>JARFIY010000280.1:0-5439544 GCA_036346155.1 Sinelater perroti
ATTTTCAGTTTGACACAGTGCTGAAGCTCCGTAACACAAAATTCAAACAAAAATTATTGTGTATCTTAGAGCAGTTGCTGTACAAACATTTGTAGTTCGACACAGTGCTGAAGTTCCTGTAACACAGAGAGCTAACGATAAATTACTGAAAACTAAGAGCAGTTGATATAATAATATATTTGTTGTTCGACACTCCGCTAGAGCTCCTGTAACCACGACAGCAAATGCAAAAGTGCTTAAAAACTAAGAACAGTTGACGTAGAAATACATTTTCAGTTTGACACAGTGCTGAAGCCTCCGTAACACAAAATTCAAACGAAAATTATTGTTATCTTAGAGCAGTTGCTGTAGCAATACATTTGTAGTTCGACAAGTGCTGAAGTTCCTGTAACACAGAGAGCTAACGAAAATTACTGAAAACTAAGAGCAGTTGATATAATAATATATTTGTTGTTCGACACACCGCTAGAGCTCCTGTAACCACGACAGCAAATGCAAAAGTGCTTAAAAACTAAGAACAGTTGACGTAGAAATACATTTTCAGTTTGACACAGTGCTGAAGCCTCCGTAACACAAAATTCAAACGAAAAAAATTGTGTATCTTAGAGCAGTTGCTGTAGCAATACATTTGTAGTTCGACACAGTGCTGAAGTTCCTGTAACACAGAGAGCTAACGATAAATTACTGAAAACTAAGAGCAGTTGATATAATAATATATTTGTTGTTCGACACTCCGCTAGAGCTCCTGTAACCACGACAGCAAATGCAAAAGTGCTTAAAAACTAAGAACAGTTGACGTAGAAATACATTTTCAGTTTGACACAGTGCTGAAGCCCCCGTAACACAAAATTCAAACTAAAAATTTTGTATCTTAGAGCAGTTGCTGTAGCAATACATTTTAGTTCGACACAGTGCTGAAGTTCCTGTAACACAGAGAGCTAACGGAAATTACTGAAAACTAAGAGCAGTTGAATATAATATATTTGTTGTTGACACTCCGCTAGAGTCCTGTAACCACGACAGAAATGCAAAAGTGCTTAAAAACTAAGAACAGTTGACGTGAAATTTTCAGTTTGACACAGTTGAAGCCTCCGTAACACAAAATTCAAACGAAAAATTATTGTGTATCTTAGAGCAGTTGCTGTAAATAATTTTAGTTCGACACAGTGCTGAAGTTCCTGCCGAATAACGAAAATTACTGAAAACTAAGAGCAGTTGAATAATAATATATTTGTTTTCCCTGAACCCAACCAGAAGTGAAAAGTTTAAAATGGTTTGAAAACAAGTTTGACACAGTTTCCCCGTAACACAAAATTCAAACGAAAAATTTTTATCTTAGAGCTTGTTAGCAATACATTTGTAGTTCGACGCAGTGCTGAAGCTCCTGTAACACAGAAAGCTAACGAAAAATTACTAAAAAGCTAAGAGCAGTTGATATAATAATATAATTGTTGTTCGAAACTCCGCTAGAGCTCCTGTAAACACGACAGCAAATGCTAAAGTGCTTAAAAACTAAGAACAGTTGACGTAGAAATACATTTTCAGTTTGACACAGTGCTGAAGCCTCCGTAACACAAAATTCAAACGAAAATTATTGTATCTTAGAGCAGTTGCTGTAGCAATACATTTGTAGTTCGACACAGTGCTGAATTTGTAACACAGAGAGCAAACGAGAAATTACTGAAAAACTAAGAGCAGTTGACATAATAATATAGTTGTTGTTGGACACTCCGCTAGAGGTCCTGTAACCACGACAGTAAATGCAAAATTACTGAAAAACTGAATACAGTTGACGAAGATAATCATTTGCAGTTCGACACTCTGCTGAAATTCCTGTAACACTGACAGAAAACCAGAAATATTGGTAGAACATTTGGTGTATTAATACACTTGCTGTTCGTCTTTTGGCCCTTTTTTGATTGTTTGTTGCCTTTTTATTTTAGTTCGATTTTTCTTTCTAATTCTGACTTAGTGTTAGCTTTTATTTCTACTTTATTTTAACTGTTAGCGTTTTTTTTGAATCTACCATTGTTGTAATTTATACATTTCTGCTCTTTGTATTTAGATTTTACTATACTATTTATGCTATTTTGTCTGTCAGCTTGTGTTTTTTTTAAATTTCTACTTGCAGCTCTTTGATTTTCAACGAACTTAAAAAGTTCGTTACTGAATTCTATGTCTGTCGGTCTGTCTGTCGCTGTCACAAAATTATGGATTTTTTAAAATTTTAAAATGGATTCTTATAGGAAATTTTACGCTGATTTCAAAATCGAAATCAAAAGCCTCGAAAGTTTTTTTCCTTCAATTTTAAAATTCGAAGCGATTTTATGAGTAATTCTTAAAGAAAATTTTACGCTGATTTCAATAATGAAATCGAAAAATTCTATGTCGAATAATTTTCCACATATTCGATTTCGAATTTTCCAGAAATTCGAAATCGAAATCGAAAGGTTTTTTTAAGTTCGTTCTGGGATTACTTACAGAGTAATCTCTTCGCCGGCCCCATGTTTTTATGTTGGTTTCCACCTCTGTTTTCTTACCTTTAATTTTATTTGCAGTAATGTAACTTTCGTTTCTGTTTTGTAGCTTTATTTTCGTTTGCTTTTAAAATTGCGTCTTTATTTGCGTGTTTATATCTGTGTTTCTACATTTGTGTCAGACTTTGCTTTTGTTTTTCTTTTTTTGCCTTTACTGTTGTTTTTCTATTGCTTTGACTTACCTTTGCATATTCGTCTTTAACATTTTTTTGTCTTGCTCCTCCGCGTCCTTTACTTTACTTTTTTGCTGGTAACATTGTCCTAGTTTCGCTCGTTATCCGTACCTTTAGTTTTCTGTTCCTACCTTCCCCAAATTTGCCTTTACTTTTAGTTTCGCCTTTTTAATGTTTTTTACTGTATGGCTGGTTTTTTGCGATTTGCATTGTTTCTGTCCCGATCTTTTTCTCTTGCATTTGTTTCCGCGCTTGGCTCTTGTTTTATTTTTTCTTTTTAGATCTAACACTAGTTCAGTGGCTTTGCTTTCGTTGCTGTTTGCGTATTACTTTTCATCTTTATTCCGCATAGAAACTTAATTTTGCTTTAACTTCTAGCTCTACGTTTATCTTTTTCGTGGTTGTTAATGTTTTTGCTTTATCTATTTATTTTTTCGTTTACTTTTCTGGTATTACGTCTGTTAATATCCTCCATTCTCATTTTTTGCTTTTAACGATATTTTCGTTTTTTTTTATCAATATTACTGCTGTAATGTTTATGAATTTAACTTTATTTTTATTTTTATTTCTCTCTTTGTGTTTTTTATAGGTCTCTCTACTTCTATCTTTGCCTCTGTTTTTGTATTTGTTTCTCAGATCTTGTTTTTGTTTTATTTTTTAACTGCATATACCAGGTTAGTATTTTAGTCCTTATTTTTTTAGTATTGTTTAAATATTTGCCAGTTCATATTTGTCCATTTACTTTTGTTTTTGTTTTTACATATCTATCTTTACTTAATGTGTTTTTAAGCCTTTGCTTCTTCTATTTCTATCTTGTTTTTTATTGTTTATATATATTTTTTAGTATTATAAGTCTTTCTCTCTTTTTGTTTGTTTTATTCCACTAGCGTACCCATATATTGGTTCGAGTTTGGTTCAATATTATTTTGTTTTGCAATAGTAGAAAATTTATTTCTGTGCTCCTGTTCATTTTCTTGAATTGACTTTAATTTTTATACGTACTTTCAGTTGCTCTTCACGCTCTATTGCCTTTGCATTTACTATCTTTCCTTTCTTTCTTTTTATATTCTACCTTTATCTTTGCCTTTGCCGTGTTATCTTTTTTCTATCTGTTATCTTCTCAAATATTTTCTTGTTTTTCTCTCTCTAGTCGTTTTTTTTCTACTAATCCTATACTTTTATCTTAGACTTTGTGTATACTAACACTTTTTTTCGTTTCTCGCCGCTTTTGCTCAAGTTTCTACTTTTGTTTTTGTTTTTCTGTCTTCAACTTCCCCTGTTATTTTGCTTCTCTTTATGTTTCTTTATTGTTTCGTCTGTTTTCAACAGTTATTTCTATGTTTTTATCTCTAACTATTTGTCTTTGCTGCTTTGCTCTATTTGTAACTCTACTTTTATCTTTGTTTTTTGTATTCAAGGTGAGAAAAGATGTCATAAAATGCAGTTACGGAGTGTGGGTGGAATGTATTTTATTAAGTCAAATCAAACATTGTCATACCACAATCGTTTCTATAGGACAATTTTAATAAAAAAATATCTTATGCTTGTTGAAATACTTTGATATTATTCATTAAAAAATAGTAAAAAAGCTTGTCACTTTCTTAAATTAAACTTGTCCAGTGCTGCCAACCAACCCAACTGATTGCTTCTACTAATCCAAATTATCACTATTCTTTAATTGAATAACCACAACTTAAGAGTATTAATTGACCATTTTATATCGAGAGTGTTATCTGACACTTCTCTGAAGGTCACCGTAGCAAGACGGTGGAGATTTATATTCAAAATTGTTCTCATGGGGAGAATTTTGTCATCAATAATTTATTATGATTAATATATGATGCGATAAGAATTTTTGATATTTTGTATTTCACTTTGAGGTGATTTTTATTTTATTTAATGTGAAAATGCATTACTACAGTGAAACGTTAATCACACAGTGTAGAACAATAACAGCAGTTTAAATGTCATGTGCTTTATGGTTATGTTGGATTTATTTTAATAATCATAACATTGTTATTGAATATAAGCCTTTTTGCAACTTGTAATTAAAAGAATGCACTTAGTCGCACAATTGAAAATAAATTAACATATTGTGTATGACACGATACTAGAAAGACGCCGAGAAACGTATCGTTATCTGCTATAACAGAGCACCATCTATTGTAGAAAAAGTTACATTATTTAGGCTTTGAATTAAAGTATTAAAATTAAAATTATAATTATAAAAATTTTATATACTATTATATAAAAACCATTGTATAAAATCATGCAATTTATAAAATTAAAAACCAAATAATTAGTTTTATGGATTTCCAGAGCGCAACTTTGCGTAGGTCTCATTTGCCGTGATACGTAATAGCCGGCCGAAAGGCCGACCGAACAAAGATAGAAGATAGGCAGCCTCACTTGTTAGAGAGGGAAAGCAGCGGTTGCGTCTTCAGCGCCATCACTGTGAGCCTCGGTGGCAACGTGTCTGATTTGGCAGTTCTGTTGAGTCTGGCGGATTGTCAGTTAAATTTCGATAAGACGCGACGCAATGACAGAGCAGCCGTCTAAAACCGACATCGAGGCCGTTTTCCAGAGGCTGCGCGCCGTCCCCGCGAATAAGGTAAGCGGAGGAGAGTTGGCGCGCCATTCAATTGCGGGGCAGCTTGCGGAGCCAGTGCTAACCTCTCTTGCGACTGGTTTGGGCTTATGGATCATAAACTGACGTGTACTATTTTTACAACATAACACCTGTTTCGTTTGCGGTTCCAGACGTGCTTCGACTGCAGCGCCAAGAACCCGACATGGGCCAGCATAACGTATGGCGTCTTCATATGCATAGACTGCTCGGCTGTACATCGAGGGTTAGGTGTGCACTTGACGTTTGTGCGCTCCACGCAGCTCGACACCAACTGGACGTGGCTGCAGCTGCGCCAGATGCAAGTCGGAGGGAACGCCAATGCGGTATCACAATTTCCAACCGGCCGTTTTCAATCTTACTCATCTCACTAATTTTCCCCGCAGCTACAGTTCTTCTTGCAACATAATTGTGTGACAACTGATGCACAGAAGAAATACAATTCTAGGGCTGCGCAACTGTACCGGGAGAAGGTTCATCAGCTTGCTTTGAAAGCCTTGCAGAACAACACACAGGTATGTATTCTGCCCTATAGAGCTATCTGGTGTGTGCTTCAAGTCTGTTTTAACATTACTTCATTGGTGTGTGTCTATTCTAGTTGAGGAACGAACACAGTGGGTTCGCCTCAGATGGGAAGAAGGTATGCATGCTCCCGCAATTTTGCTGACTTGTAAATCCTTACATTGCTTTTTATTATGGTTGTTAAAATTGTGTGCCGTTCACTGCATAACAATACTAACTTTTAGCTGCACATTCATCCGAGCAACGAAGAGAAGCCCGAGGAGAAAGAGGTTGACTTTTTTACAGAGCAGGAAAGCTTTACGTCCCCCGAGTTGCCTACCTCTGAGTTTATGAAGGTAAGTAAATTTCTGAGTTATATTCAATCAAGTTACATTGCAGAATGTAATGTGACACCCCTGTTGAATTGCAGCTCGAGGATGGTCAGCCAAAGTCGGCTCTGCAGCCAGGCGAGGGTCCCAAGGTGGACTTCAGCCTTAATGCTCCCAGCACAGAGGAGCGCAAGTCCACAATCAGCATGCGTAAAGTGCAGCCAAAGAAACCTGGGGTGAGTTTTGCTTTATTGCTTTTCTACTTTTACTTTTCACGGTCGATACACATAAGTAGGTCAAAGAAGGTTAGATGGAGCAGGTCTGACAGGTGTTGAGTGCGCTGCATGATTGCAGAATGCTTGCTGCAGGCAATATCAAGTTCAGGGTCGGAGTTAAAATAAAAATTATGTTAAATTAATTTCTTTATATTTGTGTGCAGAATTGCTCTTGTTTGTTTTATTAGAAGATGAAATTGCGCAACGCATTGGCTGTTTAATGCAGAGTGTCACGGTTTTTTAACTTTTGCTTTAATTAGGGGGAAACCGCCGCTCGTTTTTTATTCTAATGAAGTTTGGGGATATAAAATTAAAAATAATAGAGTTATTATCATAAAATATTAAGTTTAATGATACAAAAACGATAAGATAACAAAAAGACCGGTGTTAACACTGTTAGAATCAAGTGACCGTGAGCGGTATTTTGATTAACTGCCATCAGTGTAAGATGGGGGCTCTGAGTTGATGTAGGTGATGAACTCGAATGTTTATTGTACTATCATCAATAGGAAAAATGACTTGAAAATTATGGTACATTTTCAGGATTCATGGGTTATTTGATAAGTAGCTTGGTTCACATACTCATAGTTGACAGTAGCAAATACGGTGATAGTTTTCTGCATACAGACGAATATTCAGTGGTTACAAATCTGAGATTAATTCGTTGTTTGGTAGTGGTTTAAACACGATCATTTTGAGTGAGAATGTAAAATGGATAAAATTGAAACTCATGTCTTGGTCTTTTTTGGGTGGGAAAACAACAAAAAACATTCATAGAAGAATCGCTCGACTTTGAATACAGGAATTGAAGCGCGGTAGAACAAGCATCGAAGACGCATTATGTTTTAGAGGCCCTAAAGTCTGGGTAACATGTCAGAAATCATTGGCAAAGTCCCTGATATGGTTTTGACTGAGAGGCGAGCGAGATCAAGCAAATTCACTTAATTTTGCTTAATGAGGTATAAAGGCAAAAATTTTGCATCTGGATGGTTGTTGCATCTGCCCATTCCAGAGCAAAAGTGTATAGGTGTGCTAATATCAGTGGACCCCAAATGTTGAAGAATAATCTGATTTTTGTGGGGTTTTGTGACCGCGGATTCATCACTATACATCGGAAACAGCAGCAGCCCAAAAAGTAGATTACAGTTACTGGACAAAAATTTAGGTCATACGAAGAGGTGACAATAGAGTAAGCCAGTATTTTGAGGGCGCTGAAGAAATTATGAACCTGTAGAAACGTCATGATAAGTGTATTGAGCCTCAAGGTGACTATATCTTGAAATAAAGTAATTTATGAAATATATAAAATTTTTAATCTTTCTTCTTCTTACTGAATTGGTTCTGGACGTCCTGCAGCTCAAGGATATCTTATGCTTATCCTAATTGTAAAATCCCAGGATGCAGGTGGAATTTATTCGGGATCTATTTGTAAATTTCTGAGTGAAAGATTCTCAAATTTATCATTTTTCAGTTGGTTTAGTAATTGTTATGATCCGGTTTTGTTTTACAAACATTTATTTTTAAGATTTCAGCATAAAAAATGGAAACATTTTATTTTGTCAGATATTTTTTGTAATTATATATGTGTTCTGATGAGTTTAATAGGGGAGAAGAAAGTCATGCCCTAAAGTTTTCCTTTTGGAAGAAGTACTCCTGGCCAATCAGTCACTGATCTTATGTTTTACCCTTTGGGAACATCGATTCATTTTATTTTAGAAACCATGGATCTGAAGTGTGACAGTTGACATTTCGACTATTGCCATATAATCTTCAGTTAAAATGTTCCGATGCCTTTCTGGACTTCTTTGACCTCTAATTTTGTCTTCCATAATCAGTTTTGAGGAGCTCCTATTTTGGGCTTTTGTTTGGCTCAAACTAGTCTATTTTTATTTTTAGTATATCTAGGAGCTGTTTGTTTTTTATTATTTTTTTGCAATATTTTTGATTTTGTGTTGTGCTTATAAAATATTTCACATCTTTCTATAACACCACATCTCAAAACTATTTTTGTTTGTGTTAGCTCTGTAAGGGTCTCTGCCTCAGCTCCATAGAGTAATACTGAGATTATGTAACATCTTAATACTCTAGTCGATATTTCTATGTTTAGTTTGTTGTAACATCAAAATCTTCATTTCATAACTCTTATCTTTTTCCACAACACTGTCGACTAGCACCGAGTTGTCTATATACTTTGGTTGTAGATAATTTTCCCATTTATTACAACTTTTTCTTTGACATTTAACAGAGCGTCTTTGAATAATTTTGAGGATATATTGAAGACGCAGTCTTGTCATATTTCTCGTCTGATGGATATGTCCTTTGAGTGTTACTCATCACAGATTAGTAATGAATTTGACTTCTTTATCATCTACTTCAGAGTTTTGGAGTATCTCGATCTCGTCAAAAAGTTTCTTAAAGTCAAGAAAGTACATGTGTAACTTCTAGCTGATATCAGTGCATTGTTCTGTAAAAGTTTAAAGGTTAAGCAGAGCTTCTTTGATTCCAAAACCCTTATGGAAACTGGATATTCTATAATCCAGATTACTGTTATGTCTTTTCATGTATTACTCAAGAATAGTTTTGGTATGTGGTTTGTGGGGGTCGCATTTTCTTGTGTTTGCTTATTTGGTATCGAAATTAATATAGATATAAGCCATTCCTTTGGGATCTATTTGGTTTTGTATATACATATATTTCCAGTATTCATTTGAAGATTTCATATGTATTCTTTCATGTTTCATGTCCCTATCGTTTTTAATGGGCTGAATTATTTTTGCAATTTCTGCTTTACTTGATCCACTTGCACCTGTTATCTATATGTTGTCTCTTCTGTCTTCATCTTGAAAATGTTCTGTATACTCTTCCCATTGATGTATTTTGTCCTTGATACCTATCTATGCTGTATCGTTACATTTTCTCTTTTTTCTATTTTTGTTTTATCAATTCTTTTTTGTATTTATGTTTGTACTTATTTCTTTTTTTATTTGTAGTAGTTAATTTTTTATTTTTTCGCTTGTCTTTCTTATTGTTGTGTCTTAATTTTCTTCAACCTCAATTACATGATCGAAAATAAGAGGTTATGATCGTTTTAATTGTGCATTTTCGGATATGTTTTTGTAGATATTATTGAGTTATGGAATCGTCTGAAGAGGTTGATTTGGTTTTATATTGTTTCCTTCTCCAGGGTTTTCTATGTTATAATCTTCGAGGTGGTAACTTAAATCATATGTTGTTTATCATGAGATCAGAGTTGTTACAGTATGAGCTTGTCTTTTCTTTACCTTGGCGTTGAGTCTGTGAGTGTGTTATTTATGGTACTTACTTGATAATATTTATGCTGCATGGTCTAGCACTGAATTGTAACATTACTGTTTTATCAAATACTGGTAGGAATCTCTTATCGTATTTTTCCATTTTATTTTTCACGACAATAGCTACTTTGTTCTAATTTGATTGGTGGGTGCTTATTTTGCTTTTTCTGTTGTCTGGCCAACTAACTTCACTGTAACCAGGTATATATGTTGTTTCTGCATTGATTGTGTTAGATTATGGGATTTTTGACATAAACTTTTTACATTTTTGTGTACTTGTTTGTGCGGTTTCCCAGAGATATTGAATGGTCTTCTAGTCTGGTTCTGCGATTTGGGAGGCTCTGCTGCCTAATCATGAAAGTCCTCCCTTGCCGGATTTTGGACTCCGAGTTCTATGATCAGTAGGAACTGCTTCACTGGCAATCGTAGTTGTATTAGGGCCTTGATAAGGACCTTTAATAGAGTAGTTTCCCATTGCTTTCTGCACCTTCATGCCATTGACCGTTTGTTGGTTCATCGGTCTTTAGGAATGACTTCGTTCCAAGGACAAGAGGGTACCTTTGTTCTTGTTACCTTCTCCATTTGTAACTGTTGGCCAGTAAGATGGATCTGTTTATTCACGCAGATGTTTAGTTAACAGAGCCTCGTTAGCTATCTTGTAGGATGTACTGTGAGGTGAGGCTATTATTTGTGTTGACACTTATCCTGTTGCTATCTCCCTTTGCACCCTTTTACTGATGGCCAGGATTAATTCATCTTTGCCCAGCTTTGTATCTCGGTTTGAGAGATTGAATCAAGACTTGTTTTCTCATTCTGATATTACCTAAGGGTTTATTAGGTTGCCTTAAGTAGTTACATCGCCCTGTGGTTTGTGTTATGATGTAGCCCATGACAGCAATTTTTTCAGTGTTATGTAGAGTGGTTCTATGATGACAGAGGACGCTGAAGCTAACGTTTTTCTTATCTGTTTTTTTAAATCTTGCTTTAGTTACATGTGTGCATAGTGGTAGTTTTTGCCTCTTTATTATTTCGAGTATTATGGGACATCTGAATAAAAATGAAATTTGTTTTTGATAGGGTCACAATGCATAAATTCTGCCTTTCTCCTCTTCTCTTGTTATTAGTCTATAACCTAGGGAGCCTAGTTTTTTTGCGTTTTAATTAAAAAAGTGTTGGTGAAGTTTGGGAAATGATTTGTGCAATTTTGCGGGGGGGGGGATTACTTCTGAACGTCTTGGACAACCAAAGAAAGTAGAAGGTGAGGAATTGGAATAACTTTTGGAAGATGGTTGCTATCACACAGTAAGAGCTTCCAAAGAAATTTGGAGTAACATTGAACCATTTTTAAGCATCCACAAAGGCGGCTGGGAAAGATTCAAGAGGAATATTTTTAGTGAAAAAGGACGGGATTTAAGTTTTGCAATCTAAACAATTATAAGCGGTGCATCAAACATCATCTATCCCCTAATGGGACGAGAAGCCCATAAGGAACAAAACTGAGATACTCGGTTTTAAGAATTTTAAAATCCAAAATATGTATCACTTGATATTTGATTTTATATATATGTTATTTTATCGAATCTTTGTTGTTATTATCGCAATCAATTGATCAAACGCATTTTGATTATCAATGAGAGTTTGATGGCATTATAATTGACTTGGAAATAAGATGCAGTAAAAATTTTATGTGAAAACTGATGAGAAACGTCTAAATGCCTCATTAATGGCTAACTTTCTCATAGCAATGCAACATGTTAGGAGTCAAGCAGTGGTCTTTTGCAGTCTTAAGAAGAACATCGTCGTCACTTTCTTGGAACTGTGTACGGCCTTGGATTTTTTCGGCGAGTGAGAATCCACGTGTTTCCATTGCTGACTTTGCTGGCTTTGCTGTTTACTCTCGGAATTAAAATGGTGACATCATGTCTCGTTTTTGTTAACGATATGGGACACAAAAATTGCACAATCTTCATGGTACCACCGCAGATGATTTGCAAATATTCCTCCGTTAGTTGATGTGGAACCCACCCACTGAGCGCAAATTCTTTAGTTTTTAGTTAGTTTTCTCGAATAAGACCTTCTACCCACGCAATAATGACGTAAAAACCAAACCTTTGTTCTTTATTCGCCTTAATATAGTACGAAATAGATCTATCACTAACTTCAATAACAAAGGAGTGTATAAGTGAGTGAGTTGTCACTGTGCTTATCTCTTTTTTTTTGGCGCAGTTACTGGCACTACAGCCTCAAGGACTTTATTGTGCCTACTAACATGCACTTTAATATTAGGATATCATACACACCCACGGGTTGAGCGAGACTCGAACTCGCCCGCGCCGGCTCGATGACAGAGGAACGATGGTCTTGACAACCGAGCCACTGCGTGGTATTGTTAATAAACAACAGTGTCACTACTTTTTCAGCGACTTTAATTTTATGCGTGGTGACCCATCTTTAATTGATTGTTCCTAATGTATGAATGAACATAATGTTTGACTAAACGTGTGCTGTCCCAAAAGTATCCAGTCATATGATGCAAATACGACCAAATTGCCAAACACTTGGACATGTCGGTCTTTGCCGTACTCCATTCCGGAGTTAACACATTTTTTCAACGTTCTGAAAGCATCTTGATGCCCTTTTCAAGAAAGGCTTGGTTGGTAGCGTATCCATTCCCGAACAGTGGATGACGGAGTTGTAGTCCGCAAACCGCATGCTTTGCAAGTCCGATTTGAGCCTTCCAAACAGGTTGAAATCACTTGAGGTCAAATTGGGACTGTGCGGCGAATGTGGTAGAAGGTGTAATTTTAATTTCCTGGGGGTTTCCATTGTTATTTTGGCCGTATAGGGCGTGCATCGTCTTAAGGAAGGTTACTCGCTTTCTGCCTGTCTTTCGCTGGATCGGATGTTTTCCTTCACGTCTAAGTACTAAGCTGCATTGACTGTTCTGGCATCCGTCAAAAAGTCTACATGAATAACCCCGACAGTCCCAGAAGAACGTTGTCATCATTTTTCCTGCCGAACGGCTCTTCCGCGCTCTCTTGAGTTTGGGAGAACTGGTATGCTGCCACTCGCGTGATGACTGCCGGGACTTGGGAATAAAGTAGTGTAGCCATGTTTCATCGGTGGTCACTATAGACTTCAAAAATGCATAACATTCGTTTTCATACTGCTGTAGGAGACGACTGGCACCATTTTGTTCACGCCCGTTAAAGTGCGTGGTGCTCACCGTATATTCATCTTGCAATAGTGCAAGTGGCTTTTCACGATGTTGTCTACACTACCAACACTGATGGTTAGCATTACATTAAGTTTCTTCGTAGTGCTGCGCCTATTCTCACGAATAAGCGTGTCTACACGATCAGTGTTTGATTCTCTGCCCTCTTTGAAGCACTTACACCCAAACACACGGATCTGTGCTAGACACTCTTCCCCATACTGTTGTTGGAGTGGCGAATTTCAGCGAACGGGACGTTTTCTCTAAGGAGGAATTTAATCACAATGCGTTGTTTCCACGCTTTGCGGTACCTTCTGTATGTTCAACACTCTAGCAATTCCCAAACCGGATCGAACAGATTCTAATCCGACCACTCTCTCAAGGTCGCATAGCTGCCCAAAGTGGTTGTTTCTTGGGGTTTGCGACATTTTGCTGCACGAATTCTATTTTAACTTAAAAAAAGTATAAAGAAGAGGCACATGGGGGATCATCATTTGTTAATTTACACGTGCTGACAAATCGAACTAATTTTGTTGATAAAAAAGCAAAGTTTTAAGTACGTTCGGCAGTTGTAAACGACCTGTTCTTTATTTCTAATCAGAAGGATGGCACTTTTTTCATGTTTTGCTATGCTGATTTGTTTTATAATTATTTTGCTTGCGAACAATTTATTTGCCATATTATTTTTACCTAACTAAAAGAGGCAAAAAATTCTCTCAGGTTTGAACTATGAAATATGCGGCATGGGTGGTTTTGACCAACTTTGGCTGAATTTTTTTTTACTATGAAAAAGGGTCAAAATTCATGTTAGAAGCACAAAAGTGGTGGCTCCATTCGACTGGATGTGAGCTTGTTGATGAATATTCTTTATGAGAAACTAATACGACTAATTGTTCAGCAAGAAACGACAACAAGAAAAAAAAGACTAGGGTTGGCATCAGAGTTACTTTCAATTTTTATCGTTACTTGTTTTATCTATTGATACACTAAAACGTTGAGCTAATATGTTTAATCAGTATGATAAAAATAGTTGCTGGTAGTCTTTGCAATTATAATCGCCAAATTCCTTAGTTTGAAGAATATTAGCGATGCATTTTTTAACAAAATAGTTCATATCGACGTTATTCCAGGTAGATTTGTATTTTAGCATATTATCATATAAACAACCAATAAGACGTACGTTGGTCCTTCCACATCGTTTCACCACAAGCAATTTCGATTACTGAACGGTAAATACCTAGTGTCATCGTACAATGCGATGTAATGAGGTTATTAACAGGTAAAAATGTGAACTCAATAGATATTCTGCCCAGACACGTCGACAATTCAGTAGATACATTTTATCGAGAAGCCAGATGTTCAAATGATGTAAAATCTTCTATGTAGGATGAACTGAGGTCGAAAATGTAACGCACAGCGGCACTACGAAACAAATGCGGCTCGAATTTGTGAGTTTATTGAGGACAATAGCTTTCTGAGTAGATGTTCGTTGGTGGTGCCCAGTCAATCAAAAACGTGTTGATATTTTAAAGTGTCTGGAAGATGGGATCCCTGTTCCTTTATTTGAGATATCTTATATGTTCCTCGCTCGTTACGAAGAAGAGGAAGATGCATATTTGCATCAAATAGTAATGTACAATGAGACTTGGATCTATCATTACTGTTCAGAGTAATGAATGAAAGACGAACAAGCATTCACAAAAGCCAAAACAATACACTTAGTTTTTACTGGTGTACCTGAACAGAGCACAGCCATTGCTCATTACTACGATCTGTTGGTGAAGATAAAGGTCATCTACCCTGTAAAAAGCGGCTCTAGGACCAACTTGCATCTTTTTATTAATGTGGCCTGAAAAGTTACTCGTCGCTAGATCTGACGCATTGAAACAGAGGCGGGCTTGGGGGTACGAAGAAAAGTTATCTCGTGTGTTGCATCGTCATTATCTTTAAGTTATTATAAAAGTTTTGTTTACATTGATTTACATATGTATAGTATGAACCGCTGAAATTTGTTTAACATAGGAAAAAAATTAAAATCTACAATAGATGAGTGTCAGATATCAATCTGAGTGCCCGTTCCTTCAAATTTTAGAGATTTTTTTTGTTTCGTAAAGGAGAGTACTGATAATAGTATCATAAAATATACTCTTCGTGATACTTATCTACATGGATAGTGCTGACATAAAAAAGAACGCTAGGTGGGCGTTGCCAGAGCGCACCATAGAAGTAGACAATCACGAGCAGCGATGGACGGCGTGGTTTCTTTGGAGGAAGGACTGCTTTAGACATCCATATGAGGTTAGAAGCTGTGTGTGGGAACCTAGCACCTATCCACAGAATTGTGTTTTGTTAGATATCGGTATTCAAAGGCGAGAAGGACTGCTGAGAAAGTTAAGAGCAGCGGGCGTCTGATCAATACACGCAAGCCATACATTTTCCAACACGTGCCTAATTTGATAATGGCAAATATGGTGGATGCAACAGATATCTCGCAGAATTTTATATACCATCATCTCTAAGGATGTAACATAATAAAGGCCTTTGCACAATGGTTTCCCCATACTCCCACCATGTTAGCAGAAGCGCGTGGAAACATGTCAATATTTCCTGCAGTTGTAAACCATGGATCTGGACACGTTTTTGGAGTGTCTGGTCACAACAGACGAATCACAATTTGCGCATGACACGTTAAAAAAGCAATGACAATCTAAGGAATAGCAGTACTTTGGTATCTCTTGTTCCAAGAAGTCACGACCGGGATTGTTTATTCCAAAACAAATGACGATTATCTGTTGATTGATTGGCTGCCCTCTCATAAGTGTATTGCCGGTGAGTGGTATTGCGATTTTTAGCAATATTTCCATAGAACAAAAAAGATGATGGGTGTTGTTTTACCATGACAGTCTTTACACTGTCGCCATTTTACGTGGATTCAGGGACACTGTTATCTCATGCTTCGTATTCATCTGATTTTCCGTTGAGCGACTATATTTTGTGTGATTCAATGAAAGAGATAGTCTGCGGTAAGAAATTCCCCTCCAACGATGAGTTTCAATCGGTTGTCCACAAGTGGTACCGTACTACACCCAAAGGTCACGGAGCAGGCTTACGGAAACTGCTTGAGCTACGGCAGAAATGCGTGGAATACTTGTAATGAAATTTGTACTGGTTTATTTCTAAAAGTTTGGTGAGGCGAAACAATTGTAGTGCCAATCATTTTTGATTTCCCCAAGTATTTTTTACCACTTTTTTACATAGTAATCGAACCAACTCTTCCTTGTTTCTTCAGAGATCAATACGTACTTATCATTCCACGTCATTAGAAGCTCCTCGTTGAAAAACTTTAGTCTGTTTTTACTTCTTGCTCTTAAGATTTATAAAAGTAGTGCCAATTCCAAAAAAAATGAAATAAAAAATCAGAATATTTAGGGCGTACAGACCAGAGACTAGTTCAATATTGGCAATAGTAATTATCCAATAGACTGATCATGATCATTAATCCGCAATTACAACACAACAAACTATGTACCGGTTGACCTTATTTGTTTTCGATAAATTGACTCTTGAATTAGTTTGTTCTTCCGTTGAGTGGATGAGGATTGTCGTAAAGACTCATAATAAATAGGTCACATCCAAGAATAGCTAACACCCAGCCCACACTGCAGTATTATTGTGCATTAAACTTTAAATATTTCTATAACGCGAAATATCACCGCATTACCATAGCCCACGCAGCAGTTAGCCCCAGTATTCTTTAATATTGTGATAACAAAACCCTTTTAGCTTTAATATAACGGGCGCAATAACTCTGCTTGAGTCTAATGGAAAATGTATGTTTCAATTTCAGCCCGCGTGCAGCCGAAACAATTAATCTTGAAGCACAGGACCATTTAAATAAAAACAGGAGGGCGGGTGTGTTCGATAAAGCTACATTACATTTTGCTTATTAATAAGATCAATTAGCATTGGTGGCAGAAAAGTTGGCTGGGCATAATAAATTGAAAATAATTAGCTGTATTTGCAAACCTTTAATTGATACAGCTGCAGGTTATTTGCTGTAACTAATTGGAAAACGATGCATTAATTCTTACAACGAAACTGTATTGCAACTTTTACTGCATTACTTGGACGAGCCTTAAAAAGACATTCGTTACCTATTTTATAAATTGAATGAGCAGCAGTTTAGGACATTTTGAATTAATTGTTATTGTAGCTATTGTCTTAAAGTGTAGTAGACATTGGAAAATATTGTACGAGATTGTAAAGCACAGTTCTAGAAGATACACCATAAAACAATATATTCGGCACTATTGCCAAATTTCTTGTGTAATGAATGGCATTATTTCACATTCATTATTTCTATTATCAAACATCTTATTGAACAAGAGTAGGATCATCTTTCGTCGTCAGATCCGTATAAAAGGACCTTGAACGTCTTAATGATGTTAAACAGGCCTGTAAGTTTGATTATTCTAACCATGATATTTCAGGCAAGTTGCAGTACCTACCCTGCGCCGCAATGGGCGATTTAATGACGAATTGGAAACGCGTGGGAGTTGTATTCGTAAGACTGTCGAAGATTTTTCAGGAAGTAATCTTAAGTGATGATATCCGTTGAGAGGTGGTTGCACTTGGATTCAATGACCAAGCAGTTCATGGGCCTAAATCAATGCATGGAATGCCGCCCGTTGTTTGCAGAGTAAAGAACATTGACATTGAACTTTCGTGTAAGGAAAGGACGATTATACTACCAGTAGTGGCGCTTAGATAGATAATTTCACAATTTCCATGGAACTGTCTGAGAACAGGAAGCACTGAAGAAGGATTTAGCGAATTAAATGTTATCATAAAAAAGAAACTACAAAAGTGCGGTTTTAAAGTTCAAACATCGCTTACAACCATTGGACTGTGAAACAATGGAAACAAGTTTTGTGAAGCGATGAATCTTGATTGACGTGTCTGGGTTTGGCGGAGGCATTATGACGTAGGAATGTGTTTGGTTGTTCGATCTGGGTGCTTCAGTTTCTGTAACCCGAAGGATAAACGCTGAGATGTATCTTGATATTCTTGAGAACTTTGTATCTCAAACTTTCTGGCTACAGTTCTGGGGGTAACTGTTCTGTTCACACAGCGAAGGTTATTTTACCGTGGTCTGAAGAAGTGGGCGTTAAGAAACCGGATTGGCTTTCAAAAAGCCCTGATCTCTATCTCATTGAACACCTATGGAAAGAATTGGAACGCAGATTACGTGTCAGGTTAAATAGTTCATCTTCGGTGACCGGACTGACTACAGATCATGGAGGAATTGAAAGCAATTGCCTTGGACATAAATCAAAAGCTGGTGGAAAGTCTTCCAAGATGAGTGCAGGTTGTGATTGGTGCAAAATGTAGACTGACATGCCACACAAGTTCTGATTCTACAACTATTCTGTCTAGATACTTCTGACTATATAGTACATCGCCAACTAAACGATTTCATTTTGGAAAATTTGGCCATTTTTATTCTAACAGGTGTATTTATGGTTATTACTACTTTTGTTTGTAAGTCTATTGAGTTCAGATGATGGGGTTTTCTTCAGGGAAGCTCAGGGGTAATGCTGCCGAAATGCAAAGGCATCTATGTGAATGGATTGGTCGACAAGTGTTGAGGTTCGCTCGTTTTTTAGATTTGAATTTGTGGTTTTTTGCTTGGGGCTACATGAAACAATTGATGTATGAACTCTTATGAACACTATGAAAGAATTGTTATAAATGTTTGTAGTCCCACGCGTGGGTTGTATAGAAATACAAAGCCATCATTTTAAATATTTTTGTGTCACTTCCATGTGTAACATTGTTTTTACTTAAGTGTCGACCTAAACATTTTCAGTGACCATCAAGCTGTTTGAAGTGTCCCTATGTGGGCATGATTTTTTCAAATTTCCATTAGGCTCCATTGAATATCCATAAAAACTACGTTTAGGGCGTTCCAATATTTATATACTTCACGAACTACCCTATATTTGGTTGTAATGAATGGTAAAGCTTGTTTTTCGGGGTGTGGTGTCTTCTGGTCTACTGGTTTTAGCGCTTGGATGTATGAATACCAAGTCTATTGCAGCAATTTTAAATAATCAGCGTCATCTGCTAACAATTGGAATGGGCCTCTTTTCCTTCCAGAAAGTAGAGAATACAACAGCGATTTGAAGACACAGGACTGAATGAACTCAAGTATATTGAACACCTTTAAACATCTTGGAGTGTAAGCTAAATCACTCGCAAAACAGCACAGTATATTGATTAATATACCAGATGATATACATGTACCTTTAGGCCTGGAACACGTTATTATTGTTTCTGCAGAAACAAAAAATTTTCTATACGGGGTTTAATTTACTATGTTGACTACTTGTGATAACGTATCAATTATTAATGCTCAATCAGTACGATGAATGTATTTATTACCTAACGGATTTGTTTGTGGTTTTGGAATTTATCAACGCTGCGTAATAGTTTCAAGCTAGTAACCAATTGAGCTGAACATTGGCTAACATCAATGTCGTGTGCAATTGCAACGCTTCATTAACCGATCTAAAAAAGTTTAATTCTGTCATTACCAAGCGCTGACTAATCCTTTGTTGCGCAAGCCCTCGCTTCCTCGGTCACAGATGCATGTGTAAATAATAATTTCATAGATAATTGCGGATAAATTACAGTTTATCTCCTTTCTTGTCCAGGGTCAGCTGTAGGTAGGAGAAAGTAGCGATGACTAATGTGGCACAGATGGCTTTGCTGACTTTAAGAGAAAGAAACGCAGAAGTGGGTCGTTGGAATTCTACATTGTAACATGAGGAAGTTTTCGGAGTCCAGTGTGTTGTACAAACAGTGATTTCATTTATTAATCTGCGAGGGCGTTCTTGATTGTTCAAGAACATGACGTTAAAATCTCATAATTATTTCTGTAGGTATAGAGGGTCGTGTTGTAGTTTAAAAGCTTTTGCATGAATTATTTTGACCGACAAATCCAATATTAACAATATTTCAGTAGTTGGTGGTTAGAATCTACTAAACAGGAGAACTGAATATAAAGAGAAATTAAGAGCTGAATGGTGAGAAAATATAAAAGAGACTAAAATGAAAAAGTGGGAATGTTTCGAAGAGTCTAAATCAATTATTTCTTGAAAACTTGTCTTGTAAATCATTTGTTTGCGTTTTGTAGCTCTAGTAACCTCCTGCTCACACATCTTGAAAACCCTATGTTTCAAAGGCTGTTTTTATTTTTTATTTTTTTGCCGTGTTTTTTGTGCTAGTTATAATTTGAAGTAAAAGCGAGATATATAAGAGTAATATTTATCAAGAGATGACTTCAAATGGAATTACTCAGAAAGAACTAAAAAGTAATATGAAATGAACTAACAGAAGAAGCGGAAGTCTGGTGTATAGGATGTTTCTGTAAGGAAAAACAAAAGAACAGTGACTGGACTAACTGATGAAATGGAGAGAGTAACTTTTAAGTCTGTTAGGTGTCAGACAAAATAACAAAAACGAAAATAATTTATCGTCACATATGTTTTTAGTGAAAACAGATAGAAAATAAGCCTGCAAAGCTTGCAACGCATAGCGAAGTGGCGAAGCAGTCTCCCAAATTTGAGAACCCCCTAGTTGACCTTTGACCAATCAGTTTCAAAATCACTAGCAAACAAGCCTTTTTGGTCACCTGTCGATTGGTGAAAACAGAATTTGGAAATTTCCAGCCGTTCTCGAGTTTTTGCTCGGACGGACAGACGGACAACATGAAGTTAGTAAGTGACTCCGCTTCGCTTCGCCACTTAATAAAGATAAATTCTAGAAAGATACAAAGTATCAATATTTTCAATTTAACCGTTTTTCCATAAGTCTACTAGATATATGACAAAACGAAATGGGACAAAGATTAAGATATTACTGGTAATAAGGTATTACCTGGAAATAGTAGTTTATTTATCAAATAGAAGAAATACCTAGGTTTTATAATTTGTAGTAGCATGGAGGGTGACTTCAAGTCTGACCATTTGCTATAATAGAACATAAAATTTGCTTTGGAAAGAGTTCAAGATTAACTTCTGGTGGAACTGAGGGCTATCCCAGCGAATCACTGTTAGAGTATGATCTGGTGGGGGAAGCGACGTTGATTGGACAAAGCAGGAAAAGGGATGCTAACTGTTACTCAGAGGACAGATTGCATTAGGTATGAGTAAAGGGAAATGAGTCATTAATGGCTGTCATCAAGCAAGTCTGTTGCTTTATGACTTGATAGTCTTAAAGTCTTAAAATCCAAAGACGAATGATAATAAAGCGGTCTCATGTAAGATAGAAGAAGTTATATGCATCTACTGATTTCTTATTGCAAATTAGTGTCACCATTTTAAGAAATGACCAGGTATGGCAACTGGCAACGTTATGAGACTTGGTCTGCTGTCAGTATGTTTCAAATTTTAATTTTAGACAATTATAATCAAATATGTACTAAAAAAAACTCAAACAATTGTACCAAACCGTGTTTTGCAGATGGATTGGCTGCTTTTGGATTTTGCATGGGTTTTTAATACTCCAAATTCAAAGTTTGGCTTTGCAAAGTCAAATCAAGTTTTGCAACTTAAGGATTGGTTTCTAATTCCCATTTGAATGACGTTTTAATTTTGGTAAAGCAAAAATGCTACAAAATTGAAATTATGGACTCCTTATCCTTAAATTGGAAGAAAGTTTTCTTCATCTTCGTGTATTTTTTTACTGTGCATTTCTTATAGTTCTAATTCGTTAACAGCTGTACTGTCATTTCTTTCTTAAAGTTTTTGGCTTGGTGTATGGTCAAAGGCTTAAGAAGTTGTGATGCAGCTTTAGTTACATGGTTTTCCTAGATCTGGTGTCTCCATACTGCTGTTTGCTGTTTGTTTTTGACTTTGGGGTTCCTGATAATTTAAAATGGCGAGAGATACCTTTTAAATCTGGGAAATTTTGTCGACAAACCTCTCATCTTGAAACGTAAGGGTCTGTTCATAAAATCTGATGATTAGTGAATTGAAATGTTTGTTTATGCAGTAGTGTATTCAGAAATTTTTTCTCATTCTGGCTGATGGTAGGAAGGACAGGACGAATATTATCTTTGACAGACAATGACTTTTTAAAGTGCGAATAACACTTGAATGTCGTTATATGGTTTGTTGGTTCCTCACCAAGTGCTGTTTTCACCAAAAACGAAAAAGAACAAATTCCCTTTTTCTATAAATCCACCATTTTATACTACGGTGAGTGAACTTACATTATCTTCATATTATTGTGTCTCACTTAACACTTATTGATCTGATCTGCTAACCAGCTTGCATGGATGTACTTTAGGTATTCGAATTTTATTAGTTCTCTCTTCATCTTATCCCCCCCTCCAACACCAGTCTAGCTACCATCCAAGTGGTAGTACCTTGATTTTGCTTGTTTAGATTTTTTCTGGTGCTCCATCATGATGATTTGTAGCTTATTTAGCCCAGAAGATTACTTCTATATTTACACAAAAGAACTTTATATACAAGTAGTGTAGAAGAAAAAATAAACAAGTTTCTTTTTGTTTAGTTGGGTGCTAAGAAGGGCGGCTTGGGCGCTACGAAAGTGAAGACTAACTTTGCCGAGCTGGAGAGGGAGGCTGCCCTTGCAGAGGAATCACGCCTGCGCGTCCAGGAGGAAAACGCGAAGGTCGCCGCCTTGACGGCCAAGGAGAAGGAGGAGCGCGAGGCAGCAGTCCGCCTGGCGTACCGGGACCTGAGCATCGAACAGCAGAAAAGGGAGGAGCAGCTGAAGAAGATTGATCCTCGCAAAGCCGAACAGATGGAGCGCCTAGGCATGGGGTTCCAATCGAAATCGTTGAGTTTCACACATTCACAAAGTGTGCTGAGGGATATAACAGTTATCATTGCAGGGGCGTCAGTCATTCCGTGCTTAGCGACATGCAAACGATCGAGCAGGAGAATGCACAGTCGACGCAGAGCAGCCTAAGCTCCTTGGGGAAATTGAGATTGACAGATACAGATAGCTTTTTTGATGACTTTTCCTACTCTTCAGGCTTCAGCATGAATAGGAACAGCAGCAGCACATTTAATTCCGGCAAAGGTAGCATGGATTCGTTTTATACAGACAGCAGCACTACAAGGGATAGCTGGGTGATAGTGGATGATCCGCCTTCAGAAAAGCCAAGAAGTAGTTCACGCCCAGGTATGAAACGTAAGACTTTACATTATATGTTAATTCCTGTCTTTATTACGTTGCAGTCGATAGAACTCCCACCCGCAGTAGTGTGGACATCAGCTCAGACTTGGCACAGAAGAAGTTTGGAAGTGCAAAGGCCATTTCATCTGAACAATTCTTTAATGATCGCGCCAACGACTACGAGCACCAAGCAAATCTCAGCCGTTTTCAAGGTTCTTCCAGTATTTCCTCTTCTGAATTTTTCGGCAATGGCAAAGGTAGATGAGTGATATAACTTTAAAAATTGTTGTAAGTCATTATCTGTTTAGACAATTATAACACAGCAAGCAAATTTCAAGCACCAGATTTGGAAGATGTCAGAGAGAGTGTGCGTCAGGGCGTGACGAAAGTTGCCGGCAAAATCAGCTCTTTGGCTAACGGAGTTATGTCTTCATTGCAAGTATGTGTATTGAGAAAATCTTACTTGCGTTGTTACATTATTGTAATATTACAGGAACGTTATGGTTACTAGTATCTAAGAGTCGCCTTTTTATATGGCACACTAGCAGTGCGGTGACTTAGCAGTTTCATTCAACCATGGATACCTATAACCGAAATTGTGCCTAGTGTTGATGTACAGAACTCTGGAAATTTTAAAATAGTGGCATTATCATCTTGATAAGGATGCAAGAGGTCATTTACTACTACATACATACATGTATTAACTAAGTACAAGTAGCAGTTTGTTGAGGGGCTTCGTTATTACTTCTGTTTGTGATCAACGATGTGTGACCATTCAGGAATAAAATATTGTTTTGTATACTTTGTGGTTAATCTTAGTTTACGTGTGTATTTAGGATAAGTTCCTTAAATGTAAACGAAATTTAGTGTGTACAATTGGATTTCAATATTAAGCTAGACTACATTGTATTTGTTGGTGAAATAATATTGAGTAAACAGCTACAAGTTTTGTATTGGCTGGATAAATTTGTTACTCTGTAAATGCTTTAAGCTGTTTGTTTAATAAATTCAGATTTTATTTCACTTGCTGTGCGTTACGAATTTTCCGTTTGATATTTGAAAATTTAAAAAAAGGGCGGGTCTATTTCATTCAATGGCATTAATGGATCAAGAGAAAATCTGTAGACCAAAGTTAGGTAGTGCCCCCACCAAATCGAGAATAGCCGTACCATCCTTTTCTCGAAGCCACTTAGGGCACTTTCGACTACCCCCCCCCCCTGTAACTTCGTTATGGATCATGATTTTTTTCACTGTATAGGGGGAGTAATACAGGCCTGTGTGGAGTGGTTGCTAAGAGTGCAGCGTCTGCAGATATTCATGTTTATTTTAAGGGGGACATCTGGTTTTTTTGGGTGAAAATTGGTTAATTTTCATAATTTTTTTATAGAAATCTATTTTATTTAGAGATATGAGGTTTCGTGCATTTGAAAAGATAAATTAAGAGACATCAAAAACAATTTTTTTTGAATTATATTATTTATTTCAACTCCACCAGAGGGCGCCGAAGTCGTTTCCTGAAAAATCGTGCGTTGTGCGGTGGACAGGATATCTTTTCACCAGTATTGCTGAAAGAAAAAAAACAAACAGCATCTTAAACATATATATCCTGTCTGTATTCTACAACCAAGTTGTCAAGATCAGTAGAAAAAAAATATCAGTGCGAAAAAAATTCTCGGAAAAATGTCCTTTTACCCTCTTCTAAAGTAACATAAAATATTTTAGGTTCAATTTGGAGAATTGGTTGTAGAATACAGACAACCGATTGTTCCACTAAACACATAAAAAAAATTTAGGTCGGTCGAATTAATGGTTTCCGAGAAATCGTGTCCACCGCGCGAAAAATCCCCATTTTGAGAAAAACGCATTTAGAGTTTTTTTCTATTTCGCATTAAACTACTTACAATTGTAATATACAAAATGCTTACCAATCATCAGTCTGCGATTCCTGCGCCATCCTTGGGCCTATTGAAAAAGTTTTTATTGCTCATCAGCTCCTTTTTTTCTCTTTGTTTTGCAAACATTTAGACATAGTGATATCAAATTCAACGCTCGTTCAAAGGTCACGACGTAACTGGCGAGAAAACTCGTTGAAACTTGCACCGCGGAAAAACTGGTGCGGCGAGCATGCATGTATAGGTATAAAGATACGAATAAATTAATGAAAACATTGCGATTTTGAGGTCGTTAACCTTTTTCTAAACTATAAAAACCTGAAATTAAATTTTTGATCCAAAAAAACGCGACGTTTCTTACGAAGAAACAAGTCACAATTTGCAGGGGAGAAATATGAGCGTGGTATATATACATGTATATCTTTGCGGTAAATTGAGATATAGAAAAAATAAAAAAAGCATTATGATCCTAGGGTTTTAGCTTTCTGAGAAAATAAAAATCTCAAAATCGATTTTTTGGTCAAAAAAAAACCAGACGTCCCCCTTAAAACCTAGTATGGTCTATAGAATGATTTTTTATTTTGTAGTTCAATGAGGATGGCTTTGCTGCCCTTATAACCTCTCTGTGATACCATCAACAGTGTGTAAGATAAATGTGTACTCCATTAAAGTACAGATAATTTGATGGATAGAACATCTGAATGGTGAAGACAAAATGGCAACCAATGGAAACGACGGAGAAAGAAAAAAAATTAAATGGTGAAACCAAGTCAGAAGATTTAAGAGAATTGAAAAGCAAAGGCTTGACCAAAAGCATGGAGGAATATAGGTTTGCAATGACAAAAGCCAAAATGCACACAAAATCATGAAAAATGAAAAATGAATTAGAAGAGTTCTAGAAAGGATCAGCAAAACATTCCAAGAGGTGTGATATAAACATGTATTCACACACACACTATGCTGTAGTGAAGTCTATCACCTCCATAACAACAAATGTGACCACATCCTATAACATTTAAAGCTAGTGTCTCTGTTTTTCTTTTCTATGCTTCTTAGGGGCGACTTTTTGGACATTGATTTTTCTTGATAGTTTAGTCACGAGGTTTGATTAGTGAGTCAAATAGCTTTATGGCAACATACCTTATACTATTGTAAACAATTACTAGAATTTAATGTGGTGATCCTATGCATATAGGCTGCAGTTTAGCCATTGAAGTCAAGTACAACTATCTTTTAGATTACATAATTTTTTATGCTCACTAAAAATCTTTATCATTTGTAAAGAAGCTTTATGGTTTTACGTCGTCATAAGCGGGAAACTTTGATGGTTTCAGATTATTAATTGTTTTGACTTAGTGGGGTCAAGTTGGTCTGCCATGTCATTTGTACATTTTCACTTTATCACTTATTGTTGGATGGAGTATTAGGAACTTGCTTAAAATCTGAAGGATAGAATGACCAAATCTATAGATCAAATGATATGCCTTTTTCAATATTATTAAGGTTACGACGTATGCTCACACTGGCAGTTGTAGCTGCTGAATTGCAATGAAAGTATATAGTATAAAGATAGTGAAGGTAAAGGACAAATATCACAAAATAATGCACTCAACACTCTTTTGGATTTACAAGCAGAACGAATGTAACATCAACAATGTGCAATGTAGTATACATCTTGCTGTATCTAATTAAAATCTCAAAAAAGCCATTCAATTCCTCAAGGTAAAGTAACCTCAGGGTATCCAATGCTTTTTGTTAATTTGGATTTTGAATTTCACATTTTATATTAGGCCTCAAAAGATCTGGTTTTATCAGTAGTTTTCTTCCATTTTTTGAAATGCTTTATAACAAACCATTTCCTTTGAAGTCTTTTTTTGGAAACATTTTGAAAACTGTGTACTGCTGTTTTTTGGATTATTTCTGCACTTAGACAAATGTAGTTATTCATTTGTTTGAAATAGTATGGTTTCTCATTTTGAATACTGTTTACCTTAAAATTTGTTAAGGTTTTTCTGGATGTTATTATTAGATGTTTTGTTTTTCCTTCATTCACTTCTAGTTCATATGCTCGCTTTTTTTATATTTTGAAAGGCGTTTTTTAAGTTCCGTTTGTTCTGGAAGTAATAATTAAGTCATCTATATATGCCATAATTTGGTCTGAGTACTTTAGAATATTGTTATTTTTATTTGTTCTACTATTTGTCATAATTTTTTCCAAGGCTATATTAAAGAACGACGTGAAGAGCGGATCTTCAAGTCCAAGTCCCTTTGTTGTCTTAAATTTTTGGGGGCTTGCCCTATTATAAGTTTTTTCTAATGTCATCTTGACCAAAGCAGTTACATCATTTGGAATTAAAATAAAATCATTTGTTGTTATAAATGGTTCATTCGTTTTTAAAATATACTAAATTGTTTATAGTTAATAAAAAGCATACATAACGTTATTTCTATTATTTTTGTTTCTTCCTGAAGTTGTCATATTGTGAGGGGTTAAGTTATTACCATTTGGTTCTTTTTGAACTCTCATTGGTATTCTTCAATTTTTCTTATGTTATTTTTTAGTGTTGTAGTCAGAACCTTGTATGTTACATTTAAGAATGACATTAGTGAATAATCTTATTTTTACTTAACAAATTACTAACTGTTCTTCAGATTATATTAAATCACTTTGTATTGAGTTCTTCTTGTGTAGGCACTTCTTGTTTTCTTTGTTCTCCTTTTTATTTTTCCTTTGTTTTGTTATTTTTTCTCTACCATAAGTTCTTGATAATGTTAAATAGATGTGAAGGCTTTTATGGCCAGTGTTATGGTGCATTGTGTGCTCGGAGTTCAGAAACTCTAGACGTTTCGTCCACAACTGTGGCGGACATTTTTAGAAGAAAATCTAAAAATTAAGTGACTGTCCTGTGCGTTTTTGCTTTTATACTTGTGAGAGTATGGTAGGGATGGTGTTGGGGTGTCATTGTTGACGTCACAGGGATGGTAGATAACATAATCGGGCTAGCTGCTGACGTCAATCGGGTCGTTGCAGGTAATATTTTGGCATTTTCTGACGTCACTCGCTCTTTCATTGTATCGCGGTCTGTTTTTTTGCTTCTAAAGAGCGATAAACCAAGATTTAGGTAGATTGAATCCGCCACCCCTCTTAAAATTTATCTATACATTTGAACAGAAAGTAAACAAAGAAATGTGGCGTTCCCTACGCCTTTGATTTACACGAGGAGATCTGTGCGTACTAAACAAAGATAGCCTATACATTTGAACGAAAAGTAAAGAAAGACGGCTGATATGACATTAGCGTGCAGCGCTATCGCTTAATTTACACGAGGTTTGTGCGTTCGTGTACGCATGTCGGGGCTGTTGCATTGCAGTACGCAAAAGCGTGTCTGCGATGGTCATTTGATTTGCTTCCTCTGAGTTGAGGCAAGCGCCCATTCATAATGTACATAAGCTTAAGCCACCCATAAAAAATACGTATAGTGCACGTAAGCCTTATGTAAACATCTGAAAGTTGTACATGTTCAGTCAAAGTAGCGGCAGCAATATCCTTCCAGGCATTTTGCATAATCATGTTGCCTTTGTATCTGTTATCCTTTTTATGGTGTAGGAACAGATGCATATTTACTAACTTAATTAATAGTTCCCTATCCGTTGAGAAAAACCTAGAAAGACAATTCAAAATAGTAAAAACATTGTGGACGAACACCTCTCTCATGGGCCATTAACATCAAAAACCGATGAAGTGTATCGAGTATGTAGCTCAGTATCGGTGAAAGATAGAAGTAGTTCTGAGTGAGAATGCACCTTGTGATTAATTAGAAAGCTTCTATAATAACCCCCCTCCCCCCTTGAAAATCTATTTGTACCCTCACATGTATCTACAATACTTTCAAGATTTTTTAAGCATTTAAAAAAACTTCAGGAACTGTTACCAAGAACTATGTTGCCATTTTAGTATAACTCCACCAAGAACACATTCTTCTCCAAAGTAAGGTGAAGATAGATCTTTATTACAACGGAAAAATTGGGAGAGGCAATGTTAGTCTTTAACCTGTTGTTCTATAAAACACTATCATCTAGATCCGTATCCTTATATTTTCTATTACTAGAAATCTGTTACATAATTTATTTTTGAATGTAGTCATGACAGTTGCTTTTCAGATTAGTAAGTTATGTTATTTAATTAAAAGAAGTCTTCTTCCATCAGTTGTCTATATAAATGGACAAGAAAAGTATAAATTTCAATATTTCTAAATTTGCTTAAAGGTTTGAAGTTGTAAGAACTCAGGAGAAAATGTTGTAAATAAACAACACTTTTTAAATTTTAAAAGATTTGAAAACTGCAGTGTTAAAAGGTTATACAGTAGAAGAGTGACAATTTTCACTAGAGAAGTATTGGATAATTTGTTGTGAGTTTCGTAAGTTTTGTTAATTGACAGGTCATAGATGATTTGAGGTTATGTGCTTAACGCAAAACAAAAAAGTAGGATATGATTCTAAAAGAGAAAGAAAGTGAAATCTATGACAAAAACTGTAATTTAAAAAGTTGATGTTAAATTAACTTTGTCGGTTCAGTATGCCAGCACTGCAAGATAGTTTCTGCAGTATCAATCGATTAGAGATTTCTATATCTTTATTTAGCCAACAAACGTGATTTCTAAAACCTCGTGCTTCTGATCAAAAATTTGGAAAGTCATTCTTGAAAATATTGAAGGTTAGTAGACCTTTTCTGTCAGTACTTCCCCTTGAGGAAGATTGTGACTAACTGTGAAGTAACCATATTGGGATGCCTATATGCAATACTACGTATAGTTTGCGTTAACAACTTTTTATTGAAGTCTATACAACTCTTTACCACTTATTATATCCACAAATTAGTTGAAACTAGTTGTCTTAAATATTATACATCGTAACGGCTTTCTAAATTTTTTTAATTACATTATGTTTGTGATTTTCAAACCTAATTGAAAAAAACATTTTGCAGATCTACTGCGACGTGTAGTTAGACATTCAGAAGCAAGCTTTATGGGGGTCTCCCTCATTATCTCCCAGGAAATACGGTAGTGACCAGAAAGATATCTGATATCAAAAGCAAACTTGAATTTGGTAAGTATCTAAGTTGCTTACACTTACGTGTGAAAAATGTTTTATGTTGTGCTAGTTTTCATTTTTTATGGGAAGAAGACAGTCAGTACCCATCTCTATTTTTAATTTTGCAAACACTTGGTAAAAGCTCTGGAAAAAGAGACCTGTTTCCTGAGTTGAGAAAGAGGATTTGAGCTTTGGACTACCATCATTACCAAGAAGAGTTAGGGGAATCTAAGTGAGTAAAATGGGAGCCTTCAGTGTAGCCATTAATATCTTCTGAAGGCCATTAGGTTTTAACGACAATATTTTAGCAATTCTACTTGCCTACAAAGAGAATGGTCTCGCCCCCTACCGTCATGAACCTTTGCTAGCCTTTCACTGAGATCTTCCGACTTCGGTGTTTAATGGAAGAGGTAGGTACAGTATTTTAATTTGGTATCATCGTTTTAATATAAAAAATGGTGGAGGATGGTAGAAAGAAGTGGAGAGGCACCAGGTCTGTTAAAAATCTTTAAAGTGCTAAGTGAGTGTGACAACGAGTGTCCAATTTGTAATTTTGACTCTACGATCCTCCCCAATTTTTAAGACTAGATGAGTTTTCTCTAGATTTTATGTAGCTCTGTTAAAAAAGCTCTGTCAAAAAAGAGAAATAGTACAGTGGGTCTAGAAAGGTAGCTAAAATGGATGTTTTTACGTTTCAATATAAAAACTTACAGATAAATATAATGTTTCTTCTTTACTATAACGTTTTGCTTCTAAGAAGAATTGGAACATCTTTCATGAATTTTGAAACTTTACTTTGGATAAGTTAGTGTGAGGAAAAAGATGAAATTTTTTATCTCCTAGGCTGCAACAATTTCTACAGCATCGATAGGGTAGGTGTCTCATAACTGTCAAATATGATTTGTCGTGAGTTTTACAAAGTTTTATGAATTGCTGATGATGAAGAGCAATTACAAATAAAAAAATAACCCATAGGAAATACTAGAGAAGGTAGAATATAATTCTGAAAGAGTAGAGGTCGGACTAATGAGAAAACTATAAGTACGCTGATATAATTAAAGTGTGAAGAGACGTAAGTATCTTGGAAAACAATAAATTTATTGGAAAGTAGTTTGGACAGTAATGAATATTTTTTCGAGAAACCCTAATCTACACTGAAGTTATTTAAACTATAAAGCGCGATAGACAAAATTAAAAAATTCTTATTTTATTGCTAGTCATTGTGCATGAGCAGACATTTCTTTAAGGTTAGGAAAACTTTTTTTACTTTAGTTGTTTAGATTGACTCTGACGGTGGAGCACGCTATGACTCCAAGATTTTTTTGCATTTACGGTATAAGTAAGAGGTTTTTACAATTAACAGGGCATATGACCCCATTTTTTTTGCTGATGAGCGACAGTTGCCAGCAGAAGACTCTTGAGATGGTAATTTTATGGGAAAGATGTCAGTTGACCAGCTTTTAGTGGTACGTACAACAAGATCATAGTGAAACTAGGGCTCTTCTGCAATGCTTTGAAGCCGTAGCAGCGGGAGACTGATATGTGCAATTGGACAACCAGAGGTAAGCTTATTGTCTTATAGGGTATATGGTAGTGGTTAGATTTCGTTATGAAGTTTACCGAGAGGTAAAAAATAAAATATCTTACTGATTTTATGACACTTTCTATCATATTCACCTACAATTTCCAAAGAAGTGTACTGATGACTTAGTTATGGTTTGGTTGACTGTATTAGTCATTTTCATGTGTAAAATGCGTGTTCTACCCGCACATTGCTATGTAGGTCTTTGTTACTGCAACAACCTCATAGGAAGAAGACTTAGTATTGCTCTTTATCATTTGTTTTGATGAAGAATTGACAAAAGCGTTATTTACGTCGTCTTCAAACTCATCACTTTGTTAATAGAGGAGGTTTCTCTATAGGGTTAAAAGAGAGAATCCGCAAAAACACCAATTAGTCTTTCCTCCACCCTACTCATCTAGGGCTAAGGGCAAACTTTTACCAGCTCTTCACTAAACAGTGAACCCTAGCTTTATGTCTAGCGACGAAGCAGTTTTTTATTATAATTTTTTGAGGCGGCATCAACTTCAATATAAAAATGGTGGAGTATGGTGACCAGCACTAGAGATAAACGGCAAAGTCAATGTTTGTCCAACTACAAAATTTCAATATTCTTCAGCATTTAGGGATCTTGAAGAAACTGAAAATGTTTTAGAGTAACTTTGCTTACCTAAGTAAACAGATGTGACTCTATAACCCCTTGCGACTTAACTTTAAAGTTTATATAGTTGTGTTAACAGATTCACTTAAGACATAAATGAGTAATAGATGCATGAGTATAATGGATTGTAGACTTTGTCTGGAGAAGGAACGACCAAAGCATTTTATAAAAGTTTGTCCATTTTTGCTGATTAAGTTAACTAGATCGATTGAGTGATGTGCCTAAGAAGAGAGACTTACATCAAGAGGTAGTATATTGGGTTCGGACCAAAATTATATTAAACACCCAAAGAATTTTAAAAGAGAAATTTATTATTTGTTCTTAACGCTTCTTAAGATAAGTAGTCTAATCTGCTTACATAATGCGGCAATTTATAGTAGTTATGATTACTTGGTTCCATATTTGCTCAGATATGACTTTGCTTTTTCTGAATTTAAATAGCTTTCTGCAAGTATGTCACTTTTGGAGAAAAAGTTTTTGATTAATACTTTGGAAGCAATACGCATTTGGACAACCATGGGGCATGTACTAGTGGTCAAAGTTTCTTCTGAAGTTTACTAACTCTTGACTTTAGGAATATTTGATTTGTTGAGTTTCGAGTGATCATGCTGAAACGGCTAGTATATCTACCATATTTGGCTACTAGTTTCAAAGAAGAGTGTTGGTGATTAAGTTGTGGCTTGGTCGGGGACTATTATTTTATTTCTCTTATGTAGGTTTTATCGTTACAAACCTAACAGAAATAAGATAGATAGTACTTTTCTACAATGGTTATTTTGTCGAAGACTTGGTAAAGGTTCTTCTATGTAGTAATTAATCCTATAGGCATTGGAAAAAGAGAAGACTTGTCTCTGAAGTTAAAAGAGAAAATCCGTGAAAAGTACCAGTTAGCCTCTCTTCAATCCTGCTCCTCTGGTGTCGTCCATACCGCCATAGGAAAACTTTTACTAGTTCTTCATTGAAAAGTGAATGCTAGCTCTATGTCGCGGTGATGAGGTAGTTGTTTTATGACACAATTATTTGGAACTTTAATATAAAAAGGGTGAAGGATCGCGGCAAGCAATAAAGGTGAGAGACAAAGCCAGTGTTGTCTAACGAAAAAAGCCTTAAGGGATCTTGAAGAAATTGAAAATGTTTACAGCAACTTTGCTAAACCAACTAAAATAAATGAGTAAATTTTCTTTAAGGTTGTAGTTTTAACTCCTCTCCTTCCACCAGATTCAATAAAGACACAAATGTAATAAGTAATAGGTACAGGAGTAGAATGCAGCCAGACCTTCTCTAGAGATAGGAACGGTTCGATTTCGCTGATCAACAACTTCGAGTGAATTGGATGTAGATGTAGGATGGGTAAAGACGATGGGTGATAAAAGAAGACATATGAGTATATGGTTTTTATTGAACTATATGGACATGAGTCTAACAGTGATCGTTTTTTTATAAAATATCTCGTTAAGGTAATAGAGCACTGCTATATTATTTCGATTTTATTCTATACTTGTGTTAGAGGATTAAAGATGCAAAAAAGATGGTTAACAATAGTCTTTTTGTATTATATCGCTTGCGTCTGATGTTGGTTTTATAGAAAAAGCTTTTTGACCAAGACCTGGATCTAAATATCTTTTTTGGGCAACAAATTATTTGAAATTGTGTTACTTTCGAAAATAGGCGATTTTTTTAATTAACATCTTGGAAACAACATATAATAAAAATTAGGATGTTAATTACCGCTTTAATCTTTGCGCTTCAATCACATTTTATGCATTTGGTTTAGTCCCTTCCTCTTCAGTGAGCCTAAGAAAATTGTTATCGTGGTCAATATTAGCATATACAATGCTCTAAGAATTGTAAACTGATGTATCTATTTCCATATTTTGCTTTTCTTTCTTTGTATTGATATTTCTGTTTCTATTCTTGTTTTTGGCGTTGCCGCTTTTCTTCTTCTTTCGTTTGCCTCTTTTGGCCTTTTTTCCATTTTTTTAATAGTGATTGTTACAAAAGCGGAGTGTATTTTACCTTTTGTTTGTTTTTGATAGAACAGGGGTTTGGGAAGGATCCTCTGTCTTTTGGCCTAATCGCCAGAGCCTCAATTCATTAAGTGGGCTAACGACTGAAGACGGTTTTATATTTTAATTTGAATGGTTCGAAAACTGGAACATGTAGTGATTATGTCCTATGGGTATATATGGGATAAGAATCTGTATAACTTGTAGTGTTTCTTCGAAGGACAAGTCAAAGTTGCAACTATCCAGAAGTACAAAGATTACTCATCTCGATCTATCTGGCTTGAGTAGTTGAAGATATATATTATGTTTCAAAGACAACCTTTTACACTTTCTTGTTGATGGGTTTTTTTGGGGGAAATACAAGTTTTCTTTTTGCACTTGTGACGCCCACAAACATGACTCTTTTGATCCTAATAGCTAAACTTTAAAATTTTGAAGCACAATACTTTAGTTTGATTTATCAGTATTTACTGATGTTAAGTCTTGTCTTCTTTCAAGTTACCACATAAACATTTCATGTTCTGTTTAGTGAAATTTAAGTTTTTACATCAGATTTGTAAAAAGAAGAAATATACAAAATCAAAAATAAATGCGAGTTCTTTAAATACTGCAGCTTTCCATTTTTTTAGTTTTTTGATTTTTTATCCATTGCTTTGTTAATTTATCCATAATAACCCACAATTCAGCTTTGGGTATTTCGAAAGATACTGTACCTGTTGGACTGAATACTTTGACAGCTTTTTTGTACTTCTAATCCCATATTAAGATACTCTTCACCTTTTTCAGAGTTTCCAGATTCACAAGTAGTTATGCTATCATCCAATATGGCTTCCAGAGTAAGTTTAACAACTCACTTTAGAATAACCGTTTTCTCAGTTTTGTATTGGACTCCTTTCCTGTAGAAAGCAAAAATTTAGAACTAAATTGGGTCTTGGTCAGTTGACCAGGTTTATTTGGTTTAAAAAAATGAAGAGTGGAATAAGGTAAGTTGAACTTAGTGGTTCAGAAAAAATCTGAATTCGTTATCACATCCGGTGTGATTTATGTTTCAAAAAGAATCGACACTTTTCAACTTTAACTAATTTTTTGCTTTCGTTAGCTTACAACTTCCCAAACGACCCTCATATTCTGCGTTGTACCCACTTTACCCCCGTTTCCCTCCAATTTCGCACTTTTTAACTTCCAGACTCGCAAATGTTTTCGCCCCGTCACCAAGAACAAAACGGCGGACTAAGTTTATTCGCCAAATAAATCTCATTGTGTTCATGGTTTCATGAGCAGTTGAGCGGGCCTAAAAAGTTTTGACGCAAATTGTGAATTGTGGAACGCGGAGCGGTTTAAACCTGATTAAAAGAAGGCGCAAATGCGCTTAGACAGGCGTGACTGTTAATGTTACCGAAATGTTAATGCACAGATGTCTATGAAAGCTACAGCGTGTTCTTAAATACGCAAACAGTTGTTTGTCTGTCTGCCCGAGCCTGGCATTTGCTTGTTTGTCCGGATTTTACGTCTCTACTTCTAAATGGGCGTTAAAATTTTAATCTTGTTTTTTTTTGTAACTTGCAATGTTTCATGTAATTGTTTAGTCCCTTGACGCACTGGAAGCAATTATTTTATAGAAATGGTCGTAGTACGAGAATGTTTGTTATTACCTAGGGAATAAATTTTACTTCTTCATCTGCAACCCCTGCATCTCTTGTTACAATTATTTGAAATTTGGCGCTTTTGAATGACTCTAGCAAACAAGGTATGCTACGATTCTTAAGAGTTTGGTGGCTACAAAAAGAGATTTTAGATATCTGCCGGGCAGACCGACGCGGAGCCGCGAGGATTCTGGAATAACATTACTTTATGGATGACTTATTTTATCATCCGTTTGCCACTAACTCCGTCTGGATTTAAAAGAGAGAATCCGGAAGAAGCGCCATATGTGACAAAGTCCATTGTGTCACGACCTTCGGCGAAAAAGGCTAAAAATGCAAGATGACAATCCTTGATGTGTCCTTCCATCTGGAGGCTAGTCAAGGTCTTATCTAACGGCCTCCTTTTCGACTCCACCCATCTAAGGAGAGACAGCGTCGTCCAACACCACGAATTAAAATGAGCCTTTTCTTAAGTGGTGTTTAAGAGATATGGCACAATATTTTGTCGAAGGTTAGCATCGATTCTTGATCGGCAATCTCAAAGGAAAATTTCAGTCAATTGATTGGCCGCCGATGCGAAGCCGCGAGAGTTCTGGAATAACGTGCGCGATTATTGAAATGTGTAGGGCACATTTGGAAAAGCATTGAGGTGAGCTGAGGTTTGAGAGATAATTATCTGGAGAAGCATGTTCGTCCATTAGAGAACAGTCAAAGCACTCGATTACTTGTCAAAGGGAGAACCATTGAGTGCTCTTCTCATCCTGAATATGTCACTATTTTCGGTGGCTGATTGAAAACCCCTCTTTTTTTTAGCGATCAGGGCGTCAACATCAATGTGAAAGTGTACAAGAAGGACATCTTGAAGCCTGTCTGCCTCGAATGGCCCACTGGATTTGGTATCAGGATGGGTTTCCTGGACACCGTGCCAAAACCACGCAGGATTGACTGCGCATCCACTAGAGTTTATCTCTGCCAAGAAGTCGTTTTCTTACTCTCCCAACTTCAATCCAACGGACTTCTCTGTCCGGGGGAAGTTGAGAGAAAAGCCTGCGCTATTTCCTACTTATCTGCGGAATCTCTGAAGCGATCCCTTCTCAAGGCTTGGAACAAATTCTTCATTAAGTACCTATGCGCTACCGTCGCTCTCTTATGCGGGTAAATCCATTCGAGAACTAGTTGTTGCTGTGTTATCGTAGGACCGATAAAGTATGATTGTTGGTATTTATTTGAAATAAGAGAATACCCGTGCAAAACCTTTGTCCGGGTAATTATCTCACATCCTGTAAGTACAGTGAGGAGCAGATTGTCCAGTGAAAATAAATAATCCAACCCAGAAAGCTAGTGCCGTTGGGAAAGTCTAAAGAAGCAAATTAACAGTCTTCGATGTGGCTGTAAGGGTCTTAACAGAGAGCTACCTTCTCTCCTCCGACCTCACTGTCATACGGAGAGAACAGCATCGTCTATACCGTCATGAATAAACATGAGTTATTCATTAAATAGTGCTGACCCTACTATTTACAGTAGTAAGTTAGCAGTAGACTTTGGGGTGCTAGCAGTCTTAATTAAAATTTGATAAAAGAAAGAAGAAATAGAGGTGGTTGTCAAATCTAGTTTTTGCCATTCTATAGATTGGGTGTATGTAATAGCACATGTTTTAACTTGTTCGACTGACAACGTTTTTTGCATTGTTTATCATGGATGTGCTTCTTTTTCTTTTCTTATAAAGTCGGTACCCACCCTCCAAGTGACAATCTACTACTTTGTTGCTAAGACTATTATGTTCTAATAGAGTTTTAAATGTCTTCTTGAAGAATAGTTATGACATGTTTTTTCAATTAACTACCGCAAAAAGTATACTTAACATTGTAGGGCCCATGAAGAAGTTCTCGGTTTTACAGCCGTACAACAAACATATGCATTCTTGATAAAACTGAATAATCTTTTATTCTTAATAATATTCTGATCTTTTGAACCTGGTCCAATACAAGCAGAAGAATGTGAACCATATAATTGTAATATTTCTTCCTAAAATATGCTGGCTCAGTTTGTGTTACATAGCCTCCCCTACCAGATTCCAACTCTCACCTTAAAATAGCCTTTGTAAGACAAATGTGGCGAATCCCGGATACTTGAGCAACCTTGCAGAAGATTGGGCAACCAATCCCGGTGAAAAGTTAGGCCAGGGCAGACGAGAGTGAAGAAATAGCTTTTCTGCTCTACTTCTAAATCTTTACAAACTGGGAGGCCTACAATTACTAATAAATCACATAGCAAAGTATCATCGAAATACAAGAAGTACGATGGCCTAACAATGAAGACATGATACAAGAGAACTATATTCTGCTGTATAGCGGAAGAGGGGGTGGTCGAGATAAAAACGCTATGAATTTCCCTATAAACAGAGAGACCAAACAATAAAATCTAAGAATTTAAGCAATAAGCCATGGAATTTGTTTGATAAGACTCAAAGGAAAACTGTTTAATATAATGATTACAAACGTATACGCACTTTTCTGCATAAAGGGAACATGGAAGTAAAATTATCGAATAGCGATGAAGTGCTAATCAATATAACAAACCGTACAAATATGGTGGATGTAAGACCAACCAGAGCTGTCGATTGCGGCAGTGCTAGGAAAACTGCGATAAAAAATATCAGAGACAAATCGAAAAGATAGAATGAGTCTAAAGGTATTAAAGATACAAAGAATATCGACGAGAACACATAATTAAACAAATTAAAAAAAGCCACTGATAAAACAGTTCAAAATATAGGAACCATTAAACCGCAAATGAAGCAAGTCATGACGAGTGCAAACTTTGAAGAAGCCAGAATACGAGCCAGAGCAACACTGAAGCAGAAAAAGAAGGAACGGATAAAATGAAAAGCTACAGATTTAGAAGGGAAGATGGACAAACGAAATAAGAAAAACATGCAAAGAAATAAATAATTTTAGAGGAGAAATAATAACATAAATCAAAATCTTGAAAGAAACGACAATAAAGAGGAAGGTGAATTAGAAAAAGGACCAACATATGGCAAAACCAGAATTAGTATAAATAAAATGAGTCCAGCCAAACTACTTGGAAAGTGGATTCCACTTTATAATAACATCAGAAGAAAAGTAAAAGAAGGAGCATTTCGATAGTGAAGAATGAAAATCTCATGCAAAAACTCTGTTAGTTGAATGTAGTTCTCTATGCGTTGTTAGGCACACGTAAGCTTTAGAACAAATACTTAGAGTTGTTGTTTAGTTGGGCAAAAATTGGGTTTGGTGCCTATCTATATTTTTTCTTCTATCTTTAGCCAATTTTATAGTAATGCTAGGACCGTCTCAAAATATTTTGCTAGATATTCTAATCACCAGCTTTGGCACCATTGTAACGTTTCTGCTCTCCAATGTTGAATAACGTGCAAATTTACTAAAATTACCTACTTACTTTACTTACAGGTAATTAAAATTACTAAACACTATGTATACTATAGATACAATTAATAATGAGCTTTTGGCATTAACTTCTAGGGCTGCGTAACATTTAAGCAACTCAAAACTGATTCCAGAAAGTACGCGAACATTCTCGTAAATATCTGGCAATTGTCTGTTGTTCGAGCCCCACACGTACACACACAGCATGGCTGGATTCTTGGAAGACATTATGTTGGTCACTGGTGCGTTACGTTTGGGTAGCGCTACGGAGGGCGTTACAGTATAGACAAAATGGTTTTCTCTGTAGGCGAGCGGGGTTAAGCTTCATATAAATACCCTGACTGGTCTCTAGATGGAATTGTCGGCTACATCAAAGATTGTTAACTTGTTTTCTTACACTTGTCAGAGGAAAGTTTTGATTTAGTTAATTTTTTGCTTGCTCACTGGTCACGCACATTGTCTCATCTGGTCTTTTGAAATCTGGGAGAATAGTGGAATTAGTCACACAGTAGATAGGATTTATTTACTATAGCGTTTTGAGTGGTAATTACTTAAGTATTTTACATACTGCTAGTCACTATGATAACAAAAATGAGCGTACCGAAAGTTTTGATAGAAATAACATTGTCCGATGGACTTAGTTATTGTATACCACTGAGAGACTTCATAATATAACTAGGTTTATAAGATTCATTATTTATTTGCACTTAATAATTATTTGACAATATTCAGGCATCGTGGGTACTTATTTCAAAAGTCGATCTGATCTACGTCACACTTGAAACTGTTTTCTTGACTATTCCTCGTACATACTTAAATACTCGCCATGTTATTCTAGAACTCTCGTGGTTAAAATTATCGGAAACTCTGTCTCGACGCGTACAGTTTTCGCACTTAGATTCACTTCGTTTTGCTGTCGCCTCTCGAATTTCGTTGCCGCCCCGCTGCACCATATATATGTCTATTTTAGATCTACCAGAAGGGACGCGAAACATCTCGAAGTACTGGAGGAAACCCATCGGGAAGGTTCGATTTCTTTGAATCTTCAGACGTGTTTCAGTATTAGCTGAATTCCTGGAAGACATTCTGTTGGTCTGGATATCTCTACGAGTGTGTTTAAAAATTCGTTACAATGTGTAGCAGATGAAAGACTTTTATACAAACTCACTTTTCTAAAAAAAAATACCGATATTGCTAAATCGAGGTTTTCATGACTACGTTATCAGAAAAAGTTAACAGTACTTTTTATATCACAGTTTGCTTTCGCAAAAATCAGCAACTCAGATATTTATGAAGTGTACGAAATACTTTGTTTTGTAGAATTTGAATATTTCTTCCTAAACTTCACGAAGGCTCTGAAGGATAATGAGTAGGATTTTCGTAGAGGTTGTTTCTGACTAATAGTCTAGTTCCCCATTTCCTTTTATGGCTGCAGTGTCCTTGTTTTGGTTTTTCAACCACTGCACAGTCCTGCTTTGCCACTATATCTGTATTTAAATAGTCAATATCGTCGTCCCTGTGGGAATGCAGGATTTTCAAAGACGCCTTTGTTTTGAGGACTAAGATGCTTAAGGCCTAATCCACATTGGCGCTTCGTTTACGCTCCGATATCACCACATTTTGGCTTTAGTTAAATATTGAATTTTTTTAAGTATGTAGATTGGTGCTTATGTTCCATTCATGTTTTAATCTTACTCCATCAAAGATTATAGAAGAAAAAATCTATTTTAACTGGAACGGAAGCGTTTTGAATAAAATTCGGCTTGACGACCATCATCCATTCATAAAAATGTTTTACAATTTGTTCCAAATGACATATTGAGGAAATATGTTGGGTATGTTTTCTGTTTAATTATGAGAAAACTGAGACTAGATGTGAACACCTTGAGACTAAGATCAAAGCTAGGGAAAAGTATGGATGTGGATGGGGTCTTAAGTATTCTTTGAGTAGCATCATCTGCACAATGTAGCGGTCATCGTTAACTATTATTCCTGTAATTTGGCTTTCTAATCGCTCTGAGTTTACTTCACACGTTAGTAAAGCACCTCGCCGATTTAAATCGAAGCAATATTGACATAGGTTTAGTTGAAGTCATATATTGGTAAGGCTACTATAAAAATGTCTAATAAGCTGCCCAAATGTGTCCTTGCAAGTTACATATGCCTGATTTGCTCCAAGTTTGTATATGTAATGTCGGTCGAAATTGAGTCAAACAGTGACTCTAACTCTAGATGTTCTTGGTAAAGAGTTGGTAGAGTAGAAAAATTTTAATCTGGATGGAACATCAGTTAGTCAAAAATATAAGTAAGTGGATGCGACTTCTTTTGTTTTATTTGGTTTAGAGATTGATTATGCAGATTTTTAAGAAGTATCGTGGAGGCTATCTGCAGAATGCTGTATTTTGTTGCAATTTCCAATTTTTTGTTCTTTTATTGATTTTTGCATAAAAAGTAAAAAAATCAAAATGACTTATGGCCCCTTAAGTATACCAATTTTAATGTATTGTAACGATTATTTGAGCACCCTCATAGAATACTGCCTTCTGCGATCACAGTTTTTGTTGCGCTCTGAGTTTATGGTTGAGCGGCCGATATATTGCCTTCCAGGAACTCAACCGCCGCTTGCACACGTGAGCGGATTGAAACAAAGCGAATCCTCTAGATGTTTCTATTCCGGTGCTTCCGGGTGTTTTATGAGCTTTCTGGTAGCTCACAAATAGACATAAATATTGTGCATGGGAATTAAAGTGGCGACAGTGAAGTGAAATCAATCCAAGTTACAGAAGCTGTGTGGGTCGACATAAATAAAGTGACAGATAAATATAGTGTAGTTTTTACACTATTAATTGTATGCGTTGTGTATATAAATAGTGCTAAATAATTTTGATAACCTGTAAGTAAAATAAACGGCTGATCGCATGTCATTGAGTTTTGGTATGTAGACTCTCCACTAAAATTTATTGGGCTTTATCCTTCTTTGATTTCTAGCCCCCTAAAAGGAGAAACTTATACAAAATACTTTACAAGGGTTAAACTTTCAATTTGGACCACAGAAAGGTGCATTTTGAAGCAGTTATTGATCTTGACGAACTTACAACAGTTACTTTGTAGAAATGGTTGTAGTACGAAAATATTTGCTATCACATATTTTATTCTCTTCCCCATAGCTTGCCTGCAACCCCGTGTCTCTTGTTACTTCTTGAAATGCTACTTTTTTAGAGTTTTTGTACGCTTGGGATGATTTTGATGGAAATTAGTGCAATGCGCCCTAATTTGCTTATAAGTCTTCCCTACGATCCTTCTAACTCCTTTTACCAGTTCAGTGCTGCGCAATATTTTAGCAGACGGCAATTTAGCAGTTGGCTGGAGTGCGCGAGCGGTTTACTTACTAGTTTATGGTTTGTCAAAATAAGCTGCAAGATGCGTGGTTTTAAAGAGTGCAAAGAAGAACTTTAAGGGAGCTTGTTAAGGGTATTCGAAAATATGGTTCCAGCTGAACTCTTGAGGGATTTTAATAGTTACAAGTACTACAAACATAAACTTATAAAAAGCTTAAATATAAAGAGCATTGGAATGATTTATTAGTGAACCAAATGCGTCATCTAGCGACTTTGTTCTGTACTATATTGTTTTTGAGCAGGATATTTCAATTTGTTTTTAGATTTTTATAACTTTTTTAACAAGTGAAAAAAGCTAAAAGCAGCGCAAGTTTCTTTTACCTTTATTCTGCTGATGTTTAATGCCCCTAAAGCATAAAAAACTGAACAGCCGGCTACGTTCTAGCGACAAGAGCGCGAAGGCGGCGTCTGTGCGCGATACATCTAAAAATAGGTGTAGGAGCGCTGAGATTGATTGGGACCACTCCTGACTCCGTTGTTTGAACTTCGGACAATGCACACGCCCCAGCCCTGATTGAATTGTCCGCCGAGTTTACATGCCCGGTCTTTTGTATTTTCTTGCACGGCGGTCACCCGGACTCCAATCCTGGGGCCACTAGCGAGATACAATCTTTCCGGAGCAAATAGCGCGTGCTGGGAGGCCCCCACTGGGACCTCTTAGGCAAAGCGAGGTCTTTTGTGCGGCCGCACGTTTGAGGAAATCGTTCGATAGGTAGAATAAAAGCGAAGGTTTTTATTTTTAATGAGATGGTAAAGCCTACGCAGTCGGTTTTCAGTTTTGCATTTGCTCAGCGTTAGCAGCTAGAACATGGAAATGTTCCTAAGTTGTGGATTATAGAAGGTTAATTATCTTTTTCGAAGTCCTATCTGTTAGATACAAAATATTTTCTTATGTCTTTACCTTTAAAAATTTCTGAATTTTTCTTTGTAATGAAATCTGTTGTTTACTTTCAATAGATTGGATTTACTTACTTGTAAAACAAAATGACAGTGTTACTTTGTTGTGTCACATTACGGGTTATCCATGTGGTACTTCAAGGTTTTATTTGACTCTTTGTAGTACAGGGTGAAGCAAAACTTCCGCCCCTCCTCTTACAGATTCAATAAAGAAAAAACCATAAAGGACATACTACATTTATTTTTACAGGATAAACTGCAGGACTATAACTATAACTAAAAGGGATATCAGCAATTGTTGGAGTCGTATTCTGAAATTCTTCATTACTCTTTCCAATATGTGTTGAGGAGTACTAATTTCTTGATGTGGAGCTTGGAAGGACTTAAGGCAATGTTTGTAAACTTCAGTCTTGATGTATTCTCATAGGAAGAAGGCAGACGAAGCGATATTCGGTGAATAGGCTACGTCAACGTTGATAATTTAGGCACCTAAGGAACGTCACAATCAGGAGTTGGAGTGAAGCTTTTGTTGTAAACGATTAGACTCCATTATGTTGAAACCAAACGTTTTCAGCTGAAGTATGTTGAGATTCGATGCTAAAAATTGTTGAATTGTCTTTCCTTCTCTTAAAGGTAAGGACCAATGATCCCAAATTCATTCACCGCACACCAGACAGTAACATCTTTGCTATGTAGAGGCCTTCTATGGATATCTCTTGGGTTCTTATCACTCCAATAATAAAAGTTTCGTTTATAAGCGCATTACAACAAGGAAAAATGCACTTTGTAAAGAAAATAACTGTGTCATATGGCACGTTTTTCAGCAAGCCTCCACACATTTCCGATTTGTCAAGCACGTTCAGAAAGTTCCTGTACAACAAACACTTTGTATGGGTAACAAATAAGGCCTTGGTGTGGTTACCTGACCCCGATTTCACTGATGCTGATGTTACCTGACTCGGAATTTTTCGAGACGTGTGCAACACAAAGTCTCTCCTTTGAAATTTATAATCCTAAAGGAATGTTATCTGAGCCCGCCTTTGTGGCGCCGTGTGCAACACCGGTTAGTTGACCTACCGCGCCGCGTCGTGCCAAGCGGTTCCGAGTCGGCTCGAACGGCACAGACCATAGCCGCCACGACAAGCTTCGTATTCCCCAGCGGGCACAGCGTGTTTCCACCTGAATTCTGCACCCCACCAGCAGATTGGGGCACAAGCTGAGCCCTTAAAACCTGAGTCACTGAAGCTCAGGTGAGCCCCTTTTGGTTTCTTTTGTTGCTCGCTGCCCGGACCTGCTGCTCGCTTTCCGGACCTGCTGCCGCCCCTGCTGCTCGTTGTCCGGCTCCGCCATCGGCCCCGCTGCTCGGCCCTGCTGCACGCTGTCCAGCTGCGCTACCACCCCTGCTGATCTCTGCCTGATTCCGCCACCGGCCCCCGCTGCTGCACCTAGTTCGCGGCTCGGCTTCGCTACGCTAGCTCGCTGCCCCAGTTGGCCGCTTGTTTCAGCGCGTACATTAAGTCTTAGGTGAAGTTCTTGTACATTAGCTCAATAGGTTAAGTTAGCTAGGGTTGATAGGTTAGCGTAAGGTAGGTTAAGTTTTGTAAGATTGTAAATATAATTCTAATTCATAAGTTGGAGCCGACGTTTCGTTTTTTAGCCTTCCGTGCCCCACGCGTTGCCGGTCGTAGCGTCCCGACGCCCGATTGATCACCGCCCGGGCCCGACCTATTAACAGTGTAAAGTTCAGCGTATAGTACGGCTAGATAAGTATAGAGCCTGGGAGAGTGCATAATGGAACTTCTTACTATATATTTTCCTTCACATCGCAGAACTTGTAGTCCTAAAGTTTTCTATCCACAACAAAATAATTTTTCGATCTAGAACGGAGGTCCAAGGCGCAAGTTAAAAACGTGTCTGATAAGCACATTGTACGACCACAAGAAATGTCTGCTTTGATGTGTTGGATACTAAGGGTACCTTTAGGTAAAACTTTCAGACTACTTGCGTTTAATGAAATCTTTTTCTTCGCTCTCGAACAACTCTTTGGTTCATAACCTTTCTTTGAAATTGGGGTGGAAATTTTGACCTATTCTAAATTACAGCAACTTTTTTATGACAATGAAACCATTTTGGTTTTGTGATTTATCTTTATCCTATTTTTGCATTGGAGCAGAATCCTTTATACCTCAGAAAAAAATGAACAAACTTTAATTTAATAATATAATACTTCTTGTAGATACAGAAAAAGAAGATGGAATTTTTTGATCGCTAAGATATAGGTTTATTATACGTTCGTCAAAAATTTAACCGTTTTAACCTATTGGGGGAAAATAACTTTAGAAAAAGATTAAAATATACTCGTTATTTTTAGACAAGCAAGTCTTTGTATTTTATTTAGTATGATAGTGGATAGATCGCTAGACTACGAAACCAAGAGTTGCAGGTTCGAATCCCGCTCTCGCCAATTCGAGCACTGGCATTTTTATGGCCCAGCTCGACTCAGGCTGCAATAAATGAGTACCTGGAGGTCAAACTCTGGGGTAATAATAGGCGGTCGGTACATAGCGCTGGCCACGTTACTACTCTTGTGTACCGTAGGCTCTAAATTGTAGCAGATCTATCTTGTTACGACCCCAAAGGGTCTTCAAGGCCTGTTACAGGGAACTATGGTTAGAACGAGTCTTTAGGTCATCTTTGTCTACCACACCAAAGTTGCATATGTTATTCTGTGTTTGACCATCGTAGTGTATGGTATATCTAATATTTCACTTTTGGTTTTAGACTTAATATTTTTCTTATCAGTTCGTTTATCTAACACTGGTGTCGCCTCTGCCTTACTTCTGATTTTTTTGAATGTGTTGAGTCCAGCTAAGTTGTGAGTCTAAAATAACTAAGATATTTTATCACACCTGATAACTTTATATCTATATCTCGGAGCCTAAGAAATCCTAGTTCCTCTAAGTTTATTTATCTTACGAGGTGTGTTCTAAAGTCTTCAATTTTCCCCCTAAGTAGTGAGAGTAATGAAAAGGATGTGGTTAATTTAAAAAAATTAGATTTGTAATATCATCATACAACGTACACAGGTCGAATTACCTCCATTGGAATGAGTGCTGTTTTGTATACTTTAAATGGCGACGTTTAGTGTAATCATCCGTTTTCTCTTGCGTGGTAAAACGCCTATCGAAACTCATCGCTAATTGAGTGAGACATGCTGTAAAGGCATTATGGATGTTAAAAATGTGCATTCATGGGTGCAAAAGTATAAAGAAGATTGAGAGTTGTATGACAATGAGTCGAAGCAGTTTCAGTCTCGAACCAGGCGGACCGAAACCATGATTGCGCGAGTATAGCAAGTTGTTATGGAAAACCGTTGATTTGGTGTGCGTGATAATACCTCTAAACTTGGCATGGTTATAGGATCTGTGGAGTCAATTTTGCATGATGACCTGAAAATGTGGAAAGTTTCTTCAAGGTGCGCGGGTGGCAATGTCTCAGGACATGTTGACACGTGTTGAAGGAATTTCCTTGGCCGCTCATTTTCTAATCGAGCCGCTGTTACATCAGCGATTTTTCAGCGGGCAAAACACATCCCTAAGGAAGTGTTCTCGGTTGCCATAGAATCATGGCGACGATGTTGTGAAAAATGTGTACGTTTAGACGGAGATTAAGAAGTAACAAAAGTTTCAAATTTCTTGAGTATTTTTTCAGATAAAATTTGAATTTCTTAGAATGGGAATACACCTTGTAAGTTTTATATACTTTATATATTTTTAGTACTTTAAACCTTTTATCTGAAATATTTGGGTTACAAGGCCGTGGTCGAAATTCGAAAACTCTTGACATTTCGTCTACAACTGCGGCGGACATCTTTAAAAGAAAATCTTCTAAAAATTAAGTGACTGTCCCGCGAGTGTAGTACGGATGGTGTTGGGGGGGCATTGTTGACCTCACCGGGATGGTAGATAACGTGATCGGGCTAGCTGCTGACGTCAATCGGGTCGTTGTACGTAATATCTTGGCATTTTTTTTTGGCGGTCTGTTTTTTTGCCCGTTGGGAGCGATAAACCAAGATTTAGGTAGATTGAATCCGTCGTTAAAATTATATTTATATTTATAAATCTTCACCGCCTCTCTGTGTAATCTCGGGTAGTAATTCCTACAATTGGATAACACTTGTGTTTGCTCAAATTCTATCTCGTGATCAACATTTTCCAAAGCATGTTTAGCAATTGCTGATTTTTCGGGTTGATTAAGGCTTAAACGACGTTTGTGTTCCTTTGTCCTAGTGGTAATCGTTCGGCTCGTAGTTTCAATGTAGACTTGCTCACATGAACAAGGTATGCAGTATGCCCCTGGTGTATTCTGTGGGTTTCTTGTATTTTTTATGGTCTAAGCAAATTTTGTATCTTGGTGGTAGTAGTATAGATAGTTTCCACCTTGTGTTTGTTGAGAATTTTCTCTATGCGGTCCGTAACTCTGTTGATATAAGGTAAAAAAGCTTTGCCTATCGTAGCCGATTTCAGTTGTGCTTTTCGTTCCCATTTGTTAGATTTAGTTGATTTATTTATCTCCGTCTTCGAGTAGCCATTATCTTGTAAGGCTTGTTCAAAATGTTTTAATTTCTTATCCAAAAACTGTGGTTGACATGGTTCCATGGTAAACTGTATACTTGGGTGTATGGAATTCAAGTGCATAAGAAATTTCGTGTCTCCATATCACAAAAGTGTGCGGGGTTTAAATGTGCTGCATTGATGGCGATCTCTTCAAATTTATTCATGTAGTAATTGGCGATTACAGTGTTAAGTGAGCTACTCATTCCTACCCCATCTTTTTGTTTGTAATATACGTCCTGCCAAACAAACTCATTGGACGTAAGGCACTGCTCAAATAGCTGTAAAATATCATTAGGAAAATTTTTCTTTTGGTAATCCCGGGCATCTTGAATCTGCATTTTGGTAAATAGAGATGTTATATCGAAACTGAAATTATATCTCCCTCCTGTAGCTGGATATCTTGAAGAGGGTTGACAATTTGTACGAAGGCTTTGATGTAACTGCTGGTATGACCAATGTACGGTTGTAACAGACTGGATAGGTTGAGAGCCGTTTGACCTCTGTCGCAGGTAGCACTGCATCCTCACGGATTTATTGTGCTTCTCTCATTTTCTTTACAGCACTTTCTCCAGTACTCTCGTACTTTGAACTAGTCTATACAAGTCCCTTATTGAATAGTTGCTGTATTCTTGGTTTTCTTTGGTTTTTTAGAATTAGTTTGTCTGTTGTGAACTAAAGTTTCATATTTGCACAAGGTGCAGATGGTTGTCTCTGGTTCTTTCCGCATTGCCTGTAGGTCAGATCTTTATTGTATAACTTTATTTTGTTAAGTTGTCCTATAAAAAGCGAGAAGACCTGTAATAGTGCGTAACTGATTCTTTCTTTGTACTAACAGTCTTTCAGTTCGCTTACAAGATGGTCCTATTATGAAGGTATTTCAATATCTTTGTCTTAGTATATTTTCCCATTATTTTTATATTGTTTCCTGACTCATTCTCTCACCAGACCTTGCATTATATCTTTAGGTACTCCCAGAGCTGGTTCGAAGATAATGATCTTTCTTGTGCTAACTCATCAGCTTTTTTGTTAGCTACAATTTTGCAGTGCCTTGGTATCCACGACAGAGTTAAATTGTTGTAGTGTGCCTAATCCCTGAGTTTTTCCCTTTATTCCTATACCAGCCTGGATGTTACCATTGGATTTTTTAACGCTTTCAGGAATGCCTAACTGTCTTCAAATGTATTGATTAGCTTATTTGGATAAGCCTTCAAATTATTTTATTCGTTGCTTCGCTTGAAAAACGGATTTATATTTTTCTAGTGAGAAGCTTAACTGAAAACTTGTCTTTTCATAGTATATGCCTGCTTCCGTTTCAGATCCGATCTGTATACTGAATAATTTTTTCGAGTCTGTTTCTGTTGCACTTTCATGTCGATCCATATATTATCCTCGAAATTTACGTTGAATGTAAATTTTGGCGTCATACAGTCTGTACTTGTATCTAATTTAATTAGACGTTCCATTTCTATACTATCTCTGCAAATGGGTGCCGTATATAAAGAGCCACTTCTGGCTCTCCCATAATTTCAAATTGAAGAGAAAGAAGGTCTAGCAGTGTTTCAATTGCTGATGTTCGTGTTGTTTTTATAGCGCCCATTATGCTCATACAAGCAAGTTTTTGCATCTTACTTAGTATAGTCATAGCAGTTCTTCGTATCATCTGTGTCCACCATACCACAGCTGTATATATTACCATAGTGTATATCCAATACATCACTTTTGATTTTAGAACCCATGTTTTTCCATAAACTCTCCTGGCTAACACTTTTTGAATGTTTTGATTCCAGGTGAGTTTGAGTTTAAAATCATTCCAAGATATTTTACCTTACCTGGTGATTTTATCTTTACACCTCGAAGTCAAAAAGATCCCAGGTCCTCTTAATTTTCTGGTTCTTGCCAATGCTACTATGGTAGATTTGGAGGATTTCTTTTCGATTGTCTGCTTCTGTGCATATGCTCCCTACTAGTATTATTAAAACTTGCCAAGTCGCCTGCATATTCCAGTGCTCTGTATCCGTTTCCTTCGTCTTTAACAGATTTTCAATTATAAGGTTTACAGCAGAGAAAACAAATCCCACCATGTAAACACTCTATTGCAATTCGGGCCGTCATTGCTTCATTCATCAGAGATGTATATACTAGTCTTTCTTTGAGCATACAGTCTATCCACCTGTAGCCTGTTTTGTTGAGTTATTTACTCTTCAACGCTTTAGTGATTGAATCTAGGATGTATTACCATATGCTTTCTCAATATGCAAAAAAGCAACTAAAAGTACCTTTTTGTTTTCTACAGAATTCTACACTCTGGTAACCATTAGATTCAATGCTGCCTTATAGTCATACTGGTCTTGATGTCAACGTCGGGTGATTAATGAACTATCTCTGATATATTTATCAAGCAGTTTCTATAGGGTTTCCAGTGCAGAAGACATTAAACTAACTTGTTTTAGAGCATTAGCCCCATCCATATCCTATTTTTCCAGGTTTTGGTGTAAAAGTAACATTAATTAGTCTTCAGGAAGTTTACTTTTGCAACAAAAATAGAATAATCTCGTCAGCTCTTATCGATTTATAAGATTGGAATGAGTAAAGTGTCTATTTTACTTTGTTTACATATATGACTTTTGCTAGCAACCTGGAGCCCTGAAAGGTATCTTAAGTAATTCTCTCATTGTTTCATTTCCAGTAATGGTGCATTCTTCTGTCCCCATTTTTAAGTAATTAAGGACTTTGAGAGGATTCTTTGATAGTATTTTGTAAAGTTGGTACTTTCCATCTCCTTGCAGTGCCTCCTCTATGCATCTCTTTTGAATTTCCCTAAAGCCTTGTTATATTCAGTTAGGGCATTTTTATAATGTCCCCATTTTTCCCAAACTCTTGGCTGCGTTGAATTTCTTTCTTTTCTGTTTTTTTTTATTTGAGCAAGGTTCATTCCTGTTGGAGTCTCTTCTCACCTGAGGACAGTTATCTTTATATTCTGAGATTATTCTGCTGATTATTGTCCTGATGTAATCTCCAATTTTGTACTATTCCTGATCGTTCTATTCATCTTTCTAAGATTGTGTTCTAGGTTTGCCTGGTAGGTTCTCAGTTTGTATTTGTTTCTTGTATAGAGTCGATACTTTCAATTTATGACAAAGCTACTAGCAAACATAGTACCTATTGTTATATCTGCAACCTTCTTTCTTCTTGTATTAATAAAGGTAGGTTTATTGTATGCATTCAGTACGTCTAAATTATTTGTTAGTGCTTCTCCACGTTATGTGGTGAGTTTGGACCTCAGTTGATGATGAGTTGCGAGCCATTTTCTCTACATCCTATCATCAGCTTCTTCCCTTCTGTGTTTGGCAGTAGGGTGGAGTCGTCATAAAGCCGGTATGCCGATGCGTCCTTAATCTAACTACCGATTACCGATTAAGGCCAGTATCTTAATTTTTTTTATTATAATGCAGGTTCTAGGGACTCCTGAGGATCGACTGTATATCAATTCTCCTATTTTTCTAGACCTCAAATTTTGCCCCTGCTTACTCGTGGTTCTTGAATGAAGGAGACTTTAAACACTCCCTGAAGGGCGGTAAGGACCGCAGAAGCTGCCTTACTATGTGGTAGATTAAGGGCAGTAAAAATTAAAAATTGCCTTAGCTGGTAATAGAACATATCTTCCTCTACTATTTGTGATTTTTTTTAATGGGCTCAAATAAATAATAGAGATAGGTGACAGATGACTGTTGTGGACGTCAAGCTCTTACTGAAGAACATGTCTACAACCGCAAGATGTCGCTGTTTCCTGACATCTCAATCACGCGTTGATTGATAACAATCTTCTAACGAACTTTTTAAGCGGCACTTTGTTAGTACACCAACCAGCGAATTAATTAAGCCCGAAGCGGGGAATAAAGCGCGGCCGGCATTCTTCATCCTCTCGGGCGCTCGTGCGTCGTAAAATCTCGAATTAATTACGCCGGGCCGAAGTAATTGCTCACACCGAAAACGAATGTGAGTGGAGCAATTACATTTCAGCGCGGTTAATGTGTTTGCTGAGCGCCGCGGCTGCTATTAAGTTATGCGCAGAAGTATTTGGCCCGCACTGGGTATTTATCCACGGGATGTGCCTTTGAATAGTAAACAGCCGATTAAAGCGCCGATGTGGAGCGGCGCGGCCGCCGCGGCGTCTTTGGTGAGCGGTGCATCGCGCTTAGCTCCGGCCGCGCTGTTATCTTGGCGGATGGTTTCGGAGCGGCTACGTGTTTGTACATTTAGCGCAAGCGGCAACTTCAAAACAATCCGCGCAGTTTTATCGGGGGAGCGCAGTTGCGGCAGGCAAATAAAACGACGCCTTTGCACAGATAGAAGTTTCATGTGCTGCATATTATGCGCGTTTTGCAAATAAAACTGCGCCGAGATTTATTAAGAGCAGTTAACATGATAACCGACCTTTATATGTAATGGTAAAGGAGAACACACAAATATAAAAGCAGAAATTGATGTGCAATAGTCAGATAGATTCTGCTATTTACAACTATTATTATAATTCAAGATATGTTTAAAGTACAAAGTTTATATTTTGTCTAAATAACACATTTGATCTTACCTACTTTTGTATAAAGTCTCACTCTAATAAATGCAACGGTTCTTAAGTTACTGTGCATACGGATAGATACATGTACAGAAAAACAGATAAATCAGATGTATTTTTATTCTTATAAGATACTGGAAGATATAGAACCCAGCAGATTTAAATTATTTACATGCCAGGCGGTAAAGGTGATCGAGTTGAGTACAGACTTTAAGAGAAAATTTTCGGAGATTTTTAGTATAGCCGCTAGAGGGTATAAAAATTTCTTTTTACAGGTTTTGGTTGGATTTAAAAACTTTACTGTTGTCAAATGCGACTAATATATTTTTTTATCTCAACTAGTAAATTTCTGTTATTGAAAAAAGAGGAGCTGATCGTATATACATTATCATTGATTAAAGATGGAGACATCTTCTCTTGAGATGCCTGAAGGTTTTCATAACTTGCTTGTAAATAAATTGCATTAATATGCACGGGTGGGTTCTATTTCTATATTGGTACAAAAACCAAAGTTACTTTCAGCAATTTTAACAAACGAAGATGAAGAAGTTTAGAAATTGCTGATTTAAAGAGCGAAGATGTATAAAGCTCTTTCTTGAGAATTTCCTAATACCAACTGCAGGATTTGAAACGACCAATTCTATCTTTTTAGCTTGCCAATACTCTGTGATTGCAGATGATAGGTCAAATCACACTTTTGTACTTTATTTACTTTGTCCGTTTTGGTTTTGACGTGCTCTAAGATGATTTGGTATTTTACGAGCTCAGTTACCTCTCATCGTATATGATGACTTGCTGTGTAAGTGTTCAAACTAGAAACAGATAAAGAGAGGAGATTTAAATAATTAGTTAAGACGTTGGAAACATATGAAACAAAATTAAGGTAAATAAAAGTTTTCTTTATTATTGTTTTATTTTCTTTAAGGTACAAAATGAATTACTTGAATTATCTATCTATGGACTACATGATATTCGGCGCATCTTCAGCGTTAAGATAGAAGCTTTTTGAGCCCCTGTAACCTTCAAAATATTATAAGGTATATAAACAATTTGTTTCAAGCTAGTCAATTAGTCCCTGCTTGTTGTTCTTCCTAGGTGACATTAGTCGGTTTACCTAGTGTTGTTCTCCTATTTGATTAACGTTTGGTTCGTAGCTTGAAATAGAGCACACTGAAAGCTCTACAACAAAAGTTTAATTGGTTAAGTTGTGTAGGGTAATAAATAAAAACAAAAGGAGAACTAACCCTTATCATGGAACTTTTTTGTCGGACTCTACCCGGATGCTGCTTCCACACCAGGGTGCACCACTCACATTTATTTTTGTCTCACTTTTCTGTTTATCATCAAAAATGGAATATCTAAGCTCTATCTTCAAACGAACAAGTTAAAATGACACGCGTTTCTGGTCTAGAAGAAACAAGGAGAGAAATATAAAGAAAAATATGACGAAGAAAACGGCAACAAATACGACAAAGACAGCGAAGAAGACCACAGAGAAGATTATAGTTGGCAATTATGGAATATTTGAGCTTTAACTTTGAAGAAAGAAATTAAATGACTTACGCGTTTTTGGCTTGTTGAGTCGTAAAAAAGAAGAAAAAAGAAAGAAAAATATAAAAACGAAAATGACCAAGAATATGACGAAGACAACGAAGAAGAAGATAGTAGAAATTATAGTTGGTTTAAGAATTTTTTGTCGGATTGTAGCTGGAATTGCTTCTATACCAAGCAAAAGATAACAAAAAGAAGATAACCGAGAAGACGATAGAAAACATTATAAAGAAAATGATAGAGAACACGAAGAATGGAAAGAAAAAAAGAAGAAAAATGGCTAAAAAAAGAAACAAAAAATGCAAAAAAGGGACAGAAAGTGGCAGATGGATCAGTAACTGACTGCTATATCAATTGGTTATAAAATAATGGTAATACTTTTATAGTTTTGAATTATTTTTTTATTACCAGAGAGCAAACCAGTTGTGTCTTTTCATTCTCTTTTCATCTTTACTAGCTTCTGCCACACTTGCAGAAAGCGTCGTACAGTTTCATCCTGTCTAGTTCTGTTGATATTCTGCAACAATTTGCCTATAGTACAGATAATTTTGTTTCTTACTAAACTTTTTTCGTAGTTTTTTTGTTTTGAAAAAATCGCACTATCGTCTAGTTGTCGACTCGGAGTCGAATGGGACTTATCTGGACCAGAATCTCTGCTTTTACTGAATATTTTACTTATCCCAGTTGTTCTGAAAACAGTTTTGTTCACTTTCGTGTCATTAGGGCAGTTGCACTATCCTCCTGCACTTCAAAGGACCTCACCTCATAATTTGTCATCAACTCCACAGAATTTATCACGTCGCGCGACAGCAGTGTTATCATTATTGTGTTTCATGGTATTTTTATTAAGATTATTTTATAGTTTTGGTAATGCCAGTCTTTTTTTTGTTAGGTAGGAGAATTTAAATTAATGTTGATGTGGTTTCTGTTGAAGATTAAGGTTTGCTAAGTGTCTTATTTAGAGTATGTGCACTGAGTTGCATTGAGTTTAATTTCTTTATGTTTGCACCAAAAGTTGTGGGATCGCATAAACCGCCCATAACAATTCAGTCATGGATGAATTTCTTATGAAGGTAAGAGAAGAGTATGTGTCGTAGAAAAGGTTCTACTCCCACCAATCAAGTAGAAGAGCAGGTTAGTCTGAGTAAAACCTCCAAAACAGAAAGCTAATAGTAGTTTAGGGTAAAGGATTAGTAACTGTTGGAGAACAGTAGAGAACTGACAACTTGGTCCTTTTGGAAAGCTACTGTATTAGACGCAATTGCAAATTTAAAAAAAAATGTGGAAAAGAAAATACATATATACGTTTTATATGGTAGGAATTAGACAGGGAGACGTAGTTCCTCTATTTCCTGTAAAGGGAAAGAGACTGAAACTTCCAAAGTGCATCAAATGGATGTAAGTTTTCTATTAAAAGAACAATAGGACAAGAAGCGCAACGCAACCTAGTTTAAAAAAAAGCTTAAAAGCAGTAGGTCCAATTAACTGCCTAACAGTTTCAAAATACCAACTGTAAAAGTCTTGTTTCATCCTCTGTTATGTTTATTTACTCTATCTTTTTCAGAGAAATAAAGGGAAATATAAAGTTACAAACCTATCTTAATAAGCTTCGGTAGCGTTAATTAACGCTTGAGTTTTAGAACAATTTATGGTGTGTAGTTCTGTTTTATCCAAGTTCTGGAGAATAAACTTTGTAAGTCCTTTGATAAAATATTTTTAATACACACTGAAATGATGTTCTGTTAGACTTTAGTCCTGACCGTGTGGTCATATTACAAGCCCAACTTCCTACCTCTTGCTTCTGACAATATAGATCTCTCTGACCAATGTATTTATGTAAGGTTACTATTGGATGAACCATTCTTTCCAATAGATCGTCATCTACTTGAACCCTAAAAACATTGATTTTGATTATTATTTGAGCGACACCAATAGATTGAGTGGTAAAAACCAAATGAATGATATGGTCTAAAGGATTTTTATTTTTATATTTTTAGTTTGGATATAATTATTCACTAAAAATTTAAGTGTCCTCTCATTTGCTGCAATTTGAAATCTGGGGATGTTTCATGTATAATATATAAGTTGGTAGCTCTACAGAACTAATGAAGCAGTCGTAGTAAAAGTGAAGATGAAATTGATCCTCTACTTGGTTATTTTTAATGCTTTGATTGGAGCCTATAACTACCTGACAGTATAGATTCTTACTGAGCTACTCGTTTTCGTAAAGAATCTGTCAGCCTGAATGATCATTCAGGAAAATCGAAAAATTAACTGACAAAAAAGTGCGAAGGTTGCGGTCTTTCTTAAAGAGATACAAAATGATGAAAAAAATTCTTCAGGGTGAGTTCCCCGCTGCTTAACTGTAACTTTACTGAAACAAAGGTCTGTTGTTGAAGGCCAAGTTGAATTGTTATTGCTGATACATTTACATGAATAGAATTAATCTAGTTCACGATCCCACAATTTTCAATGAGCCTAAGCAAAGCTCAAGTAAATAATGTAGTTTTTAATAATCTGAGAATTGTTGTCGCAGACAGAGTTGTATTAGTACAAGTATTAGTGTAAATTATTATTATAAAAATTGCACGGAAAAATGCATAAGAACCGAGGCGATTGTTTAGTAAGATACAACCATACAGCACTATACAATTCGCACAAATGTTTTCGATGTTCTCAATGACAGAAAGAAGAATGTTAAAATGTTATCATTTGAGAGCTTCCTAAGGAGAACGATACTTTCCATGATCCTGTGAGAGAAACAGGGTTGACATACTGTCAACAAAGCTCTTAAAGCTCAAAATATAACGGATGGGATATCTATCTACCCTACCACGTCTCAAAATCACTGCTGGTTGGTTTGTTTCCCAATGAAGGCGAAGGTTCGGCATAATTTTTATTTGCTGAAACAGGCAAGCCTCTCAACATCGTCATGCGATAGCGTATTGGAGTACATTTTGGAGGGAAAATTAAAATCAAAGCTCCTTGAACACGGCATCTGTCTAGACCATGAGGTGAATGAGGAAAAGTTTCCAGCGACGTCCGATGCTGCTCGTATTCCTGCTACTTAAGCAGAACGACAAGAATATCTTTGACTTGCCTGGCGTTCTCGACGTGACCGGTACAATAACCAAAGAAGAGCAAAGTTATTAACTAGTGTCACAGATGCCAGTGCTTTTGGAAGAGAAAATGTTTCAAGTGCAGGGCTATTTGAGGACTCCGGAAACTGTCAGTAGAACCGGACTGAGCCAACCGTACTGACTAGTAGAGCCCTCATCCGGTCAGATTCAGAATGTGCCTTGTTTTCTCTAAATAGCACTCCGGCAAGTGGCGATTATGCCAGTGGTATATATGCTACAGCGACTCAGCTACGCGCCGCAGTTCGACTATTAGGGCTGGACCATCATTGGACGTAAATACCCCATTTTTTGTAGTCTTCCAGAACATCATTATTCAGAATTTCACAAGCATTTTATAAATCGTTGCAGGATTTATGGCATGCGCTTGGAACGTCGATGCTATCTTTAGTATGGTAACGAATTTCTGAACGCCCCCTGTAGCCGCCGCTTTAAGACATCCGCAGCCACAATTTTTGTTCCACTGTCACGTCTCAGCGACCGACATAATGCCTTTCAGGAATCCAACCGCGTTGCGGGTGCACGTGCGGGGCTCAAACAATAGGAAACTGCCAGATGTTTTCGAGAAACTCCGCGTACATTCTGGAACCGGTTTTTTTACAGATAAATACAGTGTAATTTTACGTTATCTATTGTATGTATTGCGTACATACATAGTATTAAGCAATTTTGTAGCCTGTATGCGAAATAAATTAGTAGTTTAAGTAAATTTGTACGGGTTATTCACAACTGTGGAGAGCAAAAATGTTACAGTATGTTCAGAAACCACTAAACACTAAAGCTTCTTTTATGCTGCAAGTGCCTAAAAGACAAGTCAAATTTCTAATGGCAGAGCTCTAGGAGAAATAAGTGTCCCAGAAACCTTGCAAGCCAAGCATGCCAACATCAACATCAGTGCGAGTCCAATAAGCTACAATTTATTTTGGAAAAATCTATTTTAACTAATACGTTAATGAAGTATTAGGAAGAAAACTTCAGTAAAATATTATTGATGAGTCTTTTTCTAAATCAGATAAGATCGACTAGTCTTTATAAGCTGGTGAAATTTTAGGTTTTGGGGACTAGCTTCGAGGAAGCATATAAATAATAAAACAAAATATTGACCATGTCTAACTGGTTTTTATAGAAGGTGTTAAAACTGAATGCCATAGACGTCCAATGTAAATTTATACAGAGTAAGTGTTGAGTCTGCAGTCTGCAACTTTTAAAGTCTATAAGATTACTTGAAGAAGTTCTTTAAAGATCTATGGCTTTTGATACGAATGGCTTCTTAATGTAGTTACAATTTGCCTATTAAAGAAAATACGCCCATTAATTAGATTTTGAGTATAGACACACTTTTTTATATTAGTTAAGACTTCAATACTCTATAGATGAATGTTTTGTATGTTTATAATCCTAGAGATGTGAAGGTTAGTTCATTATAAAGGAAATTACGTTTACGGTACCTTCTTCTTCCTTTTATTCTTTACACAAGCACTCTTACAGTCAACTGTAGTACCAAACATAGATTTAGTTTTTCCCTTTTTTCAGATGACGATGTTTTGTACAGAAATGCAACTTTTTAGAATATCATATGGTATAGTCTTTGAGTTTTAGCTTGTTGTGACATCCGCCTCATAAATATTTTAATACCACTATAGATTTGAGCATAGTCTTGTCTGTTGTAAAAAATTCATAGGGGTGGGAAGCATTTATATTTACATTATAGTGTGAGACTTCTACACTAGAAAATATTTAAAAAAATGTTTTTATAATTTCATAAACCGTTAACTTATTTTTATTTTAACTAAATTCTTATGAATAATACAAGGTGGTTCATATATGACCGGGACTGTTTTTTTGCAAAAAAAATGCCAAACACTTAATTGCACATGTTAGGCTTCAACGTACTCCCTTCCGGAGTCAACGCATTTTTTAAACGTTCTGGAAGCATTCTGATGCCCTTTTCAAAAAAGGCTTTTGGTTGGCGGCGTATCCACTCCCGAACAGTCTGGATGACGACGGTAGGTAGAAATCAATTTAATAAGCTGCATTGACTGTTCTGGCTTTCGCCAGAAAATCTAGTCTCAGAAGAACGTTGTCACCACTTTTTCTGCCGAACGGTTCTTCCACGCTCTCTTGGGTTTGAGAGAACTGGACTACTGGGAATGAAGTAGTGTACCCACGTTTCATCGGTTTCATCTTCGTCTTTAAACTGCTCTAGGAGACGACTGGCAGCTTGCATGCGCACCATTTTGTTTACGTTAAGTGCGTGGTACCCACCGTGCATTCATCCTGCAATAGTGCATGTGGTTTTTCACGATGTCTTCTATACTACCAACACTGATAGGCAGCATTGCTCCAAGTTCCTTGATAGTGCTGCGCCTATTCTCTCGGATAAGTTCGTCTAAACGATCAATGTTTGGCTCGGTGACGGCTGTTCGCGGCTGACGATTATGCGGTTTATTCTTTACGCTCTTTCTGCCCTATTTGAAGCACTTACACCACTCCAACACAAGAGTCCGTGAGAGACACTTTTTCTCATACTATTGTTGAAGTTTGTGGTAAATTTCAGCAGACGGGATGTTTTCTCCAACGAGGAATTTGACAACAATGCGTTGTTCCACTCTCCGCGGCACTTTACGTTCGCTCATCACTCTAGCAACTTCCAAACAGGACTGAATAGGTTATAATCCGAGCAGGAGGGAGGGTGGAAGTTGTGGATCCACTCTATCAAGGCCACACAGCTGTTGCACAGTGCGGCTTGTTTACACACAAATCAGTTCCAGTCATATTTAAACTATCTTGTAGTTGCTGGAACTTCTCTCACAAGATGTAAAGTATACTAGGCATAAAAATTTATGTTAATGTCACTATTACTAAACTTAGCATTTTTTATAATCAATAAGTTTTAAACATCCCTAAAATATCTAGAAGAAGATGTTTCAATAATTTATTTTACAAAGATTTAGCTCTCTGTGCTGACAAGATAGCAAATAATCTGTTATTAACTTTACTTCTTGTAATAACTCGATTTACACAGATCATGCATATTAACAAACATTAGAGCCGCAAAAACGCCACCTGTAACTAGAATTTGAAATAGGCCCTAGCGGAGGTAATTATTCACGTAACAGCAGTCGCCTACGATTTATATGTTTACAGCACAAACAGCGCGCTTACAGTCTAACTCCCAGGCCTGCTCCTGTTCACGTCGCCAGTCCGCACGTAATTATTGACAAGAAACTCCTACAACAGAAGTGATCACTGATAAGGGTATGATTGAATGTCGCGCCGACGAACCTTTTCCCAGTTTTTTCGTCTTCTGGAATTGAGTTCCTGGAGCAACTTCCAGCCGCCGCGACGCCCCCCAGATCTCCGTTTTTTTCTCCCTGCAAAGTTAAATTGTTTGCTCTAAAGTAAATAAATTGCTGGAATCGACTTGGTTATCTTAATACCTGCACACGACGACAGAGTCAGAAACTTTTCTATTTCTAAATGTTAATAGGTACTGTGTTTGCGGGTTATAATTTTGTATAGTGTATAATACAAACATTATAAAGTTTTAGAATGACGAATAACAAATGTAAAAAACATATCAGATGTATTCTGCTAAGTTTAAAAGAAGTAGGAATTTATTCTTCTAAACTAAATTGTAGTCAATTTATTTTTTACATACAGATAAGAAATGATAACAGATTTCTTAGTGTGATATTGTAAATGGAAAAATTCTTTTCTTGCCCCCAGTTGTATTGGAGTGTATACAGTATTTATATGTCTATATAGATTAGGAATGTTTAAGGGTAGTTCGGTGAGTAGCTTGGTTTTATGTTAAGAATAAGCCCAAGGCACTTATTGTTTATAGGCAGTAAGTTCATTTCTCAGGCCAAATTTTATCGTCTTATGTCTTTCCTTCTAAATACACTAGAAAGACTTTTGCGATAGAAAAATAAGAGGTAGTGCACTAGGAAGTAGTCCACTGTATTCTAATCAACATGCTTACGTCGCAGGGAAGTCTATGGAGAAAGATCGATGGAATAACAAAATGTTTGCCCTGACCGTATTTATTTGACAATGTAATATTCGGTAGTATTGGTAGAGCCCTTTAACAACGAGACCCTACGAGTGAATTCGATAACTTCTGTATCACAGAGCTGTACAAATTATCGTTGGAGATAAGACCATTAGAGGTACAGTATCTAGAGGCTTTCCCCGGGCAGGTGTACTGTCACCCCTACTATGGAATCTAGTAGTAGACAGCCTTCTGAGTGACTCAATTGTTCACCGACAAGTACGAACAAGCGCTTGCAATTTAATGCAAACAGCGCTTGGAATGACTGAGGAGTGTGTATAGAATGTTCATTATCGATCCAATCTCTCAAGACAGAAATTATACTATTTATGAAAAACTATGTTGAAGTCGATAGGGTGCCTAGACCAAATATACCTTACCTTTTTAAATAAAATATTTAGAGTTATGCTTGACAAAATCTGAATTGGGAAGGCACGTAGTGGTTAAAACCGAAAAAGCGTGCATAGTTTTTTGGCAATGTTGCCGTGCAATGGGCAAATTCTGGGGTCTTTCGCCAAAGGCTATCCTACGGCTGTACACTGCCATAATTAGACCCATGTTATTTTATGATGGTCTAAAACCAGACAGGTCACTGCAGAAATCTAGATCTCACACTTTAAAGTCTGTCGTGTATGAGTATCACGGGAGCAATGTGTTCCACCCCAACGGCAGCTATGATCTAAGTTTAAAGTAACACTAAGGTCAGCTCTAAGATACTATCGGAATTCCTTTTGGAGCAAAGATGTATTCTCTTTCACCCATTTATAAATTCAGCTAGTTTTTCAGTCTTTCTGAATGCTGAAGAGCCAATCGAACTAAATATACCCATCTTAAAACGAATGAGGGTAAGGAACTAGTTAATTTTGCAAATAATCTGAATCTCCGAGGAAGCATAGCATTAGGTAAACTACCTACAATCTTTCAAGCGTAGGTATTGGCCATATGTAATTCTAAAGAAAGCAATCAAAATTATTGAGATAGTAGCTTTATTGACATTGAACAGCTGCAAAGATGTATTTAGAATAATCTTCCAGTGCCACACTACTCTTGATCAAGTCGCAAAAAATGATGTCCTAGAATTTGTTTGGATTAAAGGGCATTCTGGTTTATATGGTAACGAGCGCAGATAATATAATATGCAAGGCAAAGCTCGGAACAAATATTCTTTGATCCTGAGCCAGCACTCCCACTACCATCATCCGCACTCTGCACACTAATAAATCAAGAAACCCATATTCGACACTGTAGTAGATGGGCCAATATAAAGATATGCCAACATAGAAGGTTGGCTATTCGAAGATGGCTGACTTCTGCAAATAGTTGTCTAGAGATAAACTGCGACTTGTAGTAGCAATATTATTAGGACACTGTAAACTGAAAAGTATTTGTACAGAATGGGCCTCGTAATGGACCTATCCTGCTGAGACTACAATTTAGAGGACGAGACGGCACGTTTTGTGCCAATGTCCTGCGCTTGCTCTAATTAGAGAATTCATGCTGGGGGAGTTTTAGCCCAACATGGCCAGCATCAGCGCTACCTCTCTGACGAATATCCTCAAGTTCATTTGAAGAATTGATTGGCTTGACTGATGGATGTACGAAGAGAGGCAGCGAATGTAGTATAATGGGACGATTGAGGCCTAGTTGCGCGACTTTGTTACCCTCCACTTATATCCAAAATCTAAAGATTTTAAATTTTTACCTAGTCAGGAAAGTTTTAAATTTTTGCAACAGATGGTAATTTGAGAAAATTAGATCAGACAAATAGGGTCGATGCGGAATAATTGTAAACCCTAGTTCAGTCAATTTTTGCTCAGCGGCATTGCGTTAAAGAGCCCATGTTTTTTGGTTATTCTTACACGATTCTCAGCGATTGCTGATTCATTCACTAGAAATGTTTTTTCCATCTCAATGTGGTCAAGCAGGAAAAGTTCTTTCATGCTCAAAAAAAAAACTAATTCCATTAACTTTTTAGCAGATAGTACGCTTCTACCCTTAGTGTAAGATGTTAAGTAGAAACATGATTCTGGCGCAAAAATGGAAAGAATTTTGCACGAGCAGACGTAAAGAAACCCGTGGAGGAGCGCAACTAATTTTAGTTTTTTTGTAAATGGTGGTGTACTAGTATAAAGGGGCGGTGTAGTTTTTGATGTTGTACGTGGCCAAAATATGAGCAGAAACATATAGAAATTAGTGGGGCTAAATGTTTGTTAAGCGCCTAAAGAGTGGTTACACTAATATTGTCAGTTGCTACCGGTGAATTTTATTTTACGAGTTGGCAGACCAAAAATGCTACGATCAACCTGACCAAAGCAGTAACTTTAAAGGTAGCTGGGCTTGATATAGGGCGAGATTAAACAGAAGAGATCTATGAGAAAAATGGGGCATTCGGCCAAAGGAGATGGCATCCCATTCAGTGTGAGAAGGCGTAATAACTGTGCTGCTACACGAATGGGTTGTGAACGAACGATAGGAGAGCGAAAGTCACGCGAGGAAAAGATAAAATCCACCATAGAAAAGTCAGGCTTGCAAACTAAGGCATCGTATTTCAGTGTGGCCTGGAATTGCTTAAAAGGGACGATGCGACAATCCTAAAATGCGCTGCTGTATTGGATAGCAAGTAAGTGGTGACTTGCTGTCAGAAGCATGAAGGCATCGGTGGATTTAAAGTTAAAGTTTGAGCCTTAAAAAACGCTATCGGCAGAGGTCTATATTAGATTTCTTTGATCTAAGACGTAAGTTTGATCTTCGGGCTAACACCAAGACAAAAAAGGTAGGTTTTTGAGAAAGTTTTAATGGGGCTCGTGAAGAACCGATTGAGAAAAGGAACAGAAGCAATATTGATGAGTTGAGGAGCTCGTGGGCTCTGATAACTAGCACACTTTTACTTATTCGTAAAGTTTTGGACACAGATGATGATCTGAGAAAACCAATCAGCTTTTCATCAGGTGGTATGTTTACGCGATAGTTTTAGTGTGTGAAACGACGATGCCGTGATGCAAACCTTCCCATAGAAGTGTCTCTTAATAGACAAGAAAGTTTTAAAAAAGCGCAAAAGCGTAGATTGTATCAGAAGAGTTTTGGGCGCACAGCTTGAAAAAAACACCAACTTTAAACTAAACGAGAGTATAAGTACTTTAAATCGTTAGTGGATTGTATCCCAGTTAAGGTTAAGGATAACGCCAAAATTGTCATGATGTTACGTTAATGACTTCTTCTGTGATAGATCAACCCGTTGTACTATACATCCTCTAAGGACAGCATGCTATTATGACGACTAACGTGATTTTCCAGTCCGGACAATGTTGTCATCGATATATTACTTCTTTAATAAAATGCTGAAAAAGATAAGACCTTAAGCTTGTAAATTCGTTTGTTGTTTCATGGTAAAAAATATATTAAACGAACAAGAAGGAATTTTGAATGATTTTAAGTAATATAAGATTTCTGCTGCATTCATTGTCTTATAGAGAGTAAGTTACTTTTGGATAGCGTTGTATATGTTTAATAAATCAATATTAATTTTTAAAAGCAAAAACAATTTTAAATAACAATGCGTTAATCATTTTGTAGTATTTGGTCCAGAAATGCACGTAAGTTCACATAAATGTATGAAGTATGTGAATGCAGCGCTGCAGAATGCAAGCTCCTCAAACTTCACTTCCCAGATTGAAAGAGAAACTTCTATTGACGGAATTTGACGCAGCTAAGAATGCATGTCAGCTATTTCGCCAATACACCTTCAGCTCGGAGATTTCGCAGGTTCGGCTCATTGAACACAAAAGATTTGATGTATTTGCGAGACACAGCAAAAAAGTGGCCATTTTAAATCGACGATTTAATTTAAGGTATTAATTAAGCTGCGGGATTATAAATAATATAAGAGAAGGTTAATATGTTCTGTTTATTTTTCGAATATTGTTTTAGAGGATGCGTCTCCAACTTGCTAGCACACTTTGGTTTGTGTGTTATCTCCGTATCCTTCCTTACAGTTAATGATTTAATTTTTTTGTCAGATGATGCATAGTTACAAGGAAATCCAGTTATACGGAAGCCACATTGATACCTGTTCTGTTTCAAGTGCTTCAAAAATAAATCCTACCTTAAACAGTAAAACATTGATAAATCTTTTGAAGTTTCAGCTGGTTTTAATAAAAGATCTGGAGTTTACCTGAAGAGATTGTAGGAAGATATTCTTTCCTATAATTGTGCAGAAAACGATTAGTTTAAAGAACATCATCCAGATACAACCTTTGACCTTTATATTTTGATGCTAGTGTTATACTGGTGAAGATTAAAATTTCCGTCACAATTCCGTACAGTATAAATGAGACTAAAAAAAACTTCAGCAGAAAGTGAGGAACTTTGACTATGATGTTACACTGCTGATGGTCGATTTCTTTTGCATTTCTATATTTTTTACTGGAAACTAGTTTAATTCAGAGGCTACCTACACGGACCACAGATGTATTAATAAACCAGCTTTTAGCCTTCAGTTGCAGTTTTATCTAACAGGTGAGTTCTAACCCTGAAAAGAATATTCTTCTATTGATGGGTAATCATATTTCCTAAAAGTACTACCCTCCAGTGGAATTTGTTAAAGAAAACTGTTGTCCTTGACGGCCACTAAATAAAACTATCTATAAACTCCTCAAATCTTTCTCCAACAAGAGATAAACATTAAAAAAAGCTAATTCAGGAGAAATTGATGTCGTTAACGTGATTAAGGACGTTATCTCAAAATAATTGAAACATGAAATTTAGAGTTTTTAATAGTGATATTAATTCGGCTTTATCATAATAAAAAAAAACACAGAAATATAATACAAGTTTTTCTAAAAAATGACATAGGAATATAAAAGTTTTCTTATATAGCAACGATGACATTACAAAAGAAGCATCTCAATGGATAGCAATGGTACAACGAAACAGAAGAAAGTCACAAATACCGTGGAGGACGAAAAAAGAGGAACGCAAGAGAACTGGTTCGCTACAATCCCCTTTTGTAAATATTGATGGGATACACATGCGTTTTATAAATTTTATAAGAAATTAATAAGTGCAAAGTCATACCTCTGCAAGTTCGCCGATTTTGAACTTCTTCAGGTTGTTTTTGGCAAAACTTGAGTGACCAATGTTCGCAAAAGCCTTCGTGGCGTCCTTTCCCGCCCACTCGTTTATCATGTTGGCGCCCCTGGATGCTGCAAGCAAATGTTAAGGTTTTGTTATTTTCTATTTCATTCTACTTATTTTTGTTTGTTATTTTAACTTATTTGGGCATTAAAATTTGATTTTTTAATTTTTTTACAAAATAGGCAAAAATGAAAAGAAAAACACGGGTAGATAAATTAAAAAATAAGAAAGCAATTAATAAAATAAGAAGTTTGGGGTAGAGTGAAGAAACAAATTTTTTCTAATCGTAGCGGGGCTCTTATTTTTTATTTGTTGGATTTTTTTGGCATATGGGGTAAGTATAGAAAATTTAGAACAATTTAGTATGTTTGGCTGTAAGATATTTTTGTGACAAGAGAGATAAAAGTGCAATTTTTGCTGGGTAACTCTGTAAGGCTCTATTTGAAGACTGGTGTTATCGTTAAAGAATTTTGTGGACCACTTCTGGATCGCATGCATCGCAATGCATCTTGATCTTTAATATTGTCGGCAACACTTCGTTTTAACTTTCCAGCCGAAGAACGGGCAAAATTTCAACGTTTCGATCGGGTATACTGCCTGTGTCTTTCAGTTTAAATTTTAGAAAATATATTTCGTCACAACAGTGAATAATTTACGAACTACACTTTAATACTGTGTGTAACTTGCTAAAGACTTTTGCATCACTGTAATACATCTAAATTGAGTTCTGCGTTTTCATCATATGTTTAATTGGTTTCTATATTAATATCAGTGTGACTGGCTATAATTTTGTTCAAGTTTAATATTCTAGCAACACTTTTTCAATTTTCAAATAAAATATTTAAAACAAGCGAGGTGGATGCCGCGCAAGTGAGAAATTTCTAGTTATTGAATGTATTTGATAAAATTAAAATACATACTTATTGTAACAAATTTTCCGAACACCCCAAGTAATACGTCTGATTGACATCTGCATTGGGTCAAGCTCGGTGGCCGACACTTCTAGCAATGCAGCTGGCGCGTACGTGTTTGCGAACATACTAGAAGGTACGTGTGCGGCACTTCTCGAAGGTTCGTTACTGTTCCAGAATGTAGGAAAATAGACAAAATATCGCGCAGTGGGATCTCCAGGCAGATTCCAAATCCGGTTTTTAAGTATAATAAAAAAATAAGCAGTTTTAAGTAAATTAGCACCACTGCTAAAAGCAAAAATGTTACAACATATTACTGGTTATGATAACGGATACTGGTATAGAAAAAAGTTGTGCATTTTTGGATTTTTCTCCTCTTACCTTCACTTCCCCCAAATACTATATATAAATTGCCAGAGAAACGAAACAAAATTATTATAGTAAGAGACTAGAATAGTAGAATAGATAAAGATATACATAAAGGACTAGGATGCAGAGGACCATATGGGAGAAACAAAATAAATAGAAATGGTAATAAGATGTTTCTGTTTGGCAAATGAACTAAATATCGAAAATTCCTTCTGGAAACAAAAACAAAAAAAAACAGATATACTTTCGTAGCACCAGAAAGGCAAATAAAGAGCATCATAGACTACGTAGTATACACAGTTAAAATGGAGGAAAACGCAGAAGAAATAAAAGTAAAACCACAAGCAGAAATGGGTACACAACACAGGCTAGTAATAAGAAAATTAAAAACTTCAGTTTGGTCAGTGGGAGTTAAACGCCAGTGAGTGGGCATACGTAGTGCGTGATCTTTGGATTTGTAATGACTGAGTGGTATAGCAGCAAATATGTATTAAATTTTGTGGGAACATTCGTCTGCAGAAACTATTTGGACAATTCAGAAGGCTTTAGAGAACAATGCAATGAGTGGAGGGACGCAGCACAAACAATTTAGGGATAAATATGTTGAATGTGTTCCACGTTTAGGAAAAGCAAAATCAATTAGAACACTGGAAAATAAATTTGAATTTTTAAAAAATAAAAGAGATAAGCTAGATGTGTATGATTTTGAAGGAAGATGTTGGCACGAAACGTGCCACAACAATAATTTCGCGGACACAGTTACTGGAGCAAAGCTGTAGAACGTTTTTTTTACGTTTGGATGTGCAAGTAATTAAAATCTTATCTGTTGTGGAGGATTTATGGCCTAAAATATGTAAAGTAGTTTTTTAAGTTATTTAATTCAATTCAAATCATGATTCGCATTAAAATATAAATTTGCACGCAAAACTGTTAGGCAGCTTCAATCTTAAATAGTTACTAAACAATAGAGACCTTCAACGCGCTATGAATTATGAACAAGTATCCAGTAACAGGTGTGGCTTTCATTTGGGCAACAAAACAATTTATTACATAACTTCGGTTTGAAAAATTTCACAACTGCAAAAGTAATAGGCGCGGTAATTTATTAAAACCTACATAATAAGGAAATGTAAAAAACGATTATTTACAAAATACCATACCGAAGCTGGAAAACCTAATTAAACAAGTTGTGGAATTTGGACTTATTATTTAAGAATTCTTAGGAGAAACAAAAAGTTCTGGTTGCATTCTACTATTACTACAGATAATAGTCACGCACAATAGCTATCTAGAAACCGATAAAATATTATTTTAATCTAACATCTACATAACAATGGTAAGACTTTAACGCCCCGCGTGGGAACAGCCTGAGAACTGAAAGGTTAAGCCTGTCATATGTTCTATTTTACTGTCCGGTCGTTGCGCACCATTACTAATGCAGGAAGCACCGCGCCTTAGACGACCGCCATTATTATCTATTGTTCGAGTGAACGCAGGTACTCAATTATTTTTAGTGATTCAGTAAGTCACCCGTCAGGCATCAGAACATCTATATACTTTTACAAAAATAGAAATTAAAAACAAAAAACCTTTTATATATTTAGGGCCTTTAAAAATAGTTGACAACTCCACCTGCAATATCTCTCTTACTAGGTCTCCTTGCTGACTCTACGTTTAGAGAAAGGAGGTGAATTGTGAACAGTTACCTAACACAGAGATAAAAACTACCTAATTTCTTCCAATATGTTTGTGAAATGTAAATCGATACTATCCCAAGTGAGTAGGTAAAAAATCTGTAAAGAGGGAGAAACAAAGATTCACAAATAAAAAACCGATATAATATTAGACAACCCAAAATTAACAAACAGAAAATATGGCATGCTAAAGAACCATAGATATAACGGTGTGAAATATACAATATATATGCAATGAGCAGAAAAACGTTATCGTAAAGATCAAAAAATAAAGTTAGACACAATAATCGTAAAAGATATAGGCAAAGAAGAGTTTTATAACCATTATTATATTTGGAGTAGAGTATCTAAGCACCAAAATTACAAAAGGGGAGTGAGAAACACATGGAAGAATAGTACAACGAACGAATTATTAGAGTTGACATGGAGATTTATGGACAAAAAAACAGCTGTTTTAGTAATATATGTAACAAATGACAATGTTGGATGACAGATATTATAGAAGATATACCAAACCATAAAGAAGTAATCATAATAAGTGACTTATTTAATAAAGTAGGGAGGAAGGATACTATTAAGTGTATAAATAAGTTCTCAGCTTTAATTTCACAGGACGCAAATCACCGTTTACATGTAACGTATTAGTCCACCCTCTTGAGGTTTTGAAGCAATGACATTTGGTCTTTCGAAACATCATGCGATTTGGCGTTTGATACACATAACCTCAATAATCAGCTGTGTTCACGATGGCAATCACAAAAGAGCATATTCGATTTTCTATCCACTTTGCGTTTCATCTTAAGAAAAACGCTGCTGAAGCCACCGAAATTATTTTGTGCTGCATATGGTGAGAATGCTGTAAGTCATGCAACGTGCAAAAAGTGGTACCAAAGATTTCGCGGAGGAGAGTTTGGTCTTGAAGAACAACCACGCGCTGGACGCCCTCAAACATTTGACACGGATGAGCTGCAGACATTTCTGGATCATAACAATGCGCGAACTGAATAAGAGCTTGCAGAACAGCTTGGCGTCACTCAGCCAGCCATTTCCATACGTTTGCATGCAATGGGTAAGACACAAAAGCAAGGCAGATGGGTTTCGCATAAACTGTCCGAAGACAACAAAAATCGACGGCGTGACACCGCACTCCATTTGCTTTCAAGGAACCGAAAAAAGGATTTTCTGCATAAAATTATTACGAGCGATGAAAAATGGATCTTGTACGACAATCTCAAGCGCAAAAAATGATGGATAGACCCTGGAAAACCTTCGACATAGACTCCAAAGCCCAATATCCACGCCAAAAAGAATTTGCTCTGTATCTGGTGGGATTGGAAAGCTGTGCTGTACTATAAACTCTTGAAACCAGGTGAAACAGTTACGACGGATCGCTACCAACAGCAATTCATCAATTTGAGCGACGCAATCGAAGAAAAGAGGCCATTTACTGGACAAGGAAGTCGCAAAGTCATCCTGCTCCATGATAATGCCCGACCACATGTTGCGAAGGCGACGTAAGAACACATCTTCGCGTTAGGCTGGGAACTTCTCCCACATGCGACCTTCTATCACCAGGGAATTCGCAAGCTACCCAAAAGATGGCAAAAGGTCATCGATGCCGACGGAGAATACTTTGATACTTAAGCTTTTTTTGTTTGTTTTTAAATAAAACTTTAATTTTGCAGAAAAAAGCTGAGAACTTATTTATATACTTAATAACATGGTGGGATACCAACGATTCTAGAAATCGCAGAAAACATGAATATGTGGTTGCAAATACATTGTTTTAACGTAAAGATATTTGCAAGTACATGCATACATGCTTAGACCAATTAAGGAATTTAAAATCTGTCATAGAGCTGATGATAATGAAAAAAGTACAGAAAGTACAAATATAAGACGTAATCTATCGATACTCAGAATATGCAAAGAATCATCATATGGTAGTAAGATATTTTGATACACGAAGAGGAAAGGTAAAAGAACAAAAAAAAAACAAAGCACAGAATTAGATAATTGAAAACAACAAAGAAGATGATTTTAAAATAGATCTACTAAAAGAATATAGTAATACCAAAATAGATACAATACAAATTAGATGATATACAGACAAACATAGATCACCAAAAGAATTATCTGAAAATACAAATACAATTTTAACTTTACAAAGTACATCAGAACAATACATGCAATTACGAAACTTACTAAATGTAAAAGTAAGAGAAGAAAAGTCGGAACAGAATATGCATAGGTACTGATAACACTATTGGATTGGAGAACAATAAAAAGAAGAGAAACAATTCAAATAGCCGTGAAACTGTATAAGCCTATACTATACACGTATGACCAGATCACATTTGTGTAAGATGAGTAGGATGTGATAAAATTTGAATTAAGAGTTTGAGAAAGCGTTTAAAATTTTATTACTAAAAAATTCAATATGTATGAGTAGGTAGAGAGGCGCAGGATGTTAGAATAGAGGATAAAAAGATTTCAACCTGTACTACATTCAAATATTTGGATTTATTTCTAAGTAATATAGAATAAAAATATCCATCAAGACACCGAAAATAGAAATGTAGTAGAAAACATGGTAGTGTATGAAAGAGAGATGTGGCCACTTATAAAAAACGTCTTCTTCTTCTTCTTCTTTTCCTTATACCCCTTCAGGGTGTCGGATATAAAAAACATAAGAAATAAAATTAGAACCGTAGAATTAGATTTTATGAAAATGTGCCTAGAATTTACAAGACGGAATAAAAAGTTTGGAATGTCATCTGCTTAATCACGAAAACGTTGGAACGTGGAGCTCTCCAATGGAATAGGCATGTAAGATGGATGCTAGATGATAGTCAACGAAATTGAAAAAGTCATATAAAAATGACTATTAAGAAAAAAGGAATACCGGAAGCAGATTGGGAGAACAGAGGGGCATGAAAACAAAAAACGACAAACCCTTTGGGGTAAAATGCAAAGAAAAAGAATAAAAATTATTGGCATTATCCTTCAAAATTTCGATTGTGTCTCAGATTAAAGAACGTGTTTATTGTGTGCTAAAGATAGACTATAGCGGGACGTGGTATCTTCAGATGACCAAATGCAATCGTGATCAAATGGAAGACGACGGAAGCAGACAATCACGGGCAGCAATAGAGGGAGAGAGTGACTTATTCGGACATCTTTGTTAATAACCGTGTGTAAAAACTCAGTACAGACCTGTAGAACTGCATTTCGTTAGATATTGAAGTTCAAAAGGATCACGGGTTGTCTTGAGGAAAATGCAAAAGTAGCCTATGTTCGGCAAATGCGCGCAAGCCACATGTTTGGCTTGGTATTACCAAATAGGAGGGTACAACAATTTTTCTCACGGAACAGCATGTGGTCTGTGTACTATTCAGCTGCAGCTGTACAGCGTGGATCCGGAGACGTTAATTGTCTGGCTACAGCAGATCTATCATGAATCTAGCACGAGACACTGGAAAAAGAAAACATCAATCTATGGAATAAAAGCACATTGGAAGTCTTAAAAAAACCACAGAAGCATAGGCGACAGCCTACATCATTTTCATATCAAAAAGAACAATTGTAGAGTGAGCTAAAACATAGAGACATAATTATGATAATGACAATAGAAAGAATATACGGAAATATAATAAAAAATAAAATAGAAACAGAAATACAAGGAAAAACAGGAGAGTACTGAGAAGAAAACTGTGGAGTAACAAAGGAAATAGTTAATGCAGTCTAAAAACTATAGAAGTCTAACAAAGTAGCAGTAAAAATAAAACAGAAAACCAGTAACCACTTTATAATAGCAAAAGGACTTTTACAAAGATGCTCAACATCACCAACCCTATTTAAGATTAATTCAGAGGACTCTTAAGTGTGAAGGTATGGGAATCCCAATTCGTCCAGAAAGTCTATACACACTAAATTCCGTTGATGATCAAGTTGTAATAGCATAAGATGACAAAAAGCCGGGTTCTATGATTAGAAAACTACAAGAGGAATATACCAAAGCACGCATGACAATTAATTTTGAAAAACTGAGTAGGTAGTACTTGTGTCTGCTTCTTACTCTTGATTTTAGCATTTTTAGTCCGTCTACATGCATGTAATCGACTTAAATAGATTGGAAGAGCCACCATAAAAAATAATTACATGTACATGCATATTTGCTTGCATATTTCGACATATTTAGTTGCATATTAGACCGCGTTCTAGTTATGAGAGTATTTGAATCAGACTAGAATAGTGGATAGTACTAATAGAAAGCATTTAGATTCTTGGTTATTTTTTGTAAGCTCTCTTTCACCACAATTCTTTTAATATAGAGGGTATTTAAAAAAACATCCCATTTAAAATGTTTATATTATGAAAAATAATAAATATAGAGACAAGATTAATTTTGTATTACAGGGCTAATCTTGAAGATTTTTTATATATAAAATCCTAAGTGCTCAATATCCCAAACTTTTGCGAGCATATTTAGATGTACCACAGTTCGATCACTGTAGTTGGAAGAAGAGGCACATAAACGCAATTTTTTATAAACCCCCACAAGAAAAAATCGCACACAGTCCGGCTACCTTGGAGGCCAGTGACGTAAAGCTGAATCGTTAGGTCCCATAAGGCCGACCCATCGTTGTGAAATTTGATTATTTAAAAATTCTCGAACATCCAGGCTTCAGTATGGTGGTGCCCCGTCCTGCTGAAAAATGAAGTCACCCGAATCGGTATGTAACAGTGGGAAAACTAGTTTTTTAAGTTTAAGAGAGTCTCTATCATGCTGTACAATTTAATGGAGGTTTACCTTATTACTTAAATGAAAAGTACCCTCGTTAGTATGTTACAAAATTGCCATTTTTTGCCACATTGTCGAGGATGAATTCACACAACTCTACACGTCGTAGTTTGTCACCTGCACAAAGAGCTTGCATTAAATGAATCCTGTACGATTTCATAATCAAACGTCGCTCCAAAACACGTCAAACAAACGTTGAGGCGAGTGGATTATTGAGGGCTCCACATCTTCGCCTGACACACGGGGAACGACCACTGGATTTTTCTTTACACAGACAACCCTGTCTTGGAATTGTCTACACCATCGCTGATGTTCTGGGCGGTAGGAGATTCAACACCATACTGTAACAGTTGTTACGGACTCACACTTTGCAAAGTGTAGAACACAAAATGATTTCTGTTGTCCAATCGCCATTTTGACCAACACTGAAGTGGCAGGCGAACGAAGCGCGCTGGTGCTACCTATCGACAATCATGAGAAACTCGAGAATTTCCTCTTTCTAACGGTACACTGTTCGATCAAAACGGATGAAAAGCTAAATAGTTATGATTTATTTAAATCAGATGATTCTTTTTGAAACACCCTGTACAACACGTACAATTATAGCTGGGCTATTTAGGCACTAAAAAGCAGGGAGAAGAATTATTTTGACATTCTTGCATTACACGTAACATGAGGGCGGAATTCCTCGACTGTATCGTCACGGATGATGAGACTTGGAATTTTAAGCGCCGGCATCAAAGTCCAACATTGGACAAGTTATTTACAGACTTCATCTGGTTGCAGAGACCTTTGATCTACAAATATTATAAAATCTCACCATAACATTTGTTGTACTTCAACCGATACACATAGTCTTGTCATAAATTGTGCGACATATTTTCCTAGCTTTGAGTCAAATTAGTATTTTTTTGACAATTTAGTCGTCCACTTTATGGTTGATATTATTCTAGTATTGTAAGAGATGTAGAGTTAACAAAACGATAAAATTTACGTTCAGTTATTTCAGAAACTAAAAGAGAAAAGTTGGTATGTCTCATCAACCATTATTTTGTGATTTTATGTTCAAACAAAAGTATATGCAGCTGGCAATATTTAGCAGTTAGTGAATCAAATGTGAACCGGAATTTTCTTACATAACTTTTGACATAGACACAAATTCTTCCAACGATAAGGTAGTTTTTAATTGATACCGCTATAGTAACTTGAAGATGGTTATAATGGCGATGATAGCAACATCATCGTTAAATTTCAATTTTCTCAGTATGCTTTTTATAGGTCCAAACAGGTCATAATCGTAGGACTATAAGTCTGAACATCGTAGTCTAGAACAAATACTGAGTTTTTTGTTGATCTGCGAAAGCTGTATGAAGCCGTGCGTTGTGAAGCAGGTTAACGCCCCGAATTGGCCTTTCCGGCCTCAACGAATATTCTCCTCGGTAACGCTGGTTCTCGGAAGACGTCGGTGACCATTTCTAGCTACTTCTTGTTCTCTTAAAAATTATTTATGCCATGTATACTCTAGAATCTTCTTAAATGTGTTGTCCTCAAACTGTGCTTTAAGTTTACTCAAAATTTTGAACTTGATAGTATCTGTTGCAACGGACGAGGTGCTTCTTGCCCTTATATAGTGATACTGACTCAAGAAGATGTAGTGCGAGGTAAGCTACAGGACAAAAAATTTTCAGACATCTCTACCTATAACGCCAAGAAGCCGTGCCTCTTCTGGTTTACCTTACGGTGAGTAAAAAATAAATTTCTGTTTATATTTAATTTGCACTTGTCGTTTTTCAAATTCTGTGATGAAGTATAGTGACTATAACAATAGATCAGTTACAAAAAACGTCATAGTTTAGTTAGTCTGTGTGTTGTGTAATGTTTACTACACTTTTTTACAACAAAATTTGGGAGATTAGATAACAGCTTTCACTTTGGTAAGTTTTAGTGACATCAAAGCGGCATCAAGCATCGACCAGTAATTTGGGCTAACCACAATAGTCAGATCCATTTTGTTTTGAGGAATTAACTCTTTTGAAGAGATACCAACAAATAAAAATAGATGCCGCCGGTGGTTCATTAATTAGAACAGACCCAATAAATTTATGAATAAAGATGATGATTCACCAAACTATTAAAAATGACAAATCTTTTGAAATTAAGTGTTTTTGAATATTGCCTTACAAGCAAAAATTATTGCAAAAGCCCTAAATGTGATTTTACCACATTTTGTAGTAAGGCCTTAGTGCACTGCTTTTTAGTATTTGAATTTATAAAACCAAGGTTATGAAGCAGCTTTTACAATTTACATACTGCGCAATTTTTATTTCCAGCAAGACTATGCACCCGTCCATATAGCAAAGGCTCTAATCGAGGAGTTGAAAGCACGAAAAAAGGTAAATTTGAATTTCTGACTTTAACTCTATCAAATACTTTTGAGATAATATGAGGCACTAATTGAAAGCCATACTACTAATTGCTAAAGTTTGTGTACTCATCGACGTTTATGGCTTTCTGACGCAATTCCTGTGTGAATTTCATAATCAGCACTGCTTACTGGTGGGTAAAAAGTGTGATAGGAAGAAATCCAGCCATAACAAATTTGAATGATTAGACTTAGTGATATTGTGGTGTATCGTGTACAAAATGATTCGTGATAATCGCTTCATAAATCAGAATTATATATTGCATGATTGCAAAAGTAATTTCAAATTTCACGAATAGATGAGTTAGTTATCCTTTTCAATGTTTTCTGTAAGTGATATGATTTATTGCTCTTGGCAATTGATGCTTTAACAGAATGAATTTATTAGAATTGACTGATCTTTCGCTGAAAGATAGCCAACGTTTTAGTCAACCAATTAAAGTCAATGATAATTAAATTAAAGCTGTAATCAAAGCAGATCGTCAAATTTCACAAGTGAAATGGTGAAAAACTCCATGTTCATCGGTCAACTATCGACAGTAGTAGTTGTAGAAGCTCGTATTGATTAAAAAGCTTGATATATGGGTTTCACATGTATTGAACGAAATTCTTTCAACATCTGTGACTTGCAATGTTAGACCACATATTCATAATAAATTATTCGAGCTTGGTTGGAACGTGACCAAGTAACTCTGACCTTGCACCACCAGATTATCATTTATTTCGATCTTTGTAGAACTTCTTGAACCCTACCCTATATTATGGTAACAACGATGTCGTGAAATTGCACTTGGTTCAGTTTTTTGCTGATAAGGACCAGAAAAAGAGCGTGAGATCATAAAATTACTAAAATGTTAACAAAAATTACTATTAAAACAATCCAATAGCTGAAACAATCGCGATTCTTCTTCTAAAGGTAGAAAAAACTTGTTGAGTTGACTTACATCCATGCACAGTGACGGTGACTTCGTAGAAAAACAATGACAAAGCACATTCCAAGCTTATAAAAATATATAGCTTACTTATTAATAAAGTTATCGTACAGGAGGTCAGACTTTTCAAAATACGATTGTCCTATCAGATTTTGGTCAGGACCTTTTAATTGATAATACGTGGTCTGTTTGGAAAGTAACGAGCCAATGTTAAGGTAATAAAACTTGGCACTGATGAAGGTGGACTGCAATGCGCACGCGCAAAGTAGAACGATTTTATTGGTAAGATCAGTTGGGGGTTAGACGCTAGTAACTGAGCATATGTAATATGTAGTCGTTACTCCTACAATGATTGAGCGAGTAGAACAGCATATCTGCATTAAATGTTGTTCAAAGTTGGAACATTCGTCCTCAGAAACTAATTGGATGTTTCAGACGACTTCATTAGGATAACAAATCCGCCACCATATAGTTCAAATTTGTTTCCTTGTAAATTTTATACGTTCCCTAAACTTAATAGCCTTTGAATGGAAAGACATTACAGATCGCCAACGAGATTGAGAGGTGCAATGCTTCCTCTAGATTACACAAGTTTTATTAATGACATACATTTTTGGCTTGATATTTACGTGGTAAACCACGGTGATTTAACCTTATAAATTTATGTGATGTTTTTTGAGGTAATTAATTCAGCCTTCTTCTTTGACCTTAGCTGTAAATGTTCCCACTATCTTATGTCTAATTTCATCCGCGACATATTTATCTTCCTAATTGCCGCCGTATCGGAAAGCAGGTAATTTACGGCGCCAATCCCAGAAGGACAAAGCCCACCGCGTTTCGAATTTCGACGAATCGACGCAAAAAGCGACAGGCCTGGCCGAGACCAAATTTTTGCTACATTTACCTAATTAAACCGAGCGAATCCTCTTATTTTAATTACGCCGCCGATCCCCGGAAGAAATTAATGCCGCCTGCAGTTGAATATAAGCGGACATTTGTTTTTTCAAATGAACCGGAGCGTAATACCTCGCCTAAGTAGGCCGTAACGTCGTAGACGGAGCCGCTCACGATTATCCAGGTCTTGCTTCTGTCCTTGCCGTTGTGCTTCGATATCTCGACCAAAGTGTAGCTTGCAGATGCCATGCCGCCCGCTCCGTCTTTAGTTGACCGCCCGTCCTGTCTGCTGCCACGCAACAAGTAAACAATTTAGTTACACTCGACTTCCTCGGCCGCGTTTCGTTCGGAACTGCCTTTATCTCTGTTTGTGCCAAGTTATATAGTCTGCATTATCTTTCATTGAAGCCGCGATTCAGAATTTTAAGTTATTGTTTGTCTTACATATTACGCGAATAATTGTTTGTAGTAGTCACGTAGATGATAACGAACACATCTGCTGATAGACAGTTTGAGTCACCAACTGTTTTTGTGGCACAACTTTTTATAATTTTTTTGCTGGTACTAAAGTTTCTACTCTGAGTCTACTTTCAGTAACATTGGGTAAATAATAACTATTAATGAGGTGATTTCTGAAAAAAGAAAGAGAAGAAAAAGTTTATATAAACATATTGTCTACACGACGAATCACCACGACCTTGAAAGATTGCTAGAGGTGGCTCTGCCGTCTTAATCAGAAAGCATATCAAACACCACCGACTGCCAGAATTCAGACCTTATGCAAATCACGAGTAGCAGCATAGAAGACTGGCAAGCACCCTTAACAATTGGAGTCGTCCACCAAAACTATCCCTCTAACAAAGAGGGCTTTATTAATCCTCACAGCTCTGTAGGTAACAAATTTTGACCGGAGGAGACTATATCTCAAAACACACCCTGGGGGCTCCAGACTTTCGCCATCCGGTAGAGGAATAACTTTTTAGTACAAGAACCACAACGAACCTACCTATTGGTCTACTGACCCGGAGAAAAGACAGTACCTGCTCGACTTTTTTCTAACAAAAGAAATTGCACCTGGCTACCTGTCTATCACTTAATGTTGGACTATTCACCTGTTATAGCTACAATAAGCATCTCCATGATCGAAAAGGACATATCAATAAAATTATTTAACTATAGAACCGCCTGGGACTACTACAGGACATTACTGGACAACCAGCTGAACCTAAGAATTCTGTTAAAAAGCAGGGTCTTTAATAAGCCGTCTAAAAATTTAGTAAACTGATCCAAGGCTCCGCTTAGGAAGCCACCTCTAAAATTCCATCTAAAGAAAATAAAACAATCTCCAGTGTTGATGAAACAAGAAAATTAAGAAAAGTTTGGCACTCCACATATTATCTATTAGATAAAAAACGGCACAACCAAAAAAAATAGTAGCAGAACTAAAAACTTAAAATATAAAAAATCGACCACAGCCTATTCGTCCAATACAAAGTGGGCGAATTCTGGGCACGTTCAGGTAAATAAAAGGCAGAACTATTCGTGCGACTTAAGCTACGACGACGTTGATTTTGACTATTTAGACCACGTCAATTGCTTTGTGGGTTATTTTAAGGTCAAGAGCCCTATGATCACCTAGACCCAGTAATCTACGAAAAATCCTCCAGTTCATCTGAGCTCTCAGGCCCGACAAGGTTACCCAGTCTAAATAACATCCCAAATGGCGTGCTGCAAGTTCTCACCAAGAAGGCAATCGTTTGCGTTAATCATTTGCGTCAATCCTTATGGTGCTTCCTGGATTCTGCTCCGACTACTCCACTATCTCCTAGAATCTCATGTTATTGAAAAATAAGCGAGGAAAAACAACGGTTTAGATTTTCTTGCTGTGGCCAAAGTTTTTGACAATATAGTGTACAAGATTGCTTTTACAGTAATTGTTCTTTGGAAAGAAGTTCTACGTTAAGTTTGGTTGAGTGAAGTCATCGGAGGGACGTTTCCGAGACGGCGTCTTCTTAGGCTCTGCTCTAACCCTGACGTTATGCAACCACTACATCAGAGATATGCTGACAACTCCCTACACTGCATTGGTCCAGTATGCAGACAATATGGCGTGCAAATATCCTTTGCGACACGACTGCTCTAAGAAAATTTGGAGTATTTATAAGATTGGTGCAAGAAGAATTTGGCGATTCGGGGTTTCACTAAAAAAAAAACACTTTACTGGTAAGACGATGATAACTTCCCTCCCTCCACCGCCCTTTCATAGGCCTGAGCGCAGAAGCAAACATATCATAACATATATTGATGCACCTATTTAACTTTGGGGATGTATCATAGTAATAGCACAGGCTATTATACGTTATTAAAGTGTTTAGATGTCAGAAAATGGTTCGGAAAATTTTCAAGTAGCCTTATAAGTAAAAATTCAATGGGTGTAAGTTTACTAACTGGATAAGCTATGCAGCAAGACCACCTCGTCCGATCTACTAGGAAAGCTGTACTAGAGAGCTTTATCATACCTTATTATAGTGTCATGGCACCTTTTCAAGCAATATATTTAAAGTATCTCTCAAAAATTGTAGATACAACGAGTAACTGAGACGTTGTGGAAGAAAGACTGGTCCAACTTGCTCGTTACTAACAATTTCATCCCAAACATTGATGCCTTCAATAATTTAACTGTCCGTCTTCTACACGATAACGTCTCTACCTATAAGGTCGCAATTGTCCAGATTGCTGCTGAGGACCGTAGAATTGAGAAGCTTCCCCACCTATTGTACAATCCAAACCTAATCTTTAGTGACTATTATTTATTTTCAAAACTGGAGAAAGACTTAACAACGATATGAATTGCAGGAAGTTGCTTTGGAGCATTAACACCTAATCCAACTGATGATTCTTTGTAAAGATTTAGCAATTGCGAGGGTTAAAGAAGTTCACTTTAGACAAATATACACGCCAATAGAAACCTTGACAGTATATTTATGATAAGACTAGGTACATCTAATATTTTATAATGAACCATTGCACAATCTAAGTTTTAGAAGCACAAAACCCCAAAATTGGAAATGAAAATAAATAACAAAGTAACTTGAACAGCTCCGCTACCTGCATACGCAATCGATTTCGTGTCAGCTTTCAAAGCGATAATCAATTTCACTTCAAGCGTTCTTACTTTCAGATTAATCGTTCAGTTTCTGAGGATAAAATAAGGCGCAGAAAGTGCGTAGATCACGAAGTTAGCCTGCGTTTGCTTTAATTAGGTGTGGAATGCTAATTAACTAGGCGATGCTGGAAAATATTTGCAACACTTTGTAATTCTTTTAGAATTTCATTAAACGAAATTTGCAAAAAATAAAATATTTGAAAAGGAAAACATTAAGTTCAATTAATTTAAAATAATTATTCTCCAGGATAAGTTATAAGTTCATGCTTTTGAAAATTTTGAATCAATTGATACGTCAACAAATAAAAATTGGTATACCAAATAAAGACTTTTAGAATGTATCAAGGGCTTATTGTGGCTTCTAATATGCAACCTTAAGTACTACGACGTCACGTACATCCAGCTAGAATCAAAGTCTCCCGCGCGCTGGGTTCCGGACAGAGGAGCATTTGCTCGTGACCAGTCAATCACAGCAGCGGCCTTTGTTCGTTTTCTTACCATTGTCTTACTGCTATACGTCAATCAAAGCTTGATATACTATGTTACATACAAAGTTGCTTAACACTTTCTATTTTTATGCATTTTTTGTTAATTTTTGTATTTATGATGCAGTAACCATCTTCTTCTTCTTTTATATATAGGCTATTGGCCTGTTTCTAACTACATATTTGGTGTAGTACATGTTGGGCGTTCCCCCTGGCAGATAGTTAGTTTAATCCATTAGAAGAAAGAGAATATATTTTAACGATCACCAACAGTGTAACTATATAAATTTTCTTCCATGCTTTTTAGTTCAAAGCTCTTGCCCATCACTCTCCGATGTCTTTCTCTTCTAGATCTTCTTTGATAACCACTAACCATTTTTTTAAATGGTTTTGTCCTTGTCGTGCCCTTCGGTTTCTTTTCATTCGACTAGCCACCTTATTCTTTGCGCCTTTATGGTGAGACTTATACTGAGTTGACTGTATAGATTTACATTCTCTTTCTTTGTTCTTCTCTCTCACCGATTTCTCATTTTTTGTTGCCAAATATATTTCGTGACACCTTTCTTTTTCAAACTTTCACCCTGTTTCGTTAACTTTTGTTGTATGGTCACATTTCATATCAATTGTAGATTTTAATATTGTCTTATATGTATATTTTCAACGTGAGACTACTTTTAATAATATTTTTCTATGTAATGCCTCTCGAATTTTTCATATCTAATCAATCTTGGTTCGATTTCTACGCTTTCTCCACCATATTCTATTGTATATGCACCTAAGTACAAGACATTGTCCATTCTATCTTCATTTTATCTTTTTTTTCTAATTTTACTGTTAGTACTTTTGTTGTCGTGTTGATCTTCTTTCTTGTAACTATGCGTTTGGTTTTTGTCACATTAAAGCTCAGTTTTCTTTTTCTGATCAGGTATTCTACATTCTTTATCATCGTTTTCAGTTTAGATGCTAATCTTACTATCAAGGCTAGATTGTTTGTATATGCTAGATACTTTTGTTGATTATAGTCTCTTTAGTTATAATGCCGTTGTCTCTTTATATCTTTGCATCATTAATTTAATGTCTTGTATTTGTCTTGAGATATGGGAGATCGGAAAGGCCGTAGGGGGTGAATTTCAAGTTATTGTAAGACTAGATATCCAAGTAGTTTTGCCTGTGGTGTTGTCTATTCGACTGCCCCACGAGGGATGATTTACGTTAACATCCCCAGCTAAGACGGCCACAATAGCGAAAATGGCGTTCAAAACTTCGGCGAAAAAGATTTTCTGATGTATAGAAAAATTATAGGCAGTAACTAGCCTCCAAGTAGTCGGCGTTCGGGAGTGGGGCTGGACTTTACAATCACGGCAGTAACAGGTCCATATTATGCATGTAAACGAATTCCAGCAAATGGAAGTCGTCTGCATTTCAAAAGGCTAGTTAGGGTAGACTCAATAGAGCAACTGCAGCAGATGGGAAAATTTTTGGCATCAGGAAGTCAAGTTCGCCAGTGTTGTTGCCATCGTTTACGGTTTGAAGTACACACGAAATGCGCTCTAGAAACCTTAGCATGTTGAGTTTTTGGATAAGCTCGATGCCAGATGGTTCCAATGCTGGGTGGGAGTGGGGGTTTGCCTGGATAGTCAGTGGCAGTCGGCTGGAGCCACTCGTCACCCAGACCTGGTGTTGTGCTAGGTGAATTCATCTTCGCTAGCTACATTGCATTACATTTTTATTCTTGCGTGGTTGTTCTATCTACATCATGACTTACTGCATATGTTTCAATGCCTATTTTTACAAATACAAGAGGCATAAAACGCTTATCACAAAGTGGCTGATAGAGAAGGCAAGCATGTTCTGACGGAGAAGATTTATTTTTAATCTTCTTGTCAGAAAGGTATTCGGAGATTACAGAATACTGCTCTCAGATGTTTGCTACTGCGGGTAAGTGTGGTGAGCCATGACTTTTGTAATTTTCCTGTAATACTCTGACTGGTTCTTTACTTTTGAGAAATTTAGATAGTACTACCACGATCAATCAGACAATCTGGTGTTAGCACGCTAATACTCTTCTTCTGCTTAGTTCTCCGCTTCCGGGGTTGTGAGGAGGTTTGTTAGAGGAACTCCGGCTTTCAATTGTTACCCCTCAATCTCCGACTAGCTGATTTCGGCGGCGGCGCACGCCATTTTTTTGGGTTTATGCCTCTACTGCAGGGAAGGCGCGGGTTTTTCTCCCACATGCGGAATGGAAGGCGGGCGTACTACCCTTGCAGATAGAGGATTAATAATAGTTATCTAAATACGCATTGTAAGAAACGCGTAATAGGCGCTGGTCGTAAAAAGATCTAAAATGGGTTGTAAAAACAAAGGTAGAGATAAGGCAAACGAAATCGCATTGACCACTTATATTTATCAAAACTAGAACGTACTGTTTTTAACTTAATTTAACTTAATGCTAAGGTTTAGTCTAACGTCGTCGGTGGAGCGGGCAGCCGATTTGGGCTGGTCAAGCACAGCCGTCAACAGCGGCGGCCAGGCCTGGTGCAGGCGGCGAGAGGCCGTGCGACAGTGATGATGTAGACGGCTGGGGGACGAAGCTGGCGACAGAGTAGAGCAGCAACGCTTTTCTCGGCCTTCCTCGCCTCCGGACATAGGTTTTCCTTAATGGTACCCCCCAGTTCCCCACAAACGGACTCGCTGATAAAAAAGGTAGGATACACCCTGTTTCTTGCATTTTTTTACCGATAAATGGAAAGACCTGCCCTGGCAATTTTACAGCGGGGTGGTAGATCCTGTTCAGAGTGGGTGGATGACTGGAATCGGATGGTTATACTTGAATTTTTAAAAGTCGTAATACTGTATACGCAATTAATTTCCAAAAACAAGGCACATGTTAGCTTTCACGGTTTTCTGTGATAACGCAGGTGCGGGCTGGTCGCAGGTCATATATTTTACAACTGAATTTAAAAGTTATCTTACTCGATAATATATGCATTTTCAAAGAGTAGAGCAAGTAAAGCCTCAATTTAAACTAAAATGACATTTGGATCCCAGCCTCAACTACTGCAGCTACGAAATGCCTCTGAACTTATTAACTATAGCAATTAAAGAGCGCACAGATACGTTAGGTTATATCCCAACATAACTTCAGAGTTTGTAAAACACTTGTTTAAATAAAAGTACTTTTTTATGACATGATTATGTTGTGAAAATTAGGAATTACAGAGGAGCTTTCACCATTGGAATAAAGAAGTTAAAGGAAAACAAATCACTTGGGAAAGACATATACACAAAAGCAGATAAAGAAGAATATATTAGAAGAAGAAATGCAACAGTACAAAAAATATATGTATAAACTTTTAAAGCATATTAAAAATAAAGAAAAGAAAAATGCAGAATAACAGTAAATAATTAAAGATACCATGCCACCAAAACTTGAATATAAATAAAATGAAAAGAAGCCAATTTAAAGATGATTACAAGGAGCCACCAAAAGTGTATTTTTGCTGTTTCAACGACAGCTAAAAAGTAGTTCAAAAAAGCTCAAGAAATATAAAAAATTATACATGACACTCCTGAAATGCTCTATCAATAGTTTGAATAATTTCACCAAGAACTTCAACTAAATGAATGTTAAGAATAGTATGGGAGTTCTTTGACTACAAAAAAAGTTTATAAAGATTTAATTCCAAACAGTGGTTATAGCTATAGAATGATTTATAGTTTGTACGACATGAAGACTTAACGGGTTACATGGGTTTCAGAGGCCAAAAAAGCTCATTTTCTTGATTTTTTTTATATATGACAAATGAAATTTATTATTCAAATTTTTTTTTACATTTAAGGTAACTTTTGAACTATATTTAGTGCCATTTTGACGACGAAGTTCCCAAAATTAAGCCAGTTATACCCATTTTTCGGAGACATCTTGAAAAAAAGGTGGTTTGCGGTGGACAGAATTACTCACTACTGCTTCATCTAAAAAACAATTACCTTCTTGTAGTTTGAGAGTAAAACTCGTCCTTGGTCGAAGGATTTAAAAAAAATTAAAAATTGAATTTTGGGTGAAATTTTCGGTATTTATTACCGTATAAAATTTTTGTAGTTGAAGTAAAAAATCCTTCGTTCAAGAACTAGAAAATGTTATTATAAACAAGTGTGCAAAATTTGAGCGAGATCGGTCGAATAGTTTTCGAGAAATCTTATCCACCGATTTTGAAAATGTGTTTCGAGAAAAACGCATTTAAAGTTTTGTGTGGCTAAAAAGTAACAAAGGTAAGCAGCTGCGTCTATATACCTGCGGCACTCTCGGCAGTACAATAAAAGGAGGGAAGATGCAAATGGCTCTAGCTCCTACAATAAATTTACTAGGGACTTGAGATTTTGGGAAAACATTCTTAGAGTTGTACTATTGAACAACAAAATCGATTTTTTGAAAATCTGAAACCCATGTAACCCCTTAACAATTATTGGGTGATATTTATTTATGGGTGATAATATGTCATTACATCAAATGTAATTGTGTGGCTTGCACTTATTTGCGGGATACTTGCTGTTTTTGCATTTCCCCATACAGTCCTATATCTATCAAAACACATACGGTTACTAATCTCATCACACTTTCCTTATAAAGAAGACATAATGTTCTCTTTTGTTTACAACTGCACTTGCAGCACAACATAAATGACTCACTACCTTTTTTCTGTGGCGCCAATCTAGTGGCAGCATGTGGCATTAAAGATTATTTTCACATACGCGAATGTATATTTAAATCTGCAATATAATCAGAGTTCTGAAGGGGTTGTTATTCATTTTTAAACGCCCCAAATAAAAATTCGTTTATTTTTTTTATCAAAGTATGCGACAATTACGACAAAATTAAAAATAATATAGAACAATTATTAATATTAGTTTCGTGCAAATGTGATATCAAGTAGAGAAAACTTTCTGTTGCTTACAAGTAACACAAAAGTGGCACGCGTTAATAATAGTTATTTGGGTTGTAACAATAACAGAAAGTGCAAATAATGTAAGCCGTAGATGACAACTGGACTAGAAAAAAAAAGAGCGACCAAAAACGGACAGGTAATTCAATATAGCATTGCCCGGAAGCTATATTTAACACTGAAGGCACAGCAAATGAGAAAATGTCAGAAAACAGGCAACGACATAAATACATATTGGCCCACAAATGGGATAACGGCAAAAAATTTGCGTTCGAAACGAAAAAAGAATGTAATTCAGAGGTGAAATATGACGTCATCCAAGTAGCAACCGTTCTTGTCCAGGCATTCTTGCATGCGGATGGAAAGATTGTCTATAAATCTTTCAAGCATAGCACGTGAAATTGTCCGAATTTCTCGAGTTATGGATTTTGAAAAATTCAAGTGGATTTTGTGGTTTTTAAATGTAAACCTACGCTTTCAGGTAGCCCCATAAGAAATAATTATACGGTAATAAAAATATACGCCCTAAAAAATATTTCCTCAAAAAAACAAGAATTCTCTTGAGGTATAGCAAGTAGCCCCATGCTGTTGAAACCAAACCCTATCTAAAACAATCCGATGTCTCCTCAATTCAGGCAACATCGTAAAAAAAGTGGTGGTAATATGGACCATTTTTTTGTTTTGCACAAAATGCTCCATTTTAAATTGCATTATTAATCTTCTATACAATTAACAAATATATTTTTGTAATGAATTATGAGTAGCCATGAAAATGTTTCACTTCACATTATTTTTTTTCATACTACAAAATATGGGTTTGGGAAACTAGGGTGGTATCATGAAACAGGTATAGGAATAAATCCAAAATGTTTTATTTTAGGTACTACAGTGAGTATTTTATCACATTTATTATTACAGTATTGTTCTATTTTATTCTCTTAAACGTAACAAACAAATTATGCTTTTAGATGCTAATAAAACATTTTGAACGTTAGAAAAAAATATGACTAGAGCAAATTGCTCTAAAGTTCTTTACGAACAGAAGTCACAACTGTACAACATGGGCCCATTCCTGGCACATCCCACATTAAACCCAAAGTTCTCCAGATTTGGATTTCTCGAATGTCTTGCCACAAAATAGACAGTTTGCATCATCTTTCTCTGGAACTTCTAGTTCAATAGGTTTTGATATGCTTGAGCTTTCGGAAGACAGACACCTTTCTGTCTCTTCCTCATTGCTAGAAGATTCATTTCCATTTTTCCTTATCTTGGAAAATAGCCTTTGCCTTCTATTTTTCTTGTTCTGGTTCGTTTTTTTGTTGATTTCTGGTTGACCCATCTAGTTTTTATCTTTAACGGCTTCTTTGTGAGCTGGTGCTCTTTTTTTAAAATTTGGCTTAGTCTTTTTTATACGAGGAACTGGTTATAATAGTGGCTGACAGTGCTTTTAGACCTCTATTTGATGTTTTCTTCTTCTTTGCACTTGGAACTGGAGAGATGTGTTATGAATTGACCTGGATTACAGGTGTCGATGAGCCTCTAGCTTCCTTTCCTATTCTCGTCTCATCGCCGTTTCTCAAGACAGCCTTGCTTTCTGATCTAGAAGAATCCAGATCATCATCGTCATCTTTGTCGTTGCCGCCTTCATAAAGTTTATCGCTGTCAGCAATATTTTCTGCTCTCGGAAAACACGTTCCTGGTTAGTGGATACATCTCGGTGCACTTAAAAGCACTTACTGCTGTTGCCTCACTTTGAACCTTGAGATATGCATTTGAAAACTTCTCAGCACTGCCATCCCGCTTGTTTTCAGTGCCTGCCTTACCTCTTTACTATAATAGGTTTTTAGGGGACCTATGAATATTTGGTCTAGAGGCTGAAGAAGGGTTGTGTAAAGCGGCAAGCATAGGATCTTTTGCATTTAAGGTAACATACAGGTTTCTTGCATGGGAAAAGTGTCCGTCTAGCAGGAGTAAAGCTGGAGATGTAAATGTCCGTTTTGTATGTTCAATGAAATGGGACAACCATTCAGTAAAAAGGTAGGATTTCACCCAGTCTGATAGATGACATTTTCATACAATTCTCAGGGGTACCCCCTTTCTTAGTCGGTCTGTCCAGTTGATGATGCAAGCAATGATGGTTACTAACTTCTCTCCGCTGCTTTTTACCTTCCATTATAATAACATGTGGAAGTTTAGTCTGCATTACGCTCAGACCAGATTAATCTATATTAAAGATTCGATCTGGAGGATAACGATGCTTTGCGTAATCCGTTTCTAAACGGTCAATAAGTTCATAACACTCTCTTTATTAAAGCCAATGGCTTTGATAAGTGATGTCCCTCCAGATTTTTTAATTGGCAACAGATGTATGTGTCGATTCATGGAATGGTCAAACTAAGCCCTCCCAGCCATGTCGTCATTGAAGTTGTTGCTGCTAGTTGATAAGCAATTCGCCTTATGTCATTTCAAGTGAGCCCATAAAACTTCCTCTCCATCAATCAATAATACTCCACAGATCATTCTCGATTTGTAGGGAAAGAGTAGGCTTTCTTCCTAATTTTTCATTTACCAAATTCTGTGGATCAATATTTCTTTTAGCTATTTTTCCAAAAAGTGTAGCTTTGGGTACATTGAACCAACGTGCTGCTTTGTTTGAAGTTTTAGTTTTCTTCCGCGTTGCTGATATTGCATTTAACATATCTACTGGTGGGTATTTCTGCCGTCGCCCCTTTTTTCTGGTCCTAACTTCCTTCTTGGCATAGTGACCCCTAAATTACACCTGTACTATGGAACTGTCTGTTACATATTACCATCCGACGCTATTTTTAATCTATCCTAATAATCACAATCTATAAAATTGATTTTAAATAACTATCTCTCACATTTCGAAGTTTGATCATGTTATTATCTGATACACTAATGATAATATATTTTATTTATTAATATAAATACGAAAAAAATGTGAAATCTCACCGTTTGAAAAGTTTTGGGGGTTAGAAAACACAACGGTTCTATTCACGACCACATACAACGCCATAATGACGCTTTCTGTCTTTGGAGACCAAAGCGGAATGAATATAAACGTTACAATTACGACAGTTGCCGGAAAGTGATTGTTCTTCCTTGACAAATACTATGCTGTTTTATATTACAATCCCGTTTCATAATACTATCACCACTCTTAAGGTAACGCTGTGGGCTCACCGTTATAGTGTGTCCATTTTCACGGAAAAGATAGGATCTGAGTATGCCAAATCGGACTATTCTGCACCAAAAAGCTACTCTTTTACTATGAAAGGGCTTTGGATAGACTTTTCGTGGATTATTTTCCGCCCAGTATTGAGAATTTTGTTAATTTACAGCTTCGTCGCCCGTTATTAGAAAATAGTCATTTTTCAAAGTTTATAGAATCATTTATGCAAACGTACAATGTAGTACGTAGTCATTTTTAGTTCTTAAACTACCAGGATTTTGTAAAGATAGAAGTGGAGAACAAAATTCGGTGAACTGATCTATCTGACATGCGGAAAGCACGAGCATGTCGTGTCGCTGAACGACGAGAGCTGGTCTCTACAGTCTGTCGAACTCTTTTGATGTTTTTTGGCGTTTTAACGGCCTGATCACCTCTTAAGGCTGCTTCAGGTCTTACAGTTACTCTTGTTCTGAATTTGTTGAACCATTCCAGTATTGTTGGGCGAAATGGGACGGTACCGTGTCGACCAACATTGAAGTGAGTTCGACAAAGGTGTCGTAAACAAAAACGCGTTGTACAATCGTTTACAGCTCCGTGGCTATTGAAATGCCAAATGAGTGTATGTCAATCATTGCGCATGCGTTAGTTCCTCCACCACCAATGTTATACCCATCTCAAAAACGTAACAGCTTCCTACCGGACCCCGTATAATTTTAGTTATTGAGGCTATTGACTTTCTAGTACCATTTTGACAACAAATATTTAGTTTATTTCGAGACCAACTGTGTAGATATCTAATCTTCATTTCTGTTTAAAACATTTTTAGACTTTTATATTTGACTGAATCCCGTATTTAGCACGCCGATTCATGCAATCCACAAAGCATATCTTGAATGGAAAAGCTAATATCGCCCCAATAATTAACAGCAGACAACAAACTTCCCGCGTGCTCCGCCGAGCTCCTTCGCTTTGCTTTGACGTTATCCGGCAGAAAATGTTTGCGAGTTTTCTCTCTCTCGATTACTTCCGGAAGAGTAGCACTACTGTGCCCAGTCGGCGAATTCAATTAATCCTGTGCAAGTGATTCGGGTTTAATCTCAATAATTGAAATTATCAGCCTCTGAGCGGACCGAGATCCCGCTCGGCTTATCACTTTTCTGTAATTGGGTGCAGAGGTTAATATTTCCATTTGGTAGGGAATTTTGCATTAAGACGTATCGTCGAGCTGATAATATTTTACGGTAAATCCCAAAAATGAGTGAATATACCAGTTTGTTGATGCAAATTAGTTTGAATCGGGGAATTACCAGGGATAAAGCGAATGGACCAGTTTGCTGATGCAAATTAGTTTGAATCGTGGAATTGCCAGAGATAAAGTGGTTTTTCAATGTCGTCAATAATATAACCAAGCGATTACTAGAATTAAAGTTGAGGTATCAACGTCAAGAACAAAGTTGTTTAGTAAAAAACCAACGAATTTTTGATTGGTTGTCCATGGCACTATTAGGTTAATTTCGTTAGCTATTAACATTAAATTAATGAATAAAGTGAAACTTGTATTCGGTGCTCACAACTGTGACCTCCACAATATTTAGTTTTTTGACTTTTTTAACCCATTAATTTGAAATTTATTTTAACAGTTCTTGCATTATACCTAAAAATACTTGAATCATTACAATAATAATGCGTCATTTCAGGTTCTTTGCTTTAACTTTAAACATTTCGGTGTTGCTACATTCTTCTTATTTGCTTAACTTTTTTATTAATTTAAATTTGTTTTATTTTTGGCGTTCTTATTTTTATAGCATTTCTCTGGATTGGTAGATTAATTTTAGGTATAGTTGCATTATATTTCCTTTTCAGTTTAAGAATTAATGTTTTTATGTTCTTTATTTATTACTGTAGATTTTCGTACCTATAGTTTCTTTAACAATTGTTGAAAGAGGAAGCCGAGATTTGTCGATGTATATATATATATATATTAGGCGCATTGCCTAAATGACAATAAATTACTATGACATACATACGAAGATAAACAGACCCGACCAATAAAAGTTATGGCGAGAAAACTTCCAAGCGCTACTGACCATGACATGATAGTAGATGAGTTAAAGGAAAATAAATATAAAATAAGTAAATATCTTCAGGAAAGAAAGAAAAGAGTTAAACAAGGGAGGATATCAAATAGAAAAGAAACCGCTACCATTATTCATGCTAACCTTTTACCAAACAGAGGGTATTAAAAGAATCTACGAAATTAAAAGCATACAAAATGTAATAGTTAAAATTGAAGAACGTTGTCAACTGTACGGGCACACACAAAAGTTTTGCTTTCGGGAACATACCAAGATGTGTCAAATGCTCAGGAAAACATTTAACTGGGGAATGCACAAAACAGCGGAATGAAAAGCCAAAGTGCATCAACTATATGGAAGAACACCCCGCAAATTACAGGGGTTGTGGGGCAGCTAAATAATTTCAAGCGAGGAGAGATAAGATTGCTAAAAACAAACCGGAAGTAGACAATAAAAGAATAAACAACCGTGAATACCCAAAAGCAAATGACCAAAACACATTTGCGGATAAAACCAAGGAAAAGAATCAATCCGATATAGTATAGAGGAAAATAAAACTACAAACCAACTAGTATTAACCTTAATAGCCAGAATGGATCGACAAGAAAAAATGTTTTTTAATATTAAATGACAGACTTATAAAATTAGAAACAGAAAAAGGCAGTAAAGCTGTTGCATTTACGGCAAGAAACACATAAAAATGTATATAAGTGATATTAGGATAGCCACTTGGAATGCCAATGGAATCTTGAAACATAAATACGTCCTTGCAGTATTTCTTGACACTCAAAAAATAGACATCTGCCTTGTTTCTGAGACACATCTAACCAGAGAATCATACCTCAAATTCATTTTTATCTCACTATTCACCCGAATAACACAGCCAGGAGTGGCAGTGTAATAATAATAAAAAATATTATAACCCATTATGAAGAAACGAGTATTCAAACCATAAAAAATCAGGTTACAGTAGTAGCAATCAAAACTGGGAGGCAGAAGCTGATAGTAGCTGCCATTTACTGTCTACCTAGATACAACCAAAAAAAGGAATGCCATTTAAACGTTCTTAGACATCTGGAAGAGCGTTTTATAGTAAGAGGCGATTATAATGCAAAAAATACGAGGTGGGATCAAGAACAACCACCAATAAAGGGAAAAAACTGCATGAGGCAGGAACAGAGTTGGGATGCCTCTACTTTTCGACAGGTAAGCCTACATATTGGCTCACAGATCCCAACAAGATACCAAACCTGCTGAACTTCTTTATATCAAAAAGGGTTTTAGAAAATTATATGTGTTGACGAAAGTTTCGACTTAAACTCAGATCATTCTCCGGTTATTTTAACGTTAAGTAAACTATAATTACAAAAAAGTGCAGTCCAATGCTGGTAAACAAATACACTGATTGGGAAGGTTTTCAAGAAAACCTAGATAACCAAATCCAATTAAATGTACCTTTAAGAACGATAGAGCAGCTGGACCAGGAAGCTGAAAAGTTTCATCCAAGATATACAATAGGCTGTCTGGGAAAATACACCTGAAATTAAAAAGAAAACCACTGGTAACAACTATCCGAAAGAAATCAAAGATTTAGTGGCAGAAAAAGGAAAAGAACGAAGAAAATGGCAGCAGACTAGATCTCCGCGGGATAAGAACATGTTAAATAACCTTGCACAAAGATTAAAGAGAGAAATACAGCAACTTAAGAATGACTCTATCAGTAATTATTTAAAAGAGTTGACAAATGGCAAAATGAGAGATTATTCCTTGAGGAAAACCACAAAAAAATTGAAAAGGCCAATAGCGCATATTGCCCCAATAAGAACTCCAGATTGTAGTTGAGCCAAAAGCAATTATCAAAAAGCTGAAGCTTTTGCACCACATTTGAAGAAAACATTTCAGCCAAACGAAACACTGGAAGATATAGATGTCCATAGGAAAGCAATGGGATCAGAGGAAATCACATTAGTAACTTCGAGAGAAGTTACCAAAGAAGTTAAACAGAATATCAGCTTGATAAAATCCTCGGGCTAAGATTTAATAGCAGGAGCATTACTTAAACAATTACCCAAGAAAGAAATCGTAAAACTTGCTAACCTCAACAACAACTACTGTCATTCCAAACAAGCACGAGAAAAACATACAATTTCAAATTAGTCAACAAAGTAGTGTATCTGGGGGTGGAACTAACAAGCAACGGTCAACAAGGTGCTGACATAGACAGAAGACTAATGCTGGAAACTAGCTGTGCAGCAACCTTGGATAAAATACTAAGAGACAAAAACATACAAAGAAAAGCGAAAATAAAGCTGTATAAAACAATAATAAGGCCAGTAGTAACTTTTGGTGCAGAAACCTGGGTGATTACAAAAGCATATGAAAGTAAGATAGGTATATGGGAAAGAAGAATACTGAGGAAAATATTTGGAGGAATAAAAGTGAATGAAGAATGGGGGAAAAGAACCAACCAAGAAATAGAAGAGCTATATCAAGAAACAAAATTAATTACAGTCATTAAACAATGTCGACTACGATGGTTAAGACACATAAACAGGATGAAGAAAGAAGATCTAGTAAGAATATGCCTAGAAAGAGAAGCAGTAGGAAGAAACAAGAGGGGAAGACCAAGAACGACCTGGTGGAACGATGTGCAACAAGATATCAGAATGTACGGTTTAACAGATTGGAAGACGAATTCCAAAGATAGGAAGGCATGGAAACATGCCATCGAAGCCATGGGCCATTAGGCCTTTTAGTGCTGTATATATGTATATGTATGCTAACCTCATTAATTAATTCAGACTAGAGATGGGCAAAGTCACTCATATCTGGGATCAGATCCAGATTGTTCCCTCACCAAAAAGAGCTAGCTCTTTTTTGTAATTCATAACTCAAACTCATTTTCTGTTACATTTGTGCCAACTGGCTATACCAGTTAGGCTATTACTGCTACCATTATAAAACCAATTGTAATGAACTATTTAATTCAACAACGTTTTATTTAAATTTTATTTTTCCCTGACAATACCAAATATCACTTGACAACCTACTAGCTCTCACCGACATTTTGTTCTAAAATAACAACAAAATATTATAAATAACGTAAATCCTTTAAATATTATATTATAGATGTTATAGATAAATATTACATACCAAGCTTTATAAAAGCGAAAACTGACGAATAGAATAAGCAAAGTCGCAAAAAACTGAGGAGTTATCGGAATCAGAAACAAGTCGAGATCAAGTTTCGAGAGTGAATCAGATTAGTGAGTCAGAACGAGAGGAGAGAACCAAGAGCTGCTCGCACATGCGCAGACCGCACGACAGGGAAAGAGCGAGAATCGAGTGGAAGATCGACGAGCTGCCGCTCTTATTTTGAGAGTCATAACTCACTCACTCTCTACCAAGAGCTGGTTCTTTTGAGTAACTCATGAGTTACTCAAAGAACCAGCTCTTGGTAGGTAGTGGGTGACTTATCACTCACAAAATAAGAGCGGTAGCTCTTCGATCTCCCTCCTCGATCTGACTCATAAGAGCTGGTTCTTTTGAGTAACTCATGAGCGGATCGCCTATCTCTACTAGAATGAGTGAGTTATGACTCACAAAATAAGAGCGGTAACTCTTCAATCTCTCTCGATTCTCGCTCTTTCCCTGTCGTGCGGTCTGCGCATGTGCGAGCAGCTCTTGGTTCTCTCGTCTCGTTCTGACTCACTGATCTGATTCACTCCCGAAACTTGATCTCGACTTGTTTCTGATTCCGATAACTCCTCAGTTTTTGCGACTTTGCTTATTCTATTCGTCAGTCTTCGCTTTATACAGCTTGGTATGTAATATTTATCTATAACATCTATAATATAATATTTAAAGGATTTACGTTATTTATAATATTTTGTTGTTATTTTAGAACAAAATGTCGGTGAGAGCTAGTAACCAAATAGTAAACAAATAAATATTATTTTTTAAAACAACAAATTTAAGAAAAATGCCTATTATCTGGGTTTTTATTCATCTCAAGAGGTAAAAAGAGAGATAAAAAATTAGAACTTTATTGAAAAATTATTGTAAAGTCGTGAAGTAAGTTGTAAGATCTAAGACCCACCGCCAAGTAGGTTTTTGAAGATTTTGCCTAGCAATTAAGTAAATGAAATATTGAAAATCATAGCGCCAACTGATTTTTCAGTTTACCAACGCGGTATAGCTGTTTTTTCATCTAGAGAAATCCTACAATGTTATAATTGCGTTATAAAATTGGCAGAAAAAGGCTCAGAAATCTATACATATCTCTCCGTGCATTGAAGAATATCAAAGAGGCATCACAAGCTTGATAGAGGCTACGTAGATGCCTGACCACACATTTTTGCTTTTTTCGCAAAACTGATTTAGGATAATTTTTCATTGTATTCTTACGTCGTTCCAGGAGGAACACCTTAAAGAAGACTTTTAAATATAAATATAAATAATAATAATAATAATAAGGAGACCTAATAATATCTGTCTGTGAGGCAAGCCACCTACGAGGCAAATACCCAATGCTCTGAATTTTTGTGAAAGTGGAGACACAGCCAGCGTTATTGCCACTCCTGTTGTTTGCATCAACTGTACTGTCGTCTATCCTGTCAGCTGGAGAGGTTGCCTCGCTTTTTTCAAACACTCGGGGTATCTCCAACGCTTAAATAGTATGAGAAAGCACCGTTATCCATTATCCAGCCGTCCAACCAACAATAATTTTGGAAGAATCGTCAACCCTTGTAATTACCAAATCCGCAATTTTTTCCAGAGATTTGGAGCTATCTTTAGCTTCCTCTAAAAGCTGGTTGTAGCTAATATGGCGTTCCGGTTTTTCGAAGAAGCCACCAGCCAGGAGGACATCATCCAAGGACTGATACGTTATGGAGATGACTTTGCTACCTTTTTGAAACTATTTTATAGATAGGCAGTTCATTCGGTTTGCTTTCGGAAACACGGAGGCTTTGAAGAGCAAGAAAAGCTAGCTTCTGCAGTTTGCCTGTACGTATGATTCAAACGTTATCCTTGCCCGGGAGCCTGTTTCAAGCATAGAGGTGCGGTCAGACCTCCAAATTATATCTGTCACCAAAGGGTAAATCCTACTTGAAGAATTACCAAGCCCCGCTTTCGGTCATCAAGAACTAGTAGATCACCGTCATCTACACGATGGATTAAGGAGTTATTAGGTTAGTCTCTAACTATAACCCCCCGTCGCACAAACGTCTTTCTCTTCCTGGCGGCCTAAAAGTCGTCTTCGAAGAAAACATAGCAATGACTTTGGCAGAAGACCTAAACGCCCTTAATTACATTAAGAGGAAAACTACAAATGGAGCCTTTAACAAGGCGTAGCACAGCAAGTTAGTATATAAGGTAGCCTCCTAATTAATTCTGTTATTGATAGTTGTTGTTCTTCGGAAGAAAGTTTCGTGACGTAAGGCTATTGGAGAGGCGACTCCAAGTCGGCATCCCTCAACGGCAACGACGCATTTCTCTACAATTTGTCATCCGACGACTCTAGAAGGAATTTGACTTTCTAAATGACTGGTACTAATAGTGAACCCAGAGAAGAGCTTGGTCGTCCTGTTGTCCGCTAAAAACACTTTACTGATGAGACCACCTGTCGAATTTAAAGCTCTTCGAAAGGGAGATTTCCTAAAAGAAAAAGACAAATTATCTCGGAGTGATTCTGAACCGAAAGCTGACCTAAAGATCAGCACTCGGCTCTCTTCTCCACTCGCAAAACCTAATATCTATCAGAAACATCAGTATGGGGCTGGGTTGTAAATACACACGTCAACAATCTGCGGAATATTTAACGTTCCGGGGTTCGTAAAGAACTTTATCGTGATACTGCCATTCTTATGATCCAGAAGTTCATCTTTCTTAATGTTTAAGGACTATATTAAATATATAGGGCCACAAAAATTTAAACTCTGTGGCCTTTATACTTTTGAGGCTGACAGAGGCGTCCCTCACAACCCCCCAAAGATCTTAATTCTTTTGAAGGTGGTACGGAAGTGGCCTATACGGTCATCTAATATCTACACCAGGTCTCACAAAAAGACTAAGGCTACAGCCTGGACAAAAAAGACTTAAATTTTTCCAAATCAACATGAACGTTTATTTTGGCTCTACCATTATCTTTAATCTCATTAATATGCGTTGCTTAGAAGTGACCACATGTACTGAAGATTCTTGTTGGACATATCTGGGAAGTTAAGAGAAAACTTCTAAGATTTCACATAACTATATTTTTTATACACATTGAGTATGAATTTATAGTCTTTGCAGTATTCAAGGTGGTCTTTTTAGACAAGTTTCACTACTAATGCCTGTATTATTTTGGCAATTCTCTACAATATATCATACTCTTGTATATTACGTGAGCGAATCAAATATAAACGGGGAGACTTAAGGTGCAATTTGGAGACAACATTCTTAACAAGACTCAAATGTACGCGTAAAAATCTATTTATATGCTCAAGCTATTAAAAGTTTTAAAATCTAAGAGATTATATTGAAGTTCCGTTTACATATAAATTTGTATTTTTGAATAAGTCAAGTCAAATCCTTTGATTGACATAAATACATATAATTTATTAACATTTTTTAATACAAAACGACATATAATTACAATAGTAAGGTTCTAATAGCCTGGGTGGAGGTATGTCCTTTTCTACTAGGAGGTTAAAGCTCTCATATGTTCGACCTCACTACTCGGTTATGGCGTCCCATTCTGATGCGGGGCGATGTAGCAAGCATCACGCCTTGGACGACCCCATTATTACTCTTACTCAAAGTGAATGAGGGTACTCAATTATTTTCAGTGATTGGATAGACCATCTACCAGGCATCTGAGTCTTAGATTGGACCCGGACAACGCTGGCTCGTATCATAAATGTAATACTCTTCAAACATAAATCACTCCCGTAAAACAGCCGCCATCGAAAGCATTTGCTCACTACGAAATCCCACTTGTGGATGGATCCATAAAAATGCCGACGCTCACGCTTTCTGTATCCTTTGCGTTCCCGCAAAGCATCCGCTGAAATGCTTCTGTTTGCAATGCTTTAAACATTTATTCATCGCCACACCTCACAGATTACTGCCGTTCTTGCGATAGCAAGTAATTGCGGGGATCATGCGTTTTTACTCTGATCCCGGCCTTTATCCGACACCCACCTCCACACTCTTCGTTCCAACAAACTTTTTTACCGCAATTAGCAGCGTGACAATTCCGCTCTTTGTATTCATCCAGCCTGTAATTCGATAAAACTAACGGATCGATTGTTTGCTGTAGTTAGCCCTGCGCGGTTTTTGCGCCATCCCCGAGGGTTTCACCGCAGCACGACGGTGATATTAAACACCTTTTTGCCCCCCAAGTATTTCGTTGAAAGTTAATTGTTTAGCACGCACTTTGGCATAATGTATGTTGCGTAGGCATGTTTCGCCAATTGATTTATATGAAACAAAAAGCGGTCATCAAAACTATTCTATAGTTAATAATTTTTAACGCCGTATTTGCAAATTTGCAGTTTTTTTCTATTTATAACTGAAGGGTGATTTTTTTCCATTTCATGTTATTTTGTTTCTTGAGTTTTATAATGTCAAGAAGCAAAACAATACGACCTGGAGGTAAACCAAGGCAAAACAAAAATATGGTGAATGGGACAAACGCAAGAGACGTCAGAAAAAGATTAGAATTTAGGTGTAACTGTTGAAGAAGATAAACATGAAGAGCATGAAATACAAACAAGAATTGCAAAGGGTAATCGAAAGTACGGGTGCTTGAAAACATTCATGAAGTCAAAGTATGTTTCCAGAAAGACAAAGAGAGAATTTAAATTACAGTCATAAGGCCTACAGCCACTAATGTCTCTGAAAGATGGGTATTGAACAAAGAGGAAGAAGAAAAAATGAGAAGGTTGTTACGGGCTATCTGTGGAGGAATAAAAACTGAGGAGGGGTAGATGAGAACAAAACAAGGTCTAGAAGAGCTGTTTAGTAATCTGAATATCATAGTAACTTTCAAAGCACAAAGAATAAGATGGCTAAAGCACGTGGAAAAATTAGGTAGAGAGAAGTTGCCACAATTAGTACTAAGCAGAAGACCAATAGAGAAGAAAAGGTATTTAAAATCTTTTCTTCCACTTTTCTTTTTATTTTTCCATTTTCTTCTATTATCATCCATAAATATTTAAAGTGTTTAACATGTTCTACCTTCTCAATTCCTATATTCATATCCATATTCTCTGGTTTTCTTGCTACTACCATCACATAGCTATTTACGGTTTACCTGCAGCTGTCGTGTTTGTAAATCTTTATACCAGACTTCAGATTGTGTTGTAGGCCTTCTTTACTCTGCACAATACTAAACGATTTATTTCTATTCTTTCGAGCTTGTAGAAATTTCATGTTTTCTTTTTCATTTTGTCACTACCTTATGAAGAGTATGAAGAATACTTTCAAAGCTTTGGAAATAAATTCATAATTGCTAGCGACTGGAACGCTAAGCACACTACTTGGGGATCACGCCTAATTACTCCGAAGGGGCGAAACCTCCTCCATGCCATACAAAACCTCAATTTAAACTACGAACCAACTTACTGGCCTAGTGATCTTCACAAAATCCCTGATCTGCTGGACTTCGCAATTACGAAAGGTATCGCCAATACGTTCTTCAAACTAGAATCCAACTGTGACTAGAGAATAGAAGAGACAATCGACCTATACCAAATCATACCAGCGTACCAATTCGGTTTTCGTAGGCGACACTCAACAATACAGCAAACTCACAGGATTGTTACTAAAATCATGCAATCACTAGAAGTCAAGGCATTCTGCACTGCAGCCTTTTTGGATATCAACCAGGCATTTGATAGAGTATGGCATTTGGGATTACTATACAAAATTAAGACAGTCTTTTCCGGCCAAATTTTCCTATTATTGCAATCCTATCTAAGCGACAGAACCTTTCAAACCAGAATCAACAATTCAGTCTCAAACTATCAACCCATATCTGCTGGTGTACCACAAGGAAGTGTTCTGGGTGCTCTATTATATCTGGTGTACACTTCAGACACTCCTACTACAGTCAACACAGAGATCGCCACCTTCGCCGATGACACAGCTGTGCTTTCTATTAACAATTCATCTCTCATGGCATCTGAAAACCTCCAGAACCACCTTAATCTTCTTCAGGAATGGTACAGCAAGTGGAGCATTTCCGTCAACAAATAATAATAAATCTACCCACATCACCTTCACAAACAAGCGAAGTACATGTCCACCAGTCACCATTAACAATACAGTTATACCAATCAAACCAGAAGTCAAATATTTAGGGATGCATCTTGACCAGAAACTCACATGGAAAACTCACATAAAGGCAAAAAGAAAACATCTCGACATCAAAGTAAAAGAAATGAACTGGTTTCTTGGAAGGCGTTCGCAGTTATCCCTCAAAATCAAAGTTATTCTCTACAAATCCATTCTGAAACCAATTTGGACCTACGGCATCTAACTGTGGAGTTGCACCAAGCCGACAGTACTAAAATCTTGCAGCGTTTCCAGTCAAAGACTTTCCGTCTGATGTCAAATGCTCCTTGGTACGTTACCAACCAGATCCTCCACGAAGACCTAGAAATCGCATATGTCTCCAGCGAAATCCATAGACTAGCAACTTCCTACCAGCACACTCTCGTGGGACACGAAAACGAGGTCGTTTATCAGCTATCTCAAGAACCAGTCGTGACAAGAAGACTGCATCGCCAATGGCCCCATATTTGGGAGTAACATCAATGGATGGACCTCCCTCAAGTCTTCTACTTTATTATACGATTTACTTATTACTCACTTTAGATTGTAGTTGTAGCTTTTGTTATAAGTTTACTTTGTATTTTTAGTACTTTTATTTTAGTGTCTACTACGTGATAGTTACTTCCTATTTCACAGCTGCGCTTAACTCTAATACCTTTTGTTCTTCTTAGGAGTGTCATTTTCATTACAACATAGTCAATTATGGACTTTTCTGTTTTGCTTGATAACACTTGTAAATTTGGAGATATTTTTCTCTTTGAACTGAGTATTGGCAACTACTAGATCATTATCCATACAAAATTGTAAAGGCATTTTTCCATTTTTATTGCATATATCTTCTCCATATTTTTGAATCATTGGATAATCTGTCTATTTGCAATTAACATTCTTGATTTTTCAAATTCTTTTATTAATTCTTCCGCTTTTCTATTCAAACTATCTGCATTTCATATCCCCATTTTTTCTTTATTGTAGTATTATTATTTCCTTTTATATTTTCACCTTGTTAATAAAATCTATAAAATTCGCATCCTTTTCTGTTGCCGCCGTTATCACCTCCTTATCCCAGTTTTTCTTTCCTAGTTTTTTCACCCCTCCTCGTTAACACTAACTCTATCTTTACGCTTTTCCTTCATTAGCTTTGATTCTTATTTTTTCTCTTCCTTTTTTGCTCATATCGTCATTTATGAATACTTCCATTTCTTTTAAAAATGTTATAGCTTATTTTTTCATTGAATTCACCATGTAAGCTATGTTTTTAGATTCTATTAGGTATACTTTCCCACTTATGCTCTTTGCACCTTTTAACTATATTTTCTCTTGTATGGTATTTTCTATACAGTTTTTTAACATGTTTTTTAGTTTATGATTATGCTCTTCTATGACCAATTATTCGCCTCTCTTCTTTCTCGATCTTATCTATTTTGTTTTCTACTTCCTCTATGTTTTGATTCAAGACTATATTCTCTTGCTTTATTTTGCTATTTTCTTCGTGCAGTTTTCTTATTTCTTTTCTGCGTTCTTTCTGTTCTTTCCTGTTAAATTTTGCAGCAAAGTTTTTCCGTCTTGTCCTCTCTGTGGCGTAACTTAATTTACTGCCTTTGGAAACTTGTGGATTTTACTTTTCCTTATTTTTACGAGCTGGGCAAGAGACGTCACCAAGATTATGCATCCAGCAAATATCTTAAGTAGTACATAGAGTAAAACTCTTTCTGTGTGGGCTGTGGTTCTATTTTGTGAAAATAAATATTTTCCAATTAGAGGGTATCGACATTTCATGTGAAAAATCGACCAATCATTTCTGCGTATCTATTAGAATTAAGGGCCGATGACTCCAAATTTGCTCACCACGCATCAAACAGTGACGCATTCGCTGTAAATGATTTTTCATGTATGGCTCGGGTTGTTATCACTTTAATAACAAATTATTTATTTATTATCACGTCTAGACAAGTGAAAATGCGCTTCGTCAGTAAAAAACAACTGCGTCATGTGGTACGCTTTGTAAAATGTTTCTACACATTTTAGTTTTGATGCTCATGTTCGGAAACTTCCATTTTTAACGGAGACCTCAGTGTAAAATTTAACATACAGTATAATTAGATAAGCGAAGACCAATGGCACGTTTGCGCGCATTTGCAAAATGGAACATTTTACTACATCCAGGTTTTCTGGTGTTTGCGCGCTTTGAGGTTTTCTTCTTCTCCTTCTCGAACTAGAACTTGTAAAGTCCACGACATATTGGACACTAAGAATCATCCTTCACTTCTTAATCATTCTTTCAAATTAAGGGCAGTTTTGTCCCACTCTGCAATAAAACTCAAATCTGGCACTGTAGTTCCAACTGCAAGCGCTTCCAGTTGTTTTACTTGTTCATAATAATGCGAGTTAAGATTGGTTGGAAGTTGTTGTCTAAATTATTAACAGTATCATTTTGATTGTGTCCAGTAGAGCTCCGGTTTCGCTTCCATATTATTATTCAGCCATAGGGATCCCATTGTCATACAAAGGCTTCCCCCATTTTTATTTTTTTTTCTATTTTCCAGGATTAATTGTATTTTCCTTCCCGTTTTTGATTAATCATTCTATTTTCCTCCGACCATCTCTTTCGTCTATTTCGTTTTTTCTTTGCGCACACCGTTTTGATTGTAATTTTTTCTTTCTATGCGGCCCGCCCAGTTCCATTTTAGTTGTTTACATATTATCACAATGTTTTTTGTTCCCATTTTTTAATACTTCTACAGTTTTTTGGACAGCTATTTTAGTTGTTTTCTGATTATCCGATCATCACCCGGAGCTTCACCTTTCTTCAATGTTTCTGTGGCTTTTTTTATTTTTTTCATTTTTATTGCTTGTCAGTTTTCTACTTCAGTTTATTCATTATTTGTACTTCTTTGGGATTAGACTGTCTCTTTGTTGCTTTTAAATACTTCCTATAATACTCGGTTGCAATTCGAATTATGCCTTTCCTTGTACCATCTTCTCCCTCTTTTTTATTGTTTAGTTTTCTAATCTATTGTTTTTTTTTGTTTTCTTACTGATATCGTTTCTGCAAATATCTCTTCTATTCTTTCTTTCTCCTGTTTTTAATTCTCTGCAAATTTTTCTCTTCTCCCTCCGTCATTTCCTCTACCGCACCCGAATTAACTAGTGGAATTTCTATTTTCTTTTATATTTTTAATTTTATTGTTGAAGTTTCCAATCACCATAACTTTGCTTTTTTTACTTCCTTGCTATTTCTAATGCTTCTTCCACTTTATCGTAATTTTTTTAAATCCTTCAGTGGGTGCATAGACTTGTACTATCGTTAGTTTCTTTTTTTCCGTTTAATTTTATTGTCAGAGCTGCTATCTTGCCTGAGTACCCTTTTATCTCTTTTATTTTTTTAATAATCCTATTTTATAGTGTATAAACCAATTGTATTAAGTCTTTAGATTTCACTGATGGTGTACAGTAAGTTTACGTTATTTCTTTGTAATATATTATCTCCTCTCTGATTTGGTATGCCTATTATATCCAAAGATAAATTTTGTAAAATCTGCTCCATTTTTACTAATCCTTGTTTTGTTTTCCGGGTTTCGATTATTTTGTTATTTGATTTAATGTCAATTTGGGTGGTAGATAGGGGGTTTTGGTCATTCAGTTTCTAGATGACCAATATACTAGGAAGTCTTTTATAACCTTTTCCTTTCTTCTTCTTACTTGCCATCACCTGAATCGTCTTCTTTACGTGATTAAATAAATTATTTCTCAATTTTCTTTGATTTCTTGGTGTGTCATTTCTTGGGTGTGGAGTATTCTGTTTTCTCGATCTAAACGTACCATCTCTCATCGACTTTTTGGTGTCCAATTTTTATTTGTTTGTTTCGTACCAAAGTACCCCGCATCCAAGTGACCAACATAACCTCACTTCAACAAGACTCCCAAAATTTTACTCGATACCCAAATGGGACATCGGGTATCCTTGTATGCAGTTCAAATAGACATCTCAGCGAGTCTATGACTTTCTTTTTATCACACAATCTCATTTGGAAAAATAAATATCATAGACGAATACCTTGAGTCGGGTTGACTGCTTCGTGAAGATACCGAATACTCCTTGAAAGCTACCAGTCGCCTAAATCGACCTCAACAGCCAAGTTTCTTCAATTTTGTTCAACCAAAATGGTACCATCAGTACCAACTGACTATGGACAAAGCTGCAAGTTTTGGTACTCATCTCCAAAGAAGTTCTTTCAACACATTACCACTCTGACGATGATAACAACGTGACGGATCAATAAAGTGAAAACTAATCCTGACGGCTTCCTCTTCAATCCATCCACTCATCAAATTTCTCCTTTGCCAGAAGTTGAGTCAATGAATTTCTTAGAAATACCCAACTATAAAGAATCGGCAGGATATGGACAACTAATTACTGGACGTATACTGAAAGAATTTCTCTCAACGTTATACCATTGGTGAACGATGATCTTTAATAGCATACTATGAACGGGTCTTTATCTCGGTCCAGTGAAAAGTTCGCATTCAGAGTTGGCCATTTTAAATCCCATAAAAACGCGTGACAATACCGGCCAACGAAGCCTGCCTTCATACCGTCTTATCAGTTTATGTACACTCTTTCCAAACTTTTGATAAACGGTTTTCTACCTGAAAACGGGGCCTTTATCCATACCTTGAAACCGGCAAACCCTTATCTCTTGTTATTCCCTTCAGTTTGGGTAATCTACGAAAGGTCGACACTCCACTGTTGAACGGATACATAGAATAGTAGATACTATTAACGCAGCATTCGAAGACAAAAACTACTGCTCAGCCGTTTTCCTTGATGTCAGCTAAGCCTTCGACAAGGTCTGGCATGAAGGAATATTATTTAAACTAAAGCGGATTCTACCACACACGTACTATTTGATCATTAAATCATATTTAGAAGAGCGGTATTTTCAAGTAAAGTTCGGAGAAACGATCTCACATCTTTGTCCCATTAAATCCGGAGTTCCCCAAGCAAGTGTTCTGGGACCAGTCCTATATATAGCCGATATACTCACGAATCGCAATGCAATTACTGCAACATATGCTAATGATTCAGTAATTCTTGTAACACATCATGACCCTATCATTGCTGCACAAATCCTGAAAGAAAACCTCAATGACGCATGTAAATGGTTTATAAAATGACTCTTTAAACTCAACTGTTCCAAGACCGTGCAAATTACTTTCACTAAACGCCGGGGCACCACGCCGGACATTAATATGGATGGTATTCTCCGTCCTCAAGCAGACTGTGTTAAGTATCTTGGTATGCACCTTGACAAAGAACTAAATTGGAGAACACACATTTGGACAAAGAGGAAACATCTTAACCTAAAACTAAGAAAATATTATTAGTTACTTGGCCGCAACTCTAAACTGCCGCTTGCCAACAAATTACTTGTCTACAAATGTGTGCTAAAACCAATATGGAGCTACGGTATCCAGTTATGGGGTAGGGCATCGCACTCTAATGTAGAAATCCTGGAACGTTTCCAAGCTACAACGCTACGTATAATCACCAACGCACCCTACTTTGTTTCTAATAAAGAAATACTTAAAGACTTGAAAATGCCAACAGTGAAAGAAGAAATAGTTCAGTGCAGTGAAAAATATCTTCAGAGATTAGAAACACAGCCGAATCCGTTAGCGTGCGCAGACTAAAACGCATTAAACCGCTAGATCTTCCCACACCGCACTAATTTAACTTAGGTAGTAGGTATCCATTGTAATTATTTAATAAATTAATTACTACGAGGGACGTCACTGGACGTTCTCTCACATGTTACTTCTAGTGCAATTTTATATTTCTGTATTTATCTGATTTGCTTATTGCTATTGTAGCAGATTGCAAATAAATGTCAATTAAAAAAAATTATTGTATTTCTTTTGCTCCTTTGCCTTTTTCTTATACTTGTTTTATTTTTTTTGAATAAATCAAGTTCTACCACAATTAATTTTTTGAGGAAATCTTTTATTTCTGCTTCTATCTGTCCCATTTTAACTTTAATGTTGCTAATCACTACTTCGTTCTTCTTCTTTTCACTCGATTATTTTATTTTTCAGTTTGCTTTTTACTTCGTTCCACGTTTTCTCTTATTTTTGTTTCTCCCCTTAAATGTTTCATTTCTTTATCATTTTTGACTATTGTTTTATGATTCTTGCCATCACTGTTTTTTGAAATTCTTTTTGTTCTTTCTCAGACGTACGAGTTTCACATTTTGTTCGTTCTTTTAAAAACGTCACTTCATTTGTTTCCCGTTCTGGTTAAACAAGTGCCTTTTTTAACGTATTTTTCCATTTTCTTTGTTTGAGGTATTTTTCCGATATTGGCAACGTCGCACTTTCTTCTATTACTCTTATCTAACCTCACTCGCATTCTTCTTTTAAGTTTCTTTCGCCTTTAATGGAGGTGTACAAGGTACAATTTATATTAAAAAGTTAATAGCTGATCTAATTTTATATTTATTTAGATTCACTGATTTTAATTTATAATCACAAATTTTACACTGTAGCCGTTTTTTTATATTCATCCTATTGTCCGCCATCTGCCTGTTAATGTAATCACCGGTGATTTTTGGAAGGTTAAGAATTCTTTTTTGCTTGCTTGGAATGGATTCACCTTTGTAGGTTGAAAAGCTATCTAATCATTTTTACAACAAAAATTGGAACAAATGGCTGCTTTCAATTTTACTGTTGCTTTGCTATTGTATTTGTTTATTTGTCGAATGTAAAATGCCTTTATTTTATTTAGTTTCCATGACATTAGCGCTAATTTTGTTTTATATTAAGTACAAATTTGAACTTGTAAGACTCTCCATTATTTCTAATAGAATTAGGCATCTAAAGTTTTCTGTATTTTAATTTTAAAAAGTGCTAATTTTAGTGTGGTACACATAATCGCAATTTAGTGTTAGAGAGGTTGCATACCCTACGCAATTATGTCCATACACCAATTCCGTGGATTTGATCTTTAATGTCTTTTAATTCGTAAAAAATTCGGAATTGACGTTTGTTTAAGGGGTGAAAGCACCACAACGCCAGAAGAGAGTCCTGAAATGACCAGCGCGCCATAAATCAGCCGGTGTAGGTAAAGACGCCCGGATAATTGTGAAATGCCTCCAAACCAGGACGCAAGAGGGAATGTTAACAAGTGAGGTGCTTCATTCGCACGCAACAGTTGTCGCGCCGGAAGAGCAATTCGAAGCAGAATTTATTTACATCGCAAAAACGCAATCTAAATTAGAGAGCCATAGGGCCGTCATAAGCATTAACCCGCCATGCATGGTAATTGTTAAATGGCCAGCTCGCCGCTTCCGGGCGGTTATTGTCGGAATGACACGGGCCGGGTTTTAATATTAACGAGGAGTTATTAATCTGCCGCTAATGGCCCTAATGCGCGAGTGACGTCAGTTTTGGGGCAAATCTCGATTACCATGTGCTTATAGACGAGCTCCTAGTGCAACTGCCGTTCGTCTCGCCTTGGCGCCGCAAGTAAATAAAACGCGGCGCGCCGAGGCACGTCCCTCTGGATGCAAACGAACTGTACGTGCAGAACGGGCCGACGCAGCGGATGCCCGGATTCTTCCCCTAATCCGCGCGCTTTTCCCGTGTCGGATTTGCAGCCGCGTTGCTGAAAGAAATGATTGGCGGGAGTCTGTTTGTTAAACGCAATTGCAAACGAATTGTCTGGTTATCTAAATCACGTTGCAAATAGCTTTTTTTGTTAGATATGAAGAGAAAAGGAAGAGAGTTGTAATTTTTACAGGATACTCGATAATTCTTGAAATTTTAACGAGCGGAGAGGCAAATAGAGGCATTTTGCTTTACTTCATCCAATTCGAATCGCATAAACGCAACAAATTTTATGGAATGGCTTCAGCGCAGCCATTTTTAATTATCGGATTCCTCGGAGGGGCAATAAAGAAGAATTTATTTATATGGAAGAGGATAACGGCGAGGAAAACAGAGCTGACATTTCTTTTGCATTACCGTAATTGGGTTTTAATAACAATTTATATTTGAAGTGTTGTCATTTTTCGGGCCAAACTGGAAGGTCAATCGATTCGTCCCAGGGATCCGAAACATTTTTCGGATTTACTAATTGTATCCAGACGTGTTGTCCTGTAAAACCGTGAAGATTTGTTACAAATTCTATTCTATTTATATACAAAGGTTGTTAGAAAATTGTAAATAGCAAAATCTTTTATACTTTTAGTGTCACATTTTTTTACAAAAGCGGAGGGACCGAATCAGGCAGCGACGATTTTCCGGAATGGACCTGACGTCATGCGGTACGTTAAAGCTTTATTTGATTATTTGTGTCGTTACAGTACCTTACAACTAGTGTTTGCCTGCTGTTAAGAGAGGGTCTTGAGAAGTACATGGAGCACCGCGTAGGGAGGTTTCTTAGAGAGTAGCTGGTATGTGTGCTGTCCTCTAGTGGCTTTGTTATTCCTCTGTAGTCATCCGCGGTGCAAGAATTAAAACCAATCCATCTTGAAACTTTTCCAGCAGCAATGACGCTTGTCTCAGATTACTACTAACGGGACTCTCTGGGAATCTAGTTCTTCGCTGCCTTGATCTACGGCGATAAAGCGGCTGGCGGTTGGAACCCTTGCGGCGGATTTTTTCGGCGATCTGTCTTCCGCCTTTGCACCACAGTGTAGTTTATCTCTAATCTAGAGCACTTCTCACTCAGTTTTACTGAGCATCACGACACTATCACTTGTAGTGAGGAAAGACTCTGGTGCACTCATTTTTTGCAAAATGTACTTTGTAGCCTTTACCGTACTACTCAACCGTAATTTATTTTTACTGGTTACTGAGGCAGCTGGCGCTGGCTGGAGCTTCCACCATGTGCAAAAGTCTTGGTATCTCCTCCCGCAACGATTCTCACCACGCATTACGGCAGATAAGTTTTTGGAGTCTGTGTAAAGGTATTTTCAGATCGCCGGGCGACTATTTGGTAGCAAAAACCAAACGTGAGCTCCAGTATAGCCCAGAGCCTGGGTTGCACCCTGTCGGGCTAACTGGACACAACAATTTATCGTGAAACACGACATAAAATATTACATTGGCGTTGACTTCACTGGCCACTTTTAGAGTCTTTGAGTCCAAACCTTCCCCCCCCCCCCCGCCCCCTTTTTTTTGCGGTCTCTTGGCGTGGATGATGACTGGTCTATGTTTGACCTTATCGGGGAATCAGTATCTTTAAGCGCTTGGGGCAGGCGTTCCTGCCCTGCTCGTAATTGTAGAGGACACGGATGATGGGGCAGTCGTGTTTTTTAACGCTGTAGAACATCTGTTGAGTTCTTTGAAAGATAAATTACTATGTAATTGGCACATTGGCGTCCTTATAGAGAGGCCAAAAGATGGCCCTGAAGACCTGATCCTGAACCACTTGGAGCTTGTTAACGTGGCTCTTGACACAATAGTCCCAAACAAGGCAAGCGTATGTTATAACCGAAATTAGTATTGTTTCTGAAATTCTGGTTTGTTGCTATGGGACGGTTGATTTTTGGGATAGCGAAAGAATATAAAAGTTTGAACGGGTTACCTTCGCTTTCGCAATTGCTTGATCCACGCGAAGCTTTCAAGTAAGCCTTTTGTTGAGGCTCGCTCCGAGGTAACGTGCCTATTCTGTCCAGGATATCTCCTAGTCGAAGATTTTAGTTTCGCTGGGTTTAATCATTAACAAAGTCGGATTCTTGTGGAGATCAGAACGGCTACCCACATTTCGGCATTAATTTCTATTTTTCACGTACTGCATCAGCGTATCCAACTCCTCCTGGACACGGTGGATAGCTAGTAAAAGCTCTTGCGAGCTTGAAATCACCACTGTGTCGTCTGTATATTGAGCCATCATCGTACAAGGCGTTGTCAGGATGTAGAGGTTAAATAATGTCAGGGACAGCATAAAGCCTTGAAGGACAATAGCTTACAGACACTATCCTGATTACTATATGCCGCTTAATCCGGAATTTCTAATAAGAAAGAAGTGCAGATTTAGCTGGAGTATTAACAGCGGGATGAGTGTTGAAGTCATTTTTAAGAAGAGATCGTTGTATCAAACCTTATCAAAGCCATTGGCCACATCAAGGAAGATTGTATCAGTAGTCCTGTAAGCTGTTCGCATTCCAGTATGCAAGCTGGACATGGTCTGATAAGGTTACTAGCTATTGATGGGTAGCAGCAGACTATGGAAGTTTTGGGCATGGCCCAAAAGATGCCGAAAAACTTATTCGACGTTGATTGTTCTGTTCTAAAGCTCCGGAGGAGTTCTCGGGCTAAGGAGCTGTTGCTACTGGGTTTGAAACAGAAGCAGCTAGAGCGGATAAAGTACTAGGGATTGATTGAGCTATAGTAGCAAGAAATTTTCTTAGTATCTGGACATACAAGCGCCTAGAAACAGAAATACGACCGGAAGTTGATCCTGCTCACGCTAGAGCCGGAGTCAGAGCTGATGTATCTCTTATAGCTGGTAGCACATTGAAGCAGTTGGCATCTTGCGGCTTTTATTACACTAGCTGCTGTAACAAAGTTCCGTGCACTTATCGCAGTGTGAGGCAGCGAAACAGCTCCGTTTGGCTTTACCAAGTTTCTGGCAGCGGCGATACTGCCTAACGCCCTATCGATGTGAGCTCTCTAGGTCAGCTTTCCGCTCATGCTTAGCCTCAGGTAGGTAGTCTTCTTCTTCCAAGGTATCTTTCTTCTGAAGATTTTGAGGTTTACAACACAATCTTGCCAGTGAAGTGGTTTCTAGGTGGAGAACAGTATCGTCGAGTATTTTCTGGGTAGATTCCCATCCCCCACCTGCTTTCTCCTTTAGTCGGTTTGTTACAAGCTAACTAGCATTGCCGTGTCATCTGCGTGCTGGGCCATTGTAGCGGAAGCGTCGTTGGTATGTTCCAGGACGTAGAGGTTGTGTAACGTTGAAGGACTGGTTAAGCTGGACCATTGGTAGCTGGATTGCGGTTGAAACCATTTTGTAAATTATTTCGTTGTGTCACACCTTGTCGAAGGCCTTGTCAAGAAAGACTACATCTGTCACTTGCTCATTATCTTAAAAATTCGAAGGCTTGTGGAGTGGCTGAAGCATTGGAGGGCTTCGAAAGTCATTCTTGCATTTATGGATCACTTACTCTACAAGCCTTCTCACGGATGACAGGAAATTTATCACCCAATAGTCTGATGTTTCTGTGAATATCTCTATACTTGTTTTCGTCCTTTGATTTATATTGCCTTTTTTTCATGAGTTACAGGATTTCTAGTATCATTCTTTTTTCTATAAGTGGCTGTAGTTTTCCCTGTCCAATTGGGAACAGAATATTCTGTATGTCTTCCCATCTTTTATCTATATTTATTGATTCTGTCCCAATTCTTATAGAATTTTCATGTTTTTTGTTTATTTTACAGGGACTTCTCATGCTGATGACTGAGGAGACCCTGCAATCTCGTGATTGTCCTTCCCTACAAGGTCTTGGTGTCCGATTTCTACAATCAGTAATAATATCGTATAATTTGATAGCCATGTTGATTCGACTTGGGATGTTCATGTGAGTTTTTTCTCCTACATCTCTATGCCGTTGACTTAATAGGCCCATCTGCCTTCAGGGCCGATTTTTCAATTCAAGAATAAGAAGATGCCCTTTTTTTACTTGCTCTTCCACCCTTAGCTGTTGACTAGTAAAGAGGAGGCCGCTTATACCGGCAGTATTTGGTGTTTGCTAGTTTTAGTCTGCCCTGGGTATTTTATTTTTCTGGCTCGCACCATACCTGGTGAGCGTTTCCCTATCCACCATCTGGAGGCAACCGATGAAGAATTAGTAAACTCCACACGGGGTTGTTTGTTTGTTTGTTATACATTGTCACAATTCGTTTCTATTCAGTGTTACGTTCAAATAATTTGTTGAACCAGAGGCTTAAGAGATTGTTCCTCAACTGCATGTTAAAGTGGGTGGGTTTGAACCCCGATTTTCTGGGATATTTATAGCGTTAAAGATTTAAGTTAAGATCAAGCCTAGTTGCAAGTTAGTAAACACAATAGGTCCCTTGTGGCCGTGGTGTTAGATGTGTGGTAGTTCTTTGAGATTAGACTAGAAAAATACAATTACTACCGCATAGCCTCGATTTTTATAAGCGAGAATATTTTTCAAAAGCATTGAATTTCTCTGCAATCATGCACCGATTTAATATGGTAAAAATAAAATGAGATTGCATTTCCCTGAAAACGGCGGCACGTAACCCTTCTGCCCCAAACAAAAACGCCGTCTTTCTAATTTGGCTGATTGTTCCTCAACTCTTGCTCAGTAATCCTATTTGCCAATCACAGGGACAATCTCGGCTAATTAAAGAGCTCTTGCAATTTAATTAATTTTTACCTGTGCCTTGGAGGACGAAATATTTTGCGTCGACGTGCTCGGAGAGCGGAGCCCGTTTTCAGGACGACACGCGGCAATTTAAATTTTTGTCCGGCGGCTGCTGGACTGCAATTTCTTTAAATGTGTTTGCAGTTCTTTTTCTATTGAATTTATTTTTAATACTTAACTTATTATATTTACTGGCAAGGATTGCGTTTTATTGTAAATTGGCAAATAATTAGTATCGCCAAAAACTGAAAATGTTTTTGAAATATATTCTATTAGAAAGAATAAATAATTAAAATATGCATTTAGGTTATTAATACGTATTACAAAAGTTGGTGCCAACGTGGTCGCGCGGTTGTAGCTAGTGACTGCGGTGCAGATGGACCTGGGTTCAATCAGATGTCTGGCGGGTGGCCTACTCAGTAATTAAAAATAATTGAGTACTTGCGTTCATTTTGAATAAATGATGATAATACAGTCAATCAGATGACTGGCGGGTGGCCTACTCATTAATTAAAAATAATTGAGTACTTGCGTTCATTTTGAATAAATGATGAGAATACAGTCAATCAGATGACTGGCGGGTGGCCTACTCAGTAATTAAAAATAATTGAGTACTTGCGTTCATTTTGAATAAATGATGATAATACAGTTGTCTAAGGCGCGGTGCTTACCATGTCGCTCCATATTAAAGATGGTGCGCGACGACCATAGTGAGAGCGAATATATGAAACTTTAGTGCGCAGGCTGTGCCCCCACGGAGGGCGTTTTACCTTTATTATTACAAAAGTTAATTGTATCTATTGAAATATGTTTGACCTAACTGTATTTCAGGTATAGAAGGAATAAAGAAAAAGATTTATTTTTAAATATAGCCTTTCATGTATTTCAACACATTTATGACATTTTGAATGCCCCAAAATAGCCTCCCACAACTTGTTATCGTTGTTAGATTTTCTACCTTAAAGGTTTTTTCCCAATTTTGAATAAATAGTAGTCATTAAGGGTTAGGTCTAGGCAGTAGAGTAAGTGGAGGAGCGCTTCAAAACTACATTTCTTTACATCAATCTGAGAAATTTCGACATTATGAACAGGGACATGATCGTGCAGAAAGCGTAGAGTTTGACTCACCATGTCACTCCTTTTTTCAATTTGTGCAGTAAGTCGGGCTAATAGGCCCCGTTCACCACTACACTTTTTCCTTCCAACCAGCTAGCAAAATTCTCTTTTAATTCTAGAGAATCATTGCCCTGACCTTTTTCCTTCATTGAGTCAGCTGTGTCTTTCTTGGTCGACTTTCTTTTTGGTAAGGTATTATGATACAGGATCATAGTTTCATCCCCCGCAACAATGATTGAAGAACTTAAAAATTGTTTGCAATAGCTCACACGTTGCTGTTTTAGATCTGATATAAATTGAGATACCTATCTAAAACTAACCTTATTTACATGAAGATGTCCATGAAGAGTACGTGATGCGATTGTATCGGAAAGCTCTAACCTTACTGTTCGTTATTTAATTTTTAAACTCCCATATTGCAGCACCTCAAGTGTATGAGAGGTGTTCTGGTTGTACAAAAAATATAGGAGAATAAAACTTCTGCTTCTTGGAAAGAACAACAATTTTGATATTAATGATTTAAGAAAATACATGTGACATACGACATTTACAGCATCTGCTTGAAATTAGTAGTCTTGTTTGTTTACATTCAATAATCCAATGAAAATTTACTGTTATATGTTTGCATTATTATTAAAAGGCATGACACTCTGCTTTGAGTTAAAACCACTCATTTTGAGCCCGATTTTCTTTTTCTTGTGGATAGTCAGTTTACTGGTTTTCTATACATTCTTGCATCTATAGTCTCACAGTCTTCCTCTACTTTTTACTATCTTGCATTCTTTTCTTTCCACCTAGTCATTCCTAAAACTTTAATATCTTCCATCACCTAATCCACTTATAGTAATCTTGATTTGCCTCTCTGTCTTCCCTCTTGTGGTTTTTATATTGTAATTTTTCTCAGTAGTGATAAATCCATTTTCCGATTTACATGACCGAACCAATCTTTCCTATCTTTATTAGTCCAAATATTCTCCCTATTATCGTTTTTCAAAATATTATTAGTTTTTCTTGGTTTCACTTCGTCAAGTGTATGTTTCTGAAGCCTACGTAACCACCAGTCTTATTGCTGTCTTGTAAATTCTCGATTTTATACTCTTGCTTATCTTTTTATCTTACATAAATAACTTGTATTTACAATATGGTCTGTATCCTGGTTGTATTCTTTGTGTTATTTTTACGCTTCTGTTATTTTTATTTTGCTCTTAAAGTTTGCGGCTAATATCGGGCTTGCCACCGAGCTGTCACGATCGAGCGGCGAACGTAATGTTTTCAATGTGCGGGTAGCTGCCGATGTGTGTACACGAGCGAGACCTAAAAGAAGATGGAATACTCCTAAAGATTCCGGTGCTGCGAAAAAGTTCTAGAATAGGTACTAAAGGTGAAGAAGTCAAGTTACCGGAAGCAAAGTGAACTGCTTTAGTACAAAACCAATTGTGTTGTAGATCAATATAGTTTAAGAGTTTGATTTTATATTAGTAAGTATCTGTGTAAGTGTACATAAATATTATTAAATTGTTGTAAGTAAAATAAATCAGTAGTTTATAAAAGATTGGATGCAGGTTAATTAACTACTAAGCAGAGATATGCCTATTTTCCAAATAAGATCTGAGGATGTTATAGTTTGCATAAGGCAGTGGAACTTTAAATTTATAGGGAAACTCGTTACGTCATACTTTACCAAAAGTATGGCTGTCGTCGAAATTCTACAATACAAATAATTGATTTATGGTCTACTACTCTGTGTGTCTGGTGTATGGTAAAATGCCGTTTCCCAAAACAAAACTAATGGTTTGGAATAAGATTAAGGTCTCCTATGATAGGTCTGTATGAACTAACTTCATTAAATGGTTTTCTGGGGTGCTGGAAATTGTTATTAAGAGATGACGTGATCAGGCTGACTGTAAACAAATCTGGTAAGAAGATTTTAGTGCATTTTTAATCTCTAGTTTACCTTTAGGAGTATTAGATAAATGTAGAAATATCTGTAGTGGATCTTGCACAGATGTATCAGTTTTTTTTCAGCACAGGGGAGGAACTGGCTGTCTTGATGTTTGATTTTTCTGGTCGTTTTCCAAAGAGAATAATTTGTGTCCTCTATGGCACTACGACTTTCGAGATGTTCTTTAAAATTCTTGTTTTTTAGACCTTTGATTAGGCTTTTTAATTTATTAGAAGCTTAATTGTATCTCCTTTTGTCTAAGGGATATTGGTGGCTAGTCAAATTCTTCTAAGGTGTCTCTTTTTGGCTGTTTTTTTAACATATCTTGTGTGCTTTTAAAAAGAATCTTACTTTAGGTGTAGCCTAATTCGTAAATTATTGTGGTAAGATGTAAAATAACTACTTCAAGGTCCTCGACAGTTTTTAAAAAGGTTCACATGTTAAATTGAGAATTCATTGGATTTTTGAAGTAATGTTAATCTGTTATACTATTGAATAATGTAAAAGGTCTCTGTTTAACAATAATGAAGCGCTTACAGAATATATAACAAGGGTCTAGAGTATAGATCTAGAGATGAATAGATATCTTAAAGCAGTGCCTTTAATGACAAAGGAATTCAGCAAATAAACAGGAGGTGAATTTATATGTAAACAGGTGGTTTAATTGAGTTCCTGCAAGACCTGATACAAGACTCTGCTCGTGCCTAAAGGAGAAAGACGGAAACCCCAGTATGCATGCTTTGCGTTTTTATTACCCAGTGACTCGAAATATATTACAAAATTCTCGTTGTTAGTAGTCTTTAAACTTGACAGTCGTTTCTTGTATATAGTTTTCCTGAAATGTAGGTAGTTTGTGATGCCTGATGTGTTTTCTAATGATTATGGATGCACTTGCCTTTTCATTGGTATGATTTGTAAAGTAGATGGCATCAATTGAAATTTAAAACTCGCTTCTGTTAGGGAAATGAGTTTCTGGTATAAGTAAGACACTACTGAGAAATAAGAAAAATATTACAACTTCTTATAAGTGGTTAGAAAGACGAATGGCGTTCTAAAGGGGTTTTATTTCTCATCTGTTTTATCTTTTAAAAGTCTAATCTCTGCTAGTAGATTATTGATGGTTATAATAATTGACGTTGATTTCACTGGCAACATCAGAGGTTGCTGGATTCAACCCCTAACCTTAGCTTCTTGATACGATTTGATGTGCTTGTTGGATGGCCGCATAGACCGCTTCTGTGGGGTATAACAGATCAGGAATCGGGACATTTAAGTGTTTTTGACGAGCTCCTCTGTTGACTTTACAGTTCTACAGACCACGGACACTGGAGTTGCTATAGTCCTTGGCCACTAGAGTTTCTGTGGCCTTGAACGTTGTGTAGGTTTTGACCAGTCTGGGAGATATACTTTTAATTGTAGGAATGACGTCACAAAGCGCTAAAAACTGTAAAGCTTGATTCTGGATGATTTCGATCTTGTTGATGTAAATCTTTGCCGTCCAGTTCCAAACTGAAACCGCGTATGTAATGATACGACGGATGATTGTCTTATACAAGAGCCGCTTGTTGTTGATAGAAAGTCAATTCCCAAAGTGAAAAGAGAAACGAGTGCCGATTTTATTGCTTTTGTTTTTGTTACTACCCTATTGACTTGTGACCTTCAGGTTAGTTTCCTGTCCAGAATTATCCTAAGGTAAGATCCCATACTGTCTAAGGAACAGGGACGGGTATACATAGCATAAAATCAAAGGTAAACCTTAGCTTAGCCTTACGAAGGTACGCCACAGTGTTTCAAGCTGAAATATTTGCGATAATGCAATGCATAATAGACGCGGATGCACTCAATGACAAATTAGTATCCTAACTGACAGCCAAGCCGCCCTTAAAGCGCTGGAGTCACCTCATATCAACCCCAAGCTTGTAAAAAACTGCCTACACGGTTAACCTCATCTAGGTACTAGGCCACTCTGGAGTGGAACGGAACGAAAGGACTTGCAAAAAGCGGTGCTAACACTCCTTTTACAGGACCGGAACCTGTTCTAGGCATACCCAAATGTAGCATACGATCGGCGATAAAATAGTGGATGCAAGAACAACACTCATCTCGCTAGGATGCCATAAAAGGGCAAAGATTAGGGAAGAAACTAATTGGGAAACCTTTCAGTAGGCTAAGTGATGACGTACTTAATGTAGGACGTACTCAGATAAGACGGATAGTAGAACTTCTAATAGGACATTGCCACCTGAAAAAGCACCTCCATAGAATAGGAGTAGAGATAACACACTCTGTAGATTATGTAAACAAGGGGAAGAAACATCCTCACACATAACCTTTGACTGCCCAGCACTATACCACAAAAGGCATAAACTCTTTAGGGCAAATCTCCGTTGCAATCTACCCAATCACAAGAACCTCATAAAGAACATCCTAAAATTAGTTAAAGGCACAGATATTTCTTAATTAGAAAAAGGGGCTCACAAAAACCGCAGAATCGCAGTACTAAAGTGGGCTGGTAACCTACGATTAACCCCTATGATAATCAATCAATCAAGGGTTAAAGACTGTAAGGCTTGATTTTGGATGACTTGGATCTTTGTGAATGTAAATCTTTGCCGTCCAGTCCCAAACTGCAGCCGCCTATGTAATGATAGGGCGAATGATTGTCTTATACAAGAGCCACTTGTTGTTGATAGAAAGTCAACTCCCAGAATGAAAAAGAAAGGAATACCCATTTCATTGCTTTCGTTCTTGTTACTGCCCTATTGACTTGTGATTTTCCTGTCCAGAATTATCCCGAGGTAGGTTATCTCCTCCTTCCAGGGTATGTTCTTTCAAAGGATCTTGAAGTTTTCTAAGTCATTTCGCTACTAAATGGTTTCTTAGTGGAAGGCAGGACCTGGGAATTCTTTTCCAGGTCGATTCCCATTCTTCAAAGGTTCTTTAGTTCCTTTTTAATGAAACTGATAGGTGTTATCTTTGAATATAATGATATAAAATAAAATTTTTATAGGTAAGGGTGCTTAAAGGGGATTATCCCGTACAGCATCTAGAATTGCCCTTTCTTTAGTCATATTACGATGTCAGAGCAAGAGGTACATTTATTTCTTATGCAACAAAACTTAAAACCGCCCAAAATTTTGAGAAGACTTAATACATGGCTTGGGAATAATACGACTAAAGTGTACGGGCAGCGTTATTAAGCTTCTTAAGCATGTTGGCTCCCAACTTTATCTAAGTCTTTTGAAAATCTCCAGCAGTGTTACGCTTTTTGTCGCGGGAATCGAGGGCATTTCTTACTCTCACATTGTAATACTGACTAAAAAAAGCGGTAGTGTGAGATACCTTATGTGGGAAATTTCCTTCAGGGGTTTAAAAAAATTCCGGTGGGCGTTCGCATTAATAACGTCAACTAAACTATTTTAAAATGTCAACTTATTTATGCTAAAATGACAATGTTCATTTCCACGTGTAGAATTTTGGAATGTGGGTTAATTAAAGTTTAAGTTTGGTGTGCGCACTTGTCTGAATACCTTTATCAGTCATTCGGAAAGCGTCAGAGTAATTACAGGAGTAGATTCTCGAACAACCAAACCACGCAGAAATTCATACAAAGCTTAAATTTGCATGAAGTTTTGGAGGTTCTGGTATTGTCCTTATTTGCAGAACTTAAAACTTTGCGATTTATTTGAAAATGCATTATTGCCTGGCATCTTCACTTTGTATAACAATATCGAAGTTTATTTGTCTAATCTTGGCTTTAAATTAAGAATTGACTGCTCAAATAAACGTCAAATAAAAAAAGTCTCAAATAAGTAGTTGGCCGTTATTATCTAACACAACCTGGTTTCAGAATACTGTAAACTTAAAATTATTATTCTTAGGACTGATTTTGTGTTGTTAAGCGATACAACAAAATTAAAGTTTGGAATCATAACTTTATCTACACTGTATACATTCTTTTCCAGGAAGTTTGCAAATGCAATGTATTAAATTTTTTTTGGAATAATGTTTCGAATCTAAAAGAATCTAACGTACTTTAGCTTGCAAATCATAATAATTCAGCTAGATTACATTATGACTGTTTTTTAGAGCATGTCGGACTTTTTGATATAACGTGGAGAGTTTATTGTACTACCTCCCCCTCAGCCTCTCCTCATGTCCTTAGTCAAGCTCACTAATCCTTTAGATAAACTTAATGTCCGTCAGGGAGTGGCACTGATGCTAGGCCAAAACTTTCTCAACATGAATCCTCTAGTTAGAGCAAGTGCAGGTCATTTCAAAGAACGTACTCTGCCATCTCGTCTTACTCTAACAGAATGTCCATGAGATCCTGTTCTTCTGAAGTTACCTCTGTTATGATGGTAGGAGTTACTTCCATCATTGAGGACATCTTTTGCGGGACTGTCTCAGTCCATGTCCTGCTGGTAATGTTGCAGAGGCTGTTCTTGAATTTGAGGTGTATCTAAGGATGCACTCTTCTTCTTTGGCTGTTGTTTCTCTTCTTTGATTTTAATATTTAAGACTAAGGACTGGTGAAACAGCTTCTATATTTTTTTATTGACGGCAGTTACTAAATCCTCACTTATCTACTTATAGGTTCCTCCTTTTTGGCATTCTAAAAGATGCACCACTCTTGAGACTTCGTCCAGGGGTTTTGCATTGCCAGCCTATATTTTTTTTGGCTCAGGTTTTTCTGGAATCCATAGAGCCGCTTTCCTCAAATTACGTAGTCAACCTACCCACACGACATCCAGACAGGCTTTATTTTAAGGGAAGGGAAGGTTGGGAACTGCCTGATTTAGCCGCTCTAAAGCATGGTCGTCTTCACAGGTGATTCTAAGAATCTCCTCGGAATACTGCCAGCCATTCCTTAAAGTGGACACACCTTAGTTTACTGCTAGGGTATACATATGAGTGTTTAAAACCTCTAGCACCGCTGCCTGCAGTTGTTTTAACTTTACCACTAGTTATTTTCCCGTATGGGTTGGCTAGGTTTATAATAGCTACACGAAGGTGGCTTTTGAGAATTTCTCTATAGCCTCCTGTATAAGGTTGTTGTTGACCTAATTGCTGTCTTGGCTTCTTTTGGAGTAGCTGGCAAGCTTCCACTCGAACGACTCCTCTTACCCTTTATATGTAAAGAAGAATTTTCCCCACAACTAGCCGACCTCAGTTTAGCTAAACCAGCCGGCCTTTGGATAGTAGTAGTGGTGCCGCCAGTCCTCTTTTTCCAAAAAAATCGTGAGATAATGGTGACAGTAATTAGTTTCTTACAGTTCTCTGTTTAGCCTCAGAAATTCTTTTTGGACTGAATATTCTGTTGTTATTGAAGTTGTTGCTGAATTGTAGTGGTATCGGAAGACGCTCTCTGTATGGTCGTTTTTTGTAAGGAATTGATGTTGAGTAAGTAAACTTTACCTTTCTAGCTTTCTAACCCCCACGGAATCCAACAAGAAGATGAAGAACTTTGACACCAAGGCTACTAGAAAAATATAGTTTCCGAGAATGCGTTGCACACAAGCGAGTGACCCACGTCACCCGATCGTACAGGATCATTGCATGCCCTATCACTCCCAAGGAGCTAACTACGCTGGTAGTCTAATCTGATAACGCCTCTGATTGATCAAGGTGGGTTAATGTCGACCTACCGTCTAGGTAAAATCCAGGCCGAAGTGATGTGTTCCCGGTCTTCAAGAAATTCAGCCGTCTTAGGGTGGCTCAATCACCAACTTCCTTTCATCTGTGAAATCTACCGATTGATTGCAAGCTAATAGAGAGAGGTGGTCCGCGTAGAAGCTTTTAGTTCACCACGCAGGTTCTCATGCCTGGGGTTTTGTTACTAACTTGACCACTAGCTTTGACCTCAATTCCTTAGCCATTTTTTTATCCACCACCTGGAGACGCGCTCGGTAGGTATCCCAACCCTCAAGAATTTTATGCCTATATTTATTTTTCATTGGTGTCGATCAAATTTTCAATGAGTTTTTGTACTTAGTATACTCCACATTCTATGATCCTACGTGTTCATCTGTTATCTTGCATTCTTTCTACATGCCCAGCCCAAATCTATCTTAGAGGAAGACAGAAGACCAGGGGAACAGACGACATAAAAAAGTAGCAGGGTTAGATGAGGAAAACACACAATAGAGAAGAATGGAACAACTTGAGGAAGGCTTACTTCCGACGATGGGCTGAATAAGCTGCTGCGATGATAATGATATTCCACTGTTGAAAAGTGTACAAAGAATGCCCTTGATTAAAGCATCAGGTACCTACAACACTGCAGCTACTAAGACGGCGTTAGTGTTGAACCAGCTGTCGCCTTTTCATTTTCTTTTGAGGCAGTAAACCGGAGGCGATTAACAACTTGGCTGCAACTTTAAGGAGAGCGAAGGTTGCGGTCAGGTGCTATTGAAAGGAAACGGTTTATGAAAGAGATGGAACACCCAGACAAGCGAGATGACATCCCATTTAGCAAAGAAAAGTCTAAGGTGCGACAATTGTGCTGATACGTAGTCGTATCGCGGACGGATAGTAAGAGAGAGGGAGCCGCGTTTGTGGTCGTGCGAGAAGTTCGTAGACTGGAGCACTATTTTTATTGAAAGCTGATGGCCATTCCAGAGTGCCCGAGGTTTATCGCCACCAATAGAGCAGCCACTCAAAGAAGCACTATGATATCGAACAGAAAGTCAGTGCTACTTACTTTTATTTAAAAGATGAGTTTTGGAGCCTTTTAAAAACATCGCTGGCCGAGTTTGAGAACAAATTCCATTAGAATAGAGCAAACATCGTGATTTAGGACCAGTTGGCCAAAGAGGCTGTGGCAAGAGCATAACCAACGATTTTTGAGACCGTTCTTATAGGACTCGTAAAAAACCAGTTACAAACTAGGACCAGCGCAAAATGGAAACAGAGGTGTCTAGCAGCCGAAACGAAGCGACATGTGCGAATGTTCCTCTTTATAAACAACACGGCGCGACAACCCATGGAAGCACTTCAATTGACAGATCATCCAACTTATCACTAGATATGGCTTAGTCCTACCTGGTCAGAATCCTTATATAAAATAGAATCTAATTAATAGTGTTAGCTATATAGATGATATGGTGCCACAAAACCAACTTTATGCTAATAAGATAAAAATTACTAACGCAAGAATTCAAATAAATGATTAGGATAGAGAAAGAGTAAGAAAAGTTAACTATTTGAATTTTTGGCTAAATTATCGATGAAGAAATCAAAAACAGTGAAATAGCCGAAATATAAAAATGTTTACTGATAGAGAACCACAAAATGCTATGATTTATTTGCACTGTTTTATATAGTAGAAGATTGACTATTAAAAATGAGCAGAAAGATAAATAAAAAAATGAAGGTAAATATTAAAGTACCAGAAAGACCAAAAATTACAGTAAAAAGAAGATTATAAAAGAAAATGACACGATTATAAATTTGGTACAAGATAAAGAGGAATTCGAAAAATTGCTCATAAACCTCTTTTGAGGAGCCAGTAGCATAAGAAGTTATCAATAATAAAAACCAAGAAATTTCTAAATGGGTAGAAGAGGAGGTCAGTGAAGAACACTTGTAAAAATGAAAAACAAGTATCGCTACGATAAAGAGGTAAAATTGCATTAGGTGACTGTCATCCATATCAGATAACAGTTTAGACGGTAGAAAAAAAATGTGTTAAAGAACAACTGGTTCAGTTAATATTAGATAGATGATAGTAATTAATCCCCTCCAAGAAGCACAAGGTGTCAATTTTGAGTAAATGTTAGATGACTACAAAGAAACTTCATCAATTTTTATTTCTGAATACCAAAGTACAAAAAGACAAATGGAATTTGCTCAATATATAAGAAATATTTGCATTATATATAACTAATCGTGCGAGTTGGTCTTATCTCACATCGTTAAGTTGAGAAATGGCTCTTGGTAACTGCATGCCACTGCAGCAGCGCGTCAGCGAAGAGCTATTAGCATAAAGACTCCCGAGGCTCTCGGCCCGCGAACTTGCAGATTTATCGCCGTATTTTGTGCGCCCTCGATAGCATCTCACCAGCGGATTTGAGCGCGCCCTGTCCACTGTTCCTTGCGTCTAATGGAGCCGGCAGCTGAATCATTTTGCACGTTCGATGCGCCTAATCACATTATACCTGTAAATACGTGCTGCGGTTGCGGGTTCACCGCCGTTTTGCGGCCGCGCTGAATTTTGCAACTTCTGTTGATGTCGCTTGATATTTGAAATTTGGGGCTGACGCGAAATGGAATTAGAGGCGCCGCGCTGCCGTGCGCAAATTCGCTAGGCGCAATTTGGGGCCGTTAAAAGTGTAACTGGATGATTGTTTTGTAAATGGGGAATTCGGCCACATGTGACGGAGTGTTCAATTTTATTAGCTTTTTTGTAACGAGATTACCTAAAATAGCAAACTGCTAATTTAACAGGGGGTAGCATTACAGAAGTAGTTTTTTAAAGTATAAAAAGAAGAATGTACGTGAGATGTTTTTATAGTTTAGGATAATGCCTTTCAGGAATCTAGCCGTTGCTTGCCCATGAGTGAAAACTCGAACATTCTAGGCGTTTTCATATTGGGATTTCGAGACGTTTTCGAGTCCCTTTTGGGAAACCCCAAATAGGCATAAATATCGCGCAGCGGGGTGGCTGCAGGAATTCGAGTAACGATAGCAAAGTAAAGAGAGTTCAAGTGTGGGTGCAACATAAATAATGCTACAGATAAATACAGTCTAATTTTGTTGTACTAATAGTGTTAAGTAACTTCAATTGCCTGTAAGTTAATTTGCGCGGGTTACTTGTTACTGTAGACCAGAAATATTACAATACAAAAATTGGCACACAGCAGATTCATTGATATTCTATACGACAATTTTAAAGTGAGTATAGAAGATAAAAATTTTGTGTTTAACATCAAAAATGACGTTTTTATACTTTTATAACTGATCTTTAAAATAAGGCTATTATCCTTTTTTTATGAACGTTCCATGAGTTGTCAGATCTGATTAAAGTATTGGTCTGGTTTCTTCAAATCCAAGAATTTTTGATAGACTTCTTCAACTTAATCAAAAGTTTAAATTCGGCGACTACGCAAAAAGTTCCCCGTTGATCAGAAGAGATCGTAGTCGGATGAAGTAGCGTCTGCAATGTAGGCTAGATGCTGAAGAACTTTAACGTCGTCCACTTTCTCAAACTTTTTCTCAGTTGAGCAATTCGGAGAGTTTGTATGGATCCTGTCGGGCAAACAACGTCAAGTTGCTGCAACTGGTTAAGAAGAACCGATACTAGATCACGACTACTTGATAAAGGCTCATATTCCAGCTCTGTCAGCAAATATTTGTAGTTCAACTTTGATGGTTAACCAGAATGAGAGTTATCTTTAAGATCAAAATCTCCTTTGTTGAAAAGCTGAACCATGTAGCCACTGCTTGTTGAGCAACTGCTTCCTCGTGTTCAACTTTGCAAATTGCTTCATCAGAATTTTTAGTGGTTAGACCTTTTTTCCAATAATGTCGTACCAAAACTCAAAGTTTGCTATTAGTAATCTCGTAATGAGTGCCAGTCATCCTAAAGAGTAATTTATTACAACTGCTAATATAAATTAATTCAAAAAACTATTTTTGATTTTGAAGATAAATTTTTTGGCCAATCTTTATTATCAGATTACTAGATAATTCGGATTTTATAACTGAAGCAAGAACTAAGCAAAACCAGTATTGTAAACTTCAAGGAATGTTAGTTTGTTATGAATTTATGTGGGGTTGCTAGTTATTCATCAAGCGCCTTTCTGGGTGGCGGATGGGAAAAGGCTTGTAAGATATAGGGGGTATCGGGAAATAAAATACCTGGGTGGATCGAAACTAGCAGCAGCTTTTGACCCGGAGTGAACGGCAGCAATAGCGTCTGACCAAGAACGGGTGTTTAGTATATAAAGTCTTCCAAATTCGGGGTTTTGGCGCCAAGCATTAACACCTAGCACATGTAAAATAAGAACGGAAGAAGAGAAGAAAGTAGCAGGATAAGAATCAAACAAACAAATTAGATTTTTGGGTGGAAATTTCCGGTATTTTAAAATCCAGTTTATTAAAATTTCAACTAGAGGAAGGAAAAGAAAGACAGCAACAAAAATGGAGAACTAGAGGCAAAGAAATAATAGGAGAAAAATAAACTTGGATATGCTGCCAATTACAGAAACGAAGAGGAAAGGAAATAAAACGGAAAAAATAAATGGGGGGCATTTATTGTTGAAGTGGTGTCTGTAAGAATTAAAGAACTCTAGTAAAGGTAAGAATATTAATCAGAAAGAAGTATAAGGAGAAGATTCAAATTTGGGAACTTATAAACACAAGAATTTTAAAAATAGATTTAAAAATCTACGAAAGAGATATAAATATATTAGGACTCTATGGGCGCATGTATAGCAATTCAGAAGTTCAAAAGAAGACATTATAGATACTTTAATAAAGGAAGCAGAAAAAGTAAAAACAACGCAAGAATTTTTAATCACAAGAGACTTAAACAAAAGACCAAGCAATAAAAAGGGACAATACATCTGTATTTTATAGATTTAGAAAAAAATTATGACACAATACCTAGGAAACAGTCATGAAAGACCTTGAGACAAGCAGAAATATCTCGTAAACTGATAAATGCAATCAAAAATCTATACAGGGGAAATAAAACCATAGCACAGATTTAAATAAAGAACCACTGACAGCTTCAAATCGCCAAAAGACTTCTTACAAGATTGCTCGATTTCACCTACACTAATTAAGATATTTCTTCAACATGCATTAAAGAACTAGAAAAGAAAGGCATGGAAGTTCTAGTTAAAAATAAGAAAAATAAGATGTTATTAAATAACATAAAGAAACAGAATGACAAACCAAGAAATCAGAAGAAAACTGAATGTAGAAAAACGTAATTAGTTACATTGAAAAAACGGTTAATGTGATAAGGGCATGTAAAAAGGGTGAAAGATGACAGGTGAATAAAAAGAGTAACAAAATGGAGTCCAACAGGTTGAAGAAAACGCGAAGAGAAAATCGTAAACAAGGGAAAGTCTAGTTGAAATGAGGAAAATAGTGCTGGTTGATCAATTCACCACAATTTAATGTAGCATAGCTAAGGGAAATTTTAGTAAGCAAACTATAAATATTGGGCAGTTTAAACGTGAACATGCTGTTTCATGTGGAGTTCTGTAATAGTCGAACGTTATTTCCTTAGTTGAACGTGGGACTATATTTAGATTCTTCCCTTAGTGACGACATTGAAAGTTTTTTTGAATAATGCAATTTCTATTTCTATTCCCATCTTATCCCTCCTTTTATCCCCTACTCTTTCAACAACAAACAATCGACACTATCTGCTTGGATTTGTTTATTAAGGATAAATCGATCAATGCTGATAGAGTTAACCTATTTTTGATCAATAAAATTGCCTCAACTGCTACCGGCAACGTGTCTGTTGTAAAGAATGTCTATGACGGTCTAATTATAAAAAATTGTGATAAGTTATAAAGCAAACTTTTGTTTTCTAGAAAGAGTTGGTGAATTTTATGTATTGTTTAATGACACAAAAGCCTAAACATATTTAAGGAAGTTTTATATTATCTTAATGTACTTGAAGCACTACAAAGAAAATTTCAAGACCAGGATGTGGTAAAGACAAGCAATTTTTATGCTTTAACTATTATATATTTGTAAATGTATCTAAGTAGTATATAGTACCCTAAAACGACGTCTTTATATTTTACCTGATCTTTGCTGCATATAAACGTTACAAACGTAGGGCATCATAGTGTATTAGAATATCAATGTGCATTTAGCAAGACATCTCACCTTATAATATATTTTGAAACGCCCTTTAAATATGACGTATTTTATAGTTGTATCTTATTTTTTTGAAAGAAAATCTCAAAAATATAGAACTTTAAAATACCAACTTACTGTGACTCTAAACTTAAAATCTTTGGCTGTGATAACCAAAACCTTCTTCAAAAGAAGTTATTAATTATATTCTCTATAAAGGACTTGAAAGCAATTATGACTATATAACATGGTAAAAAAAGATATATAAAGGTTGTAGTAAAAGTTCCAATAACTCAAACTACTCATCTTTCTGTACACTTAATAAAAACTTCAATAAAGAATCTGTTACTAGTTATAATATTTTATTTATCAAAAGCCTCATGTTATTTAAGCTTTGATGATGTTGGGGGTCAAGCTGATAATGGAACTATGCCTATTGTGCATAAAAATAATTCTCATGACTGTTTCAAACAGCAAACGACTTTGTTAACTTTGTTAAGTTATTTCTTCGCTGTTGGTATACACTACAATTACCATAACTTTTTTTTAACTGCCAATGAAGAATATAAACATCTTTAATAATAGACAAATGTTACGGTAGTTTCAATACGATAGACCTGTTTGTGTCATCCCTGATTATCTATTTAGCTTAATTGACCACTTTTATGAGATAGTTACATCAATGATCAGATTCCGATTATCATTACGCAAGAAGTAGTTGTACAATTATATGTTAGGGTCTTTTATTGGTAAATTCAATTTATTTTATTTTACTAACTCTTACAGATGCTCTGTTGCTTACCAGCTTTATTATAAATGCTGTTACAGTCCAATTTTGGCAATAGTCGATTATGGCTTTCTATATGTCTAAAAGGATGGTTGTGTTTTTCCCATCCCAGTCATAATCTTTTTCTTTGCATGTGGCTAGGAATTTTAGTTTTTTTTTAATTCGTATTTAACTAAAAAAAATTAGTCTTCAATACTGCAGTCCATGAGAATCAAAGAGAAACAATCCAATGGCTCTAAATCCATTGACGATGCTGGATTGTAAGTGATATTTAAGTTTATTAAAAAGCAGTTTTAGGGCTGCTGAAATATTCATTGTCAAAATTTTCCTCTTTCTACTTTTCTTCCTTTGTTTCTTTTGATTTTCTTACACCAGATTTTAATAAGTTTAAGACTGCGACATTTAGTAGCTGAAATATCTATGTCCTATTTAACATCAGAGCAATAGGGGTAATACCATTTTCCTTACATAATTTATGCGTATTGAGGAATACAATTGGTTGTTCTGGAATCTTTTCATTCATATACGGAATTAACACATTTTCAAAATACTTATAGAGCGCTGGTGCAGTCATTTACTTACTTTCTCCAATCCTTGTGTGTAGTTTTACTACAGGTACTTTTTTCGTATTTAAACAGACTAAACACATCTGTGCTGATTATGAAAAGATTACCGAGATTTTCTTTCTTGGATCTAGCCGATTCCTAGCCGGCTCGCAGTGGCTAACGTTCTTTGGGAACCAACACCAGTTCGTTTCTGGGAACAAGATAGAAACATTTTTATTCATATTGAAGATCCGACTGGGATGCTTAAGAACTTCGAAGTATTCGCCAAGAGTTTTCTTTACAAAGAAAAATTTAGTTACATTTTATGTTGCAGAAAATTACAAACCAATTTTGTAATGGTTTTCGGTTTTTAAAAGTTTTCAATTTCTCTAATTTAATAGTTTAACGTTTTTCTGGATTGTTGTAAGAAGCACATTGTGATAAGCTAATGGATATATTTGCTGGTGTTGGTATGGATGACAAGAAATTGTGAATAAGTTCACAGTTATATTAGGATTCTTCTTCTTCTTGCGGTTCCTATCCGTTCCGGATGTTGGCAACCATTTGGGCTATTATAATTTTGTTGACTGCTGTCTTGAATAACTGTGTTGTGGTCATAGAGAACCATGTTCGCAGGTTTTTAAGCCATGAAATCCTTCTTCTACCCGGACCTCTTTTGCCTTGTACTTTTTCCTGCAGTATAACTTGAAGTAGTTGGAATCTGTTTTCGTTCCGCATAATGTGTCCTAGGTACTGGAGCTTTCTTGTTTTTATTGTAGTCAGTATTTCTTTTTCTTTTTTCATTCTTTGCAGAATTTCGTCATTCCTGACTCTCTCTATCCATGACACTCTTAACATTCTGCGATAGAGCCACATTTCAAATGCTCCAGCCTTTTTTCTGTTGTTTTTGTCAGGGTCCATGACTCTACTCCATAAAGAAGGATAGGGAAGACGTAGCATCTCAGAAATCTCATCTTTGAATTAATTGTTAAATTGTGGCTTTTGAAGATGGTACTCATTTTGTTGAACACGGCTCTAGCCTTTTCAATGCGGATCTTTATTTCCTGTGAGTTATCCCACTGGTCATTAATGGTGCTACCAAGGTAAATATACTTTTCCACTTGTTCTATAGATATATGATTTATCATGAGTTGACATCTGGGGATATTATTTTTACTGATGATCATTAATTTCGTTTTGTTTATATTGATGTTTATGCCCTGTCTCTGACTACATTCTATTACTCTGTTTAATAGTACTTGTAAGTCCTCTAACTTTTCAGCAAACATGACTGTGTCGTCTGCGTACCTGATGTTATTTAATCTTTCTCCATTTAAGAGAATCCCTATATTTGTGTTTTCTAACGCTTCTCTGAAGATGTATTCTGAATAAAGGTTGAACAATAACGGAGACAGTACACAGCCCTGTCTCACCCCTCTCTGGATTTTTATATCTTCGATGTTTTCTTCTTCTAATTTCATTGATGCCGTCTGATTGCAATATAGGTTTATAATAATTCTTAGATCTTTTTCGTCTAGTCCTATGTTTCTTAAAATATCTATCATCTTTTGATGTTGGACTCTATCAAAAGCTTTTTGATAGTCTATGAAGCAGGCATATACATCGCAGTTTACATCCCTGCAACGTTGAATTAATACTTGAATGCTAAATAGGGCTTCGCGTGTTCCGACTGCGTTCCTGAATCCAAACTGTGTAGGTGCTATTTGTTCTTCGCATAGTTTGTATATTCTATTATGAATTATTTTTAGAAATGATTTTAATAGGTGGCTCATGAGGCTTATTGTTCTATACTCGTTGCACTTCTTAGCTCCTGGCTTTTTAGGTAGTAGAATGAATTCAGATTTAAGCCATTCTATAGGTATTTTTCCAGTGTCATATATATAGTTGAATAGATCTGTCAGCCATTTCATATTTTCTTCATCTAGGAGTTTCAAAAACTCTGTCTGTTATTGTCTGGGCCAGGTGCTTTGCCTTCCTTCATACTTTTATTGCATTTTGTACTTCTTCTACTAGTATTTTTGGTCCGGTTTCGCTGTTTATCTGGAGAGGTTTTGGTCTATTATCGTGAAATAGCTGTTCTGTATATTTTTCCATGTTTCACTGATTTCATTTTATTGATAATAATTTTCCTTCTTCATTCACTAGTTTGTTCACAGTTCTCTTTTATATTTCCCAGTCACCTCGTTAATTTTCTTATATATATTAAAATTGTCATGTCTCGCTTGTAAGGTTTCTATTTCCGCACATTTTTCTTTTACCTCGTTTTCTTTTGCTTCTCTTATTTTCAATTTTATTCTTCTATTAATGGTATTATATTCTACTGGATGGCTTTTTGCGAGTCTTCTTTTCTCCATCAGTTGTAGGATTTCATTTGTCATCCATGTCTTTTTCTTTACGGTGTCTGGTTTTAAGAATTCCTTTTTGATACTTTCCACAGTGTTTTTACTTTTTGACCTCCTCTTCTATATTTGATATATTGACCATATGTCTATTTATGTTTGTGTTTAATCTAATCTCGTCGTTTAACCTTATCTTTGCTTTATGTTTTATTAGTGGTTCTTTTAGTTTTCTTACATCATACTTATTAGTACCTTTCTTTCTTATTCTTTTTAATTTAACTTTAAAGGTGCCCACTAATGGGATGTGGTCTGACTGTATATCTGCACCTGGATATGTTTTTACACAGGTGCAACTGTTTTTGTATCTTTTATTTATCAGGATAAAGTCTATCTGATTTCTAACAACGTTTTCCGGTGAGTCTTTAGGCGATTTCCACGTGTAAAGTCTTCTTGGTGGAAGTGTGAAAAATGTATTCATTATTGCTAAGCCTTGTTCTCCTTTATATATTAGGATTAATCCGCCTATATTAAGGTAGATGGAAAATAATCTAAAGCAGTAGACATTTTTTGAGAACGCCCCAGAATTATAGACTTATTGCACTTCTCTTACTTTTTTACACGGTATTTTAGAATCTTTGTCCTTTATACTAGTCCATACAAGTCCCTTACTGAATAGTTGCTGTATTTTTTGACTCTATTATTGAACGCAGATTTTTAATTGATGACCGAGTAGGCCACCCGCCAGGCATCCAAAACCCAGGATTGAACTCGAGTACGTCCGTATCATAGAGTAGGCCCACCAGCCGCGTATCCAAAACCCAGAATTGAACTCAGGTACGTTCGTATCATAGGCAAGCGTCTCAACCGCGTGGCCACACTGCCGCTAAGCAGTAGACATACTTAGAGGATTAAAAAAAGTTGTGTTGTTTCCGTTACGATTTAATATGCATTCTGAACACATATTTAAAAAAGCACTCGTGAACAGAAATTACGGATAAAATAGCATCAGGTATGCTCACGATACTGCTATTGTTGTACACAATTTAGAAGACTTACAACAGCTTATAAATAGAGTAGCAAAAGTCACCATAAAAAGCGGTCATTTTAATGTTTATGAAACTAAATATATGAAGAAAAAACAAAAATTAACAACAAAGGGAGAGAGAGAGTGCAAAGGTACATACGTAGGTACTGAACTTAGTGACTAATACAACCATCTACAAGAGATAATGTGGCCAGACTTCAAAAGTCATTCCCCTTCTATTGCCAATCAAACTAAGACTCCTACGATAGTTTTATCAAAGAATATTACTAATTCCATATATGGATTGTGTAAGAAGTTCTTTGAAGAATGCAGAAAAACGCAGGAAAATAAAGATACAAAGGTTCAAACTTTTGAAATGCTCAAAAAACGGGTAAGCATTCTAAGAAAAAGAAGCAGTAAGAAGATCTTTGTTATTTGCGGAAAATCCTCGATCTATAAAAAACATCACTTGTAACTTATAGCGTACCCACAAAAAAAGAAAGAATACTGATAGCGTGTGATAAACACAATAATACACACCTATTTTGTTATTTTTTTCTCCACTTCTTTGCCTAGAGTGCTGTAGAAACCACTGTGGCTAAGACAAATAGCAGGGGCTTTTGCTGGTACTCCATTTTGTGTAACTATCAGTACTGGCTCCATCTTTCTTAGTGAGTATAAAACGTGTTCCGGTAATCAACTTAAAATTAAGAGAATCGACTGTTTTCTAACGCAATGGTTGTAGAGGGTGCACTTCAAGTGAATGTTTTACCTCCCTATGGACACCTTTGCTCCTCCTATAACTAGAAGTAGCTATAGAGGGCAAACATGAGCCATTTGGTGGGTATAGAAGGAAAGGCTATGTAAATACGCACCCTGTAAAGACCATCTCTTTTATTTTGTTTTCTAACAAATTTGTCTTCTTTTTCTTTCTTAAGGTTTACCTTAAGATATTTGGCAAATTGCACTGTTGGATATGAATTTTTATTTTCTCACATAGAAAATAAGGCATTGCGGTAGGTTTGGGGAAGGGGCGACAGCCTATTTACACTGTTTTATTTGATTGCGTTGTTTGTTGCGTTGGTATACACGATTCCTTTGGAGCATTTTGGCGCTTAAATTTAAAATATTTATGTAGCTGCCGTTATAAATAAAACAACTTTTGAACCATGTAGAATTCATAACCGAACACATTTTTGAAACATCTTTTCTCCTTTGGCATGTGCAGGTGTGGCTGAAAAAAGAAAAAGTAAACATTGTTGGTATAAGATTAACAACTTATTCATTTACTAACTTTTTATATGCCTTTTGTAGGCCTTTTTAACTAAATAATTAAAAATCATTTTAATGTAAATTGAGAAAAATAAGAAATTTAAATGATCGCACCCTGTATATTGCAAAAGTATCACATTGAAACCGAGTTAAATGTTGCAAATTTGTAATTAAACGTTTTACTAGGTTGAGAATTACAGACCAAACTAAAACTAATTTTCTTCGCTGCTCTGGAGCATTAGCTTATATGACGCAATTAATATAAAAACCCAAAATGCGAGTGCTCGCATTAGAGGGGAGCTGCGTAATGCCTAAATGATGGACCAGTTCTGCATAATAAGAAGCGAGTTATTTATCCATTAGGTTGAAAATTTCGAGCCTCAAATTTAAGTTTGCAGACTGCTATCGTTAAGCACCTATGTACAAAAAAAAAAAAAATTACATTTTTAATAAACACTAAAATAGGCTTGCCTAATTTTTAAAAACTCATTTAACCGTTTTCGGCTATGTTCTTTATAGAAAAAATAAATAAACTCCAAATAATAACTCGTAGGCAGTAAGAGAATAAAAATACATTAAATGTTTGGGACAGGGAATATCTATAACTCAAAACAAGTAGTGATAAGATAAAATAATACAACAAGCAATACAAATAAGTGAAATTAAAAGATAATAAGAAAATTTGAAGGTTAAAGAAAGATAAGTCAAAAATGATTACGAAATCGTACCAATTTTAGATATCGGGCAGAATAAGGACGTAATTGGATTCTTCAGTTAAATTAATACAACAACAAAAAATAAAAAGTAAATAAATAATTTTGCAACAGAAGGCTGCGAATTTTTGGACTTTGCATGCGAATGGTGCTATTCCGATATTGAAGTCGAAAGTTGGACCATATAACAGAATAGGAAGAATTGAAGAGTGAGAGAGATTAGAAAAAGACAATTAACAGCAGAAGAGTGACTAAATTATAATTAAACATAAATAAATTGAAGTGAATAACAATAAGAACCCCAAAAGCATGCACTAAATGAAATAAAATAACCTTATGAATATACTCAAAATTACAACAATAAATTTAAATAGGCAACATATTGTACAAAGGAAAAAGGAGAATAATATAAACAACAGGTGCAAAACAGAAAAGAAATACAAATAAAAAGTTGGTATTGTTAAAACCTAAAGTTACAATATTAAATAAATAAATTAATTATATACCGATAAACAACGAAATTTTCTGCGTCGCCACAAAGTTTGATTGAAGAGCAGGAAAGACTGAATCAAACTAGTATACAAACAAACAAAAATAAGAATCATTGTGTTGAGGTACCTTTTGGTAAAAAAAACGTGGGGGTGATCCCTGGCGCCAGTAAGTAAATAACACAACGGCGGAATGGGCTATTGAAATAGAGACGTTGTAAAAAATTGAAAAGGTTTTAGGAGATGTTTCAGAAAATAAATACTGATATGAATCAAATAAACGAAACACAAGATGCTCTCGTATTAGAAATAAAACGGGCAAAATAAAAAAATGCGAAGCTATATAATAAAATAGGAGAATAGAAAGGTTAGAAACAGAAATAAAAGAAAAATTTTATAGTGAAGGGAATCAGCGATGATGTAAGTGAATATGAAGACAAAACAAAAGAAAAAGTATCTAGAATAATAGAAGAAATAAATAAACCTGGACAGAAAGATATATGTGGAAGAAGTAAAATAATAGAAAAATTCATCGAAAAAAAGAAAAGACCAATATTAGTAAAATAGACTAAAGAAAATACAAATTCAATGATATTAAGGAATACAAAAAAAAAACAGAAAGGATATATGTATCGATCAGGATTACCCTAAAAATGTACAACAATAAAGAAGAAAATTAACATCGCAGCTGAAAGAAGCCAGCAAAAAGGGCACGTGGAATACTTAAAATACAACAAACTAATAATCAACAACAAGATATATACAACAAACGAGCTAACACAGTAATAATTAGCTAAGAGCAAATAAGAAAAATAACACAAATAACTAAACAAAAAGCTAAATAAAGAAGATATTGCAATTGAATAATGGAACAACGAATATGGTAACAAAATGGATTCCAGTACGGGGCACAGATAAACACGATAACTCAAAGAAGACTATAATGACAAATACAAGAATAAGAAAGAAAAACTGAAAAATGATGAGAACTAAAATAAGAATAGTAATCTGAAACGTTAGAGGAATCAACGGCAAAGAAGATGAAATAGTTGAAGAGATAAAAATCCAAAAATTGGACTACCTGAGAATAAAAAATACAAAAAATAAACGTAAAGGTGTACAAGAATTAAAAGAGGGATACATACTATATTGGGCAGGAAAGGAAAATACGAAATGGAGAGCGGGAGGCATAGAACTGATAGTCCAGAAAAAAGAAAAAATACAAAAAAAATTAGTGACTGAAAGATTGCTAGCCATTGAACTAAACTGGGATGATAAACATAATAGTACCATAATAGTACTCTATGGACGAAATAACAACGCTAAAAAAGAAGAAAAGGATGAGTTCTACTAAATGTTACAATTGTAAATAAATAGTGGAATTCAAGGTATATGAAACCATATGGGGAAATAACAAAAACCGATAATAGTAAAAGACTGATAGATTTATGTGTGACAAACAATCTAATAATAACAAACACAAAATCTAAACACAAGGACATACATAAATTTATCAAAACAATATACTAGAGAAAAGAAAATTCTATAATAGATTACTTTATAGTATGCAGAGAAAGTTGAAAACCAATTAAAGATGTAAAAGTACAATGACATGCAAAATTTAGAAGTGACCACTACTTTGTAAGGATGGAGATTATAAAGAAAAAAGAAGAAATAAAACAAACCAAACAAAAAAAAATAAAAAAAATATTAAAAGCTATAAATTAATAGACGAAGAAATCAAAAAGATATACCAAATTAAACTACAAACTAAATTAATCATAGAAGAAGCCGAAAAAAACTAGGAATAGCAAGTAAATGGAATTATTTTAAGGAGAATATGATTCTAGAAGCTCAGGAATGTTGTAGAATAGGAGAAAAAGATATCATGGATAGATGGAAACAATACTTTGAAGAACTAATAGGAACAAACATTGAAGAACAAGAACGAGAAATAATACAAGGAAAAAATATCGAAAGAATTATCTGATAACAGAAGAGAAGATTACTCAAGCCATCGACAATTCAAAACTAGGAGAAGCAGCACGAGACTGGAATATCGGCTTAATATTATCATTATGACAGCCAGCCCGTGGTTGAGGGGCGGGCTGCGATGCTGACGGACCCGGGTTCAATTCCCGGTGCTCTCTGATGCCTGGCGGGTGGCCTACTCAGTCACTAAAAATAATTGAGTACCTGTGTTCATTCGAACAAGGGGTAATAATGGCGATCGTCAAGGGCGCGGTGCTTGCCACATCGCCCCGCATCAGAGATAGTGCGCGACGACCGGGCAGAGAGAACGAACATATGAGAGTCTTAACCTCTCAGTCCGCAAGCCGTGTTCCCACGCGGGGCGTAGGGCCTTACCATTATTATTATTATTATCATTATACAAAAAAGGAGATATAAGAGAATATTAGAACTATAGAGGTATTACCCTAACAAGTTTACTAGGTAAAATATTTATGAGAATAATCGAAAATAGACAGAGAAAAAATAGAAGATACAATAGGGGAACATGGGTTTGGAAGAGGCAGAAGTACTCAAGTAAAGTGGTGTCTGGGAATGCTCAAGGAAAAAAGGAACAGAAGAAGAGATCATAACAATAATTAAATCTCTTTATAAGGACAACATAAATCAAGTAAAACAACGACGAATCGGAAATTAATTTATTAAAGCATCATAAAAATACAAACGTACAAAGTTATTTTTATACATAATCTCTTGATTTAGAAACACATTTTATATGAATATTTTTTGATTCCCCTATTGTAAAATGAAGATTGTTCCGAAACCGACCATAACATAAAGCTTCGAAAACAACATCATTGCCAAATCTGTATCCTCCCAAATGTTTTTTTAGTTGTCCAAACAAGTGATAATCGCAGAGTGGCAAGTCTGGACTGTAGAGAGGGCGTTCTGGTGCAGTCCAAAACAAATTCCCAATTTTCTCATCTAGTAACCTTCCAAATTTAGCAGTAAAATTACAAGTGAAGGTATTGTGGGACATCATAAGAGATTTAGGGTATTATAACAATCATTCGTAGTTTTAAAACCTCTCAAATTGTTGCCAGTATTAATCTTATGATGTCATCTATCTCTCAACCAATGAAATTTACGTATTTTTGTACTGTATTAGTATAAATTACTGAACTAGTTGTTTATATAATTAGCCGCAATAAGACCTTCACATATTAAGCTATAGATTTGCACAATTTGAGTGTTCCTCAGTACTGAGAGATAACTATTCTCATTTTATGACTATATTTAGATGTTTAGAAAATATGATATAAGAAATTTTAGTTTGAAAGACTCAAGTTAGTCTATTTTGTTGTATGTCAAGAAGGGGAACGTCGCTAATGTCGAAAGATTCTCATCTCCAACACGCGCATGATCTATTGCCAATGTAAGCTCATTGTTTGGGACAAAAGTACTTAACAGAACTCTCAAAGAAATCAGGAGTGACCAACTTCTAGCAGATTATGTCAGTAATGTCTATGGATGTGGTATATAGTTCAGCCATGCTTTTTTCTTTCTTCCGATGTCTCTCTCGCCACTTTTGTTCTATATGTTTGTGTTATTTTGCTAGTAAATGCAATGTGGCCATTTTCCATATGTCGCGAAATATTTCTCTTTGCATAGCACGAGTCATTGCTGTTAATACACTTTTTTCACTTCTGCAAGTATTTAATAGTTTTTTTTAAATTTCGCCTTATTTATAGCTAATTTGATATCTTTTTTGTGATTTTTTTGTTTTTTATTTCTATGTTAAGAAGCCTTCAACTTTTTTTTTTAATTTTTGAGGAAAAGTTTATTATCTTTTCTGTTTGCATAGCGTCCAATGTAATTTTGGATCGTTTAAGTACTGTGCCTTATACTTATTTTATTGCTCATGGGTCTTTGTCAAGTTCTTCTATTAGTTGTTTTTATTTATTTGCCTTGGCTTTTAGGATCTCTATTTCACATTCCTTTCTTATTTTCAAGTACTGGTCTCTTCCTTTAGTTTTTGTGTTTTCTGATGCGTGGTGTTTTTTATTTGATGGTATTATAATTCTTTTTTTTTAATTTCTTCAGTTTTCTTTTTATTGTTATGTTTTTATTCCAGTAATACTTCTGACGCTCGACGTCACCGCATCTAACCATTTTTTCTTGGTCTTTTCCTCTTTTTCCTTTCTCCTCCCTCTAACACTCCTTTGCTATGTCTGAGCACATTCTGCTAATGTGTGCTAACCATCATAACCTTTGCGCTTTAACTTGTCGAACTATGCTACTGTGTCAGTGTAGTTCTTTTATCTCTTGATTTGTTTTTGTCTCTATCTATGGTTCTGTTTCTTCCAATATTCTCCTTAGCATCTTTCTCTCCCATACTTTTAATTTTATTGACGTACACTACTGTCCTGTATAATCTCATTTTCGGTATTCCTTTTAACCTTAGCTTATTGCTTTGCTTAATTCATTTATTCTTTTTCCTAATTTTTGGTTTTTTTTTTTCATTATTGCTAGCAACTGTTAGCTCCAAGTACTCAAAATAGTTCACTCTCTCAACATTATAGACTGCTGCTGCTGTTGTTTCTTGTTTCATTATTAGGTATTTTGTTTTTTGTTATTTATTCTTAATCCATAAATTCTTGCAGGTTTTTCCATTTTGCTAAAGGCATTTTCTAATTCCTTCTTCGATCTGTTTACTAAGGCTACGTCATCTTCATAGGCAATTACTTGTTGTTTTTGCTAGTATATTATCCTTGCTTTTAAAACTAAATTAAATAATACCGTGGATAATGGATCCGCTGTCTGACTGCTCTGAAACTGTATGATATTTTTTCTTCTGGTGCTATTTTGTTCAGCGTGTCTGTCAGGGTCATTTTTGTTAAACTAATTAATTTTTGGGGATCCTCAACTTTTTCGTTGCTTGATATAGTTTGCTTCTTTCTACTGAGTCATAAGCCTTCACAAAATCATTTTTAACGTAAAGATTTGGTCCGTGATTAATCTTCCTTCTCTAAAATATCCTTGATATTTCTTTACTAGGTTGTTATGATAGTGGCTTAATCTCTTTTAATGAATCTTGCCGGTGACTTATAAGCAACGTTAAGTAGTGAAATTCCCTACGAACTTCCGCAGTTAGTTCTGTATCCATTTTTTGGAGTAGGACATATTAGGGCGTTTCTCTATTGCTGAGGCCATTTATTCTTCATGCCATATTCTCTTTATCGGTGTTCTCAATTTACCCCTACATATTTCAGTGCTTCTGTGGGAATGCCGTTTTCTCCTGCACTTTTATTATTTTTTTATTTTCGACATTTATCTTCTATTTCTTGATCTGTTGGTTCTTTAACTTTATCTTGTTCGTTATTGTCTGGTGTTTCTACATCCTTATTTTGTAAATTTCCATATTTAAGATTTTGTCCAAATACTCTACCAACCTATTTAATTGTGCTTTCACATTTCCCATTAACTCTCCGTCTTTATTTTTCAGGTATGGCGTTACAATTTATGGTTTCTTGTTTTCTTAGCACTTGGTAAAAGTTTCTTATTGTATTCCATTATTTTCAGATTATTTTTATATGGTTTCTTGTTCCTTGTCTACATACTTGCTTCACTCTTTCTCATAGTCTCTCGTATCTATTTTTATTGTCTATTGTTTGTTTATTTAAAAATATTATTCTTACTTGGTTTTGTTCTGTTATATTTTTTACAATTTTCCGTAAACCACTCCTTTCTTTCTTTGAGTTTCCTAGTTTCCACGTGTTGTACACTCTCTTGTATGGCTTCTTCTATCTGGTCCTGGTCGTTCTGAACGTCCCCTTCCTGAAAATTTGCTTCCGATTTCTTGTTTAACTCTTTCTCTATTCTCTGTATTGTGTCCTCTTTGAGCAATTCGTCAGTATTGCAGTTTTGTATTTTTGAACTATTTGTCTTTATCCTTGTTGATAGTTTTTGTTTCTATTTTGTTATTATTAGCACATGGTCGGAGTTTGCATCTGCTCCTCTGAAGCTTCGTACATCTTTAATATCTGAATGATGTTTGTTTTCTATTAAGAAGAAGTGATCGATCTGAGCCTTGTTTTTTCGTCTGCCAAGATCTCTGTAAATATCTTATAATCGAATGTTGCGCTTTTGCAAATTGAATTACTTTTTTTCATTTTCTTTACTCTCCTCGTCTTTACTTTTACTTCTTGTTACATTTCTATATTCTTTCGCACTCCCGATTTTCGTATTCATGCCTCTAATTAAAATTTTTACGTCATAATTCGGTATACTTTCCCATATAGCTCCTATCTCTTCATAAAATTCATTTTTTTACATTTGAGTTCTTATCTTCTGTGGGCAAGTGACATTAATTATGGTTATTGTTCTATACCTCTTTTTTAATCTTATTTTACACACTCTAATTGAAATGGCTTTCAAATTTAGTGCAGTAGTTTTTAGTTCTTTATTAACAATAAAACCTACTCCTAAATATCTGTTTTCTCAGTCGTTATTAAAAAAATTGTACCCTTGTTTTTTTTTGTTTCGTTTCTTGTAGTGCGAGTATGTCTATTTTATATCTTTCAATTATTTCAACAAAATTTTAAATTGCCTTTTCTTTGTTTGTTCACCTTAGCTTTCATGTTCCTATTTTGACCATCTCTATCTTTGTTCTGTTATGACATGTTTGTTTTATTTGTTTTACTTTAAATCCCACGACGTTTTCTTTTTTGGTTGACAAGTTTATCATACTTTTTTCCTATATGTTCAGTTGCTCTTCTCTTTTCCATTTCCTGTGTCGTAATCCACTTACCTTAAAGGTCAGTGTTTTGCACTATTTTTTGACTAATTGCTTTTTCGAATATTTCTTTCTCTTTGTTTAATTAACATTTTTTGGAAGTTAATTTTTACTCTATTTCCAGCTGCTAACTCTTCACTGGCTTTTTTAGAATTTTCCCAGTATCTCCCTTTCTTCCTTGTCCATATCAAAATTTATAAATACTTTCAAATCCTTCAGTCCGCCCAGTTTATTCTTGATCTTTATTTTTTTCTTTGTCTATAGTATTATTCAATTCTATTAAGTATACATTGCTACTTAGCTTTCTTGCTCTCTTTGTTTTTATCTCTATTTGCATAGTTCTAGTAATAAGGTTTTCTATTTATTTCCTAATTAAATTTTGATCATGTGCTTCTACTTTTATTTCCTGGATTACAACGTTATTCCTCCTTTTTGCTTTTCTAGACTATCCACTCCTTTTTCCGCCTCTTGGATTTTTTGCCGCAACCCCCTGTTCTCTTGTTTCGTTTGTTTGTTTTCTTCCCTGAGTTTCATTATTTCTTCACTACATTATTTCTGCTCTACTGTCAATTCTTTCATTTTTGTTGTTAAGTTCTGTAGCATGTTTAACATCCTCTCCATCTTATCCTTATTCTCTCAACCTTTTGGAATCGTTTTCAGTGTTCTTTTACTTATTATAAAAAGGACTTCCTTTTCTTCGAAGATTCTTTTCGTTCCTCTCTCATCTGTTGAGTATTCGTTGCTGTTCATAGTGCTTCATTCTTTGGTTTCCCGGCAAGTTGCGATAGATGGGTTGCCCGATTCAGTTATTTCTCTTTAATTTGATGAATTCTTAGGTCTGTTTAATATATTATCACATACTTTCTGTATCATTCTTATATAGATCTCAGGTGGTGATTATGTGATTGTTCATTTCTATCTCTTCCTTTAAGTTCTTTTCAAACTCTGCCCTGCTTTTTTTTACTTATTAAATAAAGGTATGCTAAATAAAGATAATAGCCATAATCCTACATTAAGATTATAGAAGGCGAGCAAATTATTTATTATTAACATATCCAGAATTAATCACCCCGCGAAAAGCACGCCTGATCGCTTAAACAAAGATTAAGATCGACCATCTTCCGTTAACTTCTCGAATCGCACCTTTCAGCTCTCGTTTGGCAAATCAATCAAAGCTCCCGCACGAGGGCCGCCTTTTGGCTTACGCGGCGCGGCGCTTTTAAGTTCGCTCGCCGCACAGCCGGGTTTTCATTAAGGGAGTAGCAGGCGGGAGGCCTTTATCCGCCGGATTTATCGGATGTAAAGCGAGGCGGCCGGTGCTTGTACGTCTTCATGTTACAGAAACAATTCGCAAATGAGTTCGGAATTGATGCTTCCACAGCGAGTGTCTACCTTCCGCCCACGTGCCCGATTCGACGCCGCGTTTATCGGGGCCCTTATCGCGGCGCTGCAGTAAAGTTTGTAATGGGAGTGCTGCTAAATGAAAAACTAACGCGGGGAGGCCCCCGTTTCAGCCCGCCGCAGATGCGATCCCTATCCGTTTTTATCTGGTTAGCTCCAGTGCCGCGGATGGCACTCGCCATTTGTCACTGCCATCACTCTCATTCCTGACTGCTTTGTAATAAAAAAACATATTAGAGATGCAATCGGAAAGTATCAAACACCAAAGAAAATTGAGCGTTTCATTTAAGAATATTAAATTAAATTTGTTTGTTGATCTTTTTTTTCGAACCAAACCTCAAGTTGCTTGGTACTACTGATGTTCACGAATGAAAGTGAAGATTTTGATTAATCCTATGGGCTTTCTACCCTTTCAGGTGTAAGGCAGTTGGAGTTGGGTCACTATATTGTTCGTCTGCACATCTCTCTCCATTATTTTTTGTTTTGTATTTTACTTCACGTCATTTAATGTTATGTTTTTCACTACACTTTTTACTTCTTTCTATTATTTGATCCTTTCCTTCTTTTATTATTTGATTATTTCTTAGGGCGTTTCCCACTTTTATTTTTTAATGGCCTCCTCTATTCTGCAATTACATTACCTGCTTGTATCTGGTTTCCTATATTTACACTATTACTGTCTTATTCTTTTCTTTTCTTTTTCCTCTACGTTCTCTTTCTTCATGTTATATGTGATCCGTCTAATAATTCTTTGAAGTACTGTATCCGTCTCTATATGATTTTTTCTTCTTCTGTGAGTAACTCTCTTGTTTCGTTTTGATATTCGGAAGTATAACAGTTCTCGCCTTTCTCGCATTTCTGATGACCCTAAAAAGTAATTTTTGTGTTTTTTCGAGGTTTAAATATTTTTTCCAAGCTTATTTTTTTATTGCCTTTTTATCTCCCAAGATCACCAATGAGTTCTATTAACTTAAGTATTTACAATTCTTGTGGATTCGTATATTTCTTCTGCTGCTGTTATGACGCTTTCTTCGAAGTTTGACCACATGTGTTCAACTGTATCTTGCGTATTTTTGTTTTTCGTTTTTTGTTCTAAGAGTTCTTGATATCGCTTAATTTATAACATCAGATCTTTCTATCCTCGATTTTTCTTTTGTTGCCTTCTTCTTTTTCTTTGTTTTTAGTTTTTCATTTTATCTCTGATAAGTAATGATAGCTTCCAGTTTCTGCTCCTCTTTGACTTTTACGCCTATGATCTCCCCCAAGTATTTTTACTAGCTAAAAAGTAATCTATTATTAATCTCTTATTTCTACTTATTACTTTTCATGTTTTCTTTGTTATGGAATTACTAATTTATCATCTGCGCAGAAGTTTAATATCTTTTTCCCATTTGTATTTTTGTTTTTCACCCTGCTTTCCTAAATATTATTCTGCTCCTTTCTTGTTAGTATTACATTGCATTTACTGTTGTTTATTTCGTGTTATACTTGAAGGAGTTCATCTTTTCCCTATTTTTTGAAACTTTATTTGGGTCATAGGCTATCACCAACATATACCTTTACATTTCTTTTCCTTTAATGTTTACTATGGGAATTCTTTTGCTAACAAATTTTCTGTTTTTAAGCATATCATTCTATTCTTTTTTACTTTTAAGATAAGACTAGCACTTGAATGCCCGTTAATTTCTACCCCCGACCATATTATCCAAAATTATCTTTTTTATTCTATTTTTTTTAAATTTTAGTTTCTGTGATCTCCAAATATTTTGTTTGTATTCTAAATTTTGTTAATTAATTCTTTTTCTTTTCTTGTGTAGCTTTTTTATGTTCTATGTTTCCAATTTAGCGTAGGTTTTGTTTTGTTTTCTTTTTAACTTTATCTATTTTCTTATTTTTGTCGTTCTCTTTGTTGCTATCACTTTCTTTATTAATTTTATTTACCAAAGTCATTCAATTGTCAACCTAATCTACCCATTTAGATGTTGCTTGTTTTTCATGATTATCATCCCGTTTCTATATTGTTATGATTATTATAATTTTTTATTACTTTCCTTATCCTATAATAAGGAAAGTAATGTAATCGGCGGAAATTTGACCTACCCAGTTTTTCACATTTCTGGACGAATTATAGCCTCAGGACACCAAAAAAGTTGGTTTGGGCGATTGGTTCATGTGTGTGTGTGTGTGTGTGTGTGTGTCTGTCGGTTGTCAGAAACAGGATATCTCGAGAACCGTAAGAGCTAGAGATTTGAAATTTAGTATGCAAGTTACTTGTAGGTAAAGAACACAGTGCGGTAAAAATCGGCTTAGCCGTTTGGTCGCAAGGTCGCAAGGTTGCAAAATCGGTCGCAAAGCGGTCGCGAATCTAAACGGTTGAAGATACAAAAAATTCATGAGAATAAAAATGATTTGTTATCACGAGATAAACATGAATGTAAAGTAAAAGTTGGTAAAATAGGAACTCAAAAGTGCAGTGCGAAACTTTTGGTAAAAATCGCCCGAGCCGTTTGGTCGCAAGGTCGCAAAATCGGTCGCAAAGCGGTCGCAAATCTAAACTGTTGAAGATACAAATAATAGGATAAGGAAAGTCGTGTGATGTTCACACCAGATTTTATTTTATTTTAACTTCTTTTTCGCTCTGTTTCTCTTCTTTTGTTCTTATAGTTCTCTCTATTTTTAGTTCTCTTGCTATGGTTACAGTTTTAAAGATTTTGATATTCTCAAGTTCTTCAATTTGCTTTTATTTTATTTCCATTTTTTATAGCTGCTTAATTTCATTGCACATGCCTTTTTTAATATCTTTTTTATATCTATTTTTACTTTATTTTTTTAGGTCTAGATTATCTTTAGTTTTGATTTTTAATCTAGTTACAATAATATTATTTTTCCTTTTACGTTCTCCTTTAAGTCTACAATTTTTGGAAGGTTTAGAATTTTCATCTTTATTTTTTTATTTACTTTTCTATTTTTTTTAATTTCATCATTTATCTTTTCAATATTTGCATTTTCTTGTTTCAGATTCTTAATCTCTTCTTTGCACGTTTTTTAATCTACCAAAGTATGAGTGTTAACTTTCTTTTCCACTAACTGTTCAATGTAGTTCGTTTGATAGCAGCTTCCATAAGTTTTTTATCTAAAGAACTCTTTTTGATGTTCTTTATAGTGTCCACTCCAAGAGTGTCCTTTTTGGTTAATTAATTGGAGGAAAGCGTTGACTATAGTTGTTACGCTTATGACTACCTTTTTGTAAGGTCTTCCTTACACGATTGACTTATCTGCAGAATTTTTTCGTAGGCTGTTAGCTCCAAGTAGCCTCTGAGCTCCTGTTCTGTCAGTATTTGTGTAGTCGAGGTCCCACTGGAGTTCTACGTAGTTGACTTTGCAGTATCAGAGACATTCTCCCCGTGTACGGTTAGAATTGAAAGGGGCTGTTTCGCAGGACCTTTGCCAATCTTCAGGAGTTGTCGGTCACGTAGAAGACCTCTAGCTCTGCGACGGCGCTTTTGGATGCTGCAGCCAGTCTCTGACATTTTCGAACATCGTGGTGGAGAGTTTGTTTTTTCTTTTCTCGGGACTTTTTCTCGAGACTTTTTCTCGAGCTCCGGCAGCAAATCTTTCCTGCTACTGATGGGCACCGGATGCCGGTAAACTTGACGGATCCCTAAAGAGAGATAGTGAGGTATCGGACAGCTTTTTCTAGCTTAAATCCAAAGTAGATTGTAGAGATAGTCTTTTTCAGGTGATCGGTGAAGTATACGCCATGCGCAAACTCGACTATCAGCAAGATAAAAAAAATCAGGTTATGGTCTGGCCAGTGCATCGGAATTGTTGATGGTGTGTTGTATGGAGACATCCTTGAGAATAACGATGTCAAAAACATCTGATAAAGACTCGACTGTTTCACAAAAGATTATTTGTGTTGACATCCCCCTTGTAGGCTGTAGTTTCCCCGTGGTAGTAGTTCCAAAAGCTTTTTTATATCAAACTTCTGGATAAGCCCAAAAATATTGGTAGAGCAAGTGCTTGCTGGGCGGCCTTTTCTGCCACATATACATATGATATGCCAGTTGTTGGAGTGTTGGTCACGTTGCTGCTCTTGGTGCAGATTATGCTGCGGGTTGACGTTTAGAAAATGCAAGACAACTGCTGTAGTTATCTGGGTGTGCACCAAAATAATTGGTACATATCACCGGGGTGTTGAAGTCTATTTTTTAGTCGCCGGAGTGATGGGAGCTAGCGCACTTAACGCATCGAGAAACGACAATGCAGCATCGTTTGACAACGGTACCACTGAACAGTGGTTTGCCTTATATAAAAATTATATATAATTATATGGTATATTTTGGCGAGGTACATCAGCCTCGGATCTGTATTGAAGAAAAATTTACCATGTATTTAACTTCTCCTATATTACTTTTTGGTGGTTGAGGGGCGGGCTGCGGTGTTCATTTCCCGAATCTCTTTGATACCTGGCGGGTGGCCTACTCAGTCACTAAAAATAATTGAGTACCTGCGTTCATTTCGAATAAGAGGTCGTCTAAGGCTTGCCACATCGCCCGGCATCAGAGATAGTGGGCCACGATTGGGCATGGTAGCGGCGTTAGGCTCTCTGTTCGCAGGTTGTGCTCGTCTGCGGGGCGTTAGAGTTTTACCATTATTATATTAATTTTCCAGTGTGTGGAGAGAGGTTAAGAAGTTTGGTTGCGATTCGGATGGATTCAGGTTCAATTCTGGGCCACTTAGTCAGTAAATATAATTGAGTACCTGCGTCCAATTCGAACAAGAGGTAATAATGTAATTGTCTAGAGTGCCGTAGTCGGTATATCGCCCTATAATAGAGAAGATTTACAACAACCGATAAGATGTGGAAACTTATAAGGACTTTAAGGTTCTAATTCATAGGCCATGGTTTCATGCGTAATGCACAGCCTCATTATTATTACATTTTTAATTTTTTTATTATTGTGCTGAGCTTTAGTATCTTTTGTATCTTAACTGATTGTTGCTCTATGGTTTCATTAAATTTGTATATGTTTTAGCAATTCTTTTTAAATTCCACTAAAAACCTCATGCTTTTTTCACTCTTAAAATAAATAAAAAATCTAATTGATGGAGCTTCAGTTATACTTTCTTTCTATTATGTTGTTTACATTTTTTTTTATAAAAATAGAATATTTGTATACCGAATCTCATCGAATGTTTGTAGAAGTTTGTAGTGAACGTACGCGAAAAGAGTGGTTTCAAAGTTTTAATTGTGTTGATTTGCTTGGAAGATAAGAAACGTCCAGGACAAAAAAATAATTGTAGTCAAATGATAAGAATTATTGGCTGAAAATTTATGTCAGATGCAGATGCAGAAACATTAAATATTATTCAATTTGAAATCTTCAAACAATCGAAAAAATGATGATGGTTTATAAGGAAGAAAATGGTGACCATAAGATTTGGAATAAAGAGATATAGAAAGACGAAAAACGATCTGCAAAATTCTGATTGACAAACAAAGAGGAAGTGTTGATGCCAAATTGCATGAAAATAATTTGCGATTTAGGGCAACCCTCAACATTAATGCCAAAACGGAGTATTTACAGGAGGAAGGCAAAGACGCTGTATTTGGTGAGACTAGAAAGGGGTGATGTACTTTGAGTTGTTAAAAACCAAGTTAATTAATCACCAGCGACCTCTATCGGTAACAGTTAACTAATTTGAAAGGAAGATTAGAAGACAAGACAAAGTGGTTTTCAATAGGACAATGCACGGCCATATGTTGGGAAATAAGTCAAAAGCACAATGGAATGGCTGTCTGAGATGTCTTACTCCACTTGTCGTAATCACCAGTGGTGTGGCGGCCTTTTCGCCCTTGAACCGCTTTATATCGCGGCGGCATGCGGACCTTTTGATATCAGCTACGTTTGCCGTCGCACACGTACGGCATGGGCTTTTGTCCCGCAAGCATTCACGCCCCGCAGCGCGGCCAATACGGTCGTGTCTCAGTCCGCATAAATTCGCATTTCGCATCCCCGCAAATATTCACGCATATTCATGCCCCGCAGCTCGGCCACTAAGGTCGTGTCTTAGTCCGCATAAATTCATATTCGCATCCCCGCATACATTCATATTCATGCCCCGCAGCTCGGCCACTAAGGTCGTGTCTTAGTCCGCATAAATTCATATTCGCATCCCCGCATACATTCATATTCATGCCCCGCAGCTCGGCCACTAAGGTCGTGTCTTAGTCCGCATAAATTCATATTCGCATATCCGCATATCCGCATACATTCATATTCACGCATCGCAGCTCGGCCAATTTGGTCGTGTCTCAACATCTCGAAGATACCAGATCCGCATCGCAGAGGTGGCTAGCTTGAAATCGCCGACGAAGCCGAAGCCGAAGCCGATTCAGGTGAGCGATTTGGCAATTCTTTGGTTGATATCGGTAGCCGCCCCCATCCGCTAACGCGACGGCCGTTTAAGGGACGATTTGGCCTTATCGGCTGACCTTCCACTACGGGCCGTACTACGTTTTCACACCGCACCACGAGAGCGGCTATTTACACGCCTGCCTCTCCATTTTTTGGTCCTTAGAGCCGGATTGGTATTCAGATACAATTTATTACGCTTTATTCAAGTAAAGTTCCCTTATGGATAAGCTTGAATTAAAATTAGTTCAGTTAACTGCCAAAAAAGAGGCGATTTTCGAACGATTTAATCGTTTATATAACATATCAAAAAATATTTCAAATTATGAATTACGCTCAAACGAATTATTTTTATCTCAAACAGAATCTATTAGTGAATTATACAGCAGGTTTGAAACAATAATTGAGGAAATTAACAATTTGCAGTTTGAAATTGATCAGACTCCTCCAGACTACTCATGTTTAAATTCTATTGAAGATTTATATTCGAGTATTAAATATAAACGCAACCTTATATTGTCAAACAGCAAAACATTTACAGTAGATCAAAAAAGAGGTATCGTAAAATTACCGCCAATTGAACTGCCTTCTTTCGATGGCAAGACTGAGAGCTGGCCAATATTTTACGAAATATTTCGTAGCAATGTGCACTTAAATACAAATTTGACTGACGCGCAGCGTGTGCAGTATTTGATTAGTAAATTAACTCATGACGCTTTAAAATTAACCGCAGGTATTATTCCTACAGGGGATACTTATAATATTATATGGGACAGTCTTGTTAAAAAGTATCAAGATAAACGTAGTTTAGGCAGTCATTATCTAAATAACATTCTGGACATCAAAGGATGCGTCGGTAATGCTGTTAGTTTGAATACATATATAGAAAAATATTCCGCGTCCATCGCCGCATTAAAACAGTTAGACATTCCCGACCTATTAGATTTTGTCTTGTTACATTGTGGTTTAAGAAAACTTGATCCCCAAACGCTTCAACAATTCGAAAATAGGGTGAGCGGAATAGAATTACCCTCCTGTAAACAATTTATTTCATTTACGCAAGATTATGTCAAAGTACTCGAACGCTCGCATGCTAATAATTCGCAGACCAAGCCGCGCGCAAATTTCAGTTTACTTTATCACAGCCTTGGCCGTGGCGCACAAGGTGCCTGCAAGTCGTTTGTATCGAGTGAACAGATTTCTAATACGCGTTGCCCGCTATGCGACAGAGAACACCAGCTATTTCGCTGCATTGAATTTAAAAATATGAAATCACCGCAAGCGCGTTTCGAGTTAATTAAAGCGAAACGTGGCTGTATAAACTGTTTAAGTCAATCTCACTCGTTAACTAAATGTAAATCACGGAACGTTTGTAAAATTTGTAAAAAACCGCATCATTTTTTACTGCATTTTTCGAACTTAAAGGATGATCGCCCTAATAAGCCGTCTTTAGCGGCTGGACCGCAAGCAGGTGACCGTGCGCCCATATCAACGCAACCAGTATCACAATCTCACGACACGTCCGTATCGCTTAGTGCGGCTTCGAGTTCGGCTATATTGTTATCGACCGCACAGATCTATGCACATGGTAAAAACGGAAATACGCTCGTCGTCAGGTGTTTAATAGACAACGGGTCCCAAAATAATTTAATTACTATGGATTGTTGTAAACGCTTGAACATTCCCATAATTAAATTACGCAATTCATCTTTACAAGGTGTTGGTATGACCTCGCGGTTTTATTGATTTCGCAATAGAATCACGAATTAATCCTAACAACAAATATTACATTCGTGCTTTAGTAGTTGACTGTATTACAGACAAACTTCCCGCAAATTTCATTAGATTAAATGAAGATATGTCATATTTAAACAATTTACCGCTTGCCGATTTATCCTGGAATGTACCGGGAGAAATTGACGTTGTTCTTGGTGCTCAACTGTTTCCTTATATTTATTTGGGAGATAGGGTCGATTCTGGTAACCGCGCACCACCCGCTATATTAACCAGCTTTGGTTACGTACTTATGGGAGATATTGCATGTCATTATGATGCAACCTGCCTACATAGTACTACATCTTCGTTTACCGCGCTTGCTAACGTTGACATTGAGTCAAGTTTACGGAAGTTCTTTGAGTTAGAGGAAATTCCATCTCAACGTTTTATTAGTCCAGATGAATTAGATTGCGAAAATAACTTTAACTCTTCGATTTTATTTAAAGACGGCAGATATTTTGTAACTATCGCCGATTATATAACGCAGGGGTATTTGTCCCAGGTGCCTGACTCTGAATTGACAGAGGAGGGTTACTACATACCGCATCACGCCGTTGTCAGACCAGATAAGGACAGCATCCGTATCGTTTTAGACGCTAGTGCTAAAACGCACTCAGGGCTGTCACTTAATGACATTTTGCATGTCGGACCTAATTTGCAGGCCGACTTGTTCTCGTTGTTACTCGACTTTCGTACATTCCCAATAGCAATGACCGCTGATATAAAACAAATGTTTTTGCGCATCGGAGTAAACGAGCACCATCGTAAATACTTACGAATTTTATTTCGTTTCAGTAGGAACGAACCTATTCGCACTTACAATTTTGACCGCGTACCCTTCGGGCTAAAGCCTAGCCCTTACGTAGCTATGCGTACGTTACGCAACTTAGCGTGCGAGCATAGTGACCGCTTCCCTGAGCCTTCTAAACTGGTAGAAACTCAGTTTTACATGGATGATTATGTCGATTCGGTTCCCGATGAACAGACTGCTATGCGATTGTCTCGCGAATTAATCGATTTATTTAAATTAGGCTCTTTCGACCTTGTCAAATGGGCCACTAATTCACCCGCTTTATTGGAGGTTCTTCCCGAGTCTCACCGCTTACCAGTAAATTTTTCTGGCATGGGTAACGATATTTACAATTTTAAAATCCTTGGTTTAACCTGGGATCCTACTTTTCTTTAACAACAATCGCTGTAGAAGATAAATGCACAAAGCGCACGATTCTATCGCTAGTTGCCCGCTTATTCGACGTACTTGGCGTTGTAGCTCCAGTTGTGCTGTACGCCAAAATTCTTATTAAGGAACTATGGCTAGCTAAAATAGACTGGGATGAGGTTCCTCCGGAATCCATCATCAGTCGCTTTTCAGCTTTTGCACGCGATTTTTCCGCACTCTCTTCTCTAAAAATTCCGCGCCATATTGGCATTGTGGGAAAAGCCGTAGTGAACATCGTAGCCTTTTGTGACGCGAGCTTCAGTGGTTACGGTTGTTGTGTTTATTTGCACATCACTGATCCTGAAGGTAATATCACCGTCCGGCTTTTATGTGCAAAGTCAAAGGTTTCTCCAGTTAAAATAACAACGCTAGCTCGATTAGAACTTGTCGCCGCTTTGCTGCTGTCCAAGCTTGTTCGCGTGGTCCGCGACAAACTTTCCGCTCGTCTACCTATTACAGGTGTTTACGCCTTCTCGGATTCTACAATAGCGCCTTCGTGGATCCACTCATCGCCACATAGGTGGTCTATTTTTGTCAGCAATCATATTGCTAAAATACACGATAATTTACCTGTCGCTTATATACCTACTCGCCGTAGGGGTCAACGCTCTCAGAAAGTTTACATATGTTTGTTTGTCTGTATGGTTACTAAAGCCATACATATCGAACTTGTATCGGAACTTACATCCGATGCGTTTCTTTCCGCCTTCAAAGGTTTATTTCCGCCGCGGTCCAGTGTCTGTTATATACTCAGACAATGGCACCAATTTTGTCGGAGCTAAGGCACAGCTCGGCGAAATTTATTCTTTTGTTAAACTCCACTGTCCAATCTGATATTAAAAGGAGCTTTTAAAACACGCATTGAGTGGACAATGATTCCGCCACGCGCTCCGGATGTGCTCACTCCGGCTCATTTTTAATGTCCAGTCCTCAAGTATTTACCTTCTTCTGAATTGACAGAAGAAAGCTTGAACTTAACAAACCGCAAAAGGCTTTTAGATCAGCTTGTATTGTCTTATTGGAAAAATGGCGAGTTGAATACTTGCACACGCTCAAGTTCGGCAGAAGTGGGGATCACCCGATCGCCCAATAGAGATCGGTACTGTTGTTCTCTTGGGTCAAGTAATGTACCTCCTTTAACTTGGCCACTAGGCGTTATAACAGAGACTTTTCCCGGATCGGATGGTGTAATCCGCGTAGCTTCAGTAAAACCGGGTCAGGTACATACAAACGTCCTGTCACCAAGCTATATCCTTTGCCAACCCAATAAACAATATTTTAGCTGATTCATGTATATATAGATAGTGTATTAATAGGGCATTTATATATAGTTTGTTACGATATAAATCTAACCGAAATTTAACGCACCTGAAATATAACAGTTAATTTCAGAAATTTAATGACAATATTGTTTCAAACCGCTGTTAATAGCTCCTTGATAAAGTAGTAATTTTTGAAAGCTCAGGACCTTTCAAGGCGGGGAGTATGGTGTGGCGGCCTTTTCGCCCTTGAACCGCTTTATATCGCGGCGGCATGCGGACCTTTTGATATCAGCTACGTTTGCCGTCGCACACGTACGGCATGGGCTTTTGTCCCGCAAGCATTCACGCCCGCAGCGCGGCCAATACGGTCGTCTCAGTCCGCATAAATTCGCATTTCGCATCCCGCAAATATTCACGCATATTCATGCCCGCAGCTCGGCCACTAAGGTCGTGTCTTAGTCCGCATAAATTCATATTCGCATCCCGCATACATTCATATTCATGCCCGCAGCTCGGCCACTAAGGTCGTGTCTTAGTCCGCATAAATCATATTCGCATATCCGCATACATTCATATTCATGCCCCGCAGCTCGGCCACTAAGGTCGTGTCTTAACCCGCATACATCAAATTCATATTCGCATCCCCGCATACATTCATATTCACGTATCGCAGCTCGGCCAATTTGGTCGTGTCTCAACATCTCGAAGATACCAGATCCGCATCGCAGAGGTGGCTAGCTTGAAATTGCCGACGAAGCCGAAGCCGAAGCCGATTCAGGTGAGCGATTTGGCAATTCTTTGGTTGATATCGGTAGCCGCCCCCATCCGCTAACGCGACGGCCGTTTAAGGGACGATTTGGCCTTATCGGCTGACCTTCCACTACGGGCCGTACTACGTTTTCACACCGCACCACGAGAGCGGCTATTTACACGCCTGCCTCTCCATTTTTTGGTCCTTACGAGCCGCATCGGTATCGTATCCCACACCGCATCCACGAGAGCGGCTATTTACACGCCTGCCTCTCCAACCAGCTTTGCTCCTTTAGACTACTACGTCTTTATATTAACGGCATACGCGCTTGCAAAACAGCACTAAAGTCCAAAATTTGGTCTCTCGATGGATCGCCTACCTACAATTATGTAAACACGTTGAAAGCGGGTTTTTAATTTCTTGAATTCGACGGTATCCAAAAACCAACAAAACGTGAGATGCACAGCCCGTGCAGTGCAGAACGGCTCACTGAATATCACGTACGCGTGACGCGGCGCTCTGAAATTGCGAGCGATAGATTGCTCAGATTTGTGGCTGGGCGCTAATCAATTTCACCGGTACAAGCTTGCGCTTTTATTTGCCCATTTCGCCCGTTTTAATCACGAATAAAAGAGCATCGTTACAAATGAGGGCCACCGAAAATAATAATTCCGCGTCGCGTTTGTTAGCTCGTGGTAATTAAGCTCACCCCAATTGATGCGCGCGTTCGATTTTTTCAGGTTAACAAACGGGCAATCCTCGGTTTATAGATATTTTAATGGAAGCCTAACGGAAGTTAAAACAGAAATAAATGAATACAGTTTTAATCCTATTACAGATGCCAGGATAATTTTTATTTGTTTTTGCTCCCAGTGGTAAAATTTTATGTCAGAAGTTGTACATTAAATTTACACCTGGAAATTTTGTAAATTTTTTTCAAATTAATCAAGCCGACTAGGTATTGTTTCCAGTTTATCGTAAAATTTAATGTTGACTTTCTGATCAAAACCACGTACATCACGTCGCTCATGTAACTTTTAACTAAATGCGCAAAAATTTAAACCCTTACTTCCTAAGCACTACCCTGCCACCTACTGAGTTTACATGAAAATATATCTAAGGACATGTCTATTCTAAATGTGAGAGAAGCAGTAAAATACTCAAAGCAAACAAAAATTGGATGCTTCAAAATCTATTTATTAAGATTGGAAATAGTTGCAAATTGAATAGTGATCAATAAGATGGTAACTTAAAATAAAAAGTGCTTTATCACTATCATTTTCTTTTATTATTATGTTGGCAATCGCTTATATAATACCTTAAATTCTGTTTAGAGCTTAGTAGTTACTTATACTTATATCCTAATCGGATACTACAAAATCTTGAAAAAGACTTTTTTGAGCTTAACATCTATAGTATACTTGAACTTGTAGTATTTTGCACTGTTGCTATACTGGATATTATTGATGAAGTTTTTAGTACTTACATGAATATAATTTTGTGTGTGCTATGGATGTACCATAGAGCGTTCGCTGCGATGCGAAAAACCTTATTTTGCTGTTAGTTTTAGTTGTATTCGATTAGATTGGAAAGGCAAACAGCTTCAGAGATTGCATATAAGTCTGATTTCAAATTACATCCGTTCATTTCACTCTGATGTTTCCTATTGCATTCTTAGATAATTTATTTCGGAATTTTGGAAAACTTCGACTGGGAACTATAACTTACTAGGCCTTCTCATCAATCTGAATCCCAGAGAAAGAAAATGATTTGACTATCTACTTAACACTTGAAAAAACATTTAAGTGCTTCTAATACGTTTGTGAATTGTAGCAGGGCAAATAGCTCTGAGTTTTGCAATGTCAGGGGAATCAGTTAAAAGGATTCTGGAAATGGGGGAGCGATAGCGGACAAAGATTTACAAGTAAATAACGGATATGGTCAGGTAACTATAAAGAAAGAACACGGTAACGTAAAAGAACCATAGCTATAAAAACTTGGAATATACAAGGTATATGCACCAAATGGAAAGAAGTCGCAGAGACTGAAAAATTAAAGTTAGACATAGTAATTCTCATCATGGCCAAAAAAAAATTGATAACTATTTTGATATTTTAGATCTATTCTGTACTGGATATTCCAGTATCTAAGCACCAAAGCGCCAAAAGTAGAGTATCCACATTAATAAGAAGGATACGGAGGAAATATATCACTACATTTAAACAACTATTACATTGAGAGGAAGGGTCTTTTTTGAAAGACCGATAGATACTGTAAAAGATATACCAAACAATGAAGAAGCAATTGTAATGGACTACCTAATATAAAAGTAGAGAGAAAGAAAACTGACGTGGTGGGATGTTTTGAAGAGAAGTCAACCCACCGCTTTATTCATCTTTCCAGAAAACACAAACATATAGCTGCGAACACACTGTTTCAATACAAAACATTCATAAATATACACGGATAGATCCATTAAAAAATCTAAAATCTATCATAGACCTGATAATAATTAAAGAGAAACACGGAAAGTACAAGTACAGAAAGTAAGGGTCTATGGACAACCAAAATATACAAACAGTCGTCATATAGTAGTAGAACATCTTACACACACGAAAAGAACAGAAAAATACAGAGCATTAAAAACTATAAAAGAAGATACTTTCAAAACAGACCTACAGAAACAGTAGAGCGCAATAACGTTATATCAAAATAGAGTACAAAACATAAGAAATCAATAAATAAGGGTCGACAGAAGAAATGCATGAAAATTTGAAAAAAACTATTTGATTCGGCAAGTGAGGCTGCCGATATTGAAATTAAATATATAGAGAAGTTCTTGGAAGATCTAATAAACTTTATTAAAGAATAAAGAAAGCACGTATAAAATGGATATCAGAAAATAGGTGTAACTACAAAATTTAACATTAATGAAAGTAAAAGAAGTTAAAAAGAGTATTGAAAGAGACTGCATAAATACTAATAACGCTATTGGATACAATAGATAAACAACAGTATAAAAAACAATAAAATAATTAACACAATATAAATGGTCGAGAAAGTGTATAGAAAGGTATACACAAAATAATAATAAGAACTTTCAAAAAATGTAAACACTAGTTGGAAATAACCGAAGACAATATTTGGAAAGCACTGCATAATGCTAAAAAATAATAGAGCACCAGGACCAGAAAACAGATTAAACTACTCAAAAAGGCTAAAGTTAGAAGATATTTAATAAAATATAGGAATAAAAAATTATTCTACAGAAATAGAATACAGACTATATAAGGTCAATCTATAAAATGTGGAACAAGAAATCTTGCTTCAACTATAGGAGAATAAACTTTATCCTGTCTATGGTAAAACTATTTTTATGCTTTTAGAAGAACTGGTTCATGCTTAGACAATATACGTTATGTTAGGCAGCTAATAAAAAAGTAAGGATAAAGAAACAGACACACATATGGCTTTGATCGATCTAGAAAAGCCATGTGATGACGTGTCTAGATGTAAAATATGGAGGAGAGTGAAGAATCGCGAAAAGTGGATAGAGATAGTTCAAAACATGTATTATAAAATGGAAGCACATATAAAAATTAATAATACTATAACCCCGATTATAAAGACAACAAAAGGTATCAAACCAGTGTGCGTTCTATGTTAGACAAGCACTGGTCATGTGATACAGAAATTAAAATAAATAACTTAACCTTACAATTTTTACTCTTCGCGGATGATCAGATTGTGTTCTCGCAAGATGAAGAAGATAGCAGTAGAATTAGATTTACGAGAAGGTGCCTACAAGTTATAAGATGGAACAAACTCAAAATCGAAGAAGTTTCTCTCCAAGGGGGAAGAGAAAAAGTGCAAACCCACTCTTGTTGTAAGCAGACTGAGAGGACAGACATGAAAACAGAAAATGGCAAACTCTACAAGGTAAAAGCCGAAGAAGGCGAAGCCTTGGAATTTCGGAGTATCACGTTTTCATTAATCATGATGGTGGGTGATTCTTCTTAGGGTAAACAGCTTGCATTGGCGTTTGGAGAGATTAATTTTTGTTTGGTGCATTTTGCATTGTAGGATTGGTTTTTGCAAGTCTATGTGTATTAATAGTTGCGTTGTCAGAGAACATTGCTAGCGTCACTAATATTTCGAGAGTGCCTGAAGAAAAGAGGGACATAAATGTTTTCTTATGGTACTCCCGCCTGTATAACCTTTGTTTCGAAAATTTCAGACTTTTACAGAAAATGTTTTTTTTTCAAGGAAGAAGAAGGCGATTGCTTAGAAGTAGCTAGGAGGTATATCATATTCTTGGAGTACTCTCTTATGATCTTCGACAAAAACCTTGGCCTACGTCTAAAAATAAGGTAGTGGTGTATCATTTCTTTCCAAATCCTGTTTCAATAGTTTTACTAATTCTTTGAAGCTGGTGCCCTCTCGAATTAATAAAGCGCCTGTTTGCGAGCATGTATTAATTAGAAAGGCTAAGATTTTGTTGATTATATGTTCCAGGACTTGATTTTCCTTGATCTAGAAGAACTTAGTCATTTGTTACTGTCTGCTCAGTTCAGTTGACATTCATTAAAAATTCTATCAGAAGTTATCTTTCCTATTGGGCTAGAATAATCTTCTTCTTCTTCTTATAGTCCATCTCTTAGCAAATATTTGCGCCCATCAAAGCTATCTCAACTTTTATATTGCTGCTAGGAACTAGGGATCTTCTGCTTTTCCTAAATCATACTCGTAGATTTTTGAGCCAGGTTGTTCTTTCTGTTCCAGCGCTTTTCGTTACGTATCACATCCTGAGTATGCTATTTTTCTTTTCCATTCCTTTTCCCATTCTTTCTAGAACAGTCTCGTATCTTATTCTTTCAATCCAAAATATTTATATTTTTCAACTTGTTCTAATCAGAGTTGTTAAATCTTCTATTTATATTCTTTAGTACGATGTTCACATTAATAAAGAAATTAGCTTCAGAATTGGTAAAATGAGGTAATAGTAGAGTGTATAAAAAAGAACAAATTTGCACACACGCATGAAGGTGGCTCTACTCATGAGGCGGCATTAGTTTTTAATTCAAAATTGGTGGCGGATGGTAGATCGATTTGTCAGCACAAATTATTTGAAATGATTTCAAGTGTTCAAGAAATAAACCAATCTACAGGTACGATAATACACGACATTCTTCAACAAGTTTAGAATTAATTAAGTTCTTGGCGTATGATGCCGTGCTCGTGCATTAGGTTGTCAGTTTGGGTAGCTGTTAATAAAGGTAGCGAAAAAAGACACAAGTTCCTTTTCTAGAGGGAGAATACGACTAACTACATCCATCCATAAAAGATACTAGTCTTGGATGCATCCAGAACTGTGACCTCCGCTAACTTTGTTTTGCTTTTAGGGTGCTAAAACTTGAATAATTAGGTTTTCATAAAACTAAAGGTACTAGGTGTAATTGAAATGAGAGAACGTTTAATGGTTTGCAGTGCGAGAGTAAGAGTATTATTAACAACCATTCGTTCCTAAAAAGTCTAAATTTCTAAGCAGTAGTAACATTGACTTAGATTGCTCGAGTACGAACTTCAACAAGGAGAAGTTTAAAGAAGAACATTAGTACCCTTGATGGTTAGTCTCAAAAGTTTTGCACGACCACTTTGTAACTATCAAAGTATAGAGTTACAATATACAGATAGGGCACCAAGAGCTGTCCCTACGAGAGTACTCATCAGTATTGAGTAAAGCTTCTAGTTAAGTTTATTAAGAGACATCTGTACTTATTAAAAGCCAAACATCTCAGGAACGTTACAAGTTTTTGAGTTTAACTTTGCATGGTTCCTGGTTTACCCTTAATAGAAGAAAACGGGTGGCATTTTTTACTATAGCCCTTCTAGTTACCTTTGGAGAAATAAATGTTAATAATACTCAACTAAACAAAACCTTTATGATATTTATACTTGCGAACTGACAACTTTCAGTAAAGAAGATAGTCTGACAATGTTATCATTGTTAGAGTTATAGGTTTACGGTCTAGAGTATATTAGAATCACCACCAAAGAGAGTGTACTAAGGGTTAAATTTCACTATTTACTTGAAAAAAAACGTAATTCATTCTTCTTGTTACAGCTCTTACTCAACATTACTTGTCCATAGAGAGTACGCCATTGTCCACGCCTCTACGGATAACCTGAGGCTATCAATAAACGGTGTAATATAACGTTTTTTTAAATTGAATTTGAAGTAATACGATGCACTCGCAAATAAGAACTTCACTTGACCTAGTAATCAATAACAATGGAACTAAGGTTTTTAAAAAAATCATAGTTGACAGCAAGCAGTTAAAACTTTTCTAGAATGATATTCCAACGAATGTTATTGAAGCTGATCTCATTATTTAGAAAACAATATTTTTCACTCTTATTATAAGTTATATCGCAGCCAACGTGGTCTCGTGGTTGAAGGGCAGGCTGCTATGTTGACGGACCCGGATTCATTCCCAGGTGCTCTTTGATGCTTAGAGGGTGGCCTACTCAGTCTAAGGCGTAATGCTTGACACATCGCCTCACACCAGAGATAGTGCGCTACGACCGGGAAGAGAAAACGAACATATGAGAGTCTTAACCTCTCAGCTTGCAGGCTGTGCTCCCACGCAGGGAGTTAGAGCGGTACCATTATTATTATAAGTTATACATACCATTACGTTAAGTTCTAAAAAAACCTTTGTTGTTATAATTTTTATTTTCACTCTGGAAGTAAAACAAACTTCGCCTGGGATAGTTTATGGGTGGATCGAGTAGCTTATTAACTACCACTGCCGATCCCAAGTCTGGGTAAATGAGGAGGGTTTACAGGTGAGGTTAACAAATATTTTGGCGCGGACACATTGTTAGTGACCCGGCGAATTAAGGAAAAAACGATCTTTAAGATCCAAGCTATTAACGATTGTATGTTGGAATGTAATCTAATTCAACAACAAAAACCAAGAAATCTTAATAGAACTGAAAAAGCATAAAACTATGCTTCTTTGAAAACTAAAAACAAAAAGAAAAGGATACAGCAAATACGATGATTGCATACTAATTTACAGAGAAAAAGACAGCAATGAAAGAGCTACATAAGGATTCAGCTTAATGGTACACGAAAGGTTTAAAAATAGCATAAAGGAGCTATAGATTAGTACAAACAACATTAAATTTCGAGACACTACAACAACTCAGATAAGAAGTATAAGCTGCAGACAGTACTAAATCCCAGAAAATTGACAATTTTTACCAAGAAGTACAGAACACATTCGATAAAATCCCAAACCAGTATGAGATTATCTTACTGGGTGAATTCGCGAGTTAATAGGTTATCAAATTATAGATGGTATAAAAACAGAGAACTTTAATGTAAATGGTGAACTAATACAGACGTGTGCTCAGAACCCAAATAAATACAAATTTAAAAACACTAGAAGACAAAAATCTATTATAGATTTTATAATATCCAATAGAAATATTCACTCGTAACCTGGTACTGGAAAAATTAGAAACATACAAAAAAATTTGAAAAAACAAACACTGAATTCTTCTCCAACAGAAAATAAATGACAATAGTATAAGAAACGTAGACAACGTGACATTATTTAAAAAACTATAGACAAATATAATTCAAGTTGCGGAAGAAGCTTGAAGAAAAGGGAAATTAACAAAAATGGAAAACAAAGCACAAAGCCTTAGTTTACAGAGAAGATAAAAACTTTAACGGCAAAGAGAAGAGCATTCTATACCCAATATAGAAACCAGAAAATTATCTATGATCAATGCAAATCTGTGAGAAATAAAGAAAACAAAAATATCCAAGCAATCAAACAAAACTGTTGGAGCATGATTTCTATGGAGGATAAAAAAGATATGGGAGATGGCCAATAAACAAAGATGTACAGGCAACTAAAACAACACCAGAAGAATGGAAAAACTACATTCCTCAACTACATCACAATACAGAACTGACAGCACATAAGCAAGAGATAAATGAAGAAATCCAAAAAAAAAACTCTAAAAGGACCACCACAAAAGAAAAAAATAAAAACAACAGTTCTGAAACTAAAAATCAAAAAGGTTAATAATAATAAATAAAATGTTTAAACATGGTGGAGAAACACTGTCTGATGAACTTTTGCATAATAAAATACTCATACTTAAACAAGTTTCAGAAGAATGAAAGAAGAATATAACGGTAACCTTAATCGAAAAAAAGAACAAAGGCTAACCTCAAAAACTGCATAACCCTGCTGAGCTCAATATTAAAACTAATGACAAAGATAATAGTAGAAGAAATTAAAATCAGTGAGGAACAAGGACAGATCCACAATAGATACCATATTCACAGTTCACCAGAAGGAAGCCATCGAATTTGATAAAGCCTTTATGTTTCATAAGCCTCACTCAGGCATTCGATAAAATAAGACTCACTGACGTATTAGAGCTATTAAAGAAGAGAAATATAGGTCATCACATTATAGCAGTTATTAAGGAATTAAATATTAACAATACAATATACATACACACGGATAATCGATTAACGAAAAAGAGTATGAGGTATAAGACAAGGCGATAGCCTCAGCCCAATATTATTCAATGTAATCATGGATAAAATTATCAAGGAGGTTGAAACTGCTAAATGGGAAATGAACAAATCAAAATAATGTAATAGCGCTGTTATAATATCTGAAAGTAAATATTGTTATATATAGCACCAAGGAACCAAGGAGATGTAAACTGGCCTTAAGTACTTAAGGGCCAATATAACTAGTAGCAGAAATCTACAAATAGAAGAAAAGACACAGATAAACGAGGCAATTATTATAAACGTATGAGCATTGAGTTAAGAGCAGAAAGTGCAAACGCCTTTTAAGAGCAAGAGAGATGAAAATATTGAGGCTATATTTTAAGAGATAGACAAAGAAACTAAAACATCAGACACATATGCGACATCGACGACGTTGTCAGATGATCAAGAAAAGGGAGAAGAGAGTGAAAAGATCATGTCGACTGGTATAAATAGCTAAATAGGACAAAATGAACTCCAAAAGGTTCCCTGGAAGACTACCAAAGCGCTAGTACGCAAACTAGACATCCTTGTCACGAGGATTTTATTAGTATATACAAGACCAACCCCTAATTTAAGAAAATAAAAAAAATAAAACAATAACATATATTAAAATGACACTACACATTAATTTCAATAAAGGAGAAAATATAAATATACAAGTAAAGTATATTTCTCCAGTTATTGGGCGTGTACAAGGGGAGGACCAATTGAATATAATCCCCGCCCCCTTTTTGTGTGATTGGTAACTGATAAATCCTTTTACATATAAGTTCCGCCTTTTCAAGTATTTTGCACCTCATAAGCTCCACCCCTTTCGGCTTATCTAGAAATTTTTGTATCGTAGAAATATAAAGTGTATTTTTTACTTTTTTTCTTTTCCAAATATAATCTGTGCTTTTTTACTAATTCCACTTTACAGTTATTAAAACTGTTAATCGCGACTTAGACGTTGAATATATGAAATCCTAAACAAAAACTAGAATTTGATTCCTGAGATTATTGCAAAAGTTTATTTTGTTCTAGAACTTCTTAATCTAAATTGAGTTTTTTAACCATTTTAATATACTTCTTTGTTTGTTAAATTTGTTTTTTTTTTGGCTAAATTTTATATGGTTTTTTAATATATAGTGTACTTTATGATAGTTAGGTAACTAATCGTGCTACTAAGAATTGAACAGTTGCATAATAATGATGGGCACTCAATCAAGCTGCTTACTGCTTTCTGGAATGCCATGAATGCGCTAAATTATAAATTTTCAGATGTTCCGAGAGCCGCGCCGACGCTGGCCAGCTGCACTAAAAGAGCGGCGCAAACAGAGCGACGGCTCGTGCGATATTGATACAACATCGGCTCTTCCGCTTTACGAGCATTCGAGCGCCCATCTCAAAGATTAAGTGGATCGAGCAATCGGGTGATTGTGAAGTCATATTTGCCGAGCCGCTCGTAATCTGCCCCGGATTATTCCGGCACTGCGTTTACATTTATCACCGTTTCCGGGTAATTTAATATTTGGTGCTTCGGATGTAGGTACGTAGCTCGCGGCAGCATGTGAAGAGGGGAAGCTCGAACAGAGCTTATCTTAAAACATAATAAATGTAGATCATTAGACTTTTTGTTTTAGTTTCTTTCTCGTATAAAAAGGAAAAATTGTGCTAGTTTTATTTAAAAATAATTACACTTTAGTCAATATTGGATGTGGTGTCGATGTACAAGAGGAGACTCACATTTTTCACAATGTTGCCACCATGATTCCATGGCAGGTGAGAACACTTCTTTAGGGGTGTGTTTTACCCACCGGAAAATTGTTGATGCAACAGCGGCTCGATTGGAAAATTAGCGGCCATGGAGATTGTTCTTCATGGTTGGAAATTCATGGCGGCATTACGTGTCAACATATCAACGTCGCCACCCGCGCAACCTTATGTTCGTCGGTCAGCATTTGTTGAAGAAACTTTTTACATTTTCAGGTCATCATACAAAATGGAATCTATAGATCTAACAAAAATGTCAAGTTTGGATGCGATATCGCGCACATCTAATCTTCCATAAGAACTTGCTCCACTCGCGCACTCATAGTTTCGGTTCGGCTGGTTCTTGGCCGAGGCTGCTTTGGTTTTTTATCACAGAACTCTCGACCTTCTTTAAATGTTGCACTCACAAACGCACATTTTTAACATCCATAACGTTTTCATTGCATGTCTCACTCAATTTACGATGAATTTCGATGGGTGTTTCACCACACAAGAGGATAAACCGGATGATTACACGTTGTTCTTGAACACTAAACGTCGTATTTTGAAATATACAAAACAACATTCACTGCAATGGTAGTAATCCAACTTGTGTACATTGTATGGTGCTGCTATCTACTTTACAAATTCAGAAATATTTCCCGCGTCCTAAAATTAATCAAATTTTTTAATTTAATTTTTTTAATTCTTTTTAAACGATAATTTTCACGTGAGCGAAGCCGTAAGTACAATTGCTGGTATAAAGCGTGCCATCTGATGCGTTGACATTTGAGTTTTGAATGGGAATGCTTGTGTTATAAGTCGTACGCATGATGCAAGTTAATTTTGTAATGTTGAAAATTGTTGGTATGGTTCCAAATTGATTCAGGAAAAATCAGCTGATGCTCACTCATGATATTGTCGACTAATGCATACAAGCTAGTAAAGATTTATATGGAAATAGTTGATGTATGAGCAGAAAGGTGCGCTATGGATTAACAACTTTACCGATGAATAGGCCACTTTTCAACAGGTTGTCACCAGCGTTCAAAAAGCACAGATTGTTGGGGGACGCAAGCTTGCCGAGCTGTAGCCCAATCGGAGCATCGGTATCGGAATGGACGCTGAAGTCATCTTAAACACGAAGTTGTTGTGCCAAAATATTTGGGAAGATTGCGGCTGTCTGTTTCTTGTAGGTCATCTAAAAAATTTTACATTCCTCGGAGGAATTGGTGCATGGTGAAGTGGCCGGGGAAAAATTATAATTAATCTTTTGGATACAGCTGAAAGTCTTCGAGTGTTGTCCTTAGGAAGTGACGGATTACCTACTCCACCAGTTTCCACAAAGTTAGCACAATATTGATGGCAAAACATGCAGATTTTCCGAAGCTCGAAAAGCACTATAAAGTCTGCGAATTTTCAGGAGCGGCGTTAGAGATGGTAGTAATACAAGCAACTGATTTTTTGTGAGAGTCTGCAGTTTAAGTTTTGGTATTTATGTTAGTAGCGTTTTTCGCTTTTCGGTTTTGAGAACTGTTTCCACTGGGTTATCAACATTGCAAAGCTAATCTAATTATTTGTTTTTGAAATTTTAAATTTGTGTGACAATTCTCCAAACCATGTTAATACATGAGTCAGACAATAACTAATATCCCTCTTTTTCTTCTCGGTCTGTTTTTATACTACGTGCTTTGGTGCTATTATTCCAACTGTCTTGCCATTTACGCAATGTTTTTTCTTTAATTTCTTTTCTAGTGTTACCAGGTCGGGCCCGAGCGGTGATATATCGGGAGTCGGGACGCTACGACCGGAAACGTGTGGGGCACGGAAGGCTAAAAAAACGAAGCGTCGGCTTCAACTTACAATTATAATTATATTTACAACCTTACAAACCTAACCTACCTACGCTAATTTATCCTACTTAGCTAATTTACAAGAACTTAACCTACGACTTAATGTATGCGCTGAAACGGGCCGCGAGCTAGGTGCAGCAGCGGGGCCGGTGGCGGAACCAGGCAGCGAGCAGCAAGGGCGGTAGCGCAGCTGGGCAGCGTGCAGTAGGACCGATGGCGGAGCCGGGCAGCGAGCAGCAGAGGCGGTGGCAGATCCGGGCGGCGGAGCCGGAAAGCGAGCAGCAGATCCGGAAAGCGAGCAGCAGGTCCGGGCAGCGAGCAGCAGATCCAGGCGGCGGGCAGCAAATTCAAACTTTTTTGTTCTTCGAACCTCCATTACGTTTTTTGTAATATCTACTTATCCATTTTCTATATATTATTTTATTGCTTTCTCTTCTGAAATGTCTTACTTACTTTCCAATATTAAAAGTAAAATGTTAATAATTTGTGTTTAGCGACAACTTGTGCTTTAATCCAGCCTTCTTTTACTATTGCCTCACTTGTCATTGTATGCATCATATAATTTACAACATTTTTGTGTTTTCTATCTTCTGACTTATACCTGCATGATGGTTATTTTATTTGGTTGAAAGTTTTAAGGAGGGAGTCGAATAAAACGAAATATTTGTATTGAATTTATAATACTTTATTACTTAACAATATGGCGCCAGTGCTAAATAGAGTGCTCTATATTTCTTCCACGTGCGGTTAACTGGCATCAGAATCGAAGGCCCGCTTGACAGCCTACATCACCGTTTCCATTGCTCGAAAGGGGAGCTCGCAGCTGCAACCAACCAATGTGTCCTCCAAATGTCTCTTTGTTCAAGCAATCGTTAAAAATGCTTACAAAGAAAGTATTTTTTGTTGGCAAATTCTTTGTTGTACTAAATTCTAATACTCGCTTTCCATTTCTATTTATGACCTTTACTGTTATACCTAATATAACTATTTACTATAAATATATCTGGAGAGGCAGGCGTGTAAATAGCCATGCCTCTTGTGGAGCGGTATGGGGAACTAAGTATGGCCCGTGCCGAAAGTAAGACTCTGAGGCCTAAATCGTCCCTTAAACGGCCGGCGCAAAAGCGGGTGGGGGCGGCTACCGATATCAACCGACGAGTATTGCCAAATCGCTCACCTGTAAGCCAGGTGGCCACCGTGCTGCGATGTCTTCGTGCCTGGCTTTTAGCGGTGGAGTTAAATGCGGGTAAATTCAATGCGACCGCACTGGCCGGGAAGCGACGCGAAAGTGTCTTGCGGGGTAGTTATCTGCGGGAAGAATGAACACAACCGCACTGGCCGGGTTGCGATTTGAGAGTGTCGCCGGGCTTCGCGCCTGGCTTATTTTATGAATTGTAACATCAGAACCTGTGTAGAAAGTGACCATCATTTTCGTCCAGACCGATTGAACTAGTAGAGTAGCTAAAGTTCTTTAGAAATGACGCGATCGATGAAAAATGATTTGATATCTGCCATACTGGTGTGTGATATATGGGATGTTGCACCATCTCGCTGAAAATATCAAATTAAGATTTCCTCGTCGCTCAATTAACTACAATGGCGCTTTATATATGCAGCTGTTTTAAATTATTATTAACACAAACTAATATTAGTATCGCAATGCTTCGTCTATGGAATTCCCAAAGAAATTATTATAAATTCCACTTGGCTAACAACAAAAGTAATAATAAAGAGCAGGCAATTCCGCCAATTTTTAAGCGGCAGAACTTTATCGGCAGCTTTGCCTTCCCTAACATGCAATAATTTGGCAGAATAAAACTCATATTTCAGGAAGATTAAAGAAAATGTCAATTCCGCTAAACTGCTTTTGCAGAAGCACTAGAGGTTGAGCGAGTTAGGGAAATTTGCTTTTGTCCTTATATTATTTCCCTTTCAAGTAGCAAAGGCAATTTTGTTCGAATGCGCTGCTCATTTATTTGCGCGCGGCGTTTTGTACTTTAAAAAAGCTCGAGCTGATCGTTACGGTAGGAAAAAGTCTCGGCAAAACGGTACATCTATCTGAATATAGAGGCTGTTCAATTATAATAAAATTTATTTTTGAAAGTGTCAAATGTTAACCGGTTAAAAAGAATAAAACCTCGTGTTTATAATGTTTATAATAAAAGATAATATCTAACAGACAAGGTTACATATTTATATTGTAACGAATTTCCGAAAGCCCCCCATAATGCCTTCCAGAAATCCAGCCGCCGCTTGTACACTTGCGAAAACCCGAACAATGCGGCAATTCCAGGCGTTTTCAGACCCTTCTGGTAGACTCCCAATAGGCATAAATATCACGCAGTGTGGCAACCGCGGGGAAGTAAAGTGGCGAAAGCGAAGGTCAGGCGCGAGTGCAACATGAATAGTGTTACAGATAAATACAGTGTAGTTTTACTTTATTAATTCTATTTTAATTTATTTTTATTAATTCTATATAAATAATGTTAAGTAAAATAAGTAGTTTTAGTAAATTTGTACATGTTATTCATCACTGTGACCTTGTTTGTCACGTTTTTATTTATTTTTGTAGTGCTACTCTCTTTACCCTACTGGCCGATGATTTCTTTTTTTAGTTCTCCGTTAGCTTCAATATTCTCGTTCAGGTGCTCCAAAATCAATCATTTAGCTTTACAGTTACATTCTATAAGGCATAGCAAGCTAAACTTGTGAATTGGAATTACAAGATTTTCCGTTAGGTAGGCTAGTGCAAGTCCATTACGTTTGATTGTGTGGGGCTATGCTAACACCACGGCCCATGTAATATATAATTTTCATAATAAACACCGATAGTGATAAGGCGATAATTAAGAAGAAATCTCAGCAATCATTTTCTACAATTCAGCGCTCTGAAGAGGAGCAGCAGGTCGTAATCACTTATCCATGGCAGCTTTTCCTATGGCTTCTGTAGCCATTCCTTCTCTGCGTTCAGAAATTGCCAGCACCCTCAGGTTTTCAAACCTGTCACCTTCTGCCGACGTCAACATTTTTGTGGTCCTAGGTGACTGAAATGTCCTCCACCTTATCAAGAGCATCAGTCCACAAAATAATTCTCCTATCATCTTCTAGAAGAAGGAGGCTTGGCGTTCCATCAGAAAGGTATTGCACTTCCTTAAAGTCAAAAACGTAGCGGATGGAATATTAATCCTTCCCGTTACTGTTCAAGATTATTGGCGACCGACTAGCTTTTCCACGGAAGTGACAATACAGCAAACATTTCTGGAACATAACATTTCCATTCTGACCTTGAGGCGGATGAAAAAGAGTCCCAACCACAGATTAACGTCACTCGTATTCCTGAAACTTAGGTGAGCGAGAAGAGAAAGGGGTCTTTCATTTGCACTCTTGATTTGGTTGTTACGATGGAACAGTCAAAGAAGAGCAAGACCGTTAGCTATCGCTGCTAGTCTTTCGAAGGCACAACACTTCAGAAAGACCAATATAATAAAAAAAAATTAACTTGGTCCTCCTATCGCTAAACAACGGAATTTAAATGCTAAGACATAATAAAGAAAATGACAAAGATACTGTTGGCCAAAACCAAAAGAGCAAGCAGAGCATTAATACACAATATAACAAGACTTGTCACCATTCTTATTTCTTGGTCTTTTTGTAATTCAAATGTGCACAGATTGATGTCTTCTTTATTACTCTTGGAAAGTCCGAATAAGTCTTGCCATAATGTTTGTTAATGATAGCTTCGCAGACTCTTTTGGTTTTGGCCAACAGTATTATATATTATATCTTGACTTTTAAATTTAGTTCCTTAACAATAGGCACACCAACTCAATTTTTTCCATTTATCTTGGTGCTTCTGAACTGTTGCTCCGGCCATCGTTGAATGGTCAGCTTTACTGTATCTTAGATTTGTTAGACTAATCATTCCTGGTTAGTATTTCTTGTACATCTACTTGTGTTATACTTCGTTCGGTACTTGTCTTTCGTACAACTTTATGTTCACCTGCGTCCTAATTTAGTGCATTTTTTCGTAAATGTTTCTTATATTATCCTTTTATTAAATTCCGCAGGTTTTTTAATCCCACATGGTGCTGTAAGTAACAGCTGTGTCCTTTTTTTCTTGGTTTTATAAAGAACGTCATCAATTTTAGCATTTTCCTATATCTTCAATCAGAGTGATTTGTTCTCCATTAGGATTTAAGTATGGTCTTGACTTAGGTGGTGGAGTAATTTGTTGTATTATGATATTCCTTTCGAAGGGTCGCTTTATAATCTTAGACTTGGTTCCAGTAGTAGTTTTAGACCTCTGTGGAAGATTTTGGACGTTGGGTACTTGCTGGTAAACGATCGGGAAAAGTCTTCCCCACACTCGCTATGCCGACCGAAACTGGGCCCAGATCCTTTCTTGTTATTTTTTTCTCATTTACATGTGTTATATTTTTACTTGCGGTCTATATCCTCAATGCTACATTTGTGGAAAAAAATTATTTGCGGATATTTTAAATTATTGATATTATCCTCTTCCTTGTTTTTTCTTGCAATTCGATTATGAGCCGCTTGAAGATCCTTTTTTTACTGTTTTTGTTCGTGCTATCGTTCTTTCCATAATCGTTGAAGGAAGAAGCTAAGAAGTGTCACCGTTTACAAAGCGTGTCAGAAGGCCGGACGAAAGCGCTTTTGGTTTGGCCGGTAGTTGGTACCGGATTTGTAAGCAAAGAAGTAACATATACGCTGCAATTTCGTCGCATTTGTTTTTGGAAGTTTATTTTTGACCATTTAGTTGACCTATGGTACCCCAGGAAAATATAGAAATATTTGTGTAAATTTCTTTTCTTCGATCATTGCCATGGCAAGGTCCCTTTGACATTTGGGACGTTAATAATTAAATTAGCGGATTCCAAAGTAGAAGATAAAATATATCCAACTCTTATCCTGTCTGCATCGTAGAAAAATTTGAATATATTTTTTCATGTTGTCTACTCATTCTGTTGCTTTTTTATTTTGACTTGGACTGTGCGTTTTTTATGGCTCTTTTCTTCCATTCTTAATAAATATATCTAAATTTCTTCTATTTTTCTTAATAGTGTCTGCCATTTTGTTATCTGCATCTTGACTTTTAGGTCTCATAGTGGCTGGAGGACCAAGTCTGTTATGCAGTCTATTTTCAAAAATTTACTATAATTCTATTGGTCTTCCTAAACATCTGCTGCGGTTATCGTTGTGCAACCACTTCTGTTAAACATTTTCTTTAAATTCCTTTATTTTATGGGAATGAGATGTGGTTGCGTAATAAAACTCGCCAATATATATATATATATATATATATATATATATATATATATATATATATATTGGCGAGTTTTATTACGGCCGAGGCTGCGTCTCGCTTCCCAAACGCCACTTATTTCTATCTAGCCAATCTCCTTCTTCTAATCTTCGGGATTTCATAGCGTCCTGTACCCCTGCTCTCCAGCTTCGGCGAGGTCTACCCCGTTTGCGACGTTCTGGTGGTATCCATTTCCAAACTTTCTTCGGCCATCTGTCGTCATCCATTCGTTCTAAGTGTCCATACCAGATAAGCCTTTTTGTTTCTATGGTATTGATTATCGTACCATCCACCTCCATTCGCTGTCTTATTTCTTCATTTCGCACGTGTTGTAGCTTAGATACACCACAGCTCCGCCTCCAATAAACCATTTCCAGTGCCATTAGACGGTTTTTATTTCGCTGATTAATGTCCCATAACTCTGATCCATATGTGGTGATGCTTTCAATTATAGTCTTATATACTGGTGTCTTCGTTTTTTTTGTAATTTTATCATTCCAGAGTACCGTGTTCAGCAGTCGAATGGCTCTCCTTCCTTGGGCTATTTTAAGATCAATGTCTGCGTCACTTCCTGGCGTGCTTGAAAATAAACTCCAAGATAGCGAAAATTTGAGCTACCGTGAACTACGTCGCCATTAATATTCAGGTCCATACCATCGTCTCCAATTACCAGGTGTTCAGTCTTCTGCAAGTTAATCTCCAGGCCCCATTTTTTATACTCTTCCTGGAGCTTGCGTAACATATAGTTCGAGTCGTCTACGTCTTCAGTGATAATGATTTGGTCGTCAGCAAACAGTAATGTGCTAAGTATTTCGTCTCCAATCTGTAGTCCCATGCCACCACACTTTCTTCTCCACTGAATTAAGGCTTCGTTAAGATAAATTTTAAACAAAGTGGGAGCTATACAGCACCCTTGTCGGAGTCCCTTTGTCACCTCAAAATCAGTAGACATACGTGATCCAGATTTTATGCAGCTTGTGGCCTTTTCATATAAGTTTTTTACGGCAGCGATATATATATTACTAATGTTGGAGTTTTTCATTCATTCCCATAGCTTTCTTTGAGGTACACTGTCGTATGCCTTCTTAATATCTATGAAGGTAAGATGTAAGGGTCTTCCGCGTGCACTCTTCTTTTCAATAATTTGTCTTAGTATAAATACGTTATCGATACATGATCGTCCAGACCTAAAGCCGCTCTGTTCTTCTACTTCATTCATCTCTGCCTCTATTTTTCTTTCAGTATTTTTCCGTATATTCTGGACATTGAGCTGATCACACTAATGCCCTGTAATTCTTGCAGTCAGTTCTATTACCTTTCTTGTAAATTGAAGAGATATACGCTTGTTTCCATTTTTTGGGCACTTTCTCACCTTTCAGGCATTTGTTGAATAGTTTGGCTAGAATGCTAAACAGTTGTGTTGGAGCAGCCTTTATAAGTTCAATGGGAATATTCCCCGGTCCTGGTGCTTTGCCATTTTTCATTTTATTCACGGCTTTTACTACATCATCAATTTCTATTTTTTGTAACATATCATTAGGGGAGTGAATTTCATTTATTTCTACTTCATCATCTTCTGTTTCTATAAAATCTGCTCTATCTTCTCTTAGTAGTTTCTTATAGTATTCTCCATGTGTTTGTACTGATCAGATCGATACCTCCGTTATTCTTATTCTCTACACGTATTGCTTTCAGGGTTCTCCACGCTTCATTCGATCTTGTGTTACCTCTGCATCCATTTATTTCTTGACATTTGTTCTTCCATGCTTCGTTTTTGCATGTGCTACCGTTCTCTTTACTTCTGTTCATTTTCGCGTATGCTTTTCTATCTTCGCTGTCGTTCGTGTTTAACCATTTTATGTATGCGTCTTTTACTGTCAACAAGGTTTTCTATTTCTTGGGTCCACCACACATTAATGCTCTTCATTTCTGTTCTTGTATTTTCCCCAGGGCTTCAAATGCTGCTTCGTGAATTATCTTTTCGATTTCATCATACATTTGTTGTGCTGACGACTCTTCTATGTATCGTAGTTTATTTGCCAGTCTTAATTTATATAGGAATTTTGTCGGCTCGTCTTGTAGTCCCATTAAGTTATGTTTTCTTGTATCTACCGTATTCAGTTCCGGTTCCTCCTCTTTTCATGCTGGCTATAATGTTTGAAAGGGATATAGAGTTTTCCTATTAGTAGATGGTGATCGGAGCCGCATTCCGCGCCTCTCTTGACTCTCACGTCTTTACATATTAGGTTTGTATTTTGGCGGATAATTAGGTAATCGATGACAGATCTTAACTGGCGGGTTGACTTGTGTCCAGGTATAGCGGTGGACATCTCTGTGTTTAAACCACCCATTTGTAATTCTTAGAGCATACTGATGGCATATTTCTATTAACTTCTCCATTATTGTTCACCGTGTCTTCACCATATATTCCTATAATGGGGTGATTAACTCTCCCAGTACGTCCATTAAAGTCACCAAGTAGTATTATTTCCTTTCGATCACTAATTCCATCTAGTACCGCCATCAATTCTGTATAGAATTTTCTTTACTATATTATTAGCATCTTCGCTGGGCGCGTATATTCCAACTATTACTATCTCATGTCCTCTTATGTCTAACTCGGCTTTAATTACTTTTCGTTTATTTGCTCCCAACTCTTTAGGTCTTTTTAGTGTTTTCTTTAATATTATAGAAACCCTCTTTCGCTCTCTGATCTTTAGGAATTCCGCATATATATATATGTATATAGTCTTGTTTTATTTCGGTTCCTGTACCCTTTCTCTTAGTTTCGGTAAGGACAGCTATATCTATATTATACCTTTTTAGTTCGTCAAGTACTTCTGTCATTTTGTTATTTATTCCTTGGACATTCCATGTGGCTATTTTGGTGTTCCATTTGTGCTTATTTCCTTTAGTGGTACATTTATTTATCTGTTTGATGTTGTTTACGTGCGAATATTTGCCCCCCCCCAGAATCCTTGGGGCTGACTGTGATTACAGTACGAGATTCTGAGCTATTTGCTCTACTCGTCTGGGGTAGTGTCGTTTTTATGATGCTGGGTTGCAAGTCCACTGCGATCAACCCTCCTCCTTTACCCGGGCTTGGGACCGGCAACATCAGCTGCTGAGCTACTCAATCCACTCAAAAACTGATGCAGGCGGAGTTTGGATATCTTTAATTATTGATTAATGATGGCGACTTGTGTAAATTATACGACGAAAGAATATCTGTCGCAAGTTTCTTTTCTCCATTTAACATTTATTCTGGAGAAGCTCTGTAGCCAAAGAGACGTGTTGTTGACTTTCAAAAATGTAATATTTAGTAATTTAAACAGTGCTTACCATGACGAAAAAATAGGATTGTCATTATTTCTGTAGTTATATACTAACTAAAAAGGTGCTCATCCAAGTTAAAAGTGAGTTTCCTTTGTATTTGTTAATTACCTTCAAATGACAATCTAGTCGATTATTCGTTACGTACTACTTGTAGAGCTTGTGCGCGCTTGTCTCGAGTTAAGGACTAAGTGTAAACCGGAAAGGCATTGACAACACTAGGGACCAGTTAGCTAACACCGGCTAGCTCACTAAGTAACTAAACTAACATTAAGGGAAACGTGAAGAAACCTGGTATAGGCTGTGACAAATCTAAAGGTTACAGGTACTAAGAAAGCGTCTTATCTAAGCGCAGAACAATTTTTAATTACTATTTTTATTGATACTTCTGTTGTTAATTAGTAATGTAACCCTAAAACTTCTATTAGGTTTTGACGTAAGCCTCAGCGCCGTCGTCGCGCCCCGCTCCAAAAATACCGTTTAAATCCAAGATTAATCTCGCATGCTCTTGGGCAATAACGCGACGCTGCCGTTCTCGGAGGGCAACTTTAATTTGACACCATTTAGGCCGCATCCAGCTTGCGGGCCAACGTTTTTAATCGGAAGCATTCCAGAGCGGCTCTCCAATTCGGGACGCTGGCTGCGTCGCCGAGCGGTGGGTCGCTGCGTTATTATGAAAGTTTGAAAGGAGGTTATTAGCAACATTAAACGCGTGTAACTTTTAACTGGTCCCCGAAAGCTTTGCGGCTTTGTGTCGTTCCAGCTATCCGCGATACACAAATAAGCGCGTCGCGTTAATCTGCAGATATAATATGAAAGGATTAGCGGCGCTGGATCGTCCCGAGCTCGCGTGTGCCAGGCGCTCCTGCAAACGCATGGGGAAATTCGCTGGAAGCACGTGTCGATATGCTCCTGATATTGTAGCTGTCCTTGCTCAATGAACTACTTCAGAAGAAGACGTTATAAGATATCTTTCTTACATATTTATGCATGTTTGGCATTCCGCGTATAACGTGTTGCCTATATAATAATGGTGTCAGAATCTATAAAACATCGATAGACACTTAAATATTGTTGGCTGCTTCCATGATTAAGATTCCGATAAGAAGAAGCTTATGTAAACAAGCGTAAAAGAGGCGGAGCTTAGGCGAGTAATAAATTTTCGAAACTCAGTGATCTTTTTAAAAAGGTGTTTACCCAAATTACTTGTGGAGCGTTAGCGCGCGCTTACTTCGAGCTACGGACTAGGCGTAAACCTAACAGTCAAATAATAACACTAGGGACTAGTTGTCCTACCTAGCTGACTAACTAACAAACTAACGCTAAGCAAAGCCTTACAATTGCTTTGATAGACTATGATGATTCTAAAAATTACAGGTGCAAAGAAAGCTTCTATCTAAAAGCTGAAGGTGCGTCAAAAATCACATCCTTCACAAAATATAATGTGTTTATTGCCTATTTACGACAATCAAGCAAAAACACCATCATAATTAATACTTGCCGTATAGCAAAAAAATGGGTAGATCTACTACAAAATAACAAAATTAAAAGAGCAGTTCGACAAATAAATCAACCACAACTTGCAGCAAAATGTAGCAGAAAAAAACTATTATTGATAAGGATAAAAAATTAAAAACAGCGGAAAGGCTCTTGCATAACTTTAATAAAAAATGTATATGCATAAAGAGCTGTTAATAAATAATTATAATCATCAGCTTCACTGACGACGTGGCACTGATAGCAGACAAAGACAACTACATACCTTCAATGCGACAGCAGGGACATACAACATGGAAATTTCAGCGAAAAAGACTAAATTTATGGTGATCAGTAAGGAATCACGTAGATGTAAACTGGAAATATAGAGAAAAATCATAGAACAGGTTATGATATTTAACTACCTAGAAATTGAAATCACCAGCGAAAGAAACTTGACAGCAGAGGTAACGAGGTAAACATTTAAAGCTGCCTAAGAGAAACCACATGGAAGAATAATATATGACCACAGAAAGTAAGATGAGGGTATACAAGGCAACTAGAGACCAATCTTAATTGAAGCTGCGGAGATAAGAGCAGACACGAATAAAAAAAGCAGAAAAATTAATAACGTAGAAATGAAAGCATTAAGAACGATAAAAGGCATAACGTTGAGAGATGCCGCAGCTCAGCTAATTAAGAAAAAGCTCTCCGATCCCGCACTTTGAACGACGCTCCCCAGGTTGAAATCCCGGCCCGCGAGCCGCGTCGATGGCTGCGCTAATAAGCTCCGGGCGGGTTAAAGTTCACAACTCTGAACTTCGGCAATCCATAAACAGATTTTAATCAACGGTTCGATGTGTGGCCCAGGTCGTTTTGTACTCTTTCTGCCGGCGGGCGCAAAGCAGCGCGAGGAAAAATTGAAGCGCTGAAGGCGTGCCTGGCAAGGCGCTCTTTTAATTAAATTGGACTGGATGGGGCAGCGCATCTGATTTTGCAGTAAGGGACTTCGGGTGTAAACTTGCGTTGAAAGGACTGAGGATGTAAAAGTTAAATGATGGAGTAACTTCGGTTCTCCGAGCTTGTAAAAAGTAGCCAAAGTTAATTTCATTGTTCTGTATCTTATTGCCTACTTAAATTTCGTACAAAGAACTTCTGTAATCTTGTTAAAATTACAATACCTCTAAAGCCAAATTTGTACGACTGTATTTAATAATTTATTTTCGCTACGCCTGAGGTAGTTGTTAGATGTCTATTCGAAAGATTTCTTTTATTGCATGCTTTTATACTTTTACCTTTGCTTTTTACATGGGGGGGGACTTAAAGCTTCATTTGATTTATTAGTAGACATACTGTTCACTCCAAATCCGGAGTTTGACGGTAAAAGCACGTTCATGTCCTTACAGTATCTTCTGAGCAGTATTAACGTACGTCTTAGATTAAGGGTTTTATAATCATACTTATATTTACTTTAACTTGTGTTTATCTTGGTATACATCGGCTTTCAAAAAATAAACTAATTTTTCTGCACAAGTGTAAATTTGCCAACTTACGATCTTATATTTTTGTGGAAGGACGCACTCTGAAAATGACTTGGATCCGTTATCTTAGTTGTAAGCTGAAGAAAACGCGAGACTGGATTTTAGAACACTCAATTTTTATGATATCTATTGTGGCTATAAGTTTATCTACTCTTAGATATGCCTTAGGGCAGACGATTCGAAATCTATGACTCTGAGTCTTTTTAACAGTTTATGAAGAGAAACAATTTTCTTAATCTACGCCGCATTTTCTGCCTCCTAAAATATCAAAGTTCGCATCGCACACTAACCTTCAGGCGACTATTTGCGTTTACTTGTAATCTCTCGCACTGTTGCGTAAACATCGCAAAAGCCGTCTATAGCTCGTGCATTCCCGAAAGTTTTTTGATTTACCTTTTGTGGTCATTTCCACTCGATGATGATAAGAACTCTCTTTGTTTTGACCATGGTCTCCTCCGTATTATATGCACAGCTACTGTCATCTTCCGCCAGCTTCCGGATTTTGGTGAGTTAGGACTGGAAGTTACCAGTTGCAAGAAGTTATAAGTTAGACGGTGTGCCGGTTAAAGTATTCTACAGCATGTCGCGCTCTGTTAACCATGCGAATGAATATCTGCGTATTCGCTGCTTGCTATCTCTGCTCCTATTTTGCTCTCGACCTGGCTCGTAACCGGTTTTTTACAAGCCACATTGGTTTTTATATTTATTTCTAAAATTTTTAACTTGCGCTTTGGTGCAACAGATCAAATCTCGATCTTGTCGGCTCCTTCATGCTTTTGGTAATAAGTAACGCTGATTTGCTGTCAGATATTTACGGCGCATTTTGAAATTATTGTTGTGTGCTTCTCTTTATATATTACAAGTTTTTACATAGCTATCAGCTCCCACTGGAAGATGGTGCTTTAGTCTGCTAGTTTAGTTCATATTTAGTGGATTTCTTCTCTTCACATGAGGTTGCATCTCAGGCTTTTTCTCACTGGATGAAAAGTCATTTTGCAAGATCAGGCACTCTGTCTCCTCTATGGACCGTTTCTGAACTCACTTAATCGCAGTCAGTTGCTCCCAAGTTGCTATTTTAGTTTAGTTGTTATCTGACTTCGTTTTGTAAAATTCTGCAAAATGAAATGCAAGAGCGATAACTGACTCAATACTAACACCATCTCGGCGGTTATGGTGTTGAAAACACCTGCTACCTTTAATTCTCCTAAAGACAACCAACGAGAGTGTGTACATTGTGTCTTGTTCTGTGAGATTGCGTCATCGGCTACGTCACAAAGTGATCCTAATTGGTTCTAGTACCGGTTGTTTCTGATAAGTGCATGTTGGCATGTCCGTGCTTCTCCAGGAGTTTCTGGACGATAACTCATAGAAAAGCGTGTGGGTCACACCTGCAGCTGCTTCAGCCACTCAAGCCGCCCCAATCGCCTCCGCCAGTACCGTCGCTCCGTGATCGCCCCCGCTTATTCTAGTGAAGAGCTATTTGGAGCACATTAGTCCTACCCAAACCAACTCCAGCTAAGAACAGAACTTTAAGCCTGTCCTCCGCCGAGACAAGATGAGGATGCTTCTGCATTTTTCTTCGGTCCAGACTTCGAGCTCCTGAGTGACCGAAAAGCCCACCCGGATGCACCAGCTCGCATGGTAAGCCCACCCTCAAAAGGATATCTCCTGCTATATTGAGAAACAAAGAGACAGTGGTCTTTAGTCAGAAAGGCAAGAGAAAGATAGGATTCTTTCGAGCGCTACATCTGGAGATTATCCGCGTCTGACTCGCTTTCTGGAAGGAGTGAAGATCCAACATCACTTTCGCCTGCTAAAAGCAGACAAGACTCTTTGCTCCGTGATGCGTAGCGTCTCGGAAAACGTCACCAATTTGAAGCAGGAGCTCCACGATCAAAACATGCCCATCTTCATGCTGGGGATAAGTAAGAAGGGGCTCTAGCGACGATCGATAGTGCTCTTGTTCTTGGAATCTGAGTGGAGCGGCAAGGCCATATTCCATGTGTGCGGCGTTCTTAATTTGACTGTAATGGTGGAACAGCCAAATAAGAGGAAGGTCGTCAGTCAGTGCTACTGCTTTGGGCACGTGCAGCGTTGTCCCGTCAGCCCAAAGTATGTAAAGTGCAAAAACAATCATCACTCAGTAAATTGCAAAAAGCCGTGAGCTAACTAACTCACATCCAACTAAATTTTGGTGACGAGGAGGAGGTCGATGGCCAGACCGCCACCAACTTTCTAAAGGTGGTTGCAGAGCTAATTTTCTGCCATCTTTTTTAGAATGTTAAAAACTGCCAGAAGCTTCTGCCAGTTTGGAAGCTCCTGAAAGGCAATTTACTTCCAACGTCAGAGCTTACCAGACAAAAAAGGTTAAGGGCTTAGACTCAGGTACTTCGATAGCCAAGGATATTCACGCCTATGTACACATTCTGCCGCCTTAAGCACGACTATTCTTGTAAGCTTAACAAGGTTCTAGATTCTTTACATTTTTTTGCCTATATCTTGGCTTCGTACGTCTCCGGCTCCACTACTATTTCGAATACTTGCGCTTTGCTGCAAAAACCCCACGTTAATTGCGCCGCTGCTTTGATCCGATGGGAAACTAGTTTTCTCTTATCACAACTCACTTGTATGACTCTTTCACGAAAGCCGATCGTTAATCTCTACTTAAAGTACCCATTGTAATCCTTGTAGACGTGCAAGGCATTGAGAAAGAAATTCAGCTTTACTTACCTTAGTCGTATTCTTTTGCATCACTCGTATCTTTGACCTTCAATAACGCATCCGGACGCTGTTTTACCAGTTTCCATTGTTATATACATACCAGAACCGCTATTTTATTAGTTTGTCGCATTTTCTCTGACTTTATGACCCATTTTTAATTTTCTGAAATTCTCTTGTAGTTATGTTGATGAAATTTATGTCGCGATGACCTAGAAATGTCGGTTTCCTATCCTAGTTTATAATTGTAAGATTAAAACGTACGAATAGATCGGTAAATTAGTCTCTGTGTCGGCTCCCACTCCAAGTTGACCCTACTGCCTCAGAAACTCTTTTGATGTGGGAGTTACTTCCAATCCCTTAAATTTATAATATCGCCTTGAAATTGCCGGTCCTTTGTCCAAAGCTATTTGATTAATACTAAAAAAATTATTCTTCATGCTATATGTGACATCTTCTTTACTTATGTAACAAATTTCCAAAGCACTCCTGACGTCACGCGCGAGCGACGGAAATGCAGGGATCGAATAATGCGAACATTCCAGGCGTTTCTAGCCGCTTTTTGTAGGATCTAGAACCGGTTTTAAGTTGCTTAAATATCAAGTAAAAAAGTCGAGTAAAATCAAGTACCAGAAGAGAAATAGTGTTACAAATAAATAGTTTAATATGAAGTTATTAATTTTGTGTTACGTACATAAATAGTGTTAAATAATTTTGATTACATGTAAGTAAAATAAAGTAGTTTAAGGAAATTTGCATGTGTTGTTCTCCACGGTTGAGAGCGAAAACGTTATACTTGCTGTAGTCGGTGCTTCAAAAGACAAAACTTTTGATCCTCTTCGTGTTTACTTGCGGTCTCTTTTTTTACTATTTGCTAGTATGCTTATGACGCAGCGCTTTTTTCACTTTTAAGGCACTAAAGGAGTGCTTTCAACCGCACTTTTTGCATAGGTGGTCTGTTTACTTGTATCTTACGACCGAAACCATAGCACTAGTAACACTTAACAGTCTCAAGTAGTTTTCCCGCTGTCTCCTACTCCAAGTTTATACTATGGTCCTTTTAATCTCGGAGTTACCTCTACTTCCACGTAGACTCTGCCATGGAGTTTCTTGTTATCACCAAAGCAGTACTTCTTGGATATGTTCTCTTACACCTCTCTAGGTTGTGTGCGATCAGCACATTCTTCGGTCTTTCTTCGGTGAAACCTAACGCAAAACTATTCAGAATCTGTTTTTGTCGAGCTTCGAAATTTATATCTCTTTGGCATTAGTGACCACAGCAATCTTTATTCTCTTAATATCCTCGGAACAGTGCAACTTAAAGATAACTCCGACCGTCATCTTCATGTAGTTTTTTGGTCATTTTTAGCCTTCAAAACTTCCCCTTTCTCTGTCAGCCTCCATCTTGGTCATGCCCATAATATTTACCGCGTGGGTCTACTTTTTGGGTTTGGCAGCGGCTTGTGCAAAGTTTTTTTTAATTGCGTACTTCAGTAATGGAACCCGCAAAGCTTACACTAGCTGCCTTAGCATGGGTTCTGTTTATTGAAGCTTCCGGAATCGAATGAGATAACATTGTCGCGTTTGCAATGGCTTGGTTCTACTTGATGGAAGCTATTTTAACGCTGCAGGTCTATATTAGAAGAGTATTGCTGTAAAATTTGCGCAGTGCTAGGAATAAAGCGTCGACAAAAATTAGTCCTGAGTAGTTATGCAAATGATTCACCTGTTTAGGTCTTGGCTTATCCTAAAAAAATTTTGTGCCAAATTAATTACTACGCCATAAGCGTTAGTGTGGTCGTGCGGTTGAAGCGCGTAACTGCGGTCCAGACGGCCTCAGGTTTATTCCTGGGGCTCAGATGAATAGCGGGTGGCTTGCTCAGCTACTAAAAATAATTGAGTACCTGCGTTCACTTCGTACAAAGGGTAATCATAGCGGTCATCTAAGGTGCAGTGCTTGCCACATCGCACCGTATCAGAGATGGTGCGCGACTGGGCAGTGAGGACGAACATATGAAAGCCTTAACCTCTCAGCTCGTAGGCCGTGTTCTCACGCGATGTATTTGAGCCTAAAAGAATATTACCCCATAATTGCTCAAAACTTATAATTCTGCCCTTTATCTCCAGAGGTAATTCGAAAGTCATGAATGAATGCGTACACAAAATCTAAGCCCCACGAATTTTTATTAATAAATCTTTAATAGGTTTTAGTAGTATTACATATTCGAAACCTTGTGCTTGTTGCCTAAAACAAACAGAAAAGTGTCATAATGTCGGTATTTGCAATTTCTTCGAACGCGACTGGTATTCGATGGTATTTTCGTGCTGCATTAATTTTCGAAAATGTTTCTTTATCGTGCAGGTGCTATGCGAAATTTTGAATATGTGTGGGGGAGGATCTCTTGGACACTGTACGAGCATTGAGTGCACGAGGCAGATACTGCTCTCTGTTTTGAATGCTACGTAAAGCAATAATTCTCATAGACTCATCAACCGGCGCATTATCTTCTGATGCCTCATCAAATTCTGCTTTCATCTGCCTTTATTGGTATAGAAATAAGTTGCTATAAACTCATTTTGACGGAGTGGTGCACGTTATGTTTAATTATGTCTGTCCTAAAAACCGGTGGTTGAATAAAATATGAAAATTGCGACAATGACTCGTGGTACATAGATTCATAGATTACCGTTTTATCAACATCCGATCGTAGGTAGGTTTGCCATTACGTCTAAAAGGTTTTTTTTTGAGAAACTGCAACTTGAAGGCTTTATTGTGCCTATAAATATGCATAAATACTACGACGTCACATTCATCCACAAGTTTCCAGCGAGACTCGAACTCGCCCGCGTGCTGGGTTTCCGGACAAACGAGCATTGCTCATGAACAGTCTGCTATAGCGGTGGTCTAAAAATGCGTTTACTTTGTGGTTTAATTAATAAACTTTACGACATACTACCCTTTCGTTGCCTAAGAGTATTGGCACGTTGTAAGATCTGGCCGAATAAGTGGTTTAACAGCGTGCTGCTGTATGAATGGCAAAATGAGTTTTTGCAAAAAATCTTTTCGATAGATGTCCTAGTTGATAGATTCAGTGGTGATGAAAGCTCTGCTATTCAAACCGAAATTGCCCATGGCTTGCCAGACAAAGAATTTCTTTGAAAATTTTGCTTTTCGCTGTCTTTTGCAGTTCTTGGAAGCACCTTTCCTACTGCAAGCAGTGTAGTGATCTTGTCCAGTAATATAATTGAAGTTGTCGAAGCGATATGTCTCATTATCCATCATTAAGCACTGATATCGCGTCAATACATTTTTGTACAACTTAGCGGAACGGGATTGTGCTGTTGATGCTGTTTTGCATTTCGATCAAGGGCTGTTTGAGCCATAAATATTTTCAAACCGGCTCTAGCTTTTACTTTTTGCACAAAAGATTCAACGATTTTAACTTTCTAAGCTACCTCTCGCGAAAAATTTTGGATTGTCTTTAAAAGAACTGCAACACTCTCTGTTCCTTCTTCTGACCTGTCATTCTAACTTTACCTCCACTTCCTGTGTTTTTTTCACCATAAGTCGTTGTATAAACTGTTTTAGCATGAAAGCGACAATAAAATTAGAAACATTTGCTTTTCGAGCAAGCTGATGAGTACTCATATTGGGATTGTAGACAATGTTATATTCAATATTTGGCACCCTCTTTAGGTACTATGAGATTTAAAAACGTCGCCAAGTGCCGTTTACGGACGCTTTTTTCGTTTTCGAAGATTGTTTTCATGGCGGGACCTACTTGGCACTTTTTTCTGGAATCTTTAGTACAACAGTACAACAGAGCTTATTATCTTTGGTTGTGTGCACACAATAAGGAAAGCTCTTATCAATTTTTGTTTGTGCATTCCCTTTGAATTGTGATGTGAACAAGTCTTTACATCACTTGAGCTAACTTGAAGACTGTCTTTAACCGCTTTGGCAGTTCTGTTTGGCTGCGACCTAATTTCGTGTATCGAGGCAGGTTTGTTGTTCATAGACGTGGTTAATATGTGTTGCAGCCGTATTCGAAGGTTAGTATTTCAGGAATCTAGCACAAAATTGCTCGATAGAATTGCTTGGCAGATTGTGCAGATTGTGATAAAACATTTACTGCTATGAAATGCCCGACAATTGTTTTTTAAACATTTCGTAGCAAAAACATTTTTTCTTAATTTTTTCAGGCTGTTTGCTTTTTTCTTCGCAAAGACCTTTGTGAGCACGCTTTGATGTTCTGGGGTCACTAATTTGAAGCGGTCGTCGAGTGCATGCAGTTTGAGTGCTACTTTTTTATTCTTTGAAATTGAAATACCATTGTTACTTCCGAGCTAAATAGCTGCCGATTCAAAAGTTCAATAGTTAGTGATCTTGATAGAGATAAATCAAATATTTTTGAAAAAATACTTCTATATCAGCTGGCGACAGTTTTTGGGAATAAATTAAAAAATTTATTTTGCTGATTAATGTGTGATATTTAAGAGTAGGAGTGTGTTTGTGCTACTATGTGCCCACACTTGCAAAGAAGAGATGATTGAAATAATTATTTTGATAAAGTAAAATATTCTTTTTAATTAAAGCTTTGGATCAGATGTTTAGATATTATTTAATTAAAACCAGAACTAAATAATCATTTAAAAATATCCCCAATCTCTTAGATTTTTCACACATCTAAAATAAACTTTTGTCGGGGGTACTAACCTTGGTCCTTCAAACCAACACAATTTTTATGCTCGATTGTTGACAGCTGAAGCAGTGTTTGATATGGTCGCTCAAAAAAAAAATTATTTTTAAGGATTAAGATTATATATGCACTAGGCATGCTTTTGGTGGAAGGTTCTGCAAGAGGAAAATTAAGGAATAAATTTAAATATATTTATTTTAGTTTATTTTTTTTTTGGAAAGTAACCATTGAGAGATTCAAATAGACGCGAACGCTTTCATGGCCGGTGTTATGGTGCATCGTGTGGTTCGGGCAAACACAAGTTTTATTCAACTGTAGGAATTACTACCCGAGATTATACAGAGAGGCGGTGGAAATTTATAAATATAAAAATAATTTTAACAGGGACGACGGATTCAATTTATCTAGGTCTTGGTTTATCGCGCTCAAGGGCAAAAAACAAACTGCGTTGCGGTGAAAGAGCTAGTGACGTCAGAAATATTACCTGTAACGACCCGATTGACATCAGCAGCTAGCCCGACACGTCATCTATCATTCCGATGATGTCAACCAGGCCCCCCTAACACCATCCCTACCATACTCCCACGAGCATAAAAGCGAAAACGCACGGGACAGTCACTTAGTAGTCGCGCGGCAACCGTTGATGTATACGAACATGTTCTCATTGCTCTCGGTAACCCATTTTCCAGCCGGTACGTGTGCCGACTGGAGCAATTACATGAGTTTAGTGGTTTTTTGTGTGCGAATAAAAAAACTAAAAACTGCGTTGTGTCTGTTAGAGTTCCGCTTCGAAGGCGGGACAAAACAGCCCGTTAGGGCTACAATATGGACAAAGAACAGGAAGATATACGTGCCCAAATCAGGGCACTAGCAAGCCGATTAGATGACAAAAACCTGGCTGACCATGCTAGGGAATTTCAGTGAAAGGCCAGCCGCAAGTGCGTGATAAGGATTTTGGGACCTAAATCACCGTCACCTGCCAAACAAGAAAGCCCCAAAACCCAAGCGCTACAAACAACAGCGCCACCCAGCCCTGCGCTCCCGTCACCGGCCCCAACTTCCGAAGACGTTTGAATGCGACCTCTGAGCCAGGTGCACCTGCACCTGCAGAATCGGAGAGAGCTACACAAGCCGCGAGCCCGCTTTCTTAAGAGAGCTTGCAGAACAACAGAGGTATGGAAAATGCTTTCGAATATACAGCCGAAGAGGGATCGATGGAAGTGAGCGAGGGTGAGTCATCCAGCACGGACGACGACTACACCCTCGTTTAAGGGAGAAAGAGAGGGCGACGAAGACCAGCCTATGACGAGCCGGCGGCCAAGGTAGCGACCGCAAATCGCTACTCAGCAATAGAGCCGGCTGAAGACCCAGAATTTGCAAACCAGAAGGTACCGTCAGTAATTCTGCGGGATAAGGGCCGCTGGCCTGAATTACTAGACAAATTCAGGCAGCAAAAACTAAACTTTACCAAAACAAAGAACATGGCCGAGTCCATCCTTATTCAGCCATGTTCCCCAGATGATTATCGTGGCATGACGCGGCTGATGACACTTACCAGCTGCCTTCGATCGACCATTGAGGGCAGTTTTGAGGTGAGTTCCGAAAACCCTTCCGGAAGAGATGGTAATAGAAGACCTGAGGAATCAGGGGATTCCCGTTAAGTCAGCGCGGAGAATGCGACGCCAGCGGGACAAGAGGCCGACGCCGCTGGTATTCGTCGAAGCTGAGAGATCGGGGAAGGAGGTGTTCAACCTCCAACAGGTGATGCGTATGGTAGTTCAAGGCGAGCAACCACACAAGAAGAGGACCGTTGGTCAGTGTCATTACTGCCAGAAGTTTGGGCACGCTCAGCGGAACTGCTTCGCGGTGCTGAGATGCGTCAAGTGTGCGGGAGATGACCACACCAACTCCTGTACCCAAAGCCGAGAGACGCCAGCGCTCCGTGGTACGTAAGAATCACCACCTTACACAGAGACGCCAACGTGCCAACCATCCAGGAGTATATTTCCCAATGCGCTCAACAACTATACACAAGCGTCCAAGGCCACGGAAATCCAGCAATCCGTGGCCTTTACAACTATGAAGCGGACAGAGGCGCCCGAAGATCTTGATTCCCCAGTAAGGCAGTGCGGGGGCGGCCTGAGAAGTAGGCCATCCAACATCCCAGACAGGTCACCGAAGAGATGGGGGATAGGGGCTGAAAACCCAGGAACCCCCAATAAAATGATGAAGATGTGTGTGTACAGTCACTTAATTTTTAGAAGATTTTCTTCTGAAGATGTCTGCCGCAGTTGTGGACAAAACGTCAAGTGTTTCTGAACTCCAACCACGGCCTTATAGCCCGGGAACCAACCACACGATGCATCATTGAGAGATTGTTTTGAAATGGGAATGTGGAAAAATGCAACGGCTTGTTTTTGACACTTTTGAGTTCGAATGGAATATCTCATTTTACCACTTTATTCAATGAATATTCAGCAAGTGAAGACACACTTGTGAAGAAGTTATGTTTCCGAAATTGTTGAAAACTAAGGCTAACTTATCTGTTTGTTGCCTCACATTCTTCGTTTGCTTATCGTTGAACCTCAGAAATCTTCAAATCTATTTACAGCCATAATTGCACTATGTATAGGATCCGAACCGTCATAGAGAAATAGTTCCATTGTCATGGATTTAGCAACTCCCGCTTGCATTTAAAGTTCCAGAAATGCCTTCAATAACCGTTCAATAACACCAACCTCCTTTCATGTTTATTTTGTGCTTCATAAACTCGTCTTCTCTCTTTGTTTGTACCCAAAAAAATTTCTTCTAGCACCTCTTTAGTTACAAATAAGTTCTAGAAATCAACAGAGGTCACCGTTCAAACGTTACATGGAGGTATAGGTTGTATGTTCATTATATTATGTCTTCGTCTTGTCTTGTGGGAAAGGATTAGGTTGCCACATTAAGCCGTTTGGAGTCGTGTAATTTCCACGTAAATTACCTGCCTTTTGCATATGTTATGCATGTGTTATCTTCACTTTATTCTGCATCTATGCCTTTCGGTTGATACTATTTTTATATCACTACCACAATGATCTCGCCTGTTTCTTAATAGATATGTATACAAGTCTACAAGTGATGGGTAAAAGCAGGCTCTAACTTTCTGCAAGTTTATGCACGTCATTAGAACTCCATCATTTATCAAACGTGTTGGAACATGCGCTAGGTAGATTGGAACAAATCCAGCATGATCAAAGTACCAAGATTTTATGGTTCCACATACATAAAAGTTTGAGGTTTGATAGACCTCATAAACAAATCAAAGACTTTTTTTCTTAAAAATATTTTTAAACTTTTGCCAAATTTTATATGAGTCGTATCAAACCATATTAGTTTTAAAATTCCTGTAACCATTTTCACGTCACTGCATTATTACAAATATGTTTAACAGAAACAAAACAGCTGGGGTCTACTAGACCTCTCATATCCATCGCAGGTTTAACTCTGTCATTTAAAGAGCGACCAAGTTTTTGTACACCCTGTACTTGTTTGGCCAACTTGAATTTAATTAAAACACGACAAAACATTTTTTTCTCTAATGAGGCAACGCTATACTCTGGTTAATGGAATTATTAAAAATTGAAAACTCAATTAAAATTGCTTAAAACAAGATCTTTGCGATCCGTTTTAATTAAAACGCAGAACCAGCAAAATTTGTAAGCTCCCGTTAGTAAACCACAAAATATACGAGGGGCGACTAAATAGTAAAGACGCATTTTAACTGTTTGAAATAGAATAGGAAATTAGACTTTGTTGAGTTTTCGGGTCGGTACCAGATATCTTTATAATTACAGGGTACGTTGCTTAAATCCGAACAAATAAAAATTTTTTTTAAACTAAAATTGCAAAAAATCTTTTCACATGTCAATTGTGTGACCTGTCTAGAGTAAAATTAGCTGTTTTGTGGCTGAAAGAGCTCGCACGCTCTCTGTAAAAGAGTGTCTGGACCTGTCAGTCGACTAGGTTTGAAACATGGTTAGTCGAAGGGCCCAAATTAGAACTATTGGGGCCAAAAAAGTCCACGTTACCTGAAAACTAGTTTTGGACTTGTATGTGCCGGTGCACCACCCTGCTGAAATACATATCGCTTTCCCGAGGACACAATTTTTATCTACGATTTTACTGACACCCAACACTTCTTTAATGATCGCCCAGGGTCCTTCAAAATTAACCCCTGAACCCTTTTTATGACTACCAAAGATCGTGTCATGCGTTCTCTCGAATAACTCTTTTGCGGCGGATTAGCGGAACCTTTTCTAGACTTTACGGAAGCATTATATTTGGCAACAATGTCGTGTATAGTTAATCTCGGGTATCCGAAGAACCGAATTATTTCAGTATTTTACTATAAGCACGCTTCTTCGGTTTTATCCGCAGTTCTTTGCAATAGCTCGTCAATTTTGAGGTTATGACTGTTTTATAACAGCATACGACTTTCACGGATGCCAGCAACGATCTATCGCTCCAGTACTATGTAGCGAGATATTTAAATTAAATTTGTACAGATTTGAGTGCCGTATCCTGTATGCATAGGTAAGCTAAAGTTAATTGGATTTTTCTTCAAAAATGCAGTAAGATCAGAAAACTGTAAGGGACGTATTTATGCCAGTCACATCAGTCATAAGTAATCAGACTCGTCTCTTTTAAATTGTTCAGTGCGAAATATTTTCTTGGGTCTCTCATAACAAAGTTGTTACGTGGTCTACATTAGTATTGTTAAGTTAATATTCTTTCTTTTTTTGACTTCTTCTTCTTCAGTGACATCTGAAACGATTTCGGCAAAATCGTATCTGGTTTGGGCGGTATGAAACAAAGTTTTATTTTTACATTCTTGAACCATAATCTTCTTTCTTTCTCGACCTCACTACCCGTCTATTTTCTTTCGAGCAAGGTTTTAAAATATCATATTGTCTATGCCTCATAAAATGGTCGAAAGATCCTGTTTCCGTTTCGTTATGATATTTACAAAGTATGGTTGTTCTATGTTAATTCTATATAGTACTTCATCGTTGCTTGCATGGCATTCTTAACATTCTGTGGTATGACCACATTTTAAAAGCTTGTATCCTCCTTTCTGATTTTTTTTGTCCATGTTTTGCGGTTGTATATTAATAATTGCCATATATAACACTATAATAATCTGAGTCTAATTAGAATGTTTAATTTTAAGTTGCACAATGCATTTATCATTTTCAGTACGCTTGCTCTTGCCTTTTCTATTCGCCTCTTGACTTCATAGAAAAGATTTATGTTTCTGTTAACATCTAATTTGAGTATATTTATGTTTACTTTGTTACATACCCTATCCATAGTTATCTGTAGGTCCATTTAATTATTATGTTGTAAAATATTTCATTTATTTTTATTTCTTCTGGACTTTCTTATAAGACTGCTCCCATAGCTACCTCTGCATAACATTAAATAAGATTAGAGAGAGCACATATCTTTGTGAACGCTTCCATGAATTTTTATTGATTTCCTTACGCATTCGTCTATTCGCACCTTTGATGTTTGCCCCAATGGAAGTTCTTTATCGTCCAGTCCAATTTTCTGCAGTTGGTTTAGTAATTCGTCGTGCTTTTTTGTAGTTTATATAGCATCCATACACTTTTTTGTTGGCCTCTAAACAATGTTCTGTTTGCTTTTCTATTGCTCAGACATTTACGAAAATCAAATTGGGATTGACTAATCTAATCTTCACATTTTCGTATAGTCCCCATATATATTCTATGCAGGAATATTTTCAATGCATGAGACATCAAACTAATGATTATAAAATTCTGATACTTTTAAGGTTTTGGTTTCTTTGATATTATTACAACTACTCCTTTGGTATGTTGCCATTTACGTATATATTATTATACAATTCAGTCAATTTTTCTATATGAGACTCCAACTTTCCCAGGCTTAATCAGCTTAATTGTATGTCAAAATTCTGATTTAATTATATATGGACCTTCAATGGATGTTATATCTGCGCAATTCACATTTCTCACATCACTAAACAATTCTTCTACGTATTTTTTCTATAGTCCCTTTCTCTTCCAGATCCACTATCTCATTTCTCTTGATAATAAAATTTCGCTGGGGTGTTTTTAATATTAAAAAAAGTTGAATTAAAATCCAAATGAAATAATTTTTGACTTTGTTTTGAGATTTGCTGTCGAGGGCTATATCAGTCCGGTTTACAAAGCGATGGGGGTTGCTTTATCCTGCAAATTCCGGTCTTGCGGCGCAACAGGTGCCTGGTAGCGGAAATCAATATTCATAAAAGAGGCAAGTCTGCTCGTCAATATTTAGTTACCTCTTTGCATAGAAATGTTAGGGTTTATCATTGTTTTGTTTTGTTTAGTTTTAAGTTTCTTTAACAAGAAATTAACAGCTTAATTAGTCTTCGTTTTCTATTTCCATTTTCTTATTTACTATAAATGTAATGTAAATGCCATTTATTCAGAACTCTACTTTGGCACAATCACTAGATTAACTCAATAGGTTCTTCTCACTAACCGTGTATTATCGAGGAGCTCACATGTTGAAAAAGCCTTTTGTTCGTTACTTCGGGCAAACTTAAAATGCCATGGTCTACAGTTTTCACTTCGAGATCCCGATAGATATCACCAAGGTGCATATACGACGTTCATTAATACTTTTGTTTTGAAATCGTTGAATGATGAGAAGATTTCCCAAAGTTGCCTTAACATTTGCTTATAAAGGAGCATTATGTGTAGACAACTTGGAATTTCGTCCAATTATCCAATACAGTTTTATATCTTAAACTAAGTTCTTCTCTTTCGTTTCATTGTGGGCCTCCCGTAGCTTGGTATTGAGTGTCATACCCAATTATTTATCTGTATTAATAATAATATTAATGGTCACATCTAGAAAAACAGTAGAGCAGACTTATTTTTTTAATGAATTTTTGATCAATGTTTAAGTGAGCTTTTCTAAAGCTAAATTGGCAAGAGGACTAAAGTTTTTTCTTCGATTATTAGTGTAAGTCTTTCATGGATTTGAAATAACAGGCAAAAGTATGGATAGGCTTGTATGAAGAAACTTTTATGGAGATTTTCCTGGCTTAAACATTATCAGGACCTCTACTATTTGTCACATCACATCTTCAATTTAAATGAGGCATTAATAAGGATCAATTAGTTTTACGGTAGTTTTTCTTAAAGTTGTTTTAAAACTTCACCGGTAATAAGATCGAAACTCGGAGCTCTTTCCCCTGACTAATGTTAGTCTTGATTTCGTCAGAGCGATGAAACTGATCTAATTACTATATCTTCTTGTACCATCGCTTTCATTTGATTGAAACTCATTTCCAAGTAAGTTTTTTTGCTGGGTATTATGTACTCAGTACTACCAGCTTTAGAATTTTTTAGATTTTTAGTGGCTCTTTAAAGGGAATAATCCGTTTTGCTATTATTGGTCAATTCACTTAAGAAGTTGCTATAGTTTTATTTCTAATATGTAGGATCTTTCGCTTTAACCGCTGAGTGACATTAATCAGAGAAGTTTTATCCATAGGGGCTCTGGTTTGATACCACCTTTTTCTTGGCTTTCTTTTTCTGCAACGAGGTCCATAACCTCTTTCTGATAACTAGTTTCCTTTACCTTTCGATCACTTTCTGGCGTATTGTTTCAGACTGTTTAACGAACTAGTAAACAGTTCTATTTCTTCACCGAGCTGTCGCTCATTTTTAACTGGACCAGAAAGATTAATGGAATCTTCAAAATATTGTTTACAAGACTGGGTGGATTTTCTTTATTAATTATTCTGTCATCCAATGTGAGTAGTATGGGGAAATGATCTGAATGGTACTTCTTCAACGTAAAAGTATTTAAAGGATATATTCATGACTATAAAAGTTATAAGACCAGAAATCTTATTTTCATCAGTCAGACAATAGGTAGGGTTCGCTGTCGATAATGTATCTCGGTTGAGCCGATTACCTAGTGATAGAAATTCCTTACCTTTGCTTGTTGTTAGTTTCAATCTCAACTGTGTATGGTTTGCATTAAAATCTCCCCTAATGATAAATTTGTATTCCCGGCTTTCGAAAAAATCTGAGTTCTGATTTTTCTTAATAGCATGTCTAGGTGGCCGACATAATGTTATTTGATATTCTATTCATTGGTGATGTGTGATGGATTCTTCTATTATTATTCCACTATCGCCTTTTGGAATGTTATCTGGGTAAATAGTATGGTGAACTGTGTAACCCTTAAATTTGATATGCTATTCTTTGGTAAAAGTTTTAGCAGTGAGATACAATCAATGTTTTCTATACCCAGGATTATTTGTAGTTACTAATGACGTTAAAGCAGTCTATTGACATTCCATTCTATTATTCTTACATTAGAAGTCATTTTTAGATTTAGGTATTGCTACATACCAGCTTGAAGATGGAATCGTCCATTTTACTGAATTTTTCTAATATTAATTATAATGTAAATATAACTGACGAATTGGGGGTAGAATTTACCGATTTTTTCCACCACAGATTTTCTGTACTATAAATATAAATTTTGCACAGAGTTATTTATTAGCTTTAAATTAAAAAAGTAGATTGCACCAACTCATTGACTGATTCAAAGATTTTCTGTCTATAAATATAACAATTTCTGCGGGACGAAGTTATTTAATTAGCTTTAAATTAATACAAGTAGATTGACCAACTCATTGACTCTAGCATTCAAGAACTTAACTGTAAGTATGCGCTGAAACGGGCGGCGAGGTCTGGGCGGTGATAAATCGGGCGTCGGGACGCTACGACAACGCGTGGGGCAGCAGGGCCGATGGCGGTCCCGGACAGCGAGCAGCAAGGGCGGCAGCAGATCCGGGCGGCGAGGCCGGAAAGCGAGCAGCCGGTACGGAAAGAGAGCAGCAAAAGAAGCCAAAAGGGACTCACCTGATGGCACTTGATAGTTACTTCTTAAGGGGCTGACGACTGAGAGCGAATTCTTTGGTGGCTCGGGTTTTAAGGGCACAGCCGTGACCCACTCTGCTAGTGGGGTGCAGAGTTCAGGGTGGAAGCACGCTGAGCCCGCTGGGAAATGCAAAGCTTGTCCAGGATTGGTAGACGCCGGGGACGCCTTTGTTCTGATTGGAAAATGCCGTGGCGGCTATGGTCGATGGCGTTCGGGTCTACTCGGGTTCGGTTAGCACGACGCAGCGCGGCAGGTTAACTAACCGGTGTTGCACACGGCGCCACAAAGTCGGCCTCAGGTAACATTCCTGCACACGGCGCCACAAGGTCGGCCTCAGGTAACATTCCTTTGGGATTACAAATTCCAAAGGAGGGCTTTTGTGTTGCACACGGCTCGAAAAATTCCGAGCCAGGTAACATTAGCCCTGGCGAAATCGGGGCCAGGTAACAATACATATAACAGGTATCCAATGCTCAACCTAAGGTATATGGACAAACCAAAATGCGGTCTAATATTTGACAACCAGTCAGCACTACCTTTTCTCAGAAAAATGAGATAGTAGAAAAATTAACAAGTCAGAGTTTGGAGCCTTGCTGAAACGCTATCGGTCGAGATCCAGATACGATTCTATTGGATCAAGATCATGCCAGGACTTCGGGGAACGAGCTTGCAAAGCAATTGGCCAAAGAGGCAGCGGCAGAACCTGGACCGCTAATTTTGAAGCGATTTTAATGGAGTTTAGAGAAAAAAAATGGTTACGATCTAAAATGAAAGCAAAATGGGAGTAGAGATGGCAATCAGCAAAAAGGGGCGACATTCGCAGATATTCACTCTTACAGTCGACACGGTGCGAAGGCTGTGGAGTACCTTAATTGGCTCATCGTCCAGCTTGCCAATGGAAATGGTAACTTCTGGGTGATCAACAATGCGATGCACGTCCTGCTGGGTGCGAGGAGGTTAGACAAATTTGTTCTGGTGCGTGATAAAAATTTGAGAACAAGGACTAACAGACAGAAAAAAGTGTCTGTTTTATTTCGTATAATTGCAACTATTAGCAGGACTCGCAGCTATCAGTTTGCCCTGACTTGAGTTTTCTGCACTAAGGTGAATTTGTGCTAACAATAAAATTTAAGAAAATTTAGTATTATGAAATTTAGGTTTAAACCTAGGGTATATAAGACAGCACCCTATCAACGCTCTGTCATTATTACAGCTCCATATGTCGTTGTTCAGAGTTGTAGTTGTAACTCATTTTATTTAAGTTAGCTGAGTTTGTTTTAAAATTAATTACTGCACCACTTAAGAGAAAACGAAGCATAATATCTAGCTGAGTATCAAATAAATGGTACTTGCTTTATCATCTATATCTGATCTACCTTTTGGTAGCGGGTTTCTAGCATTAACAAACTATCGCATGCCGAATTTTCATCAGGAAGACTCTTGTCGCTGCCTAATATGGTCAATACTTTTTTTATGTTCTGTTTTGGTTTATTTTTAAGACCGTCTTTTCCAGTCCCTTCTCTTTCAATTTATACTCGATGTCATTCAAAATCGTCATCTTTCTTTTTGTAATTTACTAGTAAGTTTTCATGGTTGTTGCCAAGCGACTCAGTTTCTCAACCTCTGCGGCTTTTGCACTTACACCTTCTTCTCGCATATTTCCACAACTTGAGGACGCTCTGGGCTGCAGATGATACCAGAAAACACCTTTTTGTTTGCCTGTTCAAAGGGAGTTTGGCAATAAGTTTTGTGATAAATTTTTCTTTTCCTCCTCCAGAAGAGTGATATTAAAGAACATTTAGATACTGTATATACTGGATCTTTGCCTTTATGCTCCACTGTAAAAGAAGAGGATAACAAATTTTATTTGGCCTCAGAAAGCATCGAAGGCAAACCACTTGCAGGTCAGTCAGTTGCAGTTCTTTGTGAAAAAACGTTGCTCATGTTGAGCGTGCGGTGCTGCGTTTAAAAGCAGAAACATTATCAGCACTGTTGGGATTTTGAATAAGATTAGTACAAAAATGGCAAATACTAAGGAAAGAATTAGCTGGAAGACTTTATCGTAGCATGCATACGTCTAAAAATTTGGTCGACGAGGTTTATGTAGTTTAGGTCGGCGTTGGAGTAATCAAATACGTACTGACGTTGTGTACTATTAGAGAACGTTTCCAAAGCGACTCATCGGTCATGTTGAAAGCCCCCCAGTTTATTATGGTATTTTTTATTGATTTTAGAACACTATCTATTCAATAGCTATATTTTCCTTTTTTTGTCCATTTCCATTGCACTGTTTGTTTTCATGGTTTTAACCTCACCTCCCTTCATTCTTATATCCTTATCTACTGAAGTTTAACCATTTTGTTCATTGTTGAACATGATTTTGTCCAATTTTCACATAAAACCTTTCAACATACCTTTTCCTTATTTTTTTTATTTCCAAACTTAAACCATTTTTCGTATTACTTCCGCCCATATTTTGTACAAGTTTATTTGTTTTTAATCTTTTTCAACTTCGCATTTTTATTTTAGTGTGTCTTATTTCCTTTCTGCAACCTTTTAACTTCTTTAATATGCTTTTGCTAATTTTTCATGATTTTCGTAACTTCATCCACCAGGACTCTGTGCATGCTTCTACTTCTTTAGGAGCATCTTTTTCCTCCAACCATATCTTTGTTTTCCATAATCAGTTTAACATTTCTGGAGAAATTCTGTGAGAGCTTTTAAGTCACGTAGTCTTTTGTTCGGCATTGAGGAAGCTAATTTGAGTAGTGGTCGGATTGCGTTGCTGGTGTGACGCAGCACATGTGTATTCTTTCTTCGACCTTGCTTCGTCCAGTCGTAGAACAACTATATAATGCATCTTAACCAAAACGATCTCAAATTTGCCTATTTACGCACACACGTAAACGCGCTAACGACTTTAGCGAGTGTTATCGTATCGGTGGTGGGACAAAAGTTTTGTTTATTGATTGACCTACGTATATTTGCAATACGCTACCATAATGAATTCATTATCGCCTACATGGTAGGCACATGGCGCTATAATGAACTGAACACTCCCTAAATAGCAAATAATCGCCTTTGCCGCTTTGGCATTCTCTATCTCATTACACGTAACTCAAGTAAGCTGCTTATGAATAATTACTCAGAACGTTTCTCTGATTAAAGCAATATTTTTCCACACATACAAGTGTGGCTACACATTACGCAGCATCTGCAGTATCGTTGCTATGGAACCAAATAAATTCGACGGCCAACTTATCACAACCTCTATAATGTGCCGGCTGATGAAAAGGACACACGCGCTCTCCCATGACGTTAAACGAATCATTGCGTGCTTATTTCTAGGCGCAAGGGGTTCAGCCCGGACCATAATTAATGGCGCCGTTATTGGACGGCCGAATGCCCCAGTAATATTTTGCAGATTTCTTAGATTACCCAGGGAGGTGTGGGATGAGTAATTGTTTCTGGGAGGCACCGATTGTAAATCTGTTTCGATTTTTGTGTAAATCAAAATAATTTAAAAAGAATACATCTAGTGAACAAGACAAGACTCATACACTACTAGATAGTACAGAAAGTTGAAGGAACTAGGTTTGGTAAAAAAACAAATATCTTTTAGAGTTTGAGATCTTAGACATGCATGTGGAAAATAAAAGTTAAAAATATTGCTGTTGTAGAAGGGGGGGGGATCAAAGAATTATAAATTTTCTCTTATTTGAGGTTCTTGAGAAACTTTTGTTCTAGAAACATTGAACTACTGATGACAAACAAAAAGGTACTAGAAACGAAGAAGAAAAGGAAGAGGATTCTTTTAAAAGGGTAGAGACATGCACAGAATACGTACCAATGTCCAAAAACCAAAGAATGGAGTCAATATTTGTTGGATAAAGTTAAAAAATTAAGAAACTTTGCAAAAGTATGATAAAGAAGTTAATATATTCTAGAAAGGAAATGAGGCACACTAAAATAAAAATGATGGTTTGAAAAAATTACAAACTTAAATAAACCTGTACAAGATATGGGTAGAAGTACTAACAAAAACAGTATGGTTCTCACAGGTTTAAGTTTAGAAATCAATGGAAATTGTTTCTAATGAGACTGATAAGAATGGTCAAGGTCCTACGTAACCACTCCTCCTCAAAGTCGCTCTCCACGAAGAGAACAACGTTGCTCATACCATCACGGATAAAATTAACTTGTTCTCTAATAGTATAGAAGGTCAGTGCGTATTTGACATCTCCAACGCCGCCCTTGCCCATATAAATCACAGTGTTCCAGCTGATCCGACCTTTAAAGCTACACAAAACTCATGGACCTGACGACATTCTGAATTGTGTGTTTTCGATTATGTCAAATAAATCAGCCGTTTGCATCACCAATATCATCAACGCTGCCCTCTGCTTTTGTCACCTTCCGAGCTCCTGGAGATCATTAAGCATTAGACCTAATAAGGGAATGGTACGGTAGGTTGAAAATAGCAGTCAACCGTCCAACACTTTATCAATGTTATTGTGATGATCTGGAGATATCTTAGCAAGAAAGTGTGAAAAGCCTACATACACTAGGCGGTTACCAAGACGAAGGCAGCTAACAGGTCCTTGGCTCCCTCCAACCCAAAAGCAGGTTCTTCTTTTGCAATTATATGATATTTCATACAATCATTGTTCATTTTGTATAGGGATGTACGGCAAAAATCTACGTAAACAAGCACCAAGTAGTTTAAAATTTCAATCGTCCAAGAATAAATCTCCCAGAGCATTATCTCACCGCCTACTAACAATGAAGACCACATAAATCCTATTATTTGTGATTAATCTATACTATACATTTGATCAGAATGTAAACAAAGACAGCTGATATAAAATGTGGTGTGGTTGAGCTTTGAGCGTACGTTTGTTTTCTATATCTTACTTTTGTAATTTCACCGCGCCGACTTATCCCACTGTTATTATTTGTAAATAAGTTGTTCCACGTTCCCACTTTGCAAAAATTTCAGAAAAGGCGAGTGAAAAATTGTCAGCCTAAGACGCCAAAAATACCTTTTTGCAGGTGACCCCTCGTATAACTACAATCTAAACAAAGCCACCTGCCATAAGCACCCGAAAATTTTAATTGTATTGTATTGGAGACCAGACATTGAGAGCAAACATATGGAAACCTTCAGTTTTTAGCAATCTTCCTACACATGGCGTTAGAGATTTAGCACTATTATAATTTTATAATATTTTATAACGCGTTCAAAATTATTACATCTATCTAAAATAAAGTCATAAATAAATGTTGTTAAAAACACAACTACTGAACAGCTGAGCTGTTTAAAGGCTTACGTGAATGTTAAATACAAATATTTTAAGAAATGTGGCTTAAACCGCACATGTGGCAAATGTGGTCTGTCAAAGTATATTCGTCGAAGCACGATGTCAGTCGCGGTGTTGAAGTCTTTTGAGATTGCATTGGCATCTTCAAAAGTATCTTCAACACGAGTCTGGAGCTCGGAATCTTCTTGAGATAGTGGAAAATTCAAACGGTGCGATTTGTCCCGAAAGCATAAAAAGAAGAACCGACCAACCAAAACAGTTTCCGGCCAATAAGCTTGCTACCGGTTATCGGAAAAACGTTAGGTTTGGATCGTAACGACGCGCGTCTATTAGTCATATGGCAGAACGGCAGATTTCATGAGCGACAAATCGGTTTTCGTGCGGACACAATTGCGTTCGCGATCTCCGAAGTTAATAATACGAAGGAATACTGCGAAAGGTTATCGTAATTCAAAACGGGTGACGGAATCGCGACGCAAGAGGTGATGCGGGAGTGCCCCCAGGGTTCGGCCTCTGGACTAGTATACTAGAAGCTGGTATACCAGAATATATTTAGAGTTCAATTGGCGCAAAAATACCAGATCGTGGGATTCACAGATGACACTCTATTGACAGTTTGGGCGGCGCAATGCAAAACGTTAAGAGCGCGCGAAAATGAGGCACTCGAGGCGCTTAAAACATGGGAGGATAGTTCGAAATTTCTATTTAGCACATGAAAGATCAATAAAGTATTTTTTGGCATCTAACTTAAACGAGAAAGGCTGACTGTCTTACTCAACGGCAAACGCGTCTGCTGTAAGGATCACATCCGGTACCTTGGAGTAGAGATCATTGATCGGTTGATATCTAAAAGTTACATACTGGAGGTTTCTGACAAAAGAAAACAAATTTTCCATCAGATCGTAATGGCGGCGCGATTAACGTGAGGTTTTTGTGGCAAAACAGCGGCGCGCGTTTTTGAGGAAGCAGTACAGTCGGTAATGTTGTACGCAGTCAAAATATGGGCGGAAGGGTAGAAAGTCAGAAAGAATAGAGACTTGCTAAGTGTCTAAAAAACACTCGCAATTAAGGAGACACGTGCTTACAGCACCGTAGCCACCGTGACAGTGTTAGTTTTAAGCCAGTGATGATCTTTGCATTTTATTTTGTAGGAGGCGGCAGATCGAAGGGAGCTGACGATTCGTACGGGGTAACAACTTTGAGAGAAGACGAAGTGCCTGCTCGAGCAAAATGGCATTGAGGCGCGACACCTGTGCTGCATCACCGGCAGATTGCGAGGAAAAGAGAAAATTCTCCATAGACGATCAAAACTCGCAGACTAAAGCATCATCTTCTAGTGCAAGTTAATAGCTATCCGAGAGTGTTTAAACTATATCAATAGGCACAGAGGAGTTATCTCAAGAAGCGTTATAATATACTTCAAATAACGAGTGTGTGGGCCAAATGGCCAAAGAGGCGGTGGTGGAACCGCTATGGACTACCGATATGGAAACGCGTCTAATTGTGTTTGTAAAGAACCGACTACGAGCTGAGAAAGATGAAAATAGAAATGGCAAGCAGCGGTGACGGGGATGTAAAAATTGTAAATGCGTTATATAGTTTTTATTATACCAATATAATAGTGGTGAAGCCCTAACTCCATGTGTTGAAAGATAGACAAAAAACTGACAGACTAATATTTTTATATGTTTATCTTTACTGTCTAGTCGTCGCTGATCATCTCCATTACGAAGTAGTGTAGCAAACACTAGTTTTCTATAATAATATAATTATTTCTTGTTTGAAGTTAACACAGATACTTGATTATTTCTAATGACTAATGAGGCCACCCGCCAGCCACTGAAACACAAGATTAAACCCAGGTCCACCTGCACCACATCTAAACGGCTCAACCTCTCTGCCACACCAATAATTACTTTAACTAAAATTGTTAAAGCTAATAATGTTGGTGCGGTATATTTTCTTTCTAGAAAAAAGAATCTTTACAATAGAACTTGTGAGAAGACTATAAAAGTTCTAAAATACACCTTCAATTTTCGCGATCCTTAAAAATAAACCATACGCACTTCTGCACTCTTTAAACCCAATGGTTTTCTTTAGGATCTGAACACATTACTTTCCACATGACAGCAGAAGGTTCACCTCGTTGTTTGTTTTGAGTATTAGTAGGTACTACATAAAAATAAGATAAGCTTTCATGTTCCGTAGGTGAAATGTGCTATTTTTAAACTTATTGAGCATCTCCCAGCGCACGAAACACTCCGCGCCATCTGCTAGTTGATTGAAGCATGGGTGCTCAGAGGCAACAAATCCTCTTTATTTAAAGGTAATTCTTTTATCTAGCAATATATCATATGCCTATAGGATTGGAAAATTTTCCTGAAGATGCCAATCTTTTTTTTGTACCAGGTGACCTAAAGTTTCTAACACAAAAGCCATTTTTTCTAAACTATGTTCAACAATGATAAAAATGTAAAGTTATAGAGAAAAGTTGCCTAACATTTTGTTTTTAAGAGTAGCGAACATCTCAGATCATCCTACCTTCTTGCAGTGCATATTTAAACTTGTTCGACGTGCGACCATTGCATGCGTCACTTTGCAAAATTTTCTTACTACTTTTGCGTGCAGAAGTCTATTGATAAGTTTTGCCTTCTAGCCGAAAGGTCTAGTTATAATGCTTCAAGGTACAAACATAGGTACCATAATATTCTATAGATCATTATCTGTGAAGACACCCAGTAGCGTTTTCCTACACTATCAAGTGGCCCTACTAGAGGTAAAATATGGATATTCGGTTGACGCAACATGCTATTCTTCAGTCTGTAAAGAGTATCAAAAGTAGATGATATTGCACAACGAATGGCAAAACAAATAATAATGGACAAACCATGTACAAGATCAGGATTAATGTACAGAAACTATTAAATTAGAGACCAAGAGGAAGACTCCAAATGCTATGGGTTGATTATGTGAAATGCATGGCCGAATTTAAAGGAAGAAACAGTACAAAACATATCGAGATAAAGTCAAACCTAAAATATCCTTCCACTACCCTATTAAGTTCAGGTATACCCTAAGAAAGTGTTTTGGGCCTTTTTTCTACCCCAGTTTTATGATATACATCCCTATAACAAATAACACCACAATTGCTGCATTTGTCAATGACACGGGAGTCGTCACTGTAGACAAAGAACGAATTGCCCATCTGTATCAATAAATGGGACTTAACTACCAATTGTAAACTAAGTAAAATACTTAGAACTAACAATTGATAATAAGCTAACTTGAAATGCTTAAATTCTTGAACATAAGTTTTAGTTATAATAAAAAATAAACGTCTATCTCACAAGTCAACAACAAAACCAATTTCAACATGTGGAGTTAGTTATGAGGATGCGCAAAGTTTTCAAATCCACAAATCCTACAAAGAGCCCAATCGAAAATTCTAAGGCAATAGCAGCAATAGAACTCTGCGCAATAACTGAGGTATTCCACTAGGAGAAGAAGAAACCTAGAAACTCATTACATCACCAATGATTAAATAGACTAGTAGAACACCCAAACGAACAAGTCAGCTGGATGCAACGCCAATCTCCCTGACGGCGGAAGACAACTAAAACAAAAATATCCAACAGACAATAAGTAAAATATGTAATAATCGATACTTCTAACTTGTCATTGGACTTACCTTTCAAAATCTAATTTTTAATTCACGATCGTAATGGAGAGGTACGCCATCGTGCTGAAAGTAAAACTCTTTGTCGCCAAACAACTCTTCGGCCAACATGTTTATGTCAATTTCACCAATGACTGTTTGCTCAAAAATAATGGCTTTAAAGTGTCCCATGTCCATACCTCATACTACACTATAACCCCTGGTGACCTTGCTAAATAATGTTTCATAGTAACACGTGGACTTTAAGGGAGTCCAGTAGGTACAATTCTGTGAGTTGATTAAACAAATTTCGATGAAAATGTTGTATTTTCTACGTGTTTGTACAAGTGATATTTACAAAGTTGCTTCAATAAGTATTGTATTTATTGTTATATAAAGAGCGAGTGATTGATTTAGATCAGCCGATGTTCCCAAAAAGGGACAAGTATTGCACAATCAATTTACAATAAATTATTTAACCTTAAAAAGAGCATAAAATGAGAGCTTCTAGCGCTTACAAACGAACAATAGAAGAAGAGTCGTATGGAAGGCCAAGGAAAACTAGGTTAAGATCCATTAATCTTCTTTTTACAACTGCCAGCATACGGCAAACCCGGACATATAAAATGGCCGCTACAAATCACTTTATAGGTAGGCTGCAGCCCCGACTTATTATTAACGTTGGAAAATGCGAAATTCCGCAGTACCAGATGCTCCTGCTGTAAAAACAAGCCTAGTTAATTGCCGTTACAGTTCTAAATTATTCGAAATATAAAATATGAGCCATTTATTGCAAAATGCCATGCGTAATAAAAATATTAATTAACGCGTAGTCCAAATTCCAATAACGACCATTTTTTATAATCTAATTATTATACAAAATGAAGTTACCAAACAAAATTTTAATGAATATGTAATGTTCAACAAAAAATTAACAATCTAGTTCTATTTATATAATAAATAAATTAAAATGTTACTAAAGAGAGAGATAAATTAAAGAAAAGTGTTAAAAGATTACAGAGTAAATAAGAATATCAAATTCAAATTTTCTTAATACGAGGGTTGTTTGATAATTAGAGCGAATTTCTGTGAGATGGCGCCACAATTCGGTAGCATTACGGTATTATATATATATATATATATATATATATATATATATATATATATATATATATATATATATGCAGAATGTCTTGCAACTAACTGTTGTGAACCCTCAAAAAAGACATCTATAATCGCTGTCAGATTGTCAGTTTTCTTGTCACAAAATCTGATCCAGTTTTTTGAGAAAGTAGAATGGTTAGAGTGACATCATTATCTGATTGTTCGGATGTGTATGTTATTCAAGAAAATGTCATTCATGTACAGACTCCAACATTAATACTCTCGTTTGGCACATCCCGTAGGGTCTTTTACACCTGGAGTATTGGTAATTGTGTTTACAGACTGTGTACAAAGATATGATTAAGAATAATTTTGGCCACTTTGTTCCGTTTTTCGAAATAGAAAAACCCCGCATACCTCAAATATAAAGTGAAAACTGACATCTTACTTATTACATCAAGGTTGCCTTTTTCCACAAATTACTTTTTTGGTTGTGTTAAAAACGGTAATCAAACCCTTCGTCATTCTCTTATCGCTTAAGCATTTATCTGTTAAGACTTGAAGATGTTTTGTTCTTTTTTCTTAGACATATCTAAAAAAGTGCAAAAACCATCTAAGATAACAGGCTTCCGCACGTATATCTCTCACCAATTCAACAGTGCAATACCAACCTTATCATTACAGATTCCTCTCCATACCTTTTCCTGTATCTACTGAGAGAGCAAAATTCCGATAACTGCAATATTAATTAAAAATGTTTAGGTAAGAGATGCTCAACTTTTTCTCTCTCTAGGTCTTCAGTCTTTTGATTGGTTTGACGCATGTTTTCAGTCTTGTCTTTTTTCTCTATAATTACTCGTGTCCACGCCGTCCATGATTTGTTTGACATATCGGTGGCGTGGACGTCTCCTTGCTCTTTTTTCTTCTGTTTTTCTTCTATAATAGTTTTATAGTTTCTTCCTGGTGGAGAATGTGTACAATTAGTTGGTTTTTTCCAGTACTTTGTCGTTACTAACCTAAAGGGCTCAGCCAATTTTCATTATTCTTTTATAATACCATTGTTTAAAAACTTTGATCTTTTATTTCTTATAGACCAATGGTCTTTGATTAATATCCATATAAAGAGAGACTTCATACAAAAGTGTGTATAAAAAACTTTTTACATTATTTCAGGTTAAGAGAATTCTTTTATTTAGGAGAGTTCTTTTGGCTTGTATAATTTTGTAGTTTATCTACTTCGCCTAATTTCTCCCCACTAATTCTTACTTCAGTCTTGGTTTTGTGTGTTGATCTTTCAATATCATGATTTTGGTCTTCTTTCTATTAAATTTTAAGTTTTATTTCTTTTTCATTAACTTTTCTATATTTAATGTCTATTCTATTTTTCTTTACTGTTGGAGAGTAGGGCTATATCGTCAGCGAAACATTTTAGTTTTTGCCTCGTGTACGTTGATTTCCGTATTGCATGAATACTTAACTTCATCAATTGCCTTCTGGGCGAACAAGTTAAAAAGGAGAGAGGATATAGCACATCCCTGCCTGACACTATTTTTTTTATTCATTATTAGTAGACATTATTCCTTTTTTAGTTGTACAGATTTTATTGGCGGTCCTTTGTCCTCGTCGTGTATTAGTACTTCGAGTGGTTCATTTCTATATATCCTTTCCATCTATCAGCAATGCCTTTATATTTGTTTTTTATTCCAAGACATTTTGTTTTTTCTATTCCAAATTTTCCCGTATGCTTTATCACTATTTCCTGCATTTAAATCTTCTTGTACAAATATTTATTATGTACTTTGCTTTAGTTGTCCTACTTTATTTATTTACTTTATTTTACAGTTTTCTATACTCTTGTTGTCTTTCCTCTATGTTATTGTTTTTAAATTTTTATCTTTTTGTAATGAGTTCTATTACTTCTTTGGTTATTCAGAGTCTTCTATTTTGTAGGGTCTTTTTTCCCAGTACTTCAATTAGTCTTGATGTTTTTTGTTTTATATTTATCCACATGTTACTGGTTCTTGAGGGTTCTATTTTAATTTCGTTTAGTCCTTTTTGTAGTATTTTTTTGCTTTCTTTCAGAATTTTTATGTCCTACTTTTGTTTCTTCTTTTTCTCTATATATTGTTTTAACTTAATATGGTATTTTATTATAATCACATTGTAGTTACTGTCTATAGCTTCAACTGTTTTTGACTTCACTAATACTAGTGTATTTGATATTTTGTATTTTCGATAAAACATTTAAACATGGTGTTTAAATATTTTATTAGTTGCAATTAATTTATGTTGTATGTATAATTCAATTAATCTTTTTCTCTATTGTTTCTCTTTCTTAGACCTTATTTTTCTACCACATTTTCTTCTCTTTCTTTTAGTAGAACATTCCAGTCCCAGTAATTATTAAGTATTTATTGCTTGGTAATTTCTTTAATATTTTGTTTAGGGTATCATATAATTTTTCTATTTCCTTATTGACTTATGGGCACATGTGCATTATCACTAAGTTAATAGGTTTTGTTTTAATCTTTACCAAAATGATTCTTTCGTTTTATTGTTTGTAATATGTTACTCTTCTTTCCAAATTTTCCAATTAAGATTATATCCAATTTCTGCTGTCCTTTCTGGTGTAAATTTAGTGTAAAAAAAGTCTCTTTTCTGTGGTCATCTCAACTCTACTCACCTCCAATTATGGAAGGAGAAAACCGCACAGTTTAAAGTATAATTAAACAAATATTATATATGGGGATTATATTCCTGCTAAAATGAACAACAGGAAGTAAAAATGCGCCAAAAAGGTGGTTTCATCGACTAAGACGGTGATGGTACCATTTTTTTAGGAAAAACAATAACAGGGCCGTTTGAAAGAAGAATTGAGTCAAAAACGGCAAAGATTCAGGTGAAAAAAGTGCTCTACCATCAGGACAAGTCGCCATTGTACAAATCGCAATGGTAAAGTTGAGTTAGTTAAGGTTCCAACTAATTTCTCGACTTGATACTCCCCAAGTGGTTTCTTTACGTTTCCAAATCTGCAAGCTTGGCTTAATAAAAAGAAATTGTGCTCAATATAATCATCGTCCTCGATGAGTATTTTGCAGTCTTTGAGAAAAAGTCTTTCAACGACTTTAGTTTACAGTGAAGACTATAATAAAAAATAAATTGAATTAATTGGAAAAATATTATGTGACTTTCTGTTACCCAATAGTGTAATCCGCTCATTAGATAACGCAACGCATAGAGCGTGGCCGACAAGGTATGCAGAGTTTGCAGAGTTGATATATTTTGAAAATAATTGGGAAAAATGAAACGTTTTAGAGAACTGCAAGACAAGTAGAATTCGAAAAAGTTGCTAAAAAGTTACTAAAATGTAATGAGTTAGGGTATGCTGTTTGTTCCCTATAATGCAATATTTTTTCAGTAGCATTGTTTTCCGTGGTCTTGTTCTTGGTCTTCTGGTGTCTGGTTCCAATTACCATACTTTGTACTTGTTTATTCTTATTAAATTGTTACTATTGTATTTCAGTGATTCCAGTACTTCAATGTGTAGTTCATCACGAATTGCTCTATTCCTTAGCTTCTCCTTTGTAACTTTTCCTAAATATTTTATTTTTGCACCTTGTAGTTTCATATTCTGCTTTACGATTCCCCTCCAAAGATTAACGTCGGTTAATAACTTGTATGTACAGTGATACTTTTTTTCTGTACCCCTCAATCTGCATATCGTTGCAATATCGTCCATAAGTGGAATAAATAGTAATGGGCTTGCTTAGTATTTTACCCCGTCGTAATCTAACTAAATTCTTCAAATTGTTTAAGTTTTATTTAACCTATTTTCTACAATTTTCTATAAGATTTTTGGGCTGGGTATATTGGCCTGGAGTTTTCACAAGGTACCTGGATTTCTTTTTTGTAAATTGTTATTAATAGGTTATTTTCCCAGTCTCGGTATTTTTATTCTTCCCAAGCTTATCTACAAATATTGCATAACCAGTCTATTCCTTTTTGGTCCATACATTTAATGATCTCTGGAGCTATGCCGTCTTCTCCACATGCTTTAACAATTTTTTTTTTAGAATTGAGTTCTCAACTTCTTCTGTCTTAATTGTTTGTACATGTTCTATTCGCTCCCAAATTATACTATCTTCTGATGCTACTGTCGTGTAAGTATTCGTGTAGAATTCTTTCTATTGTTCTAGTATTTCATTTGTATCAACGTGATTATTTTTTATTGATTTTATCCTTTTTCCTTTATCACCTCTTAATCTTTTTATTCTCGTCCAGAACATTCTGGTGCCTATTTTATGTCTCTCTTATTTCTTCTCGAGACATTTTTCAGGATTTTTTTACTTTTTTAATGGTTTCTTTTACTGTATTTCTCTTTCTATTGTATACATATTTGTTCTCCATTTCTTTTGTTTAAATATATCGTTTCCATGCTAATTTCTTTTCGATATTTTAATCTTTTTATATAATTGTTTAATCAACTTGTCTTTTCAGGTGTTTGTTTTCTATTGCCTTCAGTACTGTTTTCTTATAATTGATATTTTGTAGATTTAAACGTTTTGAGTTTCGTCTGTATTTTCGGTATATTGTTTTAAATATTAAATGTAGTTGGATTTTTTTCCCTATTATGTAATATTTTTCAGTATGCATTGTATTTCCGTCATCTTCTTCTTGGTCTTTTGGTGTCTGATTCCAATTACTTCATACTTTGTACTTGTTTATTCTTATTAAATTGTTATATTGTATTTCAGTGATTCCAGTACTTCAATGTAGTTCATCTGCAATTGCTCTTATTCCTTAGCTTTCTCCGCTTTTTATATCTTTTCCTAAAGTTATTTTATTCATTTGCATTTGTAGTTTTCATATTCCTGTTTCATGATTCCTCAAAGATTAAGGTCGGTTATTAACTTGTATTACAGTGATTACTTTTTCTGTGTCCTTCATTATTCGTAATATCGTCCATAATTGGAATAAAAAGTAATGGGCTTTTGTACTTCTCGTTGTAATCAATCTATAATTTTTCAAATTGAAGTTTTATTTAACGCTATTTTCTACGATTATTTTATAAGTCTTGGTGCTATGTTGCCTGTAGTTTTTACAATGTATCTGGATTCCTTTCTTAGAAATTGGTGTTGTTAGGTCATTTTTCCAGTTTCACGGTATTTTTGTTCTTTCTATGCTTGTCTACAAATATTCCATAACCAGTCTATTCCTTTTGGCCTATCCATTTAATGATCTCTGGAACTATACTGCCTCCCCCACATGCTTTACCGATTTTTATTTTTAGAATTGCATCTTCAACTTCTAATAGAAATGAAAATTGAAGAAGGAGAAGGACTGTACATAACATTTATAGATTTGAAAGGTACCTTCGATACAATAGATAGACAGAAAATATGGAAGACCTTGAAAGAATTGAAAGTAGATAACAACCTAATAAACGGAATGCAAAGCACATATGAAACAGTAAGAACAAAAAAATACAAATAGCAGGACAAAGATCAGACGAGATTAGAATATATAAAAGAAATTAAGCAAGGTGACAGCCTAAGCTCTCTATTATTTATTATTATAATGGACAAGCTAACAAAACAAATTAAAGAAAAATACAATCAGTTAAATATAGTAATTTAAAAACAATCAAAGTAAGTGACAATATCACTATCGGACACTAAGAACAAAATGCAAAAATTAATAAACGCGTGAACTGAAGAAATAGAAAATATGAAAATGAGAGTGAATATTAGTAAAATAAAAAATATAATTTTGAATAAAAAACAAAAAGAAGACTAATACAAGGAAATAAAATATAAAAGCAAGATAATGGAAATAGTATCGACTTACAAATTTACTATTAAGTATACTAATGGAAGATGGAAAAATTGAGGCAGAAATAGCAAATAGAGCAAACTAGAAGACTATAAACAAAACAATATTAAGATACAGGGTTGTATCTAGAAGTAGTAGGACTGTTTTTTTCCGCGCGCGCAAAGCGTTGGAGGGGGGTCTGCAAGGCCGGATGTTATGGAGGGGAGCCTTGGAAACAGGTTTTGACCTGCGGCAGTAGCCTACGTGCGTTAGTTGAGTGTGGATAACTGTTTTAGTGCCCTCCTGTTGTGACGCCTAGTGGTCAGTTTCGATGGAGCGAAATTTGGGGCAGCGGTATGCCATCAAGTTTTGCTACAAACTTGGAAAATCAGCGACCGAAACCAAGGACATGCTTACGCAGGCCTACAAGAAGGATACCATGAGCCGTTCCTCGATATTTGAGTGGCACAAGTTGTTTCGGGAGAGGAGGGAGTTCGTCGAGGACGACCAACGCGCCGGGCGTTCGTTAACCTTGCGAACGGACGACAATGTGCTGAAAGTTAAGCAACTTTTGAACTCTGACCGACGGTTGGGTATTAAATTAATTAGTGATGAGCTGAATCTTTCGTACGGGACAGTCCAACGCTTCATCACAAAGGATTTGTAGATGAGGAAAGTGTGCGCGAAAATGGTGCCCAAAGTGTTGAGTGACTAGCAAAAAGAAGTGCGTGTTGAGATTTCCCAAGAAATACTGAACTGTTTGGAAGCAGACGAACATTTTTTCGATAATGTTATCACCGGAGATGAACCTGGGTCTTCCCAATACGACCCGGGAACAAAACGTCAGAGCGAAGAGTGGCACACTGCACAATCACCCCGTAAAAAGAAGGCCAGAATGTTGAAATCGAAAGTGAAATCGATGTTGATTGCATTTTTTGACCGTCGTGGCATTGTCCATAAGGAGTTTGTACATCCTGGACAGACTGTAAATGCAAGATTTTACGTGGAAGTGCTCACACGGCTGCGAAATCGGATCACACGCGTGCGACCAGACCTGGTGGGGAAGTGGAAGCTCCACCATGACAACGCGCCGTGCCACGGCGCGTGGATTGTCAGGAATCTCCTGACCGAATTCGGCGTTTCCACGTTGCCTCATCCCCCTACAACCCTGATGTGGCACCGCCGGACTTCTTCCTGTTCCCCCGGAGGCAGCTCAAGGGGCATCGTTTCGACTCGGTGGAAGCAGTCCAAGCGGCAACGACGAGGGCGCTGAACAGCATCCCGGAGGGCGACTTCCAGAAGGCCTTCGCGACCTGGAAGGCTCGCTACCAGAAGTGTGTGGATGCCCAAGGGGCCTATTTTGAAGAGTATTAAGTCGATGTACCAAAATGTTCAATAATTTTTTTTTAAATCAGTCCTACTACTTTTGGATACCACCCTGTATAAGAATATTGACATATAGGTAAAAAAGAAAATACATAATATGATAACAATACCCATTATAACATGCATATGCCCGCGAAAACTTAGAAGAAAAGATAAATCCAAAATTAATGCAATAGAAACGAAACAAGTCAGGAAAATGACAGAAAAAACTAAGTGGCATAGACTAAATTATAGACATTAAAGAAATAATCAAACAAAAATCAATAATGAAAAAAATAAAACAGAAGCAATTAAACTGGTATGCACTTATAGTAAGAATGGAACCCAACAGAATCACAAGAAAAATAATGGAAACGGGAAAACCAACTAAAAAGCAAATAGACAGACCTAGAAGAAAATGGATAGATCAAATCAAAGACATATAACTAGAACAGGGAGTGACAATAAATGAAATTAAATAATGAGAGACAGAAAAAGATGGAAAAACATTATACAGGACTAGCGACCACTAAGGATTAGAGAAGAAGAATATATAAAGCTCTTTGTTGCCTTAATTAGTTTCCCATATCTTTTCTTCTCAAGCTTTTGCAAATTTTTTTACTCGGTACTCGGTCAAAAGCTCTTTTCAGATCGATAAACACCAAATACTCTTTCCTGTCCTGCCTTAGTATTTCCTTATTATTTATTTTAAACTACATATGCGCTCCTTAAAACCGTTCTAAAAATCTGTTAATTCTGGTTCTATTTTTTGTTCCAGTTTTATGTTATATATTTCCATTCTAGTTCTCAATTTTACTAAGTGTTTGTTCTTCCGTTTTATAATTTCTAAGTACTCTATATAACAATTATTGATTTTGTTTACTGTTAGTTTAAATTTTGTATCTATAGTTTCTCCATGACTTTTTCTTTGCAGCTTTTATTAGCTGTGTGAATTTTTCTTTGTTTTTGTTTTCTATATGCTTTTTCTTGTTTTTAAATTAGATAGTTTTTCCGTTTAATTTTTTGTTTTAATTTTATTTTGTATTTTTTCATTCCATCAGTTTGCTTGCTTTTTCTATTGCTTATTTTGGAAACTCTACAGATTGCCCCCGCAGGTGTTGCAGAATCATAGTGAATCCCTCTGAGCACATATTTTATATAAGAATTCTACTTGGATTTTTCCAATTTCTTGTTTAATTGCTTTTTTTGGTAACTTCTTGTCTTTCATATTTTCCTATTTAGTACAAAATCGATTATTGACTTTTCTCTTTTACTGTTTATTTCGCCCGTAAGCTGGTGTTTTATGTTAGTAAAATTTATTTATAATAATAGTCTTTTTAAAATTTATGCAAAGTTTTTGATGCCAATATTTTTTCTGATTTTTCTGTAGCAATCACCAGATATAACTACTATCTCATTACACTGCTGCATTTTTCTTTTGTCCCACTGAGGTCCCTTACATTTAAAGTCGCCAAATTACATGTTCGTTTTTTACTTTTTATTATCTTTATATTTACTTTCTCTGAGTATACAATGTGTTGCTTATTCAAATGCCATTCCTTCTTGTGTATATTCGCCTAGTCAGTATAATACCTGGCTTTATTTTTGAATCATTGTCAGTAGGACTGTAATTTTTTATTCTTTTTTTTTGCCTACATTTCTACACAATTAATTTTATTTTAAGTGATCTTCAATGTTTTGACATACATTACTTTAGTTTTTTGAAATCTTTAACGTTCACAGCTAATATTTGTATAACTTTGTCTCTTTTCCTTTTCTAATTGATCTTCTTTTTTAATTTATTTTATTTTTCTTATGTTTCTTTCTACGTTTAAAGCTTTCATTCATTTTTTCAATCCTTTGTATTTCTTCTGATCATTCCAAATTTCTTTAACTTCTGTTATGAAATTTTGCATTATAACATATATTGTTGCAGTGTATTCTTATAATTTTTTTCTCCGGTAATTTCTTAGTCACTTCTGCTGAAAACATCTATTTGTCCTATGCGTTTTTATTTCTTGACCTTGTATTAGGATGTATACTAGTTTTGCGAACTGTGTATGTTTTCTATATGGGGACGCGGTGGCTCGAATGGTTCAACCAGTTGGCTCTGTCCTCTAGCCGGCGCGCGCGAGTACGAGTCTCGCCCAGCCCAGTGTGTGTGAATGTTCTAGGAAAAGTGCATGTTATTGGGCACATTAAGCCCTTGAGGCTGCAGTGCCTGTAAGTGCGTCAAAAAAAAAAGTTCTATATTGTTAAACTTCCATACTCCCTATCCTTTCTTTACAAGTTATAATCATGCATGTGCCCATATGCCTCGATAAGTTTCACTCAAATCAACTTTTCGGAAATTAGACTCTTCTTGCGCTCCTATAAATTTCAAAACACGCTACCTATCTTATATTTTTTACATGCTTAATACAAATCCATTTTTAGCATTATTGCCAAGCTGTGTATGTATTGGATCGGACAAAATATCTCAAAATTGAGTAAGTTTTGATACGATTTAAATACACACTTTGCAGTATGTTAAAGAACGCGAAGTGTCTGACATATCAGCGGACAATTGAATATTCCAAAGGGTATGATGCCTAATGTGCAGCTTAAAATTCCGCGTGCACAAATTTAAGCATCTTAGTACTAGAAACTATGTGACCTTCAAAATGTTTTCCCTAATGAGACTTTTAATATACATCTTATCGTAAACTACCATAATTGCTGGCATGATTAGTGCAATAAGTAATTAAAAAAAAGCTAGTTTTGCAGAAATAATCCGTGCTCCAAGCAGTCTAAAATTTCCAACAAAACCCACTAGTGCAAAGAGAGGCAAAAGTGAATTGACTTTTTAATTGGATAAGTAAACACGGCTAGTACTAAAGAAAGAACAAATATAAATGCTGTATTCATTCACTAGAGCCAGTCGTCTAAGCATGATCTAATTGTCTCTAAAACCGCAAAAGCGGATTCTTCCTGCATCAGCCAAGAAAACAACTTTTACCACTTAAGCAAACGATAACAGCTGGTGGACTTGTTGAATCAAGATCGCTTTCTAAGTAAGATGAAGGATGATAAAAACATCGAAAAATGGATTCTGAAGCAACATGTGTAGTGTAGAATAGAAACAAAAGGTGCGCAAGCGCTTATTTAAACAATTTATGATTTGTTTTTCTTACATGACCTTACTCTTTATTGTACTTAAAAATATATTTAAGTACATAAAGAACTATTAGTTAAAGTGTATGTGTGTGTTTGTGTCGAAAAGAAAACGTCTATGTTGTCATATTAAACCAAATATACTTAATATATTTTAAAATAAAAAATGTTTATGCTAAAATATAAATTATTACGTACTGTTATATGCAATAACATTTAATTAAACAATAGAAATTTATAATTACAATTATTATAAGCAACTGCAGAACCTGCAAGATCAAATTTACGTGAGAGTGAGTGAAATATATAATTTATACAGTATACAAAGTTATTTTTTTACATTATCTTTTGACGTAGAAACTCCTTTTGCCCAACGGATGGGTAGTTTGATACAGATATGGTAAAATAAAAATGGTTGTGATACCAATCATCTCGCACCACAGCGACATCTTTGTTAAGTATCTATTTCTTCTAGTGATTCAAACTAATAATAATCGCTGGACAATAACAATAAGTCCGTACTGTAGGGACGGTCGGTATAATCCAAAACAAATTCTTAATTCTTGTCGAGTTTGGAAAGATCTACGGAGCCGAGGGTTGTCGTGAAGTAAAATAACTTCTCGGATTGCCTAAGCATACCCTTAGCTTATTTCCACCTCAGAACAACTGCCGGCGAACAACGCAACTATATAATCCTCGGGCGACGTAGGTGACCTTCATTTTCAATCTCTTTTTCTCAAAAATTATTTATACCACGCATACACTTAAGTTCTTCTTGTTGCTATCTAATTGTATCTTAAGTCTTCTTAAAATGTTAGCTGCTTTTAGACTTTTGTTTGGAGAAATTTAATAATATGTTGCGTAATAGACGAGAGTACTCTGAAATAATAATATTAACTAAAGAAAATTGTATTATTTTTGTACTCGCTAATGATTAATAAGGCAACTAGATGTTTTGTAACTGTCAACTCAAAATTTACTACGTCTTCCACAATGTTTAATCTTATATAATTAAGACAATTTAGTTAATTAAAAATAATTTAGTCTTATCAAATTAAAGTTAAATTTAATTTAATTCAATTCAACGTAATTAAAAATAAAACTGAACTTTAAATTAAAATTAAATTGGACTGTTGCCCTGTACAAATTTGACCTTAATTTTAATACCACATTGACGAAGAGAGCATTAGAACTTATTTAATATTAACTTTATTTAAATTCACAAATTCAGTGTTGAGCAAATTAAATTGAAAATTTACATTTCAAACCATAAAAATTGTTACAGCTTTTTAGTTAATTTAAAATAGATATAACTGGTTAGAATAAATTAAATTAAGGTGAATACGATCAAATTTTGTTTAATTAATTAGCAGTTTTGTACAATTTGCGCTAAATTTTAAAAAGCAACAATTAAAAAATTGTCAACTTTCGAAACGTTCTATACATAAGCTAATATACAGCTTTTCAAGTTAAACGGCTTATTTATTATAGTGAGTATAGGAGAGCAAATATAAAATTTTTTTATTATCCACTAAGGAGTTGCTTGATCAGGCTCATAAAGAAGCAAAGACAGATCATCAAATATGCTGTCAGTTTACTGTATCGCATAAATTGCAACTCCTAATAAAAGATACACCAATTCTATGTTAGGGTAGATTCGACTACTCGAACGCCAGCCCGACGGCGTAGCCGTCATCTGCTTAGCAGCGCACGGGAAATTTTTCACTAACATCGTCATTTCAAGGTTTATGCCGTTATAAAAAACCGCAAATGCGCTCCGCCGAGAAAAATGCGAATGTAAATTGCAAACCGCTCCTGGTTCGCCGCTCGTATCCGCCCCCAGATGGAAAATAGAGACAATTAAATTTATTTCTTTTCGGGTTATAATGGTCATGAAATTGCAGATTTTCGTTTAACTGACTCCGTCTTATGAGATAAATGGTTTCGCAACGGTGATTTACAATTTCGAGCGCCGTACCTTCCGATCTGGCGTTGGCCCGCTCGTTTTCCCGCAAACGAGCTCCGCAAATTATTTTTCAAATTACTTTCTATTGCGTTAGCGGAGATTGCGTTACCTTGCCTTCTGTGCAGACGTCTGACTTGCTGCTGCTGCGAGGAGAAACGAGCGAATAAAATAAAAAATATTAAAAATATGTTAAGATACTAATTGGAATAAAAGATAGTCGAGAAAAACGGCTGTTAAGCAGATGCAAAGTGCGCTAAACAGTTTGCCTTATTACCGCTAAACGTTGCGAACCAGGTAACAAATAATCAAAAAAGACATTGGAGCAAATTTTCGAAGCACCGTCACCGCTGAGCTGTCACGGTTGAGCGGCGAACATGATGACTTCACTATGCGAACAGCTACCGTTAAGGTCCTCGCGGTTCTTGTACACGTGCAAGGATTTTACCAGATAATTCTTGTGCTACAAAAAGGTCCCAGAAGAGGTCCTGGTTGTATAAATAGCACGCAGCGGAGCAGTGAAAAGAAGTCAAGTTATCAAGTGAACTGTTCTAGTGCGACGTTATAGTAGTGTACATGAATATTAAATCAATTTAAGCGTGATACTCGCCACCGTTGAGAGCAGAAATGCTACAATATGATTCTCGCGCAAATTTACAGTAGACTGCAAGCACAGTGATGAGTCGATCAGTCTTATTAAGATATTTGAGTGGTCTAAGAGTATCAAAGAAGGCCGTGCATGGATAAATGGTGATTTTGGCCGTAAACATCCAGAGAATGGAAATTTGACCCATAATCTTTGATGCAATTGCCCTATACACAAATCTATCTGAAGAATAACATGTTGCTATATGTCCTTTACATTCTGGACTTTGCTCTAAACATTTTTCATTTATTTAGATTCCTAAATTTTTTTGAAAATCAGTATTTTTATATTCTTTGATAGCAATATGGTGCAGGCTATTTTAGGATGATGTAGACGATTTAACATATTTTTAATGCTAAAGTTTTACATCAATTTTTAGATAAGCAGGAGATTATATGGAGAAACAAATGGCAGTTTGACTCCTAAAATTTGTCCTTTTCATTTAGGGACAAATTTTTAAGTTTAATCTAAACTCCTCTCGTATATAGACAAATTCAACTAACCTACGTGTTACAATTTATTAGCTATAATCTTCTTAAAAGATAACAGTGTCAACACACGTTTATAAAGATCAAAAAATTAAGAAAAGGTTTGTGCATAACAAAGTGGTGATAATAAAGCGAGGAGTTAAGTGACATTCAGAAAATGTATCCTAGAAGTAGTAAACTAAAACCTAAAAATAAAATGAAATTAAAATAAAACATAATCAAAGCCAAAAGCGGAAAGCTTGTAATGGAGAAATAAGTGATGTCGTCACGTCTTCACTTGAAAGTAAATAAACAAAAAAGTAAACAAAAATGTGGAAAAACGGCATAGGCTTTTTGGACAATTATTTGGAGAAGGCGAACGACGAAGAAGACAGAACAAGTAAATCTAAAATCTCTAAAAAAAATGAAAAATTAGAGGCCCTGCACATTAAAATAAAGGAGGTTGATGAAAAGATATAAGATATAAAATAATACAATCAAGAAGTACGGAAACAAGTCTAGAAAAATGAAAGAAGAACTAATTTAGAAGAAGAATAAAAAAGAAACAACAAAACTACAAAAAGAAATAAAATATTTCATTTCCAAAATAGAAAAGCAGAAAAAAGACAAGAAAAAAACTATAAAAATGTAAACGTAAAAATGTCAATAGACCTGTAACAGAAGAACAATTTACAAGTAAATACAAAAATTAAAAAAACGTTCACAATTATACAAGATAACAAAAGTAATTATATAATAAAATTAAATTAAAAAGAATTAAATAATAAAAATAATTATATGTTTTTATTTATGGAAAATATTGAAATTATAAGGAATAAGGTTGCACTAAAAAAATTAAATTTATATAGAAGACAATCTAACTAAAGAATATAGTAGATTCAAACAGCCATTATAAGCAGCAAGAAAAATAAAGAAAAAAGAAACAATACAAACAGGCTACAAAACACTAAAAATAAAAATGAAGAAAGCTTATAAATAAAAGAAAAAACTAATAATAAGACAAACTAAAATGATAAAAACGACAATAAAAATAAAAACTAGATACATGTTATATGAGTGGAAATAATAAGCTATCTAAGAATAAAAGTAACCCAAAGAAAACTAAGCATAATAAGCTTGCAGAAGATGCAGAAGGAAAAATTGAATTTTGTAAAAAAAATAACAAAATTTGTTATAAAAGTTATTGGAGAAGACTACAACAAGGAAAAAAACAATGGAACTAACAATAAAAAGTTTTAGGAAACAGAAAATAAATAAAAATGGACAAACATAAATCAATTGTGCTGTTACAAAACATCTAAAAATGAAACTAACATTCATAAAACATAGGAAAGTACATAAACTCACTTTAGAAAGCTTTGATTGCAGAACAACGAATCAAATAGGCCCATATGCTAACTAAATCGAAACACGCGTACAGAAAATATAAAAAGTACTAAACAAGCAGAAATAAAGTTTGCACAAAGAAACCTTCAAAAGAAAACATAAGAAAACAAATTATATGGTATACAAAACTTCTCCAGGTAGATAAAAATATAAAATAAGGAAATTAAAAAAAATACTGAAAATAGAAAGTAAGAAAGTGAGATAAAACGATTGTTACCATGTAGAAAAGTTCAAAAAAGTAACAAGTGCAATAAAAAATATAAAGAAACTCTGAACAAAGCAAAAAGAAAGAGTAAGTGTAAATGAAATAAAAGAAAATGTAATAAACAGAAGGTAAGAGATTTCGAAGAAATATGTATAGTAACAAAAAGTAGTCAATCTGTAACTAGATAAAAATGCAAAAATTATTGGACGAACAGAAGAAATACTTAAAAAATAGAAAATACTTTATCAAGGAATTGTGATGTGAAGGAAGAATAATATAGTGAGAATAAGAAAGAAGAAAAAGAGACCAAAGAAAACAAGCAGTACTTACACAAGAACAATTTGGTAAAATGACATAAGTTTAGAAACAAGACACTAGAAAAAAGAAAACACAAAGCGAACTAATAAAAGGTTAAAGACTGTTACTAATGTTAGAATTTGGAATAAAGTCAATGCAGAAGGAGAACATTTCTAAAAATTTAAGACAACAAAGGTACTTAGGCAAAAAGATCTGCTGTTCACAACCTTACTTAATGTAGCCTTTGAAGAAGCGATGAAAAATAGCAGAACAAATAGAAGTAATAATATTCCAACAAACTCATACGAAGTTATGGTGTGAACAGTATCCAGGATAAGACAGAAATCAACAATGGAAATCAATGGTATGGTGAAATTGGCAACAGAAACATTTTGCGAACATTTAAAATTAAGACTTATAAGGTGATAAAACGACCGATACGCCAACGAACTACTGATTTGAAAAAAGTTCCAAGAAGGATATTTGGTGATCAAGGGAAGTTTGGCAAAGAACAAGCTAAGAAATGTACGAGTTGTATCAAAAACCATCAATAAAAAATATAGCAGAACGAAGAAGACTACGATGCATGAGTTTTTTTTTAAAAGAACGTCAGTCCAAAGAATTTCCAAAATGGCATTCAAGGATAGCCCTAATTTTTGCTTTTCTTGATTTGCGTATGTCGTCTCTCTCTTTCCAGTTTAGTCTGAACGAGCCCACAAGGATTGGCATTTGTTTAAAACATGCAAATTTTTCCTGTGCTAGCTTTGGTTGATCCATCTTTGCAGGTTGAGGAGCAATCCAAACGCTCTTACATAAAGTCAATTCAGACCATTTTCCAGAAATCATCTATTTATCTTTGTCATAACTGTTTTCTGTTTTGGATCTATCTGCTTACCCTCTATGCTGTTTACTTATAGTACAATTTGTAAATTTTAAGATTAATAAATAAAATGATAAATCAAAAAGTAGAAAATAGTAATTATAACTATGAAAGATATAATATAGAAGATTGGGAAAAAATTTATTAAAGTTTATGTAGACAACTTTATAATATATTTTTTAAATACAAAATATTTAGTAAAGCTACCTAAACCTAAAAGTAAAACAAGGAAGATTAAATTAATTATAGATTATGAGATAATACGTGATTTGTAACAAAAATATAGAGCTAATATTAATAATGTACAACAAAAATAGATTGCGCGGCAGCCGATGAGAGTCGGCTACAATACGCTGGGTAAATTGAAAGCACATATTGTGTGTGATCGTGCCATTTAAAATATTTAAACAACTATAGCTTGATTTAGATCACGTGCAAATTGGCATTACGTAGCGTAAATGCCTCTTTTTCACTTTGTATTTTGCTGATAAAACTTTAGAATTATATTTTTTTATTGAAGATTTTATCTATCTGTGAAAAATTGGGACCTAAACTGTTTGCTTTTTACATTTTGTTGCTAAATATAAAGAATTTTATTTTATATAACATAATACATTTTACATATTAATTGCTGCTAGATAGAAGATATAAAAATCAATAGGATAAGAGAAAGAACTGTATAGAGTTGCACTGCATTGTTTAAAACTGTTAACCTGCGGTCAAAATTTAGAAACCTTTAACGTTTTGTCTAAAACTGTGGCAGACATCTTCAGAAAAAATCCTCTAAATTTTAGAACTCCAATGTCTTTCTAATAGCCCAACAACTAACAACACAATGCATCAAAGGAGTGGCCATAAAAAGCTTTGCATTTATTTGAAGCACTTAGAATTTTGAAAATCACACCAAGAATCTTAGAAGAATGTCTAAAACTTGAAATTGCAATGCTGTTTAAGTGAAGGGGGTAGCAAGACAAAACTGACTAAAAAATAGGATCATGGCCCATATCAGCATCTGTTAATGTCACTTCCATGTTTTTTAAAGAAAGAAGAAAGTTTCATTAAATAGCTCTTTTTTATCTTTGGACTTTACGTAGTTTACCTTAAAGGTTAATTTCAGGAAAACAGGTTGGTACCTACATTTCTGAAAACAAATTCTAAAATGCATTTTGTTGTTATGAAGAACTATTCGTGTATTCTGAATAATAACCATATGCAGGAATTTTAGTGGTTGATTGAATGAGGGGTGGACCAGATAGTCAGACGGAATTATGTGGGTCATCGATTTAGCCACAATTTGGGTACACATGGGCGACGAACCGTCGCTCGAGCTTTTCAATATGGTTGTTTCTTAAGAACGGCCCATATGGGCTATGTGATCGGTTTTCGGTTTCAACAACAATTACTTGTACGTGGGCGAAGGCCTATTTGGGATTGGTAATAGTTTGGCGGTGTACCAAATTGTTGAGATAAGACTGTTGGGAACAGGGGCCACTCTTACCCCTGGATGGTCTTGCACCTTGACTGGAAGTCTGCGTTCACGCAGACAGAGCTACTTAAAATAAACCTTAATTTTATTTTATGCCTAGAGTCTTCCAAAAGTATATAAAGAATGGAAAAAATCGCAATGGTTCAGATTAAGCAAACAAATTGGTCTATCAAGTGCTCCCGTATTTCCTTTTTGTTCAAAGCCAACATTCTCTCCGAACACACTAGATATGAAGTCAAGGTTCCCTTGGATTCGATATGCAGTCGCTCCGTTTTGTTGAAACTAAGAAAATCTTGCGTTTCTTCTTTGTTTTGCCAGAACTTTGTATGGCAATCTTGACTAACGACAGTTTGTCAAAAATATTGGATCTGTAATTTTATTATAAGAGATACACCAAAATGCAAGTAGATTAGGGTTTTTATTTCCCCAAATGCTTTGGTCTTTTCCAAAATTCTATTTGTAAAATTGAACTTTTAGTCAAAATTTCTTAAGGTCAAAGGTTCTTAGATTTGGATTTTAAAGAAAAAAAAATACAATTTGTAATTCAGAAAGTTCTTGACAATCCAATAGAAATACTAAAGTTGCTGGGATACACCGATAGGTAACATGTCTGAATATTCTTCGGGATGGTTACAGTTATGTGTTGGTCAACCTTTATCACTAAGGATACTTTCAATTCTTTTTTTACCAAACTGTTAAAAATCAATTAAAATCAATTAAAAGTCAATTTTACGAGACGGTCTTGAAACATAATTATATTCAAATTGCTTCACAGACATTTGTTGACACTTACTTTTATATGTGGTCCCAACTGATCTTGAAGTTTTCCTTTTATGCCCATAAGTGAAAAGTTATTTGTGTAACACCCTTTAATAGTAATAAGCTGATTTTCGCTGGTGTTCTACAATCACATAAACAAACATTTAAGTTTTAATAAAACCTATAGATAGGGAACAAAGGAATTCTTCACCTTTGACGGTTTCTGCAGCAAGAACAATATTTTCTCAACATAAACTTTTTTTTTCTTAAATTCTAATATCTCTTTTATTTTATTATTTCAAAGCATATTTACCAATGATTTCAATAGTTTTTACAGAAAGAACTTGTAGCACGTACGGAAAAGATCAAAACAAATGTAGCTTCAGAAGATCTAATTATGATCATGTCGGCCTTCGGCTCAAGTTTCTTTTTTATCGTAACTTTCAAAAGTGTTCACAGTTCAAGGTCTGATGTGCGGTTTCTTTAGGTTTTTCCCCCTGAAAGCTTGATTAGTACTTACTAAAATACTCTTTTTAATTTAATAAACTGCAAATTTACAAGCTACTTTACATTAAAGTAATAAGCAAATAGTAGAAAGATAAATTAACACGAGAGGGGGTCAGTCAGTGCTGGACCCCAAAAGAATACATTAATTTCGAACTAAGTCATGTGGCCACTGACGTTTCAATCTTCGAACTACTGGGTGGGTAGTGAGCTGTTCTACGAGCTGGTTGGGGTGTCCATCCAGGTTGCTATAATACGCACTTAAAAATCTATGGATTTTTAGCTATGTTTGGTATTTGTAGTTTGGAGTGTAAACTGTCCTTTAGGACATACCATGTGGCGTTTGCTGTGTTACGTAGGTTATTCGATTGGAAGAGTTGGAATATTTTTGTATGGGAGGTTTTCGCACAGCCCCAAAGTTGTATCCTATAAGTGCATATAAGTTTTAGGATGACTTTATAAAGGAGGAGTTTGTTCGACAGGGGAAGTTAAGAGTGGCGGTCGATGAGTTAGTCCATTTGTTTAAGTTTGAGTTTCTTTCCTTAATATGCTTACACCAAGTCAGTTTTCGGTCCAAATGCGATCCGAGATATTTTACTTGCGGTTAATGGTTGCTTGTGGGCACAGAGGGCGTTTGTTGGTGAAGGTTATTTGAGCAGACTTATCACTATTAACTGTAGCTTCAAGTAGGTGGAGGTAATTTTGTAAATGTTCTGCTGCAGCTGCTGGGGTGTCGTTGGCGGATAAAATTTCTGTGCCATCAGCGAACATAGTTATAACGGTGGTTGAAATATCGGCTGTGTAAGATAAAGAAGTGGTCCAAGTACACTGCCCTGTGGTGTACCAGGGGTAATGTGTTGGTAACTTAAAACTATATCATTCATTTTAACTTAAAAAGTTTTCTCACTTAAGTAAGACTTGAGAACAAGATAGAGCTGGCTTGGAAATTGTAACTTGAGTTTATAGAGTAAGCCTCTACGCCAGACCTTATCAAATACTTGCTGAATATTTAAGTTATGTCGGCGCAAACTTTTTCGGTATCAAGGCATTACATGATTGTGGTGATGAGTCAGTGCCCTTGGTGCACTGTCAAATGATGTTCACGGAATTCACATTAGTGGGATGGAAGTATTAGATCTAAATGTAGTGTCTCTTTAATTTTAGAAGGAGGGGTAGGCGACTTATAGGTCTGTAGGATATAGATTGTGTCGGTGGCTTTCCAGGCTTAGCTATCATAATAACGTGAGCGTGCTTCTACTGAACTGGAAAATGATATAATCTCAAAATACCGTTGTGGGTAATAGAAGAATTGGGGCTTTTCCAGGTAGCTTGTAAAGGATTTCTCCTACTAGTAAGCCGTAGCAAGGGGCTTTACGAGTGTTAGCCGTATTTAATTTCGAACTTCAGCTCGTGAGAAGACTTTCAGTGGGAGGGACATTTGACAAGGTTGTTGCTTCGTCGTTTGCTGAAATTGATGGTGTCGCCGAAACGTTTGCGAGGAATTCAATAAAGGTATCAGCTTTATCCTGATCTGATTTACCAACTACCATCCTTTTTTTAATTGGTGGAATCGCATTAAGATATTTGCAAAACTTTTCTTCATAGAGGAAACTACTTGCTGACATAGATACATCTACGTATCTGCCCGATTATCAGTTCTGGTTTAGAAAGCATCATTCTACGACACACCAAATATAAGGAATAGTAAAACAAATAGCATAAAGTTTAAAAAAAAAGTTGTTGCACAGCCGTGTTCCTTGGCATTAAGACTAAGCTTAAGATTTTGCTACTAAGCTCCTATTACAAATTCTTGCCTGGAAGATATATATTTCTTAGTAAAATACAATAATCGAATCTCAAACTACAATCCTCTCCTATCTGTAGTAGTATCCCTGTCCTTTTTTTACCTTATCTACACCACTAATATACCATGTTTGCAGACGACATTCTTATATTCTATAAACTCTTGATGAAGCTGTAATACCATACCCAAACTACAACGCCACCTTAACTTCGTAAATGAATGGTTTGATAAATTTCACGTTCAAATCAACCAAAACAACTCGGCGCAAGCGATGTTCACCACACCATTAATGTATCGGCATCTGTTAATATCTACACTTGAACGTTGACCAATCTCTCACGCGAAAAAAACCATATCTGCACCAAACATCAGCAACTGAATTTGAAGTTTTGTTAAATGTATTGGCTTATCGGGCAAACAATCAAACTACTGCTTTACACAATAACAATGCTAAAAGGAATCTGAACCTATGAATTGCAACCCTGGTAATACCTACACAACAGTTCTAGTCCAATGGTAGACTGTCATAGTTTGTCTGTAATCCCACAGTACCCGAAGATCTATGTATCCTATTCGTCATCGACGAAAACTATTGACTCTTTCGCATTTACCACAACAAGTTCTAGGAATGTGATTTAAGAATCTTCTGCCATAAAAAGACTGCTGTGATTTATCCTTTACTGTTTACATAACCAATTTTTTCTCGTTCTTCGTCCTTCTGCTTCTCCTAGTACTCTCTTGCTATGTCTGTGTTCTGGCATTCTGCTAACATGCCCTATCGATCTTAACCTTTGCGCTTTAACGTGTTGAACTATGCTACTGTGTTCATATAATTATTTTATCTTTTGATTTGTTATTCGTCTCCATATACCATCTTCGCTTTTTGCGTTCCCATACGTTTAATTTAATTTCGTTCTTTTTTGTTAAAACCTATACTTCGCATCCTGTATAACCTCAATTTCGCTGCTCTAGAGATTGATTTTGACCTTAGCATTCTGTTTAAAGAGGCCATTGCTTTGCTTCCTTTATTCATTCTTTTTTCTAATTTCTAATTTCTAATACTCAAATTGGTTCATTCTCTCAACATTATGGATTGCTGAGTCAGCCTTAAACCTGATGCATAATTACTAGTTTGTTGTGCCAGATTTTATTATTAGTTGTTTTATCTTCATTTATTTTTAATCCATAAATATTAGCAGCCTTTTCTATTTTGCTAAAGTCATTTTCTCTTTTCTTCTCCGATGTGGTTACTAATGCTACGTCATCTGCATAGGCAATTAGTTGTTGTTTTTGCTGGTATATTATTTCTTGGGTTTGTATTTCGCTACCTTTAAAAACTTAATGGGTCGCGCTGTCCAACTCAGGTCGCTACTCTGAGACTGTTTGATATTCTTCCTTCTGTTATTCTTCTATTCTGCGGATTATCTTATTAAACTCATTAACGTTATTGAAATCTCAAACTTTTTCATCTCTCGATGTAGTAAGCCTTCACAAAATCAATAAACCAGATAAATAAACTCAGGTTTGCTGGTAGATTTGATTTTGAATAATTTTCAGCGTAAAGATCTGGTCCATCATTGATCTCTCCTCTCTAAACTCTTCTTGATATTCTCCTACTAGGTTACTATAATAGTGACTTAATCTCTTTCTAATGATTCTTGCCAGTACTTCATAAGAAACGTCGAGCAGTGAAATCCGCCTGTAATTTCCGCAGTTAGTTTTGTTTTTCTCTTCTGAAATTGGACACATTAGGGCTTTTCTCTATTGCTGGGGCATTTGCGTTTTATGTCTATTCTCTTTATCAGTGTCCTAATTCTCTTTCTCAATTTATCTTCTACATATTTTAGTACTTTTGCGCAAATGCGGTTTTCTCCTGCTCTTTTATTATTTTCTAGTTTTCCGTATTCACATTCTATGTTATTTGATATTTTCCCTCCCTTATTTTGTTCTTCGTAACTTTCTTTATTTAAAATTTTGTTGAAACACTCTACCAACCTATTTAATTTTGCTTCCACCTTTTCTACTAATTCTTTATTCTTCAAGTATGGCGTTACATTTTGTGAAGTGCCTCTTGTTTTCTTAACACCTTGGTAAAAGTTTCTTATTTCCATATTTTATAATTTTATTCTATTATTTCTAGATTTGTATTTATATGGTTTTCTTGTCTACATACTTGCTTCCCTCCTTTTCTTAGTATGTTACACCTTTTTTTCACTGTTTGTCTATTCAAGAACATTAATCTTCCCTGATTTTGTTCTTTTAGTATTCTCTTACAATTTTCTTTGGATTTTCTAGGTGTTGTAAATTCTCTTGCATGGATTCTTCTATCTAGTGCCAATCGTTCTTAATTGTCCTCTTCCTGATAATTTGCTTCCGATTTCTTGTTTAACTCTTCCTCTATTACTTGTATTGTATCCTCTTTGAGCAATTCGCCAGTGTTATAATTTTGTATCCTTGAACTATTTGTTTTTATCTTTCTTGACACTTCTTGTTTCAGTTTTGCTATTATTAGCACATGGTCGGAGTTTGCATTTTCTGAAGCTTCGTACATTTTAAATATTTCGATGATGTTTGTTTTCTCTTAAGAGGTGGTCGATCTGATTCCTTGTTTTTTCGTCCGGCGAGATCTTAGTGAATGTCTTTGTGATCGAACGCTCTGCAAATTGAATTATTACTTTTCCATTTTCGTTACTCTCCTCTTGTTTACTTTTACCCTTTGTTACATTTCTATATTCTTTCCCGCTTGAGGAATGATGTGCCAATATTACAGGCTCTGTTACCTCCAAGAGAGATTGCTTTGTCTTTTTTAATTATACTGGTACTGCACAAAAAAACATTTTGTTAGGCTGTCTATTCCGCCTCCGATATTATTATTCTTCGCGGCGTCTTTAAGATTGAAAGTGGTAATTTGACAGTCAAATCGGCCGAATAAAATACATGAACTGCTGTACTGGCGAGCTTTTGAATCCCACCATTTGCAAAACATTTTTTCTCGCACAAAATCAAATTATGTCGAGTCCGGCGTTAATGTGTTTACTTCGAACCGAAGCGCCTCGCGCGCGAGCTGTTAATCCGGCTGTTATCGTTTTATATTTGCGGAAAAATGTGATTTGCGGGAATTCGATTTAACTGCTAAAACGGTCTCGTCAACCGCCCGCCGGTGTCAAATCGCATTCAGCGCACATTACCATGCGTGTAAATTCCATTTCCTTTTTTGTTTGTCGATGCCCAATTGGCGAGCGCGGACTTCATTTGTGCGTCGAATTGCTCGGCCTAGCAATGAGCGTTATGGCGCATCAGCAGGCGCTTATTGTTTAATTAAAATTTAATACTGCGTTTACACTAAAATAGCGTTTCGCTTGCATATTTAAATAGTTGTTCTGTTAAATGGAAAATAAAGCTGGAATATTACAATATTTAATTTACGATAGAGTAACATTATTTGCTAGTAATTAAACTAATAATGACTGCCACCCAAAAAAAAAAGAAACGAAAAACAATGCCTAAACATCAAAAAGAACAAAGAGTGAATCACTGTTATCAAAATTTTGGGAAAATACTAGCCTTCAGTCTTAGACGATGTAAATCAAAATAAAATATGTTTAATAATATTTTTTAAATTTATTTAAATTGCTCTACAGGCCGTAAAGGCCTACGGCATATAACTAAATTTTTAGTATATTTTACATTATTAAAGCGATTAATTTAAAAAAATGCGGGAAGTATTTCTAAATTTGTAGTACAGATGGCAGCATCATACAACCTAAGCTGTTGCAGTGAGTGTTGTTTTGTACACTTCAAATGGCGACGTTTAGTGTTCAAGAACAACGTGTAATCATCCGTTTTCTTCTCTTGCGTAGTGAAATGTTCATCGAAATCCATCGCCAATTGAAGAAGACATTCGATCGAAGCGCCATGAGTGCGAAAATTTAAAGAAGGTCGAGAATTGTGCGACAAGAAACCGAAGCATCCTCCGACAAGAACCAGTCGGACCGAAACCATGACTGTGCGAGTGGAGCAAGTTATTATGAAAGACCGTTTATTAGGTGTGCGTGATATCGCTTCTAAGCTTGGCATTTCTGTAGGATCTGTTGTCCATTTTGCACGATGACCAAAAAATGCGGAAAGTTTCTTCTAGGTGGGTTTCAAGTATAAAGTAAAAGGTTTGTATTTCTTTTTTGTTTTTCTCTATTATCCTCTTACCCTCACGGGTGTCTAATATTTGTAAGTTCCGGCTTCCATTTTATTCATATCTTCTATTGTTTTCCTCCTTACTTTTCTTATCTTCGCAATTTCTTTCATCCACGCTAGTCTTGGTTTTCCCCTTTTTCGTTTCTTTGTGGTTTTTATTTCCAGTGTTCTTTTCGGTAGTGTGTATATTGTATATCCGTACCACTCTATTCGCTTTTTGTTTTTTGTTTTCGAATTTTCTCTTCTAGTTTATTTCTAATTTCTTCATTACTGATGTGGTCTAGCTTGGTCTTCCCTGCTATATTTCGAAAGTATTTTATTTCTGCTGTAATCATTTTTAGTTTATGTTTTTGATGCATTGTCCGAGTTTCGCTGTCAAAGAGGATCGTTAGGTTCACCATTGTATTGTATATTTCCACTTTAACTATTCACTTATTTCTCTTCTTTCGAATATTGCTTTATTTGGTAAGTAATATATAAATTATTTGTTCTTCTGGTTCTATTAGCTATTTCTAGGTCTATTCTCCCATAATTTTCTATTACAGTTCTTAAGTATTCCATTGTGGTCACTTTTCCAAGGGATTGTTATATATTATTTTAGTCTATTTTTGCTCTTCCTCTTTGTTTATATACATTATTTTATTTATCAATTTCTGCTGAGCACTCAAGTTCTTCTCCCGTCTTCATTTACTTTTCTGAGTTGCTTTATTATAAGTATGTTATCTGTTGTTTGTCTTTTCTCTCTAAATTCTGTTTGCTCATTTTCTATGTTTATTTTTAGTTTGTTTTGTGTTATTTTTGTGCAAATTTTGTATGCTACCGATGATAGGCATATTGGTCTATAATTATTGCATTGAGTTCTGTCTCCTTTTTTGAATTATCAAGTTGTTTTTTTATTCCTGAAGTACAATGTTCCTTTTCCCATGCTTTGGATATTATTTTGTAGCCGCATTTCTTTCTTCTGGGTCTACCTCGTCTTTACCACTTGCTTTGCCTATTTTAATGCTATTTATTGCCGCTTTCAGCTCTTTTATATCAATTTTATTCTGGTGCACTTCGTTTTCTTGTTGTCTGGGTATGTTTACTTCTATTGGCTGACCTTTGTCATCTTTATCTTGCTAACATTTTTGTTTATAGTGGCATCTCTAGACTTTAATTTTTCCGAAATATTTATTGTAATTTTGTTGTTTTTATATTTTATGCCTGAGTCTATTTCTTTCTTTTTCCTCTTAACCCTTTCATTGTGTTCCAAAATTTTTGGGTGTTGTCTTTGTATCTTTCATTTAATTCATTTCCGAAATCTTCCCAATTTTTTGTTTGGGGTTTTTCATTAATTTTGTTAGCTCTCTTCGTTTTTTATCACAGGTTTTCTTGTCTAGCTTTTTAATGTGTGTATATTTTTTCCATGCTTGTTTTTTTTTGTCTGTACTGTTTTTAACTTTCTTTGTCCACTATCCTGTTCGTTTTCTTTTATTATTTATTGTTTTGTATCCACATATTTCTTTTGCTGTGCTGATTAGCACTTCTTTTAGTGCTAACCATCTATCATATATTGTCTATCTTCCATTTGTTTTTTCAAAACTCTTTATTTTTGTTTCTATTATCTTTATATACTTGTTCTTGTTTTTATTTTTTGATAGTTTATTTATATTTACTCTAGTTCTTTTCTTAGTTTGGTTGAAGGTTTTTTAATTTTCTTATTACTAGCCTGAGTTGTGTACCCATTTCTACTTGTAGTTTTATTTTTATTTCTTTACGTTTTTCTCCATTTCCGCTGTGTATATGGTATTTCCCTTTTCTCTTTCTTTTTTATGTGTTCTTCTAGTATCTTTATTTGCATTGGAACTTTATTTGTGTGGTCGTCGCTTATAAAGATCCTGGTATCTTTTAGTTGAGACCCCTGCGATACTTATATACTTGCAAGGTCTAGAACAAGGCGGAATACTTCGAAAAGGTTCCAGCTCTGTTTTAGTCGCCACTTTAGAACTAAATTTTTACATTATTATTATGTTCTTCTGAATTCTATATTGGTGCTAGGCGAGAAAAAATAACAATAGCACTTTCTGTAAGTATGTTTCGGTTTTAGTTTGCCTTCAGAAGTGGGGTTATCTTTATTTGTTTTTTTAATTACATATATTTTTTATTTTGTTTTTATGTTGTTTATCTTTGAAGGGTTTGATAATTAGTATTCAATTTTTTATTGGGTACAATTTTTAAAAGTTTTATTTAAAACATTAAAATGTGCAACTTCGAAATTGTTTATTTGAGTCTGTTTTTCTTGTTGTTTTGCTTGTTTGTAACGTAATTTTTTATTTTTACCTGTCATTTAATGGTCATTTTGATTTTATTATCCCCAAAGGTTATGTGCTAATGTTATCATATATATTTTAGCTGATCATTTTAAATTTTTGTTAGAATATTTAAAGTTTTTAATTGTCTAACTTATTGACCTAAAATTTTTACTTGTTTTTGATGACGTTAGGTCATTTCTTTGTAGTTTTGTATTTAGAGCTGTGGCCAAAAGTATATTTTCAGTTGTTTTAACAATTAAAAAACAGATATAAACAAAGTTTATGTATTAGTCGATTGTTGTTTAGTAAAGTAGCTAAAAGATGGACACTTGATTTTACCATGAACAGAGCGAGTCTCGGATTGCAATCGCAAATGATGTTGAATGCTTTTGTTGCGCTGTCCAAAGTATTATATAATGTATTAAGGACACTAGATCGGAAGCAAACATACCGAAAAGGACAATTTAAATACGCGAAGCCCAAAATTGATTTGTGAGTCGCTTAAAAACGAGAAAAAGACCTCTTTCAAGCTTCTTCTTACAAGTCTATAAAATTAACCAGTTTCTTGGTGCTACAACCATTAGGAAAAGGTTCGAAAAAACAGATCTGAAAAGTTAAAGGACTAGAAAGAAGTAATGGCTCTCGAAAAAGAACAAAAGAGTTTATTTACAGTAGACTCTACAACACCAATATTTAATAGAGGATGATTGGGGGCGTGTTCTGTGATCAAGCGAACCTAACCTTAAGGTAAGCTTAAGGAGACACTTTACTGTTATTGTAAGCTTTTAAACCATGCAATTTATTGATTAAATATATAACGCACTGTTCAGGTGTGCGTTTTCAAAATGTTCCGCTTTAGGACACTACACAAATACTATAGAAATATATTGATTATTCTTACTCTCCCAACTTAAATTACACAACGCTCGGGCATTCGCCTTAGTGAAGGAATAAGCACAGTTAGGGCAGGCGACCCGAAACCGCTGATAGCTCCATGTTGTCCTAACATTTGACAATTCTACATAAAAAACAGACTAATCAAACCGCAATATTTATCTATTCAGTCTTTAATGTTCTAGAATTTAAATTATTTTTTGATCCACGATGGCAACGGGCAAATTTTATTCGGGCTTCTTTGTGGTGATCCTTGAAAAGTGATTTGGGTGCCCGTTTTCACCAGTTGAAGAGTTTGAAATTGTTGATCACTTCCCGGACTCTTCAAGTATTACTTGAAGGTTCAGCTCTTTCCGAATTTAATTTTTTGAACTTTGGCCAAAATTTGGACCTCATTTCTACTTGGCGGTATCTTCAGCCTTTTCAAACTAGACTTCTTTCCATGATCGGGTCTTGTATTGATAGAATTGTCAATTATAGTAGAAGAGCGACCAATTTCGGCAGCAATCTTCTGATTTGTTATGTTCTTCTCATTGTAGGCCAAGATCTTTCATTTTGAAGGTTATTTAGGGGTTTTTCTAGTAGCATAATTTTCGGCTCTGTTTCTTGAGGGTTCTTTGGGTAAGTGTCTTCAGTTAAACGATTAAAACTGTTTGTCTTTATAATTATTTCCACCCCCGAGTTCGAAAAACTGTGGTAAAATAAACAAATTTGAGGCTAATCTGTCGCAACTTTTTTAGTGGCTCTATCTAACCGATTTTGCATCTAAATATTAAGCTTGGTGGTAATTTGAAATTACTGTTCTTGACTTTTTTAGTGTCTATATATTTATTTTCACCTCTGTAGGGGATAATAGTACAGCATTCTGTAACATTGGGTTAAAAGCTTTTTCTTTGTTGTTGCGACAAAGGTTTTAACAATTATTTACAATATATTACACGTTGTTGTTTTTAAACCGCTCTGGCACCAAACTCATTTATATGAAGGTATTCATGGAGAATATATCGCACCATAGTATCAGAAAGCTATAACCTTGCTGACAATCTTGCAGCACCTCATGATCGACGAGAGCAACATTTTCTTCCAAAAGTACTTTAACTGGCCAACCTACATATAGTTCCCCTTCAATGCTTTCTCAACTTGAACGAAATTTCTTTGTCTATTTCTTTACAGTAGAATATGAAGACGAATATTTACCGTACACACCATCCAAACGTTGTCTAATATTATAGGGACTAAGATTTTCTTTAGTGAGAAATTTAATAACAGTTTGGTACTCCATTTTCAACATTTTACAAAATAACGCATCACTTTCAATTCAAATGAATATTGCTACGCAACTGAGACAAATCGTTTGCTAAAACTTTTACGAACGTCCAACTAAATCTGACATTACCGCTATTTTGTTTCTGTTATTACTGCAAAATAGTCAGAATAAAAACTTTTAAAAGTTTACCTTGTAAGTTTATTGTTATTTATTATAAAAATAAACAAAATCCACACTATAAGAGGATGAACCGCTGTATATTGATTGTTCTGTTGCAAGCAAGTAGACCCAACAACGAATTGTAAGCAACCTTATCACTGCAAAAGGCAGTAATTGAATGTTATCCCAATCAAGCGCTAAACAAACTCGATACCTTATCACCATCGCTTAATGAAGTGAAAAACATTACATGTGGCCCCCACCAAATTTGTTAGAATAAAAGTATTTGCTCTCGCATTTGGAAATCAATCTACTTAAGTAAGCTGCCGCGTGAAACAACTCACTCCAAGTGTAATAATCCAAATCAAAAAGTCTATCTATTTATCTCCAACCACACAATACTAATAATAAGCAATATCAAAAATATGGTACTTAGGGAATTTACTACAATTTATAATATTAACATGTTAACAACAACTTAATTAAAAAGTAATGTTACCGAATTTAATTAATTAAACATTTTAAAGGTACTGGCATAATTTCCATACACTTCAAAATCCCAACAAGCTGCTCAATAGTCTAATCATCTTTGAAATCAATACAGCTAAACTTCCCAATAACCACTTAAATGTGTTAAATGAGATCATGTTGCAAGTTATGGACTATGTAGTTATGATGCTAAAGTAACAGTTGCTTAAAATAATTTTCTCCGTAGTCAGTATTACGTCAGAGCAAGATGTTCCCTTTGCCTGTTACCTAACAGACTGCTATTAAGTTTCTCACGATAGAAGGAGTAAAAACGTTTTAAAGTTTGAACGGATTTAAGGCACAGAAGATCCATAATAAGCATAAACAGTTTCTGTGAGGACGATAATCAGTTGAAAATTAAGGTTACCAACATTACCTCAGGACCAGCTAAACTGAAATTGATCTGAATTCGGAGCTACAGCAGTGCTCGAGCAATCTCTTTTTAATCTGAAACTTGATTCTGTTTTACGACAGTATGCGGCCCTGTATATAGAATTATAGATTTCTTATAGATTATATAGATTTTAGGGGGCAGAAATTTGACGACGATGTTATCAATTAACTATTGTCACGATCACATTCATTTTACAATAACCGAAAAATATGTTTCTAAGGCAAGAGATTATGTAGAAAATAACTTTGTTTGTATATTAATGATGCTTCAATAAATTAAAAAACTGATTTCGATTGATACGTGGTTTACTCTCATACAATCAATCTCCTTCCACCTAATTCTTATCGTATTAACACACAAAAATCATCTACTAAATGAGGCAGTAATAAAACTCTAGCTAGTCCAAGAGCCATTATACTTTTTAAATTTCTTTATCCTAAAAATAAAAATCTTTACCAAAAACACTCTTCCTTTGTCTATCTTAATAGCCCTTAATCACCCAAGGCCCTTAGAAAATTAACAATCCTGGACTGGAACTTCAAAAATTATCAAATCCGAAGACCTTCATTTATATTATTTCTAGGCAGATATAATGTAAATATTGCCTACATATCAGAGGCATTTGAAGACACTTCCTTTAATACAGTAGGCCATTGTAACGAATAAAACTTAAAAAAAGTTTCAGATAGAGTGGCAACAATAATTTAAAAGCAAATTAAGCATCACTACATTCCTCTCTTACTACTGATCACTATAAGAGCCGCAAGTAAAAATTAGACTTATACAACAACTAGCATAAATAAATAAACAAATAAAAAAAGAAATAAAACATTTAATCTGAACATTTTTAAAATCTTATTACGTTATTTACAACCATATGATTATGAGTCGAATAATTTGCCACATAGGAATTTTGCAAAGCAAATCAACCAAGCAGTCATAATGGATTTAATTCTAACCATCTCCTTGTTCTATATTGAACACTATAAAGATAAAATAGCCTGCTCCTCAACTAATCCAATTGTCTGAGATAATCCCGAATACCTTAGATCAACATCTACAACGTCATAAATGGTACAGATAAAGCTGCAACTGGACTCATTGGGGCGATAGCTTTCAATGTTCAGTAGGTGAAGCTACAAAAAAACTAAACTTGCGATCTTGGAAATGGTGGTATCCCAAAAGGTGTAGTCACTCAGGATAAGGAAAAGACAGAATAAAAAATTTAGAAATAAAGAAAATTAAAAACAGCTTAAAGATTAGATGGGCCATAAATACTTAAAATAATCAGGACCAGGTGATCTAATCAACCCCGCTTGCAGTGTCTAATGGGTGGACTTAGCACCTCATAGGCAATTTTGCCGATTTCAAGCTCAGAAAAAGAATAAAACCATTCATATGAGAACCGCGCACTTGATTAGAAAATGATTAAATAATAGTTATATTAGATTTACGCCACAGGAATAATCATAAATAGACAACAATAGATAGCAACAAAGAATGCTTCGGACATGGACAAAAACAATGTTGATAAATATGCAACGGATAAGGAATAACCAAACAAATAGTAAAGATATAAAATGGAAACATGAAACATTAAGTTATGGCATAATATGAACACTAAGATATTGATGGAAATTGCTAAAAAAATTATATTTTGGTTAGACCATGTGAGTGCAGGCATGGAAATACTTCTGCATGTAAAGTTTCAAAGATGTATCAAAATAAATTTTTTACTGTCCGAAGTTATTGAAAATAAGATTGATCACAAATAATAAATATATTCATATCATCGTTTTATGCAGCTAATATAACTAAATGAAGAGAAGAAAGACGGAGATGCTATGAAACACTACAAAGTATCATAGATAAGATACCCCACATCCAACAAGTCAAGATAATTGGCGATCTTAACGCATGAGTAAGCAGTGTACCTTTATGAGGCGCTAAACACTGACCGATTTTTACACTCAAAACACTCTACATATAAATAATATCTTTTGCGACCATGATACAAAATACGAATATAAATACACAAGTGATCAGAAATACCAGTTTGTAACAGACTATATAATAACAATATAGCAACCGGTCACTTGTTTCGTGAAAGATCCGTATGATATATATTATACAGTAACAAATTAACCTAAACCAGATAAATGTATGTTAACCTTTTAAAAATAAAACGTAAACCAATAATTAATAGTGCAGAAAAACCACAGGCAAAAGTAAAGCTAACATTGTAATAACTGTACAGGTATAAACCATGGTTCAATAATAAAGTAAAAAAGATATCAGAAAAGATAAAGAAGCTTTTATCAGATACAAAATAATTGAAAACCGGGGTATCTCCAGTTGTGAGTACATAAAATAAATTCAGCAAATCTAAGAATAAGACAACTAAAAAAGAGTATTAGAAGATTTTTATAGAGGATATAGAGAAGGACCTATAGAAATTATAGAAAAATATATGGCATATGTTAAGGAATCGGAAAGCCAAAGTTAGCAATACTATGCAAATAAATACTGTAGATGAATATGAAAACATTGAAGAACAAATTAAGAAACGCTTTGTTAAAATATGGGGAGGGGAGAATTATACAAACAGATTCAATAAATTATTAAATATAACAATTAGAGAAGAAAACGTGCCAGCAGAATGAAAACTAAGCATAAGTATCTCAATATCTAAAATGGAGGAAAAGTGTTCCAGAGGCAAATATTAGGGGATAACGCTTCTAAGTGCAACATAGAAGCTACTGACTAAACTAATATAGAACAAGATGCAATGACATCAGCATATAAGTGATCAGCTATAAACAATTCACCACCGACGCTACATTTACAAAACACGCCAGCATTTTTGTGCTTGGCGGGTCAAGTCAAACTATAAAACGTATTATTTATTTTGGAGAAGAAAAACGTACCCACAACTTTAATAAAAGCTGTAAAAGTCCCAAATGAAAATTCACTGACAAAAATTCAGGTAGGAAAACCGACTAAAAGGCTCTCTAAATTATATCATTTTTAATCTTGTTATGGATAGAATTATCAGTGAAGTAAAAAATCACTCAAGGAAAAAAGACATCTTTGTAGTATGCTGCACGAGCGACGCAGTCCTAATTGCAGAATCTGAAAATGATCTACAACGCCTTCTACATAAATTCGTGACGACCGTGAAGACATAGTATGGAAGTTTTGGCTGATAAAATCAAATTGATGGTAATACCCAAAGAACTTATTCGATGCAAGCTTGAAATACTATACCGCAATCTCCGATTAATTAAGATATGTAATTTGAAAGAACAACTATTTGAATATTGATGCTAAGACAAAATCATAATCAGGGCAATGATGATCTATTGATTGAAAACCCGCTACGACATTAGTAAAATTAAACAAACGCTGAACACCACTAAAATGAATATGTTATTAGTAGCAAAGATGTAAAAGATGAGAGCAACATTATGAATATGGGCTCATTTTCAAAAAGGACACTGAAAAATAAAGAATGAACTCATGATCAGAAGTAATGACAATAGACTAATTAAAATAGTACGAGATAATAAACCACGATGCAAAAGGTGGCAGGGCAGATATGTAAGAAGAATTATAAGACATAATTCAAGTATGGGAAGGATCAAAAATACAATATTAAATCACAATAGGAAATTCAAACAAATCGCTGAAGCACCACTTAAAATCAACATATGTTAATTAGTAAATCTAAAATGTAAAGTGAACAACTAACTAGAAAGGCTCATTTTCAAAGACACTAAAGACATAAGAATACTCTGATCAGAATCATTTGAATTTAGACTAAGTCTACCTATGTACGAGATAATAAACCACGATGCAAAAGGTGGCAGGGCAGATATGTAAGAAGAATTAAAATCTCCAATTAACTCACTAGCGAACAATGCAAGTTTTACAATAATAAAATACAAAAATTAACAAACATAAAAAACCAACATTAAAATGGCACTGAAAAAAGTTTTAGAATAACTATAACTGTTAAAATTTTTTGGACAAACAATACATAAGAGAACTATACCAGAGAAATAATTAGGATCAACGTCAAATTACTTTGTAGCTTAACGAAGGATTTTTAGAAAATAAAGAAGTATCCAAAATCGACAAAAGTGCAGCACCTATATCATATACGTTGATGTATTCAAGGAAGAAGAAACGAGGTTCTAAAGAAAGTGAACAGAAAAACAAAACTTGATAAAAGTGCAAATAAGAGAAAGCTGAAGGCTCGTAGCTAAAATTGTTATCAACGAGAACCACACAAAACTACAGGATAAGTGCTAATGGAACAATCAAAAGGGCGTTAAAACAAAAGTTATAAGAAAAACACTTTGGGATAGACCAAGATAAATATGGAAAAAGAAACTAGAGAAAACTAGCGACTGTTCAATATAAATAGGATGGAAGAAGGTATAAAAGACAAATGATAACTCTGGCATAAAAAGTTGAAACAATTTGTATTATTTTTCATGGTTTTGAGCATATTTTACTACGCGAAAAAGTGTAACTTCGTATAGTTTCTTTTCCAAATCAAAACAACTTAGGAGACAAGATAAGAATGTTTCTGCTGGATTAAAATCACCAAAAGAGCAAAATATTCAATTAACTGTATTAGTCTAGGTGCACGCGACTGATATCGCAGATTATTTAGACATTTATGCAGTGTGATGTTCCCACTTAGGGTGATCCAACAATTTATCGAAAAACTGGTATAATTTTCAATTGACATCTAAAACGCAAGGTTAACTACAGCTAATGTCAAACCACATAAATCAGATTAACTCAATTAGATCTCCACCAATACCCTAACTTTATCAGTATTTAACTCAAATTTCACTTCCAAATATTCCTAACTTTAGTAACACTTATACAGTAGCTTTATCGTAACCCGTACAAATTAACCACAGCAATGAAAGTGATAAAGATAAAACCGTTATTTAAAAAAAAAACGAATGTTACTGAAAGTAATCTTCAACTAATGCAGCAAGCAGATTGAACAAAGTAAAACTAACTTTCAAACACAATCTCCAGGCTTTAGTCCTTCACTGATATACATTTACGGAGTTATTGATTTTAATTATCGAAGATTTCATTCTAAATATATTAATATGCATTGTTACCAGGTCGGGCCTGAGCGGTGATATATCGGGCGTCGGGACGCTACGACCGGCAACACTTGGGGCACGGAAGGCTAAAAAACGAAGCGTCGGCTTCAACTTACAATTAGAATTATATTTACAACCTTACAAACCTAACCTACCTTACGCTAACTTAACCTACTTAGCTAATTTACAAGAACTTAACCTACGACTTAATGTATGCGCTGAAACGGGCCGCGAGCTAGGTGCAGCAGCGGGGCCGGTGGCAGAACCAGGCAGCGAGCAGCAGGGGCGGTAGCGCAGCAGGGGCGGCAGCAGATCCGGGCGGCGGAGCCGGAAAGCGAGCAGCAGGTCCGGGCAGCGAGCAGCGAGCAGCAGATCCGGGCGGCGAGCAGCAAAAGAAGCCAAAAGGGACTCACCTGGTGACACTTGATGGTTACTTCTTAAGGGGCTAACGACTGAGCGCGAATTTTTTGGTGGTTCAGGTTTTAAGGGCTCAGCCGTGCCCCACTCTGCTGGTGGAGTGCAGAGTTTCAGGGTGGAAGCACGCTGAGCCCGCTGGGGAATGCAAGGCTTGTCCAGGATTGGTGGACGCCGGTGGTGCATTTGCTCTGATTGGAAAATGCCGTGGCGGCTATGGTCGGTGGCGTTCGGGTCGACTCAGGATCGCTTAGCACGACGCGGCGCGGCAGGCCAACTATCCTGATGTTGCACACGGCGCCACAAAGTCGACTTCAGGTAACATTCCTGGAATTACAAATTCCAAAGGAGGGCTTTGTGTAAAATCATGCGTGCAAGAAGCTAAACATAGTACACCATACTTAGCAGATGAAACAAGTAACAGCCTACAGACTTGTCATATGCAATGTACACCACTCAATTTCTTTCTAAGACAATATAGATAACCTGTATAACCTAGGCCACCCTGTAAAAAGCACGTTAAACATTAGATATAAAGTAAGCAAAAGAACAAGATTTTTTTATAGACAAGAAGTCTATAAAGTAAATTTTGTTACATAAAAATTAGAGTAGAATCAAGAATAACATAATTTAAGCCTATGGCCACTCCAAGACCTACCGCACTAAACTTTACAACCGCATTATAGTAAAACCCCAAAAAATTACGAACACTCTCGTTACGTACACTCTAGATAACGGCGATCATCCTGATAAGTATAAATTATTACTAACCAACTATCAGAATACCAAATAAAACAAAGCTATCGCCTTTCATCACAATTAATTATTAACTTTGGTACTATCTCCCCTAGATCCCTACAAATTACTTATAAATCGCACTAAGTAGATCTAAGAGCAAGAAAATATTTTTTCCTAGTTGTCAATTTACGCTCCCAAGAATGATGGCGTGAAACTAAAACGAATTGAAAAAACATATTTATGAGGTAACTTTGTTCTTCAATTACAACAAAATACACTTTCTATTCATATCCTAAAGCCACTCTACATCTAACAAAGTAGTAAAAATACCAAACTACGATTTATCTAGGTTACCTCAAAAGTTCTGCAATACTTGATTTTCCAACTTCAAGAGCTGAGTGTTCGACGAAGGCTCTTATTCGAAGGTTTCAGGCAAGTCTTCATTAAACTTTAACAGTTTACCGGAACGAGGCTGATCTTTGAGACTCATGTCGTCGGAATCTAAGCGCTTGTAGAGTAGTGGACACTTCCTTCGCCTTTAGTATCGCTAATTTAATTTGTAATATCTTTTGACAAAAATCCCCTCTTTCAGCAAAAGCGCATCAAAAACCAGGTTCAATTTTGTCTAAATCTGAAGATTCAAGTGGTTACTGCACTATAAACATAAAAATTCAACAATTAATTTTTTGGAAACTGTTGCAGAATTATTGAGACAACCTAGAAGCATTTAGATCATACGGGCAAAACTGCTCACGCAGGCGGTGATAGAACACTACCAATTACCATCTTATATAACCAACAAAATCCAAAGCGCTTTAGTAAAAGTGAACTTATTCTGTTGCTGCTAACTGTTGGAACCATTTAGTGTCTATCTAGGCATGCCATTGAATAGATGAATACCAAGAAGTTCTACACTCACTTAAATAACGGTTTCTTGTACAAGCTAACTACATCCAAAAGACGAACACTCTTTTCATTTGGCGAGCCAACCTATTGGTCGACAGACCTTCGTAAAATCCCGGACCTGCTAGACTATGTAGTCACCAAAGATATTTCTGACAGGTGCAACAAAATTGAAAAAATTTTCACCTAGAGTCTGATCATTCCTCAACAATAGTAATCTTGAGTACACATGTTATATGGAAAACTCAATCACCAAAGCTTTGCATCGCTAAAACGAACTGAAAGCAATTCCGAGTTTACGTCAATAAACGAGTAGGAAGTCGCAAACTTGAACGTTAGAAGTGTTAAAAGGAACGACAACACTGCCGAGGTTGTAAAAGTGAGACAAATCAGACTAACTTGAGAACACCCACGTCCATTACAGCATAAACCGAGTTGAATGCTAGCCTTCTTAATGAAATAATGGTCGGCAATAGAATTATCACCAAAGAAAAACGTAAAATTATTATCATTGACCCCAACACTTTCTACTATAAATTTTGCGACTCTTTCTCAGACACTATCAACAATAAAGGAAACTAAGCAGTAGTTCCTACTGCTATAGCATCTCTGAACAGTAATATCAAACTAGAACTCCAGTCATTAACTCATTAGTTGTTTCAGTGCCTGTGCTTAACAGAAATTTAAGTTTGCATTTGCACATAGTGAAATTGACGAAACTATAGAGTACCTCATGAAGCTCATTCAAAAGCAGACTGGCAAACTACTTTCACTGATTGCAAAAATGGACCTTAAATCCACATCTCCCTACATATACTACAACTTGTAATAGAAAAAAGATCTAAAAACCTTCAAGGTAAAACTAATGTTATCCAATAAAACAGAAATGCAAATTCAGTTACTACATTTCTCATCTGTGGCAAAAGACCACCCTATTTAAAAAGTTGCGAAAAATTTAAAAGCCCGCTAGCAATACCATTCTTAAGAAAAATAGATAAAAGTTGGACTCGATCCAATGAAGAAAACGCAGACATCTTCAAAAAATGCTTTGCACTAGTCTTCTTGCTATTACCATCTAATGACCATCGATGCAAAAACTCGCCTGGACAATTATCTCTACCCTAGAAACCAATCTTACCTGTATAAGTATACAGTTATAGTGGTAAACGTACTAAAAGATCTTTCTAAAAGTGTTTATTGTAACAATATACAGTCGAATGCTTGCTATTTATAACTTTCGTAATCAGTGGAAACTTTTACTGATAATCATAATCACTAAGATTGGAAAACTTTTGAAAAATCCACCCATATTGCCCGATAAGTCTATTACCTCTCCTATACAAGATATTTAAACATTTACTATCCTACAGAATGAAGTAATTAATTCCTCTGTACTAGCTGTCTTCCGTTAATTAACTATATCAAAGAAAACCAACTAACTAGGCGAAAGATACTTCAAGTCCAGTTTCAGTGTACACTACTATTCCATCAACTCTGGTGTTACACGGGAAGTGCACTCGATCTTTCCTATACCTCTACACTGAAGATATCTCAATCACAAATAATACCTTAATTGCAACTTTCCCAGATGATATTGCAATAATACCATCTGGTACCAACCGCAATAGCGCATCTGAAAAGCTCTAAACCCCCTACAAAGCTACAGTAAATCAACTCAACTTACATTTATCACTAAACGCTCTATGTGTCTACAAGTTATCATTCATAATTAATCTATTCTAATAAAAACTAAGGTAAAATAGCTAGGACCCCACCTTGGCCAACTATTGAATTGGAAAGTCAAAATAGAGCAACTCAATTTGAAAACAAAAGATATCTATGTACTAGTTAATTGGACGTAAATCTCAATTAACCTTAGGAAACAAGCTTCTGCTGTATAAGCCGGAAGACCTCACCTTGGAGAATCGTCAGTGGATGGAAGAGGTGTCGAGAGCCAACGCCCGGCACGGGAAACATTTTTGACCGCCCCCCAAAATCAAATATGTTTATATATTTTACTTGGGGAGAGGGGTCAAAAGAAAGTCTAAAAGCCTTAGATTTCTTTGTCACCTTTGTCACCAAAACAAATTTAAAAGCAGTTGAGCCAAATTTTGGGATCTACAATTTTGAACTTGCAATTTTTTTTAAAAAATGTGGGTGAAAGTTATCACAAGCTGACATTGGTTGAATTTAGTAGGTTGTAGTACTTATGAGAACACTGTCAGGCACATTTGTACAGGGTCGTCAATAATTCATGTTGGAATTTTTTGTTTATAATTTCTCACATAGCTGACCGATTTTCAAAATTAAAGAAATGTTTTATTCGGCAAAGTCTGAATATTAGCCTAACTAGTTTTTAAAATGTGAATCTTGCCTAGATGGCGTAGTCTACTCTCAATAGCCTTGTTTACTGCTTAAAGGGTGTCTCTTTCAATGGCTGAAATTTCATTTTGTATTGCTATTTTGAAATATTTCAGTATCATTGGAGACTTTTTGTAGATCCGCTTCTTTAAGTATTTCCCCAAAAAATAATCATATGGATTTATGTTAACCGAATTCATTTTATCTCCAGAAAAATTATCAAAATCTAGGCGTACGACACGTATTTCAAAATTATTGAGAAGCGTGGAAAAACTTTCGGAGTGCGATAAAGCCTGCATAAATCATATGCCGTCAAATAAATATAGTCCGACAATCTTTTTCTCTGAAATTGCTGCCAATTGGTAGCTTTTGCTGAATGGAGAGGGTTTATAATTGCAAGGTGAGGATTTTCGATACCCCGATGTTTTACTTGTTAACAAAATTTTGGAAATTAAAATGAGCCACGTCACTAAACCCATAGCTGATCCCCACTTGTTGAGCTCACCGACAAACCACAGCGGTGGATGGCTGGCCAGAGTTTACTGGTCAGACCTCCCAGACACTCCCAGTTGTTTCAAATCTCTGAATCGGCCTAAAAGTAGCGAGAAAAAATATTTTGTCAAATTTAGCGATCTACAGTATCAATTTCCTGAAATTTTCTATAGCTACATTTTATTTAATTCATTAGATTTGAATATTTGCGATATGTTTGTGGCATTTTTCAGTCTACGAAATCAACATTTGTTAGTTACAAATTCATAGTTTACGTTGAATGTCCCATTTATTATTTTACTCTTTGAGGAGATTGTAAAATGGCAATTTAAATTAAAAAGAAGAAACTTTATTCACACCAGAGGTTGAACAGCCACAACAATATGTCGTATACCACATTTTAGGTTCAACAAAATGGCGATCATCCTAGAAGGCTAACAAAAAATCTTTTTCTTTTGTAAAAATTGCTTGAAAATGCTATTATATGCGAATTTATGCTTCGCAATTAACCTCAATTATATGGGAAATTACGTGCATAAATTCACAAAAGTGATAATATAGTAATAACATATAAGCAACATTTAAGGCAGGAGTAGTAAATTGAGTACTGTTTTACTAAGTAAATAGAGTACATAGCTGCAACACTGACAAGAGTACGGTCCCCGAGAAAGGAAGCATTTGGAAAATCTTAGAAAGCAACGAGATCACCAAGAAAAATCCGATAAAGGTTCGATAAAACCAAATGTTCAACGGATTGGACCAAATGACGAATAATTTAGCAGAGATAAAAACAAAGGAAACTTAAAGAAGAAATGAAAAAGATAAACTGAAAATGAAAATCGAAAAAATATAAAGAAATAAAGAAGTACAAACTGAATTAACGAGATGGAGAGAAAATATAAAACGCCTTGAAAAAAGAAGAAAAAATGAACGAACTGAAAATAAATTAAACGGGAAATAAATCAAAAACTAAAAATGGATAAATTTGGAGTGAAAGTACAAGTCAAAACAGTTAGTGTGCTGGGTCAAAAGATATGTTTAATGGAGCTAGAAAATTTACAATCAAAGAGCAGACCGTGAAAAGTAAATGGAAATTAAAAAATCTAAGTGGAGAGACTTTATACATAAATAATAACCTAACTAGAGAAGAGAGATACACGCAACAACCAACGAAAAAAAAGAAAAGAAAAACGGAAAGAAAGTCATGGTGAGTTTTAATAAGTTAACGATAGACGGGGAGGTCTGAAAACAGAAAAATAGTAAAACAAACAAGGACGATTAGACAATGAAAAAGTATACGAAAATGGTTGGTAATAAAAGTACAAATATATGAAAAACATAAAGTAGGGAAAAGATGTACGAAGTAATTAAAGAGTTTGAAAGACGAGGTCTTTAAATACAGTAATATCAGAAACATAGAAGAAGATACAAGGAGAACTGATAGTACAAAATGGTTATGTTTTATATTTATAGTGGAATGGCACAAGAAGACATGCAACTGCAGGAGTAAGACGTATCACTGATAGAAAACTAATAAACAACATATTGGGAGGACTATCTGAACGAATTTTGATAATAGAATTTGATCAAATGCATGATGAACGTTCAACTATAATAACAATCTATAGGACTGAACAAATACGATTCGACCAATAATAAAAACAATTTTGCGAAGAGCTGACGTAATGGAAAATTTTAATAGTAAAATAGGCAAAAGAAATAATTGGAACACGTGGGGAATGTACAAGGAACAACAATGGAAAACGTTTGCTAGACTATTCGTGTACTAAATAACTTGATAATGGCTAATACACTTTATGAAACAAGGTGATGTATTAAACCCGATAATATTTAATATATTAGTGGACAATATAACTAAGCAAATAACTATAAAAATGAAGAGACTTGAGATCGGATATAGGGACCTACAAAGAGAATATAAGAATGTGCATTTACAGACAATGTGGTCATAATACCCAAGAGACTAACAAAGCATTTTAAATGTTTAGAACAAAACTCTCAAACAATCTCAAGATAAATATTAATAATACAAAGAACATAGGCAATAAAATTGACATAAAGAAATGTGAATATCTCGGTGTGGTAATTGACAATATAGGAAACCAAGAAACAGATACCAAAAAACATATAGAAACAGCAACCAAAACATATTACGGAATTTGCAAAACTACAGTAAAAAAGAAAAAAGTATCAACAAGAACGAAAATGTTGGTTTATAAAACCCATCCTGTTATTCGGTTGTGAAAATTGGGTATTATCTAAAAGTATAAAAAGTAAAGTACAGGCGGTGGAAATGATGTATCCAAGTGCAGTCAAAGTAATAACAAGAACAGGCCAAATAAAGAATCAGAAGATGAGAGAAGAACTGAAAGTTAAGGCAATTGGAATGGTGGGGTCATTTTCAAAGGTTACCAAACAGTCAGATGAGAAGAATATGGAAAGCAAAAACAATAGACAAAAGAAAGAGAGGCAGACTAACTGAAACGTGGGATAACATAATTAATTAATAAAAAAAAATTAAGTTGACAGGTAGCAAAAGTATTAGCATATAATAAAAAATCCGTAAAGATAAAAATGAAGACAAAGATGAACAAAATATTCAGATTAAGGATAGTTGTTCTACTATGAAAGAATATGGCAGATATTAAGAAAAAAGAAAGAAACCTCAAAAAGAAAACTTGGAGTGTCCCCAAAAAATTTTCTCGAAAATGTGATAAGTATATAATTCGTCACTAAAACTTTTTTTATTTGCGAAGTTCGTGCTCGTCTAAATGGTGTTTACGAACGGTTAATCCGCGATTAATTGTGTTTCGCTGTACTGCAGCGCGTTATCGCGCCCTTGAGCGCGAATGTCAACGATCAAGATGATTGCGCCCCATTCTGCCCAGCAAATGAGCCCCGACCCAAGCGCCCGGAGTCCGATCCGGGCCGAATTCCGGGCACCATCCCATTTTTGCATCGCGCCGATGGGTGTCCCGCCGGAGCCCGCGACACCCACGCTGCACCCGCGGCGGTGGGGCAACTCTATATAACCGCGGGCATGGGCGCCGTACGCGCGCAGATCGCAGTCCTGCTGGCGCGAACCACCCCGAAGCTACAGGTCCTTTACCCTGCCGAGCACTCCTGCACGCACCCGCACCAGTGCCGCCGACCCGAGGCTACGCGCGCCCGCAACTCCGGTGAGTACTTTTCCGACTCTTTGCGCTCCCGAGCTTCTTCGGCGAACCCGAAATTCGCCCTTCCTGCGAAAAGTTGGCCCGATCGCCAGGTGGGCCTCGCGTCCCGCATTTATTTCGGTCGCGTTTTTAATATGCGGGGAAGCTGGCGAGTTTTCGGAGGAATTGCCCCATTAAGCGCCGCAATCTGTCGGCGTTCCCTGCTCGAGCTTATCTAAAGCACATTTACCTATCAGCCATGTTGTGATCGGTTTGCCACTCTAAGGCCAGACTAGTGGGTTGTGCAGGGCTTCATTAAAATTAATTATGGGAAATTTACCTCAGCCAGTGATACTTAACTTTAACTCTTTAGTAGAACAAGTAGCCCACAAGCGAATTTTACGGTTAATTTGCTTACAAAGTATGAATTTAATTAAATGCAACAGGAGCAATTCTAAGAACAAATTAAAATTGCCACAAAAATTCTGATTATCTGGATAAAATAAAAATTAAATACAAAATTTTAAACTACTGTTGTGATTAAAAGTTCTCTATTTGCAAAATGACAATTTAACAAAATTAAGTAATATAATTAAGAATCTAAATTAAAAAATTTTGTCTTAAATTGTAGAGCCAAAAGTTTCATATTTCAATTAAAGCTGATTAAGTTGAGCTGCAATTCTTATCAAATCAATCAAAGTAAAAAATTAAATGTGTTAAACAAATAAGTAAAACCCCAGTTAATTAATTAAAATAACAAATTAAATTTTTATCGTTAGCTTAAAAATTTAAAATTTAATTATAAATTAATGACAAAGTGTTGGTTTTCAAAATTAAATTAGCAATTAAAGACTAAAGAAATCCAGCATAAATTCATCAGATACAAAAGTTAAAAAACCTTCACTGGTACAAATAAAATAATCAAAATCAACGAAACTTTTTAAGTTTTGGTTTAAAATTGGGCTTCCGTCAGAGAAGATTATTAAGAAAATTGTTCTAACTATATTTGGAAAAAGCAAGCAGAAAACAGGATTAAGATCGAATTTCGTGTTTTGCGCTTTAATTAGAATGTTATAATTTAGTTCACAATCATCAAAAGTAATAATTTATAGCAAAGTAATGAAATAGCTGCTGAATTATGGATTTCAATTGTACATCAAAAAATGTTGAGGAATTTAATAATAAAGGGGCGAACAAGCTTTGAATTGCTAAATCAAATTTGATTTAATTGCAGCCGGAATCTGGTAAATTAGGTTTAAATTGAATGTCGATCAGACTCGTGTATTGCTGTAAAGAATATGTCGCACAGCAACATAATTCACAGTTTTGCAATTTGCCTAGCTGAAATGGAATGGTGGTTTATACCAAGCCCAATTGGGGTAGATGATAGTTAAATGCAAGCATTTATCAGAAACAAATAAAAATTCTCTTTTATTCAATGGGGCAGACAATTACTTAACAGTAAAAATTAAATTTAAGTTTGGTAACACAGTAAGAAAATTAGAAATTTTGTTCAATTACAAACTAACCTACGAATTAAGTAAAAGAAATTTTAAGTGCACAAAACCCATGTTTTAACAGATTAACCAATAAGCAAACTGTTAATTGCAAAAATTAAATTAGCGTTTTATGACAATGTAGTATTTGGACGTAAATTTTGCCAGAATAGTTGCTAATTTTGTGTATGACACAATTTTAAATTTAAACTTCTCATAATTTAAATAAAAATTAATTTTTTTTGCAATAATTGCTATTAAAATTGCCAAGAGCTGAATTTGGCTTAATCCGCTAGATTCAATTTTTACCAAATTTGTTAGAAAATTAGAAACTTACAAGTAAGAGCTTGAATTATTACTAAATGTAACACTCATTTCGTATTTTGAATATAATAAACTATTTCAAAATAAAGCGGTGTCAAAATCTCTTAAATGTTCTTAAAAGGTAGTTTTTCAAAATGCGCATTTTGCAATATCAAATTTTTGTATTTTTCTATACTAAATACGGCTAAAGATACCACAAATTAAATTTGGCTTTATGCGTCAGATTTAAGTATTTGCGGAAAGTTTGTTATGCCATTTTTCAGTTTGTAGTATCGAAAATCGTTAGTTGTAAAGCTAAATCTTAAATTAAGAGACTTAAGGATTTAATTTTTGAATTAGCTGTCTAGAGGATGAAAATTTATTTTTTCATATTATGTGACGTAACTTCTATTGTAAATAGAAAGAACAAATTTAAAACCAACAGGTGCTGAAATCCATTAAATTAGAATTAAATGTGTGTATACTTCAGGCCCAAATTACACATCTACAATTTCAGATTTCTAAATTTTTTTCAAGAAAATTTAAAAGTCAATAATGCAAAAGTCCATTAAGTAGCCTTTGTCCTGGCCAGTAATAGAAAAATGTAAGGCCAAACACGTGCGAATTAATTTTAACGTTTTAGTTAGAACGAGTAATCCACAACCAAATTTTACAGTCAATTTGCTTACAAAGTACAAATTTTATTAAATACAATAAAAGAAATTCTAAGAACCAATTAATATCATAAATTTTACAAAAAATTTGATACCTTTTAATTTTAAACTTACCACAAAATTAAGTTTTAGTTACAAAAATAAAAATTTGAAACATTCAAATTTTTGTTGTAATTAAAAGCATAAGAAAGCTCTGGAATTTCAAAAACAACACTAAAGTTCTGACAAATTAACAAAATTATGTAAGAAAATGAAGACATTAAAATAGAACTTAATTAATTAGAAAGTTTTGTTTTAAATTGTAGAACAAGAAGTTCCATATTGTGATTTAAAATGATCAAGTTGTATTATAGTTTTTTTGAAATCAATCTAATTAAATAATAAAATTTGTTCAGAAATAAAAAAGCAAAACACTATTTAATTAAGATGACTAATTAAATTCAATTACTGTTAGTTAAGAAAATTCAATTACTAGTCTGTTTCGAAATTTAATTTTAAATTAGTAATGAAGTTTTAGCTTCCAAAATTAAATTAACACTTGTATCAAACCAAACAAATTCACGATAAGTGCATCGGATAAGAGTCAAATTTATGAGATGCAAATGTTAAGAGCCGCCCAACGTTCACTAGTAAAAATAAAATGATTAAAATCAATACAGCTTTCCAAATTTAAGTTTATAATTGGACATCCAAAGAAATTTTGCATTCAATTGTAATTAAAACAAGCGAGCAGAAAACGCAATTAAGATAAAATTTAATGTACACAATATATATTATAGTAAGAAAACAAAATTGCTGCTAAATTATGGGTTTAAAATTGTCCGTCAGATAAATTTTGAGGAATTTAATAATAAAGGCCGAACAACCTCCAATTATTAAATCAAAATTAAATTTAATTACAATTAAATATTGATGACACATGTATTTTTGTAAAGAATATGCCTTACAGCAATAAAATTCTCTGCTGAAATAAATTGGTGGTTTAATCAAGACAATAAAATAAATACATTTATAAAAAAATATTTTTTTATCTTGTGAACAAATAATTTTTTAATAAAAATTTGAAGTTCCTGTTACAAACTAACCTTTGAATTAAATAAAGGAAATTAAACTTTAAAACATGATAACTTGAGCTTTAATCGAATAGCGGACAGGCAAACTGCTAATTGCATAAATGGAATTAGTAGTTTATGACAATCTAATAATTGGGGGTTAATTCGGTCAGAAGAGTTGCTAATTCTAATATACATACACTCTCTATAATTACAAACTCAAAGTTCTCATATTTTGAATAAAAATATGTAGGCAAACTAAATTTTTCTATAAAAAATGCTGATTAAAGCTGTCAAAAGCTGAATTTCGCTTAATTCGCCAAATTCAAAGTTTATCTAATTTACTAGTTATAAGATTAGAAACCTACATACAGATAATACATTATTACTAATTATAAAACTTATTTTTTATTTTGAATATAATAAACTATTTTAAAAGCAAGCGGTGTTAGAATCTAGTAAATTGGAATTAATTACGCATTCTACAATTTTAAATTTCTGCATTTTTTCAAAAGCGGCAAAAAATACCACAAACTAAATTTGGCTTTATTCATCCGATTTGAGTATTTCAAATTTCCAGATGTTTTTGCAACAAATGCTACTAGGACCTGAATTTGATATAATTAATTAAATTTTAGTATTCGTGAAAACATTGTCATACCAATTTACAGTTTTTAGTATCCAAATTTAAGATAAATCTTTTATTTAGACACTAAGGGTTTCAATGTTTTAGATTAGATATCAAGAGGGAAGATTTACTTCTATATATTATAAGGCGTACCTCGTATCTTGAATAAAGTAATCAAATTTTACAGCAGATTGTAGGCTAAAAGAGCGTATACGTTCTCTCTAAATATTAAAAAAAATTCTTTTAATGCCACATAGAATTTTAAGTTTTTGAATTTCCCTATGCAAATTTCGGCAAAATTACCACAGAAATTGAGTGGCGGAGAAAACTCTACCGACATGAGTGGGGCTGCGTTTCACTCTATGGCGCAAACTCTACAAGAGTGTGTGTAATGGACAGCCCTCATTTATCAGATTCGAGTATTTGTGACTCAAAAGTGTCAACCATGGTGCAGTTTGAAGTATCAATCTATGTTAGTTGCAAAGCATATCTCATGATTAGAGCAGAAGGGATTCGACTTTTTGAATTAGGTGTCCAGCACTTTTATCTTTATAATTTTTAAGACAAACCTTGTACCCAAAAATTATTTTCTCCATTTTTGGGACGAAAAGTTACCAAAAGCTGATTTTCGTTAGTTCAGTGAGACGACTATTATAACGTTCTCTAGTTTGTAATATTAAAATTTATTGTAAAATAAAATTTCACATTGAAAACGTAATAGATAAAATTTTTCAAATTGTGTGTTCGGAATGTAATAAAAAAATTAAAATAGAAAAATCCATTAAGTAGGCTTTGCCACAGCTAGCGACAGGCAAATATAAAACCACAAACATGCGACTTAATTTTAACTTCTTAATGAAAATGAGTGGTCCAAAAGCTAATTTTACAGTTAATTTGCTTATAAAGTAATAGTTTAATTAAATGCAACAGAAATAGTTCTAAGAAAAAATTAATATTTTCAATTTTATCAACATTTTAGAAAGTATGAATTTTAAATTTATTGCAAAATTAAGTTTTAGCTACAAAATAAAAATCTGGTGTTCATATATTACAAATTAGAACTTAATCAATTAGAAAATTTTGTCTTAAATTGTAGAATTAGAAGTTCCATACTTTGATTTAAAATAAATAAGCTGACAGCCTTTACAAAATATATCTAAATAATGAAATTAGTTGATTTAAAAATAAGCAAAATTTAGTTAATTAATTAAGCTAACAAATTAAATTCAATTTTTGTTAGTTAAAAAAATTCAACTACCAGTCTCAGTTTCTAAAGTCTTAGTTTTCTAAATTATTTCAGCACTTATGTCGAACAAAAGAAATTCACGATAAGTGCAGCGGCTAAGAATCAAATTCATTAGATAAAAATGTTTGAAAAGGCGCCCAAACTTTACTAGTAAAAATAAAATGATCAAAGCAGCCAAGAAAATAACCAACAAAATTTTTCCAATTATAATTGAAGCAGGCAAGCAGAACGCAAGATTAGGATCAAATTTAATGCTCTTTTAATTAAAATTTTGTCTTTAAGTTTACAATCACCACAATTAGTAATTTGTAGCAAAGCTACAAAATTATAAGTTTAAAATTGTCCACCAGGTGACTTTTGAGGGATTTAATACTAAAGGCTGAACAAGCTTCCAATTGCTAAACTAAAATTAAGTTTAATTATACCGGAAAGTCGTCAAAGTAGGTTTAGTTAAACATCGATCGGACACGTGTATTGTAAGAAATATTCCTACAGCAACACGATTCAGTTTTGCAATTTTCTCCTCAGAAACAAATTAGGAACTCGTTAAAAAAGTTAAAAAAAATTAAGTTTAAGCAAAAAAATTGGAAATTTTATTTTAAAGGAATGAAGCATTGGAAGTCTCGATTACAACTAACCTGCAAATTAAATAAAGGAAATTAAACTTTAAAACGCGCTAGCTAGAGCTTTAATGGAATAACGAACAGGAAAGCTGCTAATTGTATAAATGAAATTAGTAGTTTATAATATTTGGAGGTCAATTCCGTCAGAAAAGTTGCTAATTTTAATGTACATGTACTCTCTGTAATTGCAAACTCAAAATTTTGGAATAAAAATATGTAGGTAAGCTAACTAAATTTTCCTACAAAACAATGCTGATTAATGCTTTCAAAAGTTGAATTTGGCTTAACTAGATTTAAATTTTATCAAATTAGTTAGTAAATTAGAAACCCACATCGAGAGCCTAAGCTATCACTAATATACATTAAAAATCTAGCGAATTGGAATTATAACAATAACGCATATACGTCGGGTGCAAACGTTTTTAAAAAGCTGTTTTTCAAAATAGGCATTCTACAATTTGAAATTTCTAAATTTTTCTACATCATATGTCGCTAAAGATACCATAAACTAAATTCGACTTTATTCATCCAATTTGAGTAATTTCCAGATGTTTGTACGCCATTTTGCAGGTTGTAGTAACATAAAATGTAAGATGTAAAGTTAAATTTTATATTTTAAATGAGATATTCAGAGGATGTAAATTTATTTCTAAACATTATAAGAGCTTCTATCTCGAATATTCTATATGTTTAAAAGTAAGTTAAAATTTGTTGAATTTAGTTTGAAGGTTAAAAATATTCCCAAAAATTATGTTTTAATATCGAGCATTACGCCCGATTTGGCAGTCTATTGTACGAATTTAATTAAATGCAACAAAAGGAATTTTAAGAGCACATTAATATTATGAATTCCAAAAAAAGTTCTGGCAAGTATAAATTTTATATTTATCACAAAATTAAGTTTCAGCTACAAAATAAAAATTGGATATCAGAGGAGCTGAAAATTAAATTTGAAACTTTCAAACTTCTGTAATCATTAAAAGCATAAAAAAGCTCCAAACTTGTGAAATTTATAAAAATTAAATAAACGAATTGAGACATTAAATTAGAAATTAATTCGTTTGAAATTTTGTCTTAAACTGTAGAATCAAAAGTTTCATCTTTGATTTAAAATGAATAAGTTGGTTTAACTCTAGTTAATTGAGTTGAAAATTAAATTCAATTACTATTAAATTTTTTAACTAATAGTCATATAGTTTCAGAATGTAATTATAAATGAATAATAGATTTTTAGTTTCTAAATTTATATTAGCACTTATATCGAACCAACGAAATTTAGTGTAAGTATCGAAAATTATAGTTAAATTTTAAAAAGCCGTTTAAGCTTTACTATTAAAAAAATTTTAAATCAACTAAGGTTTAAAGTTGGTATTCCATAAAAAAACTAAAAAATTTTTTCCAATTGTAATTGAAGCAAGCAGGCAGAAAGAAGAAGTAAAATCAAATTTAATTAAATTGGAATTTTATAATTACGTTGCAATCATCACAATTAGTAATTTAGGGCGAAGCCCTAAAGTCAGTCAGGTAAATTTTTGAGGAATTAATAATAAAATTCCCAACTAACTTCCAAATACTAGTCAAAATTAAGTTTAATTACACCCCGAATATCGCTTAGACGCGTGTATTGTTGTAAGGAGTAGGCTCTGCAGCAACATGACTTACAATATTGCAAATTTCTCTGCAGAAATGAAGTGATGGTTTATATCGAGCCAAGAAAATTAGAATTAGATATTGTTTAAAGCTCTCAAATGTAGACTTGTACAAATATTTATTAGAAACAAATAAAAATTGTAGAACCAGAAGTTCCATACGTTGATTTAAAATAAATAAGTTGGCTTATAGCACTTAGAAAATTAATTTAAGTAAAAAATTAAACTTGTTGAGCAAAACTCTAGTTAATTAATTAAGATAAAAATTAAATTAAATTACTCGCGGTTAGAAAAATTTTACTGGTAATTTTCTAGTCGTAAAATAGTTTTCAAAATTAAATTAGCACTTATATCGAACTACAGGATTTTAGTATAAGTGCAAGGTATAAAAGTTAAATTCATTACACGCAAATGTCAAAAAACTGTCCAAACTTTGCTAGTAAAAAGAAAATGGCCAAATCAACCAGGCTTTTCAAATTTACGTTTAAAATTGAGATCACATTCAAAGAAATGTTTGCATCGAACGGACGATCTTCCAATTACAATTACGCAAGCAAGCAAGCAACAGGATTAGAATAAAATTCAACGTATCTTAAGTCTTGAGTTTGAATTAGAATTTTAAAAATAAGTTCACAATCATGACAAATCGTAATTTACAGCAAGCAAACAAAGTTGCTGGTAAATTTTTAGTTATAAAATTGTCCCAAAGACCAATTAAAGATTCAAGTTTTATAAAATTCATCAGTAGCAAAATTAAAAACACATTTAGAGTCTTAGTTTCCAATAATTATAAAACTCGCCTCTTATTCTGAATATAATAAACAATTACAAAGCAAGCTGTTTGTCATCTAAAAAATGTCCTTAAAAAGAAATTTTCCAAAATAGGTGTTCTATAATTCCTAATTTATATATTGTTCTACAAAAATGCAGTTAATACAGTAGTCACCATAAACACAATTTCCATAATTTATCAGATTCAAGTCTTTGTGAGAATGTTTAACATGCCCTCTAACAGTTTTTAGCAGCAAATTTTGTTAGTTGCGGCGCTAAAAATCTATTAACTTGAATTTGCCAGGATTGTCCCTTAAAAACTTTTTCCCAAGAATTACGCAATCTACGATTTTATGTTTTGTATTTGACTAAAAGTTACCAAAAGTTAAATTTGGGTTAATTTATGACTTTGTCATACCATTTTACTATCAGAAGTGTGTAAAGTTAAATATTACATTTAGAGTTTAAGGTAATGAAATGCAAATTTATTTCTATTTATTATAAGCTCTATTTTAAATATAACTAAACATAAGCTAAAATTATTGAATTTAATTTAAAATTTAATTTAATAGTGTGGTTCAAAATTAAGTATTAAGTATGATTTCAAATTTTGATTTAATTTATCAGATTCAAATATTCCTAAAGACATTGCCATGTTCCTAGGGAGTCTATTGTATTAAAGTGTGATGGTTAGAAATAAAAAAATAGGAATTCATAAGATTTTGTATTAAAAGCCGAAACGTTTTGATTTTTTAAACTAAACAACCAATAGCTGTAGCGTCATTTTTACAAATTATAGGACACACCTAGTATTCTAAATATATCGGATATTTTTCCATAATAAATCTAGTCAAATGTTAGCACAAACTTGGTATAATTAATTAAATTCTATTATTTAAAAGAAATTTGCCATGTCACTTTGCAGTTTGAATTTTTAAATTAAGTATTCGAAAGGGGAGGTTGTATTTTTACAAATTATAAGGCGAACTTCGTGTTTTGTCGAGTGCATGTATTTAAAAAAAATACTGATCCCATTTTTGCGACCAGCAATTTTAAATTTCTGAAAGTTTTTATAACGAATTCGGCTAGAAGACGCCACAAGTTGAATCTGATCAATTCATCACGATATTTATGAGAAAATTGTCATGGGGTTTTCCAGTTTGAAGCACCAAAATTTGTTGGTTTGAAACCTTGATTTTTGAGTAGATATCCGAAGGTTTCTAATTTTAGTTTAATTTAGAATTGCACATTCATACAAATAAATCAGAAAAATTTAATTTTCTGAATTTTTTATGACTTGTGCGTCTGCAAAGCCACCACAAGCTAAATTTGGCTTAGTTTAGCAGATTTAATTATTTGTAAGACGACTGTCATATTATTTTGCAGTTTATAGTATGAATGTTTGTTGTAATATTATATAAAATTAAATCTTTCAAGCCTAAGAATCTTAAATATAATAAATAAATTTAAAATGGCTGCTAACATGTATTAAGTTTAGATTAAAGGATTGCATAATTATAGGTATAAAAATAGTTTTTCCAAAATTTTGAATCTAAAATTTTAAATTTTATCTATAACAAATACAACCCAAAGTTACTCAATTCATCAAATTAAAGCAGTTGTGGAAATATTGTCATAACATTTGGCAATAAATATTTACAAAATATTATTTTCCAAATGTGACAATCTACAATTTCCAGTTTGTGATTTTTTCTAGAGCAAATGCAGCCGAAAGTACCACAAGTTATATTTAGTTTAATTTAACAAATTTGAACATTTAGAGCTGCGTTAGTATGATGACGTAGAACGAATGCCTAAAGATGGATGGCCAAGAAAGATTATAGAATTGTCTCCAAGAGGTAAAAGAGGAAGAGGGCGAACAGCCTTAAATTGGGAAACATATATAAGAAAGACAATGAAAGAAAAAGATCTAAAAGGAGACTGGTTGGATAGAAACATAAGAAAACAGAAAATGGAAAACCCAGAAGGATAATAACCCGAAGAAGAAGAACAAGAAGCATTTCTAAAAAACATTGTTATTAAATACAGTTGAGTTGATAGCTCTCAAATTTGTCAGTTGCAAAAATAATTTTTCAAATTACGCGAACTACAATTTTACGCTTATCAATTTATTTATAAAATTCTGCTGCAAGTTTCCAAGAACTAAATTTGTTCAGTTCGTTAGATTCAAGTATCAAGAACTTTCTTATGCCGTTTTGCAGTTTGTTGTATTAAAAGTTGTTAGTTGCAAGATTAAATGTTACATTTAGAGACTAAGGGTCTCTATTTTTTGAATTAGATGTCCATTGGGTGGAAATTTTATTTTACTATTGTAAGACGCATTTCACAGCTAGAATGGAATGTACACCAGATACAAAAATACCTAAATATTTTTGGATTTTTCTAGAACCTACGCAACTAAGAGTTATCAGAAGTTAAATTTGGATTATTTCATCAGATTCGAGTATTTTACGAAACATTATCATACCATTTTGCTTTTGCAGAACAAACTTTGTTATTTTCAAAATTAAGCTCACTTTTAGTGTTCAGAGCATGAATTTTTTAATTTAAATACATAAAATTGACAAATTTAAAAGTAACATATGCTAAAGTGCATTAAATTGTACTTCAAAGTTTGAATACATCGGATCCAAATATTCCTAAAATAACATTTTCCCAAATATTGCAAAATACAATTTCATATGTTTGAATTTGTTTACCAAAAATGCGGTAAAAGTTACTACAAGCAAAATTTGGCTTAACTGTCTAGGCTTCAATTTTTTAAAATTGATGTCACCTTGTAGCTTGAGAATAATAAACAAGTTTGAAAGCAGGTGAGTCTAGAATATTTATTTTGCTTTAAAAATGCATGTAAAACGGGTGAAAATGTTCTTTAAAATTACTTTCAAAGGTCGGGGCTTGTAATTTTAAACTTTAAACTGTCACAAGCTGAATTTGACTTTATTAGATGAGGGTATTTGTGAAAATTTGTCGTGCTAGTCTGCAGCTTAGTGTCAAAATTTGTTGCAAAGTTGAATCTCACATTTGTATCTCAATGTGGTGTTAAAATCTATGAAATATTCCCTAAAAGTGATTTTCACAATTATGCGACCTACAATTTCAGGCGGCTGAAAGTTTTCGGTATCAAAATTTGTTAGTACAAAACTAAATTTCCTATTTACAGTTCAAGGGTTTCGATTTTTTGAATTAGATTATTTCTACAACTTGTAAGGCGCATCTCGTATCTTGAGTTTAATCGTCAAATTTAAAATCTACTAAATTTGGCTTAAATGTGCAAATATTTCTTAAATTTATTTTTACCGAAGTTACGCGATTTATAACTACAAACTTTGACATTTGCCATAGCAAATCCAGCTAAAAGTTGCTGGAAGCTAAAATGGCGTAATTTATTAGCTTTCAGCATTCATAAGAATCATGAGTTTAATGTTTGCTATATCAAAATGTATTTGCAATATTAAAACGAGAATGGTACAGAATCTTGCATTTAAAGTTTAAGGACTTCAATTAGCTGCATTAACAAATAAAATCACAAATTATGCTTTTTGTATCACACTTAGTGCTTTCATATTTTATATTTTTTTATTTTTATTTACATATGCTTCTTTATTTTTTTCATAACGGTTATTTAAATAGGAAGATTATAAAATTCTCTCTTTTAATGATTTAGTTCTCCTGGTGAAAATTGCAAAAAATAATTTTTTCCTAGCTCCTTTGCAAAGAAAGATGTTCGGTGAAGGTGTCTTGGGTTGACTTTTACTCCAGTTGATGTAATTGTTCACATGCGGATTGTATATAAATTGGCATGTTTTGATTTTGATTTTTGTATTGTCAATTTTTAGAGTATCCCACAAGTTTAAAGAAAATAATTAAAAGTGCTAAGATTAAATGGCTGCTTGATTTACCCAAATTTCCTATTAAAAGAAACGACCTTGTCATGTGACCATGCTAGAAAGGTCTAATTATGGATTAATTAAATAATGAATACGTTATTGAATAAAGAAATTTGCAAAGTTGTAAATAAGTCGACTAAATCCTAGAACTTTAATTTCTAGCTACAAAACGTACTTAAGTACGCACTCCTAATTACTTAATTAAGAGTTGAAATCTTATATCTTATGGATTAGATTAAGATTAAGATTTTATTAGATGAAAAAATGACAAGAAGAAATAATTTTTAAATTGCAATATTAGTTTTTAATTTTTTTTTTTTTGTTATACGTGACCCGCACTTAAAGGACCGAACTATATATATTGCAGTTACAACTGCAAGAATTGCAGATATTGTATTTAGTCTCAAAATACACTTAATCTTGCTGCCCTTTTTACTTAGGGCCTAAAGAATTAAAAAGAGTTTTATTGGGACGATGGCAGTATGAAGTGTCATCAACAATATTGTTATTTCTTCTTTGATAACTAAAGCTGCAGACGAATTTTATCGTAGTACATTTCATGCCACTAACATTAACGCATGCATATTACAGTTTACTTCTATAGGAGGGCACGTAAGCTTTCATAAATGAAAAATGGACAAAAAATGCATTTTGAACTACAAGATTTTATTTACACGTACAAAACCTAGTTTTTTAATTCTAATGGAGATCAAGGAGCAAATCGAATAGGCCAGCAACGCACTTGGCTTGCATGGAAAATTTTCTCCAAGCAAAAATCATCTTCATCAAAAGAAGACAAACCTATGTGATTATCTTAATTGCTGCTGCTCATCCATTTTCCTTAGCTGATGGTCAAAATTTTTAAAGGTCATAACCTTGATGGAAATATGTGTGAAAAGACCGAGCAAGGGTAGTAAGGTATTCTGAGCAAAATTGACATTGCTAGCTTTACTGCCATTTCTTGAACAACATAGTTAACTTACTTTTTTCTTTTTTATTACCAAGATGTAGTTTTTTAATCAGTCAATGTTTGCAAAACCTTCTTGGTGATATATGTGTCAGTGAATGGGAACGAATAATAATAAATATAAATAATAATAAAATAAGCTTATCTAACGACATTAAAAGTATGCGTGTAAGATGGCTGGGGCATATCAAGAGGATGCAACCAACAAAAGGACCAAAGAAGGCCCTGCAAAACAAACCGAAAGGTAGGAGAAGCGGGGGCAAACCCAGATTAAGACGGAAGGAAGAACTAGAAAAATACCTGAGAACAAGGAGTTACCCAATGGAAACAGAAAGCGGCAAACAAAAAGAGTGGAGAAAAATAGTAGCGAGATCAAGAATGGGAACGAGTGATCAGCAAGAAACCACCACTTTGGTATTAATACCCTTCCGGGAGGCCATGCTCTCTTCCGGACCGTTGCATCGAGGAGTAAGAAAGCAAGCAGTTTTTTAATTTAAAAAAACGCTGTTTTAGAATAGCTAAATCCAAATAAGAATCTGTTTAATGCTAAAAGCTAAAAACGTCGCGTTTCAATCAGAAGCCAACATCAAAATTGAAAATACTCTCTCGAAACATATATGTTATATATTAGGAAACATATATATACAGCGAGTTCCAAAAGTATCCAACCATATGATATGAAAAGTTAAAGGTGGTACAAGATATAAGAAACACTGGTTTATTGGTAGCGATTTGAAGTAAGTCGATTAGTAACTGTAATACTAGGTTTCACCATGAAGTGATTTTAACCGCGACAGGTATCTCGTCAAAATTTCACACGGTTTAGTTTTTGCGATCCTTAGTTTATCCTTCAGTTATCAGAATATCAATCGCCAATCCTTATTGATTTTAACCCACACAGGTTTTGGTGTTCTGCTCATTGCTATTCTTTTAGAACATGTAATCATTTATACAACGTTTTTATTTGTGCTGCACTTATTATTATAAAATTTTCAAATCATTCGAATAGTTTCTGTAGGGGAAAGTTCCAGATCGATGCATAATCGCTGCTGTACTCGCTCAGGCATTGCAAATGCGACGGTAATATACTACATGTGCTCACTCATCGGCGTGTAACTGCCAACTGAGTTAGACAGCGAAGTCCTCATTCGAGCATGCGCATTACAGTTCCCTTTTATAGTCTGCTACGTATATCGCGCTCGCGCACTCTGTTCTCATTATATTAACATCGGCTTAATAACGGGGGACTCAGAATGGAATACATGTTTCAAAACAACGGAACATAGTAACTTTTTATGATATATTTACGTAATTATGACAAAATTGAAGCATGAAGCGTGGAAATTATGTGCGAAAAAACGTCATCAAAATGTTTGCCATCGCGGCGTTGGCACTCCTCCAAGCGAGACCTCAAATGCGTGAAAACACGTTGACACATGTCTTGCCTAATGCTGCTATTTCTTTTCGTATACGAGCCTTACGTTAACGCAGATTAGTGGGAGGGTTTATGTAAAATCGATATCAGATCAGATATCTCTACAGGAAAACATTAGCTGGGGACAGATCAGAATTCCGTGGTGGCCAATTAATGTCACTTCTACGCGAAATGAGCCGGTTCGAAAACAATTTTCTAATTGCCTCTAATGCCGCGCGTGCTGTGTGACTTGCTGGAACCATGTTGTAGAGCCATATCCCTCCCATACTTGAAGAGGCGGACTAAAGAAATTACGAATCAAGGCGGTGTATCTTTTCAGAGATAAAATTTAGTACTACAGAAAGTAATCTACAAACTATTCCTTTTAATATAATGTGTAACTTATCAAATAGTTCAGTTTCTTTTCAGTTGCCCTAGTAATTACAATTAATAAGTAACAAATTTAAAATTGTTAAATTCAATAAAATTTCAATTATAAAATTAAATACAGCAACGATATTTGAAAAGTTTAACTTTAAATCATAATATTAATAATTTAATTAATTAATTTATAATTATAAAAAACTACAAAAAACCATTTTTTACTGAACATAATTTGTTAAGGTGAAACTAGTTATGTTAGCTTAATTCTGGTAGGGTTACCCTTCTTTTAGTACAAAAATGAATTTCTCGCCGCATTAGAAAGAAAGTTGTTCGATTAAGTCGTCCTGGAGTGACTTTTACTGAAGTGTTTATTAGATTTAACAAAAATTACGGAAAATTGAATTTATCTCTTAAGTACAACAGTCTCACGCTCTAAGAGAGAAAGTTTAGCGGCTAAGTGCTACTTTAAATAGAGTAATTATATTCCTTTCTACTACCACCCTAGAAAACGATTTAATTATTAATTAATTAGAATATATAGAAGCGTTAGAGTAAGCAATAAACTTGCACTTAAAACATGTTGTTGACCTTCAAAAATATTTTTGACTTAATTAGGCTAATTGTAAGAGTAATAATTAACTTGTGTTAGATTCAAAGTCGCTAGTTTTAAATTAATTAAGTGCGCTACCGCATTACGACTTAAGTGTACTCTTCAAATCTAGCTTTTGTAACTGTAGGATGTGCCTAATTAATTAAGGGTGGAAAATAATTCTCTATTTCTCCATTTCTGCTGGCCAGGAGCAAAAAAACTTTTTACTAATTCAAATGAGTTTATAAATAACATTTCAAGCAAGTAGAGTAGTAGCAATCATTCACGCTGAGTGTTTGTAATAAAATTGCTTCCTACAACTGCCAATTAAAAGTATTTGAAACGGTTATAATTAAAAGTAAATTAAAGGAAATGCTGCTAAAGGGCGTTAGCTTAACATTTATAGACAGCTGAAAAATTAGAGCAATCAGAAATGGCGGCAATTTAAATTAAAAATTAAGGAAAATTTAAAATCCAATTACACATATATCACAGTGTTTTAAAAATGGTCTTCTAATTGTGGTATATATAATTAATTTTTTTTTGAAATTTAAACAGAACGCTTTTTTAGAGAAGAAATGATTCGTCCCCCAGCTTACTGGTAATTGCAAAGAAATAATATCTGGTTTATTTAAAAAAGGAGCTGGTCGGTTGAGTCGTCCTGGATAAACTTTTATTCTAATTAGTCTAAATTTTTTTCTTGGGAGGGAGAAGTTTGAATTTCTAAAGCTGGCCGTTTGTATTATCGCACGCTTGGAAGTGCAAAAGCCCAAAATTATTACTAAAGGCCGTACTGATGTTTAGCTACAAAAAGAGTTTGCAGTTGCGAAGTGAGTAATAAGTCATTTTCGGGAATGCTTGTTAAAAAAAGACAGTTTTCAATTTAATTTACAAAAATAAAACATGGGACCGGTGAAGAGATTGCTCTGTAAGCAATCCCAGAACGAACTTAAAAAAACCTTTCGATTTCGATTTCGAATTTCGTGAAAATTCGAAATCGAATATCCGGAAAATTATTCGACATAGAATTTTTTCTTCATTTTCGAATTCAGCGTAAAATTTCCTATGAGAATCACATTTAAAATCGTAATGTCGAAAATTTTCTCGAAATTCGAAGTCTAATATCTCGAAAACTATTCGAGATAGAAACTTTTTGACTTCGATTTTGAAATCAGCGTAAAATTTCCTATAAGAATCCATTTTAAAATTTTAAAAAATCCATAATTTTGTGACAGCGACAGACAGACAGACAGACCGACAGACGTATAGAATTCAGTAACGAACTTTTTAAGTTCGTTGAATATGCAGTTGAAGTGAAGCTTCCAAACTTTGCTTTTGACCACCTTTCTCTACCAAACTTTGCTTTCTGAGATGACTAGGGTCGGTAATGCTTAAAGAAATCTAGATTTTTATTAGTCTCCAGAGAGTAGAATGCGAATTGTGTTTCTGCTACAAGAGATGGGTTACATGCATTTTTCCAAGCAAAGTCTTTCAAGTGCAGAACTATAGAGTCTAAGAAGCTGACGTAACTGATACTGTTACTTGTTAATATTCCAGGGTTAAAAAGATTTTCTGCATACAAGTTCTCAATAAGAGGTACTAATACTTCTCGATGTTGAGAAAAGCTTCTCTGAGCATTGTGGGTGGGTGTGGTAGCAAATACTCATAAATTCTATGTTCTACAGGATACCGATATTTCTGTGTGCATCTCAAAAAGCCTTTAGAAAGTTTCTTATAGAGAAAGATACTAGTAGAGGTAGGTGATACTTTTCTACTTCAATAAGCAAAACTGCCCTTCAACAGCCATGTAGTTTTTTTTTTAATTAGAAAGCGTTTTGAAAACTTGATAGTATCTTGATAGGTCATATCTCAGTTTATCTCTGAAAAGTAGAACTTCACAAGGAAAGAGAATTTTCTTTAAGTGATATTGTTCATACAGAAGTATTTACTAGCCCCTTTTATTGAAAGTTCTGCTCATATGTGTAGAAAGCGATTATTCTTTTTTATTGCACGTAACTTTGTAGAAACAAAAGCTCGCAACGTGTTGTCATTTCATAGGCTGGCGTTTTTTGCTATAGCCACGTACTCAAAAGGTCTCCAGATCTCTGCTACCCAGCTACAGCAACTGATAAGAAGTGCACAAATATTTATCATCTCCAAGTTCTCATGAACGATAGCAGGCTAATTTCGGCTGCATCTTCCAGCGTATTGAATGAGATTCGCTTGCTTATCACTGTCTAGTCTGACATACTTTGAATAATATGCAAATTTGCTCTTAAACTCCGTTGTCCAGCAAATCAAATCCATATGCATGTCCAAAGTAGTCACTTCTTCTCTCGAATGAAACCACGCTCTTCGTCGATGCCTATGATTGTTTACTTCTATGTTTTTGTGGTTTGTCTACTACCGCACTTACTGCTCTTCCTTTTATGCGTGCCAGTGCCGCCTAGTGTTATTACGCAGAACTACAACCTATCTTTATGCACCTGGGTGTGCATTTCTTTTATTTGTGATTGATATAAAGCTGCAATTTAATTTTCTGTAAAATTTCACATAAGAAAGTATTAAATCACAATACAATTGAAAAATAAAAAACTACAATTAATCAGAAGAAGATGGTGCTTTTTCACTTATCTAAATGAATTCTTATAATTTTCACTTAGTATTTTAAGGTTAAACAATAAATATCAGCTAGTTTTCATGCAGAAAACGTTTCAAATAAAACTTCTCACTAATAAAGTTTATCGTGAAAATTCTAATGAATTAAAGAAATTGCAATCTTCTAATTAATTAACAGTTCTATTGAAAAAACTAGTTTAAGAATTCCAATTTTTGAATTAAACAATAATTAGTATTTTCTGAAGTTTTAATAAATCAGTTCTTAAAATAAATATTGCTAAAATTAATATTAATTTTATATTTACTTACAAGTAATTAAGTATTCAGATACTACTGGTAATTTAGAACAAAATAATTTTGAACTAATTTAGTCTAATTTAGCATATTTACATACTTAAGAATGGTGAAACCAGCGAATTAGATTTAGAGCTACTAAACGCTCAGTAATTTGGTGAATTACATTAAAAAATTTACTTTTATTTAATATTAGTAGAAAGATAAGCAAAAAGTTATGCTTTACAATATTAAAAAATAAATTCTTTTTTCTAAATAAAATATAGTTTAGATATCTAGAAATAATTAAAAGTAATTAAAATTAAAATTAGGAATTTCATTGCTGAAATTAAAACTGGACTCCTAATTATTAGTTGAAGTTAGTTGGTATATAATTAAAAGTTGCAAGTTATTATGTTACTTACATTTAATGAAACGCCTCCAGTTGGGCTTTATAATTCGTTAGAAAAATTAACGGTATTATAGTTAACAGTTCTAGATTGCTGTTATGTATGGTTTAACTTTTTATGGAAGAAGAATTAGCTGAGCTTAAAGTTCTGTAATTGTTTTTAGTCCCCTAACAATAAAAATGTCCTAAAACTTATTTAGATAACAAAAGTCACGTAAAAAACAGTTTTGGTTAATTCTATCCAACCTGGACGATGCATTTGTAGCAAAGTGCCACAATTTTGAAATATTATAGCAAAGTCAACAACTTTCCTAATTAAAACTAGATTAGCGGGCTAATAAATCTCAAAAATTTTATAAAATGAATGTTGGCCTACTCTATAATTTAATTTTATAATTAATTAGAAAAGTTAAATGTTTAGATGTTCCAAAGTTACATAAGAAAACTTAGACTTAAATTTCAAATATTTTAAAAATTAGTATCCTCAATTTAATTTATTGATTAATATCAACATAATTAAAAATTGTGAAACTATAAAGAAATTAAAAATAGTAAAATGTCAGAAGAGATAGTAGATTTGGACTTTTTAACGCTATTTCAACTGTTTTAAGGCCAAAAAGAATAGGGTGGATGTATTATTGTAAAATTAAAGAAATTTTATGGTTTTAGTTTTGACACACAAAAGAAAAAACTTACAATTTATTATCTATATTCTATAAAGATGAATCAGCTGTGTAGAACACTCCCTCTTCCATTAGACACAAAGACTTCGCCTCTCTACTGTTCTGCTTGTGCCATGAAAATTAACCTCACTATTTCCCCGACATACCTAGTTGTTATTGCAGTTTATCGTTTTCAACTTGTCATAAATTGCAAATTTTTAAATTTTCTGCTAATATTAGTTCTAGTAAAATTTATTTTCCCTAAACTAACCTCTCAGTTAACAGCCAAACCAAAATGCGTACTCTTTCATTCTTCAGTGCACCATTAGAGCTTTTAAACAATAAGCTACAATAGAAAGTGAGCTTTTATACGTTTACATAAAAGTAATACGAAAAATTTGTAAATAAATAATGTAGCCTTTTAGGCTAATTTTTGTTGAATAATAAACGAACAACCTTTTAGTTAGAAATCCGCATCGCATGTTTATAAGGATTATGTGCTCATGTTACAGCACCCGAAGCTTTCTTTGGTTAAATAATGCACAAGAAAGCCCCCAGCTTAAAATCTAAAACGAAAATTGCGAAATTTGTCAATAATCCTGAAAAGAAATATCTGCGATGCCTTTTTTGCTGCATGTAAATATTAAAAATTGGATTTTCAGTGAAGTTTGTTGTTATTTTAAACTGCCTTTATTTTTATTAAATTAAATTAAGCTACAGCAGCGCGTGATTCTAAATTTTTCTTAATATTACCTGATCTCCTTAGCATAATTACATATTTTGTACAAATTTTAATATGAGGTATTTTTATTTTGAGTGGTATTTAAGGTTTTTCGGGGATTTTTTAGTAAGCTTTCGACTTTTCAAAACCACCAACAAAATCTCCTTGCGGCTTCACAGTATTGGTGCGAACCTTTTTTTTTGTTGTTGTTTAAAGCCACTATGTTATCAAATTGAATCCATTTGTCTTAATTGTCTTTCTGGTTTTAAGATTTAAAGTAGCTTTTAAAATTTAAAGCAGATTATCTGTAATTAGATAACACCCTTGTCTTTACTTGTCCAATCCTCTATATCCCGCAGCAAACCTAAGAGTGAAGAGTTTTTTTAAGTAAAAAAATCTCAAGTCTATCAGTTCGCAGAATTAGCGATGACAGGTTTTATTTTATTTGGTTTCATTTCTTTTATGGTGGTGCAAAAGTTTTTTTGTTTGTCGAGTTGTTAGGTTTGGCTCTCAATAAACCATTGAAGCAATTCAACTATGAGATAAATAATCATGTTGAAATTGTGGCCGTTTTTTGGCATTATTTATATTATCTTGAGACAACAATACCTTAGTATGGTCAGACGAAGACTGATACTGCTGCAAATGGAGAATGCCAGACCACACAATCAAAATATTACCGTACCTCACTTAGAGTCCTAATTTGGCACCATGAGATCACCATGTATTCTAATTTATGGCTCACTCTTTGGCGGGATATCGACCTTTCCAACTCATAAGAAATATAAGACACTCTTATTATATCAGTTATTTGATTCCAAGCCACAAGAGTGGTACCAACGAGACATAAGAGACACGTCTCATAGCCAGATGCATACTATACAAAGGTATACATTTTGATTTTTAATTTTACGCCTTTTTTCTAATAGGAAAAGCTAATATTAAAAAACTAAAAAAAATGCATTACCTTAACATTAAGTTTTTCTTATTGAAGTTGTATTGATAAATATTTTTTATGTGTCCAGCCCTTAGTAATCAACCTTTAAATGCTTTTTTGACATTTTATAATATATTTTTTGTCTGAATATTGGTTTTTAACCTGATTTTTTGTCACTCCGCTCTTAGATTCAATCTACATTACAATTATAACACTGATCAACAATGGTTTTGGTTTTCAAACGCCAATAGCTAGTTTAAAGCATTTTTAGGCTAAATTCAGAAATCTAATCAGTATTTCGCTATCACGTAGAGATCGATAGATATTTTCAAAAATTCAGTATTGAATATTATGTGCTTTGTAAGTAGGGGTAGGTTTCTCAGTCTGTTTATAAGTTGTCCCGTTGTCCAGTGTAACTCTAGTTTTACTCCATAACGTTGTCTGCAGTGTATTATTTAACAAATGTTAACAGTTGAAAGTAACTATGTAACAGTCCTGACTCATTGTTGGCTTTCTTTCGGTAATGTGAACTGTATATTGTGCATATTTCAGTGATTGTCATTCAGTTGTGTTCACAGCGTACATTCAAACTAATTTCTACTCTGTGATGCGTGCATAATAAATTTATAAATGAACAGATAATTTAGAAACATGTCACGTAAGTGGGTACCTCATATTTGCTGTTTTTCATGTGAAACAGGTTGTGCCAATGGCTTAGAGGTTCTTGTTCATCTATGCCTTTTTATGTACTAATGATTTGGAGAAAACAGCAGGATCATTTAAAATATTGTTTTTTTGAGATTCGATAAGAGATACTGAATTCAATGGAGTTTTAGAGAAAATAGAAGAAGATGCTTGGGAATGCTTTAAAGATGTCACAAAACATTGCTTAGGGAACGGAAAATCCAAAAACTACAGAGATTATGTGGAAAGAATGTTGGTGCCTTACCGTGAGATGGAGTGCAACACGCCTTTGAAGCTTTATTTTTTGCACTCCCACTTGGACTTTTTTTCCGGACAATTTAGGGGAAGTCAGTGACAAACATGGAGACATTCAGGACGTTTTGACAATTGAAAAGCGTTACCAGGAAAGATGGAACCCAGCTATGTTGGTTAGCAGTGAGGGAAACACCAGCAATACCATACAAACAGAAGAGAGTCAAGAAGTCCATGCAATATACTGAAATAAGTACTTCGCTTTTTCCGTAATTTACCAAATTTGATAAGCGATAAATTTGCCTATTTTCAAAAACCATACGTGATGGGAAAAACCGAAGGCATATCTGGATTCACAATGCAATTTTCCGTTAAAATCACTTTTTTTTATCCAAGAACCAGGAAAAAAACTGTTGAGGGTTGCAATTAGCTTTTCCTAGTAGTGTGAAAAAATGTATAAGCTGAAAGCTTTAAGCCTTACAAATGATTAACGTTCCAAAGAGAATAACAATTAAAATTCAAGGAAATTAATGTAGAAGTTGCAAAAGTTCACCATTCACAATTAAATGACATCCTTCCTGCACACTTTATACTAACTATACGAGGTAAAATCTAAATTTGTACAGCCTAATTATATTCTAGTAGTAATAGAAACAAAATAGCGCTATTGTTAAATAGTGCTATTTTTGGTTGAACGTTTGCAGAAATTTCAGGAGCTTATTTATCTCAGTTGCGTAGCTATAGTCACTCGAGTTGGTAGTAAATGTTTAAATATCTCACTAAAAGTGTTAGTTATAATGATATTAAATAGATACAGAATGGGGTAGACCCAATGGCCTTCTGCATGAAAACCTTTAGAGTCTATTGTGCATTTCCCTTTTTAGGTCTAGGCTTTTGACTCGCCCCCAGAATCTAGAGAGAGGCTTTTTTGTATAAATTTCTGGCTTTCGCTCTTCTTTGCCTAGTTGTAGAAATTTGAGCCTCATACGGCCTTTGCAATAGCACAAAATATAGTATCGAGTCTCCTCTTCTTGGAAAAATATGCACAGGCTGCTATCTGTTACTCTTAGGAGATTTAAATTACTCCTAAGGTGACAGTGTTCTATCAGTCCTATGCAGTCCCAAACACTCTTTTACTTCACCCCAGGTGCGGCTAGAGCTTTAAGTGCTGCTTGGCTGTTCGAAAAGAAGGCTATCCTCTTACCCCTAATGTTAAGCCTTTTGATCTTCGCACAGTATTCTACAGCTATAGTTTCCGCCTGAAAAATTGTAGGAAATTTTCCAAGCGCTATTAGAATCTTAATGTTCCCTTTGGGCTATAGATTCCTGCTCTTGTGCCTAATGCAGTCTTGGAGCTATCAATATACCAGATAAAATCTGAGTAGACCGGAAGTTCCTCGTTTCAGTCTTCTCTATTTGGTATTATAATTTTGAAGTTTTTTCAAATTTAAAACATCTGGGAACCAGGTTGTCGGCAGGCATTCCCAATATGTCCTTCGCCTCCATCTCCTTCCTCAGTTTTTGATGCTCTCCTACATGCACGGGGATGATTGGAGCTTGTCCTTGCATGAGTCTGTGGGCAGTTGCCGGTGCTTCCCTTTGGATGGTATTAAATAACATTTGGGGTGCACGATAAATTTTTACTCTTACATTCCACTGCAAAGAAACGCATAAACAATTTTGTTTGGGTCCAAAGGGCATTAAAAACAACCTACGTGTAATTTGATCATCAGGTGCTGCAAGAGAGGTGTTTAAGAGTAAAAGAATCATCAGCAAGGTTGAGGCTCTCCTATAGAGCTATGTGGCATATTCTCCACGAGTAACTTTTTTAAGAATAAGGTTAGTGCCAAATGGGTACCCTGACTTTTGTCAGATGTTTATTAATAACAGCAATTTTCAAACCTCTTAACAACAAATAAGAAGTTCTTCAATATATTATTGCGGGGAATGAAACTATAATTTTATAATATGACCCCCTAGCAAAAAGAAAGCCCAATCGACAAAAACAATCTTTTGGAATTTAAAGGAAATTTTACCAATTTATTTAAGGAAAGGAATATAGTGGTAAATAAAAAAAAGAAGGGGTGACCTTTTGCACCATAAGGCTGCAATTTCCTAGGTTGCCTTAAAGTACTGCGACTTCGAGGAGTTTCCTTACCTACCCTACACAGTTTTCAGGAGAAGTGATGACAGGTTCCATTCTTTTCGGTGCACAACTGAGCGAATCGTACTTAAATGGTTGATTTTTTTGGTTGTTAGTCGACTGTGTTACTTAGCGTACTGCAAGACTAAAAAAACAAATATTTACACTCCACACTTCAGTTTCATTCCAAACAAAACAATTCGAACGGCACCCGCAAGCCCGCTCGCTAATTGCGCGGAGCTGAAAGTCTGGAATTATTCAGATACCGGTATTTTATCATTTGCTCCAGCCGGACGCTGAAAATTAAATTGGAGTTGCCGACTGCACGTCGGCGCCCCGGCGGCGTGTACAGCGGCCAGCATCGCGCGTCGGCGGCGTCGCGCATAATTTGCCCGTGTTAATTGAACCTGAAAAACGAGCCGCGCTGCAATCGCTGTTTGGGTCGGCGGGACTTTTTGCTTTGGCTGGGGAATTAAGCAAACAACAACTCAATCAGATGCAGTTCCATTCTTCATTGCGGCTCTTCTAAGCATGGCCATTAAAAAAATTATACGAGCAGGGTTGAGTGCTGCTGGAAGCTCCCTCATTTTAATTGCAACCGCAAAGCATTCCTTAATTTAATACCGTTTTTCCTCAAATTAAAATGAGACGAATACATGGTAACGAGATTTACCTCATTTTCAAGATTCTTTCAACCCTGATATCCGAAATCGTTTGGGTACCACAATAAACTGAAGAAAGATACTTATTTTTCATAAGTTGCTAATTTATGGACATCTATAATCTGCTTTATTGTATGAACAGCAGCACCATTTTGTTGAAATCGTCTTTTCCGTTGTAGATTAGCGTAAATTTATTTTTGAATAATTTATCAAGATTAATTGCAGTGGTGTTAAAATGTGTGGGTTGTCTTTGATCTACCAACAAAAATATTGTTTATGTATGCATCCCAACAAGTGAAAATGCTCTTTGTCAATAAAAAAGAACAATTGTGATATATGGCTCGCACTTTAAGATGCTTTCATACATTTCCAGGCGATTTTGCCAATGACGTTTGGAAAGTTTCTATACGATAACCATCTTGTACGGATAAAAACCAAGGCCTTGGTTTAAAATTGGCATACAGTACTGCTATACATGTGAAGAACAATGTCGTGTTTGCGCGCAGGACGCCTTGGAGACTGCAAAATATAACGTTTTGCTGCATCAATGTTTTTTGATATTTTTACACTCCGGGGTTCCCTCCTCCCCTTCACCCCATAGAAATAGTACTTCTAAAGTCTCTTACTCAAAACACAATTTTTTTTAATGAGCCCGAGATGTAATTTGAAAGTGTGTCCAAAAGGTTATATGGCACAACAGTCATAGGTTCAAATGTATATTTCGACAATTATAGCCCTTTATTCGTTCATCCACGACATGTAGTCTCCTCTAAGCAAAACTTTTCGATTGCGACTAAAAAATTACTTTCTCTACCCTCAGGTCACTCTTCGATTCATGGACTTCTTTTAAAATTAGAGAATAGAAAAGTACGAGGTGCTTTCAAGTTCTAAGGTTTCCAAATATTTTCTAAAAAAGTACTTACCCAAGAAAGTTGAGACTTCCGTTACTTCTCAACGTAATCTCCATCTAGACGTACACATTTTTCACAACGTCGTCGCCATGATTCTTTGGCTGCTGAGAACACTTTTTTAGAGGTGTGCTTTGCCCCTGGAAAATCGCTAATGCAACAGCGGCTTAATTGGAAAATCAGCAGCGACAGAGAGTGTTATGGGGGCATTGCATGTCAATATGTCCTGAGATATTGCCACCCGCACAGCCTTATGTTAGTCCGCCAGCATTCGTGCGTCGCACCTTGAAGAAACTTTCTGCATTTTTAAGTCATCATGCAAAATGAATTCCACAGATCCTACAGAAATGCTAAGTTTAGAGGCGGTTTCATCTAATGCTTCGCTCGCACAATCATGGTTTCGGTCCGGCTGGTTTGTGGCCGAGGCTGCTTCAGTTTTAACATCCATAACGATTTCACCGCCTGTCTCACTCAATTTGGGATAAATTTCGATAGGTGTTTGACCATGCAAGAGAAGAAAACGAATGATTACACTTTGTTCTTGAACACTAATGTCGCCATTTAAACCTCTACTTTCTCTCACTGATAAGAAAAAAGTTTGGACACTTTAGAACTTGAACGCGCCTCGTATTCACAACTGTCAATTATAGCAAATAAATATAATTTTTTATGTTTGATGCAGACAATAAATTACTTAAATTGCCTGTAAACTAATTTGACTAGAACTGTAAGCTGATGCCACCAGTGTGAGATAATTTAAGGATTTATACGGTTTGTCACCTACTTTTAAATTAAATAAATACTATACTTGCCCCCACCCCAAACTCCTTAATTTAACACTGTGTTACATAAAATAGTAAAAACTAATTATGTGGTTCAGTCAAATTTTCTGTTTCGCTTTGTTTAAGTACCTGGGCACTTTGTTAATCGTAGTCCACAAAATATTATATTGCAATTTAACTTTAATGCGGAAGGGTTAAAGGTTATTTATTTAATTTTTCATTTAAACTGAGCCACAGGTAGAGCAAAAATGAAGCATTGATCGAGCCGAGCGCACAGCACGGTAAATGAAGGTCATGGGTCAAAGATCGCTTTCAAAATGTTTTGCTGCTTACCTTTTGTAGATACAGCTACCCAATTGGGTTAGGAGCTTTTCACTGAAACATATTAATTACTCGGAGCCGATTTTTTTCCTTTTTGCTAACGTAGGTAATTTTCAATAATTATTAGTGGTTTGGAGATGGACGCGTAATATTGAAAATTACTCGCCAAATAAAATTTTTTGTTACTGTTTCCTCTAAGTAGTAGAAATTTAAAGCTACTTCAGATGTTTTTTAAATAAACGCAATTACTTTTTAAATCGTAAGTCTAAAAATTAAACTTTTTGTTTGATATAGTATACTTACTTGGTTGTTTAATTATATGATAAGCTAAAAAGTTTGTATTAATATTAGAATGCCATTTTTATACATAAATTTACTATAAAACATTAATAACTAGTTCTCAAAACAAAAGCTATCATTCTGCAAGTTGTCTGATCTAATCAAAGTATTATTATGACTCCTTCTAATTAAAAATCTTTGACACGCTTCTTAAACTTAATTAAAAGAGTCAAATCTTCGACCATGCAAGAATGTGCTCTATTGATTGGAAGAGACTATGATCGGATGGAACAGCATCTGGACTGTAGACTAGATGCGGAAGAACCTCAACACAGTCCAATTGCTCAAACTTAGTAGATCTCAACTCACTTGTTGAGAACTTCTTGAGAACAAAATCAAGTTGATGTAAGTGGTTGAGCACAGTTTGATGAAACTAAACTCTAAGATCCGATACCAGATTATGACTGCTTGATGAAGGCTAATCTTTCAACGTTGTCAGAAATCTTGTTCAACTTCAAAAAAGTTTTTTTATTGAAGACCTTCAATTAGTTGTCTACTGTTCCTTGAACAAATGTACCCTTGTCTTCAACTTCATAAATTACCTTGGTTTCTTTTCTCTAATAATATCATAACAAAACTAAAGTTCACTGATTGTAATCTTGTAATCAGTGTCAGATATCCTAAAAAGATATTAAAATAAGTCGATTACAATTGTAAATAGCAAATAACGTCAAAAAACAAAACAAAAAATCTATTTTTGATATTGAGTACAAACCTTTAATTCTAGGCTGTATTTTCTAAGAATCACGGCAGTAACATGCCGTATAATCTCTGCTGTGTCATCAAAGTAGCCTCCCCTCGCTGCTGCATATTTAGTTTAACATATGCGCCACCAAAAATCCACGATTTGTTGCCTGTAATTTATTCTCTTAATTCTAGTGCTTCGCCTGAGATATTTAATTCTAGGATTTTATTTTTTAAGAATCGTAAGCATGACTTGCCGCTTAACCTCCGTTATACCTTCAAAGTGGTCTCGTTGCCGCTCTGATGCTATACCTTTAGCCCAACCATGCGGTTCACGATAAACTCACATAATTCAATTCTAGCGCTTTTTAATCTTGTGTGACCCTAGAATTTTATCTCTTTGTTTGATGATATACTATATGTATCAGAATTGCATGAGGGTTATCTATTTAATTTACTGATTACATTTTTTAGAAATCGTAGACTCGGCGAGTAATCTCTGCTGTACCTTCTACTATATATTTGCATAACGTCGAGACTACTATAAACCTACAACATTCTGGAACTTTCCACTATTGTAACAGTAAGCCTAGAATTTTAATTTTTTTGTTCGGCAAGTTTTAAGACCATAAGGGGACTGTTTATCTCCCCCCTGCTGTAATATACTTAGCTCTACGTCGTCAGCTCTATAAACTCACGCCCTATCTCCTGTAATTTATTCACTTAGTTATCGTGCTTCACCCTAATAGCTATCTAATATCTCACCTTTTGTTTGCAATAAATACTATAAGTATTAATATCATGCGAGGCTATTTATTTAATTTTAGGCCTATTTTCTAAGAGCTATAAGCATCGTTAAAGTATTTTTATTGGAATTTATTCTATAAGTATCAAAATTGTACAAGGGCTATTTATTTGATTCCCGGGACGTATTTTCTATGAATCGTAGACTAACCTAAAGTTGGGACTATCATACACCCACAACATTTAATTCTAGGGCTTTTGACTCTGTAACTGTAAGCGTAAAATTTTATCCTACTGTTAGAAATACATGAGTATTAGAATTGTAAGAGGGCTGTCTATTTATCCCTCTGGTTGTATTTTCTATAAATCGCAGACGTCACTTGGTGAATAATCTAAAGTTGTGGCTACCATACACCCACAACATGTAATTTTAGCCCTTTTGACTTTTGTAAATGTGAGTCTAGAATTTTATCCTTCGATTTGAAATTGGTTAAGTATCAGAATTGTAAGAGGGACGTATATTTAATTCCCAGGTTGTATTTTCTATAAATCACAGACATCATTTGCCATTTAATTTAAGATTGTGACTACCATACACCCACAACATCTAATTCTAGCGCTTTTAACTCTTGTAACTATGAGCCTAGAATTGTATCCTTTTGTTTGAGATGTGTGCAATAAATACCAGAACTAAAAGAGAAATATTTAATTAATTCTCAGACAGCGTTCTCTAGAAATCAAGGCGTGAGTTGCAGATTAATCTTTGCTGTGTTCTTAAAGTAGTACTTTTCCGCCCCGCTGTTTTATATTTAATTCAACGTCAAGGCCATTACAAACTTAAGCTTTATTCTCTGTAATTAATATTTTTTTAGTCTGTAACCGTGTGTCTGGCACCCCAACATATGTTTCACATGGTATACTATAAGTTCTAAGATCGTACAAGGATTGCTTATTTAATTCTCGGACAGTATTTGCCAAAATGCCTGAGTACTATTTTCTGTATCTTCAAAGTACTTTTGGCACTTTTCCTACTATTATATACTTAAGCTTAAGTCAATCATAAACCGGAAATTCATTCTTTCTGATTGATTCCTTGTGTTCTACTGCTTTCGCTTTTGTAACCATGAGTCTGGAACCTTAACTTTTTGCTTGATATGGTATAGCGTAAGTTTTAAATTTGTAGGTGTGACTTCTGCTTAAAAGTAGTCTACTCATCTTTCTTGCTGCTATTCTCTTAGTTCAAAGTCACTATAAACTTATAACAGTTACTTCTAGTGTTTTCTTCTCTTATAACCGTGAGTTTTTTTTGTACGTGCGACTTATAGGCTAATTACTGATATACTGAACTTTTTTGGATTTAAATTTTAAACAATTTCTGAACATAAATTTAAAGAATGAATATCAACTACCAACTAAAACTCTTTTTTGAAATGTACTGAAATGAAAAAAGGTCTAATATGTGTATAAATAAGTTCTCAGCTTTAGATTTCACAGAAGGGAAATCACCGTTTACATGTAACGTATTAGTCCGCCCTCTTGCGGTTTTAAAGCAATGGCATTTGGTCTTTCGAAACATCATGCGATTTGGCGTTTGATGCACATAACTTCAATAATCAGCTGTGTTCACGATAGCAATCACAAAAGAGCATATTCGATTTTCTATCCACTTCGCGTTTCATCTTAAGAAAAACGCTGCTGAAGCCACCGAAATCATTTGTGCTGAATATGGTGAGAATGCTGTAAGTCATGTAATGTGCAAAAAGTGGTACCAAAGATTTCGCGGAGGAGAGTTTAGTCTTGAAGATCAACCACGCGCTGGACGCCCTCAAACATTTGACACGGATGAGCTGCAGACGCGTTAGGCTGGGAACTTCTCCCACATGCGGCGTATAGCCCAGACATGGCCCCTTCCGATTATCATTTATTCCGGTCGTTACAGCATCACTTGGCTGATACGCACTTTAAAACAGAAGAAGTCCGAAAATTCATCGATAACTTTATCGTCTCGACGCCGGTGAGCTTCTATCACCAGGGAATTCGCAAGAATTCCGAAAGATGGCAAAAGGTCATTGATGCTAACGGAGAATACTTTGATACTTAAGGTTTTTTGTTTGTTTTTAAATAAAACTCTAATTTTGCAGAAAAAAGCTGAGAACTTATTTATACACCTATTACATTGGACAATAGCTCTGTTTCTAAAGTGTCAAATCACATAATACATAAAATTACAATTACAATTAATTGCTTAGACTTCCCATATTTTTGACCAAAAAACTTTTTATATGTTCTTAACGTTGCTGCAAACTTTAATTATTGTTTTCTGACGTGACGACCCAGGAGACTTCTATAGGGGCGACTAAGCTTTTATATCTGGATTGTAATCGTAGGCTTACGTCTTATTTCCAGTTTGAGCAGTTTCAGCAAATTATTAGCCTTTGAATAAATTTAACAACAATCTTGTGTCACTTTGGCTTTTAGAATCATCAGCTTATCTTCTAATCTTAGACTGTCGGTTATTAATAGTTGTTGATTGTCGCCCGCAGATCTTTAACATTTTCTGTTGTTCTGTTGGGTGTTGGTTTTCCAGATTGTAGATCACATACAGCAGATTCCCGACCATCTGTAAATTGTTTGTACCATGCCTTTATTTGTGTTGTCTTCATTGCATGGTTCCTAAAAGCTTTCCAACTAACTAATGCTCATTATAGTCTACATCACAATAGTTTGTCTATATCATTATTGATATTTTTAAGATAGAAGAGATATCTTAATTTCCATTTTAATGATTGGGGAATCAAATATAAACATTTTTACTCGGACAGAGGTAAAAAGAGAGTAGCCGTATGGAATTTTACCCATAGGGTAGCTTGTGGTTTGCTGCTTCTTTAATTGGTACTATAATGTCAAAGCAAGAAGTGCCCTCATCCAACGGATTGTTATAAAGTTTCTCTTTGAAAAGGCTTATAGTACAGTTTGGGACATTACCGTTAAGAAGACTGAAGCATAGTCGAGGCATTAACAATTTTAAGGGTAATGAGAAGCAGTTGAAAATAAAGATCACTGATGTCGTCCGGGGACTAATATATCCTTATTTTTGCTGTCTTCTTGAGGATGTCTGCCGATTAAGGATTACTGAAATTACGTCTTACGTTGGAATAAGTTGTGACAGTTCTTAGGCAATCTGCATTGGGCCTACATAGTTGCCCAAACTATATTTGCTTTAGACTACACTGGAAACTTTCTTTGAGTCTAAAATTATCACTTTGCAAGTATCATTTGTTTGGACCACAAAAAGAAGTGCTTCAGAAACAGAGATTTGACAACGACGCTGTTGTTGAAACGATTGTGCACAATTAGCTATTTATTATGAAAAGTTTGTTTAAAATGTATTAAAAAATGCTATTGAGACCCCCTTTGTTAAATTACCTGAACGTAACTCGCTAAATTGGGATTTATGAGTTCCGCCGGACTCGAACAGCACATTTAGCAGTCGGCGGATTGAAAACCAGTCATTTTATCACTAGCGGCTCATCGCGAATGTACAAATTATTGGCGTAAATTTAAAAATTTAGACATAATTCTTTTTTCAGCATTTCTTTGTCAACTTATTGCTGATTTGCTTGGTATTCAATTTTAACCTCGTAACCCCATTTACTTGTCACAATTTCATTCGAAAGGTGAAAAGCCAGCAAGATCCGGTAACGAACAAAAAAGGCCGAGCGCGCAGGTCATAAACAAAAAGGCAGTTCTTGACACACTTTTCGCATTACAGAAAAAGCAAAAGTAGTGAGTGACCTTTGCGAAAGTTCCGCGCGCAAAGTTGGGCGTGCTTTGAAGCCGCCCCCAATATTTTATTGCACGCGCTCGTGGCGATGCGTTACAATGCGGCGGCGATTATAAAAATAGCAAAAATTTAATTTGGCGTTGCGAACTTCAAACACTTGCACCTTTGTGGTCCGAGCCGGCAGTTTGATAATTTCCGCCGCCGAGCTAATTAAATTTGGAAAGCCAGACGAATTGCAGTCGCTATTGGGATTGGCGCGCGTCATCACCGAGCATGCAGACAAAGATTGGGTTAGCAAACTTGTTGGACGTTTCAGTCGATTGTTTCGGTAATCAAACAAAAATTAATTGCGCCATATTTTTGCTTCTTGGGCGTCTGACAGGCTCTGCTGTCTGTCTAATGGTCTTTTCTCCTCAAATTCTGCTTTCGTTCAGGGCAGTCAATTTTTTGTTTTCATTAATTTCAGTTATTATTATTGTACTTTACGTTCATTGTGCTAAATTAGTTAACAATCAACTGAAGGTAACATTTTTGATACTTCATATAATGGGTGAATCAAATATAAAATAGAATTACTTTTTAAATTTATTGCAGTATCATAAAAACACAAAAATTCGAAGTTATTTTTTTAAATTAAAAACTCAAAACAAATTTTTTGATTTTGCTACGCCAAAGTGGGGGTGGTTGTGATACCAGCCAATTGCTCGCGATCTCTTTGGCAGTAAAAATGTTTCATTTTAGTGGACCAAACGAATGATAATCGCTGAGCGACAAGTCTGCTTTGCCAGAGAGTGCTCTAGAGTAGTCCAGAACAAATTTTTAATTTTTAGTAAGTGTAAACACCTCTATGGAAACGGGCGTTATCGTGAAGCAAGATAACAACTGCCGAAGCACTACTGTAACTTGTTCTTTAATTAATCATCTCCACGAAAGCGGCGAACAATGCAAATATTCTCTTCAATCGCGCTGCTCTTCGTGGGACGGAAAATTGATGTTTCTTTGAAAATTCTACATTTTCTTGTATTTTCTATTGCATCAATTATTTCAATTTCTGGTATATATATTTTTCTTATTCTTTACCTCTGCCACCGTTTATGTACGCTTTAGCCTTATAAACATTATAATTTTTGTAATTTGTGCTTTACAAGCACCATATCCTTTCAAATCTTATTACTTCTGTAGCTCGTAGCAGATGTTTCACTTCGGCCGCTTCCAATTTACTCTTACCTTTTCTTGATGGGACCCATGTTTCACATCCATGTGTCAGAAATGGCCTATATATTTTTTTGTGTATTTTTAATTTCGTCTTTCTCTTTCTTATTTATGACACTTATTCATTGCATAATATTCTATATTTGCCTTTTCTATCCGATTGTTTAATTCCTTCTAGTGCCTCCCTGTTTGGTCTGTTGTGATTCCCAAATATAGAAAACTATCCACTTGTTCTATTAGTTCCTCTTCTAATCTTATCTCTATTCATTTTTCATTTTTTAATATATTTTGCTTAAACAATTTTGCTTTTTTTCTTATTAATTTTTATTCCATCCTCTTTTGTTCCATATTTTAATATTTTCCCCAGTTCTTTTTCATCTCTATAAGCCCCTATAAGCAATGGTTTGGTTTTTCGTTGTGTATTTCTAATTATTTCGTCCATATGTACTTTTCGCCTCAACTTCCTCTGATATCATGTTTTTACTTATTACACAATTTCTTGCTTCTTTCTACTCTAATTAGTTCCGTATTAACCTTCTTCTTTATTAAACATTCTCATAATTTGACTTTCGGTACTTTGCCAAACGCTTTCTCTATGTCTAAAAAAGCTGTTATGTTTATTACTAAAGTACTGTTGATCTCTTCTAATGCTTCTATGTTTCGGGAATCCACTTTGAGTCTCTGCTAGCATTGGTTTTATTTATTTTCTTAACCTCTTTCAATTATTTTTTCAAATCGTAGCAATAATAGACCTATTTTCCAGTCTTTTAGTATAAGCTCCTCTTTCCATACTTTATTGCAAATATTTAACCATATTCATCTTTCTCCCAGATTTTTAATCATTTCGGTTGTAATTTTGTCGCCACCTGGTACCTTGTTATTTTTTGTATGTTTTGTAGTTTGTTTTAATTCCTCCAATGTTATTTCGCCTTCCTGTTTTGTTCTCTTTGCCCTCTTTTTTACTATCTCTTTTCAGTGTACTACCAAAGCCTTTCCACTGTTTTTCTTTCGACTGCTTACTAAATTTTCTACTTTACACGTATTCTTCTTCTGTTATCTTGTTTCACAATTATGTAATAAATAATTGATTTTCCTCCTCCCCTACTCGGTTTCTCATGTATATCTATGAATGTTCTTGTACAGAAATCTAATAGTTTCTTTTCATTATTATTTCTTTTGTTTTCCCTATGTTTTCCTACAACTGTTGTATAGCTGTGGTCTTGTTTAACAACTTTTCTATTCGATTCTCGCACGACGTAAATATAATCTTTTGCTATTTTTATTATCATGTTTAGATTTTCCCAAAACTTATCTTTGTTTTCTGATTTCTCATCTTTATCTAGACTGTATATTGCTATTACTGTCTCTGTTTGTTTCTCTTTTTAACTCTACTGTAAGTATCCTTTCAGTTACTGCTTTCTATTGGGTTTTTCGTTTCTCTATGTAGTATTTTCCCACTCCTAGTCTTTTACTCTACTCCATACTAATAGATAGCCCTCTTCTAATTCTCTTTATTTCCTTTTCTTTCTTTTTTTATCATTACCAATATCTTCAAGTTTGTCACTTCAAATTCTTTTGTTGGCTTTATTTCTTTCCCATCCAGGTTTTTAATATTTCAAATTGCTAGTTGTCTGCTCCTTTTCTTGTTACCGTTTTTAGCGCCCATTTTGCTTATTCCGTTGTTTTCCTCTCTTTCTCTTATTTCTAGTTGGGCCTTCTTTAGGTTTCTGGTTTTCTATTTTATTTTTGTTATTTCTCTTCGATTATTTTTCTTTATTCGTAGTTTTTTTTATAATTTTTTTATGATGTCCAAAACGTTTATTTTATTGCCTTTTCATAGCCTTTCTTTTCCGTGCTCCATCTCCATTCTTCTGTCCCTGTATTTAGCTCTCTATACTGTATCTTGTTCTTTTTACCCTTTTGCCTTTCTTATCATTCTAATTTGTTTTGTATAACCCTTTACTTTCTGGTTAGATCATTTTGAATGTGTTTTTTGTTTTTTCTTTTATTGTTTTGTTTTTCATCATTTTATGTTATTTAGTCTTATTTGATAGCTCAAGCAAACATGTTTTTCTTCCAGTTTTATACTGTACTTTTGTACCTTAAACAAATTTTATATTATTCTTTAGTTTTTCCCAGTTGTTTGTGCCGATTATTTTCTTGCATTTTCTAAACCATCTATTCTTTTATTCGTACCTGCCATGACTTTAAATTTTTTAATTCTCGTTACTTAATTTTACATTCTTTGATTTTATCTGTCTGTGTCCTTTTTGTCTTTCTCCCATTTCCTTGACTTGTGTTTGTTAATTTCATCAATTCCCTCATTTTTTTCATCATATTATCATCTTTCTGATCTTTTAATTTTCTATAATCTTTTACTGATGACTTTTCCGTTTTCTAGCTTTTCTTAAAAGTGTTTTCCACCTTTTCTTCATTTTTTTGTTACTTTTCCTCTTTTTACTGTGTTTCCTTGACTCCACATTATATTAATTTTTTTTGTACTTTAAACAGCTATGTAATCGTGATCAGCAAATCAGACCTCCGACCCTTCCAGGAATGTAGCTAGCGCGTCCGTGTTCGCGAACATTCTGCAAGGATCGAGTGCCTCGTTCTCCGAAAGTTCGTGGCTATTCGAATATATCGGGGGAATAGAAATAAATAGCGCGTGGCGGGCCGCCGGGGTAGTTATCAAATTTAAACGCCGATTACGGTTTTAAGGAGAGCAAACCGGCTACTTAAAATAAACAATGTGTAATTGGTTGTGTATAGTGCGTGTACATAAAAAGTGTTATAAATTTGTATAATTGTAAATACAATAAATAAGCAGTTTTAAGTAAATTAGAATATTTTGTACACTACTTCCAATAGCAGAAACATTATATTGTTTATATAATTCTGCACTGTCTTCTTTACACGCGTTTATCTTATTATATCAAGCTAAAAGCCACAGCTCGGTCGCCCATCGAACCTCGGCCTTTATTTGGTTATGAAATCTTTTAGTATTAAATTTATATGGATATTATTCCTCAAACATGTCCTTATGTACAATAATTAGGCAACCGCAAAAAATATTGTGTAACAATGCTGGACTGACAACTCTGGACAACTCTGAGTAATAAGCAGAATGTATTTAAAAATTATTAATTAAATATGAAAATACAAAAGTTGATAAACAATTAATATATTGAAGATGACGATTGTTGTCGAAGTTTGACTGAAATCAACCTACATAAGTATAATGAACAATCATTTTTAAATTACCTATCAAATTTATATTATTTTACTGTCGTTCTTGTGGGTGTGTATGCAGTTTGAACATACTTTTGTGTGAATATACACACAACAGGTACAGTGCAGTACATATTTGACCATATTCAAATTTAAGGTCACAGACACATTTAAAAAAAAGTGTAAATCTTCTGACCTTATTGTGGATTATGAATTGTTAAGAACTACATTGGAGCTGTTTGAATGCAATAAAAAAATAAAACAAATTTTTGACAAATTTACTAACAATTATATCAATCAAATAGTTCAACATACGGTTGACGAATCAAATATAAACCAAATATTTTTAAAATTTATTAAGGTATGAAAAAATACAAACATGCAAAGTTATTTTTCTACATAATCTCTCGATTTAGATTTTTCTTTTTTTCTCTCTCAACAAATAGATGTTTTGATTCTACCATTTGTTTGCGGTTGCTTTGACAGCAACATTTTCGCCAAATCTTTGTCCTCTACGTACTTCTTTTAATGGCCCAAACATATAATAACTACAGGGCGATAAGCTCAGAGTAAGGAGAATATTTTAGACAAGCATGGGCAGCTGTGTAGGGTTGAAAATGTTCTATACTTAAGAACCCAAACACTGTTATAATTTATTCCAATTTTAGAAGCAAAATCGGTGATCATCTTCAAGAAGGTTGCGAACAATACTAATATTCTTTTGACCTTCAAACGATCATGGCAACTTTATTTTAATTGCTTTTTGTCCTGTCAAAAATTGTTTGTTACGAGTATAATTTTTTTTAACCCAGGCATCTCTACGTAAAACTCCCAAAAATAACATCCTTTCCCATTTACCTCAAGTCCACTAAAAAAGAAATTCTGACTTATATTTGATTTATGTACGCATGTAAAGATGTACGTCTTCCTAAATTCTATTTTAACTCTGTTATATTATAGGCAAATACAAGTTTTTATGCGTAAACAATGGAACGCAGACTATATCAAAGTACTTAATCTATATCAAAGTGCTGTAAGTAAAATTTGACGACTTTGAGAATATTTCAATGTTGTGCTAGCTGGAGTCTATGCTTTTATTTCTTTACCAAAGGCAAAGTCAACATTCAGATTTTTTCAGATGGCTGAGAATTGAACCCGAGCCTAGTAGCACGTTAAGTGAGCTAATAAGCTAGCCAGCAAAACCAATTAAATACTAAATTAATTCACATGCGTTCATTTTAGAGAGCCCTTATTTTTATTATTTTTTTTAAAGTATCACACTTTTGCTTAGAAATGTTTTCGTAATGTAATTTACTCCGGTGTTGGTTGTCACATTTATAATTGGACTGATAGCATATCTATTTTGCTTTTTTGGTGTTTAGTTCTATCAATTGTCGTAAGTATAATTTAAATCCCTGGCCAATGTCTCATTTTCTAATGGTAAAATTCCTGGATTCTTTCAGCTTTTTTCAATTAGCAAAGTAAAGGATGTTACAAGCTTGCACGATAGCACTATAAGTCTTTTTTGCGCATCTATTACAAGATTAATTTTTTTTATGTGTTGTGCTATCGTAAGAAGCCATATTTATGGTGATGGTGTAATTTTTTTGGGGTTTATGGTATAAATTAGCAATAAACGTGCCATTTGGCTGGTATTTTAATACTATGTTCAAAAGTATGGCACCATTTTGTTCAAACCAAATACAAGTATGTTTAGTACTTCAGTTTTTTATTTGCACCTCTTACAAATTATTATTTTAACTAAAAATCATTAAAATTTAATATTAATAACATCACAAATTTAAATTTATTATTATCTCTGCTGAAAAACGCTTTTTACTAAAACTATTAAGCTAATTGATTAGAGTGTTTAGTAATTAATTACAATTTGTTATTTACTTATTGTTAGACTTGTTACTGCCAAATTTTGGAACTTCAACAGCACCACATATTTTGTACAGCGGCAAGGCGACCAACCAACTGTGCTCAAGCAATCAAGGATCTTGCCTAACTATGGTGAATGATAACCAAGATTTTCATCAAGCAACCTGCAAAATGCGTTTCAATAAATTATTAGCATTTATTTGTAACAGGAATTAATAATTAAGCATAGAAATACAAAAAGATGGTGCTAAAAAAATTATTATAATAAATATGACAATTTCTGCTAAACTGAACTGGTCAAGCTCAAACAGCGCAATGAACATGAGTTTCTAAATTATATACATATTTCTTTAAATTGTAACATTTGTCAGACAAAGCAAAAATTGCTATTGCGGTACAGGAAATCGTACATGAACGCTTTAACGGCAATATCGTTCTCAAATCTGCGTCTTCCATGTAGTTCTGCTAATGATCCAAACAAATCGGACTGCAAGAGAGCTGCCTTAGTGTAGTCTTGATCAAAATCTCAAATTTTTGTCCTCCAAGTATTTTTACGGTGGCCCAAACAGATTCCAATAGTAGGGTGATGGGTCCGGACCGTAGAGAGGGTGTTCCAGTATAGTACAGAACAAATATTCATTTTTTTGTTCAGAACGGGCGAGGCATCTTACAGGCATTCTTCATACCCAAGATAGTCAGTAATGATTGCCTGAGCATAGCTGTACCTTATTTCGACCTCAGAAGTAACTGCAACAATTGTTAGCCGACGGTCATCTTTAGGATAGTGAACAATGCGAATATTCTTCCCAGTAACACTGGTTTTAGAGCACCTTAATGTTCAACTGATTTTCATGAGTTTATGCCACGTTTACGCTTACCCCTTCTTAAAGCTGTTATACCTAAAATGTGCTTTACATCTTCTCAAAATTGTGGCGCGTAGAACTTGATAATTGTCTACTAGCCAACGAGCAATGCACTAGCATCGAAATACTGCTTAAGGGGTGTTAGTGCTATATATCTGAAAGGGGTTAAACATTTCTATAACACTCAGACATTGCGTTTTATTTACCTCAAAACGTGTAAAAAGAAATTTTGGTTTGTATTTGATTTAGCCTCGAATGCTTGGTTCTTATTTTGATATAGTAAATTAGGCTTATAATCGCCAGAGTGGTCTAACCGGCTGAGGGCGGACTGCAATGCGGGCGGACCCGGGTTCCATTTCTGGAGCTCTATGATGCCTGGCGAGTGGCTTATTTGAGGTAATAATGGTGGTCATTAGAGATAGTGCGTGATGACCGGGCACTAAAGTCTGTCATATGAGAGCCTTAACCTTCTCAATTTGCAGGCCGTGCTCTTACGCGGGACGTTAGAGCCGTAGTATTACATTAGGCTTATACGAAAAGTCGTAAGGCAAGCTAATTAGAGTGTCAAGCTTTTGGATTCAGCAAGTCATCGATTTCAATTTTTGGATAGTCATACCTTTTTCCGCTGCTATATTCAAAACATCTATAATCTATAAACTAGGAAAAAACTGTTCAAAAGATGTCCACTTTCATCATAGCATAGCATTGCATTGCATTGCATTGCGTAACATTTGATATATGAAACCTAAAAAATGTTTAAAGTCATCACCCACTGTATGAGATATATATATGAATTCAAACAGTCGTCTTAAATATATGTAATAATGATGTAATGAGCAATGATTAAAGTACACAATATTGATACGAATTACGCACGTGAGTCAGTAAAGGAAAAGTGACTATGCCTATAAGCGGTTTTAGCGAGGGCATAATGTGTACATTCCATAATAGAAAATGCGCTCAATGGATCATTATTAAATTGATTTTTAGTTTTCTGTATTGGACATAACTTATATCGTTACTTTTATATAGCTGCAATAGGAATAAAGTTTTTCTAACAAAGAGCACCGTAATATACCATATAATCAATACCTACATTAGCTACATTGTTAGCCTTTTTTAGCAATTAGGCAACCAATCTTACTTACTTGGATGAAAAACCTGCATAACAATGGTGGAATGACAACAATTACGGAATTGCAAAAGTTTGAAATTTAAGTATTTCTTACAGCATCTTTTTGTACTTTTTTAATAATTCGACCTAAAGATAAATTAAAACACTTGTGTGGCTTTTAAAAAATTTTAAACAAAAATTGTACAGTTAGTTATCACTGCAAAAATTCCAAATACAAATAAAATAAGTTACAATTAGGAATTTTTTTAACCATTTGCGATTTGTATCAGGGTTTGTGTAAGTAAAATCACAAATAACATCGAGTGAATTTTGCTAGAGACTTAGTTTAGAAAATGTTGTCACAGAGCAGTAGACATTTTTATCGTTTCATCGTTGGTCTCCAGAGTACAAAACGATATTCGACTAAATCAAATAAAACTTTGAAGGAAATAATGTGTAGGCATAGCTGCGTAATTTGCACGTGTAGTATGCGTTAAATGAAACTGAAATAAATTTAATCTTATTACAAGTAGTGAATGCTAAAAGAAAAATTAATCAAAAGTACTTATCCATCGTGTAGACGCGATGCTTAATCCTAGATAACTTCTTTGGATGGGCGGTTCGGTTGCCGCTAAACCTGCAAAGACGGATCCATCCTAGCTAGCCGCAAACGACTCTTACCGCTATTATAATTAGATGGAGAAAAACAATGAAAACAATAAGAAGAGTGAATACCGGAGGCCGGTGCAACGCAGCGTAAGCAGCACAATATAATGACATAAAATAAAATAATAGACACCATAAATGCGAGCTTAAAAGGTACCCCGGCCATTTTCAGTAAATTGCAACTTTCAAATTGATTGATCAGTATGGTCTTAGAAAGTTCACCGCAAGTTCAAACAGGAGCGAGATTTTCTGACGTGAAAAGAGGCAAAGGTGCTCCTAAGCCACTTAAGTTTCGTGTAGTAATGCAAATAATGCTGGAAAAGCTTAGATCTTTAAAATAATTCCCTGTAAATAGTTGTAAAAGGAATCAAGTAAGAATCCTAGCTTAACATAGTTTCCATTTCGTTTGTGCAGGAATAAAACGTAAATCCGCGTAAATTAGCAATTAAATCCGTTGTAAATAGGGCGTTTCTCTCGAAATATCCGTGAACCACCAAAAACACAGATAGAGTAGGACCTAAGAAATTAAATGAAGGCGAAAGGTACAAAGTGTTACACCATTCACTGGCATATCATCTGTTGCAAATACAAATTAGTTAACAAAAATAAGATTCAAGAATTAATTGCTGATAGAGCTTTTCTACAATGTGAACAAAAGGGTCTGCTAACTCTCTGTATTTTAAATGTAAAGTGATTTCATTTTTAATTATCTAACATCCGTTACCTATTGGTGTCTATGTTCGAATAAAGCCTTCTAATAGGAATTTTAGCATCTAAAATGTCACGTACATTGGGGCGCAATATTAAAAAAAATTAAACCAGTAGGAGAAACTTAAAAATACACAAAATGGAAACTAAAAGTCGTCTTAAATCTCTAAATTAATTCCACAAGCATAACTTATTTAGTGCTTTATCACAAAGTGCCATACAAATTGATCGCTGCCTAAGCTCACCGAAATGAAGACGTCTATCGAAAGCTCCTGCAACTAGTCAGTTTAGGAACTTGTAACAAGTATTAATTTTTATCCGAGTTTCTCTAAATTCTTTGGCCAGCCAATTTAAGGGCTCCATTAAGCTTCTAAAATTAAATTTAGCGCCAACAAACCCTAATAAAATTAAATTAATTTTATAAAAGTGCCGTGTAATTCCTCATACTTTTTGCCTCCACACACATAAGACGCAACTTTTTTGACTAACGGTAATAAATTTAGGCTAAACCCTGCTGGCAAAAAGCACCATTAATTCGTCTGTGGTGAAAGAAAGTGGGCTGTGGTTCAAGCATCTGTGTCGGGATACCGGGGTTGTAAATAATGTGTTTGTGACAGAGCAGGTAAAATAAATTTTTTTCAATTTCAAAAAGAATGTATTTGCAGTTCTTAAAAACACACAAAATTATCTGATTGTCATTCCGACATCGCTATGCAAAGTTTTCCTAGGAGCGTAATTGGTTGCCTAACCGTGCGCCCAAAATGCGGCTGGAACGACGCCTAATAAATAGTTGGGGGCCCACTCAACCTCCAAACACACTTTCCGGCGCTTTCATTAAAGCTTCAGAAGAGCCAACGGCTCGAGTTCTCGATATTAATCATCCCCGCAACGCAACGGGCGCTTTTTGCACCGGCAAATATTTGTCGCTCAGATCCGGCCGCTGCCAATTTAATAATTTATCGGCCTAAGCGGCTTGAGCTGGCTGCAGCGAAAAGCACGAGCGACACCACCTTCGCCTTCATTAAAAAATGTGGTACACACCGGCAATCACAGCCGCGGCCGTAATAGAGATTGGGTTTTTTGGCGCTTAGGTATCGATTGGCCTTTCGGGAGGTTAAATAGGGGCCGTAAATAATGAGGGACACTTCGACGCGGCCTCATAATTGAAGTACAGGTGTGCTTTAATTAAAGCGGAATTTGGTTTTGTTCGGGCGCCTGCCTGCACTGCACGCTCGCAGCAAAAAAGTAATGAAATTTGTTGGTTCTGCGGCATAATGGTCGCGATCAATCACAGAGACGGGAATTCAAGGCTAAGAAAATTATTTTCCGGAATTTATGGGCGGCATTTTTTAAAAAATTAAAATAATCTATAAAAAGCCAAATGTAAATGAAGCAATAAGAAGAAGGTACAGATGAGCAAGATCTCAAATAATATTTTGGGATTATGAGAGGATATGGATCACAAAAAACAGAAAAGACTGACAAAGGAGGTATTAAAACCCCAAAATAGCAGATTTACGTTAATTATAAGATTTATTTAATTTATTAAACAATTTTTTTTCGACACTAAAACACTTCTAAAGCACTAATTATGCAGGGTGTCTTAAGAAATGTACTCGCTCTTTAATTTCTCGGCTAATCTCCAAGTTGTCTTCTCAATATTTGCATGCTGCTATGAACACCGTTTCAACTTACCATAAATTACAGTGTGGTGCAGAATATCAATATTCGGCAACCTAGGGTCACTTTTTTCAACCGAACTGTCACTGGTAATGTAGGGATTTGTTGGTTCACGCATCAAACAGTTATTTCGTAAAAAAAAAATTTTTTTTTCTCAACAAAACGGAGAACCTCAGCATCAGTGTCTCAATGAGGCATTTCCGAAAAAAATAGACTCGATAAAGAATTTAAATTCCTCACGGCTTTCCAAGACCTTATTCCAATGAAATTTCTTTTTTGGAGATACTTTAGAAAGAAGATTTATTGCATAAAACCCGGAAATATTGATGAGCTAAAAGAGGAAATCGAAAGATAATGTTTTGAAGGGCTATATTGTTACTTAAAATGTCAGTAAATTTTCTTGGGACACCCTGTATTTTGAAGACTCTAAAACAACATGTCAAGAACTGATCTGTTTTTTAATGATTTGACAGGTACAATGGACCAAGATAACTTTGATTGTTTACCCAAATATGTTTTATGTGGGTATTTTCTACTTGTGAGTACTAAGTTAGAATATAATATGGATTCTACAAGTGAAGGTGTTCCTTAATTGATGGTCGATTGTGGCTACAAAAGATAAAATCATTTTAAACCTCGCCAACAGAAGCTTTCACACACTCAAGTGCATATTAGGGAATTTAGTAACCTAACAACATAGTATAAGGTGTTTGAGAGCAACAGGTCAATAGTATTATTAAAAGTTTTCTGGAGATTAGCGATAGATCATTGAGAAAGTAAGTAAGCTGCTCGTAAAACGGCCAAATCTGTCAACTCGACAGTCCTCTGTTTAATTCTCAATTGAGCATCGGTAATTAGAAAGCGGAAAAAAGTAGTAAAGAATTAGAAAGAAGAATCTGTCTAAGGCAAAAAAATGCGTCTAGTTCCTTCAGGTGGTTAGAGTTTCTTGATCATCGACGGTAGGGCAAAGGTGCAATAGGACGCCTTAGAGATTATTGTCAATCAGTGTGTCTCTATGGTACCAGATCGGGCCCAAAATTTCGTATGTTTTGACTACTGCCAAATAAAGCGGTTGTGGTCATTGGAGAAGAAAACTGTCGCTCAATTCAAATAAAACTGGCCGATGATCTCCAAGTAAGTCGCAGCTAAGCATGCAAAGCTTCATTCATATGCTGTCCGTTTAAAAAAGTCTGAAAGTTTTACTAGACTTCAATATCTTGTTTTCTTTTCATTATTTCTCCACTTGATCAATAAACCTGATTGGCACCTGTCAAAACAAAATTTTGGAATTTATAAAGGTGTCAATATTTGCCAAAACTTGAATTGATTTGTTTTCTTCTTAAGATCATATTGTTTTGTATATTGAATAAATTTGCTTGACTGTTGTACGTTTATGTGAAGATACATTTTTGTACATTTTCGTATTTCCTATCTGAAGATAAATTAGCAATGGACAAATTTATGTTATGGCTGGGAGCTCTTTCTATTTGGTAATTATTGTGACAGGCTGATTGATTCTTCTATCATCGTATTAGTACAGATGTTAGCTTTTGATGCCGATGGTTTAACTTGTTCAGTTCTTTCTCTTTGAAAAGGTGGTATAAAGTTCCACAAGACTTCGTTCTGTCTCCCACGCCAATGATACGACTGCAAGAGAAATTGTAAGTCTTGCAAGACTGGAAATTAATTCCGATAGGAGCTGGTTCTTCTTCGGAAAAAAGTTTCATGTTAAGTCTCCGTCCTGTATGAGACACATAAAATACCGATGCAAGAAAAGTTGAAGACTGGTATAAATGCAGAATGGAAATCGATCCGAAAAAGAGGCTGGCGGTTATCTTCCAGATTTATTAGCAAAACGGGCTAGACCATCTCAGGATGTTTAGAAAGAAGGTATTCTAGAGGGATAAAACCTTTCACTTTGGTAGGAATCTAAGTAGAGAGCTTACTTCGATAAGACTAGAAGCTAACTCTTATACAAGATCATCTTCTGTCTTATCATGATCCGCATTACCAAGATCCGGTCCTTACTGTTTCTCTTTAGCACTCCATGGTTTGTAAGAAGCTACGATTTCTATCGAGATGCAGCCATACCAACTAATCTGAAGTTTATCTCCAAAAACGCTCAAGATCTTTGTGGTAGTGTTAGGAATCGTAATAATATTCCACTGTCCATGATCTTTACTATTGGTAATGAAGTTGTCATGAGCTTGTCATTAGCAATCAACAGTCCACGTTAGGTCATATCAAAAGAACTGAGGTTAATGCACACAGGGTCTTCTAAATTCACCAATAAAGCTAATGTTAAAGTTAACAAATGATGATACATTATGTATTAGTAAGTGGAAAAAAATTAATTTTAATATCAAATCTGCCCAAACGAAATCACTTAGGTTTTAACAAAAAACTAATTTATTTTTTCAAAAGGGAAAGGGTTGACAACACTTTCAGAGCCGGCGTTTCAAAATTTTCCTGGTTAGGTAAACTGGTTTTGTCGCCCACATAGACTGCTGTCCTATCAGTCTCCACTAATTTTATATTAAGGCTAGCGCTAGGTAACTTTCTTCTGAAAAGAAGTTTGGGAAATTTTGACATAGATGGTAGTGCTGACTAAATTTGAGCTGCGCTTTCTTTTGAGAAGTACCGACATCGCTGCTTTATCTTGTGGACTGGTATTTCTAGGTATGATTTTCAAATTAAATTTTTGGTAGGACCAGTCATGCTCTCCATCCTGACTTAAGCTCGTGGCTTTGTTGTACATTTTTAATTAATTTTTTAGGTTGCGACTTAAGCTACATTTGGAGGTAATTCGCCCAGAAATAGATCATTTACATATCTTGAATATAAGAATTTCGGGCCAAAGATACTTTTTTAATGACTATAAATATGCCGGAGAAAGATTTTGTATCAAAATTATTTTTTCTCGATGTTTTTCCTGTACCATTTTTTGGATAATGTTACGACCTATCCTTGTGGAAAATTAGCTTTTAAATATTGTAATGTTTCTAGTTGTTTACTAACACAGTGCCACGGATTAATCAACCGATCAATCTCAACCCAAATATTTGAATGCAAATGAGCAAGAGTTGCGTGACAAAGTGAACTTTAGGCAGTAATCGTCGTAATTTTGAAAAAATTGCGCAACTGGGTGAGTTACACTAAAATATTTTGTTCGCCTAAAATTTTTATTACAATTGCAAACAAGCAAGGGCAGTAAATATTGATAAGACTCCGAGCTCTACAAAGTAAGTAACCGCACGCGACTAATGCGGGTCTGTGCTCCCAAGACGGCCCTTGTATGACTAGAACATCTATTCCGATGAGAGCTTACTGGAGTTGCACGAGCAGGAGCAAATTGGCAGCTACCGAAGCGCCGGACTAATCTAAACACATGCGAAATGACCGCGCCGACAATTAGTTTCGCAATTTGTTCAAAGTAATTATTGATGCGGGCTGTCCGGTAAATACCTAACTGATGTTCGGGGTGCTAACGCTGAGTGCAAACAGATAATTTATTGCAATTGTAATTGGGAAATGCGTGGTTCTGTTTTGATTACCAATTTGCAGTATTTAAACAAACACACAACCCCGCAGGCCAAACTGTATTTAATTTGAGCCCACCCTTTCCTGCAATTTTATGTATCAAATTTACATTGCAAAACAAATGTACACGAAAACAGCAAACTTTAGCCCACTTGCTGCCGAATGGTCGCGGGCATTTTTATGGGAAAGAAAGCGCTGAGCTAAATTCGCGCCAAGCTCGGCCACCTGTTCCGCGTGAACCCCCGGGGAGTCTGGCGCTCGCGCTTTTGAGCTTTGGCTGGGGGAGGGCGCGCAACGCGCCGCGATGCTGTCTGAACCTCCAGGGCGATTTATTGCTGCACTTCATGAACGATAAAGCGCGCATTACGAGGATATGCAAGCACAGATGTTGGGGTAGATTTATCTGCAACTCTAGACAGTAAAATTTAAGGGGCGTTTGGGCGACGCATTGGGAGATTCGGCTTGCGTGCAATGCAAAGCGCGTTGTTCTGAATGCTCCGAATAAATCGCGAGATCTTTCAATTTTAATTTATATAAAGCAACGACTCAGGGAATGAAAGGTTAGCGAAATAGTTCTACGAAAGGGACCAAAACCTAAACTTAATCCTCAACCGGAAAACAACACAAAGGAAAACAGACAAAAAACTAAGAACGAGAGCAGAAGAACAATATATAAGACGTGAAATAAACAGGAATAGAGAACAAAGTTAAAGAAAGTGTTAAAGAAATTCCAAAATAGCAACGTTGATCTACTTGTAATTAGTAAAAGAAAACAGAAAGCAAACTGGAACAGTAATCATGGATGGTACCCTTAATTGAGGTAGCGGCACCTGAAAAAATAAAAAAATATGGTTAAGAGCAATACAAAATTGGGAACCAATTAATCAGAGTATATGGAGGTATAGGTATGACCAACAATTATAATAATTTGGATGTACGCACCAAATGAAGACAAACCTTTTCCTAAAAGTAAGAAGAAGAAAAAGTAAAAACATCAACATCATGGTTAAAGATTTGAATGAAAATTGGTAGGAAATATAATGACAAAACAATTGAATATTTCGGAAAAGAGGTCTTAAACAGAAATGAGAAAACTGAATAACCTACACTTTAACAAATATAAAAGCATATATACGGGTACAATCTACGAAAAACCTGAAATGTACAATAGACTGTCTTGTTGTAAAACAAAACAACCCTATCAATAAAGGACCTAAAGTAACAAATAGAATGTGGTAGCGACTACAGACTTTTAATTGCCAAAACACATTTTCTATGGATAAGAACATCAACCATTAAGTACAAAAATGATTACCCCTAGATGAATTGTATAAAAAAAGACAAATACTAAATTAAAAATTTGGAAAAACATGTATACACATAAAGAACACAGAAATTATATCTAGACAATATGAAGGAGAGTATTAGTATAGATAGGAAAACAAAAAAGTTAAAAACTGGTCGCTAGAGAAAAGAAACAAAATTTAGAAAGAGCTATGAGTACAACATCTAAAGGAACAATAATAATCTTCCGGAACAAAGAACGAATGCAAATAAATTACATCTTAGAAAAAGGTCAGCAAGATTGCTACCAAAAAACGCCTCAGGAAAGACTGCCCAATATTTATGACGACATATAAAGATAGTAATGTAGTTAATAAACAACTAATAAGAACTAAAAGACACTGTGAAGACCCTGAAAAGCAACAGAGACTTTAAAACAGAAAGTTGTAAAATGTAGATCCAAAAAATATATTCCGTATGATCCAAAGTATGTTTAAAGGGGCTATTAATGGAGAAAAACTGCCATATCAATGGACAGAAGCCCACCATTAATATTTAAATAGAAAATAGAGAAATAAACAAAAACTACCGAAGAATTAATATTAGATTTACAATGGAAAGATTGTATGGAAAGTTAATTATGAAGAAACTGGGAGAGGATAAAACAGATAGAAAATAGAAGATCGGGTAAGGTTTACGACGGGAAGATCTTATACGGATCATATATACACAGTAAAGCAACTGATTGAAAAGAAAAGAACAAATATCAATCTGTACATGTCGCATTTCTTGATTTAAAAAAGCATATGCCTCAGAACTACGGAAATCTATGGAAAATCTATAAAACAATTTAAGATCTAAAACAACCAATAACCTTTACCAAGAAAACGCAGTCTATATTTAAAAAAATTGAGTTGAAAAAGTATTTAAGATATGAAAAGTTTTACTGCAGGGTTGCTCAACATCTAACTTTTTCAAAAATTTTTCTAAAAGTGATGTTAATACCCTAAAAGCCAAGATTCAAATGCATGGAGATGACGTTTTAAACCTCAAGTTTTGCTAGTGATCAAAGGATAGTTTCACGAAATGAAGAAAACCTTAACTTTATGGCCCACACTGAAGAACATTTAAAAACTGGTTGAAAATTAATCTTAATAATTCCTAATACTTGGTTATAAAGAAAAAATCATAGATTTGGGATAATAAAATAGGGAGTGGGAAGGTTTCACATTCTCAAATGAAAGGCAACCACAGAAGATATGAAGGACTGGGCCAAACAAAAGCATGCAGACAACAATTAAATAGATTGTTATGAAATATGAACATCACAAGAAACACAAAGAGCCCGATTATAAAAAAAGAGACCAGAGTAGACTTACCGCTACAGGAATGGAATACTGAAAAAAAGTAACAAAGTAATAAAACCGACAAGAATTTTTAGTGAACAAATATGAAGAATGTCAGTAAAGAAAGACACTTGCCTACATTGAAGAGAAGCATCTGTGCTGGTATGGTCACGTTAGAAAAGCAGTACTACATCAATGGATAACCAAGGTAACGGAAAGGAGCCCGGCAGGAAGGAAACCTAAAAATTTTTTTTAGAAATGAGGTAGATGCCCATGAAGTGAAGAGCCCTCGGGGAAGAAGACATAATGAGGGAGAATGGCAACGCCAACATAGAACACTGATATACATCTAATAAAATAGAGAGAAACAATTTAAAGAAGACTAAACGATAAAGAACCAGTGAATTAGCTTACTTAAACATAAAAAGAAAAAATAAAGAATATAACACGCATAAGAAGGAAACAAAAAACGCAATTAAGCAACATAGAATTAAACAAATATTTTGAAAACAATATTTATGGGAAAAAATCCCAAAGAAATTATTTGCATAACAGTAGTGGAATGATTCTGGATTTTTAAATAATTTTTATACATTGCTGCAACTACCCGGAGGCACAAAATTTATGATTAAACCCAGTACACCACTAGTGGGCTTAATAATGCATGCGTAACGGAGAACCCGTGAATACTGTAAAATGCTGTTCCACGAATTGAGGTTCAACTGTCATGTACTGGGCGGCTATCGACTGATTTCTAAAAATACGTTTAAAAGTCAATATCATAATTTAGGTTGTGCAGCTCCTACAGATTATTTATGGGCGAAGGGGGCTACAGAACTGCTCTTACTTCAGTAAGAGCAGTTCTAATAATTGTTCGCTAATGAAATGCATTTATTGTTATTGGAAGAAAAAAAGCATTACTTATGGTAGATTGTGACATTAATTTTAATCATGTTACGGGGGACCTTACAAACATTTTGGATATTTTGCAATTTGTAGCAATATTTACCGTTTTACAATCCCAGTAGTACAGAACAATATTAAATATAAAAAAGTTTTCTTTAGCACCTTCAAAAATATAAGAAACTACAATTATACAGACAAGTCAATATGTGTATGGTGTTGTCAAAAATAGTACCTTGAGAAACTTAACGTACTAGAAAGTATGGGCGCCTCATAGCGTGCAACAGGTGGACTGTTCGATGGGCAACAAAGACAACTGGAAGAAGAAAATAATAATATAAACAATCCAAAATCTAATGATTGCGATTTGTATAATATTTACGATAAATTTATCTAAACCATCAAACGAAATCGTTCCACTAGTTATATTAACTGGGTCAAATTACTCCAGATAGAAGATCGTGGCTAAGTACATTTTTCCAAGCATTTACTAGGAATACTGATCACTAAATAGTACTCGCAATCAAACAAATTATTCTATCAATTCCATAGTTCCATTTAAATGTTCAAAACTGTATTAGCTGGATGATTTAGATTACATATTTGCAGCTAAGAGTATTTTTACCCAATTTTTAGTTACTAGATGAAGTATTCAGATTAAAACCTTACTGATTCTTGCCTAACGATATTCGCTGGGCGTATCGTTGATTTGGGACGCGAATAAATAATTAGGGCAAAAAATAATTCGCTCCATGTAGACGTTGGTCACTACAATTTAGAACGACGTCATTGGCCCCTATTGAATGTTAAACGCTAGACGAATAATTCACAGTTTCGGTTGATTTTTTAATAGCGATTGAATTATTCATAGTAAATATTTTTGGGTATTATAAACAAATACCAATTGATCAGAGAATGACTTTAGGCAACTTCTGATCGATCTTATAAATGTCTAAAATTTAACTAAAAATTAAAGCTCTCTTGAATGACGATTGCAGTCGAATTATTTTAAATAGAATATTGATTATTGTTTTTTACGGCTAATTGTGATTTTGATTTGCCATTAAAATTAACATCAGTACTAGATAATATTTTTGAAATTTTATTTTATTAAATGATTATTTTTAGGCAATACCTAACCTTCAGATCAATGATAGCTGATGATACATTAAGGACAAATCCCTAAATAAGTGATTATAACCAAATCGTGGATATGGGGGTGAGTGCTACCAAAAGCTGATTGATGGGTGAATAATTTATATCCAATTATTGATCGCTGACAAAATATTTTGAGTGTAACCCTTTTTTGATAAATGCTTGTCAACAGATGAACTTTTGACGAAGAAGGGATGTTATCAGCATTGCCAGTTAACCTAAAGTAAACAATCCATTAACTTCTAGATAGCTGATATAGTTCGAATATTTACCTTGAAGTGAATAATTTAATCCAAATTAGGTTGACGGTAAACAAATAATTTAGTCGTTGATTCTAATCGCTCAACTGTTTATTTTATTATTGATTTACATTATTTAATGAATAACTTGGGTAAAATGCGTTTGTGTTATATAAATTGTTTACCAGTCAGAAAAATAATTAAGTCGACTGCTAATCATTAAAATATCAAAATGTTGATGGTGGAATAAACAATTTGTATTGAATTTTCGAACACGAACAAATCATTGATGATCCCACAATTGAAGTAAGTATTTCCATTCATAAAATGATTTCTGAGAAATTTTATACCGGATGAATATCTGAAGTCAGTTGTTGATGGACTATAAGGGTAATTTGAATCAAAGATCTGCGTGTATTGCATTACATATGAATAATGTGGTTTGAGACGAATAGTAATCAATAAATCAAAGATTTATGTTTTATCAACTCAATTTTAGGTATACCATGGATGATTCTAGTCAAATTTTGATTGTTTTACTGTATAACTAAGCCAAATTGATTGATACAAAACGAATAATTGTTTAATCAATAGTCAAGTAGTAACCGATCGATTCAATAAATAATTTTATTCGTCAGCTTGTAGATTCGACAATATTCTCCAAATTTTGGTTTCTAAAATACATAAATTTTAGACTAATTATATAATTCTGTGGACCAAATATTGATTTATTTTGATCATTATAATGCTTCTAAATTATTTCCATGTGAATAATTGTTTTTGAGAGAATTTTGGAATAAATGGTACTAATCAAATTGTGATAATTGAATCTATAGCACCCATTAGTCGATTATCATATAAATGTAGAGTGATTCCTCATTGATAAATATTGGAATTATGCAATAAATTGAATATTTGTAACTTAAAGGATGATACTAACCCTTCCCGTTAGACTATTAAATGCGGATCGTCGCACAGATATTTTTAGTTAAATTTTGATGGTTTCCTGTGTATAATCAATAATCAATAATCAACTGTTGATCACTCCTTTAATTTTTTATTGAAGTGAGTAAACTAAAAGTGCTATGGCCCAAGCTCTTAAAACTATAGAAATATTTTAAGTCTACTTTATTAACCACTAAATAGATAATTGAAGTTAAATTTGTATCTTTAAACTCCAAGTAGATGATTTTAGTTGAGTGTCTATAGATGCACATATATTTCTGTCAGATAAGTTATTATTATTTAAGCAAATATTGATCTATGGTCAGATAACTCTAGATCGATGTTTAGATAATTGCTGAGTTAATGATTCTTTCAAAATTCTTCTCGGAAGGTTTCTAAGAGATTTTTGACTCCTCAATTAATGATTCTTTTAAAATTCTATAGAAATGTTGGTCGCTAGATAGATCCAAATTGTTTTCCAAAACTAATAACTAAGGTAATGGTTAAGTTTCAATATTCAATTCTATAAACTTAACGGGTAGATAAATTGAGTCTAATAGTTACTGCCGGTTTGATGATCCAAATTATAATCGGCTGAATTAATTGCTAATTTGAACTCTAATCATTGATCACCAAATGAAATTATGATGATTGAACAGATGATTTCAGTGAAATGATTGTCACCAAGAGAATATTCTTGACCGTTGGGTGAATAATTTTAATTAAATATTTATATTTAAATTTTACTTCTGAATAGAAAACTGCCACAGACGTAGATTTCTAAAGAGGTAATATGAGGAGGGGGAGGTATATGTATAACATTATCAAAATCGTCACATTAAGTTTTATTTAATTTTTTTGGACTGTCTTATGTGTTTTTGTTACTTAGGATTTAAAAAGTATTGACACTTCAGTTGTTCTCTCTTCACTAATCTCTTATTAGGAAGAAGAGACTACACGTTTCTTTAGAGGTATTCAGTATCCCCCTTCAATGTTGATGTACTGGTGCTATTGCTCCCATAGTCTTAGTAAAATAACTGAAAAGTATTTAGGTTTGTTACAAAATCATTTGTGAACAGCCGGTTTAAGCCCCGTAGTTAAAGGACAACTACTTAGCCCGTTTTATTTTTTTTTGTACTGCGCCAGATAAAGCTTGGTCGCTCAACGTAAGAATAGCAAAATCTAAAGACAGTATGGTGTACTCTAGAACCTTAAAAGTGGCGAAGATGTAGTTACTGACATATAACTGCACATGATGAGGTAGAAGTGACACGCCATTGATGAATATCTAAGTTTTAGTAACTCACAGAACTGGTAAGTGGTAGTGTTCTCACAATGCAATCCATCAACAGAAGCTTCTCCTGATTCCAAAGACTACCACCATTTGTTTTAGAATAAATAATTTTGGTTGTGTCTTCTTAGCAGAAGGGTTTTCAAAGAGGTGTTATTTGATAGAGCGGCACCTGTTGTAACCAAATATTCAAACAATATATCTAGACCCCTGCGGTACTACTGCAACAACTGTTGACCTATTTACACCTCCACGTGCTTCTACTTTTGCTAGAACCTCGAGGGTATAGACCTTTATCATCTTCAAGTCTACGAGACAGACCTGTTGCATTCACCAGTCCATCGAATGTCATTCGCCTGTTTACTATTATCAAGTCGAACATACGATAGTTCTTGCCTCCTTTAAACTTCGATATTTAGCTAACCACAGTTCTGCGGGTCGGTGTTACGTTTCCACATACGGCTACAAACCTCGTATAAATCCAAGGCAGTCACTCCTCCCCTACAAAAAAAACAGGTAATACATCGCTGCTTACAATTGTCTGGTTTTATGGTTTTTCTCTTTGTCTACAACTGCACTCACTACCCTTCTTTCTATGCATTTAACAACGCCATCTGGTAGCATTGTGTGGCACTACAATCTTAATTTATATTCTGGGATGCATTTTACATGCGAAACATTTTTGAACGACATAAGTAGCTGAATGTTGTAAATATCACCTAATGCGCTTTGTGTGACGTCGCCCCCAACGATTTGTATTTTAAAAAGTCCATCGTACACACAGCCATGAGCGCCTAAGGGCACATCGGCCGTAAAAGCGTTAATAGCGGACAGCTCCGGCGAAGGCCTAATCGACACAATGAAGCACTCCGGTTGGCTCGCCATTACATTAAATAACTTTTGTGGGGCCAATTATTACCCCGCGGATCGCCGTTATAAGCAAAAGTGAGGTTCGCCGCAGCCGCAAAAAGCCGGCCGGGGGCTGCTTGGCCGTAATTAATCGGGACCCGTTAACGCGAATTTTCTACGCAATCTGGGTGCAATCGGACGCTCGCCGGTGTTTGATCAGCACTTCGGGCTGGAGTATGTAGGGCTGACTGCTATCGCTTGGTGGCACTGGGGTGTTGCATAATTGGGGCCAAACAATGTCTGTCGGTCGGCAACTTGTAGTATATGGGTAAAGTAAATTTTACTTTATAATTGGTTCTCCTCTTCTACATATTTTTATAAAGAACTCTGTAGGGAATTTTTGGTATAGCAAGTTAAGGTGTTCAATAAAAAATGTTAACAGCCTGCAATTTTAAAATACAAAAAAAATTAGATCGATTTTTAGAGCAGTCTGTTATGATCTACTATGATGATCGAAAGCTCTTATGCAACATGGAGGAAATGCTGAAACTTTTTCGAACTACCCACTATGCGAGTAGTCAACAAATTTTTTAATTTTAAATTTTTATTTACAAAATTTAAAACGCACGCACGACGTTAAAAATTAAAAGTGGCAGAAGCGTTTATTAAGAATTTAAAAGGCCGGGGACGTTTGTTGTGCAAGAACAAACTACAGAAGTTATTTTTAATTAGCAGTGCGCATATTTGGCTTTCCCTGGGGGGTGTTTGGGAAATAAATATTTTTTGTTGAACTAAGTACGCTGCGATGTTTGAGTTCGTGCATTTTGCTGGAAATGTAACTTCGCCTAATATTTTTTTGAAATATTTACATAAACAGGTAAAATTTTGTCAAAAGTGCTCCCTCTATTATGACCGGTTCTAAAATTTATTGTTTGAAAATATTTATATAAAAAAGCAATTTAATTTCGCTACTAATTAAAGTTACCGTTTCGGTAGATACCCCAAAAAAAAGCTTTGTTTGGATTTGCTTTATGGCAGGTAGCTCCATCTTGCTGAGGGCCCATTTTAATTAAAGTTAGTAAGATTCAATCTATTGGCAACATTTTTACATTTTTACCAGCACAAAATATGACAAGATTTGTTTAACTTAAAACCTGTACAAACTCTAGTAAAAAAGGACTTTCTCTTAACTTTTGTACAGGTGACCTAAGTCAATCTATTTAAATAGAAGTAATTATATATTTTAACCAGTACGTGATGAATTGTTTCGTATGCAGCTCAATATGAACATCATGTTATGTTTAAAATTGGTTAGGCCGTAAACCAGTTTTTACCAATATTTTTTATCGTCTGTGACATATAGTTCTTATCATTCAAAAGTGGTGAACTCTTATGTACGTGGAGGAAGCTTCGAAGGTCAATAAAACTGCCAGTAACGTATCCTAGAATTTTTTTCTTAAAAATCAAGCCCAATAGACAAAAAAAAATAAAAATAGAGTTAACACTAAAGTGCTATCCCGCAGATGAGTGACACTCAAGAGAGACAAAAATATTTGAAATGAAATTATAAACACCAACCTTGCAAAAGCCAGAAATAGTTAGATACTTTTTTCTTAAATCAAAACATTAATTCAACTTTTGCCATAAAACATTGTACCACATTTGCTTCTTTCCTTTCTAGAGATGGAAGAATGTTCCACAAGTCTTTTTTGGTGTAAAACATTTCCAATTTCTTATTTCATCTTATCTTGGTCGGATTTTAAAGAAGTAACTTGCGATTTTTACTGCTTTGCCTTTTTCCTCTTGCTTAATAAAAATACTTAGACATTTTACTGTAGTTAATAGATTAACCTTCAAGAGCTACCAAAAACTTTTTTGCAATTATTCTTTCTTTGCACTTTTAACTTTTAACTCCAGATTCTCTTCGCTTAGAAAGAAAATACTTTTTTAAACGAAGATTGTGTTTCTTGTAAGGATATTCTTTTGAACATTAATCGATGTTCTTAAAAAACCTGTTGGTGTTCTTTTTAACGAACTGTGTAATTATTGGAATTGCTAACTGACTGTACATTGATGCATTTAGAGCAATTCAAATCACTTTCTTCTTCTTCTTTTTTTTACACAAAAGTGTCTGCCGCACTTCCGGTCTACTTGGACGTTTTTATATAGTGTTCTAGGAAAGAGTCGATCTACTTATGTTTTTTCTTTGGAGATCACTGCGTCAATTTCTTTGGCCCTCTGTCCTCTGGTATCCATTGCATATGTCCATACTACTGGAGAGCTCTTCTTTTTCACGTTTTCGTTATTATACAAGTGACATTCATTTTTCTCAAAACTTTCTTGTTTTTTGAGCCTGTCCTGTCTTGTAACTTGTAAGCATTTTCCCAAAATCTAATTGTTACGTTCTTTGTAAGTAACCACATCTTTTATCTTCCATTACTATGTTTTACACCATACCATTAATGTCTTGGCTGATATTTTGTATTACGCAGTGCTTCTGCTACTTTATTTTGCATGACAATTCTTTCGTTAATGTCTCTCATACTTATTGTTATTAAGTTTATGACATATTTTAGATTTCTTAGTGGGGCTATTCATAGATGTCCTTATATTGAAACAGTATGCCCCCAACCATATATTTGTATATTTGGAATTTCCATTTTGTTGGTTTATTCCTTTTTTATGGTTTGCTGTACCTTTCAAAATATCTGTCAGTCTCCATGTCAATTCTAATAACTCGTTCGTTGTACTGTTCGAATGTGGTAATGTACTTCTTCTATGTCCTTTTTAGTATGGTTACGCCACTTTTAACAGTGCTTAGGTATTACACTCCAAATATGTTAATAGTGGTCCATTTTTTCTTCGTCTATGCCTTTTTTTCTCGCTGAGTGTTACTATAAATTTCATTTTTCAATATTTTCTATAACTTTTTTCTGTTTGGTACGTATAAGTTGTATATCCCAAAACCCTATAGCTATAGTTCTTTTCCGTCACCATGTTCTCTGTTTGCTGATTTTTGCTGCAACTTCCTATTAGTAATTCTTGGGACTTACTACCTTGGCAATATAAGATTTCGACCATATAAGAAACGATTGTAAGAGCTTTTTTCCATTTGTTGGATAGATGGCTTAACGCCGCAACTTTCTTCCTTTCTCCAAGCTTGGTTTCGCCAAAAACCTTATAAATCAGATCTTCTAGGCAAAGTTGAGTTTTATTCTGAAATATCTAACTTTTCTCGTTCGCTGAATTAGCACTCTTAACTAGTGCTTTTTGTGAACGATAACGAACCGTTATTTTTGATTGTGAAGGTTTAATTTTCTAAAGAGAATAATGTCATGTAGTTTAGGATATCAATATGTATTTGAGACTGTTAATCCACACTTTGTTCAAAGGTTTTGTAATATCCAAGAATAAGATGAGAGTGAACTGCTTATGTCCAAAATCTTTTTTAATAATTTCAAGATTTTTGTAATTGGTGAGAGATGGAGTGGTCTTTTTTGAAGCAAAATTAGTAAATGGAACAATGCTGCTAGCTTTCAACGATATTTTTAGCTAAAGGCCGATTACTAAAGAGGCCGAACTCTAAAAGTTTTGAAAGATTGGTCAGTAGGCTAATCGGGTGATAGTTGTTGTAGTCTTTGTTTATGAAACATTAGTATATGAGCATGCTTCTACTTCTCTAGAAAATAGCCTAATCTCAGACAGGCATTAAATATAGTGGCTAGATAAGAGACTGCTTTCTTTGATACGTTTTCAATTATTACGCTAGGAACAAGATCATGTTCTAGAGCGTTCTTCAGTAACAGATATTCTATATCTGTCACAAGTTTGTCAGTTGCTACTGAAAAGTCAAAATCACTATTTATTGAAAAATGTATTGTTTGTTTGTTATCACTTTCTGTGGTCTATTTTTTCCTCTGTTAAGATCAACAATAAAATGCGCGTGGAATATTTGAGCTTCCTAGCCCATTTTTGCTTTGTAATTGTTGTGGTAAATGTCTCGATCTATACATTTCCTTATAATTATTTATTGGATATAAATTTGCAATTGAGCTGTTCCAATATTCTGTAAGATACTCCAATTTACAGTTGAAATGATGAGATGGTTCCTGGGTCGTTTAAGGTAATCAAAACGGATAGGTGGTCCGACTCCATTTCATTGATCATTTTGGATGTACTATTTTGGTAATATTCTATGCCAACACAATATCCAATATGTTGATAGTCGCTAGGATGGAAATAATATAAATTTTTAGTCAGGGTTACTGTCTGTTTATATTGATTGGTTGTGATACTGTAAAGTAATTTTTTAGATTGTTTGACAACCCCTGAAGTTTAGATCATAGAACAAAATTTATCGCTTTCGTTTGATTGGGTTGTTGGTAGGTTATAATTTCAAGTGTTAGGCATAATTGTAATACTGGTACAAGATTGATACATTGACTTAATGTTGTTTTTTTTTTTACTTAAAATGGCGATTATTTCAGAAACGCATTCAGCTAGTCTATTGTAGCGTACTACATTACTAAGTGTATGTGATACAGGAAATAACAATCTTATATTGTACCAAGAAAGATGTGGATAGTAATCGTTGGGATTTAACTATATTGATATTAAAATTTAATGGTGTGAAAGATTGGTGTATATTAGGAGTATTATTTGACAGTGAGAAGGTTAGGTAGAATGTTGATAACTACGTAGGATTGAATTGTCCAAGAATTGGAGTTGAGAGTTGTGTTTGCTGATTAATATTATCAAGGGAGAGAACAGTAGCTGAAGTAACAGGAGGTTCTGAATGTCTCTCAATAGTCTAATATTATAGTATAGTTTTGTAAATGAGACTTTCCGCTGTTGCAATATTTTGTGATATAAACATCCCCTGTGTAAGTGGTGTAACCTTTTCAGGTTGAGCTTGCGGTTATTTCGGACATTACTCTATGAGATTATTTTGGTGTTGCTATAATTTTGACATTTATGGCACTGGGTAATGCGATAAATATTACAATTTTAGTATTTTATTAGACTTTCCAGCGGCTTTCAGAATAACGGGACACGATGGTATTGGTTATATTTCCTCTAGTAAAAAGACGAGTAGCACTAACAACAGGAAAACGTTTTTCCGCTCTTCTATTTCTTCGTTACCCAAAGCTACTGTTAAGCTTTTTATCGTTTAGACTTTAAAGCGTGTGAAACTGTATCTGGTCATTTATATATAATATCTTTGTAAGCAGTTTTTTGTAAATAATCTTTAATTGTTCTTTAGTTCAATAGTAAGCTTTTTATTTCTTGACGATTTCTTTATGATTAACCTTTGTAGCATTAGAGGAAATATTGGCGGAGTTTTTATTTTTAACACACTTTTGTTGTTTTCGCTTTATCTTAATTTGTATTTTAATCAATTGCAACAATTTTATTCTGATATCTTTATTCAACGGCGGTGATCAGAGGAGAGAGTTTATTAACTTTAATTTTTCCTGGATCGCCTATTGCCTAAATTGAACCTAACCAGTTGGTTAATCCTAAACTATTTTAGAAGAATGGGTACATTTACAATGTTCTCTATGTAGAATATTAAGTAAATCTGATAACACTACACGGGTATTTCCAGAAAAAGGCATTTAGTAATGAAACTCCTGTGGTTGTTATCTGCTGGGTCGTTGAGCGCTGCGTTTTATTGTTGTATCAGGATATTGTACTTGTACTTGGATTCCATTCTAATCATTTTCGCCAAATTGCAAATCTTATCAATACTAAACAAAATGCTGAAGTTTCATGAAGGATATGATTTGTAATATACTATGTAGCGTCTATTTGCGCATATATCAAATTGGATTGGAATTATTGGATTCTTTTTATCCTTAAGTCTAGATTGATTTGGTCTTAGTATTATTAGAGTAGAAGCTTGTTATTTAAGGACAATTTTGGGTTGGATGTGCTTGGTCTAGGTAAGATGTTGATCTATGTATAAGCCCAAATACTTTATTTCGGTCTTGATAGGTATGGGAGCATTATTTTTAATGATTGGTGAGCACACGTTTCTTCTCATAGTAATAGTTACTTGTGCTGATTGCAATTTGTAGCATTTTATATATTTGTTGAGTTGTAGAATAGCCTTTTTTAAACCTGAACTGAAATAGGGGCAGGTGTCCTACAATTTCTGTCTCTTCCAGTAATCTTTTAAAAAAGAATTTCTCAAATACTTTGCCTAGTAATTGTAGGAGACTAACTGATCTAGAAAAAGCTATTTCCTCTGGATGTTTTTTAGGCTTAGATACCATTATTATTTGATTATAACCATTGTTAACAGTGCTAAGGATTGTTTTGAAAGCATTTTCAGTATTTGACCTGTTATTAAGTCACGGGTTGGCCTTGTAATGGTAAAAAGTTCAATAGGTAAAGACATCTCCTAGGCAACATCGAGATGCGCTTCGATAGCTTTATCTGCTCGAAGGGTTCAAAAGTGTTCGATAAGTGCATGACTTCACCTTGTAGTACTTTTTCGTATGGGTGGTATGCGGCCTTTTAATTTTCTATTGCTTTCCAAATGGCATTACCTTCTTGTTTAAGATTATTAAAAGTAGAATTTTGACCATCTTGTAGAACCGTATGAAGTTTTTGAGTTAATCTGTTACAATTAATCATTGCAATTTAGCCCTAGTTCTTTTTTCTCAGAAATTAGTTTTGTACTGCTTCATCAAGTCTTCAAATTTATTTATATAGTTTTAAAATTTACTTTATCTTCAAGATTTTCTGGAATTTTTTTCAGTCGATTTGTGGTGATGCAAGGCGCGAAAATAAAGGTTCTGGTGCGTAAATGTTAAATTATTATTCGATTCTGTTAAGACTGTGTTTATAACTATCCATTTCGAACTATAAAAATTTAGCAAATCTAAAATTCGGGTCGGTATGTTAGTTGATAAATTATAGCCATTAGTCATAAGTACTTTAAACAAATTTTTGCCTTTTGTTGTTATGAGTGGGGACCCCCGATGAGTAATATTAATAATAATAGTATTCCAGTCGCCACCACCGACAAATCTGTTACCCAGCGTACGGAAGAATCCATCAATGGATATTGTATGTCTGCGTAGATAGTAGACAGCACTAATTGTAAACGACCAAGAGAATGCTGTATGTATGTCTATGTCTGTGACTTGAATTTATTAGGGTTACAATGGATTTATGTGATAATGGAATATAGAGGTTTGAGTATAAGTTGATGTTTGCCCTGGGTTTTGAGTCAGGGGTTGGGCTGTGGAGAGACTTAGTTCTTGCATTTATTAACTCTTGATATCCAGAGCAGCCCTGTAGTTTTCTGAGTGGTTTCGTTCACGTAAGTCACAATTTGCTGATGTAGTTCTTGGTTTTTACAGGTTTTAGTTTCATCTTGTTTACTATATTTAATGCATATTACCTAGCACCCATAGTTCTAGCATCTGGTGTCTTGAATAATCCGAGTCCTTCTATAAGATGGTTATAAAACTGAGTTTTCCCCTGATCAGCTAAGTCTACTTTACTTTTCATGGTAGATTACCAAGAGCGGTGGTTATTTGGTGTTTCGTCAAAATAGTTATTTATTAGGTATCTGTTTGTTAGCTAGCATGGAAATAACATGAATTGATAGGTAATTATTGAGGACTGGTGAGCTGGCATTTAAAACAAGTAGAGTATGAATGGACGTTTAGGTTGAAAGATTTGCTGACTGACAACTGGTATTTGTTGTCATTAATATTGAATTAGCTACTGATTATCAATTAGATAATTTACATAACCGCAAGTGGCATCCAAGCTATTTGTATGAGAATGCTTTGTTTAATGGAATATATTTTAAACTTAGGTTTTGTTGAAAATGTAGACAAGCATACATATTTTAAATTTATGAACTTAGTCTCAGATCACCTTGTCCACGTGTTGACTAATATTTCAAAAAACTCTTTAATCACCTGTAGCCAAATGTGTTCTGTCAATGTTAACCTTAAAACAGCTTCGAAAATTAAAGAAATATTTATAACTTTACAGATCGAACGATACTAACGTGTTTACAGTGACGACATGAATTTCAAAATTCTTGACCTTAGGAAAGTTTTTATTCAAAATTCTTTAAAAAGTCAATTATATTGCTATGTACGGTTACTTGTAGAGCATTAGTGCGCGCTTACTCGAGCTACGGACTAGGCGTGAAAACGAATAGGCTAATAACAAAACTAGAGGTCAAATAACACTAAGCCAAGTATCACACTATCTTTTATAGATTATGATGAGTCTAAACGTTACAGGTGCAAAGAAAATTTTTGTCTAACAAATTGATTTGTGACGAAAGTATGTCATCCATATAATATAAATGTGTTTATTATCTATTTACGACGATCAAGTAAAAATCAGCATTGATTGAATCAATACGGTCTTCTGGAACTATCGATTAAAATTCCACGGAATCCATGAGTGTTGCACTCGTACTTTTTCAGTCGGACTTGCAGACGAGAAATAAAAATGTGAAAATTATGCAAATTAACAGTTTCTGGGACAAACGAGCCTTAAAGCTGCCTAGATGGACATGCGGCGCTGTCCGCCGAAAAGCCGCTGAAAGGCCGGGCGCGCGGATTTTTCAGCGGCGTAATTCACTTTTATCGCCCGCGTTTGCATGACAAAGGGATTAGGGCGCAAGTCGGCGATAATGCCATAATATTCTTCGCCGAGAGCTCATAACGGCCGTCAGGCGCGGATTAAGAAAAGTGGCGCCGGGCGCGGAGCCTTCATATCCTGCGCCCCCGCGGCGGCGGTAACAAGAGCGACAACCCTTCACGGCGGGCTTAAACTCAACACAAATTGCAGAAGCGAAGCGCCGCGGCCCGCCGCCTATTGATTGCCGCCCGCGGCGCCCGCCAAATATTGGCTTAGGTGTCGGCGGACGTCGATCTTGATTACGGCGATCGAGTGCCTGAAACCTGTTGATCCGGCGGGTGTTAGAGTGTTGTCGATAGGCGAGCCCGCTGATTTGTGCCCGTTGCTTTGCTCTGGTTGTGATTTTGTGTTATTGCAAAGAATTTTTAATGAGCCAGTATTTTCATACGCGAAAAATAATAATCTGCCGGAGTTTTACATCTATGATGACGAAGTCATTGTCAGGAACATGATGCTAATCTGCATAGGTCTAAGAAGGTAAATTCGGATTACACTGTAGGCAGGACAAATTTTAACCCAACTTTGTGGTTTTTAATTTAATACTATCAATTTTTCATGGTGAGACTTTCACGAATTTCATGAAATTCATGATGATGAAACTTTGCATATCCAAAAAGACCTTCCACATTACTTTTCTTTACTGAAGTTCACTCTTTGTCTTTGATGGAAAGTACTTTACGTAATTATTTATAGACAGAGCATCATATTCCTTCATTAATGATGATACACTTTCGCATTGTATTATTTTATTTGATTCTGCGAACTAAGAGGTTGAGGCTCTCGCATGTTTTCCCTCACTGCCTGGTCGCCAGGCACCATCTCTGACATAAGAAAATCTAGCAAGCACAGGGACTTAAACTTTTTTATTTTATCTTTTTATTGCCCCTAGTTCAAAGTGAACGCATGTGCTCAATTATTTTTAAGGACTGAGCGGAGGCCACCCGCTAGGTATTAGAGAGCTCCAGGAATGAACTCAGGTCCGCCCGCATCGCAGTCACGCGCTTCAATAGTGAGGTCACACTGGCGTCCTTAATTAATTATTTTGTATTTAAATTTGTTTGCTAGTTTATTTGTTAGTCGATTTTTAAAAGAGTTTATAAAGTGTACTAGCAAACTAATGGGTCTACAATTTTCTATTTTAGATGTGTCCCCTTTTCCAAATATCAACACCACCTCTGCATTGTTCCATGCGTCTGATATCCTGCCTTCTTTTAGCCATTTGCTTACGAGTGGTATAATCGCTTTGATAATAAAGTTTCCCCTGCTTTAAGCATCTCTGTTGTTATTTGGTTTTCTCATGGACATTTTGCATTTTTCATTTATTTCAAGGTTTTTTTCGTTTTACCAGGTGTTATTTCTTCTGACCTTAAATTCATAACTTTTCATTGAGGTTGCACATACCAGTAGCTACATATTAACTGAAAACTATGGCTCTGACAAAGAAAAGTGTAAATTGACTACAAATAATGCAAATGGGACAGAAGGATGTTGGATATCTCTACAAGAAATAGAATTACAAATGTAACAATAAGACAAAGAGCAGGAACAACAAATGGATCAAACATCACCCACTGAAGACCCATAGAAACAAGAAGAGATAAAGGACAATCGGTGATGAGATGGGCCGACGATATAAGAAAAATAAGTGGAAAATGGTATCAACAAGTACGGGATAGAAACAAATTGAAGAATTTGGGACAGGCCTGCATACAGAAGTAGATGGAGAACGGCTAATAAAGAAGAAAAAGAAGATAACTGAATATTGATAAATACTTTGAGAAGCGTTACTTTGTACGTTTTATAAATTCTCTTAACTTCTATCACGGCCGCAAACTTACCTATGCCAGCATTCATTTTAGTGCAGGATCCTGAAAGACCACAAAAACCGATGCAAAGAAATAGACTATCTGTCTCAATCTACGCTACAGCCTTTAATTTCAAGAACGCTCATCTTGCAGCACAAATTCCTTAAAAACCGTTTACTACTTGTACATTCGCAAGTCTCTTAATCTTCCACGTTTGTGACCATCTTTATCCACTGGTAATGAAGGCCTCCTCCTTCTCGTTACGTAACAGTAGGACGTGGATAGCATTGCCGACTTTCTCACATGTAAATTTGTCTTGGTCTTTGGCTAGCTTGTTTTGCTCAATCATAAGCTGCACAGTACGCAAATACCGACTGTAAAAATGAATATTCGCATATGTTCCGTCCCCGCTGCTTACTTTATCTGCTCCCATCTTGCTCTCGTCATAGCTCGTAACCGGTTTTTTAAAAGCCCATTAAGAACCTTTCGTCAAAACTTGACGGTTCTGATCCTGTCAAATGGAAATGGATCTTAAAACCTTAACTTGCAAATCCTTGTCCTCATACTTCTGATATGAAGTACTGCTAACTTGAAGTCAGATACTGCAATGCCTCTTGGGACGACCCCTCTGTGCCTGGTGATATATCTCAGACACTCTTAAATGATCATCAACTAGCACTAGTAAGTGGTGCTCTAGTCCGCAAACTTGACACGTCATCGGTGAATTTCTTGCTCTTCCCGTTTGACCACAAATTTGGCTTTCGCTCTTTCGTCGTCCACCCTTTAATCAGGTAAAACAGATATCGCGATAAAAGCAGATGGACGAACAGAAAGCAAGAGACCAAGAGCGCCTTATACATTATACTTGATTTGAGCTGTTAATATAGAATTAAAACTTCAAATTAACATATTTTTATGTATTTTAAGAAAGACCAACAACATTAAAATTGTATACAATATCAATAGTTGGTTCTGTTATTAAAGTTGGATAACGCATGGACTCATAAAAAAGAGTGAAGTTATTTATTTTTACAAAAGGCGACAAAAGAACTGCAAAAATAAAACGAACCTTCTAAAAAAGGGGTATATTTCTGGAGGGGTTGCACTACCACGAGTTGGGTTGTCTCTTAGCTGTGCGTACTGCTGATTATATGTTAAAGTTTCGTATAAGAGTCAACTTCGAATGATTGTTAAGGATATTTGCAGCTTATTCCTAATTAGAATCAATAAAATAGTTCTGATCTTCAAACTATAGTCCTATACAAAAAACTAAATGAGATATACACTTGAAAGAAAAACAATCGACTCAGCAATATGCTCCAGTTTTGAGAGAATGTTTATCCACTTCGATAGCATTCCAAGTAAAGTTTAGTGTACTGTTTGAAAGTTTAAAAACGGTGGTTTTAAATAATACCACGTTGACTGGAATAGGACCTGTTTTAGCACAGTCGGCTTTGTTTGACTGCAGTCAGCTTCGGACCCGGAGTTGCCTTCTTGAGGGTTAGGTTGCCTCAGTCAGCTCATGGTTGAGGTCAATACCAGTCATATGTCAATTTCTGAGGAATTTTGAAACGAGAAATCGATCGTCTTTTTCCGCTGTCACACGCCTACGTCCGCCTCCGTACCGGCGGACGTAGCCACAGGTTTTCCGGTATCGACGATACACTCTCGACACATATGATTGATTCAGATTTAGTCAGTTCGCCACGGTCCTCTGACTGAAACCTTCTCTCAACAATCTAATTGACTAGACTGCTTCGGCGACTGTGATATCCATTTTTTTTTGCAAATCACTCAACCGTGGTTTCGTGTAGTTTCTTTTGATTGAAAAAAGACGACTTCAAAAATGTGTTGGCTACAGTACAGGTAGTTAACAAGTGCATGCAAATCAAATATTACGTTTCTAAATGCTATGTGTGTTTACTAGGATTGACAGTCTATATAATTTGTATCGGTTGGGGGGGAGATTACTCGGTAGGTTAGAACCGAATTTAATTTATTAATAGACTTGCCATTAATTATAAATTTAGAATTCAAGGGTAAAAACACAGTGGCTAGATGACTCATTTTTTTTTATTGAAGACGCATGACGTTATGAGAAATGATGGCAATGGAAACGAGCATGTGGCATTTATTTGGTACCAGTTCAGTACAAATAAGGCCAAGGGGTCTACACTCTCTGTTGCAGAAGTATTTTCTAATTTAAGGACAATAATGTTACCCCTCAATCTGTTGGTGTACTTGAAAAGCTATATTTTAAGAGGTGGGATTGTTGAGGCTCATTTTCAGGAATAGCAAAGTAAAAAACGTATTATGCCTAATTGAACATGTAAACATGTCTCTTGTATATTAAAAGTAAATCTGGGAATTTTTGCCGATTGGATTGTGCTCATGATCTTTGGAGGTAATTCTCACGGGTGGTAGCTTAATTTCGTAGATCAAATCTGGGTAGAAAGAAGGACGGAACGAGCGAAGGTGTGCATCAAAACGCTTTCGAGGCAAATGCCAAGACCACATTTTAAATGGACACTTTCTAGTAAATCATAGATCTATCAGGTCAAACCTTATACTAGGCTGTATGTAGGTCAGTTCCTTAAACCATTGCATTCAGGCATCTTTTTACTTGCGTACAAAATAGAGTTGAGCCATTGCTCCCCAAGTTCACTCAAAACAATCTCAGATGCCAACAAAAAATATGTTTCTGATCTATTGTGCCATTCAACTACATGCACGTAATAATAATGAGGTGTTGAGGTGTTATGCTGATTCTCTTTGGCAACTAGGTCTAAATAAATAAAGATCATCCACAAGGGTGTCGCAAATAGTGGTAATAGCGCCCAAAAGACATTTAACCAAACTGTAGAGTTTGCTAAAGCCGTAACAGCACTAATTGAGCAAAACCCCACCAGTCGTGGGCTTTTAATGCTGTTTGAGTCTATTATCACAATCATAATAAATTGCTGCAAATTCCGGTTTGATAAAATGAGCGTCTGAAGTTATAGACCTATCTGAATTTAATTTAAAACGAAAGTTTTGTTAATAGATAGGAGTAAAATACAATTACATTTTATAAAAAATTGTTTTTCAAGTGTTTGAGGTCATAAATAGAAGAATTACAAAGAAAGTTTGCAAATGTTCATGCAATTTCTAGACCCTCAATGAGTAAAGTATGCAGAAAAAAATTTTACGTCTTATGATTTTTTATTTGCCTTTGAAGTGTTATAAACTTTATTAAATTTATTAATTAATTATAACTGTTTTTCTAATTTTAATTGTATTTAATAAAAATATAATCAATTTTTTAATTTTAATTGATGTGTAATTCAAAAAACGGCTACAAATCAAAGAGAAAGGAGTTGATATTGTATATACTGGTGACGTAATAACATAAGAGTGCGTTTTATTGGTTGCACCGTTACCTTATCTTTGTATTAATATTGCTTTCCTGTGTCCACTCTTGAAGCGTATAGAGCTTATCTTATTACATAGTGTTAGCCAAAAGAACTTTTAACTTTTCTTAATGCTAATTACTATAATTTTGAACACTTTCATATTTTGTTTTCCTTGCATCTTATTAGTAAAAAATACTCTACTCGGAAGTAGTAAAATTAAAATTAATTTGATAGCAGGAACCGCCAAATGTAAGAATGCAAGGAGGTTTGCGTAGAAAAGTACTAAGCGCGAACTATTTGTTAGGGAAACGAGCGAGCTGCATCGCGGCGGAATGTTCGGAATTAAATGCAAACTTAGTTGACAAACTTCCGGAAACACTTCTCTTTAATGCCTCGTTAAAGCGTTCGCGTGCAGCGGCGCTAAACGGCATTCGCCGGCCGGACGCTGATGTAAATGACTGCAGCTGAAGACCAGAAAAAGACGAGCGCCCCCATCATCTTAATGCTCATCTCTGCCGGCTTTGTACTCTTCCATTTCTGAAGTTTTTTATTTTGGTATATCAGGCGCGATGGATCTGATGATAAATCAGTGCTGGAATGGCGTAATATCGTGAGCATTTTTTCAATAAAATCACTTACAATCAATAACAGATGTATTAAAGTGACCTTGTCAAAACAGTTTATAGAAAAATCGTGCCTCTATTAATTTTTTGTGGTTTTATAGTTGTATGTTCTCTTTGAAGGTATTTAATTGTCCAAAATATATATGTACACCTACCTTTAATTGTTACTTTCATTTATTTAAATTTAATGTCTTCTTTCTTAATTATCTTGAACATTTCGGTATATTTTAGAATATCCTCTACAAAGTAAGAAAAAAGGTATTATCTCCTTCACCAAATGCATACATAAAATAGTTATACGTAAATACAATTAAGGGGTCAAAAAGAAACAAGTATAAAGCAGCAGACGTGGTTTTGCCTTTGAGCATCAGAAGCACACAGTCCAAGATAGATTTGGTAGGTTCTACCAAAGAGTTGTTGTCCAAGTGCAAAAATTGTTACAACTACCCTGTCTAAAATTGCATGGATAGGTCTCAGATTTAAAAAACAAAACAGGTAATATCGGAATATACTAAAACCTTTATCAAAACCTTATTTTAAGTCAAACATGTTAATAACAACTGTTACTTATATATTACTGTAGCGACACGAACGTGTTCTTACTCTCGATTTGCGGATTTAGGATGCGTGGCAAGACTACCAATAAATCAAATAGAAGGCTGGCAGACCAAGCAATTTTCTGTTAGTTTTTTGTAAGTGATGGTACTAGTAACAGCTGATATGTTAAAGATCCAGTAAAACTCGACCATGGATTACCAGTTAGCATGATTTGTTACAAAATGTAATCATTAGAGGATTCATTAAAACGCACTCATTAAAATTGCAAACCTAATAGCTTATTTATGCCTAATGTACATGATTTACTACCAGTCCTACCATCATAATGCAATGTTGACGTCTTAATCTTTTTTTTGTTTACAAAGCAAATATAAGTTTTGCTAAAATCGTAGCTTTGCTCTTGTGAGTAGCAGATAAATGTCATTTTTGAAATGGGCGCGACGAGTCTAGCCTTCTATAAACAATAAGCATAGTACATAAAATCCAGTAGCCGCCGGTTCCCTCTGGAAAAAGCAAAAGGGACAGCCAAATTTGAAGTAGAATCCAAATCCGAGATCAAAAATTTAAGAATAGTCTCTTTTGCATTTATATGCCGGTGGCTACATTTAAATGGGAGAAAATGTAGGGTTTCCATTTCTTACAAGGCGCGAAGCGCCTCAACGCACACCGCTCGAAAGCTTTACTCTTTGATGCATAGAAGAATACTTTAACAATTAACGAAGTTGTATGCTTTGTTGCTTTAATAAGGTCTAAACGAATTTTTAAATTGTAGTAGTAAAACGTCTTTGCACCTACCAAGGTATATATTGAGAATAATTTGCTACAACAATTTTGAGTCAATGGGAGTTGCCCACTATCAAATATTATAAATGGATATATAAACTACTAGACAGTCTAGAAATGTTTTGACAAAACAATATAGCAATTGTCGCTTTTTTTAAGGGGCGTTTTTGTTGTCGAAACGCGGACAGTTTTAAAACAAAAAATAAAATGTCGTAAGTGTTGCTCTAAAAATTTCAACACCAAATTCACCATCTTATGCTTTGATTTCAGAGAGTATTGTGGTAAGACGTGCATTTCTAAATACATGAGGCGTTCAAAAATGATTGGCAATACAATTGCGTTCTCCTTACTAGTCTTTTATTAGAAAGAAGTAAGTGTACTTCATTAGAGGTGTTTGGTATTGCCTTTAATGATTATGTTGCTGCAGAAAACTATCTTTTGAGTGTAGCACGTCACTACTTGTGGACAGTCGACCAAAACTCATTTCATTGCGCCAATTAGGGTATAGTCGTACAGCGCAAGCTTCAACGAATATGAGGCTTAAAGCAGCATGATATACTTGGGAGCCTGCAAAGTGGTAACAGAAGAATTTCATCCTGATCCTAAAACACAATCGCCATTTTTTTGGAATAAATTGCAGCCGCGGCTATCAATATGTTGACATTTTGTATCAACATTATCATTTGCCTGTCGTGACCAGACACTCAAAGAACGTCTGATACATTTATACAGCTGAAAAACTATTGGGATATACCTACCTCTAAGTGAATTTTCTTCCACTTCCATTGAGTGGTGGAAGTATGAGGAACTTACACAATAGATAGTCTCTCAGCACCATACTTGTCGTCTTCAATGAATCACATTCGAGCTGTCCACAGCTTTCTGCTGTATCCACAACTGCACTTGCAGCAGTGCAAGAATTGCACTACTGTTTCTTCTGCATGTTTCAACAATGCCATTTGGTTGCACCGTTTGGAATTGTAGTCTTCACACACGCACTGGACGCACATTTCGAACTCTGACACAACCATAGTTTTGAAGAGGAGTACCAATCATTTTTAAACTCCCTAAATAGTATTGGTTGCACCATTATATTTTACTTATTATTAGTGTGTTAAGCAATATCTTGTAAGACGTTGTTTGTTGTATTCAATGTTCATTAGCCACTCACTCTGCTTCGAAATTCCGACTGAATCAAATAAATTGTCGCCGGCTGATTCACCCTCTTCGCTTGTTGTAAAAACGTGGGTAAAAGTATAAAAGCGCCAGCAAGTCAGATTTGTAGGTGTATACAACTTCTTTTTGTCCTTTGGGTTGTTCGTATATTTATTGTTACTGACATTTTTATCTCTGCGTTTTCACAGAACTATTCTTCTGATTTTAAACGGTTTATTTCTTGTCCGCTTCACTTCCACAACTTCTTTAGTTTATGTTGTTTTCGTTATCGGTTCTAACCATCTTCAGCCCCATCATAACTAGGAAAACCCTTCTTAGGCTTTTTCATATTATGTGCTTTTAAATATGTTAAAATTATACACGACAATATAATAAGAAAAACACATAAATGCACAAAAAAGTGACAAGAAGTGAATACGAGGAAAACTGTACTTTGCTTCTGTATTTGCAGTTTGGCAGAGACCGTTCATAACACTAAAAATATTGACTATAAACTATGGTCTGAGTGTGGTACATCCAACCTTACTCGAGGCTGCTTAAAGTATGGTTCTACGGCTGCTATCACACTTTTTGTAATGAGGTCTGCTTTCCAGCTAGAAATTGTATGAGTCTTGAAAATAGATGAAGTTGGAAGAAGCAAGTAAAGTAAATAAGGTAGATGTCCAATAAATTGTTCTTTAGTTAGTTCAATTTTGCCTTGTAAGCAGGTAAAATTTTTTCTTCTGAAGTTTTTTCCAAATTTTTATATCCCATAATTCAAAAAGCTTGCATTTCCTTGCTTTTATTTTATGCTAGTGAACCAAAAAAAAAGTTAAACAAACGCAAGAGTCTATGTGCTCTATTCCGAAGGTAAAAATGTAAGGAGTAGAAGATACACGAAGTATTGCACGTAGCCTTAGTATCTTTCAATATAAAAATATTGGGATTCCACATATTTGATCTTGCTCTGACCTGATGTGCATTGAGACAACTATATCTTTCTTTTCTGATTGTAGTCATAGATTCGCGCTTTATATTTGGTTATCACCTTTTCAAGAATATGTTTCTTCGGTAAGAGTTTGGAAGAAGTCAACTACAGCACAAAGTTCTTTCTGCTCTGGTAACTAATTTTGCCGCAACACATTTGATACCAAAATCTGCTGTCAAAATTTCACGTAGCTTAGGTTTTGTATCTACAACACATTACATGCGCTCACTCACCAGCATCTAACTCCCAATTAACACAACCAGTAAAGTTGTTCTCATTCACGCATGCGCGTTACAGTTCTCTTTCTATATTAACATTGGATAGATATTTTTGGGGCAGACCTCATAATTATTAAGAAGAATATCTTAAAAAATCCTTTAACAGACGTTTTTCTATAAAGAGCTGAAATTAAAAATTAAAAAATAATAATAAAATTATAATTCAGCGTTACGAAATATAACGCATAACGTATAAAAAACAACTAATAGCAAGTTACTTAAGAAATAATCACAACTATCAGAAAAAGGCATTTAAGAGGATCTTAAAATATGGAATTTGACAGCTTCAAACAAGTATAGGAGCAACTATAAAAATTAAATTGTTATAAAAGTAATGTTGTTTTTTGTATGAAATAAAATACTACTTTTATACAATGAATGAACTAGAATCAGTTATATATTTTACATTTTGCCATCTTTTGGTCAACTTCATGATATACCATATAAGAATCTGCAAAGATTGATACTCTGATAGTTCAAGGTCAGGTCTATAGTCTAGCGTTGTCATGGTATAGTACGATTTCTTTACGAGTTGCCAATTTGAATTGACAGTACACATCTGAATTAATCATTAGCTCCATTGGAAGATCCAAATTTACATCATGATCTTTTTGAGCAATTCAGCTTTTGATGTGGTTTGTGCTGCTTTATCAGGTCTGGTCCACGATCTTTTTCGATTGATGTTATTGTAAGTAATCCGTTTTTCATCACCAACTATTATTCGCTTGTGCTTTAATATACGTGTAACCCAAACATTGAGCTTTTTAAGGAATCAGAACTTTTGAAAATGCCTGTTGATTGTTAAAAAATAAACTTGGAGCCTTCTACCAATCTCTTGTTGAAACATGACGATTTGATTTCAGTAAAAATAAATGAAAGCCAAAAAAATTATACGCGTACATTAGTAAATCACTTTTTGAATCTCCATTTCTTTAACAGAAAAGGCTAAACTACTACGTTGTTCAAAAAGTTCTGTCGCCGAATCAAAATTCAAACATTTTTTCTGCCTTCTTCAATTTTTTGCTATTTTCGTGTTAGAATAAGATGTATGATACTGGTTACGAGATCACACAGCTTGAAATCCGACTTTTGTTGCGCCATTACTGAAAGAAAGGCATAGACGGAAAAGCTGCTGCAAAAGCGATTTGTGACGTTGAAGGCGAAGGAACGGTGACTGCTCGAACAGCACAAAGATGGTTCAAGCGTTTCAACGAAGACAACTTTGATTTGGAAAACAAGCTTCGTTCCGGACGACCTACTGTTTTGGACGAAAGTGACTTGCAGGCCGCGTTGGATGCTGAGCCGTCATCAAGCACTCGAGATTTGGGATTTGAACTTGGAGTTGGAAAATCGACAGTCCACCGTCATCTGCAGCAACTTGATTTTGTGCACAAGAAGCCTCGCCAAGATCCACATGAGTTGATCGAAGCGTAAACCAACAAAAGAGTTGAAATTTTCCGCCAATTGCTCGAAAATCCGCTGGACGATCGTTTTTGGAACCGAATTGTGACGTCGGATGAGAAGTGGGTCTATTATGAAGAATAGTTGTTGTTTTGAATAAATTTGTGCATATATGTTTGAATTTTGATTCGGCGATAGAACTTTTGGGACAACGTATAAGAATAAAAACAAAAGAAGGAAGGAGTATCTTAAGCTGTTGTGAGTTCTGAGTTGCTTCAAAATTTATTTAGAAAAGATAAAGCTTAAAATTATATATAAGAACTAGAAAATCCAGTCAGCTATGCTTGACTACTATAGAGAATACAAATGTTACGAACTTTCTGTAGCAATCGTTACTACTGCTGCCCTCCAACGATTGTGCCAATCACTAATTCTGTCTCACTCTGGTGCATCGCCGCAATGGGCGTTGACGTTATATTGACATGAAGTATATGGCAACCAATGCTTCTCACACGGTCGGGGATCGAGGACCTCCGCATTGTGCTTTTAAGATATTTCATTTGATAAACTTATTTTTTTAATATAAAACTTGCTATGGCAAGAACAGTTAAAAATATAAAAAACAGAAAAATGGCATGTCTTATTTTGTTGTACCGCAGATTCTATTCCTACAAACCAGTGCAATAGAAAAATTATAAAATCTGACTAACAATAAGATTTATTTAAAAAATTAAGAAGAAATAAAAATTAGAAATATTTATCGAAAAAGGTGATTGAAAAATAAAAGAACTTCGAGAGTTTTAGGGACATTTTTAAATAAGTTAGATACATGACGAAACCAAAAAAGAAGACAAAAAGTTTCTCTAATTAAATTGTTTACTAACATTAATAACATGACTTTGTTTTCTATCTCATATTTAATAATAAAACCAGGAAAGTTGTAAGACATTTAGAAATGCCAGCACAGCACCAACACCTGCCAAAGCGTAGCTTCCCTTTTATCGCCCGCCGTTCAGGGCTTCATTCGCGCCGATATTAAAATGCACCTCTTCGCGGCGATGGCGTGCCGCTGAAAACTGTAATATTGATGCCAGCAAAAATACCCGGTGTATTGTGGCGATAAACGTGTTCGTAAACGGAGATGTTCTCGTCAAGATATAAAGCAGCCTGAAAACGATCGCACTTAATTAGATCGTGGGGAACAGCGCGCGTGCTTTATTGCGTTCGGTAATATTTATTTTGTTATTACATGTTCCTCAGCAAACAGCGCTGTACAACGTCCGGCTATAAGTTTGGATGCAAAACACTAAACTCGCCGCTGCTTTCAGTTTGTCTGCAGGGAGAGGGTATAAGAAACATTTGTGTTGCCATAATTAGGCCAGTAAGGTTAAAACTTCTATTTTTGAGTTCGTCGTCGTCGTCCCTATTTTTAGGATTTAAAACTTTCTTCTTGAACCTTCACCGGTCAAAAACATATCAACCTTTTTTTCCATAACTTTTTGGTTTCTTTGTATTTCTGCCGAAACCTTCAAGAAGTCTTTTTGGAGGTACTTTAGATGGTTCTTCATTTCAAAAAAATACAATTTAACTGGAAAAAACTTTATTAGCATAACAAAAAATGATTAAAATACAGCAACGAAACAAACATCAAATAAAAACATCGGAATAACTCTAAATCGAAGAGAATCAACAATAGTCTAATAGTAGCATAACCCTTGGCATCAATGATGGCCTGCCACCTGCGAGACACGGAGTACAGAAGAGTATGAATGAAGAAGAGGGGTGTATTCTTCTATTCATTCTCAAGTTGGGCATGTTTTTATCTGCATTCTTGGCATTTTTGCTAACCAGACAACGCCACATATCTGCCCAAAGGCCCTTAATGATATTTATGTAGGGAGATTGGCTAGACCAATCGACGAGTGTTACACGATGGCGAGTGAACCAACCCTGGACATGCTTCGAAAATGTTTGGAATCATTGTCTTGTTAGAAAATGATGCCGTAATATTGTAGATTTTCCTGAAGGGAAGGCCAAATTCGGAGACACAATCTCAAACCATGACAGTTCCGCCTCTATGGTTTATTGTAGGAATCTGGTTGGAAACAAACCGAGTGCCTTGACGACGACGAATCTGTTTCGAACAACATGTACTTGATTTCATCACTCTATGGCACATTTTCTTCCTTCGTCCAGTTCTTGTGTGCTTGCGCCCACTCCACGCGCGCCTTTCTGTTCTTTTTCAAAATCATTGTTTTCTTGACCGAACGACATCCAGCCCGGGTTGCTGCAGACGATGTCTAATTGTACGAACAGATGATTTCGGGTCCAAGGGATTACACAATTGGCGAGCAATATCCTGTCTCTAGGCAGTCTTAGGATGAGCAGCCTTGGACTTCTTCACAACACCACCTTGGATCCTCTAACTCTTGAGGTTGAACTGTGCTGAAAATTCACGGAGAATTAGACCTTGAGCACGACTATTGGCAATCGCGTTGTGGATATCTGGGGATATGTTGCGAGAGCCAAATTTGATATGGCTATTATTATTTAAAAATGCAAGGCAAAACGATGAAAATAACGCAAAATGCAAGTTTTTCAAAAATCAATAAAATGGCGATTTTCCCCGGGTACAATTTATGGTCACAGATAAAAATCTTACATCATCCTATTTTACTGAATGAATAAAATTGCAATTTCACTCTACACTCAATATTTAAAAAAATTAAGTCTTGATTTAGATTTTGCTTTTATATATACCAGCAGAACATTAATGTTCTTTTAGTACCCCTCAAACAAAAATGTCTGATCGTTTTTCCTCTTTCCTTTTCGGATAAGTTACTCACTTATGTGTTTTATAATTTTATCATTTAGTTGTATAGTAAAAAGGGATGTAAGATGTTATCAAAGAAATGGGAAGACAAAAAATTTATGAAAATAAAAAATATTCAGGAATGAAACAAAATTGGTATAGGTATATTAGTAATCAGGAAAAACTCGGCTCTTTTGAAAATTCCAATATGGAATAGAAGTTTGAATGAATGACCAACTAAAGATTTGGGATTTTGGGTAAAGAATGCGAACGTCAAAGAGAATAGGGTAGCTTGCAATTTGAATTTTTTTAGTGACGTAATAGCATAGAAGCACGCACTATTGGTGCAGGTATTTGCTTGCTTTTGTTTTAATGTTTCTTTCCTTATTCCACCTATAGAGCGCATAGTATTTATGTTGTTACGTTAATTTCCAAAAAACTGTTTTTATTTATTTTTTAGAAGAACAAACTATGGTTTACATTACCACCTTGGTCAATTTAAGATGTGCTATTATTTAAACGGATTTATTGGCACTTTTAAACTACGTGATTATGATGATCAAAATGACAGTTTGTACTTCTGCAGCATGATGACGTTTTAGTCTTTTTCATATATTCTTCTAATTACTTTTTTGATCAAAGAATTTCTATTTTTTGTTGGTACATTTCTTATTGTTTTGCGTTAATCTGCTTCAGTTTTTATTATTTCTTGGCTTATTATATTCTAATTTGAATATAGAAACTTACAGTGACGGATCCAGTAAGGTAAAATAAAATTTAAAATTTGTATACTTGGTTCGCAGTTTCTATGGGACGAAATAAATTTTTCAAACTTATGTTAGTTCAAATAAAGTGAGTATTTAAGAACTTGTTAGGCGCTTCTAGTAAGAATTTTAAAAATTCAAAGCGGATGATGCAATGTTTATCGAAGGACATTTTAGGTCACTAATTTTAAGTAAATTATTTTTTATCGAAAACACGGACAATTTTTTAAAAAACTTATTTAGAACAGACAAAAACGGTATTTCAGGACTTTTTGACACTAATGTTCAATGTGGGGTTATTTTTTAAAAATAAGGCAAATGTGCCTTTTAGAATTTGTAATATTAGACAAAAATTGCTACTAGGAGATTTTTTAGGTCAAGTTTGTAGATCATTAACTTTTAAAAAATATAGATGTGAAATTAGACCAAAAACAGTGTCGAGAGACTCTTTGGGTCATTTCTAACACATTATTTTTTAAAAATCAAAAATGACGATCCGCCGCGGTAGATTTAATATTTAAAATTTACAGAGATCTAATTAAATTTTATGTTTGAGGTTCCAGTCATTGATTTAGAATATGATGCTGTTTTTCAAAAATTTTAAGTGGTCAGTCCAATACGGCAATTATAAAATTTAATTGGCAAATTTAAATGTGGAGGGGGGCATGTGGTGGATTTTATTTAAAATTAAAATCTAATTAAAATTACTGATTTAAATTATTTTTTAATTCAGAGAGGGTAAATGCGGCACCTATACAAAAATTTGTCGGAGAAGTTTTTTGATCACCAATTTCTATTTTGTATTTTTTTAAATTTAATATGGTAGGTCCCTTATGGCAGACTTAATATTTACAACTGGTTACATTCAACAGAAATCGCATTGGGGGATTATCTAATAATTTATTTTAAATATTATTTTATTTTAAAAGGTCTAGGTGACGGATTTGTTATTTAAAATTTATTCAAACCAAATAAATGCATGTTGGGGGTTTCTTGATTTCCAAAATAATCTTATTTTTTAAATTCCAATATGGAGAATCTCTTATGATGATATGAGTATTTAAAGTTCATTTATATTAAAAATAAATTGATACCTTTAGTTACATCTGAACAAATAAAGCGAGGGGGATCTTTAAAATAATTTTTCAAATTTACATTTATTAAAGAAAATTTCTTGTTGCCTCTTTACTTGGGCCATTGATTATAACGCTATTTTTTAAAAATTCTATTCAGACTGTCCAATATGAGGAATATAATTTCTAAAATTTATATTAAATTATAAAAACATTGATATGGGGATTTCTTGCGTTACTGATTAATAATATAATTATATATTTAAAAAAATTTAAAGTGACTAAAATTTATACAAATTATACAAAGTTGGCCCTACATGGCTTATTTAATTTTCAAATTTTTTCTAATCAGGCGAAAGGGGATACTTGGAGCACTAATTTAAAATTTAACTTAATTTTTTGAGAATTACAAAACGGTCGATTTAATGTGGGCGACCTAATTTTTAAAGATTGCTAATATTAGACAAAATTCGGCATAGGGTACTCTTTTGGTTGCTGAATTGAACGAAGTTAAAGATTGAAATCCGCCATATCTAAATTTAAATTATTGACTGCCTAAAACTTGTTTTGGCCGCCGCTCTATATTCAGTATAAATTTTGTTATAGCAATATCTACTATTGGGCTATAGACACTACCTTTAAGTATACAGGATGACTAATAAGGAATGACTATATAACGTTATTAACGATTAGTTTACCAGATGTTTATTGATATGCTTTCTAGTTTTTCTGTTTCGTTTAACTAATTTGTTGTTAAGTTTTTAGTAAAAATAATTGGAGTTTTATATTGTAGTTTAAGTCAATAATCAATTTGTAATAAAATGCGTATAGATTAAAGTTATAACCGCTAAATAGTACGTTTAAGTGTCTTGGTATTTTTCAGCAATCCAAAAACTATAATTGCCATTTTATGACCTCCTAATGACACGTTTTGTTATTAAATTATTACTTATATGAGGATCCTACTAGATAACAAGGTATATAGGTGTTGGAGAGAAGTCTAACAAATAAAATATCTATATTGTTGCCATGAACAAATTTTTCCCAATCTTTAGCAGTTTTTTCCTCAATTTGTTTTAGTTGGTAGGTTTCTTCTATCAAAACTTTAGAAAAACGTTTGGGAAATCACAAAATTTTTGACTAAGCCAGATAAATGTAGCATTATGGAGTGCCTCGTAACCGTGAAGTTCTAAAAAGTTTGATATTGTATAAATAATTTTTGTAGACAAGCAGTTTATTTTCGAAACTTGGCGTCCTTTTTAAAAAAGCGCTCACCCGAGTTGAAAGTTAGCTCCTTTGGTTAACAACCTAGCCGATTACACAGCCACGTATAATTTATTTGTAGAGCTTATAGTGAGCGCTCCCTGAAGCTACGAACTAAATGTGAACCGAACGGGCAAATAACAATATCAGGAAAATTGACTATTGTCGGCTAGGACAAATAATTATCATTAATTTCAACTGAGTGTCTAATAAATAAATCTTCAGTTCGAGAACTGCTGCATCAGTGTTTAGCACAGCGTCTACAAGCCCACGTTTGGTTTGACTTAAACCCCAACCTTAATTGCTAATTGCACGCCCACCGAAAGCAAAATCTGCTTACAAATGCTTCGCGACCATATTTAACTTTCATTATTTTGCGCTAATGAGCCACGTTCGGCCGCTTTAATTGCAACCAAATATACAGTTGCGGCGCTCTCTACCGTTAATTAGCCGGCTTCAATCGATCGAACTTAACAAATTAACTTCAAGGTCGGCGACGCTTGTTCGGGCCCGCTTTGGGCTTCAGCTTACACATGCGGAAGGTGTTTGAATTAAGCTCTTCACGCGTCGCAGGTGCCGCGCCCGCGTACTAAATGTTGCTTTCAATTTATATGCATAATTCGGGCTGGATGTGTTTTACCGGGCCTGATCATCGTCGGAATAATTAATTTTTTTATTGAAGTATGTCGGGCCATGTAATAAGTGGGAGAATACAGAGCTTTACTGGGAAATGACTGGATTAAAGTCCAGCTTTATTATTTATTTCCTTTCTGTTACTTTCTTGTACGTATAATATTTTGCTGCTTTTAATTTTTTTTTATAATAATTTCAAATAGAAGAGGAGACCTGACAGAAAGGAATTTAGGGCTAAATATATTTCGCCAACTTGGACTCGATTATCTATGAGCTTTCAGGCGTCCAAGACGCCGCACCTATAGGCACGTATTCGAGATAAGCCCAGAGTTTGGGAAGTTCATCAGAAACCCTCTTATCTGGAAAATTGTGCTTCGGTCTCAAACGCACTTCCAAATTTAATTGTCTCCATTACAGTAAAGAAGCGAAGCGTCCTGTAACGTCAGGAGTAAGCTAAATTTTTTTGCTAATGCCAGACTAAATTTAAAGTTTTGCCCGAAAATTTTAGACATTATTACAGGCATAGAGTTATTAGGCAATCAAGCTTACTCTTTGGAATTACACGCCGCACAGCAATTGCGGAATGACAACCAGGATTTTGGTTAGCAATCGGGCGAGTTATAATCTGCCAAAATTTTTAAACACGTAAATTTAGATAAGTCCATGTTGCTTGGATTAAGCCATTACTTGATTTAATAGCGTCAAGATTGATGAAAAAAATTGGATGGCCTAATTTTTTTTAATAAATTATTTTAGATATTGATTAGGCAATCAAAAAGACTCTTTGAAATCGGGCATTGCACAACCATGACTTAAGTTTGTAGTTGAACTAATTATAATTTGTAATTTTAAAAATTAATTGACGTTACTGGATATGTAAGATACAAATATTTTTTAAACAGATAGTTTTGGATAAGTCCATGCCATTTTAATTAAGCTTCTAAAGCCATTATTTAAATTATACACAAAATTTGTAACAAACAATTATTGGGGGCACAGTTTCTTGTAATAAGTTATTTTGGATGTACTGTTCCTTAATAATGTAGGTGAGAGATTAAGTTATTAGGCAACCAAACGTACTCTTTGGAATCGGGCGTTGCGTAACTATTGCAGAATGACTTCCAAGACCATAGCTAAACTAAGCATTTTTTTTTTAATTTTACAAACTAATTGATGGTACCTGATATATATGATAAATTATTTTAAAGCAACTACATTTGGATAAATCCATACCGCTTGGATTAAGCTACAAAACCCATTATTTAACTATGTTCATTTGCTTATTTAGAAGCACTTAATGCCCACCTACGGTTTGATTAATTTTCCTTTAATCACGGGGTTAGCTATGGATTCAAACAAAGTTTTAAATGTGGTTTCGGTAATTTGTAGCAAGTTATATTTAGTTTTGTCGGTTGTTCCTCGTACTGACGCACTTATGTATTATTATATTAACCAGAAACAGGAATCTGCTTAATATAATCGTTAGAGTGTCATTATTTTACTAAAGCTGCGTCGGTGCTACGTTTAAAGTTAAATTATAAAGCAGATACCTACAGGGTTGAATGATAAAACAATTAGACTGCGTTAAGCAGTCTCTCTCATTTGCGCTTAGTAGCTGCTTTGTAACGTCCCGGATTGAGAAATTGTTATTGAGTTTCTCTAAAAGTATAGATGTAACTAGGATTTGTGACTAAGTGTTTAGGATAACATAATGATCTTTCCAATGATCAATGTTGTTCTTGTCACTACCACCATTTTGGGACATTTAAATTTGCCGGCTAGCGTCCATCTTCTTTAACTCTCTATAAATACACCAACTGTAAATTTTTTAAGCTTAACAAGTTCCATATTTTAAATTTAGTTTTATTATTTAAGGGTCACACCTTGTAAACGCATTATTTATTTCCAATTAAATATAATTTCCTATTTTGCAATGAAGTAATGTAAGCCCTACGACTTTTTTGTTTTATTGACTAAAAGACAGGCATTTTAATTACACCCTATATAATATAAAGCTCAATAGTTAAAAAGAGCAGCAAAATATGAATTATATGTTAGATGTGTTGTCAGTGTAGCCAACATCGTGCAAAATTAACAAAATGTTTGAACAGCGGTTTAATAAAGGGCGGTTTTTTCACAACAGCGAGAGCTCGTTCGTTAATTTAAAAAACTGTTGACACAAACCGCGCATTTAGAGCAGGATTTGCGTGCCGCTATATATTGCAGGGGCTTAGCAGCATCAATTTTTGCGTGCACTTAAATCCGTTAATAATAATTTCAGGAAGTTTTGAAGGCCGCTATTTATTATTAAGCAGCGCGGTTGCAAATTCAGCAAGTAAAAATGCTTTTAAAGGTTTAGCACTTAGTTTAACTTAGAAATTTAAATGTCACGCTTGTAGGGTGATTAAATCCGTAAGCCACGAAAAAATGGAATTTGAGGCATGTCAGCCTAGTCTTGTGCAATTTTTACAGATATTGTTAGAACACTTTTGTTTGTGCTTTTCATTTATAGTTTCGAATTAGGTCACGGCTGATCTGTTATAGGTCAAAACATAAATTATCATGAAGTAACTTGACAGTTTGCGCCACCTATCAGTGTTTCACGCACTACGTGGCCAATGCTTGCCGTTAGTAGGCGCATGGGGCACAACTTTGATCTATGTGAAACCGAATACAGCAGAATAAATGTCATCATGTTTAGATAAGGCTGATAAAATAATTATTGGCTCATTTTTTCTTCAACCGTCGGCGAAACTCTGAACCAAATATTTAGCTTGGCTTGCTCGTCCTTGAGACGTTTTATATAAAAACGCTAGTTATTTTTGCTAACACAACGCTAAATTATCGATTTTACTTGTAAACAACGACTAATAAACCTTTATTATGCGAAATTTATCTAAAAATATTTAGTTAGTAGCTTTATGTCATAAAAAAGTACACTTGAGTATAAAACATTATACTGCGTGGATGGTGCCCCATAGAAGACTTTTATTCGAACTCGTTCTTTTTACTAGAACTAAACGGACTTTTCTTAGAAAGAAGACTTCTTAGAACTCAGCCTTTTCTACTAGAGTTGCCAAATTGTAAAGAGACATAATTGGTACAATCTGAGTTCCTTAGGTACCGTAATTAAAAAAACTTTTAAATTTTGTAGAAAGAAAATCAGGAAAATTTTTGTAAATCTCTATTTTGAATTTTTTGTACATCTGTGAGTTTGTAGACAATATTTTTATAACATTTGATAAAGTGGTACTGGTTACCATTATATAATCCAAACATTAAGATATTGAGAATACAATTACCAGTAATTTATGATTATAAACCCGTGGCCTTAGACTTGAAGTTTTGTGACTCGGATACAAGCATTGCAGAGGCTATTTTCCTTCAACATCCAAATATTTTTTTATATAGCAAACAAAATAATTTCCAAATTTGCCAGATACAAAAATAAGTTTTTGAAGCTCCTTGTTGTAAAGATACAACAAAAAAAAATACCGGTAATTTGTTTTTGCTTCCCAGAGAAGTTTAGAAGATTAACTTGACACTTATATGGACTATAATATATCTTTCACGGGTCTATTGAGTAAGCCTACAAAAAAGGAAGGTATTATTTATATTTGAGAATAATCCGCTAGATACACAGATTTGATAACAGATAATTGCGACCCAGCTCATTTCCTAAAACCAAAAGGTTTGGGTAACGTTCCAAAAAAACTAATAAAAACAATTTTCAGGTCTAAATATAGTTCCTGTACAACAATATGGCAAACTAATTACAGGTTATAACGTTACCAGATACTTTCTTTGACAAAGCAAGCTTAGCCTGTTGTCTGTTCTTTCCAATGCGTACAAAAACTTTGTACCTAAAAACTATTCTTGGGCGGGACCATTAAATTTTTCTTGAACTACAAAATAGAGAATTAAGAAGTAAATCGTATATTTAAGAAACTCTACAGCTTTTTTAACAAAGCTCTTACCCAAATTATTACTTTCAACTGTCAATTTAACCGATTACATTGCTAGGTAAAATTGTATTATAGAGCTTATAGTATCGAGTGTTTCAGCTACGAACTAGGTGTGAACTGAACAGGAAAATAACTAACTAACTACCACTGAGCAAAGCGTTACGATTACTTTAATAGATTATGATAAATCTAAAGATTACACCTGCGCTGAAAGCTTCTATCTAAAAGATAAATATGTGCCGAAAGTTAAGTCGCCTTTAGAAGATAAAAGTAGTTATTGCCTATTTATGACGATCACAGCAAAATACAGCATCCTAATGCCTCTGTATAGGACAAAATAGATATAATTATTATCTCAAATAACCTGCGTTTCATCTTTAAAAATGTGTAAGGTTTTGGCTTCTTACATGGCTTCACTACAAAGTTTCAATCTGTGTGTATAGACAAAAGTTATGATAAAAAGCGATGTCCATTTTGGGGTAAAAACGTTATTAAAATTATATGCTATTAAATATGTTGTCACTTTTTGTAATTTGGTAATATTCTACTCTTATAAAAAATGTTTAAAAAATTCATTTAAAGATCGTTGAGTGAGTAAGAAGTTTTCATTCGAGCGCTGTTATTACTTTGAAACACCTGAAGACTTTAACCTTATGATTCCAATATGTAATTAGCACCAATAGACAACTAAAATCATGCCCAGAAAGGTTTTATGAAATATCATTAAGTTGGTGTAAACCAAGATGTTTCCTTTCCCTTAAAACTTTTTAATTTGTGAGGAGCAAAATCAATTTTAGTTTAATATTTTGTAATTTTGGGTCTATCAAGTATTTATGCCAATATTTTTTTGAAAACCAGTTAATGTTTGAATATTTTCTCCAAAAAAGATAGTTGCAGCTTTGACAGTGTAGTTTTAATGATTGACTTAAGATTTGATAAGAAAAAAAGAACTCACAAAGTATGATATAATATACTGCCTTAAACTGGACACTCACTGCCAATGGCTTTTAACACAAAAGGGGGAATGTGAGTGGTGCTCCACACAAATCTTTTATTCGAACTCGTTCTATTTTACTAGAACTAAACGAATTCAGAAAGGGCACGATAGGCACATAGACTATTTTCTACTAGTTAGCCGAATTATGAAGAGACACAATAGGCATATTCTAAACTTCTTAGATTAGAGAAAATGAGTATGATTAAGACTTTCTAATATTTGTAAATGTTTGCCGTTTTGAATTTTTTGATCATCTGACAAAGTCGTACTTATGACCATTAAATAATTCCAAGATAAAGATATCGAGAATACAATTACTAACATTTTACGATCATAAAGTTCTTAGACTTAAAGCCTTGTTATTTGACGCGGATACAAGTTTTGCATAGGCGATTTTATTTTCAACGCCCAAAGATCCATTTATGTAACCAAAAAATAACTATTGCTTTGTCTTTGAAGCCCCTTGTTATATAAAGCTACAATAGAGGAAGAGATCGCTGTGCTCTAGAGTTTTTAAATTTTAAAAATTGAGCCTTCAAAATAACACCAACTCGACAGCCCTAACATCAACAATGTTATATAATACAACTTCTATCACAACCAAATGTTAAAGCTCAAGCTCATTGAGCTGAGTTATGCTTCAAACTATTATATTAACAACATCTTTTAAATCGACCCTTCTATGTACAGCTTATTGGAAGAATTTTCGTGGTGGCACATTTTAATCCCTTTAAAACTTATAGCATTTATGTACTGACTTAGAATATTATACTTTTTTTGTGCTTTATACCTATAGCATCACAATTAGAGCAGTGCTTTATAAAGGATTTCTTTTAGATTCTCAGACAGGTGTTAAAATACTTAAAGAATCCTTAAAGAAATTGACATAAATATTTCTGGGCCCTTACGCACCATCCTTAGACCATTTACAAGAAATGTGTTACTATATTACTGTAAAGGTTACAAATAGATGAATTATAGTAACCCTATAAACTGTGGATGAAAACCAAAGAATCTTAAATATCTAATTTTAAATTAACTGACGCGTCTAGACATAGACAAGGTACTCCTACATATCTCGTATAGGGCCGAGAAGGCAATGGAAAATTGAGTTTACACAATTAATTTGACAGCTGCAAATTGCTCAGCATCTCTATCATGAAAGTGCTGAAACCACCTCAAAGGTGACGTTGATACATCTAGAGAACCCATGAAGGCAATAAGAGCTGTTTTTCTAAGAAAATTGCCGGAGTTTGCACCAAGAATCTTTAAGGTGCTGTTAGAGGTGATTGCAATGGCTATAATCAGCATGGGCGTTGCAAAGCTCACCAAACAACCAAAAAGTCTTTAAAAAACATAAAATTTACATTGAAAAGAAGTTTTTTAGGCAACATTTTTTAAAGTTTACAAACTGAGTCTCCAATCACCTTCCAGGACACTTCTTCATAGTTGCAAGTCTGGTTCCAAATTACATATAAACCAAAATTTTGCTACACGTTTTAGACAATATCCTGTAATGTTATCTTGGCGACAACAATTACTGTCTTTGTAGAAAGAAGTTTCAAACTCAAATGAAATCTAGTTCTTGTAGAGCAATTCTTCCAACTTAAATATTAAGTTAAGAATTAAGTTTACTTACAATTAATACAAGTCCGAAGTTGGTTCAATAATAAAATAATTTTTTAAATAAAATAAATTTAAAGATAGTCCCAAGACTAAACTCTTGTTCAAAGAAACTACAAATTATTCAAACTTTTGTATTATTACTATTGGAACCTAGGGTTTATTAAGAAATTAAATTTCCCGATAAAAGGTAGTTTTCTCCTTCCTATTTCGAGCACAAATACACAAACCGGTATAATCGCCCTCAAGATGATTAAAAATGTTGTTGTAACTGGAATGTATATTAATTTTTAATGACTTAGTTGTCAATTTATAAGATTTCTATTGCTCTAAAGATTGATACAACTTGTAACCCGAGCAATAGCCCCAACTGCTAGGCCTTGATTTCCAAAACTAGTCTACTTACAGATACGTTGGCTTAATCCAAATCCTTTTGGCCGCCCTTCTTCCAGATTCTAAAAGTTCCACCTTCAAAATTCTCCTAGATTTTACCCTGCCTCGAAGTCGAATATCTTACCCACACCGCTTTTTTATTTTTTTTTAAATTCCACTCATGTCCAACTTGTCGGAAACCGATAACGCCTTTCGTGTTATCATGTCCTTTAAAAGTGAAGATAATACTAAGAAAGTAACAACAAGATTTGGAAATATAAAAGCGAGTTTGTACTAACCGAGTTTTAAACGTAACATCCGAGTGGATGCTATAACCGAGTTTGTTATAAGCGAGTAGTAGTTTGTTACGCCTAGCATGTTCGATTAAACAAGTTAAAAGTGTAATCCACGACTAGTTACGCCCTATAAAAAGCGCGACATTTAATGTAACAGCCACCTAGCCGACCCTAACGAGCGGCCAGTTCCCCTAATTCGCGTTTTTACAATTCAAGCGGTTACTGTGACGATAATGGGCCGCCGCGAGGCCGGCGCGATAATGTAATAACAACATGCCCATTACAGCGAAATGCTGCACAGAGGTCGCAAAGTGCGCGCTATTAGGGCCGTGTATCGAACACGGGATTTACGTGCGCAATAGAGCTCCATGGCTATCGAGAGCTTTCAGCGAGCTGCGGCGGGCTGGCGCGCCCCTGATGGCAAAAACCCTCGAAGTTGCAGCCCTAAACAAATTGTTTCGACGGATTGACGTTTACACAGCCCTCCGAAGTGCACGTTATAATCTGCGGGTATGAACTGAAATTTCCTTTTATAGGCCGCCTTATCGGGGCTGCTGAACAGGGGGTGACTGGGTTGAGTTTAAGGACGCGAGTTCGCATTATAAAGCAGAACTTTGTTTTTATCCAAATGCCTTTAGTGTACATTTTTGATGGCAGCAGAGAGCACCATTTTGTTGAAACTACGCAATGTTCAAGTTTATAGTTTTAAGTGTCTAAAAAGGTTTTTTTATGGATCTTTACCATCTCAAACTCGCTAGCTTTTTTATTAACGCCATCCTGAAACTCTAGTTTCATTAAGCTCATCTTAGTTTTTTTAATCCAAAGGATTTGAACTATAACGTATCGTATTTATTGCTTGAACCCCGTATACTTCAATATTCTTATATGCACATACGTGGATCTGACAGAAATTATTATTTCTTGCTTTTCTGCTTTATCCACCACTGCACTCGCAGCTCTGCACGAATGAGTCGCTACAACACCATCTGGTGGCATCATGTGAAGCTATGGTTTTTACACTCTTTTTTGTATATTTCCAAAAATCGAACTGCTGCAGTGTATTGATTGTTGCTACGTCTGCATCTGTTTTTTAAATTTTTGCTTTGCGAGTTCTTTTAAAGAAAGCAGTTGCTTTTGTTTTATGTATTGAATAACATCCTACTTGCACCCTTTTTCATTTCTGTTCACTTTACTAAATTTCAAGGCTTGTTTGGTCTGCTAAGTCAAATTTTCCTTTCGTCAATTCAGTTATTCCAATTTTGATTTAATTTGTATTCTTCTCATTATTGTTGTATTGCGTTTTGAAAGAGGCAAAATACACCTAAGTTTCGTTCTTGGGTCTTAAAAATAAATAAAAGATTTAGATTGGCGCTTTTATGGGCTACTACACACATCCTTCGGGATTATTGACCCTGCTTAGAAGACCAAGCTTACCACAAACTTATATTGCAGAAATAAGTCACTGGTTGCGCTGATTGTAGTGCTATCCAGCTGAGGTTTTACACAAAAAAGCAGAATATAACAATAAAATTCTTGAGAAAACTATCCCATCATTAGATTGCTTTGTTTGTCTTTTCTAATTTTTGTTTACGTAACAGTATAGCACTTAGAGATGTTGCTGGAAGAATCTTAATATCATATACATTGTCGCATTTTTGGTTAATCTTATGAGGTCTATCTTCCAAACAAAATCAATATGTAAAGTTTTGGTTTGTTACATGGCTTCACTATGAAGTTATGTTTAAGTGCACAAACGAAAGTGATGGTGAAAAGCGTTATAGGTTAAAATTTTAATATTTTTTATGTAATAGGTATCAAATAAAATTTATTTTTCCCTACCTACGAAATATTATTAAATATACAAGGTGTTATTGTTACGTAATTAGGTCATTGTGCTGAAAAAGGCAAGTACAGTGAATTATTGTAATAAATTGATGCTACTCATCTTGCTGGATTTATATAATACAGTATATAATACAGGAATAATCCCTACAGAATGGCTCAGATCGACATTCATCGCTTTACCCAAAAAAGCCAACGCAAGAGAATGTAATGATCATAGGACAATTAGTTTAATAAGTCACACTCTTAAAATATTTCTGAAAATATTGCATAAAAGAATTTTCAGAAAGCTAGAACAAGACTTTAGTGAAACCCAATTTGGTTTCAGGAAAGCAATGGGCACAAGAGAAGCCCTGTTCGCAGTGAATATGTTAACTCAGAGATGTATGGATATCAATCAACCAATATATGTCTGCTTCCTCGATTACAACAAAGCATTTGACAAGTCCGCCATAACTACCTCATTCGACTACTTAAAGATAAAATATAGATATGAAAGATATTAGAATAATAACTCAGTTATATTTCAACCAGATTGTTAATGTAAAAGTTAATAATGAGTTAACTGAAGAAGTACAGATACAAAGAGGAGTAAGGCAGGGATTGTGCTTTGCCTTTACTCTTCAACGTATATTCTGAGGAAATAATCAAGAACGCACTGGAAGAGGTATCAATTGGGATTAAAGTTAACGGGAAATATATAAACAATATTAGATATGCAGATGACACTATACTCATGGCAGAGTCATTAGAAGATTTACAAATGATACTAGATCTAGTAGTCGAAAATAGTGAAGAAAAGGGTCTGTCACTAAATATCAAAAAGACTAAATTTATGACAATCACAAAATCACAACAACGACAAGAAAATATATGGATTAGAGGAGAACAAGTGGAGAAGGTACAAAAATACAAATACCTGGGAACTATTGTCAACGAGAACAATGAATACCAGGATCATATTTAATAAAATGAGAAATATACTATGCAACAGAGACTTATGTCTACAGCTAAGAATCAGAATGTTGAGATGCTACGTGTTTTCAGTAGCATTTTATGGAATGGAGGCTTGGACGATGAAGAAAAACATCAGTGATCGACTGGAAGCATTCGAGATGTGGACCTATCGAAGAATGTTGGGGAAGGAAAAAGAAGTATTGAATACAGTTAAGATACGGAAATTACAGTATCTGGGGCATGTGATGCGGGGAGAAAGATATGAAATCCTACAAAATATCATTCAAGGGAAGATACAGGGTAAAAGGAATAGAGGAAGAAGACGCATCTCCTGGTTGAGTAACCTGAGACAATGGTACAATTGCAGTTCTATTGAATTGTTCAGAGCAGCAACGTCGAGAATACAAACAGCCATAATGATAGCCAATCTTCTAAGGCGAGACGGCACTTAAGAAGAAGAAAACTCATCTTGTGGCTTTTACATGTCGTGATCGTCATCAATAGGCAACTCAGACTATGCCTACGAAATTTTTTTTATTAGGTTGTTATGAACCAAAAGACTTTTTATATTCAAGTTGTGAGAAGCAAAGCTGAATATTTTGAGTTTTTATTTTTATCAATTATTTATTCCAATAATTTTTTTTAAATTTCTTTAAAAAGCGCCAGGCCGCGAGGATTCTAGAATTAAGAGCCGAGGCATTCAAACGTACTTGAGAAACGGCGGGGAAAAAAGTTGCGTTGCTCACGTTACGCTGGAAAACAAATCGGCCAGTGGCATTAAATTATTGTTAATTCGCTCGTTTCAATTTGAGTCTATCTACTTTGTTTTTAACCCAGAGTTTAAATTAATTTGTTGTGTTATACAGTTGAAAATTAATTTAAAATCCAATATGAGCTCAACGGTCTAAAATTGCTATTAATTTTTCCACCTAATTCAAAATGGAGGCATAATTTGGAACGAATACTAAAGGACGCTCTGTATTCGACAGTAAACTCAAAAATGTCGAATAAACAGGACAAATAAACGTAAAACTGGTCGACTAGAGCTAATCGTCTGTCAAAAATGGTTTTTTGTAGAGTTGCTTTAATTCTTTTTAAATCCGCAAAGGTGGATTGACCCCACGCAATCAAAGAAAGCGTATCTTACCATTAAGCTATAGATAATAGGTTGCAGTATCGTTGAATAATGGCTGCTTATTAGGACAACCAAAAGTAAAAAAATAACGAGAGACAGAGAGAATCAACGAAGGAAAAGTAAAATCAAAGCTATAGAGGTCACGACTATAATTGTAGATTACAAAATACTCCACCATGCTTGTATAATGAAACGCCACCTTTTGCGGGACAATAAAAAACTTTCTTAAAAAAACAAGCTCTTAAAATGACAAGAATATAAGTGGCCTTTAATAATTTGTGGTTGCAATTCAATCTGGGTGCGATGGGTTACAGCATCAATGTCGAGTTATATATCACAGATACTGACGAAAATTGATATTGGGCTGGATTCTGCGGCTCCCGCAAACGATTTTCCGGAGAAAAACCGACATACATAGGTGCAGGATGGAATCAAATTTGGCCGGAGCGCTGCGAATTCCAAAGAAAATGCAGCGTTGATAAATGCGCCGCGGCGCAGGGGCTTTTGCTGTTCTATTAGGTTCGATAAGGCAGCGCTACATGGAACGATTAAGGGCGCACAGAGGCGCGTTCGGTTTGCCTTTGCAATCTCCACGTGAAAGACCGTAAATTATTCGCGAGCTTATTTGCGGCGGGCTGCACAAGCTGGAAAGCTCTTTGCAGATCTTGTCGCAGATCCAACAAACCTTGGGGTTGATGTTTTTCAAGCGTCAAGTTTATATGGGTATTCTAAAAAATGGCAGTATTGACTTTGATTCTGTATATATTGATGTCTCTGACTATTTTGAGGTTGCAATATGGCCGCTCATCCTGTCAATTTCACAACAAATTTATTGTTCTTCAAAACATTATTTGTTTTTAAATTATTATAAAATATTTGGTACATTTCTTGCTAGAGAAAGCTTTAAAGTTTTAAATGTCCTATGGAGGCCAAAATTAAAACAGGTTCACATCAGCACTGCAGCAGTCAGGCCGACTTCTATGGGGGTCAAAAGAGATTCCAATATTAATTCGTTCAATTTTCTCAGTATCTGTGATCAGTATTTGGAAGAAACAGCTCCTGAGTTAGAAGATGATTGTTCTCCAAAGTTTAACTGGTATCGGAATTTTTAGAAAAAAACAAAGTTATTTAATCAATGCGTACTTCCCATACTTACCTACGCATCCGAAACCTGGAGTTCCACTGAAACTAACCTGAAAAAACTAAAAGTAACGCAGAGGCACATGGAAAGATCAATGTTGGGAGTTAGACTAAGAGACAGGAAAACAAATATCTGGCTTAGAAATAAAACAAAAGTAGAAGTGGTAACTCGTATCGCCAAATTAAAATGGTAATGGGCTGGACACCTAATGAGAAGAGAGGACAATAGATGGAATAGGAAGATCACAAAATGGAGACCGAGGACTGGTAGAAGATTTCGAGGTAGACCACGTGCAAGGTGGAGGGACGATATCGAGAGAACAGCAGGGAAACAGTGGACGGGACTCACATTCAATAGAATAAAACGGCAACAGCTAGGGGACGCGTTTGTCCAAAAATGGAATAATTTACGCTGAATAATGATGATGATGATGATGATGAAATTTCACTTTGGAGGGTGGTATCAGTTTGGAACACCCATATTTGTCTGGTACAATCATGCTCGAGTCTGACTGGTATGTGAGCCATCACCAAATAAAAGTGCTTGGACATTCTAGGATCATCAATTTATACTGTGTACGACTATCTTTAAGTGAGACTTTGTGGCAACACAAAATACTCAAAAGGTTTATAAATGAAACATCTTTCTTTCCCAACAGCATCACAAGAGCTATTCCTTTGTGTAAAAAGGTAAAATGAAGATATTTTTTCAACGATAAGACCTTTCTATTGTCGTGGAAAGACTAGTGTACTCAGATCATTGTGAAAACGTCCAAGTGTTTGTTTGACGACCAGTTTCTAAAAATGCAGAAGTATATAAAGTGCAGTGGAAGTTATTTTGTAAGGTTATGGATGTTAAAGAACTTTTCTAGTAGCCTATTAAGTAGGCAAAAATCTGTTACCGCCCTTTAACGAAAAACTACGTACTGGCCAACTAATAAAAACAATATTTGATGTAGGGAATTTTTATAGTGGATGGGGTATTTCGAAATGTTACCTTTAAATAACGTCATAATTTTCCACCTTTTCATTCTTGAGTCATTGCTAGTGTTGTACCACTACAGTTATTTCTAAAACACTTAAATCCAAACTAATAAACAATAAAATAGATTAGAATTTATTTTTCCAACACGGAATGAATCGGAAGAAGTTTCAAACCACACAGTCTAAACAGTTTGAGCACTGCATGTTAGTCCACATTTATAAATGATGAAGAACTATAAAAAATGTATCTGAAAAACAAACAGTCAAATGGAATATCTACCATTGGATAGAGTATCCACAAATAAAATGGTAGAAGCAACATAGAAGTGAAACCAAGAGAAATCCACAATATATAGAGAATAGAAAAACAGCATTTTGTTTAGAGCAAGTTGGAACAACATTTCAGTAAAGCAGACATACCTTTCATAAAAACTGACATATGAAACTGCGGTTAAAACCAATTTTGACGTCGATATTCATTTAACTAAAAATCGGAACGATTTGCAAAATTCAAAAATAGGCTAAAAGCTTACCATAACACCCCCCTCCCCCCATATAATAAAAAAGGACCTTTGACAAGATCTTGCACAAGATCTATACTGGTCAACCCTAGATACGCAAAGAAATACAGGACCTCCTTAAAGATTGGTGCGAAAAGTAGAGAACAAATATTAACTCTTAAACGAGCTTGGTGGTCCTGTTCTCTGCCAGAAAATCACTTCACTGACGAGATAACCTGGCAAACTTTCGGATCTTTGGAAGAAAGATATCTTTGAATGAGGAAACCACCCTGGACCAGAAACTGACCCGCAAAACTCACGTTGATAGAATAATGGTTTTTTTTTACCTTAAAATCCGACCAGCAACAAGTTGACCATCTATAAAACATCTGCCCTACATTATGTATGAGGTTTTAGTTTGAGGTTGAGCCGCAAAAACGCACATAAATAAGCTCCAGGTTATACAAAACCAGACTCTTTGGTCCGTCTTTGGCGTTTTATGGTTTGTAAGGAACCACTGCCTCGACAAAGACGTAGATATTCCAATAAGCCAAGAACAAATATTCCAAGGCGCTCGGGAATTCTACCAGAACGTTTAGGGCTACTGCAACTCTAACGTCAGGTTTTAACAAAAGAACTAAAGTTAAGGGATAGACTCAGAAACCTCTAATCTCGCCACTGAAGTCAACGTCAACGTCAATGAAAAAGAAATAAAAGAATAAAAAGAAAAGAAAACAAATTAAAATAAGTAAATAACAAAGTGAAGAGGTGCACAATATGCGTTACTTGCACTAGTGTTAATTCGCTTTCCAAATTCATCACTTTCAAAGATTTTTGCCAAAATTAAGTTACGAATTGGTCAGATTTATATTTCTCCCTATAGATTCCTTGGATTATTGGCACGGATCTACCAAGGCATCTTGTTTATCCATGGCGCTACGGACTATAACATTCTCTTTGTGCTCTTCCAGCTTACTCTTCCAGACTCTCCCGCTAGCAGTCCGGTCTATTTACTGATAAAAGACATCCGAACAACTTTCTTGGATTATCTATTTTAATATTGAAGATAGGGGTATCTTTCTTTTCTAATATAACGGTTTGGTGGCAAAGCGGATGATGGTTCTACTATATGTCAAAATTGAAGTGAACTCTCAAGCGGTGATTACTATGCGACGTTTTGCTTTTGTAGTGTTTAGATGTCTCACCCAGAATTTTATAAAAAGTTTCAGCTATCACCTACCCCATTTCTTACTTGTCTTGTAAAGGTTGTTCTCATGCACATTGATGTTTCCCGCGTTTATGACAAGAAATCGATTGTACGAGAGAAAATTTGGAGTTAACAATCCTCCTACTTCGCCCTTCAGCGACGGTGAAAGTTTTTCTCCAAACTAAAAAAAGTTTTGTATTTATTTACTTCTTTTTCTCACAAATTGTGCACAGAAGACGATAAATTCGAGTGCTGCTAGAAGCAAAGAATGTAAAGCAACCCTCTATGGTGTCGACATTTTTCTCAAAAAGCCATAAAAGGAAATATATTTTAGAGATTCAAGTAGGCATTTAAGATTTATTGCATTATTCTTCTTCAAGGAATATTTTTTTTGTCTCATACAAAGTAACTAAATTTGAAAAGAAGCTGCTAACATGAGAGCTCTCAAACCTTTTCGATGTCTTCATAAATGACTTGATCAGGTTCACGAAAATTACACCTTGTGGCGAAAAACAACTTAAAGATTATCTTCGCACGAAGAGGTTGTGCTGATAAAGAGTAGTTGTCGGCTAGACACAAAGCATGGAAACGTTCGACCTATTAATATTATGAATAAAGCGAAACATCTTGGAGTCATTGCTCCTATCTCTCCAACTTTCGAAACCCTTTTCTGTTCTGTTACTTTACCTTATTCCGTTTATTTCAAAATTTGTGCTTTGCTCTTGTTTTAACACTTGGTTAGTTTAAATTATCAACAACTGAGTGAAAGTAAGGGCAAAATCAATATGAGCTTTGAGTGTACTCGTCAATTTGGATAAGGTGAAGCAAAAGAGGCAACTAGAAGCATGGGAGCTATATGAAAAACACATTAGAAAGTCAAAATACAACTTTCTATGTAAACTAACTTACATGGTGCCAGGTAGCATATGGAGAAGCATATAATGCTCGATCTTTAGATGGACAGATGGGATATGAAACGACCCGGACACTATTTTGTTGTAGTTTTATTATTTTTTAGTAGAGTTTTACACTATTTGACGTTATACAATGATAGGTAAATCGGGGTCATTGATGACCCCACGTGGTCGTTAACGATATTGACACTGCTTATGACTTACATGAAGCCACTCAGGAACTTGTTCCACTATACGTACCAACGTTGATTACAAGCCCGTTAGAAGTTATAGATATTAAAGTTTATATATTTCTTACATTTTTGAAATGCAGATTTTTTACGTACGCAAAGCTGAATTTGAAGAATTAATTAATGTAAAAGATTGATCATCTACTGATAACAATAATGAATTATCTGATTGTTAAAGTAAAGTTCTATTTTCAATAAATTTCTATAAATTGACCTAATGGTCAAAACAAAAAATCGTTCCGGAAATGCCAACGTTTTGGAGTCTTTTTTAAAACCACTTATCGCTGTTTATAAAACCGAACTACATCCAGAATAGCACAAAAGTGATTTTAAAAACCAAGGACACCACAGACCCCATTAAACCTGCTGTGGAACAAGAATATTTTGTGCACTTTACCGCTGTGCGGTTGTCCTAGAGACTACTCTAATTGTAATCAATTTATTTGTACTGCAATAAAACAATAATATGCAATACTTGAAAAATTAACACTTTCTATTAGTATTATTATTTTTTAAGCTCTTTATTAATGCAAAAGTTTTCTCTAATGAATTAATTTGTTCATTTAGAGATATTTTTGAAGTTTTATTCCATATAGTAACTTGAATAAGAATTTTATACGTGAGGTTAGTAGTGACCCCATGTAGTTTTTTAGAAAGTTGAGAAAATTCTAAATTAAATTTTTAACCAATTAAGTTAAAGTTTTAAAGAATTATGTGTGTCTTAAAGGTGTCTTTGCAATAGATATTTTACATAAGCAGCCTGTGCTATTATTTTTAGTATGTGCCTTGTATAATAGACTATTATTGGATTATATACGCTCATTAAAGTTTGATTTTTATAGCTCTCTTTTAATGAGATTTTAAATATCAAGTTTGTAACGCAACAGATCGATCATTCCATAGTTTGGTGTTCTACAAGGTTCATTCAGTAATTATTTAACTAACAAAATTATTATGATTAGATCTGCCAATAAAATTAAATTTAGAATTTTTTGCTAGCAATAAATTTATTTATTTTCTAATCTCTATTGTGTTCTTGATTTTGATTCTTTATTTGCTCTCAGGTTTTTATTACAATAATTACAAAGTTTGTTTAATAAAGCAAAATATGCAAAAAATGTTTTTCATAATGGGCTCATTATTAACTCAAGATTTTTATGATTTTTATAAATGTTTTTACTAATACTCTTGTCTGTTTTGCTGTTATCTTTCAGATAATCAATGCCTTCTCCAATTGTGCGTTTTTTGCAATCCTTGAAATAGATATTTTGACATCTTTATGTATCTGTATTTAGCTAAACAATCAATAGAAAGTATTTTTAATAATCTTAACTTAATTAATCCTAGGACCTTTCTAGCCTTGCAGGTGTAACGTCAGGAAGTCTGAATTATTCTTGGTGTTCTTCTCCATGTCCCTTTTTATTCTTTCCTTTATTGTAGTTTACACCTTACCTCACTCCACTTTATATGTCTCTTAATGGCTGGGTTTTTAACTTATTCAGTTCTTCTTTGGTTCAATTTCTTTTCACATGTTCGTATTTCAAATATTCTTCTTTACTTTCGTATTTTCTATCTTAACTCCCCTTCTTCTATAGCGTATAGTATTGGTCCCAGATATTCTGTAATTATGGTGTTTCTTATTATGCCCATTCTTGTTTTTGTGTTAGTTTTCCACAAAAATCTCTTGTATGTGTTTTTTATTCTATTTAGACAATTTTGTCTTAGGACCCAGGTTTCAGGCCCATATATGAAAATTGAAATGACCACTTCTTTGAATATTCCTGTCTCTACTCTTATTATTTACAAAGGTATCTTTGATTGTATTAAAAAGCCTTCCTGCTGTTTCTATTCTTTTAGATATTTCCTCTTCATCTGCAATTACTTTTGTTTTCAAGACTTTAAGGTTTCTTTAAGGCGTTTCTTGATGTTTCTTTTCGTTTTTTATATCTAAAACTTCCAAACTACTGTTATATATTCTTAAGCTTTTATTTGCTATTTTTCTTTGTTAGCAGTCGACACTAAAACGTCTGCATATATTAGTTTTATATCCTCCTTTTGCCAATAACCCACTTTGTATTGTTTTGCGAATGATTTTCCTTCTTTGGTTTTGTTATCAAAAACTACCGGGGTCATTAACCAACTCAAGATTTAGCTTTGCCTAACTCTTTTTTTGGTTTCATCCGTGATTTTATGTTTCATTTCAACGAAGTTCTTAGTTTCTCTATAGAGATACTTTTATCTCTTCGCTTACAACTCTTTTTCCAAAATTCTTATCGTGTTCCTTCTATTTATTTTATGAAAGGACTTTTGTTAGCCAACGAAGTATGGATGCATTTGTCTGTTTGTTCGTTACTTTTTTATTAAGTCTAAAACCATATTGTGAGTTTTTTGAAGTCTTCCCTTTTTTTTAATGCTTTACCTATTGTAATAACTATTGTGCAGTCTGCTTTTTTATGATTATTCCTACTTCTTTTGGAGTTTCTGCTACATTCAGCACCTAATTCATTTTCATTTTTAATATCTTTACAATTTTCTTTATTTCGATCATTATCTGATTATAACTTGGCGGCTTTTTCGATTTCATTCTTATTATTGCTTTTTAGATTTGTTTTATGATTACATAGTGCAATTGTTGATCTTCCGCACTTACTAGGCTTTTGGAAGTGCCTTTACCAATTTTTCCTGCTTATAGATCCGTTTCCTCCAATATATCTTTTTCATCCTTCCATTGTTCCACTTCGTCTATTGGAACTCCGTCATCTTCTTTATTAGTCTTCCAAATATAATCATTGACTATGATTTTCACTTTCTTTTCTTTAAGTTCGGAAAAAATTTGAAGGTGTTTAGTTAGAAGCAGTTTAGTAGCTTTATGCTCCACAAGAATTTTTATATATAATTAAATCGGAAAGTGTATGGCTTTCATTGATATGATAAAGGCAAAGACGAACTGAAAGTTTTGTAATTAGAATATTTTCGCAATAAGATTTTAATGCTAGCCGCCCTCTCAACATTTTGCTGCCTCCCGTACTACCAATTAAAGTCCCGGTTCGATCTTCGCCGCGCTGTCGGATTACTGTAATGCAACTTCGCGGAATACATTAATACGTAATTTTCTAATTTTGTTAATTTAAACTGGGAGTGATAAATAATTCACGGGCTCGAGAGAGCAGCCGCGAAAAACCCGATTGCGCCGGATATTAACTTATAGGCTCCAAAAAAGCACCTTCGTTACGCATTCGCTGTGCAGCAACGTTTAGCAACGCCGGCAAACTCAATTTGCAGGACTCGAAAAACTTTGCAGGATTTTTCTGGAGTGGATACACTATCCCATTAAACCGTCAAACGCACGCTTGTATTACTGAACTGATTTTTTTATATAAATTCAATCGTCTCTATTTTTTGTACCAATTGTCTGAATTTTTTGTACATCACACCTAAGAGTTTATGTTACCTCTTATAAAGGTTATTTTACTTATTTTTCTTTTTATGGTGTGTATGCGAAGAAATTATGTTTGGAAGAAGCAGGTTTTCAGTTTCATAAAACATTGTAGTGTTACAAAACTTTTAGTTGATTGATGAAAGTGAAATCGATCCGAATTTTTGCAAAACGTTTTTCAAACTGACAGACTTTTAGTTGACAAGCTAAAGAAAGTGTTGGTTACTTTAAGAAATCGATTCAATTTTTCTCCTCCCTGATACCTCTATCTTGAATAAAAATTTATTTACCATTAAAACTCTCATTACAATATTTATCTCTCTTCTTTTGTGTTTTTAGTACTCTTTCCTTTTACTGCCCTAACACATTTGATTTTCCTTTAGTTTAAATCGTCTCAGTTCTGTTAGACTAAATCGGATGTGCAAGAATGGAGTATTCTGTTCCCTTATAAGTGATTTTTGCCCTAGCAGCACCCCTTCATCTTGGTCATTTCATTTTTCTAATACCCATCCACAACAACCTGTAATTGTGTGAACTCTTACTTTGAACATACTTTTGATATTATTTTTAATTATTTATTTGCAATGACCGGTCTGCTCATGGGCACACTAAGATCATAAAACCTGTACCTCACCGTAACGCAATTTTTTTTGAGGTTGATATTGTTTTCTTGGCACACAAGAATTTTGGAACCAAGAGTCTACCCTTTCTTTCTATTCTTGAATGACCTGGCGTTATATATCAGTACGCTATTAAGAACTTCTAACATGGTAGAAGCTTGAATGAATTTTACAGAGCCAGTTGTTCCTGGATATATAAGAACATCAATCTTATAACGACCATGAAGGGGTTGGTAGTGTTCTTCGTGGCTACCACAATGTTATGTGAACCATGTACATTCTGAAAAAATTAATCACCAACAATTAAAATAGATGTTGCAAGATTGCTACAAATGTAAGCGTATCTTGGCTAATCACTGCTATCTGATTATGATCTTGGAAAAGGCGTCCGCTGAAGATGGTTGGCTCAGGACTCTGGTAGTTTGCACAGTTGGCGGTCTTGCTTCTACACTACAAATCTAAATTTAACAATGCTTGGTTTTTTAAGATTCATCAGGACAGGCGACCCAAAACCGGAGTTCTCTTAGCATTTACAATTCTACGCAAAAAACAGATTAATTTACTTGAACCCACGCCATTAAAGTCTTAAGGTGCGCTACACATCGACACTAATTTACCCAATCTCTACGCTACTATTAAAAACCTCGTGCATCGTTCCGCCAATACCACGAGAATCGTCCACAACTTGCGCACTTTCAAAAATACTTCGATCTTCATCCACGTTCGTGGTCGTTTACACTTGCTTGTGCTGAAGGCTTTCTTCTTCTTCTTTGGTTCCGGTCTTCTCCTCCACATTGTAGGTTAGCAAGACAGCAGTACTTGGTGTCATCTGGTACTCCACATGCGCATTTTTTGTGAGCTTCCGTATGAGGACCGGATTCAGCGAGTGATCAGTTGGACGCTGTACGGTTAACGCATTCCGCAAACTCATAGCGCCTTGTTTCTACTGCTTAGTATCTTTGCTCCTATCTTACTCTTATCTTAGTTTATAAGCGGTTTTTTACTAGCCCCATTGAAAACGTCTCGAAAAATAGACGTTCTTTCCGCTGCCTTTTTGGCCAGCTGATCGCATGCTTGCTCTTTTGTTTAATAAAATAGAATCTCGATCTCGGTCGACAGTGCCTTTACAAGGCTCAAATCTTTAACTTGAAAATCTGTCGGCGCTTTCATGTTTTTAAGAACAAGTAGCGCTGAGTTGGTGTTAGATGTTGCAGTGCATCTTAGAATGATGGCTTGTATGTATCTTAGCCACTTTCGAAAAACAGTGCTCTAGTCTGCTAGATCAATTTTGTCTGCTTGCATAATCACAAATGCAAGTCTCGCTCTCGTCCCCGCAGTCCGTCTATGTAGCAGTATAATTGTCTCACTGGATGTAATACCATCTAGTTTAGCCAAGTGGCACATTTCTTCCATGAACCTCAAAGTTGCTGCTCCGGTCTGGCCCTCCGCCTCCTGGCAAATAAAATTCAAAAGCAGTGAGTGGTTCAATTCTAATACTGCCTAGCTACGGTCTTGTAAGCACCAGTCACCTTAACCCGAGTATTCTTTGCACGCCTAGCAATTCTCTAATTTCTTTGACTTTGCACCCTTCCGCCTATGTTTTGTCTGCGCACAACATCGCCGCTCCACTCCTTCTTCAAATAAGTACTTGCCCCACTGATTTGCCGCAAACCTTAACGGTCTTATCTGTTATCTTTACTTGCCACAAACCACCAGCATGTAATTATTTTCTGATAAACAATCTCTAATCAAAGGTACCGCATATGATCCTTCTAGCAGACATGCTCATCGTTAAACCAAAAAATATTGTTTTATATATATTTTTGAATTTAGTTGCTTATTATCCGCATACATTTCAAGCTTTTGCATGCATTAAAGTTTTAAATTGCGCTTCCTAAAGTATTAATAGGATGTTGTCTGCGACCCTTGAAACTCTGCATATATTTTCGTATAACTTTTGGTATACCAGTCCGGAGCACAAACCCTAGGCGCACCTCCTTGTTACTTGTCGCGTTGCGATCCCGTCTTCAAGTAGTGTTTTATAAGTGAGAGTACATTGCGTGGGCAATCCTTCTCGGCTAGTCTCGAATGATTCCGGGCTATTAAGCGTTGCATTTGACGTCAGAAATCGCATCCGTGTTTGTTTCTATTGTAAACTTACCCGTACAAAAATCGTATTGTTGGTCTTTAAATCCCCCCGTCTGCCGCATTATATATTTGACGCCTACTGTTACGATTTGGTCTAAGCCTTTCCCAAATTTAACGGCCCAAAGCTCCTTTTTTTGCAATTTCGGAATAAACTGTACCGTTTGGATCTTCCAACAAACTCAAAATCGGCTTTAAGACTGCGTCTGTCGCCACACTGTTGTACCCGGGGTCTTTTCTGCCGTTTATCCTTACAATTGATCTGTAAATTCAATTATCCGAACATCGGTTTGCCAATTACCGACAATTGTAGCTGTTTTGCGCATGATATCAATATGATAAGCGTCATCTTCTCCCACGTTGTTGCCTGGAAAAAAGATTTTTAGCAAGAATCTTGCTGTTTTACGAGCGCCCCTTGTGTACGTTCTCTGATCTTTACTTATACAGGAGTTGCAAGTTTTTTGGAGGTTCCCGCGGTGCCCCACAGATCTTTCTCCGCATGGAGTGTGCAAAACTTGTTTTCTTTTGCATACGCCTATGTTCTAATAAACAATTATCATTACAGTAATCTTTGGGGTAATATGGTTCTCTTTCCGCTCTTTCGCGCTTCCTACAGTGCCTAAACTTATTATTTTTTTTTGGTGAGTTTTCTAGTCCACTAAGTAACGCTCTTATGGAACAGTTTTCCACACGACATCTTCTATATCATTATCTTTACACTTGACATACTTTGGGAGTGTCCAAAGTAGGAATTACATTGAGTGATGACCGTTGAATATCTATTTTCCATGTCATTCTGTTCAAGTTGAAAAACAGGAGCGGCATGACTCGTCGGTGGGAGTCCTTTCTCATTGGCCTCCAGGATGTCACTCTAAATCATTCTTTGGAACATAGCGGAATAGGTAGACGTATGTTGATAAAGTCGATCTTCCTATCGTAAGTAGCTTTTCCTATAGAAAATTAAACTTTTTTTTCCTAGAGGATCACGAATTGGATCCTTTTTTTTGTGATGGAGTTTTCCGGTTGAAGTGAGATGTCTAGGTTGAGTATTTTAACGTCTTTCTTTTTGTTGCTAAAAACGTCAAAATATTCGTTTAACGTGTCTTTAATACTTACTTCTTGTTCCGATGCTTTATTCAATTGCCCACATCTGTTTGAGATATGTTGAGGTTGTCAGTTTTAGTCCACTATCTAAGGGTTTTCATCCACAATATATTTTTTCCTTCAATTTTTTATGTCCTTCTCTAGCACCAGTATTCGAAAGATTCTAAACTCTTCTTAAGAATCTAAGCTTCCACTCCATATAATAACACCGGGAAAAAGTAACATAGAACTGTTTTCCGCTTGTTAAACCAAGTTCTTCCTTTTTTAATGCATATCTTTATTTTAACTGGAAGATCTCATTTTTTATTTAATGCACATTATAAATAAACAATTTATCCCACTTTCATATAACTGTAAGTTGAATATATCTTTTTTACTAATAACCATTACTTTTGTTTTCTTACCATTTAGTTTCATACGATATTCTGCACTGCAATCGACTACTCTGTGTGTTAATCGGTGCAGACTTTCTTCTGTGCTTTCTATAAGTACTGTATCATCCGCATATCTAAGATTATTGATCAGTCGGGCTTTGATTGAGATTTCTTTATTTAAGTTCGCCAAGACTACTTTAAAAAGTTCTTTCTAATAAATGTTAAGCAGGAGTGGTAATACACATATCCTTGTCTTACTCCTCGTTTGGTTTCAATTTTCTTAGATGTTTGACCATCTACTTTTAATGTCACTCTTTGATTCCAATATAAATTGTAACTCTTAAATCTTTATTATCCAAGTTTACTTGCTGTAGGATGATTATGAACTTTCCGTTTTGGACTTTGTCAAAAATCTCTTTTGATCCACACTATGTTCTACTAAGTTTCTTATCCACTTCTTTACAAATAAGCCCATGGATTATAAGAAGAAAAACCTTTAGTATGTGTCCCATTAAGCTTATCGTTCCTTGATCACCTCATGGTTTAACACTCTTATCAGGCCTTTACGTCAGCACTTGTTCAAAACTAAGTTGACCGTTCAATTGCTCCGTAATCTTTTATTTGCATTATTTGCTTTTAGAAAATCTCATAAACATTTTGTAACAAAGTTTCTATAAAACCAGACTCAACATGATTTAATAAGGGCAATTCTGGTAAATTATACTCGAGGATAATTTAGAACAAGTCGTCGGCTGCTTTAGTCCGGCAAGCAACATCTAATTAATTAAAATTTAATTGTTCCGAAGCAGAGCGAGATAAATTTTGCTTATTAATCGCCGGAGAGTCGGTTTACAGGCCAGTGTTGTGTTGCACAATAACAGGCAGCAGCGGAAATGCGAAAGAGACGTGGAAAGGCGGGGGCGGCGTGCAAAGCGCCCAGCTTATGCGAATCCGCTCTAAACGCATGGGAGCTGCAAGTTTGAAGAGCTTGCATGAATAGGGGGCTGTGTGTTACAACTTGATTTCTGGCGCGACAGTACGAAAGGGCAGATTGTCCCGGGAAAGCTCGAATTTGAATTGGGGGATTAGGCTCGGTTCACACGAAAGCGCAGTTTGTTTGCTTATTCGGCAGTATCTTATATGCATGCGTTTGCGCTGCACTTTTATATTCCAAAACTTTATTAAGCTTGAGAACAAATCGAAAAATTTTTGATCAGAATTGCTGATTCTAATCTGAGAAGGTTCATAAAAAAGCTCATTTTTATGTTGGGTTTTTCATAAACAAGAACTTCCGTTGAGCTGACCTCAAAAGCACAATCAGCAATCTTGGTTCTATGTATGGTGAACATTGCGGCTTGTAATGTAACGAACACGGAAATATTCGTAATTACGCTACATGCGGCTGGATTTCAATTCAAATACCTCTCTTTAGCTGTCAATAGGATCTTGATCATTACTTGGCAAGGCTCCATATCCGGATCGCATTATAAAGGCAGTGCAACTGTATCACCCTAATGAGGAGCTCTTAAAGGGCTGCTCCTAAAAAATAATTTGCTACTTTTAGAAAAATGTGCCCTAAAGATTTCTTTGCATTTTAAAAGTTCTTCCGTACAGTCAGTCTGGAATAAGATCTGAGTTTTTCTTTTATGAGGATTTTTTTTGCCACATTATAGGCGGTGTGAGTTTAATTTGTGTCTCAAGGTTGGTAAATGCAAAAGTCTCTCCCCAATGCTGGCTGAATAGAAAAAAACTTGCAGATCGTAACTTAAGAAGTAGAACAACTAGAAAAGATGTTTATTTTCATACTTCCTGCAGTCGCAATTGTATAAAAAAAACTAAATAGTGATAACGGAGCTTATAAGTTTTATGACAGAAAAATTGCTCTCTAAAGCACAAATGATAACTTTCTTTAAGAATTCACCAGCATAACTAAAGGTCAAAAGTATTAAAAAGCCCAATCTAAGGCAGCGTTAGCAATGGTGTTGTAGTCGACTGGTAAAGAGGGAAACGCTCCTCTGGCTGGGTCCAGAGCGGGCAACTTCGGATCTCGCTGAAAATCTATAGATGCCTTTGGTGTCTTACAATTAGGTTTAAGTTGATGGGGATGACAACGTTAAATAAAATCAACAGTGATGTGTTGCTTCTCTTAATTGTTACATTAAAAAGCACACAACTAATTCTTTCACTTTTGCTTCACTTTCTTCAGTTACATGCCCTCTCATTGTCTGAACTCTAAGAATTTAGGATCTAGACTACATTAAATGACCTAATCTTTTTTTCTGTTCTTTCATTTTAGCCTTTAAGGCTTATCTCTGAATTAAATAATAATTTGAGAGCATATAAAATCATAAAGAGATGCATATTTTGGTGCTTTTTATGACATTTAAAATAAATAAGAAATAAGAAATAGCTTAAAGCATAATGAAAACCTTCTTATGATTCTTTGTGATTTATCTCAAAAATCCGTATCCAAAATTCAGTTGACCAATTAGAACGCCAAGATCCTCCTTGGCCTTAGTTCCAATTTACCCCTATTTTCGTCTTTAGCTCACCATATTTTAATTTTTTGTAAGGCTTCGAAAAACAGAATGTAGATAAACTGAGTTTTTGTTTATGTTTTTTGGATTGCTTGTTTAGATATACTTTGTCAGGCGCACTGACTGTGGAGGGGGAGTAAAATTTGTACTTTTACCTTCTTAAACCAAATAAGACAACTCGCAACTTTTTTAAGTTTTTTGTTTTCCTCTTGATTATAGTTTTTTCTTTAAAAGACAAAACTTTTATTACTCTACAAAACCTAGAGATGGATTTATCTAGAAGATTTCTTTCACTTCCCCGATCCATTCTAAGAAATTCAGATAAATCAGTAATGGCAGAAGAATATAGAAAAACCTCTAAATTGTAAAAGATCCTTCAAATACAAATGTAACATTAAGATTTCGTATCTTCCTGATCAATTTTAGAGTCTCTTTCTTCATCAATGCTCTCATCCAACTCTCTTCTTGCATGACTATATACGTCTTAAATGCAATCCGATCTTGCGTCACATCGATCCCAAGTTTTTATGCCACTCTTTGTATGATTTAAAGGCAATACTTGACACCGCATTCGATTTGACATAGACATTCGATGAGGACTTTCACTTTTTTCTTCTGGAAAAGTTCCCTTCCTACTCTCTTGATGCAGGACACTTTTGTGGGTAAATTGAATAATAATTTAAACCACTTAACTGTAAAGATAGAAAAAGAAGCGAAGAAATTATAGAAGAACTAAGAATATTCAACATTATGGACAAAATAACAGACTACAGACAGCACATTTAGAACGAATATGATGAAGGAGCAAATATGAAAACACAGAATCGTAGTGACGCAACGGATTACATTAAAAGCATGATGGAGAAGAAGAAGACCATTTAACTGTTGCATAACATACCAATATACTAATTAGAATTATGTTTCTACTGAATTTGTTTATAGAAAATTTTTAATTGTTTAAAATTTGTGAATTTTCGTTAGTGCGCCGTGTTTTTAAGAAACTATTTTACAAAAAACATTATTTTATTTGGTGACCTGTCATACTTGTACTTGAAGCAACAATTGGATAATTTATAATAATTCCAATTTTGGACAAAACCTACTCACGATTTTGGTCCATATTTTGAAGAGAAGTGGAAGTATTCTCATCTTTGGTGCTTTGGTCATCTTTATCACTTTTTGAACTTTTATTCTTTTATTCTTTGTACACACACAACTTTCGTCAACTATATCATCAGTTACTATTTTGTTATATTATAATATCCTTATCGTTAGAGCTGCCAAGAGATTGAAACATTTGACTACACTATGAACGGACCTGGGTTTGTTCCTAGAGTTCGGAATAATTGATTACCTGCGTTCACTTCGAACAAGAGTTTCCTAAGACGCAGTCCTTGCCACAACGCTGTATGTGGTGTGGGACAACCGGAGAGCAAAAGTAAACATATGAGAACCTTTAACTTCTCAGCTTGCAGCCCACGTTCTTATATGGAGCGTTAGAGACTCAGCACCACAACACCTTTCGTAATTCATCACTTTCAAGAAGCATATAAATATTACTATGGTGGTTATATTGCTTTAGGAAACGTCGTAACAAGAAAATAAGAATAAATAGATCTTGTATGCTTTAGGATATAGCAGAAGATGCCACTGCAGTGCCAATCTAGCATATAAGGAACACGAAAAAACCAGCAGAATATGTGACCATAAAAGGAACGTGAAAAAAAGCTCTGATATCATTTTTAAAACGTAGTTATCTTGGACAGTTGTCTTGTTGTACCTTAATTGTTGAAACTGCCTATTAAATTTACTAGTCCAGGCTAACTTTTTCTAAATGTCCATTGTTTTAAAACTGTTTTGTAGGATCTTCAAAAATACATGACGATTTGACGGTGTCGAGTTTGAGAATGATGAAATTTATCGTGTAGTAGACCCTTTGTCTTCTTAGCAATATCCACAATTTTCTGACATCAATCTCGTTCATAACATCTCCACAGGTAAGTTTGATGAATCTTAATAGAATTAAAAACGAATAATTGATTGAATATCTTAATCAGTGTAATTATAGAAATGTGCATTCATGTTTAAAGATTTTTCTACTCAACAAATAAATATTTATGTACTAATATTTACACCAGAAAAATATTTATTCGAATATTCAAATAACTGGTATACGAAATATTTTAATTTTTAAAAGTGGCAATGTCTTCCAATTATTAATCTTCAATTATTGGAATATTCAAATAATTTGAATACGCGTATTTGATATTCCAGTTCGGAGGTCTACACTACTTAAAGCACAGGATCTTCTTCTTTTTTAAAGCTACACATTTCTATCGGAACTGAAGCCGTCCATGGATTTCGCTTTTTGCTCTTCTTCTTCTCCCTTAATTTTATATATTTTTAATTACTTGCTCTTTCTATCGTAGCTTTGGTTTCCTCTTGGTCTTAATTGTGGTACAACTATTCATCAATTATTCTGTGGCCTGATTAAATGGCGGTTATATCATTTCAACGTTCTAAGCTAAGAAAGATTATTCTGTACATTTTCTCAGAAGCACCCTTTACAGGTATGCATAGTGTAAGGCAAAATCACACCAGGAAAATATAAAGCTTATGTAATGAGGTGTGTCTAGTTGATGGTAAGCATTATACTTAGAAAATTAAAAATTTAGTGGTCTTGTATGCACTATCTGTGACAATTTCATATTATCAAATGGTTTATATCGCTCTAAATCATCTACAGATTGTATTTTCCTGTGGGTTTTGATTTTTGTTATATTTGTCTTCACATATACCAATCAAGTTTTATTTGAATCTTTTTAGGGCATATTAAAATATATTAGTCTTTTATTAGACTAAAAGTGTGCTATATAATTAAAAAAATACACTTATTGTTATTGACTTATCTAAGAGATGAAAGATGTGTCATAGGTAATGTTTCTACTAATAATTTGGTTACCACCAGGGTCTCTGGTAACATGAAGGGCCATAATTACACCAATGTTGTATATGGGCATTGTAGCAGTTTTCACAGATACGTATGGACAACTTATACAATTTTAGAAAGGGCAGAGCAGGAGGTCGATTTCTTGTATTAATCGCCACTTGGATCATTGCTATTGAACTATATAACCACCACTCATTTTGCCATGAGTGGAGTGGATCATTAATAAATGGTAATGCAGCGTTTTTAGAAACAAATTCAGGTTTTCCCTAGACAGATGACTATTTTACTTGAGTATGTAAGGATATTGAATAGTGCATAAGTCTAGACTTCATTCGTGAGTGACACACCACCACAACTGGTATAATTATGGCGTGGGAGGTAGATTTTCTTATTGGTGGCAGAGTACTATCGTTAGATATCTTTTGGTTCACAGACTTGTTGTTTATAGAGCATTCAACGAATTCGACCGTTACTGGCTCTGCATAATTTGGAGCGGTAGTTTCAACAAGTGTGGAACTATCTTCCAAAGGATGAAACACGTGTCTGAATCTTAATAGTTTTCTAATTATATTGAGCTTAATTTAATATAACAGTTTTACTATTTTTAATTGTGTTGCTATTTGTTAGCAGATGCCAGATGAGATTAATTGTAACATAGAAAACTCTTGCAATACATAATTTTAGCCTTCACTACCATTATATTGTTTTTTATTTGCTCTATACTTCAGATAACTTGCTTTGTCCGATTTAGTGTGAATTATCAGAGACTTTTAACTTTTAAACACCTTGGTCATCAAATTCCACCAAATTATAAGCGTACTGACACATTTTTGCACACTTTGGAGTGCTTAGTAATGACTTGCACAATTTTTGTTACGCATCAAATTTCTTAGGCCTATTTTATTGCAAAAAATATTCTTGGGTTAGGTATGAATCCTAATTTTTGTTCGTTTAGTTTTCGTACCTCAATTTATAAAAGACAATGGCTGGGAAAATCTGCAAATAGTATCTGTTTGCAGTTCAACTTAGGTAAGAAGAAACAGTCTATTAGAGATCTTTCTAAAAACACCACTCACACTTTACTTTCTTTAAAACAAAAGATTATTGAAGGCAAAGTCTGAGGCACGGCAAACTTGCCTCAAAGTTGTTTCCACGCTTTCCAATCGACTTTCTTTAAATAAATCCTAAATAGTACAGCTTTCCATAATTTACTTACGACGTAATCTAATGTTTAGAGTATCTATATCTATATCTTCGCTCGTTCTAGATATGTGGCTCTACTATCTTTTTCTTTTTGGTTCAACTACTCTGACTGCGTTTTCATTTTTTAGTATTTGCTCGTGGCTTGTTAATTTATTATATTAATCTTTATTTATTTTCTTCCCCTAAAAATGTTTCTTACTATTTTTCTTTCAAAAGTTTTTGCTTTTCTTTTTGTTGCACATTATCATTTTATTTTTCTAGTATTCCCTTCCCTCCAAATTATACCTCTAAATCTATCTCTTCATGTCTATCACTTTTCTTGTTTATTGTTGTCTACAGATATCTAAAGCTTTTTGTTTGTCTTATTTTGTAATTTTTTGTTTCTATGATCCTAGAGTTATTTATTTTCTCTTTCTTGGTAATTTTCGTATTCTTAAACTTGTCCTCCTGATTTATTTCTAACTCTGTTTCTTGTGATTTTCTGCTTATATTCTCTATTGCCTACTCTAACCTTTTTCTGTTCTTTGCTATCAAAGCAACTTATTTGCATAGGCTATAACTGGAATAGATTTTTCTCTAGTTATTCCTTTTATGCTACAATCCTTTCCATTTTTATGTTAAATACCGTTACTCCTATTTTTTGCGGTACCCCTTTATGTATATCAATTTTAGTATTAATCCTTCATGTGTAAGTAGTGCCGCTTTTCCAACCTTCCATTGGTCACTTTATCATTTGAATATCTTCTCCGTGTCTTATCAAGTCACGACCTTATCTGGTCCTTATACTTTCTTTTGTTTTAGATTTTGGATTATTTCGTTAATCTTCTCTACTGATAGTTCCTTTATTTTTCCTCTTTCCCTCTTTTTGTCTTTGTAATTAGTTTCTCTTACTTCTTTTGTTTCTGACTTTTCTTTTATATAATTGGCCCTATTCTTTCTTATTTACGTTTTTTCGTTTCTAGGCCGTACACTCCACTCTTCTCTATCTTCCCGTTCTCTCTCTTCTAAGCTTCTCTTCTTCATAGCATCATTCACTTCGTATTGCCATGATCGTCTAGACTTTCCTCTTTTCCTTCTCTCTATAGGGCTCCAATCAGTGACTCATCTATTATCTGGTGCTCTTTTTTACATGCCTATATCATATATCTTGATGTATTTTCTTCTTCTCCGTAATTCATCACCCGTTAGTCTGTCCAGTTTTGTTGCTCTACAACACCTCCGTCAACTCTCTACTATTGTTATTTTCCCCTTGTTCTTCTTATTTATGACCCGATTTTTGGCACCATACGCCAAAACACTTTGAACCATTGTATTGTAAATTTCCTGATATAACTTTGTATACTTCGTATTGTCATTTATTATTTTATCTATCCTCTTCTCCTTTTTGTTTCTCTACTTGGGCATCTAAAATACTAAGAAGAAAAGTGAAATGGTGACTTTAATTTTGTCTGTCTTGTCTTATATATAAAGTTAAACCATACAAAATATAAAAACCACATAATCATCAAAATGAAAATATATAACATACAAGGAATAATTGTAAAAATTAGAGGAAAATAACAAGTTGGGTTACTTTTCGAGATGAAGAGCTCCTTTTAAATTGTCTTAAAAGATATATTTTCTGAGTTATAAAGGATAGAATTAAGGTACTTTGATTGTTAGCTATTGCAGTAGCACATTAGAGGTTTCCAGAAGTTAAAGGTATTGTACCCTCCCCCCGCTCACACACAAATTTGGTTTATAGAATACCCTATATATTAATTTAGTAGTATTTTGTCTTTATCAAACTTTAATTGATGCATAATGGTACTGAAGATCAAACTACTGTTAGAACAATAGCCGAGGTTTTATTTTAGTATATTCTTCTACCCTTCAATAAAAAAATTAAATGGTAGTACAATTTTCAGAGTCCCAAAAATTTAATAAGTCTAACAATCTATCTATCTGAACTTTAAGGCAAAATAATAAACTAGCGTTGATTTATGCTCCATGTTTTGATGCAAAGGATATGAAAACTAAGCTGCAATTTTTGCAGCACTATATTTATAGACTTGAGTCTATTACAACACAATTTTATTTTTTAATATTAATCAAGTTATTACGTGTTTATATTATATCTTCAAGTGTAAATGTTTTCACAATAAATTTTCTGTATTTAATTTTCAGTGAAACATACTTAGTAATGATACAATAAGACGCACAAGTAATCCTTCTTGAAGGCTTGAAGTGTCCAAGAAAAAGACCGGGCCGCCCGGAATAACACTGCGATTGGCTACTTTGTTAACTGCTCTCGAAGCGTTTTCCACTCAATTTATCGCTAACGTGCCAGAAGTTCTGGCAATAACGCGGCCCGTTCTTTACGCCTTGTTAAAGCCCACCGGATCGGTCGTTAAAATCATATCGCCGTATGTACGCTCGCGCTGCAGTTGACTTCATATCGCAGACGTGGCTTTGATCTACTCCCACTCGTTCAAGCAGCTCTTGAAAGTTAAGTGCGGGGTGTTCTTTCGCTGGTCGCCTTTTCCTCGCAATGTTTAACTTTTTTAAGGACTTGCGTGGCATTCGCAGTAAAAGGAGCTGAAGATTTGAATCAACGTAGATCTTATGTACTTAAAAAAGTTTTCTTAACTGTCATATAAGAAATTCGAAAATAATATGTTTTTGTCTACACTCTTCTCACAACCATATGTTCTTTTTGAAATGCTAGGTGGTCCTTCAATAACGCTTCTCCTAAAGGGTGGCCAAAATTGTAGTTGTAAACTCCGATATTTTGACAGATGGATTCTCAGTTTAGTTGAAAAATTATCTTTAAACACTGAAGCACATTTTCAACTCGATAGGTTCCTAAACAAACAAAATTATCGCTTTTAGGTTTCGGAAAATCCGCGCCCAACTCAGAAGAAGCAAAGGCATCCTCAAGAAGTCGCTGTTTGGTGTGGATTTTGGACAGATGACGTAGTAGGCGCATTTTTTCAGGGTGAAAATGCTGTAACTGTAAATGGCGATCATTACTGTCACATAATAACCCAGTTTTTTAATCTCACTTGAGTCATATACATCTGGAACAAATGTAGTTCCAGCAGGACGGCACCATCTGCTATACAGCTCAAGCACGTTTTTTTTTTACTTTTGATATACCTGATAAATTATTGCTGTAGTAGTCTTCCAAACACATAGTCAATGGCAAACGGTCATCCAGAGATAAAAGAGATAATATACTTTCTACTATAAATTAAAATTTGCTCCTAAACTGATTTGATTTGAGATAAGAAAATCCAGGTTAAGTTGCTATGGTTTATTTTCCGATATCAAACTATATGACAACGTAATTTAAACTTTTTAATTTGTTTCTGTTGCAGTCATCAATGTTCATTGCTTCAAAATCAATTACACTCAAATACTTCCTCAACCGGAGTATTTGGAACATTTAAAAAAGATTAACACAAAAACTTTCTTCTTCTCACTAATCTTTTATTAGGAAGAAGTGAACATACAATCTCATTCAGTGTCTATACACTTCTGCCATAGCTGCAGCAGTTTCCGTAAAACTGCCGCAAACTGTTCTTCTTTTATCGGGTCTCTCGTTGCTTGCTGTGCTAACGTAGACCAATCTCCATGCCTCCAGTTGGAAACTGAAAGGTGGTTTAATGGTATTCAGCGCCGACCTGCTATTTGAAACTAATGAGCTTTTTATGATGGTTGCGAAACAAGTAGCAAAAGTATTTTTTAATGACTACCAGTTCGCATTGAAACACAGTATTTGAGTCAGATAATTTAATTATCTGATAGTCAATCTCCGCTTGGTTTTCCTGGACCACAAACACAGCGTTTGCTCTTCCCTCCTCTGATCTGGACTCATCTGTACGGCATATTTCCTATTAGTCAGTTAGATGTTGTCTCAGCCTGTCAAATGTCTCTCTCCACTCTCCTCTATCTTCCCATTCTCCCTTCTCTAGACTTCTTTTCTTCGTCGCTTTATCCACTTCGTTTCGCCTTGACCGTCTAGATCTTCCCTTTTTCTTCGTTCTATGGAGCTCCAGTTGGTGACTCGATTTGTCCATCTATTATTTGGTGCTCTTCTTACATGCCCATATTATATATCTGGATGTACTTCCATTCTTCTCCGTATCTCGTCATTCGTCATTCTGTCTAGTCTTGTTGCTCCACAACACTTTCGCCAGTACTCTACCTCTACTGTTGTTTCTGTACTTGGACATCTAAAATACTAAAAATAAAAGGCGACTTTAATTTTACCTATCTTGTCTCATATATAAAGTTGAACCATAAAAAAATAAGTACCACTCAATCACCAAAATGGAAATATTTAACATACGAGGAATAAACAAACGCAGCGTTTGCTCTTTCGTCTTCCGACCTGGACTCATCTGTACGGCATGTTAGATGATATTTGCTATTAGTCAATTAGATGTCGTCTCAGCCTGTGGAATTTCCTATCTTTTTTATGCTTTTCCGCGTTCAACATCCATTCGTTATCTCATCCTCTCAGCTGAAGTTCACCGTTGGAGAACTTCTTAAGGCGCACTGCCTCTTTCATTTATTTTACATAATTTTGCAAGCCTATACTGAGCGATGAGAGTATGGAAAACCCATTTTGCACAGACCTAAACCATTTTCAAGTTGACCATTGTTATTCCGTCGCTTTTGTTATTTTTATCACAGTTCTGGTCGTCTTTGAACTTTGTTATCCTGCAAAATTTAGTTCTGCGACTTAGTGCTGCGTTTATAACCAACTCTACTAGCCTTGTATGGATTACGAAAAAATTACTGCCACAATTGTCTGCTTTCATGGTTTTCTCTTTTTGCCCATAGCTGCACACACAACACTGAACAAATCATACACTACCTTTTTTTGTCCTCTGCAGCAAAGATGTCTGGTGGGATCAAGTGACACTATAGTTTATTTCATATGGAAAATAATGCGGAAAATTTTAATATGCAGCACAGAGGGAAATTTCCAATCATCTTCAAACACTCGATTTCAGTTTTTTAAATATTTTAGAGATACCAGTAAAAAATTCAAAACCAAATAAAGCCACTTTGGAAATGATAACGAAGTTTTTACTGTTCTATTTAAGTATAGTGATATATTTTTATATAAAGGGACACTTAAACATATTCTTATATATCTCACAAGTTAGGAGCCTTAACAAAATCAAATGGCAAATCGCAGTGATATTTGAACCTTACAAATATGTTGCAACTATATGCTGTTGGTCTCTTTATAGTTTTGAAAATATATGAAACTCAAATACAACTCTTGAAGAAATAACGAAATAGAAGTAATAGTTACCAGTGCCCTTAAGGTAAATGGATTTAATTAATTATTGGTAGTCAACTGTACCGACGTATTTCAAGATTTTGAAGACACCTAATTACCATAGAAACTTTTTTCCCAAAGACGAAAAGCATAAATTCTCACATTGTAATAGATTTATTTCTCTTTGTTTTGTACGATATATTTAAAAGAATGAACTAAAATTTAGGGGTTTGTAAATCTCTCTAGTCACAAACATAAAAAACATGGCAAATGGAAGTCATAGTGTGGTTGGGGTACGATCTACATATAAGACCAGTAGCAGTGTCCAAAAGACTTTTATATAACACCAATATGAATCGTGGGTTAGCAACCAGCAACAAAAAACACTTTAGAGAATTGAGCATACAAGAAAAGAGAAAAGCGTCAAATATACTGTGAAGTGCTTAAGCAGACGATACCTAGTCTAAAAACGAAATTAAAATTAGAAGCTCTCTTGTTAGGTGTTCCTGAAATCTAGTTCCTTCTTTCTCTTCTTCTACGGTGACCAAGCCTAGACGTCAATAGACTAATTTAAGTAAGTTCTATACTCTCTTACTGTTTATCTCGTAATAGTATATTCCATAAATGATAGGCCCTCTGTAGCCTTGAACACTGATCCTTATTTATATACGTTAAGGTTGATTTTCTTGGCGATATTTGATATTCTTAAGGTCTAGCCCCTAATTCCCTCCTTATCCGGTAACATGGTGTAAAATATGGTTGGCCTCTTTAGGTTACTTCCATAACACCTTTCAAGAAAATTAGAATTTTGTCTTAATTGTATAGATCAGAAACAATCGGATTTTGGTAACCTGGTACAGGCTAGTGTTATTAATTTAATATTAGCTAAAGGCTTATATACAGAATACGAAAATATAACTCTTAAAGTGAAGTTAAAAAAATAATTTATAAGCAAAATAAACAGAAATACCTTTGGAATATGAATTTTAAGAAAACCTGAATGTATTTTAACACATTTTTCAGACAATTGATGCGCTTATGATAAACTTGTAATGTGCATTTTATAATGAATATGCATTTACTCTTTGGTTTGTGAATAGTTTGATGCATCCAATAAAGTGTTAAAGTAGTTTCTTTCTACGTATAGGCCAAGATTGTTTCAAAGGACGCCAACCTCAAAAAGACGTCTTGTCAGTAAATATACTTACAAACGTCGTTTTCACATATACTCTCTGGTAAACAACGGTTATGAAACGTCGCATCATTTGATTGTCATGAGCCCTACTTTAACAACCTTTTTGAAAATTTTAGCCAAGCTGAATGTAGTGTTAAACTCCCCCCAACGCTTTTATTTCAAAAAATTTACTACACGTATAAAAGTGGGTAAGACCAGACCGATTGATAAGGTTGAGATGAGCGCGCCTGCAAAATTATTAAATAGCTAAGAACGTCCCATATTTCAAAAATAGCACACGTTAGAAATCTTAGACATGGGGGACAAAAGCAAAGGAAATTTGGACAGTGAAACTAACAGGGATGAATTTGAGAAAATTAAAAAAAAGCACAAAAAAAGAACAATATAAAAGAAATAGAGAAAAAAGAACTTCCAGAAAGAATTCAACAATTGAAAAATAAATGGGAGAAGCTAGATAAAAATGAGGCAGCGAGACAATTTCTTTCACGTAAGCTAAAGGTGGAAGTAGATGTGAAGAAAGTAATCTCTATAAATGGCGAAAAGGCATGACTAGAAATATTCTCAAAAATGGAGACTGGGAAAGACGCAAGCGGTAATTAAAAAAAAACCTAAGGTAAAATAATTAAAAATAAGACAGACGGGGTTAAAATAAAAAAAAGCCAAAAAAGATAAGAACAGTAAGTAAAATAAAACTAGGCTATAATTAGATTACAATAGATGGAGTAGAGAACAATTAAAAAAATAACAACAAAAACCGAGAACAATAAAGTTCTAACGCAAACAAAAACGAGTACAGAAAATAAAATAATAAAAAATAAGAACAGCCCAAGGGTGTCTAACATAGTAGTCAAAAAAGAAAAATATATATAAATGGAAAATGAAACATGACTGGAAAAGAAAGATTAATTAATGAAACAGAAAAGATAAACATTGATTACTTAGATATAACAGAAACAAAAAATGATACAATGAAATTACTCAACGATTATTGGATAATAGGGTTAAGTGTTAATACAGAAAATGTTACTAAAGCCTATACTATAACAATAATAATAACAAAGGAGAAAATAAAGTTTATTATAAATAAAAATATGATAGTAAAAGAATTTTAACAGTGAACATAGAAGAAGAAAAAATTAATGAAAGTAGAAACAACAGAGAAGTGTGGAATAAATTCACAAAGATAATACTAACGAGTGCAGGAGAAACATGTGGAACATTAAAAACGATAAATGTACAAATTACAAGGAGTTAATGAAAAAGTTAAATATAGAAAAATATCTGAACGCCATAAATTAAAGAAGATATGGTGAATATAAATATAAACATTAAGAAACTGGCGAAAGGACAAAAAAAACATGATGAAGACACTAAAGATAATGAATAAGGTTCTAAATAAAGGAAAAACTCTAGAAGATTGACAAATTAAAGTAATCATACCGATTTATAAAAAAAGATACATAAAAAACTGCAATAACTAACGTAGTAAGCGAAGTATACACTAAATCACCAGAAAAAAAAGTTAAAAGGAGCTTATTAAAAATTTTTAGAAAACTCCCAATAGGAATTCAAATCTAATAGAAAGGCGACTGACTGAAAAAGCAATTATAGAGACCTAAGAGATACATCCGTGGTTCATTGGTCTGAAAAGGCCTCCGATAAAATAAATAGAACGAATATATGCAGAATTCTAGAAAAGATACGATAAATGATGTAAAATCTCTATATATAGAGAAAAATAACTTAGTGGAGTAAAAGATAAAAATTATGAGTTCGAAACAAAAAAGGATTTGGAGTCAGTTACTGTTAGCGATAGTTTTAGATAATGAAATAGAAAACCAAAGAGAGCCACCGAAGAACATAAAGTAGGATCTTGGAAAATAGAAAACATAAAAGATACAGAACTGATATATGCAGACCATTGATATGCAGACCTATGATTAAGACATGACAATAAACAACAAAAACACAAAAATAATTACCATTAGTAGAAACAAAATAAAATTAAGAAACAGTTTAGAACAAGCCAGTAAGTATGAATATTTGGGACCAAAAGAACACGAGAGGGCAGGTTTGAAGAGAAAATAAATTAGGGAATAGGAGCAACAGAAAGTCTTTGTAACACAATCAAGAACACGTTTTAGATAAAAAAAAAGCACAGTGGTCTAAGAGGCTGAGGCTCTCTTATGCCTGGCGGGTGGCCTACTCAGTCACTAAAAGTAATTAAGTACCTGCGTTGACTTCGAACAAGCAGTAATAATGGCGGTTGTCTACGACGCGATGCTTGCCACATCGCTCCGCGTCAGAGATGGTGCGCGACGACTGGTAGAGAAGGCGAACATATGAGAACCTTAACCTCTCAGTTCGCAGGCCGTGCTACCCCACGAGGAGTAGCTAGAGCCACCAAAAAAACACGAATAAAGACGAACATTAAAAAAATTCACCTTAATCCTGACATATGAGTCTGAAAGTTGAAGATAGAATAAAAATGTAAAAATGAGATTCTTACGTCAAAGTAATGGATAGACAAGAATGAAAAATAAGAATAGATCATATATAAAAAAAATGAAACAAAGACCGACTGAAAAGGATATGAAAAAAGGTACCAAGGGCATAAACTTACGCCTCTGCCATGGATGTTACAGGTGCAAAGATAAGTAGGTTCCATTATTAAGTTTAAATAAGTGAGCTTTGGTTTCCTGACAGTACTTCATTTACTTTCTTCTACAAAATTGGGAAATTTGTATAGACAACTGCTGTTGCACTTTTATTTGTGGAACTTTGAAATGGTGACACGGAAGCATCGCTTCAAATCTCTTCTCAAATTGTGCACTTATTTTAAAACAATAATTGGACACTCTTGTGAGACTGTGTACAAATTAATACAAGAATTGCTGTTCTCTATTGCTTTAAACCTTAATTCTTTTCATCCATTCTTGTTTATTAACTATTAAATCTGAGTCGTAAAGCGTATTTTACATTTAATCACAAAATTCCACTAATTTAAGTTTACAATTAAACTTTTTATTAGTAAATAAAAAATTTCAATTTTTTCTCTCCCCTAATTAAGTTCCAAGTTATTTGTGAGACTACATCTACTTTTATTTTGTATTAACGATTTATTAGTGACGAAATAAAAAGTTGAAACTAAAGGAAAGCTAATTAAAGTTAAGGGAATAATTAATTAATTAATTACTATTTGATATAATGCTGCTTCGTGTAATTTTATTGTTAATTAACAACTGATCAAGTAATTTATTATCCACACAGGAGTATCATAAATAAACATTAAGGTAGAAGGTTAGCTGTCCGACTAAAACTTCCCGCTGTTGCATGAAGTATTCAATAGTCAAAGATAAACTTCGAAAGTCGGTAGTAAAAGCTCAACAACTACTTGCGAGCGGAGCAATTCACCTTTGTAGTGAGCAATTTGGAAGATAATCCGGAAACCCAATGAAACTTTTATCGGGGATAAGCGCCGAGTCCAAGCAGCCGTAGGGCCGTCCTCGTTACTTCAGTCTAAAACAATTTGTTGCACTTTTACAGGCGGTAATTTCCTTAAGGCGATCGGCGCCGGGCGCCGTTCTCACGAATCGCGAAATGCATTAGAAGGAAATCCGGGCTCTCGCACTCGGAAAACATTTATGTTAAACCGCCTGAAATGTGCTTTTCGTAGCCGGCCCGGATTATGGAAACGCAAACTGCTCTCCTGATTTTTATTCGGCGGCCCGGGCGCGGGCAGGTCGCGCCGCTGGAGAGCGCGGGGTGCAGGATTTGGAACAAATCCTGCAGCCTCTAGAGGGTTTGTTCTAATCTTGCTTAGTTTAGTATCACTTTCCAACAAACCCGTATTTTTAATGTATCACAGAGCACACTTTATGTTGAATCGACTTAAGGTTTGCTGACTAGGACATCATAAGTCTAGATTTTAAATGCCAAGAGAATAGATATACATAGTCCTTTCACCTAAACTTTGCATCCAAAGTCAGTCCTCGAGTTATAGTGAGGAACACCTTGGTGGTTTATGACCACTAGAACATATCAATTATTTTTGTTTGTAAACTTGACATGATGAGACTTTTAGACTATTCAGAGCACATCAGAGTTTATCGCCATGATGGCAGTACCGTTCAAAAACGTAGCCACTAAATCTTTTGATCTTAGTGTACAGTAAGTGAAGCAGCGGCCCTATCGCTACTACCTTGTGGCACTCCTGCTTTAACCGGTTTAAGCGAAAACATTTCTTAGACATGTACGATGTGAGTAGGTGTATTCGGCCAGTAGGAGTTTGTCCATCTTAAAGAACACGGCCGCGCACCCTTTTTTTCTTCTAGAAATTGATTACGTCTGTAATTCGATGCTCGTTATCAATTATAGAATGTTTACTCCAAAAACCAAATTGGTGTTCAGGAACAAGTCGTCTCTTATCGATGATTGGTTTAAGTTTACTAAACACTTTAAAAAATGCGATAGTAATTTTGATAGTAAGGAAATAGAATACCTTCGCACTTCGTTAGAGTCCTTCTCAACCGTTCTCATCTGTTCTCAACCTACAGAATTGCATGTCTTCCACATCTTCTTTCTTGACAATCGTTTTTTATTTAACTACTTGTTGACCCCTTCTCCTCTTTTTTCTAGGTGATCAATTTATAACTATCTTTGTATATCTTTCATAATTTATCCTTTGTTTTATAATTTTCTTGTAATAGAGGTCTCTACTTCCATTCTTTTCCAGGCCACCTCTGTTCTTTTCCTATTGTTTCGCATATATTTTAAACCGTGTCTTACCGTTCCTATTATACCTCTTATTTTGTTTGTCATGGGGCACATTTTTTCTTCCATATGTTGTAATACTTTCTACAGTTGCGCTAATAATTTTCCTTTTTGTATATCTTGTGAGCTCCTTGTTCCAGATTAGTCCATGTAGTGTCTTTGTTGTTCTTTTTTCCTTCATTTCTACATCTGCCTCTATGTTACCCCTATCTGATATTGTAGAGCTCAAGTACTTGTTTGTAGCCTAACGCATCACGTGGGCTAGACGGCTTGATACATGTTGGGTAAAAGGGAAGAGGAAAATTAGGTATGGGTAGGATTAAGGTTGGGGCATATTTTTTTCCAATATATGAGAGACTTGCCTAAGCATCTTTAAAGTAGACTTGCTTTCTAACAAAAACACTTAAGGTTTGCAACAAAAAGTAGGACTCAAAATCGGCATTGAAAAAACAAAGATTAAAAAATAAAAATGTAGATACTAACAAACAGACTAAACTGAATGACAAGGTAGAAAAACTTGATAACTATATATATTTAAGCCAAAGACTTAGCTTAACAAAGTGTGACCAAGAAGAAAAAATAAGTCAAAGAATTAAACTAAGTTGGGCAGCATTTAGTAACTGGCAAGAGGTTTGCAAGAGTAAAATAGATGAACAATAAAATAGAAATTTTTTTAATCTGAATATCCTATATGTAATATGAAAGGAAAAACCTGGACACTTACAAAGAAATATTAAAAAAATTAAGTAAAATCAGGAGTATCGTTGAGAGATCCAAAGTTAAATGAGTAGATAGGGTCAGTAACAAAAGTGGAAGGCATTGTGGAAAAAAATATTAAAATAGAAATGATAAGGTTTAAAGACGATTGATGGACAAAAAAGGTAGTTTAGTAAAGACCTAAACAAAAAAAAAGGTGTAGAGGAAGATCCTCTATAAGAAGGTCGGACGACATTAAAAAAGTAGGGAACTTCAACTGGATATATATCATTAATTGAGAGATACAAGCGATGATGATTATAATGATAAAATACTAGTGTTCTGAACAGGCTCTTATTGTTTAGTGTTCTATCTGTATATCACATGCGACTCCCCGAACACACATGTACTCGGTTTTCTTAAAATAGTAAGACCCTACTTTTAATTGGCATAATACGTGTATTATAATTTTCTCATTATGTGTCAGAATGAATTTGTCACCAACAAGCATTAATGAGTGTAATGTCTTGCAGCTTATCGTTATTCTTTGAAGAGTAATATTACACAGCTTTATTTCAATACTTTAAACACTTCTATTGGTTTTCTTAGTTTCTTTCGTATTTCAATATAATCCTTTAGTTCTTTGAACGATTTATTTTTGATTATCTTTTCTTTTATTGCGTTTTGTTTGGATATTTTTTACTTGTCCAATGCAGTGGATGTTCCCTATATATTGTCTATTTCTAGCTTTCCAATCTAAACCACAGTTTTCTTCTTTACCGAATTACTGTCATACGCTCTTCTATTTTATTTTTGCTTATTTTTATCATTATTATTGTTAATTTAGGTTATCTGTACTATTATTTTCGGATGTAGTTTCTTTAACATCTGGCCAATAGCTAGGTCAAAACCAGGAGCTTTATTGGGCTTGATCTCTTCCATTAATTTTTTTGGAGTTACTGGCTGGACAGGTTCTTCATATGTTATAGCTGATTTTTGTTTCCAATCCACTGCAGATTTTCATATAATTGAAACATGTTTTTAAAATGTTCCAAAAAGGCACTATCATCTTGGTCAAGTTCTTTTTTTACGAATTGGTGGTATATAGATGGTCAGGTTTTGACCCTCTTAATGGTGTAACCTTTTCTCCGAAAATATTTTTTTATAGAAATCTGTTTTAATTCTTGGACTTTTTATGTGATTGTACCTGACAAAATCTATTTAAAATGGTCTTACTGCTCAGATATCTGCTGTTTAACCATTTTTTTATTATTAATTTTAGAATTTATTTGGGGTACTTATTGTATTTAATGTAGCTGTCTATGCTGCTTTTTGTACTTTGTCGGCAGAATTTTCAATTTCTATCTCCAATTAATCGCAGTGTCAAACCCACAGAGAAATAGTCTGGATTTAAAACAAATTTATCACTGATCTAGAATTAAAGAAATCTAATAATTTCTTGTTGTTGTTCCTATAGATGCACAAAAAACATCTTTAGTCATGTGTTCCTTAACATAGCTCACTCGCTTTAATAATGATTGTACTGGCACGCTATTTGATGTATTTAATATTAAAAGTTTCCCTAAGAATGAATATCTTATGAACATTTTGGAGACTGCGGTAATTTTCTGGAAGTTGCATCTTTAGGGCGTATAAGTTGCAGCCACAGAGATTCATCATTTCTCTCCAGCTGCTTAAATTCTAAAGTCCTCATATTATTATATGAGCTGCTTGATGATAGTATTTCCACCTCTCCCTATATTGAGGTAGTGCGTTTTATAATAGCAATAGAAGCCTCTTGGTTTCAGGAAGACTTATTTCTATTGTGTGTATCGAGTAAAGTGGGCTATTTTGAGCTCATGCAGGAGGCGTTTTATCCCATTAGCATTCCATGTCATGATACGTACATTATCCACTTTGAGCTTTTGAAATGACCGCTCAGTTAATCGGTTTTTCGAAGTTTTTCAGCCGTTGTTCCATGACTTTGTGTTCCTTTTCTTGGCCATTTAGTTTTTTCAGTATCGTCTGGAACTGAACACGTAGTTTGGTTTGTATTCTGTTCAGTAAGAGTGGAAGAGCTCGCACTATTTATCTAGATGTTAGATTTTCTGGATTTTTTTTCTTTGCTGCGCATTGTGTGCAACTCTTTAATTTGTGATGGTTGATGCTTCCCGGTGCATTTGACACATTCCGGAATTTTCCAACTAAATCGAAGTTTTTACATTCTCATTATCGGTTCTAGCTCCCTGGATGGCTTTTATTTTATAAATCTTTTCTACTAGTGTTTCACTAGCAAAATCATAAACGGTGTCTTGGCTTTTCGTTGGAGAACATTGAACACTGCCAAACCGTTGGCAGACGTCTCATTTGTAATTCTTCACACGGTTTTAACAACAACAAATATCTCTTTTGTTCTTTTGCGCTTTACCGATCAATGTTCCGTTCGCTAGTTTATTCTCATCTGTTTTATTTTAATTATTAATATTCGGTTTGTATTACACCTACTGTATTTTCCACTTTCTGGACACGAGTCTTTAAAGTTTGAACATACCATCTAGGTTTTTCTTGTTCAGTAGCATATTGTACGCTTAAAAATAAAAATACTACACAAAAACTCTAAATATGATGTGGAGCAGTTCTGTGGAGCACAAGACAAGCATAACAATACAAAATAACAAACAAATAAATTTGTTAATGTGAACTGAACCTTTCTTCTCTTTCGTTACTTTAACAAATGTTGAAACATACATATGTTGTCGGAAAGTTAAGTTAGAACTCTCGGAATATCTAAAATCACTTCACTTATGCGTGGTACTTAGGAACAAGTTTGGTATATTGGATAGGAGGACCAAGGTGAGAGTGGTAGTATTTGTAGGTGCTACCTAAACTGTAATGGGAAGTAATTAATGTTAACACAAACATGTCTAAAACTATCTAGACATAGAAGGGATCAAATTGTTTTTGTAGTAATAAGGAAGTAATGTAAATGGATGCTATAAAACAAAATAAGCAATGTTAGAGTTTCTAGTGAATCAGTTTCTGCAATTAATATGTAAAAGCAAAAAAAATTAAAACTTCTTTAAATTCAAAAGCTCGTTATTGGAAAAGTATTTCTTAGCGCATACTGCCTTTTTTATTGGTCAAACGGCACGATGTAATTTGAAAGCCTGCAGGGTTCTCTGCGCATGCATCCATTTACTATAGCGGAGTTGGTGGAGTCTCTTTAGTGACTCACGGTATTGCTCACTGGTAATATTTTTACAAGGTGGCAGAGTCTTTTAATTTCAATAGACAATTGCCATTAGTTTTGCCAAAAATTCCGGTAGTGACTTTTTCGGACAAGAGGTTCCAAAGTGCAGTCATTCCAGAAATTGGTGTTTCTTCTCCGGCGTCTCTAGATTCATAATTTTTCAGCTTGGCTAGGCACTCGAACGTTTTTGGATTTATACTTTACAGCTAGAGCAACTTTTGGCATGTTTTTACACGTATCTGCTTCTGCTGAGGGATGAGAGTATGCGGAACCCATTATGTACAAACAATTGTCAGTTCTAAGTCTTTATAGATGATATTATTATAAGTTTTCTGAGACAGATCTGTAATTTGCCTGTTTGTCGGACATGCGCTAGACATGATGTGTACTTTTACTTTTAATTTTGCACAGTCCTTGCAGCTCTAGATCTCCGATATCCGACTTTTGTTTTCTGTTATTAAATATTTACAGACTTGGACACTAATGTATTATTCAAAATAAATTTTTGACTGTTTCATGTGCAATTATATCAAAATCACATTGAAGACGGATAAACTTTTCCCTATATACATCAAGCTTGCCTTCTTTCATCTTGGTCTTACTGTGAGTGAATTTGGGCATATTTTACACAAAAAATAAGTATCAAAATAAATTCATTTTTATTTTACTAGTCAGAAAATTGTTGAATAAAGTGACTACTCTATTGAGTTAAGGCAAAATATAAATGACAAAATTATTCCTTTGAAATCACAAAAATGGAAAGATTAGTCTAATGTTTATATCTAAAACAGGCTGTCATTTTGGTTTACATTATGACTAATCAGTTTATAGAAATAACATTTTCTCTTGCAATAAAAAAGAAACCATCAGAGAAAATTATGGCATGGTAGATAAGGTCATGACCAACACTTGATTTTCCTCTGTCATAAACAACAGCAAAAGTACAAATTGTAACGAAGTGACAAAACAGACCAGGCCGTTCCCCCACAAAACTTCAAACACAAGAAGGTAGGAAACGTTCAAGAGATTTGTGAAAAAATATTTAAACTAGCTCTAGGTTGATACCAGGAAAAACAAATATTAAATGTGCAGAAGAAGAAACATTTGTGTCTTCACAGCTTTCTAGATCTGTGCTACCCCGTTGCTTGGGACGAATTAGCCCCGCATTTGCTTTCTTATATTTTTACATGTGTCCTGGTCTTCAGTACTGTATCCCTTTGTAATTTTTTGTTATTAATCATCCTTTTCCACTTTTTTATTTTCATTTTTCTTAAATTCTTCGAGACTTGATCACACCATCTGACTTTTGGTTTTCCTTTCCTTTTCGTTTCTGTTGGCTGTCAGTTTGTTATATTATTCACCATTTTTATCACATGCCTCAACCATCTAATTTTCTATGCTTTAATGTTTCTTACAATCTCTTCTCCTTTTATGATCTGCAGCAACTCGTGGTTCATTCTGACTCTCATTAGACCTTCCGCTGTCTCGACTGGTCTATACATTGTTCTTAATATATAATAATATATTCATAGTTCCTCTTATTCTTTTTTTGTTATGGTTAATGTCTCTGCTGCGTATGTTACTGTTGTTCTTATTAGGGTTTTGTTTATCTTTAGTTTTGTTTTTCTACTAATCTTCTTGTCCTGTATCACTTTTTTGTTAGCATAGAAAGCTCAAATAGCCATTTTGTATTTATTCTAGTTGTTTATTATTACTCATCTTTATATTCTCCAAAACTTTTCTATTTCTTGTGCATATCATGCATTTTGCTTCATTTCTAATCAATTCTTCCTTATAAGCTTCTCTTTCAATTTTACTAAATGTTTCCTGGAGCTCTCTTTGACCCCTTGCTATTATGACTATTTCATCAGCATATTCTGCTGTCTGATGTCCTTTATTTATTATTGTTCCACTCGTGTCTGTTACTCTTAATACCTTTTCCAGTATTATATTAAAAAGTGTAGCCGATAGGACATCTTCTTGTCAAACCGCTGTGTCCATGTATAAATGTGGAAAATTTTGTTAACTATACATTAACACTGTTATGTGTTAATTCTGTTCGTAATTCTTAAAAGTGAATTACAGAATAGAAATTAAGGTAGTGAATATTAAATTGCAAACCTTACTTTTGTATGATGTGCTAAACAAATTTTGCTCAGGATTAATAGTGTTTCAAAAATATTTATATACACGTAGTATCAAAATTAAAGACAAACTTTATGATATATTAGTAAAGAAGAACACATAAGGATTAAGCCAAAAAATGTTTTACCAAACGAAAAATATTTTGGCAAACGGATACCAAAAAATAACAAAACTTTTAATAAACAAATTAAAGAATAATTTTTTGTTCTTGTAGGAACAACGTATCGACAAAACCGTAGATGAGGAACATTGTTTTACAGTTTTACTTTTTTTGGTTAGTAATTGCTACTTTGTATATGATCAAAGACCTTTATGTTCCATGAGCATATTCGATACGTAGCACAGATTACATTTGGATTTACCATTTTGCGAGCAGTTCTATTTTCGATTCCAAAAGCTAAATACTACGTTATTTGTGCTTCTTTTATCTGCATCAAAAAGCATCATAGATGAGGGGTTTAGTGCACGAATGCAGAAATAAAACAAAACGGCTCAAGCCATATTTCCAAAATTATAACTGTTGAAGGCAACTATTATACTCTAAAGTTCACAAAAATTATGCACAATACACTTTTGGAAGAATTTTGTTAACCTTCTAACATCTTCATTACATCTTCGACTTTCTACCACTCATAAACTTTTCTTTGGTATGTTAAAAATATTTATGGCTTTCTCGTACTTTAAAACCAACTAGGATAAAGCTCATGATTGGTTAAGTTGTGTCCTTTGAGCTTATATATAAAAAGCTTACGTCACGCGACTATGTAAAAAACCGCATGTTCCTTATTTTTGACTTTTTAACCAACCAATAGAAAGTTAATTTTTAAGTAACCTTTACAAATTACATATAGAGATAGATATTACCCCCTAATCGACAAACATGTACATGTAAATATAACAGATGTTCAGCCAACAAAAGCTCGATAAACAGATTCCAATCCTTTGAATCCGAAGAAAGCAGGCGCAAATCAAATTTTCACTTTGTACGGGAGCGGCTAATCTAAAATTCAGTTCTGTCAAAACTGTCAACTTGGAGGATTTCCCATCGCGCCCAGCACAATTCCCTCTATATTCAAACGCGCGCTGAAACGGCCCACAAAGGCCCTCAAAGAGCCGCTGCACCCACCCCCGCGCGCTCGGCGCGCGTACAATCGAGCTGCATTCGCAAAACTGTATTGATAGGTCTGTCAACCTTACCTGAGGCTTATTGATCTGAAGGAGTCCGAGCGGACGGCAGCAGTCGCCGAAGCATGAATAATTGCAGCTTCAATGGAAATCAGGGTGATTTACGCGGAAATTCTTGCTTAACTCTCAATTTAAAAATAGCTCTTTTGAATTGGCTTTACCATCCATTAACTAAAACACACATCGTTATCAATCTAATATTGCCAAATGCTAGTAAAAACAAAAGGATTAAATGTGAAATTAAATCAAAAGCAGGATGCAAGTAAACAGAAAGTTTTTCGGCGGAAAAACAATGTAAACACACCTGAGAAGAGTAAGCAAAGCAATAACGCTGGTAGGGGAGGCAAACACTCACGCCTGTACGATTTCGATGTTTATATTTAATGAGAATATAAAAATATTTAATCAGAAAGAGGAAGAAATATTTGGTATATCATTTTCATATTGAATGCCAATACCAGTATTAAATATGGCGATTTTCCAGTCAATATAATAAAAAAGAAACTCCCTGAAGCTTATAGACTACCCTTTGATTTTTCTTTAGCTCACGTAATATTATTTCAACAAGACGGTGCACCCTTCCATTTTGTTGAAAACGCCGGTGAAACAAACAAAATTATTCTCTGTATAGATTGTTCGCAAAAGCTCAAAACAATGTGAATTTCCCTGTTAATTTTAAGCCGCTGACCTTTCCTCCAAGTAATTTATTTCGTAGGAGTTTATTATATCTGCCAAATCTCGTTGTGTAACAAAAAGTCCATGTAGTAAATATTTGCGAGTTTTTTTATCTCAAACGTTTAATAGTTGCTATAACTCCTAAATCAATTAAAACTTTTACACAGTAAATTAAAAAAAATTGCTGAACTAAAACCCAACCGCTCCTCTCTTAATTTCCAATTATTAATATCGGAAACTCGATACATAGTACTTTGAGCAATGAGATAATATTTTGCAGGTAGGAGTAAATAGCAAACTGTAACATTGACCCACTATGGTTGTGCTAAACTCCAACGCTCTACGTAAGAGCATGGCTTACGAACCGAGAGGTTAAGGTTTTTATGTGTCTACCCTTACGGCTCGGTTGTCATGCACTATCTCTGATACGGGGCGATGTAGCAATTTATATTTTCTCTTTAAAATAGGAGATGTTGAAAACCTCTAATAAATAACCGAATATTAGTTGAAATTAAATTTATAAAATGTTGTAGTCATATTTATGAATGTAGTTGGTAAAACTTTGACTCTTTTCTTCTATAGTTACGAAGGTATCAAATTTTATTAAGTGAACTCGCTCTGTATACAGGGTCCGCCATATAACTTTTTTTTTAATGCTATAAATAAAAAACTACTGAATATTTTTCCAATTTTTTTTATTTGAAAGTACAATCCTTCCGGTTAATAATGGAATATAACTTCATTCATATGGCTGCCTTGGCTAGCCATGCAGTCGGTTCAATTTTGAGTACATTTTCGATTGTGTGCAGCGCTATTTCAGCTATGGCTGCACGAATGTGGTCCTTCAAAGCCTCAATTGTCTCTGGTTTGTGGGCGTAACACTTATCTTTGACGGCTCCCCACAAATAATAGTCCAACTGTGTCAAATCGCAGCTCCGAGGCGGCCAAACGACATCAGAATTTCGACTGATAATGCGATTTTCGAAGACAGTGCGCAAAAGATCGATTGTAACGTTGGCTGTGTGGCACGGAGCGCCATCCTGTTGAAACCAAATGTCGCCAATATCTTCCTCTTCAATTTCTGTGAACAAAATTCGTTCAACATGGCCCGATAACGCTCACCATTGACTGTAACAGCCGCTCCTTGCTCATTTTCGAAGAAAAATGGCCCAATGATGCCTCTGGACCAAAATCCGCACCAAACAGTGACTCGTTGTGGGTGCATCGGCTTTTCTTCGATTGCGTGCGGGTTTTCTGTGCCCCAAATGCGACAATTTTGCTTGTTGACATACCCGCCGAGATGGAAATGAGCTTCATCTGAAAAGATGATTTTTCGCCCAAAATCGGCATTTTCTTCAAGTCGATCCCAAGCCCATGAAGCGAAGCGAAAACGCATTGGATGGTCAGTTGGCTTCAATTGCTGAACCAATTGGACTTTGTACGGCGTCATACCAAGGTCTTTACGCAAAATTCGTCTCAATGATGTCTCCGAAATGTCCAATTGTTGAGAACGACGGTGAACTGATGTTCCTGGCGATTCACGCACACTCTCAGCAACAACAGCGATATTCTCGGGTGCACGCACTGTTTTTGGTTTTTAAAGTGTTGGTTTGTCAATAAGCATGCCAGTTTCTCTCACTTTTTTAACAAGATAAAGCACATACGGAGCTGGCGGTGCCTCTTTTCTTTCCATTTCCGTACATAATTTTCGCACACATTCTGCAACATTACCATGATTTTCAAAGTAATGTCGCAATATTTCCCAGCGTTCTTCAAGCGTATACACAACCATTTTCGTTCAGCGGAAGGATAAAACTAATTTTCTGTCAAAAATGTCATGAGCTAAGTGTTGCCACTCACCGAATAACCGCTAATTCAAAAAAAAAACGTTAGATGGCGGATCCTGCATAAGTTGGCATACTTATAACCAATAACAACTATAATAGGGATGCTTTACACAATAGCAACTATTTCATCTCTATATTTGTTTAGCTATTAAGTAAGTGATTTTTATAAACACTCTGTAAGTTAAATAGACTTACTTTTAATTTAGTTAAAAGACAGTTGGTATGGCTACAAACTGGTGAAAGTTTTGGCGTCCTGTTTATTTGTAATATAAATTGGCGTTTACTAAATACTTTTTGATGTATTCTGTATATGCGATTGGGCTGCAACGAAAATAATTATTTTCTAGAAACTCTATATAAGTATGCCTCAATTCAATCTTAGAAAACATTCCACACTAACTATCAAACGCCAAAGATCTCGCCTTGTATTTACTCATTTTTTAAAATCTTACACTCTAGATGAAGGCGTAACAATAGGTGGTGCGTTATCCAGCGTTTTTAACTTCTCTTGTCTCCTTTTGTTTCAGATCGCTTTTTGGCACACTCTGTACTTCTTGTCAGTTAAATTGGTAACCTCGTTATGCCAGATCTTATGCAATGGTGAAAACCATGTCTGCTTACCTCCATTTAATTTGATATGACATTTTGAGCATGAAGAAGTGGGGATAGTGGGCATCCCTAATATACTTTTAGGGATAATTTACTTGTAATATAATCATTCGATGCACTTAGCTAGCTAACTATTTCTGGTGCTTTAAGCGCCTTTCAGCGACTAGTATTTCAGGTAACTCAACAACTGAGTCAACTTATCCTTGTACTTTTTTGTTGTCTAACAATTTCGTATTGCTAAGTTCAAAAAGTAAAAAATGACTTTCTTGCACCAGTACTATAAGTAGTGTACGTTCTGGTGCACTTCAAGTGGTTTGCGGCTCGACTAGCCGTAGCTATTGTCTTTGTAAGGGCGTTGCTGACGTTTTTATTGGTTATTTTGGTTAAGTGTGCGGCGCCTCCGGTCCTATTGAAGCTGTGCCTCCAGGTGTTGCGTTTTCCTGCAGTTTTGTGACTCCATGCTTTGACCTCTGTCCTTGATTCTCAACTTGATGAACAAGAGCTGATAATTTGGTCACCTTGATCAATTTTAAACATGTAATCGTTGTAGCTAGCAACATATTGTGGTTTTATTTTTTTTGTACTTATCTATCTTTTACTTTAATGAATTTGGACGAGTACTTTGTTATGCACCAAAGCTCTCTTTTTATTTAAAACATTTGTACTCTCCCTGTTTTCAGTGTTGCATTTTGTATTGTTTCTTGTACTGAACTGCAAAGTAGGTGTTAAATTTTTTTTTATTTAGTAACTCCTTAGACTACATGTGCACTATTGTAAAAGCATCGAAAAATAAATTATTTTCGTAACCTAAATAAAGCTCCACAAGAAAAACATTAGTAATTCGATCTGTTCTTTCATCTATGAAAAAGGTTTGATATTTGGGGTTAAAAAAGTTTAACGAAATTTTTAAATAAAATCGAATTTTAATTTAACATATTCTCCACAGTTAGCCTAACAAGTTTTCAATTTCTTTGAGCTGTCAAAAAAGTTTGTTTCCTTAAAGGCTGCAAAATACTTATTGGTCGTACCGGTCATATCCTCATTAAACGACTATTTTTCGCCAAAAAGAAACTTCTGTTTTAAGAATAGAAAAAGTGCTCAGAACTGGTCTGAAGAATAAGAGAGGAAGAGAAATTAATTCTTTAAACAGGCTGTTATTGTTTTTTTTTCTAAAAGCTATAGCCGTTGCAATTCCGGCCGATAAAACGCCCTTTCTCTTCTTTGGCGCGCTTTCGTCTTTCACTATTTTCTATTTTGACTACTCTTATCTATAGTATGTAGTGATTGAATCTATTTTTCTTCTACACTAACAAATTGTCGTAAGAAGTCTTTCGGATTACGGTTTAACATTGCTAAACACTACGCTTTGAAACGACAGTCCACAATTTTTTTATGTACATTTCGTTCTCCAAGATAATATATAGTTGTTAAACTGAGATGCTTACTATGTCAATAATCTCGCGTATTTTTATTTGCTGGTCTTCCATGATAAAACCATGGCAACTACATGAGTTGTAAGCGTCCAAAGCAGACCTTAACTTGGCATGTTTAGTATAATTAGGTTTAAATTAATTTATCCAAGAAGAAATAGTTTCAAATTATGGTAAAGACATTTCATTTACTTAGATCTAATTTTACTCTAATCTGCTTTTATTTATATTTTATGGAATTATTATTTTATAATTTCTGCTTTCACAAATTGTCGAAATACAATCTACTTATAGGAAAACTTCCCTTCCTTCTTTTCCCACCATGATTTGCAACTTCAGTAGATAGCAAATAATCTGCATCGCCTCTATTATTGCTTTGGGAATCTTAATTTTAAGATAATCTTATCATTTAGTAAGTCATAATTTAGATCTTTAAGTTTATTATCAGAATTGAACGGTTTATCCTCGCGCTATTTCTATCCAAATGAAAAATCTGAGTTTTTCTTTGGGGTCCATTTAAAGAAAATATATGTATATGCGTATATTTGTGTGGAATTTTATTTGGTGAAAAATTTAGACTATAATCTGCATATTAACTAGGCATTGTATATAAAGTCGCACTTCAGACTACTCTAGTAACCTACCGACACGATAGGCTTATGCCGCTTGGTCAAAACAAGGTACTACAAAAGAGAATAATTTATATCAGACTATTTTTAAGACCAAATAAACCATAGGTTATCGAAAAACATAAATGAAATTTGGCATAAAAAATTAAGAAATAATGGTCGACAAATAATTAATAAGTAAACAATTGAAATGTTTAAAGGATCTTAAAAATCTCCTTGTCCGATAAGAATCAATTTGTGTCTCTCCTGCATGAACGTCTATTTGTCATAGTTTAAGTTGACAAATTTGATAGCATATAGATATAAAGAAATAAAAAAATGTTAACGAAAAAACAAGAAAGAAAAATGTAAAAATTTAAGTACAGAAGACAAAAGTTCTCTTTTCTTTTTCTTGATTTTGGAGTTTTAGTCTGGCATTTTTTAATTTTGCTTCTTAACTCTCTATGTCGTGGACGAGCAACATTCTCTCTATCTCTTGAGTTGTATTTTCTCAACCACTACTACTTTTGTCATTTTATCATCCTCATTATACACACGTGATCTCTCATCACCTTCTGCTTGAATCTATCTGACAATATATGGTACTTGTGATTTTCTTGTTTTTATACTTAATGCTTCAGTGTTAGGCTGTAATAAAGCAATTATTTTGAATATAAAAAACGGCAATCGTCCTCATAGTGATTTTAAAGTGTTATAACTTTAACAGCATAAACGTTTAAAATAAATTAACTATAAAATAGGTATATTTCTCAAAATAAATATAATTTAAAACAGCAAAGAGGGAAGGGAAAATTTTTCGGTTTCAAATATAAACAGTAGATCTGTAAAGATATTGGAGGAAAAGTTCAAATGGCTTAATAAGATATAGAGCTTCACATGTTAGCGGTGTAGTGAAAACCACAAATAGAGTACTAAAGATGCTACTATGGTCCTCAACAAAAATCTAGAAAAAAATAAATGACATAATCCAAGTAAATGTTGTATTATATTAAATAGACCTTAAAACTATAAAATACTGTAACATTTTGGGCAACAACTATAGTTATCGTTACACATTATTTAACTTTGTCCACAAATTCGCAAGTTTTTATGTATACAGGGATTGATAGAACAGTTTTTGAATTTTATTAAGTGCGCATAAGGCAAAATTTAAATGCATTTGAACAATAAATTAAAACTCTATTCTTTAATCTGTTTCCTGACAAAATTTAAGTGTGATTACACGACATACAACTGGTGTACAACATTTAGAACGTTTAAATACGGTACCATGGCAAACATCACTTGATAGATTTGATAGATTATCAAACTTAAACCAATAAATTTGAAGAGGTGCTGAATGAATAGATAACGATCAAATCACGTATATGCTCAACTAAGAACAAAAACGCGTTAAAACTCAAATTTTACTTGAATATTTGAATCTGTTGGTGGCTATAGAGGAGACATACATTTGCGGAACTCAAAAATTATAAAAATCGGTTACAGAAAAGACCAAAAACTATTAAGATGCTAAAAACTAATAGCAACATCCAGAAATTAGCCAAAATTAATTTTTTGTCCAAAAAAAGTGATCGAAGAACTCAAGAAAAGTTGGATTGAACCTAAATGAGATGGCATTCCTATTTTGGACAAGTTTTAACAAATTCTCATTCATTAAACCACCTAGTGATAAGTTCTTTATACTTCTAGTGCAATGCGTGGTATAGCTCTGCGGATTTTGGAACAAAATTTGTAATTTTAAGACGTTATGGATGTTAAAAATGTGCGTTCGTGGGTGAGAAAGTTTAAAAAAGGTTAAGAGTTGTGTGATAATAAACCGAAGTAGCCTCGGTCACGAAGTAGCCGCACCGAAACGACTATTGCGCGAGTGGAGCGAGTTGCTATGGAAGACCGTCTATTAGATGTGCGTGACAACGCAAGGCTGCGCGGGTGGAAATGTTGGACATGTTTATACGTAATGCCATCATGAATTTCCGACTATGAGGACACTCTCCGTGGCCGCTCATTTTTCAAGCGAACAGCTGTTACATCAGCGATTTTCCATTGGGCAAAACATTCTCCTAAAGAAGTGTTCTTAGTAGTCATAGAATCATAGCGACCACGTTATAAAAAATGAGTACATCTAAATGTAAATTGCTTTGAGAAGTAACAAAAGTCCAACTTTTTTAGAAAAAACTTGGAGGCTTTAGAACTTCAACGCACCTCGAATTAAGACTGGTACAAGTGTACTACAAACCAGTGGGCTTATGCTAGAAAGGAATTACTAAGTTTCAAGTTCTTAAATGAATTAAAAATAAGCCTTATAAAGCTAAACCTTCTCAGTAGTACAAAGTTAATCAAACAAGAATATTACCTCTACTAGAGCGCAAATATTAGCTCTTTGAGTTATAAGATACATTAAGTCAGGCTGTAACATGAACTAGCCAAAGTAACTCTTGCAAGATTTCCACGCTTGCAGCCAACCACAGGTATTGATTAAAGAACGAGCGTTAACCGCGCGCCCGCATGTTAAACAGGACACTCGGACACTTCCTCCAAAGGAGTTGCTTGCGTGTCCACGGCCGCTAAATTTACGGCGATATGAGGCAAGAGCTGTCAATTACAAGGACGCTCGGCGGAAGCGAAATTTACGGGCGAGTGCGAAAGACACGCTGCGAACGAGCTCGCTCGCAAATCAAACTCGTTTTGTTTACGCTTCCATTTGCGAGCGCCGGCGGAGCGATTGCACGAATTTTAAATCCGAATGTTTGCGCGCAGCATGTCTAAATACGCACATCTAATCGAATGCTGATAAGATCGCTCCGAATCTGTTTGCGTTTGAAGTTGGCGTTGGGGGCGATGCAGGACGCGCGTTTGGAGCCTTCTTTGACTTGTAATCGCGTTAGCAATCAAAATTTCAGTTTTACTGACAAACTGTAACCCTTTAAGCCTTTTTATCACCTATTTTTTAGCTGAACATTTTTGTATCCTCCATCGAGTAGTATAGCTACGCTGATTCTGGCTCAACAAGAAAAGTTTTGAGTTTCACTTGCCTGAGTATTTCCTAACTTTTTTTCTATTTGCTTAGCACAGATTTTTGTAGCTAAAATAATTTTTATCGCAACGGAGTGGTTAAAAATAACAAAATTAAATTTATAACAATTTTTTATGACGCTGGTCACTCAAAACGGGATTATTTGAATATAGATTTGGCTCGGTCCAATAAAAAAGTGATAACAGACTATACTTCGCGAATGCCGTGGCTGTCCATGCATCGTACTTTACTTAAAACTGTTGGATAGTCAGTACATTGTAAGCTGGTGCATTGTCTTACTCTTATAAAGTACAAGGTGGTTCAAATGTGACCAAGACTGATTTGTATGTAAACAAGCCGCACTGAGCAGCAGCTATGTAATCATGAGAGAGTAGAACCACAAACTCTACCCTCCCTCCTGCTCGGGTTAGAATCTGTTCAGTCTTCTTTGGGAGTCGATAAAATAATGAGAAAACAGATCGTACCGCGGAGCGTGGAACAACGCATTGTGATCAAATTTCTCGTTGGAGAAAACGTCTCGTCCGCTGAAATTTACCACAGACTCCAACAACAGTATAGAGAAGAGTGTCTCTCACAGGCCCGTGTGTTTGAGTGGTATAAGTGCTTCAGAAAGGACGGAGAGCGTGTCAAAAAATTTGGAACAATGCTGTCCATCAGTGTTGGCACTGTAGCAAGGTGAATGCACAGTGGGTACCACGCACTTTCACAGACGTGAACAAAGTAGTGTGCATGCAAGCTGCCAGTTGTCTCCTACAGCAGTTTGAAGACGAAGGTGGTGCATTTTTATAGTCTATAGTAACCACTGATAAAGCGTGGGTGCACTACTTCATTACCAAGTTCCAACAGTTATCATGCGAGTGGCAGGATACCATTTCTCCCAAACCCAAGAGAGCGTGGAGGAGCCGTTCGGCAGAAAATCTGATGGTAACGCTCTTCTGGAACTGGCAAGGGGGTATCCATATAGACTTTCTGACAGATTCCCAGAACACTGAATGCAGGTTATTACTCAGAGCTCCTGGCAACAGACATAAAGGAAAAGATCCGATCCGAAAGGAGGACAGGTGGAAAGCGATGGAAAAAAACATGTTGACTCTGGAGGGAAGTAAGTATTTGTAAATTTGTTTTTTTGTAAAAACACTTAGTTTTGGTCATATTTGGACTACCTTGTATACAGGAGAAGTTTCTCTACAGTTCAGGTTAGTTGTAGACGACAGGTTATTTGTCATCTGCAAATAGACGATTGGTGTAAGTGTACTGTCTTACGACGACGTAAATTGATGCTATTTTCGATCCGACACTCAAATCTCCTATCACAAAATGTGGGAAGAGGACTCAATGATGGGGACGGAATGAGAACTGCATTCTTTTATCTTTTACTTCGGGATACCATCCTCTGATAAATTGACGCCTCAGATTTAGAACGAACCATAGTGACAGTAGAACGTTTTTACATCTTTTGTAATTGATCATAGGCCAATTGAAGCGCCAAAAATAAACCGTCAAACCATGTATGAAGCAAGACTTAATATATCTTGCAGTTGTTACTCTTTTTTAAACGCAAGTACAATTTAAGAGATCCGTTTTGCGACCTTTTGACATACTCTGAAAACGATGACACTTCTCGGCTTCTCCCTTCAACGATTGTCACAGGACGACGCAAATACAAAATGAGACATACACATGTTGCTTTAAAATTACTAAAAAAAAATATTTAAGATACATAAATGGTGTACATGTAGCAGTCTTTGCTAATAATTTAATTTTCATTCCACTCTTATAAATTGCGTTTCTTAAATTATCATTCTATTTAACTATACATGCATGATTCCTATAAATCTTACAGTTTTCATCAAAATTCTTTATTTTTAATTAACTGTAACAGATAATTAAAAGAACAGAATCGCTTTGATTAAATGACGTCTTGATTGTCGGTCCAAACCCACGAAGTACACTGGGTTGCCTAAGCTCTGTACAAAAATTATTATTTTAGCCGCATTTTCTGCGCGAAAATTCGTTATTATTATTCGAGACCACCAACTGCTTAAATATCACCCTCTGCTGTAAGTAAACCCGCAAAAAGTGTTGTAATTAACAAAATAAATTAGCTTTCAGTCTGAAACCTACAGGCCTGTGCAAAATTAAATTACGCATCGACTGCACGAATTTGCCCTTTTTTATTCGCAACATAACTAGCGAGGTAAGCGAATTAGACTTTAATGTATTAAGTGCAGCTTTGTTACACTTTTATCTAAAATAAGGTTATACGAGGTAATACAATAAAGTAGAAGTGCGGCAGTAACCTTTACGCTGCTCCAATAAAAATAAAGTTATCTACATTGACTGCGCGAGATGATTAAATTTACGCATAAATATCTGATAACAGCTTATATAGTTTCACATACTCCTGTACAATTTTAGCAACCAGAAACTGTAAAACGAATGACATTATATACCAGGAGCAAAAAAATTGAAATAACAAGATAAAAAGTGCTACCTGCATCATCTTGGGAATTGAACCCAGGCCCTATCGATTACGAGTGTGCCACTTAACTACCTTAACCAAAGAAAATTTGTTTAAGCTTTTACTTCAAAATTCTATTATCAGCCAAAAAACCTACTTGCAGGGAAATTGTAACAATAAAAAAAATAAATTTATTTCAATGCTTCTATTGTAATCCTGAAATAATTTTGTGGGTACCAAAGAACATAGAAATAAAAACCTTGTAAGGGAAATGCAGTTGAAATACAGAAGATAAAAATAAATTTGTTTACGTGAGCTCTGCAATGAGATTACCATTAAGGGTTATGTAGAGGCTGTGGAAAACAAAATCAATAGAAAAAATAAAACAGAAGATTATTATAGCCATAGCCAAATCTGTATTGAGAAGAACAGAAAAGTTTGTAAAACAAGCCAAAAAATTAGTCAAACTTTTTTCTTTCTTTTTCTTTTTTCGAACCTTTAACGCTATCGTATAGTATTAATTCTTTCTTTAAGTACACGTTAATACTTATTGTGTTTATTTTCTTTTACTCTACAACACTTTCCCTGTTTTCTTCTATCACCAGCCTTCCGTTTAGTTTCCCTTTAATTTAATCCTCTGCTTTAATATTTGCCATTGTTATGATCCATCTCAAAATTAGTGTTCTTCTAAATTTTCTTTCTTCTGGTTTAGCTTTCCAAATCAATTTTAGTTCCATTTAATTGTTTATTTGGAACAGATTATCAAGCCAGCTCCTTATCCAATGCCATGTACTTTAACTTTTTTTATATTTTTGTACTTCTTCTTTGTTTTCCTTTTTATTCACTTTTTCTGTTTTTTTTTTACTTTACGCCTGTTTAATGTTTTTAGTTGCTGTTTACTGCTGCAGTCATTCTTGTTTTTTATGTTTTATTACCACGTAGTCGTTATCGTATTCTTCTCTATTTTTATTTCCATATCTCTTTCAGAAAATTTTTATCACCTTTTCTGTAGCGTATTTTCATTGTTATCTATCACTACTGTCATCGAAAAATATCAATTTGGATCCTTTTGGGCTACCAGGTTGCGCTTTGTTCTTCTCAATATTTTCTATGTTATAAACTCTATTGCCTTACATTTCTCCAATTTTTCTTAAAATCTGCATTAAATTGTCTATTCAAGTATTTTTCTGATGTGATCCCTGGCCGAACAGCGTCGGAAAATTAATGCAGTGAACCAGTGAGCCTAGAACTCCTTATCATTTTCTGCACTTTTTCTATTATTTATTTAATTTCAAAAATAAAGTTTCGTGCGCTTTTTTTGGAACCACTCTAGGACTCTCCTATAAGTGTACCTATACGTTTTTTTTATATATTGGCTGTATAATTACTACTTCCAACTTTCTTTTCTGTCCTAACTCACCGGATTATTTAACCTGCTAGATGTAGTTCTGATTTCTCCATAAATTTTAGCATTTGGAGTTTTATTTTATCGTACTACTGTTGGTTCCATTTCTTTCAAGCTAATTTGGTTATTTTGAAGTTTTTCTTGGGCTTCCAATATATTTTTGTTTCTTATGTTGACTGCTTTGTTTCTTGAGTTGATTATCATGGTCATTTTCGTAGCAATTCTTCAAAGTACTTTATTTTTTCAACTTTTGACTATATTGTTATATTATATGTAAGTACTACAAACAATTTCGTATGCTTTCTTCGTTCGACAGACCCTTATTTTATCACTTTTTAAGTATTTCTCCATAGTTGTCTCTTTTTACTCACTCAGTCTTCAATATCATCGCTCCACAAGCTAATTGGCGTTCTTCCCCCCCTCCCTTTCTTGCTTGTGTCACACAATTTAATTCTTTAAAACTTAACTTACTTCTTAATTTATTCGAATTTATCCTGTTTTGGTATTTTTAATGTCTAACTCTTTTTTGCTTTAATATTATTAACTTTCCATTTGCTATCAGTATGAACTGATATGTAATCTATTGTTAACTTGCAGCTGCCATATAATTATCAGCACAAATCCTAATTAGACATTTCTCGATATTGTTTTCACTACTTCTCCGTGAGGCTTTTCATTTGTTTGCTCTTGAAGGTAAATTTACCGCAACGTTAAAAGGAACCATCTTAATTTGAGTCACCGTTTCAATTACGAAGAAGTGTGAAAACGCTATAATCAATTAAAGAAAGATCTGAAAAAGAAAAAGAGCAAATTGACAAAGAAAGGCAAGTATTTACAATTCTAAAAAAAAAGGAAGAGAATCTAAAGGGTCTCCAAAGTAAAAAATAGACTTAATTGCGCCAAGTCAGCCTAAGAAAAAAGAACAGAGTATTGAAAAATAAATAAAAAAATTCTATTTTATGGTTATTTTAATAATTACAATAGAATAGTAGGCGCAATTTAATCCTTACAAGAAAAATAAGAGAGCGCGACAGCCGCGACGTAAAGGCTTCGGCCTGCCAGACTAACGCGCGACGGGCCCTGGGTTCGACTCCCAGGTCAAAAATAACGGCAAACATCGAGTGCTCTCCGGCCATCATGCAAACACCTTTGGCGGTCGTAAAGTACATTCTCCTTCTTCTAACGGGTCAGACTAGCCACCTTCCCGGGGTACGCCCAACATGGCTCATAGTACTACACGAAATGTGTAGTTAGAAACATGCTAATAGCCTATATAAGAGTAGAAGAAGAAGAAGAAGAAAAATAATGTTTTAAAAAATTAAGACATCGAATTATCTTAATTTTTTCAGGTTTGCATTTTAGGTACATTTTTCCATTCCCCTGTGTTTTTCGTTTTTTCATCTGCTACTTTTGATTTATATTTATTTGTTTGTTTTGCTTTAAGTTTCCCTAGCTTTTTTATAATTCTTCTGATGGTCTCTTTTTCTTCAACGTTTAGATATTTTTTAAAACTTTTTCAGCCAACTAATTTTTCTCTAACTTTAAATTTAAAATTCTTGTTATTTCTCCAGTTTCATTTGCTTTTCTCTTATTGTTCATTATTAACCCATTTATATTAATTTTTTGCAAATATGCACCACACGCTGTTTCTTCTGTTCGTCCTGTGTTTCTCGATTTGCCCTTTATTTTCCTCTTTCTCAGTTTATATTAGCCTGCTGCGTTTCTTTCATTCAGGCACTTTCTCTTATATTTTTATATTTCTCCAACTTTCAGGCATCTCTTTTAATTTTTCTTCAACTGCTTTATTGCTCTACATCCCTTAATTTCAAAATTTTTGTTTTTCTCCAATTTAGTCTCTGTTTCTCTAAATCTTTGTTAGTATCTTACTTGTCTTAATTTTTGTCAAGTTTCTATCTTAAACTCCTCCTTCCTTGCTTTTTTTACTTTCTAGGTCTGATTCTCATACTCTCATGTATCTATATCGTTCATCTGTTTTTCCAGTTTTTCTTCAGTTTCACAATTTTTCTACGTCCCTTAATTTTAAAGCTCTTATTTTTTCTCCAATTTGGTACCTCTTTATCTCATTCTTCTTCCTTCCCTTACTTGTCAGTTCACTTATTTTCGCCAATTTTATTTTAGTTTTATTTGTTTAGTTTTATTTCTTTTAGTTTTATTACTCTACTTATGTTGATTTTCCTTACATTTTAAACTAGTTTTCCCTTGATTTTCTCGATTAGTCTTTTTCCTTTTGTTTTGCATCCCTTAATTTAGACGTTTTTATTCTTTCTTCGATTTAGTATTTTCTTAATTTTATTATTATTATTATGACCCTGTTTATCATTGGGTGTTAAGGTGTAATATAAAAAATATACAAAATGTGTATTTATAAGATGCAGTGCACTAAAACGTTAATTAATTTTTATTTGACTCTGCTCTATATATTCTCCTGGCTCACTCTCTTCTATGACATGCTGATTTTATTATCTTTCAAGAGCGGAACGCTATAGGCAAAAGTTAATGATTTTAACATGGTGTCTGTCTGGAGACACGATAACTTCCGTTGTAATCATCGGATTCACTTCAAACTTGGCATATATATACCTTAGGTCAATACCTTCTTTGTTATTAAATTTCAGCCAAATCGGCCAGAGGTCAAGGAGTCAACGATGAGGTCAAACTTTTTTCCATCACATAACATATGTCATGTGATACCTCATTCGAAAGCAGACGTCATAAGGAATATTAGTTTATTTCACCTCTCGCTAATTCGCCACACCGCTGTCGAAAGTTTCATTTATGGTTTTACACCATTCTCGTTTCTTTCTCTCTTAATATATCTTCTAATTGTCTATCCCACTTTCTTTTTGATCTACCTATAAAATTTTATTGTAGAGGTCTTGCTTTCTATTTTTTTACTGTACTTTTCTCTCTCATTCTTACTAAACCACCTTGTCGTCGAATATCCACTCTTAATGGTTCCACTTTGAGTTCTTCTCTTATTTTGCTATGTATCATTCTGTCTCAATTTGTTATTTTTATTATCCTTTTGAAATGCCTCATCTTTATTACTTGTATTCTGCTTTCCATTTTTTTTAGTTAATATCCAATGTTTGCTTCCATAGAATAATGTGGGTTTTAAGTCTTATATACTGATACTTGACCCTTCTTTCAACATAGCTCTGCGTTGTTTCTAACCTGTCATTTAATTCCGCTTCCGTACTCGTAATTTCTGTATTTATTAGGTATTTATTATTAATTTATCCACTACTTCAATTTCTTTATCATTCAATTTTACTGTTGTCTTTTCTTTTACTATGGTGCTTTTCTTATGTTGTTTTTTTATTGCGTTGCTTTCTTACCCTTTCTCAGATTTATATCTAAGCAGTCTGCTTTAATTTTCTCTTATTTCCTCTGTTCCTTTACTGGTCTTAATTTTTAACACACTGATATATCAATCTGTTCTTTTCCGTTTCTTTAGTATCTTTTAGCTTTGTCCCGTTTTAATTCTTTTTATTTCTTTGTTTTTATTATACTAATATTATTACTCTTTGACATTTCACATATTTTGTACAATATTTAGTAGTCAAATTATAAGAGAATAAGGCATGGCTAGAATACGAGCAAAATATGACGGAAATTCGCAACCAATCCTATCCTTAATAGTCCACTATTATTTTTGTTTATTTAACCGTTTCTTTCCGCAGCTATTGATTCATGAATCAATAAGGAAGGAACTCTTCCCATGAATTATTTAGTCAATACGCTGATTGTGTACACTGCTTGAAGCTCCTGCAGCTTTCATCATGCACAACTCGACAAATGCCTCCACCGCGATCTTTCAGCAGCGCAATTGAAAAACACTCTAAAAGTTTGGGCTTCAAATTTCTAGCCGAAGAACCTCGCCGCCGACGGCTACCCCCCCCCCCCCCTAACCCCATTCAAATCCGAAAGTTCGGCTTCTGTTTGATTTTGTAATTGATTCTGTAATGCGGCGCGCTCCGGCTGCACTTTCAGCGGTCCTGAATTTAAAGCAGCTCAAATATTGCGCTTGCGAGGTTGCCGCCTGGCGATAAGCTGCATTTATGAGCCGGACTCGGCATTAATGCGGCGCGATTTCGGCGGCGCCTATTAAAACATAAAACCAATAAGCGTAATGACAGGCGCCGACAGAGCGCGGAATGCTGCGGGCGAAGCCAATCTACATACCAGCGCCCGAAAAGCATAACGCCGTATCGATTGCCGCAGCACCAAGGACAAAAAAGATAATAAGTTGGAGGGTTTCCCGCTGTTCGCTAATTAATTAAGTGGGACTATCCTTAATAGCCAATCTCGGATACTTCAAAGTGCAGCGCGCTCGGCGGGCTTTTTATTGTCGCCGCTGCAAAAAGCTTAATTGGGTATTAAGCACCTTGAGGCGGCACGCCCGTGTGTTGCGGATTACGCAAATTCCCTCGGTGCCGAAGCGAATTCGCCAATCTGTCAAAAGAGGGGCGCAAGTGGTGCGCGTCTTTAATCAAACAAAATTAAACAATCAAAGCAAAAAATGTATACTGAAAATATTTCTGAAATATCTGCCAAATATACCAAAAAATATAGAGCAAATATAACGCTGTAATTAAATTAAAAAGTAAAGGTGCAGAGAGAAATGAAATAAATATAAAGAATATAAAGAATAGAAAGAAATCAAAGTAAGATCAAGATTATTCAGTGTAAAATAATTTTTAGTAGTTTGGAAAGTAGTTATGGAAAACTTAGGTTTACTAACTAAATAAACCAGCAAATTTTAGACTAAATAAATATTTGATCCGCCTAATCTTTGAAATCATCCCCCTTCACTTTCTCTGCATGTGCGTCATGTTGCGGGAAGCTGCTGATTTCGATCTTGGAAAGAAGAGAACTTTTCTTGACATCTACCACAGAAATGACGCAGAAATCAGCTAAGTAATGTTGTAGGGATCTAAAAAAGTAGTAATCCGAGGGGGTTAAGTCTGGTGAATACGCGGGGTGATAAAAATTCCCAATCCAAATTTGTGATTGTTTTCAGCTGTAAGGAAGCTAATTGCCTTCTATTGTAGATCCTTCACAACTTGCGTAGACACTTGGAAATGGTTGGACGTGTTACTCTGAGTTTATTTACAAGCTGATTGTATGTGACAGCAATTCTCTTCCAAAAGGTGTTACACATCCTCATTTTCAATTTTTGGAGGGTTTTTGGTACGATAAACATAATGTAAATACAATATCTATTTTTACATGGCATTCTATTGCAACTATACTAGCATTTATTTGAAATTAGAGCCCGGAAATTAAGTTGCGCACCTAAAATATTCTTATCGATATACAGTCGTGATTTGTCTTGAAGCACAGTGATTTTTTACCTTATGGTATGAGGCCTTTTTAAGTCCAGCGCAAAATTCCTTCCTTGTGTAAACGCTTAGGTAAAGTTTAATATTACAAGCTTTGTATTAGACAACAATTCTCTTTCAAATTTTATTTAAGTTCCTCAGTCTTCGGCATTACTAAGCTAATGACGGTTAAAATTTCCACACTTAAATCATTCATCCCGCTTCTTGTAGTCAATTACAAAATAGGATTCCACTGGCTTTATCTGTTAGTTGTAACTCTAAAGGAACACAGTATTACAAATATTACTTATCGTACGACATTGCTTTTATTACTAATTTTTAGGTTATTTTGGTAGAAGGAGCACCTTTTTCAGTTCTTTGTAAAAGTGACAGATAACGCTTTACTAGAACTATGGCGTAGACACAATAGCTACAATTATAAATTAATGTTGCACTCCTAATAGATGAAGAACGCAATCTAATTTAATTGTTTCTCTGTAAAGATAAAACATTCTATATACATACATATAAATACATTTATTGGGATAAATTATAATTTTCAGAATCATACATCGATTTACATTATAGGCATTATCATAAAAAATGTACTGATGACTTTTACTTGGTTTAGTTTTTTATCTATTATTAGATCCCTATTTAAGGATTTATTTGTTAAAAATAATAAAATGAATGTTGACTCTGTAAAACATTTTGGAAATTGGCAAACAATTCTTCAAGTACTTTTTGAAGTAACCCAGTGCGCAAAGCTGCTTTTGTTTGCCACTAAAAAGTAGCAGTAGCAAATATAACTCTTGCAAGTTTATAAAGGTAAAACGGCACAACGTGCGCATCTGGGAGGCCGAAAATCCTCATGTAGTCTTAGACTAGCGTAAGGCAAATCAATTCGCTATTTCAAAAAAAAAACGGATAAGATGATTTGTTTGGAAATTTGCGACAAAGACGAATTAAGGGCAGTGAATAAGACGACGACGTGTTAAAGCATTGGCCACCTCGACCCCTCAATTTAACCACTTGTGGAGGTTTGTAAAAAAGGCCGTTTTTATACCGTTGTTATGGCTTTGATTAACAGTGATATGTTGACACACTTGTATAGATCAAAGGTAAACACATTGGGTATCCGTAAAATATATATTTCAGTGTCATAAAATGGGGTATCCGTTGCATACTTTGTTGCTAAATGTTTTAAATGTTTTAGATACTTATGAGCAATCTTATAAATTCAAATCTTAATCTGATATCTTCTTTTAGTAAACTAAATTTGGCTCATATGGGTGGAGAACCAAAAGAAGCAAATAACTTAACATTTCTTTCACGCAATGAATTCGTCGACTTACAGACAAAAGTTTGGACCCACCACAGCAAATGGTTTACATGGTTTTGAGTCACAAAAGAAATAGTTATTTTCAGATACTTAAATGCATCGTGGATTAGAAAATGTATATGGATGTTATCAAAAAAGCAATTAAGTGACGCTTACAAAACAATTAAGTCAATAGATGAACCTAAACAGCATTAATTTGGTATAGAAAGAGTAAAATATGTATCTGATAGACCAGGACAAAATCAATACAACTAAAAATTTTGTCCCACTTGGAGAAGAATGAGAAGTCTCTTGTTTAACATTTAATGTACTTCTTCTATGTCTATAGTTAATTTTTTAATCTCGATAAGGAGAAAGATAAAGTTATTGTCAATTGGTGCACCCTATAAGTTAGGTAAAATTTTATTTCATTTTATTTCCCGTTTGGAATAAAAGAATTCCCCATACATAAAATTCTAATAAGTAAAAGTATTAGATCTGTTCTGATTAAGGTTCCACACGCCTTGTTATAGTCAATCACTACTGTTGGCTTTAGCACCGCTAACTCTTTTTCTAACTATACAAAAACGTGATCTTTCTTATCATTGCACCAAAAAATTATGATTTTTTGCTTTGGTAGACTAACAAACCTTTTTAACTTTGTTTTTCTCTTCTGAGATTTCTATTCTTGTTGCGGGCACAGAATAACAGAAATGAGAGACAAGCGACTCAACTTCTTGCTTACTAACAGCTTCATAAGCATCGTCATAGCAATAGCCAGTACAAATAATGGTAGAACACATATAATTGAGTCTTGATCCGCAAAGAACTAAAGTTTTTGTTTCGAATCTGGCTTTTTTCTTTAGTGGCGCCAACCTATTCGTTTTTTGTATAGCAATAAACTTTCATCTACCAACACATCCCTTTTAGTCCTTGTTATTGCTGAAGTGTAAAAACTCACAAATGTTTCCCAATCGCCAGTATGTGATGGTTTCACAAAAAAAATAGAGTTGTTCAAATTTTTCGAGTCTATTACTCAGATTTTATTATGTTTGCAACATTATTGGTGCTGTGCTTGGGATTCGCTTTTCTGGGACACTCTTGCTAGACCAATGATCACCGATTTGTCTCAGTTGTAATAACCCAATTTTGAAAAAGTAATTAAAAAAATTTTAAGTACCGCCGTGAAGGCCAAAAATGTATTTTTGAGTTTCTTAGGAGCAGCAAAAGAAAGACATAAATCATATGGTATATACCATATCAATTTTGCGTCAATTTTTTATTCTCGATTACTTCAGAATCTAAACCAAAGCGTTTAATGCTTTTTTATTTTTTCATCAAGAACGTCTACATTACGAGAAGACCATAACAGCTAACGAAAAACAAACACCTAAAAATTCGATATGGTGCACTAATGTAAAATAAAAAGTGGTCTGGGAAATAAATAGCACAAGGGAGAGATCTACGAAGCTACCCAATTAAACAGCAAAATACAAATCAAAAACTAAACTTTGTAGCGATGTATTCATTACAGATTACGGAAGAAAATGCTGGCACGAGTTAATTATCTAACCTTAATATTTATATTTATGGCAAACAAAATTCTTGGAACTAAACCTTAAAAACATTTCAGCATTATAAAAACTTGAGTGGGAAGAACCAGGTGTTTAATGGTTTTTGAACGTGTTAAGAGTAACATCAACGTCTTCCGCACAGGACATTAAACCGGCGTCAAACCTCAAGTAATCATCCATTTGGAGCATCAATACATTTAAATTTTAGGAACAGTGAAAATACAAAGCGAAATTTATACAATTCTAACGAACGTATCTACAGAACCATAACTTTGGTATAATTTTGATCAGCACTGTCTGTCATGAAGTTTCCTTGGCGGCAACAAAAATATTATTTGGTCATGAAAATACTAAAATCACTAATAGCTGAATAAAGTTATAACTGCATAAAAGAATTTTTTAAACACAAGTTTTTTGAACATTAACTCACGATTGAAAAGAAAGAAACAGTCTATTTAGATACAAATTTAAAAAAATATATAAAAGCCAAAATAGAAAGATAATTAATGCTACAAAAGAAAGAAAATAAAAATACTAAAAGTAAGAAATAAAAAATTAACAAAGAGGACAGATGAAAAAGCCAAACACCTAGATCATAAATAATACTGTAAGAAAAAGTAAATGTAATTAAAGAATACAAAAGCAAATTAATAAATTTTTGTAAGCTCAGTAAGCAAGTTAAAAGTTAAAAAAAAAGATCTTAAAGGATACTTTATATAAGCACGTTATATAAACCAAACAAACCAGCAATTGCAACGAAATTTAAGAAATAGCAGCAAAACTAAAAGTGTAAAAGAAAAAATTGCAAATAGAAACTAAAACGTATTCAGATAATTTAGAAAGAGAAGACAACAATCGACAACAACAATTTTCAAGAAATATAAAAAAATTCAATCAAACCATTAAAAAGTTAATAAACAAAATAAAGATTGTTGTTACTAAATATTAACGAATTTTAGGGGGGGGAATACAACGAGTTCAATATCACATCTAATTATAAAAAGATAACTTTATAAGGCACTAGGAGAACAACAAATAAACAAAATATTACTAATCATAATTAAACAATGCTCAGCATAATCAAAAGCAACCGTTAGTGTTTGTGAACCCCGCAAAAAACGATTAGTGCCAGGTGCAGAAATTTATTGCTGATTTTTCTAATAGATTTTTAAGCTAAAAATCTTTAAATATGATTGAGCTATTATTACAAATAGAATTTGTCCCTATAAAATCAACAAAGTCAAAAAAATTCTTCTGTTAGCAAAAACAACTTTTATTATTCCAAAACAATAAAATATTCCTTGAAACTCTATAATGTGATTACCTATAAGTATCAACATACCATAAATAACAACAGTATTGTAAACACTTAGACCAACCGAAACACACAAACCTAGAAGAGAGGGATGGAGTAGAAAGCCAAAGTATGGTGATTAAACTTTTAAGACAAGAAGAGAAAAAATTGTGAATTATGTTCTTAAGTCGTTTAAGACATAAAACAATAATCAAGGGTCTTTGCAGCTCGCATAGGAGACGACTTGAAAAGTCAAGACTTCCATACGTTTGTTTTTATTGCAAAAATTGGAAAAACACATTTTGTTAAATGATAGTGAGGTAATGCTCCTAAAAATAATTTAGTAAGCAGAAAAGAAGCTAAACAAATAACCGAAGAATCACATGAAGACGTTACAGATATATAAAAAAGAAAGATTTACAGGAGAGATAAAATTTGAATTTATTCAAGCAACTGTTTTACCATACAAAGACGCCAGTGACAAAAAAGGAGTTTTTTTCTACTACTTTTTTCGTTAAAGTTTTTTGGGTGTTTTATAGCATGTTAATGATGTCTCAAATAACCGAGAAAGAACTCTGTTCGTCCTTTACTTATCTGCAGCAGAAGGGCAAGGAGATCAGAGAAATTGCGGAATTCTCAATCAAGTGATTTGAGGAAACGATTATCAACATGCGTTGGAACAGATCAGAACAACCGTGAACAGCAACCAATAAAGCTCATCAGCACACCGTATCCATTGCAATGAATCAATAAACATCTCGCTTTTTATCAAGTGACTTGTAAGTTTTAGTTCATTCAAAGAGAAAAACGATTATTAAAGGGGGGGGAGTAACAAAAAAATTGCTCTAAGGCTTCTGGTTTCCCTTGTATAAGAAATAAACTATTTTTCGATATCAATAAAAGCTTTCTTTATAATCTATTAGTTTTTGACCAAATCTTGTTGTTGATTATTCTCAGAAATTTAAAACTGCCGAAGGAAGAACCCATTCAGCAGTTATAAAGCCACAGATAGTATTTTTATTGCTCTCTGTTTTTCAATTGCTTTTTTTAGACAAACAAATTGCAAGAAGGAAAGTCCGGACTGACAGGGGGTGTTCTAGTCTATTATAGAGCAAATCATCACTTTTTATCGAGTTTTGGCAGTTGTATGACGCAAGGTGTTGTCATGAAACAGGATAAGTTCAGGATAACCTGAGTGCAATGTAAATATTCTTCTCACTCACGATGATAATCTTCCTTTTCAACTAAATTGTCTCTGCTACGTAGGCTAGAATTTTATTAAGAGTGTTGTCCCCAAAGTGTGCTTTAAGTCTTCTCAGAGTTTCAGGCGGTTTCACGTCCTTTGTCGTAAAAAACTTAATAATTTGTTTTTCTTAGGAGTCCTACTGTCAATTTAAATACAAGTAACTTAAGTGTTTTTATTGTTGGAGAAGATTTTATATGACACTTCACCAAAATGAAACTTTCGTTGAATATTTCTATTTTCTATTGTAGCAGCCTTGGTTTCGCGATCAATGATTTATTTGAATTAATTAATTATCGACATACAGGCACTATTTATTCAGCTAATTGGTTGGTTACTAATTAATTTAAGTGCGACATGAATTATTACAAACGAACTTGACTCAGTACAAGAATTTCTGGAAGTCTCCCGGTCCGCAGCTTTTCCAGAAAGAGCAGCCCTTAATTCTTACGGAAGGCCGTATAATTAATCTTTAAAAAGTTTCTCGAGTGAGAATGTTTTAAAATATCTTGTTAACGCAGGGCAAGAGTAATTTAAGAATAAGTGAGGCCAACAAAAAATAATTTTAACCAAATACGCAAGCGACAAAAGCCCGGACTCGATTATTGCAAGCTTTTCGGTTTATGGCGGCCTTCCGCATTTTATTCGCCATTCCATGAACGCTTTGTGCTTAAACTAGCGTGATTAATTAGCAATGTTGTATTTGAATGGCCACTTTCGCAGCATATGGCGTTGGCAAAATGGGTCTATTTCGTTTTGCGTTATAACAACAACTGGTACTTCCTAAAGAGTTAAATTTACAAATTAAAAATGCTTAGTTTATTAGCTGCAATTGTTTCTTACAAATGTAAAGATAGAAGAACTGATTAGAAAGTGTCCGTAATGATAACGATAACGAAATAAAGATTTGACTTGCATTTACCTTAGATCTATCTTTGTTCTTTGTTTCTCCTTGAAAATTAATCTTTAAGGTTTTTAAAACAGCTAGCTACAACCTCACACGCCTTTTCATTTTACAGCAATCTACCTTAACACTAAAGATGACGTAATTAAGAACTTCAGTTCTGTCAGTTTTTTTTTATTTCTTACACAATTTACAATCTATCTTAAGTCAAAAAGTAAATTATGTGATAAAATGTGGTAGCAAACGTGTGATCTGCACTTAACTAGAAATAACTACCCCACTAACCTAACACCAAAAGCTTCCACTTTGAGTATGTTCCAGTAATAATAGAAGCAAAATATAGTATCAGATAAGGTCATCTTTGGTTGAACGCCCGTAAAAATTTTAAGGGCCCATTCTTTCAATCGCCTAACAACAGTCACTTGAGTTGGTAGCATCTCGCCATTTTGTACAATGTTGAAGATCGAATACCAAGCCGTTATTAAATTTCTCTAAAGAAGTTTACTCCCAATAATATTAAACAAGGTTTGGATAGTGTGTTTGGTAAATATTTGCTTTGATATTTCCCTATAAATAAATGAATAACAAAATTTCGCTTCCATCGAAGTTGAAGTGCTTTCGGGAAGAAAGGGTCGCACTTGTCAAGCATAAGGTGCTGTAAGGTAAAAGAATTATCGGCAATGTTAAAGTATCTTCAAGTGAATAAGTTTAGTGACAAACTTTTGCGCAACAAAAACAGGGGTTAAAATGACCATGTATTTTGATACCATAGTAAAAAGAGGGTCAATAAAACGGCACAGATCCAACAAAAAGGATGGCAAAGGTGCCTCAACCGACAAAAAAATCGTGGAAATAATCATTTGGGATTTCAAATTTCACCAATTAATTTTAAGGCAATGAACACCATGGTGAACGAACGGTATTACACCAGCTTACCTTATAAATTGCGTGACGTTGTCAAGAAAAAAGAAGTGGCATGCTCAGTCAAACTGTCCGCCTTCTGCGCGATAACGCCCTTATTCAGTAAGTCGCAGTTGCCCCTCAGACCTAGCCCTCAATAATTACTTTCTACTTTTGAAGTCAAAAAAACCTTCAAAGTAGGAAATTTAACAACTAAGAAGAGTTGCGGGCACTTTGCAGATAAAACTTTAAAATATTTCTCCAAGAGTAAAAAGAGCTAATTTCCGGATCTAATAAATGTATTAAAACACTATATTAAAAAAAGATCTCATTGTTTTGTACCTATCATCCCTAAAATATGGTAGGGTTAAAAACTTTTGTGTTTACCTTTCATGTTGTCTTCAATTTAATCGGCGATCAAGATAAAGTTCCGGTTGAGGATAGTGACTGATCCTTAAATATGATCTAAGATTATATTTTTGTAGCCCCACTTGTGAGTTTTCTAGGCCAGTTTGAAGTTTTTATGAAACTAGTATGAGGTGATTATTCGTTGCTAAGATAGTAGTAGTGTTTAGGAAGGTACTATCAAAAACTTGAATGATGTCCAAAAAGGCTTTTGAGCAATACTTTTTGCCTTTAAAGATGATATTTATTGTTCTAATAATTTTATGTGGAGTATTGTGCGCGAAATCCTAACTGATGCACGGAAAATGCAATGACCATAGGCTAATAAGCTTAATGAACCATACCCTCAAAATATTTTTAAAGATATTATACATAACAGAATTTATTCTAAATGGCAGCGTAATATAAGCCCCAATCAGTTTCGCTTTAGGTCGGGGATGAGAAGCACTTCGGAATACAGGTGTTGTACAAAATTGTCGAGATATAAACAAAGTTTTATAGACTACAAAAAAGTTTGATTGCGTTCAACATAAGAAGCGCATGAACATCTTGAAAAACACAAAATAAACAAAAAAGGCATTTGATGTGTAGAAAACTTATACTGGCACAAGACAGCATACATAACAACAGAAAATATTAACACAGATGACACACATATTCAGAGAGGCCTAAGACAGTAGTAGTAATCTGTACATGGAAGCCATATTTGACGAAGCCCTTGACGAACAACAGATGGGTATAAAAGTGAATACACGATACAAAATTACAGCAAATATGTACACAATTGTATGAGAGCAGTAAAGATACTAGAGATAAATACAAAAGAGATCAAGTTTTATGATTGGCAATAGGAAATCCACAAATTGAAAGAATAACCCATTACAAATATCTGGACTGCCAGCTAAATGCGGACTGGAACCCCAAAAAAAAAATTAAAAACGCAACGGTTATGAAGTATGAAAAAGTTTTGAGAAACAGGGATCTGTTACTTCGCATGCTTTATAGAAAATGGTACGTATGGTCTGTACTACTATATGGAATGGAGTCGTGTACCATAAAAATGGACACAATCAATTGAGATGTAGACTTACTAGCGCTTGTTAAGAGTGTCCTGGACTGAAAAATGACCAACGAGGAATTGCTAAGAAGAAAGCACAAATGCAGAGAACTGTTCACTACAATTAAACAAAAAAAAACCGCTTATCTGGAAGGAAAAGAGAGGAATAGGAAGGAAACAACTGTCACGGGCAAGAAATATAAGACAATACACTAGACTCAGAGCAATAAAAATAAATTTAGAAATATGGTCGCCAACATCCAATAGAGAGAGCGGATAGACCGTCGAAGAAGAAGAAGCTATACTATACCGTTAAGCACCTACGTAAGTCTTTTAAGAATATTTTTAAAGATATCAGACAAAATATCTAGTAGACTAATTGTAACTAAACTCAAATTTCTTCTACCGACTTCCTTGGTTTTAATAGAAGTATAAATTTACTTACCTTCTAATGCGATGGAAATGATTAGTTCTGAATATCACATCCTCCTTTGAAGTTTCTTAATAACAGTGTCCTTTATGACGTTATATTTAGATGCCTTTTTTGGGTTTTTAAACATTTCAATTACTTCACTCACATTGTGGATTGTAGTGAAAGTGCCATTTAGTACGAAGCATCTAGAAATGGTTTAATTTGTTCTTCAAGTCTCGGTCTCCTGATGTATAAAATTTAAAACGTTTTTCAAATAATTGACGAGCTTTTTGTTGTTTCTTTGTCTATTTACGTACACGAGCCGCCTTTTTCCGAATAGAAGGAATATAAAGCGCATTTTTCTAATTTTTTCTAAAGTTTCCGTTGGTGAAAGCTTTGTAGGTATTCTTGAATTATCCGACTTTCTTCGTTCAATTAAAGCTCTGTCTAATCTTTGTTTATCTTAAAAAGCTCCGCTCAACATCTTCTCTTTTTTTTTGAGTATAGCGTCCTTCCCTACTCTACAGTTTGAATTTTTTCCTGTCCACTGCTTCATCTCTTTGTTTATTTATAATTTTAAAGGAGATCTAAATTTTCTCTTATTGGAAATTTTCTCTTTGGTATCCTTTAAGACGCAAAAATCGATGACATCAGGAAACTTGTTGTCACTGGGCCAATAAATAAGCAATAAGCAAAAAAACAAGTTAACAAAAACAGTGGAATTTTAATGTTTTTAAAGTTAGTAGCTTTTTGTTTATTGTGAAAGCGTTAACAGATTTAACTAAGGCTTGCGAGTTATTTTATCTTACAAATAATACCCAGCATACAATACCTTGGTCGTCCAAGAAAAATGTTTTAGCAAATCTGTTCTCTTTGTTGGCCCTATTCTGAAATGATTTTAACTCACGATTGGCTTAATTCCTTGTGTGTAATATTATGAAGTTCCTACATGTAACTTAACACAAAAATATTTGGAAACCAATGAGTAATGGTGTTTTATGTACATAGTAGACTTATGAGTTATAGCAACTGATAATTAAGGCGCATATGCCACTGGCAGAGTTTTCAGAGAGATTTGAACTCACCCCTGTTAAAAGAAGCATTTGCTCTTGATCATTCGGCCATAGCGAGGACTTGTTTAGCCAACCGAACAGTAGAAAATTAATTTTAAATTGATTTTTAGAAAAATATTGCAAAATTTATGAGCAGCCTACCTTTTTGTTAAAAATATTATTGTGTGCATTTGAATTAAATACATCAAATAAATACTTTAGAACAAAGAAATATTTTGGAATATTATGGAAAGTCGATTCTTAAGTGAAAATATTACAAATTTTAACACACGAGTGGTTACAATTCTGTTTTTAACTATTATCTGACTTCAGTAAAGCTCATTAGTTATAAAATTTAAGTAAAATCATTTTACATCACACATATAAAGTGAATAAATTTATATGTACAATTAAAAATATTTTACACTAGTCAAAAATTAATTGTATGCTAAGTGACACCGTCCTGTTAGAACCATATTTGTTCCAGGCCTAGTTGGAGCTAAATAACTGGGTTTCCATGTAACGGTAGCGATCATTTTAACTGTTTGCGAATCTGTCTAGTTGAAAATGTGCCTCATCAGTAAGAGTGTTTTTTTGGCTAACAATAAGCTGGAAATCCATTTTATAATCCTCTATAAATCAATTGACAAATTGTGGGCGGTGAAAATGGCAAGGAAGCTTAAGCCTTTTGTGAAATGTAGAAGAACTACCAAATTCTTATACACGATGCCGTGTCAGTGTTTTCCGATTTGCAGCGACACTTTGACTAACTATAGCGATATTTTTACAGGATCTTACTTTACAACGATAGTCACGACTCTTACGTCCATTACGATCCAGTTTCATCAAGTTTTGTAATCAATTTTCGCATAGTTGAGTTATTTGATGCGCTCTTTTGATCAAAAATTCGCTCAATATTCTTTCGTACCACATTCTATTTTTACTAATTGGAATAATCACAGACGAAATCTGTCAAAGCATCAGAGTTGCTGATCACAGAAGAAAAAGTAGATGCGAAGTGCAAATCTGGCGTTTAATTTGAGTCACCCTTTAGTAATAATACCCAAATGCAAGTTCAGCTAATAAATTATATAACTAATTCAGCAACATATATTGGAGAATCTTCTTTACCTTTTGGATAATCTCTTTTGCCATTTTCTTTTGATTAATAATTTAAAGTATTCAAATTTTATGTGATATTACAGCAAAACTTAAAATACTTTCTCTGTTCTATTTTTACTAGACCTGGCGGCCACAAAAGATTCAAAATTATATTACCAAATTTTTTTGATAAAACCATGTATGTAGTAAGTAATGTCATGGTATCCCTTCAAACGAAATCACAAATATCGAAAATTATTCCGTTTGGTATTTGGGGGCATTCGTTTTCAATGCCCACCTATAATTCATCAATGGTTTCAAGTTTCTTAGCATAAATATTACTCTTAAAAAAAACCTAAAAAGTGTAAGGTCTGTTGAAAGTATAGGATAATATAGATGACCTCTTTGCCCGATCCATCCATTTGTCATTTGAAATTTAGCATCTTGTTGGAAATAAAAGGTCATGTCATGAAAATCTTGATAAATACATGGTATGATTGATTCCTGCAGCAAATTGAAATAAACGATACCAATTAATTTATCCATGGGCTGATAAACCACACCACACTGTCACTCCTGGCAAACACATTATTTTTCTTTATAATTGTATATTTTTATGTGCTCAGTAAGTACCATTGTACCAGTTAATTTGAATGTGGCCTCATAACTTTAAACTAAACTAGTCATGGATGCTGCTGGTCTTCTTCATTAAGAGCGTGTACTAATATGGGTATATAATTTTTCCATTTGAAGCGCTATAGAATTCAATGGACACCCTTCTTCACAAGAAACCTGTCAAAGAGCATTTTGATGATATCCTTTCCTCTATGGAGCGTTCGTGGATGTTCTTTGCCTTCCGGAACGTTATTTATGGACATTCTAAAAAGTTCTATCTGCTTCAAACTTTTTTGTAATTAGTCTGATGGTAAGCCTAGTAGGCGGATCAGTTTCAAATTGTCTCTGCACTTCTGTGGCGTTTTCCAGCCATTATTTTTCGGTTAAACCTAAAACAAAAGCAAAATTCAGGTAGTTATCAGCTATTAGAATGTAAATACGTTTTTGCGACACCCTGTATATAGTTCAATCTGTGTAAAAAAAACTTTAATCCCCTTGCATTAATTTTTATTAAATACCCGCGTTGGATTTTCCTAACGCGGTTTTAACAGCCTCCGAACAAAGCGGGCCAAGTTCGGGCGTTAATCGCGACTTACATTTAAAATTTCGGGGAAATAATTAACCGCAATTACGGCGCCCGCAGCCCCGCGCGCGAGGAGTGCAGCTGTCTAATATTAATCAAGAGTACCGGCTCCTTGTGCACCTCCGAAACTCGCCCATTAACCTTTCGGCATTCTTGACTGAAGATGGATTACCCCGTGTATCGGGCCACTCGCTAAAAACCAATTAAAACTTTTTAATTAATTCCGGCGCGGCGGCTTATTAATTCGTGCATGCCCGGCTTTGCATAGTTGCACACGCCGGGCCGCGATCCGCAACTGATACAGGAGCCGAACAAAATATCAAAAATCGAAATCGGCATGGTTTTTCAACTTTATTGCTTTTATAATGTTATTGCTTTTATTCAAAATATAACAATACAATAATAATGATGATGATGGTCAGGCTTTAATACACCGCGTGGAAGTATGGCCTGCGAATTAAGAGGTTGAGGCTCTCATATGTTCGCTTTCTCTACCCAGTAGTCGCGCACGAAGCGATATGGCAGTACTGCGCCGTAGACAACCGCTAATATTATCCCTTGTACGAAGTGAACACAGGTACTTAATTATTTTAATGGCTGAGTAAGTCAGCCGCCAGGCTCGAGGCTTTAACCGCACGTCCATACCGGCGCTAGTCAGAATACATAATAAAAAAATCATGTGAAAAAGACTTTACAATTAGTAAGCTTACAAAGCATATTAAAGCTATCAGAAAATTGTAGAAACCATACTTAAAGAATAAATTAAACATGAAACTCAAAAAATGTTTATAAGGAACTACTAAATGAAATTTAGGAAAAGCTGCAAAAATAATTTATAAACTGAAGCAGTTAAAAACCAAGGGACATAAGAAAGTGTAGAAAAATTTGTAAAGACACCTTCACCTCCAACCAAAAAAAAAGAAAAGAAGCAATCAAATTTGAATTAAACAGTTTAATAAAGAAAATCATTGTTAGGAACAAAAAAAATTTTATAGCAAATTCCTTCTAATGTTAAAATTAAAATTGTGGAGAAAATTGACCGAAACAAATTGAATATGAAGGTAAAGAATAGAAAAATGTTAGAAACTAGAATTACAAAGAATAAACAGAGTAAAATCTCTAAACATAAAAAGATAACTATCAAAAAAATAAAAATAATAAACTGAAAAGATACAGTTACGTGTGTATATCAAATATAAACTGAATTTTGTTAAATATATTGAAGTGTTATAAAAATATAAACGCACAAAGTTATTTTTTATAGAAATTTCTTACTTAAAACACATAATCCTCAACGGACGGGTAGTCTTTTGATTTTGATATAAAATAAAAGTACCAACCGCACGAAGCAACATCATCGTCTAATTTCTATCCTCTAAGTGTTTCTTTTAATGGCCCAAACGAAAATAAAACAAGATGATAAGCCCGGAATGTAGGAAGTGTTTCATCGTAGGTTAGAACAAGTCCTTAATTCTTTGTCGAGTTTGGCTGAACATTGCTGTAGCTTATTCTGACCACAAAAGTACTTTCAAAAAGCGTTAATCGGGGGCGGTCATCCTCGAAAAGGCGGTGAACAGTGCGAATATTCTTCTCAGTCACGCTGATCCATGGATGAAGTCTGCGATGTAAATTTCGATTCTTTCAAAAATTATTTAAGCTGCGCGTATTCTTGTTATCTTACTGCGCCTTAAGTCTTCTCAAATTTCGAACATTTTTGACTCTTGATAGTAATGGACGAGAGTGCTTCTTGCCCTGCAATGGTGATACTGGCTAAAGAAGTAATAGAAGAAAATCTCCTTCAAACAACCATATCTACAACCCTCAGAAGCCGCACCCATATTTACTGCACGGCGATTAAAGAAGAAATGGTTTATCTTTGATTCACCCATATATAAAAAGAGTAATATAAAAGAAAGGATAAAACCAAGTAACGATTACTCAAAAATGCAAGTAAACAAATGGGATCAAGTAGAGACTATAAAACTTATCAAACAATTAACTAATGAAAAAGAATGCAGAATGTGAAAAGATAAAAATAATCATTTAAAAAAGTCCATTTACTGTTTTGTATAGGTTTTTTATCACCTTTAATAGTTTCATTGGTATTTTTGGTAGCTTTAGACAGTCCCATATTATATCCCTCTGTACTAAGTCAAAGGCAACTTTTAGGTTAATAATGTAACAAACATTTCTTTTCCCTTTTCCTCTTTCTTTTCTATTATGTTTCTTAAAATAAGCTGCCTGTTCTTCTAATTTATTGTCGATATATTTTCTTAATATTTTTCTATTATTTTGGTATATAATTTAAAGGTCCACGTAATTCCCTCTTATATATTGGATTTATTATATTGTTTTATCACTTTTCTGGGATTTCTTTGGTATGCCGTGTTTTTCTGAGTATATTCAATAACCATTCTCTATCTTTCTCTCATAGCAATTTTATGATCTCCGGTTCTATTCCGTCTTGTCCTATTTTGATACTTCTCATTGCTTCGTCTAGTTCTGTGTCTATATCTTCTGGGGTTTCTTCCTGCTCATCTGATCGCTCGTCTTCCACTTTGTTTCTGGTGATTTACTTTTCATTTCATTTTCTTCAATGCTGAATTTCTTCGAGAAGAACTCTGTCATATTCCTAGTATGCTTTTTATATCCGATTTTACTTCATTATTTTTGTTTCTTACAGTATTCCAGTATTTCCTGTTATTTTACCGAAGTTTTCCCAGCTCTTTCTTTTTACTTTTTTTACCGTTTCTTTTGCCATACTTCTCTTGCTTATGTATTTTTGCCTGTGTACTTCTTGTTTTGATTCTATATATTTTTTATGCCATTTTTTTGTTTTTGGATAATTTTTCTCACTTCGTCACTCCACCATACAGTTTTCTTTTTCTGATTTTTATGTTTTTTTATTTTACATGTTTCTTTTAGTATTCTAAGTACCATTTCACTAAAAGTCTTTCACTTTTTTTCTAATGTCCAATTTTGCTCCTCTTGTTCCTGTTTAATTAATTCTATGTCTACTTTTTCTTGGTATTCTCTTCTTATTTCCTCATCTCTTAGCCTTTGTATTTGTGTTTTACCTCCATATCGTTAATTATTGCTGTTATTAAACCTTGAATTTGTTGTAGTCAACAAAACCATAAAATATTTATATCACTGCTTTCTTTGTGTTTTATTCTATTGATATTTCTTTCATTTGTGTACTATTGTAAAATATAAATAAACTTTTTATTAGGTGTATGTGCCATATTTTATTGAAATGGTTATAGCGCGAAAATGGCTGTTCTTACTCAGTAACTCGATTACAACCTTTGTTACAATTCTTTAAATTACAACTTTGTTAGATAATTTAGGTATAAACTTGTGCAATGCACTTTAATTAGCTTACAATTAGAATACTCACCTACAATCCTTCTACATGAAATACATCTCAGACGACCGCCGCCTAACAGCTCTACTTTAAATTAGAGGCTTCTTATCTCTTAATCTTCAGTCTTTTTTGCAATTTGAGCAAAAATGTGTTTAAATTTGACATTGAACGGAATTGTTTTTCAGAATAGACAAAACCGTGATAACAGACCTGAAAACCTGTCAAAAGCAAGTGGAACGAGAGTTTCGTTCGCGGTAGACGCAAGTTGAGCAACAAAGACGTCAATGCTGGTGAAAGAACGCAATGGGGGTGATGCTCATGGTTGGGAATATTATCGAAGAAGCTGACAAAAGTAACGAAAGTAATTTTCTTTAAAGAGAGAATAAAAAGAATTATTTGAGAGTATCAACATTAGGACCTAAATAAGATTGAGCTGAACCAGAACCAGAACTCACTATTTAGTGGAAGAACCTAGAAAACGGACACTGTATTGTATGTGCCTTCAAACCTCACTACATTTGTAAAGCAAGAGAGAAAACCTGAACCAATGGAGGCAGATGTAAAAATTAAAGTAAACGGGAAAAAGAGAAGAAGATTATGAGGCTTCGAAGTACCCTCAATGCATATCCTAGGCCCCAATTCAGTATATACAAATTTTTACTTATTTTCCATTATATTTTTTGTTTTTTATTCCTTTTATCTTCTAGTTTACAATTAATGAGTATAATTAATGAGTCTTACCATTAATTGTGCAATTTTTTGGTTTTGTCTTAGAATAATGGAGGTGGTGCACTTAATTAGGAATATTACAAGCAAGGCTGACAAAGCTAAGAACAATCATTTGCTTTGGAGCAACAATGGGAAGAACAACTCGAGAGTACCAACATCAAAACCTAAAGAAGGTAGAACCAAGCCTACTTCCAAAGTTCAAGAACCTCAAGAACGTATGGAAATCTCAACGTACCAACCGCTTGAAACCTCAGCACCAAATTCGTAAAGCAAGAGAGTAAGATATGTATACCAAAGTAAAAGAAAAACTGTGAGAAGAGAAACGGGTCTGACTACAGCTCGCGCCTTAATATTAACATTACTTAATTTGGTGTAGCAACTAATAGCAAATTAATCCCGTGGAGATCGGAAGCTCGAAAGAACTAGAACATTTTTTTTGTTTATTTTGGAATCTCACTCGATGCGAGTGCGTATGAGAAACCATCATTTCTACCTCAAACGTCAACGAGAGCAGACCTGCTTTTTTAATGTGAGTTAACTATACTTTGCTTTGTAAAATAACGTTCTGAGAAGGGGATTAACAGTTTTCAAGTTGCAAATGTAGTCAAACTTTGACTTGTTCGCCTTGCAAGAGACACACTTTGTCTGCGTTCTTTTAGCCCAAGCATGGCCTTTAAGGTTGCATCGAATTTGATAGCTTAATGTAAAGTCAAATTTTTCTACGGCTTTTAGGGTAGAAGAAAAATTTGGACATTTTTTCAATCAGGTTTCGATCTTTTTCTTCAAAGTAAATCTATATCTTGCTCTTCGAAGAACTCGTCAATGTTACGGTTAGACTTTATACACTTCAGTTTGACCTGCAGCTCCATATCTAAAGAAACAAGAGAAAACAGGAACTAAAATAGACCTCAAAGTAGCTTCATTGCTTCAAGCGCTATATCAGGTACTTTGATCTTTCATGCATCTACCAAACCAATCTATTGATTGTTTTCATTCAAAACCACGGTTTTCCATCTTTTTCGGTCCACGACTAGTTTTTTTAACTCATTATAATTGATACATCGTAAATACTTTATTATTATGTCATATACTGCATTTACAATCTACCTGGTGAGCTTTTTCTTTTAATTATTCTTTCTACAGTTGTTTTAAAGAGTTTTTTATTATGCAGAATATGTCCATGTTTTTATTAGTTATTACCAGTATTAATAAAATTATCCCTAGCATCCGTTTGTAGTACCACATGTTAAAATCCTCTAGCGTTTTCCGTCCATTGGTTATTATTCGCTTCATTGGAGTGCTACACTGCAGACGAATGTGTCTTAATATTGTGTTAGGATCTCAGTTGCTATATTATGCGATATCAGAAGTCTCCCCTTTTTGAGATTTGTTCAGCCCTTTAATTTTTTGTCGGTTCTTTTGCCTTTTGTTTATTCTTAACTATAAAAATTTTCACTTACTTTGTAGGTTGATGGTCGAGTGTAATGTTTGTTTATTGCCTTGGTGCTTCTCTACAAACTAGAATTTTAGTTTTCTTTCCATGTATTTTCATTTTGTAATCTATGTCATTTCATTCATTTTGATTTTCTGGTTTTTTAGTTCTAGAACGGTTTTGTGTTTGCTGTCTTTACTGTATAGTTTTTTAATGCAGCGTTTCTATTTTTCCACAATAACGCTGTGTCTTGCACGTCTGCTCAAGTTTTGCATCTTTGAAGTACATTCTCTATTGGTTTTGTTTCTCACTTCTCGGTATTTTCTTTGCAGGTTTCTATGTTTTCTTCTTCCCTTAATAATTTGGTTAATATCCCTAGTGATTCAGTTTCCGTTTTTCGTATTTTTTAAATTGCAGCATTTCATCTGCTGCGTTAACTATACATTGCCTTATAATCGTCCACGTCTTATCTATGTCTATCTCATTTTTCTTATGTATTATTCTGGCAAATTCCCAAAAATTCTATTGTCCAATAATTCCTTTGTATCTTCTTGTTTCAATTTATCACTACCACATCGGCACCTGGATATGCTTTACTATTTTGCATCTGATTTTGGAATTTTTATTATACAAATATAAAATCAATCTGGTGTCTTCTATCACCGGGCATTTTCCATGTGTTTCTTCTACAGTTTTACCTCCAGAATCTTCAACTATTAAAGACACTATATCATTAGTGTTGATAATTTTGGCAGAGTCGGCAAACCGCGGTAGTTCCCGTTACTTCCCTTAAATCTTTGACCCATACATGTGTAAAGACATTTTTTGATGTTTTGTATGGTTCTTGTGTCTAGTGGCTAGAGCCCTCTTGGTAACAATATAGCGAACCACTTAAAGGCAAGGTGGGAATTTGGTTGATAGAGGCTATGTATTACGCTTATCCACCCCTTTACACCGCGAGTTCACGCTATGGTCCACTAAAAAGAGGAGTGACAGTTTTGTCTGCATGCACTTTGGAATATTATCAAAAAGATTAAGTGCATTACAACTAATGCACTTTAAGTTGTTGCGTTTGTATGTTAACTCTATAATTTTAATTTGAGAGCAACCTCGGCAAGGACAATTTACATTCCTTGCGCTCCAGCTACTTGCCGCCTTTCAAACATTACAACACAGATGTTGTTTGAGCTCCCGTTGTATTAATTAAGCGGCGAGATGAAATAAACGCCGAATTGCTCGCAGAATGGTTGCGAGGGCCAGCCCTCGCACAATGCAGGGCCCACAAACGAGGAATAAACTACAGGAACTACTTCTGATTATCTTGTCATCCGTTATAGATGAGGTGTAGCTCCCCTTTCATTAGAAGGCCACGTGGTTGTATGGCGTGAAGAGATTGTGTTTCACTTTTGCCCTTTAAAATAGCCAACAACAGAAATTACTGTTTAGGAGCTTCGGCTCTATTTCAAACAAACGAGCTTTTCCGCCTCGTTAGTTTTCATTGAGGCAGATGTGATGCCTTGGATGCATAATTATCTAGCTGATTTGGTAGTTAATAAAATAACTCGATAATCCGCACAGCGACCTTTTCATTAGTCGAGTGAGCAGCCGATTGGAATACACCGGCCAATTAAACAGCCAATTTAATTAAAACCGGCTAATAAAGACAGTTTCATTTACTAAATATCATTTGCAGCCGATTTACGTAGCTAGGCACGTTTGAACAATTCGCTTTATGCTTCCTACGTGGCTGCAGCGAGCGCAGTTTGTCGCAGACGAAACTTGCCTGTAAACGCATTAACTGATTGCGGGCTGAAAATGGGAATTTGAATTTTAAATCCACCAATTAATTATTCTAAAATCTGAATGTTTCACTTTAAGCTTATAAAAGATATTACAATATCCAAAAAGGCGACTAACTGCAATCGAACCCGCTCTCGCCCGGCTATTAAGCTGCCTAAATTTTCTGTTTTATATATTTTTTAAATTTGTTTTACATGTAAAAAATCTTTCGGATATTAATAAACAGATCAAACATCGGTTGAATACCCTTTTCCGGCGCCAAAACATATTTTTACATACAAAACACCTTTTTGAGGAATTCTACTCGCAAAAGGACTCGGGCTGCGAACTTGTTACGAGAGACTGGTGGCTGCTCTTTGATTCTTTGAAGTGGGCTAGAAGCAGTAATTTTGGACAACGTTTTTACTGCCAACATTGTAGCGAAAATAATTTAAAAAGTCTGTTGCTGCCGACAATAAAGAAATTTAAATGCGCCTGAAGAGCTCGTTTGGGGTAAACAATTAGAAGCAATCTCAAGGCCTACGTTATCCTTTTCTTAAAGTAGTCGCTTTGTAACTTTTTATTACAAGGCGATATTTATTTTAAAAATCCTTGAAAATACAAGAGCGTTGCCCGATCCATTAAAATGGTCGACAATCAACTTTGATATTTTGAGAAAAAATTATTTATATACTTTTAATGTAAAAAAGATTTCTTTATATTAATATCAATTATCTCGAGCCATATAACAAAAAAGTAGTTCAAAAAAATTAAATTACATTTCAAGGCCGGTACCAGCACCCAAGCGACGAAGCGGTCATCTTAGGGTGTAAACGTTTGGGGCAACATCGGCCTAATTTAAAATTGATGAAGGATAGTAGATAACGGTGAAATTTTCTATAGAAAAGATTAATAAATATATACGCGAACTGCAAGGACACCACGAAGGTCTTTTTAGTTGAAGTTGCCATGTTGAGATAAATTATTTGAGTATGACCTACAGTGTGAACGTCCGTGGTAACTAAGCGTGGCAAAGCTTTCTCGAGTTTTGGAGAAGGGCAGAAACGAGAAGTGTAAGCCAAAGCTCTCTCGTTTATCCTCCGAAACTCATGGTACAGGCCAGAGCTTAATATAAAGTTGAGAAAAAGAAGTCTAGATTTTCAACAATAAAGTATCATAGATTTTATGAGTATTGCTTGCTGAGCAATAACATAAAAAGTTACCGCTGAACCTCAGTAAATTTTTATAGGGTATTTATAGATGTCACTATCTACCCTCTTTCAACTGTTTTTCATTGCTCCCTGTTGTTCCAATCTCCTTTTGTCAGACTTCTCCTTTCCATGGCCTCATCCATCTCATCTTTAAAAGATCTTTTGGGCCTTCCCCGCTTTCTTCTTCCTGGTGGACTCAATTCTGTTATTCTCTTTATCCATCGCTGGGGTGCCGTTTTTCAGACATAGCCGTATCTCAATAATTGATATGTAAAATAAACCTTGTATTGCTGAAGGTAAATTGAATTGGTAAAAAGATGTTTCACCTGCTATACGTTATAAAATTTGGCCACAAGAAGGGCATCAGACAATGCCAGCTCTCTATTGCTTCATGACTTTGTGACCTTTCCATTTATTTGATTACATTTATAGAACCCATTTCAAACGTCTGTTACAAGAGAGACAAACCGGTTTTTTCAACGGTGTGTGCAATAGAAAAGGAAGAAAACTTTTGTTTCAGAATTACATAATTGGATTTTTAAAGAGTAAACTAAAAGTTTTTACGTGATCGTTAATCCTAAAAATAGAACCTTGCGCAGTGTTAATTTAAAGATTCAAACACTTCCAACTCTGTTCTATAGCTCCTCATAATGCATAAGTACAAACTTGACAAATGGTACTACGAGTTGACCCTTACCGTCTACTTAATAAATTGTGTAGGACTTACGCTAACGCCCGTTTTTTTTTAATCAGGTAGAAACTCAATCCGTTTTGCCATCAACTCTGTCAGTATAGAAAAATGTAAAAACTTTGGTTTCGGAGCTAAATCATCAAATCTTCATCAAAGCTTCAAAGAGCAAACTAGAACATGTCCTATTTTGTTTCCATAGTACCACATTGTTAGTTGAGTATGCGAATAAGCTCTTCTTAAAAAATTGTTAAAAAATGACTTTTACTTGATCAACTTCATAAAAAACACCTCTCCCCACAATTAATTTTGTTAAAAACCTGGTAGAAGCACAATCCGTTTTGCCATAAACCTTATCTTCACTGGAAAATAAACAATACTTCTGTTTTCAGAGTTAAAAGATCGGACTATAATTTTTTTTTAATTTAGAAGAAGGACATGGGGTGTGGTTAACTTTGCCAGAGACTCAAACACGGACAATTCTGTTGCCATTGGGTTCTATAGTGTGTTAAGTGTGCATATGGTCACATTAATGTGGAAAGTTAAATGTGCAGATGAGTAACTAACCAGAAATAGCCTACAGTAGAATCTCGCACAACAGCCTTCAAAACTCCAAAACCAGAGCTTGTTATAAAGTTCAAAAAAAAACATCTATGTCTTAAGATATCTTTAGTTCATTACTGATTTTTGAAAAATTACGCGATGAACGAAGAGGGATGGTATATGCTATCATACCTACTTACTGTCATCGAAGAAGTTCCGCTATTCGAAAATATCAAGGATCTCCCTAAATTTGAACTAATTCTGTTTGTAGAAAATATCTTATATTGTTGAAAATAAATTGAGCTAATAAAAAAAATGTTCCACCTGTTACAAAGCACATTTCTCACAAGAAGAACATGAAGCATTCTCAACTCTGTCAGAAATTGATAGAATACATCTTTACTAATTTTAGCATACTTTGTAAAAGTACAATTTGTTTTGCCACCAATCCTGTCTGCACTGACAATAGACTTATATTTTCGGAATTATAAAGCAGAAAAAAACATCGGACAGTATCAGCTCTATTACATTTCGAGCACGCCCAATTCTGGTGCCGTGGTATTTCATAATGCATCAATGTTGAAGGTAACTATATTAAGAATGGGCCTTTGCCGTCTACTTGAAAAGAATTGTAGAACTTATAATCTTGGTAGATCAATTCTGTCTGCGTTGGAAGAAAAAAACTTTAGTTTTGAATTTAAAAGAGCAGAACCGAGAGCTTTAGGCAGCAAACCAGAGATTCTTAACGTGATCAGTAATCCTAGAAGATGGACATCGGCCAGTAACAATTATGTAAGAGATTTGGACGTACTCAATTCTGTTACCATAGTGCGTTAAGTGCACGGATCACCACGTAAACCGTATTAAGAATTGATCTTTACCGTTTATTTGAGCCAATTTATGGAGCCCATCTTCACCATACATCTTGGCAAAGAATTCATAAAAGCATAATCTGTTTTCCATTAAGTTTGTCTCCACTTAAAAAAACAAAACCCATTTTATTCCTGGAGTTACAAGACCGGGCCCTAGAGCCCTAGAGAAAACTAGAAGATATAGATGTAATCCTTAATACTTTAAGTCTGACATTGGACAGTTTGAATTCTATCAGAGATTTAAACACACCAGTAGAATTCTTGCCCAACATCCTTACTAGAGACTGTTCGACTATCATCCTTCAGGATTTATAGTATAGATCCGATTTTATTATAAGGTTCCAGACTCTTCGCAAATAAAATGTCATAAATTTTATAAATAACAATTATCCATTTGCTCTGTTGCTGATTTCTAAAAGATTAAGCAATTAACGAAGGCGAATAATATTTGCTACCATATCCACTCATTACCATTGGAGAAGCCCTGCCTAATAATAATATAAGGCTACCGCCAAATGTCTGCACTTTTTTATTTAGATAATACCTTATATTATTAAAGATAAGTAAAGTCGGTTAAAAATTCTATCTACTACACGTTAAGCAATTTGTCCACAAGAAAGACATCAAACAGTGTCAACTTTGTTAGAGATTTAGCCATGCCTAATTCTATTGTCATAATATTATTTTGAGTTAAATACGCGGATAATGAACTCTAGAGGAGCTCTGTTAAAACTTAACGTTCGCCTATTTGATTAAATTTGTAAAATCCGCTCCAACATTTATTTTGGTAAAGAACTGGTGGAAGTGCCAATTCATTTTACGGTCAACACTGTCTTCACTAAAAATGAAAATAAACTTATGTTTTTGGAATTAAAGGAGCGGACCTAAGAGCTTCAGAAAACAAACGAAGTTTTTGACGAGAATCTCAATTCTAGAAGAACTCTGTTGCCGTACTATCTCATAGTGCCAATGATCACTGTGTTAAGAATTTACCCCCAGTGTCTAATCATAAAATTTGTGAAACTTGCCCCAACATTCGTTTTAGTAAAATCCTAGTAGATTTACAATCTGCTTTGTTATTATCTTTGCCTGCGATAGAAAGAAACTTCTTTTTTGGACTTAAAAGAGAGCAAAATTCTTAACGTAATCGCTAATCCTAGAAGACAAACGATCGTGTAGTGTCAATTCTATTAAAAATTCAAGCCTTCCAAACTCTCTTGCTACGGTTTTCCATAGTACGTTAATAGGCGAGTCATTAGTTCTCGAGAAACTGTTTAAGAAATATCGTCTATTTGAATCAATTTATAGAATGCTCAACCAACATTTATTTTCGTAAAGATGTGGTAAGAGCCACATTCCAATTCTTCATAAAGATTGTCTGCACTAGAAAACAAAGTTCCAGCAAAGCTCTAGCAAAAAACTAGAAGATCATCATCATTGATCATGAAATTGAGTACTCTGTCTGACTTTTTGACAAGTCCGACTTTGTTACTATGGTGTCCCATAATATGTTGTGTACGGATAATCATGTTCAGATGGTTACTAGGCACAAACAACTTGTAGGAGAATTTTGTCCATTATCCTTCAAAACTTATAGGATAAACCAGAAGTTGTTCGCTTATTATCCTTATTATATAGGTGACAAAAGTAAACCATCTTTTAGAGTTTATCATCATCAACATCGCAGAGCCATTGGAGTCCACTGCAGGACGTAGGCCTCCCTTAAATTTTTAAAGATTTGACAAGTAAACTCCACACTTGCGGGTTGGTGAGTGAATAGAGTATATGGAGGATAAGAGTATAAGAGATTGTGGGTAGGATTAAGGTTGGGACATGACTTTTTCCCGGTGTTAGGAGATGCAGAAGAGTCCCTGAAGTAGATTTATCCTTTATCGATATCACAGAGTAGTATCTACCCGCTACCCATTTTAAAGTTTAAGGGTAATAGTTATTTAAAAAAATATAAGTTTTTGATCTGACCGTTAATCCTCTTTGAAGTTTATTGCGGTTTTAATAAGCAACTTCTCAATCTTACTTATTCGCGACGAGAATAAAGGCATTTATTCCACCATGAGCAACCCTAAAGTCTTTTGAGCACACAATAGTTGGTATCACCGTTACGCTGTACGAATTATGGCACCATAAAAACGCTTAACCGCCTTTAATAGTCATTTAATGTAAGATACCAACAATTCTCTTTCTTCGAAAAATTTTGATATCCTGAGAGGCAACGTTAAGATGCGGCTTCAAGTGTGAGTATGGGCAATTCCCAGAAAAGACAGAAGTTTCAGTGAGTATTGGTGAAGTCCCCTCAAGTTTTAAGGAAGGACAATAACGAAGACACTGTCAGGCTTCTGCGCGACAATTTTTTTATAAGTTGCTTTGGATGATGAGGAAGACTAAGAAACTTTAATGCCACGATTTTTGTAGTCAGTAGCTTTTTAAGTGCATAGTTGTCTCGTTTAAATTTGTCTTGTTTCTCAGTGTGTGCGTAATTTGCCACCACTTTCTTAGTTTCCGCTTTCCTGCAAGTTTAGCTGTAATATATTGTGGTAGTATTCAACGTTGCTAACATTACGGATGTACCTCTAATCGATATTATACTAAAACTGTACAAGGGATGTAATTAATTTAATTTCAGATAGTTTCATTCAATCATTTGGTGATCCAAAAGTCAATTATATTTGACACTTGCATGTCGATGAGTCAGTAAATTGGTTAACCGTTAGAAAGTGTTAATAGTTATCTGATAGAATTGTCTTCCGTGTAGCTTAATCATTTTGAAGGCATATTAAGAACATTTTGCAGACAATGACATTATTTGGGAGGGCAGAGAAGTGTCGAGGGAACGATAACTTACGACTTAAGAATATTAGTAGACATTTTGTAAAATTTGCAGTTAAAAGGAATTTTTTTGGTAGTCAGATGTCTTTTTATGAAGATAATTAAATGTTTGTTATAGATTTCCTTAAAAATTGTTCATATTCTTTTTATGGTGAAAACATAGTTTGCAAACTGAGAGCTTAAGGTTCCCATATGTTTGACCCGGCCGTCGCACATTCTCTTTGATACAGAATGATGTAACAAACTACATGGTGCGGCAAAATAACTTAGACAAAGTTCCTTTTTTAATGCAGAGCCTGAGATATGTTTGAACATGTCCCGACTATAGACCTCAACTACTCTGATTCGACTAGATCCCACGCTTGTTGCAGCAATTGCTTCGGCAACTCCAAACCATTAAGAGTTTACCACGGGCACTAGTCTTTAGAATTGATTGGCGAGTAGGGTGACCATTCCGCAGATGTAATAAAATTTTAAACTCGATTTTCTACCACCCCTGAATAGTATGAGCTGACGCAAAGTTCTGTTGAAGCGTTCACCTCTGCTCGCTGAGCTTACGAAAGTTCTACAGTTCTTAATTATTTTTCTGACTCTCATCTCACATCATCGGACCTCGTCTTAATAACTACTACAGGTTCTGGATATGTTTACGGTGCGATTTCTTTCTCTTTCGAGATGGTTACTTTCATGATTAAGCTCAATGAACCGTTTAATCGTGTTGCATACGCTTTTCTTAACGGTAAAGCTGTAAAAAGTAGAGTTAATTCTTTTTAACGTTTTAAACAATTTTTTACTTTATTATTACTCAATTTTTGCTGCTGTATACAGTTTCAGTGCCTAAATTTCCAGTGAAGGAAAACGTAAACCTTTTTCCTTTAATGTTCGATTTCCTGAAAGCTTAATCAACCCCCTGCATATTCATATTTTTAAAACAACAACCAAACTCGAAACAGCAAACTAAAATATCGAGAACGAGCGGCCTTGACTGTAATTACAAGCTGAACTGCTTTAAGCGCGCCGGGATAATAAAAGCCCGCCGCGTTACGGACATCGTTAACATAACGATCGCCTTTCCGGCGCGGGAAATAATTTCGCCGCGATTATTCGCGGCCCTCGCGCGCTTTCCCGATTTTCAGTCTGCTGTTTAGCGCCGCGACAAACGCCTCTATTAGGCCACTTCAACTCGGACCAGCTTTATGGTAATGCCGAGCTTTATGGAGCGAGGAGAAGTGCCTTTCGCAGTAGTTGACACGGCGTGCATAGGGTGCTCGGCTTAAAATAAGACAGGAATGGTAAAACGGACAACAAAACCGTACGAAAAATTTGCCCTGCAACACCTCCCTTAAGCCCACCTCCTTCCGAGTTTTTTAATGGCCGCAATTAAGAAATAATTGCAGTCATTACGGCGGTAGTAAACAAATCCCCAAAAGAAAGTTTGATCGGCATTCCTTAATTAACCGAATTAAAATTTTAATAAATAGCTTCCTGTCTTGAAACCAATTAAAGTCCCTCACCGGTAATTTCAGCCTGGGATACTATAACCTTTAAAGGTCAAGCAACAATCGCATTCTTGCGAAATTAATATTTTATGAAGCGATTTTGACGAGCTTTTGGAAGTTTAGACTTTATTTGGCACGCTTTTCACAGGAAAATTTGGGGCTGAAAGGTTTTAATTGCTGATTGCTTTACAACAATTTAAGCTGATCAGGGAGTTAACTACAAAAATGCACACCTTAGTAGAAGAGTTGCACTAGAAATGGGTAATCCAGTAGACTGATAGAGATAATGTAAAAGTCTTATGATAATTGGGGTATGTTTCTATGAAATGGCACTACAGTTTTCTTGTTGAGCTAAACGCAATGCACTGATTTTATTTCATGGACGTTTAATGAGGACATTGCCCAAATTACCAGAAAATAAAATAAATTAATTTTGTCTTAAAATCTTCTTAAAAGGGCTTTATATAGTTGAATACTACTGGATAAATACCGTTCATGTCCATTTAAAGTCGCCACAACGGATAAATCTAGTTGAAATAGTCTACAGTGGAAGACCACTGCTAATATGGCAAGCATCTCATCGGAGCAAGTATGCAATAGTTTACATAAAAATTATATGATACATACAAATGGGCACCACAACTCTTTCCTATTGACCAAAGAACGTAGTGTTTAACAATTTGTTACCGTAGTCAAAACATAACTCATTCCAGGAAAAAATTAGGAGTTAAAATAGTGAACAACAAAAGTTGAGGCCGTACAGAAGAAGGCAATAACGTTTTACCGACTGGAAAAGTAAAGACCACAGCCTTTTAGAATTTGTAAAGGGTCAGTCTGGTCATCTATCTAAAAAGAAACAGGAACCGGACTGATTTAAAGAGAAACTGAATAAAAAATGGCAAAGATCGGTGCTCAAAAAGTGCTCTTTCTTTAAGACAACGCGCCGTCGCACAAATCTATCGCCCCGATGTCAAAATTAAACCAATCAAAATTAGCACTAATTTTTGTTCTCCAAGTAACTTTTTTCTACACCCAGATCTGAAAAATTACCTAGCGGAAAAATATTTTGTATTGAAGATGCTATCTCCACCGCAGCATGTGAAAAAATGTTTTGGTAGTGACTTGCTGACAGTTGAAACATTAGATCTCAATTGCAATTACATCAACTTTAACCTTCTCAGGCACACTTAAGGTGATGAGAACCCCAAGAATATTTAGAACCGATGTACCATAAAAATCGTTCACTCTATCTTGAACAGCATGGTTCAGTAAAGCGCTGAAACTTGGCAACACTTTTTATCGTATGTTTAAGTCTCTTCTACAAAGATTAGTTGTAGATAACGTCTCTATGCTTTTTGATGGTAGAACGTCGTTTTTTACCTTTATAAAAGTTTTTAAGGGCTTAACATTTGTATGCAAACTCAGCCCCTTCAATTTATAGAAGAACTATTATATTTTGGTATGACTGAGACCTTCCTTAAGAAGGCTTTAACCTCCATTTTTCAAGCTTTTGGAGAATTTATTCTAAAGCTTGCAGAAAAACGTAATTCAATAATTTACATCTAATACCTTTATTATTCTTTATGGTGCAAAATGCCCCCGACCATCATATAGTTCTACACCACAATATGGCAATCAGCAAGATCAAGGTGGATTGAAGAATTAGCATAGTCGGTGGAAATTAGGAATAAATCTGGATAAAAGTATACTGGTTTCATTTCAAATTTTGCAACAATTTAGGAGGACGATGAAAAACACAAAAAGTGTGCCCTATGTTTTGTAATCTTCATTCAAATTGTGGTATATTTCAAAAGCAAACCAATTTTTAACGTTGGGATCATCCCACTTCAAGTATAGTCTAAGGGTCAATCAATTCTGAGACAACTAGTAAACGTTTATATGATAAATTTACCTCCCTCCCACCTCTCTTTTTCTTTCGTTGGTTTATTATAACTTAAGACTATCTTAAATGTTCAAATAACGTCTACAACAACAAACCTAATTTATGTTAACTTTTAAATCAACTTTTTGTCTTAATAAATTGTTTTATTTTGGATATCTCGGATTGTGATAACAATTCTACAGTTTTGTTTTAGTTGGTTGATTATATATTGTATTGTGACTGCACAGATTTCCTATTGTCCCAAAATTATGATTTTCAGATTACTTTAAAAAAAAACAGTTATGACAATCACATTATTGAACAAAACTGACAACTTTTCGAACTATCGAAGATTTTACAATATCATACTGTAATATAGGTGTTCCAGTATTTGACTTTTTACAAGATAAAGCCAATTTTGGATTAAGATGAGTAACTTTCTGAAGATTAAGTGAGCACTCACTCGCATTACTCCTGAAAAGTCTACAAAAACCGTTGGGGGCAATATTTCACTGGCGAACGCCCCTTCCCTCGGCCGGAGCCGGCTCGTCACTTTCAAGGATGACGCGCCAATTCGTCACTTATGCGCGAACTCTGCCATTTCCCGTTCCCGTTCGATCCGTTAAATATTCAGGTGTCTTTAATCAAGCGGCGGCCTGTGCCTTTGTGGAGTGGAGCGAGCGGCTTTTTTATATTTCATGCCCGCCAACTCCGAGACGAGGCGAACTTCCAGAGAGTTATTGAAAGTATCCGGAATAAGCAGCGTAATAACACTGACGCCTCCTCTTCTTCCCCGACTTGCTTCTGATGCCTTTTGGGAGCCGAGCAGATTACGGTTACACCGCCCTAATGCGCCCTCGGTTGTTTATTCGTTGCCATTATGGAGAAACCTATATCATCCAGTAAGTGCCTGCGCTTCTCATTTGCTGCTTGACGTTTGTGTTTCAGAAAGTGAAACATCGAACCATTATAACATTGATAATTGTGATTGATGATGGTCTAACTGTGACTTTCTTCATATACAACTAAGTACATTATAGTTTTATATTGATTAAGCCGTCATTTTTTTCTGTTCCAAAAATGTCTTTTAATTGTAAATCAACAGATTTTCTTCTTATAGAAACTCTGGAATTTCTTGTAAGAAAAAGTGACAGTCATGAACCAATTTATAGTGAGCACCGTGTACCGTTGACCTCTAGAACTGAGCAATGGATGACTATAAGCTAAGCCGAGTCTAATGTAAATTGAAACTTTTTTATCTTTGAATATATTTATGCAAACTGAATGAGTCATCTTTTGATAATTGACTTAGCATACAAAAACTAAAAGCGCAACTTAATTAGAACTTTCCGTGTACACAGTGTAGTTCAATACGTACATAGCAGTCTAGTCTTGTTATTTAACAGTAGCGCTTTGTATAATTTTCAAAATTGAAATTTTGAGTTTTTTATTTTTAGTGCATTTAAACAGTGATCTGTTTGAGCCACAATTAAAGGCAATACAATTTTTTTAAATAAAGTTTCGTTCAACTAAAACCTCACATTGTGCTATTTATTACAAAAAATCTATGTAGGATACTGTGCTCTACTAAAATTTATTACAAAATTGAAATATTGTTTTTGAATTTAGAATTGGCGTCAGGTCTACTAACAAATCAAATAAGGCCATAACATTATTCCTGAAAAACCAGTGCCGATTAATTAGGCCTCGCCAACTCTTTCTTGCTTCAAGATCAGTAGTCGATGCTAGAGTTCTGAAGTGACGTCAGAAATCAGCGAATAAAGCTAATTTAAGCTGTAGCAGCAACAACGTGCTTTTGCCGTCAGATTATATAGTTAGACCCGTTCTGGGTAAAAATCGCCGGCTGATTAGGCTATGCCGACTCTTTTTTATTTTAAGACTAATAGAATAACACCGGTAACTTAGGCTGTAAGCAAGAACAGTTATGCTCTTATCTTCTTTTTGACTTGAAAATATTGATTACATTATGCTGCCAGCAGATGCAAATAGTTTTTGTTGACACTAGATAGTAGATCCATGAATTTGTAAAATTATTTTCGTTTCCTACAGCAAAATTGAATTGTCCCAGCACTTTAACCTCAACTACTTCATCAGATTGTCAGAAGACTGTCGCTGAGGTATGTAAAGCAAAAGGAGAATTGTAAAAAGCAAAGAAAAATTGAGTAAAAGAACGCAGGCTCGTGATATACCAAGTAAGACAAATACGCGTCCCATCTACAGTCTTGAAACTTTACTAAAATTAGAAAGCTGCGGTTAAACATTTTTAAAGCCTACAATCAGCAAGTGGCAAACTGTAAGAAAAGACTTGGTGTAAGCAGCAGAAATAACAAATACTTCACTATGGAACAACTGTAGTCTTCAAATTATTAATATAAAGTAAATTTGATTTTAGGTTTGATGAACAAGTATCTTGCACTTACGTGGAATTTGCATCAAAGTGGACCAAGTTATGTCGTACAGGCAAATCAAATTACCTTATTTTTGAGAAAAAAGCAACAAAACTGTTTTCAAATCCTCAAAAACCTACCACGGTGACTTAGCCCTTTGTCTTAATAAAGAATAAAGTAACTTCAAAATATAGTTGGATTGCTATAGCTAGAGAATTTAAGAAAATTTTTTGAGGCGAATTTATCTAAAATTCAACAAACAATAATCTTATCTGCTGAAAACAGAGTTTTTGAATTCAAGCGAAGCCAAGGGCAAAAGCCAAAAAGACAATTTTGTTAATAAACATTCTCTAGTGTCTGTACTAGAAATTTCAAGTGACTTTCTATCGAAAGTACTATTTTTATTGTTTGAGATCAAAATGTGGTTCTTAGTTACAGCCTAAATTGTTAGCGTCATTTCGGGAGCTTAATAACGACTACTGGTTTTAAAGAGAGAGAGGGGGGAGTCAAGTCAAATGTTTTAACACACTTACACTCTCTACAAAGCTAGCGAGGCCTAATCAGCCGGCGGCATTTTTTCCAGAACATGCTTGAAAGTCACTTATTGCGTTAAGGCTTCATCTGAGTTATTGGCAATTCTAACACTTGGAATTTAAATGCTCAAATCCGTTGACAACCGTATTGAGCATTGGCCTCCAAAGTATTTCTGAAATATTTTTTATTTTTAAAATGTATTAACCTTCTTATTCTTTTTGTAAAGGCAAAATTCCTACTCTAACTGGACTCCATTTAATTGTATCCGTAAATGTTACTATTCCATTTAATAAATATTTTGCCATTAATTAATTGAAGTTTGTCAGATAGATCGTTGATTTTTCTGAAATGTTGAATGGTTATAATCACTTAATTTTCTGTTACTTATTATGATTTTGATGCCTATCTCTGTTTTCTTAAAGTCTCAATTAGAAAAATTAGTCAACACGATGGACGTAACTTTTCAACACAACATATTGATATAGACTGGTCAATAACAACAGAAGTCACGTAAAATTATTTAATAATTATTTATTTCTACAGACAGTAGTCCCGTTTCTATTTTTTCGTTCTAATTTCTCTAAGAAAACACTTTTACCTTCTTTTCCAATTTATGATAATTGTGCTAAACTTTACTTAGTTTTCTTAGAATTTATGTGATGGCCTTACTGTCCCTTACACTATTACCAGATTTAGATCTCTCTTGCTCTCTACGTCTCTTGATCATCCCTCCACATCTTAAATGTATTTACCGATATGCAACTTCTACATTTGTTATCACTTTTACTTGCGCTGTGGCCCAAAAACATTAATTTTAACCTTACTACTGAATCAGTCACAAGCTTTACTTAGTTTTTCAAAATTCAGGTAGTGTTCTTCCTGTTCTTTACACTATTTCCTAATTTAGAACTCTCTATTGCTCTCTACCTTTTTAGATAATCACCCCTCATCTCAAAAAAATAATTAAATCATCACAATTCAAGTATTAGAACAAATAGGAAATAGGAGAAAACGAAATATAAGAATTAAAACAAATGATGCAAGACATAAAAAATAGTATAAGGATATACAAAATTTAAAAAGTACTTAAAAATATGTCAAAAATAGAGAAAAGAAAAAACTTTAATTAAGAATATACATTAAAAACCAAAGTAGGGAGACAAGAGAGAAATAAATATAGACATAATATCGTAGTAAAAGGAATAAAAATAATAGAGTTATTAGTGATAAACTAGGATATCAGATAAAAATAAAAAATAATTATACAATAAAAAGAACAAATGTCAAAAAAAATACAGTAGAACTACAAATAAGGAAAATGAAAAAAAATTAAAAACTATTAAAGAAGAGTAATGTATCCATTAAACTATTTAACAATAGAACAACGAAAAATTCAAGAGGAGTTGCAATAGGATTGGAAAAAGAGCACGAGGCGAAAATATCATACTATAAAAAAATGATGTTAGTTTGCAAAGAGTATAGAAATTAAAGGCGGATAGCTTTTGTACAAACAACTAAAAAGGAAAAAGTAAACAAGCTATTTTAACGAGGAGACCAATCAACCGGACAACGATTAAGAACAGGTTAACAAAAAATGTAGAAGAAAAAAAATAAATAGGCATTAAACACATGGAACATAAACAGACTAAATAGTAAAGAACATAAAATAGTAGAAAAAATTATGATATATAAATTCTATAGGTAAACAAAACAAAAACAAAAAGTACAAGTAAAAAACTATTACATAAGAAACAGGAGTTAAAGTGACAAATAGCGTAAAAGGGAAAGCAGGAATAATAAGAAGCGGATAAATAGAATAGACTGTTATAGAATATTAAGCAATAAACCGCAGAATAATAAGAAAATGTGTGATGCACATATACCCACAACAACAAACACCTCTGAAGATTAAAAGGATATTTTTATGAAAAGCCCTAGGAAACAGAACTCTGCAGAAAAAAAACAAAACACAATAAGAAACTGAAATAGAAGCAAGAGAAAAAGAATAAAGGACAATAAGGTCTCATAGGAAGACATGTTGCAGAGGAAACTATAAACAATAAGGGAAGAAAAATGATATAATAATAAGAAAATGTGTGATGCACATATACCCACAACAACAAACACCTCTGAAGATTAAAAGGATATTTTTATGAAAAGCCCTAGGAAACAGAACTCTCGAAAACAATCACAATAAGAAACTGAAATAGAAGCAAGAAAAAGAATAAAGGACAATAAGGTCTGATAGGAGACATGTTGCAATGACTATAAACAATAAGGAGAGTATATTTTGGATAGAATACTATTTCGTGTTAACTATGTTGAAACAACTTAGTTCACGGGATGAACCGCGTCTATTTTGGGAAAATTCTCGACGTTCCGGCATCGGCTTTGATGCCATTTTCAAGAGGTTAGCTCTTCACTCGGGGTCTCAATCTGCCTACTCCCCAAGGAGAGCTATGAGTCTTTGAATAAGACTGACCTTTCGTGTGACCTGCTTGATCTTTTATAGGGCTGGAAGTGAAAGTTTGTTTGGCGGGAGATGCGTTGGATTGGGGAAAGTTTGTAGGATTAAGGGTGTTGCGTAATTGGCGGTGCGGAGTAATAAGGGATTTCCATTTGACAGGTAAACGTTGGCTGTCATCTCTTGTGTTGAGGCACTGTGGGCGTTTTTCTATTTCAATTGCCTCACGTACTATTCTGCTGGTGAAATGGGAAATAGGGGCAATGGTTTTAGCCCCAGAGAAATTAATTTTGTGGCCTGTTTCTTTGCTGTTTTGGCAAGTGCCGAACCATTATCGCCTTTCTGTACGGCCAGAGAATGCTCGTATATTCGGCTAGACATTTGCCGATTTGTTTGACCAATGTATGTCCTTTGGCAGTCTCCAAATATTTATATATATATATATATATATATATATATATATATATATATATATATATATATATATATATAAATAGTTAGGAAATATTAAAAGCATAATAAGCTATACAACTTTTAACAAAAACATAAGACTGGCGGTAAAAGACGTAAGAATATATAGATACGAACTATGACTTTTGAAACTTTAGAAAACAAATAGTTAAAACAATCAAAGGGATCAATTTGAAAAAAACTAATGTATAAAATCGTAAGAGATATAGAGAAATGATAACGGAAAAACTAAAGTCGAAGAAAAAAGAGGAACGCACAGACTGAAAGTACAAAACGAAAAATGGTAGCAAAAAAATGCGGATAAGAATAAAACACTCCGAAAAAATACTCTGGGACGAGGAAGGCGAAAGACAAAAAATTATATAAATAAATAAATCAAGCTAGAGGTACTGTGAAAGTTAAAGAATAGCATGAGAAAATTTCGTAAAAGAATAGAAAGAAGCCACGGAGGAAATCAAAAACAATTCTGAACAATAGTAAATATAATCAAAAAGAAGAAAAAGCAAGAAACGACAACAATAAAATAATAACGAGTAAAGAAGAAATAGTTGAAACATAAGAGAAACTTTGTAAAGAGAAATTTCAAAGCAATAAACTGCTATGATAAATAGAACAAAAAACTTAAAAAATACAAAATGTACACAAGACGAAAAAATATTACAACGGGAATAATAGAAGTAAAACAAAAATAAGAAATAAAAACTTCAGTATTAATAAAGTTAAGGAAGAGAACGAGTAAGAAAATAAATAAATGAAAGATATAATAAAACACGGAAGATAAAAAGATCCGCACACAGCATAATAATATATTACATAGAGAGGAAGCAAAAGTAAGAGTAATAATTAGAGATTTTTCTTTCTAACATGAAATGCGATAAAAAAATATGAGAATTATAGTAAAAAATAATTTAGATTAGAAGTCGGCAAGATATTAAAGGAATCTCACAAGATAACAGACTTATTACAAAAATTATATATGAGAAGAACATAGGAAAAGCAAAACAGCTCTGTTTAACATTAGCGACCAAACATAGAAGCCAAAAGAATATAAAACAAACATTACTACAAATAAAGGAGTTAAACAAGAGAGCAGTTAAAGCCCGCTGCTGTTTATTACAGCTAAAAAGAAAGTGGGCTCATAAAAAAGATAACAATAATACCAAAATCATATATGCAAATAGCATAGTACAGCCACAAAAATGAAAAAGAATTGCAAAACGCAATAAACATATAAGTAGAAGAAGCAGAGAAGATGGAGTTAGAAAATACATAATCAAAATTAAGTTTATAAAAGCAAATAATAAAAAAACGCAAATTGAAAAAAAAATTAACGAGGACTTGCAAGAAATGAACGGCTATAAGTATTTTGAACTTTAATAGCAAATGACTAAAAAATAGATAAAAATACAAAACAAACATTACCCGATAAATAAAATCAAACAAGAAATGAAACAAAATTGAGAATATACAAAGGTGTACCTCCCAACTCTAATATACGGTGCGAAGAGCTGGACAATGATGGATAATAACGGCAACAGAAATTAAATATCTGGGAAGAGTAACTGGTAACACACAACGAATCTAGTAAAAATACAACGAATAAAGAAGAGTCTAAAACAAAAACCAGTAATAACAAAGATAGAAAAACAGTAATCAAAAAGGAAAACCGGGAAGAAAGTGTGAAGTAAATCTACGAGATATAGTAGGAATAAGAAAAAAATTCAAAGATATGGATAGAATACCCAATGCTCTAGGAACCTAAGATAAAAGCTTAGGCTTGCTTGCATATGAATAAAAAAATTGCTGAAAAACTATGAAAAAGCATTAGTTTTGAGATACATATAATATACAAAGCTGAAACTAAAAAATTTTATTTTATTTTAATTTTTATGCACTTTTTCCGCACATGCGGGCTTAGCCGGCAATAAATCACCATCCATCATGCTGCATTCGGGCGCTTTGCATAAGCGCCCGCCGCCCTTGAAAGAATCTCCTGAAACCCCATTGTCGCGCGCTCCGCCAACATGCATAAGCTAGGCGCCCCGTGCGCTTCTTTCGCAGTTTTGCAATTTCTGATTTCACTGCAAGGGTGTTTATAAGCCAACGAGCTGCTGCTTGTAATTACGCTGCTGATTGCTTATTATAATTTACATTCACGCGCCAAGACCTACTCAGCTGAAGGCGCACAACATTAAAATCGAGCTAATTTTGCCGGCGAGGATATTAAATCCCGATCCGCGGAGAGGGTAATTCGGCGCGGTTACAGCTGCTGGAATTCGATTATATTCATTAGCAGAGCTGCCTGAAGCTAATGGGATATTTTGTAAGTGGGGGGATGCGACTGTTAGATTACAAAAATTAGTTAGTGAGGACTTGATAACGTAATTTAATATGTTTGCTGTCTGGATCTATAAACTGCAATATTAAAATATAAAAAACATTCGTTCCATTCTCTACACCTCGGAACTTTCCCAATGACCCCCGTACTGTTGTTTGCTCCCGTTATTTCCGAGCGCCGCATTACAAACTCGAAATTAAATTTGTCGCGTAAACTGAAAAGTAGAACGAAAAAATGGCCATAAAGCTGCCATTTGGGTGCACAGCCACGCAAATTAACCATTTAAGCCCGCCTGCAAACTAAATTAAAAAGCGGGGCATTTCCAACTTCGCTGCACAAATGCGCCTGCAGTTAATTAAGCGGGCTTTGCACTTCGGCCGTGCAAGCCGCCGGCATCGCTGGACGTCCCAGGTTGGGGCTTTATGGTTTTTCAATAAGGCCGGGAGCTTTAATCTGGTGCCGCGAAACGTATCTCTGCTCCGGGATAAAGTATCGGAAGGATCCGCTCGCCTGGGGCGCTTTATCTTGGCCAGCAGCTTGCGGCGCGATGAACCCCGCCGAAGATGGAGATTTACGCGGGAAGGGCTTAAGGGCCTGGCGTGCAAAAATTATTACTTAATATGATAACAGAATTCCACTGCTTTACGATAATAAACTGTCAGATGTAGTGTTGGGTAGAGGATGAATGTTTCAGCAAACGATCAACTGTATCATAGTGAATGGAGTTTATTGAATAGATAAAATATTGATAGATGGTTATGTTATTCATGGAGTTTTTAAGTATCTGTGACGAAACATTTACTTTGCTTAAACTCGGGAGTGTCTTTTCTTGTAGGGCATAATAGAAAGCTTAATCCACAAGTCAAAACAGTTAAACTCTTACAACCTAAATACTAATAGAAATTTTATCCAAGATTTTGTCCAAGAAATATGGTATTGTTAAGAACTTAGACTGCTTCTTTGCAGAAGTAGACTTTGGTAGTCATAACTGTGTTTCCAGACGATCGATCAAATTCTGGGCTGAAGGTGTTTCTGAATTCTTTGATTCTAATATGCTGAGTTCAAATAAAAACTTCCAAGAAAATGTTGTTATTTAATTATTTGAAGACTTTCTTGCAAAGGTATAATCTCATGTCTACAACTTGCCTTCTATTAGTGAAGAAAAACTATATCTCTAGATGTCTAATCGAATCCAAATCCTATATAAAACTTTAATTTCCCCCCAAAAAATGTTAAAATTTGTCGCTGCTTTTTTTAGCAATATAATTTAGTAGACCTACTTTATTTTTTATTAGTAAAGCAGAAATATGTTTTCACATGCTCAATTAGGACAAAATCGTTTCTGTATTTCCCACCTTTTGCATTCCAAATCCTGAAAAAAATTTCCCAAGAAAGGCAGTTTTGTTGAAGTCTTTAACCACTACTTTGCAAAGGTAGAGTCGAATAGTTACAATTATGTCCCCAGTTGGTTAATCAAATTGTCGAATTAGTTCGAGTCTTTAATTTGTTCCACGAAAGGTACTGCTATTAAGATTTTTGACTATTTTCTTGCCTAAATCAGGTTTGGTAGTCCCCAAACTTTGAAATTATTTCTGACTTGTTCAGTTGCATAAACTTAATACTAGCAAAAACTTCAGTTTTGTCTAAACTAGATAATGTTTTTGTCGTATTCAATTGATTTGCGGCAAAACAGTTAGGTAGTCACAACTAATCTTATTGGTAAAGCAGAAATAAGCCGTCATATAGTCATCTAAACTGTGGGGTAATTATGGATTATTTCATTCTTATGGGCCACATTCTGAAAAAAACTTTTAATAATGTTTTTAAGACCTTGACTATTCTTGGAAAGACAAAGTGATTACAATCCATCTTCTTGTATTAATTAAACAAAAATATGTCAACCAAATTGTTGAGCAACGACATCTCTAGATTGATAGATACTGCAACTTTGTTCAAGAAAAATGACCTTTTGTTTCTCATTATTTTCTTGGAAAGATAGAGTTGAATGATTACAACTCATCTTCTGTTAGTAGAGGAAGATTATATTTTCACATGATCAATTCCGAAGTAAAATTATTTCTGGATTATTCGACTTATACTTTGTTGTGTCGTTAAGATCTTCGATTGCTGTTTTGCAGAACTAAAGTTTGGTAGACATGACTCATCTTTCTCTATGACTGATACACAAGTTTGTCTTCCGATGATCAATCAATCTATAGGATGAAGCCGTTTCTAGGTTGTTCAATACTTACATGCTAAAGCCTAATAAAAATTTAAAAAAGGATTTTAAGAAAGATAGCGTTAAAATCATGGCTACTTACTTTGAAAAATACAATTAGATGGTTACAACCCATTTTCTATTAGCCAAACAGAATTGTCTCTAAATTGTCATTCTTTTACATCTAATCCTAATAAAAATTTCAGGTTTGTTCAAGAAAAATTTGACTACTTTCCTGCATAAGGGGAGTTGAGTGGTCACAACTCATCTTCCTCTAGTATTGAAGCATAGTTATGTTTCCAAATGGTTAATATAATTATTTCTGGATTGTCCAAGAGCTATATGCCAAACTCCTACAAAAACCATAGTTTTTCGAAAAATAATGTTATTAAGTTTAGTAAAAAAATAATTTTCTTTTAGTACTGAAGCAGAAGTATGTGTTCAGATGATCAATCAAATTGTGGAGTAAAATTATGTCTGGATTTTGCGAGTCCTGTAAACTGAATCCTAATGAAAACATTAATTTTGTTTAAGCAAGATGACATTGTTAGAAACCTTGACTAATTTTTGCACTAACAGAGTTTTCGTTTTTTCATTAATGAAGCAGAAATGCTTCTTCAGATTATCAATTATTCTGTAGAATGAAGTTGTTTATGGATTGTTCAATTATTATTTCGATGAAACCCTTAGCTTCCGCCAAGTAAATTGTTAAAATATTAAAGTTTTTGATTATTTCTTGAAAAGCGAGTTGGGTGGTTAGAACTTATCTTCTTGTTTAAATGAAGCAGAACTATGTTTCCAGATAATTAACCAAATTGTGAGGTAAAAATTATTTCTGAATTGTTTGCTTCTTATATAATATATCATCCATATTGATCTATAGGTTTATCTAAGAATAATGATGTTAAAGTATCGAAAAATTAACCAAAAAACTTAAAAAGAGCTTTTTTGAACCTACGCATACTGAAAATTTAAAATAAAAAATTGACTAAATAAATTTGCCCTCTCCACGGAAGTGGAGTGCGCATTCGGCCTGATGAAAACCCAGCATTCAAAACAATTCTGGAGTGCTTAGGCCGTCGTCTCGTTCCATTTTGTCGGGGCTGCTCAAGTTCCTGCGTTGCCCAAGCTCGCACGCCTGCTTTTTCAATCACTTACGCGCTGAAGTGGCGGCCGCGGTTGCAAGGTTGACATATCAGGCCCATCTCGCCCAGCTCGAGCGTCCACTTGCGAGCTCTTCCATTACCGGTATTTGTTAAACCAACAACCCCGAGTTAGGGCCGGATTGTGTTACATGATCGCCCTTCTGCAGCGCTTATACTAGCTGAAGCTCGCTTAGTGTGACCGATTCCGATTTGCTAGCATGGCCACTGCTGCTTTTGAGTTTGTGCTCTACATAATTACCGCACAAAAACTTTTTAATAGCCTGTGTATATCCATTGCCATTTATTGATTTAGTTTTCATTTAGCCTAATTTTTAATACAGCCATAATCAAATAATCCAATTAACTACTAAATTACAATATTTGATGGTAATAGTGAGCACATTAGCACATTAGTTACTTGATTATGATCTAATTGGCAATTATGCAACGATTAATTCGGTTGTTTTAAAGCTAATAAATTTGACTATACAACAATTTAAAAATATTTATTGTTTTCTTTAGAAGAGGAAAAAACTAATTAAAATTTCTGTGCTGGTATTAGCCCCAGATGTAGCAAAATAATAAAAAAATGTTTTATACGAACAACATTAGAAACTTCATTAATAGGTTTCTGATTACCACACAGTTAACAATTACTTTAACCCTTTAGCTACTGGAATATATTTACAAATATGTCTGTCTAAACGCAAAACAAAAATAAAAGAAAATTTGCACAAATGCTGATATATCCATTTCTTATCTATATGTGATGATTTATTTACATAAGAATGGCAAAATTGGACGGGCCGCACGGGGTATGTACCCCTTTCTTATAATATCGTTTTACGTAAATATTATATTACAAACACCTTTTCTAAGAAGGTTAGTCGCTCTAAGCTTATTGTCCTGGTTCACTCTTGGTAAATATATATTTATCTACTGAATTACATGCACCCTTATTTATAAACAGGGATTTGTTACATGGGGGTAAATGTAAAAAAATATAAGTTTGAGTACAACATTCAAACTATACATATATACAGAATTACAAATAATACATTCAAAATAACCTAATAATACATTGATTTTTGTGCTCCTGAAGAAGACTCATAAGTCAGTCGAAACGTCTAGAGAAGATTTATTTATTGAGATATCGACGTACAAATTATAGTGAGAGATATAGAAACGCAAACAATGTAAAAATATAAGAAATGTAGAAACATACATGTCAAAATCAAATTTCAAACAATGTAAAATGTAATAAATGTCAAAAATATCGAAAACAAACGCTGTACCTACAAGTAACAATACATAGAATAAAATAAAAGATGTTTGCTAAGAATAAATATGTATAATATAATAATTATTTACAAAACATACCTATAAGTAAACAAACTAAAACTTATACCTAAATAAACTTATAAATATGTAACATCTCAGTTTTATCAAAAGTTTTTCTGGTGTGATATATTTTGTAACAGTCGCCTATACAAAGTCCTACTTTACACTCAACGCACCAAGTTGTAACATACTTCCGTTTCTTTTCACCTCGGTCAGTATTGGCACATACATGACAAATTCTTTGCCCTTCAGTCTACTACCAGTAGGTGGAACATTTGCGGGGAATGTCTTTCCATGAAATTCACTGCAGCTAAGCGATCAATTGCTTCCATACTCTGTCTTCCCGGTCTAGCAGCAGTAAGAGTTCCATGTTTTCAAGAATTTGCTGCACAACTTTTCTTATAAACATGTTCAAGCGTACTGAAGTTTTTCCTGTTTTTACGAGGAACATGTTATATGCATTGAGCATGGCAACGTCAACCAGGTGAAAAAATAGCTTTTGTACCATTTGATTGATTTTCGAACACACTCCACTGTGGCTAATTGCATGTCACATTTATCAATCATACGCATGTTTTAGTGTAATCTATTACACAGTCCGGTTTCAGATATGCTCACCAGTTCGATGGTCCAGTTTTTCGCTATTTTTCATCACTCCTTGATGAAATGTCGAAAGCATCAACACATCCCGTTTGTCTTTCCATCTAAGCGCCATTACATTTCCGCACTTCATTCGTTCGTATGTTCCACGTGCCACCCTATGTAGAATTTTGGAAAATGCTTGCGATTTTTCTTTACTGTGCCACATAAACCGGTATTCTGCTCGTCTAAGTAAAGTGCAAGTTTAGGGCTAGTATACCAGTTATCTGTGTATAAGAGATGTCCTTTTTGTTCAAAGTCTACCATTAGTTTTTTTATTACCGCACCTGAAACACCCAACGGATCATTTCGAGGAATGTCAATTTCAGATCCGGTGTACACTAATAACTTTAGAACAATTCCAGTCTCACAATCACACAACACAAAAATTTTGATACCAAATCTATGTCTCTTGGATGGGATAAATTGCTTGAAGTGCAGCCTGCCTTTGAATAGTACCAAGGATTCATCGATAACGAGTTTTTGAAATGGGTTGAAAAATGTGGAGCATTTTCTATTCCATTCTTCAAATATTCTTCGTATTTTCCACAATTTATCATTGCTGTCCGGGGGCGGAGGGTTATTATTATCAGCAAAATGTATATAACGCAAGAGTTGTGTAAATCTATCTCTTGTCATATACTTGCTAATAAAATTACTGGCAATAATTGGATCTGTTGACCAATAATCAGAAATTTTATGTTTTTTTATATGTGGCATCGATAAAATTATTGCTAAGAAGCTATACATTTCATTCACATCCGTGGGCACCCATGGTTTTCTTTTTGAGGCTGGATCGTCTTCGGCACTGTAGTTGTGGTATCGATTAGTTTCGTTCACAATTGTTGTCATGATATCCTCATCAAAATATTTTGCAAAGTACTCGTACTCGTTATATACATTTTCAATTTCAAACGCTCCCGAAATGCCAGAATGTTCATCGTCAAAATTGTATATTTTAGGATTGAAAGTATTGCAATTTTGCCAACGTAAGTCTCCTACAACAAATTCTTCCTCACTATCACTAATGTCATTGTCTCTTTCACTTGCTTCACTTGCACTATCCAGGTCACTAAGTGAAAGAATTTCTTCTTCATCACTATATATATCAATTTCACTCGATTCTGCTCTTTGACGCTTTGACCCGGGAGTACCACGAGATGTTGACGGTAAATCCATTTTCGATATTATATTGCGGCAAATAAGAAATATTTTTGGTGTAATGTAATACAAATGCAACTAGACACTTCAAATATTACTGCTAAACTGGCATTTCCTGTGCGCGTTCGAAAATATGAGCCCTAAACACTTGAGAGGAAGGTAATGTAAACAAATACATGTGGCATACAAAGATGTATTCATTATGCGTCAAATACGCAACGAACAAAAAATAAACACCCAAGGCACTTGTTTCATCGACGAAATTTAGATAAAGTAAATAAATATCAATGAGCGACGCCCGTTCTCAGCATAATTTGTGAAATCGCTTATTGACGACAGCCGTGCCTCACGCAAATTTCGCTTGGTCGTCTGTTGACGACAGCCGTAGTTAAAGGGTTAAACGCGCTTTAAAAATACTGAAAACTGATATAGCATAAAAATATAAAACTAAGGCACAGAAATCGAGAGGCAGTGACATAGAGCAAAGTAAGTGTGAAAATTAATTCTCCGACGGGAAGTGAAGTAGCACCTTTTTGTATTATAAAAATTTAATGGCAGCGCCAATAACAAACTTGCAAAAAAGAACGGTTTGTGTAGAAGTTTCGCAAAACACCAATGTCAAAATTAGAAGTAGATTTTATTGGCCTAAAACACAAGAAGGAGTTATATATTAAAAAGGTGCTCATCCAGGTTGCAACTTAGCGTCCTTTGAGTTACACTACTAGTTATATGTAGAGCTAGTGCACGCTTACTTTAAGCTACGGACTAGACGTGAATCGAACAGGCAAACACTAGGGTAACTAACTAACCAACTAGAAGAACTAACCAGGTTAACTAACACTAAGCGAAGAGTTAGAAACCTTCTATAATCTAAAAAAATCAGGAAGTTGTAGGTACAGAAAAGTGTTTTATGTAAACTGCTAATTATGCAGCGGAAGTCATAATAATATTCAATGTCTATATACAAAGATCAAATAAAAACAACGTTATAATTCAGTATATTAAATGAGTTTGATAAAAAAAATTAAAATAAAACGGAAATTTTATAAAAAGCATCAACTGGTTACACAAATAAAATTCGGTGAATGGGAAAATCAGAAAATATGCAGTACTAAAATAAGACTTCAAGATTTCTTTGCAAAATCTATGAATTCTGCAGAAACTACAAGAATCATACAAATGTTTGCAATCAAAATTAAATTTAAAAATAAAAGTGCAAGAAGAAAGCGTTACATAAATAAACGGCCATGGGCAGTTGAAAAAATCATATTAAAGAGTGGAAATTTAGAGCAGCAGTTTTGTTACAAAATCTATAAGCTCTACAAAAGCCACAGAGTTTTTGTAAACTTCATTAGCAAAATTAAGTTTATAAATAAAAAACTCAAGTGAAAACATTTTCGGTGACTTGATAGCACCAAATAAAAACGTTGGGTTTGAGAACCACTGGTTTAAAGCGCTTGCTGCAACGTGAAAAATATACAAAGAAAACAATAAACAGCGGGGTTTTATATCAAAAAGTAAAATATAAATTATAAGGAAAGAAAAGAGATTAAAAGAACGTTACGGATGATACCAATAATTTACAAATGTAAAATAGAAGTAGAAAAAAATTATCGATAAACTAAAGGTACTAGTAATAAACAAAATACATACAAAGACGAACCAAACACAAGGTTTTATAATATACAACCATTTAAGTCAGTACTGATAAAAATGAGCACAAAAATAGAACAGACACAAAACAAACTTAAAAGCATAGAAGTCGTAAAATAGTTATAGAATAATTTTAAACTGTGGGTTCAAAACTAAAGTAGAACGCAATCAAATTAAAAGTACTAAGAAGGAAATGAGCAAGGCAAATTAAATTACTACAGATTTAAATGTTTAAACGCCTGAGAAAAAAATTAAAATATCTAACTGAGCCGTTAATCAAAGAAATTGAAAAAATTAAATTGCAAAACTAAGAAAGAAACCATTCCAACCAAGAGAAGGATACGAAATATCAGAAGAAAAATAATGAAGAACCAAAGAGATACAATTTTGGGTGTTTATTTTGTTGCTGGATATAAATTAAAAACAACAACTTAAAGAGAAGAAATGATAAATAGTTTAATATAAAAGAGTAGTTTAAAATTGAGACGCGCTGAAGAACTACTACTACTACAAACAAATTTTAATTTTTAATTTTCAATAAACAATAAGAATAACTAGATTATTGATAAAAAGGCACTAGAGTAACGAACTTTGTAACTATAAAAGGGAAAGCTTGATTTTCTTTCAATTGTCAATTTAAGTTATTATCTTTTTTTGGGTACTACTGGATATGTTTTTGTATTTTATATTTAAGTACTAAAATCTACTACCATTTATCAATGATTACTAAATTTTATTTTTATTTTAATTTTCCTTATTTTGCTTTTTTATTATGTTATATTGCTTTATATTACCTTCTTCTTCCCTTTCACTGCTTTTATGTTATTCTTTCTTTTAGTTCTATGTCAATGCTGTTATTTATAATATTCAGATCGAAGTTTTCTATTCGTTTTGTATTACCAAAATTTTGTTTTTGTTTAACATAACATTTTGATTTCGTATAACATTTTCTTTAAACTGTTATGATTAGTTTATTAGTCAACGTGTAGGATAGTGCAAATCTTTTATTATACTTCTTACTTCCTGTTCTTTAAATAAGTTCAAATTCTCAGCTTTTTTATGACAGTTGCCGTGATTATTTAGCTACTGTTCTGGGTCGTTCAGACCTGGTCATATTCTTACTGTGGCCTGTTCCTCTAATTCTCTGAAGTAATCTCTTTAATATTCTTGCCCTTGTGCTTCAAATAAACGAAAGCCAAACAAGATTCTTTCTTACTTATCCATGACATCATTAATACGCCGTAAAACAAATTCAACCGTCAAAAATCAATTGTATCACCAAGAAGAACCGCCACCAAAGACAATTGCAGAAGTCTTTTGGCCCACCATGTAGTTCACCGGTTTTCAGATATTTCTCTTTGAATAATTCATACTTTGTTTTTCCTGCATTGTTAATTCTCTATTATTAATGGTTTCGTAGTTCTGCGCATTTTTGTAAGTGTTCTAATTTAGCAGTTTCCAAACTCATAAAATTAAAATTCTAATACTTTGCTTCCCCCTCCCCCAAAAAAGTAACTATTTTCACTCAAATTTCGTTTTCAAATTCAATTTTCTAGCAAAACTCTTTGATGGGTTTACTGTGTCTCTACCAAAGACTAAAATTTTCTATTGTTTTTGAGTGTTTTAAATCTTTGTTATCACTGTTGTTTATGTCTTAATATTTTTTAGTTCACATTTTTACTGTTAATCCTCATTGTTTTTTCAAATGTAATTAAGCATAGTATGTTACATCAGTCTATTTGTTGCTTGTCTTGTAATTTCTTCATATTTCTTTAATTTTCCATGTTGTCTTTGGTGGGTTCTTCAAATTATCTAACCTAGCAGTTCCAAAACTTCCAAATCGCAGTTTTCAAAAATACGTATATCTACATTTAATCAATATTTAATTTCGATAACGAAACCTCTATGTTTTTTAGAGAATGTCTAGATTTTATCAAAAATAATTTCTTCTGATAATTCTTCTATAATTTTTGTTATACATTACTCTATGGTTTCCAGTTACTGATCTTACAGTTACAGTTTTTGTGTATTTTTTAAGTTGCCATTATTACAAAAAGGCAGTTCTAGAGTTCAAAATTACACAATTCCAATCTACACTTCTATTAACCCTTAAAAAACTTAGTTTTTCAAAAAAATATGGAAACCAGACTATCTTGCTTTTAGAAATTCTTGACTTCATGTACCCGCATCTTATTTTCGTTCAAAAATTGTGGCTTTCTTTTATAGGTCTTATTATGTCAATATATCCTATTGCTTACTTTATATTACTAATTATTTTGTTGTCATCGGGTGCTTCTTGGACTGACAGTTACAAAATCTTGCATTAATATATCTTTAAAAAAATTTATACATGGTTTTATGTGTTACAATAAAATCTTGAAAACCCCAGTTCTTTATTATTTTTTTAAGGTTAATATTGTCCGTCTGTGTTATTACGTTTTATCATTTGTATGTCTAGAAAATTTTGTTTTCTTGTATTTGCGTTTTATTTTTTATTTTCATTTAATTTGTATATTTTTCAGTTAGTCAGTTGTAGTCTTCTTCTATCTTTTGTTGCATCAGTCTATTGTATTGTTGCTTATTTTTTAAGTTGGCTTCAAGTGTAGCTTGCAATTAGTTTAAACCCAAAAAATCACAATCTGATCTACATTTTTGCTGGCGTATCCTATATTTTTAAATTAAACTAGAATTTTGTCGTTGAAAATCAGCACTCTTTTAACGTTGTTTGCAATTTTACGTTATAAAAATATAAATTGCAGGTTGAAACATACAGGAATCTGCTTACCGGCAGGTATATATAGGCCACAATAGATTTACTTGCGAAAATGCAATTATCATAATGTTGGTTTTGTATTTCTGCTATTTTGGAGATATCACCCCGTTCCTTCTAAAATAAAAAATTCTTAATTTTAAGCTACATCTGTAGTTTCTTTTATGATTAAACTAAATTTTGTTTGCAAAAATTTTAAATTATTTCTATAGTTTCTGTAGAATCTTCAGGTTTTAAAAAAAAGTTTTGGGGCTGCTGGTCCATACCTTCGACTACATACACCTTTCTCCTATTTTTCCTCTTTTTCCTTCAAAATTAACCAATTTTGTTTTTATAGATTTTGTTATGCGTTAATCTGTTGCATTGTTTATTTTCTATTACTGAAGGAGTCGCATTTTTGCGTTATTATTAGGTGATATATTAGTCTAAACCATGATGTTCAAACTCATAAATCACAGTTTTGATCTGGATGTGTAGCTAAGGTTTCTTTTATTTTTAAATTTAATGTATTTTGCAAAACTTTGATACGATTCCTATTCTTTCAGCAAGATTTATAAGTTTTGGCAAACAAATCTTAAGGCCGTTGCTTTAAACTAATATTTTCTATTATTTTTGACTTCACAGGCCTCCGTTTTAATTTTTCTGTTTATTTTATCTCAATTTTTATTGGTGGTAGATTTTTATTTTGCAGTTTTTATTTCTTTTTCTGCATCTGTGTGTGTTTTACGACGACAGAAGCAATTAGATATTTGATAAAATCTAGTCTCACTTATTTTTTTTAACTTAGTCTTATATTCATTTTTATTATTAAAATACTTTGAAGGGTTTTGCAGTTTCCTTTAAAAAGCATTTATAGTAGCTCTACGGACTAAGTTGGCCTACGGCTTCTTCCATTTTCTTCTACCTCTTGCTTTTTTCTCCCATTATGTGATATTTAGTTTTCTTCTATCGTCTTCCACTTTCTTTTTCCAACTTTGTGTTGGTCTGCCTAATCGCCTCCTTCCTTCTAGAAGATACCATCATCTTGGAGGTTCTTCAGGTTTATTATATGTTCCATCAGTCTCAGGCATTGCGCTTTGACTACTCCTGTTACGCTTGGTTGATTAAATGGGTCATATATTTCCTTATTTATACTGATTTTCTTCACTTGCCCTCCGATGATTTTTTTCAAAACCGGTTTTTTCCATATTTCAATTCTTTGTACCTTATCTTTTTTCAGTGTTTAAATCACTTCCGAATATTACTATGGGCCTAATTACTGTTATGAATATGTTTTGGCATTTTTTTTTTTTCAATACTAGATTTAACGCTCTTATGCATTTAGTTTCTGCCATGATTCTTGCTCTTATTTCTGCGCTTAAGTCCAGTTATCTTTTAAATATTGTTTCCTTACACTTGAAACTTCAACATCTTCAAATTTACACTGTTTTTCTTCCCCTGTGGTTATCCTTAAATATTGTTCTTGTACAAAATCTTTTTCTGTCCAATTTTTTCTTTCGTTTATTTCTAATGCATTAATTTTTGCTATTTTTTCCATTTCTTTTATCACCTTCCGCATTTCTTGTTTCTGTTCTCGTTATAAATACTATATTATCAGCGTAAGCTACGGACCGATGTCTTTTATGATATACTACCCCCGCTCTGTTAATATTTGTTTGATGTATCACTTTTCTAGGGCAAAGTTAAACAAAGTCGGCGATAGATATTTTGTCCGGCGTAAAGTCTATCATTTTAATTATTTTATCTTGTATGCTCATCTCTTTTAATGCTTATAACAGTTGTTCTCTATCCATCTTATTATACGCTTGCTTGAAGTCAAGAATTAGCACATATGTTTTCCTATATGTGGTCTATTAGTCCCCTTCCATACCTAAAACCCGCTTGGTTCTCATTTTATTTTATCCATTTCGTTAGTCAACTTATTTTTTAAACGAATAGCCAATATTTTATATATCATATTTACAAGTGCAATCCCAGATAATTCTTGCATCTAGCCTTGTCCCTTTGCTTAAAAATTGGGCACACAATTGTCTCATTCTATTCTTCCAGTAACTGTTTTTTTTTTTGCCAAATATGGTCCAATAATATTTTGATCTCGTTCGCTAACTCGTCTCCACTATATTTTATCATATAGGCCATTTTAATTTATTACTAATTTCTTTAATCTCTTCCATGGACGACGGCTTCGTTCCATTTTTGTCCTGAAGTCTTAGTCCTTCTTCATCTCTCTTGTCTCATTATTTATTTAAGTATTTTTTCCGTCTTTTTAAAATCTTATCATAATTTGTTATTAACTCTCAATGTTTTTCTTTTATACCCTTGTTTCTTTTTTTTAATCTCCTATAGTGTTTTAATTTATTTATCTTTAAATTGTTTTGCTAATTCTATTATGTATTGTTCTCGATACTTCCTTTTCTTATCTCTCATTATCTTTTCGCAGTCTTTTCTTTCCTTTTGATATTTTTGTTTATTTTCATCTGTACCATTTCTGAGCATCTCAAATCTCGCATTTCTGATGCCCATTATTTCTTTGCAGCTCTCATCAAACCATTTTTCTTTTTTCCTCTCTTTTATGTGGACATCTTTCTGCCTAATTCTCTATAACTCATTTACAATTCCTTGTTCCTCCACTTTTTCTAACTTTTTCTTTTGCAACTATTTGTATTTCTCTCTTTTTACTTTTTTTTTAACATTGTTACTACATTTCTGTTTTTTCTTTTGCTATTTTTGTTTGTCGGAATAATCTGTTTTACTTTAAATTCTACTAGAAAATTATCGGAGTTTTTTTCTCCTTTTTGGATGCTTCTATTTTAATTTCTATTCGTAATTCTCTTACCACCATCTTTTTCATCTCCTGTCTCCTCTATCTTCTTCAATTGTTTTTTTAAGTATTTAATTTGTTCCTTACACTCTTTTTGTTCCATTTTTAATTTTCTAATTTCTTGTTGTAACGTTTTTACTTCCTTTGCTTGTTCCTGTTGCTCTTCTTTCATACTTGCGACATCCGTGGTTAGGTTTTCCATCATACTCATCATTCTTTTATCTGCTCCATTATTCGTTTATCTGAATCCGTCTTTCAAAAGTTTTTTATGCCTTCTAAAAAGGTCATCTAAATCCTCTTTCCCCCTTTCCCCCTATCAGTTTGATATTCTTCCCACTGACATATTATTTGCACTTTTTATAACGATTTTTCGGAATCTTTCACTCTTCTCTGTCTGGCAACGTCACAATTCGTTTTAACGTAACTTAATTCACGACACACTTATCACTTTAAACTTACTTTCGTTATCGTCTTTTACTCACACTTTGCAGAGAATTGTAGACCCTCTTGCTACTTTCTTTGTAGCGCCCCACCACTAAAATTATACTATTAATATTTACACTACCATCTTTATTTTGCTTTCGATTTCTATGTTTACCATTAAATTTTATATTTTTATTTTTCATCGTTTTTTAAACATTGAGGTCCATTAAACTTGGAAACTAATTTATAACTATTATCGTTAAAAAAGCACGACTTTGTATTTAACAGGATTTGAACCAAAGACCCGCGATATATAACTTGAGCCATAGTGATAGCTGTAGTACCTGCGCTATAGGTTTTTCTCAGCTAGGATTTTCAGAAATTTCCAATGTCGGTATTTACTTTTAGTAAATCAATTTCGTTTTTACTGGTATTTGACTTTACGTCTACTTCTCAATTGCTACCTTGCAACTTATTAGTTTCCTTAATTCCAATTTCGCCTGCGATTGCCGCCCCGCCGTTTTTTAATTTCCAATCTCGCCCAAAGAAAATTGCCAGAGATTTCCATATTAGATAAATCACGCATTTTGAGCTAATAATTACAGCCCGCGTCGGCCTCTATCTCGCCAGACCTCAAACGCTAACCGCTGGACTGAAAATTCCAGCTCGCAATTGCAATTAATTAATTTCTCGTTGTTGCTGCGGCTCAAGAGCTCAAATGGACCCAAAGCGGCGAAATCTGCCGAGCGGCCGGGGCCATTGTCGAAACAATCTGATTACCGGCGGCTCAGCAGAGATCGGGACTCCAAGGCATTGTTCTACGGCGAAATTGTTGGTTCAGGCCTGCCGTAGAGCAAAACTCGGGCTCGTTCAATGCCTAGCCAATCTGCATCTGAACTGGGGCGCCAAAAGTCCAAATTATTTATTTTCGGAAGATCAGCTGCCGAAACGGAGTTGGCCCACCGGGCGGGGCAGGTCGAAGCTCGGCCCGCAACGCGCCTCGCGACGCAAAGCTTGAGTGACAATCCGGCGCCAACTTATTTCGGATTCATTTGCAGGCGCTTCTGCCATTTAAAGTTTCAGGACACTCGACGAGATTACAAGTTTCGGCGCCCGATGAAATAGTGAATTTGCGCGCCAAGTTCGGTTCTGCCGGCGAAATTGAATCAGCGCTTGTTTGGCGTGATGTGGGACGGAAAGTTTATTTTATCCGCTCGGGCGGGGGTGGAGGTCGCCCTTATCTGCGTGCTCGAGTCGGACCTGGCGCGAGCCGCGCTCCAATTAGGCTTTTATGGCCGCATATGTTTCGAATCCCCCAATAAACGTTATGGCAGGATAATTTCGCCCGTGTGTTTTATAATCCATAATGCCTTTATTAGACTCAATTTTTGAGGGCCAAAAGGATCGCAATATCTGCCTGATTGAATCGTGGTTGTCATTCCACAATCTAATAAGCGCAATGGGTTGCCTAATCTAAACTTTACTTTTTTGGTTGCTAAGTTGTGAAATTTTACACCCTCTACCACCCAGGACCAATTTAACTTTGAAATTAGTTCAGATGCACTTTGCGCTATATGACAGCCCGTCGAATGCACAGTTCTCTCTTATTTCTCTCGAACCCAGGACAACGCTTTCCATGTGGTCAAGGTTATCGTCCTGGCTAAGTGCCAGCCGCGTAATATCACGGCACCGTTATCGGTAATGGGACAATCCTGTCCAATTGATGCAGGTCGTTGTGCACTGCGTAAAAAACAACGCCCCGCGCGCAGTCCTTGGCGCCCCGGCGCGGGTAGAAGTTTTCAGGCGAGCGCGCGCTTAATTGCTGAACTCGGCCGTTTACGGCCACATTAGGCGCGCAACGGCTGCGCTGCTTAAATTTGGCGTAAATTTTGCGCAGCAGGGCCAATTCCGGGCGCGCGGAAAAACAAAGGACACCGATCACAGCTCGCGGCCGCCGTGCGAAGGCACTCGCAGGAGCATCGGGAACATTACGGATAATGGAGCGAATTGGGGCGAACTTTATTAAGTGCGCTCGACTCGAGCGAGCACGAGGGCGGTTTGTAAGCAGCCTAATAAAACGGCTCGCAAAAAGGTGGATGTCGGAAGAGGTTCCGTCTTTAACAATAATGCCCTTGTTGAAAGCCTGTATGTAAATTTTCCGGCGCGGACTGAAAATGGGAGCAGTTAGGCGGAGCACAACGATAATGCCTTTGCCGGATTTACGTTAAATGTTTCAGCGTTAGCTTTTTTGTTCAATCAAATTTTTAAATTTATCTTAAATCCTAACAGAAAAAATTTAAATATGGCGTATTAAATTGCTGAAAATTGCAACACCCACATGTTCTTAGGCTTTTTGAGTTGGTCATGAATTCCTAATCCGAGTAGATAATTCTGATGACGGGGCGTGACCGGGCGGGTTTGAATCCCGCTAAAACTCACCGATTAATGGGTGTCCTAAAACTAATTGGAGATTTAATTTAACAGGACGAACAAGCTTTTTGTGGATAAACAAACTATTAAAGCCTGAGAACCTACTGCATAAAATAATTTTTTCTTCAACGTTATATACCAACCATGGCCTAATTTGATAACTTGTACAATACTTGACATACTGTGAATGGCATAAAGATATAAACATCTAACGATGTCACTTTAGATTTGTAGGTCGAGAGGTCATTGTCTTTTTAATATTCTGGTGTCAGTGAGTTGTACTAATGGCAGCAATAGTAGATTGGGATTATTTTCAAGTCTGATATGATTTTTAATTCATTCACTTAAAAAATCTTAAAATCTATGTGAATGGTATGGTTAAAACCATAGTACGTCTGCAATACTGAAACTTTTAGATTAAACCTATTAGATGACGGTTGTATTGGACTTACTAACGTAATCCTAAAGCTCTATCGTATAAGTCCAGTTTGGTCGGATTACTGCTTTGTAAATCATGGATTTATTCTATGGTAAATTATATTTACGTCCTAGAGCCTGTTGAGATGGGATGTGACAACTTCATTCTTGTGTACTGAGGGATTCTGTTCTTTTGGCAGGGCAAATATTATCTATTCTTGAAGTTTAGTTGAAGCCACAATAAAATCTTCATATATTCCAAACATTCTCGTACCATCCGCAAATGTACTTATGGCTTTTCTTTGGTTGGTAAATCGTCTGTGTACACTACTTACAGTAGTGGAGCTGTGATGCTCCCTTGTAGTACTCCCGATAGTATGGCAAAGCGATTGGACTGTTGATTATGAATAAAATACATAGACGAAGACTTATTTTGCATCCAAGAAAACAGTGTTGTGGTACTCTAGTTTCTCTATGGATTAATTAATAGTACTAGTTAAAGATAGCAGTGTTGGGCAGTCAAATGACCCTGACTAATATCATACTGATGATCCGGGATGCATAATTTCTGGTTTAAATATTTATTTATTCTATTAAAAAAGTCTTTCAAAGAGCTTGATAATTGTTGATAGAAGACTTATTGCACGATTGAAGGTAACATCCATTAAGTTTTTTGTGCAGTTTTATTAGACCTGTTTTGAGACGTTCTTGTAGCATTTTACCAGCAATCATATCTATGTCAGAAGCCTTTTTAACATCGTAATTGCTGTTTGTATTTTCTATAGTCGTTCTTGTGTTAGAACTAACGTGAGAAAGTTTTCTTCTACTTCTTGTAATCGGTCGTTATTGCAGGGAAGAGGAACACTTCAGCAAGGTATTGGGCAAATAGATACGCGTTCTCTTTATCACGTCTTGCCCACGAACCTGAAAATATTGTGCATTTATGAATAGGAGATAAAGCTTGGGGTTTTCTGTTTAATTTTTTGGCTTCCAAATTAAATTGTGTAGTCTTGAGCGATTTCTCATTTCTTGAATTTTTGATTTTAGCTTATTGCTAGTTCTATTATATTTTCTTCTATTATTTTACATTCATGTATGCCGTCATAACGGCCCGGCTCTTTGCTTTTTGCCACCAGCTTTATTTTTTCTAATGGAGTATTGTTTGTTTCAATTTTTGTATAATCTGTTGGTTGATATCTATGACTGATTACTGGACTGTGATGAGTAGATTATAGCATTCTGCTTCTGTACCATTTAGTTTATATAGTCTTGTAGAGACGTATATGTTATAAATTATTTAGCGCTACAAAACATATGAAATTTTTTTAATCTTTTGTCAGTATCGGTCCGGTAGGTCTAATAGGTTGTGTCTTTTTACAAATTTAGGGTCAGAGTTTTATGTGTTTCTTACTTTACTTCTTCTTTTACTAATTTAACATAACGCGACGGTTAACTTCGTTTTTTACGTACCACGGAGGATTTGCCATTGTTCTTACAATTTAAGATTAAAATATTTGTAAAATTTCTTCATTATAGTTGCTCATAGTCGCCCATAGTTACAACCCACAAGTTCCTATAGGCTTCAATATAGTTTTATGCAGCAATAGCTTGCTTTGTAGAGATAGCTAGGATTTAAGTCTTAGGAGTCAATTTAAGCCCATTTTTTTTCTTTTGCTGAGAATATGTTTTCTTCACGTTACTGTGGGAAGTAAATGCCTGTAAATGGATACTAGTGAACAGCTTTTTCTTTCAAGTGTAGAGGTGAATCTGTAAATTAAGTGATCCAATAACAGAACTAGTTAGTTGCAAGAATTGCACTATCGTCAGCCAACATAGTTGTGGTCGTATGGTTGTCGATAAGTATACAGTAAGTAGAGAACGGATCTTAGTGCGCTCTCCTTGCGATTCATCAGAGTTTGTATGGTATAATTTTCATCTTGAAATTTTACCTAAAAGTTTCTGTTATTAGGTATCGTTCCTTAATCTTGAATAGTCCAATAGGCCAAGCTTTACAGAAGGTCTGGGTTATGTCTAAAAACGCAGCAGAGCAATTTTTCTTCTATTTATAGACCTGGCTGACTTTAATTATTATTCTATAAAGTTGTTCGATGATGGTATGCTTCTCTCTAAACCCAAACTGGTATTAGATCAAGTTCTTCTGGGATTGGTTTGATTCTTATAAGTACGAATTTTTCAAAAATTTTAGATAGTATTTGTATTAGTAGACTAATTAGACGATAAGATAATAGTTCCTCTTGATTTAGGTATGAGTGCTATTTGAGTCACCTTCCATTTAGCTAGGAAATATTTTAATCTTAGAACAGCATTAAATATGATGGTTATTAATTTAAATCCTTTTTTGTTTATTCTTTCAGGATTTTAGTTATAATCTGGTGCTTTCTTTGAAGTTAGCCAGACTTTATTAGGAATTTAACTTTGGCTAACTTAGCTAGTCTGATGTTTCCAAATAGCGCTCTGTTTCTTTCTTCGGGGTAGTTCGGAGAGGAATGAGAGAAAAGTGATTGTTACATAGGTTACAAATGTATCAGTTTCGGTTAGGTTTCCGTATTGGAGGAGTCGCTTGTTGCGGTTGCTTTAACCTTTGCATGGCTTTCCACAATTGAATAGTCCGTTGCTTTGGTAGCAAGCAGCATTTTTGGTCTTCAAAAATCGCCAAAACAGCTTTGAATAGAATCATGAACTCAAGTTGGCAGATTTTATCACACAGCTTATTTGTGAGACTGCTCTCCTTTATATTACCCAGTTGACTTTTGATTAAGGTATAAAAAGTAATCTTTTTAAATTTATAAACCTCAAACTGCCCTCTTTTTTAATGTAAATTTTTGCAGCTTTTGGAATGAAGGGGCAGTTGCATGTAAAGATTCTATTAACCTAATTTGATAATAATGACTGTTAACTTACAAATTTTTAGAAACCATGTAGCAAAGAAGTTATTCCATCTTGCCTATAGCTCTTATTTAGCAGCACCTGTTCCGATCAATAGCTCACTTCAGCGCTGGACGGCACTGTTGCTAGTTTCCAGAAAATAAAAAAAGGGTATAGTCAATTCTTTTATTTTATATGATAAGATTAATACCAAAGAGGAATAGAAAACTTAGATCACAGATAGATGGATACAACATACATAAAACAGACACACATATTTTGATTTGTAGTTTTATATCTTCTCAAAAATATCAAATTCACTGTTTTATATGTTACACGTCGAGAGACAGAAAACTATAAAAAAAAAGTTTTATACTATAAATGCTAACCACTATCTACAGAAGTGTAAAGAGTAACGCTCCTGTATTGTAGACAACTGGAAACATTTTACAAGTGGCAGTCCTACGTAAGAATGTGCAAATCCTGATAAATAATACCTTGCAGCAAAATTTGGAGAAGGTCGCATTACAGAATGGGGCGTCTTTTTTAAGAAACAGGGTGCACCCTCTCGTAAAACTAAATAATAATTTACATGTGAAAAGATGCAAAGACATTTTGAACAGATTAATTTTGTCTAAGATAAAAAAACAATTCGATGGTGACGGTTACCTGTATTAGCACGACAAAGTTCCGTGTCAAAAAGCAAAGGAAGAAGTCACGACTTAAACACCTTTCAAGAGTTTTGCATTAAACCTCTACAATTTACATTGAAAAATGCTCTAGATATAGTATATGTTCAATACAAAACCAGCATGCCAAAAATAATTAAGTGAAAAATATTAACAAATAGAAAAAGCAACCGTCAAATCAGATTTCTAACTAAAATTACTTAAATGTAAAAAATTTAACAATTTAAAAACTATAAGAAATCAAACTGATTGTAGGATAAGTGGATTTCTAGACTACTAGACCACTAAAACGCTTTTCTTAAAAAACTGAATTTATCAATCTTTTCAGCTATATGCAAATTTGACTATTCAAAATTTACTAAATCTTGCTATTCTTATTTATGGCAACCGTGAAGCAGCTCATGTCAATCTTGAAATAGTCGAATTTTATCAAGAAGGTGACATTGCGGTAATCAACAAAATTACAACCGTTAGACGTCGTAATCGACAATTTTTTTTTGCAAGATCAGATCGTTTGCCATCAAGGCAAACATTAACAAATTATTAATAAGCATCACTCTAATAGAAGCGAAGGCTTTTACGGCCGGTGTTATGGTGTGGTTTTTTTAGAATTCGTAGAAGATTTTCTTCTGAAGATGTCCGCCGCAGTTGTGGACGAAACGTCAAGAGTTTCTGAACTCCGACCGCGGCCTTATAACCCGAAAACCAGCCACATGATGTACCATCACTCTCTTTGGGGAAGAGTGTTAGTTATTTTTATACGCCTTAGACTTATCAAAACGATTTTCGTAACTAAGTTAATTTTACGTGCGTAAAAATTTATTCAATTTTATGATTTATAGCAAATCTTTGGTTTTGTAGGTCTTCTTTCAGAAGACTGAAAGGTTGAAGTTTTTTTAAAATATTCAATTTTGTTTTTCCTTCTTCTAATGATCTTGATCACCATACATCTCAAAATTTTGGCAATATATTTTACAATTTTTTTTGTAGAAATCAGTCTTTTTACTTTTACGCCCCTATATGATACGTTATACCCACATAGCGACTACTCGCACAATAAATCAGTTAGAGATCTGCTATCTGAAGATTGGTAAACGAACGTTACAGATAGCATTGCCATAAAAAATTATTTAGTATCTTTTAGCAAAAAAACATGAATCGGACGTAACAAACTTTCTATACATTCCCATAGCATACAACACTTTTAAACCAACTTTTTCTATTTGAATTTCTAGAAAAGCTGGTATAATTCTTTTTGTGTTGATTATAATGTTCTGAAGAGAAATAGATGAGAAGGTTCTCATAGTTATTCCTTTATCGTTTTTTATTGTTTTTTGATTTTTTTACAAGCATCAAATTTAGAATATTTTCTATTTTTGTTTGAATACTCAAAAAGAAATTTACCGCTTATATTTAGTGGTTACTTTTGGTTTGCAATTTAACATTAAATAAATTACTTTTGTATTAAAAATAATAATAGATCTGACAGAATGTGTAGAGCCACAGTAGAATTTGAAGAACCCTCTTCTCGAACTAAATAAAAATTTAAATACTAAAAGATACAAAGACATTTAGACCAGATTCATTTTCTCTGTGATAAAAAACAACTGTTGCCTCTATAGCACGACACCGCTCCCCGACAAATGGTAAAAGAAAAAGTCACCACTTGAACACCTTTGCAAAGTGCCTTGGACATAATTTTTTAAGAAAAACGGACAACCATTTCTCCGAAGATGTTCCGACACTAAATGGAAATTTTTTGCACAGATTTAAAGTTGTCATTAAAGCAAAGATTGGATTCGCCTCGTATTATCTTTTGCTAGCAGGTAGGCGCACTCCGTGATCCCGACGTAGTCAAGTCTACTTCAGGGATGCGCCCCTGCCTTATGCCAGCCATGACTAACCCCCATATTTAAATACCGGGAGAAATCATGGCCTAACCTGCAATCCTAACAAACACATAAATACACCCCCTCTCCCCCACCCCTCCTTTACCTTTCTTATCCAACTCGCCAACACGTCTGGCAAGCGTGGCGTTTTAATGCTAAACCCCCTCTAAGAGGAGGCCTATGTTTAGCAGTGGACAAGAGAGGCTGCGTGATGATACGATAAATCTAGTGCCAGTTTTAATAGAAAGTGACAGAAATAAAAAAGGACCAAAAAATAGCTTGCCAAAAACTAATAGAGAATAAAGTAAAATAACAAACAAAAATACCAAAATGTTTAAAAGAAAAATCGAGAAGAAAGACAAAGAATTGAAGAACAAAAAAAACAAACTATAAGAAATCACTCTAATGCTGGAATAAGTGTGTTTCTAGGCAAAATTAAGAAATAGATAACAAAAATAGAAATTAAAGAAATGCAATACTGAAGACTTTAAAAGCCCAAAGAATTAAATTATTAAGAAAAAACTTAACTATTTACCTTTTACTTAAATTAAAACTTGTTAAATTAAAGCAAACTTAGGCAATCACTACCAAAAAGGCGCAAAAATAATTTATATTGCTGGTAGTTTAATAAGGTAAGGGTAGAAAAAACAAAAATTAAAGATATAATAGGATAAAGATAAAATATTATTCAAAAAAAATAACTCAGTGAAGGAAAATAATTAAACATTTAGATATAAAAAGAAATAAGCAACAGTAGAGGGAAGTAGAAGTGTATTAGGTAAATAGGAGATTTTCAAAGGTAAATGCAAAAGCTGAAATAAAGTCAAGGCTTTGGTGCAAAATTTGGTTCGATGGAAAATGATATTTTAGTCCTACCCTACTACCTATAATTTTGAATGACAACAAAATAAAATTAATTTTTAGACATTAAAAAAACCATTTACCTCAATGCACTAGAAATAAAAGTTGAGATTTGTTTTTGAATACTCGAATACTCTAAAAAACTTAAGTTTTTTTTAGAAAATGTAATTCACCAATTTTTCGAATCGTGTAATTTGGTAATAATAATTCGAATAGTCCAATATTCAAATGTTTAAGAATTTAAAATGCTAAAATATTCAAATATTAACTATTGGAATAATTGGAATAATTGTAAATAATTCGAATACGCAAGTAGACTACTAAAAATTTAAACTTTTATTAAAAAAACGGAAATTGCAAATTTTTCGTTCATATGTAGATTAATAATAATAACTCGAATATTGTAATATTTAAATATTTAAGTATTAGAATACTTAAATGTTAAAATATTAGAGTAATAAATGTTTGAAAATTCGAACACTTGGAATAGTTTGAAATAATTCGAATATTCGAATAGACCACAAAAAATTTAAGCTTTTCTTTAAAAAATCGAATTCACTAATTTTTCTAATTTTGTAGTTGGGTAATAATAATTCGAATAGTCTAATATTTAAATGTTTAAGTGTTATAGTATTCAAATTAATAAATATTCAAATATTTAATATTTGAAATAATTCGAATATCCAAATAGACCACTAAAACTTTAAACTTTTCTTTAAAAAACAAAATTTGCCCATTTTTTCCGTCATATGTAGATTAATAATAATAAATCTAATATTATAATACAGTTAAATATTTAAGTATTAGAATATTCAGCTCTTTAAATAATAGAATATTAAATGTTTGAAGATTAGAACGCTTGGAATAGTTTGAAATCATTCGAATAGGCCACACAAAATTTAATCTTTTCTTTAAAAAAATGGAATTCTCCAATTTTTCGAATTGTGTAGTTTGATAATAATAATTCGAATAGTCTAATATTCAAATATTTAAGTATTATAGTATTCAAATTAACAAATATTCAAAATTTGAGTAATCGGAATAATTTAAAATAATTCCAATATTGGAATAGACCACTACAAATTTAAGCTTTTCTTAAAAAAGCATTCGCCAATTGTCCGAATCGGGTAGTTTGGTAACAATAATTCGAATAGTTTAATTTCTAAATATTTAACTATCATCGTATTCAAATGATAAAATATTTAAATAATCGGAATAATTTAAATATTTGAAAAATTAAGTACATCAAAATTAAATATGCGCTTTCGCCATTTGTGGTGTTTCCACGTGCTAAATCAGATTGGACCATTTTCTCTGAATTCTTAACCTAGAAGCACCCACCTTACATCAACATTTAAGCAGTTCATTTTTATCAAGAAAATGTGGTGGTGACGTCAACAAAACTGCAACACTTATTGTTAGATGTTGCAGCCGATAAATCTTTGACATAGTACTACAATATCTTTTTGCACAATCAGATCGCGTGTCATCCTAACAAAACATTAACACATTCTAATGTGTTGTGATTGTAGAAAGCCTGTCAGGTACAAACCACAGCTTCTGTCATTTAGGCCTACAACTCAAATAGTCAGCTTTATAAGTTTACCATTACCCCCTTTGAGAAAGAGTCCCAACCAATTTTTCAACTTAACAGTCCATCATTTATAGCAAATCCCTAGTTTTGTAAGTCTTTTTGAGAGGATTGAAATACTGAAGTTTCCCTAAAACGTGCTTTATCGTTTGTATATGTTTTTCCCTCTTTCAGCCATCTCGATCACTTTCACCTTACACTCCAAAGCTTTGGAAATAAATTTCACTTCATTTGTAATTTGTTTGCTCAAAACAAGATTAAAAAATTATAACGTAAAATCCGCTTCGCGGCCTTGTTAAAATGTACTTCTAGGCATGAAATAGTAAAGCTTTCGAGCGATGTGCGTTGAAGCGTTTCGCGCCTTGTAAGAAGTACGAGCCCTACCTTATCTCCCACTTAAATGTAGCTACTGAGATATAAATGTAAAAGGGGCTATTTTTTAGGCCACTTGCACTTGATTTCTTAAATTTCAAATTGCGGATTTGGATTCTTCTTCAAATTTGGCTGTCCCTTTTGTTTTCTCCACAGGAAACCGGCAGCTAGGAAATTTTATGTGCTATTTTTATTGTTTATAGAGGGAATCGGACGATTGCTAACTTCTTGCTTCAATGCTGAAAAGCGTTCCTATTCGATACACAATACTCACCTGGTGACTACTTGCACAATAAGTCAGTTAGAGAGCAGCCGTCTGTAGGGCGAGAAGACAACGTTACATAAAGTACCTTAAAGACAATTATTTAGTATCTTTTAACACAAGGACGTAACAAACTTTTCTATACATCCTCATGGCATATAAAACTTTTAAGCTAACTTTTCCCATTTCAACTGCTAGAAAAAAAAATTTTTTAGTTGAATATAATGTTCTGAAAAAAAATAGTTGAGAATGTTCCTATAGAGTTTTTTCCTTTGTCAAATACAAATTTAGAATATTTCCTGCTATTCTCTGGAACTTCAAAAGCAATTTTTCATCTAAGTTTAATGGCTATTTCCCCCAAAATTGAAAACATAGAGCTACAAGTTACACGTTTGTTCCAAAAGCATTCTAAATGTATCAAAATCCTGTAATAAACTTGACTATTAAGTGTTTTAACTCGCACAAACAGGAGCTTTACGCCAGGGCGGCTTAACAAACTACACAAACAATGCGATAATACGTACATTACTGTCTAAAGCTTCAGCGAGTGCTGCAAACTTAATTGTCATTCGCACGGTTACGGCCTTGTTTACAAATATCTGCTGGAGTTGTAACACGACTTTGTAATTTGAACTTCCGGGTGATCTTTAGATCGCACAATGGGGCTCCGGAAGACGTAGGCTTAGCTGGAGCGTTGCTTTGCGTAGAACGGCCCTAGGTTTGACTTTTTAGAGCACTGGGGTAGCGCTGAGTTGATGGCCGCTTGAATGGAATTATGTGTTGCGAGTTTGGGTCAGAATGTGTCCCTGCAAAGTTAGTAATAACGGCAGCTAATAGTTTATTTAATTGAAAAGTAGCTTTGTCATTCTGTAAAGTGTAGTGGGCATATTCCTTTGTCTTGCGAATATGAAGTATTCTGCTGGTTGATGAACACGCCAGCAATTATTAAATCCTCTTATCCACACATTATTTGTTACTTATAAATTTTCCTTAGATAGTCAATACAAATCTAAAAAGCCATTAGATTTTATATTGCTGAATTGGATTTTACAATAAACTGCACTATTAGAATTAAAGCGTCAGCAGCCGCTGTCCTTTCAAGATTTTTATATTACTTTGTGTGCAAATCCTCTTTTTAGCTGTATAACGATGTTTTTACAAAATAACTCCGCCCGTGTCGCGAAATCAGTGCGTTAATAGCATAGACTGTAGTTCTATACGACGCCAGATAGCGATGATGGAGTGCACGGTGCAGTGCTACGAGTGCATTTGTGGCCAAAGGGAAAAATCTTGGAAGCAGCCAATTATAAACAGCGATGAACGTCGTTAGTTATTTCTTTGAAAAAATGGCTGCTTCAGATTGTAACTTCTATGGCAACGCAGCATTGAATTACAGAACTGTATTTTGATATATTCAAAGTTCAAAGACGCCAACGATTGTGCTAACAAAGGCACTGGCAGCCAGCGTCCGATAAATGTGCTCAAGCCACCGAGTGTCAGATTGATGATGGCAATCCAAATTATTTTTGAATGCCCCAAGTTCATTGTCAAACTAAATAATTAATAATAAATGGCTACGTGATATTTAACTAAACTTTTTTTGCAATGGTTTATTGAAGCAAGGAATAATAATAAGACACCCCCCCTTAATGAATTTTCCAGCTAATGGACAACTTTTTGTTACTTTGGTAAAAGAACTTGCACGAATTACTTTACTGATTGCTGTTTTAAAATTGCTGCCTACTAAGTCAGCCTTGAGAGATGTAAATGACAAGTTGGATACAAGTAAAGAGGATAGTCCACATTTTGATTAGAGTCTCTGCAGACGTTGTCTTGAGAGAAAGCGTACGTCTGATTAAAATTGCGTGTATTTTTTAATACGTTCGTCTTTTGCTTTCCACCCCGTTTCTCTTTGTTTAAATTCGGGATGATAGACTCAAGTTTTATCAGACTTCAATATCCGTTGCAAAAGTCCGCCTTCCTTTTCTTTGTAACGAGCAAAGATTTCTATAAAGTTGAAGTCGCATAGCCTGTTACTCAGCATTAAGGTAACGGGGCACCAATCTTACGAACAACTCTGGAAGTTTTGTATGTTTTTGATTATGGACTGACAACTATCACAAGCCATACCTGTTTGGTCTATATTTGAACCGCTGATTTCCCCAATAATCTCATGATTTCAAGCAGGACTTGGCTTCTCATTAATATACCCCTACTGACTATTTAACGTAGTCTGGGCAAAGTGTTGATTGCCTTGTGCAATAACATTAGATACTGACTATTCAGTTTTTACCATTGGTGTTGACGCTAACAATTTAGTCACATTAGTGCCTTAATGAAAGTGGAAGAAAAAGTCTGTTAAATATTGAACTGCTCACCATCTAAGAACAGTTTTATACAGTGATATGAGCCTCTGCACTTTCGATATCATAGAACTTTCTCTCTTGTTAATGCAACCATTATATCTAGCAAATATCAACCGGCCACTGCTTTCAAAGCTCGCCACCCAAAAATTGCTTAAAAACTATAAAACCAACGGTTCGTAATTTTTTGAATGGCATGACAAAATCGTTGAAGGGTCTTACAATAATTGTCTGGATTTTCCTTTTAGCTGTCACTTCATTGTCTTTGCTTTTCTCAGGGGTGAAATGTAATAAGTGTCATTTAATACAAAGATTAGATTAAAAAATGTATTTTATGACCTTATTATTTACATAGTTCTTACACACAGCAATAATCTTATAAACTAAGAACATAAAATTTGAGGAAGAGTTCACGGAATAGTCACTGTTTAGGTTCAAGCGGACTGTATCGTATTTTTAATTTCAAACAAAGGAATTTCAATTAAAAGGCCAAAAAGCTGGAAGACATTCACCGTGAAAGCAGATACTCTGCTGCAGGAATTGGTTTCCCGGGGCTGAAATTAGGAAAATCGAGGAAGAGGAGAGAAGTGTGGGCAGAAAAAAGGACATGTTACCCCAATCTTCGCTGCGGGGACGATCGAAAACGTCTTTCCTGATGTGGGTCCTTCAGCTGGTCGTGTCCGAGGTTTCCAACAGGATTTTTCTATTTTTTCTCGCTGGGTTAAATACAAAGAAAACGGACCGAGTTTCTTTATCGGCAAATATCGACTTCCGTACATGCAACGGTTTCGTACACACGGAAAAATTAAAGCCGGTCGAACGTTTCCAAAACTATCATGGCTACACACCGAAACGGCAGTAACAGCTCCGCATTTATAGCGACGTCGAACCAAACCGCCGAGGCTATCTCTAATTAAACAAAACGCGTACAGGAAAAGCCACAAGACGGCCGATCCTATTTTAAAACTCAAATATAAGCAATTGGTGATTGGCCCGAACAGTCACCAATAGTTTTCTGTCCAACTGTATTCTAGGAGTAATAAAAATCAAGCATAAAGTTTAATTTTAAATACAGCTACCGTGTATTTTAATACATTTATTACATTTTCTAAAGATGGTTGAGACTTGTGTATAGAATGGGTGAAGATCGACTGGTGAAACAGGCATTCGAACCAATACCTGGAGGAAATAACAAAGTGGGAAGACCGAGAAAGACGTGAGGACAGAGGGGATGAGAATGCGACACAGCGAGACAAAAAGCCCAAGACAGAAAAGAATGGAAAAAGTGGTGCCGAAAAACTCTAATCAATAAAGAGTGACAATCCGACACCAAGCCTTGCACTCTACGGTAGAAAGGTTATGCATATTTCAAAAATTTGCATTTTAATATCTCCAAAACAGTCTCCTTCAACTTTTTATCTTTTTTAAACCTTCTATTTTGAAGATTTTTTTTTAGTTCTGAAGCCACTAATGACTGAAGGTTTGACCTAGGCTGTAGAGTAAATGAAAAGCTGCTTGAAACAGTACTTTGCAGCAACCTGGGCAATTGCGGCCTCATGGACCGTGACGCTATAGTGCAGAAAGAGGAAAGTTTATTTTAGAATTTTTTTTCTTCTTCAACCTTATTCTATCCATTGTTGGATATAGGTCTCCCCTTTTTAAGGGGGTAATAGTCATTATCTTTCACGCTGATTAGCATACCAGTTCTCTTTTCTTTGATAACGTCGCGTAATTTATTCAGTAAATTAGCGCAATACTTTTGGTTCACCACTATGTTTCTTATCTCAATATCAACCAGCAAATTTTCCTTTAAAGTTTTTCGTCACACTTGCTTTCTCTGGCCGTATTCCGTCCAGTCTGCGCCATACTACTGAATCCACTTCTGCTGGGAGATTTAATATAGAATCATGGTTTTATCCCCTGTAACAAAGGATTGAAGAACTTTTGCCCTATGGTCGCAACAGAGCTTTAAAAATTGTTTACAACAAGTCACACGTTGCTGCTTTTGAACCGCTAACAAAAGTCGGAATACCCATCGGGCACTAATCTTATTTATATAAAGATGCTCATAAAAAATAAGTCGCACGGCTGTATCAGAAAGCCCTAATCTTGATAATTCTTTTATTTTGAAATGCCTCTCTTGCAGCTCAATAAGAGCGACGTTCTCTTCAAAAAGGGCTTCAATTGGCAAACATACACGTAGTTTGTCTTCGCTGCTTTTTAGGATCAAACAAAACTGTTTTGCTTATTCATTTACAATAAAATATGAAGAGAGAGATGTATCGTACACACCATCCAAACCTTGTTTAATCTCATTAAAACTAAGGATGCTTTTTAGCAAAAAATTTAATTAGATATGCGAAATGAGGCGATACTAACAATTCAAGTTGCTGCGCGACTGAGACAAATCGGCTGCTGAAATTTTTACGAACGTTTAACCGAAGAAAGTGCTATTTGGCACTACCGGTATTTTGTTTCTATTATTACTGAAACATAGTCAGCCGGAAAACTTTTAGCGCTTACTTCGTAGCTAGAGTAAAACAGCAATCTAATTTGATTACTTGATCAACTCGTATATTTAAGTCTTTGCTGATTACTAATTATCGTATACATCTTTGAATATACGATTTTGTCTTCTTATGAACGATTTATCCATAAATTTCATAAACCGCAGTAAGTAAACTACCAGAAGGCAGCGCAGTTTGCAGATTAAAGATCATGGTTGGGAATTTTAATTGAACTGGATTGGAGAAAGTTTAGTTATGCTTACGACCTATCATCAATTCCTTTTGTCGCCCAACTTAACCAAATAATTATTCTTGAGTCCGCCAGGCGTGTACCCTATCACTAAATAAAAGAGTGTCAGGCTGTACCTTCCTGTATGACCACCCTCAAAGAAAACAGTTTTCTTTAAATATCCTTTATCATAACCAGTCATTTTGTAGCACCTCAAGGTGCTCAGTAAGTTTAAACATAGTACATCTTGATGTGTAACAAAACCTGATTTTATTTCCATGCTATAAAGATAAAAATCTTGTAATGACATGCGATGACTAATTAGCATAATCAGATCCTTTAGGAAACAGGAATATTGTGTCGAAGGATGAAGAACTGCTTAGAGTGCTGAGAAAAATATTTTAATAGGCCATGAAAATTAAAGGTGCAGTGCAAAACTTTCTTAGGACCTTCTGTAAAAGTGTTGCCATAAACTTTTTTGGGAAACTATATACGGTTACAAATATATTTGACATTCTTTTTTGTGTGTGTATATGAACAACACAGTACATTTCGGAATTTGTTTTGATTGTATGTTTAAGAGAATGTAGCTGTTCACTCGGGTTTCATTCTGTTGATTCCCAAAAGAAAATTATGAGTTTTCAAAAAAATGACTTACTGTTTGTAGTATTGAAAGTAAAAGTTTAGCAAATATGTTGTTTAGTAGGTTTAGAAGGGGGGAGGTACTATATGACAAATTGGTGTTAGCTATCATCTCTTGTATTAGACGTAGGGGAGTTTCTTTCTAATTTTAATTGTTCCACGAACAACTCTGTTGGTGGGATGGAAAATAAAAACAATATTTTTATATGGGTGAAGTTAATTTTATATTTACAACAGTGATCCTTAGCTGAACGAGCAGTTCCTCTAATACAAGATAAGAATGCTTTTTGGTGGTCAAAAAGTGTTAGAATTGTTTTTTTTTTGTTAATATTTCTGATTATATAGGATATGGCTTTTGTTGAAATACCTGTTTTGTAGAGTGTTGTGGTAATGGTTTTAAATTTGATGTATCAGTTGAGCGATTTTACAACCGAATGAATTTCACCGAGATAACGATTTGGCGATTTAGGTAGCGGTTAGCATGGATAGGTTTTTTATAGGTATTAAATGGTTCAAAGGTTTTTGTTGTAAGACTGTTTAGAAAGAAGAAGAAGAATTATTCAATTTCAATAGTTGGTGGATTTTATTTAGGTGGAAAATAAATGTATCTTATCTACAAAGCCACATAACAAAAGTATTATCAACAGACCATATCCATCAAAGTTAAAGGGGGTGAGGAATATTGTTCTAAAATCGGTCATAAGGAGTGAAAGTTAAGAACCCACAGAAGCCACGATAGTTTGGTGGTAAAGTTTATTTTGAAAGGTAAAGCGAGTTTTGATAGGGAATGATTAATTAATAAATGTAATATCTCAGAAATTGAGATATTAAAGCTTCGAGCATAGGATGACGTTTGTTTGTTGAAGAATTTTGGCAAAAGAAAATCAAATGTACCAAGTATAAGACGTAGACGAACGTTTCCTTTGTGAATTTTTGAGAGATCATACAATTTTGGAATTTTAGAGATTCTTCTTGGGGTATAAAGAGCTTTTTTGGTATCGGATGATGGATCTGACTTTATAATGAAGACTGGTTTTCTTTTTAGGTAGGTGGTGGAACTGTTAGGTGCATGATGACAGATAATGATTTTAGTGATTTGATGCATTTAGAACCTCTATAGCGTTTGCTTTTTAGAGTTTTTAAGATACTTAATTCGCAAGCTTTAACATTTGATTTTGATATGCATATAGCACTTTAGCTAAATCTATCGTGGTTTTATTTGCTACATTTTCCAGGGAAGTGAAAATGATGTGATCAATGGAAACACAATTTAAAGGTAACACCAAAATTAAAAACCTTTTGCAAGATCCTGAGCAACCAATCGCTTATAGACTAATTGGTAAGTGGTGGTTAGGTATTGGACAGTTAATTTTCGAATGTACATGACGCTTTGTCATCTATAATAAGAGAATGGATATTGAAGTATCCTAATGTATTGAAAATACCATAATGTTCCAAATTGGTCTTAACGAGATTTCTACAGAATGAGTAAGTAGAGGAATACTTGAGGATACGGGAGATATTAACTAATACATTTTGATAATGTTTTATTTGTATCACGTGTTAATCTTGCATGACGTTAAGAAAGCAAAGGTCATGCAAAAATTTAGTCTTCCGTAAAGTAATACCCAAATATAGCTTAGCTTAGCGTACCGAGTATTCGGATATTTGTACAACTTGGTTTGGGAGTTGAACCGCATCATATTTGAAGTAATTCTCTACCTTTTGACACTTGCTTAAGAAAACTTAGGCCTTCACTCTAAACCTCAATCTGTCTACTCCCCAAGATGAGCTATGAGTCTCTGAAGAACACACCTATCTTTTATGATATCTGCTTTACTATTTATAGAATTGGAAGTAAAAGTTATAAAGGAGTTACACTGGGTTGGGGATTGTTGGTTTGGAGGTGTTGCGCAACTGATGGTATGGGGTAATAAGCGGTTTTCAAGTGACAGATATTCGTTAGCTGTCACCTTTTGTATTTAGGTGGTGAGGGTAATCTTAAATACTAGAAAAGAAATTAGAGAATTGTGAAACCATTGGATTAACAATATTTTGCTAACATCGTCTACAATTCACCATACCAACAACTGTGAAGTTAAATTTTCAGCTTATTAGCATTATCTTTAACAAGTTTGCGTAAACTGTTATAAAAACATGTTTAAATAGGTTTATTCAATAAGTTATTCATAACTTAACGACGGTAATCTTTGGTTTCAAAAATTATCAATTGTCAATTATTTTACGAGCAATTCTAAGAACAAGCATTTAGATTACAAAAACTCTATTTGATACTTATTAGAGAGTAGAATAACGTTACCACCAACAGTGAAAAAAAACCCTAAAGCAAAATTCAATCTTTTATACGGATGTTTTTCTATTTCATAGCATAAAACACCCCTTTTATATTTATCTTTCCTGCGTCCTGTAATTGAGCTAATTTGCGAACACATCCGGTGCGCAGCGACAGCTTTTTCCATCAAAGCCGTATCCTTTATATTTATAATTAAACTGAAATATAAAAAGCGTCGGCAGCAAGTTCAGTCAAACAGCCCTAGAATGAGCGCTCCTCGAGGCGCCGCTTAGTTCGAGTTCATTTAACGCGGCCCGCTTTGAGCGCGCCGATTTATTGCTCGGAATTATTTGATTCATAACATTTAATCACGCGTTCGCGAGCAGCCCCAACTTCGGCGCCACTTTGATCGCCGCCTAATGCGGCTGCAAAGCCCGGCTGTTAACTAATTTCGCCCTCGGCCGGGAGACAAAGGCAGAGGTGCGATGCTTATGTGGTGGCTGTCGCGGCGAAGCCTGACAGAAAGCCGGCATCAGCGCGTCAAAGGCGGAGTTTTCCGGACCCGCATAGTTTTCCACTGTCGCATAGCTGCCGCCCTTTCGCCCCACTTGTTGCCTTTGCGGGGAGCTCGGGGCACTCGAGAGCCTGCACTGGCCCCTTAAACATTGCAGCATATTAAATTAAATTTGTGTTATTTACAAAAAAGGATGGCTTGCCAAATGAGAAGGCTCTGATCCGAGGCGATGTGACAAGCACCAATTTTTAAACCATACTGCCTAAGGCCTTAGCCCAGAATTGGACCCAGGTCCGACTGCACCACAGTTAAACTCCTTAACCACTTGGCCACACTGGAGCTTAAACGATGTTCTAAATCCTAAATTTATTATTGTAAGTAATTACAAATTCATTCCATAATATGACCAAAGGGTTAAGACGCTTGGTTGCGGTGCGGACGAACCCAAGTTCGATCCTGGGTTTATATATCTAGTGGGAGTAACCTATACTCAATCATTAATTTAAGTACCTGCAACAAAAATTAGTAATTTTGTAACTGCAGGCAGTTTAAAAGACTTACAACCGCTTATGATAGAACGACAGAAGTTACTATGGAATACGGCCTAAATCTTAATGTTAACAAAATTGGATATATAGTAATTACCAAAAACCAGATTCCAAATGAAGACTTCCTAGTAAATAACAAAAGATAGAGAGACAGCGCAAAGGTACCTAGGTACCGAACTTAATAACAATTCAAAAACGATATGATGTCCTATTGTAGAAACAAGAGCTGCTTCCCTTAAAATATCGTCAGTCTTCAAAAGTTATATATAATACCAGATAGAGAAAACTGTAACGAAGGATTCCCAATCTCCACAGATTTTTATTGGGTACACTGATGGCTCCGAGACTGTATTAGGCACAGGAACAGGAATCAGTGGTCCAAAAAGGAACATTAAGATTCCATTGGCGCTTAGAAAATTTTCTTTCGAGCGGAAGCCACAGCTATAGAACACTGTACAAAGGAGATAAAACAGGTAAGAGGATAGTCACCTTTACGGAGCGGCAAGCAGCTTAAAGCTCTAACCACACCCGTGGTGAAGTCAAAGGTGTTCTGGCAGAGATAGAAAAAGACAATTGTCCGATCCTTTCCTGGGTACCGCGACATATGGGCTTCAGGGGTAACAAGATGACAGACTTATTGAACAAGGAAGGATCAGAAACAAAACCCATCGGACCCAAACCGCACTGTGGCATTTGAAATAGTCCCAAAAAACATCCATTAATGAATAGATACTCAATAAAACTTAAAAAAATGTGGAACAATACCAGCTACTTGAGACAACCGAAGAAGTTCATAGAGAGATTGTCGCAAAAATTGATAGCAAGCTTCCTATGACTAAACAGACCTAAACTCAGGGTCACAGTTGGTCTGCTGACAAGACACTATCGCTTTAAGGGGCATTTGTATTTCCTAAGAGTAAGAGATAGTAGCCTGTGAAGATTTTTCCAGAAAGAGGAGGAGACTGCATAGCACATTTTATGCTACTGTGAAGGCCTTACCAGATTCCTACAACTAGGAAAAGAAAAACCAAAGCCAAAGAGCTATACAAAAGAGCGTCTTTATATATTCTACAGGCTTAAAAGCTTAGGCCTAAAGGTGAGCTCTAACAAATTAAAGGGATGCACAATAGACCCTAAGGGTCGCAGTGCAAAAAGCCGTTGGGCCCACCCCATTCTGTATCTATCTATCTATGGCTGGATATTAATTACTATGAAGACACAGAGGCTCGAATATTTAAAACACACAATGGAAAACAAAAAAAAAGATATGCCTTAATCGTTGCTTGCTTGTTTCCAGCTTCTTTCTCTTTCCACGTTATCGTACTTTCATTGCCTATTGCAACTTGATCCAAAATAGTTTCTTCTCATGGTGTTCAAGTAAAGAAATGGTCCTAGAGGCGCGAAAAAACTTGCTGTTCGTTAAAAAATGCATCAAGCTTAGAAGTTAATATTCAAACTTTCAACAAGCTCTTCACTTTTGACGCTTGCATTTTTTCTAATATGTGCGCAACATCATCATCAACACCCTAAAACTTTCCAGAGCAAGGTTGATCGTTAAGACCAAACATGCCATTTCAAAATTTAAAAAAACATGTATTTACTCTTCTGAGAGCAACTCTATCACCTAACAAAAATTCCAAATCTCTTTGATCTGGTCCCAGCACTTATTCCGTACCACAACTTATATAACATGCAATAAGGCAAATCTAACTTTTTGTTGCCCATTTCAAAAGCTTCTTTTGGGCACATTTTGGTCGTAACTGCGTCTAGCACTACAGTAACCCATGAGACTACCACGTGCCTTTATGCTGTAAAGTAAACACTAAGGTCGCTCTAAAAATTGGGCGCAAACTTTTGCAACATCTGATAATTAGAAATATCTATCTTTCCACAGGAAGATTATTATCCATTGCTTTTCTAATATGTCTCTTACTTTAAAAATGCATGTCTTTTGTTGTTTCTGGAATAAAAATAATCGTAAACTGTAATCCTCATATAGACAGGACATATTTAGCAAAATATAAGTTAATTGATAATATGTTTGGAGAATATTTGCCTTAAGGAACATAAATAGTCTTTTTCATCAACAACTTAATGTTATTTAAATAAACTTGAATTCCTTAAAGGTTTATCTTAACTAACTCTTTTACTGTCCACTTGAATGCCTTTTTAAATCTCCTTATCTCTTTCCATTCTTTTCTCTCTCCTACAGTCCGTCTCCAACTTTCGTTCCCTTTCTTTCCTACCTTCTAATTGCCCTATGTTACTTTCTTTCTCCTTCCTTTTTTTCTTATATACTTCCATGTGGCATGCTCTTTGTTCTTCTCTATTCTCCTTTAGAGCCCGATATCCTTAAACTTCCTTTTATGCCAATATTATATAAAAAAAGAAAACTTTCCAAAGAATCCTAGAGAGAAAAACTCAGAGCTTGTTAAGTTACTTATAAAATTGTGTCGCCTGCTTTATGTATTTGCATTCCAGTACCTTATCCGATATCTTCTTCTTTAGATACTAAACGAAAAATATGTTTAATTTTCAATCCAATGATATGTCTCATGTTGGGATTTTTAATTTTTTGCGATTAAGAGCGTTTTTATATTCCACGTTCACTTCAACCACTCTTACGGTCGATCACCAGACGCAGATAAGAGATATGTTTTGCATGGTTTGTATGGTTGAGTTGTAACACTTTATCTTCTTAGAGGATGCATCAAGTGTGGGAAATTTGAAAACAAAAACAAACCAATGGTTTCATTTCCTATCCAATGATATGTCCCACGCTACGTGTCTCGGATTTTACAATTTAGGGCACTTTTTTATCTCTGTAGCCTTGTTGCAACACCATCCTAACAGTCGCGAAATACCAAAATGATAAGCTCATTCTGTTTAGTATCCGGTGATGTGTCGCATGCCTAGCATTTCTGGGTTTCTAATATCGCACTCCCATTTCCCCCTCTCAAGAGATAAATTTTGAGAATTTAAAATATTTAATTATCTTTCAATGACAACATACTTACAATGTTTTATGTTTCTGCATTTAGTGCTGCAATGATGAGTCAGAGAGCCAGTAAGTTAGAACAATCATATATTAGATGTGACTCGTATTTTTAACTTCCAAGTAGTGACCAACAAAATCTAAACGCTTATACAAACCTTTCTCCTCTAAGTGCGTTAAATTTTTGTCAAACCAAGCTCGTTGTGGCAAAAGAAATTTAGCAGTCAAAAATAGAGGTAGGACATGCTGTGTCTTAATAACTGTGTCTAAAATGCATGACATCAACGCGGCTAAAGTTTCTAGATAACTCGTACATTTTAAAATTTGGTAAACCGTAACTCTCGCTGGAAAAATTCGATCGAATTTAAGTTAGGTGACTACGTTGGTCACACTAAAAATTACAATTTTTTACCGAAGCAATATTTGATTTCTTTGGACATGTGTTTTGGGTCGTCATTTTGCTGTATGATTTAACTAGGATCTAAAGAGTGCAAACGCAAACCCTTTAAAATTTTGTCATGCTCTCTTTCGTATCAACCACCCTCAAGTTTAAGTTCGTTTTTAGAATTCGCGCAATTTGTCAACTAGTTCTAATTAAATCCTTTGTATATCTTTAAGTTCTAATAGATAATGGGTGATCGCTGCATATGGTTGTTCTCTTCTACGGTTTCCCACTTTGTCTACAACTGCGCTGGTGTCGCTGCACAAATGACTCGTTACCATACGTTAGTTTAATATCTACCTTAACGCAGAGCAAATAGACTCTTTCTTTTTTTAACGCACGCAGTAACTAGAAGACCAATATCGTATTAGCTAGCAGTCAAGATATTCTTGAAAATATGTTGGATAAAGATTAAATGAGCAAAAAAAACGTACAACACGACAGTATTATAAAGGTCTCCAAGAGACTTAAGAAAAATACGAATTGTATTACAGAAAAATGGCAAGATGAATAAAAACCTTCAACCAAAGTTGCCAAAACGTAACCATTGCGCGTTACTGGAGGCGTATCGACACCATATGATTTATGAATTGTTCAGAAAAACAGGATTAGCACTCGCGACTGCACTTTAGGCAGTGGGTTACTCTATAACTGTTAACACAACAAGGGTTAGTAAGAATATCTTACGACTTTCACATAGCTAACAACAAATTAGACACTATATAAGGTACTAGATACATTTGGAAGACACCTTTAATTTTCATAATCTTGCAAAGTGATTTTTACCATGCTCTACGGACTTTTCGTTTACGTTTCTTAAGAGATCTGGACACACCTGTCATCCCAAGCCATTATCAGGTCTTGGTCGTTGAAAAGAGTTATTTTGGGGTTTAGTGGGCACATCATGAAAATAAATCCGCCTTGCCACCTGCTGACGTAACAAAATGTTACATTTTTAATCGTATTGATCACATCGTGGGTCCTCGAAACACGTTATGCCACCTGCTTGTCTGTTAAGGCATGGTATACTCAAAAAAAAAAAATTAATGTCAAGAAAATGGTACGACCTTCCAGTGCAATGGTCTTCCGCGTTATGATCTAGAAACAGTACTACCTGAATATAAAGGCCATTTCTTCTAAACATCGATCAAAGCTCAAACGACTTGCAAAGCTTAACATTTTCTAATATTTTTTTATGACCAAAATGACATTTGCAAGCTCTTTTTTACCGCCGTAGTTTAGTAGCAACTAACGTCTAGAAGTTTACATGTTTGCACATGTCTCAATATGCCTAAACTTTTCGCAACACACAACCTTTGCTTACAACGTACAGCAAGACTTTCCTAGTATCTAAAAGAACATTAAAAACTTAAAACAAGTATCTATTTTGTATCCATGGTAAAAAAATTCTATTATCCCAAGTAAGTTACAAAGTTAAGAAGAAAACTTGATTGTCCAAGGTGAACTCTGTTGTAATGGATTTTGTACTCGACTTTTTCTTCTTTAACTATTTGCATATTTGTATCGTTATGTAACAGTTTATTTGGCACGTACCAGGGACATACCATCACTATAGAACACTTTATTTTAAAGTCTGTAAAACTTCAACACAACTGAACGTCCCTTCAAAATGGAATCTCGTAGGTCCATATGAGTATTAAAATGATTTTATATCAGAGGAGTTTGTTCTCTAATGTCAGCTGAAATGTTTGTTTTTTTTTGATCAACCAATACATTTGTCGAAGTTTAAGTAATTCTACCATGGTAGATACCTTAATGCTTTGTATCTTCTACTTAAAGCAATTGATGGTTACTGGAGGTCACGTGTCCTTTTTAAGGTAAAAGCGACATACACCGATTGTGTGTCATTAACTTTGATTCTTCATTTTCGGGCCCCAGATTGGACCTGGTTTAAGCTGATCTGTAAGTTTTTAGAGGCAACGTTCGAGTTTATGTATGATGACAAGATGATCTTGTCATCTGCATACATATCAGGTCTGAAAATGGCCCAAGAATGTTTTCTTTAACTGATTTTATAAAGACTGGTCATTGCATCTTGCTGTTTGACGAAGAAATGCTTTAGAAAGCGATGAATTAGACAAAGTAACCGAAGTCTTAATTCGTAACATAGACCCTCGTGCTATACCTCATCAAAGACTCCAGAAAATATGCGGAGCACTAAGAGTTCCTATAAAATAACTCAGTAGTGCAATATACCCATTTGCAACGCCAAACTGATAAGGAGGAATTATCTGCTAGTCCCAAGGATTGGTTTGGGGCGCTTTAGTAACAATCTTTGGAATAACTTGGAGGAAGTCGGTAAGAAACTAACAGGTCGATAGAACAATACACTTCTATGGCCTTTCCTTAGTTTTGGTATCATTATCATCTGATCCATCTTCCATTCACTCAGATATTACATTAAATAACTTTCCTGGAGTACTTTGCCCATTATCAGATCATAACTAGGAGATTCATTCAATTGAAATTCTTTAAGTAAAGTTATTTTAAGTTTATTCTTGGTAATACTTTTTGTAGTTTTATATTGTAGTTCTTTCGTCCAGTGTAGTCTCAAAATTAAATGGCGTGAAGATTTTAATAAGGTGTTCAGCATACCTGTTACTTTACAACCCAGCTATTGTCAGTACTTTTCAACAGAGGTATTAAAAGTTGAGGCCTCTTCATTTACTTTATTGCTTTCTTTAGAGCTTTTCTAAAAGTTAAGTTGTAAAGATAGTCTTGAAGAGATTCACATTTATTCTTAATAATAGTTCTTTGAGTTGTTTTGTTTGGTGTTGCTTGGTAAACCGCAGTTTGGATAGATATAGTTATGTGTTCTGGTGCTGTATCTATATCTAGTGAAGTTTTTAATTGAACATCTAAAATGATTAGCTTATATAGCTTATTGCGATAGTTTCCAGTTGGGCTTCTGACTATATAATGATGATGTTTTCCACTATATTATCACACATGATACTGGTGATTCGGGTACGGTCAGAGAATAAATCAAAACAGTGTTTGAACTGAATTTTTGGGGTTGACATCTTTGATGGTACAGAAACCGAGCAGATCTAGTAATCGATCCTGATCAAGTCCTTCGGCGAGTCCTTAATCCTTTAATTTGTTTTTAATTGCATGAAAATGTTTATTTTGCGGCATTACTCATTTCTGTAATTGACAGACCATTTACCCCTTAAAAAATGCGAGGCGCCTCGCGGCGTCTTCAGGAGATTGCGGCACTCCATCAAAAATTTCCAAACAAGCTCCACATGCAAAAAGCTCTTTGCCAGATTATTCCCCGCAGTAAAAAGCTTATAAAAATTTTAGTGCTACAGGCTGGGAGACGTTCGCCGACAAATCTACTGCTCCCGCGCGCAATTGTCGCGTGTTACGAGGGACTCTAAAGTAAGCGGCTCGGAGTTTGACAAGTTGCGTCGTTCAAAAATTCATCTCCATATAAGGCAAGGCGCGGCGGAGGTAAGCTTCGGGCGCTTATTTGGACGAACTCTGATTCCGCGGTTAATGCCCGGGCGAACTTTTAATAAGGCCGTGAGCTTCGGGGGCTAAAATGTTAATTAAGCTTACTTGCCCGGCCCTTCCACGCTACTTCCTTTTGTGGCGGCTTCGCGTCTTTTTTTATACATTTTTAGGTGTTTACATGCCGCACTTTTCTCTTAAAACGGCATAAAGGGGATTCTATGTTTGCGGAACGATGCCTTCTTTTCAGGTCTGTAAGTCATAATTTACTTTATTTAGATCATAAATTTTATATTTTTAGTTTTAGTATTTATATTTCTTGCATTTGAATCTCTTGTGCATTTTCTTATTTGTTATCAAATAATTTAACACACCTGAGTTTATTAGAATTTTTAACTTAATCTTTAAGTTGTTTTGTATCGCACTCCACCATTGAAATCACCAATTATTTTAATCTTTACATCTAGATTTCTACATTTATTTGGTTATAATTAAGAGATTTTGTTTAATAATTATTCTTTATATTATTTTTAAGTTAGACAATCCATAATTTATTTAAATTACGCATTTGTGGCAAATAAATCGATTAAATTCGGCGTCCACTCTCTTGCTGCATCATTTAAATCTCCGAACTAATGCGCGGCGCCGACACACACGTGCCGAACAGTAAATAAAATTCTGCCCGCGGCTGAAAAGTGAAATTGGAGCTTCAATTTCAGCCTCGAATTCCGCGGCCTGATCTTACCCTCAGCGCCGAGATCCAGAGCTCCGCAACTTTCAGACGTCATTCGCGTTTTTGTAAATACACTGTAAGGGGGATGCTGTTATTTGATAAAACAATAAAACAGCGAGATTGGTTTTTTGCTGGATTTTTGGTCAAAAGCACGTCGCGCCGCGTTGCATTGAGAATGATACGTTATTTCTACACGGCAAACGTGAAATTGCTAGTAAACACCAAAAATTTGTTTAATTCTAAAAATAGTTTTTTGATATCGAAGTGTGTTTAGTGTTTGATATAACTGTGTGTGATATAAAAAGTGTTACAAATAATATTTTTCTTTTAATTTAATTCGTACTTTGCTTAACGCTATACACCGCTATGCAGGACATTAATAACAACATATAACATACTAAGTTTTGCTTACACACTTATCCGTCACCATGATCACCCAAGTATATTCAAAGATTTTTTTTGAAAAACCTGGATTTGATGATAGTTAATACACACTTATAGAAGACTAAAGAATTTATCAATGACCGGTATAGAAGAGTGGTAAATTTGGATTGCATGGTGGACTTTATGTCATTTTCATGTAAGTCTGGTCTGAAGATAGATACCCGAGTATTTATTGGTTTGTCATAGGCATTTCACTGGATGGAATAGCAGTTGATTGTGATTGCTGATGGGTTGTTAATTCTTTGAAGTGAAAATGTCTCACAATTAGTGACAGCTCTGGAACAGTTGTTTTAAGTTGCACTGCTCAAACAATCTGTTTAATGTAAAAGCAAGAACTTGCAAGGTCTGCATTGATTATGTCAAAGTCACGCACATAGAGCTTAAATGTTGAATAAAATTGGACCCAGTATGTTTCCTTGTGGAATCCATGCATATATGTTTCTGGTAGAGAATATAGATGTATTTGTTATGACTATAAACGTCCGGTATTAATAATAGAGGATTGATCTAAAATTTTATGTTTTAGGCCTTTATAAATTACTTTTTCTATGGTTTCAGTAATTCATTGTAATTAATGATAAGTAAAGTAGCCTTCTCTGAAACCGAATTGAAAAATTGGAAAACTCAACGTTCTCTCAACTTTCTAATTTGGTTTCATATAAGACCACTCCACCTACAATGTACGATTAAAACCATTCAAATAGAAACTAAGCCAGAAGTGAAAATATTTTATTTGAATAGTTTAGGAGTCGTTGAAACAGGCTAATTAATCCATAACTACCAGAGCTTTCGCCATTTTTTTCCTGGTTTGGGGAGCATAAAAATAATTGCGTGTTTCCATAAACCAGGAACGTACTAAATACTTAGGCATGCATTGAGGGTAGTTGCTCAGTACATTAATACTTGTCTTTACAATTTTTTTGAGTACAATGTCAGGTATTTTATCATAGACCAACAATTTACTTATTGAAAGAGATTTGATTAGAGAGACGAGTTCTCTAGTGGATGTTGGTTTACACTAGTGTTTTTCAACATTTTTAAATACGCGACCTCCTTACAAGTTAAAAAATTCTGGCGACCTCCCAGAACTATAATAAAACAGTATCAGTAATTTTAAACACTACGTATTTAATTTTTTTCTGTTGAGACCTGTAGACACTTGCCTTATTCTTTTATCCACAACCCTTCGAGTAAGGATTTACGACCCCCCTGGGGGTTGCGACCTACAGGTTAAAAAATACTAATTTACACTTTCAGTCTAAAGTTGGATGTTGTATTTTGACAAAATTGCAGTTAGTTTCTAAACTACTGAATCTTTGTGGTTGTAGGGAGTAAAATCTTTTTCCAGGTTACACATTTTTCTTCGTTGTAATTATATATTTGTGCTTCCGATGAGATTGAAGGTATCTCTTGTAGTTGACATAATATCCCATTGGTTGTCTTTTATAATCCCGGATTTTGTGGCTCAAAATTGCCGGTGCTTTTAATGTGGGTCGATTTTATAGGCATTGAGCTCCTTTTTGATGCGATTACTATGGCAACTCTTTTAACACTGTTGAAGATGGTTTCCATTATGTGCAAGATTGTTCCATCAATTTGGTCCGGAGAGCAGTTGGATACATGAATGATGGTCAAGTGTTGTATAGAAAAGGTACCATTTATGAATTTGGTGTATCGTAAAAATTTACTTTACATCCCCATAATACGTTTTTTTTTCAATTTAGGTTTCCAATAAAAAGAAAGAGCTATCTTATGTTAAATATTAAGCAGTTGTTTATTGGGTAGCCTATAAACACTCACTATGTTATGGTAGCGCCATAGTAAGTTTTAATTCTTAAATCTTAAGATTTATGATATTAATTGGTGGACATTGATTATGAATTAAATTGCGCTACAGTGCTAGATGTAATTCTAGCGCCTCTAATTGTGTCGTAGATCTGGTATCCAGCTATTTTAAGTCTTTCCGAAGGACTTAAGTGCGTTTCCAGGATGTTTGCTATATCAATAGAACGTATTATAACGAATGACTTTGAAATCATTGGTATCCCAATCAAGGATTTCCAATTGAGCTACAATTTGGATTCTATAGTCCAGCAAATCGGGGAAGTAGGAGATATAATTGTTTGATTTGTTTAAAGAAAGACGATAGTAGGATGTTGAGTAGGGACAAAACTTCGGTTTTTGAGTGCCAGCGTCAGTTGCTAACAAGTGCGAGCTTGCTTTTGTTCTTAGTGTCTTTTTAGTTTTATTCTGGAACCGGTTGTCTTAGTAATTTCTTGTTTCTAAAAAAAGTTTGCATCTCATAGTAGAGTGATTTATACCACTACTGCCACGCACTGGTGGTTCTTGTCGCCATTTATTGCAATTGATATATAAGTGGTTACCTTCACATCTTACGCAAATTGTTTCCAATCTGCAGTATTTTGAATGTTCTCAATACGTTGGCAGAAGTTTTACTATTAGTTTTTCGTAGCTGCACAGTAACTAGTGAGTGGTATTTTTTTGTTTGGGCACACTTACTGGCAATGCAGACTCAAGGGCTTACTGTGCCTATTAACAAGTATTGAAATATTGCAACGTCACATACACCCATAAGTTTTAAGTGGGGCTTGAACTCGCCCGCGCGCTGGGTTCCCAAACAGAGGAGCATGAGCTTGTGATCAGTGAGTGGACCACAAATGCGATCCTGTGGTAAATTTTACTCATGGTGAATATTTGTAGTGGCTTGTCGATTGCTGAAATGAGTACTGTGCACGATATTATAGACTTTTAATCTTCGTTTAAAAGTCTTGTAATTTATATTAGTAAATCGTAAACTGCGAGTTCTTTCTTTATAAAAATACGTTCTTTGTAACAATCGAAGGAAATCTATTGTTAGGGTCTTGATATAAGTGATATCTTATTTTGTTTATCAAATATGTTTGGTCAAGCTTCTAGAGTCATTCTCGTTTGTTAGAGTAATTTTTCAATATCGAAAAATAGGGGTATAAAGTATTCTCCTTTTGCGAAAATTTTAATATTGTTCTTTACTTCTTTGCGTTAGCTGGACTGTGCAGAAAAATAAGTGTTATTTTAATTTTGAATGACTTTTTGGTTTTATTGCCTTCACTTAAAGCTGTTGGTTCCAAATGTAAGCGCACAGATTTAGGTATTTATAAATATTATTTTTAGGTTGACGATTGGTGAAAATAAGTATTTTTCTAAGAAGAAACATGTGCCCTAAGAGGCATAAAACATACTTAAAGTTGCGACTATTAATTAAATAATTGCTTTTATTGTCATAAATCAGATAAACATTGTCAAAACTAGGAAATTATCGCACGAATCAAGGTTTAAAAGCAAAGTGAAAAATAGTATTATTTATTTGTAGCTGTAATTTAAATATTTAACATTTTTTATAAAACTTCTACGATAGATGAATGTTTTTAGATTGAATACTCTTAAAGCTTTATGTATAAACATCACATTTCTTCTATTAACTAATGCTAATAAGCCAAATTCTAAATAAATAAATACAATCGATCTTTAGCTTAACTAAACATAAGGAACAAATCAACAGCTAACAATTTAAGGATTAAAAAAATGAGCTAAGGGTTTTAAAACCCACTTATTTACTTACTTAATTATTGAACCTATCTACCCTTGGGTTGAGGTAAATAGAATTAAATTTATTCTTTATTGCTCAATTGTTTTCTTCTTTTCTCCCATTATTTTTCTATTTCCTTCTGCCCTTTACTTTTCTCACATTTGCTCCCATTCTATTTCTCTTTTCTTTAAGTAAATCTTAATTTCTTTCTCCCACGTACGGGTCAGTTTCCTTCTTCCATTTTCTTTTGCATTTTTTGGCTTATTAATCTTTTTATCTATTCTATTATCTTAGTTCCCTAAAACATGTCCAAACCACCAAGCTGTCGTTTTGTCCATTTTTTCTGGTTATGGTAAGTTTAATATATAGTTGGGCTCTTGTGGTGTTATCAAACATTTTGTCTCGTTCGGCTTTCTCTAATGTTGATCTTAAAAATTTCATTTCTATTGTTCTGGTTTATTTTTTTATTATTTAATGTTTAGTTTTTGTAAACATCTGTAAAAATGGGAATATCCACTTTCTTGCATATATCCTCTTTAGCTTCTTTAGGAATTTCTTTTTTAGCTAAAATATGTTCCTTATTGCTTTGAAGAGTTTTTTAGAACTTTCCGTTATTTTAACTATACTTTCTAGGTTTAATACAGTACCTAGTTTACCCGTTTAACCTATTCCAATTTTCACTTTACTAATATTTCGTATTTTTTTCTTATAATGTGATCATCGTTTTTGTTTTATTAACATTCAGTTTTCTTTGTCTCGTTTTCTATTTTTAAGTCAAAACCATCTAAAGATCTCTTGGGAAAGATCCTGAATTATGGTACAGTCTTTAAATTTAATTTCAGCTCGATGACCTTATTACACAGTCACTTTCTTGACAAAGGACAGTCTTCTCTATTTTAGATTTGCGCAGACTGCGGCTCTAGATATATTTAGAAGTGATTTAATCAAAAAATTATTTTAGAAGACAATAATGTCTCAGTACTTCTTCTGTTGAGGTTTAATCGCTATTTCCTATCAACCGCATCAGTCTTTTAAGTTGTTCAGCCTATTCTGAAGTCTACATATTACTAAGAAGAGCCACAATAAACTCAATATTACCTGTGTACTTTAATAAAATATTATAATATATAGAGAAGAGCTTTCTTTTGTTTGCCCTAGTCCTTCTTTTATTTAAGTACCTCTTTGAGTGGTGTATTAATTAGAACTGTAGAGTGCTACTTTGACTTTTCTCTTACGGAGTTTGATTTAATACAGTTTGCAAAATCTTTGATGAATTTCTTAGTATTGTGGCATCCGCTTCAAACGGGGGACTGGTTAAAGGTCGTAGAGTTGACTAAGTTAGAGCATCAGAAAGCTCTCCCTCAAATTATGAAAATTGAAAAGGTAAATCCCAATATTTAAGAAGTTAGACACATAATCACAAAGTTGACCGGACGGTGTATATCTTCTTTCTTCTGTAAAATTACTTTTTCATAAAAAGATCACACTCTTCAGTGTCTACTCATTTGAAAAACCTAAAAAATGTGACATACATTAGCTGCAGACAGTCTTTATAAGCAGTAAAAAGAGGTGACTGCTATGATTATCTAGAAGCCACTAGACAAGCAGGTCTTTCGTCATCTGGACTTTATGTATATTGGTAAAGGCTTCATGGAAAACTTCTTCGATTTTAGGGCTTTTTAATTTTTGTCTCGGATAGTGGAAAGAATGAAGCTGCCAGTTGCGTTTTTTACGCAGTTGCGTTCTCAACTCCCTGCCCCAAAATATCTGCTTCCTTTCCTTATAACTAGTAGAATTGTTGTCACTGACTAAAGACTTCTTATTTCTCGCTTCCAATAACTTATGCCACCATTTCTCTACATGAATTCAGCATTCCTATCTTTACTGACAAACTTTGCATTCTTATTCAAGTTCTAGGAAAGCTCACACCTTTCCTCAAACTCAAAAACTATACGATTATCACCTCATAGCATATGTTGCTCAGTAATATATGTTTAGCGAGTTGTTTTTCTTTTTTGGAGTCAACTGGCTTTTGCCTGATTTTGGCTCCTCCAGAAAGCCATTTATGTTGTCTTAAGAATATTAAAACATTGTGCCTTTATGCCATCCCCATTTTTGATACATTTGAAAGCTTCTTCAAAGACCTTAGGCGACCATTTTGCATTTCTATTTTGAAATGCGTACTTCTGTAGCATCTCTAATTAAGGAACATTTGATTAGTCAACCAGCAATATAAAAATTGCCGTTAAAAGTATACAAGTGAGTACAATGCTACATGGCCCGCACTCCCCTTGTTGAAACTAAGACATAATTTGCGCGTCTTTCTTACTCCCTCTGTTTATTTGTTCAAACAAATACTAATTATAGGGAGATTAGTCCATATTATAGATTTCAGTGTAACTCAAAGCTTTTTTAGTTTAAACAGATGTATGGGATCGGGTAATGGCTTTATCTTGTGGACATTTTTCATAGCCTAAGGTGGGCGGTAATGAGCACTGCCGTAACTTGTTCTAACCTTAAAATTGAATTTAATTAACTGTTAATTTTTGCTTCTCATTGAGAAGGCGGAGAATAATACACATATTCTTTTCGATCACTCTGGTCTTCGAGAGATGTCAGTTGTCTTTGTTTTCAACTATTTTTCACCTTCAAAAAAGTCTTGATTCTTTTTAAGTGTTATCTCCGAACTTTACCTTTAGTATTTTTTATATTTTGAGTAGTTTTACGTCTTTTGTCACGAGGAATTTAATAGTAAGTAGTTTTTGTTCTGAAATCGTGATATTGACTAAAAAACTGTAGTGCGAGGGACTTAATATTGTATGGATGTTCAATTTTATTATTTTTTCATATTTAGTATTCTATGCATATATTTTTATTGGTTTTCATAAGAGCTTTTACTGCCTTCTTTACAAAGTGTTTTTGTTTGATTATTACGGAGGTGATATTATTGAGCTTTGCTTGGAAAACAAAACTTAAAATTAGAAACACACACTTTGTAAAAAAAGTACTAACAAGACAAGTGATAAGTAAAAGTGTTCCTGATAAAGAAAGGCATACGGTAAAAATATAAGCGTAAGAAGGGGGCCCGAAATAGAAAGCGATAACTTTATTATTAGAAATGAAAATAAAAATAAACTTTAAACAAAATGCAGAAAAGGCACTGATAAGAAAATCAAATATTATATATATAAATAAAAGTTAAATTTGAGGATAGTTTCAGCAAGAGAGCAAAAAATTAAAAACAGAAAAATATAGAATTTTACTAGCAGCAGCGCACAGTAAATAGTAAAAACTACAAAAACACGTAGTAATATGTAGGATCAATAATTACAGAAGATAGAACAATGGACAAGAAAATAAAAAAGATCACAATTGGGGAAAGACTTTACAATAGAATTTTTTCGGAAAAAGGAAATAACAAAGGAAAAGAGTAAATGTTTTCAAGAAAATTATTACTTAAGAAAAATTAAGGGTAAACCAAAATGGACAAGTATATAAAGAAAAAACTGTAAAAAAAGGTCAAAAGGACGACAAAGAAGAACTTAGATCAAAAACGTGAGATGCGCAGTGATAAAAGGGGAAATCCCATGGTACTAAACAAAAGAAGTAACATAAAACATAAACCTTTGGAAAGAAGCATGGAAGAAACAGTCAATACAGGTAAGTAAACTTATATCTTTTTCATCTTTTGTTTCATTATCTGCTTCTTTCCTTTTATATGCAATGACAGCAGTTTCAGTAATATTTCTAATATTCTTTATGGGAACATTTCACATATTCTCTTTATTGCTCTTTATTGTACCACATATATGACACTTATTTTTTTGCACTTAAAATTTGAAAGCTTTGGGTGTCCTGCAATCAAAAGGCGCCTTATAATTAAATTACTGCAGTCAGTTCAAAGCAAAATGAACCCGGCAGCTGCATCTATTCACCTGCGCTAAGCTTATTGACAGTTGTAGGCTGCGTCAATACAACGGATATCCACCAAAGGCTGATAGAGGCGTCGCGCGAACTTCATTAAGTCGGACTGAATAGGGGCTCGCTGTGCAAACCGAGAAAACTCACTCGGAACTGTTGTAGGCGAGAAGTCTTCCTGCCGATTGAATTGCAAAGCGCCCGGCGGCGGAATTAATTTTTCACGACTATATAAATTTGCATGGCGTCATGGGACCGCGTAATCCCCAAAATGCCGGCTCAATCATTAATCGGCGTCCACGTGCGCTTTGCCCCCGGATCGGGCGCTCATTAATGATTTCTAAATACGCGGGTTCGGTCTAGCTGCAGCCCCTATTTCGGCAAAAATTGAGGTAAAAGATTTTTATTTTCTGTGAGTACAAAAAGCTCGGGTTTTTGTAGCTTTTCTATAACTAATAGATATGGCAGATTGATTATCTTAGTGAGATTAATTAAAACTACTAATCATTGTCTCTAGAAAGTAAAACCCATGAAAAATTAATTATGAAAATAAATTGGATATTAATAGCTACATAAGTTAGGACTGAAATACTTCTTTGTGTATTTATGTTGCCGATAAAGCAGATCTTTTTGGATTTGTATATACAAGGTGATTCTAATATGGCCGCACTGCGCAGCATCTGTGCGACCTTGAAAGAATTGAGCCACAACGCCCACTCTCACTTCTGCTCGGGTTAGAAATTGTTTATTTCTGTTTGAAGTTGCTACAGTGATAAGACAACAGAAGATCCACAGAGCGTAGAACAACGCCTTGTGATCAAATTCCTCGTTGGAAGAAACGTCCCCTCCGCTGAAATTTACCGCAGGCTCTAACAACACTATGGGAAAGAGTATCTCTCACGGACCCTTGTGTTTGAATAGTGTAAGTATTTCAGAGAGGGCAGAGAGCGCGTAGAGAATGAGCCGCATGATTGTCGCCTGCGAACATCCATCACCGAGCCAAACATTAATAGGGCAGGCGCGTTTATTTATGATAATAAGCGCAGCATTATCAAATATTATCATTATAATTTAAAAAATGGTTGTAGGATACGTTGGTAATGTTGCTTCAAATAACAAAATTTTTAAATCGCCTTTGGTTATTATGTGAGTGAGCAAATACACCAAAAATAAAAATTTTACTTTAAATCGCGTTGAGAATGGAAGATAAAAAATGTGCGACCATTACCAAACCAATATTAAAAGGTTTTACATTTGGCCACTCTTTCATCAGGATAACGCAAGATCGAAGTTTGACCAACTTAATTGGAGAAAAGAAGACGAGTTTACATATATTTATATGGCAATTCCGCTTAAAAGTTGAAAACCAGGAAGGTTTAAATAATTTTTCCCGAGTCTTCTTTTAATCGTCGGTCAAAATTAGTTCAACGGCTTATGAACAAATTGATAGATCTTGACAAAAAGGCACCATTCAAAAGAGAACTTTTAGGGGTGTAAAAGTGTCAAAGAAATTGTTGGTTTATCATAAAATAGCAAAGATACTCTCTGTTGAGGTTTTTATTGTGTTTTCCATTTCCTAGAATTTGGGAAGTCAAACATCAATTTGAACTACATGAAAGTTGTACAAAATTTAGAACCTGTTGTGCCTAGCTACGGTCTTATAGGTATTAGAGCAATAAATTGTAAATACAAGCACAATCAATGTTTGAAACATATATTTTAATGTACACGGGATCGTGGCAGGCAAGCCAAAAATAGCTAGCAACAAGCTTAAGTAGACAGACGTACACCTGGCTACGGTTAGTCGCGATTTACCTTGCAGTAGGTAGATATGCGCCTTGCCAAGAGCCTAATTTTAACTCGTATTTTTGTCGTTCATAAATCGGTTGAAGATGGGGTCAAAACTTGACCATCTTAGGGACAATAAAGAAACATATTTTTTATAAATTTGGCAGGTAAAAAAATCCAGTGCCCAATTAATTTGGCACCGAATAATCACAATCTGCGCCGACCGACTCTAAAGCCATTAAAATATGACCGTTATAGAAAATATTTTTCGAGTATCCGCTCCGCTACAGTTTTCAACTGCTCCAAACCACCACATATTTTTTGAGATGCTTTGTACCAGCTGATTACAATCTACTCGCGACTTTGAAACACTTCTACAACAGTAAATGCACAAAATCCTTTAGAATAATCAAATGGAATAGTAGATCTACTTAAAGGTGACCAAATGACTAATATCATCCTCATTAGGATAATTTTAAATTAGAAAAAGATTATTTTAGTTTTTCCAAAGAGTTTTTCCTGTAAATCTACTCTAGAAGGCCAATTATGCAAACCTCTAGTGTTTTTGAACTTCAAAAATTCATTAAATATCTGATTTGAAATTTCCAAAAATATAATATTGAGAATTGCCAACTTTTACTTTCACCCACATCTTCCCTCGATGTTTGAATTTATATATTACAATGAGCCACGTTTCCTTTTTTAAGCTGCACCTCAGAATTGTTTCTTATAGCAATACGACAGTCATTCAGGGCAGTTCAGCTCCATTGCAGCCAAAGAGACTTAAAACGCCAAAGCAGCTTTTTGCGTAGCAGCGGTTGCAGAGCGAAATCAGGCCGGCAGTCGTCAAAGGGCTAAATCCACCTGCGAATATCCGCAGTGTAAATATTCAGGCGGCGCAGGATGTGCGATTTGGGCGTCGCGGCGCCCAATTCTACATTATGCATTCCGAGCCAGGGCATAATCTACCTTTCCGGTTTTCTCTACAGAGAATATTATTTGGAGCAGTTTGCAAGAAATCAAAGAATGAGTTGCCGAAATCTGCAGGACTTCGGTGTACGGTTACTGTAATTGGAAATTACAGGACGTGGGTTTATGTTTATGATTTCGAAATGGGATATTGGAATTTCTTGATATTTATTTAAACATCGCTGAAATGATGTTTTTTTAACATTACAAAACTGTTGATCTAAGAACATATGTACCTGGTTTTACCATAAATGCTGTTACGAGTGTTTTAGTCGAATACTAAAACATTTTTTTCAGATTCATTTTACATACACAAGACTTGGACCTACCCTTCATGTAGTTTCTATGTTTTAAACCACTTGTTCCAGTCTTTTCTGTCTTGTACTTTTTTCTCGTTAATATACACCTCTTTGCTGCAATCCTTTTCTCACTCCTTGCGACCGTGTTTTGTTTTTTCTTTCTAGTCTTGATTCAAACATCTGTACGTCGTTATGCATTCCTCCTAGCTATCCTAATTGCTTTCCGTATAGCACTTTTTTCACTTCCTATATACTGTGTTGTTAATCTTGTCTTGTTTTCTCTTCAATTTTTTCCAAAACCTTATTACTGTAGTTGTCAACTTGTCCTGTGATTGCTCACCATTTACATCCGTATATCAACGAGTATAACACTTTTTACGCAACTTTCAATTTTGTTTCTTCTAGTATTTTTATCTTTTGCTGGAAAGATGTTATTCTTACCAATAGAAGTTTTTCATACAATAGCTTTCATCTACTGAAATAACTATCTCCTTTGTAGTTTTTTTATTTGTGTTTATATATTTTTTCTTTATTTATCTCTTTTTATATTTAGATTATATTGTAGTTCTCTCTTTGTTTTTGCCTTAGGTCATAATGTTGCCTGCATATAGTAATTCAAACACATGCACCGCTTCAATTTTCCACCTCTCTATGTTATATGTTTTGTTTCTTTTTGCTTTCTTACTACTATTTTGTTCATAATTAGTGTGAACAGTTTTGGACTTAATATACATTTCTGCCATAGTTCTTATTGCTTTGAAAGGGTCTGATTTTTTATTTCTAGTTCTTACTACATTTGTTTCCTTCTTAAATAATGTTTTAACTCTCTATCTCTGTTTTTAATACTTGTATTTATAACTCTTCTGATCCTGCCAAAAATTCTTTTTTATGGCCTTTTTCATAATTTGCTTCAATATAAATATATTACCTTGTACTTTTTTTTCTTTCCTAAAATGCCATCAATTGTCTTCTATTGTATTTTCAGTTTCTCTTAATCTTAATTCCCATATACCGCCCATAGCTTGCCTAACAGGCCTAATAACTTTATTCCCCTGTAATTATTGCAGTCCCTTGCATCGTATTTTTTGTATAATAGCGTTATCACCCCCTTCCTTATAAATTCTATTAGGACTTTTTGTTACTGTTACTCATCTCACCTTGCTGCCCTCCCTAGCTTTATTTCTTGCTTTTTCTAGTTTCATTTTTGATATGTTTTCTTAATTGCCATTTATCTCTCTAACGCCTCCTTAAAGTACAACCTGCATATATCTATTATGTATTTTTTATGAATACTCCTTGTTTTTCTTTGATGTTTTTAAAGTACCTTCTTTAATTCTTTTAGTATGCTATATCATATCTACTGATTTTCGCTAAAATCCTATTTTGTTTCGCTATTTTTCCTTTTTCGCTTTTTTGCCTCCTCTTTAATCTCTATTTTTCGTAGTCTTTTCTGGTTCTGGTTTGATCTTACATTTTGTATTTCTTTTGTTCATCAAATAGCGGTCTTTATACACTTAACGTCTACTATACCGTAGCCTTTTTCAGCTGCTTCTAATTTACTGTGCTTTAGATAATTTTATTCTTCCTCAGTTCCTTCACTTGCATTAGTTTCTTATACTTATGTTGCAAGTTTCTTTCTTTCAATCTTTATCTTTTAACAATTTTCTTATTACTTTTTTACTTTTATATCTATCCCTACTAAATAGTTTTATAAATATCATGTTTTAAATCAGCGGGGGTAGGGGGAAAGAGAAGGCGCGAAACAAACGAAGATGATTTTGTCTTAGACATAGGAGGAAGTGGAGCTAAAAAATTGATATATAATATTGAAAGAACAAAAATCGCCGATATCCCTGGAAGTAATTAAAGTATCAAGACGAAATCGGACCTGTTCGGTTTGTCTTAGAATGTCTTTCAAAATCAAAATAAAAAATTTTGTTGTCTCACGCAAGGTTCTTGCTGGCTAGACTGATTACAGATTCTTCTCTACAACCTTTATTTATGGCTTTTTGGGGTCTAGCAAACTGAAGATTGAAGTGATTTTTTGTGCCTTGTGAGATCGAATGAGTAAAGCTAGAAGTTTGTTTTTTTCTGAAAAACTAAATTTGCCTGTAATTCTCGGACTGTTGGAGTTATCGAAATGAGATCAGAGCTCAGTTTCCTAAAGCAATCCCCCATGTATCAAGTGCATTTTGAATGCCAACGCGTTGACCTTTTTGCAATTTAAAAAAAAACTGAACCATCCCGTGAACCATCTAATTGGCCACAACAATATGAGCAAAAATGTTTTTATAAAATCGCAATTCTAAAGAACATCAACTAAATATCTTTTGCTACGCCCTCTAAAATTGCGCCGTGTTGAATATATGACTGACTGAAATTTCTTGAATCTTGATTTTTGCGAATATCTGGTCGGTCGTGCCCTCTAGGTTTCTGTAATCGAGTGTAACATACTCTTATTTGTTGATTAACAAATTGTTATCACGTTTTTGGCGACAAAGAGAGTAAAATAGCCCAGAATTTTAAAAAACTAAAGACACAGTTTGAAGACAACCCTCTTAAAATCACCTAAATGTACGCAGGTCATAAAAATTCTTTAGGAAAGAAAAAATTAAAAATTGGGGTCGCCGACATCGTTGAAGAACAGACTTAACTGAGGAGAATATTCGCATTCTTCGCGGTCTTCTCAGGGATGTCCGCCGATTAAGGTTGCTGAAATCTCTTCTAAGGTCGGAACAAGTTACGGTAGCATGATTTTAGGCTTTGACAGCGTCTGGTCCCGTAGAACTGCTCGAACTCGATACAAAATTGAGTATTTCTCCTGAACGACTTATTTTGCTTTTGTCTTCTATTAAGAAATATTCGTTTTATATTTTACTTCATCCAACTAGCAGTAAAAGATTTATGCTTTCTGTCGGAAAAATTATCTTTGACCTTACATTTGAAGGTAGCTAAATATAATTCAATTACCCAAGCTGCTGTGTACATATCGAGACAAAAACGGGATCAAACTGCATGCCGCTGCAGTCAATATTTGCAGTCAATTAGCCGCATTGGCCGCCCGAAACTTCCGCATATTAATTCCGTTCTTGGAAGCGTAGGCATGTGTACATTTAATTCACTTAGCGACGATGCCCAGACTCGAACAGACAAATCCATTTATGCACTCTAATTCGCGCCAGAATCCGCCATCGCGGCCACTCGCCCTAATGGCGGCGCGTCTGCTGGCGGTCATTCGAAGCAATCCCATCTCGCGCGCCTCGCCTACAACTTTATGATTTCATTATCTTAGGAAGGAGCTAATCAAAATTAGTGGGCCCTATTTTCAAGTACGTCTACCATCTATTAAGGCAATATAAAAACTATAGTTACAAGATAACACTTTCGTGCACCCAAAAAAATTGACTTTATGTACAAACAAAAAAAAACATATTTGGGTTCCATTCTATAATCTTCTTCCAGATATTTAACAACTTAATCAGTCCCATTTTTACAATAATCTTTGCTTTTATTAAGGAGAAACTTTAATAAGCCTTTTGAATCGCTGTCATTAGTTTACTTCTCTTTCTTCTGAAAAACAAATAGAAATTAATTGTTAAACATGGTGGATAAGACATAGCATCTATATTCCGTTGCCTTCTTAAAGGTTGTCTTTGTTACATGAGGTTCTAAGAGAAGAGGTCGGTACTAAGTATCCCTTTAACTTCTTTAACGATTGCGTGTCTAACCGAGTAACTTTTTGCTAACTTCCTCTTGTTTCTCAGATGATACAAAATAAATTTAGGATTTTTTAAGGTAAATTAACCGTTGCCTTAGTGTTTCCGTATACATATAATGAGTAGAGCAGCAAATCTACATCAAATTTTGTACCAATCTGGAGCATTCGTCAATAGAAATTATTAGAATAATTTAGCAGACATTTGGAGAAAATATAATAAGTACAGCACATGTGGAAACATGGAATAATCAATTTGAAAACGATCTACGTTTTGAAAGACCAGCAACGAGCAAAACATTGAAAATGTTTAACTTGTACATAATAAACAATAATCGGTGACTGACGTCCAAGAGCCAGAAGATAAGTTGACAGTTTCAAAAACTAAAGTGTGAAAACAACAAAATTTGTTTTGCTACTACTGGTACCATATCAGAAGGAACATCCTGCTACAGTTAGTTGAATGACTTCCTCAAAAAGGAGAACCTTTCAACCCCAGAACTTAAGGGTGACGGTGAAGTTAATCTTTATTTTTAAATTCTGCTTTTTGTTTTTTATTCAAGGACGTTCTTTAGGTTATTTGATTGCCAACAAACTCATCTTTATATAAGGGCTTAGTGACACTAGTAGCTTTGCAGACATTAAGTTTTTCTCTTTTGTATGACTTTGGAGTAGGTGACTAGTCGAAAAGTAATACCAACCTTGTTGTAATTAAGAATGAGCTTCTATTACTTCTATTTTTTTCAGTGTTAAGAAAATTTGACACTTTCTGAAATTGGTAGGACTTCCACTTGTATTTAACAATTCGCTACAATTTTTTTTTCTAAAAGAGACTTTTTGCTACCGCCTCTACAACTACCTTCTCCAAAATTATTCTCCATAATAAACGATACAACCTAAATTGTATTTCAATAAAATTGTAAGAAGGTTTAGATGCCGACACAAATTCAATATCCAAATTCAGCATTGTAGTGGTAACCACACAATATAAACATTATTCTATCTTCCAATAATATGCAATAATACAATAATATCCAATATATGCTAATTGATGATGAATACAACTAGGTCATCTAGGTAGACTTGAGATGCTTGATAAAATCACGTTTTTATCTAGCCTGATGGATGGTGAGAACATCTAGAGTCAGGAGGCATACCACTCATATTCTTCCTTGACGAAGTTATTAGTGGTAGAGGATTGTTGCTTTAAAACACAACTGTCATATAGAAATCTGAAATAATTAGAAATTTTGTGTTAATATTAAACATTTCTGTTTTTTGCCATATTTTACCATATCTTTGGAATATCTAGATTAATACCAATAAATCCACATGCAACTACTACATTAAATTTCAAAGCAAAAATATTGATCCCTTTGGTTTTATTGTATAGTAACAGTTGGGCTGAAAAGTTCGTAGGCTAACATAGAAAAAAATTTTTTTTTGATAAAATTGGATTTTATTATTCAATATAATTGCCTTCGAGGGCGATACACCGATTATAGCGATCATACAATTTTTCTATACCATTTTTAAAATATATTTTGTCTTTAGCCTCAAAATAAGCTTTTGTTTCGGCAATTACCTCTTCATCGGCGCTAAATTTCTTTCCAGCGAGCATTCTCTTGAGGTCTGAGAACAGGAAAAGTCGCTGGTGGCCAGATCTGGAGAATACGGTGGATGCGGAAGCAATTGTAGCCTAATTCATGCAATTTTGCCATCATTTTCATTGACTTGTGGCACGTTGCATTGTCTTGATGAAACAGCACTTTTTCTTCTTCAAATGGGGCCGTTTTTCGTGATTTCGTCCTTCAAACGCTCCAACAACGCTTTGTAATAATCGCTATTGATGGTCTGGCCCTTTTCAAGGTGATCAATAAATACTGATGCCATAAACCTTGCTAGCCGATTATTGCGTCTTTCCACTCTTTGGATTCGGTTCATCGCGTGCAGTCCACTCGGCTGACTGTCGATTTGACTCTGGAGTGTAGTGATGAAGCCATGTTTCATCCGTTGTCACATATCAACGAAAAATTCGTTATTATTACCGTTGAATATCGCTGAACATTGTTCTGAATCAACGACACGTTGAAACTTTTGCTGGATTGTGAGCTCGCGCGGCACTCACTTTGCACACAGTTTTGCATGTCCAAATATTCATGCAAGATATGTCCAACACTGTATTTTGATATCTTCAGAGTCTCAGCTATCTCGCTTAACTTCAATTTACGGTCATTCATAATAATTTTGTAAACTTTTTATGTTTTCGTCCGTTACAGCCTCTTTCGGGCGTCCACTGCGTGCATCGTCATCAGTGCTCATCTCGCCTCGTTTAAACTTGGAAAACCACTTCTCAACGGTTGATTTTCCTGGTGACAGTCTAAATAATGCTTATCAAGCCAAGCCTTGGTTTCAACGGTATTTTTTTTTGCCAAAAGCAGTGTTTTATTAATACTGAAATTCCTTTTATCCATTTTTTAAAATTAACAATAGTTGCTTCACTCAAAATACGATATCTCCTAAACTAATAGTCCGACAGTTGTCAAATTTATACACGAGTCTTTTGAAGGTTAGGGTTAACTAAAAAGCACATGGATTTAATACTACTAGCGCCGCTTATGTGTCAGCCTACGAACTTTTCAGCCCAACTGTTATATTAGAATTAACTAAACTAAAATCAACGAAATACTTAGATATGCGATTTATTCTATACGGAGAATTTCCCATGTCTAATTTGTGCTGGTTGTAGTCCACTATGAGCTGCAGGAAAGAAATTTGTTGTTTGCTACCATCCTTTGGAGCTCTTTCAACTTATTGCTCATAAAACTGATGAGTTAATTCTCTATTTATCAATTTAATATATGATATACTATTATTAGAAACGCACCAATCGAAATTTCCACTCTTTACCTGCGTGCATTCAGATAGATCTTCTGGCTGTTGTAGTGAATAAATACATTCGCTTCACCAATTTATAGGAAGAAAGAATTGTTAAAATCTTGTAATGTTATCTTGTAATTTTTAAATGGCAATTATTTGATAAGATCCTTCATAACTCTACCACTCCGCTAAGTTTAACAGAATCAGCTTTTCCAGAATAAATTTGGAATCATAAAACTTATGATGACTCATCAACTCAGATTCATATTCCGTAACTCTTCTGGATGGGTCGAGGTACATGTATTGTTCAAACCTTATTTGTTTCTTAAATTTGATCCAATGGGGCCATCTATCCTTTGGTTTTCATTCGGTTTCCAGCAAGTCAAAACGCTTATAGTCAGTATATCAAGCATCGGTCAAACTTTGAATTGTCTTTTGTGTGTACATGGTCTAAGAATAATAGAAAACGATCCCGAGACATTGCAAATGAACTAACTAAACCAATCTCTAAATTTCAAACCAATTTTTTTGTAGCTTGGTTTAATACCCTTCATAAAATTTGTGTTAATAAGTGATTTCACTTTATTGTAGGTCGAAAATGATCACCATGCAGCTGGATAGCATAAAGACTTGTTCCAAAGACCAATTCTTTGGCATAATGACATTGAAGGATGTCTGTAGGAGATTCTAAATCATCTGGTATATTGAGACTACAATTTTTTTTCTGAAATGTAAAAGATTTAGTAGCGTAACTATCTCTCCGCGTCCACCAAATAAATTCTATCTTTTTGAAAATAATAATAGAAGCATTTTTGTTGTCACAATCATCAGTAGTTGCATACTGTCAGTCTTTGTCATATAAATCATCACCAATTGTCATAAAGCCATTAACTTGCAAATTATCAAAAAACCTACATCAAGATTATCTTCTGATGAAGTTCTGGATGTAATTGACTCATTATCTAATAAGTGTATTGTTGTGACCTTTGTGTGCAAAGTGAAAAGATGAATTTGTGGTAACAAATAGAATTTATCACAAAAAAACTCTATACTCTAAAAATTTTAATCTACATTATATATATATATATATATATATATATATATATATATATATATATACTAGTTATTTTATTTGTTGTTTTATTTGTTCTAATTAAGCTCCTCCTACATCAATATAAAGGTCATAATGAGTAACGAGCACTTCAGAAGACCTTTTTTACTCCTGTTTTGACATCCTGCTCAGTACTGCTGTCACTAAGACTTCAATTTCGAAAATTTCTTCTAATATCTTTCTTTCATTTGAAATGTTTAGTTTCGTAATCAGAAAAAAGTTGCGCAAAGCCGGATCGGGCGAGTCAGGGGTAACAATACCTTTCCATCACAAATTGATATTTTATAATCACAGTCACAAATTCCACCGAAATATTTTGATTATTTGGGTCGAATTTCTCGTGTACGATACCTTTGAAGTCGTTTGGATCCATCTGTTGATTTCTATACGAACCGAAAACGTCTAGTCAACACAGTGATGAAACTGTGTCTCATATTCACTTTTAAGAACGTTTTTAATCGACTCCGAAAAGTTGGCGCAAACTTATATATAGAATAGAAAGTCATCTCCAATTTAATATTACCTCATTGCTCCCTTATCTTTCTCCAAAGATAGAAAAATATGTACGATATATCACGCCATCCAACGAACTGGTGTGCACTGATTAAAATGCTATTTATTCATATAAAATTCAAGCTATTAAATTTGGTCCACTACAACTAGATGACGCCACTAGTACTATTTGTAGAGCAGAAGTTTGCTTTCTTTTTAAACAGTCTGTGTAGCAAACCACATAAATTGAATGTTACTTTATAAACGTACCTTGTATACGATTGCAGTTAATTTGAAACATTTTTTAAATATTGCTAAATCTTTACTTTGAATGTCTCCAAGGTGCATTTCCCGTAAGTCTTTCTTGTATCCATTAGTTGATTTTTTGGATTTTTCAAAGTCTATTGATATCACTGTTTAGAAATGTTGCTTTAATACCTCTAATATCGTATAAATGTCAGAATTACCGAAATGTTTAAAATAACGCCGTTTGGAACACCCTACATGTCAAAGACTAACAATCGTTTTGCTCTATTTATTTCCACCGTTGTGAAGCTGAATTTCCATCTTTAAATAAAAGCAATGCCAAGCAGCTCATAATTCAATTCGGGAAATACAGACTGCAATAAAGCACGGCGCAGAGCAAAATTGCGAAACTTTTCGCCGAAATACTTCGAGTTGTTCGCGAGCGCGCTTCGCGGAATGCGTGCATTTTAGTAGCCACTCGAGCGGAGCGGCGCGTTTAAAAGTGATCCTAGTTCGGCCCTGATTAACCTCCGACTCGCAGGCTCTGCAGCGGATGAAGTTTTCATTAGCATGGGTCGAATTAATGGCTCGAATTAACAAGCCCTTCGAGCGGCCGGGCCTGCATGCCTAATTCTGCAGCGCGTTGGTGGATTTGTTTAAGGGTGGGTGCGACGTCGCTTTCAGCCTTCAGCTATCGGTGCTTTGCCGAAGGAAGCGCACCAAAACCGATGCACACATTTAATTCAAAGAGGACTTGATTACTTTAACATACTCCCCTAGAATGGCTGTTTCTTCGTTTATGAATGAAGTTGTAAAAATCCCCAAAACAAAAAAAAATGTATGGAGATGATGCTATTGATCGCATTACTCTTTAGGCATTGCAAATTATGTGGTAAAAATTGATATGGTATGGGATTTGTTGCGCTGAAGACCATATAAACCCCTAACGATGTGAAGCACATCAATAACGTAGTTGTCTAAAGCTGATTACCAAAAAGCTAACAAAATTATGCTCAATGGGAGAATGAGGGAAACAAATTTTTTGAGGTATCCAAAATACTCTTAGCGCCACTGCACAACTGAATACAATAGTAAAAATTGAAATAGTATCCAAATCACTTTTTAAGTCACTTCTTCCGAGGCTAAAATATTCAAAATACTCTTTGGGGTATTGGTGGTAAGGTTAAAGTATTCAAAATAATTTAAAAAATACTCTTCAGAGTATTCCTCACTGAATACAATAACCCGAAACAAATCAGTGTCATAATCAGTCTTAAAAGCAATTAGGGCACCGCGGTGAAGTTGGAATGTTTAAAACACTCTTCGAGCCACTTGCAAATCAATGCGTTATTGGATACGATAATCCAAACTAAAGCAGCGCCCAAATCACTTTTTAAGGCATTCACAAAATATTAAAGTACCCAAATGGTCTTTAGAGCACTCGAAAATCAATAAATATTGGACACTGTAATATTGAAATCACTTTTTGAATCACTCATAGAAAAGTGGAACTGTTCCAAATTCTCTTAGAAGTACTCGCAAACCAATACGATATTAAATACAAATACCCAAACTAACATAGTATTCAAACCACCCTTTAGTATACTTGCTCCAGGTTTAAAGTGTCCCAAATACGTATTGGGATGCTTACGAACATCTATATACTCTAACTTAAACTAAAGCAATGTCCAAATCACACTTTGGGAAATTCTTGGAGCGATTAAAATATCCAAATACTTTTCAGAGCACTTGCAGCAGGGCTGGAGTATACAAAACACTCGTTTGAATACGATAACTCAAACCAAAGTAGTGTCCGTACCACTCTTTGAAATATTCGTGCCGTAGACGAAGCGTTCAACATACTCACTAGGCCTCACCATGGACCATTAAGTCACTACATGCAGTCATCCGAACTGAAATGGTATCTTAATCACTTTTCGGGGCATTCTTCCCAAGTTTGAAGTGTCCAAAATACTCTTTAAAACACTTGTAAGCTACCATAACACTGAATGCGATAACCTAAACCAAAATAATGTCCAAAATAAACTTTGAAGCACTCACAATAAAGTTGGAATGTTTAAAATGCTCTTTGGGATGCCTTTTAATCAATACGACATTGAATACAATAGCCCGGGCTGAATAAATGTCGAAAATTACTCTTAGAGGTCTTTTCGGTAGGTTTGGAGTATACAAAATTACTTTCGGGACATTTACTATCATATTGGAATGTTCAAAATACTCTTCGAAGCTCTCTAAAATCACTACGACACTGAATATGCTAACTCAAACCGAAGCAGAGCTCAAATTATTATTTTAGGCATTCGCGGCTAGGTTACATTATCCAAAATACTTTTATAAGCTGCCACAATAAAGTTGAAGTGTTCGAAATACTATCAGGATTACTCGCAGACCAATACAATACTGAATGCGATAACTCAAACCAAAGCAGCGTCCAAATCAGTCTTTAGGACATTTTTAGTAGACTTGAAGTGTCCAAATTACTTTTTAACGCAACCACAAGGAGTTTAAAGTGTCCAAAATACTCTCGGACCAGTACGACACTGAATATGATAACGCAGAACAAAGCAGTGTCTAAATCGCACTTTAGGACATTCAATAAGGGGTTGAAGTGTCAAAATTATTTGTTAAAGCACTCACAAGGTTGAAATGTTTAAAGTACTTTTTCTAGCCCTTGAATATTAATGCGACATTGGATATGATAACCCCCATATAAGACATTACTCTAAAACGATATTGAATACGATAAGTCACATTAAAGACGTGTCCAAATCACCTTAATAAGTTATTGTAACAGGATTATAGTGTCAAAAATACTATTCTGGTATTCTGGAATTGAAATGTTCAAAATATTTTTTGAGGCACTTTCAGACCCCTACAATTCTGAAATTGCTAATCTAAATTGAAACAGTGTTCAAATAAATCTTGGAGACTGAACGTTAGTATTCAAAACACTCTTAAGAGTACTCACAGTCAGATTAAGTGTTCAAAATGCTCCTCAAAACACACAATAGGGACAAAATATGTTTAAAATACTTTTTGGAACTCTTACAAATCAACACAATATTGAATATGATAATCCAAAGCGGAGCAATGTCTAAATCATTTTTTGGGATGGTCGTAGCAAAATAAAGTGCCTAAAATATCCTTAGGATTTAGATACACTCGTGGAGGTAGAGTGTCCAAATCACACTTTAGAAGTGTACAAAATACTTATTAAAGCTTAATAAGCTCAAGGCGCAACATCTCCCTAATAGAACAACTAATTTATTTTCATGATCACCCCATACTAATTTTCATTATAATCACAACAATTGTAACTTACACAATAATAGCCACAATAAAAAATAAATTTACAAACCGATTTCTTTTAGAAGATCTGAACTGTTGCCCCAGCAATCACTTTAATCTTTATTGCTTTCCCAAGACTTCGTCTCCTCTACCTTCTTGACAAATTAAACTTTTCAGTAATTTTTATTAAATCTATTGGTCATCAATCATACTGATCTTATGAATTAACTGACTTCAAAAATATTGAATTCAATTCATACATAATTCCCCCAGAAAAACTCAAAAAAGAAAATTTCCGTTTGGTAGATGTTGATAATCGTTTACCTTACCTTTTAAATCACAAATTCGACTTCTCGTATCATCTACAGACGTAATTAACTCATGAACTATTCTATCTATCGGAGTAAAGGTTGATGCTAACCCTGGTCGTCTTAATCAATATCATTTTTCCTAACCCACCCAGGAGTTCTATTTGGACAATGTTCAGAAATCACAGGTTGGTACCTATTGTATTAGACAGGATCTTCCCTAATACATTTATTAGTTGAATTAAAAATTATTCATCAGATGGCTCAGAATAAGCACTTGTCTCTTAAACTACCCTACAATAGAATATACTATTTCTAATGAGGAAAATTTAGTTAATTCATAACCTTAGAGTGTCAATCTAAAGAAACTAGCCCCACCCCTCTAGTAATTTTCATTAATAACTTTTATTTTCTAAATTCTCTCCTTAAATTAATTCAATAAAGTCTAATTAAAACTTTAAAGCTGTTCAACCTAAGTCAAAAACATAATTATACATTAATTAAGAAAAGGTTGATATTCCACAAATAGCACCTCTAAGATGATTAAGATTATTTTCTCTTTTATTTTTATCTTTATAATTATTAGTTCTCTGAATTATTTCAGATTTTCTTATATTCCTTCAATAAAAACAAAAAAAATAGTTATACATTTATTAACTGAAAATGATAAACTTATTTTCTACTTTTGATCCATCAACAAGCACCAATCTATCCCTTAATTGAATTAGCGCTTTTTAGATTTAATTTTCCTACCAACTATATTTTGACTTATTCCTTCCCGAATCAATCTTTGTTAACAAAAAATTATTATTGCCCTTCACAATGAATTTTTTATCTTACTACTTAAGCATAGAAAATTAACATTAATTTTCATCTCTTTATTCTCATTTATTTTATTTAATAATGGCTTATCCTTATTTCCTTATATTTTTTCCTGTACTAGCCATATAGTTTTAACTCTCACCCTAGCTCTTCCCCTTTGATTAACATTCATAATTTATGGTTGATTTACTAATACAATACATGTATTTACACATTTAGTTCTTTAAGGAACCCCTCTCATCTTCATTCCATTTATAGTATGTATTGAAACAATCAGAAATATTATTCGTCCAGGGACTTTAGCTATTCGTTATTCTTACACTTTTAGGAAACACTGGACCTTCAATAACCTCCTTATTAATTTCAGCTCTTCTTATTACCCAATTACTCCTTATAATTCTTAAAGAAGCTGTTGCTATTATTCAATCCTACGCATTTTCAATTCTAAGAATCCTTTATTTAAGAGAAGTAATCTAATAACAAACAAAAATCACCCTTTTCATCTAGTTGAAGTTAGCCCATGGCCTATTTTAGGGGCATTCAGAGCAATAATTATAATAATAGGACTTATTAAATACTTCCACCTATTTGATCCTTTATTATTTATCTTAGTATCAATCAATGCAGTTTTAATTATATATCGATGATGACGTGACATTACTCGAGAAGGTACAATACAAGGGCTCCACACCCTAAAGGTTTCTCTTGGATTACGATGAGGAATAATTCTATTCATTACTTCTGAAGTATTATTTTTTGTTTCTTTCTTCTAAGGATTCTTTCACAGAAGAATAGCTCTCACTACTGACTTAAAAATAACATGACCTTCCAAAGGAATCATTACCTCCAATCCTATTCAAATTCCTCTCATTAACACTCTTATTCTTATATCTTTTGGAATTACAGTTAGCTGAGTCCATCATAGACTTATAGAAAATAATTACAAGCAAACCGTCCAACGATTAACTATAACTGTAATTTTAGGGATCTGCATAAGCCTTTAAGACTAATACGAAACCCAAACCAAAGCAGTGCCTAAATCATTCTTTGAAGCACTCGCGGTAAAGTTGGAGTGTCCAAAATTCTCTTCAGAATATTGGCGGTTAAATTGCAGTGTTAAGATACTTTTTGGAATACTCATAGATCACTACGAAGCCAGCGTAGTCCAGGAGCTTTCTGAAGGCTGGCGGGTGGCCTGCGTAGTCACATCGCTCCGCACCAGAGATGATGCGCGACGTCCGAGCAGCCTTAACGTCTCAGTTTGCAATCTGTGTTCTCGCCCGGGGCGTTAGAGTCTTACCATTATAGATCACTACGATACTAATGACTCAAACTAAAGAAGCGTCCAAATAAATCTTCTGAGCACTCGCAGTAAGGTTGAAGTGTGCAAATACCCTTTAGAGCAGTCTCAAAGTACTTTTAATCTAAAAGCAGTTTTAGAGTTAAATATTCTCTATCTTGTGCAAAATTTGTGAGCGTGGTTTATGTTTATGTGCCACTTGTAACTATCTTAATATTTGAACTATTTGCCGTTGGTTGCAGATGATAATTATTTTATAACTCACTTTATATTTTGTTACTTTTTCATTTTCCCGGTTTTTGGGGTACGTGGTGTAGTTCCACGCATTTGACACATCGAACTGGTTTAGTCCATCTATTTTCCATGTAGCTATAGCACTGACAATTTTTGCGCTTAGAATCTAAACTTTTCTTGGAGTTTAGTGTATTTAATTTTGATATTTTTTTCTTATTTATGAAATGCTAGTCCTTTATCCGAATGTGTTTCCTTAATTACGTTAACATACATGAAATTAAGTATATGTTTTGAGACAACTCTGAATTTCTTCTTTTCTTTAAGATAATATGTATGTTTAGTTACTTTATGTAAAGAAAGTTTTTTATAATCTTCTATGCTTTGTGTTTGTAATTTTCCCTTTTGACTCTACGTTACCTAACAATAGCAATTTTTATCTATATAATTACTTACTAAATTTAATAGAAGGTCCATTGTTGTCACAGTGATAGGAGGAACTCATATAGTATCTTCTTTAGTAGTTATCTCAGTACTTAACTGGTCTTCTGTGCATATATAGAGTAATCCAAGCTAAAATTTAGGATTTGAGTTGCGTAAACGTTAAAATTTTGCATTTGCACAGTTGGTATCTAAATACACGGCAAAGTCACCTCAGCACTATATACTATGCAGCAATGAATGGATTAGTATTATTTAAGTTTATTATAAAATCACGAAATTAGTTACGATTATGCAAAAAAGCTTTGTCTATTGTTTGAAACAAGTAGTATGTTTATTAGAAAATAAAGAGCTTGCTATTAGGTAACAATACTTCTCAAGTGTGTGAAAGACTAAGTTCGTTAATTCATCGCCGTTCACAAGTGAATCTACATTTACAGGAACACAAAATTTAGTTGACTTAAAGTCGTAAAGACATAGACCACAAGAAACACCGTACATTCGTGAACTGGGTTTTAAAGAACACAACAGTTGATGATTTATATAGAAAAAATATTGAACGAAGATAGTGATTTTTCTTTAAATTCCTTTATAAATCGTCCAAACTGTTGCATCTGGAGTAGTGGACATCCATGTAATACTCATGAAAAACCAATGCATCTACAAAAATACAGTTTGATGTGGATGGTAAGCTGGAGGAATCATTAGGCCATACTTTTTATATAACGAAGCTCAATAGTATACGCTGCCGCAAGACGTTTAACAACTTTTTTTTAATTAAACCAACTATTTGAACTTGAATGACATGTGGTTTCAACAAGATGGAGCCACATATCACTCAGCACGTGAAAGACTCGCTTTACTTTAAACAAAGTTTTCTGATCGTATTATTTTGTAGAGTCTTGCAATCTAACTCCATTAGACTTTTTCCTCTGGAGCCATTTGAAGGAAAGAGATTATGTTAAAAGAGAGCATCAGATAGTATGGAAGACATTTGGCCAACATCATATTTTATACGCAATTGCTAAGTCTGTGCTTTACACCATTAACAATAAAATTCGGCTTGTTCTAATATTCAGTTTTTAGTCGACTTCAATTTTAAATGGGTCACGACAGCAATGTTAGCACATTCTTATATTTGCAGACTTCTGTGTGCTTTATGCAAAACATTTATTGTAGCAGCAAACAATATTTTTTTTATTTTAGTTCTCGACATATTTGAAATATTATATATTGATGTCACAATAGAAAGACAAACAATGTCTCCGCAGTTTGTTGCAAAATTTGATTTCTATTCATATTCAATTTAAAACAAAATCCTTATCCGAGCCAAGAATATCGAAAAATTCCAACTCTCACATTGAGTTCTAATTCGGCATTTTGAAGATTAAATATTCATCTTAGCCTCAAGATTAAAAAAATCGCCCCCGAGTAGACCTCACAATTCTTGTTTGTCTCTCTGCGCTCTGGCATGTAAAAATTAATTAACACGAGCAAACAAGTTTACAAAGTATACAAATGCAAAATTCTAATTAGCGAGTTCGGCCAAGCCCTGCTTCGGAATTTTAAGTTTCGGACTACTGGACCGCCGAATTCTGCGGTTACGCCGCAGCCAGACGCCAGCATCGGCCGAATTGGTGCTTTCAGCGGCGGCCGCAGCGCGACTAAACCGGCGTCGGCAACAATGCCGCGCCGGGCGCCATCGCGCTTGCTCGGTTCAGCGTGCGGACTGAAACGCAGCCCATTGTTGCCTGAAGCGGGCAAACAGATCGGTGCAGCGCGCGGCGCGCTAGATAAAGCACGGGCCCATTTACAGGCCGATAAACTCCGCCGATTTGCTTAGTGAAGCTGAAGGGCGTTTTCCCGTTTCAGAAAAAATCTATGTTAAGATGTCGAGACGCTAAAAATTTTTATCTTGGTCCGTTCCAAATAATTTTTACAAGCAAAAACTATTAAAAGAATAAAAGGAAGATTTATGACCTTCAGTGTGGTCAGAAATTATTTTTCTAATGCAAAAGAAAATAAACAAAATGTTATTACTGAAGGCAAGTAGAAGTCCATAACTCAAAATTTCAATATATTTGGCAACATTTACAGTGCCATCACGCAAAATCCAATGTAATCTGCCACCACACCACCCTACACTAATATGCTAACTCCTCCATATTTTACGGTCTAGTAGAGGAATTTATTATCCATAGCCAACTTCAACCATTGTCACTAAATTATCAGTATTGACTTTTGTCAAAAAAAGTTAGCCATTAACTTAATTCGATAGAGAACACATCTCTGTTGTCCAGTTCTGTTAACTTCATACAATATACAGTCAGTTAAGTAAAAGCGTGTTCGGCATAATTAGCAGTTGGTAAAAGGTATTGCCCTAATTATTTTGTGAGTTGATAGAGGAAACCTTTGTCCTTGATGTATTCTCACAAAAGATTCAGTTGGCAATAAATTCTTGCTAGAGGAACGCGTAAAGCACCATGAGTAATATGTACGCGTCGCGATATGAAGCTGTGATTCTATATACCCAACCGAAAAGTCCAAAAATGTTTCATGCATCAGCTGCTAAGTACATGAACAAATCGAAAACCTTCGTCAGCAAGTGGGTGCAGCAATATAAGGAGACAAAAACGGTCTATGACTTGCCGGAACGTGGCTCGATAGACAAAGTCCATACAAACCCGGGCTTAACATTGCGTCAAGAAGCAGCAAAATTAAAACAAAAAGATCTGAAGATTATCTGAATCCATCCCCGTGCGCATGATATCAAATGCCGTAGTTCAGTGAAAAAACCTTTGTTAGGTGACGAAGGGACTCGCTTGGGCAAAGCACAATATCGAGCGAGATTGGAGCAAAGTAATTTTTACGGACAAAACTTCTGTTTGAGTATATGTTATCGTCCAAAAAGCCTGCTCAACCTCAACTAACAGGTTAGTAAAACGGGCCGTCTTTGGTGCTGAGTTTTAAAATTGGGTTTCCAAACATTGCATCTACGTACAACGTACTTAAATGCTCCGAAAATGCTCTATATTAATAAGAAATATTTGTTATATAGTGTTAGTGTTTGAACTATTGGTCTTAAAGAAAGAGAAAGTACTACAACTTTCTTCCGAACGGTTTTATACTCTTATTTCCACTTTCTATAAAGACAGTAAGTCTTAATCAGCCGATAACGGTTCTGGGACAACTCCAAAAATTTTAAGGTCCCGTTTGATTTATGGGGAGCCTGGCGCCAATTCTTAACCCAAGATTTGAGAGTAGGGGCACGTTCGTGTCGTTACACTGAGTGAAACTATTTGCTTTCAAACTAGGTAGCATCAAAAGAAGAAAAAGTTTATTCCTGATCTGTAAAATATTTCTAAGAGAATTGTTAAAGCAAGTCTTACGTATATTTCCATTTCCAAATTATAGTTGCCGAGAGCATTTACGATCCCTGTCAGTTCGCCCCCAAATGAGCCCCGACGCAGCACCTACCCCCAACTAGGTTAAACCGTGAGGGCACCGCAGGAGCGCTCGTCGCGCCGGCAAGATGCATGTGACAATTTCTAAACCGACGCTGATTACCTCTAATGCGAGCGGATTAGCGCTGATTCTATTTGCGCGCCGCGCCGCCGCCAGAAATTACGGCCGTCTCGGTTTCTGAATCGCGGCCGCTATGCAAATGCATGCAAACGAGCGGGCCCGGAATGCGTGCATGTAAGCGGCGCCTAATCGAGTTGCCTCAAAAATCGCAAATTGCATTAAGCTCGCGAAGAAAGCTCGCGTTAGTCATGGCGCGAATTATGCAAGCGCGCCGGCAATCAGCCCACGCCAGAGTTAGCGGGAAAACCAAAGCGCATAGCAAAACTGGAGTGTCTCTCCAAAGCGAGTGAGCTTTGCATATAAATTCGAGGATAGACCAAAAGAACTTTTTTATTGTCCAAAGGACTGCCCATATTTAAATTTGAAACAAAGTTTAGTTTTACATTTTTTAATTCAGTCCTCTTTGCACTGAGAACTAACCACTACTGTAGACCAATTGGTAATAGTGCTGCTAGTTTGGTTGCCTATGCTATTTTAAGTTTTCTTCATGAGACTAAAACTGCTTTTACTCGGGATAAATTCCCGATTGTCCAATATTGGCACACCAAATCTTATCATTTGCGCAAAAAATTTAAAACTAACACCAAAACACTAAGAGCAATACAAATAGCTGCACAGTGTAAGAAAATGATAAAAAAAAAGAGAAGACGAAGATGAAAGTGATGCGAGGCGTAAGTGACAGAGAAGGGACCGAAGCAGGAGCTCCACGATAACGACATCCTCATCTTTACGGTGCGGCTTGATGAGGAAGAGCCCCCACCGCCGTCCGATGCCGTTCTTGTTCCTCCAACTTGAGCAAAACGCCAACTGCAAGACCATTTTCAACGTGATTTACGATAAAACAGCCAGTGTTACCGCTGCCAGCATTTCAGTCACGCGTGCCCAAAATGCGTGATGTGCGGTGAAAACCACTACGCCGAAGAATGCAAAAGCCCCAGAGCGAGTCCGCTACCTGCTCAAACTTCCGGAGTTCACAGGAAACCACCATGACAGCCAAAACAGCAAGGCTAGGACACTCTTGCAAAACGTAGACCACTTACGTTCCTGGGGGGTTTCAATAACGCCATTGTGGTCACCCAAAGCGCCACGAACTTTCTCAAGGTGGTGCTATCCTTGGCATATTTAGAATTACCTGAATGCTTGGGTTGTCATTAAGCCTGAAATAGCACACCAACTTCCAAGCCAGGACTTTCCAAAGAAGGAAGATTAAATGGCAAGGATATCAACGTCATGTAGATGTAAAAGATCAAATATATATCGCAATTACTGTCACCACATTTGGTGCAATGACAACGAAAATTAGAAATACATGGAACATCAAAGAATTTTTTTCGATAAAGAAAGATCAGCTGGAATTATTATCGTAAGTTTAGCACCTTCTTTGAACTGCAAACGTAAAAAATTATTAGTAGTTTTGGGGAAAGCAATACTGTTCATATATTTCCAAAAAAAAATTGAATTTTTTATTTTCTGAAATATTTAGTTGTTGTTTCTTTAATAATACATTCTTAGAAAAAGCAAGTATACATTTTATTACAGATATTTTTTAAAGTCTGCAATTTTGCGTCTTTCTTTGGCTATAGTACTACATTGCTTGTGTACAACCGGCTGAAGCTTATCGTTGACGGAAAACTTCTTAACGCTCAATGCCTCTTTCATTGAGTCAAACAGTGGCTTGAAGCAAGACCCGCCACCACTTCACGCGAGGGTAGCCATGCTCTCAGCAGAATCCTCCTAAACCAAACAAACAAACGCGACTTGTTTTGGAATAAACAATCATGGCTGCGGCTTCTTAGCATGAAAGTTTTCAATGTCCTGTTATTCTATAGATTTGCATTTATTTTTGAGTTTGAACCATAATACATCTGCTAACGTGTTTGGATCGATTTATTATAACTGCAACAACTGTTAGCACAATGCATACGCTTCTGCTCCTGCTGAACAATGAGATTATACAGACCTTTGTCATCTTTAAATCCTCGTGAATGATGATATGCAAAGTTCCGCGAATAAGGCCTATTGCACCCTTTGATATTTAAGGAGAACAGTTCCCTCTCTTTAATGAAACTGCGCCTTCAGTTACTATCTATCTTTGTCTGCTTCTGTGGTGTTTTGCTTTGCCTACAATTGCACTCGCAGCACTGCCTGAATGGATCACGCAACGCACATAAATCAAACCCGTTTTCACAGGTTTAAGTGAATTGAAACAGGTTTACACCTGCTCCTTTGGATTTTAGACGCTCCTAAATTGTGACAGTAAAAAGAACACACAAAGTCATATTGATCAAAATGGAATACCAGGCAATTTTAATCTAGAAACTGACATATGATTTGGGAAAATCGCCCCTGTGCTGAGAGGTGATTGTTTATAATTTACGACCAGAGCTTAGAAGGTATCAAGAACTCTATAAAGAGAATTTGATTCTAAAAAACCCTCTGAGTTCAAGATACTTATTATCGTCTGTCACGAAAAAAAGTTCGATAAGCATGCAACCTATTGCCAGATAGAATAGTGTTTGGACATTGATGCGTAGGTAATTTATACTATTTTGCACAACCACCTGCAAGAAAAAAAGTTTGTTCTTGTTTTCTTTGTATATCTCATACCTTAACCAACAAACAAATGATACGACGCGTCTACCACAAAGAAGAACGTCGTTGCTATCAAGAAAATTCTTGAGTCCAGCAGGAATCTAAACGTCTTCAAAGGGAAGAGTGTTTAGACATTCCTGCAGCAACAATTTTTGCCATTCTGCACGACTGCCTTCAAGTAAGAGGGGTTTGTTCCTTTTGGGTACCCTACGCATTAACTAACGGACAGACAGCACCACGCTCAATCGATTAGAAAATGGAACTTCTCGCTATGTCGACAAGTATGCCTACTTCCGCGTTTCCTCTAAAAAACTGTTTAATCCTCATTATTCTCATTTACTTCAACGATCAACGTGAAGCATTATTTCTTTGTTTGAAACTTCTACATAGGGTACTAGAAAAGTTTTGTAATAAACCATCGCACTTCTGCATCTTTAAAAAAAGGTTTCTCTAAAATCTAGCCACACTCGTCATTATTAGAAGGAACTGTTTGTTGGAAAACTTTGTTTGAGCTTTAGAAGACAATTCTTAAAATAAACCTAGGTTTTGCCACATGTTACTATAACAAAATGTTCTACTTTCAAACGTGTTGAGCGTCTTGTGCTACCACGAAACTCGTCATGTTATCTGCTCATCGATTAAAACTGAAGACTCGCAGAGAACAAACTTCTTTCGCGTCTATCTGGCGATAGGTCATACTTTAAGCATTTTTTTTGACAGTGGTTTTTTCTCTGTGACAAAGGATGGATGTGTTAAACTAAATAGGGACAATCATCTTTTAGCACAGGAGCCATATCCTTCAAACGCTGATCAAAACTCAAACCCCTGCAAATTGGTATTCCGTTTTTGAGCAAGTTCAGATTGTAAACTCTTTTACTACGGCAGTTAAGAAGCAACCAGAGTTCAACCTATTGTTTTCAGTATAGGTGTGAAGCTATCTTAAAGCATTCCAACGTATGACCTTTGTTTGGGCCACATTACAAAATTTTCTTAGTACCCTATGTAATAGACATAGTTACCACTATGTTTTCTTTGTTATTGGACTTGCCCAAAAATAATCTTGGTGCATGTTATAAACAACCCATTGTAACCCAATGTAATAATTTTATGATAACTCTCTTCCTAACTGGTCAGTACAAAAAATATTTTATTTTGTACTTGTCAACTTTATTGGCAATTGATTAATGTCTCACAATACGTCCGTTTTCCGTTCAATTTGTTCCCCTTGTTTGATTGGCCTTTTTGCCGCCTTCGCATTGTCTGAAACCGTACAACCCAATAGAGCAAATTCCCCGAAAACGCAGCCCCATTAAAACAGGTCGCCAATTAAAATTCCATTAAAGTGGAAGCGATTCCGTACTTTAGCTCCGAAATCTTATTGCTGCCGGCAACGAAAGCGATTCCCTTTGATTTATGGGTCGGGCCGCAAAGAAAGCGAGGCGAGCTGCGGCAAACGGCGCGCCACGCGCCCCTCCTAACTGTTGCGTGTTTGCACAGGACTGCGAATTTATCCCTTTTAATTTGGGATCCCGAGCCATTGTCGTAACTGCTTATTCGGCGCGATTGCAGCAACAACTGGCTGCGGGGCGTGCGGCAGGAATATTAAGCGTCAGCGATATGAGAAGCTAATCCTTTGAGGGTGGGGGGACAAGTTGCTGAAAAGTTCAAGGGGAAATTTTAGTTCAAATGATTTTAGTTTAGAAATAGCTAGTTACAGAATTAAAGTTTATAAAGTTGAATAACTAAATAATCAGATTGTGCTGTATTATCTTTTTACCTTATCTTCTAATTTCCCCCCAGTCTACATTTCTCATCTTTATTGTTCATTTAATTTAAATTTTTATTTTACTTTTTGCAGTGCTGCTAAATATGCGAATTTCCAACACGGTAAATGTTTTTCTGCTACTTTTATTGTGGACTAAAGATCTTATATGGTTTCTACATTGTTCTGTTTCTTCTTGCACACTACAGTTCTTTTGCTATTTTCACTTGCTCATTAGTTAGTGCAGTTTTCTTTCTTTTTGGAATCATTTGTATCATCCATTTATCCTATAAGTTAGTCCCAAAAATTTCAAGTTTATGTTAATATGGTAAAAACAACTAGCGTGGCTACAATGTCACCTGGCAGTCGATAAGAGCAGTCTGTAACGCGTATGAGTAAATAAGAATGACTCTGCTACCCAGTTGGTAATTAGACGTCAGAAAGAATCATTAAGAATCAAAATTTACTTTTGTTCTAATTCTTTCCTCTTTTAAATTATTCAATTTGTAACAATTTCTTTTGTGCATCATTTGTTTAATAAAACCTTCTCCAATAGTACATTGTGCCTACCTTTGTTTAAAGCAAGTAATTGACACTACAATTGCTTTCTGATCACTAATCGCCTAGTAGGAAAAAGTGAGCACACGTTTTATTCAATTCAATATCTATGCAATTTTGCATTCTCCTTAAATCTATTGTAAATAATTCTTTGGGCACGGCACCACTTGTGAACAATCGACTGAAACTTGTCGTTCAAGCAGAATTTCTTAACGCACGTTGCCTTTTTTATTGCGAACGTAGTCTCCCAAAGCAAGATGTAGCGATTATGGGGTGAAAGGCAGCACGATGGATCTGAGAGTTAACAGAATGACAACAATGGTCACTTATTGTCAGTTGAAGAGTCTCTATTTCCTGTCGGCGAAATCTCTTCAGTGACTCGCAAGATTGCTTGCTGGTAATGCTCGCATAAAGAATCGTCTAATCCATCAGAATAATTCTTCTTAATCAAAAACAAAAAAAACAGTTGCCATGGACGTTTTAAAGCGAGAGTTTTCAACTTACTACCATTTCATAGATTAACGTTTCTTTTCCGGAGTTTTGAGCCAAAACCATGACTAATTTAGTGCAAAGAGCTTTCTAGATACACGCTGTACAGCTATATCAACTGTATGAGACACTCAATGTGCACAAGACTTTGTCTTTGCCATATTTAAGTCTTCACGGATAATGGTGTGCAAAGTTTTGCAAACTTTTATATCTGCCAGTATATTTGCATTATCAAGTCAAACATACTTTAGATAATGTATGGCTTGAGCCCTACTTTTGATTTTCTTAACACAACTCGGTGCTGTGTTTGCACACACGGCTATTTATTAATATAGATTTCCGAAGCAGTCACTCACTCCCTTAAAAAGATTACGGAAATCTTTCTTCGTGCCGTGTCTAGACTTGCCTGTGTTTCGCTGCCACTAGTAATACTCATAATGACCGAAAATTACAAATAGGCAAATTGCACCTATATCCTACCGGAAAATTTACTGAAACACCAGCTGCAAATTTCCCCCAAACGACCACCTACCCTCCCAAACGCTTTCAAATGCGTTGTCTGCACGGGATCGACGGTGGGAAGATGCACGGCCACGCAAAATGCGTGCTCGCGCCGCGACGCCTGGCGAATTTTGTTAGCCGCATTAGCAGCAGCCGCTCCGATTTCAATTTGCGCCGGGTAATTAGCGAGCCGTTTCCGCCCGCCCCCGCCGAGCGCAAAAAATCTTCACCGGGCTCGTCGCTCCCGATTTTCCAATTTAAATATACGGGCAAACGAGGCAAATGAAGCCGTCGCCTGAAAGCGGTCCGCGTTTTCCCGCCCGCTAACTGCCGCAAGCCCTTCCCGAGAGGGAAGAAATATTTTTGCATTTCGCGGCTCATTAAGCTCGCAAGTGTAGGGCTCTTTAATCTGGTAGCGTTTCAATTTCCCTTAAACGGCACCCTGTTATTAATATCTCTATCAATTTACAAATTGTCGTGTAGTTTATTAATAATATACGCAACTTAATCTGTGATTAGACCATCCAGTTTAATAACGTCTTCTGATGGCTACAGAGAATGCAACTGATCAGAAATGATACAAAACACTTCAAAAACCAAATGTAACTTTAAACTCGTACAAAAATTTAATTAAATTAAATTTATAGCAAATCAAGAATGTATTGTTATGTGGTATCTTAATATATAGACCTTTAAATCATTTTAATTAACTATGGTACATTTGGATTTTGAAAAGTTTATATTTCGTCCCAAAGGGGCATTGATTTAATTGGAAAGTTAGAGATCCCTAAATTTTCTATTATAATCTAAGTGTGTTAGTCAGTCCATTATGCTACTGAATCTTTGACATCACCTCTTCATCTCCTTCTTGACTACTAGTTTTGATAGTTTTGATACCTTACCAAAATATTTTTCTTTTACACTCACTTAAACAATCAACAATTGCACTCCTCAGCTGGAAGAGGGCTCAAATGAGGGTAAAAACAGTAAGTACAATGAACAGAATTAATTGAATTGACAGAAGAAAAGATGTGAAAATTGTCAGCATAAGTAAATTAAATAAAGCATATGCTTATAGATAAGAAGCATCCGAGATTACATAATAAAAAGTGTAAGGTCGTACAATGAGGTGGGCATAAACACAGATTATTTTCTAGTAGGGAGAGTTAAAAAGAAGAAGTTAAAAGAAAAGAAAAGAAAAATACAAGAAAAAAAATTGTTGGAAATGGAGCAGCTACAAAACATAAACCTTCAAAAATAGCAAAAATAAAAAATAATACAAGTATATCAAGTCACAGATGAAGAAGTACTACAAGATATAGATCAAATTTGGGAAAAATTGGAATCAGTTATTATAAAAGCTATTAAGGAAGTCATATCAACATTAGAAAAGGAGAACTGATAGGGAAGAAAAGCTGAGAGAAATGCTTAGAATTAAGGGATTCCAAAAAAATCAATAAGGAAATAAAGAGACATATAGAAACATGGACAAGAGTCGAAAGAATTAACAAGCAAAAATAGGACTCTGAACGAACGTAAAGTTAAAGAATTGAAAGACTATTATCAGAAAAAATTAGAAGTTTTATAGAAATAATATATAAACCATCTGACAAACCACTGTGAAGTACTGTATGATGTGCAATTAAGACAAACTGCATTCTCAATAAGAAATGAGAAATATTGATGAGCTGGGGAAAAAAGGAGAACAGTGAGAGGAAAAAAACCGAATATAGATATTGAAGGAAAAGAAATTAGGAGATTTATGACATATATACAAAACCAAAAATATATATGGTAATAAAAGCAAAAAGATTACAGTCAATTCTAAATAATGGCGCAACATAAGACGACAAAAGCAATGGCTTGGAGAATATCATAAGGAAAAAAGCTAGAACGACCACTGAAAATATGGTGGGATGCAGTTCAAGTAGATTTAAAAGAGAAGAAGAAAGCGAAAAACAGAAAAGTAGGTCCTTTGTGCAATTTCCATAACGAATGTGTTAAAACTAATAATCAGTGTTCTGTTAATAGTGTATCGCTATTTTGCGTGCATTTTTCTTTGATTTTTATTGTTCTAATTTTGAGTTATTTGAATTTTTAAATATTTGAAAGTAAATTACTTAAAATGAAACTTCACAAAAATACAAATAAGGAGTTATCTTTCTTCATAACTCTCCTGGCTTAGAAACATTTTTCCGGCAATTAGGAGTTTTTATTCCACTATCGCAAAATGGTTGTGATGCCAGACAATCTTATATCGCTGTTAAATTCCTGCCTTCCAAGTACTTCTTTTAGTAGTCCAAGCAAATGATAATTAAGGGCAATAAGTCCAGACTGCTAAAAAGATACTTTAGAATAGCTTAAAACACATCCCCAAATGTAGGTCCAAGCGTGATCGCAGGATGTCTTAATTTTCTAACCACTGCCGGCCGTAGAATCAATTTCAGAAACAGCTAATCGAAGGTCAGCCTTGAAAGGGCAAAGAATAATGCATATCTTCTTTTTAATCAGGGTGGTCTTTGGACGTCGTCGGTGACCTTCATTTTCATCTACTTCTCGACCTATTAAAAATTATTTATTTATGCGTAGGCTCGAGTTTTCTTTAGAATGTCATTTTCCTCAAAGTTTTGGGCGTTTTTACCTCTTTTGTCGCGAGATACTTAATGATAATCCGTTGCGTAACGAACAAAGGTACTTCTGCTTTGACATGGTAATAATAAACATAAGATACTCTATGGGTAAAATGTGCTTTAGGAATTTTTGCGATCCTTCCAGTTCACCTCGTGGAATTAGAAAAATATTTCGTTTATACTGATTTGCTCATATACAAGAAAGAGTATAAAATTCTTCCTATTTTTTTAATCTATTTACATAAATGTAAGAATTGAACACGTAATTTTTTATATAATCTCCTTTTTTTGATGACCTTGGTCTAGCGGTCCGCAAGCTTACGTTTTTCCTTTAAGAAGGTCTTCTATTGGTCGCCCAACTATTTATGCACCACTTGGCCATTCTTTACTCGTATAGACTCGACAACCTCTTAAAGCTTCTTTGGGCAAGTCAAAGAAGTGATAGTTAAAAGTATCAAGATCTGAACTGTTAGCAGGCTATTTTAGCACCTCAAACCCCAAATAGACTATGGTTTAACTGTTTTCCAATCCATATGATGGCATACATTCTCATGCAACACCTTTTTTAAAAACGGAATTCGGTATTTGTTGGTTTTAGATTGTTGACTAGCTAATTACTATATCTTGGACTGTTAATTGTACGCCTTTTTTCAGATAATCTTCCAGTATAGACCTTTGTGAGTCCTTCCTCGTTGGCGTTCTTGGGTGGTTCCACCCCATAGTTTGCTTTTTAAATTTTGACTCGGTAGAGAGCTCACGTTTTATGACAAAAATTATTCGCCTTTATTGCTGTAGCGATCGAGTAAGCGTGGCACCCATCTCGCACAAACTTTATGGAAACTGAGCTTATGGATAATTTAATAGACAGAGAGAGCTATGACTAATCTACATAGAACATGTAACTATAGGGTTTTCTATTACCATTATTCTAACTTGTTGGATCTTTTCGGTAATAGTGGGGGTTGACTAGTATCCTACTCCCTTTTCGTGGTAGAGCACTGTCCTCATATTATCTTGGGTCTCCAATAAATTTTTGTCCGTGATATACTTTCGAACCGAAGGTATTAAATCGCTGCTCTGTTTCTCCTTAGTGAATGTCTATACTAAAATAGAAACAATAGAAATTACGCTATTATAATTATACTTTGATAATGTAACCCCAGTAGTATCAACTCTACAAAAGGCTGTGTGACAAGCCTAAAGGCGCGTTATGGCAAAAGAGCAAATAGTTTTTGATATATAAAATATAAAAGATGTTATGGACACGATAACTGCCGCAATCCTTCTCGAATTTAAATTAATTTTCTGTTCATATTTGTTGGGTGAATATCTTTTGGGTAAGTTCGTTTGCCAGTTCTTGCCAGAAACGAACCCTAACTGCTTCTTCACAATCTTTCCACAAGAGATTTTTGAAAATGACCAGTTTTACAGTTTCTGAGCCAGTAGCAAGTTTATACAAGCACTGAATGTACCCCATAGTTAAAATTAAAAATAAAGTAGTGATATAACAAACAGGGTTTTGCTACACTCTTTGTGTTATAAAAAACTGCTGGTACTCTTCTTTCTTGTGTATCAGTTACCTTTTCAACTACCTCTCATTCATTTCAACGAAGAGAGTGCATTAAACTACTATAAAACAAACCGTAATTTTCTCAGAAACTTGGCACCGTTTCAGCCCTGGTTCATTATGATGACACGACGTCTTGCCACTAAAGATGATGTTCAAAAATTATTGCTTCCGATATATAAATTGCGTGTTTTGAGTAAACTTTATGAAACTCATCTTATTGGCGAACAGGTTGGTAAGTTCGCTCTCCAATCTACTTGTGGAACGAAACAAAAATTGAATAGGACAGAAAATAACAAAGGCACAAAAACTAAAAGATTTATAGCTTACACTAATGTTCTGGTCTTCTGCTCAACTTTTAAACCACCCCTAAAGAAGAGTAAAACAGAGAGCACGTAATCTGATATGTTGAGTAAAACTATCTAATTAAGCAGAAACGTTTGATAAGAACTATCTATGAGCATATGCAAGCGCTATGTGCGGCGTAAATTTGGACAAACAGCCATCTCTAACTTTGTGAGCTAACACAATGAAATACGAAGTATTTGATTTGCTGCCTCCTAATATTTTAGCTAATCATATCTACAACTTTAGTTCTCATTTTAAGCATCAAAACAAGGAGCTGGACTTCATATTTTTACATATGGTCGTTTTGAACGTAAACAATTCAAAGATTATTACAGTTATGCCGGAAGGCTGTAAGAAAGAACATTGCAAATCCAGTAAAAATTTTGTAAAGCCAGTATGAAAGCTCAATAAAATTTTTCGTTGAAATAGTACTCCAAATGTATCAACTGTTTAAAAATTGATTACTAAATTTGTTGAAAATGAATTGGTAATGGTTACAAGGCTTCGTGCGTATCAGCAAAATCCGAAAATATTGTGTACAATAACTGGACATTTCGAGAAACTCACTAAAGGTCGTTCTTACCATCAACAATTCGTCTATTAGATTTTAGAGCATCGTGAAATGAATTCTCAGTTTCGTCTAAAAATCGTCTTTAGCCATGAGGCTTATTTTTAAATCGACGTGTAAATTTTTGCCTTGAGGTTCGGAAAAAAACTAAAATCACTATTTGGTATGGATTTTCGGCAGGTGGCGTAATATGACAACACTTCTTTGCAGATGATGCTAAAAATGCTGTAACTATGAATGGCAATCGTTACGATTACTTAGTTTTTTTGGCACCAACTGGGTAAAATGGACCTGCAACAAATGTGGTTCCAGCAGAACGGCGCTCCTGCCATACAACTCGAGCAACCGCCGATTTACAGCACCAATAATTTCTTAACAAAATGGCAACATCTAATGGCCAGCAAAATCTTATAATTTAACTCCGTATAACTTCTTTTTGTCGTTTACCTAAAACCTAAGGTCGGTGTCGGCAATTCACAAACGGTTGACGACCTCAAGAACGAAATCCGGCGTACTATAGATGAAATTGATTAGGACAGTTGTGAAACATAAATTTCTATATTTAATCGGAGATTGTGTATTTTAATACTTGATCAAATTCGATCAAAAACAAATAAAAAATGAAATTCGGCGTTTTATTATTTATTTTTCCTCATATTTGAGTTAATTTTTGCATTAAAGTAAATAAGTAGATAATTATTACCACTATCTAAGTCACATTCCCTAGAGCCACACATCACGGAATAAATCATCAAATCAATTACTATAAATATTCGAACAGTCCACGTAACCAGCCCAACAAAATTGTTTTTGCACATAATAGTACCAACTATAAACTATTAATTGGATTGCACCGCCACAGAACACCAGCCCAAATCGCTGCTTTGTGACTGGAATTGGATTACACAGTCGGATTGGATTGCGGCCCTAAACATCCTTGGGTAGATTGGCGGCGCACCGAACGCTTTTTGTATCATTAGCGGGCCGCGCAAAAAGGTGCAGGAGTGACGGATTAGTTGTTATTACACGCAACGAGATCACATCAAACGCCTTTTGTCGCTCAATCAGGAGGGTGTGGGAAATGCGCGTTCCGCGTTAACGAAGCGCCAGGAACGTACCTGACTGGACTTTTACAAAAGTGAGAGGGGTCCCTAACTAGGTAAATTTCGCTTTGGTTGATCAAATTTCACACCAAACATACGGGAACAAAACAATAGATGTTTATGGTAAGTTCATAGTCAGTTCTTCGATCTAATTAAAATTTAATAGTTCGACCATTGTGTAGGAAAAATGCCATTTCTAACGAGCGTCCAAAAATGATGAATGCTCTTCCTAAAAACTCGATTCCGTTGCGTGTGTGAAGATAGACTATAGTGGCGCGTGATACCACCAGATGGTCTTATTGGAACGCAAAGAAGGAGATTGTCTTGGGTTATTAATACAGTGCCGCAAGTGCAACTGTGAACAAAGCGAAAGATTATGAAAATAGACATTTATGGGGAGCGATGGAGCAAGGGAGTGGCTGTTTTGGAGATCCATACAAAATTAGTAGTTGCGTGATCCAACGTAGCACTAAATCGTAGAACTGAGTTTCACTAAATATCAAAAGTAAAACTGTGCTGAGAAAGCCACACGTTCTTGATAATAGCAAATAGGAGAAACTTTGCATACCACCATATATGAGGACTTGAAAGGGACAAAGATCTGTTCGCATTGAGTTCCATATACTGTCACCATTCAGCAGAATCAGAAGTGTGTGGAGGTATGACAGCAGTTGCTGCAGCTGTACAGCGTAAATTCGGAGACGTTCTTTGTATCTGGTGGCAGATAAATTATAGTCGAATCAGGAGGGGATTCTACTGATGAATTGGCTACTCGCTCGTAAGAAAATTACCATTGAGTTAAACTGCAAGTTACTGAAACAAATCCACCGATGTGTTTATCAACTCCGCCACGAGAAATGGGGACACCGTTATTACTCTACAAGATCTTCTTTCTAATAAAGTCGGTGAGAAGAAGAAAATTGTAGTCCCAATCATCTTTGAACGCCCCAAACATTTTCATAAAAGCTACAATGAAGAGAAGGGGCGCAATCTTTCCACGTAGTTTGTATGCCAGATTTACTATGCCACTATATGGTGGATAACAAAATTAATCCAACCAAAGTCTTAAAAAAGAAAAAGAAATATTTTTTATATGTTCAAATTAATTTGACATAGTAGAACTGATGATCACATTTCTCTTAATTAAGCGTTAAACTTTATGTTTATGTAACAAAATGGGCTTTCTATGCACTGTCATCTGAAATTTCTCACACAATATCACTTATTTTGGTCCACCATATAGCTCAGGTTTTTCGTTTTGTCGTAATCCAGTTGATATGCTTTAGATAATAATGATTTAAGTTGATCAGATTAGTGGCCACATCTACTTTTTTCTGTGGTCACTATGGATTTTAGCAAACCACGATAAACGTCGCGGAAAAATTTGCTGGTACGCGTTCACTTTGCAAGTACAGTCATATCAAACATTAGTTGGTAAGACGATTCTTCTGCTGTTTATCAAACGAGAACTTACAAACTCACTTACAAAATCTTGCTGTTCTTGGAATTTCTTAGTAAAAGATAATTACAAAGCATCATTCCTTTGTGTTTAATATTTATTTTTTTAAACCAACGACAAAATCGTTTGGTGTAATAGGGAAAGAAACGTTTAGGTCCCTATTTCATTTTACAAAAGAGAGCCTCTATTGCTTTTGTTGATGAAGAGTCTTACTTAACTGAAGTGTACGTATCTTAAGACTTCTTTTGAGATCTTCACTGAACATCCGCATGTTTTGCCTGAGAAGTTTAGCTAAGAAATTTTATTTTCTCCATAATTCTAACGAAGGAAAATTATTGAAATTGACCAGAATACTTAAGTTATAACAGCTCCCTTGATAAATAGGTGATAAGGAGGTCTCTTAAATTTAAACTTATTGACCCTCAAAGGTAATTTTCACCAATTTAAAATGAAACTTTTCTCCAAATATGCGAAAAGGAATCGGAATACGGGTCTGACCTTGTCAGGCACTTATGGAATATTTTCCAGTCTAATAGTTCAAGTAAAATACGAAAACAAAAAAAAATACTACAATCTGTGTGCCTAATGAGTAGGTTAAGACAGACTAGCATCAAAATTGCATGTAGTTTTGACGTCACGTTCAAGTTTGTTTCTCTGTTTAGCTTCTATTTTTAAGAAGTTTTTATATTTTTGAGCAACTTTTTGCTTAAAATTTCTGATTCTTCTGAAAAGAATTAATGAAAATCGTTTAACAGATAAATTTTTGAAAATAACGCGATAATCAGTGACTGATGAAAAAATGATTATCGGCACTATTTGGGCCTAACAAAAATTTCTGTGGCCTTTTAGATTGATTTAGTTCTTTCGTAGTTTAGGTAGCTATATAGTAGTTTGCCTTGAGGATTTGACTTATATAAGGTAGAAAGAAACATATCTAATTGTTTAGTTATATAGGTAATGTGCAGCAGTAGCAAGACAGTTTTGGGGACTCTAAGTACTTTGCATTTTCATTTTTAAAGGATTACGTAAAAATATTTTTAACCATTTTTATAATAATTTATTAAAGCCAAAATTTTGAATTATAACAAAATTATTTAAGACCAATGCTCTTCTGTGAGGTAAAGTTGACAAAATTAAACATATTCTTACGCATATATTAAAAATATTTTTGGGAAGGCTACGAAGAGAGGTTAAATATCACAATTTTGCCTTTTGGCTAAAACTCAAATACAGTATCATATTTATAATCATATCTCCCCTTTCACCCAACTGATTTCTTCCATTTTTGAAGTATATCTAGCTATATATTTAAAGAATCTATATGCCATGTTTGGTCTAAATTTCTAAACACTATTAAGAATTAGAAAACCTGTAAATATCCTTTTTGATCCTCCTTTAACCAATTTTTATTTGTAATGTATGAACTTAGACGTGGTATGTCAAGGAATATAGTAGGTATCGTGTCTGTAAGGTCTCTTTATATCCCATATATACAGAGTAATAATAACTTACAAAGAAAAGTATTTTTAATTGTAACAATATTATTAAAACGCACGAAACGCCCTAAAAAAATAAATTACTTCTTACGAAATAATCAACAAATCTAATTAACCAAGTTATAAAATGTTTTCTTTTGGTCTCATTATCCGACGCTAATGATATGGGAAAGAATTGATTATCCACTGTCAATTGTGCAATTCTGTTTTAACGATTCTTATGAGGCTTTGTATAGGTTCAGACTCTCAAAATTGGACAGACATTATAGCCCATGGTGTTTAGGTTAAAAACTAATTTTCCAATGCACGTAGTTTTAGTTCTTTACAGCTATATGTTTTTATGCATCTCTAAGATCCTCTTCTAACCCATGTGGGGTCAGTTAAAAATCCCTCTTTTCGAACAAGTAGACGGTATATCAATGAATACCAAAAATTTTTCTAGCTAAATTTCCTGGTTTTCGCTGAATTTCCTTTCAAGTAAGTATAGGCTTGATTTTGATTTTGATTTTTCCAGGCTACCTTTATGATGCATAAATCGTCTTGCAGTCTTGGGAACTGTATTATAAGAAACATCGTAAAAGCAAACGTCTGCCCTACAAGTATCGGGCCATATGATATAAAAAATTATATTAACATTGGTTCTACATGTTTGGAGAAGATTATGTACACACATAGAAAGATTTGTAAAAATTTAAAAACTTACCTAACAAAGCCTCCATGCATTGAGCAAGGTCACACCAACCATAGAGGTCAATAATACCATAATTTTAATTCAATCGAAATTTTCTAATTTGAGATTGATTGAACAAAGATCAATTTGCAAAGAACCGAGACAGTTCTATGTCTATCTTCTTGTTCTTTGACCATCTTTTTGTTTTATCCAGTCATTATTAATAATCATAACGCATACCTCATTTTCCTTATCAAACTCAGTGCTTCACACTTATGCACTTTAGAAGTACTGAAGCTTCTTGCTCATTTCTTTCTTTTACACAGCAAGCAGATACGTAACAATTACCTTTAGAACTAGTCAAAATACAATTACTTTACAAGTCTTCTTTTCAAAAATTTCTTAGCAATTAGCTGACCCCCAGAATATTTCACCACGGATTTGACAATGGATAATTCTTCGGAAAACTACCCCACCAAGAAAAAATTAAAATGTTTCTAGTAAAGGGCGAATTTTGTATTAAGGTATTTTTAAAATTTCCATAGTACTATAACCAGTGAAATGTCAATGCATGATCGATGTAAGTGGACTGTATTACGATTGGTGACGTTCCGTCGACGACAATTTTTATAATACAAGAAAGAGCGGAGAGACGGAATGAAGACTTCTATCTTTTACTTTGTAATCTGTTCTTCCGACGATTATACGTCCCACCTTCTTACAGCAACAATAAAACAGAATAATTTACAATAATGTTACAAAGCCAAAGTAGTGTAGTAATTGCATTTTACATGAAAACCCACCCAATTCAAAAGCGGCTCCTTTTGCATGCGCGAACAAACATACCGATCTTTTGACATGTCCTCTAGATAGCGAGACTTCTCGGCTTCCCCCTCGAAAGATTGTTGAACGGCTGTATTCAAATAATTGTAAATATTAGCGGAAAAACCAAGTCACAAAGAATTCTCAGCAAAACAAATTTGTAATCAAACTTTTCAGGCGTTCACAATATTGCCAAGGTAAACTAAAAGTTTGCCAGCGACATCTGTGGACGTGTTTAATATCATTTTGCGCCAAATTTAAAACTGTATAACAACCTAGGGGTATAATCTAAAGCAAACAGTTTAGTCATTTCATATAGCGGGCGTTAATGAGTTAAATAAATATTTTGAATTAAAATTTGCTTACCGTAAACATGAAAAGTTCTGTGGGCACTAGGTCTAATGTACGGGATTCGGATATTACTTCGCATAACATCAACATAAACTTTATGAATAAATTTGAAGCCTGTTTTGAATAAACAATTTAAAATCTGTACCTCCATACATTTTATTTATTTTCTTTTTTGATATTACTAATCTTGATTTAGCAATTAATAATTTAGTAAATTCAATGGTTAAATCAAAATTTAAATTTTATTATCTAGAACGATGCTATTACCCGCTCAAACGATAAATTTTCTATCGCTAATTAATAATCTTAGTAAATTCCTATTGATTTTTAAATCAAAATTTAAATTTTATTATCTAGAATTAATAATTAACATTAAATTATATTTATTCCTTGGCCGCCGGAGTGGTCCAGTGGTTGAGGTGCGGACTGCGTTGCGGACGGACCCGGGTTTCATCCCGGTGCTCTCTGATGCCTGGCTGGTAACCAACCCAGCACTAAAAATTATTGAATACCTGCGTTCACTTTAACAATGGGATATAATGGCGGTCGTCCAAAGCGCAGTGGTTATCACATCGTGACGGTGCGCGATGACCGGGCAGAAAGAGCGAACATATAAGAGCCTTAACCTCTCAGATTGTAGGCCGTACTCCCACGCGGAGCGTTAAAGCCGTATTATATTTATTCCTTATGTATAAACAAATGTCTAACATTTATAGTTTTCTTTAGAATTGCATATTATGTTTACAATCATAACTCTACTTATTGGAGGAGGTTTTCCAGCAAATTTAATCCCTGTTTAATCATCAGATCCTTAGATCATTTCATCTGAAATCATCGAAAGTGCAGATCTGCGGTCAGTGGTTCCAGTGTTTCATTTAGATGATTTTCCAGGACGGTATGATGTTTGATGTCACATTGATAGATATTATTTTTCACACATAGAATGTTTAGATTAATGTGTAAGGTGCGATTTAACACATACCATGGTGCATTGAATTTTATCACTATATAAGACTAGGTAAGAATGGCTATATAGACAACAAAGTAATTATAATTGTCATTGAAGAATGACAAGTGAAATGAAAATAAGATACGACATTAGGACCAAGGGACCTTAGATATCTTGGGCTATTATTGCTAATTTTTATTTAAAACCTTTGATTAGTAAGTTACAAGTTAAATAGAAGGTAAAATTCCTAGAAAATGTTTTTTTACGTAAACTTAATTGAAAACCTCTTGAACATCGGTCATTGCAGCAGAACAATATTGCCCAAACTGATGGTCGAATAACCATCCATCTTGGAGTAAGTTATCAGTTATTCTTCTAAGAAATAGCCTTTTCAACAGTTTTGAGAGGTCTGAAAGGGGACTTATAGCTCGATACGATTGGATATCATTAGGAAAGTAGATATTAGTGCAATTGATGTTATCAAATTGTATTCTGAGATTTTTTGTTATCTATTAATTTTATTTCTTCTTTAATTTCTGTAACAGTGAGCTTTAGAATTGTTAATAAAAAGTTCTTCTTCTGTCCTTGGATCTTTTGCTTCAGAATTTGTTTTAAAACTTCAGCTAGATGATGTGCAAATGCGTCAGCTTTTCTTTTATTTGTTCTTAACTAATTATTTTCTTGGTTGCGTAATGGTATGTAGGAGGTTGGTTGTTTGAAGCCTTTAGTAGGCTTTCCAAAATGATTGGGCATAAGAGCATAACATTTTAATGCATTTATGTACTTTTTTGCAAGATTCTCTTAATTTGTTGCTATTGCATTACATCTCAACCGCTGTCAGTTGCCCCATTCCGCTTCAGCGATTCCTATGAGTTTTGCATAGGTTTGAACCCCCAAAATTGGTCAGCCGTTATAGTCGACAGTGTGAAGGTAAAGCAAATTTTTTCTGCACCCTGCTTACGACATTTTGTTTACAAAAGGGGGAGTTTTGCTCAAATGTCTAAATCTGATCACGCAAACGCAAGAACTTCCAAAATATCATCATGGTACACATTTGCATTTACGTTGAATACTTAGGGTACAAATATAAGAGAGTTTTACTTGTGGAATTGATTTTATCTCATACTGTAGTAGATAATGCGCCCTGGTGATGTACCACATCAGACATTTTAATTATTATTGGCTCAGTCAATTGTAAAAACTTTCTCGTCCAAGAAAAGGGTACTCGCCATTTGATCGGCAACAAACCTTTGTTTTACTTCTGGGCAACTTCACAGTCATATCACGTTTGTAAGCATCTATAACATACCTGTGTACAGTCAGGTAAAGATCTTTTTTTCTAACAAGAGGAGGCTTTCTCAATTAATACTAACATTTTGCCTCACTGAAACGCTTGACGAAAAAGTATTCGAACCATATAAAACAAAAAATTATATTAACACCAACCATAGAAGTAAATAATACCATCACTTTAATTTCATCGTAATTCTATAATTTAAGATTCCAGATTTAAGAACTTCCAGAAAGCCAAGACAGTTCTATGTCTACCTTCTTCTTTTATTCTTTGGGCATCTTTTTATTTTGTCTAAGTCATAATTAAAAATCATAGAGCAGTCAAGACTCAAACTGTACATCTTACAGACCTTCCTTTCAAAAATTGCTTAGCAATGAAGTGACCAAAATGTTCCACCACAGATTTAGAAAAACTGTCCCACTAAGAAAAATTCTGAAATACATGACTATCAAAAGGCGAATTTTCTACAATGCTTTTTTTGAAATTTCTATAGCACTGTAATCGGTGGAATATTGCCAATGCATGATCGATGTAAATAAACTCTAAATGGACCAGTGACCTTTCGTCGACAACAACTTGTATAATACAAGAAAGATGAAGAAGAATATTCAGCGATGAGGACGGAATGGAGACTGGATACCTTTTTTTACTTTCACTTCTTGCCATAAGGATGATCAAAAAGGGGGAATGCTGCAGAACAATATTGTTTAAACTGAAGATAAATAAGCATCCATCTTGGAGTAAGTTATCAGTTATTCTTCTTAGAAGTAGTCTTTTAACAATTGGCAGAATACTGATTATTATTCGGAAGTTTTTCAGGTTTGGGAATAAGTATAGTCTGAACAAATTTAATTTAAAATGCATCACCAATAATATACTTCTTTGGTTAAGTAGTTGTACTAGTAGTCATCAGATCTTATTCCAACGTTTTAATGTATTTAGTAATTTTTTCTTCTTCAATATCTGCAATAGTAAAGTTGCAAATGAAAAAAACGTTTGAAGTTGCTGACCTATCTCTTGTTCTATTTATTTAGAATTTGGTTTGAATACTTCAGTTAGATAATGTGCAAATACACCAGCTTTCTCCTTATTTGTAGATAACCCAATATATATTTATTCGTGTAATGGTGCATGGGAAGTCAATTGTTTGAAGCCTTTAGTGGCTTTCTAAAGGATACAATATTTTTATATAGTTGTGAAATACTTCATTACTAGTTTCTTTTAATTTGTTATTATTACGTCTTGTGTCTTATATTTATTTCGAACATAGATTATAATCGTGGGAATATTCACTTTATTGACAGTCACACGAAACAGTTCTGTTCATAACAATCCAAACCAGACTCTAAGTTTCTGCAGCCAGAAATGGCGTCTTCTTCTTGGACTTTTTTTGCCTCAAGTTTTCCCTCCAGGAATAGACGTTGCTATTTCTCCTGATGTGTGTGTTTTGATTGCAAACATAACTTGTTTTTTTTTTATTTTGTAGTCACCTCAGTAGTTTCTCATGTGTTATGTGCTTTGTGTACGAAATCCTGAGTACCTGTCTGTACAACTACATCTAGGGAGTATTTAGTCTGTTCGGTTATTTCTCAGTTTCCAAAAACTAAAAGAGGAGAGGGAATACATAACATTTAGCATTTTTATTTTAGTATTTGTTCGTCAACACTTAGAACTGCAAGTTGTATCTTGATTTCTATATAACTAATTTGATACTTAGTACTTGTTCCTCATTTACGCAATAACTGTATTGTAATTAATTTTGTGTTCTACTTCCTCTTTTCGCACTATATAACATAAAGTGGTTAATTTCGTCTTCAGTAGCAGATGTCCTGTTATGTATCTATCTATTGTTATGCTTTTATTTGCTTTAATTAATTATCTTAAAGTCTTTCTGTGTTTATTCTCATTTCTACTTTTACTTTACGCTATTTTCAGTTTTTTTACTTTTATTTTATGTGGTGAGCCGATGAAATATCTGCACTGGAATAAGTTTTGGTTGATGTAATTGTATTGAGGTAGCGTCTGCTATAGTTATAAAATCTATTTGATTTCTTACATTTTCTCTTTTGAGTCCATGGAAGATCTGCAAATATATAGTCTTTTGGGGGAAAGGGATGGCAAGATTGTTCTCTTTACAGAACATAACAAAATGGTCCCCTTTTCCGTTTCTTTTCCCTATCCAAAGTCACTGACTATATTTTTACCCCTTTCAACATTGACATTGATGATGTTTAGGTCGCTTCCTTAAATTGTCTCACTATTGTATTTAATTGCATAATGTTTTTGAGTATGATGTCCTCTGTCTTTTCTGTAGGTACATATATTTTGACGATTTTTATGTCAAAAAGCTTAGTACTGACTTTTAGCGACGCTACTCTATCTGAAAGAGGTAGAAAGTTCTCTATAAAAGTTTTGAGATACTTTTATATAATAAACCCGACCCCGTTCTAGTAATCAGGTTTATTATTTCTCAAATAGTATACAATGTGTACTTGTTTAAGTAGGTATTTGTAGCGCATTGCTTCTTAGATTTAGTTTATTAATATTTACCACTTTTGGGTGAGTTGGGTTGAGTTTTGTTTTTTTGCAATAATTATTTTCTTAAGATATCCTTGTGGATCGTTAAGGTAGTAGTTCTTCTGTGGCTTTCCAAAGCCTTATGCAGTTGACTGCCTTAGCAGTTCTTTCACCTTCAAAACCAATTTCTTAATCTCAGGACAAAAGAGTGCTCTTCCCTACATTTTTTTCACCGCAGCTGTTGACAATCGGAGAGAGATCGCTTATACCAAAGATCTCTCTGTGAAACCACTTACTGTTAGAACCATTAGTTTTGTAATTCAAAAGTTGCCCCTGTGCTAGTTTTGTCCCGTCTCGAACATATTTTGTTTCCTAGTATTTGCTACTCGTCACATGGAAGGGCTCCCAGTTGGGAACTAGCAACCTCGCTAGCCTGTAGAGCTTAGAGCTTGTAATGCTACTGAAATTGGCAGTTACCACTAATTTAAAGAAAAAACATTAACAAGTTTCATCAACTTGTTGATTTACTTATACTAGGTTCGGATACATTCAGAAATTACCATATCCTAGATGTTGTAGAAGTTATTGTTTATTTGAACTACTAACTCTACCAGCACCACAGCTCTTTGCAAGAGTTGCCTACTTTTGGGTAACATTAGAGTATGTCACAAAAATGTTAAGCCAAGACTAAAACAATTGTGCAGTAGTCTTGTGACGTGGCAGCCGATGAGAATGAACTATAGTATGCACGCGTAAATGAGGACGGCTTTGCTGTCCCAGCTATTTAAGAATTAGACGTAGGTAGTATGTGATTATCACATTTGTAATGACTGGGCGAGAAGAGCACCAAATTTTGTGCAAAGCTGGAGGAAAAGAGATTCTTCTGAAGGGACTCAGATTAACACAGGGCTTTGCAGAATGTTTAAACAGTGAAAATCACGATAGGAGAAGTATGTGAAAGTATTTCAAAGTAACTGAAGCTAAATGCAATATTTGTTATATTTTGTACTTTATTATTGTAATTCTAATTTTTTATGTTATATGACGATTATTATATAAATGTATTCATGAGTTTTAACGAGACTTGAACCCGCCCCAGCAACTATTTACATCTAACAATTAAACTCTGTGGCCAGGTTTTATTAATTTAGTAAACACAGTGTCAGTAAATAAAAAATTTAGATAGATCAAGAACGCAGTTTGAATAATAGAATGCTTTCTGGCAAACTTTCGCGCATTACTTATGGATTGGTCCAGATATTCAACCGCAAATTCATGCCTTAATGCGGTGCTACTCCAGATTACCCGCCTAAATCCTAAATCTCATTAAGCGAGAGGCTCAGACAAAAAGATTAATTTGTACATAAAATATTTCCAAAAACATCCCGCAGAATAAATAACTGGGCGGATTAAGCGTCTGGGACAGCTGAGCTGCTTAACGCGCTCCGTAACGGTGCTTTCGGCGTCTCCGGCGCCGCGCCATTCATGAAACTTTTCAAGTGTAATCCGGCGAGCTTTAAGCTGCAAACGGGCTTGAAGTTTGATGCAGAGCAACTGCGCGGGTGCTCGGAATGCACGGGCCCGGTGTGCGGTCCTGCATTAGCAATCGCTGCTCCCGTGCCTATCTGCTTTGCTCCCTAATTGTATCGCGCAGATATGGGGTGAAGGACCCGAATTGTGTTATTCTAAAAGGCCCATCTGCATTTTTATTGGTTTTCCATTCTAATCGCGCCGACGCTTTAAAATTTGCTCGCTTTTTAGCGCCGGCTAATTATGGCGGCCACTTAATTGCGTTTGCTCGCTCTTGGGGCGGTTTGTATTTTTTCTACCCACAAATTACCAAAAAGGCAATTTAGAGCTCTGAGCTTTTTATTATAATACTTTTATCCCTGGAAGCTGATTATATACAAAATATAAAAAGAATTGTAAAAAATATATAGAGTGAGCCAAAACTTCATACCTAATTTCTAGAGAAGGTTATAAAATAAAGGGTGGTCTGAGAGTGGGACAATTAACTTTATTAGAGGCAGGTAGCCGGGAAATTATTTAAAGGGGACCTAATAGCTAATATGTCGTGAACGAACAAACAGAGAGCTTTTGCTGTCAAAGCGTACATTCAGAACAATTACTATGTTGTGGACTCACAACGTGGTATTCGGACGTGCTTTCAACTTGCATCTCAAGCCTCCGTTCCCGATCGATTTTTTGTAAATAATAAAATTCAGAAATACTGGTTATATAGTGAGTACAGAAGAAAAGCCTTAGAGTATACAAGCACTAGAAAATATCAATGCAGGCTCCAAGAAGACCTTCGCGTAAACTCTTGCTCTTCACTTGTCCAGTTGTAGTGTACGGCAAATTTTGCACCAAAACCTTTGTTTTCATCCATACAATATGGTTGTTCTACAAGAACTTTTCGAATGATTGATAAAATTGTCTAGAAATGTGTAAAAATGTTTTGGAAAACGTGCTACATAACGCAGTTATTATCTATACCAACTGTAAGAATAACCCATGAGATAGAAAGCCTCTCCACCGCAAATGTGTCACTGTTCAGTGTGCGGCGAGCAAATTTATGGGCATTTATCTTTAATTTTTCGAGGATGAAGATTAATATGTAAGTGGGAGAATTGTTACACCCCATCTCGGCACTCTAAGTGAAAACTTTTGGTTTCAACAAGATGGAAACACCGCCCATACAACGAAACTTCGCTCCAAGCCCGGTAAAGCCGCTTGATCAACCCGCTGACCGGATCTCGTCCGATTTGACTTCTTCCTACGAAAATATCTCAAGTCTGGGATTTACAAACATTGCTATGCAATACGCTAAAAAACTAAGCGTATCCCTCAACACCTAAACAACTTCAAAAGTAAGTCAAAAATTAGGGAGACCACACATATACCTCCTATCGTTTTTTTTTTGTATTCAATCTGAAAAGGGAGGAGGAACTTTTGATACATGCGTATAAGTTTCTTGTAGGAACAATTGTCATCGACATACACCTCGGACTTAATCGACGCGATCGATGTAGCTCATTAGCGCAACGGACAGTAAATTGTAACAAAAATGAAGGTTTTAGAAAAGCAAAAACACGCGAGGACACGAGCTTAGCGGAAGTCAACTAAAAAGCAATTGTATAGGTTTAGTGCAATTTTCAGTAATTTTCCTCGGATTAGAAACATTAACAGCGACAAAATCAATACAAATTACATTTATGACACACAAGGAAACATCAATTTGCTTCCTCTGTATTTTTATCGAATGGTTAGATAGAATGAATTACAAAACATACAATTTTTTAAACATTAAGTGAAAGCGGCATTAATAATGCCTTCTATTTTATTACTTCTTCTCGGCGTCAGAGCCATTGCTGTTGCCTCGAAATTCAGTTATCTGATCGGAAACTTAATAAAACACCCCAATTGGCAAGACGGTTAAAAGTACCAATTTCCAAAGTAAAATTTAAAAGTGAAACTGCGGCAGATAAGAAAAGTTCGGCAGCAAGGAGAGCCCGGCCGAACGTGTAATTCCTCCCTGCGGTAGCAAAAGGGCTAAAACACTGTATCGAGTGCGTTCGTTTGCGTCATTTCAGACTTCGAGAGGGCTTCAGCATCATATTGCCTTATGTTTACTGACGTTCCGGCAGATCCGCCTCGAAATTGAGGAGGATTCGACGTTTCCGCGGCGGAAAGCCACGCGAGTCGTGCAGAGATAGATCTCGGCCTGCATTTAATCGGGAGACGTCAGCTGAGTGAGAAGATTTTTTATAAATCTCGCCCTTAAACAGTATTTCTGCCTAATTTATTTTAATAAATAAATAAGCCACTCATTTTTCTCAAACATTTCAAGTTTAGAACGCTTAGTTAAAACAAATTGAGGTTTGTCGTTTATAACCAAGACTTTTCTTAAAAAATAATGCTTAAACGAAGTTTATACCTTTCAAATAAAATACAATAAAGTTTTAAAGAGAAGTATTTTAGATAAGGGAGTAGTTGCCCACTAATTATGATTTCCAAGTTACTAAAAAAAATTAATATCCAACAATTAAGGAAAAATTCGTTTATATTTCCCTTAAGGTTCATTAATGTTTTCCTTAAAACTACTAGTCTTTTAGTCGATAAGAATGTGTGGCCTAGCTAATGGTTTAGGCAAAACCAATGTGACGGCACATACGTGCTCTTACCCTTAAAACTCAGATTCGACATAACAAGTCCCCTAACACATAAAATAAGATCCAACTCCATTTTTAAAAATTTTACAGTGTCTAATTGAGCTTTATGCCCCTGAAAAACAGCTTTAAACCAAGATCGCTCAAGATCTTTTGCTTTAAAGACCAGAAACCGCCACACTTTTTAATATTTACGTTACTGTACAGCAACATAGCAAATATGAGGCATATGAGCCACGCAGACATTAATTACCAAAAGTGTGGTATGGTTATTCGTCAGTACTTATAAAGAGTGTTTCATTAAGCGCTTCCTATCTTTAAATTTAAATAAAACAAAGTGTGTGCGAGATATTATCGAGATTTTTTATTCGTTTGAAAGGCCTATCGATGCCATTATGTATGGAATATAACATCGTGCAAATGTCCGCCGTGGCTTCACTAGGTGGTGCGCATGCGAAATGTCCAATTTTCCAAGACTGGCGCATAAATCAGACTGAATTTGAGAGATGGCATGGGTTATGTTGGCTTTGAGAGCCGCTGTAGTTTGTGGCTTATTCGCATAGACCTGCGACTTAAGAAAACCCCACAAGAAAAAGTCTAACGGGGTCAAATCGCACGATCTCGGTGGCCAGTTCACATCACCTCCACGTGAGATACCATGCCCTCAAATCGCTCGTGCAGGATGTCCAATGTGGCATGGGCTGTGTGGCACGCAGCGCCGTCCTGTTAAAACCACATGTCGTTGGTGTCCATATCATCCAATTCAGGCCAAAAGAAGTATAGCGCTCTCCATTGACGATGATGACCTGGCCAACGTCGTTCTCAAAGAGATATGGACCGATGACGCCGCCAGCCCAAAATCCACACCAAACAGTGACTTTTTCGGGTTACATTGGACAGTCTTGGATCTCATGTGGATTGGAATCGTCTCAAATTCGACAATTTTGTTTGTTGTCGTACCCATTCATCCAGAAATGGGCTTCATCGCTAAAGATAATTTTTCGATGAAAATTAGGGTCAGTTTCCAACTGCTCCAGGGCCCATTCAGCGAACAGACGTCGTTGTCTATGGTCGTTTACCTTCAGTTTCTGGGTCAGTTAAATTTTGTACGGATGCAGGCCCAAGTCACGACGCAAAATTCGCCAAGTTGTGGTCTGCGAAAGGCCGAGTTCTTGTGAGCAAAGCGAAATCGACTGCTTCAGATTCAGCAGCCGTCGTACGGGTGTTGGTTGATTGTTTACTGAACTAGTGGACTCAAATTTATCCACCGCACTGCGAATAGTCTTCTCTAAATGGGCGAAGCGCGCGGAACGTTTCCCGAACAGAACACCTATTTTGATAAAACAATTTTATCATTTGCACGTGTTGTTAAACGCTATATCCATCCATGGTAATTTGGCAAAACAGACTAAATAAATGACAGCCAATTCGACAGATGTAGCTTCAAGAATATGGCCGCTATCAACTGTCAAAGTTCGGAGGTCCCTATTGGAAGACACTTTAGTAAGAATTGTATTTAACAACGTATCTCAAGTCAATGATCTAAATTAACTAAATACGTCATTACACTAACAAATCCACATATACCTAATTACTATACCATGCACTCGAGGCTTTAAGTATTATTTAATGTATATCAACAAACTTACCCTCTGACTCAGCCATTCTTATCTCTACTATCAAAGCCCACGCGGTAATCTCGGCTCTAATATGCATGAACTCTTCGTATTACTGCACAGCTGCAAAGACGATAAAATCCAATCAAAGGCAACAAATAAAGTGAGAAATAATAAAAAAAATTAAAAGCAAAATATTCGTTTATATCATAACTCACACAGAAAGATCAGTTTGATTTTCAGATCGGTTGCAATCGGGCTTACATAAAAGAATAGTTGGGTATCTGTAGCATTGATAAGGTTTTAAATGCCCTAAAAACGAGAATAATTTTAAAAACAAACAAACATTTTCGTTTTTAAGGGCGTACTGTGGCAGCAACTACGTACCCTTATTTTTGAAACCCGAATTTAATAGGAGCAACAAACTCAGTGAGCAAAATTAGTACCAGATCACTCAACGTTTGATTTCATGTACCAACACCACTTCAAATTGAAGACTTCGGCGTGATTTAATTGGTAAATGTAACTACATGCCGCAATTTGAATGTCCTTGCCGCCTCGCTGCGCGATATTTAAGCAGCTTGAAGGGTTAAGCTACCAGAAGGATCGCGAAATATCTGGAGGCAACGGATTTGAACCTTCTGAAATGTTCGCGGCAGGCGTGTGCGGCAGCTGTATTTTCTGAAGGCGTTGTGTGGGCCGCCGAGTGGGATGGGGTGCGGATGCTTAACGGCCGCGCTACGGGGGTTCGAAAATTTATTACAGTATGGTGTAGTCATAGAATAAAACTCGACAATGCATTCCTGGTCAACGATCCAAATTAGTTAAACTCGTTCATTAGTAATTTTGAAAATAGAAGTGATCCGTTCAAACACATTCACATAGACCCAATTACTATGCAATGCACTCAAGACACCCGGTATTGTTTAGTGTGCATCGATCGAAAACCTACCAGTCGAGACGCATTTCCATGCCTAATATGAAGGCTCACACGGTAATCTTGGTTCTAATATCCAAGTAAATTTTTTGTTTTGAGGTGCCATTGCAGATAACATGCAAGCAGGGACAACAAATCAAGGAGGAACTAACATAAAGATTTCAGTCGACAAACTCAAATCTTGCAACTATTGAAACCTTTATGTTATTTCCATAAATTTTTTCTCTGCGCTTAATTACCTCATTTGGACCTTCGAGTGGTAGTTTCGCATAAAAACGTAGAATACTGTTGCATGTTCTTTGAAAACGAATGCTCTCTTAATTAGACGTGATTTGACAAAATCGATAACGTTTCTCTTTAGTTGTTCTGCAAACTTAGAATTTGAATATAAAGAATTTAGTAGCTAAGTGTATGTACAAGGTCCATCCCAAAAGAAATGAGCCTTATTTTTTTTCGGACGCGAGTGTACATTCCGGCGTGCTCTGACGCTTGGGGCAGGTGGTGGGGGGTCTTAGCTTCCATACGCGGTCGGTGCAAGTCGGCTCTGAGCTCTCGGAGCGGCAGGACGGGTGTTTCCGTGAATGTCTATTTTCAATTTTCGACACGGCGCGATGGATTCAAAAATCGATCACGCTACGCAATTAAATTCTGCTTCAAACTCGGCAAGAATGCTACCGAAACGTTTGGAATGCTTCAGGAGGCCTTCAAGGATGATTGTTTATCGTACTCGCAAGTTAAAAAGTGGCACAAAGCATTTAAGGAGGGCCGGGAAGAGGTGGCCGACGAACCTCGGTCTGGACGACCGTCAACCTCCCGAACCGACGAGAACGTGCAGCGAGTGCGCGATTTTTTGAACGCCGATCGTCGGTTCAGTGTTTATCAAGTAGCAGATGCCCTAAACATTCCGAAATCGACAGTACATCGAGTCATTTCCGCCACACCGCGTTCATCGTGACCAAGTACCTGGCCCGGATTCAACTCGGCGTGGTTCCCCAGCCTCCCTACAGCCCGGTCTTGTCTCCCCGGACTTCTTTTGTTTTCCGCGGTTGAAAAGAGTGCTAAAGGGCAAGCACTGGGACTCGGTTGAGGACATCCAAGAGAATGTCACAGCAGCCCTCAAGGACATCCCTAAGGAGGCCTACCAGGAAGCCTTCCGGACTTGGAAGACCCGTCTCCAAAAGTGCATTGATGCAGGAGGATCCTATTTTGAAGAATTTTGAGGTGTTGTAGCGATCTGCTCAATAAAACTATTTTTTTTTGAAAAAGGCTCATTTCTTTTGGGATGGACCCTGTATGTGCTGTAATTCCAGCTCAAGAAATGGAGTTGTAAGTCGAACTTACATAAAGAAATACTTAGGTATCTAAGTATTTAAGCTAAGATTGAAATGGTTTTAAAAGCAGACAAACGTTATCATTGGTAAAAGTGTACTCTGGCGGCACGAACGTGACCTTACTCTTAAAACCCGAATTTAGCACGGCCGGCAACCCCACTAATAAATCAAATGATCTTTAGGCCGATGGAATAAAGAGTAAGAGTATAAAAGCATTAAACCGAAAAGACTTGATCTTTTTTGTCTTAAATATCAGAAGTCGCTGTTGCCAGTTTCCATTTATGTATGTTTGCTGTACAGCAACTCACTGTACAAAGTTTGATCGTACGTACGCAACAGCACATGAAATTGCTATGTGTGGTCGCGTCCACAAAATCGTTAAATTACCACCGAAAAAAGATTAACATCCGCGTAGAGATTAATTACCAAACATGTGATATGGTCATGTAATTAGAATTGACAATACATCCCACATAAATTATCTAAAATAACTAAACACGTCATCACGCTCGTTGGCAGTTAGAAAAATTTAACTGGTTGTTGTAAACATAATTACTGTACCTCGCACTCAAGACTTCAAATATTGTTTATTATGTATCGTTTGGTAAACCCACTGGTCCGCAGTCATTTCTATCTCTTCTATAATATGGAACACACAGTAGTCTCCGTTGTAAATATTTACGTAGATTTTTTGTTTTGTCGTGCCATTGCAAAGATGATAACATATTATCAAGAGCAACAAATCCAGTAGAAAACATAAATTTAAACGTTGAAACTATTGAAACCTTTATGTTACTTTTATGAGTCTCATTTACATTAGTTTTTTTACTTTGTTCAATTACCTCGTTTGATCCTTTGCGTGGTAGTTAGAATCCGCATGAAGCGTTTATTAATGATAATCTCTAGAGCTGCCAATAGCTAATCTCGGAAAATGCTATTGGTTTGGATGGCGGTTGTCGTCGCCTGTTGGTGGTTAAGTTTTATAGGATTTAGAGGAGTGGTAAAAGCTATTGGTTGAACGGAGCAGGAGAAGAAAATAGTAGAAAGACTCTTAATTTGAACACTTAAGGAAGTAATTAGGCGACAGCCCTGCTTAAAGACTCATTATCTTTAATTACAACATAATGACGTGTCCCACGACTTATGGTATGGCCGACCAAAACTGAAAAAGGAAATTTACATATGATATTATTGCATTAAATATAGGTATTTACAATAATATATAATATTTACAAAATATTTTTATATACATATGTGATAGTGATTGCTAAACGAGTTTTGTTCTATAAACTACTTGAAGGCTTTGATTTTCAGACACATACTAAGTCTATCCTATCAAAAAAGAAGATAAAGTCAAATCACAATTCAGTCAGGGATATCAGTTCAATCATCAAATAAATTGCAAGCCAAATTTACATAAAATAATTCTTAGGTATCTATAGCAACTCTAAAATATAACATACAAAAATGGCTTTAAAACAAGCCAACATTACTAGTGAAAGGTACTATAGCGACACAAACGTTCTTTTACCCTCAAAACCCACATTTAGAATGGACGGCAAGCCCATTAGTAAATCAAATAAAACCCGACTGTATAGAGTTATTTACGTGCGAGTCAACTAAACCTTGTATTCCTGTCGGAACCAAGAATAAAAGTATAAATACGTTAAATCGAGAAGACTTGGCCTTTCTTGCATCGAAAACCAGAAACCGGCAGTACAATTTAGCGCTTGCATTCTAATCGTAGCATGTAAGTAGTCAGCTGTTCCGAAACTCATTGATTAAATTTGGTACACCACTTCATTGCAAACCAGAGGCTAAATATTTTCAAAGAAAAAGTATCAAAAGAATCTTGAAAAAGGGTAATCAATCAAGACCCCAAGCTGCGCGCTTTTAAACTGAATAAAGGCGGCAACAATAAAGCTGCTAAAAAAAATAAACATCAAGAAATTTTGTTATCGGGAAAAAATATAATCAAGCAAAATGATGAAATATGTGCACACATAGTCATCATCCGTCTTCCACCATGGTTTGACTTAAAGTATACATCTAAATATGACAATATGAATAAAAATGTAGCTAGAGTGTACCAAAAATGTTTTGAGTAACGCAGCCTAGTATAATCATCAGCAATAAACCACAAAACCAAATCTACTCAAAGATAATTTGCTCGGAAAATACTGCGGGAGAAAGTGGAAAAAGAAAAAGAGTACGAGCATATAGTAGGATCAGAAAGTTTGCATCATTAGTCATTAGTAAACTTCGCGGCAAGGAATAACATAATTAATGTATCTACCTGGAAGAGATGAAAAAATATACAGAAAATAACTTGGTAATCAAACAAAGAATCAAATTGACCATACAAATGACTCTAAAGAAGCAGATTTCTAAGGCAAGACTCCAAGATGTTCTTCCTCAGTACTGTGGAACTTAAACAAGGAGACCTTTTATCAACTATACTCTTTAGCATAATGTTAGAAGCTACAATTAGATGTAAGACAAAAACTGAATACTATCTGCTAAAAAATTTATAACTAAAGAAGAACTGAAAACAATAATGAAAAAAATTTAGAATGCGATGAAAGTTAGTTTAAAAATCCAATAAAGACAAGACAACATACATGGTTTTCAACAACAATAAAACAAAAAATGAAATATTGAAAATCAAAAGTTGTGTTTCAAGAAACAGAATGAGATAGTCAGACAGTATATCTGTAAAACAATTATCCACAGTAACTTCTGTGGCAGAAACTTGGCCAACTAATAAGGTAAGCGAAAACAATTGGAAGCGAGGGAGAGGAAAGTTTGAAAAAAACATTCGGGGAAGAAAAACAAAAACGGAAATCGAAGAATGCTTCACGCAGGTCATATTACATGAATAAGATATGATAATAAGGTGAAAAAATGTACTTAGGTAAAGTGGGATGGTAATAATAATAAAGGCAGGCCAAGAACAAGGTAGTGGGACAGTGCGACAGAAGAGCTAAAGTATAGGGAAATATAAAACTGGAAAGAAATTGCAAAAATCGGAAGTTGTGGAAACAAAAATAGACGTTAGCCAAAAGCCTTCAATCTTGTAGTATAGTTAGATGACTAAAAGACAACAGTGTAACATAGCTGGCATATGTTGTATACTGAAAGACAAGTGTTAGCAAGATGAGTCAGTGTAAGGTCAAATATAGATGGAGTAAGTCAATTGGTACGCACCAGAAATTTTTTAAAATGGAGATCAAAGTTATATTGGAAACCGTAAGAAGCATTAGATATGTTTGTTTAGACTTTGATTGGACAAACTTCTAGATTGTGATTTTAACACTGTCCGCTATTGAAGATAAGTTGGGCGTACTTTAATAACAAATAGTCTAAGGATTACCATTGAAGAGACTACTAAGAGCCTACATATTGGCAATTTGTCTGCTAATAGCCATTTAAAGAAACTTGGATTCACTTCCAAGCTCGATATATGGATGCCACATTCTTGATGGACAACAGTAAGTTGGACTGCATCTCTAGAGCCATTTCTCTGCTTAGGTCTTACAAAAAAGAACATTTACAATAAAAAAATTAAAACAAGGCTGACATCCTTTAAGGTGTTAATATCTGTTTGGTTATGCAGCAATAATTTTCTACAAACTTTTCCCACCTGAAAAAATAATCATAGTATCAAGTACTGTTAGCAACCCACCAAATTTAACTAAAAAATTTACTAGAAAGGTCTCGTTTTGGCCAATCGAAAGAGCGACATCCTTCATCACGACAACGCCAAAACACATGTTACATAACCAACATTAGAAAAGTTCTAAATTTTGCTCCTTTAATTTTTTTTAATTTAGATATATCTATGGTAAGAAATTTAATTAAATGGGGACTCTCAAAAACTACTTCACGGTCTTTTTTGAAAAAAAACGCAATGTTTACAAAAAAGGAACCAAAACCCTTGGTAAACGTTGGAAGATCATTGATTAAAATATTTTTTTTAAATGTAACAACTTGTTTCTTGGTATTTTCATGTCGGGCATGAATTTTCTCAATCATCCAATGTATTGGATGGCACTTCGTACGTGGCTACATAATAACATTTCTTGGTGCTTCCTGGCTCAGTGTCTAATCTCTTTTTCCTTTCCAGCAACCATGCGCTATGTGCCGTCAGCTAGTGTGGGGACGTTGGTCTGGGCCGCCCTCCTGGCCTGCTGCCTGAAGGCGGGCTGCTCCCTGGCCGCGTCAGACGAGCCCTCTCTGGTCTCGAAGTCCATGGAGGATTCCAGCTCACAGGTGGGCACTCCGCGGACGCTCCCTCGGGCGCCGGGCCCTGCCCCATTGAGAAATTTCGGTGCGGATGCCGCGGATTCGTGAGAGCCCGCAGGGGCGGAAAATGAAATGAAATGCCAGCGGAAACATTTGCTGCAGCAAAGGGCAAAGCGAGCCCGCAGCCCCCGGCGCCTTGATTAAAGCTTGTTGCGATCTTCCTGCTGCAATCGAAGCGGAATTCGAGGGGCTTCTTGACAACCGGCGTCAACTTGCAATACAGTTATGTATCTAGAGGATAAGAAACATCGCACAAACAATACATGAGGTCATCGAAATTATAATACCTCACACCAATCTATCATAGACTCACAAAAATTTTAATAATCCTTTAACTATAACAGTTACATCGAGCTTTTGGCGACAATCTAATATAGTCTCACTCTTTTGCATTCACGTAACATGGTAACCTCCTTAAAGAAGTCATTTTATTAACGTTCAACGACTAAATCCCAATTTCCAAATGTGCGAGCTTTCGAGTTTACTTTTTTCCCCTCAACTGTAACGAGCTTTGCTTTGTGTGCTCTGGGATTACCATGAACAATGATAGAGGACCTCACACCCTTCCTGTTCATCCATTCTGGGATATAAGTCTTGAGGAATAACTTACAGATTTTTTGAGTGATGTCAAAAAACGATACCATCGAAATCCACTGCCATGAGCAACGTCCCCTTCCTCTCCTTGAAGTGTTGCCTTGACTTTGTTAAGTAATTTCACCCGTTTCTAGCCATTCAACTAATTTTTCTAAGTAAGGATTGCTAAAGAGATCTACAACTCTTATCTGTAGCGATGGTCCACTTCAATTGCCAATGTCAACGGTTGTACTAAAGGATATTATCATGGCATATGTCGGTTCGAGTTTGCCTTTTCTTTTCTATAAAAATTGTGAGGGTAAGTTTTTCAAATCTTTTGACCAGACACAAATCTTTAGTTATCATTCTCCAAAGACTAGTTTTGGGAACATAAACGTGTATGGCCTGCTTTTCAACTGACCATGATCTTGTCATTATTGGGAGCCACGTGATAAGTTCCTTCTCTAGTCTCATCAATTCTAGTACGCCCTTTGTTTATCTAAATCGCCAATTCTTGTAAAAACTACCAGAAATTTTGATTACTTCGGTTGTCTTTAATTTGTAAGGCTATAGTAGTGGGATAAGATAATAGATTTTTATAAATATGAAAGAGAAGCGTACAATTATAGACACCTTCAAGACTTGTCATATTAATTAGAGCATCGTTCACCTAAGCGTTACTGGCGCAAGCACAGTACACGTGCGTAGCAACTTCGACCTTGCTTCGTCCTGTAATGAACATTTTACATATTTAAGCACTCAAGTCCTTAATCATGTATTTTTAATAAACGACGTAGTCTGGACAGAATATTCGATGAAACTTTATTATAGTGTGTTTTGTTGTTTAATTTAACGCACCTATAGATCTGTAAATTGTACATATTTTTCTCCTTCTAGTGGTCAGCTTTTCAAAATGACATATTCCTCTAATTTACAATAATTTAGGCACTATATATCAATAATATTAATAAAAATATCAGAGATAAAGCTAACTGCAAATAAAAGGGCTAGGGAGACATAAAAAACTCATAAAACTTGAAAATTAACGGTTAGTAACGCCCACCAAAGTGTATTGGCGTGTTGAGTATCCCCCATTATGTGGTTCTATAAATTAACGGGTAAAAAACGTTTTCCTGTGTATTTACTCTCAGCCTCTGTGCTGAATGTAAATTATGTTATAAAAATACCGCTACAGAAATGAAGGAAACATCTGTTTGGGAAACAAGGTGGGGAATAAAAATCAAATAAAAATATAACTTAATAATTCAAAATTTTAACAGCATAGAAATTTAAAAAAAAACAAATTAAATCAGTACAATATATTAATAAAACTTTTTTGCTATGTACAGGGGTCTAATAAAAAATCAAAAGTGGTATTACGGTTCCTTTTTTATTTAATTATCGTAGTACTGCTTTTATTTCTATAAGTTACGTATTCTGTCCCGAAATTATCAGACTATATAACACAGAAGCATTCAAATGCTGTTTTTTGTACGATGGATATTAATAAGTTTTAAGTGCGTGTATCTAGCTATATATTCAGTGTTAAGATCTTAACTCTGCTCAAGGTTCCGTAGCTTAAAGTAAAACACACTAAAAACTCTACAATAGAATTGTGCATAACATTGTAATCGAATGTTGTTTAAGGCAGTTAGTCTGTAAGTTGGATGAGTGCCATATAACTAAAAACTACAATTATCATAACAACAAATCCACGCATACATCTTGAGCCTTTCTGCCATACAATGTAAAGGCTTGGAGTCGGAGGTTGCCACCTTTAATTTGATCGCTGTTTTTGATGCCAGATTTTAGTATTTCTTGATTGTAATTTTTTCTCTCACTAAATTCCATTCTACATCTCTCTAATGCGTTTCTTTTCTGTCTACGTTTTTTTGGTCTTTTGTATGGTCTTGCTTCAAATGTCTATTCCACCATTTTATATACATGTTCTAGCCATCCTAATTGCTTTTTTCAATATTCTCTGTATGTTGCGTTGTTCATCTTATCTTGTCTTGTTTATCCATCAATTTTTCTCCAAAAGCTGATATCTGTACCTGTTCTGTAGTTTCTTTATGATAATCATTTTGACGCGTGTGTTTATTTTGGTATTTTTACTTTTTAAAGAAAGGTGTTTTTTATGGCGCTAAATATTCTTCCTACAATGGCTGTATGTTCCTTTATTTTCTAATGCTACCGATATGTGTTCCCAAGTATTTGAATTTGTTCATTTGCTCTACTCCTTTTCCTTCTATTATGATGTTGTGCCTTATTTTATCTACTACTATAACCAGCGTCTTCTATGTGTTAAGCTTCATGTTTGCTTTTTCATTTCTCTGTTGTATATATTCAGGTTCTTTTGTAGTTCTCTCATATGTTTCTGCTGAGATTACAATAGCATCCGTGTGCACCTTTTTTACCTCCGTACGTTATATTTTATTTCTTTTTGCCTTTTTTGCTATTTTACGTATGACTAGTGTAAACATCCCTATCTTAAAACTGTTGTTGTTTCAAAAGCGTCCAGCTCCTTATTTTTCTCACTCTATGGAATGCTTTTTACACATCTATATAGCATAAGTAAACTTTTTTCTTTTTCTTATTAATCTTTTTTCCTATCTTTTTGACTATACCTTGTCTAACTTGCTTGGTAAGGTTATTTCCCTCTAACTGTTATAATTTCTTGTATTGCCGTTTTTGTGTAGTGGTGCCATCATCCCCGTTTATCAATCTATTTGGGCTCTGTTGTCTTTCACAATATTGTTCATTAATGTTAATATTTTTTCTTCCTGTCCCTACTATGTTTCTTATTGTTTTTAATATTATTCCATATTCCCCTGCTGCCATTTCGATCCTCATCTTTTGTATCGCTTCCTGTAGTTTCATTTTTATGTCGGTTTAATGTTTTAGTCTTCGTTACTCATCTTTCTTTATTTATTCTTCTTGTTGTCCTCTAAAATCTCCTTGAAGTGCCCCCTGTCTCCATTTTCTTCGTCTTGCTTGCCTTTGGTACTTTTTAAGATACAGGTCGTTTCTTTTTTAATTTTTAGTATGCTACAGAATTACCTCTGATTTTCACTAAACTTATCTTTCATCCTGTTTTGAAGTTTTACCTTTTTCTCATGTTTTACTATTTTTAGCTTATTTTTAACTTTCTTCTTTATGTTCATATTTTTTGTAGTCTTTTCTGATGTTGGTTGGTAAGTATATATATTTTTTGTTTTTCTTCCATTTATCAGACGATTTTATTTATGTCCTTATTGGCTAATGTTGTTATTCCACCTCTTCTTTTAAAATAATTTTATGCTTTCTCTGTCCCTCTTTTCTTTGTGCCTTTACTTAATTTTCTTTATATTAATTCCTAATACTTTAATTTTGCGTTTTCTCTTTCAGTCTGTAGCTTCTAATGTTTTTCCTTGTCATTTTTCTTCTTTTTCTATTGATTTTTTCTCTTTCTACTTTCATATTTATTCTTATTAAATAATGATCGCTACTAATTTTTTATTCTTTTTAGACTTTTCTTTTATTACCTTAATGTATAATATTTTCTATTTACTAAATAATCTATAATTAATTTCTGTTGCTTTTATAGCCCTTCTCATGTATATTTATAATTTTTTTATGTTAGAATTTATAACGTCATTTTTTTCACATCTCAATTATTTCGTTTTCATTATTATTCTTTATTCATTCTCCATGTGTCCCTAGGTATTTTTTTATTTCTTTATAATCTTTTTATCACTCCTTTTTATGCCTTCCATTATAATGACACTTAGTCTATTTTCATCCTTCTCTCTTTGTAAATTTTTCTTTCTTTACTGTATTTTTTGTTCTGTTTGTTGTTATTGTGCATGCTGTTGCCTCTATTTTTGCGACTACTATTAATGATTTTTTTTTCTATAACATTATCATCCTCGTTTCTTCACTTTCTCTTTCTTTTGTTAATCTTATTATTTTCTGTACTTCATTTTTTCTTATCCTTAATACTTAAATATATTTTCATTTCTTTAACTACTCTTTTTACTCCTACTATTGTTATCCTTCTATGTTTCACTTTTGATGCCGTTCTCTTTTTTCTCTCTATCTTAGCAATTTGTCCAATTTTTATCTATATGTTCCTTTCCTACCAAGTCATATCGCTTTTGATACAGATTTTTGTTCTCTTTAGCTTATTTTTATTACGCATTACTTGTGTCACTGTCCTATTTTCCGTTTCTAATATATTGATATTTTGGTCTTATTTTCGCGTAATGTCATTCTACTTATTCCCACTTCTACTTGCAATTAACCTTTAAAATTGATTTGCTGTTTTTTTACTCTATTAACTACTATATTGCAACTCTTTCTGTTTGTTTGTATCATTTCAAGCTTGTTTTCTAATTTTTCTATTCTACTTAAAGCTTTTTCTTACTGTTCCACTACTTTATTTTCTTACTTCCTCGCTCATCTCTCCGATTTCCTCCGTGTTCTTCTTTATTTCTTCCATTACCTTTATTATCATATTAACTTTAGGTGTCCTGTTTCCTTACTTTTAATTCCTATCTTTATTACCTGGTAAACCGAAAATTTAATTATTTTTTTTGCTTTTTTGAATGTTTCCTCATCACCAAACGTGTTGACATAACATAAACAATTAGGAACTCAAATAACAACACATTGTTTATATCACTTTTCTTGGTCATTATAGTGCAACTAAAGAATCGTCACAAAAAGTCTTATAGTCAATGAGTGAAAAAATGTTATTTTATGTTTCTTGAAGCGGTATTAAACTAGATAGTTTGCACTAAAAGTATTTTCTTTTAATATATGGATATTATGAAGTCATTATGCTATGCTCTACGTATGTTTGTGTATTCCATGCTTCGTATTCCTATTGAGTACAAAAGTTATGCCGTCTTCTCAAAATAGCTTTGCTGTTTTTGTAATAGCTACAGTTTGCAGATTAAATCTTGAAACACATTAAAAAATGTTAAGGATATGAAAGACATTTCACTAAATTAGCAACTTATATAAGGTCAATGAAATCAGAATACAAAAAAATTTGTGTGTTTGGTGTTGTGTTTCCGAAGTAATATGTATCTTTGTCTTTTGATCTTTTGATCTTTTGATCTTTATTGATCTTTCCAACTGTAATGAGAATCGCAATTTATTTATTGCCATATTGCATTTAGTAGAGCTCGGGAAATTGTTATATATCTTGGTTTTAAGATATTCCCATAGGAGAAAGTCACTAGCAGCGAGAGCCGATGAGCTATGTCTCACCATTGAGATTAGCGTTCTAGAAAACATCTCTCACAGCAGTTGAAGTAAAGCTCTTTCTTTGTAAGCTATGGTTTCATCCTGTTAAAATCAAGCGTTTTTAAGTAGAAGTGAATTGAAATTCCACATGTCGATTGAAAATAACTCAAAAAAGTAAAGGCCACAATAATCTCAACTTTACTCACGCCAATAACTAAAGTTCTCTTTATTAATGCATCCTGATAGGTAAAAATGTCTTTTTGCAGTACACAAAACTTCTTGTACAACAACCATCTTATATGAGTTATGAGTGGGTGTCAGGGATGCCGCCTGACATTAACAGTGGGGTAGAGGTATCACGAGAGTGACCTCGACGGGTACTCGTCAAACGTGGTAAGGGGAACCTTACCGACACGAGGACTAAGGGGAGGGGGAGAGCCAACCGGGGCAGGCTACCCGGTTCCCCCTCGATGGTGTTGGACTCTTAAGAGTGGTGACACCGCTTTTAGGGACAGGAGGGCCTGGTTAGCCTTATGTGAGCGCATGCCCTTAAGTGGGGAAAGGGGGTTCGGCCTGCCCCCACCACCCGTCAAAAGCCTGTCCGGTCTCTGTCAGACTTTGGCAGGTGACGCCGTGCCATTTCCAGCCCACTGATTGATGAAATTTTGTGGTCATGGTTCGGTGCCTGAGCTTCCTAGCCTCGACTTACATGATTGTCCGGATGCATGCGTTTGTGAGTGTGCTGGACTTCGGTCATACTGTAAGGAGGGCTAACTTCCCGGTTCGTGTTTGGAGACTCGGCAATAAGGGTACTAGGTACTGCATCCGGCACCAGCAGGATATGGGTGTACTGGGGGGGGGGGGTTTGTTGAGCCCCTGTTGCGGTCATAACTATGACTCTCTGAGTTAAAGAGTTAAAACAAATATCTTGATGCAAAGAGTGAGAAACGGTATGTTTGAGTGTAGAAATTCAAAATGAAACGTCTTACTTTATTGTTCTTTTTCACTGTTCGTGTACTGTGCGGCCTTTTTTCTTTTTATTACAAAATTAGTACTTCTAATATTCTCTATCTACGACAAAATTAGTTTTCAATTGCGAACAGAAGCTCGCAGTGCAAGTGAAATGCGCGTCCAAGAGAACACGTTGTGTGGCCACAGCAGGGTCATTGTTCCAAATGTGCGTTTCAACAAAGAATAATCGCTGTTCGTTTGTCCACAACATTTTGGCTGCTAAGAACCCCTCAAAGTAAAACTTTCTGACTATCTGCGTCTAATTAAATACAACTCATATTATGCTCGTTGTTAATTTCTATCTTTCTTACCTGGTAAACCGGAAATTTAGTTATTTTTTTTCCTTTTTTGGAAGTCTCCTCATCACCAAATGTGTTTCCATAGACGACTGTTTGTTGATATATGTCAATGGGCACACAACCCTCAACAATTAGGAACTCAAATAACAACACATTGTTTATATCATTTTTCTTGGTCATTATAGTGCAACTAGGAAAACGTCATAAAATGTCTTTATAGTCAATAAGTGAAAAAATGTTATTGTACGTTCATTGAAGCGGTATTAAACCAAATAGTCTGTGCTAAAAGTATTTTCTTTTAGTATATGGATATTATGAAGTTATGTCATTCTCTAGGTATGTTTGTGTATTCCATGCTTGTATTGAATGCAAGAGCCATGTCATCTTCTCCATATGGCTTTGCTACTTCTTAAAAAAAATTTAAAGGGCATCTTATATTTGTTCTCTGGTGAAAACAGTTATTTTGTTTCTTTTTTGTCTATTTTTTATGATTATATTACATCAAATTTTTTGAATAAAATTCTTTCCATTTATTTTGTGTGTTACACTTACCTGTTTCTCTTTGCTTTTTTTGAATATTTCGTTTGCTTTATTTCTCTCTCTTTTATAATCTTCTCTGTATTTCCGTCTTTTAGTTTCAGGTAATTTTTTTTCTTTTACTACTGCTTTTAGTTCATTATTGCTCTATTCTGTTTGAGTTTTTTAAATTTGCTTTTTCTACATATTTGCTCTACTAGATTTTGTACTGTTTCTTTAAAGATTTTTCTGCCAGATTTCATCGAATATGTTTTCATATTGTCTTTTTTAGTTTACGTACTCTTCTCTGTATGTTATGGTTAAATCTTATTTCTGCTTCTTTCCTTTTTAATTTGTTGAATTTTTTCTAATAAATTTTAAATGATATAATATAGTCAATACAACGCTTAGAAATTCTCTTTTCTACAGCAAACGTATATTTTGTATTAATTATTATCAAATCATTTTTGGTAAAAAAAAACCAGTTGTCCTTATCCATTTCTATTTATTATTTTTTCTCCATAGGAGCTCATTGAAGCCGTGCTTACCTTTATTTGCTACAACACTCATTATTATTTTGTTCTTCTATTATTTTATCTAAAATTAAGCTTTGTGTAAAACTTACTATATATACGTAGCGAATATCCTATGGAAAAAAGGTAAGATTAACAGCGCCTGTTTTTGGTAAAAAGCAGCTTAAAAACGGTTGTACTCTTTCTGATTCCAATATTTGAAAAACAATTTTTGAAAAAAAACTAGATTAAAGCATTTAATAAAAACTTGTCTTTGTATTGGCATACAAATTTTTATTAAAACACAGCTACAGTTTGAAGATTGAATCTTGAAACACATTAAAAAATGTTAAGGATATGAAAGACATTTCACTTAATTAGCAATTTATTTATGATCACTCAAAACGTAATACCAACAAAAAAATCTGTCTGCTTGGTATTGTGCCTCCAACGTAATATGTATCTTTGTCTTTTAAAATCGTATCAAAGTTCCTCATTAATCTTTACAACTGTAATGATTTATTGGCATATAGCATTTAGTAGGACTTCAGGAGTTCTTATATATGTCGGTCTTAAGATATCCCCAGAAGGAAGTCACAAGGGGAGAGAGTCGATGAACTATGTGTCAGCATTGAGATTAGCGTCTTAGAAAATATCTCTCGCCGTGAAGAAGCCAGCCTTTTATAAATATATTGTGAATTGTTCTTACTCCAATAACGTAAGTTCTCTTTATCAATGTATCCTGATAGGTAAAAGTACCCTTTGTCAGTATACAAAAACTGTTTGTACAACAACCATCTTATGTGGGTGAAAACAAATATCTTGATGCAAAAATGAAAAACGGTATGTTTTTCAGTTGCGAACAGAAGCTCTCAATGCAAGTCAAAAGCGCGTCCAAGAAAACACGTTGTGTCGCCACAGCAGGATCATTGTTCCAATTGTACGTTTCAATAAATAATACTCGCTGTTCATTTGCCCACAACATTTTGGCGAAACTTTCTGACTACTTGCGTCTAATTAAAAACACTCATATTATTTTCAATAATATTTTTGAATTTCAATGTTATGCTTGGCAGGTTTATTCCTTTGTAGTTATCGGGATTTTTGGAATCACCTTTCTTCTTGCTCTTCGCCATTCATTAAATCTTACAATTTTTTGATAAATATTTTGAATTGTTTAGCCAGTCTGCTATTTGGTCTTCACCTGGGGATTTTTTGTTTTCTAGTTTTTGTAAAGCCTCTTTCACTTCTTCTTCTGTTATTAATTTTTCTTTGTTTGTTGCTATGTTTGGTGTTCCTTGTAGAATACTCTTCGAATCGTTTTTAACCGACTTCAAAAAAGGAGGAGGTCCTCAATTCGACTGTATATATTTTTTTATGAATGTTCGGACATAACTTCTTTGTTTATGAATAGATTTAGATTATTCTTTTTTTTTTGTTGGAAATGGGATACCTTAAAAATGGTCCCATTTTAATTTCATTAACATTGGACTTTATACTTCAAAGATACACCATGGAACTCATCAAATTCAAATAAGAAATGTATAGTGATTGAGATATTGGTAGATTTATGACAATCCAAAAACAAGGTAAGTACCTAACTATAGCTGGACTAGACTTGGGCTGCGAAAGCACAACGGAACTCCTTAACAACAAACAGCACAAATGTGGAAATTGAAATTGAAATTGAAAGTTTTTTTTTTGTTGTTAAAAATTGTACGTGTTATATAGATCTCTTAGGTAAGTAACTTAGGTTTCCTTTTTAATATGTTTGTATTTAATCAATTCCTTCACTTCAATCTTCTGTTGTCTTATAAATTTTCATATTTGTCTTTGTCGTCCGTAGAAATCTGACCCTAGTCCTTTCATAAATCTCTTCTACCACTGTTTATGTTTCCTTCGCCATCTAATGGGTCTTCCTTCTCATTCTCTTTTTAACGGTTTTTTTGATTAATTTTCTTTGTGAACTCTGGTGTTTTGGTTGTCCATCTTTTATTTTTTATTAGTTTTAGTTGCGAGTGCTTCATGAGCGGCAATTAATATGTTTTTCTTTATCTTGATCTGGCTGTTTTCCACATTATCTTCGTAGTTTATTGGATTGACTACAATTTTTTTTTATTTTTTTTTTTATTGGTTCGTCTTGCAAACTTTCTACTTTCATTTTTATTTCCAGTTCTTTTATTAAATATTTATTGAAATATTTTATTTTTATTTGTAATTTATTTTTTATATTAATAAATAATCATCGCTCCCTACATTAGGTGATCTCAAAGTTCTTACATCTAATATTTATTGTGGATGTACTTCTCTATTTGTTAGTACGTAATCTATCATGGGTTTGTAACCTCGTGTATTTTCAAATGTGTATTGATATTGTTTCATAATACAAATATAGAAAATTAATCTACATAATAATTTGCCGTTCTCCTGTGTGAAATAAACAATATATAACTTAAAAAATATATACGTCCCTGTACTATTTTTATATAAGAGTTGGTCAATTATAAACCGAATTTTTTAGCACTGTAGAATGAAACGAAAACTTCTGAGCGTTGTATGTAAAGGTACCTAAAGGGGATTCGTTCCTTAACTACTATCACGATGTCAGACCAAAATATATCCTCGTCCATTGCGCTAAGATTTATCATCAAGTTTTTCTACCCCCTTTTCCAAAATGACCGCCATTTGGCAGTTGCTAAAATTGCTTTATACCTTGTTCTACTTCTTTAGTTAGTGCCAGAGTGTCAGAACAAAAGATGTCTATTTGTTGCGCAACGGATTATCAAGTTTCTCGTGACAGAGGGCAAAACCATCAAAAATGTTGAGAAAGCGTAAGGTATATTATGGAAATAACACTCTTAAATATATGGCACAAACATTTTGAGGTGAAAATTGCCAATGTCTCCCGATCACCAACGTGGCTGAGAAAAACATTTACCTTCTTGGGGGTAATGGTGATTGCTGAGGTCAAAATAAGCTACAACAGTAGTCAAAAGATCATTGCTGACGAATCTTTAGTTTAGACAATACCCGGTTGTTGTTGTATGTGACAACTGTTCACACTCAACAAAAAATTGAGGAGTTGTTCTTAACTACCAAAACACTTCTGTATAGCCTAACATCATTTGTTTCAACCATTAAAAGAAGCACTTGAAGAACAGATATTTGGCGGCGATGTTGCTGTTGAATGTTCGTACGATATGTGTTGTAAAAAACTAAAAAAAAAAACAAATGTTGAATTTTAAAAACTTTATTGTTTTCAAAATATTCTTCCTGACGATCAATAAATTGTTGCATATTCTGGAACCAATTTTCATGGGATTTTTCATGGTGAATCAGGTATCTCCCAAACATGGATTTTGAACCTATCAACTTTCTCCTTCGGTGTCGAAAATTGTTGTTCACGCAGTTTGTTCTTCACGTGTGAGAACAAAAAGAAGTAGTTAGGGGCCAAATCACCAAGATTCACTAATTCGACGTTTTTAGTACTCAAACATCCAGGTATTTGCGTCGTATTGAGGTCGCATTGGCATGGTGGAAAATAATCCGGAAGTACGCGTTGGTTTTCCTTATTTCTCCGCAGATTTCTGGCAAACAAATAATTGTTTACCATTTTATAATCCATGGTTGCGGAATATCCATTTTTTCAAAAAAAAAACACGCAGCCATTTGCTTCAAAGTACGAACGGTTTTTGTTGAGTTTGGCTCATTTTGGAAGACTCATATAGTCGACTGCTTTTTATTTTCGGGTTCATATGCATAAATCCAAGATTCGTCATCTGTGACGATGCTGTAAACAATTTTTGAAGCTCAGCGGTCGTATTTCTTGAGCATTTCTGTCCACCAATCGACACGAGCTTTTTTTAGTGTTAGCTTATACAGGATCCAACGCAGAGATTTTTCACAGTTAAATATTCATAAATTGAATGTATGCTAGTCATACTAATACTCAAGAAAGACTAAATTTTACGATCAGTCACAAGACGATCATTACTTTATCAGTTCGTGCACAGCATCGGTGTTTGCTGGTACCACAGGCGATTATTGACGATCTTCTTTAAATTTATCCGCCAGTGAACTACTACCACTGTTGAATTAATTGAATCAACGGTATAAGACTCTGTGTGGGGCTTCATCACCAAAAGTTAAAATGTTATCATAATCTACGCCGAAAGTCGTAAAAAATTATCGCACGAAAATGTTCACGAGTTAATTCTATTTTTTAGTGAAGAAAATTTTCAACTTAATGACAACACAACAAACAGCACCCGAATGACAAAATGTTCTTAGTACGTATGCCGTCAAAAATGTCATACTGTACGATGCAAACGTCAGATCACACCCAGCACACGCAGTGTTGTCAATACGTATGCTATTGTTGTCAGAACTGGCTTCAATTTGGGATCAAAAAAACTATTTGTTAAAAAAATGTTCTTCTAAGACAACGGGTCATGTAGAAAAATAACTTCGTTTATTTGCATTTTATGGTGCTTTAATAAAATGATCTCAGTTTAGCATGAATTTACCCGCATATTAAATAAAGTGTCTAGTAAAACTAACACAAAAAGTTTCAAAAATATCTAGATATTAGCGTACTGAGATCGTAAATGAAAACACAACCAATGCACGAATATATATTACAATACACGCGATATCCGTGGCAGGTATACATCGAGAAACTTGAGTAGGCAGAAGTGCACATTACAACGGCTAACTGCAATCTAAATCTTTTTACTCTTAAATTGGTCGAAGGTAAGGATCGACACTTAACTATCTTGGTGAGTGTAAGGGAAAAAACATTTCCTATAATTTTACCAAGAGAAACCGAATACCCGAATATTTTGACACAGGATCTGCCATTAAAAATGAGTATTCGCTCCGCTACCAATAAAAAACAAATTGTACATAACTTTTTATGTGCACTGCCGTTTGATCACGTGCATCCTGTCGCATACCCCAGCTGCTAGCCGAACTGAAAGCCAAACACCGCGCCATAAATCTTCCCCGTTCAGCTGAAAATGCGCGCCCGCTCGCTTTTTAATAACGACCCGAATGCAATTGCTGCAGGTCGCTATTTGCGCGCGTCAGCCGGCGCTCGCCCATTTGTCACTTAAATTAAAACGTCAACGAGTTGTCGAAGCTTCGCGACCGGTGTAACTCGATTCGACAAATGCGAGGTGGCGCCGATCAATCTGTCGCTTTCCCGGCCGTTTGCTCCACTTACCGATGTTTCTTTCGCCAGCTGGAGCCGAGCATGTCCAAGCGGGACTGGAACAGAAACCTCCACAGCTGGGGCAAGCGCGCCTGGCAGAACCTGCAGGGCGGCTGGGGCAAAAGGGACTCCTCTTATCCTCTGTACTACCCCTACGCCGACAAGCGGGCCTGGCAAAACCTGCAGGTAAGCAAACTTTACTAGATTATGCCTTGGGGGGTTCCTTTGTGCAATTATCTTTTGACACATTACAAGACTTAAACGGTAGGAATACATAAAAGACGCCAACCCTCTAGTCTGAATAATTTATTTACTGGATTTTGATAGTTTTAGTGTACTTTAATACTTATTTTTTATTTACGCAATGACACTATTGCAATTAATTTTGTTCTTTAAAGAGTACAGACAAATTTAAAATACTGGAATAGTTGAAAAGCTTTTGAACAAACAAATGTAAACTGATAATTTGGGGAAGGCAGTTGAAACATCGATTCATCCCCTTTCCTGTTGAATTGTTGGTTAAATTCGAAAGTGTCTCATAAAAACCTTCATCAACAAGGTCAGGGGCAACTTTATGTCTCTAACATGAGTTTTGGCCCTATTTTCCATACTGAAAATCAGTTAGAGAGAACTTTGCCCCAAATTGATTAAAATTACATGTGTGCCATATTTGAAAGTCACCCAGTTTAAAAATGAAAAAAATATATATCTCTAACCATTGTTCTACTATGTATGATGGGCCAACACTGGCCAAGTCTAATATTACAATTTATTGGTTTAAAAACCACAAAGGTACTCAAATCATCACATATAAATGCTTAATATTTAATGACTAGTGCTTAGTCTTAAGGTATTCACCTTTGACCGAGACTCGGAAAAAGCATAGAACTCCAGTCAGGACAAGCGGCTTGAAATCGCTGCTGGCTCTAAGTTTCCTGACAGTCACAATACTACGCAAAGAAACAGACCTATCTACCTTAATCTACACCAAAATCTTTGTCTGCTTAGTCTTTTTTTTGCGCACTTACAGGCACTACAGCCTCAAGGGCTTATTGTGCCCACTAACATGCACTTATTCTAGGACATTCACACATGGGTTGAGAGAGACTTGAACTCGCGCGCGCCGGTTAGAGGACAGAGCCAACTGGTTGAACCATCTGAGCCACCGCGTCCCCACTGCTCAATCTTTGACCAAGAGTTTATATCTCGCATCAGCACATATTTTCCAACCCTCACGCTCTCATTACATGTTAACCGTGATCTCGCACATTGGTTCACAAATTCTGCAAAAACTATCTATCACTCACGCTTTCCCAAAGGTCTCTCAATCTTCTTTCGCGTTTGTGGGTATCTCTACGCGCAGCTCTCCGTTCTGAATCTCGTCTCCTCCTTGGCGTTACAGCACAATACGTACATACTTTAGTATCGTCGACCTCCCCACATGTGCATCTGTCTTGATCCTCTACAAGCTTTCGGATTTTAACGGATGGGACCGGACGTTTCCATTTCCAGTGATAAGCTACAAGATGTACCGGTTAAGGCACTATGTCGCTTAATGTTTGGATGAATATTCATTCAATTCTAGTTTGCAAATCTTACTTTTCCAACCCTATTAAAACCATCTGAAAAATCACAGGTTTTTCTCCTGATACAGACAACTAGTCTGCACACTCATTTCTCGGAGTCCAACTATGCGCGTTGACGCAACGGATCTCGATCTTGGCCAACCTTGGCAAAGCTCTGAACGATACCCTCATAATGCTGAAAGAAAGTAATGCTTTATTGGCGTCTATTATCACATTTAGTGCGTTTTGGGATTATTACTCTGACACTGTAAAATGGTGCTCCAGTCTGCAAGCTTAGCTCATCTATGGTGGATTTCGTCTTCTTCTCGCTTGACTACAAACCATCAGTCTGCAGAATCCACTTTTTCATAAACCACAGCCATTCCTAGTCTGCCGCTTCCTGCAAAATAAAATATGAAAGCGGTACTTGAATCAATATTAACACAAATATTCTCTATACGCAAGTCTCTAACCTTTCTGACCTTGCACACTTCTGCCTATATTTTAGCTGCATATAACATAACTCCTCAAAAACGCGCGCCGCTGATTTACCACAAAAACCTCAAATTAAACCCGCCACCGCTTTAATCTAAAAGAAAATGTACATTCCCATAAATCATACTTTATGTGACTGTTCTACAAAAATCTATCCTCGATATCTACCCCAAAGTGCCAAACACAATTGCCGTTTAATAAGAACGCGTTCCAAAAAATACCGCTTTGTCATTCTTATCATTGAATTTTAACTTTGTGATATTGGTTTACCTTTTACCAGGTGTACCAGAAAGTCTTTATCGGTTTTTTCCAATAGGTGTCGCTAGGCTTAGTATACAATATTATAATTTGTCACGTGTTCATTTTATTCTGCCGACATCAAGCTTCAACGTCGTAGGTTATAGTTTGTGAACGTAATCACCGTCATATATTTATACCTCTTCAAAAATGTCACGTTATGTGCCTGAAAACGTGCATTTGCGGTATGCATTACTTTTTTTATTTAATCAAAAGAAAAAAACCGCTGAAAATCATCGTTTGCTAGTTGAAACATAATGCGAGCATGCTCTAACCATAAAAACATGTGAGGCGTGGTTTTGACAATTCAAAAGTGGTGTTTTCGATGTGCAAGACAGAGAACGTTCTGTAAACCGAAAAAGTTTGAAGATGCGAAACTGCAGGAGTTATTGGATGAAGACCCAACACAAACTCAAAAACAATTGGCAGAAGCGTTAAATGTGGCCCTAGAAACTATTAGCAATCGATTACGATCGATGGGAAAAATCCAAAAGATGGGAAGATGGGTGCCACATCAATTGAATGACAGGCAAATGGAAAATCGAAAAATCGTCTGTGAAATGCTGCTTCAAAGGTTTGATCGAAAGTCATTTCTGCATCGAATAGTGACGGGTGATGAAAAGTGGATTTATTTCGAAAACCCTAAGCGCAAAAAATCACGGTTATCACCTGGAGAAGCTGGCCCATCAACCGCGAGACCGAATCGCTTTGGCAGGAAAACGATGCTCTGTGTTTGGTGGGACCAGAGTGGCGTGGTGTATTATGAACTGTTGAAACCTGGTGAAACAGTTAATAGTGATCGCTACCGACAACAAATGATCAACTTGAACCATGCATTGATCGAAAAACATCCAGAATGGGCCCGAAGACACGGTAAAATGATTTTACAGCACGATAACACGCCGCCTCATACAGCAAAACCGGTCAAGGAAGCATTGAAAGCGCTTGGGTGGGAAATATTTGCACCCGCCATACTCTCCAGACCTTGCTCCGTCCGACTCACTTTTTCGCATCAATGGGCTCTGCATTATCAGAGCATCACTTCGCCAATTTCGAAGAAGTTAAAAAATGGATCGATGAATGGTTTCACTCAAAGGAAAAACATTTTTTTTTGGAATGGGATTCATAAATTGCCTAAAAGATGGGCAAGATGTGCAGAATTAAATGGTCAATATTTTGAATAAATAACTTTTTCCATAGAAACGTGGTGGTTTAGTGGATAGATCTCTAGACTACGAAACCAAGAGTTGCGGGTTCGATTCCCGCTCTCGCCAATTCAATCGCTGGCATTTTTACGGCCCAGCTCTACTCAGGCTGCAATAAATAAGTACCTGGAGGTCAAACACTGGTGTAATAATAGGCGGTCGGTACGTAGCGCTAGCCACGTTACTACCCTTGTGTACTGTAGGCTCTAGATTGTAGCAGATCTATCCAGTTACGACCCCAAAGGGCCTTCAAGGCCTGTTATGGGGAACTATTATTATATAATTTTTTCTATTATATCGAAAATTATGCAATTCTGTACATCAATCTTTATTTTTTCAAATTCGTACTTGTAAATGTTCTTCTCCAAATAGAGGATTTGTCGATTTTTCCCTTTACAATTTTGGTTTTCTACTTTTTCCAACTACTTTAGCATTCTCTATAAATCTGTAGTGTTTCTCACATACAAAATTATATATATATATATATATATATATAAATATACAGGGTGTCTGGTGGCAGATTTATATTTTCAAACTTAAATAAAAAACGTAATAATTGACACAAAGTTTTATTAAGAGCATTGAACGATAGAATAGAAATGCGGATTTCATTTTTTAAAGAGTATGTCATCCAAATGTCTTCCGTCGAGTTGCACACACTGTTCAAAACGAAGCCTTGTGTTCTGCGCCACACGCTGCAGTAAACTTGGTTCAATTGAGCTGATTTCTCGACGAGTATTTTCCTTTAAAGCCACAAGAGACTGGGGATTGTCATTATAAACCCTCTCTTTGAGGTAGCCCCATAAAAAAAATCCATGGGAGTTAGATCGGGCGACCTCGGTGGCTATGGGATGTCCCCAAAGCGACTGATCAGTTTTTGGGGGAAATTTTCCTGAAGCAAATTCATCGAAGCTCTGGCTGTGTGTGCAGTCGCCCCATCCTGTTGAAACCACGTGTGTGAAGAGTACGATGGATGAGCTCGCAGGTTTGGCAAAAAGAAATCCGTAATCATGCGTCGATAATTTTCACCATTGACATTCGTCGCCTGACCTCGAGAATTTTGGAAAAAAAATGGTCCAATTATCCCATGCGTGGATAAGGCACACCAAACAGTTACCCTGGAGCAATGCAATGGTTTTTGATATTTCAATCGAGGGTTGCGGGTTCTTGGAGACCAGTAACGGCAGTTTTGTTTGTTGACGTGGCCGTTTAAGTGAAAATGAGCCTTGTCGCTTCAAAAAATGGGATTTACAGTGCGAAAACTCTCCAACATCGTTTCACAAACATTTTTGCGTAAATCAAAGTCACTTTCTTTCAGTTCTTGGACGATTTGAATTTTAAAAGGATGGAACTTCAGATCCTTTCTTGAAATTTCATGAATAATCGCTCTTAGAAGTCCCAGTAAGACTGCTCTTTTCCGTATTGAAAGTCGCGGATTTTCACGTAAACTGCTTTCAACCAGTTCAATGTTTTCGGGAGTCCTTGAAGATCGACTGTGCCCTGGCCGTGGGGCATTCATAGCCGAGGCAGTTGCGCGGAATCTCTGCCCCCACGAACGAATTAAATTTACACTCGGTCCATCACGTATTCGCCGAATACCGAACTTTGAACAAAATTGTCGACGGGCAATTACGTAAGAATCATTACTCTTAAAAAATGTCTCTACAGCGAACGCGCGATGCTCACTCGACCACTGCGACATCGTGACTGACAAATCCGCACGATCTGTGATTCCAACGGCGCCACCCTCACCCAGCACCGTTTATTACTTTTTGAAATAATCGTATTTAAAAATATAAATCTACCACCAGACACCCTGTATAATTCCTTGGCGTCTTCTCTTCCCATCAAAACTATCAAACTGTGGATTATTACCATATTACCTCGCTAGTAGCAGTAAAAATGTCAACGTTTAAAGTCAATTTTGATTTTCGTTCGACGTTATATTGAACATATCACTCATTATAATCGACATATGTATTTTACTGTTTTAATAAGAACGTTTTTCCCTTACTATTTTTTTACTCATTATGTTTACGAGTTAGTCCACCGGGTGACTGTATATGAGGGTAGGGGATCAAGAAGCTACCAAATTAAACAAACAATTTTTTGAGAAAGTTGAATAAAAAGCACTCAAACAAAAAATTTAAGTTTTGGTAGAGGGGGAAGAAGCTGGAAATTTATTTTCTAAAAAAAAACTAAAATCGCCGATGTCTCTCACCAGTAGAGCTATTGGAACGGAACTGGAACAGTTCTGTTTCCTTTTCTATTGGTCAACCGTGTGCAACTTTGCCGTTCTCCTGCAAGTCTTTTAAATCTAAGTTAAATGTTTAAGGCTTAGGGGGTGGAACTAAAATTGTTTTTGATAACCGGAAGTTTTTCGAACCGTTGGAGCTATCGTAACGGAACCGGAACCATTCGGGTTTTTTGAGGGCTCTATCGATAAACCGAATCCAAACTTTCCGCGTCTCCTGCAATTTTTTTTAATTAAAACCGAAAGTCTAAAATAAAAAGAAGGGGCGGGGTGAAAGAGCGGAATAAAATGTCCCAGATATTGCTATTTTTCGAATCGGTGAAGCTATTGGTTCAGGGCTAAAACTGTTTGGTTTCCTCTTGGGTGCCCTATAGATAACCCGGGTGCGAGCTCCCCACGCTCTTTTCAACTATTTAAATTCAGTCTAAAATATGAGACTTTGGGATATGAGAGAACGAAGCATTTTCTCCTGATCCGATAGAGCTGTCGCAACAGAAACGGAAACTGTTCGATTTCCTTTTGAGTTTCCTATTGATGAAATTTTTCCTGCAACTCTTTTAAATAGACCGAAAGTTTGAAACTTTGGGGGGTGGGAAGAGGGAATTTGTTCCAGACAACAAATTTCCGATATCTCTCGAAACATTAGGGCTATCGGGCCGGGAGCGAAACCGTTCGGTTTCTTTGGGTGCTTCATTTATAAGCCGACTGTGAAATTAAGAGGACGAAGTTAACATCTTTTCCCCACCAATTGCTGATATCTCGAACTAATCGAGCCATAAGAACGGGACCGGAACCGTTCGGTTTTCTTTAAAGTCCTTTATTGATAAGCCCTGTCTAGCCCCCTCAGTGGCTCTTGATACTTTTTAAATCACATTTGAAACTTTGAAGGGTGAAGGGGCAGAGCTAAAATTTTTCCCAAAATGCAAACATTGTCGATATTTCTCAAACTGGAGGAGCTACTTGTATAGAAATGGGACCTTTGGGTGCTCCATTGATAATTCAGTAGTATGCTGAGACTTACAGGGTGGGAGGGCAGAGCTATAATTGTCCCAAAAATAAAGATATTCCTTAAACCTGTCCAACCAAAGTCAAAAGTGATGCGTCACATGCCACTCAAAGGAGTATACACCCAACACGTTGTACAAAACGACGTTCCATTAGTTCATGTATACACACTTGGAGTAGTATATGGTAAGTTAGAAAAGATCTGATCAAGCTAATCGAGGCCACACTTTTCGGACGGATAGGGAAAAAGTGAGAAGCATGCGAACGAAAAATCCAGGCTTGAAGATTGGAGAAGGAAGTTGGGAATTTTGTTTTCTTCTAGTAAATGAGAATCGCCTATATCTTTTAAACATATAAAACTATTGTGAGGTGTTTCGTTTCTTCTTGAATTTCGGTTCTTTGCGATTTAAGGGACGATAGGCGGCACCACCTAAGTTTCTGACCGACTAGAGCTCTCCTAAACAACGTTTATTTAAAACTTTTTTAAGGGCTCATATATTTTTTCCTGATATTTAGTTTTGAATACATGGATAATATCTATCAGATATCATCTGGTATTGAGCAAAATTCCTCGAATTTTGGTTTTTTGTAAATTTCTCTTCGGTCATGTTCCCTAAACTGTTTCAATCGAGCGTACCATACCTCAAACACTATGAATGATCCCCTAAGATATTTTTCTGCAATTCTAAGGCCGACTACAAATGCCTAATAATTAGATAACGCTTCAAGGAGTTTACCCAACACGTTCCTCACGACTAGTTATGGCATAATTATGCAAACTCGGATTTTACAGTTTATTCTTGTTCTTTAAAGCCCAAGTCTTTAATTTTTTCTTTCTCTTATCTCCTTTATCCTCTACTGTTATTTATGTACAAGGTAAAATAACGATAAGATCTAAATTAATGTCTCCTTATTTTTTCTTTCTGCCTGCTCTTCTATTTTAGTTTATGGGTAGGAGAAAGTAATGACCACTGTAGAAAACAAAAAAAACAGTTCACTTTTCTCCTCATCTATCGTCTTCCTTTACGTTTCAATCTGTAGATAAGAAGGAATAAAGATGAGTATCATTCTAAATTAGAAGCTTATTGTTTGCTTGCTCATTTTCTATCGACCAGTAGCAGTATTGGCATTCAATAAAAATTCCTGCTCTAAGTCTATCACCTCTGATCAATTACAATGATCTTTCAAATGGAAGAGACAGACTACATCAGTTGTTTAAAATCAAACATTTGATCTTCTAACCGTTTCTTACACTGTTCAAGTACAAACCAAGCAAGCAGATGTTCTGTGAATAAGAGAATTTTTACTTTTTCTGTTTTTGGCGTTGGTTCTATTCTTTTTTTTTTGTAAATAATTATAATATTTCTTTTAACGCCAGTTACCTTATAATTAGGAACACCAAAATAATAGACTAGCATCTGTAAAGTAAAATTTTGATCATTGACACGTCGCACAAACGACCAACATTTGATCCTTCGATCTCCTTTTATACTCTTTTGGGCAGAGAATTACTATGTGATCTATAAAAATTGCCATCATAGATTGATAATCATACAACCACTGGATCATGTTATAGTATGCATGCTATAGTAACAATGCACCCTTTAATTTTTGGTAGCTGTTGCTGAAAGGGGGATAAACAAACTTTGACCTTCAGAATAACTTATAACTTACTAACCAAGAAATTGTGTTAATCTCTTTTTCTTGTACCATCTCCAGGTGAAAGCTCGGTTTTCTGTATAAAGTTCAAAATAAGAAAATTGAATATGAAGAACAAATCTAAATAAATAATTTTCACTTTTTATATGAACGCTGCTAATAATCTACATCTATCATAGCTGTGCATTTCTTAACAATTCTAATTTTCTCTTTTAAGCTAGCATTTACTGACGCAGTTTAGATATTCATGTCAAGACTCCTCCTTAGTGTACCGCGATTCTACCCACACTTTTCAACTTGCTCCAGAAAAGCTTAAGGTACTCACATAGTGCTGCAGCTTACGGTTTCTATTTCAAATGCATGTATCGTTGGCACCAATTTTTCTTAGTCCCAATTAAGATTTAGTTGTTCTTCCATCTGTTAACTGTCGTCATGTCCCCACGTAACCGATAAAATTGGGCAACCAAAGTCACTACCATCAATCACGTTTTTTTTTTAGAAAGATAAAAGTATTTTTGTAAATTATAATTTGTTGATATTATTTTGCTATACATAGAAGTGTACAAAATAAATTTGTAATAATAATTACTGCTATAAAAATAAAAAATTCTATTAGAGTAACTTTGGTTGCCAAACTGTCGTTATTCGACAATCAATATGAAAGCTCCCTATCACCCCTCGCTCTATTTCTATTTCGTTTTTATTTTATTATTATCATTCCATTTTACTAAGTTATTGTCTTTGTATGGGATCTCGATCCGGCTTATTTGAAACGACGGATTTTACAGACAATCTGCACACCTTACCCACATTTTATACCGCGGCTTAACTAAATGTTAGCTTAATGTTCCATTCGGAATTGAAGTGCTGATTTGCTAATTAACTGAATTGATTTTGCCTTACAATAACCGTTACACTGCAGGTGCACTTCGACCTTTAGATTATACAGTAACTGTTGATGTAAGCGACAAATACCGCATAGTGGTAGTTCCAGCTTAGTGGTCGCACACCTGGGTCGAACTTGTAAACTTGGCCCGGCAGTGTTGCATAAAGTGCCATATGGACGGAAACTTTTCGGTTAGATAATGAGAATCTTATATGGAATGATGATCTTCCAACCTTTAGATAATAAAATTATTTTATTTATTAATTATTGCGAATTTTTGCCCCGCAAAGAATCCGGGAAGAAAAATCGACTAAAAATACCTAAGAAATTCTTAGTTTTATTGATTTTTATTCAGTTGAAGGTTCAATAATTTAAATTTCACTTTATCGGGCGCAGCGGCCCGCAGCAATTTGTACTCAACTTGAAAAGTCAAAATTATGTGAGGCTGCCTCGAATATACTGAGACAGACATATTCTTAAGTGTCGTTAATGTACAGCCTACCAGCAATTTAGAAGCATAATGGGAGAATGTGCGTGTAAAGAAATAATATAAAATTAAAAGAACGTAAAGTTCAATACAACAGAAGAATATATTTATTGATAGTAAAAAAAGGTAAATAGAAATTTATTTGCTCTGACCAACTGGGCGACAGTGTCTCGCAGTGCGCACAAAATGGCCTTGACAACCAATAATATTTGCATTTATTTTATCAGCATGTTTAAGACATTTTTATTAGCTCGACGTTCAAAAGCATCTCTGTGCACTGGCCAAGCATTTGAAGGCTCAGAAAAAAGTGGTAAAAATGGTAATGCGTATGATAATAGCGTCCCGTCCAAGCAACAACTCTGAGCCAAAAAATACAGTAGAGTACAATAATATTGGGAATAGTTTTGATAGTGAAATAGGTATTACGAAAAGAATATTAAAAATAGAATTATAAACTAATAAACAAATGGAGACCACGTTAATAATAGCATACGGGCCAAAAGAAAATTTTTCTACCAACAAAATGATAAAATAACGATAAATATTAAGGGACGTCGGATAATAGTAGGTGATTGAAATGGTTAGATAGAAATAAAAAATAATAAAGTAGAAAAAATAATAGAAGAACCTGAAGAATAATCTGTTAATAATAATATGGTAGAACAAGTCTAACCAACAAATAAAAAAAGTAAAATCAAAAGCAAAAATAAGAGACATAGTTATAAAACAGAAATAGACAACGACGACAGATATAAAGAACTAAGATGAAAAATTAAAGCGATAGCAAACAATGTAAAACAACAGACACGGGAAGAGCTTGTTGAAAAAATAAATGATTTTAAAAAGTTTTGAAAAGTTCCTAAAAAACAAAGTTGAAATTAGAACATAAAAGATACAAACGGAAAATTATTAGTAAATGATGAAAGAGAACTTTCAGACCATGCCAAATAGGAATCGAAGTAACAGAAAAAGAACAAATAGTTAATAAAAAAAATCTAGAAAATAACAGAATATAGAGAGCAAGGACGACAAAAATAGAATAAGCAATTAAAACAGTGAGAATGCTGAAAAGAGGAAAACAATAAAGGTAATAACAGATATAGAGTAAACTATAAAAATAGCTATTATTAGAGTAAGAATAATAGAGTATAATAAATTAAACAAAACAAGAAGTAAAGAAGATAAAGATTATACCAAAAATCAAATATTTGAGTAAACAAAAATATACAGGAATCTGCTTATTTACGGGTACATACAGGTCACAATAGATGGTGTACTCTGTTTTACATTTACTTGCAAAAATACAAACATATATATATATATATATGTGTGTGTGTGTGTGTGTGTGTGTGTGTGTGTGTAGAGCGGTATTTAGCAATACTCAAAAGGATAACACACTTTTGCCTCTATTTGCCGATCCGAAGAGGAATCGTGCTATTAAAACAAAATTAGGGATTTCAGCTGCTCGCTTGCAAACGAGGATTATTTGCGCGCCCTACATAAAACATAAAACAAATAGTAGCTATAGGGTCGCTCGTCGTATAATCGCCGCGATTTGCGCTAAAACACGCCAATATGTGGAGCGGAGCTGCTAGTCCTGATACAGACCCTAATTGTCAAGCAAAATAAACTGGTGAATTGCAAATAAGCGCTCTACGTCACTTTTGTTATTTTAACGAAAGGCCATAGCGGTTATTCAAATCGAAAATGTATTTTTCAATTCTAATTTCGTCCGTCCAAGCCAAACTGGGACTTTTTGTTATGGAAGTACTGAAGCGGTCGCTGGCGTGGTCGTAATACTGGCGGTAGCCAGTAATAAGTGTGACTTACTTCCGCTAGGCGGCGCACACGTCACTAATTTAATCTTAAGATTTTCTACTTTGTAGTGTAAACGTTTGAGTTGAGTTGTCCCTCTTGGACGCTAGTTTCCGACATATTTCTTTCCATTTCTTTTGCTCTTTCGTTGTTCTTGATACTGCATCTCATTTTTCTTTCCTATCTTTTGTCCCCTCGTTTTTCCAGGTTCTTCTTAGCCGGCCTTTCTTGTTCTTCCCTGAAATTCTTGCCTTTTTTGCTGTTCTTCTATTGTCCGTTCTATGTATACATCCGAACTGTTTCTCTTGCTATCTTTTACAATGATTTAGTTTTTTTAGTTTTTAAAATGTTCCTAAATATTTTGTTTCGTATTTTGTTTCTCATCTCTGTCGTTCTAATTTTGTTCTTATGTTCTTTCGTTGATGTGCACGATTCACTACCATAAGTCAAAATCAGCACCACCACTTTCTTGAATACCTATATCTCTGTTTCTTTTAATACCTCCTTTTTTCCCAAAAATTTGAATTATATCACATTAAACAATCTCAAAGTAGCCTTTACTATTTTTTTTATTTCCAGTTCTAATTCACTATTGTTGCTTGTGCATATGCACTTTCAAATATTTATAGAAATCTACGCTCTAATTTTTTCTCTTCTACTGTAATTCCGGGTGTCTTTGATTCTGTGTTTATTATCACGGTTTTTGGTCTTCCTATGTTAATTTTATTTTTTTCAGATCTTAGTTATATATCCTTGAGGTGTGCTATAATTCTTCTTCTGTTCTACCGAAGTTTAGCATACAATCAGCGTATGATCGTTCTGTCACTTTACTAGCTCCCATTCTCTAATTTTCTGGTCGCCAATTCCTCATTTTTTAATATTTTTTTCACTTGTCCTCTTTTAAAAGCCGTATGTAGATGCACAAAACAGCCATGTGTTTTTTTTTTGTTTTTTTTGTTGTCTACGCTCTTCTGTTTGCTTTAAATCTACGTTGTGTATCTTTTATCACTTTGGTTCAAATTAAGTAATATTCCTTACTTGTTATTCTTGTATATTTAATCTATCCACAGTTATTCTATCTATTCTTTGACATTTTCTATTTTTAATATGTTTAGAACTTTATTGATTTTTTCTTCACTTATTTTCTCTTATTGCTTTATCAAAATTTTTCTGTTTTAGTCTCCATTTTAATCTTCATTTCCTTGTCCACTTATTCTTCTAGCATTTTTTGGGAATACCCTTTCCATCAATTTATTTCTTCTCTCTCTATTAGTAAGTCTTTTTATTTATTCTTTATATTTTTCAGTGCTGTTTCCTTCTTCTTCTTCTTCAGTCGTTTTAAGGTACCGTAAAATAGTTTTTGTTTTCCATTTTAGCTTTCTAAACTTTTTCTTTAACCTCTGACTTTATTTTCTTATAGTTGTCATAGTCCTACATTTTTTACTTTATAGACACTTTAACTTTAACTATTTTTTTGTAACCACGTCTCTTAGCTAAGGGATCCACCATGGTGATCTTTTTATATTCGTATTTTTCGTTCCAATTTTCTCAGTTTACCCTCACCTCTTTTATCTCTCGTCATGTTTCTAAATCTGCTACAAAATAATCGATAATTGGTTTTCTTGTGTAATCGTGAATGTTGGTCCGTACATTTTAAATTTGATGCTATTAAATTATTTTTAAGGCAGAATTGTATTATTTCTTTCCCATTATCTTCTCCTTGGGTACTTAGATTTATATTCTATTCATCATCGTTATCCACTCTTTAGTTTGGGATTTTCATTATTATTATATTGTTACTGCTGGAGTTTATTTTTCAGATTTGCAAGTATTCGTCCTTGGTTTTTCTTAGGGCATCATCATTTGGTCCATGCGCTACAGGAGACAAATATTTCTATGGCAACGATGGACACTATAATCATTTATAAGCATTTGTATTTTAAGAAAGTTGGATCCCATTGGATCCCAAGACAGCTTTCTTTCAAAGAAAATACCAGTTTGCTATAAGTTGAAGGAATATTTAACAAGAAAAACAGAGATAACCTAGATTGCATAAATTACGTATGGTAAAGCCTGAATGCATAATTTCACTGGAAAATGCAAAAGAGCACATCCATATAATGAAAGCATATGAACTCAGCACTAAGAAAAAATTTAAAACATTGCATCCGCAGATAGTGGTGCCACTATCAACAAGGAAAAGTATTGACCAAATTCCAAATGATTTGCTTTATTTGATGATAAAGGGCTTCTGCTTCAAGCGATTTCCACCCGTTTGGGGTCCTAACAGAGTCTCTACGAGGTCAAAATTATCAGATTGTCCTAGAGTGGTTGGAACGTACTAAAAATCTTTGTTCCTCAATAGAAAAATGAATTTTATCTGCGGCTTATTGCTCACTTTTATATTGAAAAGTAAAATTGGTGTAATCGTCTGCTTCATATCTTACGGTTACTAAATCAGTACTTACTTTTTTTTCCATTACCTAACGGTGTTAGGGTATTGAGCTGTTTTCTTTATTCTATTCTTCCTCTAGCTAGGATTCTTAACTTTCCTTTTTTTAGCAGTGTCTTTGATGCTCTCTTTCCATCCTATTCGAAGTTTTTCTTTTAGTCCTTGATCCTCACCTCTCATTTTAAGGACATTCTATGGATGTATGTCGTCCCCCATACAGATCATGTGACTATATCATTATAGTTGTTTCTTTCTAAGACTTGTAGGATCTTGTAGATCTTTTATTATATTTCAGTCTTATATACTATTCTTTCCCTTGTCTGTTCCTCTACCACCTTAGGTACCCCATTACAGCTGCCGTTAATTTAGACTTATGCTCATCTGGTATTGCCCATTCTCTCTTTGATATAAGAATGCGGTGATGTAAATAGTCTTATATAAGTGCATTTTTGTTTTATAATCTATTCGTTCTTCTTATCAGTGTGCATCTGTTTGTCAGTTTTTGCTGTCTATATTTTTGTCATTTTGATTTGTACATGATCTTATTTTTCTCTGCATTTATGATCATTTCTTTTTGTTAAAGTTGATTCTTTTACGTTGCTGGTAGTTGTCGCGGATTTCTTGATATTACCAATAGGTTATCCGTACGCAATATGTCTTGTACAAGTATGGGGTTTAGGTTATAATACCCTATAGCTGTTTTCTTAATTCGTTTTTTTCAGTTTTGTGGATACCATCTATATGCACTCACGCACTCATATATATGTCAAGTAGGATTGCTCGATCCTTCTAGCTATTTGAAAATCTTCTAATTTTGATCATTTAGTCATATCTTCTCGTATTTTTGTGCATGCTTTGTATTACTTTCCCCAGTTTAGGAGTCACCTAAAGTTCTCTCATGTATGTTTTTGAGACACTAGAACAAGTAAGAACGAAATATCTATTAATAATATCTTATGTATATACACAACCCTTGTCAGAAAAATTCTGGATCTGGGCTTATGATTGCTCAACTTATCAACCAATGGTTCTGGGTCTTGTCAAAGTAGTTCTCTCAACTATTTATGCACAGCTATCACTGTTTCTGGAGGTAATAGAAACAATTCTTCTTTTGGTTTCTTTCTATTCCTCTGTCAATGTGTGATGATTTTTGCATTTTCCTTTTCCCTAAAGTGTTGTATAATATTCAGTCCCTATTCGATCCCTATTCATTTCAGTTTTTCTGATATCATGCCCACAGTAATGTTGCCCTATATCTTTCATATTTTTAGCCATTCAAAGACACAACTTTTCAATAAGGCCTCGTTACCATATACTTGCTGTAACATATTCCATGCTTTACTAGGTGTTTTCCCTAGCTTAACGCACAACTCGATATTAACTCTCTCTTCAGAATCACTTGTGTAACTTTTAACTAAATGTGCCAACAAGCCGAACAATAAGCTGTTGAGCACAGCCCGGCCACCTAGTGAGTTTACATGGAAACACTTACAAGGGCATGGCTATTCAGAACACGTTTCAGGTGACTGAATAACACCCGTTCCTTGTGTTTGAATGTGGCAAGTACATAATTAATAAATCAGTCTTGAAGCTTCTCTGTCAAGATTGTAGTATCTAACATAGAGAGTTTTACAAATTATATTAAAACAGATCTATAAGGCTATGCCGTTTTTACCACTCAAGTAGCTCTCACTGAACTTTTTTGATTGTTTAAAGAATGGTTTGTGTCGTATTGTTATTATGCTGACAAACTTCGTGTGGATTTTTAGCAAACCAGTCTTGAAGCTTGTTCACAACTACCTCCTTCACATAAGTAAACATTAATTATAGAAACCATCCCAACATTGTAGCATCCGCTGCGAAAGCTCCACCGTTTATTGTCTTAAATAAGAAACAGTTTGGGTTTTCAATATTTATAGACACGAAGGCTGATATTTTGCAAGAAAACTCCAATAAATAATCGCGCCAGTCGCAAAGCTGCTCTGAGCCTAACTAAGCCACTCAAAATTAATTTAACTTTTTGATTAAGATTAATCAAATCTGCCGATTGGGCGGCATATTAATTTTGCGGCAGCCTTTTTAGAGACAAGCCCCATTCTGCATCGGAACTTTGATTAATTCGATTCACAAAGCCGGTACTTCGCGTTTAGAAAGTTTTCAAATCAGGGCTGCCACGCCCCGAGTGGCCGCTTAATTAGTTGTTGAAAATTCGAAAAATAGTGGGTTATTAACTTGCGACTCTGGTGTTTAGGGCGGCTGGGGAAAGCGGCTGGCCCCCGAAGACGAATACGCGATGAAGCAGCTGGCGGCCTTGATTGAGGACGAGCAGGAGCCCCAGTACTCCGACTTCGGAGCGGCGACTGATGGCGACTTGAACGAGGAGGAAAAGCGCGCATGGAAGGGCCTGAACGGGGGATGGGGAAAGCGGGCCGACAACTGGGGCAACTTCAGAGGTAAGCGAGCGCTGGTCAGTTTTTAGTTGTTGCCTGCCTTATTCATCTTCATCTTGCCCCCTTCACTATTTTTTAGCACTATTTTCAGTCGTGGAAATACAAGTCTTTGATGCGAATAACCGAGTTATAGAGAGCAGCCATTATCTTCTGTTTCTCTTAAGGTCAAAAGTATACGTGTCATTGGTCGACAACATACAGTAGCATCTAAAAGTTTCTCAGCACCTCTTGTTTTTGCGAGAATAAAAAAAGGTTATATTGTTTTTCCTCAAATCAGACCGTATGTATTCATAATCATTCAGAAACCAATAATCAAAATAAGCTTAGTATTAGGTCATATGACCCTTTTCATCAATCACTGCTTGGCATCTGTGAGGAATAGAGTTGATGAGATCGTTGATGACATTCTGTTCCAAGCTACCTTCAACTTGTCTAACTTCTCGTCCACATTCAATGACCCCACCAGCCTCTCCTCTATCTCGTCCCACAAGTTCTCGATAATATTAGTTTGGGACCGTTGATTCACCTGGCTACGGTGGAACGAGTCCATGACACTTTTATTTCGATGCTTCGGGTCATTATCTTCCTGATATGTAAAGGCCTTAACATGATTCTTCAAAATGCCTTCGTACACTCGACGGTCTATGGACTCTATATACGAACGAAAGGGCCCATCTCACAAAAGAAAGGGTATATCTCGGATAGGTACCCTAAGGACGCCTTACATGCGTCACCCCATCCGTACCAAACATCACTCTAGTTGATGTCCCAGTCTACGCGCTTTACTCTCACGGTTCTATTCTTGGGGGAGGCCCACAATTTCTTTAAGGGACAACGAGTCTGCAACTTGACAGATTGTAGGTGCTTTCTAATAGAGCCCAGTTCTCTAAAAATGTCAACTGGGGTAAAACAGGAATTATCACGCAACATGCAAACCGTGATTAGATCAGTGTGTCTGGTAATAATTTTGGATCTACCGAAAACGCTGCGCTTCTTAACTCCTCCATTGAACAGCTTGAAGAGTATGGTCAGCAGCGACAGCCTGTTCTGCTTGCCTCGTGCGATTACTTCTTGCGCGTGCACTATTAGGTAACGGCTTCTAGGGCTTCAGCCCGCTTTCTAAAATAGCTTTGAGTAATGAACACGGTAAAATAAGAAAAAAGAAAATTAGAATTTAATAGAACTATGACAGTCTTCTTCTTTGACTCATAATTCTCCTTGGGAAGTAAGCAGATTGAGACCCCGAGTAAAGAACTAAAACTCCTTGAAAATAGCATCGAATTGAATGCCGAAACGTCGGGAATTTCCCAATAATCGACCCAGTGAACCTAACTGTTCATTTATCATTGACCGCGAAAAAATGTTTTAAACAAAGATACATTTAATGAAGAACATTACATTGCATTACTCGTCTTCGATGTCCTTTTGACAATTTTCCAAGGTTTTAAGGAAAAAATATGCTGGCAGTCTCTTTAGAATGTATCCTAATGCAAAAGTCATATCTAAAAACATTTTGCTTGGGATTGTTTACATGGTAAACGAGTAGAGCTTAAATACGTTGTCACTTTGGAGAGAGAAAAAATACTTCAATTGTGGATTTAAAATCACGCTTAGGGATTCTAGTTGTCCATTCAACGCTTCAGCTGAAAAAATGAAGTCCCACAAGAAGAACCAAGATTTTGTTAATCTGGTTCTGCTGTTCGCCTCCACCTTCCTTTATCTATTTTAAATTATGAGTTAATGCCACTCTAAAACTTTGCATCCTAAAGCCGACCACCTTGTCGTCTAGAAGTTAGATAGGTGTCTTCAGTACATTAAAGAGTAATTCAAAATGTCTACATACTTGTGAAACTACACCCGAGTAATGTTAAATCAAGTTCTCAAAGTCTTCAGTCCACTCTAAATCCTGATCTTACAAACACTCAATAAGAGCACTAAATATCTCTAAACTAGTGGTCCGTGCAAGTAAGTCAACGCAACAGCTGTTTTCTAAATTCTTTATCTGTATTATATCTACTATAATAAAACAAGTCCCAATTCTTTATCTTTACTGTTTCTTTTTCTTTTTCTTAGTTTTTTCACGCAGAGTTTACCGTTTTCTGTTTCTATACCCGTTTATCTTTCCAGTCTGCTTTTTATAAACCTCTAAGTTTTCCAAAGAGCGGGTTTGCATTTTGTTCTATTTGCTCTTAGAGACTAGTGCGTCAATTTCTTTAAGCTTTTGTCCACACCATATGGAACTATATTTTGTAACGTTTTCCTGATTGAACAGGTGACATTTGTTCTTCTGCAAACTTTCTCAGTTCTAAGTCTGTACCTTCTTGTAACTTGTAAGAACGTTCTCGTAAAATCTGGTTGTACTGTTCTTCATAAAAACCTACGTCTCCCCTTTATACAATACTAAGCTTTCCACCATGGAATAATCTCTTTTTGATGTCTTAACTTATATTCTTATTCTATACTACCCTGCACAATGCGTTTGTTTCTTTCTTTTCTATGACAATCCTTTCGTTGATGTCTCTCTGGCATGTGCTTCTTTATCCTTTATTCTGACATCTTTTTCCTCTCTGCCTACGAATGTATAATGCGTTTCTTGATAATTGAGTTTCAAACCCCACTTCTCAAGTTCTTTGTTCAATTTTTAGCACATTTCTATATCTTCCTCATCTTGGTCATCCACGAATATATAGTTATCTACTTTAATTTTCATTCCTGAATATTTTCTGTGCCACATGTCCAGCGCCTCTCCAAGATATGTATTAAACAGTAATGGTGATAAACCGCAGCTCTGTTTGGGATCTTTTGTTATTTTTCTAATCGAAATTATTTTATTGTCTATTTTAGTATGTGCTTTCGTGTTGTAATACATCTTTTGAACATTTTTCTCATAACATTTCCTAATTTACATCTAGGTATTTATTTGTTTGTCCCTATTATTTTTCCAATGTTTACATTTTCTGCTACTACTTTTCTTTTTACATACAACTTTATATGTTCTTGCAGGAAATTAGCACAATGAGCCATCCAATTATTTTAGCGAATTAACTTGTGTAATTTCTCGGCTATTTGTGTTGTTTCTAATTTTTATTGTTCTATAGGTTATTGTTGACCTAATGTATCCAACAGTTACCAATATCTATGCATAGTCTGTTCCAATGCTCTTTTTTCTTCTCTTACTTTCACTTTTACTAAATTTTGTAGTTGAATGTGTTATTCTCTATGGTTTTGTGCATATTCTCTAGATTCTTCGAGAATTTCTCTATATATTTAACTTTCCTAATTTTGATACCAAGAGCTTCACTCAATAAGTCAAATTTTTTCAGTTTTTATTTGTTTTGGTGATTTTTATAACTAATTTGTTTTGTATTCTATTTGGTATAACTTTATTATTCCACGTTGTTTTAGTAGGTCTGTTTTGAAGTTATCTTCTTTTATAATTTTCAAATCTCTGTATTCTTCTGTTCTTTTAATATTCCTCTTCGTGTATGTAAGTTGTGCTATTGCCATATGATGGTATTACATTCCGATAGACCCTTACTTTCCGTGTTTTTTTATTATGATCAGGTCTATGATGGATTTTAGATTCCTTAGTGAGTCTGTTCGGGCGCTTTACTACCGGGCGCCCGTGCGCCTTTACAAAAGATACCTAACTTAGCGCCACCACTGAATTAGAGGCGAGTCAGTCGACCCTTCAAGACGTTTTGCAAGTGCGCTGCTTTCAAGGAAAAGGAAACTGCATGACAAGGACATCGTTTTGTGCGGATTCGTGACGATTGTTGTGAATGCGTCCTCTTGCGTTGTAAGGGCGGCTGTGTGTGTGCCTTGGGGAAGGAGTCACGGAGCGATCGTGACCCTTCCGCGCGTAGCGCTTCGCGGAAACCACGTGTTGCCCGTGGCCCAAACGTTAGACGCCCGAGTGTCGGGACGCGTTTGAGCAATTGGGGTCCTTGACCATTCAGCGCTTCCGAGTCCTCAGCAGCCATAACCGTCTCGCTGGTCATCCCCTCTGGCGGTGCGGTGACCAAGCGGGATAGACGGTGCGGCACACACACACGTCCAGGTAAGAGAGCTCTCGTTGCGTGCGAAATAGGTACCTCGCGGCTTAGCGTAATTGCGTTCGCGCCTCTGCGGCGTTGCGACACCTTTGGTTTGTATTGTCATTTACTATTGTTCCTTTAGTATAAGTTTTGTATTTAGTTTAAGTTTATAACTACCAATAAATCTTGCTCTTCCCCCGGCTTTCCTCTCAAATCGCGAGAGGTTTTATGCCTAGGCAAGTAATAACTTTTCGTAATCCTTTTTGTTTTTATTGTTTGGACCTGCTCTCACCCAATCCTTAACTAAAGCTCACCCTTACGGTAATTTTAATTAACTTTAGCAGTATCTGGTTACTGGGTTGTATAGGGAAATGAACAGAGTCTGGCCATGCATACTTATGGATGACCGTATGTTGAAACAATGCGTCTTCGACCTTATATTTGTGTTCTCGGCAAAAATCTTTCTTTTTTATTGTTAATTACATCTTCTGCAAAACACCCCATCACGTCAGTTTCTTTTACTTTCACCCTAAGAATTCGTTGCTTGTATTGTTCGAATGTGGCAACATTCTTCTTCCACGTCTTTCTTATGAGTATGGATGCTTCACTTTTGGCATGTGAGTGCTCAAGTGTTCCACTCGAAACACAGTGATAGTTGTCAATTTTTCTTTGCTTATATCTATTTTTTAGTATAGCTGGGAATTACTATGTCTAAGTTCTTATAGCTATGGTTTTTCTCCATCATAATATCCTCTGTTTATTTATATTGGGTTGTCTGATATCATATAGATCCTTTAAATATACGCAATTCGAAATATTTTCCAAAAAATGTTTTAAAACTTTATACCTACATGTATAAATTGATTGCAGGTTCTTGGGGAAAGCGCGACCCAGCCTGGACCAACCTGAAGGGCATCTGGGGAAAACGAAGCTATCCGGATAGGATTGCTCAGTAAATTTGTGGAAGTAGGTAAACGCGCGACCAGGGCGCTTATTTATCCGAAAATTAATTTGCTCGGCGCCGCGTTTTTGCGCTCAATTACAGCCGAAGGCGGCGGCGCCGCGCGGCTCTAAATTAGCTCCTTGGCTGCTTATATTTCACTTGTGGTGCAGCTCCGAATGATTGGTGGCGTCCGGCCTACTTTAACGTTGCATTTCTCTTGCTTGCAGATGGTATAGCGCGTACTATTGCATCCAAGTTATCATTTGTAGTACCTACCGTTTAAGTGGCGAGCGCATTCAGTTCAACTACTGCACTAGACTGTGCAATGTTATCGTCATCGAGATTCAAATGTGTTAAGTATTTTTGGGAGTATTTGTAACTGTACTGATTACTGTTGTACCTATTCATGCTGGGATAAATAAATCAACATCTGGTCGCCTGCAGTATTATTTTCTCTTTAATTATACAAACTTACCAATAGTATAGCCAAAACATTAAAAAACTACACCTTTTTTGACAAACACAGAAACGCCTTTGTTAAAAAAGTAATAGCGGAGAAAACAATGGGGAACTGAGAGTGAACTGCAATGCGCATGCGTGGATGAGGACAACTTTATAAGTCAGGTAAGTTGGGAGTAAGCCGGTGAGTAAGCACCGCAATAGCTGAGCAACTAGAACTGCGCATCTACATCAAATTCTGTACGAAGCTTGAACATTCACCCACAGAAATTATTCTAATGATTCAAAAAATTTTCTGGAATGATACAATGAATGCATCAGAGGTGTTCGGAAATCTGTTGAAAATAATGCACGTTCTGAAAGACTTTTCAAGGCCAATTTACCTTTTTTAAATAACACATATTTGGTAGTGTTCCAAATGTAATATTTACTGCTTTCGGCTCTGGTTGGGAGTCTAATAACTTAGCAGAAATAGTTAAGTAAGTCGTTTTACGTTTAGTTTCTCTAAGGGAATGAGAAAATAACATAAATCACAACACAGTCTACTATATAAAGCTTTGGTGACGTAAATTAATAGATAATATTAAGAAATAATGGTGCAGAATATCAAATACAGAGGAAGCTTTAGTAAATTTTAGCATTAGTCAAAAAATTAACAATCCGTCAGTAGCTTAACATAAGGTTTTTGTCCTAAGTAACTTTAGCTTTCTAGACCACAAATTGTGGTTTACTCTTCGAAACCTGTAAAAATTTTCTAGGTACTTCCCCTAAAGTGTTCTCTTGGTTTTCGCATAACAGTTTGAAGTTACATTCATGGATTCACTACAAGGAGGCGAAGATAATGTGATCTAGGAATTCGGAGAAAAATTAAGTTTTGTAGACATTTCTTGGGAACAGCAACCTATAATTTCTAAAAGAAGATATAGTAACGAGTCGATACTTACCATAGCTGTTGAGAAAATTATTCTTACTTGGATGGAATTCGGTCCAGTGGTCCAACATACGAAAAAACAGTGTTTCTACGCTCAATGTTTGCTTTACTCTTGTTTATCGTACCATTTTGGTCCCAGAGGTGAACTGAGAGCAAACCATTTTCAAAAAACCTTTTCAATGTTGTATTTTAAAATAATCTCTTGTATTAGTAAAAATAAATTGATAAAAATAAACAAAACTACTCGATTAAAAATAAGTTTGACCAACTTCTACATTTAAGTTATCTACTGACGACAAGAAACATCACACCTAAGTTTCAGGGGAATGAAACTATAGGTTTATATTTTAATATAGTCTGTATGTATTTCGATCCATTTATTAAAGCTTGAAACTAGCATTTTAATATAAATGGAAAATATTCTGAAGTTTTAGCTACTCCAAAGAAGCCTCCTGCAACTTTTCGTCGTTGTTGAATTTTCTTCCTCGAAGGTCTTTCTTCGATTATTTTTTTTATTTCCCTTCACTTTACAATCTGTTGCTTAACAACATTCAGTCAATTTTTTACAAGTAAATATAAATAACATGTTGAAAATAAACCATTGAATATTCCCTTAATAACTTAATAATTTGTCTAATAGCGTAACCTAACTGTAAACTAAAAACTAGAGTAATTATGTAAGTGCATATTCAAAAACGTCTTGGTAGGTCGGAGAATTTAAACCTTTTCAGCCGTGGTTCTTCAATATCTGGTTCCATTAAATGCTCCACAAGAGGGTTAGGGTGAGCGCTAAGCCTGGTCCTGCAGCGAACGCTGTATTTTTGGATTTCATCATTGATGGAAGGAATGACTTTATTTGGAACGTACCATGGTACGTCAACCATAGATCTGAGAATTTTGAACTGAAAATGAGTTGCTGGCGCCACCCCACAGTTGTATCCCATACGCCTAGATTGGTTTAATTATTGCCTTATATAGGAGTACTTTATTTTCGATTGACAATTGAGACTTGCGGCCTAGGAGCCAGTACATTTTGTGAATTGTAATGCCTAGTTGCTTTCTTTTTGTCCAAATGTGTTTCCTCCATGTGAGTCTTCTGTCTAGATGAATGCCTAAATATTTAACGGTTTCGGCTTGAGGTATCTGTTGACTATTTAACTGTGCTGGTGGACAAGTGCCCCTTTTGGTGGTAAAAGTCACGTGGGTTGACTTTGTTTCATTTACTTCTAATCGCCATTTTTTGCGCGACCTTTCCAGTTCTAACAGGTGGTTTTGAAGATACTGAGATGATGTATTTGGATCGAGGTGTGATGCCAATAGAACAGTATCGTCTGCGAAAGTAGCGACGGTCGTTGTTTGTAAGGATGGAAGATCTGACGTAAAAATTAGATATAATATTTACACTACCCTGGGGAACTCCTGTTTTGATAGGGTACAAAGATGTTTGAGATTCACCATGTTTGGCCAGAAATGTTCTGTTAGAGAGATATGATTGCAGTAATTGATAGTACTCTGGTGGAAATATATTTTTGAGTTTGTAAAGTAGTCCATTATGCCAGACTTTGTCAAAAGCTTGCTTGACATCGACGAATACTGCCGAGCAATAACGTTTGTACTCAAAATCTTTTAAAATTATGTCTGCTAATCTGTGAACTTGCTCGATTGTAGAGAATAATCCGAATTGGTGATCTGGTATTACGTTGTGGTTTATAAGTATTGGTGTAAGTTTCACTAGTAGCAACTTTTCAAATAGTTTTGACAAAATTGGCAACAGACTAATTGGTCTATAGGATGACACTTGTTCAATGAGTTTTCCAGGTTTGGGTATGAAGATAATTGTGGCTACCTTCCATTGTTCGTGGAAATACCGTAGTCTTAGAATTGCATTCAATACGTAGGTAATGAACCTAAAACCTATCTGGCAGTTCTTTGAGTATCTTGCTCTTAATGAGGTCGTACCCTGGTGTTTTATGGGAGTTTACGTGTTTAAGAATTGCTGTTTCAATTTCACTACTTTTAAACGGTTTGATAAGCGGTATCATTTGGAATGGCGCCTGGACGTATTCCAAAACTTCACGTTCTTCCTCTTTAGCGGCAAAAGGTTTAAACACCTCTGCTAGATGTGTAGCAAACGCCAAGCATTTTTCTTCGCTGCTTCTAGCCCAAGTGTCATTCTTTAATCGAATGGAAGTAATATGCTGCTGTGGGCGTTTTAACCTCTTAATGGCTTTCGAAAGTGAACAGTCCGTAGCCTCAGTTGGTGTTAGATGTGATAGGTAATTTTGTATTGCTTGATTTTTAATGGAACTAAGAAGATTCTTGAGATCACTTGTTGCTCGGTTAAGTGTCCGTTTGTCGGCTGGATGTCGCGTAGTTTGCCATTTCTTGCGCAATTTGTGCTTTTCTGCGATTTGTTGTTTTACTATAACAGGACAGTCTAGATTATCGTTATTTTTATGTTTATTCTTTGGTGTAGCCTGCCATGCATCTTGTTGGACTATTTCATTGAAGATTTCAACTGCTTCCACAAGTTCCTGTTCTGTTTTCAGTGACCCATCCAGGGTGAGAGATTCATTGACTAATTCTCGGAACAGTTCCCAGTTTGTGTGCTTATTGTAAAGAGTAGGTGGGTTTGATTTGAGTAACACTTGTGAGCATACTGTTACTATAATTGGAGAGTGCTCGCCTATAAGATCTAAACAAGATTCTGCTTTAATGTAGTTTGGGTTAATTGCTTTCACGATGCAAAAACCAAGTAGATCAGGCATTTTTGTCAGGTCTGTAGGCCAATTTTTTGGTTCACCCGTGGATATAGAGTGTGACCTAGTGTTGTTTATTGCTTTTAGAAGTTCTCTTCCTTTGGTCGTACTTAGCCTTGTGCACCAGTGCACATGCTTAGCATTTTAATCACCGCTGGAGATAAATCTGTTTCCTAGTGTATGTAAATAATGCTCATAGTGCTCTTGCTTGTTATTGTGCCTGAGTGGGCAATATGCCGCTGAAATAGTTAATGGGTCATTCCAATCTTCAATGGTAATCGATGTAGCTTGAAGATGTTGTACTTTGTATTTAGCAAGTTCGTAGTGCCTTATTGAGCTTTTGATAATAACAGCCGTACCTGCATGTGCTGTACCGTCTGGATGTTGAGTGGCATATATTGTATATTTAGGTATTTTTAAATGACTTCTGTCTGTATAATGTGATTCAGAAATCAGCATAATATCAATGCAGTGATTTGAGATGAATGATATCACTTCGTCTTTGTCAAGCCTTTGGCATTCCAAACAGCTAGTTTAAGAACTTGCGCCATTGTTGTTTTAGAGACGAGTGTGGTTAATAAGTTTAACATGGTTCCCATTTGTTCCATGAGCGTTTTTAGCATCTTCTTCAATTCGTCCATTTTATTTACTGTTGATATTTGTTGTTGTAATATATTTTGTTGGTTAACACCTCTAACTATTTGGGCATGACTAAAATGATTTTGCTGAGTCTGATGAGTCGAGTGTGACTGCATGTGGTCAGGCTGTCTGTTTCTTAATGGTGGAAACATTTTTCGTTGTAATTCCTTGTAAACTAGACTACCCTTATAATTTGCAGGATGGTTGCCTTTACAGTTGACGCATGCGACATCTTTACTTTTTTTCTTTACGTTGACATTGTAATGTTGCGTAATCGCCTAAGCATTTTACGCATCTCGGACTTCTGTTGCAATAATTTTTAGTGGCCAAACCTTTGACATTTAGCACAATTGGTGTTTCAAATTTAACTATAGTACGGCTCTGCCTTTACCTGTGCCAGCACATGGTAAATCACGGTGCTAATAAAAGTTTAATTAAACGCGATTAAACTACTCTGTAAATACGAGCAAGTTTGTGCAAACAACACAGGACACGGGGATTTCATTCCCTGTACAAATTAAAAACTGTAAGTAATTTACAAGTTTGTTTTCGGAATACCGAACGCATAGTGCGGCCGCAGCCGCAGCCGCGGCCATGCGGCAAGGCCGCTGATAGCAGCTCCTAGTTCAGGCTCGGACTAAAAATAAAATTAAATCTTTAGACAAAACTTAGTGATTAAGATAAAACAATGTTACCGACACCACAACCCACATACTGTATTAACTATAACATGACTCCACCGCAACTGATGGAACCGCTACAACAAAAAATGCAACAACCAGCACAACAAACAACGCAACAACCATTCGTAAATCCAATCCCCATGCAGCAAGCACAACAAATTAACCACCACATGATACCAATGCAACAATACAGCTACCCAGCATGTTCAACTAACATCCATCAAATACACCAACAAACAAAAAAGAAGCTAGCACAACAATCAACAAGTACAGCCCACTTAAGTAACAACATTGAAATCGACACCGAAGAAGATTCTGTAGAAAAAACTGAAAATTAACCGGAAATAGCAAACAAGCAGCCTTGGCAGGTTACAAAGAAAAGGAAAAGAAATAAGCGCTCACCGGACTTAACACAGGTGAGAAACCCTTTCAAATTTAAGACCCAAAACAGATTTCAAAAACTAACACAGCACCCAGAAAATGATTCACTAACCAATGAAACCGATAAAACAGTGACAGATTATGAAGATCAAACAAGAAACCACAAACAACCACCCATTTTTATGTACGGGGTTACTAACTACAAACAAATGGTAAACTACTTAACAGCAGCAGTAGAGGAAGAACAGTACTACTGCAAGACACAATCAAATGGTACAATAAAAATCAATGTAACCACAGCAGACTCTTATCGAAGACTAATCAGACTCCTCAAACAAGATAACATTGTACATCACACTTACCAGCTGAAAGAAGAAAGAGCCTACAGAGTGGTGATTCGAAACCTGCATCCCTCAATACCAACAGAAGATATAAAACTTGAAATAGAAAAATACGAACATACAGTAATGTGATAAATATAAGACATCGTGCCACCAAAGAGCCACTTCCCCTGCATTTCGTGGATTTAGAACCAAAAGAAAATAATAAAAACATTTACAACCTTGAATTTATATGCAACACTATAATAGCAGTGGAAGCCCCAAGGAAAAACAGCATCATTGCCCAATGTACCAGATGTCAGAGCTACGGACATACTAAGGCTTATTGCACTAGACCGTTCATGTGCGTAAAATGCGGAAGCGAGCATAACACAGCTCTTTGCAAGAAGAGTTCTAACACGCCAGCGAGATGTGGACTTTGCGGGGGTGCACACCCGGCCAACTATAAGGGATCCGATGTTTACTTAAATTTACAAAATATTAGAAACAAAAATGGACAACCGCAACGTCGAAATAATGCTCAGTACCAACAAAACACAAACATTAACATAAATGATAACAAACAATTCCCTCAACTAAACCAAAACTATCCTTCGATACAGGCGCTCCCCATTCAACAAATGCCATACTCGCAAGCGCTAGCACATAATCAACAATCAGCAAATACCAATATCACAGAACAACTAACAATGTTTTTGAACGAGTTCAAAGCTATGTTTAGTCAGTTAATCAACCAAAACAGCATGATATTAAACATGCTGAGTAATGTCATTCAAAAAATTAATTAAATTCAAACTACAATCATTGCGTATCGCCCTTTGGAATGCCAATGGGCTACTAAACCACAAATTAGAACTAGAAAAAATGCATTATTTATTGACTTAATCAATAATTAATTATTTTTTCAGATCTAATTGGTCCTAATAATGACAAAAGAATGACTTAGTCTTGAAGAAAAAAAATATTTGCCGTAAGGTGTCACTGAAACACGAAAACGGAGAAGTACAAAAACCATTTAGAAGACAGCTTTACCAGATCCTCCAACACGAAATACCTTCGATTAAAGATAAGTTTAAAATAAATGAAACTGTTTACGACATGAATAAGCAACATTTATAAAGATCACATTCATCTACCAGTTCTACAAAAGAAGAATAATTTCTGGAACCCCTTCTCCGATTTCCACAAAAATCTGTTCAACAAACGACTTGTGAAACATTCATCCATCTAATCCTGGTGAAAGAGTCGAGTTTTGTAAATGATATTTGAGCAAATGCGTGGGAGATGCAACATTTTCATCTACTTTAAGTTAAATAGTTCGATTAATGAACACAATTGCACCTACTGAGCTACTCAAAACCCGCATGCTACTATAGAGCATCATTTGAACTTGTCAGGGGCTACAATATGGTGTGGGGTATCAACATTGGATGTCCTAGGGCCTTTTTTTACTAAATTGCCACTGGTAATGTTTACCTAAACATACTACTCAAATCGCTAGTCCACGCATCGAAGAGTTGTTTGGTGACAAAGAGATTCACTTTCAGCAAGATAGACCACATTTCTACTACCATCTTAATGTAAGCGCATGTTTGAATGCAACTTTTCCGAACAAATAAGTTGTGTGCTTCTAGCAAGCAACACTTAATGGGGTGAAAAAGAAATTAAAAGACAATGTCACAGTTTCAAATGAAATGCTTGATAGAGCTATCGAATCTATTGGTCCGCATTATCTGCTGTGTTCGGAAAGAGTTAATCGTCAGTTTGAATGTATGTAAACGTGCATCTAATTTTAATATGTTTTAAGGTAAACAGTTAAACATTAAACTATTGCTTCTTACTCTATAAACATTGTATTTATTATCATTTAAAGAGAACATTTTTTAGATCATCCTGTATATCAAAAATACGGACAACCAAAGGAAATGAGGAAATATTTGGAAAAACAAATTTAACAGGTAAAAATCTTACATTACCTGATGATACTAATATCTCTACAGCTACATACTCATGAAATCATTACATTCATTAATCTTTCTGTGTATTCACTTTTTAGGCATTCTTCTAATGTTTCGCCTGTTTTTTTAATCCATTATTTTATAATGATTATAATTTGTACTTATTATTCTTATTTAATTACTTAGCGCCACTTTGCGCTTTCTCTGTGATAAAATTATTATACAAATCATTTTTATTTACAATTTCTACAATTTTCAATGTCTCGTACCAACCATAAAGTAAAAAAAGATGTCATAACCTTCCAAAAGATTGAACCAAGTACCTTCTGTATATAGACGTGGTGCTCTTACTATTATTCTGCATTTGTTTTAACTAAATTAAAACATAAATATGGAACAAGAAAACACAATTTTATTTTGATTAATATAAACACTAACAAAGAGTTGCAGTAAAAATATAAGGTCTGGGCCTTATTTATCTTTTTGAATAGTTATAAACACGTAAAGCATGCAATGAACAAATAAAAAGTTTGTACGTGGTGTTTGTAAACTTGTTGCCATCTTTACTCATACCGTTATTACTGAAAGGTAGATACCGTTAAATCTTTACAGATTCCTGTAACCTTTAATATTTATATAAAATTTATTAATATAATAATATACTATTACTGTTTCGACTTACATTTTAACAACATTTTGTATCCGTTGTTTATGTATTGTTCTTTATTTTAATATTATTCATTACACATCACCAGCTGAAGCGACTGGTGTTTATTTAATCGTAAATCAAAGTTCAAGACAAGTAAATTTTGATAGTACAATCCACAATAAAAACATGTTATGAAACCAGCTGCATGCAAAAACATGCCAATACCCTATTTTAGCAAAGGTTTCTCTACTTTTTGATATATCAGTTCTACTATGTTTTAAGATAAATTCAAATTATTTGCTTTATTTTTTCTTTTCCCATTTATCCCACGGTATTGAGATATTGAGAAATTTTCTGTATCATTTTTTTCTCTAGCTAGAATTCTCAATTGTTGCCAGATCTTTTTATTTCTTCTGGCGAGATCATAAATATTTTTATTCCAATCTGTTTGAGATATTCTCTTTGGTCTTTGACCTTTACCTTTTATTTCAAATATCTTCTTTGGACATCTGTCGTCCCCCACGCAAATCATGTGGCTATACCATTATAGTTGTTTTCTCTTTAGGACTTGCGCTGTAGGATCTTATGTTTCTGTTCCGTATCCAATCTCTTCTTATCTTCTTTACTACCCGTTTTAGGTGTTCCATTTCAGATTCTTTTTATTTGAATCTATGTTTGTCTGTTATTGCTGTGAGTGTAAATGATCTTATATAGAGCAGTTGAAGTCAGTTATTTTATTGTTAGGGTTTTGATGGTGGTATTGATTTCAGTTTGTCTGTTCTTAGTCTCGGAAAGTTTAAGGGTTCTGGTAATCAGAGATTTTGCAACCGAGTAGATTTGGGCAGGGTGTTGGTAGGATTTTGCTTTTAGATAACGATTGGTATGGGCGAGTGAGATAAACTATTATTAGAAGAATTTGTTATTATAAATCTGTTCAGTATCTAATTGTATTCCTACATCAGTTTCCAGTTGACTAATATCCCAAAACAAGTCGCTTTTCTAAACTATAAATCATGAACATATTTAGTGACACTACTTATATGGTTCGGTTCCTAATTTATTATGCTTTCAAAGCAAAATTGCTTTAACTTGATCTGGCAACAAATCAGTCAGTTATAACTTCGCTACTGTCCTTTGTTATTAATTCATCCTTTAATAACAAAAATAAATAATCTGGGTAACAAACAGTCCCAAATGGAAACTTCTTTGAAGTGATCGTGCGCTGTATTTTATCAAGTCACTTTGAAGGTTCAAGCAACATACCGATCCTTGATGTTGGGCTGCAAGTTCTGACGATAAGTTGAATAGATTGAGATGTGCGATCAGGATTTGCTTTTTCAAGAAAGACTTCAGTTATTTGACTTCATAAGCTCGTTACCCATGACAAAAATCTCAATCTTTAAAGCTTCCCCAATTACATATATAGTGTACTAGGAAAGTTTTGCAATATGGAGAACGAAGATCACAAGTCTGCCAATACAGATTCAAACCTGCACTGTAGCTGGCTAGAAAATCTCTGAGTGTTAGCTATTCCTGAACTATAAAGGACATTCCATAAAGGTAACAAGTAATTTTGCTCTACAACTTTGCACGCGGTTTGAATGTTGATTAGTGTGAAGAGAAAATTACTCCTGCGCTATAAAATGGTTGTCCTTATCAAATGACCATATTTAGTATCGGAAATTCCAAAGAGAAAATATCAGTTTGGAAAAAACTCAACATCGGCTATCGCGGAAAAGAACAGCATTACTACCAAGAAGTTGTTCGAATCTCACAGACATGTAATCTACCGCCAAAAAATTTTTTATTGGTTTACCGAGATCACTGTCTAAATAGAAGCCATTGAACATGGTTGGTCACAGTTCTTGTGATTATTTTTCTCATATACAATAGCTGAGACAGATGCCAGACAGCGTTAAGGATCTCAGGGTAGGGCAGATTGAACTGTGGTTGAATTAAAGAACTACCCTAAAGAACCAAAACCCTGTTCAAACTTCAAAATCCAAGTTTAAAAACAGAAGACTGATGTTACAACGTCGAGAAGATGGTTTATTTAGCACACAGAATTTCTTTGAAGGTTCTTTGAATAGGCGAAGTTCAAAGTTTATTATAGGCTTTGTTTGCAAGTTAATATAAGGTAATATTGCTCTTATTCAATATCTGGAAAAATATAGTCTTAGTCAAAAAATAAAACTATTGAGATACTACTACTAACAGGCTTCATTTTGCAGGATCTGATGGTAGTTAAACACACTTCAAAAGGAAAAGAGTCAAAGTACCTCGATCGGCCTATCTTCCATACGATGATTTTGAACTACCACTAATGGAGGCTATAGAACAGCTGCTGCAAAATTGTAGAAGCAATGGATGGTAACCAATTTGGTTGTGGTTTTAATGCTCATCAAGTGGTTTGAGAAAGCATAGATACCGATTTCAGGATTTCATAGAAGAAACACTATGGGAATATCGAAATATTTTCAACCAGACTCCAAAAGCTACTTTCCAAGGTACAAGTTAGAGCTTGGAAGGCTCTAGGGAGATGTTTCTAAACCTCACGCTATGCGAGATCCGGTGAGCATACTGACCAAGCGACGTCATTGCGTTGAGAGATTAGTCTCCCGGGAAACATTTCACACAACTCTTGCAGCGAAACTCTTGCTGTGTGGATTGTGGCTCCATTCTATTTGAGGCAAACGTTTTCCACATATCGATTGAAATTGACAATAACGCATTGCTCTTTCTCCTCAAAAAAGTAAGGACCAATGAGCCCCTAACTACTCATCGCACACCAAACAGTGGCACGTTTGTTGTGAAGAGTTTTTCATAGACATCTAGTAGGTTGTTATCACTCCAATAACAAAAGTATCGTTTGTTAACACACCCGACAAGTAGATATGCGCTTAGTCGGTAAGTAAATAAAACTTTTTGTCATATAAGACGCTGTCTAAGATGTTTCTATAAATTTCTAAGCGATTTTGCCGTCTACATTCGGAAAGTTCTTGTATAACAACCATCTTATATAAATGAAAACCAAGGTCGTGATACAAAATTTGCCACATAGTACGACTAGACAAGTGAAAAGCAACGATATGTTTACATGCAAATCGAAGACTGCAAAACGAAACCGTTTTCCAGTATTCGTACACTCCAAGGGTCTTCCTCCTCTCCTCTTTGCAGAACGAACACTTTTAAAGTTTGCTACTCACATTAAAATCGAAAATGGAGGTTGAAACCGCATCCAAAAACTGCGTTATGCGGTCACAACAGTCATTGTTCCGAATATATGTTGCGACAGCAAAAGTTTCCTACTTTTTCGAAAAACGTCTTGGGCAAAACTTGTTGACTATCTGTATATAAGAGATCTTTTTTCCAGCCCTCAGACCACCCTTTGCTTCATAACCTTTCTTTGAAGTTAGGTAGGAACTTTGCCCCAGAGTATTAACTATAAAAAAAAAATTCTCAGTTATGCCAAGTATCCTTTTCAAGTACCATACTCGAAACTTTAGTGATCATTGAAGGTTTACATGATCAAGAAATGTTTAATTTCACTGACTGAAACCTCCCTTCAAAGGTACTAGTGGAAAAAGTTAATAAAAATGTACTGCTTTTAATAAAAAGTGAGAAGCTACTCACTTAAACCTAATATTTATTTATGTACAGTATATTTACTCTACAAAGAAGTATTTAGTCAATGTAAACAGTATAAGAATAAATTACTCAGCAGTGATACTCCCATAGTAGTCCTTTCATGACAAAAGGTTTATAGGTCACGAAACCATGGTATATTGAGTTTTCTGAAAGGCTGATGGACGTTGGACAATTGCTGGCCAATGCATTGTGCTGTTCCTGACGTCTGCTGTGGTAATTGCGAGAGTCTATGGATCGTAAGATTAAAGGCAAACCATAGCGCAAAGCCTATTGGACTAACTAACTAACTAACTTGTGTGGTGTATGCAATAAATTAAAGTCCAACGCAGTCGCCATACTTCTTACACCACACGCTAATGTACTGTTCTATTCTATTTCAGTTCAAGTTTACAAAATATGTAATATGTAGATTCCCTTTTTGACACAACTTTACACAAGTGTGCTCTACACCCGGCTTACATCAGACATGTGTACCATGACTAGAGCAAAGAAATACTACAACTTGGATCTTCTTCCGATAAGCCAATACATTTGACGAAACTTTAAATTTATTTGCTGATGTTTGACGTGCATGTGATTTTTCTCGTGAAACGTTGGTCAAGGTGCAAACCGAGATATTTGATAGTAATAGGCGGGCAAACATTAAATCATAAAGTAAACTTTGTTTTTACCAACTCTACTTTACAAGGTTAAGGTAGTGTTAGAGGTTTGCAGATACTAGATAAGATTATCATGCAGTGGTGTGTGCAAATATAGCGGTGGCAGTGTTTCCGTTCTCTGGCAACTCAGGGGTGTAGATAAGGTAAAAAGCAGGGCCAAGGATGCTACCTTGTGGGCCACCGGATAGGATATAATTGTAGTTTTAGATTTCACTATTGTGTTTTACCGAGAAATATCTGTCGGTCATGTAAGATTTAAAGAGGAGATAATAGAGGCTTGGTAATGAGAGAGTTTTAAGCTTATATAGCAGTCCACTATATCAGACCGTGTTGAATGCCTGAGCGACGTTAAGGAAGACCACTGTACAAAACTTCTTTTCTTCAAGCCTTCAAGGTTATATCGCAAAATTGTGCTCTCTAAACCCAAATTTATGATATGATAGATGTGTGGATGTCCTTATGCCTGCAAGTAGTCTTTTGAAGAAAAGTTTTTCAAACACTTTACCAAATAGGAGCAGAAGACTAATCGGTCGATATCAAGTTATTCGTTCTGATACTTTTTCGATTTTAAGAACTATTACGTACGCATAGTTCTATAAAGTATGGGATAATATAATACACTAGGCAAACAATTATAGAGTGCTGCTGGGAGAATTATGTTTTTGTTAAATTATAAGGTCGTAACCCGAGGCTTTATCTTTATTTATTTTTAATAGCTCATGTCGTACCCCAGGAGAAGAGATATCTAACAAACACTCTCCAAGGATGTCTGAATGGTTTCGTTTGACATGAGTGAATCGTAGGATTGGAATAAGACGATTATGTGATCGGCAAAAGGATAGACTATTTTATGGGAAAGTCTACAATGGGAAAGAGTATAATCTTCCTGCTTAGGAGCCATGAGAGAGAGAGAGAGAGAGAGAGAGAGAGAGAGAGAGAGAGAGAGAGATCCTAAACGTCACCATTACGCCACACTTACGAGTTTGTTTCAGTTTTGCTCTAGTTCGTCGTTTACCAGCAAGCAATTCTTTAATGTGGAGGAGATGTTGGTAGTTTGTTGGGTACAGTTAGTTTATGAAGGAATAGCCTTTTGAATAATAGTTGCAAGGTACTGAACTATCCGATCTAGATCTTTAAGGTTTTTATGCATAATTTGAGGTCTATCTCGGTTTCAAGATATTGCTGAAATTTATTTCAGTCAATTTCCTTCATTGCAAGGCGAGAAGTAAAGTCTTTATTAATAGTTCTGGTGTCTAACTTTAGTATAAGTGAGATGTGATCTGAAGATAAGTATTAGTAGTTATTCCATATGGGCTCTCCAATAGAGTGGTAATTGTTATTGATAAATGTGTCTGAACTAAGTTTCTGCATTCGGTAGTTTTAATTCAGAAGTCCCAATAGGACTGTTTAAAATTTCAGTCACCACCAACAATGTTTCTTATTGTATGAAATAATTTATTGCAGTTATCAAAGGATATTGAATTCTAAGGGGGCAATAAGTGGATGAGACTACAAAGGGCCAAAGAAGCGCATGAACTTCAATGTTGGTGACTTGAATTGCTGCAGTTTGAAAGAGATTCGATTGGTGATGAGAAATAAAGATTTTATAATATCTGCAGTTATTTCCTTAGGAGGGTTTGTTATATATATGAAACAGTTTTGAATACACAATACTATAACGCTTCTGCTCTCAATGGTGAATAACACGCGTTAATTTACTAAAACTACTTTTTTATTTTACTTACAGGCGATAAAAATCACTTAATACTGTTTATGTATACTAGACATAGAATTAATAACGCAAAATAAATGTATTGCCCGCATGCATATCGTTTCACTCGACGACACTTTATTTCTACTCAGGCTGCTTCGCTGCGTGATATTTAAGCAACTCAAAACCAGTTCAAAATTACGCGAAGTTTCTAGTAGCATCTAGTAATTTTCCATTGTTCGAGCCCTAACATGTGCGCGGCTGCATTCCTGGAAGGCGTTATGTCAGCCGCTCGACCGTTAACGTGGAACATACCAAAAAAGTTCGATCGCATTTTTTGCGCAAGGGTGTTCCTACAGGGTGCATTCAGAAATTCGTTCCATAGTTGACAGTAGGCTGATCATAGTATTGTTTCAATTAATTCATTATGCAAATATATTTCTAAATTTAGTGAGAAAAGTGGTTCTTACATTGACCTGTTGTTCATTAGCATTGTTCTGTGAGAATTCTGGGCTACACGGCATCAGCATAACTTAGACTGCGTGTTTGTAGATTTATAGAATTTCTGGGATGGTATATTGAAGAACAATAGTACTATACGCATTCATCAAGTTACTAGGTGCTTTGGTTGTTTAAGGGCCTTACTTCTAGTATTTATCTATCCTTAATAGACAAACCTTCTTTTATAACTCACGAGATGATTGCTCCTATGTAGGACGTACTTAGCTGGTGAGATTTTGAGCTTTGAGCAAGCTCTTGTATTATTTAATACGCATGTATTATCTCGCACAGTATGTACTGGAGTGCCCATATGTCTCACTTCAAGTATTCTGCCTTTTTATGCGGTGGCTCAGCCTTATTTTACTGTTGCACAGAAATTCAATTTCACATATTTGTTATTATTTTCACTGAGACCCAGATCAATATAGAACAATTATAATCGTCATTATGTTTCTTATTTAATGACCTGCATTTTTCAGTTCGTTTCTAATTTCTTCAATAGGCACTGAATGGTGTAGATATCTGAAGAGTACTCTATTCTCTTCTTCTTTTCATCTCTGAAATGGTTAAGCATTTTGTGTTAGATATCTGATGTGTATGAATTAAATTTAATTGTGTTACTTCCTAGTGTTTTGCGTTTTGATTCGTCATTGTTAGGGACATTAGGCTAGGGGTTCGTATCTATCCTAGATATCGGTTACTGGTTAGTTCAGTAATATAACATTTTCGGTTGATCAGCTTAGTCTTTTTCTTTTTGACAATCTGCTACGGGTAATTAATATCTAGCATTGCTTCCAGAACATGCTGTTAGTTGTTTAGCTGTTTGCTTGTTAATGTGGGGGCATAGTGAGATGTTATCGTGTGATTGTAACTAGAGATTGGAGTAATAGCATTAAAAAAAATTAAAGTGCGTGCAGGGGTGGGAGTGTCAGCTGTGGTTGGAACATTTATTGAGTATCTAGTGGTAGCTGATGTGGTTAATATTGTATTAGTGATTTATTATTGGTTATATATGTGTAAGTAGCATTTTAGTTGCCCATTTGAACTAAATTAAATTTGAATGTATGTATATAAATATATAAAAATAATTGCACACCTGCGTTCATTCGAACAGGGGTAATAATGGCGGTCGTCTAAGGAGCGACGTTTTCCACGGGCAGAGTGAGTGAATATATGAAAGCCTTAACTTCTCAGTTTGCAGCCGTGCTCCCACGCGGGGCGTTAGAGCCTTACTATTATTACCATATCTATATAAATCTACTATTGACTTAAACTCGCGATTTATGGAAACATAATCAAACCAAACCCAAATTTCCATTGCAATAACCCTGTACATTTTCCTCCAGCGCCTATTAACCTGTTATCGGCGCTATTTTTATGCAAGATAACATTTCCCAAATATTGCTCTCGCACACGTTGGCCAGGCGGTCGATCGAAAGGCAACAGATAAAGCGTGGACTCCGCAGAAACGGCCCAGACAAATTGGCGCAAATTCAGGGCGTTTGCGCGAAGTCGGTTCAAACAATTCGCCCCCCTTTTGAAGAGCAGCCCTGGCACGGCGACACGCGGAAAATTTCGGTTTGGCGAGATGCGAGTTCTCGAAGTGAGGGTGGTGTTGGTGCTGGGCGTTTTTGGGCGCCTTCTGGCAGGATGCGACTGCAGCCAGGAGACGGCGAAAATGCAGGACTTGGTTAACACGTAAGAGGTGTAATATTCTGATATATCAGTTGCTGACTTTAGTTTAGATAAAGTGAAATCAGCTGTGGTTATTAGAAGTAGGCTTTGTAGTCTTATTTGGAAAGGTAATGGCGGAGGGATGCTGTGCTTGGCGCCAGAATGTCTCGTATCTATTGATTTTCAGTGTCTTCTAAAATCATAAGTTCTTCTAGCTGTTGAAATTTAAAGATAAACCGAAGCTGTTCCCATCAACAGTTTAAAATAAAAAAAAAAAATAAAAAATCTAGACATCAAAAATCAAGAATATTAATTTTTGAAGCGACGAAACTTGGAACGTTACGTAACGAAAAACGCAATTTAAATCAATTATAGACTAATACCAAAACATTTAACATATTGTTCAAAATTTATCAAAATATTTGCCGGTTCACAAATTTTCCGCCACTTGTGCAGTTGCTCCGTCTTGCTGTAATCAAATCAGAAAGCTAAATGTGTCTTTTAAGAAAACAAAAGACCAAAATATCAAACTGTTACTCCGTAGGTCAGATAATTTCCAAAACCAAGACCTGTAAGATTAAAGTTTCATTTCTATACAGCTGTACAACACTATAATGAATGCTACGGCTAACGTATTGTTATACGTGAATGCAGTATATTGTTTTAAAGTTTTTCTGATATTGTCATTTTAATACTCATTTAATATCAGACATTAAAATAATGTTAAAATAGCATATGCTATTTGTGATATTAATTTATACGTGGGTGATTCAAAGGTAAGCCTGGCTTATTTTTTCTACACTTGGGAGCAAAACAATCGACTCACTAGCTGCACGCGCATTTTCGTCTTCGGAAAAACAAAAATAAAACCATTAACGTGCAAAAAGTATCTTTATTATTGAGCTTTAAAAAACTGTTGCTATTGCATTAATCGGATGACGCATTCAAAAAAATTGCATCACAAACGGAGTTTTACGAATCTTGCTAAATGGAACACACCTGCGCGAAGACTGTGGTTGGCCTACAAAACGCTTGTAATCCGGTAATTTATTTCAGTCACTTATCCGAAGTTGACGTAAGGAAGTGAAGTAAGTGATCGAGCGATACCACGGATACCACACTCGCCGAAACAGCCCAGTCAGTTGCATTGTGGACAGAGAGCCTCAGTCAGAGGGCGGTGGCAAATCGACTAAATCTGAGTCAATCACCTGTGTCGAGAGTGTGCCGTCGGTACCGGGAAACCGGTGGCTACATCCGCCGGCAAGGAGGCGGCCGTAGGCGCGTGACAACGGAGAGATGCCTCAGAAATCGACATATGACTGGCAAGCAAAAGCTGAGTGCGGTCAGAGGTGTGGTCGCCAGAGCTTGGACAGTGAGACGAAGACTGAAGGCAGCCAACCTGATCCCCAAAAAGGCAGCTACTGGTCCCAAACTGACTGTAGTCTAAAAGAAAAAGCCATTGAAGTCAGGTATTATTCACCGACGAGTTCAGGATGTGCCTACATGGCAACTTCGGGTTTATAGAAGGCCAGGGGAGTGATTTGCTTATTGCCGTATTCAAGAAACCGTCGCATATGGAGGTAGCTCTTGCATGTTCTGCGCGGGCATTTCGATGCACAGAAAAACGGAGTTGATTTTCGTGCCTAGTGGATGACGCCGGGGAGGTTTATCAGCGGACTGCTATATGAAGTACAGCTTGTCTCGTTTGCGGGATTGTTTTGTGAGGACGACAGCTGGCTCACGTCGGTGTACCGAAAATGACTGGCCCCCATGTAGTCCAGACTTGAATTCAATTGAGCATGTTTGGGATGAGCTTAAGCAAAAAGTCCGGGCCAGAAACTTTGCACCAAGAAGCGTGATGAAACCTCCGTCATAAGAAACTTAATAATAATTTGACAATTACCAATTCTTCAAATGCATTTCCCTTGCTTTCTATATATTTGCACTATCTTTCGAAGATTTGTCACATTATTTCAGAAAAAGGGATGGTTTAAAATCGATTAGCCCTGTCAAATTTTCCCGTCATCTGTGACAGAAATAAAGCGACATCAGCCAAGTAATGTTGCAGAATTTCAAGCGGCACAAAGAGAAACACCGGCTATGATTAAAATCTTCCAATTCATATTCGTGGTCGTTATCAGTATCATAGCGTCTAGTGAGTTTGTAAATACCAAATGACCTTTATAACTTCTCGCCAGTTTGTGTAGACGCTTAGAAGTGGCTTAATATGCTACTTTATATTTCTGCAATACTCTTCCAAAAGTTGTTCCTTTCTCTTGAATTCTTTGGCCGTCCAGAAGATTCAGAATCATTCAGATCAAAGTTTCCACATTAACCATTAAAACAAATTGTAGGCGCTGGAACAAATTTTACTCTCTTCTAAAACGGCACACCATTTTCTAGACTTCACAGGCACTTTTTTCGGTTAAACCCAAATAGGAAATAATTGTGAAAATGTTGCTTATTGTACAGCATTACTTTTGTCGTTGATTTTCAGTTATGTTGGTAGAACAAACTTTACCATGACCATACGGCTGACATGATGTATTAATCTATTGAATTAGAGGTCGAGGACTAAGTTGTGTACTTATAAAATTGGCGAAGATCAGGTAAACTTTAAATCTTTAAGATGCTTTGCTCTCACCATTCTTGTCTAACCTCTAATGACTCCATACCATTATGAATGGTCGTTGACATATGACACCATATTGCTGAATTATTCGTTAAGATATTATCTTCTAATAAAAAATATGACCAACTGCGTCAATGCGAAAAAAATATAACCCAATTTACACTTTCTATTGGTTTTAGAAAGCCTCTTAAAGCTTTCATAAATCTTTTCCATGGCCAGCGGGAAGCTGGATGGAATTTCATAAAAATGGTGCTGATTATTCAAGTGCTGGTAATACAAAAGAGAAATAGTGTTACGTTCTATAAGTTTTGTCCTTGTCACCACTACATTTTACAATTGATATGAGTGTGTTCTGAGCGATCAGAAGAATTAACTGCGCCCCATCACGTGCGTGCTAAATTTTTACACCACTTTGTACTTATTTCAATTGTGAATTGCACTTTCTTTTTGTTTTTTAGCGTGAAACGCTGGGGAGAACGACTGGGAAACAAACTGCAGAACCTGGGAGACAGCGTAACGCGCAGGTCCAAAGTTGTCGATGTAACATTTCGATCTTTGCTCATTTTTGGTCTTTACTAAAAACAACTTTGCAGAGTTTCAAGCATACCAAGATCATTTTGGAGAATGGGAGTAGGATTACGGAAGAGATCGCCGACAAATTGAGGGTGATGATGGCAAATAAAGAAGAAGCTGTAAAGGTACGTGTATTATGGTTACTTCGTTAGTATCGTTTGATTCAAACTTCAACTGTACTATTACAAGGGTGCATCAAATATAAACGCGAATTTATTTTTTACACCCCCTGGGGAATACCTAAAAATCATACCCCCATTGGAGAACAGATTGTTATCAAGTTTCTTACTAAGGAGGGCATTAGACTTAAGATACAGTTTGAGGCCAGCACCCTTAAGAATACTCAAGTCTACGTGTAGTATAAATAATTTTTGGAAAAGCAAGGAGCAGTTGAAAATAAAGGTGACCGACGTCACCCGGGGACCAGCGTGACTAGATGAATATTCGTATAGCTTGCCACCTTCTGGAGAATGACTGCCGATTAACACTTGCTGAATTTTCTTTTGAAACCCAATTCAGGGAATCCGGGATATTATACTGCTAATAAAGCAAGCCCCCAAAACATTGAGGATTTATACTGACTACACCGGAACACACTCCTACAGTCTGAAATAACGTCATACGATTATTATTTGTTTGTGCTACTAAAAAAAGCACTTGGAGGAGAGAGATTTGGCAACGATGTTGCTATCGAAACGTTCGTACGTTGATATTTCGGTTTATATTTGATTCATCCTGGTATTATATAACAAATCATCAGCATACATGTAGGTTGTTTTTATTTATTTGTATGTTTCAGCGCATAGTTGAAAAGGCTGAAAAGCTTTCGCTGCACCGCAAGCTACCAGATTTGTTTACAAACAGCACGTATGACTACTACAACACAGACATGATAACCAACACAACTACTGATCCGGCCATAGAACGTAAACTAAAAGAAGACATACTACAGGTATGATGATTGTGTCGCCAAATGGCTCTAACACTATTAGTATTAAAAATCGAAATTTTGTCTATTAGTTATTGTTAAATAGGTTATATTCTAACAGCATTCTCACGGACTATATTGAATCAGCTAGGTATTTATCAGAATCTTAATATAGTAAGACTACATCGTTCATACATATACATTTTGGTCCTTCAGAGAATACTTTTTAATCAGACTGTTGCCTAAGAATACTAATAAAAAAAATTGGAATTATTTTAAAAAAGTATTAGGATGGTTCCTTTTACCAAGTGGAGCTAGAGAAAGAAAACCACAACATGAAAAAAACAACGAATATGATGTAGACAATTTTGCTGGCAATGATCGCAACATTGGTCGAAAGGGTAGAAAAGCTAGGAGTGCGCATGCCAATGATAACACACACTCCATCCTATCTATAGTTTCTACCCTCAGTTCTTTAAGTCAAAAACGGAGAGAGTTGAAGCTCCAGAAAACTAAGCAACTAGCCAAATTAGCAGCTGAAGCGAAAGTTCTTAAGTGGCAGCGCTTAGAGATGGAAGAAAAATTGATGAAACTTTATTCAGAGTTGCTGCGTAAGGAAATCGACAAAAATTAGACAAACTATGCCAGAAAAACCAAACATCAGGGAAATAAAGTAAACTCCCTCTATAAACTATAAGGATAGCACATAAAACACCCTAGCCGCCGGTTCTCTCTAGAAAAAACAAAAGGGACAGCCAAATTTGACGTAGAATCCGAATCCGCAATCAGAAATTCAATAAAACCAGTGCAAGTGGCCTAAAAATAGCCCTTTTTTAAATTATGAGGCTTTGGCAGATGTCAAAAATGATAGAAAAACGGACCGAACGAACCAGCGCACAAAGCGCGCTTTTCCGTAGTGCCCCATTGGTCGAGTTGGTAGCGGGTTTGCTTCGAGATACGAGGTTTGTGGGTTCAATCTCTTTGGTAATTGCCATCTTTTTGCAGTCTTTTGGAACATTGGCTACGTTTAAATGGGAGAGAAGATAGGGCTTGTACTTCTTACAAGGCGCGAAGCGCCTCAACGCACACCGCTCGAAAGCTTTACGCTTTCATGCATAGAAGTATACTTTAACAACACCACGAAGGGCCTTTATTGTATATCTATCTTGTCTTCAACAAAAAGAAAATAAAGACAAGAGGGATTAAATTTATGGTTTCGGCTAAAGAACGCTTTAATAAGTTATTAGCAAGTTTGTCTAAATAGAAAAGAGCTCCAATTTTCCATCGCTTTTTATTGCTTTTTTACTGATGACCTTGGTGTTTTTTACTTCCCCAGAATGTTTTCATTCCCAGATTCCAATTCCCTTCTTTTCAGTTCATTCATGGAAATGTTTTCAGATTCCATCCTGCCTTTTCACTCTTAATACTACCCTGTGTTTACTGGGTTGCCTACAGATTAGGCGTTTATGCATAAAGAACAAACCCGGATCAACTCCTCGGAAATTGTCCACCTTAAAATGTTCTCTATAGTTCACCTTTATTTTGCCTCTGAGGAACCAGCCGAAACTGAGTTTTATGTGAAATATAAAATCTATTAGAAATTTTTACCACAATACCCACATGTCCAACTATAGGCTGTTACCGGAGGAAAACTTCCAAAAAAAAAACAGTGAGGGGAGAAACCATAACTTCAAAAACCGTAACGCAGCGTAGATTTTTGCATCCGCTGCTGCAGTATGAGCACATGATCAGTGCTAGCGTTTCGGTTTTCTTTGTATTCAAAATTCCTGTTTATAATTGCTGTCCCCCCATGCACGTAGTCGCCGTCCCTTTTGCTCCCAATTTTGTTACCTTAATTTGCGTAAAAAAATCGCCGTTGAATGAGCCAAAGATTATCATTCCTTTAAAGGGTAACAACTGCTTTTTTGCTTGTTGTGGTGGATCCACTTTTGCAGGATGAAGAGCAATCCAGCCACTGTTACTAAGGTAAGTACTTTACTTATCCTTATTAATTTCTCTTTTCCATTTTTTTGCTTTTAATTGTAACTGTTAACTATTTGTGTGTGTCATTTCAATTGCCTTTGAATCTAATATTCCTATTTGCAATTACCGTCTCTTTTTCCTCAAAATACACTACCTCATTTTTCATATGTTGGTCTCCTGTCTTCAATCACTATCTTACTCTGCCTTATTATCTAAGCCACAGTTGATTGAGGAAAAATCGCCGCTGAAGGGTAAAAACTGTTTCTTTGCTTGTTTTTGATGGATCCACCTTTGCAGAACGAAAAGTAATCCAACCACCTTAACAAAAGTAAGTGCTTTATTTAACATTTAACTTTTATTTGGCTTCCTTATAACAAACCCAAACTAAATTTTATATTGTATATAAAGTTTATTACCATTTTTATACCACAGCGCCCGCATATATAATTATAGGCTGCTAACTAATTAAAACCTCCAAAAAGACGGTTACGGAAAAGAACGTAAAAGTAAAAACTCTAATATTTCTTCAAATAGCAAATGAGCACCACGGGGTGTGTGTTACCATTTCGATTGTCTTTGCATCCAAGATTTCTGCTGTCATTCTATACATGCAATCGTCTCCTCTTTTTCCTCCACCAAGAAATGACTGCTAATAAACACTTATCTGTGACAAGTACCTTATAAAAATAAAACGTTTCGGTTTCAATATTTTCGCAGTTAAACGCTTCGTTGACTAATCTAGACGGGAGTACTAGAAAATGTTGGTCAAATAAAGATAAGTTTGTTTAACCTGCTACTTTTGCAACATTTTTGTAGATTATCTCATGTATGTATTTAATGTAAACTGAAACAGTCTAATTATGAAACAATTTTACTTTATGATTCAAAACGTACCAAAAATCCTTAATAATGAAACTTTCTTACTCTATCAAATAAAGCAAACTTCAACGACAGCATAACTTCGTAATTATGCTCCCCGTAAGGCGACCAAGCCATATTATTGTTTTAATTGTTTATCCAGAGCATAACTGCTTAATTATACTTTATTTGGCACGCCTGTATCTTATATTCTATCAAATATTACCTAAACTATAAAAAACATAGACGTTACCATTTAGATGGATAATCTTTTTTCTTATTAAATTAAAGGTAAATTCAAAATGAGCATAAATGCATAATTATGCTTTCTGGGAGAAGATCAAGTTTTCTTAGGGCGTCATTTTTATGTTTTTCTTTTATCAATTGTAACCAAAATTGCTAAAAGTAAATTACATTTTCGCACTACTAAAAGTATAACTATAAAATAAGACTAATATTATCGAGAGCATAACTGCACAACTGTGCTTGTTGCCAGATAATCAAATTTGTTTTGGCATCTAAAGTATGCATTAGAATCATTGGGAACATAGCCACATTGTTTTATGTCCAATCGTTTTATTTTATAAAATGTTAAAGTCTTTGATAGCATAAATGCATAGTTATGCTTTCTATAGCATAACCAACTATATTTAACACATTTAATCATAATTCTCCAATGCTTTGAATATACTTTTTACTTTTTAAAAATAGATCAAAATCATCTAGAGCATAAATGCTTTTGTAAGCTTTTCATTTGAAGCATAACCGCATTTTGAATTGTTGGCTGTAGATTTTTTTCTGTTATCTGAAGTGTACTGAAATCATTAAAATCACAGACGCACAGAAATGCTTTCTATGCTACAAAAGTGATGCTCAAAAACATATAGTTTACAACTCTTATCTAATAGTAATGGTGAGGCTCTACGCCCCGCATGTGGGCATAGCCTGCGAACTGAGAGGTTAAGGCTCCTATACATCCCTCCTCACTTCCTAGTTGCCATGCAGCATCTCTGATAGGGAGTAAGATGGCAAGCACCGACTTAAACAACCCTTTCCTGAAAACAAACGCAGGTACTCAATTATTTTTAGTGTCCGTCTGCACCTCAACTGAGCAGCCACACTGGTGAATTCTCTTACCTGCAGTACGCTCAAAATAACTGAGCTAGCTAAAGTCATCTGAAGGATAAGTTATTACGAGCATAACCGCATTTATCAAAACTCTGATGTGATACACTCACAATCTGAAATTCGATATCATCGCGTTTCTAGAGAGAAGAGTACTTCCGCTGCGAAGAATTGCTAATCAGCCTAAAGACAGGCGAAAATCTCACCAAGGCCCAAAGAAGCTTCCTGCAGAGCTGCCCCGACGTACCGTACATCGAACACGAACCGGACTACTTCAACCACCTGCCGCTCGTGTACCACTCCCACTTCGAGGTGCCCGTCAACCTGAACTTCAGCGTCATGCGCATCGCCACCAGCATCTATGACCGGGGTAAGTTCCACCACTAATCTGCCGCGCAAGCTCATTAAGATCTTCTTTCAGAGGAGCCGGTTTTGAACGACATCCGGTGGTCCGACGCGCTAGACTTGGTCTTCAGAGACAACTTCAGGAAGGACCCCACCCTGATGTGGCAGTACTTCGCAGGGACGACGGGCTTTTTAAGGCACTACCCTGGTTCGTCCCCTCTAAGATTCTATTCAATGCCCGTCTAGCGTTTTGTTCTTGCAGCAATACAATGGTCCGACGAGAAATACGACAGGACCTTCGACTTCCGCACGCGCGCCTGGTATCTGGAGTCTATCAGCTCCCCCAAAGACGTCATCATTCTCTTGGACATGTCTGGTTCGATGTGGCAAGCAAAGTGGCTGACCGCCAAATTCTTAGTTAACAACATTTTGGACACGCTGGGCGATAATGACTACGTCAATGTCTATCTGTTCAACAACGACACTCACCCCCTGGTTGACTGTTTTAAGTATACTTTAATGCAGGTACTATTATTATATTTTTATAAATTCATATAGGAAATTCGAATTTTTATTTATAGGCTCACGAAGAGAATTTGCGACTGCTTCGAGAAAGCTTAAACAAGCATATTCCAGGTTCCACAGGGAACATGGTTCCGGCTTTTAAATTGGCGTTTGAGATACTGGCGCACTATAGGACTCTCCCGGGAAAAGGTAAAGTGTATAGTACTAGAAATCAAATTCTAATGGAATTTACTGCAGCTCACTGCAATCAAATGATCATGTTAATCTCAGAGGGTATTGACTACGACTACAAGCCGGTGGAGTTGTTTGGGACGCAAACCAGGCCCGAGTCCCACTATACTCCCGTACGGGTTTTTACCTTTTTGATCGGAACTGTACCATCCGATGCTGTGGAAATGGAGTGGATCGCTTGCGCTAATATGGGTAACCCCATACTGATATAAGTTGGATAATACGCATGTCTCTGATCCAATAACGGCAGGTTATTACGTCAACATCAGCAGGAGCTCGGAGATCGCGGAGAAAGTCCTCAAGTACCTGACAGTCCTGTCCAGGCCCCTAAACTTCAACTTCGTGCGGCCGGAGCCGATCTGGACCGGCACTTACGTCGATCTCGCCGACCGCAGGCTCTCCAACTGGCTGTGGAACAAGCACGAAGGAAACCAACAGAGGAAGATTTTCATGCAATACACGAAGGAGGCGTACGAAAAGTATAACTGCGTATTCGACACAAACGACCACTTTTTGCTTCAAACGGAACATGTAAGGTGTAGCAGGTGAGAGTTGGTTGTAATGTTATGAACACTTTGTGGTTACTAGGAGTATGCCAAATATTTGAAGAAGCAGGACTACAATTACATGACGACGGTTTCCTTGCCTGTATTTGATAAAAGACCTGGCCAAGTGAGTACACGTTGTTTTTTTAATTTATTTTGAGGTAAATGTTAACTACGTACCATTTCATGTTGCAGACGGCGGTTTCGGGCGTTGCAGGGGTTGATGTGCCTATCCATTACATCAAAACATTAACTTCTCCCCATAGGGTATGTAAAGTTGTTCATAATTTCAAAACTGTTAGCAACACCCAACAAGATGTTAGACCGGTTTCCAGACTACAAGTGAAGCTTCGTCTAAATTAAATAATCTAAAGAACCAATCATTCAACAAAAAAGTCTACCATAAACTCTTAAAGGTTTAGATTTTTCCGTAGGTAGAACAAGAACGGCTTTTATCACCCAATTAACTAAAGTTAAAAAAAATTGATATTTCAAATATCGTCAACAAAAGTTTAAATTGGAATTACATTTTAGTTTCGGTGAAGAACAATAACCAGTAGAATACACGACACACTTGGCTTGGACAAGCTTGGTTTTGCCAGCATACATGGTCAAAGTAACCCTCGCACCAACAACACAACTTGTCACAAAACGCTACACATCTACATAACAACCATCTTGTCTAGAAGATGAGCCTTGGTTTTTTCATTGAACTACCAGAAGTAGACAACACTGGGTTTCTTCCAATTCAACACTACCAGACAAATTTTTTTATTCATTTGGCAATTTACCGCATTCGGCTCAAACCATCACATTTTTCTCCTACCCAAAAATCGTCTGCTCAGCCACTCAAGAGTGTATAACAGTTATTGATATTGTCACCATTTTTTTCTTTTTTAACAATCACTAAACTTACTTAACTAACTTTTATATTAGTTCTTCTTCTCCCTCAACAATTTTTTAGTACACGACAGTTAAATGTGAAGATTTACTAATGTTCCTTTTAGATCGGAGTCAACGGTTACGCCTTCATACTAACCAACAACGGTCTTCTCCTATTACATCCGGATCACAGGAAAGAAGTAAGTGAAACAGCTTCCAGCAAAGGTAAAAATTAATGGCGCTCCGCTGTGCGCAGTTCCATAACATCATCAAGCCCACCTTCAACAGAGTCGACATAACCGAAGTGGAGCTGATGGATGATGATAACGAGCCGAGAGACTTCAACAAGACCATGCTTGAGGTAGTGTTACAAATTGCGCTTGCGTGTTGAGTACCAGACCTGATTGCAGATGAGAGAAAATATAGTTAACCAGAAGACTGGGTATGCCAAATTTGACGTTAAGACACACATGGATAATATGGTAAGTCTTAAAGCCAACTCTAGGGATTCTCACATTACATTATCACAATTTTATAAAATTGAAATGAAAACAAAACCAAAAATTTGCAAACGTCCAAAAAAACCCATTCTGGAACATCCCCATAGTATCTTAAAATTAATTTTGTCAACTTCATATGCAGAAAAGGATAATACTGAGTCATCGCCACTACTTTTATACCAACATCGGGCCCTTCAGCCTGGTCGTAGCCATTCCAGACAAGTACGGCTTCTACAGAATGATTTACGACATAGATAAGTCATACGACCTGCCCCCTCTTTCCGAACACTTAACCGGCTTAAGAAACACCAAAAACTGGAAGATCCACCCGGAATGGTAACCACCAACCCTCTTCTTACAACGGCAGATTAACAAAGCAACTTTCAGGCTGTACTGTAGATACTTTGGAGAAGATAGGTATAACTTCGAGAACCCCGAGGAGGAGCTGCTCTCATTCCTGAGCAACCTTAACCAGCCGGGATGGGAATGGGACAAATTTTGTAAGTGCCTTCTATCAGGACAAATCCACTCAGCTGCACGTGTGTTCTGGTCCTAGGTACTCCTGGACTGGTCAACTTGCTTGTAATGGACGCCAAAGTGACCGAATGGTACGAAGATCACGCAGATATTCAGACCAAGTTGTAAGCTTTATCGCTGCGTGTCTTTAACCATCCACTAACATTGCAATTTGTAGGAAGAGCAGCATGAACACATTTCGTGTCACCGTCGCGTTCTTAGCGACTCACACAGGGCTGACCCGCTGGAAAGTTGGCATGGGTAACGAAACTGAGCCGTAAGTCACCGAACTTAGCTTTTTACAACTTTTAATCCCTCCATTGTGACAGTGAATTTATCAAAACCAACAACAAAGCAATAGATGAGATGTGGTATAAAAGGGCGGTGGAGTACAACTATAACTATTCCAGAAGCTTCATTTACTCAATTCCTCATTATTCTGACGAATATGGTAATGTAAATACTAAACACTAAAGAAGGGTTTCACCTAATTTGCTTTAGAACACACCAATGAGACGTTAATTACCGCTAGCAACGCGATTTTTCGCGTAATAGGATCGAAGAAGGCGCCCATTGCTGTCGTGGGCTTCCAGTTTGAACACTCAACTTTAACCTCGCTCTTCGCTGAAGCTACTCGTGAAGTACAGAAGCGCGCAGTCTCTCCTTGATATTAAAGGAACTGTTTCAGTGTGGATCTCCCAACTGTGTACACGCATGCGACTCCCAGGACCTGGCATGTTTTCTTCTAGACAACAACGCCTATGTTTTGATAGGCGAGGAGCCGCAGCATGTTGGGCAGTTCATCGGAAACATTAACGCAGACGTGATGCATCTTCTGGTGGAAGACAACATATACCATCAGACCAGAGTCTTCGACTACCAAGGCATTTGCTAGGGATCCTCCAAAGCCAAAGTCTTACTCGCCTGCAAGCAGAAAGACATCGGTAGGATTATAGTCGGGCCATTGTAATGAAATCTGGAGGGTTAAGAAAATAAAAACATCTCCCCTGTAAAACCCCAAGGTTTAATTACAACGGCGAAACTAATTGATGATGGATAACTAGGCTGTTTTAGTTCTATGGAAACATTTTCGGGGTCTTCAACTGGATATACACCATGGCAGTCTACATGGTGAAATCCGTGTTCGGGGCGGTAACAAAGGACAACCCCTGTTTAAGGGCCATTACTTCCGAATACGTAAAAAGGGAAGTGAAGAAAACTCTGCCCACCCCGTGCGACCAGGAGATGTGGTTGTACACCCTGAAATGTAGAAGCTTCGTTAGCAAGAACATCAATAAGAGGTCTGCCAGCACCGACTGTTTATGGTAAATTCATCACTACAGCAACCGAATCAGCAATTCATATGATGGTTTAAGGAACTACATCGTGCAACCGGTGTCTGACAGCAACTTGGTACTGCTGGTGGTCAACAAGAAGTGCCCTAGGAGAATAAAGACGTACTACCGCACCCCCGACCCGGTGGAGTTGACGTACAACCTGAGCATGCCGTGCTACATCGCGACGAAAAATAACTACACCAGGCGGCAGTACATGACCTGCATCAACAGGCATGATGATGTCGGTGAAGCTTTTTAATATTATGAGGCCAATCTTTTGATCTTTTTTCTTTTATAGGAAAGTAAGCTGAACTTGATAAATAGAAAGTACTGTGGAATAACTTGGAACTAAGCAAACATCGCTTTGCTATGGACATTTGGTTCGCTGTTTTGCTTTTAAAGTGTAATAAATAGTACTGCAATACATCGGGGTGAAAGTCAACTGTAACATAGAGAAGAGGAAAACTACCCTGCGTTTGCCACTACATTTGCTGTAATGTAATTATGTAATAAACATTTTTAACTTTCAGTAATGTTATGTTCGTACAACAGAGTTCAAATGCCAAAAAAGTATTTCCAGATTATCACCTGTAGTAGAAACCATCTGAAAAGAGAATAGCAAAAGGAGCATTGGAAAAAAGATAAAATCCAAGTTTATCCAAGTCTTTCTGAATATTTTATAAGGTACTGTGTCTTAGAAATAAAAAGTTAAAGTTTAGATAGAGTAAACTCAAATCCCTCTGGATAGTTGAAATAAAGGCTGAAATAAAGGCTAAAATAAAGTTTCTAGGGGTGATGATAAAGTAGTCCAAAATTTCTTTCATATTAACATTAAGGAAATCTTAATAATAAAAATGAAGCTATTCGGATGACCTCGGGGGGTTTAGAGTAGTTTTCTTCCAAGATTGTCTTTCGAACATTACCTGGAAAATGGGGAAGCTGAAAATAAAACCTCCGCACAATGCACAGGAAAATAGAAACCGCAGAACAAATTTTGCGACACTGTAAAGCATTATTTCGTATTTGATATTGATACTTCACAAATAGCACAAATTAAAACCAAAAAGAAAGCAGAGTTTGGTAATAACAGTAAGAATTACCCCCCCTTTTTTCCAAAAAATAATAAATTTAAATAACCTCAACTAAAACTAACAATTTCCAAGTGAAGGTTACTAATTATTCAATCCATAGTCCACAAAATGTGTGCGACCAGAATCAAATCTAATCACTACACAAAGATTCGATCAAAATAGTTTCTAACCAACAACAAACATTCAAAAAATTAATTAGATTACAAAAAGTGATTCGGCACACTTGGTTTACCAAATTCCTGAATGTTTCATAACCCTCTGACTATAATTATCTCCATACATTCAATTAGAATCATCCCCACCTAGCAACAATCGTGACCAAATTGCTTCTGACGAACAGGTTTAGATAGAACGAGTCATTAACGTTTCGACCATCCAGCTGCTTAACAACCATTGGGTCAGAATCATCAGATCATAGAAAAGACATTTGATCAATATTATCATCGCCAAATTACGGGAATTTATTCAAAAAGAATTTGATTATCAAGACGAGCATTCGATTACAATCACCCCATCCAGTAGCAACTGCAACCATATCATTGAAGCAACAGACATTTGGTCTAAAGTATTCTTCTAACCAACAACTCTTGGTATTTGATAACAATCATCAAGTCAAATAGCAAAAACCTACTCAAAATGACCTATTCAGATAATAATTATTATCTGACTGAACAAGTCTTTCTTCCTCGCCTAATGAGCATTCTATGTAATCCAGTCATGTTTTGGGAGATCTACCGACATTTCATTTAGTTAATTATGAAAACCACTGAATAAGTCTAATAGACCGTTCTCCAGAAGATTTTCTGGCGATATGACCTGCCCAACTCCATTCCAGTATCAGAATTTGCTTTTCTTTCTCTAAGGCTGATTCTTAGCATAATTTTCTTCATAGCTCGTTACATTGTAAATAATTTCTCTCCACTTTTCTTCACAAATAATTGTGTCTGCACCACAGGTTAGAACAAGCGAAATACAGGTGTAAAGACATCTTTTTAGACGTACAGGTATATATTTGTCTTTAAGGATAGACCTCAGACCATCTTCCCTAAGTTTTCTTAAAACCTCGTCTACATGGTTTTGCTTTTATTAGGTGTTTGTTTATATTGGTTATTGTAAGATACACAATATCTTCATTTTGGTCATATTTGTCCTGGCTATAGACAATGATTCAGGAGAAGTTACATGACTTTCGATAACAGACGATCTCCTGTTTCTAACATTTCTATACTTATGAGATCCTTTAATCGTTTTAGTATTGCTTAGACTTCCTCTTCTACATTTTAGATATTTCCTCAGCGTTCACATAGCTTAGTTCTTCTAGTTCATAGGGGTGTTTTAATTATTCTGAAGTTGCATGTCGTAATGCGTTCTCTTAGTCGATTTCCTGCTTGTCCCCCTCCGCCTTGGAATCATTAGAATTGTTGAAAAAGGAAAACATTTGATCAGAGGCATTGTCGACAAAAGAGATTTATCATAGTCAAAGCCAAAACTTTCTCTTCTGGGAAACACCCTCAATAAAAAACAAGCATTCAATCGATGACAACCATTTAATACGTCCAAACAATAACCATCCTGATGAAACATCAAGCTTATCAACTTGTAAAACAAGCACATGATTAGAATCATCCCCACCATATTTCATAACACTCAAGACAACCTCACTCAAACCAAAGAGTATTAACATAACACTTGAAGCCTACATTCAGTAAACCATAAGTATTGGACCAGCAAATGAGCAGACAAAAATTATCAACTTCAAGATCATTAATTTGGAGAAATCTTGAAACTCAGAGATCAAAAACTTGACCAGAATCATAAGTTAAAAAAGCGAGTTTTCATCCAAAATATTACAACGAGGAAGAAGGTAAACAAAGCTTTAGAATACACGTCATAAACTTCTTTAAATCTCTTGGATTTTGATGAGTATAAGTTTCAGGTTCCATCTTTGGGAAAACCTATCAAAAGCTCTTTGTTCCAACACAACATATAATTTTTGAGACTTTGGTCCAACTTTCGGATAGCATCGCATCAAAGAAAAAAATTCAAATTAATAGAAAGGGAGCGATAAAAATTTAAAGATAAGAAACCAACGGTCAAAAATGTTTCTTTCAGGTGCAATAAGATCTTGAACAAGTCATATAGTGGAGGAACGTTTTTGTAAGCTGCATATTGCGTCGACATTTGGTGAGAGTAACTTACAGAACAATAACCCAATCATCTCGGTAACATTTATAGTTTACAGTTTGTTCCTCTAATTGTCGAAGATGGACTATTACACGACACAGGGGCTAGCAGAGATGCATTTAATGTTTCTCAACAAAGCTCATCCCAATAGAAACTTACGAGACACTGGATCGTTCGAGCTACAGACTAGATAGAAAATTGTTTGCATATCAGAACTTGAGGAGACAGTGCTGGATCTTGTGTCAAAGGCATCATTAACAAACACCCATCAATATACCCACGAAATGTATTGAACAAGTAGTAAGAGAACAGCAATTAAATCACCATCGTCCTCTACTGGTCCAAACAATAAGTCCAAAATAATTTCATACCCAGAGTTCAGTATTGTTCAGGGTATATTGTCCACAATTTGTACCATTTACGAATTAGGCATGTTTCGCCCATTTTTCGCTGTTTTCAACAGCCGTAATGACTGGAATGATCAATTCTTCGCAAACTTGTGTGTATAACTTTATCTTCTGCCTCCTCATTTAAATGACCCTATGCTTTATTTGAGATGTTGTATATCTCTTGTTGTCCACAAAATAATGTAGGTTCAACATAACGATGTGCCTACTCATTACGAATTACTGTGCAAGAGCTAAAATACTCAATTTAAGCTCCTCTACTGCCTGCATTCCTTTAACCCAAGAGGTGTAAAATACCTTATGTAAGGAAGAAACATCTATAGATCACATTGTAATTTAGACATAAACTAAAAATATTGAATTCCTCACACCTCCTTAACAGACATTTAAAAATTGGAGGAAGGAACTTATAAAACTTTGTCTCTAACCTCACCAAGTATTTAGAAGAAACGAGCACATTTAAAGACAACAAACAGTACCATAACATAATCATTATGAAAGAAGAATATAAAATGATAGCCAAAATATGTGCAGTAACAGAAAAGTAATAAAAAAAAATAATTTGGAATTTTCCTTTGCAATGAAATGTTTAAAAAAATTTAAGGATAACCTTAAAAGGAAAATCTTACAGATCGATGTTGCAAGGTTTTGGAACTCCAAAAATGGAAGATTTGTTTACAAACCATGTGATAACAAAAGATGGTGCTGCATCGCCCACAAGTAAACCAACTGAGCTTCTAGACAGACTAAAAAATTACAATCTCACTTCTTATCTTAATTAAATATGACTACAATTGTCTTGTTCTTGAGAACGATTCTGTTTACAATCCTATTGCAGTGTCAAGAAGCATTTTCCACCTTCAGTTTCGTTTTAGACAATGATGCTAAGTCACATATGGCTAAATCAGACAAGCAGGAAGATATCCTAAGTTTATAGTTTTGAAGATATGAACAACTGCGCATTTCAAAATCCCGCGGTGAAAATAAGAGATCAACAAAGTTTCGCCAAATAACGATGCGCTCCTGGTCAAGTAATTTTTCCATCTCGTTCAGAAACTATTTTACCTTCTTATGGATTAAAGTTAAATACTTGTTCTCTCACAAAACTTGAGACGCGCATCAAAATCTTGTTTTTAATAATGATAGACGATCTAAAGCGACGATGATTTCCATCAATTAATTTTTGTCGTCTTAGACATATCCGAGACCAACTCTAAGGCCAATCCTACCACTTAAAAATCTGTTGGTCATAAAAAATGCTGGCCAAAAGTTTGACTAAGAAATCCTAGCGACTTGGTTACAAATTTCGCAGGCCAAGTTCGAAATACTTGACGATGTCCATACCTCTCTCTATAACACAAATGGTTTCTCTTGATTAGGATGGTTTTACAAGTAATAGCACCTTCAATATCTTAAAAGATTTCAAATAAAACATGTTTTTTGTGTCCATGAAATCTTCAATGTTTTCTGAACAACAAAGCGTCTTCAAACAATTCATCATTGCAACAACATAAAGATTCAAATCTTTTTCCAAAAAAAATTGGATGTGTTGACAGTCTAAATAAAGATATTCTATCTCAAATAGTAATTCCCTTTGGTTTTGTATGCGCTTTGACTTTTCAACCACCTCAAAACCTTCCACAGTAACTGTTAGAAGAAGATCCTACATATAAACCGCACTTATTTTTTACTGCCAAAGATAAAGATAAGTTCATCGCTGTTTTAGTGAATTATTCTGCTTTCTTCTTGTCATTTCTAACTTACCTCACTACTATATATTCTTCAATTGCTCAGTATTGAGAAGATCCCATTTCAAAAAGGTAAGTCTATATATTTCTAGTATAATCCAAACTACAGTGCAACAAGCTTCTGCCCTAAACAATTAGATATTTGATATTATTTATGGCTGCGACTTGGCTTTGCTTTAAACCTTCCAAAGTTTTACAGTAATCTCAGTTCAACAACGTCAGTCTACTTAAATTCACATGATTTTCTCTATAAATTATATAATCTCTAAAACATCTAAGTTCTTATATATATACTTCTTCATACAAATGACCATGAAGATGTTCCTCCAAAATTGCCACAGAAATAAGGTAGTCAAATAGTATAACACTTGGTAAAGAGCTAATTGATCTTGAAAACTCATATGTTCTTAACAATTAGCAGATCATCTCATAGCTACTTCTATCTTGGTTATGCAAAACCTTCAAATTTGCATTTTTGAGTTTCTTATCACACACTTAAAACTTCGCTAAAATAATCGATAAGAATGCTAAACTTTTTCCAGTTTTTTCTTTTGGAACTTCCAAACGCCAGCATCTAACTTTCATCTGGCTGTTCCACAGTTTAATCTTTAAATGACTATGTTAATACCCTCCATCCACAGCGTAATCAAAAGATCTTTATTAGGAATTATTCTCTTAGTTGCTCAATAAAAGTTGTTTTTGCATCAGCAGAGTACAATGCCCAAAACCTTTCTCACACTAATACTTGCTATTTTGACTTGTGGACACATGAAAGATAAACGAATCTACAAAGGGGGAAAGCATCTGGCCATCTAGATCAACAAGAATTTCAAGAAACAAAATTCCCGATTGACAGCTTCCCGTCGTTTGGTGTCCGTTGAAATGAGAAAATTAGTCAGTAGATGATAGCCTCGAAGGATGGAAGCAGTGTCGGAGGAAACTTTCGCGGAACTGCGCCGCCTCTTCGGCGAGATGAAGAATCTCCACGACGTGAAGCTTGGCGAACGGACCCAGGAGTCCGGGGACGGAACCGCGCAAAGCGCGGTCCCGGAAGCTCACTTTGAAGGTCTCATAAACCGCCTGGACGAGATCATCTCGGCGTCTCCGAAAGAGGGCGACCAGCACGTAAAGCTTTTGTCCATGAAGTCGTCATTGCTATACGAACAGGCCAAGATGCTCATGTCCGTGGACGACCTAGACGGGTCGCAGACGATTTTAGAAAAGAACTTGGAGATCATCGAGAAGTACCACGATCACTACCAGATTACCTTCTTGTACATGAGGGTCGTTAACCATCTGGCCTACTTGCTGTCGAAGCAGGGGCACTTTGAACGCTCGCGAGACCTTTTAGAGAGCATCTCGGATGCCCAAGAACCCACACACGACATGCTGGTGTACAGGTAAGGATTTTAAAAAATATATATATATATATATAAGCACAGCACTTCAGGCCTGAAGGCCTATGGCTTGTATTATTTTCTTCCATCTTTTCCTGTTCCTTGCACACATTTCCCAGTCCCTAATATTGAGTTCTTTTATATCTTTTTCCACGTCTTCCCACCATGTTCTTCTGGGTCTTCCCCTTCTGTTCTCCCCTTCCAACTGTTGGTGGAATAGACGTCTTGTTACGTGATTTTCTTCCAACCTTATGTGTCCCAACCATCTTAGCCTGTTCTGTTTGACTACATTTGCTATCCCAGGTTCATTAAACTTTTAAAAAATACCCCAAAAAATAAATTACAGATAATCGAATGTTACAGCACTGATGAGCTCTTCTCCAACGAACCAATTGACCAAACTCACGCAAAATCTAAGCTTAACAAACTGGTTGCAAACAACCTTCAGATGTTAGGGTGGATCTACGGAAGACTTGGCATGCCTGGCGTCCATGCTACCAAGCAGCACATGGCTTTAGAGCGGCAGTTGCAGGCTGGAGATTGCGATTTAATCAGCTGGTCTTGCAGATGTTCCAGGCTAGCGGCGTTGTATCTCAGCAGATGCTGTTGGGTTTCAGCCAGGTGCAGTAAATACCCTTTATTAATTACAATTGGCAACATCTAGAAAGGTTTACTTTGCAGGTACCATCTGATAGTAGCAGAACTAGTACTGGATGGTTTGCAAAAAGATACCCCAACACATATTGACTTACCAAGAGCCCAGGCAGAGCTTGCACGTAGTTGGGTCAATTATGGACTGCATCTTTTCAGCAACAGCAAACCTGACTTGATTGATAGGAAGTACCCTGGAAACTATTGCACTTATACTGCAAATGAAAACGAGAATGAGAGTAAGTTAAACATTAGTTTTGCTATTTATGTTACTCACTTCAGTTTGTTTTCTATTACATTTCCTTCTACAGCAAACCAACCAGAAGAAAGTGCAGAACCTGAAGAGCTAAAATTTTCTGGTTTCGACGTCAGCACTGATGACATCCCAGCTGCTCCTATCCGGAGCACCGAGGGAGCGCGCCAGCTGTTCCTCCACACGCACATGTGGCTGAAGCGGGCCAGACTCTACTACACCCTCCGAGACTTCCCCATCCAGTACGTCAACGCGGTGCTAGACCTAAGCGAGCTGTACCGCTTCCTGGCGTTCTATGAGGCAGACCTGGACTCGCAGTACAACGTGCAAAAGAGGCGCGCCGACGCCCTGGAGACGCTCAGCGCCGTGCTGCGGGAAGTGCGCCCCCAGTGCTACATCGCGGTCAGCGTGGAGCTGCTGCGGGAGCTAGCTGAGGTGCAGATCGAGATGATGGGCATAAACCTCCGGCGGCTCCACATGGCAAAAGATGGTTATCGCAGCACTTTACTAATTTACTCTTTATCAACAAGCTTATAATGTTAAAGGTATTGGGGATGACGAGGACAGCTTAAAGAGGAAGATTGCAGCAATAGCGAACATCCAAACTAAACTAGAAGGCGTGGGGGACATGTTGGGGCATGCAAACTTCAAAGAGGGAGAAGTTGCTGATGAAGAAAATGCCCCCTCTGATAATGGTTGCAAAGCTGATAACTGTAATGAAGAAAATAGATAAGATTTTATTTATTTAAAAGTTCAATCTTGATTATTATTAAATTGTCTACAGCTTTCATTATTACTATAGAGTTTTAGAAACATACATAATGTATAAAAAAGCGTAAAAATAAAATATCAAAGACAATTGTTTTCATTTTAGTAACTTTCATTTTTCCATAATTACCTAAAGACTCCCCTAGCGAATTTGGGAGGTCATAAAGCAGAATGTCTGATTGCTTAAGCGCTATTACAGCTTATGCCAACCTAAGAAGCAATTTCAACAACCGTTAATGAGAGTCCTCAATACAACAATAGCTGACCCTGGGGTGACATCGGTGACCTTCATTTTCAACTTAGTTTCTCAAAAATTATTTACCACATATACACTTGTCTTCTTAAGGGTATTGTTCTCAAACTATGCCTCAAGTCTGCTCAAATAAGAAACTTTGTAACAATTTGATAATTTATTTCAACAGGAATATAAATGCAATATGGAAATGATTTAATTTATTTATTTAAAGCTTACAATCAAAATCAGTTCATGACTAGATATACAACATTTAAATACAGAAATTAAAAATACTTCAAATAAATAATCCACATTAACGTAACGAGGGTCAAGAAAGCGGCGAGCAGGTGTCAATGGGATCGTGGCCACTGGCTCGATTTGTCGGTAAGCGGCACGTAGATGACGCCCATGAGGGCTGTGCGCCGGATCGATCCGTCTTCCAGCTTGTCTATCTGTTCCAGCTGCTGGTCCCCACCGGCTGGCCCCACAGGGACAATCAGGCGCCCGCCCACCTTAAGCCAAACCGAGTAAATTTGTTATTCTGAGCTGCTTGCTTTAGGAGTTGTACCTTTAACTGTTGGATGAGAGCTTCTGGCACTGTAGCTGCAGCAGCTCCCACGTGTATCGCGTTATAAGGCCCCAGCTCAGGTACTCCTAGTCGTCCGTCGCCCACTTTCAGTTGCACCTGACCCGTCCGCAGCAAGTCTGGATTGCCTTTCTCAATATTGCGCTGTGCTATAGATACCAACTCAGGTATGTGATCAATGCCCACGGCCGCTCTATAAAAAAAAACAAATCACAAAGAAAAAAATAAATTTTTATAATTATCATCACCCAAAAATCAACATTTAAATCATAATAAATGCAAGGTCCTGAAGATTGTGCTAAATCTATTATTGGTGTAAGTGGACTATGTTATGGAGACAAAAAATTGTAATTAAATATAAACGATACTCACTGGTTCAAGGACCTGATGACAAAATCCTCCAAACTATATTTAAAAAAGGGACTAGAAAGAGAAGTTAACAATGAAGACTAAATACCTTCCATCTTCTACTTTAAGATAGACTCCTCCAATATCCCAGATCTCAAATGAACTTTCAAAATGGCGGATTTCACAAAAAGTTTTCTAGAGTGCAGGACCAAAAATGGACTGCTGAAACACAAGCGATGACGTTGCGGCACGTGAGCGAAGCAGCGTGTGGTAACTTACAGCTGTTACTCCTTTCTGAATGCAAATATGATTTGCGCGCGTTTTACATACATACCGACCAATCTAAAAGTGCCTATAGACAGCGACACTTCTCAGCTTCTTCCTTCAAAGATTGTTAAAGTAACGACGGCGCAAGCAATATGTAACAATTTCCTAAAAACCGAATTCCTTCTCAAAAAATATTTATCCAAAGTGATACTAGTGTGGAGAATAATGATCAATCACCAGACACAGACCAATCAAAACTATCTGAAATACAATGTATATGCATTTTTATTGTATGCTTGAAAGTGTTGAAAAATTCATAAGTTTGAGGTTATTCCCAAAATGAGAAAAACTGACTTAAGAAAATGTCGACTTCTTCCAGTACTACAAAAAGAGCTAATTAGAATTGTCACAACAAAAATGGTACATTGTCTTCTAAAAGCTTCTGTACGCATCTTTGGAGCATTTCTATCAAAAGATGCAAGTGTATTGAAATTTGCAAATGACAGTAAGATAAATGCAAATAAAACACAATATAACTCAAACAATCTCTGACCAAAATGTTTGCATATGTGCTAGGTGGTAGACACTCTCTATTATTTTTGGCAAAATGTACATTTAATAATAATTTTCGTCATAACACTGTTAATTAATTAAAAATCATACTAACAATGGTCTTTATCTACCTAGACCTTAGTTTGCTGTTCTTAGAGATTAAAAAACATGCACCACGAAAACCAAGTCAACTGATCAAATCAACTACCTCTGAAGCCATTGACTGCAGTGACCTATAAGTTCAGTGACGTCAGCAACAGTCCCTACTACACATGTGCAAGTCCAAAGATGTCCATCTCAACTGTGGACAAAACATCAAGAATTTCCAAACGAGGTCTAGTAAGAACAGTCAACATGATGTTATGACATCGATAAATTAAAACATCAAGCATTGGAGGAAACAAATCCCGGACAAAATCAATGGTGTAATAAGATTTGCTAGGGGTACAAAAATTATACAGTTTATCAAGGAACAATTTAATCAGCTCTCTCCTAGATAGTAAAATTTTCGACTCTGGAATGCAAGGTCAAAAAACTAAGCATCTCTTAAACATGGAACGGATTCTCACCATGAGAACATTCGTTCATAAATTTTACATTGAAAGGCATTGTTAATTCTAGAAGATTGCTAATTAAGCACAACAATCAACAGCTGTGGCTGTTACTGAGGAGTTAAATAATCACAAATAGAAAATAGTTAAGTCAATCAGTTCACAGATCAAGTTAGAATCAAGTTTATTGGCTTAAGAACTACAACATACAAGGTTTAGACAAAAAAAATCTACTATAGACATCTTTGATAACAGATAGAAGATAATAGTCAGCAGTAATATGACAGCACATACAAATATTTCTACCTACCCTAAAACGACACAGAAAGGATCTGGACTTCTAGGATACTGCAATTTCTGTTCCTAAGTTATGAGGTCAGACAAGTTTTTACTGGGAAATAAAAATAATTCGAAAATAACATAGCGTTTACAAAAAGGGCAGTTGGTATGGCGCATTTGAAGAAGTTACAACTGCAGAAAAAATAACAGTAAGGTATTATATAACTAGGACATCTTTTGGATCACACAAGTACCTCAGGAAAAACACAACATGCATCCTTGTGATCAAAAAAAAGGACAGATTTACTAAATGTACAACAACTCAGAAATTGTCTGAGAAATTGTCTTAAGACAAAACTATCAAAAGACAAAAAGGTAAAGTTTTCAACACTAGGTCTTATAACAAAAGCATTAAAGAAGTGAAATCATATAAATGTCAATCCTGCTGTTAACACTGTTAACACAAGTGCTCATCACACAGTGACACGATAAGTAAAAGTTTTCTGTTTTTTCTACATTCTGACACTCTTATGGAAATGTACAGAATTTGCTACACCACCACTATAAGAAGGAAGGGGACAACTTCCTTGAAAAGAAGCACGCTTGTACAAACCACACTTGAAAAGGCAACAAAACGAATGGAAGCAGTTCAACTCGCCTTTTCCAAAAAGTGCGTCCTATACAAGGTGACGTGAGGGGATGCTCATTCAGCCTTCATTCAACAGTCAGAAGAAAGCAATAAACACTTGGCAATCAATTCCACCATCCTTCATGACAATGCGTGAAATACTGCTAACACTATGCTTCTTCGTTGCTGGTGATGGAAGGCACTAAAACAATGGTCACATTCACTTCACATGAGTTGTCATTACAATCCCTTCACCAAAATAAAAACAGAGCTGCACACGCTAATAGTGTGCGAAACAGAAATGAATAGACATTATGGAATATTACACATTTCAGTAAGTATTATCATTACTTTGCATGCAACACTTGTATTTTTAAATAGATGACTAAAAACAATGTCAACTCTTATAAGTATGCAAAATCGTTGTAATGTTTGCCCCAATAAAAGAAGTATCACTTTAAGGAAGCACTCTCTCTGAACATCTAAATGGATCCAAACTATCATTTGATGAAAAGAGCATTAATACAAAACACAATGACTTGATACCTTGGGCAGACCTCCAAAATGTCGGAAGAATAGCTGAACCTCAACATCACAAGAAGCAAACCAACAATAATTAATAGAAGACACAGGACCCAGTCCTATTTAAAAGAAGAAAAAGTACACAACTGTACAAAATTGTATAAAAGCATCGGTCACTTGGAAATTTGGATGTGAACACATCTTTAACTCATAAACTGACATCTAGAAGTAACTACGACCTAATCAATAGTATAAAATTAACAAATCGATGCGGTATTTAGTAAGGTATAGTGCAAGCAAAATGGATAAGATAAAGGAATATGGTCTAATTGCCACATGAGCAACACATTGATCAAAGAGATTTCAGCCCTTCTCATTGTCAACTGTTAGTGACATAATCACAATCCTTGCCAAAGAGACGATCGATTTCTCGTCTCAACGTCCCTCAGAAACCGATATATGACTGGCGTTGATATCAAGTAAGCGTTGAGTGCGGCCAGAAGTGTGGTCGCCAGCGCTTGGACAATGAGAAAAAGACCGAAGACATCCAACCTGACCCCCAAAAAAGCAGGTATGAATCCCAAGCTGCAATCCAAAAACAAAAGCGACTGGAATTTCCTCTCGATTGGGACCTTGTCCATTGGAGTCGGATATTATTCATCGGTGAGTCCAGAATGTACCTACATAACGACAGGAGACGTCAAATCTATAGAAGGCCAGTGGATCAATTTGCTCATTGCTGTATTCAAGAAACTGTTGCTTTCGACAATGTAAGTTTTTCTTGTCTTACAATATAAAGTAAAGTTCAATGTTGTATGGTTACTTTAAATTTCAGCAAAAATTTTTTCTATGACCATTGACAGCATTATCGACCTTTTTTTTATCAGGTTTATTGAAAACTATGTTATATATGGCCATGGAAAACACTAGCAATGTTATTCCAACAGAAACATTAAGTGGACATAACTTTTGCCTCCGAAGTTTCCTAAAGTTGAGACTCAGCTTGTGGATACGAATCAATTGACACCAAAATCTACCAATTATATCACTTCTGCCATAGCAAAAGTTAACCAAATTACATATAACTTATTTTGAGCTTCAGCTCTCAATCGATATTCTATACCGATAGCTTGCTTGTATGTGAATGTACAAAATTATAATTGAATACTAACCCATTTTCCCCGACCATAATGGCCATGCACGATGTCAAGTAGCCACTACCTGAGCCGACATCCAGCGCGCGCTCGCCGGCGACCAGCTGGTCCTTGAGCAGCTCCAGCGCGTGGGCGTGCATGTGAGGCGCACTGATCGTGACGCCGTATCCGATGCCTTGCGGGGCATCCATGTACGGGTTGTTCAAGCAGAAGTTGCCGCGGTCCACGGCCAACATCGCCGCCTCCACCACGTTGCTGCGGATGATGCCGTTGGCTGCAAGAAAAACTGGCACGGTAACCACAACGCCGCGCTTGTTGCAGACTGACCTCGAAGCTGCCGCACCATGTCGGCGTTCGTCTTGCCGTGCGACCTCCAAGCCATGATCAGCGTCGTTAAGGCAATCAATAGGATATTATTGCTTTGCATGAATTTCAGCTAGGCGCAATTGGCTACGCTTCACATTTAAATTTCACTTTACGCCGATTCGTAACTGACTGTCAAAGTCGGGGAGCAAAATAAAAGCGCAGTACTACCAAATTTACATTTCTTTTTAAATTAGCCGCAGTTTAGTTCCGTAACGTTCGTAACGTTGGTAGGGTAGTAACCATAGTTCTCTTTCGGCTCGCCAACCCAAAAAGTGCACCCCGATAAAAATTCTGGAAATATCTAATTGATCTTCTATTAAAACTTTGAGGCGAGACACCCGTTTGCAACATGACGTCCCCGCCAGCTGGAGGAGATGCGAATAAATCGCTAGGTTTGGCTTATAAGGACAAAAGCAAGCCCTCCGACATCCGGCGAAGCAACATAAACGCAGCCAAAGGTGATTCATAGCCTAACTTTATATTTAACACTCAGCAAAAATATTTTTTTTATGATAATACAAATTTACACAATTTATAATGGTACTGAGATGTAAATTACACTTTACTCTTGGTTTTTCTATTGTAAACTTGAGTTTCATTTGCAGCTGTCAGTGATGCGATTCGCACTAGCTTAGGCCCTCGTGGGATGGACAAAATGGTATTATCAATTTAACAATTACACCACAATATTATAATTTCATTTCTAATTGTTTATAGATTCAATCCAGTAATGGAGAAGTTACCATAACTAATGATGGAGCTACGATTCTGAAGCAGATGAATGTTCTACATCCTGCAGCTAAAATGGTGTATTTAATTATTTAAATCCTATTGTTAATTAAATTATTATGTTGCAGTTAGTGGAATTATCACGAGCCCAAGATATAGAGGCTGGGGACGGAACAACTACAGTAGTTATAATTGCTGGTGCATTATTAAATGCTGCCGAAAAACTCCTGGCACGTGGCATACACCCGACTACCATCTCTGAATCATTCCAGAGAGCAGCCGCTCGTGCTGTTGAAATCTTAACTTCAATTTCCACTCCCGTGGAATTGAACAACCGTGAACAATTAGTCCGGAGCGCATCTACTTCTTTGAACTCGAAAGTTGTGTCACAACAATCTAGTTTATTGGCTCCACTAGCTGTTGATGCTGTTTTAAAGATTGTAGAACCTGGTTTGTGCTTTAATAATTAACAAAGCCATTTTATTGCTTGATTTATTTCAGGACACGAAGCTGTTGTAAATCTATCTGATATAAAAGTAATTAAACAGTTAGGTGGTACAGTGGAAGATACAGAATTGATCGAGGGCATTGTATTTAACCAACGAACGGCCAATGTTAATGGACCGAAGCGTGTGGAAAAGGCTAAAATTGGTTTTATTCAGTTCTGCATCTCGCCGCCGAAAACTGACATGGATCATAACGTACTCATCTCCGATTATGCTGCAATGGATCGAGTGCTGAAGGAGGAGCGTGCCTACATTCTCAACATTGTTAAACAAATTAAGAAAGCCGGCTGCAATGTGCTGTTGGTGGGCTTGATCCATGCATGTTTTGAATTGATAATTAACGAATCATTCTTTAGGTTCAAAAATCGATTTTGCGCGATGCAGTCTCCGATCTGGCCTTACATTTCTTGGACAAGATCAAGGTTTTAGTGATCAAGAATATTGAGCGTGAGGATGTCGAATTTGTATGCAAGTCCCTGGGGTGCCGCCCTATTGCGTCGCTGGACCACTTCACTGCTGAGAATCTGTGCACGGCTGAATTGGTTGAAGAGGTTGGCGTTGGTAGTAGCCGAATGATCAAAATTACAGGTAAATTAGTGCGTAATGAATATTTATCTTGTATTTTTATCCTTGATGTTACAGGTGCTCAGAATGCAGGAAAAACAGTAACGCTACTGGTGCGTGGCTCTAATAAACTGGTGCTGGAAGAGGCAGAGCGATCGCTGCATGACGCATTATGTGTGGTGCGCTGCTTGGTTCGCAAGCAGGCCTTGATTGCTGGAGGCGGCGCGCCTGAAATAGAACTCGCCCTCCGGCTCGCTGCACTGGCCGATCAGACCGAGGGTGTGGATTCGATCTGCTTGAGGGCTTATGCCAATGCACTTGAGATCATACCATTCACACTTGCAGAAAATGCTGGGCTCAATCCAATTCAGGTAAATAAGATTTTAATATATAATTTTTTACAAACAAAATTTATGTTGCTAATTCTGGTGTGTATTCACTTAATGGATTTTCTATGTATGTGCTTTGTCATAATTTCTCACAACATGAAGTAAAATAATAGAAGAAGGAACAACTTACTAGAACAAACTGGAAAATAAAATTGAATGAATTTTAATGCCAAAATTGCTTCATGTATCAGAAGTACAAGACATTAAAATAAATATTTATAGCAATATCTAGTCAAAATGTAGATGAGAATTGACAAACTATTAAGGAAGCGTTTCCACTATGACCGTTTAAATTTGTATAAAATTTTTGTTTCATACATTGTGGATATGTGAAAATATCTGAGATCATCTAGAAATAACCTCAACTCTCATGAATAATCTAAATTGCTTTCTCATCACTGTGTATTGTTACCATACAAGTCCAACTGCAATTGTCCTTAATATGCTACTCTGGAAAAACTGCAGACTCTAGTACCAGTTATATATCAATCGATGCAACTTAAAAAATTATTTTAAATTTACAATTTTTAAAATCGTGTAGTCAGAAATGAAGGACGGTCTAAGTAAAGTGGAAATATTACAGAGAGCAAGATGTACGAGAATATTTTAAGAAAATAAGGAAAATAACAAGAGAAATCAAAATCAGTGAATTGTAAGGAAGATAGCAAAAAGGACTAAGGGAGGGAGTGAGGAGATGGAATACACCGAAACTAGCAAAAAAATAAACCTGCAAAGCTTGCAACACATAGCGAAGTGGCGAAGCAGTCTCCCAAATTTTTGAAATCGCGTTTCCGGGTTAAAGGTCACGTAGTATTTCAAAGTTTTATGTTTAAATTAATCAGTGTTCAAAGACGAGTTGAATGATATGCTACATGTCCTTTGTTGCTATTTTGAAAATTTGAAATCGTAAAGGTCACTAACACTGACCTTTGACCAATCAGTTTCAAAATCACTAGCAAACAAGCCTTTTTGGTCACCTGTCGATTGGTGAAAACAGAATTTGGAAATTCCCAGCCGTTCTCGAGTTTTTGCTCGGACGGACGGATGGACAACATGAAGTTAGTGACTCCCCTTCACTTTGCCACTTAATAATGGGATTACCACAATTTAAGTATGAGAACAAACAGGGAAAGAAGGAAAATAAATGAAAAAATTGAAGCAGATGATGCAAGACATGAAAAATAGTTAACTGAAAATACGCAAATTTTAAAAGAAGTTCTTAAAGAGTGGGATGGAAAGTGGAAATAATAAAAAAAGTCAATAATATATATACTAGAGAAACCAAACTAAAAAAATATAGTAATAAAGGGGCTAAAAAAAATTCTATAATATGTATGGTGATAAGTTGAGGGGACAGTATTCCACTAGATGGTAGGAATTTAAACACAATCACCAATTTTGTTTAAATGTTGCTAATGATGATATGGCTTTTTCTGCATGTATTTAGTAAACATTAGTGAGCTTGCATTGTTTGTTTGTTTTGTTTGTTTTTTTTTGTTAAAGATAGTATTTTTATATTGTTCCTTGTCTTTACTTAAACATCGACAATCAAAATTAAGTCAGCACATTGGACTCTAGCAATTTATTTAAGAACAAGAGCGAAGAAGAATCTTTAAGAGACTGCATTATCTGTAATACACAAGGCCAAACAATCTGAGAAAGAATTGATTATGCACCGCACCTCATTCGCTATCAGATCATCTCACTCTGGTAAAAGAGTTACCTTCAAACACTCCAAACTTGTGAGTAGAAAAATCCAAATCTGGTCACTAAAATGTTTCCAGATCCAAGGCAATAGAATAGCTTCCAAAATGTCTATAGTACACATCTTGATTTACTTTGAGCCCTTTGGGTATGAAAATAAAGTTCATCTGTGGAACAGATTACGTTTAATACAATGATAGATAAGACAAATTACTATAAAATTCATATCTAAAAAAAATAGAGATCTCTTTGCAGAATGTATGTATTAATTTTTTCTCTTCGTTGGCAGCGATCTTCAGCCTCTCTTCACACATTGTGTATGCAAGTATTTGTAATGGTTTTCACTTGGTCCAGCAGGTTGGCAATCTTTCTCTTGGCCTACTACCCTTATCTTCATTTGCTCTATTAATTTTTACATTTCGTCCAAAGTACTGTAGGATTCGTCTATGATAGACCATCAAGAGTCTATCCTTAGTACATTGATTCTTCTTTTTGTTCAAAGTATTTGCAGCATTCTCTAACAACACCACATGTTGAATACATCAATTTTTCCAAAACAATTCAATTTTGGGTGGCCATAGTTCATTAGTACGTGGTCCAATCCTAATGATATGGGTGTTAATGAAGGTGAAATTTCTTAAATAAACAAATAATAGAATTAGTGGAATAAAATACTGAATCTGTTTTGTTTATGTGAATTGTGTGTGACTAAGAAAATCTGACGAAACTTCGGAATGTTCTACATGCAGATAAACTACAATCAAATAATTGAAAGAACGGATATGACTTAATACTGTGAGAAATCTAGAAAGAATACCCTAACTGAAAGAGCTAAAGCTTATAGAAAGCGAAAATGAATATGTACTCTCAACCAGCCAAATACCAAGTGCAGCAGCATTTCCACCAACCTCTCATAATGAAATACAGTTTCCACAAGACTCGTTGACTTAAGTCTGCTCATTGCAGAGAACATCTTGGGATTTGCTGATATCACTGGTGGTAAACTAAAATTTAGGCTCTTTACTGGCAAAAACTAGACTGCCATGACAGTAATGAAACCCGGTTATTTCACCAACTAACCTGGTGACTCGACGACGGTTCCCCACTGCCATCCCTACCACACATGTACAAGTATAAAAGTGAAAGCGCACAGAATAACTTAACTTTAGAAGATCTTCTGAAGAAGCCTGCTGCAGTTATAAATGAAACATTAAGAGTTTCAAAAGTTTGACCATGGCTTAGCAGGTTGGGAATGAACAACACAATGCATCGAAACATTTTTTCTATATTTATCATACTTCTTGCATCATTGGCGTATACTAATGTGAAATAATGAACAAATGTACTCAATTGCAAGTTCCTAATTAATTCTTTCAGTTCTTAAAGACTTATTCATGTGAAAACCAATGGCTTAACTCAATGCATCTCCATTTTTTGCACATATTTAATGGAATCATAGTAGATCAGGGTTGTATTATTACTTATTCCCCAGAGAAATTTTTGATAACACATTAATACAAGACCAGTACTATAATACTGAGTTACTATAACAACCATGCTAATATTAACATTATTGTGTCAAAATCTTCTGTCCAAATCTCGCGTTCATGCGATTGCTTTAAAATCTCGAACGAAAAGTGGATGATGCAATGGAAATGTTACAATACTCTGGTTTATTGCTGGTGGAAATGAAATATTTGCTAGACAACATGGTGTATGATAAAGACTTTGATTTAATGGCGAACAAGGAAAACGGCTGCTCCAATGCAAATGCTGAAGTTAAACCACCTACCCAAAAATTGACAGATGAACCTCCTGTGTTGTTGGTAACTAAGAAGACAAAAAGTGGGAAGGTGCGTGAAACACGCTGCCTGAAGTTTGACAAGTATGACGCTTTCCTACGACTGAGGAAGCGAATGGCAAACCTGAAGAAGTTCTATCCTGATTTGTACAACCACGACGGTAGCATCATGACCCTGTGGGGAAATTTGCAAGCTTTGGAAGAATGCGACCAAAACGTGCTCAACATTGGTTTGGACAAAAGGAAATTGAAACGGTCAAATTAATAAAATCGCCCAAGAGTAAATTGTGTCTTTTTTATTCCAGACTGTTACGGAACTGAGAAACAGACATGCACGAGGCGAGACTTCTGCAGGGATAAACGTGCGGAAGGGCGCCATTTCCGACATTCTCGAGGAGCATGTGGTGCAACCGCTGCTGGTTTCTGTTAGTGCTTTGACTTTCGCAACCGAAACTGTGCGTTCCATTCTGAAAATCGACGACATTGTAAGACTGCTATTGTGTTTTATATAACATCTAGTATTCAACTAACTTTTTTTCAGGTCAACACTTTTAATTAGTTTCTTTGCGTGCTTCATCAATGTTACTAAATTTAATCCAGCAGCCTCAAGTTCATTAAACAAAGGATATGGTGATTTAGCTAATGTTGTTAATTATTGCTACCCTGCTACCAGTCGTATTAGTTTTTCATGCACAACTGAAACAGCATCGAATTGTATCACCAAGGGTGAATGTTTTAAGTTATTTTGTATGTCGCTAATAAATTAACATTCTTTAAAAAATGGTTATAGTTTTATTACGCCTCCCCCCTTCACCTTCTATATTTATTTCAAAATCATTGCATATTGGTAAAAAAAAAAATGTAATGACCTTGAACAGTAAAATCTTTAGCCGTGTAAACATAATCTTGTTTGTGTTCATTGGAAGAGTGCTCTGTGGTTCTTGCTAACCATATAATTGGAGTATAGTTTTGGGCATTTATCTTCATAAATAATGATCCGAGACACCAAATTGGTAATATACAAGTTGTATCCATTGCAATGTATCATTAAAAGTAATAGAGTAGTCTCACAGCAAATTACTTCAAATTAATGCTACTAAATTCTGGAAATTATACACTACTACAAATAATTTTCTAACTTAATCATTCACTTACTTCAGGTAGCAGCACTAGCTGATTTTTTGGAACCTTCCATTCAATGGTAATACAACATTCCCAGAAAATCATCTAAGAGATGTTAGGTTGATTCATGCTCTGCTTTGAAAGTCTTCGTCCTCTGATTTTTGAATTGATTATAAACTATAAATCTGCACAAAATATATCATTCATCATTCCTTCTTCCTCCAAAGTACTTAAATGAGAATGTATATCCATCACTTCATGAATGGATCATCTTCAAAAATCAAACTGACAGCATGTCAAGATGGATTGTCTTCAAGTGCTTTGCCAGAACATGGATGTCGAATCTGAGGTTAACGTATGAATCTTTAAAGATGGCCATCTTATTCTCTTAAATTCCATAGTCAATTTCTAAATGGATTTATAGTGTCTGATTTGCAGAAACTTTAAACTACACAAATCAGGTGACTTTGAATACTCATTAAAATCATTTAATTAACAGCTGGCTCCACATTGCTATTGTTACAAATTGTTTTTCCAAATTAAATTATCAGCCACAACCATTCAATATACAGTCACATTTATCATTGCACCTCATCCGAAGAGAGATGACAAATTTCATTAAGATGGGAATGCAAGACTCTGATGAAGATCTTGTCAATTCTGTATCTTATCAAAATTATTGTTCCTAAGTGTGAAAGAAATTGTCTCCTGAAGTCTAATCGATCTATATGAGATGTGTACTTTAGACTGAAGTCCTATTAGAACACTAGCAAGTGAGCTTTTTCTGTGGAGTGAATTGAATTGGTTGGACTCTTAGAAAAAAAACAGCTTTAGGTTTAGTCGAACATCGAATTCTACAGCTGTCCTGCCTCTTTCAGTTCCGATAAGTGGGATATAATTCAACAGAGGTTCTCTATTCAAACATACTAATCCGTTGATTTGCGCCTTGTACTTTCGATTCATATAAACTTTTTATTCAGCCGTTTACATTACCACGACGAGTTTAAGATTGAGCAGACAATGGCATCACAATAACACAGTCCACAATTTATTTTATAGTATTCCTCAACTTTATGTGAAAGAAATCTTACACCACTCCTCTATCGGGTGATACCTTTCATTTCAAGTAGTTTCGGAGCTCCAAACGTTTATAGTCTGAACCACTCGCTTTACTCATTTTTCCGACATACACCTCAGCTGCCAAACTGAGTATAGAAAAGTATTCACATCAAAAATGTGATCAAATACAATGCAGGTCCATTCACTTGGGGTTTTTGGGACCTCCCCCTTCCATCTTTTTTTTTTATTTGTTTATTTGACATTCAGATGACTTAGAAGTAGTTCCGCTACCTTATCTTGGAAAATGAAAATAGTATAAAACCTGTCTATCTGGGAAATTCTGCCTTTATATAGTACTGTCGCACATTCAGTTTCAGTGACATTTCGTGTACGTTCAGGTAGTTGCTTTGTTAAAAATGAGGGATTGTCAACAAAAAGGTATTTTTGGCGTCCTAGGCTGACAATTTTTCCTGCCTTCCCTCAAATTTTTGCATGATGGGAACATGGAACAATTTATTTACAAATGATAATGGGATGTCGGTACGGTGACCTTTGAAAAGTAAAATATGCAAAACGATCCTGAAGATAGGCAACTAAAAATACGGTCACAACTCAGCCACGCCACATTTCATATCAGTTGTCTTTGTTTACTTTATGTTCAAATGTATAGTAAATTTTATTTCTTAAAATCCGAGCTCCGGATATAGTAAAGTAGGCCTATTATCCAAGTACTGAAGTAACTCCACACTATGCAACTCACATTTCCATATTTTAGTGCGAAACCATACCACAAAACAACCCTCAGGTTCTTTGTCTTTGACATGAACATTCTATTATTTGTAAATTTCCACAATGCTGCATCACTTAAAGAAAATTATAGTTTGAAAACCATAGGTTATTGTATTTGTCCTCCATTGTATAATGTATAGTAGTCATGTTGCAGTGCTGAATGCTTCAAAATATAATGGAAACTAAGATTTTCTTCCACTTTTATGTACAATAGGTAATATACTAAAACAATACTTTATAAAAACATACCTATAAGTATTTACGCACCAACAATACAAATTAATTTTGCTATGCAGGTACATCTTGGAAACATCTCTAAATTCATTAAATCTTGGGAAGATGTCAAAACTGTCCGATTGGTACAAAAAAGTAAAAATCACTATTAAAACATAATTAGGGCGATTTACAAAATCTGCTCTTATGTATCTTAAGTTCTCAAAGAACTGCCAATACTTATGCGGTAAAAAATACAATTTGACATTGTATCATGTATCTAAACACCTCTTGCCTTCGTCAGACGTCTGAAGCAGCTCTCACAAAATGGAACGTGCAAGATTATCGCAATGCTCCCATATGCAATCCCGAACACTTGACTATTGCTTCTTAAAACTCTTAAGGATGGGGTAGATGTTATCGAAGGCCTCGTATATCTCCTGTCGGACCTTTGCACCTGTCAGCACCACCTTCCCCGACACGAAAATCAGCAGCACAATCCTTGGCTTGACCATGCGATAGATCAAACCGGGAAACAGTTCAGGCTCATACGAACTGAAAGACCCGTGGGTCAGCACTAGTCCTTCCAGCCTGATGGGAAATTTGACATCGCAGCTGCCTACCATATTCTGGATCTTGAAGTCAAGGAACTTCGCTGGGAAACCCAGTTTCTGGATGATGCGGGCATACTTGCGAGCAGCCAGACGCGAGTCCTCCTCACTTTTCGCCCCCGTGCACACCATCTTGCCCGAAGAGAATATGAGTGCGGTCGTACGTGGCTCACGGATCCTCATTATCACAGCCGCAAATCGTTTTGGGTTGTACTCAGCATTACGCGCATGCAAAGCTATTTTCTTCAAGTCCAGCTTACAGTTCAAGTTTACTGTTGAGACAATGTTTCTGTAGATAAATGAGAAATAAGAAAGGTTCTAAAAGATACTAAATCAGCTTACTGAAGCTGCGGAACAATTCCTGGATCTGCTGAATGAGGAGTTAAGGGCGTCATTGGGGCTGGCGTTGCCGGACCAATACTAGGAGGTGCAACAGAATTACTAGAGCCACCAACGTTAATCATACTAGACGACATCGTTTGTTGCTGCAAAGTAAAGATTAAAACAACGGAAGTAAGGTTAAATCACTGCGAGACTTACAGGGGTTTGTGGCTGCATCATACTCTGTGGGGTAGCAAAACCTGGCACGTATTTCGTCGTCTGTGGTATCATAGACATGCCCATCCCTAACCCCAGCGTTGGCGTCAGTCCCCCCATGGGTGCCAGCGGAGGGACCTGCGTGTGCGGCACTTGTTGCTGTTGCTGCTGTAGCGCATTGGGGAGAATCTGTTGGTCCTCTTCAGGCTGGTGCAGAGGAGTGCCTGGCGAGATTCACTCATGAAAGATTTGCAAAAGATCAAATTCTGGAGGCTCACCTATGCTGGGGATGCTGAAGCCCGGGCTGGGCAGCATCTGATCCATTTTTGAAATTTGGTGTTCCGAGTTCCTACAGTAAGAGTCCCCTCGATATGGTAGTGATAAAAACGTAAATAGTTCAACAAAAATTATTTTAAACTAATTTGAGGCAATACCGCAACTACATTCTACCAACTTAATTCTACTTCAAATTCTCCATAAGCTTTCAACATTGGGTATTGAATAATTCGATTTGGTATTGCCAACAGTTATTTTTCAAAATTTTTTAAATAATTTATTAATTTATATATATTTATTTATTTACAATCCACTAAATAAGGACATTTGTGAAAATAATAATGATGTGTAAATTATATTTATAAAGTTTCAAATGATAGACTGACCAAAAATGATTAATGTTGCTGATGACAACATAACCAACAATATTTGAATAACAGCCGTTAAACAACTTGAGCTATGTCGGCAGTAAACGATTTCCATGCAGACAATGAGCATATTCGGAGAATAAAGGTTGTAGCCGAAGGGGCCAGCCTCAAGAATCACGAGTTCATTGAAAAATCAAATGCTGTTAACGATGATATTCTTTCGGTTTTGCCCAGGCTCATCACAGAAGGTTTGTGTGTTTTCATATCAAGTTACAGGTATTAAATACGTTTGCCCAGATAAGGCGCAAAAGTCTGAAGTGCTCCGAGAGCTAAATAACGAGGAGAGCATCTTTGCTGTCATTAACCAAGAGAGAATCAAGGATTGCGAGCAGGAAGCCAAGCACAGCGAGTTGGTACTTTTTCTACATTACATTAGCTGAATTTGCAATTTACGGCAAAATAATTACAGAGGGAATTGGAAGAGAAGGAAGTTGCTCTCAAGGTTGAAATAGAGCACCTCGAACGTAACATCAAGAACTTGGAACACCCAGCCGACAGGAATAAGGCACATATTACGAAACAAAAATTGGAGAAATACAGGTAATGCCAGGACATATAGTAACTGTGTAATAGTTTATAGTTTGCAGGAATCTTGCAAAGGCATCCAAGAAACTGACAAGTACTAGCTTTGATTATCAGAGCACAAATGTTGTAGGACGTATCCTTTTTTGAATGTGCATCCATTGCAGTTGAATCAGCGACTTACCTTAACCATCTCATTAGTTATTAGTGGTGAGCACTCCATCCAAACATTTAATTATAATCCCAGCAAGCACGTATCCAATCGAATGTGGGAATCGCTAAAGGTGGCTGCTGCAGCAGATTGGACTGATATTTTCCGTGATAACGAAATGAAAACTGCAGGCGGTTGATTGTGAAATTTAGTTTTTTTATATTACATGCAAAGTATTTAAATAAATAAGGTAATATTTACAATAGATTTTTCAAAACTGACAGTTTTTTGAAAATACCTTTCAATATAATTAATTTACAATATTTTACGATACAACAAATATACGTAAGAAATATTTATTGCTGCTTAGACTTCAGTGGAAGTCTTGTAAACAACCTGTAAGAGTGCATTACACTGATGCATGTTACTACCAAAAATCCTATCACTAGCAGCAATAGGAAGAAGAAGGCAAGGAGAAACCCTTTCATCAATATCCCATAAACTGTGCTGATGCCATCTGGAAAAGAGAATAGTGAATTCGGCAATTGCAGATTAAACCAGAGATTTACTTGGGGTCACCAAAATCCCTATGTAGTTAGAGAGTACTGCTAGAGGCGTTAACATCACTACGGTCACCGCAGGCAACAGCCCTGCGCCCACAGCGACCACCAGCAATATGGTCAGGGTGGGTCTTTGGGCCAGCCATCGGATTGTCTTCCTTTGAACCACATAGAGTTTATTCGCAAAATTTTCTGGAAAAAATGTTCTTGAAACTCTCGCTCATTTCAAACCGTTAATTTTGGCGCCAATTTTGAAATAACGGTAGATATATCTGTGTGCAACAGAGATTTCGATTCTTCGGTTTTACTTACTCTGAACTGATCGACAGAGGTTTACTGACATGTCTGTCTAGGGCAACATTGACTCATTGACACACTGAATGTTTACTGACGGTCATGCAGGCATTCTTATCTGTCAGCCTCTTATCTATAATATTCAGTGATTTTATATTTTTGAACTTTGGCTGATTGATTTGTAGTTTGTTGACCTTTAGATTCATTCCACTAATAATAATTTATTTATTTTATTAGGAACCTACTTATCGTTTGGGATTTTATTTTAATAATAAATGATAAATAGTAAACTATATTTGTATTAGAAAAGTTGTCTAGTCCGGTACCAAGAACAGTTACACATGATATAATATAAAATAAAATTATCAAGAGTGTAATATACATAATCATAGTTACTATTATCACCATAAAAATACATTTTATTATCATGATAATTTCAAATTTTTTTTAGAATATATGCTTATACTGTTGGTACTACTGCTTAGTGAACTATAATTTGGGTTATGTTTTTGTTTTGTTCTCAGACGAGGAAAAATACCTGAACTGTTTGCATTGACTTATAAGGATATATCTCTCGACACTATATTTTTCTATATAACATTATGAGCCTTAAAAACTTATTAAAAGCTAAAATGGCGAGCAAACCATCATTGAGCGAACTATCAAAGAAGTCTGAAGAAGCCGAAGATCTCCACTTTCAAAGCTATTTAAAACAATGGAACGTGAAGATAGACGCCCCCTCCAACACCAAGGAAATTCCCAAATTTTTCTGGAGGCTGCCAGGTGAAAATGAAGTGCTGAGGCAGAAGTTCCGAGAGGAAACTCGTTCGAGCTTCCTGCAGAGGCGCAGCCGCGAGCTGCTCGACAATAATGAACTCAAGGCATTGTGGGTCCTACTGGATCAGCACCAGACAGCTCCAGACGAGCAACTCATCAGCTATGCAGACTACAAGAAAGTGACCGCCCTGGCTGGTCCAAAATTGCAACCCTATTTTACCACTAACATATTTGCGCGGTTGCAGCAGGGCGACCCCTATGGACGAGTGTCCATTATGTCACTGTTTAATTACGTGATGCGAAAAGTGTGGTTGCAACAGACACGTGTTGGGTTGTCTCTGTACGATGCCTCGGGACAGGGCTACTTACGTGAAACCGATCTTGAAAGCTACATCGCAGATTTGCTGCCTACTCTGCCTCAATTAGAGGGGTTAGAGAGCTCCTTTCACAGTTTCTACATTTGTACAGCCGTAAGGAAGTTTTTATATTTTTTGGATGGGCTTCGTGCTGGGCGGGTGCGCATATTAGACGTGTTAGTTTGCTCTTTCTTGGACGACTTGCTAGAGCTGCGTGATGAAGAGCTAAGTAAGGAACTACAAGAGCAAAACTGGTTCAGTGCGCCATCTGCATTGAGAGTCTATGGACAGTACTTAAATCTAGACCGAGACCACAATGGAATGCTGAGCCAATCCGAACTCGCCCACTATGGTTCGGGCACTTTAACGCAGCCGTTTTTGGAACGCGTGTTTCAGACCTGCCTCACTTACGGTGGTGAGATGGACTATAAAACGTATTTGGACCTGGTCTTGACTCTGGAGAACCGGTCTGAACCCCAAGCACTTGCCTTTCTGTTTCGCATATTAGATCTCAACGAGCAAGGCTACTTGGACGCCTTTACTTTGAATTATTTCTTCCGTGCCATTCAAGACCAGATGCGCGCCCATGGGGCTGCGCCTGTTAGTTTCCAGGATGTGAAGGATGAGCTGTTTGATATGGTGCGGTCCAAGGATCCTGAGCGCATCACCTTGAATGATTTGTTTGCTTGCGGCCAAGGCGACACTTTTATCAGTATTTTAATTGAGTTTCATAGGTTCTGGACATACGAGAACCGAGAAGCGGTCACTGCAGACCCTGTTCAAGACTAAATTGTAAAGATGTGCAACAAAAAGTGGCTTTATGCTTTAATTCCTAGTTTTCATGTATTTAATTTATTTTGTGTTTTTACTAATTGATGTTCAGGCAGCTTTATTTTTTTATTAAATAAATAATATTTTATAATTATTGTAAAGGTTTTTATAAAATAGTGAAGTTTTTGATACCACATTTTCTTGACTGAAGATGGCTTATTTCAGTTGAGTTTGTAATGTACTTCTTAGCACAAGTAATAAACAGCGAGCATCCCTTCTATTTCAAGGTTAAATTGGTCCTGATTACAAAAATATCACCACTGATTACACATTTTTCAAACTGTAACATTGGCGCGTTAGCCGGATTGAGAGACACTGTCGCGCTACGCGCCAAATTCAAAAATATTGCAGGGTTGTTTAAACTCAACCTAATTGTTGTACGATAACAATACAGGACACGCGATTAAAAGAGTAAATAATTGTGGCGGTCGGAATTTATGAATCACTTCGACCTGCCTCATTATACGCCCTAGTTATTTCCATCAGAAGTTGGAGGTTAACGCTGGAGATTAACCTACCAAATTGTTTGTATTTTCAATCAAAGTGCTGTTTGCGTCCTGCAATAATTAGTTCCTCTAGAAAGATACGCCTGCAGCGAGCCCGACTGCCATGTCTTCAGCAGAAGTTAAGTCCGTGAATGAAGCTGACCTGCAGGAGCTGAAGAGCCGAATGAAACTGATATCGGAGGCGGACCCCGCGCAGTACCACAACGATTTTTCTCTCAAACGTTATCTGAGGGCCTTTAAAACTCCGGACGATGCGTTTAAGGTAGTTGCCCTTTAATTAATTAGCCTACATTGCAAGCTTCTATCGGCTGCAGGCTTTGCTGAAAACCAACAAGTGGAGATCGGAGTATGGAGTTGCGCAGCTGACCATAGAGAATCCCGCTATAAAAAAGAACCTCGAGGCAAAAAAGGCGCGGGTATTAAAACACCGGGACCTGCATGGTAGGCCAGTAGTGTACATTCCAGCAAAGAATCACAGTGCAACCGATCGTGATATCGACGAGCTTACGAAGTTCATCGTTTATTGCTTGGTTAGTTAACACTTTCTTTTGGCTCTGTGATGTTTAAGTGTGTATCTTACAGGAGGAGGCCTGCAAGAAATGCTTTGAGGAAGTCATCGACAACCTGTGCATAGTCTTCGACCTAAACGAATTCAGCTTAAGCTGCATGGACTACCAGATTCTGAAAAACTTAATTTGGTTGCTGGCCGGCACTATCCGGAGCGGCTGGGGGTCTGCCTAATCATCAATGCGCCCCCCCTGTTCTCCGGCTGCTGGGCCGTTATTAAAGGATGGTAAGTGGCTGGAATGAATTAAATTTGCGGTGCTAACGAGTTACATTCAAGGCTAGATGAAAACACCTCCAGCAAGGTTTTGTTTGTTAGTTCGGAGCAGGAGCTGTGCTCGTTTCTCATACCAGATATACTTCCGACAGATATTTAGACGTGCCCGTGGGGCTAGCAGGAATTTGTTTAGTACAACCGTCTATCAGCAGCTCTTCTGTATATAAACTGTGTATGCCATACCAATATAGATGTAAGCCAGCTGATTTTAATCAGGGTAATAATACTCGGTAAAAGTTAATTATGATGCATATCCTACTTGTTATTAGAGTTAGTTGTTAACAAAAATGTAAGATGTTCTGCATTTTTAACTGTACATAATTTTACAGCTACTAACATAATCTACAGTGCAGCTTTGGTTATCCGACTGAATTTGAATGGATGTATTGTGTAATTTTAATTAATGAGAATAATTTTTAAGTGTTTAAGTACAACTGTAACTGCTAATTCAATAAAATAATTGTGTTTAGTTATGTTTTTATCACATGAGGTATTTACATGTACGTAGTTAAGCTGGCTGAAGATAACCGAGTCCTCCAAACATGCTACCATTATATAATGCCGTTTGATTCAGTCAAATTTAATTATGACTCCCGGTAGAGCTGCGGCCTTGAATGCTTAAGTTTCAAGTGCAGAGAGAAATACGGTTGGAGAGCTTTGCCTGCGTATGTTCTAAGAGTTGATAACTAAATCATAAAATGATGCAATAACCCCAAGCAAGTCTTGCACAATTTGGAAAACTTGAATAGTATAAATTTTTTCCTTTTTACCATTTGCGTGTGTAGCATATATTTGACTTTTTTGTTCTAGATGGAGATCGTCATCTGGCAAGGGTACCTAAATTTTTAATTTTAATTGATGAAGTAGTGATAACATCTATTCTTGTAGTTTATACTGAGAAATTGTGTACGAAGTGACAGTGCGTACAGGCAAGATAAAGCTAAGGAGGGAAACACGTTGAAAAGAGACGGGTATAACTAGAAGAGGTAAGACACCCGCATAGGATCTAAGAAATTGAGACAAGAAATAAAATAAAAGAAATTACAAGGTCACTGTACAGATACTTAAGGAGAGGAAAAGATGTCGGCTCAGTAAGAACAGTAAAAAATAAAAAATGGTTGAAGTACGTTACAGATCTACAAGAAAATGAATAAAGTATAAACGTATAAGAAAGAGAAGTAAGTAAAGATGCGTTAGGAAATATTTTGATGTTAGAAGTAGAATGCATAAAAAACCTAAACAGGAAAGCAACCAGAAGTGATAGAATTTGCAAGGAACTGTTGAAATATGGAGTGGAAAGAATATATAACTTAATAAAAAGGCTGGAAAGATGAAAGAATGCTCTGAAAATGAAAACTAGGAATGATAATACCCAAACAGTTTGCACAAATTAGAGAGACTTGCCCAAAATAAAACTACAGAGCGAAATGACAATCAAGAGATTACAAACATATTAATGGTTGGATGAAGTAGAACATAACTTACAAAATCTAGGAGACAGAAAATCAAGGGCAAAAAATTGTGGAACAAAATAAGCTAACAAATTAGATGAAGACCGGACAAAGAATGATCCACCCTAAAAGGATCCAGAAAGCTTCTAAGAAGTGGCGAAACCCCTACATGGGGTGTTGAGCCAGTAGCAATAGCAAACTTTGGGAAAAGCATTACATTTTTGAAGTCCATATATTATTTGCTCTACTGTTCATCACCTGTTTGGACTGTTTAAGAAAACACATGGAGCACAGAAAGACAAAAACTAATAGATCCATACAAGTGGTGGCATATGCAAATGATGTGGTAGTTGTAACAAAAAATTGGAGAAAATTACTTGTCATTGTCTTCAATGAATTATAATTTTGAAGAAGTAGATACATTCAAATACTGTATAGGAGATTTGAACGAATATATATTAAACAAAGAATATGATTGAGGTACAAGGCATTTTTTTCAAATGAACATACTGAAGGATAAAAATCTAAAATGAGAATATACAATACACAATTGGACCTATTGTGACGTACGCGGCTAAAACAGCAAACTTGACGCTGAAAGAAGACAACAATGAAGAAGAAATAAGACCACTGTTAAACCATGAAATTGACGAATTGATAAAACATGAAAACATAGCTCGAAAAATTACGGCGCGAAGAATCAGATGGTGAGGACATCTAACAAGAAAAGGAGGAAACAACTCAAGCAGAATCTTGATAGAACGGGATCTAGAAAAACCAAGACCGAAAGGAAGGCCGCAAATAACTCGAAAGCAATGAAGATAAGAAACTGGATGATAGGATATAATGGAATAAGGCAGCGAAAAAGACAAAAGTGCATAATAAGCTATAGAAAACAAAGAAGAAATGTGAACAAATCCACCATGTTAATAGGACTTTAGAGTTGGGAAGTGCACCTTGCATTATATTAAAGAAATGAACAAAAATGGAACGTAAGCCCCAAATAAGCAGATAAAAAGGAAGACCACATATGCGAAGGAAGATTTCGAAGAAAGAGATAAGTGAAGCAAATTCAGGATGGCAGGAAATAGAAAGGTAGAGTAGAAAAATCAAAGAAGTAATAAGCTATAAGGCTTATAATTAAGACACAACAGTGAAGTATAAAAACTATTGATTAATGATTATTAATAAAGTGTAATATAATTTTACAACATGATAAGATGACAAGTTAGCTCTTAATCTTATCAGTTGATGAGAGGGTAATAAGAAAGAATTAGTTTTGGTGTTCCTTTGCCAAATTAGACCAAATTTTGGTTTTGGAACTGAAAACGTGAAGTTTTTGTTATTGTCTCTATTGTAATAGGTTTTGGGAAATCATTAAAGGTTGAGGAAGTGAAGTACTGCACGTGTATCTCTAAAGGTGAGAAGATGCAAGAATATGACTGGTGTATTAATTAATTGGAAGTAGAATTTTTAAAAATTTGTACGTTTTTGGATAGATAATTTTTGCATCTTTTGCCATTTTATTGATTTGTATCCCCTTCTGGATGAGAGAATCATTCTCTTTACTTTTGAAGTAGCTTTACCACCACAATCTTCTCTCCTGGGTTTTGTCAGTGATTCCTACATCTAGCTTTAAACGCCTTCATTGCGTTATTTGTCAGCAAATATGATGCCCAGTAGCTACTGCAGCTTCCTCACTTAAACAGCATGGCATATTCGTTCTTTCTTGACATGAAGAGTGTAGTATTGTGTCTTGTAAATTATGCTTTATTATGACTTTATTATTTATGACTTATTTGTAGATGTGTCCTTTTAAGGTTTTCGGCATTTTTGTCGTAAATTTTTGACATGTTGCCCCATTTTTCCTTCTAATGTCAAACTTGGACACCTAAACGAAGCAACAATTTTCATCTCTCACTATACACACTCCAAGTATTTTGGCTTTCGTGGTTTACCTTAAATACCTGGCTCTGAATAGTTTTCGCCCACTGAGTGTCTTGTCATGAGTTGGCAGTTAAAAGAATGTCAATTGGAAATATAAGATTGGTTGCCGCTAGATACCTCCTGTAATGATCTTTATAGTGATGAACAATTGGAATGGCCCGAAAGTTGATTCTTGGTGCAATCTAGAGAAAGGTTGTATATCTTCGACAATATCCATGTGAGTTTTCTGTACTTTTCTTTGTATGGAACAGTTTCACATCTGATCTCTAAACACCTTTATCAACCTCAGGTAGCTTCTTAGTCTTTTTTCTAAGGCTCTTGCACGTCGCTTTCCAGCTTATACATAGGGATCATGGAGAAAGATTCTTATCTGTCTCGTATTTTTGCCTTCCGCTTTTAGATTATATTCATGAACTAAGTTATGAATTACACATTTTCTTTGTCTAAAGTCTCGAATGCGTTAATTAGGACCTCATCAGATCCTCTTCTATTTTTTTGAGGTTGTCAGCAACATCAATCGCTTCTCTTTTTTTGCAGTGTTTATAATATTCTCAAAGTTGTTTTCTCCACTTTGTTCTGCGTTGTTTCTGTATTTTTCTCTGTCTCCTTTTTCCGAGATTCAAATTTTGTCTCTTATGTACCATTCCACATATTTAGATGGTGGTTCATGTGCTTTGTTGCCCGTTTGACGACTTTGTACATATAACTATGTTTTATGTTTGTCCTTCCATATTCCTTATACGCTGTGCACTTGTTTGTTCTACTACCACCTATCCCTTGTTAATTGTTTTAAATCTCTCGTATTTCCTAAAAGTATTTTACCCTTGACGACAGTCTCTTCTCTGATATGGTTCCAGATTACCATAGAATCGTTCAATAATGACTCCAACTTAATTTCTTCTGTTTATCGTTTCATGGAAGATGAACTTATATCCTTATCTAGTTCTTTACTTCTATTGGTTTTTCATTTTGCCTTCTGCATACGTAGCACTTTGAGTGGATGGACAATTTTCAGATTTTCTCCATCATCATATCAGTGTTTATAGTAGCTAGATGAACTTTGGTCTAACTTCTTCTAGTCGCCTATCGTTGCATATCCCTTTCTCTCACTTGATACTTTTCTGATTAGAACACTTTTCAACCGGCTGGCAGGGTTTATAGGCTTAGTTTCCTTCGGGTTTTATTTTGCTAGGTAGATTACATTATTGAGTAGAATGTAGCTACAGTTGTTCTTCTCTTTTATGTCTTAATCTTGTTACTGAGGTAAAGTTGCATGATAATGTTCTGATTGTTTATATTTGTTCCTTTTAGCTGATTCTATTTTTATCAACGGATCATTACAATTTGAAACACTCGTTGGGGATAAAAAATGCTAAGGCAATCAAAAATACGTTTTTTTTCTTTTTCTTATTCTTTCATCCCTTTCTTGTACTCTTTCGGGTGTCGAATTTGGGTTAGGTTCATTTTATCCATCTCATGTCTTTCAGAGCTTTCTTTTATTGTTGTGCCCCTTTTGTTTCCGATATCTATTATTTGTAACCACGTTTTCCTTGCTCTTCCTCTTCTCCATTTCTGGTAATTTTTTGCTCCCCACGCCCTTCTTGTCAATCTGTTTGGGTTCACCCTAGTCATTAAAATAAATTTTAAGAAATTTAATTCTAATCTTTATTATCAGAGTTGGATAAAAGAGTGCCTTTTATTACTATTTTTTTTTACATTTTACAAGGAAAATATATCAATTAACAATGGAAAACAAACTGCTGCTATACAAGGTTATCCTGAAGCCAACATGTACATACGGGATACAGTTGTGGGGCACTGCAAGTAATTCCAACTTGAAAATCTTGCAGAATCTTTCAGAACAGAGACTTGGTATGCAAGTTACTTGTAGATAAACATGAATTTAAAGTAAAATTTGGTAAAATAGGAACTCGAAAAAAAAATTGAAGCGCAGGATTTGTGTCAGAATTACCCAAATAATAGGATAAGGAAAGTCGTGTGATGTTCACACCAGATTTTTACATGAAGTAAATAACCATCGGATAATTGTTAACAATATTAAAACTAATCTCCAACGAATTTACAACTCAACATAGAACACATATATAAGTTTGACTTTCGTAGCGTAGAGTACTGTGTTCCTATAAAAGCGAGTTATCAGTGAAGTGATAAGGTGCAGCCACAGGCCGCAGGCTGGCCAGACACTACTCAAACAGTGCGGCGTTCGCTAATATTTGAAGCAGGAAACGACATACGATATGTCCCACGGACCGAGTGCCGCTAGCGCACAATACACGCAGCCATGTAATGTACCTTTATATGATCAAAATTTTCTAATATCACAGCAAATAGCTACCTACAATCAACACCCCCAACAAATGCTTGCACAAAATATGTTTTACACTCAACAACCACAGCAGAATCCACCCTCTTGGCCTGAAACGTATTAAATATTTGTAGTCAACCAGACCCATTACCTATAAGCCAAAAGCAGTTTCAAGGTACCCTCGAATTATCATCCCAGTTACCGAGCTATCACACTCAGTAAATTACGATGCCGTTAACAAATACCCCAATTTATCAGCAAAAAACCATAGAGTGGAAGTAATATGTTCTCGAAAAATATCACGCAAAAAAATACAATTAATCACAAAACAAACACAGAGGAGAATTACGGCTCTGACGATGAACCGTTTGAACCAAACGAGTTTCAAAAAATCGAAGCAAAAAATGGAAAACGAAAAAGAGATAAAAATAGCCCCCAAAATCAAGCACAAGCAGCTAAGATACGAGCCGAATCAAACCAAATCAAAACAAAAAATCGGTTTGAAGCACTATCTGGCACGGACGATGATCGATCATCGTCAAAATTAGCTCCAAAAAATGCTCCAGCTAGTACGAAAATTCCTCTACTCATTCTCTATGGGCTAACCAAAGAAGTCCCCACTTTAGTAGAGCTAATTAAAACGGCGACAAAAGAATTTACATATCAGCTACTTGCAGATAAAAAAATGAAAGTACAACCAAATAACGTAGAAAGCTACAAAACAATCAAAAAGGTGCTAGACGAGCAAAAAATTGTAAGACACACGTACAAACTACCAGAAGAGAAACTCTATAGAGTAGTCTTAAGAAACATTCATTACAGCACGGACCCAGACACAATAATAGAGGAATTATTAAAAAAAGGGGCGCAAGGTGAAACAAATAATGAATGTACGAAATAGAGAAACTAAAGGACAAAAAAACTGATTCTTTATAAATCTCGAAAGAAATACAAATAATGAAGATATTTACAAAATAACTACCCTTCTGAATGCAATTGTTAGATTCGAAATGCCAAACAAAAAGCAACCACTCGTGCAAAGCAAAAGGTGTCAAAACTATGGACACCAAGAAACCAATGTACGCAACAATACCGTTGTGTAAAATGTGCAGGCCGACATGACTACCGAACATGCGAAAAGAAAAAAGAGGATGGAAAACCCTCAAAATGTTCAGTCTGCGGTGGCGCACACCCTGCAAATTACAAAGGATGTCAAGTATACCTAGACATTATAAAAAGAAGATTTCCTTCCAAAGACACGGCAGTGCCTCAAGCAAAAACACCCGTGCAAAAAACGCAAATTACATTGCCACTGCAAAGAACAGAAATTCAACAAAGTGCACCAACCACATCAGAAACAAGAACATATGCTCAAGCAGCAGCTAGGCGACCACAACAAAACTACAACATAAATTCACAGCAACAAAATTAACAATTTGCAAATTTCTCCATTATAACATATCTGCAACAACAGAATACTTTCCTGCAACAGCAAAATACACAACTTCAACATCAAATCGAAAACCAACAACTCGCAATTAATCAACTAACACAAGAAATCAGACAACTAAGGGAAGACATGACCAATAATTCCAAAAAATAATGGCCCAATTGTAGAAAATAGCTTTGTGGAATGCCAATGGTATCTTAAACCATAAACATGAAATTGAAACATTTTTAGCAATCAACAACATTGACATTCTGCTAATATCAGAATCACATTTAACTTCGAATACTAGTTTCAAAATACCACACTACGTAGTCTATAATACAGCCCACCCGGATACAGAAAGGAGAGCCAGAGCTGGAGCGGCAATCATTATACGACATGACATTAAACATCATATGCTACATAAAATCGAGAAACCATACCTTCAAGCAGCAAGTATTGCCGTAGAAAATTGGCATGAACCGATTTCAATATCCGCAGCATATTGTCCACCTAATTATCCAGCAAATAAAGAAGCGTTTGTAGACTATTTTAATCAACTGGGGAACAGGTTTCTTGCAGGAGCCGACTACAACGCAAAGCATACTAGTTGGGGATCACGACTCACAGCACCAGGAAGAGGAAGAGTACTCTACGAAGTAATGGAGGAACTCCACTTGGGTCGCTTATCCACGTATAAACCGACATACTGGCCGGCGGATTTAAGTAAGTTACCAGACTGCTTGGATTTCATTGTAATAAAGGGCATTGCTAACGGATACCTAGGCATTGAATCAAATGAGGACATTGCTTCGGATCATACTCCCGTAATAGCGACTATTTACTCGGCATTACAACAGAAAGAACAACCCATAAAATTATATAACCGTAAAACAGACTGGGGACTCTTTAAAGAAATAGTAGAGGGTAACATTAGCATTAAGGTATCATTAAAAACAAGGGAAGAACTTGAATTAGAAATAAAAACCTTTATAACAATAATTCAAGAAGCGGCATGGGAAGCAACACCAACGCAAACTCGAAAACAGAAAAAGATAAATTACCCGGTAAACATTCGCGAGAAAATCGTCGAAAAAAGACAGCTTAGGAAAATTTGGCGACAAATACGAAATCCGCAAGATAAAACGAACCTCAACAGGGCAACAAGACAACCAAAACAACTATTGATAAATCTCAAAAATCAGTCATTTAAAGAATACCTGGAAAATATGACACCAACTCCTTCATCCGATTATGCGTTATGGAAAGCTATAAAAAGGCTCAAACAACCACGCGAACATATTCCACCCATAAGAAAGCCAAATGGCGAATGGGCAAAAACTGATCGGAGCAAAGTAATAACCTTTGCGGAACATTTAAAAAGAGTCTTCGAACCATTGCCTCAAGTAACATTCAGACGGACGAAGAAATCAACGAATACCTGGACAGACCAGAACAACCTAGCGAACCGGTAGCACATATCACAATAAAAGAGGTGAGAAACACAATTGAAAAAGAACTAAATGCAAAAAAATCACCTGGTTATGACCTGATCACTGGCCAAGTAATAAAAGAGCTACCACACAAAGGAATAGTTATGATGACTCAACTCTTCAACGCAGTACTACGACTAAAATATGCACAATGGAAGACAGCGGAAGTAATACTCATTCAGAAGCCAGGAAAACCACCTAACGACCCTACCTCGTATCGACCAATTAGTCTCTTGCCAATAATGTCGAAACTTTTGGAAAAACTAGTGGCAAAAAGATTGATGAAACTCGTCTCCGAAAAGAACCTTATTCAAGAGCACCAATTCGGTTTCCGAAGATAGAACAAGCGCACCGGGTTGTAGATATAATAAACAAAACCTATGAAGGAAAAAGCTATTGCGCAGCTATATTCTTCGATGTCAGCCAAGCCTTCGACAAGGTTTGGCATCAAGGATTACTATATAAATTAAAGCAGAATTTACCAGAAGCCACGTATAACATCCTCAAATCCTACTTGCAAAAAGGCTGTTCCGGGTGAGATACAAAAATGAACTAACAAAGTTGTACCCAATAACAGCGGGGGTACCATAGAGCAGCGTTTTAGGGCCAATACTCTATCTACCTCTTATGTACAGTAGATCTCCCGACAGACACGACCTCAACATTTGCGGATGACACTGCAATATTAGCAACTAGCTCTGATCCGGTAGAAGCACATAGGCTACTACAAAATAACTTAAATCAAATAGAATCATGGTCAAAGAAATGGCGCATTAAAATTCACGAAACGAAGTGAACACACATTGTATTTACGAAATGCCATGGTCAGGCAACCCCGGTAACGATATGTAATCAAATAGTGCCCACGGCAAACGACGTAAAATATCTAGGTATGCACCTAGATAAGCGTTTGACGTGGAAAACCCACATATGGAATAAGCGGAAACAGCTAGGCACAAAATTTCGCAAGCATTACTGGCTCCTTAGACGTAAGTCACAATTATCTTTACGCAACAAATTATTAGCGTATAACTCAATCTTCAAACCAATATGGGACCTACGGGTTACAGCTTCAAACTCTAATACTGCCATCACAGAGAGATTCCAATCGAAAGTTCTTCGTGCCATAACAGATGCGCCCTGGTTTGTTACCAATAAAGACATTTACCACGATTTAAAAGTGCTTTCCGTGAGTGAGGTGATTACAAAGTGTAGTGTAAGATACTTACAGCGTCTCGAAGTGCATCCAAACCCACTAGCGATTAGCCTATTAGACAACAGTCAGCAGACTAGAAGGTTAAAACGAAAAACGCCATTAGACCTGGTACACGATTAGTGAGATCATTCATAGGTAATCTAAGTTTCAAGCTTCATAAAAATAGACACTTTCATACCCACTGTTATTATTGTAAAACCATTGTTGAGTAAAATAACATCATCATTCCATTTAAATTTTATTAGAAGATACGTAATTTAAAAATGCATAATTAATATATAGAGTTTGTGATCATTGGAACACATCTGTCTACCATGCTCTGTACCGATTATCATATATGCTTATTGTTTTTGTATATTAACAGATTGCATAATAAACGTAACACACAATAAAGCATAGAACAAATGGTCTAAAAATAAATGTAACCTCGATAGACGATTATCGTATTTTATTAAAATATTATACAGACAACAACCTTCCATTTCACACTTATAATCCCGCACCAGAAACTCTAAACTTTCTACTACGTGATGTTCCAACCTCGTTAACAGCCCAAGAAATTTATAACGGACTTACAAGACTTTAAAAGTTTAAATTGCTCTGAGGGAACTTAAAAAGAGATATTAGTAAATGCAAATTTGCTGCCAAATGATTCGAGATTACTTTCAAGAATGATAATTGCGTGATATATATTAATATGAGTTCTTACGTTCTGAAAATTGATGGGTACCTGCGTGTGCGCGCGCGCTTAAGTGCGCGCGTACGTTTCTTTAGGCCTATTGCTAAACAATTTCCTTCTAGGGTTTTCGGTCCGTAGCTCTTGTCCACCACTCTGCAGTGCCTTTCTTCTCTAGGTTTTCTTTAATAGCTATTAACCATTTCTTGGCTTCTCTCTTCCTGGCCTGGTATTTTAGATCCTTTGTCTTCTTTTCCAGTTTCGATACTGATCTCGCCATCAGGGTTTAATCGCCTGCATATGCTAGACACTGTTAACTTTCGTGGATTATCATTTTTTCTTTTCGAAGGCTGAACAGGATGGGTGACATGATATTCCCCAATGCATTTGAATTTACTTTTGGTATGTTTCAATATCATTTTTATTAGTCTCACTTGTAAACTTTCCGAATTTTGAAATGGTGTCCATCTGTTGAGTGTATCGTATGTTTGTCTAAATTTAACAAACAGCACGTACATGGCTGCTATGGTTGCAACTGCTGGGTATATTAGATATGGTCTCAAAGAATTATATTTTTCAGATAGCTAAAATGGTTATAACTTAACAATTACTGTACACGAGCATTATTTATCTCTACAGTGGCTTAACAGCTAATTAATTATGCTATCACGAATTATCTGTTTCACAGACCGATTTGCACTTCGATCATCGCGCAAACTGTACCTCACCGCAACTAATCTTTTCTATGTTTTCTATGCCCTCTTAAATACCTACGGGCTTAATTTTAAAATTCTTGATGGTTCACATCGTGGAGCTTATCTTCTTTTACTACCGCGTTAGTCTAGAACTTTTAGTAGTTGTCCTTTCGGTGCACTTGCTCGCAGCCCTTTTACGTAGGCAGTAAAATTTTTAACTACTATCACTACTAATCAATTGGTGCCAGGTCCGAACTATTAGGTGGATGCATAAGAACCTTCCAACCAAGTTCCCAGAGCTTCTGGCGAGTCGCTATTGATGTGTGTGGCCTGGCGTTGTCTTAATGATACGCAATTCCTGTCCTAGTGGCCAAAGTCTGGGCGATTGATTCCTTCAGACGGTTCAATTGTTTACAGTAAAGGTTCAAATTAAGAGTTTGGAGCAGCTCATAGTACATGATTCCTTGCCAATTCCACCAAACGCACAGCAAAACCTTCCTGGCCGTCAATTCTGGCTTGGCCACCGTTTGCGCCGGCTCACCGCGCTACGACCACAACCGTTTTCGCTTGACGTTGTCGTAAGTGATCCACTTTTCATCGCCAGTCACCATCCGCTTCAGACTTTGTTGCGATTCTGCAGCGATCACAGATGGAGATTCGGTCCATGAAGTTTTTTTGCGTTAACTCGTGTGGCACCCATACACCCCAGGTTTTTTGTGCAATGTTTAGCTCCTGGACGATAGAAACAGTGCTTATATGACGGTCGGACTCGGCCATTTCCATGATTTTATCCACATTTTCGACAATTGTCCTTGCAGACTGAGAGAGATCAAAACTGCGCTTGATCGGTTGTTATAGTATCAGAACCATAAACACTATTCACATTTTCAGCCGCCTGGTTTGCGTTTTCACCTTTATCGAAGAAGAACTGTAAAATATAGCGTATTTTCTCTTTGTTGGTGTCCATCTTTGACATGAGCTCAAACAAAACTGAGTCAACTATTCACAAAACTGTCAAATAAGTTTTTGTAGTACGAAATGTCAACTTTCTAAAGCCATCTAGTGCAAGCCAATCGGACTTTAGAGTGCGAGATACAATTTATTAAAGCTATCTATTGGAAAAATAATGGATTTCTTTTTACTAGACCTATTATCATATTTTTGTACACAATACTAAGTGCGCTCTTTGCCAAGCTAACTTGATCAACTATTAAGAATGCTCGTTATATAAATCCTTATGATTAAAGCAGCTTCCAAGCTGGAGATCAGCTTTTATTTCTGTCATTTCTGACATCTGTCAAGCCTTACTTTTAAAGGCTTATAACTTTTTAACCTTTTTAATCTTCAATCTGAGTCGAAAGACACTAGTCTGAGGTCTCTACGATGTATGCATCAGAAGTTTAACGATATACAATAATAACAAGCTATTGCAAATTGGTCATATACAGAATGCTTATAAGGTAAATTAAAAAATTTTACAATATAATCGAACTGCAAATATCTGCTAGATACCCTTTTCCCTAATAATAAAATATAGTTAGACTTATTTTCAACCAATTTATTTTGATTAAGACCATTTGAAAGCAGGGTGGGACATTAAATAGACCAATCCTCTATTCCTACTCCTTCTTGGTCAAAGAAGCTCTAAAAATTGCCAACAAATTCTACTTCTTGGGTACTGTACTAGATATAAAGATGCCCTTTTCGCTGTTAAGTACCCTAAAATATGCGGCGTTAATTGATTAACGAGCAGAAAATAAACGATGCGCAAAAAATAGATTAGAAAATTACTAGAAAATATTTTGGTATGACTACTCCTGTAGATGACCGGGAGCCTTTATTAATTATTAATATTTTGTAAATAGCATATAGAGATAGAGTGTAATTAAACGCTTATGTTTGCATTAAGTTCAATCTACTTATATCAATACCATACATAATGTTATCAAAAACAAAATTGTTATTCAATCATTACCTACTCGATAACAACGGTGTAGTTTTTATGTCATGGCATCCTTCGTTCGGTTTGCAAAAAGCAAACTTCTTACTTCAAGTTAACTGCATAGCAGATATTCGGTCACTTGTTAATAGCAGCGCGCGCGAGCGGACGCGAGTTTTCCCATTAAAATTTTTGAACAACGGTTTTGGTGTTTCGCCCGATACGTTCCTTGTATGCCGTTCCCAGCTTGGAAGAAATCTTCTCACCACCAGCGGACCGAGTGAGTTCAGGCGCGCCCCGGTCTATGGAAATGGTGCGTAAACACCCTTCCCGACCTAATAGAAAATTTAACGTTTGCTGTGGGTTAGGTGAATGCAGAGCCCTCAACTCAACAATTGGTAAGTCGTTTTTTATTTTTCTACTAATAATGGGATGCATGATAAAGGAATAAGGCTGAACATGTCGCTCGCAAATTATTCCCACACTTTCAAAAAGAATAGTTTTAAAAAATTTATTCAACGTGGATATTCAAATGGTCGGTTGTTGGGAATGGTTTGCAATAAAGATATGCATTTGTGTAGCGCTACACAAAATTGGTGGTACGCATGGGTTACTTACAATTGCAGGTATCAAATATGACATCAAAAATGTGGATAGTTAAAGAAGAAATACAACAGTCTTTATGATGTTTTAATTGGAATAGTAATTTAGCTTACAATGTCGCACTGTCGTAGTGAAGCGGTTATAATCCATACCCCAATAGATCGACTAGTTGTTTCGTTATTTGCAACCGAATTTTACTGATTTACAATTCATTGTATTATCGAATTTTTTGCGTGGTAGTATATTAACGCGAACGTTTGCAAGCCCTTTCTACAAAATAAATCAATGCTGAGGATTAGGTATAGGCAAAGCAGAAATGGTCCCCCCATAGTATCTGTAAAAGAGTCCATCAATCGGTTCCATTATATCTTTTTTTTTTTATGTAAGTAGAAGTAGCTTTCAGCTCCATATTCGAATTAGTCGGTCCAAAATAAACTATCTATTATCTGCAAATTATTTTCATTACGTGCACAATTTACTGCATCAATGAAACGCATTTTGGATTCCAAAAATAGTTTTATATTTTTCCATCAGGACCTCTAATAATTGGTCGACCGTCTCTTCACTCTTATGGGTATTTATCAACCCTAAGCCCTCCCTGCAAAGCAGCTCAAAGTTAGTTAAAGGTTAGGTGTAATCACTACGGAAATGTTTTTCCAATGACTGTAAAAGAACCAACAAATCGGTTCCGTTATCATTTTCTGTGTAGTGGGAATATCCTAACTCCAAATTCAAACTAATCGGCCCGAACTGCCCAATCGATTATCTACAATCTAGTTCTACACAGATAAATCACTGCGTTATCTAAACGCTTATTGAATTTTGCAAGTTTTCTTGCACATCCCCCATCTGGACCTTTGTCAGTCGGGCGACCGTCTCTGCACGACCGGTACCACTTAGGTGGGAGTGTATCAACCCTGAACGTTCGTAATCCCTCTCTACAAAAGAGGTCGGCGTTCGCTAAGGGTTAGGTATAAGCAGTGCAGTAGTACGGTCTCCTAGTGGACGTTAAAGAACCGACTGATTGGTCCTGTTATCTTTTTCTACGTGCCTAGGAGCTTTCAGCTCCAAATTCCAATCAATATCCTTAAACTGGTCTATCTAATATATACTAATTCTACTATGCGAATAATTCATTGCATTTGCAAAACACTTTTTAAATTCGAATGTTTTCTCACATCTGGATCTCTATGAATTGATAGACCGTCTCTCCACAATAGGTACCACTGGCGTGGAAGCAAATTAGTTCTTAAACATATTAATTACCCCCTGCAAATAAGGTTAAAGTTAGTTAAGTGTTAGTATAAGCAGTGCAGAAATGTTTAGTCCTGTTATCTTTTTCTATGTAATAAGTAGCTTCCATTTTCGTTCGGCCCAAAACTGGCCGATTTCCTATTTACAACGCGCAGAGTGCACTGTATTAATAAAACTTTTTTTGGATTCCAAAAGCTGTTTCATATTCCCCTTCTGAATCTGTATCGACGAAAATGAGTCGAGCCTAGCTAAGGATTATATATATGTAGTCGAGAAATTGTCCCTTAATATTAAAAAACCAACTATTCGGTCGCGTTATGGTTTTTTTATAATTTTTTAGGTTTTCCAGCTTCAAATTTTAATCGGCCCGATCTGGCCGACCTACAACCTAATTTTAATACACGAATAATTCATATATACTAGCATTGTCGAAATGCTTTTTGGTTTTGAAAAGTATTTTTACATTCCCCCATCTAGCCGTCATTTTATCTCGACAGGTACCACTCGCTTAGGAGTGTATCAGTCCTAAAAATTTATAATTTGTGTCTACAAAGAAAGTTTATATTCGGTCATTATTAAAATAAACAGGGTACAAATAGTCTCATAGGCATTAGATCGGTCTTGTAAATCTATTCTCCGTAATTAAGAGTTTTGAACACAGAGTTAGATTCAAATCATACACATACACATACATATTATAACTGCTTGATAACCACCCTACTACCTGTACTCCGATTCCTGTAATCCACCCCAATTTAGACTTTGATTGGTTAGTCGGCCGTTCCCTCACGACAGGTACCACTTAGGTGGGAGTGTACCAGCCCTGAACATTTGTAATCCCTCTCTACAAAGGAGGTCGATGTTCTCAAGGGGTTAGGTATAAGCAGTGTTGAAACGGTTGCCTAGTGGCTATAAAGAACCGATCGATTGGTCTTATTTCCTTTCCAAAGTGCATTAGGCCTCCTGGGGATAGCACTTAAAAAAAAAAACGCACAAAATAGCTGTACCTCCAGGGTTGTGTGGAAATCGGCTAATCCCGACATTAATATTTTCTTGTATTTTCAATAATTTTTATTTAAGTATATTTATTTTTGTAGATTAGGTATAAATTACACTAAGGTTCCATTCAGTCTGAATTTGGCTTGTCGTGCCTAGTGTAAAAGTTTCCTAATGCTTTTATATTTTAATTATTATATTACGCACGGCGTCCGCATAGGCGATAAGTTAAACAAAATACTTTTTTTAATTTATTAGATCTCCTTTTCATTTTTTTTATTATACGCGACAGTAGGATGACAAACTCATATTTTTATAAAGTATTGTTCTATATATAATAACTGATACGTATTATGCGTGTTATAAGCGTTATACGCTGTATCGTGGTGAAGGCCACATCTTTTTATTTAGAATGATTTGAAACTTGATGGTATTGTTAAACACCTTGTGTGTATCATATTCAGATTATTGATTTAATTGGGTAAGTACTATCAAATAAATGTCCCAAAACTACGTTTGTAGCCACTAGAAAGACATAAACGATTTTAGAAAGAAAAAGATTCGATTTATTGGTGCACCCTGTATTTGAATTTATATAAACTAATTTATGAGACGTGCTTTATTAGATACAGTATACAATATCAGCCTTATATATTTATCTACCACTATTTCAAACACTCTGTGTATTATGGAGAAAATTTGTTTGATAGCGTTTGGCAAGTCTTAGGAAATACACGAATAATTGTGATGCAAGTTGTAACACATTGATAACTAAGGTGTGAACGCTCTCAACTTCGTTTTTTCTACCTGTAACTTGCGAAAACCGGTGAAATTGCATTTTTTCTGGTCCAGTTGCCACTATGAAACAAACCAAAAATTTTATCTTTCGCCACCACACCAAAAAAGAAAATCCAACAATGCGCAATTTTCCAAGGTATGGGCACACGAAGAGGATCTTTACGCATCAAGCCAAGTGTGGGAAATGCGGAGCAATTCGCCCAACAAAAACGTGCATTAAAACAAAAGAAACTCAACCTAAGTGTGTTTTATGTAGCGGTTCACATTTCTTCAAACTATAAAAGGTGTCGAGTTAAAGAGGAGAAAACTTCCACCAGCACGTCCGAAAGCATCCACACCATAACCAAGTTATAGATTTAGTCACTAATTATAAAAACTTTTTGTTCTTCCTCTTATATTTGTACAGACTTTTTGTTCCTGTAAGAAAACATTGGTTTTGACCCTTTTATAGGTGACAGTTTTGTTTAATTCAAGCTGTCAGAACAACAGGGCAAACCAATTTCTTCAACAAAGCTTTTTCTAAAATTTTACTGTTGATAAATTTACGTTTTTTGGGGTTGCTCAATATTAGTTTGTTATTATCTGCTAAATGGCGTTCTTTTTATAATCCATAGTCAAAATAGTGAAACTTAACATATTCTTTTATCTTCAGAAAAAAGAGTTTCTTCTTTTAGCACCAGGTACGCATTTGAGTAGTAGCACCAACAAAATTAGTTCTTGGAAAAGAACATCGTTGTATTACACTACATGTACATTTTGTTTGCTATAGCGAGTTTCCAGTTTGAAAATTCTTGGTTTTTGTTCTTAGCTGAGTTAGACCTGTCCAAAAGAAGTATTGCGTATTACGATCTTAGATTATAGAAGAAGGTTGTGGAAATGTATAAATGCAAAAATTATATTAACCAAGGCTTCTAAGAGAATTTTTATCTGTTAAGTTTTCATGTAGATGACTGAGCCGACTAAAGAAACCTATCAATATAAAGTTCTTTTATTGAATAAAATTGATAATTTTGGTTTTTCTAACCAAATTCAGTTTGATTCATATCGGTTTATCTTTTATATTGTTCCATTCATTTTGTTCTTTTATCTTCAAGATTTTTTGTCTCTTATTGTTAGTAATTTGTTTTGCATGACTAGATTTTGATTACTTTTTTTTTTTTTGATTACTTTACCTTAAGGTTACCTTTTCTGTATTTGGTCAGTATATCGTCTAGATGAGGTACCATGGTACAAACAAGACGCAACTGCTACAAGTGCACATCATTTTATTAGTTTCTTAATACAAGCGCGAGTGCGTAAGATTAATATGACAGTTATAGTTAACTCATCCGTTTCTCCCTATACTAAGGTTTACCTCCAAACAGCTCACGCCGCTGTCGTGCGTGATGTTCAGCTTCACGTCTAAGTTCCCGGCAGCCAGCGGGAGGCGGCTCCTAAACTTGGACAGGTCGATCTTCTTGCTTGGGTTCCCGCAGGTGGTTTGCTAGAAACGCAGTAGATAACTCGAAGATGCAACCAACAAGAAGACTTACGGCAGGTATAGGGCACTGCTTCGGTATGTCGAACATCTTCAGCGTGTCGGCCAGCATGTTGTTGTTATTCTTGAGGTGCTCGCACATGTTGGCGTTGCCCTCTATAGTGGGTAACGGCGGCTTGGTGATAATGTAGTGTACCTACAATTTACCCTAGAATATTACGGCATTTTCCTGTTGGACGGCGCGAACCTCGGCGGTTTGGAACGGCTTGGTGATCTTGATGCAGCCCGACGGGATCAGCTTGCAGTTCTTGTCCAGGGTGAGGCCTGCGTTTTCCAGCTGTATCACGTTGTTCGGGTTGCAGTTTTCGATCTTGTTGACTTTCAGTTCATAGCCGTTCTGCAGTATGGGAAAATCATTGTTAACTTTTATGTACTCTTTGTTTTTAGTAACGAGGATTATTTTGAAAAGCAGACTTTAGAAAAGACAAAAGACATTGAAATTTATTTTCGAGGAAAGGATGTTTTTTTAAATGAAGAACAAGTGAAGAAGTTAAACTTTTGTTGGAATGTGGTCAATTTGGGGATTGCAAAACCTTCAAGCTGAGCCTTGGTATGGTTTCAACCTTCCTGACAAAAAAGGTCTTTGACCTTTTTCTTGTTTAGTTTATCCTTTATTGTTTCATATTCTAATGCTAGACTAGTGATTTTTCTTTTTATTTACTTTGTTTAGCTTTTTCATTTGGTAGAGAAGAAAGGAAAAACGAGCGTGATGAAGGATAGGAAGTAGTCTAAGGAAGCGTCTGTTATAATAGAAAAATTCTTTATTCAAAAAAGGAACAAAATGAAAAGAATATATATTTTTGATCTACAAACAATTAAAAACGGAAAAAAGAAAAGACTTGCTAATAACGGCGATAAGTTAGAAAAACACTTTCATTATCAATAGGAAGATGCGATATTTGGTCCTTATGCATTCTGAATGATATTAATGTTCATATAAGAACACTGTTTGGCCCAATTACTTGTTCTAGACGGTCCATACCATTTAAAACTTTCTTCAGTTTCTGTATGCTTAAATTAATGTTCTGGTGGTCGTTATTTCTTTTAATCTGAACGAGTTTTTAATACCTCATCGTTATTCATTAATTCAGGAGTATTTGTTCTATAAACTGAAACAGAAACTAAGCGAATACTTTCTTCAAGTCTGAAAATAAAAGCATTAGGAGTGTATTATGACTTGCGTTCTTAAAACGCCGAAAACCACCAGGATGTAAAAAATAGAACCGCTACGAAGAAGAGAAGAAAAATCTTAAAAATTAAAAAATTAAGGAACAATAAACGTCACTTTAGGCATTTGAAACTCAAAACCGTGAAGCTTTGCATTTTCCCAGGAAGTATAACTGGCGAACTTAAAGGTCAAGACAAGTAGTGCATTGGAACCACTTGAAGATCAGGATCTGCACCTCAGCCCCCCCATCATGAAATAGCTACCAACATACACTTTAAAGTATCACTCTCACAAAAAAGGAGGCTTACTATTTTGCTTCAAATGAATTATTTGGTGGTTCGGATAAACGGCGTACGGACAATGATGGCTGTACTATTTTCAGCTGTATGTTTGACGTGCAGTAGCTTACGTAAGTTGGCTGTTCAGAAAGTTTATAGCAACAAGCGACATGCAAAGACAGTTTTTCATTAGCAAATATTGATCCGAATGCCTTGGTATAAGACGAAATGATTTAGGAATTAGACTACTAAGCCACAGGAAGTCTTCTATTAACGGTTTTTGATAGTATGACCTGTTCTGCTCTTCTCTTTGGTGTAATCTGCAGAGCTTTGTCTCTTAACGGTCTTGTTATTTTTGAAGAGATCTTCCATACGTTGTAAAAACGAAATTTAAAGAAGTCGAACTCGTTTCAGAAGGCTAAAAAATCTGAATACGTAATTTTGTTTAAAGACACACAGACCAAGAACATAGATCTGGAAGATGCTTACCATCCTAATGCAGTCGTCTGTATGGCTAAGCTACTTTATAAATGGACTGAAGATAGTACGTCTTGAGTCTATCTATCAAACATTCATCATCTTAAAGAAACTCGTACCGATCTTTTTCAGTCAAAAAGCAAATCAGAGACGGGATCCCTCTAGAATTTACCAGTTACAATAATCAAGAGATGTGTAAATGGTAACGATTCTTAGTTTGACATGTGGTGTAATAGAAAATCCCCAACACATTAAGGACCATATCAGGCAACCATATAACGTTACGTACAAAATCCAAAAGAACCTGAAAAGTAATGTGAAAGTTATTTGCCCCCTTTTTCAAAGTATATAGTAATAATTTGAAAAAATCCCAATGATTCTAGGATTTACCTGTCTCCCTCTCTCTTTCCTGAAAATAGTCAAGAAAAGTCACCAATTTATAATACCAAGGCAACTTTCCGAACTGTGGTGTTTGCAGATACTTCTCAGGTGCAAGATAAATTAATTGTTGCGAATTACACAATCGCCAAATGCCCCTTAATTAATTAAATTTCGTACTTACGCAGGCCAAGCTGCCCTTCAGCACGAACGCCGCGAAAGTGGCCAACGCCAGAGCTTTTCCCCCCATGGCTGCTGTTGCGGAAGCGAAATCCCAGACTGCTCGGATTCGCGCCTGTGGCCAAATATTTAAACAATTGTCGCGTTTGTGCGCGCTAACTCGTCCTTAACAGCCATGTCATTCTATACAACATTAATTTGCGAACTCGATTAGGTCCTGACGACATTACTCGGTTTGCTGCCGCGGTTATTGTCGAACGCGATTTTTTGCGCGCGGGCTTTGATGATTTAAGGAGCCGAACGCGCGTTGCAAACGGCGCTGCTGCCTTTAATTGCCCTTAAATATGGCAAAACTCGAGTGGAGTGCCGCAATAGCGTGACATGGTAATTTCAGTTGTGGTCCAGCATTTTGCAGCGCAATTATATTTGCGCAGTGTAATTTAAAATATTGCGTAAAAGTGGTTAGGACGTAAGTGCTGCTGATTCATCGAACACGTTATGGTTATGTTCATAATTATTGCTGGTGTCTGATTGTTTAATTATGCAATAAAGCTAAAATAAGTCGGGTTAAGGGCGACAAAGCAAATCCTTGGTTTCAATTTTTTTCAGTTTTTCAAATTTTATAAGCAGGACCAGAAATGTTGACTTTGATTTTTATAATAAGCAAGGTGTATCGCCAGACGTTGCCTTAATATTTACCACGTTAAACTCATATTGGTATATCGAAGTGCAATTACGAGTTAGCTTTTCCGCCCCGTATCCCGCCAGCCGAGTGCTACGCTGCGGCTATCGCCCGGCGCAGTAATCCTTCTAGCATTTTCGGGGCCACGCGGAAATACACGATGTTGAAAAAAGCGACGGACAAAAAGACGGGCATACCGTACCCAATAGACTTTTTTATATGTATAAAAGCCTAAAACGAGTTGGCTTTATACTCACTCAATTATCTACGTGGGCATAATCTGTAAGGACAAAGAATAACTAAAAATTCTGCCATTTCACGCATGTTTAAAATTTCTTTACAAATTAAATGTTTGGTTTGTTATTGAACACGCTGTTGATCTAATTTCTAAATTTGATATCTAAAACTACCGAAAGATTCCGACACATGAGATTTTTTTAACTTTACGATAACCTTAAGCAATAGTGAAATAGACCCGGCGAACTATACGATATACTTTTCCCTGCTATAAATTTTTTACAGGAATTTAGACGGAGATCAAACAAAACTGATCTTAAACAAGAACTTGCTTCAAGAATAAACCCTTAATTAGGAACTTAACAAACACACGCTAAAGTAATGCAGACAACACTATTTTGCAGTGTAAAATTTTGAGGTGATTTTCTGAATTTTTCGTCCGCAATGGCGTATTCAATCTTTAAAGGCAGTTGGCTGTCCAAATAGTCGTTTGTATTCCCACCCTGCAAAGGCGGATCCACCCCAAGCAAGCACCGAGAACCATTCTTACTCTCTAAACCCACGATGCGCTTGCCGGACTCTTACAACGTCAGAGAGCGAAATAAGGGATGTGTGAAAATTAGTAATTGGGGCCAGAAACAACCGAGGCAAAAGCGATGACTATACAGTACAACAAATACAGTGCATACAAATAGTACTTTTAGATCGCTTGAAAGCAAGTTCCAATGACTTGTTTGATGAATATATTAAATGATTAAAATTGTAGATTTTAAAGTTGCATAAACGCAGCAACACTGCTAAAAGCATTCTCCCGAAAAGGGAAATCTGCAGCAATCTAATAGAAAGTCATTACCTAGATCTAATTTAATGATATAAGCAATAAATTTCTACCTCTATTTTGAACACAGCTACGTGAATATAAGGGGGAAGAGTTTTTCTTCTACTTATTCTCCTGATTTAAACACATTTTTCCCGTGGCGCTTTTACATCATCCTCAAATCTCTATTCTCCGAATGCTTTATTTGATGGTCCAAATGAATGATTATTGCAGAACGATAAGTTAGGACTGTAGAGAGGCTGTCCCAGGGCAGTCCAAAATAAACCTCCATTTTTTTATAAAGTTCAATTAACTGTATGGAGCCAAACACTGTTGTGATGCAAGATAGAGTTTCGGATTGAAAATGAATAATTTTTCCAACGATATGCATAACCATCGGTTTCGAGAAGGAAGCGAACATTACAAATAGCCTTCTAAGTCACGTTTTCAGTTGGTTTTCTTACAACTTGGGTGACTTTTATTTTAACTTCCCATTTTCCTAAAAATTGTTTATATCATACAAACATTTGAGTCTTTTCAATGAAACTGTTGATGGAATTTTATAAGGATTTTGATTTTTGTATTGTCAATTGAAAGGCGGGCAGACCAAAGACCAGCATGTGAGAACATAGTAGGTGAAACAAAGTCAATGCTTACCAAAGTTGAACGTAGTGATAAAAAGTTATCGAAGACCAAACAGCGGAAGGGATTACTTGTCAAAACTATCGATAAGAAACATATCAAAGCACAAAAGGAGATAGGAGGTTAAACAGTACCAAAGGAGAAGCATTTAAGGAATGATAGAAAAATAATGAATGAAAAAAGAACACGATATTATTCGGAAAAAGAGAAAAGTGGAAATTAGTAAAATTTGCAAAAAAACCACAAAAAAGAGAATAGAGTGAAGTACAGAAACATGGCAAAGAAAAAACAAAAAAATAATAGTATATAAACACTTGTCCAAAAATTAAATTTGGCACACGGAATATAACGAGCTTAACAGGAAAAAAGACCAACATGTTATTTAGGTAACACAGAAGCAAAAAGGAAGGCAAAAGTACTGATAAAACTAATAAGAGATTACTGGAGATAGTTATCGGGGGTGAAGGAAATAGAGGAAATAGAGGAAAAAAGGGACTGGATAGTTTTAATAATTAAACCAGAAAAAAAATAGAAACGGTCACAAATGAAAATTTCTTAAACGAAAGAATCTATTGAAATAAAACTTAATACAAAGGAGACATACATAATGATAGTAGCGGATAGACCAAAGAAAAAGACAAATTTTTTGGTGAATTACAAATAGCAAATATCATATAAGAAATAATATTATAAAGATGAAAGAGCTTAATGGAAGAGCAGGCAATGCAAACACAGGAATAGAAAATTTATGGGCACACAAGGAAAGCAGACAAGAAATAATAACGGAGACCGAAAAATAGAACTACGCATAGAAAATGATTTAATAGCACAAACACAGGGTAGAACAAAGTAAACAAGAAAAGTTAACAATAAACTATTTTATAATAAGACATGAAATGTAGAGTAAGATAAGAGATACAAAGGTCAAACAACAACTGAAAAGAAAAAATTAGTAGCAACAAGCTAAAGATAAAGAAAACAAGAGAAATATACCAACGAAGATACTAAAACAGGTTAATAAAAGAACCAGAGTGAATATAACTGGAAAATTTAAAACAGAAAAGAAAGTTGGTCAATAACAAAAAGAGAAAGTAATAATAAAAAAGCAACAACATGGTAGACAATGGAAATATTTACAGTAGAAGAAGAACATTTTCAATTAAGAAAAGATAGGACTACGACGCATACAAAATTGAAAGAATTGAAATTGAAACATGATAAAAATCACAAAATAAATTTTATGAAAAGAATTTTCAATCAAAATGAAGTAAATTAAAAAATTTTTATGGTACTTCATAATATTAAGAAACATGAAAACGACTATTCTAAATACAAAATATGAACAGCATAATTTACTAACTAAAGAACAGGATATAATAGAAAGATGGAAAAATACTGTCGAGAAGAAAAAATAAAAGAAAGGAAGCCATAGTAAAATATATTCCTACAATTCACTAAATTAAATACAAAAAAAGTATATCGGTGATTGTTAAACAGGCGCCATAATTCTACTATACAAAAAAATAAGATTGGAGGGAGTGCAGAAACTATAGAGGGTGTTAAGTATCTCAGGAAAAGTGTTTACGTCAATCTTAGAAGTTAAAAAAAATGTAAAATACAATTAATGACGCACAGCGCAGTTCAAGAAAGAATAGAGGAACACAAGACCTTATATTTCTAATAAAACAAACAAGGCAGCAAACTATAAATTGATCTAGGAAAGGCTTTGATAGGGTCAGAAGAGAAGATGTTTGAAAATGCCTGAAAAACGTAAAAGCGAAACATACGCTAATAGAGCTAGTAAAAGTTCCATACCAAAAATCGTCAAACGTAGTCAAAAAACGAGGATTTACCAAAATTTTGGACAAGGATGCTTATTGAGTCCACCCCTGTTTGTACTAGTTATAGACGACGCAATTCGAGGAAGCGAGAAGAGGATCAGAAAATTTAATTTAGGATATTGGAAAGAGGAAAGGGTAACAGTTACGGAATTAACATTTGCAGACGATCTGGCAGATTCTGAATAAAATTTAGATTTGTACGAATATAGACTATAGAAAGTAAACACGAAAAAAATTATAGTAATAGATGCAGAAAGAAAAAAGAAGAAGTTGGTTGAGACATAGACTTCGCATGGACGACAATATTACAACAAAACTGGCATAAGAAACAAGGGAAATTGGGAAAACAGAGTAGGCAGGCCAAGAAAGAAATTGACACTAGAAGAAAGCTCCAAAAGAGAAAGGTTTGGAGAAGCCTTTGCTAGAAGAAACCAACACACCCAAAGTGATCAAGCCTTACATCTAATGGTAAAAAACAGACATTGGGATTAAGTAAATAATTTTTGGAAGTTAAGGTACGCCTAAACCTCATGTCAAGTATGGACTAATTTTAATGAAGATAATTTGTTAACCATTGCTACAAATTTTTTCTATACCACTATTTCTAACCAAGAACCTAAGAACTCTCACCCGTTTCATTTAAAATATCATTCAAATGAGAAAAATGGTCTCGTAGTTTATCTTTCTCTAAGACTGAGTTAAGTTCTTTAAATATGGCGATTTCAATCCTCAAATCATGTCGTTTTGTATGGAAAAAGATTTTTTGAGATCATGTATGTAAGTAACCGCGAATAGCTCTGAATTGACTTTTAAAAGTTCAAGCATTAAGACTACTAGAATATTGGTAGTACCTCTGTCGGTCGTGCCCATTAAACTTCTGTAAAGCCCGCTACTGTAAAAACTGATCAAAAGAGAATGGTTATCTGGTTGAGCCTGGTGCAGACAAGTTTCAGTCTCGCTGAAGACACATTTTTGAGTATTTTTATAATTTTTCAGGTAATACAATTTCCGCAGGGCGCTTTCTAGTGTCTATTACACCGTGTTCTTCATTTATTACCTCGGAATACGAAGTGCGTTTAATTTCTAATGTCTCCAGTAATGAGAGTAAGTAGAAATATTTCTGAATTTGTAATATAGATGGCAGCATTAGACAATGTGCACAGGTCGAATTACCACCACTGTAGTGAGTGTTGTTTTGTATACTTCAAATGGCGACGTTCGATATTCAAGAACAACGTTTAATCATTTATTTTCTCCTCTTCCATGATAAAAGGCACATCCAAATTTATCGCCAATTGAGTGAGACAAGTGGTGAAGGCGTAATAGATGTTAAAAATGTAAGTTCGTGAACGCTAAGATTTAAGGAAGGTCAAAAACTATGTGAACCGAAGCAGCCTCGGCCACGAACCAGCAGGACCAAAACCATAATTGCGCGAGTGGAGTTGTTCTGGAAGACTGTCGTGATATCGCCTCTAAACTTGCCATTTCCGTAGGATCTGTGGAGTACATGATGACCTAAAAATGCGGAAAGCTTCTTCAAAGTGGATTCCACGATTGCTGATCGACGAACACAAGGCTGCGCGGGTGGCAATGATACCGCCATGAATTTTTGACCATGAAGGACAATCTTGTGGACCATCGTTTCTAATCGAGCTGTTATTGCAACAGCGATTTTCCATTGGGGAAAACGCACTCTTAAAGAAGTGTTCTCAGCAGCCGTGGTAACGAACTTTTTCAGAAAAAAAAATGGAGACCTTAGAACTTGAACACATTTCGTAGTCTCAAATTAAGCTAAAAGTATTGTTTATATCCATACTATTAGCAGTGCTTTCTTAATTAAAAAATTCAATGTAAGCTATAGTTTTAGTGATCAATACTTCTCGTATCAAAGCGAATTTTTTTGTATAAGAAAGACTGTTATTCTTACACTTCACTGATAGCCACTTGATTTCTGCGCCAACCAGTGAGAAACCGCCAGAAAAAGTATACATTTCCTTGTTCGCATTGAGCCTAAAAGTTGATGGCGAATCGCCTTTCGATTATGTTCCATTTCAGAAGCCAACACGCATAAATGATGTAGTTTTAACAATATCCTTCCGATTTACGGTAACAAATGGTAATAAGTCTGGACTGGAGAGAGAATCTTTCAGAGTGGTCCAAAACAATCCCCAATCTTTTGTTGAATTTTGGCAGTGTATGAGACTGGTAATCGTAAAATAAGATAATGTTTCGGATTGTCTGAACACGGCTGTAGTTTATTTCAATCTCAGAAGCATTTTCACTAACCGTTAATCGATGGCCATCTTTAAAAAGGCAGGAATAATTGAAATATTCTTTTTAGTCAGCCTTATCTTCGGTTAACGTTGGTGACCTTCATTTTCGATGCTTCTCGTCTTCCAAAAATTGTTTATACCAGTAGTACATTTAAGTTTTATTAAAGATATTGTTTCCAAACTGTGCCCAAAATTTTGATTTTACGTAATTTGACTTGAGAAGGCTAATAATAATCCGTTACCTAATAGACGAAGGTATCTCTTGCTCTGATTAAAAAGTCGGCAGTACGAACTATCCTGTAGGGAAAATTTACTATTGAAAGATAGTGTAAGTAAAAACCAAACTTTCCTACTTTTGTAGAACTACGTCTAAAAAATAGACTAACTAGAAGACTACAATAAACTTGAAGTAAGGATAATTTAAATTAGGAAGCAAAAGAGCGACACTAAAGAATGATATGAGTGTGGTTAAAAAGCTTTCAAAGAACTAAGGAAGAGCGTTTTCCTCTCGATTAGCCTTTTTTTCAATCTTAGAAAAACAAGCGATCCATCACTGTCTAAGGATAGCAATCGAAGACCTCCAGCTGATTCCTGAAAATCTGAATTCGCTTCGTCTACTCCACCACTTCTCCTTTGTTCGGTGGAAAAATTTCAGAAAGCTTTACTAAGCAAAGCACCATCATAGCCTTCTTTGTATAGTGAAAGCCTTCGACAAGGTTTGGCACGGCGCTCTCCTTTACAAAATGGCTCTATTGTCCTTTCCGCTCTCGACGGTCTAGTTGATTAGGTCTCTCCTTTGGCCCGAAGTTTTGGGTCATGTTCGGCGGCGTGAAACATCTACGAGCTGACATGTTGTCCCCAGTGTTATTTAACTTTTTTGTTTTGGCCATTCGACGACGATTGTTCAATTTGCTGATAATACAGCAATACTATCAAGCTGGCTAAAAACATTCCTGATAATTCAGCGTATCCAGGAGCTGAATAAGCTGAAATTATGGAATAATATGTGAAAAACTGAAGTCAATGTCGAAAAGAAGAACAAACTGTCGTCGCAAAGCGGTCTGGGGGGTTTTAGAAGCTTTAACCTGGAGCGACCTTTTATAAGAAACTTACTTAGAAGGCTCACGCTAAACGAATGGTTGTGAAGACGAAACTAGTCCTACAGCCCTTGGCTTTCTTCTCCATCCCGGAAGCCTCTGTTTGGGGCTATCTTCCAGTGCTAGTCGACTAGGGACTATCTCAAAGGATTTCAAATTTATTTGCCTAACCCTTTTAGGTTACGTCAAACAAACAGCACGATTTGATAGTTCTTAATGCTAAATTGATGCTTATAATAACATTCATTGTTGCAATATTGATGATTCGCTGTCATAAATTTTAACTTGTTTTCAGCAGTTGGTAGCTTGAGCTATACATAGATAACTCTCTCGATACATATTTTCTGGTATTCGATTTGGTTTTTTGAGACACTCTTGTGTCTCGCAATTCAGTTAATTTTGTCCAACATCACTTAGCCAAAACGAATCAGTTTGCTATTGGATGCTTTCTAAAGTGTATTCATCGGATTCGTATGCATGGTTTCAAAATAAAAAGGCTTCGAAAATGTTTCTAAAAATTTTACTGACTTTTGTTGTGAAAATTATTGTCAGATTTTATTTGACATTTTTTATGGAGAACTTAGTGGGAAGAAATAATTATTGTTCCAGTTTATCTCATCAACTTTGCCTACATTGCAGACGTCTTGGTATCAGGAAGTATTCAAATTCCTCTTATTTTTTGGATTTTTCCTACTATAGGTTTGCTATTTTCTTTCTAATCTTCTTCATTTAGTTTTTTTTATGTTTTGGACATACATTTTTCATTTTACCGCTGGGTGACTTCTCCTTCCTCTAAGCGATTAGTTCACAACTGGATTTGGGCCACCTTTCTTCATTCATTTTTTGGATTTGTACGACTTGAGTGTTTTATTTTTTAATTGTTTGGTAACTGACATTTTTACTTCTATTTCTCTTTATATCTCTTTTGTTTGTTTTCTATCCCTGCATATGTATTGTAAATTTTGTATGTAAATTATCTTTTATTTTGTTATTCATCAGCTGCAGTTTTACTCCATATGATGTAACTCTCTCCACACTAGTGTTAAACATTATTTTCTTTGTTTGATTTGTGAGGGTTTGATTTCATATAAGCCTATGGAACATTTTTGTTGTTCTTTTCTCTTCTATCACTTTGTCCTCCATATCTGCATCGATTTTCCCCGTGAGTGATACAATTAGGCCTTCTATTCAGCACACGCTTTTATTTCTTCTTTTTTGTTTCACCCACGTATTTCTCCTCCGATACATGTATGCCGTTTTGTTAAAGTTTGTAGCCCCGAAGTTCTTTTTTCTTTTTTTATCATGTATAAAATATAAGCCGTGTTTGACATTATCAAAGGTAGAGAATGTGAGGCTTTACCCATTACAAAATACAAATTGTCCTGGCTAGTCAAGCCTTGTGGAGTACTATTGATAATAAATTGATTTTACGTGACTTGCACATTGTATCGTCTGGCTCTTTGACTTTGTCTAAATACACCAACTTGTTGTTAACGCAAACATCTGATTTTAACCACATCAATGGGGCAATAGCAATTCTAGAACTTACAGGTTACTATCCTACTAATGCTTGATATAAACGTGTAAATTTGGTATCTATTGATACCCTTCCATAAAGGCTTCTTTGTGATTGTCAGTGCTGTCTCAGGGTTAATACATCTGTTGTGCTTTTCTTTTTACAATGGGCTGTTAGTTGGACACTTTTACTAATCTGTTTTGAATATTTGAAGTTTTTAATACCATAACAAGAAACACACAGAAGCTACTTTTATTACTTTACTATTAACCAGTTTTCCGTACTGTGATGCGATGTTTTGGTCCTCTTTTTTGAATTTTTCTGAGTCTAAAAATATTTTTTTTATAACACAAAATTTAGTCAGATAGTGTTTTTAGTTATTGCATCTGGACATAGACAACAATTGTGTCACAGTATATGCCCTCTTGTGACTACCTCATATTGTGGTCATATACTGCGCTTGGTCGCTGATACCTTTTTCAAATGAAAGAAGCGATTTTTGATTGGAGAAACTTAAATCTTTAGCAAACTTCATCAATAAATCTAACTCATAATTCATATTGGAAAGCATACCCAACTTTTCAATATACAGTTTGACCGACCGAGGTTGGCATGAAAAATAGGGAATGGCGAGTTGCTTTAAATAACTCCAAGGTTTGAAGCAAAAATAGTTTTCTCTACTGGATGTTACAGGATAGTTGATGACGATTAAAACACAAGCATTACAAAATCTATGAACATCAAACAACGAACATTGCTACAATTAATACGGAAGAAATAGAATCAAACTAAGCTTGGTATTTTCTAGTATATTTAAGTGTGCATACCTTTTTTCCTTGCGTTGTTCTTGCAATGATAGTAATAGACCATCATTCACTCTGTACCTAACTTTAATATGTCATAGGCAATCTACAAATAGTATTTTCGGATTCAAGCTGTAAACCTTTATCTACAAGTTCTCTATCTTTATCAAGGATTTCCGTATATATATATATATATATATATATATATATATATATATATATATATATATATATATCAGTCCCATTGTGAGCTTATAACCTCCTCGTGTTATTTTTCCCCTAATTGAAATTAGTCATAAAGGCTGTTATTTATTTTTTAAGCCCGACAGTCAATTCTGTCATAAGTGTATGATCTTCCATATTTTAGAAAATTAGTTTCAAAAACAGTTTATTGTGGAGCACACTAGCTGAACAGTCTATCCAAATCACTTAGGAAGTTAACGTTTTATTCTAGAATGTTCTCAAACTCTCATGATCAAACATAATGCTTATGGCATACTTAATGGCATGCTTTGAGCATTTGCATTACTAGAAGTGAACTGGATAACGCGAATAAACTTTCAAAGAGAAGGTTTGTGTGTAATGGAGGATTAGAAGTTAGAGAAGTTTTTGTGAAGAAGGAGTTAACGATCCACATGAAAAGCTGAAAGTTGGTTATACAAAGCAAAATATGGTGAACTTTGTGATAACCTAAATTAGCCTAAATTAGAAGTTATTTACCAAAAAGAAAACAAGTCATTTGGATTTGGTGATCGGTAAACTTTTCACCTTAAAAAATATCTGATCTGAGGAGGATTATACCTGCCCAGAAGTAAAACAATGAGAATGTATTGGTAGTATCGACCAATAGTTGATTCGAGAATGTAACTAATGGTATGAAAATGATTGCAACATAGTGGTCTAAGAAAAAATCCTCCATCCAGAAGAAGACATATAAAGATAGTCTTCGTGGAATGGAGAGAGTATACAAACACAAATTAGGAGGAAACTATTTATTTACAGAAAGACCGACCAGATGGATTTAGTAGCATGAAACAGTAGTCACTTGTCAACAAGACGTCAGACAAAATGATCTAAATGAGATGAAGGAGTAGTTGATCTAAGGAGCTATCCAGTTGTGACATGGATGGCAAGCAAGTTGCTCTAACAATGAATTAAAGAAGACTGACTAAAAAAAATGTTGTCAAGATTATATACTGAGGTTAAGTAGAAAAAAGTAGAAATAAAATGTGCTATCATAAAGCAGACTTTAGAGATCAAGAAATTGTAGCGCTTGACCAAATAGGATCGGTTGATAGCAAACCATTAGCAATTTACCAGTTTTAGATTGAGGTTTTACAAATGATTTGCAAATTAAAATCAGTGTAAAACAATTTTCACTCAAAACTATGATATTCTGAACGATTAGATTAATGAAATTCTATAATGTTGCATAGATCTGCAGGTCAACAGATTTATAAAGCCGATGATATTGATAGAAACAAAAGTTACCAAAAATTATACTGTTGCAGAGTCCATTAAAAGAAAAAATAAAAAATACAGCCCAGAAGATAATAGCAAAAAAGAGGCGATGAAATGAATTTAAAGCAATCAATGGTTAGATAAAGACATTGACAAGATTATGATTTTGACGAGGATGGTGAAGATTTAAGCCCGATGCTCAATTTATCAAACAAATCTCAAACTGTTGAATATGAACTCGCGGCCATTTCAATGCTTGATTCTCGTATTTAAGAGTAGTGGAAGATGTCATACTGACACTGTAAGAAGTTAGGAAGCACAAGTATCGATTATAAACTTGAAAAATATGATTAGTGTTTGAGACAATATCATCATTGCCACAACCATCACTCAAATCACTGCCGGAAATAGCGATACAACTACAACCTGTTCAGTTATCAGTAACCGTCGCTTTTTGTTTTTGTCATTTGCTGTCTACGTTATTTTCTCCTGTTTTCGTTGCATCCATTACCCCAAGCGCCGTCTCTCTTTGGAGACAATCTATGAAAAAAGGGCCTGCCGGCTGCTATAATTTATTTAAGCAGTAAGATTTTGCTCGCTTCGGATGAATCTACTTTTACAAGTTGAGAAGTAATTTAACCACTCTTACGAAGGTCTATTATTTTATAAATCAGTTGTCTTTAAAGAGCAAGTATTTATATTGGGTATAAATTCGTTGAAATTTCAAACTACTAGTCAGTTAGAAAAAGTAATATCTCAAGTACCACTTTAAGCGAAAAATAATTTGCATGGTACGCAAACCTTAGTTCTTATGCGAAGGAAAGAACGGGAAAATATGAAAAAATTTCCTCAAACTCTTTGGTTGACTAAGCAAGTTAAACAAACATAAAGTGAAAACCAAGTACACCATTACAACTAGTAAAAAATGGAAGGAATTGGTATGGTACGCTCTTGGACGTTGAAACTGTTGGACGAACCGTTACCGCAGTAATAAACAAATCATACAACAATTTGGTTTCATATAAGTTTTGTATGAAATTACTTTTAAGTGCTTTACATTTTTGGACCAGGCGGTTTTGTTGCTACAAAGAGCTTTTTTGACGCACTTTCAGGCACTGCAGCCGCAAGGCCTTATTGTGCCCACTAACATGCACTTAAATGCTAGGACATTCACACACACCCATGGGTTGAGCGAGACTCGAACTCGCGCGCGCCTGCTAGAGGACAGAGCCAACTGGTTGAACCATCTGAGTCACCGCGTCCCCTACAAAAAAACTTACTATGGTTTCCATTTGACCAAATTTTTTGTTTGAATATTCATACCATTGTCCCTTTTTTGTTTGGTCAGCTTTTTCTTTAAGTGGTCCGCGATAAAGTTTCAACGAAATGATCCCTACTTTATCATTATGGAGTTAAAAATATCTTTTTTTGTTAGACAGATCCTCGAGGAAAGATTTTTATGGTTTAAGACAGCAGTCAAAATAAATTGCAAAATAATTACAGAAGATGTTCAATAAAAAAACACTTGGTCTGTAAGTAAACTTTAAAATATGTATAAGGAGGTAGAGATTTTGGTTGGCCAAGTGTCTGCAGTTAATTAAATCAGTAGCGTTTAGACTGTGTTTAAGTTAATTTTAAGAATATTGTATTCCAAGCAAAAATAAGTTTTATTGTGGAAACTTGGTACCTTTGAAACAAATATCCTTATGAAACACCGATAATGTAGTTGGCAGCTTACAAGAATCTTCTAAACCCGTTAAAAGTGGATATTGTTACATATTAATCATGTGAATCAGCTCCTACACACTATTAGGTGTGTTTTTCACTGTAAGTCGAGCTCACAAAGTACTATGAACTTCAAATGCGGCAGAAGTTAGCACATAAAAAGCCTTATCGATCAATAGCAAATTGTTTTAATATATCTTTTGTTAGTAAAGCGTCATTAATAAAGTGTTTTTGGTCTCTCTCTCTCTCTCTCTCTCTCTCTCTCTCTCTCTCTCTCTCTCTCTCTCTCTCTCTCTCTCTGACTGTTTCTGTAAAACAAACTATTTTTTGGTTGTAGCATGGCACCAGTTGTGGATAACTGATTGATACTTGTCAGTGGAGAAGAATTTCGTACCGCTCACACTCTTGTTCATTGTGTCAAGCAGAGCGTAGTCGTTTAATGGCAGATTCGGCGAATGAAGAGAGCGAAGCAGCACAATATACAGTAAAGCCTACAGAGTGGCAACGAACTGACATGTGATCGCGTATTTTTATGTTAAATATGCCAACGGAGGCGCTTCAGTGATTTGCAGTAGCCTTTACGGGCAATGCTTTCAAGAGCGGGCAACCAATCCATCAACAGAATCCCTCTGCCCCGTTTGTCATCACTAAGTCAAATTCTGCCTTTCTCAGCACTCTTGAACTCCAATATCTAGCAGTTTTGTGACTCAATGGATCGTTCTCATAGTAGATTTATGTGGATACTCAAAGCAACCACTCCTTTCCCTAAAGAAGTTATGCCGTCCATCGTTACCCAACAAATTTTAGTAGTTTGACACAAAATCCGTCGATTATAGTTACTTATATGACGCAGGAGATTGCAAGGTGGCAGTAGTGTGGCGATTGGTATGAGACCACGCAATATCCACTTCTCGGGATGACATAAATACGTCGGCGAGATCACTTTAGTGATTAGCACTACATCTCATTTGTATGCTCTAACGAAAGGACATCCAGTCTATCAGCAAAATTTTCCCGTGACCTTAAAAGACAATCACCGTTTGTTTTGGGGTAAAAAATTCAATATATGGCTTCTTGGGACGAATATTTCTAATGTGGCGCTATTGAATAGACCATACTCAAAAAACGTTTTCAGATGCAACTATTGACATAATTCCACAAGCTGAAAATATGGAGCATCCATTGCTCATAAGTCTATTATTTTCAAAGTCTATTGCATACGTCAATGCATTGAATGTAGTTCGTCTATTTTCCATTTAGTCAGATACACAGTTTTGCAAATTACCATTGTGTACCCATACATTGTTATTAACTTTGTATAAATGTCTGTAACAATCATACTTTTCCTCTAAAGAAACCACATTCCATGGTTTTTCCTCTTTATCCACAATTACACTCGCAGTTCTGCATGAATGACTTACGATCTGTCTGTTTCTGCATTCCGGAAACTCCAGCTGTTTCTTTTAAACGGTGAATCTACTGTGCATATACCTTTGTTATCTTTAACTGCTTGTAGATAACGATATATAAAGTTCCGTGAGATAAACTTGTTGTGCTTAGAATATAATTTACCTGTTTTCAGTTATCACATTGGACCAACGCTTGGTGTTTGCGTGCAATTGTGAGACTCCCGCTGTTTTTGCCCTTCTCAGTGCAAGCTTTGAACTTCAATGTCCAGCAAAAGAGTTCTGCAACTCTGAGCTGCATTCCCACACACGACTACTGAGTTGCAAATATGTCCGGAGCAGTAACCCCCTCCTTCCAAAAAAGCTGCGTCATCGCATGGTTATCTGCTTCTGTGCCTTTCCGTTTTGTCCAAACGTGTTCTCAAATCACTGCACAAATGACTTACGATCATTCCTCTTGAGCATGGCAGTAGCACCATATAGTGGCGTTACACACAGACTGAGCATACAGTTTAATCTGAGACTTAATCAGAGTTTCTAGAGAAGAGGGGAGAGAAAGGAACGGTGTAGAGAGAAGTTGGGGGAGGGGGTAGAGCGAGAGCGAGAGAGAGAGAGAGATAGAGAAAGAGAAAGTACCAATTATTTTCGGATGTCTTAAATGGTTACAAATGTGTGTTTTAGTATTTATCGGGCAAAAAAATTGATAATATAATAATCTTATGGAAACGTATTCTAAAAATTTTCTTTTTTACTCTTTTTGTTATCAAATCTGAGTCATTTGTATCTGTTTCTCTTATATTGTTGCCGTGGCTACTTCATAGGCCGTAAGAAATCATTAGAAGAAAATCTGGAATAAAGACCTAGCAGCAGATATCAAATAATTGAGCCGCTATAGATCGAGCATCTTGAAGTAAGTGCTGTAGCAGCCTTTATTATCAAAGTAGTAGAGTTTATCTGTGTTTGCTATGGCCCAAGTAGGCGACTTTGTATGGTGTTAGATATAGATTTTGGTAATTAAGGCGCATTCATCTCAAACCTGCTATATTCACCTCACTATTGTGTGATATAAATACTATACAGATTTGGTTATTTTGACACAACAATTACCTTGTTTCTCTTTAAATAGCAATTGTTTTTGCTAGATGGCAGCACATATCAGTTCTAGTGTTCTTCGCATACCCCTAGTACATAATCCTAACATTTCAAGGTCATCCCTCAAAATTTTAATTTTGGAATCATTGAGCATCTCCAATTCCTGATCTTTTAAAATAAAAAACTATTCAGAGAAATAATTCCAAAACGGTGTTTTTTCAAAAATGTTTTTTAAAGATTAGAGTATCCGCCCGATTACTTTAATTACAAATCATACATTTTTACACTCTTTAGTCTTAATCACAGCTGGACTTAACATTAGATTAAAACTTCAACATCTAGTCGTTCATGTGATTAACTTTTTATCATAAGAACTATAAAACAAGATCTGCTCAGCGTCAGCGCCGAACAGCAACAACTTAAAACTATTTGTACCATCCAAGTTCCTGTACGTTAGCAACTGCTTATCGCGCAGTCTTCATTGGCGTCTTGTACTGTGGGTTTCTGGACATCGTCAAGCAGCACTTCTTCGAAAGGTGCCGCGCTGTTTGAAACATCGGCAGAGCTTACGGGTTTGTGTTCTGTTTTGTCACTTTTTAACGTGCTGGTCGCTGCTTCTTGCAGGCTGGGTAGCTCTGTCGTGTTGATCTTTATGGACTTGAGGTCTACAGGGGAGTCGGGCACGATCAGCTCCTTCGAGAGAGACTTCCACTTGTTGTTTGTGGCTAAGCTCTGAAATAATAAAAAGAAATATAATTACGAAGAAATCTTGATTTTTTAGAGATCCGCCCAAAGGAGTTTGAGAATTGATTTCGAATTTAAGGCAAACAAATTTTTGAGACAACTAGAGTTTGGAGTTTGAAAATAAAAAGTTATCTGATAGCTTTACGATTTACCTTTGGTTGATCGTCTGGACAACAGTGGCTGGTCTTGCACCCCTCGCTTTGGCACTGCATGAGGCACATCGTCAGAGAGTTTTCCGACTGCAAGCTCTCGCTACTGTTTGACTTTGTGTAGAACTCCGGCTGTATCGTCACCTGGGTGATACCGTGCTCCATAAAGAACTCCGTGAGCTTGTCCGTTATTTTTAGATACACCTAAAACGCAACAGTGAGATCATTCGTGCTTTAAGGCACGGCGCCCTTACGGTTGGGTTTTGGAAGATAATGTGAGTAGTGGAGATCGCCTTGGTTGCGGTGAGCTGCCACACGTGCAGGTCGTGCACATTTACTATGTCGGGGAAGTGTTGTAGTAACTGGGACCTCAACGAGTCGATGTTGATCGAGTCCGGTATGGTTTGGAGGAGGATCAAGCAGCTTTCCTTCACTGCAAGTTTGAAAACAAGTTGGAATTGTAACTTCTAAGATCTAGTACGTACTGTATGGGAAGCTGAGGATCATTAGGGCTGCTGCTGATACCAGTGACAGCACGGGGTCTATGTACTTTGCGACATCCTGCTCAGTAACGTGCACCAATACAGCGCAAACAATAACAAAAAGGCACCCTGTAATAGAATTGTCCAAGGTTGAATCAATTACCAAACTTTTCTTCGGTCGACTCTTACCTACAATGTCACGCAACATTTCTTTGCAACTCTGTCTCTGCCGATACTGCGGGGCCGGAACAGTTCTAGTTCGAGACAGTCGCCGTTCCCCCCTGCAAACAGAATCACTAGTGACAACACGGTTGAGTACTACGCAACCCTTATCGGTCATGTAGAGAAAGCTTCCGTGGTGGAAAGTATAGCCTACAAACAGAAACATGTGTCCACCAGGCAGGAAGCTCTTGAATTCTCTTACCACCAATCAGCAGGTAGCAAACCACGTTCAAGACTAAACCAGCTACTCCCACGAACAGCACCGGGATGGGGTGGTGCATTTCGTCGTGGTGCTCGATGTGTACCAAGGTCTGCAGCGCTTCTACGAAGATGGAGAAGCTCAGCGAGGCCAGGAAGACGCAGCAGAACAGCATGCCCATCACGTCGATCCTGGCCCACCCGAACGTGTTTTTCAGCTTGTTCTCCTGCTGCTTGCCTTGGTAGGTCACCACGGGCCTGGCTTTGTCTGAGCAGACGGTGGGGTCGACGATGGAGAGGACGTCATCTGAGATGTCGGCGGTTGCCGAGCAGTCGTTGCGCTCGCTTTCTGGAGGGGAGTTTTGCCCATACTGGAGGAGAACTTTTGAGTGTCTTAAATTAATCGATCTTTTAGTAATTACCTTGACGGTGATCATGCAAGCTGATAGGGCGAGCAAGTTGCAGAGGGTGTGGTAGGAGTCCATGAGGAGGGTGAGCGCGTGCGTTACATGGCTGATGACCAGCTCGGTTACGAAGAACGCGCTCGTAACCGCCAGGACGATGTACAACTGCATCGGCTGCATTTGGCGGAACCAATCCTTCACCGGCATAGCTTGCAACGACAAATGGCAATCTGGAAATCAATTGTTTTAGTTTCTCCAGTTATCCTTTAGTTTCTATACTTCAGGTACATAATTAAAGAATTTTTTAGCTGCCTAATACGTATTTATCAACATATGTCACTACTTTTTGAATGTCCACTGTAAATTTTTATTTTTTTAGTAAAATTAGGCTGTTATTATACGGTTGGTCTAAATAAAAATATAGAAAACAGACATGTTTAGCGATTAAAAAAATTCGAAACCCACTTTTCGCGTGCATTTTCCAATTTTCAGGAGCCCCAGAGCACCTTAAAACGCCACTTGAACTGTGAAACGGCAGGCCAGATTTACATTAAGCCCGCCGAGTTTACGACCGAGACGAATCAGCGCCTGAAATTCAAAATGCAGCCGGAAAGCAACAAATTGCTTTTTTACGCCGATTTTCGCAAAAACTGCGGTGTCGCAAGGAATCTGAATTTCATATTTGTTATTGCGTCTGGGTTACATAATCACAGTAATTCATGCAGCATAAGAGGCGGCGTTTGAATCACAAGCGCTCGATGAATATTGAAAAGCAAAAATCCCTTCACTTCGATGGTTATTCATCGCGGCTTGATTTTGCTCTGATTTATTCTGCTTTTTAATTAAGGACGAAGAAGAACAAACGACTATTGATTTCAGAAAACACGCAGGTGCTGAAATTTTATCCTAAAGAATCTGTGAAAAATTATTAAAAAAGCACAAAAATAATTTGAACCTCCGCTGTATATAGTAGAAAATTATTAAAAATGAAAAAGTTGAGTGTTGTTTTGCACACAGAAAATGTCCTTTGATACTAACATTCAAGACAAAATGTAATTTAGCAACTGCTGACCTGAAAATAATTATCGAAATGATAGGCAACAAAGTGATACAATGTAGCGGAATTTTTTAAGAGTCGAGTGCTCCACAATCATGCTAAAGCAGATTAGATAAACCATTTGTCAAAAATCTACACGAGCAGACTTAAGACCCCACGTTTTCAGTTTGACATGTACTAGGAGTGATCATTTAGTCGAGTTTAAAGTGAGATTGACTTTAAAAATGTATTTGTTCCAACTTCATTATATTGCAAACCTTTTGAAGAGATTGCAGACTACAACTTTTTGGTGTAGTCAGGATATTATTTTAGTTTGTCTATAAGACAAAAATGGCGTGAGGAAACCCTTAATGCTGTGGTAAAGTGCCAAGTTTCAACAAGAAACCCCTGCGTCCTAATCTCCACAAGGAAGGGGTGTCTTAATTATCATCAATAAATGTAGTAAATGTCAATGGGGTCTTTTTTTCATATAAATATTCCCACAACGATCGCAAAATTCCAAGAAACAGTTAAACTTTGAGGATTACGAAGAGAAACTGTTCTAAATGATAAATGCGACGCTAGAAAAAATAAGAGAAAAGGAAAATCCGACCTATTTCGTTGAGTATAGGGAGATTGAGTCTGGTTCCAAGTAATACTACCAGATAGTGCTGCCAGAACGCACAAACAGAAAAGTAATATGTAATTCGTGCGTGCTGCGAGTCACGGATAAAGATAAAACCATGGAATTATGAGCAGCTATGGATAATGTAGTTTCTTTAAAAGGAGAATCTGATTATTACAGACATGTATACAAGGTTAGTAGCCGATGCATTAGCGTATGCAACAGGTCTGTCTCTCTTGAATACCATCACCCTTAAGGATTTGAAGATTATAAAAACTTGTAAACAATTGATTTTCTACCAACCAGAAGCTTGCGGATCAACATTTGCTGCAGCTCTCACATGAAAAACTAGTCTATTGAAAGTTCTCGTTTCAAAAAGCCATAAGGAACTATTTATTCCAAAATATACGGTGATTGTTTTTTGAGATCACGGGGAATTCTGCTGATGGATTGGTTGGCCTCGCAAACGTCCACATGCTAGTCACCACACCACTGCCTCCTTGCCTTACTGGTTTCGGCTACGCCTGCCTCACATAAGCAACTATAATTGCCGGATCTTGTGCCAAATTACTACGCTTTTTGGGCAGCGATGGCCGACTTGACTATTGTGTCGAGTGTTGGAGTTCCAAGGCGACAACGACTGTGCTGAAAAAGGCAAAAGCAGCACATCACCCCACGCGTGTCCGTCTTGATAATGTCAAACAGGCAATTCACACTTGATGCAACAGGTATGTCTCGCTACAAAGGACGTCAAAAGCATTCTGCCAAAGCTGAAAGTTTTAAAATATATAAATAAGCGCGCAAGACCCCCCATGCTAGTCGCTTTTAATAATATTGGAAATATGAAAAGTTAAATGCTATGACTCAAAAAATTTAAAATTGTTGAGATCCACCTATTCAATTTGAGAGAGCTTAAAATGATTTGGTTTGAGACGCTTCATCCTGTATAAATGTATTCAAGAAAGGTAAGCTGCTAAAGGTTTGTGGCGATTCTTGGCAGTTCGACGCGGAAGTTTCGAATAATCTATTCAGAACCTCAAGTATTCTAGATCAACAAGTGGAGTACGTACAATTGTTTGTCGAAAATACTTGAGAAACGTTGATGAAAACATTCTGTTGTACTGTTTTACTCATTTGGTTACAGCCACCATTCAAGACTACTCCAAACTAATTAGTCTTCTTTAGTCAATCGACCTGTTTTGAAAGTGTTTCCCGAATAAAACTGACCTATAGAGCTAAAAAGTGTTCTGTAAATTATGAGAACCATTGTTAAAGAAAGATTTTAGGTGCCTGAGGGTTATTTAAACGAACACATCTTTAAAAACTCACTCATAGCCTACCACAGAAAGGAAAAAGCCCTTTCACTCTGTTGTAGACTATAGGGCCCTACATGGCTACCACACACAACCAGCTTTCAGCTGGTACATTGCCCATTTCCCAACATGCCGTTGTGCACCCGAAGAAAATCAAACAGAAAATGACTTGGAGGACAGAAAGTGCTTGGTAAAAGATGAGAACTTGTTGGAAACTTCTAAAAGTGGGATAATAAAGCGTTTCTGGGGTTTTACCAAAAGCTGCATAGAACAGTACTGAAGTTCAAACTGATTGTGGATCGACAATAAGCATTTCAATTCACGACATTATTAACTTCAATGAAACCGTAAGAAACAAAATTGTCAACACATGTTCTTTGAAAACACCTGCAATCGGGTGAGTTATAGCATCTCATGCTTTTACTCCACACACTTAAATATATTTTTAAAATGCAGCCTTTTGCCGTAGAAGACCACCATGTTTGATAAGTATGACTTGGTCGCATTAGTCATTATTTCCAAATTGCAAAACCGCGACCAAATATTGTCCGATGGTATTTTGCTTGAGGCGTTTGAAAAACCATTTTGTCAGTTCTACCTATGTAGCAGATGAGCTTATAGATGTGTTGGTATAGAGCAGCATTCAATTCCTTCTCATTTATCTAAATGATCGGGTTGTACTCAGCTTTACAGAAAATATAAGCACTATTTGGCGTTACCATAATTTTGGCATGAGACCTCAGTCTATTGAATAGCTGTACAGCCAAGAATCCATAGCCGAAATTGTTTATTCCAAAACAAATAATAATTGTCTTTTGGAATTACAGTGGGATTCTGCCAATGGATTGGCTGTCTCATCGTTATGGCATTACAAATAGACGGTACTGGAAGTCACTGAAGTTACCCTGTAGATGTCTTGAATGACGCGACCACAAGAAGTATAGATGGCGTGGTTTCTTTTGAAGCAGCAAATGATATAGTATTCTTGTGGGAGAACGCAGCACCCAGTCGTAGAATAGATATCTGAATTCAAAGCCGAAAGATATTGTGCTGAGAAAGGCAAAAATGATAAATTCGATGCACTACTACATGCAACAGATTGCAAAACTTGGCATACCATCACTGTGAGTACCTGAAGATGACAACAGTAAATGCATTCTCACTGCTCAACAAAAACAGAATCATGTAGAAATATGGCAATACTTGCTGCTCTTTAAATGTCTGGTAACAGTGGACGAATCCAATGAGGTTCGGTCTGTTCTATGCCACAACAAAGCATCGTTTACAACAACTTTACCGAAACTACCGGAGCATAGCTATTGAAGAGGAATACCTCTAATAAAATGATAAATCATGGTTTTGCACGAGATACCGAAAGTTAAACGCTACTCGGAAGCATGTCGAAAGCCTTCATCTAAAAAAGCTACGGCTAGGATTGTTTATTCAAATGGCGGTTGCCTTTTGAAATCGGGAAGGGATTGTTTGTCCTCTCATGAGAGAATTATTTGTAAGTTGTACTGCTAGTACAGAGGTACTACATAGTAAAAAGTTCTTCTTGAACAACGAACATCAATTAGTTATTTACAAATGGTAGCACGCTGCACTCAATGAGTGGTTTGTAGCAGCTTTACAGAAATTGCCAAAACGATTCCCAAAGTGCGTAAATATTAAAAAGAAATAGATCTAATATAAATGTACTCACTTCTTCCTAATAAAAGGCTAGCGGGGGGGGGGGGGGAAACCTTAGTGCCATGCATTTTTGAGTGCCTAAGTACAAAGACGTAACGATATAGGCATCGAAGAGGTAATAGAAAGATTCTCAAAATAAGCGCGACATTTACAATAGTTATCACAATAATCCTAAATTTAGAACTCAAGGAGTTCTATCAGTTGGTCAAATGGGGTCAGTTGATAGCATATTATCAGCAGTTTACTGATAGTTAAATAAAGTTCTTATACTCAAAGAATCAGATAATACAGTGGAAAACCACACGAAGCAAACTTTATACTTAACTGACTTATTCCTAAATAGTTCACAAGAACAATTTGTGTTTCATAATGAGCGAGATCTTCAATCCTGCACTTTGAATAGAGCTGAGATATACCTTGCTTTTTCTCGATTTATAACGACTTTACTATTAAGGACATGAGGAAGAACTTGAGTACTTATTAGTACTCACATATTTATAATCTCATAGGTGGAGCTGATAAAGATTTATTCGTTTAGAAAATCGTCGTCAAATTTTCATTTCGCTCCAGGAAAGGTCAATTGACTAGAGGACAAATGATGTTGGTTTGGAGCAAGTTTGGATGGTTACAGCCAACTGGGTAAAATAGGCCAGCGGAACGTTGACTCCAGGTTTCCTCAAGTAATTTTCAAGCGAGAGATCGTAATTTACAAATCTGCATGGGGCCTTTTGTTGATCTAGAATCCTTCCGACTCTGTTGAAACTCGCCAGAAAATATTGGACAACTTTCGTCGCGCTTGGGCTGATTGACTGTTACAGTATAAAGTTTCTTAAACCGAACCACTTTTTTTCTTCTTCAAAATAAATATGTAAAGTATCTAGATGTAAATCTTAACAAAAGTCACATGGGAAAGTTACATTTATAAGTCAAAGTATTGGACTGTCTATATTTCCAAAATCATTGAATTGGGCATTAGCTGCATTTTTAAATTTCTCAGTTTTAACAGGATGTTTCCTAGCGTCCTTTATGTACAGTGTGACTTCGTTTTATACTCACACTTTAGAATAGTCTTCGCATAAGTTGAAAATACTGTAGAGCCTATTTTCTGCGTTATTATACCCTGGATCACTTTTCAATTAACCTGCCAACTACAATAGCGATAAAAGATGTTTTTTGGCTTGCGTGAGGTAAATCCATCTTTACAGGTTTACAATCACTTAAACCACCTCCCAAAAAGCTACTCTGTACTTATTGTTTCCACAGAGTAATTTGGGCATTTATATTCATTTCTTGTTTGCTATCCAATTCATTTAATTGGCATGATCCTCATCAGAAGAGAGCGATAGAACAACATGCTAACATTAAGTTCTGTGTGAAATTAAGAAAACTTTTAACAAAATGTTTAAGTTACTAAAACAAGCATATGAGGATGATTGGCTATCTCAAACACAAGCCTGTCTAATTGATTCGTCAGTTGAAGAGCGGAAAATGATCGTACAAAGACGTCAACTACAGATACTGACATTAAAAAAGTGTCAAACACTGGACTGGGATCCGAAAGTAACCAGGAGAATGTTGGAAAAAGAGTGTGGGTATTCCGCACAGTCTTATCAAGAAAACATACCCATTAAACATGCTCTGGAAACGGCTTGTTGCAATCCATATATTTTAAAAAATACTGTCTCAAATAATGATATATGATGTTATCACACATCGAGTGGAAGACAATAAACAAACTCGTACCGAAAAAGTATTACTTTCAAAAATCGCGCATTAAAGCACAATGTTCGCATGTTTTTTCGTTTCCAAGGGTATCTTGCACAAGAAATTTGTTTGAAATAGCTAAGATATCACCGTGAAAAATGATTTTAGCCGTACCTCAATCTTTGGCTTAAAAAGGAATTTTTGTCCTTAAATATTTATCTTTCTCGCTCTTCTAAAAATATTTTTTATTTTCTAAACTCAAAATTATACTGAAAGAGGCGCGTTACAAGGACATTTCTAAGATTTAGACGGTCGTGACTGCAATGCTAAACGAGATTCCAAAATAGGGCTGAAAAGGTTTCTTCAAATGCCCATTGCTTGTTCTCAACGTTAGAATGATGCAGAGGGTTTTTATTTCTAATAAAAAACCCATGTAAAATATTGTAAAGAGATAAGTATTATATCAAACTTACCCCACAGGTAATCACACATTACCATTAGACTTCTTTGAATATTTGAATATTCTATCAAAGCGTAATGTAAGTAGTATCTTTACCTCCTTTAAAAAAATAGCTAATTGTTGTTACTTCTTAAATTGTGTGAAAATGTATTTAAGCAGACAAAATTAATTATACAATCATAAACCAAACGTGCAGACTCCTAAATACAATAAAAAAGACTTTCAAAGAAAAGAGATGAATTATTTCAATTGTGTTCTTTCATATTTCCAAAGCTTTCTGTAAGGTTCGATGGAAAGCCAAAACCAAGAACAATGATAAGTTTAATTTCACTCTACGAGCTATTAAAAAGATAAAATTAATAAAGTTGTTCTCTATATACATCAATAAATTCAACTATGAACTACCTACAGTAGTTTCATTTAGAATTTTCTAGATCTAAATTGAATACAGGGGAAAGATTAGCATAATGCAACTCAACGAGTCATTAAACAAAGAACAAAAAACGTTTTCCACCAGGCGTTGCGGTCTTTCAGTTAAAAAACTCAATTTTGTCTCAGTGAGGTAAAAGAATGCAAGTATGAGATGCTGAAATATAACAAACTTTTGTAACAATTTATCAATTTACCATCAAATACTATAACGTACCATAGTGTAAATCTCAACAAAAGACAGAAAAATCTCATAAATCTACTTTAAATGGACAATTGAGTAGCTGTTGGTCCTTCAGATTTAACAAAAATCTATTACATGGACTTAGATAAGACATTTTTATACAGAAAGCATCAGTATTTGCCCTAGAACTTGTATTTGATATACTGTTACAGTATTTTAGAAAAATTGTTACCATATTACTATTTATAATCTATGAAGTACTATAAGGTACCAGAAGGGTTTCGTATCATACTAAATTTATACTGCAAACCATGTAATATTACTAGTGATAACAGTAGTCGCATATATCAATGATACAATTAAATTTAAATACATTGGCCCTACTTTCAGACTTTATTAGATGTCGTATAAACGTCGTATGGTGTATCATAAAGAATCATGCCGATTACGAGATAAAACCACTTGTTCTACTAAATAATGAAAACGATGAGGTGGCACAAGCGTACTCATGGGTGACGAGTCCCTAAATAAATACACCAGGAGATCTTTGGGCCTGTCCTCGAAAAATTGGCGCTGCTATCATTCATTCTTTGCGTTCTAATAGTAGCATGTAATGAGTTTGCAGTAGAGCGACCTAGTAAATAAAATTAATACCTAACGACTCGGTGTTTGATTGTACTTACGCGACACCATTTCGATAGAAAGCTCGCCTAAAAATCAAAATTTACAGGAAAGAACTTAGCGCTCTCTATTTGGAGACCGGCGTACACGTACTTATATAGCACGTCAGTCTCGGTATCAAAATTATCTAAAATATTTGATAAAAGAGAGAATAAATTCTTCAATACCAAGGCCGTTTCTCTACATAGATCGTTTGAGAAGTATTTCACATATTCTCGATTGTTCCGATTTATACATTTACAGAAAACCACCTCTAGCGTGTCTAAGAGGAAATGGATAATCTTAAAGAATGGTGCAGCACGCGGAAAAAGATACTATGGAGAGCAAAAGCACGTTACCTCGGTGCAACCTTTGCTTGTTTGGAAGCTTTACGTGCATCGAGAAATTGCAAAAACAAAAGTAGCTCAGCAGGCCCTAGATTCCCTCCTCTATCCTAGGAGTCGGTTATTCCTTCGCATCCGTCCGATAATAATGTATACTTGCCCCACCTGGGGTTACGCTGAAAAAATATTCATAAAAAGCTCCAGGTAGTCTAGAATGGGCTCTCAGGGCCATCTAAAGCAGACGACGACATGCTTTGAAACACAGATAAATGATTGCTTAAACTTTTAACTGATGTCTGTCATAAAAAATCAAGATAATTTTCACGATATAGTAGGCAAAAAGAAGAATACAACGAGAAAGTTCTCAAGATCAAAAGCTTCAGTCATCTAACTTTCAATTAACCCGACCAATAAGGTTGTCCTCATTCACGCTTGCGCATAATAGTCCGGTCGCACACCAAACATTGCAAAATGATGCTCCTGCCAATGAGTGGGGAATAAAAAGGTGTGAGACCTCCACTCGTTATCATGATGGAACTGATAATTAACACTCTTTACTATTACCTGATTGCATCTCTCAATCAGCTTAGAAGAACTTACTCTTAATAGACATCACCGTTCCAATCAAAAACTCAATATGGTTTTTGACCTCACTTTACCGCACTTTATTCTAATGTAGAGAATTAGACAGCTTCTGGCGAGACAACTGACTGAGCCTTATTTCCAAATCGTAGCAAAAGTTCCAAGATTCGTCTTTGGTTGTGACCTTGATTCTTAATTTTTTTATTTGCAGCAGTTCAAAGCAAGTTATTAGAAATTATTCTTTATGCCCTGATAATAGACGCCAAAATCTTAAACATGATTTTGGAATTTCCAAATTAACTTACAGTTCTTGCACTGTTGTTTGTAGCCCGTACATGTTTAACATTTTCAAGTGTTTTGCTTGTTATAGGTCTTTCAAAATGTCAATCAACAATTTTCCGTCCTTACGAAAGTGAGATAGGCAACCAAACGTACGCTCAGAGTTTAGCCACGCCACATTTCATATCAGCTGTCTTTGTCACTTTCTGTTCAAATGTATAGTAGATTGGCTTGATATTTTTGGAACAGACCTTGTATATCTTATTTTATTATGGTTTGAAGGTTGTGTTTATATACAAAAATTGTGTAATAGATTATTACGAGTATTTAATATTTATAATCTTACAATGTTTAATTAGAGCTTTTCATTATCACCATGAATTGCTAGCACGCATAACTGCAGAGTCCTAAATTTGAAATTTCGTTTTATACCTAAGGTTAATTCGAATCTTAGTAAATGGCTCTTCTAAGCTACTAACAGGACAGTTGTATTCGCACTGGACATAAGCTTATGTAAAGAAAAATTTTAACTTTTAATCAACTAATCGGCCAGACCTAAGGGTAGTTCTGTTCTCTTTGTTAGCATCCTCTGATTTGACATGTATGCCGAGTAAAATATTTTTAGCAAAATAATAGCAAAAATAAAAATCTTAGGAACGCATTACGCAATAGATTAATATAGCCTTGGTATAGTTTGCTTCTATGTGATATTTCTGTTATCAGTTGTAAAACATTTGCGAAAGATTAGATGCATAAAATTTATAGTTGAATTATAATAAAAAATTCCATTGTTATAATGAATTGCCAAGGATGTGCTTGTTTTGCTTCAACAAAACAAATAAAAACAGGAAACTTGATTTTTTATATTTTATATTGCGCTAAATTCTGAAATTATAGCGCTAATAAGCATCTTCCCCAGAAATATCGATTTAATGTTAATATAAAGAAAGCAATCTTCAAGGTCGAGGGTAATGTGCATGAAGATGATTTTATTGGTCGGCTTAGTTGGGAGTTAGACGCCGGTGATTAAGGACGTGTAGTGTGCAATCGGGGCGAGTAGAGCAGCAAATTTCCATCGTTTTTCTTACGAATCTAAAACACCCGCTGTGTCAACTATTCGGATGATTCAGAAAACTTTTGGAAACGATACAATGTGTGCAGAAGGCATGAAGACATGCCAAATCAATTCACAGACGGTCAGGAATCTTTTGAAATTCTGAAAGATCACCAGCAAATCGCTTCGCACCTATTGTTACAAAGCAAAAGGGGGATGGGGTTGCAGTTGCCACCAATAAATAGATTTTCCCAGAAAAATTATAATCAAAGATAAAACATAAGTGTACGCTATTATTCAGTAAACAAAAACTAAGTCATCCCAATTGAAGCCTCCTAGTTTCTCACGTCCGAAGACGATACATAAAATTGTAGAAAGGTCAAGTATATAAGACTCCAAGGAACTTAATTTGAAGAGGTCGTTTTTTTATTCCATGCCATTTTACAAATATACAAATCTATACTTTAAGAACAGACCACGCATGTATCCTAGAGTTTTTAAATAAATAGATAAAGTAGAACTCCACGTGTTATTCGAGTGCAACTGGGCTCTGACTTAACGAAGTGGTGAGTAATTGCGGTCAATAGTGTCTAATCGTCGTTTTCCCCTTTTAAAGCAAATGGATTGTTTATTTCGTTAACATTTTGAACTTTGTTATTGATACAACAAGGAAAATAAGAGAATATTTCTTATTTCCTAATTTTGCATGAGGATGGAAAGCAAAGAAATATCTAAGGGGCATTTTAAAGTAAAGGAATCTCAAGTGGCTAACAAAATTAAGAGACAGAAAACAACTTCCCACTTTTTTAATGGTAAACTAAAATACGTGTTACTTCAGTACAGGATTGAAATTAAAAAAGTTGAATGTATCGAAAGTCATTTGATATACTAAAATAAAAAATAAATATACAAGGTTCGCCCTGAAAGTTTTGTATTTGATTTTAGAGTTTATATACACTTAATATGATTCAAAAAACCGATGGTAGCGGTTCTATAAAGTCTCGTAGACGCTTGGAAATCTTAAGTTTAAATCTCTTTTAGAGGACTCGTTACATTTTTAACAGTTCCAAAATGGTGTTTTCTCAAGCTGGATTTAAACCGAAATTGTTACAGCGCTGCCGGGGTTTGTTTCGCTAAAAACTCTCCCTCTACGCAGGGCTAGGCACATTGTCGTTGTAAAAAAATCAGGCGTTAGCAACCGAGCGAGCTCGCGACTCTTTTTTTCGGCGTTTGAGACCTTACACATAAAATGCAGCGTTGACCATCTGTCTGGGTGGTACGAGCTCACAAGTCAAAGAAGGCAATGAGCGCCCCTTACAACTTTAATTTGGTCATTCGAGCCTTCTTTGGTCGAGGAAACTCGGTAGTGCGCTCAAACCGTACTTAAAAACCGGCCAGTTATTACTTTCTTTAAAAAATCAAGCTTAAATTAACAAAAAATTGACACGAGGTTCTAATTTTGTTTATCAGTCAAAACCTTTGGGACTTTCTGCATTTGTAATTCCGCAGTGGCGATTTCACACAAAATGGATTTTCCATTTTATCTACTATTAATCTAACACTCGGACGTCGGTTAGAGTCCAAAACCAATTTTCCTTAGCCACATTGTCCGAAGCATGAGATGTTGAATGAGATCTTTTCCTTCTCTGAACACCTTAGGCCATGTAAGCATTGGCGCTTTTGACAAAGCACCCTTTCGTAGACTTTTTGCGTTTAATTTGCAGATTTTTCGAATTTAATCAGCGTATCGCTGATCGACACTGCGCTGTATTTTGATCATCGATGCTCAAACAAATTTACACTTTACAAGCGATCCGCACTTTGCAAAAGCTCTAAGGCCAATGGGCTGCTTAGGACTGTTTACCTAACATCCCCTACCATCCAGGTCTAAAGAGTCTATCCCTCCACCCTTCTGCTTTAATTTAAGTCTCATTACTTTCCGGGCATACCCTGTATTTCTAGTAAATACTATATCTAGAAGAACTAAAAAAATAAGACTATTAGGTATTTTCAAATAATATTTTTTAGAATTGATTAAATAATGATTGATAATTATAAACATAAAAAATTTTTCCACACAAGCCTTAACACATTTGGGTCACTTGTCTGGAGGAACGCACTGCATTATCAGATAGAGCTCAATTTAAAGAATGAATACTGTGATATCTTTTTAATCAAACAGACGAATTAAAATCTGGGTTGCCAAAAGGCCAATCGTCTGCCCTTAAAAATAAAGACACGTTGACCCTGAGCCAATTCAGCGTTAACTTTGCTTTGTGCATCCAGTTTCTGCAAGCGCATGGTTTATTTTTTTATTTACTATTTGTTCTAAAACATTTTGTTGGTATAGATTGACCAAAGTTCTGATTCCCTCTTCACAAAAATTAATATTGATCACCCATCCTAACAAACTCTCCATAAAACCATTATAGATACTACATGATAGCCTCTCTGAACCCTTGACACAATTGAGACGCTTCTTTAGATGATCTGGCATCCATCCTGCATTGTGTTTGTTAAAGGATTTCTCTATTGTAAATTTGTAATTAGTAATGCGGCCATCACATTTGTTTAGTCAAGGATACCTTTGTCTGTAAAACATCCTCCAGCATGTGTTTGTAAACTACTACTCCTGGGTCTTTTGTAAAAAAGAAGATTTCGTTTAATTTTTGCACAAGCTTTGATTGCCTGGGCAGACCGTGGGCTTCCAGGTCTTTGACGATTTCCGACATCTCCAGTCTCATTAAACAATTTTATAGTTTAATACATGCACATCCAATCATGTCTTAAAGATGATGTCCTTTTTTCACTTTAGTAAGACTGTGACAACAATATCATTTCATTCCATGTTTAAGCAATAAAAAAATATAACAAAAATAGAATGCAACTTTGAACTTCAACAACTGATAATAGCAACTATGTGTCAAAGTTATTAATATCTGTCATAGTCTTTGGTAGTACTAGGTACGATAGTCTAGTTAGTGAAGTGACAAAGTGCAGAATCAACACTATAAAGAATTAATACAGGGTTTGTTTAAAAAATATCGAAAAAAGTTTCGAAAGGCTAGATTTATTTGAGATATTGCTACAATACCTCAAAAGTCTTCAAAGTACATTCCTTGAGCGTCGACATACTTTTGCCAACGGCTTTTTCACGACTTGAAGTCTCCTGGTAGGCGGATTCCGGGACGTCCTTAAGGGTACGCGTGCAAGCTTCTTTGACGGCACTTAGGGTCCCATGATGGTGTCCTTTGAGAGAGGATTTCACTTGTGGGAATAGAAAATAGAGCAGGCGTGGCTGGGTCGTGATGCAATTTCCAATTTCCCGCGATAGCTAGCCTCACCCGGTTGACCCTTCTTTTCAGTCTTCTTACCACTTCTAGGTAAAAACCTTCATTCACTGTCTGCCCCCAGGTACAAATTCTCAGTGGATCACCCCCTTTGCGTCTAAAAAAGATGAGCATGGCTTTCACTCTGAATTTGTGCATTCGAGCCTTTTTGGACAAGGTGATGCCGCAGTAAGGCATTCAAACTTTGCCGCTTTGTTTCCGCGTCCTATTCAAATATCCAAGTTTTGTCTTCCATGATTACGTTGTCCAAAAAGCCAGAGTCTTCTTCAACGCATCTTCGCAAGCAGACACACGCCTCTACTTTTAGTCGTCCGTCAAGACCTTCTGGACGAGTTTAGACCATGCGCACACTTAACCGATGGTCTGAATTCAGCACTTCACGCACATGTTGCACATTGTCGTCGGTTCATAAGGTCGACGACCGACCAGCGCGGGGCTCGTTCTCCACACTCTCTCGGCCATCTTTGAAGAGCTTGTGCCATTTAAAAACTGCGGTTTGTAACATGCCCAATGTTTCCGTACCCGATTTCCCCAGTCCAACACAAAATTTTATGGCGTTTCATCGTTCGCTGCATTTTGCGCTTGCACCGAGACACTCGACAGGGGTCCACTAAAAACGCGATGCTAAACGAATGCTCGCAGGCGACTGGCTCTTGACGCGTTTTGAAGGTCACATCCCCTACCACCGAGCATGCGCGATGCGAGCGTACAGCCACGTCAGGAAAAGTTGTTCCCAATACTTTTCATACAAACCTTGTAACATGAACAGAGCAAGTCTATAAAACATTTAAAATCTTAAGATGACAAGTTATACTATCCATTTTGCACGTGTACGCTAACAAACTCTACGAAAGTTATCTGAAAGCATTTGTGTGCCCCCTGAAATTCTTGAAATACTTAGTTGCATTAAAATTCACGAGCTTTTATAAACAATTAAGTTATTGTCAAAAGTTTCAGTCATTTTAAATGCAACAGTCACACACTGCATGTATTCATTGTCTGGCATCTAACAAATCTATAAAATTCTTCTGGGGGGTTCAAAGATCAAGTTTCTGACTCCAATCTTTCCTATCAAGATACTGTAAGTCCAAAAATAAATCGAACTTTTGCTCTAGAAATGACATCTGTAGCATAATCGAATGGTAATTAGGGCATTTGAAAGGTTCATGTTAACATTATCGGCAGGAAGCGTAGTAGTCTTTACAAGCCATAAGGTGAAATCACAAAGTTCTGCGTTAAAACGAACAAAACGTAAGACAATTGTGTAAACAGGTTTAGAATTGGTCCCTCTGATTAAACTACAATATTCTTCTGTGCCAAAAATTGACAGGCGGTGGTCCCGTCAATGAGTGCGAAACAAAAAGACACTTATAGTGGACGATTTATTGTTTCATTAAAATTTTTTACTTGAAAGGCTTAGAGAGCGCTTTGTCGTGAAGAAGCTGCTAACCGCCAGTTGTCAGCAAATATGGATGTTTTTGTCATATTAGGATATTAAGAACAATTAGAAGAGAAGAAAAGTTATGAGACACAGAACAAACCATAAATTACTACAGGACTTGGAAGGAGAAGGTATTGTGGGCAATATTAAAGTATAGAGAATTAGATGACTTGGACATGTGGTAAAGATGGAAAAGAAGAGAATTGGAAACAACGAACTAAGTCGTAAAAGATTTTAGAAACAAAAAAGTATAGAGGAATATGGTAAAAGCCAAAACCCACACGAGTAAGCGAAAAATGAAGATCAACCCAACGCAGAATATGGATTAGAAGAACTCTAGGAAGAAACGGCAAAACATTCCAAGAAGGGTAAAGTCTTGTACATGTACGTCGCTTGTTCCAAAAATATTGAGTTATATAATACAAAAATTACAGAGTAGCAAAAAATTTATATATTTAGTAAAAACGGTAAAAGGCACAAACACGCCGTGAGTAAGCTTAATCTCTTTTAAAGTAAGCACTCAGCGATCTCACATACTTTTTGCTGTATTGGGATAGAAAATAACTGCCTCATTGTATTGGGTTAAATTTCGTCCGTCGTCTGGGAGTTTTGGGGATGATTTTTCTTCTACCTTGGTAGAAAATTGTTACGACACGTCTCATATGTGCCGATTGACCTTTTCAGACGAATGTAAAGTATGCACGTAGTCTTTTTCGTAATAGGGTCTTTCTTTATTGGGGTAAAAATTACTATGATCAAAAGCGTAGATTGTTGACGGATGGAAAGTATGCACGTAGTCTTTTTCTTAATAGAGTCTTTCTTTATTGGGGTAAAAATTACTATGATCAAAGGGATAGATTATTGTTGCAAATTTGTAAAATAGTTTACTCTGTATATAAAACCAAATAAAAAACGATATTAAATATTAAAAAAATGCTCTTTCGGTATTAAGAAATCTTATCAGTGTTTTTGATATCCAAACACTCATAATTAAGAGGGATGGCTTCAGAAGACAACGACTACTTACTTATCAGACACTGTCTAATTTTTTTTCCATTAGGAACGCTGAAAGGCAAGCATCCAACCAATGATCAGTGAGTATTACCAATATCTTCTATAAACAACACTTTAATATGTTAAGCGCCATATTCTGTAGAAACCTTTTAGGGTACCGAAGTGAAGAAAACCTATTTCAATATTTCCAAAAAACAATTAGAAAATAAAATTGTTCGTTAGGCAAAAAAGGCAAAACCATCAAAAGAAAAAGCAGTGTTAAAGAAACTTACCCATAGAGTACTGCACTCATCTTATTTTTCAATTGTTGTTAAATGTTTATCTTTCTTAAAAGCCATTGGTATATCACATGGTGACAAATCTAAACTGGCGAACCCGGTTGGGGATCCGTCGTTTCCTTGCCAACCAATCAGTAGTGAAGCTCTTTTTTGTTTGTCGGGATGCGTCTATAAGTAGAATTTTTAGTATTGGATCCCACAAAATCCTCGACAACCCCATGAGCCACCTCTCCACAGTCAGCATATAACTGTTTGGCGAGCTGCTACGAAATTTGACGCGCGGTGACTGTTACATCTACCCACTATCTTGCGATGTTATGCAATTTTGTACAACCCAAACTCAACGACGTGAAAATGCACCTCCGTGGTTCCAACAAGATGGCGCTCCCGCACGCACGGCGAGGATTTCTCGAGCAATTTTGGGACAAACGTTTCCAGGCCACCTCATCTCATTCCATGGTGACATCCCATGGCCGGCTACGTCACCAGACCTGTCCCCTTGCAATTTATTTCTGTGGAGACACCGGAAGGCTAAAGTGTTTCAACGCAGACATTAAAGAATGCCATTCGAAATGCGTACTAGCGGAAATGACTCGGCAAACAATACAGAACTTTAAGGTGAGGCTGCACGAGTGTGCGGTTCGTGAGGGAAAACATTTGAATGATATCATCTTCAAAATCTGTTGGTGACTAAATGGTAAACATTGTTCTGTATGATGGTACAATAAAATATTGAACAGAATCTAAGTTGTTCCTTTTACTGCTTTTTTAAAATGGAGAGATCATCACCTGCCAGATCCTATATCACTCATCTAAGATGTGCTAGATTGACATAAATCACATCTATTTGTGCTTTGTGGACTTTGAAAAGGTCTTCGACAAGGTCCAACACGGTAAATTAATGAAGATCCTAAATAATAAGAATATAGATAGCCACAATATAGAAATTATCTCTCGTCTATATTGAAACCAGACAACCAAAATTAAAGTTTACCGAGAACATCAAAATTCAGAGAGGAATCCGCCAGGAGTGCGTCCTGGCTCCGCTACTTTTTAATGTCTACAGCTAAGCAATATTTTAAAAAGCTTTATTAGATTCCATATGACATATGTCTATAAATGGAGAGGATACGGTAATAATGACAACATCAACAACCTGCAGAATCTTAATAAAGCATCTTAATGCATACTAACAAATATGGGCTAAAGATTAATCTAAGCAAAACTAATAAGTGGTTATTACTAAATCAAGAATTGTAAACACGCTATTGAACGTCAAAAACATAGACATTGAAATAGTGAATGTGTATAATTATTTGGAAACGTGAATTACATCAAACATAAAGAGATAAGAACACATATTGAGGTGACACGTACGTCGTTTGTCAGACTTCTACTACATCTAAGTATACTGGTCTCTTTCGAGCTTGGTGCTATAGGAGAATCCTACAAAGATCGTGGACAGAAAGAGGTCATTGAAAAAATGGGAAATAAACCAGCCAACAAAAAGGTAAAACTTGAATATTTGGGATCCATGAGAGAGCAGAAATACGCATTGCTACAATTAATAATACAAGGCAAAAAGTCCAAACATCCATGATGGTTTCCAACCTGTAACAAGAAAGGAACCAGAAGAATATTTAAGAATGTTGCGCATACGCCACACATTCTCAGATTCAACTTTTTAAGTGGCGCTTTTCAAACGAATTTTATTTGAAGACACCTCATACATGAAGATATGGTAAAACGAATTTTGAAAACTTTACTTAACACTAGATGACTATGTATAAAGGTATAATTAAGAACAAAAAATCGAGAATGTTTAAACAGTTTCAACATATTAAGTGTAATTCATGTTCCGTTCCCATCTGTCTATCGCCTCTTTCGCACGTCCCAAATGAAGCATTTTGCAATCAACCTAACTTTCTGCAGATTGTGCAACGGCGGGTCAATCGAAGGGGATTAAGAGCCCATGCGACAGGAGCAACGAGGAAGCGACGGCCAGACTCCATTATCTCCAATATTTGAATGCAACACAGGATGTTCCCTAATTGGTGCCATTCGCGCTGTTATAGGATAATTGAACCGGCCATTACAGGGCCGTCGCGGCGTTTAGACGGAAACTGGCGCAGCGCGGGGCCCCGCGGAACCAATCAGTTTTTCCCGAGGAATTTTCCCGGATTATGCTACGCACCTTTAGGCCGACGACTGTCTACTCCTCGAAGCGGCTGGAACTCAGCTGGGCATCAACTGCTGCTCCCGAGGCCTTGCATTTCGCACTGACGGCGCCGCTCTCAAGAAGCTACCGCACAAGTACCGTGGGGTGGTGCGCACTGTGATAGCTTATCAGTGGAGAAGAGGTCTACGAGGATCTCGGCGAACAAACAGCGTGGTCCTGAAATGGGGAATAGAGCGATAACTAAGTGGCTTTGGTGATTCTTTAATGACACAAAGTTGCATTAAAAGCAAGTTTGCTTATTGCTGCTGCACTTTGTTTATATAGAAGCAAATGTTTAAATAAATTGAAGAGGTTGTTGTGTAGAAATACTTCTACTGATTAGATATGCAGCTGCTCGTTAAGAGATTACTATGTTGTATTTAAGTGGCAATCACTTTGAATTAGGAACAAAACTTTCAATAGCAAAAAGCAAAGCATTGCTCGGAATTTTTTTCTTTATTCCCACAGACAAAGAACGTCTTTTAAACTCTACGCAATTTTATTTGGTGCAAAGATGTTTTCTAGTTTTCGGCTCATTTTGATTTGAGCAAACCTCATACATCGAGCAATAAAAATTAGGGGTTATCTAAACAAAATAAAATTTTGTAAAGATAAATGGCTACTAAAAATATTTACAATATATTAAATTATTTTAAATGCTTATAATGTACGAGGCTTGCTCAATTTGTACAGCAACAAAGTTGTGCTCTTTGGTTGTTATCTACAAGTGAGAGCAAAACGAGAGAATGTGTATTCACTCCAAAGCACGCCAAGTAAAGATCAGTGTACTGTTTGAAGACTTAAAAACTGTGGTTTCAAATCATACCACTCTGATTGGAATCGGACCTGTCCTGACAAAGTTAAGGGTTTAAGAATATGTGTAACATAAAAAAGTTTCTCACTGCCTGAGCGCCAACGACCACACCTCTGATCGCACTCAGCTCTTGCTTGAGGTCAACGTCAGTCATATGTCGATTTCTGAAGGATATTGAGACGAGAAATCGGTCGTCTCCCTCCGTTGTCACGCACATAAGGCTGCCTCTTTGCCGGCGGACGTAGTCACTGGTTTTCCGGTACCGAGGCTACACTCTCGACACAGCCGATTGAGTCAGATTTAGTGTGTTTGCTACGGCTCACTAAAGCCTTCTCTTAACAATGCAACTGCCATTTTCTTGCAAATCACTCGAGCATTTACGTCACTTACTTGCTTACGCCAATTTCGGATAAGTCACTGAGATAAATTACCGGATTACAAACTTACTGTAGGCCAATCAGTGTCGTCGCGCATGACCGTTCCAATTAGCAAAATTCGTAAAACCCCGTTCGTAATGCATATTTTTTTGAATGTGTCATTCGATTAATGCAATAGCAACATTTTTTTAAGGCTCAATAACAAAGATACCTCTTGCACGTTAATAATTTTTATTTTCATTTTCCTTAGACTGAAACAGGAAACGAAAATGCACGTCAGCTAGTGAGTCAATTATTTTGCTCTCAAGTGTATTTTTGTCTCCTATTAATGATATTAAAAAGTGATAAGTTCAGGGAAGTTAAATGACTAATAATACTAAAATAAACTTTTAAATAAAATGAGGAAATGAGTCAGATTATCAAAAGATGTCTATTAACACCATTTTAGGCATATTAATAACATAAAAGAAGATAAAAAATCTTTGGCACTAAGAAAGTCAAAAAAAGTTCCAACAATTAAAATTAGAACAAACTTTTAAACAGTTTAAAAATGGCAAAATAGAAAAGTGACATCAAACTTTTCTTGAACTAGATCTTGAAATAATAATTAGAGGAATTTATTTGTAAGCTGATATTTCACTTTTTCTAAAGCTAGTGTTCACTGGTTTTTTTTTATATTCTGCGATAGACTGTTTACTTCACCATTAAGCACAAAAAAAGAGAAAGACTAGTGTTAGTATATTTAACAGTATTGCCTTTTCCTGCAAGAGAACAAACAAGTAGACTAACCATTGTTCTTACAAGATAAGAAAATTAACAAACATCTTCTCCTTCCAAAAAGTTTTTCGGTTGTATTTACGAGATAAAAGAATCAAACAATTGGAAATGCATTTAGAACAGTTGAAGAAATGGAAGTTTTATGATGCGTTCTCATCGAAAACTTCTCAATATGCGATGGATTATTTATTTCGTCATAAAACATTTAGGAAAAAAACTCTTTTAAGAGTATCATCTTTTTTATAAGAGAATCGAACAAATAAACTAACCAATAATGATCTAAAATAAGGAAAACTGCAAAATGTTTTTCCCTTTCCAAAAGTTGCTCGGTTATGATTATAAAATAAAAGAATCAGACAATAAAAACCTAATTAAAACAATTAAGGAAGAACACCATTTTCTTCTTCTTTTAGAGACCACTCTGATCAAAGACTCCTCATTATGCAATACAATGTTCATTCCGTCATAAAGCACTTAGGGAAAAGACTAGGGTTAGTATCTTTAGAAGTAACGAATTTTCTTATAAGAGAAACGAACAAGCAAACTATCCAATTATATTCTAAAATAAGAAAAAACACCAACAAATCTTTTTTTTCCAAAAAGTTTTTTGAAAATGTAGTCAAGTCATGTAACGAGGAATACTTTTCCTTCTTCCTTGGGAGGTTCTATGATTCTATTTGATCGAAGACTCCCCAATGTACGATTGACTGTTTATACTGTCCTAAACAACTTAGAAAAAAATAACTAGTGGTGGTAGCTTTCGGAGTATTGCCCTTTTCCTGTAAGAGAAACGAAGAAGCAGCTTAACTAATGTTCTAAAATAAGATAAAAAATAAACAAACATTTTGTTCTTTCAAAAAGTTGTTTGGTTATGATTATAAAATAAAAGATTCAGACAATTGAAAATGTAGTTAAAACAATTAAAAATACTAGCGTAGGTATCTTAGAGAGTATTGCCTTTTTCTTATAAAAGAAACGAGCAGGCAGACTAAATGTTCTAAAATAAAATAAAAAATTGACAAAACGTAGTTAAAGTACATAAAGAGAAATACCTTTCTCTTCTTTTTTTGAGGTTTTATAACCCACTGCAATAGAAGGCTCTTTATTGTGCGATTAACTGTATTTTGTTATAAAGAACTTGAAAAAAACACTGGCGTTGGTATCTTTCAGAGTTTCGTCTTTTTATTATAAAAGAAACAAAACAAGCAGACTAACCAATAATGTTCTAAAATAAGATAAAAAAACGACAAATCTTCTCTCCCTTCAAACAGTTCTTCGCTTGTGTTTACAAAATAAAAGAATGAAACAATGAAAATGTAGTTGAAACAATTAAAGAAGTAGAGGTTTTGTGAGCTGTTCTCATCGAAGACTCCTCATTGTTCGATTGACTGTTAATTTCGTCATAAAGAACTTGGAAAAAAGCTAGCTTTGGTATCTTTAAGGGTATTGTTTTTTCTCTATAAGAGAATCGAATAGACAGACTAACCAATGATGTTCTAAAATGAGACAAAAGTTGATACATTTTTCCCTCTTTAAAAAAGATGTTCAGTTGTTTTTACAAAATAAAAGATTCAAACAATTGAAAGCGTAGGATAATTAAAGCCGAATATTCTTTTGAAGTTTTATGATCCGCTCTGATCGCAAAAGCTTGACTGCGTTCTTTTCTTCATTTTTTTACATTTTGGGCAAATTTCCGTTTTACGCTCTTTAAGATTTATCTTTTTTTATTATTTGCAGACCCAGTAAGACAAAAATCTCTAGTCTTTATTTTTATTTTGAGTTCTTTTTTATTTTTAAAAGATTATCATTAAACCTTCAACTTTATTTATTGTTTTGTTCTTTATATAATTTAAATTTGTCAATTATTGTTTTATAATAGTTGCAATATTTTGGAATTTTCTCTACCTTATTTACTGTATTTACTAGACCTTTTTAATTTCTACATCTTGAAATTATGGATTCTTCCAAGAATTAAAGTGTAAGATTCTTTTCTCTTACTACCTTCTACTGTATTTTAGATTAACTAGCGTTTTTACGCTCTGTAAGATTTTCTTTTATCCCTTGGAAACCCAGGAAGTAAAGAAATCTCATTGTTTCTTCCTCTTACGAATTATTAGTTTTTAGATCTTCAAAATTTGTTATTGAATCTTCAATTTCATCTGTGGTTTTGTTCTTTTTTATGGTTGTATTGTTAATTACTCTTCTACTTGGATTTTTTGGACCTCAGTATGAAACGCTCTAAAACTGTCGGATTTTCAGTTTTTGGATCTTGGGGGTCTGGACTTTTCTTAGAATTAGTATATACAATTCTTTTCCCTATTTTTTACTACATTTCGGATCAACTACCGTTTTTAAGCTCTTTAAAATTTCTCTTCTCTTTTATTCTTTGCAGACCCAATAAGTCACGAATTCTCAATGTTTTAATCATCTTCTGTATTTTACTTTTTTAGATTTTCAATATTTGTGATTGAACCTCCATCTTATTCTGCTGTTTTGTTCCTTTTATGGTTTTAAATTGGTAATTATTCTTTGAGTTGTAATTTTCAGTGATTTTTTTAGACTCATTAAAAAAGATATAGAATTATTGGACTTTATACTTTTTGTATCTTGGAATTTTAGGCTCTTTCTGGAATTGAGGTGCAAAACCTTCACAGTTCTTTACAAGTAAATCGTTGCTTTAAAATTTTGTTGGTCTATATTTTTCTGTATTGAACTGTGAATACCTTTTTGTTCGTGAAATGGAATTTACTTAGTAATGTTAACGGTTTTTTTTTGTAAAGTCAATGTTGAATGTCAAGAGGATCTCCGAAAATAGCTAATGAGGAGAAATTGTAAAAGAAAGTGATGGAGTGAAAAAACTTTTGGATACTATTTTTAGGGCGACTTTTTAATTGACATCTACAGTTAACTAGGTGACGTTTTACTCATTTTCTTTATTCTTTGTTGCTTATCATGTTCATCAGAAAATGGCGGCAGGGTCATTTAAGGTGCGTCAATAATATGAAAGTATGAGTTGAACTTTTTCTTTATTCCTTGATGGTGGTTATTTTTGATCAGGACGTGGTAGTATGGCTATTTACGCTGCATCATTAATGTGGAAGGGGAGGTTGATGCGCTTGTGAGTACTTGTGGTGGTCAAAAAGGTGAGAAAAGGAAGTCGGTATGCTTCTTAGGCGGTGAAATATATACAAATCAGCGTTTACATGGCTGGTACCATCACTGCATAACGTTTTGCTCATTTGCTGTGTCCATTGGTGGTTGTCATTTTTTATCAGAACATCATGGTAGCAGAGCTATTTACAAAGAAAGAGAATTGATACACTTCTTAAGCGACATTTACATGGCTGGTCTTTACTACAAGGGCTATTTTTTTAACCTCCGATCTGCGCACTCCACTACTGTGCAGTTCCCCTACCATAACATCGCTATAGAGTCCAAAACATCAATTGGAGCTGAGTTGCAGGCCCGTTAACCTGGCCGGCATGATTGATTCTCTCGCCGAGTGCGAATTGCGTAGCGCCATTGGTTTCCTACTGGCAGAAGAGAATAGTGCAATAAAAATGCATTGGAGAATGAGTTACATTTACGGTGCAAACATTATGAGTAGTGGTGTCGTGCGAGAATGCTGTAGGAAATTTAAAGATAGCCGAACTGATGTTCATGATGAAGGTAGACAAGGACCCAAGTCTGTCGCTAGTGAAGACCTGAACAGAGGTTTGGGAAGATAGCACCAACAAAGAGCGTTAAGACGCCGTGGAGACCTACCTCAACACGCTAGCGGCAACCTTCTATAAAGAGGGTATTGAAATACTCGTCCACCGGTATGACAAATGTCTCAATGTTCATGGTGAGTATGTGTAAAAATAACATTGAATAAACTTGACTCCTGATAATAGACACATTTTGTTACTCACATAATCCATTTAATCAAAAGATGAACATCATTAATAAAGATACTTGCAAATAAAGGTCATTTTTTAAATTCTTTAAGTAGATCTACTGTTTATTATTCAATCTTGAGTATTATTATTGTTTTTGTTTTTTCTCTATTCAAAAATGACTCCTATTTAGATCACCATGTAAGTATTGTTTTACCAATGTTGACTTTTTTATTTGGTATTATTGTCTTAACTATGAGAAAGTCTATATTTTCCTTATAGTTGCTGTTAGACTAACAAAATTAATGGAATAAAGTATAGTGGTTTCAAGATTAAATCAGTGGCATAGGATACCAGCCATAAATCAGTAACGATATCTAATTAATTAAGATCAATAAAAAACAATGCAAAGTAAAGTTTAACTTTTCCAGGCAATTAATGAATACAAAATTTCAGATTTATTCAGCTAATTCTGTTAGTATTAAATCTATCTTTATCGTTTTCTTTTTAAGGTTGACACTTTTCAATTATCTATATTTATAAACAGCTCACTCTATACATCTGATTCAATCATTCTTTATAATTTATAATAAGTCAGTAACCTAATATGATATAGAGGACTTAGATATTAGTGTTTCAGTATCTTCATTTTCATGCTTCTACTGTTAGTGCTTTTGTTCTTTTTTTTTGGCATTAGCTACCTTCAAATTTTCTTTCTTTATCTCAGTATAGATTTGCTATTTTCTTCTTTTCCTTAGACGTCTTATATATATTATAACAATTTAAGTATTTTTAAATTTAATTGTCAAATTGTTTTAGTCTAGATTGTTTCAGAATGACAATTTTACAGATTTTGCAGCTTCTTATGCATAAATTCCAATGTGGATCGTTAAAAGTGAGTTAACTTTTGTTTTTATGCTGCTCTTCTGGTTTCAATTTAATTTACTGCTTTGGGAAAAAAATTTTGTCTTGTTTTTCTATTTTCTCTATATCATGATACATTTATTATTTTCTCTTCAGCCAAACCTCACTTGTTTCTTATACTTAATTATAAAAAATTGCTTTTGAAAAATTAAAGGGGAACAGTCAAAAGCAACTTTTTCTGCTCCCTATATATAGTTACTCAAAAAATTACCTGCGGCAAGCTGCATACAGTGGCGGGTCACAAGCTCTGCCTTTCGGTTGCAGCGCAGTCACAGCAGCCAACTTAAATTAGCTACTATCATCCTTGCTAAGTTTGCTAATCTCCACGGGCACGTGTATTATCTCGAAAAAATCGCCCGTTCCAACACGTTTCAAGTTCAAAATAAGCTTACATTGTATCAAATCCGCGATAACAAAGCTTTGCATTTGTTTTCCGAGACCGTTGCGAAATTATTCCTTTGAAAAGCGAAATAAAATAAACTCATGTAAATATGCGGTGGTTAGCCTAAGCCGGTCTAGGAGGTGTATCTGACATTAATTATTTTGCATTATTATTCAATAATCAACATTAAATGGCAGTTGAGTCTATTATTGGTACGAGGGTGAATCAAATATAAACGAGAGTTCTCGCTTCGTCAGGTGTTGGGTAGGGATGTCAGGAGTGGGGTAAGCAAGTGGGCGATTTCATTCGTTCCTGTCAGTACCCGTCGTGACAATGTCTGAGCAGGAGGTGCCGTTGTCAATTGTGCAGCGTATTATCATTAAATTTCTTGCCATGGAAGGTGTAAAACCGGCTAAAATCCTGAGGAGATTGACTGCGCAGTTCAAGGAAGAGACACTGTCACGAGCTAGAGTGTTCGCATGGCACAAAAAGTTCGTGGAGGGTCGTGAGAATGTTGAAAATGAGAGCCATGATCGCCGACCTTGCACCAGCATCACCAACGAAAACATCGTCCGCGTTCAACAATTTATTGAGGGTGACACTAAAGGTGTTTTAGAAAGGATGCGAGGTTCCGAGATGGTTGTCGTTGAGGCGAAGATACTTGAAATACTCTGTCGTCATTTATGGAATAGCTAAGTAGAAGGGCTTAAAGACAAAGTACAACAGCCACGCCAAGATGCGAGTCTCTATCGTAAAAAAATTCAATGGCGTATATTAGGAGTGTTTGTAGATGTTCCGACTAACTAGAATCAATTCATTGAGATACCCCAAGAAATAGATAGAACTGGTTTGGGGTAGAGATTCGCTAAAGAAGTAGTACAGGGTGTCGAGCAATTTGTCGAAAATTATGTTAAAAAGTGGGGGAAAGAGACAGAAAATAGTATGAATTCTGAATGTAATGAATCAGTTTGGGGTAAACTCCAAAATAGGAAAGGGTTTTTAAAGATGGAAGAGTAGAAAAAAGGAGTCTAAGGCTTAAGATGGTAATATTAATTACACACCCGTTACCCGAAAGAAACCTCTCTGGGCTAAGTGAAAGGATAAGGTGAAAGAACCTGATCTCGAGAATCAGGCAAAGCATTTGCGTTATTAAACAAAAAACTTACGCTTCGGCGGTATTAATTCCTTTAGAGATCTAAAGAAGTGAGAAAAATATCTGAGAATAATGTGCAGTTACATAAAAATGCTAGTTACCAGGTGTCGACCTTCCGGATGGCTTTTAGGTTGATATCATCTGTTCCTTTAGAGGAGCAGTAACTTAAAACAATAGACTAGATTTCATCCTGAGTTACCGAGGAGTAAATGGATGGCTTCTTTTAGGAAAAAGTTGGGATTAAAATCTGAGGAAAGGGAATGAAAGAATAAACATCCTGGACCTGGGACAATTTGGGGAAAACTAGATCAGAGAGCGATTATCCAACAAGTACTTTTGCAGTCAGCTCCTTATGACTTCTCACTTATAGTTGCTGAGCTATTTTCTATTGAAGACAAAATGAACGTCGGATACGTTGAGATAATTCATCAGCAAGAGTAAGGAGTAGTATGGGAGCATAGAAAAGAAAAACTGAAGAAAACAAGCAAGAATGACGTATGCATCGCTGGTGGGATAAAGTAAAGATTACCGTATACAATAAGCTGGTGAAAAAGATAGTGTTTCATATAGTGAGTGTGTACTTGGGAAAAGGATAGGCAATCCTTGTGAGCAGCTTATACATAAGAAAACTGCTAATTCTTGTTTCACTATTTTACCATCTTTCCTTTCTTTTTGCACGAGCCGTCAAATTTAACGAGCTTCAGCGATATTAGTCTGCTTTTGGGCTTTTTTAGCATGATAAGAAATAGATTTTTAAGCTGTCCTTAAACATATTCTGGCACTCTACGGATATCTGCTCACAAAGATGCATTTGCACTATTAAGTCTTGGTTTTTGTTAAAAAGTGAGTCAGCCATATCTCTTTAAGAATTATATCAGGAGTTGCCTTTTGTTTTGAGAAATGAATAAGTTAAATGTCCTTCCAGGTGATAATGGCGTCAGTGAAATTGTTTTTTTAAATCAATTTAACAGGTAATTCTTTTCAAAGACTACATGTAGTATTTTTTTACTCTTGAAGATTGAAATAGATTGAAGGCGCTGAGTTATTCTCTGAACTTATTGCTATTCACATTTTTTTATCCAGTTGGGAACATTAAATAATTTAAAGATCTTTGTAGGAAGATCAATGCTATGCTTTTCTCAATTAATTGAAAATATAGTTCTTTTGAAGGATTGCAGGGTGGATCGTCTTTGTCATATAGGGCTATTTTCTGGACGTACTAACATTTACATAATTATTTCTAAATCACTGGGGATACTAGATGAGTTAAAGGTCTTTGCAAGTGTTGGTAATAAGAGTGAAATTAAAATTTTCTCAATTATTTAAAAATATATATATATCTTTTTAATGATAATAGGTAGTCTTTGTCGTAGGGATTGGGACTAGAGGTGCTGAGCCAATTGCTGTACAAAATTCCTTTCTGTCCTGTTGAGGATACCAAATGATTTAAAAATTCTGACTTCAAACGAATTGAGATAGACTGGTGAACTAGAGGTGCTAAGCTATCTGAAGATATTGCTAGTTATATCTCTTTTTATCCCATTGAAGATAATAAAGGAGTTAGGTCTCTGCAAGTTGTAGTGTATTCTACTTTGTAATTAATGTTAGATAAAAACATTGCTAAGTACGATAATAATAACGAGAAAACTATAATCAAAGTAAAGTGTCAGTGGTAAAATAAAGACTTACATTTAGACACTAAGAATATAAACTCAGCAAATCTGGGAGTTCTTCTATTTTATAGAAAAAGATAACAAGCTTTGTGATATAGATATGGATATGGATAAAACACTGTATTGAAGTAGAATACACCCTGCTTGCTGTAGTACCTCAATTTCGGGAAAAGGGAAAAAGCATCAGCGCAGAAGACCTTGGAGTAAACTACGAAAAAGCTATATTACGCAAGTCGAGATGTATTAATAAAATATTTGGAATTGTTTTCCATAGGGTTGGAAGTTCTATATCAAAGAACTTATATCAGAAAAGTTATTGATGATTGTGATGTTGGTGCAGTCATAGAATGGAGCGTAAATCATGAGCATATCTTCCAGGAGTGGTCTAATATGGTTCTTCTTTTCCAAATTAAACGTCTGTTAAACAAGAAAAATGTTAATGAGTGATCTGTTTTCGTTCAACTGTTGATAACCAGGAGTCTAATAAGAGGTGTACGTTACATACTTCATTGTAATGAAAAATATTGAGTATAATGTTAAATTAAGCGCCTTCTATCCTTCAGTGGGGATGTTATAATTCATTGAAAGGTCTATTGTTCCTTAAATTGACGATACAGATGGTGATGGATTTTATCTTGCTAGTAAATTATGCTACACTTATGTCAAAAACATTTTGTCTCTTTCTTTTCGACTGTAAGCAGCTTAACCCTTTTCTCCGGTATTGCTGCTATCAACAAGCTTCTAGCTATAAATGTGGTCTAACACCTGCGTTTTTAGACACATTCAAATCATTTTCTAATCACTTCAATTGTAAGTTATCTTACCTTTCTACAGATTTTCAAAATTTCTGAAGAAGAGATCGTGCCGAAAATGATTTGAGAATGGCAACTAATATTCAATAGCGTTAGTTAACTATAATTATTTTTTGCTTGTTTCCCGTACGACAGCATGCTTGAGCTGTGACCTAAAACAGGCAACAAAAACCCGGACGTGATGATTGTTCGGGTAGAAATTGATGAACCCAACTTTAGAGAGCATTAAGAAATCAACGGGCATAATGAGCAATTGTTTACCAGCAGCACAAATAGTTCGGTTATCAGCAGTTCTCGAACGATAAGCGGCCTTTGTAATGGAACTATCAAATGGTTGCTCCAACGAATGTAATGATAGCGCTCGTCTTACAGCGATCGAGTTTCGACTTCCAATTAGTTTCGGAATGCAAAAATTGCTAAATCGACCCGAGAGCGTTTATCACAGCTATTTGGACAGTTTATCGCCCAAGAGCGGAATTTCCAGTAATTGCTCGTTTAATTTGTTTGTGTGCATTGCACGGTTTATTGTTAATGCTGCATTTTTTAGGCGCAAAGTTTCACAATGCAGTCACAGTTTAATCGCGCCCAGCTGATAGGAAAATTAGTTTTCCAAAAAAAATTTTTGGAGAAAAAACCTTGAAAGAGAAGCATTATGTTTTTGTTCAAAAAATCGTGATAGGATGTCCAAGATTATTCGGTACTTCTAAATAAATAAGTATAAAACTATAGTTAAGGTAGAGAAAAACGTCAATAGAAGGTAAAGATTTAGACACTAAGAATAGAAAAATCAGCAGCTTCAAAAGTTGGTATGTTTTATTAGAAAAAAGGGTAACTTAATTATTTATAATAAAAATAGAAAATAAAATTATTATTGTATTGGGCTTTTGGAGAAAATTCGAAATTAATTTTAGAAGACTTGTCTTTTGAAGATGTCAAGTACAACTATAGACAAAATTACTAGTTTCCAAATTTCTAACAAAACCCCAAAGCAGATGGTTACGGGACCACCTTCTCAATTAACTGAAACTTTTAACTCATTCTATATTCTCAGTGGAATAAAAAACAATTTTCTAAATGGCAGTAATTCAGGATAGCTAAGCATTGTTAGAGTTCACTAGACCACGACTAAGACCATTCTACCTATTCACATAATCGAGGAAAACATAATTTCACTCACATTGCTACTACTTGCTCATTTAGTAACACAAGTAGGACAGTAAAAAACGGTAAATAGTAGCAACTAAGCTCTACTTTATCAAACTAGTCCAATCCTCAAGATAAAAAAATTTTACCTGTAATCCTCCAGGAAAATTAGCTTTTCAATTAATTTAGAAAAAATTCATTTTACTCCGCTACCAAGAACTTTACAGAGAACTTTAACTTACTGGTTATCCTCAATGAGACGGCAAACATTTTATAAATATCAGTAAGGTCAGAGAAAATGCATCACACTAATCCTCACGACAAAGAGAAATTAAGAGAACTGGCTTTTTAATTAATTAAGGGAAATTAACTTTTATTCCCATTATTACCACCTGTAGAGAACTTGCACCTGTTTAATATTCTCAACAAAATTTGGTAATTAGTAATAACACTAAGAAACAGCTCCACATTACAGTTTATCAGTTTAGCTCAATTCCCAAGACAAATAGATTCTATTTGTAACTGTTAAATTAGTTGAGAAGAAAGGTAATTTTACTCACGCTACTAATACTTGGAGAAACCGTTAACGCATTTAGTGTTCTCAATGAAATAAAGTTGTAAATAGCAATAACATGTAGGGATAGCTCAGCACTTCTAGTTTACTAGTCTACCCCAATCATCACAACAAAGAGGATTTGCCGTGTAATCCTTCAATCAACTGCGAAAAACGTAATTTTACTCCTGCCACCACTACCTACAAAAACATTTAACTTGTTGAGTATTCCAAAGGGCATAGAAAAAATGTGTAAATACAAGGTGGCCATTAATTGGATCCTGATGGTTTTAATTAAATTACATAAAAACTAAAAAAAATATTCAGACTGGATACATTGTTATTTATTGACTAGATAAAGAAGTCGATAATGATATTTTCAAAAAATTTTCTTTGCTCTTGGTCACGAGTTCCAGGCGTTTCAAAAAGTGTCTTTTTTATCTTCTATCGAATGAATGAGATCTTTAATACGAATTTTGAGGCCATATATGTTCTCTATTATTCCTTGACGTGATAAGCAATATCTTTTGTTAAACCCATATTTAGTAGTTTGAATGTCTTTCGATAATCAATTTGTTTCAAAATCTTTGCAAAATTTGGTTTTTTATGCGCTTCAATTTTGTAAGCCAAAAGACTCAACTCTTCTTTAATTATCTTTTGAAGAGACGTTTTATTAATTTCAGGGCCCATTGAAGTGCTTCGCAGAGAAATGAACACTGTTTTCCCACGAGTTTTCGGACTCACTCGACATTCTCGCCGCTGCTAAAAATTTAAATATTTTCAACATGAATCAAGAGTATTGTAAATGCCTTTCTACTTTTTCACCTTTTCCACGGGTCTAATGCCCACTTCGGGTCTACCTCTCTCTTCCACTTGCTGACAGTTTCATTCACATCCTCCCCACAGCTATACCAATATTTCATGTTTCGTACGCTTTCGGAATCGTATGCACAATAGATGGCAATTCCATTTTAAAATTGATTCTACGCGGGTACTATCGAGTACACTGTAAACAACAACTCATAACTTCATAAGGTTTGCTCAAACGGTTGGAAATGGCGCTCATAAAAGCACTTACATCTAATTAATGACCACCTTGTAGCAGTAAGATAAGAGAAAACCTCAGTTGGCTAGTCCACACTAGTTATTGAGACCTGTAATTCTTCAAGAAACTACCTCTTTAATTAATTGAGAAAAACACACTTTCACTCTTGTCACCACTATCTGCAAAGATCTTTAATTAATCTTCAATTAGACAAAAAATGCAAATAGCAGTAAAATTAAAAAAAGTTAAGAACTTCTAGTTCACTACTCCACATCAATTCTCGATACAAAAAGGGTTCGTCTTGTTATCATTTAAGAAAACCACCGTCTAATTAATTAAGAAAAGTATAATGTTATTACCATTATTACCACCTGCAAAGTCATTTAACCATTTTATTATCCTCATAGAAATTTGGTAATTAGTAATAACTTTAGGAGACAGTTCCACATTTAACCTGATCCCCATAATAAGAAATGTTCGTAGTTCTTCCAGACAATTACGCTTTAATTAATTTAAGAAAACGTTAATTTCACTCTCGTTACCAAAACCTATAGAAACCATTTAGCATTCTCAGCGGGATACAAACAATTTGTAAATACCAATAGCTTCAGCATATCTGGTTCACCAGTTACACCAGTCTGACGGCAAAGAGGATTGGATCTCTAATTCTTTAAGCGAACTAGATTTTAATTATTTGCGTAAAACGTAATTTCACTCGTGCCACTAGCAGCTAAAACTTTTTTGATTTAATATCTGCAGGGCCCAAAAAATGTAAACAACAATAACTTTACGGGATGGCTCAACACCTCTAGTGACACGACAGAGAAGGTTCGAAGTCTAATTCTTCAATTAATTAATAAAAACATAATTTCACCCTAGCCACTCATTGGAAATCCTCATTAAAATAAAAAAAATGCGAATAGCAATCGGGGTAGCTCAGCACTAGTTCACCAGTTTGTCCAATCCTCGCGACAAAGAGGACTCGACCTGTAGTCTTTCAGAGGAAACGTAATTTTACCCACGCTACTACCATAACACGTAATCGTTTAGTACTCTTACTGGGATAGAAAATATTTTAAAATAAAGGTAACTGTAGGGGACAACTCAGTAATTCCAGTACATAAATCAAATTCTCAGAACGAAGTGAATTCTAAAATCTTTTAACACAGCTGCCTCTAGAATTAAGTGCAAGAAACGTAATTTTACCCATACCACCCGCAGACATTATATCTCATTTAGTATCCTCAATGACAAACTATTTGTAAACAGTAAAAACTTCAGGGGGTAACTAAGAAGAAACACAGCATTTATAGCCCAATTCTTCGGACAAAGAGGATTCGACCTGTAATTCTTTTAAGACACTACTATTTTCAATTAATTGAGAAAAACATAACTTCGTTCACTTTATCAGTATGTCCATGATTATCTAACTCATTTACAAAAAAAAATTGTAAATAGCAATACAATAGATAAGCACCTTTAATTCGTTAGTCTACCCCAATATTATGCGGATTCGAGGTGTAATCTTTCAAAAGAACAATCTTTAAATGTAAATGAGAACAACCTTATCATACTCTTACCACCATTACCGTCAAAGTCTTTTAACTTGTTTACTATCCCCAACGGCATAGAAAAAATTGCAAATAGCAATAAATTTCAGTTAATTCAAAGAAATCTGTAATTTACTTACTATACCCAACAAAATAGAAAAGAACGGTAATTAGTACTAAGGGAACAGCTCAGCATTTGTAGCTCAATCATCGAAATAAAGAGCATTCTACCTGTAATCCTTCCAACGAACTATATTTTTAATTAATTAGGAAAAGCATAGTTTTGCCCCTGCCATTGCTATCCGTATGGACCTTTAACTCATTTAAGATCCTCAATGAGATAGAAACATTTCAATAGCAGTACGTCCAGTCTATCCTGATCCTCAGGACAAAAAGAATTCCACCTCTACTTCTTCCAAGGAGCTACTTCTTCTATTAATTGAAAGAAACATAATATCACTCACATCATCACTACTTAAGAAAAATTTTAACACGTTTAGTAATCCGCAAAAAATTGTAAATAGTAATAACCTGGGGGTCTCAATACTCCTAGTTCATCGCTTTATTTCACTCCACAGCACAAATAGGATTCTACTTGTAATCCTTAAAGAGATATATCTTTTCAATGTATTAGGAAAAATGTAATTTGATTTACTCCACGAATACCTGTAAGAACTTGTAATAATTTACTATCTTTAAGAGGGTAAAAAATAATTTTAGATGATAACTTAGCAGTTCTAGTTCACTAGTTGACATAAATCCTCGGCACAAATGGATAATATTTCAACAGAACTATCTTTTTGTAAATGTTAATAACTTCAAAAGATATCTTAGTTTATTAGTCGATTCTAATTCTTAAGAGAAAACGGATTTTATCTGTAATCTCTTCAATTAATTAAGTAAACCTCAATTTTACACATGCTATCACCAACAGAAGATACTTTTGACTCATTTAGTATTCTAAGCAGGAAATAAAAAAGTTTTATAATTAATAATAACGGCAGAGGTTAGCTCAGCATTTATAGTTCGCTATTTATGCCAATCCCCAGTCAAAGAGAAATTTTGGTATAGTTCTTCAAGAGAAAGAAACCAATAATGCAACGGCAGCCAAAATTTAGAGTAAAATCCCTAAGTTTGTCACATTTTGCAGTTTATGCAAGGAACATTTTTATATCTAATTTTACAAAAGTAAAATTGTAGGAGGTTGTTACAAGAATCCAAGGTTTTTCTATGGGCTAGCCACAAGAAATACCCTTTTTCCCAAGTACAAGCTCACTGTGCGAAATACTATCGTTTTCATCGAATATCTTTACTTCATCCCACTAGTGGTGTATACAGCGTCATTCTTGGCATGTTATTAGAGCCTTTTTAGCGCATCTCCTTCTGTCGTTAAGACTTCTCAAAGAAGAAAGAGTAAAGACTTAATACTAAAAGTTAAAAACATCATCGCAAAGTATTTTGGATAATAGCAAAACGCTAAGAACATAATGAAGAGAAATGAAAACCTCACATAAAGAGCACAAAAAGGTAGGACAAAAAAGAATAAATTGATTCTATTAATGTCACGATAGAAAGAATCTACTAACCAGATTAAAGAGGTAGAGTTTACATTGTGAAAGGTTTACTGAGAAGCGAAGCTTATTTGGAGAGTGTGACTTATACATTTTAAGTGTTTATATAAGTCACGGCGATAAGCAAATTCTTTTTTAAACCCTTCCATTAAAAATACACCTTAAACGATTTAAACTTGAACCAAACTGCTTTAATCACTTACCTCGACCTTGCGACATTTTCCATTACAACTTGCAAAAAGGGGAATTAGCGATAGGTATGGTAAATCTTTGGCAGCCTTACGAAATTCGGTATGTGCTATTAAACTAAATGTTAACTTGTTTAAATATTTTTACGTCTAAGGACACTATAAATCTTTATCAATATGTAAGTGTGTCAAAATGGTTGCATTGTTGTTCAAATAAAAAGCTGTAAATTTTTATGACGGCTACGTCTCTTATCAAGCTGTTAATGGCCAAAGGTCTAAGCTGATACATTGTAAAGGGTATTCAGAAACTGTGATTTAGAAACAGTCGACTTCTTTTATAACCCTTTTCTTCAATAAAACGTTAAGTATGTTAAGGTCATGCAACCTCGTGTTAAAATGTTTAGGCCTACACCAAGTAAGAACATCGTCAAGGTCAAAAGAATTTCCGCTTCAAAATTACTTTGAAAGAGGAGTGGAGAAGAAATAAAAACGAAGTTAAACAAAAGTGAACCGGCTGAAGACTGACAATCTTTCTTCAGTTCCAATGTTTCGCTTGTCATTCCACCCTTATGTAATTTCTGTAACTTTAAAGTATGATAGGTTGCATAATCACCACGCCTAAAAGTAATAATTTATTGATAAAAACTGAATCAGACTTACATAAGGCTTCAAGGGCGACCTTTCAAATCAAAAACAAGGAAGACAAAGCGCCTTATGCAACAATGTATAAGATAAATAGCCAAAACTCATTAATAAAAGTGAATAATTGTTAGAACCGTATATAACAGATACATTTACGTATAATTTAATACTAATTTAAAATTTAAATTTAAGAATCTGTTTTAAGGTAAATAATAAAAAGAATAAAATGGAACTAAAAATTGATACTATAAAAACAAAAAGGCTAAGTTTAAATTTAATGAAATTAAAAGCGATCATTTATAAAAAAATTAAAATGTTGCTATTAATGTTTCAATCATATTACGTTCTTCTCTTTATAGTATAGGGTGTTCAAAAATGGCCGTCGCTTCTTCTGCAGTATCACGTGATGTTAGCAGATGAAGTTGCTGCAATGCACAGAAGGAAAGGCAATGTAGTGCTGTGAATACAGGTGTGGACAAAACGAAAAATTATGGAAGCAAACAAGCCAATGATAGTAAGGTTGGAGGGAGAAAGTGACTGCTTTAGACATCCAAACAAAGTTAGTAGCCGTGTGAGAAATGCAGAATTGTGTTCAAAGTCAGCTGAGAAAACAGCAAAACATAAATAGCAGGTGTTCGGTAAGTATAAGTAAACTAAATATCATCTACTGTATGCATGTCTTCGGTACATTGGAGAATGCAACAGTTCTGTCTAAGAAACTACATATGATCATCTACAAAATTCTGAAGATGATAAAAATCCGTGTATAATGACTTTTCCATACCTCACTACTCAACAAAAGCAAAAGCATGTAAAGGTATGCCAACAGTTGCTGCAGCTACACAACATTGTTTCAAAAGCATTCTTTCAGTGCCTGGTCACAGCAATCAAATCATGGTTCTCGGGCAAGACGGAGAAAAACACCACTATGGCAACGCATTAAAAGCCCTCATCCCAAGAAGCTACAATCAGGCTTATTTGTTGTTTTTTTAAATTATGGGAGGATGCTGCTGGTGGGTTGACTGCCCTTTCGTAAGAGCATTACCAGTGAGGAATACTGCTACTAGTAAAGAACTAGTTAGAACGTAGAAAAAGACAGTTTTCTTCAAACTACAAAGTTCGGTCAGCTACAATAAAAAAATTGCAGCAGAATTGATCTTTTCATGTGGTACAATGTAACATCCACTCTTTGACTATATCGCAGCAACATAAAGATACTATTGAAGACTTAGGACATAACGCTGCAAATGTTTCAACTATTTATAACCTAAATAGTCTATTAAACCCTATTGCCCAAGTAGAATCTCCTCCCCCTAGGCGTGTGACAAGAATTCCAATGTTATAGTCACATATCTTTTGGGGTTTAAGGCTGATAACAAGCAGGCCAGAGGAAAACCTGGAATATTTCTTAGCGGACGAACCGATAAGATCCTAGACTGCCTGGATTTTTGTATAACAAAAAGTATCTTCACAAAACTATTTTGTCGTCTGATTACACCTACACTTCCAGTTTGTCACAGAATCGAACCACTTATTTTAACGAACAAAAACGGACTGAGACACCTTTAGAAGGAGTTTTACTGACTTGATAAACCTACGCATACCATTAATTACTGATGGGGTTGGGTTGGTAACTGAATACCTTACTAAGGTCATTTATAAAACCGTGTGGGGTCAATAACAGGCACGTATGACTATTGTCCTGACCACATTAAAACTAAAATACTCGGGGAAAAAGCTAAGGAAGCACTGTAAAACAACAATTGCACAGAAAGATAAAAGAAATTTTAATAACGTATTTAGCGAGCCAAAAGAAATTTTAAAAGATAAATCATACCAAAGATTTCTTGAAGATCGATCCCCATCAGAAGCTGTGGACTATTTGTAATAGAAATGGTAAAAAAACTCCCAAAGTAATATTTCACCTGCAAGGAAAAGTAATGGCGATTCTCAGTCTGATATTCTCTAAGTACCTAAACCAAGTTTCCAAACCACTACAAAGAGAAATAGCTACTTAACAAATTATGGAAACTTTTGCTAAATATAAGAAATTCAAACTGGTGAAACTATCAACAAACCTACACGCTAAGAAATTGCATGGTTTTAACCTAGCAACTCGAAACTTGCAAGATGGTTCAATAAATCTTTAATGCTATACTAAGAACTGGATATTATCCAAAACAGTAGGAAGTAGCGATAAGTATCCTCATTCCAAAATCTGGAACAGATTCTTCCGACGCGGCTTCGTACCCTCCCAAAAAAGCTCTTTCTGGAGTGGCTAGTTTCAGTTGTTGAAATGATGAAGATAGTACCAACTATCAACTTGGTTTGAGGAACCATCAGTCTACCATTGAGTAAACCCACCGCATAATTAGGATAATAAAGATAATCTTTTCGTCTTTTCATTTGCAGATGACATTGCAAGCATAGCATTCAGTCACAATCCCAACAGCCTCCTGTTTCACATCTAAGTGAGTACATGTCACGTTTATGCTCCAAAAAGGAACAAACACTTGTGATTCCATTCGACAAAACACTAATTTGCAACAAAAACATCTAGAGCAAAAGAATCCAGTTCAGACTACAGTACCGCAACATATATTGGTTAATCCTTCTCCTTATCTGTTGAAAACAAGCTCTTATTTTATAAAACAATTATTAATCCGATCTACGAAACACACAAGTGATATTAATATTTAAAATTTCCAGTCTAAAACATCTAGAGTACCAGGGTGTGTACCTAACTAAGTTTTACATCAATATTTAGGAATTCTCTACGCAAAGGAAAAAGTTGTTGACTTCATCATGTGACAGCAAGATCGTTTGAAGATAAGTCTTAACGCTTTAAGGCTAAAAAGCTTCTCATCGCTCCCAGAATGAAAAAATTCTAACAGCTTGATCTGCTGAAACTTCCTTGAAGAAACTATACTTAATTCTTATATTCTGTTATGCATTAGTAGCAGTAAATCTATTTACATTTTATCATATCAGCATAGCCATGGTTTTGTGATTTTATTACTTACATTACGGTTACTTATTGTCTTGAGATAGATTGTAATACTTCTTCTTCTTCTTCTTAGTAGCAGTAGTAGACTACTAACCCGTTTTTAATCGCACAGTCGTGCGGTACTGTGAGCCATAATGTACTTTACGACCACCAAAGGTGTTTGTATGATGGACAAAGTGTTATTTAAAAAAAAAACAAAAAAAAAGCTTTACAAAAACTGAGTGATGGCAAAGGTACATAGACATTGAAGGAAAATACCTCTAAAATTGTGACTTCAATTACTTTTAAATTATTTGATTTATTCCAGTGGCACCAAGAACCTTTTTAATTGCTAAAAAAGTTTTTTTTTAAATTGCTACTCTTCAGACTAGTGTTGCATTATGATTAGATAGTCAACCCTTTGAGAAATTTCACTTTCTTCACTTTCAAAATGAGCATTTAATTATATTAACCTACCACCAAGTCTATTAAATATATATCTATCTCTCTCTCTCTCTCTCTCCGTTCATTTGCTTTCTATTTTTCAAACTTTTTAATAGCAAAGTCCCAAAAAGTCTATTTGGCAGAAAAAGTAGAACACTTATTACAATTTACAAAGACAGATACTTCTATGTTTCAGTCCTGGCGAAGACATTAGGACAACTGGCTTCAGACATAAAATTTTCTTTTATACACGCGCACATCAAAAACTTGCCCTGAAAGACGTCTTTGATAGTAACAAAAGTCTTCAAAAAATGGCAGTCTGCACATAAGACTGCAAATATTCAAGAAAAACAGAAAAGCCACCAAACCACAGTAAGAAAAACTTTTGGCACAGTATCTTGTAAAATACTCAAAGCTTACATTGGATCCTATTTTTTGATATTTGTCTAAAGTAGAAACTGCTGAAAGGGTGAGTAGAGAATTAAGAAGCAAGAAGAAATTGAAAAGCTGCATCTATTAAAAGACAGATGGGAGCGGACTAAAATTTATTATTGTATTACCACTGACATGTCGGTAGGATATTTTCGTTTATCTGCCACTTTAGAAGGAAACTAAAAGATTGAAGTTTGGCCCAAAACCAAATTTTGCGAAAGGGCGTTTGTAGTACTTTTGTGACTTAAACAGCCATGAGTCACCATTGACGCTAAGGTAAAGAATTACAGGTTATTGGCTGCTGTTAAAATCAAGCCAGTCAGTAGCTTAAGCTTAACGTAAATACGGAGATTTTAATTTTCCGCACTTAAAAATATGGGCACATATCCTCAAAACTCAATTATTACCTTCAACGTTTGAAGACTGATGGATAGAGATGGAGTTCTTAAAGTTCTGAAATAGATATAGATTCGCGTTTGATCCTCGTAATAATTATAGCGCCGTTTTCTCCATAGACTACTTATAGGACCCAATCACATTGCAGCTTTCGGGCCTTTAAAACCAAAATATAAAACAAATTCCGTGTCTTATGCACTTTACAATAAAATAAGAGTTTTGACAGAATATATTTGCACTGAGAAAATATCAAATATAATTTTCCTTTGATATGCTGTATCCTTTCGTAACCTTAAGAGCGATGAAGTCCCATTTGCCCAGTTGGTCACAGTCAACAGTTGACTGCCAGATCTCGTCTCTGAGAAACCAACTGAATATTTAAAGATTCTGTTGTTATTAGTCCAGAAGGCATGCGATTCATTCCAAACCCTTTCTCTTTCGAAATTAAACAAATATTATCTATAACCCTATTATCATTGTAATCACTTCCAACAAACAAGAAAAGACCAAAAAAAAACAGATGGACAGAAAAAACAAAAATCGTGTACAGCAAACAAAGTTAAGAACAAAAAATACAAAAGAAAATATGATACAATGGCATCTGAAAGAAGATGCTTTAGATTCCGATTCCAAGGACATCTCATAAAAGTAAAATAACTTTTTCTATGTTTCTGTAAAAGAAAGAGATAGAACTAGAGATGTCAAGTAATTTGAATTAATAGAGTCGATTTTGAAATAGTTGGATACCATAACTTACTGTCTGGGGATGATACTAGAAATGGTTGAAAAGGATAGATACCCTTTCAAATTTTAAGGCAAATGTCAAATACCACACAAAATCCCCAAACAACTTCCTTCATTTAAAAAGTTTTATTTATTGAAGCCATTATTTCCCCTACGATCCAGACGTCTTAGTATATTTGTCTACTGCATATTTCAACATTTCTAATGTTTTATTTACTACCACATGCTTCTTATGTTTCTCTTAGATTTTCTGTGCACATATGAATCAAATGTAAACCTAAATTATTTTACTAATTAATTAAAACGTCCTAAAAATACAAAGTACTAGGTTACTTTTTTCACAATCTTCCAAGGGAGTTAGGTTGGGAGTTCGTTTATTTCACTAATATAAAACAAAATGGTTGTAGCACTAGCCAATCACGAACGAACGCTTCAGCAGCACCTCGCCGTAAAAACTCTGTCCTCTAAGTGTTTCTTTTGCCGGTCCAAACAAACGATAATCGCAGGAGGATAACTGCAAACTGTAGAAGAGGTATTTCAGTCTAGTCCAAAACAAATCCTGGATTTTGTATCGAGTTCGAGCAGCTGTATGGGCCAGGATAATGTCGTGAAGCAAGATGGCGTTTTGGATTGATTAGAATATACTCGAGAAGGTCGTGAACAATGCGAATGCACGCGTTAGTTGTGCTGGTCCTCGAATGACTTCACGTCACATTTATTTTCAACTGCTCGTCATTCTCCCAAAATAGTTTAAGCTACTAGTACACTTGAGTGTTCTTAAGGGTAATTTCTGCAAACTGTACCTTGTGTTTTCCCAAAATACCAGAAACTTAACAATAATCTATTGTATAATAAACGAAATCATCTATTGCCGTATCATTGTAATGATGACTAAACAAAATACTTAGAAAGTTTAATAAAAGAAATTCAACGTTTATATTAATTTACTCAACTAATTCTTGTTTTCCTCTATTTATTCTTGGTTTGCGAAATATTCGTTTCGCCTTCTTAGTCGTTTCTCATCGTGTCCAATTGTAAAGACGCCTTGCATTTCGGTTCATTTTACAATTTCTTTCTACGGTTTTTGTATTAATTTGTCGGTTGCATAATTATTTTATTACAACATCTTATTTTAACAAGTAATAATCGCTGGATAGTAAGTCTGAATTGTAGAGGGGATGTTCCAGCGTAGCCCAGAAAGTTTTTCTCAATTTTTTTGTCGCGTGTGGGTAGTTGTATCCAACATCAGGTGAATGAAATACGATATAGTAAGTTTGAGTGTTTCGTGTGGTTGGTTCTCGGGTTATAATGTCGTGGTCGGAGTTCGGAAACTCTTGACGTTTCTTTCACCACTGCGGCATCTTCAAATTTTTTTTTTAAATTAAGTGACTTTCGTGTGTGTTTTCGCTTTTATACTAGTGCGAGTGTGGCAAAGATGGTGTTGGGGGATCGTTGTTGACGTCACCGGGATGGTAGATGACGTGATCGGGCTAGCTGCTGATGTCAATCGGGTTGTTGCAGGTAATATTTTGTTTTTTGCCTCTTAAGAGCGCCAAACCACGATTTAGGTGGATTGAACCCGTCGCCCCTGTTAAAATTATTTCTATATTTATAAATCTTCACTGACTATATAATCTTGGGTAATAATTCTTACTATTGGATAAAATTTATGTTTCCTTTATCTATTCGCATCTACTGGATACGCCTCTAGGGGGAGGAGGTTTACAGGTCTGTAAGACAATTCGAGAACATACTCAAAAGGAATTCCAGCAACTATCCAGTCTTACTTTCTTACTGCGTTGTAGAGATCAAAAGGTAGTTCCAAAGCATTTACAGGTCAAACACCACCTGCGCATTTCTCAAGCCCAAAGAAATTTATTGAAAAACGGAAGCTGCCGTAATCACCGAACAAGTACACACTAGGAAAATCCTCGCTCTGTGTTTACTAGAACTGATGCAAGATGCAGTCTACCCAGCAGATTCTATAAAGACATGGTAGATCGCTTCATCCAAGTCAAAAAAGCACGGTTGTGAAAACATTGGTAGACCGAGCACGACGTATATGTCAACCACAGGAAGAACTAAAACATTTGGAACAAGTGTTACAAGAGAATGGCTACTCGAGGACGAAGATAAATAGAGCAACTAAACCTAACAAATGCGTACGAAAAACACAACTGAGATCGGCTACGGTAGGCAAAGCTTTTTTACCTTACATCATCAGGGTGACGGACCGAATAGGAAAGATTTTCAATAAACACAAGGTGGAAAGTATGTATACTACTACCACTAAGATACAGGATTTTCTTAGACCAGCCAAAGATACAAGAAACCCACAAGATACACCAGGGGTATACTGCATACCTATTCATGTGAGCAAGTCTACATTGGGACTACGGGTCGAACAATTACCACTAAGGTAAAGGGACACAAACGTCATCTACGGCTTAACCAACCCGAAAAATCAGCAGTTGCTGAACATGCTTTGGAAAATCCTAACCGCGAGATAGAATTCGGTCAAACACAAGTTTTATCCAACTGTAGGATTTATTACCAGAGATTATATAGAGGCGTTGGAGATTTATTAATACAAGAACAATTTTAATAGGGATGACGGATTCGATCCACCTAAATCTTGGTTTAGTGCTCTTAAGGGGCAAAAAACAGACCGCGGTACGGTAAAAAAGCGAGTGATGTCAGAAAATGCCAAAATATTACCCGCAACGACCCGATTGACGTCAGCAGCTAGCCCGATTACGTTACTATCATCCCAGTGACGTCAACAACGGCCCCCCAACATTACTTAATTTCACTTAATTTTTAGAAGATTTTTTCTGAAGATGTCCGCCGCAGTTCTGGACGAAACGTCAAGAGTTTCTGAACTTCGACCACACGATGCACCATAACACCGGCCGTGAAAGCCTTCGCATCTGTTTGAAGTTTGAATGTTGTTGCATGTCTGGAGAAAAATGTTGCAGTTCAAATTTGTACACCAGAAATTACCCCTATCTCCGCTGTACTTTTTTGACAATTGTCTAAGGTTCTTTGACATTTTCTTCTGTTTATACTTTGTTACCTCAACAACTGGTGTTTTTTATTTTAGACTATTCTAAAATTATCTGTGTGACAGTTTGTTGTTTTTATATTTTTCTGCGTTCCTTGTATTGGACTTAGTTCTGCTTAATTTGATTGCAAACGTCTACATTAATTCTGTTCTCTTTTTATTGAGTGCAGTTTTCATATTATTGTTAAAGAACAACTTTATTGTTACCATTTTTTATGCTTAGTAAAAGCTTTTATTGGTTTTATATGTATATATATATATAAAGCACCAGATTTGAATTCAGCGGGTCCCTGGTTCGAGCCTCTGTGAGGTTAGCTTTTTGTACTTTTAGATTATGTAACGATATGTGGAATAGAGTAAGACAACGCCTGTATATTGAAATGACATCAATTAAAGATTAAAATTTATAATGCATATAAGCATAACTAGTTTTCTTTTTTCGGCAATAAACGCTGTTGGTTATAAACTTAGCAAATTGCGCTCAGTTCTTTAAAAAATATGTAACTCAAAAATTTGGATGTTGCCTTGGTATTTTCTTTTTCAAAACTATTTTTTGTTAAAATTTTCAATGTGAATGTGGTTGCATGCCAACTTTCTATTTAAATAAATCTCAGTTCTTATAAACACTCATTAGGCGTAATTTTTTGTTTTTTACAGTTTTTTACATTTTTGTATCAAAGATAAAATGACCGCTTTAGCAGAAATATTATCCGTAATGTTGTCTCTAAAATCTTTAGGTAGCAAAGCAGTAAACAGTTTAGTATGCAAGTAGTCACAGTGTGAATGCGACGTAGCGTGCATAGGTGGCATCCAACATTTAAAGGGCGTTCTGCCGTACAATTTTTAGGATAAAAATTATAACTGGACTGAAATTGATCTTAAAATTATCGAGATATTGACAAATATTGACAAAGCAGGGCGAGCAAATAAAACTATTTTTTCAAAGAAATTGAAAGTGAACTGAGCATTTCCTGCAGTAGGGCGTCTAAGCTTATTATACGTATTTGCCACCACCCAAAATTGCCAAAACTTATCCAATTGTTTAAAAAGTTATGTTGTCTTTTGATGTAAAACTGTCACGGTACGAATACTGAGTGTCGTTCCAAAATTATGAGAGACGCCAAAGCTGTCAAGTTTGAAACGACTAATACTCGAAGAGATAGAGGAAGGTTGAAAGCAACAAACAAACTAGCCAAAATTTCCCCCGTACCACGCCAGGGAGGGGAAAACTTAGTCGGGTAATAAAGCGACGTTTTCTGATTCCAAAAGCAGCAATCAAAGTTGTAAAAAACCATTAATTATCGAAGTCCTGGATGTATCCAATGATGAAATTGTTTTTCATAATAATTCTGCGCCTGCACCTCTCCCCAATTTAGCAAGAGTTGCTGCTAAAATTCAAATAATAATTATCTTCTCCATTATTTATAGCCCTTACTCGATACTTTATAACTTTCACCTTTTTGGTAACACAATGGGAAGACCATTTAGAAAAAATAGAAAACAGCAGACTACCCAAAAGAGCAAAAGGAAGACGAAGCTTGGGAAGAGTGGAAAATAGATGGAAGAAACAAATATAAATACAGAATCGTAGTGTCACAACGAATTATATCCAAAGTTGAAAGAGAAAAAGAAAAAGACTTTTTTGTCATTTTTATTCGAACAGTTATAGATGACGGAGTACAAAATGCGTTATAAAATCGACGGATGAAGGAGAGAAGACTATAAAATATTTCAGGTACTTCAGCATCATTATCATATGTAGTTTTTAGTATCGATAATCGATACTTCGCACCTACACAGGGTGCTGAAGGGACAAGCTTTTATTTTTTATCGAACTTAGGCTAGTACTAGTGTTCAATTAGGAAAGGCTACAAGTCAGGCCTCCAGATCCTAACCTCGGTTCTCTAAGAATGACGTAAAAAATAATAGATCAATACTAGACTGTTCCCGTACCGTCTTTCGGGAAAATTAGAATTTTCGGACGCCTACGGCAAACACTTCTGTCGTCATAATCATACAGGCCGCGGTTAGATGCACTTTAAATGCTTGGCAACTGGTAGTACACAAATACGTTTCGCACATATCACGGAGCGCCAAAACTGACCAACATTATCCGATTTTGGACAACTTGAAGTTCTGAATGCGAGATTCCGCGGTGCCCAAAATACTACTGTGGACTATGAGCTTATTTCTTTAGAAACAGCCGGCTCCATGAGTTTGCCGATGGTATATAAGTAGTGCTGTAGCTGCGGACTACTACGTATGGTTGCAGTGAACTAGACAGCACTACCGTGATGTTTGAGTTTAGGCCATCATCGTGAAAAGCGTGTTCGGCATGTCTCAGGCATAATAAATGTTAAATAATGTGAAGTACAAGACGCCTTCGCCTAGTTGATAGCTTGGACGCCGTGGAACTACCAATTAATGTCCAGTTTCTGTCTTTTTTGGGTACCTTTTTTTGGTATGATGGAAGAATATCTTGTCCAAGACTAAATGTCGATGCGTGATCGGTGCCAATCACCAATGTAGGATATTGGAAAAATCCTAGCTCGTAAGTTGACTCCTTTGTGTTAACGTAAGCATCATCTGCTTGTATCATTAGTTTTGTAGAAAACTTATTGGTTTTGGACTAAATTTGTACCTTATATTCTTACTTATAGTTCAAGTACAATTATCTTTTGTCAGTATAAGTCTTCCAGTTGTCTAAAACTTGGAAATGTGTTTCTCAAACTTTGCTTAATGTTTTTCTGGCCTTGGTAATAAAATAGGTGATAAGTTGGTTTGAGATCCCCATTTTGGTACTGTACTAGATTAGGGTCAATTTGATACCAACGTAGTAGATTTATGTATTGCATTGTAATATTTACAAAATGAGTATCCGTATCGCTGATTGATCTTCTGAAAATCGCATAATGGAGTATAATTTTATGAGTGTAGTGGCGTACAGCTGTTCAGTGACTTTTGTAAATAAAAATATTTTAGTCCACCTGCTTGCTGTTTTTTTAACTATAAATGTCCTTTTAAATTCCTTATTGGATCAAAAGTTGGTTAAGAGGATTGATTGCTGCTACCTTAGACCCCTTACTAATGTTTGGATACCAGAATTAAGATTGTTAGCCTCATATCTTATATATTTTAAGCAATATGCTGGCTTATATCCCGCTTAATGTATATCCAGTAGTATTTGGTTGTAATACGATGTAGCAAGCGCTCTATAACGATATAGCCCTCTATGGGTGCACTATGACGATTTAGACTTCCTCAAAGTCCACATTCAGAGATTATAACAGTAAGTAACTCCTTATTTAGCCAGATAGGCTACATCAGTTCATTTTTGTAGGTTTTGTTCTGACAAAAGTATGTAGGTTTTTTAAGCTCTTTAAGGTCTTTTCAGGTTATCTGTAAATTGGAGGGGTATAGCTGCATGTCTATTTAATTAGGAATCTTGATGGTCTTCAAAAAGACTTTACCCATTTCCGACTACAAGAACGGATGTTTCTTCTACGTAACTACAGAATTGTGCAACTGCCCGAAAGATGGTTACAGCCTTTCTTTTTGTTGTGGTTTGATTATTTATTGGATTTATTTTTAAGAGTCGGTGAAAATTCTGTGAAAGATCAAGATGTGGCCGAGATATTTTACCTTTCCACAGAAAAAGTACTCGTGTCTGTTCACTGAGAGATTAAATTTCTCTAAACGTTTTTCATGTTTTAGAGTATTGATCCCGTACGCCGGAAAATACACACTCTCGAAACAGAATCATTGTACATTACGGAATTAAATGATTTAAAATTCAACGATGCTGCTTTTGGGTTAGTAGGAGTATATGCTGGGATGGCTACTCCGTATATATTTGGGCCTGTCTCGCTTATTGGAAAGAGTGTTTCTGATAGTTGGTTCTTATTGTTGACTTGCACCTTGGTCTGCCCTTGAGCCTTTTTTTTGCTATGAGTGTCTTTGGTGAAAGAGTTTTTCTTAAGTTTTCTTCCGCCCTGGCCTCCACAAGGAGTTTTGTAAACGTACATATAAACTTCATGGACACACAATCTCTGATTGTAAAATGTAAGAAACAGAAAATCTTTGCTGAAAGAACAAGTACTCGAAGAGGTGACTACATCTTGCTCGCAATCAAAAGTGTCCAAGAAGATTCGATTTAGCTTTGGGTTTCTGTTTTTATCTTCTTTAACCAGCTTTATTCCGTCCATCCTTGGACATAAGCATCCCCCATCCTTTTCCATTCTTCTCTCTCCTGCGCTATTTGAATGCATTTTGGTCCAGCAAAGGTGGATCGATGATATAAAGAAAATAACTGGACCAAAATGGAGTTTGTTTTTATACTTTGCCATTATGCAAAAGCTACGTCTTTTAGCAAAAGCGGTTGGTTATGAATTTATTGTTTTTTGAAGATACCAATGGTCGTTACAAGGTTGGTCATCACTTGGTTGTCTCTTTACTCCCTTTTAAAGCCTTTTAAAATAGCTGTAACTTCAGATTTGACCTGATTAAATCGCCATAATACCAGAAACTGCTTCTATGATAACGGATGGTAGGGTTAAATCATCAAATTATTCTTTCACTTTCTTGGCCTATTACTCCCTTTCAAAATGTTATTTATTGCCTTCGATATATCTATTTTAAGTGAACAAACAAAAGGACTTACAAACAAGTTATCATTCTTTGTGCATCTATAGTTCTACCCATTGAATGGACTACCACCCTTTGGATCATTTTAACACCCTCTAGATCGTTTTAAAGCCCACTATGGATAGTGTAGTCATTTGACAAACAAAAAAAAAAAAGAAAAAAGAAACACTTTTTGGTCAGTCGTGACGTATAACGAAAAAATTCGGTAGTGTGATTCAATAAAACAGCCCGGTTTAAGTTTCCAATTTTAAAATATAGCTATAATCTTTCATGGACGAGTATAAAAAACATGCATAAGATACAGCAAAGAAAGAAAAAAGTATTGTAATCTCGATAATTCTGGTATCGCATTTTTTATACATAAGTAGCGTCAGTGAGGTAGCCTTACCGTAAAATTCTTTGCATGGTTAGAAGTAAACAGTCCCAAGAGTATCAGTGACATAGCCATCTTACGAATTTTCTTTGCTGCACCAAAGGTAGAGGAATCAACCAAAGAATATGGCCCAGAACCAGTTAACAAGATATTTCTTCCAGTATCTATAAGGGATGAACCTTGTGTTTGTGATATTTTCGAGATTACTAATATGATTGACTTAAAGAGGCAGAGCCTCTATAATTTTTTTTCAATATTAAAATAAACTTACGAAATCAAGATTGAATAGTCACAGAACAATTTTGTTCAATAACGAACAAAAATAAAAAGCCCAAAGGATTGGAAGAAACCATAATCCCGATTCAATTACAGTGAGAAAAACATCAACAGTCTCTTTAATACTTAAGAATAGAATAGGATTCACAAGACTTAAACAATTAAATCCACCAGATTAAAGAAATGTATTGACCTCCACCATCTGAGCCAAAAATTTTCCCAAAACTTGAGAAATGCCCCAAGAAGGGCAACGTAGTGCCTACAATTGAAAATAACGTCTTCTGAAGACAGTTACAAACTTCCCACAGAAGATACTGACCTGTTGGCCGTTCTTTCTTGCTTGAAAAAGTAAAAATTTAGTTACTGCTGTTTCGAGGTCTAATTACGACCTCCACCTAAATCGCGCCTAAAAAGGAAGATCCTTTGGGCGAAAATGGTTTGTGATGCAAGGTGGCCATGCGTTTGTTGAGCAAACGCGACACGAATTGAAAAGTTTCAATGTGAGCTTACGTAATGCAGACGCCACGCACGCCGCAAATTCGGCCAAAAAGGAAGCGGAAATGATCCTCTAAGATGCGTATGGTTTAGACGAGCAAACGATGCCTGCATTTAAAATTGGAATTGACATTTGACGTGTGGCCTGCGCAAAAATCTTTGAACGCACAAGCTTTCTATAGCTGGTGGAAAATTGAATTTAAGAGCTTTTGGGGTCTACAAAATCCCAATATTAAAGATTCTCACAACTTTAATTCCCCAAGCCCCCTTTCTTCAAATTTTCCCGACCAGTGAGAGTAGTGTAAGTGAAAGTATACAATTTTTATTTAAGTGAATTTGAAGTAGCCTTTACTTTTTTCTGCGCTCACTTTGTTTTACTCTTTTAATACACATTTTTGATACACCCTATAAACTATTTTGATCGTAAATCGTATAGTCTACCTATACAGACAGGTAAAAAATGACTGGAACATAAGTCTGTGCTTTTTTTTAAGTTGCGAGCACGCTGTTCCCTCCGTTACGTCAGAATTTAAACAAATTAAAACATTACGTCAATAATCGCGGCGATTTCACACATTGTGTGGACCGCACCGTAGCGGAACACATTGAAAATGTGAGGCTTGGCATAACCTTAACATTAAGGGTACTCCTCCATGGCGCGGTGCACTAAGACTTTCCTTACCAATTTTCCCTCATATGCCTGCAATGCCTCTGGCACTTGCACATGTCCGCGCGAGGATCCACGAGCGCACAGACCACAACACGTTTGGACGATGCCGCTTTTCCCGCACTAATGAAGAGTTGCTTCGCCGAAGTATAAATACCTGCATTTCGGTTTTAATTGCTCCATTGAAAAGCGGCTCGTAAATTTTTCGATAAAGCGCCGCTAATTGGGTTCGTAAACCTGGCTGGTGAACGACGAATCTGTTGCAAGACGGCTCATTTGGTGTTTAAATGGTTATTAGTGTTCTTCTGACACTTATTTGTCCCTCTGTCTATCCGTACACACCATAGCTAGAGGAGGATTTGGCTTGAGTTTGGGTGAAACTTGGTGTGGTTGTTCAATATATGGACCTAATTTTAGCCAAATTTTTACTTTAGACACCAAACTCAAATAAAAAAGAGAATTGAACTAGAAATCACAACTTCATTCTTGTAAGAAGAATGTTTAACAGTTACGAAACCTCCAAGAAGCCTGCTTGCTAGCGCTCATTGACAATGAAAAAGTCAAAAGTTAACAGAACACATTTTTCTATAGGTTAATAATAACGACAATTTTATTCTATAACTTCAAACGACCTTCTACCGATATTGTTCTTCATAGGATAAGACATGTTATCTTTGTCAAGTTTTACTTTGAGAAAACTTGCAACACCAAAGTTCAACTTTGGAGTACTCATTCAGTCTTTTGTCTATGGTGTCTTTACTGGGACACAGATTAAAGGATTATATAGTGTCAAAAACTATTGAAGTGCCCACTTTAAATATATAAACTGATTGAAAATGGTTATGAAATTGTACTCAATACAAAGATTTTTCCTGTCCCCATATCAAAGCAAAAGTTTGTACCTTACCATAAGACTCATTTTGTATATATATATTTTATTAAGAACATAATCATAGTAGTATTAACAATGATAAGGAATAGCGCCAAGTAAGGCTATCATTCACTTGTTCAATTTGACGAGTAGCCTATTGACTATTAACTGAGATGTTAAAAATACTTTACCAGTGTTTTGGTATTGCTTCTTCAAGAAACTGTTAGCAACCAGCCATCAAAAATAAAATGAACAATCAATCAACTCCTTAACATAATCAGAATCCATCATAGAGTCCTTAATACGTCGAAAATTTTTTTGCTACTCAAAATCAAAGCGATCAGTGTTAGATAACTTTTAAGAAGAATTTTTTATGCTTTTGAGGAGTAACATTTCGATCAAATTTGAATAAATCGCTCTGTGCCTCTTTGGGCCAAATCCAGAATTTTTACGGTTGCATCACGTACATGTGGCAAGCAAAAAATGTTCGCAGAGTGCCGGCTATCTTAACGTTTATTCAACAGTTCCCAAATAATTTCGGAATCCCGGCACAAACGAGCCGAATTGAAAGCAGCGGTCTAAAGTGATTGCACGGAGATAACGGCCGCTCGTGAGAACACTTCCAGGTGGGATCTCATAATTCCGCAACCAGTGGCCGAGACCGGCGCTACGACTTAACGACTTCCTTGTTCCGTTAATAACCTTTGTTTCTCTCCATCCTGCGCTTTCAATGGATTGTGCTGTAACGTAAAACGCGACGAATTGATTTTGCAGAAGGTGTCGAAAAACACTTTTTCTTTGATAGGAGCAATTGTAATTGTCGCGCGACCTTGCGTTAAATGGTAGCTTTTACAAGGTACGGTCAAAAGTATATAATCAAAACAACAACTAGTATTTTTACTTTTGACTTAGTTATTATAGCATCTGGTCGAACGGTAACACCATCTTGCATTACAATTTTACTATTATTGTTACTTTTGAAGAAACTATAGCTACCAAAGAACTGATATATCTCAACTTACAAAGATAATAAATGACTCTTTCTTATGTTTTATATTTAATAAACAAAACGAAATTGAAAGGTTTGACCAAGCCATTGTCTTATAGATTTTGAAAACAATTATAGTGTCTTAATACTGGATCAAATGCTACATCAACAATTTATAAAACAATATTCATTTGAAAGAAAAATGTTTCAAAGATTTTCACCGTTGACCAAATTCCCAAAGAACCAACCACGATAAGATAAACTATTCAGGTGCAGTTAGGAATGCATGTGGGGAAAGAAATTCCAGAGAATGCGGCAAAGCATCTTCTAGTTTGAAAGAACACTTTGCAGTCAATGAAGAGCAAAAACTGACAATCACTGACACCCTGAAAGTGAAGGACCGCTAGGTGCAAATAAATCACTGGCCAAAATCAACTTCTACAAGGACCTCGCCCTTTATCCTCTGAAGGTTTTGGTGACATTCAGAGAAAAAGAAATGTAAACGCTACATCATCAAAAGAGCTTATAGACTTTGTAAATATTTGAATTAACTTTTGAATAATTTGACATTACATCTAGACACTATCACTGGATTTCTAGTGATAATCCATCTAAAGATAATCGTAATCTACAAACAAAGCATATGATATGACCTTCATGTCTGCAGAGAAACTGTTAGCTACCAGCTTTTATGTTACAAGCCACAGAAGGACACCAAGAGAGTTTGACGACGCTTGGTCTGGTTAATTATAATCCCCTATGTCAAGATAATCAAATCAATCATAACTATGTTGAGTTTAGTTAATATTTTAATGTATAAAAAATAAAATCAGCCCCCTCTTGTTTATAAAAAGCTATGGGGACTAAAGGAATACCTTTGAAAGTACTTTTGTTGATATACATATGCCTTTTGTATTTGTCTCTTAGACTATTGAAAAGCAAGCCATTTTATTTTTAATGTTCTTTACGCAAGTTCTAAGGTCTCCAAATTTTTTTCTCAGTAGTAGGATGCGGTTAATTTTAAAAGGCGCGGGAAATATTTCTGAATTTATGATGTAGATGGCAGCATCATACAATGTGCGCAGGTCGAATTACCGCCATTCCAGTGAATCTTGTTTGGTATATTTTAAATGGCGACGTTTAGTGTTCACGCACAACGTTATCTCTTGCGTGGTGAAACGCTCATCGAAATTTATGGCCAATTGAGTGAGATAAGGGGTGAAGGCGGTGTGAATGTTAAAAAGTTTAAAGAAGGTTGAGAGTTGTGTGACAATAAACGGAAGCAGTCTCGACCACGAACCAGCCGAGCCAAAACCATGATGGCGCAGTGAAGCAAGTTGTTGTAGAAGACTGTCGACTAATGCCTCTAAACTTGGCATTTTTTAAGATCTGTGGTATTTATTTTGCACGATCTGAAAATGCGGAAAGTCTCTTCAAGGTGAGTCCTAAAAGCTGAGCGGGTGGAAATGTCTTAGGATATGTTGACACGTGATGCCGCCTTGAATTTCCGACCATGAAGGACACTCTCCATGGTCGCTCTTTTTCCAATAGAGACGCTGTTGCATCAACAATTTTCCAGTGGTCAAAACACACCCGTAAAGAAGTAAAGAAGTAACAGTAGTTTCAACTTTCTTGAGCAACTGCTTTGTTAGGAAAGAAATTGGAGGGCTCAGAACTTAAACGCACCTTGTATTACTAAAGGACCAAATTGGCATTTTCTGTTTTTATTTTAGTTACATTATTAAACTAGTACTAAACCTATCTATGTAGTAATCAAAATCCAATTTGAATTATTACCTAGGCAATAAGACAGTCAGATCATGGTACTACGTCATTTGGTGGAGGATGATGAAATGTTTTGTTTCCACCATCCATGGTATCTAGCTTTCAAAGATCTCTATGTTACTGCTGACGCAGGGGCCGATTTTAAATCTCCAAGTACAGAACTTCAAATTAATCCTTTAAAATATAATTACAGTCAACGAATCATTGTATAATGCCATTTTATTCTCCCGATTGTCATTCTAGGCAAACTTGTATTTAGACTACTAATACAAATAAAAATTTGGCTAAATTATCCCTACCGGTAGCCCAAATTGATGTCTGGCCAAGTTATTCGTTCAGCGGGAAACGGCAAATTATTATTTGATAAGCACTAAGCATACTATTAATTTAGTTATCAGTCATAATTATCCCTCTAGACTAGAATTAAAACCAATCATTTATTCAGAAAATAAATAATTACTTAATTAGTAGAATTGAAAATAGCAATCATCAGTTTACATTGATTAATTATTATTTTAAATATATTAATATAATTAATATAATTCTAATTGTATGTTAGGCAACGAAGCATACAAGTAAAGCAAAAAAGTTGCATAATCCACATAAAACGGGACAGATGTAAAATCCGGAAAGGCAACTTTCGAAAACGAAGCAAGTCATGCATGTGACTTGTGACCTCCCATATTTGGGGGCAAATGAAAACTACAGGTCTGAAATTCAATACCGAGAAAGATAAGGACGTGTACTACGAATTGGTTCTACTTGGTCATGAGTATCGACGTACTAAACTCAAAAAGTCCTTATTCTGGCAAGGGAAGAAGGAAAATCATTTTGCTTCAGGATAACAATTATTGACCTGAGTTGGGAACATCTTTGAAACATCATCTGGCTAATTCTCGCTTCAGTTCTGTGAAATATGTCGATAAAAGTTTAAGTGTATCAGCTCCAAATTCTTTCTCAGAAACATTGAGCAAATGTATAGAAAACACATAGGAGTACTTCGACGATTAAGTAAATAGACGACTTTTATAAATTAATATTACCTTTCAGTGCAAATACCGAGAATTAACTTACCTTTGTTTACTGCAATTTGAATTACTGCTTAGAAAAACATTTTTCATTTTCTTTTTTATATGTACGCATGATGTATAGCAATGGGAATGGTGTAGGTTACTTAGTTAACCAGTTAGAGATGAAGGACACATTGAGAATGCCCACCGACAATCTGGTTCCCAGTTACTTTAAGTTTGGAAAAACTTTAAAAGTATAATACCAGATAAAGAAGACTGCAACGAAGAACTTCCCGTTTCCGCAGACTTTATCTAGTATACTAATGGCCCCAAAACTATATTAGGCTCAGGAACAGAAATCTATAGTCCAAAAAGGAACATTAAGATTCCAATAGTGCTTGGAGTATTTCCTACAGTCTTTCAGGCGGAATCATAGCTATAGAATACTATGCAAAGGAGAGCAAAAGGTTTAACACAGAGGATACCATTTTTTGGATAGCCAAGCAACTTAAGCTCTAGCTACACCTGTGGTAAAATCAAAGGTTGTTTGGGCGTGCATTGGTGCTCTGACAAATAGGAACAATTTTTTATCCTTTTCTGGATACCGGGACATGGTGGTTTTAGGGGTAACAAGATGGCAAACTTACTGGCCAAGCAAGGATCAGACACAAGACCCATCGGACCCGAACCCCACTGTGGCATTTAAATAGTCTCACAAGAGCATCCATTAATGAATGGATTCTAAATAAAACTCTAAAAAGGTGGAACAATACCAGCTACTTGAAGTAATCGAAGAAGTTCTTACAGGAACCGTCAGAAAAACTTGCAGCAGACCTCCGAACACTAAACACACCTAAACTTAGAGTCATGTTAACCTACTGACAGAACACTATCACTAGCATTTGCTGATAACATAATGCAGGTACATTGTGTTACTGTGAAGGTCTCAGATTGCTACTACTAAACAAAGAAAATGCAAAGCCAGAGCACTATACAGAAGAGCCTCTATATGAACTCTGGAGGCTAGTCAAAAGTCCAGGCTTGGAAAGAAAGCTCTAACAAATTAAAGGGGTGCACAATAGACCGTTGAGGTCACCCTATTCTGAATCTATCTATCTACCGGGTTAAACTGCTGATTACATAATAATGCCGTCGTCTTTTTTAATGTAATTTTTTTGTTGTAATGAGATTATTGATTCTATAGCTTAGAACACTAAAACACCTCAAACTCATAAATTGTAATACAACACAAACCCAAACTGACAGCTATTTCCTTTAACTGGGGAAAATTTTCTATTCTTTTTAAGCTTGAAAATCCAAAAAGGTTAACGCCATATGACTATCGAAGTAAGTCCAATTAATGCCATCGCAACCAATAAAAAAAATGGTTATCTGCTAAACCAACTGACGTCAGCAGCTTAATTTATTTTACTCAAAATTAGATAGCTCTACACAATTTTTGTTATTTTTTATTTTCCCTTTGCTATCTTTTATATTTAATGCCAGAATGGTCCAAGCGTTAGGCGTGGTCTCCGATGCGAACGGACCCGGGTTCTATTCCCAAATTTCTCTGACGCCTGGCGGGTGCCCTACTCAGTCACTAAAAATAATTGAGTAGTCTGTGTCCATTCAAAGAATGGTAACAGTAGCGGTCGTCTGAGGTGTGGGGGTTGCCACATCGTCCCGTACCAGAGATGGTGCGCGACGATCAGACAAAAAAGTCTAACATATCAGAGCGTTAACCTCTCAGTTGGCAGGCCGTACTCCCTAGCAGGGAGGTAGAGCCGTGGAAAATTTTTTTTATGTTTGTCCTTCATTTTTTTCATTTTCAATACTCTTTTCATATTTCTATTTTCGGTTTTCTTCTATTTTAACGAAATTTGCAATCCTTTCTTTTGCTTCCTCTTTCTATTTCTCTTTTACATTAAGGTTTATTATATTGTCATTTTTAGTGAACATACCTTTTTTTAGTTCTCCAGTCTCGTATTCTAATTATTTATTTTCTTTTATATAGCTGCTTTACTAAAGTGAATTAAGTATAAGCTAAATTACCTCTTATTAATGTATTGCAGCATAATAGCAATACATTGCAAAGTTAATTTGCTACTTACAAACACGTTTTTGTGTGTTTTTTGGCCCGGACAGCAAAAAATAAAGGTGGTTCTGAGACCAGCCAATTGTATACGAGCATCATCATCAAATTTATATCTTCTAAAATCCTTTTTTAACCCAAACAGTGCTATAAAAATAGCATAACGGTAAGTCTAGACTCCAGGAAGAGTATTTCAAAGTAGTCCAGAAGAAACTTAATTGGTTGCCGAGTTTGGGCAGATGTGTGTAGTTGGGAGTCGTCATGAAACAGGATAATGTCTGCGATTACCTGATCACTACAGCTTATTCCAACCTCACAGGCGATTTCCCCTTCCCAAAAATAATTTATGTCAGAGTAGATTTGAGTCCTTTTTAGGATGCTGTCTCGGAATTGTGCCTTAAGACTTCTCAAAATTTTGTATGGTTTTACGCCCTCTGTCGTCAAAAATTTACTAGTAATCTATTGCGCAACAGGCGAGGATGGTACCTTGTTGCGACATCTTGATAGTGACTAAAAATTTTTGGAAGAAACACTTAAAAGTCGCGCTTTTCTCCGTTAACCTCACTGTGCATAAATATTTTTTTGTTTACATTTAATTTTTATATTTAATGCTCCTTCCATTAGGTTATCTTCTGCGTAATCATCAGTTTCAAGGGTTTTTTTTTATACGTATCTTAGATTAGTTATAAGCTGTTGCTTCTGTTTATTTTATGTAATACTTCTAAGATGTCCTCGTCCGAATTCTTAGCTAAATCACGTTATTAACTTAATTTTCCATAGTTTAGTGTGCGTTTTTATTTTATTGCCGCAGTATAAAATTAGAATCATCTCACGCGTTAAACTTTATTATTCTTTAAGTTTACTTTTCTTTAAATCTTTACTAGCGTATACTCAGTTAATTCTGCTCCTATTAGATTCTTAGGTGAATATACAAAATATTCAGATATTCCTCTTGATAGCTCATGATTTTGGACAACTATCTTCTAAGTGCCTTTTAAGGCATATTTCTTTTTCTTTGTTTTTTCACCGACTCCTTCTGTCTTTTGCAATTGAGAAGTTTTATTTTTCACTTTTATTATTTTTGATATACATTTACTTCCAAATTTTAGAGCGGTATCAACTTTAATTCAAAATTGGTGATAGATAGTTCATGAAATTGGATAGTGCAGTACTCAATGACTACAAAGTACATACCTTTGTATGCACTCTTTGTCAACACAAATTATTGGTATTGATTTCATGTTTTCAATGTTAAAATAAAATGTACTGCTACCGATCCAAGATTTATTCCGCTATTATTCCTGATTATTATGGGCAAGTCACTTTTGGAGGATTAAAACACTCCCTCTATCAGTACCCTCTCTTACACATTTTTTTTAAATTTATTATAGCTGGCGTATCGTTTGAGGGTAAACGTTTTCGTTTGGCATTTGTCGGGATTTATTTTGATTTTCCATTTCTGGAATCATTCACATGTTATATTTATAGAGTTTCGCAAGTGTTCAGTTGCTGCTTGGGCACTGGAGCTTTGCCTTATTATCCCCGTGTCATCACCATGCATGACTAGTGTTGAGTTGATAACTGTAGACAGATCGTGTACGTACAGATTAAATAGAGTTGGTCCTAATATGCTAATCTGAGGCACTCCTGCCTTTACGAGTTTGGTACTGGAAGATGTTGAGTTAGTGTTTTACTGGTCAGAAAAGAGTGAGCGATCTTGATTAAGCAACTTGAAATATTTAGAACTATTGCTTATTCTCGAACTCTTTTTCAATTGCTTCACTTATTCTAAGCAGTTGGTGAGAGGTTGGATGGGAAGTTCGGAAGCCAAATTTTGCAGTAAATCATCTTGTAGTCTAGTAAATATCACATCTTCAAGGAGTTTGAACCGATAAGAGACCGATAGCTCTGTAACTATCTGAGTTGTTCTTCGGTTTTCCTACTTTACAAATGGGGAGTTTGATTGAGCTGGTTATATGTTTTGAAGTGCGGTAAATGAGATCTCCGTCATTCCCTCCTGTACCTATGCTTCAGTTTAATTAGATTGGTTTGTGGTTAGGTGTTCTAATGTGGTAAACAACTTTCCTACGTTTCCAGGGTGTGGTAGATTCCTGTATCCTTTCTTATATTGCAGATGTGTACTGTCACGCTGCATCGACTAGATCCGGGGGTGCATCAAGTGGCTCTATCTGCCTCAGTTTTTGGTTGGGTGTTGCTTGGAAGTTTTTTCAGTCTACAGTCTGCAGGTAGTGTTGTTATAAATGGCATTAATTTATCTAAATTGAGGATTAGCAGTTCAATTATTTTCTTTAACATGATGGAGATGTAGTCAACTGATTCTTATTGTCCATCAGATGAGCCCGTGTTGGGTTTGGGTACAAAGCGTACAGAGGATGATGACTCATTTGCCAAACTTTTTTGTTTTTGAAAATGATTGTTTTTAACAACCTTAGAGCACTTTTAGAGAGTTGACTCAATCACCAGCAATCCCATTATGTAAGATTGCTGACCATCGTCGATGATTGTATATGACAGCTACTCAGAAACAATAACAAGTTTCCAGTCTCAATACTGCTACCCTGTACTATTGTTTCGCTATCGTTGACAACTCGCCAGAAACTTTTTTCACATTAAATGCGCCGAGGGTGCCACTTTCCTGATTTAAGTAGCATGACAGAGTTGTCAGCTGAGTTTAACTGGGAATTTAAGTAAATTAAAGTGCCATATGAAAAAAAACTACTTTCGTAGCATACATCTAGAATTTTTAAAAATAAAATTAATGAATATATCCGCAAATAGTTGTTGTCTTTGTTCTACTGTTCGAAAAGTATCGTTGAAAGATCATTTAATGACTTGTAATACGAGGTACCCAACTTAATTCGACTACTCATCTAATCTTTAAAATAATCTCCCTCACTTTTTACGCATTTGAATTGTCTTTCAGATAGTTGTCGAATTTACGCTACGAAAAATTTGTGGCTTAACAGAAATGAAGAGGGTAGCAATCAAGTGACAATCTGAAGAACAAAGTCTGGTGAATACGCTGGGTCGGTGATCGTTTTCAAATTTGTTTTGGCAGTCTGTGGTCGTGCGTTGTCCCCAAGACAAACCTTGCCGATATCGTCTTCTTGAACCCAGTACATTACTAAGCTACAATTGATAGTGTAAGACTCTCCTCTGATCCCATCATATCCACATCAATATATTCCTGGTGTGGATATTCGGTCACAGCACAATTTTTGCTTTCAGAAAACCCATTTTTGTCGCACGTTGCAAGCTGGTGCAAGAAATCTTTCTTCTCAAATCTAGAGAGCAACGATTTAGCAATAGTCTACTCTTGTTCTCAGCTGTAAATCTTGGAAAACCCAACGACTTTCTTTATAAATCCTTCACAATTTGTGTAGATGGTTAAAAATGGTTTGGAGTATTAATCCTTCTAAAAGTTGTTTTATTTTCTCATTTTTAACTTCCTTTGATGCTATGTTCAGAGCTTTCGGAATCGTGCAGGTTAAACTTCTCGCTTTTACTGTCTACGGGAAATTATTTCCAGACTTTTCAAATAAAATGCAAAATGGGGCACCGTTACCAATGTTGCTAGATGTTAGTTTATGTTGGTAGAATAGTCACTTTCTGTAGTGCGTTGTAAAGCTGACAGATTACGCTTTACTACGACTATATGGCGGACACGATATATAAAAATAGAGGTGCAATCATCGACTGTTAAGCTAAGGGTCGAGAATTAAGTTGAGCACTTAAAATTTTCAGTCTTAAAGTCTTTTTAGAAAGGACGAATTGCGATGGCGTGTTTTAGAGCAGCCTTCAACAACAAAAGAAGCTTTAGAAGATCATTTTGCAACTCTTTAGAACTGTAATGTGTAGATGGACCTCCAGCTAAAATCAAGGGTTGTGTATTTTACCTTCTGGAGCATACAAAATGTATTAGAGCTTATGGTGCACCCTGATGACCAGCGAGTACAAAATTACTAAAAAATGGTTTTGGAAAAGAGGGTAGATAAGCAGACTGGGGACTAGATGTCTTAACAAAGAGTTCTCTTACGACTACTTTTGATCTTTTTGTTGTTTTTATTCTTCTTTTTCGGTTTTTACCCCAAATGGTTTCCTGTTTTCTATAAGTATATCTGTCCGTTCTCCCAGTCTACTCTCTACAAATTTCTTTTTTATATAGGTCTTCCAAAAAAAGTCTGGCTGTCTCTTTTTTCTTTTGGAAACCACTACGTCAATTTCCTTGACCATATTATTTGACGTCCGTTTCACATGTCCAAACCATTTTTGTAGTTGAGTCTCGAATCCGAGTCTGTTCCATCTTGTAACTTAAAAGCATCTTCTCATAAAATTCTGGTCTCCTAATTTTATTTATTACGTTCATTGTAAGTCATCTTTCTTCAATACCGAATACTATCTCTTTGATGTCTTAACTGATATTATTATTTTAAATTACTCTGCCTTATACTTTAATTGCTTTTTCACCATAATAATTCTTTCTCTTTCGCATGTACCTGCTAAACTTAAAAGTGCATCCAAATATTTGGATTTTGTGTAGGTTTTAGTAATTAACTATTAAATTCTATTTCTCAAATTCTTTATTCAATTTTTAGCAGATATTCTGTATCTTATTCATCTTGCACAAACACGATCTAATCATCCGTGAACAGTAGAGAGTGTAAAGTTGATTTATCTATTTTAATTCTCATTTTCTGTACCATATGTTCAGTGCTTGTTCAACTTATATACATACATACATACATAATTCTTTCCTCTTCTACCTTACGGTGTCGAGGTGAACGACATCACTACCCGTTTCCACTCCTTATGATCCTGCGCCATTCTTTCTGCTTCCTTCCACTTCATGTTTTTCTTAGCCAACATTCCCCCAAATTCATCGTTCCAGGTCTTGGTTGGTCTTCCTCTAGTTCGTTTTCCATCAATTCCCATTTTCCAAATACTCTTCGCCTTCCTATTATCCTTTATCCTCACCATATGCCCAAACCACCTTAGCCGCATCCCTTCAAGTCTTTCTAATATCGGGTTGACGTTACACTGTTCACGAATTAGTTCATTTGTAATGCGATCACATCTAGTTACTCCAATTGCCGCACTTAAGTAACGCATCTCACACGCTTGTATTTTGCTTCTGTTTCGCGCACTTAATACCCATGTTTCTCCACCATACAACAGCACCAGCACATATATCGTTTTAAATATTCTAATTTTTGTTTTGAGGCTCACTTCTCTTTTCCTAATAAAACTGTTGTTCAGGGCATAGAATTATTCTCGATGCACTGGCTACTCTGCTTTCAATTTCCGGCTCCACCTCCCCCGTCTCACTTATTTTCGACCCCAAATATTTAAAGTCTAGTACTTGCTTTATAATCTCATTATTCATACTGATGCCAACATTCACATGCTCCTTTTTTATCACTAGTAGCTCCATTTTCGCACTGTTCACCTTCATTCCAAATTCTTTAAAATTTCATTCCAGATATTTACATTTAGTTGCATATCTCTTTCCGTCCTAGCCTCTATCACAAGATCGTCCGCGTATATCATCTCTGACATGAGGACCTGCTGTACCTTATATACTCCCATTCTGGTTTTCTTTACACTTTCCTTGCTCTTCCTATCAATTTCATCCATTACGACAACAAACAACAATGGACTCAAAACTCCCCCCTGTCTCACACCATTTCTGGTTATGAACTCATTTAATGATTCATTATGGGTTCTTACAAAATTTTGCGTGCAGCTATATATACTTTTAATTGCTTGTATTAGCTTATTTCCTATATTCCTTATATTCCTCCGAACCAGCACTTCCCATATTTTATCTCTGGGCGCAGTGTAAAATGCCTTTTCCAGGTCTACCAAACATAGTAATAATTTGCTATTGTATTGCAGGGTTTTTTCTATTATCTGTCTTATTGTAAATATTAGATCCGTTGTACCCCGACCTGGCCTGAAACCACACTGGTTGTCGTCCAGCGTTTTTTCTATAATTTCTCTCAGCCTCTTCTCTAATATTATTTCGTATAATTTGCTGACGACTCTATAATTAGAACATATTTGTTTATCTCCTTTCTTGCATATTAGGAGTATCGTTGCTACGGTGAAATCTCTAGGTTTTTTTCCATTATTCCAACATAAATTTATTATCTTAAGCAGTAGTAAGAGTCCTTCTGCTGTCATATATTTAATCAACTCTCCCTTAATATCATGACTTGCAGCTTTTCCATTCTTCAGCTTTTGTATTGCCTTACGGATTTCATCCAATGTTATCTCATCATCATAGTCCATCACTTCCCTTATCTCCAGCCCTTCATTTTCTTTTTTTCTTTCTCTTGTGTTCCCTCCTAAATTTCCATAAAATGTTCCTGCCGTCTCTCCATAATTCGCGCATTATTTAGTAATAAGTTCCCACTTGCATCCCTTATACCATTGGTTTCTCATTCCGTCTTAATCTTAAATTTTTCAACGTTCTATATAGTAATTTAGCATTTCCATTATTATCTCTTTCCATTCTTTCACCAAATTCCTCCCATTGACGTATTTTAGCTTCTTTAATTTTCACCTTTACACGATTTCTTTGTACTTTGTACTCTTCATAGTTACTATTGTTTTTGTTATTTAAATACTTCTTCCATAAATGTTTTTTCTTTGCGATTTCCATTTTTATGTCTTTACTCCACCATGCCGTAGCTTTTATTTTTTCCCCTTAGTTATACCACATATTTACTTTCCTGTTTCCCATACTATTTCTCTAAAAATCTTCCATAATACTTCTATACTATACTCCTCCCTCCAGTTAGTTTTTGCAATCTTTCCATTTAGTTTTTCGCAATATTTTTTCCTGGCATTTGCAAATTGTAATTTGTATACTTTAATACTCTCCTGTTTGTATATATCCTCATCATTCTTTTTACTTTTACATGTTCCATGTTGTTTCCAATTTTTCATCTTTATTTCCACAAGAGAGTGGTCTAATCCAATCTCATAACCTCTCTTCACCCTCACATCCATTATCTCATTACTATACTTATTATGCACTAAAACCAGATCTATAATCGATTGCTCGTTTCTAGAATCCCTTACTCTTGTATATTGGTGTATTACCTTATGCTGAAAGAACGTATTACATACTCTCATATCATTCATGATACAAAAATCAATTATTCTTTTCCCATTTATGTTCTTTGTACTTTCCCCAAATAGTTTTATTTAATCATCTTTTTCTTTTCTTGTTTCTACTCTTCATTAAAATCGCCGACAATTATTACATTATCTGCTGTACTATCCATCTCATCCTGTATCTGTTCCTAGAATATATCTTTCACATCTTTAGCCTCATTTTCCGATGGTCCATAAGCTACTAATATTATCCTTACTTCATTCTCTTCCTTATCTACATAAATTCTTAACAATCTTTCAGATATAATTTTCCAATTTTTAACATGTTGGAACCAGTTTTATCTATTAGAGCTGCCACCCCCATTTTAGCTCGTTCAGTCTCATCGACTCCTCCATAAATTAAATAATGCTATTTTTTAAGGTAATACATCTCTTCCCTTTTTTCTTAGTTTCTGTTACAATCAATACAGCCATATTTACCTTTTCGAACTCATTAACAAGTTCCTCCTCCTTCCCATTTATACTTTGTACATTCCATAGTCCCATCTTCCATTTTCCTTCCTTTTCTATATCATTCCTTATCCTTAAATCATTACCTTTTTCATTGCAATGTTCGTCATCTTTATAACCTCCTGTCCCCGTCAGGTTATATCTCTAGAACTGTACGCTTCGCACTGTTAGAATCTCCTCTTTGCTCACTCTTATCTATTATGAGTTTGTTATACCTAATAAACACCCGTAATCCGTTTCGCCTAGCCTCTTTCATTTTGCCTACCAGTATTTTCCGTTCTTCTTACACCTTCTTGGGTAGATCTTCCTCAATCCATATGTCCGTTCCTTTCAGCAATTTCGTGTTCATAAATATCTTCATTCTGGTTCCCTCTTTTATACCTTTAATAAGAATTGGTCTCGTTCCCACCTCGTTCTGCTTTCCGATCCTTATAACCTCCCCCACATCTTCCTTAGCATTTATTTCAACTTCAATTTTTTGCATTATTAATTAAACTTTTTTCATTGTTTGCTCCTCTTTTTCATTCTCAACTTTTTTCACCCCTTTTATTACAAGGTTCCTCTTTCTTATCTCCCTCTCTAATAGCTCTAATCTTTTTTCTTGCTCTGTTACTTGCTTTTTCAGCACAGTATTTTCGGTTTTAATATTTTCCATCTCTTGTAATATTTGACCCATTTTATTATTTATATTTTCCTGACTTTTGTATTTTTTCAAACATTTCTTCCACTTTCGTCATCTCCACCGTCGTTATTATAATTTTACGCACCTGCAACACCTTATGCTCAAATGTATAACTGGTTGCCTGTACCACTTCAAATTGAAATTTGGCTGAATATTATTTACTTCTTTCTTTATCTTTAACCTCACTTTCATAAGCTGCACACTTTAATTATATCAGATTTATACTACCCATTATCTTACGCCCTAAATTTTATTCAGCGCCAGAAACACCGCGATTAACTTCACTTTCAGCACCTTACTGCTTTTTAATTTTTCACAACACCGCCCGAATCCGAGTTTAGATGTTGATGAAAAATCAAACGCACCATCAACCTTCGGTGTTCTCCATCAAGTTCCACTTATATACATATTAAATAGTAATGGTGATAGACTGCACTTCTGTTCGAGACCTTTTGTTATTTTTATAATCGAGGTATTTAGTGTCTATTTTATGTTTTCCTCTTTTGAACTATCCGTATCCAGTTTTTGCGTATTTCTGCTTTCCATGGTTCACATTTGGGTACACCATCACAAATCGTTTCAAGATCTATAAAGGTCACATATGCGTCCATTTGTTTGTTCTTATTTCTTCTGTCTAACACACTGGATGTTCTCTAAACATAATCTTCCTTTTGTAAAACCACTTAGATTTGCATGTTCTTTTTATACTTTACTTTTTATGTTACCCTACAGTTAAAACAGAATTCTTCTTCTTCTTTTTTAGATTGACTTTATATAGTCTTTATTCCAATCACGAGAATATTTTGTCCCTTCTATACTTTATTTACCTCTACCATGTTTAACTTTCCTGGTCTTAGTGTCTTGTTGTTTTTGACTTTTCGAGTTTTTTTTCTATATGCATTTTTCTAAGTTCTAGGAGGAGGTTATCATAATTAGTCATTTACTATTTGATTTTCGGGTATTTGTATTACTTCTGATTTTTTTATTATTCTCCAGGTTGTTGATCTATTACGATATATTACGATATTCTTATTTTTCTTCTCTTACTTTGACTATGTAGTATTGTTCTCTAAGTTCTGGTATGCCTTCTAGTGTTCACTTTATATACGTCTTCTTTTTTTCTTAACCATACTGTTCTGTAAATCTTCCGAGAACTTCTCTATACATTTAGGTTTCCTGGTTTCTAAACCAAGAGTTACGAGAGTACGATAATTGCGAGGTAATGACCCCGACCCGCCACACTGGTGTGCAGCGGTCCCGAAACAAAAGCAACGGCGACCATCAACTTCTCTCTAGCCATCAAAAAAACGGTTTTTCTAAAATTAACGAGTTAGGCTAGTCACCTGCTCAGGGTATGTCAAACACGGCTCATAGTACCGCACGATTGCGCGTTTAAAAACAGGCCTGTAGACTACATAAAAGAAAAAGATAAATAAGTCTTACTCGCTGTTTCAAATAAAGGTTTTTGCAAATTTCCATGCATTTCTTCTAGGGCACGTCTTTTTCTATATTTAATTTGTTTTGTATTACATTTTGGAATAACATATTTATACTATATTGTTTCAGTAGGCCTTTTTTGAAGTTATCTTCTTTTATAGGTTTTGATTCTCGATGTTCTTCTGTTTTTTTAATATTCCTCTTTGGGATGTAAAATGTCTTACTACCATACGACGATTGCTTGTGCATTCTGGTTGTCGATAGATCTTTATGTCCTTCCGCGCTTTTCCCATTATTATCAGGTTTATCATAGATTTTAGATTTCTTGGTGTGTCTATCCACATATATGTAGTTATGGGGGTCCTTATGTTAAAAAATGTGTACGCAACTATACATTTGTGCTCTGCAAAAATCAATAGGTGCTTCTTATTATCGTTATTCAAATATTTCTTCTTACTTTGCTACTTAGGTCGTCTATTATAATTTTCTCTTTATGGTTTGATATACCTTCTACATAATCTGTCAGTCACCCAAGTCATCCTACTCCGCATTTCGAAAATTGTCATTCATTGCAAATATTCCCCTAACAATTGTTGGTTGTTTTTAAATTTCCATATTAACTGTAATAATTCTTCGTTGTACTGTTCGAATGTAATGATAGACTTCTTCTATGTCTTTCTTATTAGTATGACTACCCCACATTTGTCATTTTGGTGTTTAAGTGCTCTATTCCAAATATAGTAATCATTAATTTTTCCTTCGTCTATGCCCTTCTTTTTGGTCTCTCTGAGGATAGTTGTCTAATTTTAATTTTTTGATCTTTGTCATAATTTCTTCCTGTTTAGTGTATATACCTTGTATATCTAATACTTTTTTGTTTGATCTACGTTAACGTAAAAATGGGGGATCTTGAAGAACTACATGTTTATGTTATTTTGATTAAAATTCGCTAAAACTTACACAGAGGTTTTTGAAATGCTTGAGCAAGCATTTGGAAAATCAGAAAGCGGTGTTACGAATAGATCAAAAGTTTTAGGGAGAAACATCGACCAATCAAGTTTCCAGATCTGAACGATCTTCTTCCACTTCAATAAAAAATCATAATATTAATGCAGTTCGTATTATAGGTCGTAATAATTGTCACTTAAATTGAAGGTAACCATAAGAGGGCGTCATTTTGAAATACAACAAATTTAAATATGACAAAAATGAAAGAAACGTTGGAAGCTGTGGGTTGACACCAATGAGGACTTTGAAGTAATAAACCTTTCATCGCAAAACTTTCCGACCACACCTCGTACGAGTAATATTTGAAATGTCAACGGCAAAATTCCATTTTGGTCCAACCCAGAACCTATTTCGGCGTGACCCGCTTTTGCTTCCTGACCCAACATCCGCCTGGATCGAAAAGCGCTGCAGATGCCCGAAAACAAAGCCGAACAATGCCTTCATTTCCATACGCGACCAACCGCGCGCACTCCGGCAAGGCGTGACGAACTATTTGCCACGGCGTTTGACACCCGCTAATTGCCGCGCCAAGCCGATTTTTCCCGTCATTCCGCGCGAATTTCCGCCGCATTTGCACAGCGAACTGCGGCAAAAGTGGGTCTAGCAAGCGCCGCCGTTGCGTGTCTCGTAATTGCGTGGGAAGGGAAAACGGGCGCTTCCGCCGGCGCCAATTTTGTGAAATCACGGCCGTTTGGGCGCGAAAAGCCGGCACGAGAGGAAGCGGCGACTTTCGAGTCGCCTCTCCAGAAATGTAGATTGAGCTGTAATTTATGGAGATCAAGAGAACGGCGCAGAAATGGAATTAATTTCAATGAGATTCCTACGCAATTGATTGTTATTGTAAACATCATTAAAATGACTGGCTTGATTCATGATTGAATAAAACGGTTTTGAATGAATTAGTTTTTTCAATCGAAGGCCGTGCTGGTTTTGCCTACCCCCCTCCTTAAGAAAGTAAAAATTCTAGTTAAATCAATTGTTTAGTTATAATCATACTCCGAATTAATTATTCATCAAATTAATTATACAGTTAATTGCTTGGTAGTTACTTATCTAGTGCGCAGTATACGACGTAATTAATACATCATGGATTAGCATTAATTCGTAATTACCTATCCTAATCAGAGTTTGACTGAATTATTAATCATCAAAAACAAATTACAGTAAATTATGCATCATGCGTTTAATTAATTGTCCATGAAAGTCGAGCTAGTAGTGAAAACGATTTAAATTTCAATAATCAACATTGCTCCTCACAACTAGCACAAGATCAAATCAAAATTACTCAGTAATTAACATAAATCAAAATTTTGTAAGTGATCCACATACTTAAAATCATTAAATTTGTATAATTTGCCTAGCAATCAAAATTTGAACAAAATTACTCATCAATTTAGAAGTAGGTATTTTACTCGAATCAGCTGTCTGGTGGTCAATATTCATTCAACACCATTTATTTGTTAAAATTATAATTCTATATATTGGTAAAAAATATTCGATATTATTCATTGAGGCATTAATTACCCTTATTATTCAGATAAAAATCTAGTAGAATTATTAATTCAGCAACAATACTTGATGTAAACTAATATCAAAATCAGCATTTAATCAAATTATCAATTCAAAACCTATATTTGAACAAAAATTGATACTTGAATTAATTTTTTAGTCATCCAGTGAAATTTGATCAAAATTATTTATCTGATGATCCCGAATTGTATTCAAAATTATTTATAATTATATTTATTTAGTGATAACTGCATATTAAGAGGTAATCATTTATCAAAATTACTATACGAATTATATATGATGTGGAAGCTAAAGTATTAGTATTCATTGTAAATTATTTATTCATCAGTTGATCAAAATTAGTACTCTACGTTCAACTCTTAATTATAAACAATTATAAAAAACTCGGTAATCAGCATTTATTCGATTTAGTTGTGACCAAATTATTCATCAATAAGCCTTATCAAAATTACTTATGAAATGTTTGTTGTCTGTTGAGCAATTAATATTGGAACCAAATTAAGTACAATTAATCAATCCTCACTTAAAATTTAATCAAAATTATTCTTCTAGATTGGCACTCAATTGAATAATCTATTAGTCAGAATTTGATACAAACTGATTGCTTAATAATTAGCATTTGACTAGAGTTCTTCATTTGCATAAATTTGACAGAAATGTTAATTCAAAAATAGGCATTTTACCCAAAACTAATAGTTCAGGCGTCAGTGTCGTCAACAAATCCTACATTTAGCAATCAGAAGAGGGTTAAAAATTGTTCAGAATTAATCATACAAATTTATAATGTTCTTAATTATGGAAATTAGTACTTATTTACTCGTCATTCAGAATTTGGTCAAATTTATCTAACCGAATCAAAATTTAAAAGCAATTATTACTATATTTTTTTAGTAAACTCCTTTCGATTAGAATCTGCATTTAGCCAAATCATCAAATGAAGCAACTAATTCACAATTATCTTTAATTCATTTATTTCCGTTTGAACCATAACGTAGTAGCAATCATCTACTAAAATGCGAACATTAGATTGAAATTATTCATCAATTAACATCTAGCCAGAATTATCTGATCGAATTAGATTTCCATAGTTATCCATCTAAAGATATTGTCTATGCAACCTAATTAAGCATCTCTTCAATTAACAATCAATTTAAATTATTCAACAAAATCAAAAAAACCGAAATCATAAATTCAATAAAATTATTTGCTATTAATTAACCAAATCGGGATCAAAATTTATCATAATTATAATCAATTTTTGTAAAATAATAAGTATAATTAATTTTTGAACAAGTTACATATTAAGTAAATAGGAGCAATGAAATACAATCTGGTAAAAATCTATTCAGAAAAAAGTATCTGTCAACATTTAGTTAGAATTATTCATTATAATCACATTTCTAACAAATTATTCCTTCACTGTCAATTATTTCAATCTTTATTTATTATTATTATTTAAAGAAAAATTAGAATTTTATCAGAATTACTCGTCCAAAGTAATATTTAGTGTAATTATGCTCTCAAATTATTTGTGTATATCAAAACTTTGCCAAATTGTATAAGCAAAAGCAAATGTTTTTAAACATTTAATACTCAATTAATTAATTATTGTAAAGTAATTATAGAATTCTATTACTTTTATTCATTTGAACTTATATTCTGTATGCTCATCTGTTAGTAACTTGCATTCAACTAAAACTATTTCTCCAATAATTAGCATTTGATCAGAATTATTTTTATCAACTTAGATTTTGATCAAGTTATCTGTCCTATAATGTTGTCTATTAAGCCTAATTGTTTATATCTACAAGTAGGCTGCATTTATAATTATTCAACAAAATAAAATTATTGATCATTTGCTTACCACTAAAGCTAATCACCAATATTAAATATTATCCACCCGTCTAATAGTCGACAGTTCATTAAAATTATTTGCCAGAATTAGTATTCATTAGAATCATAATTTAATCAAATCAAACGATTAATGCTTCCAGATATTACAAGAACATTATTTATCCGAATTAGTACTATTTCAGATTAATTGACCTGGATGATCATTTGATCAGAATGCGGCTGAATTTCCAAGTTTAGGATAGCTAATGTCTAATAGCCAAATATTTAAAATCAAAATTAATTAGAAAATAAGTTGTTCATTAAGTAATTTAAGTAGTAATTAATTACAATTAGATCAAAATTATTCATTTAAATTGACACTTGGTTAGTTACCAATCCCTAAATTAATTGATATCATCCAAGAACAATTATTTATAAGCATTTACTCAAAATTACTCAATAGAATCACATTTTGAGCGTGTTACTCCCGCAATATTTTTATTACTATTATTGTTATTTATTAAAATAATTAGATTTTGATCGAAATTACACATCAATCTATCAGAATTAGCATTTCAACTGATATTTTGAATAATTTATCTGGCAGCCAGAATTTGGTGCAAATTATTTGACTACGTCAAAATTAATAATATATAGTGATCATAACCTGTCTTAAATTTTTTCATCTACTAGTAATTAGCATTTAATTCGAATTTCTTTAACTAACATTTGATAAAAATTCAAATCAGATTTTGATCGAGTTATCCGTTTAAAGATATGGTCTATTAAATCTAAACCTTTACACTTGGCATTTAATTAGAATTATTCACCAAAATCAAAATTATAGCCCAATAAATATAAACTGAAATTCAATTAATCAACTAAATTTTGATCAGATCGGTTTTTGTTGGGTCATTTGCCTTCAATCATCTGTCCAATACTCAATAGATAGCGATAACAATAATAACCTAGATATAAAACGTATTTGACTCAAAATTATTCGTTGTTTGATTATTCGATCAAATAATTTGCTTGCTAGGCAAGCTTTATCTAATCACAGGCATTCAAGATTATTCGCTCGTCTACTAATCCATATTCTCTTAGTTATCCATTAAGTTAAAATTCATTCAGCATTCATTAAAATCAGAATTTGTTGAAGTAAACAACCATTATGTCCCCAACAATTTCATCCACATTATTTATCTAAATTAGCACATGATTGTGTTGTTTAATCACCAACTATCTTTTAATTTAAATATCTGTCTAATATTTTTAAGGATTGTTTGATCAAAAGAGTAATTCACCCGAATCTTCAATTTAAAGCCGGTAGCAAATGGTTGATTCGAATCACTCTGTCTAGCAATGAAAATTTAGAATCATTAATTAATGTATATTTTTATATGTCGACTGTTGAGTAATTAAACTAAAAGTGTAAATACTTAGCGTCAAATATTTGTTTATCAATTTAACAAAAATTTAGTTATAAATTAGTTTCTGAATAATTACACGCCTACAATTATCTATTTGCATAAGTGCGGTAGAATTATACATTCAAAAACAAGCCTTTCACTTAAATTGTTAATTCACTTATTATTATTATCATAATTATCTATTCAGCTAAGGTATTCATTTTGTGTTATGTATAATTAGCTCTCTAAATCCCGCGTTTAAGTAAATTATCCAAGCTATTAGCACTTGATCAGATTTATTCAATCAAATTTTGATATCTGGTCATAATCGTATTTAAATTTCCATAGCATGTAGTCAAAATTTTCTAATTCTATAAAATTTTGGCCGCAAATAATTAGCTGATCATAAATGTAATTAAACATATTCATCCGAACTTGCACTTATCAACCATAATTTGATTGAGTTACCTAAATATGAATATAATGATTAGAATTTGATCCGAATCACCTATCTCGCAATTATTATTTAGTGAGAATATTCTACCAACCGAAAACATTTTACTGAATCGCCTGTTTAAAAGCAATTCATTATCTAGAAGCACACATTTAAATCAGTTTTAAATTGAAAGTCTATGAATATTCATCAGCTTCAGATATTCTGCCAGAATCATCCATAAATAGCAAAAATTAATTTAATTGAATCTATAAAACTTCTTTACCAATTAAAACATTGAATCCAAATTATAAATTCAGGGAAAATCATGAATTCGATGGCTAACACTAATTTCCAATAATCTATTAATTAATTTTAATAAAATCAAAGCTTTTTGCCTCCATTTAGTGAGTCTTCCATGTAATATCTAGAATTTGATTTAAAGAATCTCCCTAAATTTAATACTTAGGTCTTGTGGAACCGTCCCTCCCTGTTTACGTATCTTGCCCACACCATCACCAACAAAACCAAGGCTTTTGCCAACTGCATAGACCATCGTCTACAGGATCATAGAAAGCTTACGAGAAACAACCCCATGACCACCTAAAACCAGCATCTTATGAAGAGATCCCCCAGCTATTACAAGAACTAAAATTACATAAGGCCTTGGGGCCCGATGGCATTTAAAACCAAACGTTCAAGAAAGGTCGAGGACGTGATCGTACTTCCCAAACTTGAAAAGTTTGATACTTTCTAGGATTATCAGCAAGTTAACCTCCTGTTGACTATGGGAAAACTTGTAGAGCACATTATCCACCAGCATCTGATAACTGGAGTCTATAACCTAAAACTGATTCCACTCTGGTCATTTTGCCATTCACTAGTTGCTTCGAGTGGTGAAAAAATTAGGAGAGTCTTCAAGTAAAAAGAAGTCTTCCTTGACTTGGCTAAAGGCTTTCAAATTTGCGCAAGTTTTTTTTCGTTTATATATTGTCACCCTTTCGTAACCTCAAAACATTAATCTTGTAGTTATGTGTAGTTCAAGTTTGGCTATTCAGTTACGACCAACAAAGGATAGGCACCTATTGGCTTTAGGAAATCAACTGCCTACTTCGAGAGTCAGTCGTCATTAGTCTAGAAAACATAAAAATCAGTTCAAAGATTTTTTTGGTCAAAAATAAAAAGAACGTTATCTACAACTCTATTATCATTAAAACTATTTCAGAAAAAAAGATAAAGATTAAAGGACCAAAGTTAGGAGAAAAGAGTACCAGGGAAAAAAGCAAAACAAAATCTAAAAGAAGACCCATCGAATTCCCATCCCAAAGAGATTTTCTACAAATAAGTGACTGTAATTTTTGGGGTCCAATAAAAAGGAAGAAGCAGAACTGAAGTAATTAATGACTAGCATTACAAGAACTGGAAGCTGATTTATAAATTCCACAATTACCGTGTCCAAGAGTTTGCTTCCTATTACTAAAGCAAAAAAATAACTGATAATGACTTGCTTTAAACCGCTACCGACAGGAAATCAAGGATCAAGAAGGCCATAACCGGAAACGAATCGTGGGTTTATAATTCGAAAAGCTCAGTCAGTTCTCTTAAGAGAACCCGCCTAGTTCTCCACACCCCAATAAAACGCGATAAAGTCACAGTAAGACCAAAACTATATTAATTGAAAAGGTGATGAGTAAGTTGTTTCTGGGCTAGACGTCAGAGTTCTTAGTTAACTGAGAATGATTAGTAGCTTCATCACTACAACAAGTAGAAAGTCTTTTAGCTTTTTGTTTCCCACTCATTGACATATTCATCGATTGTCAACTTTTAGCGTAGAGGATATCATAGTCCTTGGTCATACACCGCATTCGCCCGATATAATTTTCTACGACTAGACCCTAATACTCATGCATGACAGAAGATGATTTCACTGACCGAGTCAGTATGATTGTCGCATTTGCAATGTTTACCGACAGAAACTATTAGAATGATTCAGAAGATGAACGCATATCTAACAAAATCGATTTACGCCCTGAAAGACCACCAATAAGCAGAACGCTCAACAATTAATAAGGATGGATATTTAACAATCCGAGAATTAAAAGATGAGCTAGCGGTTTCCGAAGCTTAAGTGTGTGTTCTGACTGATCCAAAACTTAAATCATCTTGGAAAGACCATCAACAAAATTCAGCTCAGCTCAGTTCAAAAAGGCATAACTGGGAATGACCTACAATAACTATGAAATGTACGTCTATCCTGATGGAAGCCTCTTGGTTCATCATATCTAAATAAGGTTTATAAAAATCGCAGCAAGGTCATGGGACAGCTTTATCCATCATGAGCACTCCCCTCAAGGCCAAACAAATACGAGATGGAATACGACTGGAAAATGGCGTAACTCACATTTTTTTAGAATTTTTTGTCGAAATATCAAATCGCCCAAGTGACTCAACTACCCTACAGCTTAGACTTGTCGCCTCGCGACTTTTGGTTGGTCCCAAAACTTAACGTTCAATTTTTCTAACAGTAAAAACAATATATCGTGTAAGTGTACTTTTTATATTGTACTTTTGGAACAGGCCACGTATATAACACACCAAAGGAAGTTTCTATAAATGGTAGAAATTTTGAATTAACATTTTCAGAGGGGCCACGAATAATTAAATATTGTTTCTACATATTTCGAGTATTAATGATAATCATTAAGCTGAAAAAAAATCAAAAATTATTTGAAAGATCTCAAATTGATTTTAATCTCTTAATCACTAGGATTTTTAAGTGGCTGCAGAATTTTGCGCCATTTACTACTGCTGACTTTTAGTTTTTTTATTCATTTTTCTTGTTTTCTATCGTTGTTGGCACCATTTTATTATACTTTGCTCTTATTTATTGACATAAAAGACGAAATCATTGTAAAATTTACTGCTTTCTTTCTCTCTTACTCTTTTTAATCGGTTTGTTCTACTGTTATTTGCAAGCACCGCTCACTCATTGAACTAAAAAATAACTTCCTGGCTGGCCCTCGTAAATACTAATTTTAAAACGCAATTTAATCGTCCGTTAAATATTCGGCTATTTTTGTTATTTACCACCAACGATTGTGACGCTCATGTTTACATCTAAACAACCACACAGCAACGTGTTAATTACATGCAAAATGCAACAAAGTGTCGACGTCTCGAGTGCTAAATTATAATTCTAATTGTCTAAACATTTAAAAACACAGTAGGAGGAAAAGTTGTTTTCTAAAATGACTATTCAGTAACTTTTACTATTTTTCTTAGATAATTGCTAGTATACAAGGTATGCTTGGAAAGTTCAGGAAATAAAGTGACGGTTTTTGTTAAAGTTGAACTGTCGTATTATAGATTGAGGTCAAGACTGCAGTAATATATTTTTTGTTGTTTTGACATTTTTTGAAACACTCGCCCAAAACATCAAAACCGTTAAAAACACTTTATTTGCCTAAGCATCAAAACAAATTAAAATTATTTTTTATTGTTGCTCTTATCATTGTCTTATCAGTCTGTTGTTCTCCTCAACTTTAATCTCTAATAAGAATTTTCTGACAATCTACATACTCGTCATTTTTACTCCCAAAACTCATTTTTCGCCCAACTAAAATTCCATCAAATTTGGAACAAAAAAAATAAAATATAACGTGGAGAAAAGGCTCACCAAGAGAAGGCAAAACATCCCCAGGAGGGGTACCGCGCCGGTTTAGCTTTTCACAACACACGCGTGCGTATACGCGAGGCGCCGCTCCGCGCCGCAATTTGACTCGAACTGGATCTGAAATTAACTAAATAGGTACCTGCCGCCGCAAAAAGTCGGAAGCTATCCGCGTCGTGAAAGTAATCCAGGTTACGTAACCTCTTCGGCGCTCTCTATTTCGCAGCAGCACTCGCGGCTCGCGAGCCAGGCCGCAAATCGGAAGCCAGAGCTTCGGCGGCCACCAGGCCAGGCATGTTGTTTTTTTTAGATACGGGGAGTGGCGATTTAGTTTGCAGGCAGCCCGCCTGGGTGTACAAGAACTTAAGAAGCTGCTCACAGAGGGAGGACTGCAAGATAATTCTATGGGTCTTCTTGGAAAAAGTGCAAAAGAACAGAAAGAACAATAGATTTGGTCTTTTTTAGTGAAAAAATGAATGTGTCCTCCGATCTAAACTCAGAAAAGTCAAGAATATCACGAAAAGACATCCAAAATTTTGTGAAATTGTTCAAAAAAGCTCCAATTTCTTTACATGTTTGTGTGTTGGTCTACCATGAGACAATCAAGCGAAGACGGGAATGTCGTCTTCTTATGGTGCCGCCATTTTCGAATGCTAGATCGATTCGCTTTTGTTTTTTGTCAAGTGGAAGAGTATTTCGACTGGTAAATCTTTCCAATTTTTCGAGTTTCTAAGCCATTGCGAGCTTCTTCTTCTTCTTCCACCCTCTTGGTTTAATTTTGTTTGCCGAGTTCACTTTTAATCACTTCTCACTTCTTTTCATTGTCTATCTGACAATGGTTAGAATTTCTTTGCCAAAAACTTGTTTCTTATCGTAGAATTAGCACGATAAAACTACAAAATTACACTTTCTTTTTTATTTAATTTTTTAAACCTCAAACTAAAGTTTATATAATTTTATCACTATATCTTACTATTTGCTAAAGAATTCTATAACTCTAGTCTTTTCAGTCACTTTTTCTCGCTCTTTTTTTTTAATTTTAATCCTTTTTTATTTTCTACATATTTTCTTAGTAATTCTAACATCAAGTTTAAAACATATTAAAATCGTTCCTCTTCTACTGTTCTATGTAGTATTAGTTTTACTATCTATTACCATAGTATTTTTCTCATGCTTGTTTTCTTCTACTAGAGAACAGTTAATTTTAGTCCAACCGTAAGTCAGAAGGTTCTTCATTGAAGGTTCAGTATAAATTTAACACTTTCTTTTTTGTAACAGATACGTTTTGATTTTTTTTACTTTCATCTCTCGTCCAGCTCTGCTCGTCCTAATCGTCCTCAGACTTGTTTTAAATGATTGATAAATGACAACTTTAAATTTGTTCTGGCTTACACATTCGCATTTGATTTTAATTTCATTAATTCTACTACAATTGTTAGTCTACTTTTTTACTCGTACATAGATAATTATACAAGGTATGTTCGGTAATTTTCCGACTAATACCTGCCTTCTTATAACAAGTTCTATTATTGTAATAGAATCATGGAGTTTTGTCGAAAAGGAACAGAAAAATGAGTATATGAACTAATACAGAGAAGAAAAACAAATCTAAAACAAACTGAACTAATTTCGCCAATTACATAGCTACTACAAGCTAAATACCGAGCAAGAAAAGAGAACATAAAATAAGCAAAATATTTGACGGATAACTTGTAAAGGTCTTGGTGAATACAAAAGAAAAATGGGGCAAGGATTCGTTTATTCAATCTCCTAATCTTTTCAAGATTTTCTTAGTTGGCATGGAGTCTTACTTTGCCTGAAATGGTCTTTTTGTAAATTCTAACACTTCAGCTGGTACTAAACATACTCTCCACATTTAATACATTTGAAAGGCATAACCCAGCATTAAATTAAAATACGCATTTAAAGGCACTTTAAACCATTTCATTGTATTCTATTGCAAATCGAAAGCAATTTACGTGGAGTAAATCATTGCACTGGCAGTTGAGTTGTTTATTATAAATAAATTTACCCAACAAAACGCTATAATGAAGTTCTCTTTACTTAAGTGGTATAATGCATAAGACTATACGGTGGGAGCCAAATTGTTAATTATTAGTTGAAGGTTTGTTAACCAAATTTCAAAACAAATAATTAAAAAAAAATTAAATTGTCTATAAAAATAAATGTGATACTGCAACTGCTTAAATATGACACCAAAATAAATATCATTTACATACATTTACATACTTTCCGGACAAGCCCTGTAGCTAGTCTAATTTTCTTATGCTAAGTGATCAAGTTAATTTTTTTCATTTTTTGCTGTTATCCGTATAATCATTTGTAGAGCAGACGGCATAATATTTAATTATTTTAATTAATTTATATCTCGTGTTTTTAAAAATATTTTTAGATAGGCTCCATTCAAGTGAAAACACTTATGCGTTGATTATGTGGTGTATTTTTGTCTAAATAACCGGCAGATCACCTGTAGAACTTTAGATCTCTTGATAATGTTAGAAAATATTAATATGAGCAGTAGCTCCATCATGTTGCAACTAAACTGCTTCTCGTCGACTACTTCCATATCGATGGTAAATTCTTTTGTCATATAAAAATATTGCAAAAGAAAATTATTGAATGATGCAACTAAAAGGTTTGAGGATGCTACCTTTTGTTGCCTACTCTTACAACTAGAAGATTATCATGGAATATGCCAATTAACGTACAATTTTGTTGGCGAACTCTTTATAAATATCCAGTAGATCATGTGCAGATCTTTGCGAAAAAGAAAATGTTAAATTTGAGTAAAAAATAAGATTAGTAATATGAGCAGTAGCTTCATCATGTTGCAAAAAACAGTTTGAGGGTGATGCTTCTTGAGCCTAAAATAAAAAATACTCATTAAATCTGGCATTCAACGCATAATTTTGTTGGAGAATTATTTATATTATTCGGAAGATTACGTGCAGAGCTTTGTGATCTTCCGACAATGTTAAAAAAATATTAATTTTGAGAAAAAGTCATAAAAGCAATATGAATAGTAGCTCCATCTTGTACAGACCTTCGGCGTCTGTTGACTACTCTCCCATTGGTGTGTAACGGCTTCAAAATTGAAGATAGTTACGTATTACGGTAATTAAGCTACAATTTTTTTTGTAGAATCATTTCTAAATATCCAGTAGATCATGTGCAAAATTTTGTGATTTTCTAAAAATGTTACAAAAACAAAATTATTAAATTTGGGAAAAATAAGGTTAGCAGTGTGTCTCTATAATGTTACAACTAAACGGGTTGGGGCTGCTGTTTCTTGTTGGCTGCTCTCACCTCAACGGAAAAATTTTCCAAAATCTAAGATAATCAAATATGCCAATTAACCTACAATTTTGTTGGAGAATTGTTTATAAATACCCGATAAACCATTTGTGGAGCATTTCGATTTTCTAAAATATTACAAAAGTAAAATTATCAAATGTGGGAAAAATGAGAATGGTAATATGAGCAGCAGCTCCATCATGTTACAACCAAACAACCTAAGAATTTTCGAAAACTTTACAATTACCTAAGCACTAGTCAGACTTTGTATAATAAGGCGCGAGATCTAAAATTTAGGTTGGTGTTAAGCTCTGCTAATTATGAGGTCTTGGTGTAAAAGTGACACAACACGCTAGTAAAACACAATTCAAAGTTTTATTAACAAAAATTATGTCAAGACAATCTTATAAATTAGCCCAAAAAGTAATTAACCGATAAGGGTTTTAAAGTGTTTATAAACTCGTCCACAGTTTAAAAGAATGATGTTAAACATAAAAGGGTAAAAGGTAAAAGTATATAGACATTAAAGAGGAATACCTCTAATGTATATTCACTTCTTCCTAAAGAATGCTAATTAAAGAGAAAGTGCCATCGTAGTCCAGTGGTTGAGGCACAGGGCTGCGGTACGGACAGACCCGGGTTCCATTCCCGGACCTCTCTGATGCCTAGCGGGTGGCCTACTTAGTCACTAAAAGTAAGTGAGTACCTGTGTTCACTCCGAACAACGAAGGTGCGCGACGCTTGAACAGAGAGCCTCTCAGTTCGCAGGCCGTGCTCCCGTGAGGGGCGTTAGAGCCTTACTGTTATTATATTATTAAAAAGAAAGAAATTATTTTAAATACTACTATATATTTTTGTCTTTTTCACTTTTTTATTTATTGATTTTTGTCTTTTTTCTTTTTCGCACTGGTTTGGTCTGTATTTCCTTTGCATCTTTTCCTTCTGATTATATTTTTATTTTAAGTGCCTAAAGATCTAAATATTGTGTTTTATATTAAGACTAATTTTGTTTTGGTTTATATGTATGTTATACAATATTAGATAAAAAGGGTCAATATAGAAACATAGAATTTAAGAAAAAGAATACAAAATTAAGGAAATTTACAAGAATAAATAAGATTAGTAAGTTCGCACCAAGCGAGGTAGCATTTAACAGCCGTCCAAATGGTGCCAAACCCAACAATTAGCTCCGTTTCGCAACCAGCGGGAGCAGCCGCGATTTCGTGCCACTTTTCCATTTTGATCGAACCACTTCTAAAAGGCACGGACTTGTATTTGGCGTGCGATTGCACATCCACCCGCCTACCGCTCAAATGCAACGCATTTTATGACGGACTTGCGCAACCCGTGCGGCTCCGCTGCTTCGCCATTTCTTTTAATAAATTAACTGTAGCGCCCGCACTCTTCGCGTTTGACAGGTTGTTGACCTTTGATGGCGAAGTGTTTACGTTATTTCGCCAACGAAACTTTGGTGAAGTCCCTGGTCCACATACCCTCAAGGTTAGTGTGTATGTAAAGCGTACGAGGTTCATGCAATACTGGGTTTCAGTATCCATGTGCAGCTGCGTTACACCACCGGTGGGTTTCTTCATGGTTCCTATCTGGATTACGCGGCCCATGCCTGTACTACAATGTAAATTGTTAACCGACTTGGGCAAATTACCTTGCTATTGGAGTTTGAATTTAGTTTTCGTCTTGATCGGATGGTTTTATTGAATGTCAAATTTTTGTGTTAATGGCCAAATTGACATCGTTTTTAAGTGGAAATTAAAATGTAAATCTGTATGCTTTTAAATAAGTTTTGCGCGTTGAAAATGAGATCTATGGGACGATGCCATGTTTTTGACCTATTTTGTTCTGCCTCGTTAGAATCGTTCCAAAGATACACTAAATATGGGATTAACACAAGCGCTATGGTTTAGCCATTTGGTTTTGTCTTTCATATTTTTTTGTTTGACGAATTCTGTAAACAGTAGTAGAGAAGAGTGTGCGCTCATAAATATGCTAAGCTGATGAGCAGTTGCAGAATTAATTCAAAAAGTTTCTCCAAAGTATTTGTTTCAAGAGGTCTTGTGCGTCCATATTGAGCTCTTGTTCCAAAACTGTTTTTCTCTTCTTATTGTATATCTGTACGTAATTTGATAGTTTTAGAAGCTCTGCTTAAAGCAACTTTATAAGAAGTCTTACTCATTTCAATTGTTATTTGAATAATGAATCATTTGAGGAAGAGAAGATTTTCTTTATTTTGCGTTTAAAATTCTAGTCCAAAATCTTCGATCTATGCCTTACAAGTTTGTGGTTTTTATTTTGTTTGTAGTTATCGTTTTTGTTGCCTTTTTATTTATTTTTGGCTTCTTTTCCATTACAGGTTTGCCGTTTCAATTTCCAACACTGCTGGGCTTTCTAATTTCTTTCATTTAGTCCTTTCTCTTGCATTATGTTTTGGACATGCTTTTTTCATTGAATTTTTGGCCAACCTCTTTTTCTTCCTTTGCGCCACCAGCCCATAATTATTTTGAACCATCTTTCTTCATTAATTCTTTGAACGTGAGCGTCCCACTTAAGTGTCTTATTTTCCAATCATCTTATGATTGACATTTCTACTTCCATCTCTTCTATTAATGCGTGTGTGTATGCATACTGTAAAATTCTTCTCGTGACATTTAGATCTATTATTTTCAATATATCTCTTATTTCGTTGGTCGCCAGCTATAGTTTTCCTCCATATCTTGTATGACTGTCAGTGGCGTATCGCAGATGTCGCAAAACAGTAATTCGGCAATGACCAATACGAATTCGGGTCAAAACGGTCTCTTGCCTACCAGATTCCCGCCTAGAAGAACCCCATGCTGCAATATCTTCTTTGATAGCTCTAAGCTTGTTGTTTTGTCCATTTCTCCAATATTTTGCTTCTGGGGTAAGATTTCATATCGTCAGCTGTTTTGGGCAGCACACTTTGCTGCATCATCTGCTTGCTCATTGCCTCTGATTCCTATGTGACTTGGAATCCAGACCAATTCGACTCTTATTATACGACCGAGGCAACGTTATATTTCGATCATTCATGAGTTCTATAAACCGTCTACCGATAGGACGTGGTGCTCGGGTGCGCACTAGGTATAACGCTACCTACGATGGTCGGCAGCAGATACGAAACCATGGATGTTTTGGCAATGCAGAGAGTTTCGCTATGTAAGAAACTAAAGCACGTTGACGTCTGGTCTCAAGACTATACATGCCAGACTCGGAATAGAGGCTGTTCACAGGACTAGTGCGAAAGGCTCCTGTGGCTAGTCTGATTCCCGTATGACGGATGGTGTCTAAACAGCGCAAGCTAGAAAAAGTTGCCGATGCGTATATGATGTTACCATATTCCAACTTCGATAGAACAAGAGCTTGATGAACACGAAGCATTGTTGTTCTATCGGTTCCCCGTTTAGTGTTACACAGTACTTTTAGAATGTTTAAAATTGCAAAGCAATTCTTTCGCACGTCTTTGAAGTGAGAGCTCCAAGTGAGTTTCCTGTCAAAGATCATGCCCAGAAATCGGCACGACGCACAGTGGTCCAGATTATCTGTTTAGGAGGAAAAAATTACAAAATTATTTTCCTAATGAGTACGATATCACTTTTTATTCATTTTTTCATTCTGAATCGAATGAGACCCACATAAATTCGATACGATTAATAGTTTTAGAGATATGACAATAAATTTCATGTTCAGAAAATTCATAACTTACTTTGTATAATTATCGTTGTCTCATACAGTATTTTTCTGATTATAATTAAATATTCTCATCATTTAGATTCAAAATACGGTTTTCTTGATCTCGTTTTTCTTCGTGTTGTGTTCCATCCGAGAGAAGTAACTTCCTGTGTCAAAGGTTCATCTTCTTTATAATTAGGCATTTATCGTAAATCAGCTAGAAAAGGGCCTAATGCAAGTAATAATGTACTTAACCGACACGTTTTTCTGTATTGAATTCACGGAAGTATCACTCATCTTTTTTACGAGCTTCTTGTGCTTCCTCAGATAAATTTACAATGGGCAAAAGAAAATGATTGACTGCTTCATGCCCATGCAACAAAACTTTATAAACGGACGTAGGCATATTCTACCATGGGTACAACTTAACAAAAGTTCAGCTGTTTCATAAGTATATCTTCTGAATTTTTCGATATTTATGATAGATAACCACTTAACAACACTTGCAAAATTGTTGAAAATTTATTAATTATAGTTACATGAAGTCCAGGAATTGACACAGTATTTCCATCTTTGTAAAATCTGAAACCCTGCTTTGTTTGGTCTACCAACAGCCCAGTTTCGTCTCTAAATCTTCTTATAATTTCATCTTTTTTCCTCTTTAATAATTTTTGCTCTCTTCGCCCTTGACTTATGCCCAATCAATATGACACGTGAATAAGGCAATCAAAAAACTTTATCCATGCGTGGGTTGATACGTTGATACGCTAAATGCAATTGTTTCAGATTTTATTGGTTTCATTTTTACTATTTCGAGGTTGTTCATATGTGATAGTTTCGCATTACATAGATAACAATTATGTGACGATGTATTTGTTAATAAATTGCATATTTTCCCATCGATCATCGTAAGTAAATAACTGTAGTGAATCTTGACAATGATTTCTTGAATTTTAATAGTAGTAGGCTGAAGATTATCAATGTGATGCTGAATTATTTCTTTTTCACGTTTAATTAAAGCGGGGGGTTTCTTTTTTAAATAGAAAGCGAAGAGGTCGACAATACGTAGTTAAGCCTGGTCGAGGATTTTTCCACAAAATTAAACATTCTTTATTTGTATTTGTTGAAAAGCTGTTTTATGAGCAATTGCTTGTAAGTCAACACAAGCTGAGGTCTCTATTATTGCGTATGACTCCTTCTTTGAGTAGCACTCTGTCTTAGCTTTTAATATAAAATTGTACTAAGGAAATATACTCAAACCTTTTTTTAAGCACGCTAATGGAAGAGTTGTATATGAATGTTTCGATAATTTTAAATCTAGAAGTAGTGCCAGAGCTTCAATTGGTGAAAATTCTTTTGTCCGATTTTCAGAATATTCCAATCTTTTCTTCATTGTAACTGCTTCCGTTGGAGATTGTACTATCTGACCAACGATTGTAGTTGCTGCTCTTTGCCCATGGCGATGCAAAGATGATTGAGTAGCCAAGGCAAGTTGATTCGTACTAAATTGATCTACTAACAATGAAACCTTAGCACGTTAAGATTTTGCACGTAAATTTTCAAATCTTTGGTGGTCTTCCTAAGGAAACAGTAACAGAACTGTCTGGTTCCAAAATAATTTGTTCATCTAGCCATTAGGCATATTTGCTTTCTAATAATTTGAAGGTTCTGTGACATTGAATCCAATAACGCTTTAAAAGTATTCTGAAATTACATACATATTTTTTGATAGCAACATTTGAAAAATTTTGACCTTCTGTACTTTTTAATTTGTTCTCTAAATACTTTATGAGAATGTGACGATTTTTGGTTACAGTCGACTGCATAAGTCCAAATTTCTTTAGGTGGCGAACCATATCACGCCGAGTTATGGCACGCTTGCGACCTACAGAAAAAAAAATTATTTTTTACAAACTGGCAACTAAAGGCAAAAAATTATTCAATTTATATCAAGTACAAGAGTGTTACTCTTGCTTAAAAGTAGTTTCAATTAGTAACATTTAGTAACTTAGACTTGCCACTCAAAAAAAAAAACTGATACTATAAATGTCAAGATGTTCTCAAATATAAACAATAATTTAAACAACAAAAATTGAAATAAATCCGTAGTTGTATACATACCTTCAATTACTGAATTTATAATATTACGAATATAAAAGTCCCGACCCGATAGAGCTCGTCGATCCCTCTCTTGATATTGTTTTGGGTTCTACAGGGGGAAAAACAGCGGGTCTCTTTAACAGAGCCTTTTTGGTTTCCTTTGGTGGTCGGGCCACCGTGACGTTAGTTGAAATTTTGGTTTGCGGTGGTGATTTCTTCACCACCTTATTATTTGCGTCTTTATTTAGTATTGTTCTTGGTGCAACGTATGGGCTAGAGTTTCATAAATCAGCAAATCCAGACTTGACAAATCAGAAAACCGCAAAATTATAAACTCAAGATGAGAAGAAGAAGGACGCTAAATATATAAACGAGAGAATAATTCTCCTTCTTCTTATGGTGCCAATCTGTTCATTGCAGCAAATTCATACTTTGTCCACCGTAGTTCTGAAGAGTCCGACCGTTGCTATGTTAAACCACGTTCTCAAGTTCTTCAGCCACGATATTCTTCTTCTACCAGAGCCTCCCTTTTCTTCCGCCTTTCCCTGAAGGATCAGTTGAAAGAGCTCGTTATATGTCCATTTCTTATAATATGCCCTAGGTATTCCAGTTTACGCGTTTTTATCTTTAATAGAAGTTCCTTTTCTTTACCCATTCTTTTAAGAACAGTTTGATTAGTGATACGGTCTGTCCACAGGATTTTTAAAATACATCGGTATAGCCACATTTCAAATGGTTCAAGTTTCTTACAAGAAGCCTCCGTGAAAATCCAAGACTCTACTCCATATAGCAATACCGAAAAGACACAGCATCTCAATAGTCTGATTTTGGTTGGTAAATCGTGACATCTGAATACTTTTAACATCTTCAGAAATGTTTTTTATTTCTAATGAGTGGTCCCAGTTTTCATTAATTGTTGTTTCCAAATATATGTACTTTACACTCTTTCTATTGGTCGGTTATTCACTAAAAGTTGGCCAGAATGATTATTACTTTTGGAGATTACCATATATTGTGTTTTTCTTTAAATTAAGTGAATGTCCGTTTGTCAAGCTGGATTCTACTATACTGTTCATTAGTTCTTGTAGATTCTCTAGGATTCTGTAGGATCTGTAGATCTAGGATCTGCAAACACTACTATATCATTCACATATCTTACGTTGTTTAGGTACTCGCCATTGCTCTTGATTCCAATGTCGTTGTCTTCTAACGCCTCTTAGAAAATTCTTTTTGGATATACATTAAAAAGCATCGGTGATAACACACACCCTTGTCGGACACCTCGTTTGATCTCAATATCTTCGGAGCTCTCTTCTTGAATGCGTATGGAAGCTGTTTTGTTTCAGTATAAGTTGCTTATAATTCTTAAATCTCTATTTTCCAAACCAATTTCTTTTAATATCTTGATACGTTTATTATGCCATACATTATCAAAAGCTTTTTGATAATCGATAAAGCAGCCACAAATATCGCAATCAACAGCTCTACTTCTTTGGAAAAGTACTTGGATACTAAATAGGACTTTCCTTGTTCCCATTACATTCTTGAAGCTGAACTGTGTGCGACTGATTTGTTCTTCACACACTTTGGGGATTCCCTGATGTATTATTTTCAGGAAGAGTTTTAGGAGGTGACTCATTAAACTGATAGTTCGGAAATCACTACAGTGCTTAGCGTTTAATGTTTGAGGTAGCGCCACCGCATCTCACTAATGCCCATTATATCAATTCCGAGTCGTCATTTCTTGGATGGCATTATTTATTTTCCCTACTTGGAACATTGTTCTAACATTCCATGTACAGATTTTAGTGGTCTTCCGGGTTATTTTTAAGGTAGCTTCCTTATTTATTGTACAGGGATTCCGCTGGGAAACGCCCTGCGTTCTTCCCCTGTCGGATCTTGGTTTCTTAGTTGATAATCAGTACATATTCTCACTCTATCATTCCTTGCCATTTTGATTTCTTTTGGGAGTATAATAAACCTGCAAAGCTTGCAACGCATAGCGAAGTGGCGAAGCACTAACGCTGACCTTTGACCAATCAGTTTCAAAATCACTAGCAAACAGGCCTTTTTGATCACCTGTCGATTGGTGAAAACAGAATTTGGAAATTCCTAGCCGTTCTCGAGTTTTTGCTCGGACGGACGGACGGACGGACGGACGGACAGACAGACAGACAGACGCACAACATGAAGTTAGTAAATGACTCCGCTTCGCTTCGCCACTTCATAAGGTAGTTTCCCGTTGCCTTCCTCATCGCAGTGCTATAACTGAGTTAATCATAACGTGATGGTCGCCTGTAAGTAAAGGGCCTTTCATTAAGCGCTTCCTATCTTTAAATTTAAATAAAACAAAGTGTGTGTGAGATATCATCGAAATTTTTTATTCATTTCAAAGGCCTATCAATGCCATTATGTATGGAATATAACATCGTGCAAATGTCCGGCTTCGCTGGGTGGTGCGCAATCGAAACGTCCAATTTTTCAAGACTGGCGCATAAATAAGGCGGCATTTGACCGATGGCATGGGTTATGTTGGCTTTGAGGGCCACTGTGGTTTGTGACTTATTCGCATAGACCTGAGACTTAAGAAAACCCCACAAGAAAAAGTCTAACGGGGTCAAATTGCTCGTGCAGAATGTCCAATGGGGCATGAGATGTGTGGCACGTAGCGTCCTGTTGAAACCACATGTTGTTGGTGTCCCTATCATCCAATTCAGGTCAAAAGAAGTTAGTAATCATCGACCTATAACGCTCGCCGTTGACGGTGATGGCCTGGCCAACGTCGTCCTCAAAGAAATATGGACCGATGACGCCGCCAGCCCAAAATTCACACCAAACAGTGACTTTTTCGGGATGCATTGGACGCTCTTGGTTCTCATGTAGATTGGAATCGTCCCAAATTCGATAATTTTGTTTGTTAACGTACCCATTCATTCAGAAATGGGACTCATCGGTGAAGTTGATTTTTCGATGAAAATTAGGGTCAGTTTTTAACTGCTCAGAGCCCATTCAGCAAACACACGTCGTTGTCTATGGTCGTTTACCTTCAGCTCCTGGGTCAGTTGAATTTTATACGGGTGCAGGCCCAAGTCACGCAAAATTCGCCAAGTTCCGGTCTGCGAAAGGCCAAGTTCTTGTGAGCGACGCGAAATCGACTGCCTCGGATTCTCCTGCATACTCTCACGGACAGCGGCGATGTTTTCCGCAGATCTTGCGTTTCATCGTCATACGGGTGTTGGGTGATTATTTACTGAACCAGTGGACTCAAATTTATCCACCATACTGCGAATAATCCTCTCGGTAGGGCGATTATGGCGACCGTAAAATGGGCGAAGCGCGCGGAACGTTGCCCGAACAGAACAGCCATTTTGATAAAACAATTTCATCATTTGCACGTGTTGTTGAACGCTATATCCGTCCATGGTGATTTGGCAAAACAGAGTGAATAAATGACAGCTAATTTGACAGATGTAGCTTCAACAATATGGCTGCTATCAACTATCAAAATTCGGAAGTCCTTATTGAAGACTCTTTGTATGATGGCAAGCCTGTTGAGAAGTATCCTTCTGCAATCTTGACTCATTAATGACATAGCTGCTTCCCTATGCCATGCTAATTTTGGTCCGCCCCTGGTATTTTATTTCCCATATCTGGGAGGCTTTCCCCTATCCGCCCGATGCAGGACTAAGTAAAGAAGCAAAAAAGTGTCCTGGTTTATTAGATGTTCTAAAAGATATCACGTCGCCACCACTGATTATGAGTTGCATTTGAGAGAGATAAAAATTCCAAAGACTTGTATCATAGTTATTATTTTTCTCTTTCTTAGATTTAAACTTAACTGTGTAACGTTTGCCCTAACTTGATTTCGAATACTCGTTCCTTTTTATAATATTGACAACTTTATTTAGCTAAGGAATTACGAGGACTGTACTTTATCGCTATCTCTGGAATTGATACACTTTTAATCTTATTATCCGTTTATATTTATCTCATATCAGCTAAAACATATCCGAGAGGCCGCAAAAACAGCTCAACGTGCAACAGTACTGTTTTTTTCGAAATCGGTAGACTTTCTTCTTCCCTATCTGTTTTTTGAACATTGCGTAAAAAATATAGTTTATCAAATTAAAGCATTTTTCTTCATTTATTGTTCTATACAAGTATTAAATTTAAAAAATGTTGGTTCCGTGTAGCAGTCGGTACACTTTTTCTTTTATATTAGGAAGTCAAAAAATCAAATCAAATTGGGTTCAATATTCGCTTCATTTACTGTCTTAGTTCGGTGTCTGCCAAACTGATGAAAATTAAAATAAATGTTATCTCTGAGCGTTTCTTTGATTTTGTTGATGTATCTGATGTTCATTCTTTTTATTTGATTAATACCACAACGGTGAGTCAGACAAACTGGATATTGGTATCTTTATAGATAATTCGTAGTTTGCGCAAACCAAATAACGTCAGCACTAAATGAAATTATAAGGTTGCATCTCCGTCGAACGAGCTGGAATTGGAGGTTCTAGAGAAATCGTCTTCAACAACTTTGAATGTCATTCTGTAGCTTAAAGAAAAAATTTAGAGTTACCTTCTTTAACTTTAATATTTTTAATTTGCCTTTCTGTCTCTCTAGTATCACATTCTAGATAAACGGATCTCCAATTTTTTACTTGGTTATGTACAATCCTTGCTAATTGATTTTGAATTACAAATTACACCACAACAGTAATAAATGAGATAAAAATAACTTTCTCTTTTCACACATAACACTCAGTTTTTTAGACCTTTGTAAGTGCCAATGTGTCAAAATTGTAAACTCTAAAATTTTAGCCACCTACTCCACAAGTTCAATCACCATCTTTTAGATGATTAGATTCAGTCTTATGGGCCAAAAATTATTTGTTTTAAAATTGCCGATGCTTCATACGATCGAACTTTTAATCCTCTTCTATATTAAACATGTCACCAGCTTCGCCTCGTGGTCAATGTTAACCTGGGGTCTTTTCTTTACTTGCAGGCGCTGGTTCGTAGCTGCTGTTCTGGTAACACATGCGCACTATACTCCGAAATCCTTGGCGAAGGCGTTGGTCATACCTTCTATGATGAAAGGTACGACCAATCAACTGAAGGTTTTTAACAACTGCCTTATCAGTTTTCCAGAAGTTAGCAAGAGGTAGTCCTGAAAAAACGTGCTGGAATTTTCAAGCTTGGAAAGTATTACGCAATCCATTGCTTTCCAAGGGGTCAAAAAGTGGCGCATGCGGAGGACGACATTGGCGGTTGTGCAACTGACTGTTTTCTTCGAAAGAACTCGGTTTCGTCAAAACCAGAAGACCTCGTCATAAAACCCGGCCTCCATAAGATCTTTGAGCTCCTGTTCCTGTAGGCGTCTAACAAATCGGTCGACAATGGCCAAATGGACAAGGTTGGCACTTTGTCTTGGTCGGCGACATTGTGGGTAATTCCGTTCTTTACTTGGTTAAGCCGTATCTGAGAGGGGCCGTAACAAAAGACCTTGACACCAGACAGCTTTTTTGACTACGTCAAGGATCTCCAGCTTGCTTTCTCATGTGGCATTGCCGTGTTCCGCAAGGTGATGGACTTCTGAATAGAGACTGTAATATAGCGTAAAAAATAATACAACTTCCTTTAGGTTTTTACCTGGGCGGACTTGGAGTGAATCCTATAGAGTCCTTCAGATGGACGATAAAAGTTAGCTATAAGACGCAGGAGCGGAAATAAATATCGTCCACGTGCTCGGGCAGCGCCAGATGAGTAGTGGCGGTACTACATAAGGACGTCCTTAAAGACACTAATATTAAAGATGCCCGCGCGACGGGCAAAGCCATAGCGAGTGAACTCTGGCATTCTACACAACCAGTGGTTGGGCTGAACTTGCCCAGGTAGAGTCTTGCCGCCTTAAAACACCAAAAATCATTTGTTTTAAATTTCAAAAATTTATCTCATTCTCTTTTCTATTACTCCTTCCTATTACGCCATCCTGCGTATTTAGCTCTTAAATCATCGCAACTTTCTACTTTTAATTACGTCAACGAAGTAATTACCTCTTGTGATTTTACCAAATTAATTTGGGCAATTTAAAAAAATATATATTTCTGTGCTGTATGTGATCTATTCTTTATTTCCCATAGTCGATGCCACGTATAATCAATCTCTAGTTCGTCATTCACATTAAACAGGTTTTCGACTTTACCTCGCGATCTGCGTTTAGTTGAGTTCCTTTCTTCACTTAGAAGCGTTAGTTCCTAGTTGCTGTTTTTATACACATGCGCACCTTGTACCGAAAGGTGTTGGCCATATCTTCAATGGTGGAGTGGTCGGAGCGGATTCTAAACTGATTATCTAAAATCAACTCTGACGACGCTAGATCACTTGCTTTACCAGTATCCTAAAGATTAACAGGAGGCTGATAAGTCGGAACTCCCAGGGAAACACCCGATGATGTTGAAGCTTCTGTACCTGTAGGCGTTCAACGAATCGGTCGACGCTAGCTAAACGATAAAAGTCGGCGCCTCGACTTTGTCGGCGGCATTGTGGACGACTCCGTTCTCCACTTGATTGGGCAGTATCTGGAAGGGTCCATTACAAAAAACCTTGACCATACACCAGAAGCTGTTGTTGATCACGTGAAGAGTCTTCAGCTTCCTTTCCCACGTGGTATTTCGGTGTTCCGAATCGCCGATCTTAACTGCTACAGCCATTATCTTGCATTTTCGCTAATGATCGGATTAGAAGGATGCTGTGTGTCCGCTATTCTTACAATTTCACTTCCATAACTCTTGAGGCAGAAGGTCGGATCCGTCTTCAACACGGAGAAACGTAATGGATTTCTGAATGGAGGCAGTGATATAGCATACTGCTTCCTTCAGGTCTTTGTCGGAGTGATGGATTCCTTTAGATAGATAATAAAGGCTGGCTATACGCAAGAGTGAAAAGAAACATCATTGACCCCTTAGGAATCCTAAGGTAGGAAGTGTCAGTTATGGTCGCTATCAAGCTCGCTGATGTTTTTCATTGTGTACCGCATGAGTGTGTCTTTGAAAGTGATAATATCAAAGACGTCCAGGTGACCGGCAAGCCGCAGCGTGAACTCTAATAACTCGCCACAACCAGGTCGCTGATCTAAACGTAGCTATGTAGAGTCCGGACGTTGTTGTGCGTCATTTGACTAATCCACGAGGGATGCTTAACGTAGAAGTTTTCTGCCAACACCCTATGTTCTCCTTGAAAAGGGGCATTCAGATCTTCGAGGACAATAATTCGATGGTACAGTGAGGAATTATATACGGAACCATATAACTCCCTGATTCGTTCATCTGAAGGCAGATGGTAATGGACTCTAGGTGGTCAGTTATCGAAAGCAGACTTGGAAGTACTAGAAACAAAACTTAACGAACACAGTAGTTTTTTCTTTTTCCTTTTAAGCTGCATCACAAACGGTGTTTTGAGAGGACCCTGCTTACAAAAGTTAGAGTGACTGTATGGAGACCACATAGAAAAGAATAATGGGAACTATAAGATTTAGGTTTGACAAATTTTTCTTTAAACGACTGCATTGGTATGAAAAATAATCACCACAATCATTCATTAACAAGGAAAATATATAATCATTTTTCGTGATTTAACTTTTATTTTAAATATAATATGCACTAATTTGTACCTATTTAAACATAAAAAATGAGGTTACAATTTTCTTAAAAATATTAACCATTCTAAAGATGCATTAAAAACAATATTAGTTAGAAAGTAGCCATTTTTTGTCTTTCTAACTTTTTCATTCTTTTGAACTTCTCAACAAACTTGTAGGGTCCATTGTCTGGTTCATATGCTTCAACAGGCTTTGATTATCTCAAGCACTAAATTTTCATGTCCGTTAAAATGTATGATTGATGGCAAGTCTTCCAAGTTCCTGTAGGTGTGGTTGTACTATACTCCGTCCTCCTAAATCAGTTTTGCTTCTCATCTCTATATAAATTCCTTATCCTTCTTGATTGAATTCCACTGTTTGTTTTTTTTCATTTAATGTAACTAATAGTTTTATAACCGTTCACTAAGTTTGCACCTTTGAGAAACTCAGCATAGACAATGAAACAAATAGCTTATGTTTTTCCCAACCACTTGCGTTTTTATTTCCGTACTGACATCTTTTCTGTGACAACAGAACTTAGGTACTTGAAGTGTTCTATCCCTAGTTTCTTCACTTTTTTAAATCAACATATGCCTTGTCTTATTTTGATTAACGCCCTGATCCACTTTCGATTGCGTTTAGTTTCTAATAACGCTCTAGTTAATTTTTTCATCGCATCTGCATTATAGAGATACTCTAGGAAATAGTGATCTATTAAGGAAGAAGTCTTCCTTCCCCCAGCATAACTTTCTCCAGGCATAAAATAAAGAAAAGAGTCAACTTAGATTTCCCTGCCTTGGCATTCGCCTGACCACAAACTTCTACTACAGCCGATCGTTTTTTGCAGAGTAGTCTTACGAGCTTTATAAATTTTTTGATCAAACTCTAACATGGTATATACAGCTGGTCCTTGCAAATGCTTGACTAAAGTCAAAAAAAGCTTAAATTAGTAGCGCTTTTTAAAAAATCACTCTAATAGTCAACATTCGTCAATATATTGCTCTTAAGCTTGCACCGATAGTCTTGCAAAGATAATTTTATGTGATAATTTTGCTCAGCAACTCGTAAGTGTTACCAAGAAGAGATATTTCTTTGTAATTGTCACAAACCAGTTTGTTTTCCTTTTACAGATGGAACTATACAGATATAGCTTTGCAGCATCTCTTTCTTCTCCAACAGTTCGCTAATTAGTCGACACAACTTCAATTCAAGCTCTTCTTTGATGTATTTGATAAAATTTGCTGAGATGTTGTTCTTTAACACCTTAATTGTCTGGTTTTTTATCTCCTAAATGGTCCTGTGTTATATATAAGGTATATCAGTCCTCAAAGCGCTAATCACATTTGTTAACCTCAACAGCACTACGAAATATTCCTCCCATCTCTAAGTACAGTGTCCTTGCAAAGAGTGGTTGCAGTTTAAAAAACACCCTTCATTTTTTTTTTATTTATTGATCAGATACATAACTATTTACAATCTGCTGCAAAGCAATAAGTAAATGATTTACGTAAGTGTGGGTTTAGGTGGAAGTTGACGTTCATTAACGTCACTTCTGCTGTAACTTAATGTAAGAATACTAGTACTAAATCCGGAAGGGTAAGTCCAAGGTGTAGTGTCTTTTAAGTCTGCGGTTGTGTTCACTGCTATCTACTAGGTTTAAAGCTAAATGATTGGGATGCAATTCTAGTTTATTGATATATCTTTCACTATTTTTAACTATTTCACTTTTCACTAAACTTATTTTTAGGTCACTGTAAATGTCCGCATTGGTTATGTAGTATGGTGCATTAGTGATGGTTCTGAGTGTTTTTGACTGGAATCTTTCAATTATCGAGATATTGGAAGATGAAACAGTTCCCCATATCTGGATACCATACATCCACACGGGCTTGAATATGACCTTATATATTAACAGCTTGTTGTCGAGAGAAAGTTTCGAGTTTCTACCCAGTAGCCAGTAATGCTTGCTGAATTTTAAATTTAATTGTAGTCTTTTCTTCCACAAGTGTGTTTTCCACGTAAGGCCCTTATCGAGATGTATTCCCAGATATTTAGCCGAATCGGCCTGCGGAATTTGCTGTCCATTGAGCATTATTGGCGGGCATATGCCACGTCGTTTAGTGAATGTGACGTGCACAGATTTCGCTTCGTTTATTTTAATGCGCCACTTTTTAAACCAATCGTGAACAGTATTGAGCCTGTTCTGCAGTTTTGCTGATGCTCTAATTGGGTCACAGTCGGTAGCTACAGCGCAGTATCATCCGCGAACGTGGCGGTTGTGGTAGTTTCACAAGTCGGTAAGTCAGCCGTGTAGAGGAGGTATAAGAGCGGTCCCAGGACACTACCCTGTGGCACACCAGAATTTATAGGCATAAGATTAGTGAGTTCATTTTCGTATTTAACTTGAAATAGTCTATCGTGTAAATAGGATTTTAGAATGCGATAGTAGTTATCCGGTAGCCATTTCTTTAGTTTATAGTGCAGCCCTTATGCCAGACTTTGTCGAACGCTTGACTGACGTCGATAAATACTGCACTACAGTACGTTTTTGCTTCGAAGGATGCATTTATAATATCTACCACACGATGGACCTGCTCTACTGTTGAATGTTCAGTCCTAAACCCGAACTGGTGATCCGGTATAAGGTGTTCATCTTCTACAATGGGCATTAATCTTTTGAGTAGTAGTCTTTCAAACAGTTTAGAGGTAACAGGTAGTAGACTTATAGGCCTATAGGACTCTGCAATGTTTGGGGTTTACCGGGTTTTGGAATTAAGATGATTTTGCAACTTTCCACTGTGCAGGAAAGTGTCCAGTTCGTGGTATGGCATTAAATATAAGTGTTAACAACTTAAGTCCTTTAATCGGTAATTCTTTTAGTATACGCCCTGTTATAAGTTCGTATCCCGGTGATTTTTTTACTGGCAATTTAGCGATGGCTGTTTACTTCCTTCATTTTGAAGTTTTTAATTGGTGGCGTTAATTGTAACGGGGCCTCTAGGTAGCGTTCTATTTCGTCTTCGTCTATTCCAGGAATGCCAGGTTCAGGTTGAAAAACTTTTTTGGGGTGGTTTGCATAAACTTCAGCTTTCTCGGCATCACTTTTAGCCCATGTCCCGTCTACTTTACGGAATGGGGGTGCTGGCTTCTGAGGCTGTTTAAGCCTTTTCGTGGCTTTCCATAAGGAGTAGTCGCTTTGTTCTGTTGCAGATAGTTCCTTCAGATACTCTTGAAGGGAGTCGTTCCTATAGTCTTGCAGTAGCTTTTTAAGTTCTCTGGTACAATTGTTTAAACCCTTCATTGCTGCCGAAATCTTTCATTTGCTCTAGTTTCGTTTGTTCTCGAACTTTCTTTTTGCTTCTCTTCTTAAATCTAGCTCTGTTTTTCTCTCCAATTTTCTATTTCATGAAACCTTTACTACCTCCTCCGCCTCAAGTTTTTCCATGTCAAATTTCTCTGTTTTGTCTCTCCCGTGCTCTCTGAGGTCGAAAATATATGATCAGAACTGCACATTTACCATACAATGGTTACTCTTGCAATCTATCCCCTTCTTGTTCTCCACGTCCAGGACATTCAACAGCTTCTTCATAAAAAATAGTCTATCCGACTTCCGGTAACACCGTTTGATTGGTGCTGGGTCTCCCATGGATGTTGCGGTGCTGGAAACCCATGATACTCACCTTCACATCTCCGCTCACAGCAAAAACGATGATCCGTAGCTCGCACTGTATACACGCAGTGTTCTCTTAGCCTTTGAAGATTTTTCTTCTTACCCCAACGTGGCGAGCTTGCAAGTAAAGCAAACATTGTTTTCCACCCACGCTATGTGGAAACACAATTAGTTTTTTCACAGGTATTTCTCTTCGTTTGGCTTCTATCCTTTGACCTGTTCCAACAAGTGGCTACATCACTACCGGAATAGCTTTCAAGGACATTTGAGTGTCAAGGTCAGTTAAAATCTTTACATAGCACTAACCAGCAATTTGTTAAAAATGGAATTGAAAACGATTTGGTTGGAAGAAAACGATCAAGCACCATAAACGGCATGTTCAGACAAATTCGATGATCAAATCCAAATGCATATTATGTTCCTATCAAGAAGTACATGAGATGGATTGGTGACAACAAGAAAATTACAGGCCCAAAATGGATACAGCTGACACAGGATACAGAATGGTGGAGGGCAATCGGGAAGGCCTATGTTCAAGAATGAACAACAAAGACTGATTAACAAAGATCAAGAAGTAATCTGGGATTTAAACTCTTTAGCCCCTTAGTTGTCTAAAAAAGTATAAAAGCTGCAGGAGAATTCTGACTACATTGACAAAAAGTTGTTGACTATGGGGAAAATTTTCAATTACGTAAGTACCAAGGCTTATATAACAATTTGCAAGAAGATACGAAGAAAACTAAGTAAAGAAGGAAAAAGTTGCCCCTACGCTTCATTACATGTTCTGAAAAATATTGTCACCATTGATTATGAGTTGCATTTCTGAGAGATAAAAATTCCAGCGACGATGGTTAAAGGCAATGTTGATTACTTTTTCTCTGTCTTAGATTTTAATTTAACTGTATCACGTTAAGTCTTAACTTGATTTCGAATACTCGTTTCCTTTTAATATATTATCAATTTTATTTAGTTAAGGAATTGCTGGGACTGTACTTTACCGCTATCTCTCGAATTGATACACTTTTATCTTATTGTCCGTCTATATTTGTCTCATATCACCTAAAACATATCCTTGAGGTCTCAAAATAGCTCCACGTGCAACAGTACTGTTCTTTTCGAAATTGGTGGACTTTTTTCTTCCCTGTTTTGCACATTTCGTAAAAAATATAATTCGATGTTTATCAAATTAGGCCATTTTCAACGAACTTAAAAAGTTCTTTACTGAATTCTATGTCTGTCTGTTGGTCTGTCGGTCCGTCACAAAATTTGAGATTTTTTAAAATTTGAAAATGGATTCTTATAGGAAATTTACGCTGATTTCGAATTCGAAATTAAAAATTTTTCGAGATATTCGACTTCGAATTTCGGGAAAATTTCGACATTGCGATTTTATAAGTAATTCTCAAAGAAAATTCTATGTCGAATAGTTTTCGAGATATTCGACTTCGAATTTCGGGAAAATTTTCGACATTGCGATTTTAAATGTGATTCTTATAGGAAATGTTACGCTGAATTCGAAAATGAAGTCGAAAAAATTCTATGTCTCATAATTTTCGAGATATTCGATTTAGAATTTTTAAGTTCGCCATGTTTTTAATCTATTGTTCTATACCACTTCGCAAGTTATTAAAATAAAAAAATGTTGGTTCGGTGTAGCAGCAACAGTGTGCTTTTTCTTTTTATATTAGGAAACCAAATTGGGTTCAATATTTGCTTCTACTACTGTCTTAGTTGGGTGCCAAATCGATGCAAACTAAAATCAGTGTTATCTCTGGGCGTTTCTCTGATGATGTTGATGTGTCTGATGTTCATTCTTCTTTATTTGGTTAATAGCACCACGGTGAGTCAGACAAACTGGAAGTTGCCATCTTCATAGATAATTCGTAGAGAGCGCGAACCAAATAACGTCACCACCAAATAAATTTATAAAGTGGCGTACTAAGGGGACCGGGCAGTGTTGCATCACCGTCGAACGAGCTGGAATTGGAGGTTCTAGCGAAATCGTCTAGCCTGTACAAACTTCATGTAAGTGCAAATAAATTCATTGTTATCCAATATAATTAAATTAAAGAGCCAACCCAGGTGAGATATCCTATTTAGCCTTATATTTTTGCCTTTTTGTCTGGGTCAACCTGCAACAACTTTGGGCGTCACTCTAGAACTCAAAGGAAGCTTTAGTGCTATCTTCCTTAGATTTCACATTTTTAATTTGCCTCCCTTTTTCCCAAGTACCAGATTTTAGATGAGTACACTTTTTAATTTTGTATCACAAATTGCACTATGGCAATTACAACTAAGTTCAAAATAAGTAACATAACTTTCTCTTTTCTTACATAAATACTCATAATTCTCGTCTAGAAGGAATTGCATGTTCTATATTAGGTTTCCCACCCCCTCTCTTAACTTTCATCTCAAAATAGACCTTATCGATACCAAACATTTCCAGACAAAGTTAAGAAGTTCTAAAATGTCTAGAAATAAACTTATGTAAAGAGAATAATTGCTCTGAAAGTTTTTTTCTTTATTTTTACATGAAAAAACCTACACAACAATGTTCAAGCAATAAACTTGAACATTTGGTACTTGACAGAAAAACACATTTGGAAATAACTAGGGAGAAATGACATCAACAAGCAAAACCTGGGAGATGCACCAAATGTTACAAGAACGTTAAAGAAGAAAAAGGAAAGTGAAGATTTTGATAAGTTTTGCTCAGTTTTATAGACTCCTTAAGTGCCAATGTGTTCAGATTCTAAAGTCCAAAATTTTTCCCACCTATTCAATCACCATCTTTAGAATGCCCTGTTTTCAATCAAAACCAAATTGAATAGTGTTAGGGACAGAAATTATTGTTTTTTTTTTAATTTCCGATGCCTCAGACGATAGAACTGTTGATTCTCTTCTATGTTAGACAGGTTTCCGATTTCGTCTCGTGGTCCATGTTTATCTGGAATCTCTTGTTTACTTACAAACGCTGGTCTCTAGCTGCTATTGTTGAAACTCGTGCGTTCTTTGCGCCGAAGGTTTTGGTCAGATATTTCTTGGCGGAGTAGGCGAGGCGAGTTTCAAACTGCTTCTCCAAAATCAACTGAAGGTCCTTCAAGTGCTGTCTGGCGGAGATAATAGTGGGGACACGCGCTACACTCTCCAGACTTGGAAAGTATTACAACGTCCATTGCTTTCCAAGGGCTCAAAATGCGGCACATGTGGAGCCAGCATTGGCAACGACTGTTTTCTTCGGAGGAACCTGCAGAGCTCGGTCAGATCTGAGAGCCTTGCGCAGTTTCGTAATTCGGATAAGCTGGCGTCTAACGACTCGGTCGATGGTGACCAAATGGTGAAGATCGGTGGCCCGACTTGGTCGGCGACACTGTGACCAATTTTTTGTTCTTCACTTGGTTGAGCGGCATCTGGGATGGTCTTGACCATACACCATAGGCTGTTGCTGATTACGTCAAGGATCTTCAGCTTCCTCTCTCACGCGGCATTGCGGTGTTTCGCATCGCTTGTCTTGAAGTTACAATAAATCTCTTCTATTTACAATAATTTACTCTTCAACTCCGGAAACGGAAGATCACGTCGGTTTTTAATGCGGACGAGGGTGAAGGATTTCTGAATGGAGGCAGTGATGTAGTGTAATGTTTCCTTCGGGTCTTTGCCAGGCTGATATTTAGGTGAATCCTATATATTTTATTAGATAGACTATAAGAGGTAGAAGCGAAAAGAGACATCATCTGCCTTCTCAAGTACCTCAAGGTCATTTTCCGTTGTGCACTGCATGAGAGCGTTCTTGAAGAGGGTAATATTAAGAAGTCCGCGCGATCGGAAAAGCCGTAGCGGATGAATTCTGGCAGCCCACGACATTGCTGCTCAACCTGCATCGACAATCTTCCAACGCTTCTAAGTCATACTCTCCAGCATTTGTTTCTTCTCCCATATTTCCTTAACAAGTTAAGCTTTTCTCCGACGTATTTAGCTATCTCTAGGAGCTTTCGTCTTTAACATCCTAATAGCCTTCTTTGTCTTCTACTATAGAGACTGTTTAATAGTACACGATACTGACCGTCCTCAAAGTGCTAATAGCATTTATTAGTCCCACAGTACTCCGAAATACTTTTTTATCTCTAAGTACATTGTTCTATATCTCTTCAAATTAAAAGCCACCATTTCTTGCTCTCAAACTTTTTAATTAATTCCAGATTCTTTTATTTCAGTCCATTCTTGTTCCTTCAGAGCTCATTGTTTCTCTTGATCTTTCAATACAGTATTTTAAGTCCAGATCTATTTCTCTCTTTACTATTTTCTGAATTTTATGGTCGTTAAGGGATTAATACATCTTGTTACAAGGTCGGGCCCGGGCGGTAATAAATCGGGCGTCGGGATGCTACGACCGGCAACGTGTGGGGCACGGAAAGCTAAAAAACGAAGCGTCGACTCCAACTTACGAATTAGAATTATATTTACAATCTTACAAACTTAACCTACCCTACGCTAACCTATCAACCTTAGCTAACTTAACCTACTTAGCTAATGTACAAGAACTTAACCTACGACTTAATGTACGTGTTGAAACGGACAGCGAGCTGGCGCAGCGAAGCCGGCCGCGAGCTAGGTGCAGCAGCGTAAGCAGAAGGGCCGGTGGCGGAACCAAGCAGCGAACACCAGGGGCGGTAGCGTAGCTAGGCAGCATACAGCAGAGCCAAGCAGCGGGGCCGATGGCGGAGCCGGAAAGTGAGCAGCAGGAGCGGCAACAGGGGCGACAGCAGGTCCGGGCAGCGGGGCCGGAAAGCAAGCAGCAGGGAAGGGCAGTGAGCAGCGAGTAGCAGAAGAAAACAAAAGGGACTCACCTAATGACTCTTGATAATTTCTTCCTAAGAGGCTGGCGACTGAGCGCGAATGGTTCGGTGGCTCAGGTTTTAAGGGCTCAGCTTGTGCCCGACTCTGCTGGTGGGGTGCAGAGTTCGAGGGTGAAAGCACGCTGAGCCCGCTGGGGAATGCGGTGCTTGTCCAGGATTGGTGGACGCCGGGGCGCCTTTGCGCTGATTGGAAAATGCGCCGGCGTCCTTGCTCTGGTTGGTAAATGCCGTGGCGGCTATGGTCAGTGGCGTTCGGGGCGACTCGAAATCGCTTGACACGACGCGGCGTGGTAGGTCAACTAACCCGGTGTTGCACACGGCACCACAAAGTCGACCTCAGGTAACATTCCTTTTGGGATTATAAATTCCAAAGAAGGGCCTTTGTGTTACACACGGCTAGAAAAATTCCGGGCCAGGTAATATTAGCCCCGGCAAAATCGGTGCCAGGTAACAATCGTTGCGTTGCCGAGAACAGCTGTTCTACACCACTTTCACTTTCTTCAATAATTGTAAGATACCTGTTTCCAGTCCCAACTTTCTAAACAAATTTTCTTTGATATCTCTCTGGCACCTGCACTACATTAAGTTTTTCTAAGTTAAATTTCTTTGTTTTGTTCATCCTATGCTTTCTGAGGTTGAACATATATTATCAAAACCGCATTTCTACCATACAGTGCTTGGTATTGTAATCCACCCCCTTCTGGCTCTTCTCGTCAAAGACATTCAATATCTTCTATATCAAAAGTGGTCTATCTGGCTTCTAGTAATACTGTTAATGAGTGCTGTGTCTTCTATGAATGTTGCGGTGCTGAAAACCTATGATACTCACCGTCATGCCTCTGCTTACAGCAAAAACGATGATGGGTAGTTAACTCATTTTACTTTTCAAACTTACTATTCCAGCTCGTGCTTCATATAACCATTAACTAACTTCGCGACTGAAAGCTACAGGTCTCGTTTTTGTTATAGAAGGTGATACAGCCGTCTGAGTGAAATACTTGGTAAAGCTCCTGTAGTGCTGCTATCCTGATCCTGCACTCAAGTTTCTTCATTAATTTCTTCGTCGTCCAACCCTATAGACTGCTTTCGAGTCTTCACCGTGTTATCAACCTGATCTCTTCTACTGTGTGGTTTAGTAGCGTTGTACTTTATTCAAAAAAAAGTTTTTTATAGTATTATCCTTACTGCTCATAGTCACTAACTTTTATGTGGAAGAAATTTTTTCAGCCTTTGAAGATTCCTCTTCTTATCACAAGGCAGTGAGTTTGCAAGTGAAGCAAGTATTGCTTTCTACCCGAGCCTGTGTGGAAACACAATTGCTTTTCTCTTCATTTGACCCGTTGACCTATAGATGGCTATTCCACTGTAGTGTAGCTTTTAATTGTTTAGTACTTTGACGCACTCAAATTATTTAACAGAAATGTTGATTATCTACAACCCATTCGTCTCATGTTAAAACCTTTTGAAATGCGATTTCATTAGATATCTTTGTGTGTGTGATGATGGTTTTGGTGTAAATTTGTACAACTCGCCTTAACTTACTTATAATACTTAGCTACGACCCTTCTTTTATAGTACTTTGGTGCTGCAAGTTTTGCAACGCATTTTACTTGTAAACCTTCATCCATATCGTCCGTTTTGCTTTCCTAGATATGGTATGTTCGATACTTGGTGTGATGGTGTCATAGTGACACATTTAGCATAGGTGGCATGCCATTGACAACAGGATTGCTCGGCAGTGGCGATGCGTTAGAGAGCAAGGGGTTGGTGTAGGGTGAAGGCATGTTTTAAGGGATGGCGGGCAGATGTACTATATTTTGTCAAAGATTGATCAACTTTGGTGGTGGATGTTTCATCTAAAAATTTGAGGAGTAATTTGGTGAAGGATGCATAATGTTTTAAATTTTTCCTTTTTTTGTATTCTGAATACGCATGTCGTCATCAAACATGTCTGTGATATCTTGTACTCTGCTAATACTTTACTTAATGAATCATAGAGTATTGGAGCGATGTCCATCTAATTCATCGTACTTCTCGTTGGATTCTTATTTAAGTTCTTCCTGGGGAGCTTCAAGATGGCTTTCCTTTTCAAATTTTGCATCAGGCTCTCGAGGATCTGTCTCATGTTTGTTGGTAGTTTCTGTGATAGGAGTAGCACCTGCTTCAGCATTAGGTAAACTGCCTTTAGAGTCCAAACTAGTGTGGACATATTCTAGTTTAGATGACCACATTTCAACAGTCAGAAATACCTGCTGCCTTGTTTTGTTAAACGTTTGCAGTGTTGCTAATGTTTGCTACAACTCTAACCGTAAATTGTTGGGCGTCATTCATCCAGGTGGTAACCCAAACGCAACCTGCGACAAGGAAGTTCCCCATGGAGCAAAATCCTCAACAGTGATGTACTTCGATGAGACTCATTTGCACGTACTATCGAACGGCTCAGTTGCAAAGTATCGACTTGGTTTTTAAGGCTTATCACCATTAATATTTATATTTCTTCATCCAGATCTGCATCATCATACAAATCTTTAAGCAATTTGAATTTAAGTATTTTTCGTTTTTCTTTCTTTACAGACTTTTTCACTTTAATTTCAACAGGAGCAGTTGGTATTGTTGGCGCAGTTATAGTTGTAGAGGAAACATCAGTGACAACTGTTGCTACTTTAACTGATGGGTCAGCTTCTTTAAATGCCATCACTGCTTTTCTTCAAATCTCCCTTTTTGAACCATTCCTTCCAAAACAATTGATTTCTGGTCTACTTCTGCTTGTTGTACCTCTTTTTCTTTCTCCTCCTCTTCTTCTTTATCCGGTTCTTCTCCGAGCTAACCTCTACACGTTCATTCTTCTTTAACGGTCAGTCAGGGAAAGTGGAGAATGACATAAAAACAGAGCACGAATCAAGGTAACGTCATTGACCAAAAAGTTTTCGAGAGTAAGATATTGGAAGGAACTGGCAGTGTTGTGTCATCCTTGAACAAAGTGAAATTAAAGGTTCCGAATACTACCGTCTTCCTTATATAATTAAACTAAAGAGCTAACTTGGTTTTGCCTTTTTGTTCACGATTTCGTTTATCTAAACTACAGCTTAGATTGAGTGGTACTGCAACTTTGGACGTCACTTCCAATGTACATTGCAGCTCAAAAAATGTTTATAGTTGCCTCCTTCAAATTTAATATTTTTAATTTTGCCTCCTCTATCTCTGTCTAAAAAATAATCTTTCTCTTTTGTACTTTGTTATTTCTAATTAACCTTAATTGGAGGACATTCACACTCTTCACTTGCATCTCAAAAGAATCTTCCAAATATATTCAACAATAAATGTAAAAATTTTATAAAGTCAAAAAGTTGCTCAGAATATTTATTTTTCTTTCTTAATTTTTTATAATTTTTGAGAATGGATTTTTTAGAAAAAATTATACTTGCTAAGAAGAAATATAATTTAATAACAAATAAAAAAGAAGAGTTACATTATAAAAGTTTTATAAAAAAAAGAAAAGAGAAAGTAAGTAGAAGTAGTCAAATATATGGAAATTTTTGCTCGGCTTCTCAGACTCTCTAGAGATCACTGGTGATACGTATAGCGTATAAATAAGCAAATTCAAAATTCAGAAACACCAAAATCCAATTATTTTGAAATCAAAACTTAATTTTGTTCTCTTCAACCTCTAAAATCTGATTTTTTACAAAATATATTTATCCCTTTCCTATCGTGCAACTCTAATTTATTAAAATACTTAAATATCATATATTTAAAAATAGTTAAATGTAAAACGACTAAATGTCACGTTTTCAAAACCAATGTGGAGGAGAGTATAGGAACTTGAAATTTCTAGATAAATGCATTCGTCCAAATTCTTTGCTCGTAGAATGGTATTAAAAACCCATCTTTTGCAGTAACTTGTATTTAAAAAATTGTAATACTCGGTACATGGCGTTGTCATGTAAACTGAATACTTCATTTGTATATAACTGTAAGGAATGTAAATATATTTTAGATGCTCTACATTATAGTGTCTCTACCGGTATTCTTGAAAATTAGAAAGTAATACACATTACTATTATTATTATTCTAAAATCACAAATATTTTTATGATTAGCCAAAATTACTTAATATCAAATTAATGGATTATTAATAATGTGGCGCCACCTCATCACATCTCTCATTACTATGAAATGCGGCTCTCTCTTTTGCCGATAATCGATGTTATGGAGCATCCCACATGGCTGCGTCACACTAATAGAATGAAATGTCAGTCGCACAGCTGGGAGGTGGAGTGTCGCATGTCAGATTAGTGTTTTGGCATGACATAAAACCGATTTTGTCATCCTAATTGCAGTTGTCGTGGCAATTTCGGTTCGGTGCGCTGCGCAAGATGGATTTCGGGTCGCTCCTGCAGACAGCCAAGGAAAATGAGCAGTACAAGAAGCAGGTGGGTGCCTGTTGCTTTAGCGCCTGGCTCTGGAAAATTCCAGAGCCTCTGCGGAGCATCTGCAATTTTTGCGTTTGCAGGAAGTAAGATCCTACAACACCAAGTTCAGTCCCCCCAAGAAGGAGGAGAAGAAGGCCAAGGCGCTGTCGCCAACATCCAGAAGTTCCTGGCGCGCAAGGAAGCCGAGGAGAAGCATAAGGCCCAACAAGCGAAACGCAAGAAAGAAGAACTGCTGGCGTTGCGATCAAAGGTACTCCCGTTTCTTTGCAACATTCCTGCCTTATACGATATTTGCTTGTCATTTCAGGATAAAAAGGCAACGCGCCGAGTGAATGTTATGCTGAAGAGGACCAAATCTGCCAACCAGTCTGTCATTGAGGACGCGGTTGACAAGGATAACACAGCGGTGACTTTGGTGGGGCCTTCGCAACCGGACGAGGATGACTACGGCTACGTCTCCCAAGAAGCTGCGGCGTTCTACAACAAAATGATGGAGAAGTACAGCAAAATGCCGGATGAGCCGAAGTTTCCTACAAATGTCCGGAAGGCCAGCAACAACTTAAGCAGCACCAAAGATCGGGTGAGGGCTGCTTTAGAACGGGAGAAAGAGGAAGCCATGATGCCGCACAAGAGGAAACGGAAGCACAAAGAGGATGAATCTACAGAAGGGGTAGACACCAAGGAAGATGACACAGGCGACTACGAGGAACCGCCTGCCAAAACAAAGCCAAAGCCCAGCGCACCGCCACCAATGAACTTCTCTGAGCTGTTAAAGTTGGCTGAGCAGAAGCAGTACCAACCAATCATGATTGAAGTGAAACCGAAAGATGACGAGGGTCCGCTTATGACAAAAAAACAAAAGAGAGAGTTTGAACGAGTGCAACAGTGGAAGGAGCGAAAGCAGAATAGCAGAACGGACATGCCTGAGAACAAGGTCTCGAAATCAGAAAATCGGATCCCAAAAATTAGCTCAGCTCAGAAAACTGCCAGTGACAATCCACAAAAATTAAACGGTAATCTCAAAATTGACAAAATCCCCTAAAGTAAATGATAGTGTGAAGCTCCAAAAGAGTGTTAATAAACCAGAAATCACAGCAAATAAGGCGAAGTTACCTGTAGGAAATGTGAAAACCAGTGCAGAGAGTAGCAAAGTGCTTTCGGATAGAAAGAGTGTTTCTAAAGACGGTGACAGGAAGAGTGGCTTTCCTCCAGGCCACCATCAAATAGCATGGCTTCAAAACCTATCAATAAATCTATTTCTGATCCAAATGGTGTGAAAAAGGAATTTACTATTAAAGGTCATGTTAACGGTCATCGAGAAGTGCCCAGGCAGAAACCAGCTGCTGAATTGCAACCAAAAGGCGACACTTACTCAAAAAAATTACCACCAAACAGTGCCAAACCAAGGCAGCTTCCACCACAGGATTTTAAGTCAAAGCCAACACCAACATCCGCCAATGTTAAACCCAAGCAGTTGCCTCCGAAAGATGCCAAACCAAAACAGTTACCGCCAAGCGACCTAAAACCCAAGCAGTTCCCCCCAAGTGACATTAAATCAAAGCAGTTCCAATCAAGTGACATCAAGCCAAAACAGTTCCCACCAAGTGATCTCAAATCAAAGCAGCTCCCACCCAAGGACCTGAAGCCGAAGCAGTTCCCACCTCCGGATGTCCGGCGCAAGAAATTCCAGTGAAACGCAAGCCTCAGCAAATGAATAAACGTAAACAAAATGGAAACTTAAACAAAACTTTTTAATCAAATATATTTTAAACTTTAGGCCGGATATTGGATGATGAAGACTATGACTCTGAGATGGACGACTTCATCGATGATGGTCCAGAGGATTCTGAAGATTACTCCAAGTACATCAAAGACATATTTGGCTATGACAAGAGCAAATACCGGTGCTTGGATGATGATGATGTGGACAACATGGAGTCGTCGTTGCACAACAAATGCGGGAAGACATACGAAGTACGAAGATCGGTAAGTTTCTTTTTAGCCAACTGTAATTCAGTAATGTAATCAAAATTTTGTCCTTTTCAGGCATCATGGAGGACTTGGAGGACATTAAGCGTGAGAAAGAGGAGAAAAAGAGGAAAGCGATGATGATGAAGCGGAGAAAACTGTAATTTTAAGGTTTCATGTGGTGTGGGGGCAAACTTGTTGTAAACTATCCGCCTCCGGATAGTGAATGGTTGTTAACTTATTGTGATCGTTTTGCTATCCTTATAGGGTACAATAATATCCTGCAGATCCGACACAGTTAATTGTGTCTTAAACCGTAGTAGTGCCTGTGAATAAAGCTACAATTTCAGTGTAAGTATACTGGTACTGGTTGATTGAAGGCGTAGCTGTGAGGCGTGTAAAAATGTAAAAACTTGTAGGTTTTGATAAGGAAAATCTACTTTTAACAAATAGATTTTTATATTGTAAAAATATTGTAGACCTATATAATAATATATTTATGATTTGCTTTTAATGTTTAAGCTGCGTTTTATTTGGTAGTAATAATCACCTTCATTCACTTCTTACCATTTTGATCAAGTACAATATATGACAGATACGACTGACTAATTTTGAGAGGAAGTATGTAGACCGTTCCCAATTGCCACAGCAATTTCAACTAGTACAGTCGCCTCTACCAGAGAGCGAATCCCAAGTCAGCCACAGGCTGCCCCGAAGCTTATCCACGTTTACGGTAGAGCTAAGGTGATGCTTCTGCCCTCTTCTTCAGCTCCAACACCTTCAAGGCCTTGAGCAACCTCAAACAAGCTAAAATGCCGCCAAGATGCCTGTTGTCTCCAACCCCCACTTGGACGCAGCAGTTCGCCCAGTAAGTGTTGCCTCTTGGGAACAAATCTCACTCATCGTCCTGCTGATGAAAGAGCTTTCTGTTCATAAGGCCATACATGAAAAGATTAGCTTCGTAAAAGCCAAGAATGTAGCCAATGGAATCTCCATCCACATGCCCACATCCGATGACTACAGGTGCTTGACTCACTTCCTAGTCGAAGCAAGGATTGAGCACCACCATCACCTACTGAAAGCTGACAAGCCGCTCTGGGCATTCCGGAGTATGTGACTGAGTTGAAGCAGTTTCCCATCCACCCAACTTTTCTCCGGCACTCTGCTAAACGGCAACAGCAGCTCCATGCAAATACAACAGAACACTCAGCTACAGCCAAGACAGTATGGCTGACCTACCATCGCGGGACTCTTCTAGAAGGTGAACCCCTCTAGGTTTCTGGAAGCAATCACCAACATAGGGGTATCGCTGATGTCCTGCATCACCGCCATCCTTGGCAAATTCGGGACTCCCTGAGAAAATGGGTCACGTAAGCTTTGGAAGGGCACATCAACTTCCAACTGTACTTTGAATGCCAAGTATAATGAAATGAGAGAATCATGCACACTATCAAATGAATTGTAGTAGCACAGACGAAAAGAATTATGCCCACTTTGTTCACTTCCTTCCACTAAAGGAATTTTGAGTGTTTCTGTGATACCAACTATAAATAAAGAGCTGTTACCATACAAAAAAATTCAAAGTTTGACTAAACATTAAAAAAAATTGATCTCAAATTACACTTTTCCATGATTCCCATCTAAATTCAGTAAATAAATATGGAAAAATGCTACAACCATTCATCACCAGCAGTCCCACTGCTAATCCTAGCTGCTGGCACCGCCAGCGGAACAGAGGAGCCTAAATTGTTCAGAGTAAATCTGACACCAGAAAACAATCCCAACTTGAGTGGGGAAAAATTCAAGGGAGTTCAAAAATTAGAACAAAACAATCTTAAATATATTTTTTAATGAAGATGCACAGTTAAAACAACCCAATGTTTTTCTTTGCTGTTGGCCTTTCAGTTTGAAGTTTCTTCTTTCTGTTTGTTTTTTGGGCTCCTTTCAAAAACAGCTACTTTGCCACAACGCAAAAACAACAATAGCACGCGCGCAATCTTGGGTATAATTTTATCCATAACATAAATCTCCACGAGTCTGACCTTTCAAAGCTAAGTCTGCATATCACACTTTTCTACTTTTTCTAATAGAAGCGCGAAAGCTCATGGTGTAATTACTATCATTTGAGATGATTAAGCAAAAAGTGTTTTCTTGTAATCTGGAAGATGTAACCACAAGTGTTGTGCTATATCTTAGACAAAAGGTGATTATCAACACGTCTTTCCATTATCACCACCCCCTTCAAAGAATATAATCCGTTGTTCTTCAACAAAACCTAATTAAAAGAATTTTATCTTCCGTTTCGTTAATAATTAATGTTGCCTTAATTAAGGCACATTTGGAAGTCTCAAAGAGAGAGATTGGGTAGTGAGTTACAAAAGAATTAATGAAAGATGTACAAGTATGTCTAAACAGTAACTTTGTCGTTTCTTCATTTTCTCAACTTCATTCTCTTAAAGTTAATGTTTGGTTCATCTATGGTTAAAGGTTAATGCCATTTTGTTTTCAGATTTTAAGTCTGGTTCCTCTTTCGCTTCTTTATAATGCCTTGACTTGTATGGTAATTGTTTGGAGTGAGATAGCAGATCAATTACGTAATGAAAAGTTGCAGTAGCTGTTTGGAGTTTTGAAGCGCTGGTTTGCATCGCAATTGACAGATGTGAAAGAAAATTTTCAATAGTACACTCTACACTTTGGAGTTATGTGTAAGTTTGGAAAGACTAGTGCCTCATATCAAACTTTCTGGCTCTTGAATTCAATTATTCATTCTAATTTACTTGTTCCCTAGATGATCACTAAAGGTGACATCGACAAAGCTCGCATTTTGTTTCATGAATCTACCAGTTTTTATGATTGATCAGCGAGCTTCTGTTTCCATATTACTTGTTAAATTAGACTTCGAGCAATATCATCCCTCGTTGATCTGCGTGTTTGTCTGTCATAATATGTAGGGATCAAATGACGTAACGGAAACACTATTCCACATTTCAGTCACCTCGCTAAGACAAAACGGTGCCTGCATAAATCCAGGAATTAAACCATTTTTTCTGGACAAACAAAAAATGCACATTGTACCTTGTACAATTTTTTAAAACCCCTTCCCTTTCAAAAAATAAAATGGCCGCTCCTTTTCTTCGTTTTGTTGTTTCTATCGCGCAAATGGCGTAACCATTCAGAAATAGAAAATACAATTATATTCCTTATTCGTAAAAACGCAAACCCACAAAATGATTGTTTCTTGGCTCTTAAAAGGTGAGAAATGAACAAAAAGGCGACTGGTATTCTTCATTATATTATAACATGAATGTTCCCATAGTAGCAAAACAACATTCTTATAATTTATTTCAGATAACTATACAGACCAAGACCAAAGACATAGGGCCCTTTGGCTCATTTCCATTTGCTTTTCTGTCTCTTTCCTTCTTGAACGATTTCTCTTCGTTCTAGTGATCTTTATCAATTTACTCATTTTATTTATGATTGTAATCTTCATTCAAATCTCTATCTTGAGTCATTTTTTCTTTTCTTCCCACTTTCTTTCTCTCTGAATGTGTATTATAACCAAAATACAAATTACACGTCCTTCCAACGAGATTTCATGTGATTATTTAAAACTTATGCATTGCGCTGTTGAGCACACTAGTTAATAAGAAAGATGCGTGAGGAATGAACACATATGAGAATGTAAGTACAGGGTCAGCCATATAACTACTGAATATTTTTCCAATTTTTTTTTATTTGAAAGTACAATCCTTCCGGTTAATAATTGAATATAACTTCATTCATATGGCTGCCTTGCCTAGCCATGCAGTAGCCTATACGATCAGTCCAATTTTTGAGTACATTTCGATTGTATGCAGCTCTATTTCAGATATGGCTGCACGAATGTTGTCCTTCAAAGCCTCAATTGTCTCTGGTTTGTCGGCGTAACACTTATCTTTGACGGCTCCCCACAAACAATAGTCCAACGGTGTCAAATCGCAGCTCAGAGGCGGCCAAACGACATCAGAATTTCGACTGATAATGCGATTTTCTAAGACAGCGCGCAAAGATCGATTGTAACGTTGGCTGTGTGGCACAGAGCGCCGTCCTGTTGAAACCAAATGTCGCCAATATTTTCCTCTTCAATTTCTGTGGACAAAAATTCGTTCAACATGGCCCGATAATGCTCACCATTGACTGTAACAGCCGCTCCTTGCTCATTTTCGAATAAATATGGCCCAATGATGCCTCTGAATCAAAATCCGCACCAAACAGTGACTCTTTGTAAGTGCATCGGCTTTTCTTCGATTGCGTGCGGGTTTTCTGTGCCCCAAATGCGACAATTTTGCTTGTTGACATACCCGCCGAGATGAAAATGAGCTTCATCTGAAAAGATGATTTTTCGCCCAAAAACGGGATTTTCTTCAAGTCGATCCCAAGCCCATGAAGCGAAGCGAAAACGCAATGGATGGTCAGTTGGCTTCAATTGCTGAACCAATTGGACTTTGTACGGCGTCGTACCAAGGTCTTTACGCAAAATTCGTCTCAATAATGTCTCCGAAATGTCCAATTGTTGAGAACGACGGTGAACTAATGTTCCTGGCGACTCACGCACACACTCGGCAACAGCAGCGATATTCTCGGGTGTACGCACTGTTTTTGGTTTTTCACGCGTTGGTTTGTCAATAAGCATGCCAGTTTCTCTCACTTTTTTAACAAGATAAAGCACATACGGAGCTGACAGTGCCTCTTTTCTTCCCATTTCCATACGTAATTTTCGCACACGTTCTGCAACATTACCATGATTTTCAAAGTAATGTCGCAATATTTCCCAGCATTCTTCAAGCGTATACACAACCATTTTCGTTCAGCGGAAGGATAAAACTAATTTTCTGTCAAAAATGTCATGAGCTAAGTGTTGCCATTCACCGACTAACCGCTAGATGGCGGACCCTATATAAAGGTAGCTTATTCTTATTATAGAGAAAACTCCAGTAAAAAACTTTGATATTTGAAACTCAAAAAGACGCCAATTCTTTCTCACTTTTTTTAAGAAAGAGAGGGTGTTTTTCCTTCTTTGCTATCCCCCTGATATTTGGCTTTCATTTGGACTTGAAGTTCACTCATCTTTCACAATATTCACTTAGTCTTATTTCACCTTTTCTTCACACTGTTCTTTTCACGCATTTTTCATTTTCCCTCAACTCTTCCATTTATAAATCATATAAAAAATCAGCCATTAAATTTCTTCAATAATCTATTCATTCCAACTTCTGCTCTGTAGGCATTGTAAAGTCTTGAGTCAACTTCTGTAACAATACTAAGCTTTTTATTTGACAAGAACCGAGAATTTCGTACAATTTTTAGCAATTCAACCATGTAACACTACATTCACTCCAAATTGATTGAAATTGCATGATTTTACCATTTTAAATTGGTAAATACTTATACACCAATTATTTCAGCAAAGCTTGCCTTGTTAAATTACAATTGTGTAGACAACTCTGCTTTCGGTATTATTGATTGATGATGGTCAATCATTGCAGTTGAAGTAAAGTCTGAATTTAATATGATTGATTAGAGAAGCAACAAATGTATCACGAGATGTTTCTGTTCCTAGTGTCAATAACATACCTAATTTTCATACAAGTCCTGTTCATATTGGCCTTTAGAGGGGTGCTCAACTGAAGTTCTGCAGAAAGGTCACTCAATTGAACAATGATCAAAAATTGCTAGCCGAAGGTGTTGTTGCTGCATAATTCTGTTTAATTAAGTCAACCTCAACGAGGTTTCTGAAAAAGCCATAACTTTAAATGGCCAGTACATCCAAAGACTAAGAGCCTCAGAGGGGTAGCTAACTCCAAAGACAAAAAGGCACCAGATATCACTCCTCTTTTATAATCATCCATTGTTTGGAGTTTTTGACCAGTTTTGCCAACTTGATCATTGATGTGGCCAGATTTTTGTCTACTTCAAACGGAACTTCCTTTATTCTTCTGCATAAGGTGTACATTATGTCTCAGCTAACGAATGGCTTATGGAACTAACAAGAACAGAATTATCTCATTCATAATTTCAGAAATGTCACCTTCCTGCTTTTAATGATGAGATCCAAACTAGATGTACATCAAGTGGAAAAGGGAGATTCGTGTCAAGTTGAATTTATCTCATGTCTTGTGCAAATAAACTTTAAAAAGCTTGAATCCAATATATTGCGCCGTCTTCACTTGACCTGTTCAAAAAGCTTCTCTTTCGAGCTTCCAATAACTCAGAGACTCCTCAAATTGGCTCAAACTCTGCTTCATTCAATTCGCTTAATGTGAATGATTTTATATTCTCAACTTCAAAAACAACCTTTGTCCACTCTGGTTTGCTTACAAAAATTTAGGAATGACCCAACATAATACACATAAAAATGATTTTGTATATCAAGTATGAAATTAAGATCTTCCTCTATCTGGAAAAGTCATCCAGTAACTACGACTAAATCAATTAGGATATGGTGCCTCTTCCTTTACTCCTACCCAACTTGAAACAAGTTACTGGAACATACTTTAATTATAATCTGGTAAAAACGTACACGACCCCATCAACAAGTCTTGGACATTTAAATCTGGTCTACTAACGGCGACTGTACAGGTACTAAACACATGGAGCTCGCATTATTACAGATCGTACGTCATGGCGCCTTTTAAAACTCGCTAAACTGCCGAACAGCCGAATATTTCACAATAATTTAGTGGGCTACACCAAGCTACGCATTATCACAAATATTCATTAGAATATGTACAGAATGCTCTTAATTTCAATCACATAAAACGAGAAGTGGGAGCCTATTAGGTATCAAAACAGCAGAGAATGTGTAGATTTTGAAATTCGATAGATGTACAGATAACAGAAACAGAAAATGAGGGAAATAGTCGGAACGTCAGAAAAATGGCAAAGACTTAAGAGCACTTTCTACAACAGTTCTTAAAGCTAATAGATCTGAATATTCACAACACCAATTTGGCCGAGTACGACTCGATTACAGCTACCTGCGGTATTTTTAATAGATTAACAAGTGCCGGAGTAAAAGAAGACTATCAAAGTTAATTTGATAAAATTAAAAGGTATGGCTTAAAATCAACAACCAAAGGGTTGAGCCATGATTCTCTACGAGGGTAAACATGTGGGTGTTCTATGTTTTGTAAGCTTCATCAAGTCCGATCGGATTTCTTCACTGATTTCTTCCGCTTTTGGCACCTCTGATAATACCCACGTGTCTTCAGTACTTTCCAACTTCTCACGACAAATAGGACAAGTGTCATGGCTTTCATTCCTATAAAAGAAAGATTAGTAAATTACATTCAAGTACGACATTTGTAAACTACCATTCTTCTATGCAGGGCAAACAATAACTATGCGTGCATGGTAACGAAACTTCTGGCTGTCGCTCCAGGCAAATGCAGCACTCTGACTGTTCCAAGCTGTGAGATTCACATTTAACAGCATCTAAATGACTGAAAAAAGAAGATGCCGACAGGTATTTCTCTTCCAGACCCTCTTTGTCACATCTGCAACGATGACTAAATAAACACAGGGCCAACAAGGTTACAGCAACCGATAACCTTTTGCTCTGTTGCACTGCCAAATACTGACACTTCAGCGTTTTGAAGACCCTCAAAAATTCGCTCAGGCTCAGCAGCCTGTACGCCACAATCTTCTGCGTTTCCGGGTTCAGTTTAACGCACGCTATCTGCACTGTGGCCTTCCAGAACATCGTAGAGTCGGTGCCCCTCTTCACGGCGAACACCAGCTGCTTGCCCGCCGGGTCCAGGCACCGCCTCGACCTGCAAAATGCACCTTAAGATCGGCATGCAGCTCAAGCGCACACGTACAGCAGGTTCAGCTCGCCCAGCGTTTTCGCGAAGTCTTCGTAGGTCATGGTCTGTATTTCGCTAGAGATCAGGCTGTTGGCGGCGGGCTCGTCGTTCAGCAGCAGCGAGACGAACGGCGTGACGAACTCTTGGAACTGGGAGCTGGCGCTGTGGCCCATTCCGGCCGCATCGAAAATTCTATCGGACGGCTGCAAATCGAGTCGACCTAACCTTGCGCTCACAGCCGTGTTGTGATTCTTCTGCGGCGTTGCCACGTCGCATTGCTTATAATTTGCTGCTAAAATGTATGCTAATTAAAGCTTTTAATACATTTTTGGCACTAGACTTGAGAAATATTAATTAGCACAATAGAATTTTAAAAATATCGATGTTCTAAAATATCTTCAGTTTTAATTTGTTTATTTAAAATTCAATAGAATGCTGATCACGGATCCTGTATGTTTAGTTTATTTATTATAATTATAACAGGGTAGGGCACAAATAATTAACGGTTTTAGTAACTGTTCAATACCTTGACGCAAAATAGTTGTGACATAAAAATCATCCACATTACCATCAATACCATTCGCATTTCTAAAGAAACCTTCCCTCTTCAGAGGTGAAGGAGGAGATCCAAGAGTAAATGGTAGCAAACAGGATTAGGGAAAAAATCTTCTTTTATCATTTTGATACTTTATATTGGACTTCGTCATACAATTAAATTTTTAAAAGAATGTTTTATGTAAAAAACAAACCAAAATAGCTAAAGCGAGAATAAACTAGCATTTCTCATAGTGAGGAAGAAAGAGAAAAGGAATATAGGCTTCATCAGACAACACTGCTTTTAATCAATAGATCAAAATATTGAAGGATTATTCACATTCACCACAACTGGCTCACGGTTAACCACATTCTACTCGTAGAATTGATCTTGTCTTATACTGGCAAGTCTCCACATTTCTTATTTGCAAATAATACAAATAATTGGTAGAATTAAGACTGGATCTTAAAAGTGGTTCCGGTCTAATCCAGAAAGCTAAAGTGTATGTAAGATTAGCCATAATTGTACATTTTAAGCTTATCACATTCTCTTTGTACGTATTTTTTAATTTTTTTTTGTCTTTATTAACCTCAGATGCTGACTTTATTAATTCTTTTATTACTCCCTGCTGATTGTCGTTATCTATATTTTCTCCATTATTTCAATTCTTTTTCTTCGTTTTTCAATTTTTCTAAACTATTCTTTTCTATTTTATTCTTCTATTTCTTTAAGGGGTTGAAAAACTTCCAAATATTACTGGTTTGTATCAAATTTTTCTATTGCTTTGCTGATCTAATAAATAGAAGTGCAAGAGTGTATCGCCTTTTCTGTGATATTTAGAAAACATGGCAATTTTAACCCCCTACTGATGTTAAGTATTCTTCTTCTTTTCTAACCTCTTACGTCATTTCTGTAGACTAACGACTCTCTTGATGTCATCAACCCATCTTGCTATTGGTCTTCTTCTATTTCTTCCACCTAACCACGATCTCCGTTGTAGTATCTTGGCACACCATCTATTGTTTTTACTCTTATAATATGACCGACCAAGTCCCATTTCAACTGTGTGTCACTTTTTTGACCACATCTGTCCCTTTTGCTTTATTGCAGATCCATTTGTTTCTCTTTTTGTCTCTTATTTTAATCCCTAACATCAATCGTTCCATGGCTCAACATGTAACTTGTAATCTTTTTGTTATTCGTTTTGTAATTGTAATATTTGCTTGCATGACAAGGAGGACACAAATATCGAATACTCTTGTTCTGAGATGCCGGGGGATCTTCCTGTTTTTCAATATCTGCTTTAATTTTGTAAACGCCGCCCAGCCCAACTTTCTTCTTCTCTCTTTTTCTATTTCTTTGTCTTTTTACACATTGATATAATTGGTACTAGATATATGTTATATATGTTGTAACATTTTCTATAATACATCTTCTTATTGTCATTTCTGATCCTTCGGTGCACATTATCTTCATTTTGTTTAGGTTGACTTTTAAGCCTACCGTTCTTGATGCTTATTTCAGTACTGTTAACATTATTTTTAAATCTTTTGGCGAGTTAGCAAATATGACAATACCATCCGCCAACTTTAGATGGTTTAGACTCTCTATTAAGTATTACACGAATGTATTGTCCAACTGACTAGTCGACGACTCTAAGAGTAGATGTACTATCAGATTGTTCATTAATTATTTTTAAACATATAGTTAAGTAAGCGGATTTTTTTGAATATTGACTAACTTAAAAAATTCAATAACTAATAGTATACGACCCATTCACCCCTTAATTAAGATTTGAAGAACCTTTAATAAAGTTTTTTCTTCTGCCCATCATTTTTTTTAGATTACCATTAGCAGTAGGTTTACATATCCCTTAATTACTTCCGTTTCCTTTTATCTCACTTTTCCTTGCCTCAATTTTATTATCATATTGTAACAACTAATCAGAAGAACCTTGGAGAAGATGTCACCACAGAAGGTTCCCAAAATCAAATTGACATATTTTCAAGGAGGGATTATCAAGGAGAATAAGTAGAACGGGTTGGGTTAAAGGCTTTAAAAAGATCAGTAACGAATATAATTTCTTCTATTAGGACAGAATAAAATTATTGACAGATTACTCTGAAAAGACAAATTATTGTGTTTAGACTTAGCCTATCATTTCCTAAAAATAAATAAATGATAAACTTTGATATTTTGGGTTTCCCAACATTTATTTTATTTGTGGTTTACTAAACCATTGCAAGCATGCATTAATGATAATAAAGAAATATGCGGTTACAAACGATACATTCTTTGTTTTAATATATTAACAAATTCCTGAACCTCTCCCTCCCTTTGCGCACCGTCCCGTAGACGTCCGCGATCGCAGTTTTTGTTGTCGCTCAACGCTAATGCCTTCCAGACGAGCTACCTGTGCACGTGCGAGGATTCGAACAATGTAAAAATCTGTAGAAGTTTTTCAGATGGTTCCCGTAAGCCCCAGAACCGGTTCTGATTACTTCAATAACACGCAGTGAAGCAGCAAGTGTCGGAAGCGGAACAAACAGTGTTAGTGCAACATAAATATACCATCATTTATCTTCGTCACACCTATCGCTTCCTTAGGATTCGCTTCTTCACCTCCAAAGAGAGAAGGTTTCTTCCTTTACAAATGTGAACAATATTGACGGCAAACCGGATGATGTGAATAGGTCCCATAGTATTTATGATATGTGGTGATCACTTTCACTATGTAGGTCAGCATGACAACGGTGTTTAGTAATGATACTATCTCATGATTTTCTTGTTTTGAGGTTATTGCACAGTGATGAGGATTTGTATAACACGCATCCAGACGTACATCGCTTGAACAGCCCACGTCGTCTTCAAAAACATAAAGGTTGTTACGTGAATGACTAATGTTCTTGAATTAAAAAGGTTTTCCTTAACAAGATTGTCATTAGAAGTTGTTGGAATTTTCAATCTTACTGTTAAAAGATGCTTCCCTACCATGGTAAATTCTAGGAGATGCGTTCAAGTTCTAAGGTCTCCAAATTTTTTTCTGAAAAAGCACTTACCCAAGAAAGTTGAAATTTCTGTTATTTCTCAACGTAATCTCTGTCTAGACAAATACATTTTTCGCAACGTCGTCGCCATGATCCAATGACTGCTGAGAACACTGTAAAATCACCAGTACAACAGCGGCTCCATTGGAAAATGAGGGGCCACGGAGAGTGTCCTTCATGGACGCACATTCATAGCGCATCACGTGAAATATTGCCACCCGCACAGACTTTGGGTGTTCGTTGGTCAGCTCCACCTTGAAGAAACTTTTCGCATTTTCAGGTCATCATGTAAAATTGACTCCATATATCCTATAGAAATGCCAAGTTTATAGGCGATATCATGCAACCTAATCGATGGTCTTCCATACGAACTTGCTCCACTCGCGCAATCATTGTTTCGGTCCGGCTGGTTCGTGGCTGAGGCTGCTTCGGTTCATTGTTACACAACTCCGGGCCTTCTTTAGACTTTCGCACCCACGAAGGCACATTTTTAACATCCATAACGTCTTCATCGCATGTCTCACTCAATTGGCGATAAATTTCAATGGGCGTTTCACCATGCAAGAGAAGAAAACAGATGATTACATGTTGTTCTTGAACACTAAACGTCGCCATTTCAAGTATACGAAACAACACTCACCTCAATGGCGATAATTCCAACTGTGTATATTACAAATTCAGAAATATTTCCCGGGTCTTTTAAAATTAACCGCATCTTTCTACTTACTCTCACTGTTGAGAAAAAAACTTTAACTCGTCTCGTATAATAGAAATACTACTCATTTCTTTCTTATGGTCCTTTAGAAATCATCAATTGGATAGAAGTAGAGACCTATAAACTCCATGAGATGCTTTGTTTATAAGATAATTATTTAGTACCTTGACCCACGTTAAGCAATTTTCCTATAAGATCGTATATAACACGAAAATAACTCATGGAAACGAAATCTACTCCCCGTAAATTAAATACAACCTCTACATGTCTTATTACAACCATTTAACGATGTTGTTGGACGTTTTGCAGGTCCACGAGTTATTTTACAGTGATGGTGCAGGTGTAAATTAGTACAATGCTCCTTTGATTATGTCACTCTATGATCCTTCTAGCACCAAATGGTTCTAGAAAGACGACTAGAATGGCTTCAAACCCGTTGTAAACGGATTGCATAGGTAGCTAGTAGCAGGAGAACACCCAAAAATTATTTCTATAAAACAATTTGGAAACTTGCAAAGAGAATTCAAAAATGTTGTACTTCAAAAAGTTGTATTAAAGGATTTAGGGGTTGTAGCTGTATTCTTATTACAACCCTTTAAAGTGTGACGTTATTGGACGTTTTTGCACGACCGCCAATTATTTTAGAGCAATAAAGGCGGTGTAAATTTGTACAATGCTCCATTCTTTGATTATACAATCACCTATAATCCATCTAGCTCTATAGGGTTGAAAAAACGGCTAGAAGGGTTTTAAACGCGTTGTAGACAAGGTGCATAAGTTATTAGGTAAACAGGACAACCTAACTCCAAAGTTATTTTTATAAAATGATTTGGGGGTTTCCCAAGGGACATTCAAAAATGTTGTACTTGAAAGAGTTATATCAAAAGACGGAAAGGTTGTAACTGAAGTCTTGTTACAACCCTTAAAGTGCGACGCTATTAGAAGTTTTTGCACACGCGCGAGTTATTTTATAGCAATAATGGTACTGTAAGTTTTCTTTTATTATACATTTACCTACAATCCTTCTAGCTCTAAAGGGTTCTAAAAGGAGGCTAGAAGGCTTTTAAATGCGTTTTAGACGAGGTGCATAGATTATTAGGTAAACAGAAGAACCTCGCTCCAACATTATAAAGCAATTTGGGAGTTTGCTAAAGAGCATTCAGAAATATTGTACTTCAAAGAGTTACATGAAAGGATGTAGATGTTGTAGCTGGGTTCTTGTTACAACCTTTAATTATACCTATAATAAACTTGTTGAGCTCCAAGGTTTAAAGAGATTAGTATTGATAATTCACTTTAGTCCAAGTTTAAAAGTAGAAGGCTTTAAAGGCGTTGTAGACGGGGTGCATATGTTATTAGATAAACAAAAGGGCTGAACTCTTGAGGGTTGGGTTTATTGCCGAAATTATAATGAACGTTTTCGTATCACAACCATTCTTATAGAAGAATTCGAGTAGGTCAAGATATTAAACATTTACTTAAGCGGAACTCTCATCTAGAAGTTGCTTCTGACTGGTGGTCTGTTTACGCAGTGTCCTTATTTGTACTCTTAAACGACAGTGTTGTAAACGCGACACACTTAACATCTTTGTAGCACCAGCAAAACAGATTAACAACTTCGTTAAGCTTCTGTTGATAATGGAAAAGTCCTTGAAGACTTAAGAGGCTTAGAAGGCCATTAGAGAATGCAACCTTTAAGATTTGAATAAAAAATCGACGAGTGTATTTCTAAATATATCAAAAGCGAATATTCTTCTTTCACTGACGTAGTTGTTACATAGTTTTTCATGGAAGAAATTTTTGGTTCGAACAGAACTAGACAAGGTACTAGAAAAGGTTGTCAACAGAGAGTCTTCTAGTTCTTTTCAGTAAAGTTATAAATAGTACCTCACTAATCGTAAACCTGTTGTAGAAAATAATTCATTGAGGGTTCAACATATTGCAGCCGCGAAGTCAAAGAAAAACAAGTCGTTTTTTGTTTGTCCATTGGACACCCCGGTTAGGAAAGAAACTGAGGCTCTGAAGCGTCGACACTGTAAATTCTTGTTTGAGTACAAAAACAAAGACCACGATATATCTTAATAGAGTTCCTGGCTAATCTGATATTTTTCCTACTCTGTTATGACCTTTAACTGCTTCTTCGATGGTAATTTTGGTCTACGATACTATTGTTCCCAAATTTATTGGGAGGAAGAAAGTTAATCATTAACCAGTTCCTCAAGGTGCCTCAACACACCAAACAGTAAAAGATACCGCCAATTTCTTCAGATATGGTTTCAGCATAGTTCAAATGTGTCCTGAATTATCCGGTTTTCCCCAATACTAAGATTTAAGTATGATGGTTATGATTAGGTCCTCAATTTTATTATATCTTACGTGTCTCCTTGATACTTTTACAAGGAAAGTAAAAAATAAATGAAAACTACTTGTATACCCCTTTTTGTAGAGACTTTTTCTTTTTCACTGCTAAAAAACCTTGTTCTAAGTTGCTTAATGGATCAGCTTAAGAGTACAACAAAGATCTTAAATATTTTGCTAAACTTAACTTATTTGGATAAAAGGAAACTGTGGCTTCCACAATCAAATAGATAGGTCTTGGATAGAAAAAATATTTTTAGGTACATCTCATAGATGGTACATTTTCACTCTACAAACTCCAGAGCGAACAAAACCTTTATTAAGAAACCTACATCATTTAGTTGACTTGTTTTCTCTGTAGTCAAAAGAAAAGAAAAATTTTGTGACAAGTGTTAGGAAAATAGACACTCATGTTGATAACAATTTTCGAACGGAAAAAATTGAGACTTTCACCCCTTCGTGGGCAGACACTGCGTAGCTTACGCGTGCGCGCGCCACAGTTTGATCAATGCATTCGCCGTGCACACCATAGTCGAGGCAGTCAAACCATGCGATCTGTGGCGAGTTCAGTGAGTCAGTTCTGCAGGTGCATGACAGCTGCTGCGTCGCGGTCTCCCACGCCCAGGCCTTCCGCTGTGCGCCCCAACTACTGCGGAGGTTAGGCATGCTGGGGCAACTCCGCCCCCTGCCGCTCCTCAACCTGGTGCTGCTCTTGTGGAAGGCCGGCGCCGAGGAGTTCGAGACCGTGGACATCGCGAAACTCTCGAAGCTCGAGCACGGGACAGGTGATGAATGCTTGCGCTGTTTTGTTGTCCTTTAACTGAAGCACGCGCGTGATTTTGCACCATCGTCTAATTTTTTACCAGCCATTCCTATTTCTCTTTGGAAAATGTTTTATTGTTCCTGTGATCTTCATCTCGATTGTATAAGAAATCTTGTCGACTACTTTATATAAGTAACTGTGTACTTTTCATCTCTTATATCTCTTCTACAATTAAGTCTTGATTTTTTTACACTCGACACTTTAGAGGCAAAATAAAAGAGTTTTGTTCTATTATGTCTTGATAGTTTTAGATTAGGAGATCGTAAAATTAATTGGGCAAAGATTTATATCTGCCATTGTTAATTTTTTTAGAGGAATCTTGAAAAGTTGTACCATAGAAAAAGTTTCACTAGAGCAATTTAAGCTTCTGGATCAAAGGTTTATTTCTTATAAAGCTCTGGGAGTTTATTCCTCCGTTTGTTCCGTTATCCGTTTGTTCATCCATCTATTTGTATAACTTAAAATGCCTAGGAATTTTGGAGGTTTCCGTCGGGTAATAAAAGAATTTTGAGTATACAAGTAATTTTAACTTTTTTCCTACTCTTCTGTTTGTTTATTTAAGCGTTAAATGATTTATTCATTCTTCGTAATTTCTTCTTCGATAAACTAAGTATTTTAACTCTGCAAAAAAATTCTCCGTGGATTTTAGTATCAATTTTTGCAGTACATGTGACATTTTAGTAGATACTTTCACCTACTTTTTCATTCCTTTAGTTGTCCTTTCAACAATTTATTAAAACATTGGTGTTATGCTAATTTCTCATTTTTTCACAGTTCCTTCATGTTTTATAAAAATGCCCTTAACATATCATTTTTGAATGATCTTGTTTGTATTGAACTATGGATGTTATGTTATGTTAGTATTCGATTGAGTCTGTTTAAATCTAGGCTGAAGTATAGATTTTTACCTTCGGTATTTTTTTGCAAACTTTTTAAATAACTTATATGTTACATGTTGGCGTTTTGAAGAACATGCTTATGCTTTGAGAAGCTGAAGACTTGGTGGTGTCAAATGATAAATTGTTGCGATGTTATTCCTTACGACTACTGACGCTTTGGTTCAAAATCTGAATTAGGTGATCTTTTGAGACTGCCAAGGCTTTCACTTCTTAACAAGTGGCTGGTAATTTGGAGTACTCAAAGTGTGAGACAAACTATCAGTTTCTTTAATCCACTTTTTGCCACACATTTCCTTAGGTATGCGCAACGCGAGCTTGTGTTTATGCTTAAACAACTTTTAAAGTTTTTACAGTGTGCTTTCTTTTTTCTTCATCCTTACCCTTATTCATTTTTCTTCAAGCAAACAATAGAATTTCTTTGCTACTATTCTTCCCTGATTTCTTCGTCAGTACATTATTTTCAAGGTTTAAGTGCTCGATAGGCTTCTTTGACAGTTATTCCGTAATTATTTCTGTTTCTTTAATGTGGTAGGTATTGTAATTTTATGACGTATAGAACAAATATTGTCTTTAAGAAAAGAGAGGGGGATTACTACAAAAGATGCTAAATTCAAAAACGTCCATGGATAAATCAAATACCAGTTGTATTTAATTTGTTGCTGTATCACAGTAGTAACTAAACCGTAACTCAAAACCCCCCGCCTTTCCCTCACTGTCTTATAAAAGATTACATATCAATGGTTTGTTATGGTCTTGCTAAGTATTTAATGGTTTAAGTACCAATAAACTTTTTTATCATTGTGGTCGACTTTTGATTAATCAAACTTTATAATATTCTTACCGATGATCCATTTCAAAGTATGATTTCCTTTTTTCTTCCTACCCCCAGTTTTTGATATAAGTAACTATATACTACTATACTTTTCATCTCTTACTTTTCCTCCATGATTAAATATCGAGTTTTTCCATTAGAAGCCTCAAAGGCAAAAGAAGAGATCTTTCATCCATTACAGGGTACTTTTAAGTAGTAAAATTATTTTGGTAGAGTTTCACCTGTTAAAGAGTTTTAGTAGAAGAACTTTGTACCATAGAAACAGTTAATAATAGCTGAAATTTCACTTGTGAAAAATTTTTGTTTGTGACTAACGGATCAAAGGTCTATCTCTTATAAAACTTTGAGAGTCTGTTCCTCTGTTTATCCGTTTGTCCGTCCATCTTTTTGTGCAATTTAAATTGCCTAGGAGTTTTATTATATTATTTCAGTATCGAAATGTTTCTTTTTGACGTCAGATCTCTCTTGGAAATCATTTTCTACTTTTTGCGTCATTTGAAAAGTTGCTTTAATGACATTCAAGATTTGTAGTACGTTGTCTCCTATTTTCTATATCTTGCTTTTGTCCATTTGCCTTTTTATACTTCGTTGTATGATCATATATTTTTTCCTACAGATAAATATACCGCATTATGTGCTTTGTTTTTGGTTTCTTCGTCGGTACATTTTCATTTGTTCTACAACCAAATTGTTTGATAAAGTTTTGATTCATTCGGAATTTCTTTTATTCGTTTAATGTGCTAGAATTTGGAGTTGTATAATCTAAGCCAAGATCATCTATCAAACAAATATTAACTCAAAAAACATCAAATTTGAAAGACTTCTGTATATAAATTAAATATTTGTTGCATTTTTAAAGCATAACTTAAGTTTGGCATTTTTGAGTCGTTGTCTTCTCAAAGATTGCTTATCGGTGGTTTGTTATAGTCTTGCTAAGGGTATGATAAAGTGTTGGTTATTTGAAGGTCTTAAGTACTCGATAGACTTCTTTGACAATTATTTAATATTTCTTTCTGCTCCTTAATGAGCTAGGCATTAGAATTGTACGATCTAAGCTGAGGGGATGCATCGAGTGGTAATTGTAATTGAAAATATGGGTGTAAGAGGAGTCAACTCAAAAAATGACAAATTTGAGGGACATCTATAGATAAACCAAATAGCTGTTTTGTCACAAGAGTAACTAAACCGTAGCTCAAAAACGCCCCACGTGTTTTTTTTCAAAGTTTATATAACAATGGTTTTTTAACATCTTACAAAGTATTTGATACAATTTTTCTTGTTTCAGGGGCTGAACCACATGATAGACTTCTTTGATAATTATTTTTAAATTTTTTCTGTTTTTTTAAAGTGGTAAGCATTGTAAACTGAGAGGATCTATTGAGTACATATTGTTACTTAGAAGACCTAGGGGAAGAGGCTAACTAATTGAAGAAACATCTATAGATAAATCAGATACTTGTTGCATTGTCTCATTGTCTTCTCAAAAAATGCATATCGATGGTCTGTTACCGTTGCTAAGTGTATGATAAAATTTAGGGTAATTGTAAGCGCAAAAGTACTTGATAGACGTCTTTGACCTTTATTGGACATTTCTTTCTATTCTTCTAAAGTACTATAAGTACATTGTTGTTGAGAAGACGAAGAGAACGGACCTTTACAAAGCAAAGCCATAACTCAAATACGCTCCCCTTTTCTTTAATGTCTTATCAAAGATTTCATATCGGTGGTTTGTTATAGTCTTGCTAAGGGTATGATAAAGTGTTGGTTATTTGAAAGGCTTAAACACTTGATAGCCTCTTTTGGTAATTATTTAGCATTTCATTCTGTTCATTTAATGTGCTAAGTATTGGAATGGTATCATCGAAGTTGAGAGGATGTGTCGAAAGTGTATTGTCGTTTAGAAGACTACATTTGAAAGACTTCTACGGATAAATCAAATACCTGTCGTATTTTATTTAAGTCTATTTACCACAATAGGCCTCCCATTCTCCCATTGTCTTCCCATATGTTACAAAAACTTCTAACTTAAGTTGGTATTTGAATATCTCGTCCCTTCTACCATTGCCATATCAATTATTGCATATCAGTGGTTTGCTATATTCTTGTTAACTTTGTTAACTTCTTTGACAGTTATACAGCGTTTCTTTCTGTGTATTTAATGAGATGAGCATTGTAATTGTACGATCTAAGCCGAGAAAATGTATCAAACAAATATCCTTGTTTAGAAGACATAAGGTGGGGAAGCTAGAAGTTAACTCAAAAATTCCAAATTTGGAAGACCTCTACGACTAATTGTAAATCAAATCCTTTTGTATTCGATTTAAATCACTTTATCACAATAAGTATGTTACAAAAGCTTCTAACTTAAGTAGGGTATTTTTGAGTTGGAGGTGCCATAACTCAAAAACATCTCTCATTCCCCACTGACTTCCCAAAGACTACATACTGATGGTTTGTTATCCTTTTGCCAAGTATTGACAAAATGTTTGTTATTTTAAGAGTTTATGTACCTAAAAACTTCTTTATCGTTGTGCTCGATTTTTGATAAACAAAACTCTATAGTATTCTTCTTTCATGATTCATTTTGGAGTTTGCCTTTTTTTTATTTTTTCCTACCATCAATTGTTGATTTTCAAATATGTACAAAGATACATGCCCAAACGCAAAAAATTAAAAGTTAGATACTATAACGGACCAGGAAAGGTAAAAGTAAGTTCCGTTCATGGTCTTCGTAAATGACCCTCTTGGTTGGTCTTTCTTTTGACTTTCTAGACTTTTTGTATGGCTGATGTTGACTTTGGAAATCATTCCATATAAGTCCAAATGGATTTTGACATTTTGGTAGTCTCAACGCCTTTTAATATAGTTGGTATATTGGCATCATTGCCTACATTAGGCTTACCAGAAAATTTGGGAGTGTGGTATAACTATTATGTATATGATTGATCATTTCTCAAATTTAGAATCTTCAGTTATAGAAAATTAATGACTACTGGACTAAGTAACATCACATTACACTTTCAAAAAGGGGAAGTGAAGAATTACCTATCATTTCTAAATCGGAAGTAGGTCAGTATCGTGCTGATCTCGTGGAAGCGAGCCAATTATTTTTTGAAACCCAATCTTCCAAAGTCGGACGCGAAAATTGCATGTCAGCTATTATTGGCTCAATAAAGCGAACACCTGCTGGCTCGCTGAATAAAAGATAGCGGCGCAATACTGGAGCGGAAGCGCCGGGATCGCCGTGATCTGCGGTGCGTTGGATCGATCTCAGGTCGCGTATCTCGAGCGCGGTGCCAGGCGGCACCGCTCCGATCTGCTCCTTACGGCCGAGGTTCACGAACCCGGCGGCCAAAGGGGCGGATGGCGCTGCTGTTAGTCATCTTCCTGATTAATTGCGGATAAACCAATTTCCATTGGCCGCGGTGACCTCGTTCCATGCTTGGCTGCCGCCTTTGTTCCCGTAAATGGATACTTACGGCGGAACAATGGCTGTGTGCGGTTAGCTACCACACGTCTGTCCTTTTGCAGAGCTGATCCTGATCGAGAGCAGCTACAAGGACCAGGCGAGCGCCTACCAGCTGGAGGACTTCTTCTGGACGGGGTCGGGAGATGGAGAGGGCGACGGCGATGGCCAAGCACATTGGAAGCCGGAGACTGCAACGACCGAGTACAAAACGAAGACGGTGCTGTCCACTGTTTACATCGAGACGGCACCCACTCTTGCTAATCAGGTCAGGTAAACTGCTATGGCAAATATTGATTCGGTATCAGAGCCACTGAACGAATGCTACCCTTGAGTGTTTAATGTGCAAATTTACTATGGGCAATAAAATGCTCTTCCAAGTCAAACTGGGTCATGAGGTATTTATTCATTCCTTTTTGTTCAAGATCAATACATCATACAATATCATATTTCAATATTAATATTCTTGTAGATCAATGAGAATTATTTTGGTTTATCTTTGTGCTATTCTTATTTCTTCATCTTCGTCGTTTGTTCATTATGTATCAAAGAGCTTTTTCGTTCTCTTCTACCAATAATGATTGTATTGGTCTAATCACTGTTGATTTTTATGTAAGGCGTCGAACGGCTTTTGAGTCAAAATTATACAGATAATAGAGAAAATCGCATGGGGTATTTTAAGATACCCATTTTAGACGCTACCAGATCTTGAACAAGAAATACTTGGAAAGATCAAAAATGAATGAACAATTGTTTTCTCCTCGCCAATCTTTTATTAGGAAGAAGTGAATACATCTTTCATTAGAGTTAGTCCTCTTCCTTGACTATGCATTATTGCCATCGCTCCGACAACTCTACCATTTGTAGACAGCCAGTTAAAACTCGTCGTTGAAAAAAACTTTTTACCACGCGCAGTACCTCTTTCATTTCGGCGAATACCAATCCATCAGCCAGAAATTACCATTTGTTTTGGAATAAACAATCCCAGCCGTGGGTTTATGGGAGAAGGGCTTCCAATGTACTGACATTGTAAAGATTAGTGTTTTTTTTTCTGGCTCTCGTGTCAAAACTGTGAATCGTCTACTGTAACCAGACACTCAAAGAACAACTTCGAATCCATGCTGTGCAGCTGCAACAACTGTTGACATACCTTCAAACGCTTTTGCTGTGCGACAAAAGTAAGAAAAAGCGATTTTGCACAGATCTTTGTCATCTTTGTCCTCATGTATGGTGGTATAGAAAGTTCTGTGAGACTTGTGCATGGAATGTAATTTGTCAAACGGCCGCTACTTTTACCTTTTCAGCACAGTTCTTGTCGCTTTTAAATTTTTGTATCCAGCAAACACAGTTATAAAATTTGATATTCGCATTATCATACTACTGACCTTTATGGGTGCTCGAAATAGTCACTCCCTCCATCCAAAGAAGTCGCGACATCTATCCACTTTGTTCACAGCTGCATTCGCAAAGCTGCACTCACTACCTTTTTTTTTATCCAGCAATACAACGTAATGGTAACACGTAGCACTATAGTCCTCACAGGCGTACTGTGCACGCATTTCAATCTGCTACACAACCGGAGTTTTCGAGTTAGAGTACCATTCATTTTTAAACGCCGATAACAGGTTTGATAAAGATTTAAAATGCTTTAATTTTTGGTGCACAAACAACTTATACCTCATAAGCCTCATAGTAACAACCCATAAAATTTTTCTACATGCTCTTCAAAAATTTTTAATGTCTGTTATATACGACATCTCAGGACAGTTACAGCACTACCACGACTTAATTTGCTCTGTAAGAAAAATTCAAGGGTTAAGATCGGAAATAACATAGCATCTAGGATAGGACCTCACCTTCATATCTAGAAATTAGATACTCAGGTATCCAGGTGCTCAGATATCAATAACAAAGTGGACAGGCGCACCTAAGTATGGTGTCTAATAACTCTGACAGCATATTTTAAATGAACCACAGAAAACGTGGGCCATTCCAAGGTGTGACCGGAAATAAAGTCCTGTTAAATAATCTTGTACAATGCCAGTACACGAGTTGACAGACCCGAGGATAGTAAATAGATTTTAAACACTCCATGCATTGTAGCTGTTAAGAACACCATCCCGAGTAAAACAAGCCTCATCCGCGAATAGTACAAACTGTAAGAAGTTCGATATAGTAGCACAGAGTTGGATAAACCATTGATACAGCTAAACTCTTGCTGTTCGATCACATGTAATGGATGAACAGATAGTTGCTCTCTCAATAATCATCACACATATAATTTGATCAAAATATACATAAATATTATATTTACAATATTTTCGCACCACTACCGCAACTATATTATTCTTACCCTCTAAATCTGACTTTATATGATGCTCAACATTTCTAATATCTATTGTGACCACAAGATTTAACATAGGACTCGAAAAAATCATAAAGATCGAGTCAAGGCAGGCCATTGAAACCGCCGACAAGTTCTCCTAATAGTTATAATTCTGTCTATTAAGTCTATATAGCCTTTAGAGTTCACACTGCCTACAAGCACTAATTTGCTCAACTCCCCCGTGAGCCCATCACAAGTTTAAACCGCACTCCCAAAACATGCACTTTTGTGGCCATCTCCACTCGCTCTTGGTCTCCTCTTCCACGTTACAAATCAGCAGGGCGTACATAGTACCATCAACTGTCTTATATACGAATTTGTCTTGGTTTTCCGTCATCTTCCAGATTTTAATAAGATAGCACCGAAAGCTGCTATAGCCAATAATAAGACTAATCGTGTGGTCATTAAGATGCTCCGCCGCTTGTCGCACCATTGGACTATGGGGATAAGTATCCACTGCTTCGCCCCATTTCCGCTACTTATCATCTCTGCTTTCATCTTCCTCTCGTACTGGCTCGTAACCGGTTATTCACGAGCCCCATTGCAACCGCCTCGAATATCAGCGGCCTTGTCCCTACTGTAATTTCTTTCGCCAGGTGGCAAACATACAAGAAGAAATACGGTTTCCTACCCATGCTATGGATGTTCATACTGAAGAAAACTAATACAACACACATTAAAAAACTAATAAAAAAACTAGCAACTTATAGCTTTATAATTAGAGATAAGATATGGTAATGCAAATCTTAAGCAAGTACACAATGTATAAGTTACAAACTGGACTCAGTGACCAGGAGAAAACCTCCAATAATTTGAATCCAATGACGCATGATTGATATAACTGACACACCTTATCGCACCCGACACTTTCTTAAGAAGTTAGCCATAAGACATTTATGGATTCGGGGGCAACGCAGTTGCTATGGTTAGCCCATTCAAAAAATTGTAAAGTTGTAAAATGAATACGCACCATCGTATCAAAGACGCGGTAAAGGAAAAATAGAAATCACGTTAAGATGGAAGTGAACTAAGAAAACAAACGCCGCGTTGTTAGATTTGTGGTTGGGTAGGCATGCAAAGATGGTAATCTACTTCAGTAGTTACAATTTTACATAACAGAAGCACTCTGTATCCATTTCGATAGCGATATCAATGAGTTTCTGTTCTCCTACTTGTAAACAAGGGCGTATCAAAAACTTTGTACACCAAGAGGTAATACAAGACGACGATCAGACGTCCCCAATAAGCTATGGTAAGTCAGCATTCCTAAAGAAATCTTAAACCACTAAGTGATATTGATTTACATCTTGGACGAGTTTATTTTTGGAAATTGATCTTTTGAAAAAGCTTGCAACTACAGTAGTAAATTTCATGTAATTTCGTGTAATCATAACCAAAAACATCATGCTATCAGCCTAGAGTAGAACAATAATACTAAGAAACCGAAAGAGATACGCCAAGGAAATAAGTCTACGACTGGTAGGAGAAACTGATCGCAAGCAAGGTAATCAGAAAATTTCAATAAGAACAACTTTTGTCAACATTAGGAATGTTATCCTAATAGAATGATGACGTACTTGGTATATTTGAATGATGTGATCGTAGAAGGAAGGTCTTTTGAGAAACTTTTAAAGAATCTTGAAGAGGTATTTTGGAATTGTCGCATCTTCCGAAAGGACGTAATATACCGTCAAGAGATGGTAAAACAGTACAAGTGTAATAAACATGAAATGTACATACTACCGATGATTTGTCAATATCTTAAAGCTACTGTTCAAAATAACCAAGAAGATAATTACCAGAGTGTAAGCTATAAGGGTTCTAGAAATGCGCAAGTACTATAGAATGTAACCAGTGCCTATTTAAGCATTATATAGGTCTTGCCAAAGAAGTGTAGATAGCTAGTGCTTATCGTTAATTAGATAATAAGTTTATTGCATAAACTTGATTACTGTATCATCTGCAACATCTTTGAGGACTCTCAAATATATGCTTTGTTTTATTTCTTTTGTTTTTATAGTTCTATTTTGTCAAACACATCATTGACCTCAAACCACAAAAATATAATTTCTTGAAGATAAAAAATATTGCCTCCCTTTTCTTATCTAGAACTCTTTCAGTTCAAGATTTGTAAGTCGAATTATATAGCATCAAAAACATTTTCAACGAAAATTACATAAAAACCAGTTTTCCTGCATTTAAACCCTTTCCCCACCCCCCCAATAAATTTTCATAAGTAATTTCCAGGCTTTGAAAATTCTTAAAATGAAATTACCATAAAGTAAACATAAGTTTAGGAATCTCTACCCCCAACTTATTTTTGAAAACTTATTACATTCTATCTATAATTTGAATTTTAGTTGTTTTAAAAACTAATTTTGGTAGTCAAATTCAGATCTTTAAAAAAGAAGTGCAATTTTGACAACATTTAAAGATTTTGACTTGTGTAAGCTTTGCCTTCAACATCTCGAATTTTTGCCATTAGAATCAAATTCAATTATCTTAAGCCGTTTTTCCTTCAAAAATAAAAATGTTACTTTCCTGTCCTTTCCCTAAAATTTCATTTTATTTCTTACTCTACAGTTCAACTCGATCACCTCTAAAGCTTGAACCAAATTCTTCTCATCTGCAGATCTTCCTTTTTTGGTGTTTGCTCCTCGAATTAAATTCAAAGATTGCAAAACCCTTAGAATTAAACAACTGCAACATTTGACATACTACCTTTTTCCTCCTCTTTGAGATTCCCCATTTTTGCCTTTAAAATAAAATTTAGTTATCTCAAACATCTTCAGAACATAACTTACAACATCAAAAAGTTTTTCCCTCTTCTCTTTTCCTCTATCTTTGAAGTTTTTTGAGCGAAATATCGATATTAAATTTATTAATCCTAAAATCCCAGAAACTGCTTTTCTTTAAAACTTAAGAAAGATCTCTTGGTTAATACCAATAAAATCAATAGTTTCGTATGTTTTCTTTCTATTGATTAGTGTTGTGATAAACTCAGAAAATTCTGACCTTTCTTTTTGTAATCTTGTTCAAAAGACAATATGTAGTCATACACATCAGCAGAACTGCCACAATCAATAATCTGGCAATAATAATTGTCGAATAATAGATAATGAAGACAATTCTTCTATTTTCAGAGAGATATCAAAGTTTTTGGACAATATCAAATAGTTCTGGAATTTCATCACCATCAATTTGTTTTAATATTGGTTTCAGTCTCCCTAAACCAACAACGATGTGCCCTTCCGATTGTGACGTTCCGGTGACCCCTACTGGAGAGATCAACCCCACGCCCACCTATGACGTCATATACAGAAATACAACCGAGGATAGCCCCACCGATACCGATCGACACTTCTGGTTACTGACGGTTTTGAAGAGCGAAGGCAAAAGCGTCGTCGTCGCTGACCTCAAGAACAGCCTAGCGAAGCTGTACAAAATGGCGTTTCAAAGGTGTGTACCACAAATTCTTTGAGCACCTGGAATGATCTCGCTATTCTACAGGCAGCAAGAACAGCATTTAGGTATAAGCAACCGAGCTAAGCGAGAAACAGCAGAGAATGATAAACCCGTAAATGTTATCATCCACAATGTAGCCAAGTCCCCCATCGATGGAGAAGAGCGAATCGAGGTGCTGTACCATGTTTCTGTTTCTGGTCAACCCGTGACTGCCACTACAGCGGCTGCCGACATGCATTTGGTGTCGGATGAAGAGGTCACCAGCGAGCTTGGTTACCCTTTTATTATCAAAGCGGAACGTAAGCAGTCAAATTTGCATTCGTCAACCATTTTTATTACTTTTTTTAGCATATCTGAAAGTAAGTGACCCGCAGTACCTGGCGACCACAAACAACACCTGGGTATTCATCGGAGTGGCACTGGCGATACTCTTCGTGCTGTTGCTATTCGTAGCGTTGCTGACCTTGGCGCTTAGCAAACACGGGAAAAATCGACACCTAGGTTTGCTCAGCAAGCGGCAAATTTTCCAGGAGAGCGTGAGCTCTGGGAATGTCAACAACGCCTTTACGTCCCCCGGGGTTGAAAGAAGAGAGTACGAATCGGGCAGGCGCAGAGAGTCTTCGACGTACATCAATTTCCGGTCGCAAGCTTCCAATCAAACATTGAAGAGCGGAATTTTCCTGGGGCGGCCCCATAATTCCTCCAGCTCCAGCTCTTTAAGGTTGATTCGTTCAGGCGCTTCAAAAATAGTTTATCAACAATCATTCTTTTAGTTCAAGCAGCCTAGATATCTCTCCCCTCATGACCGTAAAGCGAAGGCAGCAGACGCCTCCAAAAAGAGCCCAGCCCGCCCGACCCAAGGCGGCCCTGAACAAAACCGTGCCAATTACAACAGAGCGAAGGCCAAGTCTTGCGTTGGACACCGACAGCAGCTCTGACAGGACCAAGAGGGATTCGTCCGACACCATCCTGATTAAAAACTACGACCCAGGCGTCGTAAGCCCCAAATCCTACTTGTCCATGCCTTCCGTAAAATCTTTCCCCAGGTAAGTTGATGTGGTGACTTTAAAGCTAGATGTTTAACTGTTGTTGTTTAGAGGCAACATGCCGGAGCCGCTGAACAAGGTTTTGGAGCCTGTGAGTGTTCTGCATCTAGATATCGCCGATGATGATTATCCTGAGTACGTGGATAAGAGCAGAAAGGGGGCGACCTTCACAAGGCACGGTAGCTTGAGTACAATAGAAGACCCGGGCGTCATTGGGCCGGTGGTGTGGAACGCATATTGCAAAAGGCTACAGCATGGTTCGTACGCCTAGTTGGATAAGATTAGATATAAAGATAAGTAGATATACATCAATAATTTAAAAAAGCTAGAAATAAAATTTGGAAGAAGAAATTAGTAAGAGAAAAAAAGAAAAAATATTTGAAGTTGGGGTTGAAAATTTGAAAAAAATTTGACTTTAATTTTCTTTCAAGGTGCAAGCACCGATGAAAAGTTGGACGATTTAAAAATGTCAAGCAACACCCGAATGAGAAAACGATTTCATGAATTACTCGACGAAACGTTTAGTCTGTTTGGAAGTCGGCGCGAAAGTCCAACTGAAAGCAACCGTCCTGTTTCTTTGGAAGTGAAAAGTCATTCCGCAATGACTAATAGGTAAGACATATCTTCTATTTTTCTTTTTTCTTTTAAAATTCGTTATGTAATCTGGAACCTTCTCTAACGTATGAGATTGTCGAAAGTTCCTTTTCGAGATACTTCTTATCCACTTTATGTCTTGTTATAAGAAGTCTAAAGATTGTCTTGCAGTAACTTCCAATCCTGCACTATAATTATATCTATTGAAGTTTCTCTTATTATTGTTGTATATGTGTTGCACTTGTTATTGTATAGTCAATGTAATGAAAAGTTCTTCTCTGGCACCAAATTAGTGATTTGTGAACGCATTTTCATATATGAGAATTATTGCTCCGTATAAAACGATACCTACATCTTAAAAAATAGAAACTTCTAATACTAATAGAGTAAAAATGCAAAATAGAATGGTTATGCTAAAATAAATACTTGCCATTAGATAGTCTTTAAAAGTGCTGTTCACTAAATAGATTATTTGGACTGAATACTTGTTGGATGCATAATATTAAGCAAATATTGGTGATTCTATAAAAATTTTATATTGAACAAATTCTACCAAACGGTGATCAGTAAAGATATGAATCAACTTACCTCCTACTTGTTACTGATTGGATGATTGTTGTGGATCATAAAGAATCATTGGAACCACATCTTTATCGCTCCATAAGTGATTTGGCCAAATGTTTGTATGTAAGTTTCTTCTCCTTCTTCTAGTGCATCTCCTTTTAGTGGAGGTTTGCTATCATTAAAGCTATTGGGATCTTGGACACAGCTTCTTTGAAGAGTACTTATAGAATTCACGTAGATTTTTCATGCAGTATGTTTTCCTCCTTCCCACTGATTTCTTTCCTTCTATCATCCTTTGTATTATCAATTGCAGAAGGCGGTAACGTTGATGGCTCGTGACATGTTCAAGATACTCCAACTTTCTTTTCTTGAGTTATAATTTCTGTTTCTTTTTCAATTCGTCTGAGAACTTCAGCATTTGTAACTCTTTCTACTTAGGTATGTACATTAGGTGGATAATTATTGCTAAACATATGATTTTTTCTTAGTGCTGAAAAATGAATAGAAAATTTGTGTCAATTATCATTGTATATAAATTCTTGCCAAATATACATATACCTAATTCAATATGATTTAAACCCAATATTCACTGATTGGCTAATTTATCTTTTTGGGTTGTTGTTCCTGCTATACAGATATTTGTAGAAAAGCAATGGTAACTGAATTTTTAATGTTGGTGAACGATTCTTATCAAATATAAATCCATGGTTGATGATGTTATATTCACTGAATGGTTGCTGCCTGAGTGATAATTTGAATGTCACCTGTGCATAATTGTTACCAAACTTTAATCTATGGGCAGGTGATTCGAAATGATCGCTACCATTGATCAAATAATCATTTTTGGATATATGATTTTGATCGAATTTGATTCCCAAATGGTTAACTCCAATTGAATGCTTAACGGCAATTTCATAATTCGGGCAAAGTACTTGATAGATAGATAAATAACGTTGTAGCGGTCTATTTTAGGAAGTCGGGTCGCCTCGGAGTGATTGATGATTAGATTTTCATCAAAATAGCTATTTTTGAGTATTCAGAGTGAATCCAGATCCGAAAGTTCTAGAATGTAGTCAGTGGGGCCATTTAAGCAGTGTGCGATGCATGACCAACAAATGCGTCAGCTAGCCCCTATAGAACAGGAAAATCCTTAACTCCATGAAACTGATGACTATTAAATAAGTCCTCCAAGTGATAAAGGCACTAAAACCTCAAACAGTGTCCTAGATACTAGTCAGATAGCATTCCCGACTTTGACATTAAAGCTCTCCTAAAGAAAGCCGTTAATGCTATCGTAATTTTATAATATTTCTTCCGCTAGTGAAAATTGGCCAATGTCGTAATACTCCCCAAATAAGGGGAGGCCGGCAAATTTCTCTAGGATCGCCATACTGATAACCTTAGAAACGGTAGAAGAAAAAGTCATTCGCCACTGTATAAATACAGCAGTTGAAGGTCTCAACCTGATCCCAGGCTATCCTCCAGTATCTCCAGGTAGTGAAATTTATTATGGAGGGATGCAAAAAAAATAAGCCAATAATCCCGTGTTACTAAATGCGAGCAAAGATTTTGACAAGATTTAGCGTAATTGTTCAGCTGATTCGGTCCTTTTTGTCCAGTGGAGAAGGGTCTGGATCACTAAGTTGTTTATGGCGTTGATATCTAATTCGCTTAAGATTACAGGAGGACTTAGGCAGTATTAACGATTGGTTTTATTGCTGTGGAATTCAAATCAATACCGAGAAGAGCACAGCTGTGAAATTCGTAAAAAAAATAATAGAGCGCGTTAATCCACGGAGGAACGAAGCCAAAAATTTGGAGCTCCCACGTTTTGAAGGTCATAAAAACGGCAAAATTCACAAAGAACAGGAGGATGGTCTATAAAGCTGTTAGCAAAACAATGATGATGTATGCAATACCAGTTTGGGAATAAGCTGCAAAAAAGTTTAGGTTCTGAGATTTATCTTTAGCACTCTAGAACATCAAGAACATGTTCCTTCATCGAGATGTTGTTTGTCACAATATTCTCTTAAAATGAGATTAAGAACTGGCGGTCAAATAGTTTAGTGTTGATGGATTAATGAAGATGGTTAGACAAATTATTTGAAATAAATTTTGATGACTGGTGCCAAGGCTGGCCACCAACTGAAAATGTTATAAATGACAATATCTGAACAAATGGTTCTAATTGAATGCTGGAGCAAGATATAAAATAGGTTTGCATGCCTTCTCCTAGCCTGATAATTGAGAAGATTTTTGCAAATGACTCATATTAAATGCTTATTGTTAAGTGAAGGCTAATCAGATTTGTGTTTTCAGAATGACACGTGTCGGCTGATTTTTATGATTTGTTTTCTTGATGAGAGCTTTACAAACTCATCAGTTTCTGTTTCTTCGGAAGGCATACTAAGAGGGTTGGGGCGTAAGACATGGGGATGATATCACAAAATGTATTATAACTCAAGGAAGCCGTCCTTTCATAGCGTGTGTCTATGACACAAGATGACTCTGCGATGTTCTATTGCACAGGAAGCAATGTTAAATCAGATATCTGTCAACCGTCGTTCAGGATAGATGCGACTAGAGTAGAACAACGTTCACATATCTAGATAGCCGTTCTCTAAACGATGTATGCTGCTTGAATTAGAGAGAGAAAAAGGCTTCGAAGTGGGTACCACTTACATTTACAGAGGTTCAAAAGTGAACATGATCTTCTAGACAGTGTAATAATTTTCTACGACAACTCTTATGGAAGAACGTTATTCCCGACAGCTTTTACCAACTCTCTGTGGCATTCCCTGGCATTTATGTTACAGAGAACTGACAACTGTGCAATTACAGAATATCACAGAGTCATCTTGTGTTGTCGACGCACACTATGAAAAAAATACCCATTATGATTTGTACCCCAACCCCTGTATACGTAAAGTTTATACTAAAAATTGTAAAACTTTTTTCTTGAAATTTTCCATTTGAAAAATAATTGGTTTTTCAATCACTTTGATCATGATGTATTAAAGTTTTTTTTTTAATTCCAATACAGTTTCTTGTTGTATGGAAATTCTGTCTTTAAAGTGGGGGTTCCGACGCCAAAACACACTTTAGATTGTGGTTCAAAACTTTGAGGAGGCAGTAAAAAATAACTTTTACTTCCAAACAGACCCGAAGAAGTCCACGTAAACACGCGTCCCCGCCCGAAGACTTCAGGCGCCAGGCGCCTGCAGCCCGAGAACGAGCCCCCGCGGGGTGCTTGGGCCACCAACGCCCCATCGCCTCTCTCCAGGCCCGTAAGCGCTGGACCAATCTGCAGGTCGAACATCACGCCCGAAGTCGACGTCGACCGCGTCCTGGCGGACGGAAACCTGCCTCCCAACGACCCCGCAGTGCCTCTAATTGCCGCCATTAAAACGGAGCTGAATAAGTGTTCATTACCAGGAAGTACAACCAATCTAGCCGAATAGTGATGTAGTTGGAGTTATCGTTGGTTACGATTATGTTGCGCCGTTGGTCGAAAGATTTATTTACAGTACAGTTATTGTTTAAATCATTTACCGTGTTATAAATATGTTCTTGCATTGTTAAACACTTTATTCTGTTTACGGTTATGTTTTAGTATTGTAAAAGATTGATTAATACACGGTGAGCCAGATAAATATGGAGTAGCCGCGCACCTCCATCGTTGAGAAAGTACACTCTTAAAATTCTAAATGCAATGGAAATAGATCTCGTTTAGCAAAAATGAATAGTTTACGAACTTCTGCGCTTATGGCTCAGTGTGTATAAAGTATTTAGTTAAGTTATTTGTTAGAGTACGTACCGAACATGTACAAATAACGATTCTTGAACGCAAATTTTTATAATCTAGTTTAACATTACAATAAAGTTGTAGCTGAACTTTTTTTAATATTTGTCATTACTAATTGTTTTCTTAAACCATTCTTGTGAAAGTATAACCATTTTTTATTTAATGGTACAATTTGATAAAGGGTTATTCAAGATTATGTGAAACATTTCAAAAATTTACAATGGAAAAAACAAGGTTTTTTTACGTACTTAACAGATACTTACTAGGTGTACCTTTAATCACCATTACACAATAATCCATTTCATCCCACAAATGTGTCAATATAGCACAATAGACTACAGCCACAGCAGCGGTGATGGAGTGGAAATCACGACATCGACGCTTCTTCACCTTTGTGACAAATTTAAATTGGGATATTCTAATTCCCACGAGAAAATCATTCCAGTGACAATGAGCTCTTTCAAAATTGTGCAGAAGATATTCACCTAGATGAGTCTAGCAAATACTCTAAGACCACGCCTAGATTTTTAGTTTTACAGATAAATGTAAAAATAAACAAATGCCAGTGCAGAACAAAAAACGTATATACAGAGTAAATGTGAACCATAGGGACAAATTTCAGGTGATTTCTTATAGGAAAATAAACAAAAAAGTTCTTCTTTACATTACTTGCCCAACACTATACTGAGAAACTTAAGAGTTTAAAGTGCACCCCCACTCCTTTCATGCTCATCACCATAATACCAGCTCCAACGCGTCTTTTCATAAGTTAACGCATCCTTTCAAATTTTGCAATGGCATGTTGTTCAAGTCTACACATCGGGAACTGGATCAGAATGAGTAATCCTGCAGATAAAAGAAAAGGGAATTTTTAAGTGCGGCACCTCATCTGATCAATATGTGGAGAAGCTGTTATTGAGATACTAACATATATTAACACTGCAATTAACTCTTCCTCAGGATACAAAGATACATTGAGCCAGTTAGTAGCCCAAATATTAATGCTAAACTATTACCGATAACAAACTTCAATCATTCCATGGGGATTCTGCATAGGCAACAGACGACTACTAAAAAGTGATGGCATAAATCCCATCATGGTAGTGGACTGTTGCAAAAACTATAGACAAACCTTTCTTTTAAAAGAAAATTTACTTGTAATGGGGACTATTGATGATATGTGTGCTATTAACCACATTAAGTGATAGGGATGATAGTAGCGGTTCTCATATAAATTAGTGAACACACTTGTTTGATAGATACCACACTGACCTAGATCGTCTACTTGAGTTAACCTCAATGTCTTGTAAAACGCATTCTTCCAACTTCTTCGTGTTCATTCGTACTATCAAACAATGTCTCACATAGCCGACGAAATCCTGCTGCAAAAGTTTTTGATCATTTCCATTTGCTTGTTCACACGCGTAAATCGTCTCTGTTTCTGATATGAATAACACTCCATTTTAACAGCACTTCACTACCTAGAACCATCCTGGGAGCAAACCTGAAAATGAAAAGAAACATATAGACACACCGTACTTGAGGTAAGTGTTCTTATAGAAAACTAACATCATAAAGGACAATATTGTCATCTCCCATAAAATATGCACATTTTGGGATATATGTTCATATAAACCTTGTTGTTCCTTTTTCTATCAGAAATCACCTCCTGAAGTTTGTTCCTATAGTTAACATTCATCTTATATAAAGCATCACTTAGATTTACTATGACCTATGCTGGAAAAGCTAAAGCCAGAAAATTGATCAACAAAAACGAAAGCACCTAGATCAATATGTAATATGTAAATAAGTTTAAAATTATCAGATGGTTACAGAATAGAAAAACAATGTTAAAAAACATTCTAAAGAAATTCAATGAAGAGTGTAAAATTAAACAGGAAATCCAACCTTAAAACGGAATTGCACGCTGCTCCTGTACAAATCGCTATCCGATCCATGGTAATGTACTCGTGTATAGTCTGGGACAGTTCTAAGAAAAAGAAGCCAAAGAAAACACAAACTTTTCAAAATAAAGTGTTAAAGATAAAGGTAGACACTCCCCGGTTTAGAAGATTCGATCAATTTCACCAAGGATTTGGAAATGACGCAATTCAACATACATCCAGAAAGCTACAATCAAATTTCATGATAATTTTCAAAATTTGCGTAGATGCCATTCAATACAACCGCGGTCAAAAAAATATTCACACGAGACTAAAGAAAGGATTCCCTAAGTTCCAGTTCTTCTCTGACAAACTCAAAAGAAAGCCCTGATCCGTCCGCACCGCAGCCCGCACCTTAGCTACTGGACCACTCTGGCGGTTTAGCTATAACACTTGCATGAATTATCTAGACACGGATAGGTTGGTAGACATGAACCTTGCACAGAACCGTAATTAGAAGTAATGTGACCATCAGCTGTTAAGATTCCCCACTTCTAGAAGTTGTTCTTGAATTGTGTTAATCCTATCCTCATCGTATAGGGTATGTTACCACCGGGAGCCAGCTTCTCCTTAATTGGAAAGGCTTGGCGTATTTTACTCCTCCACTTGGAAATGAAATTTGTTTCTTCTGAGTTTTAGAGATTAGATTTCTCCTATCATGGATTTATTTCCATGTAGTGCCTAGAGGGGGTCAGTTTACCTATCTATCTATATACCTATCAGCTATCTATTAAATGTGTACAGTTAAATGTAAACATCCAGTTACAGTATGAGCAATTATCCATTGCTTTATTGATTTATTTGGCGTGCGGTAAGTCGTCCCAGACTGGTACGGCATACTAGCCAATGCACAGTTTCAGAATTGTCATTCGCCGTATTTGCGGATCGGCTGTCATGAGTTTTCTAATGATTGTTCTGAGTGGTGACTTTCTTCCTTGTACTGATGCAGTACTAATTGGACGACACAGTGGAATATTCAATATAATTTTCGGATATTTTAAGGTTGGAAATGTTAAGCTAGAGAGCACATGGTGAACTTTGTTCAGGTTGCAATAGAAAAAGAGAGCACCCGTGGTTGTCGCCAGCAAAGCTCGAGGCTGCTTCACGAGAGACCATTATGAATGTATCGTCTAACGCGCTTTATATGGAGACAAACATAAAATCTTTAATTTATAAAAAGGTGCTGCAGTGAAACTTGAAATAGTAAGCCTTAGTCAGTATGTACCTTTTCTACAACAGTTTTCCGTGATTTACAAATGGCAGATTGGCGAAAGCCATTCCGGTGATTTCTCTTCGCTCCAAACCATTTTCAATATGTTGAGTGAAGTTCACCATCTGTTCGAAACACAATTTATCGTCGGAATCGTACTTGCTATTAATAAATTTTTACGCTAAGATGTTCTCGGTTTGGTACAGCATCATAAGTTCTAGGAGTGTGTGTTTGATTTTTGCGGAGTAAAGACGTGTTGCGATCGAGCTCGTAAATAAGAAAGTGCACAAGCCAAACGTGATAACCGGTCGTCGCGAACATGCGAGGCCGGTTGTGATAAGACAAGGTAAAAATAAAATTAAAATATTAAATATTAAATTTTAAATACGAAACCCGAGAAATAATCGACATGGATCCGTATACGCGACCAGCGACACCAGAAGCACTACTGGCACAACAAAATCAAGCCTTATTTCAGGAAAATCAATCTAGAAGTCAGAATGAACAAGCATTATACAATGCCTGGATTTGTGAACGTACAGAAAGAGAAAAACTTTCAGCTGCCTTAAATAATATGCAAGGCCAGATAAACATGCTCCGGGAGCAATTATCAATGCAGAGCAGACAAAATAATAAGCAACAAGAAGTATTTAACCAGGGCGACGAAAACAACGCCAGCAAGAATAAGCCATCTGTCTCAATAAATTACGAAACTGATGAAGAGGAATTAGCCAAAGAAGTTGGCTGGATAACAGCCACTAAAAAGAAAAACAAGAAAAGAAAAGCAAGCGACTCACCAGGTTCTACTCAAGACCAGCCAACAACCAGCAAACCGATACAACAAAATAAAGAAAAGAAAACACCCAACCCACCACCAATTATTGTAAGCAATGTCACAAATTATGACTTACTTTACAACCAATTACAAAGTAATAAAATACTGTTCAAGGTAACAGCTCTGAATAATGATCAAATAAAATCAATGCTGAAAATCGTGAAGAGTTTAGCAAAACATTACAATGTCTTGTAGATTTGAACCTACAGTGGCATTCATACGAGGACAAACAAAGCAGAGACATAAAAGTAATGGCAAGAGGACTACCAGCAAGTTCTCCCCCAGAAAAAATTATTGCAGAGCTGAATAACTGCAAACTAAAGTGTGTTAGCGCCACAAACATACTAAAAAAGAAAAATTTGAGAACAAAATGGCGAAAATGAAGTGAGGAAGAAGCCGCTCCCACTATTCATGCTATCCTTCCACCACGAAGCAGATATCAAAGTTATATACGGAATCAAAAGCATAGTAGGAGCAAAAGTGAGTATTGAACCCCTCAAAAACGAAACTGGTACCACAATGTAAGCGGTGTCAATTACACGGACATACGCAAAAGTTCTGCCGCAGAGAGCCGAGATGCGTGAAATGCGCAGGAAAACACATAACTGCAGAATGTAGTAAACTAAAAGAAACAAAGCCAAAATGTGCAAATTGCAGCGAGGAGCACCGGCTAGCTATCGAGGATGTGTCAGAAGGAAAACGTTCCAAGAACGAAGAAATAAAACAACACAAGGAAAACATAAGGAGCCGAATATAACGAAACCTGTTAAATCCTACCCACAAGTCAACAGTGAGAAAACATACGCCCAAAGCGTTAAAAACCCGAACAACAGACCGAACTGAGAACTCCAGAAGCCTCCACTAACCAATTGCTCCTCACGCTCATAGCAAAACTAGACCGGCAAGAAAAGATGCTTGAATCGTTTTCGGGAAGACTTCAGAAGCTAGAGAATAGCAACAGAGCAGCTGCCTCAACCAGCAAAATGACCAACAAAGATATTAGGATTGCAACTTGGAATGCTAATGGAATCAGGCAGCACAACCTGACCTGCAAGCATTCTTAGAACAACAAAAATAGATGTGTGCCTCATATCTGAAACCCACCTTGTTAGAGATTCTTTTATTAATTTCAGAGGATACAAGTTTTATCACACTATCCATCCATCGAACACAGCTAGGTGGGAGTGCGGTAATAATTAGGGATAACATTACTCACTATGAAGAAATGGGTCTTGAACTAGAAGAAAACCAAGTAACAGCTGTAACAATTAACCCTAGAGGGCAAAAGATTACCCTAGCTGCAATATATTGTCCTCCGAGACATAATCAGAAAAAGAAAGCTACCTCAACGTGTTAAACAGTCTAGGGAAAGGTTTATAATAGGTGGCGATTTTAACGCCAAAACACAAGATGGGGATCGAGATTGACCACTACCAAAGGCAAGGAGTTACACGAAGCAGCTGCTGAACTGGGGTGCAACTACTTGACAACAGGTAAACCAACATATTGGCCTGCCGATCCAGATAAGATTCCAGACTTGCTGAATTTCTTTATATCAAGGAAAGTATCGATCAACTACGTAACAATAGAAGAAAATTTTGACTTGGACTCTGACCATTCGCCAGTAGTTCTAACTCTGAGTGAAAACATAATTAGAAAAGAACATAATCCAACACTGGTCAATAAAAGAACAGACTGGAATGGATTTAAGGAAGAACTGAGCAATCGCATTCAGTTAAATGTACCACTCAGAACAATAAATCAACTGGAACAGGAAGCTGAAAGATTTGTCACTAACATACAACAGTCTGCCTGGAATAATACCCCAGAAATCAAGAGAAAACACAGGAATTAACTACCCTAGAGAAATCAAGGAGTTGGTAGCTGAAAACGAAAACTTAGAAAAAGTGGCAACAGACTAGAACACCTGCCAACAAAAATAGACTAAACAATATAACTCAAAGACTGAGAAGAGAAATTTTGGAAATCTAGAACGAATCCATAAACCATTATTTACGAGAGCTAACCAATAACAAAGAAACGGACTATTCTCTTTGAAGTCCACTAAAACTGAAACGACCATGTATACATAGTCCGCCAATAAGAACTGCAAATGGTAGCTGGGCACGCGATAACCAACAAAAGCTGAAGCGTTCGCCAACCACCTTGAACAAACCTTTCAATCAAACGAAACTCAGATTAACCAAGATTTGCCAGAAAATGAAGGCGAAGATAGCATGATAGATTTGGTAACACCCAGGAAACTACGAAGACAATCAAGACTGACATCAACCCAAAGAAAGCTCCAGGCTATGACCTGATTACTGGGAAATTCTCAAACATCTTCCTAGAAAAGGAATTGTTAAGCTCACCAACTTGATCAACGCAGCGATTAGATTAAAGCATGTACCGGACGCTTGGAAAATGGCTGAAGTCATTATGATTCCAAAACCGGGAAAACCACCAAATGAAGTGAAATCATACCGACCAATCTCACTGTTGCCGGTAATTTCTAAACTATTTGAAAAACTGATATTAAAAGACTAAAGCCAATAATTGAAAGTAAAACCTAATACCTACACATCAATTCGGGTTTAGGAACAACCATTCAACGATCGATCAAGTCCACAGAATTACCGACATAATCGAGAAAGCCTATGAAGGGAAAAAGATATGCTCGGCCATATTTTTAGACATAGCCCAAGCATTCGACAAAGTTTGGTATGAAGGCTTAATATATAAACTTAAAAAGTTATTACCTAAAAAATTCGCGGAAATACTAGAATCCTATATTTCAGGAAGAATGTTTCGGGTTAAACAAGAAGACGAATATTCCAGCATGAGAGAAATCAAAGCAGGGGTACCCCAAGGTAGCGTATTGGGACCAATTCTCTACCTGCTATATACCTACGACATCCCACAAACAGAAGACGTCACCATCGCCACATTTGCGGACGATACGGCGATATTAGCTATCGGCGACAACAGTGAAGAGGCAGCTAGGAAAATACAGCAAGCAAGTAACAGCATAAATACTTGGACTAAAAAGTGGCGAATAACAATCAATGAAAGTAAATCGGTACATGTTGATTTTGCTTATAAGCACCGTGAACATATACCAATAACAATAAACAATACCAATATACCATACAGCAATAATGCAAAGTACCTTGGGATGACCCTGGACGCACAACTCCGGTGGAAGGAACACGTGAAAAAGAAAAGAATAGAGCTTGACCTAAAATACAGGAAAATGTATTGGTTAATTGGAAGAAAATCCCAACTATCCATACATAACAAGATACTACTGTATAAACAAGTATTAAAGCCCATATGGACCTACGGGATCGAGCTTTGGGGATGTGCCGCAAAAATCATATAAATAAAATACAAGTTTTCAGAACAAAGTTCTCAGAAGCATCGTGGATGCACCATGGTACTTCCGGAATGACCATCTACATAGGGACTTACAAATCCCTACAGTCATGGATGAGATCAAAAAGTTTGCAGGAAAACATGAAGAGAGACTCCACTCACACGTGAACACCGAAGTACTGCAACTTCTGAACAATGCTGATCTGGAACGAAGGCTTAGAAGAATCAAGCCCTTCGAGCTCGTGCAGTGAAGTGAAAATAGTGCAAAAGCAGAGTAAAGTGCTAAAAACACGTGAAAATTGTGTAATCCTCTTAAGAGACTAAGTTAAGACCGAAGGGACTTTTTAGACAAGTATTTAGTTTTAAGCCACTGTAGAGAAAAATTGAAGGTTAGTCAGAAATGACTAGTGTCAATAAATGTTATTAAAAAAAAAAAAAAAAAAATAAGTTCTAGGATCTTAAAGGTGTGCTAGAGAAAAAAGATTGGATGGAAACACTTCGGATCGTTTTGGGCAAAGCTACCACATGAACTTTCCTTTACATAATGAAAATCTACAGGTTATTGGCCGTATATTCATTAAACTAAGAAGTTACTATAAAGTATCCAGATTTAAGTGTTGATCTGCTTGACCTATTGGTTCTTTTTATAGAGGTGGTGGTTTTCAGTTTGTCCGTGAAGAAATATTTGTGGAGTAGTTTTCACCTTCCCAGTCCTATAGATACCAATAGTTCCCAATTTTCTTTTGGAGTGATCAACCATCATTTGGTAAAGTTGGATGGTACCATTTCGTTTTGTAATTGTCTGCAAAGACTAGCATTAGCTATTAACCAGCTGAACACTGCTACCAGTAGAAGGAACTTTTTTAAACAGGTCTTGGTAGCGATGGAGCAGTGTCTTGGTATCCTAGCTTCTGGATACCTATTAGCTGTAGAAGAATCTTAGCCAGCCGCATATTCTTCCAAAGTTGATTCTTTTAAAGTTGAACCTTCCCTTAAAGGCATCTGCTCCAAATTTATCATAATGTTGATCACACAGATGAGCACAGAAAATACACTTTTCTATTCGTACTGTACCGTATTCTAGAGGATACAAAGATATCTAGATTGTAATATATTTTCCACCAGTAACTGTTTAAGGAGATTGACAGATTCTCACGCAGCATTTCAGCACTTAAAATCGCCCTTTATAAAGTTCACATCACCGTGATTGGAACTGGCTGGCTTAGAAGCACTAAAAAAACTCGTTAGGTAATTTACATTAAATAACAAAATCTGGGGAAAGAACAGGACTTTGATATTATCTGGTTATGAGAGGTCTTTCTAGGGTCATTTTCATACCACTGATTTTAAGGCGATATTGATCTAAAATGCGTATTCTTTATTAACAAAATCTCATTGTCTTTATAAACCCCCTCGATATTCATCGAAATCGTCACAGAAAACCTTGAAGAAGATCGTTTTGGTTGTGGATCTGTAACAAAATAATTACAGTTAAGATAAAAAATCAATTAAAAACTCAATAGATAATTATTCTTCTAAAAATTAGTGCTTCCAAAATACCGTTAAATAGTAGCAATCTACTTTCTAATGATTTAAGTATGGTGTAGTATCAAACCAAAAGGATTTGTAATAACAGCGGTCTTTTCGACATTAAAATATCAATATGGAATATAATGTTCTCTATCAGAAATAATGTGGTATGCTACGAATGAGACTATTGAATTGTTCCCGAGAAGTATGAATATATTCTCGACAATAGTTCTTAAAAGGGGCAAGAAGAATATATCGTTTAAATTGGATAATATCCCATTTCCAGACACTTATTATTATCCTTAAATAAGGATGCACCCCGTTGCTCCCCTAAAGAAAACATAGTGTTGAATAATCATCCTGATTAATTTGACACATGGAGAGGTATATGACAGTCCAACATAAATCTACCCACATAAAAATACTAGTAACTCCAAAATGATCTCGTTCGTATATGTTCTCTTGGTTTTTCGACTTCCCTGAGCTCATCGAAAGTAAAAAGAACTTGAACTCGCCAGTAAACAATATACAACACCGCTAGTTATAACTCCAAATACATTTTTTCTGCACCATCCTAAGCGGACTCTTCTATGGCCTGGCCCTTAATGACGATAAATTTGTAAACCGATTTGTAAACCGATAGTTGTTGCAAGGTCTCTGTTAAGATCGTTTATTATACTAAGCCTCGACTTCTTAGATTTTGCACAGTTGCTGTAATCTATTAGAAGAAAGTAACATTTTCAGTCTTTCAAAAACACCACTATGACCTTCTAATAACACTTTGCGAAAGTGAAAGCTTCCGGACTACTATCTCTTCAGGAACGCCATCAATATGAATGTAAGCAATGATTATACAACGCTACAGACATAGATCTCTAGACGATTAGCGCCACTTCATGTTTCCGAGAGATATCAAGTTAGCACGTATGGTAGTTAAAATATCTTTGAAGTATCTACTCTCACCCAGCCCTCCCAACTCTCTTTGATCTTTAATTTATGGAGATGAGTAATCTCTGCTCCATATTTTCCAAAGTTTCCACATATTCAGGTAGTTTAAAATAAACAAACGATTTAAATAGAATTAGAGATAAAAAAAACTTGCCTTCTTACACGTTTCCCACCAACAACTTCAGTCAATGGGGTAATTATTTACAGCAGGTTGATAAAAATTGCAAAATTAAATTGATAGATTATATAAAAAAATTTAATTAATATTTCTGTATTACATATAATAAAGTAATGCTAAACGGCTATTAAGATAGGCAACTAATTATACAGTAGCGACTGGAAAACATATAAACTAATGAATTATCGATTTAACAAACCTTTAAATAATATGCATGTATGGAAGGCAGCCTAACAAAAAAGTGAACATTTTCATCAATCAAAAACAGCAGTAAACCGTTAGAAAATTCCTCCATTAGTGATGCTTCAATATCTTAACAAAGAAAGAATGAAAATGCCCAATACACAAATTAAATGCAAATAGTCACTTTCAGATAAGACGAAGATAAATAGTAAATATTTAAGTGCAGTATTATACTTCACCCGAATAAACGAGCAAGGAGAAAAACAGGAAGGTTAAACAAACTATTAAAAAATAAATACGTAAATGAGGGAGGGAAAACAATGCCGACAGTCATTGTGGAGGCCGTAACTTAATGCAATTTAAAGCACTAACTATTGAGGAAATGAAGATCGCTACATAAAAAGAAGAAGAAGAATGAAGAGGTGAAAGGATGGTATTTGACAGTCTACTTATAGCAAGTTTGGCAAAAGATCATATCAGCAATGTGGCATGTCTAAGATAAAGAAATAATTAAGAACGCCCAGAAGCGTTCTTCAAATTTCAATAGCACTTATCTATAAATATCACATGTGCCAAAAACCGAGTATTAATAAAACAGGAATGCATTGCCAGCGTTTCGATTAATCTGCACTTAAGTCAGTGGCTTATCTTTAATCGCGAAATGAAACGACGCATTAAAAAGTGATACTTTGTTGCGCTTAAAGGTGAATTCGCAGTACAGCCAAGAAGGCTACTGACTCAAATTCTACCGAATCCAACAAATTACTGATGAAATAATACTTTAAACATGTATTGCACCAACCAAAGAATTTGAAGTGCCTCAAGTACTGAGGTTGTTTCAGGTTTATCGTATGCTGATTAAAGAGAGATAAATGAAACCTGATAAAACGCAATGCTTTGTACCGTTATCTTTTTTATTTTGTGTATTCTTGTCTCTATATATCAGAAACACATTCTGAATGCGATTTAAAACTGTTTTAAAAATAATTCATTCTCCATTGTGTCTAATATCTATACTACACAAATCCTTCCCCTCCTCCTAAAATTATACCCGAATGCACTTCTTATTACATCAGAACTCAAGATCTGACCACACTCCTTTGATCTAAAAGCGAGATGATTACTCAAAAGAGAAATATGGCGAGTACAGCAGATGTGGAAAACGTTTTAGCAATTAGAACAAAGCGCGATTTCCCATTTTGCCTAATACCATTGCAACTATTACTCTGAAATATAAACTGGAATTCTAAATAGTTCGTTTGACAGCAAGTAAGAAAGTGTTCATTTTATTTCGCAGTAACGTTAATAAGTCTTAAATGTCTGTTACATGACATCGCGGCAAACTCAGTTGATCTTTCGTTATATACTATAACAGTTTATGATTCAAATCCAGAAATAGAAGATTCACAGACCTCATAATTCAGTAGATGCCAATACCATCAAGAACTGAATGCTAAATTTATAAATAAATAATTATTGTGTAGTATTTTTGATGGTGACATCACACTGGAACAAATGCCACACCAATTTCCGAAATACGCCAATAGAAAGCAACACATTCCTATCACACTGGACATAAATATCAATGAAGGGTAAGTTAAACAAAAACTTTTATACGCACCATTTTAATGTAGGCATTTGAACATAAAAGTTATGTTATATATAGCATATATGTTCTTACTAAAAATTCAGGTAAAATATGGGGCTAAATTACCTTGATTAATGACAATAAATATTGCGTGGCATCTCTCTCCCTAAATCGGAAAAATGCCAAACTGTTCATCCAACACAGTTATTATTCTTGTTTATGTTTATACAATTAACAGACACGCGCACGCACACACATATACAGAAAGAAATACAAAAAGAGGGAAGAGAGGGGTTTTACTCCTGATCGTCGGACAATTCGCAAATTTACATGCCAATTTGTAGAAAAACTGGAAATTAAACAGTTTCTCCCATGCTAAAGGCATGAAAGGCTATTGATTGATTAGCTTCGTTTCTATAAAAAAATCTCAAACTGTTTGTACAGCAAGCCAAAACATAAATAGAACTGAAACAGAAAAGTTCTTCTGTCTGCTGACGCAAGTAATGAAGAAATATGACTTTCAACACCACAAAATGTTTTCAATATGGATGTAACTAGCATCCAGTTAACTAACAAACCATGAAAAGAAAATAGCATTAAGTAAAAAGCTTTGTAAGAAAGGGGTAAAAGGATAAAAAGAACCTAACCTAAATCCGATACCCAAAGGATACAAGGAAGGAGCAAAGAAGAAGGAGAAGAAAGAGAAGATTTCACGGTGATCGTCTCCAACAATGCAGAATGAGTGTTTCTACCACAAGAACTCAACAAAAATAATTGTGGTTCTGATATTTACGTAAATCGCACACAAACTCAAAAAAGTTCAAGGAACACTTTCTACCATGAAACCCCCCTGGAAAGTTTTTATTAATATTGAATGCGCACACATCTCATTATAATACATTTGAGATGTTAAAACTTCTTTTTATGTTTATCCAGTAACATAACACGGGAACTTCAATCCTTGGTGTTGGAAATATCATCAGATATCAAGCTGCATATCTAAGAGAGTTCCAAAATAAGAAAGATCGGAATATGCCTTCTAAAGAAGATGGCAATAAGACAAAAAAGAGTAAGGTCGGCAGCAAAATTATTATACAGCCAAGACGATTAACATTCGCTGGCAAAACTGTAAGATATGGGTGCACAAGAATTGTGTTATGTACGAAGATCAATGTAACAATTGTGGCAGAGAGAATAAACGAAAACAAATTCTCTTTTGCATGAAGAAGGCGGTGAAGTATCTTTTCCGGAGGGTGTGGCGTTACGTAAAAGACGACCGATGTCGTTCGGCATAAAGAATTTTTGTGTTTGTCAAAATGATACAGAGTACTTCTATCAACTATGATATCCCATAAGTCTGTCATCACTTTTCGTCGCGCCATCTATACATCGCACGATCAAACTATTAAATATTCACATTTGTTTACATACATGAATAAAACACGTGTTTTTGGCGAACGATAAATATTTGAGTTTTGGTAGGATCAAATTTTGGTACAACTGTGGCAATCAAAACCGTCAAATTGTGGAAGAGAGAGGTGGATCGGAAGAGTCATTCGGTAATTTTTTACTTTTATGGAAATTTTCCAAAGATAATAGGAAAGGTATTTTACTATTATCTTTGAATTGGTCAACTATGAGATTAAAATTAGCGTTCTCAAAATTAGCTATATTTAACTCGTTAGTTTGGTTTAATATTTGTCTTGGTGCCTGTAAGTATCTTTAAAGTTTCTGTTTTTGAACAGTTTTTATGAAAATGAATAGCGTTGATTCTACGGTTAGTAAAGCTTGGTGTCATGTAATGAGGTTCTTCAAATTCCTCAGCTCACAAAGAAACTTGAAAATACATTTAAATAACGTCTCCCCACTATCAAAAATCGTATTGAGTCATTTTTTCAATACCAAGAACGAAAAAGATCACCTTACCAACAAAAATTAATAATAAAACCATCCAACTTAATCTTACTGAAAATGTAGCCTGTTTCTTCTTCTGCCTCGACTCCTTGATCTTAAAGAAAAATCACGAGAATGATCTTCATCTACCTTCAACAATTTGCTTCAGTTAGATATGTTTCCAGGCATTAATATAAACGGTAGGTAGTTGCAACTTTGTTTCATTGTGTAATAATCTTTTGTTTGTGCTACAGTTCATGTTTTTTTTTTTGATAGACTTCGCTATGAACATTTCTTCAAAGATGGTAGTGGAGAATTCAACTTTGTCAATTTTTTTGAGAGAATTTGGTGCCCTTACGTCGTGATTATTTTTTAAATTATATTTTCACTTATAACTTCTTCTATTTCAGTTCCCAAAAGATGTCCTTCCTGTGATCATCTTTTACATTTTACTGTTGAATATTCTGCTCTGTTTGTCATTCCCTGTTCGCATGGTATATATGTGTTATCTTATTTCCTTTTAATCAATTTTCTGATATGTAGAATCATATGCTGTCGCTTTGGATGCTATCATATGAACATAAATAACTGCACAGAAACGTTATTTACAAAGTGATAATGAATCTTGAGTGGTAGAGTGTTAAATATGGTTCATGAAATGCTACTGTTGTGTCTCCATCTAACAAAGCTCAAGTATGATTTTAGCTAAGGTTTGCAGACTCAACAATTATTGTAACTTCATCTGGAACAAACTGTGAAAAACAGCAAATATAAAGTTAAAATGTAGTGAGAAGAAAAGTGACCTTCAATTTATCTAAATAAAATTCTACATTTCATCTTCATGGTTTTAATTCGGCATATTGAGAATCTATAGCTAGATATGAAAAGTTATATTAAACATCGTCTTAAGTGAATGTTCTGCCTCGATCATGTTCCTATTAAACATATTATAGCCTTCTCATTCACCTTCTGCCCTTTTATATTTAGAATCAATACCAAATAATACTTGGTTGAGATTCTTCTTTTGATCAACGTTTAAACAACTAGAGGAACAGAACCTTATAATACTTTCATGTAGAAGTTATTATTATTATTCATTTAACCCCCTTTGAAGAAAAAGTACTTTACGATCATCATTGGAGATTGTGAGTTTCAAATTAGTTTCCTCAAAACCAACTATCGATAACTCTAGTTTGGCTTGGTTTAATATTTATTTTAGTACAGTTTTAACCTCGCGGTCTTCCATAATTTAGAATCTACAAATATTCTCAAATTTGACCTCCTGTTCTTGAACACTTCTCATGGATATGCACGGTGTTAATTTTACGGCAATAAAGATCGGCCGGTGTAGAAGGTTTAATATAACGGGGTGCATCCGGTTCCATGAGATTAGTCACTAGTGGCAGATTCTTCAGAAATTAAGAGGTCCGTGCGACTAAGCAAAAACTTCGCACCTCATTCCAATTTTATGGAAGATCTCCAGGCGGCTCCAGTAAATTGGTTTGCAGCAGGTATTTTATCAAGCAACAATGCCAAGACCCTTAAACGCTTCCTCTCGCGAACGATTCGTCATAGCTTTGGTCTTCAAAATGCCGCTCGTTCCGGTTTGTGCAACTCTCCTTGTCCATCGCGCATCAAAAATTTCATTATCATTGAAAACCGCCGAACTTCTATGGCAATGGAATTTGCAATTCGCCCGAAATTTATGTTAAATTCTTGGTCACGTTCCGATAATAAAATTTGCATTTATATTTGGGCGCCTACAGTTAACTAGCAAAAAAGATGATAATGAATTGTGCATGCGATTACATTTTAATTCTGTGTGTACAAGGGATATGCGGAAAATAATAAATTTGAAAACATTAATTCATTTTGCTGGCAGACTTTTAATTAAGAGAAAACGCAATTTATAAATAATTTTAAATTAATATCAAAATAACATTTTCTTGAGGTGAGCAAGCAGACATCCCAACTCGGCCTTATACAGGGTGTCCCATGAGGATGTTGCAAGACTTCGTATAGAGATTCTTTGAAACATTTTAAGCAAAAAAGTTCCAATAAACATGGGTCGAATTCTCGTCTTTCAGATATCGATGAAGCAAGTTAGGGGTCTTTGGGGGTGCTTGGTCATTCTAGTTCTCCTTTTTTTAGAATAAGACTTGCCAAATTAATTCATTAGAGGAAGTTCCTGTAGGAATTAGAAGTAGGATATGGTATTGTTAAGATAGAACCCCTGTATACTGATTGTTTAAACAATAAGTTTAGCGTACGATGGATTGGAAAAGATGGCTCCGTAAAATGATCCCCAATGTCTCTTGATCTCAATCCTTTGGATTTCTTCTTTTGGGGTTAGATGAAGTCACATGTGTAGTAGAAGCAAGTCTAATTGAAGGGAAATGCTTATTGCAATAATTCGGGAAGTTTTCGATGCGATTCGTAAATCGATGGAAAACATCAACTGGTGAGAGGATCTTCGACGTCTCATGGTTTTATGTTCAAAAATTGGAAGAGGCCATTTTGAACAACTTTAGTTTTTCATCATTTTCTTCATTGAAATTTGTTGTTTAAAATGTTTCAAAGAACCAATACGCAAAGTCTTAAAACATCCAGCTGGTGCTGGCTAACGGCGGTTACCTTTGCGGTAGAGGCAAAATTAAAGAAGCGAGAGTTTTATACAACGCCCGTTAAAAATCTGTTGCTTGCTTTGATTTGTTATTTATAAGATAGACAATTACACCTCAGATGCCATTGGGTCCAAAAAACTGTCCAGATGTAAATGTGCAGTTTTTCATCAATCAACCAATGGAAGTTAATGTAATTAACAGCAACAAGTGCAAATATTGAAAGTGAGCAGCTACAACCGCGGTACGCAAGCAAGCACGGCGAGTCACTAGAAGAGTTGCCATAATAAAAACGATGACAGAGACACCTTACGCATTCGGAAAAAAACTAATATGCAAGTACATATTGCTTGCTTCCTTAGCAAATATATAATTTAATATAAACAAGACATCTTTGTGTAGAGACAAACCTGTGAACTTATAATATAAATTGTTTGCCCCATCTTAAACTCCCTAGTTTAGGGATATATGCTAATTCAACGAAACTAACACTATCTTAGTGTTACATTTTTATTTATGATCAACGCGTAGGCTCCGCCTCTCTATTCATAAACTCCGCCCATTTCGCACTCGGCACCACAGCAGCTACAAAAACTAATTATTTTTATAATCTTGCATTCTTTTTACTTAATAATTTACTTAACAATTACTCTTTCCATACAAATATTATTGTATGGTTCTATTTAATTTTTACTTTTATTTGTTCAGAGTTTATCGAGTTCCTTCGGCATATTTCCCTTATCGCCTTTTCCAATAAAAAATAATCTTTAACTGCTCGCCTTTTTCACAATAAGACCACAATTAAAATTCTAAAAAATATGTTTGCTTCTTTCAACATTTTTTAGTGCTAACGTCACGACTGATACTAAATCGCTCCGGCTTTCGAGCGAGGGCAACTTATTAAATTCTATGTACAAAAAACAAATAACTTCAAAACTCTAACCTTGCTCTGACCTAATTATCTTTCAACTACAGTTATGTTTATAAAGCCCTGATAAGCGAGGAATTTCGTTTCACCAGCATAAACGCGATAACGGCCGCGATAAGCGGATGAGCAGTTATCACAACATACGTAAAAGTTGGCTTTTTGTTATTGCTGCCGCGCGACATAAAGGAATAATAGCGCGCCAGCTCATCGCGGCGGAATTTCTATAAATTCAATATCGTCGGTGACAATAAATAATTCATTACTCATTTATTTATTTTGTTTCCTTTAATTGTACGCATTCATGTTAAAAATAATTAACAGGATCGTAATGAGGACTTGAGCAAGACAAAGACAACAGATGTGTTGGTTCACGAAATGGATTTTACAACTCTTTGTTTCCTCAAAACTTCCACGTCTAAGAAAAAGAAGACGAAATAAATTAGAAAACCAGACAGGAACCTATTGAAACAGAAATAAGAGTATAAAAGTATTAAACCAACTAAAAAAGAGAAATGAGCAGAGTTCATTAAAACATGAAAAACAACAGCAACCGCGATGGCACAATGTTGAAACAGGCAAAAAAGTAAAAAAATGAACTTCTTAAACAAAATTTTCACAGAGTAGATTATGAAGTGAGATAAGTCAAACCGAGAATTAAAAAAATGGTAAATATTTTAAACAAGACTTTTTGTCCTAATGAAGGTTATATAGGTCTATAGAGACATGTTAAAATTGAATATCATCCCTACAAGACGAAGCGAGGTCGAAAATATAATGTATATAACCGAAACTAATGTTACTCAAATTTCAAACTTTTTAAAGCCAATTTTTAACTGATAAGTGATGAAATATGGTGAAAATGTGTTAGAAAATCGAAAGCTGCTCGCAGAATTAGTCCCCGCCTCCTTCTGGATCATTATAAAGAGTAGAGTGAGATACAAGGTGGTTCAAATATGACCGGGATTGACTTATGTGTAAACAAGCCGCACTGCGCAGCATCTCTGCGACCTTGAGAAAGTGAAGTCACAACCTCCAGTCTCCTCCCTGCTCGGGTTAGAACTTGTTCAGTCCTCTTTGGGAGTTGTTAGAATGATGAGTGAACAGAAGGCACCGCGGCGCGTAAAACAACGTATTGTAATGAAATTTCCCGTTGGAGAAAACGTCTCGTCCACTGAAATTCACCATAGACTCCAACAACAGTATAGGGAAGAGTGTCTGTCCCGGACCCGTGTTTTGAGTGCTTCAAAGAGAGCAGAAAGCGCGTGGAGAATGAACCACATGATCGTTGGTTGCGAACATCCGTCACCGAGCCAAACATTAATCGTGCAGACGCGCTTATTCGTGAGAATAGGCACAGCACTATCAAGGAACTTGGAGCATTGCCGTCTATCAGTGTTGGTAGTGTAGCAAATATCGTGAAAAACCACCTGCACTATCGCAAGATGAATGCATGGTGGGTACCACGTACTTTAATGGACGTGAACAAAACGGTGCGCATGGAAGCTGCCAATCGCCTCCTACAGCAGTTTGAGGACAAAGGTGGTGCATTTTTTAAGTCTATAGCGACCACCTATAAAACGTGGATGCACTACTTCATTCCCGAGTCCCAGCAGTCATCACGCGAGTGGCGGCATATCAGATCTCCCAAATTCAATAGAGCGCTGAGGAGTCATTCGGCAGGAAAAGTGATGGCAACGTTCTTCGGTGACTGGCAGGGGGTTATCCATGTAGCCAGAACAGTCACTGCAGCTTATTACTCAGACCTCCCGACGTGAAGGAAAAGGTCCGATCCTATCGAAAGACAGGTAAAAAGCGGGTTGCTTTCATTTCTCAATAAAACCAAACACAACAAGTATTTTAATTATTCTGGACATCACCAATTTTCATAACGCCACCGTAATTCGAACCAAATTAGAACAAATGCAATAGACGATAATAAACCACTCTCCTTACAACCCCAACTTGATTTTTTTATCTATTAAGATGCTTCAAGATTGCCTTAAGAGAGCAGCGGTTTGAAAACAACAATCAGTAGAAGAATTCGTGGGTATATAGATCCAGGACCAACCCACCTATTTTTATAAAAGTGGAAATAAAGTTACCCCTTCGATTATAATGAAAAATATTCACAGAAACGTGTAAGTCTAAGAAACACTTGAGCTGTAGACAAGCAATGAAGGAAATGAAAAAGATGCCCTTCCATAAACTACCATATAATAAAAGTATTTTGAAATATCTTGAATAGACAAGGATCTTTTCAGACAAAAACCATCCACACAATGCTTGCAAAAAAACCCTCCCCCTTCCCTAAAACATCAGAATGAACAGTAGAACGACGCATGGAAATCAGGGTCAGAACAAACAAAAACAAGCGAAAAACTTGCTCAAATACAAATCTAAAAAATTAAAGAAGAATCAAAAAGAAGAAAATATGAAAATAAGGATAAATTGTGAAATAGTGAAAAATAGTCAAGTCAGGGACAAAAAATTATCAGCTAAAAGTGATCGAACCCAAATGCATCTTTCTAGAATTTACTAAAAAGAAGTGCAGGTCAAAAATTTGTCAGCAGAGTAGGAAATGAAGAAGTTGATTCTAATTAATAAAAACAAAATTGATCAGGACAGAACCTTTCTATATTTCTTCAGTATTGCGACAAATAAAGAGTAGGAAAAATGTAACGAATTTGCGAGAGATAAAATAAATATCAAAAAAAGTACTTGAACGATATAGAACTATTAGCGAATGAAAATAGGTTTGTTATTGGAACGACAGCTGATAATGCAAAACATAGTGTAGGTCGAATAAACGGATGACAACCGTATCAAAGTTTGCTCAACAAAGTATGTTGGCTAAAGAAATGTCTAGAATGAAACAAAACTCCCTCCCTAATATCAAAGAAAGTTATAAAGCTAAAGGCAGCCCAAAGGTAGACGAAGTAATTTTATCAGACGCAGGTAGTTGGGAACTTTTATCTAAAAGGGCCAACATGACGTGGACGAACGAAGAGAGAGCTTGTGCTACCAAAATATGCTTTTTAGCCGTGCTTTCAACTTACACCTTTCGCGTTCGTTCTCATTTGAAAATCGATTTTGTTGCAGGTAGAGAACTATAAAAATGCTGGTTTTGTAGCAAAAAATAGAAAAGAACACTGGAAGATATCAATGTAATAAACAGTTCCATTTTGCAGTCTCCGAGGCGATATGCGCGCAAACATGCCGTAGCTCTTCACTTCTCTAGTCGTACTAGATGGAGAACTTTGCACTAAAACCTTCATTTTCACTCACACAACATAGTTGTGGAGTACATGAACTTTCCACACAAATAGGTAAAATCGCTTGCAAATGTATGGAAACATCTTGGAAAGCTTGCTACATTAGCGCATTTGTTTTCTTTTGTAGTTGTTGAGATTAATATACAAAACTTTCGTTAATGGTATAAAAACCCACAAGATATCCATAAGAAGATTTCACAGTTTACGGTGAGTACCTAATGATGGGGAGGTTGGAACTTACTTTTTTGAGAAGGGGAGTCAGTTTATGCATTACTGCTACTTCCAACAGATTTGTGAAAATAGTTCAACAATTTTTTGCACCGAATATATAACTGGAAAAGGTTGATTTCAACAGAATGAAGTCATAATCCACGCAACAAGAGCTTCGTTCCAACATTTTGTTGGAGGTGTTTTTCGAGCTCATCGTGCGAGAATATCTCAAAGCTGAGATATACAAATATCACTCTAAGACTGTCCAAATCCTAGGAAATGCAGTATCATCATTCATGCATATTCAATATCATAAGTTAGATAGAATAATAAGGAACTTCAGAATGGGACTTCTTCATTTAAAAACCATTAAAATAAAACTTCCAATTCTTCAGTTTCACTATGTAAAAATAAATTTTGTACATCTCTATTGCTGTTGCTTTGTTCAGCCTGGAAAAAAGGATGATATTTTGTTCTACACTGTATGATACTAACCCTTTACATAAAATATTATCATCTTATTTCCAAATAGACAAATTTAAAAACCATAGATATTAAGCTGAAGAAGTAGAAACAGAAGACAAAACAATACCACTATCAAAGATTTTACTCTCAGCATATTATTTATATGTCTGCAACGCTTTCTGCTTTTACATTCGTAAAAGGTGTTAGTAATGTTAATTCAATGTATTTGTGCTTGTATAATTTAGTATTCAAAAAGTTTTCCACATCTTGAAAAATTTTGTTGTCGACAGACCTGTAAAAAAGTCGACTGTCTATTTGTTCATAGAAAATACAAAAACAAAAACAAAAAAATGTTTCGCTGAAAACCTAACCTAACTATACAACGTTGAAAGTAACCTTACATTGTTGAAGAGGACGAAAACTTAATCTAACCTTACATTGTCGAAAGCAACAAAAACCAAATCGAACGTTGTCTAAATGGAACCTATCCTGAATCTGAATGCGCGAAAGTTTAACGCCGTCATGGCAAAATTGTCCAGATTGACGAGTCAAAGTTTGACTAGCGGAAGTACAACCCCGGTCGTCGTGTTGAGGAGCACTGAATCCTCAGCATGAAGTATATACACGTGATGAAATAATTCACGTTGTTGCCGATACACCTGAGTCAGCGAGCTTGGCGAAAAAAATTAAGGAATAAATGGTACCTGAAACAGAAATTCGCACCGGTTACTGCAGGAGATACATATGATCATCTTAGCGAACACGACTATGCCCATAGACGCGTCAATCACAGTGACGATGAGCATCGATTTAGCGGTAAGTAATAGGATCCGGTATTTGTTTTTTTTAATTCTCAGGTGCTGCAAATGCCGCAAGTAAAAGGTGTTCGACGCTGTGCGTCCCTAATATGCCAATAATCGTCACTAAATTCTGCTAAAGAAAGTTTACTGAAGAACTAGTGGAGTAAACGGAAACCAACTTCACGTGGTCCTCATTGGAAACGCTAAGTAGCGCGGCTAAATGGTCGGTATTGTTTTCATCAATAAACATTGTTTTTCTAGTTGTTTGCATTGTATTATGGCACATTTATTAGACGGCGTTCCACCCTCACGCACTTAAAGTTAGGTTAGGTTTTTATCACTTCCGACAATGTAAGGTTAGGTTAGGTTTTTGTTGTCTTAGACAATGTAAGGTTAGGTTTAACGTTAGAATATTAGCGATAATTTTTTTCGTAATATCGTAAATCTATCGAAAATAATGCTATCTATGACCATAGAAAACACATTAGCAGAGTCTCCATTAAGTCCACCTTCCGCGGAACCAGTCTTTGGCTGGATGCTTCGATTAGTTGTGTGTCATCACAAACAAATGAGGAACATAGCGTCAACTAAACCAAATGAATGCTTACCCTTAACTGAGTTCTTTTCACTCTTTCATACTAAAATGTCACGTAATACATAACACGTGGCGCCGCGCTAACCTCCGATATGAGACGGAACTGGAAGAAGAAGAAGGTTAGGTCTAAAGTTGTATGGTTAGGCTAGGTTTTCAGTGAAAATGTTTTCGTAATGCCAAAGCCAGCTAAAGATGTAGGAAAAAGATTAGGTTAGCTTGGGTGGGGGTACATTAAATCAGCTGAGAAAGAAATCGAGTTAGTTTACTGGCGCATATTAATGTTAAAAAAAATTTAAGATTCTAATTAAAAGAAATTATTCGTTTTAATGTAGATTTCTAAAGAATATACGCGTCATATCCGTCAAATTTCTAATAGATGGCGGGACCACTCAAGACGGCCAGTGAAATGTAGGTTGCCTAACGTGGCGCGAGCAGCAGGCAACGACCTACGCTCCGCGCGCCCGACGAAATTTTTCTCGTTCGCGGGCGAATTTTTCGCGGCGCGTCCGTCCGCGGCCCAGCGAGTGCGCGTAGCGGGCCCGTCGGGGCGAGTGGCGCGTCGACCCGCGCAGGCCGAGCAGATGTCACGCGACGCAGCTGCGGCCCCGTAGCGAATTATTTGCATGTCCGCGCGCACGAGTCTCCCCCTCGTAAAAAACATGCGAACTAGCAGGCGTTGTTAAACTTTGTGGAATGCGGGCTGTGGGATGGACCTTGACGCATTCCACAGTCGCATAGCAGTGTCACCGATGTTGACGTCCGCCGCTGCACAGTTATCCTGGAGGTGCGAGCAGCGCGGCCGCGCGGACCCAGCCGTTTATCCGAGTTGCGACGGTGCCGGCCGCCAGCGCGCCCAGCGAACATCCGCCGCTGGGGAGCAGTGAGCGGAGCAGCGAGCAGCGACGCGACGCGGGCGACGGCAGCAGCGCCCAGCCATGCCCCGCAGTTCGGCCGTGTGCTGGTGCTCGGTCGCATTCCTTTCCCGAGGTTGCCCGCCGCGATTGGCCGCGGCCCCTTGACGTCAGCCGCGACCGCTCATGATAATGTGGTATGCAACATGGCCGAGTAGTCCGCGGTGTGTATATGTGTGCGTGCGTGTGTGCCCGTTGCTGTGAACTGCATGGACAGCGGTGAAATATGCCCCGGCGCAAAAATGGCGAGATTCCCCTGCCCGACGGATGGGACTTCGCGCGGGACTACGACGGCAAGGTCTACTTCATTGACCACAACTCGAAGAAAACGACGTGGATCGACCCGCGGGACAGGTAGGCCTGCGACCGGCGGATGCGAAGCGCCGCCGCCGCCTCGGCGGCGCCCGTCACCCGGCCCCACGAGCCGCCGCTGGCGGCCGCCGATCCAGCGCCTGGGCGCGAGGAATTTGTTTAAAAACTGCGCCGACGGTGCTGCCACCGCCGGCAAATATGCGAGCGAGCGCGTAAATATTAGATTGTTGTGTCTAAAAATATTTACAACTTTTCCGTGAATGCGTCCTGCGTCAGTGATTAAATTTACTTGGGCGCTTGCGAAAGCGCGGCGTCGCGCCCCGCAGCGCCGCACTCCCCTGGAGATCGGGCGGCCGCCGAGACCGCCTGGCGTCGGAATCCGACGCGCGCGGCGCCGCCGCCGCGGGCGCGCCGTCCGAAGATATTTCCGACAGGTCGCTGTCGGAGCAGTGGAGCGCCCGAGCGGGCCGCCACGGATGTATTAATAACTAATCACATACCAGTCATTTTTCGGCAACGTATGGTGCGACACCGGCGAAGGATCCGATGAACGTGTGTCGGACGTGTCAGCGTGCGGACTTCTATGCCGCTTGGAATTTGCTGCGTTTAAAGTCCCGTAGACGGCTCGGATTAGCATAAAAGTCGCCAGAAAACCAAAAGCAACGGGAACGACCTCGGGAAATCATTCCCAACATACGATGCCGTTTTGTTTTACGTAACGAGGGGGCGGATTTATAAGTAACCGAATTATTAATTAAAAAGTCGCTAAAATGTTCCAGTGATCGAATAGTCATTCGACAATTTATCACCACCAATGTCAGATTATTTATTATTGTGATCAAAATTGACATGCAAATTTTATTAACTTGCTACAAGTACACTACATCCGGTCTGACGAGAGCTCGGATGTTTATGCAGCACAGGAAATTCCATTCGACCAGTACAATTGCTGAAACTATTAGGAGACTTAAGTCATCATATTCATTCAATTATAAATTAGTGGGGGTATTAAAATCTTTAATAACAGAAAAAAATAATCGGTAAAACAACCAATCAGAAGCGTGGAGAAAAAGATACTGGCCATTCGCGCTCCTGGTACGTGGTAGAAGGACTTTTGACCTTGTTTTCAATATTTTGACTTTGTACTATCTATTAATGTTCATAGAGTCCGGAATTTTTAATGGTCAGCAAACAGATAAGAAAAATTCTCGCATAATCGCCTTATTTATAGTGGTAGTTTAACAAAAATGTTTAATATTTACATTCCAAAACTTCAACGTCCAGCTCAATTATTGTTCTGTGCGTGTACCATATTGGACAATAAAGTAATCGCACCAATCTTCTAGTTGTGGTTGCTCGAAAATGTCCTGCCCCATCGCCGGTTCGGTTGGTACCGTTCTGCAGGTACGTTTCGGGAAAGGAATTCGAATCGGCCTCGGAATTTCTCCGGCGCCCACCTGGCGTCCCTGTCATTAGGGACATCTGCGCCCGGCCGGCCAAGATTTATCTTCCGTTCGGGTCAATTTAGACAATGAGCATAGAAGGGTCATTCCAAATATAAAAGTGTTTTGGATGAATCTAACACATACCAAAGCAACCAATACTTTGGAGTACTTTTAAGTAAAACTTTTGTTGTCTCATTTATGTGAGTTTTTCCTGCAAAACTTCGTTGGTGTTCGCTTGTTGTGCTGTAGCTTTTTCCATATGTTTGGAGACATACCAGACTTTGAGGAACATGTCATCCGCTTGTCTGATTTTACCATCTCACTTCTCTTCATTCAAATGGGCGGTTGCAGCCCGTTCTGCTCTTCCGAGGAGGAAGAAGAGCCCAAAAGCAAGGCGGGACTTCGCCCCGCTTACCTTCACTGGCGAAGCCCAGTTATGTCATAGCTGCAAAGGCATCCATCATTGTCAAGGTTCGGAATCCATTTCTGGCGAGTTGGGCAAAGCGGGCTGATGCAACGCCCGAGCACGCGGCCGATATTCGGCCGCAGCGCGGCTCACCCTCCGTGATTCATCACTCGCCCCTGCGCGCCGCTGCTCTTGGTATGCGTAACACCAGCGCCCGACGGTTCGAGGCGTTGTGCAACTTCCTCCGAGGATAATTATCAAATTACCTAAGCCCACGTCGGAGCGTTTTCCTGCCGATCGATCGGAATTCTTTTTCCAGCCACGTACACCGCATCGCACTAGAAAGGCGACACTCCTACTTTACATATTTGTGCGTGCGATTGCACGTTTTCTGAAAGACCCATTGTGTCGTTTCGTAACGCGGTGGTGGATTTGGGCTGGGGGCAAGACCAGTTCGGTTTTCGCAGATGCCGCGGCTCCCCATTTGGTTTGTTGGTCGAATTGATCAATTGGTGATGTGCCGGAATACTATGGGCGTATTGAAAAACAAATCAAGTAGACGAAGACCTCGATGGATAATATGGAGTAGTGAAATGAATCGATCATCTGATCTATAGATATAAATATATTATGAAAAGGTTGGATTTGGGGGTGGGGGGATTGGTGACGAACAAGGTTGTTACCAAATTGATGATGTACCAGAAGGTTATGGGTGTCTTAAAAAATAAATCAAATGGAGGAAGACCTTGATGAATGATATGATGGAATGGGATAAAACGCTCAGATGATCGTTAGATACAAATATTTTACATTAAAATTATGCATTAGGGTAGGAGACCAAACCAATTTGGTTTTCGCAACAGTAGCTCATACAAGATGAGAAGCTATAATAAACGGGATCGATGAGCAATTCATAATGTATTAGAACACTATGGGCGTATTGAAAGGCGAATAAAATGTTTTGTAAGTTATACTGGAAACTAGGAGGGAACTAACGATGCAAAAGAGGGTTGGTGACAAATTAATGATGGTCTATATGTGTCTTAAATTGAACAGAAGAAAACCTTGATGAATGATGTGGAATATTTAGGCACAAATTTTTCATGTGCCAATTATGGATGTGTACTGGGGGACAGAATAAATTAGAAACCATGATGAATAAAGTTTCTGGCGAATTGACGGCTTACTAGAATACTGTAGTGATATTAAAATACGATTTGGATAGAGAAAGATTTTGATGGTTAATATGGTGAAATGAAATATATCGGTCAACTGATCTTTAGACTTACGGATTTGGGCTGCGGCAAAACCAAATTTGGTTTATTGGGTTTCGCCTGGTTTTGTAAGTCATATTGGGAACTACCAGGAAAGAAACGGTGGTGTACAGGGTTGGTGACAAATTATTGCTGTATTGAAAGACAAATTATGTGGAGGAAAACATTGTATGATACCGTGGGATGAAATGAAATCGGTCAGCTGACCTTGAAAAGCAGTTAAAAATTGGTTGGAGAGCAGAACCAGTTCGATTTTCGCAGTCATGGCAGTTGCTCGTTTGATTTTGTTGGCGAATTATTGTTACACCAAAATGCTACGAATATATTGGAAGATGAATCGGATGGATGAAGACCTCGATGGATGATGTGGAATCTTTTGAGCACAAATATTTCATACAGAAATTATGGATTTGGGCTGGGCACAGAACTGATTTGCATTTAGCAGCTTCTGTGGCTGTTCGCATAGTTTATAGGTCATATTGGAAACTGCGAGGGAGGGAACGATGATGAACAGAGTAGGTGATGATGTATCAGAATGCTATAGGTATATTAAAAGATTAATCGGATCGTAGACGACCTACATCGATGGTGTGCACAAATATTTTATATGGAAATTATAAACTTGGAATTGGAGCACAGCTAGTTTGGATTTCGCAGCTGCCACTTTGGTTTTATAGGTCGTATTGGAAACTGAAAGAGGAAACGATTACGATCAGGGTTGCTGACAAGTTAGTGATGTACCAAAAGACTATGGGTGTGTTAAAAGATAAATCGGTCAGCTGATCTGTGGACACAGATAATTCACATCAAAATTATGGATTCGAAACGGGGACAGAACCAACTTAGTTTTCGCACCTATGGCTTATATTGGGAACTACGAGTAAAGAAACCATAACGAACAGGCTTGGTGATATACTAGAATGCTATGGATGTATTGAAGACAAATAGGACGGAGAAAACCTCAATAGGTGATGGGGAATATTCAGGCATAAATATTTCACATGACCACTATTGATTTGGGTTGGGCACAGAATGAGTTTTGATTTCGTAGCTTCTACGACTGCTTGTCTGGTCTTGTAGGTCATACTGGATGTCATAATAGAGAATGATGAGGGTTGGTATCGAATTGGTGATATACCAGAATACTATGGGTATATCGAAAGATTAATAGTATGGAGAAAACCTTGATAGATTATGTGATGTAATATTGCAAGGGAGAATGAACGGGGTTACTGACAAAGTGGTGATGTACCAGGTCAGGTGTATCTTAAAAAATAAATCATGTGGGAGAATACCTCTATGTATGATATGGCGGAATGAAATAAATCGACCAGCCAAGCCTTCGGCACAAATATTTCACGTTAAAGTTATCGATTTGAGCTGAGAACAGAACCAATTCGGTTTTTGCTGCTAACTTCGGCTGCTTGTTTAGTTTTGTTGGTCATACTGAGAACTGTTTGGGAATAAATGATGATGAATATGGTTGTAGATGCGCCAGAATGTTACTAGGTGTTGAAAGATAAATCCGTTTAAGGGAGACCTTGATGGAATGAAATAAATCGGTTAGCCAATCTATAGATACGAGTACGTTATATGAAAATGATAGATTTAGGGTTGGGCAGAACCAATTTGGGTTTTGCAACGGTCGTGGGCGCTCTCTTGGTTTTGTCCGTCGTATTGGGAAATGCGAGGAAGGAAACGATGATGTACAGAATTGGTGATGTGCCAGAACGGTAGGAGTGCCTTAAAGGATACATCAGACGGACAAACCTCGATAATTATATGGTGGATAGATATAGATCGGTCAGCTGATTTTTAGACACAAATACTTTACACATTAAAATAATTGATTTAGGCTGGAGACAGAACCTGTGATGAACGAAGTTGGTGATGTACCAAAATGCTGTGGGTGTATTAAAAGAAATCGGGCGAAGGAAGGGCTCGATGAATGGTGGGATCTTTAGACAAACATTTCACATTACGATTATTTGCTATTATCGTCTTGTTAGATTCGCTATCATCTAATCATTTTATTACAATTTTTAATTTAGAAGGTTTTTAAGCTTCACTCAAGATGAAAAATGTTTTGACTACACTAGTAGGAAGACTATTGTGGTTCCCGTATTTTGAAAATGCCCTTAGACAGGTAGCTGATCTAACTTTACTTCCTCATATCAATTAAATAACGCTGAACCGTCTGTAAAACTTTCATTTTGTTTTTGACATCGTTGGAATGAATGCTCCGAGTTGGAATCAAATTCAATATAACACAATATGAGTAAATAATCAGGTTCTATGTTACGATTTTGTTTATAGAAGCACAGAGTGGAAGTTAAGTAATGGAGTACTTTATGAGGGGGTTACGGATAAAACACTTGAGGAAGAATGTGGTAGATAATAGTTTAAAAAGTGGCAAGGCAACGTCCTCAAACCCCCAACTAGTACTGAAGCGTGACCGAAAATACTGATGTGAAAAGTGAAAATTAGTAGCCTAAAAATTATTTGGTTTAAATTCTTTAACATTACGTTGTTCCTGTTCATAAGGCAAATTACAGAGTTTCAATTTTTGAGCATAAAGTCATGCAATTTTTGGAAAAATATCGAGGCGCCTAAAAATAGAGTACGAATAAGGCAATGGAACTCTACAGGGGACCGGAATTTACAACGGTCAGGAATTTACGACCCCCTTTATGGTGTCTCATTTCGGGCCGGCCCTTGATAATCCGGCTGGGTGGTGCGATGGTCGAGTAGAACAGTAGCGAGAGATGAATAGTCCAGCCGGCCACTCCAAAATTTCCTGAAGGATTCCTTTCAGTTCTGGATGCCCCAAACCGAGCCGCAGTTATCTTCAAGGGGAGCGTCACGCTGCCTGCATGATGCATCGGATGCTTGGCGCTGCCGAGTGGAAGTGAGCAGCGGCCGCGGAATGCGCGGCCAACAATTACTCAGGTATTTAAATGAACTCGTCTGAAAAAATGTCAACGTCACTGAACCGATTCGATGAAGTGGACGATTCGGCACGAAAATGAGTAAAGTCCGCGTTCGCGGAACGTGGCGCATTCCGCCGATGTTCCCGCGCCATTTTTTTGCGAGTTGGGTGGATTCTGGCTAGCGAGCGACGTCACGGTCGGGTTTGATGTTCTAAGATCGAGAGACGGCGTGCATTTTCTCAAGCTCGAGGTTAACAGTTGCGACACTTAAGAGTCGAGTTTTATCTAACCAAATTGACGAAACTGATGCTCACAAGTGAATTAAGGTAAAAGCTATGATTCATGACTTTGTAAGCCAATCAAGCCAAGGTGAGCCAAATTTAGACCTGGGCTCAACTCTTTAACCCTTTGGTATTCGAAATGCTCGTTCGACTCAGCTCTTCAAATGGCACCTTTTGTACTCGGAAGTAGAGTGCCAATAAACAAAATGAACTCCGAAAGGCGTGAGAGATATGGATATGAAAGACTTCCTTCAAAGTTAAATTGAGATACTGCAGCAAGGGCGAGCAATGAAGACAAATTTGCTTTTCTGCAAGAAAGGGGTCTTATACTAAGGATCTTGTATGCAGGTCGCATCAAAATTCCTCATCCAGAAAGTATAATCTTATAATTGGCTCGAAAAAGTTGAAGTAAACTTATTTGTGAACTAATTTGGACACAATTGGTGTGGTTTCACTTCTTTTTACGGCCCCCAAAAGATTTTCCCGTTATTCCGATCTATACCGTTCCATTTATAAGATCAAAAAGTGATTTATCGTTACAAAGATCTCATTGTTTTTGTTTCCGTCTAGTTTTTTTGATGCTGTACCAGACCATGATGTCTGAGATTGCATACGATCGAGTTGGTTGCGTGGTATAGAGGTGCCACCCACCACATGGTCTTGGTCAAAATGGAAGAGGAAAGGTTACTTCGAGTTGTAAAATTCATTAACGTGCGAAAAGGATTTTTATCTTTGCCAAAATGCGGTCGGAATGTTGGATTTGTGATAGCGAGTTCCTTGACCCCTTTGATTGATTGGAAATGCTAATTTTCACTTTTTGGACTTGACTAGCTTTTCCACAGATGTCTACGACATGGTATGAGCATCTTACGGTTCATTTCCTCACTCAAAGAACGGGTTGTAGTAGCTTACATTTCATTGTTCCAGCCAATTTGAATGCCGCATTTAACTCGCCGCTTGCTAATCGGCTTGTTTTAGTCTTGCATTATTTCGCACTTACTCATACAGTTCGCGGTCATTATTGAGCTGTGATTGTTATTGTTACATGAAAACTACACCTACGGACACGTGCTGGCGGTTGGACAACCGCACGGTACCAGATTTTGCCTATTCAGCAGCATCTTCCTGGTTTTATTAAACTGTTGCCTCCCACCCCCGAGTGCATCTTCCTTAATCCTTGACCTGCCGGCGCTAGGCGTCTAGTATGTTGGCGGCGGCGCTGCAGGCCCCCCGGCGTTTCCCGCGGATTGCTCTCTGTCCGAAAGTCCGGCGCTTGGCGGATGCCCGCGCGTTTTCTGAGCGTTTCGGGCGCTTTTTGCGGCCAACTTTCACCGGGAAGAATTCTCGGGCCGCGCGCGCGTCTCTTACTTTCTGCGGCCTCTGCATCGGCCCGTTTTGCGGAATTCGTGCGCTGGAATTTTATCGGGCCAGATTAGATTTCACATCGAGCCGCACGTAAACAAGATGCCGCGGGAAGCGCGCCGGCCTATTCCTCGCGCTTCGGGGCTGCACGGGGGACGAGGCAGGCTCCGGCGCTGATTCACGGCCCGATCGCACATTTGCGGCGGTGCACGTCACGTGAAGCCCGGCCCCAATGTAAACATCCAGCGAATTATGCCATTAAACCTGGCGCAATTACGGAGGAATTTAAGCTGGATTTTTATGGCGGCCGCAGCCTGTTTATCCTAGCGCGGCGCTGACGTCACGCGCCCGCTTTGCGCCTTATCACGGGCGCCTGGGCGCGCGGTTTTAGGCTGCCGATTAAAAAGTGGCCGAATGGCCATTGTCAGAGCTGGCACGAGCGCGGATGCCGTTAGTCGCGAGAAACGCAGATTCGTACGCTCGGAATTATGGAAATAATAATTAGTTACGGTATGCTGGGTTCACTCGCTTGATATGCATTCTTAGGATTCCGAGATCACGCTCCGGGAGGGGAAAGGGGCTATGGAATCTTCAACTTCTTCATTTGTCGCTATAGAAAGGAACATTTCCATCCTCTATGAAGATCAACAAACCAATCCGATCAATGAGTTTTGTAGTGTTTAGTCTTGAGAACATTTTTTAACATGGTCAAGGTTTGAATTGAGGTTGGGATTGGTTCAGGAACTTAACTAAGCCTCTTAAGTTAAAAACCAAGAAACGTAATGCGGACAACCTTAACCCCAAAGATCTTAAAGCGTCTTAAATCTTGTAGTTGTTCTCTATCAATCTTTTTCCCCTGTTCCCCTATGGGGTGACTGCTTGTAGCTTTATAATGCCATTTTTTGTACTTTTAATTGCACCCTCTACAACATTTGCCTCATTGCAGGTTCACCAAGCCTCAAACGTTCGCAGATTGCATAGGCAACGAACTGCCGATAGGATGGGAGGAAGCCTTCGATGGCCAGATCGGCTCCTACTTTATCAACCACATGAACCGTAAGCAATACCCTCATGGTCAAAGCGCCCCTTACAGCCTCTCGGCATTGCAGAATCGACGCAGCTGGAAGACCCCCGGCAGGAGTGGCGCGCCGTCCAAGAAGCCATGCTGAGGGAGTACCTGCAGACCGCTCAAGATGTCCTGGAGGTGAGCAAATGCGCAGCACCCGGAGTGAAAGTGCCGGACTGCGAGGCCGTCAATTTGGCCGCCAAAACAAAAATTCGCCCAGCTTATCTAGCTCTTTCGATCTCGCGCATTACTCTTTGTCTGGGAATTCGCGTGACTCACTGCACAAGAGCGCACTCGAAAATCTCGACGGGAAATGCTTCCCGGATTAATGTGCCAATCGGCGATGTTTAATGGGTGCGAATTGGAAATCACGCAACGTTCTTTTTCAGGCCAAAAAAGATATCTACAACATAAAATCCCAAAGACTGGTGTTAGCTCAAGACGAATACAACCACCTCAACAACGCCCTGGCCGCCCTCAACACGTCCAGGACCAGCCGTGAGTAACGAGTTCGGCGCCGGCCGCAGCTTTTTTACCGATTTCCCTTGCAGTGTGCTCCTCCAGCAGCAACGTTAGCACGAAGTACGACCCCGAGCTGCTGAAATCGGATGTGGCCATGGCCAAAAACAGGGTGTCGCGCCTGAAGCGAGAGCTGGACCAAATTCGGAACGAGATGAACTGCACCCAAAGAGGAGTCGAGACTCTAACCATGTAAGTGTTTTAATATCAATCGATCAGAAAGCCGTTTAATTGCATGCAAATCGAGCACTTCATTATAATTTCATGATTAGATTAATGAGAAATTGCGAATTTCACTTTATAGAAAACGCTTTACAGCCTAATTGAAATTATATTATTCCTTCAGAGTGGAGCAGAAGATGACCGCAAACCAGGGCGGCTGCTACAACATTGTGGAGGCGCAGGCCATCATGACGGAGTTGCACAACATCCAAAAGTCGCTCGTGTCCGGTGAAAAAGAGAAGGCGGAACTGATGCAGTCGCTGGCGAAGCTCAAGGATGACCTGACCAGGCTGCAGCTGTGCGAAAGCTCGCCGGAGACGTCCACGTTAAGCCTGCCACAGGAGAAGCTTAGCACGGCGTCGCAGACGGACTTGTCATACGACATCGTGCCTATCGGAACGCGGCTAGCCGAGATGGCTAAAATGCGGCTGGAGTACGACGAGGCGCGCAAGAACGTGCAGCTGATCCAGCAGAAGCTGGCCGATTTGGAAGAGAAAATGCAACCTGGGCAGGTGGAATCTGACAAGGACCGGCTGCTGCTGTTCCAGGAGAAAGAGCAGCTGCTGCGGGAGCTGCGCAGCATAACGCCGCGGACCCGCTCCAAAGAGGAGATGTCCGATATTCAGCTGGAGTGCCAACGCCTCGAGCAGGACCTGAACAAAGCTCTGGAGGTGTCCAACAGAGCGATAGCCGACAGGCTACGATTGCATGAAGAGAAGCAGATGCTCTTGCAGCAGTTGCGCGACGCATTACGGCTCATGACGCAACTGGAGTCGCAGCTGAAAACGCTTTCTGCCAGCACGCTGTCCGTCAGCAGCAGTTCTAGTCTTGGTTCCCTTTCTACCACAAGTAGTAAGGGCTCTTTAAGCTCCGGCCTAAGCTTTACGGATATATATGGAGGTCCCCAGTGTATGGGTTTTTCAAGCAGCGCCGACAAACCTGTGGATATGATGGACTTGCACAGACGGGTTGAGAGGCTGCTCAAGGAGGGCGAGGCTAATACAAATACGCCTTCTCCTGGCAGGTCTCAACCATCCCTGTCACCTCGAAGTTCGCTATCATCCGTGTCTCCACCAGTGTCCCCTATGTATGAGAATCTCCCCTGTATTGTCCCCCCACCATCATACGAACAAATAGAACAGGACCGCAGACAGCAGATCGAGCAGAGCCTGCTCAGTGAGCAATTGGCTGCAGAGTTAAAAGCTTCACACTCGTCTGTATCTGACTATTTTTATTGCTATAGCCAAAGAGTGCCCATGCCCAGTTTGTCTCCGGTAGGAGATTTGTTTGAGGCTCAAGTAAGCAACATGTCGCAAGGTTCTGGCCTGGGCAGGCCGGCGAGGCACTCGTACGAAAGCGCCGGCGATGTCCCCTTGTCGCCCATTTCAGAAACTCCTCCACCTCTCCTTGACCATGAAGAAACGCTGCAGGGGTCCGCTCTATCTCGGACGTCGTCTTCAGGGACTAACACCCGCTCGATCTCGGCGGCTGTCAGTGATGAATCGGTTGCAGGCGATTCTGGCGTTTTTGAGGCTTCCAACAGGAAACGAGCTTCGAAGCTGTTTGGGCCCGAAGACTTGTTCGACACTGCCCAGGTACAAATCAAGCTGCGTTACGTGTTCACCGAGAATGTGCTGAATGTGTGCTTTGAGCGAGCTCGGAACCTGGGCGCCCTTTTTATACCTGATAATGCTCAAGTGTAAGTATTCCTCTGTGCTGGTGTGTGCAGGATTGTAGACGTGACTTTGCTTTATAGGTGCATCAAGGCTGCACTGCTGCCGTCTCTGCCTACAGTTCCAACAGTTTGTAGTACAAAACCAGTTAGGGATCTAGTGAAACCCACGTTCGGGGACATTTTTAACATGAACGTACCTCTCAATAAGCTCTATACGAAGACGCTGCAGGTCAACATCTGGAGCATCAACAATAACATGCAGGAGAAGTGTGTGGTAAGTATCCTGATTTTTAAAACGCCGCATTAATGGAGTTGAGCATCTCATAAACGTTGCATAATTGGTTGTTGCACAATTGTCTAATTGCTCAACACTACAATAAGCAGCACTATAAATTGGTTTAGCAACAGACGTAAATGGCCAGACTATCCCGTAAACATTAGGTGTTTTGAAAATAAGAGTTCGTGATATAACATCCTATTGCTATAAAAGTAGTGGACTGGAGTAAATGAGGTGCTTAATTAGCGAGAAATAATATTAAATTTTCATGGAGAAACACCTTTTGCCGCTCAAATTAGTCAATTTAATTGATTCAAATGGGGCATTTTGTTTCACTTAATTATATAGCGTTGTTTGGCAGGAATTTGATGTAATCATGTTGGTTAATCAGAAAATTGTGTAGAATATTTTTGTCGATTCCTGCTTTTAAAATTTTTATTGAAAGGTTATAGATAACCTGAGAAGGTTTGATGAGACAAACGAGTGAAATTGAAAATCGGAATCTCGATTTGCCTTTATCTTTTGAATTTTATGTTTTTGATCGTTCTTTTTGTAAACAAATAAAATATAAGTCTAAATCTATAATTAAAAGTTGATTTTACATGTTTGAATTTAGTGTTTTATCAGCTTTTAAAGTATTTCTTAATAAAAGTACAAATCAAAAAAAGATTGAAATGCCATATTGATTGTTGTGTTCATTAGAGCTGATCTGTCAACACAAGTGACGACCCTTGCCAGGAAGTTTAAATTATTTCCGACTCTATGTTGAAGGTCTGCAAGCGTTGGTATTGATATCGCGTCCGGCTTATTTTAGATGGTTTTAAAGTTGTAATAAATAATTAGTGGACTTGTCATGAAGGAATCATCCTCATGGATGTTATTATGTTGCTGTAAGCGAAGTGACGTGTTCATTTCATTGATCAGAAACTAATAAAAATGTTCATTCTGTTGGCTTAGGTAATCAAAATGAGAGGTTTTAGTTTAAATTGCCGTGCCGCAACATTATACTCTAACAGTTCAGCGTTTTGTGTTAACGTTTCCGCTATCATTATACAAAACCTCGTTATCGCCGACGGCGATGAAATTTAGTATCGAATTAAGTTAGCTGTCAAATAACATGTTATTTCATCATTATAGAGCACGGCGGAATATTACCGCAATCGCCATTACCGAATTGTCTAAAACAACTCTTTGTGGCGAAGTCCGAATGTCTTTTTCTTTGCAGGGCTGCGCTCAAGTGAGCCTGGCGGACTTCAACCCCCAAAGCATCTCCCAGAAATGGTACAACATCCTCAGTCTGCAGCTGATGGAGGCCGGTGAGGAGGGCGCAGCGGCGCGGCCGCTCGCGGCGCACGACAAGCAAGACTCGGACGCGCCCGCCGCCAAGCACGGTGCCGGCGCGAAAGAAGAGAGCTCGGACGACTCGACGATCATCTCGTCGCAGACGTCGACGCTGACGAGGAATCAGGACGGCGAGCACTTCGAGCCGGCGCCGAACTTGAACTTCGCGGAGCTGGTGAGCTGCCTCAGGAACACCGAGGACTTCGACAGCGAAGATAGTGAGGATGACGATGAGGAAGACGACGACGACGAGGAGGAGGACGAGGACGAAGAGGGCATTACGGTCGACTTCAGGCAGTGCGAGCGGCTGGAGGTCGTCCTCGAGGACTGCGACGACGCGGAGGGTCGCGAGGACCGTTACACGGACAAGCAGACCAACACCGAGTGCACGTTCTACCCGGAGCACGCGAAGCAGATGAAACTGGCCGCGGCGAGCGGCGCCGGCGGGCTGGACAGCAGGGGGGTCATCAAGCGGTCGCAGACGTTCTCGCCGAGCGCGGCCGTTTCCAAGAGCCACTACATCTGCAAACTGAACAGAAGTGACAGTGACAGTGCGATGCCGCTGTACAGGCGGAGCGGCAACCCCTTTCAGCGCAACTCCGTGGAGCGGCGCTCGCTGCGCTTTCGGCGCCAGTCGGGTTCGACGGTGAGCCTGTCCAAGAGCAAATCGCACAGCCATGTGCCGCCGACGGCGCGGACCTCGCTGGACCTGGAGCTGGACCTGCAGGCGCAGCACACGCGCCTCTACACCCTCAACTTGGAGCTGGAGAGGCTGCGGCAACTGCGTGAGCGCTTGGAAACCGCGAAGCAGCAGGGCGACGCGGACCTCGCGTCGTGGGTGCTGGAGGATGAACAGTTCCAGCACTTGCTCTCGCAGGCCGAGGGCTACAGGCAGGGCAGGACACCCGAGGAAAAGAAGGTCGAGAAGATGCTGCGGAAGATATCTAGGGAAATCTACAGGCTTAGGAAAAGCAAGGCTGGGAATGGGAAACCTGATCTTGTTTCGTTCAAGTAAGTATATTTGGCTATTGATAAGAAATTAAAAATACTTTCAAGCACAATAAATAGCTTTGTTTATCAATTGTGTACTTAACATTTTTAAAATGCCTCAATGTGAAAGGTTGATATATGTGGAGTGTTTATGTTGGTTGTAAAGTTCTTTTTGTCTTGCTTAATTTTTCAAAATTAACTGTATTTATAGTTGGCGTCAATACTCTTGAAGGTAATTGCTAATTTTATAAAACAGCAATCCTGAGTATGTCACTGTTTGGTAAATAAATTAGAGATTCATAAATTTTTGATAATAAGAGAAAATAAAAAAAATGTAAGTTTCAACATGAGTTAATAACAATTTAAATTTAATAGTTAATATTCAAAAAATAAAGTATGAAGAAAAAATAATGGGGCATTGACAAACAAGTGAGCTCAGCACAACTACACTTTGAAATTGTGATAATAGAGGTAGCTGAACAAAAACAATTTTGAAAGGAAGGGGCCGAGAAAAAAATGTAGAGTAGTGTGGTGTAGGTGTGGCATTGAATTTTGCCGTATTGGAATTTTGAAATCTTGCTAATTGATTAGATTGGATTAAAGTGGGTCTTGATAATTGTACTCCACTCCAAGAAAGGTAGCAAATTAATTTGGTCTTGAAAATTATTGTGTGTGATAACAGCTATTATCAATTTTTAAAATTTTGCAGTCTTCAAAAATAGCTCTGGTTAATTTCGTGGCGTGGCTCATTTCAAAACCTTCTAATTTATCCCACAAATGTTCTAAGGGCTTAAACAGTCCCAATACATTTACTTCATTAGTTCTACACAATTTGAGTTGTAAAGATGGATGTCTTCAGAAAGGTGTTGCCTCAATGTAGATAGCATAAAATATGACATAATCCTTTTATGTTCAGAGTTTACAAGAATTAGGAAGGGTTGAGTGGTGATAACAAAGTCTCTTATGTGTTCCAATTATTGACAAGGGGCATTTAAAAATTTTTTGCTTCCATAGCAAGCAAAAATGCCTACCTATTTCTTTATACAGATTTCTAGTTTCCGCAGTTTGATTACGCAGTCCATTTCAGTAACTTAAGAACTCCCCAATGTTTAACATAATATAAAACTTTTTACTCTTATCCTCTCAGTCACAAATGACTTTCAATGTATATTTTAATTGGTCTGATTTTGAATTTGATGTGTTTGAAACCTTTGGTCAAAGTTGGGTGGAGCTTTATTCACTGTGCTAATTTCAAAAAAGAAAGTTTGAACGCCCAATGTGACAAATCATTATCTTTACCATCGACTTGTGTAACATCAAAGTCAGGTACAAGATAATACATCCCTCTGGGCCCACCCGTGTACACAAATAAAACTTTTCTAAACCAGAATTTAATTTCAGAATCTGCTATAGTTTCGTTCAAATTTCGATGCAAAGTTTTTTAAAATCGGGGTGAAAGATTCTCATGTTGCAATGCTGTAATTGTTGAATCTATATAATGCTGATTTAACCTACAGTTTATCGTTTTATAACGAACTTTTTCTTAAAGGGTTGCTAAATACCAAACGTTTACTAATATATTGCTCAAGATGATAATGACGTACTCCCTAATAGTAGCAGTAGGATGTTATTTTGGATTTGTATTAGATACACGCTTAGTAGTTTTACTAATTATGGAATCATGAATGAATCTTCATCTTAAGGTGTGAATGTTTTGGTAGCAAACGATCTCATACTCTTCATGCTCTAACAAATGTTCAAAAGTGTAGGGTAAAGCTAGTTTAATCTACTATACCCTGAAGGTACTTAGACTCAGACTCAGGTCTGAAAATTGTGAAAAGCCCACGAGATTCATTTCATCCCCCATATAGATCACAAGCCTAGTGTTCAGTTTGTCATCATCAATCTGGTCTACCAGAAAGGTTTGGGAGTTTTGAACGACGTTGAATAAAGTTTCCTGCTGTAGAGGCTGCTGTAATTGGCAATTACTCGTTCTGGAGAGTACAAGTTTTTTCTCTGGGGAACATTTCCGATTCCAGGAGGTAGCTGTTGAACATTTAAGCATAAAAACACTTCTACCAGTTACTGCCTCGATAACCCATCACCTTATTACCTAAAATAGGAATTCTAACTAGTCACTGCGTCAACTGATAACCATAAATGATGCAATGAATGGACGTACTATTTGATTTCGGTTTCGTCTTGCTCAGCCATAATAGCTTCTGCCCTCACTGTAGGAAGGTTTTTATACTTTAGACTCAGAAGAAGTAGATACGTTACAAAATTCTCAATCTACAATGAATATATCTTGCTCGTGAGGTAATTGAGAAATGATGTAAAATTATAGTACAAAATTGGTCATCCTGATGTCTGAATCATAGAACAGTCCTTCTGTATTCTAAATATGTGTCAGGAATACACACTATGAACGGTTTCACAAAGTTCTTTCCAGCTCTTGCATCAAACCCTTGGAAACAATAGTTAATTGATTGCTCAATTTTTAAATGAAATAACCGTAGCAGATTCAGATTGTTAATTGAAAAGGATGATGGTATTAATGTATTTGATTATAACTGCTCATCAAGAGTCTTAACTACTTAAACAATTGAATTAGAATTTGATATTACATGCGCTACAATAGGCTTCCGTTTCATTTCAAGTAACTGAATCATGATGGTTTTTTCCTTTCTTTTCTCCATCCACACCAAATAATCGAATTGTGTCATATTTTGTCACTTAGGTGGAGCTCAATGACTTCCAAAAACACAAAACCTAGTCGATTTGTGTGAGGCACACCGTTTTCTGTGCGGATATAGAAATAATTGCTTATCCGTTTCCATTACTTTTACACTCATGATGATCTGTGCAGAAGCTGTGTCTAGCTGATATATTTTTTTGGAATTTTTCTTTTTCTCAAAACTTTGGTATACTATCTATTGTCAGAGTAGAGAAATGCTATTGTGATGGTATTGAAGTTGTGGTGTTTGCGATGTATTTTTTTCTAAGCTTGCACCTCTTACTTCCTTTGTAGTCTCCATTTTTGACACCCTAAAGTTTTCAATTTTCAGTTGGGAGAATGTGTTAAAAAAATTTGTTTTGCATTTCTTTAAAGTCTTTTTTACTACCTTCACTCTATGGTCAAGATTTTTAATACCCCCATCACACTCATTTTTTGTCACGATTCCAATCTGTACGCTTTAAATAAATAAAGTAAATAAAAAAAAAGGAATTGAGGTTGATGTAAGAGTGTTAATCACACTATGAAGAAAATCTGAATATCAAAAATATTTTTAAGTTAATATAAGTATCACAAGTTTATAAATTTTAACGCGCAAATACAAGACAGAATTCGTAACGCACAAACCATAAAGTACCAAAATAGACCTTTAACGTAAAAATGGAGTAGAAGATAAGACGAACATGCTGATAAATTAATTATAGGAAAAAAGAACAAATGCCGATTTCTACGTCGTTCCACGCGTACTCGCAAATGCACACAATGATAATCAAGGCGCAAGGACGTATATAATAGTATTAAACATAAATAGATAAGATAGAGAACAATTATAGGAACAAATTACTTCACATTAATGTCGAAAACAATTTTAATGACTATAAAAAATACCCCTCAATTACTAACATTGTTTGAACGGAGAGGAGAGGCGCAAGATAACAAGAAGCATAGGACTAAAATCCAATGTAGATGAGAGAATTAATCGAAATAAGGAAAATAAAAACAATTTTAACAAAGTACATTTGGAATAGAAAAGAACAAAGACACCAATATACAGAATTAAAAAAAAACAAGGGCATTAAAAGAACAAATTCTATAATACCTGATAAAGTGGGGAATTTTACATCAATTAGTGAAAGAATTTAGGGTCAATTAATGCTCCAACGGAAGGCAATGACGGGGAAAATGGTAAAACTTCTATAATGATGGCAACGAAAGTTTTAGGAGATTTAACACCAAAGTAGGTGGGACAATTTACAACCAAACAACAGCAGAAAAATGTAAGATACACAAAAAGACAAATAAAAATGGTCTTAGTCTTAATAAGCTAAGGTAAACGAATAAAAGAGACTGTCAAAAGAAAGTACGGAAAAGATTACAGAAATTGTCACAAAAAATAGGAATTGAACATAAAATAAAGGCTAAAAGTGGTTTAATAAACGGTGCAGAAATGAGATAGCGAAGAAGGAAGATTAATAGTAACAAACATTGAAGAAGCTTAATAATGAAATGTAAAAATAAAAATGGAGATTTTGAAAATACACTGGAAAGATACAAATATCATAGAGAACTAATACTAAATAGGCGAGAGTACAAAAATTTAAGGGTAGAAAAGCGAGGAGAGGGATAAAACAAAACAGCATGCGAAGAGATCGTGAAAGTAACGAAATACCTGAGTAAGAAAATAAATGGGAACTCTTGAAGAAGAGATTACGATATAAGTTAATGACCTGGAATTAATTACTCAAATGTAAAAATAAAAATATTAGTCAGGCGCCAAATTGAAAATGAAAAAAAAGAGAATTTGACCAAGTTGAAAAAAATGGGACTACTAATAGACAGAAGAAGAAGAGATAATATCAGAACATTAAATTGGAAGATGGAAAATGGATGGCATAACGAAATATATTGTAACGAATTATACTGTGAAGTTCAATATTGCGATAGTATCGACACTTACATGAGTTAGCCAGTTCCTTTTTTAGAAGACCATCTAGCAGGTGGCATTAGCTCAACTCATAAGTTACCCCAAGAATCTTCTCGAGATTTGTTGAAGAACTCTGCTGTGTTCCTTAGCTGTTGAAATACCAAAAATGACATCTGTCAAATTTGCATTTTGTAAATCTGTTATTTGGAGTGAATTTATCAAACCCAATTCGTTTGTAGACAATTACCTTATCACGTCGAGAAGATAATGGCACTTCATATTGATAACCAAGCATTTGCTACTGTAAAATAAGCACCTAAGGTTTTTTACACTTTGCTTTGATTTATTTAAAATGTTAAATTGTCAAAGCGAAAAAACTAGCGAGCTTATTCAAGCAAAGGTTGAGTTTTAAAAAAAGAAATAGAAGGCATCCAACTCTAATGGCCATCATGAACACAGAAAAGAACTTTAACTGGAGGTCTACCCAACATTACCCCCGCTACCGATTATCTAAATATAAAGATTAATAAACGAAGCAAGTAGGTTATCATGCCAAATTAAATTAATAAAACACAATAATGACATCTACTCAAAATTGAGGAATATCCTCAGGACTTGGTTATAATTTCTCGTGAGCATTAGAAATAATATTAGTTGAGAGTATGAAATTGTGATGGAGCATGAAACCAAGTGTGAAGAATTTCAAATATGCAAGGACGATCGCTGCCTTCATATCTACCTTTAGCGTACTAGTACACGAGGTCACAATTACTAAACGAATCGAAACGACGAAAGCATGCAAGGCTAACGTAGGATAAATTTTGGGAGTAAATTTAGACGATCTGTAATTGGTGCAGGTACGAAATAGCGAACTGAGAGGTGAGGAATGGTGGTTTATCTTCTTGAAACGGTGAATTGTGAAGTACAAGTGTAAATGGTCTGACTATGCATAGCACTGATCACCTTAAAAGCTCAACAAACCCTTCACGAAATGCACCACTGAAAGTATCATTTTGCGCCCTAACCAATCGCCAATATTCTTTGCTCAAGTTTAATTTATGCAAAATTGCTTTGTTTGGAGGAACTTAAAAACCACCTGATTTTTCATATGTTTATGTGTATCTCCATCTTAATATGTATTTGGTTCAGATCTGCATATTCTGAATGGTAGGCACTTAAGAAATATTTGAGGTTTTTCGGTGGTTTCTCTTTATTGGATCTTTTCGAGTGTATCACATGATAGAGTGTATCATTCTGGAAGATATGGTTATTGGTTATTCTGAACAATATAAAAGGGAAGTCGATGATCAGCCGGTAACACCCTACTATGACGAGTGGTAATGGTTGCTACTACAGGTAATGTTAGAAAGGAAGTTACGATAAATTCTTGGTGTACTGTCTTCAGGTTTGTCCTCATATATTTTCATGAAGTCATCGCTTTCACAAGACTCGCCAGTTCTATATTCCTTCTGTAATTTTTTTTCCTTGGATCATACATTTTTTTTGGCGTTGCTATCCAAATTTCTGAGTGCGCCTTTGTTGGTCTCAGTCGGCTCAAAATTGGTAAGAGGAGAAAGATCCTGAAGTGCTGCATTCTGCCTGAACTCTGAGCTGGTGAAGGTAAATTTGGATTCATTGCAATTACGCTAGATTCGTCTTGTATATATATTCTTTATATAAAGATCACTCGTTCTAGTAACCTTTCTTCAATGGCCTATGAAAAATTACATCTGGGTGTGGTATGTGGTGAAAAAATAAGGGTGGCATTAACAGTAATGTTACGACGTTTTCCTTACAGAAATCTTTGTGTATATAGCTTTAATAGTTCTTCCTCGTGTGGGAGGCATCCTTTGAGCAAAAGAGAAAAGCATTAAATGTCCATTCATTGGTAAAACTGGAGACGTCGGCTGCCTGACAGACAAAATCAGTTAACTTAAATACGCAACTGAAGGAGATATTTTGTCCCCTTTCTTTAGATATTGCTGAACAAATTATTTTTTGCTCTTATAGCGCTAAGATTTCTCTTTGTATCATTTAGATTATTTGTAAATTGCTGGGATTGTCGAAAATACAAATTTTTAGGTTTCCTCAATTGTAGAGGAGTCAAACCGTAAAGATATTTCCAATAATCTTTCAGTTATGTTCACCTCTTGATTACGGCTGGACGTAGATCTGGTATGTCAGTAATAGTTGATGCATAGATGACCCAGAATACATTGTGCCTTTCAATTGGCATATGTAATGGAGGGGGGGGGTCCTAGTTGATGCATAGATGACCCAGAATACATTGTGCCTTTCAATTGGCATATGTAATGGAGGGGGGGGGTCCTTGTAGTCACAGTGGGGTGATCGGCATTTCCTGAACACATGCTACTCCGGTTTACATTAGACTATTTTATAAATTATAATTTTTTTATTTTCAATTATCAATTTAATTGGGCTAGAACATCTTATCATGAAGTGACAAAAAGCATAATAAAATATTCAAAATTGAAAGAACAAGATTTTATTTTCTATTTTAAAATGTACCATCAAATCGATGAGAGTAAAGGCTTGCTTGAATATTACGTGTTTTTTGTTGTTGTTTTTTTTGTCCAGACAAAAGCCTGTTAGGTCTCTTCTTTGAATAAAGCTGGTATTGAGGCGGTGGGCTTTATCTGATTAACAGCATTTCCTCTGTTCTTCCCTGTCAATTATTAAAGTCTATTAAAATGTAGATAATTCTGTCTTCAATAGCACTAACGTTAATATTCTTTTTCTTTAATTATTTTTTATTACATTACAGATATATTCCACTTTCTATCTTTTCCGAAAACATTGTTCGTTATGAAGTCTGTCTTGTTGAAATTTGTTATTACAATTGGAATCTTGGAACTTTACTGTCTGATCTAACACCTTCAAAGTCAAGGTAAGCCGTTTTCACTTAGCACATTCCTTTGGGTCGTTTCTCTTTTAATATGTATACTGGGAAGAATGTGCTTTTACTTGAGGATTACATTTTAGTACGTTACAGTCATTTCCCAATTAGAGATTCCATTGTTCGTTAACTCATCTTCTGATCTTAAAGTTATTCAAATATCAAAGGCTTTTCACTTTTACAAATTGAACAAACAATTGGAATGTGTAAGTATATTCCGCATTTTGGTATGTTCTAATTGATGTGGGTCTGTAGGAAAATGAAGAGAGCGATCATCTTTGTTTTGAAGAAAAACCGTCTGGCGCAAGTTTTTCAATGCGTTTATTGAGGAATTTGACATTGGAAGTTGTCTACTTCTTCCTCTTCCACCTCTTAAAGGTAATACAATAGCAAAAGCAATTGTGAATGTCGTCACTGGCTTTATGGTTGTTTTGCTTGTTTTGGCACTGGATTATTTTACTATTCACTGGAATTCTGAGGAACTGTAAGTTTTAAAAACCACTGGCACTTAATTTCTCTTTGGGGTAACCCCACTTTCTAAAAATAGCAATTATAAATTGTGCAGTAAAGCAAAAAAAAAGAATATGATGTTTCGTTTCGGATAATTACACATTTGCCACTTAATATATATGCTCTACATCCACTATTAGTATCTTGCTCTCTTTATGTCATTAACTTCTAGTAAATTAGCGATTTCTTTTCCTCACTATTAGGGTTCAAAAAAGTTGTACCAAGTATAGATGATTGACAGTCTTTTTGAACACCATAGCACTGCTCTATATTGTGATGCACTTTGTTTTTATTCTCAATCATTGTTTTGTATTCTTAAATCTTCCGCGTGAAGATCGACTTCAAATTGCCTTCTCTTCTGCCTTGGCATTTTTGCTACTTCCCTTCTCCCATCTCCATGTGCAAGTCCCGTTTCAGCTTGATCATGAAAAACTGAATTCTGAAAAATGTTTCACAGCAAGACTGAATTGTAATAATCATGTTCTTTAATTCTTTTTTCACAAGCCTAGAACTCTTCATATCTAGTTAAAAAAAAAGCAAACTGGAAATATGAGAGAACGAAAAGGTGGGCAGTGCTTACATCTCAGAGATTATTCTGCAGTGGTAGACCAATTAGTTGTAGCCTTTTGGTGGACTTCAAGCGTCTCAATTCTACATCCAACCTAATCTGGTGGTTTTTGACGAAATGTTCTTCATTGATGATGTCAGCTTTGCGATCTTCTCTCCCAGTTCTACTGTAAACTATGAATTCAGCAACACTGAGAAGCTTGTGCTCTTGTTCTCAAAAAAGGGTTACTTTATGGTTTCCAAATCTTATTTACCAGAAAAATTGTGGTATCACCTGGTTATATATATAAAAAAATAAATTATTGTTGACTTATATGTGTATAAATTATTTTTTGTCGTTCATAGAAATGTACTGATAAGTATGAGGATTTTTGGTTTCCTAAATCCTGATGACTTGAAACAAAAACACTTATGGAGTTTGAACAAAGGTCAGTAAATATAGCACAGCTGGTTTGATGTGTTTAATTGTCGCCTGTTCCTTAGTTGGTGCGGTTCAAACCTTGCTACAAACATAAAACTGACTTAACTCATTTGTAAAGCACTAAATCTAGATCAATTATTTTCATTTTTTTGCCATGGAATTTTTAAGAATCCATTTGCATTTTGTAAAATCTCAACCCCACCTTTAGATTTCGCAGAACGCTCTAAAACTGATTTAAATCATTAATTGTAAAATTTCTTTGAATTGTCCAATATTATTGTCAACCAAAGTGTTGTCCTCTAACTTCTCCCCATTATCTACAACAGCCTGGCATTGTTGCAAGTATCTGTACAGTCACTGTTATTTTTCTAATTCTATTCATGCACACACACTAAAATCCAGAAGTCCAAACCAAAATCTGCATATATTGAATCCACAGGTGACTCAAGGGCAAATTTATTATGTTAAATTTGGATGTATTCAGTTATCTTTATTTTGAAGCATAGCCTAAATAAAGAAACCGGGACGTTTTGTTCCATTGTCGGTTGCATCCATAGAATCCACGTGAATATTCAATTCTTATAGAAAAATTGACTAATTGACTGTCCACTTGAGCTACTTTTGCTTCAGTATTTTTCTTGATATAAAGAACTATAGGTTACATTATAAACAAGTTCCAAACATTGAACACACACCATTCACAAGAAGCTTGGTTGTTGGCCAGCTTACCAACATGAGTGAATGTCAGTACATGTCATCTTCCACTTTGTTTCACTATCCTTATCAGCCTTACAGCTCCATTCCCACAGAAGGTATTGTGTACGGATGCTGCGTTCTTTTTTCAGTTGTCTATGTATATACTATGTGAAGTATGCATATCTGTTTGTGATGTTTCTAGAATGGATTTGAACAATTGGAGAAATACAAATACTTATGCCTGGTTTACTGCCAGTCTTGCAGTAAGTGCAACGTAAGTTTCTTATATCTCTTCTGGTAGACATTATGCTGACTTCGTATAAAGGTTTTTTATCTCAAATCTTATGGAAGTGCACATCAACAGATGGTTTTTTTAAAATCTGTTGTCGGGTTCTTGCACCTTAGATCATCGTCCATTGGTAACAAACTTTGTGCCATTCAAATACATGACTTCTTGATAAAAAAAAAACTGGCATGTTGAAAACTGCTCTATGGCTCTCTTTCTGAACTTTTCATAAAACTCTCTCTTCATTAGCTACTTAATGTCCACAAATGCTACCACTGAGATAAACGGCTTGTTGCTATGCATCACCTTGTCTATTTCTAAGACTAGATATTTATGGAACACACTACATAGAATTTGCTGCATAGACACTTTTCGTTTTTCAAACAAAACCAAATATGATAAAAATGCTTTTGTTGTTCCATTTTTGTAATTGCGCCAAAGGTGCAGTCTAAAACGTTAACTGTTATATGGGAGTCAACTTTTAAGATTCAAACTGATGTCAGTTGCGATTCATACCACCCTGACGCCATCTGGTGGTAAAAAACGCGACAATTTTTCGAGTAAACATATCTGGATTCAACTATCAAATATATGCATATGTTCGTGTATATAGGCAATTTTCTAACTTTATAATTGCAATTTGCAGGGAAAAGATGGCCTTCTTCACGAAAGTCAACACGATTGTGCCTTACCTCCCTGCCGAAGAAGAGTGCCATTCCAACAGCACAACGACGACGGCAGTTCCTGAGAGTGCTCTCAGTGAAAGCAAAGAAGGGGACGGGGGCCAGGCCTCCGAGCAGACGCAGACGGAGCAGGAGTCGGGTCCTTATAAATACACAGTGGATAGGGTTTTGGGGGTCGAGGTGTAGCTTGCTTTATCGACGTGTCTTCCTTCTCATCCTTTGACGCTGAAATCGGCGCGAATTGCCTGTTGCGCGGACTCCATTCTCGCGAGATGAAATCAATAGCTTTCCGTTCAGTGATGATACATTCCGCTTCCATGAAGGCAATTGGAACTAAATTGGCACGCCGGCCCAGTAACAGGCATCGTCGCTGGCGACTTCAGCTCTGTTTACCAAAACGAATTTCAGTTTGCTGGTCAGTTCACGTGTATTTGCAAATTTGGTTGTGAGAGAAACCTGTGCATGTTAGTATTATTGCAGCCAAACGCTGTCGCGAGTGCGTCGGTGGTCCACGTCGCATGCTCTCGGGCGATATTCTAACGATGATGTGCCTTAAAGATCTGAATCGTTTCTGTTGTACATAGATGTTCTGAATATGCATATATTATTACCTGTTACTTGTTAATACTCACTTATGATAGCTATCGTACTCTTTGTTCGGGCAACTTAGTCATTGCTCACTGTTAACTGTTGGCAGTTAAAACTGCATGTTTTATTATTTTATATGTGACCTTATTTATGTATATTTGTAAATATGGATCTTAGTACAATCTTTAACTTTGTTACCATGCATTCTTGAGAAATTGAGTCCGTTGACCTTTCCTTCCAATATATATATTTTATTTAAACACCTATCGTAGAGACCTTACAAGATTAATACTTCCAGGCTATATTAGCTGTGGATTCTATTACGTTAGATGATATAATATACATATTGTTTATAATATATGGTTACTAGTGATTTTTTTACCTGTATTATATGTAAATAATTATAGCGGTAATTTTATTAATGTGTAACAGATACGTTTTTAAAAAAGCACTACGAAGTATCATAAATAAACATCCTTACATATATTGTTCTAATAAATTTATTTAAATAAAGCTGCTGTTGTTTTACTGCAAATTCTGATTCATTCTACTGACTTGGTCTAAGACTAGAGCAAACCATTTAGATATTCTTTTTTTACAGGTACTTCTAAATGAATGTCGTTAAGTAAATAGGAAGGCACTCAAGAGCTTGCTTGTCAATAGGTACAGTCCGAGTGAGGTTCTTAAATTTAATTGGTTACGCACAGAACAAGCAAGGTATGATTAGTTGCACGAGTAAAAGTTTAATGAATAATTTAAAGGGATCAGATCAGTAGTAAACAAACTGCATAGCGGACCACCAAAAACAACAAATAAACAGATAAATAGCAATATTTGATATTGATTTTGAAGAGTCTTAATATGTCCATCTATAGATCAGGATCCAACGTAAATGATACAGAAATGAAAGGACAATGTAAACCAAAGAGTGGAATTTTGCAAATGAATTGTGCCACAATCAGAATAATCCAAATTCTCCATTTACTGTTATTAGCAGTGATTACATCAATTTTATGTTAACAAGAAAGTGAATATGCAGACACATGTTAGCGATTTTTAGAGAACCCCCAACTAGTAGGCACTAACAAAACAAAATGTCAATTTTCTTATGGTCTGCTAAATGTCTAATGATTGATTCATTAATCTTATGCTGGCACTGTCACTGGAGATACATCAGGGCATAGTGCTTTGGAGCAGCCGCAGTCTTAATTTAAAGTTTGTGGAGGATAGCAATTTTATCAATACTACAACCTTGTCCCACCAATGTTATTTTTTTTTTTTTTTTTTGTTAGTAGGACTTGAATTGATGACGAATCTTTAAGTACAAAACCAATCTTCAAGTTAGTCCCTTGCCTACTGTAACAGATTTATGATTGGCGGAATTGTTGGGATGACTCCCTTTTCATGCACATATTAACAACCACATGCCAAATGGTTTTTGCAAAAAAATGCATTGTGTGCAACGGATTCCTATCTGGGCCACAACACATTTTTGTTGTACTTGAAACGCTCTTTTAACCAAGCTACCAATTGTAACCATTGGATGCGTGGTTGCCAAGTTACAGCGGGGGCCCAGGCCCTCTATTTGATTGTCCAGAATGTTTAGCACCATACAGGTTATAGTTTCCATTCTTAAACCATAGAAACCACTTTTGTGGTATTCTAGGAAGCAGAGCACCCTTCCCTAAAGCCACACAAATCATTTCTGAGCCTCACCAGCACTTTTTTCAGTTGAAATATATCACAAATGCTTTTACCACTAATTTTTAGGTTATGTTGGTAGCACAAGCGCCTCTAGTAGTGTATTGTAAAGCTGGTAGACGGCGCTTCACTATAACTGCATGGTGAATACTATGTATACTGTTAGCGATTGAAGTTACGGGCGAAAAATGATTTCGTGCATCTGATAATTATACTTAACCTTTAGTACTAATGCAAGAGTACAAATTTAAAAAAAAAGTTAAATTGTTCTGTAATGGACAGTACATCTTACCAAATTTAATGGAGCTTTGCATGATAGTCATGATGGTTGTTATTATAAGAATATTACCGTCGATGCAGCGTTACTCAAAGTTGACATTTTGGATATTTTAGAAATCACTCGAATGACATCCGATTGTACGAACTGAGCCTGTTTTGCATCTGATTCGTCATTCAAATTTCTGGCAGAATTTTCTTTGAATCCTGAATTTTGACCTCAAATTAAGACCATCCAAGTTTATATACCTTATTTTGAGTTTGGTAAATGGGACATCAAAAGAATAGTAAAATGCTTATAATTAATAAGTGAGTGAGAAAGAATTCTATTGACGTTACAAAAACATAAAAACTAAGACATTAGAATACAATGTACTGCATATTATTAATGTAAGAATTATTAGTTGGTAATTTTTAATTCTCGCAAATCTTTCTTTCATTCTCTGCGTGCTTTTTTGGGTCTTCCTCTTTTTGTTTTCCCATGAATCTTTTCGAATGTTTCTTGTTACTCTGCTATCCTTCATTTGCAATCACTTGTTTCTGGCTTGCTTGATTATTGTAGTGATAGAAGGGTTCTTATGCAGATGTTCGAATTCTGGGTTTGTTCTTCTTTTCTATATCTCCATCTCCGTAAATCGTCCTTGGTATTTTGCTCTTTCAAATTTCAATTTGCTCTCAAATTCCAGGTTTCAATAACGCTATTACCGTTTTGTATAATCGGATCTTTGCTGCATTAGATAAATCTTTCGCTCTTAAAACTTTTAACATTAAACCTATTTTTGGTTCCTAGCATTAGCCTTTTTTCTATTTCTTTTCTTGGGTCTATTTTTACTATCAGATATATGAATTTCCCCACTCTTCTAAAACTACAACTCTCTTCTTCCACATTAACTTCGAAGTTAAGTGAATTTGGTATACTGTTGCTCTATTTGTTCTGAATCCGGCTTGGTACTCTTCTATTTCTTTTTCTGCAAACTCTCTGTCTCATTTCAATTCCCCCGGCCCAGCTGTCTTGTCGTGGCTAAGGGCTTGCACCGGGGACAACGGCGCCGGCTATCACACCTTTTAGGTAAGTGTAACCGAAAAATCCTGCAACTTCCTGTTGACTATCGTCATGTTTCACGGACAGGAAGAAGTGGGTGGGGGGGGTCTTCACTTAACTGCTTGGACCAAGAGGAAACAACCTCAATAAAATAACCTAAATTCCATGGCGGCAAACCGGGCCAAAGGGATACGTGGCTGGATAGAAGATTAGTCTGTTCTGGTTTTAACTTGGAGCACTGGACGCAACCTCGTAGTATCAATGCCTTCCTCGCCAGCAGGGGGGTCCTGGCGTTGGTGACCTATCTTTTCCCTCTTACTTCTGAGATCAAGATGGATACTGACGACATTTTTCCTCCAGTAACACTCTCCCACAGCAAGGATGAAGAAGCCTTGCTGAACTGATCTAACTCGAATGTGGCCAAACAACCATGTCCGAGGAGGATGTAGTTGCCCGTTCCACTAAGGAGGCTACAGAAACCTCTACTACTATAACAACCAAGCATCTTTCAGGTGCCCAAAAACGAAAGGCTGTTATTGCCAGGGCGTTAGCAAGAGGGGAATCTATAAGACCCGGTAAACGTCCCGTTAGCACCAAACTGCAGAAGGAGATCTTAGACTGAGGACTGGAGGGTGATCCACAGTGCAACAGAACAAAATGGAAGGACGTTGATAATTTTTATCGACGAAAAATCTATGCCAACCCTTCGAAATCTGAACATGAAGCCATGCCTAGGGTTGAGAAGAGTAACAGTCAAACTGCTATCAGCCCCACTTCTACTACCTAAGACGGTGCAAGCACCAGCAAAGGGTCTGAGGCTGCTTCAACCGAACTTCCAACACAGTAGAAGCACCACGGCTGTCCTCTGCAGCCGCTTAACCTCCGAGGACATTGATATTGCCCTAATCCAGAAACTTAGGGTAGTTAAGGGCAAGATAATGGGACTCGGACAAGTCAGAGGTAAGTCAATATTTAACAAATCCCCAGATATCCCAAGGTTAGGTATTTTTATAAAATATAATAATATAATATAAAATGCATGCCTTTGTACAATTTATGTTTTAGAGACATAGCAATAATGAAACTAAAACAAGTAAGGGATGGTAACACGACGGAGATAATATTTTATCTCCCTTGGGATGTTAACTCACCACCAGGCTCTGAACTAATGGAAATAATCAGGTTCTGCGAGGCCAACAACCTCCAGTTCCTAGCGGGCTGTGATGCGAATGCCCACGACATTGCATGAGGCAGCACCGACACAAACTCACGATGGACTCTTCTCCTGGAATTCCTGGTAAGTAATAACTTACAAGTCAGCAATCTAGGTAACGAGCCCACTTTTGTAACTCAACACCGCAAAGAAGTCAGTCATTGATATAACCCTGTCTACGATAAATTTACAGGAAAAGATTAAGCGATGGCATGTATCTAACGAACCATCAAAATCCGATCACAGGCACATTGAATATTTGCTGGCAGACTGCGACAAGGAAATAGTAACCAACCGTAATGCCAAGAAAACTGATTGGGCAAAGTACAAGGAGGAGCTTACATACAGGCTATCCCTTGTTAAAACTCAGTTGCAAACTCCAGCTGACATGGAGCTAATAACTGGCCAAGTAAATAAGGCCATTCTGACCTCTTACGAAAATAGCTGCCCCATAACTGAGAGGCAGTGCAACAGAAAACCTGGTCAATCTGAGGAAAACAGCAAGGAAACTTTTCAATAGAACAAAACGTACGGGAGAGTGGGACCAACATGCCCAGGCTCTAACCGAATACAACAAAGCTCTAAGGAAAGCTAAAACGGACTCATGGAGGAAGTTCGCAGGGATATTGAAAACACAACCCAAGCAGTTCGCCTCCATAAAGCTTTGTCAAAAGATCCCGTTACACCTGTTTGGAATATGATGAAACCAACAGGTGACTAAACTAATAGTGAAAGGGAAACACTGGAAATGCTTCTTGAAACGCATTTTCCGGGCTCAGACCGAGCCTACTGAGTTGGTGCCTGACAACTTTCCAAGGAAATCTACAAGGAATTATTGGAACATTTCCAGAAAAGTAATAACCTACAATAAGGTAGTTTGGGTTATCAAAACCTTCCAACCTTATAAATCTCCCGGAGTAGATAAAATATTCCCAGCACTCTTGGAGCAGGGGATAGAAATCTTAACTCCGCTTTTAATCAAAATCTCTCGGCTAAGCTTAGCGGGAAACTACCTGCCACTGGCATGGAGATTTACCAAACCAGGACGGCAAACATACAACCAACCTAAGGCCTTTAGACCGATTAGCCTAATGTCTTTTTGCTTGAAGACTATGGAAAAAAGTGGTAAACAGATATCTACGAGACGGGGTACTAAACAGCAATACCCGACGTCGAAATCAACATGCTTACCAACAGGGTACATCATGTGACTCTGCGTTACACAATCTAGTTAGCAGGGTAGAAGTAACGCTCAATAACAAAGAAATAGCCTTAGCAGCATTCTTGGACATAGAAGGAGCCTTTGATAATACCTCCTTTAACCCTAAAACATGGAGCTGACCACGTCTTAAGTAGTTGGATAAACTCCACATTGAAAGGCTGTCAGGTGCAAGCAAACTTGGGAGAAGAATCTCTCAAGATTTATACTACAAGAGGCTGTCCACAAGGGGGAGTTCTTTCCCCCCTTATGTGGAATCTAGTGGTAAACGAGCATTTTCTATATATTATAATCCCCAATTACTCAATGATAAAGGATTCTATACCCAGGGTTACGCGGATTCCATTGTCATACTGATCAAGGGCAAGAATACAAACATCATTGCAGATCTAATGCAAAGAGCATTAGATATAACACAAAGATGGTGTGAAAGGGAAGACCTCAAGGTGAACCTTAAAAAGACCTCATTAATACATTTCACGAGAAAAAGAGAAGTAAGGCAATTTTATAACCTTACAATTTTCGGTGAAGGTATACAGGTGGTTCAGCAAGTCAAATATCTGGGCATCCCCTAGATGAAAAACTAAACTGCAATGCTCATCTGGAAAAAGTAACCAGTAAAGCCAAACTAGCACTAGTTGCGGGCAGACGCATGCTTGGGAAAACATGGGGACTGAAACCAAAAATGGTAATGTTCACCACAATTGTAACACTCCTACAGCATCTATGGAAGCACTCCTAAATCTCATCCCCTTGGATATTTATCTAAAGGGAGAAGCTTGGATTGCAGCACATAGAATGAAATCCACCGGTACCTGGCATAGGCACAATGAATGGTGTGGGCATAAACGGATACAGGAAGTGGTCAAAGGAAATACTATCCTAAACATGGGTACTGACCACACGCTACCGGTTTACTCATTTGAAAAACCTTTCAATGTGAGTTACGATCATGCCTGGGCAAAAGGCAACCCATCACAACTCAGAAGTGGGCTAGTTTGGTATACAGTCGGATCCCACACTGTCTAAGGAACAGGGGCGGGTATACATGGTATAAAACCAAAGATAAACCTTAGGTTACCCTTAGACAGGTACGCCATAGTGTTTCAAGCTGAAATATTTGCGATAATGCAATGCATAATAGAGAATACTAGACGCAGATATACTCAACAACGCATTAGTATCCTAACTGACAGCCAAGCTACACTTAAAGCGCTGGAGTCACCTCATATTAACTCCAAGCTCGTAAAAAACTGCCTAGCCCATCTGGTCACCTTATCTGAGGATGACAAGGTCAACCTCATCTGGGTACCAGGCCACTGGAGTGGAAGGGAACGCAAAAGGCAGACGCACTTGCAAAAAGCGGTGCTAACACTCCTTTTACAGGACCGGAACCTTGGCATTTGGCATACCCAAATGTAACATACGATCGGCGATAAAATAGTGGATGCAAGGACAACACTCATCTCTCCGGGATACTGCACAAGGACAAAGACTAGAGAAGGAACTAATTCGGGAAACCTTCCAGTAGGCTAAGTGATGACGTACTCAACTTAGGATGTACTTAGGTAAGACGGGTAGTAGGACTTATAACAGGACATTGCCACCTGAAAAAGCACCTCTATAGAATAGGAGTAAACAGAGGTGACACACTCTGTAGATTATGTGAAGAAGAGGAAGAAACATCCCCACACATAATCTTTGACTGCCCAGCACTATTCCTCAAAAGGCAGGAACTCTTTATGGCAAATCTCCGTGGCAATTTACCAATCACGAGAACCTCACAAAGAACATCCTAAAATTAGTTGAAGGCTTAATTTAGGAAAAGAGGCGCACGAAATGCTAAGATGCCTCCATTTCACATTTTCTTAGACTTGTGTTACTAACTTGTATATTTTTTGGCTAATTTTTTCCCTTCATACTTCAGTAATGCTCCCGGTATTTATCACTTTCAGAGCCCTTTCTTAGGCCATTAATTATTTTTCCTACCTTTTTCAACGCCTATCTTTTCAGTACTTTTGTTTCTGTCCTTAACAGCTTCCATCAATTGTCTTCTATGAATAGGATTTTTTGTTGCCATCCTTTCCTAATATGGCCTGTTTCCTTATAAAATGTGACACATTTTTAACTATAGATTTCCTCTATCTCGTTTACTGTTTTTGCTAAGATATCTTTCTTTTTCCTAAGGGCACCCTTAGCCTTTTTCCTTGTTTCTCTAAAGGCTCTGCAGTTTTTTTCTGAATTATCTATTAAACATTTTCTTTGATTTTATATCTGTTCTTGATCACTCTTGCTCATTATTTGCCCTTTCTGTTACCAGCTTTTTGTAGAAATGTTTGTGAGTTTTGTTTGGTGACTCTTGATATATTTTCTGTATGTTGTAGCTTCTTTTTTGATAAGTTGTATATTCGTCCACCCTTATATACTGTCCTTTATTCTTCTTTTTTTAATTCTTCTAAGTTCGCTTTTTTGCTTGACTTTTGTCTTCTCCTTGTAGTCTTGGTATTTGTTGCATTAGAGATGTTCCCACCATATAGCCGCTGTCTACGTCTGCTCCACAATAACATCGCACTTTTTTTTATTAAGGACAAGTGGAGTTTTGCCATCAGGATGTGGTTTGTTGTTTTGTGATCTGGACTAACCCACATTTCTTTGTAAATCTCTTTAGGTGATTTGAAAGTTGATTTTATTACTAGGTGTTATAAGCTTCTTTCCATTTCTATTGCTTTCTTCATGTTTGCTATTTATTTCTGTGATTTCTTTAAACTCCTGTTCCTTTCAAATTTAAGCATTAAAATCCCCTAATACTAGTTTCACATCGAATTTTGGGATTTTATCAAACAACAATTCTAGCTCTTCATAAACATTTGTTTTGATGTTTTTTAAGCCCTTATTTCTTTTCATATGCTTGTTTAACTCTGTTTTAACTTCTTTCTTTAGTATGGCTTGTTTAACTCCATCTTTGCCATTCGAATCTTTCTCCTTCTATTGTTATTCTCTGTTAACTTGTTTTCTTTCTTCTTTTTTGATATGTTTCATATATGTACTTGAATGTTTTTCTTCTTGTGTCAAATCGTTTTCAATATATATTTTGATTTCTTTTAGTAGATTCTTCCATTACTTCTTTTTCCAAGAGTTTATTTCCAAATTTATTGTTATTTTGGCTTTCTTTCTCATAAAACTAAACCCTTTCTTATTGTTTATTGTTAATTAACTGTTTTACTCTTTCCTTATTATTAGTTCTCTTCTGTAGCCACGCTTTATTATTATGTTGCTTCTACATTTTTCCTTTTCTTATAACGATAAAGGTCTATTATTTTACTAAGTGTACAAACGATCTCGTAAGTTCTGTTCTCAACAACTTCAATTAGGTCAGACATACCAAGTCACTGTGATAATTCTATACAACAAACAAATCCAAAACGTACAAATTACCTCTGTTTTTTTTTTACATACCTTTTGTAAAATGAGTCGCCTATCTTAGAAAATTATGTCTATACACGAAGTCATTTTAAATTATATGTATATACAGAATTATTTGTTTTTATGTAACATATCAAGAGTTAAAACAATTATTTCCAACAACGGGCTGAGTTTTTTGCATTTCCTTTTCAATACAATTAAGGTAGTACCATACATAAAAAAACAAGATTTGAGTTCTTGAACTAGATCAACATCCGGCGCTCGGAAGGACATGAAGAATTAAAGAAGAAGAAGAAGAACTAGATCAGAAGGCAATGTTATGTGGTAAAGACCACAATATTTTTGGGATTTAATAAATTATATTGTGTAACATTTTTGTAGATTTTGTTTCTTCCAAGATCTTATCCACTCCCTTCTAAGATAGATACTAGCTTATGGAAAGCTATCGTTTGTATGCTTACTATTGCCATATTTTTTTCTTTGTGGTTGTAAAATTCCTTAAAGTCCTACTATAAAAAAATGTAAAAAGAGACCATGAAATCCGCTTTGCCCTTTTAGCCTATGAACGCCAAAGCAAGATGAAGTGCCACCATATCAAAAGTTCACCTCATCTTACATTTTATTATTTGACTATAAAATCATGAAGTGTTGCAGAATATCACAATAAATAGTTGTAAAATTAATTTTTGAATGAAGGAAAGGTAAGAATATCAGAAGCGTTAAGCTGAGAGAACTTAGTCTCTGCATTTTTATGATAACTTCCACCACACCGGTCCAGTTCGCAGACGACAACGGTTGTAAGAGAAACTGGACCTCTTGGAAGACCGGTGCGACAGAGGAAATCAATTCGGAGAAGATTTCTCAATCAGAAGATCATTTCACTGATAACCTGGCGAACCTCAGAAAGAAAGGTACTACCTACCTTACAGGGCAGTCAGTGAAGGCAGCTAAAATGGCTCTCGATTCTCTCTTACAAAAAATCCCGGAATTAACTTCACTAACAAGTTCATGTTATACAAGACTATCATTTGCCCTAAGGTTGGGCCGTAAAGACACATATCACCAAACTCCTGGTTCTACAGTCTGTCTTAGGCGTTTCGTGGTTTGCCAGAAAGCACGAGACCAAAATATTCTTACAATCTAAAACACTCAAGAACCGTACGAAAGCGTTTAGCCACGGCAAATCTACTATCCGTGGCCTCTACAGATATGAAGTTTATAGAGGCGTTCGCCAAAACTACCCGAAGATCCTGCTCATCAATATCCAAAATCAGGTCCCCCCAAGAAGATCGAGATTAAGGTGCTGGATCCAGAGATATGTGATTTCACCAATGAAGTCTGGAAGTCTAGAAGCTGCTTCTACCAGCTATCGAACGCAATGAATAAAATATGCAAGTCTGCCTCTTTACCATTCTCGACTTTTTTGTTTTCTTTTCTTGTTTATTTCTCATTATATACTTTCTCTTTCCCTATCTTTTGTAGTGTAGATTTCTCAATTTTTGTTGTTGTTTTATCTTCTTCCTTCAAACTATTTGTTATTATGGAGCTTTTTACCTTTGAACTCAGAATTGTCTGGACGGGTGCTTATAAAGGCAACTGTCTAGGATGGTAAGAGCTTTTGAGATTTGCGATCGTTAGAATCAGAAGGACCTGTATAGGTCACCGAGGAAGAACCAGTGCCACTGTGAACCAAAGAAGACAGTAGCATCTTTTGGTGCTGTATAACGACTTTGCTTTTTTGTAGAAAATGCGAAAATAGTAAACAATCAAACCTTTCCATATTTTTTATTGTTTGCATTTGTCTTTGTGTTGTTTTTCTCAATGTATCTTCTCTTTTTTCTCCATAGTCTCTAAATTTCTTATGTTTTTCTGAGTAGGTCACTGTTTATATACAGTGGTTAAGCCCGATGGCTCTATGGGACATTGGCCTTTAAAGATTAGTTTTGGATGCAACTGAAAAGTCACTATCTATTTATTAACTGTTTATATGGCTCTGGTTTTCCGTTTATTTAGCCCCTCTAATGTCTGTACTGATTCAATATACCTTTCTTTAATAATTCGTATCTATTTAACTTTATTGTTTGATGCCTTTTTTCATTCTCTGCTATTTTTCTTCTTCTTACCAAACCATGTCTGATTATTTGATGCTTACATTTTTTACGCTACTATTGTTGTCACTTTGTCTTTATATATTATTATTATTCACTTCCAGTTCCTATTTCTCTTGTCTTTCTTTGCTTCGTTTGATTTTTCTTTTCTGAAGAACTAAAGTATTATTTAATTGTAAATTTTCTTTTTTTTTATTTTTATTTCTCCCACTGCCTTTTTTAAGCATATTCCAACATTTGGATCAGTCCAGTGGTTTGTCCTCTTACGCATCTCGCAAGCCGGGAATGTTTGCGAAAAACCGCATTTGCATAAACCGGCGTTGGTGTTTGGATACCCAGCCGAGCGCCGTTCGGCGAAATGGAGGCGGACGCTCCAGAATTAGCCTGAAGCGGCCCCACCAGCGCTGAAGACCAGCCCGCTACTTTCACAGTTGCGAGGCCGCAGCGAGCACCCAGAATTCTCAGAACGTGCGTTCTAAAACTGCGCGAAGTCTAAATGTTTACGCCGCGCTGATTTGTAATGTGGCGAAAGGACCGGGCGCTTTCTATGACCAGTGGCGTAGCTAAGGAGTCGAAAGGGGTTTCAAGGATCTTTTATGTTTCTTTAAGCACCACATCTTGGTTCGACGCTTTTCCTTTTTGTGTTTATTACTTTCGGTAGAGAACCTATATAGTCGATTACACTGCTGTGTTCAATTTATTATAGAGCTTATAGTGCGCGCTATTTTAAGCTACGAACTACGTATGAACCAAGCAGGTGTACAATAACACTAGAGGCATTGACTATTGACTATTGTCAGCTAGGAGGACTAATCAGTACTAACTATCTATCACTAGGTGAAATGTTCATTTGCTTATATTGATGTATTCTGAAGGTTAGAGGTGTTCAAGAAGCTTCTATCTTAAAGCTGAATGAAGATAAACACAGTCAATGTCTGTTTACGACGATCACAGCAAAAGACTGCATCGTAATTACTGAAATGGTTGAATATCGTTCTACATTTCATTTTGGAATAGCCTTTTTTGGTAGTCTTAGTCTTATTTGTTGGTAGGGCATTATCATTTCAATTTGGGTTTATTTTTTGCAAATATTTTTTGTTGGTTAATTAAACTAGCCAACATTTATATGTATATCGAAAAAAATTGTCAGTTGTCTCAATACTCACTTGAATCATAGTGTTAGATAGAAAATTGTATGTATTTAGAGTTTAAGAGTGATTAAGGCTCTTTTCAAAAATTCTGGTTGTATCGCAGTTTGAAATGCGCGCCCAGTGCGTATGTAAAGATAGACTAGTGGTAATTAGTAGCAGTTAGTTGTGGACAAAGCCCGAAATACTAGAAGTAGACAGTCATGAGCTGCGATGGACATGATTTCTTTAAAGGAAGGATGTGGCTACTTTGATCATTTATATAGTATATAAGCGTGACGTTGCTGTAGTAATATTTGTGGTTTACAATTTGTACCTACTACTTGTCTGAGAAGAAATTTACACTAAAAGAATTGGCGGACATATATTTAACATGAAGACACATTTATCATCGCAAATAGAAACTTTTAAGAAGCTGGGTCGTTTAAGCCACAGATAGATGATTAGAGTATTAAACGAAGAACTATTTAAACCCCAAAATTCTAGCACAATCAATAAGCGCTCGTTAAGTTCCCTATGCTTAGAGGAATACTATGTAGCATACTTATCTACCATAGATAATCTAATACCTATACTATAGTTTTTCTAACACTGACTTACAGTTTATACTGTTCACGGATGACGCTTATTTTACCCATGATGTTATTTTTAATAGTTGTAGTACTGAAAGTGCAGTTGTGGACAAAATGGAAAACCATGGAAATGAGACGAGGTGCTAAAAATCTTTATATTGCCTCCATGTTTGTACATTATCAAGGATTCTTTGTCAACTTGTTGGCTCAAATTCTACAAGATTTCCCGCAGGCCCTTATCTCCTGCAAACCCAATTTGAATAATCCACATTCTCCGAAATTAATTAGAGATGTATTGTCATACACCATACCTCTTGTTGTCTTAACATGACGGTGCGCATGCCCAAGTTGATGTGGATATCGAAGCATCTAGATATCTGATCTTCTAATCTTTTGATAGGAAAGAGAGTCCTGTCTTATAAGTTGCCTGATAGTCAGATCTTACTCTTCTGCATTTTTTCTGATGAAAGCAAATTAAGTCATTGCCCAGGAGAAAGCAGGGGAAACTGCCTGAAATGTTGTATGTACAACTGCCAAGAATCTTTGAGAGGGTGCAATAAAATCTCATGAACCATTTGAACAGATATTCTGACTCTTTAAGTTATGACGTATGGTGTAGCTTATTTATGTTTATCAAAAATTAAAACTTTATCTAAGCTATTATGGGTATGATTGGAAAAATTGAAATACATGTCCAGTGCGTATATAAAGATAGACTATAGTGACATACCAGATGGCGTTAGAACACACAAAAGAACAGGTAGTGAGCTATTTGAGTACCAAGTCTTACTCTTAGAACTCTGTTCTGTTGTGCTTAAAAGACAAAAGCAGCAGACATATGGCAAATATGCACAGGCCGCACATCACCTAACACGTAGCCGATCTGATAAGAGCTAAGAGGCAAATCACATTTGGTGCACAAATCTGTCTCACAGAACTTTAGATACCATCATCCCTGAGGACTTGACATCTATGCATAATGAGCTTTTTAAACCCTCACAGTTCAACAGAAGCAGAAGCATGTTGGAGGTATGCCAATAGCTGCTGCAGCTGTGTAGCGTGGATTCAACGATATTCTTTGAATTAACAGATGAATCATGGTTCTGGCACGAAAAACCCTCCAGTTTATAGAATGTCAGCACAAGGAAAGCGATAATCTTTTGTGATTATTGTGAGGCGTGAAGGGGAGGGGGTTCTACTGATAGATTAGCTTCCTTCTCATGAGAATATTGCCAGGGAGTGGTACTGCTAGCCACTGAAGCGACTTCGTCCTCGTATTTAGCAACATCACCATGTGAAGTGGAGACGCGACACGTTACTTTAATGTGATAACTGTCGTACACGTCTCCGTCACTGTACATTACACATCATGTTGTCTCCGCCCCATATTCGTCGGATTTTGCGCCGAGCGACTAATTTCTGTTCAATACAATAGCAGTACGCTCTAAGAAGTTCTATTTTACGACGAGATTCAGTCGGCTATTCACAAGTTTATAGATTGGAGAATGATTCTAAATCTTACTAAATGGGTACGTTTATTATTCCCACCCAAACCGTTAATGAAAAAACTTATATTTATAATATTCTTGGAAATGAGCTGACAAGATCCGCACAATGTTCTTCTTCAATTAAATTTTTCCATCTGTTTTAAGGAATCGAATTGTGCTTTTGCATGTATTTAATATTTTGGCTATAAACAAAGGTTCTCTTCTTCATCTTCTTTTTTTTAACGTATCCTAAATTGACGTCCTCCTCACATTATAGAGTGATTAGGCCTTGAGAACGTTATAGCAGGCAACTTCTGACCTATATTAATATAGCAGACTTGAACTTGAAGCTCTTAGTGCTAATTTTGGCAAGACAATTATATTTGTGGAAAAAGCGGCAGAAGGGGTTTAGAAGACTTTAAATTAAAAACAAAGCATGTGGCTTTAGAAGAGCCAGGTCTGTCACATGAATCATCATCTTGGGAAGAAACTGATCTTGTGATCAACTTATCAGGGGTGGTGATTTATTCTCCTGGAGAAGAAGCAGCTCTACTGGCTGAGGTATTTATCTTGTCCTGGAATAGACCCAAACATTTTTTCTCTACTCTTCTGACCTAATTATTCCTGCAGCACAATAACTGGTTGCTATTGTTCTACTAACTGCTTACGATTAGGAAATTTGCTGCGAATACTTTATGTACGTACATCATACGCAAATTTAACGTTTTTAACATCCTGCTCCGACTGTATTCTCTTAAATTCCAGTGTCCAGGTGATATCTTAGGGAAGATCTTTTTGCAATTGTGAAAAAAGATGATTTGCTTTTGTTTTGTTTAAATCACCCTAGTTTAGATTCTTATATGTAATCGTTCTCGCAAGATTGACTGATCAAGTCTTTTCTTATCCCATGTTGTTAGAGTTCAAGCTTCCCCTAAGATGTGGGTGACTTTTGTAATCTTTATTGTTTTAGCTATTTATTTTAAGTTTGTCTAATACAGCACAATCACACTCAAAATTGTTTGCAGTCTATAGACCTTTAGCGCCGACTTTGTATGTACGTTTAATATTTCTGAGAAGATCTTCATGGTGTACCTAATACCTGAGGCAAATTGTATAGACTTAATTAACGACACTATAAATTCCATTGCTCTGACAACTTGCTTGTAGATTTTTCTAAAAACAGCAGCGGTTAAGGAAATATTACGGATCCTGACTAAACGAAAACGTATTTTTAATCTTGTTATTGCAACTTGGTGACTAACGTGATCAACATTCGACGGCATTAATTATGACTCAGTTGCCATCCACCTTTGTGGTTTGTCTCTAATTGGAGTTTCGCGACCTTTAGTACGTTATATAATTCTTCTGTAGTTCTCAGCACGTGAGTAATGTCGACAAGAAGCTTTTAGAGCATCATTTTGTTTGGATAATAAAATACGTTCATCAAGGCCATCGAGAGATTTGAATGTTTATGTCCTTGTTTAGAGATAAATGAACTATAAACACAGAACAAATTAATGATTTTTCTTCCTGAAAAATAGAATCGGATATGTGACGCTGACCGTAGAACGACTGTAAAACTGCAGATGAAAAGTAAGAGAACAAATGAAAAAGTAAATTATAGAGTTGTGAATAGGAGAAAGTTAAGGTATCCAGGTGCTTACGCGGCTTAGTGCAACATAGTAGTGAGCTAATGATAAATCTAACAATAAGCAGCTTAAAATCTGCAATATGACTTAGAGCCCTCCTCTCCTTCTATGGACTAATTCACCGATCCGGCTATCGTGACGTGTTTAAAGGTTTACATCGAGGAAAACGGAGCCGGCTATTACCTCTATTACAGAAAAGTATAGTTGTCATACCCTACACTTATTCTTGTTGACAGTGGTCATGTGTCACAAACAGTAGGTGTGGGGGCTTAATTGTCTGGACTAAGAAGAAACAACCTCAATAAAACATTTAAATTCTAGGATGGGAGACCAGGGCTACAGGTTTAAAACACAGTGCTACCCACTCTAACGGAAACTCGGGCAGACCTAGCTCAATAAGTTAATATTTCGGGCAATGATCGACCAGGTCGAAGAACTACACAACGCCCAAGACACAATAGAGACAGCAAGGGTCAGATTTGGGCTTAGAAAGCCTAGGTCATATAAAAAATCAAAGTTACTGAGAACAACCGAAGACCCAGGCAAATATCATAAGTAAAAGAGAACCCAAACGGACGAAAGTATCGCAAGTATCTAAAAAAATTGAAGGAGGAGGTTGGCTTTATGGCTAAACCCGTCACAATGCCGGGACAATCACATATTCGATTGGTAGCAGCCATAACACTCAAACATATCTTGAGGACAAACTAGGAGGTGCAACATGCCATCAATAAAGAAATTTTAAGTATAAAATTGACATAGGACTACCCTTCACAAACAGTTATTCATATGATAGCGTATTGTTCGTGTCCTATGCAAGTGAATAGTCGAAGAATGGCCGTAAGAGGAAACGTCATAACTTCAATTATAAGTAGGGACTAAACTCCAAATCTGAACAGCAAAGGACATGGCGAAAACCTTCATAGTGATTATGTGGGTCCTTATCAATTTCTTTTGTTCAAAACCCAAAATAAGAACTTTTTAACAGAAGATTGAGTCGAATCGAATAACAAGACACAACGATTTATAATAATTCACCGGAGGAGCTAAGCACTAACCCACTGTGAATATCTTCTGTCCCCTTTCAAAGAACAGCTGTATTGACAGTTTTCCTTTTATGAACTTACCATCACTGGAATGACTTATTTGGAGATGTTAGAAAATTGACTTATGCTACAGTGAATGGAAATAATAATCCTACATTTTTAAAAAAGTAACTCTCCGGCTCACTACTACAGAGATGCGGTGACTACCCGATCCCTCGATTTAACTTCTTGTGAAGGTTTGAAAATAATACCATTTACTATCTCTGCTACTACTCTCCACTAATCTCCAGGATCTCTGCAATCATATCACAGCTGATCAACTGTGATAAAATGGATTATGGTAAAGATGTCTGCCTTATAATCAAAAGTGGACCCATGGGCCATCTGAGAAATATGTAAAAAGAAACTTGGTGAGATTATATGTATTTCAGTGTAATAATAATTTGTATCTGTTGCGTAGTTTATTTGAATAACTCTGTATAACGCAAATAATGTCAGATCCTGCATCATAAGGGAAGAACTTTATGCTTTGAAATTAGTGAATTTTGTTACAAAGATCAAGTTCTAATTAAAAAAAAACACAAATGGAAAAAATCTGAAGGAAATTGTACTTGCTTCTATATACCTTCTATTACACAAACCCAATCCACTTCCATCAGACTGCAAGCTTTCGAAACTGCAGGTCATAGATGGAATTGACTCAAATACTCACCATCTAATTATAGAAGTGGTCAGTAACTGTTTGATTTCATTATTATCAATGCTTTGGACATATTGAATAAAGGGAAAAATTAAACTTTGGCATGAAGACTCCAGATAAGCAAAAGTACTACCACTACTTAATAAAAATATTTGCTTGAAGAAACTTCTAGAGGAAGTTCTGTAGGGAGATTGAAAACATCTCTAAAGCAACCTTTCGACGATGAGTCTGTTAAAATCCCTAGAGCAATAATAAAGCCAAAATGCAATACGAAGACAATTAAGAAAATCTTGGAGACATTCTTCCAAGCACATCCTTTAGAATTATAGGCAGCATTTCCTGCAAATAAAGATTAGCTTAATCTAGTAATAAAAGTTTCGAATAAGGTAATCAATTACAGAAGCATAAAATAGGGATTATATCTGTGCCCTTACAACAAGGAAAAACCAAAGAGCAAGCCTGGTAGCAGATTATGTTCCCTTTGGTTGAAAGCGATCTAGAATAGTATTTATTCCTAAATCTGGCATATAGACATATAGACTTATCAATTTATCTTTATGTTACAATAAAATTAATACAAAACTTAGTTAATAGACTTCACGCTAAGGAGCATTTCACCCACATCATCATATATACCAATTAGGAAAGTCATTTAAGACTGCCACCAATTGATGAAGATAATTGTAAGTTTTCCGAAATATCAGGATATAAAACTGACGGTTTTTTTGACATTGTAGGAGATTTTGAGTACACCTCCTATACGTCAAAGATGAGGAGATGTGGAATGGAAGACTACATCTACAGATATATAAATAATACAACGCACGATAAAAAGTTTCAGTCAACCCTATTTGGTGAAAGTGGTTTGTTGAATTAACCAAGCGATTTGGTAAAACTCATTCAAAGGAAATTCCGCAATACAGTCGGAAATGATACAAAAGGTTTGGGCATTGTGAAAAGATGAAAAGCTAGGAAAAATCTAAGTGTAAAAATGGGATTTGCAAGGAAAGGAATAATGGGCATATTAAAACTACCATACCTTTTCAATAAACGGTTATAAGAGCATAAAAATTGGGGAGTGATCTTGGGTTAATGTACGCAAAGTTGTAAACGAAGAAAAATAACACGTGACTACTAAGCGACGATTGCTGTGGTAAGGCCTATTGTCACTTTTTGATCGCCAAAGAAACCTCTCAAGAAAAAATCTTATTACATTTGCTATGACATCTGGCAATGGATAAGGTCCTTATTGAATTAACTAAGTAAACATTACACTTACATGCCAGTGACATGGTACTCATTTAGGAAAAATCTTTCAATACACTCTCAGAAGTTGGAGTATTGTGTATCGAGAACAATCTTTTTATAAATCCTCAGAAGACAGCAGTGGAATTGAGACCTATCTTTAGATCACTATTATAATGGCCTCAATAAAGCAATGGTAAACCAAGAAGGGGCTATTTAAACTCTGAAAACTTACAAAAAAAGAAGTGTAATGAAGAGCACCTAAGGTTACCTTTTGTAGAAGTACTAGTCGTGGCAGGAATAAGAGTGGCTTCCTATAGACTAGAATGCAACGAAAACACTAGAATAACAGAAATGATCACAAACCCATTGCTGGAAGGAACAACAACACTATGTCAGCTGAGCAAAACTTTAACAAGCTTTTAAAATCCAAATTAACTAAAATAAAAGGTTTGCACATAAACATTGTTGAGCAGAATTAAAATAGATCCAAAATTGACAATGGTACTGGAGCTGGAATATTTAGAGGACCTCTTCAGTTTAATGTATATGCATCTTTATGCAAGAACATAAGCAGAAACTAACACAAAGACATCCTTGTCTTACCAGATAACTAGGATAAAAAAATACTTGAACTAACTTATCTATAAATGCCTGAAAACTTATAATCCTTAGAAGCCATAGTAAACTTACTTAGATGGAAGTGCCAGGGTACAAGAGTATACCAAAAAGTGAAAAACTAATGGGTTGTGAAAAAAGATAAGAATTACTTTTGCTGAATCTCCACCGGTGTTTGAAGTGACAAAACCGCAGTTTGGATTTGGTTAAATAATTAGTAGTACAAATATCATCAAACCTCTGGAAGAACTAAAACACATTGAAATTTTTTTAAAATTCCGTTTTAAGACTGAAATTATAGTGGTTTTAAATCCCCGTTTATCTTTCACTTTTCAAAAAAAAAAGAAAATGTACTAAAGAGGTAAAATAATCTCTCTTGGTCGTAACACTATCCGGAATTCTTTTTAGTACATGTGTGGTATTATGAATATTATTGAGGCCTATGGTAAAAGTGCGATGTTATACCCCAAGATAGTGCCAGATGTTCAAGGAGTGAAGAATAAACCAGTAAATCATAAGATATTGCATGTGAATTAATTACTTTTATATGATAGATTTTTTGCCCCCTGCAAAATTGCTAGTCTCCCATTAGGTTCATGCTCACCGGATGAGTAGTCGGAGCAAACCAAAATTAGCAACAGCGTTTAACCAAAGTGGAAGGCTACAAACAGCGTCTGGTCTATAACGGATATCTAAACTGGAAGATCCTATACAAAAGAATTATGGCGTTAGATCATACCAATCTATCATACAAAAAACAATAAAAAATTCTAAAAAGTGAAAAGCAACACCTCTCAAAGAGGAAGCCACATCAGGCAAAATTTTGAAACCAAAGTTAAACCTGAGTCCAAATCAAAGGGAACATAAAAAGAATTTAAAAGTAGAAACATAAAACGTACAAGAACTGACAACAGAAAGGAAACAAATGATAAGGGAAATAGACCGGATGAATCTAGATATAGCAGTATCAACCGAAACAAAGATTTAAAAAGGCCAAGAAGCATTGTATTCATCTTTGGAGCGGTGTAACAAAAGCAAAAAGTGGAATGTCAATATTAATTTAAAGAAATAGATCGAGATGATGCAGACTTGGGAAGGGGAGGGGGTAAATTAATAACTGTTTATTGAAAATTAAAATAGTAATACATAGACAAAGTATAATAATTTTACGGGTATGTGCTATAAATGATGATATGCGAGAAGATGAAAAGGAAGAATTCTTTAGTCATCATCATCATCATCACCCAGCCGTTTGTGTCCACTGCTGGACATAGGCATCCGCTAATCGTTTCCATTCACTTTGGTTTTGTGCAACTCATATTTAATTTGCCGCTATATCCTTATATCATCGGACCATCGGGTAGGGGTCTCCTCTGCTTCTTTAGTACTCTGGACAAAATAGAAGAAAACAAATAACAGAGATATAAGAGACCTAGATATTGGAGTGATTCGCAAAGAGAAAGGCGGAACAGTAGGAAGTTTTGAAGAGACGGTTAACTATAATGAAGAAAGATTACGCAACCTATTTGTGGAGCATAGAATGATAACAGCTAATACTTTTTTCAAATATAAAGGAATTCACATTCAACACGAAAACTCAGATAAATTATCGATTGATAATTTTAAAATAGATCGAAAGATAAAAATAAAACATTTGGCAGCATACAGAAAGCCAAAATATTGGCCAGATGACTACTCAATTACAGGAATAATCTGCAACACGAAAAAGGACTAAAAAAGAAAATGATGAGCAAAAAGAACATCAAAACGAAGAACTAACAGAGCATATTCATGAAGATGAACTTGACTTCTAGACAAGGAATAATTGAAAGCTAGTTTTAGAAGCTTTTTGTCTTCCTTTTCGCCCGTAGACTACTACTTTAGTAATATAAAATGTAGTTAAACTTTCTGTTCTTAGTGTACCATTTTTTCATTATTCAAGTCTCTTTGATTCTAAATTGAATTACATTTTTTGCGGACCTCAATCCTATTTTGATCCCATTTGCTATGTTTTTCCGATTAATTTCGGCCAGTTGTCCTTGTGAGTCAACGCCCGTGCCGACACTTTGCCAGCAAACTGTAATTATATTACAGGTCCGTCTTTGAAATGAGCTGATTCGTATTTCCAAGAAGCATCGCAACAGGGCTACCAAACAACAATTATCATAAAAAAAATTATGAGACAGTATCGCTAAAATTTAGCAAAAGCTAGTATTTTTGAATAAATTTACTGGCCTGTTGACGCTGAAGCTAAATCATGAATATTTAATGGCAAAGGAGAATATAAAAACTGCGCGTTTGCACAAATCATAATTTAAAATTCGTAGAAAGCAAACAAATTCACATGCACATTTTTTACTGATAAAAACAAAGCAAAAATATTACCGATATAGTATTGCTATCGTAAAATGAAGACACTCCGACAGCAACGTCGTCATCTCTACCTTCTAAGCGTTGCTTTCAGTGGTCCAAATAAATTAAAATCGTAGAGCGCTAAATTATGGCACACGAGTGCCCAAAAATCTGTCAGTGTGTACCTGACTACTGAAATACCCGCACTTTTTTAAATCGGCCAATAACGGACAGTTATTTAAAATGAGCGGGAGTTTTTGACAGCTTTATTACTATATGTAATCGCTGAACGCATTAGAGAGACTATCCCAGTGTTTTGCTCGAATTTGGCTAATTGACCGGACAGTAATGCGAAGCAGGATAACATCTAGGATATAAATTTGCGTCCTTTTCCACGATGTTTCGTCTAAAAGTTGATATCAAATTCAGTAACCGTTAGTCGGCGGTCAAAGAGGCGGCGAACAATGCGAATATTCTCCTCGGTTATGCGAGTTCCCAACTGACGTTGTCGACCTTTATTTTCGTTTACCTTTTGTTGTACCAGATATTGCTTATGCTACGCATCTTTTTAAGAACGTTGTTTCCAAATTGTACCTTAAATTTTCTTAAAATATCAGACGGTTTTGCGCCCTCTATTGTAAGAAACAATAATAACTCGTTCAACGGTCGAGAGAGCCTCGTGCTCCTACGTCACGATACTGACTAAAAAGCTGCAGTGCAATGTACCCTACGGATAGAATCCCCACTCTGTATTTACCTCATGGCGCTTTAGTTTATATTTGATCTCCCACTGTACATAAACAATCACAATAATTTTAAATAAATTACCGTTGTTGCTAGTAGCTAGACACATATTTAAGACAGGTTAAAGGAGAATATTAAAAAGTGATGAAAAATATATAAAAGACGAAAATAGCTAACACGAGTAGGTAGAATAAATAAAAAAAAAAACGAAAAATTTTGGGCTAAACGAGAAAATAATTAAATCGACATAGAAAATAGAAACAAAAGTTATAAAAACGACAAACGACCAATAAGAGAGGGCAACCACCTAAAAAAGAAATGAACAAGGAAATAGATTTTATTCTTCCAAAAATCATATAAGAGAAAATTGGTAAAGACTTTTTATTAAAAAAAATAAAAGAAAATAAAGTTTTTTGCTATTAAGAAATAAACAGGTTAAGAATGAACAACTATCAGAAACATGTTTGACCCCAGGTGACCGTGGGGTCTAAAAATCAGCGAGATGCTTTTCCTTATCTAATAAAAATTCCCGCCAAATTTGAAAATCCATTCACATTTACTATGTACCTTAACCCCAGTTAACCTTGGGGTCTGAGTATCAATAGCACTTTTGTATTGGCCTAAGAAACCTTCATGACAAATTTGGTAAAAATTGTACCGTATGGGAGATGTCGTGCATCAAACAAATAGACAGTCTTCGTTTCGTCGTTCCTTTAAAAATTAAAAAAGAAGTGTCGCCGTCCACCGGGCGTGTCAAAAGGTCGATACATTCGGTCCTGCTCGCGAAAGGGGCCGTTTTCGGGTTCAGGTATTTTACGCTGAAGCGCCAGAATCATTTTTGCGTTCGAAAAAGGAGTAACAGTTGCAAAAAGTACCACTTATTGCTTCACACGTTGTTTTTGGCCTTGTAATTAACCTATGCCTCTTTGGGAATACATGAAAATATTGTTGTAAATTCCCCCTTTTCGATCATCGTCTTGGTAAGATCCGTTCGACATTCGGGAAATCCAACGGTCGTAGGAGAAGAAGAAAAACCTAACATAAAAAATAGAAAATCTTCATTCCTCGTTCCGACGCCATCGATAATTTCTCTTCTCGATCCGCCTTTTATTATAAATTTGCTAACGTCGGAGACGACGAAAGATCAAATTGTTGGACCAGTGAGTAGCATCATGTAATTATTTATATCTATTTAATTGCTTCCATTAGTTAATAAAAGATGGTAAATAGCATAAGAAATAAGATAAAAGGCAAAAAGTAGTCTACTTGTGGGGCAAAGATGTAGTATGGACTGTTGTGAGGCTACTAGAAGGATAACACCCCAAAGAAAAAGGAACACAAACGAGTATACCCTGCAAACTTCATTAAACATTTATTTAAAAAAAACGACTTGAGAATGTTGAAAAATAAGATATGTCAAAAAAGCAGCAGAGACCTGATAATCAAACTCAAACAATTCAGAGTAGTCTTCAGCAACAAAATGGAATTCTTTTTATATACAACATTGATCGGGAGTAAAATTAATCGATGAAGATGGCCGTATAGTAAATGTTCCTATACGAAAATAAGATCTGAGATAAGATTAGAGATAAAATGGAGAAGAACTGAAGTGCCTATAGAAGTACCAATCAATCTGCAGATTGATAGTTCAAAAGGTTGAAACTAGTAATTATTAAAAACCCTTGTAGTAAATAATCTGAAAGATAAACCAACACAAACAGATCAAGACAGGTATTTGAAACCAAAAAAACAACAATACAATTGTTAATTTGGAATTGGTAATGGTGGTGAATGTTGATCTCCCCAATTACACGTTTTCACTGTTTGGAATTTGTAATCGTCAAGATATCATAGTGTAGGATTCTTAGATAATCTTGAAGTGACTTGTCCTTAATGTCGTGTTTTCTATTGGGGTAGACGTTTTGAAGAATTATAACAGCGCTTTGTTCCTACCTTCTCTTGTTCCTACATTAAAATATGTTTTCGCTTTTCTATGTTAAGTTCTTAAAGTACAAACATATCTGTTTCCAGCACCTATTTTTGGTTTGACTGTAAATCAATTAAAAATGTTTGTTTTTATTGATTTTTTGGTGTTTTCGTTTTACTTTCAATTATTGCCTTATTATTTTCGCAACACCACGTTGAAATACTTCATCTCAAACTTGGTCTGATGCTAAAAGATTTGCCCAAAAAAACTTGCACAAACTTAAACAATGAGGTTCTTATAACTTTTATATTTTTTCTGTTCACCAAGAGAGTTTCATTTCTATAGCAAGTTTCCAATCGCATTTTCAGCATTTTTTCTGTCCACCAAGAGAGTTTCATTCCTATAGCAAGTGTCCAATCGCATTTTCACCATTTTTTCTGTCCACCAAGAGAGTTTCATTCCTATAGCAAGTTTCCAATCGCATTTTCACAGTTTATTCTGTCAAAATGTGGTTTCATAGAGTTCTTGCTAGCCCAACCACCGCAGCCTCAAGGGCTTATTGTGCCGACTAACATGCACTCATTTTAGGACATTCACACATACCCATGGGCTGGGCGAGACTCGAACTCGCGCGCGCCGGCTAGAGGACAAAGCCGCCGCGTCCCCAACCACCTATTAGTCTGCTACACGTTTTCTGTTTTTTCTTTACCTCATTTTTGTCATAAAAACTTTTTTCTGATCGTCTATAAGGTTACCCCAATATTTTTTCTCTTGAGATTACAAAATGTTATTCCAAGTTGATAACCATTCGGAATTCTTTAATTTCTTTCGTCGGTAGATTGTTTCTTTGTCTTGTAAACTTTTTCTTCTTTACTTTTCTTGATATAGTAATTGATTCGGCTCTTCTTGCCCTTTGTAGAATTCTTTTATTCTCTTCATTTTTTCTATATATAGGTTTTTTGCAAATTTCCCAAACAATGTATGATATCTTGGCAACATTACTATGTATTTTCGGTATTTTATTTTCGTCCTTCATTTTTTTGTTTTTGCAAATTGTAATATACATACTTTCGTTTAAAAAAAATACGATTTTTAGTCTCTTGTCCAAATCACTAAGGGTATGAAGGTGACACGGTAAAGTCACAGATCTCTGATCAACATGGTAAGTTTGAAGGCATTTGCCTTGTCAATTTGGTGGTATTAATAAGGCACAGTGATCATTATAAGCTTTTGCCACAAATAATATCACATTATGTTATTCTTCTAAACCAGTGCTGCGTCCTATTGATCTGTTTTTACAATCACTTGCCTCATCTACATAAATTATAGAAACTATTGAAGCATTCAGCAGTCACTTAAGGGACAAACTTTAGGACATGATTTCTGATAGAAAAGGAAACAAAAAAGTTAGGAGCATATGTCCGCGTGTTTGCGTGGTAGATGGCAATACTGTTCTTCATAATGTTAGCCCTTAGAAGAACACTAATCTCAGTTATGGTGTGTTCATACGTTTTTTTACTCGCAGATCTGCGTCTAAGTGAATGTATATTGTAAAGTGCCCTTGGAATAGTCTCTTATTCATATCAAGAACCAGCAGAGAAGATTTGCCAGAAAACCTTAAAAAAAGCACAAGACTTAAGTAGTGTTTTGTTGTTTGTGTGGGATAAGGTCGTTTGAAGGTAGAAGTGAACACGAAGAATGGGCGCGCCATGTTCATACACCTAAATACACTCTTCTAGAGTGACGTACGCCGAAATGCTGTGTTAAGTATCTTACATGACCACCGCTGCTATCCTTATCACTTGCAACGTATGCAAAGACTGTTGCAAGTATATTTTCTTCAAAAGGAAAGTATTGTTGCTATTTTCTATCACGATGCTACCATTATAGGACTTTTGTTGTTAATTCCCTTCGCGGATGAAGCAACCTTTGGCCTCTATCATCCATGTCATCCCTTTGGCATTACAGTCTGAAAGTTCATCATCAGCAATAGTTTAGCATCAACGTTTTGGCTGAGACTATTGATGGCTGCTCAGTTATACGTCATTTTTCTACAACGCCTCAATGGCCTCTGGTACTTGCAATTTCTAAAAGACACTTTGGCTTTATTGCGCAAAGATGTCCCATTGGTAGTATGATAGGTCATGTGGCTGGTGCATGATGGAATTTTAGCTCATTTCAGTATTAACGTTTGTCATTATTTCAATAACAGCTTTTCTGCCTACCTATAGCCCACCCGCTCATTAGGTTTGAACTCCATTGACTTTTAACTTTAGAATTGTTTAAAAAGCGCCTAACTAGTTCCCTGAGCAACATGTTATTGCAATCGGTGACGATATTCGGGTGCAACCTGGAAGATTTAAACGGGTGTATCAATCTACGATGCAGTTTTTTCGTGTTTACATTAAAATCTGGGGGGGGGGCACAATCATTTACTTTAATAATGTTAGAAATATACAGCATGATGTCGTGTACCACCAACCCTACCACGTTCTGTTCCTCCAAGTCTAATTTTACTAGGGCACTATTTGTTATGTCAATAAGTGATGCAGGAACATTTTAATATTTCTTTAGAAAAAGACCATATTAAGTTGTAGTGGTTCAGATCTTCCCAGCTATATCCGAATACAGTCACAAGCTACAATGGCACGTTGTTCAAATGCGTGCATATTAGAAACTGGCTCAATACATATGACATGGGGAAGTTAACTTCAATAATGCGCCAACTCCAAATTCAGAATAAAAAATATATAAATGGAAGATCATCTACATCATTAATTGCGTCTACCCTAAAAGTGATTTAATGTGAACCCCAGTAAGGGTTTTTTTAAATTGATTTAACTGATACAATTAGTACAGTGGATCAGCTCATAAAGTGTAAACTATTGTAGTACTATCGGAATCTTTTGCAAATGACGTAAATAAAATCTTTTGAATACTGCACTATAGATATAGAAGCAATTGGACGAACACTCACCTCATTTTGAAACCTTTCTTTTCTACGTTGTCTTCTTCTTTTAAATAGGACTGTGCCCTGTGTTTTCTGTTAATTATTGTTGTTTTCTTTCTTGTGATGTTGAGATCCAGCTATCCTTCCAACGTTGTGGAGATTTTCCCAATAGTCTACGAGTATCACTTCGTTGTGTTTTAGCCCATTTGACTAATGGATCTTTAGGCATTCTTTTCACGCGATTTTTCCAAAACCCCCATCATGCTCTAGTCCACCTTACCATGTTCTGTATTCCCAGTTATTTTCTTATTTGTTTACTTCTTATCCGATCTCTCAGTGTAACTCCTTTAATCGGTTTTAAAATTTTCATTTTAGTTCTCGGTATTCTTTCTCTACGTTTATAAATACAAACCAAGAATGGAAAATAGCTTCATCTACAGCATTGACTACTAAAAATTGAAATAAAAAGCTGATCCGCAACGGTGGAACAAACTAAGAAGGTTTTAGAGAAGCCAAAGTCTAAGCCAAACAACTGTTCGGGCTCTTTGATTCCATTTTTCAAAATTTAAAAGCTAAAGAGTGAACAGGCAGGGCTTTATAACATTGTTAATAAATTAGTTGGATTTTTTGAGGCGGTACAGTAAACTTTCTTTAATCTTTCCTTAAATCTATTGCAATTTAATATGTGCAGGCAGGCAAATATTTTTTTTGGATGCCAGCATATTTAACTACAGAGTTTTAAAACTTGCGAAAGCAGCACAGAATTGACTTGCATTATTTGTTAAGCACCATGCATTAATTATGGGAATTGCAAAACCGCAAACCCATAACAATATTCTAAAGAATCGATTTCTCTGTACGCATTCTTTCAATTGCACGACACAACATTCTTTCTTTCGAGTTCGCCGAAGTTCCTCCACACAATCATAAGTGTCGTGCTTTACAGTTACCCGGACTGCGGTATACCATCGTACTGGGAAACAATCATATGGACCGGTCGCTCCATCCTGTTGAAACTTGTTGGACTAAATTAGTTTAAGTTTTTTTTTACAACCTGGAAAGATAAAATTCTGTTTGGATATGGCGCTGACAGGAAAATAAATACAAAATGACAACTATCCTACAGAGCAACTTTGATTCTATATGATGGTTTCTGATGGATCTTATTTGATATTTAAGGAGTCTGTTTTTTAACAATTTAGTCTGAATTTAGTCCTTAGTTTCATTCACTCCTTTCATTACATTTGCCTGTTTATTCTGATACTCTTTTGGTGTATTTGTTTGCTTATTACTGGCCTATTTTGAAGTATTTTATCGTATACTGTTTTCAATATTATATAGCATTGATTAAAGATCTGTCAGAATGCTCTGAAAGTCTGACCGTTGGTCCACATATCGTTTCCCTGTTAATTTCAGAATAGGCCGATAATTTTGGAATTTGGGGTGCTGGATATTTATTTACTGTGTTTTAGTCCTACCACTTCCATCCAGTTCCATTTAGTCAACAGCAAACTGTTCGGGTCCCGTAAGGGTAGTTTAAGATCCATTTTTTGCTAATGTATTGACTTTTTGATTTTTTGGTATACCCTTGTGACCTGGCAGCCATATAAATGCCTGTTGTGACTTCCAAAGTCTATTAGGTTTTGAATACATTACTAGACCAGTTTAGAATTAATCTGGCAACTAGTTAGGGCTTCATTGCATTCTAGCTATTTGTTAAGACAACGATTTCTTCATTGGTAGTTCTAACTTAAATTTGTCACACAGACACACACTATAGCATGAATTTTCGCTTGAAATATCGTAGTATATTTCCTTAAAATGACGATATTTCCTATATGTGCCCGTTTCATTGTCTATGTACTAGTATTCAATTACAGGCCTTCCATTTCGGTCAAGCTGGGTTTTAAAAGGTTGGTTCAAGTTTTGTCTAACTGGTATAGTGTCACTTCTCAGTTCCACTAAGGGTTTAAATAGACCGAGTTGTCAATATATAGAAAACCATATTTTGAATCTAAGGAAGGCAAACTTAGTGAAGCTTCTATGGCTGCGGTTAGAGTGCATCTGATTGTTTTTATAATATATAGAGAGGCAAGTCTATGTAATTCAACTAAGTCCAACTTGGTTTGCTCCTGCTTTACTTTAAGCTGCTATAGTAGTGATCTATAGATGACCATAGATTTCACCATCACCGTCGCCTTCTGAGGACTTACACTTATGTTCTCTTTGACACAACATTTCTTTAGAATATCCAATGCCTAAGTTAAATGAGCGGCTTGTTTACCACCAGGTACCACAGAAAAAGTGATAATATTTTCCACTGCATCTTTTGCTAACAACTATCTCCGTCGTTTTACCAGATAGAGTTGACTGTCCCGCATATTTAAATATATACTGCTTTTTATATCTTATTGATCTCTTACCATCTCTTTATACTCTTCTTCTTCTATATGCTCGACATTTATTTCTTTATATTTTAACTTTATCAAATTTTATCACTTATGACAAGATAAGAGTAAATTTCCAGATTGAGATAAACACCTTTATATAAACTCTATTTTTTTTTATAGTGACATGTCTATTTATATTTATATTCAACAATATTATATTTACCGTGACCACTTTCTAACAATTTACATAAGATAAGCAGCTGACGTCACCTTCTACTTAAGAATAGGTGGGCCCAACTGTTCACAACACACATTTCTCTCTTGTATTTGACTAAAATCAACGTGAAATTTTTTTGTAAGTCGTAGTCGCTATATTTTTTATTAAAAGGAAAAACTCGATCTAATGCAGAAGTCGGCAGCACTTCGACGATTTAATTGGTACAATGAGCAACAGTCCTATATTTACACCGGAAAAGAATGCAAGGGATACGTCATTACAGATAATGGCGGGAAGGCCATCCGCTAGAGGTGCGCGGCGGAAGAGCATCCAAATAAACGGTGAACGATTACGCAAGAGATACGGAAGATGGAGGAAACCCCAAAACCAGATGACGTCCAAATCAAAGCGAGCTCGATGCGTAATCTCTAAACAGGAAGATAAGGATAAAGCATTCGCCACAAAATGTACACGAAATCACCGGACATGGTGTCTAATAGAATTCGTTCACAAAACCGCGATTGTTAAAATATTCTGAAAACAAACTGAATTTTGGTACATCGCTATGCGTATTTTAAAGGTAATTCAGAGTTAGACATTTTTATTTAGATAAATTTAGTTGAACTTTACTTATGGGGCAAATTGGCTCAATTAGAGGCAGCATGTCACATCAAAATTGCCTTTAGAAAAAAAATGGGCATCTCACTTAATGAATCGAAAAATCCAAAACACAGCATATTTCTTTTAAGTTAACGATAGATATTAGTAAATTACCTTTAGAAAAATCAATACAAAATATTTTACAGATAGAAATTTAGTTTAAATACTAAAATAAAGTGCGCTCGTTAAAAGGTAACTGTTTTACAATATACTAAAAAATAAAAACGTTTACCTTTGAAACAAAGAATCATTTATTAAAAAATCGAAAGGTAATTCAAGGTAATGGGTGTCTATAATAGAAAATGTATAAAATCAAATATAACTTTTGAACAAAGCACCCCTGTTCAGGTTAAAGATGATTATGCGGATATTTCTCACAGATCTAAAAATACGGATTGTAAAATTTCTAAGAGCTCAGAATGATGGTCATCACCTAAAAAATATAAAGTTAAAGATCTGCCCTTTCTAACAGTGTTAATCTATATTTGGAATCTTAGGAAAGCATGGCTGCGGTTAGATGCATCTGATTGTCTGTATAATATATAGAGAGGTAAGTTTATGTAATTCAACCAGGTCCGACTTGGTTTGCTCCGGTTTTGGTCATCTATCTACTATATTAGATAGTAGATAGATGACCATAGCTTTTACCATCACCGTCGTCTTCTGAGGACTTACACTTATGTTTTCTTTGGCACAACATTTGTTCAGAATACCCAATGTCTATGTTAAATGGTATATGTTGGTATATGTTGCGATAAAGTTTTAGATTTAAGGTCCATTTGTACAAGCGTTGGCAAATCTTCACTCTTTAGGACTTTTATGCTAACTTTACGAAATTTAAATTAGATTGAGAATAGCAGATATAATTCGTTGGTACATTACGTGATGACTACAAGATATTTCCAGAATTCATGGTATCAGTTAAGCATCTTCACATATTTTTCTAGCCGACGAGTCCTTGTCAATTTGAATTGGTCTCAAATCTTCAAACTCAAAATTAATTCTCAAATTACTCTACCATCCCCTATAGGAGGTTTTTGATTGATGAGATAGTCTTTCTAATGGTTAGTGTGACTCGGTGGTTCAAGTAAATACTAAAAAAAGCAAAGAGATACCTGTTATCAACAACGCATCCTCTTAGGACTAAGTTTACCTCTGCTTTTTCCTTCTACAAAGGGTACGACCTTACATCATTATACGATAGATATTGGTTTTAAATACATCGACGAATATAGTTCTCGCCGATAAAAAAACTGCTTGTTTCTGAAGACTCTAAAAAATATTACCTTTGTTGATTTTTCCTATTACCAGCGGAAAACTGGTAAAACGGTAATTCTATTAGAATAATTTTGGTTGATCAGGTCTTGCTAATATAACAAGAGTATATCGTAAGTATTGCAAGCAATGCGGTCTTGTGTTTTACAATTTTTTTGGTGCACTAGACATAAATTCGATCCCAATCGTCTAGGAAACCATGTTGCCTGTCATGGTTGTCTACAAGCAACGAGAATTATGTTTTACTGTGACATCAGCCTTGGTATAAAGTAGGTGGAAAATAACAACTAGAGGTAAAAATAGCGGCAAAAGAAGTCGTTGTTTAACTAGAAAAACGTCTTAAGTGCCGTCTTGCACTCATGCTAACAGAAGATATTGCAGAAAAAACCTGAAGGTTAGAAGAAAACTTACAAATACTGAAGTATTTAATTTTTTATATACAAAAGTCTACTAAACGGTAGGTAACCTATGGAATTTGTCAGAAAATTAAAATAATTACCTTTAGAAAAGATCCTATTTTTATTAAATAAATTATTTAAGTTAATGACTGTGTAGAAACTAAAACAATTATGTTAATGTATGTATCATAAATGCAATAAATTACCCTTAGAAAAGGTAATGTGTGATATTTTTACAGGCACGTTTAAAACAAATCTTTTAAAATAATATTTACTAGGTACTTTTTTGGGAATTAAAATGTTTTCCTTTAGAATAAACTTTGAGATCGATTGTTATTCAAAATTGTGATATTTACCTTTAGAAAGAGCGTTCTTGTTTTTATTAAAAAATTATTTAAGTTAATAATTGTGTATTAGTAGTAGGAACTATAACTCTTACGTTTACGAGCGCAATATACATGCAATAAATTACCATTAGAAACATTATTGTCCATTTTTCATTGATAAAAAAATTTACTTAATGTACTAATTTTGAAGACTATTTAAAGTTTATTTACTGACACTGTATTTGGGAATTAAAATATTACCTTTAGAATAATAAAAGGTAATCTTTACTTTTAGAGAAAGTTATATCATTTTTATTAAATAAATTGTTGTGTTATTAAATGTATAATTATAATAATTATAAGATTTATGTTTCTTGTGAACTATAAATTCAATAATTTACCCTTAGAACAGGTAATGTACAATATGTTTCAGTGATATGTAAATTTAGTTAAAAGTTTTGGACAAACTCACTAAAATGTTACTAGAAACTTGTCATGGAGTTAAAATATTTACCTTTAGAATAAACCGTGAGATGGATTGTAATTGAAAATTGCCATATTTACCTTAAGAAAAAGTTGTCTGGTATTTACCAAATAAATTATTTAAGCTGATAATTGTGTAATATGGGAGACTAGAAAATCCAGCCAGCTACGCTTGGCTGCTATAGAGAATGCAAGTGTTACGAAGGAATCTTTACTATTTTGCAGCTATTTCTTGCTGTGTTCTTTGAAAATGTTGCAGTCGCCTTGCTTAGTTTTCTACTTCAACTTTCTCCAGAGATCTTTCGGCACATATACCTAGATAGACTCGCTTCATTTATTACTACCCTTTCATCCGCAGTCTGCTCACTTTTTCGTTTTCTCACGTAATTTCTGTGGTGCGCAGCTGTTTGTACCAGTTCAATACCAAATGCTTATTTACAAAAAAGAACAGAAAAACTAAAACAGTAGGATAAATAATTTAATTTTAATTTAAGATTTTAAAATTACAGTGTACCTTAAAGATACGACGGTCGTTCGTGTATTTCCGCGTGGCCCCGAACGCGTTACTCTGACAACCAATGCAATGAGATGGAAAAAAAGAGAGATTTAGGAAGAGCAAGGGAGGGAGAGAGGTGGTGAAATGGTTTTACAACTAGTAGAATAACAGATTTTTTATCAGGTTCTTTCGTAAAGTTTTTTTCCATACAAAAAAAATAAAAAATATAAAATAAACTTAAAATATCAAGCAAAACCGTGGTAGGAGTAATAAAACACTATGTTGGTTTTAGCACCTTTTAGATGTATTACCTATACTACCGCATCTACTCTTTTGCTACATGTACCACCTAATGTTGAAACAACTAGCTTTACATTAGCTACCAGGATACGCTATAAAATAATTGTTGGGGCCTAGAGAGATTGAGAGATGAAATTATTCCTTACAGTGGCGGATAAGAAAATGGGAGTCGTAATTCTATTAAGTAGGAGAGTTAAAAACTTTTCACTGATTAACGGAAAAAGAATTTCCTAATCAGAATAAGTTAGTTACTAAAACTGCTACACGCTTGGTGCGCATGAAAAGTGGCACTTTTAATATACCCCAATTGGTTTACCTTTTTGTTTTGACTAACTATAGGTGTATAAATAAGTTCTCAGCTTTAGATTTCACAGGACGCAAATCACCGTTTACATGTAACGTATTAGTCCGCCCTCTTGCGGTTTTAAAGCAATGACATTTGGTCTTTCGAAACATCATGCGATTTGGCGTTTGATGCACATAACCTCAATAATCAGCTGTGTTCACGATGGCAATCACAAAAGAGCATATTCGATTTTCTATCCACTTCGCGTTTCATCTTAAGAAAAACGCTGCTGAATCCACCGAAATGATTTGTGCTGCATATGGTGAGAATGCTGCAAGTCATGCAACGTGCAAAAAGTGGTACCAAAGTTTAGTCTTGAAGATCAACCACGCGCTGGACGCCCTCAAACATTTGACACGGATGAGCTGCAGACTTTACTGGATCAAAACAATGCACAAACTGAAAAAAAGCTTGCAGAACAGCTTGGCGTCACTCAGCCAGCCATTTCCATACGTTTGCATGCAATGGGTAAGATACAAAAGGAAGGCATAAACTGTCCGAAGACAACAAAAATCGACGACGTCACACCGCACTCCATTTGCTTTCAAGGAACCGAAAAAGGGATGTTCTGCATAAAATTATTACGGGCGATGAAAAATGGATCTTGTACGACAATCCCAAGCGCAAAAAATTATGGGTAGACCCTGGAAAACCTTCGACATCGACTCCAAAGCCCAATATCCACGCCAAAAAGAATTTGCTCTGTATCTGGTGGGATTGGAAAGGTGTGCTGTACTATGAACTCTTGAAACCAGGTGAAACAGTTACGGCGGATCGCTACCGACAACAGCTCATCAATTTGAACGACGCAATCGAAGAAAAGAGTCCATGAACTGGACAAGGAAGTCGGGCATTATTCATGATAATGCCCGACCACATGTTGCGAAGGAGACGCAAGAACACATCTTCGCGTTAGGCTGGGAACTTCTCCCACATGCGGCGTATAGCCCAGACCCTTCCGTTTATCATTTATTCCGGTCGTTACAGCATCACTTGATTGACACGCACTTCAAAACAGAAGAAGAAGTCCGAAAATGCATCGATAACTTTATCGTCTCGAAGCCGGTGAGCTTCTATCACCAGGGAATTCGCTAGCTACACGAAAGATGGCAAAAGGTCATCAATGCCAGAATGGCTTTGATACTTAAGCTTTTTTTATTTGTTTTTAAATAAAATTTTAATTTTGCAGAAAAAAGCTGAGAACTTATTTTTACACCTAAGTATTTACCATACTTTTACTGATTTTATTTTTTTCAAATCTTAGAACTATTAGAATTTTGGAGATTATAGGACTCGTTTCCCAACTAAGTCTATAGTGTAACACTATGTGTAATACCATCTTAAAAAGCAAAGAAAGTAGCAAGAATGTGTTATTCTGAAAAGGACGTTTTAGAACTGTAAACTGAGAAGTAAAACCACCACAATTAGTAAAAAGAGATATAAAAAGCTTAAACAAGAAGTTAAAAAGAGAGATCTAAATAGATATAGAAAAGCAATAGAATAATTTAAATAAATGGTGGGGTAGTTTTGCAACTAGATATAAAATATTATAATATCTAGTAGATCTTATAGGTTTTTTCAAGATTTTTCCTCCAAACAGAAAGGAGGATGTGAATGAATGTGGTGAATGTATATCTCCTATTACCCTCCAATAACATTAAGTAAATTTCCTTTTTCTCTCTCTCTCTCTCACTCTCTCTCTCTTTCTCCTTCTCCCTCCCCCCTCTCTCCTTCTACTCTCCTCTCACTCTCTCTCTTTCTACTCAATGTGATTTTTGACATAAGGAGTTGATCAAGCCAAAGATGATCAAAAACATCATAAAAAATTTTATATTCACCATCTGGTGTTAAAATAATTGATTGGTTTTCGTGAAAATTTAACCTTAGAACTGAGCTAACTACAGGAAAGGATCAGAAAAGGGAGAAAATGTCTAAAACTATGCCTAAGAACATTTATACCTTTGATTTGCTATAGCACCTACTATCGTAATTAACACCACCTGATATTGAAATTGTAGATTACTTGTACCTTAGGTGGTATAGAAAAGGATTACAAGGACCAATTAAAAACTCAAAACGATTATAAGGCATCAAATGGTTTTTTACGTTTCGCTAAATGTTACACCAACGTTAAACTGTTTGTTGCTTTACGTCGGCCACTTTCATTTTTATCGTTCTAGTTGAAATCGTTTATCACTAAAATAATGCATCGTTAAAATCTCAAACCTTTGACGTCTTGGTGAGTACTTTTCGTACTTTCTGCAAATTTCACTTTCGAATCTGAATGACAAAAATTATTGTGGGGTTATATTTATAACACCTTTTGCTAAGTCTGTCCAAATAATGTTTTGGTCTTTCATGCTTTTTTTTATTGAAAAATATTAAATCAGTTGGTTATCTACGATTATGATAATTTTTAAAATTCTTCTGATTTTGACCAATCATTAATTTAGTGGGAGGTTGACTATAGAAAGTTAAGTAAATTATATTTTACATCTTTGGCAAATGTCAACGATGGTAGTAACCCCTCAATGACATTAGATCATGATTTTTGTCAACTATAATAGACGCGGTTGCGTTAAACTACAAAATTAACGAATCTTCATTTGAATACTACTGCAACCATATAACTATATCATCTGATGACCCAGAAAGCAACTCTTCTACTGGTTAATTAAGCACTGAAAGAGAAGACAGTTAGATAAGAACACTAAGTAATCTGAAAAGATCTAATCCAACGAAAACACTGCTTGGTGTACACTTTTGGGGATGTTTTACCATTTAGCAGTAGTACTGTCCAAAACCAATTTTTGCACTTTGGTTGATTTAGATAACAAACACCTGGACCATTGTGTTTTTATGTTCTTTGTCAAAAAAGTGATTTTAGATAACATCTCAATATTAATCATTCACAAGTCTTCATTTTGAAAAATATGCAATTGTAAATCGTTAATGAAATGATTCAAGATAACAGGATGAGACTTGAAATGTCAGCTTTAATGCTTTGGTTTTCCCTGTTCTCACACTTGCAATAAATTTTGAAAGCAGCGAGAATTCTACATCACACTTTCCTTATTTCTTCTGATAGCTGCATTGGAATGCTTTCTAAATAAACATTTCCAAGAAGATCAGGGCCTTAAGGAAGATGACCGACTTTATATCGCCTAATCGATGACGAATTATTTATCGGATTCCAGTTTGAACACACTGAGGTGACAACTCTCCGGAGATCCCACCGGGCAACTCACCGAGCGCCGCTCCGTGCCGCGGCGCGCCACACTCAAGTGGAGGCGAGCCGCTGGTAAAACCCACCTGCAGGACAGGCGGTTGTCAGTCTCCTTCGAGTGCCGCGCGTGCCAAGTTCGGCAGGTTTCAAAGGACGCTCTACGACATGTGCGCAGCAACCTCAACCTCGCCACGCTCGCGCTCGCGCTGCTGTGGGGCCACGGCGCGGCGCAACTTGGCGGGGACCAGGCCCTGAGTGACCAAGGGATCATCAGGTTCCCCAGCGATTCCATAGCCCGCGGCGGCGACCATACATTCGTCCACAGCGACCTCTACCACAACACTCACCAGCACCATCACTTCCATCATCACCACCATCACCCTGGAGCCGAGGACGGAGATTTGGAAAATGACAGCATTGAAGACGGCAAAACGAACGAGGTACCTGAAAATATTTTTGTCTTAGAATTTAGAGAGAAAATTTTATCTGCACCTCGTATAATAGCCGTTAATTTTCTAGACGCAGCTCCAAATATCATATGCTTGCCGTAAACATTTGCTCAAGGTTGTTTTACTGGCTCTTTAAAGTTCAACAATATTATCAAAATAAATGAACAACTATATACTCTATATGCTCTATAATTTTTAAAAATCATGTTTTTCATGTAGATAGTAGGATATACTTAAAAAAATATTTTTAGTTCAATTTTTTAAATTTTTACCTTTATTATTTCTTTATTATGATTAGTTCTATTTCTGCATGGTAATCTTTTATCGGACTTCTTAAAAATTGTCTTTTATCTTCTTTTCTTTTGGTGGATTATCTTGTATTTTACCTATCTTATATTATTATTCTGTCAAGCCGCCAAGTAAGGAGATTTTTGGATCTTCTTTTGGAGGCAGGGAGCAACTTGTTCTTTTGTTATTGTCTGCAGTCTAAAAATCGGGCTTTTTACGTTATACCACTTTTGCTTTTTCTCTTTTAGAAACAGAAGAAGAAGCAGCCAAATGTCATTTTAGCAAGAGGAAGTCAAAAAGATCTTATAAGAGAAAATATAGAAGAGAAGAAACAAGCAATAGAAATGCCAAAAAAATGGATTGGAATTTAGTTTTCCTCTTATTTCTTTCCCGAGTTATAATTTTGGGGGAGAATCCCCTTAGTGTCCTGATCCCTATAAAATTTGACATTTAATCATGTAAGGTATCTTCCAAACTTCTGTCACTTTGGACAGCCGCATAATGATTCACATTCTTCTTTTGAGCATATTTGGTTTCCATCTTTTATTATATAGTGTAGTTAACCCTTTATGAAACTCTATGTCTCTGTCTAGATTTCCAAAACTTATCTATTGTTCCTAAACACCATTTCCATCTAAAAATGTACTTTAACAATATATTAATATAAAGTGTTCTTTAAATTCTTAACAATGTTGTTTGAAAATGATTTCGGCTTAATGTTTGTTATCTGTATTATCTATTGCTTTAGCAACTTTAACTGAGGAGCAGACTAGAAATCCATGTTGATTTTGGTCGATGTGTTTCCTGAACATCTAGGTTTTAATTGATTGGTCCTTGTTATGTTTTTGGTTTCGATTTCTTTTTTATGCTTAGTTTTATTTCTGCATGGTAATTCTTTATTGGGCTTTTTAAAGTTGTCTTTTATCTTGTATTTTATCTTATATTGTTAGCAACCATACATCTCTTTGTTCTTCTATATCTTCTTCTGTATTAATCCCTTAATTTCTTATCTTCTATTCTTTTTCTTCCTATTCACTTATAATTCTTTGAAATAGTTAGTGATTCTGTGTGTTTTTTATTTGTTTTGCTTTCTTTATATTTAGTTACTATTTGATGTTTCCTTTTTTCTGTAAAAAAATATTATTCTTCTATTCGACCAACCCTTATTTGCCTTTTTATAGTATGGTACTGCATTTTGGTTATGGCAATTTATGCTAAATTAATTTTCTTAATCTTTTTTATCTTTTCCCTTTTATAATAACTTCAAAAAATTTCAAATTTTTTTGTTAACACTAACTTATTCATTTATACCTTTTATATTTCTTTGGTTAGTCTATAATATACTTTTTGCATGGGTTCTTTTTTACTTTATATACTACTAAAAGATTGTGAGTGTTGTATTTAACTTAATTTTCTGATAGTCGTTGTAGTTTCTCTTATGCGTAACGTGTTTTTACTTATAGGACTATCTTCGTTGCCTTTGCATTTTCTAGTCTCTTCTTAAATATGATTTAATAATTAGATGCAATACTGGAATCAAGTTTTCTATTCTTTGTTTATAAGGTGCATCTTATCTTAGGGTTCTCTGTCTAGATCGCGCATTTTATTGTTTTAATATTATTTATGATTTATTATCATCTTTTTATTTTTGTTATATTTTTCTTTCTATCTAATTTCGCCAATTCTTACTCTTGTTCTTATTTACAAGATTTGATTTTTATTTATTTTTTTATAGAGTATATTACATATTATATATTGTTGGAATTTTATTTATAGCTAGCTCTAATTTTTTCTTGGTTCTTTCTTCTTCATCTTCCCCATTCACTGTACCCTACTCGAGTGTTTGGTTCTTGTTGTTTATAAAATTTATTTTCCCTGTTAGAGTTCCATTTATATGTATATTTGTAAAATGAAAGTATATTTTATTGTTTTATAATGCGTTTTTAACGACCTGTTTTTATGGACTTACATTAGGCACCAATTGTTAATGGGTTGCTTCATATCGAAATGTTTACATGAATAAACTTAGTGGTTAGGAACCAAAGTTACCACAATTTATCTCAGAAAGTGGAGCACATTAACACAGAGGCATTATTAACGCGGTGAACGGAAGAGTTGATGACGCAGTCACGACAATACGATAACCCAAATCAGAAACGGTGTCTAGAAAAACTTTTGGGGCACATACGATAGCACTAGGGTGTCCAAAAACTCGCGAGAACACTTGCAGAAAGATTGGGGTGTCGAAAATAATTTCACGACAATTTTCAAGCATTCAGGGATAATTACGTGGTAATAATACAATTGGATACAACAAATGAACCGAAGCCATGTTGAAATTATTTTTCAAAACACATGTGATGAGTTGGAGTGTCCAAAATACTTTCAAAGGCACTTCCAACAGAATTGAAGTGTCCATAATACCTTTAGAAGCACTTGCAGTGGAGCTAAAGTGTCCAAAATAATCTACGGAACACTTGCGGACAATTGTGATGCTCGATACGGTAACTCGAACGGAAGCGGTGCCCAGAAAATGTTTTGGGGTATATACGACGGTGCAGGGTGTCTAAAACTTTTGGGAGCACTTATAGGAAAGGCGAGGTGTCCAAACCAATCTAAAAAGCACTAATGCATAATTATGATGTTGAATACGATAACTGGAATCGAAGTTATGTTGCACTCATTTTTCGAAGCACACAATGTGACACTGGAGTGTCTAAAATATTCTTCGAAGCATCCGCGGCAAAGTTGGAGTGTCCGTAATACCTTTTGGAGCACTTGCGATGGGGCTAACGTGTCCAAAATAATCTACGGAACACTCGCAGATAAATTGTGATGCTCGATACAATAACTCTAACCGAAGCGGTGATTAGAAAATTTTTTTGGGCCATACACGGGCGTGTCTGCTCGTCCAAAAATTTTTGGGAGCACTTGCAGGAAGTTTGAGGTGTCTAAAATAATTTTTGGAACGCTCTTGAATAACTACGGTACATAGTACGACAAGACGAACTAAAGCGGTGTCCAGCACATTTTTCAGGGCACATACTATACGATCAAAAAAAAATGAAAATACCTGCAGAGAGGTTGAGGTGTCCAAAATAATCTTTGGAACACTGGAATAATTACGATGCTGATTATGATAACCTAAACCAAAGCAGTGTTCAGCACAACGGTGCTGGTGTGTCTAAAAGCACTTGCAATAGGGTTGAAGTGTCCAAAATAATCTATAGAATACTCGCGGAAATTTACTATACCTGTGCCGAAGTGGATCACCCGGTGACTATAACGTTCGAAATAAACTTCGGGATACTTGCGGATAATTACAATTTTAAATACAATCATCCAATTCCAAGTGGCATCTAGAAATTTTTTGAAGTACACATGTCGGTGTTGGAGTGTCTAAAATAATTTTTGAGCACTCCTGACAAGGATGAAGTGCTCAAAATTATCTACGAAACACCCATGGATGATCACAATATTGTATACAATAACCAAGAACGAAGTGGTGTCGAAATAATTTTTAGAAGCACACACGGCAATGCTGAAGTGTCCTAAATACTCTCCAAAGCAGTCGCTACAGAGTTGAAGTCTTCAAAATGCACTCACGAATAATTGATATACTGAATACAATAGCGCCTAAAGTAAAGTGGTGTTTTGATCAGTTTTTTTAGAACAAACGACAACGTCGGAGTGTCCAAAATACGCGTTGGAGGGGTGGACGTGTCCGAAGTATACCAAATCAAAGCAGTATACATAAATTTTTCCAAGTATACACAGCGATGCTGGAATGCCATTCATGACGCGTTTAAAGTGTCCAAACACATTTTGAAGAATTCGCACAAATACGATACTGGATACGATAACCTTAAGCCGGACCGGTGTACCGATCATTTTACAGAGTACACATGACAATGCTAGAGTGCCCAAAATAATCTTTGAAACACTCGCGGATAACTACGATATTGGAGACGATACCCTAAGTCGAAGGAGTATCTGATATTTTTCAGAATACGCGCGACTATGCTGGATTACTCAAGATGCACTCTGGGGTTGGAGTGTCCAAAATACTTTTTGGAGAACTTGCGAATAATAATCAGGATATTAGATGCGATAACCCGAACCGAAGTGGTATCCAATAATTTTTCAGAACACATATGATCGCGCTGTAGTGTCTCCTATACTCTTCGGAACACTCACGGCGAGTTTGAAATGTTAAAAATAATTTACGGAGTACTCGCAGATAATTGCGATACTGGGTACGAAAGCCCAATCCGAAGTGGTGTCCAAATCATTTTTTTGACCACACATGATGGCGTTAGGGTCTCTAAAATATTTTTTAGAGCACTCCCAGATAATTTTGATATTGAATCGAAGGGGTATCTAAATCATTTTTGGGACACACGCGGCGACGCTGGAGTACCCAAAATTTGGTTTGGAAGATTCACTTCGAAATTGGAGTGTCCAAAAACTCTTCAGGCACTCTACAAAGGTCCCCAGTCTAAAAACAACTTTAGTGTACGGTAGGTGTACGGGTTATCTGAAGATTTTTAGCAAAAATAATTTTAATTATCTATCTTTTCTACAATTAGCACTACTTTTTATTTTTAATTTAATTTTTGTGTATGTTAATCTTCATTTTTGTTTTGATTTTATTGTAAAAATTCTTGGTATACATTTTCATTTTATTGCATGCTACAGTCAAGAAATTTATAACGTAATGTATGTTGGGGTATAGCAGTTTTGTAGTTGTTTTTGACACTTTATTTTTTTTGTAAAATGTAAGTCTATGATTACCTGATTTTTGAATTTTATATTAATTTTGATTTCCTTATTTTGATCGTTCTTCTTTTTGTTTATCTTTAATCAATATATTTTTTATTTTAAATTTTTTTTCTTCATCCGTAGTTGGTATTTCTTTTGTTATCTATGTCTTAGATTTCTGGTTTAATACAGATCTAAGTTTGTTCCATTATGAAATGTTAATTATGACTGTTGTAGGTTATATATTTTGGTTTTTACTGTTTTAATTTTCTTCTGTCACTTTTTCCAGTATTCGTCACTTATCCACTTTTTCTTTTTATTTTTAATGTATCCCAGGACTTTTCTTACTGGTATTATATGCTATTCTGTGTTTTTCCCGTATCATTTTTATTGGTTCATTATAGTTTGTATCATAGTTCATTCCTTTAGTTGACTTGTAGATTTTAATTGTTTCCTTTAGCAAGGTTTAAATGTAGTTTAACTATGGACCGGTTTTATATCAGCTCCTCTTCTATTACCTGCGTCCATCAATCTTATTCTCTTTTTGGGTTATGCATATGTGGTCAATCAGGTTTTTCCCCTTATGTGGAAAGTTCCATTTTACCTTGGGGCATTGTTATTTTCAGTTGGTATGTTTCCTAAAGGTGAAAAATAAAAGTGGTAAAGGCTGATTAGATAAAGGTGCGGTAGTGCAGTGAGATAAAAATCATATGACTATATAATAAGAAAGCTGGTGAAAATTACTTTACAAAACACCACCAATAAAGTGACAAAAGAAGAAAGTTTATTCAAAGAATTTTAAGTGAAGAGGGGATTGATACAGGGGTATCTTTTATCGACAATCCTATTCAATCTGATCCTAGAAATAATAATTAGAGAAAGCGGAATCCAAAAAACAACAACAGACAGCAATGTGTAGCCTACGCAGATGACATAGCGATGATGACGAGAAGAAGAAAGGACTTAAAACAAACATTTAAGGCGTCAGAGAATAAAACAAAGGTGTATGTACTCACTATAAATGAGGATAAGACAAAGTACATGGAAATGAAAGCAGGACATACGCAAGAGATAAATCAGACCAAATGGAAGACAGCAGACAACAAAGAATACAACTTTGAGAAGGTAACACAGTTTGAATATCTAGAAATTACAATAACGAACACTGGCCAGGATGAAATGGAAATAAACAAAAGATTAGCAAAGGGCAGTAGAGCAGTAGAAGCCCTCACAAATTTATTAAAGTCTAAAAGCTTATCTAGAAAAGTAAAAGTAAGAATATGCCAGTCGCTAATAAGACTGACTGCATTATATGGATACGAAACTTGGATTCTCAGTAAACAAGATGAAGCGAGGCTGAATATATGGGAGCGAAAAATACTGCAAAAATATATGGAGGAATAGAAGTAGAAGGAATGGGATGAAGAAGAAGAATAAATCGAGAAATCGTGGAACTATATAGGAAACCAAATATCGGACAAAAGGCAAAAACCTAAAGGTTAAGGTGATTAGGTCGTGTGATAAGGATGTCGGACAATAGACTTGTTGGAAAAATATTTAAAGTAGGTAAAGGGTGAAAACGGAGAGGAAGGCCAAGAAGAAAATGATTGGCAGCAGTGGGAGAAGACCTGTTCTTGGTGGGAGTGTAGGAATGGCAAGAGAAGGCTAAAGACAGATTAAAGTGGAAAAGAATAATAAAAACTTTTGAAGTCATGGGTCTAATTACTTGTTTTTTCTCATATTTTCCAACTTTGCCATATCTTGTATTTCGTTTCAATTTATTTTCCGTTATTCTTGGTTATGTAATTCTTTTATGACTATATTTAGTTTCTTTTTTCTTGTTATTTACATTGCAATTACTTTTCTTTTTATTTTACCTACAAATACTCGAATCTCAGTTTATCATTCCTTTCTGACCTTTTTGAATTATTCTATTAATTACTCATTCTTTTTAGTGAATTCTGCTTACAATTGATCTTTTGAATATGACTTATCTCTCTTTTTCGGGATTTCTGCTAATATTCCAGAGGTTTGATTGTTTGCCTTTCCTTTTTTTATCAATTATTTCGTATTTTCAGCACTATTTGCTTTTAGTTTTTGTTGATTATTATGATTTTCCGTATGTTTGAGGTAAAAAGTGAGATATAGCAATTTCGCCAAATATTATAGTGTTGGCACACTTTTTTGAAGAATGTTTATTCTTAACGTCAGTTTTCACCGTCTCTTTTATAAATATATATAGTGACACAATTTCAATATTCTCTTTTTAATTTGTTTTCTTAATTTTTGATTTCCTCTTTATTTACTACTTATCTTAAAATTTAATTTTTGTGTTGTTCAGATTTTTGATTATTTCTGACCATATTTAGGATGCAACACTGCGCGAAAGTCACAGCTGTGTTTTTGTGCCTTCTTGTAGAAGGGGTGATACTTGTCAATATATCGAAGTGCGTTAAACTATGAGTTTCACTTTCTTCTTTTTTCCCCCAAAAGATTGTTATATGTTCGCATTAATAATTTGGCTTGTAAATCTGTAATTAGAAAACTTGGGGCTCTATAAGGAGGGAACTACTGTTCGTATTTTAGAGTGACACTTGAAGGATGGGCTACAAGACGTAATCTTGGTCTTGATTAGCTAAGTGGGCATTTTTTCCAATGGACACAAAATAGGGGTATTACTTTCTTCCTTTTTTTTCAAAAAGCATTTTCTTAAATGTCCACATTAATGGCTTGGCATTCTAAGCCTTCAAATTGGACTTTTAGTCTAGAAGTAGAGATATTTGTCAGTATTTCAAAGCGCGTAAGTAATTGCTATATTGGGTCCATTCCTTACCCTGATCTGCCAAATTGGCAATCTTCAGTGTGGAAAAGCGGATATCACTTTCTTGTGGACTTCAAAATGGCTATATCTTTACATCATTTGTTTGTTCTTAAGCGTTAAATGATGGAAAAGATTAATGGAAACCTTCTTGAAGATTACAATTACGTTGTATTTTCTTACTTTTCCAATTGCATATCTTTATTTCTTTCAATTTATACTTCTAAACTTCTAAATATGGACATTTTTTGCCTTACTTTGTTTATTTTCTGTTCTTTGACTTGAAAAGTTTAATTAAATTAGTCTCTACAGTTGCTAAGTCTTTGAATGGCTTGTAAGTCATTTACTAATTACTCATTCTTCTTAGTGAATTCTTTTTCTAAATATGTTTCTATTATGGAACTATACTACTGTGAGTGAAAACTCCCTAATAGTGTTGTTAGCGGATGAAGCCTTGAGAAAAGCTAAAGCAATCAGCTGGGAGACATTCAGGTGACTCGCATTTCTTTTAGGGGGCTTCTGAAGATCGTGAGGGATTAATAAGTACCTTTAACATCCCATCCCTAAAATTTGTTGTTATTGTTACCTACTAATTTTTAACGAGACATAACTTGTTATGGATCTTCAAAAGTTTCACTATTATTTATGTGGTGTTTCGATTTAAGACTTTTTTTGGTAAGTGGGACTATTCTGTAGTTTAGGCTTTTTGGTTGTGGTTTGTTCTTCAATTTGGACCGGTGTCGGTTTTTTCTTTGATAAAATTAGTATCAGGTAAACTTTTTCGAGGTATGAAGAAAAATTTGAAATCAAATTGATTAACTAGCTGCGCTACAGTTGGTAATCAAAACGATTGGCTACATCATCAACAGCTTCTGTGTAACATTTAATTTTCACCAATTAGTTTTTTGCCCGCAAAACAAATCCATTGCCACCAAGGTCTGCTAAGTGTTCGAGCGCACTATAAATCACCTCGGAGTCCGTTCCTAAAATCCGCGCCAAATTGATGGGTTTAGACGCCGGTTTTCTTCGAAGCGTTTAGCAAGCCATTGCCTGACGTATGTGGACCGTTATGCCAATGGTGCTTTTCTTGCCAATTGCCGCGGGTCTATTTGCATTCGACCTCGAAGAGGTCGCGCTGGACAACTTGAGGCGCTCGCGCTGCGACCTCCATAGGCGGACGCCTTGATTTACTTTTGCAGTTTTTGTTCTTTCGTAAAATTTCACTAATGTTCCTAGAAATTGGTACAACTTTTCGTTATCTTTAAAGACTTTGATGTTTTTTTCTCGAAATGTTGTTTCTTCCCAGTCTTTTTCAAGAAAAGATATTCTATGGTCTTGTTAGAGACTGGTATTGTTTGATTTCTTACTTTGATATCTTTCTCCTTTATCTTTTCTCTTTGATTTTTTTAGATATCTAGAATATGTTAGTTTTGCCACACTTATCTGGGTTGTTCTGCTATCTTTCAAATTACTAAAGTTATGTGAAGAACAACAAGTTGGGACAAATTAAAAGTTACAGTTTCCTTAAAGGGTTTGGGATGATCTAAAGGTCGTGCCCATAGTGGAGGGAAAATTGAGAAATCAAAGAGATGGACAGGACCAAAAAGAAAAACCTTTTGACAAGAGCAGACCTTTCACTTCAGGATTGTGCTAAAAAAGAGTTATTGGTTTTAGTAAGGTCTTCCAATGGACCAAAATACAATTTTTGTAGTGGCTTAATATTTAGGTTTTTCATATTTACTTCTTCCAAATTGGATGTTAATCGGTTAGAGATCTTTTGCGGGAAGTATTTCCAAAAAATGGGGATTGCAAGCTTCATTAGGTTTTCAAGGAAACTCTACTTCACGAGTAAATTACCTTATGAAGTTACATTTCTTTGGAGATCATCTCTCATACGATCTTAATTATTTCTGCTTGTGTTGGATAGCTTTTTGTTCATTGTTTTTGTTTTATTATTCTTTTAATTCTTTCTTTGTATCTATCACCGTCCACTTCTGTTATTCCTCCTCTTCCCCCCTAACTTAGTTTTGAACTATATAATTTAGTAACATTTATGGACTCTTCTTACAAAAGAAAGATTAAGATACGTGCCTACAAATAAAGCATCTTACTCTCTTTTGCTGAGAAAATGAGTCGTGAGTAGTTCGTTCACTCTTAAATCGTTTCATTCCTCATTCTTCAACGACAATTGAGGTTGTAGGCTAAGAATCTGTTGCATCACAAAAATATCATTAGAAATGCTATAGTTTTTCTTATAGCTAAGTGTAGATAGAAATATAACTACATTCATTAAGAAATACAAAAATTCTTTCGGAAATGTAGATTGAAGTTCTGCCTCAATTATACATTTGATTTGGATCTAATAAAACTTTAATCAGAATATTGGTCGACATTGTAGAGATCTTAAAGGTACAAATGTTAAGGCTTTAAAATTGCATGGAGAATGAAAGTAGCCTTAGAGAATTTTTTTCTCAGTTATGCTGTTGGTTTGGGGTACAATAAAAATTTCATTCGGAATACTGATCGACATAATGGAGCAACACGATCTTAATGGTCAAAACTGTATGAGGCTTTGAGGTGAGCGGCTGGGAGTCAAATTAGTCCCGGGCAAGTTCTTTTCTAATTACGCTACCGCTTTTGGGACAAACAAAAACATTTTTTGCAAAACTCGTCGGCACAATGGAGTAACAAGACCTTAAATGTCAAAATTGTTTCAGGCTTTGCAATTATGTGAATTGAACTGTTGGAACTCAAAGCAGTATCAAAGTTCTTCGATTATACTACTAGTTTTAGGCCAAATAAAAATTTTGTTCGGAAAACTAGTCCACATAATGGAGCAAAAAGATCTGAATGGTCACAATTATAAGAGGGGAACTGCTGGGAAATCAAAGCAATCTCGGATAAGGTCTTCCTCAATTATGTTATTGATTTAAGCAAAATAAACACTTTATTCGAAAAGCTGGTTGAGATCTTAATGGTCCTTAATGGTCAACATTCTGTTGCCTAAATGATCTTCCATATTACAATTATTTATTGATCTGTGCATTATTTATTTTCTTTTATAGAAAAGCTTTTTTGAGTTTTCTCCATTGCATTTAAGTTTTCTAATGCGTATATTTTCTGGACACCTGCCATTTTGATGCATTTGATCCAACCACTGGACAATTTTCTAATGTACCTGTTTTTTTACTTAATTATTTCTTCCAAACCTTTGCTTTTTTAGTACAGCCTTGAAGGGTCAAGACAATAGTAGCAGGGACTCAAATCGGTACTCTAATTTGGCCATGATGGCGACAATGTGGAAGTGAACGCTGTCTTGAGGAAGCAATAATACTAAGCAATGCCTGTGTTTCGTTAGGTTAAGAGATTAGTAAAACCGAAATCTTAAAATACCGTTGCAACGATCTTTTCTGCAGACAACTTGGCTCTGGTGGGCGTGAATTTTTTCTTTATCTGCTCTCCCTACTTCCTCTTTCGGACTCAGAACTGCATTATTAGAACAGAGTTTCATCACATGCAAAGAGCCTCTAAGAGATCTCAACTCACGTAGCCTTCAGTTCACCAGGTACAAATTTTTTTTAAAATTTCAAGGCGTTTTTGATTATTGGCTGGGTACTACCATCAATGATGTGTCTCTACTGAACTGTAGACGTAGTCTGGACATGGTACGTGTAATAACGTTAGATGCTGCCTATTCGGTTGCCTCAACTGTGACTTACAAAAAGATGTGAAAAAGCGATTATATACTCACCCGCGCATGTATATAACTTCTAATTATAACGTCACAGTGTTGCCATATTGACAGTAGGACCTAAAGATTTGTTTAAATTTGACTCACCCATGTCATAAACAAAATCCGCTCTTTGAATCCAAAGTGTAGTGAAGTTATGATTAAAATGCCTTTAAAATTTGAAAGTTGAGTCATTAAGACATACTTTCGCGCTATCGATTGTTTGGGCAAGGTCAGAACAAAACGATGGGAGGCATTCCGGCTAGACTTCGTGCTTGAAGGTCTTGTGAACCATATTTTACTCTAAAATATGTCTGTAAACACATTAATGCTAATTTAGTGGCGAAGTCGGTTCGGCGAATTTATCTGCGATTCCGATCAAGCAAAAAATATGTACGCCTCAGTTAAGATTGTTTTTGACATTTTTATTAAAAATGGTCCTTTAATTACGAGATCTGGCTATGAAATAACAGGGTTAATGTTGCAGTTATTAGAAATTTGGCAATGGTTACAAAATTCTCTACCTCCTCAATTTTTTGAAATCTAGAGAAAATTTGAAAAGAACAGTTTTATAATTTTATGAGCTGACCTTATATAATGAGAGGCGAGATCAACTCTGCAGGTACAGGGTGTTGTGCTCTCTACTAAACCTGACATTTCATCAATAATTTTAACACCTAAGGCGATATCGATGGGTAATTTAAAGAAAACTTAGCATATTTTGTGAGAAATGTGGCGACATCATAACATGACCTGGAAGTGGTCACTATGTCCAGATAGGGTTGAACCTTGTACCTTGTCGGTACGTTCGCTGTCAATGGTTGAATTTGTTAGGTGAAGTTTGCTTTCAAGGCGTCTATAGTTTGAGGTTTGGTGTGGTTAACGCTCCTCAAATATCTCTTCACAACTGGTTTCAGATTAAGCGAAAGCGGCAGTTGGTTTCTTCGAAAAGTTACGCTTGTTTCCACCCTGTGGAGAGTTCTTTGTCGTTGAATGGAAGAAGTCCAATTACGCATCCCCAGGAAATTCCGCACTAAATACCAGTCTTCTCCGAAAAAAGTTCTTCATGTATCAAATAGGGATTTTCACTTGCCCAAATGTAAATTTTGAGATTTAAGGTATCCTGATCACTTCCTTCTCTGAACCACGTGCAGTTTTTAACTTCGTCAGCCGCTTTTAATTCGTGCTTTGCTTTCGCTTTTGATTCCTGTAAAATTCGGTGTAGTGACTTTGGGAAACACCAACAATCAATGCTTTACATCTTGGACATTTTTGGAAAACTTCTTTCATGATGGTCCAATAAAGGTCTCTTGGTTTTCAATTTCCTCGAAAATGTTCAAATATTGGACTTGTTTATTGGATTTCTGCTTTTAAAACTCTCTAGGAATTACTGACATGGGTTTTAGATTTTGTTTTCTAGCAAGTAGAAACAATAAACACCCACCTTTCCAGAGTATACTGATATGTTTCCACAAGTATGAGAACACTCAAATAATAGAACGGTGTAGCAAAGAAGTACTTTAGGAACGAAAGTAATGAGTAGTACAACCTAAAGAATGTAATTAATGTTTAAAACTATCAAAATTATTGCTATTCTGCTAACTTTTAATCACGCCTCGTATACAATTAGGTAATCAAAATTTCGTTTTCCTCATTTCATGTTTTTAGTCTCTTAAGTGCCCAGACATATTTAAAATTTAAATTTTGTTTGTTCTACTCTTGTATAAATATTGCTCCTTATTGCGTAAGGAGCATGCATAATTCATAATAAAATTGCAGATCTGATATCCCAATTGGCGGCTCGTAAAATAAAAATGACGTTTGTTTAAAATCCCAGAATATTTTAAGATATAAACTCTATATGCATGCAAATGTCTTATGCTGTTTTTGAATACTTCAGAGACCTATATCATAGGTTATATACATTAAGAAGACCCCCCTCCCTCGAAAAGAAATGAAGGTAAAAAGTGGCATTACGTTAAAGTAGTGCAGTCGGCTGCAGAAAATTGGGTCGCCTTGAAATATCCGTGAATGAGCCGCTATCGAAGGTTATGGGCAGGCCCAGAACAGCGGCATGCGTGTTGGCGTGTTGCTTAATACAGAAGTATCTTTCCTTGAAGAAGAATGTGCCTTTGCAAAAAGGTCTTGCATATATTGATTTTTTGTGGAAGCCTGCAGTACTAATAACGTCTACCATTTGGTCCTCTTTATATATTGCCTTACATTATCTTTCCATTACAACCAGAAAGTTGGTGAGACGGCAATTCTAGGGAAAACGTCAGTTTTGATATACCAAAGATTCACACTTTTTGCTCTGGTGCAGACAGGCTTAAGTATTTGGGTTGTTATAAAGCTAAGTGCGTTACGGGTGACCAAAAAGGACCATCGCTTAAATATAAGACTTTCAAAAAAATTAGATCACTAAATACATCCACAAACTGCAAAGGCAGAATGGTAATGGTGTCACTCAGAAGAGACTTAATCTCGTTCCTTGAAGAACCCACACTACCAAAGCGAAAATTATGTTGAAATGTTCAAGTGTGTGTACACGGGCCTCAACAAGGAAGGGCTGCAATGTACAAATGGAACACCGGCCAAAAGCAACACTTATAGGAGTTTCGTCCATCAGAGGAACTCCACAAGAGAAAAACATGTAATGGACTTTATTAGAACCCGAGTAATTAATGTTTGAGTCTTTTTCACTACATCTATTTACTACCTCTGTAGAAATGGTGATAGGAGGTGTCCTGGTAACTTTCACTGGCAACTTGGTCAAGAGAAACCTTTCCGTGAGCAAAATATGTGAAGTAACCCTCATGCTTCCAAAATTAAACAGGGCTGGCATCTTCTACGTGCCATTCCTGTTCTAATCACTGCGCAACAAGTTTGTAAGAAGAAGAATAAAGAGACCTTTTGGTTTTAAACTTAAAAGAGAGTCCGAAGGAAACACAAGATGTAACAATGCGAGTAATGATTTTTGTACCCTTATAACTGGTAATAGCTCACGACACGTTGAATCAATAGAGTTTAAGAAAGCAAGTTGGAAATCTTCGATCTGAAGACTAGTTGGGCCCTAACAAAAAACCCTCTCATCTACTAAGAGAACGGCATCAACCATACCGCCATAAATAAACACGAATCCTCACGGAGCGGGTAGGGCGGCGGCGGGGCGTCAGTCTTAATACATATATGGTAGGAAGAGCTGGAAGTGAGAAAAAATCCATTGTTTATTTAAATGTCAGCTCTGATAACACTATTCCTCCATACGCCTTTCTATAGAGCAAACCACGATGCTGCACGTCGTTAACTGGGTGATAACTGCATTTGTATATTTATGGACAACGGGACTTATGGTACATATTCAGCTTCAACATACAAGCATCTTAGACATCTGTAACCTTTAGAATTATTATAAACTATATAAGTAATTATAACGCTGGTTAGTTATTGCTCAATTAGTCCAAATAGCTGGCAATCATTTTCCTAGTGTTATTAATCGCCTGTTTGAGGCACGCTTAGTTCGTAGCTTAAAGTAGCGCACACTATAAGCTCTACAATAAATTGTACATATCAGTGTAATCGTCTTAGTAATATTTTTGTATCTTTCTCGTTATTTTTTGTCTGTTCTTTAGCGTGATGGTGGGTAATGGTAGGTATCAGGTTTAAAATCCTCAGAGTTTTCATTTCTGGATTTTACACTTTATCTTAAGTTGTAAAGCCCTTAGGATAGTCATACCAATATTTCTTATTCAGGATTCTTAGGCCAGTATAACATCAAAAATATCCTAATGTTTCAGTTGTGTCTTGTTGACTTCTTTATTTGGCTACTCGAAGCTATAAGTCTGTATAAAAGGAATTCCAAGTTTTCAAAATATACAGCTACGTCATCAATTTCGTATTTAAGTACGGTTAGTGTCTTAAAACAGCGACTTGACTGCAGTAGTTTTAACGATTTGTATCAGGCTCCAAAACACATTAGTGTCATGGTACTGACGGGACTGGTTTATTAGCAGCTTCTGCAATCACTGCCTTGGGGTCAAAAGCTGGTGGGTGTACCTGCCTGGTGTGGCAACTGGAAAGTTTAGTCGGTGCTTCTGAATTCTTCAGAACATTAGCAACAAGATGAAATATAGCACTCCCAAAAAGGACAAAATGGTACCATTGAGGGGGGGGGGGGCAGTTTCTTTCTCTCTTTCTTCAAATGGGAATTAATTAACATTTAACACAGTCTTAGTGTGGTAAAATGTCTGAAGCAACGTCGAACCCTAGAAACGAAGCCGGGAAAAGCAAGAATGTAACCTGTACCGGGAAATGCGCCAGCATGCGTCTCAGCTCGTGCCTCAAAAAGGCAATTGCGGCCCCGGCCAGTCATTAATATGCAAAATTATTTTCTACTTAACCTTGGTCGCCGCCTCAAAGTTTCCACGGCGCGGACTAGCTGTAATTACCGGTTTTGCAGCGATAATGCAGCCGGATTGGGACAAGGGGCGCTCATCTTGTGAACTTACGAGGTTCGCCAGAAAAATAACGAAATTGACAACACCCTTCTCCACACACATAACAATTAGAATAATTCTTGCCCTAAACTCAGGATAAGTTTGAGTTTGTTAAAGTCGCGTGTCAAAAGTTTGAGCGGTGTTGGGCTATCCAATGTTGTGTAAAAAAGTTATAAAGGGCATATGTAGAACATCCCCTATTAAGGGCGCAAGTGTTTCGATGGTGCAAGACTGACTGTGTGGGAAGACCTTAAACCTCAAAAATAGACGACAATGGGGAAAAAGTGAGGATTCTTGTGATGTCAGACCGTTAATTGACCGGTTACCATTCATCAGATTTGGGCGTGAGAAATATATGTCAAGATGGTTGCAAAGAACCTTACAATCGGGGGATGTTTGTCTTGGTCTTTTGCATCTTCTAGAAAGGGAGCCAAAAATCTTCAGTTGTTTGATTATGGATGATGAATCATAGATTGTTGAGTGAGATCCCGAAACTAAATCCCAAAGTTGAGATTGGCACACTGCAAACTTTTCTCGTCCTAAGAAAGTGAGAATGGGCAAATCAAAAATCAAATTGTTTGTTTAAGGAATTTGTGACACCGGGACAAACTGACACTTAAATTTATTATCAAAAATGGTTTTGAAGACTCCAAACGCACATGTGACCAGATATTGCATGTACTTGTGTGCTGCACTACAACGCCCCATATGAGAGGGCAGTCTCTATTAGCAAATGTTTGACAGAAAGAAAACGAATTGTGTCAGTGCTGTTTTCAGTCCCTGTGATTTTGGTACTTTAGATGATATCCAGAAGAGCGTAACCAGGACTTGCTGCAAATAAGAGAAAAAAACTGTTTTATCCGCGTGTGATCGCACAAGAGAACTGTTTTGAAGACAAACTTGGTTTGTAAAAATAATGGAGTCTCACTAATTTTCTACTAAGCCTCGTATATTTTTCAATAAAGGCGCACACTCGGGTTAGAGGAAAACTGCACTTACAATTGATCACAAGATCGCTATGGTCTTTGAAGGAAAGTAGCGAAAACTGTTGATAAGTTGAATATTAAAAGAGAGCGAGAATTGGCAAATATGCGATGTAACTAATACAGTCAACATTCATTTACCTCTAAAAAATTGTTTTTCGTTTGATTGGATAAAGAACATCTCGTGTGCATTATTTTGATTCTCCTGAATGACGTCGAAAATATAGTTCGACATATTCTTTAACCAAAATCTAGATGAAATTCATAATTATGGCAAGGCCGAGCTTTACCAACTAAATGAAACGGGTGGAGCTTACAAATCGGACTTCCTTAAGGGTGGAGTTTACGCGTAGTTTCCTGATTGGTAGCAAGACCGAGCTTTCCCAAGTAAGTGAAGGAGCTTACAGGGCCTCCAGAAAGTTAGAGCTTACGCGCAGAAAATTTTTGATTGGTGGCGAGACCGAGCTTTGCCAACTGTCAAAGGCATAGAACTTACAAGAAGTAAGATATCCAAAAGGACAGAGAAAGTTTTCTGAATTATGGCGAGACCGAGCTTTGCCAGAATGGTGGAACTTACAAGAATTAAGGTCTCCAGAAAGATAGAAATTTTTCTGTTTGGTACTGAAGCCGAACTTTCATAAGTAAGTGAGAGGGGTAGAGTTTACACCACAAGAAGTAGGACCTCCACAAAGGCGGAGCTTACGGATAAACCTTTTTTGCTTTTTGACGAGCTAATCTTTGTCCACAAAGTGCAAAGAGTGGAGTTTGCACAAAGTATGACTCCAGAACAGTGGAGTTACGGATAGCAAATTTTTGGAACGGTGATAAAGGCGAGCTTTGCTAGCTAAATGAGAGGGGTGGAGCTTACAAGAAGTAAGAGCTCCTAAAAGTTGGAGCTTACGCGTAGAAAATTTTTTGATTAATGTCGAGGTCGAGCTTTGTCAACTGTCATAGGGGTAGAGCTTACAAGAAGTAAGGCATCCAGAAGGGGGAGGAAATTTTCTGATTTGTGGCGAAGCCAAGCTTTGCCAGCTGAATGAGAGAGATGGAGCTTACAAAAAGTAGGACTTCCAGAAGGGTAGAACTTTGTTTCGAAATTTTCTGATTGTCAGTCACATGATAGGACAAAATTGATTGACAACAAATTGCCCTCTGGACTTAAAATTCCTCAATTTATTTTTTAATTTTTTATTCAATTCAAGTAATCTAATCGTCAACAAAAGTATTAGCTCTCGTTTGCTTTAGTCAACAAATATCAGTTAATAACGCGAAACAAATGGTGAAAATTCTGAAAATTGTTTTCTTCCAGATACCGCTGGATTTCATCCAAAAGCTGAACAACTACACCGAGGTCAACGACCTGCTGCTCAATTTTGTGGACGATGACACGGGCGAAGCGGTGGCACCCTTAGAGAGTAGGTATCCACCATATACATGCTTGGGGGATTTACACCATAAGGCACCCCAAAAATATAAATATAACTTTTTTGAACACTCAACTTTTATTTTGAATAAAAGTAATGATAAGGAAAACATAAAATTCACCTTCAATGTTTGGCGCTAATAATCCATACCATACCTCGGACCCTAGCACACTTAAGTGTCAGTTGGCAGTATCATGCGGATTTTTAGTTGTCCATTAGCTGCAACTATGCAACTTAATTAAACCAAACTGACCTGTCTAGTTGACCACAGCTTTTTCTTCACAAAAGAGACTTACCATTTTTTCTTTTAGTTTGTTTCCGTTTTCCCCACCAGGTTACCTAATAACGTAAAAAATTTCTGAACTACCCCTCCCCCATTGGTATCAGCCTCTTAAGCAACTTTAAAAATATTAACTGATCTAAAAGGTGTGTAAAATGAATATTTTGTATGCAACAGCAGCTTTAAATAAAAAAGTACATTACTAGTTCAGACGCAAACGCGCTAATAGCGCATTACATCACCAACTGCATGTTGATGCACAAAGTAATAATTTTATGACTTTACCAAAGCACATAAATTGTAGAATGCGTCATTTGCTCACTTTAAATTTTTTTATTACAACACAAAATGGTCTTTATAGTTTGCTATGAAGTTAATGGTCGCAAATTTAATATGTCAAAACTTCTCAACTGGAATGCTCCAAATTATTTCCTATTTACATAGATTGTTTTCAAAAAGGATAAAGTGTGATAAAGGCTTCCACGTAACCAAACAAGCTAAGTGTCGTTTATCAATTAATCACAAAACCATTTTGACCAAGTATTTAGACATAGAAGAGAAGAGAAGACATGTATGCCTAAATTTGGAAAAAAGTTTGATAACTACTAGTAGATTATCCAGTTGAAAATGTTTGTGAAAAAAGTTTTAGACAAATCCAAATGATGAGAAAAAAAATTAATCTTGATAAGCGATGACCGCTAAAGGGTACTACCAAAAGTGGAACTACCTCCACACACTTGAGTAACTCTAACTGCACCCCAAGAAGCCAAGGTTGTAAGGAAGACTATTAGACCCAAAATTTAACACACTTTTGGTAACCAAATATGATGTTTGACAATTTCCAAGTTAAAAGTACTAATCTACTCAAGTAAATATTGCTATTATGAGTTGGTGAAATTATCTGTATTTATTAACATGTGGTACTAGAACTAGAAAGTCTGAGACTGGTCGAAGGCCAAAAGACGCAGATAATACAGTAAAAGTGCATTTATTTTTGGGACAAACCAGGATCAGTTATGATTTTTGATTTTTGAACCACAAACTATTGGCTATGTTAGATGTTTGATCGACTTTCATCACCGTAATGACAAACAAAATTAAGTGATGATCCGATATAGTGGTTTTTCCACGATGAATATCTATGGTTTTATCTTGGTATAGAAATTATACTTTACAATTATGTGTAAATGTTCCATTGATTTTTTGCTCATACTTCTCTTTCTTTAATATACCTATGTAGAGTGGCTTTCTAATGTCTCTTTAAATACAATCTATTTTTTACCAAATTTTTCGATTTAGTTCTATACCTTACTGTCTTCTTTGATTATTCTTTTATTGTCCATTAATTGTTCAAATATATCAATACCATACTTAATTATTTAATTCTTTTTTTTACAAATCAGTACTTATCATTTTTAATTTTTTCCTTTCGTTAGTCTTCTAGTCTTATATATGGTTCTTCTGCAATTTGCTTATTTCTATATAATTTTCTACATCTTATAAACTTTGTTACCTTTTTCATCTTGTATAAACTAATAGACAAATTTAATAGTTTTCTTTTTTGTTTTTTTTTAACATTTCACTAATGAAGTGTATATATATATATATATATATATATATATATATATATATATATATATATATATATGTATATCTCCTCCCCCTCCCTTTATCTCTCTCTGAATTATCAATGCTAGGTGTGAAATCACTAGGCAGATGCTTTTGATTTTTCTCCAATAGCTTCTCCCCCAAACGTTAATAAGGTCATACAATCATGTCTCCTTTGAGGCCAACACCGAGTTCTTTCTCATTTTCTCTCTCCCGTTTTTCTCTTTCATCACCTTCCCTTTCTTTGAAATAACAACACTAAATGTGAAATTACGAGAGATATGCTTTGGAGTTCAACAATAGCTGCTCCCCAAAATATTGATAAGGTCATATAATCGTTTTTTTAATATAAATATACGGACACTGCAACGAATGGTTGCGAAGGTCAGTGACGACTGAACTTCACCGAACAGCTTTTACGTGATTATTGCCATCAGTATCCCTTTGCGTTCAAAGATTATATTCTTAAAGTCGCTACTCATCCATCCCTTTCTTTCCTCTTTTTCTTTGAAATCATGTCACTTTTGAATTTTCCAATAGTTTCCCTCTTAAACATTGCTAAAAGTACACTTTCATATATAAATATTCAGGCCACGTTGACCTAATTTCACCGAAAAGCTTTTACATTATTAATGCCATCAGTGTCCCTTTGGAACCACCCCAGTCTAGTGCTAATAGTCAGATTCAAAAATTACCTTTTTAGAAACGCCACCCATCCGTTTGTCTCTTTTTCTCTCCCCGTCCTTCTCTTTCCCTCTCTCTTTTCTCTCTTCTTCTCTCCTCTACTTCCCCCCTTTCTTTTCTTCTCGCTCGTCCTCCGTCCTTCTTTCTTTCTCCCTCCTTCTCTGAAAACATGACGTTTTTGAATTCTTTAATAGCTTCCCTTCAAGCGTTATTAAAGTCATACAATTGTTTTTACATAATTATACAAGTCACGCCGACTGAACTTCACCGAACAGCTTTTACCGTATCACTGGCAAGTGTTCATTTGAAGCCACCGCCAACTTAAACGCAATGGTCAGGTTCAAAAATTGTTTTCTTAGAAATGCCACTCATCTCTCTCTCTCTCTCTCTCTCTCTCTTCTCTCTCGCCGTTTCTTTGAAATAACAACGCTAGGTGTGGAATCACGAGAGATATGCTTTTAAATTCTCCCTCCAAAACGTTTATAAAGTCAAATAATTTTTTATATCAATATACAGGCTGCGCAACGAATGATGATGAAAATCAGCACCGACTGAACTTGAGCGAACAGCCTTTGAAACTAAGGTCGACCTACTAGAAATGGTCGGGTTCAAAAATTATCTTCGTAGGGACGCCACTCACACATCTTTCTCTCCTTTTTTTCTCTCTCTCTCTCTCTTTTCCCCTCTATGTCTGTTCTATTTGTGTAATGCTAGGTATGAAACTACAAGAGAGATGCCTTTGAATTCTCCAATGGCTTCCTCCTTAATCGTTCATGAACTTCGCTGAACAGCTTTTATTTTATTACTGCCAACGATGTTTTTGTGAGACCATAGCCGACCTATTCGGCTTTAAAAATTGTGCTTTTAGAGATGCCACACACATCTATCTCTATCTCTCTCTCTTTTACTTCCCCCTCTTTCTGATATAACATCTCTAGGTGTGAAATCACAAGGGAGGTGCTTTTGTATTCTCAAACAGCGTCCTTTCCAAAAGTTGATGGTAATACAATAATTTTTAATATAAATATACAGGTGACGCTACAAATAGTGGCAAAGCTCAGCGCTGACCGAACTCTACTGAACAGCTTTCACGAACTGAACAAAATACATATTGGAACGACGCTGTTCGGTGGACCTTCGAGACTATTTGTTTGACTATTAAAATATGTACAGGAAAATGTGGACATCACCAATCTTCTAGACGCCATAAACTAATATTTAAGAACGTAAAGACTGACCTTCGTCCCAAAAATATTCATGTGCATGCTTCGGGATGGATAGAAAAAAGAAAAATGGACAAAATAGTCGACAATTGCAAAATGGCCGACTATTCCCCACAATTAGCACCATTGAGCTTTCGATTGAATCATCGCAATTTAACAAACATATTGGGCAGGCTTCGGACTACGCAAAAGAGCACATAAAGAACAACAATGAGACTAAAGCATTCTTTTGTAAAACAAGCTTTTAAATTTTGTCTCCATGAAAAAATTTTGATGCCAAAAGAGAAGACAGATGTCCAGTTGATTGAAATAACCAGTAAAATTTCAACTTGTATTCAACAAGATGGAGCTACTCCTCATAGTGTCAAGGTCACACAAATGTCTTAAAGCTTTTTTTCTAATGAAACGAATTCCTTAATAATATCGTTATATAGCTTTCTAAGAATTATCGTTCTTTGATACCACGCATAAGTGATGGACTGCACTTTCAAAAATTGTTAATAACCACCCGATTCCTTGTCACTATAATATCCTTTCGGAAAAACAAAACACGAGTTGGTTTTTACAGAAACGTAAAAAAGGCAAGCAAAAAGTGATTGCATAAATAGCTCCGGCGGATTTTATCAAAGGTTGCCAACTCGAATCTCTAAATTACGTTCCTGGGAATTTTGATACAGCAATTGAATTTAACTCGATTACCTAACGAACTACGTGACTATCCTTGTCAGTGCGTGCAGCTCTAGGCGAAGTACAGTTTCTACATCACGTAGTCTGCTTATAAAGTACATGTTAATCGGTGACCTAGGAGAAATGGTTCGATTTACCTTAATGAGTGAATCATCGCTATTTACATACATCAACACGGCGGGTTTTACATTTAAATTAACAATCCAACCAGCAATGCTTCTTTTTGCATAGGCGCCATCGGGGGGAGTTAGTTTTCCAGCCGAAACTCCCTCAGTTTTGTATTTTTGGAAGATGTCCTAACTGTACCGAAAGTTTATCCATGACCTTTATAGTTAAAGATGTCTGCTTGAACTTTTTTGGTCTGATTGGAGAATGTCAGCGACATCATCTGACAGATTATGGCTTATCTTTAGATACGAGATGATGTGATGGCTCTATGTAACTCAAGGATGTACCTCCGAGTATGTGGTGCCGCTTTACAAGGTCTGGGATATAACCATTTTTGTTGCTTCATAGGATTTACCTCACACAATTCCATAAATAATGGAAGGACTGCTCAATTATTATACTGAGAGGGCTGAAGTTTATATAATTATGGACTTGATAGCTTGCTCCTTTGTGGATTTTTCACTGCCTTGTTTTATTAATTCTAACGGTTCATAAAACAGCATCATAGAGTCCACTCCAGCTTTGGACATACGATTTTCCACTGAGTCCGGTCTTGTCATTCCTCCATTGTGGTCTCGGCCTTTCTCTGTCCTATTTGCCTGTTCGACGTCTCGGTAAGGTCGTCTTTTTTCACTTCTTTTTTTGTCATCTCTACATGCAAGGTGGGCTTCCCATCTTTTTGCTTAGCTATTCTCTCCGCTATATCGTCGACTTTCGCTCTTTTCCTTATCCATGCATTGTTTTTATGTCCAGTAGCCTGATTATAATTATACTGACAATAAACTTGCCTTCAAAATCATAAAAGCAGCGCTGGAAGACAAAAGAGAGGCCGAAACTTGAAAAGGGAGTAGCGTTGGACCAGGAATAAATATTCCAACGTTAAAAGAGTTGAAAACCTGCTCAGAAAACAACAGGGAAGTTTAACGGTGTCTTTATTCAATTACTTCCTTCGTGGATGAACATCATCTCAAAAGTCAAACTAAACATCTAAAGATCTTCAAGGAGAAATTGCATTCTAGAGAATCCTACTGATATGAACAAACAAGGTAACAGGAGAAAAACATATGAAAAGCCAAATCTTCAAAAGACAGCAGAATAGACCGATCGACGCCATTGGTATGTAATATTTCACACATGCTTAGTCCAAAGAAACATTGATTGGTTTTACCCTGTTCCGATTTGGACTTGAAGAGCTGTCTTCATTCAATAAAACGGTTGCTTAAATGGAGAAAGATAAGAAATTCTTTGATTAAAGAGTAATTTGATAACGTTTAAGGTAACGGAAGTTGGCAGTCCTGATACTGAAGAAAGAAAAGATGCAGATGCATTAATAAACCCTAGTGAGTCATTGTCTACTCAAATGAAGCTAAAATTCAGTTATATTTAAAAGATGAAGTAGTTGGTTTCGTTTTTATCAATTTAATTTGTTTATTTCTCTTTTGTCTTCATTTTCTCTTTAAATTCTAGTTATTCCTTCACTTTTGAGTCAATCTCTTTCAACTTGTTAAATGCAACCTTTTAAGTTCTTCCATATTTTGCTTATGCCAAGTTTCAGATCATCCGCTACTTTTTCCAATTATTTTCCATTATGTCATTCATTTTTTATTCATCCTTTTGATATCCCCAAGCTATTTGTCTTCGGGTTTAAATGTATTTAACATTGTGTAGTATGTTTTTCTCTATTTTCTTTCATTTGAATTAGTACAAATATTCATCTTGTCACTCTTCTCTCAAAAGTCAACGTTTGCCGTATAACATTTGGTCTTATTATTACGGTGTTATAACTTCATGGTTTTGTCTTCCTGCTAGATAATTTGGATGTCTAGACTTTCCGCTAAGTTTAACGTCCTAAAGCCTCCTTTATTATCTTTGTAGTTTCTTCTTTTTCATTTTTATTTAGATCTGGTGATAATAAAATTCCCCGGCTAAATTAAATGTGTAGCTTTCGACCTTTACTTTTGTTGGCCTCCTTTCTTTTTTCTTTCTTCCTATGCATGTTTTTTTCGTTTTCTGTTCGGTAACTTCAGATGTTTTTAAAATAACTTGATATTCCTGTCTTTTACGGTAATATCACATGTGATTGCTAATAATTCAGTATATTGTGTTATACTTGCTGTGTTCTCATGCTCTCGTCTCTTTGGTTTATATAATTCTCCTTAAGTTCTTTCCATCTTTTCAGAATCTGTTTGCATTTGTTTATTTTTGGTTAATTTTGGTTTTTCTTTTCTTTATTTATAAATTCTCTTCTTAAGGTTTGTCTTGTATTATTTCTTCTTGTCTGCATTTTTCCAAAGCTCTGCGGTATCTGTTGATACTAATTTGAGTCATATTCTCTGTTCATTCTTCTTTGATCATTCTCATTATTAAAATTTTGATATACCTTTTTAATGTTTAATGTTTCTAACAATAAGTTTATAATAGTCTACCTTTGTTTTGCTACCTCTCTCATTGTTCTAGTAATGCTTGTTCTTCAAATGGTTATCACTATGCCCAGTACCTCCTAAAATTCCTTTATAAGACTTAACATCTCTTAGTAATGAAGATTTATCTTATGTATTGTCGTATGGTCAATATGATTTACTTTGCCGCTTCTAGGTTTAAATTTTGTACTTGCAATACCAAATAATTCATCTCCTTTCTATTATATGTTTGTTGCAAGTTATCGTTAGGGCCTAAACGTTCACAAATATTATAAAATTGAATTAGTCTTTTACTAGTTGATATAAAACTAATTATTGTTTCTCTCTATAGTTCTGTTCTGCTTGCCCTTTTTGAATAATTTTTCTTCTGCTTTAATCCATCATATCTCTTGAAGTGCAGCAATTCTTACTTTATGTTTATCAGTTCTATTGTTGTATTTAATTTTGACATGTTCTAAATCATGTGCCCTTTGTTTTAGAGCTGATTGTAGTCTTCTTTTGTATACGTTTCTGTGAATCGGTGTCTCTGTTCCAAATGTTTATTTTTATTCTCAATTTGCTTTTGAAAGACAGTTTGAATCCACACTTCAGCTTTCTTCTTCTTTTGATTTCGTGTGCTCTCCTAGTCAGTTGATTTTCCTCTTTTTTGGTATACTCTTATTTTCCTGACCAAGATCTGATTTCCCTATTGTCATTTCTATTGATTCTTCTCTCATCTTCATTATTTTGTTTCTTGCATCGTTCTTTTTTCTTTTACTACATGTATTTATTCAAGTTTTCTTGCTTTTTTATTAAAAAAGTCGTCAATAAGTTTCTTCTTCTTCTTTCTCTTTGTCCCCATTTATACCTCACGGTGTTGGGTCTTTTATCCATCTCTTGAAGGTGTTCCTTTCTCTTGCCATTCTCCGTATTCCATGTCCCTAAGCAGTCCTGTTCCGAGGCGCTCGTTTTTTCTCTGAATCGATTATACCTCGTGTGGGTGATTGGCCCAACGACGAGGGCCCCGTTACCGCGGGACAACTGGGATCCAGTTATACCCCTGGATACTGGGTCGCCAGAGCCTCGTTAGTTATCCAGCGGAGGGTACCGCGTGCAGGTGAGGTTGACATTTGGGTGACTAGATGTTGGCGTCACCCCTTACCCTCCGTCAATAAGTTTATATCATGAAAATGTATGGGTTCAGGGCTACGGGCAATAATCAATGGATCAACATAGCTTTATTTTGTTATATCAATCTTATCTACTTAAAAGGAAGATGGAGGGACTGTTCTCATTAAAGTCTGCGTTCTAGACCTTATCATTAGCTGAATCAAACTCATCGGTTAAAAATAACTTGTTTCATTAAGACTCAATTGAGGCACTATGTATTGAACTTTTGTGAAGATTTCCAATGGTTGATTAATCTTCACCGTGTTTAAAGTCATTTATATAGGCGATATTAACCCTCCAGATATCAGATGAAACTTCATAGACTTCCCTTTATACCAGCAGTTACTTGATGATTATCCAGTCCGTTATGGATTATATAAATCTATAAAAAATTTCATCTAACAGAATTGATAAATGAATATCCTCTTTTGGAGGCTGCAAATAAATCTTAGAAAACCTCTGGCTTTGAATTAACCCCATCCTCTGTTGGTTTAATGGTTTATCCTTGCACAAGAAAATCCAGCCAGGTATGCTTGACTACTATAGAGAATACAAATGTTACGAACTTTCTGTAGCAATCGTTACTATTGCTGCCCTCCAACGATTATGCCAGTCACGAATTCCGTTTCACTCTGGTACATCGCCATAATGGGCGCTGACATTACAAAATATATAGCAACGATCGTTCGTGTAATGCTTCTCACATGGCTGGGGACTTCTGCATTGTGCTTTAAAGATATTTGATACTCTTTTCGACTATTTCTTAAAAACCGGTCAATTTCCAACAAAGTGAGTGTGTTCCGTTCTTTCCCCTTCTAAATGGAACAGAAAAAGTAAATGTTATTCGCCCTCAAAACTCTAGTCGTGTGTCAGATTAAAATATGCGCTCAGTACAAGTGTAAAGATGGACTATATGGTGATGTCCCCATATGGTGTTTTTGAAATGTACAATAGAAAAGGGAATAATTCCTGTAATTGTAGACTAAACGGACAGTCTCAGAAGATGGTCATAAGTAGTGATAGACATCATAGTTTCTTTATAAGGAAGGAGTGACTGTTTTGGACGTCTATATGAGGTTGGTAGCTGTACCAAACTGTGAAAAGTGATAAGGATTATACTAAAAAAAGGTAAAATCAATAGCGTCAAATGAGCACACATTATCCACCTCGTGTCTGACTTGATAATAGCAATCACATTCGATGCACTGGTGGATGCAAAAGGTCCGTCTTGTCATGCGGACTTAAAGATAATGAAAGTTTGTGCATATTGGATTTTAATGTGGAGTTGTTGAAGATAGCAGCATAGATCTAGAGACTTTCTTTGGGTGTAGACAAATTTCGGAAGTCTATAAAATAAAAGCACATCAGAAACCCTCATCTCAAGAAGCTTGATCAAAAATGTTTCTTCCAAAACAAAAGACGGTTGTCTTTTGGGATCAAGAGGGGATTTTACTGATGAATAGTTTGTCTTCTCATAAGATCACTACAAGTCAGTAGTTCTACAAATCAGTCAACATATTCAGCATTGTTGACATGGGAAACGGTAGCACCAATTATTGCTTAAACATGACAATGTATCATTATATCATGCCGCCTTATATCTTATATTTTCCGGAACTTGCACCAAGTGATATTTTGTTTGACAAAATACGTAGTAAACAAGCTTCCGTCAACTCAACGGGTTGCAGCAACTTTCCAGAAACTGTCATAGTAATGATAGAAATGCAGATATTGAAGGGGAATGCCTCTAATGGAATATGCACTCACTTCTTCGTGATAAATTTACTTTGCAAACCATTTCAAAATGCTTTACTTTTTGTTTATAATACAATCATTTTTTGGTCATTAACCATTAGTGTATAAGGACATATCCCTTGATATCAATAAGTCAAAATTAAAACAATCCGTTTAACCAACATCGGTTTATTTCTTTATAAGTTTGGACATTGCAGCAACTCTTTTGATAATTTCGAAGTACGAACTTACACATCTACACATTACGTATAAAACTATTAGATAAATACAATCTTCTAAAAAAATATATATAAACACTTATCATAATTGCACTACGCTACAAAGTTCAGATTGTAACTTAAAGCACGTTAGGGGTGCAGCATGATTATTCGCCCCTTAAAGGGCACTGGTAATAAATAAGGTACTAAGTCACTGGTTAATTTTCATACAATCATTTACCCATTCATTCATGATCATGATGGCACTTGGTACAATACGTATTGGCATTGGCTTGGTTTGTCAGGATTCAGTCAACAAAAACAACATTAAACTATTACATAAAAACAACAACTGATAACATTCGAATTAATCATCGGCTTCGCACGACTCGAAGTCTTTCAGCAGGTTCCTGCGGCACTTCATGTTGCCCTGGTAGATCATCATGTAAATAGTGCAGTCCTCGAAGCTGCTGCCACAATACCCCACTTCCAACTTACAAGGCCGATTCCACTTCGTTTCGCCTTGCAGCTTCTTAGAGGACTTCTTCCGAAATTCAATGCTGCCTTCCGCAGTCAGATACTTAACCTGTGCAGAGGACGTGCTACCATCCCCTTGACCCTCATCCAGCTTGCACTTCTTCATAGGTGACTCCAGCACCTCAGTATTCTGAACCCCGTCCCCCTGCCCAATTTCAGTAATGCATCTCTGAATGGGAGTTGAAGTAGACAACTGCGGCGGACTAGCTTCGCTGCTGCCGATCGCCTTCAGCATTGCTCGGTCAATTCTCTTTGGCTCGCTGTAAATAAAATCCATCCCTTGCAGTTCAATTAATAGTAAACAAGAACCATTACCTGGTATGCTTGATAACGTGGCTTTCTCGGAAGCCAATACTGTGCGCAGGCCGCGCAGCTCCAAAGCAATGCTTGCAAGCACCAGCATTGTTTTTGAGGAAAGTACCGATGTCCTTAGGGCCCCTAACAGTGCGCCCGAACCAGTCGAGCACAGCTGAGTCTGCTAAATAAAACACAAACGTCTCCCTGTGGTTGTCCAACAGGTCGAAGATGAATTCCGCGAACTTTTTGGCTTCGTCCACCTCTGTGGATGTAAATCTTTCCATGAGTGCTCCGCAAGTTCTGAAAGTATAACTAAAGTCAGCTTCTCTGTTGCAGGTAGATTCGGCGATGGCGAACGAAGTGAGTACACTTCTGCCTGCTCGTTTTGCTGTAAAATCATATAAAACTTGCTTCAGGTGCTGCGGTTATGCCGAAACCGGCCACGTGCATGCCAGAGTTGCGCACTGTAAAGATAACAGAGGATGATGATCCCAGCGTGGTGTACATCCCCTCTTGCACCAGAATAGAACGTTGCGGTGGGTGCTGTTCACACAATTTGCTATCGTGCCAACCCACAGATTCAGAATCTGTTAGTTTCCAGGTACTAATAATGAAAATTATTTAATTTATTATATTAAGCAAGTTTACATTGTAGGTTATAAAAACTCAATTTGTCGGTGGAAGCAAGTTGAAGTACGTGGGAAAAGAGGTGATATTAGTTGAGAAGCACACCAAATGCAAATGTGACTGCAAGGTCCAAGAAAAGGTAAAGGTACCTTTTAAATGATGATTAATTACTTATTTGCACACAGCTGTTACAGGATTGCAATAGATTCCAACAATATAGGAAGTCAGAATGCCGGTGTATCTGCACAAATGTGGACGATGAGAATAAATGCTATAAGGAAAATGCTACAAAACTATGGGACCCAGACACTTGCTCCTGCCAATGCCGCAACATTAAGCAGTGTTCTACAGGCTCCGTGTTCGATTCGTACAGCTGCAAATGCATCTCAACCACAATGCGACGACGCTTCGCTGAACCATACAAAGAACACTCGGAAGTTAATGGAGATTCCTCGCCCGTTATCACAGCATACAAACTTAAAGATTCGGAGAAATAAATGGTGCAACTTATAATTAAACCATAATGATTGTAGCCTTAACTTGTTACTCAATATATATATTTACAAATTTTAATTACTTACATCCTTTATACCTCCTTAATCGTGCTACGCAAAGCAACTGTGCAGCAATGGGGCTATATCAACACGTACAGCTGCGACAACCACAGCCCGACAGCTCCTACAACACCCAGCGTTAAAGTAATGTCAAATAACTCGTGAAAGTTAGAAATTGCACAACGCACTTACTGTTACTTTGCATCACGTCGTCACAGTCCAGTTCCACTAGCAGCACTCTTTGTCCCTTTAAAAGCATTGCTGCCTTCGTTTGGCACCAGCTAACTTTCACAAATTCGGGGTGTCATCGGGCCAGACGCTACCTGCTTCCACTTATAAACAGCCCCTTCGAGAATAAAGTTGTGCAACGGCGAGAAGAGGGTTAATTATGTTGTTGCTAATTAATCACAGGATTTAAATCAAAATGGACCCAGCGTCATTGCTAGTTTGGCCCGAGTCCGGTAGGTGACCACATCGCCGTTTATGTACGTTACGTTACCAGAATAGCGGCAAATTTGAATTATTGTTTTATAATTATTTGTAATTATTAAATATTTTATTTATGATTTTAGTTAATAATTATTGTGTTATACTGTATTTTATTTTGTAACTGGAAAATAAATTTATACTTTAATATTTTTTATATGACCTATGGGACAAAGAAACCATAAAACAAGTTTGAAGACTGACAATTTCTTGATGTAGCATAGACCAAACAGGTGCACATTTTTTGGATAATTGTATATTGAAGTTACTCTCTGGGTTATTGATATTTTTAGAAGAAGAAAAAATATTCACAAATAATCGCTCATCTCTAGTTTTTATTAGCTATTTATTACTAACGTCAATTAAGCGAATACATATAGTAATAAAAAATATAAAATTTAAGCTCATTTCAAATAACCGTTCGTTATCGGTCGGTTTGATTTTTTTTTTGGGTCGAGCGTTCATTTGTTGACCAAGTGTTTTGGAAAGCTCCCTTAGTTAAAGTCCAATTTGGACCATATCTAGTTGTTTTTAAAACACAAGAAGTGGGTAATCAGAAAAAGCTAAGTGTTTTACAAAGCAGAAAGGATTGGAAACTAAGATAATCCAAGGGAAGAGTAAGTAATTCTGTAATAAATAAGGCTAGTTTTGAGGTTAAAGGAAATAAATAAGGCTGAAAGTTGCATGCAACTAACAGATAAGAAGTATAATACGAGGCGCATTCATAAAGTAAGGGCCGTTTGGTCACAGAAAAAAATGTACTCATAAGAAACAAATTTTATTGTCATATTTAGTTAGGTACAATCTTACTTTACTTCTCTACATAATCGCCGTTCACTTCTAAGCATTTTTCGTACCGCTGCACCAGCTTCTTTAACCCCTCTGCATAGAAGCTTGCCGCCTGAGAGTTGAACCAGTTGACAACGGCGTTTTTGAGTCCGTCTTCGGTTTCAAAACGTTGTCCACCCATCCACCGTTTAAAATGCAAGAAGAGGAAGTAGTCGCTAGGTGCAAGGTCGGGACTGTACGGTGGGTGGTCAAAGTTCCCAACGAAAATCTTGAATTTTCTCAATGGTTTTGGCAGCAGTGTGAGGACGCGCGTTATCGTGGAGGAGGATTATGCCAGATGACAGTTTCCGCGGCGTTTATTTTGATCGCACGTCTCAAGTGTTTGAGCGTTTCGCAGTACACGTCAGGTGTAATTGTTGTCCCACGTTCCATGAAATCAACCAAAAGAACACCGTCTTTGTCCCAAAAACTGTAGCCATCAATTTTCGACTTGTGTACTGAGTTTGTTTAAACTTTTCGGTTTTGGTGAGGATGAGTGTCGCCACTGCATTGATTGCAGTTTTGTTTCTGGGTTGGCGTAGGATACCCACGTCTCGTCCCCAGTAACAATGTGAGAAAACAAATCATCTCCATTTTGTTGATAACGGGCCAAAAACTTTCGTCCACTAGACATTCTTTGCTCTTTGTGGTGGTCGGTGAGCATTTTGGTACCCACCTTGCACACAATTTGCTGTATGCGAGGTTTTCTGTGACAATATTGTAAACAGTAGTGCGTCCAAGTTGAGGAAATTTGTCAGCCAGGCCACTAATCGTCAATCGACGATCAGATCGCAGTGCTTGGTCCACTTGTGAAACGATTTCATCAGTCTGGATACTGGGCCTGCCACTCCGCTCTTCGTCATGGACATTTGTTCGGCCATTTGTAAAATAACGGCACCATTGTCTAACCTTTCCTTCACTCATAACTGTAGGTCCGTAAACCAGGCATAACTCCCGATGAATTTCAGCAGCCGACGATCCTTTTGCACATAAGAAACGAATCACAGAACGCACTTCACACTTGGCGGGATCAACGATTTTCGCGGCCATTGTTCTTTGCATTCACTGACAACAATACAATTTCAGAATCAAAACAAATGACGCTGTAGCTTCGCAATGAGTCAGTAGATGGCGCTGCAGTGGTAAAACTGTGCTTCGAAGCGCCACTATTTATATACATGCAAACGGCCCTTACTTTATGAATGCGCCTCGTACATATACTGAGGTCACGAGAATCTTGGAGGATAGGCAACACATTATACCTCGTAATTTTATTTTTTATAAATACAATCCTCGTCGAAGTGAAAACCGAACGTTAGTGAGATTAAATTTACGAAAAAGGGCACAGTATCTCTATTAAGGTCAGATATTTAAGATAATTTGAAGTCGGTGAAGAACAGGACAATTAGGTGAGCGAATTGCAATAAGTAATTATTAAAAGCGTTAAAGCTAAGAGAACAGGTTAGCGAGAGAAGTTGACCGCAGCGCTTATCACAAATAAAATAACACTCAATAAAAATAAGATAGATTTAGCCCAAAAAATCCTTATAAGTAGCAAAGAAATTCAGAGGGCACAAAATACACAGACGTATCTACTATTTAGTAAACAGGAGAGAAAGACACCAGAAATGTACAATACAGATAATGATTGAACAGAGGGAGAAAAACGAAAGAGAGGGGTAGAAAAGGAGGAAAGTAGAACTAAAGAGCGTTGCGAAATCTAGGATCGCCAACAAGCCATAAACAAAAGGAGGACAAATTAGATAGAGTATTAGATATGCTACAACAGTTAACAGTAAATGTGAACCAAATAAAAATGGAACAGCTAAAATTCAATAAGGAGATGGAAGAATTACAAAAGGAAAATAAAAATTTAATGGAAGAAAATATTGGCATAAAAAGTAACTACATAGAATTAAAAAAAGAGTTACAGGACACGACCGAAGAATTAAAGCAACTTGAAAGAGAAAAGAGAAGAAACAACATAGTAATGCATGGACTAAGGATATATTCAAATAATACATTAGAAATAAAGCAGGAAATGCAAAAAAATTTTAAAAGAATCTAGAAATTGACACCCAAATTAAAAATGCCTATAAAGTAGGACCAAAAATCTGCATAATTGAACTAGAAAACCAAGGCGATAAAATAGAGATAATAAAAAGAAAAGCGAATTTAAGGAAATTAAACGGCCATAAGATACACATCAATAATGATCTAACTAGAAGAGGAATTCGAGAAAGCTGACTTAGGTATGCTAGGCTTAACAGAAACAAAGAAGAAAGGGAAAGGGGAAATCGAATTGGAAGGAGGACATATATTAATATACAGCGGGGGACACAGAGAGCAAAAAAGGAGTAGGCTATATCATTAGAAAGGAGAAAGCGAAATACATAAATAAATGGACGGGAGTCTGAAAGAATATTAATGATACAAATGGAAATGGAAAAACAAACAGGAATAACTATCGTAGTGATCTATGGACCAAACGAAGATGATATTGCACAAAAGAAAGAAGAATTCTGGGAGCAATTAGAAGGGACAATAGAGAAGAAATTAGGGGAAGAATGATAATAATAGGGGATTTAAATGGAAGCGTAGGAAGGAAAAATGAGGAAACGGGAGCATAGGGAAATTCATAAAAATGTTAGAGAAGTAGTGAGCAGGAAAGAAAAATCCATTATAGATTATATAATAATAAACAGATAATATAGAAACGAAGTAAAGGATGCAAGGGTGAAAACAGGACGTGAGATATATTCAGATCACTATTTAGTGATGTCAAAGCTAGAGATACAAACAGAAAGATATAAGACATCTAGGAATACTGGAAGAAGATGATATCATAGAAAGAGGGAAAGAGTATTTCCAGGAAGTATTAACGATAGAAGAGAGGCATAACATAACAACAGAGGACGGCTTAGAAGAAAGTGTAGAAAAGGATGAAATAGAGGAAGAAGAAGTACGAGAAGCCGCGAAAAAGTTGAAAAGAGGTAAAGCTGCGGGACATGATGCTATAACGGCAGAAATGGTTATGAATCTGGATAAAACGGGTATAAAAATGCTAATTAAACTGTTTAATAAAGTTTGGCAAGAAAATTCCAAAAGTTTGGGAACTGGGAACAATGCTCCCAATATTTAAGAAGGGAGATAAAAGGGACTGCACAAACTATAGAGGGATTACAATGTTACCCATAATAACGAAGATATATGAACGTATCCTAGAAGCAAGACTAAGGAAAATAACAGAAAGGCAATTAGAAGACTTACAATGTGGATTCAGGAAGGGTAGAGGGGTCCAAGATCATATATTTGTATTAAAACAAATAATAGAAAAATTTACCACAGAAGAAATATTTGTAAAAAGCCCTTTGACAACGTACTAAGAAAAGCTGTATGGAGAAGTTTAAGAAAGAGAGGAATAAATGATAAACTGATAAACTGTATAAGAAGTTTATATGAAAACACAAGAAATTACGTAAGAACGGGAAATATGCAATCGGAAGAGTTCATAACCAAGGAAGGACTTAGACAAGGAGAAGTCCACAGTCCTGCACTGTTCAATCTAGTAATGGATGATGTTTTAAAGGAGATAAAAGACAAATTAAAAGTAGGATACAGGAACGTGGAAGTAGTAGAAATAGCTGAAAGTATATTTGCGGACGATCTAATTATATATGCAAAGAACGAGAAAGATTTACAGTACAACCTACAGCTATGGAATAATGCTGATAGGAAAAGAGGACACAAACATAGTAATAAAACTAAACGAGACAGAGTTAGAACAAGTACAATCATTTAAATATTTAGGAGTGAAAATACAAAATAATGGAAGAATAGATGCGTAATTAAATGATAGATTGGAAAGTGCGGCCAAACTTTACCATGCAGTAAACAATTCGTTCACTCGGAAGAAAAAAATATCCAAAAAGACGAAGATTGCGGCGTTTAAATCCATTTTCAAACCTATATTGAGATACGGTAACGAAAGCTGGGTGTTGACAAAACAAATGCAAAGTAAAATACAGGCCATCGAGATGAAATTCCTAAGAGCTATACAGGGGGTCACGAGAAGAGATCGAATTAGAAATGAACGAATAAGAGAAGAATTAAAAGTTGAACCGATCATGAAAGATGTAAAACGACAGCAATTACGATGGTTTGAACACGTAATGTGAATGGGGGGAGAAAGAACAACTAAAAGAATATGGGAGGCAAGAACACAACATAAAAAAGGTTTAAAAAAGTGCGGGTATTTCAGTAGTCGGGTACACACTGACCCATTTTGGCACTCGTTTGTTTAGTGCTGCGGCTGCGGTTAATTTGTGGTTAGGATTGGCGATTTCATTTGCATCCGACGATCAATGATAGTGTGTATTGCAAAAGCGATTCATCTGCTTAACGCAAAAAGGTAAATATAATATATTGTTATAAATTGTATTGAAATTTAAAAGTACATTTTTAGGTTATGTATTTTAATGCCTCATGATCTAATTTACTTGTTTTGCGGTGTTGATAAGTTGTTTTCAACTTTATCTATTGCAGTGATAGCTTTCGTGGTAAATACATATATTGTAAGAAAGCCTTCTAATTACAATTTGTGTTGTAGCGTGGATCTGTTGCCACCTAGAAAACGTAGATCAAAGCGCTTCACCGTTACCGATAAGGAATGTATATCAATGTTAGAGGCTAGCGCGAGACGCACAAAAGAGAGGAGAGTGCGCGACTGATAAAGATGCCGTTGGCCCGCACACCAAATATGAAAGCGAAGAATCTTCAACGGAGGAGCGAAGAAGGAAAAGATGAGGGGCCGACGAGGGTGGAAGTAGCGATTCAACAAAAAAAAGTGAAAATCAAGTAGCACCTCAGACAAAAAGGTTAATTGGAACAGCAAATATGCCCGAAGAAAAGGAAGACGCCAAATTAGACCAAATATTAAGCTTGTTACAAAACCTAACACTGGAAGATCAACCAGAATACAACGAGGAAATAAGGAAATTTAAGCTCGAAAATGAGATGAGAAAGCAAGAGAACAGCGCAATGACAAAGGAATGCGACGAGATTAAAAAAGAGCTGAGAGAAACAAATATAAGATTGGAACTACTAGAAAGAGAAAAGAGAAGGAATAATGTAGTAATATCGGGATTGATAATAGACAACAGCAACCTGACTGACTTAAAGCAAAGGATGGAGAATTTTATACCACAAAAACTAAAAAGCGTTTTAAAAATGCAGTTAATGAAAAACAAAATGAAGCTGAAAAATATGAGGGGCGATAGGATATTTATTAATAAGGATTTATCAAAAAAAGAAAGAGAAATAGACAAACAAATTAGAATAAAAACGAAAAAATTGGATACCAGAAGTTGACCATAGTAGGGAAAGAATGGAAATGGGATACGGAAAAAAACACACTGGTGGAGAATAAAGGCAGAGAAAATCCAGTAGTTTATACTGACTGCAACGCTGACCCGACACACGAAGAAGAAAATGGCAAGGAATAAGGACATGCAAAAGGATAGTAAAATATCTAAATACGATAGAGAAGTGAGAAGAGAATACTTAAGAATAGGTACGTGGAACATTAGAACCTTAAGAGATAAAGAAGAAGAACTTATAGAGGAATTTTAAAGAACAAACCTAGATATATTAGCAATCACCGAAACGAAGAAGAAAGGGAAAGGTGTATTAGAACTAGGAAGAGGTCACACTTTAATATACAGCGGAGTAAATCAGGAAACAAGAGCAGCAGAAGGAGTAGGGTGTATAATAAAAGAAGAACTTAGAAAAAGAAAAAATATAAATGGCAGACTACTATTTTTAGGAGACTAATGGAAGAGTTGGGAAAAGAAATAACGACCCATTAGATGTAATTGATAACCAAGGGGAAATACATAGAAACAACAATGGAGAGAGGCTAATAAGTTTCTGTATTAACAATAATCTAATAGTAACAAACATTTTTTACAAACACAAGGACATACATAAGTTTATGAGAGAGGTTAAGAGTAGGAATGAAAAATCTATGATAGACTACTTTCTCATTAATAGAACATATAGGAACGAAATTATAGACGTCAAAGTAAGAAGGGGACCAGAAATTTACAGTGATCACTATTTAGTGGTAGCGAAAGTACGTCTAGGCATAGAAAGTAAGGAAAATCATAACAGGAAAATTTAGTGAGAATATTCAAAGTAAGATAGAGGGAGAAACAAGATACTGATCTATGAATTTAGAACAACTGTGGCAGTATTTCAACGAAATAGTACTACTAGTATTTTTCTCGCACGATGTTTGAGAAGTTGCAGGAGCGAACGGGAGCGACTCTCTTGTCTTGTATATGCATTCAAGCATATGTTTTTGTAACGTGTATGCTGAAGATATACATACATGTATATACACATTTACGTTGTTTTATAGTTTATGGTGCATAGTTCGTTAATCCGAACGATTCGCTAATTCGAAGAGACCCTGGCAATGAGGTGTTCAGATTAAAGAGGTTGCACTGTATATGTCAATTTTTAAAAGGACTGCACTGAGTATCTGTTATTGAAAGAAATTGGTTTTCTGTGAGCAAATAAAACGTGTTATTTGTTAAAAATACATGTTATTTCTATGTTGTAGTTATGGTACGAGACAGACCAATGGTATGCTTAAGGAAGAGGATGAAATTATAGCTTGGAGACTGTGATTTCTGCGTGAAATAGAGAAGATAAGAAGTGAAGGAAGAAAATTAATTTTTTAGTCGAGACATGGATAAATGGTGGCCATACTGTAAAATATGTTTGGAAGGATACACAAGTTGAAATTACGAGACAAGAGTCATTCCGATTAAGAGCCGATTAGATGCATCTCCAGGTGGTGGGAGAAAGGCCATAACCCAACTGAGGAGTATCGACTCTCTGCAGGAAGTGGTTAGCAGCGATAATAATTGGGCACTATATACAGTATTCAGGAATGTCGCTGCTGTTTGTTGAAAAGTAATGTGAAAGTCTTTGATAGAGAGATAGTATACAGTGAATTCGAAGTATCACTGTTTCAGTAGCCCCTAAAAAAATAGGTGCATTTATTTATATACTTACATAATTTTTAAATCAAACTTATAACAGTAATTTTTATATTATTATAATTTAGTGCATTTAAATTTCTTTTATCATTAATTGCTGTGTTGAGTTAGTCTTAAACAAGCGAACATTTGCTTTACAGGTAAAGTAGACCGGACCCTATGCATGAAACTAAACTATACGGTTTAACGAAATTTTATTGAGACGAATAAAAGTGAATAGCGGCAAAAATTTGGGGCTACTTCTGGTCAAACTGGTCTCGAGATGATCTGATTAGGCATTTGGGTTTGACTTATGGTCCTCAATTTAATACTGGAAACGTTATGTCTCTATCACAGATCAAAAGTTATAAGGTGTGACAGACAACAGACCTAGCAGGGGTTCGTTAAGAAGGATTCCCATTTTTTAATTTATGGAGAGTAAGTATAGAAATGAGTAGCAGCCCACTTTTAACAAACTTTTTTTTGAACCGCATGAAACGGCGAGAGCTAGGGAGATGCGGTTTTTGTCATTCAGTAATTTGGAAGTGCGCCAGAAACGACTTTGAACAAAACTCTAAATTTCGTTCGCTTGGGTATCCTCACGAATTTTTGATATTTTGTAGGTATCCGGAGGGTGGTTCTTGCAAAGTTTAATTTAAAAAATATGGGGGAGGCTCAATCGGGGCTCGAATGGGAAACACACTTTTGCACGTATCGATTTTCGCTTGAGACCAAAATGTAGATCCATGTATTGGGAGTAAGAAAAGCTTAATTACATATGCATTTATTCTACTCCTTACTGACCAGAAGTGGTCCTGAATGATAAAAATGTAGTGAATTTTAATTTTTTTCGTATGTCTTCGAAAAGGTAAGAGATAGGAAAATGGCACATTCATCAAGTTGTAGGGCCTAAAAGGGGACGCTTTTTTTGTATATGAATTTGTCGTGCATCTTATACTGGGGGGGAGCCAAAATTGAGTATTTCCAGAACCAGAAGTAATAAAAAAATTTCGTTTGCTGATCCAAAAGCACTCGTATACTAAAAATCACATTTCTACGATTATTCATTCAGTCAGTATTTGCGAGTTACGTTCACTCCTTCCAGGAGTGCTGCTGATCGCTAGCGAATTTCGGTATGCAGGGGGGCCGAAAACGCCAAAATGACGTTTGCTTTGTCACATTTATCTTTTTAGTTTAGAGATTCTGTCAAAACAAATTACAGTTGTCCAAATCTATGATATACAGGTTGTATTAAATTAAACAAAGAAAATAAATAAAAATCTTAATTATCAATTTTTTAGTGCTTATCCATTTGTCATTTATTATTAAATATATAAAATAAAAATAAATGTGGGAATTAAAAATAAATTAACTCTGGGTCACACAGACCCTGTAGATATCCTTCTCTCCTCTGTAGCTGTTAAACGGGGGGGAGGGGGGCCTTTGGGAGTGGGGGTAAAAAAACTATTACGTATGCCCTACCAGTCTGGCTACCTTCCCTGCTCAGTTCGGCCGTTACTGCAAAGTAGTGAGCAATTGAAAAGTGTGTTAGGGTCTTAGTGACCCAGAGTAGGAAGAGTGTCCGAAATTTTGATAGTCAACGAAAAAAATGAATCTGAAATACTTGCTTCGTTTAAATGCATTCCTAGCGGTGGTACAAACGCTCAATTTTGTTCACGGGACAAAATGACTCTTGGCTCTTATAACCCGAAAAAGAAAAAGATAGTCTTTTTGCTGTCATCTTTGCATCAAACGGTCCATATAAATGATGAAATAAAACAAAACGGGGGACTGATAGTTTTGACAAAAAGTGTCAAGACTATACAGCCACGTGCAGAACATCACGATGGCCTTTGCGAATTTTATACGGTATGTTGGACCAAGCTAATATCAATGCTCATATTTTGTACTAGCTAGTTGCCATTAATGAACTTATGGTGCGCCAAAATTCTATTTACAACTTGTGTATGTCTTTGGTTAAGCCAACTTTATCGCTTAGATTTGCGTGCTTTTCTCTTAGAGCAACTATACGAGTTCTAATTGAGGAACACTTAGAATATGACGAGCAACAAGATTCTCGAGATATGCCCCAAGAAAACAAATTGGGTAAACGAAAGCGTTGCTCACTCTGATTTACATTGTCGATCAAAAAACTTCTAATTTTTGTTATATGTATATTGTAAATGTAAAATTAGTCTATGCTTGAAAAACGCATGTCGGTATAAAGCCGAAATTTCAAGATTTTCACTTAGCCAAAAAAATATGATTTTTGAAAAAAAAATAGAAAAACGACCTATACAGTCTTAAAGTACAACTCTAGACCTTTCCATTTCTCATCCACAAAATTAATTTATTTTATTCTGAAATGGAGATATTTAATTTTGAAAAAAATGCATTTTTTAAAAAAGTTTTTTTATATATTTTTTATTAAAACTAAAAACCAGTTAAGTTTAGCGACTTATGCATCACATATTCGAATTCTTGAGATTCTAAACTTCAATTAAATAGAAAAAAAATTATTTTTCGTTAACTTGTTGCTGTGATATAAGCGTTTGAAAATCACAAAGGGTCTATTTGACCCAGAGTAGGATCAACGGAAAATTTTGGAGATGTAGGAATTGAGGGTTAAGAAAATTTAACGTTGGAGTAAAAAAATTCAATACTATATTCCTATACTTACTCTTTGATGTCTACCGCTTGATAAATTATAAGGAGAAATAGCTTACGTCTGTTAGTTTACTACTCTAAAGAAGGTAATTGAGGGTAGAATGTTCTAAATTTCACAAACATTTGACCAGCTGATTATGAGCACGGAAAATACTGACTTTGTAGAGCTATAAAGAAAGCCATTTTGGTCTTGCTGATGCAAACTAAAGACTTGAATAACCCCTATTATGACTTTAAAGGGGAAAAACGCCAACAGACTTTAAATGATTTTCTATAACCACTGATAAACTTTATGATTGTCTGGAATACTATAATGAATGTGATTTGAAAAATACACCAACAGCTCACAACTATTTTGTAAATATGCAAGAGGGTTTCTCAAAACACAACATGCACAGATGGGGATCAGAGAAGAAAGCTGCTCAACAAAGCGGACACAACTTGAGAGACCTAACAGAAATGTTTTGAAATCAGTACTAATGGATTTGTTCACTGCATAATAAGGTCACAAAACTCTGTAGATTTTAAAGAACTATAACAAATATAAGAGATGTAGGTTCAGGTTAGCATGCAGCAGTGTGGTTGTCTACCCTTTCACTGCACACTCAATCAAAGGTTGCATAGAATAATTATTGTTACTAAAGCATATCATTTTTACAGCACTATGTTGACCTAAACGACCCTTGCCTGGTGGTGAACACCCAGCGCTTGGAGGAGGGTCACAGCAACTACTTGGCCATGCTGAGTTCGCCCAACTTCGAGCACCTCTCCTTGCCGCACGAGTATGTGAACGATAAAATCCATGTCAGGGCAAGTCCAAACCCCACAAACACCCCTGGCTACATGTGCATGAAGTTTTCACACATATTCAGCCTGCACTTGGTCGAAGACCCCATTTTCAGGAAGCACAAGAATAGCAACGGGGAGGCAGCCTCGGAGACAGAGCTACTGTTGATGTTGTACACTAGGAGTGAGTCGGAGTGCTGACATAGTGAAGTCAGCAGACAACTACATCAACATGAATGACAGTAGTGTGAACAATAATGTGAGTCCCAATACAAAGACCAACCATTACATCAACAGTAGTAGTAGGGATTAGGAATGAATAAAGGTGTAAGAGGTAATGTCTGTCATTATTTCATTGCGGTGATATACACAAATGTAGAATTAGACAGTATGGAAATATAAAAAGTGTGAACTTCTATATAGGTCTAGATTATAGTTACAAACAAAATATATAACCTGTTTGTAGTGTAATAAGAGAGTCTTCACAAACATGTAGAGAATAAGATATTAAAATAAACTTAAGCCAAAGTTTAATGTAAAGTGAGGTATTGATAAATTCGATTTTTTGAAACTCTACGCTTTATTCAGATTCTAAAAAAATAGTTCTAAAATAAGCTTCTGTATGTGATACCATTATTTATTTAATTTCATCTTTCTCTCGCAAATCATTTGTGCCATAATGTCATTAAGTGACCTGGATGCTTGTTTTGACAAATCAAGTACCTACTTTTAAGCAAAAAAGCACACTGCGGAGGGAATGGCAGAGAACTAGAAACCCCGTAACCAAAAATATGGTAAATAACTTGTCACATCGAATAAAGAAGGAGCTAGATGCCCACCGAATAGAGACTTACGAAAAACATATTAGTAATCTTGAACCAAGAGATCCCGGACTATGGAAGACGACCAAACGTATCCTACGTCAGCCACAAGTGATGCCTCCAATTTCTTCAGGTGCGCAAACATTTAACACCGATGAAGAAAAATGTGAAGCCTTCGCAGATCATTTAGAAAAAACCTTCACATTTGAAAATCACGCAGATCCAACATTTAGAAATATAGCCATCAACTATGTAGAAACTCACCAGCCAATCATAGAACTAAACTTCAAATCAACTTCACCTAGAGAACTCGCATCAATAATTAAAAGTCTTCCAATAAATAAATCGCCAGGATATGACAAAATACCTAATGTCATACTTAAAAAGCTTACAAAAAAAGCATTGGCATACCTAGCAACCACATTTAATGCGTGCTTAAGGATTGGTTATTTTCCGAATGCATGGAAACATGCAATTATTCTACTGTTTCCCAAACCAAACAAAGTCAAGAAAGATATTACTAGCTATCGACCTATTAGTCTTCTAACTACAATCTCGAAGCTTTTCGAAAAGGTCCTATATCGCCGGCTTAATGAAGAGGTAATAAAACTGAGTATTGTTCCCACCTTTCAATTTGGATTCAAAAAAGGCCACTCCACCTGCCATCAACTACAGCGCATGATCGAAACAATCGAACGAGGATTTGAAAGCAAACAATACGTTACTGCCTTGTTTTTAAACATAGCTCAAGCATTCGATCGAGTGTGGACCGATGGCTTAAAATATAAAATAGTACGTCTTCAACTACCTGAGTACATAAAATCCATATTGTTCTCGTTCCTAGAAAATCGTACATATGCAATCAAGATACAGGCAAGCTTATCAACTACTAGAGCTATACATGCAGGGGTTCCACAAGGGAGTATTCTAGGTCCCATTTTATTCAACATCTACATGCATGACTTTCCTGTTCCCAATGCAAACCTAGCAATGTTCGCAGATGACACGGTCGTGTTAACTAGAAATCAAAACTTAGAGCAAGCAATAGCCGACTTACAAACTGCCGCCAATACACTAAGCAGATGGTTCATGAAATGGAATCTATCAATTAATCATTCCAAGTGTACTACGAAAATATTCACACTTAGAATTATCAAAAATCCAACGTTAATTACAATCAATGGACATACTATACAATGGAATGCCAAAGACGAGCCCGTGAAATATCTGGGTATCCATCTCGATACTCGGCTCACATGGAAATACCATATATTAAAAAAGCTGAACGAAGGCCACAAGCATTTAATCCAGCTCTACCCAATCATAAATAAAAAGTCCACTATGAAAATCGAATGCATGACGCTCTTGTATAAATCTCTAATACGTCCATTGATTCTGTATGGATGTGTGATATGGGCTAACACTTCCAAAACCAATCTCAACCGAATCCAGACGTTATAAAATAAAATTCTTCGAACAACAGTCAACGCCCCGTGGTTCATTACAAATCAACAACTTCATCACGAATTAAACATGCCCACAATTCAAGAACATATTGCAAAACTGACTAAAACCTTCCATGACAACCTTACCAACTGCAATGGTGCCACCTTCTATGATCTAGGCCAAAGAAGTATTCATAGACGATTAAAACGAAAGTTACCCCAAGACATATACTTGAGTGATAGTGGTGATGACTAAGTGCAGACTAATCTCCAAATAACTATTTGATCAAAATACGTAAGTGATAGTCTTGATGTCTAAGTGCAATTAATTCTCAATTAACTATGTGATCAAATGGTAAATCCAAATGACTATTAACACAGCTATTTCAAGTGGTTATTAGGTACCATTCTGTTATTTCCCTTCGTTAAGTATTAATTGTCAAACATACCTTGTATAACAATGTATATTGTTGAGCAGGTAAAAGTTCTATTAAAAAAAAAAGTACCTACTTTTAAGAAGTTTTTTTCATGAAAATCTTCAATAACGCTAATTTATGTATGTAGACTTGTATTACATGTAAGGAAAATTGATTGCGGTCTTTAGTGATGTACTTAATAAGGATTTATCCCTTACGTTTTGTGTTTAGTTATTGTGTATAAATAATTACGGTGTAAATGAACGAATTACCAAATAAAATGCTGTTAGTAACTGCTCTTATTTTTTTAGTATAAAATAAAAAATTCTATTACTACCCCAAAGAAAGTAAAAATAGAGCAGATATGAATAAATCACTTTAGCAGATAAAATTTAAAAAAATTATGGACAAACGTTGAAATAATTTTAATTACTGCTATATAGACACACTGTAAAATTTTATATAATTATTTCTGTAATTTTATATTAAAACTACAGGTAGTGCCTTAGCTCAGTGTGAAGAACGCTTACCTGTCGTTGTTCGAATCTGTACGTCTCCAACGTGACTTTTTGAAATTTCTTAAGAGTAAAACAATTATATAATAATATTAAAATATAAATAAATTATACAATACAGAATTATTAATAAAAATTAAATTTATTTCGATTTAGTCATAAAAAAATAATTTTAATAATGATTTATAGATATGCAACAGATGGCGCCGCAACCTAAATAAATTATAAATTTGTAAATTACAACAAAGACATAAAAATTATTAACAGCGTATTAATTTATTTATACATGTATTTATATACTACATAATTAGAAGCAATAAATAATTCGAATTTTAGTTTTTATCATAAAATACCGATCCCTGTAATAATGCTATAATGCCATCTTCTCACGCTCTTGCCGTCCTCATACAAATCTTCACTTTTACCCGAAATCACCCTTATGTACACCCAAAATCTGCTAGCGAATTAGACCGAGATTTCTACCAGGATCACAGAAGCGCGCGGAGATCTTTTTGCCAAGCGGCGCATAATTCAAAATTTATAAATGAGACCTCGGATTTTCTGCAGCGCCCGATAAAAAACCTCGCGCTTCTGTGAGTTTTTTTCTATTTTTTCTATCTCGAATAGTTTTCGAGATACTCTAAAATTCTACTACACTGAAATCGCGACCTTCTTGCCGAAACGGTTTTGATATAGAACTGAGGATGGATTTTGACCTTGCAAAACCCATTTCTTTTGTTTATCATGATTGACCAAATAAACCCACTTCTCATCCGACGATTGTTCAGCAAGTTCTTGAACAAGTGACAGCAGATCTCGAATGGCTAGTTGATGCAAGCGGTTGATGGGACGAAAGTCCAAGAACCATCTTCTAAAGCTGTCAGTAAATCTTTGTTGTTCAACTTTGATGATAAACCAAAACGATTTTTATTTAATTTCTTTTCTGATTGCTTTGGAGATTAGATAAAGTTGGTTCCATTGCTGCTCAATATTTTCGTAACACCCAGGAATATTTTGAAGAGGATAGACAAATGAAATCCCCATCTAGACTTTTAAATAGATCTATTCATTACAACAGTAGAGAGTTACGTCAACACCAACGAAGGAGAAAGTTGCAACTGTATAAAGCTAATGGAATTTGGTCACTTTCAGGTAACACTAAAGTTTACACTCTGCACTGTTTGCCTAGGATCTTCTCGCTGTACTCCTAGTTTACAATCCATACGAATGGACAAAGTTCATTTATTACACGGTCTTTTGATAAAAATAATAATCAGTTGAGTATAGACTTGTTGATTGGACAGAACATTAACAGCGTTAGTTACTTTTCCCTAAAAAGAATCAATGCATTACAATTAAGCTCCGGTAAGTGTGCAAACAGTTCTATTGGCCATACTTTATCAGAAAAGATATTTCTTTGGACCACATTTCAACTGTCGGCAGTTGCTTCATACGTGATTCCACGCGCTTGTCTTGAGTTGATACACCATGCCAATGGTTTGATTAATTGAGTTCTAAATTTTAATTTATATCTTGCAATTTGAGAACATAGTCTGGTAGGAAAATAGTTTGACTGCAAATGGGTTCCACTCTAGAATTTCATGATGAATGAGACTTCTGGTCTCCCTCTTGTTACAGTTCACAAGCCGAAGCACAAAATTCAAGAATTTGACTTAAAGTTCGAAAACAGAATGTTTTCTTCTAATGGAGACTTCTTCAACTAAATTAAGTGAACCTATCTAATTTTTCTATTCTCTCAAAAAGTAGCTCTCAAGCTCATCCTATTGATACTTACAGCTTTACATTTTAGTCATGCACGGCTGCCAATCCTTAATTGATCAGCAATTTTCTTTTTTAAATCTGAATTTATCTTTGTGGGGGTTCCATCACAAACCAAGTGTGTCTTTGATAAGCATTTCTACTTTGTTCTCAAATGTCATAACCTCAACTTGATGTTCTTTTTCAGAAACAGACTCAACTGCTTTGATAGAGTTACTACTCCTTTAATTATTGGAAATCCTCCATGACTATAAATTTATGCTACTTTCCTCTTTAGTTTTGTTGTTTCTTTAATTCAAGTGATCATCATAAAGTGTGCCACAGAAAGCTTTTTAACAAAATTCAATGGATGAGAATGGTGAAAATGCATAACCAAAGTACTACAGAAATCTCATATTCTTGAGGGATTTTGTCCCTATCTATACCTCAATAAAGAATCTTCTTTACGGTGCTTCCTCATTACCTGTTAACTTGATGCCCTTCAAAATAGATAAAGCAATTTATGCTCCTTTAAAAAAAAACCATTGGTGTCAGATAACCTTTTTTTTGGCTCTGATACAGGTGGGAATGGTATTAAGTATTTCTTCTTGAGGTAGTCGTCGAATTTTTCTTGGCGGAACAAACTCAGGATCCTCATCCATCCTTTGATCTATGCGGTATGACCTCCAAAGTGCCATTTATCTACTTGATTATTCCATGAAAAACCAACATACCATATGATTTCCACTTCCGGTCGTTCTATCATTCGCTTTAGATAAATTGTTGTCAGTTATAATGACTTCCATATTTTCCAAATCAAAATGGTTCTTGACGAAATCCTCTGGTTTATCTTTGCGTTCCAATTGTAGGTTGAAAAGGACCAGAGCTTTATAATTCCACAGCTAATCTAAAGTAGTTGCATTTTTAAAGCTGCCAATAGCTGAAAGCTTTTCTCTTCTCGAACAACTTTACCAAAGACCAAGAAGCCGAACTTATAATTTCTCTTTTTAATTCACATTTCGCTACATCTTCTTCAGCGAAATGAACGTTTGGTCCCATAACAGTAATTGAGCCATTGGAGATAATAGATAAAGAGGCAGGTGTAATTTCTCAATTTTCTCCGAACGAAGAAGATGATGCTTCAGTACCAAAATTAATTTTTAAAGTTTTTCTACGCCACTGATCTAATTTTCCCTGGATATAGAAGATGATGATGGGCTTCTTTGCATCAATGTTTGCACATGTGTTCTAAGGCAGAGGCGATTTTGGTTCACAACCTTCTATCGTTGATACAAAGTTACTGAATTATGCACATGTCCACCTTAATATGTTTTTTGATGAGCAAATGATACATTTTCGCACAGTGCGAGTTGGATGTTAACCTTTCTTTGAACTGTCCAATAACTTTTACTTGAGGAATACAGAGTTGCCCAAGAACTTTAATTTTCTCATATTGCCATATTAATAATGAGAATAATTTTCCTGGTACTGTGAGCCTTTGAGTTTGAAAGTGAAACCATAGACTTTACTAAATCGTGTTGTGTTTCTTCATGTCAACTTGAGTTGTGCCTATAATTCATATATAAGGCATACATCAAGTTGAACGCGCTAATAGCAATAATTAGCTACATCATTCTAAAAAGTACAATTATAAGGCAAGGAATAAAGAAAGAGCTAGAAGAAAACAATAAATTGATATACTCAGTAAAAGGTTGCATCAAAGAAGATTGAGGTTTATAAAACAATAAAACAAGGTTTATAACAATAGACAAAAATAAGAAAATTATAGAACAAGCCTAGGTAGTCTCTTTCTAGATACTGCAAACACCAAAAGAAAGCAAAAACACAACGATGTAAATTTAAACAGGAATTTTTTGACTAAATAAAATGTTCTAAGTCTTCAAAAAGCAAAAGGGATAAGACACGGCTTAGAGACATTATTGAGCAAGAAGCAAGGAAGCAATAAAAAGACATAAACGCTTCCATCAAATACCAAGAGAAAAAATTATCTCAATGGGAAGAAAGCAATTGACCTTCAAATTGATTTGAAAAACTTCGAGCCGCTATTGGATCAAGCCTCTACCAACCAAACGAAAGAGGCGGGTCTATCGGAGGGGCAGAGCCTACGTATTGTTGGATTTATTAACTGTTTAGCAGAAACTCGATCATTTGTGTTAACAATCTTCGACACACGTTCATGAGTTTGTTAAACATACACAAATAGTAATTTTGTTCAGGCAAATTAAACACGGAGTCAACTGGCATATAAACAAATGCAGAAGAGAGAAAGAAGATAATGGTTTAAAAAACATTTATCACTATTTTCTCATTATGGACATAACTTCCTTTCTCCTTAGTATCTCTGAAGCACAATCTGGACATTAAACATCAATACATTGCATTACGACATAAGACATACCGAGAACTGGTCCAGATAATAAAGATATAGAAACAACTATTAAATAAAAAAAGAAGCTATCTGATAGTACTAATGGTAGCAATTGGAAGACCACATATATTTCTAAAATCTTGTACAAGATTGTAGAAAACCTGTGGAACGGATAAATCAAATCAAATCAACAAAATACTGATTTTAAATGGACCAGTGGAGTGAATAATAAAAAACAAACTTCAAAAGGCGTTTTGACATGATGCTGAAATAATCTAGGAACAACGCAACTAATTCTTGGTCTTCTTCACTTGGTCTTCACTTTCTATGTATTTACACCATCTTTCTGAGATTGATAAAATTAACCAGACGTTTCTGGATATCTTCCAAAAAAGTGAAGAGGGTATCAGCCAGGTAATGTATGGATTTAAAGGTTTCTAGAATATTACCCATAGAATGGGTAATCGGGGCCAAATCAACTAAAGATTGGTTTGAAATGGAACAGGGAAGAAAACGGAAAATAAATAGTAAAAAGGCGTTTTGACATGATGAAATTATCTAGTAAGTTCTCGATCTTTTCGCTAACTTCTAATCTTTTTGGGGCTGATAAACTCAACCTAGGCAATAGTATCATAGCGTCTTTTGTTTTCAGCTGTGAGTTCGTGGGAAATCCAATAGTCTTTCTTGTAAACATTCTCCAGATCGTGAAGACGCTTATAAATGACTTAACTGATTACTCTAATGTCTTTTACAAGCTATAACTGTATGCGACACCAGTCTTCTTCCGAAAATTGCTCCACGTATTGAAGATCAAAATGTCCACTTTTAGACCGTCGAAACCAATTCTTGCAAGTGTTGAAGGAAACAGCTTAAAGCTGTAAAATCTTTTTTCGAATTTAAATGCAAAAAATTTGCTATAATTGTTAGCTGTCACGACACTATTATCATTACTGATTTTTATGTTATGTCGGTAGGGTAAACAACTTTTGCAGTGCGTTGTAAAGTTGATATATAACTAAAATAGAAATTAAATTTTAACTATCGCTTTTTTACGATCTAAATGTGTTATATAAGTTTAATTATTTTTTTTATGAAACAAAGTGAATAAAACAAAAAAAGGTTGGCAGCGGTGGGATTCGAACCCACGCCTCCGAGGAGACTGGTGCCTTAAACCAGCGCCTTAGACCGCTCGGCCACGCTACCAGGACAAGAAAAGTATTGCTAATACAGCAATTTAAACACTACCCACAATTAATTATTCTATATTTGTTTATTAAATGATAACTAAAATTACGATAATAGCATAATATAACTAATAGTTATATATTTTAAATTATTTTTTACTTTAACTCGTTCAAATTTGAAAAATCAAAATGCAGTTAAAAAGCAGAAATAATTTCTCTTCATAAAAAAGAGATGAGCAAAAAAAATGATAGAGCCAAAAACATTTTTAAAAATTTTCTACACCAAATTGGTGCTTATGTTTTTTAAATAACCTATATTGAGTTGAAGAAAAGGTTATTGTATTATATGATTTATTAATGCTAAAACAAAATCAATGCGTATCTTTTATTAAACAGACCATTAGGCAAAATTTGATCAAAAGATTTTTGGAATTTCCATTATTCCATAATCATATATTTCTACGCAACATAACTGATGACATTCCTTCTAAAAGAACTCACTCTCTCTGTCACCTAACAGAATAGTAGAAAAATCCGAGAAGTAGTTACATTAACTGGGTGAAAGTGTAAAGAAGCAAAACAAATCGATGCGAAAACGAAGCATCCCAGTATTGATAACAGCAAGCAATCTTAGCTTTATCAAAGGCGTATGATATAGTAATATTAGAACATATTTGGAAGGAACAATGTGTTATAGATAGAATCAAGAACTGGAAATATACATTATTTCAAATTATAGAAAACAGTTCCAAGCCACCAAAATGTCTATGGCAAAACCTTCTGCAAAAAATAAATACACAACTTACGAAAAAGCATATTATGTTGGAAGAAAACCATTATTGATGTAAAAAATGAGTCTACAGACTAAGAGAAAAATGAATAGGAACAATAAAACCACAAATTTAAATAAGTCCAGAACAAGGGGACGCTCTCAAAGAATTAGTTAGTTCAAATCTATAATACAGAGAATATTATTGTTGTACCAATTAAGTTTATTGGTTTGTTAAATAAAAAATTGCATCCCTAGTGATTATTTAACATTTTACTGATTGGATATCAGTGAGCCCGTAGATTTCTTCACAATCATATTATTTCTAAAGAACTGCTAAGCTACCAAAAGAAAGAAACGTAGTCCTTTATGTATAAAATTGATCTTCACGAATACGAAGTCTGTCTACGGAAACGTTCACTGTCATTCTTTATGTGGAGGACAATGTCTACAGAAATTCTACCCTTCAAGAAAGAAGAAGACCACTCTTATTAAACCTATTTAAAGTCAATTTTTTATTTAAGTGTCAAGTAACTGTAATGGCACAAGGACAAGATATTAAGCTTACAGAGGGGGGAAAAAGAGTGAGGTTTTGGGTGTCTTCAAGAATATTCACATACGATGAAGTTAGAAATCCATGATACGTAGTTCAACTTCTTAATATTTTCTCTAATCTCGTTTGATTCAGCTTTTAAAAACAGCAGTCAGTCAGGATTTATCTGTAAACTGTGACATACATCAGCCCCCTCAGTCTCATCTAAGTCTCCATGATTTTCTAATCTTTAAGCTGAGAGAGAAATTGATAAGTTAGAGAAGAAAATAGTGAAACAAGGTGTCACAAAGTGTAAACTATAATCCAGCAAAAAAGGATTTGGAGCGAGAATAAAAATCAAAAAAGTCTCTGGTAGGGAAAAAAAGATAAATTCTTCTATTAAAAGTACCAACTTTAAAGTCTTAACACCTTCTTTGCTAATCAATTATGTTACTCTATGTTTCTTCTTTTGGTAGTCAAGGTTTTATGATAAATGACTCTTATTTTCTTCTCATTCTTTCTTCTATGTCTGTCGTTCTTCTCTTTATTCTTTAGGGAAAGTTCAAAACTATCTTCACTCTAGTCTGCAGACTACTTTTTATTTTCTTTTAATTCGACAAATCTTGGATTACCGACATTAAATGAAATTTTCAGGATACAAGACGAGCACTGAAGTCCGTTCTTCTTGCTGACAATGAAACTTCTCCCATCCTCCCAGATAACCCCAATTAGCCGCGCCGTAAATTATTCATGGACACTAATTGCAAGGTGGGCAATAAATAATTAGAGTGGCCAGTTTCCAGCCGCATCTGCGCCTGCTTTGCTTACAATGTGCGCACCATGGCTCGTTTGTACGGCACTGCCATTATACAGCGCTAATCGCCCGTGACGACGTAAAATTGAATGCAAAATCGGCCGCAAACAATGGATCATAAAGCTGCCAGTTCTACTCCGAGTGTGTTATTATTGCTATTTACTTCGAGCGTTTTATAACTGCGGCACGCGAGAATTGGTTCATTGATAAGCCGGCCTTCGCGTTTCTATTCAAATTTGCCCCGCTGATAATTTCGTAATTTATATTACTTTGCGGCGAACCATTTTCAAATTAATATCGGGGGCGTTCCGACACTATTAGGAAAATTTTGTAGGTGGTTGTTAACTATTAGTAATTTTTATACCCCTCTTGCTTCTTCCTATTAATGTTATTCCGTTTGTACTAGTTATGCTGGTTTACAAGGTATGCCCGGAAAGTAATAAGGCCGATTCAAGAAAATTTTAGACCACCGTTCTCAGAAAATGCGACAGAAAGTTGGTAAAAGCTGTTGAAAATAATATTCTTCCATACCGAACAGCTGCAAGGTGGGTAGGAAAATCTCAGCAAGGACGCGAAACAACCAGCGACCGGCAACGGGCAGGACAGCCTATGAGTGAGCTCCAATACTTCCTATCCCCAGCGCCGCAATAGCCGCTCTACACACTCTACTGTATGTGGTTTTGTGTTGTCGTGGAGGATGAGTGCATTATCTAGACGATCAGGACGGTACGGTTGACTGACAATTGATTTACAATTGCTCTATGTGCAATTAGAGAACATCACAGAGCCATCTTGTGTTGTGGACGCACACTATGAACACACGGCTTCCTTAAGACATATCATCTTTTACCTTTGAAAAAAAATAGTTGTCATGACTTATACCCAATACCCCAATTACACTTAATTTACCTCAACTTCTTGAACAGAAATCTCTTTCAGACCATTATTCAGAACTTACACATTTTGAAACAAAAACAGGCTAGGGCAATGTTACTACCATTATCATGGTGAAAAACCAAAATGTTTAAATCCACATAAAATACAGCATTAGTTGTCTGTTCGAATAGTACAAACTTCTCATGGACGACACCTTCAGAGTAAAAAAAAGAGCATTGTTTTCATCTTTAATTTGCTCGTTAAAGCATTTTTTGGTCGAGGAGACTTGGTAGTTTACCACAGCTCCGCACTTCTCACACGATCTCAAGCTTATGAGAAGTTGATAGATGGTTTTTCTTCTGTTCCGTGATCAAAACCTTAGAAACCAATTCAGCACAACTTTCCGCGTCCGCAATTTCATTGTGGTGATTTCATGCACTTCATCCACTGTCAATCGAATACTCATAAAAAATGAAGGAACCACACCACACAAATGGCGTTAGAAAATATTTCAGAAAGCATGAAATACAGAGAGAATAACAAAAGAATAAGACCATGATATAATAATACCCAATCACAAAAAAGAAGACACAACAAAATGTGATAACTATTGAGCTATTTAACTATCGTTAAGGAAGAAATATGCAAAGCATTGGAAGACCTAGTATATACATCTAAAACCACAGAAAGTTATAAAAAGCCTGCATAGAACTAAATGGGGAGCTGTCAGATTAAATGGAGAGATCTCCTAAGAGTTTATGGTGGAAAAGGGAGTCAAGCAAAGAGATAGCCTGAGCTCACTACTATTCTTAATATATATAGACCAAACAATAAAGAACAGCAGAAAAGTTACAAAAGTCACTAAATTAGGAAATCACTTTTTAAATATAATGTACATGCAGATAACATTGTACTAGTATCAAAAGAAATAAAGAGAGGCTAGAAAGAAAAATACAAATTTTGGTTAAAAACTTACAGGAAAAAGGGATGAGATAAGTGCAAATAAAAGTAAAACCATGCAAATTACAAAGGAAGAACAAAACGAAATAATAGAAATAGCGATAAACCACAAACTAGAAGTGATCGACAAGTACGAATACTTAGGCGTTGTCATCACAAACAATGAAAAAATAGACCAAAAAGTAAACAACAGAATATAAAGAGCGAATAATTTTTGTTTGGCTCTAGGCCCCACCTGAAAGCATGGCCTGCGAACTGAGAAGTTAAGGCTCTCCTATGTTTGCTCTGTCTACCCGGTCGTCGCGCACCAGCTCTGATGCGGGGCGATGTGGCAAGCACCGCGCCTTAGATGACGACCATTATTACCCCTTCTTCAAGTAAACGGAGGTACTAAATTATTTTTAGTGACTGAGTAGGCCATCTGCCAGGCATCAGAGAGCTCCGAGAATGGAACCCGGGCCCGTCCGCATCGCCATCCGCGCCCCAACCGCTTGGATCACTCTGGCGCCAATAAGATATATTAAAATATAAATAATACACTGATAGGAAAACAGGAATTAAGCAAAAAGGCCAAAATTCACCTATGCCAAACCATATACAGACCAACACTTGTGCAGCTGACTCGTTGACGATGTTGGACAAACACGGAGTTAAAATAACAGCAAAAGAAATGAGAGACAATTAAAATGGTATGGAATGGACAACACAAAGATTACCAGAAAGATAATGAATTTAAAAACTGAAGAAAAGAGATCACGTGGAAGGTGAAGGAAGTTATGGAAGAACACATAAAAAGGTGGACTTGGAAAAGAGGAAAAATAATAATATTCATGAGAATAAGCGCATAACTATCAAGAAACTTAGAGCAGTGCTATCCCTCAGTGTTGGTAGTGTAGAAGACATCGTAAAAAACCATCTGCAGTATCGTAAAGTGAGTACCATGCACTTTGACGGACGTGAATAAAATGGTGTGCATGCAAGCTGCCAGTGGTCTCCTGTAGCAGTTTGAAGACGAAGGTGATGAATTTTTGAAATCTATGCTTCATTTCCGAGTCCTAGCAGTCATCACGCGAATAGAAATGTACCAATTCTCCCAAACCCAAGAGAGCACGGAGGAGTCATTTAGCAGGAAAAGTGATAGCAAATTTCTTCTTATGTAAACTTTCTGACGCATGCCAAAACAATCAATGCAGCTTATTACTCAGATCTACTGGGGCAACAGATGGACGGGAAAGATCCGATCCAAGCAGAAGACAGGTGGTGGACGGGTAGCGTTCCTTCAAGACAATGTACGCTCCCATATGGCCAAAACAACAACAAAAACCTTCCTAAAATTCAAATGAAACATTCTGCTACATCCACTGTATAGTCTCGATTTGATCCCAAGTGAGTTCTACCTGTTGGGAAGGCTAAAATCAGATTTGCAAGGCATGCGGTTTGGGGACAACGACGCCGTCATCTAAAAGGGCATCATAATAGTTCCAGAACGTTTGAAAAAATGTGTTGACTTCTGATGGGAGTACATATGCAATTAAATATTTTGAAATTAGTTTTTTTGTAAAAAAATTAGTTCCAGTTATATTTGAACCACCTTGTACTTTAACATGCGCTATGCAAAATGTTCTTAATAGATACCACCTTTATGATGCTACTTTTAAGACGAACTATTTTTAAATTTGTAATTCAAAAAGCTATTTGTTGCTGAAGAAAGCTTCAAGTTACCTCAATAACCATGGTAATTGTTCAATATAAACATACCTAAGTGTAAATTAATAGTCTGTCGTTTATCTGTCAGCATTCAACATTTGTAGAGACGACCTTTTCCACAAACTTAAATTGAGAAAATACTTCAATTTTTAAAAATATCGTCCTTTGAGCAAAACTATTAAAGGACTAAAAATTTTCATATTCAAACAGTGAAGATACAGTATTTATCACGCAGCAACCGAGTTAAGAGAGTTTCAGCAACAAATCTGTTCTAGAAGGTCCAGGAAGAATTATCAAAGAATGAACAATCTCAATAGAAGCTGGAAGCCGCTCTGGAACAACTAATCAAATATAAAAATACCATCAAATGATCAAGGATTGATTGAAGGACATACAGAGATAACAAGATCCCGTAACTGTTCGATTTCTTCGTTATCTAGAAAATTTCTCTTAACGATGTTGAGGTTGAATAACGATTAGAACTAGCAACAGACCATTCGTTGGTAATTATGATATTAAGCGACCAGGTCATAACTAAAGAAGATTTACCATTTCTAACAAACAAAGCTACTGACTGGGGCAGTTTTAGATGGGGTTTGGATGACATAGTCCAGTTAAATATTAAGCTTGCAACTCCCGAAGATTTAGAGGCTAAAATTAATTTTTGATGGCACACAGCAGGCAGTACGGGCCAATAGTAGGATGATCAAATGAAGAATAAGGGAAGTGAACTACCCGACAGAGATGAGAGAACTCGTTTTTGAAAAACGAAAGGCAAGAAAACGTTGACATCAACCAAGAGTACCAGCTAACGCAGCAGTTAAACCACGAAATTAGAAAGATAAAACGAGGCCTTCACCAAGTACCTGAGCTAGCTAACCTATGAAAAGGACGCTAATTACTTATTATGGAGAGCCACCTAGAAAAGTAAGACGAACGTTGCATATCCCATCAATGAGAAAACCTAAAGGAACGTGAGCCAAGAAAAGGCAAATCCTTGTACAGCCCATCTCGAACGAACTTCTCAACCAAATGAAGTCTGTCGTGAGGCTGAGCCCTCCATGTTGAATATATTTGTAGATGATTTGAATATAGAACCGCCTTTCTTGAAACAGCTAGCAATGAAGATTAAACAAAACTTAAACCCCAGAATACGATCTCATAAATGAAGAACTCCGGAAACAACTTTTCAGGAAAGGAATTGTCTAACTGGCCAATTTAATAAACGCTTCTTTCCGACAGGGAAAGGAGTCGTACCCGCTTATCTATTGTTAATAAAAAACATCATTTTGGACTATCAATTTGGGTTTTAACATAAACATGCAACTGTAGACCAGGTTTATCAAATCACCAACTATTGAAGAAAAGAAAATTTGCCCGGCTATATTCTTGGGCGTAGGCCAATAACTTGTTTGGAATTAAAAATGGTTAAATGGCTACCTAAGAACTATATCCTACTACTGAAATTTTCACTGAGTTAAGACCTATCAGAGCTGGTGTGCCACAAGACAGTGTACTGGGTCCCATATTGAATTTACTTGCAACATACTTCAAACTGTTAATATCCTAATCGCTACATTTGCATATGTTTTTCGCAACTGGAGCTGAAGTGCTCGAAGCTGATAACAATTTACAAGGAGTGATAGAGAAAAGCTAGGGCATAAAACGCAAGAGAATGAATCTGTCCATGTCAACTTAACATATCGTACTGTTTTACATATGCTAAGATGGTGAAATATCTAGACATGAATCTAGATGCTAGACTGAAGTGGAAGGAACACATCAATAAGGAGGCTAAAGGGCAGAAGATCTACTAAGTCAACACATAACAAGTTAATGCTGTACGAGCATATGCCAAACTTGTTTATATCGCTGCCATCTATGGAGCTGTACTAGCGACAGCAACATACGAGTCATACAACGTTTTCAGGACAAGGTGCTAAGTAGCATAATAAACGCTCTTTGGTACATCCATAATAGTCCTCTACATTAAGGCTTAGAGGTGGAAAAGGTGTTGGATAAAATTAGACGATTTGCTAAGAACAAAATACTAAAGCAGTCCAGCTGCTGAATCAGATCGATTTAGTACGACGACTCAAGAGGCGTAAACGTTTTGAGTTAGTGGACTGAGTGAGGTATGTGTAATAAAAACGTGACCCCAGGGATGAACTCTGAGCTTTAAGACTATGTTGAGAAAAAAGTAACCGTAACGTAGTTGCCTTATTGCAACTTCGCCGGAAGATCTTGGATTGGCCAAAAGAGTTGTTACCTGTATATTATTGCATAAGAAACAAGGGGTACAAGCATGTAAATACAAGTGATAACAAATGAACTTTAAACGGAAAGAATTTAATGAACAAATGAGAAAAATTACAAGTTTCAAATTTTAAAAATTTTGTGAGTAACTACAAAAGCAAAGAGTATTAAATTGATGATTACAAATTTATAGTTATTAAATGTCTTTAAATATTAAAAACGTTGGATTGCTCAAATAGTCAGTATTTATTATAGTCAAAATCGGAGTCGGAAGGCACTTCACCCGCAGGCCAGTGACGTCACAAAAAAGCGACATGGCGGCTGCGGTACTCGATCGAAGCCTTGCGGACGTATAGCAGTGGAATTTTAAGACAAAACCTACCTTGTGCGTCCAGAACGGTGCGAGAGGTGCTTAGCAGCAGAGAACGGTTTGGAGATAACCTCCAATGGTTACTTCTCGTACGAAGCGATGGCACCGGTGTCGTCTGGCGGTAACAAACGATCAGCGATTGAACTCGATTTTTTTCTATCGATGTCGTTATTTTCTGGCCAAAAGTTTCATCTCTCTTTCTCATTCGATTAGGTCATCTGGGCTTTTATATTGCTTTTTTATGTCAAACTTTTTTTTATCGTCGGTTCATTTGAATTTTTTCTTTCTTATAGCGTTTGCTATATTCAAATGATTGTCTTGAGCTATCATTAGCCATACTTCTATTTTTTATTTTGTGTTGTCCTCTTGGTTGTCTTCATTCACGATTTTCCGTGACTTAGTTTTCTTTGTTTCTACATCTCTTTTTCATGTCGGCATTATCCTAACGATTTTAGTTTAATCAGGCTTTTGATATAGACCAGGCAATTATATAGGCGGTTGGCTTTTTGGACTTAATTTTTTTATTGTTTAATTAGTATTCATTGGTGGCTCTTATCCATTTGTATTTTCCGGATTTCATTTATTTTCTCCTTTACAACAGGATCTATTCTACTGCTTTAATCCAATCAGACTCTGTCTTTCGCATATTTTCTTGTTTATGTTTGCTACAGCCCTGCAGTGTCCTGATTGATGATTTGGTGGCATTTGAAAGAGATAAATGACAACGTGCGTTTGTCCACTAGGGTGGGAAGAGGCATGAGAAAAATGTGCGGCGTCGCTTAAGGACGCGAACAAAGATCGCGGGCCCAGAGATCACCACTTCGGCCGACATGATTGACCATCATCAATGAGCCGCCGCTCGCAGGGCGGAGGGACCCTTATTTACGCATGGGAATGCGGGCTTTGTCCGTTGGACCCCTCGCGAGTAGATCGCGGGCGCAGCCCCCGGCAATAATTTTCGCTAGTTATGACCGAAGTACACACCTCAAGGGGAATTTATCGCCCTAAACGGTGAATAATAACAAGCAACGCGAAACTGTAAAACACCTTAATCTGCCTCGAGTGCCTTCAGGTGGACCTAACACCTCGGGAACAATGGGTTTTGTTGGCAGCGCCGCCGCTTTTTTGGTTGTATGTATTAACTTGTAACGCCGGCCGGCATTGTCCGCGCGCGATCGCCGTGCTAAACGCCTTTCTCATGCAGAACAATTGGAGCAAACGGCTTTTCGGAGGGCCCCAAGGAGCTTCGAAGAGAAAATCCCGTTGTTTCTCAAAATAAACCCTTACACCCCAGATCAAAGTAGGATCAAGCGCATGCATTTTCTAGGGGACAAAGGCCAACCTTTTAGCATACACCTCAAAACAAAGGCAAAACTATTGGAGTCGTCACTGAAGACCAAAACATGCAGCGTGGATTTTCAGCGCTCCAGCATAGTCAGTTCTTTGCTGGAAAAGTGCCGTTTACATTCCTCGACACCACGCATCGACTGATAGAACTTGTATCTACCATTCTTTGAGTGATGAATAGGAAAAGATAGAGGTTCACAAATGATTTGAGAAATGAAGTAAAAAACGTGCAAATCCTGCAAAATGTAAATGCGTCTAGGTTAGAAAAAATAAATAGTGATCTACCCCCGTACACTCTTACGTCCACAAAACTAAATTATCCCATTACTGCAAGAGTTGCTTCCCTTAAAGCGGGTCACAAACCAATTTGTAGATAGTCAGCACCCCGATATCGCTAATTTTGTAAATTGTTCCCGATCTCTCAATTACATTAACCCTATGAAGCTTGACAGATGAAGCATGACAGTGTTACAATGCATCTTTCTTAGGTTTATGATGACTAACTCCTTGTTGCACCCCATCACCATCCACTTTGTTTGGACGAAGTCACTGAACTGAAAATCTGCTTCGTCACCCACATTAATAGGGCTAATGTCTGAGTCGCTTTTGTTGAGCGGCACAATTTAATGCTCATTTAGAGCTCCTTTTATTTTTGCCGTGTTTAAATATGCAGAATAAAATATGAAGTTTTAATATTACCCTACCCCTCTAAAGTCATAAAGATGCTCTACAGTTACCTTATTAATGTCTGGCACAGATTAATTGAAATGCAGAAACCCAAGTAGAAAACAAATCGCATTTCTGGAAGTAAAGTCCTTTCGGGTAAACAATCAGTTATACAGGGTGGCCCAAAGGTCACGACGGGGTTTTAAATGCTTATAACTGTTTTTATAATTTCACTACAATATTCTTTATTTTTATGAAATGCAGGCAAGGTTTAGATAATTTACTATGGAGCTATGCACCACTTTACAGAGCGCCAAAGTTGTCCAATTTTATTTTGAAAATTTGTTATATAATAAGCTCACCCTCGACATTGCAATGTCAGAAATGGAGCTAACGAATCAACGATTCGTCGTTTAATTGGTACAGTTGGAACAGGGTGGAGGACATAATCGTCCACTTTCCGGTAGACAGCTTTCTGTTAGAAAACAGGAAACCATCGAACGTGTAGAAGAAAGTGTGACTGAAGAGCCAAAATCATCGGTCCATAAAGTTATATCTCTATAAAACACAGCCCGTCGAAAAACTGGGGCGTGCAGTTTTCCAGCTGCACCTCAATTATGTCGGATGAGACGCATTTGCATCTTAGTGATTGTGTTAATGAATAGAATTGCAGGTTTTGGGCAGGGAAAAATCCAAGGGTTATTCACCAACATAAACTTCACCCACTTAAGTGCACAGTGTGGTGTTTTTCGCAGTTTATTTTTGGGCCTTACGTCTTTGAAGATGACGCCGACGGTAGAATAACGGTAAATGGGGAACGTATCGTCAAATGCTCAATAATCAGACCTAATATGTGGTTTCAGAAAGACGGAGTCACAATTTATTAAGCGATATGGTTGGAGACAAAAAACTCAAATTATTGGCCGCCGCGGTCGCCTGTTTTGACAGTCCCAGACTTCTTTTTATGACTGTCTTAAAAAGAAAGCCCATTTAAACAGGCCTCAATCTCAACCAAGAATTGAGAGACATTCGTGTAGAAATTGAAAGATTGCAAGATTGCAATGGAGCATGGATTAGAAAGAGCTCGTCCTTGCGAACTAGAAAAGGCTATTTGAAAGATGTTTCATGTGTAGTGCCTCCAAAGATCCAAACTGTGTATTTCCTTATGCCTAAAAGTGAATAAAAACGTTATTAATTAACAAACCCCCGGCGTGAGTTTTGGGCCACCCTGTAGTATTGAAGTTTACAAATATACAAATATTAAATATAAACATAAATTGTTTTTTTAAACGATTGTGGTATCATAAAAATAGAAAGTTATTTTTTTGCGCCATTGTAAAGCGCGTGACTGCGGTGTGGACGGATCAGGTTCATTCCTGCTTAAAAACCTAGCGAGTGATTTACTCAGTCTCTGAAAATAATTGAGTACAAAGGGTGATAATGGCGGTCGTCTAAGGCACGGTGCTTGCCACATCGCCCCCCATCAGAAATGGTGCGCGACGACCGGGTAGAGAGAGCCTTAACCTCTCAGTTTATAGGCCGTGCTCCCACGCGGGGCGTTTGAGCCTCACCATTATTATAAATATTTTTTTACATGGTCTTCTAATTTAAAAACACATTTTTTTCTAACAGATAAGCAGCTTTGTGATCCCATTATGGTTTGTGATACCAGTCAAACGTTACCACAGCAACATCGTCGTCAAATCTGTGCTCTAAGTACTTCTTTTGCTAGTACAAATAGATGATAGTCATAGGACAATTAAGTTTGGACTATAGAGAGAGTATTCCAGTGTAATCCAAAACAAATCATCAAAAGCAAGATAACATCTAGGATGTTTGAATATTGTCATACATTATTTTGACTTTATAAACAATTTTAACAATCGTTAATCGGTTGTCATATTTGAAAAGGTAACGAATACACTTTCATGATTTTTCTATCGATAACGTTTGACTCACTGAAATTTCATGTTGTTCCAAGTTGGTGTCACGCATGTTGATTGTGACAAAGTTAAATAGGAGCTAATTATCCTGATACAAACAATGTCCAACGTATAAGTTTTAACTCAATTTATTTACCGAGAGGCTTCCTCAATAATAAAGTAACATTTAATCATCAAGTTTTTTCACCATTTGACCAAATTGTACTCGCCCAAATTTTGGATCATCTTATGTTAATTCTCATCTCCTTACCAACCAAAAGATAGATACTTTTAACCAAATAGTTAATGAAAACACTCTTACACTCACTTTCATCATTTCTCTATTGATACTTCTGACTAACTGAAATTTCATGAAAAATATTACAAAATTTCAGGTTGATGTCACGCATTTTGTATGTGACAAACTTGAACAAAGACTTGTTACCTTGATGTCCAACGTACAAGTAGTCATATGTTGATTTATATACCCCCTCCCCCATCAAACATTTGATAGTTTTATCTAAATTTTAGTAGAACACCATGGCAGTGTGTCCACATACACATTATCATTTTTCTATCAATAAAGTGCGAGTCACTGGAATTACATGATAAATTTTACGATGTTCTTGATTGACATGCATTTTGTGTGGGGAAGTTGAACAGAAACTTGTTACCTTGATATATGTAATGTCCAAAGTCTAAATTATGCCACAAAAGTTTTAACCCGTTTTTCTCATGAAGAACTTCCCCGATAATCAAGTAACATCCAATCTTCAACTTTCCTCACTATCTCAACAAATTTTGTTAGTACAAATTTTGGATTACCTGATGTTGATTTGCATTCCCCCTCCCCCGTCTTAAAAAAGACGGTTTGATCCAAATTTTAATAAAAACACCAAACACCATAGCATTACGCTTACATTCACTTTATTTTTCTATCGATTACTTTTGACTCGCTGAAATTTGATGAAAAACTTTATGATGTTCTAGTTTGGTGCCACGCATTTTCCATATGATGAACTTGAACAAAAACTGATTGTCTAATGTCATCCTACAAAAGTTTTATCTCGTTTTTTCTAGCGAGAAACTTCTCCAAAGGTAAAGCAGCATCTAATGGTCAAATTTCTTCACTATTTCAACAAATCGTGTGGTACAAATTTTGGGCTATTTTCTGTTGATGTTCATGCAACCTCTCCCCTTGTTAGATAGTATAGTCCAAGTGTTAACGAAAATATTGATAAGCTCTCACTGAATAAAATTTCATGAAGAACAAATGATGTTCCAGGTTGGAAGCTGAAGTTGAACAAAAATTTCCTATTTTTTAAATTTATTTGTGCAGAAAATCGTTACCATAGAACGCAAAAGGTCACGTCCGTAGACTGTACTAATAAAGAAAATGATAATTTCATTCTTAAACAGATGACTCTATTTTTAAACTAAGAGACCACTTAGTATCCTTTCGTTAAAAGTTGCACCAATTAAATTTCAACGAGCCCATTAAGTCACACCCATAGACAAGGCTTATCCACAGACGTGATGTGCGGACTATGGATAGGCATGATTTTAATTTTTGAACGTATCCTCTATGTTAAATTCTCAGAGTTTATTTGTGATCGTAAATAAATGGATGGTTTTCTCCTAGATAAACCCTTACCACCGACTAGGTCTAAAGAAGAGAAAGTGAGAAAGCAAAATCTGCCCATAAGATGATCCAGAAAAATGAAAGTAAGCTTCGAAAACATTAAAGCAAAAAATCGTAAGGGAAGGAAAAAATAACTTCGAAATAATGCTGAAAAAGGCTTAGACTCTCCAGATTATGAGGGTGAAAAGAGTCAGGCCATGTCGTGAAGCAGAATAACATTTCAAATTGAAAATTCGCGTTCTGCTCAGCAATTGTTAGTCGACGGTCAGCCTTGAGAATGCCGCGAACAATGCAAATATTCTACGCGGTCACGCTGATCCTCGGAAATTTCGATGACCTCCATTTTCAACTGCAAGAATGTTATAAAGTAACGAGAAGTACTGCATCATCATTCTGAGAAGTTGCATCTACTCTGTAATTTAATAAAGTCCAGGCCATAGTGATAAAAATGTAATCGAAAAGTAAATTTAAAGAATAAAATTATAAAATAATAGAATAATAATAATGGTGAGGTTCTAAACACTCCGCGTGGAAGCATAGCCTGCGAACTGAGAGGTTGAGGCTCTCATATGGTCGCTTCACACTGCCCGATCGTCGCGCACCATCTTTGATACAACTACGTTATTACCCCTTGTTCGAAGTAAACGCAGATACTCAGTTATTTTTATACACCACCCGCCAGGCATTTGAATAGAGGATTGAACTCCAATACGTCAGCACCGCAGCTGAGCGCCTAAACCACCCAGCCACACTGGCGCTAGGTAACACAGTTGTCATTCAAAATACAGTTTTTCTTCATTTTCATCAATTATCCGTACAAAACATTATAGTCAGACAATTTTTCGAAAACATTTTCTCCCATTATATTTATTTCATTTTTGACATGTTTGCCTTCTATTGTAAGGTCTTTCTGCCAAAAGACAGTCTTTTAACTCTTCTTTTGTTTAAATCACATCCATTTCATTACGAGAAGATTTTTTCTTCATCAAATTTCGTAACGGAACAATGTGAGAAAATTTTGTGAAACATATGTCCAAACAAATAGTTTACAATATTCAATTTTCTTGGAGTCATAACCCAAACTTTCTAAACTGAGTTGCACACGATGTTGTAACTCTTTGGTTCAATGTTTCTAGAATTAAAGTGGTGTAAAGTGACAAAAACTGAAATTTAGTAGCTTCTAAATTTCTTTTGTGTGAGCTCGTCGGTTGTCCAGTACCACCATTAACGCGCAGGAATAAAAACGCAGTCAAGATTATGTGTCACAAGCCAATAAACGAAACATCAAAAAGGTCTTGTTAAGCGTACTCGACGCTGGTATCCGCTTTCCGTAGCTCAGTACTTTTCTAACTGTACATTCTTTACAGAAGAGCTCACACAAAGAGACTTTTTTATGTTCGAAAAGAATGAAGAAAGAAATATGGAGAATTCATAAAAGAGAAAAAAAACCATCCAAAATTAAAAGGTGAAGTAAATCTTAACAAAACCAACCCCTTTTCACAAAATCACACGAACAGTGGTAAGTGAGTACATGAGGTTAAGCATATGCCCAATTCGTATTGTCAATTGGTCAAGTTGTTTTGATTCAAGAAAAGCAAATATTTAAGGGACACCAACAAAAGAATGAAAAGGAAAAAATTAAGTGGTAACCGCTTCCCATGACATAACAGAAATTTACAAGGGTGTATTAGGCCAAATTGATAAGCAGAAGTCGTAAAAAGATCTAAAACAAAATCAGTACCAACTGACAAGACCGAGTTTGAAAAACCATAGTATTGACTTAGTTCGCAGCTATTCTTACGCAATAAAGCTACAAAGTACTATCCCGAATAGATTACGATGACTGAAGCTTATGCATATAAAAATAGGATTGCAATAGCAGCACTTCCCATTTGCACTATAAAGAGAAGCCGATTAGAAAAAACTTTCATGTTATTGATTTTTTAGCATATCTTGTTTCAAAGAAGGAAATAAGTAAAATTGTTGTATAAAATAATCCCGAATCATGGTCAACAATCACCTATCGTCGTTTGATTAGGAGTCGAAGCAAGTAATGAAGTAGTACCCAGTATTCAAGATCAAGAAGAGGACTTGATGTCACCAAATTTAGAGTCAGCAAGTTGAACATGAGATCTTAGCCGGTATGATCAATGCAAAAATATGTAGATGTTGTAACAAACTGGGTTTCACAGCGCTTATCCCCAGTTTAATAGAAAACCCCTATGGTGGGGCAATATACTACCTGTTTCTTGAGATCATTGCGTCCCAGAACTGTTATGGTTTCTTCCAGCTGCAAAAAGGGCTGCAGAAGAATCACCATACTACATCGGAGTTGTTCGTCTTTTCAATCATAAAATAATACAGCAACGAGAGTTTCCTTTTTATCATATCTTGCTGTACGTTGCTATCGTCTGACTCTAGCAATAAACCAGCAATGTCGACTGTCCTGTTTTTCTTTAGGATTTTTAAGTTGGGTTGGCTCACAAGTTCTTTTCCAAGAGAGCTTTACAGTTTGCCCAATAAAACCGTTTTTAAATCTTTTGGAACGTCTTTTTAACCCTTAATTGCCTTCTTGAAGCTTTATCATCCATAGAGCTTCCGACACTCAGATTCTCTTTTCAGCACCACCGACGTTCTTCAAGGTTCTCTCCATAAAACCATCTTTTAATTTCAGAAAATCTGATTGTGCTCAATAAATCTTCACCATTTCGTTTCATGATAGCCTTGCCCTTCGACGCTCCCATTCTAATTCAGGCGTGAGCAGGTGACTGCAACTCACAAACGTTTTCCTTTGATTGCAAATGTCGACAGCGTGCTTTTATCTCTAATTATTCTTATTTCTCATTCAAATTGTTAAACGAATATAAATGCACTACTTGTTTCTACAGGTCCCACTATTCTTAATTAATAGTTTCCACTGAGCAATCTGCTTCGCGACCTACTTCAATCACTATACAAAGCTTATCACTTAACTTTGACTTTACTAATGAAATCCTAACCTCACTCTCTTGATACGACCTGATGTTGAATGGTAGTAGGCCCATCGGCCTTCTCCGTGTTGCCTTATGAGAAAAACCAGGATCTTCAGCCGTTTGTGACGGGGCCCTTTCTTAATCTACAAGTTGTAGAAGCCACGGACAGTAGAGTTGGCGTGGCCTTAAAGGCTCATTTAGAGGTCTTAAGCGTTTTGGGAGATAAACTTCTTGATTTGTACTACCATTAAGGTTGTAGTTTTTAACAAGCCACAGAACACTTAAAGTAGGCCGTAGATCCTAGTTCTGTATGACCTTGTTGGTAAGGGTCGTGATAGGGTGGAAAGGTGCTCTAGCTGCTTTTGCCTTGTACACCACTTTATCGAAGTAAGGTCTTCAGGTCAGATAGGTAGTTTCTTTCTTTCAGGGCATCTCCCTTTTGAAGATCCTGATGTTGTCAGTTTGATTTTGTAGTAAACAACAAGACTGCTGAGCTTTTCTCCAGGTTGATTACCATTCTTCACCTGCCATACTATTCTTGCAGCAATTTCAGCTACTCTTAAAGCCGCCATGGACAGCACCGTCGTGTCCTCTACGTACTGGGGCAGTGTGGTAATGTATCGTCCGCATGTTCCGGACCTAGATGCTATAAAGCATCGGAGACAGAACGAAACCTTGTTCGATACTAACTTACAGTCGCCTTTCTGATAACTTTACGGTATCGACCTTCATGCGGAACTTCCCTTTAGATCAAACAAGCTAAACCATCGGCATTTGGATTGCGGCTTGTGGGGTTAGCTATGTCATAGTTTGGGCTTCCCCCAATCTAGAACTTTTGGGGCTTCATTGCAACACGCCGAGAATACCGAGAATCATCGCGTACCTCCCGCAACTGTTCTTTCGCAGTCCTACCAGAAAATCTAACTTTACGAGACTGACAGTTATTAAATGTTTTGATGGATACTAGTGAAAGAAGAATAATTTGAATAAAATTAAAAACTAAAATATAAACACGTATAACAAATCGCTTTTTTTAACTTTATGCGTGGATTTGATTTTCCAAAATATTTTTGCACATCTTATACGAGGTGCATTCAAGTTATAACACCTCCTAATTTTTTTCTCGGGTCTAGGAACAGATAAAAACATGCAATTTGTTTCAAAATACGCGCGCGCACTCTTTGTGAATGCGTGACAGAGATGGCAGCACTCCAGATGGGTGCCTCGAATGCTAACAACTTTAAAGTGATTTCTCGTGCTCCCTACTCACCTGACCTGGCTTCTAGTGACTTTTGGTTGTTTCCACCAAGGAAAGATTGTCCGCGGTCGCATATTCGTTAGTCGTGCCGCTCTTGCATCAGCGATTTTCCAGTGCAAAACGTACCTCTAAAGAAGCGTTCGCAGCGACCATGGAATCATGGCGTCGACGTTGTAAAAAATGTGTACGACAGCAGGAAGATTACGTCGAGAAGTGGCACAAGTTTCACAGTTTTCGTGTGATTAGTTTGTGAGAAAAAATCGGAGGTGTTATAATTTGAATGCACCTCGTATTTTATGCACCAATTTCTGATCCATAATACTTCACTTATTTAAGAGGGAATCTGGCCAATCGAACTTATGCTTGAAAAAGCACATAAGATGCAATTAAGGCTTGTTTACATAATCTGTCTGTAATAAATAGCAGATAAGCTGCAGGTGATGCATGCGAATTTCTACTGACTCATTGATATTTATGTAGTATGAATAATAATAGCAGGGCAAAGGCAGATAAAACACTGGAGGCATTTTTTTGGTATCGATTCCAAGATTACTCATTATCGCACCGAGCGACTGGAGTGAAACCACGCATGAATTAATAAGATTCGTATTAAATTACACTCTCAGATAACTAGAGCTAAATACTTAGTTAAACAATAAATTCATCATCGCTCCACTTTAGTCAATTTTATTTAGTATATTGCACTATCGGCGTTTTATTGTCAGCGGAATACGTAAACAAGTCCTAAAAAATACTGCAAAACAAACGAGAAATTTCCCGTTCTGCCATATTTATGCAAGCTTCAAAATTGCATTTCAGGCAGCCCTAAACTCACACACACAACCAGAACTAAATAATACACTTTTAATCATTTCTTCTTTATGTAAAATAAACAATATTAATTATGTCATTAGCTTACTTTGTAGTTTTATTAACCTAAATAAAAAAGTGTGAAGATAAGGTGGAGATTAGAATTAATGACTGTTTTTGAACGCGACTGCCTAAAATTTGTCTTATCCACATTATATATTTGTTCGACCTTGTCTCCTTTCCTTAAGTGAGACCACAACATAATAACAATTTATTGTTATAAACAACTTTTTTCGAAATTGTTGAACGCGGCGGAAGCCAACATTGGGAGAAGTGAACCGAACAGCTTTTGCGTACTAACCACTAGATTATGCGACTTGGGCAGTATATTTACATGGCCGCACGCTATATTGCAATATTTGCAATTAAAATGTTAAAATGTAATAGATCAAACGAGGCGAACGCACCGAGCGCTTTCCTGATTCATTGCGGAAAATTGTCGCTAGTTGATTAAGCCTCACCACTTTTATGGAAAGCAGGTGTAAAGCTTTAAAAAAACTTCACTCGATTTTTTAGAGCCGTAGATCAAATCCTTATAAGTTGGGGGGAAAAGACCATGTTATGTTCAAGGTATTGCTTCCATTTTGATTGGGCTTTAAAAATTACTTTTTACATTTGTTTGACATACACTAATATTTTACCTTTCTTGATTCTGTGTTTCTTCAGACTTGTTTCTGAGTTCCTTTCTGTTTTGGCTTATTCTATTATATGCTCTGTCATTCATAATTTTTATCTTTCTATCTCTCGTTTTAGTATTACTTCTTTTGCGTATTTTAATATTATTCCACAACTAGTCTATAGTGCTGTCTATTGTATTTTGCCACTTCGTTGTGCAGCTTCTTTAACTGCCTATAGAGCCTTATTTAGTTTTTAAATTTTAAAATACAAGTTATCATAACCAAATTGATTTTAATAATAGATAACTTCCACAACTATAATTTGGTTATCAAACCTCTGCTTCGCCAATATGTAATCTATTTGATATCTTTTTTATCAACTGACATCCACGTATATCTTCTACGCACGTGATGCTAGAAAATTGGGTTTGTAATGTCTAAAAATGGATCTTTTTTGGGCAAAACCTTAATTAATTAAAACACTAGGACCAACTGGTCATGAAATAAGAAGAATTTAATACAATGAACTTACAATTTTGAAGTCCATGCAAAATACTGACGAACAAAACCTATGATGGCTATATCACAATTTTATTGAACGAGCTATCGTATTCATATAGGTCTAGTAACAAAAATAAATCACATTATGCTTGTTCATGAATAAGTCACTGATTTTCATATTGGATAAGAGTGGTAAAAAGCTGAAGAAGACCAACCATAGCCAAACGCACTATATATTACTTCACAGGAATCCACTCACACATTGAATGCCGCAGCATTAAAACAGCCACACTAGGTCTTTATCCCTCATTTTTGTTCAATGTTTTTTGCATAAACTTAAATTCGATTCTTCTTGTTCCATTAAGGTTTCATCTAGAAAAAAAGAAGGATATCACGTATATCTTGTAAGTCATATTGTACGTATAATTCGGCCAGTTGTACTCCTCTTGTTTTGCCTAAAATCCTAATATCAAGACATGTTCTTCTTACAAATTTTATTATTTCCTCCAGCTCTTTATAGAGCTGTACGTCTTCATCAGGTATTTACATTTGTATTATAATTGTTTCTATTGAAAAAGTTGTTGTTTTTATACCATTCTCTTACAGTTACATCACTTTATTCTTTACCATATCTACCCTATCCATAACTATAAAATCGACCACTTTTTCTTGGATTTCCTGTTGATAATTATAAAGTTTCCGCTTTACACACCCCTTTTGTTTGGCAATCTGACTTAGTAGACCAGGTTTATTTTCTTACGTTCCACTTCTTAGTTTGGTTCTATTTATCTTTATCAGTTGTTCCTTGCCTATTGCAAATATATCATAATTGAAAATCGAGATACTAAGTGGTATTTTTCCCTTTTTCCATCCGCCTGATGTCCAGCTCATTTTGTACACATCCAAATGTTATCTACAGGATGGGTGAAACGTAATTAGTCATTAAAATTTTTCTATTAATCATGTGGTATTACTGGATCCCTGATGAAAACAGACGGTAGTAAATATGATTTCATATTTTCTGCGTCGATAGTACAGGTAGCGACCGCGAGAGGTAACGCAAACAAAGATGGTCGACCGTTTAACTGTTCAGAAGCAAGTTAAGATTACATCATGCTGTAAAGTGTAAAATTTCATTATTTTTGTATAGTGGAAGGGAGGAATGTAACACTACGTTCAAAGCCAATAAAAAATATCATGCTAAAACAGAAATATAATTCAGGAAATGTTTCCGGCAATGCGTAAAAGTCGACACGTCAGGAAGCTCGTGAAACTGGACTAATAAAATAAACAATACGTAAGGTGTTACATAAACAATTTAATTTCCGCGCCTAGACACCCTATTACGCACAGGAACTATAACCTGAAGTCTGTGGCCGAAGAGTGGAATATGAAGAATTAATGCTAGGTTTATATGAATTGTTTGAAAAGAGCAAGTCGAACGACGCAGACTTCCAAGAAAACCAGATCTTACTCTATGTGATTTTTACTTGTGGGGCTACGCAAAGGGGGAGGTCTACAGGACAAAGTCTTAAATACTAAAATATTTGGAGGTATGAATTGAGGAGGTTCTCAGCAATACCCCAAATAATTTCCTTCAGAAAATTATTAAAAGTTAAAATTTAAAGATTTTCTTTCATTTTTCCATATAATAAAGTACATGTACAAAGGTGAATAAGATATAAACCAAAATTTTACCTTTACACACTAAGAACACACGGAGAAGTGTACGGCTTCTGAGCTTTGTAAGTAAGGATATCTAAACGAATTTTCCAACCGTAGGGTAACCCGCACTTCTGCTTCTTTAGTCAGTATCACTATATCAGAGTAAGAGGTATACTTGTCCGTTACGCAACAGATTATTAACAAGTTAACACAACAGAAGACGTAGAACTGTGCGAAATAGTATTTTGAAAAAACTTCAGGCACGTTTCGAGGACAAAACTTATAAAAGGTGTAAAGCGATATAGTTTTTTTTTTTTTTTGAAAGCTGAGAAGCAGTTAAAAGTAAAGGTCACAAACGTGACAAATGTGACTTAAGAGCACTGCGCATTGCTCGCTATCCAGATGTTCGCCGATTAACTGTTGCTGACATCACTTTTCCAATTCGAGGCGTTATCCTGCTCCACATGACCAAATTAAGGATTTGTTCTGAATTATGCTGGAAGATCCTCCCTACATTCTAGATTTATCTTTTGTTTGGACCATTTGCAAGATAGAATTGACGACAATGTTGCTGTGGAAGCGTTTGTGAGCAAATTGGTTGGTGTCACAACTGCCTTTTCTAAGTCAGGGATTATGTAAAGTAACTTTGTGTGTTTGAATGTTTATTTTCTTCAACACATTTAAAAAATAATTTTAGTTTAAATTTGAACGACCCTTGTAAACTTTAAAAATATATCCGTTCATCAGTTATTTATTATATATTATTAACAGACGCAAGCGCAAGCGCAGGCTCTGGTGCAGACGCAGATGCAAACGTAAACGCAGATGCAGACCCAGACACAGACACAGGCGCAAAGACACGTACAGGTTCAGACCCAGAGACAGGTGCAGACGCAGACGCAGGCGTAGACGCAGACACAGACGCAGACGCAGACGCACACGCAGATACGGGTACAGACACAGACACAGGCGCAGGAACACGCATAGACCCAGACGCAGACGCAGACCCAGATACAGCCACAGGCACAGATCTAAACACGAGAGCAGAAGCAGGCGCAGGTGCAGACGCAGACAGACACAGACACAGATATATATTATAAACGAGGAAAGCGACATGAGTACTTTTGGAACAGTAAGAGCTCGAAGACTCTAGACAGGACTAACTGGAACAAGACAGCGAACAACACGACAGGATCATAAATCTTATAAAAACACCTATCGAAAGCAAAGATGATTATCAGTCTGAAGAACAAGAAATAGAAGACATTTTAAAGAACGTGGACTCAAAAAAGCTCCAGGCCAAGATGACATAACGAGCGATGTAATATTGAAAGTTTACAGAGATTTACAACTAATGCCTAGTTAAAATAGACTTCCCAAAAGACTGAAAAGTGTCAATAATAAAAAAAGAGGCAGTAAATGAGGCCTTTAAATATAAACCTATCAGGTTAATTAATGTGGGGAGAACATTTTTAGAAAAACTTATGATCAACAGAATAACGAAATTCATAAACAGCCGCAATTTCCTTAACCCTAATCAGGTTAGGTTTACCCCTCAGACGCAAGGACTATTGATACAATAATGGAGATTGAAAAGTTCATCGATAAGGTTTTCAAAAGGGAGCATTTAATGCCGGTGAAAGAATTGGATTGTCTAACAAACTTGTACTAGTTAACGTTAAATTATTTTAGTGGAACACTGGAATTGAATGAACAAAAAGTGGAAAAACAAGTTACAAAAGGATGCCCTCGAGGATATTGCTGCGACCCCCGTTACTGAAACGTATAAGACACTGCTGAATTTAAAATTTACAACGCGAACCAAAATAATTGCTTCCTCCGATGACATGGTAATACTATCAAAAGGGAAGAACCTTCTAGAAGTTGAAAATGTCGCTAACATAGAATCACAAAAGGAGGCAAGATGAGCAGCAGGCAATAAAATAGCATTTAACAAAGAAAAATCTAAGGCCATGGTGGTTACACATAAGAGATCAGCAAGAAATCGAAAAGTTAATATTTACTTGAATTGTAAAACTCTAGAGCAGGTGAATAATCTGAAATATTTAGCCTGGACAGACAGAAATTTTAAATTTAATACACATGTCTAATATGTCAATGAAAAGTGTAAAAAAAGTAAAAACCAATAATGAGCAGAATACAAAGAAGACAGCTGAACTGGTTCGGCCACAAGATTAGGATAAACCCAAACAAATTGACCAGAACGGTTTGGGGAGAAAAGAATCAAAAGAAAAGGAGAAGAAAAAGGCCAAGAAAAACATGATTCCAACAAATGATAAACGAAATAAAGAACATGGCATTAAATAGAAAGCTTTGGAAGAAATGGGTATGGGCGAAAAGAACCCGACCCAAAGCAAATACCCAAAAGAGTACAAAGGAGCGAAAGAAAAGATCAAGACTCGCAAAAATTACTGGGGTTTAAAGCAAGAAGATATAAAAACAATTTACCAAGGCGCGATGTTACCAATTACAATTTATGGAGCCCCTGTCTAGAAGGAAGCGAATATAAAGAAAAACAGGGTCGTACAGAGATTGATAAATATAAAAACAGTCGAAGAGCAGTTTTGTACGAATCCCCCTATATATTAAGCAATATGGTACCAATGGAACCAAAGATAGAAAGACCGCTCTAGTTTACGAGAAAATAAAGGGAGAAATAGAAAGGGGTTTAATTGTCACAGAGATGCAGAGATGCAGAGACGTAGATACACAGTTACATAGGCACAGCCCAGGAAGTTTTGCACGAAATTTTTAAGAAAATCTTTGTATCTTTTCTTGAACGAATAGCACATCTTCATCTAGTCTTCGCGGTTATCCAATTTCTAACATGCCAAAATGCATCTAGTAGTAATTTTGACTGAAAACTCTATAATACTTATGTTTGATGGTTTCGCACATTCCCATAATTAAAGTCCATAAGTCCAAATAGGTTTTATTACGTCTTTACATTCATTTTAGATTGGCTTCCAAGTAGTCAATACATTTCTCGGAAGTTTAAATTTAGCTGCTTCATTTTCATTTGGACATGTCTTTTCCATAGGATGCGCTGCTCAAAATGTAAATCCCGATATTTCGCCTCTCTTTTGACTAGACCTTCATCTCTATTGATGTTATTAGGTGGAGATACTGCAGATCGAGTGTTGAATGTAACTTGCACCGATTTGGACTGGTTCAATAAAGTCTAAGTTTTGTTGAGAGTGCTCATTGGCAATATCTGGACTTTGGTGAGTGGATATTACAGCAGTGTCAACAGCAAACGTAACCATTAAGGTGTTTAGTGATTAGGGTATATCAGCTGTGTATATAAGGTTAAGAACGAAACCAAGTACACTGAACTGTATAGGATAAAGTTTGGAATGGGCTTCTTTGTATTTTGCAAAGTAAAATCGATCTGTTTTATAAGATTTTAACAAATAAGTAGTAGGTACCTGGTTAAGAAGTGCAATATTCTTTTTGCTCAAGACTTTTCCCAATTTGATTCATAATCCTATGTGCTTGGTGCATCATTTTTATGTTCTTCGCGAAATCCAAACTGATGATCATGCAATATTAACTGCAGATTGAGTCTTTATAAAGATTTTGCAGCAATAATCTTAGTTGGACAGGTAGACTAACAGGCTTGCATAACGTTTTCTCTTCAAGTGGTCTTCCCGGTATCAAAACTATTTGGGTGTATTTCGAAAATGAGGGGTAATACAAAAGCTTAGTATGCAATTGAATATTTTAGTTAATCTCAATGTCATTATGACCTGGAGGAGGAATAGACGGCTTAAAAATCGTTTATAGATATTCTGCAAAGGTGCAAAGGTGCTCGCTTTGTCACTACTTGTTCTAGTCCATTAGCCATCGGTTGTTTTGATACGTCGAATGGGAAGTTGTGGTCTTTTAAACATTTTGGTTGTCCTCCAAATAAACTGATCGTCTTTGTTTAGCTTGGAATTGGTATATAATTTCTAAATTCTTCAAGAGTTAGTTGTAAGTTCGTTTGTCTTCAGGGTTTCTTGATTTTCGTCGTGCCACGCTCATATATAGTGGCGTATTATTGACTTGGTATTTATCTTTAGTTTGTTTAGGTGTACAGCAAGGTCAAGATCTTCCGGCTATTTGATACGTAACTGAAGATTTATGGTTTTTTTTCAATGTATTATTCCCAATTGGTATATTTTATGGTTAGCGTGCAGTAAACGGCTTTTTTAACCATGTAGTTACTAACAGAAGTGTAACTTGACGATAAATCCAGACTTGCTTCAATTGGAGTATTTGAAGATGAGGTTTTTAATCAATATTTTTAGCTAAAAAAATGTTTGCCTATAGAAAATTCAAGTCAAAACTTTTTTATTTTTTCCATCTTAATCTTCTATTAATTCTTCTGTCTCAAATACAATGTTTTTGCATTTTTTTGTTATTAATTTGCAATTATTTTTGTCCTTATTTTTTTATTTGTTCAATATTTTTTGTTTTAATATTTATATCTAAATATAAGATCTAAATTCAAATTTAGTACCCGATGAATACTATTTTACCTACTTAGTAGGGTTAGGCTATGTCTTTGATCTGACTTGTTCTTTTTACCTTTCCTTCCAAAAATTTTTTATAAAGTTTTACTTTTTTACCTTTTTACTTTCGTTATATTTCGCCAATCCTAAACAATCTCCTCTTTAAGCATCTCTAAGTGAGTATTTAAATAATCACGTTTTCTTCTTTTGACAGCATCTATTTAGTTTGGTCGAATGTTTTTTTCTTTTCTTTAGCGGACTTTTGTTGTTTTTAAATCTTTTTCCTTATATACACTACCTCTCATGAAAGTATAGGCACTAAATAAAAAATAAATTTGTACATTTTAATGCGAGAAAATTATTTATTATATAATACGTTACTATACTACACGTAAAAAACAAAAAAAAACCGTTATAAACACTGAAAAAATTAACTTGAATATTAAACATTTGTTACATGACCTCGAAGAAGACTCCAAAGGTGATGACTCTTTTCTTACTGTTCTGTCCGTTCATCCCATAGCAATTCTATGGGGTTGAGGTCTGGACTATACGATAATAATAATATAATAAGGCTTTCCATTCTATAAGAATATAGCCACTTCTTTCCGAAGTTTACTAATCCATTTCGTGGGGTGGATTAGTTCCCTTTTTGCTTCGTACGCTTAACTTCTTATAGTTTCTGGTGTGTTTTCGCTTTTTCTACTATTCTTCTCCATTCAACTCTATTACTTGTTTTCTTCTTCCAGTCCTTGACATCCATCTTTTTTAAGTCTTCAGTAACTTCATCGCACCACCTCATCTTTGGTCTCCCCTTTGGTCTATTTGTCTCAGGTTTCCATGTTGTTATTTCTTTAACTATGCTTTGATCTCTTTTTCTCATTATGTGTCCCATCCATCTAATCCTCTGTGCTGCCATCACTTTCACTATATCCTCTCCTTTCAATATTTCCCTAAGTTCGTGATTCATATATTGTCGTTTTATCCGTCTCCTATGTTTTGAGTCCTGTTATCGACCTTAACACTTTCCTCTCGAAGATTCTTAACTTTTCTTTTTCTGTCTGTGTAGGACACATTACTTCTGCAGCATACAACACTATTGGCCTAATGAGTGTTTTATAGATTGTTATTTTTGTTTGCAACTTTAGCTTTTTAGATTTTAGCATTTCCCGATTAGCATAGAAAGCTCTGTATCCTTTTGTATTCTTTCCTGTATTTCTTCTTTTCTCTCGTTGTTTTGTGTTATTTGAGTTCCCAGATAGTTGAATGCCTTTACTTTTTCAATTTGATAGTTTTCAAACTTGACTGTTGCCCTTGTATCATTTTTCCTCTCTTGCATTGCATGTATTTCGTTTTGCTTTCATTTATTTCAAGCCCTATCTCCTTTGATTCTTTGCATAGCTTCTTCACTATTTCCGTTAGCTTTTTTGGTGTTCTTGAGATAATAACTACGTCATCAGCATATGCTAAAATTTGTGCTTCCTTGTTTTTTATGCACCCTTGTACGTTTACTTTTCTTATTGCCTCTTCAATCATCAGGTTAAACAAAGTTGCCGACAGTGCATCTCCTTGTCTCACTCCTTTATTGATTTTGAATGTTTCCGTATGTCCATCTTCTGTTTTCACTTTAGCTTTGGAATTTCTCATTGTCATTTTTATGCAGCTTCTCAGTTTTCTCGGGATCCCCATCTTCCTTAATACTTGTATTAATTTCCCTCTCTTGATATTATCAAAGGCCTGTCTGTAATCGATAAATACCATATGGATTTCTATATCGTATTCGTAACATTTCTCCAGTATTTGGAACATTACGTGTAGTGCATCGATGGTAGATCTCCCTGGCCTAAATCACATTTGATAGTCCCTAGTTCTTTTCTGCATAACTCTTCAGCTTACCCTGTATTATTGAGGTGAATACTTTGTAAGTCGTGTTTAATAGAGTTATTCCTCTGTGGTTGTTGCACTGTTGGAGGTCTCCTTTTTTTGGTATAGTTATAATTATCCCCATTTCCCATTCCGTAGGCATCTTTTCCTTTCTCCATATCTCCCTTATCAGACTATGTATGTTTCCTTGTAGTTTTTCACCACCATATTTCAGCAGCTCTCCATTTATTTCATCGCTTCCTGGCGTCTTTCCGTTTTTGATTTTTTATCGCTTCCATAGTTTCCTCTAGGGTTGGTTCTTCTACTGTTTCTTCTTCTTCTTCAACTGTCTGTCCTCCTTCTTTTCCTGTTCGTCCTGGTAACTTTCTTCTTTTACTTCATATAGCAATTTTTGGAAATGCTCCTCCATATATCTTTTATCTTGTTTATATCATATTAAATTTTACCTGCTTCATTCCTGAGTCCTCTGTTTTACATGTGTTCCTCTTGTTTTGCCTCTTCATTTGTTTATAAAACTCTTTTGTATTGTTATTTTTGTAATTACCCTCTATTTCTTCCATCTTTTCTGCACCCATTCATTTCTTTTTGTCTACATGTCATCTGTGCTTCCCTTTTACATTCTTTATAATGGTCCATGTCTTCTTCTTTTTTATTTCTTATCCACTTATTCCTGGCTTTATTTTTCTCATTTATCTTTTCTTGACACTCATCGTCATACCACTCTTTTTTTATCTTGTTTTCCTTGTACCCGATAGTTTTGTTACACGTTTTTAAGATTATATCCTTAATTTGTTTCCATTCATTTTCTATATCCGTATTCCCTTTGAGGTTTTCTACCTCTTTGTTTGTTTCCTTTATATATTCCTTTCTTCCGTTTTCGGTATATAACTTCTCTATGTTCCATCTCTTACATACTTTGCTCCTTTGGTTATTTCGATATTCCTGTTTTACTTTTGCAATAACTAGGTAATGATCGGTCTCTGCATTCGCACCCCTATATGTTCTAACATCTGATATTATGCTACTTTGTTTCTTCTTTATTAGGACATGGTCTATCTGCGTTCCTTTTGTTGCTCCTGGTGGCATCCATGTTTCTTTATGTATTCTTTTATGTTTGTACTTAGTAGGACTATACGATAGCCAAGTCAATATTTTGAGCATGTTTTGTTCCCGCTCTCGCCAATTCAATCGCTCCCATTTTTTCGGCCCAGCTCGACTCAGGCTGCAATAAATGTCAAACTCTGGGGTAATAATAGGCGGTCGGTATGTAGCGCTAACCACGTTACTACCCTTGTGCACCGTAGGCTCTAGATTGTAGCAGATCTATCCTGTTACGACCCCAAACGACCTTCAAGGCCTGTTATGGGGAACTATTATTATTAGTTTACTAGATAGTTCTTACAAAGCGTTGAAGTATATTTAGGGTCATTATCTTGTATCATTATGAATCCGTTCCCATTAGTCGCAATCCAGGTGGTATGGCGTTTTCCGTTAAATTTTTTTTATAATGTTCTTTTCTCATAATGCTATCGACTTTTACAGTCACCCACACCAGCTAAAGAAAAGCACCTTCACACTAAAACAGACCCGCCTCCGTGCTTGAGAGTCGGAACAATACAGTTGTAGATCATCTTTTCAGTCTTAAACGTACGAAAATTTTCCGTTTTTGACTGAAAATATCAAAGTTGAATTCGTCGGACCATAATACGTTTTGCCACTATTCAGTTTTCCAAAAACGATGCTTTTGCGCCCACTGCAGCCGTTTAGCCTTATTACCACGCCTGATGACCATGAAGATTACCCTCCCGGAGAAACCGCTTTAATGTGGTGATTGATATTGCTTTATCACGTCCCCGGTTAATATCTGGGGCAGTTAATCTTCTATTTCGCTTACTCATCAGTCTGATTAACTGATCATCTACACCAGATGTTACTTTGTGATGGGCCAGGGCGGTGGCGACCCTAAGACTTCCTGTCTCTCTGTAGCGTTGTAATGTAAGATTCGCCGTCAAAGCACAAACCCTTAATGTTTTCGCGATGTTACGCACTGATAACCTTTCTCGATTTAAAGTGAAAATGAACGAGTTTCTGGAGAGAAGCTTACAACAGGCCAGTGAATGCAAAAATTCAAAACAAATCGTGAAAAAGTTCAAGTAAGTGGCGCAGGGTCTGATGATAAACTGGCCAACTTGGAAGTCGAAGCCTTGGACGGCGCACAGTTTTTTTAGTGTAAACAAACATCTTAAACAAGGTATAAGACCAGAAAGAAAGTGTTGGGTGACAATTCAAGGACGTAAGAACATTATGATTTTTTTTATTCTAGTTTTCGACCCAACAAATGCTAATAAAAAAAATCTACAACATTCAAAACAAATTGTGTAAGGAAATGGTAAAGGGTTAAAAAAAGCAAAATCCGAAAAGTATAGTTGTTCAACGTATAATTGAATTTTAATAAGGTATCCATACTTCCATGAGCGGTAGCGCATAGTGTGCGGATTTGAATTTATCGTTTGCATCTAAACCAAGGAAAAAAATGGGAAAATCGTGATTAAAGATGCGATTAACTTCTGATTGAGTTCTCATGGGCCAAACGTGCAGACAAACGAAATATCGTTAAATAACACATTGCGGGAGCAAGGGGCCCCGCGAAGTTTTTGGGCACCTCGGCGGAGTAATTGCCGCACAATGGAGCGCTTTAGCTCGGTTTGCAGCGCTTCTCCCTTTGTCCTCTTTATTTGCAAATAATGGCGAGCCGCTGCGAGGGGACGCGCTACAGGTTTTGCAAATAATTAACCTGGTTCCAGGCCCACGTGGGATCGTCCGTTGCCGCCAAACAGGTATCGCTGGATACGCTGTTTGATTGCCATTCGCATTCAGCGGAGCGTACAGGCGCACCGCGCAGATAAACGTCGATTCTGTTTTGAATAGCGCGATGGGAGGGATCGCGGGATCCGTTGTTCGGGACTTGGAAAGTTTGCACGGATTCGTTGCACGGTGCAACTGTCGCGCGAAGATCTGGTCGAGGTTTTTGACCTCCTTCGATTGCATCTTTCTTTGATAGATCCCCATCTTGATATAATTTGATACGCCAGCATATATAAGAGGCTTGAGACAATCAGTTAAACCCTTCAATAAAGTACTGGAATGCGTAACACAAATCTGCAATTTTCAACAAATCGAAACAAGGAAAGAAATAGGAACTAAGCATTAATTAGTAACGGTAAAGTTTTTAATTAAAACTAATAAGGCAGATGAAAATAAAGAATATATCAAAATGGCAATTCCCTTTCCCTCTATAAACAATAAAATAGCACATAAAATCCCCTAGCGCCGATTCCCTCTGGAAAAAAAGGGACAGCGAAATTTGACGTAGAATCCGAATCCGCGATCAGAAATTCAAGAAAACCACTAAAAGTGACTTTAAAATGGCCCCTTTTCACATTTATATGCCAGTGGCTACATTTAATTGGGGATGAACGTAGGGCTAGCACTTCTTACAAGACGTGAAGCACCTCAACGCACACCGCTCGAAAGCATAAGAGTATACTTTAACAAGACCGCAAAGCGGCCTTTACATTATAAACTAACAAAAAAAATATAGAAAATAGAAAGAAAAGACGAATGAAAAATTTCAAAGACTAAAAATAGAAAGCTAAAATAGAATCTGGAGTAAATATAGACAGTCTTAAGGAAAAAAAAAATATGTGACAGAGGCAAATTTTGAATGAACAAAGACGAGACTTCTGAGCATCCTTCTTTAGATAAAGGTGTGCACGTTATGGTTGTACCTCCAATATACGACCTTCAAATATTTTTGTAAAAATAGGGAAGGGGTGGTGTTCTACAAAAAGGTAAAATTAATCATAGACTTCAACAATTCTGCATTCAGCGACGATATCAGTTCCGATAATTTGAATAAACAAATTCTTGAATATTCTCTTCAACTTTTTACGAACCGATTATCAAGGGGAACAGATGGTAATCACCTGGAATCACGTGTAGACTATAAGGGAGATGAGGATGAGGTTTTAGCTCCATCAAGTTTTTCAAGCTTGAGCTTAGAAGCTTGCGAAGTGTGTCTTGCCACAAAAGAATATAATTTCTATGAATCACAGATGGTTAACGACGTCTCAAGACATCATGCATTCCGTTATTTTGTTTCGAGTAAAGGCCCAACTGCCCAAAACGAGTTTTCAATGCATAATTCCCTCAAAGTTCAATTAAACACCTTCTTCTCCAACAAGAAGAAGTTTTTTCTGACTTGATTGGAGCCATTGATTGCTTGCATCCAAATTGCTCAGAAAATCCGATCTTATCGCAGGTGACGATTGAGCACCAAAAACAACTCGTCTAATATCGCTTTTCTATTTTTGCCATTTTAGACTTCATGTTTAAAAGTTTGTTCTAATTTGAGATATGTTGGGACTTTTTTGACTTTCTTAACGCGACTTTTTATATTCTTTCTTATTATTAATATGTCCAAAGATGGTGTTAATAGTGATTTTTTGATAATCTCATCCATTTTTCCATTTTCTTTAAAAGTGCATTGTTTGTCTTCGTATTATTAGTCATTTATAGTATCTTTCCTAAACTTATCACCTTTTAATATCAGTAATAGGAGACAGAGAGCACGACAGCCGCGAGGTAAAGGCCTCGACCTGCCAAACTGGCGCGGAGCGACCCCGGGTTCGAACCCCGGCAATAACAAACATCTAATGCTCTCCGGCCGTCATACAAACACCTTTGACGGTCGTAAAAATACATTCTGCCCTATCCACTCGCCAACCCGCCCGGCAAGCGTGGCGTTTAAATGCCAAATCCCCCCCAAAAAGGGAGGCCTATGCTCAATACTGGGCGCCAAAAAGGCTGACAAAAAAAAATAGGAGACAAAAATACACTTGGGAGCAAAACAATCGGCTCACTAGCTGCACGCGTATTTTCGTCTCCTGTTTCAGTCTAAGGAAAATGAAAATTAAAACATTAACGTGCAAGGACTACCTTTACTATTGAGCTTTAAAAAAACTGTTGCTATTGCATTAATCGAATGACGCATTCGAAAAAATATGCATCACGAACGGGGTTTTACAAATCTTGCGCGACGATTGTATTGGCCTACAGTACGCTTGCAATCCGGTAATTCATCTTAGTCACTCATCCGCAGTTGACGTAAGTGCTGGAGTGATTCGCAAGAAAATGAATACCACAGCTGCCGAAGTAGCCCAGGAAGTTGCATTGTTGAAAGAGGGTCTCAGTCAGAGGACCGTGGTAAACAGACTAAATCTGAGTCAATCGACTGTATCAAGAGTGTGGCGTCGGTACCGGGAAACCGGTGGCTACGTCCGCCGCTAAGGAGGCGGCCATAGGCGCGTGACAACGGAGAGAGACGATCGATTTCTCATCTCAATATCCCTCAGAAATCAACATATGACTGGAGTTGACCGTAAGCAAGAGCTGAGTGCGGTCAGTGGTATAGTCGCCAGCGCTTGAACAGTGAGAAGAAAACTTAAGGCAGCCAACCTGACCCCAAAAAAGGCAGCTGTGGGTCCCAAGCTGACCGCAGTCCAAAAGTAAAAGCGATTGCAATTTGCTCGCAAACATCTCGATTGGGACCTTGGCCATTAGAGTCGGATATTATTCACCGACTAGTCCAGGATGTGCCTACATGGCAATCACAGGAGACGTAAGATCTATAGAAGGCCAGGAGAGAGATTAACTCATTGCTGTATTCAAGAAACTTTGCTCTTGCTCTTGCATGTTCTGGGTGGCATTTTCATGCACGGAAAAACTGAGTTAGTTTTCGTGCCTAGTGGAGTACGCGGAGAAGGTTTAACAGTATACTGCTACATTGGTGAAGACTTTAATAATATACTACAATGCGCAGCGCCACACCACGCGAGTGACCACTACCTACCTGGCTGACGTAGGTATAGCGAAAATAGACTGGCCTCCGTGTAGTCTAGACTTGAATACAATTGAGTATGTTTGGGATGAGCTTAAGCGAAGAGTCCCGACCAAAAATCTTGCATCAGGGAGCGTGATTGAAGTGTGGGAAGCAATTTCTCAAGACAATATAGGAAAACTCATTCAATCCATGCGTAATCTCTTGGAAAGTGCAATTAGGAGTAGAGGTGGCAACACCATGTATTGAAAAGAAACTCCTTAAGAGCAGACTCTGCAAATAATAAAGATGAATTATTTTTATTTGCTATAACTCAAGGTTTTAAACCAACAAGAAAACAGATTTATACCAGAATTTTCAGTAGATATAAGCAGCCTTAACAACTACCAAATAAAATTGGTGATTAGATATAAAAGACATTTCTATCATTAGGGGCACAAATACATACTAACGTCTAACTCTGGAATATTTTCGCAGGTAGGAAAACCACTTTCAACAATTTTTGTATTAAGATTGTAGCCACCCCATAGCGTTGCACTTCATCGCTTGGTCCCTTGTATATGTTTTGTTTTGTAGGTGCTTTAATGTTTAGAGGTGGTTTAAGACTTAAATGTGAACACTGTACTCATTGTTAGTGAATACGCCATTTGATTTGTCATTGTCTTAATTGTCAACCAAAAATATAGTGTTTTAGTTTATTTTTAAAAATCAACTATTTAAGGTCATTTATTGCACCGACAAGAATAAAGCAAAATTATAAATTCATTTTTGTAGCCTTTCAAGTTCAGTTCAAGCATCGATCATCTGCGTTCCAGTTTTGCACAAGCTGCGACTCATGTTATTTTGTATGCTATCTTGGCAATAATCTCTTCTAGAGGCGAATAAGTGTTCAGTCTGTCCTGGAGTCGCCATACTGCCACCACTGTGATGTTTGTATACTGAGCCCTCGCAGCGATAGAGGAAGGTAACCTAAGCCTAAAGATTATAACATGTCGGAAACAGAATGGTACTTCAAAGGATGTCAGGTCAAATACACTTTTTCAATGGCCTTAAAAGCTATTGAAAAACTGAAGAAACGTTTTCCAGCAAAGAGGCTATTTACGCTATTGCTTGGGTATACTTTTGCTTCCGTCATCTACCATACTGGTCGACCAAAAATTTATATATTGACACCTAAGTGAAAAAATCTAGTTAATCTATTGCTTACCATAACATATTTAATGTTATCTTTATATTCTTGATCGTGCTTCCTTTAAAAAAGAATGCAACTGTGTCAGTGAAAGACGAATATTAGTTTTGTCCACAATTTGTTATTAAAACCACTCGTAAAATGTATAAAGCAGTCCAAACTTTATGTAGAATCATCTATACCTCCTAATGATCTGGAAAATTTCCGCATTGCTCCAGGAGAAAGATGAGATTGCAATCTACTGGCGTGTGTTATCTTTGGGTTTCATAAACCTACGTGGACTACGCGCACTTAAAAAGATAATTGCTTCCATCGTCTATAAGCCACTTTTTCAGTAAAAAATACTAATGGGTATATACACAAACAGTTGATGCTACTGTTACGCTCTCCGAATAATACCACTTAGACTCTTGACCATGTCGCTAGAGTTAACAATTTTTTTCTCTAAGAATCCCAAATTCTCAGAAGAACATTGATGTTAAAATAGGCTTTTCAGGTTCGCCTCCCCGCGAGAAAGAAAATAGGAAGGAATGGGGAAAATAACACCTCTTTCAGAAGCGTTTTGACACACTGAAAACGCATGAAAGCGGTAGGCGAAGTACTGCAACATTTAATAGTACTGAACACATATGTGGCTTGGCATAGAAAAGTTAGTAACTATGTCTAAGCTATATTATTTACTTTTAAAGATATTAAATAGCGATACGTTTTTAGGTGGAAGAGTCAAACCAAAAAGATGTCAACCTAGCTGTAGACAAACAACTATGTGCCACGACAGAAATGCAGCCCAGCACTACAATTCATCGCATTTGGTGTAGTTTTTAACCACCCCTGCAACTGTTAGGTTCTTCATGACTTTTATCAGAAGAAGAAAAATATAACGACCGCAAAACCAACTTCGATATCAAAACCATAAGCAAACGACCGAATATCAAAGTACATGGGAAAAGATAGGGATAAGTTGTGAGAACATGCAGAAGAGAAAAACTTGAAATGTGCATCTGGCGCAAGTTTAGAAAATTGGAGGCCGGAAACCGTAATTTGGATGTTCTAATAAAACACTCAGAAAAATAAGAACCTGAACAAAGCCATTAAACCTTCAAAAATATTCAGGTATAAACAACTAATAGATGCAAAAACATGTCTGGGATAACAATTATAAATCAATTTTTTAAAACTACACCTATCCTTCCCTCTAAGCAGGATATGGTAAAGCAGATCAAGAGTTTTCCCATCAAGTAAAAAAGATATTGCGAAGTGATGATAATAATGATAACGATGAGATGATTTGGAGAAGGGCAAGAAAGACATTCAATCACTCATCAACGATAAACTAATGAGATAGATGAAGAAAATAAAGTCAAGAAAGGTCTCTGCTTCTATCTTTCAGAAGAAATAATCGCCATATTGTTTTAGAAGAAGTATCCATATCCCCTCTTAAGCCTTCTAAACAACTTTCATCTGCATGGAGGCTTCCCAAAGTTTGGAAGAATAATTTCAATCGAAAAATCTAAAAAATGTCTATTAAGTTGCTTTGGCAACTTTATGAACTTCCTGTCACCATGTAGATTGAAAAGAGTCGATCAGCATATGTAGGTTTCAAATAAAAAATGTACAGGAAACAATAGCAATTGCATTACAGGAGAGCATATAAAAATAAATCGTTCTGTGTCCTTGGCATCTTGGATAAGAGAAATGTTAGGGATAATGGAACGAATAAAACAAATGAAATTCCAGATAGTAATCAAGACTTGTCTATAAGATAGAGAGATAAACTAAGTAGAGTGGAAGTGACGTGGAATTCCACAGAATCCGTGCTTGTACATTTTCATAATTTATATGACTATCAAGCTGTTACGTTACTAGAATATCCAGAGAATCTGGCGTTGCTGACGACCGCAACCCAGTGAATGGATAGAGGAAAAGAGTTTAGATCTGGTGCCGGAAAAAAATAAGACACTAGCGTCTGAGGTGTTCGGTAGCCTCTCCCCTTAGTGATAACGAACATCTCCTATTAAACAAATGTGCAAGAAAAAAGCGAGGTTTTTGAAAATATGATGAATAAGACCAAAAAATGAAGAACAAACCCATTTGGACGAAACGTTTCATAACGGCGTTTGGGTTGGTAGAAAAAAAAGAAAAAACTTAAATGCCCGGATGTTAACCAGGTATGGCAAACACAATCATTTGTTTCCCCAGTAGAAGAATGGACAAAAAGAAATGGAAAAGCGGAAAAACAAGTTCAGGAGATTTTGTAGATTTTTTTAGAAAGTGCTAATGGAATCCATGTAGGGTATATTAAAAAGGAAAAAAGGACTGAGACAGGCAGACAAGAGGCACGGCTTAGCTCTCTCCAATAGTGTAACAAGCATGGGCTTCCAACAAAGTTGAGAGGCAGTTCTGAAAAAGAAAATCGTTTGAACACGAAGAGTTGTAGTTAGTAGGAGTCCGATATTACATAATGTAATAAATCCCAAGCGTTGAGCGTCCGTTATAAATTCTACCCCCTCCTCTAGGGTCCCAAAATATAAATAATAGCTTATTAGACAATTGAAGATTACGTCTTTGGGTTGAATTTCAAGTCTAAAAAAACAAAATTCATATCAATCTTTCTCTCAGCAAATTAGCGATTCTCTTACTCTTAAAGTTGAGGTTCTATAAAATTAATATTAAGCGTCCTACTCTTTTCCCACGCTATTCAGATTGTTTTGTTTAAGATTTGCAACTTTGCATTTTCGTGTTTATGAAATGCAGCGTAAGTTCATCATTGCGCATCAAAGCTTCTAGTGTAAAATTGTTTACAGAACAATCAACATGAAGAACTAACATAAATTTGCTATTTGTCCTTATTTTAAGGACGTCACTTTTTCTTCTATCCTTATTTTTTTCTATGTAGTGCATTAATATATAATCAACCTTTTCCAGGAGTAAGTTGTTCTGAGTTTGCAAATTCTTATGATGGCGATACTTCTGTTAATTAATCCACCTTTCCACTTTTCAATTTTCAAAAAACTTCCCACTCTATTGGTTCACTTGGCAATGAAGCCAAAAATTTTAAAATCGGGTTTTTACATTCAGAAAAATTTTAATTGTTCGGAACAATTTCTACTGGTTCTGAATAACCATATATTGAAAATTGAGAAGCTTCAACCTTAAAGATTCAGTCTTGTTAATGTATGATACTACTATATTAGTGTACTTAATGTATTTTTATCATAATAGGAGCAAACATAATTATATTTCTCATATCATTATTTTGAAGTCAACTTCGTTAACCATCTCATCACTTCATCAATCTTCTCATGATCTCCATCATGCTTAAAGTTATTTTTGTCCTATCGACTGAGTTTTAATCGTCCCATATATATACTATTTTACGCCTTATGATCAAGACAGAGATAGAATACTTGCACATGTTCGTGTGCTCATGGAAAATCCCGATTGCAAAGTTTTCAAATGATGATTTAAACTGATAGAATATAATACATAGTTTGTTGATGCAGTACACCAGGACTCTAACGTAATTTCGTTTCGATCGCCTATAGTCGGTTCAAAACCTCTACATCCTTGTATAAACGACAAGAACAACTCTTAAAACAGATTTACAATTTGTTACGTAGTCGGACTATGGTGCTACCTTAATAATTTTGATCATCATCAGTTTAGGCTAGGAGATTCCTGCCTTGTTAGTATTCTACCTTTGACATAGAAGCTTCTTTTTTGAGACCTCAGTAATAATCTGCACTACTATTTAAGTATGTAAACCTTTGATAATTTTTCCCTTTACCACCAGGAAAATGGTGGGATAGTAAAACTAGTAAAATGCAGTTTCATAATTTTTGCCTTAGTGGAATTAGATCTTATCGTCTTGTTTGTTATTTGTGTAAGATACCTTGTCATCTGAGTTATCACAAAGCTAAATGTGCTATGCGCGATCAAAAGAGAGGAGCAAAACGTCCGAATATCATTTAGAACACTCTTAGTAATCAAAGTAAAATATCGCTGCTATCAAAAACCGTTTTTCTCCACAAAATCCAAAAGCCCAGAGAAGTACCGACGTTTAAGTATGAGCCTCGTAATGCAAGAAGCGTCTTTCAACTTGGAAGACTTTATAGTCATCAAAGAGTGAAAACAAAAACACCAACGGTCACAAAGGTCGTCTTGCGCAACCGTTTATTAACCATGGTGTTGTGCAGTAATACAAATAAGGCCAAAAATTTACAATTTAACCAAATGTTTTGAGGTTGTGAGGATTTTTCTAAAAAAAAAAATAAATAAATGAATAAACATATATGATGTGTTCGTTTGATTAGCTAGATATTTGTTGTCAAAGCATACTTAAGTCAGTACAGTACTATTTTTTTCTTAAGAGAGCTGATGCACTGTAGTAAGAAAAGAGAACGAGCATCCTTTTTAGTGTGCTACACATGGAGAACGTGGTTCCTTTTTTGGCAATAAGCAGATTTTACATTAAGATTCAGAAAAACTGAGCTGATAAGAAGATATTTCACCTACTAAAAGTTATGTGGGTCTCGTAACTATAATAACCTCATCAGAAGAAAACTGACAATGTCATTGTTGTGATAGTTTTCAGTTGTAATGTCCTAGGTTTCTTTGTTAGTGCATGGGTTTTCACCACTCAAAATTAATCTATCATTCATTTGAAGAAATCCATGCAATCCTTCCTCATCCACTTTGACAAAAAAATCTAGAAGAGCCATAATCTGCTTTGCAATCAACTTCATTTGTATCTTTCAAGTTAAAATGGATCAGAGGACTTAATGCAAGAGCACCCAGTGGTCCTTTTGCTCTGATGAATGAAGGCGAGGGTACCGTTGGGATAACCTGAGAAGATTGGAAATCCCCAACATAGTTGTTAATTCCATCTGGAGATCTCATCGGTTCTTACTGAGCCTACCTATTCACAAAAACACAGCATTGTTTATAGTTTAGAATACCCAACGCTTTAAGTGAGCACCATAGGAGGCATTAATCTTTAAAATTAGTAGAGGGTTGTAGGCAAGCTGAAGGTGGGCAGCAAAATCAATGTTTGGAGGAAAACTCCCAAGCTCTTCAGTAAAATTCGGTTAATCTTAAATCTATATTTTTTACAGTTTAGTAAAATCGTTAGCACAATCAGATGAAGTGTTCTCTGATAATTTTTCACATTTATCCACGAACCAAGGGCGTGTTAGTTACTCGCACTTCATTATGCTCAGATCATTTGATTCTAGATACTCTTGAGCTTTGGTTTTCTTCTTCTAGAACTTCGTTGGAGACACACTAGCACTCTTACACAACAATAAAACATGTCAGAAATTTTGAGAAATGTGTAATTAAAATGACTAGCAATATTTTAGCTTTGAAGCAAGCTCAGCATTCTCATTAGGACTCTTGACAAGGCTAAAATAATAAAAAGACAATAATCAAGTAGGTGTCTTTTGGGTTACATACATGACTAATAAAGATGATTACATAAAGAAAATAAAAGCAGGCTCAGACTCGTTACGAGTCACGAATATTTATGAAAATGACCTTGTGTTTGGATAAATTTCTTAGCTGCTCGACCATCAATCTCCATTTATAGTTACATGCAATATATGCCACCAAGCAAAGAAAAATTGTTAACCAATTAGATGCTGAAGAAATAACCACCATTTACCTTGTTATCGAGTCGAGTCGAGAATAGTCAGTCCAATTGTATTTCTATGTAAAACATCCAGGGTATCTTTTCAAGAGAACTATTAGCACAAAGAATTACATTATGCAGCAGAGTCTAATCAATCTGAATTGATAAGAATAACTTAATGGAGGTCATAGCTAATATAAGCAATAATTATTGAATGTCTAAAAAAAGGTTTTCGTTTTATAGATTCTCAGCAAGCACTTCACAATGAGAAAATTCAGTAATTTTCACATTCTTGTCATATTTTCCACCTAACTGCAGCACTCGGTTGAATGCTTCACCTATAAACAAAAAAACACTTTAATTGCAGATTCCCGTTAAGCACACGATTACCTGCATCTTTCAGATGGGTGCACCTACTTCCAGTCTTCTATTGCTCCTCAAATGGCCATTGTGACTTGAACTGAATTGACAATGGCTAGATGAGCTCCTTACATTAGGTTTAACTATTTGGTAAGGCCATTACCCTTCCAAAGAGGTCACGTCCTCTGCACGCTAGCTTGAAACAGTGCATGGCAATTTCAGTTATACGACTCGCAAATCTAGAATGAAAGTGACGGGTGAGAATAAACAACGCAGGTAAGCAATGTTACTTTATTAAACAGGCGTGCGGCACACTGCAGTCAGCGCAGGCCACGCACGACTCGCACCGCAACGCCAATACTCAGTTACGTTATTTTACACATTTTTACATTACAAACGCCAGATACACTATTTTAGAAAAGGACAATACCTCGGCACTAAACTCGTTTCCGCTGGGCCCTCCGTGCAGTAGCTACCCGCATATTGCCCTTCGTAAAATAAAATATTCTCTACTGATTTGAGATCATACTTAATACATCACAGGTGTTAATAAAATATATTATATATTTCAACATTTATTTATACAAGCAGAATTGAGATCTCGCAACCCTGCGCGTGGCCGCCGCTGGTCTCAGCCACGAACCCTGCAACGATTAGAGCGCTGGTCCGGCAAACACCGGCTCCGCATGCGCTTCTGCTCGATTTCCAATTTTCCATCCTTTTTGTACTTAAAGACTTTCTTTGGATACGGATATTGCCAAAACTGCCTTAAAGTAGTGCCTTACGATTAAACAGAATTAGAGAATGTTAAAAAGCCGCTCACCTTCCCACTTAAACAGAAACGTTACGATTATTGTGGATGAACTGCCCGGGTAGTAACTTGGCGGCCTACCTCATCCGTAAAGCCGCACACTACCTAACAAGCTTACGATCACAAAACCTGATGCAACAACGACAATATGGGGCTATGTACAGATTCAAACAGCAATCCTGGAACTCCCCCTGCAGGTGCCGGTGAAGCAAAGCCGGAGATGAAGTATGATGATGTGTGGCACCGCAGGAGGGGGTTCCGTTACAGGCTAATTACAGGTAACACTATAGGGCAATCGTTAGTACGAACTAGTTCCGAAGGAGCAATTTGGAGATCAAGACGAAAATAAATACAAAATTATACATTTCTTATAATACAGAGATAAAATCATATAAACTCAAAAACTGTACAACTTAAATATAATTTCATTTCGTAACTTGTACTGTACAATAATTTTCAAACATTGAAGAGATCTTTGAATTTGTAACATGGATGGGTGCGCGTTGACGTGTTCAGCTCGCGGAGTCCACCAGCGACATCCTCGCCTTCTTCAGCGGCCGGGAGGGCGTCTCCGGCTTCTTCACGGCCCGCTCATCTATTCTCTTCCTCACTTGCATGAAATCTGGAACGAAAGCAGAGCGTTAGAAGGAGCCTGTCGGGGGGAATTTGGGGCATGCTTGCGCCGCTTATCTGGCCGTAAATCCGCGGAACGCGAGCGCGAGCGCGAGCTTACTACAGTTTCCGTTACGCTACAACTTCCGCGTCGAGTACACGCGCCCCATATCGGCGCGCTCGATTTCCTCCGCCTTGAGTTTACGGATCAACGGCCTTATTGGCGTGATAATGGACCGCGTTTTTTTGAGACTATGAGAAAGCAACCTTCCTCTACCTTCCACTAGAGAACGACCAGACATTCTTCCTTCAAATGACTGATGCAGTCCTGAGTATTATGAGAAGGTAAAAAAAAAAACTATAAAAAGGACAATGTTCTATTTCGACACTCTTCCCTTGTGATAATTCACAATTTAATCATTCCAATTCGCGACGAATGTTCCAACCTTCTACATGATTCAGGTCAGTCAGCTCGGTATCAATATTCATAACCCTTTTTACAGAGCTGATCTAATTCCTGTCCCGATTTCTCGTTTAGCCAGCATCTCGACTATTTATAGAGTACAACCTGTTCGAAAGGAGTTCGCCACGTTTATTCCGAAGCGTGCGCTTCTTGTTTCTCCTTTTCAATAATTAATCCGCTAGCGGAACACTATCTGGTGTGGTTGCTGTTTTCTATGAGTAATCACTTTGCGTTTGTTTCCTCATAGAGACTAACGATGACTATAGTTGTAAGGAAAAGGAACCTCGCATGAAGATCATCTCTGGCCAAAAAACCTTGAGTGACCATATCAAGAGAGATGATATCGGCCACCAAAACCAGAAGTGGGCGTGCCACCGCACCTCGCGCGGTAGCAGTGCTGCTCCTGGAACTGTGCCAGCAGCGGAATACCCGCTCGAGTCGATCAAATTGCCCTTTGTTCCATTGTGCGCGCTGTCCTTGGGCGAATAAAAGAGGTCGCGGAGCAAGTCAATAGCCAGCGGAGATCCGGCGATCACGGCACAATGGCGAAAAGTGCGTTGCTGCACACGTGGACGGGGCGCACGTGCACCAGCCGCCCGGCCAGTTTGCGCGCTTTCCCACGCTGCGCTGACCCTTCCTCTCCCGTTACAAGTGTAATGCGCCCGGGAGCACCGCGGCGGATAATAACGTCATTGTCGGCCCATCGCGTCCGTCCGTCACTCACCTCATTCCCACGGCCGTCTCCCGTGCGCCGGATTATGACGAGCCATTCCAACGGCCGATTTCCCACTGCATCGGCCGCCCCAATTTTGCCAATAGTGAGAAATGTCACAAAAATCTCTGAACCAAATCAGCCATACCATGATGAGTATACCACAATACCCTATCATGGTATGGGCGTAGGTAGGTACCTACGCCCAAACAAATCTAAACTAATGTAAATACCATGAAGATATTAGGTGGGCGTACAATTTTCCTTAACGATATAGAAAAAACAATTGGAAGATCATATAAAAGAAAACTGTTGATGAGGGAAAAACTTTTTTCCATAATGTTGGACAAGGTAATAGCCGGGAAAACCAAAAATTTTGATATTATTTTATCAAAAAGAATTTCAACCATACAACTGTCCTAATATCTATCAGAGAAACTGTTCATCTTTGTTCGACATAGGAACACGAAGGAAAACCAAGTTGGTCAGAAATACAAATAAAATCTAAATATAGTTTATATACTATAAAATATGCTAAAAAAATATACACAAACGGCAATCCCAATAGGCCCTCCTGGTCTTCCAAGAACAATGGGATGAATGACCAGACGTTTTTTCTAACAGAGTTTTTTGGGCCCCAGAGCCTTTATAATTGGCTAGTCATCGCGTTGGTATTAGAATTCAATTCGCCAGGCAACTTCTACGGAGGGCACGTTGTAATGATGATGTACAGCAAGATCCTGTTGTTTACAAGAGCCCAAACAAGTCCGTGAGTCACTTCCGACGTATCAGCCATCAATAATAAGTCGGCACAAAGAGCGATTCGCCACAGGAAGCGGCTAATGAAACGCCGAATCCCCGTCTTGCTTCACTGGGCGCTTTTTCGCTTCCCGTTCGGCTAGCCATTTCACGCTAGTCGATGAGAACTTTACCCTGGCAGCGAGTACGGGGATTTGGCTACTGTGGATAATCGAAGATCGTTTGGTAACTCTTTAGCGAACTCGGAAATTCAAGAATTTCCTTTTCAATTTTGCGAGATTGTAACTCATCAAATTAATTAAGAAATTGATAGAAACTTCAAAACACATTTTATAGAATTATAATTCACCAAGTCTCCTACCATCGAGTTGGTAAAGCTTACGACCCCGTCCCCATGATGTTCAACTTAGAACTGCTAAAATATTTGAAATTATGTTTCCGATACTCAACTTTCATATTTGAAGGCCATCATTATTTTTTTTGAATCACAAAATCATTGGAAGTGGTAAAGTTTGTAATCCTTGCGGGTTTAACCACTCCTCGTTTAACAGAGAAATAATTAAAAATTTGGGGATCCACAAACTAACCTCCCCCCCTCAGCCATTCTGGAAGAATAATCCCTTCCGTGTCTTGTGAACCAAAGAAGTTTCTTGTACGATCACAATTTCCTACCACCGACTTGGTAAAACCTGGGATCGCGTCATTTGTTCAACTCGGAACTACTTGCAAGCTTTGAAATTCTATTTACGACAACCCAACTTTCATCTCTGAAACCCAAAAGTATTTTGAACAATTCAACCATCAGGAAGTAATGAATTCTGTACCCTTGCATATTTGGACATTCCTCGTTTAACACAAGACTAGCTAGTAATTTGGAGAGCCACGAAATGATACCTTACCATCCAAGTCATTCAATAGAAGGGGACTTATCTTGCAGACCAAATACATTTCTTGTAAGGTTTTACCAAGATTTTACCAAGATTTTTACCACTGGCTGGTAAAAACTACAAATGTGTCCATTTATTCAACTCGGATATCCTTAAAAATTTTGAAATTCTGCTTTCGATAATTCAACCATCATCTTTGAAACACAAAAATTCATCATTTAACCATGGGGCTAGTGAAGATTACAATTCTCTACCTTTTCAGGTGTAAACATTCTTCGTTTAACACAGAAATAGTTAGTGATTTGGGGACCTACAAAATTACCCCACCCCCCAAGTCACTCTATAGAAGGGGAAGAATACCGTAGCTGGTGAACAAAACAATATCTTATAAGATCACAAACTTGCCGAGAGTCATACCACCGAATAGAAAAATCCGCAAACTTGTTTAACTCAGAAATGCTTATGAATTTTGAAATACTAAAAATTTGGCTTTAGCAAAAATTACAATTTGGCCTCTCCCCCTGTTTAACAGAAATCATTTAAAACACATGAAACTGACAAGTTAAAACTTCCAAACTCCCTCAAAATAACCTTGAGAAAAAGGGTAGGGACCTATTTTATTTTTGGGATTAAAAAAATTGACCTACCAAGACTCCCAAATCTTCAACTTATCTGACAAAAACTAGAGTTGAAATTTTTTCTGGACTTGGTCCTCCATCAAACTCAAAAATGTAACAAATTTTGGAATTAAGACTCTCGAAGTGTTCTACGAGAAATTTTAAAAAGTAAACTAACCGGGAACCTTCGCCCCACCGGTTTTGATTCGTTATTTACTCTTATGCTACTGCCTAACCCTTGTTCTTCTATTTTGGTCCCGTTTTTTTATTCTATTTTATATTGTCGGTTGTGATTTCCTTTATTACACATGTCAGATGTTATTTTTTACAGCTGGCGATCTAAAATTCCATCTCTATTTTTTAATACTTCATCCTCCTTTACTCCATCTGCGATGTACCAACATGACTCCGTTATCAAATCTTCAGACAGTTCATGGTCGAGTGGTTAAGGTGCTTGGTTTCGGTGCTGATGAATCCAGGTTCGGTCCTGGGTTCCAAATGCCTGGCGGGTGATCAATCTGACCTTCTAGTTTACAGGCTATTATCCTTTTTATCCATTGATTACCATAATGTTTATTGAGACATCTTTAATCGCCATTCTATGGCTTATCCCTTGGTTATGAATCCGGTTCGTACGTTTGACTCTACGGCATCGGTCTTTAGATTTGTTTTTCTCTCAAGTTTATGGACTACGTCATGAAATTTTCTGCTTCGATTTACATGTATACTCTTACTTCATCTCATCAACGACTTCGTTACTATTATTAGAAGAAACATCAGCAGAATCGTGTTAATTCGTTTTGACCTCCATAAAAAAATTAGGATACGACATCTCTACATTCTCTGGAAACTTCTTCTCCCTCCATATCAAAGTTTATTCTCCTTTAATATCTTGTTTTCATTATTAGACTCAGTTTGGACTGGAGGTTTCCTTTCAATTGTTCTGATCACTTCGCTTTCAGCTGACGTCATACACTTCTCACAGTTGCAGTTAATTTATTCCCACCGTACTCTTCGGTCTAATTGCTTTGCTTTCTGACATTACCTACACCAGAAAAGTCTGCAGATTTTAGACTAACTGTAACGATTTATGCATTTCATTCACCGTACTGCTCCTCCCCACCCCGAGTTTACAAGTGAATAACGTGCTAGACAATGGGTCGTGTATAACAAGACCTACATTTGAATAGATTGCAATTAAGGTCACATGAGCCCAAGCATGAAGGAAGGTACTTCAAGCGGAATATCGCGATATGAAAATTCAATTGAGTGGTTCTGCTTTTCCGTCCTTATCTTTAGCTGGTGAGACTCGCAACGTTGCCCTTGATGTTGTCCTTTAGTACATCATGTGTATGATGTTTTGTGCTGTTTATTTTGGACCAAGTGGTTTTCTAGTCTGAGAACATGTGACTAATTTCTGTGGTCTATTACAACAGAACTGTTCCTATTAGTCAAACTGATTGCACTACAATGTTAGCTACATGGTTGTTGTTCCTTCTTTTTGGGGGGTACTTCTGCACTACGAATCTTTCTTCATCTAGTGTTCCATTTGACCTTACCATATAGGAAGTGAATGGGGTCATGAGGTGCACATGCATCCACAAGCTGCTCGGCAGGAAGTGGCCACAGAGGATCCTTTGTGCGGGCAAAAACCGTTTCGGCCACGCCGAACCTTGCGGCTTTCCCAGCGCGCTTTATGGGACGCACGTTTCACCAGGACGCGAGCGACATCTGCTCGCGGCGATGACGCGCTCGGGCCCAAAAAATGCAACCATGTCAAGGACACGCCGCACAGCGGCGCGCACGTTCTCACGAGTGCGTCGCGCAAAAAACGGAAAACTGGTCCAAGCGTAATGAGGGTTTAATAACCTCCTCTGTCAACAGAGCGCCGGCAGGATGTGGGCTAACAATTCGGGCACAAAGCGCTGGGGCCCGGTGGCGACAATGGGGCCGCGCATAATTGAAGTGACGTACGGCCTCGCACGGAAGCACGCCGCGATTTGAATACCAAGTGATTAACGCTCCGACCAGAACACGTGTGCGGCCCATCGTCGTTGGCCGAATTGCCATTGCGCCGATCGGGCTGCTTGGGACCATGGGCGGCTGAATGGGCCCCGAGCCGCGAATCTACGAACCGCCGCGCGATGAATGGGAGGAATGTTGTTTACCAAGCGCTGCGCCCAACATGTTTGGGCCTGTTCAGAGCTTTCCGCCTATTTGGGCAACCCGCGAACGCGGCCGCGCGGGGCGCGCATGCCTGCATGCATGAAAATCAGGGGTAGGGGAATGACCACGCGAGTTGAACAACCGTGAGGTGAAGTCCGTGCTCCGGCCCGAGCGTGAACGATACGTTGTTTTGATCGTCAATTTATTTTTTATCGTAGTCACATCCTCCTCGCATCTAGTTTCCGTCTTTCTTCTCTTTGTCCTTTTTGGTGGCCAGCGACAAACACGCACCGACACGCATCCGAGGTGGCTCACCTTGGCCCGTGCGTTCACCTGCGTTTTGTGCTGGATCCCTCGGAATCGGGCGGAGATGGGCCGGACGTGGGCACGTACTACCATCCAGCGAGCGCCGTACTCTTACTACGAAACTAGTAGATCTACTAGCGCTTCCCGTGGAATCTATGAATATTAAACGTGCGCCGTGCAACGAGAGGGACGGCGCTGGCGCTACGTTCACTTCCGTTCAGCCTCTGGGACCATTGAACGCGCCAACCGCTTTTTTGGCTCGCCCCGTAGCCATTGTCAGCGCCGTTCCGCTAGAGCCCGACCACAACCAACCTCCTTCCATGTTCCTCAAAGTTCTCTGGCTAATTAAGTGACCACGTAACTGTTCTTCCTTCTAAGGTAGCTGACCGTATTTCCACCAATGCGACCTAGTGCAATGACACTGGAAGACGTAAACATTACGTACCATAACTCTCCTCCTCTGCGAGTCGCGGACCCATTTAGATACGGACGTGATCGAATCCAAATTCGCGACTCTTGGGCGAAGAGTAGGCTGGCAAGATAATAAATAACATCTCACCGTAACAACCACAACCAAATGGGGTTCGCACATCAAGACCCACACTGAAATGTTCTCCATCTTATCGCCTGGTGGGCCTATAATGGTTTTTTCCCAAATAACCCATCAACTTGAAAAACAACAAATCAGCCTTAAGGCAAACCACGACATAATGAGGGTAATGACAGCCTTGGTGAGACGATTATACATGTTCACGATTTAGTAAGAAATTCTGACAACCCAATTAGAGGCTACTAATTACGACCTTGAGGTGTGGAAGCTCTACTGCAGCTTGGCAACGGTAAATTTCCTACTAACAAAATTATTGTTGAGCAAGACTTTTATCAGTTTCCTATTTCGAATGGTCCCCGTATATTCAAGCAAAATTTTATTTAATATCATTACAAGAAACGTAGATTTTGTTAAAAAACAGAAGAAATTTGAAAAGAGAGAACTGTGGCATTTTGTGTGTACGAGGTGCGATCAAAATATCCAGGTATCCTACCATAGTACTCTATCGCATTAGTTATTCTGGTGGCGAGCTTATTAAGGTTTTATTGCGGCTCGTTTGCATGTGCATCTCGCAGTAATTGCCGGCGATATCGGCGATGCAATTATAATAAGGCATACATTATGCCCATAATATTTGAACACGTGCACGGTTTATGGTACCGTCGACCTCGCCGCTCCAGCGCGGGCTGCAGAAACGGCTCAATAGATGATTCACCCGACAGAATACCAATTGTGCCGCCTGATAGCGGTATGGGCGATTGATGGCACAGTAAATACAGCGGACACCCTCGGCGGCGACCTCGTTTGGGGAATCGCGCGCGACTCGGCTTATCGCTTCCAGGGCGCCCCCGCGCCATTGTTCCGAACCTGACACGTACCCGAGTGCATTTTTGTGTAGCCCACCCACTAGCGCTGTATATGGGGGTTGTGTAAAATAATGGAAACAAAATACCATCAAATATTTTTTATAAAATAATGGTCCACAATGTCTCAAGAGAAAGACCACTAGATGTCTCATTACAACATATTGTTTAGTTCCAAATTTTCAACCCTCAAGTTCATTCACAAACTCATATCCAACAGCATAATAGAAGAAAGACCGTTGAGACCCCCACCCAACTCCCTAAATGTCAAAATGAGAACCTTGCACTTGAATATTTCCGATCCCTTCTTAGTCTGTCTAAGCCATTTGATGATTATTCTATGTGAAAAGTTATCCAAATCAATGGTATGAGTATAGTTAACAAATGAAAAACAATTTTTAGTTCGAATTTACTTCTTCTGAACTATTGAAGGTGAAGGATCCGTTTTTAAATGCCTCATCCACTTTTGTAGGTCCTTGAATACTAGTTTCCCCGAATGATTCTACTATCTACCCCCTTCATCATTCTTTGAATCGCTGGATATTTTGTTCCTCTTAATTTTTTTTGTCGCCTGCTTTCAAATTTTAGCCGTTTTTTTTTTGGTTTCCTCTTCTAGGCCTCTTGTACAACATTTAAAGGCCCCTTTCTCAATTTCTTTTTTTTCTGCTTCATGCTCCTAATTGAATATGATTTTTGTTTTATTTTTCCCCATTTCTCCAACACCTACTGCCCCCATCATTCTTATTTTTCAGATTTTTTGTAAATTATTGTAGTTATCTTAGGTTTCTCAATCCGTTGCCATTTTTTTATCTTTTGCAGGGTGGATCATTTTGTCCTTTTTCTGTTTATTTCTCTTTTTGTATTCTCCAACTTTTATGTAGCTTTCGTAAGTCCTTCTACTTTTTATTTTGAAATCATGGGTCACTTTACTTACTTTACTTTAAGGAATCTTTTCCTGATCGTTGGCTATTTTTGTCCTTTTTTCCTGAAACTTTTGTAGGTTCTATCGCTTATCCTTAGTGTTTTGTTTGTTTCTTTTTTCTTTTAGTTTCCTTAATTTCTCGCATAGCTCTCGAGTGCTTGCTTCTATATACAGAACGTTAAGTTCACCATTTTCTGTTCATCTTTCAAATTGCTGATTACTTTTTTCCCGTTCCGTTCTTTTTCTCTTCTTATGATTCTTCGTTTATTCCTCATATATTTTCGTTTTCCAATCTCAAACCATTGACCATTTTCACTTTAATTTTCCCTATTCTGCTACTGCCCATTTATCTTCCAGTTTTCAGTCCTTTTTTCTTCTTTACTTTTTTTTGCACATCTCGGGCGGCATTGCTTACAACCTTCTACACTTTGTTACATTTTTGCTTACGAAATGGTCAACTGTTAAAAAAAAGGTAACCCAGCTATACGAAAATTGAAAGTCATCAAAATGAATACTATTACAGAATAGAAAATTAAAAACAATTTGTCGTTTTCCATATCACAAGGGACCAGCAGGCCACTATTTGGGAGAAGACGCACATAAGGTAAGAGACTGAAAAGGGAAGTCATAGCTGTTCAGAGTAAAATTGATACCGAATTTCCAAACGAATGGTTGCTTTATGATGAGTATAAAGCATAAATATTCCTAGTGTGATCATAGTAAACGCAAACCAACAGAAAATAAAGTAAACTAAGCGAAACTACAGACTCCATCCGTTTGAGCCGTCAAATGAGTAAGTGAACTGTCATCGGCTGGCATGCTGACATACCATAGGGATGTACCTTCCAAAACAGCATCAAAAGGAATAGACAACGCAATGTTCATGAAGGGAAAAATTGTAAAAAATAAGCTGAACACGAAAAATTTGAGACTTAGAGATTAAGAAGTGATTACTTGAGAGTTACGACAACCGTTTGGTTATCTAAGTAAAATCTCCGTACATGGCTTCGATAGTTTCGCGTGACTTCAAATTTGTTGAAACCTCAGACCTGAAATTTCTTTTTTGGTTTGATGTGCGGTATGCTAACTAGGTTGCAGTGAGGGGGAGGGGGGCACAATTTGATGTATTGTGTGTTAATTTTACGGACCTTATAGTATTCAATTTGAAATAGGCGCATTCAGGCAAAACCAAAATTGAAATCTTCATCACGTGAAGTGTACAACAGAAGATTGCTACGCAATTACAATGTATGTGGTTGTTAATGGAAAGGGGGAAGGGCGTAACTTTGATGTATGGTTAGCCAATATTACGGACATTGTAATAATTGAGTTGACACGTGCACAATCAAAGTCATCAAGTGATCTGTGCGACAGAAGGTTACTACATAAGTCAAATATGTGATTGTCAGATTGGGGTGTCAGAATGTCTCTGATGTGCGGCATGCCATCTCTATAAACTATGTAGTACTCTGGTGATACATGCGCCCAGTAAACCAGACAAAGTTAAGATTGTAATCTTCATAAAGTGAAGTGTACAACAAAAGATTACTACATGATACAAACGTGGGTGTTTATAGGTCGGCGGATATAACTTTGATGTATGGCGTGCCAACTTTATGGACCTTGTAGTATTCGATTTGATGGTCTTCAAATGAAGTGTACAACAGTAAATTACTACGTAGTTGAAATGAATATCGTTCTTGTTGACCAACATTTCTCGTCATCACTGAAGAAAAACGTAACGATTGTACCAAGGTCATTTAGCAGGTCAACTCAAATAAGTTGTTGTGGAAAAAGAAAAGAAGAAATATTGCGCCTTGTTCATACACTAAAACATAAACAAAACGCATTTTGAATATACTGAGGAACCAAAGGGACACACCAAATAGAGTATGTATATCAAATGTAAGTCGAGATAAAAAGTTTAAAAAATCGGCCGTTTACATAAAAAAAAATGAAACGCTGAAGGTGAGGAGAATGTTAAACAGACTGTTTCAAATTTTTCAACAGATAAAAAGGTGTTTTCACTCTGATGAACAACAAAAGTGTGCACAGAAAGGTTCAGGATCTATGCAAAAGTCCTCAATTTCCAGCTTAACAAATTCATCCATCCAAAACCTATGTTCTAGCATCTCAAACAGTATTGTAGATTTGAACTCTTCCGTGGTGCCTCCCATAAGATTATAGGGCACACTTTCTGTAATCAATCTATAAAAGAACAAGCATACGAGTTGTACCCAGAAGAAAAACAACTTGAATTTGTGTTATCGGGAGGAAATGTGCATAGGAGGAAAAATCCGTCCTTTATCTTCTTCCGAGGGTTCGCTTGGTTGTCTTCTGCGATAAGCGCAGCGACGCCACGCCACCATGAATCATGCCTCAAGCCACGCGGAGTTACGGCCGCGTGCGTTTTAAATTTGCGAAAGGACAACGACCCAGAAAGCGCACAAACAGTCGTAGTAACGCCGCAGTAGTAGTAAGCCGCCAGCTGCGCCGGCGACGTCACAGCGAGGGAACGGCGGCGCCCGGTCGCCAGTGCCAAAATTTGCACGGCCATGTTGGTACGCCATTAAGGGAGCATTAAACTCTAAGTAGGTAGCTGGCTAATTCGCCACGCTCGCGGAACAACTTACGCAATCCTAGCGCTGTGCCTCGGACGCCGAAAGCGAACAGGACAATGCGCCGCGTCACGCCTCCCTAATTGGCAGAAGCCGGGCACGTAACGCGCGCTGCACGGCCATGCGGCGTAGCGCTACGGATACGGAGATCGCCGATGCTCCGTGGGCTGAAGGACATTGATACTACGCTCGCCCCGCCCCCGCGCGCGCGCCCACCCAACCCGGCCGGTAAAAATAAAACACGCTCGGCCTGTCCGGGCCCCGCGCACCGGGTGTTTGCTCTCGTGCCCAAAACAGCTTCTGTTTACTCGCACACGTAGATCTGTATTTATAGATAGGTGGAAACGCGGCCGGAGGCGCGCGGGACGCGCCGCGCCCTGCGTGGGTCTCGAAAGCGGGCAGCAAAAAGTGCAGCGTGCAGCCACTTACGCAACGGGCGGCCTCCGGGGGAGGACAAATGGCGCATTGTGGCGATTCTTTTGTTGCCAACCGAACCCTTCGCGAGGTCGTCTACCAAAGTTGAAATAACAGTTTGCTACCCCCACCCCCACCATTCCCATAGCGTAGATTTGGGATGTTTTTTTATGCGGCTCGAAGGACGAAATTTTACATTACACTGGGGTGGTCGATAAAAAGTAAATATTGTGATATTAGGCCACGGTTGTTTACCGGATGCATGTTTTCTGAAGGTCAGCACTCAGTAATATGATAATCTAGCAACTAATCCCAGGGAACTTTTTTCTAAGATCAATATTTACATGACCTTTACAGTTTATGATGTGCGAATATAAACAAACAAGAGAAAATCAAGTGATGAAATAAATGCACCTTGTTGACATAATTTGATCTTCCATCTTTCTTTGACCAGTCATTGTTAGTGATGTCCTGCTGTTTGTCTGTGGTTTTCAATTTTTCACTGTTTGGTAATGTGGAAGGGGTCAATAATTGTGTTTTGAGGCTAAAAGTGCAATCTTCGAATCTCATTTAGTTTTTTGTATATTACAAGTTCCAAGAGTCTCTTTCTCCTACTACTTCTACTTTTATTTTGCCCCCTTTTTTCGTCCCTTAGATTGTCTATAATTTTCCTTCGTGTCTAGTCCTAAACTCCCTAAAATAACCTTTCCTCCTCCCCTTTTGGTATTTCAGATTTTCCGTTACCTTCGTTTTTTTCTTCTTTTGAGTACCTTTTCCAAATCTTTCTATCTGCTGCAATTTTCGTTTTCTAAAAAATTACCCATATTTCTTCTTATTTTGCATTTACTGGTCATATGGGAAATTCGTTTTTTTTTCGGATTCCAAATGACCAGAACTTCCCAAATGGTCATGATAACTTTCGTCTTTTTTTATATAACCTATTGTGTCTTTGAAGTAACTTTTATAAAGTATCTTTATACATTTTTGTTCTTCTTCTTACCTTTAGATTATTTTCATTTTTTTCCAACTTGAATTTGCTGCAGGTACGGGCGTCTCCTTTTACTCTATCCTAATTTTCAATTTTTTGATAGACCACCATGGTCATTATAGATTCCCCTCTCTACCAACTTTTTTTCATATGTGTAAAGTGCGCTTTATTTTTTCTTATATATACATCATCGATAATTTTTATTCATATTCTTTTCAACTTTTTATATAGATTCACTTGTTATCATTGCGATCTTAAACGTTGTCGGTTTCTTCTTCCCCCTAATTCTTTGCTACCCTTTTCTCTGCTTTTCATTCTTCAAATCATAGGTCGTTTTTGTTCTTTTTCATAGTGTCTGCTTCGAATATTGCTAGAGTCTGCCATTCTTTTAATTATTAAATCCAGTTTATTTTGGGTACTTTCCATCCCTTATTCTTCTCCTTGTTTTCCAGTTCAGCGACATCTCCATTGGTTTTTTGGTCTTCTTGAGTTTTTTCTAGTGTGAGTGCTTCTACCCGCCATTCGTCTTTCAAATGGTTAGTCACTTTACCCGTCCTTTTTGATCATTTTTATTATAATTGTTAACCATTTTTACTTATACCCATTCACAAAGGGTCTTTTTCATCTTTTAGATTTCGTCTGTTTTTTGAGTGTTTTTCATAGCTTTTCAGTCTTTCACTTTTTTGATTTTGTTTTTAAAAATTTTGAATGCTGCTTTCTCGAAGCTTTTCTACTTTTGTTCCATATATTTGTAACTTCAGATTATTGTTCATTTACGTACTTTTTTCGGTGTTCAATTTTTTCCTCCTTCTGCCTTCTGTTTCATATTTTAGTTTTGACAGGCATTTTCATTCTCTTTTCGAGAGCATTTTTCTTCAACTTCTTTATCCTCTCTATAGATCATTTTCCTTCTTTTTGTTGACTCTAACTTCGTGTAGGTTATAGTATCCCCTCTCCAATTGTTTTTATCCATCCCCTTTCACATTTTTCAGGTCGATCGTCTTGGTGGTTCTTTTTCTTTCTTACCTTTTTTTATACAACCCAAGCGTCTTTTTTTCACTATTATGTTTTTTAAGTTGTAAGTCTCCTATTTCCCAAATTTTATTTACCCCTATCCTTTTCGTCTTTCACATTTCGCCTGTTTTAATGCGTTTTTCATAAGTTTTCTATTATTTTGCATTGTATCTGGTCATTCGTGTCTCTAAAGTTTCAAATGTCTCTTTTTCCGAATTATTTAAGCTTCTACCTCTCCCCGTTCTTCGGATTGTTATCTATTTTTTTAATTTTCGTTGTTTAACCATTTCTATTTTTTGGATTGCCGTTTTCTTTGTTTTTTCACTTATATTTCGTTTGAGTTGCAAATTACATATTTTCTTTGTATCTTTCAGAACATCGACTATGCTCATTTTTCCTTTCTGCCGACTACTTCTTTAGATTTGGAGTGCCTGCTAGTTCCACATCTGCCCCCCTTCTCATGTTTTAAGATCGTACGTCATTTTCTTCCTATTTTTCTCAACTTGCGTAGGTTTCCATTCTCCATCGAGATTTAGTTTTCGTAGACGCCTATTTTTCGTCACATCTTTAAATTCCTTCTTTATCCTTCAAAATTTTCCATCGTTTTTGTTTAACATCTTTAGATAATCGTTTACGTTTCTCCCTTTGGATAGTTCTTTCTCTTCGCCGCGTTTTATTACCGCTACCCCCAATTCACTAATCCTGTGAAATTTTTCTGTTGCCCTTTCATTAAGCTTTTATATTATATCCGACGTAAATATCCCAATTGTTTTCCTACCCCCACCCTCGGTTTGACTTTCAAATTGTTGAAATTCCTTGGTTTTTATCGTTCGCTTAGATGATTTCCAATAAATCTTTTGCTAAACAGTTTTCTTACTCCTTATAAATTGTTGTTTACGCATTCGATCGCCTTTTCTTCATATTCCTTCTAATTTTTTTGGTGTCATTTTGGAGTTATCCAAATTTTATTTATTTACCTAATGTACTTCTGCTAGATTCGCATATTTTGCGATTTGTGATTCCCCAATGATCACAGATTTCTTGGGAAAGTCTTGTTTTTGTTAGCTGTACCCTCCACTAAACCTGGACTTCCCTGACGTCCTTACGGAACACCCTATAGTTTGATCATCAACCTGAACTGAACTGCAATACCCAACATGAAATTGCTTTTGCATAGAGTTAATTAGCGGAAGAAGTAAGACTGCTGCCAATTACATCTGGTAACACGATAAACGTGATAACACACGAGTGTAATTGTACACCACGCTCGTGAGTCATCACTCGATTGCGGCGGCGAACTGCTACGTGCTAGTTTTTGTATGCGACTTTCCTCGCCATCAACAAGTTGGCTGAAATATTCATACGCGAGCCGCGCCGATGCGTCATTTGCATTGCGGAATGATAAGAGAATGTTTACGGAATCGTGTTACCGCAGATCAACACTAGATAACAGCAGATGGTGGACGGCGCGGCGGCAAGTTTCCATCTAAGTCGCAGTACGTCGTAAGACAGTCTGGGTGTTTTGCAGCGCATCATCGGCTGAATAATCTAAATATCCGGCAGATATCACCAGCGGAATGGTTACTCATTTGCTGTGATCTCACCAAACTTCCAAACACCGATAAAGTTCAATATCATGCGCGATGAAGTCATATGATGCGTCGTGCTTCCAAATAACCAATATTTTATTCTTACATACCTTTTTTTATCAATGAGGGATAATGGAGGAAGATATGGATTTCAAGATTTAGTACTTCGTGAAGTTATACTTTGATAGCCAAAAACAAGAAAAAACAGACAATCGCTTTAATAAGTTCGATTTTCCTTCTTCCACCAGAAAATTGAAGTTGATTCTTTTACCCAAAATTAATACAAAGGTGGGAAAACGGATAAAAACAACAACTGAAACTATTCATGGTAAAGAACTGAATGTGCCCCCAATGATATATCAGAAGCATGGCTACAAATTATGTTAGTTTCCAACTATATAAAATTAAGGGAATAAAAAGACGAAACAATCTTAAACACTGTAGGTACTTATGGGAAAAGCTTTCACCACCGATAAGTTTGGTGACGACCATCGTAAAAGTATCTCAAAGACTCTTTGAACCATGTATCAAGATGGTTAGCCCTTTAACTAGCATCACCACATGTGGGACTTCTAGTCTTGGTCAAAGTAATCTCTGGTGGAAAAAATCTTAGAATACATCCTTTTCCTAAATGGGAGGTTGAAGAAAATTTCTGCTTGGAATTATGGCTGGTTTGGGTTCGTAAAAATTTCAGTAGAGTATTGGAACGTGTCGAAAATATTCAAGATGCGCTACAATGTTTAGGAGTTCTACCAACACCATAGAAAGTATCTCCAAGACACTTTTCTCCCTTTCGTTTAGCATCCTCGCATGTGTGTCTTTCAATTTTTTTATTTTCCAATTTGGCCAAAGTAATTAAAAATTTAAATTAATTTTGCACCAAAATCTTAAAATACGCCCCCTTCCCAAATGAAAGGTAGTAACAAATTTCTGCTTGAAGTTATAGCTTGTTTGGGTTTGGAAAAATTTTAGTGGAACACTACAAATGTCGAAAAGAGTCAGGGTGCGATGAAACGTTTAAGAGTTCCATCCACATCATAAAAAGCATCTCAAAGGCACTCGCTCCAAGCAGCAAAATGACTAGCTCTTTTCTTAGCGTCATCGCGTACGCGACTTCAAATTTTTGGTCTTGGTAATTTCTAGTTACAAAAAAACTGAAAAAACATCCTCTTCCTAAATGGAAAGTAGAAATAAATTTCTGTTTGAAGTTATGTATCAGTAGCACAGGTCGAAAAAAGCCAAAATGGGCTAAAATATTTATTCCACCAAAATCACAAAAAGTATTTCAAACATTGTTCCATGTAGCGAGATTGCCAGCTGTTTGCTTAGCATCCGAGCGTATGTGATTTCAACTTTCGGTCTTGGGCAAAGAAGTAAATTCCTTGTGGCAAAAATCTGAAAATATGCCCCTTTCCCAATGAGAGGTAAAAGAAAATTTCTGCATGAAGTTTTGGCATATTTGGGTTCGGAAAAGTTCTAGTGAAACAATCTAACAGTTCAAAAATACTCAAAGTATCTAGAAATTCCACCAACACGACAAAACGTATTTTAAAGATTCCTTGCTACATCTATCTATACATTTGAGCAAAAAGTAAACAAAGACAGCTAATATGAAATGTGGCGCGGCTGAGTTCGCAGCATACGTTTGGTTGCCTATCTTTAGGAGCGTTTTGCATATCTGACTTTCGTAAGGTCACCGCACTGACTTATCCCACTGCTATTATTAGTAAATAAATTGTTCCACGTTCCCACCTTGCAAAAATTTAAGGGAGGACGAGTGAAAAATCGTCAGCCTAGGACGCCAAAAATTCCTTTTTGCGGGCAAGCCCTCGTTACTATTGTGAAATATATTCGGAGATATCCTCAAGTTCACATAAAGCGTACTAACAGTTGATAATCCTTATCAAATGGGATGTACAAGCAAATTTCTTCGTGTGGCATGTTTGAGTTTGGGAGAATATTGTCCGGTAAGAAATTGCTTTGACCAAGACCGAAAGTTGAATCGCACATGCGAAGACGTTAAGCAAAAAGCTAGCTACTTGGAGCAGAGTTTTTTAGATACTTTTTGTGGTCTCTAATCAGAAAGTATTAAGTTCCAACGACACCATAGAAAGTATCTAAAGACTTTGCTTCGAGTTCCAAGCTTTTTGTTTAGTGTTCTAGCATGTGACTAACATTTGGTCTTGGGCCAAAAAATTTGTTTTAGGAAAATCTTATAATACGCTCCCTTCCCAAATGGTAGGTAGAAGCAAATTTCTGCATAGAGTTACGGGGTGTTTGGGTCCGGAAAAAATGTAGTGGAGTAGAGCAGCAGGTCAAAAAAAGTCGGAGTGCATTAAAATATCTAGAAATACCACCAATATCAAAAGCATCTCAGGCTCTTTGTTCCAAATAGCGAGACGACCTGTTCCTTGCTTACACATCAACTTTTGGTTTTGGTCAAAGTAATTTTTATAGAAAAACTCTGACAAAAAGGGGAGATAGAATCAAACTTCTGCTTAAAGTTATAGTATGCTTGTTGTTCAAAAAAATTCTAGTGCAACAGTAGAGCAAGTCAAAAATAATCAGAGTACGCTAAAATATCTAGAAACTCCACTGACGCCATAGAAAGTGTCTAAAAGGTCCTTTACGTCAAGTAGCTAGTTCTTTGTGTAGTATCCTCGTATATATAATTCCAACTATTGGTCTCGGTAATTTCACGCGATAAAAATCTGAAAACATACCCCTTTATCAAACGGGAAGTAGAAAACTTCTAGTGGAGCAATGTAACAGAACGAGCTAAAATACCTAGAAATTCCACCAACACCATAGAAAGTGTCTTTAAAACATTACTCCTTGGTTAGCATACTATCATGAGTGACTTCAACTTTTAGTCTTGGTCAGAGTAACTTTTGTAGGAATAATCTCACAATGCGTGAAGCAAATTTCTATTTGCAACTATGCCATGTTTGGGTTCAGCAATACTCCAGCGGGACAACACAAGAAGCCAAAAATAGTTCAGTGCACTAAAATAAATAGAACTTCCACTAACCTCCTAAAATGAACCTAAGAGTCTTTGCCTCAAGTAGTGAGATGGCTAGCTTATTATTTAGCATTGTTGTTTGTGACTTCAACATTCGATCTTGATCAAAACAATTTCTTTTTGGAAAATCTGAATATACGCTCCCCTCCCAAATAGGAGGTAGAAACAAATTTCTACTCTTGGCTTGTTTGGATTCGGAAAAATTCTAGTGGAATAATGTAACAGGTTGAAAATAAAGAGTGTACTTGAAAGTTTCGTCAAAACCGTACGTGGATCTCAAAGAGCTTTGTTGCAGTAGCAAATGCGAGTTCCAACTTTCGGTGTTGACCAATGTAATTCTAGTGGGAAAAATATTAAAATAGTTCCCATTCTTTGGTTTCCGAATAATACGCAAATGCGTATTAAATATCTATTTCTACCAACACTCGATTTTTTGGATTTTTATGGATATGAGTTTAGTGCTACTTTTTAAGATTGATCCTCCCAACAACCAAAACAATAAAATTGTCTGGACGGTAGGTAGGTAATAGCATGCTCCATTTTATTATTTCTTGGTCTTGGTCAGCATCATTTCTGCTGCAAATTACCTTTTGTACTTCCAGTATACCCGTATAGTAGGTCAAAAATTAGCATAGTGCACAAAGATACCTAAACATCCTCATCCTGACCAAACAATTTTTTCCCGTATGTTAATAGTTTTGGTGGAATAATGATTTGCTTGGTTGCCTAGCACTGGTCCTCTTCTCAAATAGGAAGTACAAAAATTTTGTTGGGAGTTATAATATGTCAAAAACAGCACTTTTTAGAAGCAGAGAAAATCTTAATAGCAAATAATCAAACGACGCGGTTGATTTATGTGGCGCCCCCTTACGGGAATCTGAGGAAGTTCAACCATAGATCATCAGCGGTGTTCATGTTAAAAAGCCCTAATGAGACAGAACAATGCAATTGATGGAAAAATAATTATAGAAGAAGAGATATTAATCTTGGTGATTACTAGAAGCAAAGGCCGTTACACATGTTGCTACCGTCCTCTTATTAAAACCAGTTTGGAGTTAATGGGGAGCCATCACTTATCTGAAGATTGTCGGTTACCACCAGTCGGCCTCTACCGCATAGACAGGGGTTATATATCGGCATTCGGTTATCAGGCGAAGCTTTTAGGCACGCAGCAGCCGGGGCGCGAACCTCCCAGCCGCGTTCCGACGCCTATCAGCTCCAATTCTGCGAGCGGCCAGAAAACAACGCAACTGGAGCGTGGCTGCAGGGTGGGACGCCGCACTTATCGGCGGATTATCGGCGTGACAAACGGCTGCCAGCGAAAATGGATGTGGGGCACAGCTTATCTGGCGACCTCAAACGCTCGCAACATACCACAACAGGCCGCAGCGCGTCTGTCGCGATAACCGCGTACGCACAATGCATAGTACATTCCGATTACGGCAGCGTAGAACGACGCGGTGGGCGTGGCCACGCTCGCGTCGCGCCAACGCCTCTTTTCTTTGTTTTTTGCCCTTTAATCGCAGCGTGTGCTGCCCGGCGTCCACGTAGAGCGGATAATTTCGAAGGCGAAGGCAAACGCGCGTACGCCCCGTGAATCTTAATTTTTTATGGCACCACGACAAATGGATCGGAATCTCCATCTGCCCCGCCGTTTGTCATGGCATTAGCAGCAATCAGCCCCTATCCGTAAAAAAGCTAATTCAATTATCTAAATTGATTAATTGGCTTAAACGGCTCTCACCCTTTCCCACCGTGCGCATTGGCCGTAAATCAACTATAGTTTAGCGGCCCAACATGAATCAGCCCGAAGAGGAATCAAATTGGAGGATTAATAGATGAATAGAGAGAGCCTCGCTCGCTTTGCAACCTCCCATTTGATGCCAGAAACATTAAAAAATTGACTAGACTGAAATTGAACCTTGCAAATTTGGAACTGATCTTATTACAGAGTAAATTAGCGGTGCCAAAAATCCTTGCAATCAAAACAAACCTGAAATGTAAACCAACTAGCGGTAACAAACTGAAAAAATGAGTTGGGGGTCCAACTCCAATTTTTGAGATATGGGCGAGTAAAAGTAAACGTGTACAGAAAGGAAAATAAAAAACAAACCAACTAGTTTAGAAACAAAAACAATCCGGGGAAACATAATTGCAGATTTGATTGGCAAATGGCTCGCGCTGGTAGAACGAAGCGACGCGATTGGCTGCAATTGTCAGATGACGTAGTGCAGAAACAATGCAGTATCTATTTACTCTTTCAATTTTCCTTGGGGGAGAGAACAATTGCGCATCGACTACGACCCAGTAACGGTCAAAAGGGTTGATTAATGGGAACGATAATGCCGCCCCGTTTCATTATTAACGATTTCCAATCAAAATTCGATCGTTGCCGCAGCTGGCGTCGCCAGATGCGTCAGATAGCGTTCGCACACAGAAGGGGAGTTCCGCCGAGGGTTGCTAACCGGCGAGGGTGGCTGCGCGTAACGGTCGCCCGGATGCACGCCGGCCATGTAATAATCACAACAACAAACAGGGCTTGTTTACGGTCGTCGATCAGATAAGCCGCGCTTTTTGTTTAAGGAAGTTTCCTAATCGGCGTGCAAATATTTACACGGCCATCTTGCGCTTTCTAGCAAAACAAGCGGACGCCCGGCGATTGGCCCAAGGTGACGCGCCGCGTTCGCTTGTCGGGGGCTTACCTGTTATCAGCCTCTGCTTCTTGGGGATTTCCACCCCGCAGCCGTCGTCGGCTGGCGGCATCTCCTCGTCCTCGGCGAGACCGCCGCTGGAGCTCTGGATGGGGGGGTACAGGTCGTCGCCAGCGCCCGCCGCGTCCGGGCAGCGCTTGCTGGGGCGCGCCAGGGCGTCCGGCTGTGGCCGCTCGGGCATCGGCGTCCACTCGTAGTGGCCGGCGAGCCTCCGCGGCCGCCCCTTGGCGAAGTCGAAGTCCCATCTGTCGCACTCGCTGGCGGCCAGCTTGGCGAACTCCTCCTGCAGGAAGCGCTTGGTCTCCTCGGGGTCGGGGTGGAAGAGCGAGCGACGCACCTTCTGCACGCCGCGGAACAGCAGCCGGCCCTCGAGCGCGGGTGGCGACCGCAGCCGCGGCACCTCCGCCAGGGGGATGGGTTTGAAGACGCGGGCGCTCATCGTGCGTGCGTGCAGGCACGCGGCCGGTAAAGCAGGGAGCGCGCGGCGGCTAGAGTCGCGGGGTCGCGCACTACGCGTTCGTCCAAAAGGCACTGATGCGGGCCTCCTCGGCTGCCTCAGTCTCGGTGCGCGGTCTCCGCTCACCTAATTTTCCACATCTCGCGCCGGGTAACAGCTCACGGGCGGCAATTTCGAGCACACGCGTTCGCGGCCAAAACACGCCCCTTCTCCACGTAAGCTTTCACGCGACTGCGGCTGTTGTTCGTTGCCAAGCGACAGAAGGACGCGGGAGGAGTGTCGGTTGCCGGGCCGGGCCACTGCGAGGGGAGGCCGCTGCCCGCCGCGGCTTGGGCCACTCGAAAACAATTGAATTCGAGCGCGACGCGTCCGAAAGGGCGCCCGCTCCAGCGGCGTCGGTTTACACGTGCTGCTCGCCAAAAGGTCCTAATATCTTGTTCGCCAGAATGGCGAAAACAAATCGATTGCCACTATTTGCGTCTTATTTCAACAGCGCTGATACAGCCAAGGGCAAAAGGTTTTCGTTGTAAACTTGAACCACTAAATTATAAACCGAATAATTTTATTGCGAATACAATTATGATATTGAAAAAGTAATAAACAATAAACACTATAAAATTAAAAAAAATAATTAAGAAAAAACCCGTTGTATATGATTTTTTAACAACGCTGTTATATGGGTTGCCTAACCATCCATAACTATAATATGTAATTTTTTTTCTTATTAAAATTCATAATTCGTTTTGATTATTATATCAATCTTTATTACACTTTATATATTGTACTCCAACACAAATTAATACTAATATGGTATTAACAAACAATTTCTGAATTAGATAAATTTAAATTAATTCCAACTAGACGTAATCGCCACTTGCTTCGTTTCGCTTTTGTTCCTGAAGTACCGCGAAGAAAAGCAAAACGAAACTCGCGCAGCGAAGAGCCGCCTGAAATTTATTGGTCTTGGTTTTTCAGGCCAAATCTGGGCGCTACGGCGGTTGCAGAGTGATGCGCGGCAGTTCCGCTTGTTATGTCATCCACGGCTCGTTGTGGTTTGCTGTTTGTAAACTTATTCACGCCTCGGCTTGTTGACACGGCGCGACAATGCCAGCTCTGATAGGCATAAAGGACACGTGCAAGGCTCTAAACACCTAAACAAATAGGATGAGCAAACATCTGCGGAAAGATCGCCTAGCGACGCTCGAGATAGCGGCAGATTGCGCTCGTTATCGAGTTCAGCAATAAGGAGATGAATGGTGATAACGGAGTGAGCAGAGATCGGTGCTGTGTATTGGAGGAGGTTGGAGAGCGGGGATCGTGGCCGATAAGGCGCGATTTCGAAAAGATAGAATCTCGCTGTTGACACGAGCGTATAAATAACTACCTGATAGTAAACAGAATTGGTGTTAGACGCAATAATTGGATTGCCTAATAATATACAGGGGCAATAAATTTTATAAACGGCGATTACGTTTTATATTAAACTGTGAATTACCTTTTGGCAACACCTCTAATAGTTTACACCTTTAATAGTTTAATCTACTATTTAACTACTTCCAACAGTAAATTCAGGATTTAGTATTTACGGTGAGTCTACTGGTCGTCGACTGATTAAGCTCCGCCGCCTTTGGAAGACGCAAAATTAAGTCTCTTTTTTAATTTCAAGACACTAGGGAAGATTATAAGTCGACGCTAGCAATTTAGGTTTAAGTAAGAACTGCATTCCAGTGAAGAAAGGAGATGTAGACAAATGTATTGTGCAGAATCCTGTTATTTTGCCTTTAGGCCGGCTTCATGGATAAACTACAGATAATTCTATTCATATCCGCGACTATGTAGCGGGTAGACACTCCTTTAGTATTCCGGTAAAAGAGTTTTATTGCATAAAAACAACCCTGTCCACTCGAACCTTGGTTCTTTTCCACCTCCTTAACCTATAATCCCAGTCCCTTATTATTTATGCTTTGCTATCCAAAGTTGAGGAAAGCAAGCCCCCTTAACCGATCTCAATTGTCCAAGAGAATCAATGACATTACTCAATGGCTTTCAGAGAACTTGAATATTCTACCCTAAGGAACAACCTAAATGTTGGTATCTGGAACATCCATAAACTATTACAGAGCGGAAAGACCTAAATTGTAGAAAAGAATTGAAGAGATGTAACATGACCATAACAGGTATATCAGAAACACATTGGAAGAGAAAGAGATACCTCAGCACTTCCAGTGGTAATACTATTAGTTTCTCCAGCAACAAAAATGAAAGCATATATGGCGTAGCTTTAATAGTATCCGTGAAAATAAGTAAATCTTTAATGGTATACAATACCTTTAAGGATAAGAAAAACTAGTTATTTATTTTACTTACTTTTCTTCTTCTTTAACCCTTCATGCCCTTTCGAGCGTCGGATGATATTTTACTTACAGAAAACTAAATTGCCCAATAATATTTATGTACAGTAAAATTACAATATATAATTTTATTTATGTATAACAATTTATATCACACTAGCACTGTACTTATACGGCACTTGACTTCTTTTCCCTGGCTGTCTCGCTGCGTGATATTTAAGCAATTAGAACCGGTTCAGAAACCTTCTGTAGCGTTCGAATTCGCGCACGTGCACATGTCCGCCGCTCGAACGTGACGGCTGGGTGGCGATAAAAACTGCGGCCGTGAACGTCTTCCCAAGGAGCGTCTATGGGGGACGTTCAGAAATTTGCTACACTATTCTTAAAACTACTTTCTAAACAAATATACAAGTTGACGCACTCACGCGAACCAAGTAAAAAACTGAAAAAAAAGTTTATGCTGATTTATACAATATGTTACAAAGTATTCAGAATAGACAAATAGTCGCTATAATAGATTACTTTAATGGGAAAGTAGCGGAAATAACAAACGACGATCACATAAGAAGCGTGATTGGGCAATACAAAATTGGGAAACAAAACGATAGGGACTGTATATAAACAACATATTCGCTGCTTATACACATGGAGATTTCTTGATGCTAAATATCGCATTTAGGTGGATTTCATATTAGGTCGAACACGCTGGACAACATCTATAGGCAACTCAAAAACCTTTTCTGGAGCTAAATGTAGAAGTCGGTCACATAAGTAGTCACTTATGGCTCGATTCCATCTAAAATTGAAAACTACACTGAAAAAAATGCATCCAAGAAAAGAATACATGATGGGAAACACTTTTACAAAGAAAAAAAATTAATAAAAGAAGACACTCAAAAAGTTTTATTCTAAAAACTGTGAATAAAGTACCAAAAAACTCACATTTAGAAAAACATTAAGATTGGATGTTAGACCAAAGACAAATACAAATACAACGTAGGAAATACAAAAACAATTATATAAAGACGAACACCAAAAACATATATAGACTAATTAGGCATATAAATAGAAAATTTAGACGTAGCACATGGATTATCAGAAATAAATTCAGTGAGAAAAGCTCTAGAAGTCTGGAGAGGCTACTGCAATGATGACACACAAGCGGAGAAAAAAGAAGTCAGACTCGCCATAAAAAAGCTCAAGTATGACAAATCACCTGGTATAGATAACATACTCTCGGAAATAATTAAAGTTATGGGGCAAAGCGGAGTAGACATCTTTCACAAGATTATTCAAAAAATGTGGACAACTGGATGTTGGCCGAGTGAATAGATGGTGTGAATGTTCATTCCAATACAAAAAGAGGGATCTTGGGAACTTGTGCAAAATTAAAAAGGCGCTGGACAAGAATGTATACTATCGCTCATACTATTCAATGTATATGGAGAATACCCTAGAAAACTGAATTGAAACAAAAATGCAAAACGACAAGGAAGACAGTCAACAGAACACAGGCTGTCATAAAAAGCCATAAAAACGTTAGCGTTTCCAGTCTTACCATGTTATGCAAAGTCTTAGAATTTGAAAGCACAAGACAGAAATAGAACCGATGTACTAGAGATATAGTGCTGGAGGCGAAAATTACAAATTTCCTGGGCAATCTTAAGAGAAATCGCGTAACCTCAAATATTATCCCAAATAGTAGATACCCTCATAGTACAATAGTACATCCTCAAATACTTTAGTCATATATCAAGAAACAAAGACAATCTAGAAAAACTGATAGTCCCACACAAAATTAAAGGTACCAAAATATGAGAGAGGTCGCCTAAGCGATGGATTGTTCAAATAAATGAAAAATGTGGTACCTCCCCACATCAGGGGACACACATCTTTAGAAATATGAAAAGATAGAGAAGAAAAACAATTTTTTTTGGATAAGAATAGGTAGTGGAGAGAGCATAAAAGTTTAATAAAAAGTATTAAAACCATTAAAAACAAGAAACAAAAGAAAAACAATATTAAAACAGAAACCAAACCAACATTACAAAAGAAAAAGATATGTACTACTTTTTATTTTTTCATTTAAACAAATGCTCTTTCGCCTTAATTGTTTTTTCAATCTTATAACCTCTTTTTTTACACAATCTTCTCACTACATGTCTGCACCAACATGACATTTTCATTCGTTCTTTGGATACATTTGTTGCTCAAGTACCTTCGCCTACATCTTTTTGTGTCCTGTTCTTCTTCTTCTGTTAGTATCTCCCTTGAGTGAAAATAGAGATAATTACTGCAATTTTCACTTTATGACGTGATGAATGAAACAATGATATAGTAGTTTTAGAGTACTAATCTGCCGACTAACACTCCTATATCGCCTTTTTTGGATCTTAGTCTTCTTTGGATTTGGCCTTTAATCGTCTTAATCGTTGAAAATTAATATTTTGGACAATTCATCTCTTGAAGAGTTCTTAACCGTTTATTTCTTCTACAGCTGTTCGAGAAGTGAATATTGAAGATAAATTATGATAAGAAGCCTACTTAATAAAAATTAAAAAATACCAAAGTTGTGTTTGCCCCATATGTGTGTATTTCGAACTTTGTCATGCTCATAATCTTTCTCTCCATGCTCATCACTAATTAATTAAAACATTTTTGGAGAACGTAATTTGGTCTGTAGATAGTTCATTGCTTCGGTGGTATGGCATCCGAGTTCTTTTCAAGGTTAGTTAGGGGTCATAACGATGAAATATTGAAATATGTGAAATCTAACCTTGGTGGACTGACAGTTTTTCTGTAAGTGGATGTTTTTTTTGCTTATTATTCATTTGGCTTTTCATATACTCGATCTGAAAATATCAAGGCAATATTAATATAACCAGCAAACTTAATAACAAAAAAAATATTTAAATATAAATCTTCTTGGAGGTAGTAACAGTTATTATATAAGAGTCGAAAATTATAATTAATATGGTATTGTAACTTTAGTAACAAGAGAAATAAAAATTTTGTAGATAATAAGAATTTGGCACATTGTCAGATAAAATTGTCATTATATCAAGATACTAGATTCCCGTCGCTTGTTCTTTGTACGTTATAAAAATACAAACTGGCGGTTGAGATATACAGGAATCTGCTTACCGGCAGGTCACACAGGTCACAATAGATGGTGTGCTCTGCTCTGCATTTACTAGCGAAAATACAATCAAACTCTATTATATTATAAATAGATAAAGATAGTTTGCTGTGCCGCCATGATATTTGACAGCTGATGAGAGTGAACTGTTATGCACATACGTGAATGAGGACGACCGCACCGGTCAAGTCAGCTTAGAAGGCTTTTTGGAATTGTGCAATGAGTGCAGCACAAATAAAAACATAGTATAAACCATTCAGAAATAGCCTAGATTTGTTGAAGGTGACCCACGATCTGGAAGTTCCTAACGAATTGTGTACGGATGACAACTAACAAGGATCGGCGATTGATAGTCTGACAATTAAAAGAATTAGGATTTTGACGGAATACTTGATCTGTAATGCATTGAGACAAAGTTTCCAAACCGAAAGAAACATCGTGCTATAGTTGCTAATGACTTGTTGAAACTGCTACCATTGACGATTACAAATAAGAGAAAACATAAAAACTAAAACCAAGAAAAAGAAATGAACTTTATTCTCTCTTTTTCATTGTTTTCTCAATATCACAACCTGTCTGTTTTTCAACGGTCCAACTTTTCTCAGAAATGAAAACGCGAGTTGTGGCTACGACCCGGAAAAGAAGGCTCAGTCATCCCAATGAAAGTCTTCATTTGTCATCCAGTATGACTGAGAGCTCGGTCTCTAAAATTGCTTTTGAGCTCAGAATAAGCTATAGCTGGAGCGTTCCACTTTTCATCTTCTACTTATGAGTTGTTCTTAGCTAAATACAATGTAGCGTGACTGACTAGACCGCTGATTAACGGTGCTGAAATTTCATCTGCTAATTTTTTGACGAAATAAAGCGTATCATCGGATAAGACGTGAATTTTCAATTTAAGACGTCCTGTTTTACTAGAAGGCGGTGCAAATATGACAGGAGTTCTTTATTTTCCAAAAACAAATTGTCTAACACTTACTTGGATATGTCAGTCTCCAACGTACTTCCCTCCGGAGTCAACATGTTTTCCAACGTTCTGAAAGCATCCTGATGCCCTTTAAAATTTTTTTTTTTGTTGGCGGCGTATCCATTCCCGAACACTCTGGATGACGGCGTCGTTGTCCGAACAAGTAGAAATCACTTGGGACCAAATCGGGACTATAAGGCGGATAAAGTAGAAGGTTCCATTTTAATTTCCAGGGGTTTCCATTGTTGTTTTGGCCGTATGTGGGCGTGCATTGTCTTGAATAAAGGGTACCCGCTTTTCGCCTGTCTTCTGCTTGGATCGGACCTTTTCTTTCACGTCGGTTGCTAGGAGATCTGAATAACCACATTTTCTCGATTGACACTATAGACTTCAAAAATGCATCATCTTTTCCTCAAACTGCTGTCAGAGACAACTAGTACCTTGCATGCGCAACATTTTGTTCACGTCCGTCAAAGTGCGTAATACTCACCGTGCATTTATCTTGCGATAATGTCAGTAGTTTTTCAAAATGTCTTTTAACACTGATGGACAGCATTGGTCCAAGTGATAGTGCTGCGCCTATTCTCACAAATAAGCACGTCTGCACAATCAATCATGCGGTTTATTTTCCACGCCTTCTCTGCCCTCTCTGAAGCACTCAAACACACGGGTTCGTGAGAGACACCCTTTCCCATAATGTTGTTGAAGTGTGTGGTAAATTTCACCAGACGAGACGTTTTCTCCAACGAGAGCTAGATGAGGCTATGGTACAACGGAACAGCCTGAAATTTGTTGAACGTGGCCTTTGTTTTGGACCGACAAGGACCGGCGTCTGGCATTTTGAGAACTAGAAGAACTAAAATTTTGGTGGAATTTCTGTACGTGAAATGGACTAGATTTTCTAAAAAGGTCATGATCGAAGATAAAACATGGGTCACACCTCGTCATTCCAGTGGTGAGGTCCTGGCTTTGTAAATGAATGATCCATAATATAAACCGGTATATACTTCTATGCGCCGTGAGGTAGATAAAGAGGGGCACTGTATCTGAAGGAAATTTTTCCCGAAGAGTAATTTCCACTACCATTTCTTTAGTCAATGTTGAGGTGGTAAAATTCGCAACAGATATATTCTCTGTTGTACCAGACAGATTATTACTCAAAGTTCAGGACTAGAAGGGGAAAATAGAAGACTCCTCCAAATTGGTTAATTTTGAAGACGACCAAGCTTTTGAGAATGACCACATGGCTCGAAGAAGAGTTCGACTTCCATCGCCTGGCACTAACATAATTTTGGCAATAGAAGTTACAATGCTTTTAAAATGAAGGCCACTCGATGGCCCACAGACCAGATGAGATTCACAGTCTAATGCCTTCACTATCCCAGATATCACAGTAGACATATTTTGGCAACGAGCGAACTTATAGTTGATAAATTTTTAACATATTATGGACTTTTTTTGTCTCTGAGGTTCATCCATCTTTAAATTTTTGCACCAAACGCTGACTTCTTTCCGGATCAAAACGTTCGGGCGATAAATACCCTCTAATCTGCTACGAATTTCGCTCTGATTAATTCTTTCGTCTTGCAAAAATCTGATAACTGCACCTCTCACTTCGAATACTCTGCAATTACATATGCCATATTTGTTTGCTTTCTGAAAGCTAAATTGCTTTCAAACCTGCTACTACACGCCTGAACGTGGCTAGTCACGCATATGGAAACTAATAATGCGTATGCGCAATTATAACGCCCATATGTACCTATAAATCGGACACCCTCCTACAATGTTGTTGCATTTTATATCTTCTATTTTTACTAAATGTCCATAATTTTTGTTATTGCAGTTTTTTGTATTATATGGTTCAATATTTTTGAGACGCCAGTAGATCTCTTATACTAATAAGGGTACATATTTCCTCAAAAGAAGAAACTTTGTGTCAAGTAGAGGTAGACTAGGTTTGAGGAGAGGCTACTAAGTAGCTCTTGTCAATATCTTTATTAGTAACTTGTTCAAATTGACGATAGAAGCACACAATAGTGTTGTACATCTGCGACATTAACATTAACTTGTGTACTGAAATACATTATCATTAATAACTAGAAACTCGTCGTTGAAAACCGGTATCCTTTACGTTATAAAAATACAAACCACCGGTTGAAATATACAGGAATCTGCTTACCGACGGATACACAAAAGCTACAATAGATGGTGTACTCTTCTTTGCATTTACTTGTAAAAATACAAACTCCTGCTATTATAAGATAATCCAGAGTGGGAGTATGGCCAATGTCGTTGCGCACCATCTTTTTATACAACCTCATTATTACCCCTTGTAACCTTGGTTGTAACCTTACTATTAGAAAAAAATTGGTACATCACTATATTTTTTTTAATACTTAGTGTACTTCTAGTCCAGATCTTTTAAAAATTTTGTTTTGTTTTACTTATTGATGTTATTCCTTCCCAAATGGGTTGTTTTTTGCTTCTTTTGTTCTCTCTTTTTGGAGCAGAGGCGAGATATATCCTACTCTTCTTTCACTGGTGAAGTGTTGAGTATATTTAAAACTACTCAAGAGGTTCAAAATTTGTTTTTGAATTTAACATTTTGTTTAATCTTAAATTTTCGAATTATTTCAATAAAAAATTATTTATTTTATTTGTATGTAGCTTAAATGAAAACTGATCATAATTCGGCAAATTATAGTAAATTTTAGAGTATTTAAAAAATTGGATTCCTTAAAATGCAGTACCATGCAAAAAACCAAGTGTGTTACAAGAACAATACCAAACCGGCGCTGAAGATTCTTCACTAACCGCTATATGCACTTGTTCGTTATGGCCGTAGACTGGAAAGATTCCGTGATAAGTTACCAACTGTCATTAGCCATAGGCGGCGCACTTTTTAGTTAAAAACGCATTTTATTTTCATCTGTCTAGAAATGCAGATTAATTGTGCATTAGGTATTCCGGATTGCATCATTTGGTTAATGACAAAAATGTGTTAAATTTTTATTTAAAAAAATTAAATAATTTAATTTTAATTTTTGTAAGTAAATACAAGACAATTATTAAGGTGTGCAATTTAATTCTCAGCCTCTAACTTCAATTAACTTATTCAAACTCATATATCGAGTTCGTCGTACAGTCATAATAAAGCGCCATCTCTCTCATTCACGACGCACTGTAAGGGGTGCTTATTCTACCAAAATAACTTAAAAAATGCTAAAAGCAACATTTGTGACATTAGGGGACGACGATTTTTTTAATGTACCTGCAAGAGGTGGTTCCAACGGCTTACGAGTGGAAATTATGATCTGGATGATGCTGACCATCCTAGTCAGCTATAAAAAATCGAACCTGGGGAAATGGAACAACTTTTGCAAAAGGATTACTGTCACAAGTTTGCAAAAGGACCCTGGGTTATGGGGGTTATTACCATGGTCAAACTTTTCAGCTAATTTTATGTTTGACGTTAATTATAGCTAGGTCAATGTTTGAAATTTTGGTTAGACTCTAGGTCAAACCTGAAAGAGTTTTCATTGTGGCTGCCTTTTACGGGAGAGGTCGAAGTGCTAATGAAACGCTAACTGCCTTTCATGTCAAGTTTGACCAGCACATTGCCTTGTCTATCTATATAATAGCAAGGCAAAAAATACCATGATAAAATTTGCCCTATAATTAAACTGTCTATTTCACTATGTTGTAATAGGCCGATTGAAAAATTTGAGAAGACAGAAAGTGTACCGGATAACAAATTGTCAAAAATGGACAGACCAATCACTGTGACCACTCCCAAATCTTTAGAACAAGCTCGGGAGCTTAATGAACATGAGTACAAAATTTTGGTCTCTAAAGGCGCAGCTAAACTCGGCGTGAGTGTGGGCTCTATGTACACCATTCTCACCAATACATTGAATCTATTTCCGTATAAAATTCAGTTGCAAACGTCTCTGATATTGGCAAAAGATTAATTTTTGCATAAGTGATCATGGAGATGGTTCGCATCAAAAAGTTGGACATAAAACATGTCCAATTAACGGACGAGTCCTATTTTCAACTAGATGTCTTGTCAACAAACATTGAGGTACCGAAAACCCACATTTGACAGAAGTTCGTCGATTGCACTCAGAAAAAGTTAGTGTATGGTGTGCAATTTCCCACTATGGAATTGTCGGCCCTCTGTTTCTTACAAACTATGTGAATAAATAAGTTTGTCGCACAAAAGTTCTCGAGAAATTCATTCCAGTTGTAAGAGACAAAAGATCTTCTTCTTTTTCTTCTTCTTCTTGCTCCCCTTCCATATTAACCTCTCGGGTATCGGAGTCGCGTTAGTTTTCTTTAGTTTCTTTCACCCATTTTTTCCATTTCTTCCTGGATTGTGCTAATTGCTTTATTTCATCCATATTTTTTCACTTTCTTTTCCTGCTTTTTCTATTTGAGTTATCCAAGTCTTTCTAGGTCTTCTTCTTCTTCTCTTCCTGTGATTTCTTGTCCCCCATATCTTCTTCACTAATTTGTTTGTATCCATCCTGACCATGTGGCCATACCAGTTTAATTAGCTTTTCTTTATTTTATTCATTATCGGTTCTTGTTTAATCTGGTCTCTTATTTCTTTGTTTTCAACTCTATCCCATTTCGTATTTCTTGCTATTTTTCTTAAGTGTTTCATCTTTATTCCATTTAACTTTTCTGTATTGCCCAATTTTCTCTTGCGTATATTAATGTCGGTGATATAATGGTGTATATTTTTAATTTTGTTTCCTTATTTTTATTTCTCTAGTATTGATTTAGACCAAAGTATAGTTTATTTGATCTACTCATCCTACTTGTTAGTTCTATATTTATGTTTCCATTGTTTGTTATGATGTTTCCCAGGTAATTAAATGTTGTTACTTTCTCTATGTTTGTTATTGCATTTTATTTGGGTATTGTCCGGTTATTTCTTATTTATGATCATTATTTTGATCTTTTCTAAGCGTATTTACATTTTTAAGTTTTCTATATCTTACGTCCATATGTCTATTAACCTTTACATCTTTTTCTTGGAGTCTGCTATCAATACTATGTCATCTGTATACATTAAAGTGTCGATTTTAACTGGTTCCAGTTTTTGATATCCGATTATTTTTTGTATTCGTTTTGTTCTTTCTCTAGTATTTCTAAGCAGTCTGTTCATCAGAGGGTTGAGGCTGTCCCCCTGTTTTATTCCTTTCTTCCATTTAAAAACCTCTGATCTTCTTCCCGCTATCTGTACTTTTACTTTCACCCTTTTGTATGTACTGCGTATAATTTGGATGAGGTGTTTCAAAATGTTTATGTCTTCTAGATTTTTCCATGTTACTTCTCTCTCTATTAAGTCGAAAGCTGCTCTGAGGTCAATGAATACCAGTGTAAGTTTCTCTCCGGTCTCCAAGCTTCGGTCTATTAGGTTCTTTATTATAAATATATTGTCATTTGTTTGTTTTCCTGGTATGAATGCGGCGTGCTCTTCTTCGATCTCATTTTCTACTGTTTGTCTTACATTTCTTATTATTTTTGTATAAATTTAGGAGTTGGTGGATGCTAAGCTCTTTAATGGTTCTCCTTTTTTATGTATTGGTACCACTAAGTTGTTTTCCCAATCCGATGGAATTTTCTTTGTTTTCCAAGCTGTCTTACATGTTTTCCAAAACCAGTATACACCTTCTTTCCCTAAGTATTTTATGATTTTAGGGTCTATTTTATCTCCCCCATCTTTTCCTATTTTTACTTTACTTATCGCTTCTTCCCTTCTTATTTTGTCTATCTTTAGTTAATCTTTTCCTTGTTCTTCTTGTTAATCTTTGCTTTGTTCTTCTCTATCTCTTGTAGAGTTAAATTTGTCCTCGTAATATTCTTTCCATACCTTTAGTATGTCGTTTATATTTGTCTGTAGCTTACTTTCTTTGTCTTTAATTTCTCTAATTTCTTTTCTTTTCTCTCCTTTTATAGGTCCTATTTTGGCCCAGAATCCTCTGTTATTTGTTGTATAGTTTTCTTGCAGTTCATTTCCGAATTCTTCCAAATTTTTCAGTTTTCTTTACTTTTTTACTCAATTTGATGTAATCTTCCTTGCCCTGTATATTCTTTATCTCAAGGTATCTTCTCCATGCTCTTTTTTCTTTTTAATCTCTGTTTTTACATCCTAGTTCCATCACTTTGCTCTTTTTTGTCTGGGATTGTTATATTTTGTTCCGAAAAATTTTTCTGGGACTCTTTTATTGTGGTTTTAAATGTGGTCCACCTTTCTTTTAGAGACCATTTTTTTTAAGAAGAGAAACAAAAGATAAATCAACTAATACTGGTTTCAGCAAAATAGAGCCACCGCCCAAGGGATATCTTTGACATCCTCACAGAAACCTTTGGAAAGAAGATCATAAGTCTGGACGCCCCCGTAAGATAGAAGGTGGCATCGAGTGGCTCCCAAATTCCCCCGATTTAAACCCATGTGATTTCCTCTTATAGGATTATTTTAATAATAGGGTTAATCGAAACAAACCCCAATCCAATTCAAGATTTGCATCACAGAAGAGGTTCTGGTCATTTCTGCGGACATCAGGAAAGCTACATTTGGGAGTTTCGGGAAAAGGTTTGAAATGATTCTCTCCAGTGAAGGCAGTTATTTTGAAAACATAATGCACTGAATTCATCATCATAATAAAAAAAGAATTGGAATTTTGTCTTGCAGTTTTTTATAATTTTTTATCGTTTGCGTCACATAATGAAGCCCCGTACTACGATTTGGGTTAGCAGATTTTATCATATCTAGCGTATTCGCCAAACTCCTCTCCTTCAGATTATTCCATTCTTACGTTCATGCAATACCACCTGGCTAATAACCGCTTTACTTCTATTAAAGAAGTCGAAAAAAGTCTGGATGAGTTTGTTAACTCCAAACGATCATATTTACCGCAGTGAATTTGATAGCTCTCGAAACACGTGATTTCAAAAGCGGAGGATTATTTTGAAAATTAGGTAAGCAATTAGCCAGTTAATTTAGTGAAAGAGGCGAAGAAATAAGTAACGTGCAATTTTATTAACGAGTCATGGAAAGAAATAAGGATACATTGAAAATAATGCTGTTATAGTACTTTCAAACTAAAAAAATATATAGAACTATGAAGGTACTTTTTATTGTCAAGATCATCGTAAATATGGAAGACGTGACTTTCGATGAATATTCAGATTTAAAATAAAATCTTTCTTTACAATCATCGTGAATTATATAAATAATTATAACGTTTTGCTTGGTCGAAATTAATTAGTGCTAGTTAGTTCTCTAAGTCTAAGTTAATCAGTTTTCATATTTTTTTTATTTGCCCATTCTTTTTCTTGCGATGCCCTGGCTATCAACGGTCGTTGGCTTTCATATTGGCTATTATGTTTACTACAGTGGTTTTATTGACTGTTGCTCGGAACAATTAAATGGTCGTCTTCCCATACCAATCTTGTAAGTTCTTCAGCCAGGAAGCCTTTCTTCTACCTAGGCCACGTTTACCGATTATTTTTTCCTGTAAGATTAGATGGAGAATCTCATGTTTTTTGGGGTGTCTCATTATGTGACCGAAATACTACAGCTTTTGTCTTTTATAGTTTTAATTGTTTCTAATTCTTTATTCATTCGCATGAGTATCTCGTTAGTACTTATTCTGTTCATCTAACTTATCTTTAATAATCTTCTGTACACCCACATTTTAGAGGATTGTAGTCGTTTAAGTTTAAGTGTAGCTTTTGTTAGTGTCCACGTTTCGACACCATACAATAGAATAGGGAAGACATAGCATCTCACATCTTCATTCTTAAATCAATTCTTAGATCACGAGTACACAAGACCTTTCTCATCTTGCAGCTCTTGTTTTTTCTATACGGGTTTTCATTTCCACGGATGGGTTCAAGTTTTCATTGATCGCACTTCCCAGATAAATCAATTTTTTGACCCTTTCCAACGCTGTGCCGTTTACCGATATGCCATTGTCTTCTACGTCACCTTCTTTACTAATGATTATATATTTAGTCTTCTTGATGTTTAGTTTCAAGCCAAATTGTTCGCACTTATCTGTTAATTGATTCATTAGACTCCTTTTTTGATGTTAATTTTGTCTGACAGTTGATGTTCCATTCTTGTAGTTGCTGTTTGGTGCCAGTGTAAGGTATTCATGATTCTAATTTTCAAAACATGGCTTATCAGGACTAATTGTCCTGTGTTCGTGACATATCGTTGTTCTTCTTTTTTTAGGAATCATTACAAAAGTTCATTTTCGCCAATACATCGGTATTTCTCCGTGTTCTCTGGTGTTAAAGAGTTTTGTTAGAGCCTTGATTCTGTTTTTTTAGAAGTTTAACTATTTCTGAGCTCACTAGATCTAGTCCGGTTGCTTTTCCGTTCTTTGCGATTTTTATTGCTCGTATGACTTCTTTGGTTATTGCAGGTCCTGAAGTAGCTTCCATTTGTTCGTAATTTGGTCTGTTGCTATCAAATAACTCTGATATATATTCTTTCCATCTGAGAAGTTGTTGATTTATATCTAGCAGTCTGTCTCCATTTTGGTCTTCTATAATTCGAAGGTGATGTTCTTGTTTCGTACCAATTATTTCTTTTATTTTCTTGTGTAGGTAGAGAAGGTCGTGGCTGTTCTCATTTTCTTCTATTTTGGCACATTGTTGAGCATGCCATTTTGATTTTGCTTGTCTTATATTTCGCCTTATCTCATTCTGTATCCTTTTATATTCCCTATTATTTATGTTTTATATATTTCCTTCTTTAATCCATTAGTCTAAGAATGTCTTTTGTCATCCATTCTTGTTTTTTGATCTCTTCTTTTCCCGTAGCTTATCCTTCTGTACATTTATTAGTATTTTTTGGTTTTGCTCCACATTTTCTCTGTCTGATCTGCATTTCTTCAGTTATTGCTACTGTTTAAAATGCATTTTTCAGTTGTTCTGTTATTTTTTGTCGTATCTGTCCGTTAGCAAATTTACTTCTCTCATCTTTTCCAGAAGTAAGTTATAATTTGTGGGCACGTCTGTTCCAACATAGGTTTTTACCGACAGTATAGAGTTTTTAAATATTTTGTTAATACGAATGAAATCTATCTGGATACTAACAATTTTCCGTGGTGAATTTTCAGGCGATATCCACGTGTACAATCGCCGTTAAGTAGCTTGAAAAAGGTACTTGTGATTGTTAGGTGGATCTCTAGGCAGAATGCAGCTAACTTATCGCCTCTCTCCTTTCTTACGTCTAGTCCGTGATCTCAAATGATATATGCTTGTCTTCCTTCTCCAATTCTTGCATCGTAGTCTCCCAAGACGATAGTGACAAGTTTTTTAGTAAACGTGATTTAAGTCATTGTAGAACTGTTCTACCTGTTCCTCTTCATAGTTTCCGGTTGGCGCATGAACTTGTATTATGTTTACATTTATGTTAGCTTGATATTGTATTATTATTCTGATTATCTTCTGAAAGGATTATTGCAACTCCATTTCTGTGGTAAGAGCTATCCTGTCACGAATAGTATATGGTGTGTTTGTCTATTATGATTTTCCCATTGTTGGGCCAGCGCATCTCATTTATTTCGGGTATGTCGATATGCAGTCGCTTCATTTCTCTTATAGTGTTGTAAAATTTTTCGGTATCATACATGCTATTCACATTCTACCTTCCGATATTGTTTACTTCTTTAGATCTATATCTGATTTTAGCTGATCAGGAGATTCTTCGCACCCCTGCCCCATCTAAGGGGCGCCCGTACTCAGGACCGTTGTAGTCATCAGCCATAATTATGCATTTTCTGGGAAGTTTTTTTAACTAGGTGGTTTCCTGTTGCCTTCCTAGCCGGTAGGGATGTCTGTGTAGGACTTATGAGTGAAAAAGGTAGATAGGATTAAGGATTTGGACATGATTCCCCTCGGTATTAGGATTGAGATAGAACCATGGCTTGCGTGGGCAGGGTTGCATCCCTGAGGTAGATCTATCTTAACCGGGTTCGTTAAGAGTACCTACCCGCTACCCTATTTGCCCCGGTTCACCCTTAATGCGTAACTTGAAGCAACGCGCACTTAAAAGTTCTATAATAGAATTGTACGTGGAAATTTAATCGACTTTGTTGTCTAATCAAAGATGATAAATAAATTCGAAAAACTTTTTTAATTACATATAACTAATGTATAGTCCTTTAGAAAAAACATTATAACAAAAATGTCGCATATAAAGATACTACGAAGGTTTTTTTTCGGAAAAGTTTATTTTTGACAAAAGATGCGACCAACTACGTCATTGTAAGGAACATTTTGACTTTTTCTATAAGGGTCTCACCACTTAAAAAAATTGCAAAATTGGAAACTGCTTTTTCAGGTAGAGTAGGATGAAACGACATTTTTGTTATGCAGTCTAGGTAGTACGACGATGTTGCATGAGTGTATCTTTTAAAACACTATCCATGATTGAAACCATAGTCTAATGCACATCTTTAATAAATACTGGTAAATGCTGTTGTAGTGGTGGTCCGAAACCTTGTTGTATAGTAACTTTTCGAAAAGCGTAAAAAGTTGCTTCTTTAGAAAAACAAAAAGGCAGCGACCCCAATTGGAAAGACTATTTAAATGTACCAATGCTAATTAAGATTGAGATACTTATAAAGTTATATTCACCTAATAAAAAAAAAGAAACTTATAGAAAAAGGTTATGGTTATGGAGACATTCGTAAAAATCTATAATGTTGGCCAAAGGTAATGCTGTGTTATTTTGGAAATACTTCCCATGATTCATATTAACACATAGAGATGGTTAATTATTAGGGCAGAATGCAATTAACATTCTTTTCTCCAATCTTTACCTACATTCACCCACGTATGCCTCCTTATTAAAAAGAATTTCTGGCAAAATTTGTTTAAGGTCAAGTCCGATCTAAAGATTTCAGAAACAACATTAATGATTTCGCGTAGTCTCATCAGCTGCCACTAGGTGGCCACACCTTCAGGTGGGCGCTGCCGCCCCAGAGGGGTCACGCACTAACTACGTTACTGTACTGTAAACGCACAGTGGACATTTGCGGCGTGTGCGGTTGTTACGCGCGTTGCATCATCGGCTCGGCTCTGTGTTTTAGTCAATTTACCCAATTTCTATAGCTGTTTGCTCAATTCTGCCACTCCAATGTCACCTAAAACAAATCCAACTTGCAAGGAGACCTTGTCTCCGGTTCTAGGCCACTTTGCAGACCTTCCAGCCATTCAGCTACCTTCAAAAGACGACATTATATGCTTCTACAAATTTCACTATCACCAGCAATCTCGCGCCAACTCAAAGACGATCAACGAACTGGTCGATACAGTGGCCAAAGAAGTCGTTCATCATTGGGAAATGGGCGGAAGTATCTACGCGCAGAATCTGGACGCCGTCAAGGTCAAAGTCAAGCGACTATACGAGCACTACGAGAAATAAATGGCGCATTGGTTTTATCGGCACGCAGCGAAGAAGGATACAGACGAGTGGAAAGCGAAGATCCAGGAGCACTAGGCCGCATATCGTTCTCTCATTGCTCTTTACCAATCTAAGATGGGAACTGACTGCAGGTGTGTGGTGTGCACCAAGCTAATAGAGAAGAGTGACATTAAGTTTCTAGACGACCAGCGTGGCACGCGGCTCCGTCACATATCCTCTTTTGTTAATTCAACTAGATCGTAGACTCTCCAAGCGAAGAGTGACAAGTTCAATCGCAACCAAGATCGAAAACGCAAGGCAAATTGATCTATCTGAGATCATCTCCGATAAAGATGAGGAAGAAGAGAGCGACAAAGATTCATCACCGGATTCAACGTCGCCGGCTCACTGTCCCCAAATAATTTCTTGTTACCTGTGTATGCAATAAAGTGTCTCGCAAAACAGCGTCTGAGACATTCAACTCGCTGACCTACCAGTTTGCTGTACCTCACCAGATCACCAAAGGCGCCATCTAAAGTGGCATCAGCTCTCTGCGGTCGTTGGCAACTGCCCAGCACAAAGACAAGCTGCGACACAACCCACTCAATGCTATTTATTTCGATGGAAAGCGATCGATTAGCCAGCAATGTAAACGGCGGGAAGACAGTGGTTTCACTCGAAAGCCAGTGACCAACGAGCATGTGATGGTGCTCTCGATGATTCAGGTGGACACTAAGCTGGAGTTCTGCACCTCACTCACCATTCCCGAGGCGGACGATGACAAGAAGGTATGTTTGCTATTGTACATTATCTAAATTCATTGTATCTATTTAATTGTAGGCCGCCGGTATTTCAACCCGAATATTCGTGGAATATTTTGAAGATCGTGCGATCGACACCAGCGCGCGCCTGATACTCGTGGGGTACGACGGCTGCGCGATGATTGTCGTAAAGTGGACTGGCATCATTCGGCGACTCGAAGAACGCCTCAAAAAGCCACTTCAGCCGGTGATTTGCCTAATGCATCTCAACGAGCTTCCTCTTCGAGCACTGATGCGCAAACTGGTGGGGAAAACGAAAGATACATCAATCTACAAAGGCCCGCTGGGTAAAGAAATCAAAAGAAATGACCTTTCCACTTTTTCTATTGCCAACTTTCAGCCCATTTCCTAGAAGAACGAATAGAGCATTTCCTTTCCTACCTGGCCTGATAAATTTCTCTCGACATCGGTGCGCAGTTACCAAGCCCAGCTGTACTACTTGTGTCTGGTGGGCAAGACCGCCAAAGTCAGCTCCTAACCACTTGCGCTGGCTGACGACCGCTTCTTGCATAATCTGTCGATTCTTTTCAGAAGAGAACCCCCACTCGGTCTCTCAACTTACTCCCATGTCAACGTACATAGTCAAGGTTTACTGCCCCATCTTTTTTCTCATTCGCAGAAACCTGATCATTTCTTCTAGCGATGCGCACCCGAGAAATGCCAAGAACTGCGCAAGAGGCAGTGGACAAAGTCTTCGTCGACAACGCTTACTCTGCTAGTCCAGAGTGGAACCATTACCGCCATGTTCCAGGAAGACCCTTCTGTAAAGACGAGGGCCATTTTGTTGGTCCGCCAAGCTCGAACCAAATCGGCCACCTGTCGTTGTTCGAAAGTCGAGCCTCTGCCTCCTAGACAGTTCCACAAGCCGACAAAGTCTAAGCTCAACTTATTGGCCGATCCCAGTTGGTTGACATCAATATCTTCCTGTGGAGCCATATCTTCTCAAAGGCGTTCTGGATTTCTCAACCATCTCATTTCCCTTCCCAAATCACTTGCAGTTGGCGGAGAAGTGTGTTCAAGATGTCCACCTCAAAACTAAGCGCACTATTTCTGACTACGCTCGCAATGGAATTTGCTCATCAAGAAGGAGTTCAATATTTAGTGCATGTTATCTATTATAACAATAAAATAAATCAGTTGTTTTGTATGCTGTTAAGTAGCATTTTGAAGGCCAAAACCAAATTGGGATTTGAAATGCCAGCAAAAAGGGTCCTGTCCTCATGTGTCTTTCCGTAAATGTCCATTATGCATTGACAGTACAATAACGCAGTGGGTGCGTGACTCCTCTGGGACGGCAGCGCTCACCTAAAGGTGTGGCCACCTAGTGGCTGCCGATAACACTACGCGGAATCATTAATGTTTTTCCCAAAATCTTTGGATCGACCGGACTTGACCTTAAACTCATCAAATCGCCTCCAGATTTTGCCAGAAATTCTTTTTAATAAGGAGACATACGTGGGTGAAAATCGGAGAAAAAATGTTAAGTGTATTCTGCCCTATTAATTATCAAACGTAAAGTATAACATACGAAAACCAAATCGGGAAGTTTAGAAAAGATAGCCATTAGAACGAGATTCTTAAAATTATCAAAGAATAACGAATACAATACTTATTCAAAAAGAAATAAATATACTGTTACAATGGCTAATCAGAATTTTTGTTATCCGATGCTGATAAACCAATCAGTTTCTCTTTCTTCATACAGAAGAGTTTAAAGAGACTAATAGAAACATTAGGGAAACATCACTGAATATAAATTTCTTTAGTAAACATCAGTATGCATATCAGATAAGTTAATTAACAAGATAACAAGGGCTGTCCGTACAGAGCTTCTTAACCTCATTTCTTTGGGCAATTCTTGTAGACAACTTGCCACAGGAGGACTGAGTGTATCGTAAATATAAAAAACAAATTGTGTTAGAAAGAGTCTTCTCCCCAGCAAATGAAACTGTTGTTTACTTATAAAAGAGTACTAAAGCTAAAGTATGTGACAGTTATTTTTGACCAATCAGAATCCACATCTAAAAACAAGTGATAATTGCTCTAAGGAGTTTTGTGATAAATTCTGGAAATTATACCCAAAAAGGCTGTGTGGGTATATGCCAGAATTGTAAAACCTAAGATAATTTATAGACCTGTAGTTTGGTAGACAAAGATCTTGCGTGCGACTGGCATAACGAGAACAGTACTAAATTGCAGTCATAGAAATTTGAAATTAAATTTTTCATCATTACCTATTTTTATTTAGGACAATGTTCTAAAGTTCTACGCTACAGACCCATACAGAGACAAGTTCCAATAAGCACTCTGCACGGATATAAATAATTTTAAATGCCAAAGAAACGAGAAGCGAATATTGTTCTGGACATGTAAATAGACTCTAGGAAAAAAACTTAAAGAAAAGACAAAGAGAGCTACCGTCTGGTTTATAGAGAGTTTCAAGACGCAACACTAAGAACAAGAATTCCTCTAAGTCCAGGTAAATACGCTGCGGTATATTAAGTAAAAGGCAGAGTTATACCCTGCTAGAAATACAAAGAGGCTAAATTATAGGGTAAATTCAAAAGCTGTACTCAAAGAATTTGCTTCATCTGCAGTGAAGTAAAAAAGTAGTGTATGATTTTAATGTTTGTGTTTGGGTATCAAAATTTTTGGCTGTATTTCTAAGCACCAAATAAAAGTCAGTTATCAATCAATGGATGGACATTAAAGTCATACGACTATTTGTTAGTACACCAAGATAAAGGTAAAATCGTTAGTTACAAAATTTTCGCTAAAACTAACGGCAACACAGCAAACAATTTTGAAACTTCTAATTAAATATTTGAATGCACTAGGAATAATAAAAGAAGTCTCTCTAAATTTTACCATAAAGAAAAGGAAATTTCAAAACGCATTCGTTGTTACTATGGAGGCTTAGCCAGAAAATATTAAAATCTGAAAATTACAATAAGTAGACATTCTCGAGGCTTTGGCCTAAATCTTGAGAAAAAGGGTGAGGTAGAGGAAGAGAGAAAGAGAGGGATAGAGAGAGGAAAAAAGAGAAGGAGAGAGAGAGAGATAAAGAGAAAAATGGAGAATAACTCTACTTCTGTGTGGACGTATGGTGTAAGTCAGTCATGTATATGAAGAACAAGCAGCGACGTTTCACTGCAAGGACAGGCTTAGAAGACGAATACATTACGTTTGCTCACCTGAATTGGAAGAACATATTTTACAAGACTTTAAGGGCAGCCATAGTATAAGCTTAAAGCAAATGTTTCGCCAGCATGGAGCATGGCAAGCCACCATGCTGAGTATTCCACATGGAAATCACTACTATCCCTTCCACTTGCAACGGGTGTAGAATCATCAAGAGAGAACTTTCTTTTAAGAGAAAAATTTTGCTTGCTAATTTGCTGAATATTTTGGCCATCGATCCTCTACAATTGGAGCATCATTTGGTAGGGATGGCATCATCATAGATTTTACAAGACCCTAACAGACCAGTGTATTTATAACTCGTGAAGAACACTTTGCTCTTATTGTTTGAAAATGTATCATTGGTAATAAGACGGGATATGTAGCTGTTGACTTCAGTGTGATTTTAGTATCTCAACAACAGCTTTCTGGATAGATGGATCGGACGAAATAGTCTTCCCGCATGGTTTTCTTGGTTATCCATGATTTTTACCTGTAGCGCCATATGAAAAGCGTCGTGTGATCTATAGCGTTACTGCAGCCTCTGACGCTATTCAGATACAGTTCAGTGCGTCAATCTACCACGCGACGCATTCGCTCTTGCTCATATGAGAGATCATCGTGTACTCGGTGCGTATTTTCGTTCCTATGAACATATTTGTTCCTTTTTCTATCGCAAATCACCTCCTACAATTTGTCTCTATAGTCAAGATTCACCCTGTATATGTAAAAACGCCCAAGAAGAGTTGAATGTTAAACAAACGCTTCTTGTTCAGTCCTGTATAAGCCAGTAAAACAACAAAGTACTGAATGTGTAATAATCACGCAGGAAATTCTCAATGATAGTAGTCACCCCGTCATTTCTAAAATTATTAGAGGTGATGAAACCTATATTCCTTTTAGCAATATGCTGACGTATCCAATCACTCAAGCCAGAATGCGCGTACCGAATGTACGCACAGTTCTTTAGTTTTTTAGAACAGAACTCTCTTCATCCCTTATCTCTCAGAATATGTGGTTTTTGGTCATTTTTTAACTAGAAGAAGAAATTTTGGCTTATTTCTATATAATGAATGACGCTATGGAAAAATGTCTTTTAACAATGCGTGACCGCCGAAGGGTCTCACACTGAGCATTCCTAAAATTGCCAGCTTTTTGTACACCAACATTTGTTTAGTCAACAATAAAAATGAGACTTGGCTCCATTCAGCAAAGGGTTGCCATATGGTTGCCGATTACATGACAAACTGGCATCGGGCGCTGCGGAATGTTAAACTGCCAGAAGACAATATTGAAATGTACTTCAGGTGTTGCGCAGCAATAACTGTCCGTTTACGGCTAAATGGACATGTTATTATTTGTAATGACAGCTATTTTCCCCGTCTGGCAGCCGCGGCCTTGCGGACTTCCGATCAGTGTCGTTTGCTGCAGTAAGTGTTCTATTTTGATTGTGTGCTTTCAGCTGCGCCAGCGGTTCTCAAAATGCAGCGTGGTTTTTCCGAACGCGTCTCGGGATAACAAGAATTCAGCAAATGCATGCGTAGTTTTCAATTCATACACTTAAAACCAAACGGATGAGGGGTGTACAGTTGTGCAGTAAATAAATTTCTTGAAATGCACTCTAATGCGCTATGAAGGCAAAGCAGGTGATATTGTTTTACAACGGGCGCTATTTTTGAAAAGAAATTTGAAGCGGTGTTCCTGCGGCACCACCCCAAAGACTCGAAAATGAGTATTCTGGATGCCTCACGATTCTGTGCAATGATAAAAAACAAAAGCTGTGGATTAATTGCCCAAACGAGGAAGAGATAAGAAACCTCGGCAAAGGACAAATTTAACACTTTGTTAAGATCGCCCAAAACTTATCAAAAAGTGTGTTATATGAGATTTATAACAATCAAACGAATTGGCAAAGTACATCCATGAAATTGTTGCTTACAGAACAGGGCTGACCTTTGTAGATAAGGAAAAATTTAAAGAGAAACCGGAGCAATGTCTTATCTACTGAACAAACATAATTTTGGGTTTAGTCTTTTCTGAAACGGTTCTAGCTTGTAACTCGAAAGAAACTTTTCCAGCGCTCCCCATTAAGTTGTTTTTGTCAATGGGGATTTGGAACATTATTCCTCTTGAGAGGTAAGTTATAAACATAAGATATGGTTAAATATATATGAGAATTGTTTGCTACAGTCTGCTCAAAAATTGTATGGAGTTTTCCTAAGGCTAAGTCGTTAATAATTTTCTACAGTTACTATTAAGATAGTGTTCTTGGACGAGAATGATTAGATCTATGCCAATATATAGATATTAGCCTAAAGGATCATAACATATAAAATCAGCACGATGTATACTTTTTTTAGCTACGCAAAGGTTATATCAACTTTTCTATAACTTCCCATCCTTGTGTTTAAAAAAATCAGTTACTCAGTCAACCCTAAGAGGATACAGGTTTTAAAACCACTTTTATAATTGTTTTTCAATGGTTAAATGTATTTCTTTTCTTTTATTTTTGTTTTCTTGAAGCGTTTGGTTAAAGTTAAGCATTTTAATGCCTATGAATCTTACTTGGGTAGCAGTTGATCTTAAAGTTTTTTTTAATATAATGATAAGCTTATATAAAAATATAAGATGATACATAAATGTTGGGCAGAAAGTTCATGCTTAATATCAAAAAATGACGCTTTTATATGATTTTATTTAAAAACAATAATAACTAGTTTATAAAATGGAGGCCATCGCCCTCTACGATATTTTTCCTGGAGCTCTGGAGGGCCCAGGTGGTGTCTTGAAGAAGACTCGCTGAACCCAAAACCATCTGTTTGTATTATCAGACGTCGTCTGCAGCATGATGGACTTAATGGAAGGTCCGGTCAAGAAGCTGATGGAAGGCGCGTGGAGAGGGCACAGGCAAACAAGAACTGTACCTGGAAAGAGCAGGAAAATGTGCTTTGGAGTGACGAAAGCAAGTACATATTGTTTGGAACGGACAGGATTCAGTAGATTTGTCGTTTCCAAGGCATTCGATTCGTTTCGATCCCCACAATGAAGCATGGAGGCGAAAGTGTCATGGTCTGGGGTTGTGTCTTCGGCCTTGCCACGGGTTTCCTCCGGAGAATCCACAGCATTATGAATTGGTATATGTATGAGGATATTCTCTAAAACACGATGCGTCCATATGCCATGCAGATAATGGCCCTAAACGTTCGAATCATGTCCAAGCATATACCGTCGTGTAACCCTCCTCAAGTGGCCCAGCTATACCCTCAACCTAAATACAGAGTTGTATCCAGAAGTAGGACTGGTCTTTTTCCGCGCGCGCGGAGCGATGGAAGGGGGTTTGCAAGGCCGGATGTTATGGAGGGGAGCCTTGGGAACAGGTTTTGACCTGCAGCAGTCGCCTGCGTGCGTTAGTTGAGTGTGGACCACTATTTTAGTGACCTCCTGTTGTGACGCTTCGTCGTCAGTTGCGATGGAGCGAAATTTGGAGCAGCGGTACGCTATCAAATTTTGCTGCAAACCAAGGACATGCTTACGCAGGCCTACAAGAAGGATACCATGAGCCGTTCCTCGATATTTGAGTGGCACAAGTTGTTTCGGGAGGGGAGGGAGCTCGTCGAGGACGAGCAACGCGCCAGGCGTCCGTCACCCTTGCGAACGGACGACAATGTGCTGAAAGTTAAGCAACTTTTGAACTCTGACCGACGGTTGGGCATTAAATTAATTAGTGATGAACTGAATCTTTCGTACGGGACAGTCTAACGCATCATCACAGAGGATTTGCCGATGAGAAAAGTGTGCGCGAAAATGGTACCGAAAGTGTTGAGTGACGAGCAAAAAGAACTGCGTGTTGAGATTGCCCAAGAAATACTGAACTGTTTGGAAGCAGACGAACATTTTCTCGATGATGTCATCACCGGAGATGAAACCTGGGTCTTCCAATACGACCCGGAAACACAACGTCAGAGCGAAGAGCGGCACACCGCACAATCACCCCGTAAAAAGAAGGCCAGAATGTCGAAATTGAAAGTGAAATTGATGTTGATTGCATTTTTTAATCGTCGTGGCATTGTTCATAAGGAGTTTGTACCTCCTGGACAGACTGTAAATGCAATATTTTACGTGAAAGTGCTTACACGGCTGCGAAATCGGATCACACGCGTGCGACCAGACCTAGTAGGGGAGTGGAAGCTCCACCATGACAACGCGCCGTTCCACGGCGCGTGGATTGTGAGGGATCTCCTGGCCAAATTCGACGTTTCCACGTTGCCTCACCCCCCTTCAGCCCTGATATGGCACCGCCGGACTTCTTCCTGTTCCCCCGGATCAAGAGGCAGCTCAAGGGGTATCGTTTCGACTCGGTGGAAGCAGTCCAAGCGGCAACGACGAGGACGCTAAACAGGATCCCGGAGGACGACTTCCAGAAGGCCTTTGCGACCTGGAAGGCTCGCTACCAGAAGTGTGTGGATGTCCAAGGGGCCTATTTTGAAGAGATTAAGTCGATGTACCAAAATTTTCAATAAATTAAAAAAAATATCAGTCCTACTACTTTTGGATACCACCCTGTATAATCGAGGGCTCCTGGGCAGAGCTGGAGCAACGTTTGGTTAGCAGAAATGCCAAAAATGCAAATGAGAAGTATACTCAATTAGAGGAGGAATGGAAGAACATCTCTCTTTCCTTCGTCCATACCCTTCTGGACTCTATGCGTTGCAGGTGTTGGGTTGTAATTGATGCCAAATGTTATGCTAGTAAGTATTAGACTTTTGTTGTTCACTTTTACTTGATTCCCGATAACTTAGAGTTATTCCAGTATTTTTATTTGATATTTCTTTTGTTGCTGTATTTTGATCATTTTTTGCTGTGCTAATAAAATTTTTCTATTTGTTGTTTTGGTTTTTTTTTTTGAAAAATTGGTTGAAGAGCAGTAAGAAATACCTCGAAAAAGATTTCCTAAAAATTTCAAATGAAACTACAAAGAAACAAAATTGTTATGACAAAAATATCAGTCCTACTACTTTTGGATACCACCCTGTATAATCGAGGGCTCCTGGGCAGAGCTGGAGCAACGTTTGGTTAGCAGAAATGCCAAAATGCAAATGAGAAGTATACTCAATTAGAGGAGGAATGGAAGAACATCTCTTTCCTTCGTCCATACCCTTCTGGACTCTATGCGTTGCAGGTGTTGGGTTGTAATTGATGCCAAATGTTATGCTAGTAAGTATTAGACTTTTGTTGTTCACTTTACTTGATTCCCGATAACTTAGAGTTATTCCAGTATTTTTATTTGATATTTCTTTTGTTGCTGTATTTTGATCATTTTTTGCTGTGCTAATAAAATTTTTCTATTTGTTGTTTTGGTTTTTTTTTTTGAAAAATTGGTTGAAGAGCAGTAAGAAATACCTCGAAAAAGATTTCCTAAAAATTTCAAATGAAACTACAAAGAAACAAAATTGTTATGACAAAAATATCAGTCCTACTACTTTTGGATACCACCCTGTATAATCGAGGGCTCCTGGGCAGAGCTGGAGCAACGTTTGGTTAGCAGAAATGCCAAAAATGCAAATGAGAAGTATACTCAATTAGAGGAGGAATGGAAGAACATCTCTCTTTCCTTCGTCCATACCCTTCTGGACTCTATGCGTTGCAGGTGTTGGGTTGTAATTGATGCCAAATGTTATGCTAGTAAGTATTAGACTTTTGTTGTTCACTTTTACTTGATTCCCGATAACTTAGAGTTATTCCAGTATTTTTATTTGATATTTCTTTTGTTGCTGTATTTTGATCATTTTTTGCTGTGCTAATAAAATTTTTCTATTTGTTGTTTTGGTTTTTTTTTTTAAAAAATTGGTTGAAGAGCAGTAAGAAATACCTCGAAAAAGATTTCCTAAAAATTTCAAATGAAACTACAAAGAAACAAAATTGTTATGACAAAAATATTAACGGTTGATATATTTTTGAACGGACTGTACTTTTCAAATATTTTCCGTATCTTATTTAAAATAAGGAATATAGTTCTGTAATGTCTTCTAGAGGAAAATATTTAGAATAAATTTGGCTTACGACTTTCTAGTCAAAAATAAACATTTTTTTATGCAAATGGTCACGTTTATAAAGGATGATTGCAAAAGTTCGTGCCCGATTTTATAGATGACGTTGCTTATAGGAAATAGCGCATTTGTTTTGATGTGTGTGAGTGTCATTCGATTTGTAAATGATATACAAAGAATCGCGTCCGTTTCTTGCAAAAAAACGCCTTAAAAAGTTTACGTGCTCGTGCAGTAGGTCCATGGAAATGGGAGACGAAATGTGCATTTGCGGCATGTGATGCTGTATGAATTCAGGAAGTGCCTGAGTGTTGGAACGGCTCAAAAAATGTTCAGATTGTTTATTTAGACAGTGCTCCTGCTCTGAGAATTGTCAAAAAGAGGTTCGGACGGTTTCGGCAAGGCAATTTTTCAATGGAAGGTGAACCTTGCTCTGGCCGACCTTCTGGCCTTGATGACGATGTTGTGCATACGCTAGTAAAGACACATCTAAGAATTACGTCTGAGGAGATAGCTGAGAGGCTAAACATTGACAAGTCCACCACGTTTCGCCATTTAAAAAATCTTGGCTATATCTCCAAGCTTGATAGCAGGGTACCGCACTGTTTAACGGAAAGGAACAACTTAGACCTGATGAACGTGATGAAAAGTAGGTCCTTTACAACAATGTGCAACGAAAACTCACATGGAAACAAACCGGCGAAGGTGCAGATCCTGTCGCAAAAGTTGGTCTGCATCCAATGAAGGTTTTGCCTTGTGTTTGGTGGGACTACAGGGGATCATTCATTTTGAGCTTTTGAGGCGCGGAGAAACAATAACAGCAGACATCTACTGTCAACAATTAGCCAGACTTGATGCTGCTATTCGTGAAAAACGTCCTGTTTTAGCCAACAGAAAGGATGTCATCTTTCGCCAAGACAATGCTAGGCCTCATGTGGCTGAACAGACGCTTCAAAAATTGGAGGAGTTGAAATGGGAAGTCCTGCAGCCTGATATTGCAGCTTCAGATTTTCATTTGTTCCGCTCCTTACAAAACAGTTTAAATGGAAAATGACTTAGTTCTGTACAAGCTATCGAAAACCACCTTACAGACTTTTTTGACAACAAACCGACTTCGTTCTATAAGAATGGCATAGAAAAACTTGTAAATCGTTGGAAAACCATCGTGGAAAAAATGGCGATTATATAATTAATTGATAAAACCCTTTTATTTAAAATAAAAAATATTGTAATAATTTATAAAATCGGGCACAAATTTTTGCAACCATCCTGTATTTCTGAATATTGAAATGAAAGCAAGTTCTTAACTTCTCCAACATCCACTATACGTAACAAACAAGCGAATGGTCTTATTGGCCCCTGACTTGCGCACACTAGCAAATTTACAGACAAGAAAATGCAAAGTAAATATAATTTGGTCTGTTTGAATTTTGGTTTAGTTCTAAGGGAGGGAGTTGCCAGTAATTTTTTAAACTTTGTAGTTTATGTCCTTTTATTCTCTTTACTTCTGTCTCGTTTTTTTTTTGGTCGCACCTCGTATATCCTCATTATGAGCAAAGGCAGTGATTAGCTACACACTAAAAAAGAATAATGCGGGCTGTTCCCGACATTAAAATTTGTTTACAGAAGAAGTTCGCCTTGAAGTGACTTTTAAGAAAATTTAAAAATTGCTTTTCGTCTTTGAGAGGCATTAGCAATCAAATATGAATGGAATTGTTTAGCATTTCAAACATTACAAGAGCAAACAGCATAACATTTTTAATTTACAGTGGCCAAAAAAGGCATTATCACTAAGAATGGACTGTAAAAGGCCCTATTAAATTTTAATGCCCCAGCCCCAGCCCCATCTGCATTTATAATTTGTTTTCGTAAAAAATTGTAGAACCGACGCTTTACTCAAAGTTGCGTTCGAATAAATTAACATTTTGGAGAATATTAGTTTCGTCATATATTCATAGTCGGATTAATAAAAACAAGCTTTGGATGGTACGTAATTTAAATAAGGTCTTTTCAGCAGTCTGTTACATGCATCCATAGATTACAATTCAAATTTTGTTGGTTGATGTTAAAAAGATCAACCTCACTTCTGTTTGTTAACTACTGAACAGTATAAACGCGTTTTTGTTTTTTGTTTGTCAACCGTCAAAAAGTGCACTTGTAACCATAAGTTAGTCTGCCATTCTTTAACAAATTGAAGCTCACGTATCGTTGTAAACGGATTAAGTCTTTATAAAGCATCTTTATTATTGAGATTTAAAAATTTGTTGCTATTGCATTAATCGAATGACGCATTCAAAAAAATATGGATCACGAACGGGAGTTTATGAATCTTGCTAATTGGAACGCACGTGCGCGACGACTGTAATTGGCCTACAGTACACTTGCAATCCGGTAATTCATCTTAGTCACTTATCCGAAGTTGACGTAAGTAAGTGCTCGAGTGATTCACGAGAAAATGGATACCATAACTGCCGAAGCAGCCCAGACAGTACAGTGGCGTCGGTACCGAGAAACCGGTGGCTACGTCCGCCGGCAAGGAGGCGGCCGTAGATATGATCGATTTCTCGTTTCAATATTTCTCAAAAATCAACATATGACTGGCGTTGACCTCAAGCAAGAGCTAAGTGCGGTCAGAGGTGTAATCGCTCGCGCTTGGACAGTGAGAAGAAGACAGCCAACCTGACCCCAAAAGGCAGCTACGGGTCCCAAGCTGACTGCAGTCCGAAATACAAAGGCGACTGGAATTTTCTCGCAATCATCTCGATTGGGGCCTCGGCCATTAGAGTCAGACATTATTCATCGACTAGTCCAGGATGTGCCTACATGGCAACGATAGGAGACGTTGGGTCTATAGAAGGCCAGGAGAGCAATTTTCTCATTGCTGTATTCAAGAAATTGTTGCATATAAAGGTGGTCTTCCATGTTTAAGGCGGGAATTTCCATATATGGAAAAATCGAGTTGGTTTTCTTGCCTAGTGGAGGACGCGGAGAAAGTTTAATAGCGGAACGCTACATCAAGGACATTCTGGAGGAACAAGTTTCATTTGAGGGATTTGTTGGTGAGGACTTTATGCTAATGCACGACAATGTGCGATGACACACTGCGCGATTGACCACTATCTGCCTACCTGGCTGACAACGGTATACCAAAAATGTACTGGCCTCCGTGTAGCCCAGACTTGAATCCAATTGAGCATATCTGGGATGAGCTTAAGTGAAGAGTCTGGGTCAGAAATCTTGCACCAGGGAGCGTGATGGAACTGATAAAAGCGCTGATCGAGGAGAGGGAAGCAATACTTCAAGACAGCATAAGAAAAGTTATCTAATCCATGTGTAACCGCTTGGAAAGTGCAATTAAGAACAGAGGTGGCAACACCATGTATTAAAAAAATTATGTAATTAATTTCAACTTAGGACTTCATTTTTTTTATAATTACGTTTTTCCTTTCAACTCTTTTGTGTTACACATATTCTTAGGCCCATAACTTTGTCAGAACAGGTCCGATTCCAATTAAAGCGGTATCATTTGAAACCACAGTTTTTAAGCTTTCAAACAGTATATTGAACTTTACTTTGAATGCTATCGTAGTGGATACATATTTTCTCAAAACTTGAGCATGTTGCTGAGTCGATTGTTTTGCTTTCAAGTGTAGAATACTTAGTTAATGCCATAAAAGTTGATCATTCAAGGATGAAGAGAATTAATGAAGTTATTGGTTTGTTTCAAACTTCAAAAATAACATTACTAAAATCCAATTTTTTTTCAGAATTTTTATGGATGTGATTATTTATTTTTACTTAATGGTTATTTAATAAGATATAAGTATTATTTGTTATTATAGTTACTTAGCGACCAATTCACAGATCGAGTTGTCCATTGGCACGCTTAGATCATAAGTTGAAGTACTTGCGCAATCAATTCTAGAATCCTCGCAGTTACGCGCCAGCCGGTCAAGCAGAGTGCTGTAACTTGCCTTCGCAACCACGTCAGAACTACCAAGAGTTGTTCCGAATGTTTGGCAGTAATATGTGCGCTGCACTTGCACTCAGTTTTTCTAGGAAGATCCAAATTCCTAAAGTTGGTCGTTACACTGCTCTATCCTATCCCGGACCTTCAATGGTTTCTGCCATTTATGAGATGGGCTGTGGAAAAATTGCTATACTTCCTCAAAGTTGAATGTGTTGTGATGGTAAAAGTAGTAGTGAGCGTGGATGTTACTTGATTTGGTATCGCGCACGCTTCAGATCAATTGCTGGAATAATCAACAGCAACAAAGACATATTAGCTACCGTTGTTTGTTTTTAGGATTAAATACAAAATGTCTACATAGTGTAGTCTTTTTCTAAGAGAACTATGTCCTGATGCACACAATTTGTACTTTCTGCCCATTCCTTCAAGAAAACTGCTTTTAAATCTTCCTAATGTCCTATTATGAAGGTGTGAAAATTAAGTCAAACCTTCTTGGTAGTAATAACTGCAATCCGAATTCAACGCCATCAACATATTCCTAGATTTCCACCAGAAGATTACCTTCTGACTTTAAATAATCCCATTGTGTCTAATAAGTTTTAGCATTAAGTTCAGAGCAGTAATTTTTTTCCATTGTGATTTTGGGGATTCTGGGGCTTCCATTTCAGCACAATTTTTAATTCCAGTCAAGTTCCTGTTCTAGTTATAGTTCCGATGGTAATCATGTATATTTTCTTGCAACTCCCAGACTTCTCTGTAGTTGCAAAGGTTTGTTGTAGGTCTTCGGACACAGGACATCTATTTCCATCTCCAATTTTTCTAATTTCTGTTTTAAACTTCCCGGAACTCTCTCGTATTCTTCTCTTTTTTAAAACCTGTTATATGTTTTTCTTAAGATTACATTTAATTCTTTCTCAAACTGATGGAAGATCTTTTCGCGTTCGCCGTTAATATTTTTTGAAAACGTTAGGGATGTTCTTTTGTACTTACAATTTTTCTCAAACCTTAGAAATACTTTGCATTTATGCGGATAAATCAAATGTAAACCGAATAATTCTCAAATACAATTTACCGGACAGATAGGTAATTTTTGCTACCGTTATCGTAAAATAAAAAAGATTGTGACATCAGCTAATTGTACACAAACGCATTAACAGCAACATCATCGTTAAATCTTTCTTCTCCAAGCTCTAGAGTAATAAATGAGGGCTATAAGGAGAGTGCTCCAATAAAGTCCAAAATAAATTCTCAAATTTGTGTCGAGTTTTTTTTTATCTACTTTTCATTTTCAACTATGTCTTAAGTCTTCTCAAAACTTAGAACGGTTATAAATTTGCTCTCTGTAATGAGAAACTTGATAATAATCGGTTACGCAACCAACGAAGGCGTTTTTTGCTCTAACATTAGTATATGAGGAGATCCGTTTATCTTATGGCGTTTATTTATTTATTTTTATTTATTAAAAGATATAAGATCTTTTACGTGGGTTACAATCTGATCAATGAGCAATTTTGTTCTAACTTAAATGATTACGTTTGAAAATTCTTAAAACTAAGATCTTACTCACTAGTTTGCCTTGTGTTCTAGTAACTTAACTACATTAAACATATCATGTAGCACAAATACCGCACAATGCTCTGCTTTTCACTATCAATATTTTACTAACTCAAAAGGCTTCGTCCTCTTGAGTCTTCTTACTAAGTTTGAGTTGTCCAGGAGCTGGATAGCCTCGGCGTTCACGTGGTTGAGTAACCTTTGTTCATGGCTGCTGGCAAGTTTGGCGATGGTTTGGTCAACAGTTTCCATTCGAAGGTCCCGATGGATGTCTCTGTTTTCGCAGTACCAAGGTGCATCAACGATGTTTCTTAGTACTTTGTTCTGGAAACGCTGTATTACTTGGATGTTGTTTTTGCTGGCACAACCCTAGAGTTGGATGCCATAGGTCTAAACGGGTTTCAATATTTGTTTATATAAGAGCAATTTATTGTATGTGGATAACTTGGAGTTTCGTCCAAGTAGCCAATATTTTTTTTTCAATTTGACGCCAAGCTCTTCACGTTTTATTTTTTTTTGACATGAACTCTCCAGCGGAGTCTAGCGTCTAAGGTCGTACCCAGATATTTAGCCGAGTCTACATAGGGAATCTGGGTATCGTTGATTATGATAGGTAGATGTTGCTTCTGTTTGTTATTAAAGTCTAGATATACAGACTTATTTTCGTTTAACTTGATACGCCAAGTTTTACTCCAGGTGTTGATTTTATTAACAGAGGTTTGAAGTTTCTCGGCAGCCTCTTCATGATCTTTTCCGACAGCAATAACTGCGGTATCATCAGCAAATGTTGCTATTGTTTCATGTTCAAGTGATAATAAATGATAAATAAGATTGTAAAAGTTGTGAAAGTTGTTGTGGTAAAAGCAGCTTCAGTTTGAGAAACAATCCTTCATGTCAAACTTTGTCGAAAGCCTGAGCAATATCGAGGAAGGCGGTAGAACAATCTTTTCTTCCTTCTAGTGATTTTTCTATAACGTTTGTGATCCTGTGGATTTGGTCAATAGTCGATCTTTTTCTTATGGCGTTTATAAAGAAATACTGGTTTATGTTTGATTCAGTATGTACCTTTACCTTTAAAGTTTTTCCTGAGGGTGTTCTTCTGTGTTTATGTTTATAAATGCCCTTGGTGTTTTGTAATTTCCTTCTTAATTCTCTTTTCAAATTTACAAACATTTTTCCACGCAGCTTCTGTTCTTGGAAATCTTCTATTAAGTCTTTCTCAAAGTTCTGGAATGTTTTCCCAATTTCCACCTTAAATTACTAGACTGTATCTCTCATTGTTCTCTGGGGTTCTGGACCGCTCGTTAATGTTATTGTAGGTGTCAAAGTTCTGGAATATTTCCCTAACTATTTTCTCTTAATCTGCATTAACGTATCTAAAACCGTGCATTTGAACAGTGGCACATTCGGTTTCTCACCTTTGTCGCACAGTTTTCTTCTGGATCATTTTTAAAGTTTTTTTATCACTTTTCTATCTCATTTTTTAGTTTCGCCAGTTTTAATTCGTGTAACTTGATTTGTACAGGCATGGCAATTTATTGAAGTAGTTTTTCAAGTTGTGGTAAATCCCATTCTTAATCTCAGTTTTTTTTATTTCTTTGTATTTACATTATATAGGTACTATTACCGCTGTAGTGAGTTAGCAGCTAATTAACCTACTAATATTATTACAAATTATTTACTTCCATCAGTTGATTTGCTCCCAAGTGCACTGAGATCACAACGCCAACTGTTTCTTACTGCATCTGTCTTCTTGGGCTTAAATATTTGCGCAATTGGATTCTAAAATGTTTGCTGGAACTTATCCTTTGCGACTATGCCAGAACTACCGAGAATCGTTTAGAACTATTGGTTATATATGCCCACAGCTTTTCCAGGAGTGCCGAGCTTTATGAAACTAATCATTATAATACCAATATTTGTATAAAACTACCACGTTTTCTTTAAAATTAACATTACAATCAAATTGTTGTTGAAAAATAAATTTCATGAGCTTACCCGAAATGATCCTAGAAGTGTTGCGCGTGAATTGGTTGAAATTTAGTTAAATGAAGCATTGTTTTACCACTTTAGGCGTCGGTTAGAAAACCTAAAACAATTTCACTCATTTGTTCCAGTGTATGTAATAAATATTCATATATTTTATTTCTTAAATAGAAATGCAATAAACATTAAAATAGGGCAAATCACATCTCTAATGTGGATAAAAGTAATCATAAATGTGTACGTTCAAAACAAACTTTCAAGTAGATGGGCAAAAAGAAAACAAAACAAATATAGGCATCGGCTGCGAGGAGCTGCGTTGGCTGGAATGACGCTGACCTCACTAATAGTCTCAAAGTTCCTATCTCATGTAACAAAAACAAAACTGGCCTACCAGTTCATGAGTGAGTTAAAATTGCAGCATACTGTGAAGTGTTGCAATCCGTTGTTTTTGTACCTAGACCACGTGGGAGACAATAAAAAAATGTTATGTAAAGCTGATTCAGTCCAGAAAAATCAACACATCAGACAGTTTGTGGAAGTGAACTAATAAAAATTGAATTTTCGCTCGTGCGGGATGACCTACAAGCGCACGAGTATCGTATACTATTTTTCCTATTGAGTGCGCAAAGTTCGATACTGCGGTGTTGCGTGGGCGGAGGAGATGGGCGATTAAAAAAAAAAGCTGTTTCAATATTTTTTATAGACGCCATATTTTTCACTGTAAATGTTCAAAAAAATATATGAAGCGAGCACATCCTCGGATGCATCGTAACTGTCACTATTACAAGTATTTATAGACGCCATATTTTTCACTATAGACGTTCAAAAAAATATATGAAGTGAGACCTGCCTCGCGAACTGACGTTCTCTGCTGTACTAAAAAAAACAGCGAGTGAGAAGACAAAATATAGATGCAGGTTTTGACAGGTCTACTTAGTAAGATCAAGCTAGCGCCTTCTTATACTTTCCCGCACGCTCATCTACTTTCCCGCACGCTCAGCTGTAGGGAAAGTAGTACTTTGCGCACGCAAATACGTGCGCAAACTCGAACTTTGCGCACGATAGTAGGAAATAGATTATTATCAAATTTCTCACGACAGAAAGCGTAAAATCGTTAGAAATTTTGAGAAGACTAGAAACAGTTATTGGATCAGATGTATGCTTGGAATAAACAATTTTGAGAGCACGAGAAGCAATTGACAACACTGTCCGCAAACCAGCGCGGCTAAAAGTATACTCGCATTGTTCACCGGCTTCTCGCACATTTTTCTCGGCGTCATATAACAATGCTAATCCATAAGTTTTTAAATTACCTTTCACTAGCTATTTGTTCAAAAATTTTCTTTATTTTTTTATTACTAAAATTTTGCAAAAAAGTAATTTTGTTTTAGTGATTTCTTAACTCTTCTACCCTTCTTACATTTTATTGACATGTTTCTAAGGAGAGTCCAGAGTCATATTTGGTTTTAGCCAATAATATTTTTTGTCAATTTCTTTATCGATTGGAACATTTTAATTAATTTTTCATCCATTTTTGCCTTGTTCTTCGTCGCTTTGTTTTAATGGTTGAGAGGTGGCCTGGTTGATTACAAAATTTAATTGCTGCAAGACAAACCTTTAATGAATGGTCTCTAAAGATTAAGATGATCATTTTCTATGGTGGTAACTTCTCACGTTCTGTGGCACAATTTTCTGTAAAAATTATTACAAAATTTTTCATGTAAACTAAAAAAAAATTAATAAAATTTTTATGATAACAAAACCAATACATAGAATTCTGTAGTGTAAGAAATAGCATGTTTTCAATTGAATAATCCTAAAGCAGACGGAATTTATTTTAGAAGTAATCGTTGCTAACGCTATCGCTGTTGTTTAAAATGAAGAAAGCATTATGGTGTTACCACAAATGCTCTGGTATAGTGAAAGACTTATAAAAGTACCAAGGTATACATTTATATTTTATATTAAAAAATATGAAGTTTTTTGTTCAACTTTATCAACATTTTTTCATAAAATTGCAGTGAATCAAACATTATCCTAATGTCATGGTGATTTCATTAACACTTGTATTAAATTATCCAATGTTTGGGGAACGGGCACATGATGATCAACACATGATACCCTAAAATGTCTATGAGAAACATTTGCTGAAATAACGAAGAAAGTTGAAGATTAGATGCTACTTCATTAATGGGAAAGCCCCTTGTGAGGAAAAATGCGTTAAATCTTTGTCGGATAAATTACATTTGGACGTAGCTTATATCAGAATAATAAGTTTTTTTAACATTTCCACATAAAAAATACATGACATCAATCAGGAACATCACAAAGTTTTTCATGAAATTTCAGTTATCAATAGAAAAATGATTAAAGTGCATATAAACGTAACGTCGTGATATAGAGATGGGAATCGTCAAAAATGATCTAAATTTTGGATGAATGCATTTTTGAGATAGTGAAGAAAATTTAAGATTAGATACTACATCTAGAAAGAAAAAAATATTGTGAGATAATTTACTTATTGGGCTTTACTTATATCAGGATACTGCGATGCTGATGGACCCGGGTTCAGTTTCCTGCCTGACGGGTGAACCTACTCAGTCACTAGAAATAATTGAGTATCTGCGTTCACTCGAACAAGGGGTAATAATGATGGTCGTCTAAGGCGCGGTGTGCCACATCGCCCCTCATCAGAGATGGTGTGCGACGACCGGGCAGAGAGAGCGAACATATGAGAGCCTTACCATTATTATATCAGGATAATAAGTTTCTGTTCAATTTTACCACGTACAAAAACGTAGCACTAAGCTGCGATATCATGAAATTGAAGTGATTCAAAAGTTATCGACGATTGGAGCATGTAAGTGTAACTTACTGACTTTTTCATTAACATTTAAATTAAGCTATTTATTTTTTGGGTGGGGGTAATGAGAATCAGCACAAGATCATCCAAAATTGCGAATAAAAATCAATACAAGATCATAGATAATTTAGATGGTTACAATTTATTGAGATAATGAAGAAAGTTGAGATGGCACTTCATTGTTGGTAAAGTTTTTCTTGAGAAAAGATGCCTTAAGACTTTTGGGGGAAAATTTACAAGTTGGATATTACTTCAATTAGGAAGAAAATGTTTCGGTTTCCTGTATTTAAAACTAACTGTTTTCGCTATATACAGAAAGAGATAAAGATTTAAATTTCTCTTTAAAGAAAAATGTATGTAATTATTTAGTAAAGATCTCTCACCATTAATATACCATCATCATCGTAATCAATAACATCTTAATATCCGTAGGTGTTGAGCTGATAATACTTTTAACAAATCCAGTTTATGTCGAAGGTTTTGCTTCTACAAATTTAAACAATTTTTTTGTTCGTAGCCTGTCATGTTTTCCATTTTTCTTCGAGTATTTCAGCTATGCTTGTGTTTTAAAATTTCCTCAATCTTCCTCTTTTGCTTGCCTTTCCAGATCATCTTATTATGCGTCCTGTCCACTTTAACTTCTTTCTATCCATTTTTCTTTTAGTGGTTCTGTCGTTAGTTCCTCCTCATGTGTCGATTGTGTTTTTTATTATATTAGCCCAATAATTGTTTTTAGTACTTCATTTCGGAAGCTTATGGTCTATTTGACAATCTTTCATTTAATATTCAGTTTTTTGCCCTGCAGGTAAGAATAGGTACATATAGTGTTTGGTACATTGTCTAATACCATAGCACGGTATGCTCGTGTTGCCATTTTAATTCTATTTCCTATTTTACCTTCTTGCGTTTCTTTACTGTTTATTATTGTGCCCAGATATTTGTATGATTCAACTTGTTCCATAGTTTTTCTTCAATTTCTACCTTACAGTTGACGTTCTTGTTTTGAGATTTCCACTACTTTTGATTTTCCATATTCACTGTTATATTCTTCAGATTTTTTATCCACACACTTAAATTCTTCTCCAAGTTCTTACATGTTTTACCAACAAGTACTATATCTATCTTCTGCAAAAATACAAGCTCCAATTTATACTACGCTCAAGTTCTTATATTTTATCAGATAGCTCTTTATTTTACTCCACGTCTCTTTTATCACTTTATCTATTACTTCCCCCTTCCACAGTTTTAAGCCATTTGGGTTTTATTTCGAGTTTTTACTTTTAATTGTTTTTAAAAGATCATTCTATACTCTTTTACTCTTTAGGCTTTTTCATATTCCTTTTCTGCTAACCATCGAAACCTTTTTCATATCAACTAAACCAAGTAAAAGATTTTGTCTTTTATTATTACTTTTTTACTTATTTGTTGGAGGATAAATATGTGGTCTTATGGACTGTGGGCTGGTCTGAATTCACTTTTTGCAGATGCAAAAATGGTTTATTAACTCCTCTAAGTTTCTTTTCTATTATTGTTTTGTATACTTTTCGTGCTGTGCACAGCAAGGATATTTTTTGTAGTTACTGCAATCCCTTTGTCGCCACCCTTATGTATAGGTAATACTATGACAGTATTCCACCCATTCGGTATAACTTTATTTCTTCAACACTTTAAACACATTAAAATATTGCATCCGTTGTTCCTTAATCTTTTCCTGATCCGCAAGTATTGCTTTAATCTGGTCTTTATTCGCAATAGTTGTATATCCTTCTTGTTTCTCATGTTTTTTAATATTTCGCAGAAAAGTTTTTGGTTGTCTTCTCTCAGGATTTTTGTTTTGCTTCTTGTGCCATCACCTTGACCCTGTTTTTGTAAGCAGTATACGTCAGCTGGTGTATTTTCTATAGATAGATTTTCCACCTTCTTTTCTTCTCCTTTACTTCTTTCTTGATGCGTTCAATCCACCACTCTGTTTGTCTTTTGAGCTAATTTATTCTAGAATATTTGGCCCTTCTTTTATAATATCTTTGAATTCCTCTCATAAATTATCCATATTCAGAATGTTTTTTATTCTATCGCTTTTCTAAATTCTTTTTCTGTTAATTCCGTATAATTTTAATTTTTATCTTCTCTTATATTTGGTTTCTTTCCTCTATATTTGAATGTGGGTAGGAGTAGAGATTTTGTGTCTGCTATTAATTCTCACTTAATTTACTTTTTTCTAACTTTTCCGGTACTAGGGCATAGTCTATGATGGATTTTTCATTTCTTTGTGATACTTTTTTGTTAATTTGAATGTTTCTTTATACTACTAAAATAAATACGTTAAAAAAGGGTAACAAAAATTCTTGGAGACAAGGAAGAAATTTTCCCAACTAAGAAAATGTAAAAGGCAGCAAACGCCAAATTTTCTGGAAAATTAAAAAAAATAAATTTTGACAATTCTTGCAAGATGCGTGAGCTATAGCAAATCAAACTGTGATCTTACAACCCACATTTATGTCCCTATAAGTTTCTTTCGAATCAGAAATCTGATCAAAATTTATTTTGGTCAGTTTTCTCAAGGGACGCAATCTTTTTCTGTTAAAAAAACACAAAATTTTCTTCAAAAATTTGGAAATATTTTGAAGAAAAAATTCTTTTTGAGAATATTAGAGTTGTGAAAACGTTGTAGAAGGTGGTGAAACTTTAGGTGAAAATTTGAAAAATTGACTCATTTTTTCTTATGTAGAGAATTGTTGGAGTCTTGAAAACAAAACTTGTAAGCAGTTGGTTTAATCCAATTCTTAGTTGCACTTATATTTCGAAGCCTGCCCTGAATTCGATAACCACCCAAGAGCCGATCGCTGCGATGACTCGCGATGAGTCAGTCGCCGGCGGCCATCATTTTCGGCATGCTGCGGAGGATGAGTGGCGCCGCGGTGACTCAGCCGCGAAGCCCAAGAGCGGCCGCCGCTTCTTCGGCGGCAGCCCAAAGGGGTGACGAACTGCACTCCGGGAGCAGCAGCGGCGGGGCATGACTACTCCAAAAAGAATGCAGTGCAACGAGAAACCGGCGAGCCTGAGAAGACGGCGCCGCGGGCTTCCCATCGCGCTCTTGCCCGCCTTGGATTTCATTGTTTTCGACCACTTCCGGTGCGGCGAGGAAGCGGCGCGTGCTTGGCTTCGCAGCGGGGACTTCCATCCGCCGCCGCGGAGATGATAGCAATCTTGTGATAAAAACAAGACCTTTGGGTTGACAAACGTTTGTAGTTTGCATTAGGATTCACTCATCGTTCTCCCCTTCCTTCCAGACTCAATCGCTTCTTTATTCTACCCAGAAATGATTTCACATTCAAAAACAGTTGGAGGTCTAAAAGGGCCAAATAAAAGGAAATGAAAGGTTGGTTCAAATACTGATTTTTTTCCAAAAAAAAAAACATATTTTCCAACACTTCCCCTCCGAAGTCAACACGGTTTTTCCAACTGAAAGCGTCCTGATGCCCTTTTCAAAAAGTTTTTGGCTAGCAGCCTATCCACTCTCGAACAGTCTGGATGACTGTGTTGTCCGCAAACCGCATGCCTTGCAAATCTGATTTGAGCCTTCCGAACAGGTAGAAATCACTTGGAGCCAACATCGGGACTGTATGGCGAATGTGGCAGAAGGTTGTATGTAAATTCTGGAGAGTTTTCATTGTTGTTTTGATCGTAAAAGAGCATGCATTGTCTTGGAAAAGGCTACCTGCTTTCCATCTGTCTTCCGGTTGAACGGATCTTTTTCTTCACATCTATTGCCAGGACGTGTGAGTAATAAGCTGTATTAACTGTTCTGCATCTATCAGAAATTCTACATGGATAACTCCCTGCCAATCCCAGAAGAACGTTGTCATCACTGTTCCTGCCGAACACCTAATCCGCAATCTCTTGGGTTTGGGAGAATTGGTATGCCGCCACTCGCGTGATGACTGCTGGGATTCTGGAATAAAGTAGTGCATCCACGTTTCATCGGTGCTCACTATAGACTTCAATAATGCATTACTTTCGTCTTCAAACTGTACCTTTGTCTTCTGCTGTAGAAGATGACTAGCAGCTTGAATGCGCACCATTTTATTCACGTCTGTCAAAGTGTATGGTACTACCCTTGCAATACTGAATAAACCAAAAGATACTAGTGCAACAAATTTCAGAATGCGGCCCATAAGAGCAGCGTCGCGTAGACATATGTGGTGAGGATTTTTTGCATTCCGTCACTCTCAGCGATCAACACAATGTCTTCTAGGAATCCAGCTGTTGCACACGTACACGGCAAACCTTCTAGGCGTTTCCGTTCAGGAGTTTCGAGACATTTTCGAGTCCTTTCTGGAATGGCGCCAAATAAGCATAAATATCGCTCAGCGGGACAGCAAGAAGATTTGAAGTAGTGACAACGAACTGAGCGCAGGTGTTACATAAATATTGTGTAATTTTACTTTATCTGTTATTTATGTTATGTACATAAATGGTGTTAAATAATTTTGATGATTTGTAAGTAAAACAAATATGTAGTTTAAGAAGATTTGCACGTCTTATTCATCACTGTAAAGGTCGGATACGTTTTGAGTATATTATAGTAGCTACGACATTTTGTTTCGAGCGACCTTGCAAATCAGCACACAAAGTAAAAAAAACAATTACTGTACACAATAATAATAATAATAATAATAATGGTGATCTTTACGCGCCCCGCGTGGAAACACAGCCTACGAACTGAAAGGTTAAGGCTTTCATATGTTCGCTCACTGTGCCCAGCACCATCTCCGGTGCGGGGCGATGTGGCAAGCACCGCGCCTTAGACGACCGCCATTATTACCCCTTGTTTGAAATAGACGGATCACAATTAAAAACATTGATCTCTGTAAGTAGGCGAAAAATTGTAGTTGCCGACGGCAACGTTTCCAAAGCTATATTAAAGAGGGATCAGAAAGAAGAGTCAACGATGAAGACAGAATGAGGACTAGATAGTTTATGTCCCTTACTTTTCCGATGATTCGGTAATGTTGAACGGACCTTGCTATGGCGACGATTGAAATGTTCCCATATTTTTTTGGAGGAGCGTAAGCCAATTATAGAGCCAACAAAAAGGACTGACGAAACACAAGTGGTCTTCTGACACTCCCTGTAGACGGCGTTACTTCTCGGTTTCTTCCTTCAACGATGGCATGAACAAAGTCATGTGTAAGCTTTGTTGCAGTGGAGACAAAGTTAAAAATCGCAAATTTCTGTGGAAACAATACAATAAATCCAAATGCATAAGGAGTCAATAATTTAATTTGAGGTTAGTCGACAACTCTTCCGCACCTTTTTACCCAAACCAAAGAAAAGGTAACACTTAACCTGCAAGTTCATTATCATCTTCTTCAAGTTAATCAGTTTCGGCTGTAAGTTTTCTTTAATTATCGCCATTTCTAATTAAAGTTAAAGCCGAGAAGTTTTCTGCATCAAATCATTATCAGAGTGAGTATGAAGTGATGGTACAACTACAAGTCATAGTATAATAGTAATCACGCACGAATACTTTGACTGCAACATCGCCGTCAAATCTTTGTCCTTCAAGTGTTTTTTTTTGTAGTGATTCGAACAAATGCTAGTCGCAAAGCGATAAGTCCAGACTGTAAAGAGAGTGTTTCAGTATAGTTCAGACAAATTCTCAACTTTTTGTCGAGCTTGGGCAGTGGTATGAGGCTGGGCGTTGGCGTAAAACAAAATATCGGTTTAGACAGACAAAAATTTCAGTAATCGTTAATTGACGTTGAAAAATACGAATATTTTCCTTACTCACTCTGGCCCTTTACTCTGACATGGTAATAGCTAACTAAAGAAACGGTAGTGCTAGGTACCTGCTATGAGATGAGCCCATAAAAATTCCAAAATTTTTGTCTTTCTAAAAGTACATAGTTTTTCTTCAAGACTATCCATGTCGTTAAAATAATGTTTGGCAAAAGTTGATGTGAATTTAATAATGGGGAATAATCACCAAAGAGTAATGTTTGGTGGAAAAATAAAGTAACCGAGGTGCAAGTTGAGTTGTAGTAGTTACGTTTACGTTAAATTTTCTTTGCTCTACAAGTTTTAAAAATTAAATGGCCCAAACCAGTCAAAATTGCAAAATATTGCTGTCCGAAACAAAACATCAACTCTGTGCGGCTGTTGAAAGCATCCTTTTATGTACACATCTACATATTCGCCATGTAGAACTTTTGGTGATTGTTTTTTTCTTTTCAAATTACCAGTAAAACACCAGGAATTTCTAAAATTCGAATTAGAGAACAACTAATCTGTCATCCTCCTGCAAAACATGAAAAATTGTAGCGTTGTTATTATAATTAATTTAAAGTTTTTTTAAAGTTCGAAAGAAGATAGCATTAATATTTGAAACTGATGGAAGATGAGGTAATTATTGAAGTTTACAGCCTACCATCACATTCTGAACTATCTTACCTAATAGAAACAAAAATTGTTATACTATCACATGTAGATGAGGGAAGAATGACTTCTAGCAAATTGTTTTCAAGATGAACGTGAAGTCGTTCTTTAATTATACCAATAATTTATCTTTAATTACAAAAATTGTGAAAATTAACTACACTTTGTAGGAACGGGAAAAATTATAAAAGTCACCGTTGAAGTTCTTTAAAGTTTGATGACTAGAATCAATAATGTGAAACTTTACTTTTCACTCGCTACTCTAAAGAGAACTGCCTAAAGACGTAACGACCATATCATAAATGACAATTCTAAGAGAATAAATAAAAGAAGTTGATAAGCATGGAAAACGAGGTTATTGAGACCATAATGATAATTAATTCAAGAAAAGCAATTGTTATAAATGTATAGTTTAAGGTAAATTGTGTTTGGGCAACACATAAGAAAGACGCACTGGAGCTTTTGACAAGTAAAATAAAATTACTTTATATGTGTATGATACATAAAATGTACGAGGCGCATTCATAAAGTAAGGGCCGTTTGGTCACAGAAAAAAATGTACTCATAAGAAACAAATTTTATTGTCATATTTAGTTAGGTACAATCTTACTTTACTTCTGACATAATCGCCGTTCACTTAAGCATTTTCGTACCGCTGCACCAGCTTCTTTAACCCCTCTGCATAGAAGCTTGCCGCCTGAGAGTTGAACCAGTTGACAACGGCGTTTTTGAGTCCGCCTTCGGTTTCAAAACGTTGTCCACCCAGCCACCGTTTAAAATGCAAGAAGAGGAAGTAGTCGCTAGGTGCAAGGTCGGGACTGTACGGTGGGTGGTCAAAGTTCCCAACGAAAATCTTGAATTTTCTCAATGGTTTTGGCAGCAGTGTGAGGACGCGCGTTATCGTGGAGGAGGATTATGCCAGATGACAGTTTCCCGGCGTTTGTTTTAGATCGCACGTCTCAAGTGTTTGAGCGTTTCGCAGTACACGTCAGCTGTAATTGTTGTCCCACGTTCCATGAAATCAACCAAAAGAACACCGTCTTTGTCCCAAAAACTGTAGCCATCAATTTTAACTTGTGTACTGAGTTTGTTAAATCTTTTCGGTTTTGGTGAGATGAAAAATTGTGCTTGTTATTATAATTAATTTAAAGTTGTTTTAGAAGTTCGAAAGAAGATAGCATTAATATTTGAAACTGATGGAAGATGAGGTAATTATTGAAGTTTACACCAAACTTCACATTCTGAACTATCTTTAATAGAAACAAATTGGTTACTATCACAGTACCTGAAGAAGATTTGAGCAAATTGTTTTCAAGATGAACGTGATCGATTCTTTAATTATACCAATAATTTATCTTTAATTACCAAAATTGTGAAAATTAACTACACTTTGTAGGAACGGAAAAATTATAAAAGTCACCGTTGAAGTTCTTTAAAGTTTGATGACTAGAATCAATAATGTAAACTTGACTTTCTCGCCTTTAAAAGAACTGCCTAAAGACGTAACGACCATATCATAAATGACAATTCTAAGAGAATAAATAAAGAAGTTGATAAGCATGGAAAACGATCGTTTTGACCAATAATGAATCACAGAAGATTAAAATAGGGTATAATGATATTGGGCATGTTTGTGTTTGGGCAACACATAAGAAAGACGCACTGGAGCTTTTGACAACAAAATAAAATTATTTATATGGTATGATACATAATGTAAAACATGCTTCGAACGCTCAATAAATATAAAATCTGCCTTACTTTAAATTTGGATATGATTCTCTTAGAGATACAAAAGTAGTGTTTTTGAGCGGTGATGATGCTGTCATATTTAAACAAATCCGAAAGGTTGGTTCCAGATATAACTCCCTACCACATTTATAGATGAACATCGTCCACTTTCTTGCTCTCCTAATATGTAAGAACTGTGAAGACTGGGACGTATCGGTGAAAATATTCTTGTGCTAAAATGGAAACAGTCTGTCAATACTACATATTTGTGGCCTATGTCAACTTAGTGAATTTTTTATAGAGACAATTTACAGTAGTTACCCTTGCAACTATTCTACATACTCAGCAATTCTGCTGCGAGGATTTGTTTCCTCAGTTTAAAAATGTTGTTGATGCCAGGATTGTCTATCCGGATTCACTGTAGAAAAATACTTATAATGCTCTGTAACAGATAAGGAAAGGTAGTACAGCAAAAATGCACTGTAGGTGCTATAACATGGCACACATAGCGTTCAAACAAGTTTATATTTAATTCTTTTATATATTGCATATAAACACCAGAAATGTGTAATAGAGAAGAAATATAAACGAAAGAACAAAAAAGGCCAACAAATTCTCTTCTGATATAAAGAGAATGTATACCTGCAGACAAGTTAATTGTTTCTTTCTATATACTTACTGAGAAGTAGATTATAACGTAAAGGCCGCTTTGCGGCCTTGTTAAAGGTAGGTAGTAAATCTTTCGAGAGGTGTGCGTTGAGGCACTTCGCGACTTAAATGTAGTCACTGGCAGATAAATGTGAAAGGGGCTATTTTTTAGGCCACTTGCACTGGTTTTATTGAATTTCTGATAGCGGATTCGGATTCTACGTCAAATTTGGTTGTCCCTTTTGTTTCTTCTAGAGGAAACCGGCGGCCAGGGAATTTTATGTGCTATCCTTATAGTTTATAAAAAAAAGAAATATAGAAAGGGGTGAAAGCACAGAACTCGCGTTCTTGAAGATGGCGAGCAGTGTCTTGTGACTTCAAGCATTTCTGGATTGCTTTTCTTGATAAGGCTTAGTGGACTGTTTTTTTTGAAAAACCTAATAGTCAACAAGTTTAAAAATGTAGATTTTTCAAATTGAATAACCTAGTTTCTTCTTTAAGTACCCAAGAGATCAGAAGCTATATTAGTCTAGAAAAAAGAGACGATTTTAAATGTAGAATTTTCGTCTCAAACCTCTTATTTTCTATTAATGAGCAAGTTTTCTTTGATAGGCAGAGTTTTATAAGTTGCCTACCTAAACAGTCGCTGGTAATTGTTAAATATGGGGATGTGGGTAAAAGTTTCCGATCCCTTTGTAACAAAAAAGTTTGGAAGAATAAAGACTTACTAACCAATAGTCAGAGATAGGAAAAGATATATATTAATTAAAGAATAAAAGTAAAAATACCCAAATGCGTTGTTTGTGCATTTCTTTATAAAAAAAACTATAGTAATAAAAAACAAGAAAAACAATATATGTAAGTAATTTTAGAATTAATGGAATGGAGTGTGAGAAGGCGAGACTTATCATTCGTTCTATATAACTGAACTAAGAGCTGCATACCTATATTACGTATTGAATCACTATTGACTCAGATTTTATTAGGTGCAATATTTTGAAAAGCGAAGAAGAAGTAATAGAAAAAAAATTAACTGTTTCTCACAGAACATTCTGTATTATGCATGGACAACGAATCATTAACAACGGTAATTTAATGTCTCATGGTTACTAATATTTCATTAATGTTCCGCTAATTTGCTGGAAAACTATATTATTCCTAAAACTATCCATAAAATAGATTTGGCAGAACTAAGAATGGAGGTATGAGAGTTAGTAATCTTATGCATGACACTTAAAGTTAATCTAGGACATCAAAGTATTTTTTGATCGTGTAGTGTATTTTATTAAAACAAAAATCAAGATTTCGGCTTTAGACTATCAATGGATATGATGTTTTTATATCTTCATACGTTCTGGCTTTAGAGATCATCTTAAATGAAGACAAATATTGGCGTTTCGCTTTACCTAGAGCCATCTATTTGCATAACATTAAGTTAGTTAAGCCATATTTTATCTTTGCTGATGTTATCATAAACTCGAAAAATAATGTTTTTGTACTACATTTCTGCTATTGACACTTGGAGATCGTTTTTCTACGCCTAGTATCACCATAGGTAGCATCTTAATCCACTGCTTTAAGTTGTCAGTGAAATCTCTCCACTGTATTGTTTGCTACTGGATGATTGTAAAATTAATCATCTCTGTTATACGATTTACTTTCCTAAATAAATGTGACTCAAATTGTTCTTATACAGGTTGAACATTACTGATCAGATAATAATTATGATATAAAGTTGTAGTTGTAATGATGATATTATTCCTTTATCCCGGAGACTTAAATTCCTCTTTGTTCTTCTGTGAAACTGCCAGGCTTCATTTCAATTCAATTTTCTCAATTTGAGGTTGTTTAGAGGAGCTTGGATTAGCCCAACTTTCAATACGAGCTTCTTCTAAAAGTTCAACATATCCAAAACTACTGTATTTGTTTGTTTGTTTTTGAATGTGGAATATCTTAAATTGTCTTGATTTTTCCTAATGGGTGTTGAGTGCAGCTAGAGTTGATTAGACTGATGATTGCTAGAAATAACATTTGGACAAACTGATCATCATTAATTACTCTTGTAGAAGAATTTTTTGGAGGTTTCTCAAGTAAAGGTAGTAGTAGCAAAAGTACCTCAATAATAAATCTCTAAAACATGAGTCATAGGAAACAGCAGTCTTTGAGCTATACTCTTCAGTGACCCAAAATATACCAGAACACTTCCACCAGCTCCAGGACATGACGGATTGTGTAGCGGTGGGATTCGGTCATCCCGTTTCATCCAATAGTAACCATCGCATCTTTATTCCCTCCTTCGATTTGGCAGCATGTCAAATGAGGATGGCCTAACAATGCTATTTAGATCCTAGTTGCCTGGAGTTTATCTGAAGTTCACCGTCATGCTTTCTTTATGAAAGGAATAAAGTTGTTTTGATAAAGAGTTTTGTTTGATACTTTGCCTTGACTAAGATTGGTAAAAAATAATTAAGTCTACTAGACTTTTACACTAATGGGTTTTCTACGATGTGCAGAAGATGTAGTCGCGCTGTAAGTTGTCCATTTCCCACATTAACAAGGGGACTGTGTGCATATGTTTTTGAACCTGAGAGTTACAGTACCATATAACTTAGTTGAAGTAAGCTTGCATTGTAACATTTGAAGAAGAGTGTAGTAAACTGATTTTAGAGAGTTACAGAATCTCAATGTTAATTTTCGTATTGTAGAAGTTAAGGAAGAGTATAAACACCCATCTTCAAGGTATAGCCACTCACTACGTATACACGTTGTAGAAACCATAGACCCAATTTTTAAGCTTAAAAATCTCTAAATTGCGGGAAAATACTTTATAAGTACTTTCGAATAAAGATATTTATCCGATTTGTAAACTTTGTTATTCCAGACTTTAGAATTCTTAACTTTCTAGTTGTCTAAAGAAGCTGGAATCTCGCTTGCCTAACTTTTCGTTACTAAAACATGTGTTGACTGTTAATGTAAATATAAAAAAAAACATAAGCTAATGCTCCAAAACTGCTACAAAAACATCTCCTCATACAAAGATGTGTCCAAATGTCTTTGTCTCGCTTAATTTTCTCAACTCCAAGTTTCTTTTCAACATTAAAGAGGCTCAAAACAGGTTTAGGAGTACCACGAAGAAGAAGCGTAAAGAATGCCAGTGCGAGAAACTTTGTTTTCGACATGATTGAGTTGCCCCGACCATATCCAAAGCTTGGGTTTGAGTTGATATGTAAGTACATGGCGGGCTCAATATCTTCCAGAATCTCTGACATAAACATATCAGAAAAGTCACAAGAGTCTGTTAAAACTGCGAAAAAACAGCAACCTTATAAAATGTGAAAAATTAACAGGGTGCTGAAGAACTTATAGCAGACATCATCAAAAAAAATGATGGATTTGTCTAAAATGGCGTAGTTTGAAGGTTTAGGTAATATAAGACACTCACTGAGAAAATTTTGGTAAACAGATTCTTGTAAGTCATGGACATGGATCTTCAAGATTCCTATAAACTGTTTTTCCTAATCCCGAAAAGAGTCCTTTTTGACAAATCTTCCTCCATCAAAACTGAATTTAAGTTTTGAACCTAAGGGTAATGAGCATAATTCCCCAAGAAACAAAGCAAATCTAACAATAGCATGCTGTGGCTGATCGTTATCCCAATAACTGTTTCACCATTCCTCGTCCGCCTCAAGCTGTCGATGCACGCATGTGCACGATGCATATCTTTCTCACGTCCACCTTCCATTCATGCACATGCAATTCCAAGCGTTTCTCACAGCGCGGCCAACCAGCCCATTAGAGTGACGTGACGCACATAAAGCGGCGCCATATCGATATCGCATCTTCATATTTTACATGTCAATCGAAAAAGAAGCGGAGACAATGCTCCTGGCGCTTCAATTTATGCGTCTGCGGAGTTGGCAGCACTGGGGCGCCCGCGGCGCCGCCGAGCGTTTCAGCGAAACCGTTAAAGCAGCGATGGAGGAAATTTTAATTAATGAAAGCGAAGCTATTTGCATTTCAATCCGGAGCAGCGCGTTCTGCTACAGTGGCTCCGGAGCGAGTAACACTGACCCCGGTTACGCCAGCAGGCCTGACGTTAGCGCACTTATGAATTTGTAGGAAAACCAGAGCTGACTAGAACGCGTAAGACAATTATATAAATTATAAAAGGAAGCACCTGGAAGAAGAAAGAAGATAAAAATAATAACGCATAAAAAAGTAGGGGTGTAATTAACTTAATTGACTTTGTATAATTAGCAGAATAACAAAAAGCGTCTTATTAATTTATAAATAAATCTTAATTTTAATTTTTCTGCGGTGTTTTTCGTAATCCGCTGGAAGGGCCAAATATTTCAGTTTGTATATATAATTAGATATCCCCCGTCGTTTTTCTGTAAAGGCAATAGAATAAAGTGCGGGAGGGTAGAAAAGATTATTCAAAAAGATTTTTTTTGTACAACTTGTTTAGAAGAGAAGTGAGTGCACGTTTCATTAGAGGCATTTCTATTTTTTTGGTGTAGCACGGTTCCACTTATGGATAGACGACTGAAGTTCCTCCTTGGACAAAACTTACCTTAACTACCTCGATCGGAGTAAGATATGATAAACATGAAGCGTAAAGTAGCACGATGTATTCGAAAGCTTGTAAGTAATAACGCACCTTGTCTCCAATGCTCACTGGTAATGATTTCAGGAGAGGGAAACATATCCATTAGAAGAATCTCCTCTCGACCTAAAAGGCACTATCCATTTGTTGAATAAATATATAATTCTGACCGTACCTTCTTGGGGAGAGAGCTTTCAATGTGTTGCGGTCATCAAACGCTCAAAGAAGGCCTTCAGATCTACGCTATATAGCTAAAGAAGCTACCGACATGCCTCCACAGTTTTCGCTTCTGATAAGTGGTGATTGTATGTGAAACCCATTGTGCACATACCTTTGTCATCTTTGAACCTTCGTTTTAAGTATTGCAAAGCAAATTTGTTACATCCCCAATGATTTGCCTGTTTACCATCTTGAAGTCAGGCGTATACTGAATAATGTGTTGCTTGCGCTCATTTACCAGACCCATGCTTTTTTTCTCATTACAGTCGTTGTCGCATTTTAAACTCCGATATTAAATTTAGCAGTCTTGTGACTCGGTAATGCGTTCTCACATATGGCTACTAACCTGATAGATGTTTGAAACACCCATGCTCTTCTTCCAAGACAACCAAGCCATCCATCGCTGCTCATGAATGTCTGCTTCCTTGATTTTCCACTTTGTCAGTAACTGTCCATTTAGTACATTAGCACACACAGGGGCATATCGAGGGTTTGAGAGAAGGGGGTAAATGCTAATCATTTTTGAACACTCTGAATGCTACTAAATTTATCCACCGACAAAATTCGGTAGATCTCGGATGAGTACAAAACATTCAAAAGAATGAGGTCTTGGGAAGTTAATTTAATATTGGGAAATTAAGAACCCTTAATATAGATTATCTAACCAAATAGATATAAACACTTACTGGTCATCAAATTGTGCTACAAGCCAGATGTCCCAACAGATGACAGTTCGGTGATTTGCAATATCGCTCAATGGTAATACTTTTACGAAAGAGCAGCCAATTAACCAGAAGAATGTCTTCTTAATCTTAAGACTTTGATGTGCTGTCAGTCTATAGACTGATGTTCTTTTTCTGATGTTTGTGTCAGATCTGCTAGATCAAATGCTCAAAGAATGTATCCGAATGCACGTTATACAGCTTTAGGCATTGTTGACTATCTCTAAATGTTTCTATTCCTGCTAAGCGGTGAAAGTTATAAGCAGACCATAGCAGTCACCATAGATGATGGTATCTGCAAGACAGACCTACTGTATTGGCCAGTGAATAGAATTCAATTTGTCTATTTGCTATTATTAAGTCCAACACACGCTGGATAATATGTGCAGCACATACGGTCCGAAGCAATACTGCTTTCCTCCTTAGTTTTTCGCTTTGTCCACAACTGTACTCACAACACTGAACGAATGACTTATTTTATTAATACTCCTTCACATACTTTTCTTTCTGTGCGTTCCAATGTCATTTGGTGGTATCACGAATACCATAGTACACTCGTACCAAATGCCAATATTTTTAATGTCCTAAATTATGTGTGAGTTTTATGTTTCCTTGCTTTGGTTGTGGTTTGAACATTTCTATGGTCCGATTTTTTTCTCACTGGATCTTCTTTTTTATTGCTTTTCTTTAATTTTTAAATTGTCTTCTATATTACATTTGTATATGTTCTTATAATTAGCATTGTTTACATTAAGATTCCAATTGTACTTAAGTTCCTTTATTTAATTCTAATTTTTCTGTATAGTGTGTTGCCTAATCTATGTGTTTAATTTTTTAAAATTTAATAACCTCAAACTACAGGCTTCAATTGAGTGAATTTAAGCATAAAAGCGCAAATAAGTGTTGGAAAAGAATCAAGGAAGTAATGGGGTTAAATTGCGGCAATGAAAGTCAAAAGCGTATTAAGAACAAGTAGAGGTTAGAAGAGAAGCGACGTTGCCAATATTACAATTAATTTTCCAATCGTCAAGACTAACTTGCACAGGTTGATGTAAATGACAGCGAAGGTTTTAATCCGGAAGAAGAAAGGAACGAGTGAGTAGATTTTCTGATACGTTTGAAAGATTAAAGAGACATACAAAATACTTGTAAAGGCAAAAGGCTCGCCAGATAAAGACTTAGATAGAAGTAAAGCAAATTCTTTCGCAGATGATGAACGAAGTAAAACATCATAAAACAGAAACATGGCAAAATAGTAAGAAAAGTAGGGAAAGAAAATAAAGAATAGTAAAACTGAAAAGCAAGATAAAGTAAAAAGAAAAATGAGAGAGAATAAAATATAGTAATTTCATATATATTTGAAACATGATCTGATCATTCGCGACTGGTAAAATGTGTCGATGACAAAAAATAAAGAAAAATTCAAAGCAAGATCGAAGCAGTAGCTAAGAATAAAAAATAAAATAGAAAAATGGTTAGGATAACCTATTAAAAACTAACCATATATAATATATAAGGGAACAAGTACATGCCCGTGATTAAAAATAAAGTTTGCTACTAGAAAAAACTTTCACTCACAAAGACATTTATAAACTGACTTGAAAAACAAAAAACCACATAATAGTGAACCAAATCGGCCATGTATTAATAGAAAAACCCCAAATATAACAAATTCCAGATATAAGAACTTATAGAGCAGCAGAAGCTATAGGATAAAATGGGGGAAAGTTACAACAATAAGAAAGTAAATAATGCCTTGAACAAGAAAGGAAAAATTAAGAATGACTATTGTGTAAAGTACCACTTTTTGTAAGGATAAAGACAGATAAAGATAAAGAGAGAGGAAAAAGTAGTAGAAAAATGTAATGAACATTTTGTGAAAGAACTGGACATCAAAGAAAATAATTTACAGCAGGAAAAAGTAGAACAAGTAGAGACACAAACAGAACCACCAGAGGCAAAAGAAGTAAAAGAGCGTATAGAAACGCTAAAGAACATTAAAAGTCCATGAATCGATGACATGCCAGTAGAGTTGGTCAAATATAGAGAAGAACTGCTGCATAAGAAGCTACAATCACTTATAAAGCAAATGTAGGCCCTCATAGCAATAATTATTTAAAAGAGGGGATAAGATAGCACTACTAAGCACTACCTACAAGATTTTGGTAACAATTATTGCAAGTCAAATGAAGGTATACGCAGAAAAAGTAGTAAGTTAACACCAAACTTAGTTCAAAAAGAATAGGTTAGTATCTGACCATTGCGGCAAATGCAAGAAAAGTTTCATGACTATGACACTAACCTATTTATAGAATTTATAAAAGCTTATGATAGTGTAATAAGAAAACTACTACTAAGTACTACTAAAACAATATTAGAACTGAGTATACCACAAAACTGGCGAACTTGATAAAATAACATTAAAGGGTATAAGATACAAAGAACCTTATCCAATTATTTTGAAGTTAACAATGGTTTAAGGTAAGTTGACTTTGTAGCAAGGAACCAGAAACATCCTTACACATCCTATGCAAGTGCGATGCGCAGTGCAGGAAAAGGCTACAAACCAATCTTGGAACCGGAAGATTTCCAGACACAGCCTGTAAAAGACCTGTGTCTGCTGATTCAGGGGACATCAATTACAGATTGGTTGTGAATTTATTTAATTAGGGTAATCACAATAAGCCATAGGCTGTAGTGAACATGGATCCATTAAGGAAGACACACCCTGAGCGCAAAAAAAAGGTAAGTTAATCTCCGATCTATAGTATTTACAATACACTATATTTCGTTCTATTTTAATTAGACTAATGAACAAATCAATGGTGATGTCTGTAGTCAAATATCATATTAAATAAGCTTTATCGCTTGAAAGAGAAACAATATGTGCTGGAATATTATGAAAGACGACCCAATAAGACATGCTTATCTTATATATTTGACATTAGACATTTGGCCAATCCTGTACAATCAAACTTAACATTTACCAGTCATCATTAGTTACGTTGTGGAAACGGGGAGCATTTGTTTGATGATGCAGTGAGGCAATTGCAAAAATCACGCTGGTGCTACAGCAGTTCATAGCCTAGGACAATAGAAGTTTAAAAATTCTTTAAGAGGTTTAAGCTACAGAACAAAAACATTTAAATCAAAATACTAATCTTAATTTATACCAGTTCTGTGAATCCCTGGACCTTAAACAATTACACATCAAACGTAAATTTCTCAAACGCTACCTACAATGTTTTTGATGTGTAATAAGCATGAATGCTGGACATTTCTGATTCCACCTTCTCGTGGGTTAGTTATCTACGGGCCGCATGCCAGATGATTGATAGGCAAATCCCAATGTATCTAATCAGTGTTTGACATAGTTAACTACTTTGGAAAGAGTGGTCATAAACCTATCACTTGCAATGACCCAGAGAGGCCTGAGCAGCTTAAAACTTCCAAATGGCAAAGAGTAACATAGTTTAGGTGAAAACCGCTCCGCGAACTAGCTGGGGGTTTTAGAAGAGCCTTGCACTCTTAGGTCCAAACTGGGGGTCAATCTGTATAGGTTCCTTCTTTTTCACTGAGTTAATGCCACTCGGAGGGTTGCATAGGAAACAGGTTAAACCAAATCTAAGGTGCTAAGGGATGAATGATACTGTGGGTCGCTAATCGAGCCTCTAGGATACCAAGTGACCTCCCAGAGTAATTAGCCTTACATATATGTAAGGGGCTCCGCAGGTGTAAAACTTTATTTCCGCCGTACTTGTGGGAACAGCACGGATATCGCAAAAGAACATACTTGTCAAAGCATTATATCTGAGGAAGCTTCTGACTGAGAATCGGATTTTATTGTTATGGAGACAATAGGAACGCATGCTATTAACCTGTGGGTTGTTGTGGGCGAAAACGTGGAAATATCAGAGATAAAAGGAGACTGACTGAGGTCTAGAGAAAGAAGCTTGTGAAAATTAGAAGAAAGATTGCATCAAGAACATAAACCGATAAGAAACCACAATAGAAATACGCCAACGCAAACAAAGCAGAGAAGGAGAAAAGGTGTAAAAGAATCCGATCTAACTCCAAAAGTTTGTCCCAAAAAAAAAACAGGAGCACATAGGTACAGACTGGTACATACAGTGAGGCAGCTAGTGGACTCAAGATAGCAGTAACAGGCAGACGCCAACCTAAGATAACTTTTCAAAACCTATTGATGCAATAAACAACACTCCTACTGGGAGCAATACTTCCGTGCAATTAAAATCTTGTGGATGACCTGTGCTAATGCGAACATCAACAAATAACTTGGGAAAACGATCGATGTCGTAGGTTGACTCTGGGAGGACCAAGATTTAAGTGTGGTTAAGTCCTAGAACTTTCGTACGTGGAGGAGGTGAAAACCACTCAAAAAATCCTCAGAACCCTACAGCCGCTCTGAAAATGGAGACAGGAAAATACATTAATACTAGCAAGAAAACAATAAAAGATCTACTCAGGGTACATTTTTTAGGGTCTCAGGTTTCTAATATATTACCAAGTGACTTGAAAAATGTAAAACTGGAACCCAAAAAATGAGCATCTAAAGAGACTTCTAAGGACGCAAATAAAGTGATAGATGAGGACAAAATAAAGTGCGCAATTAACACATTCCAACCTTATAAATTTCTGGTACCTGACAGCATTTATCCTATTCTGTTACAGAATGGAAGTGACCTGGATACCGAAATTGAAGGAAATGCGGGGGAACACTAATGTTAGCCAGATGAGCTCATGGGGTTTAAAACCAAGAGTGATGTATTGGATATACACCACAGTCGTCAAATCCCCCCATAAAATATACAGCTTCGGTATGGAGGACAAAGATAACACGCTAAGTAAGATACAAAAATTTGTTTGTCTGGGAATAATGGACGTAACAAAAACAACACCAACAGCGGCAATAAAGACACTGTTAGATCTTGTTTTTCTTCATTTTGAAATATGGGGGAGAGAGGAGTAGTTTTTAATAAATTGTGGAACGCATCCATTCACAAGGATCGTATGGAAGTGGGGCATCTTAAAATGAAACATATGGGTAAAGACATATGGGAATGAGAAAAGACCATGTGATGCCAATATTCGCATTCACCATAAATTTCGAAGTCAATATTATGGATCGAAATGAATGTATAAACAAAATAAGCAACAGGAAAAATGATCTGGTATAAGGATAGATCAAAAACCGGGTTTGGACTTTTTACTAGGAAAATACACGTTCGTCTATCAAGCGGAGATATTTACTATACTGCAGTGTACCAAGCAAAATACTTATCAAAATGACAAATCAACATATTTAGATAATCCTCACTGAACAGAAGAACTCGAAGATAACATTCAGACTGGTATGAGAATACTCCATTGTGGGTATCATGGCACTGTGGAATTGCAGGCAACGAAAACAAAATGCAGCGACTGGTACTGAGACATGGAAAAAACTTCTATAAGAGTACCACCTCCTTAAAAAACTGAAGAACTGTTAGTACAAAGCAGGAATCAGCTATGAACTATTATAGGTAGGTCTCCTCATAAGACCTTGTTTTGTTAGAGGGCACCTCAATAAAATAGAGACCTGAGTTGCAGACAATGTGGTAGAGAACCAGAAACAGTCATCCACATATTGTGCGAATGGAAGGCTTCAACCCACAGGAGGCAAATTATTTATGAAAAACCAATTGTGGATCCAACAAAATACAACTATCCAGTAAGAGACTGGTGCAAGGAACAAGGACATGAAAAGAAAATGTAAGAAGCGCAACGTCCACGCGGCTGCAGTGCTACCGGAGACAACAAAAAATGGTTCCACCTTATTCATACCGAGCTTCGACCCGAATCGGTCGTGTTCGGTTGCTATCGACGTACGTCAGCATGACGTACGTGAATATTGTAATTTCAGCCATATTTTGTATTCATTTCTTTAAATTGCAATTTCACCGACGTCAGTTTTTGTTAATTTAACGACCACGGCAACTACACCGCGACTGTTAACCGTTTGAGCAACGCTGGCCGTCGCGGCTCTGGGAAAGGAACAGGCAATTGAGGCGGGCGTCAGCTTCCTCCGGCGGCGGCGGCAGGAAGCGCGGTCGCGCCGCCGCCGCAGGCTGCCGCCTCTCACAGCTAATGAAATTCAAATTCTCCTTATCTAAAATGCAGAGATTCGGTCGCGGCCCGCCGAGCGTAAACCGGAAGTATCCCGCAATTAAGCCTAATAATAACAATGGAAGAGCGGGGCCGCGAGAGCGCCGCTCCCATTGGCCGCGACGCTCGATTGTTCTGCTTCCGACCGCAAAATTCACAAAATAGCGCGTATAGTTCCGAAACGGCTAGGCGGCTATGTGGGCGTCCGTTTAGTCCTCGGCGCGTTTTTGGCCTGCTTCCGGGTCCTGCGGCGCGGCCTGGCCAAAATGTGAGGGCGAGCGGGTGAGTGTGCACTTGTACTGGCCCCACGGCCTTATTGCGCTTTTATTCCCCATATAACACCAATTACCAACCTCTTGGAAAATGTCTATATTTCGACGCTTAACTATAAATTAATACCAGGATCAATAAAAAACTATAACTAAACCACAAGCTCATTTCCCAATGGGGGCAGCCATCTTGAATTGCAATTTTCGTTGGAATTTTGGATTGAAATTCGTAGAATTGATTTTATCATAGTTTAGAATTGGATTTTGTTCACGGAAAAGTAAAACCCAATTGGCGAAGCAAAACCGCATCCTAATTAGAATGACGTGCGCACTCGGGTGCTTGCTTCACTTTCGTGCTTGCTCTACCGGTCAAATTGTGGCAAATTGGCGAAACTGTGACTTGGTTTTTGGAAATCCCATCAACGCCGCTGTTTTCGGGGGAAAATACAGATCCAATGAGGGTACGTACGTTGCTCTTCGAGAACAAACTCGATGCTTTTTTGTTTCCAACTTGGTGAGTGTTGCCCAAACGGAAATTCTTTTCAATGTGGGAACCAGCTAAGGGTACAGGCACGCCGAAAATTTCTAAAAGGTTGCGGTTGGGGTCGCGGATGCGGCCCATAGATCGATTCCATCTTTAACGCAAACCAAAGTGGCTTTTCATTATTTCAATAGATGAAATTATAGCCCCATAGTTTACTTTTACTAATCATCAATATAATGTATGATAATTTGGTTATTTTTTAGTGCTATGGTTTTCAGGTAGTGAGAATCCTAACAAATAAAAGTTTTGTTTGCTTTCTCAACTGCCTCATACAATAACTTTGTTTAATATGATAAAAAATGATAAAAAAGTAATCATAAAAAAATCTCCTGATACTAATATTTAAAAAAAGCAGTAGATAAAAGTTAAAAAAACTGGATTTACTGTACCTTCAAAATAAAAAGTCAAAGTTAACTAAACTTTCAATTTTTGGATTTTATTTTTCTAAATTACTCTTCTACCTCATAATTGTTTAGTACTTTGACGCAGGGGTTGCAAGTGGACTACAAGGGGTGTATTGCATTCCCTGGGTGATAAAGAACAAATTAGTACTATAATCATTTCTATTAAATAACTAATTGAAGTGCAGAAAAATACTAAACAATTACTTCTATTTTCCAATATATTGCAATTGTTTTAAATTTTTCATATAATAATAATATATAAATTATATATACCGCAGTAAAAACGACGTTAGAAAATTTTATTTTTTGTCTGTATAATTAAGTTTAACATTCAGTGTTACTAGTTATTGTACGAAAGCACCAAAACCAATAGTTTTTTTTAGTTCCCGATAATTAGTAATTAGTAGAATATTTCATTTTTATGCAACAATTAGCTATTGCACCAGTTTTATTGGATTTTAAAGCACAGTACAAGATATTTTTATCAATAACAAGTATTGAAGTACGAAATCTCCTTTTTATGTTTAAGAGCCGCTGTTTGGCTTTGAATGTAACTATATTCAGTTCTTAGTGAAGTACAAGTGCGTGATAAGAGACTGAAGGACTAAGTGATTATGTGGAGAATGTGAGAATGTGCGAATATAGGCTAAACATACGTGGACTGTTCCGAAAGCATCGAATCACGTGGCACAAAATACTACAACTGCAAAAGCAAAGAAATCTGTGTACACATACAGGGCCTTCATTATGTGACAACGATAAAAAATTCATTATAAAAATTAAGCAAGATAAATTTCCATTTTGTTTTTTATTATGATGATGAATAAATGGAGTTCAGTGTATTATGTTTTTCGAAACTCTCAATTGCGACTCTCTGATGCGCGCAGAAATGGCCAGAACCTCTTCTGTGGTGGGATTCTTGAGTTCGTCGATCTACTGACGTTTGTTCCGATCAACTCTATTCTTAAGATAACCCCATAAGAAGAAATCACATGGGTTTAAATCAGGGATGCCACTCTGTATCTTACAGAGAGCATCCAGACTTATAATCCTTTTTCCAAAGACTTCCGTGAGGATGTCAACAATGTCCGATGGGCAGTAGCTCCATCTTGCTGAAACCAGTATTGGTTGACTTGTTTTTTGTCTCTCACAATTGGAATAAATTTTTTGAGAAATTCTGTGCGATAAACTTCTTCATTCACAAATTATGTGAAAAACAGGGGCCCGATAATTCCATATTGGAAAATTGCATAACATGCACTCACTTTTTCTGGGTGTCATTGACGAACTTTGGTCAAACGTGAGTTTTCGGTACCCCACTGTCGGTCATTGTGTTTGTTGACATAGCCATCTAGTTGAAAATAGGTCTCATATGTGAAATGGACGTGCTTTATATCCACTTTTTGGTACAAACCATCTCTATGATTACTTTTGTAAAAGTGAATCTTTTGCCCACATTCACATCAAGTTGAGCTGCGCCTTTAGGATCTCTCTATTTTGATTTTAAAACAGCTTCAGCAAATAGGTGATAAGACTAATGGTTATATATCCATTCTACTTCTTGGTTCCTGGTATTGTCATAAATTCTGATTTAAGCCATTCTTGTGGATGTTACTCATTTCATACATTTGGTTGTATATGCTAGTTATGTGTTTGACACCGTAATCCTTTAAAAGCTTAAGGAACTCAGAACGAAAGTTATCTGGACGTAGGCTTTTCCTTCTTTCATCTGAGTAACAGCTGCTCTCACTTCATCTATTGTGATGGGAACCTGATTTATTTTTATATGTAAGCGTTGTGGTTTTAAGTTACTGGACAATCCTTATAATATCTTCTCTTGGCTTCATAAAGACCACTTGTTTCTTTAACCATTTTATATACCTTTCTGTTGAAAAGCCTTTATTTTTCTCCTTGGCTTCTCTAATTTTTTCTTCTTTATTTGTAGAATTTGAGATATTCGATTTTATTTTTGTCTTTATTAGTTGTAAAATGTCTTCATTTTTTTATGTTCCTCTTCGAATTCAAATATTTCTTACTGCAATTTTTGGTTTATCCGTTTTAGTTTTACTGTCTACTTCTTTAATAACATTTCTCATTATTTATATTTCACTAATTTTTCTCTAACTTTGATTCACCGTTAGATTCTTTTAGTTTCTGCATATCGGACTTTTTGTGTTTTACCTTCTTAGCATTGTCATATGACAGTAAAATAAATATAATTTCTCTAGATACGTATAAAAAAGTTATAAAGCATATATACGATTAAAACATAATTGGCCATATCTATTAGATGAGGGATAATCGAACTAAACTCAAAATCGAATATGACTGTATTTTTTCATTAAACCACATTTTATTGGTGCTATCTTTAGTACCTTCATTATCAAAAAATAGAAACTTTCTAATTAACAAAACCTGAAACAGATTTAGAACAATATAAACCCTAACCTTGAATTGAAAGAGCTTGGTGTAGTATCCTGAAGTCTGGTCCAACTATAGTACAAAAATAAATCAACAGGTTATTCCTTCGAAAACTTAAAGTAAAAAAGAGGAGAAACAAAAGTAGAAAAGTAAACTAATTTATAAAAAATAGAAAATGTTGTATTTTAATCTTATACCAGTACCTTCTCAACTCTAAAATCATTACATATGGACTGCAACTACAAAGTTTAAAAACCAATACATATTCTGCCAATAAGAAAGCAAGTCCAGTAAAAGATAGATACGCATCTCATTTTTGTGAGTGAAGTATAGATTCAAAGTCAGCCGAATGAATCTGAAGTCTTTCAACAGACCATACTCCCATTATTGCTACTTTTAACACTTATATTTTTAATAAAGCTGGAGTTCTAAAACTGATTATACCTACAATGGATGAAGGAAAACATAAATCTACAAATCTACAAAAATAGTCAAAAAAAAAAAGAAATTGACTGGAAATCCGTGACTACTTATTCGAAAACGAGCTAAAAAGAAGAATATGATCTAATAGTAAGCAAAAAAATGGGAAAATTTTAAGGAAACCCTCGGCAGACGAGATTTGTGCCAAAAATGCTTAGCCAAAGCAAACATCATAAGATGCGAAGGCTGCGGTGTAACATGGCAGCCAATAAGAGTGGATTGTAATGCGCATGAGTGAGTGAGGACGACTTAAATGTTCGAGTCATTTGAAAGTTAGATACCAGCGAGTGTGCAGATATAGTGTATTGGATGAGCATCGAATTTGGGCAAAGCTGGAGAAAAATCGACTTAGAAGGCTTTCAGGAACGATGCAATAAGTGCAGTACAAACGATCCAATGATGGCCGCGGCCATGTTGATAGGCTACAATTAACAAAGATGTGTGTCTGACAATCTTATAACTAGAAGATGAGCTAGGAATCCCAAAAACTAAAGTGCCTGAAATTTTAACCAAAGAAGGATCGAGTTGCAGTTTCCAATCTTGCTTTAGATTGTTACTAATGAACCAAATCTCCCCAATTAGGACTTAACCAAAAATTTAAATCTACTGCTATCCGGAAAACTCAATCGTCTTAATAAAAATCTCTTGGTTCTCCATGTCCAAAGAAGGTGCCTAAATGCCGCAGCAAGATCAAAACCATGTTAAACGTGTTTTTAAAAGTGAAAATCATTGGCTATTTTAGCCCAAAAATTATTAGGGCGTGCTACATCAATATTCTTTACTGGTTGCGAGATGCAATAAAACAAAAACAGCCCCGGTTGTGGGCAACTGATAATTGACAATTTCATTGCAATCTAAGGTTGTAAATTTATAGACTTTTTGTTATTGTAATTGCAATCTTTCTTATTATTTTTCGATACTTGCAGGACAGATCACCTAATTTAAGAAAAGATGTAGTACTATGACTGACTTAACCATCATATATTACATCTTCTTCAAATAAGTCAATAAGGTTACTGCCCACCATGTAAAAACATTATAAAGAAAAGTGGCACAAACAAGAAAAATATGATCACACGAATTTGACTTCCAGAAGTTACATTTAACTAGTCAAATAAGTCATAGGATAATAAATAAAATAATCAAAAGGCTTGTGACAGTGTGTTTTACCTTGGTTTGTTAAATAAACCAGAACTTTACGTTTACCATTTTATCTGTTTCTAAAATCCTATCTTTTAAACAACACCGATACTCTCACGACCTATTCAATTTAGTCAGGTGTCCCTCAAGGCAGTATGTTAGGTCCCTTCCTATATTTTCCCTTTATCTTTGATGTCCGAGCTATAAACACTACAACAGGCGATATGCAAGCGTTATAGCTTACTATAAAACCTCCATTATCACCTCAATGCTGTTAATTCGGTAAAAAAAAGTGACCAAGGAAAAATCCAATTTGCGTAACTTTCATAACTCGACAAGTTAATTGTCTTAAAGTTTTAATATCGGAGCTCAGTTACTAGAAAAAATGAAGTGAAACGCTTGGAAACCTTAAATAAAATACTGACTTGAAAACTTAAATTTCGTTGACTCATTGCACAAGAACGCAAACTTGCATATTTCATGTGTTTGATAATTAACATTTAATAAACATAATTTAGAAAATTAATTTAGATTCATTGAATAACGTCTCCAATCGTATTAGCGCCTATGAACTATTTCTTATGCCCAATGTGTGTATTGCCTCAATTTCTTTCAAATTATTTGCATTTTCCATATATTTATGATTTTATACGATTTTAATACAGCAGACATTTTTCTTTATTGCAATTTTGGCTTCAAATTCCGTATTTAGACAAACGCACTGAGAAATATCCGAGTCTGCTCCGGGAAAATTGTCGCCGATTGAACAGGCCTCGTCGCCTTTGCAAATAACAAAAGTAAAAGTATAAAAACATACTTTAGCGCTATTTTTTAAGGCCAGTAAAGACCAGTTTAGACTAAATGCAACGACTGTTTATTAATTTTAGTGAATAAAGATATCACTTCATAACACATCCTGAATGAATGGTAAAGGTAGCTGAGCAACATCATGACACGTTTCAGAAAACTTAAAAGCTGTCTCATCCGGTATCCACGTAGACTTAGAATAAAAAAGAAATATGACATCAAATTAAATTATAAATAATAAATTTTAATTCCAACTAGCGTTTGATTAGATGCACGTGACAACTAACTTAAGAATTAAAAACAGCCCACAAATTATTATTTATAATATTTCCTAAATAGATGGTAAAAGTAGCTAAGCAAAATCATAAAGAATTCCGGAAAAATCGAAATTGTTTAATTTGGCATCTATTTAGACTTAAGGTAAGAAAAACAAGAAGAAGATAAAAATAATAAAGTTTTGGAAGAACACAAACGAAGAGAAAAGAATCTAAACCCAACTATAACATTAACCAGTTTAAGTTAATTAAAGTATAAAGGCACAATCCTACTCTTAATTGGCGTCTACTAATATGTCAAAAGAAGTCCTGAGGCACCAGAAAAATCATCGCCGACTGGTTAGACCTCGTCGCTATTGTAGAAGGCAAAGTTAAGAACAATAAAACATTTGGCCAAAAATTTTCAGTCTCTTTAAATTGTTTTTATTGACTTTCCTTCGCTGCACAGCATAGCATCATTCGGCAGTGATTCCACCTTTACAAAAATCGGGTATAAACTTTTGCAACCGTCTGATACTGCAATACAGAAAGTTGTTCTACAAGTTTCATGACGATCAAAGCGTTTGTTAATTAATTTTAGATCAAGAAATAAGTGAGATAAAAAATTGTAGTGCTATAGATAGTAGCTCCGCTTTGCTATAATTACATTGTTTTTAATTTATAGCTTAATGTCTTTCTCTAATATTTTTTACCTTAGCTCTTTTAGATTATTTTATAAAGCTTTGTGGTACCTTCGTATTGGTTGTAATTAAACTTTTTATTTCTGATCTAAAATTTCAACTAAAAACTATTGCCTTAAATAAAAAGGCGTGACTGTTTGCAAATTTGTCCTTTTATTTTTTTTGTATTAGTTTTCAAATTTAAATTAAAAGTTGTAACTGATTTTTAAACTTTCTGCTATAAGATAGGGCTTCTTTGTTAAGAATGGCAACCGCACGCTTCGCTGCGCTTATAAAGAGGTTTATGAGCAAACCTGTGCAGCATGATGGGGTATCAGCATTTTACTTTCAAATGAGGTGACTTAGGTCCACATATACTGCTTAAAATAGCTTAAAATACAAATGGCATATTATAAGCCAGCGGTTATTTAGACTTTATTTAAGTGTGTTAAGAGAAATGTATAATTTACTAATTAATTATAAGCCATGTTCTATTAAATAAAGTGTTCGTCACTACATTTATGTTAAAATATGCAGCTGGATATAGAATTGCACACCTTTATTAGCACAGTTGTGTACTACGAGGTAAGCACCAAAAGTTTCTGGCTCAACTGTATTCCAAGGATGATAAGAATCAAAACTAAAAATGTTTGTGTCTCAACGTATTTCAACACATCTATTATTTTTCGATGCCCTTGGAAATATATACTCTGAAGTTTTATCTGAAAAATGCTCCAAAACAATCTTTTACAACTCTTCATCGTTATTAAATTTTTTATCTGAAAGGTCTTTCTTCAGTTATAAAAATAGATAGTAGTCACTAAAGTAGTCTAAAAACAAGTCCTTCTCAAGAACCTGGACAATTGCAGTCTTATGGATAGGGGCATTATCATACTCTTCGTTTACCGCTGTGTTCTTTTCCTTAAGATCAGTTAGCAAAATTTTTTTTGGATCCAGAAAAACCATTGTCATGATCTTTTTCGTCGATTAAACCTGTGTTTTTCTTGTTCATTTTTAGATCGGTCTGTGCCATTCCATTAACTCTTTGTGACCAAAGGATCACGGTATACGAGTCTGGTTTCGTCCTCTGTGATAATGAACTGACAAACCTTTTCGCTACTGCGACAGAGATTTAAAAATTATTCACAACAGGTCACACGTTACTGTTTTTGAACTGCTGACAAAAATCTGGCACCAATCTTATTCGTACAAAGGTACTCGTAGAGAATGCATTGCTAAGCTCAAACTTTCTTACTTTAGCCACCATCTTCCGAAAGTACCTCAACTGGTCGATTTGCACGTAATTCGTTTTCGATGCTTTCTCGGTCCAAACAAATTTTTTGCCTATTTCTTTAAAGTGAATTATAGTGACGATGAAGATTCACTATACGCACCATCCAACCGTTGTTTAATATCACTGGGACAGAGACTAAGATTTTGTTCAGTGAGAAATCGAATCACGGCTCAACATCGTGCAAAATGACGCTATACTACCAACTCAAGCGAAAGTTGCCACGCAACTGCGACAAATCGGTTGCTGAAATTTTTTATGAAGGTTCTACCAAATGATGGGGCTATCTGATACCGTCACTATTTTGTTTCTATTATTAGTGACAGCCAGAGCGGAAACTTTTAGAGCTTACCTTGTAAGTAGGGAGACTTCTGAGCAAAAAATTCGGGTTAAATTTTCGGAGGATCTTAAATATTGCTGGGTAAGGTAAAGAAAATCACCCTAACAAAATTACCTAATTTAATTTCTACGTACGTCTTTGCCGCAAATATAAAAAATATACAAAATAGAGGCTGCGGTAGCAAAGTGGAAAATTGTAAGTTTGTTTTGTACTTGTTTTATTGGCGGAATTAGTATAGTAAAGGTTGGAAAGAGATACGCTTGGTGTGGGTGCACCATTTAGTTATCTGTTGGTTGGATAGAGAGCGCGATTCGGTAATTAAAACGTTTTAATATTCGGTAATACAATAGTTTAATCCGTGCAATCAAGGGTTGAATGGAGTAGTCAGTCATATCATAGTTTTAGCCTACATTTTTAGTCTTGCAAGTTTTGGACCGATTAAATTTTCACTTTTATAAGTGGCAATTTGTCCATAAATTGCAAAACTGTATGTTGACACTGTTCGACTAGTACAATAATATGGTCCACAACATATTTATGTCGAACGAAGTGCATGTTCGTCTAAATAAATTTGTGAACAAACAGAATTTTTGATACTGGGTACCAGACAACCTTACAATAAAATATCAGATGTTGTAGTATCTATTTGGTGTTCAATCTCATAGTCTGGCATACGTTACGTATAATTTTTTGAAGAGAACAGACGTACAATCACAATGACTTTGACATGGTATGCTCATATGATTAAAGTTTCCCTAGATCGGCAGCTAGTAATAATATTTAGTATTAACTGCTGCATATCATCAGAGTTTCTAACTGTATGTCGCTTAATTCCTGGTCATAAATATATATCTTGACTGTCGCAGTCACCAAACCTGAAAGCATGCTATTTTTTTAATATCAATTCTTCAAAGTCAAAGAAAACTAGATAGGGTTTCCCTACAAATAATTCGTTGTGTTATGAAAATATCTGGTCAAGGCTGCTCAATTCTTCTCATCTAGGCAATGTAATTTTTCGGTTTAAAATAGTTTTAGGTAGGGATGTCTGTAGAGAACTTTCTCCATAGAGTACTTTTTTGTTAATATTAAAATGTCAGAGCAAGAGACACCCCGCCTGTTTTGCCCAAGTTATTATCAAATCTCTCACGACAGAGGGCGCAAAATCGTTTAAAATTCTGAAAGCACTGTCCCAGAACAACATCCTTAAGAAGCATGGGATGACGAGAAGCGTTGGAAATGAAAGTCACTGACGTTGCCGGGGAGAACCGGTTGCTGAAATTATTTTTGAAGTCGGATTAAAATGAGCCTCATTCTTTATTGACAAATATTAGAATACGGTAGGGTCTCAGGGTTAATAATAAACGATTATTCATACGCTAGCAAGTTAAAGCAAAGAATTTTTGACTGGATTGTGATCTGTAATAAAACTTGGGTACACCATTACACTCTAAAATCGAAACAAGCCCGTAAGAAGTGACAAAACTCGGCTCTCGACTAGAACTTGAACTGTACTTTTTTTATTTCAAAGGAGTTTTGCACAACTTTCTCCATAAATTTCTACTGAAAATGTATCGTACTACTGTCAACTTTTGGACGAAACAAAACTTTTGTATTGTCGGAAAAGGTAGGCCCTTACATCACGACAGTAATGGAAAGGTGTTTTATTTCGCTCGCCAAAAAGAAACACTTTCACTCGTCCCTTAAGTGGAAATGTTTCACAGTTACAAATAAAATGCTTTGTTATAATATTGAATCCACTGGTCTGCATTATCCGCTGCATTAGGAAGGATATGGTCATTAGTTTAAATAGTTGTAAAGATGCGTGAATCAAATATAAACCGACATTCTTTTACCCGTCGTGGGATGAACGGAGAGAGGCACTTCTGTGCATATTTAGTAGAAATGTTTGTAATGCTAGTGCTACAGGCAAATTTTGAAAAAAAACTCAAGTGCATATGTCTTATAAACAATTTTTGGAAGGACGAGAAACAATTGAAAATGAAGGTCACAGAGGCCTCTCGAGGATCAACGTGATTGCAAAGAATATTCGCATTGTTCTTCGTTTCCTTGAAGTTGCAGTTGCTAAAATTTCGGAATAAGGTACGGTGGCGTTCATATAATCTAAGACAGTGTCCTGCTTTACAACGCTACTCAAATTCAAAAAAGTGGATTTGTTCTGAACTACACTAGAACACCCTTTCTTTCTTCCAGACTTATCACCCTGTGATTATTATTTGGTGATCTTACAAAAGTAAGATATGTAAAACGATCCTGAAGATAGGCAACCAAAAGCTGAGAACTCAGCCACACCACATTTTATATCAGCTGTCTTTGTTTACTTTCTGTTCAAACATGTAGTAGATTAAATACAGGGTAACAATAAATTACGGAGGCAAATTTATACAAATTCTGTAATTGTTGATATTTTGTCACTATAATCTCTTATTAGCAATGGAGAAATCATCAGATAGTTACAATGCCGTCACCAAACTATTCAAAATTCAAGTGTCAGTGTGATATTTTCCAAGAGCTGTAATGAGAAAAATTGTGAAAGAATTTGATATTAACGGGAAATTCCCCGCTTAACCGCAAAGGACATTAACTGGTCCTATAAAAGTTATGAAGAAGACAATATGTTACAGATGTAAACAAATGCATAAGGTACAATAGCTGTAACAGTGAGAAGTAATCTAGTAAACGGCCAAAAACTTCTAATATGGTTATGCATCGTTAGGGTGAAATATCATGGTATGGGGTGAAATCTGTTTCACGGGTACAAATTTCTTTTATTTTTGTATATTGGGAACATTTTGGCAAACAAATTTGGATACTTTAGCAGAATTCTGCCTGTACTTACAAGGCAAAATTGATGTAAATGTGCTGCAGAGAAGAGGTTTCTGATTTTATTAGTACTGAAGAATGGCCGCGAAACTCGCCTGTTCTGAACTCTATGGACTACAACATCTGGTCAGTTTTGGAAACCCGAGTCTGTCCAAAATTCCATAAGAGTTTGGAGTTGTTGAAATAGTTTTTTTAGCGGAGTGGGACAATCGGATAGTGGATAAGGTGTGGTCCAGAATTACCTTTTTGTATGATTGGAAAGATAGAGACATCTAAAACTGCTGGTCAAATGGTAAATACCATTTTCACAGATGAGAAAGTGTCTACAATTGAGCAAGCCCACAATAACCAAAACAATAGGAAGTGGTCTTAAGAGCATCCAATAGCATCTGATACGTTCATGTATCGTTAAGGTGCATTATTTGTTATGGTATGGGGTGGAATTTAAGTAACAGGTAGGCGCGCTCCGTAGTCCCGGCGGAGTCAAGTCTACTTCAGGGATGCGCCCCTGCCTTACGCGAATCATGACTAACCCCCATCCTTAAATACCGGGAGAAATCATGGCCCAACCTTTAATCACAACAAACACATAAATACACCCCCCTTGCCTGCCCTTCCTTTACCTTTCTTATCCAACTCGCCAACACGCCTGACAAGCGTGGCGTTTTAATGCCAAACACCCTCTAAGAGGAGGCCTATGTCCAGCAGTGGACAAGAGAGGCTGGGTGATAATTATGGGGTGGGATCTGTTCCACACGTAAGATTTCTCTTATTTTCTTACTTAACTGACGTTATAGCGTAACAATATTTGGAAACTCTTCTGGTAGTGTGTGGGTCCAGGAACATTTTGGCGACTGGATTTAGACAATTCGGCAGAAACTTTTCCAATTTCATTAGCCATAAAGAATAGTTGCCGAATTAAGTTGTTCTGAATCCTATGGACAACGATAAGCTATGGAAGCCCGAATCTGTGCCAAGTCCCATAAGTGTCTCGAGCTGCTCAAGTGGTTTTTTTTTTAGAGAAATGGGACAACCTGATAGTGGATAAAGATCAGTTCTTTCAACACCTATCATCGCTGTGTATTAATACCAAGAGGCATTTTCACTCGGTAATTAAATTTGATAGAAACAATCTCTTTTCGCTTACCTCTTCTGTTAGTTTATTTTCTCTACCCAAAAAGTTTTATTTTATAACCTATTACTTTGCTTAGATCAGCATGATTCTTACATTATTTTACTTTCAGTGGTTTACTTTCCCTTGTTTTTCTTGTTGATCAACTCTAACTTCAGCTTTATTTATGATCATAGCATTGTAATGCAAATTAGTGTTATCTTTGCTCCACAAAATTGAATTATAAAATAAATCCCCTTTCCCTAACAATGTACCTTCCTTAAATAAACACAAAGAAGCATACAGTAACAGGTTTGTGTTATTTTACTTTGTTGTATTGTGGAGGCTGATACCTAATCCCCCCTCCAGATTATTTTAGAGCTCTCCAAGGGGCGGTATCACCCACTTTAGAAACCACCGGTTTAAAGTACTGCAAAGACATTACAGTTACCAAAGTAAAACAAACAAAGCATGTGTAGCGCTGCTTGAAGTTTTGAAAACCTTAACGCCATATATCGTCAAAAAATAAATTTTTGAAAATTTTAGGAACACGACAAAGATAATAAAGAGAAAAAAATCTTAAAGTGTTGTATACTCATTTTTATACTACTAGCATTTCAGACTTATTAAATCTTCCTATTTTATGTACTGTATTTTTTCAAGTTAGTTGAGTAAAACAAATTGTTTGTGTGACCTCATTTCTTAGCTATTTTTCGGGGTTCTCCCTATCATTTTGGGTTTTCTGTAATAACTGACTTTAAAGAAAACGTATGAAAATAACCCATACATTTTGATTTGGGTAAATTTTTTGGGCACTTTGATTTTAAAAAATTACGCTGGATGATTACAAGGAAACATTCTATTAGTTGTTAAAAAATTCAAACAAAATCACCTCCAATATTTTTCTGTTAAATTACATACTTGATCTGTGACAAAAGTATCGAGCCATATAATGTGTAGGTCGAAGAATATTAAGATAATATTCTGTAGTGATTATCTGCCTTAGAGGACCTTACCCATAACGGATAAAGTCTTTTCGATTAAAAAACATAGTTTTTATGACTTTTGTGTTTTCTAGGCGTCATAAACCAGGAGACCTCCATTAAGAAGTCTACGCCTTTGTCAGTAGATTCACATTTTATTTTCTGTTATGACCTTAAAAAATCTTGTCGTTAGCAACTGCAGCATGATGTTTCTTCTGCTTTGGCAACAGTTTATCTTTCAGTTCTCAGACGGTCAGCCACCGATTCTTGCTGATTGTAACCCGTACACATTCAACATTTTTAGTGTTCTAGCAATTGCTGGTTTTCCAGAATCTCGATTCCTCCTCATGCTCGCATGCGCATTACAGTCAACTCTCACCAACTCTCAGGTTATATTGCGGTTGCGCAAACTGTTTTTATTATACAATGAAATTGGTTCGGCCGCTATTTTTTATTTGGTTAAAGTGAACTTTTGAGAGATGTATTGCAAAACCGATAATTTTCCCCACACATTTTCCCCTAGTTGCCATCTTACCTTTTGTCTTGGCAGAATTTAGGCCGTTGGTTTTTAAATGCCTTGATTGCCTTCCATTTGGATTTATTTCCTACGGAAAGTTGGTGCTATAATATTTTGTGTTCCTTGTAAAGTTGTACTCATTTTCGTCTAAAAATTTCGGTTTCTTTGCCATCTGCGTCTTTTTTCTCCTATTACACAAGTTTTTGAATGAAAAACAATGTATTTCCTGCAGATAGTAATGCAATGTAAATGATTTCATCTTTCTGTTTAATTGCTATGTTTTTTCAATGTAATTTCAATCAAAAATTAGACCTTGTCATTCGGGTGATCTATTCAGAATCCATTAATAATGTAGATGGTAAAGTTAGTAACAATGGGAGTATAGTATGTTGGGAAATCTCAATTAAATTTAACTTTAAGTTAATTGAAAGTTTATTGAGGTCAGTTGGTCAATAAGTTGATTTGGCAATAGAATAGCAGGAGCAGTCACTATCGGTCGTAGTTTTTGCGATTAGCAATTTTCGATGTTCAGAGTTGGTTAATCTTGACCTCTAGTCTGTATGGTTTGCATTTTAGTCTTCGCCAATCCTGAACCTATCACCTAATGGGTAAAATAATAATTTATACTGGACAGTTTCAATTAAGCGTCTTGGCGAGCTTATAAATGACGTAAATGTTAAAAGGCCAAAATTTTTGTTAGCTTGATGTTCCGGTAATTTGTAATTATCGCTACTTCTTCGTGTTTAATATTATTAGCTGGAGAATTAGATATTCCGTTTACTTAGAAAGAGGGAGTGTAATCTGCAGCCGTGGCTTGTTCCTTTTTTAAGCGCCATCTAAATTTTCAGTCAAACGTGCCAGAATTGAGCCAAAAAATAAGAGCTGCGGGTGAACTTTCTATTTTTATAAATACAATTTGCTCCCTTGTTGCGCGCAGTTGTGGTTAATTTATACTTCCGTTCCACGACCGAACCGTCGCGTGAGTCCTTTACATTCCGCACCAAAACTGCTCGTTTGGCCTTTTATTTAGTTGCTTTATTGTTCCATTCGCGATAAAAATTTATTTCTTGCTGTATTGCTATCTTAACAATGAGCCTTTATATTAATCACTTCACATAGTTAATAAATATTAGGAAATTAGATAAATAGAAACATCGAAATTTAGATCTAAATCAACAGAACTGCACAAAATTTACATTAATATTGGTATTTGTTAAGAACATCTATAAGTAAATAATTAAAAATTAGATAAAAACACTTAAAGTAATTTTGTTCATTGATAGACAATTAATTGTAAGTAAAACTAAATACGATAAAACAGATAAAATAAGAAATTATTCAACAAAAGCAACCCAAAATGTAAAATCATGGCAAGCTTCGGTAAAACTAAAACCTGCTTTATCTAATATCTGCGTATGCTTAACGTAAGAAGCGTAAATAAAAGAGAAATAAAAATAATAAGATTTTAGAAGAATTCAAACGCAAGGAAAAAATCTAATTCTAGCTGCAATCTTTACCAAATGGAACTAATTTCGGATTCAAAATTAGCGACAGGTCTACTAATAAGCCAAATGTGGTCCTAACACAGCCGAAGAGATCTTGATCCGTCACCGGCTGATTAGTCCTTGCCACCTTGTGGGTAAAGCCAAAAATAGTTGGCTTCTTCCCCTTTCTATTCCTTCTTTTTCTCTCGCTTTTCAAGACCAGTCGCCGCTACTAAGCTCCTGAAACAATGGCAGCAACTTAGGTTGCAATTAAAAAAAGTATTTTAATACTAATAAATATAGAGTTTTTAGAAACGTAGCGTATGATTTACATACATTTATCAGGTAGCTTTGCGCTACAATGTGCCTAAAAAATAGTTTGGTATCTAAAGAAGTTAGTGGACAAGTAAATAAAAAAACTGCTTTATCCACTCGGTCGTTGTAAATACGACGATCACGCACTACATGTGCTTACTCACCGGTTTCTAACTCCCAACTACTTTTAGTAAAGTCGTTCTTATTCACGCAAGCGCATTGCAGACTACTCTCATCGGCTACCAGTTTACATACCAACCCCGCAAGCTTGTTTTATTATATAAACATTAACTTTATAGTATCCGGACATATTTAGTTACTTGATAGTACATTGTTTATACAAAAAATTAAAGAAATGATTTGCTTGCCTTGATGTAGGTTCAGACCTTTCGTCTGATATTTTATAAGATTCTGAAAATGTACGTCAAAGTTATGAGCGAAACGTTGAGCATACATCTAGAGTATAGTAAATTTATTGTGCATAGACCTTGGTTATCTTTAAGTCAGCGCACCGAATGTGATTCACCTGTTTGCCATTATCACGTCGTACACATAGATAATGGGTGGCTTGCGTGTATTTACCGGATTCCCACTGCTTTGGCCTTTATCAACACAGTCTTTGCGGTATTTGAACTCTAATATTCAGCGAATCTGATTTCTGCATTTCCGCAGACGGCTATTAATTTCATATGAATTTTTGAAGCAGTTATTCCTTCCTTCCAAAGAAGTCTTCTTTCATGGTTTTTTCTTTTTCTACAACTTCACACCCACATTACTGTACGAATGATTCTTCTTTACTTTTGTGTGTTCTCACGTCATCTGACGGCATCAGTTGGACACTATAGTATCTATATAGACTATAGTCACACAAACTGGAGTTCCGAGAAGTGCCACTCAATACCTCTATACCTGCGCGTTTGGGTTCCCGGACAGAAAGGAGTTTGCTCGTAACCAATCAACCAAAATGGCGCCTGTATTAATTTAGTTACTTGCTGCTTTGTATTGAGTTCTGGAAAAACAGATGGAGTTTAGATAAATGAATAGAGTTCAATTTATCAATAAGTAACCAATTGGTGATGACTTTTCTTCTTGGTATAGCCTATTAACTAACTCAATGAAATAAATAAAATCTTAAAACTTCTACATTTTGAAAACAAGGAGTTTGCGTTCAAACGCTGCTTTACTTTTTATCTCTATTGTGGGTAGATTACATAAACAATTACATTTGCGGTATATAACGACTTAGAAAAACCATAGTTACTCTTTTATAAACCAAACAAATTAGTTTAAATGTCAGAACAATGTCATTGTAAAAAACTTATTATTAGAAAATTAATTAAACTAAAAGAAATTACTAATAAAAATAATAATATTTAAAAAAAGACTCACCAAACATACAAATAACAGAAAGAACTCTTTTTATACTAAAATGACAAATTAGAAGAACCAATAGTTATGCAACTAATTTAACTTTTAAGTAGTAAGTAAGTAAAATACATCAAAAACTATAGTTAGTATAGTTACAAAAATAAATAAAATTACTGAAGAAGAAATTAACTCTAACAAAATTATTAAAAAGGGAGACAATAAATTATATTTATTTGACTTAATCTTTTCTGGTATACCATTAACACAGGTTTTGAGGTTTTATATTTCTTCTAGCTACTGTTTTCTTATGGATTTTTTTCTGACTTTCTCTAGCCATTGCAGTTTATTGTGCTTCTTTCTGTTCATTTTCTGACTATTTTATTGTTCCATTTTTTTCTAGGTCTCATCTTTGGTTTATCTTTTCACTGTTCAGTTTTGTTCATCTCGTTACTTTTCGTTTTAACTTGTGCCTTATTCCAACCGACTTCTGTCTATTTTAAGTTTCTTCTTATTTTATTTGCCCATTTTCATCTAGGTTTTATCCCCTGGTTTCTCTTTTGACTTTCTCATTTTTCGTAGTTTATCTCGTTCCTTTTGTTTTAACTCTATGTCTATACTATCTAAATGCATCCTCTCTTATTTTTTTTCGACTTTATACTTCTAATCTCTAACTACAAAGTCGAAAACAGACTGTGTTATAATACACGTATTGAATCAATGTTTCAAACTTGAACCAATAAATTCGCTAATATAAGTTAAGGTAATAAAGAGATAACAAAAGTTAAAAGCAGATTTGCTCAAAAATGACGAGAAAGAATAACTTAATAAAAAATGTTGATTTAAGTTTTAAATGCTCATATACAAGGTGGGGCAAATTTGAAAAGATAGTTCTGAAGCAAAAAGTAATCAGAGGGTGGGAAAATGATTCCATTAAACGCAGATAGTCGGGAAGTTTTTCCCAGAGGGTAGTAAACGAACAAACTTTACTTGTCTATTCTTACTGTAGGGGGAATTTTGCACCAAGACCGCATGGAAAAGTGTGGAAACATCTTGAAAACCGCGCTATATAACGCAGTCATTTTCTTCACTTGTCAGGATGCGTTAGCAATCATAAATTTTATAATTGGAGTGATAACGTTCATCTAGATACTTATGGAAGGCTCTTTTACAACAAACCTGTCATTGTTTGGTGTGCGATGACTAAAGTTGGGTTATGACCATTATTTTTTTGAGGAGACAGATCTATATGTTATTTTCAATCAATATATGGAGAACATTTTACAATTTTTTTACCTAATCTCAATCCAACTGGAAAACCTTTCCTTCCAACAGGATGGAGCCACAGTCGACACAGTGTGAGATGTTTCCTGGTGCCCAGTCTCTTAATGTGGTGACATGACTGGGTGTGACTTTTTCCTATGGCGATATCTCACATTTGAGGTTTAAAGACATTGCTCTTTCATCCTCGAAGTTCTACAAAATGCAATAAAATATCAGGCGTATTCCTCCACACACGTTGAAAAGAATAATAACTAATTCCAGAATACAACTTCAAAAGTGCATGGACACTACCTGGATCTTTAAGAAACATTAAAATAGTACTTTTAGTTCTGTAAAAATATATGTTATGTACCTCCTATCGTGTTCCTTTGTTCAAACAAAAAGAGGAAGGGAGGTTTGTCCCATCACTTAGCAAAGGGGCTCCTAGGCAAAACCTTTTTAAGTACTCTTATCTAATCAAATGATTTCGCCACTTTCAGGCGTTCTTTTCAAGTTAAGAAGAGAGTTTAGGTCCACCCTGTATAATCACAAAAAAATACATTCCTATAATAAATAATTCAAAGTTGAAATCATAATTTTTCAATTTACATTCGACATATACTTGTTTATTGCCGTACAGCCAAAAAGTGCTTAGTCTTAATATACACTTAGGGTGACAATAAATTACGGAGACAAGAACTTTTGATCGTAACTATTGTCAAATAGCAACTAAAGACCTTTTGCGGTATAACGCAACAAATGTAAAGACACTACCAAGTATTGTAATTTGCTCTTTTTCTCTTTCGATCCATCCAGAAAATCGAGCCATATAACTAAAAAATTACAATCACAATAATAACAATTTATATATTTAGTAACAAAGGCACAATACACAAAAAAAAATTATGCAACCCTGGCGCTCTTGCGATCCCATGTATTTTTTCTAAAGTCATTTGCGCTGTTCAAAATATTTTATAACGTTTTATGTTTAGTTCCCAATTGAGCCGACCCGTAAGAAGTCCTCATTCACACATGCGCAGTGCAGCCTGCTCTCATCGACTGCTAGATTACATTGCTTTCGCACAAATTGTTTTCGTTGGGTTAGAAGTTTTGAGTAAAAAAGTTTTAGGGTTCTGGTTTAATTTACCAGACGGCATGTATATTGCAATTCTATTTTAGTTACGATTGCATCATTAGTTCCGCAATAAATTCCTCATGCGCAATAATTTCTTCATATTCTGACATATTTTGACTGTAAGGTTTCTTGTATATACTAAAAGAAAGATTCTATTGATTTTTAGACTCCAATATTAATTAGGGTTAGAGCTAAGGCGAGAATGACGTCAAAAGCTATCCACATTAGAAGTCGATAGATTTCGACCAAATTTGACAGTCCATTGAGTCAAAGTTAAAGTTAAAATAAATTGTTTCTTAATTTCTGGTAGCTTTTATCTGTAGGCTTTCAAACTTAACATGTGCAAGTAAGGAAACAATTTGGTAGTTTCGTACCGCTACAAAAAGAAGTCACACGAAATGAAGTTCAGTGCCCTTGGTGGCCAGCGTAGAAGACGCAGAGCATTGTTACTTATACGCTATGTCTATCGATGTGACAGTCTTTCATTAAGGAAGTTTCTTACAGAATTATGGTAGTGGCATGAGATTCTGTTAACCTACAAGATAAAGTCCGCACTGTCATGTTTCAGCTGTGGCATAATTCATGTAGTAAACATTAACCTTTCAAAGACTGCCTGTTCTTTGCTGATGGTTATTTATGGAATCACACAGAAAGCTGACGTTGCACGGTCAACACTAACCTACTTGTGTTAAATTCTAAAATGCAAAATACTTTTTCCTCGCCACCATACCCATTTTACAACTCATCGTTTATTTGCCGCCTGGTGGTAGGGTTATCAACTGTTGATACGCTTTATGTAAATTTGAGGATGTGTCCGATATTTCGCGATGTAGATAACGAGGACTTGTCCGCAAAAAGTTATTTTTGACGACTTAGGCTGACAACTTTTCACTCGCCTTCCCTCAAAATTTTATAAGGTTTAGAACAATCTATTTACAAATGATAATAGCGGGATTAGTCGGTGCGGTGACCTTACAGAAGTAAGATATGAGACACGATTCTGAAAATACGCTCAGAGCTCAATCGCCCTACATTTTATATTAGCTGTCTTTGTTTACTTTATGTTTAAATGTATAGTAGATGTTGTACTTCAAGTGGAATGTGTTATCGTTGAATTAATTTTGAAACGCCCTATATATAGGGTGTCACAAAACTTTCTCCATAACTTGAAAGAAAGGTTATAAGCAAAAAATGATCCGACTGTGGGGAAAGTTATTTTGCTAGACGCAGGTAGTCTGAAAGTTTTGGTGGCCAACAAGAGAGATTTTGTTTTCGAAACAATGACTTTTTTGTGGCCGCACCACGTGGGTCTTTGTTTCTGATTGAAAATCGATTTTATTGTGGGTAGAGTCTCTGTAGGTGAGAAGAAGGAGAAAGACCTCGAATTTCGCGAATACCGGAAAACATCTGTGCAGTAAGACGTTCCGTTTTACAGTCTCCGAGATCACTTGCGCGCAAACATCCCGCTGCTCTTTACTTCTTTAATCATATTATTCGGAAATTTTTGCTCCAAGACCTTTATTTTCATTTATACAAAATGGGTGTTGTACGAGAATATTATGATTGTCAAAGTCATTTGGAAACAATGTGTAGAAACATCTTGAAAATCGTGCTTTTAAATTATTAGAGTGCATTAATAAACAACTTTTTTATTATTGAAGTAATAACAACTCGCGCAATATATATGAAAGGCTTCTTCACAGCGAACGTGTAACTGTTTTATATACAATAAGTAATGTTAAGGTCATTAGCCCTTACATTTTTGAGAAGGGAGGCTAATGTATTACTGTCACTTTCAACCGATATGTGGAAGAAATTTGACAATTTTCGCAATGAATCTCAATGGACTCCAACCGGAAAATGTTTGATTCTAATAAGATGGAATTACAGCCCATATAGCAAGAGCTTTGCTCCAAGTACTGAAATGTTTCCTGGGCGCTTAATCTCAGCGCGGTGATATCATTTGCCCAGCCCGCTCGCCACATCTCGTGTAATTTATTTCTATAGAGATATTTCAACGCTGACGTTTACGAACATCGCTCTAGAATACTTCAAGCTCTACGAAATACAATACGTCAAGACGCAAGCATTGTTCAAGACATGAAAGAGTAATATGAAAGACATTATTTGGCCAGTTCCATAATTTTACTTTCCAAAAATAAATTTTATTGATTTCCTATTTAGAAAGGCCTAGACGACCAAAAGCTATGGATAGAGATATGAAGAAGCAACAAATGAAAAAGAAAACAAAGAGCATAATGGATTATAAAAAATGCTATTACCTGATAAGATGCTGCAAGTAGCCGAAGAAATAGAAAAATGTAAAGTAGAACTAGCAGCTGTCCAAGAGCAATGAGAGATTACAATTCGCTATTCAGAGGAACCAAAGCGGGGTAACGACGGCATAATAAAGAACCGTAAATCTATTAATGGAAGATTATGATATCTAAGAATACGACACAAACCCCTGAATGTCTGATATTTGTGTATATGCCTCTATAAAGGCTGACAGACCGGAAGGGAAGGACAAATTCTACAAAGAATTGGACCGAAACACGGTGTAGCAGGAAAACATACAATACATGAAAGGAAAAACAATGGAAATAGTTATACAACTTTGCAATGCCAACAAGTATGACAATCAGTAGTACAAAATATAAACACAGAAGGGTTTTTAAAAAAACAGTGGTAATACTAGGAACGACAAGAGAAAAGGGAATAAAATCACATATTAATAAATAAAAACTAGAATAACACAAATGTAGACATCGGGTCATACAAAGGTGAAAGAATACAGAAGCAAAAAAACGAGAATACTAAAAATGGAATATTGAAAATCTCTTAACAAAAGAAGGAAGAACGGAGTACATAAAATATTAAACAAATAATTCTAAAAACTAGCGAAAAAGTAATTGTTACAAAAAAACTTAAACTAGGAAACAGCGGTATGATGATGAGTGTCAAGAATTAATTGACGTAAAGAACAGAGTGAGAAATAAATGCTTAAAAGCGGAAAAAGAAGTAGACTTAGAGAATAACAAAGAAATAAGGAAAGAAGCACAGAGGATACATAGACAAAAAAGAGATGAATGGATAAAATGATGAGCGAGCTAAAAGAGAATAATAAAAATAATAATAGAAAAACAAAATATTGAAAAAGTGTCATGAGTGTGACATTGAACTACAGTTATTATTTATTGATAGAATTGAACGAATAAAGCTTTTACAAATATTGAAAAAATAGGGCAGCAAAGATGGTGCGCGACGACCAAGCAGAGAAGACAGACATAAGAGAGCCTAAACCTCTCTGTTCGCAGGACGGCAATTAGAGCCTTACCATTATTATTATTATAATGCTCGTCGATCATATCTAATAATATGTTCTGTTAATAATTATTTTCCTCTTTTTATGAGAGCTACTTAAAGTCTAATCAGCATTTGGGGCTCATGGTCGATGTGATCCTGAATTTTCTTCCTTCATGTTTTTCAGATTACAATGATACGTTATTATAAAGTTCCTGCGCTTAGTGTACAAGAATTAGAGGATATTATTAATAATTTTAATTTTATGGGTTCCGATAATGATAATGATCATGCGAATGAAACAACTGACCTTGCCAAGCTCCTACTGCATCGTGTAGATAAGGTATCAAACTGCAAAAATACATTAGATGATGTGCTTCCAATTAATGTGCTGGTAGTTTGGAGCTGCATACTAACTGTAGACTGAAGCATTACAAAACATCTATAGAGACAGTGGAATGTATTAATGGGCCTATTAAAAAGAAAGTAAAGGCTGATATTTCTTCTGAATGGGTAAAGAAATAAGCAACTTACAGTAGTACCTACCCTGATCCAAAAAAGAAATTCAACAAAGAAAAGAAAATTTTACAGCATACCTAAAGGGTACAGCAGTTGAAGTTTTCGAGGAATTATTCGATAGAGCATTGATGAGCATGATCGTCAGGGAGGGTGTTTGATATGTTACGCAGCAGAATAATCGCAAATATGTTAAATATGTTAAGAAGTTCACAGGAATAATGCTTTTCAGTTGATATCATGCACTTCCTCAAAAACAACTATACTGGCGTGAAGGTGAAGACTTCAATATAGCTTGCATAACAAGCGCCTTTTACATTTTAGTAGCAATGCATTCCTTAGCAGCATCCCAGTGGAAGAAGTAAAATTTTCAAAATTAGCCCGCTGATAGACCACTTGAATAAAAAAATTGTGAAGTTTGCAGCAAATGGTTAGATACTATAGATATCATTATCTCAAAGTAGGCCATTCGGGTTCAAGCAGTGGATCTTATGCTATTCCCAAAGTAGCTACTGTTATCAAATGTTTGTCGATCTTGGAAAGAGTAAAAATTCAAATTATGTTCCAGTTGTAGGTCTTGGTTCTTCAGTAGTACGTCATAGATACTTCATAGCTTCACAAAGTCTACTTTAACAACTTTTTTACAAGTTTCAACCTGATGAAAAAGCTCAAGGAAATGTGACTTAAGAATAACGGGTGCTGTCAGAACGAACAACTGTCTCGCAGAAAGTGAGAACAGTATGAAGAAGACAGACAGAAGTGTCTATGGTTATAGATTTGACAGAAAAAATGAGAAGATAATAGTTAAACTGTTTCTTTCTCTTTTTTTGTGCCCTTGCGAGCATCGGAATTTAATATTCGTCTTCTTTCAGCCATTTCTTTTATCTCACTTTATCACTTGGTAGTATTTTTATTTATTACATTGTTTTTCCTTTTTGTTCTCCTATCTCTACTATTTCTTGGATCCATGTCTTTCGTGGTTCTTTGCTTTTTGCCACTTATCATTTCTAGTATTTTCCATGGCAGTCTATTCTGGTCCATTCTTATTAAGTGTCCATACCATTCCATTTGTCTTCTTTCCATCTTCTGTATAATGGGTTCTTGTTTTAGGCTATTTCTTATCTCTTCGTTTCATACTTTGTTTTTCTCACATTTTTTCTCAAATATCACATTTCTTTTGCTCTTTTGATTTTGTTGGGTTACCCATATACTGGTATTATTCTAGTGTTGTATACTGTCAATTTAGTTTTGTTTTCTATTTCCCTTTTTCCCATTATTATGCCATTTAATGTGTAATATATACTTGTTGCTTTTCATATTTTACTGGTTATTTTCAATTATATTTTATCATCATCTGAAATGATACTGTCCAGATATTCAAAGGTAGCAACCTCTTCTAGAATCTGTTGATTACACGTTATCCCTGTGTTTTAGGTTTGTTGCTTTGTTTTAGCCGTGTTTATTTCCATTTTTATTTTGTTTATTTCTTCTTTCCATATTTTTATGTGTTGATAATTGGGAGGTTTCTTTTCTTATAATTTTAGTAATGGGCTAAGAGTGCCTCCCTGCTTTATGCCTTTCTTTAAATATACCTCTTTCGACTTTTCTCCGTTTATCTATATTCGTATTCTCACATTCCGATATATGCAGTTTACTACCGTTACAATCTTTTCAGATATTTCTGAACTTTCCATTACACTTTGTATTATTTTCTTCTGATCTGTATCAAAGGCTGCTTTAAGGTCTGTAAATGCTAAGATTAATTGTTCCCCTGTCTGTTTGTGTCTTTCTATTACACTTCTTATAATAAATATATTGTCGGTTGGTTGTCTATATTTTTTAAATCTAGCTTGTTCCGCTTCTAATTTATTTTCTCTCGGTTCTTTATTCTTCCTTCTATTATTCTTGCTTATTCTTTACTTATCACTGATGCCAGACATGTGGGTATTCCGTAGGTATTCGGTTTCTTTTCTGGACCTCTGTATAAATCTCCAGAAGTCACCTTTTTCCTTGTAGTACTAGGTATTTTACCATCTCTGGATCTATTTTATCTTCTCTGGGCGGCTTTATCTAGTTCTTCTATTTCTCTATCTCTATCTACTTTCGCTAATAAATAATGACACAATAAAACCAGTAATCCACCTTAAGAGATGGAGCAGATATGAAAAAAAGAGCTATAAGTTCCTCGGCCGAAACTAGTGGCAGAGTACAATAAGCAAATGGGTGCAAAAGTATCATATCAGAATTTGAAGAAGGAAATGGTACTTTTCACTGCTAACCAATGCATTGCATGCAGCGTTGGTCAATGCATACGCTCTCTACTGCTTCGCCATTAAAAAAATCATTGTTTTAATTCAGGGGGTGGTGGCAAGGCCGTATCTTGCTAAATCGCTCCCTTCAGATCCAAAACATCGAAGTAAATAATCCATTCGGAGGTAGATTAGTCCCCTGATTTTCAATATTTTATATCAACCGGGGGGCAGGAGCTTCGCTCCACCCTCTACCTTTGAAACCAGAGCTATAAGTGTAAACAGCAGCGGTCCTTGGCACGCACCCCTGTGTTACCCCAGGAAGGGCCCGCCCTTCCCTGTTTATCATCCGTCTGGCGCGGTGTTTCGAAAGACGCACTGTTTGTTTTCCTGTCCGAGCTGGTGCGGATAGGTTTACAAATCGCCGGCGATCGCGATATCGAGCCGGAGGCGGGTGAGTCACGACGCGGGTTGACGGAAAATCGACGGCGCCCGGACGCGCAGCTCAGTCGCGCCGCGTCGATACCGCGAACGCCGCGATTTCCAGCGGCTTCCAGCGGCCCCGGCGCCCGCCGCGGAGGCCGCAGCGACGCGCTGCTTTTCCGGCGGCTGCCATCGCGGTTTAGATAGATAGGTGCGTGCTTCCTTCGCGCGTGGTCGTGGCTTTTTTGATTGAAACCGCATGTTGCCAGGCAGATCGGCCGCGCACTTTCTCTCGGCGAGCTACTTTCGACCGCCGTCCGCGCCGCGCAGTTCGGGCGTCTAATTCCGTGGCGTCGCTACGCCGGTCCTGCAGCTCGAGTTATATAAAGCTGCCGCCGCGCCGGCCGCCATTCCGGAGAGTTCACGTGCGTGCACAAGGTAAGGCTGGTTAGGGTCGGGGCTTCTAATTTTAAGCGCGCGGGAGGCGCCGTCTTCGTGAGGATTGATTTGTGGGGGCCGATCTACAGCTGGCACTTTCGGAGGTTTGCTGGTGGAGAAAAACCTCAACAAGGGGCGCCGACTGGGGTGTCTTAATAACACCCTGTTTATGATTTGATCTCATTTACGAGAAAGACAAAAATATAATGGAGAATTTACATTTTGCTTTGCCACACTTAATCTCTATTATATAGGGTCCGACGGGAGGTGGTGCGTTTTTCAAAACACTCTTTTTTGAGGTATTTATTTATAAATTGCCAGCATGGTCCCGCGGTTGAGGGGCGGATTGTGGTGCGTTCACTTCGAACAAAGGGTAACAATGGCAGTTGTCCAAGGCGCGGTGCTTGCCACATCGCACTATGGCGAATATATGAAAACCTTAACCTCTCAGTTTGCAAGCCGTGCTTTTGCGTAGAGCTTTAGAGCCTTACCATTCTTAATTATTTACAATTTGCCTTATTACACTAAAGCATTCGGTAAATAATAAGAAAAATATAGGATGATTGCAAAAGTTCGTGCCCGATTTTATAGATGACGTTGCTTATAGGAAATAGCGCATTTGTTTTGATGTGTGTGTGTCATTCGATTTGTAAATGATATACAAAGAATCGCGTCCGTTTCTTGCAAAAAAACGCTTTAAAAAGTTTACGTGCAGTAATGGAAATGGGAAACGAAAAGTGCATTTGCGGCATGTGATGCTGTATGAATTCAGGAAGGGCCTGAGTGTTGGAAAGGCTCAAAGAAATATTCAGACTGTTTATTTAGACCGTGCTCCTGCTCTGAGAACTGTCAAAAAGCGGTTCGGACGGTTTCGGCAAGGCAATTTTCCAATGGAAGATGAACCTCGCTCTGGTCGATCTTCTGGCTTTGATGACGACGTACGTACTCTAGTGAAAACACATCCAAGAATTACAACTGAGGACATAGCTGAGAAGCTAAACATTGACAAGTTCACCGCGTTTCGCTTGGCTATATCTCCAAGCTTGATACCTGGGTACCACACTGTTTAACGAAAAGGAACAAATTAGACCGAACGAACGTGGCTCTTTCATTTCAGGCACGGAACGAAAATGAGCCGTTCTTGAATTGACTGGTAACAAGAGATGAAAAGTGGGTCCTTTACAACAATGTGCAATGAAAACTCACATGGAAGCAAACCGGCGAAGGTGCAGATCCTGTCGCAAAAGCTGGTCTGCATCCAATGAAGGTTTTGCTGTGTGTTTGGTGGGACTGCAGGGGAATCATTCATTTTGAGCTCTTGAGGCGCGGAGAAACAATAACAGCAGACATCTACTGTCAACAATTAGCCAGACTTGATGCTGCTATTCGTGAAAAACGTCCTATTTTGGCCAACAGAAAGGATGTCATCTTTCGCTATGACAATGCTAGGCGTCATGTGGCTCAACAGACGCTGCAAAAATTGCAGGAGTTGAAATGGGAAGTCCTGCAGCATCCTCCATACTCGCCTGATATTGCAGCTTCCGACTTTCATTTGTTCCGCTCCTTACAAAACAGTTTAAATGGACAACGACTTAGTTCTGTACAAGCTGTCGAAAACCACCTTACAGACTTTTTTGACAACAAACCGACCTCGTTTTATAAGAATGGCATAGAAAAACTTGTAAATCGTTGGAAAACCATCGTGGAAAAATGTCGATTATATATATTAATTAATAAAACCCTTTTATTTAAAATAAAAAATATTGCAATGATTTATAAAATCTGGCACGAACTTTTGCAATCACCCTATGCATGTCGTGTAGGAAATTGCCTAATATAGCAATTACCCTTTAAGCATCAACCTATGGTACTGGGCTGGACGTGGCCAGGAGGTAACTAACTCAAAATAAGTATAATAGCTAAATAGATTCTAGTCTGTATATAGACTACACGAATCGATTATGTAAGTTTGAGGGTTTAAACCTCTTGAGCCCCCGCACTTCGTCTTGATCGTTTAACAAATCGTTGGCTAGTTTCTTTAAGATGTGAAGTCAGTCTAGCTCGATACTTAACACTCATGTTTGTGATAATTTCACTAACTGAACATATGTTAAGGTCACGTCTAATGACTTCATTAGGCACATACGAGGGAGCGACATTGTTATGTCTCGTAAAACTTTAGGCTGGAACTTTCTGATTATGTCGATCGTGCTGTTTGCTGCTGAGCCCCATAGTTCCAAGCCGTAAGTCCAGACTAGCTTTGTATAACATCCAATACATCTTTTTGTATTTCAAACCTGGCTACTTTCCTTTGGCCCATACGTGCTGTTTCCATGTAAGACGACGATCCAGGTGCATGCCCAGGTATTTGAGAGTGTCTTCCATAACTAACTCTGGACTTTCGTAAGGTGAATTTGCAGATTACGTGATGCCGTTGCAGAGTCTTGATGGGTTGGTAAAATAGCTGTATCGTCCACAAATGTCGCTATAGTCGTTAATGTTTTTGTAGGCATGTCGGCGGTACAGATTTAGTAGAGTAGGGGACCCAGTTTGTATCTTGATTAGGAAATGCACAAATATGACTTGAATATTTGATAAAGATCGATTGGGAGGGTTGTTTTCAGTTTATACAGTAATTCGTTATGCCAGACCTTGTCAAAGGCCTGGCTGATGCCAATAAATTCTGCAGAGCAATAGTTTTTCGTGTCTAAGGCTTTATTTATTTGGTCTACAATTCTGTTGTAGAATGTTGTTCCCAAAAACCAAACTGATGGTGTGGGACTAATTGTTAGTTGCAATTATTAGCTTCAAAACACTCCAATGCAAATGTAATGCCACTTAAGAGACATAAAGCTCAAACAAAAATAATGTAATTCAGGTGTGAAAAATGATGCCATTTGAGTAAAGACCGTTCTCGCCCAGGCATTGTTGCAGACGGGTGGAAAAATTGTTCATGCACGTTTCAAGTATAGCTTGAGCTTCAAAAGTTCGTGGTTTTTTAATGTGCATCTGAGATTTCAGGTAGCCCTATAAGAAATCTTACGATGTCGCGAGAATTTTTATCGGGTTGCCCTTGACAGGCTTTGATTTAATCAATATGGAGTTACCTGCCAAACCTCAAGAGAATCCATGGATTTTTTGAGGGAACATTTGCTAGGGCGCCTCATTTCATTGCGTGGGGATGTGGAGTGGGTCCCCTCGACCACCAACCTTGAAATTTGTTTAAAACATCTGTGTTAGACTGTTTTAAAAAATGTAATACCTTCCTGCCGGGCCTTAATCAAAAAGTATTTAGTAATAAATTTTAACGGACACTCATTAAGTAGTCACGTCCACTATAATTTAAAAGTGTAGTCAAACATGAGTCATGTTTTTTAAATTTTATTTCAGTCTATAGTGATGTTAGTTAACCATTCATTGCTTTTTAGTTGTTAAATTTTTTTATTTAATTTTATCTTATAACAAGCTGTTCTGACAACTGGGCCTAGATTGTTATAATTTTAGATTTATGCTTGACATTAACATTTTGCCTTCTACTATCCTTGTGGTAGTATAATTTTATTTTCATACTAAAATTTAGGAAAACTAATTTGTTTTAATCATTTAATCTCACAATTGTTTTTTTTTTTTGATTATTGCATGATTGTGTTCTATTTTTTTGAATCTCACGCTTTTTGTTATCGTTTTTTTTTGTTTCTTTCTTTCTAATATTTGTCTTCCATTTTTCTGATTGTTTTTGCCTTTTATGAATCTTGTTTATTTATATTTTTATCTAATTTTTTTTAATTGATTACTCATACTAATACTGCTTTTTTAAATTTAGTTAATTATTTTTGGTGCCTTAAAGTCTGACTGTAGACAGCGACGGGTCTATGAGGAAGAATATTTTATTTAAAAAAATAACAGTTTAAAGAATTATTGTGAAGGACCAGTGAAGATTTGAACTCGTCGTGCCTAGGGCACCAGGATTTTGGAGGCGCAAGCTTTTGAGTTGGGTACGAAAAAGTGAGCTTAATCAGAGAAACTTTAATTAGATTATAAGTATTAAACTTCGAAATCGTACATTCGACGCACACTTTTAAAAACATTTATATTGTAACAGAAACAACATGTCATAAAAAAATTCTAGAATGACCGATCACCGTCCGTGTCATTTCTAGCGGCGCCCTTGAATTCAAATTGGTTCTAGAATCCCGCGTTTAAATACGAGGCGGGGCAGATGGGCATTCGCGGTAGTCGAATAGGAAAAGTCATACAGCAAACAACAGCGGTGCAAATAAATTAGTATTGTTATAATAACAGTTAAGCGTTGCGTTAATATTTGTAGCACTAGTGTATAAAGTTTAGTTTCAAATTAAATCATCATTCAATTCACATTTTATATATCACAAAGGGTAAATGAGTAGCAAAGACGTTTGGGAGTTGTTAAAAAAACCCAAGTGGGGCAGAATTTAGAAAACGTTCTAAAATATGCTTTGAAAGATAGGATGCAAGTAGGATGTAATTAAGAAAATACTAAAACTAGATATTTTTTTCACGTAGTACACAGCAATCATAATTGTCGCCATCGACGTCAAACGCAAATTGTAGTGCATCAAATGTACAGCTGCAAGAGGCTTTGAACTCTTAAAGCTCTGGAAATACCCCTAAAGAAGTATATCCGATTATATCATTCGATGACCCGGTAGACGATGAACTTTGTGAGTTGGTGACCTATAAGGGCATTCAACAAAATGTTCTCTTCTTCTTCTTCTACTCTTATATAGGCTATTAGCCTGTTTCTTAACTACACATTTCGTGTAATACTATGAGCCATGTTGGGCGTACCCCGGGCAGGTGGCTAGTCTGACCCGTTAGAAGAAGGAGAATGTACTTTACGACCGCCAAAGGTGTTTGTATGATGGCCGGAGAGCACTCGATGTTTGCCGTTATTTTTGACCTGGGAGTCGAACCCAGAGCCCGCCGCGCGTTAGTCTGGCAGGCCGAAGCCTTTCCGTCGCGGCTGTCGTGCTCTCCTAATGTTGATTTTAAAAAATCTGCAAGACTGAAAAAATTTTTTAAACCAATCAGTTTTTTTTAGAAAAAGTTAATGCATGGAGAACTCATCAAGCGAAATTGGTGGGTTATTCAAAATCATCCGGATGAGTATTTTGTGTGCTGTGCAAGCTCTATAGTGGAACGACGTTCCTACCAACTAAAGGGTGTGATGTCTAAAAACATGATCATATAATAAACAATTCTGAATACAGAAAGTGCATTTCAAAATCTATTAGTAGTAAACGAGTTTCACATCGAGTGGATTGTAAAGTAGGAGAAAAAATACAAGGAATAAGCTTTGCATTGGTGAAATTTTCTCTTAAGAGTTGTTGAAGTTTTTAGTTTACCGTAAACTTCAAATTCATGGCTACAATAAAATATTAAGTTCTGCAAGAAATTGTGACTTTTGGCTGTATAGAACTGATTTCAAAATTCTTTTATGGCCGAATATGTAGCAAAATTTGAAAATAAAGGAAGAGGCCTTTCTTCATACTTATCAAGTCTTCTTCTTTGTAGCTATTCCAGTCATCGTCGGATGTAAGCCACCCCAAGCTTTCTTCGCCATAAAAGTTAAAAGTTATTTTTAGAGGTTTTTAGCCTTAACTCTGGCCAAACCTGTTGGTGAGTGGGTTTAGGACGGGAAAGAGATTAATAGAATCGGTGGGACTTTGGTTACGACATGATTTTCCTCGATATAGAAGGTAGGGGAAATCAGGTGCTCGCGTGGGCAGCGCCGCCAATCGCTTAAGTAAGTCTATCTTCTACCGGGGTCGCTGAGGAGTACTTACCCGCTATCCCGGTACTTATCAAGTACAACTATTAATCAACGGATTAAATTAGAGCATATATCGTCCAAGAGATCGTAAATTCCATGTATTATTCCATAATTAAGACCAACTAGCTTTATACGTGCTACCGACGGGAATTCCTGTTGAACAATTTTTATCATGTATTCGTAACTGGCCAAAAGGTAAAGTTATGACGAATTCTGAAATGTCAATTGTAGGTTTTGTAGATCTTGATCTAAATAATTGTAAAGAACAGAGCTACGGCAATTACAGCAATATGTCTAGGTGCTACAAAGAAAAGAAAAACGTAGCCACATACATGTCTTATGTGGGCCACACTTTACAACTGATTGGCTCTGCAATTGGGCAGAGCAACAAGTACTTTGTTTTCTTCTCTTTAAAACAACAAATCTGTAACTTTTTTAATTCTTCAACTACAACATGGGATATCTTTATTAGCAGAGTGAAAAAACTTTTGCGATCGACCTGTATTTATTGGGGCTACGTTTTTGCAGATACTTGTTTCTAATGACAGTCCAGAGATTTGCTAATTCCAAAAGCAGGGAAAAATGTTTTTTTAATAAAAGTTTTTAAATTATAAACATTGTGTTGAAGGGTATGCCTGTAACAGAAATTTAAAAATCAAATAAATGATTTGTCTAAACAATCATCTCCTTTGTAGTGCTTTGATGACGTCCAAACATGTAAACATTTAAAGGAAAGTGGGTGAAAAATTGTCAGCTTGGAGCGCCGAAAACCTTAATCAGTCCCCGCATACAGCACACGTTCAGGCACATTCAAATTAATTTATCGAGAAATAAATAGCTTTCATCTACAGTGCAGCGTTCGCATATACCTTGACTAACTCTTTGTAAAACTGGCAAGCCCTCTATATTTTTAAGTAGAAGTGCACCTGACTCATTTTTCTTAATATTAATAGCAACTCCTTTAGTGTCTACTTCAAACGTCTGTAGAATAATATTAGTGGCCCAAATTTATCTCGCTTTTGTCTGCCGCCGCATCACCAAACGAATTGCGGTGCCATCTTATAGAGGTTTGGCCTAACCATCAAAGAATTTTCCTACTTTAAATAAAAGTGAAAAGCAATCTTTAAATAAACACGACAAAGAAATAAAAGGAAATAACAAAGTAGATATTAAATGAAGATACTTTCAAGGCAGAGAGGAGGACCACGCCCGTGGGCGACTGCTCAAGAGCGAATGCTTTGCTGTCCCGGAACTCAGTCCTCGAGTGAGTTTTGTCGGAAACTCAGGGATATATATGGTATTGTATGTTAGCAGGCACAATAAGTCTTTGAGGCTGCTTTATCCAGTAAATTCACTTTAATCGCCTTTGAAATTGCCGCAGAGAAATTTGCAGAACGTTTTGTCTAGCAGTAAAAGTGTGTGAGATTCCAAGGTGCTTACTTCAAAGATGACTAAGCCTAAAAACAATGTTTCTTATATCTTGCACCATTTTTACAAAGTTATAATTTCTTTATTATGTGGTTCGATACTTTCCGGGCAGATTACTTACAGCCCTCAAATTCTTATTAATTTCATGAAGTCAGTGTCTTAGTTGTGTACTATTTTGTCAGCGCCTCAAAAAGGTTTTAGTTTACTATAACATTTTTGATACAAAAAATTGTTTTCAACCAAAAAGGCTAAAAGACTAAAGCAAAGGGCAAATTTCAGCAATTGGAAAAGTATGCTTCTGATTTAAATAAAACATTTTTCGAAGATGTATTCATTTAAAAGCATTTTTAGGAATTAAAAAAACAGAAGGTACCACGGAGCGTGGGACAACGGATTGCGATCAAATTCCTCTTTGGAAAAAGGTGCCGTCCGCTGAAAATCACTCAGACTCCAATAACAATATGGGGAAGAGTGTCTTTTAGGAACCCGTGTGTTTGAGTGGTGTAAGTGCTTCACAGAGGGCGTGGAGAATGAACCGCAGCACTATTAAGGAACTTGGAACAATGCTGTCCATCAGTGTTGGTCCTGCATTTTGACGGACGTGAACAAAATTGTGCGTATGAAACTGCCAGTCGCTTCCTGCAGCAGTTTGAAGACCAAGGTCATGCATTTTTGACGTTTATAGTGACCATCAGTGAAGGGCGGGTGGGTGCATTACTTCAATCCCGAGTCCCAGCAGTCAACACGCGAGTGGCTGCATACCAGTTCTCCCAAACCTGGGAATAGTGACGTAGTTTTTCATTTCATTTCAAACCAGAAATATTGTATTTATGTAATTTATGTTATATCAATATACGACCGACAAGATTTCGGAACATTTCTCAATGCGTGAGTCTCGCAGTATTTAACGTTTTCCTTCATTGATAATGTATTCAAAAAGAGAAGCGATTGCTAAAACACAAAATCTCAATTGTTAGTTGCCGTAACCACGGGGGCAATATTAATGGACCTTATAGAAGAGTTCAAATTTTTATTTTGAAAAACGTATTTGCCAAAACAATTTTCCTATGTTTGTCGTACACGCTGGGGAAGTTTGTATTGAAGCAGCCACATTTTTGTGGTGTCGTTTAAAATTGTACAATATATAGCCGGAAGCAGTAGAGGCAATCCAGTGTAGATTTTTTTTTTAAAAAACAATCTCAAAAATTGATAGTGAAAAAAGCAACACGAAAAGCTTAATTTTGAACCTGAAAGATTTGAGAGAAATGTGAAGGTAATGTTTTTGATGAATACAAACTTGATGAAAAACTTAAATTTAAAAAAATATCTGCAAATAAAAATGTTTATAATGTTTGTTTAGACGGTTGATTTCGATAACATACAAAAGCCACGAAAGGCTTGTTATATTCTTTTTTAGTGCACTTTTTGGCATTACTTTGAAGTTTGATAATACTAAAAAATAATTGCAATATTCTACGCGCCGCGTCGGGGCAAGGCCTGCAAAATGAGGCTTTCATATGTTCCCTTTCACTGTCTGGCCATACCATCTGTCATATGAGCTGACATGATAAGCATGTTATTTACTAAGAAAATGTTTTTTAAACTTGAAAAACAACTGATCGGTCTTTCTGTTAAATGTAACGACTTTTATAGTACATGGTGACAGTAAACTTCGACAATGAAGATTTATTTGTAGACAGTGATTTGGATTGAAGGCCTCTTAGCTTTGACTTTTTCTAGGTTAATCTATCATGAAATATAATGAAGATTATATCTCAAGAAATATCACCCAAAAACATCATGTGAAGCTAAAAACTGCAACAACTTATTCGTAGGAAAGTAAATCTTTTTTAAAATATTTTAACACTTCTATAGGGCTGTCCTTTTTATTCTGGATAATAATTTTATTGTTTGATAAAGTATCAGTATGCGTGTAAGTTGTCTATTCACAGTAATGTGTAAAAAAATGTATTTTTAGATCTTGGCATCTGTCTTAGATGCATGTATGATGTTTGCTTTTAGATCCTAGAATGTAATACACCTAAAATTCTCCAAATTGTCATAGACGTACAAGGTGGTTCAAATATGATCAGGCCTGACTTTTTTTACAAAAAACCAAATTGCCAAATACTTTTACTTGGACATGTTAGTCTTCAACGTACTCCCCTCCGAAGTCAAGACATTTTTTCCAACGTCTGGAAGCATTCGGATGTTCTTTTTAAAAAATGCTTTTGGTTGGCGGCGTATCCACTCTCGAATAGTCTGGATAATAGCGTCGTTGTTCGCAAACCGCATGCCTTGCAAGTCTGATTTGAGCATTCTAAACAGATAGGTATCACTTGGGACTGTACGGCGGAAGGTTCTATTTCAATTTTGGGGGGTTTCCATTGCTGTTTTGGTGGTATGGGCGCGTGCATTGTTTTGAAGGAAGGCTACTCGGTTTCCATCTGTCTTATGATTAGATCGGATCTTTCCCTTCAGGTCCGTTACCAGGAAATCTGAGTAATAAGCAGCATTGACTGTTCTGGCATCCATTAGAAAGTCTACATGGGTAACTCCCTGCCTTTGCGCTCTCTTGGGTTTAGGAAAATTGGTATGTCGCTACTCGCCCAATGACCGCTGAGACTCGGGAATGAAGCAGGGCACCCACATTTCATCGATGGTCACTACAGACTTTAAAAATGTATCACTTCCGTCTTCAAACTGCTGCATGATACGACTGGCAAAGTGCGTGGTACCCACCGTGCATTCACTTTGCTATAGTGCAGGTGTTTTTTTACTATGTCTTTTACACTACCAATACTGATGGACAATGTTTGGCTCGGTGACGGATGTTCGCGGCCGACGCTCATGCAGTTCATTCTTTACACGCTCTCTGCCATCTCTAAAGCAATTACATACTCAAACACACGGGTCCGTGAGAGACACTCTTTTTCATACTGTTAGGGTTTGTGGTAAATTTTAGGGGACGAGGACTGAACAAGTTCTAACCCGTGTAGGAGGAAGCGTGGAGGTGGTGGCTTTGCTTTCTCAAGGTCTCACACCTGCTGCGCTTATTTGCACACAAATCAGTCCCGGTCATATTTGAATCACCTTGTATTTTACCCACACCATGAATATTAGTTAGTGATGATGTTCTATAATGTGAAGTGGTCACTATAGGATTAAATGGATTTAAATTAAGTCAATATTAAAAGAAATGTGATATGTCGTCGGAAAAGTGTATTTAAGGTAGTTCAGGATATCTTGTAATAAAACTTTTATATTATAAGAAGTGCTGGTACATCACAGTTTTCTAAATTGACTACTAATAAAGTGTACAGAGTTTTAATGTAGTTATGTGTGATTATACGTTGTAGGCTTGTTATGTAATTAGCTTGATGGACTATTAACGGGAGAGACGATAAACCGAAACAGTGCATTTCTTTTATTTGAGAGAGCTCTTATAAATTTATGGCGTAAGTGTTCATTTCAAAAAACAGAAATATTATCAAATTTTCGTTGAGAAATGTTAAGTACAAAAATGGGGTCAAATAAACAGAAGAAAATGTAGTTAGAAATGCATAAAGCTGGTACGTTTCAAATACAATAAGGAACGAATAGCACAAAGCAGATATTGATCATATTTTAGGTAATTACAAATAAGTTTCCAGAGAACGTCGCTAGGATAACCTACGGAAAGTATCAAAAAGATAGATAAAAGAAACTGTAAGATTAAAAAATTAACTCTTTACCTGTTTCGTATAGGTAAAGTTCTATTGGAAAGGCGTTTTGATATTTTAGGAGTAATTATTAATGACAATGTACGAATAAGTTAAATTTTAAACCCATATTTTAGTTGTAGAGAAATAAAAATTGTGATTCATAAAAAATAAAGAAGAAAACAAATAAGTATTTTTAAAGGATTTTCAATAACTTGCAAGTAGCAGGATCGCTTAAATTGTTAGAAGTATTTGTAATTTGTAAATTTGATTATGGTCCGGACAGATCCGCGTTCATTTTCCGGAGCTCTCTGATGCCTGGCCGGTGGCCTACTCAGTCACTAAAAATAATTGAGTACCTGCTCAAATAAGGAGTAATAATACGACCATCTACGGCGCGGTGCTTGCCACATCTCCCTATACCGGAGGGTGCGTCTTTCAGATCGCATACTATGCTCCAACAAGAGGTAATTATTTAAGGGAAGAAAATTAAGAGAAAATGTCAGTGAAAAAGGATGTAATTTTAATTCTACTACGCAGTCTATTTACTGCTCTATTGACATTAATAGAATCCCCAACGCAATAAATTCCTTCATCTAAGGAAAGTTTTCTCACATTTTATTGATTTTGATTTTAATTTTATTCTTCTATTATTCCGCCATTGGGTGAAATGGTAGTTAACAACAAAAGATTTGAGAAATTATAAATTTATTAAACGTCTTTCTAAAAACAACCGCGAAACTGGAGGAAGTCTTGGCATCCTCCAATACCAAAGAAATTTTTCGTGTAAACAATAAAATTAACTATCAATTAGAAATTATAGGGACTGATCAAAGAAGAAAAAAGAGCTAGAAGAAGATGGAATCAGTCAAGAGCTCCAACTGACAGAGCCATCTCCAATAATAAGACGCAAAAGTCAAAAGAGAAAAACAGAAAATGAAAGAGGCTTTTCATTATTAGTTGAAACTCTTGTTCGCTTCTTATATTGTTACTATAGGAATTTGGCGTTCAGCATGCTTTTTGAATATCCATAGGACTGATATCTGTTTATACACAAATTATGCAATTATCCCCTATTTAGAGGTAGTTCTACAAAATTTGCATACGGTTCTTCGAGCCAGATCCCATTTTGTGATAATCATTTTAAATTTTATACTTAATAACGTCAACGAGGTATACGGTAGAAGTTATAGAAAATCAAGGCGTTGCCCAGAAAGGGGCAATGACACAAGTTTTCTTCTAAGCCACTTTCCCGTAATTATTAAGTTTCTGTTATGAATGAACAATTAGCAAACGTGCTTTTAAGATTAAAAACAGGCGTAAACTTTTACGAGTGACATAAACAAAAATGTCAATAAATTTCCCGAATACATAAACTAATTGTCGGTTAGACTTTATCAAAACAAAAATGACAGCGAACTCCCGCTTGGGCGCGTAGATATCTCATAACTAAGTGGAAGTTTTGAAGATTGACTGCCATTTTATAGTTGCGTTAAAGCCTTAATCTGCAAAAACAACTGGTTTGAATTTCGACCCTAAAAAGAAAACCAAGGAAATATTAGCTTTGTTACGGGAGAAAACTACGGGTGAGCGTGGGAATTGTTAGCCGACCCCAAATTTAATGAAAGTCGTCCAGCAATGTGGGGGTGAGCCTGTCTGCGAACCAGCGATCCGTTTATGACAAAAACGCATTTAATTACGTGTATTTCATTATAGATTTAATCTATTTCTGAAAAATTGACTAAGCGAATCCGATAATTGCACCCTCCAGTAAACTTACTAATGAAAAGCAGATGGGCGAGAGAAGCGTTCCAGTAGCGCTAAAAATAAATCTTAAATTATGTTAATTGTTGTATTGTTACCTGGGGAGGGAGCATAATTTACGATAAAAAATTATTTAAACTAGGAATTTTGAAACTAAAGTTTTGCAGGCTTTTTTATCCGATTTAGAGACTATGTTTATTTGTTGAGTATACTTTCGGAAAAAGATGTTATGTTTATCTAAAAATAAAATATTTATTTAATATTAAGCAAGAATGATAAATCAGGAATATGAAAAGTGCCTAGGCAAGATAAATTGAGAGGGCAACATTCAAAGGTCCTTCGAGCCAATTCTCAAACAAATTACGTACGTTGGTTAATCTAAATGGGATGTCTAAAAAGGATTTCTCTTGTTGGGTACTTCGCACTCTCCCTTGTTAATGAAAGCAATAGATGCCTTCATCCGTTGTGCAACAGGTTATTATTAAGTTTCTCATGATGGAAGGCGTAAAATCATTCGGAAAGACTGTAAGCATTATTTAGGAACTACACTCTTAAGGAAACTAAAGTGTATGTGTAGTATAAGGAAAGAAGACCAGAAGCAGTTTAATAAGAATATCATCGTCTCCAAAGGATCAGCATGACCGAGTAGAATACACGCTTTGTTTGCCTTCACGGGGATGACCGCTAATTAACGGTTGTTAAAATTAGTCTTGGTAATTGTTGTTATTCTGCTTCACAGCAACGCTCGGACCGATGCAGCAGTTTAAACTTAAGAAAAATAGGAGATTTGTTCTCAACTATACTAAAACACTTTTGTACAATCCAGACTTGTCACCCTGTGATTATTATTGGTTTGAATTACCAAACGAAGAACTTGGAAGACAATAGAAACGTTCGTGCACTATTGATTGGTGTTATAACCACTTTTATTTTATGGTAGCTGGATCAGAGAACTGCCCATTCGCTCTTAATTTTACTTAATTTATTGTAATAATTTTTATTGCGATGTGACCAATGCTGGGTTCAGATGGCTGGCGGTTGGTCTACTCAGTCACTAAAAATAATTCGTTCATTTCAGAGATGGTGCGCTACGATTGGGTAATGAGGTTAAACATACGAGAACTTTGACCTCTTAGTTCAAAAGGCCCCACGCAGGGCTTTAGGACTTTGCTGTTATTGTTTTAGATGCTACAAATAAGCAATGAGTAGATATGACTGCAAAAATTTGGCAACTCTTTGTTAAATCGCTTTATGATTAGGTCATGCTCCTCTTAGCTGAAGCTTTAGTTCGTTTACAACAATATTATTTGACAATATCTCAAGAAGGGTCTTGCTTTTAAACATATGTCAAGTAACCCCACCTGTAAAACACTTATTTTAGGAAAATTTAAAGCAGAGATAAGTAAATTAAGCACACATAAAAGTTCGGTTTATGTTTGGTTTATCCCACAGAGTTAATTCTGCTTACCAAAGGTGACCCATTTGGCACGCGGCTCCATGAGCTGTCTTTGCGATCTTAGCCACTTAAAGTTTGAGAATATTGAGACCGTTTCCACTTGGAAGAAACCAGCTACTCAGTTTGGGCAATCAATTTGCACGTCAGAATCGCTACCGACCTTTATCGAGGTTTCTTCTGACTTTGTTCTGACCAGACATAGCCAAAGATTAAAAAACGTACTTTGATAAGCCTTTGTCCTTCAAAGCCATATATCAATCTCACATACTATACCGCATTATTAAAATATGAAAATGTAGTAATGATTTCAAAGCTTGTTAAACCCCCCTGGGCGAACAAATTATACAGACTGATCATTTTACTGTGTTCAAAAATGTATTACTTTAAAGAACTGTACTGCCTCAACAGCAATGTAAGTTCACAGAAAATTTATCAGTATTACAATAAGCTGAAAGGATCGTAAATTACATCATCCGGATTTAGACCAGAAGAAATGGTGTAATTGAAGTATCATAGGCGTTTGATGAAGATTAGTAGAAAGGATTAATTTTAAAAATTAAATACCTGTTATTGAATAACTAGTACTAACTTTTTTCAAGTCTGATCTATCTGACAGAAATTGACTTTTTATAACTACTGCGAATAGGTGAAATAAAGCTGAAAATATACAATATAATAGTAAACTCACCGATCCTGTATGGAAGCGAAACGTGGACAATGTACCAAAAACACAAGCCAAAACTGATTGCACCAGAAATGAAATACTTTCGGAAGATGGCAGGGAAGACCAAGCTAGACCATACCAGTAATGTAGAAATTAGAGGAGACAAACCGTAGCACAAGAGATTGAGAAAAGCAAATATAATGGTACGGACATGTACAAAGTTTGGACAGCAACAGACTACCGAAAAGAATACTGAAATGGAAACGACGAACAAACGAAAAAGGGGAAGACCAAGACTAACGTGGATGAAGGGGAAACCATAGAGGATATAAACAAAATGGCGCTAGACAGAAAGAAATGGAAGGAATGGGTGAAGAAAACGGAATCTATAAAATCCGACACCCGTGAGAGCAAAAAAACGATTGAGAAAAAAGAGAAAGAATGATTATCGCCCTATAAAGTGTGGTGTACCTCAGGGCAGTATTTTGGGACCTTTCTTATATCCAATTTATATGATAGATACGTTCTAATCGAAAAATGCACTATTTGTATCATATGCTTACGAAGCAGCGGTTCTTTCCCCAAATAAAGTGGCACTTAAGCTCATCTAGACCTTCCATAGCTCCTCAAAAATTAAATATTGCGGTCTAACGTTGCATAATCATATACAAGTGAAACACACGCAGTTAAACCAATGTATTGGCTTCTTCAGCAGAAATCCAAGTTAATAATAAGCAATGAAGTATCATAATACAAAGCCATACTGAAACTCATGTGGTCTTATGGAGTTCAGTTTATGAGGATCCACCCAGCCAACGTAGATAAAAGATTTCATACAAAGATTTCCATCAAAAGCGATTAGAATGTATTAATTTAGTACTCTAATGTATCATTAATAAAATGTACAAAGATCTTAAAATTCCATTAGTCTGGGGAGAAATTTGTACTGTAGTCGGTAGATACCACAATAAGTTCGCTGATCATAATGGAACTACAACTCTTCAATTATGTGCTATCTACAAGTTGGCTAAAGAATTGTTGTCCACGAGATTTACTATAATAGTAAGACTTACTAGTAGTGTATGGAATGGAGTGTCTTTTTCACATTGCTAACATTGTCAACTAATATGCTTCATCCTTAAATCTTAAAGTAATAAAAGAGAATTAACTAAGCTGATGAAAAAACGGACAAAATAAAACAAGAAAACAGCTGAGATATATAGGCAAGGGGAACACTAGTTTTGCCGCCTGTTTCCATTTCACTAAATTTATGTGCCGTGGTAGATTAGTGGATAGATCGCTAGACTTCGAAACCAAGAGTTGCGGGTTCGAATCTCGCTCTCGCCATTACGATCGCTGGCATTTTAACGGCCCAGCTCGACTCAGGCTGCAATAAATGAGTACCTGGAGGTCAAACTCTGGGGTAATAATAGGCGGTCGGTACGTAGCGCTGGCCACGTTACTACCCTTGTGTTACCGTCGGCTCTAAACTGTAACAGATCTATCCTGTTACGACCCCAAAGGGCCTTCGAGGCCTATTACGGGGAACTATTATTATTATTATAACAAAACTGGCGCTGCGCTAGAGTATTGCATGTTGAATGCCTCATTATCTATGTACTAACGCTACAATTGGACATCTTACAAACTACAGAACACTAAAAGGCAACTATTAATGTCCGCTTCTAAACTATTTTGATATGTTGATGTAGTGTGAGTTGCAACCTCAAAATGGAGTTCTGCCTCATAATTAGTCATATTGAAGCTTATCCTTGAGAAAGAGTATCGACCTAGCTACTTTACTTCTATCTATGATTTATTTTTATAGCTATGTTCCTTGTTTCTCTAAAGGGAATAGAATTATGGTACTCTTTTTGGGGATGATTGTCATTTTCTATATTTCTACAGTTTGTTACGCTATTAGAATGACTGAAAATACCTAAATAATAAGACCACAATATAAAATATCGAAGACAAAATAAGTCTTAAAAAATATCAGGTCGGTGACTTATGGGAAGCTATTATGGGAATAAAAAAATTGGACTAAAAGCTTTAAGAACATTACGTAAAAAATGCTGTCTTTGTCGTTTAACGTGTTTTCTATTACTGTAATGATTTGAACATCAGCCCATTTTGACTCTTAATTACGAGGGTGCTTCAAACATTAATGAGAGATTAGTTCTTTTTTCTATTTTAATTAATCTTTTTGTTTGTCTGCTTTGGTGTCCAACGAGTTTTCAAAATTTTCAAGTGAGTTAGTGAAATTAGTACGATATTTTAAGTTTTTTTTGCCATAGTTGTAAAAAAAACTACAAACTTTCGTATTGGATAACTGAAATAAGGAAAAAAATATAGCAACAAAAAATCTGTAATATAATGAATGGCTTTGTTTCTTTATTTTATATTCAATTTATCTCTGTTCGTTTTTTTTATTCTGAGATCTTCATTATCTATACTCTTTTATCTGCTCTTTGAAAGTGCCTATGTCATTATAGTTTTTTTGGTTGTATTACACAGATATGAGCGCAATTTATTACTTGTAGTTTTGTTCATTTGCCCGTTTTTGTTATTCTTCTTAAAGTGCTATCTCCTACCGGAGGTTAGCAATCATCATAGCTATTCTAATTTTTGATGTAGCTGCTCTGAATAGATCTATTGATGAACATCCAAACCATTCCCGGAGGTTCCTCATCCACGACATCCTTCTTCTGCCTCTCGATCTTTGTCCTGAGATCTTGCCCTGTATGAGCAATTGCAGCAAGCAGTATCTTTCGCCTCGCATGACATGTCCGAAATATTCCAATTTGCGTTTTTTCAATGTCAGTAGTAACTCTCGTTCTTTGTTCATGCGATGGAGGACTTTTTCATTGGAAACGTGTTCTGTCCATGATATTTTAAGTATGCGTCTGTATATCCAAAGCTCAAAGGCTTCCAGTTTTTTCATTTGCTGTTGTTTGAGGTTTTTGTTATACGTATCTTAATTGAACTACTAGTATTGATCTGTTCCTCACATAAATCTTTTTACTTTGTGCCATTATAGAATATAAATTTCCTTACATTCTTGTCATTAATTACACACTTTAGTGGTTTAACCTACTTCAGAAAAGAAGAACGTTCTCAATTCGACTGTATATATATTTTTTTATGGATGTTCGGGCATAACTTCTTTGTTCATTAACCGATTTAGATTATTATTTTTTTTTTGGAAAGGGGGTACCTCAAGGGTGGTCCCATTTTAACTTCATTGGCATTGGACCTTGGACTTCGAAGATACACCACGGAACTCCTCAAAATCAAACAGGAAATGTATAGTGGTCGAGATATTGGTAGGTTTATGACAATTGAAAAACAAGGTAGGTATCTAACTATGGTCAAGGACGTTCTAGACTAGACTTGGGCACTAACCAGCTTAGTGCAATTTTGAATTTATCAATATCAACCACGAATTCCTTGGAACGTTGAACGTTTTCTAGACTTTCTGCAACAAGGATTAGTCCAGCCTGGTTCGGCCAAAACTGTTCTGCAAGCTCAACGGCATCTTGAGCAAATAAGACAACTTGACCTCTACACCAATCTTGGTCAAAACGGTTTTGTAGTTTCACTATAACCTATCGTGTCTCTAGATTTGGTCATGGTGTTTTGGTGTTCGTTGGGGTTTTACTAAAGTGTATTCTAAAGAAACGAAAGTGGTGTCAATCTAAAGCCCTTAACATCTGGAGTGAGTTCGTATGGGAAACTGTTCAATCCAATGAAGACGTCAAATAATTAGAAATCACAAATTGCTGTAGCCATGATCTGATTCAACAGTTTGTTTGAATAATCACAAGTTCGTTCTATAGCAGTATCAGGTCGTTACTTACTTCTTTGAAATTGTATGTTCTGGTTCACAAATGTGAACTATTCTTCTGTTGAGGCCTGTAGCCTCAGCCCCCTTCAAAGAAGGTTCCTTGGAATTTTACACTTTAGTTTTTACTGTTCAGAACACTCTGCAAAGTCCTCTGTTAATTTTGCAGATAACTGCCCTGTATTAACCTAAATCTCATCGATAGTCTTAAATCTTTTCCATTTCAAAGGTGATTTAAGCTTTGGGCACAGCCGGAACTCGGACCGTAAGGTCCAGTTTATTTTCTAGTTTTCAGATTGTTGATGGCACGAAGACGTTTGCTATTTTCCAGTATTTTACTCGTTACTGGTCTTCTAGAACGTAGATCACCTTTATCCATGATCGCTTTCAAATAATTTCTGTAGACAAATGATTCGCACAAAGTTAAGCGCAGATTTTCTACTCTGCTCACTCAGTTGTCGCGAGTGCGAGAAAGACACACTACTATTGCACACTCATATATGCTGACTTACCGGGGTCTAACTACTAACTGACCGGGCCAGTGAAATCGTCCTAATTTAAGCATGCGCATTACGGTCTATTATCAGCTGGTATCAGATTAGATGGCGAGCAAACTGTTTTTATTATATGATTATTAGATCGATATTTTCGGGGCATACCTCACGTAAATATTTTATATATTTATAGTCTTCATATTTTTGCTCCAGTGCTAACAAATAGCGAATCAATAATGTGTTACCTTATACATGCTCAACGTGAAAGTACTTCATATAATTATTAAAACTTTAACAAACAACAATAGCAAAATGTGAATGAGAATAAATCTATAGTACAAAAGTCTACAAAAAACAACGTTTATTATTTTTCTCTAGAGTTTTCTCTAGATAACCAATTAAAGTAGGTCATAACAGCGTTGCAGGTGGCAAAATATTAAATGGTGCAAACTGAAAAACTGAAAGTCTAAGATATGTAATTTAAAAAATTAATATTACAAAAATTTGTAAGCAGAAAAAAATTATTGTAATTAAAAAATTATTGTATTTTCAATAGAAATTTTTTTAATGCCTTCTGTACATCTTTAATTTATGCACTAATTTTTCTATGGTCTAAACACTTATTTATCCGCAAGTTAAATTTTCAAGATCAAAATATATGTAAAAATTTCCGGGACGTACGTAAGCTGTTTAAAAAGTTTGTTAAATGGTTCAATATCTCAACGGTAGCATAGGCCAGGTCCAAAAACACTTAAAGAGGCGCCATCTAGAGTGGAGTTCATGTGATCGTTAGGGTAAACCCGCTGTAGCCAATGCGAATAGTAGGGGCACAGTCCGTACTTTGATGAGTGTCATTTGAACGGTACCGTGGAAAAAAAACTCAATTCTCCAAATATTTTTTTATTTTGCAGTTTCACAGGGTTGGTGAGAGACAACTTTAAACTTAACAGATAGCTTCTTTTGTTGCTTGATTCTTCAAAAACTTTCTTTGAGGCCACTTACAGTTATAATCTTGTATTGGTAAATTTTAGAAATGAATTATCCCTTTATGGTAAGCCTTTAACTTGTAATGTCCGCAATGTGAATATATAAAGATTTGGGAAACATTTTTCAAAATATTTCTAAATCCAAAAAACGTCCGTGTAAATTCAGTATCTCCTTAAGAACATTAAATCTTGGAAGGATAGGAGTGGTACCTCAAACGAGTCTAGATCTGCTTGAGTCTTTGTCGGAAAAGTTAGAATCATTTGCAGTAACAGGATTAGTCAAACTGTTTTTCTTATAATATCTTTGGTCATATTCATCAACGGATTCTTCAAAAAAATCTTTAAAGAAACTACAAATATTATTTGGAATTTTTATATAATCAAAACCAATAACACCAACTCTTCTAAAATTTCCACACAAATGTTGAATCAAATCTGATCTACTTGTACGTACTGATGCTACATGTATAGGGAGAGCAATATATAACGCGTTGACTTATCTTTTACATATTTAAAGTTTGAAATTACATTTTGAATATAATATCTGATAAAACACTGTTCCAAATAGACTAAATCTATCAAGAACTTCAAAGAGAAAAAACCTCTAGAAAGGATAACCTTCTATGACTCTATATGTCTTCTTCTTATAATATCCAAGCCATTTGAAAAGGATTTTTAAAAATAATCAAACCTGTAATGAAAGGTATAATCCTGAACCATTATTTTGGATTTAAAGATTAAACGCTACAATACAGTTGGTACATAGAATAGTTAACAAAATTCAAATGACCAAGGAACCAAAAGATATAGCCCTGTAGCTTTTACAGACATCTTTCAAGTATTTGACAAAGTTGGGCACGAGGGTCTTCTATTTAAAATAAAATTAATGGTTTCGTTTTTGACGCTTTCTTGTCAAATGCAAAAACTCTTTGCTCTCTCTTTACGCCACTTTTACCCATCAATTTTGTGGTTCTCTAGGAAAGTGTGCCGGACCCATAACATAAGTAGAGACCTTTGCCGATGATACAGCTGTAATGGCGTCTTAGTATAACCTGGAACATACTTGGAGAATAATCCGCATCTCGGGTATTTCGCTGTAGATATTAGGGTTGAAGGTTCATGTTTGGTAGAAATTTCAAATATTTGATACGCTTTGAACTGGATTTTCAAAATTTTTTTTGCAGAAAAATCTTATCTGGACTTATGGCGGGACTTCGTAGCAGAAGTATTTTTAAATTGTGCCCTTCTCCAATTTTAGAGGTATTTTCGAGGAACCTCGAGCGCTATAATGTGGAGGTGTAGCTCGAGATAAAAACGCAAAAACAAGTGCGAGGCGTGTGGCAACGACATTTCTGTAATCTCGGCGTTTTCATTGAGCAAGAGGGTAACGGAAGTTTTTCATTGATTAAGCCTGCTTTGCACTGAGAGATAACGGTTTTTATGCAGTTTGATAGTATTATCACCTCCTTTACGCTAGATATTTATACAGCGCGCTGATTGCAGGAAGTTGTAGCTATAAACTGTGAATTACGACTCGAGCCAACTTGTTATCGCAGGAAGCCACTTTGACTTTTGATTGATTGTTAATGTTAAATTAGCCCAGCCTACTCTAGGAAGTTCGATATTAATTCCATTTCAATTCGCTTCTTAGAACTGCGACAACCATGAGTTAAGCGGGACTCGAACTTGGCCAACCGTCAGTCCTTCTCTGTCTCTTTCTCTCTCTCTTTGACGAGCTAATTTAGTACTTCTGCAAGTTTTTGTTCTTCCAGTTTATCTTCTAAATATAACGCTTGTCCCCCGCCTTTTCTATCCATGTACTGAATATTTTAATTAGACACGTAACAATTGCCTGTTTGGTTCTCTAAAGTTAAAATTTTTATTTAGAAAGAGTAAACAATTATCATTTGGACAGTCCTTTAGTATGGATCATGTTTAGATAGTACCAAAGAAGAGTTTTTTGTTTGAGATTTCCTCAACTAGGGTTTTAATAATTTGCAATCTTTGGCGAAATTTATTTAAAGTTGCAGTAAGCTTTGTCACTGTTTTTTTGTATTCTTCCCTACTTTATTGAAACGAGGACAACACAACAAATTTTCAAGTATAAGTCTGACTTCAGCTAATTTTCTAGGGGGTTCAAGCAAACTAAAAAGAAAAATAAATAACGACTGGCTTAGAATCAGAGCGACTTTACGACAGGGCTGGAATGACAAACAAGACCTCACTCAATTAGAAATATTTTTTGTTTTTATTGTCTTAGTTTTCGAGTAGATACTATCTATCTCATTTGAAATAATAATGCACGCTGCACGTGGAAATAATGTAGCGTTACTTCTGAATCGGTACGTAAGTCACGAACGGTAGCGGTGCAAAGGAAATCCGTATAACGCATGTTTGGACGGGCAAACCGTTGGAAAACGGAAGTTTGGCGCCTTGGCCCCGATTAAGGGGGCAGAATGCGGAAGAGTGCCTATTGTACGTATCTGGCGGCGATGCGTTGGTGCAGTATGGATGGCTTCGAGCGCGTCCTGCAGATAATTATTTGCAACCATCCGGATAAGATAGGAAACATTTCATAAATTTGCATAACGCATCAAGAATTTTTGTGGCATTAATTCCAACAAAATTTATATATTGCTTTTCTGAGAAAAGTTAAAAAGAACAAGAAGTATTGAGTCCCATAGCTTAGGAAATGGTCAATTTTTGATCAAATTCTTGGGGATTCCATGAAAACCACTTTTGGATAAACATTAGCAAAAACTATGGTTTTAGTTTATCAATATTTCTCTCTTTGTCACTCTTATTTTACCTTTATGTGGGTCTGTCAGTACTCAATATTTATTTATATTCATCTTCATCTTTTCATAAATCTGAGAGAATGTTCCATTTAGGTAACAAATGTTCTCTTGCATGTTCCATTTTTCATGGTTATGCCAATGTATAATTCCTTTTGGTGTTCGATTCTGTCGTAATATCCCATAATTTTGTAAAACATTTTTTTTCTCTTTACTAAAAGGAAGAGAGTACAAGCTGAAATACAAGTATTACCCCCCCCCCTCCAATGTTAATGTCATTTTTTCTTCGTTCTGTCAGTTTCAGTAAAGGTGCTGCAAACCATTTTTCGGATGTAACTCGGCACCACTTGTAAACAGCTCACTATAGCTCGTTGTTGGATTAATCTATTGTGGCGAGACACTCAATTCACGTTGTAGTAACTGTTGCATACTTCCTTACACTTCTCCTGAGCGCTGAGTGTAGGGTACTTATTTTGCACAAACCTTTCTTCAATGATGTTGGTATACAAAGTTCACCAAATTCATAATTGTCTAATTGCATAGATTTCCACTTTACCCACAACTGCACTTACAGCACTACACAAATGACTCTATCTTTCTTCTTTACGTTAAGTAACACTATCTCTTGACAGTAAGTAGTTCTATAGTTTATCTGTGACACAACGAATGTTTTAAGAAGGGGTGCTGCTTGTTTTTGAATTCTCTAAATAAATGTGTAAGCTTTGCGATTGCTTCCTTTTTTATGGTTTGAATACTTCTACACTTTTCTATTTAGACTGGGCCGTGAGAGTTTGGGAAACTTATTGTGTGCAGGCTTTTGTCATTTTAAAGTCCTCATGAATAATGAGATACAAAATTCCACAAAACAGTCATAATGCATCCGCCAATGGTTTATCTATCAAATTAACCATTCGACAGATAATATGTGCTTATTGCATCATTTGCTCGGCACTCACTACTTTTGCATTTTTTAGTACGGTCCTTTTCGCCTTTGAACTCTTCTTTTTCTTCTTCATGATTCTTATGTCCTTTACAGTGCTTTGGAATCCTTAGAACTCTAACAAAACAATTCTGCTATTTGGTTTTATATTTCTAAAAGCGGTTACTAAACTTGTATGGATGTCCAAAGTAGTCACCCCCTCCCTATAAAGAAATCACGGCGTCCATCGCTACTCACGATGGTCTGCTTCCATGATTTTCCGCTTTATCCACAACTGCATTTGCAGTACTGCACAAATGGCTCACTACGTTTCCCCCTGTGGGTTTCAGTAACGTCATCTAGTGATACCAAGTGACACTATAGTCTATTTTCACACCCCAAACTGCGACACAGTTGAGTTTACGAGAGGAAGTACCAATCGTATATGAACTTCCTAAATGTATGTGTAAACTTTGAGATTATTTTCTTTTGTTGCAATTTGAACATTTCTCAGCCGCAACAACTGTTGAGTATTTCCAAATCAGTCATCCCTCTCTCCAAAAAAATTGGCACCGTCGATCTCTGCCCATAAATATCAACTGTACTGGCAGCACTACACAAATAACTCACTAATTTTACTTCCAATAGTGCTATCACGTGACATTATCTTCTATATTCATACACGCCCTGAGCATAATCGGGTTTTGAGGGCGAGTTCCAATTATTCTTCAACGCCCTACATATAGCTGTTTTTTATTTTCTGATAACGTTCTTCATTTGCTTCACTTATTTCACATATCTGTTTTTATTTTCTCTCTCTAACATACCTACTGCTTCTTTTCAATAATCCATTTTTAGGGTCCGAGTGCCTTACGTTCCACTTCACAGATATTTTTGTTTTAACAGAAAATGTTTTTATCGATATAACAAGAACAAAAATTTGTACTAACACTTTCCAATAAACCTTAAGGTGAATGGGAAATGAAAAAAAAACAACAGCAAAAACTTAGTAGTACCCTAAATACAATTCAATTTTAATTATCGCAGTTTTCACTTTTTGATGAAACTTTAATATGATTTCTGCTGTTGTGTTCTATAAAAATACTTTTATATCTTAGATCAAAAAACTTCTCCTTTTTAATTAGATTCTTTCTTCCGTCATGTTCCTCCACCGATATGTGTTTTTTTTTTGTTAAATTAATTTTTTTACCATCATAAACTGCAATAAAAGACCTTCCCCTTTTAAATAAAAATGAACCTTAAAGGAAACAGGCAACTAAAAGAAGATTAATTAAAGAAAGTTGTGATAGTACACTGTTTTTCTACATTCCATTAATTATTAAACAAAATTACAAATTTCGGATATGGTGTTGATCAAAAATGTTCTACCTTAAGAAAAGAGAGTAACTTTTGTATGGCGATGAAACTTAAGAATAGTTGATATCCACAAATTGTGATGAGGGCTTCGAAATTTTCTCCTAAACTCGTTTAGTTGTTCAGTTATGCGCTTAAAGTTGACTGACCTACTCATAAGAATCCCTTTAGATGTAAAAAGTGTGTTTTTGCTACAAAATGAATCTCCTCAAAACTGTCATCCGCCTGACTATGATGTACACTTGTCTCATCTAGGGTTTACAATGCAGGTACACGTGAGTGAATTCTAAATAGTCTAGAACCGGGCCCTTGAGACCATCTTTGGCACTCCATGATTCGCAAGTAACATAGTTCTTCACCGCGATGCCAAAATACTCATCATCCAAAAGTTTATCTCCAAAAACGTTCAAAAACTGTTCTCCAACATCGAAGTCTACGGTAACCCCTTCAACCGTAGCCTCTAAAATTATGAATTAGGCAAGGGCGCTTCTCGCCAGAAGATTCAGATTATCCCGTAAGACGGTATGGGGAAGGCCATTCATAGGCCAACTATCATCTAAGTCATCCGAGTTATTGAAGAAGATCGGGGTTATGAATTTGGCTCAGGGGTTCCTAAAGTCGCCAACGAAGTCAACGTCAACAGTACCCATCTTGATAAAACGCAATTCACGTGGAAGAGCTGTTTGTCATGCTTTTTATCATCTTCATCTCTTTTCGTTTGTGATCCTCCGTTTTGATGCGGTAGATCTAGCAGGGGCGGGATCCTACTTTCTGGCTGTAGCAACTAATGGTCAATTGGTAGCCCGTGGCTTTTGAGCAAATCTTTCATTTTTCTCAGTTTCCCATGGTTCTCTGTTCATCTGATCCTGAACTTTCCTCTTTTCTCCGGCTTTTCCATGCTTCATGTTGGTAGTTGTCTGGCACACATTCATGTTGCCTTTTGTGTTCTGATTAAATGTGTTATCTTTTGTTGGTATAGCTTCCTTAAGAACTCACTTTCTCAGATTGCTAGACATTCTTTGTTATCAACTTACAGAGTTTACTCCCATAAAACAATACTGGCTATACCATTTTACTCCTACTTAGATAGTGGTCTCTATTTTTCCAATTTCATAAAGGTGAAAATGTTAAATGTGTTTGGTAGCGGTAATATTTGCTTGATATTTCAATTATGACTCGATCAAATAATCAGCACAAATCTCATACTACTCTTAATGTCTTAAAAAGATTTTTTCTTAGCTTAATATTGAAGCAAGTCTTTTAATACTCTTATGAACAGGTGAGCATAGTTCATCTCAAGAATTGTACTGATGTTTGCACTATGTTGAAAGATCTCAATTTTGGTTTAAGGAAGAACCGGAAAAGCTGTTTTGATTAAATACTCAAGTATACCTCGAAGGAAAAGAAGGTAAAACATTTATGTGGTTTGTAATATCGGTAAACATTTGTTTAACGTTGATCAGAATTCGTAAGAATGGCGCATTCTTATGTTTGATCAAGATAAATAGAACTAAGTGATATACTTCTTAGAAAGTAGTGCAATATAAAAAAATGAGGGTTTGCCTTGTGCTGCTTATCTGAATATAATCCCCAGATGATTGTCTTATTTTAAATTTGAAATGATGGTAACATTTAAGTAACTGTTTTTTAGTTAAGAAACTTTCGTTTGACATGTTCACAAGTAATAGTGCATAGCAAATTTAGCAAAGCAAAAAAAATTAAGTCTTACAAGACCATAGATATTTTGGCTGGTTATATTAAAAAAGCTGACCCATGAGTTGACTTTAGTTTAATGTTACAATTGTTCTGTAATAAAACGTCGTTTATCCAAACATCACTTCTAAGAATCTAATAATTGAGATACGATTTTTTGCAAAGTGTATTTGTTTGAATTCAAATCTTATTTGTATATTAAATCTATATATTTTATATAAATATAAGCCAGTGAGAGAGCTCAATTGAAGGGCTATACCTCCAACAATAGAAATAATAACATATTGCAGATATATTAGTCCATTTTCTGAATAGTTTCCATATGGCTTTAAAAAAAAAACTGGTGCCTCATATAGCATCTAAAATGTTTTTCTTTTTACTTTTCCATTTTATCCTAAGATATTAGGTTCCAAATCTACTTTTGTCTTTTCTACTTCTTTTTATATTTGTTCCTTCTGTGTAATTTTCCGCCTAAGTCATCCTTTTTGTTCTCTCTTTTTGCTTTTAGTAGTCTTCTCTATATCCTCTATTTTAGCACAGGTGCCACTTCTGCTATCTCTTTTGTATTACATCTACTAAAGGTTTTATTTCTAATTCCGCTCTTGTTGTATTTCGGATCCTATCTTTCTCTAGTCTTTCTAATATTCGTCTGCTATTAGTTTGTTTTTATGTTTGTCTTGTAGTGTCTGATTTTTCTTTATTACTTCATTAATAACTATGATGAACATTAATGTGCTAAGCGGGTCTTTCTGTTATAAATTTCTCTCTTTATCTTAAAACTTTCAGATGTGTCCTCGTACTCTGTGATGATTATCTTGTTGCAGCTTCTTTAACTTTTCCGGTACACCTGGTTTTTCTAATACCTGCCATAAGCTCTTTCTTGGTGCTGTAATAAGGTAAAGTGTTTTATCTTCTTACATTTGCCTTTCTATCACTGTTACCAATGAGAAGATGTGGTTTTGCGTTTGTCTAACCTTCTCTCTGGAGTATACTTTTTGAACACAAAATGTCATATAGTCCAATAGCATTGCTTTTTTTTATCACTCGATATCAGTATTGTCTGCTTCCAATATTTGTATATACTTTCTCCTTCACGGACTTGGTGATTTATATTATTAGCTTTTCTTTACGTGCTTTTTTATCTGGGTTTATTCTATCTCTATCTGTCGATTTTCTTACCTTCTTCTCTTATTTTTCTTTCGTTATTAGATTTATTTTTCTTTTTCTATTTTTTCTCCTATTTGTTTTTTCTCTGTTATGTTTCCTGATTTTTAAATTTTCTGCTATAGTATATCTGTCATGTTTCCAGTATTTCATTTAGTTCGGATACTGTTTACGTTCTATCTTTTTTGCTTTTCTTCTTCTTATCCTCATTTTTTTCGTTTTGCTTGTAGGTATTTTTCTCAATCTACTTACTTTGCTTTAATTCCCCCTTTAGCTATTTCCTTCTGCCACTTTGTTTTTTCATTTGGGCGCTATTTTGCGTTTTCGCAGGTTGTTTACACGAATGTTTTTTTCGGCATTATCCATCTTTCTTCTCTTGGTTAGCGATATTTGGGATCCGTGAGTCCAATTACTAACTATTTTCTTCTTTACCATCTTGGAGTAGTTAACAATCGACCTATATTTCGCCACCTCCATACCACTTTATCTGAGAATCAGTATCTATCCATCTCGGAGATGTAGATGTCACCGATTATGGAGTTGCCGTGGTCTTCGACGTTTTTGTTGTTTATATTTTTGCAGCTATAGCTTAATTTTTTTATATTCTGCTCTTTTCGGAGATTTTTTATTTTGTTTGTCATTATTTTTTGTTCCTTTGTTAATGCCGCTGTTCTTGCATGAAATCTTGTGGCCAAAAAAATCGTTATCAATACAAATTTCCGTTATCATTTAGTATCACATAATTATAGTTCGAATTTTCTAAAATGAAAGTATGTTTACTGTTTTCTCTGGCTATGTGTAATGTCTGTTTTATAATTTTATAGAACATTTTTCTTCCTTTTAGTTATCCATTGTCACTATTATTGACTTAATTCTTTTACACACTTTTATTCTTTCTACTTGCATTTATCATACCTACATTTTCTTTTCGTACTGTAAGGTATGATAACTTACATCCTCTTTTTAATGTGTGTTTCTTTGTTTTCTTTTCCTTATTTTCTTTATTTTTAGTATTTTTACCTTGTATATCTTACTTTATCTACCAGTTTCATTTCCTCTAGATCTTTTTACTCCATATACATTTACACAATACAACAGAAACTCAACATTTCGGCTAATTGAGGACATGATTAAATGATTGGTTCTGTATGTTTGTTTGTCTGTGCATATGTTGATCTGTCTGTCAGTCTACAAAATTTTTCATAAATGTTTAGGCCGACTAACAAAATTGAACAAGAAGATCGATGCGACCATAGGAGCTATATCTATTTGGGTGAATCAAATAAAAACACCATAAAAACACAACACGAAAAGTTTTCTTCTACGTAATCTCTTGACCTAGAAACGCATTTTTCTAAACGTGTCGCAAAATGAAGGCAGTTGTGATTCCATCCAGTGGCGCATGGACGCTTCGACATCAAATCTGTCCCCCAGTTGCTTCTTTTAGTGACCCAAACAAACGATAACCGCAAGATCTACGTCTAGACTACAGGAAGAGTGATCCAGTACAGCCCAGAACAAATCTTTAATTTTTTATCGTGTTTGGTCAGCTTTATGGGACCGGGCTTTGTTGTAAAGAAAGATATCGTCTCGGGTAGCGCATTCTGATCAAAATCAACTTCAAAAACCACAGATTGGATTCCATCTTTAAGAAAACAGCAAATAATGCGAATCTTCTATTTAGCCACACGGGTCCTTAAAAACGCCGGCGACTTTCCTTTTTAATTGCTTCTAGTTTTTCCAAAAGTTGTTTGTATCACGCGTACACTCAAGTCTTCATAAGGACGTTGTCTCCGAGCTGTGCCTTAAGTCTTGAAATTTCAGAAGTTTTTACGTCCTCTGTCGTTGATGGTAATTCATTGCAAAGATATCTTTTGCTCTGATATGGCGTTACTGACTAAAGAAGCGGTGGTATGAGGTACCCTACGGGAGAAATTCGTTTCAGGTATCCTTACTTATAATGCCCAGAAGTTGCAAGCAAATGGGTTTTAATCATCTCTGATCACTAACGTGATTAGGTGAATCATACTTAGCCAACACCGGATCAAAATGCAGAAATTTCATGCTAAGTGGTGGAAGGCACAATAAAACAATGTAACACACCGCACTACTTTAGTTGATAGATTTTTTTCTAAAATAAAAATAAATAATTGTTAAGGATAAATACGTGATGCGATTATTATCCTTTAAAAAGTTTGATGTTTACTTCGGTGTTTTACCAACTAGATGGTGCTGCTGTTCAAATTGCCAATTTTCAGCATGCCTAGATCCTTTCCAAAATAATAAGCTTCTATTATTACATAATCTGCACACTAATAAGTTTATCCTTGCCAAGGTCGAATGTTGCAAAACCATGTTTCCGATTTTTCCTTCTGCCGCTATTGCCGTCTTAGAAGCAGGTTGCAACAAAGGACTAGAGCAGCTCGTTTGTGGCGAGAAATGGCATTTATGCAATTAACACGATAGGACGTACCGTTACTCGTAGAGCTTATATTGTAATGTTTACCGCAGGTGCGCGAACAGTGATATGGTTATCAGAGGCCGGCATACAGCGGCCAGCAATTACAATTGCATATCGCTGGCAGCGCGATAGCCGGCTCATTATAAAGGCGACCCAGATGTTGGAAAAAATGCAGCCGCGGCCGTGAAAGCCATTTGGCCGGTGGTGTGATTCAGTTTGTAACTCATCCCATCACCTTGCTCTCTCTTCTTTTGCTGTAATAAATTTTGTTGCATTGTTAGCCGGAATCCATCCTGTCCTCCGGGCTTCCAAACTTTCTGCAATATTTTGGGGATGCCGTCATAACATAGCATTTTTTCCTATCTGCTACGGTTGCTATTATGTGACCTACTTTGTTATCTTTGACCTTTTTTCTAACTCCTAACAAACTGCCATTTGAAGTTTTCTTATTGGTCTTTGTTAATCGGTCTTTTATTTGTTTTTATTCCTTTATGCGTGACACATTTCATAGCCTTTTCTATTGTTCTTTGAGTCACCCTCAACATCGTTATGTACTCATATAATTGAAAGCTTACATGCGGAGCTAGCGTTTAGAAAATTTTCTAATTAGAACCTCTCCCTACAATCTTACACCTATTTTATATTAAAATTTACTCTCCTCTAAAATATAGCGCCGTAAGACGAGTATGTTGTCTCCCAGACACGGCATTTGTGTTTTCGTGGATTAGTGGGGTCAAAAAAGGTTGTTTATTAAGACTTCAACTTATTTAATACTCTTCCATCTGGTTGTAATGGTGAGCATTGTGGCACTTGGTGCTTCTCTAATTTCTCTCTTTTACTTTGAAAGCAAGTCTGTTTCTTTTTCAGTGCAACCGAATTTGATAGTGACTAATTCTTTTACCTAAATAGATAATGGAGATGGACCACACAAATTTTCCCAAGTAATCGATAGAGATTGATTACTACTTTCCTTATAAAGTTATTGCACCAAACCATTACTAAAAGTCACCAGAACTCTTTATACCACTGTTTAAGCTGCTTCACTAAAGGTAATGAGTGTGTTGTGGGAAGTACTGCCCTTGTTATCAGCAACTGAAAAACTATAAAGTACACAAAATGTTTCACTTTCTCTTTCAAAAACTCTAGATGATGATGGAACTCTCGTAGAAGTCTGTACTGTGGTTGCTGCTCTATTTGCCCATCTTAGTCTTTCACTTTCATGGTTGCAAAATTTTCAAAACTATCAACAACGGTAGAGTTGTCATTCAAAATAGAGAAAGTTTCACCATACTCAGCGAGAATAGCACACTCATACTCACAGCTGTACTTAAAGAGTGTGTTTCAATAGCACTGTTCCTTAAGACCAGATATTGTCGCCTGGACACTAGCAATAATACTACTGTCTATCAAGACCTCAAGTTAGCTGCTTATATAATATGATTTCTTATGCTCTTCTATTAATAATCTTGCCTTCGGTAGACAGTTTTTGAACTATACCTGCTTGCAAAGGTGCAGGTCGTCACAGTTGGTGCTTTTCTTAGTTTATTTTTTTTAACTTCGAAAACAAGTCTCTTCCTTTTTTTATACAATTGGATTTAGTAGCGAAGTCAATCGTCCTTTTTTACAAAAGTTTCCTAATTAGATGATAAAAGTCGATTTTTAACACAGTCTTTAAAGAGATGATTATCCACGTACTTAACACACTATAAATCATCAACACTATAAAACGCACCAGAAGCTTTTATAATGACTCTATTCAACGGTTTCCTTGGGAGATTATTGCACAGTGGTGAGAACCTGGTTAGCACTTTACCATTAGCCCAGTTTATTTAAAAAACATAAAAGTTATTTCAAACATTTTGCGTTGAGAAATGAGCTATCCAAGCTTTTCTTGTCCAAACCATTATTGAAAATCATCAGAACTCCTCGTGCCATTGCTTGAGGAGGCTTCCCCACAGATAATGAGTAATCGTTGTAGGAGATATTACCATTTTATCAACTGGGAAACTATAAAATTTGTAAGTTGTGTTATTTGTGTTATTTTTGTGGATCCAGATCTTGATAATAGAGATCTCGTAGAAGTTACTTTGTGCAAAGGGACCGTTTATTTTCGCTTTTCAATTGTAAGCAATTTTAACTGTTTGCTCGAATGAGGAGGTACTTGGGAAACACGTTTCGTTGGCTTCAGCTGCGGAAATGGTTTTTATGGAATTATGCGGGTCTTTGATCCCACCAGCAGTTGACCTCATGTGGGCGATGGACCGTCTCAACATTAGAGCCCTTTGCTTAAGACGGAAATGTTCAGATAGTCCAGGTGGTCCAACGGCCAGACAGAGTTATGGCTGAGTCTTCGATGATGGCGGTACTTTAACAGTGCATTTCAATGTTACTGATTTTAGGAAATTTGGACTTTCCAGTCATAAGACTATGCTTGGACACTAGCGTTTACACTGTTCAAGAAAGGCTTTAAATTTGTTCATAACATTTGTATCTTTTCCGTTGTTAATCCCGATTTCGGTAGTCTTCGTATTTTTTTTGATTATAACAGTGCATATTTGTCGCACTTGATGCTTTTCTCAGCTTCCCTCTTTTAACTTCTTCCTTTTTTAATATGACCGGATTTGGTGGTAAAATGACTGTCAAATATATACTGGAAGTGAATTATATAAATTTGCCCATTTAATTAACACACTATAAAACAATATGGCTGCACTACATGCACGTCATCAACCGACATCTCATTAGCTTTGTCGTGGAAGTAATGGAAATATTACAAAGATAATCTGTTTTAAGGGCTTTGAGTGAGGGGAAACGATCGGAGGCATAAAGATGAAGTCATATACCGATGATTTCGTTTATTATTAACCATGGCTGGTCTATAGGATTGGTTTTACTACGAGTCGTTGTGGGGTAAAGATATGGTAATCTTTAATCTGCTAATACCCTGGATGGACGCATTGCATGGATTTATTGGATCACTCCAAATTTTTGTTTTTATGTGATATATTTGAATTGACATCTCATCCACCTGAGCATCCTTTCTTAAATTATGGTGTGGACTCAAATAAACACATTTTTTTACATTTGCCAATTTGTTGTTCAACACAAAGCTAATGATACATTTAGTATTTGACAAATTTTGTTGTTCTTTGAACTTTCTTGTATTTCTCTAACTGTGCGGGCATGAGGGCTATATCAACAGTGGCAGCCTTTTGACTTGAATGTCTCCCCTTTGTAAGTTCAGTTTAACATATCAATAATCTTTGATCACTATGTTTCAATATCTCTAAGTGTTAATTTTGTACTGTCATACTCCTAATATTTCTTTGATGTAGTGTTTGCATGTGCCGTTCTTTTTACATGTACTGTTTCTTGATTTATTTCACCCTGTTGGTAGTCTTTCCATTTTTGACATTGTGAAACAGAACTATCTAATCGTTTTATTTTTTAGACAATTATCTGCATATTTTTCTCCTTGGTTTACAGAAATAAAGTTAATATTGACTGGAAGTTTCTATGAAAAAGTTTTGTAGTTAAGGTTAGTAAAATTACGATCTATGTGCCAAGTGTTTGATTATATTTTTTTTAATAGAAGCCAATCTTCTTTTACTTTTTAGTGTGTAGAAAATTAGGATTGTCTCTAAAACTTTCAACAGGGATTTTTAAGTCTCGTTATTATGTATAAGTCAGGTTGACATGGTCAGGACAGACTTCCTTTAAACCGAGAGGGTTCAAATACCACTGTGGCGCTTTCTCTCTTTCCATAACTTGCAACGGTTGAGTTTAATAGTTCCAAAATACTCATGCTAGTGGGACCAAAAAAAAAAAAACTTTAGCAAAGAATTGCATTACCCAAACTACTCAAAACACAAACAGGAAAATTTGCGGCTTTTATTAGTTTCTTGGTTGTGTTGAACTGTGATGCTAGAATAGCCCTGACTGTACTGAACATTAAAGTAATATTTGCAAAGCTAAGTATGCAGAGCACTTCATCAACGAAACTAATTTTATCGGCGAAGTGCAGGTGGTAGCTTATCAACTGAGCAACCATGCGGTTTTTATTCGGAGGAGCGATAACGCCATCAAAGCTGGCATTATTTGAACCTCATTTACGAACTTCACACATATTGCTTTGATAATCGACAAGGGCGTTTTGTTTGTGATTGTTAAAGCCCATATTATAAATTAATTTCCAACTTACAACGAGGATGATGTGGCATTTGTAGATAATTGCTCCTTCTATTCTTTTTTTAAATACACAAGCTCTGCTTTGTCATTTATATCTTTAGAACTAAACCATACAGGGTGAGCCAACAAACTCCATTATCATTTCCGTGACTATAAATGTTATAAAAATAAAAATAAACTAAGAGAATTTGCAAAATATATCAGCCATAACACCGTTTTGCTAAAACCACAAGTATAAAACCACAAATTGTTTAAACAAACTAAAACCTAATAAAAAAATCATTTGATGAAAATTAATTTCATCACTGTCTTAATTTGTTAAGTTGCTAACTAATTTTATGCTTAACATAGCACATGATTGCGTTCAAATCCCAACAATAAATTTTTTTTTTTAAATTTATTAGGCTTTCGGTTGAGGTATAGCAAAAACTATCTGGAGAAAGCTAGAGATGATATAAAAGTAAAAAAGTCCAGTGACTAGATCTTCAACTGAGACGAGGTATTAAAGATGATTCTACTCTATATAATCAGTAAGTTCTGTCACTCTTGGGAGAACAATCTTGATAAGAAGAGAAAAGATCTTCAAGTTTTTAAATAAGGTGCTATAGGTTATGATCAATTTAGAAATGATTTTTGGTCACATAGAAAAAGTCATATTTGGATATGTAACTATTCACACTTTTTTTAATTTAGATGGTTTAAGGATCGATGGTGCTCTTCTATTTAAGGGGGTGTTAGGAATTAATTTTTCCCTTGAGCTTGGTTTTTTCTAGGCCTAGTGTTCCTCCGGCTTAATTTTTTTTCTTCGAGTTTTATCTACAGTTAGAACAAATTTAAAATTTTCTAATTTGGTTTAGGAAACATAGAGCTACAAAAGTGAGTGAAAACAGCTACTGGATTTATAGCTTCAAGAAGACCAATACGTTTACGCTGGTACTTATAGTCTAAACAGCATTATACATGTGCGGGAAATTTTATACGTTAGCATCAGTAGAATTGTCAGTCGAAAAGAAAATTAGTAGTGAAAAGGCTGTAGAAATTCAAAGAGATCCTACAACTGCCGAGAAAGCCACATGCTGAGTGCAAGGAAGACCTCTTTTGCAGTGTTCTGTCAGATGTGCCTTTACTCTAAGAGTCTGTCGTGAGGGACACTTGGTTAAGTGCCACGGGGTATTATTTTAAAAATCTTGGTGGTTTTAAGAACGTAGGCTAATCTTTTCGTATGTATCTGTTTTGGAAAAGTGATTATGGTGCCGGAGGAGGAGGCGGAAAGTGTGAAAAAAGTAAAATAGATCTTGCTCTGTCTAAAATCAAGTTTGGTATAGGATGTAATTATGAAAACATCTCAAACGTCATAGAAAAACTCCAAATGAAAAGCCATGGTGTTGGTTGCAAATGGAACGATTGTAGCACAAAGATCAAAATAAAATACGTCCTCCCTTATGTCTGTTTACTTTAACAAATGTTTGAATACTGAAATAGCAACATCCATTCTCTCTTAGAGGTATCTGGTTACAAAGACAATATCAATCTCTCAGTCATTTCTTTCATCTTGAAGCTTACAACATTAAGTATGTTGTTGTTCATCTTTTTTCTCTCAAAAGTGTGAAGAACTCGGAGAAGAGCTTATTGTGTAGATGAAGAGTATGATCTAGTACATAATTATACTATGGCATACCGCCATATGACTAAAGAAGACACTCGCGGTTTGGAAAGATCCAAAATGAAATTCAACCAAAAATTAGTAAAAATATTCCTCAAGGTCACTTAAGGATTGTTTTTTGGCTTGGGAAGAGCAAAAAGTCTGAGATAGAAAGATAGTCTGAGGAATGATAATCTAAAAAAGTAGAAAAATAAAAAATAAGAGGAAGATACCCAATTGTTTATTTGTCTATTATCTATGCCTATAGCTAACCAAATGCAATATAGATAAATATTTTTTATTTAATTAATCGATCCAACAAAATTTGTCATTTTGAAATAAATATAAAAATCCTATAAAATTATTCATCTATTGGAAAAACTACAAACATTGCGACAACGCCTCGTACATATTAATCCAAAAGACGGCCAAGCGAGTCGCGCCAGTCTAAAAGCAGAACCGATAAGGAGACAAAGCCGAAACGTTAACGGCGTCCTAATGGCACCGCAGGATTTATTAATACACAAAAATGAATATGGAATCCGGGCCCTAAGAGGTTCGGCGCCCCAAATGCCGCGTATGTCTTCGGCGGCCATTAAAACTCCATATCCCTGAGTCAGCCGCGCTGCACGAGCCACTGAGAGGCGAGATATTTGAGGAATGTTGAAAGTCTCTTGTGAGACAATGTTTCCTAAGAGGACGGACGCCTGCATAATTCGCTCGCCGTAATGCGACTTTTTATGGGTGCTCATGGGCCGAACTGCTTTGGACGACATAATTAAAATGTGGCAGCTCTCGAAGCTTCTTGTAGTATTTTTATTTCTACTCGCCATATAAATGCATCATGTAGTTGCAGTTGATCCTAACCTTTTCTATTCGCTTAATTTTTTTATGATAATAATAAAAATACACGTCAGCAACCGATTAGGAGTTATCACCTGTAACAAGCCAAGTGACGTCATTAGTCAATTCTATTTGCTAATTCGCCTTTTTATTGTCTAACGTCTAGTCGTATAAATCTGTTTGTTACCAAAACACTTCTTCAAAATAAATTAACTTCCTTCCCCACCTCAATATATATATATATATATATATATATATATATATATATATATATATATATATATATATATATATATATATATATATATTATATATTAACTTCCTATAACAATAAAAGACAGCATAACTGTTATTTTGTTTCGTCAGTCATCAAGTTATAGTGCAACTATAGCATAGAAAGTTATTATTTAATTTATATCAGCTTTATGTGTAACCTCTGACTAAACTGTGATTATATTTGTTAATTTTGCTTTACAACTTTTACTACCTTTTATCTTAATTGAAACATGTAATGAGGAATATCACCTTGATTAATTAACCCATTAAGAACTCGTATGTAGCAAGTTAAAACCACTTTAATAGCCCAACGGTAGAAGATATGGATTTAAAGAACCTTTTCTGTAGCTATAAGACCACTTCTGGTCGAATATGGACATTTCTGATTGTACAAATTTTAGAACAACATGACAGTTAAGACTACTTACGGCTTTTTATTTACTTCTTCACTAACATTAAATTTTCTTATACATACTCGTATCTATACTTTTTAAACACGTTATAGTGCAAAACTAACTGGCAAGAGCCATATTTTTCCAAAGATCTTTCTTCATCAATATTGAAATCCCGTTTTTGCTTACAGCCTAAATTGCTAGCGTCGGTTTGGAAGCTCAGCAATGAGCTGGGTAGAGAGAAATAAACTAATTATTTTTGGTCAAATACTGCAAAGGCCACGAGGCTTATCAGCCGTTTTTCCCAGAACGAGCCCAGAGATCGTCCGATGCTCTGGGGTCTCACTTTAATTATTAATAGACCTACCACCAATTGAATCCTGAATTTGTGTAAAATTCTGACGTGTTGCAGCAAAATTCGATCCACGGCTTCTGTTGTCAGAAGGAACACCATGGTGTAGTTGCTAATGGCTTGCTTCAGCCTGTTACCAATAAACCACATTTTGAAATACAATTTCAGGGCATCCCTGTTGCAATGATCTACTTTCGCAAGGTAAAAAACTGTGAAATACAACACACACTTAAAAAAATGCCATCTTGTTATTCTCCTCATTATAATAGAAAAGCTTTTCAAAGGATATTGTGCTTAAGAGTCTTCAGAAGACAGTTAGTTGTGAATACTAGAATTTTAACAAAAGTGATAGACACGATTCCTTACACTACATTGGTCGCATCTTTCTTAAGGCAAGATGCATCAAATCTTCTTGTTCAAGTTAACGACCCAGAACATGAAGATGTCATCGTACACTAAAGAAATCTCAAATTGTAAACGTGAAGCAGAAGGCGATTTCACATTTGAAAATTGAAATTAATTTTAATATTCTTCTTCTACGAATAATATAATATGTGGCGAACGAGCATCAAAACCGGAAAAGAGCTCGAAGATTCTGTATACTAAAAGGCCATTTTACTGACAAACTTCTGGTTATTTCACACATCCACCAACTGCTTCGCGAGGTAAAACATATTATCAAAGGCTACGCTAAACAAACTACCAATAGAGCCTTCCTTAACATAGCCAAGTCCTATAACAAAGTATAGCATGATGAGCTGGTGTTTAAGATAGCCTCAACAGCTGATTCATTACCAATAGTTCAGCTTATTCGGTTTTTCTTGGGAAGAAAATTCTGAATTAAGTTTGCTAACGCGAAGTCTTTGAACAAGCTCAGATACTGAACCATGCTCTTTGTTTCACCAGGTCAGAGTACCGGAGGTGTTACGGTTCCGCCCGCCAGACCGACATTGGGCCGGTATATTTGGCGGGCGGTGGGGGCAGGCCGAAGCCTCCCCCGCATAAGGGCATGCTCACACAAAGGTCAACAAGTCCCACCTGTTCCTAAAGCGGTGCCACCACCCCTAAGAGTCCAACACCAATGAGGGGGAACTGGGAAGCCGCCCCAGTTGGCTACCCCCCCCCTTAGTCCTCGTGTCAGTAAGGTTCCCCTTACTACGTTTGACGAGTACCCGTCGAGGTCACTCTCGTGATACCTCTACCTCTCTGTTACTGACTAGCGGCATCCGTTGCCCACAATTGTGGGATTGGGTAGCTCCACTAGCAGTTTACGGGTATCTCGCGCCACGGGGTAAGGCGCACTACCCACTCGTGTCGGTCAAGTTTCCCTTACCACGTTGGACGAGCGGCCGTCGAGGTCACTTGCGTGAGCCACTACTCTACATCTGTTGATACTTGTTGCGCCCGTTACCCACACTATTGTGGGATAGGGTGGCTCAAAGCACCTTTACGAGTCTGCGTCGTAGAGTGAAACGCAGCCCCACTCGTGTCGGTAGAGTTTCCTCCACCACGTTGGACGAGCAGCCGTCGAGGTCGCTTGGGCGAACCTCTACCACATATCGCTACTGCTACCGGCGTCCTTTGCCCACAAGTGTGGGATCGGATGGCCTGCATAACAGTTTTAACGGGATAACGTCATGTGGTCTAACGTCTCCGTAGGCCTGGGGCCTAATCGATGTAGCAAATACTCCGTCGATAGTACTCGTGTTGGCAGGATTTCTCCTGCCTCGTTTGACGAGTTGCCGGCGAGGTCACTTGCGTGAACCTCTACCTCACATTGTTACTACAGGCGGCATCTGTTACCCACGGATGTGGGATAGGGTAGCTCCACCCGCAGTTTTATGGGTAAACGGTGTGGGGTCTCCCGTTTACCCGCTCTCCCGTTTACCCTGATCCTGAACTGTTCAAGGTTTTGTTTTGTCCCTTACGCTTTTTAACATTATGTTCAAAACATTCTATGTACTACATTAATTTAGTGTGTAAACTATCGCAACAGTCTCTGGCAGTGCAACAGATGCAAGAAGAACTGGATACAACTGGACTTTTTAGAAGAATGGTGTAATAGGTAAAGAAGGAGTATCAAACTGAAGAAGAGCGCGAAGGCTTCAGGATCTTCGGAAAGGAGATATTATAGGAGGAGATAATCTATTTTGAAGTGACCGTGGATAGAAAATTAAATCCGAGAGCTCACGTCTATAGGACGATAAAGAAAACAAGTGCAACAATACTGTCTTAGCTCCTTCCATTCTGGGAACCAACTATAGCTTATCTTGCGCAAGGTTATCATCCTCTCAATCTGAGGTTCGCGGTTCCAGTTTAGTTTTCTCATTGGGCTTTGTGTATTTTTCTCGATAAGGAACTATGACCAATACCAATAATTCGAATTCATCTTTCAAAGCTCTCAACCTATACATAAGTACACAACGACAATATAACCATCTATGCTTCTACAATTACGAGACCGTCATAGTTGTCTGTTATTAAAGGTCTTGATCTATCTGGGAGATGACAGAAATCATGCAGACCACCCTTAAGAGGACTAAAATTAAGGACTAGGTCAAAACACAACTTCTATGTTTCTTTCACAACTATTTTGGTGGTCTTAAAACTACTCACAACAGTTACCATAAATAACAACCTTTATAGACACTTAATAGAAAAGAGCTTAAGATTCTGTTATCAAAAGGACCATTTTACTGTTACTATTTCACATCCACCAACTGCTTCGTAGTAAAACATATTATCAAAGGCTACGCTAAAGCAAACTACCAATAGAGCCTTCCTTAACATAGCCAAAAAAAAAAAAAAAAAAAAAAAAAAAAAAAAAAAAAAAAAAAAAAAAAAAAAAAAGCATAAACCCGGAGAAAAGCTGGGGAGTCTCAAGATCTTCGGAAAAAAATATCATGGATAAAAGAAAATCTATTTTGGAGTGACCACAGATAAGAAACTTATTTGGCGAGCTCACATCTATAAAACGATAAACAAGGCAAAGGTGGCAAGATTAGTATTTCGCTACTTGTTTCACTCTGAGAGCCAACTATCCACCAGCAGTAAGCTTATTTTGTACAAAACTTCTTCCCCAACATAAAGTAAGCAGTTTAGTTTGGTATTGGGCCGCGAAGATACAAATAATCTAGAATCGGTTTCTGTAACAAACCATGACCTCCATCGAGGTGCTAAGCTACCAATAATCTAGGAATTTATCTTCAAATACTCTCAGGCCCGATTTACAAACATATAGAGCCCGTCATAAGTGAATAAAAGTTTTGATTTCTCTGTGAGGTGATACAAAGGCGATCTATGCTCATAAGAGGACTTAAGTTAGGGTCCAGTCCCTAAAGCACCTCAAATATTGTCAATAAAATCAGCGTCAATGTATATCAACGGCTTTCTTAGCAACCGTTTAGATAGGTTTACATAAGATAAAAGACTTTTCTTCACTGCCTTTGTGCTCAAACTAATTTTGGGTGTCCGAATAAAAACGAACACATGACTATTTTTAGTTTCTGTATCAATATGCTCCAAAATAATTGATATTTTTCTCTGTTCGCAAAAGTAACTTCAAAAACGTCAACATTTATATAGATCGTAAAGAAAACAAGATGTGACGTTGGTTTAGCTCCAAACACAAATGTGCACCTAAAGGTCTTTTTTATTAGAAATATGTACAAAAGATGCAATAGCAAGGATGGATCATAGCAAAGCAAAATTAAGTTTTTTGTTTTTTTAATGTTGAATGATCACCATAGAGGTGAACCCTGAAAACCATCTACTTAAAAAACAATACTTTTCAACTATACCAAATTACTTGAACTAATATTGAAACTATAAGAAATGTAAATCTTTTTCGGAGAATACACTGTTAAAAAACATTATCTACAACATAATGTTAAGATGCCGTCTACAGCAAAACAATAGACAATACTTTATTTTTTCTATAGACAAAAGTTACTAGAACTCTACAAGAAATAGATAATTCCGCATTTCAATCTTATGCTAGCTTGTCAAAAGGAAATCATTCTATATAGAAGACAACCAAAATATTTAAAATACCAACAGCTCAAACTCTGCACATAAGAAAATAAAACAACTGGGAAAAGTATCACTGAAATTTGGAGATTTTTAGTCTACTTTAATTCGTTTAAGAAACCACATATGAGGTTTGAGATTCAGACGAAAACTACAAAGTGTTTCTATACCAACTGTTATCACAGCAATGATTCTCATATCTTCTGAAGAATTAGTTTGGATATCATTCTGATCACTTTACCACTTACCAGTTCCTCCAAATCGTAGAATGTATATCGAAGGCTACATTAAGAATCAAACTACCTCTTCCTCGATGTATCTAAGGTCTTTGACAAGATGAGCCATCATAGACTGGTATTTAAGGTAACCTCAACTGTTATTCCTTGTGAGTTATTAGAGAGGCAACTTCAAGTTTGCGTTCCTTAATAATTTGTTTTGTTCTTGATATTCTTCATGTCAAAGACAAGCTAACAACCCTTTCACAATTCTGCCTTAGTGACAAAAACGGCCACAACCATCACTGGAATACCACAGATGAAAAGGAATTTAACCTTTTAGAAGAACTGGAGAAGAACTGGAAGGTCTTGTTCGCTAAAAGATCATTTCAGAGAAGAACTTCCTGTTACTTCACCACCTACTAGCCTCTTCGCATAGTTGAACGCATTAGCTAAGGCTACGCTAAGAAGTAAACTACCAGCAAAACCTTCCTCGATATGGTTACGGTCTATGATAAAGTATAACTTAATGGACTAGTGTTTAAGATAACCTCCGATGGTTCAGCTTTTTGGTTTCTGTTCGGAAGGAAATTCTTAATTAAGTTTAGTAGTGTAAGGTTATCTGAGAAGCGACCCTGATCCTGAACTGCTCAAGGTTTTGTTTGTCTCTTACGCTTTTTAACATCTATGTTCAAAACATTCTATGTACACCATTAATTTAGTGTGTAAACTACCGCAACAGCCTCTGGCAGTACAACAGATGCAAGAAGAACTGGATACAACTGGACTTTTTAGAAGAATGGTGTAATAGGTAAAGGAGGAGTATCAAACTAAAGAAGAGTGCGAAGGCTTCAGGATCTTCGGAAAGGAGATATTATAGGAGGAGATAATCTATTTTGAAGTGACCGTGGATAGAAAATTAAATCGGAGAGCTCACGTCTATAGGACGATAAAGAAAACAAGTGCAACAATATCTGTACTTAGCTCCTTCCATTCTGGGAACCAACTATAGGTCAACTAAGCTTATCTTGCGCAAGGTTATCATCCTCTCCAATCTGAGGTTGGCGGTTCCAGTTTAGTTTTCTCATTGGGCTTTGTGTATTTTTTTCTCGATAAGGAACTATGACCAATACCAATAATTCGGGAATTCATCTTTCAAAGCTCTCAACCTATACACAAGTACACAACGACAATATAACCATCTATGGCTTCTACAATTACGAGACCGTCATAGTTGTCTGTTATTAAAGATCTTAATCTATGTGGGAGATGACAGAGGAAATCTATGCAGACTACCCTTAAGAGGACTGAAGTTAAGGACTAGGTCAAAACACAACTTCTGTGTTTCTTTCACAACTAATTTTGGTGGTCTTAAAACTACTCAAAACAGTTACCACAAATAACAACCTTTATGTAGACAACCTCTTTAATAGCAACAATTTTCTTACTATCATTCATAAAATGTGGAAATTTAGTTTGGCTTTCACTTTGTGTAGTTTTTGTTAAGGCTGGTGTTTTTTTAACCCCAAGAAAGTCCTAAATCAAGTTTAATAGTGTGAAATAATCGTCGAAGCGCCTCCAAGTCTGCATTCTCTAAGGCTTTGTCTTATATCTGAAGCTTTTTAACATCTATATTCGAGACATATTGATAATGCTGTCTACTACACTGACTCAATGATTAAACGACCGCAACCATTCCAGAAAATACAACAAATGCTAAAAAACCTGGTCTTTTGGAAGAGTCGTGTAGTAGAGAACGGGCACAACCCGAAAAATTTTATAGGTTTTGTTCACTAAAAGGCCACGTTAGTGGCGAACCTCTGGTCACTTTAATCCACCAGTTCCTTTTTGGTAACGCGTTACATTACCAAAGGCTACACTAAGAAGCAAACTACCGTAGAGTCTTTCTTGACATGGCTAAGGCCTTTGACAAATTGTGACATTATGAGCTGGCGTTTAAGAGTTCAAATCTGAATTTTTGTCTTGTCTCTGACTCTCTTTAATATGCTGAACGACTGCAATTATCCTTGCAAAAACAAATGGACCTTTTGGAAAATGGTGTAATAGCTGGAGAACAAACTTCAATTCAGAAAAGAGCTCCGGAGGTATTATTCGCCATAAAGATCACTTTAGTGACAAACTTAAAGAAAGAGAAGAAAAACCTACCTCAAAGTTATCACAGGCAACTGATTTGGGGAATTTACGTCTATGGGACAATAAACATTGGACTCTGCCCTATCATGATGTACTCAGTTTCAGTTTGGTATGGGACTGCAAATTCGCATATCAATGAACTCCAAGTTTTCCAAAACCGAGCTTCGTGGTTTGTAAGAAATTATGGCCTCCATCGAGATGCTGAACAGGTTTATATAGCATGAAACTTTTAATCCTTTACACAAAGCAAGGCATGGCATTGATGTCCCCAAAAGTATATGGGTATCTCAAGGTTTTTTTTTATATATATGTATGTAACTTAACATTTTATGATTTGTCATACAGGTGAAGCTCAAAAGTATTAAAAACCATTATTTTTCAACAATACCAAACATGGTGATGATTAATCTGCAAAATTTTTAAGGTTTTTGTAGTATGGTGTTGGAACCATCATAAGAAATGTAAGTGGTCTGCATTTATTTGGTGAACACACTGTTGGAGGAATATTATCTACGACATAATATTACCATCTCAAAACAGTCTTGAACTTTATCGGAAGATTTGCTATATATGGATAGTCGTGAAGAGGTTCTTCCAAACCCACCACGCTTGATGATCTTCCTGATAGCACAGTGGAGATTTAAAGGTGAAGGTTCGCAAGAATTCCCCTCGCGTGCGGCTCTGGCCGGCACCGATTTCGGCCATTCTTGGACCCGAAGGTAACGGTCCGCTCGATAAGGAAGCCTTGACATTCGTTATCGCGCGAACAGGAAGCGCCCGCCAGCGCCGTCCAGCAACAAAGACGAACGTTGCAAATATGGTAGCACACGGCCGTGTGTCTAAATTGAGATTTCCTGCGCCGTCCTCTCCCCGTGTGCACGTGGCTCTTATACAAGTGCATCATACACAAGTCGTTTAATTCCGATGCTTCCCTCCTAATGCGGGACGTGATTAGGCTGTGACAGAAATTTCAATGGGCGCGCTTTTGCGCGCATATCGCGGCTTTTGGAGTGCCGTGCCGTCGGCCGTGTCGTGAACACTTGTCCCCGTGTCGCTGATATACCGGTGAATGCTAATCGCAGAAAGGTAGGAAACAGGTGCGCGCCGCCGCCGCTTATCGGCGGAGGCGCATCCTCGTCTCGGGCGCTGTCTGCTGCTGCAGATAGATCACCCGGGACCACGGATGCGGCGCTCCGCCGCTTTTGGGCCTGCAGATGTGCTGGACACGTGTCTTAACAGAGCACACCTTTGTTGCCAAATGGAATTTTACGCATTGTTAAGCATTGGTGCTGGTTTTTGGACGTTACCGCGTGAGTACCCTCTTAATGCCACGTTTCTGGCCGATCTTGGCTTGCAGAAAGGTTCAATTATACTAAGACCTACTAACCAGATCTGAATTAACGACGTGTGCTTTTTTGTTCCAGTCAAGTTTTCTAGAATACCTCAATGACATCTCAGGTCAAAATGGTAGACTAAAAAGCTCAATGATAATAACCATACCAGTATTCATAATTTTTTTTATAACGTTGAAAGCCTGCTCATCTTAAAAAAGGTATAATCCAATTCTAAAGCGTGAAAAAAGCTTCATATAGTTATGTTCTCAGAAGGAAGAAAAAAGAAGAAGGTTAAGGTGACATCTTCAGATCATTCATACCAGCAGCTAGCATTATAATACCACCAACTTAGAGGTTAACTTAAAGAGTAATAGGTGTTCTGTTAGTGAGGTTTTATAATTTTTTTGTTTATACAGACTATTATAAATCATCCTGCAATTTATATGGTTTTTCAACAGTGAAGCATAACAAATATTTAACTATATAAGGTATGTTCAACTTCCCAATTGCTATATTTTTGATCTGTCAAATATTCAAAAGATTCAAAATATTTTAGTTGAACACTCCTTTTGTATAGCTGTACCATACTGTTTCTTTATCTTTATTTTCTCTATTTGCTATAATTATTTCGTGATCTAAATCGAAAAGTAGCCGAACATCATTTTTCCTATTTTTTAGATCCTTATCACATTCGAGGTATTTTCCTCCCCGACTGATATACTGAAAAAGTCAACTGGTATTAGATCGAGGGAATAGGACAGGCGAGGAGAGCAGTAATTTGGTTTTTCGCTCAAAGCAGACGAGTAAATTTTAGTGTGGCTCGGCCATCACCAATTGTACTGTTAAAGTTTTATGGCATAACCCACTTGGAGTGCTACACTCCTCTGCTAATTCTCGATTTGAATGGACCATAACGTTGATTATTTCGACATGAGATTCTTGGCCAATTTTGATCAAATGAACTACTCGTAACATAGTACGACTTGAATACCGCTAAATGAAAAATAAATCAACAGACCAAAAAAATATCTCTTTGGCTTTTTCTGTTATATCACACCTGCTCTATAATCATTATTCCTAGTTTCTGCATAAATTTCCGCATTTCCATGTTCTATTTCTTTTATTTAATTCATGCATTTGCTTCTATTTTTTGTTTACTTTTAGTCATTTAAATCCTGCGTTTGACTTTTTTATTGCTCATTTGTCTTTATTTTCTTTATATTTTAGGTAAGTTGAAATTTACTTTGTTGATTTATTGATCTTTTTGCTAAGTTTATATTATATACTAATCAAAATTGTTTTTTGATTTTTTGTTTTTCTTCTGCTTTGTTTGTACCCCTTATTTCTACTAATATTTATTTTTTTTTATTCTATTTGTCTTTACCATAACTTTTCTATTAATTGTAGTTTCTTATTTTATTATTTTTTTTATTGGCTTAGGTTTCTTTTTCTTTTATTATTAACAGAAAGAGCGGTCTTCTGCATTTTCTATTTCTTGTTCCCTCTATTTATATTACTGTATGTAGATTTCTATTTTATTGGCTAAAGAGTTAATATATTTTTGTTGCATATATTGCTCCATCCAGAAACATTACTAGTTGATTTTGACTTCATTCGTATGATTCAATGATCATTCCTATTTTTGTACGTTTCTGTCAAGTACCGCCCCAAAAAAGTTCTTTTCTATTTCTTCTTCTAATAAAAATTCTTTCCATATTAACATTTAAGTTTCTATTTTTTCTGGTACTGTTTTGGGTAAGTAACAATTTTATTAACTTTATTCTTTCATTTCCTATTTTTGTTTTATATTAAAGTTTATTTTGATGACTTTATTTCGTTTGTGTTGTTTTATATCAATTCTATGCTTTTTTCTTTAGCATTCAAATTTATTATTTATTGTACTATTTTTGTAAATAATTATTTTAAGTTTATTTCGTTCCTTTATTTATATTATTTTACATGATTTGTTTTGTTTTATGTACATTTCTGTGTTTTGCTTCCTTATTTCTTTTTATTTTTTGTTTATAAGGATACGATGTTGATTATTTTCTTTGCCGTCGCTTTCTTTCTACTGACTGTGGGCTTTAATCTATTGTTTTTTGCTTTTCCCTCGTTTTTATTTATTTGATTGTATTTTATTTTTATTATTATATTATATTATTTTTGTCTTTACTGCTACCGCAATCTTATTTTTATTTCTTCTTTCCATGAAAATTTGTTATTAGAATTTTCCTTGTATGTTGTTGCTATTTTCTTTTTCTCTTTCCATTTTATATGGCAGTTTATTTTGTTGATTTTACATTATTTGTGTTGTCTTATGTATTTCTTCTTCTTTCTTTTATTTTTTGCTTTTGCTAACGCTGTATTGCGTTATTCTCTGGTTATAGGTTTATCTTTACTGACTACGGACCTTAATTTTTTTTAGATTTTTGTTATTTATATTTTTGTTATTTTTTCTTTGCTTGTACTTATTGATTATGCTTTACTTGTATTATAATATTCATCTTTTTGGGCTATGTAGTGCACGAAAAGCATTTTTTCTTCTTTCGATAAAAACTTTTATGATCTGTGTTTCTTCCATATTGACATTGTTTTTCTTATTCTTTTGTTCTGTTCAGTATAAATTATATATTTTATGCAAATTTGATATATTTTTTTTATGTCTTGGTTAAACTGATACTATTCTGTTTTATTGTCTTTGTCATCGATTTTTTTCTGCTGACTATAGATCTTAATTTAATGTTTTTACCTATCATGAGTTTATATTTATCAAGGGTTTATATTTAATTTCTCATTTTCATGAATATTTTTTATAGTCTGTGTTTTTTAATGTTAACATTGAAGTTTCTCATATTTTTTATTCTATGTAAATGATATATTTTCCAATTTTTCTTCTTTTTTCTATTTCTATTTTATATTAAAGTTTATTTTGTTCATTTTGTCTTGTTTTATCCCAATCTATATTTTTTCTATTCTCTTTTTAGCTTTGGCTTAGTATTAATACTATTTTATTTTATTCTCCTTATTACAGCTTTTTTTCTATTGACTAAAAACTTTAATCTGTTCTTATATATTTTTAAAGCTTAACATTTTTTAATAATGTTTTATTATTCTTGTACCTATTGTAGTTTTTTATATCAATTTTACCTTTTCATTTATCATCGTAATTTTTGGTTTTACTCGTTCATTTTATTTTACTTGCATTATTAATTTTGTTGACTATTGCCACTATGACTTATCGTTTTTTTTCTCATTCATAGCCTGCTTGCTTAAATTAATGTTCAACAAATTTAAATTTTGTTGTCTGTGTATTTGCGTGTTATCTAAATTTGCGTATGTTCGTGTGTGGAAGAACATTCAGCAGATTTCCTAGGTCTTGTTATCTAGGGCTTATCTAGTTTTTCTACATTTTGAATTAATCATCGTCTTTTTTACTTGTCTACATTTACAAGTTTGTTTTTGTCTTTCATTTTGTGTTTTTCCATTTCTTCTTCTGTTTGTAGTATATTATATGCGTATTTTGTTGCGTTTGTTATATATCAAAAAGAATTGTTATTGCTTAGACTTTTTTTAAACTTTTTGTTTCTTTATATCTGTTTATTCTATTGGTCTTGCTTATTTGGTATTTTTTTTGTCAGCTTTATAATTTCCTTTTTGTTCGCTTCATTTACTTTTACCTTCAGTACTTTTAGTGGTTAGATCTAATCTTATGTTGCTTCTGTTTATTTTGCTCTTTTTGTGATGTTCTTAATCAAATTTTTGATCATTTTTCTGCAAATTTATCTGTATTATGCAGGGTTTTTGCTTTTTCTTTGCTATTTTTTTAAATTTAGATATCTTCTTTAGTCTTTTCACATTCTTCATAGTTTCTTTAAAGTTTAATAATAGTATTGGGAGGCTCTAAAGTCCGCGTGGGGGCATGGCTTCTCAAACTGACATTTTAAATCTCTTATGATGCACAGCGATGTCAATTATTACCCCTTCTTCGAAGCTATGCAGCTATTTAATCATTTTTAGTGACTGTGTAGGCCAGCCGCTAGGCATCTGATCCCAGAATTGAACCTGGGTCCGACCGCATCGCAGTCGCGCATCTCAACCGCGCGGCCACTTTAGCATGCTTTAAAGTTTAATCTACGTGTTAATTAAGTTTTTTTGTTATTAATGATTTTTTATTCAGAACTAAAGCTGAAAAGTTTAATTTTGAGCTCATTTATTCATTTGCTTTTTAGTTTAGTTGTCGTTTTTTCTTTTTTGTCGAGAGAGATGCGCAAGGGATTTGGCAACATAACTGTAAGCTCGTACTCATCTTATAAACTTTCCCAGTTGTATGATTAGATGATTCTATACTTCTGGTGCCATGTTTTAATACAGATAATATCCGTGTGAATCCCACAAGTTTTTGACTAGTTCCAGACAACCTAAAAGTCATCTATATTTAGAGTTGTTAATTATAAAGTTTCAAAAAGGCCAACTTCAAGAGGGGAAGACCAGTTAATCAATCGATCTCGCCCCAAATTCTTGCCAGAATTACTAAGACCATCTTTTGTTTCAGAACAAGCCCAAACAACCCCAAACCTGCACCGCTCGCTCCATGGCCAACTTCCCCATCACAAATGGAAGCCCCGCCAGCAGAAGGCTGTTCCCGGAGTGCCCCCGGGAGGAGCTCGTCCTCGAGGAGGACGAGCGGGCCCAGATGCTCGAGCTGCACATCAAGGATAACGTCGCGGAGTCGCGCGAGAAGTGGAACTTCGACTTCGAGAACGAGGCCCCGCTAGAGGGCGAGTGGGAGTGGGAGAAGGCGAGCGGCTTCCGCAGAAGGCTGCCCGACGACGAGGCCACCAGCTCAGAAGCGGAGCAGTCCGCTGATTCCGGCGGATCTGCGGGGAAGGGGCAGTCCTAAGCAGGCCGGAAGGGCTTCCCGGTTTCTAGCGTCTTGGCAGTACCAGTTTTATTGCGGTTTTTCTCATTTCACCAATTCTCATTTAATCAAAACCACAATAAAACCGGGCACAATCACTGATACTGCACGATTCTATTTATTTTTTTTGTCGAATAAAGTCTGTTTTGATATAATAAGTGTAATTTATTTAAAGCGCTTGTAGTATTAAAATAATATTTACTTATAAGTGTATGTGTATGCAATATTAAGTTTATGTCGATTTAAAGGTAATTTGTGAACACCCTATGTAAGAAAAAGATGATATTAATTTTCTTTGTATTTCGATTCGGAATGTCACCTTTATAAAGTAGGGGTTTATTTATTAATCTGAGTCTGTACTAATTTTGTTTAACATCTATTTAGTAGGGTTTTTGAATGTATTGCACGCTAATTTGGTATATAATTACAAGCAGATACGACTGTGTCATCTTTTAATATGCTTCCCCCATATTTTTGGTCCCAAAAGCCTGATTCTTTCCAGTTGCACTTCAACGAGCCTCCAAAAGTGGAACGTCGTTGCAGATCGAGGATGAGCAGTGTTGCCAACTATGTGGCTGTACTAAATGTAACTTTCGCTTAGTTGAAATAGTTGCTAAGTTGCACGTTATTTATTTATTTATTTATAGCTCTAGTCCTGCAAATTTTAAAGTTATCGCAATGTATCTATGTATGTACTGTATCTATTGAAGTAATTAAACTGTACAGTATTTATACACACCGATGCGCTGGGGCGCATCGCGAGACGGCTAAAATCCAAAGCAATGTAAATAAATTGATGTTTTTTTAAAGATTCCACTCTTTTTTTTAAATTTAAGTAGCCTTAAAGTACAAAAGGAATTTTTGTTCTTTGTTCTTCACCAAGACTTTGATTGGTAAGATCAAAAACTTTTTTTGATATTCTTGCACTTAACAAAAAATTTTACTGTCGCTACAAAAAAGTCCAAAAAACATACTAGGAAAAGAAACGTGAAGGTTTCATCTAAGAGACAAAAACCTTACAAAACTAAAAGGGCGTTTGGAAAACCATGGGGATTAAAATCGGAAATGGTCTATTGGAGACAACTGATTGGAACGGGATCCATAAGTCCTAAGCAGCTGCAGTATGATACACAAGAATCTTGCAAAAGCAGGTTTTAACAAACCTCCCAACAACGGTAATGAACGCAACTACTACTACCAGAATGAAAAATCTGCTTAATCTGCCGGTTGAATAGAGTGGGTCGAAACTCCCCCCTTAATTTTAAAGGGTTGGGAAGCGAAGAATGGTCCGAGGAGAAGGAGAGTGATTTTGTTAGACGCAGGTGGTTAGGAAGTCTTCCCAAAAGTGTCCTTAGTAGTTGAGATATCGTGAAATTATGCTGTCGAAGCGTCATGTCAAAATTGATAACCTCAAAGTAAACATTAAAATAAAGCAAACAGAATAATAGTAAAGAAGTAATTGCAAGAAGACAGCTACTGGTCAATCAGTTCAAAATTTGAAAACGGACTTGGTTTTCTAGTTTTGCCACAAAAAATCAAATGCAAAAGAAGAATTTGATAAAAACAAATGGTTTAAGCTTATAATGTTTGATTATCAATCAGGGATAGATGCAAGTCAAAAAAGGACTTTGTCGCCATAATTTTCCACTTGAAGGACAATCTGAAACTTATTGAGGTGTTTGTTTTCTGCATCAAGAGAGGAATCTACACTAACAGTGCCTTGGTGAGGTCTGATAATCCTCACCTTATCATCTGTACCTCACCTTGCTAGAACTAGAAACAAAAAGGTTAATTAAAAAGTGGTGCCAAAATAGCCGAGTGCAAATGCTGATCATCGCTAGAAATTTTAAGTCTATGTAAATCACAATTCATTTGTTTTGTCAATTAAAATTTTGCAGGCAGAACTATTTATTCTCACTATTCATGCGTGAGATGCCAAATTCTTTGTATTTATAATAATAGGGGGTTGCATAATGAAGTTTCATCTCTGCCATACCAACTCTTTTGGAAAAAGGAAAATGACTATTGATTTTTCTAACTGCATTATTCTTTTATTCTTGGTCTGAGTACAAGATGACAAGCATTGACGGTCTGCTTTTCTCATAGCGCTAACTAATCAGGCTCGGATATAGTTCTCCCTCAAGATAGGATAAAACGGTTGCTTTCTTGAAAGTCGACTTTTTGAGGAGAGCTTTGTCTTTACTTTTGCCCGTGTTCTATGTTCAGGATGTTTTGTTCTGCTTTGCGCACAAAATGGTTGTTTTACAGGAACTTTTTGAAAGTGATTGACAAAATCACCCAGAAATCTGAGGAAACATCTTGGAAAACGTTTTCTTCTTTTTCTTGAAGTATTTTCACTTTAATGAAATGCGTCAAAAAGCATTAAATAAACCTTTTGTTATTAGAGTGTTCAAAATCCATGGTGTACCCACGAAAGACCTTTTCCTAGTTAAATGCCACTCTCTAGGGCTTTATTTTTTTAGAGGGAGAAATCAGTATGTTACTGTTACTTCTAACTGGGAAACGTTTTGTTTTAACATGATCCACAACAAGAGCTTCTCTTAAAGTGCTATGTGACATGTTTCTGAGCGCCTAATCTCTTAACCTAGTGACGCCGCTTGGTCAGCCAGTTTACCAGATTTCGCCCCGCATGCCTTCTTTCTATGGGATATTCCAAGGCTCTAATTTACAAACATCTTCGTAGGACCCTGCAAATCCCAAGAAATGCAATAGGTCAAGAAATCAGGCTCATTCTTCAACACACGTTGGAAATGGCAATGAAGAACATCAGAATACGACTTCAAGAGTACATGAGTGACCGATATCTTCTTCAAAAGACATTGAAATAAAATTTCCAGTTTTGTATTTTTGGCAAGTAAAAATAAATTGTAGATGTTTCCTATCGTTTTTTTTTTATTCAACCTTACAAAGAAGGAGAAAATTTAGTCCCACCTTATACGATAGAAGAACAAATGGGCTGTTAGTATAAACAATAGGCAACACTAAAAACACTAAATTTTTGATTAAAAAAGCAACACAAATAAATTTAAACATATAAATTATATAACCCGAATGCCAAGACAAAAATAAAGAATGAATTTGCATTTGCAATCAAAAGTTGAATTAGAAACCGAAGCTCCAATAACATATGCAAAATCAGATTTGTAGAAAAGTATTCAAGCTTTGCAAATATAATTAAAGTTGCTTCATCATTCATAACTTTTGAACCAGTGAATTTGAGAAAAACAAAGTTATTATAATTACAAAGAAAAAACAATCACAAAATATTTGGCGTGCCAAAATTTCCAAGGAAGAGGTTACATAGATTAGCTTTGCCAAGAGATTTTTTTCTACTAACCAAAAGAAAATAAAACTGCTAAACCAAAGAATAGAGTAGTAGTACCAAAGCTTCCAAAAACCCATTTTAACTCCCCAAAGTATTTCCATAGACTACTCTTTTGGATTAGGTTTTTTTCAGACTAGCCAGCTTGTTCAACTTCAAAATTTTGCTCCTTAAAATCAAAGATTTGCACCACTTTTTGTCAAAATCTTAATTTAAAGTAATTACAAAGCTTTCCGGTTTTTTTTTGAATTTCAGTGCACCAATCAACGTATAACAAATACTGATGAATCCTAGAGTTTTATGCCTGCCAGCTGATTTGACGAGTTAATAGGTTATAGGAAGCATGGAAGTTAAGACACTACTATTCTACTATGTTCAAAGTAGAAAACGTCAAGGTCTTGACATAGATCTAACCTCTACTGGGATCTCAAAGAAGTATATGCTTGTTATAACAAATGAATGTGCAATCTTTGGAAAATTTGTTAAAATAAATATAATTCTACAAAACTTAGGAAAGAAAGAAGTGCCAAGAAAAATAAAAACAGAAGTAGTGAAAAAAGTGGTGAATCGTGGTCTTTGACAGAAAAACATAAAATAAGACTAAATACAATGGAGATGAGGTATCTAAGAAGGATACAAAATAAAACGAAAAGAGATAAAATCCGAAATGAAACGTACAGACAAGACTTAAAGATAAAACCCATAATGGAAAAAATAGAAGAAGGACAATTAAGGTGGTTTGGGCATGTGTGTCGTATGCCAAAAAACAGATTAGTGAAAAGAGTGTAAGAATCGCGAGTGCCGGGTAAAAATCAAAGAGAAAGGCCAAGGAAAACCTGGGAAGAAGGAATCAGAGAGACAGCAGCAAACAAGGGAATAAACTGGGAAGGTATAAAACAAGTAGCCCAGGACAGAAAACTATGGAAAGAAAAATATACAGCAACATAACAAACTCTTCTCCCACCTGCCTTACACCTAACGGTAAAAAGGGCATAAGGATTAAGTAAAGTAAAGTAAACTTTTGAGCAAAGGTATATAGCAACTGTACCCTACCAGTTTTCACACGCGCAGATAATATACGAGAGCCTTACAAGGGCCAAACTGGAAGATCGTAGAAGAAGTGGGTGAATACAAAGTAAAACATATGGCAAAAATTACATGGAATCAAACAAAGAACCGATACAAGATAGAAAATGAAACAAAAAGATTTAAATTTAACTTTATATAAAGGTAGGTAAGGAAAAAGGCCCTAAATAAGCTGGGGTAATGATCAACAATCGGAGAAATTCTAGGTCCAAAACTGGTCAAGTGAATGGAAAAAAGACTGTAGGAGAATAAGAAATGGACGAAATTTGTGTCTGGAAACACTTAATAGGAAAACTAAAGAGTCACTAGACGTGAGGCCATCTCTGAAACATTCTGGTGATTTAACATTAAAAAACGGTAACACAAGATAAATGAAATCTCTGAACCTGCCCTCTCATAAAATATTATGCTCTATAAGACCTAAATCAGAACTGACAATTCTGTTTTAGTATTTGAATTCAAATCACTCACGAACATCATGAAACTTGTAACATACAAGATCATGTAAAGTAAAAATATGGCATTAGGCTTTATAGAGTGATGGTGAAATAGAGTTGTAAGAAGCAAAGAAAGTAACTAGTTTGAGACAGTAATCAAAAATAGAAGATTTAGAAAAAAGCAAACGATGGAATATCATGTGGTGGGAAGAAGATGAATAGTAGACAGCATCTTGAAGTCAATGTAAGGCAGATTCAAACAATTAAAAATACCTACAGACATCTGAAGCTTCTCATGCTAAGATCTCCAGCAACATATAAAATATAGAGAAAAAAGTATCGATGGCCTGAACTTTTTATTCTATGACCTTTTATGACATTACAATCATGCAACCTATTGATACCATTTTAGATTTGTTGTCTACTTTGATAACAATGGAAAGAGAAAGAGAGGGGTGGGAAAAGGTTAAAGTTGTCCCTTCTCGAATTGATCTGTTTATGCAACACAGTGGTGGTGAGGAAGTTATTGGACGTACTTGCCCTAAAAACAACATGATTGGCTAAAAGAAACTTTAGATGGAAAACTAAGGACTTTAATAGACAAAATCATCTTCATTTACTAGAAATTGAGCAGGTGTAGACATTTAAATGAAATGATAAATTCATTGAAAACTCATACGATCAGCTTGCAGATGTTGTCTATGGCAAGTTTTGAAAAATTATTTCCGACTATAAATGATTGAGTATTAAAAATGGTGAGTGGAGGAACTCGAGAATAATTGTTTAATGCCTTGGTACAATTATTTTATCGAAATGGTTGTAGTACAAAAATGATTATCACTCAGGGATTGCAATACAACCTCCAACCCCCGTAGCTAATCTGAAACCTTGACGCTTCTTGTTATAACCCTTTGTCAGTCTAGCAATTATTTTATATGGTTTTGGAGTGAACTGCTCCTTCTTCTTCTTCGGATGCTTTATGCATTCCTAACATGGTCTGTTGATGTTCTTTAGTCAGAAATGGAGTCATCTTTCTGTGTCTCTCTTTGCCTCAAGTGTACGAAGTCCTGAGTATCCGTCTGTACATCCACATCTTAAAGGTGTTTACTATTCAATATTTTTTCATACTTATAAAGGCTGTTCTTAGAACTCCCGGATTATATACTTATTTTGATATAATCATATACTTTGTCTTCGAAATGTTCAGACGTAGTCTGTATTATTCAGAGTATATTTTTACTATCGTTAGTAGTTGTTGTAGACCTTCTAATAAACGAGACATGATGACAACATCGTCTGCATGACATATGTTGATATACTCTCCATTAGTTTGTATTCCTAGTTGATCTTTTAATGATTCTTAAAAGATTGACTAATGTTGGAGAGAGGACACAGCCTTATCGTACACCTTTGCGGACATCTATTTCATTTGATAGTCTGTTATCAATTTTAACTTTAACAGTCTTATTCTAGTAAAGGTTAGCAATGACTTTTATATCTTTCTCATCGTACTTTATGGTGTCAAAAGCCTTGTTGAAATCAACGAAACAAATGTGTACGTCGTAAATAATACCTCCGCAGATTCTGAATCAGGACTTGAATTGAGAATACGACCTTTCGTGTTCCTAAGGCATTTGTGGGCCAAATTTAGGTTTCTAATATGTTACCTTCCATTTATTTGTATATATCAAGGTATATAATTTTCAAGAAAGTTTTAGTTGCGATTGAAAAGGCTTATTAGTCGGTGATCATTACAGGTTTTAGATGTTGCTTTCTTTGGTATGGCAAAAAATGTTGAAGTTAACGATGTTATATATGTGGTTGAATAAACTGCCAACTATGTCGAAGAATTCATTGGAGTCACTTAACAGTTTATAGATTCAACCACTTCTAGGACGGGTGAGTTTCCTGGAGTGGGGCAACACAGCAATTTGGTCGAGACTTACCCACCTTGATCAATCGTCTGCGCTGTCGGGTCAGACCTCCGACAGGGTGAGCCCTTAGAAATGATGAGGGATGCAATGAACCCCTGCCATCGGGTGATGTGGGTCATTCACTTGTGTGCAAAGCATTCTCGGGAGTTATATCTCCTAATACCCTTGGGGTCGAAGCTTAACATCTCCTTGTTGCGCTCCGCGGCGAGTTACTTACCCAACATGAGTTCTTTACAAAAACCACCATACAAAGAGCGTGTCCGGATACCCTACAATTCAGCAAAAGCAACAACAACAACAGAAGAGCATGGAAACTACCGCCTTGCAGCAGCAGCAAACAAAACCCAACTTCTACTACCTCCAAGCTGGTGCTGGCTTATATAGCTAACCCTGCGAAAAAACAGTAAAGAAGTAATTACTGCGACCACTACCTCTTTACAGAAGCTGGCTACTGAAGATAATCCTGTACAAGAGAGTAGGAGGCAAACATGACCTTTTTGGAAGAAGAGAACTGGTCGCACCACTACTGCTACACAAAATCCGGCTGCTTCAGTTGACCTGAAGGCGGATAGTTCTGGAGAGGCTTTCTCTTGAGATATAAAAGGTAAGAGGGTCGTTCGGAAAAAAGCTCACCAGATACCTCCAACCCCAAAAATAAGCCAAGACAATTAGGTTAACAGCAACCTCATACACGAGGCTATAGAGAGACTCTCAACAGTCACCTTCAGATAGCTATTGTAAACCGGAAAATAACCAGTAGTCAAGGCTTAAACACTACAAGAAGCAATGCTAATAGTTTTAGACACTCATATGTTTACCCTAGCAGAAAACCAAGCCGTACCCACTGTTAGGGGATGGCGGTATTCAGAAAGACGACCATTCTTTACAGGCTAAAACAGGCAGTTGCAAACCTTTCCTCCCCGTGGAATAAAACTCGATATCGTGCGTATGGATCGGCTACCCAGGTTGAGCAAAGCGGCTTTGTGGATTTCAGGAAAACCTAATGCCACAAAAACCGTCATTCATAAGGTGGCAGTGCAGAAACCCTAGGCGAAAGTCCGAGACGGGTGAATAATCCATAATGCAGAAAAGCAGAAACCTATGAGTAGGCTTCTAGTGTTTGGTATAAGGAGAGAAACTGTTTATAAACACTAAAATTAAGGAAGAGAACAATAGCCAAAGAAGGAGAGTGCATTCTTGGATATCTCTCAAGTCCAAGAACAGTCACCACAAAAACAGCAGCCTCTGCTACATTACCAGCAAAACATGGCTGTGATAATCCCTCAAGAGATGCCCTCCATGATAGAAGTAAATCCTGCTATAATGACAGAAGGACGAGATGGTAAAGCACGTTTTTTGCGAATGTCCTGCGTTTGCTCCATTTAGAGTATTCATGTTGGGGGAGTTTTGGCCTACCATGACCAGCATCAGCGCTACCCCTCTAACGGACATCCTCAAGTTCATCCAAAAGATTGGTTGGCTTGACTGATAGGCGCATGGGGGGAGGCAACGGAGGAGGTAGTACAATTCTCCACTTTCTATCCAGAATCTAGAACTATTTTCTCTGTTGAGTCCATGGGAGTCCAAGTACACATATATGTATAGTCTTCTGTGGAGTAATCTAAATCATATATTTGTTATTACAAGATTTTTCTCTTTACAGAACTGAATAAGAGAGTTTCTACCTCTTTTAACTTTGGCATTGAGATCCACCATGGCGTTTTCGCGACTTTGCAAAATGTGCAACACCAAAAAAAACACAAAAGAAACTGCAAAGGTTGTAGATAAGCCTTTTAGGCAAATTAAGATGCATTGCACAACTATACACCAGAATCATCTTAGAGGGTTGTAACAAGAGGTGCAAGGGTTGTAGCCGAACATTTTTTATTACGATATACATAAATCAATTTAAAGCAAAGCGTGTACGGTCGTGCAGTCCATTTCAAGTTCATTGGGGCAGCCGGCTCCGATCCTTGGGATTTCGAGCAGCGCAGCCTCGAGCACTACCTTTTTTGGGCGGTAATTAAATCAACTATTGCAAACGCGCCAGCTCCAGCGCTGGTAGCGAGTAAATCGCGCCCGAGCACGCAGCAACGGCTGTCATCCGCCTGCGTGCCGACAAGTCGCAACAAGTTTATCTGCGGTGGCCGAAGTGACCACAGCGGGACGATTGATCAGTCTGACCTTGCAGCGGCGCTACGTGTTTATTATCTTTATCTAAATTGTGTCTGATGCGCGATGGCGTTTTTTCCCGTTTCCATTAGTTTACGCGCTCGCAGCTGGTGCATGTCGCCATTGTTGGCTCGAGCACTATGGTCGTTGCCACCGCGGTGCCGCGGCTACCTGCTGCTCCTTTCAGCCTGATTGACGCTCGGCGTTGATTAGTGCGGAATCGAAAAGCGATGCTGTTCAGGCTGCCGGTACCGAACGCTTGCAACAAAGTGGCCAGAAATTTAAATTATAGCTTGCTTAAGAAGGAAGTGCAATCAGCAGCAAACGCAGCAAAAAGCTAATAGCGATAAGCTATTGAAAGCGAACGCTACAAAAACGCCGAGCAGAGGCTATGGTGGTTCTTCGAATTCCATTGACGTTTCCTACTCTGTAGTTATCCTTGCAAATTAATTTATTCAATTTGAATGTCCATAATTCACTGCAACTGAATTGTGCGCGATCACTCGAAAATCAAAAACGACATAGTTGTCAGCCAAAAGGTTGACTTCTAGCTGAGAAGATGGAAAATATTGGATCAGTAGATAACCAAAGAGTAGGGTAGCGGGTAGGCCTACCTCAAGGAAGCCATCCTGCCACGCGAGCTTCGCCTTACTCTCGCATCCTCCGTCAGGGAGTAAATCATCTCCAACTACCCCATTTCCTACCTCTACATATACTTTTCCACATTCCAAAATGGTCTTCAGGCGGGTAGAACAATCAGTTCAGACAGCTCTACAAAATCTGAGGCTAGAGTTCGTTACACAACCGCAACCCCACAACAAAACTGAAAGTTTGCACATTTAATACAAATTCACTTCTTCTGAGAATCGTTTAATAAAATTCGAAGAAGAGACAAAAAAATCAAATGAGATATAATAGGGATAAGCGAAGTTCGTAGGAAAAATTAAGAATTGATTAAAACTAAGCAAGGAACGCCATTCTACTACAATGGAGAAGAAGACCTCTCGAATAATGGTATAGATATGATAATGAACAAAAAATGAACAAGGATACCTCAAAACCACCATTAGAGCATCACCGAAAGTTATGTATGCTATATTGACAAACAACAGACGCTACTCACTGAAAACAATCACACTGACAAAGAAGTAGAACAGTTCTGCGATGAAGTTGAAAGAGTATTAAACAACGATGAAACATTCTACAGTCTTAGTAGGCGACTTCTATTCAAAAATCGTCAAACAGGAAGATAAAGAGAGATCAGTAGGCAAACATAGAACAGGTTCGAGAAATGAAAGAGGCCGACTGCTGGTACACTTTATGGAAAATCATTAGCTTAAAGCATTGAAAACTTTTTGATACAAAAGATCACAGAAAGTGGACTTGGCACAATTCAGACGACTTAATTAAGAACGAAATGGACCTCGTAAAAACAATTAATTAAAAGTAAACAATTAACATTCGACGGTGAGGTAATACGCAAAAACGAAGTTATAAAAAGGCATTAGAAGCCCAGATCTTAGGAAAAAACCTTCAAGAGTATATTCATAGGCGAACAATGTTATCATATTGCCACGAGTAAACATAACACCTTTAAGAAATTAAAAGTCAAAAAACCAAAAAATGCATCATCAAAGTAAGCTTAAAAAGAAGACAAGAGACCTAATGGAAAGAGAAAATAAACACCAGAAGTATCTAATAAGAGAAGAATTTAAATCCATGAACAAAGAGATAAAACAGAAAATAAGACAAGACATAGCTACAAAAAATAATCAAATAACACAAGGCGTCATAGAAAAAAAAACAAGGAAACCAAAGTATTTAGAAGTTTATCTATGGGGGTGAATTAAAGATACAGAACAGAGATACTGGGTTAATGATAAAATCAAAAGGGAACAAGTTAATCCCTTACCTGGTAAAACTTTTCAATACCTGCATCGACCAAGGAAAAGTACCAAGCGATTGAAAGACTTTCAACATTATTTTAATCTTTAAAAAAAGCGGTAAAAGCTACCTTACGGAGAATTATAAGACCCATCTCAAGGAAATTTACCAAGCTTAAAGACTTAACATATTAATTAAAAACGTAAACCTAGAATTCCAAACACCGGACAGGCTCCAGATGACTCTAAATGACATAACAAACAGATTCAAAACTAAGGTCGATGCAAAAGCTCAAACATAAAATAAATTTATGGTTTTCATAGACTTTCACAAGGCGTTCAATACGGTCGAAATTTAGGCATTAACGAATGCCCGTACAGGCAATCGCAAACATGTACATGAATGCAAATTACGTTGTCAAACTCTTTGAAAATACAAAACCTATCATGACCAAGCCAGGAGTAAGACAGGGCGACCCTTCTCTCGCCTAAAAGATTCACAAACTTACCAGAAGATGCCTTCAAAAAACTTCAGTGGAAAACAAACGGCGAATAGCTCAGTAACCTAAAATTCGCTGACGATATTTTGTTATTTGCAAATAATATGTAGGAGATCAAAACTATGTAGAATTACAAGAAGCCACGCAGAAGGTAAGACTAACAATCAATATAACATAAACAAAATTAAGGACAAATAGGAAGGAGTTACTATTGAATGAACAACGAATAGAGCTGGCTAAGCACTACACATACCTGGGGCAAAAACTGACATTTAAGGACCCCACCCAAACAGAGATCAATCGAAGAAATCAAACTAAGAAATGTTTTGAAGGAAACATTCTCTCAAATCCAAAAAAAAGGTATTTAACTAATGCGTGCTGCCTATCCTAACACATGCTTCTGAGATTTTGGTGTTAAAAAAACCAATATGGAGAAATTGAAGATGACACAAAGAAAAATGAAAAGGGCGATGTTAGGAATTAGAATACTGAACAGGAAAAAATGAATAAGGAATAGAACGAAAGTCGACGATAAGGCGGAGAGAATAGTCAAACAAAAAGACGACCTTATGGAGACCTTGAACAGGCAAGTGGAACAGAAGAAGGCCGAGAGAAGAAAGAAGAAGAAAGACGCAAGACCGGGCTGAGTGGAAGAATTTTGAGAGACGTATGCCCAAAACTGGAGTGGCTTCTACGATCCTTTTCTATAATTATGATTATGAGATAACACATTCAGTCGAAGATTAACAATGTAAAACGAAAAATATGCTGAATTCTTTAGAACATAAATCAACAGCAGAAAAGTCTGAAGATGTTTTCCTAGTACTATAACTAGCTCAAATCTAGCTGATAGAGACTGTCTTTTTGAAATCAAATCACCTTAATGGTTGCGGAATAGTTTGTTGTTGATTACCTGGAATCACTTCAAAGTTGGGTATCGAGCATCAATCCGTCGGATTTCCTACAAAGTCATCCCCTGTTAGATTGTTCCAGATTCCTTTAAAAAAAAGAATATCAAAACACTTGATCCTAAACACGAATCCATCACTTGAATGTAGCTGTGACCTAATCAGAGATTGAAGTATCATCCGATCGTGCTGATCATCTGGTGGTCACATTGAAGAATTTCCTAGTTGTTGAGGTGAAAATTACAAAATTGGCAAAAGAGTGCTCGTTTATTAACCCTAAATCTTCCTTTACAATCAGGTGACTGGTGTCTCGGTCGGACACTGCGTACGTCAGAGAAATACATAGGTTTATATATTTGGTGATGAATTATTATATATAAATAATTGTAGCATGAAAATGTTCGTTATTACTCAGAAATAGCATTCCATCTTCCGTAACTCGGCTTATAACCCTTATCTACCATTCTTCTAGCTCCTTATGTAGCTCTTGGTGCTGTATATTTTGCAACGTCATAGAAATGGCCGCCTGCCAGATTGTTTCCTACCATACCAAGTTGCAAAATGTATGAACTTTAAAGAGTGTAAAAAGGAAACTAGAAGTGTTTCAAACGAGTTGTAGACGTAGTGCAGGTAAGTAGGAGCAGCTGACCTCAAAGCTAGATAAAACAATTCTATTGCTTGCTAAGGGAATGAAAAACCCCGAACTTCAAAATGTTATACCAAGGGGCGCAGGGGTTGTAGCCGAGTTACGGGAGATGCCAAAAATGTTCGTGCTACAACCATTTCTATGAAATAACTTTTTCAAGTGCGCTGAAACGATAAATAGTGCCAACTCTTCAAATTCTTTCACTCATCCATTCCATAAAACTCCATATAGTAAAGAAAAAATTGAACAATTAGCTGCTTTGGAAGAAGTTTTGTATTAGAAAGAGTTATGAATAGCTCGAATGCTTCCAATTTACATTTTCTTACAAGAATCTAATTTCTAACTTCTGAATTTTTTATCGCATTTATTAGGTTAGGCCCGCAACTTCAATCGAAGATATAGTCATAGTAAGGCGTCATATGTTAGCTTTACAAGGCAGTACAAAAGGTGCCTGTTCTATCAAGATAACTAAAAAATCTGTGACAAAAAATGTCGTACGACAAGCAATAACTGTGGCACTGTCACATTTTTTGCGTTTCAACTGGAACATGGTGCCAGGAAAAAAGTTTAATTTTGACCTTTATAATATGGAACACTCTGGACAGACAGAAAATTAAAGGTAAAGACAGGAACAACTCAAGAAAAAGGATTTCCATCGTCATCGTCAAAGTTCACAAAGAAACTTGCAATAATACGTCAAGCCATTTCTAAGCGTTTGCACAAGTTGACCATAGAGGTCCATACAAGTTCACAGATGAATATAATAGGAGACACTATGATATAGCTAATGATCATTGACTTAGTTTTTTACTCCTTAGTTTATTTGCAATCTGTCATTAAAAACATAACATTAAGCAAATGTTCTGACAAAGACCATACATGTATAATGATCTTTTCTTTAGGCATGTAGGGAGTTGCCCAGTGACTTCCACATCTTCATTAACTTTTACAGATTATTAGCTATGTAACTAAACATAATGAAAACGTAAGTATGGGTTGTAATTACCTAACTTATCTAAATCATTCTACCTTTACTTACATCTAGTCTGTAATCTGTGGGCTTATTACATTTTAGTCTACAAATGTCTGTTTTTCCGTCAATCAAGTTGGTTGCTAATTGGTTTGGATGGACACTAAGTCTAGTGATAAATTTTTCACTAATTTTTTATTGCACCTTTTATTGATTTGATTTTAGGTCTTGCCTTATAATTTTGTTCGTGACAAACGCAACACTTTAACTTAAACTCGTTCTATGGTTCGATATTGAGGCTGTGTCCCACGACTGGATACCATATGTCCACACTAGTTTTAACATATACTTATATAAAGGCACTTTGCCTTCTAAGCAAAGTTTTGAATGTAGTCCTGTAATCCAGTACATCTTATGTAGCTGGACTCCTAGTTGTTTCCTCTTCTGACAAATGTCACTCTATTAAAGTCCCAAATATCTTGCAAATTCGTTATCGTCTGAGCCAGCGTTGGACCATATTTAGGTGTTCTGGAAGGTAAATGAGGCTACATTTGGGTGTGTCAGGCCATTATAGCGATCCCACCTACTAACGTGTTCTGATGTAGGTAGATCTGCCGTAAACAGTAGATATGAAATAGTAGCCGAAACACTACCAGATCTGATGGGATGTAGTTCTATGTAGCATTCTTGTTGCTTGATCCAAAAGTGTCTTTCACTGAGTACGTCATGGATGCTAGATTTAGAAGTTTGGCTGACATCTAAGAAAAGTGCTGAGCAAAATTTTTTTTTAAAATCTTTATTGACTTTGTGAACTGCTTGTTCCACCATAGTGTGTATCTTTCCAAATTCAAACTGATGGTTTGGTATGAGGTACCTTTCGTTCGAGTAATGTTTTATTTATTACAAAAATTTTCTAGAATCTGACATTATTGGCAACAAACTTATTGGTCTGTATGAAGACACATTTTCGATGTCTTCTCTCTCAGGACTTTCGTTGATTTTCTTCATGTAGATCATTTACTGTAAATTTCTTGATTGGTAGTTCCATTTGGAGAAGGAGTCTTTATATATCGGTGTATCTCCTCCTCTTCTTCTTCTGCCAATATGCTGAGAAACGATTCGAAAATTTTCTTTAGATGTTTGACAAATAGATCAGCTTTCTCTTAACTGCGTCTAACCCACTGATTGTCATCTGTTTTTAAAGCTGAATTATGTTGCTGTGGTTTTTTAATCTTTTTTGTTGCTTTCCTTTATATATTTTGTTGATCCGTTTATTGAGAGGCCTTGAAGGTATTCATAGTTGGCTGCGCTCTGTTCTTCCTTAATTAATGTTTTCAGTTTCTTTATGGCCTTATTCAATTTTTCTTTATGGCGGAGTGCTCGTGTTTGTTGCCGTGTTTTTCGTAATCTCCCCTTTTCCACAATTTTAATTTTAAGGTTTTTTGAATAGTCAACTTATTTTTCCGATGTGTATTTGTTCAGGTAACCAATTGCATCTTCCAATTGGTCTGCAGTTTTCAGTAGTCTTGCTTTTTAAATTTTTTGAAATTTGCTTATTGACTAGTTCCCAGTTTTATTTTTATTATGGAGTGTAGAAGTTTCTTTCTTCGAAGGCGCAAACGATCAGATATGAGGTCTATACTTTGTACTAATTGCCTTTCCTCGTACAAAAATCTATAAGCCTCATATAGCTGTCATACTTTTGGTGTTTGCGATCTAGTTCCCACTACAAATGATTCAAATTATAGTCTCCACCTGCTATAAATCTACCGCCTACAGTTTCAAAAAAATTAGTGCTTTTGCTTATTTAAATGTTTAGATGGGCTACAAATAGCTGTGAACTATGTCAGTCTTCTATCGTAGTACTTCTTGCCTAATGTATTCTTTTTCAAATTTTTGATTTTTATAGTATTTTATGGTTAACTTTATAATCACTACCCCTCCCCCTTCCCCACTTCCCCTAGGCTGTTCCGTCCTGGTATTAAGTATTATAAACTGTATATCGCAGAATGTTCACGGTGACTTTTTGGTAAAATGCGTTCGGAGATTAGCATCACATTAATATTGTGTAGTGAAGAAGGTGTTGCGGTCTTGGCTTCTTTGAGCTAAACCGTTGGCGTTCCAGATTTCTATTTTGAATTTTCAAGCCATTAATTGAGCTTGCTTACTAGGACTTAAGTAAATTTAGTATTGTATCCATTTTTTTAATCAGTTGGACTATCACTTCCTCTAGTTGTACTGAGGGGTTTTGTGCTTGAATAATTGTGGACGATTCGATCATCGACTTATATTTGGAAATTTTATCACAACCAGCACACTTGCAAAATCTCGCCCATTCAGATTATCACCCAACATTCACTTTTGTCGAAGATGTCAAAAATAGTTTGGTTGAGTTTTTCTTTTATCTAGAATGAAATTTGGCAACCCCAGAAGTATGACGCAAATGCATAGAAAGCGGGAGGAATTACTTCAAAAATCAGATAGAAGGCTAAACGATTTTTTTCTAAATGAGTACCACAGTTCGGTGAAAAGGGTCGATAATTAAGTTTTGCACCTGCTAATTGGAAAATATTATTTACAATAATTCTTTTTTCTACATTTACCTCAAATTCTGTGTCGTTTTTGAATCTTTAAAACCCTATACTACATCCGAATTTTGATTTAAGTTTAAAAATAATGAACGAAAATATATATTGATAGAGCTCTGATTGCTTATCTTACAGGCATGTGATTTTAACTGAATTTTCCATTTTTCAGTTTTACAATTGCTACAAAATTGTCTAAAAAAGAACATCAACAGAGGTAATCAAAATCAAATTTTTCTTTAAATTTCGAGATTGATTTATAACGAGCTAAGGAGTAATAATGTCATTTCGATATTTAAAAAAATCATTTTAAGCGCCATTTTATCTACAGGGTAGGTGAAAAGTAACTAGTTGTCTTGTATAACTCTTCTTTTACTTAGCTTGAAAGGTAAAAGTCACATGGAGTGAGATTTGGACTTCTTGGAGGCCATTCATAAGGTCTGCGTCGTCCCAGCCAACGTGCTGGAAATTGCTGGTCTAACCATACACTCATTGTAAGAGAAAAATGAAGGTGATGCATAAAAATAAGGTCACGAATGTAATCCCAACAAAATACCGTGGGCCACACGTAATTTTTAAATATCTGAATGTAGAGATTTGAATTTAAACGGTCACTTTTTGTTAAATTTTTCAACGATCATTTTGAGATCACCATCACGCGATACCCAGTAATTACAGTTATGACAACTGATAAAACCACCGATATTAAATAGATCTCGTCACTCCAGAGCAGGTTACCAAACAATTCAGGCCAATCTTCATGCCAACCCAGCATTAACTTTCCATATCCCACTGTGGTCACAGTCTTCAGGTTTTAGCTCATTCGCTTAATGGAGCTTCCACAAACAGAAATTCAGTATTTTATGCGACACCCTACTTATTGTCCCTACTTACTATCGTCTATTTAGATACTATTTTCATCATGACTTCAATGATACCACAAGTTCTATAGCTAATTTTTAATATCTAGTTACTTTTCACCCATCCTGTATAAAGAGGTTTGGATAAGACGTAGATTGCGATAGCTCGGCCAAAAAAATTTGAACAAGCAGACCGATTTATTTTGCAGGCCAAAAATGGATAATAAATCTGTGCATCCATATATTCTTCATTTTTGTCGAGAACCTCTCAACTTCCGCCGTTTCGTTCGCGCTTAAAGGCAGAGGCTCGCGTTCCGCCTTTGACATTGGCTGGACATAACGCTTATAAATAAACCGTTGCATGTTCAAGCCCGCAAATCCACGAGTTTATGAGTAATATAAGTTGCAACACAATAAAACCGCCGTAACCTTTCCGAAGCATAAGAGCACTAAATTCCCGTCATTTTTGCCATACTCGCGGTGTGGCAGAGCAAGAATGCGTAGACATTTAAGTCCCGCAGCTTTATTCTGCAAAAGCGGCGTATATCGCAGTTGTCGCTGTTTGAGCTCGTAATCTGCCTGTTAATAATTTTGAGCTTACGCTGCACAGGGTGGACCAAAGAATCCGATATTTGCTCCATTTGTCGATTTAATTTCGTGTGCAGGTTATTCGTCCTCCATAACCCACAGTTTCGATTTTTCGGTTGTTGCTGACGAAATCCTATTTTTGCCAGCTCTAAGTTCTCGATAATCGCCGGCTGTGAAATTAACAATGAGCACAATTCATCGTGCAGAAGCATTAAGTGACGTCAGCCAAATGACGTAAAAGAAAGAGACGCGCAAAAGTGCTGACGTCTTGAAGACGGATGTAAGTAACTCAATATTACCGGGAGAAAAAACAGTCTGGCGCTCGTTTGTTCACTAGGGATTTGCTGGAGCTTAATTTGGAATGATTGTTAATAGCCAATTAACGCAATCGCGATTTTGTTTGAATTATCGTTCGAACTTAATTTTTGTAAAGGATGAACAAGCAACTTTTACCTTTTCTTCGGCCTTCAAAATTTAATACAGTAAAAGTATATTTAAACAACGTTTATTGAGCAAAAATGTACAGTATTCGTTCAAAAAAGCATCGACAAGATGCAAAACAAAAACTAAATTATCAAAAAAGCAACAAAAATTAAAAATTGACCCAAATAGGCTTTGTTGAGGTTCTAACCAGCTTTGCTGACCAGATCAATTTCTAAAGAGTGCAAAGTATATCACAAACCGTCTACAGTAATTTGGATGAGAACTAACTACGCAAAAATGTACAGTGTCCGTTCAAAAAGACATCGGTAACCTGCAAATAGAAATTAAAGTTTCAAAAAAGCATCATTAATTAAAAATTTGGTCCAAACAAGCTTCTTTCAACTTTGATCTATCTTTGTTGGCCAGAACAATCCTTAAAAGTTCAATTTATATTACAAAACCACTTACGGTAATTTTGGTTGAAACTAATTAAATAAAATGTACAGGGTCTATTTATAAATATAGACAGAAATAAAACAAAAAAAAGTTATTATTTTAGATATGTGATTTAAGCTGAAGACAGTTGCAGTTGAAGTGCTGTTACGTAACATCTACCCCATAACTTTTCAGATACCCTGTATTATCAATTAATTTGATGTAATTGTGCTCCCAGTAAAATATTGTTTATCACTTATTACACATCATAAATAAAATAATAAACATATCAGTTTTGTTTCCATGTTTTAGCGATAATTTTTTGCTTTTAATACCCCAACCTCGCCCCCCCCTCTATAGAAATATTAGATTTCTAGTCAACAACTTCAACTGTATTTTAGTGACGCAAATTCTCTTTAAATTTTACTTACGTATTTAATAGGCAGTGCAGTGTGTGAACATTTCTTAGTTTCCCATTTTGCGAGCAATCCCGTTTACGATTCTAAAAACAAACAGAACGATCTTTGTTTTTTCCGCACTTATTTGCATCTCAGATTTTAAAAAACCTCATGAGATGACTGAACTAAAATAAACATAAAGGTTATTATTTTGGAGCTGTGATCAACATTAAAGCTGAAAGCAGCTAAAGAGGTGTTAAATTATGTAACGGCTGTCTCATTATTTTTTAGGGATATCTTATATACAATTTGTGGCATTACTAATTCACATTACCCTTGTAAGTATATTTACGTATTTCTTATGAGAAACAAATTAATCAACATTCTAGTTCTGTGCCTATAATTCAGCTATTCGTCCCCCTCCTCTTTCAATAGAAATATATAATTTTTAATACTGGATTTTTGATCACAGATTTCGACAGTGGTTTGTTGATGCAAATTTTCTTTAAATTTCATGCACCTGTTCGATACGGAGTGTAGTGCGCGTGATCATTCTTTAGTTTCCCATTTTGCGAGCAGTCTCGCTTCCGATTCTTAAAACTAAACAGCACGCTCTTTGTGAATGCAATATTTTCCGTCTTTGTTTGCGTCTATTCTGCTTTAAAATGCTAACAATTCGCTATTTAGGCTTGAACTCATTGATTTTGTCTGTATGCGAAAATTCTGACAAAATTCGAAAAACTCACGTAATACAGTTTTTTTAAACTTTTAAATCAAACACAAAGTAGAGGTGTGGTCAAGAGTAAAGCTGAAGACAATTGCATTTGAAATGTTATTAAAACTACATGTCTATCTCAGAACTTTTTAAATGAATCTTGTATTATTAATTATTTTATGCAATTTATTGCTACATTTTACATTACCCTTATATGATCGTTTATCACTTGGAATATAAAACTATAATATTTTAACACTTTTAGATTTTTAATCAACGATTCAGCAGTGTATATTTTTTAAATTTTACACGCTACAGTTCGTGTGACAAATTCTTAATTTCCCATTTCGCGTGCAGTCTAATTTCCGATCTCAAAACTAAGACACGAGTTTTTGTGTTTGCGATTTTTCCCGCCTTTGTTTAAATTCAAGCGCTTACTTTTTAATTTCAGAAAGGCTAAGTTACACCGTTTCAAGGCACAAAGCGCACGCCGCGTGTATCTGCATTTTCTGTTGCCTGTTTAATGCCACTCTGCTTGCACTTTACCTGAATTTTTGCTGCTTTGGTCTGCACACTGTTTTGTTATCTCGTTTTAGACTACATTTTTTTTGTATTATTGCTTACAGATGCAACCCCCTAAACGAACCCTTCATTGTCGACATTCACTTAGAAGATAAGATGATTTCTTTTGCTTGTTCTAGTAATTCCACCTTTGCGGGTTACAAAGCATGTTGGTACTTATTCAGACAACCGGTTGCATTCGAAAGGTTTATCTTCATAAAACCAGAATGAACTGTGTTTTACATTAAACATGAAAGCATCTTTATGTCTTACAACCATTAAAAAGTATGTGCAATCATTCCTGTATGTGATTTTGTGATGGCCTGGTCGAGCAGAATTTTAACGTGTATTGGAGTCATAAATCTAAATATAAAAACCGATAGTCTCTATCTATGGTAGAACAGTTTTATAGTGTAACGTACACACACGAAAAAACAAGCCAATTTTGTAAGTGTTATGAAGCTTTATATTTACCCATAACCAATATAAAACGACAACATTAAGCGTAAACATGGTATCCACCAAAGGAGTTTATTATCTATTGACACGTTTTTTTGTATAATAAAGGTATTACAGAAGTTAAAATTTAATATAAAATTGTACATTAGTTCACCAAATCTAAACTGGTATGGTAAGGAAGATGATATTAAAACATTAGTAACGAAACATACATGAATCCAATATTTTGGTCCTATAAATACATGAGTATAATCCTATATTGGAAATATTTATATTCTTTTCCTTCTTCTAAGAAAAACTTTAAGATATAAAATAGTCGCTATGGGAAGAGAACCGATTTCAACTAAATATTAGCGGCTAATTCTGAAAAACGTTATGTTATTGCAAGACAATGCTTGTCCGCACATTCAAGTATTGTACAAATTTCCGAACAGCCCTCGTAGCAACCGCCGAGCCGTCACAGTCGAACGGCGGACATAATGCCTTCAATGCGAGTTGCTGCCGTGAACCCGAGGTGCTCATGCAAGCGGAAGGACTCGAACTATCATAGAATTTGGGATTATTGGAAGTTTATAATAAAGCAGATGTGGGCGCAAAAATAACGGAAAGGTATAGAATAAAGGTGACTAGAAAAACTGTAAAGCTAGATAGCAGACAATGAAAAACTTAAAATGGATCCTACTCCATTCCACTCTTCTACTACTTTTATGGTTAGGTTTGAAATTAGTGCCAAAATGATTGCTGCGTCTTTTTCCTTTGCTTTTCTCTCTTTTTACCTTTGAAAAAATAAAATTTAGTTGCATTAGTTCTAAAAACAGTTTGATCTTGCGAAAGCCGTTGAAGTCAAAGTTCAAGGGATGCTATGATGGTGGGACTACTGTTAGTCAGTAAAAAGTGTGTCCAATTTAATGCGTCGTTGGTCAATGAAACTTAAAATATAATAAAAATGACAAGAGAGTTAGTGGGTATTAAAATAAAGTTTCTTACGAAAGAAGCAAAGTCCACAGAAATTTACAAAAGATTACAAAGACAGTTAGCCATAATAAGTCATCTCAATGTTTAAAAAAAATCTGAAAGAAAGTTGTACATCCATAAATAAAAATCCTCGTCGTGGTTGTTCCAAGTTTCCAGCGGTCATTCTAAAAACATTGGATCCTAGAAAACTGATACACAACCATTTGCACAATTTCATAAGAAACAAATCTTTCTGTGGGAACTCATCTAGGTACTCCCACACGTCCTTAATGGTTCACTTGTTTGAACCCCTAAACTCTTTGTAATTTGTTCTTTTGTTTCGTACACTTGATTTGGGGCAACTCCTCTCATACAACAGCTAGAAATTGTATACTTCAGCAATCGGCGCAGTTCATCAAAACTCGCCAGTTCGCGGTTTCTGAACGGGCCCGCTCGGAGCCAACGATTTTTCTCAATTAACCCAGAAGCGACTCCCGTCCCACGCGCAGCCGAAATGCACAAGCAACGCCTTTGTTCTCGACCTTAATTACCTTATTATTTGCGAGAATACAGCTGCCCATTAGCGAGCAAATTCGGCCACAGCACCACCGACAACCACGCAGCGTGGGCAGTTTGTGGGTCATTGGGGCATTAACGTCCGAATCGCCGTCTACGTTTCGCTGAATCTTTGCAACGGTGGGAGACTCGGCAACCGTCCAACTGCACCACTAAACTGAACTACAAACACTTGTATGCTGTAAAGAAATACGTCAACACAAGTCGATGTAGTTTGGGTGATGATTATGGTGAAGGATCATCTACATGTTCTATAGTAACGGAACAAAGAAAACATTATTTTTCAAACTGGAAAAAGCTGTGGCAAAGAAACTTTGGGATTTCACATACTTCTCTCAGCGTCGTTCTACTCTTCAAAACAATCAACAAAGTCCTGCGTTGGAATCGCATTAGAGTCCCCTCTTATCAATTGCCAAGTTATATTGTGGTCGCGTAAACTGTTTAATTTAAATCTATACCAACTCAATAATTTTGGACAAAAATATATTGTTTTAGGCCTATTACATTCCATTTATATAATTAAAATCTAAGATACTAAGAGTATCCAACTCGAAACTTTCTTCGGTGCAATGCCATTCAACCACTGCCCAAAAAATTTTTCATTTTAGGTTTTACTACAATTCCAACAATTTTAACCTTCTGTTTAACATATTTTGAACAAAGGTTTTTTCTAACAAGTAATGGTTGTGAGCTGAACATGGTAAATAATTGAGTTGAAACCAAAGATACACTAAACTTTTTAGACCTATATAGTCTCTAACGTAAATTGGGCACAATGGAACAGATTTGGTGCGTAAAAATTTTTTTGGTTAAATAAACATTGGTTCTGCAGCTCATCTCCACCTCTATATACCATCCCCCACAATTTTAAGTTGGGAAGCTATAGGAGTTACAGTTATGATTGCAACTGGTACATTAATTTCCGCCAGCGCCAAATGCAGCACACCTTTGTTACCTAGTTTTCAACACAAACCAAAAGGTTCTATCTCCTTTATAGTACCGCACATACATTGCAGGTTACCCGGACAACTATGCCAATTGAGTCTGGAAAGTTTAGATACTGAACTAGACTCTGTATTTGAACAAGTCCGAGTGTCGGAAGGCTTAGAGTTATAGCCAAAAGTAACTGGTGGACGATGAAGGCAACGCTTCTTTTCCTTATCTAAGGGTATGTTTGACATGACGACCAAACAAGACCTTACTGTCGTCTAAGCAACACCAATACCCCCAATGAGGGTCCATTAACTTAGAAGGATTGAGATTTCTTAAGCTTTGATGCGTAGAAATTAAATTATCAGGCGGGGTGAAATATCTTGGGGTGATCTTAGACTCAAAACTCATTTGGAATTAACATTAAGACAACAATAATGTTAGCCAGACGAACTCATGGAAAAACATGAGGTCTAAAATCGAAAGTGCTATATTAAATATACACCATGATGGTCAAACCCATGATAACATATGCAGCTTTGGTGTGGTGGACAAAGATGACAAAAAATTGTTATAATCGTACTAAGTAAAATACAAAGACTTGCCTGGTAATAACGAGTGGTATAAAAGCAACGATCGCCAGCGTAGTCCAGTGGTTGAGGCGCGGGCTACGCTGCGGACGGACCCGGGTTTTCTATTCGTAGAGCTCTCTGATACCTGGTGAGTGGCTACATCGCCCCGCACCAGAGATGATGCGCGACGACCGGTTAAAGAGAGCAAACATATGAGAGCCTTAACCTCTCATTTCGCTGTGCTCTCACGCGGGGCGTTAGAGCCTTACCATTATTATTATTATTATAAAAGCAACACTAACAGCACCAATGAGACATTTACTTCCTCTACATTTTGAAATCATGCAGAGGCAGGAGTGGAACATCTGAAAAGTGAGCATATAGATGGTGGCATACTGGGCATGAGAACAGACCTTATGATGCCAATATTTGCATTCAACATAAATTTGGAGATATTATGGATGGAAATGAATATAAAAACGAAGTAAGCAAAAGGAACAGACCCGGAAAATTATCTGGTATACAGATGGATCGAACATCTGTCTGGAGCGGGAGCAAGCATATACTGTAAAATAAAAAATTGCAGTTAGGGAAAATATGCATCCGTTTTTCTATCGAAATAGACGAATCAATATGTTCAGGAACAGTCAAGCATCCCTGAAGGCGTTAAAAACCCGAAGGCAACATTCAAGCTGGTATCAGAATGCCAGGAAGAACTGAGGCTCTGGCAGACCACAATAAGTTAACTCTGTTATGGGTGTCAAGGCACTACGGAATTTCAGTCAACGGGAAGCTGATGAGTTAGAATCAAAACGATTATCAACTTCATGCATAGTTTTTGGGCCGACTCTGGGAGTATTTAAAGGTGCAATAAGAAGTTGAGTGAGAGAATGAGCCAGGAAATAACATAAAATACTTGAGAAATATAGCCAAGACAAAGACATGGAAAAATCATCTGGCAAAAAAATTGAGGAACTATTAGTGCAAATCAGGAATCAGTTACGAACTATTATAGGTCTTCTCACAGGGAATTGTTTCTTAGAGGAGACCTTAACAAAATAGGGTTGTACAATGGAGACCTAAGTTAAAGATAACGTGACAGGAAAATATCCATATCTTATGCAAGTATGAAGGCTTTAGTTTACAAAAATTAAGCTATTTGTGAAAACCAATTCAAAAAAAACAGCAAGGGATAAGAGTACTGAAAAAGTACTCTAAAGAAAATGAGAAAAGTACAATAAGTCCACGAGGCTGCAGTGCTATCTGGGACAGGCCTCAAACGGTTCGCAACAAAAAAAAATAAACAGCCCTTAAAGTTTTTGTAACGTATCAATCTCATCTAGTATTTGAATTGTTAATGTGCTGTGTAAGTCAAAATGAGCTTCGTCCTTGTAAATGACGTTTCCAATATTTTGATCCCAAATTATTTTTATTTAACCTCCGCAGTTTACACTACCCCAATCTAAAATATTTACAAAAGAGACTCCTATTCACAATTTGTTGGCAAATAGTCCTTGACTTAAGTTTGCTGTCGAACTATATCTGTCAAACTTTTGCCTAACATTTAACCCATTTAGCACTAGAAATGTGATAACGTTGTGGAAATCAAAAGTCAACGGCTACAAGTTCTTGTGCAAGAATTGTTTAGAATTTCAGACACAAGTAATAACAACCTGACATCTGCATATACAGCAATCATTATTTTATCATATCAAAAACAACAGTTTCAAAACCAACCTTAAATGAAAAGGAACAGGACAAAAGAGGGAGAGAAAGTAATTGTAAGAAAAAAGAACCATAACAGTTACTACAAAAAAATCGAATACAAAGAGTCTGATAAGAACAAATTGTTTAAGATTAGAACATATAATTAACAATTAGCTATAGATGAAAGTCGGACGTTGACTTCAGCCTCGTAATTATAGAGGCCACGGGCGGTGGTGTTGCCGTGGCTCTGGATGTTGTTGTACAAGTCTCTGTGGAGGTCATGATTCTGCACAAACCATGGAATGTTCAAGACAGATCTTAAAGTCCGATTTTCGACGATCTGAAGCTTGAACTTGACGTGAACTCTGAAGAATTACCGAGATAGCTAGGTCATCGGTGGCGAAATTGTGGTCTGAGGCCTTTTCCAAAGATCTTAAAGTTTGCCAGGTTGTCTTAGTACCACACCGATGGTTTGCTTGAAGCCCCAGGCAGCTTACATCCAGCTACTGTGGTGCGGTGTGATACGTATCGGCCATTGAACGTCAACCTGCCATAGCAGTCTTCCAAAGTCCGGCGCCTTGAAGCAGTCGCGTAAGCGTGGGAGAGGCCTCACCGAGATCAACCAACGACCGCTATTGAAATCGTCTGCATCTAGGCCCAATGTAGTAAAGGGCGTCGATAGCATGTCCTGGGCGTAAACGTTGTACAGCGTGGGGAACAAAACGGAGCCTTACGTTTGAAGTCGCCTCTCCGACGACTTCATGCCACGGAACTTGACGTGAAACTCTTTCCAGGGAGGAAGGACCGAAAGCTAGGTCATCGGTAGCGAAATTGTGGTTGAGGCCATTTTGTACACGAAACCTTGGCCACCTGGTAAAGACCAAACCGGTGGTTTGCTTCTTGGTGTTAGCCGTCAATGACCTGGCTTGCCGTAGGAGCTTTGAAGGTAGTAATCATTCGACAGCACCTTTCAGGTATCGAAGGGCCGACGGCGTAGGACTTGTCGGCTGAGCGAAATTGCCCAGTTGAAGCCGTTTTGTGCGATGGAAAACGTAGCAGCATTGATCGAAGCCCGCATGCACCGCGATATAGCGGTTCTGGGTAGCCCCAATGATACCTTTCGTTACCCGTAGGAGCTAGAAGGTAGTAAAGCGGCCGGGTCAGAAGCTAAACTAACTCTTCGAAATCAGTTGCAAATCTTCGACAGCTGCCCTTAGATCCACAAACTGTCCACAAGCTCCCCAAAGCTAGCAGTAGCCTGATAAGCTGATAGTCCGGGGAAAGATCTCTGATTTCCTTGGAGCGTTGCAGGTAACCTCCCTGCATTGCTAATGTTACTCGCTTCTTCGACGAGGATTTTCCACCACCATCTCCATCACATGTCTACGAGAGGGACAGTAGCATCATTCTAGATATTTTTCTTAAAATGTCCGTCGCAGTTAAGGATGAAACGTTAGGAGTTTCCAACCACGATGCATAACACAGATAGTCAAATTGTGATCAAACCACCTGAGTCACTTTTTTGTCCTATCATGTGAGAAGGCTTATAGTAAATCATAACTGATTCCTGCTGTATACTAACCAGTTCTTCAGTTGGTTTACGAGATGATCCTTTTATTAAGTTTTTTCCATATTTATCATGGTACATTTTCACAGTATTTTTATTTTTTCTGGTCCATTCTTTCACCCGACTTCGTATTGTATCTATATATTCTACAGAGCAACTTCGGGGTCTATATAAGGAGTTTTTGTGCTAACTCATTAGGTTTATTATTGCTTGCACAGTGTCCCGATACCCACAACAGAGTTAACTTGTCGTGATCTACCAAAGCACCTAGTTCTTCGCGAAATGTCCAAGCCTTCTAGATTTCTAATACCTTCAGATGCCTTACTGTCTGCAGTATAGTAAACATCTCCGATGTGAAAAACTGATTTATACTTTTCTAGTAAAAGCTTAACTATGTTTTTCTTTTCACAGGTCTTTGATCCATCTGTGTACTAGTCAATTTTTTAGTCTATATATACACTAACATCGAAATTCATATTGAATGAGAATTTTGACATTATATGGTCTGTTGTTACACCCAATATGCTTTGGCCCATATGTCCAATTTTCAGAAGTTCTACTTCCATACAATCTTTGTGAATAGGCGTGTTGCGCAGTCTATTAAGAGACACTCCTGCTTCTCTTATGATTTTAAAGTAAAAAGAGGGAAAGTCTAATAGTGTATACATTGCTACTGTTGGTGTTGTTCTTATGGCGCCAATTATTCCCGGATAATTCAGTCTTCGTATCTTACTTAGTGCAGTTATATCGGTTTTTTATGTCGTCTTTGTTCTTTATACCAAACCTGCGCGTGTTATCATAGTTATCAAGTGCTATTACGATAGATTTGTGGAACTTATGTTTATTCTCGTTGAATATGTCCAATCAGTAATTAGATGTAAGGCTTTTTGCATAATCCCGTGCTCTATATCTGTACCATTCGAATCCATTGCAGGGTTCCACAGGAGAGGAGGTAAAATCTGCAACCCGAGTCGTTATCAGGGATAAATATACTAATCTTTCTTTGAGCATACAGTTTATTTACCTGCAGTTTATTTTATCAGTCTTACTTCTAATCGGCTAAAGATTGGGTCAATAATGGATTATCACATCGTTTCTTAATATGTCCAATCGGTAACTAAACACGAGTTGATTGCATAATCGTGCTCTATTTGGATACTCTCGCTATATGCATAGCTGGTCTCCACAGAGAGGTAGGATAATACATCTGCAACCTGAGTCGCTCTAAAGATAGTTTTCTAATCTTTCTTTGAGCATAATTTGATCCTAAACCTGCAGCTCATTTTATCTAGTCTTTCTCAATGCTGTAAAGATTGGGTCAAAGAATGGATTATCACATGTGGTTTAATATATAGAGCAAGGGAACTTAAACACGAGTATGATGCACATCTGTTTAGTGGATACCTCGTATATGCATCCAGTGATTTATAAGATTGAAGTGAGTTAATTTGCACCACTTTACTGATACTGCCAAAGTTTTCAGTTGGGTTCTAATTTTCAGTGCAAAAGACAATAAACTAATTGATCCCTAAAAGTGTACCTCGAGCTCGTTCTGTCCTATTGTTTCCAGGTTTATTAGTAACATTAATTCCTGTCTTATTTCAGAGTAGTTATAGCACCTAGAGCAAGACTCCTTTAGAGTATTTTGTAATGCGTTTCTCGAGTGATTTCTACCACCACAGTGACTAACTACCGATTGATTTCCTCAGAGTCTTGTTATATTCAGTTAGGGGCTTTTCATAACTCTCCCGTACGTCCAATTCATTTGCTGCATTAAAAAGCTTTCTTGTCTGTTTTTTCATTCGAGCAAGCTCTCATTCCACCAGGGTACATTTCGACTTAAGGATGGTCGTTTTTATAAGTTGAGATCACAGCAGTCTACTAATCTCCAACTCCGTACTATCCCTGATCGTTCTGTTCACCCCTCTAAGATTGTGTTCTAGATTTATCTGGCAGGCTTTCCAGTTTGCGTTTGGAGAGTTACGATAGGTTTCTTTTATAAGTCTAATAACTCCTATTTCAAAGTAGATGTGCCTGTGATCAGAACAACTTACCTCTTCAAACATTTGCCAATGTCTGACAAAACTACTAGCAAACGTAGTATTTATTGTCATAGCTATAACCTTCTTACAGGATATTTAAGGTCAGTATTTTTAAACCTTTTTTTGATGATAATGCAGCTCCTAGGAACCTCTGAGGATCGACTGTAGATTAGTTCTCGTATTCTCACTAGACCTGTAATTTCGCCCTTGTTTACCCAGGATCCTTGAATGAGGGCCATGTCAAAGTAAGATCGCCATATCCACTACCGACATCTTTTAAGGCCCTGAAACTAAAACTATCCAGTCTATAAAAGGCCTTAAACTGAAATGTCTCTAAGGCGCCAAAGTTACCCCTCTTTTTTACTTTTTACAGCTTAATCAGGTTATCGTTGTAGATCTTCACAAGTTAGGGCTCATAGTGCTCTGCCCTCCTTGTTTCTGTTTCCAAGAGTGTAAAAATCTTCGTATTTAAGTCTAATCTCTGTTTTTATGCCCCGTGAAGTTTAGGAAGTATAGAAGGCGAATTATGGATTTGTCACAAAACATTGCGGGAAGCCTACACCGGGGCGAAGCCAATCCGAATGTATTCCAGTTGAAGTGCATCCCGCTCTCGCGAGCGTTGCAGTTTCCCATGTTTGCGCAACCAATGGGCTAAGAACCCTAATCCGCCACGGCTATGCCCATTACGGCCCAGATAACAGCACTTAGTCACGCTATTGTTTGCCGGTGACACTTACGACGCCAAGCAGCGCGCAGCGCCATTTTCCCCATAAAACCCGCGTGGCGAATTGCCGCAGTTTTAAGGCAATTTCCTCCTCTAAGCATGCCACCTCAATTACGCCGGCCATTCTCTCCAGTCGGGGCTTTACGGCCGCTGCTCGCGCCCGGCGGCGCGGGGCGCCATCGGGCGCGAGCGGCCGCGCTGCCCGGATGATAGGGGATCGCTTATCAAACCGCGGCACACCCGCGGGGCCGATAGCATCGGCAGAAGCGCGGGGACAATCATTACCCTTTAAACGGGGCCGATGGTGCGGGTACCTGGACAAGCACAAAGCACGCTCCGCTCTTATCTGATGCCGAATTGCGTTGCCGCTCACGTGTTCAGCTGTCAAAGCCCACTCGCGCCGAAACAACTGAATGGCGGCGAGTGTAACCGAAATTGAACTGATAGTCATCGCGCAATTTGGATGTTGGGACGTGCGGCGGCCACCGCCGGAAGCAAAGGCTTCGAGAGGCCCGCGCGCCGGGTACATTGTTGCAAAACAAAGGAGCGTTTTTGCGAGTGCCTATTTAGACATTGCTCACCGTATCGTGCATTATTCCTCTTAAACATGTGTGACCTTACTGCATGAGTTGGTTCCCAAATGAGAGATAAATTGCCATATCTCAGTCATCGAGAACATGGATTCGGAGCTTTCTCTAATTCGATTTTGGTATCGATGATTTTATTGGTGAAGAACTCGGCTGGCTTATCAAGATCTTTATCTACGACACCTCTGCTTTTTTCCCAACCAAAATCGATGCCACTAACCTCTTTAACGACTGCGTTCCCATTAGCACCGAAATGAAATAGCTCAACAAACGCCTTTTTCTTTTTTAAGAGTCGTCTAGATCTTGAAGTCGGGCAAAGGTCTGCTACTTCACCTTTTGTCTTTTCTTGTTTTTTTTTGTTTTTATCCACCATGTTGGTCTAGCCAATTCCACAATTTCTTCTTTCCATTGCTGTCTTGATCGTCCTCTTCTTCTATTTCTACCTTTCATTTTCCAGCCTCCCTAGATGCCATGAATTTGAATTCTCTTGAGATAATTATAGAAACAGAACGAATTATAAAGATCTAAAATTCGTAATATTCCAATTCCGAATATTTTTGACAAATGATCTGTCGCATTACTCTTTCTAATAGATCATTATTTATTATTATTAATTAGCACTATAGGTCTATAGTTCCTTGGTTCCTTTTACCATTCTTTTCCATTTGTTTCTGCCCAATGCTAATGATTCCTAGTCATCTAATTTTCTCAATTCATGTTTTACTTTATTTTTCCATGTTTAACTGTTTTTCTTTTTATTAATACCTTTTTTAAATCTAGTTAGATGTCTTAACCATCTTATTCTGTTTTGTTTAAATATGTTTGTTGTTTTAGAGTTTTGAAACTCTTCTTCTATTTTTTCTCTGCCAGTTCCCTTCTTCATTTACACCACCCTATAGTAATCTTAATATCTTCCTTTCTCATGCTTCAATTTTGCTTTCTTCCTATTCAGTTATGACTCACTCGCGTTTTATAATATCAGCACCACCAATTCTATAATTGTTCTATTCAGTTTAACTGTGCTTAGCCTTGAAAGTTCTTCGGATATTGAAAGATACTCGGATATTGGATTTTTCCGTTTCTTCTCTACCAACTCTTCCTTTACTCAATGTTTCTTTTGGCTTGTTTATTAACCTTTGGAGTTTACCAACACAATTAAATTTTTTTAGTGTTTTTACTTTTTCTGTTCTTATTTTGTCGTGCGCTTGACAGAAATCGAAGCACAACGCGTTTATTTTAATATTTTTTTCCAACATTCTTCTTGTAGTTGTCTGCTAGTGAAGATGTGGTCTATTGTTGATCGGTTTTCTCGAAAACCACATTGATCTTCTTCTACAAGTGGGTTAGTCACTTCAACTTTTTATCTATTAAGGGGCTTATTGGTCTATGGTTTGTACATTTTCCTGGTTCTAATTTTTTGGATATTGATAATATTATTGGTTTTTGCCATTCATTTTTTTATTTCTAAGTTTTTGCTATTATTCTAATTATCTGATATTTGATCTTAGCTTCCTTAGTATTGTGTTTTAAATATTCAAGTTTCGCCTTTAATAAAAACCATAGATTTATTTTTTCCTGTATCTTACTACTTCTTCTGTCTTCTGTTTCATTAATTTGCCTAGATACTCTTATTTTTCCTTAACGTATTTTTTATAATACGTCCCTAATCCTGTTTTAATAACTTTGATATATTTCGCTCTAATTTTTTTTGTTTTTTTAAAGTTCTTTTATTATACTTTTTCACCTTTGTTATTTCTTGTTTTAGTGAGATCCTGACTATAAAATGTCAGCTATATTTATGTTATATGAGCCCCACTTTGTCTTTTTACGTTTATAATTTTTTGTATGTTTTGATCCTATTAGAAGATGCTCTATTTGGTTGGTAGTTTGTTTGGACTGATCAATGTCGCTTAATACCTATCTTTATGTTGCTTTTAAATAGCTTTACCTATTAGTTTTCTTTCCCGGTAAAATTTAAAGTTCTTCGTTATCATTCGTTTTATTATGTTTGCTGTTTCACTATTGTTCCATCTTAAATTTCTTTGCTTACTTTGTAATCAACTATTGCCATTTTCACATCATACTTTGAACAATTATCATGAATTCTTTCCAATTCTATATAGAATTGACCTTCCGTCGGTGTATGCCTATTAATTACGCCTGTTTTCTTTTAGTCCTCCCTTATTCTTATATAACTCATTCTTTCATTTAGATCAACAATTTTATGGCCCATTCATTGTTGTTTTAGGAACCCAGTTTCGAATCTGTTTTGTTCTCCGCCGAGGTTGAAAGGGTGTAGTCTTTTAGCGTGGTTGTTGAATTGTCTATAAGATTTGTTGGTTGCTTCTCTTACGAGATTTTTTACAAGTCCCGCTTTATTAATTTCTTGTAAATTTAATGTTGCATTATAAATTTTATTATTGTTTTCCTCCTTTTCTTAATTGCTCGATTAAATTTTATATTTTCTTTATTTTTAACTTGTTTTTTGTTCTTCTTCTGTGGTAATATTTTCAGGTTTCTTCTTATTTTTATTTTATTTACTGCTTTGTTGTATTTTTATTGTTTTCTTCTATATCTAGGGTCATGTTCTTCATATTTATTGTTTCATTATTAGTTTTTCTTCTTTCTCTGCCTACTTTTGCAGATTCATTAGTAATTCATTATTAATTTTTGGTACCCAATTATGGCTGTTAATATTTCCTAATCCTCTTTCCTTTACTTCGATCTGCCTTATGTTACTTTGTATTTTTCTTTCCTTTAGTGTAAGGTCGTTGTTTTTAAATGCATGTTTTTGGTTCTCCAATTTTGATAATTTATTTTTGTTTTTTAACATTTTAATTTTAACATGTTTTCAGTGGTGATTATACAGTATTTGTCACTAATTCTGGTAGGTTCTTAAAGATTTATTTCTATATTTAATTTTTCTTTCAAAAACGGTCCCATTTTAGTCTTCATCTGTTCTGTTCTTTCTTCTGTATTTAAGCCAATTATTACAATAGTTTTTTAGTTTTTTTCTATCCATACGTTCATAGTTATATCCTATGTTCCTAAGTTCTAGTTTTTTATTCACTTTTTCTGGTTATATTTTAGCTAAATACTTTTTTTTATTGCACTCGTTTCTTCGTGATATGACTGATGTTCTTTTATCAATTCTGCATTTCACCATTACTTTCTTTTTGATATTGCCGTAACTCCTTTATCTCTTCCTTCATTCCTATCAGCATGGTTTCTAGTTTGTTATTTTCGTTATCCTAGGCATTTTTTCCAAATTTTGCTGATAGCAATAACGACGTTCTGACTGTCATTTTGTTTGTAGTAAAGCGCTCTAATTCAACTGCTGCTTTTCTCTTGTATGTTATACTACATCACGTATTAGCTGTCTGCTATTTGTTGCCTATTTAAGGGAGGTTTAAAATATATTTCTGTCTTTATCGACAGTCTTATCTAATTTACATTTTAGGTCAGACGACAAAATATCTGACCTATTAGGTTTTCCTACATTTAGGTAAGTTACTTCCTAGCCACCGATTTTTATGAATTGATGTAACTCCAAATAATCCTATATTTGAATTTAATTTCGAAGTTTCACTTCTTACATATACACATAGCAACTCGCCATACTTTCATTACAATAAAATAAAAGTTTTGTTCAATAATCAATCAAAAGCTCCAGTGTAGCCGCGCGGTTGAGGCGCTTGGCTGCCATACAGGCGGACCCGGGTTTATTCCTAGGGCCTAGAAGCCTGGCGGGTGGCTTACAGTCACTAAAAATAATTGAGTACCTAAAGCCGTCTAGATTCTGAAGTCGGACAAAGGCTTCTCACATCTTCTTCTACCTTCTCTTACTTTTTGTTTCCACTCACCATGATGGTCCAGCTAATTTCGCAATTTCTTCTTCTTAGTGGTCCTGGTACTCTTGTGGTACTCATTTTGTTATTAACTGTGTCTACCTTCCATCTTCCAGTCTTCCTAGATGCCCTACCCAATTCCATTTCAAAGTCTTAATTTCTTCCATCACGTCTCTTGCTTTTAATTTCTTTCTTATGTCTGTAATCCTTACTTGATCTTGGAGTTTTAGATTTAACATGGATTTTTTCATTTTTAATTGCGTTTTTATCTTGTTGCGCAGGTTCTGGTTTAATTAATGGGTACTGTAGGTCAATAAGTATTACGCACTGTTAAACACTGCTAAGTAAATCATGTTTGTTGTTGTATTCTCGGACTTTGACATTAATTCCCATTCTTCTTAATGTTAATAGTTCTCTTTTACATTTCTTGTTATTCTTTTTAGTCTTTCGGTATTACTATACTTTTACCATTCTATGGTCTGTGCTAAATTCTAATTGATTTATAACTTTAGCTTTTATTATTATTTATTTGTTAGTGCTGGTTGATATAAAATCAATTCCATTTTTGTGCGCCCCATTTGGTGATTTTCGAGTGCATTTTCTTATATATAATTTGTTGTTGTTGCCATTTTTATTAAGTCTCGCCTCTTAATTGTTTCTTTCTCCATAAACAGATTTTCCTGTTCTAAGTCCGTCTTTTTTTATGTATCTCTACTATTAAAATTGCTATTTCTGTTGCTTGAACTACTTGACCAACATTTTTTTTAATATCCTCCTCTAGACCAGCATATAAACTCGCATTATAACTAATTTTTCTATGGTATTTAACTTTAGTGTTATTGTTGCTACTCTGTCAGAGTATGCCTTTACTTCTTCTATCATATTTATTAAATGTTTTCCAATATAAAAGTCAACTCCACAATGTCTTTTCTTTTCACCTTTTATGTATAGTACGTGGCCCAATTTTTTTGCAGTATTGCATTGCCTATTTTCCTAATTTCTTATATACCTATTGTAACGAATTCCGGAATACCCCCCGTAACACGGCTGGTCGACATCTGCATTGTGTCTGGCTGGGCGCTCGACACTTCTAGGAATGCAGCTGGCGCGTACATGTTCGCGAACATTCCAAAAGGTACGAGTGCGGCATCTCCCGATGGTTTGTGGTTTCTTCTGAAATGTCGATAAATGGGCATAAATGTAGCCCCGCGGGGTATTCAAACTTTGATTCCGGTTTTAAGCGAAATAAGCCGGCGAATCCAAACGGGAGCTGTGTTTACATAAATAATGTGCGGTAATAAGTAGTTTGCACGTTTTATTCACCACCGTAAAGAATAGAAACGTCCCACTATCAAACCCCAACTAATCTTTTGTAGTAGATTTTCAAATTAATCCAACTTTTCATCTGCCCTTAGTGTTTTTATATTTAGTCAAATGTCGAAACGTGTTTAAAGAAATGACAACTCGTTTTTCTTGAAAATCTATATCCAAATCATTTCACTATCTGGGACGTTCAGATTCGGAGTGAAGCCGTTATTTTTAATTCATTCTAAAGATATTCAATGGTGTTTAAGTCTGGGGTCTAGGATAGACAATCCATTTATGACCCGCAAATAATTTTCAAGGAGAATGCTTTATGATAAGAGCATTCTTTTATTGTGGGCAAGATTAAACTGGTTAAAATATCTAGATATGTTTAATTTTAAGGAATATGCATTAACTCAAATACTGTAACCTTTAAAAACTAGTTTTTTTCGCTGACTTTTTTAGGAACAAATTTCATTAAAGGTATTCCCCTCCCCTTCAGTATCTGTAAAGCTGCAAACCGTTCTTTGGGTGTAACACGGCACACTTATGGGTAGCCCACTAAAGCTCATTGAGAAAAAACTTCTTACCGCACACTGCATCAAACAGAGTTCGACTCAAGATTCTGTGAATATAGGGCGCAAAGCACCATGGTGTGCCCAAGAATCTGCAGAGTGGCAATTGACGTATTGTCATCTTAAAGTTTTTATTTCCCGCCACAGCGTTATTGAATACGACGGCGGAATTGTCTCAGTAATTTGCAGTATTACTCACTAGTAGTGTCCTCATGAGAATCTGTCAGCAAAATTCTTTTCTAATCCCGAACGGTAACTGCTATTGCTTTTGGAATAAATAATTTCGGTTAAAACTTATTGGGAAGAGACTTACAGCCGTTTCTTTTCTTGCTTGTCATGCCAGAATCACAATTTGTTTGTTGTGATCAATTACTCGACGAACGTCTCCGAAATCACGTGGTTCAACTGCAGTGACTGTTGACATAACTCTATAAGCTTTTAATTCTGTTAGTGATTAAAGCATGGAAAATTTTGAAATTGTCATCTTCTAATTCTTGTGGATGATGGTATCCAAGATTGTGAGAGACGGACCTATTGCATCTGCCAATGCAGTGAATGTGATTTGCTTGTTTATTATTATCAAATCGGACACATGCTGAGGAACATATGGCTTGCGCGTTATTACCAGATTCCTGCTGCTTTTGACATTGTCAACACAGTCCTTGACACCTCAATTCTAATACAGCGAGACAGTTTTACAACTACATACTGCAACCATGTTGTTCACCGTCTGCTTCCATGGTTTCCTGCTTTATCTACAAGTGTACACACAGCACTTTTCTTTTGTGTGTACAGGAACGCCATCTGATGGCATTAAGTGACACTACAGTCTAAAGCCTATCTTCGCTTTACAATACAATTGGAGTTTTGAGAAGGACTTCCAGTTATTTTTGAACTTTCTAAATATAAGTAGCGAATAGTGAGAGGATGAGGAACTCATTGCGCACAGATCTTTGTTATCATCTTTAAGTACTCTGCTATATTTACACTCTATCCATTTTGTCCATATCTTTTTGGATATTTTTACTTTGTCTATCCAATATATGTTTTTACTTAGTTGGTTTATCATAGATTTTTCTAATAAATTTATCCTACCATAATTTTTTATATTTTATTTAGTTTTTTATAATTTCTTTTGGTATTGGGTAATTATTTTGACATTTCATTACATACTTCTCTTATCAACGCGGTTTTATATGTACTTTGTCTGATTTCCATGTTTGAAATAAAAATAAATGCCATTACACCTTCATGATGTTAGATATTTGATTGTTGATCTGTGGCATTGTCATTACAAGTTTTGTCAGAGTCTAAACTGAAACTAGTAAGCCTTAAATATCTCGTAGGTCTTGGTTTTAAAGTTAAAGTTAAAATTAGCGTTAGTCTGTGTTGCGATCGAAATTAAAAAGCTAGCGAAAAAGACATGTGTTTTATATTTGGATTATATTTGGATTGGATCATCATAGATAGTAAACTGAGAGAGTTTTGATCGGACTACTAATACCGAGAAGAAATTAATGGAAATTAAAGGATATTCTATATAATACTTGCAAGATGGAGTTCTCTCCATATTGTCAAAGTTCCAATAGCGCAATTAACGCAATGCAATATGACGAAGCAGTGGCTTTGTTGCAGTGCAAAAATAGAACGGCCTGCAGCTGAGGCAACGGGAAAAACGAGGAGCCTGCCCGCAGCAGCGCGCTGCAAAGCGCAGCTCCGAGGTATTCCGTTTCGTTACACGCTTGAATTTGCACCGAAATTGGGAGCGCGAGCTCTCGTCTCCCACACGTCACGCAGATGGCCAGAAGGGGTGTCATTTTCCTAAATGGCCATTAATTTGCTTGCGTTTTGACGTAATATCGAATGACGCGTGGCATATGGTGAATGCATTAGCTGTAACTCTATCCATCTGCAGCGCGCTGAACGTGCTATACCTGGCTAACGGGGAACCGGAGAAAGCAGAGCTGAGTTTAATTAAAAACTGTAAAAGTCAGTGGATTGATATATAGGCAATTTGAAGTAATGCTAATCGCCCCTGATAAATTCTTCGATGACGTAAAAATCCACAACTATTACTCGGACAGGGATTATGTTTCTCAGTAAGTCTCTATTCCTCATAGAGAGGCACGCTATGTTGGTGTCTTATTCATCTGTTCTCTAACCAGCTCATTGCAAACTTCCAAAATGTCGAGTTGACAATTGCATCGCTTAAAATTTTGTCGTTACTGCCGCAAGTTTCAAGACCTCCAACTTCTCCCTTTTTATGTTGATTTCCTTTCACTAACAATTTTTGAAATTTCTTTAGGTCCAGCTATACCAGTCTCCTACAAACTCATCTTAGACCTGATGTGCTAATAGCATTCTTTCAATGATTTTTTACTCTATGGGTTGGAGTAACGATGTAACGTTAGTAGATGAGAACTCTAAGATCTGTTATGGTGTTACTAATGGTTAGAAAGACTACCCCTATCTCATTTGGTAGAAAATATCTGCAGTTATGCAGAATTTTTTTCTTGTAACCCATAACAAATAAACGGGCACTGGAGTTTTCTATTTTCTAAAGCGTAGTTTCGATTATGTTTTAAGAAAAATTGCACAACCTCAACGATCACCCCCAATGGTATATAGTGTCATCCTCAAATATTTTGGTCACATATCAGACAAACTAGAAAAATTGGCAAGGCAAAATGGAAGGTACCAAAGCAAGACGAAAGCCGTCTAAGTGAAGGAAAATCTCACACCCCAACACATCAGCTGACACATATTTATTTAAATAGAGAAAGATGGAGGCAAACTGTAAAAAAAGTAACGGAAGCTTGCAAATAAATCCGATCACGAATTTTCTGTCAAGAGGATACAGTTGTCGATGTTGTGTTCTTTTGAAATTAGCCGAAACCTTTTTTTGGGTTGATAATGTTTTCCTTTAATATCCAGTTCTCTTTATGTTTCAAACTTTTTGATCGTTTAGAACTAGTTGTAAAATTTGCTTATCCCCCAGTTTTTCATATTGAACTGAAATACCTCAAACTGTTTATTGAGATTTTTCTTCACATTTAGCCCCATACAAACGACGATATGAGCAGTGACAATGACTTTCAGTGATGGCCTAGTTTGGAAGCTGCTTTTTACCCGGAGATAAACTAAGTCCGCAAAGCTACAGGTTCATATAATTGTATAGTAATTTTACAAGAAGAAACCGTTGAGTAGTGTAACCGTTAACAGAACTTCAAGCATGGTCAGTTCTGTATTTATACTATTCCAGAGTGTGTTCAGTGCAGGGATAATTACCAGTTAAAATGTTGAGATACACATTGACCTTCCAGCCTACTCTAGGAAATGCAACCATTGTAAACAATCAGGCCTTTGTTAAAAGACCTTTGGCCTCTGGAAAGAGATAATTTAGAAGAACTGCTAACTGTGATAGTTTTATCTTTAATGGCCAATAAAAATATAAAAGAATGGTTATAGTTAAGACTGCCGTCGGAACAGCTGGAAGTCTTAGATGTTTTGACAACAGCCTCTTCTTCATCCCACCGTTCTCTATTGTCTAAACGATCCAGTCGACGTAAGAAATAAAAGCCTCATCCGCATTGTCAACAACTCCGTTCTTGTTAGAAGAGAGACCGTCTGTCTTTGAAAAGAGATGATTCAGAAGAACTCCCGGGTGTGATAGCTTGTTGATCAAACTTTTCATCTTAATGACTACAAAGGAATGGTTGTCACTATCAAGGCTGTCGTCGGAACAACTGTAAATTCTAGAGGCCTTTGCAACAGCCTCTTCTCCATTCCATTCATTCACAAAAGGAAAGGCTTTATCCAGACTGTCTTAGACAAATTTAGGATCTTCTCCGAGCAATATCTAGACTGCTGTATAAGTGAAAAACTGGTCTCTTCAATTGATTTCATTTTTTAAAGCCTAATTATTGCTCGTTTTTAGTAGATTATTTTTCTACTCCCTTATAAAATCAAACTTTCATGCGTTTTCAGTAAGCTACACTTCTTTTTCTTTAATTGGAGCATACATTCTTGCCAAAGCAAAATGACGTATTTCCTAAAATTTCTCTTTGTTTTTTTTCTAGATCTTGTCTCTTCTTTTTTAGCTCTAAAAATTGCATATACACGTTTTACCAACAAGTTGCGTAACAGTTTACAATTCTGACCATATAAACGAACCTCAACATCATTGGTAGTCTCACTTTGCCATTACTCCACTAGCTGTTAGAAGAGAAAAATTGTATCAAATACCTATCAGTGTCCTGAGAAGACTATTTTTAGACAATTGGGCCCAAATCCCAATACGACAACAAGATCGCTTCTCTCACCTAGAGCAAAAACAATGTCTTGGTATCACGTACATGATTCTCCACGTATTTTTTTTATCGACATTTGGATTAACCAACCTCTACTATGCACGGAAAGTTTTAAATATTTGACCCTGTTCGTTTAAAAGTTAGTTGGAAGAAGCTTCTCTCCCTTGTTTGCAAACTAAAAAAATGGATATTCTGCAATTTTTTTATTGTTGTAATTTACAATGTTGGACTTTTGAAGTAGATCCAACGACTACCATCTATTTTTAAGAACCTTTTTTAAAAAACCTACTGCCCAAGAGACAAATATGAATAATGAGTTACTTTTTTTTCTACAACATTAAACTCGCAAAGTACAACCCAAACGCCTAGACCCAGAAACATAAAATCATTAGAAAACTATTGTAACCAATTTTTGAACGCTCTCCCTAGCGATCGCTGCGCTGTAGATATAATGCCTTCTAAGAATCCAGCTGCCGCATACGTGCGATTATTCAAACAAAGCAAGGGTTTCAGATGTTTCCATTCCGGCGCCTCCGGGTGTTTTGGGGCCTTTCTGGTAGATTACAAATAGGCATAAATATCACGCAGTGAGAAATTTGAGTGGCAACAATTAAGTAAATAAGTACTGGAAGCTGTGCGCGTTGACATAATTAGAGTTACAGCTAAATTTAGTTTAATTTTTCGTTATCTTTTGTAAATGTTGTATACATAAATAGTGGTAAGTGATTTTGATAGCCTGTAAGTAAAATAAATTAGTAATTTTAGTAAATTTGTATGTCTTATTCACAACTTTCGAAAACAAAGTCGTTAAAGTATATTTCTTCCATGAATGGTTCAGAAAAGAGCATTTCACGAAATTATTAATATAAAGAGGGGCTCAGCTTCTAAATGTTGGAGGTAGAGATACTTGAAGGCGATTTCCATCTTAAAGTACTTTGTGCCATGATGTCAGAAAAAGGTACGCTCGTCCATTGTGTGTATAAAACAGCCCAAAATTTTGAAAAAACAAGGCATAATTAGGAAAACGCCCCAAGAAGGCTAGACTAGAATAAATAATTTTTGGGAGAAGAAACATTTAAAAATAACGGTTAGTGATTAACGTGTTTGAGGGCGAAGCAAGCTACGGCAATGTTCAGGCAATCGTTACCAATGATGTTGGTTTTTAAAAATTTGTTGGCTAGATAGGTCCCTAACCATCTCGATGAGGATCGAATATATCTCTTTGCTATTATCACTTGTTTGGACCACTAAAAGAAACTCTTTGAAGGCCCAGATTTAAGAACGAACTACATTATGATAATGCTCTTATTCATGTACAATTTGTCTGTGAACAAAATAGGTTTCGCTTTATATGAGTTGTGGTCGGCTAGGAACGACTTACGTTAGCGTGATGAACAGGAAGGATGTCAAATTAATGATTACGATGGTAAAAATTTTCTTCTGTCTTCTTCATGGCAAATTTGTAGTCGTTCCAACTACCACGTCTAACTTTGTTTTACAATTAGTGAGAAACCTGTACTTTTTATTTAAATACAGGAAATGAGGATCACGGTTTTGGTGTGAGTAATATTAGGACAAGTACAATTAGCCTTCACGGCTTAGGCGCTTTCAGAGGCAGAGAGATAAAATATTAAGGGAAAGCCATCTCACAGAAACCTGACAATTCAAGATCAAAAGAAAAAGATTGCTAAGGCAATAGAAAAAAGGGCAAGTCTGAAGGACAAGCAATAAGTAAGAAGAAATACCTGAATATCAGTTTACCCTTAAAATCTGCAGGACTTTTTGTATTCTTTTGTTCTATTTTCTTCATCTTTGCTTAAAGTATTTTTTCTGATGTTCAGTTGTCTTAGTAACTACATGTTTTTTTTTAATTATGTAATTATTTAGCAATCAGAACAAGGTTACATTCTATAAGCTAAATGGTTAACAATCATTATAGATACTAACGATAAGAATAACATGATGAGGCTTGCATCCTACGATATAACCTACGTAATTACAGTTTTGTACTTCGAGAGTATTAGAGTCTAATAGATATTAGGAATACACTACACGCACACACGAGTTTGTTGGCCATACCACGACACACACTAGGTTTATTGGCCATAGTTTCTTTAGTCTTTGGTTGACCCTGGGTTCCAGCATCTGCTCCAGTAAGGGGTTTGAGTGAGTTTCTAGGGTTGCATGGTACTTGATAGTTCTCTCCTGGATTACTTCCTGGACCGTTGGGAGATGTAAGTCCATATGCAGCGTGTTGTTGGATACATACCACGGCGCATTTGTAATCTGACGTAATATTTTTGATTGAGTACGTTGGATTAATGCGATGTTTGATTTGGATGCACAGCCCCATAACTCTACTCCATACATCCAGATTGGTTTTATAACAGTCTTATAGATTAGGGTTTTGTTTGCAAGCGATAATTTTGAATGTCTTCCAATTAGCCAGTTGAGTTCCTTTACTTTTAGATCTATTTGTTTTTTTTCTTCTTGAGGTGTTCCTTCCAATTTAGCTTATGATCTAGGTGTAAGCCTAGATATTTTGCCGTTTCCAGTTGTGGTATTTGTGCATTATTTATTACGACTGGTGGGCATATCTGTTTTTTGAGCGTAAATGTTGTGTGTACCGACTTGTTTTCGTTAACTTTGATTTTCCATCTGTGTAACCATTGTTGAAGGAGTACTAAGTGGTTTTGTAGGTTGGCCGATGCAGTTGCAGGATTTTCATGTCTGGACAGTATAGCAGTGTCGTCTGCGAATGTTCCTATTGTTGTATATTGTGTCGTTGGTAGATCCGATGTATATAGGACATAGAGTAAAGGCCCCAGAACACTGCCTTGTGGAACGCCTGAGTTGATAGGGTGGTAATCTGATGTTACTTCATTAATTTTTATCTGAAATGTTCTATCGCTTAGATATGATTTTAGTAAATTATAGTATGCCAAAGGGAACGTTTGCTTAATTTTGAAGAGTAATCCGGGTGCCACACTTTGTCAAATGCTTGACTAATGTCGAGAAAGACAGCTGAACAGTACTCTTTGTTTTCTAGTGCTTTATTTATGGTTTGTGTAATGCGGTGTACTTGTTGCACGGTAGAATGAGCCTGTCGAAACCCAAACTGATGAGAAGGTATCCAATGTTGGGGCAGTAAGTCTTCATTAATTCGACGAAGTATGAGTTTTCTAACAGCTTTGAGGTCACCGGGAGGAGGCTGATAGGTCGATAGGATGTAACGTCGGTTGGTTCTTTTCCGGGTTTTCCGACCATTATGATTTGTGCAGCCTTAAAGCATTTTGGCCAATATCCTAGCCTCAGGATTGCATTGTAAATATAAGTTAAGAGCACTAGGCCCTTTTTTGGGAGTTCACGCAGCATTTTGGCAGTTATCAGATCAGTTCCTGGGGTCTTCTTGAGGTTTAGCAGATTTATTTCAGATTTTATTTCGTTTGGGGTAAAGGGTTTAATTTCATGACGTATGTCAGGAGGGATGGAAAGACTTCGCTCTACTTCTTGGTCTGGTGCGCTATCAAGTGGTTGAAAGACTGAGGATAGATGTTCAGCGAAGAGTCTGACTTTGTCTCTATCGCTTTTTGCCCAAGGTTCGGTGTTGCTTTTTCTAATTGGTGGTATTTTGAATTTTGGTTTCCTAGCTTGTTTGATGGGTTTCAGATAGAATCATCAGTTCGATTTAATTGAGATACATAGAGCTCAAATTTCTCATTTCTGATTTCTTTGAGTTTTGTTTTAATTTATTGGTCATATGGTTGTAGGCGTTTTGGCAGCAGGTGTATGATTTCGTTGCCAGTTAGCTCTAGCACGACGTTTTTCTGCGACCATTCGTTTAATTTCCAGTGGTATATCAATGTTTAGTTGCTTTTGTGAAATGGTTGGTGTAGCTTGTTGCGCAGCTTGCTGGAGTTTTGTTATGAGTTCTTCAGTAGCTGTTTCAATTTCTTCGCATTCCTTGAGTCGAATGTTTAATTTTATGGTTTCGCTTAGAATATTACGATATGTAGCCCAGTCCGTTCTAGAGTTGTGTAATCTGGTTGTGAGCTTCTTGTTTACTATAGATGCCCCAATTGTTAGTATGATAGGAGAATGATCAGAAGTTAGGTCATAACTGGGTATTACAGTAGTATATGCCTGATTGATTCCAATAGATTGGTGTTCCTGTTGATATAAATGAGTATTTTTTGTCCTCCATTGACTTAAGGAGTTCTCTACCTATCGTTGTTGTTAGGCGTGAGCCCCATCTAGTATGTTTACTGTTGTAGTCCCCTCCCGCTACGAATTTGTGACTTAGTGTTAGAAAGAATTTGTCAAAATCTGCTTTTTTGATATTATGTCGGGGTGGGCAATAAACTGCAGCAAGTGTCAATTCATATGGCAATGTTTGTACCTTGATTGTGGTGGCTTGGGTAAAGTCTTCCTGATATTTTATTTCTTCATGGTGTTGAATTGTTTGCTTGACAAGAATGGCTGTACCTCCATGGGCAGTACCGTCTGGGTGATTGGTATGATAGAGTTCATAATGAGGTATTTTGAAGTAAGTCTGTTGTGTGAAGTGTGTTTCACTTATTAGCAGTACATCTATGTGGTTATGTAATAAGAACAATTTTATTTCTTCTTTATGTTGCGTTAGGCCATTAGCGTTCCACAGAGCTACTCTGAGAAACTTACCCATAATTAGGCTAGTTTATTTATTAGCGTGCTAAGCATGTTTAGAATCATGCTATTTTGTTGAATGAGTCGATTAAACATGGCTTTGAATTCAGTTAAAAACTGAGGGAGAGCGTTGTTTAACATTTGTGTTGACTCATTGTAATTGTTTAGGGGGTTGGAGTTGTTGGTTACTGCATTAGCGTAAGATTTATGATGTTGACTAAGATTCAGTGACTCTGTTTGCACTGCGGTGTTTGCATTATTGGTTTGTGGATTGGGGATAACATTTATTTTTGATAGTTGTGGTGCGAAGGTTCTAGTCTTGCTTTACAAGACTTGCACTGTACACTGTACAATATTATTTTTGTCTTTGTTCGGAGGTTCTATTATTACTACGCTATTTTGTATTCTTTCAATTTTATATACATCTTTGTTATTGTCTGCTGGGTCTATGTCAATGAAGAACATGTTTAAGGGTTCTTTGGTTATTCTATGCTTCGCATTTATAATATTTCTAACTTTATGTCCTTTATTTTCTAATCCTTCTGAAATGTCATTTGTGTTCATTGAGTGATGAATGTGTTTGATAACAATTCGGTATGCTCGTTCCGTCTTTAATTGATATGTGTGGTGTATTATGTTTTGTTCTTTGAAGTATTTTGTTAATTTTCTGTATCCATCAACTGTATTACAGTTAATTTTAATTGTATTATTGGCTAAGCTCTTTGTACTATATTGTTCATCTTCTAAATGATGGCGTATTTGGGTGAGCATGTTTGGAAAATTTACTACTCCATACACAAAAATCGGAGGAGGTTTGGGTATTTTGGCTGATTCTGTAGTGATGCTGTTGGTAGTGTTGCTTTGTGGAGTGTCATCTATTGTATTTGTTAATACGCTATACTTGTTGGAGGTTTGTGTAACATTTTCGTCACCATTTTCTTGTGCGTTCGTCCTTATTTTTCTGCGTTTCATAGCCTTAACAGTTTGCCAAGAGTTTTCTTTCGATGTTGTAGGGGTTTCCATTTCATCGTCGCTAGTTGAATACATTCTAACAAGTTGTTGGGGATTATTAGTTGGATAGGCTCCTTGAGGCTGGTAAGTGATTAATTGTTCTTGATTTGGAGGAATAATTACTGGGCCCTGATGATAATTGAAGTGATTGTGTGTTGTATGGTGCAGGAGTTTGACTGTTTATGAAACTTTGAGTTTGATACGTATTTGGAATTTGTAACATTTGGGCACTTAATTGAGGTTGACACTGTATATTTGGTGAATATGGTTGGTTATATATGTAATTAAAGCCAGGTCCATTGCCTGCTGGAAGCATTTTGGTAATTTAAAAAGAAAGATTACCTAGCTGGATGTTTTCTTTCACTAGAAGGTTTTTAAAAGTGAAACAGTTGTTTATCACTTGAGTTAAACGTTGAAATTAAATTAATAAATATATAAATTTGCCTGACCTTAAGCAAGGCTACGGTTGCGGCTTCGCCGTTGCGATAACTCAGGTATAGCTCGGCACGCACGTTCGGTCTGCTTGAAGGCACTAGCAAGAATCAGTAACTACATGTTGAAGACAAAAAAGAAATCTTTTACAACATTTTCTTCTAAGTTCCTTCAAAATTGACTTTTTGGCAACTTAACTGATATTAGTAGTGTATTTGTTATTAGAAGTATTTTTTTTTAATAATAACAATTCTTAGCTTTAGCCTTTATGTAAAAAGAAATGAAGAATGCACCAGAGAAAACATAGGTCATAGTTTCGAAAAATCAAAAGAACTCACCGAGACTAATGTAACTGAAATATGAAATTTACTAGGTCAAAAGTAAATTTGAAGTAAAATTTGATTTAAAAATAGAGAAAATGCAATGTAAATATTTCTTTCTCATTTTTAGACAAAAACCAAATGTCGTTCACATGTTTCAACGAATCAAACCACCGCATCTCAAAAAAGACAAGTGCAACTTCAATTGCAGTTAGATGCCAAACTACTTCCTTTATAGGTCCCAGAAAAACCATCGATGGGAGCATCGGTAGCGTCCATCAGCTTTAGACAATAGCCAATAAAAGTTTTATGGCCGATAACTTTTATGCCCTTCTGGCCATGCGAAGTCTGCAATCTCAGCCCGAGCATCGGGCCTGCCGAGAGGAAATTCCAGCTGCTCGCTCTCCAAATTCGGCAAGGTAAGGAGCAGCCCGCCGAGGGGAGGCCGTATCCTGCCCACATGTGTACCCAGAGCGGATGTGGACTTCCACACATATGAGATCACGGCTACACACCCTCACCTAGCCGGGCTGCGCCGGGCACCTACACTTGCGAGGCATCACTTCCTTTCCGGTCCCGTCAAGGCGGCCTGTTGTTTCAGGGAAAGGGGGGCGTTTTTTCTGGCTCGCGTTGCCGCTCGCCGCTCGGAGGAAGTCGTTTTTTTGGCGGCCGTCGTGCGACTTTGTCTAAACAGAGCATGCCGTCATCTCGATATAAAAATCTTAAATCTGTATCTGGAACATCTTACATAGCACCAACAGCAACCTCGTAGATAATTGAGCATAGTAAAATACTTGAAATATTCAAAAAATAAGGAACAAATCATATGTCATAAATATTTTTAATTAGAAGGATTTGCAAATGTTTCAGCAAGATGGTGTTCCATAACATATTATTTTAGAGAATTTAAAATTTGCATTTGTTTGTTTTTTGTGTCTAATTTTATATTAATAATTAAGTTTCTACGAATCCCTATAATCATGTACAAGAAAAAAAAAAGAAAAACAACACTTATGGTACGGAAATACCTTAAATGCTGTGAACAACATAACGGTTCTAGTTAAATAAGTTAATTTACATTGCAATAATTAAGAAAATATACCAAATGGTTATGCAAATACAAAAATTCAATTGACGCTATTAAGAATTACAATTGGTAGGGTGTTTTAACAAGATGGTGTTCCTAGACACACAGCTTTAATTTCAGGTAATGTTACTAAATAAACCATTTAATTTAATGCTTAGGTTAGAACTTAGTGCTATAGTTACACAATATATACCGAGATTACCCTCCCTCAAAAAATAATTTCATCTATGGACATGTTAAAATGCAGTACGTTTACGCAACTAAGTTTTTGAAATAGTGGCTAAATACTTGACTGAAATACGTTAGATACATTTGTAATCAACAAAATTTAGGATTAATAGATTTCCCCGTCGTCAAATGGCAATTAAAAATTCTTTTGCTTTTGATACAACTTTCTTTATGATAAACAAATATAGAGAAATAGAAAAACTATCAAGAGACGCATGTCAAGCATGTGCATTTATTACGGAGGAAAATTTGATGTCAGTTGCTTTTCGATTATTCCAATGAGAAAGATGACATCAGTTCCCTATTTCACAAATTAAACACAACTTGCGTAAGAGTTATTAATCTGATAGTAAAGTCGTTAAGATACTTTGTTTTGCAAAGATATAGGTGTGTCTCTCTCAAACTGTTACCATTAAGATTTCTGGTCAGATACCACATATCTCAAAAATAAGCAGAATCCTCATAGATGTGCTTTCGGAAATGGGTGATCAATGTGGTCTATGCCTTCATTGACAGTACAGTTTTCCTTCAATCAACAATCGTAAAAAGGACATAAGATGTTTTTTTCGGAAGATGTGCAATAATAACGACTCATAGATGTTGCTTTTTTCTTGGTCTCTAGCACATTGTAGCTAAAGTCCATCTTTTTAACGAAGGCAAGACCTTTATTCTACACGGTGCCATATGCGACTTATCCTTTCTGATTACGCATTAGAGAACTTAGTGCTATAGCAACACAAATATCCGAGATTTCTCATAAAAAATAGACACAGGATATTAAGAATATTAACAATTGTAAAAAGGTAAATACTGATGAAACCTGATTGATATGCTCTTTCGATAACGCACAGCACTGTCGTCTGTGACAACCCACATAAATCTAAATTGAACTCTTACTCCAAACAATAGTATGAATAACTATAGATCGCAGCCCATGTATTTTACTGAAAAGGAGATTCAGTGCTTTATTATTACCTATACATTCATGGCCTTTACACAAATTAAACACAACTTGGTAAGATTATTAACAATAGTAAAGTCGTTAAGCTGCTTATTTTGAAAAATATAGGTGTGTCTCTCTCAAACTTTACCAAAACATCTGGTTGATATCAGATATCTCAAAAAGTAGTAAGCGGTATTCTATGGTCTATACGAACAGTACAGCCCTCCCGCTTTTAAGGGAAAAGAGATGGTGTTTTTATTCTTTTTTTAGTAAGAGTAAAGTCATCCTTCAAACTTTAGCTACCCGGTGTATGCGATTATCCTTTCTGATTACGCATAGAACACTTAGCGTCGTAGCAACCTAAATATCTAAGACTTCTCACGCAAAGTAGGCATGAGATGGTAAGATTATCAACAATCATTAAAGAGGTAGATACTGACAACCTGATGGTTATCCTCTTTGATAACGCACACAGCACTTGGCGTTGTGACAACCCACATAAATTAAATTAAAATTATCAACAATGATGAAAAGATAGATACCGATGAAGTTGTTGAAGAAATAGTGAGCGGAATAAAAAAATCCCAGCCCCCACCTATTTTTATGGGAGGGGGAGAGGCAATGCTCTTTTTCACCCTTCAAAGACAGTACAGTACCCTTTCAAACTGAACCTAGGCGATATATGCAATTATCTCTTATCACGTATAGAGCACTTATAGTTGTGACAACGCAAATACCGAAAATTTATCACCTAAATTATACACAAGTCGGTAAGGTTATCAACAATCGTAAAGAAGTAACTTCTGATAAAGTCGTTAAAATGTTGATTTTGTTGATTGGTAGTCCATCTACAAATCGCAGTTCACCATTTTCAAGAGGGAGAGAAAGGAGACAATGAGTTTTTCTCACCCTTTAGTAACAGTAATCTAAATATCTAAAATTTCTCACGCAATTTAGACATAGGCAAGATCAATAATCGTTTAGAGGTAGATACTGATAAGATTGTTGAGGAGTTTTTTTTCGAAAGATACAGATGTTTCCCATTAAAATTAACCAAAATTTATAACCAGAACCGCATATCCCAAAAAATAGCAAGTCGGATTCCCATATAGATTGCTTTTGTTGACTGATGACTTATCTAAACATCATAGATCACTGGTTTTAGAGGAAGAAGGGGGATGTGCTCTTTTTTGCTATTTAATAACAGTAAAGTTTTTCTTCAAACAGTAGATAAGCGACGTACAAGGTGGTTCAAATATGACCAGGATTGATTTGTGTGTAAGCAAGTCACACTGCCAAGCAGTTGTGCGACCTTGAGAAAGTGGAGCCACAATCTCCACCCTCCCTTCTGCTCGGGCTAGAACCGGTTTAGGCCTGTTTGAAAGTTAGCAGATTAATGAACGAACAGAAGGTACCGCGGAGCATGGAACAACGCATTGTAATCAAATTCCTTGTTGGAAAAAATCCCTTCCACATAAAATTTACCACAGACTCCAAACAACAGTATGCGGAAGAGTGTCTTTTGTGGACCCGTATGTTTGAGTGGTGTATGTACGCATGACCGTTGGTCACAAACATCCGTCACCGAGCCGAACATTGATCGTGCAGACGAGCTTATTTGTGAGAATAGGCACAAAACTATCAAGAAACTTGTAGCAATATTGTCCATCAGTGTTTGGTAGTGTAGAAAACATCGTTAAGAACCACCTACACTATCGCAAGGTAAATGCACGGTGAGTACCATGCACTTTGACGTACGTGAACAATATGGTGCGCATGCAAGCTGCCAATCATCTTCTACAGGAGTTTGAAGACAAAGGTGGTGCATTTTTGAAGTATATAGTGGCCAGCGATAAAACGTGGCTGCACTACTTCATTCTCGAGTCTCAACAGTCATCATCGCAAGTGGCGGCATACAAGTTCTCCCAAACTCAAAGAGCGCGGAGGAGCCGTTCGGCAGGAAAAGTGATGGCAATATTCTCCTGGGACTAGCAGGGGGTTATCCATGTAGACTTTCTGACGGATGCCAGAACATTTAATGCAGCTTATTACTCAGATCCCTAGCAATACGTTAGGAAAAGATTCGATACAGCTGAAGCCAGATGGAAAGCGAGTAGAGAATGCACGCCCCATACGGCCAAAACAACAATGGAAACTCCCTGAAAAATAAAATGGAACCTTCTGTCACATACTCCGTGTAATCACGAAGGTTCAAATCAGACATGCAAGGCATGCGGTTTGCGGCCAACGCTGCCGTCATGAAGACTATTCAGGAGTGGATACGCCGTCAACCAAAAGCCTTTTTTGAAGAGGGCATCAAGATGCGTTAAAAAAATGTGTTGACTTCGGAAGGGAGTACGTTGCAATGTACAATTAAGTGTTTGGCAATTTGAGTTTTTTGTAAAAAATTAGTTCCGGTTGTATTTGAACCACCGTGTACGTGGTTATCGTCCTTTGATCACACATAGATCATTTAGCGTTATGGCAATCCAAATATTTAGGACAAAAAAATTATGAACAATCGTAAAGAGGTGGATACTAATGAAGTTCTTGAGGCGCTTTTTTCGAAGAATGTAAATGTTTCCCTCCATATTTCACTAAACTCTTTGGTCACTACGACGTGTTCTAAAAAATAATGGGCGTAACCCCCATAAGTTTTGCATTTGTTGATAATGATCTCTCTACACATCGCGGCTGTTCACTTTTAATAGGAAGGGCAGTATTTTTTGTTCTTCAGTAACTGCACTCACATGATATATATAGTTATGCTCTTTAATTATGCATATAGCACTTAGCGTTGTGCCAACCCAAATACCCAGACCTTATCACACAAATAAGCTGTTGAGATTATAAACGTAATCTAATGTAATCACAATACTATGGTGCACGTGAAATCTATGTCTTATTACCGAAATTATATCAACCAACATCTTCCTCCTGGAACATGCGTCCTATTAGTATCTCACTGGCAATGGAAAAAAATCACCGAAAACTTGAGAGGCCTTAAAGGCCATTATGCAGCATAATATTTAGGACAAGTAGTTTCAATTAGCAGAAGGCGTGAGTAGTAAAGATTGGTGTTTAATCTTTAACAATAAATTTTTGACGTATATCCAAAGTCAACATTTGGCTTTCTTTGATCCAGTTGCTCTTTTGCATCAAGCAAAGGTAAACCTAATCCTAAGAAAGATTGATGATAGCGAGTCTTTTAGTCATTTTTTGTAGCTAACCACTTATAAAACTAACTCTGAGTGGCAATCAAGAACAAAAAGGCATCATACGATAAAATATGTTTCATGTAATTTTACAATGTTTAAAATTGAATAAACTAAAAGGAACTAATTGTAACTTTAAATTTAAATTTAACCGTACAATTTAAAAAAAGCAACAAAATTATCAAAATATAAAAGACCATAAAGAATAGCGCATTTGCAAAGCCCGTCATTACGCTCTGTATGAGTACTTCTTCTCTTATGTTGATAGGATGACACTGTGGTATTTTGTAGACTTGTTCAAAGACCGGAGGTATACTTGTCCGTCCCAAACACCAATATCTAGTCTATAGATTCCTGGATTTTTATGCCGAAGACAGTCCTCTCTACTATACATTGTAAAAGGTATGGAAATCTCCAAATCACGAGAGTTTAAGGTTGGTTTGCTTTTTGAATAATTATTTTTAACACTGAGAAAGAAAGAAGCATTGCAACTAGCTAAAGAAAAGGTGTAATTTTAAACATTCCATAAACATACTAATAGTTGTATCATTCAATCAAGTCCTAGCACTTGTCCATCCTAAAGATCAATATACCCGGATTGTTATGCTGAAGACAGTCCTCTCTACTATACATTGTAAAGAATATGGAAAATCTTCATATCAAGAGAGTTTCATATTTTGTTTTTGACAAATTCTCTTTAACCGGGAAAGAAAAAGCGCAGCTTTAATGTAATGCATGCATCACTTGCCAAATTTTCCATCACTTTCTTAATTTTAGCACCAGTGTGGCCAAGAGTGTTGAGACATTTGGCCGCCGTGCGAATGAACCCAGGTTTAACTTTGGGCTCAAATGCTTGGCGGCTTAATTAATCACTAAAAGTAATTGAATATTTGTGCTCATTTAGAACAAGAAGGTAACAATGTTTGTCATATCGCCCCGTATTAGAGATGGATACATGAAAGCTTTAACCTCTCAGTTCAAAGATCATGCTCCAAACGAGACGTTAGAGTTTCACCACCACCACTATTTTTTAATCTGGCTTATTATAAATCTGATTACATCAATATTAAACATGATATGGTATAGGTACTTTGAGAGCTTTGTTTTTCAAGAAGAATCAATATTAAATATTTGCAGTAAATAATAATTAATACAGCAACGAAAGTAAAAATATAAAATTTGGTTTTATCCGAAAAACTTCAATTGGATAACAGCTCCCGAGGCCATTTCTTTTTATGTCTTTTGAACTCGGGCACTTCAATTAGGGTTTTGTAAAGATGGGCTGGGATGGGCTTTTCGACAATTGTGATGTACTATTGCGCGTTAGTAAATCACTTTCTTTACGAAAGGGGTTCATAGGTCTGTATGAAGCGTTTGGTTATTTACGTACCAAGGTGCATTGTATAGTTACCTAAGAACGTTGGATTGAAACAATTTTTAGATTGGACATACCAGAACAGCCGTACGGTTCCAGTCCATAGGTCTAAATTGGTTTCATAAGCCAAAAAGTAAAATTACAACAAATTAATCTAACATATAAATACTTTAAAGTTCAAATAGTAAATGGTAATGTGCTGTAGATAAAGATTATGTTAAAAGATTTTCAAAAAGACTAATAAACGAGAAAAAAATTAATAAAAGATGCTTCAACCTTATCATGACGTCGAAAGGTAGTTGTAAAAAGTATTTTTAGAGAAAATATAAAAAAATAAAAACAAACAAAACATTAAAGTTTATTCTACTAGTAAATTCGTAAGTCCCAAAGTCAGCCTAAAGGTTAGACAATGCTATTCATGATTTGAGCGGTTGGTGTGGACTCATATAGAGTCCATTGTTTGAGCATGGTCGTAATGTATGCTTGCAGTGTGATTTTGCGGAAATAGTTCAAGAAGCTCAGATTTCAAAAAACGAAAACGATTAGTCGAGTTAGAAAGGTATCTCGTTGGCTGCAAAAAATGTTTGAGTCTCTAACTGTATCACAACAAAATAATAAATACAAGGTGGTTCAAAAATGACCAGGACTAAAAAAATCAAATTGCTAGACATTTACTTGCACCTGTTAGTCTCCAACGTACTCCCCTCCGGAGTGAACACACTTTTTCTAACGTTGTGGAAGCATCCTGATACCCTTTTAAAAAAAGGCTTTTGGTTGGCGGCGTATCTACTCCCGAAGTCTAGATGATGACGTCGTCCGCAAACCGCATGCCTTGCAAGTCTGATTTGAGCATTATGAACAGGTAGAAATTACTTGGGTCCAAATTGGGACTATACGACGGGTGTGGCAGAAAGCACCATTTTAATTTCCGGAAGGTTTCCATTGCTGCTTTGGACATATGGGGGCGTACATTGTCTTGAAGGAAGGATACCCACTTTCCACATGTTTTTCGCTTAAATCGGATCTTTTCCTTCACGTCTGTTTTGGCATCCGTCAGAAAGACAACATGGATAACCCTCTGCCAGTCCTAGAAGAATGTTGCCATCCCTTTTCCTGCCGAACGCCTCCTCTACGATCTTTTGAGTTAGGAAGAACTGGTATTTTGCCACTAGCGTGATGGGAATAAATAAGTGCATTTACTATAGACTTTAAAAATGCAGCTTCGTCTTCAAACTGCTGTATGAGACAACTGGTAGCTTGCATGAGAACCAGTTCACATCAGTCAAAGTGCGTGGTACTCATCATGCATTCACTTTGCGATTGTTCAGATGGTTTTTAAAGATCGTTTTCTACACTACCAACACTGATGGACAGCATTGCTCCAAGTTCCTTAATAGTGCTGCGCCTATTCTCACGAATAAGCGCGTTTGCACAATTATGAGGTTTATTCTCCACGCACTTTTTGCCCTTTCTGAAGCATTTACACCACTCAATCACACAAGTCCGAAAGAGACACTCTTTTCTATACTGTTGTTAAAGTCTGTGGTGAATTTCAGCTGATACGTTTTCTCCAACGAGGAATGTGATCACAATCCGTTGTTCCACGCTCCTCAGTACCTTCTGTTTCCTCATCTTTCTAACAACCCCCAAACAGTACTCAACAGGTTCTAACCCAAGAAAGAGGGAAAGTGAAGCAATTGCGGCCAGTCCCTGTTGTGTGGGCGTCTGTTATAACTACGAACAAGCTTGCAAAATGTTGATAAGAATTGTTCAACCATTGCCTTGCAAATGGTGCAATCCCGTTAAGTTTTTACAGAGTATAAAATGCTTATCGAGTGAATATAGTTAAATTTAATTTTTGTTAAGTGGGACTACTGCAAAACTCTCGATTTTGTTGGAATTTCAAATTCAATTGTTTTTATATACATGAGATATCAGTAAAATTTTGCAATGTCTCTATAATTTGCATAATTTTTCAAAATACAAAATACATTCTGCATTTCCACATCCTTCGACACCAGTCATCGAATTAATTGTTCTTTGAAATCTGAGGGCATTGGTCATCCCAAACTATTAAGAAGTAGTTGAAAAACCATGTCTTTTTTGTATATTCTTTGTGTGAAGAGTATCTCGCGACACAAAAAAAAAGCGCCCTGAGACTTATAGAAAGCAAATTTTTCTCACCTGAAGGTTGTGTTTACATGCTGCTGTGAACTGCTGATTCAAAAATATCCATGAAGTTTTCTATCTGGAGGTAGATAAAGTTGTAGAGCTTTATACGCTTTTTTGACTCGCTTATTACGAGCCCTTTTTGCTGCTACAGTTTACGGATCATTCACATCCAGTGTAGGTTGCGTCGATTATTTACGAAGCGTCTTCCACATTGAAATATAGTCTCTGGAAATCCCGGTATCATTTGAATGTAGTCGTATGATGAACAAAATGGTTTCTTGGTAGAGGAGCCATTTCTTCCAAACATTGATCAATAATCAAACCACTTTGTTGTATAAATTGGCGATCTTCTTTGACTGCTTCGTTTCAAGGACATAACAGTCGTATATCGCCCTATTAGTTGTCATGACGTGAGACCGTCGCTTGTGCCATATTGCACATTTCTAATACCCTATGTATAATAATAAATGGATAAATCAGATAGAAACCGAAATTATTTTTTTATTTATTAAAGAACCATAAAAATACAAACATACAAGGTTATTTTTCTACATAATTTACAAATTCTTTCGAACAGGTAGAAAGTTTCTTGATCCCGCTATTGTAAAATGAATACTATTATGACATCGCGCTGCGATATCAATTAGTGTCATTAAATCTATATCTCTCAAGTCCTTCTTTTAGGTTGATAAGTCCAAATTGTAAAGAGGTTATTCCAGCGCAGTTTAGAACAAATTCACAATTTGTTGTCGAGTTTGGGCAGCTGTATGAGGTTGGATGTTGTCGTACAGCAGGATAACGTTTTGGATTCGAAATGCACTTTTTTCAACGGTATACAAACTTTGCTTTGTCCAAAAATTAAGATAAACAATTCCAACAACCTTTAGTTGGTGGCCAACTTTGAAAAGGCTGTAAACAATGTCAATGTTCTTCTCAATCACGCTAGTTTATGGGCGACGCTGATGACCTTTATTTTCAACTACTTCTCGTTTTCCCAAAAATTGTTTATGTCATCAGTACACTTGAGTTTCCTTAACGGTATGGTTCCTAAAATCTCCTTCAAGTCTTTTTAACATTTCAAACAGTTTTACGCCTTCTTCCGAAAGTTCTTGCTAACGGACCAGAGTACCTATTGACATACTGATAGTGACGAAAGATGAGGTAGTGCAAGATATTCTACGTAAAGACTCCGCTTCAGGCAATCCAACCTACGACACTTACGCCGGGTAATAAGGTATTGCGATTTATATATAATTCACTCCCATACAAAAAAAGTTTATAACAACTTTACAACAATGAGAGATATATTGGAATAACAATTTCCTCTTTTTAAATTTATTGTGAACATATTTATTAAAATTTTGTGTTTTTCTAAATTTAAAATGCTATAAGATAAAAGACATTGGATGTAGACTAAGTACTCTTCAAAGTAAGCACATTGATGTCATATCTCTTGACATAATTTTTGATTAAAACCTTTCTGAAGAAAGCTAGTATGTTCATAACAGTCTAACAAAGGTAGAACAAATATTCTAACGATACGTTTCATGCTAAGATTTCGCATACTTTAAGTAAGTTGTTGATTCCTATTGGTTGTAACCCGTACACTAGCTGCACGTTCATTTTCGTCTCCTATTTCAGTCTAAGGAAAATTTAAATAAAAACATTAACGTGCAAGGAGTATTTTTATTATTGAGCTTTAAAAAACTGTTGCTATTGAATTAATCAGATGACACATTCAAGAAAATATGCATCACAAACGAGGTTTTACGAATTTTGCTAATTGGGACGCACGTGCGCGACGACTGTGATTGGCCTACGGTAGGCTTGCAATGCAGTAATTCAACTCAGTCACTTACCCGAAGTTGACGTAAATGCTCAAGTAATTCACAAGAAAATAGATACCACAGCCCCCGAAGCAGCCCACGCAGTTGCATTATTGAGAGAGGGCCTCTGTAAGAGGGTCGTGGCAAATTGACTAAATCTGAGTCAATCAGCTGGATTGAGAGTGTGGCGTCGGTACCGGGAAACCGGTGGCTACGTCCGCCGGCAAGGAGCCGGCCGTAGGCCCGTGAAAACGGAGAAAGATGATCGATTTCTCGTCTCAATATCCCTCAGAAATCGACATATGACTGGCGTTGACCTCAAGCAAGAACTGAATGCGGTCAGAGGTGAGACCACCAAGCTGACTGCAGTCCAAAAGCAAAGGCGACTGGAATTTGTTTGCGAACATCTCGATTGCGACCTCGAAGTTAGATATTATTTATCGACGAGTACAGGATGTCGCTACATGGAAACGACAGAGGACTTCGAATCTATAGAAGACCAGGGGAGCGATTTGCTCATTGCTGTATTCAAGAAACTGTTTTCATGCCTAGTGGAGGGCGCACAGGAGGTTTAACAGCGGACCGCTACATCAGGGACGTTCTGGAAGAACATGTTGTTTCGTTTACAGGATTTATTGATGAAGACTTTATGCTAATGGACGAGTGACCACTAGACTTGAATCTCATTGAGCATGTCTGGGATGAGCTTAAACGAAGAGTCCGGGTCAGAAATCTTGCACCAGAGAGCGTGTTGGAACTGGTTGAAGAGTGGGAAGCAAGTATTATTAAATTAATTTTAACTGAGGATTTTTTTCATAACATCCTTTTCCTTTTTAACTATTTTGTATTACACATAGCCTTAGGCCCATAGCTTTGTCATAATGAGTCCGATTCCAATCAAAGTGGTACCATTTGAAATCACAGTTTTTTAGCTTTCAAACGCTATACTGAACTTTGCTTGGAATGCTATCAGAGTGGAGATACATTCTCTCAAAACTCAACCATGTTGTTTTTAAGTGTATATTTGATGCAGATGAGTAAATGTAGCACTCATTTATCGACGTTTAACTCCCAGCAGACCTAACCTAACTGACTCATCCCAGTGAAGCCGTTCTCGTTTACGTATTATGTTCTACTCTTATTGACTGCATAAACCGTTTTTTTTTTTTGAACAAACCTCGTATATTATTTCTAACAAAAGCGGTTTGTGAAATAACAAAATTAATGGTAGTATAATAGCTTGTTACAGAATAAAATTTTGAGTTTGAGCAATTATTTTTATTTCTACTCAAAAAATTAAAATGTTGATTATACGTGAAACTGTCAAAAATAAGAGGAATTATATAGCAAAGTTTTATCCGTCAAATAAATCTTTAAATCTGTTGGGAAAATTATTATTGCCATTTTAAATTTCTTAAAACATAACTCTGTGAAAGGTACCATTTGACTAATAATATAATAAACAAAATACAAACAAAAATAGTAATGTTAATTAAAAAAGTAAATATATAATCAATATTTAAATATACCGAAGTCGATAAAATATCTTAAAATAAAACAGAAAAAAAGAGAATTTTAAAAAGAGATCGAAGAAAAAGGAAAAAAGTGAAAACTGACAAAAATTGTGGTATTTTTGATAATACTAAAAAGAAAAAAATATTTAGTGTATACAATTTCGTTTGAAATTAAAGAATTGCATTGTTGGATACCATGAAAAGCAGAGGATTTTAATAGCTCTTTTACCGAAACAAATTTGTCAAAACAACCGCAAAATTCCCAAAATCTTTTATTGCTATGATTCCCTCTCTCTCTCAACCTACTTCCTTCCTTCCCTACCTCCCTTTTTCTTCTCCGCTTATCTTCTTCTTCGGGATTTTCCAGTACTTCTTCGTTAATAACCCTATCCGTCCAGTTAATTTCCCTCATCCTTCTATAACACCATTGTTCAAAAACTTCAATCTTCGTTTTTTTGTGGACCAATGGTCCATGATACACATCCATACAAAGCAACACTCTACACAAAATTGTGTATAAAACCGTTTTTTATGTTTAGCGAAATATTATTACAAGTTAGGAGAATTCCTTTATTTAGGGAAGTTTTTTGTCTTCGTTTGATTCGGTGGTTTATCTCTCTCTTGCTTCTGCCATCTTTTGTAATGCTGTTATTTAGATGTGCATATTTATTTTCTCTCTATCAATTCTTACTACAGTCTTGGTTTTGTGTGTTGATATTTTACATACTGTGATTTTGGTCTCCTTCATAGTATTGGGTGTTAGTTCCATTTTCTCTTTACTGTTGGAGAGTAGGGCTATATCGTTCTGCGTTTATGTTGATCACATAAATAATTAACTTCATCAATTTTCTTCTGGATATACAAATTGAAAAAGAAAGAGGATAAACAAAGCACATCTCTGTCTGACATCCTTGATATGGTTCACTAAACAAAGAGAAATTTAAAAAATGATTATAAACTTATGCGCGTTTTTATAGTTTGGCCTTGTATATTTTATCTATTTGTGCACTTTTAGGAGATTTAATCTGTACTGACAGCTCGGTTGCCCACACAATGTAAGCTTCACAGCTTCATTGTTGTTGTAACAGGCAGGTCTGCAATTTTACTAATTGGTGTTTACCAAGATAATAATCAAATGTCTCTCTAATTACACAAAACCAACAAAGCCATTATTCTGTGTCAGGGCACTTAGTTTGGGCTGACGTGTAAGGTCAACGAAATTTATTATTTTTTTATTCTTCTTCTTGATTGATTTTCAAGAATGTCTGTTAACATCATTTTTCTATTGGCCAGTTCTGTTTGCTGCCCTCCAATAATAGAAATCTACGCATATTCATTATATTATTTATAGTTTTTACTATTTTGTGACACAGATCATAAATATCAAGGTCAAATCACTTTTTGGCGTATTTCACGATAGTGAATTAAACAACCCGCTGGAGTCTAATACAGAATTTACCTTCTTTTGTGCGGTAATGCGATGTCTTTTTCTTAGTCTTGATTCACTCTTGAAGGGGTTAAAGAGCTTAGTAATTGAGATATGGTCTGTGGGGTATTGTTTCTTACTTGTACAGAGTGTTTCACTCGCTCTTAGCTTTAAGTTAAAGCATCATACATAATTCAGTAAAACTTATAATAAACGTTCTATGGTGTGTGAGAAGTGTAGTGGTCTCATAGACATGTTTCGTCATAATTATCTTACAATTTTCTCGTGGGTTCCAATTTTCTCGCCAAATACTAACCAGGCGATGTTGCCAGTATGGTCCAAACCAATTTTCTAATAGTTGCGAACAATAAACCAAGACGTGTCATTGTCAAATTTCGAAAATGTATCAAATAATTTTGTTACCAGCGTGGTCCCGTGGTTGAGGTGCGAGTTGTGGAGCGGACGGAGCCGGGTTTATTTCCCGGTGCTCTCTGATGCCTGGCGGGTGGTCTACTAAGTCACTAAATGAATTTAGTGCCCCGCATCAGAGATGGTGCGCGGCGACCAGAGAAGTCGGACATATGAGAACCTTAACTTCTCAGTTCGCAGGCCATGCTCCGTTACGGGGCGTTAAAGCCTTTCCCTACTATTACCCTACTATCAAATAATTTTAATGTTTTAAGGCAAATGAAATACTCCACATGGTGATAAACAAATCACAAACAATCAAAACAGTATTGAAATCAAGGTTGAAATATGGTAATGGGTGATAAGTTAAGACATTTGTTAAAAGTGAGGTGGCGTCGCATACGTACAGTCAAGCGATTAGTAGTTAACTGTGTATTGTATTTACTTACACGCAAATATCGAAACGTAGGGGTTACTTGGCTCAGCCTAATGCTTTTATACTTACTCTCTCTTATTGGAGAAGGGTAGAGCTATGAGATGCGATTGCGATAAAAATGAATTCTTAACGGAGAACGACAAAAGAAAAATAAAATAAGATACTCTCTCTAAAACCACTAGAAAAACTAATAAAATAGAGAAGAATCCAAAAGTATGATGATAATCAAATATATTAAAGAAATACGGCATAGTCAAGAAAATCAACAAGAAGAGATTTAAAAAATGAGGAAAAACCTAAAACAACTAAAAAAGGAACAGCATGTGAACCACAGTAATACTACAAAAAGTAGAGAAATTGGAGAAGAAATGGGAAAATATAAAAGGGATAGAGAGAAGTTATAAAGGCTTGAATAAGGAAAGACAAAACAAAAATTTTTGATAATTGGATTGAAATTAAATTAAACAATGGAGATATATTGAAACAAAGATAAAATTAAATTCGGTGATTAATTTAGAAACAGCCTACAAAACCGTTGAGAATTGTTATATAGCTAAATGGGAAGTTTTAAAGAAAAAAAATAATTCTGGAAATGTAGAATGTTGAGACAAAGGACTAACGCAAGGTTTATAGAGTGACTTCACAGTAAATAAAAGAGATATAATAAAAAAATTAAAAGCGCGTTGAGGAAGAAAGAAATGGTTAAAACAATGTGATAATCGAGCCTCAAAAACGTTTTAATAATTAACGGGGAAATATAAAAATGCGACGAAAAAGAATTTATAGAAATAAAAAAATAAATAGGAGAAGGAAGTCCAAAAAGCTCATGGAAAAAGAAGACCGGAGCTCAAACCAAAACAACCAAATCTATAAATATGGACATGAGTGTGAAAGAAAATAAAAGAAAAAATATTTTTGTTAACGTAAAATGTAGGAAGGACACATTACTAGGGTGCTTTTAAGAATTTGGAAAGGATAATGGTTAGATACAAATTGGATACAGTGCTCGTACGGGAGATAAAACAGAAAAGACATTTTGTAATAGAACCAAAAATATATACTCTTCCTCTGTATTTATCTGTAACATTTATGTTGCACTCACGCAGATCGTTTCAATTGATAGCACTTCACTTGACTTCCTTGTGGATGCTTCGTTGCGTGACATTTATGCCTATTTGGGATCTAGCAAAAGGGCCTGCAAACGCCTGGAATGTTCGTGTCTTTGCACGTGCACAAGCAGTGCGGCCGGAAGACGTTATGTCTCCCGAAATCAATCCTGAAATCATTCAGTACAGGACGGATTTATTTTAATTATTAATAGATATACCGCTCATTGTAAATCTGTATTTTGAAGGTAAGAGCACGCTTGTGTCACCACAAATCAAGTGTTTATTGAGTGTTTATTGGAAATTTTCGATTATGCACAGTTGTAACAATATCTATATATGTGTGATATATAACTATATCATACAGCCAATTAAAAAGTTATGGGGAGTACAATTGTAATTATAAAAGATACTTTTTCTTTTTAATTTTATTTTAAGGTAATAATTTATGATTTACTCACTAAACTTTGTGCTACAAAACTTATTCTGCAAAATATTACCAAAATAACTCGGTAAATAATACCCTAGGCAAAAGAATGAAACGAGAACAAAGGGTTTCACCACAAAATACACCAAACGTACTCATGGAATAACTAACAAATACCAATCACGCTTATGACTTTTCTTTATTGATTTCAAAAGAGCCTTCAATTTTGTAAAAGGAAAAGAGAATCAAGAACTCTCAAAACATACTTGTAAGAGTCAACAAGATACGGCGAGAAAAAAATATTTAACACATATGACATTTAAAGATTAAACCAGTCATGCTATTCAATTTAAAAACATAAACTATAATGAAACTCATGTAGATATTTCTGAATAGAAGCCAGGAATTGTATTAATTCTTTACTACTATTAGAAAAGATCAATCAAGTAAAATCGAATTTAAAGAAAGTCGCATTTCTTCTTGATACTAAAACATAAAAAAATGTTTATAAGAAAGTTATTCCTTGTATTTGCTCATAATTAGCTCAAAATTTGAATTGCTGGTGGATCATAAATGCTATTGCAGTGGTGCAAACCCCAAATTCCGGATTTAGAATTGGTAGTAGGTCTATTATTAAATCAAATGAGATCCTAGAGCACCAGAAGATTTTTGAGCCTTGATATTTAGCCTCTGTTTCTTTTCTTCCCCCTCCCCTGCTCCCGAACAGAGGTTTTTTCTAAGTTTTTCAGTTCCAGTGAATAAAAATTTTATTTAGAACTCAAATTGATCTCAAAAATGTCATATAGTGAAAGCTTGTAAAAATTTTTACACGGAGTCTTTTTCCCATAAATCCGACAAGATTAGAAGTATTGTAACCCCGCCAAGCAGGCTGTTTGGCCAACTTGAAATAATGGAAGTATCCAGAAGATCATCGCCAAGCACTTTCATACCTAGCGGTTTGTTAGGCTAACAATATGATATTTAATAACACTGGACGTGAAAATCTTCCTACTTATAGAAACCTATCCACACTTTTATATTAAAGAAAGAACAAGCAACATGCAGTATTAATGGACAAATTGCGGAGTCGTGAGCAACTCAAAGGTTGGGAACTTTCTTTTTTGCAAAATTTCTGGTTGTGTAAATCAATTCTACAAAGTTATACAAAATAAAAGTTAAAAAAACCTTTGGACAAACTTAAATACAAAGTCAAAAAGAATACTTTTTTGTGGCATTGAATAATATTCAGAACATTAATAGACTTTAAAAACATTTAAAAGTACACCATAGGGAGCATTACAATAGATACAATGTCTCTTTTTTACAGATTGGTTTGATTGTTTCATTCAATTCTGAAGACCAAACTGTTCCTAATGAAGCTGTTTAAAAAGAGGGTAAAATAAGTAATAATGAATATTTCGATGAAATGTTATCTTCTACTAAAGCTAATGAGAAACAAATCATTAAGAAGTGTCTTATCTAAAGCACGTCATGTATCCGTCTTAGATCCATTTACTCTTGGTTTTTCATGGATCAAAGCTTTATGGTCTAAGGAGGCATATTTTCTATTTTTGTTTTGCACAAGAAGTAGTCAAAACACTTCTGGTAACCGTTTTGACCACCTCTCAATACACAAATACTAAATGTATTATATGTTGGTAGACATTAAAAGGTCAAAATTATGATAACTACAGATCCAATGTATACATGTTAAAAAAAGTGCATACAATTGGTGTGATAGTAGTGTCTTTATGTGGACAAAAATGTCTTTTTTTTGACAGTGACATTACTGCCACCAAGTTTGAGATAGAAATGGCTATAGAAAAACCTATTGAAGAAGTAGATAAAGCAAAAGGTGACAAACATTTTAACGAAATGTTTTCTTCTATATCTAAAGCCGTAGAAGCAGCCGGGAAACTGATCATTAAGAAGTGTCTCATCAAAAATACGTCATAAATTAGCCGCTAATTTATCGATTTTTGGTTTTCCCCTAGATCAAAACTTTATTATCCAAGGACATATATAGGAGTAAAATCAACTGACGCAAGGAGTTAAATCACTTTTGGCAACTATTTTTACCACTTTTATTTCGTAAATACTGGGCCTGTTATTTGTTTTAAAACTAAAATGTCAAAGCAAGAATAGCTATAGATTAAATGTATATCTTAAGAACACGGCTTCTGAAGGTTGTGATAAAGATATTTTATGGACAGACATGCTTTTCCTGACGCTGAAATTACTGACACCAAGCTGAGAAAACTATTAGAGAACAAGATAAAGCAAGATATAAATATTTTGACAAAGTTTTATCTTCTATATCTAAAGGTGTAGAAACAGTTGGAAAAGAAATCATTAAGAGGTGCCTCATCAAAAGTACGTCACGAATTAATTTCCGATCCATCGATACTTGATTTTTTTATAGATAAAAGCTTTATCATCTAAGGAGATAAAGGTCAAATCATTTTCGGCAACTGTTTCAAAACACAAATACTGAGTGTATTATACATTCTGAGACTTTAAAAATATCAAAATCAGGAAAACTGTAGATTCACTTTTTTTGTTATTGGCGCTACTAAACTTGAGATACAAATGGTTCATAAAAGAACTGTTGAAGAAGATGGTGAAGCAAATATTTTTGAGGGGCTTTCTTCTCCATCTAAAGAAGCAAATATACACAAAAATCAGACCAATAAAAGACATCTCAGCTAAATCACGTTCTATGTCAGCCATAGATCCATTGACTTTTAATTTCCATAGATGAAAGCTTCATCGTCCAATTGGATATATTTTTGATTTTAGTTTTGCATAAGAAGGGGTTAAATCACTTCTGGCTACTATTTTAACCACATCAAAACAGAAATACTTTGTTTAAAGACTTTAAATGTTAAAATCAAAACAACTGTAGATCTATTGTATGTATCTTAAGAAAGCTACCATAATGAATGTAATGGTAATGTTATTATATGGATAAGCATGTTTTTTCTGACGCTGTAACTACCGCTGCTTAACTTGAGGAGAAAATGGTTGACAAGAAAACTACTGAATAAGAAAGTAAAGCAAGTAACAATATATATTTCGATAGAATGTTTTCTTCTATATATAAATAAGTAGTAGTACGGATCTTTTAACGAAAACAAGTCATTCGTCAGCCGTAAGTCTATAGACTCTTGGTTTTCCCATAAACCATAGCATTATCGACCAAGAAAATGTTTTCCATTATGGCTTTGCACAATAGGAAGTCAAATCAGTTCCGTCAACTGTTTTGACCACCTCTCAATACACAAATGCTAAGTGTAGTATTTGTTCTGAGACTTCTAAATATCAAAACCAGGACAAATGTAGATTCGACGTGTGCACAGCCACTATGGGTGAGATATTAATATTTCTATGTAAATAGACCTATTTTTGTGACGCTAACATTACTGCTATCAAATGTGAAACAGAAATGGGTTCTAAAAAAACTATTGGAGAAGAAGACAAGGCAAAGATGATAAATATTTCGACAAAATGCTTTCTTAAGAGGTGCTTCACAAAGAATTGTCGTAAATTATCCGCTGATTAATCGAGTCTTTGTTTTCCCATAGATCCAAAGAAATATATTTTTGGTTTTGGCTTTGTACAAGAAAAAGTAAAATTACTTTTTGTAACTATTTTGACTACCTCTCAATGCCCAAATGCTGAGTGTATCTATTGTGAGACTTCGAATCAGGAAAACCGTAGTGGGATACCCCATAGCGGATGTGCGTCAAACAAATTTTGGAATTATATATTTTCAATATTACAATATTAAGTTTGCCAAAAAAAAACAATAATCGCTTACATGTTTTTTTTTTGCCTTTTCTAACTCTGCTTTATTTTACAACCCCATAAATTTTATAAACTTTTGTCTTAAGACAAAGGAAATCGCCCATCGTGTATAATTTAGATTGAGTTACGCCCCTTTGTATTTCCGCGAAGATTATGCCTTTTCTTTAGTAACAGCACAGTTTTGCCAGTGGTAAAACAGTTGAATAGCAGATATTTAAGGCTGCGCTATTTCAGTAAAGTCTTTATTAAGCTGTTTAATGTCCAGAGATTATTCTTGATGGGACATTTAGCCAACCTGTTCTTCAGGCTTTCGTCATGTTCGCGGTTTTTTCCTGTCCGTACCTGCGCGAGCCTGTTCGCTTCCCGCTAGTCACTTGTTTGTGCCTAGTCGTTAGTCATTTGTCTTACTTAAGCGGCCGTTTTGAGGATGGTGACGTCTCCCTTGGCCCAGATCACAACGCGCGATATATCGAGGCGAATCGCCGAAATGCAGCGGCGGCGCGACGAAATGGGGCGCGGCGAGCGCGCCTGATTGGCTGCCGCCGCCCAGGTGGGGACGCCGCGAACGTATAACTCGGGGCCGATCAGAACCAGTAAGTCAGCATGTTCGGGATGGTGTTGTGATTAGGCGCCTGCACGTGCACCGACGCTATGGCCCTGTCTGCAGTCGGCGCGCTGCCGCCGCGGCCCTTCGCGGCCCCCTGCCCCAACGACGAGAACAACAACCCCCTGCGAGGCGGCGGCGCCGCCAGGAGGGCGCTCTTCGGCGCGCCCGACCTGGAGGGCATCGAGGCGCTGCTGGAGGAGCAGCGCCGGACCGACGCCGACAGGCTGCTGCGCGTGTTCGGGATCAGCGTCTGTGATTTGGAGAGCCTGAAGGCTGAGGACGCGGGGGGCTCCTGCGGTGGCTGCCTTCTGAGGCTGAAGGTGGAAGGCGTCGCGACGCCTCCGAGGAAGGTTCTGGGATCTTGCAATACGCAGTCGCCTCGAAGAAGAGGTACGTAATTCATCTGAATACTAATTTATTTTTAGTGTCTTACCTACCTTTTCATCTAGTTCACATTTGGAACTCTGGTGAATAGGGTGGACAATCAAAATTTGACCAAAATAATTATTTATTATACTGACTGAACTGCAATTTTCCTTATAAAACCCCCCATTAATTTAATTGCTTAAAGATACAGATTATTACATAACAATTACGTAATAATGAATCGGGTGAATGGGGGGGATGATTAAGAATTCAAAAAAAAAACAGTTACCGGTCAAACAAAATCGGTGAAAAAGCAAACAACTTATATGCCGCATTATAATCAGGGACGAATCCCTTTGTTAATGTAGTAAACATGAATAGGTTAGGCTAACAAAAGAACCGTTTGTAAGGGGATGCGGGAACACCCCTTTGAAAAGCGTTAAACATTCTATTAAACGTCATGTTTGATATTCATTTTGCCAATCAAACTAATGCCAAGCCTAAGCGATGTGCAAGATGTATACGGGGGTTGATTAAAATATTGACGTAAGCTGTTGATAAAAAAATTGTGCTTTCTTCATCTTCTCTTTTTTATTTTTGGAACGAAAGTAGATGCAATAGATTTGTTAAATTTTTTAGGAAAAAAAGAATTATGTACAGAAGCTTTTACAGTTATTTTTATTTGGGGGGGGGTAAAATATCACTAATTATTTTAACATTTTTTGTGTTTATTTTTATATTGATCATTTATCTAGTTCACCGACTCTCTTTTTTTCATATATGCAGCCAGAATGTACTATATTTTCTTTGGGGGATGCATAAAGTACTAAATTTTCATTTTAGATAAAATTATTTTTGGGAGATAGAAGTACGATAAGAGTATCGCAAATAAAATTTCTTTTTCGCTATCGCATACCGTATATGGTCTTGATTTTTTTTCCTTCGTTCTAACGCTTTCTGGAACACAATTTTAGTAAAAAATTCTGATTTTTTTTTTAAATTTCATTAGTTCTTAAATTGTTCTGGATTTTCTTGCAATGTTAATTTTATTATATAGCTGGACAATTCTCATATTGCAGTTTTACCAATACACAATTAAGACTAATTTTGCAAAGATTGAAGCAAATAAGGTGATGGGCCGAAGAATTTTGCAGAGTACATTAAAGGGATGTCTTCATAATTTGTTTTCAATACAAAGAAGGTAATTGCGGTATCAAGGAGAATATAGTAGATAACTAAGAAAATTTTTAAATAAATTATAAAACATCCAAAAAGGTTCTTTATGATTATGAACATTAAGCCTTCCGATCAAAATACCAAATAACGCATCTAAGTCAAATTTTGCTCCTCTACCATGTGGTGTGTCAAAACCTAGGAATGTCTTTCCGGCTAAATGGCGATAGTGAACATAAAATCTCAACAGAGGCTACACACTAAATGACACTTTCATTATATTGCTGAGTTTATTCATCATCAGCTTTAAGATTGTATAGAAGAGCAAGCTTGTCTTGAACATGTTAAAAGCTCAAAATTTCGGTCCAGACGGGAGCTGAAGGAAACGAAGAAACAAACTCGTTTGCTAAGGAAAAAGAAACTTTTTACCGGTAGATCCAGAACCTTCTTGTAGATTTGTCCATCTAATGGAGGAGATCATTACAAAAGAAAGTAAAATGAAACATTAGAAAAACTCCCTTGGCTTGGAATTTTGATCGGAATCTTAATAAGCTGCTGTAGACTAAATAGTCACACCAAGAAAATTAGAGTGAAAGGAAAAAAGCTTTGTAAATTTAAGGCTAAGCAGAAGAAATTCCAATATACATTCTAACCAATTGTGGAGCACTATTTACGGAAGATTGGGAGTTTTCATGAAACTCGACACAATTTTAGAAAAGGTGACGCTGCTGAAGTTAAATAAGTCTTCGTCTTATTCAAAGCTATAAAATATTTTAATAGAATAACGAGTGTAGTAGTTCCTAGAACATGCTACAACACCCAGACATATCTATATTTTTAAATTAGAGAGGATTATCTCAATTATTTCATTTTTATTAATTTATGAGTTATTTTGAAGTTGGAGTCATAAATTTGTAAAACGCGCAACTGCAACGATGTATGTCATTTAATTTTGTCACTACGCCACCGTTGGTAGTTAGCACAGCGCAAGCTTTGAATGCACTTCTATTTACTACTAGTTTATTTTGACAGTTTTCATTTGAAAAAAGAGAAAATTATGGGAGGAGGACATTGATTTTAAAAATGTAGCAGCAGAAGCTTGAAATATAAAGTGCATTGCTAAAATACTGTTTACTGCAGAAATGCTACAAATTAATTGGGAATTAAAATTTTTCCGGACAAAGAGGGTGTGATTGACAGACCAATGAGGCCACGAAATTTTTCTTTTAAATAAGATATTAGGCTTGAGTATTTTTGAAAGAGTTTGGAAAACTCACACAACAATTCTTTTAGTTAGAAAACTTTAGACCCGTTATTTGAAATAGCAGATCATGTAAATCAAGTTTTGATTATCTGAAATGTGATATACTGTTCAAAGTATTGCATTTTTCTGCAAGGGGGCGCTTTCGTGAAAATCGTACATGTCGCCGTGCCTTTATATTTAGGGAGGGGAAATTAGGAGGGGAGGGGGTCAGGTTAACCTGAGGACAAATTACTAGTTTTATCGACCTTTCTCTAAACAAAAATTCTGAAGATATTTTAACATTTCTATATGATTGTCTTTGTTTAAATTGATGGTTATATTGGGAAATGAATTCTTTTTTTCCATAGAAGAATACTGTAGGCTAATTCTAAACAAACATTTTTGCAAACCAACTAAATTTGCAGACTACAATATCCTTCTTGAAAGGAGGGGGCACATGATACAAATTTTTATAGTAAGGAAAAGAAAGATTCTAAAAGGGTGGAAATATCCTCCACTCATGGTGATACGGTTGACTGACAACCAAAAGTTCCTCAACTCAATCGGTTATTCGAGTTACCTGCGTCCCAGCCCGTAATCTTCTTTCTCGCTAATGATGGATCTCTGGTGGAATAATAGTCTACTTCTATGTCAGCTACAGAAGAATTACTCTCATTGGGTGCTTGTGGCTAACTTTCCAACTACTGGATTGGCGTAACCTTAAGTAGTCTCGTAGAGCATAGTGGCCAATTCTTTGATAATCATAGTGGTTGAGAATTTTGCATGCGAAATTCTTTATCCCATACTAGGTTTGATGATGGTTTTGAAGACTCTCATAGCTTGCGTCTTAGATATTATAACCGAAGGATGCTTTCATTTTTTCTGCCACGTCTATGATGTGGTAGCTCCTGGTGAGTGTGGCCTTTTATAATATCAATAGTAAGTAAGGTCAGGTTTTCTCTTTTTGTCTTTTTTATGAATAGCATCACTGTACCCTTCTAGGGATTTATTTTCTATTCGTTAGCGATCAAACAAATTTTTTAGGTTGTCACCACGTCGTCTGCAAACTTGACTGTCTTTATAAAGGGCGTAGTAAACATGTTGCAGTTGAACAGGGTATTCCCCCACGTCACCAATATGAATCCAAAACCTTCTTTATTTCAGGCGGACTACTGGATAGATGTTGAGGCTATCCTGAACACTATCGCGTTGTGATAAACCTTGTTAAAGGATTTAGCCACGTCTAAAAATACACCAGTGACCTCTTCCTTCTTATATGCCTCAGTAATGCATTCCACTACTATTAGGAGCTGGAGGGTGGTGGAGTGACCTTTCTGGAATACAAACTGATTCTTCTAGATCAGTTGAAGTTTTCAACCGCTTTCCCAGGATTGGTACCAAAATGAAGAAAAATGTCTTAGGCTTAAAAAATATGAAACGTCCTCCAGATTCTACTGACGGAGAAAACGTCGTAATGGTAAAACAGTGTTGGTTATAATAGTCCTAAAGATGAGAGAGAGAGAAAAAGCTGTTTAGAATACCACATAGCCCGAGTGGTTGATCAAGTACTTGGTATTTGAGGCGGGGTAGGGGGGCGGGGTTCATTTTCTTAAAAAAAGACATTTTCAGCACCGATATAAAACCTTTATCCCTCTAATACTGATTTTGAATTTTTGTTTCAAAATTTTCAAACTTGATCTATTATTTAGGACTATATATGCGAGGGCTATTTTTTTTCAAGGTCCGATTGGTCGCTTCGGGGAAAATCCGCTAGGTCTGTGCTCAGACGTGTTGCGCTGTGTCTGTAGTTGGCCCACCGAACGCATCGATTCGCGGTTGTCATTTCTGAGTATGTAGGGAGCACATAAACATGCTTCGAAAAATAGAGTCTCCCGCCAAATGTGAATTGCGTTCAGTTATTCGATTTCTGAATGCTGAAGGAAGCAATGCATCTGAAATTCATAGACGAATGAGTAAAGTGTACGGAGAAACGTTCATGAGTGACAGCAAAGTGCGGAAAGCCAGTGTCAACCGATGATCTTGTTCAGCGCGTGGATCAGGCGATTCGCGGAAATCGTCGGTTCACAATTTCTGGGTTAAGTGATTTGTTTCCGGAAATTTCACCATTGTGAGTGAAAGACTCGAGTACTGCAAACTCTGCCCAAGATGCTGTCTGACCATCACAAAACTCAATGAATGAGCGCCGCATGAACCTTCCTACAGCGCTACCATTACGACGGAGATGAGTCTTGGACAAAATTGCCACAGGAGATGAGACATGGGTCCATTACGAAACTGAAGAAACGAAAGAGCAATTCAAACAGTTGATGCATTCACACTTCCCGAGTCGTAAACCAGTAAAGTTCAAGCGCACGTTCTCCACCAAAAAGTGTACGGCTACAGTGTTTTGGGACAGTAAAGGTGTTCTCTTGGTGGACAACGAGCTGCAGACGAGCGTAAAGAATTGGCTGAATACACAGGCGGCTGCTTTCTATGATGAAGGTATTGGAAAATTGGTACCACGCTACGACAAATGTATGAATCGGAACGGCGATTACGTCGAAAGGTAGCTTAATGTTGTATCACATTGTTCCATATAAAATTTTCTTGATTCTGACTTTTTTTTTCATTTAGCGACCAATCGGACCTTGAAAAAAAATAACCCTCGTATATATATATAAAGTGGGGGGAGGGGTGGAAGGACGTCAATGATCCACAAAAGAGTTATGGTTTGTTCTACATTCTAAAGGTGGGGAATTAATAATAATAAAGTTAAAAATATATGTTAGTAATTATACGCGGTTCAAACATAAAATAATTTAAGAGTACGATTATCGTACTAGAAATAAAAATTTGTTATAACTTCCAATTCGTTTTAGCTTATTAAAAATTTAAACATTCTAAATTAAGGAAATCATCAATTTTTTTTAATTATTCGAGTTGAAAAATGATGTTATCGGTGTGTACATTACCAAATAATTGTTACAGAAAAATCAAGATCATAGTTCTATAGAAACCAACAGAGAAATCGATTTAACTAAAACAGAACTGATAGAAAGCTAAGGTGAAATTGGAAGAAGATGGAGAAAACGATCGTGAATGAGATAAAATAACACAGACAAAATAAAAATGTAAACCATCAAGAAGGAAGAGCATATCGGACCTTCATTTGGTGGTTCGTTCTACGAACTTCTTGACCAACCGCTGTATGGGAGACTATTGCGGAGGTAATTTTCTTAAGGTGCAGCTAACAGCACCTTCCTTCAAGCCAAAGGAAACCCTCCGCTTATGTTCATTCTGGTGCATCCAGCAATTATGCAAAACAATCAGGCGCGGACAATAGGCAATCAAATCACCTACTCGCCGCAGTATATTTATTCGGCCTTGGAGCTCGCGGGCGTCATTTTTTTCCAATCACAATCGGCAATGATATATGCAGACGGCGTAATGTGGTTGTCTCGCCTGCGTCTAGCCAATCGCCTCGGCCGATAAGATCATTCAAAATCCATTAGATTCGCGCCGCGGATCAGCGGAACTAATCACTCTGCGGAGGATCGACCTGCTTGCCTTCGGCTAATCGGCTCTCGACGTCCCCAGCAGTAGGCTGAATGGAATTTACAGCCAAATATTTCCTGTGATATAGGCAACCCTTGGTGCATCATATAAGTAAATTTGGTAGCACCAGCAAATAACCTAACCTTGTGGAAGATCGGGCAGATTCCGTCAATTTGCCAGGTTCCGGAAATCCACTGCCACTCCTTGTGGTCGCGTCAATTAACGTTCTCTTCTGCCGGATAATTCATTGAGCTTTGTTTATGGCCGCGATTCGGCCCAAGGCAAAGCACGTGCGGTGCCCACGTCCATGCCGTTCAGTGACTAACCGCTGGAAGTTGCTATTAGAAGCAGCGCTGCAAGTCTCGACGCGATTGCAGGATTTATTCGAAAACCGCAGCGTTAGTCAGCTAATTGTTTTGGGCTTGGCTTACGACTCCCACCAGGCGAAGTAAATGCATTTATTTATTTTTTTTTATAAGAGGCTCCAACGTACTGTAGCCAGTTTCGTATGTTTTTACAAAAAGATCGAGTATGATAAATTAATATGGATGATTAGATGACATTTTTACGTATCGAACTTTTTTACAAAAGTGGAATTTAAGACTTTATCCACTATTGTTGACCCAAACTTGCTGATTTGATAATTCAGAATTTAGTTGCAAAAGAGACTTGCAAAAATCCCCAAAGCAACAGCAATAAAACGTTAAAAGACCAAGTTCTTGATATATATGCAACAAATTTGAGAAGAGCTGCACCATAAAATAGAAACAACGGTGGAAATTAGAAGATAAAGACTTACGTGACCTTGGTTTGGTTAGAGGAAACTGCAAAATCTTCTAGATGAAACAGAAAGATGACTTAAAGAGAACAGAAGATGTGGACAGTAGGAATAATGAGAAAAGGGGTATATTCAATGAAGATCTAAAAAAATGTGAAAGAATTGACTGAGACGAAAAGGCTTATGCCCAAAAAGATTTATGTTGAACAGAAATATATGTTTCTGAAAAACAGACATTAAAGAACCAAATGTATTAGAACAAAATTGTGCCAGAAAGGGAAGGGAACGTCAATTTTAAAGAAAGACTTAGTTCAAATCGTGTAGTGTAAAATAAAAAAGACTCGCGTCTGAGAATGTCCATGTTTATATTTTGTAGTTGTCTAGCACTTGGTAGTGAGATTCGAATTTTAGTGAACACCACGTTATAAGTTTTCTTAGATTCTATCCAGACATCATATACCCTAGTCTGATAATTTCACTTAATGAATATGACACTGCAATCATTTACGGATATGAAGATATCTGTATGCACTATAACAGGTGGACAGTGTTTTACAACGCCATAGATATTGAAATTGATGTTATCCATCAATAAAACGTGCAGAAATACTTAAATGTAGGGAAAAAAACATTTAAAAGTAGGTCGAGGGAATAGACTGAATCATCTGAATGATAATCTGAATAATAAGTTGAGGAGAAAACATAAATGAAGTATTAAAAGGATAAGAGAAGATTTATACGGGGATAGGGAAAAATCTGGAAAAACAAAGACAAATACCACAAATTGGGAGTGTTTTAACAAAGGATGAGGTACAGGTAGAGACTTTAATTGGTTAGGAAAAATCTTTTGAGAACAATGGGAAAATCGCATAAAATATTAGAATAACTAATAAAGTATTCAGAATATTGTGCTAGTAAGTAAGGAGCACCCTGAACGAGTTGGATAAGAATAGGTATGAAAATTAATTAAGAAGAACAATAAAGGTTTGCCAGAATTAATAGCATGAAATAGAAGAAGCTTGTGTTTGAAAACGAGAACTTACTACACTCTCTACAATTCTAGATCATTTTGCAAACAACATGGCGTCAGGATGCAAGAAAAACCAGACAACTTTGAAGATTGGTTTAATTTTTGGCAAATTCAAATTCGATGAAGGAAGATCTGTCTCCGGGCGGTATCTTCGAATGCCCCATTCCAAGGAAGAAAGAATCTATTTCTCTAGAGCTTTCCCATATCGAAGAAGTTGCAAAAAGGAAAAGCAGCGGTAGCATTTCTCGATAAGTGTCTATAAACCCACGATGACTTGTACAGCATTAGTCTGGAGATACGCACCAAAAAGAGTTTCAAGCGATTCAGAACCCGGTGCCGAAAGTGGCCATTCCCTAGGATATAGAATTTTCAACCATCACGGAGTTTGTGAAAGAATTGATGATCATACTCTACAAGACCACCCAAAGTTACCCAAATCCAGCAATTGGGAAGCTATCAACAAGTCCGAAAACAGATCCAGTTAAGAAACTTTCGGCCCAGCCAATCAATTGCACCGCCATAGCTTGTGGATGTTTTCCCCCTCAGAATCCATATTTTTCTTATTATAAAATTTTTTATCGTGCACAACCCACTCCCCGCCCCAAGAATTTTTGAGGGTATTTTAATCCCTTAAATTTAATTTGTATGATCCATCAATTTGTAAATTTTTAGTTTCTCATTCATTCTTCTACTAAAAAAAAGACGAACCTGTTTGTAAATTAAAAAAAAACCAACAAAATTTTTGTTAGAAATCAGGTCTATAAAAGTGATGATTTTTTAGGATTTTTCTGGAAACCTACTTTCTTTTCCCAAATATAAATGCGCAACTGTGCTATTCGTAAGATGGATGAAGACCTAGTTGCAATCACTAGCTTCAAACGCGCGATCACGCGGAGATTTCAAAACGCCCTTCAACGGAAAATGTACTGTCTGAGCAGTATATCACATTGAAGATTCAAATTTTTAAAAAAAAATCTCTGATTAAAAATTTTTGGCTACATAATACCCCCTTTGTCCGGAAAAATTTTAATTTAAAACATCACTTGCCGCTTTTTATAGCAATTTACTATATGTCTTATATTTTCAGCTTGTACTCGTGCTTTTTTACTTCATTATAATCGATGTACTCCCATAACTCTCTTTTTTTAAAATAAAGATGAAAATATAAAAGTTTAATAACTCTGAAAAATATAAAAAATTATAGCGCACGTGAGGCTTGCGTTGTGCTTGCTGGCAACGGTGGCTTGGCCACATAGTAATTTAAAATTCAATGTCGAATGAACATACAGCCCGGTTATGAACCACCGCTGCAGTTGCGCTTTTTGGCAATTACAGACTCCAACTTGGAGTTAGTTCGTAACTCGACAAAAATAATTATATAAATGAGGTATTCTCTCTTATTAAAAATATAGATATGCCTGAGGGGTTGTAGCATATCCTAAAAGTCACTGTACTCCCTAGTGTACCAAAATATTCCATAATTTAAATAAGGTAAAGATTCCACGCTCTACGGTCGGTCTAAATACCAAACGTATTTAGAAGATGTTGGTAATCCTAAAAACATAGACCGAGCAAAATAAGAAACTGAAATTAAAATTAGACAAGAGTGGGCAAACCATCTATCGAAAAAAAAAAAGAACAATAAGTAGGGACATAAAAAATATCTTAAACTAACAATACAAAGTACCTTATATGGAAGACGTTTGTTCTACAAAGCTTTGGTAACTAAACTAATACTAATAAAACTTCTTTAGGTCCTCTTAAAGTTATGATAATATTGAACATACAACAAAGAATTGAGAAGTTATATGCCCTAAACGCATGTCAGGTATCGCATTTGAGAACAATTTAAGGTATATTAATGGAGATCATACAAAATACGAAAAAGAAGAAAGATCATCAAAAATCCAAGGTGTATAGGATGTGAAAGATTCAAACGCACAGTAATTGACGCCATTGATATCCCATTTGTGTTCTAAAGGAGACACAAACATAAAAAAATTAGGAAAGAGTTTCAAAAAATAGAGACAATGTCCAAAGTATTAGCCAATTTATATTAGATGAAAAGTTTCCAAAAGTTATACACGAATATAAATTAATTCGAAGAAACAATTAAGAATAAAAAAAAATAAAACCAAGACTAATAGCCTAAGACGTGAAAGGTTCAAATGGGTTGCAACTGAAGACTTTGATATACCATTAGTTTTTGTAAAGATTTCTAAGCAAGGCAGAAATACATAAAAGAGTTAGATATGAACAAGTACGAGGCTCATGGAGTTGTACAGAGTTATAGAATTGCTTTTGCACTTTTCCTACCCCCACAAAAAATTTGCTGCATCTTTCAGCTTCTTGATCGAAAAAAAAATTCAAATTGTTTTGATTTGAGTTTAGGCTTTTGTTTTGTTCTCTTATTTTATCAGCACGTGTCCAAAACCCACTTTGGACAATCTTATCCACCAAATAGCACTTTTTAACATATCAAATAGTGTCTAAAAGTTTTTTCCCAAACGTAACCTTTATTTCTACCAAGTGGCACCGATAAAAATTTTGGTTAATCTTTATGTAGTCCAAATACCAACCACTTAATGAAATTGCCTAAATATTCTATAGTTGTGAATATCATCTTCCATGAAGCAACTGTCATTATTTTGTTCTCTTTTTCCCAATACTTTCTAGCGAAAATTCAATTCTGAAGACCATTCGACCTTGACAGTCTATCAAAGTCTAAAGTTAGGGTGTTTGATATGCTATTTGTTCTGTGGTGTATGGCAAAAATGAAAAGTAAGGTTTTGGTCCAAAAAGACACTTTATGGCTATTCCTCAAAAAAAAAGATCTAAAAGGATATAAAAAACTTTGCATACGTCGAGAAATAGTTTTGAAATTTCAACTTCTTATACTGATGGTTGTATAGAGCAAAAAAAGTCTTGCAAATTACAACTCATGCAATTACCGCGCTTCTGCATCGGCGAGTGTTTATGCACTCCTGGGAGCGTTTGTGGCACAAATTAAACGTCGGGATTACCTTAAGTCGACACCTGAGCGTACGTGCTCAAACGAGCTGCAGGCACGTTAATTTAATCGGCTTCTGTGGCTACAAATGATAGGTGCAAAAAGCAGCGCGCGCAAAAAGAGCCTTAATGGCCTGTGCCACCGGGCGTACTTAATTGGGCTATTTAATAAGGCCTTCACTCCGGCAGCTCGCTGCAGCACGACGTGTCAATCGGCGGCGGCGTTTTTTGTAGTCTGCGTCAAGCTTTAGAATATTCCATACAAAATCTATAACCAAAAAATATACGTAATGAGTGGTTAAGTGCTGAAAATACCGCTTTAGAAATCTCCATTTTAGGTGCGTGCAATTTTTTTGGTCAATTCTATTCCAGGCGGACCGCTAAAACGAGACAGTTCAAGCGCGAGCTGCTACAAAGGAAAGGCATTAGCGGCTACAGACCGCGCGTTCGGGCCGGAATGGCTTTTTTAGCCCGGTAATGAGGTACGGCCGCGCGGCCGACATTTCCCCGCGCGGTAATGACGATGTTCCTAAACAATGGCTCAAGACAAAAGCGGTATTAAGTGATGCAAGGCCGAGCGTGCTCGGCGGCTCTACATTCCTGCTGCATTTCACACACTTAAAATCTCGTTTGAAATCATAATTCTGGAGTGTTGCGTCAGGAGTGGCCGTTTATGGCCCTAATGGCGGCTTGAAGTCGCTCCAAACGCGATGCGATTTTGTTTTCTACGTTGGGGAAGATCGAGAAACAAAAGAGGCCCAGAACAACTAGAACAGAACTGAGCTTGGACTGGTGCTGATTGAGAGAGAGGTTAAATATCGAGAATTTTGACACCAGTGACGTTGCATCAGAGTTTGCTCTTGGGAAACTTGGAAGTATTTGCCAATAAAAATATGGGAAAAACAATTGAACCCCACCCACTTTGCCATACTCTTGTGGTATGATGGGCATACATTAGTTTTCCCAAGTCTTCATATTTAACAGTTTTCTTGGACAAAATAGACAAGATTCTAGCAGAATATCTACTTTTTTATTTCGAACTTCTTCTTTCTCGTTTTAACTTTTTGCTTTGTCGCGTGAGATCCTCGCTGCATTTTCAGCAACTTTCTCTGTACTAAACCATTCTTCTTGGTTTTCTAATGTTCTTCCTTTGAATATATTAGTGTTAGTATATATACACTATTATATAGCTGCAGTTTAGCTTTTGTTTATGAGTGTCTTGTTCTTATTATTCTGCTCAAGGTTTTTGCTTATTATTGTTCCTAGATATCCGTAAATTCATAGGCATTCTAATTTTATCTGTGTTGCGTGGTCGTTCATGGCTTCTAATGGCGGCTTGAAGTCGTTTCAAATACGATTTTGTTTTTGACTTTGGGGTAGAATAAGAAACAACAGAACATCTGAACCAGAACTGAGTTTGAACTGAGAGAGGTTAAATATCGAGAATTTTAACAACAGTGACGGTTGCATCGGAATTTGCTCTTGGAAGCAGTTGCCAAAAAATGGGAAAAATACAAATTAACTCTGCTATTTTAGCACATCCTCGAAGTCTTCATATTTAAAATAGTTTTTTGAACGAAGTAATAGATGTACAGTTGGTTATTTCACCATGAACAAGATTCCAAACAGAATGTCTGTTCTTTGGTTTTGAACACCTTCAACTTTCTGGTATGGAGTTCTCGGACCATTTTCGGTTACCTTCTTTATTAGAAGCCATTCTTCATTCTCTAGTGTTCTTTCGTCTATTCGTTCCAATTTTTCCAAACGCTCTTTTCATTGCATTTTTGGCCTTCCCTGTTTTCTTTTGTTTTCTCTTTTTTGGTATTTTTCTTTCATTTAGTCTTATTATGTGGCCATACCATTTCTGTTGTTTCCTCTCTATAGTTTCTAGCAATGGGCGTTCTTCTCTTAATGCGGTGTTTTCACCCTGTTCTTTCTTGTTCCCACCATCTTCCTTCAATATCTTATCTCAATTGCAGTTTTTTTGCTTTTCTATTAGTAGCTATATAGCTGCAGTTTGATTTTTGTACTTATTTCGCTTTTGCTTATAACGATTTTGTCTATCTGGTAATACTACCAGTATACACTTTGCTTCTTTGCCTGTCCTTCTGCAGATATCTTGTCCACTCCTGCCTACTTTGCTTATTGTTGTTCGTAGGCATTCATAGCTTCTTGCGCACTCAAGTTCTACTCTTTTTATTTCTCTTCTGTTTTGCATTTTACTATATTTAGTTCTGTACTCTTATTTTTTATTTTCATTGTCCATGCGTCTAAAGATTGTGGCATATATCTTTGAACTTTTTGCTGTTATTACCGTCATTTGCAAAAACTAGACCTTCCCATTGAAGTTTCCTATTTGAGCTTTTGGTGTTATATTTTTTAGTGTTTTGTATTATTTATTTCATGTATATGGCAAATAGCAGCGGACCAAGGCTGTCACCCTACTTTATTCCTTTTTCCATAAATAATTTCTCTAATTTCATTCATTCTTATTGCCCCTCTTGTTTGTATAGACTTTCTACTCTTTTCTGTACTTGGTTAGATACTCCTGCTTCCGTTCTTTCTTTTTTATTTTGGAATTGTGTCGAAAACTTATTTTAAGTCGAGAAATCCCAGGTATAGCGTTCTAAAAATTTTATGTAGCCATCCTTAGTGCAAATATGTAATCATGACTTTGTCTTTCCTTTTAGTAGGCTGTTTGTCCTTTTTGTAATTCGTGTTCAAGTTCTTGTTTTACTCTCCTTCCACCTCTCTTGTGTACATTTTTTATACTACTCAAATAGACAAATAGATTAGTAGTTGCGCACCCTGTTGTTTGTTTTTTTTAGGAATTTTTGCATTCATCTTGCTATTCCTTTGGGTTTTCATACTTTGATTAGATGATTAAGTAGTTTTGGTCCCCCATATTCCTCAACTTCCTGTTGCTTTTCCTGACTTGAGTTTTTTGATAGTTTCTTTTTCTTCTTAAATTCTGCTTCTGTTATTGTTGTTTATCTTCTTTATCTTGTTGTAATATCTTTTTCAATCTAAATTTTTCTAGAGGTTCTGCGGATACCAGTATGTTTCCTTTACTTGTAATACTTCTTACTTTTTTGCCACAATTCTCTCGTCATTTCCTTATTATTCCCCAGAAATATTTTCTGGCGTCCTGAAGTAGTTTTGATGTCCAATATTTAAGTAATTTGAGTTTTCCCTTTTGCTGTTCTTCCTGACTTTAGTTTTTTGATAGTTTTCTTCCTTCTCAAGTTCCTCTTCTTGTTGGTTACCTTCTTCTTTTTGTTGTAATGTCTTCTCTACTCTAAATTTTTTCAGGTATTGAGTATTTCCTTTTCTTCGCATACTACTATGTTTTTTTTATTCCTAATGCTTTTATTTTTTGTCATAATTCCCTTGTAATTTTTTTATTATTCTCCAAGAATGTCTGATGTTGTCTTGAAAGTTATTCTTTATTTCTCTTTCGAATCCCTTCCTACTGCCTTTTCCTCACTTTTTGCACTACATATTTTGATTCATTTTTTCTTTATAAATAGATCTTATCTTTTTCTCTTTTGGTTATTTGGTTATTGTTTTTATATTTTCTTTAACTGTATTATTTTATGATCTTATTCTACTCTTTCCTGTTCTTCCAGCTTGTTGCCGAGTTTACTTGCATCTTCTTCTCTTTTCTCTTCTTCATTTAAATTTTGCGCTTGTATTCTATTTTTTGTTTTATATTTCTGCTTTTTTCTAGCCTAAAATTCTGTCTTCTCTAAATGCAGTTTGTGGTTTAGATTGAGCTCTGCTTCTCATCCGATATTGTATGTTTTGCTTCTCTTGTGTATGTACTACAATTTTATGATACTTTTTGTTCTTACTTCTTCTGCTTCGAATGTTATTTTATAAATATTGTTGTTTGTAATAGACGCTTCCTATGAGTACCTAGTTTCTTATGCAAAGATTTAATACCTTTTCTTCATTTTCATTTAAAATATCTTTTTTCTATTGTATTTTCCATGTTTTTTGCAGTATCTGCTGGAATCCCACTCCTCCGCTATTAGTGTATGTTAACTCGTTATTTTATTTTCTAATATTTTTTTGTTTTCTGATTAAGAATGAGTCCTTCATTTGGATTTTTACCCCTCAAAATGCTCTTTTAGATCATTCTAATTCTCCTGAATGGCATGGTTAATTGGTTCAATTGCGTTAAATGATTGTTTGGATTTGACAGTTTTTCTCAGGTTTTTTTCCAAATTTAATGGCCATATTGTCCCCATTTCTATTTTAAGAAAAAAATGTTTTAAACAGTATAACATATTTAGACTTGGATTGAAAGACCATAGCTAATAACAGTAAGAGCAGCAAAGCCCTTGTACTTAATCTGTCGTTTGTTGCAGGCTTCTGTCCGTCGAGAAGGTGTTCCTGTGCGGGAGAGAGCAAGACTACAACTGCGAATATCTAGCGCGAGTCTGGCCGGGCTTAGGTAGTTTTCTTGGCCACCTTCGTCTCCGGGGCGTGGTGGGAAGCATGCAGCAGTTGCCCAAAGTTCCAAATACGTGTATTTATTTTACTTTAATGCTGTAACATAGTAGCGTAGGCACTTAGCTCGTACGTGGCTTAATTCGTTACTGTCTAGTCTTGTACAATAGCATATGAATATTATTAAAATTGTTAATAAAACGTATTATGATAAGCTGTCCTTTTGTTTGGAGTTGCACTTCAATACGAAATGGAGCAAAAAGTTGCCTGAATTGGAGAAAGTATCCATGCGCCAGCAGAAGAGTTTCCAAAAATGTTAGAACGTTCACACATTATGGTGTTGTCACACGCTCAATATTGTGTTTTTTGTTCAATCCAGTGGTTAAGTAACAATTCAAATAAAAATTTAGCAAAGAAGGAAGAGGAAGTATGCACTTTTGCTTTGGAGATATGATGTACATTCTTTTAGACGACTGTATAACAAAACAAAATCATCTAACGTGTAATAGAAACGGTGGTGGATTATCTTGGTCTATTAGTCCAATATTGTTTCTTGGAACGTTGAAAACTATTGTTGACTAAACGGAAGAGTCTGTTCTAATGTGAGTTGTGTTTTCAAAGAAGGTCTAGTTGAAATGCTATCGCATTTCTGGAAAAATTGTAGATGGTGTAGGTTTTTGTAGATTTGAAGGTCCCCATCTCCTTCACATTTTGACCATATCGATTGAGGCCTAGTTCAAGTAACTTAGTACGACATGACGCTTGGTTACTTATCCCATTAGCAGCAGCATGCGCGGACGGTTGGCCCATAGCGCCCACATTAATTACGACCTCGGCGGCGGGGCCTCCGGCATACCCCGCGCGGGCAACTCAACCGTCTTCAGCGAACTAATTGTGTTTTCATGGTAGGCTGCCACTTACGATTTGATTTATCTGAGCGTGTCGGGCAGATGTCTTGCTTACCGTTCCTGCAATTATCTCTCCCAATTGCCACTCGGCGGTGTAGCCTTCGACAGCTCCGAGGCGCAGGCCCCGTGGCATATTTTTAGAAGCGCGGGCCGCCGTAAATACCTCGGCTAATTACCCAATTTCGGGACTTTGTCCGGCTCCGCCGCACACCTCGCCGGCCAATCTGAGCAGGATGCAATTTGCCGGTAAGGTTCGGCGGCATTAGTTCCGGTCTGGTGCGGGCGACGGTTACAGGACTCCGCACCTCCGTGCACGCCACCCGCCGGAAATTAATGGGAACGAATTTCCACGGCAATTTAATTCACATTTATCTGCCTAACGAGCGCGGGCCCAGTCGCGAGGGCTTGTCGTCCTGTCGAGGAGTCGGTAACGTCCTGGCGATGTCGCCATCAGGTGCAACGCATTCATCCTCGGGAGGTTTTCGGAAGAAATCAGAGCCGTAACAACCTGCGGGGCGGAAGTGGCCTTGTGAGATCCCTATCGTGTAGGGGTGCATTTGTTTATCTTCATTATTTAAACACGCATAACTCAACGTTTTTTATGAATACAACCAAAACCTCTTCCTGTTTCCGAAACTTTTCTAACCCTAAATACCTCTGATTTATCTTCTTAATTTCCTTTGAAATTTTTCTGAGTCTAAACGTTTTAGTTTATTTTTTATTGATAAGGAATAGTATCACAAAATACCGTATGTCTCAAGCAAGCCGTGTATTTATAGTATGTGTCCACAAAACAAGATGGGCCTGTGATGTTCTATAATTTCACAGAGAGCAATGTTAAATCAATTATCAGTCAATTGCTGTCAGGAGAAATTTTTATATCAAAATAGCCGTTGTCCGTAGTAGAAATGCTAGAGAATGCCACCGATAGTTGGTAAAAGTTATCGGGAATAGCATTCTTCCATATTGAGTAGTGACGAGGTGGATAGCAAAGTTTCAGCGAGGACACGAAGCAACCAGTGACCGGCAACGGACAGGACAATCTATGAATGTGCGGACCTGTGTCACGTGCACTAGTCGATCACCTGATGGAAACCAACAGACCGTAGACGCTGATTGAATTAGAGAGAGAAAGTGACATTGAGAAACGCACCATCTATAGAAATTTGCAGAACTATCTTCACTGCGTAAAGTAGGCTCAAAGTGGATATCACATACATTCACAAAATTTCAAAAGTTGATGCAATATACAACATTTTACAACCACCTAGCTTGCTGGTAGCAGGAAGGAAGTCACTTCCTTTCAAGAATCATAGCTATCGATAAATTTTCGGCCAGGGCATGCAGGATCACCAAGAAGCCATGGCGTTCTCTGTACAATTACAGAACATCACAGAACCATCTTGTGTTGTGGACACACACTATGAATTATACGACATTTTGGATACCATCCCTTACCTTTGAAAAAAATAGTTGCTATGACTTATGGCCCAACCCTTGTATAAATCGCATTTTTACGTATTGTAAGGTAAATTGAGAGGAGCGCTACTTTTAAGAATTGCAGGTAGGATTGCCCCGTAGAGTACTTCACACTATCGTTTCTTTAATCAATACCATGATGTCAAAGTAAAAGATATCCTAGTCTGTTGTGATAAGGATTATTATAAAGTTTTCCACGACAGAGGCTGTAAAACAGTCCAAAATTTTGAGAAAACTTAAGGTACAGTTCGGAGGCAACACCCTTAAGAAGACTCAAGTATATGCGTAGTATGAACAATTTTTGATAAAATAAGAAATAGTTGAAGTAGTGAAGAAGTAGTTATGGTGTACTGAAGTAAAATACGGCTTCACCGGCTCAAAAGTCAAGCTCACCTACTAGTGACACACCCTATTTTCGCAAACTGGGTATGGGCGGAATAACCCTGCATGGAAGACGAGTAAATATTCCTCCAGAATCTGAAAATGTCGAAAACAACGGGAAGCTACGGCAAACACTGAATTTAAATTAAACATTCATACTGTTCACTATTTTTAATATTTACTCAATTTTACTATGCCACGAAACAAAGAAGAAACGGACACCCAGTCTCAGGCAGGTGTTAAATCACCAGAAGCTGCGAAGAATTTTCCGACTTGAGACTGTGAAATCACAAAGCAGAATTGAAACATGGAATGTTTGCACTCTATATTCTGGTGGAAAAGCTGGCAAACGTAGTAAAGTGATGAAAAGGCTAGAAGTCAATATAATAGCTTTAAGCGAAGTAAGATGCCCGAAAAATAGATTCTGCTACACTTGTAGGACGACAATGACTCTTACCATAGATATAACGTCGAGATTTTGATAACAGAGAATCTAAAAAGTATGCAAAAACTGTAATTCTTCGTTCAGACAGAATAATCTTACTACAACTTTTTTTTTAGAGCGCTTACTGGCACTGCAACCTCAAGAGTTTATTGTGCCTATTAACATGCACTTAATACTACGACATCACATATACCCATGGGTTGAGCGAGACTTGAACATGCCTGCGCCGGCTCGAGGAAAGAGGAACAAAAATCTTGACCAGTTAGCTACAGCGGCGGCCCTTACTATAACTTGATCGTTGATTTACCTCCCCCAAAAAACTATATACGTAGAAACCGCCACAAAACTATACAAAAGTACGAAATCAGACTATGCCACAATAAATAAAAAATTTCAAAACGACATAACCAAGAGTATCGGCATATCCAGGCGCCGATTGGCTAATCACAATCAACTAATAGCTAAATTTAAAATGCAAGGGAAAATTGATAGCCCGCGAAACCAAACTAACCGCTACAGCATAGAGGCATTCAAAGAAGAATTGAGAATAAACAGAAACACCACAGAAGCACATCTAGAACAACAAAATGTAGAGGAATACTAAAACACCATTTAAAAAAGCATACAATAAGTCACGGAGGAGCTAATAGGTAATAAGAAAAAACGGAAGAAATACTTACAAAAGACTTACAAGAAGACTTACAAAATAAAATGCTATAACAGATACGAAAGAACTCAGTAAAAATGATAAAAATCCTGTTTGAAGAACTTCAATATCAACTTAGAAGACTTATCAGAACCTTCAATACTTGTTTATGAAGTAACGCATGACTAAAAAAAATAAATTAAAAAAATTAAAAAAACAACAAAATCACCTAGACCAGACAATATTCATGAAGAAATGTTTAAGTTAGTGAATAAAAAAACAAATATGCAACTTATTCAATGTAGTGTACACCACCGGTAATATTTCTTTAGTTCTATATATTTTCAAGTCATCCACAATCGAATTTATAGAAAATGTGAAGAAAGATCTGGATAAATTTAATTTGAATTCAAAAATGGGCTAGGTACAAGAGAACCGTTGTTAAGCATGAAAGTACTAATCCAGAAATGTTATGATCAACGCAATGATGTTTGTATATGCTTCATAGATTATGAAAAGGCCTTCGGCAATATTCGAAATGATATATTATTATCAAGCATTATAAAAAATCTCGAATGAAATCAGATAACGTCGCTTCGAATAAATGATTCAAGATATATAAACGCAAAACCAATAATGAAAGGGTGTCTCACTCATATTATTTAATATTCAAATAGAAAAAAATCTTCCGACTAGCACATAAATGAATACAGAAGCTTTCAGTAAATCGAAATTTTATCATTTTTTTAAGATACAGCTATGTTGACAAATAATATTCAAGATTTACAAGCCCTGGTGAACCAAATAAACTCATTAGGAACAGAATAATGTCTAAAGATAAACACCAACAAAACAAAATTAAAGAAAATCACCAGACAACATGGAAATAGATAATAGGCATATTTAGGAATGAGACAAGTTTAAATACTTTAGGCACTAGACTACGAGGGTAAGGTGAAATGTTCTCGGCCTGACAATGAAAGACTGCGACTTTCAGTTAAAAAATGATTTTATTTTTATACATAATCTCCCTTGACTTCAACACACTTGACCCAGCGCCTCTCCAACATCAGTATTCCTTCTCGGAAGTGGGAATCTGGAAGATTGTGAAAATATTCATCTTCTTTATTGGATGCGAACCGCTTCCCAGAAACAATTTTTTTAAATTTGGGAACAGATGGAAATCTGGAGGTGCCAAATCAGGAGAATAGGGGGGACGGCCGAGCAAATCATACCCTAAATCCCGCAGTTTTCCCATCGCCAACGCAGGTGCGTTGTCCTGGTGAAAGATGATTTTTTTCTTCTTCAAGCCAGGCCTCTTCTCGCTAATTTTGGCATCCAGCTGGTCCTGTAATTGTTCTGTTTTTTGCAAGATAATCAATTAACAGGATCCCTTTCGCATCCCAAAACACGCTGGCCATATTTCCGGCAGATGTGATCGACTTCGCTTTCTTTGGCGCTGAACCACCGACTTCCACCCACTGCTTGGACTGCTGTTTCGTTTCTGCCGTATAGTGGTGGACCCATGTCTCATCCATGGTGACAAATCGCCGCACAAAATCGGTCGGATCCCTGTTGAATCGATCCAAAGATTGCTGCGAAAATCGTTTGCGCATTTGCTTGTGATCGGCATTCAGCAAATGCGACACCCATCTTGCGCAGAGCTTTCGCATCCCTAACTCTTCGTGCAAAATGTTTCGCACACTTTCTTTCGATATCCCCACAGCCTCAGCTATCTCACTCACCTTCACTCGCCTATCGCCCAACACGATATCATGCACTTTTTCGATGGTTTCCGGTGTGTTGCGGTTTTTGGCCGTCCTTCAGGTGGGTTATCTTCGAGGGATGTGCGACCACGTTTAAATTCAGCTGCCCACTTTTTAACAGTTGACATGGAAGGAGCAGAGTCCCCGTAAACTTTTGTCAACTTCGAATGAATTTCCTTAGGGGTTAATCCATCCAAAACGAAGAATTTTATAACCGCACGACATTCAAGTTTATCCATTTTAACAAAAGACATGCAACATGTCTACTGAACAAATTCGTGTTAACAAACTGCTTGAGCGAACAAGTTGAAACTAGTCATACGAACTAAAGACACATGCACCCAAGCAGGAAACATAATTGTTTGCCAATTGCAGCACCATCTCTGTATCAGGCCGAGAACTTTTCACTTTACCCTCGTAAGAAAGATTCGTGTAGCTAACGCTAGAAAAACCTTTATAAAATTTAACGCTTTACTTCTTCAACAAAAAGTACCAATAAGCTTCCATTTAAGACTAATAAAATGCCATATACGGACAGTACTGCTATATGAAGCATAAATGTAGTCCCTAAAAAGTAGGTCACTAAATGCATACTCGGAAAGCTTCTTAGAACCTCAAGGATGGACCATACAACTATTAAAGAAGTCCCAAGGAGAGCAGGTACCCCCAAAAAATTACCTCGTTAAACAGAGAAAAGTGAATTACTTGGGTTACATGCTAAAAAGCGACAAACATATATTTTTGCAAAAGATATTAATGGGTAAGATCGAAGGCATCGATTAGTCAGGCATCTCTGAAAGCATTAATAAACCTGAGGGTAACATCTAGGCTGGTATTGGAATGCTGCGAAAAACTTAGGGTTCTGGCAGACTATAAGTTAACTCTGTTGTGGGTTACAGAGCACTGCGGAATTTCAGGCAACGAGAAAGCTGATGAGCTGGCATAAGAGGGATCATCAACTTTATCCATATAGGGCCGAATCGGCCCTGGGAGTACCTTAAGGTACAATACGAATTCGGGTGAGAGAATAGGTCAGAAAACAACATAAACAATAGTGGAAAAATGTACCAAGGCAAAGAGATGGAAGGATCTTCATAAAAGAGCCATCTTGGAAACGAACTAAAGAACTATTAGTACAAAGCAGAAATAAGTTACGAACTATTATAGGTCTCATCGCAAGACACTGTTTTTGTAGTGAGTGTAAGGCTTTAACTCATATGAGACATTTGGTTAAAGAAAACCAATAATGGACCCCCAAGAATGCAGCAACTATCCAGTAAGGGACTCGTACAGACTGGTACAAGGAACAAGGACAACAAGTTCGTGAATCTGTAGTGATACCGGCGATAGAGATTAAATAACCTTTAACAAAAAAAAATATCAAAGGAAAAAGACCCGGCCGAAAACAACACGCATGGCTAACAGACATCGGGAATTGGTGCAACATACCTAACGTGGAAACGATAGTCAGAACAGCACAAAACATGTAGAACATATAATTCTCCTACGCTCTGACAAGCGCACGGCATCTTAAGCAGAAGTTGAAAATTAAAGTTAGCAATAGCGCCGAAAGACCATTGTTACCGAGGGAGACATTTGCACTGTTCGCCATCTTCTGGCATCGGAATAAGTTAAGCTAGTGCTCGCTCTGCGATTTTAATATTTTTTGCCACCAATAAAAGCGTTTAACAGACAAAGAGGATGTTGCGCATAAAGTATTTGTGTGCGATTATCTAGTATCACAACTACCTTCATTTGACAATAGCAGAATTACCAAATTACCTATCCCTTGGGAAAAACATGTTTCTAAGTTAAAAGATTATGTAGAAAAGCAATTTTGTATTTTATGATTCTTCAATAAGTTAGAAAATTCTATTCACCTACGTATATTCTTTCTTTTTTTCTAATTATATCATAGTATGTAGTATATGGATAAAATGCAAAAATACGTTGACAGTCGAAAGAAAGAAAATGTAACTCTTTTAGGGTGAGATTTTAAAATAACGAAAAGATTAATTGTGAGAAGAGTCACAGATGAGTCATCCACAGGAAGAAGATAAATTAAACATTCAAAGGTGCCATAAAGTACATCAATTATCTTATTAAATTACTTCCTAACCTTGAATTCTTTTCTAAATTGCAATTGGCGTTCCGCTTTCAATTCCTATACAGTTATTGCTACTTCATATGTAACACTAAGTGTCCAATTTAGATTTTCCTTAAAATGAAAATTTTTCTTGATAATTAAAAAGATACTCAAAGATAATCAAATCTTAAAGGAATCTTCATATCGAGTACGTACTCACATGGCTTACAGTTTTTTGTCCTTCCGTATCATAAATCTTCGTTACAGCATTTCTTGTTTATAGTTCCATTTTCCAACAATACTGGATCAAAATTCAAAGTTTAATTCTGCCAGTAAACACGAAACAACAAAATGTATAAAAATCCTATTTTTAGCAAGTGCTAAGGAACGTTCTTCAAATGTTTTTGAAGATTTTGTTATTGATCAAAGAGGAATAATTTAATTAATTTATTTGTATAACAAAGCATGATCGATATTAGGAATTAGAATTAGAAAGAAAAAGAGAAAGGTGACAGATGTCCAAAAGAGACACAGTTCTAATGGTAACTGGGCAAAAGACAACAGACAGAATGCCAAGATAATACAATGGAAATCGTGGTTGGAGGGAAGAAACGGAGAAAGGTGGGTTGATGACAACAAAAGAGTAAGTCGCTGGTCTACAGTGATTTAAAGTAGCACAAAATAGAGATACATAGAAGGAAATAAAGGAGCCCTATGCTTAAAATTGGGCTCAAGAAGGCTAGGGAAAAGAAGAAGATAAAGGTAACCTACCAAAAAACATATGCACTTACTTAATCGTATGATCTTTTTACCCGTACACGTGTAAGATGGGAAGGAGGTTAAGTCTTTGGTGTATTTTTTCAAACGTCTCTCAGTATTTCCCGTTTTTAATGTCATTCTATGTCTTTTTTGACCACTGTGTTTCTAACTTCTGCACTTTACGTTTTTCTCGGTCTTTCATTTAATTTTTATAAGTTTGTACTCCAAATACTCTTCTTACAGTCTTATCTTTTTCTATTCTCATTCCCATCGTGCTGATTATTGGTTTAATTTTCGTTCTTTCGTTTTTACATTTTTATCATCTTTTCATTCATTCTTTCTCTAGAATCCTTCGTATTTTTTTTTTACTTATTTTATCAAAGGTGATATCTAGGTTGATGAAACATAGACGTGTCTCTCTCCTTCCTTTCTTAATTCTCTTAATTCTTATTTGGTGGATAATACGTTTGTTGCTCTTCTGTTAGGTCTAAAACCACATTGCTAGTTTTCTATAAATGCTTGGTTTTCCTTATAGGCACTTTTTATTTTTTCTCGAAAATCAGTCTTTTTCTTTTCTTCTTTCGCCAGTTACTTGATTTCTTCTTTCAGATTTATATTTATTAAAATCTTTTTGGCTTTTTATATTTTGATGTTTTTTCACATTTGCTACTTTCTCTGTTTTTAATTTCTTCTCGCCATCAATGTGTTCTTTCACATTTTTTCCTCCAATTTTGTTTTTTATTTTTCCATTTGGTTTCCCATTGTGTTAACATTATATTTACTGTTGCCTAGTTGTTGTGGCTCTTTTCTTTCTTTACGTTCTCGTTTGGCCTACATGCTACTATCATTAGGTATTCATCCCCATTTTGCCCTTGTTTTTTATTCGCCATTAAAATTTTCTACCAATTTTTTATTTCTAAGAATAGTTTTCTTCTTTTTTATTATCGCTGCTACAACGGCTTTTGCAAAATTTTCTTTGTTAATACCCCATGAAATAATTCGGATGAGTAATGCCATGGTACCATTTTCTTTATTTTTGTTTCTGTTATCTCTAAGTAACATTACGTATATCTTATCTGTTTTTTGTTCTTTTCCAGTTATACTCCTCCCAATTGTTTTCAGTTGTCATAATTTCTTCTTAAGAGTTATTTTACTCTAGTACTCATTTTGATTTCTTCTTTACTGATGCTTCTGGTAGTTTCTTGTTCTTCTTCGTGCTCTTTCATTTTCTAAAATTATCGCTTATACGTGTCTTTAATCTCCTCCGGTTCAATCCTTCTCTTCTATTTTCTTTTGTGGAGTCCAAATTCCACCTCTTTTGCTTTTTTACGCCATCTCTTAGATTCCTTATCTTTTTAAATATTTTGTGCTCTAAGCTGTTTGACAACTTTTTCAGAGCGCTTATCTTAGCCCTTTACATAATTTCTTAGTAAATATATAACTACAACTCTATAGCTTTTTTGCATCATATCAAAAAAATGTTGTCAAAATAATCTGTTTATCTACTCAACTGCTAAAAAGCTGAACCAGTGAAGGAGTTATTTTGGGCAATTCTTTTCAACCCAACAAATACGTTCCATTTTTATAAAAAAAAAAGTTATTTAATCATAGGCACACATAGTTATAGGTGAGAAAAAAGCGACCCTAAACATTTTAAACATAGCGGGTGGATTAAGAATCTTAAAATTTGATATCACAACTTCTAAACATTAACGATTATATTTTTAAAAGCTTTCGGAACAGAACATAAGGTTTTATAAAAGCACGCATATGTTTTCTAAACATCTACGTGAGCGATTCAAATGTAAACGGAAATTCTTTTTTACGCCTTAATGTAAACATGGAGGGGGACTGCTTCTGGGCGTTGCAGAGTACCTCTCACTACAGGATTTTTAGAATCACGATGTTAGGCCAATGGATTATTGTCGATTTTATCCCGACAGCATACAGTTTTGAGAAGTTTGGAACCAATACTCTTCAGAAGACTTACGTGTATGCGTAGCATATCAATTTTTGGAAGGACAGAAGTAGTTGGAAATTAAGGTTACCACTGTCTCCCGGGAATCAGCGTAACTGAAGAGAATAATAGCAATGGCTTTTGAGATTGGAATAATCTATAGTTGTGCTCAGACAATACGAGACATTATCTTTCTCTACAACAACTTATTTCCACTATTCACTTTTAAGATACATCCAAACTGCTAATAAGCTATTTTTATTCTGGCTAAAACAATAGTCAGCTTTTGTCACATACAAATATTTTTTCATTTTCAAGGCTTTTTTGAATTTCTTGGCATTTATGAAGAACTTTCTTAGACAATTGTAATCTATGTAATTTTTTTTAACTATTTAACTTGTTTTATATAATTTACTACTGGTTTCCAAGCAGCTAGAAATAGCGCTGTATTGGAAAGCGGGATGATCCAGTCTTACGCAGACTAATGTTCCATAAAGAACAATAAAAAACTTCGGAGGGTTCCAAAGAACGAGTTAACTAATTTTTCACAGAAATGAAGATTAGCCTGTATTTGCGCATGAAGCTTTAATTTAAAGAAGCATAAATGTATTCGCAATTGCAAGAGAAATTAATTAACGTAGGGGCGGATAAGTGTTACAACTTTAGTACTAATATTTCAGGAAAATTGTGAGTTAGCAAGTAAAGCCAGTGGATGTGCGATTCCCGACTATAAAAGCAAATTACTAGCAGAATTTGAACGAAATCCATCGACTAATGTATGCATCGGGTAGAATTTCATCATATCCAAAGCGACCATAAGTCACACATGCTAGAGATGGCTCATTCCTTGGTGCTCAAGCATAACAAAAAATTCTTTTTGAGTCTAGTCGTTTCTGTAGGACAATCGTAAATAAAGCACGCATTAGTTGGGTAGTGAAGAGATCTCAGGGAACATTCAAGGTCATAGTGATTGTATGGTGGTCTAGCGAAAGCATCATCCACTAGTCCTTTTTGCAACTTGGTGAGGCAATAACACCAGCGTTGACCCACGCATAAACCTTGTTTTCCAGTTATCTCATAAAGAAAGTTTTGTTCAGTTCTCCATAAGTTACAACCGAATAAAATGAACCTGACCATTGCTACCCTTACCAACTGTCATACCTAATTTTTTAAAAAATCAGCACGGAAACTTTATGAATACAATCTTCGAAATTTTTAAGCCACGGTTGCTAATAAAATTGTACACAGTAATATGTAAATTTTGTTTGTTTATTGAAATGTGCCAGCTCGAATATGCGGTCTATTGTGACTGCAAACATTCCGTTAGGTTGTTTTAAACAGCGATACAAGGTTAACAGGTTCTATCGGTATGATATTTCTGCAGGATGGAAGGTTTGCCCAAACGTATGACTCAAAAATTTCTTGTAGTGCTGATATTAGCAGTGCTTTTGTTTATAAGGCCATATAACGTTTAATAAATGGATCGTCCACATGCTGTAAGAACAGTGATTAGCTGTGTTGAACTCTGTAATATCCTGAGTGTAAGCTTACTTCTGAAATTGATATGAGGAAAGGCTCTATAAATTTGTTGCTCGGCCACGACTTGAAAATACGAGCTTACAAAAAAGTAAGCCACGCATTAACAAAGGAAGAGTGGAAGGGCTATCCAGACAAGAGAGGCAAAAGCCAACACAATTGTCACCGCATTTCTTCTCCCAAACTTAATCTCAATTCTTCTTTGTAGTTCCATCCTCCATCTTCCATTCCTTTTGTCCATTGCTTGGTCGATTTTATTTCACCAAGATCGTCTTTGTCTAATTTGTACGCTTCTTATTCTATCTGTGTTATTTACCTCAGCTTACATCTTACTTTTACACCATTTATTCTGCACCGTAAATCATGATACTTCGTATCGAGTTTTGGCTGTCCCCATATATGCATTTTTTAAAGGAATGTGTTATGTTGCATTGGACACCCTATATACATTCCAAATAAACTTTTGGTTTCATCAGATGGAATACGTTAAGTGCTATCAACTGATGGAGGTCTCAACGCTGTATCTATTGTCTTATTGAAAAAATAAATTATTATTATATAATTACTGTCCAAAATGAGATCGAATCATCTGTTCACTACATTTAAAGCAACCTGTATATGACAAATTTGCTAGACCTTGTATTCTGTTTTGACAGATTCTCTAACATAAGAACAATACTAACTTGACAGTCATTCAAAATTTAGTTATCAACTTATATATTATATTACTAATGGATTATTTGTCTTAAAATAAAATTTTCTGGAAATAACGGCTTTTAAACTATGTAGGTAATCAAGTAAATTAGCATAAATCAAACTGAAAAAGTCAGTATTATTAGTTTAATTCCGGTTTAAATTGGAATCTGCCGGTGACGTAATAGGATAAGAGCCTGTGTTATTGGTTGCAGCTGTTTATCTATCTTTTTATTAGGATTGCTTTCCTTTCTCTACTTATGGGCGTATAGCCCTCAATCGCATTACTTTAAGCTGCTTTTTAATTTTTTTCTTCTAATGATAACTTTTCCAGAAAAATCCAAAAATAGTTGTCTCTTATTTTTTAAAAACCTATCTATTGCAGACATTTACTTTTTGATTGGGATGGTCTATTGTTATTTATGGCAATCTACAAAATTAGCGAATTGTCGCAATGTTTATCAAGTTAAACTTATAATGAGCGATCAGTGGGAAAAGAGAGCCTAAATTCAATTTCTCGCTTATGCTCGAAGGTACGCGGAGATACACGAATGATGGCTGTATATTTCGTTATTCGTCAACTACACATCAACTCCCATTATAGCGTTCGAGTGGACACAGAGGAATATGGCCCTGTAGCGCGACGCGTTTGTCTAGTAAGAATCCAATGCCAACTGAATGTGACAAAGCATCGACTCACAGAAGAATTAGGGCAATACCTTTTATCAACTGCTAATAATGCCGAACACACTCTTACTTAACTGAATGTAAAAAGTTCGTATGTTTATGTTATGATTCTTGCAAGAATTTTGATCAATCTTCTACCAGTCCAAATTTTGGACTTATCAAATACAATATTTTTATCAGGCGTTTAAAAAGCAAACCGAGATTAAAGATGGCATTAGCAAACCTTAACAAAATGTCGTTTGTCAACAAATTTCAAAATTTAGCATTTAGAAATTTTTAAAATCTCATTATTTAATGAATACGCCTCGTACACTATAGTGTTTTCTGATTTCTAGTTAATTTAATAAATTCTCAATTCTTATTTTGCAGTCCAAACAATGCTCCTCTACCAAGAAGTAATTTGAAAACTCACCAGTCGTCCAGAGGATCTCTCACTTCCACTTTTATCTGTTTGTTTTACACGACACTTCCGTTGCTCTTTAAAGTTTTCCGGAAAGAAAATAATCGTGCAATTCGTCGCGAAAATCTCCACTGCCTGCCCAATTAACAAAAACGGACTGTTTGCAGGCCATCTGTTTCGGCCTTTCGAACAAATTGATATCAACGAAACGCACACCTGGTTGGAACGTTCAGTCTGAGCATGTGCGCCGACACGTAGATGGGCAAAGGAAAAAGTGGACTTCAAATTATTATTTTAGATAAACATTAATTTTAGTAAATTACGGGAGGCGCCCAAAAAGTAAATGGATCACATTTCGCTTCTCCTTTTTTTATTATAAACGTCTTAATTAGTAAACCGGTTCTATACGTACTTTCTGTATAATATATAATTGTAGCCAAATTTTGCCTAGAGCTATTCTCTCTTGCCGGTTTCGCGGGTCATATCTGTCCTTTCCGGTCCCCAAAAGATTTCTCCATTGTGTTCGGTTTTGCCATTCTCCTTTCTTCTCTCCATTCCTTCCTTCCAGCCCTTTCTCGGCCTTCCCCTTTTTCTCCTTTCCGGAAGTATCCATTCCATAGCCATTTTTGGTATTCGTCCCTCGACCATTCTTTGAACACGTCCGTACCAAATCAGTTGCCTCCTTTCTGTTTCTTCTATTATGTCGCTGTTGATTTCCATAATTTTCCTTATTATTTCGTTTCCCACTCTTTCCATTCTTGATATCTCTCCTGATCTTCTCAAGGAGTTCATTTCTAATACTCTCAGTTTACTTACACTTTTTACCATTATATTATATGTTTGTATTTTTTTATAGATCCTTATCCCACAGTATGCTGTTTATTGCTCCAATTACTTTTTTACTCTTTTTAATTCTTTCATTTATTTCGCTTTTATTCCTACTTTCTCAGTATGTGTATTCTATTATTTCTCCTGTATCCAATTGTAACCCTTTTGACTATACTAGCGGTAAGTATTTTGTCTATGTTTAATGTTAATCTCCATTTTTCATATTCGTTTCTTAGTTTCCTAGTCATGCACTCCGCATCTTCTTTCTCTTGAACAATAACTACTTGGTTGTCCATGAATTGTAGCGTATATATAGTCCTTTTCCGTACTGGTATATCCATTTCACTACACTTTCTTAATGTTCTACATACACTTTGAATAAAGTTGGTCACAGTGGGGGAATCTTTGTCTTAGTCCCTTCTTGACTCCAAATGGCTAAGTTACAATTGTTCCTATCGTGACTTTGGCTATCTGTCCTTCGTACAAATTTTTCACAGCATTAACTAACGTATCATCTAGGTTTTCTTCTAACGTCTCCCCCATTTTCTGTATTGATACGCTATCATACGCTTTTGCCAGGTCAATCATTACTAGGTGTAATTGCCTTTCTCTGTTCTTCTGATTCTCTACCTTTACGTTGTTCCTCGACTTGATTTCTTATTATTCTGCTGTATAATTTACTAAAACTGTTTAGCATCACAATTCCTCTATAGTTGTTACATGTGTCTCTTCTTCCTTTCTTGTGCATGAGGGATATCCATGCTGTTTCTGATTCTAATGGAATTGCATCTTCATTTATGTATTGATTTATTAATCTTGTTAGTAGTTTAAACATCTTTTCTGTTCCACAATTTATCAGCTCATTTGGTCCTGGTGCCTTGTTGTTTCTTAATGTCTTTACTGTTTTTTCTATTGTGCTTTAAGTCATTTCTATCTTTAGATTATTTTTGCTTTGTGCAATTTTTTAGTTTGGAACTGTGAACGTTCTTCCCTTAGTAATTCTTTATATGGTGGCGCCATTGTTTTTCCGTGATTGGTTAGATCTTTATCTTTTCTTTTATTGTCTTTATGAATCTCCAGATTTCACTCGTCCTTTTTCCGCCCATATATCTCTAACTTCTACATTTAGATTTCCAAGTACTCTGTTTTGTCTTTTTTACCTTACTTTTAACTAGTTTTGTTGTTCTCTATATGCTTTCCTGCCTCCTTCGTTCTTTTGTATTTAAACATCTCTTCTTTTTCTTGTTTGTATTTTATCTCCTGCTCTATCTCCCACTTTCCCAATGTATTACCTTCTTTTTTTTCTAGGTTCATACCGTACCGCCTCAAATGCCGCGTGGTGTATGCTTTCTTTATTATGTTTATATATTTTTATATTTGTTATCTCTAATTATCCTTCTAGCTTTAGGTCTAATCTGTTCTGTATAGGTAATATGTGGTTGGCTGTTCCAGACTCTTTAGTTTATATAGTTCCTCCTCTTGCCTTTCATTCTCTTCCTGGTTTGGTCTATTGTTTATGTGTACTTGTGGAAACACTATCTTGGCCTTCACCAAGTAATGATCCGTCCACATGTTGGTCCTCTGTACGCTCTTACATGTTTGATTCCCAATCTCGAATCCTGTCGAGCGATGATGTAATCGACTATTGATTGTCTTTTTCTTGCTTCTTCCCGGCATGTGTATTTGTGTATGTTTTTGTGTTTATAGTATCCACTTGATATCTTTAATTGATGCACTTTGTACATGCTTATGATTCTGTTGCCGTTATCATTTCTTTCCTCTTCTCCATATGGTCTTACCACTTTATCGTTGTTTTTTCTCGCTACTCTTCATTTTATCATAAAAGGCGTCTTTTCTTTATTGCTTTGTCATCATTGGATGCGTATATTGTAAGGATTGTAATTCTTTGTTTTTGTATTTCTATATTGACTCTTAGCGTCCTTTCGTCAATTGGTTTCCAAATTTTTATTTGTTTTAATCATCATAGACATTCCTCGTTTTACTCGTTTCTCTTTTTCCACTCCACTCCATATGTTTACATATGATCCTACATCTTCAATGCGTTTTCCTTTATTTTTAGTCTCCGTGAGCTCTATAAAGTCTATATTTATTGCCTTGATTTCACTTATAGTTTCCTGCATCTTTCCACTGATTTTTTTAACATTCCAGGTAGCAACAGTTATTGAAGTCTCTTTCGGTGTACTTCGTTTCTCTTTTTTTTCTTTTTCTCTTCTGGAGTTCTATAAACTTGGTTCTTAGAGTCCCACGCGGACCACGTTGTTAATTGAGTTTTGTGTATAAAATACCCTTGCCAACAATAAATCAGGTTATTACTGGATTTAAAAGTGATAAAAAAACTATTAAGAACCCCTGTGAAACAGTGGCTGAACTTACTAAGGTGTCACAAAAAGCAAGACTACTATTTAACGCTATCTGCACAACGTGGTGGTATTCTTGACCACATGAACCTGGGTATGAAGGTGCTTGTTTGTCCATTACATTATATAATAAATTTCTTCGCCATACTATGAAATATGGAAGAACTGGCGTGGTAGTGTGGTGTGCCATGTAGTAGAGTGGCAGATTGTATTTAGTTAAAATTTTGAAAAATAAAATCTCCGCCTACCTTGAATAATAATTATTAATTTTCGTTAAGCAAAATATTATTTTCATATTTCAGATATTCAGATGTTGGAAATGCCATTAAGTTACACACCAAAGCTACAGAATCATCCGCCCATATAATGAAAAGCCTAGAAAACTAGATATCAATGTTCTTATCCTTAAAGTAGTCTGCTGAGAAATGATTGAATATCAGAAGTGTTCAAAATTACGATGACAAACTGGTAAACCATAAACAGTGACTGAAAGGACATTACCAAGAAACCCTAACATCGTCAAAAATGCATCAAAACAGCTCGAAATCAACAAACGATCTTTTCACCGGATCATCAGGCAACAACTAGAACTTTTCGCTTACAAAATTTAAATTTGTCAGCCATGATTGCCAAAGTAATTAAAAATAATATTAAAATTTTAAAATTTTGAAATTTGTCTTGTGCAAGATGGCTCTAGCTAAGAAAATATCGTAAATACCTCAAAACCTTCGGAATAATTATCATAGTTTCTGGACGCAATGATAAAGACAAGAGCAAACATCGACTGGCCGGTCTAATTTCCCATTTCAACAACTGTAATTATTTATAAAGATATTATATACCACCGAGTCTAGAAAGAAAGAACCACCGAGACTGTAAATTCAATTTCCGAAGGAACTCGCCACAATGTTATTAATCAGTTTTTAAAGAAACACCAAGAGTAAGAAGCGATATTTTGAGAATATTTTTATCTAGTCCCATCTATTGTTTTTTTTTCGGCAAAATTTAACTAAAGAATTGGTAGTTGAACATCCACTTTTATACTGGATTTTGCATTATGAAGAAGAATTTCTTCCACGGAAATTATTACAAAGCAAAAATTAAAATAAATGTTGGTACAGATTCCATTGCCCACCAAGATTAGAATCAATTAAAGCCGAGTAGAAGTTTCAAAATTCTTGTTTCAACCTTCGACCAATTGTGGTCAGTCAAAATTCGGTAGAGGTTGGCTAACGGAACCTAGAAAAGTTGATTCATAGGGTAAGGTGTTGTAAATTGATCTTACTGTAAAAACAAGAGAAATGGATAATGTGATAACTCCTTCTGGCAACTACAGACCGAAAGTCTTAGTACATTTTTTTTACTAACCCCCACCCTTGGTGCTTTTTTTTCCTCTTTGATGAACTGAAATTTTAGCTCATTTGATGGAAGATGCAATTTTCTGACTTATTCGACTGATTCTGATCTTTTTCGATCTTTGTTGGTGTCTATTTCCGAAAAAAAATAATCACCAAGTAAAGGAGTAAAGAAAAAATGGTGTGAAAACTTGGGCCTACTATTTCTAGTTGTAGTCTTTACTAACCCACCCAACATGATGGTAAACTTTAAAATTAAAACGGGCAGATTTTAATTCTTGAGGAAAGAAGAAGAGAAAAGAGTTTAGAAGATTCCATGCAAAATTAACCATTGTATTAATATGTACCTGTAATTGTGTTGAAAAAATAAAAACATTCTAATAGAGCAGAGTGTAAAAAATTGTCTTCGATTAGCACCTTTCTTGTAATATTGTTGAGTGTAGATTGTATGACATTTAAAAAATTTTAAACGGATGCAAGATTTGAAATTTGTACATTTCATGGAAAGAATGTATTGTATCTTTAAATAAGAGAAATTGGGATAAAGATTAATTTATGATACCTCGTTCTATAGCACCTTTTTATACTTCTAAATGAGACCTTTTTCGAACTATAACTGAACAACTAATTGGACGAAGAAATAAAGCAAACATTTGAGAGCCGTCATTCCTAGTCATGCTTTTCAACTGCTTCAAGCGACATCACCATACAAACGTTACCAAATCTGTTCTCTCTTTTCCATTATTTTTAAACGTTATCACTTTGAATATCAAGGAACCGAAACCAACGCGTCATAAATTCACATCATTCTGATAGTCCAAAATGGTGGCTTTCAAGAAATATAATGTTAGTCCAATATCGAGGTTTCGTTAACAGAATGCACATTGAAAGCAAAACGAACCAAAATTGGAAAAACTGGTTTTTAGAGTAAAATTGGTAAAATTAAAAATATAGAAAAAATAACAATAGTTGACAAAGAAAAAGAAAGACCAATAGAAGTACACATTGCTTAAATATGATTTGATTTATATCATTCTCACGTCACCACCATATGGTAAGAGAAGTTTACCTAGAAAATGGAGGGCATTGCCACCTCTAAGTAATAAGCTAGAAATAACAAGCACTTAAAGTATTAATAAATTCCCAGAGGCAACACCGTTACCCCCAGTCGTACGTCTCAATCGCCATCACTTCCAAGATTAAGTGCAGATAATAAGCCCACAGACTAAATAAAACCAAAGGCCGCATAAACAGCCATTTGGGCGCTGCAATTAGGCCTGTTTATTTGAAAGCTTGCCAGCCTCGCGCCCTTCGCCGCTGTTCTGAAAATCGAGATGCCGGCGGTGATTGAGAGTCAACAAACAGCGCCGATAGGTGGTGATTTAAGCCTCTCTCAAGGCCCACTTACCGGGTTGGTGATTTATGCGGACCTTACGGCGCGGCCGCGTCAGTTTAAATTAATTTATGGTGTGACGCCAGCGCGTAAATCAGTGTTTGCTGCATATCAGTAAGTCGATGCGAGGCTAATGGGAAATTGTAGATCATTGATTTGTAAAACAGAGGAAGACCGTTGCGGGTTAGCGACTTTGCACGGGTGGCCTTGGCGTTCTTCTTTGAATGATAGATTTAGTACAGAATCGGCAACCAACTAGATGCAATCTTCAAATTGGCGGTCTCTATTTAGAGAGTAACCATAATTGAACATAGTATGGAAGAGAATCGAATATAAACCGAAATTTTTTAGTTACATAACATGAGGAGATCGGAGAGAAGTGTGGTTTTTGAGCGTTGTGGTAGGGTGAAAAGAAATTTTGAAAAGACTTAAGACACAATTGGGGAATAACACTCTTAAGAAGACAAGTATACAAGTGGCATAACCGAAAGGTAGCTGAAAATGAAGGATGAGAGATCACCGATATCTCCCGCATTGTTCAGTTGCTAAAATTGCTTCCAAGGTCTTAATGAGCAACGGCAGGGTTTAGGTAACTATTACTGCTTTATGACAACGTCTAGTTGAATATTTATTTTGGACTACGCCACAAGAACCTCTCCACAGTTCAGACTTATTGCCTGCGGTTATCATTTGTTTGGACCACTAAAAGAACCACTTGGAGGCTAACTATTTGAAGATGATGTTACCGTTGAAGCGTTTTGTGCGTGATTGGCTGGTATCGCACCTACGCTCTGTTGTACTGTAACGGAATAAAAAATCTAAGCATCAGTTGATTTCACAAATTAATTTATTGCACAAATAGACATTAAAGGACAATGTAAGTAGCATTGGAGTAGACAACGTCAAACTTAACTTAATCTCTAGATCTAGTAGACAAAGATGATCAAATTGAAGATCTGAAAAGTGTTACCTATCACCAACCTTTAAAACTTCCGTAGAAATATCTGGGCGTGGTGATCTCGTTCTTTCAGAAAACTACGGGCTCAATACCTACTCTATCAGTATACACCCATTGAACTTTATATGAACTGAACCAAGTAGGCAAGCTGCAATTTGAGAAGTAACTTGTGACTAGCACTGAGACCAACTGAAAATTTTCATTAAAATAAGTGCAATCAGATTTTTGAATTACAATATATTTAGAATGCCAAAATATTGTAAACGGGAAAAACACCATACAAACACTTTTTCATCGCCAAAAAGGAGAACATACACCTGGCCATATTTTGACGTCAATATTTGAGCAACTTTTCTTCCTTCTTAATTTTTCTAATTTACCTTTAGTTCTAATCCAATTATTGTGTTTTCCCATGTCTTTTATATATTTTCGTATAGTTAGTGTGCAACTTGTCTCGATAGTAGAATAGTGGGCTAAAAGTAGGAGGTCTGAAAATTTTTGACTAACTTCGAAAAACCTTTAAATAGTTTTTGACTATAATAAAAGCTGTTGACATGATGATCTTGTTTTTTCACTGTTTTAAAAAGAAAAGAAAAAGATCAATATGAAGCTGCAGCCCCAGATCTATGACAATCTATAGAAATCATCATAAATGGCTTAGTTTATAAAAACTACAAATAAAATAGGTGAGGCAAAAAAGTGAAAAAAGAGATTAAAATAAATACCAAGCGCTAGAACCATTTTTGATCACATCTTCGAATGTTTTTGTTTTAAGTCATGATTTTAACATCTCACCAAACACATTCTGTTTTTGTCAAATTTGGTAGTGTTATTGTTCTACCTATCTTTTATTTTTATATTTACTCTCAAATAAACAACGCCCACAGTACAGTTAAAAATTTCTTTACTAACGTTTTTCTTTGTACTTATATATCTTAGCAGCTTATAGAATTGATGTTTTTCTGGGACTAATATAGTATTGTTTTTAATTTCTTTTATATTTTAAATGTACGGTTTAAGGTGCAATGAATTACCAACACTTAATAACTCAAATGTCAAGATCTCCTACAAAAGAGAACAAAACTACCCGATACACCCTACTAGATAACGACCCAGGATAAAGGCTTATAATCTGATATCATTTGTCCCGAGGTAACAGGACTTTAGGGCTGTGTCAGTCACCCACATTAAGTATTTAAACTTAGAGAAATACAGTGAGTCTTGGAATTGGAGAGTCCAACAGAAGATGGCTGGCGAATATAAGGTTTAGATTTGGAACATGCAATATAACCTTTTCACCGGAAAGGAAATAGAAGTTAAAGGAATATTGAAAAAATATAAATGGCAACTACTTGGCTTATCTGAAATGAAGAAGAAAAGAAGAGGAATAAAAATGATGGATGAAGACTATACTATAAGATATTCAAACACATCCATAAGAAACCGAGCAAGCAATAAATAGCCATACATTCTACAATCATGACTATTAATCTAATAGTTTCTAATAGTTCAGGAGAAACTAGAGGTCATCCAAATTTAACCACCTACAGAAAATGCGAATCCATAAGATAAGAGAACGTTCTGTGAGAAATTACGTAGGACTCTTGAAAATGCAAAACATAATAATGGAGAACTGAAACCTGTACATATAAAAAAGTCACAAAACTATGGGGTTATAAAAAAAACAAATGCAGAAGAGGAAAAATGCTTGACTTTTGTAAACTAGATGTTAAAATTGACCACCTGGTTTCCACCCAAGGATATACACAAAACAATATATGAATTAGAAGAGCTTAGATATAAGAGCAGACTACATAAAGTATACTAAACGTATTATATCAAAGTAGAGGCGCAAAATTAAATAACAACACAGATTGGTGATTGCGAATATCAACTCGAGAACAGTCAAGCATTCACACGCGAATAAAGTTAGAAAAACTTACGGAGAGACACTGACTAATAGATTACTTTCTAAGAAAGTACAAGAAATGCATTAAAAAGGAACACCATAAACTCTGGTCTAAAAACAATGTTAGAAACAGCTAAAGCAGTAAGACAAAACTCAAAACTAAGAAGAGCAAAATGGCAGAACAATGAAGTAAAACAAAAAAATAAGGGAAAGAAAGAAGTCTGGTGCACTTATAGAAGGGACAACACAGATGGATGCTAAAGAAATTTTATAACAAAGCAAAACGAAGTTGAATAAAATGTATAAACAGTTAATAAAAAACTAAAGGATTTTAGAAAGAAGCCACAGTTACATAGGAGTTTGCAAATTCTGGAAAGGGGTTGAGAGGATAAAAGAAAAACCGCGAGAGGAAAATTAAAAACAAATACAAATGCGATTCTAAAACCATAAAAAGAATTCTACACACCTAAATTCCAAGGACACGCTGATTTAATCATATCCAACGAACAAGAGTAGCAAACAGCAAACAAAACTTAGGGCCTAGTACGCTACCTTGAGGCACCCCTGCCTTTATTTTGTTTTAATTTAGATTAAGCCTCCTCTTGGTCAATTCTAAAGTAACTTTCTTATAAACTGAATTTTAAAAATTAAGAAATTTGTTTAATTTGGGTAACAAGTCATCGCACCACGCTTCATCAAAATGTAATTATCAGTATAGATAAATCATTATTTCAATTCTTTAAACATTTATATTGAAGATGTGCCGATTTGTCTCAAACACTCCTGAATAGATGGTAATATGAAGGCCGCGCCTCACATTTAGTAACAATAGAAACAAAATAACGTTACTAAGTCCTGAAATTTCAGCAATTTGTCTCACTCAACACTTGAAAGTCTGGTAGTCGCAGCGTCACTATTAAACAATATTAGTAGGTACTAATGTCCTACAGTTAAATTATAAAAAAGTCTTAGTCCAGGTGATATTAAACAATATTTGGATAATGTCTACAGTAATGTATGCAAAAATTTTGGGGTGTGGAACAAAACGTTTGTTATTGGAGCAGTAACAACCCACGAGACATCCATGAAAGGCATTTTCACAAATTTCATTAACAGCGCCGATGATGTCATACTGCACAAACATTTATTCTTATTAACCGAAGTTTTCAAATTCGGAAACACCAAGAAGTCACTTGAAGTTAAATTTTTCCTTTAGTTTTTCTCTAAGTTAGAATGACCTATTGGAGATTCTACAAAACAGTAACTATTACCTTTCTTATCAATGGAACTGTCTTGTTCCGAGTTCCATGACTCGTTGTCCACTGTTTTAACTGCTGCGTCGTCTTTGGTGTGTAGTAATGAATTTATGTTTCGTCTACAACAAAGAATCGTCCCAAAAGCTCTTCGGAATTGACAGACACTGTGTTTTTGGATTATAGTTAAAAATCACAGCACCTATTTTTACAGTTTTTCGTGTACAATTTCTTGTGTAGCTTATTATTAACATGCTTGGCATGTCCCGAACTCTTCGCATGTCCTCTATACGAAGTGCGTTCTAAGGTCTCCACATTTTTTTCTGAAAAAGTACTTACCCAAGAAAGTTGAAACTTCTACTTCTTATCAACGTAATCCCCATCTAGACGTAAACATTTATTATAACGTCGTCGCCATAATTGCATGGCTACTGAGAACACTTTTATCCACTGTAAATCTCTGATGCAACAGCGGCTCGATTAGAAAATGGCATCCACGTCTCATGCATTATTACAAGTGACGAAAAGAAAGCACCATTTATGGCGGCATCACGTGTCAACATGTCCTCAGACATTGCTATCCGCGTAGCCTTGTGTTCATATACAAAACAATACTCACTGCAATGACAGTAATTCGACCCGTGTACATTGTATGGTGCTGTCATCTACTACAAATTCAGAAATATTTCCCGCGTCTTTTAAAATTAACCCTATCTTTCTACTTACTCTCACTGCTGAGAAAAATTGGAGACCTTTTAACTTGAACGCACCTCGTACACACAGTGGGATTTTTCAACTCTATCCGTTGCGACTAGAGCTTTATTTTATTTATTTATCTAGAATTAAATAGCCTTCATCTATGGTTCAAAGTCCGCATATACTTTGACCAACTTTATCTAAATCTAAAGAGTCCTCTACATTTTTAAATAAAAGTACACGAAATTAGTTTTTAGTAACTTCTACAATACGCTCTCCAAAAAACGAAAATAAAAGTTGGTTTGTCTTTGTTTAAAGAGTGATATATTCCCGTAATCGCCTCACCAAACAAATTGTGGTACCATCTCATACAAATGAAGCTATCGTGTGGAGAAGGAAGGGTAGATGCTAAATAAACATACTTTTAAGACTGGGGAAAATTTAACCAAAAGATTTTATGAACACTTTCAGTTGACGAGTCACATTTCCAAAAGCTTTTTAATTTTTTCAGCCAATGTATCTTTTTTATGAATCTTTTTTCTAAACATTTTAATATCACCTTGTAAATTGTTAATGTATTAGCAAAATTCTCGTACACGCTACCTGCAATACAAGAGCTGTTATGTTTGCTATGGCTGATTAAAGAAATGTTTAAAAAAACGTTTTAAAGTTTTCCTCACCATTAAAAGCCAAAATAAATTAAAAAGAAATGTTACACTGATAAAGCAGTCATTTTAAGTAAAACAATTTCTTGTTTCATAATTTTGAAAGATCAAATAGTTGTTAATATAATGATAATAACTGACACGGCCACAATGTAGCCTTGCAGCCGATGAGAGTGGACTGCGTGCGCATGCGTGAATAAGGACGCAGGTAAGTGATCACATGTTATGTCTCGTAATAACTTAGTGAGTAGAGGAGCGAATCTGCAACAAATTTTGTGCGAATCTAAAATATGTTTCCGCAGAAACAAAGTTATTCAGAAGGCTTTCATTTTAATGATTATAAAATGAATAAACTTTCTGGAAGACCAGTAATAAGCAGAATAGCGGAAATTGTTAAACGTGTACGAGCTATAGTCAACAATAACCAAAAATATGAGCTGTACTGTAGTCAAGATCATCTGGATGTTAGCAAAACTTAATTCGCCTTTTGAAACAAACCGCCGACAAGATTTAAGGCCCATAGATCGAAGCAATGATTTGAAATTCCAACACAGCATTTTTCAGAATGTTTTGACAGGTAGAAACGACTTTAAGTAAGACCAAGGCTTCTTGTATCTTGTAGCATTTATATTAGACATACATTATTTTTTTATTGTAATTGTAATTTTTTAATTATATGATTCGATACTTTTAAGACAGATAATGTACAAGGACCATGCAATTTTCAAATTCTTCTTATTAATATCATAACATAAATGTCTTAATTGTATGCTCTTTTTATTAGCGATTTGGAAAAGTTTAGCCTACTGTGAAATTTTTGAACAATAACTGAAAAGACCAAGAGTCGTTTCAAATATCAAGACGGATGAGTTAGAACAATTGAGGAACTGCTAAACAAGAAGTAGAAGGAGGAACTGAACCTTTACAACATAAGATACAGCCTTCTGCACTAAACTTTTGAAAATTTATTCGGTTTAGATAACGTCTTCTTCTGAAATAGTAGCCACCATCAAACTTTTTTTCTGGAGCAACAGTTTTATATATAGAAATATAGAAAATATGTATAGAATGCACTTAGAGAACTACAGGCTCCACCCAAAATGAGAAGAGTAGTAAAAAATCTGCACAAGAATATAAAAGAAAAAGTGCATCTAAACGGGCATTTTTTGGAAGGCTTCAGAATGGAATGGGGAAGAAAACAGGGAGACAGCCTACAATATCTACTGTATGCAGACGACATATAAATAATAGCAAATAACCCACAACAGACATTTGGAAAGACAACCTAGACCAAAAAGGAATGGAAAATAAAAAACAAAATAATGTATATAACAAAGGGCGAGAACAGCTATGAATAAGTAGACATAAGAATAAACGGGAAGGGGTAGGAACAAGTAGAGCCTTACGAATACCTAAGGATGGCAATAAGTAAAAATGGAAGAATATATAAGAAAATAGGAAACAGGATAAATAAAGCCAACCAGATATATTACCAGATTAACAACACCTTATGGTTTGCAAGGGAGGAGAGATGTCCTAAAAAATATTCGGCATGAGAAGTGAAGGAGGAAGACCTAGGGGATGATCCCGTATAGAATGGAACAAACAAGAACCCTATCTAGAGACAAGGAAGAACATAAAAAAGATAAAGTAAAGTAATGTAGAAGTCTGATCTGTATTTTATTTAACATTTTGCTGGAACACCAGAGCAGTACTCGACCTTCCTTAAACTATTTTTGACATTCAAATTGATAGCAACACACTATTATGGGTAAAATTATTATTTCAAATGCATCTTTTAAAACATTTGTTACATTACCGATCTCTAATACTCTAAAAAGAGAAAACAATAAAGATTATAACAAATTCATTATGTACAATAGAATAACACAAATTAACCTAAAATACCAATTCAATTTTTTTATTGACTAACCCCTGTATGGGCCAACAAAGTCGTGCCCAAATTGACACTAATGCCGTTCAGAGAAACTCATTAAGCCTGTAATTACCATAATGGCCTCCATTTTGGTGCGCATTAATTTGTTCCCACACCGTTTAACCACAACTTATTGTTTCAGGCAAAACTGTAACATCGGTGGGAACAACGCGATTAGGTGGCCATCACGAATTGAATGTAAATGGAGACGTCAATACCCTCCTGGAAGGATGTTTTCGAGTAATTAGAAGAAGGTCACGAGCAGGTGACCGTCTGCTAAGCGGCCGGTGCATCCATTTTGCACGTGTTTGATTAATGTAACTCGAGATGGTACAATGGGCCTAATTATGGGCAGAGCAATCATCTGCGTTTAAAGTGTATAGGATTTTTGCAACCGTTTATCCGTTTGTTCTCCCGTATTAGTTACCTTAAGCAACCTTGAAAGTCCAAAGTGTTATTCCTACTACCTTCTTTTACAACTTTGCTATTTGTTTTTATTCTGCTACGTTCGAAGATCACTGGAGGAATCTTGCAGCTGTTGCTGCTATTTCCAATTAATTTTAATTTTAATTCCTTTTTGCGTCTACGCTCTTCCTTTATTAGGGGGTTAATTAGTCACTCTCTATTTCTAACTTGTCCTTTTATTAACTAATTTCAATAACATTAATGCTATTATCCACTTGAATCCTTGTCATATTTGTTTAGATTCCCTCCCCTATCTTGGTTTACTTTCAGGAGAAGAAGTCACAAAGAATCACACATAGTTCTTCCTTTCTGTAAGATACAACATAGGTCTATGTAAGATGGTGCTCAACTGTATTTGAGATTAACTACATGATTGATTTTCAAGTCCGTGCAATTTATTTTTATAAGGATAAACTAAGAAGAAGATCCTCACTGAATTTTTTTTTTATTTAAGCAAACATTGATTACATCTTTTCTTAGTGTTCTCCATCAATTAGTCGCCTAAGTATTAGTGGTGTTGCCGACATAACCTAGTAAAGGAACGTAGTTAGTTAAAACATCTACTGGTTATTATTCTTTATCATTTTTTACGTAAGGGCTGGTGTTGTTCTAAGATATTATTGGTTGAAATGAGTACCTCGCCGTTTAGGTACTAGCCTTACCACCAACATAGCTCAGCAAAAACAATTGGTTTGTCAATGGCGTTACGGGCTATATTGTTCTCTCTATAGATAAGTGAGGTCAAAGAGGGTTTTTTTGGTTAAACCATCCACTAATCTCCAAATGAAATTAACGGTCACGTTATGAAGTTGCTCTTCCGAAGGTAAACTTAATTATTCTTCTCCAATATTTTTTTATATTAAGCCTGATGTCTCCTAAAATATATCATCCCTTCGTTGCTACAATATTAGTGGTAACTCTGACAGCCCAGTAAAAACATTTGGTATGCCAGTGACGCTATGGACAATGTCGTTCTTTCTATAGGTGAGTAAGCTCAGAGAGGAGTTGTTAGTTAAGACTTCTATTTCTTATTTTTTCCACCATACTTTTGTAAAATGGCCGCCTTGTCGTCTAGGTACTTGAAATAAACCACCGAAATAGCTTGGTAAGTAGATTTGGTTTGTCTACAGCGATATGGATGATGCCTTTCTCTTTATGGCTGACTGAGCTCGAAGAGTTGTTGGTTAAGACCTCAAATAATGCTCAGAAAAAATTAAGAGTCACGTTAAGGATTGCAGACATCTTTGTTCTCTTGCTGATCATTAAGGTGAAAAGATCGCTGTCTTTTCTAAGTCTATTCCTTTTCTGAAGAAGACGGAGATGATTGTGAAACGGGTGGCGTTTTTGTTAGAGTCTTTATCAAAACTAAGTCAAATATATTGTGAAGGTGAATCTTTAGTAATATCTGGTAATTGTTCGGGACCAAGAGGGAAGGAATTCACCAAATCTCCAGTATCACAAATCTTAAAGAATGATAAACAAAACCCTTTGTAAAGGATCTAGATCTTAATTGTGCAAAAGGATGTTAGGGTTGGCAATAGCCTAGCAATTATTCTTTAATGACAGTAATGTTTTTTTTTAATTTTGTACACTCGCTGAAATTTTATTCCTAGATGGCAACTGCGCCTAAACATCAGCTCCAACACTTTGGAGATTTTTAAATCTAGAGAATTTTTTATAAGAACGTCATTTTCAGTTGGTATCACTCGTACAGTACATTAATCATTTTCTTTTATTGAAAACTTGGGACATACGCACTAAAAACGGTTATTTCTCTTGATTACGCGATTAGAGACTACTGAAAGGAAAAGTCTCCAACTTTTTTATTACTCTATTGTTGTCTCTTTCCTCTTTTTTGTGATTTTCATGTATTTTGTTTTTACCTTATTTACTTTTAAACCCCCCTTCTTTTCTACTAATGATCTCCATTGCTTCTTCTAAGATTTTCTTGTCTCTTGCTATCATTGCTATATCATCTGCGTGTGCCACAGCTTGTATTGATTTCTTTATTATTGTTCCTTTAATATGACAATCTTTTATTGTCCATTCTGTTCCAATGTTAAATAGTGACGCTTTGTATATATCTGTTTTGTTTGTTACACTGCTCCTCTTGATCTTGATGGTCACATTTATTATTTTTATCAATTTTTCAGATATACCCATTTTCCTCGCATCTCTTATGATCGCTCCTCTTTTAACCGTCTCGAATGCCTGTTTGTATTCTATGAATAATATCTCTACCTTTATGCCTTGTTCATAGCATTTCTCTGTTATCTGTTTTGCTGTATGAATTACACCTATGGTTGATCTTTCTTGTCTGAATCTGTTCTGATATTCTCTTATTTTTTTCTCTGTAAAAGTATTTAATCTTTTTAATATCAATATGTTTAATATATTATTTGTTATATTCAACAAGGTTATCTGTCTATAATTTTCACAAAACAGATTTCCTTTCTTTGGGATTGGTACTATCATATCTACTGTGCGTATCAATTGAGTTAACGCATGGTTTTAAATTGCAGGCTATAAATCGAGTGAGTTCGCGTCTCGCTAAAACATTGCTGTTGAAGCATTTTCGTCTGCAAGATAAAGTTAAGTTTATACGCTAAATAATTCTTTAAAATTATATTATAATCAAAAACGTCAAAAATGCCCCCGCTGCCATTCCTTTGACAATCGTTGAAAGAAGAAGCCGAGAAATGGCGCTGTCTACAGGGCGTGTCAGAAAGTCGGTACGGCCTCTTAAGATCTGAAACCTAAAGTAGAAGATAGAAGGTATCCAATCCTCATTTCGTCTCACCGTTGACTTTTCTTCCCGAGTCCCCCTTTTATCGTGGCTACGGAGATGATGCAATCGCCAACGAGAAGTCAGGTTGCCAGACTAGTCAGAGCATCACATAATTATTTATATATATTTGTCTGAAATGTTCATCGTTGTAAGATAGTCTACTTACATCGATCAGTGAGTATAGTAATATCTCATTTAATTAATAAAGTATTAGAATATTTTTCAGTCCGAAATTATAATTTTATGTTGTACCTCATGGGCTAAAAGACTCAATGTCTTTGCCACAATTAGTTAAAGTAATATTCAGATTGGGCCGAAACATGAACTCCTGATCAGAGGTGGGATTGGCGACTATAGGGGGCAAACCGGACGAGTTCGAGTCCCACTGGAACTTACGGTTGCTTGCAGCGCCTTACGATTAAGTTAGTTGATACAATAGAGCTGCTGCAACCTCAATATTAGTAGTGCATTTAAATAAAAGACTGTATATGCAGGTGTTGCAGCTTAAATAATTAACGACGACATATGCATATGCACATTGTGGTTTGTGTTAGCATTTTGCATTGATTTTGCTTTCAGTAACCCTGTTTTGCCGCTTAATACATGCAATCGCCGTCGCTTTTGCTTTTATTCCTCGCTATATGCATTGGCTCCTCTTCCCTACTAATGTCTTCATCAATTCCATTATCTATCCCTGTTTGCCTGTTAAGAAATCGCCACTGAAGAAACTTCATTACATTAACATCATTTGTTTAAGGGCTAAGAATTTTTTTTTGGATGTTCTGGTAGATCGACTTTTGCAAGTTGAGATAATATAATTTCTCTTACGAAGAACATACTTCAGACGACCAATTATCTCAAAAGGGCTTCGATTTACTATTGTTTACATTTACCTGACTAGTAAAGAACATTCCTTATAGTTTACTTTTAGTTAACCTTTATGACTTAATATTTAATATTAATTTCTGTGATATATCTAGAGACATTTTAAGTAACAATTTTTTTTAATATTTATTACTGTATAATTTATATTGTAATTAAACGAACCGGATTAAACAACATAGCAATATTATGAGTAGACCATGTGTAAACATCTTTTGCTTTTTTTGTCTTAGAAAAAATATTTTTGTTGCTTTAATTAGTTTTTTCTTATATTTTACTAAGCTAATTATCTTAATATGCCACTTAACAAAAAAAAATCTATTTATTTTTGCTACCATTCATCAAACTGTTTACATTCTACCTTCTAAGCAGTTGCAAATATTTAATTTGATACTTGGCTGTTAATTTGTCATTAAAAGAGCTTGCTAAGGACGAATAATAAACCGAACCGTTTAGGAAATACCATTAGAAATCGTAACAATACTGACTTGGTAATTGTGCATCAGATACAGTATGGTTTGTAACAAATTTGTTTAATTACCAGTGGCGACTTTATTATTATTATTTTTGTTATACAGTTTTGTAATGAGATCATGCTCATGTGCAAGCTGAGTATGTCAATTGAAATTAAATAAATTAACTAAAACAATTAATGCAAAGAGAGGTGTTGTTAAAGCAAAAAGCGTAGTCTTAATTATAAACTTAATCAGCGATCGCTCAAAAACCCACGAAAATGTTATCTAGGCTTACTAAAAGACTGGTAATGTTACGTCATTGTATCGCATAGTTACCAAATGGGTCAGTGCATTTCCTTCTGGTCAGGATGAAACCACGTTTGGTTGAAACAGATCACTTGTCCATTCCTGTAGTCATAGCACGTAGAAATAGTGTAAGGTTTCCTTGTTATTATTATTGATAGACTCTCTGAAAGTTATCCACTAGGCTCGGACATCAAACAGCGAGCATAAAAAAGTGTTCACTGAAAAACAAAAGGGATGCGTTTATATGGTGTACTCTCGCCATTGCCAGGGTCTGGATATAGTATAAACTTGGTGCCAAGAAGAGTAGCTACCTCTAAATAATTTTTTACAGAAACCCAAAAAGACAAATACAGCAGAGTAGAGTACGATAACAACGCGGTCATCATTAGTTTCTTCAAACACCACTTGCATCTGATTATGCAGCGAAAAAATCTGCATTTCTTCAGGGCCAATCCATCGTCTTGTTACACAGGTGATCTTAAAATAGCCTCCGTATTTCCCTAACACAAATCTTTTTGGTTATGACGTTGGCACGACGTAAAGAATCTCCCTAACAGAAATCGCCTCATTTACAGCATTACACTTAGAAAAAGTTGGAAATTTCGCTGATGGTTACGTTGAAAGAATCCCAATAGAATTATGTGAAATGTTTATACTATCTGTTTCTGTTAATTTACTTACAACCCCCGTATATATTTGCACTTAGAAGAATAATCATTAAACGATTTTTTTGGGTGTACTGTAAAACAGCTGACATAATCAAAATAAATACGTACTTGTACCTATCAAGAATTGACAGCACTGTAAAGCAAACGATCATCAATCCTACTGAAACAAAGTTTAGAAACATTATATCAAAAAACAAAAAACAAAAAACAAAGATAACAATAGAAGTATAAGGTTGGAGAGAAGAAGAATCAAGACAGATAAGTTCAATAAAGAAGAATAAATAAAGGAAGAAGAAGACTAGCAAGAGGAAGACCACAATCGAAGGGCCATCCGAAGAAGAAACAGGCAGTGTAATAAAGAAATTAAAGAACAATAAAAACTCGGGAGAAATTAAAATTATTGTAGAATTTTTGAAATATGGCGAGGCAAGTATACAAAACGGTGGTAAAATAAATATGGAAAGGAGAAAACACACCCAATTATTACAAAACTCCGTTATACACCCCTTACATAATTATCGAAAAATAACACTCCAATATAGTAGCAGAAATAATAAGAAAAAGACTATACAACAGTTTTAAGATACATGCAGAACAATATATAAAAATATCAAACACAAAACAAGATCAGACAAACAATAAGTATAACTACATTGATCTATGGCACTAAACCTTTGGCATTAACCAAAAGAGAAGAAGGCAAAAACAATCAAACTAAATGCAGCTTTAAGAGCAACAAAAGGATGCACAAGAATTGATATACAAAAGAATGAAGACATTAGAACCGAGCTAAACATCTACAACGTTAAAGAAAAAATCACTGATAATAAAGCAACATGGTGTGGACATTTATTGAGAATGCGAGAAAAACTACTAACGTTAGCAGCAAGGAAATATCATCCAAGAGAAAAAACAGACCGAGACAAAGACGAGTACCGGAACAGGCTAACCAGCCTAATCCTTGAAGTGTAGAAGAAGAAACCATACGATTCTATGTTAAGAAAGAAAGTATAAAAAACACTGGAAAAACTAAGAAAAATTATTAGGCCACTTAAAATAACGAAACACTACCAAAGAAGTGATTATAGAAGGAAGCATATCTAGAGCATTTGAAGTGAGGAGGGGACTGAAATAGGAAAACTCTCTACAATATTTAATTTAATTTTAGAAATAATAATAAAACAAAGAAATGATTTAATATAAAACAATAGACAACAATACGTAGCTTACGCAGACGTTAAAGTATTGATGATGAGAGAATAGAGAGGTTGTAACAGAATATGGACTAACTATTAACGAGGATACGACAAAGTTCAAGTATCAAGAAGTAAGAACAATAAACACTGACTATAAAAAAATAATCAAAAGACTAATAAAGTTAAAAATGAATCTAGAAAAGCAAAATTGAGAATATACAGAACAATAACACAACAGACCATTCTATACGAGTGGAAAATCTGGATTTGTAACAACCAAGAAAAAATGAGTTTGGACATTTGGGAGAAAGTATTATAAAAAATTCGGACAACCAGAATGAAAAAGATCTAACCAATAAATCATGAAATTATAAGAGAAACTAAGTATTGCACAGAAATTAAGATAGGCGAGTTATAAGATGCTTGAAAATTTACTCGCTAGGAATATACTTACCACTCAAGAAGGAGGAAAACGAAGAAGAAAAAGATCTGTCACGTTTAGGGGTGAAAATATGGGAAGATAAGGCTAAAGACAGAATTAAACAGAAAAGAATAACAAGGCTTGAAGCCAAGAGAACTCCTTAAATGTAGCTCAACTGGCTCCTGCGGGGAGTATACCGGCTATGAATGAAAATCGCCGCTAATTGCGTCACGATCATTCACCAAAACCAATACGCGGGCACGCATATCAGAAGCCCGTGGGCACACTCCAACATGCCGCCCAGCATGTTCGGCCGTGAATGGCAAGCCTGAAGTACCGAAGTGTGACAGACATACGATATCTCCGCCTCGTCGGAAACACAATCTTCGCACACGTTTAGGATTGCATAAGTTTTTTGCGAGCCGCGAGTACATTCTGCAGATCTAGTTTCGACGGCCCGCTGCAATTATATCAATTTCCTGGGAAGAAGTCGGCCTGCTGCTTTATTTTCGATACCAAAAACGTGCAGCTGGATTAACTCCTACGGCTCGCGCTGCTAATTAAAACGGGCATTACGTTAGAGTGATACGGAGAATATTCATGCGCCAACCCATACGTTACATTGTAATGTCTTTTTTTGGGTTTTATTAACTATTTCATTTGTATGTTTGAATAATTAATAAGTCTGAGCGAGTATCCAAGTAGGAAAGCTACAACCCACCGTGATGTAAAACTATTCAACGCCGACATTATTCTGGAATCAGCGACCTCTTCAAGTTCCTATTTTGATGTGCACTGCGTACAAACAAAAATGCTCATCCGCTCCTCATCGACATCTAACACATATAACTCTTTAATCACCCCTACCCTCAAAATAGATCACGACACTTAAAAATCAATAAGTCCCTTTTCTACACATAGAGAGACCAACCAACACCCTTGACAACAGTTTGTTTATTGAAAAGATCAAGAACAATGACAAAATCATGAAACAGCTCAAGCTTAATTACCTTTTTCTTGTAATTTGGATCTTCGTTGGTGTTTGCTCGACTTATTTGATATTAAGAACCCTAATTGTGTGCATTATTTTTCATCAAACACAAAATTTCAATGGTCGTATGATGTAGTGATAAACACGTCATCCTTACATTAAGTTCAAACCTCCGTAAGGTCAAAATACTAAAGTATACGTGTGAGTTACTGTAAAATAAAAATAAGGATATCTTAGTGGCCATGATATTTAGATCGAATAAAAATTGGTTACCAAATTTTTAGATGAATATGAACCTATACACCTGCTTCAAAATAACAAAACGAAACAACAATAATTAAAGAATCTCAACAAAACTTATTTTATTTATTTGAAAAATACAACAAAATTTGCAATGGAAATGGGTAATGAAAAAGACGAATATAACAAGAAGTCAAAAAAACTAAAGTCAACCCAATGAACAAATAAAACGAAAGGAACACGAGGAAGAAGAGAGAAATAGATAATTGTTGCGTGGAACATCAAAGGAAAGACAAAGATAGAACTAAAAGATTACATTTTCATTAATGGAGGCACAGGACAAAACAGATAAGCGACAGGTAGAGGACAGTAAGAAATGAGAGAATTAGCTATATGAGAACAAGAGGGATTAAAGAAATTTCTCTATAATATACATTCATTCCCCTACAGAAGATGGGGAGAAGGAGGTTACGGAAAGCTTATGAAGAAATAGAGCAAATCTACAATGGGGCACGAAAGTATAAACTCGAAATTTAATTGGAGATTTTAATGCTAAATTTGGCCAGGCAGAACAAGAGAGAACAAGTGATAACGGACAAACAAGGGCAAATAAAGAGATATACAAAGGCACATGACAGCAACAGTCAATCACTTATTACTAGCAGCAAAACACCAAAAGATAGTAGTGAACATTAAAAGCTGCAGAGGTAGCGAAATAGGTTCTAACCACTTTATCGTAAAAGCAGTAATAAAAGTGAAGATAAAACTTACATAAGATAACACCCAATAGAAGAGAAAGATGCAAATTGCAAATAGAATTGTTAAGAGATAAGAAAGTAGGGAATAGGTATAAATAGTATTTAGAAGAAGAAACAACAGTTTCAAATAATTTGAAAGAATGCTAGACATCAATCAGAACGCTAGTAAAAGAAGAATTTACAGGGCAGAGCAAAAGCATAAATAACTGATGTAGTAGAAAATTTGGGTTTTTTGGAAGAATTGATATAGAAAAAACAAAAAATGCCAAACTACAACTCTAAGGAAAATACAGAAAATTTCAAGAAAAGAAAAGAGAAATAAAGAAACTATTAGTCTAGGCTTAAGAATATAAGTTAAGAGAGGATATAGAAGATAATTATAATAATATAAATATAATATTGAAGAACATAAAAAATAAAAACCAATAAAAACAATTGTTAATCTAGACAAATTATTTTAAAAGACAAGTTGGAGACATAATAGAAGGGAGAAGCTTACAACACGGAAATAGAGAGAGTTTACCAGAAAATATAAATAGTAAACCTACGATAGAAGAAAATAATGAAGAAACTTTTTCTTTATTTCTTTTTCTGGTATCCTCTATATATTTACGGGTGTTGGATAATGAAGAAACTTAAAAACAATAAAAGCCCTGGAAGTGATAAAATTAAAGCAGAACTGTTAAAACACGGGGAAAAGACGCTGTAAATAAGAATGTCAAGCTGGTTTTAAAGAACAACGATCTGTGACTGATTATCCATTCTTCTTGGAAATAATCCAAGAAAAAACAAGAACGAATAGATTACAAGTGCTTGCTTTGTTCGTCGATTTCAAACAAGCGTACGATAGTATGATTAGAATTCAATTACTAAAAGAAATTATTGAAAGAAAAATTATATTAATAAATACAGAAGACAAGGTCAAAATAAATGGCATAACATCCCAAAAATTTAAAATCTACAAAAGACTTTGAAAGGGAGGTTCCATGTCTCCAGCGCTCTTTAAATTTGTATTAGAACGTATGTAAGTAGAATCGAAACAGCTAATAATATGTTTAACAGTCCGAATCAAGTTTTAGCATATGTAGACAGCACAATTTTAACAAGAATTAAAGAATAATTAAAAAACATTTTTGAGGGGCGTAAACTAAAAGGAATTTTTGGACTTAGAGGATTAATAAGAAAAAACCAAATACATAGTTTTTAACAATAAAAATCCAAACAGTGGCTCCCTGATCGTCAAGTACAAAAAGCAGAGATGAGTTCGAAAGTATGTCAATCTTCTCCTATTTTGTAAAATGTAAAAATGTAAAAACGATTGATATCAATGGTAAATCAAAACCAATGAAAATACATGTTTATAGAACAATATAAAACCAATAGTTAGTTAAGCCAGTGAGGTATGGACTTTAACAAAGAAAACCGGGCAGAAGCTAGTTAAGTGAGAGCGAAAAATACTTCAAAATACTTATAAAGGTACGAAAGAAGATGAAGAAGAAGAACAAATGAAGAAATGTATGGGATTTATAAAAATGCACTCATTATCAAGACCATCAAACGAAAAAGGCTTCGGTGGTTAGGTCACGTGGAACCTAAGGGGAAAACCACAAGGGAGGGACCTCAAAAACATGCCTAATCAATTGTACAAAATCTAGCAGAAATTGGTATCGCAGTAGACGGGAAACTTTGGCAAGGAACAGGAGTGAATAGAAAAGATTATAGCCACGACCCTGTAAGAGCTCTTGTACTGTTTTATTATTATTATGATTATTACACTAAGCCATTTCATAAATAATGTTGGTAATGGTCTATTATGAAAAACTCTTTAAGTTTTATGAATTGAACAATTCTCTATTCGTGTCTTTACGGAAATCCAGTTTTTTCGACTAAATAATTTTTACAGGCTGCGAAATAGATCAGAACCGAAAGAGGGATATAGAGTGCAGCCACTTTGTCATTTTATTTGTTGACAACAGATATTCTGAATTTGATTAACATCGAAGGTTTTAGAATAAATTATAACCTTCATATCCCGAATACTTAGCGGATGTAAATATTTAGCTTTGGTAGCTTGAGGTAGCTTTTTCGCACTCATAAGCTAAGTCGTTTAATATTCTTGTAGAAGATTTTGCACCACCAACCTATACAAAAATGGTTCTTTATTCCAAAAAGTAAAGTGAGACAATACAACAGTAATGTTCTCGCACGCTGTTTGAGAAGTTGCAGGGGCGGGTTGTTAAAATTGTGAATGTATTATTGCATAAACTGTCAAAACAGTCGCCGAACCTTTTCCATGTTAAGTCTATGGGAACTGGATTTGCCAATTGCTCTAAATCCAGTTGTCCGATTTCGAAACAATTTATCAGGTTACCTCACTCGCTTCGAGTTCTATCGTTGAGGAAAATTTCATAGTGATCGATTTCGTAGTGAAAGCGCTACAGTTGCAACAGACTGACGGAGATTGTAGCATTCACCCAGTGTATACTAGTGTATAATATGTTATTGTCAAGGCATTCTAATGTTTTGAAAACTGTTGCAGACGTAGAATTTTATTTCATGGTCGCACGCAGCACATCTATATCGCCGTCCTCATTGCGCTTCGTTATGAAGGCCAAAAATTCCAAATCTGAACTTGTGAAACCATCATTGACAGTGACGTTCACAGAGCTCTAAAAGTACTCTCAAAGGAGTAGACCCAATTATATCACTTAATGACCCGGCGATCTTAACCTCAATGATGGTGCGTAAATGATGACCTTCGTGTAAGGTTTGCTAGTTCTCCATCGGTGCCTCCTCAGGTGGCGGATAGGGAAACGCTCGCCTGATATGGTGGGTACTGAAAAAATAAAATACTAGGGGCAGACCAAAACTAGCGAACAACGAATTACTGTCAGTATAAACAATCCCTCTTACTAGTCAACAGCTAAGGGTGGAAGAACAAGTAAAAGTACGACACCCTCTTGTCCTTGAATTGAAAAGTTGGTCCTGAAGGCGGAACCGATTTGGTCAACGGCATGGAGATGCAGGAGAAAACGGGAAGCCACTGTATTGAAAGCTCACATGAACATCCCCAATCGAATCAAGATTGCTATAAAATCTTGCTGCGTAATATTTATGCCTATTTAAAGTCTATTAAAAGGGTCTGGAAACGCCTAAAAACGTGTACAAGCGGAAGTTGGAATTTTGGAAAACATTATGTTCATTGTTCGTGTGTGACGTCTCGGCAGCGCTACGAGCGGTGTTCGGAAATTTGTTACAATTTATTGGAGCTTTTTTAATTGTTTACTCTCTAAGTAGGTTTTATAGAATTTAGTCAAGCATAGTCAAATTTCATATAAAAATGGTGAGGGCGGCAATTTTAAGAGTGTGGGACATCCATGTCTCACCAGTCTTATTGGTTTGGATCAAATGTATTCTAATATTCAAAGAGTATTTGTAAAAAGAAAGTTTATCATGTCATGTATAATGGAATCGGTAATAAAACACTGTTTACACAATCGTACTTACTTAGTTTGGAGGTGGTATAGTAGAATTAGAATTTTTCTCTAAACTCGTTTCATTATCGATATTGATAGAAAGTTGATTACTGTCTTCATGTGAATTTGCTCAAGAATTTTCTGGTCAGGTATTTGTCTTATTGTTTACAGGCCTATGTTCGGATAGGTTTCTGCGGTAAACTATGTTGGAACAACTTAATTCATGAGTTGAACCACCTCGTCTTTGAGAAAAACATCGAAGTTTCGGCATCGGCTTTGATGCAATTTTCAAGAGTTTAACTCTTCGCTCGGAGTTTCAATTTGCCTATACTCTAAAGAGAGGTGCAAATCTTTCAGTAAAACTGACCTTTCGTGTGTCCTGCTTTGGTATTTATAGAAGTGGATGTAAACGTTTGGCGGACATTTTGTTTGGCAGAAACCGCCTCGGGTTGAAGAAAATTTGTTGGTTTAGGTGGATTCTATAATCGATGGTGCGGGGTAATGAGAAATTTTCATATGACGAGTAAGCGTTGGCTAGCATCTTCTATGTTCAGACGTTGTGGGCGTTTTTGTACTTTAATTCCCTCACGAATAATCCTGCTGGTGAGACGGGAAAGGGGAAAAATTGTTTTTGCCTAGGGGCAATTAATTTTGGGGCCTTCTTCTTTATTATATTTGGCAAGTGCCAAACCATTATCGCGTTTCCGTACGACCAGAGATTGCTCATATATTCGGGTGGATATTTACCGGTTTTTTGACCTATGTAGGTCCTTTAGCAGTCCCCACAAGGTATTTCATAAACTCCTTGGGATTCAAGGGGGAGTGATCCTTTGCTGAGCGAATAAAATAAGCTATTTGGTCTTGAAGACCGTACATATGTTTTGCCTCATTGGTATGGGGCTCCCATTTTCACCTGTCACAGCAAACCTTTTCATGTATAATTTCAAAACAAAGGCCCTCACCTCCTTTCACCTTAAACCTAACTTCTGGATACGATATGTCAATTATACTTTGTTATCTGGATTTACGGACAATATAAGCTTCCAGAATACCTTTCCTACCTAAACCAAATTCACACCAATATCGAATTTACCATAAAAACCGAACAGAATAATTCCCTTTCCTTCCCAGACAAAAATATGTGGATTGGGAGAACGAAATGGTCTTGGTGATAGACCGATTGAATTCTATACCAACAAAGAGCTTATAATTACAAATACATTGTTTAGGCTTTATAAACCATATATATATATTTGGAAATCTTCAGCTGATAACAGTAACAAAATAGAAATAAAATAATCAATATTATTGTTAGTAAAAGACACATCAATTTCATTGTATCAGCCAAAACGTACCCGAGAGCGAATATATCTTCCGATAGTCAAGAGTCCAATCGTAAAGAAAATCATAGACCCAAAAAGACTTAAAGGGGATAATACATATAGAGAAACTAAAGTAAAAATAAATGAAAGTCTAAGAAAGATCAGTGAAACACCCGTCGAAACAGTAAATATAGATAACAGATAAGAGGACATACAGAATATTCTAGTCTCACTAGAAATTCTAGAAAGAAGACAACGTAAATCAAAAGATGAAAACAAGTATAGAGAAATCTACAAAAATGTCAGAAAGAAAATTAGAAAGACGGAAAAAGAAGGTTTGCTGAAAGGTACAAAAAAATAAAAGACCTGGATGAAAAATATGGTAGCTCCAATGTATATAAAAAGATAAAACAAATGGCGGCATTTTAATTAATGTATCTTCGAATATTCTCAAAGACAAACATGAAAATGTGATTAGAGAGCTAAAAGAGAAGTTATCACAATGGACGACCAACTACATTTGACAATTATTTAATGATCAAAGAGAAGAATCAGTACTACAAAAGCAAAAGACACCACAAAAAGTGGAGGCCAGTTAAAGTACCCACCGAACCAATAAGACTTATTGGTGGGGATTGTATCGACGTTTTGATTGGACTTTCCAATCAAATCTATCAAGCTGGCACTAATACTCCAACGGTGGTTTCAATCAACCTTTGGCGGCGATCCCCCCAAAAAAACAACTTGTTCAGATCACAGAACCATAGCCTTAATAACCCACATGTTTACAGGGATTTTAAAAATCACACATGACAGAATTGTTAAAACTCTGGAAAACAAGATAAATGACACAACTTGGTTTCAGGAATGGTATAAGCACGAAGGAGGTTTTGTTTGGTTTCAAAGTGCTAGCTCAAAAGTGCCCTGATATGAATAACGCCATCTGTTTGTGCTTTATAGACTTTGAAATAGTCTTCCATAAGGTCCAACACGACAAACTAATGGGGATCCTAAATAATAAGTGTATAGACAGCCGCAATATGGAAATTATCTCTCGTCTATATTGGAATGACACTACCAAGTTAAGGCTGACAATCAATTTACCGACAATATCGAATTTCAGAAGGGGTTGGCTAGAGGTGCGTGCTGTCTGTTATTTTTTAATGTCTATAACGAAACAATATTTCAAAAATCTTTATCAGATATAGAAGATATGCCTATAAATGGAGAAATTCTCAACAACTCACATTTTGCAGATGATTCGGTAATAATGACGCACAATATCAACGAACTTGCAGAATGTAATGTAACGTCTTAATCCATATTGCAACGAATGTGAGCTCAAGATTAATCTAAACAAACCGAATATACGGTTGTTACTAAATCAAGAATTATAACCCGATTGAACATTGAAAAAGTGAATGTACACAAATATTTGAGAACATGAATAACATCAAACATAGATCAAACCAAAAAGATAAAAATTCCTATGCTACTATGATATAAGCCCGACACTTCGTTTGAAAATGCTCCGGTGCCATGTGTTTTCCATTTTTCTACATGGCTTAGAGGCTTGGACACTAAACCAAAAACATCTAAACAAAAAGTCCGTTTTTGAGCTCTGGTGCCATAGGAAATCATACGAATATTGTGGACAGAAAGAGTGTCAAATATAGAGATCATTGGAGAGATGGGAAATTAACCAGAAGTCCTAATAATCATCAAAAAGAGGAAACCTGAATATCGGGATATGTAATGAGAGGACAACAGTGCCAATTGCTACACGGTAGAATTTGAGGAAGTGAAGTGTGGGTCACCTAGGCTATCCTAGCTTAGAAATTTAAAAAAATTGTTTAGGCGATCAATAAAGTTCAAATAGTCAAATAGCAGAACAGTACAAGAAGAAGCTTCATATTGGCAAAATATTCTCTTAAAAATTGTTGAAGTTTTTAACTTTTCGTGAACTGCCAGTTTCTTAGGATAACGAAATATTAAGCTCTATAAGAAATTGCAACTTTCTTGGCTGTGTAGAACTTATTTCAAAGTTTGATCCTTTTAAACCTGGACCAGAAAGATGGTGAATGTTGTAATGTCGACCGTAAACTTTGTAGGTCTTGATCTAAATAACTGTAGTGGACAGAGCTATGACAATACCAGCAACATATCAGGGTACTACAAAGGTCTTGAAGCTAGAATAAAAGAAGTTGCCTTTGCAGCTGCCGTAGCACGTACTCTGATTTTATTTGGAACAACGAACATGTAACTTTTTAGTTACTCAACAACTTGCAGTCTCACCTTAAATGGGCCTCCTTATCTTGAAAAAAACTTTGTCGGTGGAGTGCCCGTGCTGTAGCCAGTCAAACATTGTACAAACCGTACTAAGAGGTTCTTGATGCTCTAATACACATTACCCATGTCTGATCACTATATCAGACCAAGGACGCACAGTATGAAGCAAATGTGATATTAAAAAAACTTAATGGTGTGTTTCTGGAATAATGCTCTTGCAAAATCTAAAGGAGTAACTGGAAAGCCCCGAGAAAAAATTATAAGCACATGAAAGGTCGTTACTCTGTATAGTATTTTAGAAGCTTAAAAACTCTTCGAAACGAAGACGAGTTTTCAATGTAGGAAAACAAAGAAAATTGATGCGCCATCCACAAAACAGACATCATAAGAGGGAGCCAAAAGTTTCTTTTGCTAAGAACATATTATGCATATAATGATTCTCTGAACCTCAACTGAACACGAAAAAGAACAATGTGTACAGAACTATATAAAAAATTTAGATTTTTATAGAAAACCACTCAAATTGAAAATGATAAAATACGGCAGAACACACATCTGCTGTTGTAAAAGTACGCTTCTGATTTAGATAAAATATTCCTGAGGAAATATATACCAACATTTTTAAGAACCAATTGAAGTACTGACAGAAAAGATAGGAATACTAAACCAAAAGTACAATTAGAACCACGAAGACTCCTAGCATTATTGAAGTCATGGAACGCAGAGTCGACTTTTCCCAATGCCACCATCGTTCTATGAATTTTTCCGAGACATAGCCCAAGGTATGGTAATTCTAAAACTAGGAAAACATATGTTTTTGAATAAATACTTTTAGATGAACTCGACATTTTTGTATTTCTTCCTATTGCTGTGTGAATGTGTCTAAACATTGTATTGAGTGTATGTGTGTAACGAGGATTGAAAAAATAAAATAAACGTTTTTTTCCAACTCATTGTAGTTTTTTGATAGCCAAACAGACCCAACATACAAAAATTTGAGGAAAAGTGGGTAGAAAATCTAAAGCGTCAAAACTTCAATTAGGCCTTGCAGGTATCTTGATTATCAAAAACCGGTAACAAAGTAACAATTCTTCTTCTTTTTCTTTTCTTCTTCCTCTTCTTCTTCTTAGACTATTTCTGTCCATGCTTGAATGAAAGTCTCCTTTATAGATTTCCATTTGGTTTTATTTCGTGCTTTCTTTATCCAGTTTAGCTCTACTATATTTTTTAGGTCATTGTAACATCTATTAGGCGGTCTTCTTCTATTTCGTTTATGGTCTCACGGTTGCCATCTGTTTTCCTCTTTAACAATTAGCACATGCAAATATATTTCTGTATGATTTATTGTTATAAAAAAATTAAAGTTGACATTGCAAAAAGTTTTACAAAAAAATAATAAGACGTCGACGTTTTTTGCTTGAAACTCCAGCTTCCTAAATCTAATCAAGAAAAATATAAGGACCATGAGTAATAACAAACATCAATAATAAACAAAAATGTTACATCTATTTACATCTGCTCCATATCTACAATACTAATACCCGAACTAGTTCTAGAAACTAAAAAATTATATGTGGTCGCTCCAAAAATTAATCAAATATAAACATAGTCTTAGGAAACCAAAAATTGAACTTTACACAATGAGAAATTCTTGCCTGTCGAATTGCGCGTTTGAAAGGTAAGAATCTCACCATGGTAAGCTTCATCGAAAACAGATTTGGTTGAAAAAGTTCCTTCGGCAGAGCAACGTCGTTGGTGCGTAACGCATCCAAACCCCTTCAGGAGCAAAGACCATGACACTTTTTACGCAACTTCAATCACAACCCCGCAATCAGCCCAGCCGAATCCATACCGCCCTGAACGCACCAGGGAGCACAGACAAAGGTCCTCCCTCGTCGGCAGATGCTCCCAAGCCAGGGCCGGTATCATCGCGGCAGGTGCAAATTATACTGTCGCAGCTCGCGGCCCGTACGGCACGGGCCGTGAGTTATTAAATTAGGCGGATGGCTTACCGATGGTTGATTATCGCGCGGCAGCTGCCCGGCCAACGGCCGCACAATCGCCCTCATTAGGCGAAAGCGGCGCGTGTCGGCGCTGAATGGGGTTGATTAATGCGCCCCTGGATTACGTGATCGCGTAAACTTTGCATCTGCCGCGCCCTACAACCGAGGCTACGCGCGGCCGCTACGCCGTGGAGGGCTTGAACTGGTCTGGTCCTTCCTGCACCTGATGAAGACGACCGACGCCACGACGACCAGCAGCAGGCCACCAACGATGCCTCCTATCAGCAGCTCGGTCAGGTACTCATTTAGCAGGCAGGATTTGACTGCTGCGAAATGATGATTAGAATGTGTTGGTAACGTTAGCCGGACTTGGCGCTCACCTGCGGAATTCTTGATTTCATCCTTGAAGGAAGAGAAGTGGACGTTGGACAGCAGGACTTCGACGCCGCTCGCCATCGTGAGCGACGCTCCGTAGGCATCCTCCAAGGAAGTTCCGAGTCCGATCTCGAACAGGTGCAGGTCTTCTTTGAGGATGGTAGCTTCTCCTTAAAAGTGACTTAGATCAGCGACATCTACCATTACACTTGGTTCTCCAAAATCACAATACTTTTCTAGATATAAATTTGCATAGTTTTTGGCCCACTCTGTATATATAGAAATTAATTTTATTTTCCTATATTTTTTTCTTGCCATTTTATGTATCCACTGATTTTTTTAATTGTTATTACAGTTATACTTTACTAGTATCTATTAGAACTCCCCCTTGGTCCGAATAAAAAAAAGTATGTCAAAATTTAAAATATTGTTTTTTTAACAATTCTTTTCAGCTAACATACACATATTTTTACTAAAAGACAACAAAGATTTAAACATGTATTAGACATTTTTGGCTCGCTCTTTATACTAAACATAACATTTAAAAATGCTGTTTTGTAAGAATTTTCAAAATTAGTTTTGTATTTCATATTTTTTATATTGCTCCATCATTAGTGTTGGTAATATTTCTGCAAAACAGTTTAAATATTTAAAACAAATTATAATAGTACAATCAAGCGTTGTATTAGCGTTTTATTATTATTATTTTATTATTATAAAACGCTAATGCAATGCAATGCAAAATAAACTTTTGACTCACCCTCTATATAAAAACTATATATTAGGTAAATACATATTTAGAAGTACATATTTAGACTCTTTTACTACTTTTTTTTATCCATTAATGGGATATTTCTATTGCCAGTTGTTTGGTTCGCCCTTTAAACTATACATAAGCTTGCAAATGCTATTTTGTAAAAATTTTCAAAACTATTTTTAATTTCTCCAATATTGTGCTTTGTATATTTTATTTTTTAATTTTTTATATTGCCGTGGAGGTAATATTTTAGCAAAATAGTTTAAAAGTTATAACAAATGATATTATCAAAACTGATCTATCGACAATTACTATTGGCTCACTCTATATCTAAAAATTAAATATTAGGAATTTGTGGAAGTAGAAATTTAAATTCTTTTATTTTTTTTAGATCCATTAATGAGATATTCCTATTGTCATTTTTAATTATTTTTTTGTTAACATTTCTTCATTATTTTACAATTTTATATGTGTACTAAATAAACTGAAGTTTTTATCTGTGGTAGCAGCTGCATACAAAATTTATGCTCGTATTTCTTTAAAGTAAAAATAAAATGTTTCAATTCACATATCACAATTCTGGCTCACCGTGTATTAAACAATAATTGTAGTAAATATTAATTATTTTGGTTTTATTTGGTTTCTGTTTTATATAAGTTGCTACTTTCTCTAAAAATTTATTGTCATAGTTGATCTGGTATAATTTATTTGATCTTGTTTTAATATTTTTTCAAAATAGCATAAATGTAGTAAATAAATGTTTCAGCAACATCTTTGCATGTTTTTGTTTAGAAAGATTGTAATGAATTATCTTAAACAGTCAAAATATCAATGTAGCAGTTAATATTTTGTAAAATATTGTTGGTTCACTCAGTATATTGATTTAAGTATATTTTGCTATTGCCTTTGGAGATAAAAATTTACACTAAATTGTTGTTTTTAAATTTGCAAGTAAAATACTTGTAATTTTAATTAAAAATATTTATTGAATAAGTTGCCCAATTGTCTGTACTTTTTTCTAATATTTCTATATGTGTCTTTAATAATATTGTATAAACAATTGTATTAAAGTAATAGTGACATACACAGTTCAGTTCATACATCAAGTTATTATTGTCTCAAAATAATCCTTACGCTCTAAATGATTTTTCACACTGTATAAAACAAATGTTAAAAATTATTTTTTTCACGTCTGCCTTAATTTTGCCTTCATTATATGTAGTGCTAGTTTTAATTTTAGCTTTTTGTTTTTTTGCGTCGATTTTTATTGTCTTAATTGCTTCATGTGATATAAAATTTCAAAATTGATGTTCGAAAAATTGTACAGCGCGTTTAAGGCACAAGAGCTTCCTAAATCCTAGTTCACGCATTGTATTGCCGTTATTATTCTACACTAAAATTTGAACCAAATTTTAATGCAGAAAAATCTTCAGAGTTAGTTTTATTGGCAGCCTGTACTGTTGACTCATGCTGTACATAAAAGATAAGTTAAAATTAATTTTCCATTACATATGAATATTTTTCTTATTTCACTTATCTAAAATCGTTAAAAAAAATTCATTATGAGGATTTGTCTGTACTTATTTCTGATTAAAACAATTTTTGTGAGACATGAAGAAGTTGCTGCCTTTATTTGTAATGAACTCACGCGCGAAGTATATCTTAAATATCTTCTATGTATTCATATGTGATTTTTATTCAAGACAGTGATTCAAGTACTCACATTCCCTTGGCATTAAAATGACCTTATCTGGTGTGAATGAGTTTACTAATATTGTAATTAAGTCACGCTGATACTCTGCATAACTTATGTAATTTTTTTAAACGCGCCGTAATGAATTCAAACTTTCTTATTTTTGAAATTGAAATGTTTTTTGGTGCGAGATACTAATACTTAAGAGTATTCTTAAAGATCCACGTATTTTAGTAATTTTGAAAGATCAACTCGATGAATTCTAATTTTTGTGTTTATTTGGGAATTAAAATAATTTTGTCTGGCCTTATAGTAAACCCAGATTACCCAAAAATTCTTAAGCATCTACTAAAAAGTTTTTACTTTTGTTTTTGAGAATTCAAAGCAGTGAATTCAAATGTTTCAAATTTTATCTGGCGTAAAAGAGTTACTACACCTACAGAAAACTCACACTAATACTTAACGGTACTTAAGTGGTGCAAAATGCTTTCTACATATTCTTATGGGGTTCTTTGAAAATCCAGGGCGGTGAATTCAAATTTTCCTATTTGTTTGGAGTTAAAAAATACTTTATCTAACGTACAATAGTTAGTACCCTTACAATAAAAGCACCTAAATATTCTTAAACTTATAATAACAATACCTAAATGTTATTAAGCACCTTCTACATCATTCTTGTAATTTGTTTAACATTTATCGCAGTGAATTTAAAGATGTCTGTTTATTTTGGAATAAAACATTTTTTTCTGTTAGAAATTGGTTACTACTTTTACAGAAAACTTATATTTATCCTTGAGGTATCTCAATTTTCTTAGGCATCTACAATTGTTTGCGATTTTTGAAAATTTAGCGTAGTGAATTCAAAAATGTTGTTATTTTGGATCAAAACAATTTTAATTGGCGCAAAAGAACTATGTACTACCCTTATTATAAAACTCACACTCATACCAAGACTGTCTAAATGTTCCTAAATACTTTCTACATGTTTTTGTATTTTTTTTTTTAATTTATGACAGTTAATTCCAACATTTTCATTTTTTTGATTAAAACGGTTATCTGGTGAAAATTAATTCCTACGCTACAATAAACTTACATTCATACTCAATGATACTTAAATGTTCTTAAATCTTTTCTTTATATTCTTACGCAACTTTTTTGAAAATTTTTTGAGAATTCAATTTTTTTATGTATCCACCCTGTAAACTTTTTTAACTGGTGAGAAAGAGTTACTACTTTTATAATAAACTCGCAGCTAAATGTTCTTAAATAGTATCCTACGTTTTTAATATATTTTTTGAAAATTCGTAGCAATGAATTTAAGTTTTCATGTTTGTTATATTTTTTAAATTCCTTTTTTCAATTCAGCGAAACTAATTTAAATTTTCTTATTAATTTGGAAATAAAATAATTATTATTTGTCATGATATCCTTATAATAAATTCACACTCGTGCTCAGAGTACCCGAATATTTTTGTAATTTTTTTGGGAATTCAGAGCAGTGAATCCAATTTTTTTGTTTATTTTGGATTAACACAATTTTTATATGATGTAAACTAATTATTACACTTAAAGTAAAACTACACCCATACTCCGGGTACCTAAATATTCTTAAATCAATTCTACATGTTCTTATGATTTTTTTTAATTCGCTACAGTGAATTCAAATTTCATTATTTATTTCAGATTAAAGTAATTCACATATGGTGTGAAAAATTTGATAACCTTCCGTAAACTAAAGTTTCGTAACACTTTCTGCATATTTTTTGTGATATATTTGAAAATTTGGAGCAGTAAATTCATTTTTTGGGGTTAAAATATTGTGATAAAAGAGTTATTGTCCTTATAATAAACTCAAACTAATACTTAAGAGTCCAAATATTCTTAATCGCTGTCGATATATCCTTATACGAAGTTTTTCAAAATTCGGGGCAATGAATTTCAATTCTCTTATTTATTTTAGATAAAAAATATTTCCATCTGGTGTGAAAGAGTCACTACTTTTATAGTAAAGTTATACTCGCACTCAGGACATATAAATGTTCTTAAATAGTATCCCACATTATTTTATAATTTTTTTAAAATTCAGGGCAATTAATTCCAGTTTTCTTATTTATTTTAGATGAGAACAATTTTTACCCAGTAAACATATCCATACTCAGGGTATCTAAATGGTCTTAAATTTTTTCCACATAAATCTTGTATTTTTTAATTGAATGAAGTGAATAAAAATATTTCTGTTAATTTTAAATTAACAATTTTTAATTAAGTTGAACGAGTTACTATCCTTACAGCAAACTAGTACCTAAATATTTTTAAATATTATTATATATTAGTAAATTTTGTGTTTTTTTTTAAATGTAGAATACAAATAATTATCTAGTATGAAAGTGTTAACACTTATAATGAACTCACAGTTCTCACATATTCTTAAACGTCTTCTACATATTTCTGGTATATATATATATTTTTTTTTTGAAAATTCACCGAAATGAATTTAAATTTCCTTATTAATTTGGGAATAAAATAATTATTATTTGTCATGATCTCATTGTAATAATTTTATAGGCATACTCAGAATATCCAAATATTGTTAAACATATTTGGCATGTTTTTTGTTGTTTTTTTTATATTCTGTGGATCAATTCAAATATTTTTTTTTGTACGAAATTTTATTTGAGCTACATGAGTTACTACTCTTACTGTAAGCTGACTCTTATACTTAAAGCAATCCAATGTTTTTAAATATTTTCTATGTTTTTGTGTATTTTTTTTCGAAAGCTCAGTGAATTGAAATTTCATTAGTTATTGGGGATTAAAACAATTCATATCTGGTGTAAAATATGTGATAACCTTATCTAGAGTATCTAAAATTTCTAAGCACCTTCTATATACTTAGATATTTTTTGTTGGTTTTTTTTTAATTCTTTTTCTAATTTATTTGGGGTCAAAATATATTTTATTTTCCATAAAAGAGTTTTTACTTCTATAATGAACTAAAATTGATACTCAGCGGTTCCTAAATATTCTACACTGCCTACATATTTTTTTGCAAAGTTTTTCAAAATTCAGGGAATTCAAATTTGGGTATTGGAATTAAAATAATTTTTAGATAATGCGACAGTGTTACCATCCTTAAAGTAAACTCGCTCATAGTAAAAGTTATTAAATATTCTTAAACAGCTTTTATATAGTTATTTCAATTTTTTTTCGAAAATTTAGCACAGTAAATTCAATTATTTTCAAATTTTATACTAAAACAAATTTTGTCTAGCCTAGAGTTACTACTATTACAGAAATCTCATACTCATGCACAGTACCTAAATATTCTTATATATTTATTCCAATTCTTTCGAAATTCAGCATAGTGAATTCAAATTTTTGAATTGCTTAAAATGGTGTAAAAAGTTGCTACTCTTATAGAAAACTTACACTCATACTCAGAGTACTTATATTCTTAAATCTTTCTTATATGTTTATTGTAATTTTACTTTTAAATTCAGCATAGTGAATTCAAATTTCCTTGTTCATTTAATATTACAATAATTTTCATCTGGTTAAAAGAATTATTGCTCTTATAGTAACACATGCTCGAAGTACCTGAATATTCCTAAATACTTTCTACATTTTTTTTTTTGTTTGAAAATTCAACGTAGTGAATTGCAACGTTTGTGTAAATTTTGAATTCATATAATTTTTTTCTGACATAAAAAGTTACTAGCACTCATACTCGGGGTACTAAATCTTCTTAAACATCTTCTACATAATGTTCATTTTTTTAAATTTCAACAAAGTGAATTCTAATTTCGGCAAAATAAATTTTCTCTAGTATAAAAGAGTTATCACTCTTATACTGAACTTTCACGTTCACAATCAGAGAATCTAAATTTTATAATCTAAATAGATTTCTGTTAATTTTTTAGAAAATTAGAAAAATGATAAGTTAAATCATATTTTTATAATTAACTATCAAAAACTATATTCTCAGAATGAGTTACAGTAATGTAAAAAATAGTTTGTACAACTAGACTGAGATTCTTTACAACAGAGACAATTATTAAAGTTTAATATTTGCTCGTTGATATTTAATTGATTTATGTTATTTACATTTCACTCATTTTTAAATGTAAAATACCTAATAACTTATATATGTGACTAGGAATATTGGTAGTAACTAGGTAAGTGTTGAATATAATTCAATAAATAAGTTTCGTTTTGCTCACCCTATATAAACAAATATCTCAGTTGTACTAATTTCCCTCGTGTTGTTTATTTAGTATTAATTTTAATTTAATTAAATTCGCCAAAGCATAAATTTAGTTGACACATTAGCCACTTTTGACGATGGGTTGCACATATTAATACTTTATTTTATTCTCCAAATAAAACATTAAAAGTTTCTTAATATTATTTTGCCTTATATCAATTTTTGTTATTTTGTAAATTTAAAATTGTAGAATAGGCAAACTTGTGTTCCTTATTTTTGGCTCGCCGTATACATTGTTTCAGAATTTTATGGGCAAAAACATTTTAAGTACGTATTTCAATTACAAACAGCATATAAGTTTTCATTTCTATGTTTACATAATTATCTTTAAGCAATTTGAAATGTATTTTTAACTTATTTTCTTTTTGTAAAAATTCGTATTTTCCAAAAATTATTAATGATGCATATATCAATTTTAAACATGTTTTATTTTCAAAACTAAAAGGTTGTATAAGTTGAGAAGATCGTTCTTAGTTTACTTTAGCTGGCTCACTCTGTGTACAAGAAGAAATTTGATGTTTTTTCTATTGTTGTCTTCCTGTTTTTTCTCTTAAATAAAACATCTTATTTTATATATAAAACGGCAAATAACATATTTGGCCAAATTTCAGTTTTGAAAAACTTAGAGGGTGGTCTATGTGTTAAATTATTTTTGGCCCACCCTATATATGGATCAACATGATTATTTTTTGATTAAATACATTTTTAAATTTAATGTCAATTAGCTGTTACTTTAAATATTTTCCACTTTTAAATTTTTTTTTACATATGAAACCAATGTTTGTTTATTTTTCTTAAACAACATTTAGTATATTTGCAAAATGCAACAAATAGTATTAAAAATAGCCTAAAACCTTACCAGCATCTCTTTAAAGATTAAGTATACCGTATCACTAGTTTAATCATTAATTTGATTGGCTCACTCTATATGCCAAAAATACATTTAATGAAAATTGATCGGGTTTTTTGTCTTCTCTTAGTTTCGTAATATTTTTAGACAATTCTTAAGTATAATATGCCAAATAATTATAAAATCGAATCCGAAACTTCAAAAAATTGAATAGTAAAATTCAAAAAAGTTAAAGCTGACATGCCTTGTTTTGTTAGTTTTTTTATTTTATTTCGTTGCTAAACCAACATTTATTTTAAAAACTACAATGTTATTGCATACTGCGCCCACATCGAGTTAACAATAATTATAATTTAGATGTCATTCTTTGGTCCACTCTCGGCTCTTATACAAGCACCTAACAAACTTAAAGGAACAATGTGTATGTCTTACATCAATTCTCTCTATTACAGTTCTTAATTTTGATTTCACTCTTGGGTTGTCCAAAGTATTTGCAAATTCTGCTCTTGAATAGAAATGCAGTAATTTATTGTTAAAGAATATAAAAAATATTATTTTGGCTCGTCAAAAATTAATAAATGTTTAGTGCCTATCAAATTGTTCATTTCCTTTTTTCCTTGATTGCCTTATTTCACCTTTTTGGCCGAAGATTTGTAACAAAAATCTACAAACTCCCTTTTTTGACTGCTTACTATAAACCACGAGCAAGTAGCACTTTGGTCGCCTCACCTTTGGTTTTAGCCTCATGCGCCCCGTTGCGCCTGTTTCTAATTTTAAGGCCCACGGCATCCACCCAGCAGCTCCCGTTTTGCAAACGCACACCGAAGATAACGGACACATCGTATATCTTATCGAGCCTGCGCCATGTCATGGTTATGTTCAGGCGATCGGCTTCCCAGTCGCTGTCGACAGCCACGCTCTTCGGCAGGTACAGCTGCGTATTCTGAAAACATAGCAGATCAGTCGTTGCACCACGTCTGGAGCCTTGAAGACTCACGTTGACATATATTTTGACAGTTAGATTTAAAGAAACGCAGAAAGTGTTGTTGAAGTCGCAAACACTGCTATAGTAGAAGCTGGGGACCTCCCCGATCGATTGGTTACCTCCTGACGTCACTGGTTTACTTTCTTGGGATGTTGCTTTGACAGTTGTAGACGATGGGCTAAGTGGGGTTGACGTTTCATAAGTTAAACTTTCTGCTAATTCTGACTTGGTTGTTTCATTGTGAAGTATAAAGTTGTTCCCTTGCATATTAGACTCTTTATCGATGTATGCTTTGATGGTTGTAGTGATTATATCGTTCTTCTGTAGTCTTGCTGTAGAGTTATTGTTGTCCTCAACTTGACTAACAGCGGGGGAAACGTCCAACGATTCATTCAACCAGCGCTCTATTATATCGTTTTTCATTCCTTCAAAATTATGCTTTGCGTACTCCATAATGGGCCCTGTCTTGTTAAATATATCATCAACGGTAACAAAATCGGGACCCGCGCTCTCGTAATCGTATTCGTCGTCGTAAAAGCTATCGTTTGAGATGGGGTAGGATTTGGACATGCCCCCAAAGCCGCTGCCCTCCGTTTGAAAGACCGCCGACCCCAATGGGTCGTGAAGGTCTTCCAGATTACCATTATCGAAACCGGAATGTTCTCCCTCTTCGTCGTGCTTACTTGCATTCTTAATGGCCGGCAGAAGTTTCGGCGCTTTTTCGAAAATTACGTTGTTGACTTCTTTGGGCTGCAGTATTTGGGAGTTGGAGGAGATGGTTCTGTGAGCAGAGGCTGCAACATTAAAATATGCCAATTAGAAAAAAGGTAAACATTGGCATATTTGAATTAAAAGTGTTAAATTTAGGCACTCTACAACAAAAACGTAAAAATGATGGTGACGGTTTCAATTGACTCTATGGACAACATCTTTTTTGCATGGCACAATCTGTAAGATGGTCTTCCTTCTCCTACAAAAGGGACTGCATCAAAAAAAATGTTAGTTAACTTCAGTTTCGTGAAGAAGCTACCAAAATGCACTTTAATTTAAGTGTTGATGCCTCAAGCAAAACAAAAAAAAAGACTATATCATTTTATAGGCTTGGTGTCTTCTATTGTTGTAAGCAAACTTGAAGGTTCTTTTTTCCCGGCACGTTCTGCTGCATCTAGAAGAACTTGAAGTAAACTATGCTTTAGCAGATTTATTTTGTAAAGGAAAATAATCATATGGGGTTAGATACCATCAATACAACAGGTGCTGTGTGTAGATATGGGGTTTGAAAATTATTTTGATCAAGCAAACGCTGGTTTTGCCCGTACCTCTATTAATTGTACATCAAAATGAATGCTATTCCAAAATATTGATGTATAAGATAACTCTATCGTCGCCTAGACCCAGTTTTGTTATGTCAGTGTGGACAAAACCTCGGAGATAGAACATCTTTGCTATATCGATGTTTTCCGGTGTTTGCGCAATCTAAAGTTTTTCTCCCCCCTTTCTCACTACAGAACCAATACTTCTGAAGTTTTTTACTCCATCAAAATCGGTTTTCAGTCGCGAACGGAAGCCCGAGACACAAATTGAAAGCGCGTGTGGACACAACGAAGTCATGGTTCCTCTCTGTTTAGTCGTCCACGATATGTTGGATATTAAGTACCTCTTAAGGCAATTTTTTCTTACCCCACTCTTCACGTCATAACTCTCTTTTGAAATTAAAGACGGAATATTTCCCCACCTAATAGAGAGTTTTAGATTGTTTCGACAGCAATCTTGAATTCAGTAGCCAATTTTGTACTCACCTGAAAGTCTTTCTGTTCTAATACAATCAGAGTTGATAGTGAAATCGATGGTTCATCCCAATAATGGTCAGAAGTACATTTAATATACTATACATGAATTAAATAATAGAATTAAATGTGCCCAAAGCTTTAACGGAGGTGATACTGTTCGATAACGTCCGTTTTATGAAGTTTCTACTCAACATGTACTAGATGGAACATCTCCTTATAAGATCGATTTATCTCCAAGAGCATGAAGGCTGTTCCACGCAATTTGGCGCAGAAAAAATGGAAAGATTTTTCTAAGTCATCACTGTTTAAAAATGCTTTTCCAAGGTATTTTAGAAAATGCTATTTATTTCTACCTATCGGATTTTCCTCGTAACTCAAAATACCTCTAAAGTTGTTATGCTTCTGTGAAGGTCAGATATACATTACTCCTACTTTAGATACCAAGAACGGTACATTTCTTTATATGTTGCAAATCTGACATTAACTATGTATCTCACCAAACGAGAAAGCAGAATGTTGTGTATAGGTAAATCAGTTAGAAACAACCTCTAAGAGGAGTCCCATCCATTATCCTGCGGTAGTGACCAGAGATCCAATTGCCGCCTTTGTGTTTTATTTTGCAGGAGGCGGAAGACCGGAGGCGGCTGACAACTGGACCTAAACCGCTTTGAGAGGAGCTGGAACTATGGCCAGGCGAGATCGAACGAAAGCGGTCCATGGAGGAGACGGGGCATCCGTCCGAGCTCAATGGCATCCTATTCGGCGAGGAAAAACCTGAAGCGGAACAACTGTGCTACGCAGATGAATCGTAAATCGACGATCAGAGCAGAGCAGCCATCCCAAAATGCGCTGTGATATCTAGTAGCTAATCAGAGTTACTAGCTCTTAGAAGCATGAGGACGCCGATAAATTTGCAACTCCAGGCTTGCAAAAATTCTGTCAGCAAAGATTGCAATCCGATTCCATTAGACCCAGACGCACGTCAGAACTTCGGAGAACAAGCGTGCGGACCAGCTAGCCAAACAGGCAGTGGCAGGGTTAGAACCGTCGATTTTCGAAACGGTTTCAATGGGACTCGTAAGGAACCGACTACGAGCTAGGATGTGAGCAAGATGCGAGCGGAGATGACAGGCAGCACAAAAATTTATCGCCACAATCAACAGGCTGCCGAGTGCTTTAAGCGGCACAACAACAGTTTATTACTAAACATAACTTCCGGTCTTACCTTGCAAGAATCTGGAAAGCTGACGGAGAACTAAATAATATGAGCATATTTGCGGAAAGGTGCAAAAGACTACATGTCTTCTTTCAAGTTTCCTTCTCAGGAGTGAAGATGATAGTTGCCCGCATTTTTTTTATTGGTAAATGTGATCAATATTAGTCACTTAAGTAACTGCGGGAATATTCAGGTGATGATCTTTACCGAGAGACCATAGAAAGTAAAAGCTCCGTAGATCCAAGGTTGGTATCTTTGTAATTGTACAGTTGGTCCCATCCTTTTATAAAAAGATATTTTTACACACATCCAAGAACTTAAAATAAATCCAAATCAGCCGTGCTAACGGGGTTGCTACTGACCAAACAAAGAGAGTAAAGATCTTTGATTGACTGATATCGCAGATGGTACAAGTGAAATGTCTTAGAGTCAATGTGTACCGAATTGCCATAACGAAATTAATGCCGTCCCATAGCATTACCCCCTGAGGTGACCGTCTGGTCACCTATCCGCCAGCACAAGTACTGATTAAAATAACCGTCACAAATAGGACTTGGAATAAACTTCAAAAAGCTCTATGAAAGTTTTTAGATCAAGAAATATTGTACATTCATATTTTTAAAGTTCCTTATAATCCTATTTTGCCCTTAAGTTCAATTTCCAAGCGCTATATGAAAATATTTTTCTTTGAACTCATTAAGTACGACTTTTTGATGTTTTTCTACAATCCACTCTTTATCTATTTTTATCAAGTTTTGTACACTTCCAATTCTTCTCCAATAAGGATCTACGTTTATCTGATACTATATACCCCACTAATAGTCCTATTGTTAGATAAATCATTTCCTCCATTTATGTTCTTCTTTGACGTGTCTATATTTAAATTCTTATGTTATTACCATAGAGGAGAGTGAACGAGCTGCAATTCATAGATTATAAGTTCTATTTCGATTTAAGCTTCTTTCACTCAGTTCGCTGAACCTTCCGATATACTTGCTTGTTCTACTTTTAGATAAACCTTTAAATAACATTCAAAAAATGACAATCAGTAGATTTGTTCTAGTTAAACAACATTTAAGTAAGTAAAACAATTTCGTTTCGGACGAGAAAGCATCGAAGCCGAACCATGTGGAGGTCGGCAAGTTGAAATGTTTTCGGAATAAAAACATGGACCTCGTTGACCATGATGCTATAAGGCAGGCGTTTGAAAGTCAAAGAATTATTAGCAAAGTTAAGACTTTCCATGAGCATTCTCCATGAGCACCTCCGTGATGGTTAGTACCAGATGGGTAGGTACCCTGACTTTTGTCAAGAATTCAAAAACAACATGTGATCTACAGTAAACAATTTTTAAATCTCTCTCGTAAGAACAATGAAGAAGTTCTTCAATTCATTATTACGAAACTATAATACTGTACTACGATCTCCTAGTTTTTTGATGCCACTATGGTAAAATAAAAGTGTTTGTGACACTAGCCAATCGCGCACGAATGCTTCGACAGCAACAGTCTTATCAAATCTGTCCTCCGAGACATCTTTCAGTGATCCAAACAAACGACAACTTCAGTGCGATAAGTCTAGACAGCAGGGAAGGTGTTCTAATAGAGTCCAAAAGAAATGCTCAATTTTTGTCGAGTTTAGATAGCTTTGAGGAACCTGTGGTCGTGAAGCAGGATAATACGCACGTTTTATTTCATCCAAAACCTGACAAAAGCAATCTTAGTAACCTATATACAGCGCGCATCCTTGAAAAAGTAGCAAACAATGCGAATATTCTCCTCAATCACACTGGTCCTACATTATCAACTACTTTTCGACTTCTTAGAAATTGTTTATGTTTCGGGTACCTATTTTTTTAATTAAATGCAAAACAGACGATTTTTTAGTTAGCTCCTTAAACTTCTTAAGTTTATCCATAATGGTATCAAAAAAAGACTGCTACGTATGAAGTTGATGGCAAAATCCATGGCGACTCCCGCTCCCTTAATATACTACAAACATGAAGTTTGTTAGAAACTGTAACCATTAGTATATGTATAGAATATTCGGCACGACCATCGTAGAAGTTCCTTCTGGCTGATAGTCCATTTGCACATCGCAGTCTTCTATTTTTATGGTCTTAAAAAGTTTGTACAGAAGATATTTGTCAGTTTTGCTTTTCACCCCCTTCAAATATATAAAAGCTGATGATCGCTAACCTTTCTTTCTTTACTGAAGTTGCACACAAGCTAGTAACCTTATTGCTGCTCTGAGAAATTGGATTGTTATCAGAAGAAAAGTATTACTCATAACAGTGGTCAGTTAAGCATCCTCTGAGTGACATCACCAACGGCATCTACATCTACCTCTGTAATTTGTGGGTATATTCATCAGTTTCCTAATCGCTTAAGAGATAAACGCGGTTAGCTTTCTTTGATCACACAAAATGCACTTAGCTTTATGTCACTCCAAATGTTCAAGGTCATAGTGCCATTAATGTCAAAAAACTGTAAAACATAACACAATACTACTGGACTAGCCTAGTGATATTTTTGCCATAGATTTATCATCCAATCAAATATCTGTTGATGATAGAAAAAGTTGCTAATGTATGTGCTTAAAAAAAACTTCAAGACTGCGACCATTATCGACGACTTTAACAAAAATCTTGAGTGGGTAGTAGTCGGGGCGACTAAAGTGAGCTTTCTGTGAAGACATCGATTTGACCAATGAAACCAATAGTCTTCGTCCAATGGAGGCTGTTTTATTGCTGTAAATTCGCCTAACACACCACTGGATCCCGCCGAAGCTAACGCCCCAAAATTTTGATACTGCTCATCGATTTATCTACCCTTATGACCTCCAGGTTGATCGTCTATGAGGCCGTAGATTTCTTCTGAATAGTCTTTGTTCATTGGAGGCTGTTCCATTGCTGTAAATCTACCCCCCGCCAAACTTGAAGCGCTGAAATAATGGCGCCGCTCATCGACAATTGTGCCAACTTCATTCCCTCACATGGCCTTTCCTTGCTTTCTTCTTCAATCGGTAGCACCATCACTTCTCCGCATTTCCGTTCGGGTCTGCTTTAATTTGACCTGCATTACGCTGATTCTGATTCTACTATTGCGTCGTATGGGGGAGCGGAGAAAATTTAGGCTGGTTTGCTTTCGCTTTCAACCTTCCTCTGTCTAACGCTGCTTTTCCCGTCGTCTTCCGTTCAGTAGTCGTCGAGTATTGGTCGTTTCAAACTCGACCGTTTTGGGGTCGCTCATAATTTTAGAACATATTCAATTTTAGGTATATTCAAGGCTAACATTGTTCCTGAAATGGCACATTGTTCTATTAATCTTCTAACTCTTTTCACTGTCTTCAGGAATCTTATATAGACTAACAGTCAAAGCGCGAAAATACAAGAAATAGAAACAGGCTTTGCATTAAAAAAATTGAAATTACTCCATTAGTCAATTTAGCATCCTTCGCCAATTTTAATTTAATACTACCCCCCTCTCCCAATATTGTGCAAATCCAGTACTATTTGTGTCACACCAAACATTTAATAGATAACTGTTTTTCTGCAGGTCTGTTCTCCTGTTCACTCTTTTATAAAAGATTTTCAAAGGCAATGCCATTTTGATCTTTGTAAAATATATCATATTGATGCATTAGCGTTAACTTTTTTAGAATAAGAATCATATTTATCCGTATTCTTATGCTAAGTCTGTGGATCGATGTTATCTATTTCAGCAACTATTCAAATTATTAAGATAAACTTTACCAAAAATCCTACAATTTCTTAATGTTATCGGTAATTTAAATGCATCAGAGTAGTAAATAATAAAAAAGAATATAATAAAATTAATGTTTTTAAAAAGATTAAAGGGGTTTCTTGCGTAAAGTGACATAACATAAGCCCTATTTGCTCTATAAGTGGAATAAAGAAAGCATCAATAGCATGCAAATAGCTGCAACCAATAATGCAAGCTCTTCACCTATTACGTCACTAACGAATTTAAATTTTAAACTTGTTACATTAATAATATTGACTTTGATTTACGCCAGTTTATACTTTTAAAAACTGTTATTTTAAAAAACTTTCTTTTGAATAATGGATTGAGAATTAGGGGATTTTTTTTAATTTTCCGAAAGAGTATCATATTGACACCTTGGCTAGCGCCTAAAATCCTATAATTCACACAAATCAAAACTGAAATTACTAACGAAATATTTAACGAGCAGGTCATGAAAAATTAGTCTCATTATTGCATAGTCAAACCTCGTATAATCAATTGTTTAGATTGTATTTCAAAGTGAGTCTATTAAAAGCATTAAAAATGTTTATAATTATTAAACCTCAACTACATATGAATTAATTACATCAATTATACATCAAATGAGGTGCCTTGCCCAAGGACATGTCTATACTCCAGCTGATATTAAAACTACTGCATTCATAAGCGCCTAAAAATAGGCAACACAATAATCAAATATTTTTTATTTTTTTACTTTAACAAATTTTGTCAAATAAAACAATTTCTACACAATCGTCAATGGATCTAGTTAATTATTAAGTTTCAAACAATTTTTTAAGGCTAAGAATAATACAATATCAATAGTTGTTTATGCAAAAAGTGCTTCGTTGTTAAATAATAAACAAAGTAAACAAGCATTTTATTTTTAAATATAAGGTTGCTGTTGTTTAAAAATAGCAGTCAAATATGCATAGGCAGATAAAATCGGCAATAAAGCAAAATATAAACAAATGTGTTTAAAATCAAAATAGTGTACAGGAAGCATTTGAACATTAACTAAAGTAAAATCTGTATAAAGAAGAACAATTGAATAAATACGAAAAATGGCGATAGTGGAAAAAAATTTATGTGGTACAAAAATAACTGGGTAACATATTTAAATAGCGAAATAAATAAAAATAAAATTCAAGTACATGTCAACATTCATTAACACAGGGCCTTCATTATGTCACGCAAAAGAGTTTTTTATTACCAAGATCAAACTTTTCAGCTAGTTTTATGTTAGTTATAGCTGAATATGGCGTTAGCTAAGACCAACTACTCAACCGAAAAAAGGGTCTTCATTATAACTACCGTTTACAAGAGGGGCCAAAGTTCAAGGCCACGTTTGACAAGCGCACTACCTTATCTGTCTCTACAATAGCAAGGTAAAAAATACCATGATAAAATTTGTTCTATAATTAAATTGTCTACTTTACCATGTTATAATCTGCTGATTGGAAAGTTTTAGAAGACGGAAAGTGTGCTAGATGACATTTGTCAAGAACGGGCAGACTAGTCACTGTGACCACTCCTGAGATCGGGAGCTCTATGAAGAAGCGCCCACAACTGTGGTCTCCAGAGGGGCAGCACAACTCGGTGTGAGTGTAGGCTCTATGCACACCATCCTCATTAAGAAATCGAATCTATTTTCGTATAAGATTCACTTTTACAAAATGATCACGTCCATTTCATGGATGAGGCCTACTTTCAACTAGATGGTTATGTCAACAAACAAGATTACCGACGTTGAGATGCCGAAAACCTGCATTTAACCTAAGTTAGTCGATTGCACCCAGAAAAAGTGTATGGCGTGCAATTTCCCAAATGGGGTGGTCGGCCACTGTTTCTCGCAAACTATGTAAATGAAGAAGTTTATCGCACAAGAGTCCTCAAGAAATCTATTCCAATTGTGAGAGACAAGAGAAGTGAACCAATAAGAGGTTTCAGCAAGATGACATCACCGTCCATCGGACTCAAGGCATCTTTGATATCCTCACAGAAGTCTTTGATAGAAGGTGGTATCGAGTGGCCTCCAAATTCCCCCGATATAAACCTATGTGATTTCTTCTTATAGGGTCACCTTAAGGATAGCGTTTATCGGAACAAAGCCTAGTCCATCGACAAACTCCAGAATCGCACCACAGAAGAGGTTCTAGCCGATTTTGCGAATATCAGGAAAGCCGCAATTGAGAGTTTCGGGAAAATGGTTTCAATGACCATATCTAGTAAAAACAGTCATTTTGAAGACATAATGCACTGAACTCCATTTATTCATCATTGTAATAAAAAAGAATTAGAATTGTATCTTGCGTAATTCTTTATAATAATTTTTTATCGTTTGCGTCACATAATGAAAGGCCCTATAGTACTCACTCTATTTCTGTCTGTATATTTATTTCCGCCTGTTTATATGTCTATCCTGTTTCTGCGTGTCTCCTTCAAATATTAGAAACCAATTAATAAAGCAGATTTTGAAAATCAAAGGCGTTTAGGAGAAGAAGACCATCAGCAGTAACTCGTATAGCTCAAACTCTCTAATGAACCTAAAAAAATCTTGAAGCAAAAAGATCCTTAGGAAAGCAAATTTCTGGTAAACCAAAAGAAGTTACTGCGTTTTAATTTAAAAAAGCCAAACAATAAAATGATTGTTAAGTACTGGAGTGGTACCAAATTAGAATTCGATTGACAACATTAGAAATGCATGCTCAGTTACTCTTACGAATGTATCTATTTAATGACATAATGGAGAAATCAAACGTATCCCTTAGTAAAAAGCACCTAATTAAAAACAGAAAACAAAACCAAAAAGGATAATGTTGTGCCCTATATTTATAAACTAAAAGAAAAGAAAAAAATGCTAAATAATAATTAAAGGTAAAACTACACAGGGAAATCTTATAAGAACTTAAAATCAACCAAGGAAAAACTAAATTAAGACATTAAGGACTTCAGGAAAGTAAAAACGACCACAATTTCCAAAGCCCATATAATAATACATCGCTCTATTTGAACTGGTGGCAACATTTAACAGCCCGAGAAGCAAACAGAAGACAGGGCAGACCATTTGTCTATTTATTACCAGTATCCTCATGTTCTACCATTACTATTATTGCACCATGGCTTGGTGAAAGTCCTCAAACGTCATGATCGTTCAATGGACCCAGAGATACATTGAAACACATCTACAGGCAACAATAAATAATTCTAACCCTTAAAAAAACGTTCAAGATTATAGAAAAACATTCAACTAACTTTAAAACAAAAGTGGTAGTATAAATATTCAATTCAGTCGTACAGGGCGGCGCAGAAATTCTTCTCTAATTTGAAAGGAAGATTATGAAGAAAAAAGTGGTCCAAGAGTGAGGAAACTGATTTCATTAGCCGCAAGTAACCCTTAGTAGTTAACATGTCGTGTCACAGTTTTTTGTGGTGGGTAGAAGTTTCAGAAGTACTGGTTCTGTACTGAGAGGTGTCACACTGAAAAACATTAATACAGCCAGACGTTCCCTTTGTGGACCAAGACGTTCGTTTTCATCCATACAAGATGGTTGTTGTACAGGAACTTTTGAACGTGATTGAAATATCTAAAAAATTGTATTACAGGACGAAGTGCATTTTCACTTTTGGGATGTGTTAATAAATCAAACTTAAGCTATTAGGATGATAACAACCCACAAAATATTCATACAACAATATTTAGTGTACAGGGGGTAAAGTTAGGATCTTGTTCCTTGCTTTTTCTAGGAAGAAGACCAATACGTTACTGATTTTCATTCGGTTGTAGAATCTTAGTACACTACAACTGGAAAACGTTTGGTTCCAACAGGATAAAGTCTAATCTTTCAACGTGATGACATTGCTTGCCCAGCCCACTCCGTGTGACTTCTTTTTCTAGAGTTATCTCAAAGCTAAGATTTAGGGCCCTACAAAATGTAATAGACAGCAGGCGTTCTCATTGACATATGTTAAAAAGAACAATGAAAAACTTCAGATTGTGGCTGCAACAGTGCACCAAAAATGAAAGGGGGGAGACACCATTTAGGCGATAGCCTCTTTAAAACGCATTGAAATAAAACTTTCAATTCTGTAGTTTCACCATGTAAAAATAAATTTTGTATAACACCTTTCATTGTTTCTTTATTCAACATGAAAAATAAGGAGAAAGTTTTGGCCCATCCTGTATAACATCACAATGCATTATTTATCATGTAAGATACTGTTTGTAATCGAAACGTGGTTTATCAAGAAACTTTTTGCAAGATAACACTCAAGGCAAGACGCACACAAGATTAGCATTTTAAAAAATAACAAAAAATTACTATCAGAGGGAATGATTACCATCTAAGAATACTCCAAATAAACATTTTAGAATTGTAAATAGAAGCTCTAGTAAAGTGAGTAACTGTTACTTTTCTAATTATTTTGAACTAAAGAACATTTTGTAGAACAGATTAAGGCACTCTAGCAGGTAGAAAAAATTTGATCTCATCAGCGTGGAAAATGGCCACCGCACTTGTCTAAACCTAATATGCTACCGGGTCTCTATGAAAATATGAAGCATACCCATAACCTCGTAAAGTTTGCAATCGCTGAAGCAATCTCTTGAACTACGATAACGTTTCAAGTCCCGTTTTTTCTGAATCTTAAAATCCCTTTACAAATACCAAATTAAAGATGGAGGCAAAAGTCCGCAGTGAAGAAAAACACAATTTTCAAAAATGTTTAGATATTCGCTACAATTTATTGAAGAATCACTGATCTATATATCAAATATTCGTAATCACAAAAATATATATTTTGAAACCTATCTGTCAATTTTGAAAAAAATTAAGGTTATTTCTTCTTTTTCTTCGTGATCCTTATGTCCTTTACAGAGCGTCGAGAAAGGTTATTCAAAAATTTCTAACTTTAACTTCCTGCAAGGGTGTCCAGTGATAAAGGTCAAGGTTTAAAATTCAAAAGTTCCATAGCAACACTGGTATTTTCAAAAAGTTTTGAAAACCCCCGAACAACCTCTTCTAAATGTAATAACTCATGTTCTGTCTCATATTTTCTAACAGTAAAAATTAAATTAATATTTTTATAATAAATTTATTTATATTAAAACCTTACTTTTGAAGCAACTTGTATCTAACAATGTTTCTTATACGTCATTTATCTTTCGTGGCCATACTTTTTATTATAATGAAGTATCTACTTAGTTTTCAACTTCTTTGTTTAGCCGCTTGTAGACATGTTACGATCAGATTATCAATTTACATTTTTATAATATTTGGCTCATCCTGTAAATTCGATAAATTCGTAAAGTACTAGTCAAAATAACCTTTACGAATAAAATTTATAATCAACCCATTAATTGCCAGTTTTTTTATATCAAACATCACAAAATGGGATCCTTAAGGCATCTAAAGAGAGTAAAAGACAACAAAAAGCACATAGTTGAATATTTATAAAATAAAAGGCATAAATAGGCTAATTACCAATTGGAAATCAAGGCGAATGTCACCTTTATTTATACTCGTGTTACATTTATTGTCCTGCGTTGCAGACAGCACTGCTTTCTTGCGTTCTTCTTGCAGACTGCACGTTTCTTTGTTTTCTCATGGCCGCGCGTTCGATCATGTGCAAGGTGCTTGAACCTCTACTGAAGCACGTATGTTGATGGTTTTGGGTACGATGAACGCCTGTTTTGGCTCTGAAAGAGCCGATGCAGCAAGATATGGCCTTGCCACCATTCTCCTGAATTGAGCAACAAAATTTTTGCATTAGCGAGGCACCAGAGAGCACGTGCATTGACCAACGCTACGTTCAATACATTGATTACCAGTGGAAGTACCATTTCTTTCCTTGAATTTTGTTACGGTGCTTCTGCAAATTTAAGTCCAACTTGTCGACACCACCCATTATATTCTGCTACTAGTTCGACTGAGGATCTGCAGCTCCTTTTTTTCACTTACTGGTTTCTATTATGTCATGATGTGTTAGCAGTTTGGCACAACTCTTATCCTCTCATTCTTGCTGTCGAATCTGCAATCGTAGACACTTCTATCTTTCTTCTGCTTACTGTTCTCACTTTCTATGGGACACTTGTTCATCCTGTTCATTCTGACAGTTACCCTCGTTTCCATTTCCTTGAGCATTTTCATCAGGTTGAAACTTGTGAAGAAGATGTCAAAGCAGATTTTATGGAGCTTTTATAAAGAAAATTATCTTCAGTAGTACTGAAGAATCCATAAGTGGAACATCATTTGAATCCTTACTCTTTCTCTCATAGACAGACACTTGATAACAATAGCCGTTTTGGAAACAGCATAAGTCCTACTTGAACCCGAATCTCACAGACTTTCCCCAGACGAATCGTTTGAGATAATGTCCATTGTACCTAACTATTTGGTCTACCAGCGGACGAATTTTAAAAAGTTTGTCTCTTTCTTCCACTGAGATGCTGCTGAAGAGTGCATTGTTGTTGAAATGTAGATGGCGCTTAATCTCTAGATATCTGTTGCGACTCATACATTTCCTTATGCAAAGTATTTAACTTCACACCAATATATTATTCTTGAGGAAGTGCATGATATCCACTGAAAAAATATTTCTATGAACTTCTTAACACATTCAGTAGAAATCTGAAAATGGTCATTGTTCTGCTAAGCGGCATATCAAACAGTCTCCCTGACGATTATGCTCATCAGTGCCTCATCGAAAACTTCAACTGCTATCTTGTCCTTTAGGTATGCTATCAATCTCCTTTCCTTCATTCAATTTCTTGCAACTTTTAATTTCTCTCTAATAGGCCTATCATTACTTTCAACTGGCTCTGTAGATGTTTCCCAGCCCTTCAGTCTATGGTTAGTATTTTCATCAATATCCTCGCAGTCAAATACCTCATCCGATCCGGCCGGAGCTCGATGAGGTCAATTATTTCATTCATATCATCTTCATCTTCATTATTAGAAACCATAAGATTAGTATCATTAACAATATCTTGTAATTATTGAGAAGCGTATCATTGTCATCTAAAGAAATTGAAGAAGAAAAATTCTAGATGGCATCTATCATGAGCCCCAAATGGGGATCAGACTTGAAGTAGCTCTGACAAAAAAAGGAAGATAATTATTAACGCAATATATTATTATGAGTCATCTACAAGCATTGGTTTGTTCTGTTGCAAATTATTTTTATACAAATACAACTTATTGCTTGTAAAAACACTGAAGTGATGGAACTTTGAAAGGCTTGACCTTGCCACACAGATCTCTCACTACAATCAATATGTTTTAAATAATTTAACAATCCTTTTATGCAGATATTTGTACAAGTTGTGGACAACAATACAAAGAAAAAATCAGGTCTGCCACCGTTAAAATAGCTTCAACTATAAAATATAAACAGAAATTCCCAAATGGGTATCATGACAATTAATGGGTGCTTCGTCGAATGAACCTCTTCACTTTCAAAGATAATTTAAGTTTTAGTAACTAGAAGGCTCATAATGACAACTTTAAACTAGAAATTGGTTGACTCACTCGTGCGATTTTATGATCTAAATTTAAGACTGCCAGTCACCAATTATCGCCATTGTAGCCCGCACGCAGTGCTAGTCTTCGAAATGTGTATTACTTTCAACAGACTATTAGTCATCTCTGAATAGTTTCTAGGTTCGTACAAAAATCGAAAAAGCCAATTCGCTAATGTACTTACTCAGTAATTGCAAATACGACAATTATACGCTGCATGCACTCACCCACCAGCGTCTAACTGCCAACTGATCCAGTAATTTTTTTTTCATAAATCAGTAATTACCAGGGAAGCATAAAAAATTCCTAATTTGTCAGAAATTCGAATAAAAAACCTGTTGAATATAAGCTTGCTTTCTCCAGATCTTTTTTTGCTTCGATTTGTTCTTTTAATCTGTTTTCTAGAGTTTTTGTGTGTAACTTGCAGCTGATTTGGGCCACGCATATTGATCTGTAATTTTCACATTGTTATTGCATTCCTTTCTTGTATATTGGTATTATTAGATTATTTTCCTATTCCCGCGAGATTTTTTGTTCTTCTCGTGCTTGTTTACAAATAACCCATAGCCAGTCTGTTCCTTTTTGGCCCATTCATTTGATTATTTCCGGTGCTATGCCGTCTTCTCCACTTGCCTTACCAATTTTTATTGTTTGTATTGAATCTTTAACTTCTTCCTTCTCAATTTCCCTATTTAGGCGCCTTCTTACTCTGTCGTGTGAAATTTGTGTGGTGTTCTTTCTAAGATCTTTTATGTCTTTTATCCTTTTGCTTTATCTCCTCTTAATCTTCTTACTTTCGTCCAAAATTTCCTACTGTCTAATTTATGTAGTTCTATTGTGTCTTATCCGAGGTCTCTCCAGGTTTCCTTTTTTGTTTTTATGTCTTCTTTTACTATGTTTTTCTTTCTATTATATTCTTATTAGTCTATCTGCGTTCTTGTTTAACTATATTGATTCTATGCTATTTTTACCGGTCTTTTAACGTATTGTTTCACCAGCTTTTAGATAAAGACACCAATAGTTAAAATTTTCTAAAGTGGCGGCATCTACTAATTGCATTGCGTAATTAACACAAACATTAGAATTATATATTACAGAACATTATATGTAACAGTTAATTGAGGTTATGATACGAATATATGTGACTAAACCACCCTGCGTTTTGTTTAGTTAAATCAATTTTATTTAATGCCTTATTGGTCTGATAAAAGAACTGGCCGTTTTGTACAAATTTAAGTGAAACCCTTGAAAAAACTAATTATATTTAAATTATTTAACTTTGTATAATAATAATGGTACGTCTCTAACTCCTCGCGTGCGAGCACGGCCTGCGAACTGAGAAATTAAGGCTCTCATATGTTCGTTCTCTCTGTCCGATCGTCGCTCACCGTTTCTGGTGCGGGGCGATGTGGCACGCACCGCTTTTTAGTTGACCGCCATTATTACCCCTTGTCCGAAGTGAATCAAAGTATTCAATTATTTTTAATGACTGAATAGGCCACCCGCCAGGCAAGGAAGCGCAAACTCCTGTCAAAAAAAGAACATTTAGAACCGTTGCACTTCAAAGGGTCATAACAAATCTGTTTCCTGAATGATAACTCACAATTTTATATTACAGTTATTCCCACATTACTTAAAGTGCATTAAAGTACTAAATATTACCAAATTAAGTGGTTTTGTTTTATTATTTTTTTTAGTTGCTATTACGGAGGGTATCAAATTGTAAGAAATATTAGCTCCAAGCAACACTTCATCTAAGATTTAAAGTTATTTGTATTTAAAAATACAAATTCATTTTTACGTTAATTCAAATTTTGCGCCATTATTTGTAGTACAGTTACGCAATGGGTAGATGACAGCACTTGGTGTTGACAAAATCGAGTTGCCTATCTTTGTACACTAATAAAGGAAAATATCACGAAAAAGTTACATACTACAATACTTACTTTGACAAAAAAACTCTAACCATTGTAAAAACATAAAAGATTGAATAAAAGAAATTCCACTCTCTAAATTGTGACTTTACCTCTCAACAAAGAATTAGCTGCTAGCTGTAGTGAGAACACCTCAGTTCTTCAAAATACAATTCAGTGGGGTATGAGGGGTGTGAATAACGTGTAACAATTATATCGAACAGCCAAATTTTCACCTAAAACTTTAATTCTACACAACTGTATGTATAATAATGGAAAGGCTCTAACGCCACTCATAAAATCATAGCCTTCGAATTAAGATATTAAGGCTCTCATATGTTGACCCTCGCTGCCCGGTCGTCGTACACTTTAGACGACCGCATTATTACTTGCAGTCAGTAAATTATTTTTAGTGGGTGATTACGCCACCCGTCAGGCAACTGCGCCCAGGATTAAACTTAAAACTGCCTGCACCGCAACTAAACGCCTTAACCGCTCGGTCACACTGGCGCTCCAGTATATTTAAATATAGAATGATTGCAAAAGTTCGCACCCGATTTCCATAGGTCCGCTACATGGCGGAGCAGTCAATGTAACGTCAAAATCCGTTGTATAAATCAATTTGTATATGAGGGAATTTTTTAATTGCAGAACAAGAAGTTACTTTTGCGCCATTGCATGTTATATAAGTTCCGGGAAAGAATCGAGTATTGGAACCGCAAGCAAAAATATCCGAGATGTTTATTTAAACCTTGAAGTTCCTCTCGAAACAATAATAAATTGGGTCTGTAGATTCTTAATTAGCGATTCTAACCTGGCCTTAAAGCATTAATGATGATGATGTGCTGCTTAAGCAGAAAAACTCAAGAATTCAAACTGAAAAAAATTTCTAAAAGTATAAATATTGATGATTAGTTGTAAGCTCCATACACAAGTTGAATCTGTGACCATTTCCCTAATTGAACACCATGAAAAGCAACCTTTTTTGTATCCGTTATAACTAGCAATAAGAATGAGTTCGGTATAACAATGTATGATAAGAAAGGAGTTGGAAACAAGCAGATGAAAGTGCAGAACTTGTAACAAAATGTTGCTACCTATTTAATAAAGTTGCAGTAGAATAACTTTCACCGAAATTTCTCACATTTGGTGAAACAATCGTAGTGTACAACTCCCTAAACTCAATATGGAAATTCACAAAAAACTTTCGATGACTGATCCAAGAACCACCATTCTTCATCTCGACAACGCTAGACCGCATCTCACCTAATCGACGCGACAAATACCTACTGTTTTTCTTCAGATTTTCATCTATGTCCGCTACTAGAGTAGATTAAATAAAAAGAAATTTCGTTCCATGCACATCTTCAAAAGTTACCTCACTATATCAACTGTCTTCCCCCTACCTCGATGTGTTCGATTTAATAATAACCAAAAATTTTAATTTTCCTCCCTTTTACTATCTCATAATTTCTTAACAGAAAATCAATCAGGATTTTATTTCCACGAATTTAACCCGAAAAACGCAGTTGAAAAGGTAAAAGCAACTAAAAGGTAATGGTATGTCATAAGGCTCTAAAAATCCCGCGTGGGAGCACGACCTGCGAGCTGAGAGGTTAAGGCTCTCATATATTTGCTTTCTTTGTCCGGTCGTCGCGCACCATCTCTGATGCGCCTCAGACAACCGCCTTTATTACCCCTTGTTCAAGTGAAGGCAGGTATTCAATTATTTTCAGTGACTGAGTAGGCCACCCGCAAGGCATCAGAGAGGTAAGTACACAAAAAAATTAAGTTAAATCCCATAAACCCTTAACATGACGCAAAATCAGTTTACTACAGTGTATTGTTTGATCTTATGAAAGGTAAAGTGTGTCCTTTATAGAGGTATAGAACTTTGAAATGGAATAAAACAAAGATGAATTTTTTAAATTGACATGAAATTTACTTTATTCGAAAGATAACCTTCTGGCATTATAATTTAAATATGACTTTTGGCATATGACCGCCACGGCTGGCTCGGACGTAGTCTAATCTGGAGGTCCAATTTTCGATGACTTTTTCCAACATTTGTGGCCGTATATCGGCAATAACGCGGGGAATATTGTCCTCCAAGTGGTCAATCGTTTTGGGCTTATCGGCGTAGACTAGCGACTTCACATATCCCCACAGAAAATAGTCTAGCGGTGTTAAATCTCACGATCTTGGAGGCTAATTCACGGGTCCGAAACGTGAAACTATGCGGCTACCAAACGTTTCCTTCAATAAATCAATTGTGGCACGAGCTGTGTGACATGTTGCGCCGTCTTGTTGAAACCACAGCTCCTACACATCATGGTTGTTCAATTGATGAACGAAAAAGTCAGTAATCATGGCTCTATAGCGGTCACCATTGACTAACGTTCTGACCAGCATCGTTTTTAAAGAAGTACGGACCATTGATTCCACCAGCCCATAAAGCACATCAGTTAGTTTTTCTGGATGTAACGGTGTCTCAACATACACTTGAGAATTACCATCACTCCAAATACGGCAGTTTTGTTTATGGACGTATCCATTCAAACAAAAGTGAGCTTCATCGCTAAACAAAATTCGCTTATGGAAATCGGGATCAACGGCAATCTTGTTTTGGGCCCATTCACCGAATCTATGCCTTGCTAGGTGATCGTGTGGCTTCAATTCTTGCACGAGTTGGATTTTGTAAGCACGCAAACCAAGATCTTTCCGCAAAATCTTCCATAAAGTGGATGGACACATATCCAATTCCTGTGCACGATGGCGGATAGACTGATTCGGGTCTTCCTCTACGCTACGCTCTACAGCAGCAATGACTTCTTCTGTACGCGTTGTACGACGTCTCTGTGGATGCGTATTATCATTTAGAGTAAAGGTGGTGCGAAAACGTTCCATAGTTAATCGAATTAATTGCTTTGATAGTCGATTATGTTGACCGTAAAATGGACGAGTGCGCGATACGTATTTCGGACAGAACCATGATTTTCAAAATAAATTTGCACAATTTGGAAGCGTTGTTCAGGCGTCAGTCTATTCATGTTGAAATGCCAAACCAAACTAAACATAAATCACTTGACAGCTGACAAAATGGCCGCCAGTTAAAAACGTGTTGCCAACTTAAACTTTTATACCTCTATAAAAAACACCCGTTATAAGCTATCAGACATAAAAATAAATAACTACAACAAAATACACTTACTTTTTGTTCATTCCTGGTACATCATAGTTTCTACAATATTACCATAAATTAACATTGTTCTTTTAAAAAAATTTATTATAAAAAGCTTCTTATAAGGGCGCATCCAAAATGTTTAGCATACAAAAATCTTTAGCTACAGAAGAGCGAAGAGGTCGTCTCCAAACAGCTTTAAACAATGAAACACTATCTGATGCTGTCGTTTTTAGGGCTCCAGATTAGTCACCGCTCCCTACACATTCGTCAGCATTAGTTCCAGAATAAATACCCGTCCTACCATATAGTGCCTTGGGCTCAAGTTTTAGCAAAAGTTCGAATTGTAATTTTGTAAAGTTCTGAAATAATATTACATCGTTTAAAAGAAAAAATAAACGTTTACTGGAGAAATCAAGAAAATTTAAATACTACGTAATTCCATAAACTATCTCGGCTATTCAGGACTGATATTCAGCTATTAGGGCAGTTCAAACACTTTGCAAACATTCGTTTTATTGTTATGGCCACTAAAAGTGTGTCTTATACAAGAATACTGAACAACGACATCAAATGGATGATTACGGTAAGAACACCTCAATCTCACAACAATGCCAAACCATATGTTGCTGGAACAACTTTGGATTGGATGAGAAATGTTCCAGCTTCGTATATATTACTTTCATATTACACTTTTGATTACCATTTAACTAAAAAACTACAAATTTTCATAAACACATAAATGGGTGCTTCAAGGACTTACTAATTTGGAAAACCCTAACGCTCTTTTACAATTTTGCGCACTGCACAAATTTACGCCAGAATAACTCAACGGCATACAAAAACATCGCAATTCAGAGAGGTATAACAAAAAGTACAAAGCTTGCAGACACATTAAAAAAATGTTAATGAACAATTTCATATAAAAACCGTTTCTATAAAATAACTGCTTTAAATACGTCAAAGTATTAAACAATTATCCAATTTGCACTTTATAACAAAATATTAAAAATAATTTTTTCTGCTTCATTGTTTACTTTGCATCTTGCTTCTTAGTGGTTTTGCAGCTTCACGGTTATAAGATAACTAAACAAGAAAGAAATTAAAGCAAGGTATAGAGGAAATGATATTGATGTCAAAGATACGTGTCAAATGCAAACCTATATACAGGTATCTTGGTAGAAAAAGCAATAGTAAAAGCAAAAAAGAAAACAAACACGAAAGAAACAAATAAGTAAATACAAATAAAAATAAAGTTCTAAAAGAATGAAAAAATATTGTAAAAACAAAAGGATAGTAGGAAAAAGATAAAATATGTTGAGCTGAATAAGATGACAAAAAGAGTAATTAGAAAAGATTTGAGTACAAACACAAAAAAATTAAAGAAATTATAAAAATTTCCGGTTAAAATAGAAAACAAGAATAAGGATTACACAAATTGCTGCAGATTATTTTAAAAAAACACTTAAAAGTAATAAAAAACTAAGAAAACAGTTACAACAGAAGAACTGTAGAATAAATCGCAAAAAATAGAAAAAGAATAAATAATGGAAGCTCTAAACAAATCTAAAAATGATAAGACTCCCAAGGAAGGTGAAGTAAAAATATATACTTAAATAATCGACCAGAGGAAGGCACACATATATTAAAAAACCTTTTTAACAAAATAATTGAAAAAGAAGAAATTCCAAAATTATGTCTTCTTCTTCTTCTTTTAACTCGGCTACTAGTCTGTTTTTAATCGGTCGTGCGGTACTATGAGCCATTTTAGGCCTACCTCAGGTAGGTAGCTAGCCCAACCCGTATAATCAGAAAAACAAAATATGCCAAAATAATATTAATACACAAAAACAGAAACAACAATAAAATAAATTACCGGTCTGTTATCCTTACATCAACTCTGTACAAACGGTTTGCTGACATAATTAAAGAAAACTCAACCATCCGAGTAAGTTGGATTTAGAAGAGGGTACTCAATGATCGGCAATTTGCAAATATTAAGTCAAGTAAGCGAAAACAAACCCATACACTTTGCATTTATAAATTTCTCAGCAATTTTCTATACCCTCGAACACGACTCGATCTTTCAATCGTTGAATCAGCAGGGCATGCCTTCAAAGTACATCAAAATCATCTGGAAAATATATAAAAAGGGAAAACTAGAAACAGAAGAGGAATATTTTAATTTGGAAATTTGTTTACAAACGCTTTAGAACTAGTGAAGTAAATATAGGGGGAAATAAATTGCCGAATTTAATATTTGCTAATGATATAATCTTATTAGGAAAGCTAGCAAAGTGGAATTAAAATTCAATTTGGACAAAACTCGCCCAATAACCAATAGAAAGACATATGATATAACTTTCGGTAATAAAACAATGAAATATTTGCAAGAAGTTGTCCATTTAGGCCAAACATAAAAAAAGTGCGGAGACGAATAAATTAAGCTTGGAAGCTTATTGGTCTCTCAAAGACACCCTTAAAATCAAATTCTCATATATCTTAAAAGAAAAATATTTAACAAGTGCGCAATATATACTTTGACCTATAGTGCTCAAACTTGGACATTAAATAACGCAATAAAAAATGGAAAGATCCATATTAAACCTAAAACGACAAGGTAAAGTAACGATTACAGACATTAGAAAGAAATTAGGAACAAGAGACATGTTGAAAGAATGTAAACATCTGAAATGGAATGGGGCAGGACTAGATACATTTAATAACTAAATAAGTACCACAAGATGGAAATAGAAGAAGAGGACGTTCAAGATAGCGATGAAAGAAGAAATATTGGGATTAGCTGGACCAACATGATGGACGGAAACAAAAAACAAGAAAATATTGAAGGAAAATGGGAAGGCTTTTTCCCAACTTTGGGATCTAAACATCTCTTAATAATAATAATAGGCTTTCAGAGTACCCCCATAACAGTTGGAGTAGATTTCAGCAAATTATTTTAATTATTCTGTTGTGAATCCTGTTTATTAAAGTTTAACATAAGTTTATTGAATTTTGATTGGATGTTTTGAAAACATTAACTTTGTAGTCAAGTCGCCATCAGATGTCATTTGATTACGCAATATATTTACTCATGCACCCTTGCAGTATACTTTTGCTGGGAAATCATGGTGCACCCTCCTTATTCTACAAAATTAGTTAGTTGGAAAAACTATGGAAGACTTGATTGGACTATTCAAATAATTTTTTAATTCAAAATTCAGAAGCTGTTTCGCAAAAGTATTTACAATTCACCATACAGGTTGAGAAGTGTCATAGAAAACGATGGAAGTCATAAAATTAATTAATTATTATAACGATAAGACTCCAGCACGCTCCATGGGGGCATCTTTTGGAACTGAGAGGTTAAAGCTGTCATATACTCGACCTCGCTATCCCTTATTCGAAATTCAATTATTTTTAGTGACTGAGTATTCCATCCGCCAGGCTTCTGGGCCCTATGAATGAATCCAAGTCCGCCCGTACGGCAGCCAAGCGCCTCAACCGCCGGTCACACTGGAGCTTTTGATTAATTATTGAACAAAAATTTTATTTTGTTGTAATGACCTAGAAGAAAGTATGGCGAATTGCCTATGTGTATAAATAAGAATTAAAACTTCGAAATTAAATTGAAATATAGAATTATTTCGAGTAACACCAATTCATACAAAATTGTACATAGGAACCAGAATAAGTTACCTAAACATAGTAAATAGACAAAAGAAAACCTAACAGGGCAGATAGTTTTTCATCTGATTTAAAATGTAAATTAGATAAGACTGGTGATAAAGACAGAACTAGATTCTTCAACCTCCCTTGAACAGACAATGATATACAGATGCACAGCACTCCATTGGCCAAGAAGGCTTCTTACAATAAAAGACAAAGATATTTGGAAAGAACAAAGGTTTTTTTTAAATTAAGGTGCCAAGAGAACAGCAGCAGATCAATTAGAACGCTTTACTAAAACCAAAAGGACAGCCGAAACGCCGTACATATCAGCAAAATTAGGAGAAGTGACTAGAACAACGAAAATAGCAAACTGGAAACCATGCTGATAGGAATGATGAAAGAAATAAAGAAGTTATGACAAGATCAAAAAGAAAGTAAGAAATATCACGAAGAATTAAACGCATTAAAACAAAAAATTGTACTAGAAAATATGAGTAACAAACTAGAACGACTTGACAATATCGAATATAACTATAAACGCATAAATAGAGAAAAATGGAAAGGAAAGTAATAATTTATTCAAATACAAAAGAAAAGAAGAACAAGAGATGTACACAAATTAAATGTAGAAATAAAGATCCAAGAAGCTACCAGAATTAGTGGCAAAGACTGTATAACCATTACTGAAAACATGCAAGCTAAAATTAAAATGTTAAAAAAAAATGATCAAAAATGTGTATTTATAAACAACGACCTTAAAATAAAAGAAAGAAAAACACAAAGTAAAATATGGCAGATAGAAGTAAAGGAAAAAGTATCAGGGAACATTAACATCCCTCACTGGGTACTAAAAATTAATAATAAATTATTAATAGAACTGTCGAAGTAGGTAGAGAAAGAAGAAAAGCTAATAATGATCAACAAGGAAACAGCTCCTAAATATAAAACTAGAAAAAAACTATTAAGCAAAAATAAGCCGAAAATAATAAGAATGACTAACATGGCCATGGACAAGAAAGAAAACAATAAAAATACAACAAGAAATACAAGAAAAAAACTGCATAAAAGCAATATAAAAATAAGTTAGAAAATAAAGGATCGAGCAATAAAGGAAAGAAGATATAAAACAATAATAAAAGAAGCAAGAAAGTATAAAATACAATTGATAGCTTTATATGAAACAAACATACAGGATAATACAACAATCACACTAAAAGACTACACCCTTTTCAATTTTGGTGAAGACCAAAACAGATTCGAAACGGAGTTCTTGATAAAACAATCAATGGTCAATAAAATTGTTGATATAAGAGGAACAAATTAAAAAATGAGTTATATAAGGAAAACCAAAGAAAAATAAGCGTAATTAACAGACAAATACCGACAAAAGGAAGACTGAAAAATCAGAAAGATCAAGAATTTATGATAACTGCCCCAAATGTTATGTGCAAATGGTAATAGGAAAAGATGAACTGCCACGGAAAGTTAAAACAACTTATAAGCAATATAAAGATATGCATAAATCGACATGGATCAGTCCAAACAAACAATCAACCAATCGATCACCTTCTAATAGAATCAGAACATACAAAAAAATTATAGTCATAAAAAGCCAAAGTGGGGCTCATACAAATATGGCGGACATTTTATGGCCAGCATCTCACTAACAAAGAATAACAAAGATGAAAAAAAAAAATAAAAAAGTTTCAATATAGAGCCTTTAAAAAACAAAAAGAAATAGAGCGGAATATTTCAAAGTTACCAAAACAGAATTAGAGACATATGAAACATCATGGAAACAGAAAAATATAGGAAGCGAACAAGAAATAAAAATAAATGAACCAAATTTTTTACACAAATGTTTAAAGAAGACACGAAATTGGATATAGAAGAAGAAGAATGAAAAACTGAAAAACATGGTGATGTGATAAAGTCCATACTAGAAGAAACACAAAAAGTGATCACACAATTACAAAAAGGTGAGATACAGATTAAATATCCACTTGAGTTCCTAAAATAATTGAGAAAATGCATAAATTGATTATGAAAATTTGGAAAAAAGAAGATAAACGGTAAAAATCAGTAATATTACTAATATTCAAAAAAGGAGAACCAGGAAAGTGTACAAACCATAGACCAATAAGTCTACAAAATGTATTTATAAAATACTTGTTCAATTAATATATCATAAATTAAAAATAGCGATAAACCCACTTCTAGAAGAAGATCAATGTGGTTTTCTAGAAAATCGGTCAACAATAAACCACATCTTCACTATCAGACAAATAAAGATAAATTTTGAAAAAGAATATTAAAATATCGCACATCTTGCATTAATTTCTGTCAAGCGCCCGACAAACAGAAATAGTAACAACCCCAAAACAGTTCACTTGTGCCAGTAATCTCCAAAAGACATTTAAAAAAACATTCAGTAAAATAAGAGTTGGCAAAGAAGAAACAAATAGAGGTTTGAAGAAGATCCAAACATCTTTGAACATCCGAAGAACTTTCAAAATTAACCAAAGTTAAACTGTATAAAACAATGATAAGACGCGAGTGAGTGGTGGACCATAAATAAATGGATAGGAAGAAAGCAAAACTAAAACATAGGAAATGAAGATATTAGGATTAGAGTAATATATGGAGATGTAAATGAAGAAAGGAACTGGCGGAGAAGAACAAATAAAGAAATCAAAGCATTGTTTCAAGACTCTAAAATAACAAACATAAATGAACAAAATAGAATAAGATGGTTAAGACATCTAACTAGATTAAAAAAAAAGTGAATAAAAAGGAAAACATAGTCAAACATGGAAGAATAAAGTAGAAGATGACTTGAGGAAATTAAATATTACTAACTGGGAATCATTACCATTAGGTAGAAAGAAATATAAAAGAATAGTAGAAAGAACGAACGACCTATGGACCTATAGTGCTGATTAATAATAAGAAATAATGATCTATTAGAAAGGGTACTGTTACACATTATTTGTCAAAAATAATCAAAATTGGAATACTAGAATTCTAGACCTTCATAATTCGTTCTACCTCTATAATTAAAAAAGTAACATCAAATTCATATTGCATCCATTGTACTTTTCCAATTTTAAAATATATGATTTCATAATTTAAAAAATATAAAGAATTGCTTCCAATTCAAAAAATAAAAAAAACTTTCCGCTTTTTTTTATTTTTCAATAGTGAGACATTTTTAATAGTGAAGTAAAAATTAAAGTTTGTTAGACCTTATGTTCTATTAGTTGGATAGTGAAAAAGCACTTACCGCAAGCCGCGCCGAGGGCAATGGTAAGCACCAAGAGCATTTTGAGCGCAGCCATCTCGAACCGCCACTTGCGACTAACAGAGGGTCCTTTATGGCGCGGCTTAAGTGTCTGGGACCAAGCAGCACCAAATGCATAAACACCCTGCGGGAGCTCCCAAGTGCTGCCCTATTTCTGCAAGGAGGCGCAGATTTACTGGCCTGGCCGGCCGCGGGTTCGGGCTCGCCTTTCTGTCCAGATGCACCCGCCAAGGGATGACCAGCTTTCGGGCAGCTTACGATCTGTACTTGTCACGGAAGCGGCCGCGCTTGCTTACACTTGGCTATTTGGGCGCGTGCTGTTGAGCGGAAGGTTTAACAACCCGCGAGCAGTGTTTGGTTTTGGTAACCTTAGGAATGTTGCGGTTTTCCTCACGTGCACTATTTATTGCTGGTGCGCGCATTCGACAGCCTTGCGGGCGTTTCCCAAACGCAAACATTCCGCCAGCACGCACCGCCGTGTGGAAGGCACCGGGCTGCTTCGGCGAGCTGACAAAGAGTTTTGCGCCGCGTGTTATCAACAACATGTCGGGCGCAAGGACCTATCAGAATTGAAAATAGTCACATACGCGATACCTTCCTGCGCAAAATTTGGCTTAAAGAACGTTCATTTGTTGAATCTTGACAAAAGTTATCGTGTAATCCTTCTTCCACATATGCTATATCACGCTAATCTGAGAGCTCTGATAAGGAGTGGGGTGTTCACACAGTAAAAACAAAAGTAAGGCAAAGCTGCGGAAAGGTTACTTCTATGTTTATTTCTATTTCAACCAAGCACCATTACCGCTTAGCTATTGTTTAAGGTAACTGAAACAAGTATATGATAGTTCATCCCTAGATTCAATCGCTACAATGTTGAGGAATAAAAGACCAAAACAAGGTTATACTGTGTACTTTATATGTATCCCTGACGGGCGAAACAATGATGACTCGGGTTATAAGAGTGTCCGTCTTATCTCATCTACTGTGGAACTTTCTAAGGGACGAGTTGTTAAAGACACTCGAAGGGGGCGGATATAGAGAACTGGAATAACCAGATGATTTAGGCATACTATTCTAAAGAAGATATAACGATACAGTTAAGGAGGTTATGCAAAAGGTTTTAAACCTGGTCAAAATTGGACGGATGGAGAGGAACTAAACATAAGTCCCTCTAAAGCATGCATAAGAAGGAAGTCTGAGTAATAAGCTGCATTGACTGTTATGGCATTCGTCAGAATAAAAAAAAATAATCCCCTACTAGTCCCAGAAGACCGATGTCATCATTTTTTTTGAGAATGGCTCCTCCGCGTTTTCTTGAGTTAGGGAAAACTAGTATGCCGCCACTCGTTTCATCGGTGGTCACTGTAGATTTTAAAAGTGCCTCACCTTCATCTTTAAACTGCTTAAGAGGCGACTGGCTTGCATGCGCACCATTTTGTTCACATCCGCCAAAGTGCGTGGTACCCATCGTACCCACCTTGCGATAGTGCAGGTAATTTTTTACAATGGGCAGCATTGGTCTATGTTCCTTAAATGTTTGGCTCGGTGACGGATATTCGCGGCCGACGATCATGCGGTTCATTCTCTACAAGCTCTCTGCCCTCTCCAAAGCACTTACACCACTCAAACACACGGCTCCATGAGAGACATTCCCCGCACTGTTGTGGGAGTCGGTAGTAAATTTCAGCGGTCGGGGCGCTTTCTCTAACGAGGAATTTGATCACAAAAATACCTTTTGTTTACTCATCACTCTAGCAACTCCCAAACAAGACTGAACAGGTTCTAACCCGAACAGGAGGGAAAGTAGAGGTTGTATCTCCACTTTCTAAAGGTCGCACAGCTGCTGCACATTGCAGGTTGTTTACACACAAATCAATTCCAGTCATATTTGACCCACTTTGTACACCATAACATATGCAGCTTTGGTATGGTGGACAAAGATGACGCAAAGGACCGATATAACCGTACTAAGTAAGACACAAAGACTTTCTTGTCTGGATAAACGAGGAGTATAAGAATAACAACAACAGCGTCAATGGAGACTCTGCTAGACTTTCCCCCTCTTTGTTTTAAAATAAATGGGAGAGACAGAAGTAGCTTTCAATAGTCTGTGGGACGCCTATCCATTAATATTGTATGAATGTGACCCATCTAAAAATTGGACATGTGGGTGGAGACCAATACAAATTTCGAGGTTAATGTTACGGATCGAAATAAATATATAAACGAAACAAGAGACAGGAACAAATCTGGAAAATTATCTGGTGTACAAATGGGTCAAAAACCAGGTTTGGAACAGGAATAGGCATATAATGTGAAAAGGGAAACTTGCAGTTAAGCTTTTCTGTCTGGTATATGAATGCCGAGAAGAACTCAGTGCTTTGGCGGACCACAAGTTAACTTTATTTTGAGTACCAGAGTACAGAATTGCAGGCAACAAAAGGACCATCAACTCCATATATAGGCTTCAAACCAGCTCTGGGAGTATCTAAAAGTACAATACGAAGCCGGGTGAGAGAATGGGTCAGAAAAGAACAAAAAATACCAGGACAAAGACATGGAAATGTCTTTATAAAGGAATCACCTCGCAAACGAACTGAAGAATTGTTAGTACAAAGCAGAAATTAGTTACGATCTATTACAGGTCTCCTCATAAGACATTGTTTTCTTAGAGAACACTTCAACAAAGCAGGACTGTTCAATGAAGACCCAAGTTGCAGACAATGTGTTACAAAGACAGAAACAGCCATCTTGTGCGAGTGTGAGTAATAAGAATACAGCAACCATCAAGTAAGCGACTGGAACAAAGTTCATGAGGCTGCAGTGCACGGGAGGCATAAATCAAACGGCTCTTAATAAATAAAAAATTAAATAAGCCTAATCATTCGTTTTTCACAATTTTATGGCAGTTTGTGGAATGAAAGCCTTAGTTCCAAGAAACCATGACTAAGATGGATTATTCCAAAACAAATGACAATTGCCTTTTAAGACCAGGATGGGATTGTGCTGCTGGTGCTCATTTATGAAAGCATTACGAGTGAGTAGTATTGCGCTGCCACGGAAAATAGAGACGCAGTCTGCTGTTCTAATGACAATGCGCGAGCACATGCCATACCGTTGCTATCTTGCTAACTTTAGTCGGCTGTCCACAAGTGGTGCAGCGCTATACCCAAAAAAGTTTTACAGAAACTGTGAGAGCAATAACAAAGGTATATATACATAGAAAATTATGGAATAACTATAGCAAAAGATTAGTAAGGAAAAAATAATTGTAGTAGCAAGCTTTTTCGAAAACCTCAAGTAAATAAAAACAATAAAGCATATTATATTGAAACGTGGCATCTTACGACAATCGCCTTGTGTAAGTGGTAGCGGCGGCACTAATTCAAATAAAGTATCATCAGAGGTATCGGTAGACAAATATGGAGACATCAAATCTAGAGTGATTTTTACTATTCTAGGAAAGAAGAAAAGGTTTTATATGATACTATGACCGAAATTCTTTATTCTAAAACAAATAGGAACAGTTTTTTACGATTCTGCTGATGGATTGGCTGCCCACTCGCGAGAGCATTATCAATGAGCAGCACTGCGAGTCACTGAAGCGATGTCGCCAAGAGAAATAGGGATGAGGCGCATTCCTTCAATATGACAATAAGCAACCACATCATTAGTAACTTGCAATTTCTCGGGTACATCAAGCTGCTTTACGCCTCATATTCTCCTAATCTTGTGCCAAACGACTAAAAGAAAGTGCATGGTAAGAAATTTTCCTCTAACAACAAACTTCAGTCGGATGTCTACAAGTGGTGCCAAGATATTCCGGAAGATTGGTTTGCAGCAGCTTTACAGAAACTACCAGAGTGATGAGAAAAATGCACAGATCTCGAAAAGAAATAGAGCGAATGTAATGTGTACCCACTTCTTTCTAATAAAAGGTTAGTGAGAAGAAAACAATTATTGCAAGACCAATCAGTTTTGAACATCTCATAGATATCTTGAATCAAACAGTTTGAAAAAATATGATTATCAACATTATCTTATTAGGCCATTACATGTGAATTAGACAATAATAACAATTGCACATACAAAAGTTGGTTAGAGTCATTTTTGTTTAAGATACAAATAAATATTTTCCAGGCCTAATATACATAAAAGATAGATAATGGCGTGTTCGTTTCAAAAAGGACAAAATAATTTTAGTGAAAAATATTAGACCATCCATTATAAATCTCTGATTTAGTACCAAGTAGTCACCTACTTATGCATTAAAAAATAAACTACGCAACAGCAGAGTAGTTTAAAGATAAAGTTAGTATCAAGACCGGTATGAAAGCGTAGTTTAAGACGTTGATGGCATAAGTTATGGTAAATATATTTTTTTTCAAATGTAAGGGATCGTATGTCATAAAGTCATGAACCAATTGTGTGTTTCCACAACACAAGATGGCTCTGTGGCGTTTTGTAATTGCATAGAGAGCAATGTTATTAGTCAACCGCCGTGCAGAATGGATCTGACCTGAGTAGAACAGCGTTCGTATATCAAAATAGCCTTTTTGTTGTAGAAATGTCGAAGAATGTCATAGAAAGTGGGTAGAAGCTGTTATAAATAATTCTTTTCCATACCAAACAGTTGTATAGGAGAGGGAGAGTTTCAACGAGAATGTGAAGTAACCAGCGACAGGTAAGAAAGCTTGTCTAGTCTCCATGTGATTAAAGTTGGCGTGATCCGGAATAGCGTCATGGGACTCACATTGTATTTAATCTTTACAGCTAATCTTCCTCATCATATGCGGATGATACCGCCTTGTCACTGTCTCACAACAACCATAGCTACAAAGATGGCTCATAAAAATAAATGCAAATAAATTTACATCCATGAATTTTACAACAAAACATGATACCGCCTCTCCGGTTTCTCTGAACAGCATCCAAATCCCAATCAAAGACAAAGTAAGATATCTTGGCATGCACCTGAATACGCGGCTCACATGGAAAGTCCACATCACTGAGAAGATAAAAAAAGATCTAAATTATCATTAAACAATAAACTGTTAGTGTACAAAACAGTGATAATTCCAGTGCAGGTCTACCAGGTTCAGCTGTGGAGATGCGCAAAGCTCTCAAGCATTGCAGTTCTGCAAAGGTTTCAAAAGAAAACTCTCCGCACTATAGAAAATGCGGAATGGTTCGTCTTAAACCAAACTCTCCACAACGTCCTCAAGATCCTATTTTTTTCTATTTATATAGAAAAACGTTATAAGGTATTCGTAGAATCCACAGTTACACAAAGAAAAATTATAGGAAATGGAAAGAGTTGCTTGGTGATCGCATTCTTTTGGAAACCCTTAAAAACTTCAATACGGGCCTGCTCAAAGCTTTTTCATTTTTCTTTTAATCTGTTGGGTGGCGTAAAAATGCATGTCTTTGACATGGGAAGTAATTTAGAAAGGAGAGAAAGTAGTTCAAATGCTTCAGTTTTAATAGACGCAACTTAGTGGAACGTAAAGTATCGCGTTTTTGCCCTCGAGCACCGATTCTGATGTTACTGTTCAACATCTTTTTCGTTGAAACATCAATATTGAGCGTGACAGGGCAATCCCAGATAAATTGAATTGTTTCCCACGGTTGAATCAAAAAATCAATTCAACGACTCAAACTTTTGAAAATATTGTTTAAAGAATGTTGACAAAAGGAGAAAACCGGTTCTTCAGAATCTTCGGCGCTCCTCTAGTCGTCGTACTCTAACTTCCCACACGGCTAGTTAAAATTCCATGCGTTCAAAATCATGATTGTCCAAAAGCTGCTTCAAGAATTCTTAGAAGATTGCTTTTTAATGATGTAGTTGTGATGAAGAGTGATGAGGCACATTTTCATTTAGACGATTATGTCAAGAAGCAAAATTGGCGATTTTGAGTAACAGAGAACCCACGAGAATTACACCAGAGACCTCTGCATAGCGCTAAAGTTACAGTGGGCGTTTTAAAAGCAGGGATCGTTGAAGAATGGACTTCTGAGAGCTATGTCAACATGTTACGCTTTTTTTACGTCCACAACTTAACATTTACGAGTCCTACAAAATGGAGCTACAACCCCAAGACAAGAACTTCGATGTTAGTTGTTTCCCCAACACGTAATCGCACATATCCGCGATGTCCCTTAGCCCCCACGTTCACCAGATCTGTCTTTTTACGATTTCTTTCCTTATCGTTACCTCAAATCAAAAGTCTAGAAGTCAATAGTCGGGCTAAAAGTTGCCATTGGCGAAAAAATTGCGAATGTGTCAGAATAAATGTTGATAAGTACGATGTACAATTTTAAAGAGAGGCTCCGGATGTGTGCCTGTAAGAAGGGTGTTCCATAATTAAATAATAAATGTATTCCTATCAAAAGTACTTTTATTATAGATTGTTTTAATTTCAGTAAAAAAATTATATTAGAAACCACCGAAGTTACATTGCCACTAAACGCAAACCAAAACATGTAAACACTAAATGTAGATTAAACAAAAGATTTAAAACACATAACATAAAAATGGTCTAAGTGAGTAATATATTTATAAATGTATTGGTGTAAACCAGGTAAAGAACAAAATATTTGCTATCAATTTGATGGTTGATTAGAGAATTAATAAACTACCAGGTTGCAAGAAAATATTTAAACGTTTTAAGATTTTCCCAACAACTTCTAAAAAATCTATTTGAAACCTTCTGTGAAGATATTGTAATAAATTTTCGAACGCTCCTCGTAGCGCCCACAGCACCGTTACGATTCAGCGACGGACATAATTTCTTCTAAGAATGTAGTCGCGCACGTATAAGAAATTTTTCGATATTTACTAGAAGCTTTGCGTAGGCTCTGGAACCGGTTTTGAGTTGCTTAAATATCATGCAGCGAAGCAGCCAGGGAAAGTAAAACACCAGAAGTGAAGCAAACAGTGCTAATATGATATCAAATATAGTTATAGTTATATAAATAAATATTTTTCAGTAATTTGATTACCTGTAAGTAAAATAAATAAGTATGTTACAACATACAAAGTCAGTTTAATAATTAGGGTAAAAAATAAATTAAATACTATCTTTACAAATCAATTTTATTTTGCAACATAGTGTCCATTGAGAACTACAAGCTTAGTCTAATACTCTTTAGCGACCGAAAAATGTTTTTTTTTTAAAGCGACAGAGATGGCATCTTTATTTGATGGAAATTTTTTCCCGCTAAACCAAGCCATCTGAGAAGAAATTGAAATTCATTGAATTTTGGCGTTGAGCGAGGGCATATCGTCTTGGTGTAATAGCGCTTAGCTGCACGCCGATTTATGCTGTCTTTGGTTCAGTTCTTTCTTCAAACAGTACTGTTCTTGTTTTCTCTTCTCCAAATAGTTGATTAGAGTGACCTTTTCGATATATTAAAAAACTGTAGTCATCACTTTAGCAGCTGATAAAACGGTCTTGCCTTCTTCGGCGAGCTTTCACCTTTTGTTGCCCACTATTTTGACTGCTGCTTTGGCTTTGGTTCTTCAAGTTTTTTATTTCTGGTCAATAGTCAAACCAATATTTCATCCAGTTTCTTCATACACAATTCTAGATTCAGGACATTATGCACCCGTTCAGTTACCATGATAGCAACCTCTTGTACTTTTATTTGTCGATCTTCCATAACGTTTAAACTTATTTATTAATATTACAGTTGAATCTGGATAGTCTTTCACCCTTTTAAAAAAAAAAAGTTTTATCACTGTATCACACTCATTTTCCTTATTTTTTTTTAAACTCCTGCAATCTTCCAATATCGTAGAATAAAATGAACGCTTCGCTTTTGGTTTAAATTTGGCCTGCTTTTGTTTGAAGGGTGACATCGTATAGGCAAGGTGCATAGTAAAAATTTCATCCCAAATTTTTCCTTGTTGTGTTAAGAGTCTGGCAGTATTTAAATATCAAAAACACGTTTGAATCTTATTAATTTGGACCCATCTGCAATGCAGATGTAGTTAATATATAGATTTGCTACAATACGTTTAAGAAATCCAAGGATAAAGATTTCTCGTTTCAAAATAAGCTGCTGTTAAATTAATGATAAAGTTCTTCAGCATTGGCCACCAAACAATTAATAAAATAACTTAGGTGTTCTCATCGCCTATAACCTTTTAGTAAAATAAATAAATTAGGAAAGTGAGTACCCCAAGAAGTATCTACCAAGAACAAACTATACTGAATCGTCAATTATAATAATTGCTCTACATGCACACGTGCAAGCTCAAATACATTATGACTGAAGATGAATGACAGATAGACAGACGAGAATTTTTAAGTGGCATTGGTGCAGAAAACGTTGCATTATCACAATAGATCTGCTTCCACCTGTCACCACTACCATAAAAGAACTTTACTGTGAATAATTGGAACTACTGATTGACACAAAACCACACCACCGTTACCACTGTGTACCAGCATGTAGAATTAAGATCATTTCAAAAAAGTTAGTTTAAGCTCAAGGGACTTGCTTCATTCACTCTATAGTTCAAACTTAGCCCCAACTGACAATTATCCTTTTCACGCACCTACAAAATTCATATTCGAGGAAAGGAATATAAGATAAACAGTAATAAAAGATCTTAATAATTTGATCGTACCTCGTATATATTCGTTAGCTATAAATTACGTAACGTCTGCCTAATAAGTTTTCCTTTAATTGATAAAGTTTCTAATAGACGTCTATTGATAATTAACATTGAAGCGTTTGGGGCGTAAGTTTAAAAAAACTCGTCTGTTCTAAAAACTTGGGCCGCCCTGTACGTGCAGTAAAACATAATGTAAAGAGTGACACATCTGTTGTGGAAAAAGAGTCGCAGAAGAAGCGGAATGGCCCTAAAATTTGGAAGAGCTTACATTGTTGAAACTGGCAACGGTACATTTTACAACGCAATAAACGGAACGTCACCACGTGTCTCTCCGCTCCTTTGCGCTATTTGTATTTGAGTGCTTTGTTCAACATACAATTTTATCATAAAAATCCACGATAAATTTTAACAATGTCGCAAACATGTGAAGCATTCAGGATGCAGGTTTACCTTAGCATCTTCTGCTGATTAAAGTTTCTAGTTAGCGAGAGCTTTTTACTCTAAAAACAAGGTCAGATCGCATTAAAAGAAACTTACCGATGTCGTATCAGTTTCTGCTATAGATTAGAATAAATTTTACCTATGTCATTATGTCATTTTTTTTATTATTCTAATTTTAATACTTGGGGTGTTCAAAAATGATTGGCATTACAATTATTAGCACACATTTTATAAGGGGTATTCTTCCTTAACTGCCGTTCGTCAGTTTCTGTAAAACTGTTGCAAACCATTCTTTGGGTGTATCACAGCACCACTTGTGAGCAGTTGACTGAAGCCTATCGTTATAAAAGAACTTCTTTCCACACACTCTCTTTCACTGTGAAAAGCAGAGTGAAATCTATCGTTGCGTTTTCCAGCGAGTATAGAAGGTGACAAAGTATGGCAACTGACATTGTCTTCAATTGCCATAGCGGCGTTGCTTAATACGTTGATCGAGTCACTTCAGTGATCAGCAAACTTTCCTCCTGATTCCAACAGACAATTGCCATGGCTTCTTGAGGTAAAGACTTTTGATATACTACTATTCCCTAGACTAATATTTCTTTTCTGGACTCTTGTATCTGACATGTCTAGACACTCAGAAAAAATCTTTGATCCATGCTGTACAGTTGCAGCAACTGTTGATAGTCTTCTACTTAATGGTGAGAATATAGGCAACATTTTATGCACAGACCTTTAAGTCCCCATGGATGTGATTTTTTGTTTGTCATTATCAAATATCGGATAATATATAGCCAGTGCATATTTGACAGCTGACTGAAGCTCGTCAATAAAAGAGAACCTTTTATCGCGCGCTGCTTCTGCTATTGTGGCAGTCTGGGACGACTACGAGTCGTGAAACAACACGTTATATCCGAAAGCCTCCAAGATAGCAACAATTGGCGACTTGTACGTGACCACATACTGTATTTTGAAATAGCGTGCCGCGTCTCCAGTTTCTGCGGCGGTCTTACTAAATACAGAATCGTTTCAGTGACTTGCAGTACCTCTCACTAGTAACGCTCTTTCAAAGGTGCAACCAATCCATTAAAAAAAATTTCCTGATGCCAAAACGATTGCCACTGGTTTTGGATGATTCCCTCCTCCTCTCTGAAGAAACCACGCCGTTCATCTCTACTCATAATTGTTGATTTTTTTGCCTTGTACACAACTGGCTTTCTTGCTTGCGTTCCAGCAACACCGTGTGGTGCCATTACAGACTTAACGCCAGCACTAGATACTTCTCGATCTGCAAACGCAACCAGAATTTTGAGAGAAAGCGCTAATAATTTTGAACGCCCTAAATAAAAAGAATGCTCAGTGCCACCCTCAAAAATAAACGTCACTTTTTACATGCATTTTTAGACAGCAAACAGTAACATTCTATTTCTTTTATAGTTTTATATATATATATATAAATAAAAAGCCTATTGCATACAGTCTATTCGTCCCTTTTTTCAGCTACGTGTATTTCCGGTAGCCCCGAAAATACTCGAAGGATTGCCGCGCCGGGCGATAGCCGCAGCGCAGTGGCTGGCTGGCGGGATAACGCGGCGGAAAAACTAACGCTTTGTAATTGCATCTCAATATTACCCAATAATACTAGTTTAATCAACCTAAAATAAGCACAAGATAGGCAAACAGTTTATACAAAACTCAAGAAATAGCATATATATACTTATTAAATTATTACTTGCTGTTTTATTTGAAAACATTTGTACAAGATGTGTACTTTAAGAAACAAGAACTACTTATGTGAGAAAAAGGACAAAAATGATAAAAATCAATGGGTAAGAAAGACATAGGATGGTCTTGGAGTTCTTTAAGCATCAATTCTTCACTTGATTATTGTTTTCAAATTGTTACCTTCCCGAGACATCCTTAAGAAGTTCAAACATATAACAGTCGCAAGGATTAATTTCCTTGGAGTTGGCTCACTGTTTTGCATTTGCAATTGCATTGATTATGTTTTGTTTGGTTAAGCAATCGGTAAAACTACCCTTTTATGATATCCAAAAACGGTTCTACATAAGTACTTTTCCTGTAAAACAGTTTATAAAAGAGGTCTTTCATTCATCAGTCTAACGGAGACCTCTCTTACGAGTACCTTTCAATATTCCAACACATTTTTAGTTGTCTATCTTGTTAGTATCATGACGACCAAACAGTAAGGGCAAACATATGAGAGCCTTAACCTCTCAATTCGCAGGCCGTGCTCTCACACGAGACATCTGAGCCTCGTCTTTATTATTCCTTCTGTCCATTCGAAAAATCTCAAGTCAATGTTAATATAATAAAAACAGTTTGCATAAGTGGACTGTAAAGCGCGTGCCTAAATAAGAAAAACTTCAGTGAGCGCCTTAGTTAATAATTAGACGCCGCTGAGTAAGCATATGTAATGTGTAATTGTCGTACTTAAAATGGTTGCCTTAATAGAACAACGAAACTGCATCAAATATTGTAAGAAGTTGAAACATTCGTCAATAGAAACGATTTGGATGATTTAGAAGGCTTTGGGGGGATTATGCAATGAACCCAGCACATATAAAGGCACGGTACAAACGGTTTAAAAGTGGCCGGATATTTAGTGATATCGTTTTGGAAAACCGTTGGTGTGGCGGCCTTTTCGCCCTTGAACCGCTTTATATCGCGGCGGCATGCGGACCTTTTGATATCAACTACGTTTTGCCGTCGCACACAAACGGCATGGGCGTTTGCCCCGCGAGCATTCATGCCCCGCAGCGCGGCCACTACAGTCGTGTCTTAACCCGCATACATTCATATTCATGCACCGCAGCGCGGCCAGTACGGTCGTGTCTTAACCCGCATACATCAGAAACATTTCGCATCCCCGCAAATATTCACGCATCGCAGCTCGGCCAATTTGGTCGTGTCTCAACATCCCGAAGATACCAGATCCGCAACGCAGAGGTGGCCACCTTGGAATCGCCGACGAAGCCGAAGCCGAAGCCGATTCAGGTGAGCGATTTGGCAATTCATTGGTTGATATCGGTAGCCGCCCCCATCCGCTAACGCGACGGCCGTTTAAGGGACGATTTTGGCCTTATCGGCTGACCTTCCACTACGGGCCGTACTACGTTTCCACACCGCACCACGAGAGCGGCTATTTACACGCCTGCCTCTCCATTTTTGGTCCTTACGAGCCGCATCGGTATCGTATCCCACACCGCATCCACGAGAGCGGCTATTTACACGCCTGCCTCTCCAACCGTCAACAACTGAAAGTCGGAGAACTACAAGATCAGCTGAGGATTTCCTCAAATCTAAAAAAATATTAGCAGAAAATCTAGAGATGAAACGTATGAGGCAAAATTCGTTCCGCGGTTACTCTACGCAGAGCAGAAGCAATGTCACGCTTCGGTTCCTAACTTGCTTCAGACTGCTACTAATAATCCAGATTTCCTCAAAAGATCATAACCGGAGACGAAACGTGAGCCTACAGCTAGGATCTGGAAACAAATACAGTGGAAGTCTCTTGGTTTGCCACATCCAAGGAAAGCGTTTAAAAAGCGCAGCAAGGTGAAGAACATGTTAACCATGTTTTTTAATGGGGAAGACGTTGTTCACCATGAGGACGCTACCCTAGGTCAAATAATTATCAAGGGTACTAGCTCGAAACCAAAATGGCCGCGGCTCTGAACAACTATTGACTGGCAACTTCATTGCGACAATATGCCTGACCATTCGCCACAGCTCATTCAGATTTTTTTATAAAAACATCAAATCACGCTATAGCTTTCAAAACTTAAATCACCTTTGAAAGGAAAGAAATTCCGGACTGTCAATAAGACATTCGGTTCTAACCATGTGTTACTGGCGTACTACTTTGCAGTATTTAATTTATCAAATGTTGAACATCTTCGTTTCTTATTCCGTTAAACTAGACTTGGACGATTATCTCTTGTCACTATTAACAGTTTCAACTTTGACCAAATATCTCCAATAGGATTTAGGTTCAGTTATTTCAAGTGTGGTAGAATACTTTATTCTATTGCGTCACTTACCAATAATTCCAGTAATTTGGCCCTTAAAACCTCCTTCTAGTGTGTTTGCCTTTTATTGTCGTCAGTTGTTCACATCGTGCTAACTCACGCCATGACACACGTGGCATACTTCATTGTTTCCGTGATACACTCTAGTAATAGATCTTCGCCTGGTTGACGACGGACACAATTCACATCCGAGTATTAGAAGATTACCTTCTCCCAATTCGATTGTAGAAAACTTTGAAAATACTCAAAGCACATCTTCACTCAACCAAAATGATTAAATTCCAAGCTCGTGGGTCGGATAATCTCCAATTAGGTTATACCATAGTCCCATACCGCTTGTGATGGTTTAAGAGTGAACATTTAAAACTTGATAATCGTCAGTATTGAAAAATAAATTATATGGTCTACATGTCTTCAATTGTTTTCTTTAATTTAATCAATTAAACGTATTTTACAATCTTACGTCTATAGTACTATAAAAAAGCAATACTTTACTTTAACATACTAAAAGTTTTGTTTTTGAAGAATATAAAAATAAATTAAGAAGCTTTTAAAAGTGCCCAAAACAAATTTTGCTAGATACTAACATGTGCAGATGTAAAAGAGTGAAATTGCCATTGTAGTAGTCGGTTCTGAAAAATAAAGTTTCAAAGACAATCGTCAGAATATTTTAAATAGGCCAAAAAACTACACCACAGGGGGCAGCGCGTCCGGAATATCAGACTCTATCATCCTAGGACGTAGCGAGAGAAAATTATCTTTACACGGTCCTTTTAGTCAGACCAAAAGTGGCACAAGGTCACACAAAGGCTCTACTAAACAACTTTAGACCATACTAACCCGGATTCGAATAAATTTGTATGATATCTCTAACGATTTGTCCCGTGCCGATGTGATGGAAGATGAAGTAAAATCTAATAGTCTTTCCCTAAGTCAAATTTGTGTTAGTATTAGTTGTCCAAATTCTAAAATGCCAACAAAATTGGATATATGTTACAGCGACACCGATTAACATCAAAAATCACTTTTACTTTTGATGTTCCATCCTTTTTCCTAACGGGTTTCGCGAATGTTAACTCTTCTAGAGAGATCCTTTGAAATGTGATACCATATTTTATTTTTTCCAAAAGCCCTTAGTTAAATCACTCTATTTTTTCACTAGAACAGAAACGAATATCTTGCCACCACTTTCATCTTCTGCAAATTGTTTTCCCTTGCAATAATTCCTTCATTCTAGAGTTTGCCAACTCCAAATTGGTTTTTAATTTTAAAAACATACCTCTATGGTGGTGAAAATCTAAACCATTTCTGTTCGAATGGAGAGCTTAAAAACGTCTAGGCAGGTCACTACTCCCCTATAGAAGATGCTTTAACTAAAGTGACAAAATCGGTCGATCTTGGCGTTAATTCGTATCGACAGACTGAGTCAACTGACATCCCTCCCTAATTTAGGAAACTTCGGAGGAAAAAGTTACCTTCACTAAAAGTCTCTGTTGGAATTGTTTCCCACAGACTTGACAAGAATGATGGACAATGCTGCCCATAATCATAGAAAACCCAACCTAACCACATAACATTAAGCTAACCTTACATTGTCAAAGACGACTAAACCTAACCTAACCTAATCTTGTCTAAAGAGGAACCTAACCTAACCTTTTTTCTGGTTATTGATGTTTGCCCACTACGCTCTCAGCTGGTTTGGGCATCAAATGCTAAGATCAGTGTGGGACTCGTAAGAACTATTGACTTTTATATTATATTAAAGTCCGTCTATGGCCTTATTTTTTAAAACATTGTCTATCATATTTGTAATGTTCGTCTTTCTGTAGTATTATCTCAAAATATTTTCTCATATTTTGCCATTTAGGATATTTGAAGAAAGTGTGTTCGGCATAGTCTCTTATATCATTGTAGTATAAGCATGTTTCCTCCTCTGTTTTCCCTCTGGTAGGACCTAAAGCTTTCAGGCCCTTTAGCATTTTCATGGTGTAGTAGTACACGTTTCCGAATTTTCTATTTGTCCATTCCTTTAGGTTTTTGATTAGTACTTTTGTCGGTGCCCTTTCCGTTTGTATTAGTCCATCTATCTTGCCATTTTTTTATTATGTGCTTTTTTATGTTTGTTCCTTGTTTTAAACATTCCGATTTCTTGTTCCGCTAGTAAGTCTATTAGAGGTATCCTTGTGATTACTCGAACTGCTTTTTTGTTCTTTTTGCAGGGTACTTTTATATTTTTATATTTCAGTGCCCTTTCCCAGATGATGAAGTTATAAAAGATTATTGAATAGGTCATCGAGCTATAGATTTTTCTTTTTTTACTGCCGTAGGTTGTTCATCTTTGATATCAGTCGTGTTAGGGCTGAATAGTTTCCCTATTTTATTTGTGATGTGAATGTTTCTCATTTGGAAGTATTCTAGAGATTTTAATTGCCCGCTTACTTCTGCGGTGATATCGAGTAATTCAATTATAAGATCTTTCAGTTTGCATCCTCCATTTAATATAACCACATCTATCTTTTCCATGGCTAAGTAAAGGTGAAGTTCTTCTATTGCCTTTTTTATATCACTTATTGCGATTCTTCCACGATTTATATAATATAATATAATATTTCTGTACTTTTAGTAGACTTATTTTATCATAGAAAATGTTCCAGAGCAGTGGCTCAAGGATCAATCCCTGCGGGACTCCGCATAAAATATTATATTGTTTTCCCTCTTCCGTAATTAAGATTCTATTTGGAAAAAAACGTTTCTATCATGTAGTTCTTCTATTGTTGGTGGCCATCTTGGGCTAGTGAAAGTTATAAGAATACAATAGTCTCTGTCTTTATATGCTTTTTTTGTATTTCGCCAGTTATTCTATCTGGACCAGAAGCTTTGATTTCTTCTTTTGTGACTCTTTTATTTTTTATTTTTGTTGTTATGCCGCTTCCATTTATTCTTTTCATCTTTAGGGAAAAGTTCGTTGACTTCTTCTGTTTCCTTATCGTTCAACGTAATTTTGGGACGTTTATATGATTTTTTCAGCTATTTTATATCCCATTTCCCACGGGTCTTCGTCTGGTTCTTCTATCAGTTGTTTCCACTTATGTCTTGACTTTTAGGATCTCTATTCGATACCTTTTTCTTATTTGCAAGCACTGTTCCTTTGCTTTGGTTTTTGTTTCTTCCGATACATCTCGCCATTTGTTTAATTGTGTTATGGTTTAGGAATACTTTTCGTTTTATCGCTGGTTTCATTCCACCAATATATTGATTTATTGTTCTGTAAGTTTTTTTTTTGACAAACTCTCTGTATAATTTTTTGTATAGTTCTCTGGTGTGATTTTATGGTTTTTCTTTTTGTCTCTCTTTTTAAGTTTTTTTTCTTGAATCTTACAGTTTCTTCTCGGGTGTGTTTTCTAAGGAGCAAACTGTATAATTTAATTGACCTTGAATAATTCTTCAGCTGAAACAGAGAAACACACAATGTGCAAAACAAATTGTTAAAAGATTGAAGAGACGTACCAATCAAAATTTGCTCATAACTGAAATTACGAATTAGTTATATTTAAATTAATGATTAACAAACCACACATATTTTTTGTTAGCTGTTTGTGTTAAATTACGCCCAATCTTGTGAGAAAAATTATGTCAACAAATTTAGTGCACAAAGCAACGTTGGAGAAAATTAAGGTTTATTTTAGCACAAATAACTACCCCTAAATCATTATGTTTGCCTGCTGCTGGTTTATTTCCAGGGCTGCATAAATGGGAGCGATTGCAAAAATGCAAACCATCCGCTGTGATGCACGGCTGCCAAAACGCGCCGCTGGCCCTGAAAGGAATTCCCGGCGAATCATCAGACGATGAGGTCACGCCGGCCCGATGTTGACCCAGGTCCGAGCCGGGCAGGTGGCGCAGGCAGCGTGCGCGGCGCAGCCGCCGCGCTGGTTGCATAGCAGCAGGCGCGGCAGCCGTGGCCGCGCGTCGACCGCCGCCCGCTATTTTTAGCGCAAGTAGGGCATTGCGTTCTTCGGTTTGCTCTTTTACGCTTGGCTCCGCGCCTCCGAGCGAGCCGGAAACCGCGGAAGCACCGCCGCCCGGGCGACGATTTCGGGTCCTCAGCGACATGGAGCAGGGGCGCGCTGCTCGCGCGGCTCTGTAACCGAGTCGGCTTTTTTGGGCAGAAAGAGCGCGGCGAGAAGGAGGGAGAGATAATACCGCGGCCGGCCTTCCGCCTCCCGCGCTGGCAGCGCCGCCATGCGGGCGTCGCGCGCAAACCAGGGCAAAAACGTAGATCGTGGGAGTCGGACGTGTGTCGAGCAGTATGAGGCAAAAGCCGTCGAATATGGTGTAATGGTTCGGTCCTAAGTGCGTGCGTGCCTTCGTAGGGGTGTGAGACATGCGTGCGTGACGGAGATGTGTGCGCCAGCCGCGAGAAACAGCGAGGCGACCGTTCCACAGACTAAAACTCGCTCGGTAGTTACAAGATGGCTGGAAACTGAAGGACCTCTTTGTCCCTAATGTCAATATGAAAGTGGAGTGGCTTGCGGAGGACAGCGAGATCGAGAGGTACGTGCGGAGGCGAGTGCTGGCGGGCGCACCGCGCCCGCCCGCCACCGGCGTCGGCGGCCGCTCCCGACCGCCCGCGGACCCACCTCGCCGGCCGTGGCCTCGTCTCGCCGACGTGGTCGCGGCGGCGGCCTCGCGGCGCGGCCCCAGCGCGCCCCGGCGCGAGCGACGCCTACCACGGCGGCCAGGGGTCGCCAACATTTCCGGCTGTTTACTGTTTACGCGCACGGCCCATCGGAAATCAATTAATTACGCAGTTAGCGCGACGCGCCTTCGCGCCGCGGCCGATTCCGGCGGCCGAATCTCCATACAAAACAGCCGCAAAGGTCACCGTATGTCACCGGAGACTTGTTGCTGGGCTTTGAAGCGCATCGATCGCCGCCGAGCGCCCGGCTCGGGCGCCGTCAACAACATTTTCGCGACTGCTGGCGGAGAAAGCCGCGGCCGATGGCCATTGACGGGCGAAAAAATAAGCGGCGCTATTTACGCGCCATGTTCCCTCGCCGTGCCATATTTAAAACAGCTGGTGGCTGCCGATGTGGCGCGCCACGGGTTTGGGTGCTCTGGGCGGCAGCCGTAGCCTAGCAGCGGCGGGTGCGATACCATTGCGACCTTTATTCGTAGCCGGAATTGCCCTTAAATCGCCACGGCGACTGTTTTCGCCACAGTAAACAATTCGGCCTAGCGCGCTTTGTTTACACTCCTCTTGGCTGTTCTAAATACCGCTCGACGCTCGCGCTCTTAATTACTCAGCGTTATTGCCCATTCAGTTTTAAATCGTCAATTGTTTTCGGCAACACCGCAAAACAATATATAAATTAACACCTGAATCCAGCGGTTCCCAAACGGTTCGAATCAGCGCAGATATAATTAGGTTAATCCCATTAACTTATTTTTCCTCGCATGGTAATTTTTTAATTCGAGATTTCCTTCCTGAACGCTTGTAATTTCTATTGGGCTTTTAATTGTAGTTTCTCTCTATTCCGGGCTGATTTTCACGCTTTCCTTGCTGCCTGAAATCCTGGACGGAATTCGCACGTACAGGGCAGCATAGAGTTCGCCTTAGTAATTTAAACCCGATCAGTGGCTCCCAAACGCGGGGCTTGAAAGACAGTTGACATTCCTGCAATGGTTTGACCTTGACGGTCGAGAGTTTCGGTGCAGCATAGTGCAATTTCAGATCAGAATTTGGGAAGGATAAAGGAATGAAAAAAAGGAAGCAAAAGAAGAGTTGTGATATGCGACAAGAGTCAAGGGGAAAACACAGCTGTAGAAATTCTGCATACGTACACAAATGCCACGCATTCCGGCACTAGATTTAGTGGATGATTCAGATGCTTTGATGCGAATGTTTCCTGAAAATTGCGCAAGTCGATCCACGATGCGCCCCAAGCTTTGCTGCTCTGTAATACGTCATTTATGACAATAAACTGTTGGCTATTTTATATTTTGATAAATTAGGCTTGTTTTTATCCCATTTAGTAGTAGTACTGACAGTGTGGTGGACAGAGAACCTTCCAAATTTGGTTAATGATTTGTAAAAGCATTTTGACTTTTCTTTTCACTTGATCTGGCTGGACAAAATTATAGAAACATTAAAAGATGGGATTCTTGAATTTTTTCTCAAAAAGAGTTTTTGTTTGGTCGTTATTTAGTTTCCTCGATATGACCTTATCCTAATACTGAAGTATGATATGTTGATATTTTATTTTCTACTAATCAACCACGCCACGCCATTTCTGACTGAAATTAGTTGAAAAAGTCTGATGTGCATTGATTGTGTTGCTTGCTGTTTAAAATTTTGCTTAAATTTTTAATCGCCTGAATAGTAGTGAGTGTAGTTTTTACTGCATCATATGTATGGGATTGACGATACTCGCTCCCGTTTTCATTTGTTAAATTCGTCATTTGAATCTTAACGCCCATTAAAACCAACAACATCCCCCACCTCTTCCAAATGTTCTCCACTAACCAGTAAGTAGTATCTTCTGTATCGAGAAATTGAGTTAAATTGGCTTTTGATAATATCCATTATTTTTAAATTATCTTTTAGACAAACAATTAAATCTTCCCCGTGTTCTTCAATGCCCTATTAGAATCTTTAAACAAACAACGCTTCTTTAGACCTCTCCCGCCCCCCTTCTTTAATTCCAAGATTTAACGCCCACTCCCTGAAGGTATTAAGAGCCCACATTGAGAAATTATGAGGGAGATGGTACTCCCCCTGACCTCACTCAATTTGCACAGATCGATTGTTAATTTTTTTAAATTTATTATTGCCCCTTTTTGTTTTTAAGCTTCCAAACGACTTCTGTTGGTATCATCTTCCGCCTTGATGCTCCTTTGTTATGTTTGCTCAGGTTTTTTGTCTTCCAGGTTATCAATCTTCTCAGTGCCCATTAGTAGAAAGCAATGGCGCCCGTGTTGAGATACCACGAGAATCTTTATACCTCCCCTCATTCTAGAACGTAATGTCTAAAGTTTGTAGAGTCCACGTTGAGAAATTACGAAGGATATTGTACTTGCCCTGACCTAACGTCGCTCCACTTCTAAGATTTTTTTAAGCTTCCAAGCGCTTGAAAATTGAGTCGTTTATCGGCTTTATTCGGCTTTGTTGAAATCATCTTCCAACTTGATGCTCCTTTTTAATGTTCCTTCAGATTTTTTGGCTCGTCACTCTCTTATCTTCCTGATTATCAGATTTTCCACTTGCTTTTCAACGCTCTCCTCTTCTCCGCTCTTAATCTTCACGGTACCCATTAATAGAAAGCAATGGTGTCCTTATTAAAAATTCATAAGAATCTTTAGACCTAGCCCCCCTTCCATTCTAGAATTTAATGTCTACTGTGTAAGTTTGTAGAGTTCACGTTGAGAAATTACGAGGAAGGTTGTATTTTCCCTGACCTTACTCGACTTTTGCACAAATCTATTAATATTTTTTTGACCTAAAGACGCGCTCCTCAGATTTTTTAAGTTTCCACGGAAGATCGAGTCTTCAACTGACATTACTTGGCTTCTGTTGGTATCATCACCAGGGTTGATGCTCTTTTATTATTAATTTTTCACTTACTCTTCACCGTCTCCTCTACCCCTCTCAATCTTCTCGGTAGAAAGCAATGGCATTCGCATTAAGAAACTCAACTGGTGTTTATGTCAAATTTTTGCCTATGTCACACGATTTAATAGGCTTACCGCCTCCCCCTCTTCAATTTGTTGTCAGGTTTTTTTGTTACGTCGCGCTACTTTTTTTTAGATCGTAACCTATTTTCTGAGCTCTCAGACAATCAAAATTTCTACTTGCTTTTCAACATCCTCCGGTTGCTGTTTAGATTGGCGAAGCAGTGTTGTTCGCCTTAAGAAATCAGAAAAAACTCATTTGTTGCGTTCTTTTTGCTCTATCTTAATTTTGTAGGTTTTGAATCCAAATGTACTACTGCTTTTCAATATCCTCATCAAGTTCCTGTTAATTAGCAACGTTCGTTTCCTCTTCTTCTCCTATGGTAGAAAATAGTAGCTTACTGCCCTTCTCTTAATTTTTGTAGGTTTCAACCAATCGAATTTTTCACTTTTTCACTTATCTTTAAGACTATTAATTCCCTCTCTTCCAAGTCTAGGTGTCCACTGGTTGGTAGTTTGGTTGTTCTTTTGTTACATCATGCTCGGTATTTTTGGGTAGCCTGCTTTTTTCCAATTTTCTAATTGCTCTTCAATGTTCCCCTGGTACTGTTAAGTCTAGCAAGTTTTGCCTATAATAATAAGAAACTCATCTATTACATTACGTAAATTTATTGGGTTGTTGGACCCCCCCCAAATGCTTATTTAATTTCCAAACAATCAAGTTTTAAGTAACTTTGTTCTGTCTTCTAGATCCGAGTGTCCAGCGGTTGCCCTCTTGTTCACATCGGTTGGTTTTTTGAGCTTCCAAACAATAGAATTTTTCACTTGCTCTTCAACGTTCTTTTGTTACTATTAATTGTAAGACTAGCAACCCTTGGTCCCCTTTTCCTCCCCCTCTCAATCTTCTCAGTGCCTGTAGGTAGAAAGCAGTTGCGTCCACTTGAAAAATAACGGAAACTCATATGTTACTTACGTCTTTTAGTTCCTGCCAAACACTTGTCCTTCTGTTTACTCTTTTTTCAGCTTCCAGACATTCAAATTTTCAACTTGTTCTTCAACGTTCTCCTGTTACTGTTGAGGCTAGCAGTGCTTGTTTTTTTAATCTCCTTCCTCTTCCCCCACTTTCCCTTTCTCAGATTGGTGCCTGCTAGTAGAAAGTAACCGCTTTAAAAAATCACGAGAGACATCTGTTATTTACCTCATTTAGTTTCTGCCGAACGGTTTCGCTTTTTTACATCTCCTAATTTTTGTTTTAGTTTCCAAGGATTATTTTTTCACTTACCAGGGAACAGCGATTATTCCCTTGTCACGTTGAGCTCGTTTTTCATCTCTACCCTATTTTTTTAAGCTTCCGATAAAATTTTTTAATTGCTCTCAATGTTCTTCTAAAGGTGTCCCAGAATTAACGCAAAATTTAAATTTGCCGCTATTTATGCAGTAAAGTGTTGACAACCCTAAAACAAAAACAAATCGACAGCTGACAGTTTAGGGTTAGTAAAAATTGAGCGTTACACGATAGAACAACGTGTCTTCATTATTGAACAATATTTCAAAAATAGTGAAAGCTTGGCGGCCGCTGTGAAAATTTCATACAAAATATGGTCGGAATAGTGTGTTAATTTCGTCAACTGTGAAGAGATTAATTGAAAAATTCCGAGAGACAGGATCCGTTGGAGACGCCAAACACACACTGGTCGTCCAAAAACAAGCCGTTCAAATGTCAACATCGAAGCAGTGCGTGAGAGTGTCGGTGACAATCCAGGAACCTCAATTCGGCATCGTGGACAAGAATTGCAAATTTCAAGAAGCTCTCTACAGCATATACTCACTAAAGATCTGTGTCTCCATGCTTACAAAATTCAATTAACACAACAACTGAAGCCTAATGACCATGCACAGCGAAGAGAGTTTGTTGAATGGATTATTGAGCATCAACAAATGGATGCTGATTTTTCGAGCAAAATCATCCTAAGCGACGAAGCACATTTTCACCTTGATGGGTTTGTTAATCGCCAAAATTGCCGCTTTTGGGGTTCTGAGAACCCACATGTGATTGTCGAAAAACAAATCCATCCACAACGTGTCACTGTTTGGTGTGGATTTTGGGCGGGAGGCATAATTGGATCATACTTTTTTAAAAATGAAGCTGGTCAAGCAGTGACTGTTACTGGTGCTCGATATTGCGACATGATAACACAGTTGTTTTTGCCGAAATTGGATGATATTGATGTGGCCAATATGTGGTTTCAACAAGACGGTGCCACATGCCATACAGCCCGTGAAACACTTCAATTACTGCATGAGACATTTCCAGGTCGTGTACTCTCTCGTTTCGGTGATCAGAATTGGCCTCCTAGATCGTGTGATTTAACACCATTAGATTTCTTTTTATGGGGTTATTTAAAATCACAGGTCTATGTCAACAAGCCCACAACCACGCGTGCATTAAAGGAGGAGATTCAACGTTGCATCAACGAAATTCAACCATATTTATGCAGAAATGTCATGGAAAATTTCGACAAACGAGTGCGTATGTGTATGCAAAGCCGTGGAGGCCATTTGCCCGATGTGTTATTCCATAAATAACCCTATCCTATGTACTTTATGATTCAATAAAAAAATTACAATCAAAAGACTAAAAACTGTGTTTTCTATTTAATTCAAATCTTGGGTTAATTTTGGGACACCTTTTATTATTGTTCGACTAGCAACGCTAATCTTCCCTCTTTCTCTCCTCAATCTGGTCAGTGTCCACTGGTAGAAAGTGGTGGCACCGGCATTAAGAAATCGATAAGATGTTCATCTGTTATTTACGTCTCTCAGAATTTGCCACGTTACGAGTTTGTTGACTTATCGCTCTACTTCCTAATTTTGTTTAGGTCCCAGGCTATCGAATTTTTTACTTGCATTGTTTTCCTAGTACTTTTAAGAGTTGATAGTTTTGACCACTTTTCTCTTTCCGATTTGATTGTTCCCCAAGGGGGCAGTTGCTCTTTTGTTACGTCGCAATCTGGTTTTTTGTTCCCAGGAATGTTAATAAAGCTCATCTTACTTCTTTTTTGTCAATTTTCTTGGTGCTTACTCGTAGAAAATAATAGCATCCACTGACAGGCAGTGTGGTTGTTCTTTTGTTTTGTTACGTCGCCCTTTTTGAGCTCTTAGACAATCAATCTTTCCATTTGATCTTCAACGTTCTCTTGTTACCGTTTACATTTTCCATTTACCCGCATTATTTCTTTGTTATCTTTAAGATAAGTAACTTTATTCTTTTTTTTTTAGATCTGAGTATCCACCAATGTCCAGCGGTTGCCCGTTTGTTTACATTGCGTTGGTTTTTTGACCTTCCAGTCAATAAAATTTTCCAAATGCTCTTGTTTGTCCTCTTGTTACTGTTAAGGTTAGCAACGCCTCGTTCCTATTTTATTCCCCTCAATCTTCTCGGTTCCTGTTTGTAGAAAGCAGTGGCATCCGCCGTGAGAAACCATGAACTCATTTATTACTTATGTTACTTGGTTTCGGTCTACCAATTTCTCTTTTGCAATGTTCACTAGCAGAACGCAGTGGCGCCCACGTTGAAAAATGATGGAAACGCTCATCTATTATTCACGTTATTCGTTTTCTGCTGATCGATTTTACTTTTGCTACGCCACGCTAGGTCGTTAGCTTACAGTCTCCTTCATTTTTGATTAAGTTCCAGGCGATCAAATTTTCTACATGTTTCTCTGTCACCTTTAAGATTAGTAATTCCGTTCTGTCTTACAGATCCGAGTTTCCACCACTGGGACAGTTGTTGCTCTTTTGTTACGTCGTGATTTGGTTTTTTGGTTTATCACCCTCTTTTGTTTGTACTCCCAGATAATCAAATCTTCCACTTGATATTCAACGTCCTTCTGTCAACGTTGAGATTAGCAATGTCTTCTTTCTAGTAGCGTCCGCATTAAGAAAATATAAGAAATGCGTTTATAACTTACGTCACTTGATTTCTACTGATCGGTTCCCAGTTTATTTTTTATGACTTATTGCCCCCTTAAATTTTGTTTTGGTGTAAGGCAATCATCAAATTTTGTTCAATGTTCTGTTACCGTTAAGACTAGCAACGCTTATTTCGCTTCCCCTTTCTGTAGTTTTGTTATATCGCTCCTTAGTAAGTTTCTGCTGTGTTAAACTCCCATATAAAAAAATTTTTTTTTTTAAATATCTACTTCACGTCGAGAAATTGCAACGAAAATGGAAACCACACTCTATTAAAATTTAATTTTTTATATCTAAAATAGTATGATTGCCTTTTTTTATTGTGATTAGATAAGTGACCAAAGTGAACAGCGCAAGAGCAAGAGCGCGGTATAAGCCCAACAAATTTAACAGCTGCGGCTGCAAGAAATTACAGAAACAAAAAGCAGTTGTCCTATAATCTAGGATTTATTAGAATAGAAGCACGTACGCGACGCCAGCCATCGTTCGAGATCGGCCGTGAAGGTTTTTTTTTTACTTATTTAACTGTATAATTATTCTCAACATGTAAGGCACTGTGTATCAGTTTAGTACCTTGATGCATTTGAAGCAGTTATTTTATAGAAATGGTTATGGCACAGAAATGTTTATTACCACTGAGAGAACGCATTCTACCATCTGTGAAATAACTGCTTCAAAAGTGGCAAGGTACTGAAACAATTACATCGATCTTTTTTGTTGCTACTTACACTACCAGGTGATTGACGAAAGTAAATATTGAAAAATTAAAAGCGCGCTTGCAAGTACAATAAATTTAGCGCCTCGGATGCTAGTTTCAGACAAATAAGTCGGAAAGGTTTACTACATACAAGCACGGGCTTTCTACTTTCTTGAAGATCGGCGGTGATTCTGTTAAGTATAAATGTGATTGTTGTAAATAAAAAACAACAAACAGCATTTTTTTCTTCTGTTTTTTCTTTTGTAAAGGCACAATATAATCCTAATAAATTCAAAACAATAGCATCTGTATTTAAAGAATACAGATGATCGTTCTGAATTATTTTATCATTTCTTCTATTTACTTTACAACTCAAGTCATACTTAATAAGGTTTTTTTGTTATTCTCAACGTTCTGGTGTTTTATAGATTTAAGATTTTTTATCTTTTCGTAGGAACGCGCTGAAAGTTCATCTTTCCAGACCTCTAAACACTCTCTTGGGCAACTTAAAATTTGAGGATTCTTGGAATTCAGTTTTAAATATACAAACACGCCTTATGCGGTACCGGATTCCTTATTTATCCAGTTTTTGATCACGAATCAGGAGGTGATCTACCCTACCAATTTAAGATCTTTACGGTCAAAGTATAGTCCCAGACAAAAGTTAAATCAAGACTAGGAAATTCAAATCCCATTGCACTCATTATGTTTTATTGATGAGGGTGTCGAAGTTTTACTTCCACCTCCATCCCCATCAAAAATTTAAAGCCATACTAGGAAACTAAGGCTAGGAGGGGATGGCGAGAGTTTGTCTCTTGTTTCATATGGGGAGAAAAGTTTCCCTTTACTATATTTGACAAATCGTTTACGCGATCCTCTACCTCACTTCATTTCTATTTATTGCATCCGTTCTACACAAGTATTCATCATTTTAATTCCGGTGATATTAGTACTCTCGCCCTATTTGACGAGTTCAGCATCAAGACTTGCTACACTACATTTATTATTGGCTACATCTATTTGACGTGGGTATAGAATTGGGTATCTCCACCACCAGTTTTAAGACTAAATAATGTACAATCTCCCGTTTGCCCGGCGTATCGTTCCCTCGCGTAAACTACCCCATCTGATACAGTAAAAGTTGGAACTTTAAAGTTTTCTTCTCCTAACAAATCTCCAGAGGTACTTAAATTTTTGCCTAGATTTATTTATTGTTGTTGGATTTTCAAGTTTTAAGGATTTTTTTTCTGCGAACGTACCTTTCTTCATTTTTGAAATTTTTTTTATTCATTGAACCTCTAAGAGCAACGGACTTTCAGTGCTTGAAATCAAGAAATGTTAAATCAAAATTGGATTTCTTCGTGATTCTCGTTGTCACTATACGGAAAATATAAAAGAGGGGTTTTAAATCAGAAAGGTTGCTTCTTGTAATTCCATCCTAAAGATTTTTTTAGTAACATTTTATTAAAATACGATCAATGGGTTATTTTTATCTAACTAAATTTACTATATTTCAAACTAAAGTATTATTTAATAAAATTCTTAGATTTTTACTAAACTAGGTCAACTAATACTTGGGTTCTCTAAGTCTTCTATCTTTGCATTTCCAAAAAGCTGAATAGTTTCGGTATTTACATGGTGGAGTAGTATCTGTTTCTGGTTTCTGACAAACCTGGAAATGGTCTTGTTAATCCACATCGAGGTCCCAATAGATGTCGCTGTTTCGGCAGGGTGCATCAAGTTTCCTTAGGACTTTATTTTGGAATCGGTGTATAACTTGTACGTTGCTTTTATTAACACATCCCTAAAGTTAAATACCGTATGTATATCTGTACAGGGGTAGTTTGTTGTATGTCGATAGTATGGTATTTCACCTAAGTAACCAATACATTTTTTGTATCTAACGTAAAGTTTTTCACGTTTCTTTTTCACATGGACTTTCCTGCAAAATCCAACTTCAAGTGTCATACCCAGATATTTTGCGGAGTTAACATAAGCAATCTGAGCATCATTTAGTTTAACAAGAAAGTTGATCATATTTTCATTGAACTTGATGCTCCATCTTCTGTTTTAGGTGTTGGTCTGTTCAATAAATGCTTGGAGTTTTTTGGCTCCTTCATGGTTTCTTTCAACTACATGTGTTGCAGCGTCATCAGCAAACGTTGATAATGTATTTTGTTCAAGATTGGAGATATCATTGGTATACAGCAGATATATACATGACCTCGTACACTCCCTTGGGCACTCCTGCCTTAATTTCTTTCAATTCAGAATAAGTCTAGTCTTGTGTAATTTTGAAATATATTTCTGATAGATGAGATTTTAAAATTTCTGAGTGTTGATAGGGCAGTAACTTATTTAGCTTGCAGAACAAACCTTCATGCTATACATTTAAAAGCCTGCGCTACATCAAATGGAGATAGTAGAACAGATTTTTTCTTTCTCTGAAATCGAACTGGTGGGAAGGCATCAAGTCTTTTTCTTCTATTACTGCTTTTAACCTTTTCAGTAGTAGTTTCTCATAGAATTTCTAGACGATGAAACTTCACGAGATTATTCTGGTTTTGGAATCATATCATAACCTCTGCAACTTTCAAATGTTAGGCACGTACTTCAGTCTGAAGGATGCGTTGATAGAGTTGGTCAACTTTATAACAACTTTCATTGGTGGTTGCTTCAGAATTCTACTGATTGGGGTAAAATTAGGTTTTTCATATTGGTGTTAACTTTAATTTCTTTATGTATTTTTTTTTGTGAGGTTCCTTTCTGAGGATCATCTCCATCGTTTAGCTAAAAACTTATCTCCAAATACTCTACAAATCTGAGTGTTTTTTTGCATGCTATTCCAATCCCAACTTCCATCAGTTTTTCTGATTGGTGGATTCTCAAGTATAGGCCTTCTTAATCCTTTGGTGGTTTTCTATAGAGTAGCTTTGTTGCCGTTAATAAGTTCACTAGGGCTATTTTTTAGATGACTTAATCAAAATTAGATTACTTTATTTGTGTTTCATAACCAAAAAAATCTTCAAATATCACACAATTAAAGAATATTAAATAAATGAAGATGCGGAACTTGAAATTGAATTACGCCATCTAGTTTAAATTTGGGTGACATCTTCCAAATTGTAAAGGAGAAGTTCTGTTGATAGAAGTATCTGAAAAATTGAAAATGGTGATAGCAGTGAACGGGAAAAGCAGCGACCTATCTCCGTCTAGCCTTTCAGTGAAATATAACCAGATAACTTTCTTAACGACTTTCCCGCTGCTCCATTTTGCCTCCATTATCATATTTCAACCGCAACGTTGCACATTCGGCTTCGAATTTCGCATTCTGAAAGCTCGGGCGCGTTTTAATTCGGCTTAGCTAGAAAAATAGAGGCTGATTTTGACTGATCGGCATTATAACTACGCGGATCCATAAATCACCAATTAGGTAGAAATGCACGGTTAACGTGGTTGTTAATCGAGCGACAGCGCCTCCTGATTTTCGTGGTCAGACCAACGCGCGTTGTAGATAAACACCAGATGTCTAATATCGAAAACAAGATAAGCTGCGGAACATTGCTTCGCTGATTAAAGTGAAGCAACAACCGGGGGCATAAAACGATCCAGTCGGATGGATGAACAATGGTTAATAAAACGCTCGTAAAGTCGGATTCTGATTAGCTGGCGAGCAGGTGGTTACGGATAGTCGAGGTTCGAATTGGAACTGTCCGCTCATTATATGTGATACGCACATGCTCTCCTTGGCGAAGCGGCTGACATTTTTGAGAGCGCTATGGCAACACCAAGAGGTCTTGGCGTGACTGCATTATCGTTTCACCGAAGGCAAAATATGTTAATCTGTGAGCGGGGCGATAATTTGCCTTGGAAACAAGAGGCCGCTCCGTTCCGAAAGCGCTCGCTTCTCCCACAGAAACCAATGAAGTGTTTACCGTGTTAGGGTTGGACAATTATTTAGGTTAGATAAAATGTGTAAGTAAACATGTATGTAATAGCCCACGATTGATTGTTACGGCTTAATATAGCAACCTCATTTTTACGATAAAGGTCTACAATCAGAATGCTCGTACCAAATTTTGTTTTCAATTGGCTTGCATATCAATTCTGAGAATTGTGAACAATCTTTGTGTTACCTGGGTTTTCTGCTATTGAACTCGGCCATGGCTAATCTCTTGAACCAACTGGAGAGTCCAAAAGTTGTTTTATACATATAGGGTGGAACAAGGTCCTTGTAGAATGCAGAAATAGACGATAAAGTTGATCAGTTTTCACAGAAGATATTTTGAAACATTGCTTATATGGTATATGTTAATATTTTTTAGCGCGAATTTTAAACTGGAAATTTTAAGATTTAAGATGAATCTCCACAAAAGAAGCCTTAACTTGTTTAGACACGTAGCTAGAATGGAGCAGAACAGACAATGGAAGCAAAACGGGGAAATAAGAAAGGTAAAGGAAGATCTAGGAAGACGTGGCTGGAATAAAAAGAAGCAATAGAAAAAGCGAAGGGAAGACGATGAGGAAAGAGAAGGAAATGGTAAGAGGAACCGGAAGGCCAGGAAGAGTTGGGTGACTAGCCGAAAAAAGAAATAAACTCGGACATCTCAAAGAGTAAAAGTAAATAACGACAAGAATATGAAGATGAATCTCATAAAAGCGTAGTGTAACTTTTACAACGGTATGTTAAACATTTTGTTCTTTGAAGGCAAATTATTATTTAAAATTACATGGAATGAGCGCCCACACAATCAAAGATATTTGTCATTTACTGAACCACTCGCCCCCGATTTTTGGACGGAACGGTTACATTAGTTTGTAGATAACATAACCTTAACTTAACTTTTGAACGCTGAACTCTACCTCTCGTTGACCACGCCTATCCAAAGCAGCAAATTAGAAGATAACACTCAACTGTAATAATAGAACAGTTGATTGCAGTTTGACTAAAGATAGCGGCATATATATAAGACGGGAAATTTCTTAGTTAGGGTTTGGCCTTCAAGGGGTAGGACTAACGAGATGGAGATAAGTTGTGGAGATGCTCCTGAGGTACAGTTTAATCAAGACCACTTAGGTGCTCACTTCAATTAAAACATGTTTTGCACCGGTTGGAATTAGATAACATCGGGTGCACATTTGAGAATAAGGTGGATTTAGAGTTTGTAGGACGCGAGAACTCCATCTACAATCGCAGATTTGTTCAGTTACTTTGAAAAACTTTGAACTTGTTTGTAGCATAGATAGTAGTTCTTGTTAATATTTGATTTTAGTAAGATCACACATCGCGTTTAGTGGATAATTGTTTTGTTTGCCTCGTGCGTCCAAACAAATACGTGAATAAATCGGTTAGCACTGTAGTGATTATTATAATACGCGTAATAGGCTGTTAACTAAAAATATTCACTGCTACGATTCGGGAGCTAATTATCATTGTAAAAACATTTCGCACAATCACTTGCCATATACTTGTTTATAATAAATATTTCTGTTTGGTATTAATTTTGTGTCCAAAAGTCGACTTTGTGTTATTTAACACTTGACGGTCCTTCGAGCCGGATCTCTCAGTAAATCGTACTGACCAAAGAAGACGAAATTAAGATCATCTGCTATCTATTTCCTCAACAACTGTTGCAAATAAATACCGCACCACCATCTTTGTTTCTGATTTAGTTGGAAATTGCAGGATTACATTGCGAAACCGGCGCAAGGTAAAATCGCCTCAAATCCCCTTTTGTTTTGAAGCGGATTTGAGCGCTTACGTAAATTGATAATCTTTTTATAGCTCATCCAAATATGGCGCAATATGAAAATCATCTTATCTGATAATGTTTTTTTTAAATTGTCGAAGGCGCGCTACTCTGTTTTTTTTTTTGTTTCCCTCTACTTTTGCGTCCAGATACAGCCGGCTCTCGTTTCAATATCTGAATTGACTTTGTTGTCAGCCTGGACGGTGTTTTGCAGTTCTCTGGTGGCCGACAACTATTTACATATTAACAATTCGCGAATCCGCATTTTCCAGGATGTTTGTTTTGATTAGTTGCCGTTTATGAGCGTAGGGGTCACCAACCACATTAAGAGCTGCAATTTTGCCATAGCGGACTCTTAAGGAAGCATTCTCACGATTTGAACGTCTTAATCGCTTCTGGGAACGAATGTTCAGACTATTAGCCTTGTTTGTGACCGTCAGAGATGCTTTTGCTTCTATTTAATTACAACCATATGATTACTCGGAGTTTAAAGTGATATAGAGAAAAATAGACGGCTAAGAATCTATAAGAAAAAAAATTCAAATGCAGTTTTTAGTGAAAAAATAATCTAAAGACTAAAAAAGATGAAAAATCATAGAATACATGTAGAAGATACTAGGGATTCAATTAATAATCGAAGACGTTGTTTATAGAAAAAGTATTATTACTGACTAAAGGTAACATTGACAGGCTGATCCCCCGCAAAGGATCACGAAAGCTTCCTTAGAAGCGGCGAAACCCCTCCAAGGGGTGTTAAGCCATTCATTCATTCAAAAGTAACATTGTAAGAACGCTCAAAGTTTCTTGGAAGTGAGTACAGAAGGTAACTAACTAAGAAGACTTTCAAAGTTTTTGCCTTTCGTTACGAAAAAATAGTGTTTGTGGAATTAAAAGTGTGTCTGACTTTGCCGAGAGCATCGCAAACTGCAGTGGAAAACACTCCCTTCCCTCCTCCGACAAAAAGAAAAGTAGTAAAGGAAAAATAACTACATCGCTATCCATTAGCTTTAAGTAATGACTTTGGGTTTGTCTCCAAATTGGTTTATTATCTTAAGAAAGTGCGGTGCGAATGTGTACCTTGCATAAACCAAAAACGGAAGTCTATTCCCATCTTGGTCCATCCTCATTTTCTTTGCGGATATCGACCATAGAACCACTTGGCTCAATTTTCTTAACCAAGGTCAACGTTGTTGACTTTGGAAGATTCTTGTAAGCTATTTATTACTTTTTTGGTGTTTCAGAAGGATGTTTGTTTGATATTAATATTACCATTGTTTGGTGGAATAATATTCCATTTTTACACTTCACTTCTACACTAAATCGATTACCTAGAAGGTGATGGTCACAGTGCAACTCCAAGGGCTGCCTTTTCGTCCGTTTTCAAAAGTTATTTCAAATGTATTGGTGAAGCTCTGCACCTCGCGTGGGAGTATGACCTCTGAACTGAGAGGTTAAGGTTCCCGTGTGTTCGTCCTCACTGTCCACTCGTTGCGCTCTATCTCTGATAGCGCCTTAAACTCTTAAGTAGACGCAAGCACTCAATTATTTCAAATGTTCCTGTTATTAATAAAACAAATAGTAAAGATGGAGACCTTTGATAGGGAAACGGCGTTGGTGGTAGATTTACCATCCTGACATGTGATTAATGAAAGCTTTCCAATTGAAAGTATAGCACTGATGTAATAGCACGTTACGTTGCTGTTTCAGACCAATCGGAGCAACGAGCGATCGCTTGAAGTGGCTACCTTGCCATTCCGAACCTTCATGCAAACCGTTGAGAGCCGCAGCGGGAACCGCGGCGGCAATTAATAAAGTTAATAAGGAACAAAGGATTTCGCGGCGGTAAGAACGGTAACGAGCACGCAGTTTGCATAAATTCCTTTCGCTAATAGCATCATCTGCAGCAGGATGAATAATTAAGCGTAATAAACGAGCCCGCGTACGTACAGTTGCAGCGTGCCAATTTCTAGGAAAGTAGAAACCTTTCAGCGATTTGCATATGATTTCGTGGCCGGCCGGGCAATAATTCATATGCAAATATGCAATCCTGTTAGCCGACTGTAATACCTGTTGAGGGAACAAACGGCCGGCCGTTTTGGAGTCGCTCTGCTTCGGACCGAATTACATAACCCGCGTTTCGAATTCATGAAAATTTGTTTTTCAATTTCGAAACTGTCTAGCCGCATTATCATTCAGGATGGACTTTGTGTAGGGCTATTTATGTTTATGCCAATGGCGATTGTCGCTTAAAAATGTTTGTGGTTGTGCACTATTCATGCTCATGTCTATTCATTTTTTCCCACACATACAATTTGTATGTAAATACATTGAGTTGGACTTTAATACTCATTGAAACCAAAAGGTGCCCAAAATGAACCTCTTCTATTTTCAATTTTTGGTCAGTTTCTGTTTCTGAGCATGATTCGACTTAGACTTGACAATATGGTGTCCCCCTAGTTCTTCATCGGCGAATCTTCATTCTTTTTAAACTGCCTAAAAGATCTCCTAACTTAATTTCGTGTTTCATGTTTCATGTGCAACATGTTTTTAATCGAAAATGCATCTAAAATCGGTGTGTTGCAAGTTAATTCCCATGGTCTTCCAAAGTACAATAGGATTGATTGGAAGCAGCATATAGCACATGCAATATTGATGAAAATTGGTATTTGGAACGACGAAGGCCTTGTTTGGTGTTCTTCGCACATAATTCATATTAGTGCGACAAGCAGCGTGAAGGTCAATTTGTTCGACCTTATCACGCTGTCAGTGCTTTAATGCCCTTGCTATAGTGGCAGAGCTCTCTCAATGTAGTGCAGCGTCACCGTGAAGATTTTCAAGATAATATTTAGCTTGCTTCGGCCGCTGGTGATAACTAACTGCTCGCCAAATATGTCAAAACCAAGCCAAAGTGTTTAAATATAAAAACACCAAACTGTAATTATCCTTATATGTAATATTCAAGGATATTGCTCTCAGAATCATGAAATTGGGTCGCCTTTAGTGCCAGCAGATATAAAATAATAAACGGAGACGCATCTTTGTGTAATCTTATGTTTATATATTTATGCGCCAAGCATCTTAAAGGGACAGATATTTAAATTGATTCTTCGAAAAAAAGAGAAAAATAGCAAATTTCTAGTATATAAAATAAGCCAACCAGGTGTTGCATACAAAGTTGAAGATGTCAAGGGAACTGGAAACTCAAAATGACAGCAAGCGAAATAGCTCCAGTAAATGAAGAATTCGACCAACAAAAAGAAAAGTTAAAAAGAAACTAATATGCTAAAGGTACCGGATGGATGTGGAGGATGAAAACAGACCAAAAGAATGAAAAACTAATTGCGGTCATATAAAAATAGCAAAAAAAAGAATAGAAACGTGAAATATTATGTTAGATGCTCGTGGCAAGAAGAATGAAGGAAATGGCAAATGAAATGAGAGATTATAAAATTGAAACACTAGCCTGGCAATTCAGGATGAGAAATGGAAAGGGAAAGGCAGAATTGACCAATAGAACAAGATTTATGCTAAGTAACAATTAAAAATTACGCATAGGAGAATTCAAGAAAATGGAAGAATTTCTCGTGTCTGACTAAATAAGCGAAATAAATAAAGAAAAATGACTATTACGACGAATTAGCAAAAACCTATGAGTAGGGAGAGAAGGGCATACGAGACTAATAGTATCTAAACAAACAGTGGGCGATATTATGAATGACAATCAAACAAGGATTAAGCTTAAAATGAATCACAAAGTCGCCTGGTTGATCATAGGAAGAAAATAACTGAAGTTGTTAGAACATATCGAGGAGCCGATGTTGTATTATGTTACCACTTCCTAGTAATAACTAAGTTGAAATCAAGAGTAATTGATAGAAGCTTAACTAAGATTAATGTAAAAAATTGGTCAATATGAAAATGAATTGGGAAATCAGTATCGGTAAACGCAGAGGGAAAAACCATGGAAAGAGAAAAAGTATTGGAAAGACTAGGGACAAAACAATAGGCAGAAGAGTTTTAGACAAAAAGAATAACTTATTGACTATGACTGCGAAGTAGCAATAAAGAAAGGCAATGCTTACGTAGTCAAAAAGTGTAAAAGTAATCGACTACAAAATATACCAAGTAATTAGGAATAAGAATAACGAGAACGTAAATAGACTAAATATCGATAGTGAGAAATGAGGAAAATACTTTACCAACTTGTTGGAAATAGACAATCCAGCGCTAAAGGTGAAAAAATAGATGAATTATTGCTATTAAAACAAAAGTTCGATGAAATAATTATAAATGTTAAATAAACCAAGTAAGAGAAACAAATTAGCTTATAATATAATAGCAGGAGTTTGTATTTTCGCAAATAAATGCAAAGCAGAGCACACCATCTATTGTGGCCTGTATATACCTACCGGTAAGCAGATTTCTGTATGTTTGAACCGGTGGTTTGTATTTTTATAACGTAATAGTAATAATAATAATAAAGAATAGACTAAAACGGTGCCGATTTTCGACGATAAAAGTGAGAAAGTACCAACACAAATTTATAAGGGGTAAATGTATAATAGACGTGATTTATGTCGTAAAAAAATAGTCGAGAAGTCCAACGAATATGGTGTTGAAATTTGAATCCCCTGAAATAAAAAGAAAGTTCTTGAGAAAATCACAAGAAGAATGTTTAATTTGAAAAAAATGAACTTGGGAATAAAAAAAGGATTAAAATAATAAAGGTTTAAAGAGCGCCATTCTACGGACACGTACAAAAAATGGAAAACAATAAAAAGAATATATAATGTGGAGATCATACACTAATAGACAAAAAGAGCAGATGGGAAGACCAGATGATGTAATACAACAAGCCTAAGCATTCAAATATGGAAGAAGATTCCGGAAAAATAGCAGAAAGAGCAAGGAAGGATAAGTAACAAATTCATCTAGATAGAGATGAAGAAATTCAAATAACCTACCAACTATACATGTATGTCTATCTGGGAAAATAATAATTGTTTTTATTCTTTTCTGAATTTTGCGTGTAGATAATCGTAGCAATTCTTTATCGGTATCATATTTTACAATTTTTTTCGAGTATTATGAAGTTGACAAGCAAACGGACTCGTACACAAGAAATAAGTGGTAAATAATCGAAGCACGTTTTTATCTGCCATCTTTGTTGACATACATGTTTAGTATCTTTAAAATGTTCCACATGTTATTTTCATAAGTGAAGTAGTGAAGTACAACAGCGAAACCACTTCAACGAAATTAACTATAGGAGTGGGAGGAGGTTGTCAGTCAGTTAAGCAATGCGTGGGTTAATTTATACAGGGTGGCTCAAATAAAGGGAAAACGATAGCAGATATACAAAATAAATTTTTACAGGATAAAATTGCAGAAGTGAAATCTCATTTAATGCGTTTTAACAAGGATATCGGCCAAGCGGCGTCCCTCATTTCGAAGTTGTATCCTGAAGTTTGTTCTGCATTATTCTTCTCATTATGTCTTAAGGAATATGCCTGATTTCTTGGTGTTTTGCATTTATAAGGTCCTAGGAAATGTTTAGACACCACGTTGATAGATTTAGGCGACCAGAAAACATCTTGCGCATTACTTGGAGCGAAGCTTTTGCTGTGTGGGCTGTAACTCCATCTTGTTGGAATCAAACGTTTTCCAATTTTCAAAATAGTCCCATATATCGATCGGAAATTACGGTAACTCATTGATTTCCCTCCTCCACATTTACTCCGCACATCAAACAGTGATACGCTTGTTGTGGAGAAGCCTTTCATGGATATCTCATAGGTTGTTATCACTTCAAGAGTAAAAGTTTTGTTTATTAATGCATCTTGCCAAACAAAGTAACTGCGTCATAAGACACCTTTTTCAAAATGTTTCCACACATATCAAGATTTACAATCATTGGAATTCTGCCTCGGAGACTGCAAAATGAAATGTTTTACTGCATCGATGTTTTCTGATGTTCGCGTTCTCACTACAGAATCATTACTTCTAAAGACTTTCAATCGGAAAAAGAGATCCGAAGCGCAAGTTAAAAGTGCTTTCGAAAGCTCGTTGTATAAGCATCCCAGAATAATTTTACCAAATGTACACTGAACGCCAAAATTCTTCTCTGGCAAAACTTCCCCACTATTTGCGTCGCTTCAAAATCTCTGCTTGAAATTGGAGTGGAGTTTTACCCCACCTTGTATATACAGGTCTGTACGCATCATAACTTTCGTAACGCTATCGGCATGTTTTGAATGATTTAATCAGCATTTTCCAGTCTCATACCCAAATTTTAAAAAATGTGCGGGTTTAAATTAGAAGGGCGAGAGAGGCACAGTACCAAGATGCGAACCTTGGAAAAACACCAACTAGAAAACAGCCTGAGCTTCTCCACAGAAGAGCACCATGTCTGTCAAGTCACTAAACAAAACATCATTTTTTCAACTTTGCAAACAAATCTAATAACACTATTAGAACAAAAAAATGGCTAATATGGGGGTCAATTATCTCAACTTTACCAAACACGTGCGATATGGATAGGCCTTTCATTTTGTGGATCTTTATCACTCCAATAATGAAAGTTACTGCGGCTCCAAAGATGTTTTCACATAGTTCCAAGTGATTGTGCCAACCACGTTAGGGAAGTTTCTGTACAACAATCATCTTATATGGGTGAAAACGAAGGTCTTGGTGCAAAATTCGCCATACAGTACGACTAGACGAGTGAAGAATAGCATGTGGAAGGTCTTACTGCATCTATACTTTTCTATGTTCCTACATTTCCAGGTATTTTTCTCCCTTTTTCACTTCAAAACCAAGACTTGAAGTTCTCTACTCATAACAAAATTGATTTTTGATCGTAAATAGAGCTCTGATGCTTCAATCATTATTCCTTTGTTGGCTTTGTTGGCATTTGTTGGCTATTAAAGACCCCTCTAGGAATAAATTCTCCCGTCCCACAGCATTCTTCACTTCATGCTTTTCTTACAAGTTTATTGTGCGAAATGGGTATTCGTTCTAAATTAATAATTAAAATTGTTGAAACAACCTGTATGCGAACACACAAGATGTCACGTCATTACATCAATGACAAAAGATATGTGAAATTGTAGTTATAGATTACCTTTCTGGAGGAACATGAATTAAGGTGCATTTTTCCTTCATGCGGAACTGTTCCAAAACTTCTGTAATTGATTAATTTGGAGTTTTTACTTATAATTACATTAATATACAAGGAAACAACCAAATTTTCTTCTATTAAGGGTGCAACTTAATTTTTATTGAATTGTGGTACTATTTATTTAACGTTCGAAATCATCCCCCTTGTTTTTTTTATGTATTTGTGCCACCTTTCCGAGAGCTATCAAATTTCACCTGGGAAAAAGAAGGGAATGTTTTGGAATTAATAAATCTGTCCAGAATTTTCTGGACATCTTTGACAAAAGTGAAGTGGGTACCAAATAGATGATGTTGCAAGAATCTGAAAGGGGGAAGCTTGATGAACACTCTGGGTATGATAAAATCTTTCACACTAAGCCAGTAATCATTTTAGCGGTGTGCAACCACGAGTTGTCATGCAAAATTATATTCCTTCGTTCCTTGCCAGCATAAGGTATTTTTGCGTCCAACACGTCACTAACGCGCATCAGTTGCTACTGGTAACGCACAGGTGAAAGAAACTCTTAGTGTATGACGCTTCACTGATTCACCATGCCCACCAGCACCTCTCTGATGTGAATATTGAGTTGTGCGGTACTTGTCAGTGATTCACTTGAATAAATTCACAGTTTTCGAACTTTGGATTCTTATCGGGAATTTATTTTTCTGTAATATGGTGAACATTTCTTTCCACTGGAGCTACAGCCCAATTCTGGTCTTGTACCTTGCATTCTGCTCGTGAGCTCTGTTTTTGGTAGTCTGTGATCTTCCATTCTCATTACATAACCAACTCACCGTAGTCTTTGTCACCTGACGAATTCTGAGAGGTGCCTTTTGGAATAGTTGATATAGTTCGTTGTTATGTTCTCCATATCCTCTTTTTGTTGACAGGTGCGTAGATTCTTAGTATTTTTTTCTTCGATCTCTGTCATGACCCGTAACTCACTATTGTCTTAATAGTTTTGTAGACCCCCATTTTAGATTTTCTGTGTGTAGTTTTGGAACGAAATATGTATGGCATGGAGAAATGAGCTCTATTTGCCGCCATTATCCTGTTAAATATGGAGAACAACGACATAGTAATATGGCGTCTACTTTTGTTCGTATCTGTGATTTCGTGGGAAACTAACGATGGCTTTTCTGGTGAATCATTTCCAATTTATGTAGATCCTTACAAATGATTGGAATTCCTTCGCGAGCTTTCACTTTCTGAAAGCAACCTTTTTCCAATTCCTCATCTTCGTTTTTCGTGGGCTGCCTGGGACGTTCGACATTATGCTGGTCAAAATTTTTACTCTTAAACCTTTGGTGTTGAAGGAAGTTACACCTATGATTTTCTTGAAACTCGACAAGAAGACAGAATCCTAAGTGCTTATCGTACGACGTTGCTTTCATCATTGCCTTTTAGGTTATACTGGTAGAACAGGCATCTTGCAGTGTCTTGTACAGCTAATAGCTGTTACTTCACTTTGACTATACTATATGGTATAGGAAATATGAATATGTACTATCATCAGTTGAAGTTGGGGATCGAGTATTAAATTACGTATCTGAGACAATATCGGTTTGAGGTGGTGATGCTAAGTAGGTATTGTTTTGTGACCAGTTTTTCTTTCTCCAAAGGAGTTTGTGACAGTTTCCTACTCGAAAAATGAGGAGAAGCTCGCACTTGGTCCTTTGGACCAAGACAAGATGAAGAATAAATTGTAAGCATTTAAGGGATGAACTTGTTTCGGGGGTCGCTAATCAAATTTTTGGGAATTTCTGAATTTCCTTCTATAAATTCTGCATCTCAAAGCTCGACCATTATTGGCGGTTTAGGGCTGGCTTTGGTTCGGTTACTGATAATAGTAAGGTTCAAACGCCTCACGTTGGAGGACGGCCTGTGGATTGAGAGGTTAAGGTTCTCGTATATTCACCCTTACTGCCGTGTCGTGTCATACTATCTCTGATACGGGGCGACGTATTATTACTCCTTGTTTGAACTGAACGCAGGTACTCAATTCTTTTCAGTGACGGAGTGAATCCGGGTCCGTCTGCACCGCAGTCACGAGCCACAACCGCATGGCTACACTGGCGCCTCTGTTACTAATAACAAATCCAAAATTGTAGCCTTTTTTGAGTTTGTTAAAGAGTCCAATTTTGTATTTAATCATTGGAGCATCTACACGTCTACTTCGACAATACAAGGAGAGGTCTTCATTTTGGAAAAGAATTACGGGGAAACGGGGGGTGATGAATTCAGCAGCAACGCTCCTCGCATCGAAACCGTCTATTATCCGAAATTTACAAACAAAGCTGTAAAACGCACAATAAATTCCGCCGGCGATGATGTATGCTATTTATGCAACCGCGCGCGGGTTTCGGTTTGTTTATAGCAGCATGCGATACCCTTCGGGCTTCTTGTTTTCTAGTCTAATTGCATTTCTGTTCCAAAGCACACGGCCTATAATTAGCCGGCGAGTGCGAGCGGTGGCCGAAATTAGGTCCAGGAAGGATTCGGTGCGTTCGGCTCGGCGAGCTATCCAAATTATGCGTAAGAAAGTGCGGCCAATTAGGTGGCGGTGCATTTCATTTCATACTTGAGGTAGGCCCGCGGAACCTTGCGGTATAAATACCACGGCATTGCATTGGAATAAATAAATGCACAGCCGAAACCGAAGGCTGTCGGGCAATTTTCTTAAGGTTTATGTCACAGCTTTTTATATCCGCTATTACGGACTATTCGGGATATCTGCAGTGGGAGTGCAATTCGACCGAGAATTGGATGCCACCACAACGCGTTGGAAATAGAATGCGTTCCATTTTAAGTCATCCACGCTCAAAGCGTTACCGTACTTATCTTTAGAGATGGTGTGATTTTTCAAACCTTAAACGTTCTGTAATTATGTGATTCTGTAAGTGGTTATTTATAGTGCATCCGAACGGGGGTGGGGGAAGAAGACTTAAATTAACAGGGTGGCTCGATGAGCTCCCTAGAGCATGCTGATATAGAAAGAAGTCTCCAGGGGCAACACCCTATTTGGACAGGTGCGTCGCCTAACAGGTAGAGCCAACGGACTTCGAACCGAAGGCCACAAGCTGGGCGGGTTCAAGTCCCACCAAACTCATGTATGCTGAAGGCGCTTGAATTAACTTCAATGTGCCCGATAAAACTCAAAAACCAACTAGAGGAGTTTAATTTACTTACACTGGAATAGAATGTGTGTTCTGCAGAAGACTCGAACACAAACAAGTTACGATATTAATATTAATGATCTTGTCAGCTCAAATGAAAAATAGAATTAAACAGCCGTTATTTATGGACTGAAGTAGGACGAGCGGCAAAAATAATTTTAGGTTCTAAAAAACTGAAAAAAATGCGATGAGAGACACTAAAAACCGAAAACCGGCAAAATATAATTAGTGGAGTCAAAATTTTACGTCCTTTTTAGTTTTGATGCTTGAATTTAAAGATGATTGTATAAAAAGACTCAAAACTAAATGGGTAGGTACTTTCGTAGAGCTAAGGTCTTATACTGTTAGTACATCACACAATTGAGTGGAGGAGAGGGGAAAGTATGTTAATTAACACTAAACAGAAAGTATTTTTCATGCTGCTTCAAAACGAAATGTCGTGTTTGTTCTTTCTACTTTTAATCATCATTTGTTAACCGTTTTGTCTGAATTGTAACTGGTAGGCCACCAGAAAATAAACGAGACTGAAATAGATCATAGTTACGAAATAATAAACTTCTATAGGTATTGGTTCGTGTTCATTCGTTTGAATCTTCGGGATGGCTCCATGATAGTTTCTCATTACTTTCCACGTAAATGAAACCCGAAACAAGCTCACGATTTATGCTGCTATCTAAATACGTGCTCCGTCCTCCCCTCTCTTCGAATAGAAGCTCACTACGTTAAAACTGTGTCATCTCGATTCGAAACTGCATCATAGTTTAGTAAAAAACTGAAGAAAAAGTAAAAGAGCAGGGTAGTCTAAGCATTGTAAAAAAAAAAAAATGGCAAAACATTTTAAAGGGGGTGCTAGAGGAAGAAGAACTGAAACAAAGAAACACTTTGGACACGATGAAAGTTGCAAAGCAGCAGCAACAACCTCTTTCTTGATATCCACATTCTTTGATATCTTAGACGAACAAACAGAAAAAAAATAATAGGCAAAGTAAACGCATTATAAGTGATTTAATTAAAAATGATAGGAAGATTTGGAGAAACTATAAATGATACACCCAATACTATCTTCGAACATAAAAGGATATCCCCAAGTACACTTGAATAATATCAACGCGAGGACTCAAATAAATTGTCGACTTGATAACTGTTAAAAGAGATCAAAAGATGAAAATGAAAGATGTTACACCATACAGACAACCAGAATACGATATGTCAAAGGAATTTAAAAAATTTAGAAATCAAGCAGAAAGGACACCGAAAAAAAACAAGTGAACATGTGCGGACATTATAAGGTACAAAGATGTGGGAAATATTTTAAATGTATACTTCTTCTTTCGGCTATTTTTTCCATTATAGATTTGCTGCTCTCAATCTCCGGTACTCTCTGTTTTTTCAATCTTCTTTTCTATTATATTCTGGATCGTTGTTCTCCATTTAAGTACTGGTCGTCCTCTTCTTCTACTTTCCCTAGATGACCAATTCATGATTGCTTTGAGCTATACATTCTCCATTATCTGGACATGTGCGTACTATCTGAATGGTCTGCTTTTCTAATCTATTTATAAATGATGGTTCCACTTTCATCTCCCACCAGATTGGTTCCATTTCTCTTTGGTCCTTGCGTGTATACTGTATGCTTTGTCTCATGACGTCTAGTTCTACAGTTCTTATTCTTTCCCTAATTTTGTTTATTAAGACAATTCTCCCCCGTAAGTTATTATGCTCTTGATAATTGTATTAAAGATTCTCCTCTTTGTTTTTTTGTTTGTTTTTTTTGGAAGATTTTGATTCCATATTCCGTGGAATGATGTGGTGGCTCTTCAATTTTTCGTGTACTGAGATTAAACCTAAATATTTATAAAATGTACATACCTTTTTAACTTCTATAACCTAAGCTACGTGTTAACTCCCTCCCCCCCTCCACCGCTATTCCATTGCTTTGTCCTATATGTATGTTAAAAATTAATGACGACATACGTCCCCCGTTTTGATCCTTTCGTGAATGAAGAACTGATAAAACTAAAATTCAAGGTTATGTCTCCACAAGATATCTAATATTTTTTTCCGATCGGGTCAAAACTGACTACAGTTCTTTGAGCCATGTTGAAAACATATTGCAATAGATTTTTACTACAATATCTCTTATGGTTTGTTCTGTACGGGGGTGACGGAGACAAGATTTAATCTATTAATCTTCCTATTGGTTGGCTTGAAATATATGAAAACACTGTTGAAAAATGGAAGGTTACGAATGGTATGGAGGGGACTATAAACAAGGGGAAATCAAGCAATGTTTTGTATTTGTCAGTCAAAAGGTGCTCAATCTAGATTAATCCACATGCATACACCCGCATTTGCGTTATATAGTTGCAACAACAATAGTAGAAACTTTAGTCTCGATCAAATTTTTTATTATTTTTCCGAAAAGAAAATTGTACCTAGTCGACTAGTGATCCGGTATGAATTCTTAGCTTAATATCTTTTTTCGAAACTGTTTTTGTGTCAAAATCGACAGTGAGAAATTTATTTTCCGTTACGAAAGCCTAAATATTTAGGCTTTCGTATCTGCTTTTTATCTTTTATATTCTGAAGAGGGATTTAAGGAACCTTTGTTAAGTGTGCCATGCTTAGATAACTTTTATCACAATGTAAAGTGTTTGAACTCTTAAAATATAGAATGCTGATTTATCTATTCTAAAAATGACAGCAGGGTGAATGATATGGTATTGCGATGTTAGATTTCCAGTTTTGTACCAGATTCTTTTCCATTTCTTGAAGCTTTTTATGATCTTCATGACTATCAGTTTTAGTTATTGCTGTTTTTGCACTTTTGTGAATGCACATGCATTTGTGATAAGATCTATTATTTAATCATATGATTAGAGTAAAACTGTACCACACGCCAGATGTCTTTCAGATCTAAGATAAAGACAAATGGAACAAATTTGTAATTTTGAAAAGTGTGCGATAGTGAAGTGAAATTATTTTGGTAGTAAATTGTAACTTATACGAGATTCTTCACAGAAAAACATCCCTTTGTCATTCTTTATGCAGACAGAAATCAATAAGAATATGCAAAAGTTGTTGATACTTTTATAAGACATACCGCAAGAAAGATGGAACAGATACATATATATCTCTTCAAAGAAATATTCCATAAAAATTTGAATGTCGTATAAATACAGGGGTCGATTAAAAAATCACAATGACAGCTACAACTTTTAAAATGTTTTTGGTGTGGTACTTTTTGACGTTGTTTCAATCCAAGGCGTGTTTTGTGTGTATATGAACTTTTAGGGGATTTTTATTATTTTCCCCCTTTTATCCTGCACACTGAACTGACTCACACATATGATGTTTGTAGTGTTGTTTTGACCAATCGGAAATAAAGTACAACACGTTAAAATTCCATTAGCAACTCTTTGTCGGGCACTTTTTTTACACCAAAAAAAGTTTTTAAACCGCTGGCCTACAAATGTCTCAATCCGTTCAGGTGTAATGATTAAGGCCAGACTCGGATGACTAAGGCTGAATGAATCACTACTCCTGACGTTGCTTCAGCAAATGCTATTCGTATTTGGAGAACGTCCAAAGGAACTTATAATCCTAATTCATCTTTGGTAGAAACTTACCATGCGTTACTTTCGGTTTGTTAAAGATAGAACTCATGTGACTTTTAGAGGGTAAGATAAATTATTTTGTGGCTTTACGAGTGGTTTAGCGGTAAACCAGTGATTTGGGCCGCAAAAATGATCAAGTTCAAATCCTGTCGAACGTTTATGGCGGATTAAATTTAGTGCTAGGTTAGTAGGTTAATAGACCCATACAACCGCAGTGCTAACAAGTAGATTAATAAAATTTAATTTTTTGGAATTAAATAAATGTTTAATGATTTACGGCGAAATGTTGCTCCACTTTTCATAAATAACTACACGTTTTAATTATCCAGTCCTCATCTTCGTAGACTTTCAATTAACACCGCGCAGAATTTACTTTAAAGCAATAAAATGGCAAGTCTTAAACCTAAAATTTCTGCGTAACCACCGCTTACAACGAGGTAACATTAGAAAGTTTCCAGACTTCGCATTAAAAATACAATTTAGAATTCGCAAGCTTGAGTTCTTCGTTTAGAATGTAATAATGTTGAACATTTGAATGGTGTTTTTTCAAACTTTAATTGCTGTCGTTTACCAACTACTCGATGAGTACAACATTGCTACGCGTGGTGCTTTTTATCGAATTTAAAGATAAAATTTTGAAATTGCAGAAAATTGACGGTAATTGTATAGTACTTTGACGCATCCTAAGCAGTCATGTTACAGAAATGTTTGCAGCACGAAATTGTTCTTAATTACTGTTCATATACAAGCCTTGCACCTTTTATTACAACCTTTAAAAGTGTAACTTCGTTAAATGTTTTTATACGCCGCGAGTGTGCTTTTTGCAAAAGTAAACAAACGGTCAGAAATAAGTTGTATGCTCTGTACTGTGGCACAATCTGGAAACTTTGTACCAGCACAGCTAAAGTTTGGGTAAATAATTTTAGTCATTCTGGATAATCATGTGTGTGCACCTCCCCTGGCTCCCTCATAATCCTGTTACCCAGCCCCCCACTTTATACGTAGACAAGCATTAGTACATGTTATTGTCGGCTGCTTTATCTTGTTTGTCTTTCGCTGTTAAATAATTAACGCCTATAAAAATTAGTCGTTTCTAAGATGTTTACTGCGGTATCTAACGAAGTGGCTCGCCATCTGTAATTAGTTCTCTTTAATGTAGTCATTCAGGCTAACCCAACACCTTATCTCTACTTAGTAATATATTTTCGTTACTTATCGGGAACCCAGTGTTTATTTTTAGTTGCACACGTGTTTACAACGCTCAGCTCGAATTTATGTGGAGGTTACGAAGCGGAATCTAAATGTTCTAATAAATTCCTAATTAGTCTAGATTATACTTAATACTGGAAGTTAAATGCTTAAATATCTTCTATGCAATTAAAAACTCGCAAATTGCAACCGAAAATAGGAAAAGGACAATGCTCAAAAGCCAAAAAAAGTGAAAAATGAATCGGGTTTTCTCCGGAATCTCGGGGGTTGAACTTCAAATGGATTTCTGAACTTATCATTGGTATATCTGGGACAGTCACCCTGTTGTATAAATTCCGCTATCTTGTAGACGTGTTAAATATCCCCACGTAGTGGCTTAATGATAAAACACCCGATACCATTGACCTTAGTATTACTAAAGATAGTTCTATTGGTCATTGTCTAACAGAACAAAACCTCCATATTTGCATTATTCTTCCATGGTCAGTTCTAACATCACCAATGTTCAAAACTTAACAGCGCTCACGAAAAAAACAAACTGAAGTTCGACTAAAAACTCTTAAAAAATAAGCATGGCTCAAAATTCAGCAAACAGGGAATTGTCAAAAGAAAACGAGGAAATGCACATTATTGACGATGGCAATTTGAGCCCCAGAAAACAAAATAGGACAACAAAGTAGTGAAAGAGATAAATAATCAATCGATTCAAGATTATTTTGAAGGTTTTATTGTCACTGAAACTATCGATCACTCTTTGTGGAGAGTGGCAACTAAAATAAATAAAACCCAAGATAGCATATTATCAATTAGAAAAACAAGACGGAACCGGGGCAAAGACTAACAAAAACGAGACTAAAACTTTGATAATATAATTTACATATTTCAGCCATTCCCGGCGGACGTATTACAAGAAGAAGGGGAAGAAGTAACTTTTCCTGATACACCATCCTAGGTGACATTTCTCACTAATCCCGTAAAATTTATGAAGTTCGGGATATGATTTGTAGAAACCTTGATCCAAAGAAGAATCCAGGATTTGACATAACTGGGAAAATCATAAAATATTACCAGTAAAAAGCATTAGTTGTCTTAGTACATTATCCACCATAATGGAAAGTAGGACATACCATTCTGACTCTAGTAAACCAATAGAAAAACTTCTGCCTATTTGATAAAAGCTTTTCTGAAAAATACTGAAATATTAGTTCGGGTTTCGTGAAAAACACCCAAAGGTAGAACAAGTACAAAGAGTAGTGAAAATCATAAATAATTTTTTTGAAGGCCAAAAGTACTGTTCAGTTGCATTTTTGGATGTTGCACAAAATTTAGATCAAAATTCCGTACAAATAGGTATTATTATCATACTTGACACAGATACTTTGCAAGTAAAATATAAAGCTAATAACTGCCATCTACCCGATACAATCGGGAGTTTCTTAAGGTAGTAACCTAGATCTCGCAGTTTTTCAAATATTCAATGCTGACTTACAAACTACATCAGACATGTTTATAACCAACCAACTTTGCAGATGGCACATCCGAACTTGAGAGTGCAAAAGAGCAAACAACAGTGTTCTAGGAAAACCAATCAAAGAAACTTCTCACGTGTAATCCAAAAATTACAAAGTTCTAAAAAATATTCTAAAATCTAGAGATTTATGGGATCAGCAGTGTTCCAAGAAAAGCAATCAAAAAGTAAAACTCCTCACTGTAACCCAAAAACTATAAAAAATGTCTAAATTCTCGCAATCTTATGGGTCAACTCGCACGAGGATGGACTTGGCACGAGGTGATGGGATGCCTGACTCTGACCTTAATGTACCTGATACCATTAATTTTTTATAAAACTCCTCATGTGTAATCCAACTCATTTTTTTTTTCTAAACTATGGGATCAGCTGGCACGAGAATGGACTACGTGCACGTATCCTTGAATTGTGGGACAAAAAATCCCGATTAATGAATTATTTTCCTAATTGTACCGAGTATGGGTCCGAATTTGCCAGTCCTAAGTAGCAAAAATAACGGTGTTCTACGAAATAAAATCAAAAATTGTAAAACTAAAATAAAAAACTGCAAAGTTGTAAAAAGTGTTCTAAATACGCGCGAGCTGTGGGATTACCTCGCACGAGTATGTAATCGCTCATCTAGACGCAAGTCTCTGAATTATAGGCTAAAAGCCGTTGATTTTTGGAACGTATTATTTTCCTAATGGTACGAGAACAAATTAGCAGATGTACCGGTATTCAAAGTTATAAAATTTATGTGCAATCCAAAAACTGTTATAAATGCACACAATCTTTGGGATCAGCTCACATGAGAGGATGAACTTGTTCGCTTAGGTGGGCGTGTCTAAATTATAGGTCTAAAACCACCGATTTTTGGAACGAATTATTTTTCTTATGGCACTGGCTACCGATCCGAAGTTACAAGTGTGAAAAAGTGGAGGCAACAGTGTTCCAAGAAAATAAAGTCATGTATAACCAAAAACTACAACGTACTAAAAACCTTCTAAATGCGCGTGATCTATGGGATCAATACACGAGGATGTATTTGTTCGTCTAAGTGTACGTGTCTCTAAATTATAGCCCAAAAACTGCTAATTTTTAGAACAAATGATTTACCTAATGGTACCAGGTACGGGCTCGAAGGTACCAGTGCGAAATAGTAGCTATAACAGTGTTTCAGAAAAACCAATCTAAGTTTGTGAAACTTCTCATGTATAATTCAACAATTGCAAAGCTCTAAAAAATGTTCTAAATATGTGCGGTCTGCGGTTCAGCTCGATCGCACGAGTACAGACAAGGCACGGGATGATAGGTCACAGTATTTTGGTTTTAATGCACTTGGTTCGATTGAAATCCATTAAAAAACTCAGAAACTGCAAAGTTATAAAAAAATGCTCTATATGTTCGTGATCTATGAAATTAATCCGCACGAGGATAGATTTGAAATGGGATGATGGAACTCGCGACTTTGGTCTTAATGCACTTGACCTCATTAAAATCCATTAAAAAATTCTTTACGTGTAACCAGAAAAGAAATTATGAATTAAAAAAAATGTTCTAAATGGGCGCATCTAAGAGATCACGAGTATAGACTTTCTCACCTAGGTGCAAGTGTCTCTGATCTAAAAGCCGCTGACTTTTTATACCGGGGCAAATTAGCAGATTTAACAGTGATCCAGTAAAACTAATCAAAATTGTAAAACTCGTGCGTAGCTCAAAAACTATAATGTACTAAAAAAAATGTTCAAAATGACTTGCGATTTATGGGGTCAACTCGCATAACAATGGGCTTGCTTGCTTTAAGTGCCCAGATTTCCCAATTGTAAGTCAAAAAACGCTAATTTTTGGAACGAATTAATTTGCTAATAGTACTGGGCACAGGTCCGAAATTACCAGTGCGAACTATTCAAAGATGTTAAACTCTAAAAAAACTGCAAAAGCTCTAAAAACGTTCTAGATGCGCACGATCTATGGAATCAACTCACGAGGGTGACTTGTTCGTTTAGGTGTACGAGTTTGTAAATTATAGGCCAAAAACCACCTGTTTTGCTAGTGGTACCGAGTACGGGTACGTGATTGGAATGATCAGTACGAAATATTAGAGATGATCGTGTTCCATGAAAACTATTTAGAGTTGTAAAAATCCTCATGTGTAACTCAAAAATTAAAGGTTCTAAAAAGCGTTTTAAATGTTCGCAATCTATGGCGTCAGTGCGCACGAGACTGGACTTGGCACGGGATGATAGAACTCTCCACTCTAGTCTTAGTCCCACTCAGATCATTAAAAACTCCCAAAAGTCGCAAAGCTCAAAAAACGTTCTAGATGCGCGCATTATATGGGATTAATCAATGAAGATAGACTTGTTTGTCTAAGTAGGTGCACTAAATTACAGACCAGAAACCGCTAATTAATGAAGCGAATTATTTTCCTAATGGTAGCTGGTGACCAGTGTGAAATACAGAGGTAACAGTATTCCCGGAAAGTTGTAAAACTTCTAACGTGTAACTCAAAGACTGCAAAGCTCTAAAAAATGTTCTAAATATGTGCAATCTATGGGATTAGCTCACACGAATGTGAACTTACTGTGGGATGATGGGACAACTCATTCTGGTTTTAATGCATTTGATCCCATTTTAATCCATTAAAAAACTGCAAAGTTCTAAAAAGTGTTCTAAATGTCCGGAATCTCTGGGATCAACTCGCGCGAAAATGGATAGGTAACGTTAGCCGATCTTTGGAACGAGTTGTTTTTCTAATGCTGCCTTGTATGGGCTCAAAGTTACCAGTTCGAAATAGGAGCTACAAGAATGTTCCATTCAGAAATAACAGTATTCCAGGAAAACTAATCATAGTTGCAAAACTCCTTTCGTTTAACTCGAAGACTGCAAATTTGTTAAAAAATGTTCTAAATACGCCCATTCTCTGGGATCAGCTCTGTTGCATTAATGTGGAGTTGTTCCGGGATAAGATTCTGGTTTTAATGCATTTGATTTCATTCAAATCCATTAAAAAAACTCCGCATATAATCCTAATCGTGCAAAGCTCTAAAAAATGTTCTAAACGTTAGTGATCTACGGGATTAACTCGCACGAGAATGGATTGGCTTGCCTAAGTGTAAGTGTCTCCTAATTATAAGCAAAGTCACGTCCGCCGATTTTTAGAACGAATTATTTTTCTATTGTTACCTTGTACGGGCCCGAAATTACCAGTACGAAATGACCACTATAACACAGTATTCCAGGAAAACTAATCAAAGTTGTAAAACTCTTCACGTGTGACCTAAAAACTGTAAAGTTCTAATAAGTGTTCTAACTGCGAGCGATCTATGGCTCCCTTAAAATTCGGATTTGATGACCCTCAAAATAGCGTCCAAAGCACCAAATATGTAGGTTCGTGAGTATAGAGGACACAGAGGGTCTTCTTATGGTTCATACGCATATGCCCTTGTGCGGTATATTCGTTTTGCTTATTAAGGTAATAACCAATCAACGCCAAATACAAGGTCCTGTTGAAGGTAACTCGCTCACTTATATAATATAAATCCAAGCGACAGCCCAATTACAGTGAATGATCCTTAGTCATCGAAGATTTACATCTTTTGTTAACCAGCCAGAGCGTGCTCGATGTTGAGTGGTCTGTATTATTTTACCAATTTTTCACGCCAAGTCGAGTCGATTGTGGTCAGACCAGTTTCGTTGACTACCTTTAACCTTCTTTCGAATAGACTAGGTCAAATTGTGGCACGGGGGCATTGTGCTTTATTTCCCTAATGTTCTGTTTGATGCAGCTCCACGTGACCTTAAACCAGTTAAGATGCTGGTTCTTCAAACTTCTGCATTTTTTCTCAAGTTTTGTTCATCCGCCATTATGGTCCTGACATTCTATATGTGGCTTACCAAAACTATAGTACATTAACATCCATTAGGGTACTTCGTAAATTTTATTTTCAATTTTTAATAGCCTTGTAAATCCAAAATTCACATGAAGCGGGCGGAAAAGCCTCAATAGTCCAGGTCTTTGTCGAAACCTTGGCGGTGGCGAACGGCACGTACGCAAAGAACCGCGAGCTTATTTTAGACCTTTTTACACAAAAACAACCTTGTTTTGGTCGTTGCGGGCTTACGATGTACGCCTCGGGATCGGTTACAGTTGCCAAATTCTGGTTCCAATTTGCGCGCCGGCACAACGGTTATTTAACCAGCACCTGCGGGAAAACGCGCGCGGGAATGCGCCGGCTTCGGATCGGATCCGCGCGCCTAATTACCTTTTGCAACTGCACCCAGGGCCGCGAAAGTTGCGAACTTTTCCCAACTTCGCCTACAATTCCAACTTCGCGACTTCGAAACTTCGCGAACTGTTCCGCAAGCGTATTAAAGTTTGGTTTTCCGAGGTGGCTGCTCTTTAAAACGCGCTTTGGTGTACACGGCCTGCCCGTTAAAAAACAGGACAGACGTAAAAAATTTCCTTAAACTCTCGCGGCGGTAATATCAATATTTAATAATCGCGTGTAAACTTAAAATTTTATTACTGCTGATAACTGAAAGATTGATGGATTTCGCACTCTAAATGTTTAGACTTGAATTAGAGAGCTTTACAAATATTCACTTTGAGGCTGTGTACTTGGAAGGTTCGACATGGGGCCTATAAATACGCGGGAGGTGTAATATTAATGGAACCGTGCAATGAATTTGGCAGCGGGAAATAAATCTGTGATTAAGGAGCCGTATCTGCAGATTATTTTTGCTTGGGGGATCATTAGTCACTCCTGTGAGCCGGCCGGATTGATTGCACATACACTAAAGTATTTACGCAACGAACGGGCGAGCGCCCCTTTTCTGGGGTCTTGGGAAATTTATTTGCATTATTTTTAAATGCAAACCGGATAAATCGGTGTGACCTTCGCGAACCTTGGCACATCAAAGGCGTTGGTCTGTCTGCGCTGAAAACCCCCGTCGGGGCCTGTGCCATTTTCCTGCTTCAATGTCACGTTTTCGATTCTTTTCGATGTTTTGTTTTTATTCAATACATTCATTGATTAGAGAGAACATCTGAATGTTATTTAGTAAATCGATACTTCTTTATGGGATTATAGAAACCAAGGAATCGATTTTTCTATTAATTAGATTTTTCAAACCATGAACTCCAAACGAGGTCAAAAGCATAATAGCAACGAACACATGGTTGAAACAACCTTGATGACGGTATGCTGAAAATTTCACACAATTAGTCATATTTACAAGATGTGAAATTGGAAATTAGAACCAACCTTGAACCATACTAAAAGTTATCTAGCACATCACCTTCACACTTAACAGAACAAGAAATTTGGAGATCGAAATCATAATACTGTACGATTTGGATAAAGATGCATTTTGAAGTCTCTATCAAGGGTGAAAAAAAATTGAGTCTGTTAAGCCGGCGACAAATAATAAGAATATAAAATTATTTTGTTTATTATATCGAAATTCTGTTTAAAGACGAACAAAGTGGCAGTTTCGTCCATTGGGAACAAAAATTGACTTGATAACTCAACGACTAGCACATGAAGATTGAACGGAATGAAGAGACGAAGTTATTTTTCACGAGGATATGAAAAGGTTGTTGTTTTTATGCTAGGATTAAGAACGAAACAATCAATTTTATATGACATTGAAACATAACACGGTGACTTTTGGCCAAACTGGAATATGGTCACTTTTGGACCATGTCAAATCACATTCGAAGTAATGAATAATCAAATCTTCCGATTTATACATAGTGGCATCTTAGGCACAGGTTATATTTTAACTCCAACTGGTTGTGAAAGCAATGGAAAGCTACCACATTAATTACATTTGTAATGTTTCCCAATATAATCACTTAGTTGAAATAGCCATTCCGGTTAGCAACCTCCAAGGGAGAAGGTGAAATTGAATAGAAGAAGAAGGGCAAACAGCAGAATAATTTAATTATTTTGATGTTACAAAACAACTGCGAGAGTATGCGCTGGGAGTGGTCGGAAATATGTTGAAATAGAGATTGGTTCCTGCTAAAGCTTTACACCACACGGCTCTGTTGGCCCGTACGTTTTTGGCAAAGACAAATTGGAACTCGTATTCCACCCACCTACTTGCCAGATCTCATTCTATGCAACTTTTTCTTCCATTCCTACGAATGAAGAGTGTTCACGTGGGAGAGATTCAGAATAAAGATTACTACAATTTCCACCTATAAACAACACGTAGAGAGAAATGTATTGTTGTGATGTCAATTGTGTAAAATTATATAACACTTCAACCTTCTTTGCTTTTATGAGGTTGGTTAAAAAAGAAAACACTCACTTAAAGGTCAGAGCAAATGAAATGAAGAAGTACTTATTGAAGGTAAATTTTGGATTTACATATGATTTGGTTTCTGAATTAGAATCATTTCTGTAATATATTTTTATGTACTTTGTACTTAATTGCAGATCCATGGAAAGCATGAAGAGGAAATATAACTTCGAAGATATTCTAGAAAAGCTAGATTTGTTAGTAGACTTAGATATCCCTTTAAACTGATGCACAAGTAGATGATGCTACTTAGTGTTGCCCAGCAAGCCTTACCAAACCAAAATAAATTACATAAAACAGAAAATTGCGCTATCATAGGAAACAAAATGATTGTCACTAAATACAAATTAGTCCAACAGTGGAAGAAGAAACGGAAACCCATAAAACGTTCAAAGATATAAAGACTCTCCTCAGCAAACTTAAGAACCAATAAATTGAATACTCTATAAACTACCGAAGCGATTATGCTCTATAGAAGGCAGTTTGAAGAATAAAGAGACCACAACCATTATTCAACGTTAAAGAAAAAGCAAACGCTTTTGCAGAACATTTATTTAGTGTTTACAGCTCATCACAAAGAACAAGCTGCCGAAGAGGAAGTAGAAATACTAACATTTCTCGAAAACCTTTCCAAAAAGGATTTTCCTACACAGAAAATCATTTCAAAAACTGAAGAGAATCACGAAAGAACTTAGTCCAAGGAAAGCTCCCGGTTATGACCTCATAACTGGGAAACTTTTGACAGAGACGCTCATGCTAATGGTAGTTAATGTTAGATAAGTTAAATCTCAAAAACCCGTAACCTCTTACAAACCTAATAGCCTTTTACCACAACGTTTTTGAGAAAGGTGTTCTTTATTGTATTGAAAAACTTCCTCCTGCTCTCGCCCTTATATCTATTTCTTCGTTTATTCTTCCGTTTTATGATATCGTTGTTCTTAGATACTTAATCCATTGTTGGTTTTTCTAATTTTATCTGTTTTGTTTTCTCACGTCTATTTGCAATTATCGTTTTTGTTTTAAGTTTGTTTATCTTCATGACAATTGATATTAAGCTGTTACTATAAATATTCAAGTTATTGTACATTGTTCTTTAATCTTTTGCAGTGATAACTACATCATCTGCATATAAAATTCTTAAATTTTTATTTTTCTAACTTTTAATGTTTTATTTTATATTCTCTTACTTATTTTTTTAAATCTTTTTGCTTAGGATGCATCCTTGTGTTACTTTTTTTTTGTTGTTTCAAACATTCGTGACCTCTCATGCTTCAATCTGATAAAGTTCTTAATCTGTATTATTTTGTTACTTATTTTTCTTTATTTAGTATTTTCCTTATATCAGTTCTATTTACCCTATCAAGTTATATCTAAGTCGATAAAACGGAGGTGGATCTGTCCGTTTTTTTCATTATCTTTTCAATTATTTGCTGTATTATGAAAAATGCATTCGTGACTCTTCTTTTCTTTCTGAATCCATGTTGTGAATTCTTTAAAAGTTCCTTCCAGTTTATTTCTTAAATTCATATTTAGAAATCGCGCATATATTTTTCCATCCGTGCTTAGTAGAGTAATTCTACTGTACTTGCTAGTCTTCTGGTGCCTCTCCCGTGCTCAATGTCTTATTCATGATTTTTCTTAAGTATTCTATTATTTGGTCTTTTTCTGATTTTATTATGTCGATTGTTATTTGATCATGTCCTGAGGCTTTCCCATAGTCATTTTTTAACAGCTTTTTCTATAGTTTCATTGTCATCTTGCAGCTGTTGTTTTTATATTTTATACTACTACTATCTTTTTCTTTTGTGTTCTTTCTCTGCAGATTATATATGATCCTTCTAATATTTCTTTGAAGTACTATCTCCATCTCACTATAATTTCTTCTTGTTCTGTAATTCCCCTTCTTTGTTTTTGATATTCGTCTTTCTCGCATTTCTGATGGCCCCGAAAAATTCCTCGTTTGGTTTCCAAATTTTAACCAAATTTTTGCTCGTCTTCTATTAGTTTTTAACTTTATTTCTTTCGTCTATATTTTTATAGTCTATTTTTTCGAGGTAGGATATTTTTTTCAAGCTTGTTTTTCATTCTCGTTTTTATCTCCTCAGACCACCAATGCGCGTTCTTTTGACTTAAGTGTTCACAATTCTTGTGGTTCCGCATGGTACTTCTGCTGCTGTTATGACTTTTTTTTAAGTGCAACTGTCCCTTGCGTATATGTTTCTCATTTTTTGTTTCAAAAGCTGTGAATATCTATTTTTAAATTGTATCTCCCTTAATTTATAGCAGGTTTTTTTTATATTCTCGATTATTTTTTATTACTTTTTCTTTATTTTTTGTTTGCCATTTATTTCATCTCCAATAAGTAGTTGTCGCTTCTAATTTCTGCTCTTCTTCTAACTTTTACGTCTTTGATCTTCCTCCAGATATTTTTAATTACTAAAAAGTAATCTATTATTGGTACCTCACTTCTACCTTTTCCTTTTCTTGTAATTTTATGAATTTCTTTAAGCTGGAAATGTGTGTTTGCAATTATCTACAGAGAAGTTTAACTTCTTTTCCCCATTTGTATTTTTCGTTTTTCTGTCTCTGCTTTCTTAAGCACAATTCGATTATTTTGTTGTCGTTACCTATTCTTCCGTTACGATCCTCCCTCAGTATTATGTTGTATTTACTGTCGTCTATTTTCTGTTGTAGTACTTGAAAGACTCGATCTTTTTTCGCATCCTCATTTGAGCCATAGGGTATCAAACATATATTCTTCTCTTTCTTTTCCTTTTTTGATGTGAATTCATTTACTAATAAACCTTTCTGTCTTTATGTATATCATTGTACTTTCTTTCACTATAAAGGCAACCCCTGACCATACCATCCAGAAATTGTATCGTTTTTTTTTATTCAATTTTTTGTGATTCCCATATATTCTACTTGTCTCCTGAATTTCATTTATAACATTGAGTAATGCAACTGAAATGTTTTAAGGATACATAAATGATTTAGGGTAACTAGGTCAAAAACAATAATGTTAGCTTTCGAACATCATGAAGACCTTGGGAAACCAAAAGACATAATAGTGGCTGTATCGTCAATTTATTGTTAAATAACGAGATTTAAACTATACTAGTCGCAGAGTTCTATTTGGATTTGTTAAATGTATAGTTCGCAATGAGAGGAAAGTATATTTTCTCTTTTTGGTTAAAGATTAATTTTGGCGAGGGGTGTAGTTCTGAAATTTAAATATATCGCCTGTGCATGCATAAATTATATCCAAGTAATACCAAAAATTCTTCATTGTTGTCACTTGGAACAAACAAAAGAAGAAACAATAGTTGTAGTCTTAACATAAGGCACCAAAGTATATCCATGCATTATCGATGGTAATTCGTTGCTCCATCTGGTTGTGTAGGCGTCTTCAGTAATAAGATTGACAATCTAGCGGGTAATTTCTCTTCAAGTTTCACCGCATTATGCTTTTCTCTCGGAACCTGGTTATCTCATGTGCTTTTTCCCTTCTTCCCAAACTTCATCACAACTAGAATAATCATCGTAGCCACTTTTAGTTCTTAGTGCGCTTTCTTAATTTGCACCACAATTTTAGCACATCTCTGCTCTTTCTGACGTGCTCCACTTACATACTCTTACGTGCGGCTCGGAAGTTGTACGGCGACCCCTAGCGGCGGAAACTGTAAATTTAAAGAGCTGCGCCATAAAAAATCAGTATCGTTGTTTAGCGGGCCTGCTGTGCTTGGGAACGTCGCCCTGCTTTCGGCTAGCCGAGGAAGAGATACTTAGCACCACCTATAAACCAGATCGTTGACCCATATCCATCATTTACCTTAAGAAGGAAACCGGAACGCTGCAGATGCCGCAGAGCAGCTCGTTTCGTTCGGAAAGCATCTTGGAGATCTGATGCGTGATTTAAAAAAAATGTTGCATGCAAATGAGCACGATATACGAGGTATGTTCTGTAATCATAATAGCATTTTCAAGCCCAACATCTTTTTGCATTCACGACCAACTTTTTAAGCAGTCCTTGTACAGAAACCGCTTAAATCCAACCCGTTCCAGCACTGGACGGATTAACGTCGACGAAATGTTTGACCAAGAATCCGTGCGTGGTATTTTGCCGTATCGAAAACTCTGACAAACCAATTTTGCAACGGATTAGATTTCTATAATGCGCAGCTGGGCTTTGAAGGTCAAGGATACCTCTCAAACGTAGATTGTTTATAAGTCAGTCGATGCTTTGTGCCTTGCTTTATATTTATATTTGTGCACGTGTATGCTGTGTATGTATGTTTCGAATCGAGTTTTTATTTTTTTGTAAATCTATTTTCACTTTATTTATTTGTTTAAAATGAGTGCATACATTGTTGTGGTTACAGATCGTTTTGTATATGCAAAAAGTAAAGAGTATATAGATTCCACGACGTTAGATATTCATCAGACTTTTCCGCGTAAAGATTTAGGTCTTTGCCTCTCCAAAACCATTGAAGGTTGTTGACCATTATGAGTATCACAAATTTGGTTATCAATTAAAAGTGGACTTCACTTTGAAAAAAGGGGGATAAAACTTATTTTGGACAGATGACTTGTTACTAAGTAAATTTTTATTATATTTAGGGTGACGTTAAGCAATTTGATATTATTTTTCGGTTTGTTATTGTTCTTTATTTTTTCAAAATCAAAGGGTGTAGCTGAGATAGTTGCTGTTTAATATTACCGGATATTATTTAGTACCTTGGCGCTTTATATATTTGTTATCACTCAAGAAACAGTCATCTATTCGCAAACATTTTCCGTCTTTAATTTATTAGTTTTTTAGCAAGTCTATATTGTCTGCTTGAAATTTTGAAATTGACGTGAAAATTAGATTGGCCATCATCATATTCATTCTATTAAACGAAAATGTGATTCCCAAGAAGTCGCATGTGTTCTACAGAGAGAGCTGCCAAGTACAGCAGGTTGCTACATATGATATCTAGAGTCACTTTCAAGACATAGGACTCTGCACCCCTCCCCTAATTTTCTTTCACTCTGACCATGGATATGAGTGTATTGGTATATTGTATAATAATTCAGCTTTAGAGGTGAGGTTGACCTATGGCTTCTGTCTTCTTCCATGTTTTTTTGTCTCTACATTTCACTTCTCAGTTAACAATATTATTTTCTTCAGATCTTCTATTTGGTGTCACCGTGTCTTTGGTCGACCTTTTTGTCCTTTATATTCTAGTTTCTGACGCAGTATTTTTTATATGATAATTTTCTTTTTTCCTCATTACATGACCCAGCCATCTCTCAGCCTATTTTACTTTATCGGTACACCACTGCATGTGTCTTGATACAGTTGTAGTTATTTATTGATTCTTTTATGTCATCTCTATTCTTCTGTTACTCTTCAAAAGACTCATCATAGCATATTTAGCATATAATCACTGTATGTTCTACTTGTTTTGGGTATAACAACACTGACCATTGTCTTATACAACTTTAATTATTTTTTTTGTTTATTTTTTGCACCTAGTCTCCTTCACTGTTTAACTCTAGCTGTTAAATATGTGGATTATATTAAGTTTTAGTTCTTCTTTTGTTGCTTTTGTTATTATGCACAAAATTTTTATTTTCTAGAATTACATATTGGGATTTTTTGTATTTATTTTTAAGCCATCTTTTTGTGCTTTGTCTTCAAAGTTTGTAACCATAGATCTCAGCTGCTCTTTAATTCTTGGCGTCATTATTAAGTCGTTTGCATGTACTGCTATTTCAATATTTATGTTTCAAGTTTTGTCTTTCTCGTGATATATTCTAGAGTTGTGTTGAAAATAAGTGACGATATGGGACCCGTATTGTTCTCAAACTGCGATGACATATCACCTTTAAATTTAACTGTGTTTGCTGTTCTGTCATTTCTATTAGTTCTTTCATTGCTGTTGTTTTTGTGTGCATCACTTTGTCAAAGGCTTGTTTAAGATTTCCTAAGATTATGTGGATTTTTATATTTTCTTCTCTACATTTTTATGTATCGGTCTCAACATAGATATTTGGTCCACGGCTGACTTTCCCTGTATAAAGCCGGCTTTTGATAATGTCCTATCTTATCTTTTGATTCATCTCTGGTTTCTTCAATTATGAGGGATGCCAAGATTTTATATCGTGTGAAGTAGCGAAATTTGCCTATGGTTATCTACCTCCTCTTTGCCCTCTTTCTTGTATATTGGACATCCTCCGACAGTTCTTTTGTTGTTCAGATACGTTTTATTAATTCGAAATTTCTTTTTCCGAGTTTTTCGTTTCCGCGTTTTACTAATTCAATGACGATCTTGCCCGTTTCCCATGACGTTTGTCGTTTTCTATTATTACTGTTCACATTTTGTAATTTTGTTTTACTTTTGTTTCTCTGTTGTTCTTAATTTTTTTATCACGTCTATACATATCTTTTACATTTTGTAGACTTATTGTTCCTTTTTAATATCCTTTATTTATTATCTTGCATTTTTATTTATGATCTTATATGATTTTTGCAGCATTTTAATCTCCTTGTTGCTTTTTCTCGTCTTCCTCCCACATACTGTTTTGATTTTGTTTCTCGCTATTTTGATTGCAAATCTGCTTGTCACGTTTGTTGCTGTAACCGTTGCATCTTTGCTATTCTATCCTCTTGGATGGCTTCTTCATATTCTTGGTCAAACAAGTATTTATTAGTATTATTTTTCTTCAGTCATTGCTTTGCCTCCTAATCTATTTTTTTTTAAAAAGTTCCATTCTTTTTTTTTGCTGGTACTTGTTAACTCCTGGTGTAACATCTCGGCGTATTTTTCTGGGTTTTTCCTTTGTTGTGATTTCTGCCCTTGTGATTTATATATGTTGGTTTCTGATGCTTTATTGTGAATTTGTTCAGAAAGCGATCAGAGCCAATTTCTGCACATCTACATGACCTCAGATATTTTTATCGTGTCCGCCTGGTTGTTAATATCAATATGTGTATGGCCTCTCTGGTTTTTGCATTTTTCATCTGTGGCACGTCAAGTTTCTTTATATTGTATTGGCATCTAGTTATAATATATACGTGATCTTTTCCGAAAGTATCGAGAGACCAATGTTAATATAATTGAATACGCGACCGCGACTTCATTGACCAGGTCATTCGGAGAATGAACACATGTAGTGTGTTAGGTATATTTGTAGAGCAGAAAAATGCTCTCTAATTTTTTTCTATCAACTTTTGGTCAGTGATCATTTATCGGGGTGTTTTGCTTATAATTTATTCAGAAGTACAGTGATAATATTATTCAACAACGTTTTTTCTTATTCAACATAATAAATCAAAATTTGTTCGGCATCTCAAATAGCAATAGTAATACTTCCAGCTGATTTGAATACACTTTGGTGCCTTAAGAACCAGTTTATTTTGTATAATACTACTTTGATTGCATCAACTTCTAGCATGTAATGGATCGCATAAGAACCTTCATTTGCTGCTGCTATTTCTTCTGTTATTTGATTTTTTCGGTTATTATCACTCTAATATACTTAAAGTCTACCACTTGTTCGAATTTGCTTTAGTTTATCTCAAGAGCACCTCTGTACAGATTCGTTCCTCGATGTGATCATGTGCTTGGATTTTTTTGTTCAATCCTAACTGCGTTCTGTTTAAAATATCCATATACCTCTTTTAAAAAGTCGTTTATTATTCTCGAAATTATGACCATATCATCTACATAAGCGAGGTACCATTCTATTTGTAATTGTACCTCCCATGTTAATATGAGCTTCTTCCTATAGTTCCTTCTAACACCAGATTGAACAGGACAGTTGAGAGGGGGGCTACCCTATTTTAAACCTTCATTAAACACAAATTCTTTCAATAACTGGTCTTGCACCCTCACTGTCGCGTTGGAATCTGTTAGGCACATCTTTACCATTCTTAGTATTTTGCTCGGCACACAACACTTTTAACACCACATACATCACTTCTCTTATAATAGTGCCATATTCTTTACCGAAGTCGATAAAAAGATGATTAAGGGTGATATTTTGCTCATAACTTTTCTAGTATATGTTTCAAAGTAAAATTGTGTTCCGAGGTTGATCTGCCTCTTCTAAAACTACACTGATATTAGTCTACTTTTCTTTCCGTTATTAGTTCTAATTTTTCCTCTATTGTTGTACTGAAAAATATTATACCCCACATTCAACACCACTATTCCTCTGGTTTTGTAGTATACTTTTGTTTTCTGTTGTTTTTCTTTTCTACCGTATTTTATAATTTCCTCTTTTACCTAAATTATACAGGATCCTTTGTTATTTTTTTGCTTACGGATTATTTCTCGGACCGCTTCTTCTGTTAGTAACTGTATTCTTCTCCCTTCGCCACTTCCTGTTTGGGTTCTGCTTTTACAGATTCTTCGCCCTGATTTCCTTTCGTGTTCAGTAAGGTTTTAAAATATTCTTTTCATAGCTTTATATACAGATGTTTACTACCTACCAAATATCCTTCCGAATCTTTTATTGCTATTTATATATATATTTATAGCTATTGGTTGGTATCCTTTTTTTGAATTTCTATTGTTCTGTAAAGTTCCCTCTTTAACGCGCAGATCAGAATAGAAGTAGTATGGAAACAAACAGTAAATGTGAAAACGAATAACAATGGACAAATGTTATGCAATCTAGCGGCTACAAACGAAACGCGGGTAATGAGCACTAAATTAGAAAATGGAAAAGTCGGAAAACAGAAATAAAATGAAAAATACGATAGTAGAAACGGCAGATAATACAATCGGACTTAGCAGAAAAATATCGAAAAGGTACTGGTTTGATACAGAATGTGAAAATGGTATGAATTAAAAAAAATAATGCTAAAAAAGCAGCTCGACACAAAGAAAGAACAAGACAAGATAAACTACTAAGAAAAAAGAAGCAAACAAAATATATCGAAACAAGAACAAACTATGGATCGATAAAAACATTGGAAGAAACAGTTAATGAAAATAGAAAGAATAACTTTATGGCATTATATCAATATGTAAAACGAAATAGAAAAAACACTTGACGAAATTGAGGAAAGAGAATGGAAGAATTATTTTGGGAACTTATTTTCTTCATCGGTGGTTCCCTCTTTTACCCGGTGGGCGTCGAGGATATTTTAGTAACTTATATGAAGAAGAAAATTATATCATAATAGAAGAGGAAAAGAAACTCCTGAACTGCTGCAATGAGAAAACATGAGGAGAGGGAGGGGAGCTGTAGGAAAGAATTCATAAATTAATAGAAAATATGGGCAAAAGAAGAAATGCCGGAATAATGGAGAATTGAACTAGTAAAGTCCATACTAAAAAAGGAAACCTATCAATACGTATAAATTATAAAGCAATCACGCTAATAAACATTAAATACAAGATTCGCGGACATTTTTAAGAGATTGTCAATTGGGATATAGAAACAATAAATCAACAACGGAAGCCATACATACAATCAAACAGATCACTGAGAAAGGTTACGAGTATGATATAGACTTATCTTATTTCTTGATTATAAACAAGCCTTCAACAGTCTAATAAGAACGAAAATTATAAAAGAATTAAAAGCAACATAAACACCAGAAAAACTAATGCAACTAATTAAGATGACGATAAAGGAATCACGGGCTTCAGTACCCCTTAGTCAAGGACCAACAGAGGATGGAACACAAAAAACTTTTAGGAAATCAAAATTGATAAGTGCAGGTTTAAAGAGGTAGAAACATAAATAATTAGGATTCCTGAAACATAGAAGAAATGAAAGTGTGAACACGAAACATAGAATCTAGCAGGGATATAAGGCGCTATATGCAAACAAAAGTATACTGAAGAATAATAGGCTAAGCAGAAACACGAGAATACAAGTATACAAGACAATGATAAAACCAATTGTAATGCATGCGATAGAAACAGCAAGCTTGATAAGGAAAGAGGAACAATTAAAAAATGTTGATAGGGGGAATTATCAGAACAATCATGGAACCAAAGAGAGAAGAAGAAGATGAGATAAGACCACTAATGAATCATGATAAAATATTAAACAGTGTAAACATAGTAAGAGTACCCAAGGTACAAAGAATTAGATGATACGGACATTTATACAGAAAAGACGAAATATCTTCACAGAGAATTATACAGAATGGACAACACGACAGATGAAAAAAACAAGTAGAAGCAGATGTCAAGAAAATGAAAATGCAGCAATGGAAAGAAGTAATAGAAAATAGGAAAGAATTGAGGAAAGTGGTAACAAAAGCGAAGACGCACCCTATAAGAATAAGAATTAGTAAAAGACAATGTGGATTAATCCTACACGATAACAAGATTCAAGAGTTTGCAGAAACAGCTTAAATTTATTCTGAAATATATAGCTGAATATGAAGTTCGTTCCTTCTTGTTCCTTTGTTGTTCTGGGTTTTCCAATAGCAAGAGTTTTTGCTTCTCATATTCTTCTCTTTATTCTTCGGTAGATTTTTGGCTTTCTCTCTACTCTTTTTATATACTTTAGTTTTTCGCTTATTATACATATCAACTTTAACCGCGCCGCATTTCTTTCCTTAATTGCTTGTTCTGCAGTCTTCGTCATACCATTTCATTTTCCCCCCCTATTTTTGACTTTTCCTAATATTGCTGATATTTTTTATCTGCTCCCATTTTTCCTCTATCTTTCATTTCATCCTTTTTTTGTATGTATTTTGAGGCTCTGATTTTTTCTCATTTCAGTTTATCTGTCTCGGTTTTTTCCTAATTGCTGCCCTTTGTCTGTACTTGACGCGGGCCAGAAAGGGCCCCTTCTTCCCTATTTTGCCAATTCATGTGTAATAGTTGCCAACTCAACTACATACAAAAATATTAGGAAAAATTAACCCTCTAGTGGTAATTCCTGGTACCATTCAGTCCATTCTTGTAATTAATGAATAGCTGTCTGGTAAGCATACTGCTGACAAAGGCACTTTTTAAACATGGGGCCGGCGAAGAGATTGCTCTGTAAGCAATCCCCAGAACGAACTTAAAAAGACTTTTCGATTTCGGATATCTCGAAAATTGTTCGACATAAAATTTTTTCGACTTCAGCGTAAAATTTCCTATAAGAATCCATTTTCAAATTTTAAAAAATCTCAAAGTTTGTGACGGACCGACAGACAGAGACAGAATTCAGTAACGAACTTTTTAAGCTCGTTGATAAGAATACCATATTCCAACATCTGCGTCTGACCACAATCTCAACTAGGCTTTGTGCTTAAAAATTGATAATTTAACATTAACCAGTAGCACTCCTATCCACTCAACAACCTGATCGGAATTACCACGCTTCAATGAGGTTAGCGTCAAATTATGGCAGCAGCGTTTGACGTACGGACGTATTGGGCGTATTTATAACGTCGTAAATTGTCTGTATTGGTTTAAAAACATCTCCACCTATCCTTTTTTTGTGTATGTAATATTGATTAGACCATTTTCCTAATTTTTTAATACTTCAAATTCCAGGAACGAAACAACGCGCATTAAAATGTTACTGACCTGCGTGTTATGTAACGCGATTTAAGTAGCAAACAGCAATTGACGTAATTGCGACTGTTTTTGTCGAGTTATTTAGTCACTTAATTAAAGCGGCGAAAATCGTCTGCCAACAAAGGCCGGTTACGTCGGCTGCTGTCTCGACAGGTATTCCCAGCTTTTCCGGTGGGAGTCCGCGCCGCTCTCTGTCTGGCATCGAACCGTCCGAATTCGAAGCAAGCCGTAAAAGAGCCTAATGCAAATTGTTTTTTGCGCGCTGTCATAAAAGCGGGTCAGATCTTACCTTCGCGTTTGGGCCGCAAGTCGGGCAATAAAATGCGCGAAGGCGAAATGTATCCCTCTAAAGTTTACGTTCCTTCCAGGAACGTCCTCAGTCGGGATTTTGAAGCAGGAGAGTGACGTTGGCGGGTTTGGACGGAGCTATCGCTTTCAAATCGCTTTGTAGCTCGAACGGTCGCCGGCGAAATACGGTTCGAACGAACATGTGGTAAGAGATTAATTAGTAATTGCCTGTGTGTATTATTTGTAGTGTTACTCTTTAAGTTTACAAAAAGTTACTTACTTCTACCTTTCTTGTATGAAACTACCAATGCCCAAAAAAAATTTTTTGTCTACCTACTTTTTTGGCATATCAATACGGATGTAGTGTCATGAGGAACTTGGTTTGATATTAAAAATAAGTTTTATAATTTTTGTTTATCAAACTTTCTCCAGGTTTCCAATTTTATGCGCTCTCTATTACTTTTTCTTTTTTTAGCACAGTCCGGAAAGTTTTATGTTTGGGTAACAGATAATGATTCAAAAGTAAAGATCAAGATGTATGCGGAATAATGTCAAACCTCAAATCAGTTATTGATTAGTATTCGTGATTAATGGTTTTCCCCTCCTGAAGGTGATCTGTGAGAATAATTCTTTCCAAAAAAAAAAACTGATGCCATCACCTTTCTAGCGGATGGTACGCTTTCCGCCTTTTTCGGAGCTGGTTTACCTTCAGGTTTCATTTCCGATGTATAATGGGAAATCCAACATTCGTCAATGGTGATGAAATTCTGTAAAAATATGTTGGATCTTTCTCATACAGTTGTGTACATATTCCTTTTTGCTCTAGAGTAAACAATCGCGGCGCCCATCTTGGGCAAAGTCCTTTTATATGCACTTTCTCAGTTAGATGTCTGTACCTTTACTTAGTGGACCACTTGCATTGGTCTGCCAGCTAAAGCCATACCATGGGCTTTGTGGATGATTTCTAGCTTAACAGCTGTTTTCAGATCTCTAGAACGTAATGCATTTTCAATGCTCATTCTACTCCGCTTGAATTCATTTACTTAACGTTAAATGACTTTATTAAAAGGATATGAGTCATCCAATTCTTCGGTGGATTTTCTCCTCTAGTTTCCTTTCCAAAAAAAGGAACTGAATTACATCACAAATTTCAAATTTATCCATTTTGCATTACGCCTGACATGCAGTTATTTAAACAATTGTCAAACAAAGAATGAAAAAATTTATGAGCACATATAGTTGTCGTCCTTTTAGTATGTGAATCATTCATTGCTGACACGACACCCATAAGAAATGCCAAACGAAATTTGGAACCTAAAAAACGATAAAAAACGGATTATCAACTAACGAAATTTAAAAAAAATACACGTGACGATCCTTTGAAGACCCATTTTTATCTTAAAACTTCAGTCAAAAATTAAAAAATAATATGTGAGGAAATTAAAAACAAAACAAATATTAAGCTTACAGTGGGCAAGTTAAATGAAGGAAAAAACGAAGGAAGATGTTTACCACCTTTAAATTTCAAAATTGAAATGGATTGAATTACGCCCAAAAAGGTGTGAAAGGATGCACCAAGAGAAAGGGCTAGACCAAAAAACTAGTTTCAATGACAACAAAAAATAACTAAGATGATGAATGCTCAAAGGCGAAAGCGAAAAAGAAGAATAAGAAGTAAGAGGAAAAGGAAAATCGAAAGGGTTAAAATGTGACACTGATGAAACAAAAATACACAGTTGATTTTGACCAATGAGTGCAACAAGGAATGCCGTGGAGTTGTGCACCAATGAAATTTGGTATACTATTTGATACTACGCTTTTGCTATGTCCCAAGACATATCCGTTATGAAGCCAAAACAGTGTTCTAAACAAGAGTTACATTTGACGCCGACGAAAAACAGTGGCGAGAGTTTCAAATCGACGAACTCTCTAAGAATTTATGCTGCCTTAAAGAAGAAATATTTGATAAAATCTACAAAACGTTCTGCTTGATATTGATACATTGCCAACGTACAACTTCAATGTGTTTTTCTTTTTTGGAGAGACGAACGCAATCTTGGGACTTGCTCAAAAATTCTTGAATTGTCGATGCTCAACAAAAACAGCCAGATCTTGGTGGAAATGTATAATATTGGTCTGGTTTTTTGAACTTAAGCTTTTGAGATGATCCACTAATTATCCTTGAAAACTGGGTATTTTAGAAATAATCAGCCGAAGTTAGAACACAAAGCGAACGGAACAAAAAATGATTAGCCATTATTAAGAAATGACCAGTGTCTTACCAAAACACTTACACACATAGCAGATATATCAAATGGATCGAGTGGATAGAGAAAAAAAATCAATTTTTTTTAGAAAAATCTCCTTTTTTCAAAAACCTTAATTTTTTCCGTGTTTTCTCACCCCAGGAAAAAGATAGAGCTCCCTGAAATTAGGCCTTCCGACAAACATGGGTATTTTGAGTACTTATTATTCCCCAACACATTTCCAAAAAGTTAGGGCGCTAGCTCATCTTGAAAGCGAGTTATGGCCATGGTTATAATTTTTAAAAAACTTTTGACCGATACTGTATACACAAAGTAGACATAGGTTGACTGGCTGCAGTTATTGCAGGCATAACAGTAGATGAATATCGAACGGAGTTTGAAGTTTAACATACTTGTTAATGGCTACCTTCTCACCTTGAACTTTCAGAGTGCAATCCGAATCTATTTGTTGATCAATGTTGATTAGTTGGTGTGGCAGAAAGTTATTTGAAGAAAGTGACGGTATTTGCAAGGCAAACTGGATGTCATGTGCCTCGATTTTCTCCTCCTACTAAACCTAACAATAAGTGAAATAAACTTGGTCACTTTTCAAAATACAATACCATTATCTTTCTTCCAATAGTAAATTAAAAATAAATATGCGGAGAATTGCGACGAACGAAGAGCTTGAGTAAAAAACTTGTTAAATATTGTTTGGTCAATTAAATTATGCTCTTTTGTCTCCCAGAAAATGACAAGACATTCCTCCTTGATCTTGTGAAGTTCTGGCGTCTCTAAGTTAGACAGAAAAGGAACAGAACGAACCTACAGAGATATTCCATAGATAAATCTTTGGTTTATTAATAATGAAATAACGCAGGAAGACTGGAACATTCTCCAGACCAGAAATATTTGCAGCTCATGAAACCAATATGGAATTTTGAGGAACTACATGAGTGTGCGTGACATTTTATGACAGGAAACAAATTATTAAAATCTCATTTCGAGCTACATGGTTGCTGATTCAATAAAATAGGAAATTGCTAGTGTTTTGTATGTATTTATCGAACGATATTATTTCATGGTAAAAACTTGCAAAAATTCCATAGATATTATCATTGCTGTAACAGAAACGTTAAAGGAAATGATAGATGGCCAGGAGGATAAGCATTAGAAGTCTGAAGAAGTTTGTTAGATAAATAGACGAAGCCACTACATCGGGATCTCTAAAGCCTCTCACCATTGTGTGGGTTAAGTTACAGATTTCTGTAATCTAACACTCTGGTTGTGCCTATGACCCACAGGAAATGTTTTGCTGGAAGATCTCCCCGATAGTAGCGGAAACGTCAGGCAAACATGTTTTTCTAGCGCAAAGGAAATGCCTATGGTGCTTCCTCCTAACAGTATTTTTCTGGCCTCTGGAAGGCCACCGGCCCTCTGGGCACGTTCATATTCATCGTTCGAAAACAATCGGGCGCGCGCGAGCGTGCAATTAGGCACGAATTGACGCAAGTGGAGCGCCGCTGCGGGCACGATAACATTCCACGCGCAAACAGAAACTTTATCTAGGTGATGTTTTGCCATGTTATTGCGCCTCGCGCTCGCAGGTTCGCAAACAGGCTGCTTGCAACACAGTACGTGCTGACATAGGCAGCAACGTCTAAGTGGCCTTAAATAGGCGGTAATTCAATTAGCTGTTCTTAATTATCGGGCGATTTTACTGTCCGAAGTTTATTGGGAAGGTTCCACGTATGACCTTGTAGAGTGATCGCCTTGATTGCAATTTGGTTGATTTTTTCTTGTTTGGAGACTATCAACAGTAATGTCAATTAAAACATGGTTTGGACCTTTACAAGTTTCATATTCTTAGACAATACCTCATGTTGTCTTCATAATGTTCTCAAATTAGTAGGCAACCAAGGAAGAGAACGAAGATGCATATGTTGTTCTTCACTCTTTATTCTTTTTTTACCTTTAACTAGAGTATGTGCTTGTTCTAAATAAATCTTATCCATTAAATTAAGTAACTTTAAAGTAAGACCTTGGGTGTCTAGTGTCTTCCAATTTTCTTTCAAGTCTTGCGTTGATACCTTTAGAGATTACTATAGCAATGGTGTATCAGTTTTGACATATTCTTTATTTTATCTTTTCTATACTTGCGACATTGTTCTGCCTCACGTGCAACAGTTGCAAAACCGCTCGGTATATTTACCTCTCCGCCAATTCGTGAAGCGTAACGCGATCTGATTTAATTCCACTCAATTTCTACTTTCTAGGCGTATGGCGAGACGTTTGAAAGGCGTTGCACAACTTTTTCGGCAACTAGTTTATATAACGCCATGTCACGCGCTTAGTCTATGTCGTCCGAAACCTCGCTCACAGTTTTAGGTTCACGTGTTGTCCCGCTAACATCGAAATTGAGGCCTCACTAAAAATTGAAACAGGCATTGTCGCGCGCAATAATCGTCAATAATTCCCCAAATGCTAGTTTTTTTTTAGATATGGCAACATTGCAAAACAATCATTAAAATTCGAAAACTTCAAATTGTATTCTCGCACCCTGTAGCATAAATATAATAATTGAAATTGGGGTCGAAATTGAAAGTTTGAAATGTTTAATTTTTTTAAACGTGGCAATGTCGCATTAAAATTACATTCCTTTATTGGCTAATTGAAATTGTTACTATATTTTAAATATATTTTCAAAAATTTGCTTATTTTGTAAACCAAAATCCCCTATCCAACGAGTCAGCAATTGGCCACACTGGTTGCGACAACGTAAACAAGCAGGAAGTGGTGAAATAGAAAGTAAGCCCGGAGTGAGGTTATGTCGCCTTATCTGCTTTGGTTTAATGCAATTTTAATTCGCTCCAATGGAAGGCAAGTAACCGATAAACAGTTAGAGAATGGCCATTATTCGGCCGCAATTCATTAAAGAATTATTCATTTCTGTTGCACACCCGCACACGTGAAAACGATTAGGGGGTGTTCCGTTCAGTTTTGGTGCTTAAAAATTAATTTTGAACGCGATTAGTTTGTAATAATGTGTAGGTTGGGCCGATTTTGAGCATGCAAATGGAAGTAAGTACGTGCAGACTTGTGACTAAATTTATTCATTTGAATTGTTTCCAGTTTAAAGTTTGTTTCATAGTTCAATTTTCCAGTGTTCTCTTTAAACTAGAAGGTTAATCTTTGAACCCCATCTAACTCGTGATCCCATACACCTACATAAATCTCTGGAGCTGCTTTTAACCTATTGTTGATTAGAAACTAAAAATAATAAACTGTGTTACTACATAAAAATGTAACAAAGTTGTGAGTGAGCAATATAACGGAAAGTTTCTACCGTCGTTAATATCCCATTAATGATTTCTTCATAATTGTGATAACCTCATGAGTTATAAATTTCTACACTTGAGTACATAATAATTAAAGTTTTTTTGAATTGACTAAGGTATGGATACATTTTATAGCATATGCTGCTTGTCATGTGAGCTGCAGATGTTCTTGTTTACTCACATTTTAAACGGAATTTGAACTCCTAGTTACTATGAAAGAATGAACCTTCCTAATGTTCCTTTTTTGTACAGGGAATGCGTGACATGTTCATTCAATCCCAACAATTGGGCACAAGTAGCAGCAGCGGGGTGGTGCAACCGAGGAAACGCAAGGCAGAACACTATATCAGCGACCCATTTGTTCAGCAGCAGCAAACTGCATATGCAGTGAACAGTTCGAGCCAGACAGAACTGAATCATGCTAGTCCAAACAGTCAGCAGCCGTTTGTGCGAGCATCGACCATCAAGTTACTAGACACATACCAACGCTGCGGCCAGAAGGTAGGTTCAACGCTTGTCCATTTGTAAGGCATTTTCCACCTATGAGTGTGATTTTGTAGCGGAAGGCTTGGTCGCGAGAGGGTAATGGTGATAGCGGGGCAGCTTTCACCAACGCAGGTAGCAGCAACGAAGCCACCACGACGGCCCACAGCAAGGTCACTGCGGCCCCTGGGGCCAACCCTCAGCCCCAAGGTAAGCATCGACAACCCTACATTTATTTTAATTATTAACGAAACCTTTTCAAGGAGGCTCTGGCAGTGGGGCTGACGGGGACTATCAGCTAGTCCAACATGAGGTCCTTTACTCCATGACCAACCAGTATGAGGTACTGGAGTTCTTGGGACGTGGTACCTTCGGGCAGGTGGTTAAGTGCTGGAAGAAAGGCACCAATGAGATCGTCGCCATCAAGATCCTTAAAAACCATCCGTCTTATGCCAGACAGGTTTGTAACCACGGTTTGCCTGTTTTAAGTCGCCACCTCAATTTGTATCTTTTTGTAGGGTCAAATTGAAGTCAGCATCCTATCAAGACTAAGCCAAGAAAATGCGGACGAATTCAATTTTGTGCGAGCGTATGAGTGCTTTCAGCACAAGAACCACACATGTCTTGTGTTCGAAATGCTCGAACAGAATTTGTACGATTTCCTCAAGCAGAACAAGTTCAGTCCGTTGCCGCTCAAGTACATCAGGCCAATTCTGCAGCAGGTGCTTACTGCGTTGCTGAAACTGAAGGTAGACCTTTCTCTGCATTTGTTTTTCAGTGCTTTATAATGTATCAAATCTCTTCTTATAGCAATTAGGTCTCATCCATGCAGATTTGAAGCCAGAGAACATAATGTTAGTGGACCCGGTACGGCAACCGTATCGAGTAAAAGTCATAGACTTTGGTAGTGCAAGTCACGTCAGCAAGGCAGTGTGCAACACGTACTTGCAGTCGCGCTATTATCGTGCCCCCGAGATCATTCTGGGCTTGCCCTTTTGCGAGGCCATTGATATGTGGTCATTGGGCTGTGTGGTAGCCGAGTTGTTTCTCGGCTGGCCTCTGTACCCAGGCTCATCTGAATATGACCAGATTCGGTATATCAGTCAAACGCAAGGCCTGCCCACTGAGCACATGCTCAATAATGCTTCTAAAACAACCAAATTCTTCTATCGTGACATGGACAGTACATATCCTTTTTGGCGGTTGAAGACGCCAGAGGAGCACGAAGCCGAGACTGGAATAAAGTCGAAAGAAGCACGCAAATACATATTCAACTGTCTAGATGATATTGGACAAGTTAATGTACCGACTGACCTGGAAGGTGGCCAGTTGTTGGCCGAAAAGGTTGATCGCAAAGAGTTTATTGATCTACTCAAGAGAATGTTAACAATGGATCAAGAAAGACGTACAACGCCTGGCGAGGCTCTGAACCATCCATTTGTGCGCTTGGCCCATCTGGTCGACTATGCTCACTGCAACAATGTGAAGGCCAGTGTGCAGATGATGGAGGTATGTCGCCGTAACGATTATAACAACACCACTACTGCTACACACCATCAACCTACCCAACAAGCGCCTTCCCTGGTGGCCAACTTTGTGCCCAGCTCTAATGGTAACGTCACTTTTACCATCAACAATCAGCTGACTAACCAAGTTCAGAGATTAGTGAGAGAGCGTTCAGGTTATGACAACTTGTATCAAATTTATAATGGACGCTCGGTTGGAAGGCAATACACCACTGGCAGCAGGGCTGATCCCTTCCAGCACCAACTGGTGTCAAGCATTTTGTGTCCAGCAGGATACCAGGGAATGGGTGGATCTCCAGCTAAACATGTGACTGTTGTGCAGCAGCCACCGTTACAGATACAGCCTCCAATCTTGAGCCAACCAGGTCAGCAGCAGTATGTACCTGTTAGCGTGGTTGAGCCCAGTGGCAGGCAGATGCTGCTGACCAATGCCGTGCAGACGTCTTGGCCTGCCAACAGGCAAATGGCGATTGTCCCTTCTTGGCAACAAATTCCACCTCAGCATGCTGCCATTCAGCAGCCATTGTTGTCAGATGCTGCAGATTGGGGCAGACCTTTGATAGTGGACTCATCTGCTATTTTACAAGAGCAGCGGCCAGTATTTCCAGTTGATATGGCTACAGAAGTATACAATCCTGCCATAGTGGAACATTCTGGCTCATGGACGTCCAGCAAGCGCAGTTCTAAAAATCATCATATGCAACTGCCTAACTCACATCACGGACACCATCATTTGATGGTAAGCTGTTACAAAACAATTTAACTTAATAAAAAAAAATAGCACCAAGTCTTTACTATCATAAACAAAAAATTATAGAAAAAATAAGGTATTTGAGTAGACAGCAAAAGTTACCATGTTCTAAATGTTTACTAATTAAATTGTAGGTACCTACTCATCGTTCCCAACATGACAAGAAAGAGCAAACGCAACTCAGTCCAGTGAAAAAACGTGTCAAGGAGAGCACACCACCATCTGAGCATGTAAATGGTTACAACACCGGCAGCACACGCCGAAACCACAGCCCTGGGAACAACGTTCATTGGCAACATGCATCTTCAGTGTCTCAGGTTTGTTGATCCTTCTTGTTCTGTGAGAAAACTAAAGTATGTTTAATAATAAATTTTTAGGGTAAACATGTTCAAACTTATGCCCACGATCACCACCATCATACGAGCAACAACCGACAGCACACAATAACGATTAACGATACGCCATCCCCCACAGTGTCGGTGATAACTATTTCAGACAGCGAAGATGAAACAAGCCCGGCAGCAAACAAATCAGATGCTACAGCCCCTACAAACGCAACCAATAGGCTCGTGCAAGATCTGCCGCCACCTGCTGCTACAAGTCACCGCAAGAATGTAATAAGCTGTGTGAGTGTGGGAGACAGCGACAATGAGGAGCACAATAGTCCTCCAGATACCAAGGTATTCAATAGGGAGGAGAAACCGGTGAGTTGTCTTAACTGCTTCATGTACTTTAGTTACAGCAGCATTATCATCAGGTCATAAAGCACGAGCCAGCCCCACCAAATATGGCTAACTACGCTACGCAGTCCCAGAAGAAGCGCTTGTTAGCTAAGGCGCAGTCTGAGTGCATGTTGAACATGCCTACCAAACAGGAGCCGGGCATCGAGTACCATCAGCATCATCGCTCGAATGAATACCTGATTCCACCTCAACAACAACACATGCACTCTAGCTCACATTGCACTTCTGCTTGTAAGGAGCCCATACAGACTTACCACTACATAAACACCGGGCCAGTGAACCACATCAACAACCAGGAGCAGCATGTGGTGTACACATCAAATGACAAAAGGGTTTCATGGGCACCTCCAGCTGCCCATGCCCCTAGTTCATCCCACAGCAGCCACAGGCGACACTCGGCTGTCCCTGTGGTGAATTTGCGTGACTACAACATACCTACACAAACCCATAAGGAGTACATACAACCACCAGCTGCTCACAGTACTCGTGACAGCCTGGCCGTCGCACGGGAACATCATTTGCTTGCTGCTCCGGGGAAAAGCTGGGCTCATCATCCACAAGCTATACCACAAGGTTACAGGTAAGTTTATGTCCGGCAAATTTAATCTGATATTCTAAAATGGTTTAAATGGTGGCAGGCATGGGAGCTCTCATTTATCACCTCAACCGCTAGCGGCTGCTCCACGCTTGTCTCCGCAGCATCCGCTTGCAGCAGCTGGCCAGCCCTTGTATCATCAAACGGAGCTGTATCGTAGGCCAGCCGTGTATGTAACCACTACCCAACCTGCATATCTTCCTGCTACACATCAAGTTGCACCTGCAGGGTAAGTTTAATAACAAATAGTTAAACAATATTCCTATTTGAATTTATTGTAAATATTCTTGTGAATAAAATAAATTTAACAAACATAACTAATCAAAATTTAGGTTTTGTAGTTGAATTATAATGTCTCTTCTTTTGTTTACTCAGTTTGTATACACCAAGAACAAACTGAAATAATTTAAAACTTTTTATAACTTTTTTCCCTTTATATAACTACTGATAATTATTTTTGCTTCAGGTATGCTATCTAGATATTACGTTTTAGAGAGGTGCCTGTGTTTGATTTTGCATCTTATATTTTGTGGAAGGACACAGTTTTGAACTTAACTATTTTTGGGAGAATGGGTGTAGATATGTGTTAAAAATTACTTGCAACTAAAGTGTATTCAATTGTTCTTTTAATTTTTACTAATTTGATACTTATGACTTTGGTATAATTTACTAGCATAGAATAATAACAATGTATTTTATTAGAGAAATTGGTTTGTTAGATTGTAAATTTAGGCAAATAAGTGTAAAATAACAATTAGATTCTTATTGAAGACTTTGAATGTTTCAATAATTTTCCCACGACTAAATTTATCTAAGAGCAGCTTGTATTATTAGATTATAAAAATGTCACTAAATCTGAATTCAAACATAAACAGTGTTTTGAAGCAACACAGTTTCGTGAAAACTGAATATGATAAAAGGAATACCTAGGAACTTTGAGAAATACTTCACAAGCTATTTATTTAAACTTCTTGGAATAGTCTCATCAATTGATTGAATAGAGACTACAGTTCTAATAATGGTTTTTAGTGGGCTACAAGTACAACAATACAACATTTAAGCATGGGATTTGGGCCGAAGAGAACAATGGATACACTAAAAAAAGATTAACAGTGGAACTTTGCGCAATATTTTGGAAGTAGATGCAATTTTAGGATGCCCTGCTCATCATGCCCATTTAAAGGTTAACGGGTGGTGAAGATGAGGAAAAACCTTCCCCTACTTGAGGGCATTCTAACACAAATGTTTAGGGAACAAAGTGGTTGTGTCAGTGGATATAATTAGAATAGTTAACAATATTGTGATTTATTAATTGAGTTGAATACTATATTTGAATATTTAAATGACAAATTCAAGTTCTTCTTTCTCTAATTGTTATGCCCTTTCAAGTGTCAGAATTTAGGATTCGTTACCTTGTAAAAAATTTTTCACCCCTTTCTGTCTCTTTCTAGTATTCTTATTTCTTCTACTTTTCTCCCTTTTCGTTTGCCTATCTGTTATTCTTTCCATCCATGTCTTCTTTTTAGGTGTCTGTACTTATTCCATTTGTATTCTTTCCATTCTCTGAACAATCGATTGCTGCTTTAAATTATTTTTGATTTATTCATTTCTTATTCTGTCTAGTTTTGTTTTTCTCATAATTGTTCTCATGTATCTCATTTCTACTGTATTTATTTTACTTTTTTGGTTATGTTTTACCCATACTTTGCTACTGTATAATAAAGTCTGTGTTGTATACTATCAGTATGGTTTTGTTTTCTGTTTTTCTTTTCTCATTATGGTTCTCTATTGAATGCATAATGTGTCTTCATTACTTTTCCTATTTTATTAGCTTTGTCCAGTTCTGTTTTTCCATCATCTGTAATAATAATGCAGAGATATTCATAAAAATAAAGTTATAGTAAAACCCAATGATCTTAAATGCCTTTTAAAAAGTTGTAAACAAGACTTTGATATTTGTATAAGCCGCAGTCACATGTCATTAGTAGTAGTTTGTCTTTTTTGCTTGCAATACGGGTGACTGCGGCCATATAAATATTACAGTTTTCTTTACAACTTTTTAAAGGGCATTGAATGTCATTAGGTTTTACTATAACTTTATTTTTATGATTATCTCGGCAGTATTACAGAAAAACGGTTTTAGTTGCTGAACTTTATTTTTATATAAATCATTCTGGGGTCTACGACCATATAAATTATATATTTTTGGAATGTGCACATCAAAATCTTTCATTTGATACCATACGATACATTAGTCAAAATTAATTTTTTTTGCTCTTTGTATTTTTGTTTTCTTTTCGTCATATTGGTTTAATGTAACGTCATATAGCCCGTGACACACACAACATCAAGGCATCTCATTTGTTAAAATGTGATGAATAGTTTAGGAGCTACGAGAAAACAGATGACCATACATATTAACTAACTAATTGACATACATAGAATGCTAGAATCATAACCCTCCTTTGGCTTTACTTTAGTCGGATAAAAAGTGACCTCCTTTAAGATCTGTCGGTTACTTATTATTTTTGTATTTTCGGTCTGTTATTTCTTGTTTATTATTATTTTTGTTTAATCTGTGTTTATTTCCGTTTTCATTTTGTTTATTTCTTCCTCTGTCCACAGTGAAGAACCTAGTATGTCACCTTGGTCAAACTCCCCCTTCTTTTCATTCAGGTATTGGTAAAATTTTCTTTACTGCTTATGAGATTGAATAATCTTATCAGTAACTTTACGAAGGAGTATTATGGAGCACAGCACATTTGATGCTTCATGTGTCTATTAGCTACACTATTGTGGTATTAAGTGTTGTAAAAACATTTTCATGGACCTATGCCATGTAAACAGAAAAGTTTTCTTTGCCACATTGGATAAGCAGTCAAGGTCTCTTCTGCAAGCTTTTGCTTCATACCATTACTGCTAACAACATCATCTATTATCCACAAAACAAATTGTTATAATGGAGAAACATCATGAGGTCTAATGTTCTATGGTTTTCAAAAAATTGTTCAATGAAATACAGTAGATACAATAATTATATGCTCTATACTTAAAAAACCTTGCTATTGCAGCGATTTGTATATGACAAATTATCTGACATTCTGTATTCTGTTAACGTCAATTTGACTAGCAAAAAAAGTTGGTATAATTTTTTAACCAATTAATAGATCAATCAAATGTAAGAGTAGTATTAGTTTATGGAAAGTCTGTCTTATAGATATGAACGTGTTCTCTCCACTATTGCAATTTTTTCACCAGTCACTAAAAAAATCATTCTAAGAACAAAAACATGGAAAGTAAAATTGAAGAGGTTGAACATATATTTAAATTTAAAATAAATTAACTCTCTTATTCAAGAATACAAAAAGATCATTCCTCATCGTAAAAACACATAAAGTTGCAGATAAAGAGATTTATTGTTAATTTTAACTGTTTTAGAGTTGCATAGACACAGAATACCATATAATGGTGAGGCTTTGTACCGCCTGTGGGAGTATGGCTTGCAAACTGCCCTTGCTACCTATTCGTCACACATTAGACAATTACATACTTCTTTGAATTGAATATAGATGTTTGAATTAGTTTTAGTGGTCGAGTGGTCTTACCTTCTTCTAACCCTTTGTGTATTATAACGATTTGTTAATGACTATCTACCCAGCTGTCTTAGTAATCGATGATATACCCACATCTCCTTTCAACATCGCTTCAGTGAGTGCTCATACTTCTATGCCATAAGGCAGTACTGGTCATAGTAATAGACCATTCTCATTCTTTGTTTTAGGATAAATTGTGACTGCATAAGACTTCTTTCATCTTAATAAAGATTTCTTAGGCTTTTTCTATTCAGATCTTTATTTTGACCGTTGGGGTCTCATTGATCATTGATATTGCTTCCAAGATAAAAGAATTTATTGGTCTTCTTCAGCTTTATGCCATTGATGGTCATACCATTGGTTATAATGTTGGTTTGCTTGTGACAATATAATTCGTCTTATTGACATTAATCTTTAAACCAAAAGCTTTACATGTATTGTTTATTTTAGTCATTAGATTCTGTAGATCTCTACTGCTGGTTAAGATGAGTGTGTCATTAGTGGATGTAATATTGTTGGTGTTTTCCATTAATGATTATTCCTTCTGTTGCATAAATAAGTGTTTGATTGAATATACCTTTAGAGTACAGGTTAAAAATTAGGGGGGGCAGAATGCACTCCTTTTTTAATACTGATTTCCTTTGATGTTTGATGTGTAACTGACACCACCACTGTTTGATGTTGGTACAATTTAGCTATCATACATATTATATTGAAGGCTTTTTCGAAATCTATTTAGCATTAGAATACGTGGTTGATATCTCGATGTCTTTGAATCAGCATTTAGGTACTAAATGAAGCTTCTCAAATCCCCAGTCCATTTCGGAAACCAAATTAATAATAATAATAATAGTTCCCCGTAGCAGGCCCGAAGGCCTATGGGGATCATAACAGAATAGATCTGCTACATTCTAGAGCCTACGGTACACAAGGGTAGTAACGTGGCTAGCGCTACGTACCGACCGCCTATTATTAGCCCAGAGTTTGACCTCCAGGTACTCATTTTATTGCAGCCTGAGTCGAGCTGGGCCGTAAAAATGGCAGTGATCGAATTGGCGAGAGCGGGATTCGAACCCGCAACTCTTGGTTTCGTAGTCTAGTGATCTATCCACTAAGCCACCACAGCTCTGGAAACCAAATTGGTTCTCGCTAATTTTTTCTTTGATTTTCTGACATGCTGTTCCTCAAAAATATCTTTAATATATCACTCGTCAAGCTAATAGATAGAAAGTTGCTGCATTTCGTTGGTTTGGTTTTTTTGGTATAATAAATGTAGATTTCAGCCAATCAGTTGGTATAGTTTTGTGTTATTATATATGGTGTTAAAAAGATTGCTTCTATTCCATTTTCTTTTAAAAACTAGTATTTTGCTACTTACTTGGTCGGGTCGAATCGCTTTCTCGTTTTTTGCTCGATGAATCACTGATGGTTCCATCATGGCATCTGTTGAGTTGGTCAGATCTACTATCCTCGAATAATTTTTGAGACGTATTCTCTCTCCCCATCTTTTAAGTTTTTGTGTGGTACCTAATATTATATTTCCATTGCGATCTTCTTAGTTTATTTAGTGTTTGTGTTTATATAATATCATTTACTTTTTAAATTTTGTATGTACATGGAACAGATTGTTTTCTATCGTATTGTTCAATTGGTGTGTACTTTTTTCTTCTTATTTCTCTACGAATTTCGTTAAACAATTGTTACATAATATTATTCTGCCAACCAGTTACTCTAATGCACATGTATGAATGAGGGAGATTTTTGAGGTTTGTAACTGAACATATGTGGTGTTGCTTGTTGCATTTGCAATGACTGGCTAAATGTATATCAAGTTTTGTGGGAAAAGTTGAAACATTCTCTTACAGAAACATCAGGCGTTCGACAATGATGTAATAAGTGTAGTACGAATAAAGGCATCATACAAATGATTAAGAAATGGCCAGGAATCTGTTGAATATATGCATTCCATGTTTTGGAAAACCAACGCTAAACTGAACTCCGTAAAATCTTAAATATGTACAGGCTACAATCAATAGAAGCGTCAGAGTAGTCCAGTGGTTGAGGCGCGGGCTGCGGTGCGGCAGATCCGGAGCTCTATAATGCCTGACGGGTGGCCTACTCAGTCACTGAAAATAATTGTGTACCTGCGTTTACTCAAACAAGGGGTAATAATAGCGGTACTTGTCACATCGCCCCACATCAGAGATGGTGCGTGACGACTGAGGGTCAACATATAGAATCGTTAACCTCTCTGTTTGCAGGCCATGCTCCCATGCGAGGCTTTAGAGCCTTACCATTACTATTATTATTATTACAATCAATAGGGATTGGTGAGTTTTTTGTTAAGCTGTCTTAGTACTAAATTGTAGCCACAAAATCATGTTTTATCTTGTCACCATAGTTTTAAGGTTTTTGCATAATTTTGCAATAGTAATAACTAGTTTCAGTGTTCAAATGAATCAGATTTTCTTAAACAAGTCAGTAGAGGATGACAATCTCAGTCATATGAGGTTATGATTAATTGAATCTATTTATTGAGCATGTTTTTTTTTTTATTAAAAATAACTACAAATATGAGAATTAAGGATCTTAATAAAAAAGAATGGAAAGGTAAAGAACACAGAACTTCGAGAATAACGCAAGGAATAAATTGATGAACAAAACATTTAAATGATAATGCAAACCATACTAACCTTTACTATATATGGATAGAAACGATGAAAGATCTGAACAATAAGTTTATGTATGTACAGTGTATCAATGTGGTGATACAAGTTTCAATATAGTTTCTGGTTGAGTATAACTTCATCTTACCAAAGCTAGGTCTCAATTTTGGAAGATCACATGCTATCACACAATGAACAGCATTTACTGTAGCCAATGTTTTGTGATAAGACTAACGACTGTTTGGTAACAGAGCTATTGTTTGAAAGGTTTTGGAACACCCTCCATAGTCTCGTGCCATGAGCCTTTGTGATTACAATTTATTTCCCCAAAAACAAATTCAGAAGCATTGAGATTTTTTGTTAAGCTGTCTTGTCTAAATTGTAGCCACAAAATCATGTTTTATCTTGTCACCATAGTTTTAAGGTTTTTATAATTTTGCAAAGTCAAATAGTTTCCGACTGTTCTGAATATGAGTTTACAAATCTGACATCACAATCTCATCATATGAGGTTATGTTAATTAATTCTTATTTTCTCAGCATTTTTTTTTTTTTTTTTTTATTAAACATTTCCTTATGCCCACTGTGTGGCTTTAGGTTTCATTATAATAGAAGTTGTCAAAATAATAATTGCAAGAATAAATTGATGACTAATATTCCTATCATTTAAATTTAATGTAACCCATATCATGCCAACCTTTACTTTATATGTTAGATCATGTGTCGTGAATAGTTTATCGTAGTCATGTATCAATGGTGGGGACACAAAGATTTAAGAATTATTATTGGTTGATACTAACCTACATCTTGGCCCAAAGCTAGGGCTGGTCTCAATTTCAGATGGAAAGTACATAGTATACAAGAATCATTGGCTAACTAAGGCCAAAACAACGGTTGTAGGTCAACAATTTTTTTTGTAGTTGTTTACATTCTGTAACTATAGACAAGAAATTTACTACTCCAAGCAGAACTATATAATAGGCTCTCTCAAAAAGTGAAAAGTATATTATGCTGTAAAGGCAATAGTCTTAGTTTTTCAGGGCCTGTAAATGATTCTCCTGATTGATTGAGAATGGGAAAGCTGTTATTAGTGACTACTATGTAGTACTTTTGGGAAGATGGCGATTGCGGAAAAAATTTCTTAAATAGACAAAAATGTTTTGTTCCGCTTACTTATCCTGGAAAACTTTTACCATTGGTATGGAGGAGCAGATGCTTAATCTGTCACTAGTCTCTTTCTTCACCTGCATCCAGCCAAGTCTCTTGCCCTTTAAACTTTTATTTTTCTGTACTGTTCCTCGTTTTCTTTTATGGCTGGTTTTCATTTCCCACATCTCTTACAAGTTTATCTTTGCACATCTCACCATATGGCCAAATTATTTTAACTGCTGTGTCTTAATTTTATTTAATACACTTCATCTGATTACTTCACTTCAATTTATTTTTGTTGCTTACTTCTTCAACCTTGGTAATGCTACTATTTTACATATCTTAATGTCATTTTAGTTACTTCTCTTTTATTGAGGAATGCTTTATGTACTGCGCTCCATATAGCAACATCACTTTGTTTCCCCTTTCTTGTATCACAAATATAAAATATTTTGTTATATTATATTTTGTCCCTCGACAATTTCCTCTATTTTATTAGCACCAGTCATAGTTTCTGGTTTCTTCAGGTTTATTTTCAAGTGGTATTTAAGAGACCGCAATCTTCCGTTTTTATATCCTAGCTCTTTTTTCTTTTTTATGTCCTTCATTTTCGTGGTATTCTATTACTTTTCTATGCTAGTTGTATAATTTGGTTTATCCCCTCAATTTCTGCAAACTTAATCGATTCTAAACTTATTTGACATATGCCAAGGGCTTTACCTGCTTTTTAAGTCTTTTACTTGTCTTTTGTACTTGTATATTTCCTATTGGGTCTACTAATTGCATTCTTCTTGTTTTTTTGCACCTTTCCTATTCTTCTTTGTGTTCTACTTTTTCTTTCCCCACTTATATTCTCCAAATTTATTTCTGCTGCTGCACATTCCCAATTTCTATTTTTCCTTTAATTATTCTCATATCCATTACGACTAAATAATGGCCACTTTCGACCTCAAATTCATTTCGTACATTGATGGTGGTTTATTTCTCTCATTTTATTTGTCTTGATCAAGAAAATGCCACACATATGTTGAATCATGTATTGTCTACTACCGTTTCATTCAATGTCCAAAAATAAAATTTTTTTGTATTCACCAACTTTGCTCTTTCAGTATTCTTCCATTCAGATTCTCAATTATTGCTGTTTCCTCGCTTGTATGTTTTCCTTGCTTCTTATGGTTTATATTCCATAACTTATCTTTTTCATTTCTAGGTCTATTCGTGAATTTTTTTTACCGTTTTCAGATTTTACTTTCTTATTCAGTTTTACCTTTAGAATACCATTACATTGTTTTGTTAGTTTTTTAGCATTTCTTTTTTCTATTCTCTGTCCCTCATCTTTTATTATCTTTGTTTACAGGGTTCCATATCCATGTTTGTCTATTTTTTTTAGTATTTTGCTGTGATTGTTTTTCTGTCTCTTCTTCTTTTGCTATTTTTCTGATAATTCATTGTATTTATATTTGTGTTTTAGACATTGTCATGTATAAATATTTTTGTTTTTTAATTTCTAAAATTTTGTTTATTTCTGGATTTTCCTTAATGAAATTTTGTATTCCAATTTTTAAGGATTCTTGGTCTCTTAGTCTATTTTTAGTCCTTATAATACGATATTATTTTTCTGTCTTTCGATTTTCCAATTTTTCTTTAAATATTTCTTCCTTTGTTAGATATTCTTTTTTCTTCTTTCTACATATTATTTTTTCTTTAACTTTTTTAACATCTAATTTCTTCTTGTTTCTTTTTAAATTCATCTTTCAGCTTTTGATGCTTTTGATTGGTTTCTTTTTATTTCTTTCTATTCTTCTAGTTTGTTGCTTAGCAGCTCCGTTTGTTGTATTGCTAGTATATTTATTTTATCACTTGCAGAGTGGTTTCAATTTATCCTTGCTATTTTACAGCTTCACTGCAGTGCTACGAATTGTAGTTCCAGCTTTTCAAAAACTCTTTTTTCGTTTCCACATAATCTTGTAAAGATGACACACTTTGTGGTCTTGGTCTATTAAATTCGCTTGAGGGCTTATTCATGTGTTTGTTTACACTTTTAATCTGCTAACGGTCTTGTATTTTAAATATTCCCTTATAGTGACCACATGATTGAACTAAGGTTTGAAATTCTTCTGCATCTACTCTTCTGCATACCACCTATTCTGTATACAGAACCATTGTTAATATGGAGATGTATTTGGCATTGAAGGTGGTCCTGTGAATTTTTTCTATGCTTTCTTATTTTTTACAGTTTCTGTTCAAAGTATATTTATAGAATATTTTTGTATTATTATTTTAATAAAGTTGTGTTTTTACGTTGTGGTTACCTGTCTAAATCATCTGGGTTGATTTTCCGCTGTTTATTGTTACTTTGACTTGACCCTCAAATCCTGTTTGAACTTCTCATTTCTTAATCTGTTTATCTTAGGGATTTCTCTAATTTCTCTCGATAATGTTCATTGTATATTGCATAGTATAATCTGCATTGATATTTAAATGTCGAATATTAAAATATTGGCTTCGTTTTGTGGTATTCTATATATTTTCCAAGCCTGTTCTTTATATCCTTAATTACATCATGTAGTACCAATGCAAACAACCGTGAATTTAGTATTTCCCACTGTCTGTCTATCTCCTATTGAAGTTTGAAAGGATTTTTCTTTATTACATGTTTTTATATAAATTTTACTGTGTTCATCTAATTAGTTTGCTGTTGAAAGCTTTATCAAGGTCTGAGAAGCAGCATCGTTTGGTTCTTTCCTAATACTTGTCCTTATAGTTGTTTGACATTGAATCATTGATTATTTGTACCTCGTCCAGTTGTAAAATGTATTATGAGCTCTTTAGAAGATGATTGTCGCATATTTTCTCATTCCATTTTCTAATATTTCTTCATTGATCTTTCTTAGGATGTTACACAATATCTTTCTATAATCTTTATTATTTGCTTTATTAAAGACGAGTGCTTTATTACCCGCTCTCAAACGAAAATTTTCTATCACTTGCGGTTCCGGAAATATAATACCTCGGCCGCGCCTGCCGCCAAGCCAGAATTTGTCCTTCGGAGGCGTTCGCGTCGGAAAGGCACGAATAATGTGTGACAGCAGCAGCACTCATAATTTTTTTATATATATAATTACTATAATCAGTACCATTTCTCAATCTACTAGAATTATGTCGTTCTTCCATACTTTGCTTATGATTTAGAGCAGTAGCTCTAGCGTTTTCCACAGTTCTTTTGTGATTTATTTTTTGTTATTGGTTCTTGTGGCTTAAGTTAGCTGTCTTTTATTCTTTCTTTACTTTCTTTTATTTACTTCTTCAACCCTCTATCTTTATTTTGTTCTGTACCATTGCATAATTCCTTAAAATGTTGTCTTATGTTGCTGTTTGCTATTATGTTTATTCTGTATCGTTCTTCCTCGTTATTAGTTAAAAAAGTTCTAACGACTATTTCTTAACTTCTTGAATCCTACAGATTTTTGAATATTTTTCCGTGTTATGATTATAGCCTCTCATTGAGGATCCATTTGTTGTATTTTTGCTTGATCATTTTGTATATGTTTTTCTATTTGAGTTTTCTAATTGATTAGAATAGTTCATGAAAGGAAATGATAGATATGATAGGATCATTTAAGCAGAATCAAGATTCTTCTCCGAATTAAAATTTTTTTAATTTTTGGACATAATTTCAAGTTTTACAAATTTTTTTCTTATAAGACAGCTTGATCATGGCAAATTGTAAGTCCTTATCATTGTGGTCAATTTAACTATAGTCATTTTAGAGGGTGTTTTTGTACTCATGGAGGTATTTTAGAGTATATGAATCAAGATACTTCACGAAACACCCTTGTAACGCTAACAAAAACTATGTATTATAGCTTCGTGTTTGTTACAGAAGAGCACTGCCGCCACCACCTGCTCATCACTCCAGTGCCCGGCCCGTGCTCGCGAGCCATACTACCCACCCATTGCCGGCGCATTTGCAGTTCCCCTCCCATCCTCAAGTAGCCGCTGCCTCATACAGCTTTGCGCCCCTGAGTCCTGCGAAGACTCACCAGTACCAAGCGAGTTTGTGGTTTGCCGAGTGAAAACTCTGCAATGCTGCTGCCGCTGACACCTGACCGGTGTCAGAAAGTTTTACACACTTACATTTATCGTTGGTAGGTTTGTTTCTCACTTCTACTAGCACATAAGACTAAAGTGCGATAATATTGCATAACGCTAAATTCATCTACTGCCAGCTGTATTTGTTGTGTTGCATTTCTGTTCAAATACTCGCCTCGTTTGATTCTGCCTGATGTAAGTGGCCTTGACGAATAATTAATTATAGGTATAGTTCTGTTTACTGCAAGAGTTCAAAGCATGTAACACCAAAACCCGTTTGTTTGAAGTGGCAAAATTAAGGTTCTTAAGTCAATTACTACTCTAAGCTACCGTAGATCAATAGATTAGTTTGAGTTGGTATCGCAGCCGCTCGTTTCAGTTCCAAATTGACGGGGCTCGTATATTCTAGTCTAATCGGTTTATTCCGGCAAACTTCGTGTGGGTAACGAAGGCATGAATGGGTGGACTAACGTTTATTTATGCAATATTATCCTGCAACGAATCCTCACTCGTTTAAAGCCATCTTAGGGTTAGTCAAAGTGCAATTCTTTTTAATTATAGTATTTAGTTTCCTTGCATTTTATAATCACCTTGTACATATGCTCGATTGATTAGTTTTAATTTGTTATTTGTTACACTGTGGCTATTGATTGCTGTATTAATTACTATTATAAATTAATAATCATTAACATTATCTGTAGTTGAGTGTAGGCGATGCTAAGAAGCACTGGTGTATGAACTAGTTAATTTTAAGGTATTTTGTTATCTTGTGCAGATATTGCAAGTTTATTTTAAGTTTTATTCGGAGAAATCTGAGAACGTGTGATAAGTGACGAAACAGAAACTTGAAGTCGCACCGTTTTAGATTTTAATTTAGTGATTATTTGGTCTAGTGAAGTGTAGCGAGGTTAATTTCTTTGATTTAAGCACTTTTATGTTAATGTTGAATTTTAGCGCGACTGGGCGCCGCGTGCACATAGCAAAGCAAGCAAGCTTACAGTTGCACAGTAAGTGTTTTAAGTTGCATCGCAACATCACGTGCATTTTAACCGTTCGGTACTCGGTAGGTTTTCTAATCATCTAGAGTAGAATGTGCCTGGAAGATGCACCACTCACATTATGTCTGTTCGGGCACCATTTTAGTTAATTTTGTAGCCATGGGTGTGGGGTAGTCCAGAGGGGCTGGAGTTTGTGCAGGAGTTGGGGCCCTCGGAACTCTGGCTGCACGGGGTTTACTCGTCGCCGTTGTGAGGGTTCCCAAGTCTGATTAGAAGCATGTATAAATATATAAATCGATGTGCCTGTTAGTTTGACTCTCCGTTCGTACTCTATGTTTGACGTTTGCCGACGTAGATAGCTGTGTGTCTTTTCAGCAGTAATTAACGTCACTGGAGTTACGGCAATAGTTGTGATATCTAAGATTGATCATTTCAAGTTGTATAATAATATGATTATACATATGCCTAATAGAGCTGCCATGGGGTGCGAGCGCGCGTACGCCGCGCCCAGGGCGCGCTTGCAGCCCGCGGCGCATTTTATCTGAAATTAGATGGTACGATACCTAAAACTCTAGGATTAGAGTTATATTAACTGGTAGTTGTACAAAAAATAATATTTTTGGATTGTGTAGGGTAGTCATACTTGGATGTTTGCGTTTGTGTTTCGTGTATATGTGTCGTCTTTACATGTTTCCGAGGTTCCTTTATTCATTTACGCTTTTAAGAAACACATGAGGATATCATCCGAGTGTTTGGATGTGCGCTTGCACGCGCACATGTCTGGAGTGTTTTCTAATGGTTAATTAACGTACTATAGTCTTCAAAGAAACTTATTGCTACATATAGGATATTATGATAAACTATACATATATAGAGTTTGTTATCTGTATTTTATTCTTTTATTATTATCACCATTATTAACACTTTCAGTATCCGCAGTTGAAATAATAGGTGCTTGTAGAGCCATGATTTATTATTCGAAGCCTTAATCAGAACAATATGCTGCAATCATCCGTATGGGATTTATTTAATGCACCAAAGACCAGTGGTTCATCATATATTAGTAATAATGCACAGGGTGTCCATTTATACTGTAGCGTGTCGTCCTGGACTGGTTGATGCGTGGGCTTACCTCAAAGTATTGCGGTGGTGGAATCGTTTTAAGCTAACATTAAATCGTACTACATTGCTTTATGCTTTACAAAGACCATTTCAGTCGGTTTAATTGTAGTGGAAACTAACTTTCTCCATACTTTTGTCAGGTAGGCGAGCGCTGCCCGTCAGTCGGTTCGGAACGAGTTGTTTAAAAACAGCGAACTAATTACTGTAACGTTAGACTGTTGCCAAATTAGATTTGTCAGTCGTCTGGGCATCGAATTCGGTTCCGCTTGTTTGCTTATTTGTTAAGACTGGCCTATGCGCTGATTTGGATATCAAATTTGCAGTATTATAATGATTTCAGCTTTAAGGTTTTCATCTGTAAATATCGGTTGAGTTTGTCTTCTGCTGCTTGTGCGTAGTTATATTCTATTTGTTTTTCACTCAATCATCAAAACGGAAGCACAATAACATAACCTAGTACCTCAATTAACAACCGACTCATAAGCGTCGATCTCTCCTGTGTTACTCCTGCTTCGTTGCTGTTGCCACATCGGTTTCCGTTCCGCATCTTTTGTACATACATACATGCGCACTGCTGGATGTTGGGTTTGATTTATTCTAGTTACCATATATGAGTATATTTATGTATTTATCTGTCGCTTGGCAATGTTTGAAATTGTTTGCGTGCTCTCCCAAGTGGTTCGGCAATCGCGCTGATGATCTGAGTGTAGCACAAACCATTCAAATTTTACTGACCTAAAGGCTGCACGACAGGTTGTAGAGCAGTAGGGGGGCTGCCGCTGGGCTCGCGCCGCCTGTTCGCGATCCAGTAGCCCTTCCTACGGGGCGCGCCCTGCGGTGGCTCCCGTGTAGCATAATATATTACTAGTGTGTACTCAAGACTGGTGTTTTTGATGTCAATAGCTAAGTAGAGGTGTATACACCACTTTAACGGTGATAGGCTGTAGTAGCAGTTTAATATGATTATCGCATACTGTTAATATTGTACTAACGTAATCACTTTTATATGGAATGTCGGTATTCAGTTTGCGGTTTAGTTTGTATGTTATTTGCTTTGATGGGTTTTCAGTTGTAATTAATTAGTGGCTTTCAATTGACGATGACAATAGCGTTCATTTTGCGTTGGTCCTGGCAGCCGTTAAATAATTAAAAAAATTAAATTGTAATGGAATTAATGTAATTGGAATAGTGAGTTTGGGTAGATAATGCAAACAAGTGATGTGTGGGCTGCTGGACAAGCGCATCGTACAAATAAGAAAATAACTAGAATTTGGGAAAATCCATTAGCTTATGATTGTCTAACATAAATAATAAGTATTTGGTGATTTTGTATATTTATTAACTTGTAGAGTACAAAAGATTATGGTTATAATAATATACCTACTTATTAAAATTACTAAAGTTTTATCACTGCTGTTTTTGTCTTTCCGCAATCAAATGGTGTAACATGTAGCGTACAAGAGTCGGTCGATGGCTATTACTCCGAACTCTGTAGAGCGTAGCAACTGTACTTTTAACATGAGCATTCGCACCGAGTACATGTTAAATGTTTTCCTGTAAGTTTAGACAATCCGAGCGCACCTACTTGATTGCCGCAGAAATTGAAGTCGTGCTTTCTTTAAAAACACCCTTACTGTGTAGTCCAATCAAAAGTATGATAGGTGTTTGTTAACTCAAGTCTGATTCTTGTAAACTGCTAATGTATTTATTGACGTTCTGTGAGGAAACAAATTACATATCATCCGGTACTTTCCAGTAGCTCACGTCAAAATTCAATTACAAAATGACAGTCCTTCGTTGTTTCCGCGAGTAATACAAAAGCACTTGTGATGTGCGTTAGAAGTAATCAAACATTAGCAGGGTACATAAGTGTAGCGCATTACAATTCTAAAGAATTATTGACGTCCATTCGTTCTGAATTCCCAGCATAATCGGTGTTTCGCTGTCACTCCTCATACCTAGGCGCTTATCCTTCTGTAACTGCACACACTTGAACCTGTACAAATACAAGGCCAGAGTCGACTAGAGATAGGCAAAGTAGTAGACAAACACCAAGCTCAAGCGGGCGCACGATCCCGCTGCGCGGTGGCTCTGGGTAATTCAGAAACTAAAGTTGACTGCACATACAGACTGCATTGCATAGCCTGCCATAACCAAATTAGTTGGACCAAGTTTAAATAATTTAACTACACGTTTCATACAAACAATGTTACACGCTGGGTGTCTCGTTTATTGTAATAATGACTGTTAATGTGATTTGGCCTCAAACCATTTGTAATTTAATGTAATATAGGGTAACGATGATTATTGCATGTAAAATAGATTTGTAATTGTAAAGCTTGCATAGATTTTGAGCTATTTTAGTAATGTTTTTCATTCTCTCAATAAATGAAATAATAAATGTTGCCTTTTTGTCAAATTTGGTACCTATGTGTAGTGAGTAACTACTGTACTGCTGGTTAGGTAGACTCTGTAGTTTGTTGTAGCCACTACTACATGTACTTTTGGTATCAAATAAATAGTCATTCTTCAAGGTGGCGTTCTCTTTCTTTGCAAAAATACACTGTACGGCCGTTGATCTTGTGAGAGATTTTCTAAAAAGTGGAATTGTACTGTAAACTTCAAAGTGACAAATATAATAACTATAGCAGTTGACTTGGTGATGTTGAATGCTGTGCTCACAGGTTTGTTGATTCTGGTGATAAAGCTCTGCACTTCACCAGGGAGTGTGGCCTGTCAACTGTGTTAAGGTTAAGGACCTTACTTTGGACAAATAATAAATAGAACGTAAAAGTTATTGGTGTGGATAGCATTCTAAAAATTAACTCACTTAAAAAGAACAAAATTCCTCTCTGGCTGTGAGTTCAGGTTTTCAACCAATCTATTCTCCTTATGTTGATATATGGAACACAAAATAATAGTTACACAAAAAGCCATGAAGAGAGATATTAAGTATCGCATGAGAGAGAAAACGAAACGAATAGATTCAACAAAGTACAAGAACAATAGACTGTGCAAGACACATAGTAAGATATGAAGACAAGTGGAAGGGTAAAATAGTACAGTAGGAACTATGCTTGGTAAAAAAAGGACAACCACCAACAAAACAACAGCAGGATTCTATCAAATAAGAATTGCACAGGTCAGAGGAAGATTATGCCAAATACTGTGTTCAAAATGGCTAGAAAGAGAAAGAGCATCTGAAACTTAAAATCGAATCCAGTCCCTCTGCACTGAAGCTCACCTTAACCATTCGACCACAACTGCCTTTGCCTATTTTATTTTTAAGATTTCAGGTAATATTTGGACCAACCTAGACTGACGCAGCTGTGAAACAAAGACTCGAAGAAGATTTAACTCGCCAATTAAAACTTGTTAAGCCAAAAATGATAATAAACTGGACTGCCAAAAGCTCTGAATCCATTGGTACTTATTCTGTCCTTGAGATATCAGGTGGTTTTCGAAATCTACACATTGATCCAACTATGAAATGAAGACTTATAAAAGTGATAATACTAAGCCGAAAATGACAAACTGAACTCTCAAAGATGGTCAAAAACCTTCAATCAACACACTCAACTATGAATAGGCATTTGTTTATTCTGTTGCTTAGATTTCAGGTATTTCATGCAATATTGAAACAGACTCATGGGAGTGGTAACACTCCATCTTTAACTTGCTGAGCCAAAAAAAAATAATATACTGAACCCCAAAGCCTCCAATGTATAGCCAAAAACCTACTCGACTACAAAATATTGAGAAGTAATGCAACTGATCACAATCACCAAGAGGTGGTTGCAATCCTAACATTAGGGTTACTCCGTAGAATGACTCTTGTTGTTTTGAGTGATGTAAAGCTCGTTCTCATAGTATAAAACAATGGAAGAACATGGTATGGAATGGTGTATCATACTGTCACTTGTGAAGGTAAAGTACACTAGGTGTAAGAAATGCCTGGTGAGTGTTATGGGATTTTATTATTTATGCTGCAGTTTGGAGGATTTGGAATAACGGTGTTTTTAAATAGTTTTCAACAAACCAATTCTGGGCACACTAGCAACTATTTGGAATTGGCCCATTAACCTTAAACACCTTGCTGATCAAGAGCTAGACCAAACTGCACACAAAATCCTAGTTACATCATATTGAAGCTTTGGATAGAACCAAATTCTTGCATAGATCTATCGTAAATTGGAAAGTCTTTTGAAGGGAGGCCCTATACCATACCAGTCTAGTTAGTTGGAAGGCAAGTCAAATAATAAAGAGAATTGATTATTATCTTTGAAGTATATTAGATAGGTATCAGATTGCTTTTTTTATAGTTTCTATCAAGCTGGGTGTCAGTGCTGAGAGAAGTACTGAAAGTCTTTTTATAACATCACTTTTAAAACTGCCATTGATGAACTAGAACGGGTACTTCCCTACTGTCTTGATATCAGAATCACAAGAATTGAGTTCTGGATTGTATGGAGGAGAAATATTGGGAAACAACTTTAGAAATGCAAACGCCTTTTTTGGGTTCAAGAAATGACCGATTTTCGGACTATGTTTACCTTATGTTTTTGGTATTGCAATGGTGAATCTACTGTTTTTGTTGGTAATAACGGAATTTTGATAGGTCTTGTTAAACTCTATTGGGACTCCTTACAGCTTCACTTAATCTTGGAGCCCATCTTTCACAAATCACATCTCATGTGCAAGTGATTGGAAAACAGCATTTTAAAGACTTTTCCAAACAATGATGGTAGCTCTGTAAATCATGATCTTCTTGTCATATTACGACTATTCCCAAAATGCAGGACTGTACGAGATGGTCTTGAGTTTGTCTGCTGCAACATTTTGTATGGTTTATTGCATCCCCAACTGACTGTTTTCTGTATGGTGCACTCACTTATTCGCAATATTGTTATATGTGGATGAGACGTGTTCTTTTTCTTAAGATTTGTTTCACCTCTGTATGCTCATTATAAATACATTATTAAAGATAGTATAGCATCTTGTTGGCATCATCAGAAATTATCAACAGTTGCATAGTAAAAGCTGGAGCTGTCTCATAATATTGTCGCGTAAGACAGCCATTTTGTCACTTAAACAGAAGCGCTGATACTGCTTAGTGAAGGACTTATGTTTATACATATTAATGTGGGCTACATGTTCTTCTCTTTGTAAATAAGTGAGATTGAGGAAGAGTTGTTCGTTTAGGCTTTAGATAATCTGTAGATAAAATTGATGGCCATATTAAGGATTTTTTCATTGATAGTTTTAATTTGGGTAGGCATTTGGCGCTCCTTTCAAATTTTCAATTTTAACTCTAGACAGAAGATCTCTTTCAATTTTTTACTAAAGTGATGAGGGAGCTAAGTCACACCTTTTTAGTGGTTATCACTTGTACACTTAATACATTGTGACACAACATGGTAATGAAATTGAGCATGTTTGAAACTTTCACAGAAACATCGAACACGTATATGGTACCTTGCTTTCTTGGAGTTCAGATGTTTCTCCTTGAACTCCAGAGTTCATGTGCAGAAGGATCTTGAAAATCGGCGGTAAAATTCTTCCCTAAACTAAAGGAAGGTTCATCACATTCATTATTTTCTTGCTGGGGATTGTATGAACACTCACAACTGCACCCAGACAGCTTATTTCAACAATATTGCGTCTTGGGGAAACTGGACTTTTCAGGGAAACAAAATTTTTGATGTTATATCAATAACCCTGTTACTTTGAGTGCCAAGAGCGACAGAGCGCCTTACGAGTTCCATCGTTCATGGAGTGTAGCGGTGACATATTAAAGGACACTATTCTTCTTTCAGTGGTACAGTTCTTCACGTCCTTTCTCAAGCAAGGAACCTATTATTGCACCAAACAGAGGTAGATCACATCCAAAGAAATGTTGTCAATAGACCTTTTTGGTCTCTTCCTGAGTGACTCTCTGAATAATGATCAGAAGCAGAAAAATGGAATTTTGTACTGATGACCTTATTAATTGTTTGTCGCATAATTTTATCTGATAAAAAATTATTGGCTAGCCAATGATCTGATACTATATAGAGTAAAAGCAAAATAACTTGATGTCATAGGTAAGGACAGTCTGCGGTCTTTCATCAATTTAAATTAAGGCTGATGTCACTCTAAAGCGTCATCAATAATTTGATCAGCCCACATATTGCGAATAGTCACTTTTGTTAACTAAAAAGACTAAAAAAGCCCGTAGGGGCAGTTATTTAAGCATATAACTTTCAACCAACTGTTCAACCAGAACCAAAAATTTTTCCTTGTCCAAATCAATAGTCTCTGAGTATTTGAAACGTCATCTTTTTGAGGGCGTGGTTCTTACGAAAGATACAAGTGAGATCAGCCAGATTGCATAGGATTACGCAGTAACAGTCACTTTATTCGGGTACTTCTGGTCTAATAAAAAAAAGAAAAATAGACGTTGAAGTCATTAGACCGAAAAAGTCATCTGCAAAAGATGAGTAGACTGTAATTTGGGAAAAAATATGAATGAACAACTACTTAAAGACAATGTAACGTTGTTAGTAGTCATTGATAATTTGAGTAATATGGAACCGGATTTCTCTTCGCCAAGCAGTCCAATTAGCTAGAACATGACCAAAAATTTGAATGGTGGTTACAATGTTGGATATATTCGTGATAGGGCAATGTTAGGGGTGATGGTTTCAAACTATATTTACTCTACAAGCGCACCAAGCTGCTTCAGAGCACGTTTTTGATCCTCTTATTGCACTTACATTTAATCAAACCAAATGCTTGTGTATGTAAATGAGTTAATTGCAGAAGATCCAGGGTTAGGCAACCTATTTTTCATGTTCTTGGAGTGCATCTAAGATTTCTTGCAGCAACAACCTTAAGATTTCTATTAGAAGCTTTGTCTTCTCCGATGTCCTGACAATAAATTGGGCCAACTACCATATTTAATTGAAAACATGCTAACGCATCGCAAAGTCTTGATGATATTAAGTCCTATTCACAATCTCTGCTGACACCTAAAGCACCTGGTACTCATTAAATGTCGGTACTTTCATTAGCAACTATAACGTTCAGACATTCAGAGAAAACTATTGCTTTTCACGCTAACTGACAAACATGGACAAACTGACGTGGTATCAAAATGTTCAACTCAGACCTAGTGTATGAGTAATGACTCCAGGTGGTGTGCTATGAACATTTGGAAGACATCTGGTGATTAGTTACAATTTCTTTTCAATTAATCATTAGTTGTTTGACAGAGATGCGGTGGTAACTGACATGGATCTTGATTTTGTTGTGTGGTTGGGATGAGTTCAGCAGCTAACCTTCTTCTATAGTGACTTAGCGTGGCCTTTCTTATACCTTTTGCAAGGGTTTAGAATTTTTACGTGAATCTGGTGAGGGCTTTCGCTCACCTTAGAGTTGTAGAAACACCAAAACGCCAAGGTACCTAACTGTATTTCTTACGAATCATGGAACATAAAAATGCTCCTGAAATCCCATTACCAGATTATTTAGAACCTGCTTACGCGGACCTTGGCCTTATAGCCCCACACCAAGAAGGTGTAAATTATCATTTAGGTGAATGATGACGGTTTTCTAAGATGAGCTTACTTTTAAACGTGGAACGTCTAAAGTTGCTTCAAAATATGCGTCAGTCCAAAGAAGTTTCCATCCTAATAAAGAGCAGTAAATAGAAGAATTTGGTACCTCTCTATTCTTGGTTTTAGAAAATTTCCCCTCATGTGATTGTTCACTTGTCTTGCCTCCAACAATGTCATTTGAAGCTGCTAATTTTATCACAGTTGCAGTTGAGCATAACTCATCAATCTTTTAAGACTCCAAGCGATCTCGTTGAACTAGACAGTTTTCTCATAGCAGGAAAGTTTCTCTGACGCAACACCCTAAGAAGTTAGTAACAATGGAATAAATCCCTAAAATATAGAAGAAATATATGGTGAACAGAACAGAGGACGAATAACATAAATACAGCAAGCGATGATCCAGGGATAAAAAGAACAGAATGATAACCCAAATAAACAGTAAAAAGAGAACGTTGCGGTAATTGTTTGCAATAGAAGCAATTATTTCGTTATCACTTTGAAAATACATTCCTCCATACCTATAGAAGCTTGACTACAACTCCCACACCCCTTGTTATAATCCTTCTGACTTCCTTGAATGTTTTTGTACACTTGCGAGTTATTTTAAAGGTTCTCTTTCAGCTTTCTAATCACTTGCCAATTGTCGTCTGTCAAAATAAGCTTCAAAATGTGAGTAATGGCGAGGGGGGGTCTAGCAGGGGTTTAAACGCATTGTAGATGGGTAAATGGGTTATTAGAGTAAGTAGGACAAGCCCATTCGAAAATTATTCATATAAAACAATTTACGAGCTCATCGAACTTTAAAGAAGTGATGTAGAGGTTGTAGACGAGCTGTGCGGGCTGAAATGTACTCACCAAATGATAACGCGCATTTTTATTCTACAACCATTTGTATAAAATAACTACTGCAAGTGTGTCAAGGTATTAAACAATTACCCTATAGAATTACACAATGAAACAAAAGTGAATAAACTGATTTTTTAAATACAGATAAATAGTAATAATTAGAAACCCCTCTACTAATTAATTACAACTAGCTGACTGCTAGTGGGGCTGAAATGGGACGAAACAGAGCCTACTGTAAAAAATGACGTAATTACTTTATGGTACGACCATGTATAGAACTTTATATTTTCTGCACACACCCTGTAGCTGCTATTTCATCTTCTGTAATTTTTTTCTTTCTGGATTTAACAGTTTTTTCAAGAGAATTGTGACAAGGTGAGCACAAGGTTATTTTCTACAATTCCCAAGCTGGATACGGTTCTGGAAACAATGCGGCCTTACCGATGAAAGCGAAAGTATCTCTCGCCCTCAATTTTACAAAAAAGAGCAAAAACGCCGCGCTGACGCAGCTTGCATCAGCTGCTTCATTTTAGCCACCAGGAACGTATGAAGTGCAAAACGTCCAGGCGCAGCGGCCACCTCGAGCTGGAATCGCTAATACGAATAAAATAAGAAAAAAGTGGCGTCGGCCTTTGTTAATTGGTGATAATTTAAGTTAACTAAACTAATTTGTTGCTTTTTTTACGGACATCAAACAGAACAATAAACAAAATGGTGGAAGCAGCGCAATAGCGCTGCTGACAACCCGGGGACCAGGCTTTCAGGACCGCCGAAAAGTGCCCATTATGGAATTTTACCTTTATATCGAATTTGGTTCATTTCCAACAGCAACAATTGCCTCTTTATTGTTGTAAATTTACTTGTAACTATTTTAAAATTTATATAAGCAATTTGCGCCATTTTAAGTTCATTTTGGAACTTCAAAATCATTTGTTTATTTTTTCGGCGGCAAAATCGCTGAAAATGTGCTTGTAGCCAGCGGAATTTACGTAACATTTTATCTGAATTTTTAGAAATGATTGTTGCTATATACAGTGCAAATTACAACGCCAGCGATCTTTGCGCTGCTCTGCGCTCCTGCTACGAAAGCAGCAAGAAATGCTCTCGTGCTTCCTCCCCTGAGAGTCGGATTTTTCTCCCCCCTTTTTGCGCCAGCTCGTATGGTGCGCCGGGTAAATACAAGGAATGCTCAGAAAAAAATCGATAAATATACGAGGATTGTCCAGAAAATTTGTTTAAGACGAACACTTGCGAACGATTTCAGGAAAATTTCCGTCAACGAGGTCTCGTAAACTTTTTCTACCTCTAAATGAAAATGTAGCTTAAGGAAAGAACTGGATAGAGTAGACGAGCATTTAATGTTGAATTCAATTGACCTGCACATACTATGAAGGACCTACATGTCATTGAGTGATTGGGTGTAACAACCACCATGGAGCAAATGAAAAGAGGGCTGTACGTCTGCCTCCACCAAGCGGAACGCTTGGTTTGAGAAATGACTGTCGGAACATGATCAGTTAAGATAGTCATTTCGCACTAGTTTTAATTGTTTTGCTTTGAATCGCCAGAGAGCTTCCAAAGGTTGCCCTAAACATTGCTTTGCTTCTGGAGGAACATTTCGTAAACAAAGAACACAAGTCTAAGAGGGTGTCAATATAGAAACGAGAGAAAACAAATGAAGTCGATATTAACTTCGAAAAGAACACTATTGGGGTGATTATAGAAGAACCAGAGCACCCAAAGAGCATGTTAACTAAAGAAAAGACTCGAGAAGCTTAAAATGGTTAAACAGAACCATTTAAAAATTACATTTGACGTTTCCTGGACTACAAAATAACTTTTAGTTACCCGCATTTACCTATTCCTTCAACTAGAGCAGTTGGAAGAGACCAAACACCAAGTTTCGTTTATATGGACGCTTTCCAAGAAATTTCTAAGTTCCTATTTCATACCTACCATAGAGACAAAAGTAACGTACCAATGAAAACACTAACCGTCGAAGTCATATTTTCTCAATTTAACCCAAAACCTCCTTCAAATGTTTTAGATCTTTTCTTTTGAAATTACGGCCCTTGATTTTACAAGTTATGTCTTGGGGCTTGTTTGGGATTATCAAATTTTGGAGTTTATAAGGAACTTTAACATTACCATCCTTCTAACACCCTTATTATAGTATACAATTGTGTTCTGGATTTTTCACCCTTTTCTAAACGAACATTGGATAACTACTAAATGGGATTTGATACTACCTTTTCTGGTATTGTAGATACTTAGTAAATGATGAGGTAAGGTAAATAAAGTAATAACTAGCTCATCAATTTATTCATTCATGAGAAAAAAATTTTGCATGACTTCTGATGGTGTCTTGGTTAAAAGATAACATGATGTAGAATAAAAGAGGTATATGACCAAAGGTCATCAATTTAGATCAAACCTACACATTGCCGAAAATGATTTGAAATTTTTCTAAACTCAGAAGCCTTGCCAGCAAATCATCGCAAATTTGATTTAGTGTGGTTTCAGATTTTTAGAAGAATCCCGTTTGGGATTTTCTTTTCTTTAACACCTTGCCGTGAACTGTCCAATTGATTACCAGTCTGTGCATATAATTTACAGCTTGAAATAAAAATAAAAATCGCACTTTTAAGCAAGAGAAAGCTAAAAACTAACCATTAAACCCCACCAGGCCTCGTGTGTGATAACAACTGCTTTTCAAAGCCCTACCCCTTCTCTCGTGATACCCCCTGGGCGAAGGCGTGGAGCTTACGTGGAACAGGTTTCTTTTGTCTTCAATTATGTGCTTCATGTTTGTTAGGGAGACTTCTTTTCTTAAGTTCTCAAATTGTTTTACCGTCAAGGAAGAAGTGGTTTGAAAAAGTCTCTTAATAGGAAGACTAATATTCGAAAATTTACCATCAAGAGGTTGCGGTTTTTTTTCGAAGGGACAGCTCTATCAAATTTAATAGATATGCTTGAAATAAGTGCAATAAGCTGGCCACAGAAGAAAACTATATCAAACAATGCTAATAAGCAGCATAAGGCTTGTAGGGATGCACAATACAGTACAGCAATGATGATGAGTTAGAAATGTTCAACAATGAACGATAACACAACTAGCTCTAAAGTAGCAAGGTAAGCGGTAAAATCCGCGTTGTTCATGCAAAAGAAATGTAATCGCCAAACAACAAGCATCACATAACAAAAAGAAAATAAGAAAAATAGTACGATGACGCAGTTCTTCATTTCTTCCAAGGAATTGGGTACTGAAATTATGGCTGCACCATAGCAAGTAGCAGAAAAGAAGAGGAGATATAGTTGATTTTTTGGGGGCAGAGATTACGACAGCATAGCATCGTGGGGACCTTCAATACAATCTCATTAATAATTAGGGCAAAACTTTAATTTTTCAAGCGCCGAACTACTTGAAAACTTTCCATTTTTCCAAAGCAGTCGTGACGATTTTGAAAAACATATTCTTCTGAAGTCCAATTGGACCAAGGATGCAATGAACGAAGAATCGATGAAGGGTATGACATGTAATAAAACTTTCGAATTTTTTTTTCCATTTGGATGCTCTGTTTCATTTACTTAATTAGACGACCAACGAATTGTTAGGTGGAAAATGTTATAGTAAATGGAAAAAATCGCTATAGCTTCAAAAGTTTAAGTACAACCCATAGAATTGGTAATGTTATAAGTAGGTAAATAGAATGGAAGTCGGCTCTCTTAATACAAAAATATCTGGAAATCTGGAAAATTATACAATGTCTACAGTCCAGCTATCTCACCGTAGTTATTAGATTCACAATAAACACTATGCCTAAGGTGTGTTAAAATGATTTAAAATGTCAAGGTTTTGTTGGGTCACCCTATATGTGTTTATTCGAAATTATAATAATCTATGGGAGTTTTACATAAGAAAACAATTAAAAAATGACAAATGAGCTTTTTTAAATTCCCGCCCAATTGAGTGACAGTACGCCAATGAGAAGGCCGGAAACAAGCGGTACTTCATGCTTATTGGAAACTGAAATCGAGGATTTCATGATTTTTAAAAATGCCGGCAGATGCCGCGTTTTCTCTTAATATTTTTAATAGCAAAAATAGCATTTTATTATGACATAAGAGGCATTTTATAATAATATTTATGCTCCACATTTAAAGCAGATGCCCGGATCAATTTTTTAAAGGCGGCGGTGCGTTGGGCTCATTTTTGTATCGCGGACCAGAAAATTGATAGCGGCCGCTCGCGGCGGCGACGTGCTCGTGTTTAGCACAATTCGGTGATTAGAGAAAGCGGCGCTTCGTAATCGGCTGCACGGCGGCCGACCGGGAGAGACTTTCCTTTTCTACTTTTGTAATTGGTCACGAGTTTCCCGCGCGCAGCGTCGAGAGGCCCGTCGATCCGCTAACCGGGCATTGACCGTAGCCTACTCGCCAGGGAGTGGTAGCCATCGCCACCAATACACAACCGGGTTCGTGCTCAGTGCGTCGCGACCATTGGTCTACAAATTGTCGACCAATCATTGGGAAACTGGCGTCGAAAATACCCAATGTAAGTCCACAAATTATCAAACAACTTCTTTGCACGATTCGCGGGCGAGCTGGCGAAATGTCGCCGCTCCTGGCCACGTTGGGGTGCCGTGCGGCCGACGGGCCGCTTCCTGTCGCGCAATGGCGCGCTGGTCGAGCCCGAGGCTGCCGTGCGCGCTCGCCGGGCCGTCGCGGCTCTTTAAACGCGCCCGTAATGTCACCGCTTCGTGTTTTGCAGCAGTGAGCAGCAGGCAGCCGCAACCGCCTCCGAGGCAGCGACATGGAGCAGCTGGCGACGGCCGACGGCCAGGTGGTCATGCAGGCGGTGCAGAGCGTCTCGCCGCAGCAGGTGCAGGTGATGCAGATGAACGCCACCGGCCAGGTGATCCAGGGCGCCAACGGCCAGCAGATCATGGTGCACGCCGTACCCCAGAACAGCCAGATGCAGGTGGCCCAGGGCGCGCAGGGCATCCAGCAGATCCAGGTGGTGCCCGTGTCTAACCTGCAGGGCGCCGCGCAGGGCCAGATCCTGCTGCAGCAGCCGCAGCAAGCCCAGATCATGCAGACGGCCGATGGCCAGACGTTCATCTACCAGCCAGTGACCATCGACAACACGGCTGCGATCCAGCCCGCACAACCGACAGGTAAATGTGCAACACCCAATCATGTCGATTTTACGGCCTGGTTGAATTCGCACTGTTGTCGTTATGATACTTCATCAACAGGTCAGTGATGTTTCATCGGAATTTGAACATAACCTCCTATAATATTTGATACAATTTATTGAACTTGAACTATGAATGATTGGTTATCCAGCGAAGTGTTTATTATAAGCTGATATGTTTAAAATTTAGTGTAGGCCTTCTTGTTATGGCCTGATTAAAGTACGGCTACTCCATTTGTTATTCGTTTGTTTTCTAATTGCCTTGTGTGTAGAAACATTTGATGTTACTTCTGAAGCAGAGAGGTTGTGTGTGATTCTACGAGGGGTGCTGGTGTACAGCCTTAAATTCCAGTATGATCTAACATAAGAATGCAGTGAGAATTTCATAGTCAGTTCGACAGTTTCTATGGTATTTAAGTTTATAGGAAACGTCACTGTTGCTGACTCAGAGTCATCAGATGATTACGGATCAGTGCTGATATGGAACTTTCTATTTGAAAAGACTCAGAGTCGCTCAACACCCAAGGAGGTCCATTTAGGAATATACCAAAATCTAAAGTATCTTATAATGGAGTGTTTCTGAGCACTGAAGGATTTTTACAAAATGCAGCTAATACAGGCTCTGGTAGGTAGTCATAGATAACAGAGAGTTGAACGTTGCTGTTATAGATACCATTTAAAGCTAAAGGTCAATAATAACATGATGATACATGGGGGAACTAATCTCTCCGATAGTTGCTATCGGTAGAGTATTATTTGGAACTTGTGACTTGTCTTTGAGGATCTGTTTTCTTGGTGTTTAATCAGCATCACCATGTGGGATAACATTGCGATGTTCTGATTGGATTATGCTTATTTTCTGTGCATCTACTTAGCCAGTTGCAGAATTTAGAGAGAGTTCATCTGTTCCTTCAGAAACGTGCAAATTTACTCCAGCTGTATTATTATGAAAAATCAGATAGTAAAACGTGGCCGTTTTTAAACACATCATAGACCACAAAACTTTAAAATTCTTTTAGAACGATTTACTGTTGCTAAAAATTGGACTTAAACTCTTTTTGTGGTAAAGTTCTTTGTTAATTATAATTTGGATATCAAATGCTTTGAATATATATCTAATTTATATAGTCTAATACGTATTGAGGTCAATTTTTTGAATATAAATATTTGTATTGCATACTGTTGAATATTTTAAGTTGAAGCCACTTTAACCATCTAGAGGCACAGTTTACCTGCTGAGTAAGGTGGGTTGCATATTTCATATGATTGTGTCTGTACACTGAATTCTTCCTTTTTCCTTAATCGATTCATTTGTTTTCCTTCTTCCAAACAAGAAGTAGTGCTGAGTAGTTTCCGAAATTCCTATGTTATACAGTTCAGAATGCAATAATCTTAATTTAAAAAAGGCATATCATTCACAAAGAGCGTTAACTGCCTTCAGAAATTATATGTAACCCAAAAAATATTTAATGCTGATTAGGATTGCGTAAAAGCTGCTTTTTTCAGAAATTATTTATAATGGATATCTATGCCTTTGTCATTGTTAAGACTGAATGAGTCAGGGTGAGAGGACAAGCAATTAAAGTAGCACCTAATAATACTGGAACCTCCAGTGAAGTAACGGGAACTGAAAAAATTGTTTTTTTATATTTTTGGGCACTTCTTGTCGTTTTGAAGGCTATATATGGCATCGGTAAAGGATGGACACACCTTGTAATACTTGGAAAAATATAAAATTGTGTGCACTGGGATTCGAACCCAAACCTATCCGATAGTGTGTGTCATCATGGGTTAAGTTAGAATATACATCCCTGTTGGAAACAAAAATATCCTTTGCCCAAGGAAAAATTTTCAAATATGTGGGAAATTCCTCTAGATTCACATTCGTAAGTAGCACCATACAATATAGTCCTGAGGAAGGAGTGGTTAGAGCAGGGTTAGTGGTAGCTATCCTTTGTTAATCCCATATATGGGCTCCGAGGGTGTCTAAAAATGGGATTAAAAAAAGTCAGTTTTTTGACAAAGTTTTCGCTATTTTTTTCCCCATATTGACATACATAAATAGCATTTTGACATTTATATTTATGAGGAAGGGCAGTTTGGTGCAGTGGATAGAGCAACCTTCAGGTCCCCGAAAAGTGCATTAAAAAACAATTTGAGAAGAGTAAATTTCTTTGAATCAAATTTTTAAAACAAAGTTCTTGTCATTTCAATGGAGCTGCTATAGTCTTCAAAAAGAGAGAAAATTCTAGGCTGAAGAGAAAACTCCAAATGTGCAAAAGTTTCTCCAGATTGACATATATAGCAGTGTTAACAACATATTTATGAGGAAGGATAGTTTGGTATAGTACTTAGAACAAGATTACTGGTATCAATCCTTTGCTGATACTATAGGTGTATAAATAAGTTCTCAGCTTTTTTCTGCAAAATTAAAGTTTTATTTAAAAACAAACAAAAAAAGCTAAGTATCAAAGTATTTTCCGTTGGCATCGATGACCTTTTGCCATCTTTCGGGTAGCTTGCAAATTCCCTGGTGATAGAAGCTCGCCGGCTTCGAGACGATAAAGTTATCGATGCACTTTCGGACTTCTTCTGTTTTGAAGTGCGTATCAGCCAAGTGATGCTGTAACGACCGGAATAAATGATAATCGGAAGGGGCCATGTCTGGGCTATACGCCGCATGTGGGAGAAGTTCCCAGCCTAACGCGAAGATGTGTTCTTGCGTCGCCTTCGCAACATGTGGTCGGGCATTATCATGGAGCAGGATGAGTTGCTGTTGGTAGCGATCCGCCGTAACTGTTTCACCTGGTTTCAAGAGTTCATAGTACAGCACACCTTTCCAATCCCACCAGATACAGAGCAAATTCTTTTTGGCGTGGATATTGGGCTTTGGATTCGATATCGAAGGTTTGCCAGGGTCTACCCATGATTTTTTGCGCTTGGGATTGTCGTACAAGATCCATTTTTCATCGCCCGTAATAATTGTATGCAGAAAATCCTTTTTTCGGTTCCTTGAAAGCAAATGGAGTGCGGTGTCACGCCGTCGATTTTTGTTGTCCTCGGACAGTTTATGCGGAACCCATCTGCCTTCCTTTTGTATCTTACCCATTGCATGCAAACGTATGGAAATGGCTGGCTGAGTGACGCCAAGCTGTTCTGCAAGCTCTTTTTCAGTTTGCGCATTGTTTTGATCCAGCAATATCTGCAGCTCATCCGTGTCAAATGTTTGAGGGCGCCCAGCGCGTGGTTGATCTTCAAGACTAAACTCTCCTCCGCGAAATGTTGGTACCACTTTTTTCACGTTGCATGACTTACAGCATTCTCACCATATGCACAAATCATTTCGGTGGCTTCGGCAGCGTTTTTCTTAAGATGAAACGCGAAGTGGATAGAAAATCGAATATGCTCTTTTGTGATTGCCATCGTGAGCACAGCTGATTATTGAGGTTATGTGCATCAAACGCCAAATCGCATGATGTTTGGAAAGACCAAATGTCATTGCTTCGAAACCGCAAGAGGGCGGACTAATACGTTACATGTAAACGGTGATTTGCGTCCTGTGAAATCTAAAGCTGAGAACTTATTTATAGACCTCATAGATATAGCTTTCAAGACTAACAAGTGTTTTTAAATGTAATTCTAATTGTTCTTTTTTCCATTCTACTCGTTCACCCGATATTGGATTAAATTAATTTTATATATTGGTAGTCATCAACAAATGTATATATTTTTTTAGTCCCACGTGTGGGGATATTCTATGGAAGATGGTTAACACTCTTTCTACTATTTCAAGAAGCCTAAATGGGTCTCAGTATAATTTATACGTATGTGTTATATATGTGATCAAAGAGATGAACTGTAATAGAAATTAATGTATGCAAGTGTGAGCATTTCATTGTCATAGTTTCTTTTATCTTTGGAAAAGTAAAATTTTATTGGCGATAATGAAAGCATCTGGAAGAAAAAGTTTAATATGAGAACTTGAGAAAGTCAGGAGACAGTCTGTTCATTAATAGTAATTTATTATAATCATGTACGGCATAAGGCTTTCAGTTCATGTTTAAAGATATTACTGATCATTTCCTGCGATGGATATTTTTGTCTTTAAAAAACTTTTTACTAGTTCTTAGGAATAGAGAAGTACTACATTATTGTTCATGAATATGAACTCTAGACTTACCAGCATTGCTTGCAAAGATTTACTGATAGGACCTTCACCACCAAATATTCCCCAAAGAGACTGTAGCAAGTTTCTCAATTTTCTAGGTATTCACACAATAAGACTGTTAACTCAGCCTGGACCTATGTAAGAATGTATTGCTCTATTGAGTTATGCTTCAGTTGAAATGACCTTGGAAGCAGGTCGTCCTGTATGTGGGAATGAGTGAAACGCACACTTTAGGACATTTGAAGGCTAGTTCTTGGACTCCTGGTTTGTTTCATCTGGTTGTGACTTGGAGTTAACACCAACATTGGTCTTGTCGACTAGTTATAAAGTTTGACCGATTTGTACCAAACTGGGGCTAACATCTCATGTTTTAAAGTTGGGAGACTATCAGGCTGCTCTTCTTTTCTCTTTCATTCTTTCTTGCTTTTAGGTTTTAGATTTTAAAATATGGTCAATTTCCAATTGTTTTCCTGATACTTAATCTTTACTACGAACGTGAATAACATGTAATTTTACTAACTTTACCGACAAGTTGCCAAAACATTTTTTTAATTCACAAGCCGTTTCACGAAGTATGGTTTATATTAAAATATGTAACAGGACACTTGCAATAATTTTCTTTACAAACTGATTTATAATTATCCATAAAACAACTTGAAAATCACAGATTTTGAAGAGCGACTAAGTGAATTAAATGTTATTATAAACAAAAAGAATTTTATTGAATCAATGTGTTACTGGTCAATCTAGATTCCGCCATTTTTCGTTTTAATCGATGTGTTTTTGTTTAGAGACTTGCCAGACCGATTGGTGTTTTCCTGATGGATTGGTTGGCAAAGGCCGGTATTGTGGCTCTCTTGTTCCTCGGATTTAAATTCGCGCACTTTTTGTGTGGGACCCCATGTAAAGTTATGTGTAAGGGTGGAAAATATGTCCAAATCATTTGAAAGATGTTGGTAGAGTTCGCCATAGTTAAGAATAGTCACAGTTATGATTTCAAAGGAAGGTTATGAAGTGATGGATGGGGAAAGTAATTTTATTAGACGCTGATAGTTAAGGAAGTTTTGCCCTTAGTAGCCAACAAGAGAGTTTGTTGCCTAAGCCTACATTTGAGGAAATGACTCTTCAAACGCGTTTTCAATCAATCCACTCGATTTTGTTGTTAGGTAGAGAACTTTAGAAGTACCAGTTCTGTAGTGAGAAGAGGGAGGAGGATGATTTTAAGGTACCCAACCACCTAAAAATATCTGTTCAGTAAGACGTCCAATTTTGCAGTGTTCAAAACGTCTGCGCGGAAAACACATTGTTCTTTAGTTGTCTAATCGCACCGAATGGCGAATTTTGCACCAATACCTTCGTTTTTGATCCATATGAGATGATTCTTGTACAGGAACTTTTTGAATGTAATTGGCAAAATTGTCTGGATATGCATGGAAACATCTATAAAAGCATACTATATGAGACAGTTGTTTTCTTTATTGACGAAGTGTATTTCCACTTGTCGGGATGCGTTAATAGATAAAAATTTTGATATTTGAGTAATAATAATTCACAAGATATTTATGGAAGCCTCTCCACAGCGAACATGTCACTGTTTGGTGTGCGGTGAGGTCATTAGTCTTTACTTTTTAAAGAGGGGGGCCAATGTGTTACTTCCAATCGATATGTGAAAATAATTTGAGAATTCTTCACACCGAATCTCGATGCATTGCAATTTAAAAATGTTTGGTTTCAACAGCATGAAGCCATAAGTCCTCCTATGGAGATATATCAAGGCTGAAATTTACAATTGTCCTAGAACCCTCAAGCTCTACAAAATGCAATAAGCCAAGAAATTAGATTCAAATCTTCCACACATGTTGGAAAGAATATTGAAGAACTCCAAATGTGCATTGAAAATAAGGAGAGCGGCACAACTTGCCCAATTTCCTCTTTAAAATTCATTAAAATAAAACTTTTTACTCCGTAAAAATAATATTTCGTGCACTAATCGTTTCTTTACTCAACCCGAAAAAGGGAGAAGGATTTTTGACCTATCCCGTATAACAGTGTCGTTTGAATGTCTGGTAAGATCTATTTAGTGGAACCTAATGTGGTTTTTGCATCCTCAGCAATGTAGTTTTGATTAAGTTATTGATAAAACACTTGAGAAGACCATCAAAGATTTTTTCTGTTTTCTAGCTGCATTAAGTGTATTCTACCTAGGTCTGACTATAGTGTACAAGTTAATTCTTTGTAACAGAAGAAAAAAAAATATATGGTTCACAGTTTCAAAGGGATTTTCTTCTATTATTCGTCTCAAAAGTATAAATAGTTTAAAACACAATAGGATGGAAAGTTTCACTGAGAGATGTTGTGAATAAACCCCACTGATGTTTAAATCTTCAGATATTTGTTAAGATATTATGGAGTGTATATAGATAACTTAGATTCAGCATTCTATTCAGTGTCTTTCATAATCAAGTGTACTGTAGTGTGAGTCTTCTTGTTCCCTGGAGAGGAGACCACCCTTTCCAAGTATTCTGCTTTCGTTTGGTTCCGATCTTGTTTACCACTGAGATTGGTTACTCAATCTTCCACAAGGTTGCTCGTATTTACAGGGCGCACCAACGGGGAGGTGAGAGTCGGGATTGAATAGGAGAAGCTAAGTCGGTGATAACTGGAAACTCGCCATATGTTTCGCAACCTACCCCTTTGAGTCCCAAAATATACTATAGATATAGAGCAAAAGGAAGACGAAGCTTGGGAAGACCGGAAAAGAGATGAAAGGAGCAAGTATAAAAATACAGAATCGTAGTAGCGCAACGGATTGTAACCAAAGCATGATGGAGAAGGAAAGAAGAAGAAGATTTTTAGAAGTTGTAGTCATACTCTACCATTGTGAGCTGGCTGGATTTCAGGTTTTATTGAAATATATAAACTAGTAATGTGTCTATAATTGTGCCAAATACACGAAAAGACGTTTCAATCCAGAGTGAAATTTTGGGTACACTATAATTCTGTAAGAGCCAGCGTGGTCCTGTGGTTGAGGGACGGGCTGCGATGCTGACGGACCCGGGTTCAATTCCCGGTGCTCTCTGATGCCTGGCGGGTGGCCTACTCAGTCACTAAAAATAATTGAGTACCTGCGTTTATTCGAACAAGGGGTAATAATGGCGGTCGTTTTAGGCGCGGTGCTTGCCACATCGCCCCACATCAGAGATGGTGCGCGACGACCGGGCAGAGAGAGCGAACGTATGAGAGCCTTAACCTCTCAGTTCGCAGGCCGTGCTCCCACACTGGGCGTAGAGCCTTACCATTATTATTATTATAATTCTGTAAAATATAATCTAGTTCGAAGTTTTCTTGTCTCATTTTTCATATAAGAAAAATCGTTATTCCATCAGAAAACTTACCAAGGCGTTTTAATTATCTTAGTAACATTATCGTGATCATGTTCAACGATGTGGTTTGTTTTACTCTTTCATTCATCCTTTCTCTCATTTACGTGTATGGCAGTAAAACTGAAGATTTTGAAGTGCTTGTAGAACATAATCCGAATCACCAGTACGCATTTATTTTAAAATTCATTGACCCCCTCTAACGTGTGTTACAAGGTGAGGAAATTCAATTTTATTTTATTGCTTTAAAGGTGGCTTAAACCAAAAGGAGTTACTTAGAAGGATAACACTTGGGAGTATTTCATTTTAATATAAGTGTGAATGACAGTTTCTTCAAAATAAATCCTGAAGTGGACGTTCCAATTCTGCCATAGAAAAAATTACAAGGCGTATCCGCATTGCACCTGTACCACAATTAGGGCAACTTTACACATTGGAAATTTATTAGTGGTTGGGTGTTCACAGACAAAAAAAGATAACAACGTTTTGAGGAATCTGGAGTATAAGAGTTATATCATCCTTCTTATAGTCCAGATCTCGGCCTTTGCGATTTTTTTTAATGAAGGGATAAGTGTGTGGGAATTAATTTGGAATCATTAATTAGTGTAAGTGGAGCATTACGAAGACAATGCTACTCATTGGTTCGAGGACCTGACTTCTCAACGTTGAGGTTTCCAGAGCCATAAAAAGGGAGATTGGGAGGGGGGATGGCGACGGAATCGTTTATGTCAGAATCCACTCCTCAGATGATTTCAAGCGGACTGCCTAAACATGAATGATGATGTTGTGACGCGTGTGTATGTGAAGCAGTATGTGGCAAATTTTGCAGCTGTTACTTCATTCAGACATTGTACTGACCTTCTAACATACCCTGTAGACGTCAACACTTCTTGGCTCTCTCCAATAATTGTTAAACGATGAACAATGACATATGTGATAACTGGGGTATGATAGAGATTTGCGCTAAGAATTTGTCCAATTGAAACTTATGCTTATCATTGTGCTACACAGCTTTTTTACCTTAGACAACAACTTTACTACTATTGCTGCTTTCATTCATTATCTTAATTTTTGTTACGTCTTGATCCAGTACTATTTTCTTTATGCTCCAGTTGTCAATAGTATAAGTATATTGTTGCAGTTTTTTTTTTTAAAGTTTCGGATTCTTTATATTTATGATGTGATAAATTGTGATGCTAGTAATGCATGAAAAAGTCAGCTTATGGAAGATTTGATTACACCATATGTGCAGTTTCTATCCTTAATGATTTATTTTATTCAGACTGGAACATGTCGAGAATGAAGTATAAGGCTGAAGCAACTAAATCCATTTTTGTTGTCAATCTAGACATCTAATACTTACCTGTTTTGGATCTTCAAAAAAGCTCGGACATTTTCCACTATTAACATGTGTAAGTTAATTTAATAAGGTATTTTTTTGTTTTACAATGTTTTTTAAATTTCTTTATTTTCTAGTATTCCTGATGTCTTAATGGTAACAAGCATGAATTTATTACATAGAATACTAGGGAAGTCTTGAAATACACCTTTTAAAATAATTTCTACTGTATCTTTCAAAATCAGTTGCCAAACCAACTCTTTCACATTTCCTCTGGAATTTGGACACGTGTATTACATGACGCTATTGGAAGATCTAATTCGTTAGATTTTAATTTATTCTTTATGTAAGGTTTCGTCACCTGTTGACTCAGTAAGATTTAATTTACAAACTTATGGACCATCTTGTGGCACTACAAAACGCTTTTGACATCTATTTATTAGTTAAATTATGGAACATCCAAAAAGAACAAACCGTTATTATTTGAATGTGATTATGGCAAATAGTATGTACTGCTAGTGCAAGGTCAAATAATCTATCGGGCAGTAACGAGGGCACATGCTTGTCAGGTTCGACCAACTTCCACACAGCAGCAATATTTCCCTGTGTGACAAATTAAATTTTTTTTTGTAACTTCCGATATTACCTGAAAATGGTTGTATGATGACGGCAATTATCTTTTAGCACAGAAGTCATTTCTCCCCAACACTGATTAACACTCAAACCATGTGCACAGTTGTAGCATAAAATTGTCCTGTATTCTATTTTTGACCAAAATTATTCTGGGAGCTCTTTTAAATGCCGCGCGAGAGTATAGTTTGCGAATTGGGAGGTTAAGGGTCTGATATGTATGCTTTCACTGCCTACTCGTCGCTTATGTCGTCGTTTATGTACATTTTATCTGTTGGTGCAGTTGAGCAGGGATTATTATTGGTGTTAAGACCAGACTAGACATCTAATCTAGTTTCACACATTTGCTTAATGGAAAATATGTCTTGTGATTATGCTGATCAGGATTTGTTATCCGAAAGCGAAATAGGTTGCATTAGGGGTATATATTTGAGGATTATTCTGTTGAACTATCACATGCATGTATGGCAGCAGAAAAAGTTGGACAATATGGATGTACAAACACTAAAGTAAAATAGATATATTATATATATATGATTGCAGAAGTTGTGTACACTCTGGAATGTGTTCCTTTGCAAACCAGACCATCATTATCATCAAGGTAGAATTTGTAGTTGTCACTGAATACAATGCTTTGCCTTTCTTCTCAATATTTTTGAAGCGATTGGAGACGGGTTGCAGAGCAATAGATGTGGCAAGAGAGAGTAACGGTTATTGATGATCTTGATGCGACACTACTTCTAGTCTGTTTTATATTTGCTATATGGTGTATTATGGTTTCTTATAAAATTTGAAGATGGGATTCCTCTATATCGTGTTGGTGTTTAGACACATGTATGACCGTGCGAATATTTTTCTGTCTAATGGTGCTAACACTTTACATCCAACATGTTCTTCACAATTCTATGCTACGAACATCTTGTTTAGATATTTATTTCCTTACTCATACTTATTAAACAGCCACATATATACTTTGTCTTGGCAAGCCAATGATGTTCAATACAATTTTATAATTCAGTGTCCTGTAGGAAACTACAAGGAGATATGCCTTAAATATTTGATAGACTATACCCGAGTCTTGATTTTTCTACTGCGTTAAGTTTGTATCTTATGTACTGCCCTCTAGTGACGTGATATGGAAATACAGAATTTTGCGATAATTTATTTAAAGAGGTTATTTTTAATTTTTCTAGTACTGCATTTTTAACTTTTAATATTTAAATATTCAATTTTGTTTTAATACTTCAATATTCAAAAGAAAAATTGAATGATATTTTTAGTATCTACCTTTATTGGCATACTTTTCAGGTAGTATTATATAGTAAGCATTTCATTGCATCTTTAGAGTAATTATTGAACAATAATCATGATCAAAATGTTTTTATTTTTATTTTCAGTACTGAACATAAATGGCAACCTCGTACAACTATCCGGACAGGCAACAACAAACGCAACAGCAACACAATCTCCTACGACAGTGGTTCCACAGACTGCAATAGCGGCAGCGCCAAACCAACTGGCTATGTCAAATGGAAACATTGTTATGGTTTGTGGTTTACTAAAAAATAATCATAATTATAGTAGAGAATAATAGTATAATAATTTGTGATAAATGATTGAGGTTCAAATTGTTACTAATAGAGTAATTTAACTTCTAAAGACAAATACTATTGATCATACACAACAATAAATGAATCAACTTTTCTTTTAGATGGTTCCAAGCACAAGTGGGGTCTCACAGTTTCCACGAGTACCAATCCAGGGACAGAATTCTTGGAAGAAGAACCCCTGTATGTGAATGCAAAACAGTACCGCAGAATCCTAAAGAGGCGGCAAGCCAGAGCGAAACTAGAGGCTGAGGGGAAAATCCCTAAAGAAAGACCGGTGAGTAATACTCGCGTTGCCTTTATTATTCAACAAGTTGCTGCATTAAGTGTGAAAGTCACACAAAGGCGCAAGCAATTCAGAGGTTATTTTGAAAATTATGCAGGCAAGAAAAACCTTATAAGTAATTGTTTATATTAGTCTTTTGTGAGCTTTAATTAAATATGTGCTTTAATAACATGTTATTTAGTTACTCATTCCAGTATTTAAAACATGTTTGCCTCATCATTTTATAGGATTGCACTCAGTTTTTACCAATGCCCAGGATACCTTCTGACAGTTTCTATGGCTGTAGTGAACAGATCTTCCCTGTGAGCTATTAGTAAAATTCTTCTTTATTTAACCACTTTTATGCACACGTCCTTAGTGGTTTGAAGAAATATCTAAAATAACTTTGACGTCTTGTAAGCTCTCTTGAGGAATCCATGTTATTTATGCCAGTTTGCTTTTTATTTTGACAATGAATATAGTGGACGCCTTATCATTAGTTTTCAAATTAATTCTTTTAGCCTTTATCTTCCAAACTTAATTTTTAATTATGGTGTATAAATTCATGTTTTTATTCAGTATAAGAGTAATTTGTGGGTAATTTGTATATTCATAGAGGGTGGTAGCAATAATTGTATTGTAGCCATAAAGTTTCCTTCTAGATGAACATTTTATTGCTGTCGTGTGTTTTTTATAGAGGTATAGAACTTTGAAATGGAATAAAACAGATGAATTTTTTAAATTGATATGAAATTTACTTTATTCGAAAGATAATCTTCTGGCATTATAATTTAAAGATGACTTCTGGCATATGACCGCCACGGCTGGCTCGGACGTAGTCTAATCTGGAGGTCCAATTTTCGATGACTTTTTCCAACATTTGTGGCCGTATATCGGCAATAACGCGGCGAATGTTGTCCTCCAAGTGGTCAATCGTTTTGGGCTTATCGGCGTACACTAGCGACTTTACATATCCCCACAGAAAATAGTCTAGCGGCGTTAAATCGCACGATCTTGGATCACTGATCCGAAACGTGAAACTATGCGGCTACCAAACGTTTCCTTCAATAAATCAATTGTGGCACGAGCTGTGTGACATGTTGTGCCGTCTTGTTGAAACCACAGCTACTGAATATCATGGTTGTTCAATTGATGAACGAAAAAGTCAGTAATCATGGCTCTATAGCGGTCACCATTGACTGTAACGTTCTGACCAGCATCGTTTCTAAAGAAGTACGGACCATTGATTCCACCAGCCCATAAAGCACATCAAACAGTCAGTTTTTCTGGATGTCACTCCAAATACGGCAGTTTTGTTTATGGACGTATCCATTCAAACAAAAGTGAGCTTCATCGCTAAACAAAATTCGCTTATGAAAATCGGGATCAACGGCAATCCTGTTTCGGACCCACTCGCCGAATCTACGCCTTGCTAGGTGATCGTGTGGCTTCAATTCTTGCACGAGTTGGATTTTGTAAGCACGCAAACCAAGATCTTTCCGCAAAATCTTCCATAAAGTGGATGGACACATATCCAATTCCTGTGCACGATGGCGGATAGACTGGATTCGGGTCTTCCTCTACGCTAAGCTCTACAGCAGCAATAACTTCTTCTGTACGCACTGTACGACGTCTCTGTGGATGCGTATTATCATTTAGAGTAAACGTGGTGCGAAAACGTTCCATAGTTAATCGAATTAATTGCTCTGATGGACGATTATGTTGACCGTAAAATGGACGTAGTGCGCGATACGTATTTCGAACAGAACCATGATTTTCAAAATAAATTTGCACAATTTGGAAGCGTTGTTCAGGCGTCAGTCTATTCATGTTGAAATACCAAACCAAACTAAACATAAATCACTTGGCAGCTGACAAAATGGCCACCAGTTAAAAAAGTGTTGCCAACTTAAAGTTTTATACCACTATAAAAAACACCCGTTACAAATAATTCTGACACGAATTTGTTGTTTTGTGATATTTTGTTTAGACACAAGCATTTTGAGTTAACAGAGCTCATTGGGTGGCCCACGTCTTCTCTATAAAACTGTTTGTCTTTGAATTCAAGCATTAAAGATGATGTACCAAAAACAGCTGTTATGACAAAAATCATTGACATTTCCATGATATGGTTTTGGCTGACACACAAGTGAAAGTGTAAGTTAGCAGAGGTCATGAGCATCTCAACTGTAAGTTTTTTCTATTTTACTTTTTGAATTATATATACAAAGTATGTGCAAGATAGTTGTTGCGTCTCCTCATTCTGGAAAAAGCTAATTCATATGCGTTCATCAATCGACTATTTACAAATGTTTAAGATGAATAATTTTTGTCAAGTGTACCACTAGACACTGGAAACAAAATAGTAATTTAAACAGTGAGGGTTAACCAGTTCTGAAAAAGGTAAAAAGCGTGTTATATGCTAACATCATATTTTTTGGAACACAGACTTGCTTGTTTTCAAAGGCTAATAATAAATGTTTAAATGATTCAATGCAACCTTTCTCTAGAATGGCACGATCTTTGGAAACCGAGGTAGTATTTGAATCCCAGCACATTTCACTTATAGAGGTAGAACGAGGGTAGACATTTGTTTGTAGTAAGCCAATCTATTATGGGTAATTTTTATTATATACTGGTATTATAGTGTTACTTGTGTATTTAACATCGTCAGGGAATCTTTGTAGAATATAGAAGTTATACAATATTGTGTCTACTATTCTTAGTAACTATTTGTCATTAATGTCAGAAGATGTGAGCTGATCTATTGATGGGATAAATTGAGGTATAACTGATAGATGTAGGTATTAACATTTAGTTTAGTTCTCTTTTATAATTGAAATAAATGAGTATTATTGTGTTAATGGTATAGTCACATACTCATTTTCACTTATGGGTTGTAGAGAGGATAAAGGGGACATGTTGGATTTATTTAAGTCACCAATTGCTGCCACTTGTAATTGGGATTTGTTCTAATTTAAACTTAGGCATATTTCCTTAGCGGAGTTTAACTTGTTAAAAGAATAGACATTTATTGTTGCTGTATTGAACATTAATTGTTAACGCTCATTTAGTTGGCAAGACAGAACAGATCAAAGTAGTAGTTAGGGTATTCAAAAATTATTATGTAAAGACAGGCTATAATATCACGTGACATTGCTGGAATGCATAGAAGGAAAGATAATGAGTCATTTGTATAGTATTGTGAGTCCAATTGTGGACAAAGTGAAAAACTATGGAAGCAGATAATCATGGGAAGTAATGGACGGTGTGGTTTATTTGCAGGAAGGGACATTCATGTAAGTGTAATAGCCATGTATGGAAATGCAACACTAAGTTCTAAAACTGTGTTTTGCTGGAGTTTAAAGGCGGCAAGGGTTGTACCGAGAAAGTCAAAGGCATTTGAAAGTAGGTATTTTGAAATTTTCGCCCTGATGCAATAGATTTCTCTTTGTATACCATCATTTACAAGGACTTAAAGATGACAGAGTATGTACATAATGGGTTTGCCGCTCGATAACGGAAGTGCAATAGTTGCTGTACAACGCGGATCTAGAGATGTTCTTTGAGTGTCTGATTATAGCAGACGAATTATGGTTTGGCACGAAAAGTTGCTAAAGAAATGTCAGCCTATTTAATAGCAACACATTGGAAACCATCATCTACAGAAATTACGTCTGAGATTATTTATTTCAAAATAAATGAGGATTGTGTTTTGGGATCTGGAGGGATTTTTCTGAACGATTGGCTTGCCCCCAGTAAGTATTACTTACTGCAAGTTAATGAAACTATTCTGTGGTTGTATTTTGCAACACAGCTATGGGAAGTGACAGCTGCGGCCACGTCAGTCGCCACCCTGCAGGCTTTTGGGTACATCGTGTTGCCTCACTATCCATATTTGTTAAATCTTTTGCTGAGTGACTATGTCCTTTCTGTTTATCTCAGCCTGTTGTCTACATGTAGTATCATGCTACATCTAAAGAGTTTTCAGCAGCGACGACAAAAAATGCATAAATATTGAAGTGGAATACTCACTTTTCTCTAATGAAACATTAGTGATGAAAAACAGCCCATTTTTGAAAGTCACAAGTAGAATTACTATTGGAAATGAACATGACAACTAACTTATCAGGTATATCCTAGTACAAATCTGATCAATATTTCAGTTTTCCAAAAAGGTTGGAGTTACTGTATCTGCAAGCTCTTGTACAACAAAAATAAATTGCTACTAGTAAATTGCCTGCAATGCGTAAAAGTATCACTGAAGTGAATGCAAACTTTAAATTAAGTTTAGTGCAAGCAAATAGTAAGTTATGAAAGCAGTTGCATAGTCAGTCAATTAACAATCTATTATTACTGGCACCATAGTGATTCAGACTTCCTTGTGTTTCTTTTAGCTGACTAAGCACCCCATTAGGCAGAATATCAAGGCCCTTTGCCTGCTCTGTTCCCATTTTGGATGATATGTTAGGTTCATCTTAATCTTGAACAATAACATTGTTTTGAGAATTTTTTATATCATCTTAAATACTCTATTTCATTGTTGCTTCTATTGGACGTCTAATATGTTTTTTCTTAAAACTCGAGTTTGTACTACATTCAAAAAGCTTTTAAATTGCTGTTTTACCATTCTTGAAGTTGGTGCGCACGCACAAATAGTTATTTTGGTGTTCTTGTATGCAGTATATAATATGTATTAATAGATTTTTTTAAAATTGAAGCTAAGGCAAATTTTAAATTTTATAGAAATATTTGCATGAGTCCAGACACCGGCATGCCATGAACCGAATACGTGGTGAAGGCGGCAGGTTTCATTCAGGTTCGGTGAAGAAACTCAAGTAAGTACTTCATAACCAGTATTTAACCATCATTGTGTTTCATTAAATTCTATTAATTGATATATGTAAGTTATGGTAATAATCTGAACAAAACTTTTTATCTGATATTTGTGTATGTTGAGAAATTCAAAGGGCACTTTGAATGTTAGAAAATAGCCAAATACATAACAAAGTACTTTACCATTGCATCTTCTTACTTCTTTATATACCATTTTCGTTTGTATTAGCAGTAAAAAACATGCACCATCTAAAAGGTTATTTAATTAGCTGTAAAGTGAGGTGCAAATTATTGCATATTGCCCCACTTGTTAAATCGGTGTTTCGAAGATAATAAGTACATGTTTAATGCAGCTGGAATTGGTAGATGCATAGTACTGAATTCAAAATACAGCAATGCTAAATCCCTCCTTTCATGTTCTAATAATTTTTTTATATTTGATTATTTATTAATTGAAAGAATGTTGCAGTCAATGCTGTGGTATGTTGTTTCACGCCTTTACTATTGCATTTCTTAGGTCAAGGATTTTGGAAATGGCAGGAATCCTGATCCGAACTCCTCTCTAAGCTTGTTTCATAAATGTTCTGTTGGTTTTAGGACAAATTTTATACTGACCATTACATTTGTTAAATTTCCATTGTTAACTATTCTCGATTGATTTAGACACTATACAGCGTCACATTATTATGCATTAAAATGAATTTTTCTCTAACAAAATTGTTATATGATTAATACTCCACTTGGTCATCGGACCGTCACCTTATTCCCTACACCTATTTCTCCACCGAAACTAACAGTTCCACTTAAACAACATTGAACAAATCTCTACTGCACTCCTGTTCTTTTCATTATTTCTATGAAAACAAAATCAGTCTCTTTTGTTTTTTCTGTGTCTAATTTATGTTTTTGATCTAATTTTAGATCAGTTGTAGATTTGTGTGGTCTTGCGTAGCTGTTATTACAGCTGAATAGTGATGAGTTCAAAAGAGCATCCCTATTGAAGTAGTCATTATGTTCTATTGTTCAATGAGATCTACCCGTTTTGGTCTGCCTTAGCTTCGATACGCTTATTGTACCACTGATAGACTTACAGTCTCCAAACCATTTTACTCTGCCCATACCATGCTTCAAGTAAATCTATCGTTTAGGGGGCTTTTTCCAATATAGCATTCATCCATCGCAATTATTGTCTCCACAGAAATGGAGGGTCAGATATATGATCTATGAATCCTTGTTGAAATTAGTTGATTCCATTTTAGGGCCATTAATTTAATAAGTGAACAACATAGATAACTTTTTAGATGATGCATGTTTCTTATTGCTAAGACACATAGAAGGGGTGGGGACTTAAAAACGAATACTTTTATTATATCCTAGTATAGTAGCCAGCAGAATGACAGCTAACAGATAGGCCAGTCGCTGTGTCGTGAAAAATGATCAAAAATGTTTTTTTTGGGGAGTGGTATTTTAAAGTGGATTTATTCTAATAGTCAAATTTGTCTTGGGCCACTGCGCTCCAAAATATGGGCATTTTTTTAAGGCCCAAAAAGCCGTTTTTTCGGTTTTTTGGGTTTTACAGGAAAACTATGGCTTATATAAAATAAGTACCCATTATAAAAATTGTAGGTATTATTAAAACGCGTCGATTGAGACCAGCTAGAAAAAAATGTCTTGAGCCAGCTGTATGCCCATTTTTGTCGTTTTAATTAAAAAAATTATTGTGACCTGAGTATTAAGTTTAAAAAATTGTAAATTCCAAAAACAGTAGTATTTTCTATCTATTTTTATGTCCTTTTTGAATATTTGAGATATCTCAGAAGGGGGCGCTACAATCGGCCATTTTCAAAAAACCGTATAAATTGCGATTACAAGCCGAATTTTGAATTTTTTGACCCAAAACCAAAAGCATTCAACATATTCTGATATTTTCCACCTTGGTTTCCAAACTCAAGTATTTTAGTCCGAATGCGGCAATTTGGCGCCATGTTGAAATTTTCTAACCTTGAAAAAATTGAAAAATTTTTAGGTTAGGATACATGTAAAAAAAAAGAACTTATCAGAGCTAGTAGAATTTTTTATGACGCAAATTTTGAGTTCAAGCTGACCTATTTTGGTTGAGATCCGCCCAAGATATTAATGTAAACGTGTTTGGGCCTCTCCTGGGTCTCATTTTGGGTCTTTCGGGGAAAACTTTGTATTTTTAAAAACTAGATACGTGAACCTATAGAAAGCTAAAAATGCGTATTCCTAGCTCATTTTAAAAACATTTGGCAACGATTTCAACAAATTTCTAAAATTACACAGCGACTGGACTAAGATATTAATTGTTCTTTATACTATTGTTTGGCAATTACTGCATTCTGTGAAAATCCTTTTTAAGCAAGATTATTCTAGAAGAGACATCCAACTCAATTAAAATCATGGAAAAAAATCTAAAAAGAACTTGTGAAATCAAAAAGTTCTCCAGAATGTGCAGCAAGACAACTTCAAGGTTAACTTTAAATGTCTGGAGCAATCGAGGTCAACACAATGACTATCTAGGAAGTGATTGCAGAAATTTAGAGAAAAAGGTTACGAAAGGTATGACAGTTAATGTGTTTAAAGCATCTCAGTTTGGCAACCACAAGTCGACTGCAACAAAACTGTATGAGAAATGGTTTGCAGGTCAAAGATTGGAGTATGTGGTGTCACTAGATGAAGCTTGGTTAGTTTGGACTGTTACAACTGGAAACGCAAGATTTGTTACGTTAGATGTTGCATGAGAGACCAATATCCATAATGTGTCGAATTTTTAAACCCCTAGATTTGATAGGTTTGATAGGTTCAATTCTTTAAAGTTTGAGATAATTAATTTTTCCATGAAGTCTGAAGGTGTTATGATCCTGTTGGCGCACGTTTCTAATGGCGAAATCAACTTTGGAATAGCAAAGAAGGTAGTAAGATTGAGATCAAACAGTTGTGCGACTATTAATTTGATTTTGGTTTCTCTTCAAAGAACTTTCCTTCTTCAGTTATAGGTGCGCCTAGTAGCTTTAGGTTAGAAATCAACTGAATTTCAGGACGTCTTCTATTGAATTAAATGATTATAAACTTCTGTCAGCCTATTCTTGATCTGTAAAACAACGTTGAAAACGTTGAAGACCTGCTTGATTTTGAGGGGTTCTAGACATAACTTGCAAGCATGCAGTCTCAATCTTGAACGCATAACAAAAGAAGATAATGTGTGAATTATTCCTGTTTATATCCAAATAAGTCCGTATGGAATGAATTTCTGTTTCACTGATCTCTTTGGTAGCGAACCTAAGTTGTCTTGGTTGAGGTTCCGCAGCGACTTCAAAAGTGACAGAAGTGCAGGCTAATTTAGCTCAGTTGCTTACTGCAATTGGTCGTATTTCTGTGCATTTCTTTTTGAAAGTACCATAAAATACTGATAATAGCCAAAAGCACCTTTTTAACTTGTTTGATCATTAGTAAGGATGTAAAGCAGAGTTGTTAGGGAATCTGAACTTGCAGTTCCGTTATTTGAACAAGATTAATTTTATTTAATATGATTGAGAAATACATCAACTTAAATGTGTTTTTCAGAATTTTTTAAAAAGTGTCATATGGTATCAACAATTTGATAGCATATTATTAGACAATTATTGTTAGTAGGCATGGTTACTCCAGAAATGAGGCCTAGATTTTTGTATGTCCTTTGGCCATATGGTTTTTATTCAATTTGCTGATTATCTGAATTTTTCTCTATAGGAAGGGCGGTGGTGGTTGTTGGATTTGATTACACAGTTAATTGAACACCTAAGTCGCCTTCTTTTCTGGAAAAATTATCTTCTCTAATAATAAGAATATGTTGATTTTGTAAGTGATATTTTCAGTAGGCTTATAGTGGATTATAAATTTTAGTTTCTTCTTAAGATGAACGAATCATTTGGTGAAATCACTAACCAAATTTGGGAATGCTCAGAGTGGGGTAGAGCGGACTAGAGTAATGGTTTCCATGGTGTTTGCAGAACTTAAGGGTTTTGCAAAAGATCTATATTTTAAACATAGCTACAAGATTAAAAGTATATGGTAGAGTAGAGATTTCATGTTTTTTTTCTTTAGTTTGATTTGTTTTTGTTTAAATTTTTTTCTATTAATGTTCCTTGTACAGTATGATGATTTTTTATTCTGAAAGACCTTTACAAGACTCCACTTTTAGTTCAAATTGAAGTCGGTGACACCCATTATCCATATTTACAACTTTTTTAATTGAAATTTGAGTTTGTTGTACTAATAAAATAAGGACAGAATGAAGAGTATAGAAACTGTAAGACGGAAATTTTGGAATTAGGTTTACAAAACTTCCTCTTATCCAGAAATATAAATAAACAGTTAATGTGCTGTTTTTTTAAATTATTTACCACTATGAGAAATGAGTTCAATAGACTATTGTGTCACTATTATCCTGGTGGTAAATCATTTCAGCATTTTTCTTCTCTTAAGATCTATAAATAATTTAATGAGATATCACCTTTTCTAATAAAACCATTTTTAGGGAGGAACAGGAACAGCAAGCTCAAATGCAACGTCAAGCACAGCAGAGAACAATAGGAGTGTCGTTTAACAACCCTTTAGACAACACCATCATCATAGAGGTGAGCCTGATCTTTTTTCCCCAGTAAGACACAAACGTTGCTGACTCACCTTTTTTGCAGCCTGTGGGCGTGCCTGTAATGACAGACACCATGGCCAGTGACCCTTTATCAATAGGAGATGGAAACTGAAGTTGCCAGACTGCACTTCCATACATCACCACGAGTGCAGGTTTTTTATGGGGGTTCGTGTTGTGTACATAGCTGACAACCATCTTGAGATTAGACACTTAGTGTTATTGTATATACGTTTGTATATTTATTGTAGTCTTTACTACGTGTACATATCTTATTTATGTAGCGTTGTTCAGCCTAAATTACTTTTTTTTAAGTTGTATGTAGGGATAGCGATTTTTAATTGTTACTTTGAAATCTGTTAGCTACTGTCTGAAGTGGTCGGTTTGTACTTTAGGAAGAATGAGTGGGAATGTTTGTGAACAACTATGATATTGAAGTTAGCTGTGGGAGCTGGTGCAAATGGTGCCTCACAATCGGCGCCTTTTGCGTAGCAGTTGTGTGCAACTGTTGATGCTGCATATTAATTTTGCATTTAGAACGTAGTGTTCCATATTGTTAGATTTTATAATTTGAAAATAAACTTTTGCAAAATTGTAAATGTTTTATTAAAAGACAAATAAATTGCGTGTAACCAACTAAAGATTATAGCAGATGCGTTTGAGTGGTGGGATTGTACTGTATTTGTTAGACATATAGCGCAAGTTTGATCTTTTGCGGCTATATTTTGCAAACAGATGAACATGGAAGTGCCCTAAGTTAGGACAACTGTTTTGACCATATATATGGTCTCTTAGGAATACAATCAATTTTTTCAAATTAATACAAACTTGTCGAGGCTGCTTATGAGTATTCTGGATTTGCTTCCAACTGAAGCTTACAGATTAAAAGTTTTGCAAAACCTAAAGAGGAAAGATCTGGAAGTCCAAGATAACATCAGAGAAATTAACGTGGTGGTGAGAAGGGAAAGAAATAGATTTACGATGTCATTTTTGGAGACAATACCAAGAAGTATATCTTGGATTTGAGAAACTTCTAATGTATCCTGATTGAAAGGTCAATATTCAATAGTTTGACGTTATTAGTGAATATCAAATAAAGACTGGGAGAGATTCATCCATAATGAATAAAGTTTATAAAAGACAATGTTGAATAAACAAAGTAAATCATCTAAAGTGAATTAAATTTTATAAAATTAATTGAGTGAACAAGAGACTAATGCGTATGATTATTAATTATTAATTAGATAATTTAATTTGCACAGTATCGTATTGTAAAATACTTATTTTTGGACGCAACCTATATGTAGGCCCATAGGTGCCGCCATCTTTTAAATTAAAATAGGTGCTACCCTACAATTAAAAAACGTCCAAACAGATGCCTATCGAATTGCAATTAAGTGCATTATCCGGACGCGGAAAACTCAGTAAGAAATGAAAGGAAAAATTTTTTGAGCCGCTCTTATTGCTAATTAAGATTTTACGAGCCCCCCCGCTATTTATCCAAACAACGCCGAATTAAACAGAGCTAATTTGCCCCGGCGAATGGGCCTAACGAGCGCGCTTACCGGCTATGCATCATCCGGTGTTTTCCTGAGATTGTCGGGTTTGTCATCCGCGATTGCGTTTGAACTTGAATGGGCTGGCTAGTGGGCGTTGATTTTGAAAGTGCTGGGCATTTTTCGCGTCCGCAAATGCGTTTTACAGCCTTCTGAGCCGCTCAGCGCACGGAAACGACCCGAGGAACAAGTTTTAAGTGATCTGTAAGTACTCGCCTGGCCCCGCTTTGTTTATCCGCGCTTTCAGCCGCCTCTGCTTCCAGACGCTCTCGCGCGCCATGGCTTGGAGGTTCAAGGCTTCGAAGTACAAGAACGCGGCGCCCATTGTGCCGAAGCCCGAGGCGTACGTGCGGGACATCTGCGTCGGCTCCTACCAGACCTATGGGAACAACATTGCAGCCTCGGCCAGGTTCATGGCCTTCAACTGGGACCACGTCGGCTCGAGCGTCGCGGTCTTGCCTATCGATGACTGTGGCCGCAAGAGCAAGCTGATGCCTCTCCTGCACGCTCACTCGGACACCGTGACAGACCTGGAGTTCTCACCGTTCCATGACGGCCTGCTGGCGACTGGCTCGCAAGACTGCTTAGTGAAGATTTGGCACATTCCTGAGGCAGGCCTGCAGGAGTCTTTGAGCAACGCCGAGTGCACCTTCTCTCACAAGCAGCGACGGGTGGAAGGGGTTGGCTTCCACCCCACGGCAGACTTCCTGCTGCACTCCACGTCCTACACCACGCTGACCCTGTGGGACCTGATCTCCCAGCAGGAGGTGTTCACAAACACCGACCACACGGACGTGATCCAGTCGACATGCTGGAAGCGGGATGGTAACCTCATGGGGACATCGTGCAAAGACAAGCAGGTGCGCGTGATTGATCCGCGAGTGGAAGACTCATGCGTCATGGTTGCGAACAGTCATCAGAGCATCAAGGATTCCCGCATCGTGTGGTTGGGCGACCAGGATAAGATTTTGACGACGGGCTTTGATGCAGCACGGCTGCGGCAGGTCATCATAAGGGACTTGCGGAACTTTGGAGAGACCGAGAAGACCCTTGAGCTGGACTGCTCGACTGGGATTTTGATTCCTTTGTATGACGCCGATACAGGGATGCTGTTTTTGGCTGGAAAGGGTGAGTTTATTTGCTTTTAACTGTTAAATTTGAACTAATCTGGAATATTGTAATTAACATTCTGATTAATTAATGGGATGGGCTCCATTATCTAACTCGCAAAGGTACAATATGATTTATTAATCTTTTGACGTAGTCTAAGTTTTGTTGATCTTGCTGAAACTTGATGCTCCTTTGTTTTACTCCCTAAAGCAGTAAGAGAAATTAATTCGTTCGTTACGGTTAACTAAGGTGCAATTATAAAAGCTTGATTTGATAAAGATTCTTTCAACACACCACTCAGGTGGTTTGATTGAAAATAATTTATTAATCATCTAAATTTATCAAGCACGGCCATGCTAATAGATCCCTATTGCAGCGACTCTGACGCGAAAAAGTATAATGCAGCTAATATTAAAATGCTAATTTATTTAATTAACGAGTTCGAATGTGAAACAGGCGTAAGTAATTAAAAAGGTGTAGCAATTAATTGTGAGGAGCTTTGGTGTGCTGGCCGTGGGCTGTTCGACGTAATTGGCTGGTGAAATCTACAGAACCGTGATAACGACATGCAAAAATAATTTCAGAACGTGGATAAGCAAATGGAAGAAAATAAACGTCATAAAGGACTATAAAAAAGTGAAAGAAAGTGACGCTTCAGAATAAGTTCAGTAGTGTTGACTTTTTCTTTCATGCTGTTGAAGTTAAGCAAACAGTTAAACGATGGTGTGTGGTTTATATGGAATCTATTTTTATTAGTTCTTTTCAGTTTCTTAGCTTTGGATTAGCGCTGATGCTATAATTTTTACAGGAAAGCTCTATAGATTGCTATTTTATTGTATATTCAACGAACTTAAAAAGTTCGTTACTGAATTCTATATGTCTGTCGGTCTGTCTGTCGCAGTCACAAAATTATGGACTTTTTAAAATTTTAAAACGGATTCTTATAGGAAATTTTACGCTGATTTCAAAATCGAAATCAAAAAGTTTCTATCTCGAATAGTTTTCGAGATATTCGACTTCGAATTTCGGGAAAATTTCGACATTGCGATTTTATGAGTAATTCTTAAAGAAAATTTTACGCTGATTTCAATAATGAAATCGAAAAAATTCTATGTCGAATAGTTTTCGAGATATTCGACTTCGAATTTCGGGAAAATTTTCGACATTACGATTTTAAATGTGATTCTTATAGGAAATTTTACGCTGAATTCGAAAATGAAGAAAAAATTCTATGTCGAATAATTTTCCAGATATTCGATTACGAATTTTCCCGAAATTCGAAATCGAAATCGAAAGGTTTTTTTAAGTTCGTTCTGGGATTGCTTACAGAGCAATCTCTTCGCCGGCCCCATGTTTTTTCCTTGGTTTTACTCCTGGTTAGAGATGGGCGTGGTAGTGTCTACTTTTTTTTTAATTATTTGACTTATTCAACTGACATTGCTTTTTAGCGTTAGTGAACACATGTCTGATTAAATGACTAATTAAAACTGCCTTTGCAGACACAGGAATTGATATATTTGGAAAATGAACGTGTAGATAGTTAGTAGATACTTTGCACATATTATTATAACAGAATAGAAGTTTTAGTTTTGAAGGACCATGTAAATCAGGCAAGATGTCATGATTGTTTGTTCAAAAGATGAAACACCAAAAAAATTGTTGTAGAAGTTTGACATACTTTATCCCACTGGATATCCAGAATATTTCAATTGAGAGAATTTCCACTAGACCTGGAGAAGAAAATCTTGTAGCACACAAAGAAGTTGAATTTTTGTATGGGCTGAATAAGAAAAAGCGATTGTGGATCTTGAGGAAGAGGGTGACATTCACCATTCTGACTCTTGAAGATAGGAATTAATTGAGAATAATGATGAGGATTAGGAGCTGAATGAAACCCTAGAAGCCCTAGATTTTAAAGCACCCTTAAGTACTTCCAGTTCAACTGTTCTATGGTGGAATTCCTAGTACAACAAATGTCACCAAGTAGGTCAGGGATAATAATATTATCTAATTAGCGCAAACAGGACTAACAGAGGGCAAAACCATCCCTCTTAAACACAATAATAAGGGACGCATGCGATAAGCCACATTGGGATTAATGAAAGGAGAAACATTGATATGGAAATATCGAAGCTGTGATTTAGTCAGGATGAATTATTTGTTCATACCCTAGTGGATAAGGTGAAAAATATATATTAATTGCTTCTGGAGAGTAGTTCAACATCTTGCTTTAAGAACAGAACCACTTCCTGGTAAATGATAAAAGTTTACTGAAGACCCTTATTTTGAGACTACCAAATCAGTTGGGCGAGCAATGGTTATTTATAATGGACTTCACTTTGATCTTAGCCATAGGTCAAAAAGCGATCTTCACTGTATTCGATCAAACTGAAGAGCTTCTCTTGGTTAGCAGCTCGATTGGATGGAATATTTAGCTAGATGAATTACTTTATGTTCAAACTTCTGCAGATGATAAACAGAAAAGGATATTCTTTACTATTTAGGGAAAAGATACAAGAAAAGAAACAAATCCTTAACTTGCAGAGAGTTGGAAATAGAAGTCTTATTATTGAAACTTTAGTCAGGACGACAAAATCACAATGGATTTCTGGGATTATTTTAGAAGTTGAGAAAAGGAAGAAAAGAGCACTCATAGTTATTGAGGTGTGGAGCTAGATTCTTGTGCAAAGCAATTCTCTGGATGTTTGCATTGAGGACATCTTGGAAGATTCCGCAGTTGATCCACCCGTGTCTATTATTCTCTGTTAGTATTGTACGTTTGTGAAAACAGTTATGGAATATAAATAATGTTACCTGCAATTCCTCATATGGAGCCAGTAGAATTGGCTAAAAATTATTTTAGTCTGGAGGACATGGGCATATGTGGGATTGCTAGTTTCCTATCAGATGCCTTCTAGGGTGGTGGATATGGATATACTGGATATGGAAATAACTTGAAAAAAACTAGCAGCAGTGTATGACCCAGAAAACAGCGTTTGATCCATAATGAACGACTGAACTGGAAGGTCCTTCCACAAGAGGGTTGTGGCTTTAGGTTACAGTAACTTACCACTCGGAAATGAAAAGGGATAGCAAATTTTTTAGTAGGACGAAAAACCGTTATAGGGACAACTATCTTAGGGTGGTGTGCCAGCGTGGTCCTGTGGTTGAGGGGCGGGCTGCGATGCTGACGGACCCGGGTTCAATTCTGGGATCAGGTGCCTAGCGGCTGGCCTACACAGTCACTAAAAATGATTGAGTACCTGCGTTCATTCGAACAAGGGGTAATAATTGCGGTCATCTTAGGTGCGGTGCTTGCCACATCGCCCCGCATCAGAGATGGTGCGCGACGACCGGGCAGAGAGAGCGAACGTATGAGAGCAGGCCGTGCTCCCACGTGGGGCGTAGAGCCTTACCATTATTATTATTATCTTAGGGTGGAAATCTACACCTCGCAAAGAGGGAGCGTTATCATTGTATACGAGGGGGATGAGAAGGGTTATACTTAAAATTCTTGAAAATTGAAAGCAAAAGAAACTGAACATTAAGAAATGAGAGCGGAAAAGAACTGGTAAGTATAGAAATATGGAACTTATAAGGATTGGTAACAAAGAGGTAAGTAGTAATAACGGAAAAACCAAGAAGCATATGGGAATTCATTTATGGAGTGGTGTAAAAAGAAGTAATAATAGTAGTTCCCCGTAACAGGCCACGAAGGCCTATGGGGTCGTAACAGGATAGGTCTGCTACAATCTAGAGCCTACGGTACACATGATGGATAGTAACGTGGCTAGCGCTACGTACCGACCGCCTATTATTACCCCAGAGTTTGACCTCTAGGTACTCATTGGCAAGAGCGGGATTCGAACCTGCAACTCTTGATTTCGTAGTCTAGCGACCTATCCACTAAACCAACCACCACGGCTCTTGTAAAAAAAAGTAAAAGAGCGAAAAGTAGAGCGTCAATATTAATTAAAAAGAAATGGGTCAATAGGATGTAAAAGGTGATAAAGAAGAATTCTTCAATATTCTGGTCGAACAAATAGAAAAAACAACAAACAAAGTGATCTTATTATAAAAAGAGACCTAAATAGTGGAGTGGACGCAAAAAGAGAGAGACGAAAGGGTGAGAAGAAACGGTGAATCGTAATAGAATAAGACCGTTCAACATGCATGGGGAGTGTAGGTTGATGATAACCAAATATTTCTTCAAACAAAGGTATTGAAAATTACACTTGGGCACATCTATGGAATAAAAAAAGAACAGTTACATTAGTTCATGCTTAAGGAGAATTTCTGAGAGCGAAAAGAAACGACAGTTTAATTATAACAGTATCATATTGATACTAGAAGAGGATCTACTGGGTTTTGCTCTTTCTTGAAAGAAGTTCAAATGGAGTTGTTCAATTTGATGGAACACGTGCTATCGTCATCTTTACTTCAGTTGCATACCTTCGTACTGTAATAAAGGCTAGAAATTTCCTTCATATCTAGAAAGTCGTGTTGCTCCCATTAGAGGTCAAACCATATCACATATGAAGCTGCCCTTATTGGAAGTTAGTGGTGAAAGTATGTATAAAAATCGATAGTATTTATTTTTGGACTGACACACACTGTCTTGTATTAGTTTTTCTTTCAGGAAGCACGTTTTGAGGCTTTCGTTTTAAATCTTGTGGATAAGATATTGAATGTTGCTTGATCAAAAGATTGGAGATGATGGATGCTTGCGGGTCACAATTCAGCTGATGGTACAATTAGGACTTTACATTTTGCGGGAAGAAGGGTGGCCAAAAGAATTTGCTCCAGTTATTTCAACAAAAAACGGAGACTTAAAAATGAAGACTATGTATTTTAGTATCGGAGGAGAAAATTTAGTGAATTGTTGGGAAAACTGGAGAAGTTTAGTTGTGGTTCCGTTTGGTTTTGTTCAATTACAATGAAAATGTGTTTAAGAGATTTAAGAATATATAAACATATTAGTTATCAAAAAAATACACTGGATCGCTTGGTTAATTTATAAAGGAATTAACATTCCTAAAAGATGAAGAAAGACATAAGATAGATCCACGGGAAGAACGGAAAATCCCTTTTATTCACTGTTAATACCCATTGCTGTCTATGAATTTGCGCCATCTTTCCAGGAGGTGCCGAATCCATTTCAGAAAAAGTGTGTTGAGAGGAGTTCATAAACTCAATCAAATTTTTTTCGGCATTCTCAATAATCGTGAGGTAAGTATCGGCCAGTTCATAATCTAAAGAGGTAATAATCTGAAGCGCTGAAATTAAAGAATATGTCGGGTATAACAAAATCTCCCAAACCAGCTTGATGACCGTTAAGAATATCAGAACACCTGCTCTTGCTGCAGCTGAGAGTTTATGGGAAACCCCTGTGAAACCTTTTCAACTTGTGTAGACACTTAAGAATGGCTTGACGTGTTATTCTTAATTTCTCTGGTTGTATGAAAAGTTGTTCTGGTTCTTCATCTTTGACTTCCTTTGACTGTTCAGGACGTTCATAATCATGCAGGTTAAATTTCTGCCCTTAAATCGTTTGAACCGCTTCTTGCAGATACTAAAGGATACAGCATCTTTTCCTAAAACCCTACAAATAATTCCCCATGCTTCACCAACATCTGTCACAAATGTTGCTTGCTATACGACGTTGCTTTTACCATTTATTTTTTGGTCTTGGTGATAGAACAGACCTCACAGTGCGTTGTAAACCTGATAGATGGCGTTTTACTATTGTACGGCAGACACTATTATTGATATATTTAGTAATTGTGAAGGGTATAGGAGCATAGTGACCTCATCAATGCTTACATCCACTAAGATTTGATCTGATAATGGAACCAACTTTATAAGTGCATCTAGAGAGCTCAAGAAATTTACCAAGAAAAAAATTAAAAATAGCCCTGTTACCTTTCGTAGAAAATCACCTCACATGGGTGCTTGTGTCTGTTGAATTGGATGCATCAAGAAGATTGTGGACAACTTGCACAGTTTTTTGTGGAGTGATGGTAATTCTTAGTCGTTCCCTCATAAAAGCATTTTCAGGTCTAGAAGATTTTAGATGTCTTGCTACTAACGATTTCCTTCTTTTAAAGTCCAATATGTGGAACTACTCCAGATTCCTATTATCGAATGAATTCTGAAAGTATTTTCAAGAGCAGTACAATCCATCGCCATCAAAACAGTAAAAGTGGTTCCAATAATACTAAATTGCGTCTGTTAGAAGTAGATGATATGTTCCTCTGGAATGCTTAGAAATGAAGGATCATCACGGAGACTTATGGCGGAGGTGAAGGTGGTCAACAGTGCATATTGGTGCAGCATGAAAGTAAAGAATTATTTTGAGTACTTAGACACCAACATCTTGAGTACAAATATAATTTTTCTGAATGATGGGATTTCCCTACCACATTTCTGCATCTTTTAAATTGGTCGCCTACGGAGAGGAACCCGACTCGACGTTTTGTGCTAAGGACTGGAAAGGTTTGTTTTGTAGCTCGATCTGCATGATTGTACAGAATAATGCAGCCCACGCAGCGACTCGAATAATAATAGCAACTACAAACTTTGTTGCATTGTTTTGTGCCGCGCCTATCAGGAGCTTGCCATGACATTCTAGAGGCACTGCAGTTGCATGTTGAAAACGGCGTTAACCGAAAGCTTGAAATTATTCACATATTTAGCCATATAAGAACATGATAAAGCAATAAATGACTACTTGTCATTACTATTATTATTTATTGGTTATATACAAGGCGTGGATCTTAAATAATGAGACTTGTAGTAGTGGAATACTGATGGGCGACCTTAAAGCTTCTTCAAGTGAGCCGGGTTGCAAAAATTAATGAAAGTGTCCGTAACGACCATCAATTAAGCATTGTTTAAATCACTAATTGAACATGTGCAAAGTCTGTGGTCCTGACCGACAAGAGAGAGCAATAACACCCACTTACGAGCAGATTTCTATTTATTTTTAATCTAAGAATCTGTTACAAGGGTTCCATTTCTAGATTGAACGTGAGGTGGTTTGACGAGTAACTTGATTCGCGTGCTTGTAGATAGCGAAAATATAACAGTTGGGCTGAAAAGTTCGTAGGCTAACATAGAAAAAAATTTTTTTTGATAAAATTGGATTTTATTATTCAATATAATTGCCTTCGAGGGCAATACACCGATTATAGCGATCATACAATTTTTCTATACCATTTTTAAAATATATTTTGTCTTTAGCCTCAAAATAAGCTTCTGTTTCGGCAATTACCTCTTCATCGGCGCTAAATTTCTTTTCAGCGAGCATTCTCTTGAGGTCTGAGAACAGGAAAAAGTCGCTGGTGGCCAGATCTGGAGAATACGGTGGATGCGGAAGCAATTCGTAGCCTAATTCATGCAATTTTGCCATCATTTTCATTGACTTGTGGCACGTTGCATTGTCTTGATGAAACAGCACTTTTCTTCTTCAAATGGGGCCGTTTTTCGTGATTTCGTCCTTCAAACGCTCCAACAACGCTTTGTAATAATCGCTATTGATGGTCTGGCCCTTTTCAAGGTGATCAATAAATACTGATGCCATAAACCTTGCTAGCCGATTATTGCGTCTTTCCACTCTTTGGATTCGGTTCATCGCGTGCAGTCCACTCGGCTGACTGTCGATTTGACTCTGGAGTGTAGTGATGAAGCCATGTTTCATCCATTGTCATATATCGACGGAAAAATTCGTTGTTATTACGGTTAAATATCGCTGAACATTGTTCTGAATCAACGACACGTTGAAACTTTTGCTGGATTGTGAGCTCGCGCGGCACTCACTTTGCACACAGTTTTTGCATGTCCAAATATTCATGCAAGATATGTCCAACACTGTATTTTGATATCTTCAGAGTCTCAGCTATCTCGCTTAACTTCAATTTACGGTCATTCATAATCATTTTGTAAACTTTTTTATGTTTTCGTCCGTTACAGCCTCTTTCGGGCGTCCACTGCGTGCATCGTCATCAGTGCTCATCTCGCCTCGTTTAAACTTGGAAAACCACTTCTCAACGGTTGATTTTCCTGGTGCACAGTCTAAATAATGCTTATCAAGCCAAGCCTTGGTTTCAACGGTATTTTTTGCCAAAAGCAGTGTTTTATTAATACTGAAATTCCTTTTATCCATTTTTAAAATTAACAATAGTTGCTTCACTCAAAATACGATATCTCCTAAACTAATAGTCCGACAGTTGTCAAATTTATACACGAGTCTTTTGAAGGTTAGGGTTAACTAAAAAGCACATGGATTTAATACTACTAGCGCCGCTTATGTGTCAGCCTACGAACTTTTCAGCCCAACTGTTATATAAATAGGAAAATATTTATTATCATTCAGGCAACGCAACCCTCAACTCGTCTGCAATTGTTGTATCTTTGTTACAACCCTTTGAAGTGCGACTGCTAGATTGTGGTCTGTTAAAATGCGCGGCCTCAAATTATGTAAGAAGACGGCTAGAAGGATTTTACATGCAGATGTTAGTAGAGTAAATAGGAGTAGCTTGCCTCAAAATCAAAGGTGCAGATATTGCAGATGAGCGAGGGAGGGGGTGGAATTTTTAATTTTTTTTATATCAAAACCATATGAATTAACTGCGTCAAGATACTAAACAATTACTAGTGGCCATAAAGTTTCCTTTTTATAGATGAGTATTCTATGCTTACAAATTATTCGTTTGACAGTTGCGCGTTTTGAGTGGAAATGGATAAAATTTTACGATTAGACACGTTCTTTGAGAGGGAACACGGCGAGGGATAGTCAGAAAAAATTTTAATTACATTTGATAACTCATGTCCTTATGAAACTGCGTTTAGCGAAAGCAAGCATCGAGGACGCAAGGCGTTCTGGATGTTACGTCAGAAATCATCGGCAAAGTCTATGACATGGTTTTAGTCGACAGGCAGAACTCAACTGAGCAAGGCCACTTCATTTCTTTGGAAAAAATGTCCAAGATAGGTCTAAGATGTTTGATAATTTTTAAGAACAAACCGACGGTTTTGTGTCTATGAATGAAAGTTTGATTTTAGTTTAGAAAGTTAGTTTTTTTTATGCAGAAATGCTTCTTCTGACTTCGGGGGACACTATACGGCTTTTTTTTAGAGAGGTTAAGGGCACACTTGGATTCTGGAATATCAAAAAAATGTGTTCCAGTACGATAACGCGTCGTATCCACCTTATCGCTCTAGAATTACCATCTATTCTAGTTGGATAAAACGAAGAGGTGACACAGAGTGTAGGAGTATTTTGAAGGTTTCGAAGGAATGGTAATTCTGGTATAAAGTTGGGGTAAGTTGTGGAACTGCAAGTGGAGTGTTAAAAAATAAAATATCAAGTTACTGATCAGATTATCATGGTACAATGACCTGAAGTGGCGTATGCAACGGTGTATTGGTATGGAGGAAGAGTTAAGGTGCAAGACTGTAATAATAAGCGACAAAGTGGCGTTTTCTATTTTTTAATTAAAAAATGTTAGATGTACAAAGTTTTTCCATCTCAGGTATTGTTAAGTTCAGTTTGCTCTCTTTTCTCGTCTGTACCTGTTTTTTGACCATCTTAACATTCTTATTGTTGTTTTCTTACTTTGCTACTTGGTGTTGTTTTACCTTCTCTCTTTCTTCTTCGTTCGTTAACTCATTGAATTCTATAGGTTCTGGTTTTTTGATGACCTTTTATCTTTTCTCTTGTTTTTCCTCTTCTTCTATGTTTCTTCCATTCTTTACTCAATTTTTTTGTGGTTGCCATAGAAACTTTTAATATTTTCCGTATTGGATATATTCTTGCGACTTTATCTGTTTTTGTATTCTCATCTTACATAACATATATCCTATTTTGTGTTTTAGGCTTCTATGCCTGAAAGGAAGCCTTATGAGATCGGTGCGGTCATGTGTCTGTCCGTCCGCGACTTTTAACTCGAGAACTACTAAACCTAAAGACATAAGGGGGTATCATTCGAAAGTCCGTTACCGGGTTCACATCCGCGAGCTGGCATAGGTGGGATGTTCTACAAGAATGCAATAAGGGTTTTTAGCATACCCAGCTTCCAATATGTCATTCCTTATAACTTTTAATCACGGCAGCTTCCAAGCTGGAGATTATTTATTATTTCTGTCATTTCTAACATCTGTTATGCCTTACAATTTTTGATGTGTGATAGATAGAGACATAACGTTTTCAGTATTTAACTAAGAACGATAAGTCAAGTCCAGATACCAAATATCAGCCTGATCGGAAAATCTCGAGACCGGTTTGACCGCAAATTTTTGTTTATGTATAGAAGCCCCGGAAATCTGTGGAACCGGAGTTTCACGTCCGTACTTGTTTGTTTTTTTTTTGACAGAATGTTTATCAATATCTTTTTCGCAAGTCGCTATTTGGAGGCTGTCTGTATCCATGCTCTTGTTTTTCTTTTCTTTTTTTTAGAAATTAATTTATAAGTTTAGAGATGTAATTATTTTATAAAGTAGGGATGTTTTTGCGGTAATTTGTATTTATCTGCCTCGTCCTATCATTCCATCATCTTCATTGATAATTTTTAACAATTAATGATTAATGATTGAAGTTTTTGTCTATTACTTCTCACTTGTTTCGCTTAAATTTTTTATTACTTGTTGTCCCAATTGCCTATCTTGTTCGAAGTGAGCGCAGATAGTCAATTATTTTTAATGACAGAGGAGACCACCTGCCAGGCATCAGAGAGCACCGGGAATGGAACCCGGGTCCGTCACAGTCAGATACCTCAACTACACTGGTGTCAATGTGCATCTTAGTTCTTATAAAAGGTCGACTACTTATCTGAACTTCGAAATAATTAATCTTCTCCTATCGCTTCTTACGTTTTCTATTTATTGGTGCCATTTTTTTTTGAGGAACTGTGGAAATTCACTTAATAAAAAAGGGGGGTTTGGATATTATAAACCCAATCAGAATTTTCTCGACATCTACAGAAGTGAAGTTAGCATCAGCCAGATAATGTAAAGATGTGAAGTCTGGCGAGTATACCCGGGTGTACTCAGGTAGATGATCGTTTTTAAAATCGTTTTGGTAGTGTGTGACCACACATTGGCCTGAACCAAAATGATTTTTCTTATTTTTTCTGGTATATGGCCTCTTTGCGTCAGCGCGTCACTAACACACATCAGGTTAAAGTAACCGACCACATTCACAACAGTAACTTTCGGTCGTGTGGTATTGATTAACGATTTATCTAGATAAATTAAATAATAATTTTTGTCGTAGGTCACAATTCGACGAAGCTTTTCTAGCTTACATAGACGCTTAGAAATGGCTTGGAGTGTTATTCTGACTTCTTTTATGAGCTCTGACTGTGTGCGACAGCAATCCTTTTCTCATTATTTTCGCTTTTCTTTGATTATCCAGGACGTTCGTGCAGGTGATACTTTCTAGTCGTAAACCATTAGACACAGCACAAATGATTTTTTTTGTTGCAAATATCGTTTGTCGCTCGAAATAGTTTTTATCATTGATTTTTAGGTTATGCTGGTATAACGAACACCTCTTGAAGTACGTTGCAAATCTGATAGATGGCGCTTTGTCATGATTATATGGCAGGATATACGATATTTATATTTTGTTTAACCAAACCTCCTCTACAATTGATCTTTAAGAGATTCTTGAGTTGTCGGATATGTATTTCACTGACTTTTATCACTTTGTTGCTTTTTATCTTTTTCTTGTTCTTTAATTTCAAGTACATTAAATCTTACTAAGTTTTGTCTTTTTAATTATTTTGCTTTATTTCTCTTTCCGGCTCTTTTAATATTCGCTTTTACATTGCTGGTTGAATAACCAAATGGTGTGTCGTTCACTTCTCACACCCATTGTTCTAGATCATGTTCAAATGTTGCAGATTTTCTTTTATATATAGCGAGATGTTGACGTGCACTTACACTGTTTGTACTCGTGTTGTTGTTTCTTACGCTCTGTAATATTGAAGGAGAACAACGAAAACTGCGTGGGGGAGAAAGAATGAAGTGAAGCCTAATAAAAATTTGAACTGAAGCGATTTTTTTATATTTTGATGAAACAGAAACGAAAATAACTTTTTTAATTGCTACTGGACAAGAAGAGAAAGATTAATTTTCGTATCTTAGTTTCTTAATAATTGTAATTAATAGGAACCAATTAATAGATTGGATTTTATTTTTTTTGAATTTTTTGGTGTTTGTGGATGAGATCTATTATAATCCTTATTTATCAAGTAATAATAAATAGAGAAACATTGTTACCTTAAACAGGGTGGAACAAAACTTCTTCTTTTTTCAGATTGAATGAAAAAAAAAAACACTAGACAAGGTAAAGCTACAGAAATAGAAGTTTTATTTTAATGTTTTTTTTATTGCACTGTTACAAATCGTATTTTGAGGTTCCTCATTATTCTTCTTGATATGACTTAAGACTTGGAGGAAGAAGTCATATGGGGCGAGATATGGTCAAAGGGCCGGTCAAGCGATGGCACGCAGCACCTGGAGCGAAGCTCTTGTTATGTAGGCTGTGGTTCCATCCTGTTGGAACCCAACGTTTTCCAATTTGAGTGTTTCGAGATGCGGTGCGAAAATAGTAGAAATATTTTCTTTCCTCACATCGATTGGAGCTGACAATAACACATTGGCCACCCTTCCAAAAAAGGGCTAATGCCCTCGACTTTACTCATTATACACCATACAGTGATACGTTCGCCGTGAAGGACACGTTGTAAGTTGTTATTAACGTATTACGATAAGTTGAAATGTGCTTCATCAGTAAAAAAATACTTATTCATGTGGCACGTTTTCCAAGATATTTTTATACATTTCTAGTCGATTTTGCAATTAGGTTTGAAAAATTCGTCGTACACCACTACTAGACAAGTGAAGAGCAAAGGCAGGTTTATGCGCAGATCGCCTGGGAGACTACAAAATGGACAGTTTTACTACATCGATGTCTTCCTTCTTACCTTCCACTACATAACAGGTACTTTTGAGTTCCCCATTCGCAAAAAAGCAATTTTTGATTTTGACTGGAAGCTCAAAACTTTGTTCATTGGTTTACGACATGCTGGCTACTAAGGACCTTTAAGCAAAAATTTTCGGCTATTTGTATCTAATGAAATCACTTCTCATGCTCACGGACTACCTAATTTCTTTGAAATTAAGAATGGGTTCTGCCTTACCCCGTATTAAAGATTTTCCTTGATGCAGGCGGCTACTTAACATCGAACAGAAATCAAGTATGTATAAAACAAACAAGGAAATCGAAGATCTTCGCCGAGTATCTAATCGAATGATAACAAGTGCTCATCTAGAACCAGCAATCGATGATATTTTTAGTTTGAAGAGGCACTTGAAGATTTGAATAAAAAGTAGTGACGAAAATGTGTTTATGTGAGGAAATTTGATAAAATAGAGGGAAAGATTTGAAATATATATATATATTATCCCCTATTACATATGATGTCCACAAATATGGACAATTTGCTATTGGTATTATATTATTGTGTTGCTGCAAAAGTACTTTCGGCTCGACAACTTTATGTAAAATCTGTCATTTACATGATATATGTTTTAGTAGTGGCGATACTTAGGTCCATTTATTAGCTTCACAACCAGTGACCATGAACTCTGTGGCGTCTTCAAGCAAGCCCCTTGTCAGTCAAATCAACAGAATCAAGTCGTCCCATTAATACCTTATTTCGTGAAGGTACCGTTAATGAGATCCATTTCATTATGACTTGAAATGAAAAGTGGTGCCTTTATGCCCCTATTAATAGAAAAATATTGTAGATAATAAAAGGTAGATAAATCACGTTTCCAACCAAAACGAAAATGGTGATCGCAGAAGGTTATGCTCCGCGGTTGATGGGATTTGCTGGACATTATTTACGTCGAGTTTTTACTGAAAGCTACTAGCGTTACGGCTGCACTGCATTGCTGAAAAGATTGCAGAAACCCTGCCCCACTTGTCATATACCCCTGACCTTGCGCCAAAGGATGACTATATTTCTGGACACTAAGCAAAATTACAACGAAGCGTAACTCCATTAGTGAATAGACTTTTCTTTACATACAAAGCCGGGGTCAAGTTACCCAAACGTCGAAAGTTCTTGTTTTTTTTTTATTTAGTTTTTGTCTCAGCTTTGGTATTCTTGGAATTAATTCTCGTGCCTTTATAACTTTTGGTAAATTCTTAAGTTTCTAAATCGCTACTTTTGAATTGTTTGGATTGCTGCTAGTGTCTGATGCCTTATATAATTTTTTCTATACATTTTAGATTATTGATTTCTTTCAGACGAGGTATCTTTTAAAATTCGCCCCACAGTTCATATTTTTTGAGCGGTGCTTAGTTACTACCCCGCGTAGACTAAAAAGTTTGTTTTGTTTTGGACAAAAATATTGAATAACTAAAAACTAGCCGAAAATTTATCTATTATTAAAATTAGATATTTAAAATGAATTTTAGAATATATAACGCGGATGGCTACAATGACAAGACAAATGGTAATCCCTTATAGCGGGAAAGTGGTAGACACAGGATGAGTGCAAACAGGCATTTAGTATTGATTTGACTGGTCGAATACCCCAAGCAGAAGGTGTAAAAATATATGCAATGGCCAACGTGACTCATGCGGCTTTTATGTTGGCGTCGTTAAGACCGAAGGATATGCCCGGTTTTTGTCTACTTTACAGAATGCTCAAGTTCATGTAATTTTTAGTTTGTTGCGTGCGCCAAGTGAACCGTAACGTAAATTATTGGGCTCTATCACGAGCGTTGTTTGATACGACTTCTGTCAGTTACGAAACCAGTTATCTCGCTCGCTTCCTTCCTAAAGGGGCGCCGGCATTGAATAGATGTATTCTGATGATAATGTTTAACTTTGCTCGTCAAGCGGTGCGCAACGTCACAACAGATGTAACGTCCCCAGAACTAATCAGTGCGAATAAACAACTTGGAGCTCTCCGCGATTCTTGTAACGACCAGTTTCGGCAGCTGCTTTTCATTTCGCTTTTACCGTTATGTAGTGAGTTGATTGAGAAGTAATGTTGGATTTTTTTGACATTTAGCAGATCTTTGGAAATGGAAACTTTGTGGAGACTGAAGTATTGGGCAATCGCAAAAATACCGGTTCTTGTTAAATCAGTTATATAGTCACTACCATGCTCTGGAATGTCTTCCCAACGTTTAATAAGCTTGTGGATTTTTTCTTCGTATAAACTGCATGGCTTTCTTTAAACCTTAGACTACTAACGGGTCAGATGTGTCCCACGAACTAGAAAATATATATCAATAGGCAATGGCGATTCTAGAACTTGTACAAGCGTTGACGCGATATTTACTTCCAAAAGTTGTCCATAGACACGGAACACAAGAACGAATACTGAAAAGATGGGAAGAGTATTTTACTGAAATATATAAAAAAAAACTATAGACGAAAGAGGGAATAAACGAACAAAGAATCAGTCAGAAAGTGGACAATAGAAATTTAGTAAGGATAGATTTTCAAGCGAGGAGATAAGAAATGCAATAATGAAATTAAAAAAAATGACAAGGCAGCAGGATGGGACGGAATAAATGCGGACCCCCATAAAATCACATGTAGTCTTAGCGGTGGAGATAGATATTGATAAATCAAATATGGAAAAAGGAAGAAATTTCAGACTGGTGCCAAGGGACAATAATCAAATTGCCAAAAAAAAAGAACTTAACTAGGTGTGGAAACTGGAGACCCATAATTTCATTATGTGTGGTCAGTAAAATTCTGACAAGTAGAGAGAATAAGAGACTCCATTGACAGAAGATATATGCCCACTAAGAATTATATTAGAGAAACTAGCTGAAACGAGGGAGAAATGTATATGAATTTCATTGATTTCGAACAGGAAATGATGTGGAATATTCTAAAACAATATGAATCAAACTTTTGTCATTTAAATTATGCAGCAGAGACTGAACTGAGAAAAAGTTGAAGAATACAGGGCGCCCTGAAGGATTCTAATTTTACCTAAATAGCTGTTATCCGTGGCAGAAATGACAGAGAATGCCACAGAGAGTTGGTAGAAGCTGTCGGGGATGGGTTAATGCTCTTCCATACCGAACAGTTACGAGGTGGGTAGCAGTGTTTCAGCGAGATCGCGAAACAACCAGCGATCGGAAATGGGCACGACAACTTATGTGTGTGCGGTCACCTGATGGATACTGACGGACGCTGTTTGAGTTAGAAAAAGAAAGTGGCATCGAGAAACGCACATCCACAAGGATTTTGCAGAACGATCTTCATCTGCGTAAAGTTACACCGAAGTGGGTAGGTACTACATGCATGCACTCGCGAAAGCTCAAAAGTGGATGCGATATACAACATACTGTGATCGCCTAGCACACTGGCAGCAAGAAGGAGACCACTTCCTTTCAAGAATCATCGTTATTGATGAATTTTGGACCAGAACATATGAACCAGAGCTCAAACGTCCGCAGAGTGGCGACATGCAGGATCACCAAGCAGACAGAAGTTCCTTTAAAATCCTTCCTTCGTAAAGTTGATGGTGATTGTGTGCCACTTCGTTCGATATGACAAAACAATGACAGCTTTCTACAGGAACTTTCTGCTGAGACAGGTACGCCGTGCCATTAGGGAGAAACATCCTGATCTCCTGAACGTTGCAATCATTCTCCACGATAACACATGATCACGTACACAAAGTGTGTAAGGTGGCTATTGAGGCGCTGGAAATGGGAAGTATTGGAGCGCACTCAAAAGTAGTTGATACTCAGTTTGGACATAAAACAAAAACCAGTGGTGTCACGGGTAATGTTTTAATCAAACCTATGGAAATCAAATAAATTTTTTGTGTACATTATAAGTTCAAACAATCTGAATTGTCTGAACGAGACAGCGAAGGCCTATAATATTTTCCGATACTGCTATACTCACAACTTGGCTGGAGAATAAATGGTACTTAATAGTAAAAAAAATTTTTTAAAATATCGTTAGCGCTATTGTAACACTTTTAATTTAGGGTGCGGCAAAAGTTCCTAGTTTTAAAAGAAATAAAAGGTGGTTCGAAGGTGGGAAAGTGATTTTATCACATGTTGCTATTTGGAAATTTTTGTTTGGGGGATGGGAGCTTAGTCGGTAACATATCGTGGATGAATAAATAGAAAACTTGTTTTCGAAGCGTACATTTAGAACAATTACTCTGTTGTGGCTTTGTGTCTCCATTCCGATTGAAAATTGATTCTGTTGTGGATATGGAACTTTAGAAGTACTAGTTTTATAGTGAAAAAGAGAGAAAGAAGACCTCAGAGTATGCGAGCACTGAAAAACATCGATGTAGTGAGACGTTCCGTTTTGCAGTCATATTGTATGGCGAACATTGTACTGAGCTTAGTTTTTATTTATACAGGGTGGTTGTCGTGGAAAAATGTGATTGGCAAAATCGCCTAGAAATGTATAAAAACATCTTGAAAAGCGTAACTACGTGAAGCAAATGTTTTTTTAAGCTACGAAGCGCGTTTCCATTGGCGGAATAAATAAAATATTTGTTATTGGAGTGATAACAACCAACGAAATGTGCATGGAAGGCCTCTATATAGCGAACATGCCCTTATTTTTTTATTTAGGAAAATGCCAATATGTTACTGTCACTTCCAATCGATGTGTGGCAATGATTTTTTTGCACCGAATCTCTACACGATCCAAGTGAAATACGTTAGGTTCTAACAGGATGAAGTTACGGCCCACACTGCAAAACTCTCGCTCAATGCGCTATCGTCGCTTTGCCAGCCCGTCAATCAAATCTTGCTCCGTGTGACTTCCTTCTATAGGGAATCTCAAGGCTGAGGTTTATAAAAATCTCCCTAAACTCCTCTAAGCCCTATGAAATGGAATACGTCAAAAAACACACCCATTCTTCAATACTTGTTGGAAAGAGTAATGGAGGACTTCATAATAGGACTTCAACACTACTTGCCCGATATCCTCTTTACAGCATAATAAAATAAAATTTTCAATTCTGTAGTTTTGTCCTGTGAAAATGAATTTTATATAACTCCTGTCGCTTTTTCTTATTATTTATTCAGAAAAAGAGAGAGGGACTTTTTTGCTCTACATTGAATTACAATCTAATTATTACCTACTGATAGATGAATAACATTTAGAACCATCTAGGGTAGAATATACAATAAAAAGCATTGTACTATACATGTAATTATTGTGATTTATAAAAGAAAACAAAAACCCTCGTTTCATACACTGAAGGTTGTCTGTGTAATTAATCATTCACGAAGAAAAGTCTGATTAAAGATTTTAGAACGAATCAGTCTATGAATTTAAAAGTGCTGCTATCTATGGCTCAACCAACTAGTAAGATCAGTGATACCTCATTTACAAATCTCTAACTACTTGAGATCCTGTTGTAATTAATAAAGGCAACCCCACCCCATCCCTAATAATCTAATAGAAATCTTTTGCGGCTTTGGGCGTCGAAAAACTCCCAAGGACAATCTAAATCTTGCCATACTTTATTTCAGGAAATGTAATTTTTTCAAGTATCTGCAGGGTGTTCTAAATGATGTAGTTCTTAAATAACAAGAAAGGCAATACTTATTGACGCAGAAACAATTTTATCAATGGTACCTTGGCAAATGCGTGGAAGATGAAGTATCTCCATCTAAAATCGTCTAACGATGAGGCTACGTGTAAGACAAAAAGGCTTAATTGCACCTACTGACCTTTCCAAAATCCGTATGTTGTTAGTATGGAAATATTTAAATTTCTCAAGGGTTACAGTGTGATGTGGGATATCAACATTGGGCTTCCTGAGCCATTCTTGTTTGGTAAAACTGCAGTAATCCATTGGTCCTCGCGTCGAAGAGTTGCTTGGTAACGAAGAGATTTAGTTTTAGGAAGATGGGACATCTTCACTTCAATGCACTATTTTGTGGGGCTACTCCAAAGATCTACTGTACAAAACCAGCAACAATCAATGAGCTGAAACGAAGAGCAACGTCTCCCGTTTATCATTGATGTTCCCGTATATCTATTTGATTACCTTTTTGATACATCCTATAGCAAACCACTTTTGTCTTCTTGATAGTTTTGTGCTTCCAACATTTTGTATAGTCAGTTGTAAGTACATTCAGATCTTTTTAGAATTTGACTTTAGAATTGGTGCTTCTTTTAGATGTGGTTATTGTCTCTCTTTAATATTTTCTTAAATAATATTTTACAGTTGTATAATTTTAGTATGCGGGATGTGAGGACTAGGAAGGGAAAATTTTCCAAGCATATATTTTAATAATTGAAGTAAATATTGTCATATAGGGTGTTCAAAATAAGTAAATAGAATTAATTCAGATGAGAAGACAACGGAATTTTGAATATTACGAATTATTTTAGTGGTTACTTGAATGTTTACAACATAAATAGCATTAATATTTTCCGCTTTTTATTTGTCTTTGAAGGGGTAACTATTTCTATAAGCGTTATTTTGAGATTTCTATTCTCTAAAACCAATCTTTTTGACTCGGCAGGTAGTTTAAGGTAACTTGCATTTTTGCAGTTTTCTCTTTTTGTTATTTTTGACTTACATATCCCTATCTGTTTTTGCAATTTGATTTGTCATTTTTCTTTTGATGATGCTCTTTAAATATTGGACAAAACAGCCTTGTTTCTGAAAGATGGGATATATTATAGAACGCCTAGCTTTGATTTTTTAAGATCATTTTCGTGGTCTAAATTATCGTGTAGCATTCGTGGTGTTTGTCGCACGTAGACTAGAAGTGTTTGATATATTTTGCAAAAATACAGACTGCCTGGTGATTTCTTGTACATCTGCACAGCCGATGTTTGCCTAGAGGAGAATTCACTGACGGTACCTAATAAAAGAATTGGATATATACCAAGCATGTGGTCAAGGAGTTCGGTAACGATGAAACCGAAGATAAGGATCTGCAAGATGCCAGGATCTGTTTGCTGAGTTGCAAGTTCAAGTTTTTCAAAAATCAATGACAAGAACCTCTTGATTTGCTTCCTAATGAAGCACGAACAGAACGGATATTTTAAAGTCTTCGATTGCTTGCTGAACCAGACATTTGCGGGCCTGCTATCAAGAAGATCTTAAACTACAGGGGAAAGAACGTAACGTACTGATTAACAAGGACATCCCATGCAAAGATTATCAAGCCAGACAATACAGGTGAAGTCCAAATCGATCCTAAAGCCAAGAAGCACGAAGACTGAGACGACTATGTCACGATTCTCGACTCTTATGTTAAGAAATCTGTTGATTGAGATAAGCCAGAGTACATCCCCAACCTTGAGGTCACCAAGCCCGAGGATTAGGATGATGAAATAAACGAACGGGAACTACCCCAGATTGACAACTCTAAATACAAGAGAGAATAAGAGTTGCCGTCCACCCCATCCCAACCAAGTGCAGTGAAGTATGCGTTGTGGGCTTGGGAAATCAAGTCTGACACCATCTTCGATAACTATGCTGATCACTAATGATATCAACTATGCTACCTAACATAGGCTATATTTCAAGAGTTTTAAAAACCAAAATAGTAGTCTACCAAGTGTACCTTTTAGTCGCATAAACGCTATCAAGATGAAGATTATCAAATAAAAATATGTTAGGTTAATTTTGAATATCTAATGTTATCATCGATTGTTGAATGTTCTAAAGAGAGTTGGCCAAAAAAAGAAACAAGGAACAAGGGGTCGTTGAAGATGGATCGATCATCTGGCCAGAATGGATTTTCCAAATGTGTTCTGTATAGTATGGGCGTTGAAAAAAAGCCAAATAACTGAAAGTGGTGGAAATGTGTTCTCACTTAAAATATTGAAATTATAGAATAATTACGAGCCAGTTGTAGTCAATCAATCAACATGGAAGAATATATAGTTAACGTTACAAGAGTTGGAAGAGTATATAAGGAAATCTTGAGACCAGATGAACAACACCTCTCTCCTTACTCTGGAAAAAGTATGCAAATTGCAAAGTTCCGGTGGTTATGGTTCTCTGAATCAACTCTCAAAGCCTTGAAATTGAATCCTTTGGAAAGAAATTGGAATGCCAGCGTCAATCCAGATCTCAACCACCTAAATCGTGAAATACTTTTGACTACAGCTCTCCAAAAAGAATGGACTTCCTATAAAAGAAGTCTAATGGCCAGTAAGTGTCTAGCCACTTTGATCAGACAGTCTATATGGAAAGTTTTTGATAAGTTCCGATGACCTTCTCTTTTTGGATCTTTTATTGGCATCCAAAGTCTATCGAATTTTTATGTAGGTGAATTTAGTTGTGTTTAGGGCATTTAAAATTGATCAACATTCCTCTTAAGGCTTTGTTTGCACGTTTAGTGCGTGTAAAGATAGTGCCTCGTGTTTCTGGAACATGCATTATGGTAGAGATGGACGGCGTGACTCTTTCGTTGGATATCTGAGTTAAAAAAAAAACGTCGAAGACTGTACTGAGAAAAGCAGTAACAGCGGGCGCCTGGGAAATATTGTAAAACCACATTACCCAGCATGCGTACAATTTGATAATGGCAAACAGACGGAACTTTGCATACAATTGTCCACGAGAACTTGAAGATGATAAAGATCTGCACACAAATAGTTCTGCATACTCTTACTGCTCAAAAGAAGCAGAAGTTTGGAGTGATGTGCCAACAGCGTAGATCCGGAGACGTTCTTTGAATGCCTGAGCGTTGTAGATTTACCACGGTTCTAGTATGAGACGTCTAAAAAGAAAGGCCAGTTTATAGAATGGCAGTACATTGAAATTTTTTATTCCAAATAACCACGACTGGGATTATTTATTCAAAAACAAATTGAGATTGTCTTTTGGGACTGGGGGGAGATTTTGCTGATGGATTGGGTGCGTCTCTTGAGGCCATTACCAGCGAGTCGCTGAGTGACTTCGCCGACGTATTCAGCAACGTCACCATGGGAAATGGAGACGCGGCAAGTTGGTTCAACCACACTACACGTTCTTGGGAACAACGACGGGCTTCAGTCGGCTATCCACAAAGAATGCGTGCAGCAGCTTTATGAAAACTGTCAGAGCTATGGCAAAGGTGCATAAACATTAAAGGGGAATACCTCTAATAAAATGTGTACTGTTCACTTCCTAATAAAATATTAGTGGGGATAAAACAATTGTTGCTAAACATTTTTAAACACCCCAAGTATTATCTATAATTCAAATAATGGTGATTTTGTTTCGTTATATGATAAGAGGAATAAATCTGTAAATTGTTCTCTAAAAATTGAATTTATTTTGCTTGAGAAATGTGAGCTGCTAAAGTCTGGCGCTTAATTCATTGCTAAGCTGAACCCAAATTGGAAGAGCGAACTTGAAAGAGATGGGCATAAATAGCGTGAATTGAGGATTAGACTTCTAGAGCTTGGCTGATCAACGTGAACTGCTGTAGCCATTGTGCATCACAATTAGGAGCAGCACATCAAGTGAGGACGACTACATCCATTACACCGTTAAAACCGAGTTACAATAAACGAAGCAGCCGCATTGATGGGCTTTGGTCATGGCTCGGCGCGCTACATCATTGCATTGCATTGCACAATAGACTACTTTAATGAACTGTTGACTCATAAATTTAAAAAAACAACATGACGCTGCCTGCAAGAGCTCATGGAGCGCTGCGAAGCACAAAACTCCAGTACAAAAACTGCGCTTTGAGTTTTGCGATTGCAATTATGATTTGCGATCGGTAAATAAAATAACTGAAGAGGTTTTATTGGACTTTATTTTTTTATACCTTATAGTATAATCAGCGTCAGCAATTTTAGTTAGGAATATTTGAGCTAACTGGGAAACATTTAAAACTTATTTATTTTGGTTTTTGTTGTAGATGTTTGATTTTCCATGCATGAGCGTTTTAAATATTTGTGTTGTGTTGGAATTGTAAAGTATTCAATGATCAATAACATTAACTGTAGTAGAAAATTCTACAGTTGCCTATCATATCATTCTCTTTCTCCCTTTATAATCACTTTTATTTAGTTCTTTTTAAAAATTAGTTAAAGAATAGAACTTACGAATTGTATAGATAACATGTATTTTCGCTTGTAATGCTAAAACAACTTGAAGTTGGCTGTATCCAATTACTAAGCTTTTTGACAGATGGAAGCGTATAACGATGTGGTGCAACACAGTGAGTTTAGATTTGCTCCCTTTACGAGGTGAGGTTCAAATCCTACAGAGAGCACAAAGCCTTTCAACACTTTTCCCATATAAAACTTGACGTTTTAGACAAAAACTTAGCAAGACTCACCTCTTGTTTATAAAACGAAATTCATTTGCTGAAAATAACCAAATTAATAGCTAAAATGCGTACCTTTTGGATTGGCAAAAGTTGGCAAATGGAATGTAAAAAATATATAACGCTCTTTCCAGTGGTTATTGTACAGCAAAAAGCTATTGCGATGAGATGCATAATAACCAAAGCCATATATCTCTATTTTATCTTTTTAGGAAGATGTAAGCATTTTTATTCTTTATTTTCTCTTGTTACTGAATTTTTCTGTGCTTTTCGTTTCTCTATATAAAACTGGCGATTCTCGTTTTGATCGATTCTTTTGTTCTCTTTATTAGCCACACAATGTCTGTTCCTATTGTATTATTCAGCCTCATAGTTATCAATTTACTATTTATAATGACGCGATTATCTATGTACTCGTTTTCCTCCCGGCTGTATCCTTTGTTAATCGTAAATACATTTGGAATTTTTTAAAATCTGTTGCTATCAACTCATTTTTAGTGTTTTTATCTTATATATCGTATTCGGAATATCCCTTGGGGATAAAAATAGGAAATTTAATTAAATAGTTCTGTTTGATCCGCTCTTCTGTCATCTGATGATGATGTAAGCAATTATTATAATACTTCCGCAGTGATCAAGTGTTGAAAATGAATATCATATTAGTTGCTTTAAATGTAGGTTTTAATGCAATTATGATATAATAATTTATTTTCTTCCTTTTGTTATACGTGGTGCTAACGGACGATTACACGATTTCCAGAAAAGGTGAATCTGACACATTATTTTTCTTTCAGGAGATACAACCATCTCTTACATGGAAGTAATGGATAAAGAACCATATCTAATTGAAGGGCTGCGGCACGCTGGAGAGCAAACAAAGGGAGCCTGTCTTGTACCGAAGCGCGCGCTTAATGTAATGCAAGGCGAAGTAAACCGCATCCTACAACTAACCAGCAGTTCAGTGATACCAATCACATACCAGGTGCCGAGAAAAACATACAGGTAACTATATTAGCAACCGAAAATTTAGGGAATTAACCATGTCGATTGTAGAGACTTCCATGCAGACTTGTATCCTGATACACCAGGGTGCGTGACAGAGTTAACGGCTGCCGACTGGTTGGAGGGCAAGAACATTCCAGTACCAAAGATCAGCTTGGACCCTGCGAAGAGACTTCAGGGTGAAAGTCCTATTACGGTAAGGACTGACATTTTTTATTTGCTGTTTGTGTGCGATAATTAGTTTTGTATTGTTTGCAGAATTAGAGTGTGCATTTTTTAAAGAACTTTTTGTTGTATGCTGCTTTTATCTTAGTTTATTTAGAGTTTAATTGTATTCCGTACTACATTTAATGAAGTGGTGGTTTTCAGAGTTTTGTATTTTAAGAAAGGTGTAGGATGTATTTTGAAAGCCACTATACATGTTTGTGTTTGTTACTGAGCAGTTGACTTCAATTACTTGCAATAGCACACCTTTTTTTGATGAGCTGAGGCGCTTGGTATTTGCATTTATTTTGTTCGCTCGTGTAGTGCTGGCCTGAGATATGTGACACTTGCTAACTCAGAAAGTTTCGCTCGGCCAGGTGCACAGAGGGTCGCTGTCGAAGCTGAGAGAAGAAGCCCAGCGCTCGCAGGCACCCATTATAGCCACGAAGGCGCCACTGCAGAAACCCCAGTCACAGCCTAAAATCACGTCAGCTGTTGTAAAAAATGATTTTGTTCCAGTTAAAGAGAAAGTAAGCAGTCTAGAGAAAGACGGCTCTGTTAAAGCTCGAGCACTGTCAGAAAATAAAGCCGTGAATGGTTCGGATTGTAAAAAGACTAGTAGCGAGCCACCAGTGTTGGAAAAGGTAGAATTGCAGGAAAAATTGATGGAACTGGAGAATAACCTTATTACAGTACCTCCAAAGCCAATGCCCAGAACGTCTAGAACTGGTTCCATTTGCGAACCCATAGAAGACCTTAATGCAGCTCCAAAACCGGTTGCTAGGCCTCGGACTAATAGCTGTGTACCCATTGTTACTTCAGTTAATCCTAGCATCATCGCTGGAGGTTATAAGGTGCTCATATTAAGAGTAATTGTAGTACTTACATTGTACAAATAGTGTAACAATGCAATTAATAATATTAGAGTATAGTAATGTATGGAAAGTTTAAAACAACAAAGAATTTTAATTATTCCATTTATTTAAAAATACAGGTTGTGAGACAATAGAAAGAATATAGTTGTCATAGTTTAATTATTTTTTAAGGGTATTTGAAACTTTTATGGCAATGTGTTTTTGCATTTCAGCCTCGTTTAGGTCCTAAGCCATTTACACCTCCAAAACTCAATGAAACTGAAAGCTTCGATAAGGTGTTTTCTGTGCCTCCAGTTCCATGTCTCAAAGCACAAAACGGCTTGCACGATGTCAAAGAAACAAACGCAGAAGCAGAAACGCCTCCACCACAAGATGAAGAAGTGAAAGTAATGGCTTCAGAGCCAGCAATTGTCTCTGACGCAAACGGCAAGATTGACGATCCTAGCTACAGCCCAGACCATCATCCAAAGACGCCCAGCACAGCAGAGCGCAGGAAACTGTTTGAGCCGACCCCCGAGCCAATGGAAGAATTGACCTCAAAGTCGGATGTTGGTTCAGAGGAAGACGGTATGCTTGACCAAGATTACAAGCCCAGGACGCCGAGCACTGCCGAGCGAAGGAAGCTCTTTGAAACGCGTTCGAATTCGAAAGATAATGAACCTGAAGACAATTTTGACGCAGCGGATCAGGGAAGCAATTTCGAACGCGCCTCTGCTCAACGAACGAGCATTGCTGAAAGGCGTAAGCTGTATGAAAACCGGCAGCAGGATCCTGCAGCAAACTCGGAGAAGGCTGGCACTTCCCCAGTTCTGCTGCGACGCAAGGGTTCTTTTAAAGCTCGCAAAGAGGATGAGGTGGCGGAGGAAAACCGGAAGAATGTGCCTATGCTTAGGCAGCAATCGCTTGATCCTCAGATTGGCCGGAAACCAGAGAGCGTTCTTTCAGCATCAACACCCAAGAGAACATCAACAGTTTTTGGTTAGTATCACAAATGGTTATAATGTTAAAGAAAACTTGTTATGGTTTTATTAGGTCGTGTCTCCAAATTTCGCCATCTGAAAGGCACTCCGGCTCACAAGTCTTTCCATATTGAAAACATACGCAACGTTAGTAGACAGATTCCTGGAGAGTGTGATGGATTCCATGGTAAGTGATTTTTAGTTAGGTTTGATTATTTTAATGTTGTATTTAATGTACAGCAAACCCTGAAAGGGTAGCAGTGCCTTTGGGCGGTCCTGGCGGAAAAATCGCGATATTTGAGCTGAGCAAACGAGGAAAGCTGCCAGATGGCGTCATTCCAGCGCTTGTGCATGGCAACAGCATCATGGACTTCTGCTGGGATCCCTTCAACAACAATCGTCTGGCAGTGGCATGTGATGATGGCATAATAAGGCTTTGGCATATACCTAAGCACGGCCTCAATGAACCTACTAATGAGCCTGCAAGCGAACTGACTGCTCATTCAGATAAAATATACTTCATTCGGTTCCATCCGACTGCAAAGGATGTGTTGGCCTCAGGCTCCTACGACATGACTGTGCGCATTTGGGATCTAAATACTTTAACTGAGAAAATAGTACTAAATGGGCACACTGAGCAGATATTTAATTTTGCATGGTCGCCCACTGGGAGGTCATGCGTAACAGCAAGTAAAGATGGGAAGATTAGGATTTATAAGCCACGTATGAGTGACTTACCAGTAAAAGAAGGGAAGGGGCCTGTAGGAAGCAGAGGTGCTCGAGTGATTTGGGCGCTGGAAGGCAACTTTGTCGTAGTAACAGGCTTTGATAAGGTGTCGGAAAGGCAGATAATGGTTTTCAAGGCTAAAGATATGAGTGCACCTCTTAATACTGTGGGTTTAGATGTCTCTCCTGCCATTTTAATTCCTTTTTATGATGAAGATAGCTCCACACTGTTTTTGACTGGCAAGGTGAGTATTAAAAGTAGCAATGAATGCAAGTGGCAGCAAATACTTGGTTTTAGGGCGACTCTACGATTTATGCGTTTGAAATAACCGAAGAGGCTCCATACATTTGCCCTCTCAGCCATCACCGGTGTACCAGCTTGCACCAGGGTTTATCATTTTTGCCGAAAAACGAATGCGATGTCACTAACGTTGAGTTTGCTAAAGCCTTTCGATTGACAAACAACACAATTGAACCGTTGTCTTTTACAGTGCCTCGGATAAAGGTATATGACAAACGTTATTGTTTTATAGTGTATGATTGTTCTTTGTTTTACAGACAGAATTGTTTCAAGATGACTTGTTTCCTCTAACAAAAGTGACGTGGGAGCCTGCATTGACTAGTGAAGAGTGGTTTAGCGGGAAAGATAAGGCGCCACGACGTATCAGTTTGAAGCCAGATGGGATGGATTTATGTAAGGTTTAGTGACTAAAGCGTTCATATACTAATATTCAATTGGGTAAACTACTTTTTCAATATCTATAATTAGAAAGACAATATTTGTATTGTGTTGAACATTCTATTGGTATTAATGATGGTGAGTCTCTATATTCTGCAAAGGAGTATGGCTTTTATATGTTTGTCCATACTTTCCACCCCACAAAAGTTTATTGCTGTTCTTTCTCTTGAATTTTAATTATTTCTAAATTTCACTTCAACTCTGTTCACGCTTTAGCATTTTTCTAATTTCCACAGCATTGTACTTTTATCTGAATTTTATTCTGTCATTCCTTGGTGTCAGTTTTCTGAATCTCATCTTATAATTTAGGGTTTGCTTCTAGGGTAGATAGGAATAATTTCGGATGGTGGTTTGTTGTTGACTGCTAACTTATCAATTATAACATCTATGAGTTCTTGTATATTTCAACAAGTCTCAATGTCGGTTAAGTCCAGTAATATCTTGGATTATAGAATTTATAAATTAATGTCATGATTATGTTGTGTACTGTTATTGCCTTTGATATCTATTGTATGCCTGGTTTATTTAATTTTGCAATCATAGTCAAATTTTTATCATATATAGTATAATTGACTACCTTTTAAATTATTTTTGACATTTTTCACCGTGAACTTCAAATAAACTTTGCTATAGCTACAATTTTGTGCACTGGTTTATTTATCATTGCATCTTACTGCTTTACTTTGGTAGTGTTGTGATAACATGTTATTTATCAACACAGCAGACTACAAGCTGTTCACAGAGACTTGTCATTTAAGGTTATGGTTTTCCAAAAGTTACTAACTAAAGGCAACCAAATTAGAAGTGATTATGGGGTGTCAGCATATTCACTAGTATCAGCTGCCTTTTGTCACCATCTAATTGTACAACTTTTAAATTAAGTTAACAGAGTTGTCTGTAAGGCGTGGCTCTCTAGGAAGCCATAATTACACATCTTCAAGCATAAGAGATGTATGTTTTCAAAAATAAATGAGTTTTTTTCTGACAGTTTTCTTAATAACAGAAGACTAATTGGCTGATAACTCCCTACATCACAAGGTTATTTTATTTGGTTTAAAACTGATCTTAAGAGTTGTACTTTTCTAATCTTCAAAAGATTATGAGTGTTAGGTTCTTTTGCTTGGATTTTATTTGAGACGTATCTCTTGTTTTTTAGCTCCTTTTGACTTCTGCTTTTTTGTATGTGAAGAACCTTTCATTTTCATTGCTTTATTAATATAATCTTCAAGAAAATATTTTTTAAAAAAGAATTCAATGATTTTATAAATTCTTATGGTTTAGGCTACTTTTAAGATAACATCCATTTTGTCATGTTCCAGGGATGTTTTTCAGAATTGTGTGTGCAATTGCTTCCACTTTTCTAATTTGGTAATATTGAGGTCTATATTTTTATTCTCTAGACTTCCTAGTATTCACACTTTTTCTCCTTTTTTTTTGAGCTCTTGTTCAATGTAGACATAATGGTGTTGCAAGTTTCAACAACTATTGTATTAATTTTAGCTGTTCACTATTCATCAACTATAGAGTTGATGATTTATTATAGCCTAAAAGATATACTGAATTACATGTGAAGCTATAATTAGGATACTTTGTGTCACAAATACATACATGTATCATATGAGAACTCTATACTAATATTCCATGTGGTTCATATGAATGATCTTTAAAAAAAAGCGTCCTATATAATATATATGATATTTATCATGTGTAATAATTAAGTGGTAAGCATACCTAGAAGGTATACAATACATCAGTACTAACAATTGACTGAGTTTGAGAGAAGTCATGCAATCGGACTGCAAGGGGTAGAATGGATAGCTTGCCGAATTGCTCACTACATAAGCTATTTGAACTGTATAATTTAATTATAACAACATAATTGATCCAACATAAAATTTATTTATTATAATAAATACCATAACATAGATAAATATAACAAATTGGTTACCACATCAGTACTACTGTAAATACATTCTTTTTACTCTCTAAATCTGTCCTTCAACAATTTTCACATTTGTTAATTCATGGCTACAAATTTACCTTGGCATTTGTCTTAGTGCAAGATTATGGAAATATATAAAAACACAAATCAGGGCAATTGAGTCGAAATTGTTGATGGCTCCAGGTCCCTTAACATTTAAAATTCTATGGAAAGATTAATTTATCTTAATCTTTGCTATGGTCTGTTTGTTTAATCCTTGTTCTTGAGTTCACACTGCGCATTAGCACTAATTTGCCCAACCCCCACGTGCCCATTACAAATTTGCATCTATGTGTAATCCCTTGCATCATTTTGTAAATACAGCAAGAACCATAAATCACTCATGCATTTCTTAAAGCCCTCGTACTGAGGAGACTCTTTGCTCTCGTCTTCGTCTTCTCTTTGTAGGTCAGCAGAGCGTACATGGTATCATCGACTTCCTTACTTGAGTATCTGTTTTGGTCCTCTGTTATCTTTTGGATTCTGATGGGTTAGGAGCAGAAGTTGCCATGTGCAATGATAAGCTGGATAGTATGCCAGTTAAGACACTCTGCAGTCTGTCAACTGTGGGGATGAATATGCATGCTCTGTTTTTGCTTGTCATCTCTACTTTTATCTTGCTTTTGTCCTAATTTGCAACTGTTTTTTTACGAGACCCATTGGAATTGTTTTGAAAATCAGTGGTCTTGCGGCTATCTCTGATCAGTCAACTGGTTTGCATGCTTGTTCCCTGGCATCTTGATATGCATCTTGGTTCAAAGAAAATGGATTTGGATCTTGACCAACAGCATTTTTCTAAGGCTCTAGACTTGTAGATTTATTGGTAGTAGTATTAGCTTACAATCAGATATTCCAGCGCTTCTTGAGATGATTGTTCTATGTCTGTTGATGTATCTCAGACAATTGGATGGTTGTCAGTTCACAGTGGAAAAATCTGTGAGCTTCACTCATCCATGATGAATTTCCTGTTCTTCTGGCATGATCAAGAATGTAGCCTGCTCGCGATCCATCTGGTCCATTTAGGTTCCTCCTCTGAATAAGATTCTGTTTTATTCAGGTGTGCTGCCTCCTGTATTGCCCATTTTCACTGATCTCACCTGGCCACAGCCTTCGTTTCTTTCAAAGTTGCTGCTCTGGTCCGGTTGTCAGCTGTCTCCTGTAAAATGAAATGCAAAGGCAGTAACTGGTTCAATATTAACGCCATCTTGGTAGTTATGGTGTAGTAGGTACCTGCCGCCTTAACTGCGAGTACACTTTGTACGGCAAGTAAATCTGTAACTTCTTTGAGCTTGCTCTGTTCATATCTCAGTTGCCTATAACAGCTGGCTGCATCCGTACCTCAATTTTAATGGATTATTGCAGGTGAGCACTACAATGTCTGTCGTGTGTATAAATGACCCCACTATTGTTTGTCATTTGGAGCAGCACAGTGGTACATTGACTTAACAGATTTGTTATCCATCAAAGATTTGTGGAACCGTATGGGATGGCTGGCAGTTTCCCCTATGATAAAGTGTTCTTGATTTAGAGCCGCTACAGGATAATATACAGGGCCTGATTCCATGCCCAATTGTATTAACGCATATAATCAGGTGACATTTTGCCCTACAGATAGGCGGAACATTGTCTTGATGCACTAAAATTTGATCAATTCTTTTGTTTGTCTGTACTACCTCAATAATAAAATTTTGTTCGAATCCAACATGATTAATTTTTATTATATTGAGTGCATGTAAGAAGAGCGAGTGCTACAGTTTTTGATGCAAGAGAATGTTATAGATGAGTTAAAAATTATGATTTTTAAAATTCTAGATGGAATATTGTGAATTTGCATCACTAACTTTTCAGTGTCAGATACACAACAGTCCGGTGCCGATAACAGACTCAGCAAGTCTGCATCCCAAACTTTCACTACACCATCCGTGAATCGTTTGGGTTGGGGACCTGACACCAGTCAGGTGAAAACCAAGCAGGACGAGGTGAGTTCCCCACACGATTTTTTAAAAGCTCTGCAGTTTTGTGCTCTGTGCAGATTCAAAAGTCGGTGAGCAGCAGGCTGGAGGTCAATTTGAAGCTGGAGCAGGATGAAATGGAGGGCGTGGATGAGAAAGAATGGGACGAGTAAACTTATTGCTTTGTTTGACTTTGCAGGTGGAGTTGGGTTGGATTTGGGCCTTACAGTTGTTTAACCGGTCATTTATTGTAAATAATTTGAGATATTTACATTTGAATATTAAGGATTAATTAGTTATTTAAAAGTCATATGTTTGGTTCGCTTGGCTGCTTTTTGCATTGTTTTCGACCGTGCAGTCAGGATGACTAAGCGAAGCAATGACTGCATACGACACGGCCATTTCACCTTTTGCAATCATGTGCGTCTAGTCCTCTGGTAATGCTTTAAGTATTATTTGTACATGACAGTGTGTTCGTTACGTGTAGGTTGATGTTATTTTTTTATTTTGTAGCTTTTATAATTGCACAACTTCATAAGTATTAATACTCTTTGGCCAATTCCAGGAAGACTACTCGAAGTATTTTTTGTAAGGAACAAGCACAATCATTTTTAACGTCGTAGCTAGCTAAAGTGAAATCCAACACTGCCAATAATACAGGTGGTGATATTTCATGCTTACATTCCATGCGAGGCGGGCTCGGAATTTCGTTTGTTGTGCTTCGAGAAGCCCGCCTTGCGTACATATGGTGCCAACATTGCATTTACACGAACGTCTGATCTCAATCAAGTCTTGCTCATTTTGATGGAAATTTTATGACTGCTATTGCTCTCAGAAATAATTTGTCACGTTTATATGTCTCTCTCGTAATTATGGATATTAGAGTTACAAAGTTTGCTATTTTTTTAATTTATTTTAACCTTTGAATTACGGCACATATATAAGTACCTTACTTACCTTATTCTTACTCATGTGTAACTGTCACTGCTGTGATGGTGTAGTGTTATATTTACTTATGTATGGATAATTATGGTGTATCTGTAGAGAATAAACATTTGTATTGGACGTTTGTGGGTGTTTATTTTGCACCTGAAAAATGCAAAGGACAGACGTCTTTATCTTTTTGCTGTTATTTTGTTATGTTTAGAAATTTATTGTTTCATAGATAGTGAAAAATATTAAGAATTTCTTGTTACAGAGAATGAAAAGTAAGAAAATGTGCAGTGTTGTGATGCTGTTTGCAGTTCAGACAATATGTGAATATCAAATTAGTGTATTTAAGAAATTTACGGTTTGTGATTGTTTTTTTGGTTTAGGAATACAAACATGAAGAACCACAGAAGTAATTGACAAAGATAACAATGGATAAGATTGAATGTCACATGATGGTATTGGAGATCTGTATGATAAAAGTGTGCAACATTTTTCTGGTGATAAGTCATGGATAAAGAAATCATGCCTCATCAGGTTCAAGGTAAAGGTGATGCTCATTGGATTTCTTTAATATTGATGGTATGGTGGTACTTTGAATATGACTGTAAGTATGATCATATATCCTACCATTACCTTATTATACTACGATTCCAGAAACTTTTTGACTGCTCATATTGGTTCATCCATGAATATAGTGGTGAAATCGCCAATTAGCTCTTTTGAAATATTGGATATTGAAATTGATGCTCTTTCCAGAGTTGTTAAAAGAACCAGCAGTTTATATCCGCAAATCTTTTTTGTTAACCATTGTTCTATGAAGAATTTTATTATTATATTAGCAACTTTTGAAATCTTGAAATAAATGGGATCTTTGCAACTTGCTCAGTCTTTGCTTGTGGCAAAGCGAGGTAAAGGTTTTCCTGTCCTCCAGTTGTCGCATTCCTCACCCGAATTCCTTCTTATAGCACTTTGATAAGATCAACAGATAAGAGAGGAGTATCAAGTGAGGGTAACTATTTTAAATTTTATTTCATATAAAAAATGCATATAGTCCACTGAGTTTTTCTAACAGTTGAGCAGTTTATTCCAGGTACTAAAATGTGTTTTAAGAGGTATCGGTTATACTTAAAAACAACTTCTGCCATCTTATCAATGTCTTTTCAGAATCACCAAGAATCAAAAGATTTGGCTCTGGACATTTCAAGCTAAGCAAGAACAAAAAAGGCTACCAAGGCTTACAAAATACAGAAGTTAATCTGCAAAGAAGTCTTGGATGCCTATATCACAATATGAACTGCCAATCACAAAGCAAAAACAAAAGTGTAAAAAACTACATGAACTTATACAAAAGTCTTACACCTGCTGACTTCTGTTCTGCAATTTTGAAGGAAAGTTTTCGTGAAAAACTAGACGATGAAGGGAATTTTGTGAAAACATATATCTTATAAGCTTTATAGTGCCAACATGGTAGCGCGGTTGAGCCACAGGCTACGGTACAGACAGATCTGGGTTCATTCTCAGAGCTCTTTGATGCATGGCGGGTGGCCTACTTAGCTTCTAAAAATAGTTGAGTACCTGTTCACTTCGAACAAGGAGTGTAATGATAGTGGTCATCTAAAGCTTGCTGGTGCGCAATGACCATACAGAGAGAGTGAACATATGAGAGCCTTAACCTCTCAGTTTGTAGGTTGTGCTCCCACATGGGACTTTAGATCCTTCCCACTATCATTATAAGGTTTATAGCATTGTTCACAAAAGATCATTATCCAATTGGATATCTTTGGATTTCTTTGAAGGAAGTTAACATTCCCTATCCCCCCCTCGTTAATGTAGATTCAGTTGTTTTTATTAAGAGTGGGCTCAACTGTTGTTTTGGTATCATCATTTGAGTGTATTTGATTTCATGCCTATCTCCTATACACCAACATTATACTGATAAAAATCAGTACATAATAATTATCAGGTTTCGCACCTCGTAAGGAAGTATTGCCTATGAACTGGTAAGTCGAGGATGCGATATGTTTGCATACTATCTCTGATATGGGACGATGTGTCAAGTACGGCTTCTCAAATTGCATTATTATACCATGTTTCAAGGGTACTCGATTTTTTTAGTGGGTGGGTAACTAGACATTGGACTCCAGGATTGAATCCAAATCTATATGCAAAGGAACGAAGACCCTGAACCACTCTCCCACGAACTGGCATTTAAAATCTATAAGATGATGATTAAATACCTTGAGGTCAGCATGTAGGCTTTTGGCATGATTAAGGTTAATTGCAAGTGTGGCTGTTTTATTCAGTTCAACAAACAAATTCAAGAGGAGCATGGAGTATTGTCCAGTTTTATATATTTTATGTGATAAAATCAGTGCTGCAAAGAAATATCTGGTGTGCATCTAACTTTGTACTTCTTTATTAAATTGTTTTATCAGTACTATTGTCTTCAATAATTTATACTAGCTAATTCTAGGATGTCAAATAGTCCTTTTGGGACTCTAACCTGTCTGTATTAGAGTGTACAATTGAGTTGGACCTTTTCATTTGTTTTTGTAAATTTGTTGAGCACCAACTTGCAATTGTAGAGCTATTAGCTAAAACGAGCATTGCACATATTTTGTTGTTTAATCAAGTTAAGAATGAGATTTTTAAATTGAAATCTTAATAGTGGGAAAATTTTATCAGCTGAATAAAAATTAGTCACGGTCCAAAGTCCTGGCAAATGAAAAACTGTGATTGTATGTGGGAGTTAAATGAAAATTAAGGTTACGGTCTTGTTTTAACCCTAGTTTTTTTGTTCCGATACTTCTTTTTGAGAATAATTGAACTTTGATGTTTATCTATTCCATAAATAAGAAAGATGCAGTTCAATCCAAACATGACGTTTCTATTTTAGCTCTAGTTAATATACGAAAGGTAGTCATGCAACTGTTCTAATAAGGTATATCTGCCTGAAACAGATGGAACTCACTTTCCATAATTTAGTGAGATTCAGTTTCAATAAGTGTGTGAATAGTTTCCATCTTTGGAGTCCACATTTCATTTGAAAAATATTCATACAGTTGTTTACACTGTGGTCTAGTCTTTCTTCTTTTTGAAGGAAGGCTCAAATGGCTTATGATGAGTGTGAAGTGAAATCATATAAAAGTATTAGATTCACATTTCTCATGTAGTACTTATGGAAGGTGTTTTAAATTAGAGTAGTTCAGTAAATCTTGCCTTTTTTTTGCTTTATACCAGTATTTAATTGAATCAGTTCTGTCGGTATACTTCTGGAAATACCTCTTGAAAGCTTTTTTTTTTTTGCTTATCCTTATTGCAAGGCGTGCAGTTTAGATTACCATTATATTTATTTATTGTCTTCAGGTGTTCTTTAACAGTAATCTATTCTATCAGGGCCACTTTGAGATGTTTCCTACTTAAGGATAGTAGTTCTGCTGTCCATTTATAAACCCTGTGATTATGATCTAGAACTCCTTACATTGAGCATGAACCCAGTTCCCAATGTGTTAATGAAACGTGCTTCTTAGCGCCCTTAGGATGGTTCTAGTTCATAATAAATCGTTAGCTGATCAATACTTTGTCAGTTGTCTTTGATTCTAGGATGATCTGGAACCCAAAATAGTCGCACCTTGTTCTGCTTTACCAGATTACCGAGTTCTTCATAACATCCCCAAACCAGTCTAGATGCACATCTAAAAATAGAGGCATCTATTTCTGTACGCCCTTCTGTTATTTTCCCACACACATTGTAGCAAGTGGTATATTTCCGTTTGAAAACAAAGGCATATTTTCTTCCAAAAAAGGCAAGCCTTTCGTTAAGTCCTTCACTATAAAGTACTGATCCAGTACTTCTGTGTGCAAGACCAAACTTCCAAAAAGTAACTTTGGTCTGGCTTCTTACCTTTTTCAGTCTTGTATGATCATCTCAAAGATGATATTAACGATATATTAAAAATCACTGAATTGTCCTTATTTCTAAAATGGGAAGCTCTATGTTTTCTTCAACCTTTTATGCTTTGCTCTAAAATTGTACAAAGTATTCTGTAGTCTATGTATTCGTAGTCTGGTTTCTCTTTTAATCACAACATGTTGCAGTCTTTCCATCGCCTTAAATAGAAATGACATAAGATTGGTGAATTGTCAGTTTCTTGTTTGATAATACTTACAAAACTTTGTTTGTTATAAACACTACTCTAGTTAGCCTCCATATTCTGCATATTGTTAGAAAGTAGTTAAGGGCTATGCTTGCTTTTCGAACTGAACAGAGGCTCTTCTAAGTAGGTTTGATCCCTTTTGTAGCATAGCTGGAAAATTCTTATCCACTCGTACTGATCTAAATGGTTCGTATTAACTCAGTTGAGCTTATATAACGTTATCACTTTCTTGTCAGTTTGGCAGTTTATCCTTTTTGCTCCATATTTACTGGGGCTTAGATTTTTACCAGTCAGAGGGTGAATATTTCATAATGTTTGATCTAGGAACGTTTGGTCATCATGTTTTATTGAATACTTTTAATCATTTAAAGCACATACTGGAGATTTTTTGATATCCTCAAGTCTCTTTTCCATGATGTTCTTTGAGCTTTCATCAGTTTTTTGTTCTATACAATTAATGATCTTTTGTACTTCTCCCTGTGTCTTGAGGCGTTTACCTTGTTAAATAGTTTCCTTTTATTCTTCTAAGTTTTTTCGCTCCACCAGGGAACCTTCCTGTTGGACGTCCTCACAAGTGGGACAGTTATTCTTATAAGTAGAAACGATAGCGTTCATCAAGTGCTCCACTATTATTTCTAGGTCTAAGTTGGTGTCTGTCGTAACTTTAGTCTTTGCTGTTATGGTGTAAGTCTTTTTTATAAGATTTTCAGTGTGTTAGTGTGATATCTCGCCTTAAGCCTACTTTTGTAAGTATATGTATCTGTGGTTTGAACAGTTCTCCTTATCAGACATCAATTTTTATTAAAGCTACTTGCATGTGGAGTACCTTTCTGCTTTCAATCTCTTTTAGGCGTAGTACCTTTACTTCATATGTCTAAATCAATTATCCTAATTAATTGCAATAGTCTCATTATTGGAATTGATACCCGTGTTTCTCCATAGCACTTGGTGAGCATTAGCATCACAGCTGATTAGTTGTTTCTGCAACTCGGCACTAGCTGCTCCATATCCTCTACTGATGATGGCTTAGTATTCTTACACAGGAATTAGGCTGATCCAAGTATTATCTCCCTCAGCCCTTCTCTTTTTAAAGTGAGTTTAATTGCTACCAAATCCTGCTAAATAAAATCTGTTATTGGTAGTACTTTACAGTCCTTTTGACTACTATACAGGCGGCTCTAGGTCTGTTATTGAATCAGTAAAACAGTTCTTTTTAATTTTTCAATAAGAATTTTCTCTGGTCCACATAACAGCCTTTATATTTTATGTTTTTCAGATCCGTTTCTTCGGAGCCATAGAGTCGTTTGAGTTGCATCTTCAACTTAGAACTGCTTCATTTTCAGTTCCTATGTCTGGTTTCACAGTTTCAGATCTGGCAGATAAACCGACCAACAATGGTAGAAGTATCATCTTTTTATCCATTAGGCCTCTCATTTCTAAGTCTTTCTTGGAGGTTTCACTGATTTACATATTTTAGTAGTTTTCCATTTGTATCCAATGAGTGTGAAGAAAGGTCATAGAGACTAATCTCTAATAGACGAGCGTTCCCTTGTCCTCGCATCTCATCAGCGTGCACCGGACTTTGAGAATTTAGAGGTTTTTATACAAAGTGGGGCAAAATTATCTCCTTAGTTTTAATAGAATGTGTATAAATTTCAACGTGTTTTTTAGCCCTAAATTCCCCCCGCCAAGGCGTTCAGGACCAAAAATCAATTATGTTGTGAGTAAGAAATTTGAGGAAACAGGAAACTGTTGTTAGGTACCCAAAAACATCGACACAGTTGAGCACCCAATTCCTTAGTCATCTAAACGCTCTATTCGCAAACATGGGACTGCGCTTTGGCTCTGGAAATGTACGATGAATTCTTCAAGAACTTCATCTTCATTTGTGCAAAATGGTCGTTCAAGAAGTGGCATAGTTAAATTGTGAAGAAATAATTAAAATTTTACCACAATACAGTTGTATTCTTCAGTGATAAGGCACATTTCCATCTTCCTAGCTGTATAAATAAGCAAAACTTTCGATATTGGAATGAAAACAACCTTGGGTTGCTACACCACAAGCCTGTTCCAGTGTCATGAATTCAGATCATTAAGCATTCATTTTTTTGAAGATGAAAATTGAGCAACTAGCATCAATTCTGAATGGTATGCCAGCATGTTTGTCTGCAGAATGTTTGGTTTGAGCAGGATGGGGTCATCGTTCACACACTGCAAGCATCAATGCAAATTTCGAGGTAAAATTTCATGGGCGCTTGATTTCTCTCAGGCGATATTCCATGGTACGCGTTTTCACTAAATTTGACCCCGTGCAATTTTTTTGTGGGGTTATCTCAAAGCCGAGGTTTATAAACATTGTTTGAGGCACCTGCAAACCATGAAGGAGGCAATAAATTCATAGTGCTTCCCAAGAAATAGTCGAAAGAGTTATGCAAAACTTCATTTGCAACAGTGTTTGAATAATAATGTACCCCACTCATATGGAAAACGAATATTTTATGATTATTGATTGGAAATGAAGATTCAGTCATAATTTTTTTCTCAAAAATTACAATCAACAGAGAGAACAATAAAGCAAACTCATTGCCTTATTACAATCTTACCGAGAAAAATATATGTGGGACATTTTTTTAAATGAATTTATTTTTCATAATAATACATCTGTCGCAATACCTAATATAAAAAAAATATAAAAAGGCAACTTTTAAACTATAAAATATATATTAGTCTGTAATAGCGAACCATAATTCAACAATCAATTATTGCCTATTTCCTACGCCCTACACGGTCTCTGGGGATTAACCGCAACTCTGATCCGTGTTTGAGGAACACATTTCCTGCAACAAAATACGGTTCGATTAGAGCATACAAGTACCCTTCACAGAAGTTTGTACCAGCTGTCTGCTGCGGATTAATCCCCACACCATCGTCTGTGATGATAGCCGAGGTTGCAGGCGGGACCTTAAACTCCTCGGCTGCGAACTTCAAGACTGCCGTGAAGGGTGTGGCTTCAGGGACGCTTAATCTGGAGCATGAAAATTGTTTGTTTATAGAATACAATTAAGATGGCATAAGCAAACTATCAAAGTTTGTAAATATTTGACTTGAGGTTTTTGCTCATGGTAAATAATATGGTATGAGTTACAGCAATAATGCTGGTACTGTCAATTGTTATAATTAATTTTTTAGTTTATGAGTTATTCAACAAATACAATTAATTCCAAATTTCTCGTTCGAGCTGCACCCATAGCTGTAAATTAGAAAGGCTTTTAGCCTGCGAGATTCTCAATTCAGCATTCTTTCTTAGCTTTTCATCACAGTTGCACAGAAACTTAATAGTTTGCACTAAATCGTCATAGGTGATGTCGGGGCAAATGGAAGTGGCAGGATCGCTGGCCCAGTCCAGCTCGAAGTTCATCATGCACCCACTATAAATGATGAAGTCGAGCAGCTCTTTAAGAAACTCCTCAAACTGCAGGCAGATGACCGACAGTTGTTCCTTGTTGATGTTCTTGAAAAGGACGCGCCAGAAGTGTCTGCTCAGGATGCTGCGATTGGCCATTTTGGTGTGAATTTCCTCCAAAATTAGTTGTTTAGCAGTTAGCTCCTCTGCAGAGATGTCCTGCAGTGCCAACATGCCTATAAGGTCAGGTAAACATAATTCAATTTTGTAGGATGATAGCATGTTCCTGATGGTTTTTTTAACATCGTTCCCTCGTCCGCATGATATCTCAGCTGACCACTGCTTGAGCGCTAGCTTGTGCTCCAAATCTTTTAAGTTCAATTCACTCTTGAGCGAGAAAGCGCAATTTAGAACTGCCTTATATGAAAGCGATTCGCACATTAGATTTTGAAGAAAATTTTGAAATCTTTCCTTGGGATATAAAGTTGTATATATTCGAACAGCCACATCAGTGGTTTTAACAGAGGTGAATTGATTTGCAAAAAATTTTGAGAGCAGGTGATCTGATGCTTTGTTATAATATTCGATATCATATACTTTAGTGCGATTCTTAGCCTTCCACCACACGGCTAGTGTATTTAGAAAAGCATCAAGGCACTGCTTCTCTTGCAGTTTTTTAATACTGTTTTCGATGAACCCAGTCAACTTAAAGCTGCTTTTTACATGTTCGACTGAAGCGTCTTTCACCCAATCGTCCAGTTCAATTAAGTTAACAAAACGGTCAAATGCCTCTAGTATTTGTTTTATGTCTGCGGAGGCGCTTTCGTTAACCGCCATAATCCTTGGTAATTACTGTCATCGTGCCTTTCAGGACAATCTGTTAACAGAAAAAAGTCATTAACAGACCTGATAACATTATGACAGTAAATACCAAGTTCAAATAGCTTACAGCTTATACTTACACCTTGAAAGGTAACTTGGGGTCCGACGTCAGAGTGATCTTGAAGGTTACTTTGGAACTGGAATGGCAAATTACGGTTTAACATATGGGAAGCTGAAGTAAGTGAGGTTATAAACTTACGCCATGTTAATTATCTACTGATTAATTATGTTAGAAACTTAGCATTAAATGATGCACAAAGTTGTTGCTTTTTATCACTGAAGTAAAGTATTTGTTAATGCAAAATTACTGGCTGCGGCAGTCAAACCAGAAAGAGAAATTGCAATGTTGTCAAGTTTACAGGTGTGTTATATACAGTAGTATAAAAGTTTTATTTTGTTATATATAAGGCATTGTGAAAGTATTGGCAACAAAATAGAAAGCGATAATTATTATATAAATAAACGTAGAGAGCTTAAAAATTATTTGATTTTTAACGGTTTATTTATACTTGTTAGTTGAAGATTAAAAAAAGGTAAAAGAACGCCCAAAAAAAAATTACTATATTTCTTTCATTAACCTAATTAAGAAGTCAACTGGAAATAATTTCTTTACATGATTTTTAAATATTTATCTTTATTTATACTATTTTATACTAGAAAATTTGAGTTATCTTTATCATTACGTATATTTAGGATAATTGTTTGTATTCTGTCACGATAGAAGGTCATTGGCTTTAAACGTTTTTAATTGGTATTTAAGGTTTCATATTATCAAGTGTTACGCAATACTTTTTTCTTATTTGTATTTAAGGCTTTACATATCAAGTGTTACGCAATGCATACGGGTTTTTTTTTTTAGTAAATCTAATGATGGCAATTTTAGCTTCCTATTTAAATTTAATCTTGTGAGCTTTCTGTAACCTTCGGATGAACTGTAATGCAACAACTTAGTAGGTGTTAAATAAACATTTCAGAATTTGAAATTTGTATTTTGAATACAAAATATCTAACGCCATCCGATAACTAAATTGACATATCGAAAACTAATGATTTTTGTTCAAATGTTAGATGGCGCAGCTGTCGAATTTTACTACTTCCGCGTGAGCAGCAACCATCTTGACACTTGACGGTTCATGGTAGTAGAAGAAACCGCTACTGCCGCATGTGCGGGACGTCTTCGCACGAAGGATGGCCACCGCTAGGACTTTGATCGCAACCCTTAGTTTCAAGCAAGTAAGCTGCGTGGTGTCTTCGAGCACGACCAGGATTTCTCAGCGGCTGCTACACCGGGGTGTGCAGGGCAGCAAACCGCCCGTCGTCATCCTAAGGTTCTGGAATAGTCGGCCCGGCGCCTGCTCCAGTAAGTTGCGTCACAGTTCTGTTTCGCTGCAAACCGCTCTGAAGCGAGCCTCCGGCTCGAGCTTCTCTCGCTAAAATTGTTATGTCATGCAGCTAATTGGCTTTATTCTAACCTGCAAGCGTTCTAGATCAGGAGTTATCGGGGCTTCGAAGTTTCCACACTTCGATACCGCGCTACAAAATGACTACTACGAGGTGCTGGGCGTCAGCAGGAACGCGTCTGCCTCCGAGATTAAGAAAGCTTATTACAAGCTCGCCAAACAGTACCACCCGGACGTGAACAAGAACGATCCCAATGCTGCGAAGAAGTTCCAATCAGTTTCAGAAGCTTACGAGGTTGTTTGCATGATGCGGAAAGAGTTGTAGGTGAATAACAAAGGTAATGTTTAGATATTGGGAGATGAAACCAAGCGAAAGCAGTATGACACGTGGGGCTCCACAGCTGAGCAGATGGGCCAGCGTGGAGCAGGAGCAGGCGCAGGCGCCCAAGGCTTCAATCAGCAGTGGAGTTACCAAGCAACTATAGATCCCGAAGAGCTCTTCAGAAAAATATTTGGAGACGCAGGATTTGGCCAGAGTACATTTGATGATTTTGCCGACTCTCGGTTTGGGTTTGGCGAAGCACAAGAAGTGCGTACAATTTTGGATTGTTTCTTGTTTTAATTTACGGTTTTTTAGGTTGTTGTCAGATTGTCATTCACACAGGCTGCACGTGGTGTAAATAAAGACATTACAGTAAATGTTATAGACACTTGCACAAAGTGTCATGGATCGAGGTGCGAACCAGGCACGAAAGCGGCCAGGTGTTCATATTGTGATGGAACAGGGTTTGAGACGACCACTCGGGGGCCATTCATCATGCGGTCAACATGCCGGTACTGCCAAGGGAGCAGGATGTATATTAAATTCAAGTGTACAGAGTGTGAAGGGAAGGGATCTACTGTGCAGAAGAAGAAAGTAACGGTACCTGTGCCGGCAGGTTAGATATCTGAATTATGAGAATGTAAGTGAGTTCATGACTTTTGCTGCAGGTATTGAGGACGGTCAAACAGTGCGTATGCCAGTGGGAAAAAAAGAGTTGTTTGTCACTTTCAGAGTGGACAAGTCTGATTATTTCAAGAGGGATGGCCCTGATGTGCATACGGAAGCAGAGATATCAGTGGCGCAAGCTTTGCTGGGAGGTACTATTCGAATTCAAGGACTGTATGAAGATCACATGATTCAGGTAAGGTTCCCAAATATTTATGTTGATCGATTGCTACATTGGTGGAATTCTGTAATATTTGATTTTAAATTCTTTTCCTTTTATTTAGTATTTGTTTCTATTTAAGAACATAGTTGGCATTTAATTATTATAAAAAGCTTTGTAAATTTTTCTTTTTATGTAGGGAATCGGGACTATAGTATGATCTCTGTTCAATGACATGTTTTTTATGCTCATATCTATTTATAAGTGAAATAAAGGTTGCCCTTTTTTGTTCCTTGTTCCAGATAGTACAGTGTGAAAATACTTAAATGTATCTTTGCCTTTTGTATGTTGATTTTAACTCAACTTTTTATTGATATGTAGTACATGTACAATGATGGTTGCTGTGCTTAGGAAATACAGAACATGGAACGATAGAGAAAAGTGGTTAGATGTTGATGATATGAGAAAAATGATGTTGAATAGGTTCTATAATTTGTTATGTTGGGTCATACTAGTGGTATGTTGCAATTTTAACATAACATAATTCTACGCAAAAAAACAGATTAATCTACCTTAACTTATACCACAGACCTTGACTATTTAATCCTTGTTTTCAAGTTTGCATCATGCACTAACACTAATTTGCTTACCCCTGTACACTCATTACAAATTTGTGTCTATGCGTAATCTCGTGCACTGTTCTGTAAATACTGCAAGAACTGTCCATTATTTGCACACTCCCAAAGGTCTTTGACCTCTTGCATTCATGGTCATCTCCACCTGTTCATGGTAAGAGCTCTCTTTATTCTGGCCCTGGTCTCCTTGTCTCTGTTGCAGGTCAGCAGAATGTTTATGGTCTATCAGTCATACATTGCAACTCTTTTTGATTTATTTTATAATGATATGTACATGACTTCATTATAATTGCAGAAATTATTCTGTAATTTTAACGACAGTATAGTTGCATGGTTTAGGTGCATGACTGTGGTGCGGACGCATCCGGGTTCCATTCCCAGTGCTCTATAATGCCTGGCGCATGGTTTACTCAGTCAGTAAAAATAATTCAGTACCTGTGTTCACTTTAAACAAAGGGTAATGTGGTTGTCTAAGGTGCAGTGGGTGAACATCTGAGAGCCTTAACCTTTCAGTTTGCAGGTCGTGGTCCCACATGGGGCGTTTGAGTTTTACTATTATTATTATTCTGCAATTCTGACATTTTTTAAAAAGTTTGTCTCCCATTTGATAGGGTGTTAAACTTGGATTTTTTTCGCTTAGCATCAGCAGAATCAAATACTTACCATTGGTTTCTATATTATTCCTCATTTTGTAGACAAAAGCTACAACCTCACATCATTTCTTACAACTTTTTAGAGAATGATCTTTCCGAATGTCTTTAGCAAGCTTGAATTATTTTATGGGAATTATTTTGGGGTGAATTTGCCTTATCTACTTCAACAACCTAGGGATTCTTATCTATAATTCTTTTTTTGCGGGCTATATGTTTTGCTCCATAATTTGACAAACTGCATGCCATGAAAATGGTAATACTTGCACTTTGCTGTCAGCTGGATTGTTGCCTGCTGAAATACACTGTGAAATGTAGTGCTTGAAAGTGCTCTAAAAGGACCTAGAAGGGTTGCTGCAAAAATATCCAATAATGTTTGATTTCAAAAGGTTATATGGAAGGATGTCAGTGTTTGTAGTCCTTGAGTAATAATATTTTTGTACCACAACTTCAAGTGTACTAAGCTATGAAACAATTACTCCGTTCCATAATTTTTAGTTTTACTGCACTTTTTCTGAGGGTAAATAAATGTAAAGTGTTGACCAGCAATTCTTGGTTGTACATCTTATAGCCCTTATTCTCGTTTTTATCTATAGCTAAGTTGGTAACACTTTTTAGTCACTTTTCATTGAATTCAGTATCATTTATATTTATTTGATTATTTCTTGTTTTCTTTGCAATGTTTGTTACCTACTTATTCAGAAGTAAGTTTTATACTTTCTCTTATGTTAATAAATTTTAAGCAGAACTAACCATCAAATGGGGTGGTCAAATTCCATAAAAAAGACATTAAAATTGTTTCCGTTTGTTATTTTGAATGTAAACAACATTCTATTTCTTATCAAACGAATTGAAAAAACCTGCAAGTAATGAATAAGCTTTAAATTGTTTGTCTATAAACTCAAAGTCCAATCCAAGGTCACCAAGGTTAGTTTGCTAACTTTACAGATATTGTTTGAGTACTCATGCAAATGGATTTAAAAGCTGATGGTTTCTCTGAGTACAAGAGATAAGGCTCAAGCATAAAAATAAACATAACCTAATAATAATGGTACAATTTTACATTACGCAAGGAAATTTTTGTTTGTATTTAGGTTGACTCTCATTGTTTAGCTGTTGCACGTTATCTTTGATATGATCTTAGACGACCACATGATTAATTTTTGTTCAAATCTAATTGAGTTTTTAGGAAAAGCTCAAAAATAAGTAGAAGCCTGAAAAAACAACAAAAATCAGCAAAGATAAAGGAAAATGAAAGAGAAGAAAAAGAAATAGGAGAGATGGCAGCGATTATGAAAAAATTGAACGAAATAAAGGAAGATATAAAAAATCAATCGGAAGGTACTTATTGCAGAATTAAATTCTTGGTTAAAACAAAAAGCATGTTGAGGAAAATGAGAATCTAGTTAGAAAATGATCAGACGTTTAAAAAAAAATAATGCAGACCCAATGGCATCTCATTGTAATGAGGAAAAGGGTGAAGGGAAAGCGATCAAGGTTAAATACTGAAAAATAACAATAGAGGGAGAAGAATTGAGATGGGAGCTCAGTATACAGGGGCTATCAGACAACTTAGAGTAAGTACAACTGTAGAGAGAACATTGTGTATACTTTCATATGCCTGTTCTTGTCACATTTGTGCTCTTATAATTAATTTGAGAATACAATATTATTTTTGATTAAAAGCAATACAATTTTTTATTTTATTTCTTATTACATATACAAACTTTTTAACTTAAAAGTTATAAATTACAACTTATGTATTTATTCATCTATTAAATCTATATCCATGTAAAAATAAATTAAACAAGATGTTTTATGTTTAATAAATTTATTAGACAAAATAAATACATATAAAAATATAAAACACAATTCAAGCTTCCATTTAACCTCAACATTTAATTTATGTAAAACTTTAAATTATATGTACAAGGGTCATGTTATTTTTGCACAAATTATGGGAATAAAACCATACGATTGTTTTCTCTATAGTTTTATTTACTTTAAGCAACATAGAGAACAATTAGCGGGATAAAAAAACCAATGAAAAACGACAAAGAAACAAAGTTAACAAGGGGTTTGGTACTTGGAATATGAAAACAATGGTGGAGACGGAAAAATTGGAAGACAGAGATAGATTGGACCGATATAAAATAAAAATACTGGTATTGGAAGAAATAAGGTGGGAAGAAGAAGGAAGAATAGATGAGAAAAACTATTAAATATATGGAGGAGAGAACAAACAAGGAAAGAATGGTATGGCATTTATGGTAGATAGAGAAGACAAACAACAGATTATATTTAAGGATAAAAAACAGTATAGCCAATATTGTAATCAAATGTATATGCACCAGCAGATGTTGCAATATAACAAAAAAGAAAAGTGTGTTTGTGAAAAAATATCAAGACATGATTCAATTATATTAATTGGAGACTTTAATTCAAAGATAGGAAAGGAAGAATGCATAAATGATATAGTAGGCAAACAGTTATGATATTACTACCGCTGATGAAAGGAGATTATGTAATCTGGCAACATAAATTAATACCTTAACTTTAAGCACAATGTCTTTAGAAGCACAACATTACATGGCCAATACTAGGTAAAATAGAAGGAAACAATCAGATCGACTACATCCTAATAAAAATAAGATAAAGGGTGATACAAGACAAAACAAGATTATTCAACTTGAGGATACAAAAAGTAGAGAGATGCAAAGAAAATGAAAAATAGAACATCTAAAAACATGAAGAGAATAAGAAAACAAGAAAGAATTATAAGCATGATTAACAAAGAAGAAAAACAATGACAACATAGAAAGATAATCAAATATTATAAAAATAGTATAATGGAAAAGATAACAGGAAGGAAATAAGACTGTAGAAAAGAATGGTTTGATGACAAAAAGAAAGAAAAAAGCGAAGCTATTACCCGACTATGATTTAGTAACGAAGATGATTTTGAAGAATTTAAACAAGTAATGGAAATAAACAGAAAGGCCTGCATAGACGAAATTGTGGAAGAGCTATCAGAGGACAGTAATGAAATAATCCAAAATTTAAAACAAAATAAAATGGCGGGGCCAGGTAATATATATGGTGAATTGATAAGAAATTGAGGAAATGAAGTTAAACAGAAGACTTGCGAGCTATGTAAACAAATATAGTCATGGAAACTATGCCAGAAGAATGGAGAACCAGAATTATGTCAATACCAAAGGAAAAAGATCTGATGTCATGTGCAAATTATAGAAGAATATCTTTAATAAACACCATAAGATAGTAACCTCACCAATATTATTAAGATTAAAAATATCTCAGAAAACTCCATAGGAGAGTGTGAAAAGATCTATTATGAACCCAAAGAATTTAGGTATATCCAAAAAATAGATTAAAGTAATAGTAGTCATTACTATTATATTTATCAGGATTGTGACATAAAAGGAACAATAATAGAAAAGTCTGTTTGAGTGATGGCCTATGGCAACATTGCTCTGATGGCAAGGAACAAGGGAAGCTTGGAGTAGGCAATAGAGTGTACAAAAAAGTCCAAGTATATGAAAATGACCAGGAAAGAGAAAAGAAATAACAACAGGATCATAGAAATGGAAAAAGTAGAAAATTTTAAATATCTAGGCGCAATAATAAACAAGAAAAATGATAATGTGGACCAAATGATAAATAAGAAATCGAAAGGTTACACAGGAGAAAATATATGCCTTACATGAAGGAACTAAAAACTTTTGGAAGAATAATAATAAAGATATTTGGAGGGAAGCAAATAAATGAAGGCCAGTATAGAAGATTAACAAACCACGAAATTGAACAAATATGTATAAAAAATAAGAATATAGTTAAAGTAATTAAAGTAAGAAGAGTATGATGTTATATCCAAATAGCTAAAATTGTTGAAGATTCAGTAGTCAAGAGGATAGAACCAAGAAGAAAACCAAAGTTACAATGGAAAGAAGACAAATGACAAAAAATCGTGGAGGAACATAGCTGACTAAGCAAGAAAATATAGAGTGGAATAATATACCACTACCACATGATCTATAGAGCCCATAGGTAGCTTTAATTATATACACAGCCTTAGAAGAAGACACTTAGAAAACACTTATTAAGCATCTAGAACTCAAATTTGTCCAAACTGAAACCAAGTGTGTTAACTATTCAGACACCAACTCAGATATATTTTTACATCTTTTTTCCTATTATTTTTCTTCCTGCATAACCTTGAGTCGACAGGAATTGGGTGACAAAGCCCTACTTATTTATAAACAGCGTATATGAAGTATATATAGTGTTCCTTTAATTCTAGGTAGAGCATAGGGCTCAATAAATTTCTTCCATCGTTTATGGTTTTGAGCCATTTGTTTAATATCTCGCCATGTTTTACCCACTGCCAGTGGCTCTTGTTGTACGGTTCTTTGCCAAGTTGTTCTTGGTCGACCTCTTTTTCTGCTTTCTGTATGAAGTTCCTATATGAAGTAGTTTAATCAATTAATTAATTGATGTTGGCATTTTAGATATTGCTCCTAATTTTATTTATGTTTGAACAAAAAGCAGGTCTATATGTTTACTTGTGTTTATAAAGCTAATATGTGCCCTAGTGGTATTAAAATTACTCCATAACTGTATTAAAGTTGTATTTTCTATGGAGTACGTTCTTCATAGGACATATGGTTGGCCACATTTGGCATTTCTTTTATGTGCAATTGAACAACATTCACCTACACTCTTGCAGACAATGGTACTAAATAGTCCAGTAATATATATTTTTACCATTACAATCAGTAACTTATAAAAAACTGTTGTTCACACAGATTATAAAGAGAAACATTTTTCTCAGGTCAGGGTTTTTATTATTTTAATGTAAAGGACAATAGCAAAATATTCTAATGATTCATTTTTTGTTGTTGCACTGTAGTTGAAGACCACAATATCTTTTCCCCAAAGGGTTGGTGAGTTAAGACACTTTTTATTTTTAATAAATAATTTTGTAGCAGAATATACCATATTGAGAAATCTTTTCTAGGGTTGTATATTTCTCTTAGAATTGAAGCCATCTATGACTTCTAAGACTTTGTAAGTGTTAGTAGCACATCATTTCACTCTACTTTATAATTTTGTATTTTGTTGCTTATTCATCTTCTCCCTCCATCTTGTAATTCCCATGTTCTTTATATCTTGATCTTTGTATTGTAGCTTTGATCTTCCCCGTGGTCTTATTTGTGGTTTCCATTTGGTTATCCTCGTGACTGACGAATATTCACTTATTCTAGCTATGCGGCTGTATCATCTTATTTTCTTGCTTTAATTACTTTGACTATATTCTTACGTTTTAGTATTAGTTTAATCGCGTGGTTTGTTAATCTCCAATTTTGATCTTTATTTTCATCCCTCTACACATCCTATCATTCTTTTTCCAAAAGTGTTTAGTTTTTCTTCATCCCTTCTTGTAAGCCATATGTTTTCTATTGCATATGTTATCTTATTTTAATTTTGATTTCGTGTTGATCTTTTTGTTACATATTCTACTTTTATATCTGTAGTAAGTCTTCTATTCTTATTACTCTTTTCCTCTCATCTCCTCCCCCTGCTCTCTTCTTTAATTTATTTTCCAGATTATTGATTCTCTTGTTCTTCTTTTTTCTTTGCAATTGTTTGATTTTTCTTCTCGTTTTCCTTGTAGTTCTTTTTTCACCTTACTAAATTTTTGTCATACTCTTCTATTCTTTCTTTTGATTTTCGTTTATCTTTATGGGGTTTGTTTCTTCATTCTCGAATTTTTGGGGTCTTTTATTTCTCCATTTCGTTTTATAAGTTCCAATGTATTTGCTTTGAGTAACAGTCAAGAGTTGTCCGGCATGAGAGGCTCATCTTTAAGGTTGAAATCATTATTGCAGAAACCGTTAAACCATAGTTGGGCTGTGCATTTGTTGGCGGTATATTTGCTTAATGTTGTATTAATGGCTTAATTCTGTTGCTTTTAGTTTTAGTCATTTGTTAAAGAGATGGTTGTATTAAAATACAACATGTAAAAAAAAAAGAATTCGACGAGTACAACAAATTATTACATTTCGCATTTGTTGATTATAACAAAGCGTTTGATTCAGTTGGAATATAGGCTATTTTCAAAGCCACGAATGATGTAAGAGTTGATTCTAGATGTAAATAGTTATTTAAACATATACTTCTATACGTGGTGTGTAAAAAAGTTCGGTGAATGTTATCAAAGAACAAAGAAAACAAAAAATAAAACAAATTACATTTATTGACCTTCAAAATAATCGCCTTGCAGTACAACACACCTTTGACGATGTTCATAAAGTTACTGAAAACTGCCAGCAAAGTCATCTTTTGGAATAGATTGCAGGATTGCTGTTACACGTCCTTGGATGGCCAACACGTCCTCAAAACGCGCACCTTTCATGACCGTCTTGAGACGTGGAAACAGAAAGTAATCCGCAAGCGCCAAATCAGTGGAGTATAGTCGATGATCGAGAATAGTTACGCCATGCTGAGCTGAGAATTGCCACACTCGAATCACACCATTCCATCGTACTGGTAGCATCAAGTCTCATCGCCTGTGATGATTGTTTACAGAAAGGCTGGATCCTGGTCACACATGGTAATGAAATCTCCACAAGTTTCCATCTGTTAAGATGTAGGGAGCATTCGTTGAACTTTTTAAACACACCACGTATGATAACATAACCATTACAGAAGACATTGAAACAAACAAAATTTCAGTAGAGAAAAGGAGTCAGATAAGGAGATACCATCTTTCCAAAGTTATTCACTCTTGCATGGAAAGTTGTTTTCAAAATGTTAAACTGAAATGAACAAGGCTTGAAAACTGATGATAAATGTATCTGAATTATCTTTGCTTTGCGACTTTTTAGCTAAAATATAACCGAATGAATCCATATATGTAGATGTGAGCAGATTATTAAAAATGTTACGGTATTTTGTCCATAATGATATATTGGATGGAAATTACGATGCTTACTATTAAATCGGTAAACAAACTCAAGACAAGCGCCATCAAACGAGTGTTGCTAAGAATAAATCTTACCGACCACATTACAAATGAGAACACTATAGAAAAAAGGAAAGTCAAAGATGTCAAGTATTATAACTGTTAAAGCGGAGTTTGACAATTATTATAGATGGACATGATATGTTGTACATAAATCTAGTGTTGGCAGACCACAATTACATTGGTTAACATCAAAAAGTAAAAATGAAGAGTGTATTAGTTTGTGCAAAACAGTTGTTGAAAAATATAGGGGAGAGGCCTATGTTCAGGAATAGACTGAAGAGCTGTTAGATGAAGAACAAGATTGAAGAGATACGTTTGAGGAACTTGGTCGAAAATTCTGCATAGTTTACTGGTTACTGGTTAAACACGACACTAGTTCATGGTTGTGAGGCTAGTAAATATAATGAAGTATCCTCATCAGCAAAATATATCGTGTGTACTTAATTGGTAGATTTTGTATTAACTTACCAAACTACAACTCTTTCACAGGAATATTCTGGGAGTTTGAGATGTGAAAAATAACTCATTATATGCAAAAGGTGTTGGTATGTTACAAATCGTATTTATCTAAGAAATTGTTGGTAGTATAATCAACCTGTAGCTGACTTGATCATCAAATATAACTGCGATTAATGCTTCAAATTTTATCCAGTGCAAACCAGATGAATTCCCTAACTATTGATGCTTGAACCAAAGCAAGAAAGCAGAAATTATATTTGACTTTTTTAAGTCTCAATTATCTTTTGATAAATTTAGTGTTTTTGCTTAAAGTAAACTTGTATTCTTAGAACTTTTTTGGTCCACTTTTAACTTCTGAACTTAATTTTAAATACTGAGTTTTCCTTTCTAAAACCAAAGCGGTTTTAAGAGTATATAGGAGAAAGGACTCGAAAATTAGTGTAATACAAATTGGGGGGTAAACTTTCTTCTCAATTTCACCGGCAAAAGGTGATTTAAGGGTGGGGAAAATTATTTCATTAGTCGCAGGTAGTTTACCTGGGAAGAGGGGGGCTTAGTGGTCAACATGTGGGTGAATGAACAGAGAGCTTTTCCTGTCAAAGCGTACATTCGGAACAATGATAGTTGTGGCCGCACAACGTGTTTTTCAGATGCGCTTTCAACTTATGCCTCAGGCCTCCGTTCCTGATCTAATAGATTTTTTTTTGCAGATAGGGAACTGGAAAATATTGATTCTGTAGTGAGAAGGGAAGGGGCAACCTTGGAGTGTGAAAAAATTGATACAGTGAAACGTTCAATTTTGCAGTCTCTGAAACAATCTGCATGCAAATGTCATTGTTCTTCACATGTTTAGTCATACTGTTTAGAAAATTTTACACATTTATAAATCTGAGAAAGAGGGAGGGAGTTTTGCCTCTCTCTGTGTAAAACAAATGGTTAGGATGCGACAGAAGGTTTTAACCAGCCTTATTTGCGAATGCTCATAAATAACTGTAATGTAAATTAATTCCGAATTAGTGGTTGTATAGAAAATGTACATTTATTGCTAGTACGGTGATCTCATGATAATGGTGTTGTTGCTTTATTTGTTCACACTCGTACTGAACACTTCTTTTTGTTTCAGATTACTCCTGGCACGTCTTCTCACACCAGAATTAGGTTAAGCGGTAAAGGAATAAAGAAAGTTGATGGCTATGGCCAGGGAGACCACTATGTTATATTTAAGATCGCTGTTCCTAAGAAGCTTGACAAGAAGCAGAAGGCTCTGGTGCAAGCCTATGCAGAGTTGGAGACTGACACTCCAGGTCAGATATTTGGGGTCACGTACAAAACTGATGGTAAGTAATGAGGAATGTTCTAAAAATAAAAGAAACAGACTGGCTAGATTATTTTAAATAAAAATGATCAAATTTTATTAAAATAACTTTACATAATAAGAATTTCATACTGGAGCTAAATTTGTTTTATTACATGTGTTAGAAATTAAACAGCAAATAGCTGAACAATAAAAGCCTGCCATTTTAATAGTACAGTATGATCATTGCTAGAGGTAGAGGTGCTCAAATGAGATTCTTTTGACATTTTTGGTCTTAACTTTTTCTGAAGCCATTTCAAAAATAGGTCCACTCATTGTTTAGTAGTCCGACCTTTTTTTAAGATTATAAGAGACGGAGCTGGGTCTCAGTTGAACACTTCTGTACTGAGGTTTTTGTATAAGTTGATTTTTTTTATAGAATGATATTGTTTATTAAATGATTCAATTTTATTTGACAGAAGAATATTTATTACTTTAGTCTACTTAATAATATTGGCAATTTCATAGTTTCCCTGTCCAATGTTCGTAAGGTTGACAGTATATAATATATAAGAGATATACCATGTTACTTTTTTTCATAGAAACGGTCAGTTACAAGTTGGTAGATGGGGCTATCTTTATAATGGGGTCTCCCTTCAGCTGTATGCACTTGCACAGCTGATTCCTCTTTTTTAAAAGCTTGTGAAATAATGTTTCAACAGTGATTTGTTCAATGTACTGAATAAATGATAATCAGAAGAGGTCAAGATGGGGTGGGTCACACCCAGAATCTTATTGTGGCACTAGCTGTGGTAGTATTCTGACTCATGTCATGTGCACTGTTGTTAATTGCCAAAAATTGCTGACATTTTTTATATTATTTATATATTGACTGGATTTTGGTCTTTAGTTTATGGTGATGGGGCCTTGTCAGTTGTGGAATTACAACAGATTGTTGTTTATGTCATTACACTCTTGTTGCGTTAAAAACCGACATTTGGGGAATATACTTGGCAGATACATTTCAAGGTATTAATTCATGCTGCTTTGCAGAATGATGAGACCTTCATTTCCAGGAGTGTGATGAATTTTCTGAATATAGTGACTGACCTGATCCACATGGGTTAATTCTAGCACTGTCTCTTTCTTTCAAGCACTGGTTTTATTTGTTAATATGAACTTTCTAGTTTTTTACGCAATCGTACACTGTTTGCTCTGATGTATGCTTCTCATGCACTTCTAACAATCTGTGTATGACTGTTTGTGGTAGTAGTCATACTGTCTCAGCATTGTGGTTAACAATTGTTTTCCATGCTGTAATGTATGTCTAACATAGAGCTAATTTTGTTTTACTTTTCTTTTGGTGATGCATAAACACTGAATGTACACCAATTTGCTGTTTTTTACATAATAATAAATAACACTTATAAGCCTTTAAACTCATTGTTGCAGGATTTGCTTCCACATCTTCCTATTTTCTTTTCCCTCCAATTCTGTGCCTTCTTTTCTTTTAAATCCTTTAATATTAATGTTGTACCATTTTAAACGTGGCCTATCTCTTTGTTTCTTTTCCCCTGGCATTTTCCTTAGAAACACTTTTAATATTCTTCCTTCTAGTAACTATTCAAGTGCCCTAGTCATCTTACTCATTGGGCTTTTATGTAACTGCTAATTGGTGCTTTCCTACACAGGTCTAACGCTTCTTTCCTCTATGTTACAAATCTTTTTAGCTTCCTTCTACTGTAAATTTTCCTTATCTTTGTTCCCACATCTCGTCGGTATTGGTTTATACTACTCATTGTCCATGTTTCACTATTGGTTTTAATACTATCGTTTGTACACTTCCACTTATTCTTGTCGTAACACTTGCTTGGCCTTTAGGAGAGTACTGAGTTTTCTTTCGTGCGAGTATGGTAGGGATGGTGTTGGGGGGCGTTGTTGACGTCACCGGGATGATAGATAACGTGATCGGGCTAGCTGCTGACGTCAATCGGGACGTTGCAGGTAATATTTTAGCATTTTCTGACGTCACTTGCACTTTCGCCGTATCGCGGTCTCTTTTTGCCACTTGAGAGCGATAAACCAAGACCTAGGTAGATTAAATCCGTCGTCCCTGTTAAAATTATTTTTATATTTACAAATTTCTACCGCCTCTCAGTATAATCTCGGGTAATAATTCCTACATTTGGGTAAAACTTGTGCTCTCCCGAATTCTATCTCGTGGTTAGGATTTTCCAAAGCATGTTCGGCAACCGCGGATTTATCAGGTTGATTAAGGCGTAGATGACGTTTATGTTCCTTGATCCTGGTAGTAATCGTTCGGCCCGTAGTCCCAATGTAGACTTGCTCACATGAGCAAGGTATGCAGTATACCTCTGGTGTATCCTGTGAGATTCTTGTATCTTTGCCTGGTCTAAGCAAATTCCGTATCTTGGTGGTGGTAGTATAGATGGTTTCCACCTTGTGTTTATTGAGAATTTTTCCTATTCGGTCCGTAAACCTGTTGATGTAAGGTAAAAAAGCTTTGCCTACCATAGCTGATTTTGGTTGTGTTTTTCCTGCACATTTGTTAGGTTTCATTGCTCTACTTATCTCCGTCCTCGAGTAGCCATTCGCTTGTAAGGTTTGTTCCAAATATTTTAGTTCTTTATCCAAAAACTCCTTACTTATCCAGTCACTTAATTTTTTAGAAGATTTTCTTCTAAAGATGTCCGCCGCAGTTGTGGACGAAACGTCAAGAGTTCTGAACTCTGACCGCGGCCTTATAACCCGAGAACTAACCACACGATTCCTACCAACTTCTCTAATTTCTGTCTATTTCTTGCCAGCAACGTATCGTCATCTGAATAGGTCAGGCATTGGTAATTTCTGGTTCTCAGTGTTCCCATCCTGTTTATGTCGCTTTTTCTTATTATACTTTCCAGGATGGTGTTAAAAAGCATAGTTGAAAGTGGACCCCTCTGGCTTAAATTTCTCTTTACCAAAAATTCCGGTGACGGGATTCTGTTTATTCTTACTTTACTGGCTCAATTTGTTATTGTCATTTTCTATCAACTTTGTTAACTTAACTGGTGTTCTTAGTTACCTCATAATAATATACAGCTATTTTTTCTTTATTGCGTCATATACGTGCCTAAAATGTATGAAACACGCATGAATGTCAATCCCTGGTTTATAGCAATTGCTGTGTATTTCTTTAAGTGCAAAAATTTAATCTATTACGGATTGGTTTCTCCTAAAACCCCCTTGGTACTCTAATATCTTTTTTGGCATACTATTGCAGCTCTTTCTTGATACAATTTGCCAGTACCTTTTTAGGCTTCTATACATTAAAATGAGAAGCCTTATGTAGAGAGAGTAATGTCGTCTGTTTGTCCGTTTATCCGTGTTTTATTTTTCAACTTTTGATCAAGGCAGCTTCCAAGCTGGAGACAAGTTTCTATTTCTGTCATTTCTGACATCTGTCGAGCCTTATAATTTTTGATCTGTGACAGAGAAATAACGTTTTCGGTATTCAATTAAGGACCATTAAGTCAAGTCCAGACACCAAAAATCAGCCTGATCGAAAAATCTCGAAATCGGTTTGATCGGAAGTGGCCGCAAATTTTTGTTTATGTATAGAAGCCCCAGACATCTGTGGAACCGTAGTTCCATGTCCGTACTTCTGGTTTTTGTCTTACAGGCCTTGTTTGTTTTTAAGTTCCCATGAATGATGATATGCAAAGTGTTGTGAGAAAGACCTATTTCATGTTCCAGTGTTTGCTATTATCAAATTGAACACATGCTAGATAATGTGTGGTTTATATGCGTTTGCCAGACGTCTGCTGTTTTTGCCCTTTTAATTTATAGTCCGTGCTGCCTTTGAACTCTAGCAAAACATGGTTCTGTGACTTGGTGCTGTGTTCCGACACACAGCTATTATATATATGTATATATATATATATATATTTATATATATATCTATATCGTGGTAGTAGTCAAGTGTTTCCCGACATACATGAGTAGATCTATATTAATAGTGTAGCAAATTAAAATCTTATAATATGTATTATCTGAAAGAACGAATTTTATTTCCAATTTATGTTCAACATATAAAATAGAAGAGATATGCTTTGTGATAATCATCCAAATATCTTGGCTCATAAACTCATGTTGATTTGATCAGACCATGAATTTGATAGAAAAAGAGATGCTGTTTAGTATTTTATAAATCATAGGAGTAAGATGGTATGGAAACTATTGACATTTTACTATTGTTGCTGCTGTCTTATCATTTCTTTAGACATATGATTTCTTTGGAAAACTATTATTATTTTTTGTTTGATGAGAGGGGAGGGGGATAATTCATTGGAATTAGAATTAGTATTAGTGTTCTGCGCTAACCCATGGTCTTTAGATAATGTGTTTGATCATTGTTTTATTAGTTTATTTATTTTGTGTTTTATCAAGTTTTAATGATCTATCCATCCATGGGCTGAAGCGCTTGCTCGCTCTCTCTAAAGCAACGCGGTCCATATTGGCAAATACTGCTTCGATAGCGGTGCGCAAAGATGCCACGTTAGGGTGTCTAGACTTGTTAGTAACCCTTTCGACTACGCTCCAAACATAGTAGTCGAGGGGGTTCAAATCAAGGCTATTAGGGGGCAGCATTCTTTAGACCAGAACATGTCCACGTTATCTGACAATCAGTTTTGGACTAAATGGCTTGTATGGTGCACCAACCTGCTGAAGTACATATCGCCTCCCCAAGGCTATAGTTTCTATCCACAGTTTCACGACATTCGTCAAAACACGTACATAAACTTCTTTCGTGATAGTTTCCTCCGAAATCAACGCCTGAGCCCTTCCTACTGCCCAAATCCTAGATTTTTCGGAAGCATATTTCCCAACAATGTCGTATACAGTTGATCTCGGGTACCTGAAGAACCGAAATAATTTAGTTGCTTCGGTAGTACTCCGCACTTGTTCGCAACAGTTCGTTCATTTTGCGGTTATGACTTTCCTAAAAGCATATGGCTTTCACGAACACCAACCACCTATGGTGGAATAATTAAATTTAAATATGTCCGGATTTAAACGCCCTACCCTGTACACTGTAATCAGAAAAGATTTGGTTCACAAAACAAAGTAATTAGCCTGTCCATGTGTAATAATTTATAAGATATGACAACTCGTTTTCGTTTTGACTTTTTCTGAGTTTCAAATATTAGGCAGATAAAGAGTCTCATGTTAACTATGTGAAGATTGACGATTATCTCAGATTATTGGAATTGAATCGAAAGGCTGGTTCTTCGTTACATTCATAGATTGAATCGGAATGGCTAAAGAGAAGTAAATCACAATTGCAATGTGAGCAAAAAATGCCGTTTTTCTTGATTTAAAATCTATTCTTGGTAAATAAGTAGGTAGGTTCTTGGTAAGTAGGTTATACAACATTTTAAAGCTGAATACAATCTATGTCATGGTGCTATAGACTAACCTACAAAAGTTAAGGCAAAAAATGCAACATATTTACTTACTTTTCAGACACTTTGCACTTCAAAGTGCGGTTAAAATATTTTACATGTAGACAGAGCGTCAATGGAACATTAATTTTAATACTAGGGTATGTTTGTATGCTGCTGGTTAGTTTTTGAACTATATATGTCACATCATTTGGTTAATTAAGGGAAATGTTACACTACAGCTAGGAAAATTATAATTTATTATATGGCTCCTAATGATGTTTGGCCCTTCATCTGTATTACTGGGTTTCATTGTCAAAAATGACAAACATACGTGCATGGTTGTGGTGTTCTTTGTCCAGCTCATTGGTTTGTTATTACCGCTTTCTTTAGTTTTTTTTGTAGGAGGGAGTGGAGTTTGGATTAGTTGAGACAAAAAATTGCTTTTTTTATTATTGCAAGTAATGCATTTGAAAATATTAAAAATAAGTAGCAAACAAATGGTTAGTGATCTTGATTTGTGACTTTTTGACTGATAGTTGAATTGGGAATCAATTTCACATCACCAATGTAAGCTCTGCATGCTTAATGTTTCACGTCTAAAGACTGAAGTCTTGTATTATTTTATTTTTACTTCTTACTATTTCTTGTAAATGTTTTTGATATTGAATTCTTTTATATCATTTCTTACGTCTAACCACCATGTTTTTATTGATTTATTTTTTGGATTTTTTCAAGCTGTTGATATGAAATAAACAAATAATTGTAATATGTGCCAATCCTATTAGTTCGTTGATCATTTATTATATCATTATATATCATTTATATAGCATGTACCACTTGATTGAGGAGCGCTTCTTACCGTGTACTGTCTCTTTCATTGCATGAAGCAGAGTATAGCCGCTTGGTACAAGATTCGGTAAATACGGGACATAAGACAGCATGATATACCCGAGAGTCTGCAGGGCGACAATGGTATGGCGACTGACACGTGGCCAGGCATTCTCATGATGAAAGAACGTGGTGGTGTTTTCATTTTGTGGCGCAGCCGCTTTAGTGACGCGCAGTACCGCACGCTGGTAATGCTTTCTCATCAGCAAAATCCTTTCAGATCTCAAAGGACAAACGTTTGTTTTAAAATAAGAAATCTCGATCATGGCTTCTTAAGACGAGGCCTTCAAATGTGCTATCATTCAATATACTAGCCTTTTCCTCCGACGTGCGGGATAATTTTGCATTTTTCAATATAGTCTAGCGAAGCACAGTTTTGTGACTTGGTGGTGCGTTCTCTCTAAAAAAAAAAACACGTCATTCATCGCTGCCCATGATTATCTATTACTATAGTTGTTGCTTTGTCTACAACTACTCGCAGTGTTGCACGAATGACACATTTTCTCCTAAGCGTTCCAGCAACGCCATCTGGTGGAATTCACACTAGTTTATCTTTACACATGCGCTGTACATGGATTTCAATCTGCAACACAACTTGAGTTTGAAAGGGGAGCTCCAATGGTTTTGAAAGCCTTAAATAATTTTTTATAACATTCCATGCATGTCATCTCCCAGATGCAATACACGTTTGCATCTTGAAATAAAACGCTTCTCTTTTAATACCCGATGTCACTTTATACTCCATTTTATATATTTAGTTTTTATTTTATTAATTTCTGCGCTACCCTTATTAGCATTACTTTCGATAGGCTTAAACAAATTATTAAATTCTTCTTCTGTTTTTGCTAGTAAAATAAATAATTCACTTATGCCAAGTACAGGTAGGAATTCCGTGGTACGTTATAATATGTTTTAATTTTGTTCTTAGTTATTAGGACTCTTAAGCAGGATGGTCGATAAGGGATCTTGTTTTAAGTCTTTATTGGTTGTAAACTTTCGAGTATCTTATATGGAGGGAACAGATCGTAGTATACTCGCTGCATAATATACTTGATCCAAACGAAAACTATATATCTCTTTCTCGCATGTCTTCTCTCTCTCTCTCTCTTACCTTCGCGCGCATGCGGTCAGCGGATGTCGCGTAGTCACTGCCGGTAGTTTTGTATATCAGTACGTTTAATGTGTATAGATAGATAGTCTTCGAATGGACGCTTTTTCGGGCAGCATGTTCCCTCCATATAAGATACTCAAAGTTGTAAACTTATTAGATATTTGACTGTTTTCTTTAATGTTATTTGGACTAGAGAAATTAAAAAGTATCAAGCCAATGTTTATATAATGAAAAAAGTGCGCTGCCATTATGTAATGAGAGTGGACTGTAATGTGCGTGCCTGAACGAGAACGATCACTGGCCAGGGCACTTGGGAGTTAGATGGTGGTGGGTGAACACAGGTACTGTGTGTGAAATCGTCGCATTTACAATGTCTGAGCAAAGCTGGAAGTTAGAATGATTCTGTGTAATGTTTTGAGCAGTGGAAATGACGCCAAGATAATTGTATGAGATGCCAGAGTGCTTGAGGCTATATACAATATATTTTTTTGTATTTCATATGATTTTTTATATTTTTTTGGTATTGAAATTGTAATTTTCTGTGTTATGGCTCGATACTTTTAGGACAGGTTTATTTTGAGACCTTTTAAAAGTCTAAATAATTTTCTTCATAAGTTTGATTTGGTACCTCTTTCTTAGCTTCTCCTTTCTTTAATTACACTTGCTATAATTTTGTAAATTATTTTTAGCAAGTAATAGGTGTATAAATAAGTTCTCAGCTTTTTTCTGCAACATTAAAGTTTTATTTAAAAACAAACAAAAAAAGCTTAAGTATCAAAGTATTCTCCGTTGGCATCGATGACCTTTTGCCATCTTTCGGGTAGCTTGCGAATTCCCTAGTGATAGAAGCTCACCGACTTCGAGACGATAAAGTTATCGATGCATTTTCGAACTTCTTCTATTTTGAAGTGCGTATCAGCCAAGTGATGCTGTAACGACCGTAATAAATGATAATCGGAAGGGGCCATGCCTGGGCTATACGTCGCATGTGGGAGAAGTTCCCAGCCTAACGCGTCTGCAGCTCATCAGTGTTAAATGTTTGGGGCGTTCAGCGCGTGGCTGATCTTCAAGACTAAACTCTCCTCCGCGAAATCTTTGGTACCACTTTTTGCACGTTGCATGACTTACAGCATTCTCACCATATGCAGCACAAATCATTTCGGTGGCTTCAGCAGCGTTTTTCTTAAGATGAAACGCGAAGTGGATAGAAAATCGAATATGCTCTTTTGTGATTGCCATTGTGAACACAGCTGATTATTGAGGTTATGTGCATCAAACGCCAAATCGCATGATGTTTCGAAAGACCAAATGTCATTGCTTTAAAACCGCAAGAGGGCGGACTAATACGTTACATGTAAACGGTGATTTGCGTCCTGTGAAATCTAAAGCTGAGAACTTATTTATACACCTATTATATAGGTACGCAATTCTTGAGTACTTGTTTATTTTCTTTTTAGAGATCATAGTCATAACTGCCATTATAGGTTTATTTGGGATTTGCTTTTCTTATCATTTCTTGACTATTTATGAACCTTCTGGTGTATTCGGCTTCCACCATACTTAAAAAGTTCTATTGGTAAATTATCATTGTCTGGATTTTTGTTCTCTTTCTGTTTTTTTCCTCAAACCATTTTTAAGTAGTTAATGTTGCTTGTTGTTTCTGTATATAGTTCATTTTCTTCATTGTTAATGTTTGGTTAATAGTTTTCCCGTATTTTTTGCATTTTGGTAATTTTTGAGCGCCTTGCCTTACTTTTGTTTTAACCTCCCCCGTCCCTCCCGTTATTGCCATATTTGGTCAACATTGATTAAGTTTTTCTATTTTAACATATTGCGTTCTAATTTAGAGCTTCTGTATTCCCATAAATTTTTTTTATGTTCGTGACATAATCTAATGTTACCTATCTGCATCTTAGTACATGGTTTTATCTTCTTCTTTTGCCTCTCTTTGTTGAAATTTATTTTGCTTATAATTATTCTTTCTTTAGTTTCTCTCCCTTTAATTTTGTTTATTAACGCCTCTTCTTCTTATTTTCATTCTACATCATGGTTATTTGGCTGACATGAATCTTGCTCATTTTTTTTGTCTTATCTCATCCCTCATTTTCTACATTTGCTCTTGTTATTATGGTAGTTCCTGTTATATGATGCATCATTTTTAACATTTAATTTTTCTAATTCATTAATTGCGTTTTTTCATCTTCCCCCGATGAATGTTCCATGCTTTCATATTTGTGTTTCTTTAAATTACTTTCCATTTTTTATTTTTGTTTGGGAATTTTATTTTACTTTTTTATTTTATTTTACTGTCTTCTTACTTTCTTGAAAGATTTGAACTTTTTGTTTGTTTTATTGGTGGAGCATTTCTCCACATCTTATTTTATATATAGGATTTGTTGTGTTGCAAACGTCACTCTCAATATAATTGCGTATTACTTATCTAAAAGTGTTGTGGTACTTGACTCTTAAGAATCTTAATGGTTTTATGATATTTGAGGATATTGAGGAAAATATAAATAAGGGAAGTATTACTGTTTTAGAAAAGATTTTATAATGGCCTGTAATTGTATAGTTTTATTCTGTGGTTAAGAAGTGTCCAAAATATGATTGTATTTTATAAGTTGAGACCATGTTAAAGTATTGTAAGAAATTACCAGGAGAGTGGGGGTTTAATATTTTAAAATTCACCACACTAGAATCAATGGCAGAATTTATGTTCAGTTGATTTGCAATATAGCTGTAAATTGGTAGTTTCAGAATTATGCTGCCACTTTACAAGCTGCTGATGTTGATCTCAGTCAAATAGCTTGCTTGCGAAGAAGTGCGTTAAAGGGCATAGGCGCGCGCCAATTAGTTGAATAGTTACGTGCTGGTTTTAACGCACTTTTTCTTTGGCAGGCAAAGAGGATGCGGAAATGCCTCTGGCCGGGTCGGAGGCCAGGGCGGCCCAGAAAAAGGAGGAGGAAAAGCCGAGCCTGCTTTCTAAAATAAAAAGCGCCATATTCGGCTAGTGGCTAGTAAACGATAGGCAGCAATTTCTCGAAACTTTATTATTTTCTAGCAACAAGTTGTTTGTATAAATAAATAGTTTTAACAGTACACACTCTTTCTGTAACATTAACGGGCCGCCTCGTTCCATTGCAGGCAGCAAGCAATGCGTTTCCGAACAGCAGGACGTGCTAGAGGCCCTCCGCATGGCTCTGTCAGGTAAGGCGCTACCTGGCGTGCAGGCAGCTGGCGGAAACGATATTCAAAGTAACAGGGAAGTTCCAGGGGTAGAGCGTGCTGCCGAACAGAGCAGCGATTTGAGACTAGAGGAGGTTCGTGTGAAGCCCGAAATTCGGGAGGCCGACGATCTGAATTACTCGAAAGAGAAGGCGGCTGAGCGCAAGAAAAATTGAACATTACGTTGTGATAGTACCGGGAATTTAGCTAGCATCGTACATCAACTTTAGGCTGTAATGAACGCGCAGTTCCTGCCAAATTCACTAGTAGCACGAGGAATTCCATAGAAATTGTAGAACTTTATTTTATGCAGTAATTTTATAAGTAATAAATGATTTTGTTCACTTTATTGATTATTTTGATATGTAAAGTTCGTTGTTTAAAGGTGGCTGACGCAATTAAAAGCATTATAACACAGTTGTGCGCTATCAAATTATTGTTACTGTTAATTCCTAAGGCACTTCTTCGCGCATGCTCAGGTATTTGTCAGCAAGCCTAGCCGCAGGCCTAGATCTACGACGCCCCTAGAGGCCGAAACTTGCAGCAGCGATACAACCGTAGCGGCCAGCATGACCGCTATTTCTAAATACAGAGCATAAAAGATCCTGACGTGGCCCGACGTCTTGGCAACGCCGCCGGCAGCTGTGAAGTCTAGTGGGAACATGAAGCTGTCGACCCAGCTCCTCTCTCGCACAAATCCAAACAGCACCGTTCCTAGCGAATAGTAGATTATTATTGAGACAAACGGGAACCACTTAAGGAACCGTGGCTGTGGGCTCGGAGTTTCGCTGCTGGCATGCACGCTTGCGTCGGTGAAGTGGCTGCAGAGTAGCTGCAGCTTGCCAGCTGCCAGGTTACCGAAGTTCAGAATCAGGAGGAAGTGCAAGGGGATGCCTACTGCTGAGAACAGCACTGCTGTGCCACGGCCTAAAGGCGTTCGGGGGACGGGGGCTCCAAAGCCTGCAAGAAGGAAGAGCGTTAGCCTGTTGTTCTTAATTGTAAAGTACTCAATAAGTTGTCTGAATAAAGTTGTTAATTATTATTGTCTTTAACTTATCTAAACAGATAGAAATGAACAAGAAAAGAGTTTAAGTTTCATAACATATTTTGTAAGCTTTAAAGGTGTGTTATTGTGTTGTCGGTTCTTGGGTTGTTAGACTGTGGTCAGAGCACTTTTGACGTTTCAGCCATGATTGTAGTGGACAACAGGAAATCGCTGGAGTTGTGGACGAAACGTCAAGAGTTTGCAGACTTTCACCAAAGGTTAATATCCCAAGAACGAAAACACCAAAACACCGGTTGTGAAACCTTTCACATTTGAGTTGTGAATTACCTTGTTTGGATAAAGTGACGTGATTATAGGTATATTGTATATATGGTGGTGGTTTGATGAGTAATTTGATTCAGCTACCCCTACCGGACAACTGTATATGTGGTTATAAAACTATTCTTATAGATAAGATGGTTAGAGATCCTATAATGCATTGTCTGTAGTGACTACTGATGATTACATCAGGATCAATTGTTGATAATTCTTATGTTCTTTTTTATGATTTTCATTTATATTTGGTATAAATTAATTCAATAAGGCCAGTCAGGGTTAACCCAACAAAAATGCAAACTATGTACCACTTGGGAAGTACAAAAAGTAGTTGGAAGACCGATAATAGTAGACGGAGATAGTGGAAAAAGATAGAGGAACCCTAGGGCGAGTAAGAGAAAAAGATGAAAAAAGGTATTACTGTTAGTTATATGACATCTTTCTGATGACGCACCATCATCTGATTAATTATCACTCTCTAGACTTTAGTTATTCTATATAGGGAAAGAATAATGTGAAATAAATGTTATAATGTACACAAACCAGTTTTTGGAAAATTATCAAGATTGTACTAGACATTTGAGTAACTCTAACAGGATAAACTGCTTGGTTTATTATCAGAAGAAAATTTATGCAAAGTTTCTCACTATGAATTTAACATGTATTTTTCAGGAAAGAAGCAACTTGAATATGGTTTTCGTTAAGTTGGAACCTTCAAATGAACTGCACAAAAGAAAATAAATGATGAAATTTAGAAAAAGGAACGTGCCAATAGAATTATTTCAATTGCATTATTGCGCTTACAAACGGATCTTACCAAGAGTGGTCAGCAGCGAGACGGCGAACAGAATGCAGCCGGGATAGGTCCAGATGCTGCCGCTTCCGCCTTCCCCATATCCCGCACTCACTGCCTGTAAGAGGAGGGTTTCGTGCCGAGCCATGTATTTGTACACCGTTTGGGGCCACACTTGTGAGTATTCAGACACTTGCGGAGGGCGGTGGCCAAGTCCACGGCCAAGTGCTTCTGGAGGGATTCTAAGTCTTCTGCCTGCTGCAGCTCTCGGGGACCTGCAATGAAATAAAGGTTAAACGGTGACTATGAATTAATTAATAAACTGTCTGATAAGTTTTTTGCTTTACAGTACATTAACGTAATGTTGATGAATGGCTTGTGGGGTAAAACATCTATGATTACGTTTTACAGTCAGTAAACTCAATTATATAGGGAAATGAAGATACAATAGAAAAAAGAAGCAATGAGAAAATACAATAAATAAAATGATGAGAAAGTACGATGAAATATTTGGTCGACAGTTTGATGGAATGGTTCCTCCATTCCCCAATAAATCTATTGGAGTCTAGCCCCTTTTATTAATTAGTAAATAAAAAGATCTTGCATTATGTTTGTTCATTGTACTTCCTGGCTAAACCCTGAACATTTCGTTGATTTATTGTAACCAATTAAATTTATTACGCAAAAGAATCGACTAAAAAGGCGCTTGCAGGTGTTCCCTTTTTCCCACACTGTAATTGCATGTCTTTCAACGCAACAATGCCATTAGAGAAAAGCTCCCTGCCCAGCTTTGCTAAGCCGCCGTATTCGTGAAACCGCGCAATTTTGGAACTATTTCCAGAGGTTGCTCATGTTTATTCTATTTGCGGGCGTGATTCGAGCAATCTCGTTCTATTGCTTGTCTAGTTTTTGCGGGCCGCTTGCCTTTTTTTCGGAAAGGAACTGCATGTTTGTTCAATGGTATCAGGGATGTATACAAATTACATTTATGAGAGTTGGCTTTAGATTAATGCCTGGAAATTCCTCAATGAAAGGCCGGCGTGAAGAATCTAGCAGAAAAATGAAGTTAAGGTGGTGAAGAAAGTTCTGCCGATAAACATTGAAAAAGTGCTACCTTAGAGGAACAAGAAATAGCAAAAGGGACAATAAGAACAGAACTTACAACTTTATCAACGACCAAAAGTGGCAAACAAAATGATAAAGAGAAAGAAAAAACCTATAGAAGACCTTCAGGAAGAGTTATGCCCAAAAATTTTGAAAAAGAAATTACCAAGAGTATGTTCTGTAGACGACTGCAAAGAAATAATATTGGTAGAAGAAAATAAAGAATCAAACTACTTTTTTGCTTTCCATGCGTTTGAATATTGACTAATTTGACATCTTTGATGTTAAAGATGACAACTATTTATTAGGTATGCTCTAAGTGGAGCTTATTAAAGAAAATGAACGACAAAACCAATAGGAGGATGGTAGTTCAAAAGAGCTTTGTACAAATATTAATATGAAGAAAATATAGAAGAAAAAGGAAAGGCATAAAGAAACAAAAAAATGAATTAGGAGAGAGGGAAAAGGTTTTTTGGGGCAAAAGGCGAGATAAAGGGAAACGAAGAGACTTAAGCATAGAAAATGCAGTAAGATGAAATAGTGAAAATAAAAATTCGGCAGATGAAAATTGAAAGGATACTAACACTAATTGAGTTTGCATAGAATAATGAGAAAGGCGAAAATAATATCTTAAAAATCAGTAGTATACTATAATACACAGGAAGGAAAAAGATTATGCGTGTAAAACAACTAGGTGTCACTGAATAGACTGGAGATTAAAGAAGATGGAAGACCATGATCTTTTAGAGCAAACCATTTGATTGTACTCAAAAACAGATTTAGCAATACAAAAAATCTAGACTGGGTTTTGAAGAAGACCAGTTTTGTTCTAGGTATTAAAAAAAGAAGAAAGAATGAATCATTGAATACAATCAATAACGGAGATGCGTAATATTTAAACTAAAAATCATTATACATATAGTCAAAGGAAGAGGAAGTGTTGTTTAACAATTACGTTAACGATGAAGAAGTTTACCTGATCGAAAATATCAACAGATTATTTTTTTTACTTATGATTTTAAAGTTTCGGATATATTAGAAAGTGTTATGATGTAAAAAAGAAAAGACACAAATATTGGTGGTCTCTGGATGTTCGGACTTAGTTCGTTGATATAGAAAAAAAGAGAAACTCAATGGAATATGCAATTTATTTTTCACTTAACCACACATGGTTGAAGAAAAAGAGAACCTACTTATGAAACCTGGAACATCTAAGGACAAAGTGTGACAAAAGAGCAGAATTAAAATATCGATGTATGACTATCTAGTGCGTCAAACTACACTATATATAATTTTTTAATGGTAGAAAAGTAACAACGAATAAAAGGCCAGTAAAGCATGTCCTAAGGAAAACAATGATACAAAATGGGCAAAAAGTGGCAACAAAATTAAGAGCTAAGATTAAGAGAGTTTGCGTTAAAAATGGAAGAAGACGAAAAGCAATGACAAATGATGAGTCTAAATGAAAGAAATGGAAGGAAGTGAGTTGATTTACAAAGCAAAAAGAAGTTTGAAAGCGATGACTGCGCCAACATACTGACATTAAGAACAAAAGAAAAAATATAAGGGGCAACAGAATTATGCCAAAAGACTTGACTGTTTCATTTAGTAGGTTTATCCTCTATAGGGTGTTTTACATCTTTTGCTAATAATTTTTATTGTTAGTTTTCCACTTGTAACTTTTGCTTAGGTCTATATTTTGCACTTTAGTTTGCTTTTTATTACTGTACTAAAGATTTGCAAACATGTTTTTCCATTCTCTTGTCCGACCATCTCGCCTATAGAATTTTTAGACTGACGTTTAGTGGTAACTGGGGCATCATTTCTAGAACCCAACACATTTTACTTCTTAACTTGGTGCACCCAGGGTAATGATGGTTGGACTTTGGAGTCTATGACAAGAACTTGATTATGGGTAAGATATCAGCTGACCTCTAGGGGATGCAGTTAATATTTGAATTTGGTGGTTTCGACCATTATTAATTTATGGAAACGCCCGAAAAACGTTTTCCTGATTTCCTATTCTAAGTGTCCCGAAGAATCTTATCGGTGTAGACATTTCTATCTTTTTTAAGTTAACCAAGGTCTGCAAAGACCACTAACGATTAATTATTTGATTAGTCTTTCATTTGTAATTTTTTAAGGTCAATTTTAGCCATTGTGTTTTTTGGTAGTCTAATTCATTCCACTCAGGGTGATAATGGTTTGGAGTCTATGAGAGGAATTTGATTTTGGATATGATATCATTAATTGACCAAATCTATCAGCTGATTTCCGTAGGACGCACTTAACATTTAAATAAATAATTTAGAAGTGAAACTTAGTAGCCAAATAGAATTGGACACGTTAATTATGAATTTGGCGTTTTTGACCGATTATGGAAATGCCCGATTTCCCATCTTTAGCATTTTAAATATTTTCAGTGACTTAGACCTTTCCTCTTTTCAAGTTAACCGATGATGGATGGTATATTTGACCTCCTTTTTCTTTTATACTTTACTAGGTTTTTTTTTAGCAATTACAATAATATATTGACTCATTTGCAGTTCTTATCTTATCAACTTTGAAAACCTCATGAGGTTGGTCTTTTTGCAAAATCTTATCGGACTTATGGATTTTTTTGGTGGTTTTTGGATCTTGATTAACCAAAACACCTCAACTGCCAATAAGTTTATTCCTTTGGATGTTGTACTAGGTGGGATAAAACTCCTCTAATTTCAAAGGATGGAGGAAGTGATTTTAAAAGCGACCTTTGTATCTTGTATTACTATTTATCAGTTTGAATCACTTGATATGATCTATTCAAATATAAAATTTCTGTTTCATTAACTGTATAAATGAAGAAATCTTATAAGGGTTATGTTAAAAGAAAACCTATATCTTATATTTATTATATGTTGAACCTGCTTATGTGAGGGTTTACTTATATTGAGCAGTTAATGCCATACAAATGAACATCTCTAACGAAATAGCCATAGAATTGGGAACATGATTTTTCTAGGCCGTTTTTTGAAGAGTGACGAACATTTAAATTTTTGACTGCGAGTTTTCTTTGAAAACTCTACCTCAGTTATTTTCTCTAATTCCACTTTGCATTTTTTTTCAGTGGTGGGGGTAGTGCAATCTATATCTATGGGTCTTCTGATATTTAGACTTATTTTGTAGTTCTGTCTAGATATAGACATGTCGAGTAATAAATAAACATTAAAAACTGATTTGCATAGTTTCCAGAAATTCTAGAAAAATGGGAAGAAGATGAGAACGATTTGTAGATTTCGGAACATTTATTATTCTAGAAGGTCTAAAAGTGTTGAAAGGATAAGTATTAAAATCAACCAAGGTGGCAAAAATGACAAAAGTGCTCTATCCAAGTACTTTTAAATTCAATGTCAACAAGCACATAAAATAAATCAGCCCCCCAGGGGGACATTGTTTCGATTTTCATAACAATGTCTACGGGAATTGGCGCTCCCGGGGTCCCGAAATGTCATCTTCGCCATTATAGAACCACTTTGCAGTCTCAAATACTTTGATAGAAGCAGACCTTTGTTTACCAATAGAGTTGAGACTGTTAGGGGCATAGGAAGTCATCATGTTTATTTATTTTCTATATTGTTTTGTTAGTTTTACTAGATTGAGACTAGGCGAGGCAATTGTTCATTGTCTTCTTACACGTCCCCATTAGTCTCAAAGCAAACCTACGAGCATGTCACAACTTTCAGACAAGTATCACCGTTTTTTTTTATCAGTAAGGACATAGAAATGATTGACGGTAATGTAAGCAGTATGAAGAAACTACGAGATGATATATTGTTGATTGAAACCTCCAGCGAACATCAATTAAACAAATTCCTCAAACCTACACAATTGGTGGATATAGCAATCGAGTTCGAGCTTCATAAGACTCTTGACTCGTCTAAAGACGTATCCTCCTTCGATTTGCTAAACTGTGAAATAGAAAGGATCAGAAAAGAATTAGCTCCACAGGGTGTAATAGATGTACGTAGGATTACTAGAAAGAGGAACGGGAATATTGAAAATACCCTTTCCGTTATGCTAACTCTCAATACATTGTACTCTCTAGTATATAGGCAGCAATGTACCCCCTTAAAGTAAGACTACATTTCGAGTTCGTTACGGTGCTGTCAACGTTTTGCTCTTGAGGTAGCCAAACTTAGGAGGGCAGCGACGGTTGGCTTCTACTGAACTGTGTCAAGGAGGACACAACTCCAGATCCAGAGATTGTCCCACTTTCGGGATGGAAACCGAAATACAAAAGCTCAAAATTTCTGAACAACTTTCGTATAGCGAAGCTCGTAAGGTATATTTTGGTATATCCTACGCTGCAAAAGTTGTCTATTCAATCCAACATGATTGATGTCAGTTTTCAAACGGATTTTTCCCAAGAAAGCAGTACATCTACATCAATACCAAATAAAGACGCAAATAATAAGGTGGTAAAGAGATCACTACCTCAACCAAGAGTCTTAACTAACCTCACGGTGGCTTGACCACCAAAAGAAACCAAAAGTCTCCCTATATAGAATCCAAATCAATGTGAAGAGAGGGATCGACGAATTATATGTGGTCGTCGAAATAAAGCTCTTCCCGAAAGAGCAGAGTTCCGAAGGCTCCAAAACCAATGTCACGAAACCATGCTGGCGACATGGTGCTGGACGAAATGATCGACACAGAACCCTCGGAGAACTCTCAGCAGTAATAATTTAATTGATTTACTAAATTAAGGGTTAATAGCTAGTGAGGTCGCGTGGTTGAGACGCAGGCTGGGGTGCGGACGAACCCGGTTTCGTTCCTGAGGCTCTGACGCCTGGTGGCTGGCCTACTCAGTCACTAAAATAATTGAGAACTTGCATTCACTTCCAACAAGGGGTAAAATGGTGCGGTCGTTTAAGAGATGGGGCGCGATGACCGGACACAGTGGATGAACATATGAGAACCTCAACCTTCTTAGTCGCAGGCCGTGCTCCCACGTTAGAGCCTTACTCGTCATTATAAATTAACGGTTGTCTACTTTAATAAAATATTTTAAAAGCTACTAAAGGAGGAAGTTTGATAATCACAAGTGGTCCTTATTATAAAAAAAAAATCAAACGGAAGTTTTGAATATTTAATATGTTAGATGACTGGGGAATTAGATGAAAACAACTAAATCGAAAGTGATATTTGATTGCTCAAAATTGAATATACTATTTGCAAATCGTATTCATGTAGTAGAAGAGAAGGTATTATGAAAAGGAAACGACCAAATACTGGAGAAGTTTTAAAAAGAACAACAGTTGGAAGAAGAAAACATTATTTTTGCTAGCAAAATGAGAATGCTCGTGAAAGAACTGAAGATATGAAAAAGAAAAATGCAGAGGAAGACTTGATAGAGTGACAGGGAAAACGGTACCAAAGCTAATAGAGAAGGGGTGGGAGGGAACGGGGAAAGATAGATAGGGCTATGGAAAAGGGAATGAAAGGTGTGGGGTATTTAAAAAAAGGAGATGATTATATACTAATTGTAAGATAAAGTTCTTATAATGTTTACAATGAAGTAGTGATGGTTAAAAGAGAAAACAAAAACTAAACGACAAAAAATATAATCAAAAGAAGTGAGATGGATATTCCCAGTTATAGACTTATGACGTTCAATAATGGGATTGTATCAGATCAATACATTATTATCATCATTGAGATAATACAGATCAAAGTACTAGTGAATATAACGATGGCATATAGAAATAGTGTCCTTAAATGAGATCTAGCGTCTATAGCTAAGAACAATATAATCAAGAGTCTTATAAGAAGCTCCAAGCGATATATTTAGAGAAGGCTAACAGCGCAAAGGTCGATTTAGTCCAAGTATACTCTATTTTGTTGAACGTCGGTTATCCGTACGTCAAGGCAGATTTGTTGCGGATTTCATTTTTGAGGATGTGATTCCAATTTGTAACTTTTTCAATTATAGATATATCTTTTGTTATCCGCCTATTGGTCCGCATAATTGATACAATTGTTTATTGATCATAGCATTTATAAAATAGCGAGGCTACGTCTTGCTTTTAAATATCTGTCCACCGATTGTTCTAGAGGAAATTCTCCAAACTTGGAACGCGTTATATAATAGACCAAAATAATCTACAGCTGTTGGCTCTACAATCCTGTTTTGCTGTTTGCACGCGAAACAACGCGCGTGGCGCGCTGAGATAATGCAAAGATAACAAAAAGCGGGCAATTAAGCGATCGCGTCGATTGCCGCGTCACATGCGAGTATGCCGTTGATGTTCCGTGGACGTTGCTTTGGCATTCATTCCACGGTTCGATGGAGACATCTGTCTCCATAATTATCGTCATAAACATGCCCACTTCCTTAAAACGCCGCTTAATGCCTTTCCGGCCTTTATAGGACACGAGTCTACGCCACCGGTTTGGAGTTAAATCTCTAAACGAGGCGAAATAAAATTTTCTGTTAAACTATTGCCCGAATATGAAGTGTTGGCTTGGCAAGTTCGTGGGTCTAAATAATTCAAAGCGTGATCAATACCTTGCCTTAGCACACATTGCTGATTGCGGGTTAGCTTAAAACGAGTAATGGAAAGTCGATTTCGTTCCAAGTTTTATTGGAGCTGGGGTTGAGAGTTCTTGAAAGAACTCTAGTCGACTTTGCTTATTTCAGATGGACGTGTAAATGCGCTGTAAGTTCTCTGTCAATGAGCCCCAGTCGACTGTCCACAAGTGGTGCTGTGCTCCACCCAAAGAATGGAAACTACCGGAGCGGTGGCAAAAGTGTAGGCACGGAAGGAATTTTAAAAAAATAGGCATTCATTTCTTCTTAATAAAAGTTTAGCGAGCAACATTTGTAGTGCAAATTATTTTTGAACGTCTAAGTAAAAATTAAAAAGTTCAGAAACAAAATGAAGACGAAGCCCATTGACAGACCGTTCCTAATGCGATCGCTTGAATCCGTCGACAGATCATCAAACGAGTTGAAAATTTGAGTTCCTTCAAAGAAAAACAGCAAACACCAGAAGAGGAAGTAATCAACAAATTTTTTCACCAAGACTTTTAGTCCACCTTGTATTTGCTAATTGGTACAAAAACATGTACAGTATACCAGTAATGTCAGTTATTTTTTAAACTAAGATATGAATTTATAATTTTGCACAACAAAAAGCTGAAAGTTATCAGTACCAACTCCAATTCATCAAATTTAGAAACATATTTTCTCAACAGATGGATAGTTTTTTAGAAGGTGCTTGTAAAATCGGTCAAGCACACTCGAAAAGTCCGACAGCAACATCCCCGCTCTTCAAGTGTTTTATTTAGTGCTCAAAACAACTGATCGCAAAACAATAAGTCCAGACTGCACGAATTTGTTTTACTATAGTTCAGAAGAAATCCTCAATTGCTTGTTGAGTTTGGGCAACCGTTAATCTTGGAAAAGGCGGTGAACAATGTGAATATTCTGAATTACGCAGAAATCTTTTTTTTTCAATTAGTTCTCGTACTTTGTAACTCGTAATTGGTTTCTAGACACTAGGTATCCACACTTGCAACATTAACGCAATCAATTGAGGTGGGAAAGTATGTTGAGATGTTAGTGTTAGATTCTCAAAACTATTTCCGTCTTTTTGAATTTGAAAAACTTGTGGAATGATGTAGTTGGTCTCAGACACACGTGTTCACACGTGCAACATTAACGCGGACAATTGAGGAGGGAAGATTTGTTGAGATGCTAATGATACATTCTCAACTATTACCATCTTTTTGGATTTGAAAAATGTGAGATATGACGTATACGGTTTCATTCACTAGGTATTCATACGTTCAACATTAACGCGAACAATTGAAGTGGAAAGGTTTATTGAGATGTTAACGTTACATTCTCAACTATTTCCATCTTTTTGGATTTGAAAAATGTGAGATATGACCTTGTAATCGGTTTTAGATGCTAGGTATTCACACGTGAAACATTAACGCGAACAATTGAAGTGGAAAGGTTTGTTGAGATGTTAATGTTACATTCTCAACTATTTCCATCTTTTTGGATTTGAAAAATGTGAGATATGACCTTGTAATCGGTTTTAGACACTAGGTATTCACACGTGCTACATTAACACGAACAATTGAAGTGGAAAGGTTTGGTTGAGATGTTAATGTTACATTCTCAATTATTTCCATCTTTTCGAATATCAAAAACTTGAGATATGACGTAATCGGTTTCAGACGCTAGGTATACATACGTTCAACATTAACGCGAACAATTGAAGTGGAAAGGTTTGTTGAGATGTTAATGTTACATTCTCAATTATTTCCATATTTTGGAATATCAAAAATGTGAGATATGACGTTGTAATCGGTTTTAGACACTAGGTATTCACGTGCTAATTAACGCGAACAATTGAAGTGGAAAGGTTTGTTGAGATGTTAATGTTACATTCTCAATTATTTCCATCTTTTAGAATATCAAAAACTTGAGATATGACGTTGTAATCGGTTTCAGACGCTAGGGCATTCAACGTTCAACATTAACGCGAACAATTGAAGTGGAAAGGTTTGTTGAGATGTTAATGTTACATTCTCAATTATTTCCATCTTTTGGAATATCAAAACTTGAGATATGACGTTGAAATCGGTTTCCGACGCTGGGTATTCACACGTGAAACATTAACGCGAACAATTGAAGTGGAAAGGTTTGTTTGAGATGTTAATGTTACATTCTCAATTATTTCCATATTTTGGAATATCAAAAATGTGAGATATGACGTTGTAATCGGTTTTAGAGTAGGTATTCACGTTTAACATTAACGCGAACAATTGAAGTGGAAAGGTTTGTTGAGATGTTAATGTTACATTCTCAATTATTTCCATCTTTTGGATTATCAAAAACTTGAGATATGACGTAATCGGTTTAGGATGCTAGGTATTCAACGTTCAACATTAACGCGAACAATTGAAGTGGAAAGGTTTGTTGAGATCTTAATGTTACATTCTCAATTATTTCCATCTTTTGGATTTGAAAATGTGAGATATGACGTAATCGGTTTCATTCACTAGGTATTCACGTCAACATTAACGCGAACAATTGAAGTGGAAAGGTTTGTTGAGATGTTAATGTTACATTCTCAATTATTTCCATCTTTTCGAATATCAAAAACTTGAGATATGACATTGTAATCGGTTTCAGATACTAGGTATTCACGTGAAACATTAACGCGAACAATTGAAGTGGAAAGGTTTGTTGAGATCTTAATGTTACATTCTCAATTATTTCCATCTTTTTGGATTTCAAAAATGTGAGATATGACCTTGTAATCGGTTTTAGACACTAGGTATTCACACGTTCAACATTAACGCGAACAATTGAAGTGGAAAGGTTTGTTGAGATGTTAATGTTACATTCTCAATTATTTCCATATTTTGGAATATCAAAAACTTGAGATATGACGTTGTAATCGGTTTCAGACGCTGGGCATTCACACGTGAAACATTAACGCGAACAATTGAAGTGGAAAGGTTTGTTGAGATGTTAATGTTACATTCTCAATTATTTCCATATTTTGGAATATCAAAAACTTGAGATATGACGTTGTAATCGGTTTCAGACGCTGGGTATTCATACGTTTAACATTAACGCGAACAATTGAAGTGGAAAGGTTTGTTGAGATGTTAATGTTACATTCTCAATTATTTCCATCTTTTCGAATATCAAAAACTTGAGATATGACGTTGAAATCGGTTTCCGACGCTAGGTATTCATACGATCAACATTAACGCGAACAATTGAAGTGGAAAGTTTTGTTTAGATGTTAATGTTACATTCTCAATTATTTCCATCTTTTTGGATTTGAAAAATGTGAGATATGACCTTGTAATCGGTTTTAGATGCTAGGTATTCACACGTGCTACATTAACACGAACAATTGAAGTGGAAAGGTTTGTTGAGATGTTAATGTTACATTCTCAATTATTTCCATCTTTTCGAATATCAAAAACTTGAGATATGACGTAATCGGTTTTAGATACTAGGTATTCAACGTGCTACATTAACCGAACAATTGAAGTGGAAAGGTTTGTTGAGATGTTAATGTTACATTCTCAATTATTTCCATATTTTGGAATATCAAAAACTTGAGATATGACATTGTAATTGGTTTTAGATGCTAGGTATTTCACGTGAAACATTAACACGAACAATTGAAGTGGAAAGGTTTGTTTGAGATGTTAATGTTACATTCTCAATTATTTCCATCTTTTGGAATATGAAAATTGAGATATGACCTTGTAATCGGTTTTAGATGCTGAGTATTCACACGTGAAACATTAACGCGAACAATTGAAGTGGAAAGGTTTGTTGAGATGTTAATGTTACATTCTCAATTATTTCCATCTTTTGGAATATCAAAAACTTGAGATATGACATTGAAATCGGTTTCCGATACTAGGTATTCACGATCAACATTAACGCGAACAATTGAAGTGGAAAGTTTTGTTTAGATGTTAATGTTACATTCTCAATTATTTCCATCTTTTTGGATTTGAAAAATGTGAGATATGACCTTGTAATCGGTTTTAGATGATAGGTATTCACACGTGCTACATTAACACGAACAATTGAAGTGGAAAGGTTTGTTGAGATGTTAATGTTACATTCTCAATTATTTCCATCTTTTCGAATATCAAAAACTTGAGATATGACGTAATCGGTTTCAGATACTAGGTATTCACACGTGAAACATTAACGCGAACAATTGAAGCGGAAAGGTTTGTTGAGATGTTAATGTTACATTCTCAACTATTTCCATCTTTTTGGATTTGAAAAATGTGAGATATGACGTTGTAATCGGTTTTAGACACTAGGTATTCACATGTGCTACATTAACACGAACAATTAAAGTGGAAAGGTTTGTTGAGACGTTAATGTTACATTCTCAATTATTTCCATATTTTGGAATATCAAAAACTTGAGATATGACATTGTAATTGGTTTCAGATACTAGGTATTCACACGTGAAACATTAACGCGAACAATTGAAGCGGAAAGGTTTGTTGAGATGTTAATGTTACATTCTCAACTATTTCCAACGTTTTGGATTTGAAAAATGTGAGATATGACGTAATCGGTTTTAGATACTAGGTATTCACACGTGCTACATTAACACGAACAATTGAAGTGGAAAGGTTTGTTGAGATGTTAATGTTACATTCTCAATTATTTCCATATTTTGGAATATCAAAAACTTGAGATATGACATTGTAATTGGTTTCAGATACTAGGTATTCACACGTGAAACATTAACGCGAACAATTGAAGTGGAAAGGTTTGTTTAGATGTTAATGTTACATTCTCAATTATTTCCATCTTTTTGGATTTGAAAAATGTGAGATATGACCTTGTAATCGGTTTTAGATGCTAGGTATTCACACGTGCTACATTAACACGAACAATTGAAGTGGAAAGGTTTGTTGAGATGTTAATGTTACATTCTCAATTATTTCCATCTTTTCGAATATCAAAAACTTGAGATATGACGTTGTAATCGGTTTCCGACGCTAGGTATTCATACGATCAACATTAACGCGAACAATTGAAGTGGAAAGGTTTGTTGAGATGTTAATGTTACATTCTCAATTATTTCCATCTTTTCGAATATCAAAAACTTGAGATACGACATTGTAATCGGTTTCAGATACTAGGTATTCACGTGAAACATTAACGCGAACAATTGAAGTGGAAAAGGTTTGTTTGAGATGTTAATGTTACATTCTCAATTATTTCCATCTTTTGGATATCAAAAATGTGAGATATGACCTTGTAATCGGTTTTAGACGCTAGGTATTCACACGTTCTACATTAACACGAACAATTGAAGTGGAAAGGTTTGTTGAGATGTTAATGTTACATTCTCAATTGTTTCCATCTTTTGGAATATCAAAAATTGAGATATGACATTGTAATCGGTCTTTAGATACTAGGTATTCACATGTGTACATTAACGCGAACAATTGTAGTGGAAAGGTTTGTTGAGGTATTAATGTTACATTCTCAATTATTTCCATCTTTTGGAATATCAAAACTTGAGATATGACAGTAATCGGTTTCAGACGCTAGGTATTCATACGTTCAACATTAACGCGAACAATTGAAGTGGAAAGGTTTGTTGAGATGTTAATGTTACATTCTCAATTGTTTCCATCTTTTCGAATATCAAAAACTTGAGATATGACATTGTAATCGGTCTCAGATACTAGGTATTCACACGTGAAACATTAACGCGAACAATTGAAGTGGAAAGGTTTGTTGAGATGTTAATGTTACATTCTCAATTATTTCCATCTTTTTGGATTTGAAAAATGTGAGATATGACCTTGTAATAGGTTTTAGATGCTAGGTATTCACACGTGCTACATTAACACGAACAATTGAAGTGGAAAGGTTTGTTGAGATGTTAATGTTACATTCTCAATTATTTCCATATTTTGGAATATCAAAAACTTGAGATATGACGTAATAGGTTTCGGACGCTTGGTATTCATACGTTCAACATTAACGCGAACAATTGAAATGGAAAGGTTTGTTGAGATGTTAGTTACATTCTCAATTGTTTCCATCTTTTCGAATATCAAAAACTTGAGATATGACATTGTAATCGGTCTCAGATACTAGATATTCACACGTGAAACATTAACGCGAACAATTGAAGTGTAAAGGTTTGTTGAGATTTTAATGTTACATTCTCAATTATTTCCATATTTTGGAATATCAAAAACTTGAGATATGACATTGTAATCGGTCTCAGATACTAGGTATTCACAGGTGAAACATTAACGCGAACAATTGTAGTGGAAAGGTTTGTTGAGGTATTAATGTTACATTCTCAATTATTTCCATCTTTTCGAATATCAAAAACTTGAGATATAACGTAATCGGTTTCGGACGCTAGGTATTCATACGTTCAACATTAACGCGAACAATTGAAGTGGAAAGGTTTGTTGAGATCTTAATGTTACATTCTCAATTGTTTCTATCTTTTCGAATATCAAAAACTTGAGATATGACATTGTAATCGGTCTCAGATACCAGGTATTCACACGTGAAACATTAACGCGAACAATTGAAGTGGAAAGGTTTGTTGAGATGTTAATGTTACATTCTCAATTATTTCCATATTTTGGAATATCAAAAACTTGAGATATGACGTAATGGTTTCAGACGCTTGGTATTCATACGTTCAACATTAACGCGAACAATTGAAATGGAAAGGTTTGTTGAGATGTTAGTTACATTCTCAATTGTTTCCATCTTTTCGAATATCAAAAACTTGAGATATGACGTTGTAATCGGTCTCAGATACTAGATATTCACACGTGAAACATTAACGCGAACAATTGAAGTGTAAAGGTTTGTTGAGATGTTAATGTTACATTCTCAATTATTTCCATATTTTGGAATATCAAAAACTTGAGATATGACGTTGTAATCGGTTTAAGACGCTGAGTATTCACAGGTGAAACATTAACGCGAACAATTGAAGTGGAAAGGTTTGTTGAGATCTTAATGTTACATTCTCAATTGTTTCCATCTTTTCGAATATCAAAAACTTGAGATATGACATTGTAATTGGTTTCAGATACTAGGTATTCACACGTGAAACATTAACGCGAACAATTGAAGTGGAAAGGTTTGTTTAGATGTTAATGTTACATTCTCAATTATTTCCATCTTTTTGGATTTGAAAAATGTGAGATATGACCTTGTAATCGGTTTTAGATGCTAGGTATTCACACGTGCTACATTAACACGAACAATTGAAGTGGAAAGGTTTGTTGAGATGTTAATGTTACATTCTCAATTGTTTCCATCTTTTCGAATATCAAAAACTTGAGATATGACATTGTAATCGGTCTCAGATACTAGGTATTCACAGGTGAAACATTAACGCGAACAATTGTAGTGGAAAGGTTTGTTGAGGTGTTAATGTTACATTCTCAATTATTTCCATCTTTTTGGATTTGAAAAATGTGAGATATGACCTTGTAATCGGTTTTAGATGATAGGTATTCACACGTGCAACATTAACACGAACAATTGAAGTGGAAAGGTTTGTTGAGATGTTAATGTTACATTCTCAATTGTTTCCATCTTTTGGAATATCAAAACTTGAGATATGACCGTAATCGGTTTTAGATGCTAGGTATTCACGTCAACATTAACGCGAACAATTGAAGTGGAAAGGTTTGTTTGAGATGTTAATGTTACATTCTCAATTATTTCCATCTTTTTGGATTTGAAAAATGTGAGATATGACTTTGTAATTGGTCTCAGATACTAGGTATTCACACGTGAAACATTAACGCGAACAATTGAAGTGGAAAAGTTTGTTTAGATGTTAATGTTACATTCTCAATTATTTCCATATTTTGGAATATCAAAAACTTGAGATATGACGTAATAGGTTTCGGACGCTTGGTATTCATACGTTCAACATTAACGCGAACAATTGAAGTGGAAATGTTTGTTTAGATGTTAATGTTACATTCTCAATTATTTCCATCTTTTTGGATTTGAAAAATATGAGATATGACCTTGTAATCGGTTTTAGATGCTAGGTATTCACACGTGCTACATTAACACGAACAATTGAAGTGGAAAGGTTTGTTGAGATGTTAATGTTACATTCTCAATTGTTTCCATCTTTTCGAATATCAAAAACTTGAGATTTGACGTTGTAATCGGTTTCAGACGCTAGGTATACATACGTTCAACATTAACGCGAACAATTGAAGTGGAAAGGTTTGTTGAGATGTTAATGTTACATTCTCAACTATTTCCATCTTTTTGGATTTGGAAAATGTGAGATATGACGTAATCGGTTTTAGACACTAGGTATTCACACGTGCTACATTAACACGAACAATTGAAGTGGAAAGGTTTGTTGAGATGTTAATGTTACATTCTCAATTGTTTCCATCTTTTCGAATATCAAAAACTTGAGATATGACATTGTAATCGGTCTCAGATACTAGGTATTCACACGTGAAACATTAACGCGAACAATTGAAGTGGAAAGGTTTGTTGAGATGTTAATGTTACATTCTCAATTATTTCCATCTTTTGGAATATTCAAAACTTGAGATATGACCTTGTAATAGGTTTTAGATGCTAGGTATTCATACGTTCAATATTAACCGAACAATTGAAGTGGAAAGGTTTGTTGAGATGTTAATGTTACATTCTCAATTATTTCCATCTTTTGGAATATCAAAAACTTGAGATATGACGTAATACGGTTTCAGATACTAGGTATTCATACGTTAACATTAACGCGAACAATTGAAGTGGAAAGGTTTGTTGAGATGTTAGTTACATTTTCAATTGTTTCCATCTTTTCGAATATCAAAAACTTGAGATACGACATTGTAATCGGTCTCAGATACTAGATATTCACACGTGAAACATTAACGAGAACAATTGAAGTGGAAAGGTTTGTTGAGATGTTAATGTTACATTCTCAATTATTTCCATCTTTTCGAATATCAAAAACTTGAGATATGACGTAATCGGTTTCGGACGCTAGGTATTCATACGTTCAACATTAACGCGAACAATTGAAGTGGAAAGGTTTGTTGAGATGTTAATGTTACATTCTCAATTATTTCCATCTTTTCGAATATCAAAAACTTGAGATTTGACGTTGTAATCGGTTTCAGACGCTAGGTATACATACGTTCAACATTAACGCGAACAATTGAAGTGGAAAGGTTTGTTGAGATGTTAATGTTACATTCTCAACTATTTCCATCTTTTTGGATTTGAAAAATGTGAGATATGACGTAATCGGTTTTAGACACTAGGTATTCACACGTGCTACATTAACACGAACAATTGAAGTGGAAAGGTTTGTTGAGATGTTAATGTTAGATTCTCAATTGTTTCCATCTGTTCGAATATCACAAACTTGAGATATGACGATGTAACCGGTTTCAGACACTAGGTATTCATACGTTCAACATTAACACGAACAATTGAAGTGGAAAGGTTTGTTGAGATGTTAATGTTACATTCTCAATTATTTCCATCTTTTGGATTTGAAAATTGAGATATGACATTGTAATCGGTTTTAGAATTAGGTATTCACGTGACATTAACACGAACAATTGAAGTGGAAAGGTTTGTTGAGATGTTAATGTTACATTCTCAATTATTTCCATCTTTTCGAATATCAAAAACTTGAGATATGACGTAATCGGTTTCGATGCTAGGTATTCATACGTTCAACATTAACGCGAACAATTGAAGTGGAAAGGTTTGTTGAGATGTTAATGTTATATTCTCAAAACTATTTCCATCTTTTGAATTTCAATATCTTGAGATATGGCATTGTCAATCGTGCAGAGATTGAATGTTTAAATTTAAACATTAACGTAAACAAGTGAAGTGAGAGTTTTGCTTGAGATGTCTAATGTTACATTACTAACTTTTCCATCTTTTGAATTTTGAAAAACTTGTGCAATTATGTATGCATTTAGTACTAGATGTTTATATTTTAAACATTAACATGAACAATTGATATGAAGAGGTTTTTGTTTAATGTTAATTATCAATGTTCCTGCTTTCCGATCTCAAAACTTTGAAGATGATACAAAGGTTTCGCAATAGATTGATTACGAACACTAAGGAAAGGTTTGTTGTGATGTTAATGTTATGTTATGCAATATGCCGTTTTTTGATTCTTAAAATGAGGTTGCTGCCATGTTTGAGACTGTTTCAATTAAATTAAAACATTAGTGGAAAGTATTGTTGCAGTTGATTTCATATACTAGATTGTTCCAAATTTACAACATTATCGTGAACTTGCCATTGACGTTGCAGTCGTTTTCAATCATGGGTATTCACTTAGCAACATTAACATGAACTATTGAAGTGGAAAGGTTTGTGCTTTTAATGTTACATTCTCAATAGTTTCCATCTCTTTTGATTTTGAAAAATATGAGGATGTTGAATGGTTTCAGAAATTGGATGTTTACATTTGCAACATTAACTATAACAGTTGAGCCTAGAAGTATCATGTTGAATGTTAGTGTTACGTAATTAACTGTTTCCTCTTTTTCAATGTGAAAAACTTGTGCAATGTGTTGAGCGTTTCAGATATTTACATAAAGTTTTAAGATTTTCCAGAATAAAGTTTGATAAACAAGATGCGAAGCTTTTTGGACGAAGGTGTAGATATGGAATGATAATATTTGTTGTAGTCTTTTATTTGTAAAATCAATAAAACAAAGGTGTTTAACACCTTACTAAAATTAATGAAGTTTGTAGAACATTTCCAATTTATTAAAGATGTGGAGGGTAAGAAAGTTGGAATTTAATATTAGTCAGAAAGTTGTCAAGGTTTCATGTTCATGTTCTTCAAGCCTCCATTAATGTCAAAATCACTGAAACTTTCCTTATTGTTTGTATGATTTATTTTAACAATCTCAATTATTGTCAACTTTTGAAGTGCACAAAACGTTCATGTGAACGTTTTATCTGTTTGACTCAACTACCAAAATTAATTTTAAAGTATTTTCGGTCATACTCTATATTTCGTTCTATTTGATGTTGAAATCTGTGAATATGAATTTACAACGGATTGCACTGCGTTTCCAATCACAGGCAAGCATAAGCGAAATTCGAGCGAAGTCGTTCACCTTCGCGCATTAATGCTACTTCGCATACTTTATGATGGGGCCCGATAGTAAAAATGTGAGTATGAAACGTGAACGTTAAAACTTTTGATAGACAACATTAAGGCAACATGTGTAAAGGTCTTTGACGATTACCATGTTACATTCTCAACTATTTCCATCTTTTTGGATTTGAAAAATGTGAGATATGATGTTGTAATCGGTTTTAGACGCTAGGTATTCATACGTTCAACATTAACGCGAACAATTGAAGTGGAAAGGTTTGTTGAGATGTTAATGTTACATTCTCAATTATTTCCATCTTTTCGAATATCAAAAACTTGAGATATGACGTTGTAACCGGTTTCAGACGCTAGGTATTCACACGTGAAACATTAAGGCGAACAATTGAAGTGGAAAGGTTTGTTGAGATGTTAATGTTACATTCTCAACTATTACCATCTTTTTGGATTAGTAAAATGTGAGATATGACCTTGTAATCGGTTTTAGATGCTAGGTATTCACACGTGCTACATAAACACGAACAATTGAAGTGGAAAGGTTTGTTGAGATGTTAATGTTACATTCTCAATTATTTCCATATTTTGGAATATCAAAAACTTGAGATATGACGTTGTAATCGGTTTCAGATGCTGAGTATTCATACGTTTAACATTAACGCGAACAATTGAAGTGGAAAGGTTTGTTGAGATGTTAATGTTACATTCTCAATTATTTCCATCTTTTCGAATATCAAAAACTTGAGATATGACGATGTAACCGGTTTCAGACGCTAGGTATTCATACGTTCAACATTAACACGAACAATTGAAGTGGAAAGGTTTGTTGAGATGTTAATGTTACATTCTCAACTATTTCCATCTTTTTGGATTTGAAAAATGTGAGATATGACATTGTAATCGGTTTTAGACATTAGGTATTCACACGTGCTACATTAACACGAACAATTGAAGTGGAAAGGTTTGTTGAGATGTTAATGTTACTTTCTCAATTATTTCCATCTTTTCGAATATCAAAAACTTGAAATATGACGTAATCGGTTTCGGACGCTAGGTATTCATACGTTCAACATTAACGCGAACAATTGAAGTGGAAAGGTTTGTTGAGATGTTAATGTTATATTCTCAAAACTATTTCCATCTTTTTGAATTTCAATATCTTGAGAAATGGCATTTCAGTCCACTGCAGAGATTGAATGTTTAAATTTACAAAATTAACGTAAACAAGTGACGTAGAGTTTTGCTGTGGTGTCAATGTTACATTACGTTAGCTGCTTTCGCCTCTTTTTAATTTTGAAAAACTTGTGCAATTATGTTGCATTTAGGTACTAGATGTTTATATTTTAAACATTAACATGAACAATTGATATGAAGAGGTTTTTTGCTTTGTTAATTATCTAAGCTGCTTCCGTCTCCCTTTGAAAATGATAAAAGTTTCGCAATAATGTTGACCTAGAAAGGTTTGTTGTGATGTTAATGTTATGTTATGCAAGCCGTTTTTTTTTTATTCTTAAAATGAGGTTGCTGCCATTTTGAGACTTTTTCAATTTGAAAAAACTTATGAAATAATGTTGCAGTTGATTTCATATACTAGATGTTCAAATTTACAACATTATCGTGAACTGCCCATTGACGTTGCAGTCGTTTTCAATCATGGGGTGTTCACATTAGCAACATTAACATGAACTATTGACGTGGATAGGTTTGCTGCTTTGTGAATATTACATTACGAAAGCAGTTTCCGTCTCTTTTTGATTTTGAAAAAATATGTAAGGATGTTGCAGTCGCTTTCAGAAATTGGATGTTTACATTTGCAACATTAACTATAACAGTTGGCCTAGAATATCATGTCGCAATGTTAGTGTTACGTAATTAAGCTGTTTCTGTCTGTTTTTCAATGTGAAAAAACTTGTGCAATGGTGTTGCAGGCGATTTCAGATATTTACATAAAGTTTTAAGATGCGAGCTTTTTTTGGACGAAGGTGTAGATATGGAATGATAATATTTTGTTGTAGTCTTTTTTATTGTAAAAACCAATAAAACAAAGGTGTTTTGGAACACCCTTACTAAAATTTTTTTGTAGAACATCTCCAATTTATTAAAGATGTGGAGGGTAAGAAAGTTGGAATTTATATTAGTCAGAAAGTTGTCGAGTTTCATGTTCATGTTCTTCAAGCCTCCATTAATGTCAAAACACTAAACTTTCCTTATTGTTTGTATGATTTATTTTAACAATCTCATTATTGTAACTTTAGAAGTGCACAAAACGTTCATGTGAACTTTTATCTTTTGACTACAGACCTCCTAAAATAATTTTAAATATTTTCGGCAACTCTTATTCGTTCTATTTGATGTTGATCTGTGACATAGCAAATTTACAACGATTGCACTCGCGTTTCCAATCACAGGCAAGCATAAGCGATTCGAGCCGAGTCGTTCACCTTCGCGCATTATATGCTAGCCGCATACTTTATGATGGGGCCCGGTAGTAAAAATGTGTAGTATGAAACGGAACTAAAACTTTTGATAGACAACTTAGCATGGCAACATTGTGTCTTTACGAACCCAGAAAAATGTTCGTCTTGCAATTTAGTAATTTGAAAGGCCACCCGCGATAAAAAATAAAATTCTCTTGTTTTTTAAATTAATTAAAACTCTAGGCAGATTTAGCCTGAGATAAAAATATTTATCAATCGGGCAGATCGACCAGATCGTGCTGTGGCATTGAAACCGGCGCACCAGGCAATTTTTTTGTAATTACAATTTTTGTTGTAGTCTATAGAAGCTTATGTAACGCCAAATTATGAATAACGTTAACGATCTTCCGTCCTTTTGCATTGAACATGACATAACGTTTTATCAGCGCACGACTAATTTACAAGGGGTTTCGAAAATTAAAAGGTAATTTTAGAGTGCGACAGTTGGAAGTATCTTTAATGGCGCAATTTGCATTACCTTTTAATTGAAAAATTAAACAACTAAATGAAAAAGTGGAAAATTATAAAACCGCTATTGGAAAGATTTTTGAATATCATTTTAAAAACAGGGGGAAACGGAAGAAGAGATTTACGGGGTTTCTCAGGTTTTAGATTGGAAACCTGGTGGTCTAATTACTAAGATGCATATACAACGTGTCCCAGAAGTCTATGTCGTAGGAAAAAAATCATTTGAAAAAACTACAAGTGTCATTGTATTGGACTAGATAAAAATGTTTTCGAAATGGCGCTCTTTGCTCTTGAACCTCTTCAAAATGTCAATAACCTTGTGTCTTGAGTCTTCTGAAGTCGACTGGTGTTTCGTTGATTCTTTTTTTGAGAATCGCGAGGTTTTTTGGCGATCTTCAACTGGGATAGTATATGATATCCTTGGTTAGACTGCGAATCTGCTGGTCAGTCAATGCGGCTTCCTGTCTTTGTCTTTGCATTGAGAGCTCTGATATTCGAACGGAATGTTCTTGAGCTAGCATTTATATTATCTTGAGTTTGATGAACCCTCTCGCCATTTTGTATGAACCAGAATTTACGCTTTTGTGAAGTTCGACTTATGTAGTTGGGCAAGGTACCCAAAATTATCTTTTAATAGATTTATCTAGCAATTGTGTCGGTCGAGAAATATTGTCATATAATGCCTTAGTAGCTTATGGCACACCAAGTAGTTACGTATTTTGAGAGTAGAGGGCGCACCGCAGTAAATTCTGGTTTTCCGAATCCCATATCCGATAGATCTAAATGCTCATAAAACCTTCTAACTCGTAGTGACTCGTCAAAAAACCAAATATTCTTATAATCAACTTGTCCCGAACAAGATAGGAAACTGAAATCGATTTTCAACGGCTTTCTCACTTAATGGTTGATGGATCTGTATTTTGTAAGCGAAAAGTTGTGTATTTTGTCTGTGAATTCGATGAAGTGATGATATCTTGATTCTTTCAATGTTATCATCTATGTGGGTAGTCTTTCGGTTTTGTTCTGCTTATCATCCAGAATACCTCCGGTAGTCAAGCATTTTGTGGCGAAACTATATTTCTTCAAAACAAAAACGTTTTAAAATAATCGAAATTTAATTTAATAAAAATTGGAATAAATTATGTTAAATATTGCCTTACCGGTAGACTAATGTAGACTCCTTGCCTACCTCTTTCTTCCATAATTTGACGGTTTTGATGGCGTCTTTTCCACATATGTACCAAAATTTGATGTTTGTATCCTTTGGTGTGAAGACATTTTGAGAAATCGAAAACGCGGTTTTGCCACCAATTGTTTGTAGACAAAACCCGAGAGTTTGGCTCTAATTAAATAAACGCTTTAGAGATAGCGCCACAAAATATGATGACAAAGTTTTGGGACACGTAATATTTCACTTTGACGTATCTTGAATCTCGAATGGGTTTTTCCAGATGCTGTAACTAAAGCAAAAAAAAACTCACGTGTCCTTGAAGGGGTTATGGCAATTCAAAAACCCATAAGGTCGCATATTTGGAATCATGACAGATCAATTCTGATGCCTTGTCCACAAAGCCTTATCTAATATAATGTAATCACTGTAACTGTAAAATATTTATCAGCTGATGAAGCCATGGGGAATGGCTAAATTTAGGACAAAATAAGGTACTGTTAAAAATGCTAAACTTCAATGAATGTAACAGAGGACCAAGACTCAAAAAGGGAATGAGAAAATGGTGGTTGGTGTTTCCGGATCATTTTCTTAAAATGAAATAGGGAATAGTTACGTTGTTTGGTTGTGGCGGGCATTTTAGGGAAGAAGATCCAAAATTCTTTTTTCTCGCTCTACGAGAATCAAAATGTCAGTACTGTTCTTGGGTTGCTCACTGATAAGTGTCGTCGTTCTGATAAGCACTTATTGTCAACAGATAACGATAGGGTGAAGATTGAAAATTGGAGTGACAAAATGATGATCCTGCTCTGTTCTCAAAACCTTGGTAGAAGGAGTTAGAGAAAACAATGTTTGATTATTTGCAAATCTACATAGTGAAACCTATATCAACATTTCAAAAAGTTAGGGAAGAATTAATGATGTTAAGGATTTGTTTAGGGCGTTCAAAATGATTGGCAGTTACTCTCAAACTCTTGTCTTCCAGAAGGCGGTGCTGCAACTTGCAGGCTGAGTGCAGTTACGGACAAAGTGGAAAACCATGGAAGTGATAGATGGGGTGGTTCTTTTATAGGGAAGAATTAGCTGCTTCGGATATCTACACTGCATTTCGTAGCAAAAGCTACACATTATCGAGCGTTTATCCGATTTAACAATGACAAGTGGGCGAATCATATTCTATACACTATTTTGCATACCATCATCCATGAGGACTTGAAGATGTCAAAGAACAGTGTTCATACTCTCATCTCTCTGTAGAACTAGAAACTTGTAGAAGTACGCCAACATTTGCTGCAACTATGTAATGTCTACGTGGAGACATTTTTTGTGTTTAGTCATGGTTTGGACACAAGACGCTAGAAAAAATGCCAATCTGTGAAGTTCAGCGCATTGGAAGCCTTTGTCCCAAGAAGGCACGGTCGGGATTCCAACACAAATAAAGATTGCCTTTTTTGTCTTTGCTGATGGATTGGTTGCTCCATCGTGAAAGCATCTTCAGGGAGTGTTACTATGAGTCATTGAAGAGACTCTGCGACGGAAAACAAAGATGCGTTGCGTTGTTTTAATATGAAAATATATGGCTACATTGATACCCTGCAGGCCCTCGGGTACTCCGTAGAACCTCGCGGTTCGCATTTGTTGTATTTTGCACCGAGTGACTATGTTATGTTTGCCGTTGTGAAAGAGGTAGTGTTTCAGTCGGCTGTTCACAAGTGGTGCTGTGCAACATCTAAAGAACCGTTTGTTGTAGCTTTATGAAAACTGCTAAAGAGATGTAAAGAGTGGATGCATGTATAAGGGGACAGTTTGTTGAGATCCATGCGCGGAAACGTTAAGGAGCAAAATTTATAGAACAGATGAATTATGACTTTTGTGCGAAATTTTAAAAAAGAAACGCACATTTGAAGCCCCCGACTCAAGAAAGCAAGACGAACTGTTTATTCTAAAACAATTGTATTCTGAAATCAGGAGGGGATTCTGCTGATGGATTGGCTGTCTCGTCATGAAAGCATCGCCGACGTATTTAGCAACGCCTCTACGAGAAATGGACACACTGCGCATTACTTCAATGTTGTCTTTTACCCAATGAATACAGCTTTACTGAATCAATTGGAAAGACGGCAGACTTGCTTAGACATTGACACTTCTTTCTAATAATTTCAATGAAGAGAAAACAAGAGAATTGAAGTCAAAAATTTTTTTGAACTCTAAGTAATATAAAAAAGGAAAAATGGTAGAATTCAAAAGCAAAATAAAAGTATTTATTTCTGGCAAACAGTCAATGACAATGACAATTTTCAAGTTTGGCGAAAAAATAGCTGCTGGAAGTTTAGAAGTTCCGAGGTTAATTATGGACAAACCAACAATTGAAATTCTCTTCTTCTGATACTTTGCAATAGATTGAAGCTCAAATTTCGAATGATTGAGGACATTAGAGGACAAGGCAATATGTACTTTTCCGTTTATGCAATTTTTAGAATTATTCTTTGGTTTCAACAAGATGGAGCACAAGCTGATGAAGCACCACGACTGAAGGGTTTTGCTCTAACCTGCTCGGATAATTTGGAATTCTTTCTAATAATGGGGGACTCTAAATTTCAACTTTAACTGGCACCAGATTACGTATCAAGTGTGTCGCTGTGAATTTGAAAAACGAAAGAATATTACAATCGGGAAGGCTTTGGAATTTTCTACTTTGGCTGTTTTCATCTGTATAAGTACAATAAATCTAGATAAGCCTCTAAAAAGAGAAGCTTATATAATGAGATACATTTATTTTTGCCCAAGATGAGTTTATTCAAATTTTTTACTTCCAAATATAAAATATAATTTATGTGAAATAATAAAATAAATATAGATTTTGGATAAGAATTCGAAGAACATAAGGTAATATGATTTGGAAAGTAAAGCTGTGGTGGAGTTAGAAAAAATTCTTTGTTTGGTGAGTTTGGAGACCATACTTACGGATGCTAGTTGGTCTCCATCCAAATTATAATGATATAAATGCACTACAAAACCCATTTGCTTTGGTTAGACTAGTTACAGATTTTGGTTATTTTTTTGTCTGTTCCCTGTATACGTAACCATATTTTTGGTTTTATTTTATTTGTTTTTTGTAGACCCTTTTTGAACCCTCAAGGCTCGTAATTAGTATCCAACAATTCAACTACACTTAATTATACAAGGGAGTATCAAAATGTTATACTTTATCGGTATATTAGCTTAGTAAAGGTCACTCGAGCATTATAATGTAATTTATCATTAGTTAGATGTCACCTTTCTATTACTAAGCAGTTTAACGTCATCGGTTTTCTCAGTACTGTATAATGACTATGTTTTTTATAGTCAGCTCAGTACATTTTGTATTAGATATTAGAGAGTGCATAGTTTGAAGCATTAAAGAGTACGCTGTAGAAACTACAATCATTTTTGAATAATATACGAGAGTGCACTCATAATCTTGTAGCTAAAACGTAAAGTCTGTTGAGACTCGAAGTCCATACTAGAATGGTAATTAAAACAACCATTGTGGAGATTAATTTTTACTTTGTTGTAGAACCGCTCTACTGGTACAATTGGGAGAGGAAGATGTATAAAATGTAACGTTAATATGACGATGTCAAAAGTTACACTAATTGACAGTTTTTGATTGATTGAGCATAGAGAAAGGTCTACGATCTTGAGGGCCATCAGAATTGTTTGACTTATCAGAATGAAGAAAGTCTACTTTGGAAGTTTCATAAAGTTCTTGTTGTACTTGTGGTTTAAAGGTAGAACTACATCAAGAATGCTGGTAGTGTTGTAGTATCGGCAGTGTTTGACTAAGAATGCTTGACAAAATTGGACTATTACTTGGTGAGGGGTTAGTGGGGGGGGTACAAAAAGGTGAATTAGCAACCATCTTACCTTCAGTTTTGTAGAAAGCGGCGGCTCCAAGGAGGGCCCAGTTGAAGAGGATGACGGTGAGTCCGATCTGCGAGAACAACCACTGACTTAAGGTCCTCCCGAGGCACTTCAACTTGTCTTTCCACGCACTGTTCCCCGAGGGGTCGCACTTCACGTCGGAGCTCAGCTTGGGCCAGAAGCGCAGCCTGTAAGGCAGCAGCGGCGAGGTCTGCAGGCCGATGGAGTGGAAGCGGTTCTTATAGTTGCGTTCCGACTCCAGCGTGATGTGGTCCACGTCGATGTAGCTGTCGCCGGCGGCGGCCGTCCGCATCTTGTCGCAGTTGCGGCGGTTCAGTACGGTGCGCTCCAGCGAGAGCTGCTTCTTGGGCTTGTGGCGCCTGGGGGGCTTTTCCGGCGGCTGGTCGCTCGGCCGCTCGCAGTCGCCGTAGACCGCGTTAGTGCAGTCCTCTTCCGCATCGCTCTGCTCGTACGGCCTCCTGCTACCGTACTTCGGACTGATGATGGTGACGCAGTTGTCGGACACGGGCTCGTACATTTTCGTGTGCACAATCTGCAATTATTCTCAGTTGCCCTGAGTCAGAAGCGGCTCGGGTGCGGCGTGCACCTTCACGCCGCTGCTGTACTTGAAGCCGAACTTGTCCCTCTTACCACCCCCGGCGGGCGGCAAGGCTTCTTGCGGCCGGACAGAGCTGCGCCTCCCCCAGGATGCGACCACTTCGACTTTTTGGACTGGGTCTGCAAGGATTGGAAACACATTCAGCGATGCGTGGACGTTATCATTGTGTACACAAGCTTTGGGCTCGGGGTCGTTATCTGCCTGTTGACATTCTTTGGGACTGCATTAAACAAAGAACGTGTCACTGTTAATTTATATAGAGATAAGTAGTAAACGATGCGACTATAAAGGGATTAGGACAATAGAACATTCTTGGTACCCAATTTTTAGAGATACTGCGTGGTTGTAATGTTGCGTAGTGCAAACAGTAGCCCATTTTTTAAATGTTGAAATTCAAAAAAAAGTAGAGCAAAACTGTGGCTGGTGTATAAAAGGAATTTAAATGATGATTACAGAAGCTTTGGGAAGTGTATGTAATCTGAGCCAATTCTTAAAATAAGAACAAATAAATAGATGTTTTTGTTATGTTTTGAAAAAGTCTAGAAGGCATATCTCAAAGACAATCGAGAAGCGCCACCTAGCGTGGAGTACAAGTGACCGTTAGGGTAAACCCATTGCGGGTAGTCGAACGTATTTGCTATGATAGGTAAGGTAATAGTGAATATCAAATACAAATTAGCAAAACGGTGAAAGAAACGCCGTGAGCAGAAAACGTATTTTCGACTGGTTCAAATACTTTCGCGTGAACTGTCAATAAGCAGAACTCCAGATATGCGAATGCGAAAACTACTGGAATGAGATTGGCGACCGACACTACGATCGATAGTAGAGGAAATGGACATTAACAAGGACCACGGTGCGCACCATTGTTCGCGATTATTTGGATCGGAGGTTGGTTTGTGTGGTACAAGCCAACAGACGAACAGAAAGCGGACGTGGCGGCAGTCTAACAACGTGTAACATCGGTTCCACGATGGATTCCTAAAAAGGGCGCAATTGAAAGTTTTCAATGCTTTATGAACGCTACCAAAAGCGTGTTGTGAACGATGATGATTATTTTAAAGGCTAACCAAGACAGTTTGCTTGCATCTTCTGTTTTGTTTGTTTTACTTTTAGGCAGACCTTGTAATTAAGGCCGTGCTTCCAAAATGATTTATTTATATAGTAAAGGCCTTTGTAAAACTTTAATCTTTCAAATTAATTTTGTTTTAATATGGAAAATAGTAAATGGGCGGAGCAATTGAGGACAGTGCCAACGAGCATACCATATAGCAGGAACTTAACTATGCAAAATATTTGTAGGTGGTGCTGTGTTTTCTTAAATAAAAAAAGAGTCCGAAATAGCTTAAGGGAGGATAAAGAAAATCTTTGATACATACTTTAATATAGGATTTTGGAAAATTCAAATCTACAAGAATATAGACACAATAAAAAGTACTAGAATCTAATCTGACCTTATAGAATTTGTTAGTTTTGTTGAGGACATAACCAAATAGAGCGTATCTGGGGTGACCAATAAAGTATCTGTCAGATTTTGGAAAAGGGAGAGAGCGACAGACTAGAGATAATAATATTGAGTATAGAAAGTGTGATTGGTAGATTTAGTGGCGAAGTTATTGAACTAGTGGCGTGACTGGCAAGTTAGGATTTTGTTGTTTCTTTATATTCATTCTCTATATCTTTTTGTTATTATTAAACTTCACTATGTTCGATTTCACCATAGAACCATGACTTATTACGTAAGGTTAAGTTTCTTTGGAACAGAACCACATTTTCAAGTATGGGCATTTGAAGTTGAATACACGCCTGGGTTCATGCGAAAATCCATATCCGTGAAGGAAAGATAGGTGGTCAATTTTTTAACTATTACACATCAAAGTCTGTCTACAGTTGTTTAAACAATTAAAGACATTCTTCCATGTTTAATGTGTTTATACACTAAGTACTTGGTAAGCAGGTGCTGACCATCCTTTTTCTAGACCAGACTTTGTTCTACGCGACTTCTCACTATTCTCTTACGTAAAAAGCAGGACAGAAAAGAGACGATTTTTCAACGAAGGGAGTCTTCTAATAGAGTAGGATGACAAGTGTGGCCAGATCTTCGTCGAAAAGTTGGTTTTGAATGATACAGAACTAGCTATATAGACCATGGAATAGTATTTTGAAAGATTTATTGTAAAACCTTTTAGTGCTCTATATAAATATTTAAATACGTTGGGAGTGTTGCGTGCAGTAAAGAGACTTGGGCAATATATAAGTCCCAAGTGATATGTGTCATCGAAAGTCTTTGATCTCTAGATAAACATTTCGCGTCAGAGACCAAATATGATATTTGCACCATCCCTCCCAATCCTTAGATTTTGTATTTCTGCAAGTTATGTAAAAATCAACTAGAACAAATTGTGTGCGATCCACAATTCGAAAGGTTCGGACACAGCTGATCTACAGTTTAGTTAAAAATCAGATTTTGGCAACTTTCGGAGATTTAGTGAAAAATGTTAATTTGTATGCTATAGGAATCTAGTCATTCAATTATTTTAGGGGGTACCCTATACCAGTGATTCCCCAGCTTCTTGGTTTTCCCTATTCTTTGTCTTTTTGATCAATTGGTCGCAAAGTAGCCCTCATGTACTTTTTTATTGTTTAGAATAACTATGTAACTCGGCCTGCTGATTTAACTTATAAGGTTCACTTGCTGGTTCCAAGCTCAAAGAGTGAAGGAAGGTTGTGGTGGCGAGAGAGTTACCCAAGACATGAAAAACCCTAGCAATGAATTATTATACTAAAAACTAGAAAAACAACGTTTTCTTTTGGAAGACTGAGGGATACCAAAACATAAAGAAGTAATTATAATGAGCGACCTAAATAACAGAATAGGGAGAAAAGATTCTAAAGTGATGAGACGTTTTGGAGAAGAGGCAACCAACGATATTGGAAATCACCTTATTGTTTTTTGATGAAAATACGAATATAGGGTTGTAAACACATTGTTTCAACATAAGGGTATCCATAAATATACATGGATAAGCTTATTAAAAGTTCTAAAATTTATCATAGACTTGATAATGAAAAAGCACGGAAAATAAAATTGTAGAATGTTATTATCTACCGACAACCAGAATGTGAAATCAATCTTCATATGGCATATATGAAGAGGAATATTAAAAGGACAAAAGAAGAACATAGAGAATTGAAAACTATAAAAAACAGACCTGAAACAATACAGTATATTGATGTTATAATCAAAATAGGATATAGATTAAAACAAATTAGAAATAGAAGGTTCACCAAAACGATATATAAAAATTTAAAGAAAAATTTAGTTTACCTAGCGAGTGAGATTCTTGGTGTCGAAACTAGAAAAACTAAACATATAGAGGGATAATCGGAAGGTCTAGAGAATATGATTAAGAAAAAAAGAAGGTGTATATATAACGACCATCAGAAGGTACATCAGAACTCGGAGAATAATACGCGCAACTATGAAACTTAATAAAAAAACTTATTGGAAAAGATTGTTCATAGTCTGTAGCATAATAAAAAGCATTAGATGCAATACAAATAGCCGAGAAACTCCACATGCCATACCGTAAAAACAGAAAATCATATGTAAAAGAAGAAAAACCAACAGAAAACGTAAATATTAATCGTGAAATAACAGAAGATATTCAGTAAGTAAACTCAAATACATTGGGTATAGAGTTATAAAATATATACAGAAGATACTTAATAAAATAGAGAAGGGAGAAATATTTAGCAGAATTGGGATAAAGTCTATATAAGCTTAATGAAAAATAAGATAAGATATGTATTGCTCTAACTATAACGGAATAAGCGTTATTTCGTCTATGGTGGGGCAATTTTGTTATAAAAGGTAAAATAGAAAAAGAACAAAAGTCTAATTGAAAAACAAGTGGTTTTAGAAAAGAGAGTTTATATTAGACAACATACGTTATGTTAGGCAACTAACAGATACAATAAGGACAAACAAGTAGACACACATTGACCTTTAGAGATCTTAAAAAGGCATATGGTGGCGTACCCAGATGTAATTATGGAAAAGTGCACAACAGTGGTATGCACAATGGATGCAGGTAGTTCCTAAGATCTATTACAAGACGGAAGCACATAAAAAAGGTTTCAAATAGAGGTGCAGTCTATCACCATTCTTATTTAATATATATGTTGAACAAGCATTAGACATATGGTACAGAAAATGCTCAGGAATTGGAATCAAAATAGACAAATCAACTTTATAGTCTCCACTATTCGCGGAATGCGTTCGTGTAAAATAAGGAAATATGCAACATATACTAAAAAAATGAACGAAGAATTTGAACAGTGGGGTTTGAAACTTAATTACGAAAAAGAGGGGAGAGGGGAAGAGAGGGAGAGAGAAAAAGAGAGACGCAAGATATCAGGATAGAGGACAAAAACATCAAAACCTGTGCAACATAAAATATTTTAGATTACTTCTAAATTCAGCAGGTACATGCCCACTGAAAAACTTATGGAAAAGAAAGCAACAGAAGCATTGTGCAGAGTAATATGGAATAAGAATATCAATCAAGACATTAAAAAGAGAATACTCTATAGTGTACTATTGTGTGGAGGAGAGATCTGATCACTTAACAAAAATACAAGAAACAAAATTAGCACAGTAGGAATAGATTTTACGAGAATGCGCCTATAAGTTACAAGACGGGATAAACTCGGAACCAAGAAAGTTTAGAGAATGAATGTCGCCTGTTCAAACACGAAAATATTAAAAATAAAGCTCTCCAATGGTATGGATATATGAGATAGATACTAGATGATAGATGTCAAGGGAAGAGAAAAAAGATGCACCAATTCCTTTTGGCAAACCTTCATACAAACGTCTATGGGAGAAAGAGGTTTGTAGGGGGACAAACAGATGTGAAATAGAAAAACGGCAGACCCTATGGGGTAAAAAACGAAGAAGAAGAAGAATACATATATTGCCAATATTATGATTTGGTGTTCAAATCCGGGACATAAATTTTGAATATCCTTAAGAAGAAGTTGCAGGATAATATATTTTTGTTGAGAAAATAAGTTACAAGAGGCGGTTAGATTATTTCTGTAATAATAGCTATACAACTTATTGATATAATTTTCTACAATTGATACTTTGTATTACAGAATTAGACGTGATATTCCATGAAATACGTTAAGGTAACAAAGAATATACAAGTTAATATTCAAAATTATTTTTTTAAGCTTGAAAATTACAGGCTCACAATAAATTACCGAAAAACTTCATTGATGATGTAGTGGAAGAGAAAGAGGGTGAAACCGAGTTCTATTTTTGTAATGTATTTTACTAAAAACCGCTTGGAGGCAGTAGTCAAGAATCTTGACAACATCCTCTTTTATAATCAAAACTAAAGATATTTTCTAAGTTCGGTACCAATTTGTAGTTTTCTAACGCTAGTTACCTCATTGCCCTTTTGTCAGTCCTCACTTTAACTCTTTATTGTTAATTATGTTCCGCATCCCACAACATTGCTTGCCAGAAGAGATATTAGTGTTGCCAATTTGAATCCTCTTAAGTGAAGACAATGGATTTTCTGAATATACAACTGAGCAATGGACACGAAACAAAGATATGATACAGAACAGTAAATTAATTGTTACTAATTCTACTTAGCATTAAATAAAACTCCAACGACTATTGCTTAACAAAATCCTCGTTAGATGTCGCCCTCTACCGTTGTAACCACGCATTTCGAGGTAATTGCGAGCCCCATATCATGACCCTCTGTTGAATAAACAAAATTGATTAAACGTCATGCCGCGTACTTAGAAGTTAAGTTCTTTCGATCGATACGTCAGTGTCACAACGCCGGGACAAAGAAAACAACTATAAATAGGGGCAAAAAGGGTAGCAATGCGGCCGGCCATTAGACCTAAATCGTTTTAAAATTGTCGTATTGATTCATGAAGGCCAAATATATTACGGTACATATTTGGGCTTTTCACTAATTCTTAGTTGTAATAATATCAACAATTTTCAATAACACAAAAAGTGACTGACTGTTGTCATATGGGGTGAGAGGGGCCCCCACAGAACATAAGATAAGTAAAATAAAGTATGTAACATGAAGTCACGATATGCATATATTATAGTTAACACCGCAGTCGCTGCAATAATTTGTAAAGAAAGGTGAGGGTCATGACTTTGAAAAATTATTATGCAATTCGGAATTTTAAGGCGTACACTTGGTTGCATAACTTCATATCATATTTGTGTGATAATTTTAATTGCTGCTGTTTAAAATCAAATTATAGTTTAAATGTCTATTTTTCCTTTTGTGTTAATTGACGCTTAAGTATTCGGTATCATATTTAAAATTCTTTGGTTTTATTTCAGAATAAGTTTAGGACGGACCTTGAAATGAGTCTTCCTTCTAAACAACAGTAAAAAATAATAGGTCTAGTAAAAAGAAATCCATTATTTTTCCAATAGATGCCTTTAATAAGTTGTATCTCGCGCTCTAAAAGTCCGATCGGTTTACACTAGATGGCGTTAGAAAGCTCACATTTCGTACTAAAAAAACTTATTTGACAGTTTTGTGAATGGCTGACTCAGTTTTGTTTGAGCTCACGTCAAAGATGGAAACCAGCAAAGAGAAAATACGCTATATTTTACAGTTTTTCTTCGATAAAGGTAAAAACGCAAGCTGAAAATGTGAATAGCGTTTATGGTTATGATACTGTAACAGCTAATCAAGCACAATCGATTCCGTTCCGGTAATTTTTATGTCAAAGGTGCACCACGCTCTGGAAGGCCAATTGTCGAAAATGTGGATAAAATCATGGAAATATTCGACCGTCACATAAGCACTTTTTATTGTCCAGAAGCTAAACATTGCATAAAAAATCGTTTGGAACCATTTGGAAAAGGCTGGATACAAAAAGCTGGATGTATGGGTGCCATACGAGTTAACGCAAAAAAACCTCATGGACCGAATCTCCATCTGTGAATCGCTGCTGAATAGCAACAAAGTCGACCCGTTTCTGAAGAGGATGGTGACTGGCGATAAAAATGGATCACTTACAACAACGTCAAGTGAAAATGGTCGTGGTCTAAGCACGGTGAGCCGGCGCAAACGGTGGCCAAGCCAGGATTGACGGCCAGAAAGGTTTTGCTGTGCGTTTGGTGGTATTGGCAAGGAATCATATGCTCCCCTACGGCCAAACTCTTAATTTGAACCTATACTGTGAACAATTGGACCGTCTGAAGGAAGCAATCGCCCAGAAGCGGCCAACTTTAGCCACTAGGACAGGAATTGTGTTTTATCAAGACAACCTCAAGCCACACACATCGATAGCGACTCGCCAGAAGCTCCAGGAGCTTGATTATGAGGTTGTTATGCATTCACCTTATAGCTCGAACCTGGCACCGAGTGATTATCACCTGTTCCTGTCCATGGCGAACTATTTTACTGGCGAAAAATTCGCCTCAAGAGACTCTTGTGGAAATCGGCTGTCCCAGTTTTTTGCCAATAGGGACAAGGCCTTCTATGAGAGAGGCATAATGGAATTACCTTCAAAATGGCAACAAGTTATCAAATAAAACGGCGCATCTTTGAACTAAATCGGTTCATTCTAAGTATGTTAAATAAAACTTTCAATTTCGTGCAAAAATAATGGATTTCTTTTTACTAGGCCTATTATTATAGATAGTAAAGTCCAAATTATCATTGAAAAAGCTCATAGAAAGACTACAATTATCGATCTTGTGGATCAAATTACTCGGAAACGGCATATAATAGCCACATTGGTTTTTTAATGTTTAATTTTTTAGAACAAACTGAAGTAGACTATTCGGCAGGAGATCAAATGATCAAATGAGTTGCATGTTTCAGACTCAAACGAACTAAATATACAGTATTATGTAAAATTACTTCAATTTCTCCTTCAAGTGATCTTAGGGTCACAGATGATCAAAAGGTCAAACATAAGTTACATCCAAATATGGGCATTTGGAATATTAATATAACCAATTTTAGTATTTAACTTTACTTATTAAATTAAAGGTTACTTGTGACCATGAAAAAGGTCAAAGGTCACACAAACTTTAGTCGCTACAATCAATGGATTGGCAGACTTGGAGATTTAATTATTTTAAGCAAATTTTGTATCAATTTAAATTAGAAGTTGCTCCAATAGATCACTTGTGAACATAGAGAAGAAGGAAGGTCACAAAATTAAAAAAAAATCACTTTAATGTTTTGCAAAATCTTAATCCTTACAAACAGCGAATTTTCAGATTTAGGGATTCACTTATTCTAAGCAATTTTGGCACTTATTTAAACTATAGGTTACTCTAAGTTGGGTGACCATAAAGAAGATCAAAGGTCACTAGATAAAATATCATCACTTTTAAACCTGTCCCTAAAATTGACGAATTTGCAGATTTGGCGATATAATTAACTTAAGCGATTTTGGTATTTATTTAAATGAAACGTCACTCTAAGTCGGTAGGTCACGTTTGAGCGAGAAGGAGGTTGAAGGAAAAAATGTAACTTTAGTTTGTTTTATGGAATTTTGGTTCTTACAAATCGATGAATTTGCAGATTTGGGTTTTAAGTCTCTTAAACAGGTTTGATACATATTTAAATTAAAGATCACTCCAAGTCAATAAGTTACTGGTGGCCAAGAAGAAGACCAAAGATTACAAAATGAAAAACATTGTTTTAGTATGTTTTATGGAACTTAGTGTCTTTAAATGACGGATTTGCAGATTTGAGGATTTAATTATTCCACTTCATTTTCATATCTATTTAAATTAAAGGTAATCCTAAATCAATAGCTCCCTTGTGGCCATGGAGAAGATCGAAGGTCACAAAATGAAAAAAAACTTTGTCATTTTGTTTTATGTAACTTTAGTGCCTGCAATCGACGGATTTGCTGATTTTGGGATTTAATTATTCTGCGTAATTTCGGCAAATATTTAAATTAGAGGTTATTTAAAGTTACTTGTTCACTCGTGACATGAAGTCCAAAGGTCAGAAAATAAACTTTAATTGATTTTATGAAACCTTAGTCTCTACAATCCACAAATTTGCAGTTAAGATTAATTATTTTAAGTAATTTTAGCACGTATTTAAATTAAAGGCCACTTCAAGTCAATAAAGGTCAAAAGTTACAAAATGAAAAATGCCACTTTAATTTGTTTTATGAAATTTTAGAACTATCATCAATGCATTTGCAGAATTGGGGATGTAGTTCTGTGTAATTTCGGCAAATATTTAAATTAAAGGTCATTACAAGCTACTTGGTCCCTGGTGGCAAAAAAGAAGGCCAAATGTTACAAAATGAAAAAATGATTATGCCGATTTTTCAGAAATGTGTATTAGTTTTGTTTATGTATTTACTGATTTTATTCCTTAATTTTTCAGTTTGGTGAAATTCATTATAGAGACCGACCTGGAGCGTTTATTGGATTTTTAATTTGTAATTGTCTGTAGTGTTTTCTAAATTGTAGTTTGGTGTGGCGGCCTTTTCGCCCTTGAACCGCTTGTATATCGCGGCGGCATGCTGGGGGCTTTAATATCTGCCGCTACGTTTTGCCATCGCACGCGGGACGGCATATGGGCTTTTGCTCAGCCGACAAGTCTGCATACGCCGTCGGCGGCACCCTTTGATATGAAAGGTGCTGTCGAATACAAATTTCCCGCAAAAGACCTACCGCGAAGCCCGGCGCGAAGCCCGGCGCGAAGCCCGGCGCGAAGCCCGGCGGCATACGCACACCGCATCGCGGCCAATTCGGTCGTGCTAATCAACCCGCAATATACGCACTCCGCAACGCGGCCAATTCGGTCGTGCTTACCAACCCGCAAGAAACATACCTGCACCGCATCGCGGCCAATTCGGTCGTGTTTTAACATCCCGCAACATACACGAAGACATCGCAACAAGGTGGCCACCGTGAAACCATCGCCGCCGAAGCCGAAGCCGATTCAGGTGAGCGATTTGGCTTTACTTTCGGTTGATATCGGTAGCCGCCCCCAACCGCTTTCGCGCTGGCTGTTTAAGGGACGATTTGGGCCTTATCGTTTTACGTTTCAAAACGGGCCGTACTTAGTTTCCCACACCGCGAGGGCACGGCCATTTACACGCCTGCCTCTCCATAGTTAGTAATTGTCTCCAATTTTCTTTGTTTACACCAGTTCTTGCTATTCTCTTCATTTGCCATACTTTTCTCAATTCTTCTCAGTAGCATATTAAACATTTTTTTCCTGCCAATTCAAAACCTTAGCGAGATCAAGCAGGGATTTCCTTCTCTCTTTTAACTTGTCGCTATTTCATATTCCACTTCGATCCGCACATTGTTGGTCTTAGTGATCCGAACTAAATTTTGATTGTAATATCTACATTATTTTGGAATCCAATTTTAAAAATCAGAATAATATGATAAAAAGAATTTTATTTATGCTATGACAGAAATGCTGCTTACAAAATGTGAAAAGTATAGCAAAAGTCGCAGCAATATTAGAAATATGCTAACCATGTTTCTTGTTTGAGAAGGCGTTGTCCACCATAAGTTGTTAATCATTTGTTGTCTTGTGACTTCCGTTAGTTCCCAAAATTAGGAAGGGAGAGGGGAGAGATTCTATACTGTCAATGAGATTCAGGCTAATACGACTGGGCAGTTATTTGGTATTCCAGCACAAATTTTTTAGAATATTTTGAACAGAGGGAACGATGGTAGGAGAAGTGTGTGAGATTCCAGTGATGCTTACTTTGAAGACGACTGAGAATACATGTAATGTTTTTGATTATATTGTACTACTTTTCCTAATTGTAATTCTATTATATGGCTCCATACTTTTGAAACAGAGTACGTATATGGTGAAGATTTATTTTTATATCATGAATAGAGGGGTAGTAATGTAACAAATTAAAAAAAAAATAAACCAAAAATAAATTTCTAAATTCCATAATTAGGTTTTGTTATTGCGTTTTAGAGGAAAGTTTTCCCATAATTGCTTGATTAGCTGAGCTACAAGGTTCGTCTCAAAAGTAACGTAACATATATATAGTCTCTAACGATTTTTTCATTCTCCATAACAGTGCTGGAAGTTCTTTACCATGTCGTAGTCACAACCTAATATTTGCCTCTTTTTTACTTTTTCTTGTTTTGTACAATTTTGTTCTTTTTTTTACGACTGACAGTCTTTTCATCTCTTTGGGAGATTTAACACCTGATCTTATTGCTTTTGGTTTCTTGCTACTTGCGTCCTTACGTGATCTTTTCGTATGATCTTTTTATCTGTGTCCTTCTAGCAGTGTCTTGGATTCGTAATGTTAATTTTATATTCCGCCATTGCGGAAAAGTGTTTTATAGATGAGGAAAAGAAGATGAATAAAAAGATAAACCAGCTCATAGAACTAATAACTATTGTTTACTTATCGGAATTAAAAAAGTTACAAGAAGCGTGGGGAAGTCACACCTTTTATCATCTAACTGTTTAATTGATAAAGGCACGTTAAATTACAATTACAATTATTTAGGCCGCATCTTTGTTTCTTTCTGTTTTAGATGTTTATAGACGGACAGAGTGATCGTTTTTGAAGCATTGCGACATCTGAAAGCTTATGTTGAAAACAAATGTTGCCAAGAGTAAAAAATTCATATTTATTATTTCTGGGGCAAATCTTACAAAACTATTGCAATGATTGTTGATAAACGAAATGAAATTGAATTTAACCACCAGATAATTCAAAACAAGACAACGCATTGTACACGGAATCCCGAACAAACAAACGCAAGGAGAGAGATAGAGTTTGCATATGGTCTCAAATTAGCAAATGTATGGAAATTAACACTGAATGGATAAATGAGGTTGTAACAGTGTTGATGAAAAGATTCATTTAGGCAAATTAAGAAATTCAACCGAAAAGTACGCAAAATGTGCCAGTGGGATTTTAAATTTTGGCCACGATAACGAATAGCCTATAGAAACATTATTAATATTGTTTGAAGGTTCAGGTTATCCGGTATTCTTGGCATCGCGTAATTCAACAAATTTTTATATGGCGTAATCAAATTTCTTAAACGGAATTATGTTTTACATGGCTTCTTTATTAATTTCCTTTGTAGATACTTCTAGATGATAAAAATTTTTACTTACAGCTAAAATCCCTTACAATACAATATCAAATTTTAGTGTCAAAGAAAAGTGCCATTGATTTGAAAAGTTGAGTCACACGCAGAATGTCATGGATTAAGAATATCTCTGGGCAAAATAGTCGTCCAACATAAAACATAGAAGAAATTACATTTGGAATTGGAAGAGTTGGCGAAAACAGTGCAATTCCAAAAGAAACTGTGAAAAACAGAAGTCATCGATGTTAAGGTTTTCGAACATAACTGATATTGGACAAATTATCCTTTCATGGACCATGACGTTTATAGGATTGTATTCTTCTTCTCTTTCTTCCTTTGGATGTGTCACGCTTATTCTTTCAACCGTCTTTTACCCGACCGATTCATGTGGTGCCACTGCAAATCTGTTCGATTTTATTGAAACAGCGGCCCTCTTGTGCTTATGTTTCTCGTTCTAGGTCTGATAACATTAGTGATAGTGAATTAGTATTTTCTAACTATAACATTATTCAAGATGACTGACGAATATTAGTCATAAAGAATGTTTTGGCACTATTTGGCTTGTCAGATAATTCCTATCATAAATAAGATGGAGCATTTATTTGTGACTAAAATCATTTTATTTATTTTAGGGACAGAATACATGATACTCTCTTTAAGTTACATGTAAATATCACTCTGACCAAGCTAAACATCAGCAAATGATATTGGATCATGTCAAAACTCCAAATATTAAATCTTTCTAATAAATTAGTGATCTTGGTAATTTCCAACTTACTATTGAGGAGTGTCCTCTTGTACTTTTTATCGTACTCCATTAAATATTGTGTTGCCAGGTTGTATGATTGCAAAAAAAGAATATTAACTGTGAATAATTCATATAATCGCTGGATTTCAATTCAAGAGGTTGAAAAAACTGGTCTCTCCCTAACAACCAAAAAGATAGACCGAGAAAGGCACTTTAATGTTGGACACCACTTTTATATGACTCGCTATATTCACTTGGTGATTACTCACATACTACACTTGGAGAGAGGAGACAACATTATATACAGTATTAGGTACCGGTAAAGAAAATTTAAAATGTGTGCGTTCATATTTAAGCTGATATATTTTTAAATGTAAATACGAGGACAAAATTAAAGAAAGGACAATCTGATTTAGACCATATACTTGAGAAGCTCAAATAATCTTTGGAGGTCTCCTCTATTATTTCAGTGCTCACGCCTGTCCGTCAAAAAGAAATTTGTTATTGATGTCTTCCTACCACTACGTGCAACATGTAGCAGCCAGAAGGATTACAGTTGGGGTTGGACGGGAGCCATAAGACAGAAGACAAATGGTAACAAATTTGTCCTAAAGCAATGCCGGTCTTTTGCTTTGTAAATTAAAGCGAAGTTTTGTTGAAATAGATGTTCCTTTTTAGTGGTCATTTCTTCCATCCAAAACTTATGTGGGTGGTTAAGGGGTCTAATCAAATCAGCTTGATTTCCTTTTTGTGTTTATGATGAAGGTTTTTAAGTATTGTGTGTTTTGATGTTTCTTACTAACCCCTTCTTTGACCATATTCATCAGTAGTTATCAAAAAATTGTAGTCAGGGATGGGTGGGACCATAAGTCAGGAGACCAGCGGTAATAAGTTTGTCCTAAGACTACGCCTGGGTCTTTCCTGTTTAGTGAACTAAAGTGGGATTTTGTAGTAACAGGTACTTGTTTTCTGTGTTTCATTATTTTAGTTAGAGTTTCATATTGGTAGTTATTTGTAGTCCCATTTCGAAGAAATGGAACCTGAAGTCTACTAGCTGCAAATCAACCTGACGCTTTGTCTACGTGAGTTCATTACCTTCATGATGGAAGACTTGGAAGCATTTCTTGTTTTGATATTTTTTCACTAACTGTTCCTTCGACCATATTCTTGATGTAATGATTAGGATTGCAGCGGCAATAAGTTTGTCCTAAAGCCACGATTGAGTCTTTTTTGCTTTGTAAACTGAAGTAGGGTTCTCATAGAATAGATACTTCTTTTCAGATAGTCTCTTCTACCCAAATTTTTATAACTGCCTTTAACACATTTATGTCAGGTTATTTTTAAGTCTTAATTAAAAAAAAAAGGAATTTAAAGTTAACCAACTGTAAGTTAATTTGACTTTCCTTTTGTCTATGTAGGCCATTATTTCTATGATGGGAGCCTTCAAAACATCTTTTGTGTTTTGATGTTTTTGGCAACCTTCTTTTCTTTGATTACGTCCCGTATCTAGTAGTCAGAAGGGTTGCACTGGGGTTGGATAGTGGTCATAAGTTAAGAGATTAGCTGCAATAAGTTTGTCACAGCTACAAGACAACACCACTGTTCTTTTACTCGAGCTTTTAAAGCATCTTTTGTATTTTGGTTATTCTTTCTAACCTCCCCTTCGATCACGTGTCATACGAAGTAATTAGGATTGCAGTTGAGAGCTAGACGGGATCCGTGCATTAGGAGACCAGCGTTAATAAATTTGTTCTAAAGCCATACCTAGGTCTTCTTTGCCTTGTGAATTTAAGTGGGGTTCTGCTGGAATAGATTGACTTCTATCTAGAGTTTCACAGCTGCCTCCGGTGGTAATTTTTGACTATTTTTTCAAAAAATAGAGTAAAGTCAATGAACTGCAGACCTTTTGTATTTGATATTCCTTTATTAACTATTTCTTAGATCACGTTTCGCACCTATAATCAAAGCTGGATGAAGGCCGTAAGTCAGAAGACCAACGGTAATAAGTTTGTCCTAAAGTCACGCCTGTTCCTGCTTGCCTTGCAAATCTGCTGGAATAGACAGACCTTTCGTTGACGTCTTCTTCTATTTAGGAATTTACAACTGTCTCCAGTACATTTGTAGTGATTAGGTTCCTCCTCGAAAAAAAATGAGTCTAAAGTCAGCCAGCTACAAGTCAGTTTAACTTTATTTTTGCTTACGTAGGTCATTATTGCTATAATACAGGCCCATAGATCATCTTTAGCGTTGGAATATTTCTTACTGACTTTCGCTTCGATTACAACCCGTATCTAATAGTTAAAGAGATTGCAGTCTAGGCTGGAGAAGGCTACAAGTCGGCTGACCTGCGTCATTCTATAGTCACGGGTGGGTTTTGGTTGCTTTGTAAACTAGAGCGAGGTCCTGCTGGAATATGTATTGCTTTTCAATGATTTCCTCTTTTAACAATGGTTTCATAATTATCTCTAGTGCGTGATGTCGGTGGTTATGACATTAGTCAATCAGCTGCAAGTCAGCTTGACTATTTTTGTCTATATGAGTCGTTATCTTCACCATGACAGATTTCAAAGTTTCTTTTGTGTTTTGATGTTTCTTAATAGTTCTTCTTTTGACTACGTTTCAGACGTAATAGTTTTTTATTATTACAGTTGAAGCTGGACAGGGGCCATAAGTTAGGATACCAGCGGTAATAAGTTTTTTCTTAAGCCTTGTTAATCGGAGCGAGATTTTCTTGAAATACTACAGCCCGTAATAATCAGCATTATTGTAGTCAGGGATGTATGGAATTACAAGTCAGGAAACCAGCAGTAGTGAGTTTGTTCTAAGGCTACATCTTGGTCTTCCTTGCTTTGTAAATCGGAGCAGAGTCCTACTGAAGTTTTTAGATAGACTCCTATTTTATCTAAGGGTGCAGAACTCTACGGTACTAGACATCGGTGATTTGGAGCGTAAACTCAACTAATGGTAGGTTAACTTAACTTTCTTCTTACCACATGAACTATTATAGAGACCTTCAAAGCTTTTTTTGTTTTGATGTTTTGATGTTTCTTAATAACCTGTCCATCGACTTCCTTTTATAGTAGTAAAGAAGGGTTGTAATTTGAGTTACACAGGGGCCATGAGCCAGATCAGCGGTAATAAGTTTGTTCTAAAGCCACGCCTGGGTTCTCCTTGTCTTGTAAACAGGAGCGGACTCTTGCTGATATAGGTACACCTTTTCATTGATCTCCCTTTTATTTAGGTCTTTACAATTATCTGTGATCATTCTTGGGCCTTCCTCAAAAAAGATGAAAAGCTGAAAGTCAGCTTGACTTTTCATGTGGGCCATTATCTCCAAGAGGGAGAGCTTCAAAGCATTTTCTATTTTGTACCCTTTACCATGTTCCACACATGATAGTCAGATGATTGCAGTTGGGTTTGGGCGGCGGCTGTAAACTGAAGCGGGGTTCTCCGTTCCACTGGTGGTTTTACAACTGTCTCAAGTTGATCAGATCTTCCTCAAAGAAATGGGACCTGAAACCAATAAACTGCAATTTAACTTATTTTCTGTTTACGTATGCCATTATCTCTATGATGAGGGTCTATAGAGTGTTTTTGGCGTTGTAATGTTTCTCATCAATCTTTGCCTTGATCGCAATCCACATAGAGTAGTTAAGAGATGGTAGTCGGCGCCAGAATAAGCTACAAGTCGATGGACCAGCGTACTAGAGGTTGTTTTAAAGCCACAAATGGGTCTTCTTTGCTTTGTTAGCCGCAGTGGCCACCTTTTAGGGATTCGCATTTGCCTGCAGCAGATTGAAGAAATACTGCACCATCTGCTTTACTGCTCCATCAGAGTCAGTAGTAATCTTCTTGTGGCGGACAAATTTGCCTAAAGTTTTGGCTACGTCATAAATTTGGATCTTCTTATAGTCACATCATACAATAACTTTCATGATCAAGTTTTTGACCTAACGTGATTCCTGTATTGTCGTGCTGTGGTTATATTCTCTTTTGTTATTGTTGATGCCTGTGATTTGTATTAAATGACCTGACATAGAAGTCGGCCAGACTCTGAATTCGAATTTGTCTTGACGACCCTTGTTTCAAGGAAGTTTTAGATAAGTTCATCTTATGTAATCTTTTAATAGTCAAATTAAGGCAAAGATGGAGAATTAGTGTTTTTAAGTTGACACGATGATCTGTCGATGATTTAACTTTCAGATTAACGACCACTTTTATTTAATTTATTGATTATGTCTTATACGTTCAAGTTCTGAATTGCGTTAATTTGCCGCATCCTCTTTACGAGGCCAGCTCAACGTTGCGGATACTTCGAGGAAATTTTGTTGGCAACGCTTACGAGGTGCTCTACTTCGGCGAAGCCCATTAGGCAGTCAAAGCTGCTCACGAAATGCGCCCTACAAACACAGAAAGAACAGTTCGCCGCAGACGTTTGCACTTTAGTAACTCTGAAGGATAATCAATAGCGCTTTTTGCTGAAGCTGAAAGCCTCGACCTTTTTGTTCCAAATCGCTTGAAGCCGCCAAAGTTTTTTCGTGGCCATTTATTTAGCACCAATGCAGCACTTATTCCCTTCAGTTATTTTATGCTTTATATATCTATTTTTTGTGGTTTAAATACCAGGAAGGATCATTAATTAAATTGCACAACTTAATTTTCGGCCTCTTTCACTGAATTGTGATTTAAAAATTAAAAATTAAAAATCGACTACTTAGGTGATTTTCAAAATAATTCCCCGTCGTCGATTTATTTGCATTACCGTTCCACTTCGAAAATCATTTTTTGTTGTTCAACGGCACTTTTTTTAGTTGAAAAAATGCAGCCTCATAAGTACTACTCGTTGTTCGACAGTGTTTTCATAATTGAGTTATAGGTTATATTGGTAGAACAGAAATTTCTTGCAGTTCGTTTTAAAGCTGACAGATGGCGCTTCATAGCGACTGTGTTCTATTATAGTTTGAAGTTAAGAGCCGTGGAGTAGCTGCTGCACATGTTAATACTGACACCACTTTTATTGTGAGTTTTTTAATCACACGCGGTAGTTGATTTAATTTTTTGATTGCATTTTATCGCAAATTGGTTTACTTGATCGCAATTCACTTATAACTATCCAGTACTTGGGTTAGTTCACACTTCCAGCTGTAAGTAATGTAAGCCACGCCTTGTTTGATTCGTCTATGCTCGGCTGTGATCGATATACGTCACTGTAACGTCACATGAAGTACATTAATTCTAATATACCCAAGCAAGTCAACAGTTTTGTCCAAACGTGGATGGGTGGATATGATTATGGTTAACAATTCAAACAATTTGGATTTAAGTTTTCATACTGCTGGTATTGGGTTTTGAGACAATACTTTTAACCGTGACTAAAGTATTAAGACGAAAAAATGTACTTGTCACAGGCAAAATTTGAACTGATTATTTCCCGAACGATTAGTCCAACTGTCATATTTAAACGCGAAGTGTTTTGCTTGTAGATTAATTCAAACGCCTTACACAGTCTTGGGGATTATCGCAATATTGCGATAGACTTTTAATGGAATTTAAAACAGAAATTAACATTTGCGTGTCGCTTAAAATCGTTCTAACTGCTAAAAGTATATTCACCAAACAGAAAGCAAGTCACTTGTTAAGCCCAAATCAATAAAATACTGGTATGCAAATGAATTATGAAGATCTGCAGTAGTTAGGCAACCAGTATGATCAGTGTTTCGGCTGCAGTCGACGAGATTCGGCGTACTACGCCACGTTTGAAAGTTTGAAAGAACGAGGTTTTATTTTTAAAGAAAATTGCAATTTGCGTTTTATGAGTTATGAAACTGACGCGTGTTCACTTTGCTTTTATGGGTCTCCATAAAATAAAATAAATATTGGAACTTTTGTGTAATAAAAATTTAAAAATTCCATTGTGTTTAAAAAAACCTTAATATTTGCCGTGTGTACGGAAAAAATCGATCAAAAAATACGGCAGGAGGGGGAACTTGGCCTTTCTCCTTGTAGATATTACTGTAAAAAGAGTTACTGAAGTTGGAAGAAATAATAATTTAGCATATACAAGGGCCGTTCGCGTTAAAATATTTTTTATTTTTGTTTAGGGAATGTATGTTGACTACAAGTTATGAGGTTGAACCTAAAACTGAAGTTTGTTACTTTTAACAATAATTTTGATTGGCTTTTGCTACAGCTATATTTAAAGTTTCAAAAAAAGAACATACGAACTTAGGGTTTACTTTAGATCTGCATTTTTCGCAGAAGTATGACAGAAGTTTTTGAAAGTTGTCAGTTGGTTCTCACATAAGGATTACTGTGACGTCTAAAAAATTGATCAACCACCATCCTCAATTTTTTTCTAATGTAGTAATATAAATGTAGTTATTTGGGGGCATTTAAAAATGATTGGCACTGTAATTGTTTTCTCCTCATTAATATTTTAATAGGGGGGCCTGACTACACATTTTATTAGACGCTTTTTTTTCAATGTTTTTGCAGTTTCGCAAAACTATTTTTTTCTATTTTTATTTTTTACTTCTTTAAGTTTATTGTAATATTTATTTGCTTCTGTAAATTTATATGCTATTCTTTTAGTACTTTTTGTCTGTTCTGTTTTCTTCTTACCGTTACTTATTTTGTAAATATGTTTGTTGGGGCTTATTTGAATTAATATATTGTTGTTTTTCCGTTTATGTACTTATTTTTTTATTTTTATTATTATATTTTATTCATTTTTTGTTACTCCTAATTTGTTTTGATATTTTTTATAAAATAGTCCTAAGTCTTACTCCTTTATTACAGTTTATTTTGTATTATATTTGGGTGTCTCATGATATTGCTGTATTATTTTCTCTTATATCTTTAATTTTTGGTTATGTTAAGTTGAATTATTTCTCTGGGTTATCGTTAGTTTGTATTATTTCATATTTACTTTAATATAATCTTTATACTCCCTCTTTGTCCTTATTTAAGCTTTTCCGAATTAATTCTTCTTTTCTTTAATTTTTTAAATTTTATTAAATATATACGTAGTGGGTGAATTTAAATTTTTTCTTCAAAGTCTTCAGCCACAACAAACTGATGGTCAGCGAATAATAATGTACATACATTTCTTTCCCCAATTTTGATCCCTATATGATATATTTTTCTTATCTATAATTTTAAGGGGAAGTTAAAATATATTTTAAAAAGACCATAAGAAAGGCAGCAATCTTGTCAAAGACCTTTACTGACCTCCCATTTCTGACTACCCATTTCTAGTTTTGACTTTACTGGTATTATATCAAAAAATGTTATATGCATACCTATCATTTGCATCTTGTGTATTTAGCTTTCGTCTGATGAGCTTTTCAATTTCTTCGTCTTAATAGTAAGTTTCCAAATTTACATGTTTAACTTCTCCTAGGACTCTTTTTGCTGATTGGTGCAAGTATTTTTTAGGGTATCGTACATGTATTCTGGGGATCTGTCTGTACCATTTCTTAATTTTTTTCCATCCTCATTTTATATAGGAATTGGGCGGATTAGTTTGAGAAACTGTTTAAATTATTTTTGAGATATTTGGTTTGGGTGGAATTTTGGTTTGTTATGTTTAGCATTTGTTCATGTTTAGGTGTTGGTGATATTATTTTTAAAAGATGTAATCTGATCTAGATGTGGTTCCTCTTTTTATTACTTTATATTAATATTTTGTTTAATGATATAATAATCCATAATAAATTTTAAACTTCTTTTTTCTTGTACCCATGTAAATTTTAGAGATTTCCTTGTGTTGAGAGAATCCATTTAACACCTTTAGTGCAAACTGTTCACAAAATTCTATTATCCTAGTTCTGTTGTCATGTAATATTTCCTCCTTGTAGGAGCCAATTAGCTGATCTTCTGCTTTTCTTTCAACGTGACCATTTAAATCGTCTAAAATCATTTTGTATTACCTATATTACTTAATAAGTCCAAGAGTTATTCAAACATTGTTTTTTATTTTACGTCGGTATTAGCATTTGGGACATACATACCCATATGATATGAATAGGACGTCCTAATAGTATTAGTTCTACTGTAATTATATATATAGTTTTTAATGGTTATAGACTCCAGATTTTGTTCCTCGACCTCAATATAGTTGAAGGTAGTTGTTTTTCATTTCACTCTCTTGTCCCTTTCTTTTGGTCTCGTTAAGGACTGCCATGCGTATTATAAGATTTCAGTTCATGGAATACTTCATCTTCTTTCTAATTTCTTGGACGTTCCAACATCACAATTTAATTTCTTTGCGTCTTTTCTTGGGTATTTGATCTTGTTTATTTTCTCTTTTTTGTACGTTCGGAATATTTAGCATAAACAAAATAGCCACCTCTTCCTGAATCCAATAGGGTTCTCTCTCTTTGAGTTATGTTCATCACTCTGGAACTGTTCTTTTTTGTCAAATTTTTCATTTTGTTTATTTGGTAAAATTTCATGCATTAGGTTGAAGGCCGAACGCCACTTTCCTCTCCAACCATTCACAACACAGAGAACCGACGCTGTTTGCAGTCGCTTATTATGAGACAGGCGCTCTCTTTGTCATTAGGGTGTAAGAATCTTCTTTTTCCTCCAAAAATGGTTGACCGCGTGGCTATCTGAACCCCAGGTTAGGGACTCTTACTGGGTGCTTTCAACCGGCTCAGCTGAACTTAGGTTTTTTAACGAAGTTGTTATCCCCATCCTTTCTTATCCTGGCTTGGGACAGGCAATGGCGGAGACTGGTTTTCATTTCTTATTTCTATTATCTGCCAAGTTGTTGTACTGGACCTTCTTTTATTACTATGTTTATTTTATAGTATTGGAATATTATTACCTTTCTTTAATATTATCAAACAACTGGTTAAGTTTATGTTTGTAAAAATCCTATCTATGGAGTTTGAATATTTTGCTTCTTCTGCATAGTGACTAAGATTTCTACGGTATAGTTCCTACTACTATCTATAACTTGGATTCTATTGAATTTTAGTCCAATAGACCAAAACATCACAACATATTTTGTAGGTCCTGAACTAAAATTCTTTCATTGGGACAAATGAAATCGAAAATATAGTATAGGAAAGGGAGAATGAGGAATAAATATTTTAAAGAGTACATAAGTTATAAACGATCAACAGCAAACGTCTTCATGAAAGTTTTTCTTATAGATTTGATCTTTAATGTACCTAATAAATTACCCGCGTAGTGGAACAAAACAACAACAACGAATTAGTTTAATGAATAGAGTAAAAGGAGATCAGATAACTAGAGACTAATTTGTCATGTGTGACAATGACATGTCCTATATGCAGGAGATAATAAAGATATTTTTTAATCTTCAAGGATACAACGCATTAGCAAAGATAACAAAGAAAAATGAAAGCTGTGCGCGCGGTTACTTACTTTGCCTCGCTACTACTTCTTAAGGTGTTCGTACCTTTTGTGGAGGCTGAGGTGTAGAGGGGGCTCACGTGGGGCACAACTCTCGGGAACCTTCTCATGCCCTTGTCGGCGGCGGCGGCCTCGGCTGCCAACTGAAACTTCGGCGGCGGAAACTTCGCCCATAACTTAATTTGCGCCGCTCGGACAGGCCGTAGGAGCGTCGCGGCGCGCCTAGCACTAGCGTGCTGGGCCGGGGGCGGCGACGCCCCCGGGCCCGCAGTAGGACTGAACCATTGCTTGCGATTCAGCCGGGAGGAACTAGGCCAGGGCCTCCAGAGACCCTTCCTTGCGTAACGGGTTCATTCACAACTTCTTCGAACGGCTGAGCGGCACGCGATGTCGGAAAGCCCGATACGCAGTTACAAAATGCGGAACAAAATATTCATGAGATTATGACGAATTCTGACAGTGGAAACGCGAACGCGTGCACGTGGGTGCGCCCCTTAATAAAACGGCGTTTGCGGTTTATGAGGGAGAGGATTTTATGGGTTTTTTATCCCTTTTTATTGTACAGAAACTACTTCATCAAAGGACCATCTTTTCGGCAGAAAGTTTTGTAGAAGAGCAACTAATTTGTCTAAATATCTAATATACCAATACATCTGTTGTATTTTTTGATAAAACCATTCGAGACTAATGACATTGGTTACTTTTAGAGAAGGTATTGGATTATTTGATAATTAGGGCGATTTTGTATAAGATGGCGACACAATTTATTTGGCAACGTTCCGAAAAGCAAATGTAACTCTTTGAGCAAAAGTAGGTCAAACTTGAGCCAAAGGCCATTATTGATTTTATTTTGCAAATCTTTAAAGTTTCTAGAAAAATAAGGAAATATGAGTTTGGTTACTTAGATTGAGGTAGAATTAGAAGAAGTATATGGGGTCTCATCGACATCAATGAGGATTGTTTTTGGACAAATGAATTTAAACAGCCCCGAAATTAAACCCCGATCTAGACGCTTAGTTGAAGTAATTACAATGGATGTAGTTGAAGAAGTGTATAATATCCCAATAGATAGGTAGTTTTTTGATCTGGCTATCGTAAAATGAAAATGGTTGTAACAACTAATTGCGTACCAACGCTTCAAATGTTACGAGGGTGAATCAAATATAAACGAGACTTTTGATCTCGGGCGCGCAATATTAACGCGCGAGAGTTCTCGCTTCGTCAGGTGTGGGTAGGGATGTCAGTACCCGTCGTGACAATGCCTGAGCAGGAGGTGCCGTCGTCAATTACGCAGCGTATTATCATTAAATTTCTCGCCACTGAAGGTGTAAAACCGGCTGAAATCCTGAGGAGATTGACTGCGCAGTTTAAGGAAGAGACACTGTCACGAGCCAGAGTGTTCGCATGGCACAAAAAGTTCGTGGAGGGGCGTGAGAATGTTGAAAATGAAAGCCATGATCGCCGACCTCGCACCAGCATCACCAACGAAAACATCGTTGGCGTTCAAATATTTATTGAGGGTGACAAGCGTCTAACCATTGATGACATTGCATCTGAGATTGGAATAAGTTATGGCAGCACTTTCTCGATCATCACAGAGGAGCTAGGGTTTCGTTTATAGTTGAATACCCTCCCTACAGCCCTGACCTATCGCCCTGCGACTATCACCTATTCGGTCCTCTCAAGGAAGCCATGGGAGAGCATAGATTCGACAGCGACAAGGAGGTTGAGGTCTATATGCGCAATTGGCTGGAAACACGACCAACTTCATTCTACGAGGAAGGCATTTCAAAATTAGCTACACCTTGGGAAAAATGAGTTTCTAAATCAGGAGATTATGTAGAAAAATAATCTGCTATTCTTTTGTTTCAAGTTCAAATAAAATATTTTTAAAAAAATAAGTCTCGTTTGTATTTGATTCACCCTCGTATATAGTCGTCAAATCTCTGTCTTCCAAGTGGTTTTTTAGTGGTCTAAACAAATGAGAATCTCCGGACTGTAGAAGGACATTTTGGTGTAATGCAAAATTCATTCTTAATTTTTTGCTAAGTATAAGGGTTGTCGTAAAGGAAGATAACGTCTCAGATTGTAAATTCACATCTTTTCCGGCGATATGTGAGTTTTCCTTCATGCTAAAGTTGACAGAAGCAATTTCAGCAACGATTAATTGGTGATCACCCTTGAAAAGGCCAAGGATAATGCAGATATCCTACTCGGTCACGCTGGTCCTCAGGTGATGCCTGTGGCCTTTATTTTTAACCGCAGGCCACGTGTACACTTGAGTCTTCTTAAGGGTTTACACTTGAACTATATCTTACCAAAATTTTGAACAGTTTTAGGCTCACCGTCACAACTTGATGACAATTCATTGCGCAATGGACAAGGGTATCTCTTACTTTGACATGATGTCTCAACTACCCCAACCGCTTCTCTGGTACTGAAACCATTGCTGCCTTAGTCCTCTTTGTACTGCTCATACTATTTACTATAGTCTGGTTTTATGCTTTATTGCCCGGTACTCGTAGTTTTTTTTTGTAGAAATGTAAATTTTACGGAATTAAAGAGTCTTCTCGTAGCTGTTACTCTTTCTTTTTTATTGTTTAGTTTTCTCAGATCCAAACTATATTTGTCTCTGTCGTCATTAAAAATGTAATTTATCCTTACTTTGAGAACTACTTGAATAAAAACTGTTAGAAAATGAAATGACAAATTGAAAAGAAAAAGAGGACAAATAAATGATACTTTAAACGAGAAGACTTTTATATTTGCTTTCCTTTAAAGAATAGTTCCATTCTTATTATTATTGTAGATCTTTTTAGATCATCTTAATCTCTTGCTTTAGCTCAAGTTTGCTATCCCTTGATTGCAAATTGGTTATTTTCAATTATTACGGGAAAAGTTTTTATGTGCTTGGTACCGCTTGTCTATTTTGGATGTTGTTTTTCTTTGTTCTATTTAAACATTTTTTCCTTTATATTATGAAGTTAGGTGTTCTTTTGAGATGTTAAAAACTAAGAGACTTAGAAACTAAGCGATTTATAAACATACAAAACGGAATTCCAAAAATTTTAGCCGTTCTTCAGTAGGGCCGAGATTAGGAATGGGTTTTGATACTGACATCATGTTGGAATCAATGTGTTGTATTCCTACTATGCACATCAAAACATTTCTTTTTAAATGTTTCCATTTGAAAAAGCAGCATTTCTTAATTATCTATCTATACATTTGAACAGAAAGCAAACAAATAAATGTGGCACGGTTCTCGGCTCATGATTTACGCAAGGAAGTCCGTGCGTGGTAAATAAAGACAGTCTATAGATTTGAACGGAAAGTAATCTAAGACGGATGACATTAAATTTAGCGTAACGATGCTCTGAGCTCTTAATTTATACGAGGAGGTCCTTGCGTTCGTATACGCTTATCGGGGCTGCTCTCGCTCCTTGCTGAATGGTCGGGAGGCCGCGGCTGTCATCGGGCCGCTGCATTGCCGAACGCAAAAATCGCGTTTGTTACGGCCATTTGATTTGCTTCCGCCTAGCAGAGCTTAGATTGTAAGTTAAATTCTTGATTCAGGGAAAAAACCGATCCAGGAAAAAATTTATATATTCCAATCTTGCAAAAATTTGAGGGGAAGCGGGTGAAAAATTGTCATCCTAGGACGCGAAAATACCTTTGGCGGACAACCGCTAGTCTAATTACAATTGAACAACTATAAATTTAAAGGAAGTTAACAAATTGAAACTCATATTTGGAGGATTCAAAAATGTGTATCAGAGTAAAGTATTGTCGATAATGGCGTCTAGTTTTACAATTTCTTTAGTCCTAGTGTAAAGAATACTAAAAAACTCACATGCTCGCTATAGTTATTAAAGATGAAGCTACAGGTTCTAACCTTTACCATTTTTTCGTAACAGTTGTGTGAGGAGTACGTGAGTCAAATATAAAATGGAATTTCTATTTATGTGCCTTGAAGATAACCGAAATGGATGGCCTATTCTGAACGTTCTTCCCGTATAGTACCTCGCACTGCTGTTTATTTAGTCAGAAGTAAAATATATCTTCGTCAGTAGCGCGCCGGATTATTATAAATTTTCTCACGATAGAGAATGTAACACCTTCTAAAAACATTCTTGAGAAGACTTAAGTGTGATTATAGCATACATTTTTTTAAAGGTTTGAAACTGAAGGTCACAATGTTGCCCGCGGATCAGCATTACTAAGGACAATATTCACATTATTCTCTACCTTTTTAAGAGTGATCGTCACTTAAGGGTTGTCTCAATAAGAAAAATTTCTATTTTTCTATTTTTATTGCCTGTAAATGTTTTTTGTCTTTATTCTTTGGTTGGTTATGTTATCTTATAGTCATCTCTGAAGTTTCCTTATTCTTCGTTCTTTGGTTTAAAAGATCGCCAATCAGTACGACCTGTACTAAATTGAATATGTTTTTTGCTTACATAGTTTGTAACTATGTTTTTCTTGTTTTAGTTCCCTTCTTACTATTTAATGTATAGTAGCGGCCAAAAATCTATGGCATTCACGTGAACGGATCATCCGATTGATTCTTTGTTGGCGTTTGGTAGCTATTAGAGTTCGACTGCTATATGTCATATTGGACACTTTTGCAAAATTGTACTAAAAATTGCCAAAATTCAGTTATTGGCATTTTAAAAAATTTTCATTTTTGTTTCAATTGCCGTAGCAGTTGGCCAGAATGACAATGACTATAAATAAATTTGTGAAGTGTTAAGCCAGTTTTGTGCAATATTTAGGCTTTCTATCTCCAGTCGTTCGGTGTACTTTAACAAAGTTAACGCATTCCCTTCGGAGTGCGGCACTTTTTTTGGGTTAGGTATGGCACAAAACCTTCAATTTAACTGATTAAGCGGATCAGTGGCGTGTACTGTGAAGTGTCAACATGTTTCTTCAGCAAGATACTGGTGTCTGACCTTAGCAAACATTTTCAGAAGTTAGCGTGAACTCTTCCACACTTCGCTTGTCCTGTTGAACGGTTTGACTTGCTTGGAGACTCTTTGAGTACCAGCTCGGCTAAAAATCTATTTGTGTTTTTCCCAGTTATCTGCAACCATACCTAAGTATGTATGGTTTGAATTAGTAAGCTGCTTATCATAATGTATTTTTCTAACCAAATTCAAAATTATGCTTCCCGGGTTATAATTTATTTCTTTAATTGTAGATTAACATGATGGTGTTCCAAAATGGTCAGTCACTATGAAAAGAAATTCTTTTATAATATTTTTAGCTTGACATGTTTTATTTATATGATTTTCTGCGACCTTTTTTCTTGTCTAGTGTATTTTTTAAATGCTTGTTTCTTTCCATTTTTCACCATTTCGTTAAAGCATTTTGTTATGCGCGTTCTTTTTTACGTTTCCCATTTTATGCCTACATCTTTCTTTTCTATTCCTGTTTTAGTTCTTCCGTTATCAATTCTCTATATCTTTTCTAATTTTCTACATTATTCACTTTCTGTAGTTTTATCTCTTTGATCATTTTTACTACTTCTTTTCCTAGATTTCTTAAGATAAATTTTTCTATTAAAAGTTTATGGTCCGTATCTAACTCTGCTCCTTTGTATACTCTTACGTCTTTTATCTTTGGTCTTAAAGTCTTGCTGAAAGTTATATAGTCTATTATGTTTTACTACGTCTTACCTTCTTATATGTATATTTCAGTACGTCTTTGTGTGCAGATATTGGGTTTTTCATCACTAGCTGACCTTTTCGTTATTATTTACAGTTTTTTTTTCCATCTTCCTGTCATCATTACGTGTTATGTTTTTCTCTGCATATTTCCATTGTTTTCTGGAGTTCCTCATATAGGTCTTTATTTTTATCTTCAGAGGTATTAATTACACACACTATTTCTGGCAGCGCTAAATCTATTTTTGTTATTCTCTGGCTTATTACGTCATATCCTATTGCAATATTTTCTATTTCTTCGCTTGTTATCACTCCTATTTTTTTTGTTGTTCTGTTTGTTAGTCCTATTCCTGAATATCTCAGTGCGTGTTTCTTATGTAATAATTTTAAACCTTTATATTTTGCTTTGTTACTCCTAGTATTTGTCTATCATATCTTAATATTTATTCTATTTCATGCTCATCATGCACATAAAATTGAAAATCAAAGAAATGTTTGCAAATATTTAATAACAAATACGTTTTCAATTCAGTCCTGGTAACAGACAAAAAAAATTTCAAACTACCCGGAATAAGTACCTGTAACTTATATGTGAAACGCAAGTTGTGCTTAAAGAACAAACTTACCAATTTTTTCCGCTACTATGAGATGCTATTTTAAAGTAAATATTCAATTTGAGCTGTATTCAACGTGCAGTACACAAAAGTGGTTTGATAGAAAGACTAAAAATGATGAAAAAATTAATTTTATTTTTCAACGAAAATGGCCGCGCGCACATTCTGGCTAGCAGCAATCACAGTGCATTGCCAGATGGACAGCTCTGAAGAGACCGTGAAACAAGCTAGACGACTGTTATTTTTTTTAGGAAGTTTATGTAGATGGTTTGTAAAACTCCGCTTATCTTGTTAACTAGTTTTCTTCTAAAATTCCTCTCATGGTTATGGTACTACCTAGATATTTAAAATGATGGCAACACATCCCAGTTTTACATTCGCATTTATATTTTCTCTTGCTATTATAGCCATTTTTGCCTTTTCTGTGTTGAGTTCAAAGTTATAGTTCATTATCACTTCCTTCCATACTTCAAGATTTTTTATATATGATTTTCTGTATCAGCACTACATCATTATTCTTCTACGACTAATCGTTTTGCTGCCGCATACATGGGGTATTCGTTTGTGTTCTTTATTTGTGTGTAAGTAGATTTATTATAGTATTCTATTTGCTCTGTATTCCTTTGAGCCTCCAAGTTAAGGTGTGGCTCTTTTGTTCCAGTTAAATCCATAAACTTGACCAATTTGGTGGTACTTTATTGCATCCAGTCTCTTTGGCGAGTTTGATTTTAGACATAACTCTCATTACTTCTAGATCTATTTGATCTTCATCAGACTTTGCTACTCTGGTATTTCCTTGTTCAATAATTTGATTTTAATTTGATCCATTAGTTATTGAGTATTGGTCTGCGTTAGTAATACCTAGAAGTATTCTTTTCATAGTGCCAGCGTGGTCCCGTGGTTGAGGGACGGGCTGCGATGCTGACGGACCAGGGTTCAATTCCCGGTGTTCTCTGATGCCTGGCGGGTGGCCTACTCAGTCACTAAAAATAATTGAGTACCTGCGTTCATTCGAATAAGGGGTAATAATGAGGGTCGTCTTAAACGCGGTGCTTGCCACATCGCCCCGTATCAGAGATGGTGCGCGACGAGCGAGCAGAGAGAGAGCGAACGTATGAGAGCCTTAACCTCTCAGTTCGCAGGCCGTGCTCCGACGCGGGGCGTAGAGCCTTACCATTATTATTATTCTTTTCATATATTGAATTTTTTATTTTCTTCAACTGTTACATTTCCTTACTTAGTTTACACTTATTTCAGTTGTGTCTCTTATTTGTTCTTGAAAGAACTTTAAATTTTATAAAGTGAGTTTTGGTTTTTTTCTATTACTCTTTTCTAACTCCTTCAAGCTTTCTTTTTTTATTTGATAATAGCTTCTGATTTGTAAGCTTCCTGCGCCTAATTATTTTGTGTGTTATTATGCTGTGTGTTTCTTGTTTTTTTGTTTTATTTTTTCCACTTTTTCCTTTGTCCTTACTGACTATAGTCATATCTATCCTACCTGCCGTCTCTTAAAGAAAATATTCGCTTCTAATTTCATATCCACATTTCACTCTTACATGCTTGGAGATTTTTATGTTTTTGTTATATATTATCTATCTCTTCTTTGGATTTAGTACTTTTCTTATTATTTTATATATATATATATATATATATATATATATATTTGTGTTGGTAGAAGATTTTTGTAATCGTAAGACTGTTATATGAATAAAATTTCAAGAGTCTCTTGTTGTTAACTTCTTTGTCCTTGAGGGTCAATTATCCCTTTCCATTTGATGTGTTCCTTGATTCTATTGTATTTTCAAGTTCATTCCAAAATTTATTCTTTTTAGCCCTTGGGTCGTTTTGACTAAATCCATAAACTATTATTACTACGATTATTGTAATTTTGTTTATATCTAACATTATTTTTAGAATTATTTCATAATTAAACCCGTATTCCCTGACATTCTCTATGTTATCTTTCTTGATTACGCATGTCACTCCTGCCAATCCCTCGAGTTCTTTACAAATTAACAGTATGCCATTTTTTATAATTAAGCTGCCAGTTCCTATCGTTTTACTCTCAGTAATTTCTTTTAGTTAGATTGTACTTTTCCAGTTCTTTTGCTATTTCAAATTCTTTGCCTACAGTCCTCTAACATTCCCAGTTTCAATTTTCCTTATATCGTAGTTTAATTTGTTAACCTTAGTCATTACCTTTTGTGTCTTTATTTTTTGTCTTTTTGCCTCTGAACTTTATATAACCGTTCCGTCGCTTAGACACTAGTGCGTAGACACTATACTTTCCAGTAAATTAATAGCTGTCTTGCCATAATCAAAGTAGAAGAATTGTTTACTGGGTAGTCTATTGAAGGAAAACTGAGAATAAAAAGAGAGCATATAAATATGATAAAACGAAAACCAATAAAAATTGAATTTAGATTAAGAATGAACTACGAAAGAAACAATAAAAGTGGAATCCTAAAGGAAATATTAAAAAACAGTTTTTTAACGTCATGCAGGTGATTTATAACCGCTATAAATATAGTAATTGATATTTCACTGCTAGTGTAATGTACAGTACTTTTTAGCTGTTTTATTGATTCTTCTTTGTTAGAGATATGAAAATAAATTTCAGTGAGTCACTGCGAGCAGTCGTTGCATTTATTACATTCAGCTTATGCAGGAAATGGGATTTGGGGGTTTAAATCGTAAATGCGCGGCGAGACGCATAAAAATTGCCGTTTTATCCTTGTTAGAGGTGAGTCACGGGTTTCAGTAGCTGCTTTCGTTATATGAGAGAGCTAGTGTGGCATTACAATTAATTCCCTGCGTGTTAGAGAAGCATTTATATGCTCAAATATATCACACCAAAAGAGAATTATTTGGTAAGGCACTTCAGTAAGGTACAAAGTGCTAGAGTTGTTAGCAAAATTTCCGTTGTTCAGGTTTTTATCCATTTGTGCAAGTATGGGAGTGAATCGGATATAAATCAGTTTTTTTAAAGCGCTATGAAGTGAACGGAGAGGGGTGCGATGGATAAAGGGTACCTTGCACTGACGTTTCATTAGTCAGAAGGCACAGTTCGTGTAATTTCTGCGCAAAGTATTCTCTCCATGTTTCGATTATTTTCCTTTTGTCTATTCTAATCAGATTGTTTCTAATTACTTTTATTTCTTTTCTTTGAGTTCCTCTCATTTTCCTTATCTTAGCCCAGAAAATTATATTGTTTACTTTATATAATTCATTTATTTCATTCCCAAATTCCTACCAGCTTTTTTGATTAGCTTTCTCTACTATCTGTTTTGTTCTGTTTTTTCTTCTGATATATTCCTCTTTGTCTTGCTAGTCTAGCATATTTTTTCCAGGTCTTCTTTTTTTTGTGGGCCTTCTCTTTTATCTAGTTATTCCACCATGTTGTTCTTTTTTTGTTGTTACTTACTTTGCTTATTCCACAAATTTCTGTTGCTTTTCTTGTATTTTTAAGTGAATTTTGTCTTTCCTCTAATGTTCACTCTTTTTTCAGTTCTAGTTTATGTGATTCCTCATCAATCTCCTGTTGGTATTTTATCTTACTACTTTCATCTTTTAGTTTCTTTATTATTATATTTGGAAACTTATTTTCTTTTTCTTCCGTGTATTCCACATCACTCTTACTAGTCTATGGTTTGTTCCTAATTTGGCCTCCTTTTCTGTTTTGATTTGCTGAAAATTCTGCCTTAATTATGGTGTATACGTTATATAATTAATTATACTTCTCGCTTTTCTTTCCTCTGCAACAAAAGTTTATCTATCTCTATCTAACTCTTGATTCCAAAAAGTGTTTTCTATTATTAGATCATTTATTTAGCAGAACTTTTAACATTTTTCTTTTATTTTATTTATTATTCCATATATTTCAATTTCATATTCTTCTTACTTCATTTTTCTTCCCTGTCAATGAAGTTATATTCCATATCCCTATTGCTATTTTTTGATACTCATTTCTTATTCATTTTTGTCTTTCTGCTTTTTAATTATTTTGCTTTTGCTATTCGTCATAATATTTCCTTTTCTTTATTGTCTTGACCCTTTTTACTCGCCATTGTTGTTTCTAATTTCAACCCTTGTTATGCATCGTTAGTTTTTCTTATTTATTCGATCCCGTAATCTTTAACTGTTCCTCCTTTATTATGCCCTCTTCTATCTTTTGGTTCTCTGGGGATTTTTGACTAAATGACTTGGTTTTTTTATGTTTTGTCCTGTCTTTATATACCTATTATTAATATTACTTGTTGATTGTACTTTTTTAATTAATTATTTGTTTCATCCCGAGTCTTCTCATTTCTTCTACTCTCTTATTTCTACTATTCTTAATTGTTCCAGTGCGACCTCGTCTCCATCTACTATCAATTAATCATTTCTTAATATAACTTGATGCCCTTTGTTCTTCATTTGTTTTATGTAACTCATTTGCATTTCTTTAGTATTATTCTTCATTATATACTTTTGTTCCCTTTAATTTAGTTTGTCTAATTCTTTGATTCCATTAGAATAAAGTGGGTTTTTTCTCCTTCCTGTTTTATCCTGATCTTCTGTCTGTTATTTCATCGTCGATTGATTATCTTAGATTTATGTCTCTCAGGATTGGCCTTACTTTCTCCTTTAGTATTAAGTATCTTTCCTTTTTTCCTATCTCAATTCTATGTTTAATTATTTTCTTTCTGAATTCTCTTTCCAGAACTCTATTGATGGTTATTCCATTTTAATATAGTGTTTTCACTTTTGAGTTTGTCTAATTTTAGTTGTATTGTATCTAATTTTATTTACTATTAGTTCGTCTCTACTTTCTATGGTATTTAATTTCCTGTTTATTTTTTGTAATACTTTTTCCATTTTGTAACTTTTTTCTCCCTTATTTAAAGTATAAAAGGAAATATTAAGGAACTAACACTAATATATCTATAATAGTGATAGAAAACATAAATGTGAATGTAAAAATTGGAAGTATAGCTATCAAACAATTACCACAGTTTAAATAACTAGGGTACAGTTCAGCAGCAATTTTTCGTCTGGTTTTTTCTTACCCCTCTGTTGGTGTTCGAAGGACTATTTTTATGTTAAATTTCTATTCCCTTAATCGTTGAGTAAAATTTGGTAACACATCTTTATTTTATTTCAGCTCTTCTCATACACACAGTAGCACAACGGTCTTGTATTAATTACCTCACACTTTCCACATTTGCAGCGGTACGTGATGGTGACTCAGAAATCATCTTGTACTGAATTTCCAAATCTTCTGTACCATGGTGCCTCAATAATGCCTTGTCATCATAAGCTTGAGATATCATATTTTATGTTTCACGAGTGTTTTCTTTAGCAGAACTTGATGTTAACTAAAAGCGCAAAACAAACCGAATAGTGGGTTGCTAAGCACAGCTCTACCACCTAGTGAGTTTACATGAACACATTTCAGCTCTTGTTTGACTTACTCTCGCGCATATATTGATATAAAATTAAGTTTTATTTTAACTGAAATTCCTGATGTAGTAGAAGTTAATATCTTTCATACGGTTTCTAATTGTATCTTCAAATGTTATGGCTAATAGTTTGAGTTTTGCCAAATGTAGGCAAATGCATGAGAGTCATTCCTAACCTGGTTAATATTTTTATCTGGCAGCTATCCAAATAATCTCGCTACACTCGGCGGGCATCGATTGCTCATCCATTCACCAACAGGGAAGCAGGAGGCGCCGAAACGATCCCCTATGTTCCTGTGGGCTACAGGAGGGGCGCGTCGTTCTCATGAATCGACACGACCTCTCCCACAAGCCAGATAGTAAGGCGATGCAGCGACGATATAGTAGCGACGCGGTCGATAGCACTCTCGTTGGGTGCCGAGCTGAATGGGCCCCATTGTGGCCGAGACGCGACCAATCGATGGGCGCAGTGGAATTGGAAATTACATAATGTGGTGGAAATCGAATCTGCCAAGGCCGGCGGCCAGTTTGCCTAGTGTGCGGCTACTGCGGGCTGGCGTGCCCTATTTATTCTTCCAATTACTGCGGGAGTTCGATTTTCGGGGATGGGGCGCTTGGCTCCTTTCCACCTCGACGACGCCTAAGTTATGGCCCCAGTCGCCTTGGGTGGATGATGCATGGATGCAGAAAAGGAAAATTCCGCGATATGCCCGAGAAAGTTTTCTACTTCCGGCCTACTGAAAGCGGACAAGTCACGAACTCTAAATAACTTTTTTTATTTTTTGTTTAAAGAATATGGGAAATTCGGACGTTAAAAAATACGAATAACTAGAATTTTAAATATTGGGATACCTACACGATAGAATTCATCACAATTTCGAAGGAGTTGGACAAAAATGTTCAGAAAGCCATGTCATTAATAACCAAGATATGAGAATAAATCCTTGTAAGAGCTTTTCTTCGCACTTTCTGCAAAATATGGGGCGGTTTCTATGTACATTTGCTCAAAATTGATAACGAAGGTCTTCAAACTATTACATTACAGTTTCTTTTGGGTTCTATGTGATCGGAATAGTATAGAGACAATAGAAATACCGGCGTGTGCTAGTAGACCATATAATAAACAATACCCTTCTGCACGCATGCCGCTAGTTGGTCACAAAGCCAACAAATTAATCGAGGATAACTTACGTTAACCCAACTTATTCGCACTTTAAAGTTTTAATTTTTGTCAAACCCATAGCTGCCATTATCTCTTTTTATTGTTAGACTTCAACAAAAGTTTGTTTCGAAAAATACTAATGGATCGTATCGTCTGTTAGATCATGATATAAAGAATATTCCTAGTTTGATTAGGTGGTATTCATCCGAAGAACCATAATTGTTCTGTTCCCTTTTTGAATAGTGAGTGAAGCTGAATGGGGTGAAAGTATTTGTAAGTCACTTTTGACCAGCGTGAAGAGCTATAATTGCTCTCTGAAGGTGCAGGAGATATCGTGGGAAAAATTGAGGGTTCAACCTAAAAGTGATTTTAAAGATATTTGGTAGAACGTGCAAAGCCTGTAGTTAGTAATACTACAAATTAAAAATATATAGTTAGAAGCAAAGAGACGCTTTAGTGGCATACAAAGATTTGCTCTACTAGAGCAATGAAGGCAACAGCAACCTTAAAGCTTGTTTTAATCTTCTATCACTACATGTTTTCGTTTAAGAAGAGACTAGCGTCACAGCTCCAATACGCACTTTACAACTGCAGTTGTGCAAGGACCTACCATAGGCACCATTTTGGATATATTTGGATTTAAAAAGAACTTTCAAGTTAGAGTGTCACAGAAGAAAATCCGTGGGAGGGAGTACTAGGCAATGCAAATTTCAAAACTAAACATGGTATATACAGGGCAAGACTAAGAACAAAACATTCGGTAAGTCTGGATTATATATTTACCAACTTGAAACCTTCTATGGTAAGACCATAGTACATTAAAGGCTCTACAAGCATATAGATGCTCAACAAAAATAGACAGATTTTACTAGGATAAAAAGAAACTTTGGCGCATATTATTGGTTACTGCAGGAGATCGATCAGATGAAAGATTCTAATTTTAGATGAATGATACTAAATAATTGTTATTGAATTTTGGAAGTTAATGAATTGTCTAAATCTTTAATTAAGCTGCAGATCATTTGTCAGAGTACCCATTGTACTATTAATACTTCAAAACAAAATTGGCGCTGTTTTTTTGCGACATAAAACTAAAGTCTTAAGAGGTCGTGGCATTTTTTACAATTTTCCTTGAGCTCTCCATTTTTAATTTATCTCAAAGGCATCTAATTCTTAGATTTTTTTATTTATTTTGTAATAATTAGTCAGCTAGACGTGGGGTTATTTTTGACCACAGACTCTTATGGAACTGACACCTTAAAAGGTACGATAATTACCCTAAGAATGTGCAGGAGATTTACTAGAATAGTGAGACCTATAGCCAAAAATTTACTAAGTTAAGTCTTTGTAGATATAGGTGGACAAGTGTCTTAACGGAGTACAAAAGTTTTATTGTTGAAATATCACTAAGCTAATGCATGTAGGGTGAGGTTTGAGTTACAGCTCACAAGATAATCTAAGGACAATACCAATAAGCGTTTTCATGGGAGCACACAACTGAAACTCTGCAGGGAACTAGGGACAGGCGCTTTTCTAAGCATTAAAAAACCTTTTAATAAAAATAATGCAGGAAAAAACTGGGGTTAATGCAAATTTCACTTGTTTTTCAAATGGTTTTATGTTAAAACACAACATGCTATAGAAGGCGCCTAGATTAAGAATGAAGTTTTTGGTAAAGCTTGACTGGGTATGCTGAGTTACCAAAAGAAAAGCTTTATAGCACAAATATAAATTAAGGGCAAACTCTACGAGTATATCAACTCACAAAGACCCACAGAGGGAAGCCTAAGTAGGTTTTACGAGGATAAAGAGGAGATTTTGGTATATATCCTTTGTCGCTGCGGGGGTTTGGCTAAATGGACTTTTTTGGGGCTAATAAAAAGTCTGAATCTTTATTGTATAAACTTTTTCATTTTTTTGTAATAACTAAGTGGCTGAGTTGTGCAGTTATTTCAATTTTTCTTAAGCTCAATCTATAAAATACCTTGTTTAAGTTTTTAAATATATGACTAAAACTTCTTTTTGTGTTGGTTATTTAAACATAAATTATTTTCGAAACACATGTTACTAAATGTTCTCTTATTTAGATATACATTTGAACAGAAAGAAAACAAAGAAACGTGACGTGGTCCTCGGCTCTTGATTTACCCGAGGAGACTCGTGCGAAGTAGACAAAGACAGCCTCTACATTTGAACCGAAAGTAAATAAAGACGGCTGATATGAAATTTGGTGTGCCGCGCTCTGAGCATTTATTTTACGCGACGCACGTCTGGGCCGCTCCTTGCCGAATGGCCGGGCGGGCGCGGCTGTCGGGCCGCTGCATTGTCGAACGCAAAAAGCGCGTCTGCCACAGCCATTTGGTTTGCTTCCGCCGGGCGGAGCTTTGATTGTAAGTTAAATTGTTCCACGTTCCCGATTCAGTTAAAAATTTATGTATTTCTACTTTGCAAAAATTGGAGGGAAGGCGGGTGAAAAATTGTCAGCCTAGGGCGCCAAAAATAACTTTTGGCGGGCAACCCTTAGTATTTAGGTACTGGAACACAACATCTACCACACCAAGCACTCAAATAGAAATACATGCAGTAATTGCACGAAAGAAGCTATTACAATCGTGTAGAAGACTGGAATGGTTGCATTGCTGCATTCGTTGCATATTACCCCGCTTTCTCAACTACAGGACTAATAAGAAAAGGTTTTAATGAATAGTTTCAAGCATAGTGAATAAATTCAAAGATTCTTATTGGAGCTTTAAATCTAACCTTAACTTTAAGCACAATCCCCATCAACATGAATGAAAACCAAAACTTTAAATTAACACGGGACTCGAAACCTTTTTAAGGAAAAATAAAAGAACAACCGTCACTAAATATCTCTCTAAAAACTCAGTAAGAAGTAGGAGAGGCAGTAGGAATTTTAACAACCACCATATACCAGGTAGCGTGGGACGTCACTCCAGTACCGAAAGTTACAACTATCCATGCGAAATTTTAGATATTCTTTTTCTTATTTGAATTTCTCTGCCTCTTCGGAGGTTGGATTGCGATTCAAGGTCATTTTGTACCCGTTTCTTTTCCTTTTTATCCCTTGCCATTCGTTCTATATGATATATTCATTTTGTTCTTGGTCTGCCTCATTGCTTTCGTTGTCGTTTTATTATTTTATCATGCGTCTCTCTTATAATATGACCATACCAGTTGAATTGTCCATTTTAAATTATATATATATATATATATATATATATATATATATATATATATATATATTTCTTCAATATTTCCTTTAACATGCTTACATGCAATTTAAAACTGGTTTGATTTGAACGTATTGCTCGTAGTATGTAGTCTTCCATCTTGTATATGGGTGCTATCAAGTTATTTTCTATTCTTTAAGTATCCTTTGTACTATATATATATATATATATATATATATATATATATATATATATATATATTTATATTGAAAATAGCCATTGATGTCTTCAAAGGACCAGCGTGATTGAAAAGAATACATATTTGCTGTTCGCTGCCTTCTCAAATATGATCGCCAATTAACGACAATGCTTAAATTAGACAAAAAATGAGATTTGTCCTGTACTACACTGAAATACTCTTTCTATGGTCTGGACTTATCGCTCGGTGATTATTATTATTTTGCTTGGATTTTATAAAAAGCACTTTGAGGACAGAAATTTGACGACAATGTTGCTGGTGTCATAACCGCCTTCATATTTCAACAATTGGATCAGAGAACTAAATATCCACTGGGAAAAGTTGTTTCTAAGTCAGGAGGTAAATATAAATATAAATTTGTATGTTTATATCTTTATAAAGCTTCAATAAATAGAAAAACTTTGGTTTATATTTGATCCATCTACGTATGAAGAATAATCATTATTACATTTAAAGCTTCCTCGTAATTGAAAATCAGCGGAAATAAATCCGCTAACCAATTTAAAGGGTATGGTAGGTGTGGGATGATTCATTATAGCGGAACACGTAAAACACATTTGTGTTCAGTTAGGCCATCATGCCAAATCCAAAAAGCCGTAGACTACAGTACTTTAATTGTTTAGTGAGATTCTAGGCGCGCCTCCATTAACCACTTAACTCGGGAGGCAAAATGGCTTTCCATTACTCTGACAATCGCTGCAGCTTTAATATGCCTTTACAGTTCCCACTAGTCGTTAATAATGATTTAAATAAATCGCATGGGACGTAAGATAAATGAGAAATTGTTTGCTGTAGACTGAAGGTTATAAACAGGTATATAAATCGCTTGTATGAGCGCTTTGGTTTATTTATTACTATTTTTAGTTCTTTATTTTCTCTTTTTTATGCTAAATCTCCAATTATAATTTTATACTTAATACAATTGTGCTAAAGTTTTGATTGTCCAGTTCTAATAAGTTGTTAATGAACAAAAAATATAAGAATGGTGATAGTACAGATCTTTGTGCTGTTTTCTTAAGTCTGAAAATTATTTTTTTATTCTAAACGTTGGATCGTATACATAAAACTTTAGCATTTGTTTATATCGTTTAGATAGGTACTTAATGCCAAATCTATGTGGAATCTTCGCAATATTCGCTTTTTTGTATCCCCCCCTCCCAAACTCTTATTAGTTCAGTTTTTGGTGGCTTCAGTTAGGTTTCATCACTATAGAATAACGTCGTAAAGTCTACTCCAGTTTTGGCATACGTCTTATCAAGATTCTTCCACTCAGTCCGGTCTTGTGTCTTTCTTGTCTATTGAGTTCCTGTCTTTTTGCGATGTCATTCCTCCAATGTGCTTTCGGCTTTCCTCCGTTCGTTTGCCTATTCGACGCCCCCATAAGGTCGTTTTTTACTCCATCTTTCGTTGTCTCTACGTAAAAGGTGGGGTGCCCATCATCCCCATTTTTGTTTGGCTATTCCTTTCCTTGTTCATGCTTTGTTTTTCTGTCTAGTAGCTTGATTTCTAAATCGCTCTTTCCACTTTCTTTGCGCCACCTTCAGCTTCTCCTTGTTGGTTTTTGTTAACACCAAGTCTCAAATTCGCATTGGTTGAATACTTTTGTATTTGCGTGAATGTCCCCTTAAAAACATTTCTTAGTTTGTCAAAAGCCGCCCACGCAAATTTAATACTTTGGCTGATTTTCGCTGCTTAGATGTGCTCCTTAAATGTTTTGCCCCAGTTTTATTCAACAGTAACTTCCTCCCATTATTCCTATTTGTCATTAGTTTTGTTTTTACCATATTTATTTGCGAGCCCTATTTCCTTCGTAGCTTCTTATAACTCTTATGCCATAGTTTCGGTCACCTCCATACTATTTGCAAGCTAAATGTAGTTAGCGAATCTCAGGTTACTGTTCCTTACTAAAATTTTTGAAGACATCCTTTAGTAAATTTGTGAATTGTTTAGGGGAGAGAGGATCACCCTGTCTTACTATTTGCTTGGCCACAACAGGTTTTGTACCTTCGAATAATTTGACAACGAAAATCAATTCTGCATCTTAGGAAGGCGTTCGTTAATGCCCAGATTTCGACCGTATCGAACACCTACGAAAATCTATGAAAACCATGTAGAGCAGTTGGTTGTATTCATGATACTTTTGCATCATCTGTCTCACTATTCGTATGCCAATTGTGTTTAGTTCACTCTTTTCTTCTTAGTACTTGTAAGATTGTTCTTTTTTGGCCTTCTCTATATTCCATTTGTAATATTACCTTCTCTACGTATTTCTGTAACTTCAAAATTTATTTGTTTCACTTAACCATACATTTTATTCCCAACTACCCTTCTAATTAAGTTACACTTCATGGTTGAATGATTGTTACACCTCTTCTTGTGGTCTCTTCTCACTTTTGTTCTGAAGCTTTTTTATTATTAATATGGTATTTAAAGCACACATAGCTTTTCTTCTTGCTGTTTAAAGAAAAAATAATTCTTTTATTTTTTCACACATTAATTTCTTGATACTTTTTACAAATCTTTTACATCCTCTTCTTCAATTTCCGTATGTTTTGACTTGTGTTGGCTGATTCTTAAACTTTTTTTCTTAACTCTGTTTCCAAGTTTCTGATTGTTTTATCTAAATTTCTTGCTATTGCTGTTATGCCATCCACCTAAATCAACTTATGTTTATCTTGTTGGTTCTAATATGATATTACAGATAATAGATCAGCATAATTAATGTCTTTTGAAAATTTAGAATTCTATGCGTGGATTAATAAAATATAAATAGGAGTTTCTGTTATATCAGGCACGAGAAGGCTTATTAGCTTTATAAGTGGGGATACTTAAAGGAGATTCCTCCGTCGGGTATTGAAACTACCAATATTTTAGTTAGTATTACAATATTAAGACAAAAAGTACCTTTGTCCTTTGCGCAGAAAATTATTATTAAGTTTCAAGGGAAGAATTTTTAGGAGACTTTAAGGTACTGTTTGGAAACAGCATCCTTAAGAAAACTCAAGTTTAGTTGTGGCATAAAGAATTTTTCGAAAGAGGAGAAGCAGTTGAAAATGCAGGTCAGCGACGTAGTCAGAACACCAGCGTGACCAAAAAGAATATTTACATTGTTTGTCATTTTCTACAGAATGATTGTTTCTATTAACTTCTTGCCAAAAATATCTCATATTGTTGGAAAAAGGCAATAATTTGTAATCAGACATGTTATACTGCTTTAAGACAACATCTGTTCTATATTATCGTCTCTATAATCCGGATTTATCACAACCACGTTCATTTTACTTTACCTTGTCATAGTATTTTTTTCTATATTTTTTTCGTAGTGAAGATTTAGTTTACACTATTCTAATAAATGAAAATCCAATTTTCCAAAATTTCTCTGTGTACTAGATAAGACTTTCATTAAGTTCTTCCTATGTTTTCTTTTAATATATAGGTGTTATTATTGTTTTATCCCATTTTTCTCTAGTTGCGATGGTCTTTTTCCCTATTTGATCAACCATCTGGGCTTATTTTCTATCCATTGGTGGTATTTCTCGCATCTCAACGTTTCTATCACATTTCTATATTTTTCCTTTGTTATAATATTACATTTTTAAATTCTGACACCAAAATTTTCTGATGCTCTATGGTTTTATTATAAAATAACATTTGACTGTCAAATTTACAGCACTATTTGTGTATTTTTGTGGGTTTAGTTTTCTGTTAGCATTGTTTACTTTTACCTTTGCAAAAAATTAATTAGAATCTGTCCTCATTTTGCAGATATTTGTTGCGTTGAAAGATAGTTGGTCTGAGTTGTAATCGTAGCTTTTGCAGTACTTGCTGTTTGTCTATTTTCGTATTTATATTTATTTTATCTCTGTGCTAGTTTGTAATTATTTCTTACATTACTCGTTGAAAAAGTGTTTGTTTTTAACATATTTTTTTGTTTTGCACTCTTCTTTCACGATGTTTATTCGTTTATTTTGCAAATTGTATGGACCGTAGAACATTTCTCTTGTTTCTTAGTTCATTAATTTTTAGCTTTTTTTTCATTGGTTTTATGTCAATAGATCTAGTTTTTTATTTCTTTCTGTTTCTAATTATTTCCTCTTTTTTCTGCTATAGTGATTGTTACACATCTCTATATTTCTATAACCTGAATATTCTTTATTGCATTTTCTTTTTATATTTAACTTCAAAAAGTTTCTTCTAGCACACTGAAAATGTATGTTATTAATTTATGATCGACTACTTTAAGTAGCAATGGAAATATTATCCGATGGGCTTTTCTCCTTTGCGTTGAAGTTTTTCTTAATTTTTTTATCTAGTCTTCCAGTGCAATTAAAAAATTATATTTTATGTTTCTAGGATTTTTGCTGAAATATTTCGTTTAACGTTTTCTTCAATTTGTCTCCATTTCCGCTGTTATTGGTAATAGCTGAATTACGTTTATCTTGATTTTGTTATAGGCTTTCAGAGAAAATCTACTTCTATTATTTGTTGGTTCTTGAGATGGGCCTCTACTGACTCATTTTGAGTTCCTATATTTATACTTTTACGTTGGTTGTCGAGTTGTTAAATGTTAATTCATTTGATCATGCCCCAGTTTGTTGTCTTTTTGTTTTTCTATTTTTGTACTTTGTCTACGTACACGTATCTCGTTTTCTTTCAACTAATAGTTCCGATTTATTTGTATTTTAGATTAACATGCAATGATGTTTTTTTTCATCCTGATAAAGTACTTAGCATCGTCGTTTCTTTAGTCAGTATCACGATATCAGTCAAGAGTCCGCTGGATAAATAATTATTATCAGGTGTAAAACCTTTGAAAATTTGAGAAGGTTTAAGGCACAGTTTGTGACAACACCCCCAAGAAGTGTATATATACGTACAAAAGGGGAGGATGAGAAGCAGTTAAAAATTAAAGTCGCCGACGTCGCTATAGGATCAACAGAACCGAGAGGGACATTTGCATTGTTCGCCCCTTTTTTGAGAATGAACGCTGGTTAATGGATACTACAATTGCGTGTAAGTTTTGAATGCAATAGAAAGTTAAATATTAGTTCTGGACCCCCTTACTGTGCGGAATATATCGACTTGTGATTATCATTTGTTTAGATTGCCAAAAGGGGCACTTGAAGGACATAGATTTGAAGACGATGTTGCGGTTGAAGCATTCATGTACAATTAGCTGGTGTCACAACAACTTTTATTTTACGACAGAAGGAATCAGAAACTTCATATCTCTTGGAAAAATGTGTTTCTATAACGAGAGATTATGTGGAAAAATAACTTTGCGCTTTATATTTTCGTCATGCTCCAAAAAATTAATAAAAATAATTTTAGTTTATATTTAATTTACGGATAAAATAATTAGTGAGCATAAAAGGAAAATGAACACCTTGAAAGCTTACATAGCTGACCTTTTTGAGAATAGCAGATCGGTACATCCTCTTCAAAACAGAAAATCAAGAACACAAACATCATCTACGCATTAATCAACCCGAAAAATTAGCAGTTGCCCAACATGCTTTGGAAAATCCTGACTACGAGAATCTAAATCTTGGTTTATCATTCTTAAGGGGCAAGAAACAGACTGCGATACGGTGAAAGAGCGAGTGACGTTAGAAAATGCCATAATATTACCTGCAACGACCCGATTAACGTCAGCAACTAGCCCAATTACACCATCCTGGTGACGTCAACAACGCCCCCCCCCCCAACACCGTCCCTACCATACTCGCCCAAATATAAAACCAAAAACTCACAGGACATTCATTCAATTTTTAGAAGATTGTTTTCTGAAGATGTCCGCCGCAGTTGTGGACGAAACGTCAAGAGTTTCCGAATTCCGACCACGGCCTTATAGACCAACCACACGATTCACGTTATTTTCTTGATTTTTAATTGAAAGCAAGTACTTTGCAAAATGTGCTCTTCATCCGAGTAAATTATATGGGTAATAAAATTTACACATTCAAGTAAATATAATTGTGGTAAGAGCGCGACCTCTACTGAATTAAACCGGGCCAACCTCTAATCACGTAGCAATAAATACTAAATTTTCAAAACAAATTGTAATAACAGTTTAGATTTAAAAATCAAGAGGTAAACGAGACCAATTCTAAATTAAACGAACACTAAGGAAATAAAGAACACTAAAATGTTTCTAGCGTATGCTGCTGATTACTCCACTCATGACGCAAACAAAGAGGTAAAGGGAAAATGTCAACCATATCCAGCGCGATTGACTTCTAAGATAAATTAATCAAGAAGAAAAAGGCTAGGAGACGAAGGAAAAATGAATTTTTTTGACAATCGATAGATATCGAAAGAATGCCTACAAAAAGGAGAGGAAATCTTAGAACCGTGGCTGTGAAGAAAATTGGAAAGAAAGATAAGTTAGACAAGAGTCTAGGACAAGTCTAACAAGTCTCAACAAGGAGAATCTATGAAGAAGTTAACAAAAAAAGTAAACAATTAAAGGGTGATTAAAATGTAGGGAAAGTAAAAATGCTAAGAAAGAAACATGCAACCTAAAAAGCCCCAAGAAAGAAAATAAGGAATTTTAAAAAGAACTATAGAGTATGTAGGGAAATAGTCGAAGGGCTAGAGAAATAAAAAAGGGAATAATGTTGTAATGAACGGACTGAAGACAGACAGAAGACAATAGAAATTTTAAAGAAGTTCAAAACTTCATAAAGGAGAAGCAAAAAATACAAATAAAAATTAAAGGCACAGAAAATGGACAAGAAAATGAATTTAATAGAGTTAGAAAGCAACAAGAATAAAAAAAATCAATTCCAATAAGGCAAACTTAGGACATGGTAATGATACGGTTGAAAGAGAAAGAAATATGCAAAGGCAAATAAGAAAAACAGCACGAGAAGAGTGAAATATCTTACCTAAAAATTAGGCAATAATAAACTAGAAAAACTAGAATAACTTTGACATAATAAAAAAAATGGTAAAACAAATCTGCTAGGAGAAGAAGAGGGAACACAAGAAGAATAAATTTTAAAAAACAGGGAAACCACATAAAGAAGGAATTATAAGTTTTTGCTAAGAAGTCAAAAATTCAAACTCCGTGAACAATGACAAAACTAAAGAAAGTTATTAACAGGAGATAAAGAAGCAGTAATTTGAACAGACCAAGAAGAGGAAAGAGTTATAGAAGAGGGACTTCAAAGACAAACAACCACAGTAAAAGAACCATCTGAGAGAAAAATAATTGAAACAACCAAAAACTTAAAGAAAATGGAACTCGCAAAGAAATTCTGAAAAGGTGACACAAATCTACTAAGGAAAATAAGGCGTTGGAAAGAATATGGTATGAAGAAATGCCCCATCCATGGACTATAGCGGTATTGTGACTCATTTATAAAAAGGATAGAAAATAGTGTGATAACTATCGAGGAATTGAGGAATTGAATATTAAGAAGAAAATAGCATAGAAGAAAAGAAACTAGGCGAGTACCTAGAAGCCTTAAAAGAGGACGATGGACAATAGACTGAATTTTGTAACGTACCAAATCCTGTACAATGCGTACGAACAAAATTTAGATCTTTACATTCTATTTATTAATTTCAAGAAAGTGTATGGTCCCATGATGAAGAAGAAAAAATAAGAAAGCCCCAAAGAAATTGAAAGTTTCCGAGAAATACTTTATTCTAATGCAAATGACCCTAAAGAGGGAAGTCTATCTGGAGATTTCGAGGTGAGAAGAATATGGAGACTAGGAGATCTCCAATTAATGACCTCGTTTAATCTAATATAGGAAATAATAATTAGAGAAAGTGGTATTTAAAGAAACGGGTCGATTTACATTAACAAACAACAATGAACAGTTTGCGTTGATAACGTGGCGTTAAAGGTAAGAAGCAGGAAGGAACTAAAATTTTTTTAAGAATCTAAAAGATATAGCACGTAGAGACTACTGATATATGAAGGGAAAATAAAATATATGGATGTGGAAACAGTAATTAAATATGAAGTAAATTACATTAAGATGAAGGAAGTTTGATTTTTGGTGAAGTAATGGAGACAGAATTTTTAGGAGTGCTAGCAAAGAGATCGAACTAAACAAGAGGATGACAAGGGGCAGCAAATTTGTAGCAAGATTCACAAGAATATTAAAAGAAGAGCATCCATCCAGGATAAACAGAATAATAAGACCAACAGTGCTATATGGATGTGAAAATTGGACCAATAAGCAAATGGCAATAAGATTGGACAAAAGTACAAAGACTAAGATGGCTGGTACGTCACAAGGATGTCCGAAAATAAACTCACCAAGAATATACTCACAGCTGAAGAGGGAAGCAAAAAACAAAGAGAAAGATCAAAACAAAAATGGTTAACAGCGGTAAAAGAGTACCTGTGGTAACTAGATGTAGAGGAAAGGTCAGCAGAGGTGAGAGATAAATTAAAGTGGAAAAAAATTGTAAAAGTTTTTGAAACCCTAGGTTTATACGACATGTAGAGTTGTAGTGTATATAATTTATATTTTTTTAATTTTTGATTTTATACTTATTATTTTTTTGTATTTATAGTTTTAATACTTCGAGTCCTTATTGTTTTACTTTTTTGAGCTTGAAATATTCTTTTATTTGACAATTTAATAGGTGCATTTCTCATTCTCTGGCTTTTCACCTGACTTTAACTTTGGACTATTTTGTTGTCTTACTTTTAATTTTAGTTTTAATGGGGTTATGTGTTAGGTTTCGAGTTTATTTTATGGCTTTTTTTGCTATTACAACCTTTGCATGCATTCGCCATTTTGTGTTTCTATATTTTTGGAAATTGTTATAGTAATGTGTCTTGGCACTGCTGTTTTTCACTATTGTTTTATTTAGTTCCGTGCGGTATTTATGGCGTTTTGACTTTTTATATTTTCGTTTTTTTTAAATTTTAATTTTAATTTTGAGTGACTGAATTTTTAGTTATCTTCTTTTCGTTGTTTTTTGCTTTTGAATTGCATTTTTTTTGTTTAGTGCACCTTTTTGCATTTCGCGTCATTGTATGCGTAATGTTATTTCTGACTTCTAGAGATCTAAACGTTCTCTTTAAATACCTTCTAGTATTTCTATTTTTGAAAGTCTTATAATAATTTCATTGATGACACTGAATGATAAAGAAAATAGAGGTGCAATTTTCGGCGTTCTATAGTTTTAAGTGTTTTTAGTTAAACGACGTTACCTGCTCGACAGGGAAAAATACGATGTGCGCCAAAAATCGATCCTAAAATAGTTCAAATGTTGACCTCAAACTCTGGCTAAAATGGAGATCGAACAAAGAGGGTTAAAAAGTGCAAGATAATCCTTAGTTTTCCGTCGCAACACCCAATCCTCAGCCCTCCCCCAAATGGGGCATAAATTAAAAAAATGAGCAATTTTTAGTTATCGGAGATAACTAGTGTGGAATGCCACTTTTTAAGGGTAGTTCCAACGAACTTACATATAGTGTGTTCATAAAAGATTATTTTTAAATGACCTTACATGGAAAGATAAGACCTTTACCATGAAACAGATTGTATCTAATACAGAATGCATCATATATTAATTTGTAAAAATGCAAACTTCAAAAGTGAATATAATTTTATAAAACATTTAATATTTGCTCAGTCACAGTAGATATGGAGCTGCGGATTTGAAAACAACTATATAAAACGATTATTTTTTAAATGATACCTTACAGAAATATAATGCATTTACTATACTGTAGATTTTATTCAATGCAATATCTGAATATATCGATTTGTAAAAATTCACGTACGGGGTGCGCCAAAAACTCAAATAAATATTATTTTATAGAATAATTAATATCCTCCTAATTCCAATAGATACAGCGCTGAATTTTTATCAGTTGATAGCTTTTGTTTAATGCCACCTAACAGAGTTCTAAATGACCTCCGTATACAGGGTGTTCAAGAAACAGTCATATTTAAAATCAGTATATATAGAAAAATATGACATTCAGCACGTTTTAGCACGTACTCATAGCTTAGTTTATCTCATAGGGTGCGGCAAAAACAACAAAATATATTAAAACTTATTTTATAAAACAATTTATATATTCTCAGCCGCAATATATAGAGCCTTGGGGTTTTCACCAATTGATAGTACTTGTATAATTTCATATAACGGGTTGTATCCGCTATGCATAATGTTGCAAGGTATTTAAAAATACTCATATCTGAAGGTTCACTAAATGAATCGGCAAGACAACTGTTATAGACTTTGTAACTTGTATTAATTGCGGCATGTATCATATACATATATAAAGTGCCACAAAAACTCAATACGTAAAATAGAATTTTATAAAATAATTTATATTTTCCGAGCTGCTTAAAGTACAGCACTAGCGCCGACATCATTCGTTAGCGCGTACTCTATTATTTCGTAGAAAGCGAGTGCACAAAAAATATATTTCAAACCGTTACGTAAGATATTTATCAAAAATTAAAGTGGGTTTGAAAGAATACTAAAAATATTTTGTTTAGTTTATTGTGTATATTCACTGCTTGTTATCACTCACAATTTTTGAAAAAAGACGTAGTCTTGAAAGGGAAAAAGGCATTAAACAGAATTTAGGCGGAGCAAATAATTTAACAAAAATATCTCTCTGGAATGTTAGCGTAGTCGTCCATTATTCCTGGAGTTCTTTGATGTCTAGCGGGTGGCCTACCCAGTATTTGCCACATCGCCCCGCAATAGAAATGGTGCGCGACGACCGGGTAGTAAAGTCGGACATGTGAGAACCTTATCCTCCCAGTTCGCAGGCCGTGCTTCCACGCGGGGCGGCGTTAGTCTTACCATTATATTATTATTATCTATCTGGAACTCTTCTGCTAAGTTTAGAGTTTTTTTTTGTTAAGATTTCAAGACAAAAATAAAAAAGGACAAACTTGATTGTAGTGTAAAAGTACAAAAATGTGAACCATAAAAGGACCACAGGGAGAATAAGTGAGAACTGCTACAATTGTAGGAACAAGAAGAAATTGCAAGTTGCGTATAATATTAACAGACCGTTAGCACTATTTACAGAATAATGAAAAGGAACAGGTTTAATGGTAGCAGACTATCTGATCGAAAATCAAAGAAAATCCAATAATATATATATATATATATAATATATATATATATATATATATATATATATATATATATATATATATATATATTGTATGTAGAGTCATTATATTCAAACATGGATTTCTGACACCCTATATTTATAATATTAAAACAGTTAATACAGGACAATTCGAAATTAATTGTACAACAAGAAAATACAGATATAACATAAAAATTAATTCTCTAAGTTTCTACAGACATTCGATGAGGTCTATATGAGTTTTTGCTACACCAATATGAGCATAGTCTGATTAGACTGCCGTCCCCTATGTATTGCTCTAATGTAAGTCCTTTGGAAGTGAGGTTACGAATGCTTTGTTCCTCGAATACTTAGGAAACAATCGTAAGGTATTAGGTCAGGTGACGTGGGGGGCCAAAACAATAATATTCTAGACTCGTGTACTTTAGCTGCTCTCTGTACACAGTTTGTTATTTTATGTGGTCTAGCTGTAAGTTTAGGATTTTGCCTTTGTAATGAAAAGTTAAAAAGGACAAACTTGATTGTCTGGAAATGACTTAAGAACTCTACAAAAGACTTGGAATAGTGAAAGTACAATAGTGACAGAATTCGGACATTAAATTAACAATTTCGAAAAGCAATTTCAGTTGAAAAGGAACAGGTTTTGTGCAGTTAATCTATCAAGATCCACAGGTATAATAGCTTTTTGTATCATTAATTTAAAATGGCTTATTCTAAGTCTTTCAACATTCGATGAGCTTATTTATTTTGAGCATTATGGATCTTATTACTGCCGCTACTGTTACAGTTTTGATGTAAGAGTTGTTATAGATATAAGGTGTTCCATAAGTAGTTGGGTTTTTTTAAAATCAAAATATGAATGTCTTCTTTAGAATACAAACATCTGGAAAGGTAATTTTAAAAACTCGATTTGTTTAAGATTTGTGAAATTTTTATTTAGATTGTAGCCTAATTAGGAATGCCCGCATGGTAGATCGTTATAGATAAATTTGGTCAGGAAATGCTTGAAGATTTCTACAATTATGGATTCCAGAATAAGCCTTTAAAAAATTGGTGAGTCAGTTAATTTCCCAGAATTTAAATGATGTCTCACATTCGATATGTAGCAAATGTATTCTTCTTTCCATTTTTTTTAGAAATGGGAAAAAATGCGAGCACAACTTTTGAGAATCGCAGCACTTCCGCCATCAAGCACTGCCGGTATTCCAGGGTTATCGGCCGCGCTCTGTCGTAAAACAATTAACCGAGCGGTGACCGCCCCTTTTCTTTCCACGGTTCCGCGCCGGCAACACGCACCGGAAAATCGAGCGACACCTCATTCGCGGCTTTCCAACATGGCCGATTGATAGCGCCGTTGCGGCGGCGGCTATCGATCCGGCAATGCGGTTCTTCCCGCACACGCCGCTTCGCCGCCGCGCCGGCAGAGGTCGCCGCGCCGGTGCGTCCAGGGGCGCCCGGAATGTAGCATGCGGCATGTAAATGCCGGATCGAACCGCTCCGCGCAATTTCCGCGGCTTCAAATTTAAACCCAATCGCGGTCGTGTTCGAGGCCCATTACAAGCTCGTTATGCATATCTACCTGGAGGTATTGGGCGCTAATGGTTGTGATTAGTCGAGTCAATTCTTGTTAAGCGAGCAACAAAGTGATGGCAGCGGGGCTGCCTTGCATCAATGAACTTTTGCGGTGATGGTGGTGTCGGTGACAAGTAAGAAAGGATAAGGTGCACAAACGGTGGTGTACAAACTATGCGATGTTCGAGCAGGACTGTATGCAGTAAAATCAAGCGTCTGTTGCTGCTGTACGTGATACTAGGGGCCCTAATCGTGATTCTGATTCTAATACACAGCCAGCCGTTTCTGCTGAGCTTTACCTCGCGCAAGAATGGCAAACAGTCGCACAAGCACACGTCGACATATCCAGGCGGCTTCTTGGAGGGCTACAAGCGGAGCAACGAAACGTACTGCAGCTTCATGTACAACTTACCCGACGAGTTCTCGTACGAAGAGGGCGACCTCGAGTACAGCCCCGAGCTGGGCGCCGGCAGCCCCTACAGGGTTCTGTACAATGTGGTGCGGGCTAGGCAGAACTCGAGCAGCGCTGCGCCTGTGACGTATGCCACCCACCTCACGCCGGACTTCGTCAGCTACATTGCCGAGCTGGTTCGATACTGGGAAGGCCCCGTCAGCGTGGCGGCCTTCGTGCCCGGCTCCGACGCTGACGTCCTGACGAAGGAGTTGATCGGCTTGTGTCAATGCCTGCCCGCCATGTCTAGGCTGTCGGTGCATTACGTCTTCCCCGTGCGTCACGCGCTTTCCGTGGGGCGGCTACCGCCGCCCCCAGCGGGAAGCTCTTGCGCTGTCCCAGCCTCGCCGTCGCCCCTAACCACATTCCGGAGCCGCAGCAGCCTGCTGTACCCGGTGAACGTATGCCGGAACGTGGCTAGGAACGCGTCCACCACCGACTTCGTCCTGGTGTCCGACGTCGAGCTGATCCCCAGCAGGCACCTCGCCTCCCGGTTCGCCGACGCTGTCTCCGTGCTGGCCGACATCAGTTTTCCGTCCCGCGTTTTTGTCGTACCTGTCTTCGAAGTCGAGAACTACGAGAATGTTCCTAGGGATAAGCGTGACCTGCTGCGGCTGGTCCAGCAGGAAAAGGCCGTGTACTTCCACCGCCACATCTGCTCCCATTGCCAGAAGTTTCCGGGGATCGAGCAGTGGCTTGACCAGGATCCCGGAGACGTTGTTAAGGTTTGGTTTGTCGACGTCCCAAAGTCAACATTTCTTAATTATTAATCAACTGCTAAATTTTAACTTGTGTGAGAGAGTGTTGTCATGGTATTTTAAGACTCCATAACTTGGTAATTGAGAGACACTGTATGGTAGTCAAAGTTGCTTGTTGGATTTAGATATACCTTAAAAGAATATAAAAAGTTTTTTTAGGTAACCAACATAGTCTTGTTAGTCTTTGTAAACATTTTTACGAGACATCTTTTCTTCTTTATTTTTACTAGTATACTATAAATGCACTAGTAAAAGGACTCGCCCTAAAGACGGACCAATAATCGTTTCATCAGCCATATTTGAGCATGATGACATTCGTTCAGCTATATTCGGTTTCACATAAATCAAAGTTGTACCGGATGAGTCTACTAACGGCAAGAATTGGCCACGTAGTATATGAAACACCGATAGATGGCGCAAACTGTCTAATTACTTTATGATAATTTATATTTTGGCCTATAATTGGTGTCCTAAATCGAAAAATTAATATCAATTATACGAGGTTTGGCAACAAACCGGTTCGAATGGGGTATTGACCTTAGAAATGGGTTTATAACTGTAGGAGAAGTTGCAATGTTAGTTACAAACAAACACGCATAGTCACATTTTTTCAGTTTATTCGAGTAGATATTATTATTAAGTTTTTATTCCGGTTTCTTCATTTTCTTAGCATCCCAACATTTTTATATGTATTTTCTGTTTATTGATCAGTTGACATCCTATTTATTCACCCTATTTTTCTAGTTTTTCATTATGATCGATTTTCTTGCTTTTTTTAATTTTTGGGTGGATCCATGCATTTGTCCCTTTTTTATTTGGTTTGTTGCTTTGTATCAGTTCTGTTAGTGTGTAATACTCCCTATTCATCATATGTTTGTTGTAGATTATCTTTGCCCTAAATCCTTTTTTTGCGTCTTCTCAGATCTTTTTGAACTAAGTGCTTTTCCTTTAAAATTCTATGCCAATTTTATGATTTCCAGTTTCTTGTTCTGCGACATTATTTTTATCAATATTTGGGTTGCTTTATTTGGTGCTGATTTTTTTTCCTATTATCACCTTCTGGATTTCTCGTCTCATATTTGTTACAATGCCAATATCTCTTAAAAAATTCCATCCTTTTTCTTTAAATCTAGGTCTGCGTTATTATTTGTTCTTTGTAGGTCTTGTGTCACTATTTTTGCTCTTCTTATTTCTTTTGGTTTCGTTTTTCGATTTTTCCTGCACTTCCCATTTTTGCTCTTCATATTTAAATTTTCTCGTTTCATCATTACTAGTTCTGCTTAGACATTTCCTAGTTTAGCTCATATTTGTTTGGTTCTTAAATTTGAGGTATTTAACTTAATTTTAATTATTTTTTTAAATAATTTTTCCACGATTATTTACATTAAGAATAGATCTTAAGTATTAAATCAATTATATTTGTTATAATCGCAATTACACTCTTTTTTTAATTCATTCTGGGGCTTCGGGGGAAACTTCAAGGAAAAGATAGGAAAAAATTACCAAGCGGCTGCAGCGCTCATTGTATTTTATACTAACAAATAGGCCTTAATAGGCTCTGTGCTATTTTAATCGCTTAGAGATTTACCATACACCACTCTTCACACCCCTCGAAGCTATTTTGTTTTAATGTAGTTTAGTTTATCTTGCTTTGCAACAATTTTCAAATTTACATAATATTTAACGTATAATTCTGTCAATATTTTTAAAAGTTAAATAAATTTTGGAGCTAAATTTACATACATAGCATCACGCTATGACTGGAGGGTGGGTTATTGCAGTATGATAATGGAGTTTCTGTGACTTCTCTTGAATGGTACCGATTTGGAAGGTGACGTAATTTGTGACTACTGAATAATTGAGACGTTGCAAGAGAAATTATCTGACCGCATCACTCACGCAATAGCGAATTTTTGAAGTCTTGCCTATGTGAGCAAACCAACAGTAACTTCTCAGTTGGTTTAGTTAAAAGATTAATAGTACACCGAGAGAGTCACAATAAACTAGTACAACACGACCGTCTTCTTTGCTACATTTACACATCTTTGTGTAGTTACTACATCAACAGTCTTCTACTGGTTACTTAAGGTCGTTAGAAGTGTAACGTTATTCAAAACAAACTGAAGGCTTTAATAAAGAAAGTGTTGACTGACCATTGGTGATTTGGTTAAGGAAAACCTTTAATCTTCTTAGTCTATAAATATTAGCATTTGCGTGTGCAAAACGCGTTAAATGATGTCCATATTTCTGGAGGTAGGTTCTGTCAAGTAGACAATATCGGGTTAATTAGTATCTTTATGAGCATCTTGTGTAGAATAAGAATCAGGAGTATAATAGTAAGCTTGTTAACTATGCTGTTACAGGAGGCGATGAATTAATTGAAGAGTTGAAATCAATCTAAATTTGTGCTGACAAAGAACTGTTTTTGGCTAGACAACGGTGTATATGGTACCAACTGATGATGTGGATGGTGGAGGCGAAATATTTTTAAATTATTCATATCATATTAGTGTACTGAACCAACCAACTCAATTTATTATTCTTCACCAATTTTAAATTAAGGCTAATCCTACCCTTGACCTGAGATGACCATCTCGTCAGCTAAGAGCTTGTACTACCTTGGGATAACTCTTTAGAATAGTCGCAGACAAGTCCGATAAATGCCCAGCCCAAGTAATGATCATTTCTAAGAAATTGTAAGATAATGCATTTACTTAAAACAAAGTTTATTTATGTTTCTTCTTTTGGCACCAAATTAGACCTTCCTCTTAATTCAAACAATATTTTTTGTTTTAATTCTACTGGAAAGAAGAATGTTATTTAGTTTGTGCGGGATATAGCTGTCGGATGACTTTCTAGACATATTTTCGAAAGTTGGAAGCGATAAAATCTGGCGAAGAAGGCAAGACCAAACATTCACTCAATATTTTATCTTAAAAGCTTTCTAGATTTGATGGACAAAACAAGTGGATACAAAATCTACCAAACAGTTAAAAACAGAAGGTAGTCAAATGTATTTGTGTTATTGTAGGGGTGAAGCTATAGCGATTTTTTACACACCGTAGACGAAGGTCTATGTTGATGGAAAAAATTAATCATAAAAAAACTGCAAGAGATAATTAAATTGGGTTAATTGCAACTTATCAACTATATCTTGGAGTAAATGTTTTTTTAATACTTGCCTTCAAAAAGTGGTCCATAATTTTATGGTATTTTTCATCATTAATTGAGTCGGTTATTTCTATTAGGAGTTTTTTCAACACTTCAAGATTCCAAAGTGTTCTTCGGTATGGTCCCTTACTGGATAGTCATATAGATTTAAATTAGCTAAACATCACAGGAAATTAATTTCTGGCTTTGTCTTTGTCTTTGTTTTTCATCAATCCAGAGTTTCAGTAAATTTAGATTTAGATGATTGAAAACTTTGTTCAAAATTTATAGTAAGTGAGGAACACCAAACAGTGATCGATCCACTTTGAGTCGAGGGGGTGTGTAATTATTATTTCCAGTTTTTTACTGCCTCAGATCCGGTGGTTTTGGCTGTTTACATGTTTTTGCAATGCGTAGTGACACTCGCCCGATAAAACCATCACTTTTGGTAATCAATTTGACTGTTTGGCGAAATAGTGTCAGTTATTGGTGACCATGTTACTCATTAGCAAGCGAAAGACATAATTCTTCTTTCAGTAGCCTTCGAAAAAGTAACTTTTTTAATTTAGCGTTTCTCGGCGGAAGTCTTTGTAAAGAAGGTTTCATCGAAATGTTGTAGGATGTGTTTAAAATTTCTTTTGGTAGATTTTTTTGCCATTCAGCACATAGATTATGATCAGTTATTTCTTTTAAATTAAACATAATGCAAATTTGTTTTGTATTAAAATTTAAAATTTGCCATTAACCAATCTTATGTTTAAAGTTGTCTTTCTGTCTATTTCTTTTTTATTTTTTACTGTTTTATTTAATTCTTTGTATCTTTGGAATAGGACTTTTTCGCCAAAACATTTTTGGATTAAATCTACTCCTAACATGTCTACAAAACTATTGTATTTAATTCAGCAGTTTACAGGTGGCGCTTATAAATGTATTTGTGTACTCTTTTGGCTAATCTTGTTTTTGGTCTAGAAAAACTATAAAAAGAGAACTTGGGCTGATCTATTTTTATAAATTCAAGAGATAAGAATAGGAGGTAAAGTCGAATACTGCTTTCATATTCAATGTATCTTTCTTTACTTTAGTGGATTTCAAAGATTTTAATACACCGGGTCATTTTGGTTAACTTGGTGATAAATGCGATTTAGAGGGGATTAGGAAAAATGGAACTAGAAGAAAATTACTTAGAAAACAAGAAAGTGTTGTGGGGACATTTAGGTTAAACTAGAAGAAAAATAGTAAAAATAGAGTGAGTTAAGATTAGAACAAATGTAATTATTGAGGAGAAATGATTAGATTTGTAATTTGATATTTAACAATCACTCTCTTTGCTTAATTTGTCTATCCGAACGCGCTAGAATCTTAAAACATACTAGTCTACATTAATGAGATGTGGTGAAAAATAGATCAGGATAAACCTTATCGTTTATCAAAGTATGGAGCTGGTAATAGATATATGTGAGACTCCAGTTTAGTTTACAATTAATAACATTGGAAAAATTAAATTAATCGGTAGCACCAAAGTTGTTTGTTTTCTCCATTTTCCCTGTGCACGTAAAACAGCCTAGTTTTCGGCTGCCGGTTCCGCTTGCCTTCCAATTTTAATGTATTAAACATGTTTTCCGCCCAAAGCGCCCGTTGCCGGCTCGCCGGGGAATACTTTTTATCATCGCCGGCCCGCGCCTGTCATTTCATGACGACCTCGTTGTTGCAGCTCTTCGCCGCCACGACGAGAGTGTTTCCATATCACAGATGGGAGCCGGTGTACATCGGGACGAAGAGCGAGCCCTTCTACAGCGAACTGCTGTCCTGGGAGGGAAAGCAGGACAAAATGACGCAGGTGGGTAGCGTGGCATCCTGGAGGGGGCGGCTTCAGCTGCACGTTCGAAAGCATGCCCGGATTTTACTCGAAAGGCAGCTGGGGGCGCTCTCCTCGCACTTCTGATTATTGGCCAAGGCGTCGAAATTTTTGTTGTAGATTGATATAGGAAAGTTTTATTTTCTGGAAAGTTTGCGATTTGAAGCTTCAAAATGGACTTGTAAAAGCAAATTTGTAACAAACTTTTTCTGGGAATTTCGACCCACGCCCATCTGACGGTAATTATGCACGGTTCGTTCCCTTTTATGTGGATTTTTAGGAAACTGTTTGGTGGATGATGTTAGGTCAGTTCGTGTGTTACTTAAAGTATTGCCTTCAAATATCCTAATCACTGCATAAGATTCTGAAGACAGTTATGGCCAAGAAAAGTGATGGCCCTGATTGGATTTGCAACGCTTTTAAAGGTCTTAACCATAACGTGAGCAAAAATGAATGAAGACTTTTACAGATGCAGTTTTGGGACATGAAATTTCCCTTTAAAGATATGTATCGCACGGTAAAAAGTTCCCAAAGTCCGAACACAACTTAATAACAGTTAAAGAACTTCCAGATTGTATTTTAGATGGTTTTACTTTAGGGGGTAAATACATCAGCAATGGCAAGAGAAATTAATGAATTGTTAGGCGAGGTTATCTGTGGCCAACAAAAATTTTGGGAATAGAAGTTTTAAGTTATAAAATAATGTTTATACGTGACTGGGTCCTAGCATTGATGAAGATGAGTTACGAGCAGAAGTTGAACGAAATCTACTGCCTACTATTTGGTGCCTGTAGAATAACCATAAATCATCATCTTTATGGTATTGGGAAATTTAATTTTCGCAACGATCGATAGAATGTAACAAAATGCAGAGACTAGACTTACTTATTACACATCATGGAACTTCTTTTGGACAGGGTTGTGATCTTTGAGGGTTTTGTATGATATTGCATTTTGTATGGAGAAGTCTCCATACAGTATTCATCTTCACTCCAGGGTCATGATGAATGTATGGTGGTGCAGTTAAGGCATCATCCACTATTTCTTAATGATTTTGCAACGAACTCTTTAGGAATGTTTTAGTAGAATTAAATATGAGTTACACCATTTTGCAATGTGTAATTTAAAATAATTTCAAAATGATATCATTCAAGTGATGAAAATTTTCTTCTAAATCATGTAAATCATGTCCACGTTACATTCCGTAAAATATCAGCATTTTTAGTTATCCTTTATTTTTATACAGAATCAGGGCTTATTGACCACCCTGTCACCATCTATTTTTTATGTTAAGGTTGGTGTTCCTAAATGTTATGGAGTGAGACGATTGCTTTGTCGCCTAAATGGTGCTATTTAGTGAGGGGTTTTTGGCCGTTTAGTTGGTATCTTGCACACTCTTTGTTTTGGCTGCAAAGTGTACAGTTTTTTGTAAATTAGAGAAGCATGCTGGGATTTATTTTTATTTGGAAAATCTTTGTAAAAAGAAACGTTTTGCTGATATTACTTTCTTTGAGTACTGAGGACGAAAAGCGTCCCCTGAGTAGAAAAATTGGATTGGTAAAAATGTTTTTCGGCAATTCTTTGGAGTTATAAATGACTTTGTTAATTGTGAACTTGTTTCAGGAGTCGATGTAGGTAGTGGATCAATATAAATTTGTGCTACTTAAGGGGTAAAGTTATAGTTTGAACAGTTGAAGAACGATGTGGTAGCATTCTGGGATACTTAAGGGTAAAGTTATGCATTTTGACTTTCGAACATACTTGGTCATGTTTTGGATACTGGAAGAATAATACAGTTTTGTTCCAAATTATTTTTTGTTTTGACTTATTTTACTGTATAGTTCCTGGTCTTTTATAGTCTGTATTATTTTACTAATTGTTAATTTTTTGAGTTTTTTCACTTGTTAGATATATTCTAGCTTCAATATCTTTTATAATCTTTTTCTACTCTTCATGTAAGGGAGAGTTAAGCTGTTTCAAAGTTATTCCCAGAATTTGATTTAACATTTTTTGTCATAACTCATTTTGTTATATGGTATCTGGTGTTTTATGGTCTGTGTTATTTCATTAATTGTGCGTTGCTCGAGGACTTCACTTCTTCAATATGCCTTAGCTACAACATCCTTTATATCTTACTGGCCTTTATCGCCAAAATTTGATTTAATATTTTTTGTATTAACTCATTTTGCTTTTTTAACATGTCTATCACTTTACTTCTTTTCCTTTTTAGTCTCTTCACTTGTTCGATATGCGCTAATTACCACATCCTCTGTTATGTTCTTTTTATTCTACATATAAGAGAAAGTTAGACTGTCCCAAATTTATTCGGTTTTCTATCACTTATACCAATTTATTCATTGTTCTTTTTTTGTCTTTTTATTTCTTTGCTAGATTCTAGTTATGACATCCTCTCTTATCTTTTTTTATTTGTAAGAGAAAGTTTGATTGATTTGTACATATTAGAACACAGAATCAAAATAGATTGATGAAAGTGATATTTGATAAAATAGAAAAAGTTCTGTTTCATAAATACTTTTTTAGGAATTGTGGGATGGGGATTGTAAAATGATTTAAAAAGACTCCGTACGCACTCCTTCACATGTCAGTTTAGTTTTGAAGCTCTTGATACGTTGTTGCAAAAACTTTGATGTTACTTAGGGGAAATTGTTTGAAGGAAGTTTTTAAAGAAGCTTTGAGAGAAAAACCGGAATTTAAAATTTGAATTTGAAAAACTGAGAGATGATAAGGAAAGTTGGATATCTATTGGGTGTCATTATTAGGCCTGACTTTTTACAATATGTGTAACTTATTTTTGAGATCTTGCAAGGTCTTGAATATAATGCAGTTGCACCCATATAATTCATGGGGGTTTCAGGAACAGAAAATAAAGTTGTGCTAATGGAGCTTTGGATTGGATTTTGAAGAACTGAGATGTGGAAAGGTGGATGTTTATTGTTGGAAATCTTATACTAAATATATGTAACTTGTTTGAAGATCTTAAAGATCTTGAATGACAATTATGGATAACCTTGACAGTAATATCTTCTTACATGTCTCTTCCAAAGTAGTTTTCATTTATGTTAAACTATAAAGATAAGTACAACATTTTTTTAAGTTCTTGAATAAAATTGTTGCCAATGCTCTTTTTTTATTGAAAATAGCAGTGCTGTAAGTAAACATTCTGAAAAGGACCAAGTGGCAAATATGTGTTTAACTGTATGCAACGAAGGAAGAAATTGATGTGGAAATGAAAATTGAAATTTAGATCTACTAAAAGCGATTCCATGATACATAATTTATATTAGCACAGGATAGATTGTTTATTGGTTGAGGAAACTTTGCAGTCGGTTGTTAAGAGATGAGAAGAGTAATATATTTTAAATTAATAAGAAACGAACGAGTTGGGAGGAAACAAGAGATTTCAAGTGACCATAATAAAGGTAAAGAGCAATAAGAAGTCCCGTTAATGAGAAATGAAAAGAAAGAATAATTGCAGATTACCTTTAGAGAATAATAAAGAAAAATGTAACGGAAATAGAGAAAGCAGAGCCTTTCGAAGGGCAAGCGATTGATTTTTGGGTGCTATTTTGACTGTGAATGACCAAATTATCAAATGATAATGGTCTGACCGAAAAAGTTTCTTCATAGGGGCCTGATGTTGTTTCTGTAATTTTCATCCCATGGGGTAAAATGAATATTATAAGCATAAAACTGTAGCTAAAAAGGCAACCGGTAAATTTAAACCAAATCATCAAAGTATTTAAAGTAGAAGATTAAAATTAAATACATTTTACAAAGAGAAAAATAAAAATAAATCGAATAAGCAAAAGATGGCGTAATTTTTTTTATTGTTAAAATTTATTAGGTTTCTTATTTTTAAATGTAAAGTAGTCATTACTGGAGTGCGGATAATCCACACGCTTTTCCCGTAACTGACCACTGTGTTCAGAAGAGTTGATCTTTAAGTCCTGATTGCAGATGCTGGAAATGTGCCTTATGGGGTATCGGTTCTTGATCCTGGACGGCGCGTTCCTCGTCCACTGGCCCGGCATCAAGCGCAAGTCGGCCGAAATGCGGAACCGAAACAAGTGGAGGTCGCCGTACCAGCTGCGGAACTCCCGACAATACACCGCCATCGTCAAGAAGCTCGCCGCCAAGTACACCAGGAATCCCAGATGCAAGATGCAATAATTTTATACGCCCTCTGTTACTCTGTCCCTTCGTTTGTTGCCGGCGTTCGTTAGCTGTTATTGCGCCAACAAACGGCGGTTGGCGCAGACTTCTCTCGTTTGGCTGTCACATATAGTGAGTTTTTATACGGTACTACTACAGCTTCGTACAGTAGTGCAGATAGTACTATTTAGAAGGAGCGGTTGTTTAATGACAATACTTTGTAATAAAGTAGGGCGAGCTATCAGTAACTCATATCAATGTATTAGCAGTTTGATTAGCTGCGGTTTTCTAATTTTTTTACCATTTACATGTTTTCTTGTTAACTTTTGTTATTAATTATACAAATAGATAATATACCGCCATTTTTACGGCAAGCACTGTGCCCCTGTTGGTTATACCACCCATTTGTCACTATTGATTTTATTTCCCTCATTTACTCCCCGGTGTGTACAATTTAATTCCTCCAAATCCCGTTTGTGGCCAAAAGCGAATGAATTTTAGTCGAAGTCTGCTTTATTTAAAGGGCGAGACTTTTAGTCAATCCTAATAAAAAATGGCGTTAACTCTGATATAAATTTAATTAATAATATATGCCCTTAAATAAGCAGTCGATTAACTTGACAAGGCGTTAGCTAACCCACGTTTTAATTAATTGATGTAATGCTTAAGGGGTATGGAAGTTTCATCAAAAGTTACTGTAATTAATAAGTCGTATAGAGAAGAATCTATTGAGTTTGGGAGAAAATTGATGGAATAGATAAGCTTTTGCAAGGAAATCTCGTAGGAGTTAATTAAAAATAACCGACACAAACTGCAACAAGAAGTTGTCAAAGAGCTTTTCGAAAGAAAATTGGAAAAGGAAATATCAAATTCCGCCCAGAATATTTTTAAGCTTATCTTCACAGAGTGGTAGTCACTATGGTAGTCTAATGTCTATTAAAGATATGAATTAGAAAAATTTAACGTTGCATCACATAATCCTAAAAGCTGAAATCCAACAATTAATATAAAAAATAGATACAATGAAGAAGTAATTACGAGATTTAAGCATGTTAAAAAAACTTGAAGGGCAAGTGAGGATGCAGGTCGTTCAGAGCATAGAAAAATCCTATGGCGGCGAAGAGATCATCAGTTATTTATAGAGTAGTAAGATTTGGCTGAAAAAAACGAAGAAATGTAATGTCAAAAAATTAAATGTTAGGGATGGTAATAAGAATGATAAGGACGAACAGAGAACGAAAGTAGACGGTAATAGGAAATTTTAAGAAAGAGCTTTGTTGAGACGAAAATATCATGAGAAGAAGTTGAATTAGGTTAAATCAAGAACAAAAAGAATACATAAGATAGAAGATTGTGTTGTTGATGAGAAACAAAAGGTTAAAGAACAATAGATTTTAGTAGAGGAAAAAAAAGAATATGTGCTAACACGCAGAATTGGAAAGCAGAAGTGTAAGAGAAATAAATGAAAGTACTCTATGGTTCTACAGTAAGTCTAATCCTTTATCATGTAGTAGACAGTAGTGAAGATAACTCTATTTGTAAACAATATTAATCAGTTATATGAATGTGTTAGCACTGTTCCTTCACGCAAAGAACCAAATTGAGTATTGAGCTATAAGTAAAGTACTAGAATTGATTAAGAAATAATTTGATTACGTAAAATAAAGGAAGTATAACTAAAGAGTTAATAAAAAAATTGATTTTCTCATGGCAATGTCAGTTCTACCGAAGGATGTAGGAATATGGGGTGGAATAGTAAGGTAGGCTCACCAACAAAACATCCAAAGGAAACTAAAGTTACTTGTAAGTGGTGTTTTATAAAGTTTTTGTTTTGACTATCTGCAAAATAGGAAGAAATTAATAAAATAAATGTTATTGGTCACAAAGGTTCATTCTAAATATTGAAGAAGTAAAAAGTAGGTGAGCTATATTTTAACGAGACTTTTTGTAGCACTACCGATATGGCAACGATGGAGCGCTGCGATTGGGTGGAAATTGTTAGCATGTTTATGTAGTTTGATCTATGTGGTCATTCTTACACTCTATAGCGCCAATAGCAACAACACGTTATAATAAAGTTTTCAACGGGAGAAAGTATTGAAGCAACCGGTATTTTGTCCAGACTATTGAAAAAGCATAAGACGTTTGCTAGGGACGAAGCGAGGTCGAAAATGTAAATCAGCAACACCAAGCTGAGCACTATTGTAGCTATTAGTCATAGTAGTGCCCAGTTAATAATTAAAAACTCTGAAGTTGCGAAAGTTCAATCTCCTTAATGCTGAATAAAAGCTGCGCTGCTTGAAGTTTCTTAGAGGCTTCTCGTTTATTACGAGAAAACAGAGACACATTTTGAGTCTATCAGAAGTTTTTTTCAAAATAATGGTCAAATTAATTAGACGACAGCGGAATACACTTCTTACAGCTATGATGTGAATTTTTGCCTACTAGAACTTCTCGAGAATGACTTAGGGTAGAGGATTGAGAACAAACATCACGTAAAGAAATTTGTGTGTAAATGGCTCTAGAATTAACCCGCGTCACTTTAATAGAAGTGACAGCAGAGAGTTGCTCATTCAATGGATCAAATGCATACAAAAAGCGAGGGGTTTGCAGAAAAGTTGCCTCGCGTGTATTGCCATATCTCTCTTCAATAAGGGATTGCAATTAACTCGGTTCATTTATTTCCATTTAACTGCACGGTGTTTTTAATTTATTGTCTATTACTTTACTTTTGGCTGTTCTTTTTATACTTCTTTTAAAAGCTTTATGGGTTTGCGCCAACGTGTCGAGCAGGTTACTGAAATCGTCCTTCCGACTTGCCTAGAACTATCTGGATGTCTACTTAATGCTTAGTTGCCTCGGATATCTGCAGCCCTTTCAAAGAGCTCCGGCTCCCGGGATTCCATTATTACGTTGCTTCATCCTCAGTGATGTTTTGCCCTAAAAGTTCAACGGCCTGTGCCATTTGTGGAAAGGGCTATCGAAAAATCTTTAGGTTACCTCGGACGACTTACACTGACACTACCATTCTTTTATATTTCATCACTAGAACTGCTCTGGAATCTTCTGCTACAAGATTTTTCCCGGTAGGCCGTTTTCTATTGTGCACAATAAGTCTTTATGACAGGGTTTAGTATATTGTTTCTTCCTTTGGTGTTCTCGTTCTTTGGTGCTTCATTCTAGCACCATTTCCAATTCCGCATCAAGTTTTTGCTTTCGCAGCGTCAATTAAAATAGTTGTGTGCAATCTACAATTCTTTTCTTTTTGTTTCAAATGATGTTATACAAATTCATTAACAAAGCAATGGCTTTTATTTTTAATTCTTATAATTTATCTCGAATTTGTAGAATGTTCTATATTTGTCTCTTCAAAATATCTGAATTGTTCCGTCTTGCTTATTTTCATTTCGCCTCTTTAAACTTTGGAAGTGTTTTTACGCATGTACCTTTTTTATTTTTCTTGCAATTTACCGTTGAACATCCTGGTTCTGGGGTGCCCTTTTGAGTCTATAATGTCTTTGCTTCTTGTAATTGTCTTTTTACTTTTCCGATCAAGCTTTTGTCTGTATTTTTCCGCTTCTGAAATTTTCTTTCGCATCTACTTTCATTTCCTGTAATTCTTTTCTCAATTCTTCTTCTTTTCAACGCTTCAAGTTCTAGAACTCTAGCAAACTTTTCTATACCGTGTCTGAGCCCTCCAATTCTTGTAATTTTTTCTTCAAATTTCTGAAATGTTCGTAAGTCTCCTATTAGTTTTTTCTCGATGTTTTATACTATTCATCAGTATTGATTGTTAATTCTCAAATATTTTTGAAATTTTTTAATTTTTATTTCGAAGTTCTGAACTGTTTTAATTATTCTACCCATGTTATGGACAGTTTTTTAAATTTTCTCTCAAGGTTTTGCATTAATCCATATGTGTCCATGGTTTTGCACACATACATTTGTGGTATCTTGCCTTTGTAGATCAGATGTCGTTTCTGTCCACCAGTTTCTAGATTGGTCGCTCATAGAACATGTACCGAACCAACTGGGACAGTCAGTGGCTGTCAACGGGTCTACAGTACAAAAATTATAGGTTTCTAAGATTTCACGACAGATTGTATTACTATGAGTATGTACTTTTGATTATATTGATGTTATAATCAATTACCATTTACATTATCTGTGATTAGTTTTTTTTATCTAGTTGTCTTTTAATGGCCACACTTTTTATGGCTACATAAGTATTCTCAGTGTACTTTAGTATTGTTATTATTCGTTTTTCGTCTATATTTAAATGTTTATGACCAATCTTTTATTGATAAGATCTCACTGTTATATAAATAAGTTATTTTTCACTTTTTATATTCATCCGTTACCTTGTGCTATGGCGGTCTGGATTAATTCAAGAACTGACAGAGAGAGATGGCCCATGAAATTGACGCTAGTAAAATATTACTTTACCAAGAATATAGCACAGATTGAAAAGGAAAGCGGTATTGTGACGTGACGTGTTACAAAGAGGTAACTCTCGGGGTTCGTGCTCCGGACCGGTACAATAGAAGCTGGTAACAAAAAGTATATCTAAAATTTAGTTGCCACACAGATACTAGATTCGTGAGCAATACGCTGTTAATATATTGGATGGCACAGTTTAAAACTTTAAAGGCACTTGTAGCGCACAAAACGTGCGCGAAATGCGTAAGATCAATTTTAGACACGCTCGGCTCTTTACAGGAAATTTCAATAGGATATTCTGCTTTGTCGAGTTTACTAAAAATGTGATCTTTTCCAAATGCAAATTGTTTACCTACAGTTCATCTCTCGAATTTTTAGAATGTTTTGTTTTTGTCTTTAGCTCCTCTTCAAAACATACGGAATGTTCCGTTTTGCTTATTTGTATTTCGCGTCTATAACTCTGGAAGTGGTCTTATTCATTTATCTGTATTTTTTGCAATTTGCGGTTCAACATCTTGGTAGTGGTCTAACTTTGTTTCTTGTAATTGTCTTTTTAGTTTTCCGATCCAGTTTTTGTCTGTATTTTTTCGGCTTCTAAAGTTTTCTTTTGTATCTACTTTTATTTCTTGTAATTCTCTTCTCAATTCTTTTTTTTCAACGTTTTGGACTGTTTTTAAAATTTTCTCTTAAGGTTTTGAACATATACATTTGCGGAATCTTGCCTTTGTAAATTAGGACTCGTTGCATTCTCTTTACAGTTTTGTTTTCTCTAAATATCACCCTTTTAATTTTTATTTTAATCTATCACTTTCTGCGGTGCTAGGCTTGCTCTTGTTTATCGAGCGTTATAGTATTGTAACAAAAGTCTTTTTTAAGTTTAACTTACTAACATAAACTGATGGCACAGTCAGATAAACTACTAGTTGATTGTATCTTTTCTGTCGTAAGTACTTAAAAAAAACTGCCCGAAAAGATTTGAATGAACTGAAAGCAAACCATATTTAACTGCACAGTAGAGAATATAGCAAAAGTTATTTTAGAGAGGTTTAATGGAAACATATAGACACAACATAGAAAAGAGAACAGGAAGAAAGGAATAGGGCGTATCAATGAAAGTTGATGTGTAAATAAAGCAGTGTGCCACCTTAATATAATATTTATGTAGAAAAGCCGTTGTGCAAAAGAGCGAAGGAGAAAACAACAGAAATCTAACACCGTGTGAGAGTTGATAGACTTTATAGAGTCAATAGGGATTATAGAGACTATAGAATCTTTCGAGTTTATTGAATTCATGGAGTTAATAGAGGCTCTGAAGTTTATAGGATTTATGGAGTCTATAGAGTCCACAGAGTTTATAGAGTCGATAGAATCGATGGAATCAATGTCTAGATTGAATTAACAGTGATATAACAATATATTCATTATTTTCTTTAAAAGAATGTGGGTATAAAATAATATTTATAAAGAAGCTTTTACAGTTCTTTAGAAGCTGCTATGAAGGTATTACAAATAAAAAAGGTTTGTTGAATGTTTCAAAAAAATAGAACAAAACTCGACTACGATGTCCTCTGGTAGGATAGACCTTATTAAAAAGCCTATTGGGCATCTTATTCAAAAATAGGAAACATTTATGAATAGAACTATTGAGAGTCTTTTGATTAAAAGTCAATTTATTGGCTGTTTTCTCTTTTTAAGTTACTTAAACCAGTTTTCTAGGATGTAAGTGCATTTATTACATCAAATTATAATAAGATATGGTATCTTTAAATTTACAAAATATGACAATGTTGTCACGTGACATTCTACCAGCTAATGATTTGTATACTGTCTATATTTCGAAAGTGTGCACTTCCACGTGGTCTTATGTCTTTTGGACTTCCTAGTTGAAAACTTTCAAAAGGAAGCTGTACTCTTAATGTATAAAAAATGATGTATTTTGAAAGCTGATGGATGCCCCGATTTATCGGAAAATAGGGCAAGGGAACAAATTTTGAGTACATGTCAGGTTAAGAAGCTCTAAGACTGTTATTCAGAGTGAAAAAAATAAGCTTACCCCTTTATTGACCAACTCCGTATATATCGCAATGCAGATAAACACTAAAATATTCCGCCAGAGCTTATTTTTCAGTTTTTGTGCCCACATCTCAATTCTTGTCGGGCAATAGTCCCCACTGTTTATTGCCTGTGATCTGCCATTGTAGGTTTTCGTAGACCTCGCCGCAAAGTAATCCCTGCTGATCCCTTTCGTAACAAACACTCCTAATTTACCTTTCTTAACAGAATGAAGGCCCGGAAGATAATTAACTTTGGCCCGAGTTGCACAGGAACGTGGGCTGAAAGCTGCAAAGAAGTTGACGTTGCCAGGGCTCGAGTTTAAGATTAGGAGCTGTACTAAATTATTAAATAAATGATAAGTCTGTTTTGTAATTGTTACTCTTTTTATTTATTTTATATTTTGCTTGATTTTGTAGAGTGCAAAATAATTTACTCTATTAGTCGAAATAATTCTCTTTATGTGTAAGTTTTTGATGTCAAAATAATATTTTTTTAACTATAGTTTTGGTTCCAATATTGTAAAAAATGATTTGTTTGTTCTCTCTTTCTCCCCATTTTTCCTTTTCCACTATCAGACCCTCTCCTCTCCCTTTCTCCCCCCCCCCTCTCCCTTCTCTATTCTTCACTCTCGCTTTAATCAGAATTTAATGTCCACATGTAAACATATCCTTTCTCAATATTCATTCATTGTCCTCTATTTCGTTCTTTCGGATAATTTTCGTATGTCTTCATATCAACGTGTTGAAGGTCGTCTGCCTTCTGTTATCTATTCATGGTTTCCATTATGTTTTTATTCGAGTTCACTTATCCGTATTTATTCTGCTCACATGTTCTGCCCATATCCATTTGCTCTTGTGATTGTTTCCACTGTATGACTAACGGTCATTAAAAGTATATTAACTTATGAACATTTTAATATAGTCCAACCGATTTCTGTGTAACAGTCAATCAGTGATAATGAAACGGGAAACGGAGATATAGTAGTTGATAATTTTGTTGGAGTTATAGCGGCGAAACAGGTAAAAGAGACAGCGAAGATAGACATAGCAAACGCAAATGTTGTCGTGGCATTTGATAAAAGCAACATTAGCAATAGTCTTGACTGCTCTAGCCAAAAGTTTTGGCAACGTTAAGAAATGATCAGTTAATCGTTCCACAAAGAGAAAGTTTGCATGGACACACCAAAATTTGTAATAGAAAATCACAAAAAGGAAGGTTGTGTTTTAAAACCTTACTTTAAAATAAACGATTAACTGTTGCAAGTTCCAAAATTAAACAATAGCACGGCTTTGCCACAACTTTGGCTGGAATAAAATTTGCGACCAGATGAGAGGGACATTGATATTACGCCATTGGCGTGAAAAATTGAGTCTATTTTTTGGAGCAGAAACTGGATTTTAGTATGCCGATACCTTAATTTATAGTTGGCGTGTTTACGAAATGTATGGGTGTATTGAGTGGTCCTGCTATTTTTAAACGCTTAAAAGGTTTTTATAATACCTGCTAAATGACAAAAGTCATATATTGCTTAAAAGATATGGTTATTTTAGTCCAATTTTTAGCTCACTGATGTAAAAGTAAGGGCTTTGAGGTATCCACATTTTCACAGTTCGGGTTTACGTGCCACTTGTGCTATGTGGTTCAAGACTTGAGCTGGAGTTTTTGCAAGATTTGTACAAATCTATTCAAATATACCACACCGCAAATAGCAAATTCCATCGAGCAAAATGAGGAGAGGTATCTTTCAAGAGAGTGAAGATAAGATGAATGAAAATTGCTTGCCCTGCAGCTAGAGGATGAACTTCCAGCCGTATCTAGCGACTGGTTTTTTTGAACCCTAATAAAGACCTTGGAAATACCAAGAATCTTACCAAAGGGGATAAAAGATTATCAAGAAGCCGAGAGTGGACAATGCCAAAAGGAGTGTGCAAATAATTTAACAAGCAACACTAAAGACAGGAAACAGAAGCAGTTTTTGTTGCATGTAGTTAAGGATATGAGATAAGGTTTCCAAACACAAAGAGATATAAGCTGTCTTGTATTGTCTGCTAAGACAAGAATATTGGTTTTACACCAATTGTCACAATTTGCATGGGTGGTATAGTAAATCTTCTAACTTTTTGAAATAAATATAACTTATCAATTATATCTTTTACATTTCTTTTGGTATAGGTATAAAACACTTATGGCCAAAGATTGCTGTATCTAGAAAAAGAAAGAGGAAAGTCACTGTATAGTATAGGTAATAGTTATTACAAATGGTTTTAGTTTAGAAGAGAGTGACCGCTTGGAACCACCACTAGAAGGAATGCTACTATTAGCAGTCTTGTTAACTCAGGGAACATAAACAGTAATTGCATGCTGTACAATTAATATGTATATAAAATGATTGCCAGCATTGTATAGATTCGAATTATTTATAGATATTTGCAAGGTGGTCCGTGGGAGACAGTGTGGTAATTCTCTGAAATTCGCCGCCACTTGGGCCGTTGTACCATTGGAGATTACAAGTGCCCTTGGTGCCACGAGACAAACGATTATGGTTTTTTATATTCCTGATTTTAAAGATTTTCGACATGAGTAGATTTATAAAATTGTCAATATACAAACAGCATTTTTTCTTTTTTTTTGCAAGACTAAGGACTTTGGTTGTACCAGTTTTCTCATCCCGTTGGAGAAGAAATCAGTAATTTGATGCGGCCACCAGTGACGCTCAGCTGTTAGTCAACGCTAATCCTTCTGGTTTTCCTTCAGATTTGAAAATAGAAAAATGCAAGGGGAGGGGGAATCTGAGTTTTCTCCGTTTGTCAATTGTAGTGAGGTCAAACCTTATTATGTTGAAGAATTGCTTTGGTGCCAGGTTTGATTTATTGCAATAGAGCAAGATTCACATATTAGTTGGAATTGGTAGTGTCGCTTTTTTCAAAAATGCAATGTTACTGCTAAACAGTCCGCTAACTGTCATCATTTTAGAACTATCTTACATGTTATAAATCGTTCTATTGAAATATATCAGGAACCACATAATACATTTAATTGTTCGGGGTTTTTATTTTTTTCCTCATCATATCTTCATTGCTTTCTCATTTTCAGTTCTTTTTCAACTTTGATTGGACTGTTCTCATAGGCTAGTCTAAACATTTCAAATAATCATGTCTGACGAGCACGATAAGCCATTTAAAATTGTACTTCTTCCTGGAAAGAACTCTTTAGTTGTCGTCTAATTGTTTGACGATAGTTCCATCGTTTTGAAAGGATCCGCCCAAAAACATGTCGGAGTTGAATAGCACAATGTCGTCGTTATGTTCAGATACGTTATATCTGTCAATCGGGCTCTAATCAAGTATGAGATTAATATCGGTCTTGGTATGGAGACTTTCTTCCGAAGTCTTCTTGATTCTAACATACAAAAACACGTGTAAAGACCAATTTTCTTTAACATTGTACATAATAAGTTACAAGTTCTAAAATTTAATTCACCCATTTTTTTAAATTTATGTTTAATATCCCAGGGTAGTTTTTCATCTCATCCCACCTTGAATACCCATGTCTTTTACAAGATGATCTTGGCTGTAATAATAAATGGTGATGTGAGTCCCAGCTAGTCAAATATCTTGTAAACAATGGAAAAGATGTTTCTCTTCGTATACACTTCCATGTCAGATGCCAAAGCGTTCTTTACGCCACATCATATTGTGCCTGATGCGTGAATCCAGAGCATTCCAAATAGATGAATGGTTGCATACAAGTCGAATACGTATCTTAATCCTCGTAACTTCTTTTTAGAGCAGAGCTTTCTTCTAGAATCCAAGACATTCTTCTTTAATTGACGCGGTACTTGCGCATTTATCCACGATTTTTTCATTTCTCGTGGTACATGCTTTTTGCTTTTTTTTTTACCAAAGTCTGGCTGGTAATTAAGGGTCACAGATAAAAGGAAAGACTCTAAAAACCAATCTGAAATGGAGGTACTCTTAAACTTTTTGGGTTGCGGGAAAATTATACCACAAGAATCGTAGAAAATGTCGGTCTTTGGAGAAAGGTTTGTTATATATCATACATGATATGGTATCTCTGGTCACGATATCAAAGATCAATTATCTTGTTTCACATATTAAAATAGATATTTCTTTCTTAGCTGATTTATCAAAAGCTAGTCTGATCAGGGTCGTACTAGGTTTGTAGACAACTATTGCACATCTCTTCTTTAGGAATCCTCTCAATTATTCTTTGTTTTTCTCAGTCCATGAAGATCTGGTAATATGCTTCTAATATTCCACCAACTTTTAGCTTCTGCGCTCAAAGCCATGTCTCTGTTGCTTGTTGGTGATGGATAGCGATTTATCCAGGGTAAACGTAATTCGTATCGACTATCCCTCTGTTGGGCAGTAATATTTTTAAAATGTTTGAGTGCAGCTTCTTACATTTATTTTTTTTTACTTCTTTCCTGCTGTGTTATCTATATCAACTGGAACTAGGGACTCACACTTCCTGGATAAAGACGTCACTGACTTTAAGAGTGGTAAAAAGTGGGTTGTCATTATTTTCTTCTCAATAGGCAACTTTTCCATTGGGGCCCATTCAAGCCTAGTATATACTGCTGCAGGTCCACATATTAATTTTTACTTCTCTCGGTCAACTTAATTTTTCGTTGTATTTAAATTTAATACTATTATTAATCTTTGTAGTTTCCAACATACATCATTCCAGTTCCAAAAAGATGGCTATCGGTACTGCATACACTTGATTGTTCGCCTCTTATTCTCTAGGCCTTAATACTGTACTCGGAACTTGTCATCATTGACGCTTCGATGAAGAAAAGCATGACCTTCCCGTTCCTATAGAGCCAAAAGTTGCTGGTTAATCTTCTTTCGATTGTTATTTCAATTTAAGAGACAACATGTGCGGTGTCCTCGCTTTTTTGTAACCTAGTAATGTATGATTGATATGGTGAACCCATTCAAAGAAAATTCGAATAGTTTTAGCGATATTCTTCTGTTTATATACATGCGTTTGATGTCATTTAATTGTGACTGTTAAGAGTACCATCATGTTGATTTGTTGTGGTAGATTTTTTCCTTTTACACTTCTTGGTCGTTGCTGAACAGTAATGACAGCTTGTGGATGAATGCTAATGGGAGAAAAAACCCTCAACCGTTACAACACTGTGTGAAATATCATCTTTAAACATTAATCTTCAAAGTCCAAAAAAGGCTGTAATGTCAACTTCAACAATTCTGAATACTAACAAATTCTGGTTCTACAAGATATTACATACAATATGGCTTTTCCAAGTGTGCCTTAGTGTCCTCTTTATGCCCTTCTTTAATCCTATCTACCAGTTTACAAATTTGTGACTCATAGAGAACCAACTGGGACACTCAATGTAGGCTAACAGAGAGAGATGGCCCACGAAATTTACACCAGTAAAACATTACTTTACCAAGAATATAGCACAGGTCGAAAAGGAAGACAGTATTATGACGTAACATGTGACGCGAGGCGACCTCCAGGGTTCGTGCTCTGGACTGGTACAATGAAAGCAAAAATTTTGCAAAATTTGAAAGTACCTACAATAAGGTTTCTTTTAGTCTTGATAAAAAAACTATATTTTTAGAGTATGCTTAAAAAATTGCAAAATAACACAATTAAAAGAAACAAAAATTGATAAAGAATCTTAACATTTGTCACTTTAAATGTGTTAAGATGAGGTTAACCCAAGGTTAGCGCATAATTTCCATGCTTCACTATTGATTTGTTTATTAAATCACTCTGTTAGCTCAGGAAACCGAGTTACTATTCTTTTGTTGTTAGTACATCAACATTTAAAATATATTTTTAACAGATTATTACGAGTGCTCCAGCTTAACCTAAAAACTCGTTATCGCAACCATCCGGGCGTGTATTTGCTTTAATGTTTTTACTTGCGCTCCGTCCCGAAGCCCTTAAAATGCCATTTCCCTTAGTTTTTATGGGTAGCCAAGTCCAATCACGCAAAGCAAATTTACATAAACCAGCGTGCTTGCTCTCCCTTTCTCCTCGTAAATGTCGTTTAATAAATCTATTTACCCGCATCCAATCACTTTCGCATGCGAACATTTCCTATTCAGGCTGAAACCGGACGGCGTTCTGGTGCATCTGTGGAAGGTGCCTTCCGGCGAAGGGAAGCGATTGCTGTCTCTAATTAGCGCGCTTTATTTTTCTGCTCCCCAATCAACGGACAAAATAAACAACACCTAATATTACAATTAGCTTGTTTATGCCCGCTTTCCTTGTTTGTTTTGCGCTGTTAACGTTTTATGGGATAAGCTGAAATGGACTGGACGTGTTTTTTGTGCAAACAGCAGTGAGCTTTCCAATTCACATACAAATAGTTGCTGATTTTTTAGTTTAATTATGATTTTAAAAGGGCGAGAGTACGTATATATGCTTACATGATACTTTGATATAGACAGTTTAAAGGAAGTGGGGGTAGGTTAGATCATTATTTTATTATAAATTTTTTAAATTAAAGTCGGAAAAAAGCTTAACACAACAAATGAAATTTAAATTTTTAAAAAATTGCACTCCAGGTATCTAAAAAGTTAGGTGAATGACATTATAAAAGAAACAAAGTAAAGGATATAAACAAATAATTTTATAGACTTAAAATAATTGACAACAAACTTTTTGAAACATTTATACAGTTCTTAAAACTGCCAGCAAAAGCCTATTCAGGAATCGATCACAGAACTGCTGTCACATATTTTTGGATCGTCGCTTTTTCCCGTTATTTAGGACAGGAAACAGAAAGCAGTTTTAGATTAGGACCAAATCTGGTCACATGCGGTAATAAAATCTGCAAAGATTTTATATTAAGCCTGTCAGTTTATGCTGTAATGGTTTGGGATCATTCAGGAATTAGCTGACAGAAATAGCTCAGCACTTCACTGAGAGAATAGCCCAGGTGGCAACGAAAGACGATAGCGCAACCCAACAAGTGACGAGGGGGTGCCCCCAGGGTTAGTTCTCTGGACTGGTACACTGAAAGCTGGTATACGGAAGTATACTTAAAGTTCAGTTCTGCAAAGATACCGAATCGTAGAATTTGTACACGACACTTTGTTAACAGTCGGATAGCGCTGCTCTAAATTTTAAAAGCAAGCGGAAACGAGTCGCCCCAAATACTGAAAACGAAAAAATACGATTTAACATAAAATTTGCAAGCCAGTTTTAGTGATTACGCATAGATGCAAGCTTGTGATAAGCTCACAGGAGTTGGGCAAATTAGTGCTGGTGAGAAATGCAAATTGCGGCAGAAAGATGCAAGGTTAGAAAAACTAAGCACTTAGTTACGCTGGAGAGAACATTTACGGTGCTTAAAGCCTAGTATCTGAAACAATGGTATTAGTACTGCGTCAGTTATATTTGCATTTTATTTTGCAGAAAGTTGCAGACCGGTGGGGGGGGGGGAGTTGGCAACCGGACTGATGCAGCTACTTTAAGAGAAGTTGGAGCTGCTACTATCAAATGAAAACGGTTAATGTAGGAGATAGAGAATTTGATTGAGGTTTATCTCGAGAATCAGCGCTTCTGCTAATGCCACTTTGGTCAGTTTGTCCACACGCTTGTTTGTACTGTGGTTCAGTTCAATGAAATTTCAATTTCTGTCAACTACGTCTTTGCAAGGTTCTCGACGCCTTGTTGCTTGATATTACAGCACATATTGCGATAACTCCTCTGTGCCTGTTAATGTATTTTAGGATTTTTCAGGATGGATTTGTTCCTAGCGAATCTCTTTTTTTGTTCACGTTACAACACAATTGTTGAACTTCAGATTTCCCTTTGTTAAATAGGATGGCTCGTGTCTTCCTTGGATTGTGTTCTATTTACCTGGCCGCGGGCCTAGCTTCTCCCGAAGTTGGTTCTGTGGCCGGGTTGTTAGCCGTCTTTTACAAAATAAAGGCGTAAGCGGAAACTGGCTCAATATTATAATAACCCCGTTTTGGTATCTACGATGTTGTCGCTTTAATAGAAAGTATTTTTTTTTATATTAAACAAGTCCATAGTTTCTTCGACTTTGTGCCCTTGTCTTCATATTTTGCTGCTTGTAACATAGTTAGCTGTGCTGTCTCTATGTGATTTTTCCACGAAAGTCGATCTTTGATTTCTAAAGTTCTCTTCAAGTTCTAAATTGCGTTGAACAAACTATTAATGGTATTGTATGAAGCACTAATCTGGCATCCTTCAGCAGCTGAACTTTGGAAACACTTTCGTACAACGTCCATTATACCGGACCGGAGTACGAACCCTGGGGGCATCTTTTGGTTACTTGTCTTTTTTTGACATATGCGGTTCTCTCGAGCGAAATCTGGTTATGAAATCGTACTGCGCATTTGACTACGTTTGTACGATTTGGACAAGCGCTTGCCTGGCTACCAGTAGCATGATTATTGATAAGAAGCTACTGCCGAGCTCTAAACTTGCAATGAAGATGCTTTTCAAAATTTCGCTCGTTGCGTGATTGTTGCACAAAATATACATAACTATTTCTGGTTTATTAATGTAAAGTCTACAGATTAAGTTATTATTATATTTCTTGATTTCTTGAGTATGTTGATGATTTGTGTCTACTTATATTTTTAAATCTGGTTTTAGTAATAATTGATAATTGATCTCTGCCTTGCCAGTTCATTAACTTTTTTGTTGCCTTTGATTTGTTGATGAGTTGTCCAATAGAGTACATGGTGTTATTTCTGTATATTTTCCCAAATAAATAGCAAGTCTATGTGCCAAAGCAGACTAACAAGGGTAATTCTATCCTGGAATCCCCCCTTTCTTTTTGATCTTGTGTTACTGCTTCGAATAGAGTATTAACTACATGTTTTAATGTGATTCTAATTTTGCTTCTTTTCTAATCACAACATAAAAACGAAAAAGATTCAGAAGTTACCATTGCAGCTTAGTTTTAGATTAGTGCTCTGCTACTTAAATTTAGGTTGCATATGTTAGGACTGGTCTGATCGCCCTAACCTAAGTCATGCGTGTCTAAACTGCTGTCTCTCCCAACTTTAGTCCTTGATAAGTTACAATTCCCAATTAGTTTAACGAGGGTTGTAATAATGCGATAAAGTGTGTGTATTTGAACAGTTCTCCCCATTTGTCAATTTTTAACAAAGCTACTTACGTGTGGAGTGCCCGTTATTAAATCAATTGCTTTCTCTTGAACTTGTTACGAAGATTATTCAATATGTCTGGATCATTGGCTATAATACATTGCAATGGAATTTATTCTTGGAATCAATATTCGTGCTTCTCCAAACCACTCGGTAAACATGAGCTTAACTGCCGATGATAAGTTATTATCCACTGTTTCCGTAACTTCTTACCAGGTGCTTTATAGCCTCCGTTGGTGGCGGCTCAAGATTATTATATGAGAAATGAGCCAATCCAAGAGCAGTATCACAAGCCCTCCATCACTTGTACTACCCTTCTCTTTTGTACCAAGAGCATTCAGAACTGCTTTAACAGTTACGGGGTGAAGCCCGCAATAAGCTTAAAAGTGAGCCTGTTTAAGATACTTGTAGAAAGTTCCATTTACCGAGTATGCCAGAATGTCTTCTTCCTTTACAGCATTACTACTTAATTGTTGCTAGTCTTCTGTTTTTAAATTTGAATTTAGAAGTGGTTCCTGGCGCCTTTTTTCTTAGATATCCCTGGGTTACACAAGAGTTTTTTTTGGGAAGATCTTTTAATTCAACTACAGTTAAATATTTTTTCTCAAGAACTACAGAAACGACGATGTACTCTAATAAGGGCGGAAACGTTCCTCTTCATCTATAAAGCTCCTCGTTTTTGATTACGCCCTAAAACTGTCACTAATTTGTATATTTGTATATAAATCTGAATCTTACGAGTGTGACTCTACCGTAAAATTCAGGTAGTTTTTGATTCCTATATTTTATACATTGCTGCTACTAATTAGAAGGGTAGAAGAGTCCGAGCAGGTCTCTTTTGTACTCTCATTCTTCTTATTTTTTTCTTCTGCTTTCCTCCGGAGAGGCAATTAGGCTGCAGCTCTGCCCTGTCTACCTATCATTTGGCAAGCAAGCTCGTGTTCTAACACTATGTCAGTTTTATATGAACTATTGTGTACTTCAATAAAGGTGAAAATATTCTCTCATTATTGTGGAGCCTTTTATTTCCCAGTTTTTCCTGAAAATTTTACTGTTTTATTTATTTTCCTTGTGGATCCTACGGCTGTGGTGAAGAAAATAAGGTTACCACGCTAGAATCTCTCTTCTAACTTAGAAGGCACTTACAACAGATGCACCTAGTTTTCCTAAATTATTCCCGTGCGGGGTTGCTAGTCCCCCATCGGGCGCCTCCCCAGGTGGCGGATAGGGGAATGCCTATCATATATGATGGGTACCGGGTAAATGAAATACCCGGGGCGGACCAAAACTAGCATATTAGCACTTGACTCCAGTGGGGGGACTCAGGATAAGGCAACGGAAAAGCGCTCTGGATGATTACTTCCCCAGGGTATCACTATGGAGTCCTAGTCCCGGATAGATTTTAGATGGGCAAAGGGTACGAGGAATCTCCCGGTTTAAAGTAGTGAAATCCTTACTAAAAATTACGACATGGAATGTACAAACTGTATTCATGACAGGAAAACTAAATACCATGATACAAGAAATAAAGGGACTTAATATCAACATACTAGGAATAAGCGAATTAAGATGGCCAGGCCCAGATATAGTTGACAGATTTAGAATTGAAACTATTTATTACCAGGAAGCAACAGAAATGATCAATATCATCGAAATGGTGTAGTAGTGGTTGTGGAATCCGGTTATACCAAATACGTTGAAAATTTTATCTCAATTTCAGATAGACTTATTTTATTACAGATACGAGGTCAAGCCTTTAATAGAAGAATTTTTCAAGTGCACGCTCCGACGGCAGATAAGAGATATGATGAGGAAGTAAAACAGTTGTACGAAAATATAGAGAAGGCATTAAAAGCAACGAAATGATATAAACTTCAGTGTGGACAAGGTTATGATGTAGTAACTAGTACAATAGAGTCTAAATGAAAGTGAACAGTGCAGGACGTTTTGTAGTGGACAGCAAATATTAGTAAGCAAATAGTAATAATCGATTGTCATAAATAGATTTGTTGTTTATTTAACATCCAAATATGGATCCACCGAACAACTAACGAAAATAATTATTACTACTTAAATAAATAATAACAGTTAGCAGAATTTTTAGAGGTGATTTTCTCTACAATATCTGAAGGTTCGACTAAAGCTGCTATCAACCTCTAATAAGGTCTTAACTGTAGAGAATCTGCAGAAGGATACTGACCTGCAAAATTCTATCGTAGTCTTTTCAGCAGGCGTGCTCTTTGAGGACAACTTCAACTCGCAGTAGTACCCTTTAGTGGTGCAACGAGCTTGTGAAGCTGAAGTCTAAAGTGAGTAAACTATTCAACAAACCGAAGAAAACGACACCCACACTTGATTGGGAGATGTATAAATATTACCAAAGACAAATAAAAAAGAAATAAGATTGAGACACAGAGAGTCATGGAAGTCCTTTTGTAATACAATCGCGACTATAAAAGGCTGGGTTCGTTTTAGTAAAATTCTGTCAAAACAACTGCAGCAGCAGCCAGCAAGTCTAAACCGTGAGGATGGTACTTATACCACCAATGTTGAAGAAACAGCGGTAGTAGTTATGAGTACACACTTCCCTAACTACCAATTTGGAAATCTACTTTTAATTCTACTCCCATCGAGGAGGATTGGGAAGTAGTCAACCATGTGGTAGATTAAGAAAAAGAAATCTGGGCAATTAAATTCTTTCAACCCTATAAAGCGCCAGGATGTGATGGCATATTTTCAGCTTTTTTGCAATGGAGCTTGGATATATTGTTACCATACCTTTTGCGAATCTTTAGAGGCTGCATCGCTTTAGGGTACATCCCAAAGAATAAGGACATTTTTCAAGCCAAATCTTATCATCAATCAGCTTTAACTCTTTCTTCTAAATTTACTAGAAAGACTTTGTGATAGAGAAATAAGAGATAGTGCACTAGCTACTAGTCCATTACAGCCTAATCAGCATGCGTACGTTCCAGGGGGTCTATAGGGCGGATAGAAAGATCGTTGGACGACAAAATGTTTGCTCCGGCTGTATTTATTGACATAGAGAGTGTCTCTGACAATGCAACTTTTGATAGTATTGATACAGCCCTTCGGAAATGAGGGATAAATTACATCCTAAGAGAGTGGATTCTACAGCTTCTGTATCACAGAGTAAATAATTAGAAACACAGTATTTAAAGGCTGTCCCTAGGAAGGCGTATTGTCACCCCTACTATAAAATCTAGTAGCAGACAGTCTTCTTGAGCCACTCAATGATGAAGGATTTTACACAGTAGGTTACGCCAACGACATAACTATCTTGCTCACGGCTAAGTACGAACAACTGCTTTGTAACTTGATGTAAACAGCGCTTATAATAACTGAGGAGTGGTGTATAGAACGTTTATTATCGATCAACCTCTCCAAGACAGAAATGATACTATTTACGACAAAAAGGAAGATCAAAGTCTAAAGGGTGCCTGGAGTGTTCCAAATCGTGGAACAAGTAGCCTCCTTTAAATACTTACGTACTAACATAAATAGTAAAAGTGAATCCAAAAAAGAAATAATATCAAGAATAGAACAAGCTCGAAGAACGTTCATAAACATGAAAACTCTTTTCATTAGATCAGACCTGAACTTGGAGCTTAGAATTCAAATGATTAGGTGCTACATCTTCCCCATTCTGTTATATGGATGCGAAAGCTGGACGCTAGATTTAACCATTGAGAAACGATTAAATGTATTTATACAGACGGATGTTACGTGTTTCGTGGATGCAAAGGGTAGCTAATGACGAACTTCTAATACGAATGAATAAAAAGAGAATTAATGAACACTATATAAGAACGAAAAACACAGTACATAGGGCATGTGATGAGAGGCGAACGATGTGAATTATTAAGAATTATCATTGAGGGAAAATACAGGGACGACGATCGGTCGGAAGACGCCAAAATTCCTGTCTAAAAGATGTAAGAAGGTGGTTTGCGTATACATCCGCAGAAATTTTCCGAGCCTCTGTTCCTAAAACTACAATCGCCATTTGGATCGCCAACCTTCGACAGGAGAGGGCGACATAAGAAGAAGAAGAAGAAGAGTGTTCCAAACATCCCTTACTTTTCAGACAAAGTCAAGTATTTAGGAGTTATATTTGACAAAAATTGAATTGGGGAGGGCACATAGAGGTCAAAACCGAAAAAGCGTGTATAAATTTTTTGCATTGAGTAGAGGGAAGACACTATTGGATTATAAGTGGGGAGGTACAAAAACTCTTACCTTTTGAAATGCTAAAATTAAATTAACTTTGCACCCATCTTTATATAACCGAAATTAAATAAATGGTTTTGGAATAATAAAATTTCAGGTTTCCAAAATAATAAGTTAGAACACTTCTTTTATAAAAACATATGAATTAGATAGGCAAACCGTTATACTTTGCAATTTGAGAAATTGCCTTGTAATAATAGAATGAAAACCATGGTTTTAAATAATCAGAAAAATTGTCTAAATAACCCTCTAATTATTTAAGGGCCAAAGTTTGAACTTGGGATATAGCAATTTAACTGTAAGCCAGAATTAACTTTAGCTGCTCGTTGAAGAAATTCAATAAACCCAAAAATCCGCATTTTATCACGTCAGCTTTTATACTGTGGCAGATTAAGGCGTGGGTTTACGGCCCAACTTCTTGCTCCAATAAGACGCCAACAGGAGCAGAATTTATTGGAGTGGTTGTTAAACAGATTGATAAAGCCATAAAGCCTCCCCAGCGCATGCTTCGCCAGATTTCACGCCGAGGCGTAGCTTGCGGCTGTACAATAAAAGATGTCGCCAGCTAGATCCGAAATTCAACACGCAGATAAGCCAGACAAAGATTAACATACGTCGCTTCAAGTTAAGAAGCCACCAGCAAGCCGGGCTGAATATCAGCTCCCCCTGTAATTAAGTCCCCAGGCGGCCCCTCCGCCGAAATAGATCATCCTCATATTTTATACGCGGCCATATCGTTAAAAATGACGTTTATTGGGATTCGGCAGTCCGCGAGTGATGGCTAATTATCGTGCGAGACGCCTGCTTTACACACCATTGCGAAAGTAAGAGCTCCTATAAAAAATATGATGAAGGTTTGGCCCTAAATATTATTAGGTTTCATGGATAATCAATAAAGCTTTCGCTATGTTAAGTTCATTAAGTATACAACTTAGGGTTTTGGGGGAGTATTGGGGATGCTATCTCTAGAAATGCAACGTATTTATTCCTATTGGCGGATCAACATACGGAATGTCCAATAAAATGATTTTTGGTTATATGCATCACGTAAACGAAGAAAGACCACTTCAAGTGTGATGAAAGTCTTACTTCTGATAATTTTATTGGACTAAGAGTGACCATTTGTCATCAAAATTGACATAAACGCACTTCGGCATTCCGACTCATGGCTCAGAGAAGAAAATATTCTAATCTACAGTTTCGTTTCTAATTTATTACAGTAGAGAAAGCTCTTGCCTCGATTTTAGTCTCTTTGCTCTTCAAACCTACCGTTATAGTTCTACAGAGCTGAGTTCCTAAAAAATGGCTATCATTATAATCTATCTTACAAACTGAACTTCAAAAAAACTGACTTCCTGTTTGACAAAATTCTGTGACATTTTGATAAAAGAAACGTTTTATTGGTGAAAGGGCGGAGAAATGTCCTCTTCCCCTCGATGTTGATTTCATGATGTTCATCATGACCTTTCTTGAGCCAAAAAACTGTAACTCGCACTTTCTCATGTGGTCTGTCTTAGCTTCAAGTTATCAGACAAATATTGCCCACTTTTATGATTTTATTGATTCGACAAACATTCAGGATCAGAAATGATATTAGTTCTTACCAAACGCCATTTTGCATTAATCGGGTGGGTGCTGAAGTCTAAAAAGAATGTTTTTTGGAGTAATGGGGAAAGGGTTATCAAGGTTATTTGGTGGCACACTACAACCAAAATCTCAATATTTATTATTTTATGTTTTGCTTTCTCTCTTCCACTTGGTCAATTACTTTTTCGCTCAGAGAAGAACGGTCGTTGGTTATAATGGATGAATCTATAGTCAGGCCGTTCAATTTTTATGCAATGGTCTGAAAATGTTTATTCCATTGGGTGTAAATGAACGAGTGACTGACGAGTCCGATTATTTTTTATTTGATCATTTTTCACAAACAAACAGCTTTTTCTTTTCTCTTCTAGGCTTCCTAATTTACTTCTCTAAGTAAACCAGGTAGTGCAAGTTGTAAACGTAATTTTTATAGGAATCCTTGACCATAGATTCAGGGACTTGTTGGTGAAATACTGAGAAATTGCCTTAATGTATGCTCTTGTCTGCTACGCTTTCTTTTGTTTTGAATCAGGTCTAATTCGACACAACAGTGAGCTTCAAAATCTTTTCAAGCTTAAGACATAAATATTTAAAGAATCGTCGAGTCAGTTTACCTGTAGAGCTCAGTAATTTTGAACAAATTGATCCAATGGTCATTTAAGGTTTTTTCAATGTTATAGTCTCAGTTAGTTTTTATTAGGGCATGAGTAAGGAAACCATGTAGATCAAAAACGAACATTATTAATGTTAATGTTTCATATTTGGTTGGATAAGTTTTTCCGTTTTTTAACATAATACAAATTTAATTTAAAGCATAAAACGTGTCAATGATGTTGCACGACACATAGTACTTGCCCAATTGGCAATTCGATAATCAAAATGGCATACTTTAGATACTTTTAATAATCATCTTTAGGTCACTCATTTATTTACACATTCACCTTTTGGTTTTCTTAATAGATTCTTCATCCTGTTCAAATATTTCAAATTTAGGTTAGTGCTAAGTGCTTTAGAAATTTCTCTCTTCCATTCCGAAGTATTAAGATATTTAACGAATTGTACGGGTGGAGAAGAATGAGATGCACAACGTTTATTTGGTAAACATCTGCCCCATTATCTCCAAAAAAAGTGCCATAGAGGTAAATCATCTTCATTTTGATTTTGATCTAAAATTTCCATGAATTTTAGTAGTCGGGGCTTTGCGAAAGCTTAAGTTGAGATTCTCATTGGCTCTTTACCGTTGTGTTAAAAGCCAATATCATTTTATCCAGCTTATTTGGATTGTAAACTCCAAAACATACCATATGTCACGTTTTCTCTGGGAGAACAATCTCATTCGGGTCAAGTTTCGTGATATATTTCCTTTTCCCATACTTCTTTACCTTTGCACATATAGCAAATGTGAGTGTAGGTTCCTTATTCGTCTTCCCTCTATGAGATTTTAACCTGGATGAAGCATGATGATAACCCATCGTCATTTTCACTCGTTTTTCTTTCTAGAGTGGTCGGGACTTAAATTGTTCTCTTACTCGTTTTATAGTGTGTTTGATGATTTGGTCCGTCCGTTTATCTTTAATGTAACAAAACTTATTTTTATCAACGTTGATACCCAGAGCGTTACTAGCAGGACTTCTTTGCAATTTTAAGTAGCGTAACGCCTGACTTTTGGTTTTACCAATATTGCTAATCTTAAATATATAGCTTCAATGGAAGAATGGTTCACTCTTCTTATTATTCACGTACTTTCTTGGATTGATATTCTTATATGTAGCACTTGGTAGTACTTTCAGATACGGGTTTCTAAATCCAAGCCTTGTTCATAGATTTCAATATTATTAATTCTTTCGGAATCTTCAACACTCTCGTTATTGTTAAACATTTTTCCACAATTTAAGCAGTCTTGTAGTCTGATGAGATACCAACTAGGCTAAACTTGCATTTTTCTGAGATATGCTATTCTGCCTCCACAAAAGTCAAATAACTTTTGTCTTCTAATAGTTGATATCTGTTTATTTACTTTTTCTCCTAATCAGAAACTTAACATTCTTTTTTTCCCTAGGGAAACTTGATATTGTCCTAGCAAAGAGATCTTTGTCAGATGCCGTAGTTCTCTCTCTGTTACTTCTAAATAGACATTTGGGTTTGTTCCTTCTTTGCTTCTTTTTTTGAAGCTTTATTTTCTTGGTGCTCAGTTTGTTTGACAAGGTTTTTAATTTCTTCCGTCTCTTACACACAAGAACTGGCGATAAAAAACTGCAAACTGAGTAAAGTGCATATTACCATTAGCGTGTGCTTTTCTTGCTATCTTGTCCTCTTTAATTTTTTTTGATAGGTAGATTGTCTTTTCCCTCGTGATCTCATTATTGTACTACATATGACACCTGCAAGACAACTAAATGTCACATCTTCTTGTGCAATGTTCAAATGCAGTGACAAAGAATAATTTTGGATACATTTCAAGAGTAATTTTTTAGCTTTGACAAGATTTCCGAAAAAAATGCCCTCTCTCTTAGAAAACATATGATTATTTCGCCGTAAACAGAAGGGTGTGCAGTGATTATGTCCTAGTCTATCGATCCAGTGTACTTTATTTCGAAGACAAACTCAGTTTCGAATGTCTTAACAAACTGTGCTTCTTGGCACCTTCAGAGCTGATCCTTACCTTGCTAGTTCCATAGCCTTTTCACTGACGTAGATTCCACGATGACTTAGACTCAAAATCAGTCTCTTTTTTGCCAGGTCGTTGAGTTCTTCGTAGCATTACCAAAACAGCCTAGATGCCGCTTTTAACCTTAAAAGTCGTGATGAGGCACTTGTCTTATTTTTTAAGTCACCTGTACAGTAGATCAAACTTCCAGGAGAAAACTTGGGGTTGGTTCTTTTCACTCTGGAAGAGAGTTACTACGATACGTTTTGGAGTCATACGATTCGCATTTATTATAAAATATTTAGTATAGAAAATTTTGTAGTATATGTAGTCCTGGTCTGATTTTTCCTCTAATCACAAAATGAAAAAGGGAATGATCCAGAATAATTCTGCGTTGCAGTGACAAAAGTTGTATTATTACCCCGTTATGTTAAGACAAGTTAGTGCTTGGTTTTAGTTTAGTGCGCTGCTACTGAACTTCAGGCCATAATAGCAAGGCTACATAAGCTAGGGCTGATTTGACCACCCTAGTGTACATTCAATGTACCACACTTGATCTTAAACTTCATGATTTGTTATGAATTGTGCTGCTAGAGTAACATACAAATTTTTTATGATTCTGTTTATGTTTTCAGTTTGAATTAATCCCCAGACACTTTACTTTACCCGACTAATGTATTTATTTTCCAATAAGGTAAAAAGGTTCCAAATCCCTTACATTTTTCCTTTACGTAATTAGTACTATAATGGCTTTTGGGGACTGACCGTAGAGCTTTTTTAATTCACCCAAGTACAATACTTAGAGATTTTTGTATGTTTCTTTTAGTTTACAAAAATGATGTTATCTGTCCAGAAGTGAGAATCTTTCCTTACTAAGAATTCTTAGCAGCCTATTAGTGACAAGGTTCCACAGGAGAGATGAATGAACTTCTTTCTGGGGACATTTATGGGACTGATTTGGATAAGACTACAATATTTGAGGAGATAAGCAGTACGTAAAATAACAAATAGAATAAAACTGAAATAAATGTTGGTGTACGGAGATGAGTTAAAGTCGTTGTCTTTTCTGTAGAAGACATAGGTACTATGCCATACTACAAAGCTCCATTAAACACACGGAACTACCAAAATACAAAGTGGAAACTTAGAAGATTCGCTAGGAACGTTTACAATTTCTGGGGTATTATTATCTTTGTGGTCATACCTAAAACAAGAGAAATTTGATTACTTTTTCAATACCCTTGAAAACTGATTTATTGCAATAGGAGACTACAAGGCCAAGCGTCACCAACGAAGATCTAGGATAATTGCCTCCAAAGAAAGAGAACTGTTGAAAACAACGGACAAAATCCTGCCAACTAATAAATTATTCTACCGGTCTACAGATATTAACGAACTATTTGATGTCATTGACTTCTGTGTAGCAAAAGGCATATCCTGAAATGATCTCAAGGCCAAATCAAACTTAAATTTATATTCAGAACATTCTTCCATCATAATTAGGCTCGGTGCTCAAGTCTCTAACATTATGCAATAAAAGACTAACTGGGAAGGATTTTGAAGAATATTAGATGAAAAAGTCATAAGGCGACATTTTAAACTCAGTTGAATATTTAACTACAACCACCTAGCAAGCTACATGGCAAGTAACACTTGTTTCATTTCAAATTAATTGAGAAGTTTTCCTATTTTAGTGAATCAAAAAAATTCTGAAAAGAATATATTTAGAAGGATATAGTAAAATTCAGTTAAAAAAGTAGAGACTTGAAAACACTTTTACGTAATTCGAAGAAGCAAGCAATGCAAGTCTACTTAAATACATTGCTTTCCAAGGAGGCAACCGAGAGAAATAAAGAGATTTAAGCAACCTCAACGATATGTTCCTCTATTTAGACTATCAAATGGAACCTGGAAAAAAGCTATTGAGACAAGGCGACTGACTTTTTCAACTATTTAAAAGAATTATTTACACCATATGCAGCTGAAAACACTTTAGAAGAAGAAAGCTGTTATGAAAACTATATCTTTTCTAGATGATATTATCTTTTAAGAAGATACAAATAAGTGAAGTAAGAAAAACTATATTCATCAAATTGAATACAAAAAAGTCATCAGAACATGATTTAATAACTGAAGAAATCTTGAGACACCTACCAGAAATCTGTTTGAAACTGATCACATACATATTCAATGCCATATTAAGAACAGGATGTTTTTCCTGATTATCGAAAAGTTGCACAATCCTGAACAACCAACAACTTCCACAGATAAAAGATTTGAAGTATCTAGGCATTCATCTGGATCGACGACTTTCATAGAGAAAACATACTTGTAACAAAATAAAACAACCGAATACTAAGTTTCACAGGATGTACTTCAATGTACCTTCAACAACATCGTGACCGCCACACAGAATGCCACCAACTTCCTACAGGTGGTTGTAGAGCTGATGTCAAGGGCTTCTTGGTCTGTTTGGGATTTCCTGAACATTTGGGTCACCTAAGCCTCTGCCACTTTGGAATCGTCTGAAGTGGTACACCAACTTCTAACGCCAGGGCTTCCCAGAGAAGAAAGGTCAAGGGTTTAGACCCAAGTACTCAGGATGTCTGGTGTTCAGTGTGGATCTATGGACTGCAGTTATATGGAACTGTTAGTAAATTCGATTTAGTAGTACTTCAGCGATTTCAATCAAAGGTATTGCGTGTTATTGTAAATGTTTTCTCAGCGGGGTTGCTAGATCCCCAACTGAGCGCCTCCCCAGGTGGCGGATAGGGGAACGCCTGCTAGATATAGCGGGTACCGGGGAAATAAAATACTCGGGGCGGACCAAAACCAGCAACAACAATGGCACCGATAACGCCGGTATAAGCGGTCTCCCTCAGCAGCCAACGGTCTGACAAGAGCGGATGGGTAACTGAGGTCAGGGCACTCTCTTGTCCCAGGGGAGAGAAATCGCCCCTAAAGGCAGAAGAACCAAATAGGTCAATGGCAGGGGAATGCAGAAGGCAAGGGGAAACCACATCATGGCAAAGTTCAAATCGAAATTTTCCGGAGTTAGTAGTCTCCCAATCGGATCTCCGGGGCACAGTTTTGAATGAAGCTAACAAGTTAAATAACATAAACAAGAGAAGAAAAAAGAACATCCTTAAAATCGGAACGTAGAATGTAACCAGTATGTACGAACCAGGTAAAGCCCACAATGTAGCGCAAGAGATGAACAGAATGGATATAGATGTTCTGGGCATCAGTGAAACAAGATGGACAAAGGAAGGAAGATGTCAAATTGGTAGCCAACATATAATTTACTACTCAGGTAGTAAGGACAATCAGCACAGACTCGGAGTGGCAATCATGCTAAGGAAACACTTGTCCAACTCAGTCATAAACTTTATTCCGTTCTCTGAACGTGTGATGCTATTACAGATAAAATTAGAACACAGGAAACTAAATTTAATACAGGTTTATGCACCCACGGCGGACAAAGAGGACGAACAAATAGAAATATTCTATGAAAAAATCGACGATGCCATTAAGCAGACAAAAAGTAGAGATATTACAGTTCTATTAGGCGACTTTAACGCCAAGGTTGGGACAGGCAGGGTGCAAAACGTTATTGGAGATTATGCCTTAGGGGAACGAAATGAAAGAGGCCACCGACTTATTCAGTTCTGTCAAGAGCATGAAATGGTGATTACCAATACTTTATACAAATTACCGCCAAGAAGATTGTATACTTGGGTATCACCTCAAGACAATAAGGAAAAATATTTTCTGTAACCAGATAGATTATCTACTAATTGACTACAGATACAAAAATACTATAAAATCAATAATGGCATTCCCAGGCGCAGACGTGAAGTCAAATCATAATCCTATAATTGCAAAATGGAAGTTCGGCTTAAAAATTGCCAGCAACATCAGTTCATACTGTATTGACTATAAGTGCCTAGAAAATGAGGCGTACAAGGAAAAAGTGAAAAAGGATATCGATAGGAATTTGAAAAGCAGAAGAACTTCTCCAGATGATATCAACCTAAATTGGCTGTCATTCAAATCTTCTTTAGTAACACCAACAGAAAAACATTTACAGAAAAAGAAAAGAAATAAAAATAAGGGATGGACGACAGAAGAAATCTTGGCACTTATGGACAAACGAAGACATAACAAAAACAATAAGAACGAATACAAAAACACACAAAAAGAAATTCGCTATAAAATTCGACAGGCCAAGGAAGCTTGGTTTACAAAAAAATGCGAAGAGATCGAAAAACTAGAAAAAGATCACGACGCACATAATCTTCATAAAAAGATAAGGGAAGCAACAAGACTTACAAGAAAACAGGAAACCATGTATTTATTAGACGAAAATGGGAAGATAATAGCAGATGTTGAGAGAAAAATGAAATTGTGGAAGGAGTATATAGAAAAACTATTTCAAGACAATCGGGTGAAAGACGAAGGGAAGATATAACTGATAGAAGAAATAAAATATGCCATAAAAAACACGAAAACCGGAAAAGCACCTGGACCAGACAATCTCCCAAGTAAAATTCTTAAGCTGCTAGAAGAAGAACATATTAATACGCTACAAGAATTATTCAACAGTATATACACAACTGGCATTATTCCGGAAGAATGGTTGATCTCCACATTTGTACCCATTCCAAAAAAGAATAACGCCCGACACTGCAACGAGTATAGGACAATTAGCCTTATGTGTCACACACTAAAAGTATTTCTTAAAATTATCCACCACAGATTATATAGAAAACTAGAGGAGCACATAGGGAACACACAATTTGGGTTTAGGAAGGGACTGGGAACGAGAAAAGCACTTATGGCATATAATATATTAATCCAGCGGTGTCTTGACATGAACCAAGACGTCTTTGTCTGCTTTATAGATTACAATAAAGCATTTGACAAAGTAAAACATGACATCCTAATGAAATTGCTGAAAAATAATAATATAGATACAAGAGACCTCAGAATTATTGCCAATCTTTACTACAATCAAAAAGCGACAATACGTATAGAAAACCGAACATCAGAAGAAATCGAGATCAAACGAGGGGTCAGACAAGGGTGCGTCCTATCACCAGTTCTATTTAACTTCTATTCAGAACATGTAATAAACGAAGTATTAGAAAATGAAACGACGGGCGTGCGAGTTAATGGAATTGCAATCAATAACATCAGATATGCGGATGATACCATCATAATCACAGAATCCCTCGAAGACCTGGAAAGAGTAATGAGAAGAATCGCGGTGGTTAGTGACGAAATGAGACTAAGCCTAAACACAAAGAAAACAAAATTCATGATTATATCTAAAAGAAACTACTATAACGTTAACTTAAATATTCAAGGAGAGCAGATTGAAAGAGTAAAGAAATACAGATATTTAGGCACTATAGTCAGCGATAAAAATGATAATACCAGCTAAATAACCTCTAGGATAGAACAAGCAAGAAATGTATTCTTAAATATGAGAAATGTCCTATGCAGCAAAGACCTCTCCCTAACACTTAAATTACGAATAGTAAAATGTTATGTTCACTCCACACTTTTATATGGAGTGGAAGCATGGACATTGAACAAACATCTTATCAAAAAATTAGAAGCATTAGAGATGTGGACATATAGGAGAATTCTGAGAATCTCATGGGTCGAAAAAATAAGGAATACGGATGTCTTAAACAGAGTGAATAAAAAGGAAACGGAAATATTGGATGAAATTAAACGGCGCAAACTTCAATATTTGGGACACGTGATGCGGGGGAAACATTATTATCTGTTGCAACTTATCATGCAGGGAAAAATCAAGGGCAAACGTAGTGTGGGAAGAAGAAGGATGTCGTGGCTGCGCAATCTTAGAGAATGGTATAACTGTAGCTCCAATCAACTCTGTAGAGCAGCAGTTTCAAAAGTGCAAATTGCTAGGATGATTTCCAAACTCCGTAGCGGAGATGGAACATAAAGAAGAAGAAGAAGTAAATGTTTTATGGTATGGACCCAACGTGCCTATTTATCGAAATCTGCATGTACCTACTATTATCGAGGATATCGAGATATTGCCTCTTCACCCTAATACACTGCTAATAGACCTACACAATAAAGAGCGATCACGGAGACTCAAGAGGTTTAAACCGATAGAATTACCAAATAGATTCACTTAGATTTAGTCAAGCTTCTCATTCTTTATTGGTTACTTATTATTAAATTACTTAAGACGTTTGTATCACCCAATACTACTGTAGAGTTTTGTTTATGCTATTATTTACTCTTTGATATATAATTTACTGAATATCTAGTTATTTAAAACATATTGGCAATAAGAAGAAAGTTAATAAAAAGGGGTATGGGCTACATGGATAAATGGGTGAAATTTTAGGAGTTTTTGAAACTTACCCTTAATCTATCTCAAAGAAGTTCGGTTGTTTGAAACAAGCTTAAGGAGCACTGTTTACTTCCTTGAAATTTTATTAAACACAGAACTTGTCTTTCTAACAAATCTTTTCATTTGACCTTAGCTTTTGGATCTCTTTATCGAGATTCAAGAATTAATTTATTTTCTCACACCCTGTAAGAGTTGGGGGACAGTTTGACATTTGCTTGCACGTGTTGTGCTTTCCTGTGGCACTTTTAGCTGTGCCTTTATACGAATATAAACATCGAGAACGAGTAATTAATAGATCTCAAGATCCATCACAGCTCAGCTATCGGATCTTCAATATGTTGAACTTTTGAACCACTTCTTCTCTACATGAATTGAAGCAAAATCATTACTATTGCTTATAATTTTTTTTGGTTTTTAAATTTATAGTAAAATGAATTAAATTAATAAACAAATCTATATAAATAAATTAAGAATGTATAAAGCGCACGAATTTATAGTTTAACTAAGTATAATATTTGCTTAGAACAAGGGGTAATAATGGTGGTCGTCTAAGGCGCGGTGCTTGTCACATCGACCCGCATCAGAGATAGTGCGCGACGACCGGGCAGACAGTGCAAATATATAGAGCCTTAACCTCTCAGTTTACTGGCCATGCCCTCGCGCAGGGTGGTAGAGCCTTACCATTACCACTATATATGAACAATTGAATACTGATATCATATAATATATTTAGTTATAATTCAGAATAATTAAACAAATATTTTAAAATACTCATATTAGTTTACAATTGCACCAATTTTAAAATGTTTGTCAAAACCATTTTTGTTTTTTTAATATCCATTTAATGCAGCTGGCTTATACAAAAAAAATAAAGTTAAGCAGCTAATGCATCCCCAATTTGGCAGACACATTTCAGGCCTAACTGCATTAGCACCACTTTAAAACGTAACCCGCTGCCTACTGCCCACTGTCACTTAGCAAATGTAACTTTCCTATTTGTGCACATGTTGAAGCTGACGTACAGATAATGCACACCGTGAAAATGTCAGGGCCAATTCAATTCTGCCATACTCAAAATTTGGCGTATAAAAAGCTTACATTATTTAACTACTGCCTATATTTGTTTTATGCTCAACTTTGCTAAATTTAATTTTGTTGTTGTCCCTTTGTAGCTCAAAAGCCCCATTGTTTCATTAAGATCATCTACAGGACAAAGTGTAATTTAATTCAACAGAATATTACATTTTAATTTACTATATACGCGACCCGATTGTTAAATTATCGCAGTTAATAATATATGACGTCATACCTCTTTTTTTCTTGTGATTCTATATTTGAATTGTTTATGGATAATGGATATTTAAATTTTTTTTAGAGAGGTCTTAGCATTGTAAATGGTACTTTCTTAGAGAATAAATAAAGGTAAATTTGTATTTAGTATCTTTAACGATTTTTAAATAAAACTACATAATACAATAATTAAAGATGTGAAGATGTAGTCCAACTTTTTTCTAGCTAGTCTATCGCTTGTTAGATTCGAATTTTACTTAGAATGCTAAAATAATGAAACGAAATGTTGAAAGTAATATACCTTTGTAAAAAGAAGTTTCAGGATTAATTTGGAGTATTTAGACACAAGAAATAAATGTTATTCAGTCACCTCATGTGTGTTCTGAATATAAACTCACTAGGCGGTAGGGCTATGGTTAAAGTTACACGAGTGACGTGACGGATGTGAATTCTGAGTATAAATTCTGTATTGAGCTATGGAAAACCTCTAGTGAAATATGGAATATGATGCAGTAAGCATATGGTGACGAGGTACGATCGAGAAGCCGAATCTTTGAATGACGCAAAAGGTTTCAGTAGGGCAAGATTCAATGCAAAATGTTCCCAGAGTCGGCTGTCCGTTGACATCATAAACTGCTGCAAATATAGAACGTCTGAGGCAATTACTACAAGTATAAAAAAAGCTCGGTTAGATAAAATTGAATAGGAAAGCGTATTACCAAATTTTACGCACGATTTTGGGGAAGCAGAAACTCAATTCAAAGAAGTTCTTCAGACACTAACAGAGGAACAGAAATAAATCAGATGAACAACTGACAAACTGTTGAAAAGGTTAAAATGAAATGAAAACACATCCAAGACAAGGTTTCAAATAAGAGGTAAAAGAATTTATTCTTTGAGATCTTTCTGCTATTGGGATCATCAGTGCCTTGTTCATTAGCAATGTACATACTACTCCCAGCCTTCTGACAGCTGAGTTGATGGAGTTGAAGGATGTATTGTCAAAGAATTCTTGTATGTTCAAAAGCGCACTTTTGGCACTAATGGGTCGGTAGTTATTTGCTTGAGAATAGTCTGACTTACAAGTTTTTAGTATAAATACTACACAGGTTATCCTCCGTACTTTCGATAAGCAGTTAAAGTCTTTATAACCAAACAAATTCTTCTAAATGGAAGGTCAACTCTTTTCCGTGGTACAGCTGACCCTAGATAGAGCTTATTGCTCTGATTTTACCAGTTAAATGGTGAATCTTCCATGTTCTTTGATTCAGGAAAGTGCACTCAAAATAGTTCAGTCATTGTATCTCTTCCTGTTTCAGTCCTGCAGTACTAATAAGTGGAGTGTTTATTGACTACTTTAAATTTTTCTTTTTTCCTATATCTTCACATTGTTTCTTCCATGATGCTCTTCAAGCTCATCTCAATATTTTATTTTATGGATCTTTTTTTAATATAGGGATCTTTTGTATTTCTTCTAGTTTTTTGAAACGTTTGTCCTGTTAAATAGTTTTCTTACGTTTTACCTCATCCTCTATCAGAAAATATTTCTGTTAACGTCTTATAACTTGGAGAAGTAGTTATTTTTATTTGTATATATAACGTCTGTTATAGTGTTTGTGAACTACTTCACTACCACTTCTAAGTCTAAATTGCTATATATCTTAACTTTAGTTCTTGCTAATTGCGTTTTGAAAGGGTTGCGATAGTGTGGTATCTCGTGACTTAAATCTGCGATCGTAAAACGTATGTATTTGTGGTTTGAACAATTCTTCTCATTAAACACATCCCAATTTTTAACAAAGTTAGTTATGCATGTAATACCTAATGTTAAATCAATTACTTCTTACTTTGATGAATTATATTGCTATAACGAATTGCAGTGAAGACTCACCTTTGGAATTTGTATCAGTGCTTTCCCAGACCACTTGGTGAGCATTAGGATCATAGCTCATACTTAGTTGCAATTTATTGTCTCTATAACTATCCATCAACTGTTTCATAACCTCTGTTGTAAATATAAGTATAATTTATTTTGGCTTTATTAGTAGTATTTTAACAATTCTTTTGACTACTATACAGGCCTTATGTCCGTTAGAGGATCTACTATAAATCAGTTCTCTATTCACCTTCCCAAGAGCACATATTTTGTTTCTACTTATCCTTTTTTTTAATAAGGGCAATTTGCAACACTTCCCCCCCCCCCCCCCCCAGCAGTTTAGATAGGGCGGCTCCCTATTGTGGTGGGAGTTGATTTGCACCGTCTTTTTTCTTTGTGTCATGACTACTCTTAAATGGTTTAAGTCATCGAACGAAGCCTTTAATAAACCTTAGCTTGTTTAATAAACTTGTAGAAAACTCTGTCTACTAAATAAGTTAGGATCTCTCTTTCCTTCTTTGTCTTGCGGCTTAGCAGTTGTCACTAGACGTTTTTTCTCAGGTGTTTCTGGTAGCCGTATGAGGACTTGGTCCTTGTATTCAACTATAGCTTAACTTTCCTATTTTCAAAAATTATTAGGGGTGTGCACAGTTTGTCTCAGCTATGGTGTAGTGTTCTTATTGACACACGTGATCTATAAAATTACTTTAGTGTACCATGTGCTTTCGAACTGCTCTAAGAAGTCTGTCCAATGCCTCTATTGATTTGTTTTGAGTTAGGTCCGTTTTTCTCTAATCCAAAGCAATGTCTTGGTAGTGTCTGTCTATCACTACCATTTTTGAACCTTTTGTAGCTTTACTGTAAGACATAACATGCGTTTGAATCCCATGTTTATTTGATTATTGCTGCTGAGGAAAAGTACTTCTACTCTTGATCTTTTTTTCTTCCTTCCCTTCTTCTGATGAGGGTTTCCTCTTCTCCTATTTTGATTTTCTTGGTCTGTAATCTCATTTTACATCTGATGCCCCTCTACTTCTACATCTGGTTTTATAGTTTCAGATTTGGCAGGTAAACCCACTCCCTAAAACAGTATCACTTTCATGGAAATGGATAATTTCTTCCAATAAGGCTGGAAACATCATTGATAATAATTATAGTTATATTTGATCTGATTGCTCTAGATGTTTCTATACGTTTTATTACTCTATTTTTAACTGTGTTTTTTGTTACTAATATTAGTTCGAGTAAAATAAGTGTTTGAATCAAATGTAGCCTGGACTTTCTTTTGATATGCTGTAAGGTAAACGAGAGGAGAGCGGTTTCTGAGCGTTGTAGAAGATTCCGTCTGTAGGGATTTCGCACTGTCGCTTCTTTAGTTAGTATCACGCTTTTCACGAGGCAGGACGTAAAATCGCCTAAATTTTTGAAAAAACTTTACAGCTGAGGAACTCTTAAGAAGCCTCAAGTGTGTGCGCGTTAAAAATAATTTATTTGGGGACGAGATAGTAAAAGTCAGCGACGCTTCCGAGAAACAACGTGTTAAGGAGAATATTTGTATTGTTCGCCGCCTTTTCAAGGATGAACGCCGATTAATAGTTAATAGATTTTAAAAGATTTACTAATGTTTTGTATATATGACGCGTCTCTACTTATTTTCATAAGTGAACTCCTATTTTACGGATTATGGTCACTTTGTAAACAGTCAATAAAAAGTTATTGAATTGAACCAAATCATCTGAGATTTTCAGTAGCTTAATTTTTTACCTTTGTTTATATTTTACTTTCTACAGAAAAATCATACGGCGCTTTTGCAGACCAGTTTGCTGGTTCTGGTAGTGACAGTGAGTAATATGTATGTATATAAATAGTTCCCCATAACAGACCTTGAAGGCCCTTTGGGGTCGTAACAGGATAGAACCTACGGTACACAAGGGTAGTAACGTGACTAGCGCTACGTACCGACCGCCTATTATTACCCCAGAGTTTGACCTCCAGGTACTCATTTATTGCAGCCTAGGTCGAGTTGGGTCGTAAAAATGCCAGTGATCGAATTGGCGAGAGCGGGATTCGAACCCGCAACTCTTGGTTTTGTAGTCTAGCGATATATCCACTAAGCCACCACGGCTCTTAATGTGTATTGCCATGCATACACGTCATACTCATGTATACATTACTGACGTATGAGAAAGCAACGCGATAAAAGTGAATATCATGAGAAACATATGATACCTTTTCCTCTTGTTTTCTCGTCAGTCGGCAAACTTTTTTCTTGCCTCTTTTTAGTTTTTCTTCATCAAAACTATTTTTGATAAAAATCTCTTGTCTAATATTTTTGTTTTTTTTAACTGCTAAACGTTTATTGAATGTCAGTCTAGATTTTTTAGAATTTTCGTGTACGATTTCGCCACTTTTTAGGGATTGCTATTTACTCCAAAATTGACACCGAGTCATGTCATTGTCATTGTCGTTCATAGTTTTTGTAAGAGCTGGTATAGTCTTCAATGTCATCAAGCGTCGTGCTATTGCAAAACGCATCTTTTTCTCAAATTGGTGGAACAAAGTTTACATAATTATTGTGGAGATTATCAACTTTATATTTTGATGTATCTAAATAGATACACATAAGGACACAAATCTTTCGAGAAGGAAAAGGTTCTTTACACCTGCATAAAAAGTATAAACTCCAATTCCATCTTTCTTTTCATTATCATATCGTTGAACGGGAAATCACTATGAAAATCTACATCATCATATTAGTATTGTTGAGCCATCTTTATAATAAATATGTTTTCTCCATTGCTCTGGTTTTCCTCTTACAGAAAAAATAGAATCCAGGAAATAGGAGAGCTTAAAAATATCACGGAAATAGAAAGATTTTTATGTGATTCCCTATATGGGTGTATTGAGTTGTGAATTAGTTCAGAAGAAAAATGCTGACATACATACTATATACTACTTTGTTACTAAAAACTTTTGAATTGTGCGTTATTTTCTTGTTACTTGTTAAACTTCTTAAAACGTCAACGACTAATGCCTATTTCTGATTGACAAGGATTAAGATGAGCAGTTAGAAGTTGCTGAAGGGCGAAATGTTATCTTGGAAGACTCCAAACTCGGCAATAGTAATGGATCCATGCCTGAACATTTTCCAGAATTTCCCACAGATGAGCAGCAGGAGGATTCGATGGATCTGGAAGATGCTTCATCGGTTGAGGATAAACTACCTTTGCCGGAGAGATTTGAGCTTGAAGATGAATCGAAGAACAGGATGAGGTCGTTCTAGGAAAAGATAGAACGACCAGATGGAAAGAAATACCACCAAAGAACAGAGTAAGAAGGACGTCTCACTGTAACTATAGAGGACGACTGGGCATATCTGATTTGGCCACAGAAGACTTAATGATCTTTACAGATTTCTTGCCTCTTTTTTTGTTGATAACGTTCTCTAAAGTATTATAAACTTTACCAATGATTATGATCACAAAAGCATCCAAACTTTCAATCAAAATCATCCACAATTACTCTCAAAACGCTAGCTGAAAGTGGACGTTGTGGAACTGAAGGGCTTCTCGGAATTCTCTCGTTATCTGGCATCCATCACGATAACAAAGTACAAGCTTATTACATTTTTAAACTTCACAAGGAAGATGCCGAGAATAGGGTTACTAATTTGTTCCCAGATCTAGGCCGGTGTTACTTCAATGGCGTCAGCAAGAAAATAGGGGAATTGTATATGACTGTTGACAAAACTTCTATGGACAGGCAGTCATGAAAGTCTTTATAAAGACCAAGCTAGAAGAATATGGATTAAAGGTGTGAACGATGACAGAAACCGGCATAAAAATAAATCTTAGAAATACAATTAAATACGTTGAAAAAGAAAAAGCAACAAATAGGAACCAAAGAATAAGAGTAGTGAAGGATTTGTTGTGACAATTTCTTTACAAGCTTGGGACTTGCAAAAAATTTGATGGGTAGACAGCTGTCAATTGTGGGGACAATTAGGAAGTCACGATGGGAAATTCCAGGGAAGACAATAACAAGGGGAGTTGGGATGAGAACTCTTCTAAGTTCCTTTTTTCTGTGCCTGAGAATGTACCCTTGTCTCATACCGCCAGAAGAAGAAGATGTAGTCTTCGTAATGTTTACCGTGCATCGAGACAAAGCTTCTTATGGTGTTAGTCTATAACAACCTTAAACGTGGAGTCGACATTGCTGACCAGGGCATAAGAGATGGTTCCTGCCAGAGAGCGACTCACAGATGGCTCATAAAAATTGGCTACTTCCTGACCAACGCTCCTGTCTATATCACCATCAAACTCTATAAGGACAAAATGATCAATCTCCTAAAAGGACTGCTCTAAAGCAATTATCTCTCCAACTTGTCCAAACTTGAATATAGGGCCCGAACTACTTGGCGGAAGGATGTTTGAAACTTGATGTGTGAACTAGTCAAAAAATTGAAAATTAATTTGGAATTTCCTCAGCATTTGTAATCCGCAATTGAATGCTCTACCGACAGGGATCATTATCTATGTGGATTTGATTTAGAAAACACCGTAATTCGTCTGAAACGGCCGAAGACCACCAAGAACTCCTGTGAATACTACAACAAATCAATCTGCAACAACCATAAAATCCTCCCACGTTCCTGCCATCAATGTAGCGATAATCGACAATAATAGTTTTGCCCACATTATTTAGGTTAGGTTAAGTCAGCTTAGATTAGGTTAGGTTTGTATTTAAATACAAATTGTAAATTTATAGATTTCTTGGGTGATCTGGGACTCCAGATCTCCTTTTATTTATTTTATTTTGTTAGTCTTGCAATCTTAACTTTTTTCTCAATTTGTAAATATATTTAATTATTGTTAATTATAAAATGGGTCGAATTGGAAGTCCAGTTCTCAAAATTTATATAGGTATTATGTAAATATAATGTAAGTTCAGAAAATTTATTTAAAAGAATTGGACATTCCTCTTTTATTTAATTTCAATTCATATATACCATCATAAGCCTTTTTGTTTTAGTTTAGATACATTTCAATACATATGTGCCTCTATAAGCCACTTTGCACCGATTTAGACAACATTTATTCATGTATAATTTTTTCTTTTTTCTTTTTACAGGAATTACCAGAGCCGACGCCTTTTTTATAAATTTCTTTGTTTTTTGAACAGATGAAAATATATGTGGAACAGCCCAAACTGATCTCAATAGATGAAAGTCCACTGATTACAACTGAGCCGTTTTTATAATTTAGATACGGGAATTTCGTGAAGGGCAATGGATTACCCTATGATCTTAACCTACCTTGGGTTCGAAATCGTGGATTGTTGTACTGCAAGAGTCTAAAGCTTAGTTCAGTGTAATTTTTCTTTAAACTGCACCGGACTACTTTCCAGAGATGAAATGCCATTCTGTTGATGAGCGTGTCACTGAGCCAATTTTGGACTACTACAGCTACTGTGAGACAAGTCTCTATTGCTCTCCCAATTTTTAGCGTTTGGGCTTTATAATATTTTTCCATTGTATATTTTTGTTAATATTTGTTAATAAATGTCTTAGAGAAAAAATATGATACAATAGTTTTCTTTATTTTATGTACCATATACCCATGTCGACTTTTTATATGCATACACAACTTTATATTGTGCATTTTTCACATCTTTATGGTAAATAATCTTCTCATATGATCTAATATGCGTCTCATCCCATTCGCATCATGTCCAAAAAAATTCATTTATCATTTGTTTCACGTATTATGAGGCTCATAACTATATCTTCTATAGTTTCTGTGGTTGGGTTTGATACGAATTTTATTACATGTAGTATATGGGCTGGCAAGTTTCTAGAATTGAGTTAGTCCCAATATCATACTAGAGATCTATAGTTTTGAGCACAGCGAAATACAATCATCGTACTCATTTTACACAGTCCTTGTTTTGTAACCATAAGGGTTGCCTTCTCCCTGTTTACAACTTTTTGAGTTTTAGGTTGCTAAATGTTTGCTTGGATAACCTGCAGCATCCCTTGGTTGTCAGATTTCTCAAACGGTTATCTATCAGTTCCTTCTGGAAATTCTGGTCAATCGCCAAAACCAGAGTGGTTCTTTGTTTTAGGGTTCGACTAGAAATAATTTTCTAGCCGTCCGTTGCCAAGTTTTTATTTTGTGTTTTTAGTAGAGGATGAAGTTTGAAGGCTTTCTAACTTACAGTAACTCTAAATTTTTTTACCACATCATTTGCCGCTCTAATATGAAAAAAAGAAATTGTGGCATCTTCTTCGACAGCAGTGCTATATCAAACTCACATTTGAAGATTTATTCAGCAATAACCTGTTCTACATACTTTGCCTGATCTGCGGTTAGTTTTTTCTCGGGATGGATTATAGAGTTCTGGTCATCTTTATAGCTGATATCGACTGATTGCATGGCTACTGTAATATTGTAATAAGCTGGCCATAAAGTCATCTTTTCTGATATTCTTTAATACTTGCAAAACGGGAGAAATATTATTTTTTTGCTGAGGTTTTATTTTTTTTATTAAGTCTGCTTTAGTTTTTAGTTGTTCTTAATAGTTTCTGATTTTTAGTTTCTATGCTTATGGAGTTTTCCCTATAACAAGTCTTTAGGGTTGTGCTTTAAAGAGTCGATTTAATTTCGACTAAAGGTCGATTACTAACCAAAAGATTAGGTTTTCCAATTAGACCAAAGTGTATCTTAGACTCCATAGAAATTAGTAATAGTATTGTTTTGAAAATGTTTTGTATTCTTATCAATGATTGTCACCTTAAGTAAGAAATGTGGCTTAAATTAATGTATATATACAATGGGACGCGCTTGATGCTTTAAGGGAGTAACTAGTAGAAACTGATCGTTTAGTCTCGTTGGTCTCCCATCTTAGGATTTAGTTTTTTTTTTGTCAAGGTTGTCTCCTGTTGGCTCAGACAATTAAGTCAAGTGGATTGTCTGACAATTTTCATGTAAGACTTATTGCAGCTTTTAAACTGTCCAATTTCATCACTAGCTCGCTGTTGTTTTGTAAATTTTAATCCGTTTAAGCTTGTGGATCGTTACCATAATAGGTTTATTTCTACTTTACCCATAATTATATTTTAACGTTTCTGCTCTCCACAGTGGTGAACATGTGTAAATTTATTAAAACAACTCATTTATTTTACTTACAGGCAATTAAAATTAATAACGTAAAATTACACTGTATTTATCTGTAATACTATTTACGTTGTATTTACTTTCTGGGCTGCCTCACTGCGTGATATTTAAGCAACTCAGCAGCAGATTCAAGGAGTACGCTAAGTTTCTTGTAAACATCTTGCAATCTCTCATTATTCGAGTCCTTGCGTGCGCGGCTGCATTCCCGCAAAGCATTATATCAGTCATCTGATCATGACCGGGTGGCAGTTTCTACGGGAGAACAGGGGGGGGGGGGATGTTCATAAATTCGAAACTTTATGTGCATTACCATAAGAACTATGCGGTTAGAATTATCTTTTTCAGAACTTTATATACTTGTACTTAGAGATATACTCGATTGGCTGCTGAATTGAGATTGTATTTTACAATATTTTTGTTATTCATATTTGCAAGTATTTTATTATACTAATGCAATTTATTTTACTACTTATTGCGAGCTACTTCTAGTTCGCTCCGAACATATTAAGGGCAAATAAATGGAATTTATTAACGCAAGCTTCGAGCTTAGCGATCCAAACAGGGCACAATGAGCTTTATTCGCCCCTTTATTTATAGAACTCGTCGATTCGCTCCTTGTTCCATCCAGGCGGGATTTTCCTTCGTTGCTTTAATTCATCATCTTGTTTTCGTTGTTAATAAGTAATCTACACTTACTTGTTTATTACACGCCTAGCCTGGCAACCAAGCCGCTGCCGCAGGCCAAGACGGGGCGCGCCTTGTATTTATGTCGCCCTGAATATAGCCTCGTTACGCCACTCTTTAACTCGAAATGTAATTCTTGTTTACTCTTTTCAGCTTTGCCGGTGCTCGGGTTTCATATTTATTAATAAAAAATCTGCTTTAGGTAAATTATAAACGAGACGAAATATTGCGCGGTAAGGCGTAGGAGCTTTTAAAGCGTTCATAAATGTTGCCCTATTTGATTATTAGAGTTACAAAGTTGTGCCATAAGTTACGTCATAAACATTTGATTTGCAGATGATTGTGAGCATAAAGGTGTTACTTTAGGGCGGAAAGTTTTACGGACACTAACTCTTCGCTACTCAAATCACTTTAGTTTAATGAACATAAATTAAAGTGTGGCGAAAAATCGAATTACCGTTTCTATTTAGCGAAAAATGATTATTGAAGCAGAAGAATACTTGCTTATTGATGTATGGGGGTCACAAGAGAACTATGTTTATTTAGAAATAAAAAATAATATATTTTATGTCTCCTCGCTGATAGTAAGTTTTATTTCAAAATTGGTTAGATGATTGAGTCTATGAAGAAATGGTCTGCAAAAAGTGAAACACAAGTTCTTAAAATTTAGGGTAATTCGCAAAGAGGCCAAAATAACGATGCCTTGGAGGCTATAAGCTTTCGTTTAGTTATTTTAAATGTCATTTCCTCTTCTTCTTCTTCGGTTATAACCCAAAATGGTTTGCTGTTTTCTGTTCGTCTTCTCAATGTGTTTTTTGCAAACCTCTCCTCCGTGGTATGATACATGAAAAACAACTAGAAAGAGATACAACAAAAAACAAATAAAGAAAACATCGAAAATGCATATAAGAAAATAAAGAAGTTATTTAATGAGAAGAAAAAAATAAGTCATGGCATACATAAAGATGACGGAACTATTGTAACAGATAACAGAGAGGTAACAGACGGATGTAAATAGATTTTGAGGACTTGTACAAAGATGACAATACACAGAAAATTAATATATGAAGAAGAAATAAATGATGATATGAAAGGACAATCCATACTAAGAGCAAAATTCGAAAAAGCACTAAAAAGTCTCACGAGCAAACAGACACTAGGAATTGACAAAATCCTAGCGGTAGTAAAAAAGCCTTAGTCAAAAAACAAAATATCTGCTCATAATCTATAACACAGGACACATTCTAGATGACTTTGCAAAGAGTATTATAACAAAAATTGGTAGTTAAAGGTGTGAAGAATAATAAGTTTAGTAACACATATCAGAAAAAAAAAGAGGAGCGGGGAGAGAGAGGAAGAAAGTGGAGAGGGAGAGAGGGAGAGAAGGAGAGAGGGAGAGAGAGGAAGAAAGTGGAGAGAGGAGAGAGGGAGAGGAGAGGGAGAGGAGGGAGAGAGGGAGAGGGAGGGGAGAGGGAGAGGGGAGAGGGAGAGGAGAGAGGGAGAGAGAGAGGAAGAGAGGGAGAGAGGGTGGGTAGAAGGAAGAAAAAAAGGGGGGGGAAGAAGGAGAGAAAAAGGGGAGAGAGAATCCCAATTGTATTTAAATAATTTTATACTTGAATTTCCTGGTCCTGGTACCTTGTTTTCTTTTGGGGTTTTGAAGTGGTTTCCAAGTAATTTTTCTGTTATTTTACAATTATGTTTTTATGTTTTTGCAAAGGTTTGCATAATGATTATTCATTATTTTGAAAATATTACATGCAGTTTCACGGCTATTTGTATTGTTACTGATTTTTCTTAAATTGTTTTTTAGAACGTTGTTAATTTATTAAGTTGCACGTTCTGCTGCCCATTTTATGTCTTTTTTTTCTTAATCATGCTTTCTAGATCTGCCGAGAGCTTCTTTGTATGTTCATCTTTGCTAGTTTTAATACCAAGAACCTCAGTTGATGGGCCAAATAAAGTTTTTTAAAATTCTCATATTTCTTCTGGTGTCTCCTCTTTATCTATATCTAATTTATTTTGTATCCTATTTTTGTAGACTATAGGTCAGCTTTGAAGTTATCCTCTTTTATGTTTTTGAAGCTCTGTGTTCTTTTTTGTTATTTTAATATTTTTTCTCCTATACGTAAGATATCCTACCACATTATGATGATTGCTTGCACATTCTGGTTATTGATAGACCCTTACGTTTTATATTTGTACTTTTCGAGATTTCTTTGTTATTCTATGACAGATTTTAGGAATTTTTCGTAGGTTTATTCATATATACTTATGGACGTCCTTATGTTGAATCAATGTGCTATATATTTTTGCTCTCTGCAAAAAGTAATAAGGTGATTCCTTTTCTCCAAAACACCACACTGCGCTAGTATCTTTTCCCTCTACTTTACTATTTAGGTCGCTTATTACGATTACCTCTTTATGACTTGGTATACATTCTCCAATATCTACCGGTTTCTCAAAGAAAGCATCCTTTTTCTCGTTTTCAGCATTATTATTCAATGCATATGTTTTTATAATAGTTGGTGGTTTGTTCATAAATCTCCATGTCAACACTAATAATTTATTCATTGTACTGCTTGAGTGCAGTAATATACTTTTTCCATGTCCTTCGTATTAGCATAGTGGCCCGCTCTAAATATGGAAATAGTTTTTCTTTGCAAGTGCCATTTTTTGGTCTCGCTAAGGATTCTTATCTCTTCGACATCTTTGTTTTTGTTGTGTATACCTTGTATATTTCAAGTTCTTATAGATAGAGTTCTTTTCCGTTGCCATATTCTCTGTTTATTGATTTTCGATTTGTTTACATTTGCTTAGATGAAAATTCCCCACTTCCCTCCTCCGAAAATCTTTGGGCTTTGACTTTGGCAGACGTTTTACATTGCAAAGACATATTATAAGTAATTAGTTAGGTTTTTCTATGTGCTTTACACCATTACCATTTCCCTTTTTCTGGTTTGGGACCTGTAAGAAGACTTAATAAGTTAAACCTTCCAGGCGGAGTTTCATTGCACTTCTACGTTAAAAAAATAATGGATATTTCCTTTTTGTCTTAATAAACGTCTTCGATTAAATTTTTATCGCGTGATAAAATTTTTTCGTGTTGTTACTTCTTCTTTTCAGTTGTAGCTATGTACATGCCGTATATTTTCTTTCTTTTAGATAATATTCTAGCTTTTTTTGGCTTTATACGTCATATTGTTTGCACTGGTATTTTACTGGAAATTATCTTTTCTGGTCTTATTCTTTGAGGCTATTGCTCTCCTACATTTTGTTTCTTCTTTTTTACTTTTTTTTCTACATTTTATTTAATAGCCTTAAGAATAGATTTCTCGATTATCTCCTATTCTTTTTCAATACTCTCTGCTATTGCATGTTGCTGCAGTTTTCCTTCTAGATTTTGTCTGTAGGCCTATATTTCCTTTTCTATGTTGTATTTGTCAGTATTTTACTTTTACATTCCCGGTCTTTACTTTTATTTGCGTTTGCTATAGGCCCCTTCCAAATAGCTTTAACTAGATAATGGTTTAAATCGCAACACTCTATATGTTTTTGATGTTGCTCTTTTTTACACTAAGATGTGGTCTATTTGGTTTAGTTGGGCAGTTTCTGGTATTTTTCATATCGCTTTATGGATTGTATTTAAAACAACTTTTGGTGCTACTTTCCGATACGTAGTACTGTTGCATCTTATACACATTCTCTTTTACATACACTTTGTAGGTCATTATAGAACTGATCTTTAACTTCTTTCTCTACTTTTTCTGTTGATGTATGCGCGTTAATAAAAGTAATGTAAAATATTCCCTTTATTTGAAATTTACATATTTTTTTATTAGAAAACATGTTTTTTGTTGTTCCTGTCTCTTTCGATCGCTCTACATCGGGACGTATTCATTTTTATCGATGGTCTCTTTACCACTCCATCTAACTTGTAAGGTTTTTATATTTAATTACTTCTGTGATGACTTCAAATTTATTTCCAGCTTCTAGCATGTTTCGGACAGTTTACGTTCTAATATTAATATTTATATTTTGTAACAAGTATTTTTCTGTGGATAACCCGGCCTCAAAATTAATTTTCGTAGTTGTATTTTTTTACAGGGTGAAGTTGCTAACCTTACGCCCAACCTACCTTGGTATTCGGGCTTAGGCCCGGCATCAGTAATGGTTAAGCTGCTTCATCCACCTAATGACTCCTAAAGATGGAGTTTTATTACTTGCGTTAAATTTTGTGACAATTAATTACAACTTTTAGATGAGGTAAACACTCCGTGATGTTGCCCACACGATGTGTTGCTCTCCAGTTGACTCGACTTGATAAATACGTCCTCAAGACCACGGCGGTGCAGGCTCACGCGAGTCGTCAATGTACAACGCTCATAGAAAGCTGGTTGAATGGTAATGCGGTTTTTAAAAGCTGCAAAACGACAGGGTAACGACCCTAGGCTGGAACTGGCTGCTACGGAAAAGACATTGGTTGCACCGCGACCCTAGCTGACCGATAAGCTCGGCGTTAGTACGCATTAGGGATGATTTATACTAAATTCTGCGACTTCCATCCACCTGTGTGGTCATTCATAATTTAGGAAATTATATTACTTGCTGGCGCTTGCATATCTTTGGGGTGGTCGTCGCCTAGATTCAAATCATATGCTACATCTTCAGTCTATCTTTATTTACTAGGATGGTTACACAGTTGTTACTTATGAGCTACTGGTGTCGGTTAGAAAGTATAATAGCGGACACTGGTCATGTATACAAAGAGCCAAGTCGCCTATTTTTGAACAGATCTTTTGTATTCTCCTTTCCTACAATCCTGGTAAGGCCTCATTAGCTGGCGATGATTTTCTGTGAACGGGTCCAGAACTTATTTGATTTATTAGTAGACCTGTCCGCGATGCTAAATCCCAATTTAATAGTAAGAGCACGTTTATGCCGTTTATGTCGATTCTACCTTCGACCGATTTAAGAACTACAAAAATTGCTGGATTGCAGTTAGCCGTGGTAATGCGCACTTATGTCTATCGAAGGTTGTCGATGTATACCTACCACGCATATCGCGTACATTGAAATATGTATTCATACATCGGTTGCGTTTTTATGTTACTCATTACCTTAATACTTATAAATTTTGAGTAATCGGACCATTTTTAAATGAAATTATTACATTTGCATATCAGCTAAAGCGTTTTTTAAATTGTTTCTACCGCATATTTCAATACTTCTTGTTGTTAATGCTTTAACTTTCTTCAACCGTTCTTTAGTTTTTGAAATACACACTATAATGCAGATTCGCAAAAAATAATTTTGTAGACATATAAAAACTAAATTTTTAATAAAAAAATTAAAATCCGGTACCTATTAATTCAAATATTTAAAATCAGAGGCTACATAATATTTAGTCTATTCAGACAGTAACTTATTTGAAGATGAAAAGATGGCGGTTTGTAAGCTCCAAGCGCTTTAAATGAGTTCGATTAGTCACTCCATTGACTGAAACGCATTCCTGGTAACGTAAGGGTTCAACTTGTCTTAACGCTGTTCATTAAAGTCGCCCAAAGATAAATTAGTGCAATATTTTCCCCATCTTTAAGCTGTTGTGTTACTTAGTCAGTCGTTTATATTTATTGGAGTTTGCTGCGTTAAAACAGTCGATTTGCACATGAAGATAATCTAAGCTCCTATCATATCTGAAACAGAAACGTGTATAATTGCATTAATATTGAGGAAACTTTAAATTATTTAAAACAATTTAGAGAGTTCTTTTTAATTATAACGATTTTTTTATATGGGGTCTGTCTTGAAAGTAAATAGCCATAGAATACAAAAAATACAATTACGAAACATTTATATATTTAGTATGTAGCCTCAGTTTTGTTCAAAATAAATATCTTGAGATCTCGCACACTTATCCTAGCGTCGTACGTACTGTTAAAAAAATTCTGTATTTTTCTCTGATGGAAACTGGCCTGACCGTCGTCGATGGTCTGGAGTCTTTTCCGTTTTAAAGGTCATTTTAGTTTTGGGAACAGCTAGAAGTTTCAGAGTGACAAATCTGGACTGTGAGTATAGCGGAGTCATCTGCACGGTTTTATATTTTGACAAAAAAATCAGGAGATGTGATGAATGAGCGAGCCCGTTGTATTGATAAAGCTTTCATTCGTTAGTTGTTCAAAACTGCGTTCATTTTTGTCGTGCTGTGTCCGAAACCGTCTAAAAATATCGAAATAGTACCCCTTAGTCATTTTTCCATCTAAAGGAGTATCCTGATAACGAACAATGTCTCTCCAATAAAAAAACATGGTTAACATGATCTTGATCTTGCTGTGACTTGAACGCATCTTCTTGATACGTGATGAAGCAGAAGACTTCCATTGGATCACCTGAGTTTTTGTTTTCGTATTTATTTGGTTTATTGGAGCAAATTATTAGTAACTGTAGAACAATGATCTTTTTGCGTTGTAACAATAGCCGCTAAACGATTTATACCGTCAAACATCTCCAGATCGTCCTCTAGTTCTCGGATTGCCAGTCGTTAATCCATTATGATTGTAGACCGTACTACTATTCTAAGCTATCTTTGAATTGTTGTGGACTAAAAAGCTAAAATGTAACTTGGTGCAAAATTAAATTTGATACTTCCGATTAATAGGTAACGAAACAACAAAGTTAGAGAATTCGTCAATTTTGCAATTTCTACAATTAAGATGGGCTTGACCTTTTCCAACAGTTGTTAAGGTCAGAGAAAGTTTCAAAAGTTTTCAAAAATTAATGTAAGGCAGAAGAACATCTTTATAAAACTGCAAAAATGTAACTATGTGTGTTTGTTTGTAACTAACATTGCAACTCCTCCTACAGTTATGAACCGATTTCAACGGTTAATACCTCATTCAAACCGGCTTGTTGCTAAAGCTCGCATAAGGGTTTTAGATTTCCGATTTAGGTCACGGTTGACCTATTATAGGTCAAAACATGCAGTAATTAGCTACCTATCGGCGTTTCATCCACTACGTGGCTAATTCTTGCTGTTAGTAGGCGCATGCGCCACAACTTTAATTTATGTGAAACGGAATAATGGCGAGCGAATGTCATTATGCTCAGATATGGCTGGTAAAACGGTTATTGGCTCATTTTTCTTCAGTTGTCGACAAAACTTTGAACCAAATATTTAGCTTTGGTTACTAGTTCTAAATAAAAACTTAAAAATTTTGCAATTTTGAGGATTGGAATTTTGGTTACACTAAAATGTTATATATTTGGGTAAAAATTTCTTATTTTTGAAAAAATAAATAAAACTGCCCAGGCAATTTCTGGTGTGTGTGGTTTTGACGTAGATTTACTACATTGGTTCCGCTTTATATTTATCAAAAAAGCAGCAACAAGACAAATATGTATACTAAAAGTTAGTCTAGAAGAAACACCTACAATTTTTTGCAGAAAAATAATATGGTCCACAATATCGTGGACGAACTGATAACACTGTTGCATATGCTGCAGATAGAATATCCCTTGGCGTAGACTCAGTACAAGTTTAAGGTAGTTGCAGCTGTTCCTAAATTGTTGGGAGCGTCTGAAGTGAAGTTGCTTTGTAAGGCGCCTAACGAAAATTAGATCGGAAAATGTTTGAGATTTGAAATTCGATTGTAATGGCTAATGATTATCGGTCCCAAGGAAGAGGGTTGGTGAAATAGATTAGCAGCTTATTTTCCGTTAAAAAATTAGACTCAGAAGAAACAATGCTCTAAGGGTAAGGTAGAACATCAGATCATGGAATGGTAGAGATCAAGAGTGGTTTATGAAAGTGCAGAAACGCGAAAAAAGACGTTTATGTATTACGAGAAACAAACAAAAAGGATAACACTTTAAGATGACTAATATCCTAATCTATAACGGTATAATAAAAGATCTAAGGGAAAGGCAAGGGTTGGCATTATCATAAATAATAAGTACAAGGAATTCATAGCATTTAAAGATTAGTGATGACAATGATCGAGCTGACAATGAATCAAGATTAAACCACACCTTCTTTGGTCATAACATAAATAGACATGGCAGAATACAAGAGGACAAAGATCGGTCATTACAACTAATCAAATGATTTATCAAAATCTAGTCATTCATGTAAGAACACTGAAATTACCAAGCATTGAAGGTAATCACAAATTGCGATTGTACAAATTTCGAATACAAATGTCAGAACTAGAGATAAAAAGACTGGAAATAATATAACAAAAGATAAAATACTAGTTAAAAACGACTTTAACTTGGTTAGGACTGAAGACTGATATAATAGAAATTGCCACAGAATCTTTGGGACCTAAAAACGCGATGGTTTTGCGAACATTATAGTCATTAACAAATATAGAAAGAGAAGCATACCAAATAAATAAAATACAAAAATATACCGAACAATTTAGAAGTTATAAGATAATTCAAAACAATGTAAGATCTGCAATAAAAACCACCAAGCAACATTACTAGAAAGCATATACAAAAGACATGGGTACAAAACAAAATATGAAGACTATTAAGTGATTAAAAACAAGATACCAAAAGGTACATCAAGTGACGAAAAATGGGTTAATCACTTTATATATTTATTTTACGATAATACCATACAAGAGACAGAAGAACAGACAAGCATAGAAATGATGGTATAAGTTGAGGAAGAAGAAATTGGGAATATTGGAAGTCATTAAATATCTTAAGAATTTCAAAATTAGAATTACTAGCAAAATGTTAAAATAGATTAGCTCTGCAGAATGAAATCTTACATCAAATACAAAAAATATTTGTAAAAGCATGGAAAACCAGTAATGTTATCTTTGTCTTTTTAGAAACGGTAATGAACAAATACTTAGTAACTTCAAAGGCACTCATCTGTTCAGCAGGATAGTAAAATTAGCAACAAGAGTTACCGAATACAAGCTTCGGCGACTATTCCCAGTATGTGACCAGCAAATTGAATTTTGTAAAGGCCGCTTACGCACAGATGCCATATTTACACTAAGGCAAACCACTGAAAAATTTGCGAGGTTTTATATAGTTTTAACAGTTGCAAATGAAGATGGTTTGAAAGATATAACACTTCCATCCCAACTGTCAAAGGTTTTACCTAAAAATATCAACTAGTAAAAAAAAGGCAATGGCGATAAGTAAAGAACCTGTACGATATAAATTAGATCAGTGAGCAGGTTGACAAACATATAAAAGTATAGGGATGGTTAAATAATATATGGCACAATAAATTTCTGAGAAGCAAACCCAAAATGAGAATATGAAGAACAAATAAGATGCTTGAAGTAGCAAAGGCAAAAAATCTACGCAAAATAATAGATAATAGTAGACTTGATAGAGTTAGGAGTGAAACGATAAGAGAGGAATGCAGATTTAGAAATTAAGAAATTGGGTAACATCGAAAAGGAAAATAAGAAAGACCACGCAAAAGATGGACCGATTCCTAAGCGATCCAGTAACAACACACCAAAGCTTAATTAAGAAGTAGAAAGTTTAAAAATGCCATGTTATTAATTCGGGTCAAGATACTTCCAGCCTCTCTATTTACGGAATTTCTTTTTATCCCCCCGCCATTTTGGTACTTTAGATAATATCCAGAATTAAGGCGAACATTGAAAGAAAAACTCCTCCTTTGGTTTGTACTGTGAAAAGAATTGATTTGTAAAAGAATATTCTATTTTCCTGTCAAACCTTGTAATTGTTACGTTTCAGGGTTAGAATAATTAAGTGTTTCTCCATTTAGGACCTCAGACCTATAGATTATAGATTTTGACAACCTTTGGGTGACTTGGCTAGTTAAGTAATAATAATAATTAAAAAGAAAGTGGTAACAACAGTTAAGAATGTATTGAGTATATTTTTATCGGTATGTGCTCTTGTTCGGTTTGTATAAGAAGCATTGGATTTTTTTGGGAACCAAACAGTTGTCATCAAAGATGTAGAAGACCCAAAGCGATAAAAAAGGTTTATAAGACAAATAAAATTCTCATGCATTTCAAGCAATAGAGTTATGAATGCGTAAAATATTACAACAAATAAATATTTTCTTTTCTCTTCACTCCGATGACACGCCAATTACAGTCCAAATACGTGACCGGGAAAAACTTTTAAATCAAGTCTGGTATAGTTGGATACTATAGAAGACAGTCCTATAAGTAATTATGCGGGTGTGTCACGAATTCTAAAACTTTCGCGTAGTACCACATATATATGTCTATTGTCTTTATACATCCCACATCGTAAAAGAATATATTAAACCGAGCGTGAAATTGTCTATTTTTCAGTTGATTTGGTTACAATTGTCTGCATTTTAAGCTGAAACTGGGCGTTTGTTGCTTTTAGTTGCCATAAAACATACACGCAGATGTTTACGTGGCGATTAGAGTATAGGGTTATATAAAGCAGCAAACGTAAAAATGCCAGACGTGAATAATAGTGGCAATGGCTCGAGGGTTAATAATTATTCAAAGGTCTATGTTTCAGAGCAGTTTCTAGGAAACCGAAGTCAAGTTCGGCTGCTTATAAATCAGTTTATCTGTAATTTCAACTTCCTTACGTTGTTGTAAATAGCTTTAGGTTTACATTGTTTGTATTCTAAGTATAAAAATTATTAGTTGTTATAAAACAAAGTTCTTCTTCTTCTTCTTTTTTCTTCTTCTTCTTTTTCTTAGAATAAACTAGCGGCTTGTTTATTTATCCAATTACATCCCCGCCTTTAATTTCTTGGAAAGTAGAGGTCCACGATTCTAGCTATCGCTTTGGTGGTTTGTTAGGTCGTTTGCGCGTCAGGGGCTTCCATATCTTGCTATTCTTACAAGTCTGTCTTCTTTTATTCGTGACACGTGTTCGTTCTCACTATGTCGCATGTTTGTCGAATTACCAAATTTGGGATTTTGTCTCTTAGGGTGCCTTAATTCGCTCACTCTATCTTGATGCGCTGTTAGATTTAGTCCTAGGTACTGGAATGACATGAGTTTTTCAATTATAGTATCGTCTATGGCGAATTTACAGCGGATTGGGGCTTTTGATATTACCATAGTCTTTGTTTTGTGTACCGATATTTCCATGTTCTATTTTATGATGGTCAGATGGATATTCTGTAATAATTTTGTAATTCCTCTTCGCTTTCAGAAATTATTACCGCATCGTCCGCATGCAAAGTATTTTTGTTTCTTCTTTAGTTTTGATACTATCAATGATTTTATCCATCACAAGACTAAACAGCAGTGGGCTCAGAGAGTCACCCTGTCATACTCCTGTAGTTATTGGTATGTCTTCTATCAAACACAAATCGTATTTCTGTTCAATTCTTGTAATACCCTAATTATTTCAAGTGGAATCTATTTTTAGTTCAAAATATTAGTGACATCTCCAAGTCTAATTCGGCCGTAGGCTTTGGTCAAATCTATAAAACATACAAACGCTGGTTTGCTAAATTCTATGGCGTCTATGACCTGTAGTAATGTAAATATAGCATATGTGATTAACCTGCTTTTTTGAATCCCTGCTCTTTATCATGATTTGTTTTAGGCGAGTAAATAGTTTAATTGTGGAATTTAAGAGCGTTATGCATCTATAATTATCTGGTTGTTTACTACCTTCTTTAAACATAGGGATGGTTATGCTTTTTTTTCATTGCTTCGGAACAATTTCTGTATCTATTATCTTTTGGAATAACATTGTCAATTGGACGCATAGATCTTCACCGCCGTATTTAAGCAGTTCATTTGGCGATTTCCTATTTGTTAGTTTTTTCTATGTTTAATGATCTATCTATTCGAGTTGTTGCGCTTTCGGTCATCGTGTTTCTTTCAAGGGGTATGTTGTTCTCATTATATAGGTCTCTACAGTATTCATTTATTTCCTTTGTCCTTCTTCTTAGCATCCCCCATATTTTCCTTCGGGCACCATATAAATCGTGTTGCATAGCCGCAGTGAAACTGACTCAGTAACCGTTTTTCAGTTCTTCATTCTTGTTGTTTACTTCGTTTCTGATTGTTTTATACCTGTTGTACTCTTCCGGTGATTTATTGTTCATGTATTTTAAATATGCTTTTCGTTTTTGTTTCACTTCCATTGTAAACTATGGCGCAGTATTGTTATTTATGGTCTGGTTCACCATTCTCTTCCTTAGAGCTTCCTCTGTGGCATTCTGAATATTATTTCTAATCTTTTACCAGTCTACTTCGACATCTTCTTCTGCTACGTTAGTTGCTTTGTTTTTTATTTTTGTGCCAAACTTTTATTTTTTATTTTTTCCTTTATATGTTTTATAGTTTGTTATACTACAAGTGCGTTACAAAGTGCGTCGAAATCACAAGAATTGACACAAGGTTTAGTACTCAACGAAGAACACTGTGAATATCATGAACAACAAACAATACAATTATTTTAATCTTTATATATAGAATGTCTAAAAAATAAATTTAAAAGTAATAGTTTAATGTACTCAATTAGAAAATACTAAATGAAATTAAAACACGTTTACAATAGTCAAACTGACGACCAAACATAGTCAGTAGTGTCAGCGAGCATTTAATTTAGAACTACAAAAATTTTGTTTCAATTAGCTGCTTCAGCTAATCTATTGTTGCTGGTTTTGAGCAGTAAATCTTACCTTTTGGGTAGCAAGAAGTTTAGTGCAGTGAGGTCTAAGAAACACAGATAATTAAACGCCATATTTTTGCCCAATCCATTTGTTTAGAAAAGTTGCATATAGATAGGCCATTACATCATAGTGAGAAGATATATTTATCACCAAACAACTATTTGATAGGTGGAACCACGAATTCTTCCAACATGGTTGGGTAAATATTATTATTGACAGTTTGGTCAAAAAAGATGCTAGAGACCCTAGGATGCTCAATGGTAATATGCTATACTACATTGTAACCCCTGGTAAGTTTACATGGCATATGCGCCATTTTTAACTAATATAATTAAGCCATTCAACGTAAAGGTAGCCTCATTGCTTCAGACTATTTAAATGAAAATGCCGCATCTTTCATGCTTAAGAATCATTTAAAACTGTTTTGAAGTCCATAATCACTGCATTTATTGCTATTTAGAGAAAGGTATTTTTTGGTTATTTAGTATATCATAATTGTGATTATCATACTTCAATATAACTTTATTTAAAATTTATTACTCTCCATACTACACTAAAAAACTAGAAATTGGAAATATACAAACGGGCAACCGATGAAAAATAAGGCAATTAAAATGCAAATGATAAAGGAAAGCATATGAAGCAAGTAATGCAGTAAGATTAACATGAATTTTGAGGTTAATATTGTGGGTCGAAATAAATGAACAAACTAGTAAGTAACAGGAACAAATCGAGTCTGAAATAAACAGGCATGTATGTACTGTGAAAAGGGAAACTTATAGTTAAGCTGTTTAGTATAAAAAATATACGTTTTTCAAACGGAGATATGTTATTCGCTATACTGCAGTGCACCAGACAAAATAATTTAAGGGCTTATCGAACTAGGTGAATCAATATATTCACGAACAATCGGAAATCCTTGAAGACGTTAAAGAATATGTATAGAACTGGTATGGAAGAGTGGTTCTGGAAGACCACAACAAGTTGACTCTATTATGGGTACCAAGACGGAATTGTAAGCAATGAGAAAGCTGATAAGCTAGCAATACGAAGCCGAGTGTAACATAAAAAACATCGAGAAAATATACTGCAACAAAAACTTGGAAACAGCTTCACAAAAAGTTCATCTCCTAAAAAACTGAAGAATTGTTAGTACAAAGCAGGACTTAACAAAATAGAACCAAAATGGAGACCTGAGTTACAGACATTGTGGCAGGAAAGCAGAGACTTTAGGCTTTAGCTCACAGGAAGCTCTTTATGGAAATCAGCAGCTATCCAGTAAGGGATTTGTACAGACTGGTTCAAGGAGCAAGAATGCTGAGAAAAGTACTATAAAGAAAATGAGAGAATTACAATAAGTTATGAAGTTGCAGTAATACTGGTCCGTTAGCAAAACACAGCCTGGTGCTTTATGCGCTTTAGCGCTTTTATACCAGATGTCACTTTAGTAGGAGCAAAAGGTTTAATTGGCCAGGGCATCTGGCTTGAAATATTTAAGAAGTTTTCTATTTTATCAGCATTTACAGTGTGTTTAGTTTAGTTCAATGGCAACAGTCAGAATGTCAACAAAAAAGTAAAATGTCAAAGAGTAAAATATCTTAATGAAAGTAAAACCATTTAAACTGTAGTAATTTAAATATGGTCCTAAACCGAGTGGATTAGAATTGGGGTTGTGCAAGTAATTAATGAAAGGATTGACAGTAAAAACTAAAACTGGTAAGTGAATAAGTTGGTAACTTTGTTGTTGGGTGTACTAAAAGTAAAATAACACCGTACCTTTGTGAATTTCGTAATAATTACTACAACATTTGGATTTGGACCACGTTCTCTGGTGACTATAATCAATGGATGAGTTTTAGAGACTTGTTTACCTATCTTATCCATAATGAGAGTAGCCTGTCCAAAATAGAAAAACATCATTATCTAAAATCTAGTAATCTGGTAAAGCAGAACAATTACTTAGGAATTATTCATTAACAGAATCTAATTATGATGATGCATGGAAAAGCTCAAACAAAGATATGAGAACAAGCGTGTTATTGTGAATGTTATTTTAAATCGTTTATTAACTCAACGAAGATTAAACTGAGAATCTGCAAAAGGTATTAAAGATATTTTAGATACAACTAGTCAAAGCCTCACATCACTAAAAAATCTAGAAATAGATATTAGTTCATGGGATGCTATTATTGTTTCTAAGTTAGACATTGAAACTCACAAACTTTGGGAACAATCCCTTGAAAATTCTACAGAAATTCCAACCTACGAGCAATTCCACTTTTCTTGAGAAAAGATTTGGAACTATGGAAATGATTAATTCACACAAATGAAAGAGCCACAAGGAAAAGAAATATTTAAACCTACTCACGTACCCAAAATTGCTACTGTCAAAAGTTTTGGAACAAAAGTTGACACCACTTGCACGTACTGCTCACAGAATCACTATGTTTGCTACTGCAAAGATTTTGCCTCACTAACTATTTCAGAACGTCAAGATTTCATCAAACAGAATAATATATGTTTCAACTGCCTTGTTAAGGGTCACTCGGTGCATAGTACGACGTGCAAGAAATGTGGTCGTAGACATCACACGTTGCTCCACTATACAATATCTTAACAAGACAAATGAAGAAGCTGAAAAGGAAAAGGAAAACTCTATAGGTACACCGTCTGCTTCATCCTGTAACCTCGGCATTAATCTGAAGGCAATAACCAACGATGATCATGTTATTTTAGCCACTGCTATAATTAATGTTAAAGCGAAGAACGGCGATACTTACAAATTAAGAGCTCTTGTTCATCAAAGCTCACAGGGACCTTTTATATCTGAAGCAGCATCACAACTGTTGAATCTTGATCGTACTCCAATCATCGGCAAAATCTCTGGTATTTCTAATACATCAGTAGTAACTACAAAATCTACGGTTACACTCACAATACAGTCCACAAATAATTATTCATCACAATTTGTTGCCTTTACGTGAATTCTCACAAGACACTTGGCTTTTATCTATGCAGTTAGATCTTGCTGGTCCTAACTTCCACAAGCCAGGTTCTATTGATGTTCTTCTGGGTGCCGACGTGCATGCTCACATAATATTTCATGATTTACACCGATATGATTCTCTTGTTGCACTTTTGTCTTGGCTGGTTGATATCCACAAACTGATGCTGCTGTATAACAACACAATACCGTAGTTACTCACATTAAGCTAGAAGTAAACCAGTTGTTAAGACGATTTTGGGAAATATCCAGAAGATGTACAGACATATCTTGGTATCTAAAGATCTTGACTACCAGAGAATCTTGTGGCGAAAGTCGTCTGCACAACCCATACAAGAGTACCGACTACTCACCGTCACTTATGGGACATCTTGCGCCCCGTATTTGGCTATACGTACAATTCGTCAACTGGCTGAAGATGAACGAGAATAGTTCCCTCTTGAAAGTGAGCTGTTAAAACGGATATGTACACTGATGATTTGATGACAGGTGCATCTACTGAAGAAGATGCTGCATATCTGCAAAGAAGAATAACAGAATTGTTAGCGCGCGGAGGTTTTTCGTTACATAAATGGGCCAATAGTGAATTTGTGTTGCGTAATATTCCAGACTGTGATAAGGAATTGCAAGGTGCAGTGAATATAAAAATGAAAACACTAGGTATTACGTGGAACTCTCAAATAGGCAATTCTGAACTTAAATTGGAGTTAAATTTTATCCACAACAAGGTAAAAAAGAAGTGTTTTGTCCACAATTGCTAAAACTTTTGCCCTTTTAGGTTGGCTAACACCAGGTGTTATTTCACTTAAAATGTTTATGCAAAAACTGTGGTTAGCTAGCGTAGAGTGGGATCAAGAGTTACTTACAGATTTAAAAAATGAATAGAATACTTACCTTAATAAGTTTAAGCACACTGAAAGCATTCAGTTCCCACAATGGCTTGGAGTTTCTGGGAGTTGAATTGCATGGTTTTAGTGGTGCATCTTGTGCTGCTTATGCTAGTGTAGTGTATCTTAGAGTTTGATGAAGTGATCGTAAAATTTATGTATGCTTGTTCATAGCAAAGTCTAAAGTGGCATCAGTAAAAAAATTTCACTTCCACGCCTCGAACTTTGCGGTGCAGTACTCTTAGCAAGATTACTTCAACATGTAAAAACTACACTGAAAATTAATGATGATAAAGTTTATGCCTGGACATACTCTACTATAGTTTTGGCTTGGCTTTGCAAACCGCCAAGCACGTGGGTTATATTCGTTGCTAATCGTACATCAGAAACACTATCTCTTGCTCAAGTCTCTCAATGGCATCATGTTAATTCATCAAGTAATCAAGCTGATTTGGCGTCTCGAGGTACATATTCAGCAGATTTACGACAGTCGGAAGTATGGTGGAGTGGCCCACAATTTTTGCGCGACAATAAAGCTATCATTCATCCTAAAATTGTAATTCCTGAAACTGTGTTAGAAGCAAAACTTAAAATGAAATCACATGGGCATGTTGATGATAATGATATTGCGATTTCTTATTTAAAAAGATTCTCCACTCTTACCAAATTAATACGTGTTACTGCTTACTGTTTAAGATTTATAAAGTATTGTAAAAATAAAATTGTAAATAGTCTTGTGAATGAACGTAGGTACCTCACAGCTGATGAATTAAAATTGGCTTTGAATGTTTGTGTTCGATTAGCACAATCTATCTCTTTTGAAAATGAGATTACATTGCTTTCACAGGGTAAGCATGTTCGTAAAACTAGTAAGATATATGTGCTTAATCCTCATGTAGATAATGATAATATTATTCGTGTTGGCGGTAGACTTCTACATGCAGCGATAGCAAAAAACATGAAAATCCTATTATTTTGAGTTATAACTGTTCTTTCTCAAAATTAATTGTTTCCGACGCTCATTTGAAATCCCTACATGGAGGAAATCAACTTACCCTTAATTACATTAGACAAAGGTTTTGGATCATTCGTCTTAAAATTTTGGTTAAAACTGTAACTATCAGATGTATTTCCTGTTTTAAGCAGAAGGTTATACCATCTGTGCCATTTATGGGAAACCTATCCGACTTCAGAGTCAAACCTAGTCGTCCTTTCCTCACAAGTGGTGGAGACTTTGTAGGACCATTTACTATGAAACTCTATTCAGGTCGCTGTAAAAATATAAGTTAGGTTTACATTTGCCTATTTGTATGTACAGTAACAAAGGCCATTCACCTGGAGTTGGTTACAGATCTTACAAGAGCTGCCTTTTTAGCTGCTTTCGTCGGTTCACTGCTCGCCGTGGTCACTGGAAGGAAATTTGGAGCGATCATGGGACTAATTATGTAGGCGCGTCGCGAGAATTAGATCTTGCGTTTCGAAATTCGAAATCTCACTTTGGTGATCTTTGGGGTAAGGATTGTCCAAGGTCACTTAAAGCGTGTCATAGGACACACGGTTATGACATACGAAGAATTTTACATTCTCTTGACTCAAGTCGAGGCTTGTATCAATTCTCGCCCTATTACGTTAGTGCATACTTCTCTGGATGAACTTCTCTTAACTCTCGGACATTTCTTGGTAGGAGAACCTTTGATTGGTGTACCCAAACAATCATAACAGACTTAAAACTTAATCAGTTAAATGGATGGCACATGATACAACGTATGGTTCAATGTTTGTGGCAAAGGTGGCAATGTGAGTATCTCACAACACTACAGTGCCGCTATAAGTGTAACGTTTCCCGGCCAGAATTATCGTTAGGTACAGTCGTGCTAGTCAAAGATGATAGACTACCTCCGGGAAAATGGCTTTTGGGTCGCATTATCAAGAAACACCCAGGTGCAGATGTAATAACTAGAGTAGTTACATTGCAATATAAAGACAAGGTCTTTAAGAGACCAATTGCTAAGGTATGTCCATTGCCTTTGGATGTTCCTCATAATTAACACTTGATTAGTGCTTATGTTTGTAATTCAAGGACTATAGCAGTCCTTAGGTGGCGGAATGTTTAGTTTAGTTCCACGGCAACAGTCACAATGTCGACAAAAAAGTAAAATGTCAAAGAGTAAAATATTTTAATGAAAGTGAAACCATTTAAACCATTTAAATATAGTGGGTTCAAATGCTTTCGTCAAATATTCAGAAAATATCTCAACTTCTTCATTATCAGAGCATGCCCAATGATAATTTGCTTTTTGGATAAGTGATTTGCTAACTTGGGGTAGTTTAAATTTTTTGGTAGCTCTTTAAATAGTGTGATCTTCTTTGTTTAGTTCAGTGATGTATTCTTGAAAGGACTCGTTCTGGTGTGGGTTTTTTTGTGTATGCTTGTCTGCAGGGTTGCATGAACCAATCTCATCTGTCTTTTCTTAGTAATTAATTCACGTATTGTAAGAGGCACATTTTTATTTATGTAGTGTGTTTTGCTATAGCTTGGAGTTGAAAAGCAAGCCGAATTTAGGATAATCTGTGTGATGTGCTCTACCGTATCATCTAGTTCGTGAGATTAATATTTTCCTCCACATAATTTCTTCCAGTTAGTTGAATTAGTAGTTAATCTAGGATTTAAGGGCTGGTTTGTTACTTCAGTGAGTATGACCAGTGGGTGGTCCGTTGACAAATAATAGTTTTCTTTAACAACAAGGTAATGTAAAGAGAGACCCGCTACTACAAAAAAGTCGAGTAAATCTGCAGGCCAGTAGGTAGGTTTACCAGTAGAGATGTATGTATTGGTTTTCTATTGTTGCACGTAATAGGTTACGTCCTTTAGTATGCGTTATTTGGAATTCCCAGTAAGTGTTCTTCGCATTCCAGTCACCCCCGGCAATGGATTTTTGATCTAATGTTTGGAAGAAGTCTTTATACTGTTTTGTTGTTATAATAGGTAGGGATGATAGCTTGAATTTGTGCTGTTTGATACTTTCGCAATTCAAAGAATGAAATCCCATTGCTAATAAGTACAGAGCCTCTGTAAGCGGTCCCATCGGGATGGCAAGTATTGTATATTACATAGTTTGTGACTAAGCAAAATGACACATTAGATTATATAGAAGAAAAATTTGAGGTACACTGAGGTTATAAATATTGCGAGTCAAATCGGGAAAACCAAAAGACTTTGAAAGAGGTAAAAGTGTATATGGTGCTGGATGAATAAAGGACGAAAATTGGGGGAAGAGAGTGTTAAGAGGGCTCTTTAGTAACAAACCCAAATAAACCTCTGTACTTTTAATTTAACAACCCAATCGTTACCGTTCAATGTGTAGTTATTTTATTTTTTCATTTTGGTTTTGGTAATAACGCAGAACAGGCATTACCATAAAATTGAAACCTCAAAACGATTCAGAACCATCAAAACTATTGGGGTGGTAGCTTACAAGTTGTAAGTTCAACTTTCAAAAGGATCATTGATGAAATTCTGAAATATGAAATAAAAAAGTTTTTAGTACTAAATAGGAAAAGTACCATTGAGCTGCCTAGCACAATATTAAAAAGGGAAAAATTCGTTTAGGCGAGGGTAAAAAGTAAGTGGAACTTTTTTGGTCATTTGCAACTTTAATTTATAAGACGCGGGGCATGCGATTGAAGGGGCTCGTTATGCAATCCCCAGCCCGGGCGACAAGTGGCCGCGCGCCCCTCAAATTAGCGCAATCAGCCCGAACATGAATGGGGGGACCGGCGCCCCGCAGATGAGCACGCAGGACGCCCGCGCCTGTTGATTCGCGGTGGGGGCGGCGCGCGCCCGTCGCGATATATCGCGCCGCGACGCCGCCGGCCGCTCATTCCTTGGCGGTTCCTCCTGCGACGCCGCCGACGAGACGCTCCCTTCGCCCTTTAGTTTAGTTTTGTTCGGCTGTTTCTCGATTAGTTGCACCATGAAGGCGTCCTGGCTGCTGGTGGGCATCTTCGTCGCGCTCGCCGCCGGCGACTTCCTCCAAGGCGCGCGCGCCGGGCCCTACCTCGACGACGGTGAGTAGCAACTTTCCAAACTTTGCCAACACTTGAAAAAATCCCTCCTCGCCATATGCGCTAGAATTTTGCTGGCTACCGCAACAATTCCATCATTAAGAAAGCGGCGGCGGCAGCCGCATGGTAAATTACCGGAGAAGTCGCTTTAAAGCGGCTCACAGCTCCGTTTTTAGTATTATTGCGGGCGTTAAGCCCGCTCCTGCCATTTTTCACTTCTACCGGTGACGACTTAATGAGCAATAAAGTCAAATTACATGGAAGCCCCTCGAGCCGTATTTTTCAGCGATGCCTCCCGTAACCGGAGACACGGCGTTAATTAGCTCGGAAGCTCCAGAAAAACTTCTTGAAAGGCGCTTTTAACTAAATTAAGCAGTCGGAGATTTTTTGCTCAAATTTCAGTTAGAAAGCCCGGTTCTGTGTGCTGAAATTTTAAATTATTATAATAATATTAAAAAATTTAAGTCCGACATTTTAATTTTTTTTAGTTAAAAAAATTTAGGAGGGGATTTAAAAGAGTATATGAGACCCCCGAGGGGACAATTAACTTGCGAATGTGAAGGGATGTGCGTTTACTATTCACTAACTATTAAGGAAGGCGTTTCAGTTTTCAGTGCGGCTAGCACGCACTGTTGCGAAGAAACTACTGCCGCACTAAGGCAAATTTTTTTTACAGTCGGCATAAAATCTGCCGCTACATCAGTAAGGGGTCTGCGGAGCAGCCCATCGAAATTGATGGGCGGCTTCAACGCGCCCTTCTAGGCTTCCATAAAGAAATGGCACGTGCGGGGCGTTATGCTGAAGTTTCTTTCTTTTGATTCTTCAGCACTTTTTAGCTGTACTTACTTTTTGTTGTTTTACTGTGCAGATCAGAATTTAAATTGTGCTTGGATGTTTCAAACAGATTTTGTAACTTCCAAAGGGACAAAAAATGAATAAATCCTTAAATTTTTTGATCAGGCCGCGTGTAATTTTTATTAAACACATAGGGCTACATTAAACAATTTTCAATAATTTTTATGCTTTTAAAAAATGCAAAATGAAATTTATATCAATTTTTGAATTCTGAGGTAGAAATGCAAAGCTTTAAAAAATCAGTTTTTGCTTCTACGGTTTGTCCTAAAGAATTTTTTGTATAAAAGTACAACTAAGTTTTGGGGCCAAGCCCTAAAATTGTTGGGGGGCGTCAATCTTGCTCGCCCTCGCGCCGTTCACGGCTTACCATTATATAGCGTCGCCGCAGGAAGTTTTTTGCAAACTATCGCGATTTATCTCCGCCCTTTCTTTCGAGTTTCACTAACTTTTAAAAGCCGAATTTTTCATATGCAATTTTAGGTTCGAAATCGCCAGCCTTTAAGGTCAAGATAATTTTTTACAATTAATCGGGGGTAAAGTGGCTGATTTGTGAGTAGTAGAGACTGGGTTCGAATCCTGAGGATGGCTAATTGGATTAATGAAAAATGCATTAAATATTTCTGCTCCCACAACTCCAAAAGTTGTGATTTGTGTCGCCTTTTAAACTTTTTGCTATTATAATTATCAAAAAAAAAAGTTAAACAAAAATTATATTGCCTCTCAATCGCTCCAAACATTATAAATTAAAATTTTAGTTTTTTTTTCATTTAGCAACAGTTTGAAATGTAGCAAAACTCTGTAGAATTTTCTCTAATGTTGGTGGTATTACATTTTGCGTTGTACATGTTAAAGAGAAATTTATGCAAATTTGTGTGTTTGAGCTTCTTGTTTGCTGCACCACGTAAAGCAATAAAACAAAACGAAGGAAAATTTTGCTACTTTCTTGAAGCTGCAATACTTTAACCCTGAGTTGACCTGAATTTTTTTCTAATTTTTTATTCATATCCCACACGAGTTTCAGTGTCAGCATATTTTAAGGGTTAATAAAGTTTATTTTGCCAAACATTACTTTTATTCTTAAATTTTAGGTGTTTCCATATGGAAACTCGAATAATTGCAATTTATTTATTATAAAAAATATATGACACGTGCAAAATAAATATTATTTTCTGTTATATTCTACAAAACATTCTAGACACAAACCTATTTTACATTTCTTGCACGTTATTGTCATTATAGAACTGCATTTTTCTCCATTGCACCTCCATTCTTTATTATCTGGTACTTTGGTGACCAAATAATTAATACCATCATATCTTACTTCATCAAAACTCACCAGATGAAGAACTTGGAGAACGTGGCCTTTCAGTATGTACAATTTCTCTGCCAAATTGGCCAATACCATTTTTTATGTCTAACATTTATACGATATTTTGCAATATTTTAGTCCATCCTAGCCATTCCACCCATATATTTATCATATTGGCCTAAAGTATGGCCTTCGTACTTTTTTCTTTCAGAGAGCATTTTTAGCGCGGAAATTTAATCGATACTATGGCAATTTAACGCCATAGGGACCACAGATCAGCTACCCCTTTACAGCCACAACACCTTCTTTGCAAATTGTAACTTCATATGACCCTCTACCAGCCTTTATTAAGGTAATAAATTATTTTTGGCAATTGTCTTTTCTTGTATTGTTCCTGTAGCAGAATATTTCCGCTCTCTCATAAAGCGCAGCAAATCTATGATGGTGAATAAAGTGTCAAAATACAGATGGTAAGGTAACTATTATTTTGTTTTATAAAATGCAACACATCTTTTGAGAAAGCTCTTCAATAGCGGTTAAGTTCTTCATGATATGGTTGTTCTAGAAGAACCAAATCAATCGGTATCTTTCTTGTAAAATTATTATCCTATTAGTCTTCTCCTAGCAACAAAAGAAATTATCCACAGTACTGTGGATAAGGAGTTCTGACTAATTTGCAGATTCATTATTCCAGCTAACAGGGTTGGTCGTATCTTCCTCAACAGAATACACATCAAATATAAGTCTCGGGAGTCTCCTAGCCAAAAGTGACAATTACCAAGAATATTCTGTAAGTTTTGTAAGAGGAGTAATTTTGCAGTTGAGGATCGAAATTAATCCGAATAATTCGTGGAGATCAGTAGAAGGAAAACCGCCAATTTCAGGTTAAACTTTACTTAGTAAGGCTATTGCCTCGCTGACAAAGGAAGCAAAAGGGAATTGGAAATGTCTACGTTTCTGGGGAAAACTCCAAAACGGATATCGATGTTGAACAGTTATATGAGGGTTGCTTAGAAAGTTAAACGTGTTTTCCTAAAGATAATTTATTTATGATATAAGCAGATGTTTTCTTTTAGACCTAGAAAGTTAAAGAGTTGCAACTAATAATTTGAGGAATTTTTCATTCATAAACGTAAGAAACTTAAAGTTTAGGGCATATAAATTTCATCCCTTATTTTATCAATAATTAGAACAGTCCACACTATTATTAATATTACAATAATCCCCTACTTTTCAAAAGCCTTACATCAATGCTTTGAAACGGATCTATTCTGTTCCGTGCTTGGATGGCAAAAAGCTCTTCCGAGGAGAAAACTTTAGGAATATGCTATAGTTTTATGGAAAGCTTGAATTCTATAATGGATGTGCATTATTTAGCAAACCGACTGGTTTATTTTAGAGCAAGTCTAAGAATATGTCATGAAGAGTGTCATGAGCAAAGGTATCATTTGCTTAAGCTTTGATTGATTGCATTAGTCAAAATTTTTGGTCGCTGGAAAGATGAATTTCTTCACTCATTTTATTGTGGCTTAACATTGTTTGAAAGTTTTTAACTTTCGTTTTATTAATAGTGACAGTTGTTTTATTATCTAGCATTGGAAGCTTTTCCAAAATTTTTATTGTCATTTATGCTTTTCCTCTGATAGATATCATATATGTTTTCTGCGAATGAATTATGAGCTTGCGAAGTATTTTTTCATGCATTCGTTAGCAGTTTGTTTTTTATTTATTAGAGACATTAATTTCCACATTTTATGGTAAGGTTTGGTGTATTATTATCTACACAGTAAAAGATCGTAAGATTCGTTCGAATCTACTTCTGTGCATACTGTTTTTTCACTATATCCACATCTGTATCCCAATAAAATCGCTTTACCGGTAACATATTGCACCCACTAATAATTAATATGGCTGCAAAGGTTTTATTTCTTCCGCTGTAATTGCAAGAATGGAATAGTTTATAGATTGGAAATACCCACCCGATGAAGATGTTATAAATTGAACAATTTTTTCGTCGACAAATAATTTAAATAATTAAATATGGTAGCAAAATCGTTCCATATGAATTATGTTTTGTTTAAAATTGACCTCGAATTCAAGTGTTAACATTTTCTTCCCACGTGGCGCTTTCCTTCGTTGGAGGATTTCTATTCCAATTGTCAATTTTAACTTTATCTTGGTCCCCTTTTGTTATCAGGTGGAGTAATAGCTATCATTTCTATTGATTTAGCGACATCATTTTCATTAAAAATGACAAGTAATTTGGTGAAAGTCTCTAAAACAACACCATCAAGACAATATATTGGCTTATACTTACGAATTGAAAGCATTAAGTCCGGCAAATTTGCAATACGCAGCTCAATTAGCAAATAAATTCAGAACATGGTCTCAAAAACTTAAGTGGTGGTTAGCAATTGTTCAATTTTGCTTGGGTTATCTTTATTTCCCTTTTTTGTTTCACAAAAGATCGCCGCACTGCAAGTAACATTACGTTGGTTAAATTGGACATTGCTTAATTTTGTATAATTCCACTTAACCGTTGCTTAGTAGTAATGTCCATAATATATCTTAAAAAAGACCCATAAAGTGTTAGATAATCAATAACATCAAATTTCTCTCTATAATGCTAATTGGAAGTTAGTCGTATTTTTGCAGTTAATTATTTAGTGTTGTAATTTTGAGACTGCTTATGACAATAGTTGAATTTTAACGTAATCGCAAAAGGGCTGGGACTCTCGAAAAGCTACGTAATAAACTTATTTTTAAAATGCTTTTAATTTAAAATGCTTTCTCAACAATTTTTATTATCAAATTCGACACTCTTGTCATTAAATTATTAAATGAATTCAGAACATTAAGTTTAATTGGTTTATGTTCAATTCTACTTTGATATAGTCTCAAAAGATCATCGTATTGCTATAAACATCAGAAAATAGTTCATTGATTGCGCATTTTATAATGTGTAATTCCATTTAATTGTTAACTAAAAAGTCTCATAAAGTATTGAGTAATTAACATCATATTGCCTTTTGCCATATTAATTGCTAGTTATTTGGACTTTTGCAGTGCATATTTTAGTTTTGCTCTCAACAATATCTAAATAGCAATGCGATCCCAACTATTTACTTAATATTAAAGTTACTTATCTATTCTTTGTTGAACAAAGAACGGTTTTTCATGAAAATTAAGTTCCGAAGAACAATGAAACGCACTGCGTTAAGAGTTTACACTAAAATTTGAGGTCCTCGTCCGTCTCAATCACATTAGTGTAAGGTAGGATGTTAAGAGACTCCGGTTTTAATTTTGAATTAAAAATGGCAAGGCTCCAACGCGCACCATCTCTGATGGGGCAACGTGCCAAGCACCGCGCCTTAGACGACCGCCATTATTACCCCTTGTTCGAGTGACCTAGTAGGCCACCCGCCAGGCATCAGAGAGCCCGGGAAATGAACCCGGGCCCGTCCGTACCGCAACCCAAGCCTCAACCACGCGATCACGCTGGCGATAATTCTAAATAAACTTTTAAAATTTTATAGTTTTGCTCCGAACAGCAATGTTATAATAACATGTTAAAGAAAATTGTTTATAGTTGAAAATGCCACAAAATGAAATAGGAAGTTTAAAAATTGGATTTAAGTGATTTTAAAATATTATTGGCACATGGTGAAAGAGCCAACTAGACATTTTTGTCAACGAATAACTTGTATGCACGACGATGTCAAAGGCGCTTGTGTTTCCATTTATTTTAGCTCCCCTTGTTTTCACTATCACTGGATTTATTGTGTAATTTTATAGTGTCATTTTGCATTTTTATATAACTGTGGGCGATTTGTTATGAAGCGCCCGTCCCGAAGTTGTTAGCCGCGACAGGGCACATCCATACAAATTGCACTGCTCTGTTTATAAACGAAAAAATCTTTTTTTTTAGTCTTGTTGAAAATGAAAACACATAACTAATGTTAACTATCAACACTGATTTAATCCTCTTTACCCGCAACTATATTCAAGGTACTAGAAAGGTTTTGCAGTGCACTTCTAATTTTTATAATATTTCAATATAGTCTTCACCACAGTTTGGATTTCTGCATAGTTTGAAGCCAAATGTCAATACAATTCTCCCAAGTTTTATCAATAATATGCGAGATGTTACATTTTCTTAAGCCCCACACTTTTCTCTAGCGATAGGTTCACCTGCGTGTCGGACTCGAGTGTCTTTATCCGTGATAGAAGAGACTTTGGAGTGTCTTCAAGCCAAAATTGCCACTCCTGATCTTAATACAAGGACAACAGTAAACTCTTTTTATTTCGACAATTTAGGAGTATATTATATTGCCGAAAGAAGTAGACATCTAATGGTTGCACTAGTCCAGTTGTCTTTGGAGGAATCGTGAGAGGTCTGCATTGGCTTCGAAAGCATGGTTCTACTAGATTAGACCACGAGTCTTGCATAAGAGCAAATCTCTCATTGCCTACTACGGGTTTGAGGAATTCTTTATAAAATTGTTTAACAAGCTCCTTTGACACTTTTCCAGAAGAGCTACAGTCGACTATGGCACTTTGGGGTGTGTGAACTGTCAGTCCTTTAGTTACTCTTGGGGTGAAAGTGCCTCCTGGTTCTTGCAGCACGATAAGCAGCTTTTCGACTAGCTTTCCACTCATTGTTAGCAGCGGCTGTATGGTGTAACTGTGAGTTGTTGGATTGACTGTTCTCATCTGCAAGCACACCTCTTTTGCTCCTCGGGTGAATTTCGATTGATCTGTGTTAATCACGAAATCCGGTTTTACCAATGCACAATGCATTGGATTGCACTTTTTGCAGTATTCTCATGGTCCATGGAATGCTTAACTGTTACTATTTTCATGTCTTTTTCGATGTTATTCGGTTCTGTTGCCACTTACGCGATGCTTTGAAGCTCTGTAAAATTTCCTATGCTTTCTGATACTCCTAGGCTTTTAAGTTGTTATCATAGACTGGCAGAATATGCTCTCTTGCCTCTTCAAACGTCAAGGCAGCTGCTTTGTTCATGACTTTCACCTTCTCACTCTTTGTTCCACTCTGATTTACTATCTGTTCTTATTTTCGGAGACTATCCTTGCACGCTTTACGAAATTTGGCTTCCACAGTCTTGAAAGAGCGTCACTTGTGTTTTGAATTCAAAAATTCTACTGATCTTTTCTTGTATTCAAAGAAAGCGTTTTATCTGCTTGTCTCTATTCCACTGGGCTGATTCTTATTGGCTGTAGAATCGTCTTCATATGATTTCTTATCATCCGAATCCTGATCGTGGTAGTCCAAGAAATCAAACCCTCCAGTGCCTTTAGGATGCAGAATACACTTCAGTGATGTAGTGAGTAGTCTTTACCACTGCCTTCTCCCCTTCTGTAGCCCCAGTCGTTACTATGTTCTTGAAAAGCTGATCCGACAGCTGTTGAAGCTAGTTCGTGATGTTTCGAGGATTCAATATATTGCAAGCACCTAACCTAACTTAACCTAACCACCCACATTTAATCTAATCTATTCAAACCTAACCATGTCATCGCTATTGGTCTATGACCCTCGTGTCCACACGCTATCGTCCCGAGTGCAAAGTCTTCTCGAGAGAGTGCACTTGGGGACCTTCCCTTGTAAGTATAAAGGAAGAAAACAATAAAATAGAGATAATAATAGCTCTAGTATTTCGCCTCTCTTCTTTTATGTTTGTTTCCGTTGTAGTCAGAATATTTAGTTCGTTAAATTTAGCACATAGTTGATGTTCCTTTCTTCCACGTAGTTATATCTCATATTTTCTTTTTATTTTTGCCAAATTACCCAGTTTATAATTTTTTTTTATTATTTTTATTCTTATAGCCTTATTCGTTATCTGTGAATCCGTTTGAATATTTCCGGCTTTTTCTTTTAACTTTCCTATCTTAATAATTATCAGTTTCTTGTAACTGCTTTTTCATCTCTTTCTTCTTTTACTATTTTTATGACTTTTTTGTATCATTATACTTTCTGTGTACATTGTTAAGTTGTCAGTGTTTATATTTAATATAAATATTATTAAATTACTTTTTTCCCAACTTTCTTAATTTAGTATGTATTTACTTCTTCATATTTTCGTTTTGCTTCTTTACTGTTAACTATTTCTTGCAGTTTCCTTTCTGATAATTTTTAATTTTTTCAAACTGCTTGCGAAAAAAAACATTATGCTCTTTAAATCTTCTGTTACCTGCTTCGTAAATTATCACAAAAAGGAACGTCTTAAGCTGCAAGTTAGGTTTCTTTGAAAGACCTTGAAGGCCATCTTATGGGAATTTTCAACCTGTAAGTATGTCTATCTCTTTTCTATCGGAGTTTTAGCATCATTTACTTTTAGAAAGTTTATTTTCTAAAAAGGCGGTGGTTTAAAATTGAAACTACTGACTGTGTACCCTAATTTTTCTCCTGATTTTGCTGTTTAATTCAATTTCTTGTCAATTAAATTGAAGTTTATTATCGAAATTACCAATGCATCACTGGATGGTGGCATTTAGAAGACATAAGTCATATTTACGCGTTTACCAGTTCTTCTGTGATAGTTTTGACTAATTGAAAATTTGTGAAAATTTAAATAGTTCATCTGCAGCACGTTTATAAGATGAGCAACAAGAAATATTTCGCTAATTAAATTGAGCCATTTGTTAAATATCTGCAAATTAACGGCTTGCTTCGTAAATTGGCACTGTACTAATTACACTCAAAAATTACAGATTATTTTCAATTCTTCCTCGAAAATTTCATTTTAAGTTTTCCACGATTTTGTTAAATTACTTTACCGAGTTGTTAACTTTAAAACTTTTGCACTATGATTTGATGATTACTTATAGTAGCATATTAATTAATTGTTACCAATTACAAACAACATAATCAAATTGTTACTTTATTTCTAAATTGTCCATAGTGTAACAAGAAGATTTGATTTGAAATTTTGTTCTAGAGTCATTAAAAATAAAAGTTCTAATTAAGAATAAATTTACAACACTGTCTTAAAGTTTGTATGACGATCAACAATGGCATCTAGTTACCCTAATTAAAAATAGATGCTTAAACTACAATTTGCATTCAAGAGCTTTAGTTCTAATTAATTTCTTTGATCAAACTGTTGACGGAAGGTAAATACTAAATAAATCTGAATTACGATAGTTTCTACAATTATCAGCACTCAATTTTGTTGACGAATTAGAATTTTTTACGTAGATTACATTGCTTAATTTATCACAGTTTCAGCGATTATTAATGATAGATCACAACTAATTTACAACAGGCCCTCAAGAACTTAATTGGAGCTTCACGGGAGTACTACAGCGCTGCTTAATTTGATTTCCAGCTTAATTTTAAATCGAAAGCTTTAATTAAAATTTTAACAGAAATATTATTAATTGCATGGCAATAACTTTGTTTATATTAGTTTAGACGTTGAATAATTGTTAATTTTTAACACTTAATACATTAAAATTACTGTACTAGCAATCAATTATAATTACAAGATTAAAATTACGCTGTCAATTGACAAACTTTATTTAAATTGTAAATTAATCTTGCACGGTACCCCAAAATGGCCCAAAACATGCTGACAAAAATCCTAAATTATCAAAATTCATTATGCCTACCTATTAGATCTTGTTAATGACGCTCTAAGTTTCCTGCAAGTTCTCTTTGAGGATGCTTAACAACCCCTAAGGATTACGAACTTGCAGCACGCCATTAAAGAAACAGACCGCCCCCGACGGTGAAGCCCCTTTGTGCAGTTCGTGTAAAATCTACCGCTACATTAAACAAGTCCACCCGCGGAGCGAGCCATCAGAATTTACGAGCAACGTCAAACGCGCGCCCCTATGTTTCTCCTGGCTTATCATAACATAGCGTCGCCTGGGAAGTTTTCCCGGGAACTTCTGCGGTTTGTCTTCTTTGTATATATTTTATTGCGCCTCTAGGAGGCAACTGCCCGCGTCCTGGCGCTCTTTGGAAACTAAGATAAGCTGTGCTACGTCATCTGTGATTTAAAGTCAAAATATAGGGAACTCTTTAATAACTTCAATTACCCTTAAGACTTTATAAGAAGGTTGTATCTAATGTTGACTGATTTCTCTTAATGTACACAATCCTTGCTTGTATTAGATTTTCCCGTACGTTCAACCGACATTTCGTACTGAATTTAATGCCCTTTCTTTTTTTTTAATTTATAAATTATCTCATCTTGTATAGTTAACCCTGTAATTTACTTGTTTGTTGTCCTCTCGCCTTTTCTAACCTTTAATTATTTTTCCTCCATTAATGATTTGTATTTTATAATTTTCCAAGACTTTCGACCTTTGAATTTTCCATGTTCTCTTTCAACTCCTAGAGCTGCGCATTCTGAAGTATTTCGTTCCTTCAAGAAAGCAATTACAAAGTTATGTGAGGAAATCTATTTATTACTACTGACAATACACAAACACTTGAAAAGAATATACAAGTTTAAATGTTGCTGATTGACATACTTTTCTAATGTTCGATATGAGCCAATAAAAGATCACACCATTTTCTTCTAAATTTTTGTGTACATGTATAACTTCTGATTCTATTCACTATTTGTTAGTTTGTCGTTTAGTCTATCGTAGAGATTTTCGCTAGAAATTTTTACATTCACAACTTTCTAAACCATTCCAGCTTATAGTTTAACAAAAAGACCGTGTGAAGCTTTAACATTATCACGGATGGAAAATTGGTGCTAACTATTTGTGGTCACACTTTTTGGAATCTCTGTTGTGGAAGTCTATTATAATTAATAATTACTATAAGTTAATTTCTATTTTGGTTTTTTAGACAATTAAGCGCGAAGAAAAATTTGTCTAATAAGTTTTTTTAGATTTCGTATCAATTTTTTGTTAGCTTTTGGAGAGTCAGTCAGTGAAACATAGACGGAAGAATGTCATAATAAAATGTATTTAGGGGATAATTTTGGAAGGCAATTTTCTTACTCAAGCTCGTCCAAAAGCTCTCAAAATTCTTAAAAGTGGTGATTTTGAGATTAAAAAATAAATCATAAAAAATAGAAAGTGTAGTTAGCCTCTATCAAAGTTTCTGTCAGTATTTTACACAAACTTCAATCAATAAGTTTAATCAGTATGGTAATGAGCCTTAATTTATTTGTTGGTAAATATAATTACTACCAAACACTTCTTCTAGCAAATAATATAGTCCGGTTGTTGGAAGATTCAAACTTTTTGGAAGCTTGTGATAGAGAGGGGCGGCTCTTTTTTGGCACCTTGTACTGAAGTAGAAGATCTTTAAACGATAGAGAAAGGGGTAAGGTTTTAACTCTATAGTAACTAAGATTAGTTACTAATACTTTTATGAATGTTTTTTTTGACTATTAAACTACAAGAAGGATTAAACATTTTTTCCTAGACGAAGTGTTTAAACACAAATTTCTTGTCTTACATTATCAAATCTTCCAACAGAATTTTTATTATTGCTCTCTTTTTATCAAAAGCTAAATGATATTTTAAGCGAAAAAGTGAAAGCAATATGCTTCACTTAGATATAAGATATTTTCTTCCTTTTTCTCCCTCCCTCAACAAATGATATGTTTCTATTATGTGCAAAGAAAAGCATTCATCAACAGAAGGTAGACCCTGACGGTATTATACCTACATTAAAATGTTTTCAAGTAGAAAAACGAGTCAAGATAGATGACTTGAAACAATTCGTGGTTCTGAGTTCTCCTAACTGCTACAATACTGCACAAACAACAGCGTACATCATTTTAACCTAACAACGAAGTTTCTGCCTGTTTAATTTTTCTGTCTATCGAGTTTGCGCTGCCATAAACACTAATTTGTCCACTTTTCACATACTCCCTAATGTTTTTTGATATCATCCTTTGTGGCCTTGGTCTTCTCCTCCGTGTTGCATCTCTATTGATTCTCTTTTAACTTGCAAATTTTAATATAGAAGAACTAGAAGTCAAATTTTCCAATAGAATTCTTATTATCGCTAATATCTACCTCAATTTTTTCTAAGCTAAGGGAAAACAAAAATATGTTAAGTGGAAAGTTAAATAAAAGGCATTATATTAAACTAAAAAATGTTTTCTTTTCCTCTTTTTCTTTCCCATGGGCGCTTCTCTTCTAACTACAAGTTTTCTTACCCCTACTAGAAATAGTGTTGCCATATTAGGGAAGCTTTATTTAGCCCTTTCTTTCTTCATTTTAATTGAGGTCTATCTGTTATCTACTAACTACAATGAAATAGAAGTAAACAATTCTTATGTACCTTATAAGTTTGATATGCGACAGGTGACACAAAATCGCTAATGACTGCGAGTCCTTCTAACAATTACAGTACTGCAGATAAAATAATATTTGCATTAATTTTGCAACAATTGATTACAGTTAAATTAAAAACGTCTATCAGTATTTTAAGCACTTCTTAAATTAATTTTATAACTAGTTTTGCAATTTTTAATTAAACTTTGCAGTGTTTGACAATTCAAGTGCATAAAGATGAGTTTCATTAATTTTATAAAAGACACCAGTCAAAAAGCAACAGGAAAGCGATAGAAAATTTGATAAGCTATTAAAAATGATGGAGAAAATGTCAGCAGAAGTGCAATTAATAAGACAAGAACAACAAAATAGCAATGAGGAACTAAAAAAATTAAGACAAGAAAATGAAAACATTAGAAAGGAAAATTAAGTGATTAAGCAGGAAAATTAGAAAATAAAAAAGGTACTAGTAGAACTAAATACTAGAGTGTAATGTTCAAAGGAGGAAAATAAACGAAACAATGTGATGGTATAGGGCCTGAAAATAGACACAGAAAATCCAGAATAGCTTTGGATAATTTTATAATTTAAAAACTGAGGCATCTATTGCGTCAGTATCTAAAATGGGGCAAAAATGCTTAGTGAAACTGGAGACAGTAGAAGATAATGTGAAAGTGATGAAAAAAAAGAGCAAATTGAAGTACAAAAGTCCAAAAGTTAATTAGAAAAAAAGTTAGAAAAGCAAAAACTAGGAAATAAAGTAAGAGTTGGTTTTCAGATTATAACAATTAATGAAAAATGGAATAGAGAGGAAAACACCTTAGAAGCTGTAAAAGAAAAAATGGAAGAAACATAGGACTCAAAAAATTAATAAAAATGGTTGTGGGTACCTAAAAAAAGGCGAAACAAGCAAAGAAAACGGATAAGAATTAAAGAAAAATCTAGAAAAGATAAATAAACGCATATTGATTGTTCTAACAGCGAGTGGAAATTGTAGAATTATGGGCATCTATTTCCAACATAAGAACATATATAAAGGGACCTGGATTTCACTAGATGACATAACAGTAAATTAAATTTACCATACACAACAAGCTCAAGAAAGCTACACAAGATTGTAAGATCATATAGAGGAGCCGAGCTAGGATCAAACCATATATTGGTAAGAATAAACATAAACTTTAGTGCAATAAAAAAGAAGGAAAAATTACGATCGGTGATAACTGCGAGAAGACAAAATAAAAATATCAGAAGAAGATAGAAGAAACTCTACAAGCAATTAACCAAGAAGAACTAATAAATAAAGAGTGGAAGAATATGAGAAATAATATTAAGACAGTAGCAAAAGAAACTTTAGGAAAGAAAAACGAAAGGTGGAAAGAAGCTGATTCGATGATGAATATAAGAAAGCAGAAATAAAGCACAAGAAGCAAGATTGAAAGTGCTACAAACTAACAGACTGAAAATATACAGAAACCAGTAAAGAAGAACAAAAAGTATAAAGATATGAAGAGAGAGTACTACGACACGAAATTTGGAAGAACATTACCAAAGGAAAAATGTTAGAAACTTTTACCAAGAAGTTAAAAATATAAGGCAGGAGAGATCACCAAGGTCGCTTTTCTGTAAACATGAAAAAGGAAATTTAATAGGAGATGCGATGGAGGCGGTTAAAATACGGTGAGTGCATTGTAAATCCATAACACGTCATAAAAGAAGTGAACGAAGAAAATGAAGAAAACTATAAGAACGAAGATGAAATAGAGGTATCAGTACCAACGAGTTAAGAAATAGAAAAGATTATTTGACAAATGAAAAGCGGCAAAAGCACCGGGGGGAATGGTGTAACGGGAAAGCTGATAAAAAATTAAGGGGATCGACTAAAGGAAAAGATACACAATTTAATAAGTGAAATGTGGGAGAAAGAAGAAATACCAAAAATATGGAATAAAGCAATAATTATACCATTACACAAAAAAGGAGAAACCAGAACTATAGAGGGATAGCGTTTTAGATACCGTCTATATACGCAAGAAACTACAGGAACACTCAGAAAAGCATAAAGGAAAATGCCAAGGTGGTTTAAAAAAATCGTTTAACGATTAAGCAAATTTTTACATTAAAAAATTAAAAATATTATTTACGTTGATTTTCTAAGAGTTTATGATTCAATAAGTAGAGAAAAAGCGATGAAAGAGCTGGAGATGCATAACAAAATAATAATAAAGTAAAAGTCAATAACCTAATCTCTGAACCATTTAAAACATCAACCGGACTAAGACAAGGTGATCCATTATCTACAACATTTTTTAATGTAACATAGTTCTGGAGAAAGTCATTAGAGAAAGCGGAATAAATCGTACTGGAACAATAATAAATAAGAGTCATCATTGTCTAGCGTATGTTGATGATATTACTATTTTAGTAATAACGAAGAAAGAGCTAAAAAGAGTAATAAAGGAATTAGAAATAATGACAAGAGGTGTGGAATAAGCAATAAAAAAACGAAGTACTTGTGTATGATCAAACGGAAAAAAAGTAATAAAAACAAATGGAAATAGAACTAGAAAATGGGAAAAAGAGGAACATAGAGAAGGCAAGGAGTTTTGTCTATTTAGGAACATATTTAACGAAGAAATAGCAGCAAGAATATTAAAAGAAAGTCGTTGTGGAGATACGCTAAATAAACTTTTGAGGTCCAAATTTATATCTCGAAAAGTGAAAGTGAGAATATACAAGACAATTCTACTACCAACAGTGACTTACGGATGTAAAACATGAGTTATGAACAGAAGAAAAACAGAATAATCAGAAATCTGGGAAAGTAGAATGTCTAGATAAATATTCGGAGGGAAAAAAGAAGGTGATATATGGAGAAGAAGAACTAAGGAGGAGTTGAGGTATGGTGACCCTACATTACACAAAGTTTATGAAGAATCATCGTTTAAGATGGTTAGGACATATAGAAAGAAGGGAAGACAACCGTATAGAGAAAGAGTACTACATCTAACGGCTACAATGGATAGTAGTCAGGGACGACCCAAAATAAAATGATTACAAGCAGTGAAAAGGAATCTACAAGAGAAGGGGATGGTGAACTGGAGACAAAAAGCCAAAGATAGAAGAGCATGGATGAAACTACTAGAGCTATGGGCCTAAATGGTCTGTCAACACTACATATACCATATATATAGTTATAATCATTTGTGTTATACGGTTCGATACTTTTTAAATGAAATGAAATTTGAACAACTACGTCCCTTCCGGCATTTCTCCCTACAACACTCAGAAGCTGCCCACCTCAATATGCGCAAAACGAAATTCCCTTTATACTTGATTCAACCGGCATGGAAATGAGCAAAAGGAATTTTTTATGTGGTTGCTTTTTAAAAAGCTTGGCTTTTATTTTAATTGATGGTATCAGTTGATCCAAACTTTAACCCTGAACAATATTTGTTCAGTATAAAACTGTGATTTAATGTTAGATCATTCGTTATCGATTAACCTTAGAAAAATTAAATTTGCAAGAGGAGGAAAGATTATTTTCCTCTGCATTAGCCAAACAGAAAAAACGCGTAATAATTTTTCTGTATCATTTTTAATCTGCATTATTGCTCGATACGCCACACAACGTTTTCAAAATGAAAAGTTCGCTCGAATTTATTGTATTTGCATGAACAGACCGAATACGCCCACCTTTGTTTTTCTTTGGTTAAAATAATACTGAACTGGGAAGTTTCTGATTGTTTGATTTGTTTTTTTAACAAAACTACGCGCTTGTTGTCGAGTTGCGAACCCAAAATAAATGTTGATTTACTCTGCGAATAATTTAAAAAAAAGAGTGGCAATATTTTATTCTTGTTTTTAATACAGTTGTTTAAATTAAGTTTTAGTTTTTAAACTTACTTTTACAATTAAGTAACCTTACATCTCAACATTTTTTGTTAAACTATCAATTAACTCCAGTAGAATAACCTGTGATAAAGTATGTCTCCGCCAAGAGGGCGTTGCGGATTTGTCTGCGGAAGACACGCATTCCATTTCGCGCTAAGCTGATAACGTTCTGCAGATTTGGGAATTAAGCGCGTAATTTGTCAACGACAGTTAAAATCTACAAGCTTTATCTAACGTACCCAGGAGTGTTTAGCGCGAATGGAGGGCAGAAGTGACGCAATTTGCTTAATTTCGTAGCTACTCGCCGTAAGTTTACCATTAATTCCAGAAGATTGGTTTTATTGTTTTAGTTTCTGTTATCATTTTTTGTTTTGATTTAGTCTCTTATTTGCTCCTAGATAATACTTTAATGTATGCACTTTATTTTACTTTTCGCGATATTGAGTATCCAAAATACATATTTTTTAACAACTTGATCCATTAAGGTGGGACTGATTTGTAAATATGTAAACAAGCCGCACTGTGCGACTTTGACAGAGTGGAGCCACAACCTCCACTCCCTCCCCCCTCTCTTGCTCGGGTTAGAACCTGTTCAGTCCTATTTAGGAGTTTGCTAGAGTGATGAGCAAATAGAAAGTATCGCGGAGCGTGAAACAACGCATTGCGATCAAATTCCTCGTTGGAGAAAACGTCCCGCCTGCTGAAATTTACTACAGACTCCAACAATAGTATGGGGAAGAGTGTCTCTAAAGGACCCGTGTGTTTGAGCACAAGGAAAATGAACCGCATGATCATGGGCCGCCAACATCCGTTACCGAGCCAAACATTGATTATGCAGACGCGCTTATTCGTGAGAATCAAGGAACTAGTGAACTTTGACACTATTACAAGGTGAATACGCACTTTGACGGACGTGAGCAAAATGGTGCTCATGCAAGGTGTCAGTCGTCTCCTACAGCAGTTTGAAGACGAAGACGATGCATTTTTAAAGTATATAGTAACCACCAACAAAACGTGGGTGCACTAATTCATTCCCCAGTCCCAGCAGTCATCACGCGAGTGGCGGCATACCAGTTTCTCAAACTCAAGAGAGAAAAGTAATGGTCATGTAGACTTTCTGATAGATGCCAGAACAGTCAGTACAAGTGAAAGACAATGCACGCCTGTAGACGCTTAAAACAACAATGGAAAGCCTCCGGAAATTGAAATGCAACTTTTTGTCACATCCGCTGTGCAGCCATGATTTGGCTCCAAGTGGTTTTTACTCGTTTGGAAGGCTTACATCAGACTTGCAAGACATGCGGTTTAGGGACGACGACGCCATCGTCCAAACTCTGGATACGTGGCCAACCAAAAGCATTTTTTTGAAAAGGACATCAGGGTGCTTCCAGAACGTTGAAAAAAATGTCTTGACTCCGGAGGGAAGTACACTGAAAACTGATATGTGCAAGTAAATGCTTGGCAATTTGGTTTTTTGTAAAAAATCAGTTTCAGGCATTATCAAACACCCTGTATTTTAGATATTTAGTAAATTTTAATTTGTGTATATCATATAATTTTTTGGACTTTAAATATAGAGAGTTTCGTGCCAACAAAACGCAATTTGCGGGAAGCGTTACTTTTTTGCTTCCATTGGAAGAAATGACACCTAAAAGTCTTTGTTTGCTGTCCGAAACTTATGGTGAATATGCCCCATCGATTTGAACTTGTGAGTATCGGTTTCGACGATTCAAAAGAGCCCGAGCCAGCAAAAAAAAATTTGAAAATGCAGAATAATTGGCAAATTTCATGAATGTTGATTTATCGACCGCCGTTAAAATATTTAAAGGCAATGGTTCAAAAGCAAGGAAATTAGGTGCCATATGAAGTGAAGCCGAGAGACGTTTTTTTACTTAAGAACATTTAATTCAAAGGTATAAAATGAAGGGGTTTTTGCATAGTGTAGTAACTGGAGATGAAAAATAGATTCATTACGAGAACCGTAAGCGCAGAAAAGTCAGATGTATGCCCATCCAAGCATTACCATTGACCTCAACATCCATGCCAAAGTGAAACACCCATGTTTTGAAGGTAATGCTCTGTATTTAGTAGGATAAGAAGAATGAAAATGATCACTAGAGATCAATATCAACAACAACTTCTCAAAACTTCGATAGATAGTCCTACCTACCCTCCATATTCATTAGACATTGCCTCTTCCGATTACCACCTGTTTTGTTTTAATGACGCATGGCCTATCTGAGCAGCGCTACAACTCTTTCGAAGATATCAAAAAATGGGCCGATTTATAGATTGAATTAATGGACGAAGAATTATTTCGCAGGGGAATCCGCCTGTTCTCAAAAAGGTGTATTTCATTATCTTAACACTGTCTATGAGTATGTGCTAGAGTGGTCGTAATGGTGTAAAGGGCCTGTCACGTGAGCGCTGCTTGTAATAGGCGGCAATGCGCGGCGACGGAAATTATCTTGAACGAGCTTATTCACCTAAAAGAGAGGAATCGCGCTTCAGTACTTTCGAATTATTTATTTTGGTTTTTAAAGGCTCAAAAGACATCAACCAGTGCAAAAATCTGTTTTTTAAGTTAAATTTGCATATTTTTTATATTGTTTTGGTAAGTCAGTAATATGCATTTTGCTAAAGTTAATTTCTAACCACACAATCAGATAATGTTATTGTGCATATTTAACTAAACAGGCTCAGATGGTAACGTTAACTGTAAGTTCCTAACAAAAAAACATAAAAAGTAACATCGAATTACTTACAGAATCATTAGATTTTTATATTTGATAAGGTTTATTAATAATTTTGAACCTAAATGGTACGTCACTGGTTTACACGTTACGACCCTGCCCGTTGTAACTAAATTTATGGTCGCGCAGATTAGCTCAGTTGTAGATCTGCCCACAGGTCCTTTACAAATTGCGACCACTTTAACTCATGTTTTCTACTGGAAGCGGTTACAACCCTGGGCTGTTGGGGACGACAGCTTAAGCTGCTCCAGAAAACTACGGCTTTATGTTTAGTCTGGCCAATATCCAAGGATTTTAATTTCCACAACCACAAAGCCAATATAGGAGCCATCCCCACCCACAATTCGTATATGAAACCGACAACCACTTTACATAAATTCTCATGTTGCATATTTTCCCCAAACTACGCAAAATACCATAAATCCGTAAATACCTAATACTTCAAGCCGTTACTATCCCGAATATATTCAGGCGGATTTAGATAGTTATAAAACCCAGACATGACTGACAAATACCAAAAAAAGAAAAAACTTTAACTCTAAACCGGATCCTAATCATAAGCATCCCAACCAAACTAATACATTGCACAGACACGAGGTCTTCTTGCAAACCCGAATGGACAATACGAAACCAGAAGAAACACCCGACAATCAACAAGGTAAAATCGCAATATCGCCGCCGTTTTATATTTACAAAGTAAGACAAACAAGATGTTCTAGAAAAACAACAGCGCTGTTAAACGTTACATTCAAGATTAATACAATTACTATAGATTGGTAGAGAAATCTTGTCAGACACCTTAAAGACAAGAATGTATTTCACCACTGCTACTAACTCAAATAAGAAAGAGCAGGTAGTTTTCAGAACGTTCACCCCACTATTCTAGTAAAAGACATAATTCAAGACCTGAGTTAACTCGGTTTTGTAGTATGTAATATTAATATTCGTCATAGAGTTTCCAAAAAAACCCATATCGCTGTCATTGTCGACCTAGAGCCCAAGGAGAATAACAAGACTGTATTTGATGATAAATATGTAAGCAACATGATTGTTACGATTTCACAGTGCTATCCTTACTGTAACCAACCTTTCATTTGTGTACAATATGGAGGTGGGCACGAAAATTCAACGTATAAAAAACCCAGATACACCAGCCAAATTCGGGCTATGTTATGGTCAAATATAAAGGTTGCACTATATATCGTGAGCTAAAAATCTATCTTTCTGGGCAATCAAAAATAAAACACCCACAACAGCCACCACAGGAGAAAGACCTCTCTAGATTCAAAGAAGAACAGATAACCACAAAAGAAGTGTCTAATTTTCTTGTAGAATTTAAAGCAATATTTTCGTAGATTATTGGGCAAAAGGTAAGGTTTTAAACATACCTTTAACAGTAATAAATAAACTAGCATAACAATGGCTTGCTCTCTGACTCTCCAACGGCATCATACCATAACTAATAACATTTTTGAGACTGCAAGATATTGATATTTTGCTTGTCTCAGAAACCTATGCGACACCTAGAAAGAGTAAATAAAATCCTATAGTGTGCTGTACAAGCAAACATTAACGAGGAAACTAAACGCAGTAGAACTAGAGGAGAACCAACAAGAACAATGGAGCATAGAGGAAAGATGGAACCTATTTAAGAGAACCCTACTCCAAATGGCCCAAGAAATATGCGGAATAAAGATCAAGCACAACAAACAAAAGAAGACTAAGTGGTGGAACCAAGGCGTAAAACAAAAGATTAAAGAGAAAAAGAAGCATGGCAAATCTTCAAAAGAACTAACACAGAAGAAAGCAAAATACATTAGTATCAGAAACGAAATGAAGCCAGAGAAGCAGTAAAAGTAGCAAAGAGAACTACATGGGAGGAGTTTGGAAGAAAAATAGAAGAAAACTATGTAGAGAACCAAAAACAATTCTGGAGCGTAATAAAAAGGCTAAAAGGAAACCAAGCAAAACCAACACGAAATATAACAAACCAAAAGGAAGATATAGCAACAACAACCAAAGAAGCCCTAGAAGTCTGGCAAAGACATTACGAAAACAAATTCCACAATAACCTGGAGGCCAATGATCAAGAAGCAGATAGAGAAATACAAGAAGAACAGCAAACAACGCTAGAACAGGAAGATCAGGAAGAAAAAGAAGAAAATATAAGAGAAGAATAAATCAGGATGGCGGTAAAAACAATGAGAAACGGGAAAGCAGCAGGGGAAGATGATATCGCCCCAGAATTAATAAAAAAGGGAAGAGATATAGTAATGAAGTGGCCGAAAACAATTCTTCAACAAGCATGGGAAACGGAAACGATCCCATCGGATTGGCAAAAAAATATAATAATACCGATACATAAGAAAGGAGCCACCACAAACTGTGAAAACTACCGAGCTATATGCCTGTCATCAGTGAGTTTAAAGATGTACTCCAAAATAATAGAAAAGAGACTGAAAGCCGAAATAGAAGAAAAACTAGAAGACGAACAAGCCGCTTTTCGCCCAGGGAAACAGACGCAAGACCACATATACAATATTAGGCTAATCATCAGCAAAATGATAGATAAGAACAAAGACCTGTTTCTAGCATTTCTGGATCTAAAAGCCGCTTTCGACCAGGTGTCGAGAGAACAAATATGGAAAGTCCTGGAAGAATTACAAGCAAGCCCCAAATTGACAAGAATAATAAAGAGCATGAATAAAAGAACAATAGGAATAGTCAGAATAAATGGGGAAAAGTCAAAGCAATTTAACGTGGGGAAAGGTATAAAACAAGGGGATAGCCTAAGCCCTTTACTGTTCATAGTATACATGAACAGTATAATAAGGAAAACAAAAAATGAACCTAGAAAATTAAGATTAGGGTATTACAATATGGATCCTACAAACATACAAGACCTAATTTATGAGGACGACATCCTGGTAATGGCAACAAACACAAGACAGCTACAACACAACATAAATATATGGAAACGAAACCTCGAGGAAAAGGGAATGGAAATAAACACACAAAAAAGTAAAATACTACATATCAAGAAAAACAACAGAGAAGAAATGGAAGAACCCATTTTCCTGGATGGAACTCAGCTACAATATGTTGAAAAATATGTATATTTAGGCGCATATATAAAAAATGATGGAAGAATAGATGACGAAATAAACAATAGAATAAACAAAGCAAATAACACTTATTATCAGATAAACAACACCATCATAGGAAAGGAAGAAATAAGCATCAAGGCAAAAATGCACCTATTTAAAACAATATTCACTCCGACTCTGATATACGGAGCAGAAACATGGTCAATAACTGATAAACATAGGTCAAAAATAACTGCATCAGAGATGAAATACCACAAAAGAGTTCTGGTAAAGACTAGAAGGGACAGGATAAGAAACAACAGCATAAGGGAGGAACTGAACCAATACCCAATTGTCCACGAAATTGAGAAACAATTACAATGGTACGGACACGTGCGCCGCATGGACATCGAAAGATATCCGAAACTGATAATGGAGACAAGAATGGAGGGAAGAAGAACTAAAGGCAGACCTCAAATACAATTGGAAGACAATGTAAGGCTGTCGGCTAGGAAAATAGGAAAAAATATGGAGGAGTTAAAAAGAATGGCAAGAGAGAAGAAACCCAATAGGGAATGGATAAGGGGTCCAACGCTGTGAGGCATAAATGGGAAACGAGAAAGAAGAAGAAGTGTGCTGTATATCTCTAACTATTCTGACTGGTGGATCAGCAATAAAATCGCGCATTATGAATGGAATTCTAACAAAAGAAAAAGTGTCAACATAAAAGTTGTAGTTTTTTAATCAACTAATAGTAACAATCTATAGCCCGTCCAAAAACGCAGCACAACAGTTGAAACTAAATAACCCAAAACGGCGTAACCTTCTGCAAGCGACATAAAACCTCTATCAACCGGAGAGTCCATCTATTTGCCTATTGACCTAAGAAAAATCCCAGATCTGCTTTACTTTACCGTTTTTTTGGACCATAGCAAACACATATTCTCAAGTAGAATCCAACTATAACTTGTTTTTTGACTATACCTCTAAGAATAACCATTATCAGAAAAGACTTCCCACCAAAACATCAAGTACACCAATTGAGATTATTTTAGAAATATCTTGAATAAAAAAATGAACCTTACCATCCGAATTAAGGACTCCTAAAATTTCAACGAAGCAACCCAATACTTAACTACAATTATACAAAATACTACATGGCAAGCCACACCCTGTACAACAACTGATCTTTGGGAAGTTATTAACATCCCTTGTCTTATTGCTGAAAAACGTAGCGCGTGCAAGAAATAGCAAAGAACTAAAAACAGACAAGACAAAACCTATACAATAGACTTACGCGTCAGCTGCATAACTCACTAATGGAAGTTCGGAACGACACTTTCGAATATTACATTACATACTTAACGCCCAATGATTATATGATATGGAAAATAACTAAAAAGTTCAAAAAACTGTTGGTTATCGTGAACACTAAAGAAACGAGCAATCGGTTATGTATAGTCTTCTTTGGTGTTCTTCCTGTTTATTCCACCAAGATGTTTTTATTAAAGAATTTTTACGTTCTGATAAACCTTTACCGTTTTATTCTTTTTTTGTCATTATAAACAATCTCGGGAAAATTAGTTCATTGGCACGACTAATACTATCACCAAAGCGATAAAGCAATCGCCTCAGGTCTTAATTTAACATCAATGGAGGGTGATAGATAGATGTTGAGACATTACGCGATGGCTCAAAGATTCAATTTGCAGAATCGCCAGTTGAAGATGCCACATTATCTGTTGAAAATCCACTTCTACTTGCTGATTCACATGTATAACACAGAATCACAAAGAAATTGAAGGATGAAATGGTAATCGAGGGCAGCAACAGTTTCCTGATACGTGTTCTGTTAATTACAATCTTGAAACTGCCAAAGTTGTGGAAAAAGACATTACAACTGTAATAGAGAAATCTGCATTCACTGAAATACTAGCATTACCTTCCAGTGAGCGTGGCAAAGCACTTGAGGAAGTATTTTCGACTTCAAATACTGTCAAAAGCGAGCAAGTTGATATCGAATCGGTGGTGACAGCAGATATAAAGTCCTTCCTTAAAGATCATCATTATCCGACGTAGGGTTTTTATTGAGCTTGAATAGTGAACCGGTTCACGATGGCCAATCAGATCCTAGATGCTTTCACTTCAAAGTTGGAAGAGTGTGAGATGGAAGAGTTTGTTCAGAATAATGATCTTGCTGCACTAAAGGAACAAAATGACATTAAAATAGAGGAACAAGTAACGAGTGGAATCAGTTTAGATGTGAAATCTGAAATTATTGCTCCCGAATTTTCTATTCCTACAAGTGTAATCACCCTATCAGAAGATAGCAAAGGTGATAAACGAATTTAAAATGAAGTGGTAGCAGAAGAAAAGAAGGATATTGTGGAGAAAGCAGCAGTTACTGCGACCACAGCTGCCATTGCTCAAAAGAAAACTTCCATCATCCGTGGTATTAGTTAGTCAAAGAGCTTCAGCGATGACGACTCTATCGATTCAAATCAAGCTAATCTGTACTTCCTGCCACCGGTTTATGATTATCGAGGTTTATAACACTATATTTGTACTCCTAATCGTCAGTCTGGGAAAGCTGCTCTTAAAGATACTGAAAACTACTGTCTGTAGCATCTTCTTGGAGTTGATCTACTTTTGCTTGGTCCAAAAGCTTTCTTTCAAAGAAGGATGCAATCAAATGTATCAGCCTAAGAGAGATACATTTCGTATTATTGCAAACGTTATATTCCTACCTTGAACTGTCCTAATCTGCTGTTTTCATGTTTTTTAATTTAAAATTTTCTTATAGCACGTCACATACAAGTATGAAGGGATTTTCTATTTTATTTAGTAATGAAATTAAACATCGTAGGCATTTTTTAATTTTTAAAATTGAACTTTGCGTGTGCCCTAGATGGCGTTATTTCTATTTTAGATGTACAATTTTCCTCGCTTTTTTAATGTATTTATTTTAACTATACAAACGATGCGTTGGCCGAATTAAAATTAAAATTTGCTGCCCGAAATTAAAGGCAGCCGACATTTAATCTTGCCACCGCCGGTGAAATATAATGACGCGCCGCGCCGCCAAGGTCGTTTACATGCAGCGCGGCGCGGCCCGCTCCCTACGTTTTCATTGCGGAACTACGGCCCTTTATGTCTGTGTCTGCGACAACGTGGAAACGTATTCCTGTCACCCGCCGAGCGCTGATCATATTACACATTTACATGCATGACAGGCACGTAAAATGAATCAATTCTGCGGGCCATATGGTTGTGATTTGTTGCTGTTGAACATCCAGCTACTAGTTCGGTTATAGAATTTGGTCGCATTTTTATTTTAATTTTTAACGTAGTAAACAAAGAGCAATTGTAAGATGCTTAAAATAAAAATTTTAATTTTGCGTTAGCATAGAGGTGCTCAATAATAAATAAAATAAGAACGCACTGCGTAATCTCCGGGGACGCCCGGGAATATTGTCGTCGCCCGATTAGGACCTGTACCTCTGTAGAAAGTAGAGTAAGGATATAGAAGCATTAGGCCATCACTATAAGCTACTGAATAAACCCACTACCTGAACACCCAGCGTTTGATTACACGTACCCGACACCATCTCAAACTAAAATAAAAAAAGAATACTGGGGACCAAATCTTCCAAACTAAATGAAGTTAATGGATGCAAAAAATCCCATTTTTTATTAGCGAAAAGTTCTAAGGTGATTACGAAAACTGAAGATTAAAAGACTTTTTAAATGTAAGATAAACTCTTTAATCAAATTTTTAATGAAACATTATTCAAAGCTCTTGATAAACCAAAGGGAATTAAAAAAAGATAAATCTACTAGCTCTACAAAATCGATGAATTCTACGTAATATAAGGGTGCAAACTAGTCCTTTTTTCCTGAAATAAAGGAGAACGCAAAACCCAGCTCAACCTACCTCTATATATGTTTACAGAAACCTGGACAAGGTCGGTCATTTATATTGACAAAAGAGAAAAACGGTAATTATATAAATATAAAAGATTTATGCCTTGACAATGGATTAACATTAACGGTCCCTGGCACAGATACTTAATCCACGATTAGCTAAAAATAATTACAACCACTTAAACGCGTTATAAAAAGTTTTTCGTTGTTTTTCTTTCTTCTTCTTCTTGATGTTCCGTCTCCTAACGGAGGTTGGAGATCATCATGGCTATCTTCACTTTGTTTACAGCAATTCTGAAAAGTTTTTCCGATGTTATCCCGAACCATTCTCTAAGATTTCGAAGCCAGGACATTTTCCGTCTCCCTCTGCTTCTCTTCCCTTGTATTTTGCCCTCCATTATCAGTCTTAGCACCTCGTACCTCTCGCCCCTCATTATGTGTCCCAAGTATTCTAGCTTCCTTCCGTTTTATTGTTTTTATTACTTCTTCTTCTTTCCCATTCTTTGTAGGACTATGGCATTTGTGATATGGTCCACCCATGAAATGCGAAGCATTCTTCTATAACACCATCTCTCGAAGGCTTCTATTTTCTTGACTTCGTTCTGTCTTACGGTCCAAGCCTCGGCTCCATATAATAGGGTTGAGAAGACGTAGCAGCGTAATATTCTTGTTCTAAGATTTAAGTTGAGGTCTCTATTACAAAGGAAACCTTTGAGCTTTACAAAAGTATTTCTGGCTATTTCTATCCTTGTCTTTATTTCTTTTGAGTGATTTGCATCGTTAGTTACCCATGTTCCTAAGTATTTATATGTGTCTACCTTTTCTATTATTGTGTTATTTATGGTAATATTTGCATTAGCATTTGCTGTTCTAGTTACTACCATAAATTTAGTCTTGCTCAGATTCATATTTAACCCGTACTCCTTGCATGTGTTGTTCAATTTTGTATTAGATCTTGTAAATCATCTATGTTGTTTGTTATTATAACGGTATCGTCTGCGAATCTTATATTATTGACGATTTCGCCATTGATTATTACCCTTCCTTGCGTTCTTCTAGGGTTTCCTGAAAGATGGCCTCACTATATACGTTAAATAATAAAGGCGACATCACACAGCCTTGTCTTACTCCCCGGAGAATTTCAATCTCCTCTGATGTTTCATTGTCAATGCTAATCCTTGCTGTTTGGCCCCAGTATAGATTGCATATGATCTTGATGTCATTTTCATCCACATCTTTTGATTTTAAAATCTCTATTAGTTTTTCATGTTGGACTTTGTCAAATGCCTTTTCGAAGTCCACGAACCAGGCATAGATCTCGTAGTTCATGTCCAAGCATCGCTGCATCAACACATTTATACCGAACAGCGCCTCTCTAGTTCCCATAGCGTTTCTGAAGCCAAACTGTGTGTTACTGATATCGTAATCAAGTTTTCTGGATATTCTGTTGTGTATTACTCTGAGAAATATTTTTAAGGTGTGGCTCATTAATGCTATAGTCCTGTATTCTGAGCACTTGTTTGCGTTCTTCTTCTTGGGGAGTACTACAAAAGTTGAGGTTAGCCAGTCTTTTGGTATCATGCCTGCTTGGTAGATTAAGTTAAATAGCTCAAGTAGCACATCTATTGTCTCTTCTTCTATCAGTTTTATTAGTTCAATTGGTGTTTCGTCAGGCCCGACCGCCTTACCACTCTTTACTTGTTTGGTCGCATGTAGTACCTCGCTTTTAAGTATTTCGGGGCCTATTTTATTATTAGTATCCCACTGCGGTGTATTAGTTCTTTCATCGTTAAACGTGTCTTTTATGTATTTTGTCCATGTCTTAAGTTTCTGTTCTACACTCGTTACGGTATTCCCATTTTCGTCTTTCAGAATATATGATTGGTTTATTCTTCTTATTCCCGCCATATCTTTTACTTTCTTATGTAGATTGAAGTTGTCGTGTTTTCTTTCGCAATCTTCTATTTCTTCACATCTATCGGGCAACCATTTCTCTTTGGCTTCTTTTATTTTTCTTTTTATATTCTTATTGATATTCTGATATCGTGTGGGATCTGTGGTCTTGTGTTTTTGCCTTTCTTCCATTAGTTTAAGTATCTCCTCATTCATCCATCTCTTTTTAGCTTTCTTTGTTGTCATCATGATGTTTTTACCGGCATGTTTTTCTTTAATTTTATTATAATTTTGAGTATATGAAAACGTGTTAATTGGTACTTTTGAGTGATTAACTTAATGATTTTGTCCAACGAACTATTACGATCCAAACATGCTTTATGTAACCGAAATACCTGCTAACGGTCTGTTAAATACGTCACTACTACGTTAATTAGCGTCCGTCTGTTACAAAACGTTTTTGCAATATTTTGGTGATTTCAATAAGCGTTTGTGCAACCAGATATTAATCAAAATCCCGTCCTGACAATATAGTCATATCAGACAGTACTTTCGATTCCCAATACAAGGTATCAGCCAAAAATGGAATGACTTACGAAGAAGACTAAAAAAATTTAGAATATAGGTAAATCACCTGTAGATCTAAAATATCACAAATACTAGATTTGTTCTAAAAATATTGAGTCAATGTTAATACAACAACTTTTCAGCCAATGCGCATGCGTGACCAAGAACGACTTTACTGGCCGAGTTAGTTGTGAGTGAGACGCCGGCAAGTAGGTGCATGCAACATCTAAGCGAGCAGAGTGGCGACCCTGTTTTAAAATTTTCACATAGCTAACTCACTAGTACATAGAAACTGTTCGGATGAATCAGGGGCTTTCAGGAACAATGCAATAAGCGTAGCATTACAAACAATTCGGATATTGCTAAGAACCTATTGAAAGTGAAATGTTTTGAAAAGGTAAAGACAAAGTTTTTACATTTAAAATAGTGTATGACCTTAATGTAAATGAGAAATTAGTAGAGAAGAATATGTTTTAGAAATATCTATTAAGTGCGATAAAAATGCAACCTAATTTTGATAGGGGATTTTAATGCAAGGCTAAGCAGGAAATATACTAAATGCAAGGAAGTAATTGGGGCACTTGGAGAAGAAGAGAATATTAGAAGTTTGTAGAGATAATAATCCCTTGATTGCAAGCTCCTTCTCAAACACAAATGGATGCATAAAGTTAGAGGTAAAAAATCGATAGCAGATTATGTGACAATCTTAAGGAATGATTTTAAAGAAATAAAAAGTAGAAGCGGCTATAAAATGGAAAGTGATCATTACCTAGTCGAAGCCACTACCAAAATAAAGAAAAACACGATTAACAGGCCACCTACAAGAGACAGATATAGAGCTAATATGGAAAAAGCAATATCAGTTGCTATCAATGTGCAAAATGGTAACAACATTGATATAAGACGGAAAAATTTCAAGAAAATATTGGTAAAAACTGCAAAACAGCGGTATTACAAGAATAAGGAAAAACAAGAAACGCATCACATGGTGGAATATAAAATTAAAAAAGTCAAAGAAAAGAAAAAATGAAAAAGCATTTATCAATAGGAACAACATTATAAACGAAATTTACAAAAGGAAAAGGGGGAAGATAAACGATACAGTTAAGATAAAAGAAAGCCATAGGAGGAATTCGGCAAAGTAATACAAGAACAGCATAAAAATTTTATAAAACATTAAAATCCTTTATAATATTTTCTGTTTTATTGCGAGAAGCAATCTATGGTTTTTTAAAAGAAAATTAGTTTACATCGACCTATTAGAAAAATAAAAAGTATGTGTTCACCAATAAGTAACAGAGTGAGAAATGTTAACGTAATATCGGATACTCTTCACACCATGGAAGGGTCCTGAGCACTCTACTATTTGTATGTGTCATAGGTTAAGTTATTAAAAAATATTAATAAAGAATAAAGAAACTCATTATCGGATACCGTCATCGTAGCTAGTGGAAGTTTTCTATCGGAAGGCGAAACTTTGATCCATTGTTGAGGATCCCCTCTTTTTCCATTAATGCTGCTATTATTTAGTACTCTATTTGCAGAAGAGCCACATTGTTGCAGTTTCTTCTAATTAGGCACCAGAAAAGCACATATTTAATCTTTTTTGGGATATTTTTTATTACTATATAAATTACAGCTTCTTTATTATCTACTGGTCTTTATTGTCTGGACTTTTCTCCAAGCATTGATTTTAGTCTATATATTTATCACATTTGCGTATATTCTTTATTAATATTACTTTTATCCACCCATTAACATTCTGTAGTTAGAAGTACAGGGTGAATAATAAATGGGACACTTATTAACAATATTCGATGCGTTATTGACACCATTTTGATCGCAAACAAATTTGGGATTAGTAGTAACATTTAAAAGAAATAACACTGGCGCTCAGCTAGTTATAGACAACACCATAAATACCTGGGTACGATAATGAATGAAAATATCCCCTACAGAGACGAAATTTTAGCAAGACTAGAAACCTATCGTGAGCTCTAAGGATGTTTCTTTATTATATTTTCCCAGTACTTTCGAATGGCTTACAAGGTTAGACCTTGAGTAAGGAAACTTTGAAGAGACTTGAATCCTTCGAGTTATGGATATACAGATGACTACTGAAAGTCTTTTTGATGGGTCGAATTACAAACCAACAAGTTTCAAATAGAATGGGCAAAGAACTAGAAATTCTTTTAACCTCCAGAAAAAAAGAAAATTAGAATTCCTGGCTCACATTTTATTGACTCTCATTACAAAAGGGAAAATGATTGGATGAACTAGAATCTCTTGGCTGCTTGATCTATGGGGCCGGTTTGGTATCAAAGATTAAAATATTCATGCTGATTAGCTGAAATTAAGAAGAAGAAGGTTATAAGCTGCTGACACTTTCCTCTAGAATAGTGGTTTTTGATACAAATATTTGCCATACTCAACAGCGGCTCCTGTTTGCTCAAACACCAAGTGTGGCCAACCTAAAAACCGATTCAAAGCACTTAGAGGCGCGAAGCTCCAGCTGAAAACCAATCGGCCCGAATCCGCTCGCATTTCAGCAAATCCCCGCTCCGCGTAGGTGGCAAGCACTGAGTGTTTTTCGGTGTTGCTTGTTGGGAGATAAAACGCCGCAACGCACAAAACGGTCGCGGGGCGGAAGCTCCCCAGCCAGCCGCGAGAAAACGCGCTCCGGAGATCGGCCGGAACAACTCCAGCCGCCGGAAACCGATATCTCCGGAACCGCGCCGCTCGCCGCCGCAGTCCGCTTCGCGGGCTGGCGGTGGCAATTAGTCGGGTAATTAAATTTTCCCCTTCATGCAATCGGCTGACGGCGAGCGAATTCGAGGGTTGATGGAGCGAGCGGCCCCTAATGAACTGAAAGATCGTTTTGTTCCGCCACTCGGGAAGTTGCCGACAAAAGGCAGCTTTCTGCGGAAATTTATATTAACTTATCAAGTCTTTGAGATATTTTTATAAATCAATTTGGGTACAAATGGTAATGTAATTATCGGACTAATGCTGTGAAATGACAAAATTTCTTTTCGAAACTCTACACTGTTCTACATAAATGATTGAATGTAGATCTACAGGTTTTTGGCTAACCACCTGTTGAAAATTTGCATTCCTTTAGCTTAGGCTTTATTTATGAACTTAAAAGAAAAAGCAGTGGAAGAGAGTTTTAGATTTTGCAAAAAAATACTTCAGAGGGACTACCTTGACAAGGCATTCTTAGGTCCAGGAGGAGCTGAATTCTAGAAGAATGGTACAGCACGTGGAGAATAAAGAATTAAGCCCAAAAAGAGTTCTACCGTCCTATTCTCTACAAAGACACAATCTTACAAAACTGGGCAACACCCTAGAGAAAAAGGGCATGGTATCAGGAAGCGACCTTGGAGGAGAAGCTCGCCAGCAGGTGTCATGTGGATCGGGTCGTAGCAATGGCGAAGGCAGCCCATTAGGCCTTTGACTTCTTATTTTATCCCAAAAGCCGGCTGTCCTTTTGCAACAAGCTAATACTTTACAAGACCGTAATCCACTCTATTATGTTGTGGATCTGCTCCGTGTTGGGAGTACTGTACGAAGACACACGTAAATAAGCTTCAGGTTATCCAGAATCGGGTTCTAAGAACCATATTTTCCTGGTTTGGCAGATCAAGACACTGACTTGCCAAAAATTCAGGAGTATGTTTTCTAGTGCGCCCAACATCTATTTTTTAGCGTTGAAAGGCACGATAACCCCATTGTCTATGGCTTCTACGTTTACGAGCTGGATAATAACACTAATTGCAAGCATCCGAATATTCTGATCTCCTTTAAGGCGGTACGGGGAGCAGCTTAACACAGAGCCATCAGCGTCCACGCTAGGCCACCGAAGAAAAAGAGGGCTTGACTCAAGGACCCCCAATACCGCCAACAAAATCAACGTAAAAGCGCAGGCTAAATATCAAATTTTTGATCTCTACGCCCAAAACATCTAGAATCTTAAATTTTGGAATTTGAACTTTTTCTAAATATTGAGGGAATTGAATCGTTTTACTTCTCAAAATTATTCCTTAAGAAGGTGAAGTAGGGTGCGATCTTCAAACCTAAAAATGCCAGACACACAGCGCATCATTGAATCCAAAACAAAACTTCAAACTTTCTTTACTCGATTAAGGAGGTATGCCTCACTCAACTCAAAATGTATGTGATACAACTAAGAAATCATTTTGCTTTTAATATTACATTTACCTTTTAAAGCTAATTATATCTCCAAAGAAGAATTATAAAATATGATTTTATAATAAATTTATATGATGATGAGATGCCGGTTGGGAAAAGCAAAAGACCAAGCCTTGCAAAGAAGAATGAAGCGCATGTGATATAGCAGTAAGTGAAAAATAAAAGAGTATGAAAGAGAAACGGTAAGAAGGACCTGGGAATTTGGGAGAGGAAAAAAGATAAGTGAGCGAAGAAGAAGTAGAAGAGAGGGAATGAAAAGAGAACAAACTGCATTGATATAGGAGTTATTGAAATTCAGTTGTTGATGGAGGAGATTGCTTAAACTCCACAGGACCCAATAGTTCCACAGACTCACAAGAATTGCCTTATGCATAAGAACAAAACTACATGAAGGAATGATATCAATAACTAAAGCATTACCTTTCTGTTAGTCAATTAACAAATACTTTTTTCACAGAGGAAGAAGATTTAAAAATGAGCATGGTCCAATGCCCAAAATGGTGGAAAGTGATTTTACAAATGTACGGAATTGAGAGCGCGACTATCTATCATCAAAATTCTTTATTAGCTATGATGTGAAATGTGGGGTTGCTAGTCCCCCATCGGGCGCCTCCCCAGGTGGCGGATAGGGGAATGCCTCCCAGATATGGGTGGTACCTGGGAAATGAAATACCAGGGGCGGACCAAAACTAGCATGGCATAGGAAGCAGCTGTGTCATTAATGAGTCAAGGCTGCAGAAGAATGACTTCGGTAACAGGCTTGTCATATACTTACAGGTGGCTATCAAATTATGATGCACCCGGCTGTAACACTGCGATGAGGAAAGCAACGGGAAACTACCTCATTATATTCCCAAGAAAAATCAGGATGGCAGAGAAAGGCAGTGGACAGGAATGACATCGGTCGCCCTGTTCCGAACAGCGATAAACAAGATTAGATGGGCCAGACTGATCGCTAACGTCCAATGAGGATACGGCACAAGCAGAAGGAGAAATGTAATATGTTCATCAGAAAAACTACCCTCATTTTCGTATTCAAAGAGCTCAAAATATGTGAGGATGTATTAAGTCATTTTCTGAAAGATGTTATCGCGTCTTGAGTATAAGAATTAAGCAACCAGGTTTGGACATTTTGACAGGAATCTATCGCAACATTAACTTACTTACTTTATCTTCTCCCTTGATATCTCATGGTGTTGGGGAACTGAGGCATTTTTTATATTTTTTCTATCACTAGCTAGGGTTCTGATTTGTTGGAGTGTCTTTTCTTTTCTCCTGGCACTTTCCTTTATGTTATTTTCCCATTCTACACGGGGTCGTCCCCTAAGACTTCGACTTTCACTTCTCATATCAAAAATTTTTAAGGTTCAATTTCCTAATCTTATCCGCGTTCTCACCAATCATCTTTGGTTTGACCCTTTAGTTTCGAGGCTCAATAAACTTCTCTGAATTGAAAATACTTTGAGTGGGTGATTAGCCCAACCTCAAAGGTCTTGTTACCTCAAGTCCATTGGGCCGTACTCTGGCAGGGTAGGTTTTCCCCAATTTATCCTGACATGTGACAGGCAGAGCCTGAGTCCAATTCTTGAGCCCAAGATGGCTAGGTTCGCAACATTAAACAAATCAAAATATACGAAATTAGACAAACGAGCGAATTAAATTCAACATCGAATAGAACAGGTCTGTTTCGCAGAAATTTATATACCATCTGTAAACATTTGAGATAACGAAAGTTTCTACATAATGAGTTCTCTGTACTTTTAACAATCAGCTCTACAGTTGTAGCTGTGTAGTGTGAATTTGGATTGCATTTTTGAGTGTCTCGTCACAATAGAAACGGTTTTGAAAGGAGATGCCTGAAAAGAAACTTTTGCCTATGGAGTGGTAACACGTTAGAAGTTTTCGTCCTTGGGATTCCTTATTTCAAAATAAACATCAATTGTCTTTTGTCATTAGGAAAAGATTCTGCTGATAGATTGATTGTGAATCTGTCGACGTATTTCGCATCATTACAACGGGAAAAAAATTGGTTCAACATGACAATGGAGGTCTATATATCAAATGCCACACCATTACTATTTTGCAGACTCTACAGCTGCGTTCTGAAGGAGGCGGTGGCCAATAAGAAGTTTTCTTCCATCAATGAGTTTCATTTGTCTATCTACACCCAAAGAATGGTTTGCACAGAAATGTGTATTTAAATAGATGCTAAGGCTTTCACGGCCGGTGTTATGGTGCATCGTGTGGTTGTTAGGCCGTGGTCGGAGTTTGAAAACTGTTGACGTTTTGTCCACAACTGCGACAGACATCTTCAGAAGAAAATCTTCTAAAAATTAAGTGACTGTCCCGTGAGTTTTTGCTTTTATACTCGTGCGAGTACGGTAGAGATGGTGTTGGGGGGGTTGACGTCACCGGGATGGTAGATGATGTGATCGGGCTAGCTGCTGACGTCAATCGGGACGTTGCAGGTAGTATTTCTGACATCACTCGCTCTTCCGCCATATTGCAGTATTTTTTGCCCCTTGAGAGCGACAAACCAAGATCTAGGTAGATTAAATCCGTCGTCCCTGTTAAAATTGTTTTTATATTTATAAATTTCCACCGCCTCTCTGTATAATCTCAGGTAGTAATTCCTACAGTTGAATAAAACTTTTGTTTGCCCAAATTCTATCTCGTGGTTGGGATTTTCCAAAGCATGTTCAGCAACTGTTGATTTATCGGGTTGATTAAGAGGTAGATGACGTTTGTGTTTCTTTATCCTGATAGTAATCGTTTGGCCCGTGGTCCCAATGTAGACTTGCTTACATGAGCAAGGTATGCAGTATACCTCTGGTATATCCTGGGTTTCTTATATCTTTGGCTGGTCTAAGCAAATCCCGTATCTTGGTGGTGGTAGTATAGATGGTTTCCACCTTGTGTTGGTTGTTGCCTACCGAAGCCGATTTTGGTTGCGTTTTTAGTGCGCATTTTTTGGTTTTGATTTCTCTGTTTATTTTCGTCCTCGAATAGTCATTCCCTTGTAAGGATTGTTCCAAATGTTTGAGTTCTTTATCCAAAAACTGTGGTTGGCATATAGGTCGTGTTCGATCTAGCAATATTTTCACAACCGTTCTTTTTTGACTTGGATGGTGATTCGACTGCTTATGAAGGTATCTGTCCGTATGCGAGGGTTTTCTGTACACTGTGTGTTGTAAATGTCCATTCTCCGATCTCAACACCTGTGCGTCTAAGAAAGCAATCCTATCTTCCGGTTCCAGTTCCATGGTAAACTGTATGCTTGGGTGTATGGAATTCAGGTGCGTAAGAAATTGTGGTAGGGTCTCCTTTCCGTGTCTCCATATTACAAAGGTGTCATCGACGTATCTTAGCCACATCGCGGGTTTTAAAGGAGCTGTATTGATGGCGATCTTTTCGAATTTCTCTATGTAGTAATTAGCGATTACAGAGCTAAGTGGGCTGCCCATTGCTACTCCGTCTTTTTGTTCGTAATATACGCCCTGCCAAACAAAATAACTGGACGTAAGGCACTGCTGAAATAGCTGTAAGATATCGTTAGGAAAAATGTTCTTCAGGTGATCCAGGGCATCTCGAATTGGTACTTTGGTAAATAGGGAAGTTACATCGAAGCTAACCATTAGATCTCCTCGCTGTAGCTGGACGTCTTGAAGCTGGTTGACAAAATGTGCGGAGTCCTTGATGTAACTGCTGGTATGTCCAATGTACGGTTGCAACAGACTGGATAAGTATTTGGCCAACTTGTAGGTAGGACCCCCGATAGCACTGACAATGGGTCGCAGCGGTACATCGTCTTTGTGTATTTTGGGGAGCCCGTATATTCTTGGGGGCAGCGCTTCTAAAGTTATTAGTCTCTTTTTGGTGGTGTCATCCAGAGAGGAACTCTTTATCAGTTTGCTCGTGTCTCGTAGTATCCGCGATGTAGGATCACGTTTGAGGACGGTGTAAGTGTTTGCGTCGAGCAGTTCGCTAATCTTCTTTGTGTAGTCCTCCTGTGCTAGTACAACAGTGGCATTACCTTTATCTGCTGGTAAGACAATTATGGTGTCATCATTCTTGAGTTCACGTAGAGCCTTTAATTCCGCCCTGGATAAGTTCTTCTTAGGTGGCTTAGCCCGGCGCAGGATGCGTGAAGTCTCGACTCGTACTTCCTCTGCTTCGTCTGTTGGAAGGTTCCGTATGGCTGCTTCTACGTTAGCTATAATGTCCTCTACCGGAATGGATTGGGGTGTTACGGCAAACTTTTCACCTTTGCTAAGAGCACTGATGGCTTCCTGGCTAAGCTCGTGCTTGGAAAGGTTTATAACAGTTTGCTTATAATCCAGTTGTGTGGGAACGCTTTTGTTCTGTAAACGCTGAAACTTAGAATATTGTCTAACGGTGGCGGCCGCTCCGTGCTTCTCCGCAGAATGGAAAGTGATGCAGTCTACAGTATACCAGTCATCTTTATGGATTCTGCTGGCCAAGCTGACATGAACTTGCATCAGTTCTAATGAACACAGAGCGAGGGTTTTTCTAGTAGCGTGCACTTGTTCTCTGACTAAGACAGCTTCCGTTTTTCGATAAATTCGTTGGGTTTGAGGAGTGCGCAGGTGGTGTTTGACCTGTAAATACTTTGGAACTACCTTTTGATCTCGAAAACGCAGTAAGAAAGCAGTTGTGGACGAAACGTCAAGAGTTTCTGAACTCCGACCACGGCCTTATAACCCGAGAACCAACCACACGATGCACCAGAAATGTGTATTTACTTTTTTTTAAATAAAGAACTGGATATTAGAAAACAATTGTAGTGGCACTTATTTTGGGGGGTTTTTTGTATTTAGGGTTTGACAACTTAAGACAATAAAGGAGTAAAAAAATAATTGAATACTGATGATATTTAAAATCACGGAAGAAGACACTTAAACAAAAAGAAAAGTTTAATAATTGAGGTATATAAAATGAAAATATAAAAGGAGACCTTTTAAAGATTAAAGAATCAAGACAACTTTCTCAAGTACAGTTTTTCTTATTTACTAGGCAGACATTGTATATATGTTTTAACTTCTTTGTCTGTCTATCTTTAATTTTACCTAAATGTTCTAAGCATTATTAATTTTACTATATTTTAATCAGATCAGTATTTTCTTTTGGTTTTCCTTAGTTTCTTATTTAATTATTATTTTTAATTTCTTCCAATTATTTGAAACCAGGTAAAGGTCTAAAAATTTCTATATCTTGTATTGTTCCTCTCTGCTTATGCAGCAAAAAGTGTAAGATTTCCACAAAGTCAGAAACATTTGTTGATTTAATTTCAAAATATTAGTACAATTTTAATACAAACCTATACAAAGCTATAAAGATAGCCATTTTGTGAACACTTTGAGTATCAGCTCGGGTGAGTCTTAAAAAATCTTAAATTAAAAATTAATTACAAACCACCAACATTTTCATCATTCTATCTTTTATAGTTCCATACGTGTCGTTGAAAAACCAAAAATTTGCTGGATTTTTCAACTTGGACAACCACTCCGGAGGTAAGGGGACGATGACAGACTACAAGTTATCATGCACTTTTCAATCCTCTTTATTAGGTCCCTACATTTTGGGCCGCGTTTGAAATGGATATCTGCAAAAACCGGTTTGGCTTTAGAGATTTGATTGGGCTGAATCTAGTCGTAGGTCTCTAATTCATCTTGTTAAGGAGGAACAGCTTCAATCTTTCTATAAAATATCAAAAATTCATAAGGGTACTCGATCTACTAAAAGGGTAGCCGAGTTATAATATTTTCAAGTCATTTTCGAATCAATTTTTGGCACACCCTGTATGTTTGGATGGTTTGGATGGTAACGTCGTTTAGCTGAATTTATTTTAAACTACGTGGTGAAAACTGCATCTTTTTATCTCTCACGACGTCCGAGATCTAAAAATCATTCTTCAACTTTTAGGCGCCTTTTGACTATGAAGGAGTGGGGATAGGGGATCAGTTCATCAGACATCTCTATCCTACTTTTAGTCGAAATATCGAATAATTATGGTCTAGTAAAGATTTCTTACAGTCTTTTTCTGTTGTCTACCTGCTTCAATTTGTACCCAATTGATTTTAGAAAAGCCCTGCACAACAATATTAAAGACTAAGTCAATTGTGCTTTAATTGTCAATTTTCCCATTTTAGTGCCAACGTAAATTCCGTCTTATCCTCGACCGAAATTCTAAATTCAAGCGACCCTGGGCTGGTAATTGCGATTTGCCGAATCGCAGAATTTCTAGGCAGGGGAGCCGTAAAGCCTTTCAAAACAACAAAAATTTAATGAGCCCCGGTAAGACGCCGCTAATCTAAACAGAGTCGCGTGCTTGTTTTCCTTTTGTCGTAGACGTTTAATTGCGTTCCCGGGATTTTATTAGCGGCACTAAAGCAGGGTTAATGTTTTAAATAAAATCTCTGCGTCTCTGTAGAGCTATTTATTCTTGTTTTTATCGAAGGACGCTCAGCATTACTCGATTGAGCGGCCGCACCGTCTGGAGGGTTGTCTCCACCAAGCTGCTTTGGAATGGGCGGTTTGAGACCCGTTAAACTAAAACTGGGAATAAAGGGACGACCGATTGAGTCTGACAACATTTCAACAATTTTTTGTGATAAAAATGATGGAATATCCACAAAATTGTTAGTTTTCTTAATGTTTTACTACTACCCCTACCCCTACAATTTAATTTTCTCTGTTGACTCTATGGTTGTGTCAGATATTTTCTCTGTTTTTCAACCATTGCAGTCTTAATCTGTTTAGATAAAACATTTATTTTTGGTTATTACCTTTATATCAGTTAGGGGTGCGTTGACTTCAAAAAGCCAATTGTTCTGGAAAATTCAGTTAGCTGAAAGCCACTTCACTGTCCCAATTCAGGCAGGATAACGCAAGCGGGCTGTCGAGGCTGATCAATATTTACACAAAACCTTCAGGAGCTAATTGGGTTGAATGGGTAATGGGGGTGCAACCGCCGCGTCCCAGTCACGCAAACAGCTCGGGACCGCGGCGAACTTTTCAGGCGTTTCCGCGCGGAGGATTGCACTCGGCCGCATGCGGGCCCGAGAGGTCGCTGCGTGTTTATGACGCGGCCGGAGCGTGTGTCGGCAAACAAATGCGAGATTAAAGGGCTGCGCGCTGTAATCTTCATTATCCCAGCTCGCCTTTCAGGCGAACGCTTATTAATAGTAATAGGCGCCGTTGTTCGGCGATCATTAGTTTTTACGGTTACTGTCGCGCTAGTTTATTAGCTTCTTGTAAGTAAAGCGCCATATTAATTCCCGAAGTTTAACAACGTAAACAAAAGTACATTTCGGCTGGATCATTTCTTCGCCTTGTTGCCCACACTACTTTTTAGAAGTTTTCCTATACATTTCATATGACAAGAAAGTGAGCAACGTCATTTGGTAAAGAAGCACCGCGGCGCCATCTAGCTTAATTCGTTTGAATCTTTAATTCGTGTTCTTTGCGCGGTATATAATTTGATGACTTATTATGTTTTTAATGTCAGTAGATTTGTTATCTTCACAAGTGCAAAATTCCTGGAGGGGCTGAAACTGACGTATAAAGTAGCTGCAAAATATACGCGGAAGTCGTAGGCATTAAATAAGAAGTAGGTGAAGAGATATTTGTAAGTTGAAGATGTAGATGATCTGCCGGAGGGGGAATAGCCCGCGTCACAACAATGAAGAAACGTAAAGCGATCTTGCGGCCCCTTGAAAACAAGCCAGGCCTTTCACTGCGCTATGCCCAAAGGAAACTCTACAAAAGAGGAATTCAAGTCTCTCTAAATTTCTAAATTCTTTTCGATTAACTTTGAAGAAAAGCACAGGAAAAACCGACTGGCTTGAGAAAAGGAACATTTGGATCGAGACTGGAATAATATTATCATTAGGGGAGAGTCTTCTTTCTGGTCGTGGTCTTCCTAATAGAAATCGTGCCCAGCTTTAGAACACAGTGAAACTCCCTATAGAAGTGCATGTTTGGAGATAGTCCTGTAAATAGGGTTTTGATTGCTTCTTTCTGTTTACGGACAATTTAACTGTCGGGAAAATAAGCACCATTTACCAGAAACGTTTGCTGAAAAGTTTTTGTTTTTTACAGAACGAGTAAGAAGGCAATGATTCTAAAAATCGCAGCAAACTTTGTGATGGTACATGAAAAATAAGCCAAAAGTAAACAAAGACGGCTGATATGAAATTTGACGTGCCGCGCTCTGAGCGCTTAATTTACACGAAGAGGTCTGTGCGTTCGTGCACGTACGTCGAGGACGTTCTCGCTCCTTGCCAAATGACAGGGGGGCTGCGGCTACATTGACGAACCCAAAAAGCGTGTCTGCCACGGGCATTTGGTTTGCTTCCGCCTAGCGGAGCTTTGATTGTAAGTTGTTCCACGTTTCCAATCCAGGGGAAAAGCCGATCCAATTAAAAATTTATATGTTTCCACCTTGCAAAAGTTGAGGGAAGGCGGGTGAAAATTGTCAGCTTAGGACGCTAAAAATACCTTTTAGCGGGCAACCCCTAGTCACGCATACTTCAATAAAAATAAAAGCAGAGAAACCATCTACATATTTATTTTTTCAAAACTACAACAGTCACTTTATTATAGAACAGACTATACGTAGACCTGCCTGTGTACATACTTCATACTAAAAACGTAGTTGGCTTATTTTGCAACATTCGACTTACTATAGCAGGATAGCAACTTATAGCTCTACCCACGTATACTAATATACCAGAGATATTCAAATATTTTATGGGAATTAAAAAGCAATAATCATACAGCTTTGTTAAAGATGGTTTAATACGAAACTATAAATTTGAAGTATTTTAAATTCAAATCGTCGATGTATAATTGTTTATACCGATTTAAATGGCTATTTTTAAATAATTTTGGAGTAAATTGATCGCATGAGCAACTCTTAATATTTGATATGACAAGTCAGGCCACAGTGGTATTCTAATCTATACCTGAATAAAAGGTTAGAGCTTCCAGCGTTGTATTGAATTATGCATGAAGAGCAGACGTTATAATTAGTAGCAGAATTGGCCCCCAAATACATTGCAAGCACGGAATGAACAGAAGTAATCAAATATTTATGACCTGTTCGTGAAAATGGAACACAGCTCCATTGATATTGCTAATTATCCCTAAGAAGAGTGCAAATATTTTAAAATTACGTTCCAAGAACGAACTAATTTTACATTTAAGTTATCAGTAATAAATCTAAATACAACCTAAACTATTAATAATTGCAAACATTTAAATTGGAATTGTAACTTAGTCAACTAATGTTGTCAATTGCCACATTAGCTGGCGCTCCGTCTTGCTGAAACCAACAAATCCTGCAAAATAAGTGGATATATTGACAATCTTAATTTAATCTAGTTCTTTACTCGTTTTTTACTTATTTGAGATTGATAATTAATCCTATAATATGTGCTTTATGTGAAAAACTATAAAAATTTGAGAATTCTTTGGTTTTCTAAATTTTGCCAAATTAAAGTCGGATTGAGAGTGGAACTTTATTGTCTTAATGTAGTCTTTAATAGGTGACAGCGGTAATTTGTCTTATAATCTGTTCTTTAAGTGAAAAGTAATCAAAAGAAATTACTCTCATATGTTAAGATTGAGATTTCCTTGGTTTTGCGATTTGAGGCTATTATTGCGGAATTGAAGACCAAACTTTCTTATTTTTGTGTAATTGTTGTAGAATAAATAATTAGTCTTAAAATCTGCATTTCAGGTGAAAAGAGATCAAAATTAACTACCTTTTTATTGTTAGACTTGGGACTTCTTTTGGTGTTTTGAATTTTGTCGTTTGAGGCTATTTTTGTAACGTATTCTTTTGGTAAAAAGTTATCAAAACAGTTATCTTGTCGTGTTATGCTTGGGATTTCTTTGGTGTTTTGGGTTGTTGTCATTTGATGATGATCTTGTCAAACGAAGATGAATTGAGAATTTTCTTAGTGTACTTCTTAAGGGGTGGCTGTGATAATTGCTCTTGCAATTTATTCTTTAGGGGAAAAGTGATCAAAAATAGCTAGCATGTTGCGTTAGCCTTGAAATTTTCTTTGGTGTTTTGAGTTTTGTCATTTGAGGCTCCTTTTGTTAAAGCGATCAAAATCGCCTCGCCCTGTTCTTGTTTTAGTTTGCAGTTTCGTTAGTTTTTGAATTTTTGTTATTTGGGCTTACTTATGTGAAACTGAAGTCGGTTTGAGATCAGCATGTTGTTGTCTTTGTGTAGTTTAAAAGGACTAATTTTGCAATTTGTTCTTTAGGTGAAAAGTGTTTAAAAGCAGCTAGTCTGTTTTTGGGCTAGACTTGGGATTTTTTCGTTACTTTGAGCTTTATCATTTGACGCTATTCGTGTCAAAATTTTTTCGTCTTAATGTAGTTCTTAAGGGTAAGGATTATGATATTAGCCTTGCAATTTGTGTTTTTTTTCACAAAAGTGATTAAAAGTAGTCACCCTGTTATTGTGGTACACTCATTTTTTATTATTTTGAGTTTTGAAATTTAAAGATATTCGTGTCAAAACAAAACTGTACTAAGGATAGAACTTTAGAGTCTCAGTGTAATTCTTAATAGGTGGCAGCAATAATTAGTCTTATGATTTGTTCTTTAGGTGAAAAGTAATCAAAAATACTTATCCTGTTGTCTAGCTTGGATTTTTTTGTTGTTTTGGGTGCCGTCACTTAAGGCTATTTTTGTCAAAATAAAGTAGAATTAAGAATAAGTTCTTAACGGGTAACAGCAAGAGCTGGTCTTGCAATCTGTTTCTTGTGTTAAAAGTGATCAAAACCAGTTGGATCAACAGGGAATTTTTTGGAATTTTGAGTTTCGTTATTTGTGAAAATGAAGTCGGATTGAGGATAAGACTCTATAGTCTTGTGCATTCCTTAAAGTGTGACAGCAATAATTTGTCAAATTATCTACCCCACTGAAAATTCTTTAGTGTTTAGAGTTTTGTGAGTCTTTGCGCGCCCCGTGGAGGCAAGGCTTGCGAAGTGAGAGGTTAAGGCTCTCAATTCTTCTTTTTCATTCATTAGTTTTGCTTGGCAGAGTGCTGTTTCACACGTCTATATACTTAATCACTATAATGCAGGGCCTTATGTCACGCAAACGATAAAAAATTCATTATAAAAAACTACGTAAGAGAAAATTCCAATTATTTTCTTATTATGATGATGAATATATAGAGTTTCGTAAATTAGTGCTTCAAAATGACTATCTTTACTAGAAGTAGCTATTTAAACACTCTGGTGTTCGCAGAAATGGCCGAAACCTTTTCTGTGATGGACTGGGATTTGTGTCGATAAACCCTACCTTTAAGATAACTCTATAAGAAGAAAGCGCATGGTTTAAATTGAGGGAATTTGGGAGCCACTTTCTATCTAACAGGAGGCGTTCAGACTTACGATCCTCTTTCCAAAGGCTTCTATGGGTATGTCAAAGATGCCCCGAGTCCGATGGGCGGTGGCTCCATCTAGCTGAAATCAGTATCGGTTGACTTGTCTTTTGTATCTCACAATTGGAATTCATTTCTTGAGATCTTCTGTGAGATAAACTTCTTCATTCACATATTTTGTGAGAAATAGTGGACCGACAGTTCCATAGTGGAATCACTTTTTCTAGATGCAATCGACAATGTGGATTTTCATTACCCTAATGTCACTAATTTTGTTGGTTGACACAGTTATTCACTTGAAAATAGGCCTTATTCGTAAAATGGACGTGTTTTTTGTCCGAACCATCTCCATGATCACAAAAGTGAATCTTTTGCCAATATTAACCTTGGTCAGAGGCGTTTGCAATTGAATCTTATACACAAATAGATTCAATTGTGATAACTTTTCTAATAGCGATTGCATCAAAACCTCTTTTTTATAAAGTCAAAAATTACTAACATAATCTCCTGACTTAAAAACCCATTTTACCAAGGGATTGGCAATTTTTTGATTCGGCTATTGAAAAGTGAACTTGATTGTGACACTAGACAACCGCACGCGAATCGTCAAATCTCTGCCCTTAAAGTATACATTTTAGTGATTCAAATAAATGATAATCGCAGGGCGATAAGTCCTGGGTCTAAAAAGAGTCCATCAGTGCAGTCTAAAACGAATTCCCAATTTTTTGACAGATTTGGGCAGCTTTGTAATAAAGCATGATTGATAACGTCTGGAATGGAAGATTCTCGTACAGCCATAGTTAATCGACACTCATATTTTCAATTACCCTAGCCCTCGGGAGACGTTAGTGACCTTCCTTTTCAACTACTTCTTGCCCTCTCAAAAATTGTTTATATTATCCAGATTTATATTTTACGGCCCAATAATATTTAAACATTGTTTGGTGAATAGCATCTTTTTCTGTTGGCCCATCGCCTCAACCCTCAATCAAAAGGATCATGTGGTTTGAATTTAGGGTTAACTTTCCTTGGACTACATGTTAACCAAGACTAAGAGAAAGGGGAGACCTTCCTGTTACTTTTGTTGTTGACTTTTTCACTTTTAAAATACTAATAATTACTATTTATTTGTTACTTTATATGGCGCCCTCACTAGGTACCTCAACTAAAGGTATTTGAATTCATGTTTTTAAAGAGGTTATTTCTTCTTCTCCTTCTCCTTTTGGAACAAGGGAATTAGAGAAACTATAAGGGATAGAAAATGGGATCAAGAGTTAGCTTCTAACTAAGGAGATTAGGAGTGGGAAGGCGGCAACTTGTTATAATTAGGTAGAGTCAAATATAATAAATTATACTCATGGCTTGTTTCTTCTTGATAAAGAGAGAATAATGCAGTATGCATCACTAAATTGTTTTTCTTTTTCCTTCAGTTATTTTTTATGAAATAGAAGAAAAGTTATATTGAGCTTTTGATTGTCGCTAAATCATTACTTCAATACAATGACTTTAACAGTTAGGACTATGTCACACAAACTTAGTTTCTGAAAAATAAAATGACATTAAATAAAAATTACTTTTCTGTAAAATATTTTTTATCAGTTTATAGGTCAAGGTAACTATGGATCTCCTATATTTTGAAATGTAGACTTTTCTATATATAGAAATACTTCTTAAACCACATCATGTTTGGTTTGAATATCATCAACCTCGTGAAAGATAAAAGTCTTTCTACTTTGATTGTTACCGTGTCTAGAAGATGGATTCTAATTTTCTGAAAGCTTGCTTTGAAGGTGTGTCTACACTTAGTCCACGAGAGCATTTTATTTCAATTATCTAATATTTGATAAGATTTTAATAAAATTTATATTTTTTTTTAGGTCGTAACCCAAATTCTTTTCCAATCGTCCGAAAGATAACCTTCAAAAACTCAGTAGTATAATGGTTTGGAGAATATATTTGGTTTCTTACGAACACTTTCCTTTTCGTAACAATTTTCTTAGTGCCCATTGTCATCCACTAAATTATTCTCATTTCTTGAACTGTCAAGTAAATTGCTTTTTTGATATACAAATTATTTTTTGTATCTAATCTTCTACATTCTAAAGTGAAGTTTTCCAATCATTTGCCTCTATGTTCATGGTAGTTGTCTGAATAAGCTTTGATTGCATTATATACAATATAACACGTATAGAGTCGATGGCATGCAAAGGTAGATAAAATATGACGTAGTGCATCAGCTTTTTCTTCTTCACTGAAGGTGTTCTTCCATCATACGGAATAGGTATAGTGGCAATGATTCCAAACATGGATGTATACCATGTGTAGATCTGACCCTGATTAATTGCATGTTTCTAAACTTCATTGCCTTATTATATATAGTTGCAGTATCTTCTTAGTGTAAACATTTATTTGTTCTTTTTAATCGTCTGTATTCTAATAATTTTTAATTTTTCTATCACAAACTTAAGTTAGTCAATTTATTTTTAACTATTTTTCACTATTTGAATGTTTGCTACTTTATTTCTAGGCAAGTCTAAACTGGCTAGTTTTTAACAATGTTGCTAATTTTGTCTTCATAATACAATTTAGCCTAGTTATTCTTTAGTCTGTGTAATTGTTTGTTCTTGTAGTTAATAAATAATTTATATATCTGAGGCAACAGGTTTATGTATATTTATATTATCACAGTATTTGAGCCATGGTTTTGGATTTTGTCCAAAGTGGACTTTTGACCATTTTATCTTTCTTTTTTTATCTATTATCATTCTTCTACTTTTTTGATATTCAGAAATATCAAGTTTTTTGATTTTCCACGAAAGCTTATTGTGTTTTCTTCTGTTATTTTTGCTTTTTTATATAACATCTGTAATTCTGATCGGTTACTGTCTTCATAGTGCCTTCAAATTTTATCTCTGTGGGTCATTGGAAAGTTTTGCTAGCAATGGTCACTTGTAGTGATTTCATTTTGTACAGCAGCCAACAGGCCGTCTTTGGGATGATAATTCATCCTATAGAATAATGAAAATGGTTTATGTTGCACGCAGTTTGAGCTTTGACTAGTGTTTGGAAGAAACGGTTCATATGCTGGAACATTATTACCCTTGTCGCACGACCAGGTTTTCAAATTTTTCAGAGACAAAATTTTTGTTTGGAAGTTGCTTAAAATTCAGAAAACTGGAGGTAAATATGGCTGCCACTAGGAAGATGTCCGGATCCGTTAAGCATGTGACCTACCAAAAGGCAGATAGGTTTAGGCATTTTTGTGTCGAAAATCCATTCCATTCTACACGACTACCCTTAAGCAAACAGAATTTGCTTGTTTTGGGTGCCCTATGCTTTAACCGGTGATGCCACAACGCCATTTGTGGTACCGCGAATGCTCAATAAGTTTACAAATGGAATATCTGACTATGTCCACTTCTTCCTAATAGGTAGAGAAGCTTATCTATATTAATATGAAAAACATACTAAAAGGATGATGATTTCCTGGTAACGAGCATCTTATAAATGAGTCCAGATCTTCAAGAAAATGTGAATATTTTGAAAGATTATTAAAAGTGTATTCCTAGTAGCAAAGTGTGTCAGTATTAGGTTTTGGACTTCTTGCGGTGCGTGCACTTCACTTATTGTTGGTCACCCGAAGGACTACACAAAAACAAAAATTTATTTGAGAAATAAAACGAAATCAAATTTACCAAGAACATTATTGCGCTATGGTTTATTAAGCTGTAAGTACAATTATTATTTAGTAGCGCAGCGTAAGAAGCGGGGAGCAAGCTACCGTATCTCTAAAATCTGTTAGAGTAGCTTCTAGGTAGTTGATATACTGGATTGATGTATTGGAAGGCACAAAAAAACGCATGTTCTGAATTGAGTAGTAACTGAGAAGGAAGAAGTCGGCGATCATCGTACACCACTGTGAGTTGCTCGGAGTTTAGTGACCATCGCATTGTGGAACATGAAACATCGCAATTTTGCTACCATAAGGTTTTTTTTCGAAATAAAAAGTTTGAATTTAGTTGAATGTTCTAATGATCGTTTCTCACAATTGGATCAGTTCTAAAGAGGAAATCAATTGACTGTCTACGTACGACCCGGACTCCCGAAAATGTTGAGACGGTGAGAAGGCTGATTCTTCTTCCTACGCAGCGTGTTAAAATTTCATTCGTTCAAAAATATGGTTGTTCAAAAAAACTGTCTTGTGAAAGAATGTTTGAAGTAACGTTTTCAACGATGTAATTGTGATGATAAATGATAAGGCACATTTCCATAAGCAAAATTGTCGATTTTGGGCAGCAGAAAACCAACAAGAATTACACCAGAGTCGTCCCCATACTTCTAAGGTTGTAGTTTGGTGCGGTGTTTATAAAGTAGAGATCGTTTGACCTTATTTTTTTGAAGATGAAGAGGCTATAGTAACAGTGACTTCAGAGCACTTATTCTACGTCTGGCGTTTACGACTCAACATGTGGTCTTAAGAAGATGGCACTATAGCTTTAGATAGCAAAGGTTTTGATACCAATTATTTGGTAAAATGTTTTTCCAGCACGTAATTTTACGTTTAGGCAATGTCCGTTTGGCCTCCATGTTCACCGATTTGTCTGTTCTTTTTCTGGATTACCTCAATTCTAAATTATGGTACAGTAAACAAGCCATTCGCAAAGAAATTGCACTATGCCAAAAGAAATGTTGGTAAGTGTGTTGCAAAACTATGAAGATAGCAAGAATGACATCATTTGTTCTATTTAATCTTTTGCAATTAAATTTCTCATATATTTTAACAATATTCTTTTCATTTAAAGTCTCTGTATAAAAGTATAATGTTCTATATTTCTACTCGCTCAAGCAACCCCAAACATGTAATTGAACAGAGTGTTTAATGAGCGCTGCAACAGTTTCTTCCCACGTACAGACCAGTATTATTTTAAAAAAGACGCCGTATCAGAAAATACGGCTTGCTCCTATCTTTCTCTACATTCTCCTCTACTCCAAACGGCTTCACGATCATACTTTGGTATGCAGTACAGTGGAAACTTTTGCATGATGGCACAGGAGCACCACCTTAAATCCCTCCCTAAAAACAGCACTATCGCGTTGAGATTTGCAAAAGCGCATTGGAGTGAAGAAATTTATTTGATAATAGTACACCATTCCATCAGTCCGAAATGTCAATCTAATAAAATTAATTGTTCTTCCTTATTTTAAGAGCTTATTGTAAGAGCTCCCCCTAATTACAATAAACTTCACTTTTTTAAGTCCTAAATGTCTACTAATTTTATTTTAATTGGCCATTATGTACTCAAGATACTGACAAGGGCACGCATTTTTGTACATTCAAAAAATCCCGAACTTCAAGAATGACGCAGCGTATTGTAACAAGAGTTCTGCAAAGCGTATTCCCGGGGGCCCGCGAGGTACCCGGCTTGCCAGATGCTGCCTGAATTAGTAATTGGAGCGAAGCCTGTAGTTTTCGGGCATTAATGTCCTAGTTTTTACCCGCGGAACTTTATACGCATAACCCAATTAATTCGCAACACGCGAAAACGCCCGCTCTAACGAGTACGAATTTTTTAAAGTCGCAGTTAGGCAAAGTTGCGAGACTTTATCTCGGCGAAAAGTCGAGAGGGCAATTAGGGGCGCAGTTGGGCAACTTGGGGACCTAGAAAGTTTCGCGGGGAAAATTGCATTTGGGCTCGAGGGGATGTCCTCGAGTGCTTCCATTGTTGGAGGATTGATCTTCGGTTTTTGGAGGGCCTTATGGAAAAGTGGAGTTCTTTGGATTATTAAAAAGCCAGTAGCTGTATACAAATAGCGTTTAACCCTAGAGGAATAATGCAATTTATTCTAAGGGCGCCAGGACAGCAGGATTCTTGCTTTGGTAACTTAACAATGAAGCAGAGGTTTATTATTTCAGTTTACAAATTTTCCAGTTGGTTGTTACATCACAGGTTTCAAAATTAAATTTAGGAAGTATCTAAACAATTGTCGGTCTGTAGGCCACATGTGGAGAAAGAATAAAAAAAGGAAAAAAACAACAAATCTGTAATAGAACAAAGTAAGATAGCACCAACTACGTAATTGTTAGCGTGCTTTGCATTCCCATAGATGCGAGTTCAATTCCCAAAGCTGATCAATAAGCTGTTCTCTTGAACAGAACGGGGAGTACACGCGATGTTTGACAGGTTACTAATTAATGTGAGGGTGGGATAACTACATACTTCTCCAATTATTTCAGTAGAGCGTTGCTTTATCGTGTGACATCAAATGTATAAATAGAACATGGAGGGAAATTCTGTTTAAATGTACTTTTGAAAATTTTAGAACTATTTTGACTTCTCATTTTTGAAATGTATAGTTATTCAACAAACAAAATTTTTTTGAAAGAGTAGTAATAGTTCTTTATTTTCCAATTTTATTTTAGGAGTTTGGGCGCCATCTACATACATTTTAAAGAAAAACAGAAACTTATGACGTCATATGTCAGTTCATTGTTTTGTTTGAAATCCCACTCAATTAGAACTTATTATCTTTATAAAAAGCTCATATTTTTTAGATTGTTAAAATCAATTGGAATATTGCACGAATGTGGCATGTGGTAAATTGTTAGGCCTTTTTCAAAGCGAACGCAGGTATTCAATGATTTTTAGTGACTGGGTAGGCCACCCGCCAGGCATCAGAGAGCTCCAGGAGTGAACCCGAGTCCGTCCGCACCGCACACCTTCTTTCAACCGCTGGACCACGCTGGCGATTTTTCTTATTAGTTTTCATATTAAGTACTTCTTCTGCTGAAGTGTTTTTTTTTTAATTTTTTTGATGTTTATGTGCTCATTTCCATTTAATCTTTTTACATACAGTGTGTTTATGACCAACCTTACAACTGTAAGTTGCAATATATTAAGGGAAATATCCACCAAGGCGGATTAGTCCTAGGTGATGCAGATTAGTCAGTAACTAAGAGTAGATGATAGTTCAAGAACAAATCTTACCCGATGTTTGGTACAAAGATATAAGAAAACAGGACCAATTATTCATAAGCCTTACCAAGGTCTTTCAGTACCCGAAAATATTGACGTAGTGCTGTGTAAATTTTACAAAATCAAAAAATATCGTTACGGCACAAAAGAGACCAGTTTTCAACTCATTCTTAAGAGGAAATTGTCTTTGTATCCCTAAAATCTTCAAAACGTGATCTTGCTTGATAAAAAGGTATGTGAAAACGATGTTCAACGATTTCCTACAACCGTTCTGTTGCAAAAATTTTGTTCGATGATCAAGGATATTTTCATGGTGCTAGGTGTTGAAGGTATGGATAAATCTAAAAAATGCAATAATAACCCCAAAACATCCGTGTGGGGGACTATTTCTACAAATTATTGGGCGCATATGCTTCTTATGAAAGAAATGTTTACCAAAAAATTATGGTCATATTTTTCTTTGCATCAATGTGTAGATACTTTAAAACTGTAAGGTCATATACAATTCTTTCTCAAAATTATAACACTGCCGGCAGCCACCTTCTGCTTTACCACCCTTTTACTGTCGTCCTTGTAAATAGATTTCTGAATGTGCTCAGTTTTTGAAGGGCCATTTTAAATATTTTTTGAGGTACTTTATGTCCATTGTGATACTTTTAAATAGTGACATGGTTGGGGGTGTCTTTTCGTTAAACTACAAGTTCACTGATTAAGTAACTCACCAATCTTCCACATTTGAATACATTTTTTCTTAGTCCTCTGATATGCCACATGTGCTTTGAATCAAATGTCTCTTTGTCATAGAGAATTGGAATCTACCCGATGTTCTTCTATCTAGAGTTACAACAGTGCCGACGGACACTTTGTACTTCACTACCCTCTTCACTGAAATAAATTTCTCATTTTGGTCAGTTTCTAAAGGACCCTTTTTTGAGATATTGTATCAGCTCTCTGGTTAAATTACCTATCAATACTTTTTGGACATTTTTTTTTTTTGTTTTAATTTGGTGAGCCTAAACGGTGTGCTTTTAATAAATTGTCTTTTTGCCATAGAAAATTAGAATGTACCACATATTTTCCCATCTGGTGTGACTACATATTTTTTATTTAGAGACACATTAGCAAGGTCTGTGCTGTTCTAGTCGGCAACCTTCAAAAATTGACGCTAGGGACATATTTGACTTTTACATACTGCATGGCTATTCTGACTGTAAAGTCAGTTGAGTTGACGTTGCATATGGCTTGGTTGAGGAATTGACTAGGCGCCTACCGGGAACTCTTCTTCCAAGTTGCAAATTACTTGTAATTCTAACTAGATTTTGTTCCTTGGAAGTTCAGACCGTTAATCCAAGATATTTTGACTTTCGTCATTAGTTCAATCTTCTTTGACGTTTTCAAATAAACTCATCGGGTCAATCTCTTTAGTGAAGTTACTTATAATCCATTTATTTTCTCGTATCTACATTTATAGGTGAGAAGTCTGCTCGCTTGTTGTTTTTATTTGTTTTTTACCTAATTAAACACTACTTTTATATCCTTTTTTAATTAGCACTTACTGCTTGGTCAACACTATTAATCTGCTAAATGCTCACCAAAAGCTTACCAAATTGTTTTTAATCCTAACTAGATTTTGTTTTACTGAAACAATATCGAAACATCTACTCTTAAAGTTATAATCTAAGCTGTTCTAGTCGGCAATGGTCAACAATTGACAGTAAACCTAACATATTTGTCTTTTATATAGTCCATCCGATGTTGCTTGTTGCTACAAATTCACTAGATGCTTGCCGATAACGTTTTCAACTCGTAACTTGCTTTTAATTCTAATCGTATTATGTCCCTTAGAAGTTTGGTATTGTTGATTCTAGCTTTGAGTTCAAAATATTCTATCTTTCTTCAGTTGTAGTTGGGTCTTGTTTTCAAAAGAATTTATTTGTTCATTTTCTTCAGTGAGATTACTATTTAACTCAGTCTTAAGGGGAGTCTATTCGTTCTCTCGCAAATATATTTGCAGTTCAGAAGCCTACTCGCTTGTGTTTTAATTTAAAAAGTACTTTTGTTGACATTTTCTTTAATTGGCACTTACTGTTAGCAAGATCACTACGCTTCCCTAGTCGACAAGATTTAAAAATTGAAATTAGCCACGTTAAACCTAACATATTTGACTGTGACATTAAATTCTTCAAATCGTCGTTTGCTTTTAATTCTAGTCGGATTTTGCCTTTTAGGAGTTTAGGCTGTTGATCTTAGTTTTAAGTAAGATATATTTTGACTTTCTTCATTTGTGGTTCAATCTTGTATACTGTCCTCAAAAAGACTCATTTGACTAATCTCTTCAGTGAAATTGGTATTTAACTGGTAGTCCTGAAAGAAATTCTTTTGGATCCTCACAAATACATTTACAGATCAGAATTCTGCTCACTTGTAGTTAAAGTGTTGTTGAGTTCTTTGGGTAGTTTAAAAATTACTTTATCTTTTTTTGATTGACACTTACTGTTTATCAAAATTTGACATCATCGAAGTTAAAACTAGCTTATCTGACTTTTACATCAAGCATGACCTTTCTGACTTCCAGTTAGCGTTACGTTTGCCTTTTTGGTGTCTTGAATTTGCTAGACGCTCATCAGAAACGCTTTCAAATCATGACATGTTTTTCATCTTACCAAATTTTGCCATTTAGGAGTTTAGGCTACTGGTTCTGGCCTTGAACCCAAGATCATTTGACTTTTTTGTGGTCCAATCTTGTTTGCTTTTCTCATTAGCATCCATTTGGTCAAGCACTTTAGTGAGATTATCAGCCACTCCATGGTCTTGAGAGAAGTTCATTTATTTTTCTACAAATATATTTTAAGTCAGAAGTCTACTCGCTTGTAGTTAAAGGTGTTATGTATTCTTTGCGTAGTTTAAAAATTGCTTTTATTGAGCCTTTTTTGATTGAAAGTTACTGTTTAGTAACATCAAGGCACTCACCCTCAAAGTTTCTGTCTGCGCTGTTCTGGTCGGCAACGTTCAAAAATGGACGCCATCTGATGCTTAAGTTAGTTCAGTTGGCGTTGTGTTCTTTTGAGAGTTTTGTCTGTTCATCCTAATTTTGAGTCTATGATATTTTGATTTTCTTTATTCGTGGTTTACTGTTCTCTGACCAATTCTTCAGTAAGCTTACCATTCTTGAAAGAGGGGCTTCATAACCTCTTTGATTTCTAAGCCATTTTAATCGATTGTGCTTGGTGCCAGAAATTTGTTATCAGAGACTCTTTCAAATCATAAAATGTTTTTGATTCTAACCAGATTATGTCCTTTAAAAGTTTGGGCTGTTGATCATAGCTTTGAATCCAAGATATTTTGTTTTTTTATTTGTGGTTGAATCTTGTTTGTCGTATTCAAAAGAACCCATTTAGTCAATTTTCTTAGTGAAATTATCATTCATATCGTGATCTTGAACGAAGTAGATTTATTGTCTCTGACAAATACATTTACGGTTCAAGAGTCTGCTCCCTTGTAGTAAAGGAGATACAAGGTCGCTTTCGCATTATCAAGCTGTGCACACTTGGTTGAAAATTGGAATTTTATGCCGATTTGGTCGAGTTATTTATCACAATACTATTTTCCCTATCTTTTTAACTTTGCGTTAGATTAATGATAGAAGGAAATTATCGTATGTCGCCACCGCTTAACTTTTTTATAATTCCCAAAACAATTTTGGCTTTGACCCAAAAAAATGGCTTTTTGGCAGTAATGAGTACAAATGTACAACTAACGTTTTGACGTTGGGTGTCTTTCAAGATCCTTAAACTTGATAATAAATTTTCCTAAATGTTGACTTTTTTTATTTTTTGAAGTATACTCTTGGAGAGCTGTTTCCCACTAATGTAGGCATGAGATTTAAATGCCACCATGACTTCTAATCGAGTTTATTTTTGTTTGTAAAGCTTGGCAAAGGAAGCTCTCTTTTTAACGTTTCTTTTGGTAATGTACAACATTTTTCCGTTTTTGATATCATGGATTTTTTCATTCTTATGTTTATGGGAATGAGATCTTCTGCTGCAACTGCCGGCTTGCACCGTAATGATGAAAAAACTAAAAACTAACAGTTAAAACTTCATTGAGGACCAAAAGCAACTTAACAAGGTAGGTGATAAACCTGAAATTACCATTGAACTAAACATAAATCCTTGAGCAGTGCATGAAGATGATTTTCCACATCCAACCGCAGGCATACTGACGTTAAAAATAACTGCAAAGATTAGTCGTCAATGTCACCTTGTGCGCACTGCGGGACACTGTCGCTTAGTTAATCGACTTTTAACATCTATGAATGGTCTGAATTTATATATCAAAGGAAGCTCTATTGCTTGGCTAGAGTAGTATAACTATTGGCATGGTTACATTTACAAAAGACATAAATGTGAATGTGACATTTAAATTTAAGATGTCTATCTATCACAATACTAAAAAGTTTGATTTCATTTTAATACCCCAATTCTAGGATCTTAAAGCATTAACGAATGGTCACTATGTACTTACTGTCCATTCTCAAAAAAAAGTTTCTTTATCATTTTCCACCTAAAGATAAATATTTATGATACTTGAAGCCAGGTATTAAAATTCTATTTTGAGAGCAATAAGCAAAAATTACGATTGTAACGTGACGTTTCGATCTTTGAATGTTTGTTTTTTTTGTAATTTTTATTATTTTAATATTTAATTTTTGTTATAAAAGTAGCCCACTTACAAATCTAAAGGTTGCTTTGCTACGGATTTGCGTTTCGGGTATTTATTCATATTTAGTGTTTTCTGTAAAGCCTTGATTGATTCTTTTACCCGAGTGACAGCCAAATCTTCTTTTAATATTACGCTAAAATAGGAAAGAAGTATTGCGCTGTTGGAGCTTTACAGCTAATCCCTATAACCGAAGTCTTACTTCAAGCACGGAGTATCCTACACCGGACGAGTTACTCCGCTTAATCTCGTTCGGGTTGACCGTAGTCATTTATAATCCGCCACATTGGACGAGCCGCGCAACCTTTCGTGTAACTTGACGAACTGATTAAACTTCAGAAGCGCGGATTTCCCGTAATTAGATCGAGTGACGAGACGCCGGAGAGGGTTGCGGTAAAGGTACCGCGAAGGGCAGGACAAGCAATATTATCAGACTTAGAAAGTTTGCGGAGGACTTCTTTTGGGGAGGGGGATTAATTAAAACGGCATGCAATCTCTATAAAAGACAGTTATTGGGTAGGGTGCAGTCTTTATTTAATATTAGGATATTTTTAGAGTTCAGTCAATTATTTTTTTCTATAATGAGTGTGCTTGTAGAGCATTAATATTTGAAGTAGATTTTTAAGATTCTCACGAGGAAAAATAGAACATAACATTAAAAATAAGAAAGTCGATGATATTTGACTCAAACTCCAAATTTCTTAATTATGTTGATAGAGTTGACATACACATAAGTTTATCAGTTGATTCCCATTATTTTGTTTTTATTTCTTTAAATTTGGTCTTTTATTATTGATGTTACCCGAGCTTTTAAATGTGTCGCTTAATTATATAAATTTTTATAAGTTTAAAAAGAGTATTTGATATTGAAAATGAGCGAAATACTGAGATAAAATAAATTACAGTTTAAATTTTCTTTTAATTGTTTTCTTTAATTATACATTTATAATACTACAAATCTGAGTTGTCAACTGTTCAGTTTATTATTTCGCATTGTTCGAGTCCTTGCTCGCAAGCGGCTGGATTACTAGAAGCCATTATGTTCGTCTCTTGACCGTAACGGCGCGGCGGCCGCTACGGAGGGCATTCTGAAATTCGTTACAGTACCTTACATTTATTTATCATCTACAGTCTGGCTCTCAGAGACACTAAGTGAGTGTTTTTACAGTAGGACATTTTTCACTTATAAAACTAAAGTAATCTTATATTATTACGATTGCACGGTATTTATGACGTATGCAATACACTACTTATTGTCACTCAAATCCGAAAGCTTTAATTCTCTTGAGTCGCGGTCTTCTTGTTGCTGAATAACTTTGAAAAAAATAAAGAATCGTTTACTACTGATTATAGTACTTTGTATTAGAAACTCTAAGATATCTATGTTAGAGTTGCTTGTAGTTCTTTAGAGTTGCATGCCGTAACTCCAAATTGACTTAATTGTAGCTTTATAGAGTTTAACAACATTTTATTTTCTATAGGCAATTTTTTTGTATTTATAGACTGAACTGTTTTTTTTTTTTCATAAAATGTGTTTTCTCTAGGTCAAACGTCGGTCCAAGTGTCATTTAATGTACTAAAGTTCTAGTTTTTGTAAATGTTCTACTGTAAGGGGTTCAGAATGGAAACTAAAAACGTGGCTACCTTGGTGAAAGCAGAGGTGGGGAGATCGGCTGCTGTAAACAGTATAGTACCGGGCCCAAAACACTGCCCTGGGATATTTCTGCATTTATTGAAAATGGAGGCGTGCAATTATCTTCGTATGTGGCGCGAAAGTGCTGGTTAGTTAGATATGACTTAATTGTTTTGTAGTAGTTTGAGGATAGTGCCTTTTAATTTTGAACAATAACCCCGATGCCACGCTATCAAAAGTGTAACCGATGAAGATTTGTCAGTAAAGTCTTTTAAAATTTCCTTAATAACTCGATGGACCTTTTTAATTATGGTATGGTACTTTTAGAAAACAAACTATTGGTCAGGTATTATATCGTCTAAGACGAGGGGTTGCCCGCAAAATGGCATTTTTGGCGTCCTATGCTGACAATTTTTCAAAAGTGAGAACGTGGAACAATTTATTTACAAATGATGAAGTGAGATAAGTCGGTGGGGTGACCTTACGAAAGTAAGATATGCAAAATGACCCTGAAGATAGGCAACCAAACCTACGCTCAGAGCTCAGCCACGCTACACTTTATATCAGCTGTCTTTGTTTGCTTTCTATTAATGTATAGTAGATTATAGATATTACTTTCCTTAACAGCAATTTTTCAGGGACACCATACGAAGTCAATTAGATCAATAGATGGTTTGCTAGATTTGGGTATTAGTATAATTTAGTATGTTCTAGAAAATGTCTTGAACTCAAGACTGCGTTTAAAAGTAAATCTTCTTAACACTCTGCTTACAGTTAGAACATAGCTGAGTGATTTTTGTTGATTTAGTTCTGTCCTGATACTACTCTTTTAGATAACGTTGAGTTTATTTTTCTGGTGTGACTTTAAAATCATTGGTGAGAAAACTCTTTTCAAATGGTTGACAAAAGCAAGAGCTTTTTTATCACTTCTTGCTCAAGACGTAGAGGTATTTAGTGATTTTACGTTAGTTTCTTTTTTGCTCTATAAAGGAAGTATTCTACAGCTTTCGTTAAGACAAATATTGTAGGTATATTAATTATGTACTGATTTATATTTGATGCCAGAAAAAAATTGTTTAAGTTTCAGTGTTGCATAGTTGAGTCTTTGTTTATCACCAGGGTGTCTGGTAGTCTATATTCTTCTTCACTATGATAATAATTCGATTTGAGTGGTTAATGGTGTCGCTGTCTTTACAGATGGTTTAATTAAATAATGGAGCAAATAATTTTTTTAAAATTTTAATAATACATTGAGTGAAATGGTTAATTGATTATCTTTTTAAAGATATCCCAGACCGTATGTTTGTTGAAAAGATTAGGATAATTTGGTTTGAGTGGCGTTTCTATGGTCAAGATAATTGGTGACCGTTTTCCTGTGAGATCAAAACAAGATGCAACTTGGAAATAATTGAATTTACGCTTTTCTTGACACAGAAGTCAAATAACTGAGAGTTTTTACTAGGGTCTATAGCCAATACGTAAGTTTACTTGTAGATACATAGTTTGATCCGTTATAGTTGTGTATTTTTAGAATAATCTTCCTTTGGTTATGGTCAGCCACGATCTCCACTATATATTGTCACATTTTTGCTCTCGACAGTGGTGAATAAAACGTTTATATCTATTTAAACTACCGACTTAATTTACTTAGAAGAATTGAATGATTGAATAGCATTTATGTGCACTAACAGGGCTAATATACAATAACGCAATCTCTATTTATCTGTTTATTTCGCACTAGAACAGTTCACCGCGTTTCCGGTAACTTGACTTCTTCTTGTTCAGCTGCGTGTTATTTATACCTCGAGAGTCTATTCTGGAACCTCCTCGTAGCACCGGAACCTTCTGGAGTATTCCGACCTGTTCTAGGCTTCGCATGTGTACAACCACAGCAGGGATCTCAACGGCAGCTGCCCGCACATTGAAAGCATTACGTCGATCCTCGACTATAACTGCATGGCAGCAATCCTGGGTATTAGTCGCAAACATCGCAAGCTGACGGCGCCTCCGTGACGACGTTCGAAAATTTACAGTTATAGTATGCTTTGCTTGTAATCGCCGACAGAAATAAATTTGTTACCTGAGATTAAGAAATAATGTTCGTAATGCTATAGTTTATTATTGTACCGGGGAGGATAGTTACCGCTGAGATTACCATTCCAATTTTCTTTTGTAACTATAATAGCCTAAAAGAGCACTAAATTAAATTTGATAGTGTTCATGGCACTTAACTGTATTTTTAATAAAAATGGCAGTTCCAATATGAGTAGTGCCATCTTTACATGTGTACATAATATCCATGCAGTGTTTGTCTTTGTAGTCAGAGTGGTCTAAGCGGTTGGTGCGCGGGCTGTAGTGCGAACGGACCCGGGTTTCATTCCTGGAGCTCTCTGATGCCTGGCGGGTAGCCTACTCAGTCACTAAAAATAATTGATTTCAAGTCGAACAAGGAGTAATAATGGTTGCCGTTTAATGCGACCGGGCAGAAAGAGCGAACATATGAGAGCTATAACCTTCCAGTTCGTGGGCTGTGCTCCTTGGACGTTACAGCCTTACCATAAAAAAAGTTTGTCTTTGTGATGTACAGATCTATTAGTAGCTATTTTAAGTTGTAGGTTTATATAGTTATTTTATATAGCAACTGAGATCAGTAAGGTTAACGTTTAAGTTCATGTAATTCATTTGTTTCATTTGTAGTTAGGAGTTGCCCTTTTTGTGTTGTGGCGCAATGCTTAGTTTTGTTTAATACATGGACCAGTCGATGAAAATTGTTTATTCCTAACGGGAACTAAACATCCAGAATTTTTAAATTATTTATTTGAGGTTAAGTTTTTCCCTGAAAACTTTACCCTGAAGTTATAAGTAAAATATATTTTATTGTTGTTATTTTTTTTATATAAAATTATAACTTTACTAATTCAAATGTTAATGAATGTTGGCAGCATTGTTTCTTCACTGTAAGTTTTTTTGTTGCTTGTTCCATATTAAATTTCCCTATTTGCCACTTATGTGTGCCTATTTTAAACCCCAAATCTTAGCAATTCAACAAAAACTCGCAGCCTTTAATTTATATTCCGCAGATTTAGAGCAAAGGACTGATAGTTTTGCAAATTTAAACAATTTCCTTAGAAATGGGATAGGTACTTAAAGCGAAATTGAAAACGAAATGCAAAATTCATAAGGCGCGCCCTTGAACTTCCCAGCTCTTCATTCAGCCGCCCTCGAGGATAAACACCAAAAATTAGGCAACCTAAAGAGCCCCCGCGGCATCCGAAACCCGGCAGGATGGCCTTGTCGGGTGCTTGCCTAACTTAAGTGCGTTATTGGCGAATAAATTGCCCTGGCCAAGGTCGCGGTTAGCTGAAGCGATTGCGGCACTGTGGCCGGTCAGGTCGAATCTGCGCGGTGGTAAAGAGACGAAAGCTCGCTCGCAGACTTGAAAGCACCGAACGAATGGTATGGAGACGGGAAGCTCGCGCAATATCGCTTCGAAGTTGCGAGGCAGTTTCTCATCTAGACTAAATTGTTTCGGGGAAGACAGAAAACTTTGCGGTAATTTAATGAAGGAACCGCGAGGATTCGGGATTCACGTAGCGAAGTTAACTGGGGGATGTAAATGAGCTTTATTATTTTCTTGAAGTAATTTTGATTACGTCTACACCCCTGAAAGTAGCAACTTTGAACCATAATTTGTTTTTTAATTTTTAATTGTTTTATGAAAATATGTCAGAGTTTTCCTCCCCAAATATAAAATTATGAGACCATGGTATCAGTATATTATATATAGAGCCTTTACTTCTTCTTGGAGTGTTTTATAGCTTCTTTCTGAAGATCTTCTAATCAATTTCTTTGGAGCGGATTAATCTCCATTTTTTGCTTTCCTAATCTCCTGTGTGTTTCAGCTTTTATCACCATCCCTTCGTACTCTTCCTTCATTTGGTCTTAACATCTAACTTTTAGTCTTCCTTTCTCTCTTGTTTCCATTGGTTTTCATCTTCTTTAGAATTCTCTCCCCTTCCATTCTTATAATATGCCCGAACTATTTAATACTCTGCGCGCTCTTTCCTTTCAACTCTTATAATAACTCGTGCTTCATTCTGGGTCTCATTAATTTTCCTTCTGTCCAGATTGGTCCATATATTGTTTTTAATATTTTGCATTCTTGTACTATCAAGATTTCTTTTCTTTTATTATTAAACTTAATGTGCATGTATTACTATTGGTTTTATTAGTGTTTTGTTCCTATTCTCATCTCCTTGTTTTTCAACAATTTATTTGCATAGTATGCCTTATTGTCTATTTGTATTTTTTATTTATTAGTACTTCTAAGTATTTAAAGGGATCTATCTCTTCAAATATGCATTTTTCCGTTTTTATATCTTTAGTTTACTTTTCATTTCTTGTAGCTTAAATTTATGATTAGGCCTTTATTGCTTGTCACTTTTTCTAATTCTTCAAAAATCTTCTGTAGCTCTCTTAGCTTTTCTTATATAATTCTTATTCCTTTTTATGTTCATACGTTTTACTAATTTATTTGCCTCTTGTCCTTGTTTTTTAATTGTTTCATCTTTCTTAGTTCATTATTTTTTATTCTTTAAATTTAGTATTAGCATCTCTTTGTCACACCCCTGTGTTTGTTTTAATTTTGTCGGTCATACCTTTTTCTTCAGGTTCAACTTATTAATTGTTAGTTTCTTTTATATAGTCAATTTCCGTTGTTCAGTAATAGGTAGCTTTTTTTTGTTGCTATTTAAGTTATTATTGATGTCAAAAGTTTATATGTTGTCTTCAGGTTTTGATAGTTGTTGCAGTCATACGGGTTTTCCTTTTTAGCTACCGGTGCTACTGTTCCAGTCGTCTCTTTCTTTCAAATTTTTAAGATAAGCTGACATGTTTTTTTATAGTTTTCTCCCTTTGGGTGTTATTAGTGCAACTTATATATTGTTACTATTTGCTGCTTTCCTTGTCTCATCTTGTTCTCAATTTATTGGAATTGTATGATGACTTTGTTATCTCTATTTCTTGTTTTTCTTTTACTGAACAGTTTTGTTTCTCATCAAATATATTATAGCTCTAGCCCTTCCTTTTCTTTTCCAACAAAATTTTGGAAAATGTTACATCCTTCTACATTTTCCGGCCTTTATTTTAGCCCATTTTCTACTTTCTGTTGTTTTAGTTTTTGTATTATTTTATTGCTGTCGTCCCCAATCTCTTTCATTATTTATTTAATCAATTCTATTTTGTTTTGATTGTAGAGTTGTTTAGTTTATTGTCTCCCTTCTTTTTATATTAGGAGTAGTTCGTTTTCGCTTTTTTACAGTTGTTAACAATTTTTTCCATGCTTCTCTCTTCTGTTTTGCATTCCTATTTTATGTTTTTCGGCTCTCCTTAAATTTTTTCCCTATTTATCTTCCATGCTTTGGTGTTATTTTGTTGGCAATTTTTTTACTTGCTTCCTGTATGTAATTATTCTTAACAGTATTGTTAATTTTTATTATTTTTTTAATTAATTTTTAGTTTTGTTTTCGTCGCTATCAAGTAATGCTCCAAATTAAAACTTATTTCTCTGTACGTTGTTATATATTATATTGGATTTGAATTCTTGTCTGTTACTAATACGTGCTCTACCTGACTTCCGCTTTTCTTTCTGAAATCTTTCACGTTCCCTTATTCTTTGCCTTATAGTTAAGTTTTGTGCTGCTAATCACTAGGTCCATTACGATTGCAAAATCACTTAATTTTATTTCCTTATTCATTAGTTCTATTATGGAACATATATTTTCCTGCAACTTTTGAATACCAATCTTCATATCCAATTTCTGGATTGAAATCACCTACTACTGTTAGAATGTTACGCTTCGGTATTATTTTGTGACAATGTCTGACCCACAGAAGAATTTTGTTTTCGTACCTATTCCGCCAGCACATGAAAATTTACTATTGTTTTTCCTTTGGTTTCTTTCTTTATTTTCTGCTTTGTCTTTCCATTTAATTTTTTGTAGTGTTTCTATTTCCATTCTATACCTGTTTACCCTATTTCATAGGTTACTAATCATGTTCTTATATTTCAAGTGTTTATTTCTTTACATTACTTGCCTACTTCCTACCGCTGTATCTTTTTTTTGGTATTCCCAATACTTTCATTGGAATATCTCATTCAATTTTTGTCATATCATTCTAAATTTATTACTATTATTTATTATTACATCTACTGTGTTTTCTTCTTGTTTGTCTTTACTTTAAAATGGTAAATTCTATAGTTGATTTTGCACTTTCTCTAAATATCTTGCCAATAGTTTTTTTTTCTGAACACAAAATGTTTTCCAAAACGTGTTTTGCGCTTTGAAAGTCTTCTTATTACTTGATTGGTTTCAATAATGATCGAAATGCCATTAATTGTTAAAAATAGAAAATCCGAATTTGTTTTTTTAGACCAGAAAACTCCCCTGCGGACACTTCTTTATTTAACTGTCTCTAAACTGAGGTAGTACCTATACTGATATATAGAACTTAGTTTTAATCAACTGCAGAATTATAGCAGCGCAGTTTTTCAAAGAATTTTAATTTTCCTTTTTATTAATTCTTAATTAGCTATGTAATTCAGATGGTCAGCAGTCCCATCTTTTTTTCATTTATATGATAGACGAAGTATTTTGAAAATGCCACAAGAGTTTACTAATGGAAGCTAACAGAATGTCCAACAGATATTTTAGTAAATCAGGCTCCGTTTGTAATTTTTCCCAACCAAGGATGACGATGCTCCGCTGTATTCCTTTCCATCATCATACGAATACTCTGATGATACAAAGTTTTACAACATGCTGAAACATTAAAATAATTTTAATTTTTATTATTAGTCCATACTTGGCTTCGCTAGACTTTTCAAGTTTTGCACAACTTAAAGAACACCAACACTGTCGCTATTCTTAGAAAAACTATCTTAATATTAAAGATATAGTAAAATAGTATATTAGTTTATTTTTTTCTAATGAAATTTGTTAACTGCAACATTAGTGAAGCATTTGCCTTCAGGAAAGTTATGCTTAGCTTATTTCTTACCTTTCTTTCATTGACGTTATTTTTAAACCTTCTTTAAAGTTAGAAATCACTGAAAATTTAAGCTTAGAATTATTTCCCTATCTTTACTTGATTTGGTACCTGTTTATTTCATAATCAGAGCTAAGAAACATTCAGAACGGAGCATATAGATTGGTTGGGCAGCCTTTTCGCCCTTGAACCGCTTTATAGCCTTTATTGCGGACCTTTGATATCAGCTACGTTTTGCCGTCGCAAAACAATGGGCTTTTGCTCAGCCGAGGCTTTCAACCGGCTGGCCAGTACGGTCGTGTATGAACCAAGAAACATTTCGCATCCCCGAATATTCATTTCTTAAGCGGAATATGTCGTTTTAACCTAAATAATCAAAAAAAATATTTCGTTCAAAGATGCGACTGCTAAAAAGTCACTAGAAAAGTTGTTCCTTTTTGTTTTCTCCCATTACAATGACAGTTTGGAGTATTCTTTAAAATTTAGTTTCCACAATCCAAGAAATACCTGCGTAGTTGCTCTTTTTATATGAAAAATGTTACTTTTAATAAGCCAATGTATCAACAGATTCATTTTGTTTTCTTACGATATTTTTAAACTTAAACATTGTTCCAAAGAGCACATTTACTTTTAAGAATTTTATTTGTAGAATGACTAGAATTTTTTGAGAATTTTGCAATGCTGCTAAGTTTAATTCTTCTAAAGAAAGTTAACTGTCAACGAGAAACATTATTTAAAAAACTTAAAGATACTATTGTTAAAAAGCGACCTGAAGAGTTATTTCTTAGCGCTTTCTTTCATCGCAACTTTACTCTAGCACACAAAGCTTTCGTAACTGTGAAAACATTGAAAATATTTAAGTTTAAGCCATTAGCCCACCTGTCTTTACTTGATTTGGTACTGTAGAATTTTTTTTCATAATCAAGAGACATCTTTGTGGTACCCATTCTATATGGAAAATATAGATTGGTGTGGCGGCCTTTTCGCCCTTGAACCGCTTTATATCGCGGCGGCATGCGGACCTTTGATATCAGCTACGTTTTGCCGTCGCACACAAACGGCATGGGCTTTTGCTCAGCCGAGGCTTTCACGCCCCGCTCGGCCAGTACGGTCGTGTCTTCAACCGCAAGAAACATTTCGCATCCCCGCAAGGATTCACGCCCCGCAGCGCGGCCAATACGGTCGTGTCTTAACCCGCATACATTCACGCATATTCAACACCCCGCAAATATTCACGCATCGCAGCTCGGCCAATTTGGTCGTGTCTCAACATCCCGCAGATACCAGATCCGCAACGCAGAGGTGGCCACCTTGGAATCGCCGACGAAGCCGAAGCCGAAGCCGATTCAGGTGAACGATTTGGCAATTCATTGGTTGATATCGGTAGCCGCCCCCATCCGCTAACGCGACGGCCGTTTAAGGGACGATTTTGGCCTTATCGGCTGACCTTCCACTACGGGCCGTACTACGTTTCCACACCGCATCACGAGAGCGGCTATTTACACGCCTGCCTCTCCATTTTTTGGTCCTTACGAGCCGTATCGGTATCGTATCCCACACCGCACCACGAGAGCGGCTATTTACACGCCTGCCTCTCCATAGATTTTAATAAAGTAAACCATAGTGTGCAGTGGAAGTTTTTCTAAAGACATTTGTAAGCTGGCGGAACAAGTTATTTGTCCTCTAGGAAAGTTATAGCTACAATTTTTGGAAATCTGAGAATGTCATTAAGTTTGTTTTCTCTAAATTGGGTTAACTACCATCGATCATTATTTTAATCTCACTCAAATGTTCAAAGATGCTACTGCTAAAAAACGACTTGAAAAGTTGTTCATCGAGAATATTTTCAATTTCAATAATGCCCTAGTACACAAAACTGCAGAAACATCTCAAGAATGTCAATTTAAACTGTTAATCTGCTCTTCGCATTTGCTAGACGTCGCTGGCGGATTTTTTCTTTTTCTATAGCCGAAAAAACAAATGCCTAGTCGTCGTTTTTAGAAGAACAACGTCTATTTAAATATAATGGATGAAATAGGTACTTTTTTAGAAAAGCTAATTTATTTGTAGAATCAGGGGTGTAATCGAGCTTAAATTGACCAGAGTGTCAACTGTCAACGGAGAGTGGTTTTTCAACTACCTCCAAAAGTTCAAACTACCGAAAGGCAACTCTGAAAGTTGTACCTTAATGTTCCAAATACGTGGTTGCTGTTTTAAATGAAAAAAAGTTGATTTTAACAAAGTGGTGGATAATCTCACAGAAAACTCTTGTTTCTCTTAAGAAGTTTGAAACTGGGACAAGATGTATTACTTGTTATAGGTGGACTTACTTTTAGTACGCAAGCCTCGCATATAAATGTATACGTCGTAATAAACTTCCATCTTATCTTTTTGGTATTTAACGCACTAACGCGTTTTTCCTAGACTTAGTAGAACGATGTGACTAGAGATGATGTTCCACTAAATACTGCTAGTGATAGTTCTTATATATTTTTAATTGCCCGTCGTTCTTTGCTTGTGCAATTGAATGAATATCAAGCACTGATTTACCTTTACAATACGCCAGCTATCGACAAAGAAGTTTTGTGTGGTGCTACATATTTTATGACAATTGTTGTTGAAAAGCCCAATTATATGAGAAGTTTAATATAGTCTTGAGATTAAAAATTGGTATAATCTCCTACTTCTGTTTTTTTTGCATTTTTGAAGAAGCTAGAGAGTTTCCACTTTTTGGGGGAGAGGAGAAGGTAATAAATAGGTGTTTTATAAAAATTATATTAAAAGAAATACATGACAAATAAATTTATATGACATGAAAATTCCTGGAAGATTCTGTTTGAGCCAATACATACTTTTTTATATTTTTAGCAATGTTTTAGTTCTAATGATTTTATTGTCAGTTCGAAAATTTTAATATTTCCGTTACGTTTTTACCTTTTGACAAAGGGTAGAGTTTTGGAGACGTGTTTCTAATATTGGGAACAAGGTCTTACTTTGTCACTTTGAAGTGTTAGCCTATGAAACCTTCGGTCACGCCGAAAGACTCTACATCGATTCAACTGATGATAAGCCGTATCATGACATCAGAATAAGTCTTGGTGATACTTTTCATCAAGGTTGCGACGGAAAAATTTTGTTGGCATATGATTTTGAAAGTTTAGTAGATTTATTTGAAACGCATTGCAGTAAAAGGAATCTGGTAAAATAAAAGATATTTTAAGCAATTTTCTTTGTCCCAGTAGCCTGCGTTTTGATTTTTTATTTTTCTAGCTCACTGAAGGTATCTTACTCTCATATCTAAAGCAAGAAATGGGTTTTTCTTTATTGCTTTTGAACTTTAAATCTTTAAGATTGCCCTTGCAACATCAAGTTATGAGAGAGCTCATTTTACTTATCTTTTAACTACTTATAACTCAGCAAACATAGCTTGGCATGTGAATCGGCGCAGATGAAGAAGTGAGAGAGTATCTGTTCGACAAGGACATCGCTACGGGTTCAGTTGGGAAAGAGATAGGTACACTCTGTGACATAAATATTATAATCAAAAGGCTCGATGCAAAAACCGGTCAACTCTACTTCTCAAACAGTGGGTTTTAGTGCATAAAGAATTTAGATTTTAGCAATTTTATAACGCAAAACTCCATTTCTTTTACTCTTAAGCTTCACTAGGTAACTTTTTATTCGAAAGGCATTATTATGGTTTTCTGCGATCTGGAATTAAACTTGTTTCTTAGAATTCTAGAAATAATTATGTGTTACTATGACTTACAATAAAAAACCAAAACCGAGCTTGTAGCTCTGATTTTAACTGTGTTTAATAATGCAATGATTTTCATCAGACTGTACACGATCTGAACCTAACGAGAAACAGACAGCAAGTGATTTTCGACAGTGGGAGGAATGCTCGTCTACTGCGCATCCACCCGCCATGTGCCAACCTATTCTTGCTGCACTGTAACTTCAATAAAAATGAAACTGAAATACTTGGTCTGTTTCGAAAATATTAAGTTAATATAAATAAGATAATTTGCTCGCTTGCGATGTAACCTGGCAGCTATTGAGAGGAAACTGCAATACGCAAGTGTCAATGAAGAGCGACTTTATTAGCCTCGGTTAGATTTGAACTTCGATTATGGTGAGTAAGCGCATTTGAAATGACTGGGCGAGTAGACCAGGATATTGGGATCAAATTGTATGCGAAACTGGAAGATTTGTTTGATCGTTTTAAGGGTTAAAAAATTTATAAATATATTTTTAAGTAATAATTTGGCCAAAGACTATCTATGTATCCAAAATTGGTGCAGTGAACTTTTTAACGATGTGCAGATTGATAAAATGTAGGATTGGAACTAAGGCATGCAGCGATCTGTCATTAAGATGTTCTTGCATGTTTGTGGAATTAACCATCTTAATGTGAGAGAGCATTAACAATTAAATGAGTAGATTTTTGGCAGAAATGCTTCAGTACTTACTTTGTGATTAACTTGTGGCCCCGCAATGAATAATAAGCCGTAATTAAGAAAATTATAAATTACATTTAGAAGTTTAGTAATTTTCCAACTTTTTAATAAATCGTCAGACTTTAATGGTTTCGGTTGCCAGGAGACACTTTTCAACTTTATTTTATTTTTGACATATTTTGTTACTCCATTTAGTAGTTATTTTATGTTGCTATCTGTTGAAACATTTTAATCAATTATTTGGACAACTTACTACTGTTTTCGCTACATTTAATAGTAATTTTATAAATATTTAATATTTATTTACAGTAGGGGATGTCCAATTAATGCATTTGCTCAATTTATCAGGAGAAAATGCTTCAGTCGCACCTTTAGTGGAAAAGCTACAGTTGTTGTAGTGCTACGAGGATAAAAAAATATAAACTGGAATTTATTTTTTTATATCGTGAGATAAACGAAGGAAAGCTTTTGAGCGTTGTTGGCAGGGAGTTCTGAAAGAGATTCCTTTTATAAGAAGGCTCACAACACAGCTTCTTTGGTGAGTATCACGATATCAGGCCAAGAGGCACCCTCGTCCGTTACACAACGGATTATTATTAAGTTTGAATGACAGAGAATGTAAAACCACACAAATTTTGAGAAGACTTAGTTAGGGGACAATTTTGGGACGACGAGAAGCAGTTGAGAATAAAAATCACCGACGTCTTTCGAGGACCAACATGACAGAAGAATATTTGCTTTGTTCACCACCTTTTCGATTACAACCGACTGGAGACTATATGCTAAACCTAGTTGATATTGCCTTTAAGATCGGCATAAACTACGGCAGTGCTCAGGCAACCCGAAACGTTATTCGGCTCCATACAGCTGCCGAAACTCTATAAAACGTTGAGGATTCGTGCTGGACTATACTGGACGATGTTGTCGAAGCGTTTTCGCTGATTGGTAGTGTCAGGAGCATCTTAATTTTATGATAAAATAAAAAAGATGATAAAACCACCTATCTGTTGGGTCAAATATCAGAGTATGTAGAAAAATACCTTGTTTGTTTTGTATTTTCGCGATACTTTAAAAAAATTTAGAAAAATAATTTCAGTTAATATTTGATTCACCCACGTACTGGGTTGGCCGGGGTTTGCAGTATGGAAACTGTAACATGATCGTTTCTAACGTACATTGCTTTTGCAGGGCTGTACTATAACTTCCAAGCTGCAGATGGGAGCGACTCTCATTCTTTTATACTGAAGATTAAATGAAGGTTTTTGACATTTTGTTTTATTTTTTAATGTAGTGTGTAGTGCTTTCTGAAGTCAGTTATGCAAACTCCAGTTGGCTCAATGGCTATATTATGTCTGACGTCTTAGTATTCAAACAGAGGTAACAATGCAGTTGTCTAAGGCGCGATTCTTGTCACATCACACCGGTTAGTGGGATATGAGAACCTTTAACTTTTTAGTTTGCAGGTCATACTTTCGCGCGAGATCTAGAGTCTAGGATACATAATGTAAAAGAAAACTAAGACTTAACGAGACAACTTACGTTAGATACACAGGTTCTCTAAAAAATCACCTTGTTCTTTACATACCATAAAATTAGCCATTAATCTTCCTTTTTAAAATCACAAAAAGAATTAAATAAATGGCTGCCCATACTTCTTTCAAATACTGATTTTTTCCAAAAATCTATCAGTATCGGGCAAGGAGATTTTTTATAACAACGAATTTCTTGTAAGTGATGTGAATAAAGAATATTTTAAAATTCAGTAGCCTTTTTCAAAACAACCAAGCTGATTGCACTGCTACATACAATTTATTGTAGAGCTTATAGCGTACGCTAGTTTAAGCTACGACCTAAGCGTAAACCAAGCAGGCACTAATTAAATAGCACTAAACAAAGCATTACAATAGTGTATATAGATTATAATAAGAGTACAAGTGTGCAAGAAGCTTCTCTCTTAAAGATAACTATGCATTGGAAGAAATAGGAAAATCTTGACTTAAAACTCAAACACAGGATGCAAAATATGTTTAGTCTTTTCTTAAACAAATAACACTAAAAAGATTCCGAACAAGATTTGACAAACAATTGTTCGTTTCACAGAAGCACCGAAGTATTGAACACCTTGTCTTCCAGTTCACTTTACGCCATCCGCTCGGCTGCCAGAAGTATTCGCTCTTCAGGCGCAGAGTGGTTTATGCGGCGGTTCCCCAAATTCTCGGGCATTATGGCACGCAAATTGGAATCTGTTCTGCTGATAATTGAACTACGCCAACATTACAGCGGGCGGTGTGTTAGTTATGCCGCCCGGCGAAGCCGCAGATTCGCTCCTTCCAGCTCTCTGCGGCTGCGAGGCAGCTTAATTTCAATTTTTCGCCGACGTCAAGCATGTGAGGATGCGATGTGATGGAATAATTTAAGGACTGGTGCAAGCGAAACACCGCGAGACGGGGTCAGGGTGTCGGGCGTCTGCCGCTGCAACTGCAGGGTTGAATGTTTCAAAATTAGCGGATTTAAATTGTTTATTAAGACTTAGATGAGTTCTTGATTGCAAAAAGCAATAGAAATACATATTTTCCAAAAACCCCAATTCTAACAATATTAATTAAATGATTTCGAATGTCTTCCCACGTTACAGTACGAGAAGGCTGTGCAGAGAACATTAGCAAATAGCGGAATGTAAAAACGCTACTAAAAAGTGAAGAACTCGATAACGCAAAAATAGAAATGGAAAATCTAAATATTGGTATGTGCATAAGTGAAATGAGATGGCCACAGGAAGGAGACATCTAGAGCGGAAAATACAGAGTTATTTATACTAAATCTACACCATAAAGGATAGCAGAAGTTGGTGTAATTTTAAACAGAAAATTTTTAAGTAGAGTAACATTACAAACAATACAATGAAAGAATACTTCAAAACCTACACTTGCTTAACATACTCTGGTGTGGCGGCCTTTTCGCCCTTGAACCGCTTTATATCGCGGCGGCATGCGGGCCTTTGATATCTGCCACGTTTTGCCATCGCACACAGAACGGCATGGGCTTTTGCTTAGCCGACATATACACGCATCGCAGCTCGGCCAATTTGGTCGTGTCTCAACACCCCGCAAATATTCACGCACCGCAGCTCGGCCAATTCGGTCGTGTCTTAATACCCCGCATATATACGTTCCGCAGCGCGGCCAATTTGGTCGTGCTTATCATCCCGCAAATACCAGATCCGCAGCGCGGCAAGGTGGCCACTGAGGAACCATCGCCTACGAAGCAGAAGCCGATTCAGGTGAGCGATTTGGCATTACTCGTTGGTTGATATCGGTAGCCGCCCCCATCCGCTTACGCGACGGCCGTTTAAGGGACGATTTTGGCCTTATCGGCTGACCTTCCAATACGGACCGTACTACGTTTCCACACCGCACCACGAGAGCGGCTATTTACACGCCTGCCTCTCCATACTCCCTCCATTTCAATTGGATTTAGATCCAAACACTGAACGGCCCATCAGCTACAACGAATTGTGGAATACATAGAAAAAGGCTACGAAAATAAAGCTTATACTACAGCAGCATTCCTGGATATAGCTAAGGCTTTCGACATGGTCTGGATAGAAGGTCTACTTTATAAACTACAGCGCCTCCACATACCAGATTATTTGATACATATTATACGATCATTTCTCACACACCGCACCTTCTCCATTAGAATCAATTCCACATACTGAACAGTTAGACCTATCAATGCAGGCGTCCCACAGGGATCCATATTGGGCCCAACACTATTTAATATCCAAGTCCATGATATACCTCAAATAGACAATGCAGCCATTGCTATGTACGCAGATGATACTGCGCTACTTACCCAGAACAACGAACTATTGGAAGCATCAAATGAACTACAATCCAGCCTAAATACAATATCAAGCTGGCACATAAACCTTAACTCAACCAAATGTCAAGCACAAGTGTTTACCTTACGACGCCTCAGAGATATACCCAACATTCAAATAAATAACAAAGAAATTCCATGGTACACACAAAATAGCCCAGTTAAGTATCTAGGGGTATACTTAGACCAACGACTAACTTGGGGGTTCCATATTAACCACAAATTGAATGAAAGCTACGCTAGATTAGCCCTACTATACCCACTGATAAACAGAAAAAGTTCTTTACACATAGATTGTACAATGCTAATCTATAAATCAATAATTAGACCAGTGGTAATGTGTGCATGCTGTGTATGGGGATCTGCTTCACCGACTCACATCCGCAAAATACAAATACTACAAAATAACATTCTTCGAATAGCCATAAATTCTCCATGGTATATAAGGAACCACCAACTACACACTGAACTAAATATCCCAACCATAGAAGAGCACATTAAAAAATAAGCGACAACCTTCTTTAAAAATTTAAACAACTGTGCAGGAGCAGCCCATTACGCACTAGGAATGAGACACATACATCAACGCTTGAAACGCAAACTGACGCAAGATCTCCTTTCAACCGATGATAATAGTGATAATGAAGTGTAGTGTAGTAACAAAACCAAAATAATACAACAATAAAACTAAACAGTAAATGGGTAAGCCAATAGGCAATCCCTAAGCGACAATAGTGTTACATGTAATCAATAGTTAACAGAACCATGTATAGCACCACGTTGCTGATCTGGTTAAATAAATTTAAAAAAAAATGAAAGCATCATCACTGGAACGCTGTACCAGGAGAAGGAGGAGAAGGAAATTTGAAGAAGAGAAATACCAATTGAATTCTGCATACAACATAAATTAATTACAACTATTACAATATTTAAACACCATGTTTGAAGGCGCTGCAGTTGAAAAATTCCATGAGACACAGCAGAATATGAAATAGACTACATATTGGTCAAGCAAAGTTTTAGAAATTAAGTTAGACACTACAAGCTACCCAGGACCGGACATAGACAGTGACCACAATATCGTAGTTATGCAATACCCATTAAGCTAAAAAAACATAAAGAAAAGGATAACCAGAAATGGAAAATAAAATTTTGAAAGAAGACGAAAAGATACTACAAGAATTTTAGAAATAAGTAGTAAATAAAATTAAAATAGAACCTTCAAGAAATACTAACGCGTGGATGACTATGAAACAAAGTGTTACATCAGATTAAATGAAATATTGAAAAATATACCCAATGAAACAGAAAATGCTGGACAACCGAAGAAATAATACAATTAATTGCAGAAAGATGAAAATATAAAAACAATAATACAAAAGTATAAATAAGAGTACATATTAAATATTTCTAAAGAAGTCTAAGAAAATTTGAATGTAGGAAATGGTGGTAAAGCATACAGGAAAATTAAAGAACAGTTTGGAATACAGAAAACAAAATGTATTATAACCACAAGATATAAGGAGGATCTATACAGAGATGAATCACCCGAAGAGCTAATAATGAACGAAGCACTAATAAATGATGAAAACCAAGGGAACACCGAAAATAAAAAGAAATTTGATAAAACTGTAAATAAACTGCATAACAATAAATTTTCTGATATTGACAAAATACCTGAAGAAGTTATTAAATGCCCAAATGAAGAAACTATACGCTTAATATTTGACCTCATTAACATGGTTTCTAAAACTGGACACATCCTTGAAGATTTTTACCAAAAATATAATAGTTACTACACCAAAAATAACCTTGAAGCCATAAATATGAAGAGCATCGAACGATAAACCTTATACTTACCACAGTTTTAAAAAATAATGAGGAAGATGATATATCGAAAAATTGAAGCAAACATTGACAGTATACTAACAGAAGATCCTAGCTTTAAGACTAATTAGTAAAAAATGTATCAAATAGAACAAAGAAGCTTATATCACCTTCATTGATGCAGGAAAGACTTTGGCAACGTGAAATAAACACGCTTTTCAAATTTCTGAAAAAGTTCTGTATTGACTATAAGGATCTAATGACCTAATTCGTTGTATCACATAATTTTAAGTTTTATTCCATATATGCTTTCAGCCATTATGCACCACGTCGCCTATTAAATCCAAATATTAATTTATTTTCCTTCATCTCTATGTGCTTTAATATAAAATTAAAATCTGTACAGAAAGTTTCCAAGTTCTAACAGTCGGACCACGGATTGGATTTAGCCATCCTCTAATTTTGAGATTTGGTTCTTTGTGATAAAGCTGCGTTCCTTATCTTATTTTGTAGATCTATAGTTACAAGTCAGGAAAGTTAGTCTATAATCTATTCTTCCAAGTGTTTCTTATTCTAGACCTCAAATCCGAACGCTGGGATGTCATTAAAACCTTCACCTTCTTGAAAAGGCAACAGTAACTAAGCACCCAAAACCGAATTGTAATAGGTATAGCTATGGCAAAACGAAATATAGTTACTAACAAAGCAGTCAGAGAGATGACTAAACGAGAACCACTAATGACCAAAATACAACGAAGACAACTAAACTAACTTGGCCATATGGCTGAAATGAACCCAAAAAGATTGACCAAGGGTTTGGGGACCAAAAAGTTACAAGAAAACGAGAAGAGGAAGGTCAAAGAAAACATGGTTACCACAAATAGTAGATATGGAAAACGAAATGGTCAAAACAATAGAAGGAATGAAGAAAATAGCATTAAAGAGAAAGCTTTGGAAAGAATGTGTGGATGGATAAAAAGAACTTAACCGAAATTTGACACTCAAAAGGGTACAAAGAAGGGGTGAAAAAGAAGCAGATAGTTGAGGAAAAGGTATAAAATGTGTCATAGTTCTTTCATCTTTACAGTTATGGATTAATCCCGTGTTGAGATCTTTATTTTACCTGTTTGGGAGGCTTAAAGCTAAACCCATTTTCCAACTTTTGGATAATTTTTGACACTTTAGCCGTTTACAAAATTTATAATAGCTTAGTCAATTTAGACAGTTTAAAACAAACCAACTCTCAAAATTTGAAAAATTTTGAAACCGTAAAAAATATTTTTCATACACCGCCAAAATTTATAGGTATTGTGGTATAAAATGATTAGTATATACAATATGTTATAAATTATAGACGAAGAAAGTGTTGTATATCAACAAAAGTTCGTTATAATTGTCTTTAAATAAACATATGCCGATAGTGTCTTAGGATGGCTAACATGTTCCTGTGGTAAAAGATAATCATCGAGAACTAAAGAGTCAGTGTTTTTGGGTATTGTAATTTAAACAAAATTAAGCATACTTGGGTATTTTAAAAGTTATCTATACAACATTATTTTCTCTTTTTTAATCTTTTATTAAGAAGAAGTAAATACACATCTTACTAGAGGTATTTCTCTTCAATGTTTATGTACTTTTGTCTTGGTTTTGGCATTTTTGTAAAACTGTTGCGTACCATTCTCTGAGTATTGCTTGTGAATAGCCCAATGCAGCTCGTTGTCGGAGAAAAGCCTGCAGGGTGGCAACTGATATGTGGCTGTACATTGTCGTGTAACAGTAGCGCATTACATCTCGTGGTAACGTCAAATACTTGGAGTTTCTTCAGTGACTCTCAGTAGTGATCAATGGTAATGCTCTCATAAAGTAGCAGATACTACATCAGTATAGATTTCTCCTAAAAGGCAAAGGTCTTTTGAAACGAGTGCTTCCATTTAATAGGCTGGCATTTATTTTCTACATCTTATGACGTCTACTGCGAACGTACGCTCAAAAAACATCTCCAGACCCATACTGTACAGCTACAGCAACTGATGGCATTCCTCTACATTGGATTGTGCACAAATATTTTGTCATCTTGAAGTCCTTGTAGAGTTTTAGAAGACAGAGTTTCAGAAAATAGATCTATTGCGTTCGTAAGTGCATCAAATGTGATTCGCCTGTTTGCTATTATTAAGTCGGGTTTGTATTTTTCGAACGCCCGCTGATTTTGCCTTTGAACTCCAAAATTCAACGAAACACAGTTTTGCTTGGTGCTAGGTTTTCACACATAGCTACTAATCTCGTGTAGATATACGAGGTCAGTACTCTTTTCTTCTATCTATGATTGTCATGGTTTTCGTTGAACTCGCAACCCAATTAATAACACGTTTTGCTTGTGCTAGGTTGCAATACTCTAATCTGTAGTTACGGCAGTACTCTGTCATCTATCATGATTGTCAGTACGCGAACTGACGCGCATTTCATAACTGATTGTGTAAATTTTTGCAGTTTAATCCTTGTGTTTTCATCATGGCAAATAGTCTATTGTCTAAGTTACAAATTTTCCCGTTTGTATTTGGGAACTCCAAATAGATATTCTGCTGGTCTGCTTAACCACAATTTCTGTTTAATAACGAGGTCAGTACTTTTCTCTACAATTGTATGTAGCTCTGTTTTACACCTTCAATTCAATTTCGGATTATATATGATGTGTCTTTATAGGCAGAATAATTTTTTGTACTGGCGGCGGCTCCCGGAAGCTTGTCCAACTCACATGCTTGGAAGTTAGTAGTTTTAAAATAAAGTTTTGTATATTTAAAAGCTCTGTTTGACATAATTGACAAGCTTGCATGACAACGCATTTACGTATACCCAGTTAAAGTTGAACTTTGACCTTTGACCTTTGACCTGTGTGACAGCGCTCATAATTTTTTATGATTATCTTTATTACCCGCTCTCAAACGAAAATTTTCCATCGCTTGCGGTTCCGGAATTATTACCTTTGCCTGTCGCCGGACAAAATTTGTCCTTCAGCGTATACATTGAAAGGCACGAACGATTTGCTTTGACCTGTGTGATAGCAGCAGCATTTAATTTTAATATTATATTTATTTAATTCAAAATATAGAAAATCGATTATAAGTTTCTTTTAAATAGTGGATTAAGATAACAATAGAACATTATAGATACATGAAGAGTTAAGATTTTTGAAGGATTCATAACCAATATGTAATTTCAAAGAAAGTAAAATTAGGAAACATGGACCAACTGCATAAGTAAGTTGTATATATTGCTGTCTCACAAAATTTTTAGTTGCATTTTTGGCACATTGAGTATCTTTGCCAGTCGAACCGGTACCACCGTTCAGATAGATCCGACACAACGTCCACGGCAAAAAAGTGCGTCTCTTTACGTATCACAATTTTCCAAAGAAATTTAATTTTTGTACTTCGTTTAGGTCGTGTAGGGTGAGGGCAGGATTTATTGGATGTCTTGTTGTACTCGACAAATTTGTCGTCGTTTATACTATAAGACTGATTGTATAGTTGACTAAAAGAACGCAAAATTAAATAAATTTATTTATTGTTTGATGATTATTAGAATTTTGACTTTTATATGCTATTGTTAACGTTATGTTAATAAGTCAGTATTACTACAATTGGTAATTGAGGTAATTTTATCAATATTATGGTACGAAAAATGTTCATTATAACCATCCTCCGCGGTTCATCCTGCAACCTTTGCACTCTTTTTTACATTTTGGTTTTACAACTGGTTTATAGAAGAATATTAGGGAATGGGGTGGTAATTTTAGTTTTTACTTTAATACAACGCCTTTAAGTCTCATCTACCCTTTGAAGTCGCACAAGTTGCATCTTAATTTGACAAACAATTGGACAGGCGACTGGGCTGGGCGCACGAGCGTTTCATTTATGCGCACCACAAAAATGTCCGCGTGCGTACCCCTGCCGCTTGCCAAATTTCCGTCTATTAAAATACAAGACACATGTTACCATTACACCAAAGTGTTGTAAAGGCGTTTTATAAGTAATAATAAACATGTAAATGCATTTGTTATAAATAACTTTTATACATTGATTAATCTTTCGAAAAATGTTTATATTAAAATTATGTAAATGCATTTGTTATAAATAACTTTTATATATTGATTAATCTTTCGAAAAATGTTTAATTTTCTTATTGTTATTTTTATGGTCGAATCTGTCTTAAAAGGTGTTTATTAATTTTTATGGTTAATTTTTTACAAATTAGTCGCATAGAAAAAATTCTCATTTTGTTTAAAGCAATAAATTTGTAATTTCAATTTTTAAAAACCCTCATTTAAAACTAAAAATTAAAATGAATATTTATTTTTTTGGCATTGCGTTTTATGTTACAATTAATGTAGTAACAAAATTTTCCAGCATATGCTTAATGTTATATTAAAATTAGTATTGCAGTAAACTTCTTTTTTAATTAAAAAAAACTTAATGATTTATATTAAATATATGTTTTGGTTAACAAAATTTATATCCATTTATTGAGCTTTGAAAGCTCAATACCTGGATCTTGGTCAAAAAATTAGAGGTCAAATCTTTCAAACGAATCACCAAAATCACTGCTAAGTTGTAATTTTTCAAAATTCAAAATTATTGCTATTTAAATATATTGTTAATGATATATTTATAAATATTTTTATGTAATAAAACACTTTTGATTCTTATAATTGAAAACATTTAAAGCAGGGGTATACTAGGAAATTTGTTTTATATAAATAATTTTCATATCACAGCCCAGACAGTGAACTTACTAATAACGATATAAAACGTTTTAGGACTATTCAGATAGAAGCAAATTGAAATGAACATACAACGCCTTGTAAAATGAAAAGCATAAATGAAAATGCTGTTTTCACCAGGTGGTAGTCTCTTAAAGGCAATTTGATTGTCTCTAAACTTGCAAAGGTGATCCGCTCTACGTAGATAGAAAATACAATTCTTACGCTTTCAAATAATGAATGGAATTGTTTGACTTGTTAAATATTGATAGGCTAGTAGTCAAAGCGGCAAAGAAGATAAGGATAGCAAATAAGGTGAAAAGCAGAAGAAGCTGGGGAACCCATACCTTTGCATGGCAACAAAAACCAAAATGTTTGCGGCATAGGAGCAGAAAATAGGAAGCTAAAGCAAAATTATTAAAAATTTTGATAAACCCAATAAATGATTAAAGTTACAAGTTACAAAACTATTTCCTATGTTTCACTAAATATACTAACTAAAGAACACAACGTAATGGGAAGATGAAAACAATACTTTTGTAAACTACTATTAAACAAAGCCAAAACAAACGAAATAGGGGTGAAGTTAAAGAAGACAAGCATGTCAGAAAGTATAACTTGCGAAAGATAATACTAACCAGAAAAGAAGAAAGTTGAAGTTAGAAAAAACATTTGGTCAATATGACTTATTGCAATTATTAAATGAAATACTTCTAACAAACAAAAATACCTTGTAATAGTATTTAAAGATGTAATGGTACCGGCTCTAGTCTACGGTAGTGAATCATGGACTTCATCAAACAAAAACAAATCTAGGGTTATTAGTGCAAAATGAGATTCTTAAGAGGGATAGAAGACGAAACTAAAAGAGATCAAATAAGAAACGATATATTTAAAGATCCTTTGAACACGAAAGCATTGATAACATTTATTCAAGAGTGGCATCTAGTTTGATTCGTCATATAGCGTGCATGGACAATAGAACAATTGGGAAGAACAGAGTAGGTAGACCGAGGAAGAAATTGGCAGAAGAAATAAAGATGGCAGTAATGGGGAGAGGCATAAACTGGAACTAAACTAAAAGAAAAGCCCAAAACAGAAAGAAATTATTTCTATTATTTATGTGCTACCCTTCTTATCTCGACTATTTTGTCCAAGTTTTGAGCAGTTATGAATATCATTATCGCTTCGTAATTTTGCTGGTTAATTTTTAGAATGTTTAGTCAAACGAAACCACTATCTTGATCTATAACAGTGGACCACATACTGGAAGAATTCAAATTCTACTGAATAGTGAAAGTGATAGTGTAGCACCTTATTTTCTAATCACATTCAAGAAACAACTTCAAATTTTCTTCCTAATAACAGATACAATTAAAAAAAAATTTAATTATTTATTTTATTTAGAGCGTTCAAAAATGTTTGGCACTATAGTTGATTTTCCTCACTAATCTTCTATTAGGAAGAAGCAAGTACACGTTTCAATGTCACCATTCTCTGCATTCTCCATTGTTACAGCAGTTTTCGTAAAGTTGCTGTAAGACGTTCTTTGGCAAGGCACAACTTGTGGCGCCGACTGAAACTCGTTTATTGGAGGAGAACTTTGCTCACTGAATCAAAGATATCGTAGTCTCTCGACTTAAAATCCGACAAATGAGTGATGTAAATCAGTATGCTGTACTCGAGTTGAACGAACGCGTTGCGTCTTTATTTTCCGCAGCAATGTTTTCGTTGTCTCGTGCCAGAGCCGTGCTTTGAGACACTTAAATAAGGTTTCCGAATCGACATTGCATAGTTACAGCAACTGTTGCCGTGATAGTAAGGTAAAGCCATTGTTAAAAGTTTCTTGTTATCTTCAACTCCTGTTGCATCCGTTAGTGCATCAAATGTGACTTATCTGTTTGCTATTACCTAGTCAGATAAGCGCTGATTAATGTGTGGATGCGTTTTCTTCGCATGGACGATGGTTTTCCTTATTCAGTACAGTCGTTGTCACACTTTAACTCCGTATGCGACTCACGTAGATGTCAAAAACAGACACTTCTTTCCTTTAAAGACACCACTAGTATCCATTATCTGCTTTTATGGTTTTCCGTTTTGTCCACCATTACACTCGCAACACTACATGTATAACTCTGTACATCAGCTCCTGTGCCTTCCAGCAACGCTATCTAGTAGCATGGCGTGGCACTATAGTCTATTTTCACACACCCACCAAATAAAATTTTAATTAGCGACAACCTGAGTTTGAGGGAAATTTCTAATCATTTTCGCTTAAAATTAAAAATATAAAATATTTTTATATGTAATAGCGGCCGTAAAGCATTTTAAACGTCGCACCTTAAGCTTTTAAGGCCAAACAAAGCAATAGCTATGAATTACCCGATTATAACATTTAAAGCCACTGCTTGCGTGTTGCTGTGCCCTGCGGCCGCTCGGAGTGCACATTTGCTTGCGACACTTTAAGCTAATGGGTTTATGGTGGGGCTAAGCAGAAAAATTGCCAGATTATCCCGGAGCTTTCGAAATGTCCGCCGTTATTGCCAGCTCACGGAAACGATATTTACGGGCCCGGCGCATTTCCCGCATTGTCATCTGGATGGTCTAAAAGCTTTCCGGGAAGTTTTTCTTTTATGTGCCCGAGAGCACGCAACACAAATCAAGCCGTCGACGTGGCAAGTCGAACGCCACTTCTGCGTTGCTGAAGTTTCGCTGCCCTCGTTTCCGCCGGCTTTTTATAAAACTGAGCAGAATACACGAGATGAAACAATAAAGCTGTGGGTTTTAGTTTCTTAGTTACAACTTAAAAAATCTTGCGGTGTGCAGGTTCACAAATTATCTAGAAGAGTAAAAAGGGCAGCTTTGCTGCTCAAACCATTCGGGGCTCGCCCTGAGGTAGGCGCGCGACGCCGACCGATTCGGCAAATATTTAACATTTAAATTGAAAAGTTGTGAAGGGGCCGAATCAAACTTGGAGACAATAGCGGCTCTGAATAAAACATGTAATGGAAACGCGGAGCAGTTGGTTATTTAATCGATCGGGTGTGAGAAACTGGAACTGGGGGAATTCTCATCGATATGCTGTTTGATATGAGTTCGGAGAACAAGCATGTTTTTGCAAAATAAAAAGTATAGAGTCGGCCAGAATCAGTTTTGCTTCTTTTGCTGTTTTTTATTTTTAGACAAACATTCGCAAATTTGCCTAGCCTTCATATAGCATCTAAGCCTCCACATCGTACTCATCAAAAAATATTTAAATAACTTACGTTCTTTAGTTTTCAATAAATACATTTTATTGAAAGTACATTTATAATAAAGCTTTACAATAAACCTTTTTAATCAGCTTCAAATCCACGTATGGCTTCTAACGGAATTTCCTCATACATATGCTGAATAATTTTCTTAAACTGGTTGACATTGCAATTTTAGTCACCAAACTTATACAGCATGTCAAACCACACGAAGAAGTCCATAGGGTTCAAATGTGAGGAGCTTGAATCATGTTTCCTTTATGGGCTGGTGCTCCATCTTGTTGGAGACTTCCATTTCGTAGTACTCGGCATTAATTTTAAAATATTTGTCGATAAACATCAATATAAATTTACCGTGCATACAAAAGGCTTCTCTTCATTGCTGAGGTTGTACTCTAAAATTGAAGAACTTTTCTGGAAGGTTCTCGATCGTTACTAATCGCATTGATCTTTCCAGACTAAAAAATTTACCATCAGAAGCCACAAATACATAGTTTCTGGGAAGGTATTGTGTTTGGTTCTTCTGGCATCTTTCTTTTAATTGCCATAAGCCTTACGTTGTTTTTATAAGCGTGATATCCTAGATAAATTTTCAAAATGTTTTACGAAGAGAAGGTTTTATTAATTATTGTTTTATAAATAAAGTCACGCTTGATTTCGAGCTTCTAGAAAATATTTAAAAATTTAACCAGTACTTTCCTATATACGTCAAACTATTACCAATGCATGCATAGTCTATTTGCGTTGGTATGCGTGTATGCGAGCGAAAAACGCATGCAAATGTATTGAATACGGTATATATGCACATACATGACACAAAGCAAGAGACTCTCTATCTTATCTCTTCGCTTGTGGTGAGGTGGGTGAACTAAATAGCCCACTAAGCCACTGCTAGTTCCAAGCCTGAGTAAAGGAGAATTTAACCACAAAAGGTCATTTGCATCTTCTAAAAGGATGGATTTAGTGATCATAACCACATCAAATAATACAAGACCAAACAAAATAGAGAAAAGAAAAAGAGCTTAATTACCATAGCAGCACTGAATGTAAGAAGTACTACTTTAAAAGCACAAACGAGAATTAATTAAGAAGCATATAACAGTTATATCCTAAACCAAAAAGAAATAAAGAGAATAAAAGAGCTAAAGAATTAAAGAAGTAAAATGCTAAGCACAAAAAATTAAAATCTCATATAGAAAGCTACACATTTCAAAATTAACTAATTGAAACATTGAGAATCAGACCTAAATAGGGATATATGACCCTTTGTGGAGTATATGACTATAACAAAGAAGAAATAGCGAAAGCCATATATTTTATAAGAATCAACTGATTCTGACAAGAGTTTGCAATTCCATAGTTTGTAACCCAACTGTTTGATATTAAGCACAATTAGAATTAACTCAATAAACAAAAAACAAAACAAAACAGAGTTGTGTAAACTATATATTTAGCACAAATAAATATTAATAACAAAGTAACATTAAAGATGAATGAAACAAACAAAGAAATTGATAAGAAAAACAATGCAAACATGACTAAATAAATTAAATACGTTTGGCGGCAGGTCAGCTGTGAACTCTCCAGACTACGGGAAAAGTGCTGTTGGGATCAAATGTACAACGGAACATCTAAAAGAGACTTACCGCGCGTAACGTTCTCTTGCAGCCTGGGCGGCAGATGTCAGCGTGCCTTTGCTTGGCGGCAACAATCCGGGGTGAGTTTTTTCTTGGCCAGACGTATTGGAGCATCCCGGACGGGCGCGGAACACAAAAGGCAATCGACAGCGCGCTATCGGGTTGTCAAAACCTGGTCAGCCTCGGTTGGCCTCACAAGGGTTCGAACTGGAATGCCGGACGGCGGTAAAAATTTCATTTAATTGCGAATAAGGGTGGACAAGCGGACAAATCAAGGTTGCGGGTAGAGATGGGATTAGCGACAAGGGGGTTTAGAGATATGCATGAAACACAGTAGAACCGCAGTGAAATGAAACGTTGAATATAAAGGAATAGCAATTAATTGATTTATACATAAAGAATAAAATAAAAATCACAAGTACTTGCTTTGGGAAGACATTGATACATAAATATACCTAGAGTAAAATAATGGCAAAGATCTTTAATTGGATGTATTACAGTTAACGATAGTCTAATAAACTGTATATGTATACGTATATAAAAGAGCCGAACTAAGCACGCATCTCTGTCTAAAGATCAGTAAAATAAAATTACAGGAGAAAAAGAAAAGAATACGAAATCTACTTCTATTCCTTCAATAAGTGAAGGAATAGAAGTAGAAACCAAAAGCATAAGAAAAGCAGCAAAAGAAGCTTTAGGCAAAAGATTACGAGTAGCAAAGAAAAAGGGCTCTAAAATATAGAATAATGAATTAGAAATGGCAGTAAGAGAAAAAAACACACTCAAGGTAGATTTAAGATGAGAACGACGAAGAAAACAACAAGAATATGAGATAAAAGAAATATGACACCAAATGACTTGAATACTACAGCCGTAAATGGGGCTAACATAGAAGAATCAATAATAGAACCATTTACAGAATGCGTAGATCCTTTAGTGATGGAAGAATTGGGAGAAGGTGAATTAAACGCAGAATTATACAAATACGAGGTTTATTTATTTAACGCGAGTTGGTAAAAACAAGAACACCAATAAGCTATAATCTTAGGATTATACAATTGATGTATAAAAAATACTAGGAACAACACAGAGAACTATAAAGGAGTTAGTTTATTTAATTTAGTTTACAAAATTTATTAAAAAATAATAACAAACGATCACAGACAGTAGCAGACAACATACGAGGTGTGGCAGAAAAGTAATGAGACTGATTTTTTATTTACCAAAGTTTTTATTTTTTAAACATCAATGTTATCCCCTTCAAAGTAGTTCCCTTGGGCAGCTACACACAAATCGAGACGTTGTTCCCACTGTTGGTAGCAGCGCTGGAAGTCTTCAACCGGTATGGCCTTCAGCATGTCCGTTACAGTCTTTTGGATGTTTTCGAAAGTCCCAAAATGACGTCATTTGAGGACATTTTTCAGTTTAGGAAAAAGAAAAAAGTCACAGGGACTGAGGTCAGGTGAATAGGGGGGCTGGGTAACCACAGGAATGCCTTTTGGGGTCCCTTTCGTATGTGCAAATGTTCAGTCAAAATTTGATGAACGGTAAATCTGATCAAATTTAATTGTTCACTCAACATTCTTAATGTTAAACGACGGTCTGATCTCACAAGAGTGTTCACACGTTCGATGTTTTCGTCGGTTTTCGAAGTTGAAGGCCTTCCTGAAATTCCGCTGTTCCATTTTCCGTGACGCACAACCAAAATACAACTTCACTAATAGCAGTGACAAAAATCACGTAGTTAACGGAACAAGTTGAAACTGAGCTATGGGAGGGCATTTATACACGTGCTCTATCAAGGACAGCAGCGTAGCGTTGCCAGATCGCTTGCAGTGTTGCCAGTCTCATTACTTTTCTGCCACACCTTGTATGATACAAAAAAGAACATAATTAGGTCTATGAACACATCTGACATTCATTTATTTAGAAAAAACTTTCGATTACATAAATAAAAAAAAACTAAGGAATTTCATACCATTTGATAATAGCAATATAAAATTGCTACCACGGCGCAAGCTTTAAAATAGATGGAGGAACTAAATATAAAAGGGGAAAAGAAGAATTACGACAGTACTTTTTAATTTATATAAAGATCAGGTCATAACAAATTGGGAAAAAATGCTCCAAAACTTTGGCCCTGCTACTCATGTTCGATTGTACTTAGGGCAGTCATCAATAATGTCGGTTTCAATGAAACTATGATCTATGATCTATGATCGGTTCAGTAAAATAACGTTTTCCCATTTTGTTTTTCCTGGAGGGCCATGACCATGATTGTTATGATCATCCGTCTCTATAACAACTATTGTGTAGTCGCCAGCTCACTATTTTTACAAAAAATGACAAAAAAACTTACATGAGGCAACTACATAAGTATATAATAAATAGAAAAATTAAAAAAAAAGTTTTGTTTAGAAACTAATACCATGGGTTTTTGGTATGAAATATTTAAAGATCTACATGCAGCATTCTTGCAATAAAAATAAAAAAGTAAATCAAGATGAAAAAGAGTTGAAATGTAATAAAGATAAGGAATTTTTGAGGAAGAAGATTAAGAAAATAGAAAATAATTCCAGATTATCTCGGCCATATTAATCCTCCGGTGTAAATTATAATTTTATTGTGTTCAGTTATTGTTAAACTCTCTTTAAAATTGGAAATATTGTAGTCGTCTCTTCTTGGGTATGTGGTACAGCAGGTGTTTCTTTTAAAACTTTTCTGAATTCCTCCTTTTTCTCTTACCGCCAGCTCTTGACGTATGTCTATACCAAGTGCGTTCCATTCCACCATGGGAATTGTAGTGAGTCCAGCTACTGAAGATTTGGCGTGGCGTGTAATCTGCGTTCCAATTCTCTGTTCGATGGATTGCAATCAGGGATTTGTGAAGGTGAATCCAGTTTTTTAACATCAATCCCTTTAAACCACGACAGAACAACCTTTGCTGTAAGGACAAAATAGTTATCCTGTTAGTACAAGAAAGGCCCTCTCTAAATTATCCCCAAAGTATTGGAAGCACGGGGTTGTCAAAAATCTCAAGATACATCTCAAAGTTTATCTTTCCGATTAGAGCAATCGTAAACTGTGATGCCTCCACCATCAAACTTGACTGTTGGCACAATATCTAACTCAGGCGCGTTCATTGAATTGACAGATCGTATAGCGAGATTTATCATTCCATAGAACTTGTTTGCATGTCGGTGAACTTTGCACCATGCAAGGAACGTTTGCTTTGACCATGTTTTTCAGCCATTAACAAACAATCTCAGCGTTAGCAACGACAAAATCACGAGCTATTGTTGCCACCGAAGACATCTAATTTTTCATCACTATCCACCTCTTTAGGGTTCAACAGATTTTTAACTTTATGCGATTTACCACTTTGTTTCATATCCCAGACATCATTTACAGTTGATTTAGACTCCTGTTGCAAGGCCGATATTTTAAGAACCGATTTATTGCAACGATGACACCCAACGATCATCCCACGTTCAAAATATTTCAATTTTGTCGACTCATGGTCTGTCTAGCATACGTGTATGATTTATCTATGTTGCTACCTCTGCTCTTATCTCGTATCAGTGCACACAACAGGCAAATACACTTCTTCAGAAAGCTGTTCGAACACTTTTGGCCATACACTGTACATGGCACTCTATATAAACCCCCAAAGATTTGGTTTTTACGTCACTTCGGTTCAAGATTAATTATGTTATACGATTTTGCCAATGAATCAAAGACTGTCTACTGTGCCATAACTTGCTCCTAATAGTCCCATCTTAATCAATCCCTTGGTGGCAAAAACCAAACGCGTTCCAATACAAACTATTTGAATTATGCATTGCTGGTTAGGTCATCAGTAGCCCGGAAACCAATGAATTATTCACTCCTGGTATAAATATCAAATTGTGCAGTAACTCAAATTTATATCTAGAAAATAAAGCGCACATAAATGACACATTGGAAGAAGAAGCTTCAAGAAATTTATGTTCTCTGCTTTTTCAACTACATACATATGGGAAATCTGGACTATGCGAATTAAGTTCTGCTAACACTTAAAGAGGGCAACAGCGCAGCCTTCATCAGTGATCGTTATTTCAGTATTTAAATTAGACAACTTCAATCTACTCATTGTTTATGCAAGGTATATTTGCAGACCTATTTAATATATGCCTTACGTCATGAATTATTTTGTATACATAAAGAACGTACGCAACTACTTTATGCCAAGATAATCTTTAACTGTCCTCATGTATCTGGAGTGTCATATCCTTCAGATATTAGGGAGAAATTTAGGTATTATATATTTGTTTGAATATACATCATAAATCCGTCTTTTTCTAATTTGCTAGTTGGGTACGTTTCAGCTCTTCGTCGTCGATGGTCGTTTCCCGTTACAAATCTGTCCACAAAGAAAGAAATTAATATTATTTTTGGTTTGTCCATTTGGTCATATCCATATTTATTTTTTAGTTTAGTTTCCTCCTTTATTGTTTTTGTTGACAAGTCCGCTGTTATTTCGTCACATTTTTACCAAATCTTCATGTTGAAGTCATTTTTATTGATAGTAGATTTTGCAATATTTACCGCTATTATAATAAAAACCGCAATTTCTTCATCTTTATGTGTTGAAGTTGATTCATTTAAATAAAATATTTGGAAATATTCTTATATGTTGTGTCAGGTCCTTTTTTATTAAGAAACCCATTTTTGTCACATTTCTTCTTTTTTTTCTTTGCAGTACAATTGGTTTCTTGATTATAGTTTTTGTTTTTGTCTTGTTTTTGAGAATCCTGAGTACCCCAGGTGCTAATTTTTTTAAGTTTGTATATTTTCTTTTTTTGCTACCTAGCTACTATTATTTGTTACTGTATATGTGATCAAGTAGCAGCTATATACTCATCTATGATTCTCGTAGAAAGAGGACTACGGAGAATTACCCATACCCAATCAAGACTTGCTTTTTGGGAAACCCATGTTTTATCTTTTAAATCCAATCAACATTGTATTTTCCCTTTATTTATCCTACCTACACGCACCAAGACGTATGTCAACCATACCTCTCAAATACAAACTCAAAACATTACTTACGAAAAAAAGTGACTTATTCATCTTAGCTCTCAAAAGTAAAAAAAAACTGCATATTGTACCTTGGCCTTTAAAAAACAAAATTTTGACTACATACGAAGACATGTGTTCCTTTTCCTCTATAAACAATAAGGATAGCCCTAGCCACCGGTTCCTCTGGAAAAAACAAAAGAGACAGCCAGTGCAAGTGGCCTAAAAAATAGCTCATTTACATTTATATGCCACTGGTTATATTTAAGTGGGGGAGAAGGTAGGGCTTACAAGGCGCAAAGCGCCTCAACGCACACTGTTCGAAATCTTTACTATCTCATAATTTTTTATTAAATTAATTAAAAAAAAGACAAGGCTGCTTCGCGGCCTTGTTACAGTAATGAAACTAATTATCCTTATAATTCAATTAAGATGAGCTTAACAAGGGCGATCACCAAATTTGCAGCCCATGCAGCAACTTGTTGATATGTCCTAATACACAGTGATTTAAAATTAAATTTGAACCCTCTTTTCTTCTGTGAACTCAAATTCTCACAGCAGCAGTGATGAAGGAGAAAATCCAGCATTGTATTTAAAAGGAACTTTTACTGTCATTGGAGGTTCTCTTACACGATCGCTTTTTGAGTGATAATTACGAGGAGTATTTTATTAACTTTTAATAAAGACTCGGTTAGGAAGAACCATGTTAATTGAATCATATCAATAATTTTTGTATAAAAATGTATAGAATCGCATTAACTGAAAACTCCGGAGATAAAAAATTATTTTTTTTGATACTATGCAGGCTCCTATCAGTATGCAGTTATCACACAAGAAGAAACATAACGAATAATAACACCACTATTAAGTGCACGCACATTGTTCTACAGTGTAGTAAATGGACAAGGAATTATCACTTGTGAGACTAAATTTTTATCACCTCTTTGGTTAAGAATGTCGCCATTTGTTTTACACAAACTTTGTTCGTATTGAAAACGAAAATACCTTTCGTTTCTAGAGTTTTCATCAATTCCATCTGAAGACTAGTCGAGATCTTAGCAGACAACTCTATGGTCAAATCTGCCGTTTCCTTTGAGCGGTTTTGACGTTAGTACTTAGGCGATTAGACTGTCATCCCTGGGCGCAATATTTAGCAACGCATCAGCCTTGACAAAACACAATAAATAAAATAGTGTATTAAGTAATCTTATCTTATGTGATAAAAGAAGTTTGATTATATTTTCGCCAGTATTTAAAACCGCACCTACATTAGCGCCCGCTCTACGCACCGCCGACACTTACGTGAGTCTACACCGCTACGATTTTTGCTTATTTGCACCCAGAGAATACTGTCAATGGAAAACAGGCTCACCACGTGGACAGAATACCTCCCACAAATAGAATAGTCGGGAAATTACACCGACAGCTGAAAGGCGCAACTAATTATCACAAAATTAAAGTGGAATGTTGCCAGTTGCCTCATTCGGATACGAGCCTTGCCCCCCAAATTTTAGATTTAAAATTAACGGCAGGTCCAAATGACGTACCAACGCACGGAGCAAACACCAGAATCGTTCCAAGGAAAATTTCGCCCTGCCGATAAGACACGAGGGTAAGGGTACAGAAACATTTGGTCAAAAATCTCGTTCTTTTTCAAAACTAGTAACTAGTGCTAAGCTTCCAAACAGAAGCTCGTTTTATTTACATGCACATGGCAGCTACTTCAATCTAGACTTTTTGTTACTAATTTTGTCATAAAATTCGTTTTTTGCTAACCAGCCCAATAATAATAAATTCAAAATGTTTCAATATGTTTAGACTTGCGTCGTATAACAAATATAACATTGCTCCAGTCTTTCTCTAAATTTTACTTTGAACGCCGTTTTTCTAAGTGCTTTTCGATAAGCAACCCTTTCAGGGTTCTTCTTAACCATGTAATGCTATAGACTTTTAAAAGTCATTTGATTGCTTTAATTCTACTGTAATACTCTTTCTGATAAGAGCATAATCATTTTTCCAAATTGTACTGTCGCTTGATCGTCCTTTATCAAAGTTGTTTGTCTTAATTGGACAATTTATTTATAGCTTTTGCTTCTTAGTACCCCTTTTGGCTTTGAAGTGGTGGCAAAGGAACACCTTTCTAATTCCATTGAAAGAACAACACTCAGAAAAAATATTAATGGAAAGTTGAAGGGTATATTAGTAGGGTTAATTGTAATTTTCTCTCTACCGTCCGCATATTCCTACTTTTATCTAACTTGGACAGTAAATTCTTGTTTTATATTTATCATCTTCTTGTATATCGCCATTTTAAAATTGTAGCTTTTAAAAACTTCTGTTTTTAACGCAAGGATATTTTAGTTTCAGTCTCGAACTTTTGTTTAGAATAACCGAAGATAACTCTCATAACTTCAGCTTTTCCTGAAGATTAACCTGTGAGTTCTATATTTTTGTAATCCGAATAATTTTCTTTGATGCAAAAGTCATAAAATCTAAAGGCTTGCCAACCAGATTAAAAGGCTGTAAAAAAACATGGAGTGGTATTTTATTTTAAAGCACAATAACGGTAAACAAATGTAGAATTTTAAAAACCAGAAGCCATGTTAATATACGAGGTTTGTTCAACAAGTAACCCAACTTATCTTCTAATTTTCCGGGCGTATGTTTTATTGGTCCCGAAGTTAGACAACTATATGAAGAAAAAGTAGCTCAAAAACTGACAAATAAACAAGAAGAACTAGAAACCGAATTATGGGACCTAAATAAGAGATGGAAAGTTATGAAGGAAATAATTCTTAATACAGCCAAGGAAATGTGTGGTCTAAAAAGAATAAATACTATCAGTAAAATGAAAGGAACAAGATGGTGGAATGAAGAGGTGAAAGGAAAGGTGAAAGAAAAGAAAGACGCTTGGCGAAGATATATCAATAAAAAAAATGAAGAAAACAAACAAGAATATAATAGAAAAAGAGATGAAGCAAAACAGAGTGCAAAGGAGGCCGAAAGAAGAACATGGGAGGAATTTGGAACACAACTACAAGAGAATTACAGAAATAACAACAAGAAATTCTGGCAAACCATCAAAGGACTAAGAGGGAAATATAGCAAACCATTCTGGAACATCAAAGATAAAAATAATAAGCTACAAACAGATACAGGAAATATACTAAGGACTTGGAAAAACTTCTATGAAAGAAAATTTAGAAAACAAGAACAAGAAGATGAAGAAATAGAAATAAATAGAGACCAAGAGGAAGAGGAAGATGAAATAATAAACTTAACAGAGATAGAGATGAAAAATGCTATACGAAGGATAAAAATAGGAAAGGCAGCTGGAAAAGATGAAATAGCTCCTGAATTAATTAAATACGGTGGAGAAGTATTAGGAAATTGGCTATTAAAAATATACAACCAGGCATGGAAAGAAAAGACAATCCCAGATGAATGGCAGCAAAATAGAATTGTCCCGATCCTAATAATTACAGAGCCATATATCTAGCATCAGTAGTTCTATGAGCATATACAAGAATTACTGGAAAGCAAACTAAGAGATCTAATAGATGACAAACTAGAAGAGGAACAAGCGGCTTTTAGGAAGAACAGACAAATACAATGATCAAATATTCATACTAAGAATAATAATAGATAAACTTTTAGAAGTGAACAAACCAATATATCTAGCCTTCCTCGACCTAACACAGGCTTTCGACACGGTCCCGAGACAAAGTATATGGAAAGCACTAGAAAAATTAAACACACCCAGAGAACTTATTGGAAACATTAAAGGAGTTTTTAAGAAAGTGAAAGCAGAAGTAAGACTAAATGGGCAAACATCGGACACTTTCCTCATAGAAAGAGGAATAAAACAAGGGGATAGCCTCAGTCCTCTACTTTTCAATGTAGTAATGAATACAGTAATAAAAGAGAGTAAAAGAAGAACAAAAACAACTAAAATCAGAAACTGGAAAATGAGACCTGTGAAAGTTCCATTCTCTGATCCATGCAGATGATATTGTCCTAATCGCAGACGAGAAACGAAAGCTACAAAAATAAATCAATATGTGGAACAATCTCATAAAGAAACAGGTATGACAATAAACGAAGAGAAGAGTAAGATAACGTAATAAGTAAAGATGACCAAGAAGATATACAATGTAGTGGAAAAATAGTAGAAAAAGTAAATAAATTCGAATACCTGGGCACAATAATAAGTCAAGATGGCAAGATAGATAATGAAATAAATAATAGAATCACGAAAGCAAATAACGTATATTACCAACTAAATGAAACAATAGTAGGGAAGAGAAAAATTGAAAAGAAGACCAAAATAAATATATATAAACAAGTCTTTATACCTACCTTAACATATGCATCAGAGAGCTGGACAATCAATGAAGGAAACAAGAGCAAGATCCAAGCAACAGAAATGAGGTACCTTAGAAAAGTAGCAGGAAAAACAAGGATAGACCGGATCTGAAACACAAGAATTAGAGATACACTGGATATTACACCACTAGAAAAACTAATAGAGCAAAAACAGCTGCAATGGTTTGGACATGTCTACAGGATGGATGAAACAAGAATAACAAAACAAGTTATGGAGGCAAGACCAGAAGGCAAAAAAGGAAGGGGACGACCACGTATGCAATGGATGGATTATATCTACAAACTTGGAATAAATAGAGGAAAGACGGAGCAAGAATTAAGGAAACTGGCCACCAACAGACCTGAATACAAGAAATGGCTACAAAACCCAACGCCATAAGACACAAAGGGTTGTGATTAAAGAAAGAAAGAAAGAAAAGTTCAACAAGTAACCCAACTTATCTCTCATTTTCCGGGCGTATGTTTTATTGGTCCCGCCGATCCTTGAAATGTTTTTCTCCTCGACTAATACACTGAATCTAGCTGTGATGCAACCTTATTGGAGCAGTTCTTCTAAGTAGGTTTTGAAAATAGATTAGAACTACTCTCTTTCAAAACTAATTTTAATTTGTGGAACGTGAAAGTCAGTTTGTGTTCAATTGGAAGTTAGGGAGACTGAGGTTGATGAGAAATTATTTGATTTTTACATATTTTCCACCACTTTTAAAAAGACCAAACTACTCATAACATTGAGTACGGCTTAGACTTACTTTAATATTCAAAATTTTACGCAAAATATTAGTGTACAACATTATTTCCATAAATTACTCTTTAAGTAAATAAAAAAATAACTCGAGAACAAAAAATTTTAAGGTTCGTTTATTTGTTAAACAGATCTTTTGAAAACACAGAAATACTGTAAATTTTGTTAATTTTGTGTATAGATTTATAACTAAAATGCTGTTTTTGTTTAATCTCTTTAAATAGATGGTTACTACATTTATCTGTCTATGGAAAACATAACTTTTGGCGCACAATCTACTTTTTTTAGCTCCTATAACTTTCAAACTTAATCTATACAAGCAATTGTAACGCTTCGCTCAATTAATCTCTAGTGTTTGTAGCCCGAAGCAAGCGCGCACTAACGCTCTACAAGTAAGTTGTACATAGCAATGTAATCAGCTATCGAAGGTCAATCGTTAATGCAGCTAACTGTATTATATTACAATTATTATTTAATAAACATCAAAGATAAAAAATAAATTTTATACGCAAATTTTAAAGTGCAACAAACATTGCCGGCCTGCCCGCTAATTTCGCAGTATTTGAAAGTAGCGCGAGGTGAACAAATCCCAATTGAAAGCAATTCCCTTAATTGTTGCGTGTCGATGTAAATAAAAACAGAGCGCGATTAAAATTTAATTATAAAGCAGGTAATTACAGCCTCAAATTTAGATAGCATTGTGTACCTGGCGCTAATTAAAAATTCCTCCGCCGTAAACTCTTGGACCCTAAACAAAAGTGGCTATTACGCACAAACCCGCATTTATTACCGAAACACACACACATGAAGCCCGAAAAGTCTAACTTTGTTATTAATTAAACTTCGTAAACGTTTTTTGGAGTTGGGCGCTGTCACTATAACGGATGTGTTCGCTCTAGAAGCGCGTCGTTTTGCGTTAGCGGCTAACAAGCGGGAGCAGGGCTTGCATGAAGGTTGTTCCTAAACTTTGTGAGCTACAGGATGTTCAAGTAGCTTTAATACGAAAATTACGTTACATCCAAGATTAATGATATTTATGGTCCCCTCCTTGTGCCTTTTGGACTAGAAGTGAAGTTTAATGAGATGGAAAATATCAAAATTGTAACACACTTTGGATGAATAAAAAAGAGCTTTTTGAGGTCTGCCATTGTCATGAAGCAGTACAGGCGTGGTAATATTTTTCTGAGCCATCCAATTCTGAATGCAAGTCTTAGTAAATTTGATCATACGAACCCCGTCCTTTAACTTAAATGGCGCTATATTTGGTGCTTGTTCTCTAACTTTCAACCACAATCTCCAAGGGTTGCAAATGGGTGGTGAGTAAAGCCTGATTTCGGTTTTTAAATTCTATATTTGTTCATCGTTATTTTTCGTTAATATTAAATATCAATTTTTGTTTTTCTGTTCGATCTTTGGGGAAGAAATCACGTTTTCACCAAGTTGGTGAATAAATGTGGTATTACCAAAGTGAAGAATGTTTCAATAAAATTTTAAAATATCACAAAGACTGTAAAGTATATAAAGCGCTGTCCAAACGGGCTTAAATTACAAATATGTGGATGGTAAAGACCAAATTACAGTTAATCTCACAAAACTTAAACTACATTTTTCAAGTTTCCAGTAATATTTTTCATGAGTGTTGTTCTTTCAAGGAGATTTGAAACGGTGTTCCTGTGTCATCATCCCAAAAGCCAAAAGTCTCTTGATTTCGTACGAAAATGGATAAAGTGATGCTAGGAACCAAAGCTGCAGATAAATTATCCAGTCGATAAAGAGCGAGCAAGCGACGGTACAATTTGAAAAAAAACGTATAGCATTACACGGTAAGAGACCTGGAAAAACTGCATTGGTGGACAGAAAAAAATTAAAAAGGAACTAGAGCAACGTTATATTTACTCACTAAGCTTCCTTTTGGGCTTGGTCTCCTTTGAAGCGGCCCTGTCCTCTAAAAACTCCCCCAGCGCTCTATTAAACACTCCATCAAGCTGCGTATTTGTGGTTGTTCTATATAGAACCTCAAATGAAGAAAAGATAGCCGTAATATATAAAAAGAGTTTGCTATAGTATGGAGGGTGGTTGTTACAAGTAGAAAATGGAATCGATATATTAAATCGGCTTTCACGCCCACTTTTATTTATTCGTCCACAAGAGCCCATGAGACAATTTAGTACAATAAATATACAGGACTATTTTCAACTCTTGCGCGACGTTGAAAAATTTTAACGTATTCGTTGAACAAGTTTGGACTAACAAAAAGACAAACTTTATGACGAACTTGGCAATGAAAATATTGTCATTATTAAAACTATACCAGAACACGACTATCCTTTGGAAATAATTATTAATAGATAACTTAAATTGCCGTATAAATAAAATGAGCGTTGGTTGAAGAAAGAGCGAGATCGAGTACTTTCAATCGAACATTTCTGTACTCTCACCCTCGCTTGTTACACAAGTAGCGAGGTGTTATCAGGCGGCGACATTTATTCAAAACGGTTTTTGAGTTTCAACCTGTTGTTAATTTTAAATCTGAAATTTGAGGGTAAGAGCATGTTGCCCACCATACTCGAATAAAATAACCGACAATATTTTGTCCCAATTGTTTGCTTCGTGATACTTTTAAGTTCTCAGTGGGATTGCTTGGCCATCCTGTTGGTTTGTGGCAAACATGTGTTTTTTCGTGACGGTATCCCGAGCGCTGACGAGCAAACACCGTAGCGATGTAGGCTCACGTAAGGTGTCGGCGGTGCGTAGAGCGGGCTAACTTATGAAAAACTGATTTAGTACTGGTACGGTTATAGTAAGCTACGGAGTCAACTTATATAAATTTAGACTACAAAGCTGCTACGTATTATTCCACAAGTTATTCGACTAAGGATGTGTAACCATCATACTAATGTGAGTACTTAATGAACTACCTCGAAAATCTCTGGTGCGTCAGGGTGCCATTTAATTTACTAGATCACTTGTTATCAGTTCTAAATCTGTGGTTTAACAGTAAGAGGGCGTTTACGCCCCTGAAATATGTGAGAGAAAGTCCAAAGCAGAACCCAATCGGCGTGTTTTATGTTCTTCAGACACAGAAATTGTGATATCCAAAATTTTATATCACTACTTCTCACAAAACAGTCCGAGAAAATTGAGGAAAGTGTATATAGTGTTAGTGCGTCTATCTTTAACATCTTCACTCATCACGTTTGGCCCGTTAACATTCTACAATTTGCGATGCATCACAGCTGCCGAAAGTTTTCTCGCACACAAAAATCGCATTACTGTACGCATTTTACATTTGGTAGGAACACAACCTTCTTCTTCCACTCCGCATTACCTACTGAACTATTGCGCATGCGCAAACAGATATTTTTCCAACTTGCCCTTGTATTTCTGCTTCATTTACTAGGTGGTACAGATTATACCAAAATATCTATTTTAGGGGTGTATTTTTTCTTTTTTGATAAATAATTTTTGATATTGAGTATTGCTGGAGTGCTCAAGATTTTCTAGACAATGCACAGAAGAATAGGAGAAAGTTATTGAGGGTAGAGAAATGACTTTGAACTACCAGTATATTAGTGTTTATAAGTTTTTTCTATTTCATCCATTTTTAAAGAAAGTTTAAAAATACTGCATTATAAAGCTATCGTTGTTTAATTGTGTCGTTCGCTTTGTCAAATCGTCAATATACAAGGGCGTGTTTTTAAAATATCATAAGGTAACCAGATATCGTATCGGTAGTTTTTTACAATGTACAAAATTGAAAGATACATTAATATATAGTCTGAAGCAAAACTTTCTCTCTCTATTTTTCAGATCTTTAATGTGTTTTGAAGACGTTATCGGCTAAGCGACATATCTTATGTTTGATGCATCGTTGAAGCGTATTCTGAAGCTCTTCATTGCTCTTTCTAACGTGTATTGTATTTGATATGACTTAGAAAGTTCTAGCACAATGTTTCGAAACATCAGACTTGAGAAATGGGTATAAAAGATCCGGCAAGCATCGAGACATTAGGTGCTCAGGAAACTTTCGAAAGTTCTTCTACGTGGGCTGTTGCTCTAGCTCTGGTAGAACCAATCATTTTCCAATTAAAGTACATTGAGATTTAGTGCATATATCGATTGGAAGTACTTCTTTGAACAGGAATATGTACGCTATAAGGCGTAATGTCGCACGCGTTCCAAAATCTTTGTCTCAGAGACTGCATCGACGTTTTCTGCTATTTGTGTACTCCGAGGTGCTCTTCCTCTCCTGCCTACTACAGAACCGGTACTTCTGAAGTTTCTTCCTTCGAACCACAAGGTGAAAGCGCACCTGAAAAGCACATTCTGCAGTCACAACAGAACCATTGTTCCGAATGTAGACTTCGTTCATCCACGATATATTGGCGACTGAGGATCATTTTAAGCAAAACTTTCTGAATACCTACATGTAATAAAATCACTTCCCCTACCCTTGAATCACTCTTTACTTCATAACCTTTCTTTAATATTAAAAAGAAAGTTTTGCCTTACATGTTATGCATTAACAACTGATTTTATTTTAAAATTTTTCTACGGATTGCATAATGAATGGTACAAATTTCATTGCCAGAGTGGTCTAAAGGTTGAGGCGCGGGCTAGAATGACAGATTCGCGTTCAATTCCTGGAGCTCTCTAATATCTGACGGGTGTCCTGCTCAGTCACTAAGTAATTGAGTACCGCGTTCATTCGAACAAGGGGTAATAATGGCGGTCGTCTAAGGCCCGATGCTTGCCACATCGCCCCATATCAGAGGTGGTGTGCAGCAACCGGGCAGTAAAGTCGGACATATGAGAGCCTTTAACCTCTCAATTCGCAGGCCGTGCCCCACGCGAGGCATTATTATTAAATTGAAAGGGACTGTACGTTTATGAGACTCACCCTAACCATTTAATATAGATGAGTAAACTCAAATATTGAAAGCTTATTACATTTCTTATCCAATAATATGCTACACGTTTCAAATTTCTGGGTTCCAGTGCCTCTTCCCTTCTGAGGAGATTGATGCAATTCTCAAGGGTTAATTGAATACAAAAAAAAGAACAAATAGTGTGTTCTATTAATTTATTACGTTAAGGGTTTCTCATCTCTGCACTTTTTTACTCCAACCATTCCAACAATGGCTAAGAAAAAAGCTCTGTGTTTCGATTTCAATGAAAGGCCACGCGTATAGTGTTTCCAAGTTTTTATTTTTTACTACCATTTCCTCCTCTTAAGAGTTGAATTTTCTAGAATACAAAATATCTTTTATTTCTAAAGAAGAATTCAAACCTAAATACTAACGTCCTAACACCCCTCAATCCTTACTCCGAACTAGAATCAAAAATAAATGTCTTTTTCTGTTTCGCGTCCAATGCATAATTTTGAGTCCTCATTTTCCAGTTTTATTTTCTTAAAAATAATCAAGTCAAGTTCTCTGAAATCTGAATGTGGGAGACGAAAAAAGTTTAGCCCTGGCAATTCTCTTATCACCATTTTCTCCCTCAAGGAACAATGAAGCAGGAGTGCTAGAAATATTAACTAAGTTTTCAAAATCGGCTTAAAAGATTTTACCTTTTTGGTCCCTTAGGAGTGGAATTTAAAAATTTTAATGATGGATAATATAAACAAATTCAATCATTAGACCGTAAATATAAAGGTTTCTCACAATAACCGTGCATGACCATCTATGTCAAGTTTAATCATAGCATTATCCTACTTTCCGATTTGGGCACTCACTTTGCAACTCATCACTATTATTCTTTAGGTTGTCATTTAATATTCGTATATTTAAAAATTATCTCTAATGTTTATATACATTTGCCAGGGTTACAACAATTTTCATAAATCTGTCTCAAACAATTCTTTGAGTGAAGCACACATCACTTGTGAGCAGCCGACTAAAGCTTGTCGTTCCAGGAAAACTTCTTACCGCAGACTACTTCTTTTACCGCATCAAACAGTGTAATCGCTTGGTGAAAGACTCGATTAATCTGAAGCATAGAGTATTACGATATACGCGAAAGCTTGTAAGGTGGCCACGCATTGCCTTGTTGAACTATCGCGCTGTGTCTCAATTTTTTGTGGCGTTGTTGTTGATGTGTCTGTGGAGTCGTTTTAGTGGAATTAATCTGTCAACCAAATCCCCTCTTGTCCCAACAGACAATCGCCATTTATTTTGGAACAAACAAGCCCGGTCATGGTTTCGTGACATGAACACATCCAGTGCACTGCCATTTCATAAACGGGTAGCTTTTTTGAGCATTTAATGTCACAATTATCTTTGTGCAGATATTCAAGGAATGTCTTGGGATCTGCATTATGCAACTGTGCAGGAAGAATATGGGAAATCTATTGTGGGGTAGAGTTTATTGACATAAATGACGGTAGTTAGAGTTCTGTGACATAGATTCGGTGGATAAAATGGTAGTTTGCATTCATAAGACCACTAACCTCTTCCTCCCCCCCAAGAAACTGTTTATGATAGTCTGATTTTATTGTTTTTTGCTTTGCAAAGCACGAATCACTCATTATTATTCCTTCTGCATGTTCCAGCAGCGCAATCTGGTGACACTACATATTTACTAGTCACGATTTCAATCTCAATTTTTAAGACAGATTATCAATAATTTTTGAACGCTCTAAATGACTTCCGGACTTAAGATAGTTTAGATACTTTATTATTTAATTTAAGGAATCAGTTTTTTATGAACAATTTCAAGATAAAAATTGATTGGAAAAATATATTTTTTAAATAATCTATAAACCCTTTCAATTTATAATACCTTCTACTGGTTACCATTTTGGTTTTGTCTAATTATCAAACGTCTCTTCTCCAAGTACTTCTTTTAGTGGTATATACAAATGATAATGCAAGGCAGTAAGTCCGAACTGTAGGCAAGGCGTTTCAGAGTAGTCCATAATAAAACCTCAATTTTCTGTAGAGTACGGGCTGTTGTATAGAGGCGTCGTGAAGCAAGATAACGTCTTAGATTTCCAGCAATATGCGAGTTTTGCTTTGTTTAAATATCTATAAAAGCAATTTCAGCAAATGTTAAACGGCGGAAATCCTCAAAAACGCAGCGGCGACCTTCATTTCCAACTGTTTTTCGTCTTCCCAAATTAGTTGTAACGATTCTGCTCTTTACAGCGGTTAATAAGACGTGCAAATTTACTAAAATTACACTTTATTTAACTGCAACGCTGTTTATGTCGACGCGCACAGCTTTTAGCACTTGTATTGCTTACACTTCGCTGTCGCCACTTCGAATCGCGAGGGCCACCTCGCGCGATACTTATGCTTATTTTGGATCTACCAGAAAGGTCGCAAAACACCTGCAACGCAGGAAACATCCGGATCGATTTTTTTACTATAAATCGACTGACTCTTATTCACCTCTTTATGAATCGTTTTCTTGACCAGTTTTTTAGTTTTCTATTATTTTTTTCCTAAGTGTTTTGAAAGGCTGCAAGACAAATTCTTTGAACACATCTATGTACATAAATTTCAACTCTAATTAACTGTGGTTCATCTGACTGAACAGTAGTGAGGTACATCGATCATCACTTCATAGCTAGACTTTGCTACCTCTATTTAGTAAGTCTTGCCTTAATGGAGAACTCGCAAGGTTCTTACTTTTTAAATCGATTATAAAAATACCTGGAAAATAATTTAGTTTTTTATTTATTTTATTTACTACTTTTATTTATTTTTGGTCTTAAGCAGATACTAGTCAAATATTTATTCTAGATTAGAACTTTCTCTCTCTTAGTTTTAGAATACTGTTTCTGGAAGTTAAATCTTTAGTTTCGTGTTATGGTAATGTTTATTATTACTTTATTTGATTGGTCTTTACGATAAATCTTTTTAATGTGCTTTAATGCTAATGTTTAGTCCCGTATGCTTCTTTAACCAATCTACACCAACGTCCGAAGGATTTTCTTTTAATGGATTCAACGAGTGTGATAGAATCACCCTGTACCTTTTCAAAAGCAGCACGACCTAACGTCATTTCTTATTTTTGAGAATTGCCTTTCTTTTCTCGCTTTTTTGATCCACAGTCCAGCTTATAAAAGGTATCCCATTTTCCTGCTTTGGGCGTTTAGGAGCTTGCAATGGACCTCAAATTAACGAATAGTGACTCTCTCTTTTCTTAGCCATTTGCTTGATGTTGTCTATTGACTGGACTAGGGGTCTGCCTCTTGCTCTTGTTCTTTTACTCTCGTTTCAAATGAATCTGGAGTATTTTTAGATGTCAGTTCTGTCATGGTGTCCAAACTATTTTAATTGTTTATTTATCTCCTGTCCTATTGGTTATTGGTCCAGTTTAACTTCTAATTGTACTCTGTACTCTTCGCAGTGGCCTTATCTCCACTCTTGTGGTTTTTCAGTGGTGTATATCCACTATTGTCCATGTTTCTAACCCATATATTAATGTGGGAGTAAAGCTTTATATAAGTGCATTTTTGTTTGAATTCGAAGTTCTTTACCAATGATTGTGTTGTTAATTTGGCAATATAGTTTACTTCCCTTGCTGATTTTATTTTTTCATTTATTCTTCCGCCATACTCATATTTTGCTAAATATCCAAGTAGTGTTTCTTCTAGTAGAATGGGTGTCCGTCCTACTCTGTCCCTTTGTTAATATGCATTACCTTGCTTTTCTCTATATCAATCATTCATCCCCTTTATTACTTACGTATGCCACTTATTTTTTATTTTACCAATTTGATTGTATTCTTTTTTTATAGGATAAAGTAAGTTTTAATTTGGCCTTCAAAGTAAAACACAAGACACTAAATAAACGCTAAGATGTAAACAAAAGTGTAATTACATAAACAACAAGAAAGCAAAAGTGCGAATAAATCTCCCTTTGTAGAACAAAGCTTGCGGAGCTTTCCCGGCGTGGAAACCTCACGAGCGCCGCTTACAGCTTTTAAGCCGAGATTTACGGCGTCTGCGGAATAACAGCGATCAGAAAATTAAGACGAATTGCGCGGCGCGGCCTGCAAGTTGCTTTCGCCCCCATTTTCCGTAATTTGTACGTTTCCGGCGCACACGAGCCGGGCCAATTTGCGAGCCTGGCGTGCGATCTGGCTGCTGCTGCATTTGCATGCACCGCCAAAGAGGGCTAATCCAATTTGCTAGGGAATTTCTTCACCCTTCTGTTGGCAAGCGAGCGCACGCGTTAAGCTATTGCGCTTGGATTTGATTAGGCGTTTGATTACATTTGCGCGGTTCCTTCACTCTATCGGAATTTAAATTTATTTATTTGGTTTAAGCTTTTCGACTTGCAATCGAAACGCCATGGATTTATGGTTAAAATCAGTATGTTGAACCGAATCGTCAGCTATTAAAAATTTCCACTGCCTACTTTTTGTAGTATAATTTTTTGAACATTAAAAGCATTCGTTAAGGCTTGCAAAAGTATTTCAAATAAAAATTTGAAATATTGTGAGGATGGAGTCGAAAAAAGAAAGATGGTAATGCGTTGCCTCGATGCCTCGGGACGGCGTTAAGTACAATTATTAAGCCTAGATGGTCCGTCGCCCACGTGCGTCCAACTGCCGGCAGAACTGAAAACCCACATAATTTCACTAGACCACCTGCACCATCAATTATTCAGATGAGGAGCTATGAACTGCAGCTGCAACCAACAAAATGTGTCTTCCAAATATCTCCTCGTTCGAGCAATGATTAAAAATGCTTACAATATTTTCTGGAGGTAACTTGTAAATTAAAAAGTGACGTAAACCACTAAAAAAGTTAAAACGTGCCTTTGGTACATTTTTGTAAAAGTTTAAACAAACAGAAAAATATACTTTGTGATCACACACACACTTCTCCCTACTATTTAAAATTTTCTGCAAGGTCCTATGTTGGAATTAAGAATAATTCTCTTATTATATTGACTTGGATCTCCCCGACTCTATAAAATATCTTCTCTTCCAAAGATAATTGAAGTTTTGGAAATAGTCAGAAGTCACAGAAGGACAACTGAACTGTAGAGAGACTGGGATGTTTTGACAGAAAAGTCTGCAGGAAATGCGACAACTCGTCCTTGTTCATGCATGCGCATTATAGTCCACTCCTATCTGCTACCAAGTAACCGCGCATTGTTTTAATATTGGTTCGAGACACAACAGTTTTAAAATTGTATTTCGAAATTTTTTTATGACAGATTTAAAGTTAAATCTCCAGAAATCTAAAAGTTGAGCTAATTAACTCATTGTTCTGATATATTTCAGTTCGTTCTATATAACTTGTTAACCTGACGGTCTACGGAGTTACAGATCCATTTTTAAGGAGCGGATTAACTTTCAAGCTCCTGCTGATGTGAACATGAATGGTTATCTCATTTGGTGGTAGAGGTTGCTTGAGTTTTTTTTTTTGATCACAACTGTTTTGCGGTGCAAAAGAGAGTGGTCATTACTTATTTTTACTGAATCGTCCCACATAGACAAAAATGCCATTATACAGGGTTTGTATAAAAGCTATCGAGAAAAGTTTCGGAAAAATAGATTTATTTGAGATATTGCTACAATACCTTAAAAATCTTCAAAGTACATTCCTTGAGCGTCGACACACTTTTGCCAGCGGCTTTTCGACGACTCGAAGACTTCTGGGTGGATGGATTCCAGAACGTCTTTAAGGGTACGCTTGCAAGCTTCTTGGCGGCACTTGTCTCATAACGGTGTCCTTTGAGGGAGGATTTCACTTTTGGGAACAGGAAATAGTCTGCTGGTGTCAAGTCGGGATTGTAAGGGTAGTCGGTGACCTTAGAGCAGGTGTGCCTGGTTGCATTGTCGTGATGCAATTTCCAATTTCCGGCGATGGCTGGCCTCAACCGTTTGATCCTTCTCTTCAGTTTTCTTAGCACTTCTAGGTAAAAAGCACCATTCACTGTCTGCCCCTCAGGTACAAATTCGTAGTAGACCATCGTCTTGGCGTAGAAAAAAACTATGAGTGTGACTTTCACTTTAAATTTGTTCATTCGAGGTGGTGCCGCAGTGTGCCATTCGGAACTTTGCCGCTTGGTTTCCGGGTCGTATTCAAATATATAAGTTTTGTCTCCCGTGATTACATTGTCCAAAAAGCCGGGGTCTTCTTCAACGCGTTGCAGAAGGTCTTCGCAAGCAGACACATGACCGTCAAGACCTTCGGGTTTAGCGCAGATCTTTTGCATCGCCAAATTTTCAATGATAATGCTGTGCACTGTCATCTTATCGATGCCATTTTTATCTGCGACCATGCACACACTTAACCTACGGTCTGAATTCAGCACTTCACGCACACGTTGCACATTGTCGTTGGTTCTTGAGGTCGACGGCCGTCCCTCGCGAAGCTCGTCCTCCACACTTTCTTGGCCATCTTTGAAGAGCTTATGTCACTCAAAAATACAATTTGTAACATGTTTTTATCCTTGAACACTTGGTGAATTATGTCCAGCGTCTCCGTACCCGATTTCCCCAGTCCAACACAAAAGATGATGGCGTACCGTTGTTCAATCGTTCGTTGCATTTTTTCCGATACTTTTTATACAAATCTTTTATTATATGTACGACATGATTCCTATAGCTTAGCGCGTAGATGAGAAACCTGACCACAAAACACTTGAAAGCATTTGAAAAGATTTTTCTTAGTTAGTTAGTTTCCTTTCATTTGTTAGTCAGTTTCCCTTCATTTATTTATTAGTTAATTTCTGTTAGTACATTTATAAGCCTTCATCGTGTGAATAACACACCTTTCTACCTCAACTGACCATACTCAACGATGTTTTCATTTATAATCAAAGGGAAGTGTCTTTCGTTATTTTTGTGTGCAATCTAAGTACTGGAAGTCGCAATCTTCACAAAGAAGTTATGTTTCATTAACTGTTTTTTACTTTTTTCTTCAATTTCTCTGTAGGTGTTGGCTTCTGGCTGCTGGATGGTCCAACGTTTATTAAGGTATACTCTAACTTTCAAAAAAGTCTGAAGCTGTGAGTTTTACAAAATAATCCACATTCTCAAATTTGCCTTAAAAGGTCTATCTGTAAATGCGACTCCTGCTGATTTTGAAAAAAAAACAATTATAAGCAAGAATTTATTACAAAATTCTAAATGAGAGTATTTGCAAAACAAATCGTTTCAAATTACACCAATATTGTTCAATTGCTATTTTAAGTCCAGAAACTTTCTGACCATACTGCGTATATTTTGCAGCAAAATTTTCTTATACATTGTTTGCGTTGCAAAAAACTTCAAACCAACATCAATTGCAGAATTTAATTAAACCGAAAAGTCAATCGCTGCCCGCTTGCCATTTACAACTTTCCGCAACTTCCGTTAGCTAACCGAATTGGCCCCCCGTAACCCAATTTGACGACTCGGCTGCAGCGAGCGGAGTAACAAAAGCAGCTTATCCTGGAGGAACTGGAAGTTTCCCCCATAAGGGGAGACCTGACGCCCGTGCAAATTGCGCCCGCGCCCCGCCAGCGCAACGAACTCGCCGGGCCGGCGGCCGCTTTGTTGCCGCGCAGAGCGCCAATTAATTAATTTCTTCCGAATGCTTGCATAAGTTGCGGCCGAGGCCTTTTGTGTGCACAATTAGGGGCAATTCAAGCACCTTTAACCCCCGCCCTGTCGCCTCTGGGGCTCGGGGCGAGTCCAATTCTTCTGTGGTTCACGCTTTGTTGGCCGTTTCGCGAAATTACGCCATTGTTCGCTTTCATAAAGCATCAGAACGCTAATTGCAATTAAAAGCAATTAAGACTTAACAAACATTTCTGAACCATAGGGTGGGCCAAAAGTCTTGGTTTAAAATTTCTCCATTATCCTCCCTTCTGGCTAATTTCTGACAGTTGAATTTGTCTTTGCAAGCTTTACTTCGATTAATGATGTCTCAAATAAACGAAAAGGAATTCCATCGGGTCTTTGTTTATTTGAAGTGGAGGAAAAGGAGGGTTGCGGATATGGTAGAATTCTTCAGGGAACGATAAGGACGGCCAAAAACATCGTCAAATTTTGAATCCTTTGATGGAGTTGTTAAGCAATCAATGAGCATTGAATTTTTCATCAAATAAATTGGAAATTCAAGTTCATTCACAGAGAAAGAATAATTACCAAATGGGAAAGTAAAGGAAAAAATTGTACCAAGACTTTTGGCCTACCCATACTTTTGCATTTTAGAAGCGAGTGAAAAAGTGCTAATTATTTTGATTAAAACCCTGGAGTAAATGGCGTAAATATTTTTGTTCTTCATTCTCAAAGAATCCCAAAAACAATTAGAAGATACTAAAGAGTTGGCAGTTTTTGCCATTACTAAATTAGAAAAGAAAATGCCATCTTGTTTGCAGATTCTGTCTAAATATTTTATTTTTTCTATTTTGCTAAGTCTTTCTCATGAACTCAACCTTCATCTTGAGGGACACAGATGGGGCAAACAAAATTGGTGTTCAGAACATACCAAGTTCCTTCAACCTTTGCTAGCATCCATATGATCAATTTGCAGCTTCACAAGTATCCCATTTTGCTTATTTTTCCTTTAAAGTAAAGATTTAAGTTAGAAATCAGTGTCCTAACTATTATAGCTAAGATTCATATTTTCTAAGTAAATTAGTAATATCAAATTGATTTACCAAAGTTGAGGCAGGATTTTATTTATCAAAAAAATTGTGCTAAATCGACAAAAATTAATAGTGAATTACATTTGAACCGGCTTACCGATCATAAGATTTTAATACAAGATTGAGGAGTGAGAAAAGTATGCTTCAAGATGATTCCGAAGATCTTAGGGCATGAACAGCAAGCCAGTTGAAGGGTGAGTGTCTTGATATTATTGTATCGGAGGGAAGTCAGAAATCTTCAGTCGCCCAATCATAGGTTATTACGGTCGTTATGGAATTTGATTATGACGTTAAGACAAAATGCCAATGTTGGGAGTCTCACACTACAAACTTTCTCTATTATAAGATAACTCATAAGGAGCTGGGCAAACTGTCAGTCACATTTTTTATCAGAGAGTCTTTGAAAGGCTCAAGATAGCACGTATGCGACCAAGAAATACACAAACTTGGATAATACACCCCAATACTACAATCATAAATTAAATATATACAAAAACATAACAGACAACGTTTGTCATGTGAGCTGATGGTTTACTTTGTAGTATTACATTGTATTCGTAATTCTTTTAGCCTAAAACTTAATTGCTCAAATTCTTTAAAATCTATAGTGATCACAAAAGTTTCCTCTCCCGGCGGGACTCGGGAAAATTACGCTCAAGTCTCAAGTCAGAACAGGCAAATAGAAATCGTCAATAACTCCGAGTGCAATTGTGGTCAAAGCTGAAAACTACGTAAGTTTCTTGGAATACAGGGAGTGACTGCTTTGAACATCCATACGAAGTCAATATCTGTGTGTGGAACTTAGCAGTGATTTATGAAAGAATGTTTTACTGGAACTCAGAGTTCAAACACCGCAAAAACTATGCTGAGAAAGGCAAATGTGTGCAACTTGTACGTTACCCAGCGCATGACTTGATAATGGCCAACAGTTGTATTACATTCTCTTTCGCGCAACTCTTCATACCGTACTTTACGAGGATTTGAAAATGACAAAGATCTCGACGCAATTATTTCTCTAAATCCTCGCGGCAGAAACTGAAACGTGTGGACATACAACATTTGCTATAACTGTACAGTCTACACTCAAAGCCTATCTTTAAATGTCTGGTTACAGCATACAAATGATGGTCCCAAATAATTATGATCGGGATTGTTAATTGCGAAACAAATGGAAATTACATTTTGGGAGCAGGAGAGTATTACCACCACTGACTTATTCAGCAGTTCTGTTACTTGAAGCAGAGACGCTGAACGTTGCTTTAACATGGCAATGCGTTGTCACATATCAATCAGACCGTTACAACCCTACAGCCTTTCGGACAACGTACTGTCTCACAACCAAGATTTTCTTCTCTTCCACCATTCTCTTCCACCGACAAGCTGTAGTCGGCACTCCACAAGATGTGTGTGCTACATTCAAAGAACGGCATACAGCAGATTTGCGAAAATTATTGAGGCAATGACAAAATAATAAGCAGCAACTTTTAATTTTTAAATACATAAAAAACAAAAATTGCTTTTGGGTCGCCCTAGCAAGGTTTACCGACTATCAGATTTTAACGTAAAATTGAAGAATGAGAAAAATATACCCCAACATGATTTCAAAGAATTTCAAGCCAGTTGAACGGTAGGGGTCTTAATTTCTTGTACTCCACCGAGAAAATGAAATCTTTGGTCGCATAATGGTAGTTGTAGTTATTTTTGAATTTTGATTATGACCTTAAGACAAAACACCAAAACTGAGAAAGCTCTCCTCATCCCAAGAAAGTCCATAAGGAGTTTATACTGCCAGGACAGACTATCAGTCAAACTTTTTATCAGAGTCTTTGAAAGGCTCAAAGTAGCTGATGCTCCCTCTTATGACATTACACCAGCACTACCGCAACTATATTCGTAATTCTTAAAATTTGCTCAAAGTCCTTAAAATTAATGGTGACCACATTTTTCTGACTAGCATTCACTTTAGTGCAGGACTCAGGAAAACCACGGAAACTCGAGTTAAAGCAGGCGACTAGAAATCTCCGATGGTTCTCATTTCTTCTAGACTAAGCTATCCCGCAGTCTTAGTCTTTAATCTATTTGCCTCTGAATTCGCATTGCGCATCAGCATTAATATATCCAACCCTCACGCACCCATTACAAATTCACGTCCAAGCGTAATCTCGTGCACCCTTTGGCAAACAGCTCGCGCACACCTGAAAGTCCTTCTACCTTCATCTGCTCTGGTCTTGATCTCCTCTTCCGCGTTGCAGATCGGTAGGCGTGCACAGATTTGTCAGCTTTCCCATATGAACATCTGTTTTGGTTTTCCAGGACCTTACAAGATAGGACCAGAAATCTTGCTTTTTATCTCTACTACCATTTTACTGTCATCCTAGCTCGCAATCGGTTTTTCAAGTCCCATTAAAACCTTCTCAAAAATGTGTGGTTTTGGTTCTGTCCCTTCCTCTTTAGCTAATTGATCCGGAGATTCGACTAAAACCTTGGTCAAATGTAATTGGATCTCGATTTCACCCGACAGCGTTTTTGCAATTCTATCAGCGCCTTTTGCTTTTGAGAACAAATATCGCTGACTTGCTGTTAGATATTACAGTTTATCTTGGTATGACTCCTCGAGCTTGTCGACGTTCCTGAGGTACTCTCTGATAGCTGTCAGTTTTTCCTTCGTGGATGTCCTCTTCTCGCATGTCCACGAACGAAGCTTCTGCGCTTTGCGCCTCGGGCTCCTGTTTACTGCATGGAATGCCTTTCTGTTCGCCCAGATGCCAATGTATCACAACACTCCATGGCACATACTAGTTTCTATTAACGATTTTTTGCCAGTAAAGTATTTTTAGTGTTTACCAGCTTTCCTTGCCCTAGCTGATGGTTGTTAGTCCCTGCAGCGTATTTTCACATTTCATATTTAAAAGGGCGTCATTTTAGTGTTTTGGATAATACCCGAAAGGCATAACTGACTAGTTGAAACATTTCCAGAACTGAAAGGAATAATAGAAAAAAGGCCACAGCAAAATAAAGCATCTTCTCATGTAACTCAAAGAACTTGGTACAATTAAACTCTTGGCACACCCTATCTAAAACTCTCATCTTTCGTCGTCAGATTATCACTTATCCTGTTTAATAGTTCACCTTCTTCTAGTAGACAGTTTGAAAACCTCGAGCAACTGTAGATTGAGGTACGAAAACTGCTTCTAAAGGCAAAAATTCAAAATTAATATTAGCACTTTTAGTCTCTTTTTGATTAGGTTTATAGAACACCCTCTGTAATATTTGGCCTTGATTCTCTGCCGGTTCTCATAGTCTTTCGGTTATAAGTAGCTACTAGCATTACAAAGACGTGCTAACACCTTCCTCATGGAAATGCAATTCTGAAATGTCTCACGGTGACGCTCGGTAAAAATGTCACGTCCAGCTCTCGTATCTAAGCAGAAATATAATAAAATGACCCACTCGCTACGTTAAAATTCATAAAAAATCGGAAAATCTGTTGTGGCTGATTTACAACTTACATAAAAAATTCCGATAAAGCACAAAGCACTGCGAAGCTTTCGGCCGCAGAGATTACATCGGCCATCCATAATTAATAATTAGAGCGTTGTACTCCGGCCTAGCGGACCAACGTTATTTACCAGCTCACATGGCAATTTCGCTTTCTTCCCCATGCCGCCCGCCGTTATTTATTCCGGCCGTTACTTTGCTGCTCGGAATCCAATTTTATCTGCCGCTTGCTATGCCCTCGGTGTCCAATTTACGTGTGCACACACCTAACAGCAGCCGATGCTCCCTGAATTACGTAAATGTTCTTCAAATTTGCCCCATCTGCACTTTTGCGCCCACGGATTGCTTGTTTATTATTTCACGGGCGTCTGCCTTATACGCACTTTATATATTAATGACAAGCTTGCCACCGCACTCTTCTGAGCGTATTGTTCATTTTTAAAATGATCTGCTTAATGCACTACAACTTTAAAATGTTAGCAGTAAAGATTCCTGTTTTCCTATTTTTGGATTTTTAATTTTTTATGGTCCTACCGCATCCTAAACTTAAAAGATTCCCAACAAGCATGAGGCATTTTGTTACCAACTGCTTTTTGTTGTTTTCTTCTTGTTGCCAATTTATTTTTGTCGAGTTCACTTTAGGTTTTTCCAAATTTATAGTTTTTTATAATTTTTCGCTTTATGTATCAATTTTTACCTATATGCTATTATACAAGATACATTCGGAAAGTAAAGAGACTGATTTTCTTGGTACAAGTCGAACAGTTGGGGGCGGAGTCTTGCAGCCTGGCGGTTGGTGGGGGATGACAGATAAACAGTCCGTTCCAGCTCATCTGCCTTCGAGTCTTTATAGAGTGGGGATTTCTTGCGTAATAGATACCTGTTTGAGAGCCTATAAAACAGGTTTTTTGCTGAAAATACGAGTGCTTAGACACAAGAAGCTTCACACCCTTCAGATTATGTGGCTAAGTTGAAAGTGGCTTTTAGACTCTGGGCGATATCTGAGTGATACGTTGGTAGCAAATGAAATGGAACTTTCAAAATTGAGGATGCGGAATGTTTGTGTTTAATTGGTTCTCAAGGTTTTGATTGGCAAACAGAAGAAAAATCGTGTCTATTTAAAGTAAGCTTTTGGTCCTTGTGATAAGTAAGCCTGATTTTTTGAATATGAAAACGTGTGTTTTGAGTACAATCCAAAGACAAAAAGACAGAGCTCCGAGTGGCACACGTGAATAAGTAAATTAAAGATGAAAACGATGTCCATTGTATTATTGACTTTAAAGATGTTGTCCGTAAGGAGTTCGTAGCAATGAATTTTTGTGAAACTACCTAAACGATTGAAGAAAAGTCGCGCACGTCCGTCTGGAGATTGCCAACACCTGATTTTTTCATCGCAATAATGCACTGAAACATGCGTCGTTGCTAGTGAGAGTTTTTGGCGAAACAAACCGGCAACGCTCCTTTAACATCTCTATAGTTCGTATCTAGCGTCGCTCCAATCCAATTTGAAAGGACACCACTTTGAGACCTAAAATGTGCAGACTAATGTAACGAATACTCTGAACCAGATTCTAGTTTAAGACAACCGGTATATTGATACTCAAGGATGCTATTTTGCTAAACAATGCTGCGACTACAATTGTGGACAAAGCGAAAAACTACGGAAGCTGAGAATAACGGGTAGCCGATGAATGAAGGAAGGGGCTGACTGCTTCGGACAAAGACCATGCTGAGAAAGGCAAATGCGCATAAGTGGCTAACAGGTAAATTACATTTGATGCACTGGCGGATGTAAGAGGTCTGGTTCGCGCAACTCACTTGATGAGGATTTGAAGGTGACAAAGACCTCTACACAATGATTCTCTATACCCTCACCATAGGAGCTGAAGTGTGTGGAGGTATGACAGCAGCTGCTGTAGCTGTACAGCGTAAACTCGGAGACCTTTAAATATCTGGTCACAGCAGACAAATTATGGCCCTAAAGAGTTATCACCGGGATTATTTTTTGGGACCAGGATAGGATTATGCCACTGAATCTCCGCCGACTTATTGAGCAATTTCACTACATGAAGTGGAAACTTTGCGTGTTGCTTTGATACATATTAATCGTCAGACCGTTTACCACCCTGCAGGCTGTTAAGTACATCGAACTGTTTCATGACCAATATTTTTTTGGCGCAAAAAATTCTCTTCCACCGACGAGCTTTTCAGTCGGCTCTCCATAAGCGGTTTCGTACTACATCCAAAGAATGGCATACGACAGATTTCCAAAAACTTCCGAGGTAATGACAAAAATGCACAGGCGTTGAAGATAAATATCTCTAATAAAATCTGTACTCACTTCTTACCAATAAAAGATTTGTAGTGACGTATCAATTAAATACTGTGGTTTGTAGAATAAGCAGCAACTTTTAATTCTTAAAAACATAAAAATCCCATTGATATTGGGTAGCTCTAGCAAAGTCCTGATCAGTTGGTGTCCAATATAAGCTTAATCATCGTACATGAGGCTGTATTTTGAATTCATAGGATATGTTGACACTAACTTCTTCTCCTTTTTTCCCTTTTCCGTTATGCCCCAAAGCGTCGGGTTCCCTATCCACTTCCAGAAACTGTCGTGGTTGGCTGCCATTATTTTTATTTCTTTTCTCCGTTCTGCTCTCCTCTCTAGACTTTGCTCTTACGTTTTCCTTAGTCTTTCCCTGCTTCTTGTTCTCCCTGGCCTTGCTTCCAATCTTCGTATTGGGGTTCTATTTCTTCATATCCTAACTATGTGTCCATATCATTCAAATTTTTTTATTCTCCACTTGCACTAGCGGTTCTTGACCTAATTCTTCTCTAATTACTGTGTTCTCCTTTAGTCTTCTTGGGAATTTAATTTTACTCGCAGTTATTTTGCTTCTGATTATGGATATTACATATAGTTGATCATAATTTATACTTTTGGTACTTGGTACCCTTCTTCTATCAAAAGCATTGGTAATTGTGGCTAAATTGGTAAACAAGATCTTGACTTTTTAAGTTTAAAATGGCAAACTCTAATTTACGAGTCTCGTTCTTGAAACTTAGCACTAGACGACACTGTTATATAGATAAAAGTTGAGTTTACACTTCAGAAATAACTAAGAAGTTAGCAGGAACTCTAAAAATAATAACCGTCCAGTTTGTAATAATTTGGTTAAATTAAAATGGACCTCTGGTTATCATTTGTGGATGACACGCAAACTTTCAAAGCAGAACTGTATAAATTCGCATTTTTCTGTAATGTTCTCCGAAAACGCAACAAAGTGGGCTTTTTACAATAAATAACGACAAGAGAAAAAGAATTTATGATAAGTTTATGATTTAGTGCTGAAAAATTCTAAATGTTATGCTTTGTTCGCGCGAGGATGCATGTGTCTCTAGTCCTCGGTATTAAATGCTTGGTATTAAATGGGCTCTTAAAGAGTACTTAGATTTAAACAAATTAAGCTTGTATTTGCAAATATTCTATTGCCACCTTGTATAATATACAAGATGTCTAAATAAAATCAAACTGTTGAAGGGTCTGATGACTTGACCTTGTGGAATTGTTGTAAATTTAAGTGTACATAAGTCTATTTAGTTACAGAACTCAAGATCTGTACGAAGGCTAAGAAAGCCTTTGCTTTCCTGCAAGATAAAAATAAGCCAAGAGACAAAAACTTTGATAGACTAAATAAAAAAATATTGAGTATTAAGAATTGAATAAATTGATACAAAAGAAAGAAAAAATAAAATAAATAATAGAACAGAACTGTGAGTTGAAGTACTTGTGATCAACATTAAGTTTTTATTGTTATAGTAACTTAAAACAAAAAAGATGAAAAAAATAAGCACAAAGTACTAGAAGTAGTCAAGTCATTTTATAAAAGCACATACAATTCAAAAATAACAGACAATTTGCTGCAGAAAGTTGCCTATGTCAACTCAGAGATGCCAAAAGCTGCTTTAACACAACTTGAGACTGGATTGAATTCTAGTCGAAATGCTCTAAGAAAGAGAAAAATTTTGATATAAGAGACATCAAAACAACAAATGTTTTCATGGGAAAGAGATTCCAGACGACTGGAATGAAAGGAAAGTTATATTACTCTACAAAAAATTATCACAAATTTAAGAACTCTTTACGAGCGGCATGACAAATTGGTGTATCTAAGAAATGGATGTCTATAAAGCAATAAAACAATTTGGATTTGTCCCACTATCTGGTCACTATGGAAATGTTAATAGAAAAGGAAAATAAATCTGTAATTGCCCTTATATATTACAAAAAGCTTTGGTACCATGTGGGTCATAAAAATGGCTATAAATGATTTTCAAAATAATTACCGATAAAGAAGCCCTACTAATATTATTTATATAAGTAAGATATATTAGGGGCGCTTAAAATGATTGGAACTAAAAATGTGTTTTTTTATCTTTTATAAGGAGGAAGTGACTGTAGGATCTATTAGAAATATTTTCTATTAATGTCTATGCATTTTCACCATCGCTTGGGAAGTTTCCGTCAAGCTTTTGGCACTACTTGTGGACGGCCGTCTTAAAGCTCGTCGTTAGGAAACAACTTCTTACCGCTCGTTGCCCTCTTTTTTGCGCAAGAGTCGGCGAATACAGGATGTAGGACGACACAGTATAATAGACAGCTTTCAGAGTGCAAAAGATATGTAACCGCGCCTTGTCATGTTGAAGCAACGCTCCGCAACTCTAATTCTCACGACAACGTTGCCGAATATGTTGGCAAAGCCACTTCAATGATTGGCATAATGTTCACTGGCGGTGTTATCATGAGTAACAACACGCTTTTCTAAAGATAACCGTTATTTGTTTTCAAGTAGATTGGCATCTCTTTTCCCGAGTCTCGAGTCAAATCCGTGTTTCATTAAATACTGTACCAACTTTTTGATAAGTAGTGGAAAATCCATTATAACAGACGTTTGCCATCTTAAAAGTCTTCATGGATGACAATATACGAAGTTTCGTAAAACAGACCCGTTGCATCCGCCATTACATGAAATGCAATTTAACTGTTTGTCTTCATTAGTCAGAGCCGTTGGCTTGCACGTCTTTGCTAGACATCCGTTGCTCTCAATATAGCCCTCGATGTCTTTGAACCCTGATATTTAACAAAACATCATTTTGTGGCTCTTTGTTACATCTGCACACACGGCTGTTAACTTTGTATGGATGTTGAAAGCAGTTACTCTTTGCCCCCAAAGAAACGGCTGCCTACGATCGTTTGCTTCAATGGTTTTCTGTCGTCCACAACTGCACTCACGGCACTGCAAAAATCTTATCTTTTGTGTGTTCCAATAACGCGACCTGCTGACATCGTGCTACTGTAATTTTCGCACAGATCTGGGTGAGAATTTCAATATGCGACACAACTGGAGTTTAGAACAGACATGCTATGCATTATATAATTAGGTTTTCCTATAACTGACAACGCGCTAAAATATTTCAGGGTAAACTAAGTTCTGCTTAAGAGCTTTACATATAACAATATTTGTCTAAGTAAGTGGTTTTAAAATAAGGTAGGCGGTTCCTAAAACCCGAGGTTGAACCAGAACCTGTACATTTTCAGTATACCGCTCTCCTAACTGAAATATTTTAGCGAGTGGAGAGCCTAGATCCCTTTGTTTTCCTTGTAGATTAATAATAAATTTTTTAGTGGGCGTGACCATCAGTTCCGCAAAATATCTGAAATTTTAGACAACTACGAGTATCAAGTAAACAAAAATATAATTAAAAAAACTGTGTAATCATCTTATAAGAAAAATAAATAAAGTGAGCGTAGATTAGATTTAATAATATATAAATGAAAGCCTTAAAGTCGCAATTCAATTTTATAAGAAACTGTAACAGTTGAGAAAAAGACGAATCACCTAAGGCTTAGCCATTTGCGCGGTGTAAGAAAAGCAGAAACAGAAAAACATAAATAAATTACCACATATTTATACAAATTTAAACAATATGGTCGTAATAAACTAATAAAAACGGGAAACTTATTGAATCGATACTAGTGAGCGCATTTTGGAAGGCACAAGGATAAAAATGGAAAGGACGCGGAAGAGAAAGACACAAAAGAGTTTTCAAAAGCAGCAACGAAATACTAATATTGCCTATGAAATTATTAAAAAGAACATAAAAATAGTGAAGATAATGGGAATAGCAATAAACCCTTGAACAAATGAACAAATGGAGTGATGCAAATTAAAGTTTTAGGAATAAAAATGCAAAATTAAGAAAGAAAAATAGCTCAAACAAAGAAATAATCACTAACGTAAAACTGAAACTGGAAAAATAAATATTGGAGAAAAACTACGAAATAAAGTAAAGCTGAAAGTGCAGATAGAAGAAACGGTAAAATTAAGAAGAAAACTGCCTCATAAAACTGAAAAACACTGATAAAATTGAGAAGAACAAAGTAAAATTAAAAAGATAATTATATAAACAGATTTTTGTTACAAATAGTTTATTCTAAAAGGATACACGAAGATAATTAGACATAGGGAAAAAATAAAATTGAAAAAATAACTAAAAGTAAGATTTAAAAAATTCCATATTACAAACTATAGATAAAGATGGATGCTCTCTCTACCCCATCGTCGCGCACCATCTCTGATGCGGGGCGATGTGGCAAGCACCGCGTCTTAGATGACCATCATTATTACCCCTTGTTTGAAACGAACGCAAAAACTCAATTATTTTTATTACCCGTCAGGCATTATAGAGCTCCAAAAATGGAACCCGGGTCCGTCCGTACCGCAGCTCGCGCCGAAACCACTGGACTACGCTGGTGATTAAAAAAAAGCTTAACAAAGATATGTTAACTTAGCAGAAGATATAGACAGAAAAGAGAAAAGTAAACAAAACAGTAAAACAGTAAAAGGATTTCGCTAGATAAAAACTGTGGAAAAGAAGTTAAAAGGAAATGCAAACCAGAAATATGGTAAACTAGAAAAGAGCAACAGAAATACATCATTCAAAAGGAGAAAGTAAAAAGCTGTACCTCATAACAATTTTTAGAAAGAGTATAGAGGAAACATATCGAAGAAAATAAATAAGAAACTCATCCAAGCATCTAAAAAACATATCTCGGTTTAACCATAAAAATGAAAATGAGAAAAGAGACCTTTATAAGATTTATAAGATGGACAAGGAACCGTAACAAGAGACGTTTGCATTAACGAGGCTTGCAGTATATTGTTAGCTATTGAAAAAATGTTATAGATAAAAGGAAATAGAAATAAATGCCAGAAATATAATAAATAAAAAAATACTTTTAACTTACTTTAAATTGTGTTGTACTTGTATCATCTTATTCTTCCTCTTCTTTAAGTCTGTTTTTCTTCACGGATTATCTGTCTTTCGTCTTTTTCCATATGATTTATTATCTTGTGTTATGTTAATGAGCCTGTTAACATTGACTATGTTTATGTGTTTATTCCATTAATTTCTTCTTCTTTTACAAATAAGACTAGGTTAATTAATTACAATCATTCTTCACATCCTTGTTGCACCATTGCTCTAACGTATTCATTTCAGCGATACACAGCATCTGTTTGCTAATGTCGGCGAGGGTTTTCACTCCATAGGTCATTATTAGCTCGACTATAGTCATAAATTTTTTTTCGCAGGCAAAATAAAACTTTATGGGGATCTCTGAAAAGTCTTACTGCATCATAATTTTATTAATAGACAAGATATACAAATAAACCACCTGGCTTATGATTATTTTGACACGTATAGTAATATTGACAAATTGTGACAATCTTGACACGTCCATTTGTAAATTCTTTTTGGAAAATGCAGCCGATGCTTCCCAATAAAATTATTTGATGTTAATAGCAGTCTTATATCACCCTTTAATATCTGGGAATCGATAAATTACTTGGCGTGGTTGTGGGGGTAAATTCCAGTATCTTAAGGAGAAGTACAATTTCTCCAAAATAACTTTGTAGATAAAAATGTTATTAAGCGACATCAATAATTATCTAAGCACTACAACTTCTTTGGGACAAGTCAAAGCTGGTGAGTGGGAACTTCCGGTCATTAATAACAATCCAAAAGAGATAAAGCGCAGACTAAGAAATCCAATATATATATATATATATATTGCTTTTTAGTAAGACAGGAAGTATGTAGAAAAGAAAAAGTTATGAGGACCGGGGGGAGGTAACGATTACTTCCTGTTGGTCATGAAATGGGATAATATTAATAAGATAAGAGAAAGAAGGAAAGCTGATCAAAACGAAGATAATAAATAAAAAATAAGATGCTTAAATTGACGGAAATAAACACAAGAAGCAACAAGACAAAGATGGGATGAATTCAAAGATATAATACTAATTAGTGCTGAAGAAACGTATGGAATATCAAAAATTACAAAATATATGGCATAAAGGAACATATTGGCGGCCAGAAAAAATAAAAATGCAGATAAAAGAAGAAACCAAATATGGAAAGAATATGTAACCACGATAAACCAAAGAGATTATGATGAATATAAAGAAACGGGTATAAGAAAAAACAAAACCCTTGGACTAATTTCGAGGAGGACATCAAAACGGCTTTTAAAGAAACCAAAAACTTCTTTGAAATAGTAAGACTCGAGAAAAACGTTATAGATAAATATAATAAAGTTCTAATAGACAAAGGAAATTTACTGGAAAAAACAATTTACGCAGAAAAGATTTAAATAGAACTCTCTAGAAGTTTATTAAGTGTGGAACATCAATAACATTGCATGATATAAGAATCGAAGAAATCCAATAATGAAAATGAAACTAGGAAAGGTGCCAGGATATGATCAAATAACGGCCGATATGTGAAAACCAGGAAATTGGGAAAACGGTTTAGATATTAAAGATAATGAATGAGGTAGCGAATAGAAGAAATAATTATACCAATTAATAAAAAATAAAACATAAAGTCATTCTAAAACTATAGAAGAATTACGTTATTAAACATAGCAGGTAAAGTGTGCCCTAGAGTATTAGAAAAAAAGGATAACTTGAGTTTTGGAGTAATATCTAGACTTTCAATGTAATTTAGACATAACAAAGAAGTGATAGATTCAATTTCCATTATCTACCAAACAAGTTCAAAAGCAATTATGGAGAACAGAAAGATGCATCTATGCCTTATAGATCTACACAAAGCTTTCGATAAAATAAGTAGAAGAGATATATGAAGAATTCTAGAAAAAAGAGATGCAAGTAAAAAAGTAAAGAAAAAAGAACTTAGACTAAGTTACATTTTGAGCCTGTTACCGTTCGCGGTAGTTTTATATAAAAGAAGTAAAGAAGAAAAACGAATTACAAAACAATACAAAGTAGGCCATTGAAAAATGGAGGCTACAAAAGCTACAAAACTGATTTATACTGCTGGAGTCGGATCCTCGAAGAGTTTCAAATCTTTACAAGGGCTTGCTGTAAGAGTTAGGTCGCATCTTCCAAACTGATCAGTTGCTCCAAAACTGTCATACCATGGAAATTCTGGGAAATAAGCACGAAACTGAAGTGCGATAGTGAGCTGTCACAGTATTGGTCAGTGTTTCCAATTCTGGAACTCCTCTTCTCTACTAGATGGAGACTAGCTGATTTTTACCTCCATCCTTTTTCCTTGAACTGTTCTGTGTATTCTGAGCAAGAGTCTCGGAAATTCTCAACTTAAATCGGTCTGAATTCGTTCGGCTTACTCGGAAGAGACTAGATGTTCGATCCGAGCTTCAGCGGCTCGACCTTCTCAAGCGCCTTCTTGGTTTTAGTGATGCTCTAGAAGTAGCTGTAGCCATGAAAATAAACGACAAAAAGACGAAAACTACGGTTATTTGTAGAAACGAAAGGAAACAACAATTAAATTTAAAAAAAACACATTAGAGGAAGTCAGGAAATTTAATTACTTGGAATAGAAGTAACGTGGGAAATATACAAAAGCGTCTAAGATTTAAGTCTTAATTCAAAACCATAGAAATAGAATAAAAAGTGTGGGTAAAGAATTCTTACGAAAAAATAAGGATACACAAGAATGGGCAAATGAAGGAACACTGTCGTGAGAGATAATCTAGAAGTTAAATCAATACTAAAAATTATGGAAGAAAAACAGTCAAAATGATTAGGTCAAGTAATAAGGATAGAAGATAAGACTACAAGAAGAGTATTTGAAGTACGAACATATAAAAAGAAGACGAAAGGAAGATAGTGAAATACGTAGAGTGAAGAAGTAGAAAGGTAGAAAGTTTCTTAAGAGAGACATAGAGTAGGATGAAGTGAGATATAGTAAATTGCAAAACAAAACATAATAGAAAGAGGCATGAGGAAAGACACTAAAGGCATAATTCAACCTCTTGGTCTTACACCCGCTAGGATAAAAAGGTCCTACAATTAAGTAAGTTAATCAACCACAAAATTCCTTCACTATTTTTGTTTCATGTTAATCATTTACTAACTTATTTAGAATTTCTCCTAAAAATTATTCAAGTTTCTTGACACTTTCTATCGATCTATTAAGTATTTCCCATGGTGGTTATGGAAATTTAAGTAAGAGTTGCACAAAAAGCCGCGACGAGCTTCGAAGCTCATTCTGCCCGCCAAGCTAAACCAATTTGCTTTGTGTGTCGCGTAAGCTCCCGAAACCTCCGTTATTAAAAATGTAAGGCGCGGGATTTTCGTTGACACGCTCTGCTCAGATTTAATAAACGCGAAGAGAAGCGGGCGCCGGCGCACCGGCTGTCGGGCCGCATCCCCTAAAAGCGCATCGCCGCTGATTTGCTTCCCGCGGTCCGTTTCGATTCATGACCTGTCGCGCCGAATCCCGCGGGCCCTAAATGTCATTAGAGTCGACCGAACTTCTTGAGATGTTTTCATTTCTCATATTGGGTCCCACAAGACCGGCCGCTAGATGGAATACGTTTCCCCTACGCGCAGAACTTTTTGCGAGCCGGCGTCTTCCGACTGCCGTAATCAGGTCATGGACTTTGGCGGCTTATGCGGACGACGCTCCGCATGCAGCTATACTACGCGATAATTAATCAAAGCGGTTGTAAAGCTAATTTTCTAGGTAATTACTGACAAAATAGGCAAAACCGATCTGTGGAGAATTTCTGCTTAGTGTTAGATTTACATTACACCTACAAATACCGCAAATATTGTACTTGTAAGGGTGGAGTCGCATAAACGCTGTCGCATCAGTGAACATGTGCTCAAAACAAGGTTGCCTCGAAAGCACATCACCTCTGGGCGGTCCGTCGTCCACGTGCGGCCAATTTCCGGCAGAACCGAAGCGATATGATTCTGCCCGGACGCTGAATTATCTGGACTATTTCCACTGCTTGAATAAGAAACTTGACCCTGCAGATGGTCGAGCGAAACCCACTCACAGCTGCAACCAACGAAATTTGTCTTCCAAATATCTCCTAATTCGATCAAAAATGATTAGCACTACAATTTTTTCTACTTGCGAATATCCGATACCAGTTATCAAAACCCGACTGAAACTCGTTGTTGGAGGAGAACTCACCGCGTACTTCGTCTTTTATTGCGGCAAATAGAGCGTTCAGCAAATATAGGAGACAGCAGAGTGTACCCTAGAACGGTGAAGGTGTGGAAACTGACATATTAAAACAACGCACCATATTTTTATTTCTCATGGAAGCGTTGCTAAATATGTAGATAAACTTACTTCAATGTCGCTTAATGGTAAAGCTCTCACAAAGAGGCAGCTAATCGATCAGAATTCTCTCCCGACCCTAAAAGACAATCACCATTTGGTTTAGAATAATTTCTCAATATACTGTCATTCCATAAACTGGCTATTCTTTTCCGGTGACCAAGCAATCAAAGAACATCTTCAGATCCATGGTATAGGCTTACACCCATAACAAGGAAAATTCATTATCAAATCGGGCGCGCTTAAAAATATGGGGCAATCCCTGGCTACCTTTGAATTTTGATGGCCACCGCGATTGCCCGAGTTGAGTCCACTGGATTATCTGTGGTTATATGAAGGATATTGTGTACAGGACGTCCATGCCGAATGAATAGTCTTGTTGGAGAGGATCGTCGCGGCGCCTGGCGCAGAAGAGAGGCCCAAAACGTGAAGTGAAGAGCGCAACTTGCACTTGAACAAAATGACGACTACGTAGAGCAACATTTCTAATAATACCTCAATCGGCCCTTCTACGTTTAAAAAGCCTTTTGAAACTTTAAAATTGAAGAGAGTTTAATGCAGATACTTTTGCTGCTTTAAACTTGACTATCTCGGAACGATTCGTCTGCGCGGCTGCCTTAACAGGCCCCGTAATGATACGCGTTTGGTGAAGCTAACTCTTTCTCTCTCTCCTCTTTACTCTCGTACGCTTGCGCGAGCTCCCATGCTCGCACGCTACGCCCACGCTGTATCCCGCTACTACACTTGCTGCGCTAAGCCCCGCCCCTTTTCAAACTCACCGCGAACACTAATTCATTATTGTCCGGCTGTGATTACCAGGTAATTGTGCAATTGGCTAAATTATAGCCTTTTATGTTCCGGATTTTCCATCCAACATGTTGGTACGGATTTTCTGAGACAATTGTCAAACACCGTATATATTCCTGATTATCTTCGAGGACTACTTGGGAATTGAACGCCACACCACTTACATAACTCAAATGGCTATGATAGATATCATACTGAAAGAAAAAATAAATTCATTGATGCAGCAGACAAAATTTAAGAAATTTAGATGGAGACAGAGATTTAAAATTGGCGCTAAAAAAAGAAATCGGAAAAAGCCCTCAATCATAACAAAGATAATTGCATAATTTTAAAGGTTTCGTGCTGTGAATAGATCAGATCGACATATAAATTTAAAACTGTGAAGAAAAGAATAGGAACGATGTATTATGTCTTTGGAAGTTTAAAGAGACTAAGAAAAGCTTAAAGGAAGAAAAGAGAATTTATTTCCATGTACTGAAATCAATTTAAAGTTTAATATTGCTTAATATTGCAACATACAATAGAAAGAGCGCAAGATGTCAAGAACGCTCTTTGAGCAAGCATAATGAATGGAAGTTTAATGTAGAATATTAGCTTAGAGGAACATCATTAACTGAATTAATTACCTTTTCGATTTGTTTAGGCAAATAAACACTTTTATATATTGCTTTGAATAGATTAATCAACAGGATTTTGTAAGGGATATTAAGTATTTATATGTTTACTAGTTGCAACATCAAAGTGTAGCATTAAGTCTCAACATCGTATGAAAGATTATAAAATTCCAATCAAGTATCTTCATGGGGGTTTCAGCTCTTGCATAGTATGAGTAGAACTTTCATAACTCAAAGCATGAATAAGTGGAGAAAAGGTAACCAAATCTCAAATTGTCTCATTTTACAAACTTTTACACGGTCATCCTCCATTTGTCTACTATTGAACTTAAGTTTTCCTTATTTAATTTCACTGGTCTCTATTTTGCTCTGATATCCATTCATCCAACTATCTGTTATATAATATCTTTTTATCTTTCAGTCATCTATTACTTTTTCTCTGTTTTTGGCCAACATCTATCTGAAGTGTGCAACTTTAGTTTATTATCATATCTAGCTTCTTTCTCCGATTTAAATTATTACAGTCTTTCTACAAACAAATTTTTAAAAGTTACTTATAACATGTTCGATTTAATAAATCCACAGCAGTCTGGAGCTGAGAAACGGATAAAGGAACTCAGCTAACATACAAAAAAGCGTAAGCACTACGCCACCCTGACAATTGCGCTATAATAAAGAAATTTCTGATATATAATATAATAAAAAAGTGTAAAAAAAACTACAGAAAGGAGTATGTGTATCAACTATCTTTATCAGTACATTAAAAGAGATAATAAAAACAAATGAATGACAGCACAATAGATTCCAACAAAAAAAGATCATAAAGGGTAACAATAGCGATCAGAACAAGGCCCGAATGGATTCTCCCATTTAAATTTAAGTAATGGACCCAGCGTTGTTGTCCCTAATGTACCAGTTCCACCATACCACGCTGCATAGACAAATTCTGCAACCCATTTTACACAGAATAGCAACCAAGAAATACAACGCAGAACTAGAAAACTACTGCGTGCTTTAAAGGTTTCCGAGATGTAAACCACTAACCTTTGTCAACCCCCAACATTTAAATAAGACTTTGACCGTAATTCACATCTTATCTGAATGATTTATTCAAAATATCCTTATCCGCAGCCGGGCAAGGCGCGGCTAAATTTAGCGGGCGGTTATTTGTGGAATGCAGGGAAATGTTATCGGAAAGCGTCGAAGAAAATTAGCCCTTAACGGCCTAACTCCGCGACCGCGGGGCGCTAGTCGAATCGATAAGGTGTGGGCCGCTTTAATCGGCCGTTTTGACGTCAAGCATTTTCTGATGCGCCGCTGCTATCTGCAGTTTCAATCGCAGGGCGGTTATAATGCCGCGGACAAAAGGTAAAACCTACTTTGTATGTGTTTTAGCGCTTTTGTTGGGGCTTTTACGGCCCATTATACCCACAAAGCTAATTCTTTACTTAGACCAACACTGAAGTTCCCATAATGGCCTGACTGCATTTATCTCCATTAGAAGGCAAATAAGATGTAACCAGTAAAAATAGAATAAAAATGTTTTTTGGATTTTTACGACAAAATTTGATAGAACTTTTTGTTTTACTCAGTAGGAACAGTAGACTACGAAATGCACCAGAACTTATGTTATTACCTTATATTTTTAGTTGCTTGAAATAAGCCATGTAATAGGTATATAAATAAGTTCTCAGCTTTTTTCTGCAAAATTAAAGTTTTATTTAAAAACAAACAAAAGAAGCTTAAGTTTCAAAGTATTCTCCGTTGGCTTCGATGATCTTTTGCCAACTTTCGGATAGCTTCCGAATTCCCTGGTGATAGAAGCTCACCGGCTTCGAGACGATAAAGTTATCGATGAATTTTCCGACTTCTTCTTCTGTTTTGAAGTGCGTATCAGCCAAGTGATGCTGTAACGACCGGAATAAATGATAATCGGAAGGGGCCATGTCTGGGCTATACGCCGCATGTGGGAGAAGTTCCCAGCCTAACGCGTCTGCAGCTCATCCGTGTCAAATGTTTGAGGGCGTCCAGCGCGTGGCTGATCTTCAAGACTAAACTCTCCTCCACGAAACTTTGGTACCACTTTTTGCACGTTGCATGACTTACAGCATTCTCACCATATGCAGCACAAATCATTTCGGTGGCTTCGGCAGCGTTTTTCTTAAAATGAAACGCGAAGTGAATAGAAAATCGAATATGCTCTTTTGTGATTGCCATCGTGAACACAGCTGATTATTGAGGTTATATGCATCAAACGCCAAATCGCATGATGTTTCGAAAGACCAAATGTCATTGCTTTAAAACCGCAGGAGTGCGGACTAATACATTACATATAAACGGTGATTTGCCTCCTGTGAAATCTAAAGCTAAGAACTTATTTCTACACCTCTTACATTGTAAATTGATATTAGCTGTGTTATTACTAGTCAACTCTTCAAAATCTAACGGTAAACAATTTTTTTATTACAATGTCCTGGCAACGCTGTTTGCCTTGTTTTACGTCATATGTGCTACTTCCCATTATTAAAGTCAACTACAAACATAAAGGCGCGAGTCGACGTTTATTTTTATTTCCTGGCTATTTTCATTCTTGAAAAATGATATTTGTGGAACGCAATTGGAACCTTCACTCCAATTTTATATAAATTAGTTTATTTAACTTCTACATTATTTTGATTATTCCTATAACTTTAGGTTAGCTTCTCATATAATGATTAATCTTTGTTGTTAGTTAGATTAGGTGGTAGTTTATTTATTTTTACTGGTGTAATTGTGACTTTAAAAGGTGGGCTATTAAAATGTTAAATATAATTGGTCGAGTCATAAGAAATGTGAACTAGGATTGGGTTTATCAAAAAGAAACGTATGAAACTATCCATACGTTAAACCATCATTATCGTATGCTCTATAATTAACTTTAGGAATCTGATGGCGCTCTTTCATATTATGATACTTATTTGTGGCAGTTTTCGTTTATTCTTAGTTTTTTGCTACCATTTCGAAACATTTTAAACAATTTAGGATGCAGTGTAGTCGAAAGGCGTATTGTGGCTGCCTTAATTTTCCCGTTTTATAAAATTCGGCCGCTTTAAAATATAGTTTTGTTTTAGCTCCTGTATTTTCTTGAAATCGTGCAGTTTTTACCCTGAAGCTATTAGATTTGGAACAAATTTAGTTGTCAGTGCTTGGAATTTCTTCTAGTAAGGCAAATACTGGTTTCGCTCTAAACCAGCCCAATTGGTATTCTCAGAATTTTTTTATTTCCCTTACTGGTATAAATGTTGCATCGGTACTACTCAGCAAAGGCCTCAGGTTTATCCAGATTCATATGGATGATACCGTTCCTTCTGTGGGTCACTATTGTTGGAGAGAAACTGTTTCTTAAGACTTTGATTAGTCTCTAGATGAAATGCCACCTCGTAACTACTTACTTTTATATTTCCCTTACAAACTTTATCAGAGTTGTTGCTTAAAATTTTTCGAGTAAGGCATCTACCACCCTACGTTGGTATCGACCATGCCAATCCTTCTGTGGGTCACTGGTGTTGTAGAAGAACTATTTCTTATGACTTTGGTTAGTCTTCAGATAAAATGCCACCTCGTAACTATGTACTTCTGCATTTGCCTTACAAACTTCAACAGAGCTGTTGTGTGGATTTTTTCTAGTAAGGCAGGTACCACCCTTACCGGTATTCTTCAGAATTTTTTTATGTCTCTTACTAGCATAAATGTTACACCAGTACTACTCAGAAAAAGCCTTAGGTTTGTCCAAATTGGTATGAAGCATGCCCTTCTTTATGTGGGTCATTAATGTTGGCGAGAAACCATTTGTTAAGACTTTGATTAGTCCCCTGATAAAGTGCCACCTCGTATTTACTTCTGTATTTTCCTAATAAACTCCAGCAAAGTTATTGCTTGGAATTTTTTCTGGTAAGGCAAGTACCATCCCTATCGGTATTCTTTGGAATTATTTTTTATGTCTCTTACTGGCATAAATGTTGCACTAGTACTACTCAGCAAAGGCCTCAGATTAGTCCAAATTGGTACGGATTATGCCCTTCCTTTTGTGGATCACTAGTGTTGGTGAGGAACTATTTGTTAAGATGATAATTAGTCTGCAGATGAAGCGCCACCTCGTAACTATTTGCTGCTTTATGTCCCTTATAAAATTCAGCGAAGTTTTTGCTTGGAATTTTTTCTAGTAAAATAAGTACTGGCTTTGTCCAAAACCACCCTACTGGTATTCTTCAGGAGTTTTTTATGTTTCTTACTGGCATAACTATTGGACCAGTGCTACTCAGCAAAGACCTCAGGTTTGTCGAAATTGATATGGATAATGCTTTTTCTTATTTGGCGGGGAACTGTTTGTTAAGACTTCGATTAGTTTCCAGATAAAGTGCTACCTCGTAACTACTTACTTCTGTATTTCCCTTACAAACTTTAGCAGAGTTGTTTGGAATATTTCTAGTAAGTCAAGTACCAGTTCTACTAGTATGCTTCAGAATTTTTTTATATCTCTTACTAGCATAAATATTGCACCAGTACTACTCAGCAAAGGCCTCAGGTTTGTCTAGATTGATATGGATGGTGCCCTTCCTTCTGTGGGTCACTAGTATTGGTGAGAACTATTTATTAAGATGACGATTAGTCTATAGATAAAATTGGCGACTACAATGAGGATCTTTGTCTTTCTTACCCATCCGAATAGTGCCTAAATTTCGGCAGTCAGTTTTTTTTACTTGGATGCTCTCTGTTTCAGTGTTCTTCTGTTCATTTCACATGCTGCAAGGCAACATAACTGCAAAACTGAGTGTGCATAAAGCTGTGAAAACTTTAAAACTGGCAGTTATAATTATAATACTTACAAAATAAGTAGTTCTTTAGCAGATCAGTTTGTCTCCAAAAAGGGAGAGTTAATCCAAGAAATTTGCACCCAGACACTATTGGTACTTCTGGGTTTAAATATACAGTTTTACAGAAGGTCCTTAAGAAGCCTTTCCCCCAACAATAGAAAAGCTTTCCTCCAAACTTCACCTTTAGGAGTTTACCCAAATAGCCCATTTGAACGTCGTTGCTCGAATTCGAAGTTTTCACAGAAAAGAATTCTTGCTAATAGTAGCGACGTTTTCACTTTACAAAGCAAAGCTTCTCAAGAGCTCGCTGAATGGCATCAAATATTTTTCTTTTACTAAAAGCTCTACTCATACACAATGGGAGTGATTATCATTAGCTTAGCTTTGTGAAGGCCCAAATGTTTAGCATTATCTATAAATTATAAAGATAAGATACCTATATATACTTTTGTTAATAGTGAAAATTGTGACGTAGAATACAATCATATTGTTTCTGTATTCATACTACATCTTTGTGCTATTGAGGTCAAATAAATCGATATTGTTTCATAAAATTTCCGTCATATCTGTTTTGAAATGGTCTGAAGCTGTTAAAAGGCCGTTAGGAAGAATCACGTTATTCAAAAGGGAAAGTTTCAACTAGTTAAGCAGATTTTGTTGTTAAAGGAAAACTATAGATCGGGTTCAAGAAAAAACTGCTGATAATGATAGTTTCTTGGTCCAAGCTCGCACTCAAAGGCACGAAAATGGCATCGTACACCAACAAAATCATAAAACTGTTATAGAAGGAAATAAATTAACTCGAGTATTGACTTTGCATTTAGAGATTTGAAATCAATTCATACTAACAAAGAGTCATCGGTTAGACAAGGTTCTTTAATCGATTCGTATCGTAAATGATGGAAGAGGATTGTGGTCAAGCATTTGGAAAAGTATATGTAATTGTCCAACAACTTTAAATGTAAATTAAGATTTCCTGAGACAAACGGTTGTACACTTTTTAAAGAAAAATTGAGTCTCTATTAAGATCTATCACTACAAACCAGTTGATTGAGAAAAATTCTTGGATTAAGGCAGAAGTCAGTATGGATGCAGACACAAACATTAAAATAAACTTTAAGCGTTTATAAACAGCCGTTCTTTATTAAAAGCCACAGATTTCATAGGAGATGTCAATATATGCCCGTTAGGTGACTTTTTGAAGAGAGCGAGAAGAGAGGTCACAAATATATATCTAATAAATTGACACATTCATTATTTTACTTTCTTCCGACAAGCTCATATGCCATAAAGGGAGGGAGGGGAAGAACGTAATTGGATTTATTTACTAGGATTTATTTAACGGCCTCTTCTTGTCCCACAACTTTTCTCGACTTTTGTATCAGATCAGATTACCAAGGAAGTATTTTACTTTATTTCTATTTTTTCTTCTTCTTTTAAACTATAAATTTTTGTCTAGATAAGATAGTATTTTGGAGTAATGCACCTCACACTTCTAAGAAAAATTATGAAGCTTAATATTAAGTCAGAATTCCACATTTTCTTATAAAAGATAAAAAAATTTAAATTAAAGTCTTTTAATCTTTTTTCTCCGTCATATAAGTAGCGGAGGACTTTGACCACCCTGGTCGTCACTGTAGATCTTACTCTTTATGATTCATCATATGGTTATTAAATTACCACTAAAACCAATTTCTTTAGTGTACAGATATTTGTAGAAAGCTTTTTTTAAGCAATTAGGGAGTTCTTATATACCCAAAAAGGCCTCAAAAATATTTTTTGTTTTATAGAAAGTTTTCTATCGTCCTTCTATTGTATTTTGCATAATCTTTATATGATTTTCTTTATTTTACATTTATTTTTGTTTTCTCTATGCTATACCATATTTTTGACTGCCTTTTATTTTTTAGTTATTTTAATAAACCTTATATCAGACACAAAATAAGTTAAATTGGTTCTGGGAGACAAATAAGGCAAAATCTATTGAGCAATTCGACGTGACTTGTTTGAGTAGCTAACAAGTAAACATAAAGGAAAATACGGAAGTATATAAGGTATTAACCTCCTGGACTTAATTTACGGTCCCATAATGGTTTGTTTGGAAACAATTTTAGAGGTGGATCTACAAAAAGACGGGAAAAGAGAAGTCACACCCTTGAGCGAAGATAAAATATAAAATTTTAAAAATGTATTGATCCGATCAACGTTTGTGTATTAAAGCAGAAAACAGACACTCATTGGGTTGCGAATACGAAACTACGCTTAAAGTTTATAATCTAAAATGGCCTCAACAACCATTAAGATGTGCTCAAAAGGTGCTTAGTGATATAGAAGAGCTTTACCAACACCTTTCGGTGCAAATTATGCAAGTGGCAGCTAGTTCCGACATACCTTGACTAATTATTGGGGTACAGTAGAGAAATGAAATGCCCCAAGCTTATGAAATACGGCCATTACACATTTTAGCTTTATAATATTTTTTGTATAATAAAATTTAATTTTGTCCTTTTTGCGTCAACCATAATGAAAATCACAATTAGAAGAGTGAACCCTTAAAATGACATTTATTAACCTTCAAAACTGTTCACTTCTAATTTATTTATTTTTTTTGTATTACAGAACCAATTTATTTTGGTTTTGAAGATTGCAAAATATTTCTAAATAGGCGATAACGTATCTATCTATAGACTACGTGACGTCCAACACATATTCGGCTTTAATATGTTTAGATAATCATATAAATATAAAACTATATAACTTGAGGCTGGTTCGATGAAAGATAACAATTCTAGTTAGTTCTTTTATTATTGGTTTTTGCCTATTTGGTTATGTTTAGTTCGTAGCTTAAAATAGCGCGCACTAAAGCTCTACAATATAATTGTACACGCCTATGTAATCTTTTAAATTGGATATGTATTCGTTCGAAAAAATAATTTTCTTTAATTTTGGACAGAGAAAATTTATTTCTTTACAAAATTATTAATCGAGTAAAAACTTTTCAGTTTACAAAAACTTCAACAATTTTATATGCAAAAATGTGACCTAATTTGCATTAAGTCCAATTCTCCAGTCGTTTAAAAGTTTTCATTCTTTCAGTCCTTTCAGGACTTGAACTCCCCCTATTTTCAAGCTGCGTGCCCCAACACAATAAAATTGTTCAAACTTTGCAAAAATTAATTCAAAAAGCCCTGCTTGGAGTGGCGATTTTCACTCCAAAGCTTGCACGCGCACGTGTCAGCAGTTCCGGGCAAGTTCGGAGCCGGCGCTAAATTTTAATGCAGTCTCGATAGTTCATTCCACATTCAGAACGCTGGAAGTGGCTCCGCAAGCGCGCCGGAAAAATAGCGCGGCGTTTGGTTGCATGCGGTAAGTGGGCAGTCCCACGTGCCCCGAGATGATTGTGTCGACTCCCACCACCATATCGCGTAGCGACGGGTGCAATAATACATTTAGTCTTATTGATTTCACATCGGTCGCTCCTGATTGAAAGGGTATATTTAGAAGCGGGCGTGCAGAGAGAGGGAGGCGCTCCACCTTGCAGGGGCAGCGCAGGTGAATTGCAGGATGATGAATAAGAACGAACTGGTTAAAAAAGTCAGGAGAATTGACTTATAAGTATGCCCCTATTGCCTGTCAATCAGCTTTATTGTTCCACATTCTGATGAATTGCAAATAGCAATTGCTACGCAAACGTTTCGTTGTCAATATTGAATGAGGGTGGTTTAATAACGTTTTTGTTTGTGCTTTTTATTATTATATTTACTTTGCTCTTTTATGTGACTGGATGCTTTCTTTACTCCTTTCTAGTGTACTTTCAGTACTTTTGATTCTTCAACCGCTCATCTGTGATACCATCAGTTCATTTTACTTAAGGCTTTTTTATTCTACGTTACGTCGATTTTGCTCGGGGGGGGGGGGGGAGGCAAATCAAATTTAAACAGGAATTTCTCTTTTATGTACCTTGAGAGAGCTTATGAAATTTGAGGTAGGAATACCCGAAGTAAATTTTCCTTGTGAAATGTTTTATAGTACTATTCGTTGATGTCCATTGCGTAACGAATTAATATTAAGTTTTCAAAACAGAGGGTGTGAAAGCGTTCGAAATTTTGAGATAACTTAACCACGGTTCAGCGACAACATTCGTAAGAAGACTCAGTTGTACGTGTGGAATGGATAATTTTTGGGCGAACGAGAAGCAGTTCAAAATAAAGGTCGCTGGGGTTGTTTGGGGACCAAGGAAAATATTCGCATTGTTCGCTGGCTTCTCAAGGATGAGCGCTTTTATCATCGAAAAGGCAGATTTTCAATCCGAGACGTTATGGTACTCTAAAAAAATTAAGGTTTTGTTCTAGATTTTACTGAAATGCTCTTAATATAGCTCACATTTAAAATCCTGCAGTTATCATTTGTTTGGTTTATAACACTTTTATGTAATCTAACAATTCTGACCTAACACGCAAAGTTGTCTTTTTAAATGCTTAAATCATCAATGCTGCTGCTAGGGTTGCAGAAACCATTTCGTAACAGACCGATGATAGTTAACCAAGGAGTTAACCTGTGACGTACCAATGACATATTTAACGGGCCGTTAGCAGGTATTTCAGTTGCATAAGCGAATTTTTGTTTGTGCTAGTCTATTAAATGCCATTTGACAGTTTTGAAATTAATTATCCTGATAGGTATATAGATCTCAATAAAATGTAACTTTTTTAATTCTTTTGTATTTATCATTCTAACATTTTCACTTATTCCCGTTTTTGTAATTTCAGCTGGAATATTTCGTGTATAACGTGAACGGGCTTTCTGTAACTAATTTAGTTTTTTGGAACACTCAGGTGTAAGCAGTTAAACAATTTTCTTAATTTTCCCCGTTTTTCGAATGCAACACGGGTAAAGCATTTCACTCGTGCATCCATGTAAACAAAATCAGTTTGGGTTGCATAATCTGCACTTGTCAAAATCTAGCGATTTTTGTTTTTCCTACCGACTTTGTGTAAATGTCACCTATAGTTAAACGCTTTGTTAGCCAATCTACCGAACCGTTAATGTTAATCCATTGTTAGGAAACGGTGGCGCTGACAGGCGTTTATACAACCGAGTGTCAGCCGTTCGATTGTTTTATAAAGCAATTCTCTATATTATAATGAAAATTTGATAGGTACATACAGAATTCATCAATTTATTACAATAATTATCTGTCCTATGCATACACATTCTTCTTTTAAACAAATCCAACCATAGTTAAATAACATTTGTATATCTTTGTTTAGATAGTAGATAGTAGACCAATATTGCTATAAATTCAAATGGATTATTATTTCTATCATTACAACCAATACAGTCAGTTTGAGACTACCCTTACATTTGCATAAATAATTCAAATGCGTAAAAAACTATAAAACTGGAGTTTAATATTACTTTCATTATATGTGTAGTGTTTTGACACTAGATCTTTGCTTTTTTGTGTATTATTTGCCTTTTGTTGTTTCTGTCTTTAAATCTTGATTTGTTCTGAACTGTTGGTGTCGGTACGAGGACTTAGTAGCGGCTACTGGAGATCGAGAGAGAAGCCAAGCATTTCTGGTGAACCTTTTTTATATTCTTACCCCCGCTTTCTAAATAAGCGACAAGGCTTTATCAGCTGGCGACGATTTTTCCGGAACCGGTCCAAAAACGGCTCGGTGTGTTAGGTCCTCATTTAATTTATTAGTAGACCGGCCGCTAACTTTTAATCTGGGATTTGGGTGTAGGAACACGTTTATGCCGCTACACGACCACTTTCTATTGCTTGTAGTAGCCACCTGAACTGTACTCTAGCTTTTCGACGATACAATAATTGGTTTGATCAAGTCTTTTTTATAACTCTCGTATTTGGTGCCACTAACTGACTAAGCTTTCTTCCTTTTGAGCAGCTTTTATTTTCTCATTTCCTCTCCGTTGACTTCTTACAATTTTTTAATAAATTTTTCAATATCAAGGTTTCATTAGCATAGGTCAGTAGTTTTGTACCACGCCATACATTTTTTGCTTTTATCGCTTCATTTAAATCTCTTCCAGCATAATAAACTTTTGAACATTTCATCGCCTCTTCTATTTTTCAGATCATATTCTTTTGCTTTATTTATTTACAACCTAAGACTTGCTATTTTTTAGTGTCTTATCTATGTTCTCTCCTATGTTAACTAGTTTTTGATTCGCTCATGCGAATAATATCACAGAGGTTATTTTTTTGTGCTTAAAGTTTCTATTTTATTCTATTTCTTCTTGTTATACTCTATAATGCAATATTAATGGTGTCATATACAACAGGACATTACTGTAGGCTTTTTTGCTTTATATTTAGTTAAGAGAATTCAGTTGACTTTAGTTTCTCAGATGTGCTTCTTATTGTCTTGGATGTGAAGTTATTTAGCTTATTCGGTACGTTCTTCGCTATGGTCCTCGGTATATGCTTGTTTAAAGTCTACCAAAAGAACGTAGACATCAGTTTTGTGTTTGCAAGGTGTAGTTTATATTTATGATAAGTTTTATTTTCTGTATCTTTACTTCTATCATCTTTTGGTTCTTGTGAGAGTTTGTTGAGTTTTTCTCTTCGCCTCTATACTTTTCATTGCCTTCTATTCTTTCGTATTGGTTCTACTGGTACTGGCTTTGTATCTGCCTCATGTTCTATTTTTTGTACTTAAAGTTTCTGCTTCTTAAATTTGTCTACTGTCACCTTGTAGTTATATTTCACCGTATTTTCGTACATAAATATTATTGATCCTTTTCCAAGCGCACAGCAAACTGTGTAGCTTGTGCTGCTTAATTAAAGTTAGCGAATAAGAGGTTTTTCAATATTCTCCTCTTCTCCTTATCACTTTCATCACTAAAGACCTCCATGATTTTTTATAGATAATTGTATTTTTCTTTAGATTTAGGTAAAATACCTCAGCTAGGGAACGTCAAGATAATGCTTTAGTGTTTTTTTCTGATCTTGGTAGCAAAAATATTATACAAAACAACAAGTGCAAGTTAAAATTTAATATTCTTTATTTTATTATTAGAATTAGGTAATTTTGTAATATTTTAAGTAGGAAGAACTTAAGTAGGTTTTTTGACATGGGCCGCCGTTATAGTCGACTAATTAATAGTGAAAAGCTCCTTTGGATGAGCCCGGGAGAGTGAGTTTGAGTCTTCTTGAGAACCTCAAGCTTAAATTGCATGAAAGTAGGTACAACAGGGCAATGCTGATAACACAGATGGCAAAAAGCTTTTGTGGTTATTGAAAAAATACTCCTTTATTATAAACTTGACTAGTGTTAGTGTACTCATTTTTAAATATGAACTATTAAAGGTAACTTACCCAAAATATGAGTGTTACTTATGTATATTACAATCGTCAAACAACAGTATGCAGTTTGGCTTTTTTAAAAAGACGCGCTAGTTCCCTTTTTATGTTTATTTATTGCCTTCGGATGAAAATTGAACCGACTAATTTATTGTAGAGTTTGTAGTGTGCGCTACTTCGAGCTACGAACTAAGCGTGAACCAAGCAGGCGAGTAACAATTCTAGGGACCTGTCTGTTGCCAGATAGGAGGACTAATTTGAACTGACTAATTAACCTCAACTGACTAACACTAATCGAAGCGTTATGGTTTATTATAGTTCTACGGGTTATCTCATTAAAAATGCGAAATAAAATACGAAAGGCGGCATAAATCTCCATATAGCATAAAATTCGATTTTTAAGAACATTTAATCTTCAAAAAGTGCAATGTTTGCTTTATGTAGATTAAATGGAATTACCATTTCCAGTTGACCTGGATGCGATATTAGTTTTATATATTTCTAAACAGCGTTAACAATTTATTTTTAATTAAAAAATAATAACTTGCTTTTATTGATTTCTGAAGTTGCTTACGTATTACCAGCATATGTACAAGCAGTCAGCAGTAAATAATTGAGTGTTTGCGTTTCATTAGCGATCTCTCTGGTTTGGAAAGGTGTTTTAACTTTAATTCTGACCAAGTATTGTTAGGGGATGGCAAACATGATTATGGAAACCAACAATTTGTTGTTATTACTAAATATAAAACGGTTTTTAAAAAGTTTTTGATAATTTGTTTTTTTTATCAAAAGAAACTTTTTTAGATCAAATTTAAAGTTGCTGAGTCGTTCCGTTTTAAAGCAACAAACTGAAAGGTCTAACATAATTTGCATTTTGGAGAGGAGGTTTTAAAAGCGGAAAATCTATAGACCGAGTTAAAACCAGAATCTTTCTTTGTGAATCTCTTGGTTCTTTTTGAAAAAAGCGGTTGAATATTTTTGGTCTAACAGTTGTTTTCGGGAAAGACAGTGGTGATAGTTTACCCAAAACTGACCGAAAGATCTTCCGGTTTAATTTGATTTATTAGTAAACCAGACTTAAAGCTTCAGTCTGGAATTTGAGGGTAAGACCACGTTTGTGCTGCTACCTTTTTTAGACTTTGAACTAAAAATATATTTAATTTTATGAACTAAAAATTAAAATGTTTCCATGGATAAAAATCTAGAGAAGATGAGCTAGTGGCATACACCAACAAGCCAGTTGCCAGCTTTAATTCACGGCGCAGCGCTGCCCACATTTTAAGACAAACAGATTGTCAAAATATTAAGCCGACTGCGGAATCCCCCTAAGCCGAGCTTTCAGTCCGGTAATGAGCTTACACCATTCATTACACCGCAATCCGCTTTTCCGCCATTCGGCGAGTTTCATTTCCTTTATTAGCCCTTCTCTTTGGAATCAATCGGACGCCGAGCAGATTGCGCGCTTCCTAACGAACAAGTCTTTGATGTCGGGCGGGCATTAGGCGTAATAACTTAAGAATCGGCGCTAATCGGGAAAGGGTTGGCTTTGATTGGATTTGATGGGCCGGAAACCTGCCCGCGACTTACAAATTAGTTTTAGGGCTTGTTGGATTAGGCGGCATTTAATGCCTTTTAATGGGCTGTTCTTGGCGAGCTTGAAGGTAATTTCGCGATCGTAAAGCTCTTTGATGGAATTTATTTTTCACAAAGCTTCTTTTATCCCCGACCCTTAAAAAACCAAATGATTGTTGTTTTAAAATGTCTAATTCGTTGTAGCGTTAACAAAACCAAGGCTCTTAGATAGCTTCTAGGGTAACTTTTTGGACATTGTGAAGCTCCCGGATTTTGCAGTTTCGATTTCTAAGCTGCTGAACAAAAGAAATTAATTAAAATGATCTTTTTGGATTCGTTAATTTAGAATATACTTTTAACGTGAAACAGTTTTTACTATCTTGGTAAAACTAAACTAAAATGATTTATATAGTGGACAGTTAAAGGCAGTGAATCCCAAAGAAAGAATAAATATAAATGTTGTACTCGCCTCTTAAAGGTAATTTTCAGTCCGGAAAGGCGTCTTCGGAAGGGCGGTTTGATTACCTTTAAACCTGTAAATATCGGTCTACTTTACACAAGCAAAGACAGCGACGTTTGCTTACAAACTATTTTTTGGATGAAGTACATACAATCTCAGTTTTTTTGGACAATGAATAATTGTTGAGTACACAGTCATGGGTTTCTGGACAACTGGATGTATAGCCCGGATCTTGTTCAAATACACCTTCCTTAGTACGAAATCTATCGTTCGCCAGACAGACAGGACATACTCCCCGCCCTATATTTGTATCGAATGTTTTCTGACAGCCCCAAGACTTATGTAGTCACTTTTTAGCAACATCTCGTTTGGTTGTGAAGTATTTCGCCGAAACATTTTTTTTAATTAGGCAGGTAATAGACACTTAGAATAATCTCACGAACTTTATCTTATAGATCTTGGAAAAGATATATCACAATCCTTTTCGAACAAAGTCAAAATGACAAGAAAATATATCTTTTCCAACATATGAACTAATATTTTAGGTATAACAGCTCAGCATCTACAAATAACTTAAAGCCAAAATGTTCACATTTAGTTTTTTCATATTGAAGATAATGAAATTGGTCTCTACATAATAGAACACCCTCGCTTATTGTAGGCCCTTCTCTAGCATTAATTACACTCGCGCAGGCTCCTTACATTAGTATAGTTGTCATATAAGAAACTTAAAAATCCACGACATCTATTGTGATCTTTAATGTTGGGAATATACTTAGGTCTACCAAATAAAAATATTTTTGTTCTTCCGTTTATGCTTTCTCGTCCGGAAATAGTCTCTACATAAACACAGAAGTACCCACATGGTTAAACTACGCTTATAAATATGCTGAAAAATGCTTGGGTCTTTTCTGTCACGTCAAAAAATGTATTGTCAATAAAGCTAAAAATATATAATTTGTTGTGTACTCGAAAGGGCTAAATACAGATATGATTTTCTTCTTGTTTGGTGCTACAGTTTTTCAAAGAGTCCTCCTCTGCTCTACAGCTATGTACTATTTTTCTATTTTTTGACTTAACTACATCCTTGAATATTCAAGGTTTTTAATTCTCGTCCACGTCTTTCTCCTATCTTTTTCTCGACCGTCTCCTTAACCGCCTTTCCTCTAGTTTCTTCACATACACCGTTTTTGGTGCTCTTTTTTGTTGCACCTTATGTAGGTGACTTAGTTATGCCAGATGGCAGTTTGTTGGTCTGGTTTGATAGACCTTGTCAAATTTTTTGACACGAAATCTTCAGTATTATCTCTACCTTATTTTACATTTTTAGCTGTTACATCGATCAAGCAGAGGTTTAATTTATCAAAAAAGTTTTCTGTTTATTGTAATGAAAGTTTGCTTCTGCATATTCCCCAATAGGGCAGAATGAACTTAACATTTTTTTCTCCGATCTTAACCCACATTCACCCTTGTATGCCTCCTTATTAAAAAGAATTTCTTGCGAAATCTGGAGGCGATCTGATGAGTTTAAGGTCAAGTCCGGTCGATCCAAAGATTTTGGAAAAAAATTAATGATTTCGCGTGGTCTCATCAGCTGCCACTAGGTGGCCACACTTTCAGGTGGACGCTGCCGCCCCAGAGAGTCACGCACCCACTAAGTTGTAGTACTGTCAACCCACAGTGGACATTTGCGGTGTGGGCGGTTGTTGCGCGCGTTGCATCTGGGCTGTGTTTTAGTTAATTTACCCAATTTCTATAGCTGTTTACCCAATTCTGCCACCCCCATATCACCTAAAATCTATACAACTCGCAAGGGGATCTTGTGTCCGGTTCTGGGCCACTTTGCAGAGGTTCCAACCACTCAGCTACCTTCAAAAAGCACATTCTACGCTTCTACAAGTTCCACTGTCACCAGCTACATCGCGCCAACTCGAAGATGATCAACGAACTGGTCGATACAGTGGCCAAAGAAGTCGCCCATCATTGATGAATCGCCGTCAAGGTGAAATCAACCACTACGAGAAATAAGTGGTACACATAAGAATTAAACTTGTCGATGTAAAAGAATAAATACAAGGTTAAAATTTTGAATGAAGAGAGCGCGTCATCTCAGTGTTTTAGGAATGTCTAAAGCGGATTCCTCTTCTAAAGTATATCGCACTATCGATTCTTTAGTCAACATCACAAAGTCCAAGCAAGAAGGGCTTTCATACGTAGCGCACCAGATTATAATTCAAAATTTTGAAAAGATTTGAGACACTTCGGAGGCAACGTCCTTAAAAGAATTAAGCTACGCATGACACAAGAAGAACGACAAGCAAATAAAAACAAAGGTCACTGATGTCGCTAAAAGATTATTGTTACTGAGAACATTCGCACTGTTCGCCGTCTTCTTGAGGAACCACTGAAATTACTTCAAGGTCAGAATAAGCCACGTTCATATAATCTGTGACGGATTTGTGCTGAACTATACTGGTATATCCTTTCTACAATCTGTAATTACCGTTTTGTCTTTGTTTTGTTTTGACCCACTAAAAATACACTTGGTGGTCAGAGATATGACGGCGATGTTGCTGTTAAAACATCTATGGGCCGTAGACTATCGCCAATTTTCGGTTGTTGGTATTACTCCTATCAATTTCTGGGCATAATAAAACTTAAAATGTAAATATTCAATCCGAGACTTTATCCCAATTCAAGACAACGCTCAACTCCATATAGCTGCCTAAAACCGATTAAAAATTGAAAACTTGTTTTGGACTATACTAAAACTCCTCCTATAGCTCGGTTTTGACCACTAAAAGAAGCCAGAGATTTGACAATAATGTTAAAAACTATCCATTCATTAAAAAAAATTGTTTCTAAGTCAAGAGATTATATAGAAAAATAATGTTCTATATTTATAATCTTATGATTCTTAGCCCAACACACTTGGCTTGCCAGAAGTTTTGGGGTTTTTCTAAATATCGTCGAAAAGTAGTGTTGACCTCAAGCCAATTTCAACTTAACCGAATGCGACCTTTCTAATTTAACTAACGTTTTCATTAGAAATGGGGTTGATTTTCAAAGTGGCAAAACCAGTTAACTTCAGTTTCTATAAAAATTTTCGATTATTGAAAATGTGTCATTAAATATCTTAAACTAGGAAGTTAAAGAAAAAAGGACTCTACAAAAATAGAAAACTGGCTCTTCTAGAAGAGAGCACAAGAATCTTTGAGTTTTATATTCATCTAATAAACCGATATTAATAGGTTGCATTAAAGATATCTGTTGACCTCAGGTCTTGAGACAGCAGCAATTTTTCGCTTAGTTTTTGAGTACTGAAGTTGCAACACTCAGACATTACAGTAGCTTTACTTTAAACATAATTTTAATATTTTAACTACTCTGCATCTGATTTCATATCCAATTATCTTATACATAACATACAAAATATTTTTCTTCTTTTTCTTCTTCAATATTTGGCACGTAAGATTGCTGTTTTCTGTTTCCATGTCTGCATATGCTTCTAGTCTGTTTCCTGCAAACGTCTTTTTTTCGTAACCGTTTTTATATAGATTTCTCAAGAAAAAGTCGATCTACTTATTTTTCTTTTTTCTCTTAAAGACCACAGCGTCAATTTCTTTGGTCACCTGTCATCTGGCATCCGTTTCAAATGTCCATTATATAGGAGAGCTATTGCTCACTTTCTGTCTAATACAAAATATATTGTCTAAACGTAATTTTTCTTGTCTAAAGTCACTTCGTTCTTTGCTACGTTTTCTTCTTTATTTTACTTTATATGACACTGCAAATTAGTTTCGCCGTAAACGAGATAACGCTTATTCCCCTACAGTTGGAGCAGGATTTCTTGCATCCTTTTTTAAAGATTAAGCTTATATAGACTTTATTCCATTCACGTGAAATATTTTCCCTTCTTTATTTCGTTAAATATCTTCTGTATATATATTTTAACGATATTTTCCAGTCCTGGTGCTATGTTGTGTTTGGCCTTTTAATTGCTTTTCGAATATCTTCTTGTTATTTTGCAATTAGTTTTTGCATTTTTTGTTAGTTATTCCTTCATGTGTCATAAATTGTATTGATGATATGACTCGTACAGTTTTTGATTTTTTATTTTTTTCCAGACTTGTTAATATATCGTATCTAACATGTTATATTTTTGTATAATAAATATATTTCTTTTTTATTCAGTTTTGTAGTTCCACATACCTCTAAGCTTTGGTGTGTCTTCTAGTGTCCATTTTATATACGCCTTCTTTTTTTCCTTGATGACATACTCTAGTTCTTCCAAAAACTTCTTCTTATATTTAGCTTCCCTAATTTCAATAGCAAGATCCTCACTGACGGTGTTAAATATATTTTTCTTCAAATTTTACTGTTTCTTCTTTGTCTGTATCTAATTTGTTTGTATTGCATTTTGTTATAACTTCATTATACTACATTGTTTAACTAGATCTGTTTTGAAATTGTGTTTCTTATGGGTTTAAATTTTTGTGTTTTTCTTTTATCATTAATGGACCGTAGTACTTTCAGTGCTTTTTTCATTATTATCAGATCTATGATTTTAGATCCTTTATATTTATGGATCTTTCTATAAAATTCAATAAGGCGATTTCCATTATCAGTATCATTTCTCCTTGCTATGCTATTTAGCTTGTTTATTATGGTTACTACTTTATGGTATGGTATACTTTCTACAATATCTGCGAGTTTCTTAAAGAAAGCATATTTTTCTCGTTTCCAGCATATATCATAGTTATTGGTTTTTTATAAATTTCTATGTTTACTCTAATAATTTATTTGTTCTACTGTTTATATGTGGTGCACTTCTTTTATGTTCTTATTGGTGTGGATGCTCCATTTTGACATTTTAGTACTTAGGTACCACATTTCAAATACAGTAATAGTTGTCTTTTTTTTTTGCTAAACCCGTTCTTTTTGATCTCGCTGGGATTTACTTTTTAAGTTTAATTTTTCTATTTGCTTTCTGTTTGGTGAGTATACTTTGTATATTATAATTTCCTATAGTTATAGCTTTTTCCCATCGCTATATTTTCTGTTTGTTGATTTTGGACTATATAACATATCGGTTCTTTACATATAGGGCTAACTGCTTTGGCAAGTTATTTGCCCTACTCGTCTAGCATAGTATCTTTTTACAATTCACAGACATAAGTCAACAAAAGTATTATGTTATAGTTATTAACAATTTGTTTTTCTTAATGGTGGTTATTACACAGAGAAAATAGAGGAAAGGGGGAATTCAGGTAGATACAAAGTTAATTTACTGTTAAGGTTAAGGTAATAGCCATCTTAAAATATAACAAACTGTGATTTATTTTTAAATTTGTATTAGTGTTTAATTTGGAAATTGGTGCTCGTCATGCTGAGGTAATATGCCGATTGTGGCCAAGCACAAAACATTTAAACCGAAGTATGCCTAATTGTACGTGTTCTAAATTGAGATCGATCAAAATTGAACACGAAATTTTCATGCTAGTGTTGGCTGTCTCAACATTTGTGGTGCAAAAAATGCAATCTATCCTAAAATCTCTTGTTATACGCGTACAAGAACAAAACGAACATCGCACAGGCTTTCGCAACGTAATTAGCCCCTAATCCCACAGCTCCCACGCGCTTTCGCTGCATCAACAGAAGCTGCTCTTTGTTTTCACCCAACTAAGTAGCTCAACATCTCGACCGTTCGCGCGCTCTACGACCGACAAAACGGCGCGCCACTTACGAGAGGCGCTCGGAACTTCCACCTCTTGGGCGGTTTTAATTAAACGTTTAGTGTCTTCACGCCGCGTTTCCTGCAGTTCCCTTGTCTACGCAATACAATCCGCGGCCTAGATCTCACCAGAGGCGCGTTTAATAGTTCGGCTTCCCATGCAGGGCTTGATTACCTCTAGGTTTTGTTGTATGGGGAAAGTTCATATTTGAGTGAAACCAAAGACTATTTATGTTTACTTGTTTTAACAGAAACTAAGCTGTAAAAAATATTTTTTTATCGACTTACTTTATTCTAAAGCCTTTCTACCCTTTCAGGCATAAGGCTGTTGAAGTTGGGTTACTTTGTTTTTCCATACGAAAAGCAATTTCATATGCTCATGAAAGAGCATATCTCTTTCATGGCACTCAGTGTTACCTTTTCCGCTACACTTTTCAATTCTTCTATCTATATTTGAAAGCAAAACAATCGACTTACCAGCTGCAAGCGTATTTTCGTTTCCTATTTCAGTCTAAGGAAAATGAAAATAAAAACATTAATGTGTAAGAAGTGTCTTTGTTATTGAGCTTTAAAAACTGTTGCTAGTGCATTAATCGGATGACGCACTCAAAAAAATATGCATCACGAACGGGGTTTTGCAATTCTTGCTAATTGAACGCACGTGCGCGACGATTGTGATTGGCCTATAACACGCTTGCAATCCGATTCATCTCAGTCACTTATCCGAAGTTAACATAAGTAAGTGACATAGTGCTCGAGTGATTCACAAGAAAATGGATATCACGGCCGCCGAAGCAGCCCAGACAGTTGCATTGTTGAGCGAAGGGTTTAGTCTGAGGGCTATGGCAAATCGACTAAATCTGAGTCAATCAGCTGTGCCGCGAGTGTGGCGTCGGTACCGGGAAACCGGTGGCTACGTCCACCGGCAAGGAGACGGCTGTAGATGCGTGTCAACAGGGAGAGACGATCGATTTCTCGTCTCAGTATTGACCTCAAGCAAGAGCTGAACGCGCTTACAGGTATGGCCGCCAGCACTTGGACAGTGAGAGGAAGACTGAAGCCAGCGCAACCTAACCCCAAAAAATACAGCTACGGGTCCTAAGTTAACTGCAGTCAAAAGCAAAGGCAACTATAATTTTCTCGCGAACATCGCGAGTCAGATATTATTGACCAACGAGTACAGGATGCGTCTATATGGCAACATAGACGTCGGATCTATATAAAATAGGGGGGCGATTTGCTTATTGCTGTATTCAAGAAACTGTCGGATATGAAGGTGGCTCTTGCATGTTCTGAGCGAGCATCTCCATGTAGGGAAAACTGAGTTGGATTTTGACTAGTGGAAGACGCGGAGGAGATTTAACAACAGACCGCTACATCAACGACATTCTAGAGGAACGTGTTGTTTTGTTCGGATATGACGTCGGTATAAAATAGATTGGTCTTCGTGTAGCCCAGACTTGAATCCCATTGAGAATGTTTGGGATGAGCTTAAGCGAAGAATTCGGACCATAAATTTTGTTCCAGGGAGCGTGATAAACTGAGAGTGGCATTGATTGACGAGTGGGAAACAATCACTCAAGACAGCATGGTCATCCGATCCATGCGTAATCGCGTGGAAAATACAAATAGAAGTAGAGGCGGCAACACCATGTATAGAAAAAATTATTAAATTAATTTCAACTGAGGATATCAATTTTTCCTTTCATAATCACCTTTTCTCTTTCAACTCTTAAGTGTTACACGTATTTTTAGGTCCAGTAACTTTGTCAGAACAGGTCCGATTCCAATCAAAGTGGTATAATTTGAAACCAGAGTTTTTAAGCTTTCAAGCAGTACACTGAGCTTTACTTTGAGCGCTACCGAAGTAGATACACATTCTCTTAAAATTCGATCTTCTTTTCTTCTTCCTTTTTTAAGGTTTTGCTCTGAACACTCTTCGTTCCGTTTTCTCTTCCCCCATGCTTATCACATCTACAACCATCTCAATTTTCCTTCTTTAGTGAATCTTGTATTGGTTTTGTTTTAAAGACTTTTCTAAAACTATTGCACATTGACATTTAAATCGACAATCGCTAAAGATGTTGAAATGGCATTTCTAGTTTCTTTTGTCCCAACCAGCAATTTCGTAATTTCGAATAGGTTCAATAAAGTTTTGTTTAGTTAAGGTTTTTAATTAAACAAACAAATTATCTTCATTTAGTATTCTTTATACGAGAAAAAAGGAAGGGGATATGTTTTTTATCTTTTTCCCCTTATATAAGATATATTTATACAAATTACGTCCAGGTCAATTAAATTTATTAAACAATTAAGTAACATCGATCGGTACTGCAATTTCATATAATATTTTCCCCCACCCCTCTCCTTAAAATTATATAATCAAACATTTACTGTAATCTTATCTCGTCTACCGCTTATAGAATTTTGATGGCTCTATTAAAGGTGCTTAATTATGAAAATTACTGGGTCCTGCTCCTGCTTCCTGCCTAACATTTATTAGTAATGTGACTAGGGCCGACTTAACCCTTACTTCATGCCGTTTCATATTCAATTTTGGCTAAAGCTTATGCTGAACTGTTCAAACTGCGAAATTACAAACTGTGTTTGATCTATTTGTTTGTCGAAGCTTTGGTACACCTATTCTGGTTTTTCTTACCCCTCACCTGGTAATAACACCAGAACAGAGGAGATGTATAACCATTTTTTTGTTTTGTTTGGTAGTCATCCATTACAGGTGTAAAATATAGAAAAGTGTAAAATGGCACATATAAAAATTGCTACAATGTTTTTGAAGATGAACTGTATTTTTGAGAAACGACATTTAATTAATAGGGAATCTTACATGCATTTTCTTGATAACACAGGTTTCGTAGTAGCAACTGCTAGCTGTTCAAGTTTCAAAATTGTTTATGCTAATCGTCAATTACTTTCATTTGTGTTGATCTCATTAAGTCGTTCCCAAAATCTTGAATCACTTAAATAATTTTTGCTAACAAATTAGATCCAGATTCACTGCTTTACTTTCTTAGTTATAATAAATCACACGATCTTAGACTGCCTGTGCTCACTCACCGGTGTCTAACTCATATCTGACACGACTGGTAACGTCGTCCACATTCACGCATGCGTATTACGTTGTACTTTCATCTGCTGCCAGATTATGTCGCAGCTGCGCTATTTTCATTGTATTAATATGACATTGATATTTTTAGAACAGACGAAGTAAGTTAAAAGCTTCTACAATACTCGCGTCGATGTGGGATTGCTTTAAACACTAACTACAAATGTTGGTTGATGATCTATGCGCATTAGTCAGCCCTTGCCGTTAATGATTTGTGAGGAAGGGTTGAATGTAACTCTAGCTAAAATTTCTTTACAAATTCTAATAGTAGTTAGGGCTAGGAATATTTTAATTTTACTTTTATAGAAATTTGAGATTGAAAAAATACTAAATGGAGAAAATATAGATAGAGCGCACGAGGCACAAAGAATTAGATGGTATCGACACTTTTGCAGAAAACATATCTACAGAGAATAATCATGGAATGGACATCACTACACACAAGACCGAAAGGAAGACCTAAATTAAGTTGGAAAGAACCAGTAAAAGCAGACATGAAAAAAATGAAAATAACGAATTGAAAAGAAGTGATAGAAAACAGGAAAGAATGGGAAAAAAATTACATTTAGAGTAACAAGGTGTCTATATATTTAGTAGCCTTAGTCTCCTTTCGCAATAAGTATCTTGGAATATTACACACTCCTCCCAACGTGTTTAAATATTATGTAAAGTTTAAATCGTAAATATCTGCATCGTATCGTCCAGGGTCTGGAATCTCTTCCATTTTAAAGGAAATTTAAGTTTTAGGCACACCCAGAAGTCGCAGGATGACAAATCTGGACTGTAAGCTAACTGAGTCTTTCAAAACGTGTATTACTTTCGACATATTCCCGACCGCCTCTGGATAGTTTGTTATCTTTATCGTGCTGCGCTCACTGCATCATTCGCGAAAGTTTTCTGAGTCACCCGAACGGTTTACGCAGCAATTATGCATTGCATGTGCTTATTTATGTGCCAATAAAGTCGTCCTCATTCACGCATGCGCGCTACAGTCTATTCGCCTCGGCTGCTGAGTTAAATCGTGACTACCCAAACTATTTTTATTGTATAAATTATATCTGTATGCTGTTTTTGGGACAGGTCTCGTAAGTTAGACTCTTTGCGGTCCTTATAGTGATTGGATGATTGTTGATGTATTACAGATTAAATTGAGGATTATTATAGGTGAAGTGCAATATTGCATTTTGACTAAATCATGGGACGTAAAAATTCTTACAGCTCTTCACCCTTTTAGTATTTTCTTCCCAAAGTTTCCCAATCAACAATCATCGGAGTATAAACATTTTTATTCTGCTGGAGACATTGGTGATGATGCTACCCTCTGTTTCAAAGAACAAGAAGAAGCCAGTTGAGAAAAGTCCAAGTTGCACATAATGCAAAATATTTAAAAGAATTAAAATATATATGCTGCATGTACTATAGATGCTATGTTATTATGTCTACAGTTATCTTCATTAAATGTCTCTCTGGGCAAATATGGAGTTCGAGAACAAGTTTTGTAGAGTGATTATTACTGTTATAAGTATTATTACATCAAAAATATGTTATTTGGATTTGAACTTTTGGGATTCTGATCCTGACCGGCACTCGAAAGATTTTTCCTTGATGTTTGTTGTGAAGCAAAGTTGTCTAAAAACTTATATTGGCCATTTAAGACGAGCTTCTGAAAATATCCACCTGCTGCAAACCAAAAACAACAAGACATATAAAGAAAATGCTCAATACAAAATTAAATGTCATATAAAGTGTAGTTTCAATGTTTAATGTCTTACAATTGATCTGTAAGAACTTACTAATACTTCAACTAACATGGAACGTGGAGAAGGTAAAGTGACGGTAAAACCATTTCATCCTAAATTCTGCTTCAACTCACTAAAAAAAAACTAATTCAATATGTCTCTTCCAAAGAAATTGTCTACTGCAGACATTAATAGACCTCACGTGTTAATTGGAGGTAGAACCTACCCCTTCAGAATATATTTAATGCGTTTTTATTAATTTTGACCTTAAAATACTAGAAGTATACTGGAGAGGCAGGCGTGTAAATAGCCGCTCTCGTGGATGCGGTGTGGGATACGATACCGATGCGGCTCGTAAGGACCAAAAATGGAGAGGCAGGCGTGTAAATAGCCGCTCTCGTGGTGCGGTGTGAAACGTAGTACGGCCCGTAGTGGAAGGTCAGCCGATAAGGCCAAAATCGTCCCTTAAACGGCCGTCGCGTTGCGATGCGGCTACCGATATCAACCAATGAATTGCCAAATCGCTCACCTGAATCGGCTTCGGCTTCGGCTTCGTCGGCGATTCTGGCCACCTCTGCGTTGCGGAACTGGTATCTGCGGATGTTGAGACACGACCAAATTGGCCGAGCTGCGATGCGTGAATATTTGCGGTGTTGAATATGCGTGAATATGCATGCGAAATGTTTCTGATGTAGTTAAAACGACCGTACTGCGCTGCTGCATGAATTTGAATTTATGCGGACTAAGACACACGAAGCGCGCTCGGCAATATGAATTTATGCGGACAAGACACGACCGAACTGGCCGCGCTGCGGGGCGTGAATCTGAATGCCTCGGCTGAGCAAAAGCCCATGCCGTTTGTGTGCGATGGCAAAACGTGCAGATATCAAAGGCTCGCATGCCGCCGCGATATAAAGCGGTTCAAGGGCGAAAAGGCCGCCACACCATATACTAAAGAATTTTATTATTTAAATAAGTTATGCTGTATTTTTAGTTGTTATATTTATATTATATATATAATTCGAAAAACAAGTGGTTGCCTAATCGCTATAAGTTACCAACTTTAGAAAATACGGATGTTTTAAAGCTGAAGTATACCAAACAAAAATTTTATTCGATCCATACACTTGATCACAAATCAAAGCTTTGCGCTAAAATTAAGACTCGAGTGAAACCTTGGTTGTCATCCTACAGCGTTACGCGCAGTTGGTTGCCTAACCATTATCAGTTGTTAACTCGAACGAATATCGATTTAAATATTAAAATAAACAAATTTGCAAGTTTTCTAGAGAAACGCGAACTAAACTAGCAAAAAAAATTTATAAGATCCAGAAGAAAGGTTGGCAGAAGGGAAGTCATGTCTGACCCTATATTCGGTTTCCTTGTAACGCCTGTACGAATTCAGACCTGAAAGCTTAAACTGATATTCGCCGACGTACATTTACGTTCGAGATTATTGTGAGATGGCATTGATTTATTGGACGGGGAACTTTTGCTGTCGTGGGCTCTTGGGATATATAAATAAATTTTTATGCAGTTCCATTTTTTGCAAAAGTTAAATTTAAAAATTTTATGAATAATTAAAAGTTGTCAAACCCAAAAACCGCAAGGTTTTCCTCTAATTTTTATTCCATAACTTCAACTGAAAAGTTGGCGCTAATTAAGGCAGTGCAATTAATAACTAGGTTTAGTGTGCCTTATACTACAACATAAATATTTACATTTTTTGGCACTTTTAATTAAATGCTTGCAGCTTTTTATTTCCATATTTCGAAATTTAAATGAAAAATTTGTAATGCAAACGTTGGTTTTTTTTGATATAGAATTAGGATTTTTTGCTTTTTACTTTTTAAATTTTCGTTTCTCATCTATTTGTTGACACTTAATATAGATTTTGACTCGCACTTAATCCTGAAACATTAGACATGTAGTAGTATTTTTAAATCAAACTTAGAAGCACTGTAATCACGGCAGGTGTAGCCGTGCTTGATGACTTGAGCTTTAAGCTTTAGCGAGACTCAAACCCGCCCATAGTTGAGGATTGCATCCTCTGACTAAGAGATTAGGCCAGGCCCAACAGTAACAATAGTACACTTATTTTTCTAATTATGTAATAAGCCTTATTTATTTTTTTATTTATTGTGTATCGTTAACTGTTCCGCAAACTTTATTCTTCTTACAATATTTTTTTTTTAATTGGACACATGCTTGCACTAACTCTAAATGTAAATGAAACTTCGAGCATCATTCTACTTTGTAATTCCAAAAAGCCAATTTTCATCATGCGCAGAGTAAATAATTGAAAGATTCCCACGCTGAATAATCACAACAATTTACCGAAGGAAACAAGCAAATATATAAATAATTCACAATGCACAATTAAAACATTTTTAATGTTTGCGTGTCGCTTACTTTAATAAATAGGCTATTTATAAAGCAAGTTGTCATTGGCGACAAACAAAATATATTTTTTATAACAAGATATTGCAAAAGAGCTAATGGGAGAAAACTACACCCAAAAATTTTATTTAAATCAAAATCTAAATAGGCCCTTAGTCTTAGGTACTCTTGGAGATTCCAACCAAGGCAGCGGAAGGATAATCGAAGGAAGATATGATATCAAGAATGTCTGGGTTGGAATAACGATAAATTTAGTAAAAAAAAATTTCAACCAAGGCAGTGGAAGAATCATCTAAGAGAAGGAAAGTGCTAAGGACCTCCGGTTCTGAAACAATAAATTTAGCAAAAATAAAATTATAGAAGAAGGAAAAAGTTAAACCCTTGTTGATAGCGAGTAGACATTAAATAAAAACTAGATCTACTTTAGAGATGCTACCCTTCCTGAGTAAGCCTTGCTTCTTTCTCACCAAGTTCCCACACTATTATTTCCACCATTCTACTTCCTCTGTTCCTTGCCCGCTATTCCAACCTGGACAAGATCAACCTGATATGCTAAGACCAAAACCTTTATCGATCCAAATCAAAATTAAATAGGGCGTCAGTCCCCAATGCTGCTGAGATTTCAACCAAGACAGTCGAAGAATTATTTAAGAGAAGGAGGTGCTAAGAACCCCCGGTCTGAATAACAATAAAGTTAGCATAAACAAAATTATAGAAGAAGTGAAAAGTTAAGCCCTTGTTGATAGCGAGTAGACATTAAATAAAAAGTAGATCTACTTTAGAGATGCTACCCTTCCTGAGTAAGTCTTGGTTCTTTCTCACCACGTTCCCACACTCAGCCCTATCATTTCCACAATTCTACTTCGTCTGTTTTTCTGATATGGATTAACCTGATATGGTAAGACCAAAACCTTTATCGTTCCAAATTAAAATTAAATAGACCGTCAGTCCCCAATGCTGCTGGAGGCAGTTGAAGAATCATTTAAGAGATGGAGGGTGCTAATGACCCCCGGTTCTGACTAATTGTTTTACTTTCCACGCTTTAGCAAGTTTTCATCAAAATACAACAACCTCATATAAAGAACACTCTCGGAGGGTATAATTTCTATTTCCATGCAATTAACGGTGGAAGAAGTGCATGGGCAACCATCGCAAGGCCAAGCTTAATCGATTAGAAAATTTATATGACCCCTTTCTATCATCCGTTTTGACATCAATTTTGTCTGCATTAAAAAGGAAAGAAACTTCTACCTCCAAAGTCAGAAAAGAATAATTTTTCCACCTCCATAACTGGTAAAAGTACGTTAAGATCGCAGTTGCAAAATTTAAAAAGTGAACTAGAACTTTGCAACATGATCACATAGGGATTATCGAAGTCTTAATAAACAACGGCATCTTCCATGCGATATAAATAGAGTCCTTCACTAAACAGTGTCAGTACTAGTGTTTAGGTGATAAGGTAGTGCTCTTATAATACATTGACCTTATTATACAATTGGTAAAAGTAATTGTTAAACCAGAAAAATTTCCAAACCCCGGCTTTTACTTTCAAAAGCGCATGATCACATTTTCACCGACGGTTTGTCACAAATGTCATAAATCCTCGTATTGATTAATACCAATAAAATTTTTATAGAATAAAAGGCAATTAAGTTACTTCTATTTAAAAATCCCTTCATTTTTTTGTTGGACACTGGTTTTAAAAAACTAAAAGTAATTGTCTGTCAAAACTATTAAAAGTGGGAAAATGTCCTACTGATCGTGAATAAAATCTATTTATACCATACTTCATGCTTCTAAACCATTGGATCTAATACATATTTTTTACGGTAGTACATATAAATTTAAAATATTCCTTTGATTATTTTATGGTAAAAATGGTAATGCTCTAACGCCCGCGTAAGAGCACGGCCTACGAACAAAGAAGTTAAGGCTCTCATATGTCCGCTACTGTGACAGACCGTCGCGCACCATCTCTGATAGAGGGCGATGTGGCAACCACCGCGCCTTAGACGATCGCTATTATTATCTGAGTAGACCACTCGCCAAGTATTAGAGAGCTCCGGGAAATGAACCCGGGTTGAACCCTTTCTGAATATTTTACTTTAACAAATTATATACTATCTGATGCTACAAAAATTTATCTTTATAAACAGCATCTATTTTTTTCTTCCAGTACAGGACTGTATGGAATGGTACATTATTTATTCACAGAGAAAACATATGTCCTACAATTAAAAGCAACATAGATTGGGTCTTATGAGAATATAAATATGCCAAAGAATAACTCTTACGAATTAAACTGTGAAAACGAATACACATTTTTAATTGAAAGCACCTTATATACGCACCTTTATATGTCATGCATTTTTTTTATTCTTCCCTTTGACGATGATTCTTTCTCTTTGTAAAACAATTAACTTTTGACAATTCAAATAGTTATTCGTAAGTTCTAGTAAGTCTGAATAATGTTTCAATTAAATCAGTAAAACCTTCAATAGGCCCTTCTTTATAAAACACGATAAGTTGTACAGTCATTTGAATTGAAGAAACCAATAAAGACAAAATGCTGAATCCATCAACAAAGTTGTTAAGTAACCAATAAGCATTGCATCTTCCATTAAACGAGTTTAATATCTGAGTTCCTTAAAAAAAAGAAGCGTCATTAAAGAAACTGGGAGTAAAGGAACTTTTGGCTTACCTTGTATTATATACCAAATAATGTAAAATGACATAACATTAGTTATTTCTGCTGTGCATTTATTTTTGCTAAAGTAATAAATACTTGGAAACTTGTAGTTGTTTTAAAAAATAGGAGATTAGCTAAATCAAAGTAAAATTTAAAAATATAAAAAACAGAAGAATAAAAATGTTAACTATTTTTTATTTATTATATATCAAGAATACGGACTTTAATCTTAAATTTTACAAAATCTTAAAATACAGGGTTACTACAAAACAATCGTTGGAATTTAAAAAAATAAGTATTACAAATATTATATTAAATTATACATGAAATAGAAGGAAAAACAACCAAATAGTCTATCGATGCTCCTCACAGCAACAGTAACGTGGTCGCGAAGTTCGTGTTGATATTGGTGGCACATGAAAGAGATCTTTAGTGTAGCCACAAAGGAAAAAATCGCCAGCTGTAAGGTCAGGAGACCTAGGAGACTAGCCGAACAGTACTAAATCATCTCTAGCACATCACCAAATCCAGCGGTAAAGGAGTTTCTCATTTAGATAATCAGATACTCTAACATATCAATATAATAGGTGTATAAATAAGTTCTCAGGTTTTTTCTCCAAAATTAAAGTTTTATTTAAAAACAAACAAAAAAAGCTTAAGTATCAAAGTATTCTCCGTTGGCATCGATGACCTTTTGCCATCTTTCGGGTAGTTTGCGAATTCCCTGGTGATAGAAGCTCACCGGCTTCGAGACGATAAAGTTATCGATGCATTTTTCGACTTCTTCTTCTGTTTTAAGTGGCTATCAGCCAAGTGATGCTGTAACGACCGGAATAAATGATAATCGGATAACGCGTCTGCAGCTCATCCGTGTCAAATGTTTGAGGGCGTCCAGCGCATGGTTGATCTTCAAGACTAAACTCTCCTCCGCAAAATCTTTAGTACCACTTTTTGCACGTTGCATGACTTACAGCATTCTCACCATATGCAGCACAAATCATTTCGGTGGCTTCAGCAGCGTTTTTCTTAAGATGAAACGCGAAGTGGATAGAAAATCGAATATGCTGTTTTGTGATTGCCATCGTGAACACAGCTGATTATTGAGGTTATGTGCATCAATCACCAAATCGCATGATGTTTCGAAAGACCAAATGTCATGGCTTTAAAACCGCAAGAGGGCGGACTAATACGTTACATGTAAACGGTGATTTGCGTCCTGTGAAATCTAAAGCTGAGAACTTATTTATACTCCTATAGTCGAACTCCAACTTGTTCGAACATAAAGTTGTTGGGATCTTCTGTCAGTTGCGGAAACATAACTGCAACATCTCCAAATATGTTGTATCCATTACAGTTGATTTCGGGCACTTTTATTTTGAAGACTGTACAAAATGAATTAATTTTGGCGACTCTGTAGTTTACCCTTCCATTTACATAAAATGTCACTGAACACCAGTAAATTCGTCGTTCTTCATTGATATTTGGACGTTTTCCTTCCTTTTTTTGTACCAATAATTGTTTTGTATTAACTCTGCATAACGTTTCTTAGCTATTAACTTTTTGGTATGTCTCTATACGTGCTTAAATGCTTATAAAAGGTTTAGCTGAAAAATAATGGGACTGGAAATCCGACAACGCTGCTGTCTCCCTGTTCACGCGGCAGTTAGAATAACATATAGATTCAGCTCGTTTAAACTTGTTGAGAATGTCTGAAGAAATTTTGTATAAAACAGTCGAATTTACTAATGTCACTTATGAAATATTACAAATAGCTTATGGAATACATTCTCTGTCCATGCGGCAAGTGTTCAAATGATACAACGTCTTTTTAGAGGTTTGAGAAGAAGTGGCAGACAAATTTCGCGCGAGAAGATAATGTGGAAAGAGTGAGCACTCTTGTGTTGTTATACCTTCAATCGATGTGTCAAATTTTAATAGGGGATTTGGACATGAGAAAAATATAACACAAGATGGCTCTGAAGAATCTCACACTTGGACAGCAAACCAATCAAAGCGTGTCTCAAATTTTAATACTATCTCGAGAGAGAGGACCAGAAATTTTTAATCAAATGATTACAGGCATAAGAAAAATGTGCGCTAACAAATTTTTGGTAGAAAAAAATATTGGTATGGTGCTTCAGCCTCCCTATTCCCCGGCTATAAATCCCCATGATTTTTTTTATTCCCTTAATTAAACAAACGTCTGAAAGGGCGCCATTTTGATACTTTGGACAATATCCAGAAGAGCATAATTGACAGCTTGTAAGGCATTCCAGCAGAAGCCTTCCAGAATTGCTTCAAATAATGGTCACCTGCCCAAATAGACTCTTGTGAAGGCGAAAAGAAAAATCAGCCTCGTTATTTTCTGCTAAACTTTTTTAAGGTGAATATTAACGTACCCAATTTTTTATTTTTTTTTGGATATCTGGTTTATGACCAAAAAAGCAGATATTCTAAACAATACAATTATTCTTAATCGTAACGATCAAAAGCTGCCTCGTACATAATGAGATCAAATTAAATTTCGAATTAAAAAAACACGAAATTGGCCTGTTTTTTATGCATTTGCGTGCGTTTTGGGCCACCCTGTATCTCAAATTAGCCAGCCAGCGCAACCCGACACCGCGGTTCCCAGACGCGCGCCGCCACGCAAGTCGTGGGAGCTTCCGCCGTTCAGGGGGCGCTTTCGCCGCAACCTTTCATGGGAATCTTTGTTGCAGATGACGATTTGCCTTTAGAAGATGATTACTCGGAGAACGCCCTCGACCACATTCTCCAGCCAGCACAAAAGTGAGTGTATAGCAAGCGCCGGTGCATTTCCGCTTCCACAGTTCGCCGCTAGCGCAAGGCTGAGTGCACTCCGCAGATTGGCGACGGACGGCCAGCACACTTAGCTGCATCGGAATGGGCCTTGCACTTTGCACCTAGGGCGTGGGATGCCGTAATCCACTTAGGGAATTTGTTCGACTAACTACTTGGAAAAATTAGAGGATTGTCTTAATTACTTTTCGAGCCCTCCCTGTATAGTGCCGCGAATTGCCTAATTTGCATAGCTAAATCAACTTTAGTTGTACAATAAATTTTGAATTCATTAAAATTTCAGTTTTTAATAATCTTGCCGTTTTATTAAAAAATAATATTTTACAAATACAGGAATCGTTCGAAAAGTTACTGAACGTAATTGGAGCATTAAATGCATTTTTTCGTATTTTATCGATGTTGTGTGCTTTTATTGTTGGAGATTACTTCTAAATCGTTCTAGAAACTGGTTGCACTGGGTTAAATATTTTGCAATTAGAGTTTTTAATATAGAAAAATGTATAGCGCAAAGTGTTTCAGGTTCTGGTGTTTCTTTTATATTTAATTTTGGTTGTTTTGTGCGTCTTCCAATTAAACAAAATATTTTATGTTATACTGCAAGCCAATAGAGTGGTCGTTGGTATTATGCAGCCACATAATTGCTTGTTCTCTTCCTTGGACAAAGTAATGTCACCATAATGCAATCAATTTTTGTGAACAGTTTTTTAGATTTTTTTAAATTCTTTGTACCACGCCAATACGCGATGCAAAATCAGTCGAGTACCTTTCTGATTGTACTTTGTCTGTAAATAAATGTCTGGTTCTGACAACTACCATATGGAAATTTTATCAAGATTACCTTACTTCTTCTTCCTCCATTATAGATCGCGTTGTCGGAGATTTAAGTCTTTGAATTTTTTCTATCCCTTACAAAGTTACATATTTGTGTTATGGTCTTTTTTACCCCCTCCCCCCTTTTCTCTCTTTAGCTGTTTCTCGAATGTTATCTTCCCACTTTAGTCTGGGTCTTCCTTGAAACCTCTTCCTTCAAATTTTTTTCAAATATCTTTTCAGGTATTGTTCATGAAATATTCTGACCTTCTTGTCTTGCCTACTACTCGCTTTAGTTGTTTCGTTTCAACAGATGTCATCTTGAATTTTTGTTTATCTGTAAGCACCCATGTTAAGGCTGCATATAATAACATTGAGGTATATATTGTTTCATAGAGTCATAGTTTTGTTCTTATATTCCATATCATTGTATTGTTTTTTGATAGTATAGAATATTTTTAAGTTGTTGATCCATTCTTTCGACTTTATTGATCAATATTGATGCATATTCATATGTATCCACAGTGTCTTGTATCTTTTTATACGTTCTCGTTATTGATGACGAATTATCTTTGTTTTCTCTATATTAATTATCATCCCGTTCTTCTCAAAATGGGGGAGGGGCATGCCTATTCTACCTCTGATACGCAGAAGAAGTATATGATAAGATATGAAGTCTGTATAAGGTATTTCTTGTAAAAGAATTATTTTTTCGGCAGTGGTTTGTTACACTTCAACTTGTGTTTGTGACATTTTATTCTTCAATTGCTTTCGTATTGTTTTGAGAATAATATGACTATAGATTACCATTATATACGGTCTTTTATAAGTGCAGAAGCTTACCATTTATTACATAAGTTGCCTCTATGTGGAAGTAATAATTAGGTAAAATGTTTGATTCATTCTTCAATCATCAATTCAAAAAGCGTCAATACAATATTTGATAATTCCAAATTGCATCTATGTTTAGTAACCACGAAACTTCTGTAAGAAAAATCTTGAGGGATCGCCTATTGAAATGTTCTCGAATCATTGAAATTTAGTCGAAGTTTTTCCCAAAAAAGAACAATGGAACAGAGAGCTTTTAAAATTTACTCACCTATTGATGCCTGAAAACTTAAAGATGTTCAATTGCTGCGGAAAAACAATAACTTCAAAATCCTTAAACTCTACTGCATTTTATGTAAAAAGATTTTTTGCTTAATCTTTTGGCTCAAGACTCGTCAAAACAAACATTTAAATTTTTGTTTTGGTAAACGATTTGTTCTCAAATTTTGCTATTTCTACTTTTCGGCACTTAATAAAATCAAAAATCTTCTGTTGCTTCATTTAACATGTTTGCTTGTTGACTCAAAAAATTGAATTAAACTGTGTCTATTTCTTCTTATCTTCCGCCAAATTTCTTGCCTGGTCTTACGTTCAGACCTGTATGCTTCAGACTTGTTACAACCCTAACGTCCCTGCGTTTTTGCCTGCTGTATTTTAGCTAATGCCTTTCTATATTTTTCAGAATCGGTTCCACTTTTTAGTTCTTCTCTTATTACTTTATTGGGGATCTTGTCTCTTCTTGTGATGTCTTTAACCGCTCTCAGGTATTTTATGTCTATAGCATGTATTTCACTTCTCATATCCTTAGTTATGTTTCATATTTCACTTCGATTCAACAAAATGGGTTTAAATACACAGTCTATACGTCTATCGTGTTACATCTTTTTTCTTATAAATGAAAAATTTGCTGTATTTTCTATCCTCTCTGTTATTTCTGCTTCATTTCTATCATTTCTATGTATTTTTCCGCCCAAATATTTAAATGTTTCTATTTGTTTTACATTTATTCAATTTATTCTTCTTTCCCTATCATAATTATATTTTATTTTATCTATTTTTTTATTTTTATTTATTATTTTAATTATTTATTATATTAACGACCCTGCCTTGTCGCAGTCATTGCTTGGTTACCAACTCTTTTGGCTGTAGGTTTTGTACATTCCTGCTATATTTTTTATCAATTTTTATCTATTCCTCTTCTTAACTTATTCTACTTTTCTATGTATACTATCAAATGCTTTTTCGATATCAATAAATGCTACGTCTATTTTCTTGTTTATTCTTTTTTATTGACTCTTTTGTTGTAAAAATGTGGACTCATACTTCTTTTCCCTTCTTGAATCCATTCTGTGATTCTTTTAATTGTACTTTTATTACTGCTCTTAGTATTTTCTTTATCATTCCTTTGTATGCTTTGACCATTATACTAATTATAGTAATCCCTCTATAGTTTCAGTACTTTTTACTGTGTCCTTTTTTTGATAGTATTGTTCCTAGTTTCCAGTCCATTGGTATCATTTCTTTATGCCATACTTTATTATACAAGATTTTTATTATTTTCCAGCCTTTCTCTCCAAAATGTATTATTATCTCAGACGTTATTCCTTAATGCCCTGCTGCTTTTTCTCATTTATCGTTTTTACCACATTTCGTACTTCTACTATTTTTGCTTTATCTTCTGTATTTCCTCTTCTTCCTCTTCATTTGATGTGCTCACTTGATCTGTTCTTATTATTGAGTTAAAAGATAAAGCATTAAACCAACCTTTCTAATATTTAATGCCTCTAGACACAACTCTCCTCTTTACTATTTATCTTTTGATTTATCTTCTTCAATACCCTCAAAAAATCTTGCAAAGTGCACCCGAAGTGTGTGCAACGATCGCTTGAGTGGCAGCAAGCTCGCACTCGCAGCTTCTAGAAGGCGTAGCGCTCGATGTTAGAGTAGACTAGACGTTCGATGTGATTGTAAGGTATTTCTAACGCTCCCGCAGACGTTCTTCCCTAATTTATCTTTTCAGACGAGCCTGCATACGGAGAGGAGGCAACTGCGACCACCGGCCCAACGACTGCTGCTACAACAGCTCGTGCCGATGCAACCTGTGGGGCGCCAACTGCCGGTGCCAGCGGATGGGCCTCTTCCAGAAGTGGGGCTAAGTCCAGGGCCGCTCCGACCCCGGAGCCCGAGCAGCGGCGCGGCGCCCGACGCCGCGGCGCTGCCCGCTCTCCGCCACACCACGACCCGGCGAGCGAAACGGCATTCGATTCTGACCGACATCTTAGATTAGCGGACCTTCTAATTGTTCGTTGGAAGTTCGGCGACTAGAAGCACCCATGAACGTCATATGCAGTCTGGGATCCTTTTTTGACTTCATTGTATTTCGCAGAAGCAAGGTCGATAATAATTAACAAAAAAATGCGGTTGTGCTTTGTATCTTGGTTTGTAGCCTTCGCCCTTTGGTGCACAATTTTTTGTATACGATCGAATGTTTCATCGAAGCTGACAGCAAATTACGGCATTGAGGTAAATTCTGTGTACAGATTGATGCTCTGCGCGGGCCTCTGAAGGCTCGGCTCGCGGCTCAGCTGCTCTCTCATTAGGGGTTTCTCCAGCCACATCCCTAATAAGAATGCATGCCTGACTAAATTATAAATAACTCCCATATATTATAATGTGATTATAAATGTATGTACTATGTATAGATGTGATGTCATTATTTCTATATTAGAGGGGCGCCTTTCGCTGGTCTTCGGGCTGCCGAAGGCGCCTGCAACTGTGTTGTTGGTAAAAATGATCTATATAAATATGTTTCTATGTGAAAAGGGTACAACATTCAAATTATTCTGTCAATACGAAATATATCAATTGGCCTACCGCTTTGACTTTTGTTTATTATAACCCAGAACCCTTCAAAACCTACAACATCCTTTAATACAACTTGTAGATAAAGAAAAAGGAAAAGGAAACTACCACTATAAGGTAAGTTTATGTCTCCTGTCCGAGAACCAAGCTCGCCGACGAGTTCTAGTCTCCCTAAAAACTCATGGGTGACGTGGTTGTGGACATCCTTAGCTTGCAGAGTATTTGGGTGTAAGCCTCTAACTTTTTTCTCTGGAAAGTCCTGCGCGTTGAAAATTGGTGTGCCATTTCAGGCACTTTTAGAGTGGTGGAAGCTTAGTTGGTGCCCAGTTGTTCAGGAGATCCTGAACATGCCAAGGGTGGCGATGATATCGTTTTTGAAAATATCAGCCTCGCAACGGCCTCGAGAAAGTTGGTAGAGTTCTAAGTAGCCGCCACAATGTTAATCAAGGCCTCGAGAAACATAGAGGAATCTACGTTCTGGAAGAGTCTCGCAATGGTGGGTCAACTTTGGTCTTCTGGCTGTGGCAGAGTACAGCTTCGTACAAGAACAGTTGTTGTCTGGCGGGGTGCTGGCTTGGTAATTGTGTAGCATCACCAACAGCTAACTGGATGGGAACCCTGCCAGTTAATTTTGGGGCTTCTTACACTTCCCGGAATAGTGTTTTCCCGAACTTCACGCACTTCGGCCTGGTGCGTGTGTGCCCAAATTACTGGCAGCGGTAGCACTGACCTACTATTTTCTTCTTATTTTACTGTTCCCCCATAACATCCAAGTCGAGGACATAGCGCATGTGAAAAATGGCATTGTCCTTGTTACCCTTTTTGATTATGGAGGCCCTTCTTTATCTTCCGCACCGTGAGGATGAGAATATCGTTGTTAAGGAACACCTGCTTTAGTTTTTCCTTGGTGATGTACCTTGGGACGCCTCGCCTGTCTGTTAGCTTCTCTAGAAAACGAGTCAAGTATCGATAATCGTTGGATGTAGCGGTATGAATAGAGGTTCCATCCGTTACATTCTTGGCATTAATAAAACCGATCTTTCGTTTATGGGTAGCTTTTAGATAGTCCAGACATCTTTTACCCGCAAAATAATGGGCGGAATTTGTTTCCAAGGAGAAAGAAGTGACTTACCGGGCGAACTGGTGCACCTTCTTCGAGGATACTCAGTATCTCAAAGGCGTTGATGGTGGTGGTCGGCACTGGCGCCAGTGAAGAAGGCGGAAGCATCATCACTTTGAATCGGTAGCGCTTGCGGGCAGACTTAAATCCTACTCATTGCTAATGCCTTCCTACTTTTGGACGATGATGCTGCCTTTGGCGGCTGCAGGAATAACAGCAGGCTTAGCGGGAGAGGACGTCCTAGACATGTTCTTATGACCAGCTAATCTTCGGAGCGCATGCCTGAGGAATTCCCTGTAACATTTTCGATACTCCGGGTGCTCCGCAAATATAGCTTTCAAACTACCTTTGTCACTGTCGGTCGGTACAAGTACCGATTGGAAATCGCCACGATTCTCGCGCAACTATACAGCGCACACGGATGAACACGCACTACTCGCACGCGATTTTATCCGCATGGATCTATGTGACGTTCTAGTATATAAGTAGTATATAAAGTTGCATGTTAGTAGACACAATAAACCCTTAGGGTTGCGGTGTCAATAAGAAAGCTGCAACAAAAGAAGGTTAATGTCTTTCTAATATATTTTACCTTTTAAGGCATTCAGAGCTGAATAGTTTATTAGAAAGTATAAGTTATTTAAAATTACTAATTTTATCGGTTCTATTTGGCGAATGACAACGCCATATTCAAACATTTTTATGATATATATGTTCTATAAGTTTGCAACATTTTAATTTATTTTTCAATTATAAAATGCAGCCTGTTATATATTTAAAAAAGCCTCTCGCTCAAGTTCCGTTAAAACTTAACCGACTGTACTGCTACATACAATTATGTTGTAGAGCTTTTAGTGTGCACTACTTCAAGTTAAGAATTAAACATGAACCAAATAGGCTTACATCTTGGTGCTAAACATGCGTCGGGAGTGACGTGGTACATAGATAGATAGCGTATTATTTATACTACGTCTATTATCTGCAATAATTGATTTTTTAGTAATTGACCGGGAAGCAATATAACTTAATAAAAAAGTACTCTATATTACTAAAATAAAAAAATATATGAAGCACGGGCACTTAAAAAGTACTTTGAAGAGGTTATGTCACAACTTTTAAAAATACGTAAATTCCAATCAATTCATCATTTACTCTTTTGGCAGCAACTAATAATGTGTATCAGAATTAATTATTTTCAACGCATTTATATCATGGGTCTGTTTGTTAAGTTTGAATTTAACCTTGAAGGTATAATAGGGGGTTTCTAAGTCCAACTTTTGACCTCAATTTTCTTCTGCGGCTTAGTAGTTGGGCAGAGAATGCCGCATCTGTGCGGAGGACTTCATTGGAGATGTCGGGGTTCGTTGAAATACAGCCCTAATCTCCTTTTCTACGATGATTCGCCTAGATAATGGATGGCTAGTTAGGTCATCCTAGTACCGCCTTATGAGAGAATTAAAACATTCCGCGCTTACTTTCATCTAGAGCATGGAAATTCCACCATTCGTTGCCTACATTAATAAATAATTAAGTAGCGCTGTAAATAATAAATTTTGTGTCCCAAAACAGGTCGACTGATGGTCGTATACAGTCATTATTTTTAAAAGAACTTCTAAAGAGAAGAGGAAGCAGAAGACCTGTCGGACTGTTTTCGCTTTTGCAACCTCTTAGTGTACGTGAGGCTTCCAGGTAAGTCTCTTGTAAAGGTGCTTCTTTTCTTCAAGGTATTTCCTAATTGAAGATTCTAAGATTCATCAGGTCATCTTATCAATGGTTCTTTTTGACTTTCTGTACTTGCCACATCATTTTTTAGTTCTTCTGAATACGCCTTACTTTTAGGGAGGGTAGCAGTAAGCTCAACAATACCGTATGAGACTAGTGCACTAGTGCACGTTGGTATGCCCCAAACCAGAAAATTGAATAATTTTTAGAACGAATCAGACAACAGTTTGTGATCACCATATATCACAGAATATTTCCTGAATTTGTTATTTGAAAACTTGTTGCTTCCTGTCAAACTGAAGTTTTGGTGCAGCCAGAACGTTCTCTACGTCAATCGTTGACAGAGTGAAATTAAAAAGTGTCCAATAATCTGAACAGCAGTCTCCAAAAAATGTTCTTCTATATTTGACTTGATATATTTAAGACGACTGATTGTATTCATATATATCTGCCACAATCGAAGGTCATTGACTTTAAACGTTTTTAATTCGCATTTAAAGTTTCATATATCAAGTTTTTTCTTAGTTTGACTAGATACGACCAAAGCTGTAGCATGGATCAAGTCTCACTTGGAACATTATGTCAGTTAATTACTCATATTGGCCTTTTTAACAGATATAGAAGCTTTTAGACAGAATTTAAATTTGTTGCTGAATATATTAACTGCTTACATGTTCTTACAGTTTATCTTGTTGATTTATATCGTATATATTATAAATAATCTGTAACTTATTTAATAGTATACATGTTATACCTAAGTCAAAGCCAATTTTTTTTAATTGGCTTAAAACAAATTACTTAATTATGATTTTAATGCCCTTTAGTATATCTGTTAGATCGAATTTATACGAAAGATAGTATTGTAACGGTCGACTTCGAAAAATTGGTCCTAACAGGAACGTTTCAGAACGGTATTGGCGATTTTGGATCTCTGAGAGCAACGACTCTGATTGTGAGATTAACATGGTCGACTTTCCACAAAGGGATCGCCATGAAATGTGTTTTTAGTAAATTCACCATGCTGGCCCAAATCGCAAAACATAAAAGTAGACACAAGAGACAATTTTCAAAAACTCGAAAGATAAATTAGAAACAGCAGTTTTAAAGGAGAATTAATTGCAAGTATTGAGGGTAAAGCGGAATAGCATTTTAGAAGTTTAAGAGAAAGAGTGACATTGAAGATAAGAGAATAGTTTAGTTGATTTAAAGAAAAATTAAAAGCACATGTAGCATAACATTTCGGGGTTATAAAAAAAATTACAAAAATTAAAGGTAATATTAGAGAGCCACTTCAAAGCATTTGCTACAAATTCAAAATGAATAAGATAATAGGTTTACGTCACCAACCGAGCAGAATAATGGAAAAGCGGATTATTATCTCTTAAACATTGTATCCGAACATTAACGACATATTTTTGATGATTCACCAATCTATCATTAGTAAGGCTGATATCTAAATGACCTTCACTTAGTGGACTAAGCAAAACAACGCTCAGTATAATTTCAACATTAGTGTCAAATAATATACTAACTCAAAAATTTAATTTGGTTCTATAATTAGCAAGGACGTTATAATATTTTGGGAACAAGGGTCTTTAAGAAGATGCCAAAAAGGCAATGAACGTCTTACAACGTATTTGAAAATTGTTTAATAAAAAGTCAACGATGGTAAAAATTAATCGTGTTGCAACTTACATTAGAATAAACAGTAAGCTTAAAGCTTATAATTATGAGCATTAGGATAGAGCAACCTGATAAATTAGACTACAATACTAATACAACCAAGACCTCAAAAAAACCTAACAATACCTATTTCACTTCATATACGAGAACTGGTAATAGAGAAATGCAGAGCCAAAAAGAGATAGTAGAAAACACGCAACAACAATGATAAATTGATTTATAATAAATTGAGACACTACAATCCTTCGAAAAATCGACGAATCTATCTGGAGGCCAACAAAAAACTTAAAAAACGGTAAGCACCTGTATTGTCTATTCGAAAACTAGATGAGAATTGAGTCTAATCAAAAGCGGAGAAAAATATGTATTTGCAAAGCATCTTCGAAATTTCAAACTATATACAAATATTAATGATAAGGAGATTAAGACTAACTCCGCCTGGGGTGACATAAGGGTGAATTGGGTAGCCCTGGAGTTACCACTGCCGGTCCCAAGCCCGGATAAAGGAGGAGGGTTGGGGGGACCGGGCCAGCAAGCCACCCCCGTAAAATCTAGTATTCGCTCACGCAACCGAAAATGGTCCTCAGAACAGGGTTGATCCAGGACGAACACATGCGTGTAATGAAAATGAATAGGAGTTGGAAGAATACGAATAGGAACATGGAACAAAACAAAACAAAGAAGATCGATACATGCGCCATTCAGGAAACCAAAAAGAAAGGAAAAGACCAGAAGGACTATGGAGAGTACATATTAATTTGTAGTGGCGTAGAAAAAAAAGTAAAAACAAAACCTGGGACAGGCGTCTTGTTAAATAAAAAAACTGAAAAATCTCAAGAATTCTCTTAATTAAATTAAAAACCGACGTACCCGATCTTAACATAATATCGGTTTATACACCAGACGATTGCAAAGCTAGAACAGACAAAAAACAAAAGTTTACAAACTGCTTTGGAGGCTATACGTACTCAAGACTATATGTATGTATCCTGGGAGATTTTAACGCTATAATTGGGAACGAGACCATATACAAGGTTAAACGAAGGTTTACACCCAATGTAGGTGCTAGATGTAAGAACCTTAAATTCAGCTAACGTTGGGACCGACCACAGTCTGCTACTAACAAAAATATGGAGCAAAATAAAACTCACGAAGGAAATAACAATAATCACAACAGCGGAAGAAAAATTTAATATCACTGTGGAATGAATCCACTAAACAACTGTACCAATCAAGAATAAGACAACATATAAATGAAAACCCCACACCAGAAGAAAGCTGAAAAAACTTAGTACAACTATTGAAAGGACTGCCATAAAGCAGTAAGAAAAAGAAAGACCGTTAAGAGAAAACTATCACAAAGAGCTGTGATTTTTGTAAGGAAGTGAATCAGAAATGCCAAGAAAAGAAAAGAACTGATCTCAAATACAAATTTATAAACACACCAGAAGCGTAAGAAGAATACAAAATGCTTAATTAGAAACAAAACAAAATTACTCGTAAATAAACATTGGGACAGCTTTACCAAAAACATGGAGAACGAGTTCTACGGCCTACAAAAACAGATATGGAGCATAAAGAAATAACAGACCTAGTAGAATACAATAAGATGAAAAAACATGGTTAAAATATCTAACTGAACTATTTAATGCACAAATAAACACTGACGTTAAAAATACTCCAAATATAGTAATAGAAGATGAAAGCTGGAACAGACACTCGGACAAATTAAAAACAGAAAGTTGCCTGGACCGGACAAATACTAAATAAACTACTGAAGTATGGAAGGGACAGATTAACAAAAGAAATAACATCACTGATCAGAAAGATAATTTTAACACAGAGAATATCCAACAGTTGGAGAACGAGCACCGTGACTTTATTATTTAAAAAAATGATAAGATGGAACCAGCAAACTATAGAGACATTAAACTGCTTAACTCAATGCTCAAACTAACTACTAAAGTAATAACAAACCGTATTCACTTGCTGCTCTTTCGGTAGAACAACAAGGGTTCAGAACGGGAAGATCGTGCACTGACGCCGTATTCATAATCCGACAAATAGTTGAAAAATCCCTAGAATATAATAGACCAGCATCATCGAGAGTATTTACAAAGACAATACAAAAAAATGTATTACTACCTTGACAGAACCTATCAGATGTAAATTATAAGTAGATGAAAAGTTATTCAACAGGAACCGAAACTTATGTACTTTGGAATAGAACTATCGGCAAATGGAAGCATTGAAAAAGAAGTAAAACGGCAAATAACTAAAGCCAACAAAGTAGCAGGAAGTTGAAACGATACAATTTGGCGTGACAAACATCTACAATAACAGTCGAAAGCATTGATATATAAAGCCACAATGAGACCATCACCTACATGGCGGAAACGCAACCTACCACAGTTAACACATTGAAAACAGCAGAAATGGAAACCCTAAAAAAATCGCTGGTAAAACACTGATGAATAGAGAGAGAAGTGAAAATATAAGAAGAGCCTGCAACGTAGAGAATATTAAACAAATGGGTCCATAGAAGAAAGAAAGAATTGAATGACCAGATTAACCGAATGACCGACAATAGAATCGTTAAGATTGCCAGAGATAAGTCGCTGGTAGGAAGACATAGTATGGGAACACCTAGAGAAAGAGATGGTGTAACATCCTCAACGTAGAATAACAGAAAGGCCTAATCGAAGAAGGAACAGACATTAGCCTATGATAGAAGATTGAAAGAAGAAGAAGAAGAAGAAGAAGAAATTAAAACTTTCTTGGGCATGGTCTCCCAAATATGCTTACCTATAATGTCCTATAGAGCAAGGCGCCTCTTATTATCCAATAATTTTACTTTAAATTATATCGAAAGTAATAAAGAAACTATGATTAAAAAACCTCAAACCTCAAATATCAAAGTTAGTTTCTGAAATATTCAACTGTACAACAAAATTATGCAATTGTTAATCAAAATGTACTAAGCCTTTAGAAAAAGTAACAATGCATAATAGTAGCAGAAGTCTTTGAAAAGTCTGGTATTATGGCTTCCATACAAAATTAACAGTGTATAATCTCCTCTATACTATTTAACCCTAAAATCATGTCTTTCAGATGGATACTACCAAGTTAAATTGAATGCCATTATTTTAAGTCTTTATTTAGTGTTCTCAGAAGTACCTTAGGAAAACGTACTGGGTCTTTTATGGTCATCTACCCTGCGGATCTTCCAATAAGAGAAAACACTACAATCGTCATGTTCACAGATACACACCGCCCTCTTAGTACTCAATAACTTAATCTCGTTGAACAGTGGGTATCAAAATGAAGAATAAGAGTAAATTATACCAAATCAACACAAGTCACCTTCACCACAAAACGCAAAACCCAATCCAGCCTGAAGCTAAATACCTTGGTTGCTGGGAGAAATTCTTAGCTATCTCTAGAAAGTGTGGGTATATACAAAACTGACAATTTCAAAGTCATTCAGGAATTCCAATCGAAGGTATTACGAATAATAATAAATGCACCCTAGTATGTTTCAAACCATATACTCTAGACAGATTTAAGTATTCTTCTTGTATCACAAGAAATTCAGAGATTTGCAACGTACCGCCAAAGACTACTACGTTATGAGAACGAATGTTGTCGAACTAGCCAACCTCTAAATGCAGTGCAAAGATTAAGAACACGGCGGCTAAGCGACAACTGAAGCTCTCACCATCACCCCCAGATCCAAATAGGAAGACCATTAACCAATAATTTTCCCTAAAAGTGTTGCACCACACTTGCCTATTGCTCTGTCCAAATGAGTAGATTATGAATTGAGATTTAAACTTACAGTAGGTGGTAAATAACGCTGATGAAACACTTTACGTTTTATATTTTGCTTAAATTTCCTATGAAGTACCGCGAGAATTTGTAAATGGTAGTATGGGTGATTAAACGGATTTATAACTTTTGCAAGGGCATTCCGCAACTTTTCGACCACGAACTATATAATACCTCAACACGCACGAGTTTATTCTGCTCCTATTGAGATATGACGCCACCTGTGTATTGAACCTTCTTTTCTATCGTAGGTCCATTGCCTATCATCGATTCAATCTTCTATTATAAATCGGTAGTAGAAGTGGCTGTAGTATGGGGTTGGGATGCAGTTTCAGTTTGTCGTGATGTTTGGAGCATCTTCACTGATAACTTCTTACACGAATGGCACCTTAAGGTCCGTGTGGAGGGTGAGATTCGAAACATACCATGGAGCGTTAGTAGTGGTCCATAGAATTTTTGCTTGCATCTTTGTAGTATGGCCACGTTTGCTTATGCAGCCGTATAATTATATCCATATGTCTATATAGGGACAGGAGAAGGTTGTTACTTAGTGATAATTTTGACCTTGTACCGATTAGCCACTTCAGCTTTTCTATTTTTAGGTCGATTTGTTTCCTTTTTTTACAATGTGAGGTTTCCAGTTGAGCTCACTGTCTAGAGTTAACTCAAGGTATTTTACATCGTTGGTCTATGGGAGTTTTTCGTTATTCGCAGGGTAAATGTTATGTGCTTTGATTTACTTTCATTGACTTTAATGCGCCATTTCTAAAGCCAGTCCTGCAGCGAGGATGTTGCTGGATTCTTCATTCTTTGCAACAATGATTATGTCATCTACAAAGGTTTTTATAATTGTGTTATAGGACGTTGGTATGTCTCTGCATTTTTTTATTATTAACAATTGTAAATTTACAATCTACTCTACATGGAGCATTAAGTAAATGTGATGACAATAAATAAGCAGTGTTAAGAGAAACCACTCAGCAGTGGCACTCTTGCAGTAATCCTATTGCTTTAGGGGGTTCTCAGGTCGCAAGGCCAGGTCCTGTTTAGTCGTCTCACTGGGAGGACGTTGGTAGACAGTTGGTGGACTAATTTTTTCTTGATAATTCTGAGTAAATTGGTGAATTTCTTCAGTAATAAAGGGTATGCTGAGATCTTCATGCAGTGGCTGATTTGTTACATACCATGGTGCATTCACTATGGCACGAAGGGTTTTTGATTGAAATTGTTGAACCGTTTTAATACGAGTGGGTTTGGCACACCCCCATAGCTGAATCCTGTACGTCCAAACGGGCTTTAGGATAGTTTTATACAGCAACCTCTGCATTTATTGAATAAATAAGCCGGTAACTTCACTGTTATACTTTGTTTGAAATTTAAATATGAAGGAAAGCCCTATTTATTTTAAGGAGTAAACCGGGATACCAGACCTTGTCAAAGGCGTAACTTACATCTAGCAATTCCGTTGTGCAGTACTGCTTATCTTCCATTCCTGTATTTATTTCAGTGATTTTGCTATACGGTAGAGTGTGCTTGTCGAAAACCAAGTTGATAATCCGGTATCCGGTCTTGTGGCGGTAGTTCGTCATTGAGTCTACTTAGTACTATCCTTTCGAGTAACTTAGAAATTATAGAAAGTAGAGTTATGGGGCGATATGATGCTACATTTGTTGTGTCTTTTTCTGACTTCGGCATCAAAATGATTTGTTCAAGTTTTCACGAGTTAAGCCAGTAGACTATTCGTAGAATAGCGTTGATTAAACTTTCCAAATATAATAAAGCTGCTTTTCGACGGCGAAGTTTTTTTTATTTCTCCTATAATCTCATTGAATATTGTTGTCTTGGACGGTTGTGATATTGGCACTGGGGTGGTTAAATAATGATCAACTTCTTGGCTGTGTTCGTTACCGTGCGGGGAAAATACGGCAGCTGGATGTTTAGCAAACAGCGTATTTTTTCCATGTTGCTCTTAAACCACGGCCCTGGTATTGGTGATTTCGAATTTCAGGTGCAATGAAATTTGTTTTTTTATTGGTATTACCGTATCTGCTTAAACTACTAACATAAGCATTAAATGAAGCATTTCTCATTTCCCTAAGTTTTGCTCTTAGTTTGTTACACATTTGGTTATACCTAGTTTTATCTTCCGGAATATGGCTTCGATGTCAAATGACTCTGGCTCTTATCTTCTCTGCTACCAGTTTTTTATTTTTATGGAAATATTACTTAGAGTTTATGGTGGTACTTGTTGAGTCGTTGATTGTTGTTAGGCTTATTGAAGTAGTCGTTGCTTTCTTTATATCACTAGGGTCTTTTAGTTTTACTTTCAAATGTATGCTATAGATTATTATGCTTCGCTATTGTTCCCAGTCTGTTCTTGAGTTGTGAAGTCTAAGAGTAGGTTTTTTTGGGGAATAATATCTGAAAGATGACGTCCATTTCAAGTTTATCATCACGGTCGGATTTGAGACAGTTCATCTCAAAACTGTTGTTTGGGGACCTCTATTGATCTCGGTGGTAAACTCTACTCTTCAAGTAACCTCAAAAAAAGAAGTTACGAGTTGTGAGGTTTGGCGAACAAGGGGATCATGCAATATCGCCCTTTTGAGAAACTACGTGATTTGGGAAAGCTGCTGACAATATTTATGTTTACTCTCGCTGTGCGATTGATAGGCCGGTCTTGTTGAAAAAACGTTTGCTCCATTACATCATACCAAGCAAATTGTGGAGTAAAAAAGTTGTTTGACATATATGTATACCTCTCCGAAGTCATGGACAGAGCATTTCCAAAATCCTCTTCGAAAAACTAAGACTGTGTTATCGCTGATAAAGACAGCGCACCACACAATAACTTTCACGGAATGGAGAGGTTACTGATAGAGTTGTCGAGGCCTCGTCACTCATCCATAACTTGTGTACAATGATCAACCAAATTCAAAAACTATTCACAGAAACGTCTTTAGATAGCATAAGCTATTTTATTGGGAGCTTAAAAGATTTCAATTTTATGCAGCTAAAGATTATTGTGTAAAATCTTTATTGTTGTGGTGGAAAGTTGAACAACTCTTTCGGGGGTACACTTATTTTGATCTTCTAGACTTCTTTTTGTTGTTGACGCAGTCTTTCAAAGTTTTGATCCCAATTTTTATTGGATGGGCTGACGGCACTAACTGCTTTCGATGACTGAAGAAATAGGCATGAAATTCAAAACACCTACGTTAGTAAAAGTTACTATATTGATAAAACGCTTTAATAGAGTACGCTCGTTGTTGACTGGTCCACAGCTCTTTCATACCATTACTAACCACTTTTTAGTTTTGAGGACCCTGGCTCCTGGTCCTTAACCTCCTCTTCATTATCTGGTGACCTCTCGTGGGGTATTTGTGGGACGTGTAAGCCGCTTCCGTTTCGCTTGTTTTGGTCATAGTTTCCTATATTTCCGACCGCTGGGTTCGGATACCCTCTGATATCTTCGTATAGTTTTGTTGCTGTTTGTTGAATAAATTCCTTGATGGTGGAAAGTTCAGCATCTTTATGGAGGATCGTGTTTCGGACGAACCACGGACCGCCGAAGATGGATCGTAATACACGATTTTGGATTACTTGCAGCTTTTGGATATGGGTTTTGGCAGCATATCCCCAAACAGGTGGTCCGTACGTCATCATAGGTCTTATGATGATCTTGTATATCCTCAACTTGTTCTCTGGGGATAGTTTGCTCCCAGGGTAGTACAGCGGGCCCAGTGCCGCTCTCGCTGCTTTCGCTTTCCTGGCGACTTCTTTGATGTGTGCGGTTAGTTTGACGTCCATGGCTACGCTGAGATACTTAACTTCCTTTTTCCAGAGGATGTCCCGCCCGAAAATGGTGATTAGACCCAGGGTTTCTCGTCCTTTCGTCTTGTAAAGAATACTGAGGTGCTCTTCTCGGGATTGATCTGGATTCTTCAGCAATGAAACCAATCCTCGAGAAAGTCAACTTCTTCCTGCAGCCTTCTTATAGCCGGGTGTGATCTAAGTGAGCTGTCTACTATCGCCGTGTCATCCGCGTGCTGGATTAGTGTCATCATGGGTGTCGTGGGTATCGTGGGCGTGTCTCTCACGTATATATTGAATAAAGTCTGGGACAGCACGGATCCTTGGAGAACTCCTGCTCTAAGTCGCCTCTCAGATGACCTCACGCTACTAATTTTTACTCTGAACCGTCGACCGGTCAAGAAGGACCGAACTAATTGAATCATTGGCAGCTGAGGCCATCTTGAACACTAGTCCGTTGTATTAGCTTCCATGGTTTCAGTGATCTTATCGCCTGGAAGACTTCATCGGGTGATGTTGGCTTTATGATGTCTTCTAGCTGTTTTTCCATTAAACGATGGACAACTCCATCGACGTGGTCAAAGTGGTCCAAGTCTGCATCTTGGTAATTGAGATCGCCTTGGCGCTCTAAACTATTCACGAGCACCTCTGCTTTCGCTGATATGATGTGTATGGGTGGCATTAAGCTCTTTCTTAACTAAATGGGTCGGTATATAGACCACGGTTGACAACTTTCTAATCCCTTCCCTTCGACACAAAGAGATTTTCACCCTTTGTAAAATATTTTGCTCCATCCTTCATTTCATAGAAATATATTTTTGAGAAATTAAGAATGGTGACATTTGGCTTTGAATGATAATGCGCTGCCGACATTTATTCCAATTGATCTAAATATATAGAAAGGACACAAAAAAGAATCAAAGAAAAGAGAGTACATTTTCAAATTTTATATTTCTGTAGTATTATTATACGCATTCTTTCTAGCCTTCCATATTATCCTCTCGGATGTCGGAGTTTATTATAAACATGAAAACGTAAAATATGGAATGTATACCAAATGTATCAGTAAACGGAGGTAATTTTTATTTGTAAAACCAAACAGCATAATACAGGGAACAATCAAAGAACTTTTGGTTTGTCAACAGTAGTAAAAAAAGTTATTGGTTTGTTCCATTTAAATTTGGGCGTCGAACTCCTTCCATTAAAATGGCATGGACAGGCTAAGAAACAACAATTTTAATGTGTTTGAAGGTAGTGACAATGAGCTTTGATGGCAGCTTTCCTTCCTACAAGAAAGTTGTAAGTCACCCACGATTATTTATACTGCATGGTGTAGCTCTTACTAGTTGCTGTGTGAATTACTGCCAAAATAGTACTTCTAAAGACTAAAACAATTGTCGTCAACAAAGCTGTAATTCAAAAATCAATATAAGATGGTTAACCCCCGTTTTGATCTGCTGTTTGGTCAAAAACTTTTTAACAACAAAGATAGTATGACAGCAAGAATTATCATCGACAAAAGAAGCATCTGAGTATTATTTCTTGGTATGCAATTTTAAAATAGAAATCTAGAATTTCTTTGCAGACTTTGGCAATTACGCGTTATCCTGCTTGAGGAAGTTGCATACGCATAGCTTGCATTTTTACCCATAAATGTTTTCCTATCGTAGCTTGATGCTTCTATTATTTTAGATGAGTATACAAACTCGAGCAAACCCAATTGTTTGTACTTGAAATAAAATCCCACAATCCGTCCCTCAATACAAATGGACTAGGATAATCCTCTAGTTTATCATCCCAGGTGCAATTATATCACTTAAGTCACTTAGAAGAGAAATTATCCCCTTATGATTCGTCTTAAACCATAAACTTGATAGTTCAAGCAGCTGTCTTCACAATTGTTTTGTCAAGATATAGAATTCGTTTTTTAATAGCTTTCAGTCGGAAATGTCCAATGAAGGATGTTCCAAAACCAAGACTTATCTATAACTAAGATCGTTTATTGTGTCCGTAGCAAAAGAGGATAGTCATTAATAATACATATGACACTTGTTTTGTAATCTTCTTAGCAAGTTCCAGATTTTTAACCACAATTCTGTGAATATTAATCTTGAAAATGTTTATGCCGAGTAGGAGCTAAGAAATACTTTAGCCATTATGTTCTTTCAGATTTTTTGCGGTCTTGGATGGGCTTAGACTATCTACCTGTTCTGACCACTCCTATCTTCGTAGCCTATTGTTTGACCATACATTTGGCCTAAACTTATCTGTCAAAGAGTTTGACCAGATCATAATGAATTTGGGGGCTAATATTCGAGTAGGACTCCATACATCATGATTTTTTTCTAATCAAAACTAAGCAGATATTTCCAGCCTTTTTTTTTAGCGCCCAGTATTGAGCATTGGCCTCCCTTTTTGGGGGGATTTGGCAATTAAACGCCACGCTTGCCGGGTGGGTTGGCGAGTACAGTTGTGTATATAAAGAGTTATTTAATTTCTAACAGGAAGTCAAAGAGGAAAAGAAAAGTTATAAAAGAAGACCTACTTTTTGTAAAGACAAACAAGAATAATAACATTAACACCAAAGGAGAATTAAGGATACAAGGATGGTGGAGGAACCAAACTTCGAAGGAGGTTAAGTTAAGAAGTTGAGAGAACATATTTTTGAATTCATTAAAAAGGGTGGTAAGCTTATCTGTTATTTCATTATTCTTGATTGTATTATTTGCCGCGTGTGCATATATGTGGAAGTTGTTTTTTGCTGACTTTGTTGCTCGGTATTCTTCGGGTGTGACGTTTAGACACTTTTCTAGTGTTTAGATGACTATAAACAGTGCACATCGCCACGCATCAGAGATGGTGCGCGACGACCGGGCAGGCAGAGCGAACATATGAGAGTCTTAATCTCTCACTTCGCAGGCCGTGCTCCTACCTTACCTTATAGGTAATCAGTCTTAACACAAATTTTATAAGCCTTTTTTAGACCTTTTTATCAATTATATTTTAAATGATTAGCAAACCAAATTAATTAAGAACTGCTTCGCAATAATGTGTGGTGGTAAGATGCGTCGTCATGTTTAGTTGGCTTTCGTTACACGTGGAATGATTCACCCAATTTTCCACGCGTTGCGAAGGTAAACTCCTTTGGTCGTTAATTGAGTTTGTACGACTGCTGACGCTTATTGCGCCCGCACTATGCGAGGAATGCGGTCTCGGGCGCCGTGCGCAGCAGTTACGTTTAAGTGTGACCTTTCAATTGCAGCGACAGCTAATAAACGAAGTTATATCATTAATAACCTCAAGTGGGACAAGGCAGATTTACAAACGGGTCTTTGTGAGTTAAGTGGGTCGAGTGCATAGCCGAAATGCTCGAGCGTAGTTTAGCTAATTGGCTGAATTGCGGTCGTTTATATATATATCTGTAGTGTAAACACACGTGATTGCACAAGGCCGCCAGTTTTGTTTTAACTGAAAAGAGTATCCGTTACGTGAACCTCGAAACTAAAGCATTATTTGTGAATGAACTTACATAAGATATCGCCGCAACAATCATTGGTTCAGCGTACAACCCGCGATCCAATCAAACATGCAGTTATGCTCTTGAAAGTTTTCAGTTTTTTGATTTGGAAAGCACAAGTGCAGTGTTGGTCTAATATGTGTATTTGCGCACGTGTATATTTTTACTGTGAATCAGTTCAGATTGAGAATTTTCTCTTTAGAGTCAGAAAATCTGATTAATTTGAGATTACTGAGCATGATTTCTTTCGACTGGAGAACTGGAAGTTCTTAAATGCAGATAAATAATTAAAGCTCATCTGGCACTTTTTTCAAGTCACCAGGCTACCAACTCCATTCATAACGCTTAGCAAACAAACTTGTTAGTATGGCACGTATGCTGAAACAGTTGAAAGACTGTTGAAATCTTCGTAAAAGAAGAAATTTCTGAGTAGAACCTTAAATGTATTTTGATTATGTAATGCGTTTTTTTTATGATTTGGAAAAGAGCTAAAAGTCAAACAAAGATAATTTTATTCCATAGGAAGGGTGTGCAGAACAAATCTTCATTTTTATCGAGTTTAGACAGCTAAGTAAACGGCAAAAACTGACAGTTTCTTAGATGGTAATTATTCTTGTATGTAATGTACTGAAGAATAACATGATTATGAATTTGAACGTGCTCTAAGCTCTAACAGCAACAATGCTATGCAACAATCTTTTTTGGGGGAGAGGTGTTTTACAGTGATGGGAACCTGTATAACATTTAGCAGCTGCTTTGCTGGTTTATACTTGACTTTAACTTCATTCGCGTGAATGAAGGTTTCTGGGTGAGCTTGCTTGTGTTGGTGGTGCGCCTTCAGTTTCATCGCCCCTTTCTGGCACTTGTGACGGGCGTCTCTATCTACCTCATATTGGTAGAGGCTGCGGATAGATGGATTCCCGTGGCTTTGAACGCTGTTGTAAAGTTGTTCTGCGCTTTGGGAGATAAACTCCTGGATTGTCGGAAGGTTGGCATCCTGATCTAGGGCCGTGTTTCGCACATACCAAGGAGCGCCAAAGAGGGCCTGGTTCTGGAGCACCTAGAGCTTGTTTATGTGGGTGTTTGCGGGCCAGCCCTAAACTGGTGCCGTGTACATCATGATGGGCTATAAAATGGTCTTATATATGGTCACCTTGTTAACGAAGGACAGCCGCATCCGTAGGTTAAACATGGAGCCCAAAATTTGTCGGCCTTGCGCGGATTTAGATGGCGTAGCTGCTGGAGGACTTCTGGGTAAAACGTTGGCCCTAGGGTTTTGTGGGGCTCCTGGCTCCTCAGGCGTCCTACGGTTCGGTTGGCATCAGCATAGTCGAGGTCGCATTGTCGCTCCAAGTTATCAACAAACGCCTCGGCTTTGTCTGTTACGATGAACGCAAGACCGTTCTCCCCGTGGATGGGTGGAACTGGGGAGAGACGATTCCGCAAGACCTTGACCAGTCTGTATAGCGAGTTGTCGACAACTTTGAAGGCCTCTAACCTGCTCTCCCAAGCGTTGTGACAGTGCTCTGCTACGGCAGTCTTCACTTCCGCAGCGAGTCTTCGGTATTCCCGCTGGTCCTCGCAGTCTATTGATCGCACCAGGTTCTTCTCTCGGATCTGCTCCTTAAGTTTCCTCATAAAAAAATCTATCCCGTCTTCGTCACGGACGGGGTTGGAGGCGAACTTGATGGAGTTTTGGATGGAGGTCGTAAGATGACTAACGACCCCCTCCAGGTCTTTGATGGAGCTGATCGTGGGGTTAGGTCATGTGATGTCCCTCAGATGGGTGGTGAAGGCCGGCCATAAGACCGGAGGAAGGAAACGTCGTCCGCACTCTCGAGTATCCCCAGGGTTAGAACCCTGTTGTGGCCCAGTCGTAGCCGCTGCTTAGTTCGGAAAGCTTTCTATCGCGTGCTGCATGCGGACGTTTTTGAATATGGCAATATCCAGCACGTCTGGGCGACCGGTGAGGCCATAGTGGGTGGACCACCACGATTTCGCGGGGCTGGATGTACCTATGCTGCATCCTGCCGTTGGTGCTGGTTTATGTATCTTAAAATACATAAAAAGCAATCCGCCTATTTCGTACATGAAAATTATTGACGTTCTTTTTTATTAATTGGGTTGTCTTTAACCAGGCCAGAAGTACTTTTTATACCATTAATTGTGAATATTTTTTTTAGGAAGATTGGATAGGTGAGGTAGAAAATAGTAATCGTTTTTTCCCTCTCGCATAATTTTTCGAAAATCGGTAACCACGCAGGAGTGGATAATTATTAAATTTGTAAGAGTCGTTAATTCGCGCTTTAAAAAATAATGGATAAACATTCTTAAATATTGTTTCCAGCTTCATATACATGTAACTGTCAGCAAAAGTTTTAATTTGACCCCTAATTTGCCCACTCCCCTTCACCAAGTCTTTCTACTATTGCCCGTCAATTTTAACTTAATATTAATGCTGCTCCAAACCGTTGTCCTTAAAAACAATTGTCCTGACATTTAGATGTTAGGGTAACCACTGTTATTATCGGAAAATCGTGTGGTAGTACTTAAGTCGTGTTAAAAAATGGTATTTATTTCCTATAAAAGATAATACTATCTACACCCCAGAAAGTGCAATAGAGCTTACCTTTAGTTTATCAACGGTGTCGATTAGTCACTTTAAGCATCAAATTTTCTTATAATTTGAGTTTTAAACACATTTTAAAAATCAAGTTTTATTATGGACGTCATCGGCAGGTATTATATAAAGTACCTGACTTATTTTCTGTGTTTTCTTTAATTTCCTAAAATAAAGGTCCTAATTTCCTACCAACTGGGTCCAGTTTCAGCATGACTAAGAGTCACAACAGTTAGAATCTGTCTGAGAATAATACCCGTATGTTAGTATAAAATTGTATAACCCTTATATGTAGATATAAAGCTCGCGTTGTAAAATCGGAAAGCTTTTAGCCATCAGCAACTCATTTCAGAGAGCATACCCCGTTGTATTATCTCTTGTACGCAAAAAAGGCTCACATAAAAGGTGAACATATTGTTATGACCTAAACCATTTACAGGGGCATTTAGCTGCAATTTGCCGCTCTGATGTCGCGTTCATTTTTACTTCGCACATTTTCTGCACTTCTAACGCTTTTAAATTGCTGAATTAGTTTTTAAAAACACAAAATGGGTTGCTTGTGTAAGTACCCTTGATTTCACTTCCAGTATCCAAAGTCAATGTTTCTTTACCTACAAAGGTTTACTTTATACTGGATAAATCAAATATAGAGTTTAAGCTCTTCTGCATACCGGATTTGTGCAAACATTTGGATTGACAGTTCCTGAAATTACTATTTGCAAATGCTATTTTTTATTTTGTTATTCTTGTCTCCGTTATCTCTGCCATTGTATCCTGCGGCAACAATCACCATTAAACGAGCTCGCCGATTCTTATCTTTTATTTAAGGGGTAAGAACTGCTTTATTTGCTTGTTTTGGTAGATCCACATTTATAAGATGGAAATTAATTCCAACTTAAAATTTAAAAAAATTATTTTGAAGAGGCAACTACATAATTTATTTTGTCACCATTAAGCCACATCAAATTGCGTTTTATATTAAGGATAAAATTGTTGGGCAATTTCATAATAGTATTTACTGATGCATCTTCAAGAAGAATTATGCCCTTTGACTGTATATGGAAAGTGATAGTGATGTGGTGAGCGCGGAGCTCTTCGCACAAAACCCACATATTTACAAATAATTTCTGAAGCTTCTCGATCTCACATAGGAGGATCATCTGTTGAAGAACAACGTCCTCACTGAAAGAGGTTGAATTGCCCGTCCTGAAGACCTTCAGTCCTAATACCACAACTTATCCGACAAGCTTACGCCAGAAGGAAACGCCTGTAGTAAGAAAGGCTCTTCACGAATTCAAGACCGACTTTCTCAAAACAAAATGCATAAGATGTTATATTTTATTTACCCCTTTATAACTTAAGACTGCCCATAGTTGACTTGCTTTTTGATGGAAGTGAAGATTCAACACCATTTTCACTTACTGGAGACAGACAAGCCTCTCCGCGACATCATCCACGATGTTGGAAAATAATTTAAGAATGAACCTTTGCATTATGACATTCCTCGCTTGGTAGTGAGCCTAGTAAAGAAAGACCCTCGTCAACGATTGATGTCGCTCGTGTTTATTCAGATTGATCACAGCGACAAGGGCGTAAAGACCTTGACTTAGCTGTCAGAATTAAGCGACCATATGTCACCAATATTAACAACACTACCGTCACCCGTAGCTCTTTTGCAGAGCCAGCCTCATGTCCATTAAATGTGGGACCAATCACCACTCCGAGGACTTCAAGAGGAACATATTGAGCCCGTCAGCTGCGCCAACTACCAGATTCCATATTCATCTACTATATGGAGTATTCGACACCTATTCAAACTGTAAACGTGACAGGTCATATACCTATGTGCTACAACAACCCAATAAAAAAGCCCCTACCTTTACCACAACTACCAAGAAGCTTTCTTAGCCTTCCCAGACAGGTTCTTGACACGTACCAAAGCAAAATCTATCCGATAGGTCGTTAAATAATTCCAAAAAACCTTGGACTGCTTGGAATACTTTTGCAGCCAGATTTCGACATTTTAGCAGAATTCTGCTTTGCTTATAAGGATCCAATCAGCTTTGGACATTCGAATCTGCAATATTCTACAGAAGTTTGGAGTCGTCCAAACGATTTTTTATAGCAGTGAGATAATTTGATAGTGGATAATAGAAGGATGTCACAGACCTTTTCAAAAGTTATTACCGGGCTAGTGTCGTGTGCAGAATAGGTCAGCGTTATCTTTGCTCCGTTTAGGAACTATTGGACACTTGGGATATCGCTCAAGTTTCTGTAATCTTGTAAGCACCCTAATGGTATACTACTTTCCAATGGTAGAACTTCCAAGAGAAGAAGGGATAGGAATTAGGTTTCAAGAGCCTTAGCTGCTAAAGAGACATGGTTACGTCAACATCTTCGACCGACGTTTGATCATTAATGAAGCGTCTAGGAATAAATGCAATAAATCGCAACGGAGCAACAGTCTGTCGAATTATTTGAAATTTTCTGGGTTTTCGTAAAGTAAGCAGTAATCGTGTACTTCTCACAACTGAGGAAAACGCAACGTCCTCATACAGGTCTTGATATCTTAACGCGTTGTAAAATAAAGAACTCACCTTAATTGAGAGGATACAAGTACATCGCTTTATCCCTGGAAGCAAGGAAGAGAGTATGGCATAGCTGCTTAGTTCTCTTCACTTTTTAGTATACTTGGGATTATTTCTACTCTAATAAAACTATAATTTGTCTATTCCCTTACAATTAATTTTTTTCTTAATGGTATTATATTTTCTAGAAAAGAAAGTAAAAGCAGTAACAATAATGTTTTTTTTGTTTTTGTAACCTTCATAAATATTTGACAACTGCATTTATTTGTCTATGAAAAATTTTGCTTCCGACAAGATCTTCCTATGTACCTGTAACCTGCGATTTATCATGAACTATATAAGCAATTATAATACGTCACTTAATGCTAGTTAGTGGTGATTAGTCGTTCTATCTGACAATTCCTTTGGTGTTATCATTCGCCTATTCGGTTTACGTTTAGTCCGTAGCTCGAATTAGCGCACACTATTAGCTCTATAATAAATTGTAGATAGCTGTATAACTCGTTAAGTTGTCCCAAAAGGCAGTAAAAAACACAAAAAGAGAAATAGTGTGGACGAGTGCCTTTTTGGAAAGTTGAATCGATTTGGTTTGCTAACTAACGCGTTTTATTTATTTTTTAATTCACAAATGGTTAATTCTTAAATTATTTGTTTGGGAGTTTTCCTCACACCTAGTGTCGCAGTATTACAAATTTGATTAAACAATTTAGCCGAAGCGTAATTTAATAAATTGTCTTCAACTATAGGTGCTTCAAAAAATGCTGTTAGTAGTGTTGTAATCAGTAGTAACAACAATAAATAAATAAACGGCGCCTTGCTAAGGTTGTCCTAATCTTTTTTCTAGAATTAAATTATCGCGCTTCCGCCTGCAGGGCGCTGGCGAGTATTCCCTGGTAAATATTCATGAGAATAGGCGACAGTCGACCGACAAAAACAAAATAACGTTTCAGTGCCGCTTGCATAGAAGTTGGCAAAAATATTTCCGTCCGTAGAAACCACATACGCTGTTGTAAATTACGTGGACTGGCACCCGACCGCGACCTTTCTAGCAGTCGCCTCCGCGTTTGTTTCGGATGTTTTCAAAAATAGAGTGTTTCCCAGAGATTTTAATTTTAAAATTCACAAATAGTCGGCATGTGGTACTCAAATTAATTACATTTACGAAACAGTCACATCTCATGTAGTGAGAACGAAATATTTAAATAAATAATTTGACCTATTTTTTCCAAATATTGTTAAGTCAGAACCCAAGGTTATTAAAAACATTTTAAAGTTAAAATTTTTTATTTACTCTCTGGCCTATGGTATCCAACTTAAGAAATACTAAAAGTTTTAAAATAGTGGTCTACAACATTAGTTTATTCTTGTGAAATACCAGATACACTATATAATTAAACGTATTGGGATAAGTATCTATAATTCGTAAAATGACATCTAGAAGTTGCTGTGATCTAACTACCAATCATATCGTTGACAAAATAAGTCCTTGTAGGATAACAGGAGGTTGTAAACCAGCAGAAAACAGGCGTGTACAATGCTTATCTACGAGTGGTATACAACATACCGTCGTAATAAATTCATGTGTCAATTATGCAGTAAAGTATAGAGCATTGCGATTAGTAACACTATGGACAATGATAGTGATGTAGTGAGCACGGAGCTCTTTGCAAAAAATATATATAAACAATACGCCGAGTTCGTGGAACACAGTAACAGATGTACATCAACGTGTTCACCGACATACAGAACCAAGGCGTTTTTGAGTTTTTTTACTCCAGACTCTCCCCCAATCGGCGTTTGTCATCATACCGTAGAACAACTTTGAGCACACTTTCACTAATCGTCTGTGCTTTCAACGTCTTCCACAAGAGGAAAGAGAACATCAAATGCCTAGTCAGAAGAACTCCAACCCAGACATTCCAGCTCGTATACCAAGCTCCCAGTAGAAGGAAATGATCCGTCTCATCATCTCCCGTAAAGAAGTTGGTCTGCAGTAGAAAAGGCTTTTTTGAATCCAAAAATGTATCGAATATTATATCCATTGGCTTTTCCCCTTTAATTTCCTGACAAAAACAAATATTGAGCACTATTTTCACTTGCTGAAGGTAGGTAAGTCTCTTCGTGACGTTATGCATGGCTTAGCAAAATACAGCCCGGAGAAAGAGTTGAAGAATAAACGCCTGGTGCATTTTAACAGTGAACCAAACGATAAAGACCTCTAAGGACGACTTATGCCGCTTATTTTACTGAGTTTGAGGGGAGTAGTAAGAGCAAACATTTCTTTGACTTACGTTGGACAACCAAAGAAGAAAAAGGTCGTTACCACTTCAGGGACTACAAGAAAGATCTGAGCGAGTCTGCAGTCTGCGCAAACTGTCAAGGATTTCATCCAGTCTTTAGAAACACGCCTTGCAGCGTGTCACAATTATCCCAGCTCTCCAGCTAGTTTGTCAGCACGCACCGCAGCACCCTTCACCGCTGCCCGAACATCAGAGTTGGCCCACCATTTCGGGTTGGTTTCAGAATGCGAATACCTCCCCGTTTTCAGCAGCCATGAGGAACGCCACCAAACTTTACCAACCTCTCAACACCTGGGACATTGTTTAATCTACCAGGCTGGAAAGCACTTTAATGGCACACCAAATATCCAATACTAGAGCATCCATGAAAAAACAGGATACGTCAGCGTCAACGTCGACGCATTGTATAGTTATTAACAGTATGTACAAAATGGGTTAGTCAGAGGAACTAAGTAATTTTAAACGTGGTTTAGTTATTGGTTGCTATGAGCAAGAAATAGACCACAGAGGATTGCAGCCCTTCCTAATTTCCTCAAATCAACGGGGATGATAAGTAGAAACGTGAACGCACAATTACATTAAACCCATGACCAGATGAACCACGTGTGATGACATAAAAGGACCGCTGTACGTAAAAGAATGGTTTATTGGTCCACAATACTGACTTAAACCCCACTAAACTCCTTTGGAATTTGAAACATCGGTTACACTCGAAAACTCAACGACCCACATCGACAAATGTTTTCTTTCTACAACTTTTCAGGAAGAATAGGGTGCCATTTCTCTGGAGACGTTCCAACATCTAAATGAAAGTATTTTCATTGAGTCAAGGTTATGGCTGAAACAAAAACTAATTACTGAGACTGTGATATACAATAAAACTAATGACAGTTTCGAGTAGGTGTTCAGATACTTTTAATGAGATAGTGTATGTTGGACTACCCCAAGAAAAAAGACCCACCGATATCAGAAAGTAGAAGATACTCAAAAAATATATTTCGAAAAAGAAAATATTGTGGAAAATAAATATAAAACAAAATATATAAAGCAACTGAATAAACTAATGCTACAAACATCAATTATAAAAGGGCTATTAAGAAATGTGGCGGGGTAATCAGTTTAAAAATATTCTGATCATGCTCTTGTATAAATGTTGATTCCACATTTGTTGAGAAGTACTTAATAAGTGTAGCAAATATCATTTTATGATCGGAAAGGGCGCGACTTCTAAGAATTATAGATAGGGATACTTGAAGGAAATTTTTTCCGTCGGATACCTCAAATTATTAGTTCTTTAGTCAGTATCACAGTGAAATGAAGGTCACCAACGTTGCTCAAAGACCAGTGTGGTTGAGGAGAATAGTTGATTTGTTTGACGCTTCTTTGATGGGAAGCGCTGATTAGCTTGAAAAAGTTTCTTCTGATTTATTCTGGATCGCGCTGGAACACCCTTTCTAAAGTGCTGACTTATCTACAGTTACCATTTGTTTAGTTCATTAAAGAACTTTGAGAACACCTATTTAGTGACCATGTAACTGTCGAAGCTTTTATGCACGATAAGCTGCTACCACAACCATCTTCATTTTACGATAGCAGAATCATACAAATATCCATTTACTGGGAAAAATATTTCTAAGTTAAATCATGCAAAAATATCTTTGTACGTTTATATTTTCATGATCCTTCGCTTTATTTCATTCTCTCAAATTTTTGATAATAGAACAACCTTCTTTGGTAGACAGTTAATTTTTCACATTTTCTTAAATGAGAGAAGGTCGATGTTTTTGGAGACCAAACTACTTCTAATTCAGCTACTTGGAGTATCTAACGCTGTACCAATGAAGATTTAAAGAAACAGAAGCGTGCGGTTGTGTACCAACAGTTGCTGCAGTTGTACAGCGTAGAAACGGAGAGGTTCTTCAAGTATCTCGTCACAGATTGCCACGAAGATTTCGAAATAAAATCTTTAGTCTATGGGACGACAGCACTCGTCTCAAGAAGCACCGGTTAAACTTTTTTATTCCAAAGCAATGGCGATTACCTTGTGAGATAAGAAAAAATTTTGATGGCAGGTTTACTGTCTTTTTGTAAAAATATTATCAGTGAGCGATACTCAGAATCAGAGTCATTGAATGGCAGATTAGCAATGATGATACAAAATACGGAAACGCGTTGCTTCACATCAGTGACCACATTGTTACCGCCTTTTAGGCTCTCTAGGCGATTGCTCTCTGACGCAATAGACGCACGGCAAGTTCTCTTCCAGCGACGAGCTTCAATCGGCTGTCTACAAGTGGTGCTGTGCGACACTCAAAGAATTGTTTCCAACAGCTTTACCAAAACCACCTATGGCAAGGTGCATAGACAATAAAAGGGAATAACTCTAATGAAACATGTTGGAGAGGCAGGCGTGTAAATAGCCGCTCTCGTGATGCGGTGTGAAAACGTAGTACGGCCCGTTTGGAACGCCAACCGAGAAGGCCCAAATCGTCCCTTAAACGGCCGTCGCGTAAGCGGATGGCGGCGGCTACCGATATCAACCAACGAATATTGCCAAATCGCTCACCTGAATCGGCTTCGGCTTCGGCTTCGTCGGCGATTCCAAGGTGGCCACCTCTGCGTTGGGGATGTGGTATCTGCGGGTAGCGAATGTTTTGGATAACACGACCAAATTTGGCCGAGCTGCGATGCGTGAATGTTTCTTGCGGGTTAAGACACGACCTCATTGCGCTGCGGTGCGTGAATGTTACCGGGCTTCGCGCCTGGTTGCGGTAGGTCTTTGCGGAAATTTTCATTCTGACAGCACCTTTCATATCAAAGTGCCGCCGACGGCGTATGCAGACTTGTCGGCTGAGCAAAAGCCCATATGCCGTTTTGTGGCGACGGCAACGTACGACATCACAGCCGCCAGCATGCCGCGCATATAAGCGGTTCAAGGCAAAAGGCCGCCACACCACATGTACTTTAATTTCTAATACAAAATTAGTGAGGAGAAAGCGGTTGTAGTGTAAATCATTTTTGTATAAAAGTTACGCATATAGTATATTTAAAAGTTTCTGATAATGGAAGAGATTTAAGAAAGACACACCAAGAAATATATCTACGACTTAGCAATCAAAGAAAAACTGCGATGTGCAACAGTTGTTTGTTCTTAAGCCGCAAATAATAGTTTGAAAACTCTTGACGTTTCGTCCATCTTTAGAAAAAAATATCCTAAAATTTAATTTCTGTCCGTGTGTTTTCTCTTTTATATTTGTACCCTTGTAGTAGAGATAATGGTGAGGAATCGTTGTTGACGTCACCGGGTTAGCTGCTGACGTAACCGGACTTCAACCCGTTCCAGATAACATTTCGGAATTTAGTGACGTCACTAACTTCTTTATTACATGGTCTATAATTTAGGTAAATAAAAGCAATCATTTCTGTTAAAACTATTTTTATATTTATAAATTTACATTTCCTTTCTATATAATATAAAGTAATAGTGCTCTACAATTAGACAAAATGTGTGTTTACTCATACTCTACCTTGTACCTATGATTATCCAAAGCAACAGCAACAGCTGATTTTTGGTGTTCTTTTATTCTGATAATTGTACGGCCTATAGTCCCAATGTAGCTTGTTTGCACGAGCATGGTGCTATATATGTAATACATCCCTGGTGTATCCTATGGGTTTTTTATGTCTTTGGCTGATCGAAATGATGGTTCTTATCTTGTATTTGTTCCAAATTTTCCCTATCCGGTCCATAAATCGGTTGATATAAAGTTTATTTCCGTCTTTGAGTAGTTACTTCCTTGTAAGGCTTTTTTCAGATGTTTTAGTTTCTTATCTAAGAACTGAGGTTGACATATTCACCTACCAGTTTTTGACTTAAATGGAAATTTGACTCCTTATTAAGGTATCGGTCCATAAACGTGAGTTTTTTGCACATAATGTGTTGTAGATGTCCATTCTCGAATCTCAACACCTGTAGGTGTCGGAAAGTAATCCTATTGTTCGATACCAATGCCATGGTGATCTGTATACTTGGGTGTATCGAACTTAAGGTGTTTAGGAAACTGCGCCAGCGTCTTTTTTTATTACATACGTGTCATGGATGTATCTTGAGTCATATTGCGGGTTTTATTGGTAAACAGGTTTTCCATCGTTACTCCATCTTTTTTTTTGTAATATAGGCTTTGCCAGATAAAGTAGCTGGACGAAGGGCACTACAGAAAAAGTTGAATATGCTATTAAAGAATACTTGCTTCAGCTGGTTCAAGGCATCTTGGATCGGGACCTTGGGAAACAGTGACGTTATATCAAAACTAATCACTAGTAGCTACCCTGTAGCTAGATGTCTTGGAGGTGGCTGACAAAGTGTGTGGAATTCTTGATGTAACTGCTGGTAACTACAATGTGTAGTTGTATTAGACTGGACAATTATTTGATGACGCTGATAATGGGTCGCAGTGGTACACCATTCTTGTAGATTTTTTTTCAATTTGCGTTTAAGAACGGTGTAATGTTTGAATCGAACAATTCGATCAGCTATGTGTAATCCTGAAACAGTACAATTGTAACATTGCCTACTGACAAGATGATGATAGTTTCGTCACTGTTGAGTTCACGAAGAGCATTTAATTTTGCTTTAGATAGATTTTTCTTAGGCAGCTTAGCACAGGGCGGAATACGTGAAATGGCGACGCGAACTATCTTCGCTTCACTTGTTGAAAGGTTTTGTATAGCGGCTTCTACATTATAGCTATTATGTCCTCAACCGGAAGTGATTTAGGTACTACCAGAAAAAAATTTCTTTTACGTTATTACCGTTTGTTTACAATCCAGTTATATAGCAGTATCTTTTTTTTGTAATACCAAAACTTTTTTTTATTGGTTTAATTGCTATTTTAACCTACTCTTAGTTTTACTGATTAATAAGTAATGTTATGATAGTGTTGCTAGTGACACGAGTAGGGCATCGTCCAATGGTGGATCTCCAGGATTCATTCAGTGAGGTCTTCCGGTCATAGTCTATTCAGTCTTCTAACTGGAGAATGATGGGAGCATAAGTCGGCAATGAGTTCATTTGTATGGTTTAGTGTGCAATTTTTCTTTTAGTAGCATGATTTGTGGTGAGTGACTTCTGTGATGAATGGAATGTTGAGATCGTGATGAAGGGTTGGATTACTGATGTACCAGGGTGAGTAGACCAATACTTTTGATTGAAACGATTGTAGTATCTTGATGCTTGATGGCTTACTGCATCCCATAACTCGATTCGGTATGACCATGCAGGTATTATAATAGTTTTGTAGAATAATAGTTTACTTTTTAGGGTCAGCTGCGATTTGCGTCCAGGTGATTTGGTCAAGGTAAAGTCCTAAGTACTTCACCTTAGTTTTTACTGGAAGGAGTTGATTGTATATGATGACTGGAGGACATGTGGAGTGTTTATTGGTAAAAGTAATTTACGTTGATTTATTGCTGTTAACTTTAATGCGCCACTGGTCCAGCCAACTTTCAAGAAGGTTTAGATGTGACTGAAGCTTTTCAGATGTTTGATCCGGATCGAAAGATCTTTCCAACGCAGTAAGAAGGCAAAGCTGGTCAGTAGAATTTCTTCTTATGTAAGTTCTTGAATTGTCGTACCGACTTAAGAAGGATTTTCAGTTGAAAATACAAGAAACAAGAGGACTAAATCTTCACAGATGAATCAACTAAAGAAATTCAGGTACCAAACAGTTATATTCTAGTATATTAATAGAATACATAATAACAGAACCAGAATTAGTTGCAGCAAGTGAGATAAGCGGAGATAATAATCGCAAAGCGATGCAAACTGCAGTGATATAAATAACCACACCCTTAGAATTAAGTGTATGAATAAAAGATGTAAAGAAAGAAAAAATGCTACCCATTCTAAGGCAGAACTTAAAGTTAAACATTAATGAGTGGACTAATCTGTTATCTCTAAATTTTTTAAAATTTGAGTAGTGGGTAAAATAGGAACAAAAATTAAATAATCATACTCGATACAGTCACTATAATGCAAGCAAAAACAACTAATGATAGCAATTAGAATCTCCTGTTAGGCGCATTTTCGTTTTAATTTGCTTTTACTGTCACGAATAAGAAAGAACATTAACTTTGCACTGTCACTCGCCGTTCAGTTGCGCAAAAGTGAAACGACGCGAAAATAATTACTAAATAACTAATAAAAACGCCAACTGAAGAAATATTGCAGACAACGTGGCAGAACTTATTTATTTTAAAGGGAGTAACAGTCACATATTTCAGTAAAAGCGGTCTGCGTCAAGGCCTAATCAATATTTATGCACGCTTTTGTATATACAGCGCGCTCGTTAGGCAATAAGACTGATTTTTGCCAGATGGTTATTCCCCTGGAAAACGTAGCAGATAATGGCAACCGAGTGAAACGATTGATTGCAGAGTAATGGAATGCACACCCTTAATTTTGGATTTTAGATAACCCCACAAATCATGAAATCTTGCTGGTTGTTTCCTAAAATTACGCTGTAAGGTAATTTTTGGTGAAGGTAGCGCCGTTATGCTAGAACCACATTTGTTCCAGATCAGTTTTGCTCAGTTTGTGTCAGAAAATTGGGATAACAGTACAGCAATACAGAATTTCCAGCATCATATTCAAAGAAGTTAGAATTTACCATGCCGTTTGTCCAAAATTCACAGCAATTAGCGGCCCTTTGGGATGCGAGTTAAAAGTATATTTCATTACTAGATGATTTTTCGACTAAATTAAGAAACCAGTGCATAATACTCTAAAAACCAATTAATGAAATGTCGATAGTGAGAATAGTCAGTTGAACACATGAAGGTGTGTGTCTATAATATTCTTTAGTATTCATTGAAGGAAACGTTTTGAAATGTCCAAACGTAGTCCACAATGTTGAGTAGATATTTTAGCTTTGTAGACATATTGACAACTCTGGTAATAAAGTCTTGCTTCTATTACCTATCCAGTTTCACCGAATCTTCAAACAGTTGATTCATGTGGCATATTATTTTGGCCAAAGATTTTTGTACGTCTCAACAAAAGTTTCGCCTAATTTGTAATGCGTTTTAATAATAATAACTTTCTGTTCCTTCATATAACGTTCCATATTTATTAACTGGAAGAATCTCAGATGACGTATCAAAGGTATTAAAGTTGACGACTTTAACACAAAAAAGGGCGCAAAGTTTAAATCCGGAGTGTAGCTAGAGTCACTTTAAATATTCCTATAGTATTTAAAGTCTAAAATCGGAAGAGGAGAATAATTAGTATCTCGCTTGGTGTTAACAAAAAGTTGTTTGAACCACAAATGTTGAAACACAATCAAGAATTGATATGGTGCATCGTGTGGTTGGTTCTCGGATTATAAAGCCGTGGTCGGAGTTCAGAAACTCTTGACGTTTTGTCCACAACTGAGGTAGACATCTTCAGAAGAAAATCTTCTAAAAATTAAGTGACTGTCCCGTGCGTTTTCGCTTTCATACTCGTGCGAGTATGGTAGGGATGGTGTTGGGGGGGGGGGCGTGGTTGACGTCACCGGGATGGTAGATGACGTGATGGGGCTAGCTGTTGACGTCAATCTGGACGTTGCAGGTAGTATTTCTGACGTCACTCGCTCTTTCGCTCTTTCAATTTTTAGAAGATTTTTTTCTGAAGATGTCTGCCGCAGTTGTGGACGAAACATCTGTTTCTGAACTCAGACCACGGCCTTATAACCCGAGAACCAACCACAGGATGCACCATAACACCAGCCGTGAAAGCCTTCGCATCTATTTGACACGCCTCTCCGGGGAGGAGGTTTACAAGTCTGTAAGACAACTCGAGAACTTACGCAAGAAGAAATTCCAGCTACTGTCCAGCCTTGCTTTCTTACTGCGTTGTCAAGATCAAAAGATAGTTCCAAAGTATTTACAGGTCAAACACCACCTGCGCACTCCTCAAACCCAGCGAATTTATCGAAAAACGGAAGCTGCCTTAGTCAAAGAACAAGTGCTCGCTCTGTGTTCACTAGAACTGATGCAAGTCCATGTCAGCTTGGCCAGCAGAATCCATAAAGATGACTGGGATACTGTAGACCGCATCACTTTCCATTCTGCGGAGAAGCACGGAGCGGCCGCCACCGTTAGACAATCTTCTAAGTTTCAGCGTTTACAGAACAAAAGCGTTCCCACACAACTGGATTATAAGCAAACTGTTATAAACCTTTCCAAACACGAGCTTAGCCAGGAAGCCATCAGTGCTCTTAGCAAAGGTGAAAAGTTTGCCGTAACACCCAAATCCATTCCGGTAGAGGACATTATAGCTAACGTAGAAGCAGCCATACGGAACCTTCCATCAGACGAAGCAGAGGAAATACGAGAAGAACTTATCTACGGCGGAATTAAAGGCTCCACGTGAACTCAAGAATGATGACACCATAATTATCTTACCAGCAGATAAAGGTAACGCCACTGTTGTACTAGCACAGGAGGACTACACAAAAAAGATGACCGAACTGCTCGACGCAAACACTTACCGTGCTCAAACGTGATCCTACATCGCGGATACTACGAGACACGAGCAAACTGATAAAGAGTTCCTCTCTGGATGACACCACCAAAAAGAGACTAATAACATTAGAAGCGCTGCCCCCAAGAATATACGGGCTCCCCAAAATACATAAAAACGATGTACCGCTGCGACCCATTGTCAGTACTATCGGGGGTCCTACCTACAAGTTGGCCAAATACTTATCCAGTCTGTTACAACCGTATATTGGACATATCAGCAGTTACATTAAGGACTTCGCACATTTTGTCAACAAGCTTCAAGACATCCAGCTACAGGGAGGAGATGTAATGGTTAGCTTCGATGTAACTTCCCTATTTACCAAAGTACCGATTCGAGATGCCCTGGATCACCTGAAGAAAATTTTTCCTAACGATATCTTACAGCTATTTCAGCAGTACCTTACGTCCAGTTATTTTGTTTGGCACGGCGTATATTACGAACAAAAAGACGGGGTAGCAATGGGCAGCCCACTTAGCCCTGTAATCGCTAATTACTACATGGAGAACTTCGAAGAGATCGCCATCAATACAGCACTTTTAAAACCCGCGATATGGCTAAGATATGTCGATGACACCTTTGTAATACGGAGACACGGAAAGGACACCCTACCACAATTTCTTATGCACCTGAATTCCATACACCCAAGCATACAGTTTACCATGGAACTGGAATCGGAAGATAGGATTGCTTTCTTAGACGTACAGGTGTTGAGATCGGAGAATGGACATTTACAACACAGTGTACAGAAAACCCACGCATACGGACAGATACCTTCATAAGCAGTCGAATCACCATCCAAGTCAAAAAACAACCGTTGTGAAAATATTGCTAGACCGAGCAGGACGTATATGCCAACCACAGTTTTTGGATAAAGAACTCAAACATTTGAAACAAGCCTTACAAGGGAATGGCTACTCGAGGACGGAGATAAACGGAGCAATCAAAACCAACAAACGTGCAGGAAAAACGCAACTAAAATCGGCTACGATAGGCAAAGCCTTTTTACCTTACATCAACAGGGTTACGGACCGGATAGGAGAAATCCTCAACAAACACAAGGTGGAAACCATCTATACCAAGATACGAGATTTGCTCAGACCAGCCAAAGATACAAGAAACGCACAGGATATACCAGGAATATAATGCATACCTTGTTCATGTAAGCAAGTCTACTTTGGGACTACGAGCCAAATGATTACTACCAGTATAAAGGAACACAAACGTCATCTACGTCTTAATCAACCCGATAAATCAGCAGTTGCCTTGGAAAATCTTAACCACGAGATATAATTTAGGCGAACACAAGTTTTATCCAACTGTAGGAATTACTACCCGAGATTATACAGAGAGGCGGTGGAAATTTATAAATATAAAAATAATTTTAACAGGGACGACGGATTTAACTTACCTAGGTCTTGGTTTGTCGCTCTCAAGGGGCAAAAAAAAAGACCGCGATGCGAGTGACGTCAAAAATACTACCTGCAACGTCCCGATTGACGTCAGCAGCTAGTCCGATCACGTCATCTACCAGCCCGGTGACGTCAACCACGTCCCCCCCCCCCCAACACCATCCCTACCATACTCGCACGGGTATGAAAGCGTAAACGCACGGACAATCACTTAATTTTTTGAAGATCTTCTTCTGAAGATGTCTGCCGCAGTTGTGGACGAACTCCGACCACGGCCTTATAACCCGAGAACCAACCACACGATGCACCATAACACCGGCCGTGAAAGCCTTTGCATCTATTTGAAGAATTGATATAATACAAGGTTGTGACATTCATTTTTATTCTTTAAAAATCAAGGTTATCCTATTTATAGTTCACCATCGATAAAAGCGTTTTTCCTGTTTTTAGTATGAATCTTGGAAAGCTTTTCCTAGAATGCCTTTCTACTTGTCGGTTGTCTTCTGGATATTATCCAAGGTACCAAAGTAGATCCATTCTAAATGGGGAACAAAGTTAAGTCACGGGGACTAAGATTCGGCGAATAAAAAGCTGAGAAACCAAAGATGTGTTATTTTAGACTTTCGTGCGACATGGGATGTTGTGTTGCAGCATCCAAGTGTTTTCTTTTTGTTTTTCCATAAAAAGTTTGACTGGCAATTTGTTCTCGCGGTACAAACTTCTTTTAAGCGACTATCTGAACCATCAACAAAATAATGAGTATCGATTTGTTTTTTGATTTGCTAATAGTGTTGTGTCCTTCTAAATTTTAGCGTTTAGTTTCAGGTTGTACTAAAAATCCAGGACTTATCACTTTTGGCTATATCTTAAAGTGATATGTGGATATATGTATGCATCCATGTTTATTAAAGTTGTGCTCTTTGCACTGTAAGGTTTAGCTTTTTGTGATTTTTCAAATTTAATTGGTTGCAGGAATGAAGCTCTAAAATGGCAATGAAAAACCTTTAGTAGTAGTATGTTTTCCTTACTCAACCATTAGCCATTATTGGATATAATTTTCTTCAACTTTTTATACGAGGTCCTTAGAATATTAACGTAATTTCCTATGGGATGGCTCCACAATATGTTTAGTAGCATCATGAAAGGCAAGTGTGACTTTTTAAACCAACAGACTACGCCAAAAACAACGTATTGATTGTATTCTATAGATGAGCAAGTAGACATTGTAAGAATACTAAAAAAATGAAGAAGCAGAATATTGAACAGCACTGAGACATTTTTATTTAAAAAAAGTGTAAAATTCTTCAAATTTTGCTTAAATTGGCCAAAGTACATAGAGAACATACATCATTATTGAAGAATGTTCCAGGATAAACGAAAATAGTCACCACACAAATATAATATAAAACCAACGAAAATACACAAGATTATTGAGATGGTAGGTACTTCAGCTCAATAAGTATATAATGCCCTTTATGAGAAATTGTACAGGAAAAAACTGATTTCGTAACTCTTGACTATCGACCAAAAATGTAGTTTGTAGGAAAGTCAATATGCGCTGAAGACAAAGGCCATTTTCTTGACTAGGAAGGTGATGATTTATTTTTTGGGATTGACAGGAATTATCTTGGTTAGCACTTAGAGAAATAAAAAACAATAGCAGGAACCGATCCAAAAATTCCCAAAGTTTACACACAAAGCATTCTTCTACTAAGGTAATGCACCATCTAAATCTACCGCGACAATAGTTAAATTAAACGGGTTAGAGTTTGAACTACTACTTCATTTTTTGTTTTCTCTGAAGTTCCGACATCTGAAAAAACAAATCAGTTTCTCCGAAAAAAATTAGTTTTTAGTGTAATTATCAAACCATTTTCGTATTTTCTTTCTTCTCCTTCTACTCCGATGTTAATATACTGCACTACAATGTTGAGCAGTGCAATCTATTTAATACTTATTAAGTTTCTTTTTTATTTCATAGCATTCAAGATAGGTTTTCCTTTTTATTTTGTTTAACTTCTTAAAGACTTCCATTTTCTCCTTCTACCTTCTATTATCTTCTCTAATGTTATAATCTGTAACCTTTTCATATACCCCAACAAGCTTAAAGACTTTGTTTCAGTCTTCTGTTTATATTTCTTGGACATTTTTATTTGCTATTATTGCTACTTTCATTTTGTCATCTATTTCCCGCTCGGGTTTCCGTTCATTATTTTCTGTACCTATTACAAGAATTGCACTTTTTGTAGCCCTTTATTGTTTAACATTAAGAGCCTGGGCAGCTCGATTACTGTGATGTTTAGTAACATGTTCTCTTTGGGTTGATTTATGTTTGTTATTTTTCTCTGAATCAGCTAATGTTGCTAAATCATCTACAAATAATTTGTTTTTTATTCTATATATTTCTTGTTACTTGATGACAAATAGAAGTTAATTAATTTCCGTTGCTACTTCTTAAAGGTTGTATACATACGAGGGTAAATTAAATATAAACCGAAATTTCTTTTTCAAATTACTGAATATGAATAGAGTGGCACAACTTATGAACGTTACAGTTAGAAATGACTGAAGAACATTTTCTCTGTAAGGTACTTTGCAAAACCTCAACAGATTATTGGTAAGTTTCTCACGAAAGGGGATCCAAATTTAAGACACGGCCCGAGAACAAGATACTTGAGAAGGCTCAAATGTACACATGGCATAAACAATTTTTGGGAGAACGAGAAGCAACTGAAGATGAAGATCGCCGACGTCTCCCAAGTACTAGCGTGACTGAGGAGAATATTGGCATTGTTTGCAGCCTTCCCAATGACGATTTAATTTAACCTCCCTACAATCTAGTTATCACTTTGTGATTATCACGCTTGGACTATTAAAAGAAGCATTTGGGAGTATAAAAATTCGACAACAATATCATTACGCTAATGTTTGACCTCCTTTATTTTACAATAAAGGGATCAAAAATCTATCCATCCTTTGGAAAAACTTATTTCTATCTCAGCAGATTATGTAAAAACATCTTTATAATTTTGTATTTTTATGATGCTTTAATAAATTTAAATATTTCCTATTTCTATTCGATTTGCCTCCGCGATAATAGATTTATCTTCGTGTACTGTGAGAATCGTTTGAAGAAAATTTACAAAACAATCACAAATGTTGTTTATCATATGTTATGGTAAGCCTCTAACGCCCCGCGTGGGAGCACGGCCTTCGAACAAAGAAATTAAGGCTCTCATATGTCAACCTTTTTGTTAGTTTTTCCTGCTTTATTCTCTTCTGAAGCCGCTCTGGGATTTTGCCTTTTTTATCTCTATAAGTCTCCTCAATGGTAATCACGTATCTGTTCATATATCTTTTTTATTTGAAACTTATTTGACGATCAAGAATAAAAAATTAAATTGTACCAGCCAAGTCAGGTCTTTTCAGCATTACTTTAATTTCTTGTTCAATCTAATTTTTATATCGTCGTTACCTAGTCTCACTTGTACAAAAGGAATTAAATATAAACAAGAATTTTATCTCTATACTGCGTAAGGTGAGCAAAGGGGAAGAGATTCTGAGTGCTGTATATGGTAATGCCTAAAAGTGTCTGGACGTATGGGTCGTTAAAAGAAACACTTCTCTCTCTCTATAAAGGCTTTAAGTGCTGTCCTCATTATATTAGGTGTGAAATTGCACTTTGCTTGTTTTTCCTTTTCGTGTTTTTGGCATTTTCTGGAATTAAGAAGTATCACGTACTATCAGGTAATTCAAGCATAGTTGGAGGCAATGCACCAAAGGACGATGCCCCAGCGGGAAGAGTGCATCACTGGACGATAGTCCTTTAGTACATTGTCCCCATAGTGCTACAACAAAGCAAAACCTTACCTAAAATTGAAGTGGCATTCGTTAAACCGGATGGTATATTTAAATATGTCGTCATCAAGCGTACCAACCAAAAGCAAAAGCGCTCTTAATTTAAAAACTGCTTTTGAGACATATGTGTTGGAACATTATACCCTTTAGTGCAACCTCCACACCTCTCCTCTACATTTTTATTTTAGACGCTGCACAAATACATTGTAAAATATATCTTTTTGAAACCATATCATTCTTTTATGTAATAATAATGGTACACGACCCGCGCGGAAGCACGGCTTACAAACTGAAAGGCTAAGGCTCTTATATGTTCGCTCTCTCTGCCCGGTCGTCGCGCACCATCCCTTGTTCGAAGCGAACGCAGGTACTCAATTATTTTTAGTGACTGAGTAGGCCACCCGTCAGGCATCAGAGAGCTCCGTCCGCACCGCAGCCTTGTATGATTCTTTTATAGTAACTCTAATTTAGTAAAAATATGCCTTTAACGCTATTTCAACAAAAATACATACGTATGTATATTACTAAGACGTTACGCTTTCCCAAGCAATTATTTAGCCCCTTGTACGTTCTGCAAATGGCAGTGATCATGGTGGTAAACGAAAATCGACGAATCGGCAGTAATGACTAAGCCTCGCGCGTTATTGGGTTAGTGGAGCGAGAAGTGGCAGCTGCCGAAGCGGGTCATGTGGATTTAAATTGCATTAAGAGGCTGCGCCAGGAAATTTTCATTTGCTCGTCGGAGATTACGGCTAAGCCGGGTAAACAGACTAATGTAATTACGGAAGCGTGTGTGGCTCGTATGGAAAATAACGGAAAGCCCCCGGCGCGCCAGGGGCTCTTTCCGATGTGTGCGTTTCACGGGTACGGACTTTTCCTTTATGGCCAGGCGGGGCACGTCGGAGCTGCGTGGGTGGGAATTTGAACCTGAAATTCGGTTAGATGATGCCGGGCCATTAGCATATTCGGTTAGAATTTCGAGTCTATTTTTAGAGCGTGAATAACTCAATTTTCAACATTGAAGAGTTATATTGAGATATATATATATATATATATATATATATATATATATATATATATATATATATATATATATATATATATATATATAATATTAACCAGCTACAGCTAGGAGTCGCATTCAAGTTGTAAGTTTTGAATTTTTTTGTGAATAGCATAAAAAATTGTAATATGCCTGAAAATGCTTATTATTATATGAAAAAAATGTATGATTGTGGATATAGTTAATAATATACCGATATACAAAAAAGGGGAAAAAATAACCCAACTAACTATCGAGGAATAACGCTGTTGAATTCCATGCTCAAACTGCTGACTAAAATCGTAACGCAAAAAATTAACGATGAGGTGTTACATGCGAAGAATAACAAGGATTTAGACTACACAGATTCACAATAGATGCAATATTTATTCTAGGACAAGTAATTGAAATGTCAGTAGAGTTCAATAAATCGATGTTTATATGTTTCGTAGACCTAAAACAAGCGTTGGACGGAGCGAGGTGTTTCTAGATCGGCGTTTTCAGATGTTTTCGAGTCCTTTCTGGTAGATCCTAAATAGGCATAAATATTGCGCAGGGGGTGGTCGCAGAGAACTGAAATTCCGAAATCGAAGCGAGTTCAAGCGCGAATGCTGCAGAGTGTTACAGATAAATACAGTATAATTTTACGTTATTAATTGTACGTGTTGTGTACATAAATAGTGCTAGTTAAGTAAGATAAATTAGTAGTTTAAGTAAATTTGCACCACTGGGGAGAGGAAAAACGTTGCAATAATTAAGGAGCTCAATAACAACAAGTCTAGAATACAAAGTGATAAGGCACTCGCGCGAGAAGTGAAAATAGCCACGGGCGTTAGACAAAGAGTCTTAAATCCAGCTTTATTCAACATCATTAGGAATCAAATTGTGAAAAGCATAAACAAGACCAATGCTGGATAAATTATGGGTAATCCATCAATAAAAATATTGTGTTATGCAGACGACGCCATGCTTATGGTAGAAAACTAAGACGGCCTTCAGCGCCTATTATATAATTTGAAAATAACATTCGCAGAACTGAATATGATTATATCTCTTGAAAAACCACAGTTAATAGTGATCTCTGAACACCATATCAGATACAAATGAGCAGTGGACCGCAAGGTTATCTAACAAGTAAAGAGATTAATCTATTTTGGAGTAGACATATCAAGCGACGAATATCTAACAGAAATTAAAATTTAAAAGAACAAAGCAAAAAGAATGTCAGGCTATTTTAAAGATATAATATGAATAAATATATGACTGCGAAGAGCAAAACCAGAGTATATAAACAGTACTTACCAATACCGTACAAACAAGAGCGAAATATTAAAAGAGTCACCCTCATGGATGGGATAAGAAGTGATTCAATAATAGAAGAGTTTTGACTACAGGAGATTGCGACGACGATACTGGAGAAACCACGTTGTCAAGATGGACGCAGAACGTTTGACAAAATGGACCAAAACACAAAAAGAAGGTACTGGTAGACCATTAGGTAGACCTCCGAAGCGATAGTGTGGAAGCTGACATCTATGTCCCAAAAGGCAGGATGATCAGAACGAATAAGAATTTTCCTCAGCCTTTTGACCCCTTTTTGGCAGTTTCTGCTTCATGTACTTGTCTAACTAGTGTATTTGTAATTTTTGTTGTCTATACCATCTTAAATGACGTTTTTACTTTCCTTATAGGATAAGGAAAGTAATATAATCGGCGGAAATTTGACCTACCCAGTTTTTCTCCTTTCTGGACGAAATATAGCGTCAGGACACCAAAAAAGTTGGTTTGCGCCATTGGTTCGTGTGTGTGTTTCTGTCGGTCTGTCAGTAAACAGGATATCTCGTGAACCCTAAGAGCTAGAGACTTGAAATTTGGCATTCAAGTTACTTGTAGGTAGGGGACGCAGGGCGATTTTGGTAAAAATCGGCAGAGTCATTTGGTCGCAAGGTCGCAAAATCGGTCGCAAAGCGGTCGCGAATCTAAACGGTTGAAGATACAAAAAATTTATGAGAATAAAAATGATTTGTTATCACGAGATAAACATGGATTTAAAATAAAAGTTGGTAAAAGTCAAATAAATAAGTTATAGCCGATTAAAATTAATTAAACGGACTAATCACAGCGCGCTCGGAGAGCTTCATGGCCGACTGCGAGAGGACAGGGAGCGCTTGGCGCTAGGAGGAACACGCAGGCGATAATGGAAGGCTGCGAGCGAGCTCGCACGGTATTCAGTGACGTAGCAAAATTTTAAGCAAGTCAATTATTGTCTTGTACTGTTTATTTTAATCAGCTTTTGAGTGTTGACTACTCCGTCCTTTTAAATTAACAAATTTTTAGACGAAGCAGCAGCCGTGACGATGGACTCGCGCCTCGTCCTTTTAAAATAACAAGTTCCAGAATGAGAGCAGCGCAGGGCCGAGACGATGCATCCGGTATAATATATAATAATAGGATAAGGAAAGTCGTGTGATGTTCACACCAGATTTTTTTATTTTTTCTTCTATTGGCATTACTTTTAGTTTCTCTCTGTACGTTAAATATCTGATTTTGTCCGATTTGGTTTATACCTCAATTTTTCTTAAGTCTCTCATTTCTATAGCTGTTATTTGCTTTCTTATTTCTTGAAAATTTGCACGCTTGTTTCCTTTGGTATTTCTTTTTTCTGGAGGAACGTTTTCCCCAATTGTGATTCCTTCTTTTATTTGCTTACCCATTCTTTCTTCCTCTGTAATTATTGATCCTAAATATTGAAATATTTTTCTTATCTTCCAAGCATATTGATATTTTTATTGATCTTTTCTTGTCATAGACTTTGACTTTTCCTTGTTTATTTTCATATTGAATTTTTCCAATACTCTTCTGTAAGGTTATTCTTCAGAGTTTTTTCATTTTTCGCTATGGCAACCTTTGGAGGTTTTAATTTAATTTTTGAAGCTTTGATTCATTAGGATGTGCTCTTAAAAATAAATTAAACATTAAAAATTTTTATTGATGTTTCTACTGTTAATCAGTTTTTTCTTCTTTCATTAGGAAATAACAATGGGTGGCCCAAGTGAAAAGGCGTATTTAAAATTTGCGCCTTTTTGTTTTCGTTGGGCAACTCTAGTAACTTTAACGATCGGTAAATATGAAACTATGCGAAAAAACACCGAATTATTGTTGTCAAAACGCATTGCAAATTTGTTGAAAATTTTGCGGAGACGTGTAAAAACTCTACAAAATTTTTGATTGAAATAGTGCGCCTGATTAATTAATTACCCGAAAATTTATTACAAAGCTTGCTAAAACTAAATCGGTAATGGATGTAAGACCTTGGGGTAAGTCTCGTGAGAATTTTGCCATGGCTAGTCAAAGCGCGTCTGCAAATCCGAAATTATTGGCTCAGAATTATGAACAACAGTTGCGCATTGCGAGAAGTTTCTTTCAGTGAATATTTACTAAAGACCTTTACATTTATGGGCACAAAATTCAACTGATGTATGAGTTTAAGCTTACTGATCATCTCACAGTCGCCAGTTTGTCACTGGAATTTTAGAGTATCATAAAGTTGATTTTAACTTTAGCTAAAATTTTTCAACTCGACATGTTCGTAAACAAATAACTGAAAAACAAATGTACCCCCAATGAGTCACTGCTTGATGTATATTTTGTAAAAATGGCACGATAGGCCCATACTTCTTTGAAGATGATACTTAAAATATATAAATATAATAACTGTGAATTGCGGTCGTTATCAATACATAATAATTCATTGTTGCACAACTGATCAATATGGATCTGGAACATATATAATTTTAGCAGGACGGAGCTACCTGTCATATAGCTCGAACAATAATCCATTAAGTGCACGACAATTCCCTCATTGCATAATTTCACAAAATGTAAATTTTCCAGTAACATCGCCAGTTGAGGATTTTTAGAATGAAATTTGACGTATTTTCAATAAAATTGATCAGAAGATGTGCACAACTGTTGCCAAAAATTTTATGAAAACAACCAATATTTGCAGTCAACGCCAAGGTAGCCATTGGTCAGACATTATTTTCTATAGTTAATCGAATACTAACTCCGCTAAGCCTATTTCAAGCCTGAAGCCTGACCACTGAAGGGTAGGGAAAGAGGAACAATCGAGGAGTAACACCTCACAAAAGAATCTGGGTTCAGCTGGCTCCTGCTGATAGTGCCCTGTAAAGAGCCCCTTGTCCACGGATACGGATAAAGTCTACAACGATGGGAAAGGCGAAAAAAGATAATTTTAAATTTGGAGGACACAACGGAAGTAGCAATTTGTGATTTTAGAGCTAATATAAAATTAATAGCAGTGTCTGATTGAAAGTGCAAATGGCGTCTGCATCAAGAGGATCGGCCAAGAACAGAAATTACTTTATGCTTCCAATTGTCGAATTTAAAGAGAATGGATCAAGTACCCCAGGTGGATGGGACTAAAAGTTCCGACTCCCATACTATCTCGGTAGTCTGCTCCTTGGATTCTGGGGAGGGGGACAAAAAATCGATAAAGAACTACATACAAAATAAGAACAAAACAAGACATACAACAGTGCACATAGGGGCATACATGTAACATATAAACTTTGAAATTCAACAATAGAATACGTAAACTAGAAAAAGAACTGTCGAAAATTTAATGGAGCATAGTGGACCTGGTAAAAGTTGAAAGAAAAAGTCATAAGATTGAATGAAATAAGAGCCGTAGATTTCATCATATCCGAAAACATCGCGGACAGAATAAAAAGGTGCAAATCAATATCAGAAAGGGTTGCATATCTTATAATAGAGCTAAATCATAAAATTTCTTTACAAATAGTTCAGGTATATGCCCCAGCTCAATTATACGAAGCAAAGAAGTGGAGGATATATCCAACGCACTTAAAGACGTTTCAACGAAATATAAAGTAATTATAGGAGACTTTAATGCAAAGTTGGGTAAAAGAAAAGACGGAGAGGTCAGAGGGTGGGAAATTTGGGATATGGCGCAAGAAATAGAAGATATGAAATGTTTTAGAATTTTCTGGGACATATTTGCAGTAAATTCGCTCTTCAAGAAGAAATCACAAAATAAATGGACATGGATCAATCCAAATGGCGATATCAAAAACGAAATCGATGACGTGTTAACAAGAAACCAAAAATGGTAAGAAGAAAAAGTAAGAGATAAAGACGAAATAAAATCTACAAAGCTCACCTAGAAAAGAAAGGAAATAATAAACATAAACTCAGAATATATGCCGGGAATAGAAGAATAAGAAATAATAAGCCCATTAAAGGAAATGAGAAACCAGAAAACACCCAAAAAAGACAACCTAACAAAAGAATTAACGATTGAAGGAGGGGAAGAAACAATAAGAGCGTTGAAGACGTTATTCAATAAATATTTGGATAAGGGAAAAATAGTGTCAGAGTGGAAATTTAATAAATTATAGGCCCTTAACATTACTATCTCAAGTGCATAAACTTTTGTTGAGAATAATAACGAATAATGCAATAGAATTGTATCTATCTGATGAACAAGCCGACTTTCGTAGGAAGTTAAGTACAGCGGATCACCTATTAACCCTTAAACTACTAATAGAAAAAGTAAATGAATACCACCTTCCTTTACGCATAGCACTGGTGATTTATGAGAAAGCATTTGATAGCCTTGAACCGTGGGTAATACAACACAGTCCATGGAATAGCAGGATACACCGCCGATATCTAATGCTCGCCAAAGATATTTACAAAACTACAACAGAAACAGTTAACTTGTCAGAAGAAACCGATCCGATCCCAATTCAAAGGGGAGTTCTTTAAGGTGATCCAATATCCTCTAAGCTAGTCTCACTAGCTCTTCAAGATGTTTTCAAAAAACTAAATTTGGAGGGAATAATCATAGATGTAAATAGCAAATTTTTGAATAATCTAAAATATGCAGATGACGTCATTATATTTACAGAACAACTAGATTCAATGCTATAAGAACTAATCGAGACTTCCAAGAAGGAGGGGTTACGGATAAACACCACAAAAAAAATTATGACAAACCCCAAGCAGAAGAATATGCACATCTAGAGCAAAGAAAACCAAGAATGAGATAGGCGATCTCTGGCAGATTAAGTTATATATTGAAGAACCGAAAGTTAGCCGAACACTTTAGGTCAAAAGTATTCGATAGTTGTTACTTGTTCATAGAGACTCAAAGAGCCAGCCAGCGCCAAATGTTACAAATAATTCTTAAAGTCAAAAAACACAGCGCCAGTCAAACAAATATCAGGTGGAACGCATGAGTCTTAGATTGAAGACCATGGTTAAGCAAAAGAGTAAGGAGGAGACCACAAATGCGATGGTTAGACGGCTTGAAGCGTCACGGTTTCACATGGAAAAAATCGTCCAGAATAGGACAAGCTAGAAGAAACAAGGAGAGGTCTACACCCACAAATGGATTGAAGAAGGCTAAAGAAGAAGAAAAAGAATCGGAGTCTGTGTACTTTAATACTTAAACAAAAATTTGATTATAAAGTCCATTCTAATCTTGTCTCATTTAAAATTTAAATTCCAGGTGGAATTTGAACCGTCCTTTAGAAAGTAGGTTGACTTGTAAACCTAATCATATTCTTAATGAGGGTACGTTGGTCAAAATCTTAACATTGCATTATTTTACCATACTTTAGGAAAGGGTTTTGACCTTTTTCACATATAATAAATTTATTGTAAAGCAAGAGGATGATCCTAAAGAGGACTCTAGGAGCATTCTTATGAGGTTGAGGCATAAATATAATAATTTTAATTGCCAAGTAAATTTTTTCTAGAAAACACCTCCAATACCCAATAGATAAATCTTAAAGAGGAAGTTTCCTAGTAGAATATTGCCAAAGTCGCCGACCAACTTTCTTTTTTACAGTTGGACCTTAAAGAGAAATCGATCGTACCAACCTTACTAAATTTGTGGATTTTCAGCTTCCAATGAGTTTCAAAATTTTTAGTCACTTATTTTTCATCTCATGAACATTTTCAGAATATCCCTTTTCTTTCACTATATGTAATGATAAGTGCCTTCACAACTGAATTTTATGGTAAAACTAGATATAACTTATTAGTCGGTTTTATTGTATAGTTGCATTAACTTTAAGATTTATTCATCACGTTTTCTGTAATTCGCCAATCTGCACTTTAATTTCGGTAAGATTTTGTTATTTATATGCGTGTGGTTATATCTAGCCTCCATTTAAGCACAAAAAATTTAATTCCTTATTTGCTGAAACCGCAAGTCTTATTAAACTGCTTTCGGCTCTCTCGAGAGGCAGGTCGGAGGAAGAGACGTTTAATATCAAAGCTTTCACTTTTCGGGCCATTGCAGGTTCACCATACGGGTTACGACGGTCATCGACATCTAGCCGAGGTGATTCTAGCGTCCTCGCCCATTCGGCAGGGCATCCTGAAGTAAGCAACGCAGTGTTTTTGGGAACCGAGCAACGAGTTCATGGCCTGCGTTGAAAAAATAGAATTACTTCGCGGCGTGCGAGGTGGTGTTCTCCAGAAATGTGCGTTGCTTGTTAGGCGCAAATGCTTATTGCTCTGCTAACGAGCAAAAGTAAAAAAGCAGCCATTGCGTAATTTTGGGTGTTCTTAGGAGCGAAATTCATACGGCTGTACTTTTAAGGTGAACTTGCGCAACCAGCAATAAAATAGAAGACTTCAGCAGAAGTTTGTCGAAATTAATAAAAAAAATAAGGTGAAATATTCCGTCAGGTCAAAAGTTTTGTTCGAAAATTGAATTAGTATGAGACAGGTCGTTAAATCTAGTATTTCCATAAATACTGATAAAATTGAGATATCTATAATATTGATATAGGGTTGCAATTGTTGAGATTTAAAGTTGTAAGTAACTTTGTGTTTCTTGTCAAGTTTGGTTATCCACCAATGGAGTAGGGCGACAAAGAAAACCATATTGCTGCATTAGAAAAAAGACCCTGCATCCCCTCGGCATTAGCCATATGTTTCTGTATATAAAATTGCTTAATGAGACTGGAGGATCGTTCAAGATCTAGAACACCACGTTCAGGCAGTCAAATTAAACAAAATCCTCTTCGTAAGCAAAAGATTGTGTCTGGAAAGATGCAAATTTCCAAAACTTTAGTGTCCCGTATTATTAAGCAAGACCTAGAACTAGATGTTTATAAAAGACATACGGCACATTTGATGCTTTAAAGAAAGGGGAGAAAAAGCGAAGAGATTGTTGACTAAGTAAAAAAAATCTTTCAACAAATAAATTGATAGGATATACGGTAGGTCGTCCAAAGAAGCATCTCAGCTAGTGCCAAGGGTTCAGGAAGGCTATCACCCAACAACTACAATAGTTTGATGGAGGAGTGTGTTTTGTGTTATTTTGCTGTTGTCATCTGTGTGTAACAGTATTTATGGGAATATTATGTATTAGATGAAGAAGAATTTGAAATAATAAAGGAAATGGTGTAAAGTTTATAATTCAGTTGTTGGAACTTAATGACAAAATACAACCTTATTACTGGATGTAGAGTTATGAAATGTAAGTTCTTTAATTATTCTGGTTTTAATATTTTTTTTGTTAAAATTGAATTTGGATACAACCCAACTAGAGTGTGATCCAAACTGAAAGACATATTTAAATTTTAAATAAAACGACCTGGCTGGTCCATCCTGGAGCCAAGAATTGGATTTAGGCTATGCCTGTCACAAGCCAGAATAAACCAGCTGGCCCGGCTGTTAACACCCTCTAAGAGTCCCTGCCTGGGTACGGTCCAGTAGCTCTGAGATAACGGAATCTTTGACGTTGGGATAATCACCCACTCAAAGTATTTTCCATTTAGAGAACTTTATTGAGCTTCGGAACTGGGCGCTCAAACCGAAGACCACTGATAACAATACGGATAAGATTAGGGACATGGAACATAACCTCCCTCACGAGAAAAGAACCAGAGGTGGTAGAAGAAATGGAGAAACATAAAATACAAATACTGGTCGTAGCGGAAACTTAATAAAAAGGATGGATAAAGAATACACCCTAAGGTACTCAGGACCACCAATAGCAACTAGGACAACAAAGGGAGTAGGAATTATTCTAGGCAAGAAACTAAAAACAAAAGTAACTGAATGGGAACCCATAAATGCGAGAATTCTGGCATTAAATTTGAAACTCCAAGAGAAGGCAGGAATTATCCAAATCTATGCACCAAGAAAATGCAAATGTTCGAGATAAAGAAATGTTCTACCAGGATCTACAACAAACCACCAAAAGAATGAAGAAAAAAAACAAAACATGTAATTACAATTGATGGTTGGTATGCTTATATAGAAAATGAGAAGCTGGACACGAAACAATGAGAGTCCATGGAATATAAGGAGAAATAAATGGAAATAAGAAAGGATGATAGACTTTTCTATCTTAAATTAGATGCTAACAGAAAATACTTGGTTTCCACATAAAGACATACATAACATTACCTACTAAGTCACAAAACCATGATAGACTTTATAACTTACTCCAGAAGCATTAGATACTCAGTTACCGAGGCGCAGAACTAAATACGAACCATAAACTACTGATAGCAAAAACCAACTTCAAACTAACCAAAGAAACATACTAGAATAAACCTAGAAGCTCTAGAAAAAATCCACAAATACGAAATAGGTACGATAAAACGTTTACAAATAAATTAACCACAAAGGAAAAAAAGAAACACAAGACCAAAAAAAATGGACCCTGAACAAGAAATGGAACTGTTTCAAAGAAGCAACGCTACAATCAGCAAGAGAAGTATGCGGCACGAAAGTAGTAACAACACCCAAATTAAAAAAGGACAAAATGGTGGAACGAGGAGGTAAAAAGGAAAATCAAAGAAAAGAAAAAAGCTTGGCGCAGATACATAGAAAATAAAACAGAAAAAACAAAAGTATATAATCAAACGCAATAAAGCTAAAGAAGTACTAAAAACAAAAAGAAAAAAGTGTGGGAAGACTTTGGAAGAAAAATTGAAAATAATTACCTTAAAAACCAAAATGAATTTTGGTGTGCGGTCAATATAGTCAAAGCTAAAGGGAAATCCGACACAAAAAGTAAGAAACATAAAGAACGAGAGAGGAAAATTGCAAACCTAAACTTCGGAATTATTAAAAGTATGGAAAGAACGCAAATCACAAAGAATCGAAGAAAAGGAATAGAAGAAGAAGAGAATAGCCCAGTGAACGACGAGAAACAAATAATGGAGGAAGAAATAATAGAGGTCTAGTTTACGATTACCATAAAATCATATTGAGCGTAGTGCAATTCCATTACAATAGAAGACTATGTCTTACAGTACATGATTGAGAGCGAAGATTGATCATAAAGAAAGCTTCAGTTGTTGGTTCCAAAGAAGAGAGTCCCAGAAGTGTTGCAACAATGATCAACCGTGATCGTGTGTCTGGTGGTCATATGGTAATTGCAAAGACTTTGGTGAAGGTTTGCGATCAGTTTTACTAGGTGAATTGTAAAGGATGTTAAGGACTGGTTCTGGAAATGTATGATATGTGCAACAAGCAGCGACCCGCAAGAGAGCCGGAGATATCAAATAGACAATATAAAGTTGGAAGTCCTTTTGATAAAATTGCCAGTCCGTTCCCTACAAGTGACTGGAAATAAATTTTTTTCGGGGTTATGGACTATTTTAGGAAATGGGTTAAAGCCTATACATTACCAAATCAAAAAGCCACAACCATAACTGAGGTGTCGTAAAAGAACTGATCATCAGATTCGGAGTGCCACTAGAACTAAAATTTCGAATTAACGGTGCCCACAAAAGTATGCTACCTGTTGGACATTAGAAAAACCAGAGCAACTCCGTTATATCCAGTCATACGTAGACAGAAGACTTTTATTTTTGCCGAATTGTAGCTACAGGCCTACGTTTTACCTTCAGTTGTAATCTTTTTAGGAAAATTCTTTTACTTTAGTAACAGTAGCCTTGAAACAAATTTCGCCGCAACACGTACCATGTCAAGATCCTCTGTCACACTTTGGCTTTTAGAATGCTCAGCCTTTTCAGATGTTCAGCTATACACGTTCAACATTTTTGGTATTGTACTCATTTCTAATCTTTCAAAACAGACTCTTGATTACCTCTGAATTATTTTTGACGTGCTTTATTTGCGCTGCATCCATGTCTCCCCCAAAAGCCTTTTAGATCGTCCAAATAGTTTTTACGGGCAAATGTTCCTATTCGCATAACATTTTATACAGATTTGCTACTACTCGTTCAGTAATTATACCATATACTACATATGTTTACTCATCAGCGTCTAACTTTCAGCAAGTTACCTTTGTTTATGTATGCGCATTATAATCTATGTTAAATTGCGCCGGCGCAATTCCTTTTTATCATGTTAACATTGGCTTGACACATTCAGGACAAACCTCGTTTGGCTCTACATTAACAAAAAACATCATTTTGCAACGAAAAAGATTTTTACCACGGGAGAAATGTATAAGTGAGTGTTGTGAAAAGATCATTGGCATTTATAATTGTTTGTCATGGTTTAGCAAAAAATATTGTAAAGGATGGTCCAAATTGAATTTAAACAACACGCCCGATATTTTGACAGATATCATGTGATTCTTCCGATTAGTATCTGAAACAATAACGAATGCATCGTGGGGTAAGGTAGCGTTAATCAAAGTAAATGTTTTGAAAAACTCTCTTCGGCAAATACTCACTAAAGACCTGCACTTCATGGATAAAAAATTCAACTAACACAAGGGCTTAATTTGGTCGCCATTCTTGCCGTCTATTGGTTTTTACACCATCATGACGTAAATTCTCAGTTTAGTCAAAAAGCTATCTTTAGCGATAAGGAGCATTTTCAACTCCAGGGGTTCATAAACAAGCAAAATAGCCGCATTTGCAGTTCAAAAAGACATTTGGTAACTTATGAAAAGCAAATGAACTTCCAACGATTTCCTGTTTGGTGTAGATTTTGGACAGACCTATACTTCTTCGCAGATGATACTGAAACTACTGTTACTGTGAATAGCAATTGTTACTGTCACGTGATAACTTAGTCCTTTGGCCCCAACTTGGCAACGTGGATCTGAAATAAATACGATTCCATCTAGTTCGAGCAACACTTGATTTATCTCTTGGTTGCCTACTTTTACGCAGTGCCATCGAAAGCTTGCAATTTAACATGCGAGTTTTTTATGGGATTACCTAAAATCCAAGATCTATACGTCGAACGTTGTTTCTTTATTCTTCTAGAATTTTTACGTAATCTTATAGTTACATTTTCATCTGGCTATTTATATACCTATTATGTTTGCAATGGTTGTAGTTGCTGATATTACAAACTAACATTATCGTTGCTGCTTTGACTACTCTTCTAGTGCTGTCCCCTATTGTTGTAGCATTATATCAACTATGTTTGCTTACGCCCCAGTTTCTGGACCACAATATATCTAAGAATTTATATTTGTTATTGTTTTAGAGTGTCAGTTTTCTGTATCTTGCCAACCAGCCGCTGCGCTGCGGCTATCGCCCGACGCGTGGTCCTTCGAAAATTTTCGGGGCTACGCGAAAATGCACGAAGCTAAAAAAAGGATGTACATACAGACCGTACTCAATAGGCCTTTTTATATGTATTAAGCTTAAAAGCCATTAAATTTCTGGCACACGCTAAATTTTAATCAAACTGCCTGAGTAAGTGAAAATGATCAAAACTTATTCCATTCTTTTAATATTCTTCATATATTATAAATGTAATTTTAAAATCTATAAAGGACAGAACGAGATCTCTGCTGTCTATAGTTTTTTCCTAATTTGTTTTGGTTGATAAATATACGACTTTGCGTTTATGTAGTCAAACGCATAGTGAAAAAGCACTTGTTAGTGTATATTCAGCACAACTAATGCAACTACCTCATGTAGATATTTAGTTTAAAAACTTCCCTTAAATAATCTTGCGCCACTCCACCATCTGTCTGTACTTTTAATTTAAAATTCACCTTCGTAAATACCATGGAATTCAACTGCAATTAAAGCGCCTTTGACACAAAACCCGATACAACAGCTTTCAATAATTTACCCCAATTCTAGGAGCAATCAAACGCGTTCTTTAGATGCAAATGACTCGACTTTGTCAGGCACTTTCTGCCGTTTATCCATTTTTTGTTTGGCTGACATCGTTTGCCGTGACAAATTGCTATTGAAATCGTAATTACTTTCAACGCCGACGAGATCCACAATCGCCGGCGAAGACGTCTTAAAAATACAACAAAAATGCTGGGTTCTCTCTTTCTGCAGATTGCGATAACGCTAGACTTTTTGTAAATTGAAATTTTCTTTAAGCATACAAAGGACAGCTGAATTTTTTGCCGTATCTTAATGGCGCTGTCTGCAAAAACGTTGGTCTTGTTTAATTTGAAACTCCTAGACAGTATTGTCATCTCATGTATATCGCTATGTTTATAAATTATTATATTTAGACATATTACTAAACAACCATTGTTTTAATTATTAATTATTTTCAAATGAATAACTAAGGTATAATAAATAGTTTCAACAATAAACATTTTTCTAATTAAGAAATGCTTCATATTCCAGATCAAATAGAATATATATCAAACATAGGGTTAGTGCGATAATAAATTGCATTTGATTTCTACAGGTAAATTTATACATCTCAATAAAAGAGACAAAGAATGATACAAGACGTGCGGTTAACCCGAAGTACAAGTGATTAGTAATAGCAAAATTAAATTTGAGAATAGTTAAGAAAACAAAATGTTACGAGGTGCAATTAAAATGAAAAACAAAACGTCTAAAAAGAAAGAAGAAGAAGAGTATGAGAATTATAAGACCAAAAGAAGGAAAACAACAGAGAGAAAATGGAATGCAGCCAAAAAAGGCAGAAAGGACACTACAAATCACTACGAGATATTACTAAAAACGAAAAAAAGAAGCGGGACTAAAATGGCCATTAAGAATTTTAACAAATAAAAAAGCACAAACTAAAATAAAAGGCCAAAAGTAAGTATAACGGATGAGATAGAAAATTTCAGTAAAATAACACAAAATTATATTAGCAAATTAAAAAATATGCGCTAACATAGATAAAAAGAAATGAAAGAATGAAAACATTATATAAAAGAAACTACAAGAATAGAAAATTATTACAAAAGAGAAAATGAAGAAAGAAAAGAACAGGAGGAGCCATTGAAAGAAGAAATCAACGAAATAATTTAAAATCTAAAACAAGAAAATAGATAGCAAATGGCAGAAATGAAGAAAATAATTTATGGACTAATGAAACAAATATGCAATCCTTGAAGAACGGAGTACCTGAATTTTAATTGCGATGCCAAGGATAGAAGCTAGGATGTCACGTGAAAATTATAGAAGAATAACTATATTGAATATCAGTTATAAAATGCCAACCGCAGCGATATTATCAAGATTAAGAAAATCATAGAAAAGGCCATAGGGGATTCACACAAAGAAAATCGACTATAGACGCAAATCTTGCAATAAAACAAAAAGTAGGAAAATGTTACGAGCAAAGTATTGAAATCGCAAATAGTATTTATAGATTTTAAACATACATTATGTTGTAAAGAAATTTACTTACACATAAAGGATTAGCAAAAAAATGATAATAATGAAGAAGTATGGCAAGGAGACGCTAATGGCAGACGACATTGCTCTGGTAGCAAGGAGCAGAAAAATAATGGAGCAAGCATTAGAAAATATAGAGCAAAACGGAAGATTAGAAATAAATCAAGACAAGCCCAAATATATGAAAATTTCCAGAAAAGAGAAAAGAAATAACACTGTGTCATAGAATTAAATAATTACAAAATGGAAGATGTAGATAGTTTTAAACATCTAGAGGGCTGGATGGTAGATGGTAGATGGCCACATAACTATAATGAGCGCAGATTCAGCACTGAAAAGAATAACAAAATGGGAAACACGAACAGGACCAAAGCTACGATTGGAAAAACAATTAATGAAATATATAAAGAACGCGGGAAGTACAAGTTAGAGAAAAGTTAAAGATAAAAGAAAATAGCTGACGAGGCAACCAAACATATCAAACTGTAAAACAAAAAAGTATAAAGTGGAGTGGAGTGACATACTGCGAACACTTGCATAGTCTATAGAATCTATAGGTAGCTTTAATTTCAACATTAATGTACAGCCTTAGAAGAAGAAAATAAAAAGTATTGCATACGTTAATATATATTTCTATCAAAGACCATGCCACCAGTCTTAACAGTATAAGAACATCCATATTCAAAAATAATAGGAAACGCATCAGAAAACTATTCCCATACTTAGGATTTAGAAAGGTAGATACTATTTTTACACTGAGGCAGGTCACTCAAAAGTCAAGGGAACTTTATAAACCGAGTACCAAGATAAGAGAAGACAAAAAAAAAGGAAACCAGAAACGAATGGAAAGTCTATCGGTTAAAAAATATTTTGCTATATGGGGTTTTTAGGTGGTAAAATATTGCCATTCCTCCAAAACTATATAATGTCTTTGATGGAGTAGGTTAGTCCTACGATTCTCTTTTTTTTCCTTTAAAGCTTCTCATGGGGTTGGCATGCTTCACTATCCTTTTATCATTTCCTATTTCCGAATGTCTCTCTCCAATTCTTAATTTTCATATCTTTTAAATTGCTTACTATATCTTTACATGTTTATGGTCTCTATTTCGACCTACTCGTTTCTGGTTTCCACATTGCCATTGCTTTTGTGACTTAGGATTTTTTATTTTAAATATTCCATTTTTGCTGCTCCCACTACTGCCTCTAATACCTTGCTTTCTACATGTCTGTAACACTACCTAATTGAGCTTTTATAAATATATATCTTTACTCTTGAGTATAAATCTTTCTGGTAGACATTCCTGTTAGTATTAAGTGCGTCGATTGTCTTTCTCTTTTTTACTGTTACTTTAGATTTTTTATTGTCAGTTATACGGACCGTGGCACTCCCATTCTTTCCAGTAGTTGCAATATTTTCTCATTTTTTACCAAATTTCTCACGACAGAGAATATAAAATCGTCGGCCATAACACCCTTAGAAATGCTAAGCAAACCTGTGGCATATTTTTTTTAGGAAGACGAGAGCTAGTTGAAAATGAAACTTACCAACGTTACCCGAAAACCAGCGTTATTGAAGAGACTATTCGAATTGTTCGCTGCCTTAACGGTTGTTGCAACTATGGTAGTACGTAGGTAATTCGTGGCGTTGTTCTGGTACATGATAACGCTCGGTCCCATACCAAACTTGATAAAAACTGAGGATCTTTTTGGACTATACCGGGACACCTTCCCTACAATCCTTGCCTCTTGCTTTCATTGAATTTTTAGACTTTAATTTGTTAGTACATTTTTGTATTGTTATTTTTGCTATTTAGTATTAGCTCGTTCAATATTTCATCCGTCCAAGTATTTTTATATCTGAATAATAACATTTTAATATCTAAAGACTTGATTTTCTATTTTTTTTGTTTCTAACTATTTATTTCTCATCTTAATCTTTCAATTAATATTTAGCATCAATTGTTGCTTCCTGATCTTGCTTTTTTATGTTCTGATTTGTCTTGTACCAATTTTTTAAGAATCTCTTGGTAATTACAAGAAAAGTAATGAAGAATTAAAGTGACCATTAATAAGTTAATCTTCAAAATGTATCTTATTATAAATCATACGCAGATATATAACGGAATTCCGAAAGAAAAAAAGGTGTTTCGTAAGAAAAGAAGTAGCGAAAAATATACGATAGTAGTAGACATAATCAAAAAGAATACTAGCAGCAGAAATAAGTTTAGAAGGGCGAATTACCACAACACTGGCACTTTACAGACCAAATAAAGACGACACAGCCGAAAACAAAGATAAACTGAATAACTGACAACAGCAAAAGAAATTTCTATGTTACTGAAACATAAACCGAAGCGTAAGAAGAACAAATATGGGTAGGAAAGTAATACGTAAAAATGGAGAAGAAAATAAAAACAATAACGTCAATAATCTAATCAATTAAAATAATGATAAATAACCTAATAATAGCTAAGATCTTCACAGTAACAAATACATAAATATATACACGGCAAAAATTCCTTAGATAAATCAATGATAAACTACATATTAATAAAAAGAAGAAGAAAGAATTCAGGATTTATTTGTGGCCCTGAAATTTAGCACCAATTTCTATATGTTGGTAAACAAATTTAAAAAAAGAAAATTGAAAGAAAGATTAAGAACAGAAATACCAAATTCGGAATTAAAAAGGTTTATAAACTAAGCGAAAAAACCTTTAAGGAAATACTCACAGTGGAGAAAAAATAGAAATAACTGATATTAGTGTGGCGGTCTTTCGCCCTTGAACCGTCTTCGATATCTACCGGCGGCACGTTTTGCTATCGCACACAAAACGGCATATGGGCTTTTTTTGCTCTGCCTGGGAGTCGGCGGCACCTTTTGAAACGCAAAGTGCTGCCGAATCAAAATTTCCCGCAAAAATGATCCACCGCTAAGCCAGGCGCGAGCCCGGCGACATATTGGAACCGCAAACTGGCCAGTGCGGTCGTGTTTATTCTACCCGCAATTAACTCCCCCGCAAGACACTTTCGCATCGCATCCCGGCCAGTGCGGTCGTGTTGAATTTGCCCGCATTTAACTTCACCGCTAAGCCAGGCACGAAGACATCGCAGCACGGTGGCCACCGGGAGATTACAGGTGAGCGATTTGGCAATACTCGTCGGTTAACATCGGTAGCCGCCCCCATCCGCTTTCGCGCCGGCCGTTTAAAGGACGATTTAGGCCCCAGCGTCTTACTTTCGGGACGAGCCATACTTAGTTCCCCATACCGCTCCACGAGAGGCACGGCTATTTACATGTCTGCATCTCCTGATGTCAATAATAAAAAGACTAATAAACTTAAAAACATTTTTATTAAAACAGCAAAAGAAGTATGTGGTACATTGAAAATAGACAAAAAGAAGAATTCAAGAAATAAAACGAGATGAAAATAAAGAAGAAAAGATGGAAAGAGGACAGAACCGAACTAATAGATCTACAAAAATGAACAAAACAAAAAAGTGTGGCAAGAAAAATGGAAAGTAATAGCAAAAATAATTAAAAGCTCTTTTATAAAATACTAAAAATTACTAACAAAGCAAAATCTTGTCATAACATGACCATCAACAACAATGATAAAAATAATAACAGATGGAAATAACTTTTTCAAGAACGACCGGGACAACTACAGAGAGAAAATAAAAAAATCTAATGTAATATCAACTCCAAACAATAGTGAAGAGAAGAAAAAAAGTGTCGATAATATAAAGAAGTTACAAATGCTTAAAAATGGAAAGTCACCAGGACATAACCAGCTAACTAAACAAATATTAGAGAATATGGAACAATAAAGACAGATACGTAATAAAGCCTGAGAGAAAGAAATAATGCCGAAAGATTAGCAGATACATATGATATATAAGAGAATGTAGCAACTACAGAGGCATAACTCTGTTAAAACTACTTTGAAAACCAATAAACTAATACTGAATAAAAGGCTAAAAAATTCCAGTAAACGATTTCAGTGAAGGACCAGAGTAAATTTAGGAACAGAAGGAGCATAAATGACCAAATTTTTATAATATAAGCATAATATAGAAAATTCTGGACAGAAAACTAAAAGTATAATTGGTATTTACAAACTTAGAGAACATTTTGACCGATTTAAAAACGAAAACGTGCAGCAAATTATAAAGAAGAAAAAGAGAATAACCAACTTATAAGAACAATAAAAATCATCTATAGAAACAGTAAAGACTATGTTATGAATAAAAAGGAAAAATGGCAATTGTTTCAAATAACACAAAAACTTGGAGAAAGAGGGGTGTTACTCCTTAATTTTGGACCAATCACTAATTTCTTTTATTTGGGTTTTAAAAGTAATCAGTTTATAGGGTCGGCCGTCTTGTGGTACCCTCTGTACGCGTTTTGTTTGATTGGCGGCAAGAGTTTTCACATCCATAGATGGTTTTTTGTAGGCCGATTGCATGTACGGGAGTCGATATTTTCCTACGGAGAAACTCGGTCCGTTTCTTTTGTATTTTGACTCGGCGAGGAAAGAAGGAAAACCCTGTTGTAAACCTCGACCAGCTGAAGGACCCACTTCAGGAAAAACGCTTCCGATCGGCCTCGCAGCAAAGATTGGGGTAACTTGTCTTTTCTCCCGCTTACACCCTTCTTTCCTCTTCCTAGATCCCCCTGATTATAGCCCCAGGTGAGCTGATTTCTGCAGCAGAGCTGCCGTTTTCACGTTGAGGATCTCCCAACCTTTTGGCCACTTAACCCTGATCAGTTACTATGTTTGATATATTTATAGACAAGATCATAAAAGAGTGAAAACCTAAATTGTAAGTATTATATTCAAATGAGTGGAAATATCGTAATGTGTCTTTGCAGACTTCATAGCAATTATGGCTAGCAGTAAAAGAATAATCTAAATATCCGAAACAAAAAAAATGAAATAAAAATTAAAACAGAAACACTTTTACCATTACTTTTAATGGTAATAGCAAAACAGCAAGAATAAAATGATTATACACAATAAACAAGCAACAAGATTTAAGTATGCAGGCACAGCTACAGATAGCAATGGAAATCAGGAGGTATATTTTATGAAAAGTTTAAAAATCCAATCAAAACATACCACATGATGGAACAATACTTCATAAAGTAAAAATAAATACACCAGAAGACACAAATGACAATCTTAACTCATCGTAACAAAACATAGGTAATGATTAAATAAAGAATAAGCAAAATACAGTCAGTTAAGATGAGATACTTACAATATGTGAAAGGAGTAAGAAGAATTAACGTGATAAAAAATACAGAGCTGCGACAAGAACTAGAAACTAACTCATTAAAGTAGTATATCGAATAAAGACCCAGTAGCCCTACAACGGATGGAAGAAAAAAGACCGGTAAAAGAATTGAGCGTTAAATCAATTAATAAAGCAAAATAGAGGTAGATCAAGAGAAATGTGATTAAACACAATGATGAATAATAACAAACAGAAGAAACATAATACAAGAAGCAAAAAGTCAAGAAACAATTAAAACTTTTGGGCACAAACTACAATGATCTAGTGTACTGAAAACACAAAAGGTAAATTGGTCATTTACTTTAAAACTAAAAGTTGAGACACCCTATATATGTACGAGGTCTACCTCGAAAATATCGAGCTACTTTTTTATATTTTATATTATATGGTTCGATACTTTCAGGAAAGGCCAAATATATCAGTGACAATAACTTTTTGGAACCAACAATTTACAAATGTCAAATTTCAATTGTTGTTAATTTCTGTGGAAAATAAAGTAAACAATACAAAAGGTTAAAGGCGCTCAAATTCTGTTACAACTGCAACTACAAATAAAACGCAGTTTTGGCTACTTTGCATCATAAACTGGACAAACTATTAATAATGACCAGTATGCAAATTATATTCAGGACAAGAACAGTTATTCGCATTTGCACATCTATTAAATCTGACAAAATTTCCAGCGTTGCATTAGAGATTAATTCGATGAGTCACTCCGACTTCTGCTGCACCATCGATTTGGCGTTTGAAAACTCGATATGCAAAACATTTCTTTTAAAAAGGTGCGAATAAACAAAACTAGATATTTTGTTGTAGCTGTTAATTAAAATTTAAATTTAAATTATTTTTGGGACTTTGACACATTAAAAAAGTCAAATGATGACATACAGAAAATAATACGTAGAAAACCATACACCACCTTATCGAACTTCAGTTTAAATAAATTAAATTCTCTATAGAAGGTGTCCCAAAAAACAGATACTTACTCTAAATAACATTAATTTAATAGTTTCCATAAAAAAAATTAAAGAATTCGGACCAATGGATTCATACGCGTTGCGGAGTATTTTATTTGGCATTGTAAGACACTGTCTTTCAACTTCTTCTTTCAGCTCATCGATTGTTGTCAAATAGCATTATATTATTGTTTCTAGGTAAATAAACACTACATTTATTGTTATTTAAAGAGAGGATACTTTTTTGTGACACCCTGTAGTTAAACTTTTCAGCTCGTCCACTGTACAAGGATTTCAAAGAAATAAATCGTGGACAGGCGAATCTGGTAACTGTGGAAAGAAAGGGACATTGCTGAAACATAAAATTACGTGTTGGGGTAATCTTTGTCCTACAACTGGCATCAAAACCTTTGCCGCGTGGGTTGTGGCTTCGTCGTGTTGAAACCAAACGTTTCCGTATTGGTCTGTAAAGTTGTGAACCTACAAAATTACGTAGCATGTCAATATAGTGCTCAAAAGTCACAGTCACTATAGTTCCTTCTTAAAAAAAAGTAAAACCAACGATCCCTACTTCTGAAACGCTCAAACAAACTCAGTACCTCAGTACTATGAAGTATATCTCTCGATGCTTTTATGCTGCCCAAAACTGTTTTTTGCTATGACCATCTAAATGAAAAATTTTTCTCACAATTACATCATCACAAGCAACAATTTCAAGCATTGCTTCACAAAACAGTTTGCATTGGACAAAATCACCTTCAAACAGCTTTTGAGAAGTCATAATTTTGTACTGATGGAATTTTAATTTTCCGTGAAGGAAAGCGAGCGATGAGACAAACCTAAAGTTGGACCACAAGGTGTAGTGGAGTGCCAAGGACTGTTAAGAACCGATCTTTTCAATCTCTCAACATAAGGGGACGGCCAATTGATGATGATGAAAACACGGTGCTCCACGTTCCACTGCGACATGGTTACTAAAACCGAATCCTCTGAACGACTCATCTGGGGTGTGCGGTGGTTGTTGACCTCACCCTTCCCAACTATTACCTCTTTCAAATACTTGTATTTTCTTCTTGCTCCACCCAGTACAAGCAACTAAAAACACATATCTAGAGAAATAAAATCAAAAAGCTTTTATACGACAAACTTTAATAATTACAAAATCCCCCACTATTTGGTGCAATTTTGGCTCTGAAACAACCACGTGGATTTTTTTAGTTTTATGACAAGAATTATGTTATTAAACCTTTTTAAAGAAATGCCTCTCAATGCTTCATTGCGATGAATTTGGGAGAATGAAGCTCCACTCTATTAAGCTCGCATTGGAAACTTTTATGACTCCTTCATTAGCAACTGATGTGGGATCTACCAAAAATTTTTAAAAGGGTATAAAAACCGCAAAATTTGCGTTCAAGATATTTCTTGATACAACGGCAGTGATAAAAAATATGTAATATAGCGTTTGATGATTATATTGCCTTGATTATGATATAGACCCAGTGGGATCGGGCCAGAAAAGTCTACTAAACTATTCACGAGAAGATCCTCCATAGCTAAATAATTTGTGTCTTTACAGTGAATACACCAAAGACACACACAGTAAAAACTTTAGTAGATTTTTGGAAAGTATTATAGTATCAGAAAACAAACAAAACAGAAGATCCAGACAAATCACATTTATTAGCCTTCAAAGTGATCGCCACCTTCCACAACACACATTTGGCAATCTTCACAGTTTCTGGAAATTGTCAGCAAAAAAATCTTTTTAGAAATTGATTTCAGAACTGTTGCCATATGTTCTTGGATTACACAAACCAGGAACAGACCTTCTGCCTACCCAAACCTTCACTGATAATGCTGTTCAATTCCTACGTCAACAATCGTAGAGTCAGCCGCCAAACCTTAATCGTTTTCTTCACATCTCTAAACCATTTAAACTCAAATAACAACTTTTTGCACATCACAACATTTGAATTGAAAAAGTTATGACAAGCAAACGATATGATTGAAAAGAACTGCTGTCGTGCCTATCTAACTGGGTGATCGAGTGATCTGCTTGACAATGCACGCTTGTCAGCGAATTTGTTGAAAGATTAAACCAACTAAATTTTGCTATTTTTGGAATCTTTTATAAGAATAAGTTAGCTTTCTTTTTTGATGATGGACAGAGAAACGAGAAGAAATAAGTAGAACAAAAGAGGGAATTACTATAAATAATCAGAACGTTAGATAATGAAATGTCAAATCTGTGAAACTGTTTTTGCTTTACATAACGTTACGTAACCATTTAGAGTGATAGCAAAAGCTTATAAGAGAGTTATGATACCATTCAGCTTATAGAGGGAAACAAAAAGCAAATTAGTAGCTATCTTGAAACACGACCTATCGAAAAATAATGACTCAGTATTAACCCTAAGTTGCAAAGGCACTTTTACGTAACTACTAGACACAAGACGCAAAATGAACTCAGACCCTACTTTCACTAAACTCTTTTGGGAAAAGATAAAAAAACATAAAGAGAAAAAATATATCCAAGAATTGTGAAAGGATAAAACATTTTTAGAGAAGAAACAAATCAATTAGCTTTCTCATTATGAAAAACTTTAACAAGTCGGGAAATATTCGCCTTGCTTTTGATATCACCCCTAAGAACCAAGGTATAAGTTTAAAATGACTTACCCCTTCAAGGATCTGGTATAACTACTACCACTTGTTCTGATGCGATTTTGAAAAAAGTATGTCGAATTCGGCACTTATATCACCGACATGTTTCAATGAATCAAAATATGCGATGATCTGCCCGTTCAACGATCCTCATTCCTTGGAATGAGACGGAATGAAAGCGTATTAAGCAATTTTTCTTCAATTTTACATGGACGGTTAGTTAAATACAACATATATTGAGGATGAAGGTTTTTTTTAGTATAGCCTTTATGTGCCAATAGTTTATAAGTTAATTGTTTATGTTGCATTTTAAATATTTTTATTCGGTGTTAGCGTCTCTTTACGACACATAGGCCTCTTCTAGCTTTTTCCACTATTCCCTAATTTTAGCTGTTCGCTGCCATAATGGACCTGCTATTTTTTTATTTCATCGGAATCGTTTTCTTTGTCTTCCTCTTTTTCTTTCGGTTTGGAATCGGGGAGTCCATTCTGTTATGTGCTTTGTCCATTTATTTTTATGTTCTCTGAGCATATGTCCTACCCACCGCCATTTGAGATGTTTTGTTTTGGTCACAACATCTTCTATTTTTGTTATGTGTCTTATGTTCGTGATGTTCCAAGGAGTCAAATGCTTTATTATAGTCCACAAGGCCATATATAGTGGGTAGTTGTATTCATGAGAGTGTATTTAGAGTGCCTATGTAAATATTACTTGGTCTTTTTTTATTCGCTAGAAGGTAGTAATCTTCTTCCCCCACGGTGACCAACCGGCTTGGGGTGCATTTTTCCAAAGTTGATTTGGAGAAAGTTGTATATTCTTTGGTTCGGTTCCGGATGTTGGTGGTTATTACATATGTTTCGGGGTCAGTTGTTTTTACTTGCTTGTTTTGTCTTGAGATGTCGGCATGGGTTATTAGTTTTTTGATTGTTCTGATAGAGAAGCACTTCGAGGATGAAGTAGTGCATCTTATTAAGGATATCATTTACGTCAATGTTATGTAAGTGTACTTCAGTATCCAAAGTAATGCTTAAAAAAATTAATTCTTATATGCCAGGGGATGAATTAAAGAAAGTATAAACAGAGATTTTAATAAAAAAAATCGTTAGCAATCTAGTAGGATCCGAAGAGTGGCAACTTCCTGTTCAAAACCTAGTTATGTAAAAGCTGCGCTAATATTGTATCTGGAAAAGCAGTACTAAACAATAGACATGTTCTGCAGCTTTTAAAAGAAATCTTCAACCCTTTTGGTTACGTTATACATTTTGTAGTTAACGGACAAATGCTGAAGAAATGAAATAAACAGAATGAGAAGATTCTAGAAGTGATGGAAAGTGCAGCTAATGGTTCGATTCTATTCACTTCTCGTATTATGGGTGAAGTATCCAGCTTTAGATTTTTATGGGTAGTAGTCAAAAGGTATTCAGTCGCTTACCTAACGAACAAGTAGAAACTATGATTGTTGCTACAAGAATAAGGGTAGCTACGTTAAAACCAACATTTATTCCAAAATTAGATTTGGTTCTTGCATTTATTCTGAGCAGCACCAGAATTATACTCATTGTTGATGGCATTAAGAGAAATGGCTTCTTTATCACTTTATTCTTTCTCCCATAACCCTTGCTGTAGGTCACAGGCTCTAGGTTTTTCCCTCGTCACGCTTATAAAACTTTACTCGCACGGTTTACCTTAATTTTCCAACTTTTGATCCGGATCAGCAGACAGTCATTTTTCTGCGAGTGAAACTTTCTGTAGAATGAAACCGGAAGCTTAATACAATTCTAAAAACTACTTGGCCCTGCAAATCAATGCCTACCATACAAGGGATGAATAAGTGGTTGTAGTTTTTAGAATGTCCACATTATTTCTTGCTGAAGTTGCTCACGCTTTAGTTCCTGCCTTTCATCATCATCTAGTGCAAGACATTAGCCATTTTCATGATCAAACTCGAAGAACCGTTTTTTTATCGTTATTGTCCCTATCTTCTCTTTTACCATCTTCTTCCTTTTTTGTCCTTGTCTTCTTCATTGCTAATTTCGTATCCATCTACAAATAATGCTTTTGCACTGGGGTTATTGGTTTTATCTTCTTTATCACTGTCGTTGCCTGACAAAATAGGACTGCGTTTTTTAGTTTCTTGTTCTTCTAGGCATGATCGTTTACGCTCTTCACCAATCTCACTTCCAGAAGGACCTGCAAAAATTTCTAAACAAGGGCTATTAGATCGATAGTCTGGAAGATTCAGTCTGCCTTTTGAGGTTCTAGTTTTGAGCGTGGCCTTGATCTTAATTTGATCTTCAGCCAGATGCCTATTTTATACTTATGAGCCGGACCTTAAGCTGTCTGAAGCACACTTTTTTAAGTTGATTTGTTTGACTGTGATCTATTTAAAGATTTAGAACCAGAAGCCTGTTAAAAGCTGCTGAACCAGATCTAAACCTATGCAGACTTTGCAGACCAATTTTGATATGTTGAAAGCTTTAAAGATAAACCTGGAACCACTCGAACTATACGTAGATCTTGACGTGTGTGAACCCCCAATCTGTTTGAAGCTTTTGGTGCAGACCTTAAAAATGACATATTAGAGGCCTCAGATGCTTGCGAACGAGACCTGCGGGATACTACTAACACAGATCTCAATCTTGCGCTTGAATCGAATGCAGCTGGCAGAAACATCTAATGCTACTCTGGTAGATCGGAAGCGGTTAGACCTCACAGACTGAGATTCACTAAGTCGCTTCGCACTGGCAAATGTTAAATGGGACCGGCTGCCACTAGCTAATCGATTAGATAGAAACTTACTTTGATAGCTGCTCTAGTGATCTTCAAAATTGTCAGACAAATTTTGAAAGAAAGGGTATGGCGCTTTTATTCTTCATAACTTATCGTGTTGGAGAAACTTCCAAACTAATAAATGTTAACTGTTGGAGATGAGTGCCTACCAAAAATAACGTAGCTGGCGATGCAAATTTGAGATGAGGCGGAACATGATTTCAGTTCATCACTTTGTTGAGATGTTTAACGAATGTATATATGGGCTCCTAGAAATGTGTAAAACACTATCGCTGGATGGATCATAAATGGACGAATTAGATTTGCTTTCTGTAAGTGGGAGAGCACGACAGCCGCGAGGTAAAGGCCTCAACCTGCCAAACCTCCGGGTTCGAACCCCGGCAATAACAAAAACATTTAATGCTCTCCGGCCGTCATACAAATACTGGCGGTCGTAAAAGTACATTCACTATCCACTGCCAACCCGCCCGGCAAGCGTGGCGTTTAATTACCAAATCCCTCCCAAAAAGGGAGGCCTATGCTCAATACTGGGCGCTACAAGGCTGAAGAAAAAAGTGGGAAAGATCTCTGTAGAATATGGTAACAACCCAATGGTATGCAGAGCAAGCCTGAAAACGGTGGACACGGAACACTTTCCACTTCTGACAAGAAGCATACAATTGAAGTAGTGGAAGAAACTGCAAAAATTAACTAATGGTTACAAATGTGTGCCCAAGAAAAGTTGGAATTGTTCGAGCCGTAGATGTTTGTGTGGTAAAAAAAGTGCGGACTCCACAATTTTAGGACTGCTCAATGGCCAATACCTCGGAGCTAAATGGATGTAATTATTTTTTTAATTGAAAATAAGAATGCTAAGTCATCTTAAATTGTTACAAGCGATACTATATAATAGAAATATATAAATATATATAATAAACTATAAAATAGAAAAATCGGATGCCATTTTAAGAGCGGAAAGCTGAGGTACGACAACTGTGCTCCTCAAGAGAGCGACAACCGTTTTAGTAGTCATGCGAGGGCAAAAGGAGATCCACTATGGACTAGATGAACTTATAGGCTGAAACACCATTTACAGAGCGAGCTCACAACCATCTAAGATTGCCCGGCAGGAACATAGCAGTCATCGCAAGATGCATCGTAATATGTAACGGCAAATCAACGCTACTTATTGTCACAAGCCTTTCAGACACGCTATCGGCTGAAATCGAGATCCGATTCTATTGGACCAAGACGCATGTTAAGACTCCATAGAATAATGTGTAGACCAAGCCGCTAATTTTCAGAAAAGATTCTATTAGGGTTTGTGAAGAACCGATTACGAGCTAGGACCGGCACACCATCCAAATTATCACTGGACATGGCAACTTTTGGCTCTACTTAATGAGAATCCAAAAGCTGATGGAAGACCAAGATATATGCGCATATAAGACGTGTTGCATGCCCACAAATTGAAAGATGCAAATTTGTAATGCTCCCGTGGGGTTGGAGCAATGCGAACTTAGAAACTAAAACAAACAGACACTAGGACATAGGTTAAGGCAGATTAGTCTGTTTAGTTTGTCAAAAGGACTCGAAACCATCGGTGATTTTGGATCACCTGGTCTTGGTTTTCCCGAGTCCTGACTAAGGCGAATGTCGGAGCAGGTAAATTTGAGGCCACGATACATTTTGAGGGAATTGAGCATTATAAAAGGCAGATTAGGCGCAAAGGGAATATAAATTCGATAACGTTGCTGTAGTGTCATAGTGTATTTTGAACCAACAAATTCTATTGACAGTCCGTTAACGTTTGAAAGTTGGCCAGTTGATACCAGAATCACTTCAGTTAAAGGCTCATGAAGCTTTCAAAAACAGCTTTAAGTGGGGTTTGATGTACTCAAAAAAATTAGAATTTGAGATATAATTAGTCGAATTATTGCATGAAAAACTGCAAAAACTTTTTCGGGCTCCCAAAACGTTCAAGTTTTAGACCAACCTACTATTAAACCTTTGATTTTCTGGAGGGTGAGCACTAACAAAAAATCTAAAGTAATTGATACCCAAAGACAAACCTCTCCACGAGATTAAAAGCGCCATTACAGTTTACACTGATAATGTGAGCGTATCGGCTAGAAGGCCGCGCCCTTAGTTTGGAATTAGGACAAAAAGGTTTTTGCGCGCTAAAAGGCTGCTTTATTTGTAATTGTGTTTTCAGGGTTGCGGCGCCCACTTTGCTTTTACTGCTGGAAAACAAAGCTCCATCCGCACCCGAAAACTTTTAACATCTGAAATCAGTTCCTATCTAATTTATCGTCATTTAGTCAATGTAAAAGCATGAGGAAAAAGGTAGCTGCCTACTATGGGTTTTAACGAAGAAAAAAATCGGTGGGCGGAAATAGAAAGTAAGTAATTGATTTTTTTAAGTAAGTTGTTTTAAAGAAATTTGTCTCTGTTGTCTTAAGAAATAAAATTAGTAAACGCATTTTGAAAAAGTCTAAAAGGAAGGCTTAATGTAAATCACTGTTTTGTTTGTACCTTAGACGCAGCTATTTTTAGTCTAACCAAAACTTATATTTCACCTTAAGTGTTGTTATTTTCAAAATGTAAAGAATATTTAAAAACTCTAACAGATCAGTTAAGGTTTTATTTATAGGCTTTTAATGTTGCCAGGATAAATAAGTAATTATGGCAACATTACTTTTAAAGTTACCAAATAATATTTTGTTAATGTTGCAAGACGTGTCTATTTTCTTTAAGAACACATCATAGTGGTTTTGTCAGCTAGAGGTAGACTATTTTTGTACAAAATAGAATTAAATAGCCTATAATCAGTTCTTGATACAAGAAGCTGTCTAGTTAGCCATTCCAAAGACCAACAGAGATATAAATACAGCGATCGATATACCACTACACACCAAAGAATTTGTTGCAAAAAAGAAGATCCAGATGTAAATGCCTCTTGACGGAACCATATACAATGCGCTGACGAGGCAACTAAAATTGGAATTACAAGGAATCAAAAACACTACCTTTGAATATGAAAAGGCACCAAAATTTTCAAAAGACCAGTCGTCCATATTCCTCCACTGAGAAAAGGGGATGATAGTTGGGGTTAAACGGATCAGAAGCCTTTAGTCCATTCTTAAATAACAATAGTAACGATAGTCCAGAAGATGAAGAAGTTTTTGAGCAGCTCTTGCCCAATGACATTGCCAACAGCTTGTCTCCCTTGATGAAGTAAATCACGAAATGTTCAAAAGCAAAATCTATAAAGCTCCTAGTTTCGACCTAATTACTTTACAAATTCTCAAAGTTACCAATAAAAGCCGTAGTACTATTGACAACAATCTATAATATCAAGCTTAGGTTAACCTATTATTCAGTAACTTGGAAATTGACTCAAATAATTACATTAATAATACACAAAGCTGGAAAGCCACCACATGATCTAACTACCTACCGGCCTATCAGCTTATATCAACTTTGTTCAAAATATTTGACAAACTTTTATTAAAAAGGCTTACAAAGTCAATGAATTTATGTGAAATAGTATCATTTCACCAGTTTGGTTTCTGAGCAACTTACTAAAGAACTCAAACAGAGTCATAAAATAATAAACTAAATTCTAAAATGTTTTGAAGAGAAGAAATTGTACACTGGCGTCTTCATCGACATAAAATAAGCTTTTAATTATGATTACTATTTAAATTGAAGCTTGCTGTACCCACACTTTACCACTCATTATTGAGTCCTACCTGACTGATCGGTAATTCTAAACTAATATAAACTGGAAACATTTCCTTACCACCCTATTCAGTTTGAAGTTTCTCAAGGTAGTATGCAGGGGTCATTTTTACCTAATTTTTACTGCTGATATCCCAACAACTAACAGCAAAATTGCCACCTAAGTGGTCTCTAGTAACTTTCAGTACCACCTCAATCTCCTCGCAAACTGGCTCACCAAATGGAAAATCACCGTCAATCAGCACAAATTTGTGCTTGTCACATTTACAACTCGAAAGGTTGAATGTTCCGATTCTTTTGTAGAAGAGATAAATATCTAAGCTTGATAGCAAACTTACATGGAAATCTCCCATTACGAATCAGAAAACCTGAAGATACCAGGTGCGTTCAAGTTCTAAGGTCTCCAAATTTTTTTCTCGACAGTGAGAGTAAGTAGAAAGGTGCAGTTTATTCTAAAAGGCGTGGGAAATATTTTGAATTTGTAATATAGACGATGTACACAGGTCAAATTACCTGCGTTTCAGTGAGTGTTGTTTTGTGTATTTCAAATGGCGACGTTTAGCGTTCAAGAACGACGTGTAATTCTCCGTTTTCTCTTCTTGCGTGGTAAAACGCCCATCGAAATTCATCGCCAATTAAGTGAGACATGCAGTGAAGGCATTATGGATGTTTAAAATGTGCATTCGTGGGTGCGAAAATGTAAAGAAAGTCGAGAGTTGTGTGACAATGAATCGAAGCACCTCAGCCACAAACCAGCCGGACTGAAACAATGATTAGAAAGCCGTCGATTAGGTGTGAGTGATATCGCTTCTAAACTTGGCTAAATTTGGTAGGATCTGTGGAGTCCATTTTGCATGTTGACCTGAAAATTCAAAAAGCTCCTACAAGGTAAGGTCCCACGAATGCTGACAAAAACAAGGGTGCGCGGGTGACAATGTCTCAGGACAGGTAGACAGGTAATTCCGCCATGAATTTTGGACCATGAAGAACACTTTTCAAGCTCATTTTCCAATCGAGCCGCTGCTGCATTAGCGATTTTCCAGAAGATAAAACACACCCCTAAAAAATGTTTTTAGCAGCCATGGAATCATGGCGACGGCGTTGTGAAAAATGTATACGTTCAGACGAAGATTACGTTGAGAAATAACAGTTAACTTTCTTGAGCAAATACGTTAAAAAAAACATTTTGAGACCTTGGTACTTGAACGCACCTTATATCTTCAGATTTTCTGATTCGTAATGGGAGATTTCCATGTAAGTTTGCACCTCATACAGGACATAAATTAGTTAGTAAGACGAATCCGATATAATAGAAAAATCCAAACTCACGTTAGACACTAAAATTCTCTTATACAAATGTATAGCTCTGAGACGGTGCTAAACCTTTTAACACCAAGATCACCCAAAGGATACAATCAAAAATATTAAGAATAATGTTCAATGCTCTCTGGTACGTCAGCAATAAAACCATGCATGATGACTCAGGCACTGCCTTCGTCGACGATGAAATTTGTAAGCTTGTCAGAAAATACCTAAACAATCTTTCTAGACATCTTAAAGAAGAAGCTAGTACTCTTAGCCTTCCACTAGAAGTAAGAAGAAAACTAAACAAATCCGTAGTTCTAAGTTATCAATACAAGCGATTACTTAAAAGAAGCTTAATTGAAGTGTAGCTGCTTTTTATACGAATCACCAATCATAAAAAGTAAAAATCTTAAGTATCTAATGAAAAAAGATCTATATAAAATATTTATTTTGTATTCTTAAATTTTATTACCAAATTGGTTTTTTCATGTATCTACCTATGGTATTTATCTGGATAATTAAATTTCTGAAAACAAATAAATCAATAAAGCATGAACTTCCATTTCATTCAGTACACCATACACCAGACAAAGTCTTAAAAATTTGCTAATAGTTGTTTTATTATCAAGTTTGTAATTATGAACTCGTCAACATTTTACGCACTTCTGGAACTATCTAGTACAAGCTTCAATGTGAAAGAGGCTATTGATAAAAAATAACATTACCACATTATTCTAATGACATTTCTTAGAGGCGATATGTGCTTCAGTAGGATTTCTTCTAAATTAGCCACTTTACAACAGAATTTCTCAACTTACTTCAAAACGTAGTTTTCGACGTTGATTTATATTTGTGTTTTTCCTTTCCCAGTGTTAAAAGATGGTTTTGTATTTAGGGGGTTTAAAAATGATTAGTACTCTCTCTGAAACTTTAGTGTGGCAGATTCCAATGAGCATCAAGAGCGTGTGTGAAAGCACCATGTCGTTGTTGGAACACATCAAAGAAATGGGGATGAGTGACAGAAGAAAATAAAGCCACAGAGAGAGCAGACTTGTTAAGTTGTATACTCTGGATTAAGGAAACAGGCGCTTACAGCACCGTAGCCACCGAATGACGTTAATATTGAGCCAGTTGTCGCCTTTGTTTGGAGGGGCGGCAGACCGGAAACTACTGACAAACGGACAGGAGCAGTAACTTCAAGAGGAGCGACAGCACCGGATTAAGTGAGATGGCATTCCATTCGGTGAAGAGAACCCCTAAGCACGACAACTATACTGCTATGCGGACAAATCGCCCACAGATGAAGGAAGAGCGAGAGCCAAGTTTGTGGTCATGAGAGGCGAAAAGGAGATCTACGGTTGCATATAAGAAAGCCCCAAACACCCCACCCAGATGTACATTATGCGAAGGAACCCATGCTACAAACTACAAAGTCTGCATTGTATACAAGAATCTACGGAGATCTAGAAACGCCTCATTCAGAGCATTGCCCAGCAAGCTACGTCCACAACAGGCGCAACCAAATACAAACAGCTTTTCCTCCATTAAGTACCATAATAACAACACAAATAACGAAACTATAAACATTCCTCTACACAAAGCAACTTACCAACAACAACTTAGAGAACAAACTATTAACTTCTCAGTATCTGAAAGGAGCTTAAATGAAACACTTGTTACCTTTCTCGCACAATTCAAAACATGTTTACCCAGTTAATCAACCAAAACAGCATGATCTTAAACATGCTCTCCGCAGTTATCAGAAAATAGCCTAAAAACATGCCAACTGCATACCTATTGCTCTCTGGAACGCCAGTGGTGTAACTAAGCATATCCTAGAAATTATAACTTTCTTACAATTCCAAAATATTGACATTTTACTGATTTTCGAAACTCATGCAACAATGAGAACAGAAATTAAAATTCTACATTACACAGTTTATTTCACAAAGCTCTCGCTGGATCAGCTGTAATCGTTAAACTTCAACCGTCCACTATGAACTGGAACCCTATATAATAAACAAAATTTATAGTGCAAAAATAAGTACAAATTCTCCCTTATCCTCTGATAATTGCAGCCGTGTATAGCCCACCAAGTCACTCCACTGAGGAATACGAAGACTACTTCCAAACACAAGACACAAAATTTATTACCAGAAGAGATTGCAACTCGTAACACGTAGCTCGGGGCTCAAGAATCACCACAAAAAATCGTAACGTAAAGGCGATTGAGAATCATCACTATGATCATCTACTGGCCTAGCCATCCAAGAAATTTGCCAGATCTGCTAGATCACGCGGTTTCCAGTGGCATAGCAAATACTTACTACCAAGTAGAATCTAGCTATGACTTATCCTCTGACCACACTCTAGTTATGATAACAGTTAGCTCAACAATAATAAAAGAACCCCCTCTAAAGCTTACACAAAACACACTGATTGGGACTACTTTCAAAGTCAGTTAGAACAAGAGATCCTTAACATCAGAATAAAAGTGCACAATATTGATAAAGCTATTCAGTATCTAACCATGATAATGCAGAAAGCTGCATAAAATGCCACCTCTGTTACAATCATCATTACATCCTCAGTAAATAGCATTCTAAGATATATCCGAGACCTCATCACTGAGAAACGTAGGGCGAGAAAACAATGGCAGGACAGACGCTCCTATAACAGGCTTATCCACCAGCTGCATGAAACCTCAGCAGAAGTCTACAACGAAACTTTTAGACAATACCTCATAAATCTGTCACTCGATGATAACTCCATATGGAAGGCAACAATAAAATTTAAGCGTCTAACTATAATGACTCCTCTTATTAAAAATCCAGACAGTACATGGTCAACATCAGACTCAAAAAAAGCAACCACGTTTTCCGAACACCCTATACGTTTTTACAATACCACAAACTCACAATAACAGCGCTAGAAAAATTAAATAATTTCTTGATGCACCGTATCAACTGTCACTACCTCTCAAACCCTTCTCAGTAGCAGAAGTGTCAGCAACTTCAAATAATGAACACACAAAAAGCCCCCGGATACGATCTTATAGCAGTTATAGTTATAGTTCACTTAATGAAAATATGCCCAGATTATTATGATCACTAAATCCGGAAAACATCCCACGGTCCTACAGACCAATAATCTCTAAGATCTTCAAACGACTTCTGTTACAACAAATTAAAGACACTGTAGACTTCGATCATCGCACCGATTCTGATTTTGAGAGTACTACTCAACTATATATCAAACCCACCGTATTGTCACCGATATAATGGAAAGTGTTGAGAACAAGGACATTTGTGCAGCAATTTTCTTAGATATAAAACAAACATTTGACAAAATGTGGAATATCGAATTGCTATACAAACTCAAACTATGTCTTTCCAGCCAGCTCTACCTCTTACGAAAGCCGTATCTCACGGACCGATTTTATCAAGTTAAAGAGGACAATGCATTGTTCGATTACCATCCAATCACCGCTGGTGTTTCGCAAGGCAGCGTTCTGGGTTTACTATTGTACCAACTATATACCTCGGAGGCACCAACTACATGTACTACTGTACTAGTCACATTTGCGGATGATACGGCCATCTTGTCAGTCAACAAATCGCTAGAAGCAGCAGCAGCCTTCTACAAGACTAGTTCCTTAAGTGGAAAATTACAGTTAATACCGACAAATCTGCATTTTTAACACCAGTTGAGTTGAATGTCCCCAATCTCGGATCAATAACGCTTTAATCCCAATAAAAACTGAGATAAAATATCCCGGGCTGCACCTCGACCATAAACTCACTTGGAGTGCACACATCAAAGCAAAAAGGGATTAGCTAGATCTAAAACTCAAGAAAACGACTTGGTTACTTGGAAGACGCTCTCAACTATCCCTGTCAAACAAAACACGATTTTATAAAAGGGGATCCTGCTTGAGGGCTGCGCTAAACCATCGCACACTAAAATACTACAGCGGATCCAATCCAACACCCCCCAAGTAATAGCCAACGCCCCCTGGTATATTTCCAAGGACGCTCTTTACACCGACCTGTGAATCCCCTATGTAGCGAGCGAAATTCAGAGGCTTTCGGCCGTATACAACGCCAATTTCTTCGGACACCCCAATTCTCTCATCGAACAACTCCATCAATCAGACTCGATCTTCTGCACCAGCCCAACCAGGATTGAAATCATCACTGGGTGACTAGCACTGGCTAATATTCCTCTCATGACATTTCTGCCATATTATATACTTAATAGTCATATTGTAAAGAGTAGATTGTAAATCTGCAAATGATAATAAAAAAAAATCTTTTCGATATAATCTTCGACAATTAAATATTTATTGTATATCTATCAAACCCTACACCAATTGGTAGAAGGGTTTTTGATTAAATAATAAATAATATCTACCAACATTGTATTTATTACAAATCCTTTTCGTATTAATAAAAAATTATATTGCAAATCAACAAAGTTACACTTATTTAAAAAATGTACGGCTTTTGCGTCACCCTGTATATTAACATTTTTAAACTGCTTTCTAAAAGTAGATTTGACTTCATTTCAAAGTTTACTGCATTTATAGTTTATTTTTAGATTGCAAATAAATTAAACTAACAACACTATTGCAAATGATCTTTGCAACAAACAATGGTTACTTTTTATTCATTAAAGACATCCGGAGAATTGGTTTGGACACTCTTGGCAGCATAGGCTCGCAGCAGTTTAAAACAGGTGGTTCCCGTTAACTGCGGTTTAATAAATACTGACACAGAATATCTGTATTTAGAACACTGCTGATACTGAAATGGTTTCAGTACATTCGATTGTTTAGCTTTCGGACTTGCTAAAGTTAGCCTGCAATCAAAAAATGTTATTTACGTTATGGAGGACAAGTGGGTAGAATTGCAATATACACAGTTTTTCCGTGAGATTGCTACAAATATTTGGCCAGTGAAATAATCCTTGAACTTTCTGAAGTTGACATCAGGGAAGTAAAACGGAAGATAACCTTCAATAAAGGGTTTGTGTTACTTTAAGATTAATCGAATTACTCCTACTGTAAAAGAATCTAAATGAATTAGAAATAAAACAACAATAGTTGTTGTATATTATAAAAAATATAATTTATTACAAAAATTTACAAGGTTGTAGAAAAGGTTTCTGAACGCTTGCGACAAATTTGATTTTTATGCAATTTTGTAGTTTTTTGTGTTTATGATATAATAATAATCTTTATCTTTACTAATTTTATTTACATTTACGAGATGCATTCAAGTTATAACACCTCCGATTCTTTCTCAGGGCTGGAAACAGATAGAAACATGCGGTTTCTTTCAAAATACGCGCGCACTCTGTGAATGCGCGACAGAGATGGCAGCACTACATGACACACAGGACTCTAGCGGCAGCGCCGAGAGTGAAGATTATTTTTTATATTTAAAATGGCGACGTTTTCATTATAAGAAGCATGTAATCATTCGTTTTCTCCATTTACGTGGTGTGACACCGATTAAAATTCATCCCTAATTGAGTGAGACATGTGGTGATGGTGTTACGGATGTGCCTAATGTGCGTTTGTGGGTGAGATAGTTTAAAGAAGGCAGAACGTCGTGTAACAACAAACCAAGACAATCTCGGCCTCGCACCAGCAAGTTTGACGACATGATCAAGCGATTGGAGAAACTTGTTTTGGAGGATCGCCGAATGAGTTTGGAACACATCGCCTCTAAAGTTGGCATTTTCGTGGGATCTGTGCACACAATCCTCCATGAAGACCTGAAAATGCGAAAAGTGTCCTCCAGGTGGGTGCCACGAATGCTGACAACTTTAAAGTGACTTATCATGCTCGCTACTCACCTGACCTGGCTCCTAGCAACTTTTGGCTATTTTCAACGATGAAAGAGACTTTCGGTGGTCGAAAATTTACTAGTCGTGCCGTTATTGCATCGGAGATTTTCCACTAGTCAAAGAAGATTCCTAAAAAAGCGTTCGCAGCGGCCATGGAATCAATCAATGTGTACGACTTCAGTGAGGTTACGTCGAGAAGTAACACAAGTTTTATAGTTTTCGTGTGATTGGTTTGTGAGAAAAAAATCGGAGGTGTTATCACTTGAATGCACCTCGTATTAATAAATGTGCGTAGTTACAATCCGCTGTAGATTAGTAAAAGTGATAATAGCTACAATAATTGAAGGAGAATTCATCCAATGGTGAAGCTGCTATATACACTTAATAAGTTGATTATATGTTAGAAATCATTAATTTCTGTTGTTATTAGTCGTCTTCCGTAAGTTGGTCTACAAGGTGGTTGGGAATGTCCAGGTAGATTGGTACTTTGCAGTGAACCGTCTTGCTACTTCTTGAATGAAGGACACACCTAGGTTCTCATGGATGGTCTGGTTGCTTACGTGCCAGGGTGGGTCTAAGATTACTTTGAGCAGTTTGGATTGGAACCGTTGGATAATGTTTATATTGAACAGTTTTGCACATCTCCATAATTGAAGTCAGTATGTCCAAATTGGTCGTATAACTCTCTTATAGAGGAGCATTTTGGTTTCAGTTTTTATTTTGGAGTATCGTCCAAGCAGCCAGTACATTTCTTGAAACTTTAGGTTAAGTTGTTGTCTTTTCATTTGTATGTGTTGTTTACAAGTGAGGAGTTGGTCCAGGTGGAGACCTAGATATTTTTCTTCTATTTTTAATGGGATAGGAACATGGTTGATATGGATTGGAAAACATATATTAGATCTAGTTGTGAATGTGACCTGCACCGATTTGGATTGGCTTACTTCTATTTTTCAGATGTTGAACCATTCACTAAGAGTATCTAAACTTTATTGTAAGTGTTCATTGACAGTATTTGGATTATGATGGGTCGAGAGTACCGCAGCATCACAAGCAAAGGTAGCCATTATGGTGTATGGAACTTCGGGGATATCAGCTGTATATATTAGATATTAGAAGCACACTCCCCTGGAGGTCACCGAACTGTATAAGATAGAGTTGAGAGAAGTTGCCTTTGTATTTTACTAAATAAAAACAGTTTTCCAGGTAAGACTTTAACAAAAGGTAATATAGACTTGGTAGACGTGTTTTTAGTTTGGGTAACTGTTCAATATGCCAGACTTTATCGAACGCCTAGGCAACATCCATAAATACCGCAGTACAGTATTCCTTTTTCTCAAAGCTGAGTGCAATTTGATTAACGATCTTGTGAGTTTGGTGTATCTTTGAATACCTGATCAAGATCCAAACTGATGAGCAGGCAATAGCAGGTCTAAGTCGACATCGTTACAAATTCTTTGCACCTTGATTAATTGGGAAAGCAAACTGATCGGTCTGCACGAGATTCGCTCTTTGTGTGGTTTTCCGGGATATCACGACTATTTGGACGTATTTCCATACAAAAGAGTAGTATGAAAGGCTTAACATGCGGTTATATATGGTTATTATCAGAACAACAACTTTTCTTTTGTAGGTTTTGTAGTACCTGCCTGGTTATGAAATTATAACCTGGAGATTTGCATTGCTTCAATTTACTAATTTTCTTTTGTACTTTAGCTGGCGAAATGAGCTTAAATGTTTAGCAAAGGTGTCAGCTTTTTCTTGGTTAGTTTAAGACCAATATCCATTCTAATAGGTGGGGTTGCAAGTTGTGGACTCTTAAATTTTCTGGCAGCCTTCCAAACTGAATGGTCGTCTTTGTTCAGGTGTGCGAGATATTCTTGGAATGTTGAATTTAAAAAAAAAAGTTGTGTGGACCATTTGAGCTAATCTATTGAAGGCCCGTAGATCTTCTGGGTTGCGTAACTTTTTCCATCTACCCTTGGCTGCTCTCTTTTCAGCCACTACCTCCCGTATATATAGTGCCATTGTGGCGTTCTTGAATGTTTGAGGAAATATCTTTTGTAACGAAAAGTTAAGGAGATCTGGAACTTTATTTGTGCCCGTTGTCTAATATATTGGTTCTGCGGTGGATCGATGCTCATAGTTGTCGTCTGCCATATCGTTCAGGAGGTTTAGACCTTTTGTTGTTATTAGTCTAGACCTCACTGAGTATATTTTGCATTCCAGTCTCCTGATATTAATCGGGAGCCTAGTGTACAGAAAAACGCGTTGTACTTATCTTTGAGGCATACAATGATGAATAATACTGTAAATGACCATGAAATTGCATTCACTTGAATGCTTGAACCTTAAATACAGTTGGTGGTGGGAAATATTGTTATGAAAGAATACCGCTGATCCGCCGTGTGCTGCATCATTAGGATGCGTTGTATTATAAATTGTAACTCGTTTTTGTATAATCCGTTAGCGTTCCAAGTTGCAATGTGTATTATCTTCATCATTATGGATGAATTCTGTTCATAACCGCCGACAATAAGTTTAGGATCATTTGATTCTGGGTTAACAGCTGCGAGAACATTGTCTTAAATTCCATCAGTAAGGTAGTTAATTGATTATTTGAGTTGGCCTATGAGTTGCTATTGTTGAAGTTTTTGGGTTGATTGCACGTATGCTACTACAGGATTTCTTAAGTTTTGGATTCTTCTAAAGATGTGTTGGGATGTGCTGTATTGGGTGTCTGTTTGTAGCATTTTTAACGTTCCTTGTAGACTGTAGAGCCTTTGTAATTTGCCGGGTGGCTGCATTCACATAAGGCGCATTTTGCGCGAGTATCTCGGGGCCTTTTACATGTCCCTACACTTGATGCACGCGGGTAAACGGGAGACCCCACACCGTTTACCCCTAAAACTGCGGGTGGAGCTACCCTATCCCACATCTGTCGGTAACAGATGCCCCCTGTAGTAATGACGTGGGGTAGAGGTTCACGCAAGTGACCTCACCGGCAACTCGTCAAACGAGGCAGGAGAAGTCCTGCCAACACGAGCACTATCGACATGGAGTATTTGCTGCATCGATTTAGGTCCCGGGCCTACGGAGACGTTAGACCAAATGTCGTTATCCCGTTAGAACTGTTATGCAGGCTATCCGATGCCACACTTGTGGGCAAAGGACGCCGGTAGCAGTAGCAATATGTGGTAGAGGCTCGCCCAAGCGACCTTGGCGGCTGCTCGTCCAACGTGGTAAAGGAAGCTTTACCGACACGAGTGGGTAGTGCGCCTTACCCCGTGGCACGTGAAACCCGTAAAACTGCTAGTGGAGCTACCCAATCCCACACTTGTGGGCATCGGATGCCGCTAGACAGTAACAGAAGGGTAAAGGTATCACGAGAGTGACCTCAACGGGTACTCGTCAAACGTGGTAAGGGGAACCTTACCGACACGAGGACTAAGGGGAGGGGGGTAGCCATCCGAGGCGGCTTCCCGGTTCCCCCTCAATGGTGTTGGACTCTTAGGGGTGGTGGCACCGCTTTAGGAACGGGTGGGACTTGTTGGCCTTTGTGCAAGCACGCTCTTAAGCGTGGGGCGTGGGGGGGGGGGCTTCGGCCTGCCCTCACCGCCCGTCAATTATGTCCGGCAATCATTGTCGGATCTGGCGGGCGGAGTCGTAGTACCTCCGGCACTCTGATCTCGTGAAATAGGAGCATAGTTCGACTTGCACGATTGTCCGAGTACATGCCATGTGTATTGTGTGCGGACATTAATTTGGTCATACTGTAAGGAGGGTAGAACCTTCCGGTTCGTGTTTGGAGACTCGGCAATAAGAGTACTCGGTACCTCATCCGGCACCAGCAGGATATGGGTGTACTGGGAGGGGGGGGCTCAACAGCCCCCCGTTTGTGTTTGGTTTTTGTGCGCACAACTTGCTAAGAATTTTTCTTACGTAGTCATTGATCTTCAAAATCCGAAAACATAAGATCCTCTATCATTATGGGATTCTTGTTGAGAGCTCGAATTTTGTAAGGGTTTTTTGTGTAGGGCTACTTATGGCGTATTGTATTGCACAATATTAGGAGTCTGTTGCTTAGATTTGTTGTTGTATTAGTGGATTTATAACTGCCGAGAATTGTTCTTGATAATGTTGTTTTGAGCTAGATCTGGACACTATGCCGAGCCGCTAACATAACCAGAACGACAAGCAACTGGCTGCTTGCATAATGTAATATCTATGTCTTCAATCTTTCAAACGCAAAATTTTAACGAGAACTTGCCAACTAAAAGTAAATTGCTTGTCAATAACACTGGAGGTCACGAGACTATTACATCGCAGCCCGTAATCCGCACGCTTTGCAATGTAATCACGACCTGGATGAAAATTCTATCCAAAACTATCGATGAACCTTATTTCTCAAAGCACCAAAGGCAGAGTAAATTTAAAATTTTTTCCTTTAACAACTATTTATATGTAAATTGTGGAAAAATTGACGGTGTGTATGTGAGAGAGGGTTCTGTTTTGGCTATATAAATGAAGAATTATTTTAATTAGTCTAAATAACAATCGATTTAATGAAAAAGTACACCGTCTAGCCTGCAAGTCTTACTTTACTACCCATACGAGTCAATAACTTCTCAATGTGTGTCGACTAAAATTGCCGGAGTTTTTTTTTTGATATTTGCTGCTAATTACTTTGTTATTTTTGTTTCCTAGACATCTTCAAAATTTTTTTGCTTTGGTTGATGTCAAAAACGTTCAATTGGTCTCACCTAAAAAATGTTAAGAAATTTTTCCGCCAATAAATTTAGTACGGTACCTTTCTTATATGGTTTGTGATGGTAAACAATATAAGTATATTGTAGTCATATTTCTCTTATTGTACTTTTTAATTAACACTTGGTCCTGAAAGGCCAGTAGTTGGAGCAGATCTGTCTTTCTTACTTATCGTTACATTAATCAATACCTGTTTTGCAAACTTAGCGCGTATTTTATATTCCAACTTTGTCAAAGTAGTTATTATTACCGACAATATCAGCTCCATCCAATGTGAAGTAAGACACATCGTTAATCACCACAAAAGTTTGGTTTGACAGTTTCAGATATCATTCACGCAGTTTGCACAATAATTTATTTTTGACTCTTGCGTTGCTTTATATCTCGGAACTGCTATTCTCTTTTTTTAACTTTTTTTAATATTTTCCTTACATATTCGAGACTAATTTTAAATTTTTCAATTCTGTTAGATACTTTCTTCTTCGAACGACTTAAATCAACGTTTTTTCTACTCTCTACGCGTTTCATGATGTGGTACCTTGTAGAGCTCCGATCTTTTAATATGCACTTTGCTTTTCTCTCTATGTTGTATTTATAGTAGGTCCATAAATGCTGTTACACAGTAATTACAATGACAAAATAAAAGGATTAACTGTTTTGGAATATTTTCAGGATTTATTAAATGGTAAAGGATAATAGCTATGGATTTATTCAAATGGGCCACCATTAGCCTCTACACAAGCTGGGCAGTCGTCTGTGGGAAAACTCACTACAACCATTGTAAAAGTATTGACTGCAACCGTTAGGATTTGCTTCAAAGAATCAACATTAGGGCGTCTGTTTGAGCGAACCAAACCCTCTAAGACTGTCCATAATTTGTAATCTAATGGGTTGAGATCTGGACTACCAGATGGTTAGAAAATTAGACAGATTATTACTTAGTCAAGTTCGAGTTGAGGGTGCTTTGTGGGGGGTGAAGAGTCTTGCTTAATTGTGATTCAGAGGTTTCACTGCACCTTTCCAAACATTCTGTTGATACACACCGGCCGAAGTTTTGATTCCCTTTTCACGAAAATTATTATGAGTCACTCCATCATAACATATTCTCAACGAAACCATTACAGTTGTTGAATGATGGTTCTGAACCCTTGAGACTAGATGCTTCTTTGAACGACCTAGCGTATACCCTGTCATTTTGTTTATTGAAAGATTTCTTTACTGCAACTTTACTCCTCGACACTCTCAGTTTCATTAAATAGTTTTATAGACCGATACATAAACATACGTCTAATACCAAGAGATGGGGGGGTTTTAAAGATTACACTTTTTTGAGTTCCACAACTAAATACTTCTATTACAGCAATGCGTTTTTTGTCACCTCACTTCATAAATAAATTACCAAACTTAACAAGAAATACAATGGAACATACAACTTTAAGACTTGACAATTGCAACTGTATGTTAATGTCACGGTTATCTCTATGTTGTGTAAAGTAATGGTAGATTTATTTTATAACAGTATTTATGAGAATACTAGGTGCTTTTATACCAAATAAAAAAACTTTTTTTATTACTATGCAGTTTTCACACCATTGCGCTTAATATTTTAAACCTCCTTGTATCGAATACCTTAGATGTATTCGTTTTTATTAACGTAATATGAAAACTAGTGGGTTAATATTACTGGAAATGATCTCAAAGCAAACAGACACATACTTTCTGCCAACATCTGCTAATGAAAGACATTCTGAGAAATAGTTTGGGCAATCTTAGCTGCATAAGCCCGCATGCGACCAGAACAGATGGTTCTAATTAATCCAGCGATCAAATTAATAAACACTGAAAGGAGCTATCTAATGTTTTAATTGGAACGCATTCTCGGAATTTCATTTTGCAACACCGCGAGATTTATTGAAGTGATTTTCAAATAATTTTCTTTAAATGATGTTTCATATGTAGTTTTTCATTGTTTCGTTTTGTATGTATCAATTATATAATAGAAAATGTGTCTTGCTTTATTTGTTTCTACATTAAATCAATTGTCAAACGAAAGGCGAAACCGCAGTATACGCAAGTCTACCATAAGTTTCATTACAAACAATGATACACCTTTAACACTTTAAAATATTGTCAAGAAAATCAAATGTTGTACAAGTTAAAGTAATCCAGTAACTCTCGTTTTAGAAAAATAAATTCTTTATTGTAAGTTAAAAATACTTTTCCTTTAAATGCGCTGCGAAAGACACGGTGCTCTGTAAGGTTGGTGCTCCCTGCGGGTAGCTTACCAGACGATTTACCTGAATGGCATTGACATTAAGCGACACCGTTTTTTTGCAAAAATTAAGTGCAGCTAGAAAAAATACCTAAAAAATCGAAAAAAATCCGTAGAATTTAATGGAATAATTTTCTAAAACTTTCAGCATCCGCTTCACTTTCAAAATGGCGGCCAAAGTTGGCCAAAAACAGTTTTTCCCGTTTAAAGAAAAATCTAAGCGTTGTAGAAACAAAATATTAAAAGAAGTATTTGTACTCCACTTAAGTAATGGTTTGGTGAGTAAGTATCCGACCAAGAGATGACAAGCCTTTATTTTTATGTAGAAAAAAACTGGTATAAAGGCGCATTAGAATAATATACCGGTAGATGTAGTAAAATATATATATATTTGTTGGTAAAAGTGTTTTAAAAAAGATTCTTGGCGATCAAATAAAACAAATGTAGTCCACGAGTAACATGATATTTTAATCAGATGGATTATAAATTGTGATACTCTTATAGGTTTCAAAGATAGATGAATTTGAAAAATGTATTTTATGTACAAATAATTGCTAAAAGAATCATTCAAGAAAAAGGATCTGGAGAATTTTCACTACTTTACCGGTACTACAAAGTTTTTACCCAATCAAAACCTTTTCTGGTTAGTTTAAAACTCTCTTCTTAATTTTGTCCACAAACCTGAGAGGGTTGGTAATTTGGATTATTCTTCGTTTTCTCCGTCTTATCGTTTTTTCTTTACGTACATTAATTTAAAATTTAAAAAGGTATCTTTTTTATTTTATTTTTCTTCATTTCTTTGACTAGTTGTTACTTTTTGTTTAGGCATTTATGTAGTTGACTTTAAGTGACCCCAATTTAGAGAGCTGCTTTGTTATGATTTTAACTAAATTTGCGTGTATTTTTCCTTCTTTCTTTTGTGTCCTTGCTAACTTTCACAGCTTTTTAAATTACTTCCTTAAACATTTTTATTGTCTCAGCTTTATTTTTCTTAATTAAAACGTGTCTCTTTTTATTTTGACAATTTTCTGAAGGTTAATATCAGCATATGTTAATCTTATCATAAATGATACCGAGCAGCTGTCTTTCTTTTAAGGGAGATAAATTTTTTTATTTTTCTCGGTTTACTACTTTTATAGTTCTTTCTCTTATTATCATTCTTTTTATTATTGATAAAATTTGTTTTATTATTGCTAACATGGACTTCGTTATGATTTACGCAATTAGCGGTTCCAAAGGGATGCCACCGCCTCTTAAGTAATTTTTTCTTTTATATTTTTCTATTCTTCGTGTTTTCTTGTTATTAATTTCTGCTATATACCTTACTGTTTTCGTATCTATAAATTTTACAGCATTTTTTGAATACTTGTTCTTCTAATCTAGTTTATTTGAAGTCTTTCTTTAATTTCTTTATTATGGTTAGAATCTAACGCAAGCCTTTTGCAAGAGTCTGAATAGCCAAATTGCCCACAGGGTAGTCAAAAAGTGTTGATTAGTAATTGTTGGATATTTAGTAGTTGGCACAATTTAAAAAAAAAATTGTTTTTGAGTATGGGTTGCACTTCCCAGAAAAAGAATTCAAATGATAGAGTAGACATTAAAGAAGTTAAATTTATGGAACATATCAAAAAAAAAATTCAATTTGGCTTTATAGAAGTTTTTGGGGTGAATGGATAGAGTTTTTACGCAGAGCTGACCTTGCGGAAGGTTTTAACTTGATAGTTATCCAAAATTGTGTACCCACCGAACACACCGCATCCAAAATAGAATTCCCCAGTTTCTTTCTTCCTGAAAACATATCAAATTAAACCAAGCTGAATGTAGCCACATCAAATATTAAACCCCCGATTTTTTTAGTGCCGGTTTGAGTTAGCAATAAGGGTTTTGATTTTCTCTTTAAATTAGGCCATGACATTGTTAGATATATGAAGATAATGAGATGATCTTAGTAAGCTTTTATTTTGCCGATATAATTTTGATATGTTCCGAATCAGTATGCCTTAATCCTTGTCTGCCTGTCAAATTTCAGTAGAATAAGGATTCCTTTCACTTCCTAGGTATACTCAAAGCTCTCCTTGCATGCGAAGATAAAATCAGTCTTCTTTAAAGATTTATAGCTCTTTGGGGAATAGATAGATTAAATACCCCACATGGTCTGCTCTGATGTCGTCTTCTTGTTTACCAATATTCCAATTATTGAGACTTTACACTTATTGAAATCTACTTATAATATAAAAAACGGTATTCCTCTTTATGTAACCATTGCCTGTACAATGACTGCTTTATCTTTCAAAAAATTCTTTTATTCGTCATTTATTACCTTGTTTTCTTTTACTTTAAATCTACCTGTGGGATATCGGTGATATTTTGCCTCGTAGACAAGATTTCCATATTCTTTACCATTTAAACCAAACTAACATTTGCTATAGAAACTGAACAGACATTTCTTTCTTCTTTCTAGATGCTTATAACAAAGAATTCTGTAAACGACAACTTTGTATTATTTATACTTTTGAATTTTTGTTATGCTTATCTTAACTTTTTTTGTTTTTAAGAATCAACACGTTTTACTACATCATTTTCTGTTTTAATTCTATTTTTTATTTTGGGATGTTCTTTGATTCATTTATATACGAGGCGTATTAGGGAAGTAAGTTCCGCTACAGAGCTTTGGTTGTCTGGTCGCGCAGGTTTGCTGAGCTACTTTATGTATTAGCTGTCAGATACCATTTCATTAAGAACTTGTTGTTGAGGGTGTTTGCTATACTATCAAAATGTTCGAATCTCTTAGAAGACTATTTCTTGGACGCAGAAATGTGAAGTCGAAAGATATTCATCGACAAATTCGTGAAGTGTGGACGAAAATGCTATGTGCAATGAAAATTTGAGTTCGACAATTTAGTTGAGGGCGAGATATATACAGTATAAAGAACAGAGCGATTTGATGCAGCTGATCATCGAAAAAACTAGTGAAAGCCAAGAATATTTTGAAAATTGTTCTTTATTATACTGTGCAACTGCCTTCAGAGACGCCGTCATTTTATTCAGATGGTATAAAGAACCTAATCGTGCGCTACAACAAATTTTTCAATGTTGAAATGTGGAAAAATAGCCTAAAATTTATTATTTCAGTTAGTAAATAAAAAATCGCTATTTTTATAGTCAATCGGAACTTACTTTTCGTACACGCCTCGTAGATTTCGTCTTTTCTTGAGCCTTCTTTTTATGCCCACCATCTTCTTTATTTTTTAAGTTTCATCTAATAGTTGATTTGTCTTTCTGCCATTTTTCTACTTTTCTTCGATCTCTTTGTTACCTTTTTCTCTGGTATTTTTAATATAGGATCCTATTATTACAATTACGCTGGCATTTTGCAGTTTGCATTACACAAGATGTAACTACAGCGTACAGCTATATTAGTCTCCCTTCTTATAATTACAGAACGTATCTCGTATATTAAAAACAGTATTTACGTACAAAATATTTAGCGCAGATATTGATTTGTGTACTTAAAAAATTAATATGCTTAAAATTTAATTTCTTTGAATTGCAACAATCTTTTTCAACCAATTTGTTAAAAACGACAATTTACACTTTTCAACGTCGATAGCTCTTAAGCTTTTAATAGGGACAAATAAAAATCAGAACCAGCAAAAACCAAAAGTCATTTATTTATTAGTAATCTGACGATGCTTATAGCTGTTTCGTTAAAAACAAAATTATGAAATTAAAAACCAGAAAAGCAGTCACGTACAGACTTATATGCAGATCTCCACACAAATTTCAAATTAAATACTTAACGAGAAAGCACCTATTGCAGTGATATTAAACGGAAATTGAATTTTAAATTAAATCTGTTGGGCGTGTTATGAATGCCACGTAATACCAGGGCCATCCAAATTGTAATATCTGCGCGACGCGCCACTTTCTTCTATATTTAGACGTTTTTTGCTTTGCGTATTTTAAGAAAGTACGTCTAAAATGCTGTACTGTTAAGGAATAAACCAACTGGAGCACATAGATCTGGAACAAAGTGTGGTTCCAACAAGACGGCGTCACCTGATATGTAGCTTAAGCAATAATTTCTTGGTTGCGTAATTTTACAAAATGCTGACATCAGCAAGTTCTTGTGGTTTAATACCATCCGGTTTCTTTTCATAAGGTTACTTAAAATTCAAGGTCTACCCCAACAGTTGACCTCAAGAACAAAATTTGGATTTTCACACAAGTAATCAGTAAATTTTAGTGAGAGTCAATCTTAGCTGCTTTCGTTTTATAAAAGTGTGTTTGCGTCAAATAAGTTTTTGTTCAAGGTGTAATCCAATGTACTTAACTTCGTAAAATCATTTAGGTTTTCATTAGTTTCGGTTCTCTATTTTTTAACAAGCTTTGAATTTCTGATATATTAATTTAGTTTGTGCGACTCTGATACTACTGTATCATTAAGAAAACTTTCTGTCATAACTTCTGGTGTAGTTGCTTCTTCAGTATATGACTACCTCAAGGTACCCCAGAATTTATTGACAAGAGTTCACAATTCGTCAACGCATTTATGATATCTAAAAATTCTAGAAAGCAGTACCCTTTATCTTCAAACTCAATGTTCAATTTTGGAGTTCATCCGCCTGGAGCCAAAATGGTGATTGGGTATCAACTCATGTACTTCCACAGTTGGTAATCATTCTTTTAGAGAAAATTCTTCAAAAACTTAAGATACACTTAGTAAGAGACTTATTGGGTTATAATAATTTGGTTAACAAGGTTTCCTGGTTTTAATAGTAAGATATCCTGCGGCACCTTTAATCGATACAGAAAATACCCTTGATGTATTACTACGTTGAACAGCCAGCTAAGATATTTAATTCCAATAGTAGGCAGTTCTTTAAGAATTTTACCGATAATTAGCTTTCATCCAGGTGCTGGAATGTAGATTATTAATGATTTTTTCGGCATCGGCAATTTTGAGTGGTTAAGTTGGTACGGAGACACCGTTGAATAAGTTTAACTTCTGACTAGTATGACGGGACACCTTTCTTGGGTTGTTTTGATGGAAGGAGAAGATTTTATGCCTTATTTTAATTTTCTTATCGTTTTTTACCGAATAGATTTCAGCAAGTCTAAGTCCTTCTAAACATGTTTGGATACACTTATTTCTGTAGTTGAAGAGCGTGGCTGCATTAAGTAAACTTTGTTTTCAGGTCTGTGCCATAGGCATAGGACTTTCTGTTTAATTCATATGGGACTTGTAAGCCATAGAAGTCTATGGTTGTCTAGATGTTGCTTTCCAACTTCTTCATTCTATCGGGTCGTACAAAAATCTAACAGAAGCGTCAGTGTCTTCTTCAAAGTAGTACTAATTTGTGTGTTTAGATCTGAAATCTTGGTCGTTTCTTTTTACTTAGTGAGATCAAGACTGGGAAATGATTTGAAGATAGACCGAAATTAGATTGTGTCACAATGGGCTTTGAAAAGATACTTTCTGTGCGCAAAAGTCAACTGCAGCAGGTGGTTTGTTCCTGTCAGTTGGCCACTATGTAGATATGTATTTTAAATGGTAGCTTTTTGTAGTCTTTTGTTTGTGGTTTGTTATAAGTTTGAATCTTCTATCAGTGTGTTCAGCATTATAATCACCTCTTGCAACAAACCGGTTCGTAGTGTGCTATAAAAATTCTCGAATTGTTCCTATTTTGCTGTAAACTGGTTAAGGAACGGTTTGAATCTTTTACACACAAAATTGGTTTGCTGCAGATACTTATTTGGGTTTCATTCAATTCTTTATAATTACCGCAGTTCTGGCTGGATGATTAATATTAGAAACACATTCATTGGAAACCTTTAATTTATTTCTTTCAATGAAGTGGGTTTTGGAAATTAACATGACGTCAATGTTGTTTTCATCTAACAGGTGGAATTTTACTCTCTGAGAATTTTGAAATTTTCTTAGATTCCTCGACTAGGAGGTCAGTAGAATATGGTGACCAATCAATGTATTTGATTATCTTCTTACTTAATGGTTGATAAATTTGGATCTTGTAGGAAAAGAATTCCAAATCTTCATTCATCATCAATTGCGGTGAAGATTTTTTAATTCGGGGTTTATTTGAGCCGTTTCTGATCAAAGCATTCAGATTGCCTACCAGGTGTTGTTCGACTTTATTAATATTCTCTGTTAAACGTGAGCACGGTCGACGTCTCCTTCCTTCATTATCTTCAAGCACACTTACTGTACTCAACTGTAATTCTATTGCCAAAAACTTTAAATTTTAGGAATGTTAACCTTTACATTTTTTAAAACTTGCTAAAGGTAAAGTTACTTATCAAATTAAGATTCTTTGATCCAATGTCGATTTTCGATACATTTCTCTTTTATGTCCAAACAGTTTCATTCAGGTCTTTTTTTCGGAAAGCTAATATTTTTTTATATTTGATTATTCCAATAAAACTGTTCGAAACCTGCCAAAACAGAGTGAATCATTTTCAAAAGTAGTACTTGGCTTACCCATAGAGACTTATTGGACACCTTGTCTCCAAAAAGAGGTTTTAAGTAAATTTAATAGACCTTTCGTTTTTAGATAACAGACCTTGTGACAGTTCTGATTTGATCTACAAGCTATGATCAGCAAAAGTACACTTTTTGGTTAGATATTAAATACGTTGTGTCACTCAACTGATGCATGTCAATAAAAGAAGGTTAAAATTACACTTGAGAGCAAAACAATCGACATAGCAATATGCTCGATATTTGAGAGCATATGTATCTCCGATAGCATTCCAAGTAAAATTCAGTATACTTTTTGGAAGCTTAAAAACGTGTAATTTCTAATGATACCACTTGGATTTGAATCGGACCGGTTCTGACAAAAAAAAGGACTTAAGAATATGTATGACACAAAAGAGTTGAAAGAGAAAAGGTGATTATGAAAGAGGAGAAAATAAAATCTTCAGTAGAAATTAATTTAATGATTTTTTCAGTACATGATGCTGCTACCCTTACTCCTAATAGCACTTTCCTAGCGATTATGCATGGATCGGATGATTTTTCCTATGCTGTTTTAAGGGATTGCATCCCAATCTTCAACAAACGACTCGCTCAGTTCCATTACGCTCCCTGGGCTCCCTGGTGCAATATTTCTGGCCCGGACTCTTCGCTTAAGCTCATCCCAAAGATGCTCAATTGGATTGAAGTCTGGGCTACACGGAGCCCAGTCCATTTTCAGCATACCGACATCATCCAGGTAGGTAGTAGTCACTCGCGTGGTGCGAGTTCACTAGTATGAAGTCCTCACCAACAAATTCCGCAAACGGAACAACATGTTCCTCCAGAATATTCCTTATTATCCCCTAAACCTTCTTTACTAGGCACGAAAACCGATTCAGTTTTTCCGTGTATGGAACTGCCTGGAACATGCCGTTATCATGTGTGACAGTTTCTCGAATACAGTAATGAACAAATCGCTCCCCTGGCCTTCTATAGACCTGACGTATCTTGTCGTTCACATGTAGGCGCATCCTGGACTCGTCGGTGAATAATATCTGATTCCACTGGCCGAAGTCCCAATCGAGATGTTTGCGAGTAAATTCCAGTCGCCTTTGCTTTTGGGCTGCAATTAGCTTGGGACCCATAGCTGCTTTTTTGGGGGTCAGATTGGCTGCCTTCAGTCTTCTTCTCACTGTCCAAGCGCCGGCGACCACACCTCTAACCGCACTCAGCTCTTGCTTGAGATAAATAACAATAATTTGTCGATTTCTGAGGGATATTGAGAGGAGAAATCTATCGTCTCTCTCCTTTGTCACACGGCTACTGCCGCTTTCGTGCCGGCGGACGTAGCCACCGGTTTTCCGATACCGACACCACACTTTCGACACAGCTGATTGACACAGATTTAATCGATTTGCCACGGCCCCCTGACTGAAGCCCTCTCTCAACAATACAACTGCCTGAGCTGCTTTAGCGGCTGTGGCATCTATTTTCTTGCGAATTACTAGATCACTTACGTCAACTTCGGATGAATGACTGAGGTGAATTACCGGATTGCAAACGTACTGTAGGCTAATCACAATCGTCGAGCACGTACGTTTCAATTACTAAGATTCGTAAAATCCCGTTCATGATGCATATTTTTTTGAATGCCTCATCGGATTAATGCAATAGCAACAGTTTTTTAAAACTGAATGATAAAGATATTTCTTGCACGCTAATGTTTCTATTTTCATGTTTCTTACACTAAAACAGGAGATGAAAATGCGCGTGTAGCTAGTTTGTCGATTGTTTTGCTTTCAAGAGTAGATATGAAGAGGAAGTTAAAATGTATGCAATGTTACCTTAATTAAATTTTATAACAAAGATTCGATTTATTTAAAAGTTAATTGACGTTAGTTAAAGCACTGGATATTGCGAAAAGCGCATACGCAAAGCCATATGTCCATTCAGGCATAAAGCAGACCGCTCTCCGCCGATCCGAACAGACACTTCGTACTCGCGGGCGACAGCTTTGGGAGGTCATTTCTCAGCGACATCTCTCCGCTTTCATATCAACTGCCCTTCCGCCGTCAGCACGTCCAGATTACGCCCCACTTGACGGCCCGTCAAGCTCCTCCCGGGCAGTAAGTAGCTTAAAGTCACCCTTCAGTCCTAGTCCTCGCCTTTGTTGCGGGTCCACTATGCCATTTATCATCGGCCCACAGCCCCGAGCCCCTCGCAGCGGTTCGATGTGCTCCTCGCGCTTCCTGCCACAGTTCGGCTTGGCCGCATTATTTATTGCTGCTCGCGCGGATCCGGCGCAGATTCTCGCCGCCACGACGCGTGCAATAAAAAGTTCTTTGAACTTGCGGAGCCACGCACATTTGTTGTAGGTAGACGCCGGCGTTGCGGGTGCCGAGCTAATTAACGGCAACCGGGGATTAATAGGAAGCAGGAATTAATTTCGAAGTGTTAATTATATGCTTGGCGGGCACAGTACCCGTTCTGGTAAGGCAGCGTTTGGGCGTAATGATGATAATGATCAATTACGGCACGTACAATACGAGCGGAGCTGATGGTTTCTGCTACGTGAGCACCAAAGGTGATTCAGTACTTTGTTAGTAATATGGGGCTTCTGTATTATAATATAGCGAGTTGATATATTGAGGTATTGTATACATTTTGAATAGTATGTTTGATCTATTGCCCTTGTTAAATTTCAACAATTTTCACTAAAAACTTAAATAAAACCTAAAGCAACTAGCTAGATAAGCACTACTCACTGTGCATAATTTTACACCACACTGTTTTGTCTTTTGCTTCCCCCCTTTTGTAAGTATTTTTCCTATAACGTCATTCCAGATCTCTTTTCCTTTGCCCTGTCACTCGAGCTTTCCATATTTGTTTTACTATTCTGTTTCTTCCCATTCCTTCTACACTTGAGAACAAAACAATCGACTCACTAGCCGCACGCGCATTTCCGTCTGCTGTTTCAGTCTACGGAAAATGAAAATAAAGTATTTTTATTAGAGACCTTTAAAAAACTGTTGCTATTGCATTCAAAAACATATGCATCACGAACGGAGTTTTCCGAATCTGGGTAATTGGAACTCACGTGCGTTACTACTGTGATTGACTTACAGTACGCTTGTAATCCGGTAATTCATCTCAGTTACTGATCTGAAGTTGACGTAAGTGATGTAAGTGCTCGAGTGATTCGTAAGAAAATGGATACCACAGCCGCCGAAGCATCTCAGGCAGCTGTATTGTTGAAAGAGGGCCGCAGCAAATCGACTAAAATTGAGTCAATCGGCTGTGTCGAGAGTGTGGCGTCAGTACCGGGAAACCGGTGGCTACGTCCGCCGGCAAGGAGAGAGACACGATCGATTTCTCGTCTCAATATCATTCATGAATCGACATATGAGTGGCGTTGACCTCAAGCAAGAGCTGAGTGCGGTGAGAAGTGTGGTCGCCAGCGCTTGGACAGTAAGAAGAAACTGAAAACAACCAACCTGACTCCGAAAAAAGGTAGCTACGGGTCCTAAGCTGACTGCAGCCCAAAAGCAAAGGTGACTGGGGGCCATTGGAGTCAGATATTATTCACCGACTAGTCCGGGATGTCAGAAGTCAGGTCTATAGAAGGCCAGGGGAGCGATTTGTTCATTACTGTATTCAAGAAACTGTCGCATGTTCTGGGTAGGCATTTTCATTCACGGAAAAACTTATTTGGTTTTCGGGCCTAGTGGAGGACGCGGAGGAGGTTTAATAGCGGACCGCTACATCAGGAACATTCTGGAGGAGTAGGTTGTTCCGGTTGTGGGATATGTTGGTGAGGACTTCATGCTCATGCAAGATGCCACACCGCGCGAATGACTACTACCTATCTCACTGACGTCGGTATACCGAAAATGAGCTTAAGAGAAGAGTCCGGGCCAGAAATATTGCACAAGGGAGCGCGATAAAGCTGAGAGCGGCGTTGATTGAAGAGTGGGAAGCAATCCCTCAAGACAGCATAGGAAAAATCATCCAATCCATACGTAGTCGGTTGAAAAGTGCAATTAGAAGTAGAGGTGGGAACGCCATGCACTGAAAAAAATCATTAAATTAATTGCAACTAAAGATTTTATTTTTTTCTTTCATAATTACTTTTTCCCTTTCAATTCTTTTGTGTTACACACATTCTTAAGCCCATAACTTTGTCAGAACAGGTCAGATTCCAATAAAAGTAGTATCATTTGAAACCGCGGTTTTTAAGCTTTTCTAACAGTCAATCAGCCTGTCGGTTTGATTTTAATTCTTGTCCTATTTAGCTGCTGTCCACTCGATCTTTTAATGTAACTCTTTTAACTCGTCTTAGATGTTTTACCTTCACTGCCTCTAGTCTTTTCTCATTCTCTTCGGTAATGTTCGTGACTCTCATCCGTAAGTAATACAGGTTTAACTATTGTTTTATTTACTATTAGTTCCGTTCTCTGTGACACTTCTCTATTACTTATATAACTTATATTACTTGAGTGGTATATAAATATAAATAAATAATTATTCATTTTCTTCCTCTCTTGTCGACTATCACCCTCCAAATAATTAAATTGTTGAACTTGTTCGATCACTTTCTCATTTATTTGTATTTCTATAGGTTGTTGTTTTTTTGCTACTGCTATTACTTTAGTTTTATGCAGATTTATTGTCATTCCTTTTCTGGTTAAAACGCCATTCTATATCAACAAATTTCTCTGGAGTTTGTCTGCACTTTCAGCAATTATCTTATAATATAATTGTCTTATCTCCCTAACTTTCTTTCTTTCTAAACTTTTAATTCTATCTCCTCCTAGACGCTTCAACCGATTTCCTTGAAACTTGCACACCACATTCACAACTGTATTTGCTAATTCGGTGCAAAAAATCAGCCCTCTAACTTTAACTGTTTTTGAATTATCTAAATATTTTTATTATTGTCGCAGAAACATGTGGAATGTTCTACACGACTACCTGGCGTCTAGATCAGGCTTCGTCGACGAAGCCTGCGGGGTCCCAGCTGTTTTAGAATAAAAACAAACATTATGTTAAAAATCTACAGTGTCTTTATTATATGATTTAAATATACATATTTACCTAATGGATTGCATGTATAACTTTTGGTCAATATTAAATTAAGATTATATACAAAAAGGGAAAAAGCAGGACATCAAAGAACAAGGATAAACAAAGTATTATTTGCGTAACATTTGTGTGGTTTTTATATAACACTTTTCTTGGTTTTAATGTTCACTGTGAGAATCTCGTACAAATCTGTAGAAAATTTTTATTCGTTGCTTTGGTCAAAATACTACATACTAGAAAGAGTAGAAATCTTCGTGGAGAACGTCGTTAACATTTAAACAATAAATTTTACCCTCAGTTATCTCGACCTTTCTATCCTTTGCTAAGACCGTTTGAAGTGCGCAAAAGCGGCCGCGTGCGCACTCCAGCCGTCTGTCAGATTGTGGTCTATCAAAATATGCTTCAAAGTGCGTAGCTTCAAAGGACTGTAAAAGAAGGTAGAAGGGTCGTAGACAAGTGTTTAACTAAATCAGGACACATTGCACAAACTTACATCAGAACTATTGCTATGTAATAACTTCAAATTGTACAAAAACGTTCAACTAAATTGACTTCGAATATGTGCAAGGGTTGTAGACGAGTTCTTAAAGCAGAATATAATGCCCGAGTGATACCTAAAATTTTTATAGTACTAAAGTACTAAATCATGACTTAAAAACGAGTTAGTGCCTGACATCTATGTATGTTCTACTTAGTACTTTTAGAGCTTCGCTAATTAGTTATAATTATAAGAAACTGTCGGTAATATAAAATATCTAATTTCACATCTGCTCTAATACATCCATAAAATTTTACAATTAGAAGAGCCGATCTTAAAGACTTAAGGTGAAAAAGCACAGCTGGTATTGCTGCACTGAATGTAACGGGAACTGGGACGTTTTCTGGGCTTTTACGAGCAGCAAACGGGGTATGCACATATGTTTGTAATTTTAGAGTGACAGAAAACCAATTTTAAATCTGACCTATTTTATTTCGTCTGAATTGCAAACGCAAATCGTGTAGCGGAGAGCCACGACATTTATATACAAGCACATCCTTCTAACTTCCGCGAGAACAGTTTATGTACTTTTATTGCTCTGGCGTAGACAACAGCGGAAGCTATTGTCATGTATTTTGCCATTTAGTATGAGGCTGATGTTTTATTATAATTGTATGTTATACTGATGAAAAAACCTCGATCAAAGTAAATAGCCGGTCATCACTACAGCAGTGCTATTTATTTTTTGGTTGATTATATATCAATGTCAAATTGTAGCACAAGAAATCAATTGCAAAAAATAAAACATAAAAATACATGAAAGAATGGACGAAAGAACAGGCGGGCAAACAAATGTGCAGGCGAAAAACCGTTTTTACCGGCCAGGCTGTATATTTATTGCAAAAGTTCGTGCTCGAGCTAATGAGTTATTTGAGTTTCGGAGCGTAAACAAATCTCGAAAATCAGTTCTGTGAATGCGACGTCAAGTGTTATTACAGACTTGTAGAAACATACCTAACAATAGATTTATAGCAAACTTTTATTCCGAGACCGTTGATAATTCTCTAAATTATGTTTCTGCTCGGGGCAAGTTCAGAAAGTATTAATGCTATGAACAATCGTAAAAAGTGATGGGTTTTTGTCTCGAGCCGCAGCAAACAAAGTACAGGCAGGGCTATTGATCGCTAACCTCCGATAGGACAGACATTACAAGAAGAAGATCGACAATTTTATCAAAAAACAAGGTGCAATGGTAGCCAGCAGTGAATGTCTTTATTACACCTTATCTAATGCATCAGTTCAAGAAATACGGTCGAGGTATATCCGGAATTTTGAGGTTGGATTGAAGGAAAGCCGAAAGGCCATCTTGTGCGCAGGCGCAATGCCCTATTAGGTAACACATGTCGAGAATATAACCGCAGAGCTCCTATACTCGAATCCCTTTGCTGGAAAATTGCTGACAAAATTAGTGCGTGATTTGGTTACAAAAAGACCCAAGTTTACGACGTAGCCAAGAGCGACCGTAGCGACCGAGAGAAAGTAACTGCTGACAGGGCAATTCTCAGCAAGCGATCTGATCGCAAGAGGAGTGATGGATTCGTCTGCGAATTAAAAGAGAAAATCGATCAGGGTTCTGGGAGGATAGGCGAGACATTAAGTTTAACAGAGCACCTACAAGTTTTTTGTTGACTGAGAGAAATAAGATTAACATAAAATTAAAGACCCAAGCACTGCTGAGCAATATCAATAGCGTTGGCTTCTTGAGATTCTCTTCGGATTAAAAGAACTACGCCTAGCACAGGAAGGTAAATCGCCAAAATGGCCGTTGGATCTGTCAAGATGCCTCTAAAGTGATTACCGTCATGCATGTAAAGTTTTTTGTCTCTGTGACGGTGCTGGAGCTTGTGAGCAGCGAAGAGCATGTCATAGCACGTCATTTCTTTGCAGAAGGCCTAAAGATGACCAATGGCTAGTGTATCAACGTACCAGAGGCAGCTGTCAAATCCTGGATAGAGAAAATGGCCGCTGGGCGCATGTGTTTCACAAGATTCCGTTTCAGTTCTCAAGCCAAGAAAGACTCGGGCATAGTTAAACGACAAATTGTACTCCCACTAGTCCCCCGACTTGTGGCCATCCCCCAGTCCCAACTGGACTATTATGCGTGGGGCGTGATAGCAGCGAAAGTCAGTGAGAAGTGTTATAACACCAAGGACAGCCTTTATCATAAAGGTAATGACAAATATAGACAAGAAGGAAGTTGTGTTAGCCTTTTACAAGTTTAAGTTCGGGGTTGAGAAGGTAGTGCCCGCTGATGAGAGCTTCATTGAATAATATGATTCTCAATACTATTCACTTTAATTGTTTCATGTAAATTTTTTTTACATATATATTTCTTTGCTTTATTTACAATCTGTTACATTTTAATAACATTAAGTAAATTATTTGATACATGTAATACATTGCATGAGGAAATAATTATCATTATTTCTGCGTAATGATGAGACAAAAGTTTAACATTAAACCCAAAATTAGTGTTATATAAATATTTGTTCTAACCTAAATCTTAATTAAACCTGTCAACTAAATCTAACGGGCCGTGCCTTTTCAGTCTTTTGATGTATTGTCTGTCTAATAACGCCACGGCTAAGTTATTGATATGTCCACTAAGTTTGGCTTGATATTTTGCATTTGCACTTGCAATTTCTTGTTTGATAGCAGGTAAGCGAATGTCTTGCTGAATAACCCAATTTGAAACATATCTAGGGACATTTGCTATCATCCTGAGGATCTTGTTTTGAAATATCTGCAAGATTTCCAAGTTCGAATTGCTAGCAGTTCCCCAGAGCTGCATACCATAAGTTCAGATTGGTTTTATAATTGATTTATAGAGCAACACTTTGTTCTCTAAAGGTAACTTGCCTACTAACCAGTAGATTTGGCGAAGTTTCGATCCAAGCTGCATTCGCTTTTTCATAATGTGTGTCCGCCAAATTAAACGTTTATCTAGATGAATCCCTAGATATTTCTCGTTATCGTGCTGTGCTATTGGCGTGTTGTTTAGCAGTACTGGTGGGCAAGTTTCTCTTCTCAGTGTAAAAGTTACGTGAGCCGATTTCGCTTCATTGACATGTACACGCCAAAGTTTTAACCAGTCTTCTATTTTGTTTAAATTTCTCTGTAGAATTGTTGATGCTGCTCGTGGATCCTCGTGTGACGCTAGAACTGCAATATCGTCTGCATATGTTGCTATTAGTGTTTGTGGTGTTGTGGGTAAGTCCGCCGTATAAAGCAAGTATAAGACAGATCCCAGAATACTGCCTTGGGGGACTCCGGCTTCTTTCGGTCAAGTATGTCTTCGTAGTATTCTGATGGTAAAGCTACCTTGATCTTATATAGCAGACCTGTGTGCCATACTTAGTCACTTGACTTATATCGAGAAACATAGACGAACAATATCTATTTAGATGTAAGTCATGATTTATTTGTGTAGTTACTCTATGCACTTGCTCTACTGTGCCGTGACCTTTGCGGAAACCAAACTGGTGAGTTGGTATAATATTTTTTTCTTCGAGAATGTTTTATTTTATTCAGTATTATCTTTTCACAAACTTTGGATATTACAGGCATACAATTTATTGTTGGAATATGATACAATGGCATTACAGGAAAATGCTTATCACTAAGGCTGGTGCTTCGCCTTGCGGCACTACACCAGCACCACCGCAACCGTATTTAACAATTTTTGCGCAATCCTGTATTTTACAAGCTCAAATTTCTTATATACTATTGTGGCCGCAAAATTTACCTGCCCCGGCATTCGCCTTAGTGCAGGAAAACCACAAAAACCCGAGTCAGGACAGGCGACTCGAAACCGCTGATGGCTCCGAGTCCTCCTGGCTTTTACAATACTACGCAAAGAAACAGACTAAATTTACCTTAAACTGCCCCGCACTTAGTGTCTGGATATTACAGGAAACAAGCTTATAGGCCGGTATGAAGTTAGTTTTTCGGGATTTTTCCCAGGTTTTGGTACCATGACTCTTTGCGCAGCCTTCCACTGGCCTGGGAATGTTCGTAGGCGAAAAATTGTGGTGATGATGTAAATTATTAATTTTATTACTTTTTTTGGTAAGTTTTTAAGGACCCTTGCCGTTATTAGGTCGTAACCGGGAGCTTTCTTTGGGTTAAGATTTTTAATAGCAGTTTTGACTTGGCTAACCTTAACTGGCCTTATTGGTTGGGCATTTTCTTCATTTTGTTCGAGAGTTTGGTGTATAAATTGTTCTTCTTCTGCGGTACACCTTCTGTCGTGTGTTGAAATGTTGAGGCTAAATGGTCCGCGAAAGTGTTTGCTTCGTCTTGATTTGTTCTAGCCTATGTTTTATCTGGTTTTCTAAGTGATGGAACTGTTAATTTAGGTCCCTTTAGTTTTCTTGTTGATTTCCATAAGCAGAAATCTGTAGCTTCACCGGGACTTAGACTAGATAGATATTCTTGAATTCCGTTGTTTGGGTGATAAGTTTTTTAACTCTTGCACGGCTAGATTAAATTTAGTTTTGTCCCTAGGGTTTCTGGACGTTTGTCATATTCTTCTCAATCTTTGTTTTTCAGCAATTTTTTGTTTGATGTCAGCCGGGCAGAAATTCGCAACTTGTTGGCTTTCGTAATCTGTTGTGTGGTTTGGTTTAGGTGTTCAACGGCGTTAAAGAGGTTGTTTTTTGTTTTAATGGAATTTTTAGTTGTATTTTTTCGGTGAGTTGTTTTCGAAAGTAATCCCAGTGTGTGTGCTTTGTTGTAAGTGTTGGGCCTTTTTTCACTTGTAGTACTTGGGTACTATAGGTGAGCAGTATCGGGGAATGATCGAAGGAAAGATCCAGACAGGATTCGGCTTTTAGGTTTTTTGATGCGATTCCTTTGGTGACAAAGAAGTCTAACAGGTCTCTGAGATCTTGTTAGGGTCGGATGGCCAGTATGTGGGTTCAAATGTGGATAAGTAATGAAGATTTAGTTTTTCTGATGCTTTTGCTAGTTCTCTGCCACGGGTGAGTGTTATTCTGGATCCCCATATTTGATTTTTGGCATTATAATCTCCACCCGCTATGAAACGCGGTCCAAGGAAGTTGAAGAAAGTTGCAAATTGTTCCTTTTTAATGGCATGTCCTGGGGGAACAGCAGAAAATACAATTTCACTATTTTTTTCTTAAATTGCAACAATGGTACCTTGAAGATAATCTATCTGAAATTTTGGCAGTTCGCACTTTTTACATTTACGGCTGTTCCTGCGTATGCGGTGCCATCAGGGTGAGGTACTTTGGTATCTTTAGGTGCGTTGTTTTTGATGTGGGCTTCTGATATTAGTATAACGTCTATATTGTGTGTTGTTAAAAATAGTTTGATTTCCTGGCTATGTTGAGCTAGGCCGTTGGCGTTCCAGAGCGCAATTTTTAAGACGTTAAGAATTATAAGTTAATTTTGTTGATTACGAGTGTTAGTAAGTTGAGCATTGTGTCCATTCGTTCCATAAGTTTTGTCATTAGTGTTTCCAGGTTGTTGTTCGATTGTTGTTGGGATACATTTGTTTGTAGCAATTGTTGTTGACTGGCCATTGTGTTTTGATCTGAACCATATACTGTTGTTTTTTGGGCGTATGAGATTCCTAGTTGGAGTAGTTGTGAATTAGGATCATAGTGTTTTTGACGCAGTGGTGGGTATTTCCTTCTTTGTATTTCTTTGGCTATTATACATCCTCTGTAATTTGCGGGATTTTTGCCTTGACAGTTAATGCATTTAACGTCTGTGCTTCTGGTTTTTCTTTTACAGTTTGTTGTTAAGTGGTCACCTGCGCATTTTACGCATCTTGGCATTCTATGGCAGTAATTTTTTGAGTGACCGTATCTTTGGCAAGTTTGACACTGGATTACTGTTCGCTTTATATGTGGTGGTTCAAACCTTATCCTAGATTTCATTAAAAATTCGATATTGAATATTTCTTTATTATTTTCTCATTGTTGCAGTTCGACAAAGACCATGGGTAATGGGCCTTTGGAGACTCTGTGCTTAATGTTGTGGATGTTCAAAACCTTGTGTCTGTATCCGGCTATTTCTGTAGCTAGTTCTTTGAGTCAGTTGTAGCGTGCATATCTCGTAATACTACTTTGTAGTTTTTTTCGTTTTTCGGCTGAAAAGTGTGAAATTCAGTGTGTTTGTCTTTTAATATTTTGATAATTTTGCTGTAATGTATGTTCTGCTTGTTTAATTGCACTTTTACTTGTGTGTTACTAATTAGTTTGACAAAATAGTTATCTTTGGCTTGCTTTTCGAGCATATCTGTGAGTGGTTTTAAATTATTCACACTGTATATAAATATTGGTGGAGGCTTAATTTCCTCAGATTTATTTTCTTTATCGGAGTCGGAGAGGACTTAGTATCGGTTTGACGTGCTTGGGGCATTGAGCCAATAGTCGGACGTTTTTGCTTGTTTTACGGTGATCTGTAGTTCTGAACCGGTTCACTGTGTTTTTCTTGTGCGTGATGTTTATTATTGTTTTTCTTCACTTGCTAATTGAGAAATTAGCATTATTTGTTGGTTTGGTTGTTGCGTCAGGTAGGTTGAATAAAGATTCTGACTTTCTTGGGCCTGGATTTGCATAGGAACCTGTTGTATTTGCTGTTGTTGTGGTGGTAAGATTTGTTGGTATTGTGGATCAACTAACATTTATGTAGGGGCAGGGTACTGATACCCGAAGTTCGGCACGCCAAACATGGCGGCCTTAATTATTAGTTAACAAATATGTACAATTATACCTGTTTACGCTAATGTCGTAACTGTGATAGGAAAGGAAGCCAGGGGCTGACCTTAAGATAGCTTATCACTCGCTGGCCGAGGCACTCGCAACTTTACTCCTACAGCCTGCGGCTGCACCGCCGCGATAGCGCAGGTAGCCAACCCATACTCGTCCGCTCGAAGCTTCGAAACACAAGGCTAACAGAGGCAGAAGTGGCGGCGGGAACGGCGGAGGGAACGGCGGCAGAAACGGCGACAATCACGGCGGCAGGAATGGCGGCAGGACCGGCTGCAGGAACGACGGCAGGAACAACGGCAGAAACGGCGGCAAGGGGCCGTAGGCCAGCCGAACTATGTCATATCGGCAGGACCCCACCAAAACGATGGCAGAAATTGTCTTACAAGGATGCAGTTTTTGTCGCTCACAACACGTCTGCTTTACTTCCATGCATGGCTGTATTTCATGTAAATGAATTTAATATTCCCTGCATTTTAATGTTATTTTCGATTTTATTCATTTTCATTCATTTTCCGAGTTTATCTTGCCGATCTTGTACCAACTAACTTCTTTCTTCCGTGAACCCAACTATAAACGCAATATAACTACACAAATAATCTAATAAAAATAATAATTAAATAATAAAAAACATAAGCGAAGACAAAAAAGAAATTTAAACAAACAAAAATGATTTCCAAGTCATACGTGGCACTAATGAAAGGTATGAAGCAAGCTAATAAGACGACTATAACAGAAACAGTCGTGTCCAATAATAATACCATAAATACAACAATCTTCGTCCATGGACCCACAACACCACAACAAGTAAGAAAACCAAAGACACTCCGGCAAAATGTGCTTTATGCGACGGTAACCACCTAGCTAGCTATAAAAGATCTTAGTACTATCTTAGAAGAAATAACGAAAATAACTTTCACTAACCATCACCACTACCAATAGTCACAAGGGCATGCACACAAAATATACAGCCCACAACACACAAACTAAGCCACAGAAAGAGTCTCTTTAACGTCAATTAACAATATTGATTTAAGCCAACCCTTTTATGTTGTACTAAAATTTTCCTGACCTGCAGTCGCTTTCGTTTACACCAACAGTAGTCATATTATCACATGGAGGGTTTCCAGTGTAACTTTTAAGGCTATCATATAAAATCCATATCCAAAAATGTTTGCGATATCTCTTACAGGGCTCTAAACTACTTTTGTAATATAAGAACTAGTCTGAACTGGTCATAGAGTCACATGAAAGGCCCATCGTACATCTCTTGGCTATGTCCAAATACATTTTTGCGACACCTCCCACCTCTTGATTTGTAACAGCTTTCGGATCATAAGAATCAGTTACATAAAGGGACAGTCACGTAACTCTTGACCATATTGAAGCAAGCTAATCCTTTCATGACGTAATAAAATTCATCTGGCCTGCATTTGCTTTGTTTACAGTTTACATTGGCAGTAATCATATAACCGCATGAAGAGTCCACTGTACAACTTTGGATCACTTTGAACCCACACCCAAAAAGACGAGACCGCAAATAGTCACATAGTTACATAGAGAGTCTATTGCACATCTCTTGGCCACATTGAACCCTTATCCGAAGGAACTCTTGCAATACTTTTTACCATTTTGCATCTAAACTGCTTTCAGATTACAATAACCAAACAGGAAATAATCATAGAGTGACATACAGAGTTCTTTGTCACCATATTGAACATATATCTCAAGAAATATTTAGTTTGGCTTATCTATCTGTTCCGAATTACACTATTAAAAATGTACGATACATTTATTAAAACTAAACATAGGCAGAATTTTGTTGTTGACTTGGAGATTAATCAATGAGAAAATTACAGATAAAATACAGAAAAAAATAATAAATAAGGAAAGTTAGACAAAAGACTTAAATTTTACAAACAAATAAACAAACAAGACTAATAATTTAATGAGCTGGATAACTGATTTAAACCACATTGGGATCTCTGGGGGTATTGTTTGGATGATCAATGATAGTATATTTTTCTTTATTAACCTTTGTTTGACACACTTCTCTAGAATAGCATACTTGACACACTGGTGTTATTTGTACCCCATCGACCAAAACCATCATAAAAAATAAAATATTAAATATTTTTACTTGAGAATTTTTTACGAAATTTTGAAAAATTTCTTTTGAAGACTGTATGAGGTATATAATAAAATATTAAAAGTAAATATGTTTATAAAATTAGAATACTCAAATAAACCGAAAAAACAACCAAATTTGATTAAAAGTTCATAACTTTTTCAATGTTTGATAAAAATTGCTAAAAATTTAGGTGAGTTATCTTGAGATATACTACTTTACGAAAAAACATAGTCAAATAAGCGATTTTTCAAAAAAGGTATTTATTCCGGGAAATGAAAAATGTAATTTCGTGAAAAAAGTAAACTGTATACTTGTCAAAAGTATCAGTGCCTCCTTTATTCAAATTGTAATGCCTAACAATATCAAATTTTCCATCTGTTACGTTATTTGTATGCATGAGAGAAGAAACCATGATAACCACTTTATTACTTTTCTTTTTTGGAGCGAAAGAAAGAAGAGTTAAATCCTTAGTGTGAGCAAACTTGGTAGCAGATCGCTCTTTAGGTGCAACTATAAATTCAGCAGGAATCTCTCTTTTGTTTTTCTTAATGTGCCAGTTACTTTTATATTATAGGGTTCCTTCAACATTCGTAATAACAAAGGTATTGAAGTATACCAATTGTCACAGGTAACTGAACGATTGCTGTTGTAAATGGGTTCAGTAACTACACGAAAGTAATACTCTGGGACTGCTTCATCGCGTTGAGTTATTTCAGTATTTTTACCTAAATACAGAGCTGCATTTATCGTATATGCAGTTTCGGCATCATTCAGACTAATAATTTTAAGTCCATATTTGTCAGGCTTATCTTTCATGTGCACTCTAAAAGCACAACGTCCTCGAAAACTCAATAACTGCTCATCAAAGGTACATCGGCTACTTGGCGTATAGTTATTCTTGCAATTGTCAACAAAAATATGCCATAAAGAACGAATAAGAGCGAATCGATCATTTTTGTCTCTCGTATCACTATCAAAACGTAAACATTTTGTCAAAAAATTGAATCGATTTCTTGTAAACATAGACCTGTAGAACGTAATACCATTCTTTTTATCCCACAGCCGATTAGCGTTAACTTTACTTGATTTCCACAGTCCAGTGTAATAAAGTAATCCGATATACGCTTTCATTTCTACCTTGTCTGTATGATAATGATATGATTCTTCTCTACTCTCAGTTACAAGAGTCAGGCATATATTTATTTAAATTTAGCGCCTGTTTACAGAAGGCGCCATGAATCACGAGAGATAGAAAATAGAGGTTATGGCACCCACGGCGTGCGTACCTGATCTTCGAGTAGAGAACGTTGTCTCCCACAGGAATCCATTTTTTCCTTTTAGCTTGGTAGTAGGTCGTCCTCGAGCACGAGACTGATGTAGGCGTTCACTCAGACTTACATCTTCCATTTCAATATCATTGTCGGTTTCTTCGGCCGCTGAAGAACCTGAAAAACCGTCACTGTCGCTTGAGGTAATGGCAGCATCACGTTGTTCAGCCATTTCCTAGTCAGACTCTTCATTTTGTAATAATTCGTCGAGTATTCGCCGAGGCCGTAGATTATACGTCATCTAACATGCGAATGAAAACGTTACACACTATTGAAAAAAATTAGACATAATACAATACAGTATATTTACCTAGAACTTGGATTTGCATTTTAAAATCAATCAAAAAAAAATTTCAAAAAATTCAAGTTCTCAAACACTTTTGACACACTGGGGTACAGGCGTGACCAGTCAAGTTCGGTCGACTGTCGCACAGAGACTAACGGTCTAAAAATGTTGCTCAAAGCTGAAAGAGGAAGTAGTAGCTTCGAATTAATGCCAGATGGCGCCACAAACCCGATTTTCTTCAATTTAGGTACTTAAAATTAACATAGAAATAAATTGTACCCCAGTGTGTCAAACTAAGGTTAATATGCCAATTTATTTACAATCTGCAAGTTATATTTAGTAAATTGTTTGGATTGATTATTTAGACATATAGGGGAATACAGAATAGCATGCTTTTGTAACAATAGATCTCTAATCCTTTTGTAGCTTTGGGATACAAAAGGTAACCTACAAACTGGACTAAAAATAAAAGTAAAGGTAAACTTAATATTCTTTAAATAAGGAATCTGGTAGGCAAGTCGTTTGACACATAAACCATAAACACCGTTATTAAAGTATTGAGACATGGTCTAAGACGATCACCATATTTAGCACTGTAATGGTTGACTTCTTTTTTCATTGTTAAGATTTGCAGGTCATTATGGATAGTCGCGTTGGACACAAACCTTATCATACTTTCGATTGGAGGCGTTCTAGAATTTTAATGTTGGATTTGGCAGCTGTAACCCATAGTTGTATGCCATAACTCCAAACTGGTTTAGGTGTAGTCTTCTATAAGAGAAGTTTGTTATCTACTCAACGTCCTAGTAAGCAGTATATCTTGGATAACGTAAGTCCCAATTCTTTGCGTTTTGGGAAAATGTGCTTCCGCCAGGTGAGTCTTCTGTTGAGGTATAACCCGAGGTACTCAACATCTTCTTCTTGGAGTAAAAGATTGTTATGTATCTGTACCGGAGGGCAGGTCCTCCTGCACGTGGTAAAGGTTACGTGAATAAACTTGCACTCATTTGCTTTATTTTATCAACCATTTGTCAGTAGCAGTTAAGTTAGTTTGTTATTTTTCTGAGGCTGTGACTGGATCTCTATAGGAGGTCAGAACTACGGCATGATCTGCCAATGTTACTAAAATTTCTGGCAAAGTCGGCTGGTCTGCAGTGTATAAGAGATAAAACACTAGTCCAAAGACATTGCTTTGAGGTACTCCAGCATTTTTCGGGAATAGGCTTGTGTACGCTGTTTCGCATTTCACAAAAAGTATCATATAAAGGAATAGTGTCTCGAGTTCATTGAAAAACTTTTTCATCTTCACATATCCTTCTGCCTTTCAGCCATTGAAAATTCAAAATCGTGTTTTACATTATTTGCCATTCTTCTTAATCAAATTAAAGAATGCTTCAAGTGTCAAAGATTGAATGAAAATTTTACCCACCCATTTTCAAATAGTTAAACAACAATATCTAACTACCGATTAAATTTTATTTAAAGTACTCTTGGTAGTACGGTATTCATTTGAAATAGGCGGAATTTAAAAAAAAATCTGAAATTGTCATGAATTTTTCAAGGCGGACTTGGTAGTTCAAGATTGAGATTGTCTAATAAAGCTGGAATTAATTATCAAAACGAAATTTCAAAAGTTCTAGAGTGTACTCTTAAATAGATCTTGATCCGTTAATAAAGGTTGTGTAATATAAAGGGCGCCAAATTTGAATTGGACGGCATTTTGATTTTTTGTTGTCTATTGTCGCTTCACTTAATTTAGTATTGGTTATTTCACAAGGCCATCATTTTGTTTTGGTTCGTTTTCGTCATGGAATAGTTTACAACAGAACAACCCATTCTTATTGTTAAAACATTTTACCAAAGTGGTGAAAGTGCCACGCAGATAATGTGTAGACTTTCTGCGATTTTCGGGAGAAATGAAGCACCCGACGAATTTACATTTGGAAGACTAATGGAGAAGTTTGAAACGAATGGTTTAGTGGGAACGGTGAAATCACTTGAGCGGAATCGATCTCGTAGAATAAGACAATAAATCGCTGTTGTGCAAGGCAGCGTCACGGTGAGTCCTGGAAAATCGTTCCGCGAACGTTTGTAGCAGTTGTATCTCCTGACAACTTCATTACGTCGAATTTTGCATAAAGATCTCCTTATACACGCCAATAAAATTCAACTGACGCTGATCATGGGAAACAGAGGCGATTTGTTAAATTTTTTAAAGAAATCCAGGAACGTAAAATTCATCCACTAAAAACGACTGTGTGGTGTGGTTTTTGGACAAATGGGGCGAGCCGTTTTTCTTGGAAGCTGATGAGGGGACCGCAATTACCGTCAATGGAAAGCATTGCCGTAACATAACCAATCGGTTGTGAATATCTGGTCTCAGCAGGATGGAGCGACCTATCACACTTCGTGCGGGGGGTTGCCTTGTTCCATGAAAAATTCCCGTAACGAGTGATTTTTTTGTCCGGTGAGCAGGATTGACTGGAATGTCCTCCAATCTTATACCCTGCGATTTCTTCTTATGGGGAGTTGTGAAATCATAGATATATGCTAACAAACTACGTACAATTCTGAAACTGAAGGTGAAAATTAGAGGCATCGGGCCAGAAGGTAATTTTGATAAGTGCATGCAAACTCAGTGCGGGTGGACATTGGAAATTTTACTGATTACAAATATGTTAAATATAACGGCTAACTTTCACTTTAGCGAAAGTTACAAAATCCGTCGATTTTGGTATCAATCGATTCATATAGACAAGCTGAGTCAATTGACACAGCTACCAACTTTAGAACACTCTAGAGGGAAAAGTTAGACCTACTGAAAGTTTTCGTTAGAAATACATCCTTAATGTGTTTTTTATAGCCATAGACAAGGTTGTTTTCCACAGACTTGACAAAAAGAAGATCGACAATGCTGGCCATAATCATAGAAAAATAGAAACAAAATTATTTTGAAAACCTAACCTAACCATATAACGTTGAAACTAACCTTACACACGTAACCTAATTTTGTTTAAAGAGGAACCTAACCTAACCTTTTTTTCTGGTTTGCGAAATGCTTTTTGCGCACTGCGCCCTCAGTTGGCTTGAACATCAAATGCTGAGATCAGTGTAGGATTCGTGAGAAAGGTGCCCCACTCACTAAACTCTATTTTTCGTATTTTTAATTACTGCCCTCGAATTGTCTTAAAGTATTACTTCAGGGTAGTAATTAGCTATTGACCTTTATATGATATTAAATTCCGTCTATTTTCTACTACATTTGCATTTTTGTTCAATTTTCTTCTTTCTGTAGCATTATGTCAATAATACTTTCTTTGTCTAAGTTTACTCTCAGACTCGGGACACTTGACTAAAGTGTGTTCTGCTATGTGTGTGTGCCCTCCTCTGTTTTCCCTGTTTTCTTTTGTAGGACCTAAAGCTTTCATGTCCATTTAGCATTTATGTGGTGCAGTTTACTTCTATTTGTCCATTCCTTTAGATTTTTTTCCATTTGGATTAGTTTATCTATTTTGCCATTTTCCTAATTATTGGTTTGAATTTTCTTGTTTTTGTTCCTTGCTTGTTTTAAATATTTTGATTCCTCTTTAGTTCGTAAGTCTATTGGGGGTATTCCTGCAATTATTCAAACTGCTTTTTGCTTTTGCAAGAAATTTTTAAATTTTTTATATTTGAGTCCTCTTTTCCATATAATTATGCCATAAAGATTATTGAGTAGTCTACCGAGCTATAAATTTTCTTTTGTACTGCCTTAGATCGTTTACCTTTAGGATCAATCGCATTAGAGCCGTAATACTTTTCCCTACTTTATTTATAATGTTTATTGCGATATTTTGCGAGTGTTGCTGTGTTATTAGCATAACATAATATTTCTGTATCTTTTGGTGGACTTATTTGTAGTATTTTAACGTAGTAAATGTTCCAGAGTAGTGGCCTAAGGATCGACCCTTGCGGGACTCCCTATGCAATGTGATATTTTTGTTTTTTTGCTTAGTAGATTTAATAGATATCCAGTATTTTTTATCATGCAGTTCTTTTATTATTAATGGTCACCATACCCTATTAAAAGCATTTTTGATATCTAAAGTTACAAGATTACAATTATCTCTATTTTATCGTTTATTTTATTTTTCATAACTAGCATAGGTTTTATTGTGGATATATCGAATTTGAAGCCGTATTCCCTATCCAATATATCCCTTTTTCTTTAATTTTCTTAATTAGTCTATTGTATATTATTCTTTCAAAAACTTTTTTTAGTGTATTTGTTAAGCACATTGGTCTGCATTTTTGTGTGATATTCTACTTTAGCTATTTTCTTTATTTTCTAGATTTACTGCAGCTAAAAATTTCTTCACTTGTATCATATGCTACGCATATTATTTCAACAGTTATTCGATCTGCATTACAAGCTTTTTGATTTTGTTTTATTTATAGCTATTTTGATTTCTTCTTTTGTGACTCTTTTATTTTTCGTTTTTGTTATGTTACGCCATATTCATTCATTTTTTTATCTTTTGGGGAGAGTTCATTAACTATGTCCTCTGTTTCCTTAGCGTTAAATATAATTGTCGGACGTTTATACAAGGTGGTTCAAATATGACTGGGACTGATTTTAGAGAGTGAAGCCACAACCCCTACCCTCCTACTTAGGTTAAAACCTATTCAGTTCTGTTTGGGAGTTGCTAGAGTGATGAATGAACAGAAGGTATCATGGAGAAAACGTCCCGTGCGCTGAAATTCACCACAGACTCCAACAATAGTATTGGAGAGAGTATCTTTCACGGGCCCGTGTGTTTGGGTGGTGTAAGTGCTTCAGACAGGGCAGAGAGCGCGTGGAGAATACACCCCATGATTGTCGATTGCGAACATCCGTCACCGAGCCAAACATTGATCGTGCAGACGTGCTTATTTGCGAGAATAGGCGCAGAATTATCAAGAAACTTGCAGCAATGCTGTCCTTCATTGTTGGTAGTGTATAAAACGTGAAAAACCACCTGCACTTTCGCACGGTGGGTACCACGCACTTTGACGGACGTGAACAAAATGCTGCGCATGCAAGCTGCTAATCTTCTCCTACAGAAATTTGAAGACAAAGGTCATTACGTGAGTGGCGGCATACCAGTTCTTCCAAACCCAAGAGAGCGTAGAGGAGCTGTTCGACAGAAAAAGTGATGGCAACGTTTTCCTTAGACTGGCAAGGAGTTATTCATGTAGACTTTATGAAGGATGCCAGAACAGTCAATGCAGCTTATTATTCAGACCTCTTGGTAACAAACGTGAAGGAAAAGATCCGATCCAAATAGAAGACATGTGGAAAGCGAGTAGCCTTCCTTCAAGAAAATACACATACCCATACTGCCAAAACATGGAAACCCTCCGGAAATTGAAATGGAACCTTCTGCCACATTCGCATACAGTCCAGTTTTGCCCCCAAGTAATTTCTCTCTGTTCGGAAGGCTCAAATCAGACTTACAAGGCATGCGGTTTGTGAACAATAACGCCGTCATCTAGACTGTTCGGAAGTAGATACGCCGCCCACCAAAAGCCTTTTTTTAAAAGAATTTAAGGATGCTTCCAGGACGTTGCAAAAATGTGTTGAGTCCGAAAGGGAGTACGTTGAAGACTAACATGTGCAAGTAAGTGTTTGGCAATTTGTTGTTTTTTTTTGTAAAAAAAATCAGTCCCTGCCATATTTGAACCACCTCGTATAATTTTTGCATGTATTTCGTACCCATTATCTGGTTCTCCTGTCAGTTATTTCCACTTATTTGTCTTGGTTTTTAGGACCTCTATTCCATACTGTTGTCTTATTTGCAAGTACTACGTTTTTGCTTTAGTCTTTGTTTCTTCCGATGAATCTTGCTTTTTGTTAAATTGTGTCGTAGCCCGTTTTTCCGTCAGGCGTAGTTTTATTTTTATTACTATGTTTTCATTCCAAACCAACACCCAATTGAGTGGGTTTGGGGCAGTGTTATTGTCCAGGAACTCTTCTGTCGTGATGAAGTTAGCTGTGTCTTCATCATCTGTTGAATGTCCAAGCTAGTTCACGTCGTCTTCGTTTGGCTTTCTTCTTTTGCATTTTAGACCTAAACTTAAGATTATTCTGTTTCTCTTGGATTTTATTTTCGAGTTCAGCTTTCACTGGCGAGCTGGTGATAATAGACAACTTTTTTCCCATATTGTCTTTCGATTTGATGTAAATTGTGATGATACAAAAGCCTCTGGAATGAGAGTAGGTCTGATAGATGTGAAACTGCGGTTGTGCTCAGTCAGTGGACTCAGTTCCCCTGGTGCTCCTCTTGGTTATGCGAAAGCGTGGTCCTCAGTCAATGAAACTTCAGAACCTACAACATTTGATGTGGAAGGACCATCGTTGACTTCTCCTGAAAAAGGCCTGTCGGTAACAATACCTTCTGTAATATCAGCATCCGTGAAGATTTGGTTATTGAACAGAAAAATTCAAGTTTTTATGAAACCAGATTTTATGTTTTTTGGGGGAATTGCTGCATCATGGGTCACATTCACCAAACTTGCGATATCGTAGACAGTGACTGACTTTTCTGGATGAGTCGGCATCCATGTGTCAGCTGCAGCCTTGAATGGTCCCCAAAACAGACTTATCTAAGGACTGCACAGCTTATGGCTACAGTAATAATAGTGACTGTCAATGACTTCAATGGGCAAATGAGCATCTAAGTTGTCATAAATCAGCAGACTTGGATTTTCTCTTGTGCTATATAATAAACCGTTAAAGTGGTCCATCACTTTTGGAAATAACTCTGATGTTAAACACCCTGCAGGATTTGCCAAGCTCAGTGCCCTATAAGGTGCTCCACGAAGCAGAAACTTTCGGGGATAGATGATGGTAGAGGGAAGGAATGTGCCAGCTGCACGAATAATGGCACTAGTTGTAACTAAGATTCTCCTCTCGCCACTGGTGCAGGAACTCACTTGCTTAATCCCTTTTTCTGCTTGGTATTTCGAACAGTCGTTATGTTTGTTTCATCTAAGTTATATATTCTTGATGGATTCATCAACTTTGAGTTTTTATTAAAAACTTTCTTCAGATTAACAAAAAAAGTTTCAACATTGTGCTTATTATAGGAAGTTATTTTTGACAGACTGATAAATAATTTGTTTCTTTTAACATTTTAGAGTTTAATCCATATGACATTTTGGCACATACCAAAATGTAATTTTTGCACACTCCTCATGCTCTGTAAACATTCTATTTACAGTATAGTTTCAGTATCAGTTTCTGGTTCGTTTTTCATTTTGTTCTAATATTACTGCAATGTTGCCCTTGGTATCTCCACCACTTGCTCAACTATTTGTAAATATTTCCCTTTCTTAAGAAACTCCAATGCCTCCTTCATAATTTCCGCACTATAAGTAGCTATTTTTCTCTCTTTAGGCTTCCTTGACATCTAAAAAATACGAACTTATTAATAATAGAACGACATAGATTGTGTACTAATATACAAAATTACAAAACAAATTCAACAATATTACCAACATCGACAATATTTGGATAAAAATAAAGGCTGCTTTAATTCTATAGAAACGGAAAAAATTAAATAATAAAACTTACCTTTCCGTATTTTGACCATCTAAGTCAACGAAACTCTAACTTTTCCCCATAAAAAAGGAAAAAATTGAATAACCCAACACGCTTCCGGCAGACTGCAACCATATTGGACTGGAAACAGTGGTTTTCATTGGCAGCACTGAATGGAAATGGTTCTGATTGGTTAACTCAAACAGTGGGCGAAATTTGAATTGTGTCTCACTGTGTACTGCGTCGCACTGTGTACCACCTTCCTCTAAGTTGCGCTTTAGCGTATTTCAGGGAGTCAGCTTTTATTCCACTAGTCCTTAAGTAAACTTTAATAGGACCAGCCCTTCAAAAGAGTGTCCTAAACGCCAAGGCAGAATTTAGTGACGACGTCACCATATTGGCGGCCCACAGCGTCAAACGCCTTATACCAGCGGCACTCCATTAAACAATAAAATAAATTAGGTTAGCGTCCCTTTAGACAAAATTAGGTTAGGTTAGGTTCCTGTCACCTTTGATAATGTAAGGTTAGTTTCAACTTTGTATGGATAGGTTAGATTATTAACGAAATTTTCAGTGGACGTAACTTTTGCTCTATATGAATCGATTGACGCTAAACCTTACCAATATAACCATTTTTATAAAATTTTTTTACTAATTTATTGAATTTTCAAATTCGGCGCCCATTTATGGAAAACCCTTTACTTATCTTCCCCATTAATTTTCACGTTTTTCTTCTTTGAAAAGCTATAGAATGTGAATTTTCCCCAAATTCTTCATTTGGATTATTTTGCATAAAAAAGTGTAAAAATTGTCTTGGTACATTTTGAGAACCGCTGAACTTCAAGGTGTTTTCCTCAGTTCTATTTTGAATCCTCAACTTCTTGTTGGGTGCTATCGAGACCTGTTTGCACACTACGGGTACTGCCAAGACGAGCGCGACTGGTTGTGTCGAAATCGTGAGTTGAGGTCGGCTTTGAGCTGCCGCCTTCGTGGGTTGCCGCGCGGCGGCCCCCTTCCAATCCGCGGCCCCCGTTTCGGCGGGCCGCAAGGTGGTTCCCGCGAACGGCTCTTAGTCGGACCAAAACAACGGTGGAAGGTGCGCTAGCGACCGGGTTACGAGGTACCACTGCGTGACGCACGCGACAATCCGCGCGGTGACCGCGCTATGGGCAGCCTGTGACGTCGGGCCAGCGCGTCCACCAGCAGTCCCGCCGAGGGCGTGCGGACGTGTCAGTTGCCGCAGGTGCGACGTTGCCAGCGAGGAATGCGAGCTGGGCGCGCCGGCGACGCGTGGTAGCGCCCGCGAAAATCGAGCGAGAGCGCCGCGTATTGATTTCTCCGCGAGCCGCCGCGATTCGATCTGCGGGACCTGGGGGACCGCCGCCGCCGTTGAGGTGCTGGCGCGCGATGCGCGGGTGCGCGCGGCGTGTCCTTGGCGCGGCGGAGCGCCTGGTGTGAGTGAGCAGTGCGTGCGCGAGGGTGAGATGCTTGTGCTATGATATGGCGGACCAGAAGCCCTTGTACTCGACATGCGTGGCGATCCTGGGGTTCGTCTGCTTCGCCATTGGCGCCACGGCCGTCGGGCTGCCCGTGTGGGGATACTTCCAGAGCCCTCGCAGTAACGGTAGGTGTAGATCCGCTGTTGCAACGTTTCGCAGCGCGCTGGAAAGTCTGCACTCGTCATGGTGCTCGCTCCATTGGAATTGTGTTAGAAAGTTGAATGATCTGTGGTTATTTAAATCGCCAATGCCGTTCGGCTCACATGGTCTATCTGCGCTCGTTAAAGAGCAACCGGAGGTCTGTTAGGAGGTCTTACGAAAAAGAAATTAACTGAAGTTTAAGGAATAACGAAGGCGATCGGGAATAAGATAAACTTTTCTTTGAAAAGCTGGAAGATATAGAACACTGGTGGGAACAAAAGATCATTGACAAGCGACAAGGTTTTTCATTGTTCCTTTCTATGGTCTATTTCTTCAGCTTCTTAGCCAGGACCTGATGAAGGTTTTTGGCGCCATAGGCTCACAATTTTCACCTGCCTTTCCTTTGCGACGTCAAAAAATTACGAAGAAGTTGATTGTCCAGACAAAATATGTATTTGATTTTTAATTTTCCTTACATAAACACACTTCAATACAATGTTTATGTACATTCACACTTCAATGAGGAAAAATAAAATCAAATGTCCAATTCTTTTCCTGACTTTGGAATTAGCAAACCTCTGAACTGCCTTCAAAAGAAAGACGGTTTTTCTTTATCAATGTTGATCTCGAAAATGTTTCACTCTTTAAAAGGTGAAGAGGGTCGTTCTAAAGTATAGTCAGTAATTGCCATACTTAGGAAATTAGGAAAAAGTAGACTCGTAAGTTCCATGACTTCAATAATACTAGGAGTCTTGTGGTTCTAATTGCGTTTTTGGTTGGGTATTCTTCTCTTCTTTGTCAATACTTTTGATTCTTAAAAACGCTACTAAATGCACACATTCCCCTGGGAATGTTTATCTAAATCGGAAGCATAGTTTTCAATAGCTGACCTGCCCTCTCCCATAACATGTAATTTTCCATTTGAGTGATCTTCTACAGAAATCCGAAATCCTCATATATTCTGTAGAGAATTGACTGCAGCATAATATGTTTCTAAAAGAACTTTTGGCTTCCTCTTTCTTATAATGTCAGTTTTGCAGACGTCAGTTTACACTCAATTTTGATTTGTTTTCTGGCCTTGGAAACTGATCTTTGTTTCGAAGAGTGTTTATAAAAGCTTCTAAAGGTACTGTACAGAGTAATGACTTTTGTTGTGTCTGTACTTTCTCCTTGAAGCCTTTTACTTACCACTCGAGCCTGTATAAAAACATTGTTCTGGAAAGATATCATTAATGCCGTTTCAAGACTCTTCAGTTTTTTCAATACCATACTGTGCGTCCCCAGTTTGATCACTGTTACGGATAATGTGTGTTAAAGCATCTAGAACTTTATAGTACAATTCGTCGAATACTTGACTTGGCATCAGCCCGGTGCTCTATCGTGTCATCGACAAAGTATTTAAAGATGAGGAATTTTTTAAGGTGAGACTGCAAAATGTTCCACCTTTCTGGTTGAAGAACTAAAAAAGCTATATTTTTGTTACTCTAAAAGAAAAACTCAACAGAGTACTTGCTGCCCTCTACAGCTTCAGAACCAACTACTTGTTGTCATAGACGTGCTGGTATTGTCATAGATGTGTCCTCTACAGTTATTTAAATCAAGACTTCAAAAATCTGCAGTTGACATTACAGCTTTCGCCATCTGTTCACCTTTATGGCCATAGTTAGAATAAACGTCAAAGATAGTTCAACCGGGTTCGCAAGCGTACCACAAAAGGTAATTGGTCTCTTTGCGACATATCTGGCGTTGCGTCCACAATTATGGAATAATTTACAATCTCTGTTTCAACTTGGTCCGCTAACTGTATAATGAATTTATTGACAGTTATGTTTGATTAGTATGAAGGAACACTTCTTTTCAATTTTCAAATTTTGCTGCATGATCGTCCATAAAGAATCGAATTTTGAAAACAGTTCTACACAGCCAAGAAAGTTACCATATAGTACTTCACTTTCACCATGAATTGGCAGTCTACGGAAAGCTAAAAACATCAAAACTTTAACAACCCCCCAAAGAACAATTACAATACAATACAAAGCTTCTTCCTTGTACTGTTCTATCAATCTACATTCCACTCTTTGTGAAATTCGAAACTTGACTTTTACTAAACAAATGCACCCTCTGTGCTCAAAGTTGTTGTTATGTTTGTTCATTATATGGTTATTTTGTTTTTAAAAATGATGAATATACGATTTTCAAATTTAATAGTTATCACTCTTTAAAGTTTTTCTGATTGAGGTCACTGCGCTCCCCCTAAATCTTGCCTACGGGTTAATCAGGTTTTGTTCTTAGCATTATGTTGGATCTGGATTTGTACTATATATTTAATCTTTTGTGGGTTGATATATTGTACCCTATTTGTTTGGCAGGTTGTTCACAAACCATAGTATCTTTTTAAATTTTTTTGGAGGGAGGGGGCAAAATATTAAAAAGCAGATTTGTGGTCACGCTAATCTTCCTGCAACATTTTATTTCAAATAATCTCGTGGTCTAACAAACTTAATGGTATTAAATGGCCTTTGGTCGGTCAAAGAGGAACATCATTGTTTTATCTTTAACTGAAACGAGTATTAGCGCAAGTGATTCTTAGTAGGTAGAGTTCAATAATATCTGCAATTACAAGAGATGCTACTTTTCCAATCAACATTTCAAAATTTATCTGTGTTAACCTACCGTATTAGTTAGTTATGGATTGATACTTCACCTTCATTCCTCAGAGTGTCATACTGGTTTTTGATTTCGCCTCAATATTTACGAATCGCGTATGGTCTTGGTATGGTCGAACTTTAGGACGTGTTTATTGTTAATTGAAGATTTAGGGGTTTAGAATTTACTTTTAACCCATTCAATTTAAACTATGGAGGGTGGCTGATATTGAATTTCGGAGTTAAAAAATAACACCCATTTTCTTCCACTTTTCGATGTAGTTCTTCCATATTTTTTACATCTTGTGGTACTTAATATAATTTGTGAAATAATTGGTTGTTTTTCTTCTACTTAATGTTTCAGTTGTAGTATCGTACCAAAACGCAATATGGTCAAATGTATGAGATTTAAACTTCCGTTTTTTCAACTAGAGTTTGTCTTATTTAGTAATTTTACTTTTGTTGCTTGACTTTACTTTGAAGAGCAAATTCTACGTTTCCCATGTTGTTTATGTAAAGTTTTAAAATGGTGTTCTTTGGTTTCAGGTGATTTTTAGTTGCTGGTTGCACTATATACTATACTTGCTTGAGTAGTTGGTAAATTATTGTAAATAGCTTCCTAATGATGTTTTCCTTTTGGCACAATTCTTCCACTTAATCATTTTCTTTAATTTTTCTCTTGGTTTGGTGTATCTTCATTTTGGTTTCTTTTTCTTTCATATCTAGTGTGTCCACAATTCTCCTTGTTATTACTCCCTATGTCTTTATATGTCTCTGCAAGCTTTTGTGTTTAAGATATTTATGGTAATGGACTAAAAGGAAAGCATTATAATATTAGAATTATTTTCCACGCTATTAAAAATTTATGTTAAAATTTTTAGTGCTTTTATCTGTTTCTGATCCAATAGATCTTTCCAAATATTAGAGAAATTTATTCATTTTAATATGTTTTGCCTATAATGTAAAAGTCTTTAGACTCCTCATATATAGATACTAAATACATCTTTTCGCTTTTACCCTCCAATAGAACACTATACGTGACCTTCACTATGGTAGAAATGGTATTTGTCATTTGTAATCATGTTATGCACAAAGAGAATCAAATTTTAGAGCGTGGTTTAAAAGACGACAACTTTGAAATAACTAATTGCATTGTTCATAATTTTAGTTGGTAATTGTTTAATATCTTAACACTTAACCTTGTTACAACTTTTTACAGTTCGGCATTTTTGAATGCCCTTAGCAAGCTCGTGAACTATTTAAAAGGATTGACTTTTGAGTGAGCTTCTCCTGCTTTCTGTAATCACTGACGTACTCTAACTACACATCCTTCCAGTCCCCTTCCTATAGCACGTTACATTTTGCAAGATATTTCGACAGACATCTCTTTAACGCGCCATAAAAAGGAATTATATGGGTCCTGAAGGAATATTACAAGCAAATTAGGGCGCTATAAAATAACTCCAGCTTACATTTTCAACCAACATTCTCACTTTAGGGTATCTATTTTGTTTCCTTGTTTTACAACTATCTAATGTGTCCAAATTCTCCTTAAACTCAACTAAACAATTACCAGGTCTTGCATTTTGTGTCTAAGAATTTATGTAATGGATAAATGTCTTCACTGTAATGTGTTTGTTCCACGCTATCAACTCTTTAGATATCTTTAAAGAATATTAATTCAGGAGCATGACTTTCCAAATTAATTAATCTGGGAGTTTTTTGAAAGTATTTAATAGTCGAACAATTGTCTCAAAGGTTGTATCGTAGACTTTGCCAGAAACTCGATGGAAATATTATATTTCACCACGATTTTCACTACAGGAGTTATAGAAATTCCATCTGCTACTAGAAGACGTATTTCATAGAATGAAATTAGCAGAAATTAATTATTCCTGAGTTTTCCTGGCTAAAATTGCGACTACTTTTAAATGAACTATCATTTTCATAATTTTAGTTGGTAATTTTATGGGCTAATTAAAATATTTTATTATTTTCTTTCACTTCTTTATTTTTTGTTATGTTGATTCTATTGATGTTAGAATACTATGCGATATTTGATTTAAATTGTATAATTCAGAAGTTAGTAGTGACTTATATGTTCCAGCTATTCCACCAATTATATCTTATTAGAGAACGTTTAAATAATTAGGGTTTGGTAATGCTTGCAAGACATTGTAAACCGCCATAAAAACTTTTATTTTCTTTGGGTCTGTTCAAGTTTTACAAGCAATTAGCTAGGCTAAACGTCCTTCATGCGTAGTCTAATTTGATTGTTTTTTTTTCAACAAAATTAAGATAATTGCAATATGTCTTAGATGTGGGGGAGAAAAAATATCAAGTGTTTATTGACATTGTCATTTCATATCATCGATCGGATTGAACATATCGACGATCTTTGTGTTTTTCAATTGATTTATAAAATGTCTTAACTGTTGAGACGATTTTGGAAATTGAATTTGAGGTTTTTGGAGAAAATCAATTTTTTTTTAATTGTCGTAAAGGCGTTTCTTCTATTATAGGACGATGATGAATTAGTCCAAATTATAATTAGTTTAATTTTGCTGTTATCACTGTAGGTGAAGGCGGATGGAAAAGCACTTTCTTGCCCGTAGGTCTTCGTCGTTTTTGATCGAGTTCTTTTTCGAGCATTCCTATTATTGTTTTTCTTCCCCCAAGAGGTTGGTCGGGATGGCTCTTACAAATCCTAAGAGGCTGTGGCCAGCATCGTCTCAGCCGATAGAGTCGTCTTTGCTTTTTTCAATGCGCCTTTACCTCTCATTGTTTGTTTTCACTGCTGCTTTACGTCGTGTACATTTCGTCCACCGCAATCAATTCTTGCAAGAAATTGTAGTTACACATTTCTAAATATTCAAGAATTTTTTCAACTGAGATGTCTACCACGTCGGTTATTTCACATAGTTTTTCAACTATGCTTTTATTTCAAGAGTGAAATTTGTCTGTCGTGAGATTACCAAACAAATTGCAACGCCATCTAATAGAAATTTACCTCAATTATCAAACAATCCTCGTATTTATCTAAAGTGCTACTAATAGAATTTGACTTGGTAAATGTAGCAAAAGCTGGCTTGTCGAAGATAATCTAAAATGCAACTATAAACTCCACTGACGTTTTAATATTTAAAACATACGTTTGCAATGTGCAATTTGAAATTAATAACGAGAATAAACAATCAGCAGTAACTATAATGAGCTGCGATGCTCGTGCAACACATTTGCATTCAATTAAACAATTTGCTATCGCTTCATTAATATTTCGATTAATTTCTTTGCGTAATTTCAGCTGATGACTAACATCTACTGCTCGGCTGCACACAATAAAAATCGTTTCGTCAGCAAGCAACAACCAGGAATTCTTAAAGAAAACTTTAAAAAACTGCAATTTTTGCAGTATTGTAGGAGATTATTGCAACAGAATACTCTTGCAGTCGCAGCTTGAAAGATACTCGTTTAACTAAAACTTATAGTGTTGACCTAATGTAGTAAGGAACTAAAGGTGAGAAAATTTAAAAAGAATTATGAGCAAATAGCAAGGAATGAACACAAATAAATTACATTTAAGAAAAAGATTAGCAAGATTCCAATCAAAGATTGGTCATGGAAGACCGCTTAATATTTATGACGACAGATGAAGAACTAACTCCAACTAACAGTTAATATCACCTCACAAGGAATATAAGACATAGTGAAAACTCTACAAAACAATATATCCTTTGGACCAGAAGGTATAGAGCCAGAACTTATGAAGTACGAAAAAATGGTTCCATATAATTCAAAGAATGTTTGAGAGAGCTATTAAGGGAGACACTACCACAGTAATAGTCAGAAGCGCACATATCATTGAATTTAAAAGAGGTAATAGGAAAATACTTACAACTAAAATGTGAAGGCTTTATGGAAAGTTAAATGGGAAAAATGAGAAGAGAACATAACAGAAAAATATATGAAACTTAACAAATTGATAGTAACAACCAAAAACATATACCAAGAAAACATATATAAGAAGGTTTCTACGGGGTTGCTCAACATCTCCAACGCTCTTCAGGATTTATCTTGAAGTGACGTTAACACCCTTGAGCCAAAATGCAAAGGCATTGGGGTTCCAATTATAAATGCATACCTCTAAACCTTTAAACTAAAAGTTTTGCCGATGATCAGGTTGTAGTTGCGAAAGTAAAACGGCTTTAGTTCGATTGGGAAGATTTTCTAATGAAGAAGGATGTCAGCGAAAGTAACGAATTGGAGTCTGACATAAGAAGAAAGCAAGGAAAGCTCCTTTAGAGAAATTTGTAATCTCAGTTCCCTTTAAAGCGTCGTTTGCATTGTTCAAAGTATTATGCAACATCCTAATAGTCTCTTTCAAAGGTGACTTATATTTTGGAAATAATCAGAAGTGTGGGGAGGCTTGTCGTGGCAAATTAGAAAACCTAATTTGGAACGACTGAGCTTTTGTTTCACACACTTTAGTTCTTGGAATCTCCAACTCATCTCTTCGGACTGACAGTCGCTGACCTTTGTTGGTTGTAATCCATACATGTTCAACATTTTCAGATTCTCTGTTCTTTGTTGGTCTTCCAGACGGGGATGTCTGAATCGTTTATACCATGCCTTTATTTATACTGCACTCATTGCACTCTCAGAATAGTTTTTGCAGGTAATTGTTCCAGCTGTGCAAAAAATGTGATGACGCTTATGTACTACAAGCAATGACTCTACCAGTGAAGTCGTTCTCATTCCTTCAAGCGCATTATAATCTACCTTTATTATTACATTAAAACTGACTAGATATTTTCGGGATAACCGCAATTTTTGTTTTGCAGATAATACAGTACCTACCTATTGCAAATCACCTTTGACCCAGTTAACGGCTTCTGTTCTTCTGTGTAGGTGCATCAGCTACATTTCATTATAAGGCAGATATCTCAACATTCCTACCAGAGTTATCTACCCTTGTTTCTCACTCATTCTAACGAACGAAAACAAATTATGACTTCACAATAGTCGATTCACTCCATTGGTATGCGATGTAACTTATGAACATTTCAAACGTTAATTTTTTGTTTAATGTTTGCTGCTTGTGACAGCAGCTGGCTGGCTCTACACAAACATGATTCACGTCCAACACTAATGATATTTACGATTATGCACATTGGAAAACAATGGCACCTTGCTTGTTTGATACAATAGCAGGTAGTGAAGGTTGCTCGAAAAAAGTTTTTAATGAAGGTCGAAATGTTCTTCGCTTTTAGTTTGAAGCATAACGAAAACCAACAATTTGTGAAATGAAGGCATTTAAAGCTTACCTACTGTGTTTTGCACTTATATAAGTTAATACCAGAAGATCTTATATTGATATAAATTTAGAATGTGCTAAATATTTTCGCATTCTTTCTGGATTTGACCTTGACTGCTATTCGAGTAAATCGAGAACTTGAGCACGTTATTGGGAATTTTCATACTTAGGCAAACACTGGAGTTGTTTGTCACCCACTTTCATCTCTTCCTACCATTCTCAGTCAATTTTATATTGAGGTTCAGAATATTTCGCCGTGAGACTATCGCATCGCCGTCGAAATTGGCATAATATTTATTCAATATGACGCCAATCTCTCCAAAAGAAACTGATCATAACGTAGAGAACTTCGAACTGGCTGTCGATTTAAATTTTGGCATCCAATGATTGGATTCATCGCCGTCTAGATCTTTTCTACTCCTCATTAGTCATGATGATGAGTTAGGTGCTTAATTTGGCTTCTCTTTTTTTTTCATTGCGAATAGAGGCAAGGCGGATGGCAGTTCTGTTAGGTTATCGCGCAAACGAAAACATAAGTTTCTTGAAGTAGTTGTTGAAGGCAGATTCTCAACATAACTTCCCAAGTAGTGATCAATATAATATAAATTAGCATGACAACATAATTGAAACTTTTCAAAGCTCTAACAGAATAATAATACTGTCTGATAGTCTTCTTTTGATGAGGTTCTTACACAGTGATCAGAATTGCGTGATGGAATCCGATTATTATTCCATGTATTTTGTCAACGAAAATTGTTATCAAAAAGATGTTCCTTAACCAAACCGTTTTATCAGATTTCATTGGTCTTCTCTAAGGGTAGTGGGTTGATGTCGTAGAATATACTACCCGTCTTGACTTATCGCATGAACCTTTGCAAATCAGCAACTCAAATTTATGTTTTAAGATGTTTTGCCTTTGTGGACTTTCGATAACTCACCCTGAATTTTAATAACAAGTCTAGCCAAAACAGGGCGTCCTTGGAGGAGTGGGATCCTCATAAAGGTTATTTCTGGTTGGTGGTCCATCTGCTTAATCAGACTCTCTGCAGTCATGGTTGCAAAGTATTTCTGCAGTTAGGCCTTGAGGGTCGGCTTGCCCTCGTTTGGCCTTCAATAGTTTTCTTCAAAGTAAAGGAGGCTTTACCACACTCTGGCATTTTTTTGCTAGGGGCAGCTGTCCTAACATCAAGAATTTTAGCTAACGACAATTAACCATCTTTTGTGTGTTCATTGATATCAATATTTTTGCATACTTTTACACTTAGTCATACTGCCTAGCTCAGTCGGCAACTTTTATGTAGAAATATCGTCTTGTAAGTTTCCTACTGGTAACGGAAAAATCACTAAATGTAACATGCTGAAGAGGATTCAAAAATTTGTTATGAATGGTAGGGGCCATTACTAAAGGCGTCGCTAAGTAATTGTCAACGGAAGCTATATTTCTCAATAATTTAAGTCGAATATCTTTTTCGCAAGGATCTCTTTCTTCTTTAAAAGAAGAAACTTTCAAGTTAAGTTGAAGTGAAAGAGGTCCAAAGTCTCTTGTTCTTTTTCAATATCTTCGTGAGGGTCTTTTTGTTCTTCTTTTTAATCTTTTCATTGTGCACATTTTTTTTGTTAGTCTCGTCAATTTTATTCTGATCATTTAATTGCTTTCTTCCTTATTTGTTTTTCGACCGATTGTACTTCTAATCTCTGTTTTACTTTATCATATCTGAGTTTATCTAATTTTTTTAATTTTCTTTGGCTTTTCCTATTGCCACGCTTAACCTCCAATACTGCATCTCTTTGTTTTGTGTATATGTTTTCCACTTTACTATTGGTCGACTTTTTCTTTCTCTGAGCAACTGCTTTTCCAATAGTCTCGTAATTTTAATTTCTTTAGTTGTTTTTCATCTGAATATTTTCATTTTTTAATTGTTTTTGTTTACTAAGTCTATGATTTTACGTTCTTAGCTCTTTTGTTTCTTTCTTGTTTTCTATTTGCTCTTTTTTAATTTGTATGATCCAAAATTTTAATTTTCTTATTCCTTTTATCAACATGCCTATTTTAATTCCTTCTTTTCTGAACTCGCGTTTTATTACTCGTAATTTCTCAGTTATTTTAGTTTAATTAGATGGAAATTACGAAGACTTTTCTGTACAACAGTTTTTGAACAAAATTTTTTTTTATTGGTGTTAACATGTAAAAGAAAATGACAAAAACGTTTTGCGTAAATTTATATCAGCGTGAGACTTTCCGACATCCACTTATATGCAAAGCGCAGTATGTAGACTTTAAATGTGTTCATTGCACTTTTAGCCAATTTTAATTCTACATCATTGCTATCATTAAGTTTTATTAGCTAGTGTCTTTATGTACGTAAAGAACTACTTTGACCTCAATTAAAAACCTTTTTAAACCAACCTTTACACCACCTGCTATTGTATCAAACAAGCAAGGTGTCATTAATTCCAATGTGTATAATCGTAAATATCGTTAGTGTTGGACGTGAATTATGTTTGCTTAGAGCCAGCCACCTGCTGTTAAATAAAAAATTAATGTTTAAACTTTTATAAGTTACATTGCATACCGAGAGAGTGAATCTACAACTATTATAAAGTCATACTTTATTTTTATTCGTCAAATATACTAGATATACTAAGTGATAATTATGAACTGTTGTGTATTGCAAGGGTAGAATGATTTTACAGCCACGGCGAAGGACGCTGTTGAGTGGCAGTGGGTAGGTATTATAGTAAAATAGTCGTAAAACTAGTGATGGAGTATTACCTACGTCATATATATATTAGATACGAGTCCTATCCCAAAACTTTCGAACCATTGTCAATTTAACGATGAGAATGCACTGCGTGATTAAGTTGGGAGCTAGACGCCGGTGAGAGAGTCTGTGTAGTATATGATCGTTGCATTTTCAATGACTGAGCTACAAAAACTATTCGGATGATTCACAAGACTTTAGAAGACGACGCAACGAGTGCAACACGAACAAAGGCCTATTACAAGCGATTTAAAGATGATCTGTTGTAAGTAGTCTGCGTTCTGGAGAAGCAGCAATGAGTAAAGTATCGAAAAATGTTAAACAAGCTACAATTAACGAGAATTGGGGACTGAAAAATCTAAGATTTAAACTAAAATGCGGCATTTTGATAGATCTTATCGTTAGAAGCAGGCTGCTACCAATTAAAAAAAATTTAAAAAAATGAAGAGTGTGAGATCCCAAGGTGCTTTTTTTGAAATCTATAGATTTTTTCTGTTATTTTTTATACTACATATCTTGATACCTTCGGAACAGATTTTTTTATTTTATTAAGAGTGCATATAATCTACTATATACAATCTAAGTGAGTAATAAGCAAATCGTATGATAAAGTAGAAGACTTGAGGGAGGTCCGTCCATTGATGTTACTCCCAAATAGGAGGCTTACGCCTGGTTGGGTTGATGGGCGAGGTCATGCGGCCATTGGCGATGCAGTCTTCTTGTTACTACTGGTTCTTGGGATAGTTGATGAATGAGCTCGTTTTCATGTCCCACGAGAGTATGTTGATAGGAAGTTGCTAGTATTTCGCTGGAGACATATGCGATCCCTAGGTCTTCGTGGAAGGTCTGGTTGGTAACGTACCAAGGGGCATTTGACATCAGACGGAGAGTCTTGGACTGAAAACGCCGCAAGATTTTAGTATTTGACGGCTTGGTGCAACCCCATAGTTGAATGCCGTAGATCCAAATTGACTTCAGGATGGCGTAGAGGAAAACTTTGTTTTTGATGGTTAACTGCCAACGCCTTCTAAGAAGCCAGTTCTTTTACTTTGATGTCGAGATGATTTCTTCTTGCCTTTATGTGAGTCTTCCATGTGAGTTTCTGGGTAAGATGCATCCCTAAAGATTTGACCTCTGGTTTGACTGGTATAACTGTATTGTTAATAGTGACTGGTGGACATGTACTTCACTTGTTTGTGAAAGTGATGTGGGTGGATTTATCGTTGTTGACGGAAATTCTCCACTTGCTGTACCAGTCCTGAAGGACTGGAGGTTAAAGTGGTTCTGGAGGTTTTCAGATGCCATGAGAGATGAATTGTTAATAGATAACATAGCTGTGTCATCGGCGAAGGTGGCGATCTCTGTGTTGGCTGTAGTAGAAGCGTCTGATATAATAGAGGACCCAGAACACTGCCTTGTGGTACAGCAGCAGATATAGGTTGATAGTTTGAGAATAAATTGTTGATTCTGGCTTGGAAGGTTCTGTCGCTTAGGTAGGATTTCACTAATAGGAAAATTTGGCCGGAAAAGACTGTCTTAATTTTGTGTAGTCGTCCCAAATTCCATACTCTATCGAATGGTTGTTTGATATCCAAAAAGCTGCAGTGCAGAATGCCTTGGCTTCTAGTGATTGCATGATTTTGGTAACAATCCTGTGGGTTTGCTGTATTGTCAAGCGTCGCTTACGAAAACCGTATTGGTAAGCTGGTATGATTTGGTGTAAGTCGACTGTTTCTTCTATTCTTTTTAGCAATAGTCTTTCAAACATTTTAGACAGGAGAGGAAGGAGATTTATAGGTCGGTATAATGTGGGCTTGGCTATCACTGTGATTATAGCATACTTCCACTGGAGGGGAAAGTAACAAAGCCGTAACATGCTGTTGTAGATGGTAGTCAGCAGTACTAATGTTTTCCTGGGTAGATGACGTAAAATTTGTCTTGTTATTAGGTCGTAGCCTGGGCATTTATAGACATTGCTGTAGTTGAGTTCCTGTTGAACTTCGGCTCGGAACAGATGACGCAGATCAAAATGTATTCTATCTGGAACTAATAAAGGTGTGGAATTATTTAACACATTCCCGCGCATGTAACGCTAAGTTATTAGTATGCAGATTTATGCGAATTTGGAAGTTTCTCTGATAACATTTTGACGCAAATGACGCCAAAATTAGGCCAGTATGAAAGGTTAATGACAATAAGTGCATCGCGGAGTGAGCCGGTTTTACTGTTAAGTTAATGGGTTATGCAGACGTCCGAGAGTGCATTTTAATGTAGAATTCGTAATTGAAGTACAAATGACTTCAGCCCGCTTGCATAGACCGAATGTGAATATTACGCCGTATGACGTGTTTGGCTAATGCTATTACTTGTTACTGAAATTAAAAGGAAGCTAATTATCAAAATATATTACATTGAAAGCAAACTTAAGAGTACAAGGGATTTACTGGAATTAATATTTATAATTCCTAGGAATTTTTTATTTTATCTGCATGTCCACAATTTGTACAATAATGTGGGGCTAAATTTGTTTCTTTGAAAATTCGTGCTAAAGTGGAATTAAAAAACTTATAAGACATACTGTGGTAAGCACAAGTTTTGTACTTGAATTTTTGCTAAGAATGTAGTCTCCTATGTTTATTTTTTTGCATATATTAGCACTAAAAATGTGGTGATGAATTTAGCACCCAAAAAATACAGAAAGGGTGGTGCAAACTAAAAGTCGCATTTGAATTTTACATAAAACATCTATTGCATTGCGTTTGTGATTGCATTTCTGTTTTCTATTAATGCACACAATCCCCGATTAAATATATAAAATTGTGTTTGAGAAATGGCCACTTCGCCTTCGGCTGCAAATGTTAGTTATATTCACAAAATTTCTGTGATGTATGGCAGGTGGCACCGTCTTGCTGGATCCACATTCGCCCAGTTATTGTCTTGTAAAATGCGCCTCATCGATAAAGATGATTTTTGGACTAAACTGAAAATCTAGTTCATTATACTCTGAAAACCAATTAACGAATCTTCAACGGTGAGGATGGTCAACAAACTTAAACACTTACATCTATTGTAGGTATATACAGGTCTCTAGTGAGTATTCGCTAAAGGGAGCCTTTTGAAACTTCCAATTGTTATGCACGATGCAGAGTCGATACTTTGACTAACTGTGGCAATACTCTCGTGGGACCTTACCCCACGCTGATACTTATGTTTTGCAACCATTGCCGATCCAATTTCATCAAATTTTGTTATCAATCAAGGTCTTCATATACTGTGTTTAAACAATAATAACGTAACGTATTCGCTCTCCACAGTGGTGAATGTGGAAATTACTTATTTATTTTATTTACAAGTTATCAAAATTATTTAGCAATATTTATGTATCCAACACAATTAGAAACGTAAAATTACACTGTATTTATCTGTAGTACAATTTATGTTGCCCTTGTTTCACTTCTGGCACTCGAATTTCCAGCTGCGCGATATTTATGCCTATTTAGGGTTCACTAGAAGGGACTGGAAACGCCAGCCTGAAAACATCTGGAATGTTTGCCTTATATATAACTTATATTTGCTCATCCGGAAGAAATGGCGTAGGCCAGTGTTTCTAAAGGAGAACGATAATAATCCCTTGGGGAGGGTGGTGGGCGCTTGAAAAATTGAAGGGGAACACTAGTCTTAGTGGATAAAAACAAATGTTTTGATGCAAATTTCACCAACTTAAAGAAGGGGATGTTTAACAACTTTTTTCTGGTACTTAAAGGAACTGTAGGGCAAATAAGTTTCGGACCTGCCAGTGTAGGCTGAAATGAAATGTATATGGTTTTTGCGTCTGATATCCACTTGTAAGTACTTTTTATGCGATTATTATCTTGGTAAATTATTATTGGGGAAAGACCTGACAGATATGGAGGAAAAATTGTGAATTTTTAAGGCGTGTCCGTGGCATTTTCAATGATAATTCAGAAAAATAACTATTGAATAAAAAAAGTGTCCGAGTTGGATTACAAAAGTCCAAACATATCACTGCATACTATAGTCAACAACAATTCTTTTTGGTGGGTAACTTTAGGTACTTTCTGAAGGCTAAATAAGTAAAAAAAGAAAGAGAACGCTTACTGATCCTTCCAGTTTCCAATAATTTCTCCCGTCTCTCTTTTTTCTCCAGTCTCTTTCCTCTATGATCTTTTTTCCATTATTTATTCTATCCTTTTCCTTCAGCTTTTTTATGTTCACTACGGTTTTGGGAAATCGAATTAATCCATCTCCTCCATATTCTGAACAAGTCCTTACCTCTTCAAATGCACTTTTTGCATCTTTCACTGAATTTGAGATTCTTCTAAACACCTTTAGTAATCAATTTCGGCTCGTTTTCATTCTATTAATCTATCCATCGTTGCACTAGTGACCATTCTATTCTTATTTACATGGACCCCCCAAATAAGTATAGGTATAATGATGATAATTTTTAATTTTACTCATTTTCTAATTCCAAATCTTTAGTTTTTCATTTTATTACTAATTTTCCTTTATATTCACATTTACTTTCGACTCACACTTTTTGTAGCCTTGAACTAATTTTTGTACTATGTATTGTAAGTAGTGTTGATCCTGTAGTATAAGGACTTAATCGTCAGCAAAGTATAACGAATAAAGGGTAATGTCAGATATTTCTATTATCGTTTTTCTCCATGTATTTTAAGGAGGGTGGGCAATATTGCACACCCTTGTCGTAATCCCTTACTTATTTTAAAGACATCGTATCTTTACCCTTGATATTTAATTTTTCTATAAATTTTGCACTGCTCGAATTAATGTTGTTTTAATATTTTCAACTTTTAACGCTTCGCAAATGTCTATTTTTTCTGTATGTTTTGGGGCAGAGTGCATATATTGTTCCTACATGATCTTTCGTCTGCAAATCTACTGTGTTGTTTTAATTCCCACTTTCTATGCTCTTTTATTTTATTTTGTAACTAGGGGTTGCCCGCCAAAAGGTGTTTTTGGCGTCTTAGGCTGACAATTTTTACCCGCCTTTCCTCAAATTTTTACATGGTGGGAATGTATAAATATTTAACTGGATCGGCTTTTTTCCTGGATTGGCAACATGGCAGCAAATGAAATGGGCGTGACAGACGCGCATTTTGCGTTCGGCAATGCAGTGGCCCGATGATAGCCGCCGCCGCCCGGTCATTCGACAAGGTGCACGAACGACTAACGGACTTCCTCGGGTAAATTGAGCGCTCTAAGCGCGGAACGCCAAATTTGTATCCGCCGTCTTTGTTTACTTTCCGTTCAAATATATAGGCTGTCTTGTTTACTACGCACGGAGCTCCTCGTGTAAATCAAGGGCCGAGAACCACGCCACATTTCTTTGTTTACCTTCTGTTTAGTGTCTAGATAGATATGCGTCTCAATATGCGCCCATTTTACTTAGTATACTTGTTACTGATATTTCTTAATAATTTTTATATTCGTTTTTTTTTATATATCGATGTTGTGTGCTTTCCATTTGTTATTTTATTTATTAGTGTTGTTATTACTTTGAAAAGGTTATTCGTGCCTTGTTTTATTAACGCCAGCGGAATATTTTCTAGCCCAGTCACTCTACTGTTTCTGTTTCTTCCACTGGTTGGAAGTGTGGCCTATTTTACGTTCTCGCTAGTACTCTTCCTTTTGTTTTATAAATATTAATGATAAATTATATGAATTTTCTTGTGGAATCTAAAGCTCTTCAGAAACCGACTTGCTTCTCAAAATATGATTTTTCCTATATGAGTTTCCAGTTCTCTGGATTTTTTTCTCATATTTTATGCCTTTCTTCTGTTTAGTCCTGTATTTATATGTTTATCTACTTTATTTACTACTGAACTTTGAATTGTATACGATATATTTTACTCTTTCACTATTTTGGGTTGATTGTTGAACGGCGAACTGAAAAACTATATAAGATGGCTATTGGTTAGGTACATAGAAAGGAATTGCATATTTAGTGACTATTTAGAGCACTTGATTGGCGCTTTTGAATTTGAAAAAGAAACAATGCTAAATATAAACTTGAAATCCGCTAAGGCTAATCTGTTGCCTCTTTTAAGACTGCGTGACGTGTGCATGTTGTAAAAAAATATTTTTTGGAAAAAATATCGCAGAAGATTTTGAAATATGATTTTTTCTAATTGAAATGCTTTCATGGTCGGAATCTTTGGCATCATATTGACTATTGTTGAGTTATCGAACTCGATGTTTCGTCCACATCCACGATGGACATATTAAAGAGAGGAACTTTGGTAAAAATTTAGGATCCATACTCCGACCACAACCAATATGAACTGCATTAAATATCTCGCATATTAAATCTGATGTTAGCATTTTCATTAACTTAAAGGAGGAAATAGGCGAAAATGGGTCACTAGTGATTCTAATTTATACTTTGTTGGTTTTATCTACGCTCTTTTTAAGGTTTACATATGAGTTTCTGTGTTTTTTTACAATCGTTTGTAGTTATTGTTCTGCAGACTAGAAAAGGTAATAATTTAAGGTTCAATAGTTCCCAAGAACGCAAAAATTATTTGTTAGATAATTTGCATTGCTAATTTATTTATGGGCCTGTCTTAGTTGCGTAGGTAACGAACCAAGCATATCAACGAAATTTGACCCAAAGCATCTTCGCAACAGCTAAAACAACTATTTTAGATAACGTTTGAACATTTGAAACGACATGAAATCTCCGGTCACTTGAGACCCGGCTTCCGCTTTCTGACGAAGAAGATATCTGACATCAACTAATGCTTTCCAGCTGACTGCAAAGGCTATTTAAAGAAGTACACTGATACTAGACTATGTAATATGATCGTATCCGCCGCCATGAACTCTTATTGTAGATACAATTAACTATTTTAATGAATTTTATTGTGATGGAGTAATTGTAAATGTTATTGGCTTACAATAATATTTAATCTTCTAAAGAGAACAGAACAATTTTTAAGTTAAATTGGAAATGTTTGGAAAAAAGCAGTGACAGAATCGTGAGTAACCTAATGACTTGAAGAATTATGTATTCATAGTCAAAGTTACTTACAGGAACTTTGTTTGGAATCAAATGGTTTAGTAAATTGTACTTTACTGTGGCTGTATATATGTGGAGGTATAGAACTTTGAAATGGAATAAAACAAAGATGAACTTTTTAAATTGACATGAAATTTACTTTATTCGAAAGATAATCTTCTGGCATTATAATTTAAATATGACTTTTGCAATATGACCGCCACGGCTGGCTCGGACGTAGTCTAATCTGGAGGTCCAATTTTCGATGACTTTTTCCAACATTTGTGGCCGTATATCGGCAATAACGCGGCGAATGTTGTCCTCCAAGTAGTCAATCGTTTTGGGCTTATGGGCGTAGACTAGCGACTTCACATATCCCCACAGAAAATAGGCTAGCGGCGTTAAATCGCACGATCTTGGAGGCCAATTCACGTGTCCGAAACGAGAAACTATGCGGTTACCAAACGTTTCCTTCAATAAATCAATTGTGGCACGAGCTGTGTGACAAGTTGCGCCGTCTTGTTGAAACCACAGCTCCTGCACATCATGGTTGTTCAATTGATGAACGAAAAAGTCAGTAAGCATGGCTCTATAGCGGTCACCATTGACTGTAACGTTCTGACCAGCATCGTTTTTAAAGAAGTACGGACCAATGATTCCACCAGCCCATAAAGCACACCAAACAGTCAGTTTTTCTGGATGTAACGAAGTCTCAACATACACTTGAGGATTACCATCACTCCAAATACGGCAGTTTTGTTTATGGACGTATCCATTCAAACAAAAGTGAGCTTCATCGCTAAACAAAATTCGCTTATGAAAATCGGCATCAACGGCAATCTTGTTTTGGGCCCATTCACCGAATCTACGCCTTGCTAGGTGATCGTGTGACTTAAATTCTTGCGCGAGTTGGATTTTGTAAGCACGCAAACCAAGATCTTTTCGCAAAATCTTCCATAAAGTGGATGGACACATATCCAATTCCTGTGCACGATGGCGGATAGACTGATTCGGGCCTTCCTCTACGCTACGCTCTACACCAGTAATGACTTCTTCGGTACGCACTGTACGACGTCTCTGTGGATGCGTATTATAATTTAGAGTAAACGTGGTGCGAAAACGTTCCATAGTTAATCGAATTAATTGCTCTGATGGACGATTATGTTGACCGTAAAATGGACATAGTGCGCGATACGTATTTCGAACAGAACCATGATTTTCAAAATAAATTTGCACAATTTGGAAGCGTTGTTCAGGCGTCAGTCTATTCATGTTGAAATGCCAAACCAAACTAAACATAAATCACTTGACAGCTGACAAAATGGCGGCCAGTTAAAAAAGTGTTGCCAACTTAAAGTTTTATACCTCTATAAAAAACACCCGTTATAAGATAATTCGGTTCCCTTATAAGGATTTCCAACGCTAACGCTGAAATATGTATCGAAACAAAATTGTCTCATTATTTTATTGTATCCTAGATTCTAAGAAGATTCTTTCGCCTAGTCTGTGAACAACAACGACCTTTTATCACTCAGGTTCGTGAGCTTGATTTGAAATATTGTTGTAGTTCACAGTTTTACTTTTTTTCTTATAAACGGATGTTTTGCAATGGTCTTGTTGACATGTTGAGAACCTCATTTAAACGGTAGCCCTCACAGCCGTTACCTATGGCGTCCTGAAGTAGTTAGTCAGCATCGAGGTTTTTAGGAAATTTTTATATACAGTTAAATAACCGAAAAATCCAAGGATACTCTCTAAGGCATACTCGGGGTTGTCTCCGTGGCCTCGCGGTTAAGAGTTTGCTCCGCTGTCCGCGACTCCGCACAGATGAGTTCGAATCCCGCTCCGCCCTTGAGTGTAGTATATGACATCCTTAGTTAGTGCATGTTAGTAGACGGTGTAGGTAGGTGCGCTCTAACGAAAAAACCTCCTACTCTTTTTAATATTGTTATCGGTGAAGTAAGAAAATTATCCGGGTACAAAGAACATCTTTGTAGTATGCTACTTGGTTGATAAATCTAAATTGATGGTAATATCCAAAAAGTGACTCGCTGTAAACAATGGAACAGGTCATAAACTTACAATATCAGCGACCGAAAGACATACAATTAAGTGAATCACCAAATTATAAAAGGTGCACGAGTCTCTAGTTATTGAGAGATGTAGTCTGGAACAACAAGTATCTCAATATGGATAGTACTATAAAAATCTATAAGACGATGGCATATGGAACGGGAACCAAGCAGATGCTGCGTACCACGGAAACCAATACATTACGAACAATAGTGAAGCCAACTAGGCAAAACGGATAGAAACAAGGATGTAAGGGAAGAGTACCACACCATGGATATAGCCCGATTTGTAAGAAGAAGAAGACCATTAACAACAGACTCATTAAAATAAGACAATATAATAAAGCACATAAAAAGGCACTAGGGAAGAAAACTGGATTTCTACAAGAAAACGAGGCTTAAGCCTACATAAAAGAAGGAGAGTTCAAAATATTAACAAGAACAAAAAGACTTTAGTATACTTTGAAAAAGAATAGACCAATAGAAGTATGATATAAGGTGACTATCTTGTTAGAAAGTGAAACATTAGGCAAAATGGTTCCCAAGTTTTATAGTTTTAAACCAAACTTTTCTTGTGGTGTAAGAAACAACAACATGGTGATAACCAGCCTATTTTTCGGTTGTTTGGTATCTAGATTTGTAGGTTACAACGCCATAGCTTCCACTCTTTTCCAATGAAGAAAATAAATATTTATTTTTGCCCTGGCTCGTGCGGCTATTCCCAGGTGTAAAACCCTATAATTATTTCTAGGCGGTTAACTGCATGCTGTCACCTACATTTTTCCTTTAAATAGCAACTGTGACATATTAACTTCAAGAATGGACTTCATTGCATTACCTAAGTACGCACACGAACGTAAACTCCGTATTGCCTTTCAAGGCTAACAGACTTGTCACCGTTAATTAGCCGTGGGCGGGTTTCTATACGTGAATTGTTCGGCTTATGAAAATGCCCCAGCCGCGATCGGTGGTCGTGGGCGGGCGCAATCGCGCGTTAATTACGTCGCGATTAATTCCGTACCCTCGGCGGAATATTTGCGCGAGGCTCGGAGAGCTTTTGCGGCCTCGCGGCGAAAACTGGCTGCCCGAAAAATCAAATGCGCGCCCGCTTGTTCCAAAACGTCCAAATTGGTCATTTGCATGAATAATTCATCCGGCACAATTTGCGAGGTGAACAGCATGCGGCGGGACAGGTTACTAGCTGAGCTTTTTATTGGCTGGGAATTCGTAGAATGTGTTGATGAGCGGCAACGGGCAACGGTCGGTTGAATGCGTTGCTTTTGAGGGGGCGCTGCTGATCGAGGTGTTAGTTCGAATCGCTCCCGCATTTGCCCCTTTGCCTGTTAAAAATGGGCCGCGGTGTTATTTTAGTTTGCTGTGCGGCGAAATGGGTTATGTAACTAATTTTCACGTAATTAAAACTTGCCTAATTGCATTAACGCTCATTGCGGCTAATGTGGCGTTTGTAGTTGCGTAGGTAGAGCTGCAATCTACTGAAGTATTATTTAGCATAGTAAGTAGCCGTATGGTGCAATTGTGGAGTACCGGGCTTCCACTCGGCAAATTCTTGGTTCGACTATCCAAAAGTTGGAAAACTTCTCTTCTCCCCACCTGCTTTAAGAATCTGACTAGTAACTAAGAAGGCAAGAGGAGCTTGCAGGGAATTTCTTGGGGTGTAGGCTATTAAGCTTGAATGAGGTCAAGTCCTCTCTTAATTGAAATAAAATAATTATGAACAGCCAAAAGAAAGAGAAAACTTATGAAGGGGTATGTAACCAACGAGAAGCTCCTACAAGTTTGGGATGAACAATATCCAATGGTAAAGTTGCAAAACAGGCACATACAAAAGAGGAAGTAAGAGCTGTTGTTGCGTTCTGTTCTGTAGGGTATACTATCTAGGAGTTTGAGTCCTGCTAAACCTACAAACGCATCAACTTTTTAATGAACTATAATAAACTTTAGAAAACACAAAAGTTCTTCATAATTGTGGTACTACTATAGCAAGTAAAATTTAAATAATAAAATAAAAATAAGCCAGTAAAAGGCATAAAAGAGGAGTTGTTAGTCAAAAAATCAGTTTTTCCGTTGTATCATATGGAGTTGTACTATAATTTCTTTATTTACTTTAAATGGACAATAAACTCTCTTTTGGCAATCCCATTTATCCAGCAAATCAGCAGACTATGTTGGAAGAGTCAGACCGAAAGTTTTTTTTTGCGGATTTGACAGATCTGACGTACTTGACTTGTAGCTTATCAGTTTGAGTCAGAAGTTACCCTACCAACTTGAACAAGATACTGTTTGATTGTTGAAATAGCACAATATGCACTATTTCGTTCTTCAACTGATTTTTGATCCAATGACAAAAATTGTCCAGACGAACACGAAGAAAATTTGCTCTAAATTTCTTATGTTCTGATACTTGGACTATTTTTTTTTGCAAAATGACTGCATAAATATCCATTGATATTTATGGGCAATAATATACACGTTTTAAAGGAACAAAGAAAAGTAAAAAATTATGTGCTTTCTAGATTTTTGTAAGAAATTTCTTCAAAAGGCATTTAAATTTGGATACAAAACTTAAAACATTCTATATGTTGGTATCTACCAAGAACTTCCTACGGAAATGTTATAGTAGATACCCCCGCCCCCAAAGAATTAATGGAGTCAATAGATTCAAAAAATCTATTGGGTAGCGTTCGACCGAAATTCGAACAAAAATACTTAGAGGTTTACTTAAAAGAATATTTAGATAGGAGCGCATGAAACATGTTGAGAACACCTTCTTTATGCTTATCATACGAGATGAGAAACTTTGTGTACTTTTTGTGGGTTAAAGCTTGTCTATAAGTTTCAGTTCTACATAAGATTGATCAAAAGAGATGATGATAATTTGGACAATATTGAATGCCGTCTAGGTCTTATCAATAATTATATTTTAAATTTTATAGCATGAAAAGTGCAAAGAAAAAATATATGCACGTTTGTATAATCAATTTTAATTTGATAAATAAACTAAAAACGTTAATATGTACTAGAGATACATTACAGGTGGTCTCCATTGAAAGACTTTCATTTGAGCAATTTTTTGCATTTCTCTCTATTAAATTTGACTTGATGGGATACAGGTTGCGCATAGGTTCTAATGCCGTGGACTGAACGGGTTAGACCAGTCTCTTATTATATATTAAGGGCCTATTAAATGTCTTTCCAATTTTTGTAATGGTTAAGTATGTACTACTTAGGAAATTGAGGGTAAATAAATATTTTTTTATGGTAAAAGAAATAAGATTTTCAGCATTTAACTATCAATAATACATATGTGGAAATTATGAACACAAATAATATGAAACAGCTACCGAAAGCCCAATGAAAAAAAAAATTGTCATCAAGACTACCCCTTAATCAAAAAAGGGATCTAATCTCTAAAAAAAGTTACACTTTGTGTCTGTTCTCAAAGACATCCTTAATTTTTATAATTATAGAGATTTCTGAGATACAGTTTTGACTTTTTTTAATAACATAAAATTATATTAATCTTTCTATAACCATAATATGTTTTAATATTGAATGGAATATTTAGGAGGGTCAAAAATAATTTGCAGTCCAGTGCTCGTGTGAAGAGTGATTATAGTACCATGCGATGCCACTAGATGGCGTTGCTGAAAGGCATCGTGCGAGTACAGTTGTAGACGAAAAGAAAAACATGGAGGATTGAGTGATTGCTTCAGACATCTGTTTGAGGTTAGTAGCCACGTATTGGGATACAGAGCCGAGTCTGTTTAAAGGCGACAAATATTGTGCTAAGAAAGACAAAAACAGCGGGCGTCTATACATTATTTAGCATATCTTCGAATTAATAATTGCAAACAGGCGAATCGCAGAGGAATGCAACATACCGGAGAACTTTGTACACCAACTTGAAGATGACATAAGTCTGTGCACATTGACTGTCCCGTCGCTCAGCAGGAGTAAAAGCGTGTGGTGATATGCTAACAGTTGCTACAACTATATAGCATTGATGCAGAGACTTTCTTTGATTATCTGGGCACAGCACAAAAATCATTGTTCTGGTCCAAAACGCCAGATCAGAAATACCAATTAGTGGAACGGCAGCACATCGGAAGCCTCGTCCTAAGAACAAATGAAAATTGTCTTTTGGTGTTAGAAGGGCACTCTCTTGATATACTGGTAATATACCAGTGAGTGGTACTGAAAGTCAATGAAGTGACTCCACTGACGTATTCAGCAATGCCATCACAAGAAATGGGGACATAGCGATGCTTTAACATGACAATATGCAGCCACATGTCAGTCTGCAACAATGTTGCCACCCTTCAGGTTTTCTTATTAACCCTACTGCCCCATGTTCCATTTTTGTCGTTTACTCATTGGTAAAGGCAATGCATTCGGCTGTCCACTAGCGGTGCCAAGCTACATCCAAATAATATTTTGTTGCACTTTACAGAAACATCCTTTGCATAAACATTCAAGGGAAATAACTCTGATGAAATATATACTTCTTGCTAATAAAATGTTAATTGGGGAGAAAACAGTTGCAGTGCTAATTATTTTTGAGTTCCTCAACTTTAAGTTTCTTTTTTTTGAACACCAGGAACAATGATGTGTAAGCAAACAAACTTTTTACATTCGGACTATTCTTATTCTTAGTCTTACAAGTCTTTATATATTTAGTAAAAAAATGTTAAACTTCTTTCTGTTTGTAAGAACTAGTTGGTATGAGGCAAGAGGAAGATTACACAGATTAAAATGGTAAAATAAATATAGGTGAAAGTACAATTTTAGTTAGAAATATTAACAGGCCAAGGAGAAGCAAGCAACAGAAGAGGTCAGTTTATGCATACAGAGGTAAAAAGTTTGAGAAAAGGAAAGCCTTAGCCGACCGTCATTATTACCCCTTGTTCGAAGTGAACGCAGGTACTCAATTGTTTTCAGTGACTGAGTTGGGCCACCCGCCAGGCATCAGAGAGCACCGGGAATTGAACCCGGGTCCGTCTGCATCACAGCCTGCGCTTCAACCACTGGACCACTCTGACGGTATGGCGGTACAGAGGTGGCCAAATATAGGCCAATCATCATACACGCCAGGTTACCAAACAGGGGGTTAGGGGTTAGACCCAGGGACCCCCAACATCATCAATGAAGTAAACATCAACGCCCAAGAAACTATACGTGAGCACTAAGGACCACTTTACAAGTTTGGTGTGGATAGAAGCACCGAAGAGTCTGGTCTCTCCGTGAGAGAGCACGGAGAAGACTTGTACGGCTCATCAACCCGCCAGATCAAAAAGACTGACGTTAGGAACTGGACCCAAGAACTTCACTAAAATTAACGCTATTTTTGGATTATAGGTCCCGCCACGAGCGCTTCGAAGAGGTTTTAGATTTAATACCTGATCTACCAGATTAGTTGCTTCTTTTATTTCATTCATACCTTTTGCGAGATTGATTCAACAAGAAATTAATTTTTAGCCGACCAGAAGCTTGGTTATGATCCTCCAGATCATCAGCTGAAAATGGCTAAAGCATACGGCTGACGATGGGTTTTCTTTAGAAACCTTCACCAATTTGTATATTTACATATCCTTTATTTAAAGGTCTCTTAGGATAAAGGTGTCGCTCTCCAAAAGTATCTAGACAATGAAGGTATTGCCTTGAATACCAGCTGTGACGCGTGAGCTTTGATGAGGGTTTAGATTATTGTATCCTGTGTCTTATTGTTGTAGGGTACTCCGCCAGTGATTTGGATACCGCTTGGATTTTTATTATCTATCTTGTACCGTATTGCTTCACAATTCTTAGAAAAGTATTATAGACACTCCAAGTCTGTGGGGAAAGGTCAAGAGAGTATTATGAACACTTCAGCCCCAAAAAGGTGATTTAGACACCGGTTCTGTTCGAGTTGTATTGCTCTGGCTATATTGGGGAACATATTTTGGGCAGAATTTTGAGCATTTCAATTCCCAAGGTGTCCCGAAAGGAGCTTTTGGACACTGCTACTGGTTTCAAGTTCATAACGTGACCGCTCTGGTAACTCTTCCATTCGCCTTCTAGTCTTCGAGATAGACTTCTATGTGATAACTTTAGTTAGTAAAAAGCGAAGTTTATATTTGTATGCACTTCACAAACCATATATCGATCAACAGATGATGAGTCTGTAGGAGCATTGATATGTTATAGAGGAAATAAAAAACACAAAAACAAAACTGCAAACATTACAGGCGACGTATCCTAACTGTTAGGTGACAAAAGCGGCTGCAGCTTTCACCTCATTTGTGCGTTTGGTGCCTGCCACTCGCCAACGTTTCACACCTCTGGTCACACCATTTTTCAGCCGAATATTTGGACGCGCTGGGAAGTGCGCCCTAGAAAAGCACACAATGCCGCCTTCCGGTTCCCATGCAGGCGCACAGTCGTGGAAACGCAGGCCGGGCTATCGCTTGGCAATTTTCATGCCTTGTTTGGACTAGCACAATGGCGAACGCGTTAGTGGCGTTCGCCTCGAGCTGACCCACTTGTGTTACGCGACAGGAAACGCGCGCCAACCTGTGTTCGCCTTCTAATCGTACCACAGCGCACTTGCAGCGCTCGCCGGCTATTTGGGGCGGAAGGCGGCGAAATGCAAACAGAGACATTAAATGCCGCTCAGGCGTTCTTTCACTGCAGAAATTCAGGCTGCACTGCGCGTTTGGTTGGCGCCTCAAGAGCAGTTTTCCTTGAACTCTCCGAGATTGTAGCGACTGCAGTGTACAGCACTCTTAGAGGCGTAATTACCAATTTCAAATGCATACCGTGTCCAATTCAAAGAAGGCGAAGCCTTGTTATTTCGTTACAGCATTATTTTAGAAAATGCCGTCTTCTGCACTTCATAATCCCTATGCCATGACTTGATTTCTATCATTTGGATGGTGATTGAGATGAATCACCAGAATCATTACAACAAGTGTGTTACGTCTAAGTAGTGTGAGCTACTGAAGGGTCCAGCGAGGCTAACTTCCATTAATGATATTAATCTACCCTAGTTAGTCATTCATAATTATTCAACACGCATGGTTGATCAAGTGAAGCAGCATGTGGTCCGAATCATCCGTCCAACTATATTCATTCGTTCAGATGATTATTTCAACGACGGTCATTTAGCTCAAATGATTCTTAAGATATGCTAAATTTTTATTTGACCAATTGTTGATTATTGGAAGATGAATGATTTTTTCTTATTGTTGATTCTTCACAAAACTTATCTTTGAATTAATGACTGTTAGCTAATGATAATCACTGATTACTTCAGGGTAAGTTATTGTTGAATTGATGATTTTACCAGCCCTTAATTGTGCGATAGTTAATTTGGGCTTAATATTTCTAGCTAGCCATATTACTTTGACCCCAACGGAAAGAGTAATCTTATATATTTATAGTTAAATTAATGATTAACTAACCCTGAACACCAAGTGGGTGATTTGGGTTGTAGTTAAATAATGATGATCTAGTTTGAAAAATGAACGTTAGGCTATACTTGTCGCTTACCGAATCATGGTCGTTGATTGTTGATTGAATGTCTGTCTCTTAGTGAAAGATTGGGGTCAACCACGGATGATTCTGATGAACTCTTCGAGCTTGATTAGAAATGTAGCTTCAGATATTTGTAGTTAATTGGATGACTTTGACTAAATGTTTAGCACTAAATGGGCGATTTGGGTCATAGCCAAATGATTTTTACCTAAAATAATAGTTGGTTAATAATTTTGATCGAGTACTTAGAACTACATGATTTAGTTTGAATGATCTTTGATCGTTGACTGGACTATTTAGCTTAAACACTTGCAGATAAATGATTGATTTTATCGAATAGTTATTGTTGATTGTTGATCAGATGCCCGTCTTAGTGAAAAATTAGAATCAAATACAGATGAACCTGATCAAAAATTCAAGCCTAATGCAAAGAGTAACCTCAAATACTTGTAGTTAAGTAGATTACTTTGACTAAATGTTAAACAATCAATGGGTAATTTGGATCGTAGTTGAATAATAGGTGATTTTACCTAAAATAATTGTTGAACATTGATTCGGGTGGAAGGTTTAGACCTACATGATTTAGTTTGAACGAACATTGATCCTTGAACTAACGGTTAGACTAAAATACTTGTCACTAAATTGTTGATCTAATCGAATCTTGATTGTTGATTGTTGATCGGTTGCTTGGAGTCAAATAACAATGATTCTAGTTAACAATTCGAGCCGAATGGAAAGAGTAACCCCAGATATTTGTAGTTACATGTACAACTTTGTCTAAATACTAAACACTGAATGGGTGATGTAGGTCTCAGTTGAATGATTTTGACCTAAAATAATTGTTGATCAATGATTCGGAGAGAATAGTTAGTTTGAATGAACATTAATTTTTTTTCTAACACTTGTCGCGAAATTGTTATGATTGTTGATTGTTGATCGAATGTCTGTCTTTAATAGGTTAATAGCTGACTTTGGCTAAATGGGTGACTCTGGTTGTGAGTAAACGATTTTACCTAAAATAATTGTTGATTAATTATTTGAATAGAATATTTAGAGTGTTATATGATTTAGATTAAATGAAATGCACGATCTAGCTGAAATACTTGTTGGTTAAATTAATGATTTTACTAAATAGTGATTGTTGATTATTGGTCGAATGTCTCGCTCTTAGCGAAGGATTAAAGTTAAATGGGGATGATTTTGATCAACAATTTTAGGTGAATACTGAATGCTAAAGAATCATTAGCTCCTGAGTAAACATTTGATTACAACTAATACTGATTTCCGATAGGTGAATCGGGTTAAATCCTTGTTCCTGAGTTGATGATCTTACCGAATGTTGATCTGCAAATATTTTTCTCCGTAAAAATGATTCTTGCTTATTTAATGACTAATTGGACTACATGTTTATAGCTAAAATGATAAATTATTCCTGATATTGAATGCTTGATAATGATTCGGTCTAATTCTTGCGCTAAACGAATAATTCATTTTGTGTAACCCGAGAGATGATTTAGGATGAAATCTGGTAGAGTCTTTGTTGAGGAGCTCAATTTTGATCATTAAACGAGTAATTTAAATTGAGGGCAACGATCACAATTTGTAAGTAATGTTAAACTCGATTTATAAGTTCGATTATTATATAATTATTTAACGATTACTACTCTCTAGTGGGTTACCAGCCAATTCACTGACGCACTAATGCTATAGCTAATTACTGTATCTAACAGCAACGATCACCTTAGTTTGTTCGTGGTATACCCTGAAGTAATCGCGCACTTGATTCTAGAATACTCGCAGCTCTTCAGATTACTGGAATCTTTGGCAGCTGCCCTTTTGCTGCTCTTTTCCGTTTCTAAGGAAGTTTGGTTTCCAGAGATCTGGTAGGTTCGTGAAATGTTTTTCTTTTGATAATTATTTATTGAAGATGCTGATTGTTGAGTAAATAATTTAAATCGAATGGTTTCTGCTGATTTTTTTAGGCTGCCGTTATGATACGTAATGTGGATGTTTGTAGCTAAACAAGATTTTGGTGACTAGGACTGAATATCTACAACTGAAGACTCTGTTTCTTGAACAGATAATGTATCCAGTGGTAATTGCTAAGCGAATAAATTAAGTAGCTGAATGATTAGTATAAATGGATTTTTTTTAGGCGAATACTAAATGTTAAAAAAATTATCGGGCTCAATTACTTGTCACCGACGAAAGCTTGTTATGAAACATTTGATTATAGACTAATGCTGATCGTTGATTGGTGATTCTGATTTTATGCTTATTCCTGAACTTACCGAATGTTGGTCGGAAAATATTTTTTTCGAAACGAATGATTATTGCTTGTGATGAATAATATTTATAGTTAGGTAGATGATATAAATGATAAATAATAATTTTAATTAAATCTTACAGTAGTAGAACTTCGACTGTAAATATTTAAACGAATAATACAATTTATATCTAATATTGATAGATCCAGCCCCAGAGATGATTTTTGATGATTCTAGTAAGAGGCAGGTGATTTGGACCGAATATTTTTTTATTGTTGGATAGATGGTAATGGACTCAAATTTGATCGTTAAATGAAAATTCAGGTTGAATACTTTTTCTTGAAATACTCGCGCGCTTGGTTCTAGAATTCTCGCGGATTACTGTTCTTCCGCCGCCCTTGCCCGTTTCCAGGGAGATCCGGCTTACAATAATGCTGATATCTATAGTTAAAGTGACTTAGGTGGAATCTGAAATAATTATTTTCGCTGAAAGGATAACTTAAATCGAAATTTCTGTAATCTAGAATTGCTAGTCCAATTATATTTTAGAGTGTTCCTTGTTACAATAGTAAAAAAATATAAAAAGAATATACAGAAAGATAGGCTAAATCTAAGGTAGATAGACGACATAAAGAGGATAGTGGGTTTGAGGTAACTTCAGTTAGCTCAATTTAGTCTAGAATTAAAAGTACTGGGGAGTTCTATGTTCAAGGATAAAGAAGGAGAATTTTCCACTTGTAGTGTTACCTTTTTATGGTGTTAGCGACTAATTCAGTATATTTTTCCATCTTTGATCAAATCAAACAATTCTTCGACCACCGACCACAGACCACAAGTTGTCACAACAACATTCTCATTTCTTTTATTTTACATACAATTTATTTTGTTATTTTCTTCCAATGCCCATAACATCATGGAGTTGTTGTGAATTTTCAATAGATAGTGGAGTTAATCTTGTAGACTAATTTTATTGGAAGAATATGCTATAGCTATGTTATCTTGGGATCTAGTTTGCTGCTTAAGTTGCTGTAGTTGTTTCCAACTTTACTATAGTGAAAAAATAGTTTTTACTATTTCATCGTTTTTTATTAGTTGTCTCATTTACACCTTAGAAGTTTTGTTAATACACTTGAAGAAGGTCTTACTATACTTGTTTTTGCAGAATATAACGTTTCCTTCTCTTTCTTTAATGATTTTTATGTCAACCATTTATCATTGTGAAGAGGATGTCCTCCATCCTTTCTTTTGTTTATTGTTCTACATCTGGTTCTTCCAAGAAAAATATTGACCGTTTATTTTTTGTACTTCTAATATTAAATTACCGTTTAAGACAGCTAACAAAAAAGGCCAAAACTTTGCTATTATATAAAATTACTAAGAGAAGCTCTACAACATCAACGCAGAGCACGTGGCTGTTTTAGAAACTGGAAAAACAAGGGGGTTAATTAGAAGGCTTCGTTGATTTTTGCAAGATTTCTAGAAATGAGCTGAGCAGCTTGTAGCAGTCTCGGCGGTCCCAGCGGGTGTTTGCCAGCAGAAACGAAACAACCCGGCAGTTTTCCCATGGACCCGCCGGAGCTGATTGCAAGGGTTCCCGGTTGTAGAATGGCGGAAATAGTGGACGCGGGGCTCATCGCGGTTTTGCGGGAAAAGCGAAAGGAAGCGCCGGTGGCCTTGCAGGCGGGCGCACAATGCTTGCGGTCAGCTTTTTTCGAACTGCCGTCGGAAGCGCTGCAGCTGAGCTGAATTTTCAATTTCGCGCCTGGTGCTTTTGTTGTTTGTGGAGCACCATTTCGGTGGAGCTGTCGGCGAGTTTTTGGCCTGTCCAAGGCGAAGCGTTTTGCGCGCGCCCTATTGTTTCGCTGATGTCTGGCTTTGATTAAAATGCTAATTTTCATTTTTTTAAATTAGATGCGAGGTACACTCATATCTGCATAACTGGAGGAGCTCATTAAAATAATTTTACTACGCTTCAGTCCCTAGCGGTTATGTAACCAAACAAACTTTTTAAAATCAAATTGCATAACAATGATAGAATGACAACCAAAATTTTGAACTACATTTGCGACAGCCAGCATTTGAAATGCCTCGTTTCTTTCTTTTTTGTTATTGAAAGTTGTGAAATGCTTCTTTACCTGCACCAGTGAGTTAAGATTGATGTTTAAGAATGAATCCGGCTTGTGTTTCTTTGCTTTTGTATGGTGCTTAACACCATATTTTCGTGAAAATACTAAATGGACGATTTTATTTTATTTGTCAACCTTCAAGACTGAGACTCTTTGAAAACTGTTACATTTCTGCTGATGACCGTTGTTTTGAAGAGAATAATTATATGACCTAATCTTTAATTAATTAATTTATTTATTTTTATTTATTTCTTTCTCTGGTAATCTTTTGTTTTTTCTTTTTTAGCTTCTATAATTATTTCCACAACAATTTAGCAGTATTGTAACGAACGAAGTGTCCCCATTTTTATTTTTTAAACACCACTCATTTTGTGTTGTCTTCATTTATTTCATTTTTTGTTTTGTAATGATAGTTTTTCTTTTTGATTTTCTTTTGAAATATCGCGCCCGAGCACTTCTCTTTTAGTTTCTTTAATTTTCCTTATTTACAGTTAGATAAACATCCACTTTTAGCGATTCTTTTATAATATCATCATACATTTGACAACCAAAATTTGTCCTTGGAGTTTTCGAACCTTTGAAATAAGATAACATATTCGACCCTGTCTCTTTTAATGTATTTCTTAGGACTATCTACCATAGTAATTTATTTACTTTTGAAAACTTGCCTGGAAGGCTTGCTTGGTATTAGTTCTCTATTTATAGAAGTCGCTGCTTAAATCGAGAAACAATATGGACAGCTCTGAACTACAACGCTACCATTTTTGATTTCTTTTTTTAATAATAAAAATAATGTGTTACTATACTGGTTTGGTAATTAGTAACTTTAATACTACTACGTCTCAGACCCTGGCAGTTATGCAACCAAATGTACTCAGAATAAAAATGCACAACAATGATGGAATGACAACCAAAATTTTGAGCAATTAATTTATTTTATTTATGTTCCACGATGGAATAAATAAGATTAGGTTTTCTAATCATAACTTATTCAGTTTAGCTACAGTCATGACTATTTTGCATTAACTACGACAACGAACATTTAAAAGTGCTCTTTTCTTTCTTTTTAGTTGAAGGTTAAAGAATGCTTGTTTACCTCTTCTAATTAAGTGTCGTAGCCTGCACATGTAGTAAGTTATTCGGCTTTTCTGTTGAATGCCGTTTCTCCCTAGTTACTAATATGCTACTACGTATCTCCGTTTTCTTTAAATATTTCACTTTTTTCGATAAGTTTACTAATGCTCTCAATAATATGACGTTCTTATATTTTGCAATTTTGTACTTCTTTTCTTTTACTTCTTTAGTTCTCTCTTATTTTCACTTAAACACATCCAATTTTAGCGATATTTTATTTCGTCGTACATTTGATATTCCAAATTTGTCCTTGGAGTTTTTGAGTCCTTGAAATAAGATAACATATTAATAACTGTCTCTTTAAAAGTGTTACTTAGGTCTATCTACCATAACTTTTAATTATTTTTGGAAACTAGTCTTCAGTCTTAAGGCAAGCGATAATAGGAACAGCAGTAATAGCTAACATTACTATTTTCTTTGATTTTTCTTTTTTTGAAAGAGAGGTAAAATAATTTGTTGTGTGCCTGTGTTATCGTCTTCTTGTTTAGCTGTTACAATCCACTGTCGTAACAAATTATTGACACTGCAACATTTAAAGTGTTTTTCCTCTAGCTCCTAATATGCTGTGTGTCGACATTAATTTTTTTTAAATATTTTCCATCCTTGATATATTGGAGATTGGTCCTTGGAGTTTTTGAACTTTTGAAAATAAGAGAACATACTTGACATGCTAATTATTGAACATTGTCTCATTTAAAGTGCGCCCTAAGGCTGTCTAACAGCTTCATTTATATTTTTGAAAATTTGTCTGGAACACGCTTTAAGGGTTAGCTATAACTCTGCCAGCGTTTTTTCTCTTATCAATAGGAGTCCGTTAAGGTAAGGGGCAATAGGGGAATTTTTCTACAACACATTTATTTTGCACTAGAACAGTTCACTTCGCTTCAGGCAACTTAGCCTCTCTTGTTGCTCCGCTGCTTTGCTGCTTACTATTTATACCTTCAGCGCCTATTCTGGATTCTTCTCATAACGTAGGATCCTTCTGGTACAATCCAGAAATTTTCGCATTATTTTAGTCATTGCACTGTACAAGCATCACAGGAGTCTCAACGACAGCTGCTCGCTTATTGGAGACATTTACGTTCATCGCTCAACTGTGACGGTTCGGCGACGACCTCGGTATTAGCCGCGATCGTTGCAAGGTGACGGTATACTTGATACCCGAGATTTGTTTTGCATTTTTTAACTTTTGAAATAAGAGAACTTAATCGACGTGCTAATTATTAAACATTTTTTTAAGTTCTGCCTAATGCTGTCAATCTTATCATTTAATTTACTTTAGAAAACTTGCCGAAAATGCTTTTTTTGTTAGTTTTTATCCTTCCGGTGAATTTTCTGTATCAGTAGAAATCTGTTGAGTGAGGGGACAATAAAAACAAATCTTGTTGTTAGCTAACAACACCTTATCTTTTTAAAGAGAGGTGCAATAAATCTGATGTAGCGCAATATTATATTGGTGATGGTTTGTTAACTTGGTACACTTGAAGCATTTTTAATAAAGATAGCGGTTATACGATAAAATATAATTTATTTTATTTTATTTTCCCAAATAAAACCTCTTTTTTAGTCTGCCTTATTTTTACCTAGACAGTCGAACGTTGAAGGGCTCTATTTTTTATACCAGTTTGCTTAGGACTTTCTGCAATTGAATCTATTTGAAGTACCTGTATTTTTTATTGATTTAATACTTTTCATCTTTTTTTTGCAATCTTCTGCGACTATGCAATGTTCGACTTTTTTATTCTTAATTTGATTTTATTACTCACTTTCATAGTAACTTATCAGTATTGTAATGATTAAAATGTTTACCCCCTAGGTAGTGATAGACTACTATATATACCCGTTTCAAGAACTTTTTTAAACACTACACTTCCAATTTTGGCAATTTTTGTATAGCGTGGTATATTTAATATCCGAAATATGTTCTTGGGGTTTTGAACTTTTAAAATAATCTTTTTTGAAGTGCGTTCTAAGACTAACATAACTTTTTTTGATTTTAAAAACTTGCCTAGAACACTATTTTAGGATTGGCTTGAAACAAACCCCCCCCCCCTCTTTTCCTGCGAATTTACTTTATCAGTAGAAGTTCGCTGAGTCAAGGGAGATTAAGCATAACTGTTAATTGACAATATTTAGATTTCCTTTGATCTCCCCTTTTTTAAAGAGATCAAAAAAAAAACTTCGGGTACCTTGTAATTGTTTATTACCTCGACGCACTTTAAAGATATTTTATAGAAATAGCTCTAGTGCGAAAATGTAACCTCTGCATCTTTTGCAACAACTCTTTGAAGAGTAACTCCCTCGAATGTTTTGAAAGTTCGTGATCAACTGTATAGCGATAAGTTTGATGTAATTTGTGCAGTTTGCCTTAATATGTTCGTCTGCTACCCTTACAGCTATTTTTACAGCCCTTTGGTGCCTTAAAGTGAGGTTACTTTGCTACATTTTTTCCAACAATGTCTTTAAAAAATTATTTGCACTTTATTTTTATTATATCTGAAGCACGACTATTTTGAATGTTAGATAAGGAATTGGATTTTATGTTTTTTATCGATTTGTCTTCCATTTCATTACATATACATCTATACTGCAGAATTAAAAATGTTGGAAAGTATCCTCAACAGGGCGAAATACTTTTTTTGTGTCAAAAAAAGACCAGAACATATAAGTAGGAACAAATTCAGTAAATCGAAAAGAAATTTTAATACATATGGGGGTATGTTATAAAGAGACACATCATAATCAAATTTTGTCAAATTCGGGAACAAAATAATACCCATGTTTGTTGTTGGGTTCACTGAGACCACTTACAACATCATCCCATGAACGCTTTTTGCTTGGAAATAATGACCACTTTCCTATCGTCAAAGATTTTATTTGTCCAGAGAACAGGGACCCCTCGTGTTTGAGTATAACAAATGCACCAATTTTTTTCCACTTTCTTTTTAAAAACATTTTTGAATCAGGATTCTCGGTTTCAAGCAAGTCACCTGATTCATCTGATTTAGTCTGCATCAAATGAAGAGAAATTGTTGATGATGCAATGGGCAACACTTTTCCCTCTTTGATAGAGTTCTACGAGTGTTGCCTATAGATTCAGCTCCTCAAGAAATCGATAAAAGTATTTTTGACCTTAGTTGAATCATGTTTTTCCAGAAGACGTTGGAGAAGTTTATCAACGCGGTATGGCTGAATACCATATTTTTGAAAACCAGATTTCAAGTTTCTTTTGAGTTTGGCTATATTGCTTCCATCGAGAAGTCTGGGATAATACTGCTGTGTATGATTGTATTTACACTCCAGCTTCACTTTATTTGTAAGAATTTAAGATTTTACGCCAACATGCCTTCAATGATTTAAAGAAGGCAACGTCCATTAGCTGAGTAAGGTGAGTACTATTTAGAGGCAGACAGACGAAATAAATATTATTCTCTCTGCACATTGTTCTGAACTTATTAATTAGGTGTCTGGACAAATTATCTGCAATTGTGACTTTTTTCCTTCTGTTCTTCGAAGACTTTGAATCATCATAGATTCAAACCAATAAGTGAAAATTTCACCATCCACTTGGACTTTTATTGTATTGGCATCTCTTTGGACCTCCTTTAGTCCAATTTGCCCACACCTGTCCTGATCGGTAAACTACGTATGGAGGGAGTAATTCGCCCGATGCAGAACCGCACATCATAATCGAAGAATTTCTTATTTTCTCAAGATATTTAACTCCTCTCTTGGTGATAACTCTTTTTGAGGCCGGATCATCTACTGAATTGGTTTAGTCAAAATTCCATATATTTACTGATGGCACTTCATCTAATGTTGCCTTCCGATTGCTTATATATCCATTTAATGTGGTTTCATGAATCACGGCTCTATTTTTCTTGATATTTGCTGCAAAGCGTACAATTAACTTGTAGGTGGGCACCCTGGAACTTCTCCAATCGATTTTTGCCTTCCGAAAAGCTTCTCAGTTGTCCTCATAAGTCTGGATGGACGCCCTTACCATAGTGTTCTCTTTAGTCACACATAGTTATCATGGTTTTAGTAAACAGAAAAAATATTGTGTGGAGGATACTTTGCTACTGTCAAAAAGTGTAGCATTAAAAATTAGTTTTTTTATTTCTTTTAAAAATATTAAGAAAATATTATGCCTTGTCCAACAAAAAATGCTTAACATAAACAGATTTGGCAATAAAAAATACGGTTTTATCAGTTCACAGATCTATAGCTATTTCTGAAATTTATTTTTCACAAAACAGCAGCTTAATAATAGGGACTCTAGCAGAATGTATAATAACTAGATCTTGATTTGAACAGGGATGTACTCAGTGGGGATCCGATCTTTTTATTGGAGTGTAACAAAGTAACCTCCCATGTAGCAAAGTAACCTCATTTTACAGTATTGCACGTTGTGCAACGTATTTTGACAGACGACAATGTGGCGGGCGGCGTAGGTGCGCATTCATGCGTTTTGCGGCTCGTTTCAAGCGTGCCAACGTACTAAACAATTACCATTACTTTAAATGTTATGACAATAGCAATTTTGCACTCTCCTTGTGGCTTTCAAAATCTACTTTTAACATGTAGGACAATTTTGTCTTTATGTAAGAAATGTTTTATGTGCTGGAAAATGGAATAGTGGGGCTTGTTTATTTTTTAATAAAATGGTACGCTTGACTCATTCTCCTTTTGCATTGAACGGTCTGCGCATTATGCAAATCAACCGCAAGTAAATAAACAAAACTTGTCATTCACGGGAAAATCCATGACTAATTTTCCTCAGTGAGTCTTTTCAAGAAAAAATTGACTTAGAAATCGTCAGCGTGGCTTGGTGTTTTTGCACCTCCATTACGATAAAAGCTGCTATTAAGATGTTAATTCGTTTATGCGTTTCGTTAGTCAACATTCCCCTTCCCAGCAAGTGGAACTAATTTATTTCGCTCCAACCTTCGCGTATAGATTTGCGCTGCGATATAAATAGCGATCTGCCTTTGCACCGTTCTCAGAAATCCCGCGCTCTTTCCTAGAATCGAGGCTAGCCTTGATGGCTGGCTTTCGTGTGCAGGCTTGTTTGCGTATCACTTTTTTATATCAGCGGCGAAGCGCGCCCCGTCGATCTGAGGGGATGCAATGTGGGGCACTGGGGCAGTAACATATTAATTGCGCAGCCTTACGGCGAAGCTGTTCCGAGTGCAGCGGGTTAGATGAATGGCGGCCAATTATTCGGACGGTTTGCTGGGCGATGTGGGATTGCTGTGCGTAATGGCTCGGAACGATTGCGAATCTGGAGAGTGATCAGATTGAGATCTATTAAGTCTTTTGTAATGGTAGTAGCTCTTCGGCGTCCGATTTAGCACAAAATTCATTTGTTGGGTCATCTTAAACGGTTGTAATTGAATTTGGGGAAATTTTCATATATTTTGGTTTGCTTCACATGGACCTTAAGTCTCTGTGGCATTGTATCGTTTACGTAATATAAAATCTCTCATTGAAAATCCACCATTGGTTTCTTCTCTTGTAGCTCATATCCATAATCTTACCTTAAGACTGCTTGGGTCGCCTTTGGCTCGTGGACAGGAACAAGATAATTTTTTCAAAACAACAAGATTGCAAAAAAGTATATTAACTGAAACTAAATTTATATAAACATTCGGAAAGAAATTGGTAGATAATAAGCATATGTATATGAGGCTATGGGAAGAACAGTTTGAACCCCACTAGACACGGAAGAAAATCAAATAGAAGCTGTAAGAAGAGAACCCAAACAGGAAGAGGAGAATGAAAAAGAAATAGAGTTATCAACAGAAGAAGCGGACGAAGCACAGGTATAGATCAGGTAACAAGGGAAATGATAAAATATGGTGGAAAAAACCTGGAAAAGGAAATATATTTACTTATTAAAGGGATATGGTAAGAAGAGGAGACGTTAATCTACTCCTATATAATATGTAGGCTGCATCTTGAGGGCAAACCAAAGCAAATTTGAATAAGTGGTCAACTTTAACTACCTTAGAGTGAAACAACAGAAAGAAACGAAATAGGAAAAGATATAGCAGCGAGATTCGCAGCAGCTATTATGCGCTAAGACTTGTTTTTAAGTTAACAGTGAATAAAACTATCCTAAAATTTATCGCGAAACATGAAGCAACGGCGTGGACGCTAAACAAAAGACAAACAGAGGTATTGAACAGGTCGGAACGGAAAGTGCTAAGAGACATCTTCGGGTCAGTGTAAGGAAATGGGGAATGGCGTAAGAGATATAATTACTAGTTAAGGGATAGGTACAACGCACCAAGAATAGTAAGTGAAAACAAAAGTAATAGACTGGGCTGGTTGGGACACTTGCAGAGGATGAAGGAAGAAAGTAGTAGCAAACGAGTATTCATAGAGAAACTTGAAGGAAGGCGATCAAGGGTAAGTCCAAGAGCACGTTAGAAAAACAATTTAATGAAGTAGGAGTTAGCAACTAAAGGATCGGAGAAAAACCCCCAATCATTAAAAAAGTATAAGAGAAAAAGTGAAGGTAGTACAAGACCAGGTGCGGGACCCGGTAAAAACCAAAGGTGGGAAGCTCCTAAAAGAGAGGCCATATCCTTCGATGGATTGCTAAGGGCTAAGGAGTAAGTAAGACGTCCTTATAATAATGAAACTCGGCACGTATTGCCACCAGAAAACATTTTCACCCAAATTATCATCTTCAAGCACTCTCAAAACGTTTTTAAGAGTTTTGTGTGTGGTCCAGAAATTTTATTGGTCGGAGGAGTCTTCATTTCTAATTTTTTTTTATTTATGCAGACAATCCTTTTGGAGGTCTTCTTGCAGAGGAAGAAAGAGATCTACGTTATTGACATTTTCGAAATATTAAGCCTCCAAACCATCTGTGATTTCTTCTGCCTATGAGTCGCGACTGCATCAATTATCTCTTTCATCTTGCGTGACGGAGTTGGTCTAATCTTAATGACTTTTGAGATTACAATATGAAAAATGTATAGACTAGTATTTTGTTTTGTTAGGCAGTCGCTACACTATTTTATGGCCATTTCACTTTAAGACCAACACACTCTTTTGCAGCTCAATTCATAATATCAACTTGTTGGTTTGCTACACCTGATTTGCACAACTGGTTAGGTACAATTCGCGTCAATAGTTTGTCATGTTATTAATGGCAAGGCTGGGTATGTGCGTAGGTCAATAAAAAATACGCCAGAATTTTTTTATTAGCTGTGAGGTGAACCCGCAGATAGATATGGGTGCCTGAAAGAGATTTGTCCTATAGGTACCTTGCACTACCGCTTCTTTAGTGAGCATCACGTTGTTAGAGCAAGAAATATTCTTATCCGTAGCGTAACGAAGTATTATCATGTTTCTTTCGACAGAGGACGTAAAACTGTCTGAAATTTTGAGAAGACTTAAGGCACAGATCGGGGATAACACATTTAAGAAGAGACAATGTAGACGAGAAGCAGTTGAAAATGAAGGTTTGCATTGTTCTCCGTTTTCTCGAGGATGACCACCAATTGATGGATGGTGAAATTGATTCTAAAGTCAAACTAAGCTATGACAATGTCCAGGCAATCGTTAGTATAGATCTTGGGATTTGAAAAGTGTCTGCAAAGTAGATCTTTGGTTCGATTCTATACAGCTACCAAAACATAATACAAATTTGAGTATTTGTTCTGGACTGCACTGGAACACCCTTTCTGTGGTCCGTCCTTATTACTTTGCAATTATCGTTTGTTTGGATCCCTAAAAGAAGCACCTGGGGGCAGAAATTTGAAGACGATGTTCTTCCCACCTTCATATACGACAGCAAGAGATTATTAAAATATAACTCGGTTTATATTTGATATGCACATATATCTCTGTAGAATCATGGCATGTTCTATTGCTTTCTTTAGCTTTATGGTTTGTGAAAGATCTTGGCTGGCTCCGTGACAATCCTCCATTCTTCTCCATTCAAAGCTTCCCTTCTCCATCTTTTTATCTTCAGTTCCCTTATATCGTTTCAAATGTTTCGTTCTATTTGTTCCTCTCTAGTTTTTTGTCATAGGTTATTTTGGGGCTATGGTTAATTTTATGCAAATTAAGTATCTCAGCCGTCTTAGTATTTGAGCTTTTATTTTGGCAACTAGCCCTTAGTCTCAGCATTTTCCTTTCGAAAACACAAAAGTTTTTCTTGTCTCCTATTCTTAAAACCCACGTCTTGCTGGTTTCACTGTAATATTACAGATCTTTTTCTTGGGATGTTTCTTTATTGAAAACTTTTAAAGTATTTTAGCTTGTTTCTTTCTGCTATCCTTGTTCTGATTTATTTGTCTGTTTTGTTGTTTTTGTGATTGTGCTCCTAGGATATTTGAGTTCTAGTATTTTTTTTTGAAACTCTAATTACTTATTGTTCGATTTCTTGAACTTCTCTATTCATATATTGTGTTTCTTGTCATTGCCATATATTTAACTTTCTTTTTTACTGTTTTTTCTCCTGTGTTTTTTTTACCACTTTTACTATTTTATTCCATTTCTCTTTGATATTTGTTGTGCCTACATTTAGGAGTACTATATTAAGCTGATTTCTCCTTTTTTAATTTGTCATTATCATGTTCTTTTAATTTCTTGCGACTGTTAATTTTAATAGATATTTTTAATCTCTGCTTATAGAGGCTTTTAACTAAAGAATGGTTTGAATCACAGTTTACGCCCCAAGAACTCCTCACGTAAATAACATTTAATGCGTTCCTTTTGTCTTAAAGGTAATACATTTGGTTCCTGGCTTCCGTCAGGGGAGCAAGTCTTCTTAACATATGTTTCAAACACTACTTCTGATTCATGATGTAAATTGTCAAATCAAAAGATTTTGTTTTTTGGTTATTTTTTAAAAAATCGTCCGATGTGAAACCTTCTTAATTCTCTTAACAGCCAGTCTTGATTATACCCTTTATCTAAATTTTAGATTTGATTAAATATTAACCCAGTTTGATGTGTAAAGAACTATTTTATGATCCAAATACATATTTTTTAGTACTAAGACTTTTAAATGAGATAACATACAACTTTGAGGTTTTTATTCGCAATAATGAATCGATTGGAACAAAAACGAAGTGAATAAGCGATTCAAAGAGATAAAAATTATAGAACTTGGTGAAGAAATGTGGGAAATCAGTCGTAGGATCAGCAATCAACTGTATGTTTAATAACAAAATGTTCGATCATTTAAAAGTATCACATGATTGGATGATTTAAAGGTAATGCCTTGCAAATGCTTTTCTGATTTGTCTTGCAGATGGTCAGTCTTTTGGGAAAAATTTCAATTCCTTTTTAGCATAATTGCAACTCAGTATCACTGATTCATTGTTTGATGAATATTTTGTGAGAGATTGTTAGTCGATTGCGACTTCGCCTATCATAAAACCCCAAAGGAAAAATCTTAGGGTGTTAGTCCGCAATATCTTGATGACTAGTTAATGCCATCTTTATGAGATTCACACATTCTAAGAAGTTTTTTCGTACTTTTTGGTCTAACTCGGGCTCAGTATCACTGATTAATTGGCAATTATTTTTTTAGGTTGTCAAAAAAGACTTTGGGATTTAAATTGCGGGATGTTGACGGCCAATTGACGTCATCCTTAAGAGATATAATATGTTGTTAGAAGATATAACTGCGGCCGAATTTCACTGAATATTTGTCGAATATTTTATTAGAGATTGTCAATTGATAGTAGGTTATTAGCATTGATGTCTTGTTTTATGAACCCTAAAGAAAGAATTCTTGAAGTGTTAAATCTCAGGATCTTGACCCTCAATTAACGTCACACGTTCTGAGAAGTTTTCTCGTACGTTTTGGTATGACAGCGGCTGATCACTGATTTTTCGGCAAATATTTTGTGGGCGACTCTCGCTTATTAGCGTAGACTTTTTCTTTTATGAAAAGAAAAATTCCTGGGATGTTAGACCACAGAATCTCGATGGTCACCATTACGAGATATCACTGATTAACGCGGGAATATTTTGTGAGAACTCGTCAATCGTCTGTGATTAGCATTAACATTGTCTATGTTTATTCCTGATCTTGATGATCAATTGATGTCACCATTATGATATATTAGACTTGGCATCCAATTAACGTCACCATTACAAGATATTACACGTCCTGAGAAGTTTTTTCGTGTATTTTGTTGTAACGGCGGTTTAAATGTCGCTGATTATTCGGTGAATATTTTGCTTGGTCTTTTCAATCGACTGTGAGTATTAGCATAGAATGTGTCTTTCAATTCTTGCACTAATTATCTTTCTACAACTTATTATTAGTGGTAGAATAGGGTTGTGTTTGGCTGTGGTATGTTTGTACATTTTAGAATGCTGCTGATGAAACTGGTGAGCACAAGGTGGAACACACGACAGTAAGAGTGAGGGCTCTTTGTGCAATTTTTGGACTGTAAATTCAAGTTCTTTAGTCGTGAGGTATTAATAAGCAAAACTGTCGCATCTGAGGAAAGAAAAATCCTCTAGTGATTGAAGAACAACTTCTGGATCTTATATGAGCCACTGAGTGATGTGGTCTTTAGGATGGAAATGCTATTGGTTGCTGTTATTGTCGAACATTATCAAAACATGACAACATAGTTGCTATGGTTGTCTTTAAGCTATATATTGCTATTAATTTACAGTTAAGATACTGGGGTTTAACACCTCAAAAGCTTTTTTTTTTGGGTTTCATGTCATGTCAAGTGATATTACATTGTAATGTAAGTGGTGTAGCTTATGAATCTTTTAATTTTTTTTCAAAATGGTGTCTTAGCAATCATGGAAACGTTCAAATTACGAGGCGTCGAATGCTATCGACTGTACACCACTGGGTGTTTTGTAGATTTGAAACCTTTTGTCCAATTCAAAGTGATTTGACGTTTTGGTATCTGTTAAATTTTCCCAATATCAAAATGGCGCATGTGGCAGAATCTTTGTGCTTGAAAAGGACATCCCACTACGAATACACAATGCTCTATTAGGAGATATATTTAGCTTGAATTTCCTTTTTTGTATAAATGTATATATTACACCATGTGTAACAAAATGTATTAAGAACAGTGACACTTTAAATAAGGCAAAGTAGACTATTTTAAGGCACTTATGATAAAAACGTGCTGATAAAATATTAGCAACATGTTAAAAGCGTGCAGGTTACAGACGGAGCAGTTGGCTGCAGCAAAATGATTGAAAACACGAAAAAGCAGTCGAACGAATGACGCAACGTTTCCACTTAAACGAAAGATACCACTGGAACGTAATTATCTCCTATCAGCAAATGAGGAAACGTCGACTGGCCCGATAATGAGTTGCGTCCTCATAATTGCACCGCAGGCCGTCCCACGAGTCATGAGCCCCAGCTTGGGAAAGCTGTATCGCATTAGTGGCAAATTGGTTCGCTGCCGACTTCTAAAGAGACCTTTGCTGAAAGATCGCGGGGGCAAATGAGCACCTCTGGGCGCTCGTACGCGCGCAGCTCGAGCCCAAGCTGCCGCTCGGGGAATTGGTTCCCCGATAGGGGGTATCAGCCTCAGTCATGGCGGCGCTGCTACCTTAGGAACAGCTTGTAAACTGTCGGTATGTCTTAACTTAGCTGAACTGGAACCGGAATTTGAGGCGAAGCTTTCCGTCTGATACACTTCTGCAGTTAACTGTAGCTGCCTGTGCAATTAGATGCGCCAAGTGCGGCACAGTGAGAAACTTTATGCAGCGTGGCCTGCGTGTTCTCGATCTGTCGCCAGACATGATTTCTGCAATGTCACTTTGTAACTTTTTTAGCTCTCTATTAGACATTCATATTTTTTGTGTATTTGTCACGCGGTTCGTGATTTTGAGGTCGTTGTCCTGGTTATTTGCTATTGTATGTTTATGATTCTTAAGGCTGTTTTGGGGTCTTTGGGTTACTTGACAACTTCGTTCCATGTTTTAGATACAATGGTCTGTATAACATCTTATGTCCATTGTTTTTGCAATCCTCTTTAATTAGTCATTTTATTACAATAAGACATCTGTAGTATAATTACATTTGGAAAGAAGAAGAGTACTCTCCATAAAGTCGTTTCCCATACTCATTAATTTAGTGTAATACAAGATGGATGTAAATATACCTTAAATGATACAATAAAATAATTCTCGTGGATTCTCTGCTGTCTAAAATCGACAAATGAGAATGTGCCTCATCACTCATCATCACAATTACACCATCCAAAACAATAATTTCGACCATAGTTTCATAAAACATTTGACAAAATTACTTGGGGAGAGGGATTCAACAATCGTGATTTTGTCAGGGTGAAATTTCAACGAACGAGGAGACATCCAAAGTTGAAGCGCCGATAACTCTGAAGAACCGACTTTCTTACTCTCTTAAGATGTTCTACAGTCCCAGTCACACGGGGGCCACCAATCGGTGTTCTGTTCATAATTTAGTTACCCGGATTCAATCCATCCGGGTATTGTGTTACAATTAGGGATCATCTCATCATGCGCAACATTCGTTCCACTGCGCCCTGGCACTAAAACTGAACCTTCTGAACTACTCACAGATGTGCAGTGGTCCCCCACCTTCTCATTCCCAAATATTTGTACGGTAATTCTTTAATGGCGAAATCGAAATATTCAGATTCTAAGATATCTCTTCATCTGTTCTCACTAAAGCACGTACAACGTTATTATTAATGTCGGAAGATCGCCAAGGATAGAATCATCACTTCGAAATCAGCGGCATGATCCAAATGTACATCTCAAAGGTTTCCGAAACTCGTGTTACATTCAATGGAGTAAATGTAACTTCTTGCTCTTCATTTTGAAGCAGCTCTGTCTGATTTATAATACTATTGCCATTGGTGTACACTATAGCCATAAAACAAACACCAGTAACGCCATGAGGAAATATTTCCACCATGTATGGAAATTAAGCACCAACTTTTCCATTCATTCAATATATTCTGCTTATTGTCAAAATTAGTTAGTTGTTTTTTATTGCATTTCCTTTCAACCAACTGTTTTCATCTTCTAATGACTGTTATTTTTTCTTCTCATTTGTATTTTAGGATAGCATTTAAGTCGGTTAAATGCATTTGTCTTCGATGTTTCTCCATAAGTTTAACAAATTTTTTCTTGGTGTATTGTCGTAAACGTTACCCTTTGGATTCTTATGTTTAAATATAAATCAAATTTTTTTAAATTTATTAAAGTTTTTTAAAAATACGAACATAAAAAGTTATTTGTATACATAATTCCCACTTAACTAAATACTACGACGTCACATACACCCATGGGTTGAGCGGGAGTCGAACTCGCCTGCGGCAGCTCACGAACAGAGAAACAATAATCTTGACCCCAGAGCTACGGTGGAGGCCCTGATCTTCTGACAGAATTTTTTTTAACAAATAGGTAATTCTTTGATCGACATTCTTTCAACTAGTCGCATGATTGAAGAATCTCCTGAAACAATTTAGTGGAAAAGTTGAACAAGACGCCAATCTATTAATAAGTGAATAAAGGAGCGACAAACGCTCCTAATCAATGCTTTTATATTGAACTACAATTTTTGGACCAAAAGTAGCCTCCACGTAGTCACTTTTGTCTACATAGTCGCATAAAGATTCATTGGACGTTTTTAGATCACTTTGTCCTTATATCGCAAGAAATGTCTGCTATATCGCTTACTGTTTGGCTTGTAAAGCATAACCAAATTTCTGCTACATAAGTCTTCTTATATTTCGTAAGAAAATGAATTGGCTAACAACAGCTAAATATTTCAAGGTCGAACAAAGGTAACAGATTTGATATAGTAATAAAATTAGGTATGTCAATATATTCAATCGCGTGGAAGTAATCACTTAGAAACAAATGTATGTGTTAACATGCAGGCTGTTCTAAAAAGAGTAGTGGAGTTTGGTAAAATCATGCTTAACAATCACAATATTTAGTAAAATTGATTTTTCCTTATATACAGTATGACAATAAATTATTTAGTAATAGAACATTCTGATATAGGGCCCATAAATTTTGTTTTTTATTAATCCCAACCACACGTTTTGGACTACGGATACATGCACATGGTTCAGGACCGAAAATTCTCCACCGTTCGCGTGCAAGGTTGCCTTATCGGGAAAATGAAGATTTGTATTTTATAGGTCAGCAGTTTTAAGTTATTCGTTGTTGTCGCACTTGAATGACGGATTTGCCTTCTACCAGTCACAAGACTTTTTTATTGCTAAATGTTCCACTGTAGAAACCGAGTTGCTTTGTGCATTAAAATTCATTTAATTGCTTGTCGTGTAAGATATCGCTCAGAATAACCGTGTCAAGCCCAATCATTTCTCGAAAATTCTGCGTTGTGTTTATTTTTTAGATGTATTGCCTTTTGTATTCCGGTTTTTATGAGTTTCTTATCGAATAAAGTACAGCGCTTACAACAATCATTTTAAGCACTAAGCAATTGAATAACAATATATAAAATGTTTAATGTTCTAAACTCGTTGCTTTTCCTCCATTTCAACGTGCACAAACTGTACCAAGAGACTTTTTTACAAACTTCAATATTCTTTAATGGTATGAGCGTAAGTACTTTCATTTGAAGAGAAAATGTTCAAATGCTACTTGTGCCTTTCTGCTGTATTTTTTGTATAAAAGGAATGAGAAAATATGGGAGTATTTAAGAATACCGTAGATATGGAAAAATTTCAAATTTTGCTCTTGGATAGCTGCTACTTTTGAAAAATAAGATAAGATCCAACACAGTTCAGATTTACCTCCAAAGGGGTATATATATTTCTACTGTGCGTTGCTACCATTATGTTGTCATTATTGACAACTCAATCAAAAGAGGGCAATTGCTTACTACTGGGGTTATAATTGTAACATCATTCCTATCGTGATGTAACTCCACAACAGGGATCTCTTATCCAGAGCATTCAATAATTCAAAGGTGTGTCTCAAATACAACTCCTGTTATTCGGTGGAGGTGTATAAATAGTTAATTACCGATCTTTTGCCTAACTGATAATCACAATGTTATTCGTTAAATGTGTGACTATTTACGACTCTGATGTTAATGGTAGTCTGTAGCTTTATTCAAATTTGTTGTGAACTGGATGTGCATGATAACATCAATGATATTTTTAGGAAATTAAAAAATGATTGGCACTTTCCTTCTAAACTTCGGTTGTGTTGTGGTTTGAAATGCGCACTCAGTGCGTATGAAAATAGGCCGTAGTGCTACATGGGACCACCAGATTGCGTTGTTGGAAGGAAAGCTAGTGAATCTGCTATGGACATCCATATGATGTTAGTGGGAAGTGTGTATTTAGCTCGACATCGAAATTCAAAGGCAACAAGTGATAATACTCTAACATTTGACACACTGACGGAATTATACAACCATCGTCTATGAGGACTTCAAGCTGGAGGTATTCCAACAGTTGCTGCAGCTTTACAGTGTGAATCCAGAGACGTGAGTATGTGGTTACTACAGACGAATCGTAGTTCTATTGGATTAGTTGTCCCTTCGTGAGAACAAAGTATTGTGAAGGTTATCGGGAGATACTGAAACGAGCGTAAGTACTTTCATTTGAAGAAAAAATGTTCAAATGCTACTTGTATCTTTCTTTTAACAATACCCTCGGAGATAATGGAGAAGTAGTGCTTTAATGTGACGATTAGATGTCCTACAAGCTTTCGGGTAAACTTTGCTGTCGCAAGCCTCATATTCGCCGAACTTTATGCCAAGCTATTGCTGTCTTCGACGAAGTAAAAGTGGTAGTGTGCGAAAAAGTTCTTCTATCAAAATAATGACTTTTTGGGTGTAATGAAATATTTCCTTACTTCTTCGTAATAAAAGATTAGAGGAGAGAACAGTTGTAGTGCCAATCATTTTTGAACGCTCTAAGTAAAAACAACTGTTTTGGAATTGTTCTAAACATATATTGTTTGATACAAAACTTTTTGTTCTTATCCTTTGTGCTTTCATTGGTTTTTAGAATCTTCTCGCGTTGCTAGTTCCATCAAAAAATATTTTTCTCTTTGAGATAGATGAACAAACTTATTTTCATCTATTTATAAAGATAGACACATGTCAGTTTTATGATGCCATGACGCTGAATCAATTACAATCTAACGAGAAAAAAATCCGGAATCTGTTGAGGGGGATATACTGATTGCTACAATTAATAATGGAAGCCACTGCTAATATTGCTATATTCAGATAGGTGTTTTCTATTTCCAACATTCCTTTATTTTTTGTTATTATCTTTTATAAAATTCAATTTAGTAAGTGTGTCTTGATCCAAAATTTTTTTTATCTCTTGTTCTATTTCATTTTTACATATTTTTATTGCCCTCTTAATTGATTACTTGCCAGGACCGTTTACGAAAAAATATTTTTATCTATGAACAAAACGGCTTCAACAATACTGCTATCGATGCTCCAGCTGATCCGGTCGCTCCTTTTTGATGGAAGGTACCGGGCCAAACTCGGAAGCGTGAAGGCATCAGAGCGGCGTTCTCCAAGGCTTGGTGCTCTCCTACGATGAGCCAGTATACAGACAGCACAGCGGTGCTGTTAAATTTGCGAGAACCCTCGATGGTAATGCAGCGAGTCTAGGAGGAGCTGGACTCGCTAAAAGACTGTTGCAGCACATAGAGAACAGGAGTGAGGGCCGAGAACAGTTTGCCCGTTTTATTCTCCACGAATACCCGACTTTGTTAGCGACCAGGTTTGGCGAGGTTCAGAATCTTCCACAAGGAGATACCCAGGAGGAAAGAAACGCGATACCTAGAATGACCTTGGTCGAGAAACTCATGTAGAGATTCCACATCGATCGGGCGTTGGTGAGAACCAAGAGAGTCTGACAGGCTCTTAGATCCTTTCTCTACCCTGGGAAGCAGCTGTCTTCGCAATAGGATGCCATTTTATAAAACCATTATCCGCCTGATCATGATGTACGCGTGCCCCACATGGGGTACTGCGCCACATATCATATCAATAAGCTCCAAAATATGCAGTCCAAGTTTGGCACTACTCAGCTACATTACGGTAATCCCGTCATCCATGGTCTCTACGATTACGATCTAAATATGAGCGCCCACCGGTGGTATGAGGGCAGCCTAATGTAGACCCACCAACATCCACACCAGGTCACCAAAGAAGAAGGGTGTTAGAGGTCAGAGACCCCAATTGTTCTGAAAGGCAGTGCAATATGCTCTTATATTTTGTTTATACCGTAAAAGAAATAGATACAATCAAATTTACGCTGGGGAGATTTCCAACCCAACATAGTCTATTAGCCTTTTGATCTGGTAACGGAAAATATTAAGAGCATTAAATAGAATTATTTATCATTTAAAAATGAAATTAGATCGTTAAATATCTAGATTCCAAAATAAGTGTGCCTAAGTGTTTGTGTAAAATCAATGAAAACTGATTTCACCTTATAATTTTCTAAGTAACTTTACAGCCTATCGCGGTTTTTTAACAGCTGCTCTTCTTAAAATGGAAAATGGGCAAGAACTAGAAGGCCAACAACTTTCTGGTGCATATTTTGTGCTTAACCTTTTAGCATTTAAGGTCAAGATTTGAAGGTGCTTTTTCGGAAGAACTGCTAAATATATGGAGTGTTCAAAATCTTTGTGACCAAATGGATGAATCGATATAGGTGGCACAAAAATGTAAACAATGAAGAACTTTTTAAGAAGAATACTCATGTTTCTCAAAGCAATTAAACGAACATTGGACGAACACAAGAAAATATGGACCGCAATTGGGATAATACCAGGTATGTCCGATTTTAGAAAGTTCATTTAATGGAATGTATGTTTATATGCAGTTAACATTCTTCAAATTGGCATCGTAAACAGCACCAATACACCGTTGCTAGCGCCTGGAAGTCGTGAAGTGAAATCTTCTTCAGAGCACTCCTCACAGGAGCCTACACACTTTTAACAGTATGAAAGTGTTTCTTAAATAGGACTTGAGTCGGCGAAACAACAAAGAAGTCGAACAGGGAGACGGTTTGTGTTCACTAGAAACTATCTTCTAGCATATGGCTCGGCGCATTATTCTAGTTAAGAATCCAGCTGTGGTTGATCTCAAGGCGGACGCGCGCTATTCTTCTTCAGTCGTTTAAGCGCTTCTATGTAAAATGCAGCCTCGACCATCTGTCCGGGTGGTGTAAACTCTTATAGATAATATCTTTAGAGCCTTCTTTGGCCAAAGATCTACTCAAAAACGTCACATTTCATTACCAATTACCACTTTCCCCAAAAAATTACGTTCACTTCCCACACGGTTCAAAAGCTCGGGAAAACTCAACACACATTTATAGTGTATTACTGATCGACACTGTGCTGCATTTTGACTCGTGACGCGACGCTCAAATAGGTGTTCACTTCGCAAGTGATCCTCACTTTATAAAGGTTCAAAGGCAAATGAGCTAGGTCGAACCGTTTACCTAAATTCCCCCACCAAACATCAGGCCCGAAGACTCTGTCCCTGCTTTTCTACTTAGACCAAGAAAGTGTATCTCGTTACTTTCTGGGCATATCTGGTATGGTGTTGAGTAATTACTTAAGGGGGTTAGTACCTTTAAATCCCTAAAAATACGGTATTTTGAAAAAAAATGTTAGAAAAACAACTCAAGTAGATTGAAATTAACAGAAAAATTTAATCATACTTTAAAATACATTTTAAAATTATTTTAAAAATTTTGACTTAAAACCTCTTATGGGGAAGACAATCAACGTTGGAGAGATTTAAGAACAACTTGGCAGTTCGTACACTGTGCTGACCTTATGGGGATCTGAAACAATTGCACAAAGAAAGATTAGTTGATTTATAGTTGTAGTTTCATTGTGACACTGTTAATTTCTTTAATTTTTGGAAAAACTATTTTTTCACTAGTTAAACATGAAGTATTAGACAAAACGCCCTTTTTATAAGAATAAAAATTGTAAATTTTTTTTCTATTATGATTCTAACAAAATATTTTAGTGTCACAATGGAAATAATCATATTATTAACCTGCCCTGAAAATTTCATCAAATTCTGAGGGACGGTTTTTACATTATGATGTACGGAAGGTCCAAAAAAGTGAAACTGAGATAATCGTGTTTTTATCAAACTACAAGGTCATACGTGAGATCATGTCAATGAAAGTGCACTTGCCAGTCTGAATCAATTCCAGCTCCATACTGGGGACCTTCCTTATCAGTGTGGGACTTATCCTTTGCGGTCCTGGCCTCCCTGGCCTTCTTCCTGGCCTCTTTCGTCCTTTCCTCTTGCCTAGTCAAGGATCTGTCCCAGCGCATTTTGTCAGCTTGTTTGGTGTAGTCATTTGCTTTGGAGCCAATCTGGATACCAAATTTGAACGTAGCGCGTTCGGGTTTGCGGCAAAGTATTCGTAAAGCGTAGCTCTTTCAAATAGAACAATAAAAAAAAACACGAAAATTTTAAGATTTTAAAGGTACTAACCCCCTTAAAGAAAAATGGCTAGGCACTGAAAGGCTACACCTGAAATTCATTAAATTTGCGTGGGTTTGGAACTTTACGCATCTTCACTTATAATCCTGACGCTGAAAAATGATGACAGTTTACTAGCGGAGCCTTCCGTCATCGGTGAGAAATAGTGCGATGAAACTAGCGACACATGGGTTTGCAAGAGGATAATGAACCGAAACACCAAGGCGTGCGTTGCAATCGAAGATGTAAAACGATATTGAGACATTGAATTGGCCATCGCAATCCCTTGACGGCAATTCTATCGAGAATATATGATCTCTCATGAAGCATAAACTTCGAAGGGACGGGTGTCAAGTTTGAAGCAGCTGTCTTCAGAGGTATGAAAGTTACGGCGACGTCTACCCGTGAATTATGCCAGAACATTGGCGGAAAGCATGCCGCGACGTTGCCAGGCCAGACGTGATAATAACAAGTGAATTATAGAACATTTCTTAAGTTGTGTTATATACGTAACTACTATTCTGTTATTAAGAATAAAAAACGTTAATATAAAATATTCGTTTAAAGAAATATTAACGTGGACATTACGTGTATGTACAGTGTGCTTGAATATAACTTTTATAATAATCTGTAATTTCTTTTTTGATATTTTTTTATTTTGTTTTATTAGTACAACTAGCGTTTGAGCCCATCTATCGATGGGGTTGAGGATATTTATTAAGTAGAAACATGAATAATAGATTAATGTGTACGTTTATTGGTTAGATGGCGCTCGTGTGCTTAATTTTTCGTTTTTCTTTATTTCTAAGGGTTAGAATGATTAAAATTTTTATTTAAAGTTAAAAGCGGACATCCTGGTATTGTGCTAGTCATTGTGATATATTATGTTGCCATGTACAACGTGTAGTTTTGGCGTATAATTAATCACCACAGAATTTTAATATGTAAATGGATTATCTAGCTAACAATAAATTAGAGATGTAAAATAATAAATTGTTTGACAAAAAATGGTTTTTAATATTATAAAAAAGTAAAATGTTTGGCGATAAAATTTACTTTTCTATTTCATCAGCCCCCGTACAATTTCATAAACAAAATACAGAGTATAGCTTTTAATACACTTGCATAATACGTTTTTGTGTTAATTTAAACCTTTTTAGGCTAAAGTGCGCGGCGTTATCAAAGCGTCTCTGGCAAAAAGCCAAATTTGCTTACATACGAGTTCAATTTGTTGCTAACAAAGCGAAACCGCCGCTTGCGCTGTATAAACAGCATCGACCTCTTGCGCCTCCTGCTAATAATTTGGCCGAGGTTTATGAAGGGCCTAAAGTAGCTCTAATGTAAAATGTAAAGCAGCATGTTTATTCGCTGAAAAGTTTGCGCGAAATGTAATCGCCGCGGCTGCAAAAATGCGCTGAATTATTTACAAGATTAAAAGTCCGAGCTGCGTATTCATGATTGCGAACTTTAATTTGAATTTTTATAAAGGACCCCGGGGAGCGAATTATGAGTATAGCGAACGGGATTCGAATTCTCAGCTGAGCGCGACAAATATTTATTTCTTCTAATTTTTATTATTTCCTTTGTTAAGATTTTTAAATATTCGTTTAAAGGCAGAAAATATATTTTATTTCAAACATCTGAAAATGCAGGTTTACATAATAAAGTCTGTGGTGCAAACGCATAAATGCATTTATTGTTTACGTCGACGATAAACAATCAGAAATTAAATTTCATTAATTATGTTGTCAAATGTGTGCTGCATATTTTGGTTTTTGTTTCATCCTTTTGCTTCCTTTCTCCTATATCGACCGGGGCACGTGCTGCCGTTTTTTCTTGTTACATTTTTTCCTTAACGTTTCCTTTAGTTTATATTCTTTTGTATATGTGTGGCTTTGGCATTTATGTGAAAAGAGGAGAAACAGTTTGGGATAATTCTGTCTATGCCATTTTTTAGTTGTTTAGTTTGGACAATGGATGACGACAGATGGCCGAAGAAAGTTTAGAAATGGGTACCACCAGAACGTCGCAAACGGGGTAGACCTCGCCGAAGTTGGAGAGCAGAGGTACAGGACGCTGTGGAATCCCGAAGATTAGAAGAAGGAGATTGGCTAGATAGAAATAAGTGGCGTTTGGGAAGCGAGACGCGGCCTCGGCCGTAATAAAACTCCAATATATATATATATATATATATATATATATATATATATATATATATATATATATATATATATATGCATATATATATATATATATATATATATAGTTTGGACAATTTGATGTTCTCCGCCATGTTTACATGTCTGCATAAATTACCTTAATAGACATATTTTCTTTATTTTATAAAAGCATGCCTACAAACATAAACTTATTTTGTTATGAACTAAAGTTACTATTAGAGTACATCAAGACACATGTGTCAAAAACGTGGAGTACAAAACAGTTAATCAGATTACTCATCGGAGAACTGACAATGGGGTTTTGGGGTATCCAACATACTCTACGGAGTACTGCGGCACTCTTCAAAACTCTCAAAATGGAGTTGGAGTATACTCTTTAGACTAGCCACAGAACATTACAACGCTAGAAACATCAACTCGAACCGAAGCGGTATCCAAATCACTTTTCGGGAAACACACGACTTATTTGAAGTGTCCAAATACTCCTAATTCGACTTACAACGAGGTTGAAATTTGAAATGTCCAAAATATTTTTTAGAGCACTTGCGGAACACTTTGACATTTAATACGATGATCTAATTAATAGTGTCCAAATTACTTTGCAGAATATTATGACACTTGAAACGACGTAATGTTCAAATTGAAATATCTAAGGGGGTTGAAACGTATCAAAATACTCTTCGGGACATTTATAACATGGTTCGAGTATCCAACATAATCTTCAAAGTGGTCACGGATCACTACGATACTGAGACGAAGTGGTCTTCAAATTACTCTTCAAACACTCTAAATAGTGTTAGAGTATGTAAAGCATGGGACACTATAACACTAGATAAAGTAACCGGAACTGAAGAGGTATCCAATTCACCTTTCGGGACACATATGGCGGATTTAAATGCTCTGTGTAGAATTCATAGTGAGGTTGAAATATCCAAAATACTCTTTAGAATATTTGCGGACAGAAGCAATGTCCAAATAACACTTCCGAACATGACAGCGGGGTCAAAATATCAAAAATACTTTTCCGAATACTTGCGGAACACTACTACACTGTATATGATAATCCGAACCGAAGCAATAACCAATATACTTTAGTGGTAGTGGAGTGTTTAAAATAATTTCTGGACTACTCACAATGGAATTCAAATGTGGAAAATACACTTCTAAATACTCGTTCTGAAGCGATGTCCAAATTACTCTTCCAAATACTTACAACGGGATTAGATACTCTTCGTAATATTGAGAACATGGTTTCAATGCCCAAAATACTCTCTAATGTGCTCGCGGATCACTACGACACTGAATACGATAACCCGAAACGAAGCGGCGTTTAAATTACTTTGCCGGACATTCACAGAGAAGATGAAGTCTTCAAAATACTTTTTGGGGCTTTCGCGACAGGGTTGGAACGCTCAAAATATTTTTCAGGGCATTAGCATAACACTGTGGCACTTGATACGATAACCTGAATCGAAGAGATATTTAAATTACTTTATGAAACACACACCTCGGAGTCGGAGGGTCTAAACACCCTTCGGAGTACAACAGGGTTGAATTATCCAAAATACTCTTTGAAGCACCTGTGGAATATTACAACTTTGAATACGAGCACTTAAGGCGTAGCATTGTTTAAATTACTATTCGAAACATGAAATGTCCGCAATTCTGATCCGAAGCGGTGTCCAAATCACATTTAGAAGCATATGCTAAGAGCTAAAATATCGAAAATACTTTTCGGAATACTCACGATGAGGATGGAGTGTTTAAAATATTCTTTGAAGTACCCGCAAAACACTACGATGCGATAACTTAAGGCAAAACGATATTAAAATTATTCTATGGGACATTCAAAACGGGATTGGAGTGTTCAAAATACTTTTCGGAACATTTATGACGGGGTTGGAATGTCCAAAATACTATTCAAAGCAATCGCGTAACACTGTGACAGATACGATTACATGGATTGAAGCGACATTCAAATCACTTTATGAACCAGGCACGACGGAGTTGGAAGGTCTAAATATTTTTCGAAGTACTTGCGACATGGTTGAGGTATTCAAAATACTCTTCTAAACACCCGCGGAACTTAAGGGGAAACGGTGACTAAATTATTCTTTGAGATGATGATGATCACATCAGGGTTGGAGTGTCCAAAATATTTTTCGGGGTACTCATGGCGAGGTTGGAGTTTACAAAATACTCTTTGAAGCACTCTATGACATCGGATATTATATCTCGAGAGGCAGCAGTATCCAAGTTATTCTTCGGAACATTCACAGCAGGGTTGTGGTGCTTAAAATATTATTAGGAGTGTTTGCGAAACATTACGATCGTATAATCTATACTAAAACAGTGTCCAAATCATTCTTCCGCGTATACATCACGTACTATACAATTGAAAATAATATTTTAGAGAACTCATGGCAGAGTTCAAAAGTCCAAACTACTCTTCGAAGTAGAACCTCTTAGACGAGGTGTTTAAATTATTCTTCAGAACAATCATAGCGGAGGGTTAGAGTGTCCAAAATACTCTTTGGAACACTCAAGATATGCTTGGAATGGTCAAGTTGCATTTCGAAGCACTCGCATATCGTTACAACATGGAATAAGATAATACGAGCTGGGGCAACGCCCAAATTACTTTTAAGATCACTTCAGAATGAAATCTAATTTAAAAACGTTGACATCATTGGTATGCAAGATTCATGAGACTGGGCCACTAACCCTTCTCCTCTTCGAAATCCTGGAGTTGGATAGATGGTGCGCTTTAATGGTTCTTCTAGTACGATAGAAGCTTGGATGGTGGGCCCTAAGTATTTCATGTTTCTCGAACATGACACTAATGTTACTGGCGTTATTTGTATGTCCACATTCTATAAGCACTCTACTTCAGTAAAGAAGACTGCGGTGTACGCCGAGTATTTGGTTGAGGTAGCTGAGATAACTTAAAATAGTGTTTGCGGTTTACAGATGTTGGGTTTCCTATTTCCCTTGTTCACATATATGTTGAAGTTGACTTTGTAAGCGAATTTGGGGACTCTAAATCTAACCGCTAATTCCCTTCATTTTCGGTGATCTGGCGTGGATAGCGATCGGTCTGTATTTAGCCGCCCCAGGTATCGCCTTACAGGAGGAATCAGGATTTTTGAGCACTTATGGAGGTCGCCTCTGTCCAAATCGTAGTTGTTGGAGAGAATTTGTTCGCTGCTTTTGGAGATAAAGTCCTGGATGATTCGTAGGTCTACGTCTATGTGACCTTGTTTGTATAAAGTTATCTAGAGGTTCATTAATTGATCGAGTAGTCGGAGGGTGCGTGAAATATAAAATCTTAGGTTTTTTTATGTGTTATCTAGTCAATTTGTGGCCGAATTTTTATATTTTGTTTTGTATTTCACTTTTTATTGTAGTTGAATGATACACCAGAACTTGAATGAATTTGTTTGGTACGTACCACACCTAGTTCACTCTAAAACTATTGAACGTTAACGAGTGGCTTAGGATTAGCTTATAGATTACTAATTTATTATGTGTTGATAGTTTGGATTTTCTTTCTATTCGATATAATTTATTGAATTTAAGGGCGAGTTGTTTTCGTTTGGTGAAGATACTAGTTTTCCAAGTTAACCAACGATCTAGATGTGGTCCCAAGTATTTTGCAGATTCTAGGTATTAAATTTGTTGATCATTTAGAATGACCGGTAAACAGTTAATGCGATTCATCTTGATTGTTATCTGTAAATATTTGGAATTATTCAGTATAACTCTCCATACCTTAATCCAATTGTGTTCAGGTGGGTTTGTAAGTATCTGGACGCAGTTTTGTACTTTCCATGGGAGGCAAGAACAGCCGTATCATTTTGAAGGGACGCAGTTGTGGTTAATCTTGATATTTAAATGTCGACTGTGTATAACAAATACAAAACTGGGCTTAGCCCTCTACCACGTGGAACCCCTGCTAGTGTAGGTTGTAGACACAAGATTTTTTCTTGAAATTTGACATAAAAAGTATTTCGTAGAGTTGGTAAGGCGTAAAGTACTTTAAATTTATGAGACGTGGTATTTTGGTCACTAATGTAAATTGTTTTAGCCCACATTTAAATAAATGCACTCTGGTGCACTGGTTGTGTCTGGCTTTTAAATCGAAATAAGGGGCTGTATTCGGAGACCCATCATTATTTTTGGTATATTCATGTAGTTGGTGTTAAATACAACGCTGGAAAATTACTTGGAATGTCCTTGTGACGTCTTCTCGTGGAAATTACAGGATTTCCCCCTCTTTTTCAGGTTGAATAAAGGAAAAACTTTAGAAGGTATACAAAACTTATTTTTGCAGGGTTGAACTACAGAACTGGAGCTTTTATTTCTGTGGCTACGTGATGTTCTTCATTTTCGATGCACTGTTGAAGATATTTATTACTCTTCCAACATGTGTTGAGAAATATATTGCATTTTGTAGTACTTGAAAAGTCCTACCCCGATGTTTGTAAACACCAACCTTGGAATACCCCATAGTAAGAAGTCGTAAGGGTCAAGATCTGCTGAGCAGTCTGACCAAGCGACGTCCCCGCTTTGAGAGATTAGGCAGCTAGGAAAGTTATAGATGTGTGGGCTGTGGCTCCATTTTGTTGGAACCAAACGTATCGATTAGAAGTGACAGTAGCACAATGATTTCTCTCTTCAAAAATGTAAGGGCCAATGACTCAATCTTATTCACCACACACTAAACAATGGTATGTTTGTTGTGGAGAGGCCTATCTTGGATATTTTGTGATTTGTTATCACTCCAATAATGAAAATTTTGTGCATTCCGAGATGTGGTCGTTAAGGAAAGCAACTGTGTCCTGATGTTTCTGAACATTTCTAAGCGATTTTGTCAATCACGTCCGGAAGGTTCCTATGCCATAACCATCTTGTACGGACAAAACGAACTTCCTGGTGCAAAATTGTCCGTACAGTACGACTAGACAAGGGAACGCTATGTTTGCGCGTAGATTACCTCGAAGACTGCATAATGGAATGTCTTACTGCATCGATGTTTTCCGGCGCTCGAGATCTTTCTTTAAGTTGCAAAACCTGTGATTTTGAAGCTCCATACCTACAACAAAGTCGCTTTCTTCACCTTTGAACTATCCTCGGACCACCTTTCGTTTCATAATCTTCCTTAGACAAGGACTTGTGACCCACCCTGCATAATTGCAAGAAGTAATAATTGCCGCGTTCGTTAAGTGGAGAATATAAAGGAGTCCTTTAAACAATTCCAGGTTTTTGTGGCATTCTTTTAGATAAATAAGAGCTTTGTTGTGTTCTCAGTGTTAATAGGCGTGGAAGAGAAGCTTTTTGTAGTTACATGGTTTTATTTCCGCATCAGTCTCTGTTATTCATATTGTCATTAATTTAACTGACCACCATCTTTTCAACAACTTCGTTCCATTAGTGTTAGTATGACAGGTATTCTGAATTTATTTTTGAGTTTTTTAAATGAATTACTTAAAAATACCAGCTTTGCCGTTTACTTCCGCTAACGAGTAGTAGCCAATAAATATTAACTGAGAGGCGCTGCGTGAACTCCCGACATAATTAAATTTTCTAATTCTGCCGTCGTACCATTAGCGTTTTCCTAAACCGATTAACCAGTAGTTTAACCAAATTGCAGGGGTACTCATGTGCTTATTAGATTTTGCCCACTTAACGGCGGCATGAATGTGAACGAGACTCGAATGCCTCGTTTCGGCGTGGAGGACGCTCTTTTCCTAGAAAGCATTGTACACTACAGAGCTGATTTCAGCTTTCACAAGGTATAATTCATTTTAGAAATTAAAAGTTGGATATTAGTCAGGAGAATTCCCATGTATTCAACCTCAGAAATAATGATATGTAGATGAGCAAGAAAAACATTAATTTTAATAACATCCTTATATTGTGACTAATACTTGGGGCGTTAAAAAATGGCTGACATTACGATTGCTTTCTCTTCACTAATTTTTTTTGTTAGGAAAAGCGAGTACACATTTCGTTAGATGTATTTTTTTCTATTTCTATGAAATTTAATCGTTGCTCCGGTAATTTCGATGAAGCTGTCTCAGCTATTCTTTTATAGGCAGCCGACTGAAGCTTGTCGTTAGAAGAGAACACTATCTCTTTCATTGCGTCAAAGTGAATATACCCGAGAGTCCAGGGAAGCCGAGTTTCCATATGCTGTGGCAGATATCGATGGCATCGCTTCAGTTACTCATAGTGTCGCAGAAGAAACACGGGGTTTAATTTTAGAAGAAAATATTTTATTTATTTATTAGTTGGGGAGTTATAACATTTTCATAGTATAAATTTTTGTCTTCGCGAATCCCCAGAGGAAAAATCGCACAGTGCAAGGTCGCAAGATTTTAGTAGCCAGTTCAGTTCGCTGTTTTGCTTGAATTGTTTCATACGTCGTATCATAGGTGGCGCCGCCCTGCTGAAACCACAAGGCATCCAAATCCATGCCGTTCAAATGAGGCCACAAAAATCCACAATCTCATGATAACGTTCATCATTGATAGTCACTGCGTTTTCGACCTCATTTTCAAAAAATAACAGCCTAATCAGTCCACCAGCTAAATCCATACCAAACTGCTACTCTTAGGCATAGGCCGTTCTTGAATGACCTGATGATTTTCTATGCCTTAAATGCGACAATTTTGTTAATTGACGTACCCACTAATGCGGAAATGCGCCTCGTCGCTAAAACCGATTTTCTTAGCAAAATTACCCTCAACTTCTTGTTTCTCTAGCATCCAATCTGCAAATATCCGGCGTTTCAAATGGTCGTTTGGCTTTAGTTCCTGGGTTACACGGGTGGAGATGCAGATTTTTTGTTGAAATCCACCGAATGTTGCTTTTTGAAATGTTTAGTTGTAGTGGCCGACGGCACACTGAGGTTTCTGGACGCTCCGTCACACTATGGTTCGCAGTTTAATGTTTTCAACTGAATAGTTGGTACGAGGTCGGCCTGTGTTTTGCAGGAAAAAATAGTGCATAATTTAAATCTTGAATTTCCTTTGGAATACTTTTTAGTATCCCTTAATGGCGGTGTTCTCACAAGGGGACAGCTAATCCATCAGCAGAATCCCCCCTTAACTCTTAGGACGAAGACTTCCATAGATTGGCTTTTCTTTTTCGGCGTCTCATGCCAGAATTATAAATCACCTGCTGTGGCTAGACACTCAAAGAATCCCTCCGCATCCACGGTATAACTGCACACTCTACTGTTTTGATTGAGTGAATATGAGAACCCTTTGTCATCTTCAGGTTTTCATGAACGACGATATTTAAAGTTGCACAATACAGACCTGTTGCACCCGTTAGTGTTCCATTATGATTCGCCTTTTCCTATTATCAGATCTATTGCACTTTGATGTGCAGTGTTTAGTTTTGCAATTTGATTATGCGATTATTAACCTGCTATAGATGCCTTAAGCACTTACTCTCTCCCTTTAAAGAAATCACGCCGTCTATCGCTGCCAACGATTGTCTCCTTTCATGGTTTTCTGCTTTGTCCACAATTGCACTCGTAGCTTTGCATATTTCCTTCCATGCTTTCCAGCAACGCCATCTGTTTGGAGTATGTGGCACTATAGTCCATATTTGTATACGCAATCTGTGATACAACCTAAGTTTTGAAGGCCAGTGCCAATCTTTATAAAAGCCTAAAATATATTTTAAAGTTTTATTATTTTTGCGTGTAAGTAGTCACCGAAATTGAAGCTTGTTACTATACATCCGAAATGTTTATAACCTGCGTTGAAGGCTGTGTCTCTTGAGCTATTCGCAAAGCTATTGACGAATGCCTGCTAGTTTCTTATTTACATTCCAGAAAGAGACAAAAGGGGATATTTCATTTGTTATGGGGTTTTATCAAGCATGACAATATTACTTTATGAACAAAATAAAATCTGAAGGGAGCCAAATCTGTAACAACGGATTTTTAAAGGACACTAGCTGAACTGTGCCCCACAGTCGTTTCCTCTGCATCATTTTTGCCCTAACCCAATTTTGCATTATCCACCAGGAATCGATGTCGGTAACGACATGGATTATGAATAGGCCCAAATTGTCGGCAAAGGCGTCGCAGAAAGCGAAAGCCCCATTTCCACGCGCTTTTAGTCTGATCGCTGTACTTCATCGCGTGAAGTTGCACTAGTAGCAGTCGTGTTGCCAACTAAGGCTCAGCTGAACTAGCAGTTTATGTTCGGCTGCTGAATTACAAATTTTCGTCCCGTGCATTATGCGAGCGCGGTTTTTATGCATAATGCACTGCGCGTGGCCACGCTAACGGTTTCCCGCGGGAAAACGCGACTCGATAATGGGCACGCCATTACAGCTGATGAATCACCGTTTTGCCCAGAACGAATTTCAGAAGACGTCCGCATCCTGCTTAAGTTGCGTCAGTGCTGAAGTACCCGGAACTATGATTGCGATTGTTGCTGCAATTATAATCAGAAATATTTTTTGCAGTATAAAATGGCGAAAACGGAAACGAAAATCAGCATTTGCTACTAAACGTTGTAGTACTTTGAGAGATGTTTTTACTTGTTCGTCCCTAGAACGCGTAAAGTAATTCCAATTATTAGTCGAATGTAGTTACATTTTTGAAATTAATTAACGAAAATTGCGGCAGTGTGGCCTTGCGGTTGGGGCGCGCGGCTGTAGTACGGACGGCTCAATCTCGGGTTTAGAAGATTGGCTCCTCAGACCCGGCATCGAGGGCGAACATATCAGAGCCTTGAACACTCAGTTCGCAGGCTATGTTTCCACGCAGGGCAATGTTATTAATAATTTGCAAAAATATTGTCCTCTACCTTATACCAAGCCTCACCATAGTTATCTTATGAAATTCTCCCCCCCCCCCTTGATATTTTTGGTTTAGAAGTTTTTTAAATAACTGACATCTACTTGAATATTCAAATGATACGTTCATTTAACTTGTTGTATGTCAAATTCTTCAAATTTTTTTATTCTTCTTATGGTACAAAAATTGAGGAAGTTCGTACTAGTTATTTAGTGACGGTTCTGAAATTCTGTGCAAAGCAGTCGATATAAATCCATCGATCTCTTAAAGCTTTTACACTGAACTTTGCTCTACGTTCACCAATGGGGTAGGTCATAAAGTGTCATGTGAATTGACTGCTCTCAGCACAGCGTCACGTGGACAGATCTCAAGAGTGAATTTTAACGAGAAACAAATGAATGAAATATATTTGTGATGGAACTTTGAGGAAGTTTTCGGGGCTGAAATTGTCAATTAATGAAAAGCAGATCTTCCTGTAGCAAGACGAAGCTTCTCGCCAAGCGAAAACCAAGCTTTGGGAATGATGAGATTGAGTATTCCTGAACTTCTTTGGGGCTTTTTTCCATAGCTTCTAACATTTAGAAGGGTTGTCTCAAAAATTATTGACTGTTAATACAAAATCTAACTCCAATGGAAATTTCCTGTGATAAACTCAAAATTAAGACGAACATTTGAAGTTTTCTCAAGATTTTGAAAGCGCATGTGATATGGTGCAATGTAGGCATTTAAAGCTAAAGCAGTAATCCTTTAGATTGTCTATATGATTAAATCAAATAATCACAGCATGAATCACGTGCAAATTAATTCAAAAGAACTATAGCCTTTCCAATAGCTAATTATTTAATCTTTTTAGATAATTGGTTTCATCTTATTACAACTTTTGCAAAATCACTACTATGTTTACCGTTCTTCAATAGTATTGAGTGGGTTTTGATATGTTATGTATGATGTTTGAAGAAGAACTACAATATCTGATAAAACATCACAGAGGACAATATTACCCATAAATGATGCAAATTCCTAGTGAAGGAGTGTCTTACCAACCTTTCCAACACCATGATGATAACTCATCCATAACAGAGGCATTTTTTGCTTTTAAAGGCTGGATTCAGCTTGTCTTCTTCGTACTTTTGGATTGTAAGCTGTATGATACAGGAATGTACCCCAACCATACCCACATTAATGGAAAAAGACTACCCTAAACCATCTCTAACAGAGGAAAATCGTTGTCATCTTTATTTGAGCTGGTCTATTTTTGATTTTAGATTGTGGACTATATGGGTTTTCATAAACTGGTAGTAGAGTTCCTAAAGGATGCGCCACTCGAGTGCAGATGTTATGGAAGTTTTTCTTAACGGTATGCATTTCAAAGTCAATTACAAGTACTCTACTTATCATATCGTGGTGAATCAAACTATCAGTGAAGAAAACTGTGTTACACTTTTTCTTTCTTCAAGTAATTGTAAGTGCATGGTTGCATAGTAAGCAGTGTATTTAGTGCTCTCGTTAGTTCAGGGGTTTTAATATTTTCTTCGGGACTTATAGTGAAGTGAAAAAACGAATGAGGGATGACAGTAAAGAGATGCGGTTGATAGAAACTCATCGATCTGTTTGGCATTTTGAATAGGAATCTGAAATTTTCTTTTAACCCACGCATAGAATGAAACTTCAGTTGCGTCGCACAATTAAATGCGCGCCTAGAGCGTGACTATAGTGCCATGTGACGCCACCATATGACGTCACTCGAACGCACAGGAGTCAATCGCGTAGTACTATGAGTGTAGTTGTGGATAACATAAAAAAACATGGAAGCAGACATGAGTAGCAATGGACGGCGTAGTATATTTGGAGAGCGAGTGACTGAAATTTGCCAATTAGTGAACTCTTGGTCCTAATAGTAGGTCACGACTGTTGCGCTAACAAGCAATGAGCTTCGCCAAACAGATGTTTGATTTGTCGGACGAAGGCTAGATCTACTTCTTTCAATTAATGCGGATCTCGTTAGGAAATAACACTTAATTGGAGAAGAGCAAATTAAATCTGCTAAAGGTTTCAAAATTGTGAAGTTACATAAATAGCAACAAAAACTTGCTCACTAACTAGATAAGTTAAGTGAAACTATATGCAACTGTAATTAATATAAAATTATGATAAAATAAAACGAATATTTGGTAGGTCGACCTAAGATTTACTTAGAGTGCTCTCCTCGAAGCTCAGGCTGTGTTTCGGGCTGAAATGCGTGCGTTATGATAGACTATTTCACGAGATGGCACTAGATGGCGTTCCTGTAACGCACAGAACGAAAGGTAGTGAGTTATTCGTATAGTGTTGCGAGTCCATCTGTGGACGAAGTGGAAACCATGGAAGCAGACAATTATAGAGAGCGATGGGCGGCTATTATCCATTTGTTTTGCTAGATATCGGATTTCAATGATGGCAAGAACTGTACTGAATAAGGGAAATACCAGTTTATAGGATGGCAGCACATTGAAAGCCTAAAGTGACAATTGAAGGGATTCTGTTGATGGACAGGCTATCACTTTGTGAGAGCACTATAAGTGAGCGATATTGCAAGTGAACGCCTCCACAAAAAATGAACGCGTTTTTTTAACAAGTGAGTTTCAGTTAACTGTATACAAATGGTGCCATACTACATCCAAAGAATCTCAAGGGAAACTGCTGGAGGGATGGCAGAATGGAAATGGCTTAACGAATGGCTGTACTCACTTCTTCCTAACAGAATATCGGTCAGGAGAAAGCAATTGTAGTGTCAATCTTTTTTGAACAACCCAATAACTAGTGATTGCTAAGGGCATATTTGGATCTTTCTCATTTTTTGGTTTAAGTGACAAAATGAGTGAGTTCCAAGTTGATTATTTGATTGCTTCTTTGATGGTGTCGTTTCTTGTGAGCAAGAATAATATCTGTCATTAAATTTATTTTGTCTTAAGTTCGTTTCTAGGCAAGAATACAGTATTTATTTTTGGAATGATGACGAGCAGATTGACGGCGTTAAGAGAAGATGATTTTCATGGACACATTAAATTCTCCATCTGTTTTCGTTGCTTATTTGTGAGTGGGTTTAGCGTCATTTAGAATTTATGCCCACCCGAGTTTATAAATTATATTATTTCATCTACTGATTGAAGATTTAAGAAACTGAAATATGTGACTGGAATTTTTGACGTTTAGAAGAAATAGTTGATAGTTCAAGAATTGGTAGATGGTTCAATGTTCGGAAACACTTGGCCTTGAACCGAATGTTTGCATTTGAACTTTTGGTGGAGCTATGTACATTGATGGAAGCGGAATATTATCTTCAGTTTCGGTGCTAGGGGTGCTCGATTGTAACAATTGAGCCGGAGTCATCTGCGTGAAACACTAGCACGTGAATTGGCGTTATGGTTCTAATTGCTTGCGAATATTGAAACGATGCTAGCGAAATTGCGGGCCGCGTGGCACAATGGCTGGGTAGTGGCACGTAATGGTCGTGTGGCAATCGAACAATGACAACGTAAGTCTGGGTTGCAGTTCATAATAACACAGCGCGTTGTGGAATGTGGTGCGCAAGCACTGATTATCGAGCACGATAGGAATTGCTGATAACACAGTTGTTATACGAGGCCTGATTGTAAAATTTGTTTTGGGTCTTTAATTTTGTATTTTATTTTTTTATGTTGTCTCGTTTCACTCTTAGTACTTATATATCTTCATTTATGAACTTGTACAATTTGACCGTTTTCTTTCATATTTATTTCCTTATATATCTAACTTTCTACCCGTCGCTATTGAAAATAGCAATTTGTTTGTATATTCTTCCGAGACTTTAGCTTTCATTTTTTTTCTAGCAATCATTTCTTCTATTATCTTGTGTTCAATCAAGAGTTCTCATTAGCAAGCCAGTCTAATCATATATCTTCTCCTTGATTATGTTTTCTGTGTTCCAATATGGTAGAACTATTATCTTATCGATTGTTTCTCTTATAATTCTGTGTGCTATATTGTTATTCTTTATTTGCAACTTCTATTATACATTGTCGATTTGTACAATTTCCATTTTCCATTCTTGGATTGTTTATTCATATCTGAGTGATTTGACGCACCTTCATTTTTGTCTTTGGTTTAGTTTCTAGACTCTTTCAGAAAAGGATGCTTATCACTGGTTGTGTTTGCCAAAATTCTGTAAAAACACAGGAAGTATATCAGGCTTCTGCTGATTTAAGGAATCAGCTAATGCAATTCTGTTAGTTCATCCTTGCTGAACTTCATGTAACATCTTGTTCTTGTAGGAGAGTTTATCAGTACAGAAGTAAATGAGGAAAACGTAGCACTAGTTACAAAACATTTCTACCACGTCCTAGAAAGCAAAATATAATTTTTCGTACACACGCACGTTATTCCAGAACCCTCGCGGCTCCAGGTTGGTGCGCCGACTAAATTAGTAAAACTTTCGCCACGAATCTCTTCGGCAGCTCTTTTTGCCGTGACTGTTCGCAGCTCTTTCAAGAGGGTCAACGCTACACTGCTCCATTCTTCAGGTCGTTCTGAGCATAATCGCGATTATTTATGTCATTTTGAAAAATATGAAGAATTGCCATATCTTGGAGTTCTGATGATAAACAGTAAACCGTGTATGGCTCTTGATTTGGTATCGCGCCTCGCTACAACGAGAATATCTCCGTTGGCGTTGTTCATTTCTGGGGATGGGCCAAAAATATCACTATCCTCTTTTGCGTAAGGCTTCTATATTGGGTTGCCTCGTGGGTTCTTTTCTATTACCCGACCAATACGATTTGCATTTCCGGCACCATTCCTTTAGTCTTATTTACAGTTCACCCAATAGAATCGCTTGAACCTTCTGTAGCGTCTCCTTAATCTCCAACCCCGCCTTTTGGTACACCATCATGCAATTGCTGCAGAACTTTTGAGATTCGACTTCTTGGCATTAATAACCGCGATCTGGATTATCTCCAGAAGATTATGTAACTTTAATAAATTTTATAGTATCTAATAAGTTTTTTTTATTGGGTTGCTACTAGTTTCAAGCCAGACTCCTACTTTTAGTATGGTTTTTGTTGTCAAACAGAGGAGCTTCCCGCAACTCGCAGATTATTTTTTCTAGTTACAAATAATTACTGCGGCACTATCATAGAGGCATTTGCTTCTATGTCTAATTTTTCTAATGTTTCTTGCAAACTTCCCGAATATTCTTGCCCGTTCTCTATCAACTGTTTTCTAGTTTGCTCTTAGTTCCTTTTTTACATTTTTGGATTGTTCTTCAGCTGTAATTTTAAATTTCCCCAAAATTTCTTGGACTCCTGCTTTTGGTACAGCTTCTGTAGTAACTGTCGATCGTTTCACAGAAGAGTCCTCCCCCCTCCCGGCTACAATTATTGCTGCACGAGTTCATGAAAGAGGCATCTACTTCTAATTCTTCTAATTCCTCTTCAAACTTCCCGAATACTCTTTCGTTTTCTTCTTCAACTTCTTTCTAGAATCTTTGCGTTTAGTTTCAATTCGTAACTGTTATTTTGAATAGTTCTTCAGCATTTGCTTATAAATCTTTTTTTAAACTACTAAGATGTAAGTGTTTTTCTGTATTTACTTTTATTTTTTGCAATTCGGATCGCTTTTCTGCGTTCATCTCTTTCCGTTTTATTTCCTTGTCAAACTTCCATAATGTTTTTGATGTCTGTCGTAATTCTGCTTTAGAGCGTCTGGATATCATGATTTCTTGGAATTTCTTTCTCAATTCGTTTTTCTAAAGCATTGTTTTGTAATGATTTTCGATTTTCGCAAGCCTTCTTTTTTTAGTTCCACGGTTATGAACAAATACTTTTATCAGGGTTTTCTTCCTGTCATTTCTAAGTCTGGCTATTTTAGCTTACTTAACTTATATAAGTATCGTAATTTATTTAGATAGTTTTGAACAATATCCAGGCAGCAGTGAGTCAGCTATTTCTATTAATTGATCTGTTCCACGGCGTACTGAAATCATACGAGAATCTGTGCATAGCTACTTTTTGGCCACTCCTTAAAGACCCGAGCACATGATTCCAGAACCTTGTGGCTCCGAGCAGATTATTGAAACCTTTCTTCGCGACACGTTGAATTCCGAGAATCATCGTGAACATTCGGAAGTTCTCCTTAGGTTGCACCTACCCGCAGATCTTCCAGAAAGGTTGTTCAGAACCATCTTTATAGTTGTTCTTCTGGTCCTCTTAAGAAAATAGCAGAAGAATAGTTAAATACAAAATTTAGCGAAATATTTTCTTACTAAGGCATCAAAAAGCAGATAAATTGTGTTTTTGATAATAGGCATTTCTTCTACTATGAGATATGGACATAGATACATAGTTATCTGTTTGGTGCCTTCACACTCTTGGAGATCTCTTTTGAATGGAATCTACTGAACTGTTTGGTTAGTCTTCTATACATTTTGTTTGTTTCTTTTACTCTACAATTTCGAATTTGGTTTTGTGACTAGGAAATTTAGTTAAAGGAGACTTATTAAAATTATCGCCACTCTCCATTTCCTTTACACATCTTAACTGTCTGCCTTGGAAATCGCGAATATTAACGGCCTTATGTCGCGAAATGTCGCGCCATAATTCGCCCTAAGCGCGCACTTGTGCCCGTATGTCAGCGCTGTTGTGCCATTCAATTTGGAGCCGGTCTTGATTTCAGCGACATGTGCGAAACTCGATTACATCTACATACAGCAAGACTTCAATTGCGCCGCGCTCACGTACGCGCCGCACAATAACCCCGGGCGCTGTTTAGCACCTCAAACTGCGGATCCAATTACTATCAAGCGCGGCTTAATTAATGGGTTGCTTGTTTGAAGATGTGGCGCAAACCGGCGACAGATCGCGTGATAGATTTGAATAGGGGTAGGTAAAGGACGCTAGTCGGGAGAAGAAAGGGAAAAGGGGGACCTTCAAAAATAAAGGGAAAGTTCCTCGTATCGTACAAATAACAAGAATTTTTAAATGACGTCAGTAGTAGTTTAGCAAAGGTGATTATTGCGTATAGGAACCCAAATTCCGATTTGCCCGTGCAATTTTACAAGTAATGTAATAACAATATTCTTGGTATTGCAGTCAATTATGTTTCTCTATAAATATTAATAAACAAGCACAATGGGCTATAGTTATTTAGTATTCTGGCTCGTTAGTTGCATTATTATGCTCGATGTCCGGTTAACTTAATTGTAATTGCATATTGCATGCAAACTAGGAAGAAAATTGATGTAAAAGTAAAAAGCCAGTGCCTTCTAAGATGAGGAAGTGTAAAAAGTAATTTTTTTAAGACTAAATAGTCTTAGTCTTCTTTAGGGCGTGATTAAGGTTTTGGTGCCTCAACTTGTTGCATGTTTGGAGTCACCAAAAAATCACGAATAAGTTGGTTGTTTAGACAAAACTTTTATTTGATTCTTTAAGTTTTCGTTCCATGCGTACGTACACTGCAATACGATATTCACGTACATTCATACTTAAACGAGTAAAAACTAAAAATGTCTATTTTATCTGAAAACTTTTATATAAAAAGCATTTCTTTTCTTGCCTTTAGAGTTAGCAGATTTATGGATTATGCCATCAAAGGAAAGACTTACTCTCAAAAAATAAAAGTGCAGGTCTATTATTTTTCTTGTTGTAAGAATGTTTTCCACTCTCTTAAGAGTTGAAAAGCATCGTTCCTTAGTGTAGTTAGTAACTTCCATATTTAGAAAAATTCATAGAACGATGGCAGTTTTGGAAAAAGTAGACTAAGTCCTATGACTTCAACGATGCTAGGAGCTTTTAGCTTGGTATTCTCATCTTCTTTGTCAATGCTTTTATTCATCCTTCAAAATGCTGCTAAACGTACTGATTTTGCAGGAAATGTTGGATTTGCCCTCTACCGTATTGTCATTTTCCATTTGAGTGACCTCCCACGGAAATTCAAAACGCTTGTGTATTTCTGTATAGATTGTTCTTCTTCATAGTAATTTGAGCTTTAGAGAATTAGTTACAGCATATGTTCCTATTCCATCTTTGTGTTTACCAAAAAGAACTTTTGGCTTTTTCTTTCTTGTAATTTCTGTTTTGTAAAAGTCAGTTTCACACATTAATTTTGCTTTGTTTTGTAGTCTGGAAAACTCATCTTCATTTCAAAGAGTGTTTCTAAGCGCTTCTAAAGTACAAATGGAGCAGTGACCTTTGTTGTATCTGTGCTTTCTTCTTAAAGCTTGCTTTTTGAAACCATACAAGGACATTGTTCCAGAAATATACTATTAATGCCATTTCAAAACTCTTAAGTTTTTCCAATATCGCATTTGCTTCTACTGTGCACCAAGAATGGTTGAATGACATCAGCACAGGTACTTCATCAGGTTGTCGACAAGGTTTTTAAGTTGCGACTGAAAAATATCCCACCCTTTGGCAGAAGAACTAAAAAAGTTACAGATTTGTTGTTCTAAAGAAAAGAAATTCAACAGGGTACTTGCTCCTGTCCGCATCTGCAAAACCAACTACTTCTAAAGGGTGGCCCGCGCAAGAGATGTATGTCCCAAAAGATTTACTTTTTTTATTCTGTCCTGAAAACCCTTGCAGCACCCAGACATGTTGCTGGGATTATCGTAGCTTTGACCTCTAGAGTTATTTAGATCAAGACTTGTAAAATCCACGGTAGACATTGTGCAATTCACGTTTATGTCCACAGTAAGGAATCAAAGTCAAAAATCGTTTTACAGAAGTTTCCGTAAATGGCACAAAAGTTAGTTGGTCAGCGTGTAGCACATCTGGACAATTATGAGATAATACTTGGCATTTGCAATTTTCGGATAACCTCTGCCTTGACTTGATCCGCTAAATATATAATTAATTTATTAACAGTTGCACTTACGAAGTATGAAGGAACACCTCTTCCTGTATTTCCTCTGATCGATCGTTTTCTGGACCTCTGTTTTAGTTTTGCAGTGAGAACTATTGAAGCTCTTGATTTTTGATTTTGACCCTCAGACACCACAGGACTAAACGTGGAAGCACAAAATTAACGTACGCACCTCATAGCAATCGGTTTCCTGTTTCATAATTTACCCGCCCAAAAACTCCCATGTTCCTGCAAGCGAGGAGCTGTTTTACCACAGGCAATTAAGTAGAATGTGGATTGCCACGTCTCATTTCCGCTAACATGCCTGCATAGCATGGCTGTTAAGCTGTTTCCGCGCACGTAGCCTATAACAGCTACAGTTGTATCTTTTATCTCGCAAAACGCTACACGCGATTTGGAGATCGCAGCTCACGAGTCCTTTGTCTGCTGACCTTTGGGGGACTGCCTGGCACCCCAGTTCGCTGCACGTTGCCTTCCGCCGGTCGTGATCGCCCAGTGCATCCTTTCTCTTCGAAAAGCCTATAAATTGTGGCTTAGGCATCTGTGTGTGTAGAACAGGTAATAGGGGCAATCGACGTAAAAAAGCGATAAGGTATCGGCCTCGTGCGCGCCATGCTGGCCTTGAAGTAAATGTCCCCGGTCAAATTGTGTGTGACGAATTGCCGTGCACTTAATTGGTTAAGTAAATTGCCGGCGCACAAACACGATCGATTTGTATACTGAAGTATGTAGCACGTAAAACTATTTGTGGTATATTAGAACACGGAAAGTTGTGTTAGAATTATTGTTTGAAGCTGCGCTTCAAATCGTTTCTGGAATTGTGCCATTTAGAAACAGTTTCAATAATAAAATAATATTAAAGGTTTATTACATTGGTGTAACTTAACTGAACTATTAGCTATTAAAAAATTTATATAGTCCCACTTTTTGTCCTTAAATTTCATGTACAAACAATTAAAAATACGTCGAGTCATGTCGTGGTATATCAAGTAGAGTAATTTTGGGTCTTATGATACAATTAAATATAATTTGAATACAAATGGTCAACAATTATACTGGGAGGAAAAATAACTTATCATTAGTTACTCAACGAACGCACGCCTATATACTTTCGATTTTTCTATAAGTTAAACAGAACTAAACAAAGTGGAGTTCATTTTAGTAGGGTAGTAGTAAATTATTCTGGTGGCTATTACAAAAGTTATATACTAAGCAGTGCGTTTTATATGCTGTAAGCCTATGGCAAGAAAATGAAACTATCGAAAGTAAAAAGGGCGAGGATCATATTACTTCGGAGGCAAACGTTGATTAACTTATGCATTTTTAGAACGTTGAAGACTATAGAACCACGTAATGCTACTAGATGACGTTACTGGAACGCACTCGTGCAGTGCTGCAAATGTAGCTGTGGATAAAGGGGAAAACCATAGAAGCAACTAATTATGGGCAGCAATTATCGGAGACTACACATATACGTTTAATATTGTTTGGTGTTCTGCTCGTTGTTGGTCTTCCATACCATATACTTATTGCATTGGCCCCGAAAGTCTTCTGAACCATTCCAATAGTTTCTGCGGTCAAAAATTCTCGTTTCACATAAAATTAATGCTAATTCGCCGCTCTACTTTCTCAGTTGACATCTGCTCATTAGAGCCTAACTCCCAACTCACTCGGTCAGTAAGGTTGTCCTCATTCACGCATGCGCATTAAACTCAATTGTCATGTTGCTATACAGTGCAGACCTCGTATTCATTATGAAATAAAACAAAATTAAATTAATCACTAGAATTCCTAATAAAAACAGTCATTGTAATCAAAAGTGGATCTAAAAATAGAGAAAAACAATTGCAGGAAAAGAACCATATAAAATATTAGTAGCACCTGTTTTATCATTTCGAAGAAAAAATGTTGGTGTAGGTAAAACACTGTATATTATTAAAACGAACAGGCTGGTGGAACATACGTCGATAAATATTATACAAAGTGGTTCGAATATGACTGGAATTGATTTGTGGTAAACAAGCCGCACTGCGTAGCAACTGTGCTGAAAGACTCACTCACTCACCATGTTTGGCAAACACGGTACCTGGGACTAAGCCCCTAACCGTTTTTCTGTAGGAAGGCCTGGCTTGGAATGTTGGTTGCCTCTTGGGCGCTTCCCACTGGCAGAAGCTTAGTTTACCGGGCACGTTTAGTGTTTACCAAACATGCCGAGAATGGTGGTGATCTCTGAGCGGCAGTTTTCCGTGGTCGCCAGGATGGTGTAGACGGCGTCCAGAAACGCAGAGGGTTCCACGTTCTCGAACATCGCCGCAATGGTTGCCCAACCGCGATGTTCTGGTTGCGGCTGGGTGGTAGCTGAGGGTTGCGTTTTGGGGGGAGGCGCTGCTGCTGTGTTGATGCTGCTTCACCCTTGGTGGCGCCCGGAAGCAGCGGTCTTCTGCTGGAGAACTGGCTTCGGGTATGCGGAACATCCTCGAAAGTTGGCAGGATGGGAGCCCTGGCAGTTAGCGCATGTTGCGGGTTCGCTCCGGGGCTTTTTGCAGTCCCCGGAGTGATGGTCTTGTCCGCACTTTACGCATTTAGGCCCGGCGCGGCAGCAGCGCTGTACGTGGTCAAAGCGCTGGCATCTATGGCACTGACTGGTGAAGGAGCCCTTCTTATGTGGCTGTTCGACAGTAACAACCACATCGAAGACGCCTTTGACATCAAATACCTTGTCGTTCCGTTCCAGCTCGAGGAACATGAGCGGCACGGGTCGTCGGTTGGGGCCCTTCCCCATTCTCCGCACAGTGAGAATGGGGATGTTCTTGTTTAGGATGTGTTGAGAGATTGGAGCCACAACCTTCACTCTCCCTCCTGCTCAGACCTGTTCAGTCGTGTTTGGAAGTTATTAGAGTGATGAACAAACATAATGTATCACGGAGCGTGGAACAATACACTACGATGAAATGCCTCGTTGGAGAAAATGTCTCGTCCGCTGAAATTCACCACAGACTCGATCAACAGTATGGGGAAGAGTGTAGAAGAGGGTAGAGAGCGCGTGGAGAATTAACCGCATGGTCTTCGGCCGCGAACATCCATCACCGAGCCAACCATTGATCGTACAGACGGGCTTATTCGTGAGAATAGGCGGAGCACTATTACGGAACTTGAAGTAAGTGTTGGTAGTGTAGGAGGCATCGTGAAAAACCATCCATCACCACTATCGCAAGAATGCACGGTGGGTATCACGCACTTTGACGGACGTGAATAAAATGGTGAGCATGGAAGCTACCAGTTATCTCCTACAGCAGTTTGAAGACGAATGTGCTGCATTTTTGAAGTCTGTAGTGAGTCTCGATGAGTGGCTGCATACCAGTTCTCCTAAACCCAAGAGAGCGCAGAGGAGCCTTTCGGCACGAGAAGTGATGGCAACGTTCTTTTGGGACTGGCAGGAGATTATTCATGTAGACTTTCTAATGGATATCAGAATTACTTAGATCTCCTGGCAACGGACGTGAAGGAAAAGATCCGATCCAAGCGGGGGATAGGTGGAAAGCAGGTAGCCTGCAAGAAAATGCTCGCCAAAACAACAATGGAAACGCTCCGGAAATTGAAATGGAAGCTTTTGCCACATCCGCTGTATAGTCTCGATTTGACCCCAAAATGATTTCTACCTCTTCGGAAGGCTTAAATGAGGTTTGCGGTTTGCGGACAACGACGCTGTCATTTAAAACTGTTCGGGGGTGGATAAGCCGCCAACTAAAGCCTTTTTTGAAAAAAAAAAAGAAAACATCAGGATGCTTCTAGAACGTTGGAAAAATGTTGGCTCCGGAGCGGAGTACGTTGAAAATTGACGTGTGCAAGTAATTTGGATTTTTTTTATAAATAAGTCAGTATCGACCCCCACTTTGTAATATTGAATTATTTGTTAATGTTTATTTAAAACTGACAATATAAGGATTATTTATTTTTTATATACTACTCGAGATAAAAATAAAAAATGTAAAAAGTCATTTAAAAAATATATAAAAAGATTTTGATTTATCCGAAATTTTTTGACAACTAAAAATCATTTGAAAGAATTTTCTTTAAGTAATTTTCTTGTTTGTTTATCTTTTCTAATCACTTGCGGTTCATTAAACTTGCTTACTACCTGAGATTAGTAACCAATACTGAACTAACAAGAATCTGCATTAGACAATGTTAAAGTAATCTCAATACGTAGCGGATTCTAGACAAAAGTTCAAAATAAGGCAATAGCAACGTGTCCTAAGAGCCTGAGTGCAACAATAAATATTATTATAATATTTAAAAAATATTTAGGTGGTTCTAAAATGCTTGGCACTCATCCTCGAAGTTCATATTGTGTCAGTATTGAAATTCGCACTCAATGTGGTAATATCACCAAAATAAGTGAAGAACTGCAATGGAAAACCACGGAAGCAGACAATCAGAGAGAGCAATGAAATTTGTGTTTAAATTTAAAAGTGGGAAAAACTGCTGAGAGCAGAAACAGAAGCCTGTTGAGGTATGCCAACAGTTGTTCTTTAAGAGTGATTCGTGGTTCTAATACGAAACGCTCTAAAAGAAATAGCAGTATACGGAATGGCAGCATATAGGAAGCCCTTAATCGAACAAACACGAGAATGCTCGCCTATAGTCAATTGCCACCCTATAGATTCTCCGCATCTTACGCCCAACGACTATACTCTGTTTGCTTCAATGTAAGTGATAGTGGGCGCTAAGAAGCTCCCCTCCAACGACAAGCTTCAGTCGGAAGACCACAAGCGGTACCATGCTACTCTCGAAGAATGATTGCAGCAGCTCTACGGAAATTACCGGAAGAGAAGGAGAATACCTTTAATGAAATTTGTGCTCACATTCCGAGTAAAAATAACCGATAGACAGTGGACATGGTTAATGACAAATTAGCAAGGTTTTCATTAAGACATTGTAATTTTTGCATTCTTGAATTGAATTGATATCAAACATATTTACTGCTGCTTTGATTTGACCCATTGTTAAGACAATATATCTTTATTAAACCATTATAGGTGTGTCTCAAGATAAAATCTTAGAATCATTATTATTCAGTTTGCTATATATACAAAACAACACTAGTACTATCAAAAGATTTGTTTAAAATGGAATTGTTAATGCCAAAGGTATTAAAAAATACATGTTTAAGAACACTGGTGTTTCATACATGTAAAAGTGTTCTATAGTAGTAATCAAGGTCGTCCTATTGAGAGTCAAACATGATAGTTATACTCATAAACGGAAATTTCTGGTTGACGCAACAAACCGTGGAGGACTGTTGTTTAAAGAGGAACTTTTGATTAATTCGAATAAGAATTCAATCATCTCATTCACACTCAGAAGAAAAACGTTCAGAATTTAAAGGAAATACGAATCAGCAAATATTCAATACTGGAAAAGAAGCGAAATGCTTGGGCATCACCCTAGATACCAAACTGACCTTTAATCCTAATTTGGAAAAGATTACTAACAAAGCCACAAGAGCCTGATGGACTTGTAGAAGAGCAGTAGGCAAAACTTGAGATCTGAAACCAAGAATGGTTTTGTGGGTATGCACGCGAGTAATTGCACTAACATATGCCTTTATTCTATGGCGACAAAGAGAAAACAGAAACAGTGGTAACCTACAATTTTAATGAACTATAAAGGCTTGCCTGTGTAGGGATACAGCCTCGCTAAAAACAATGCTAAATCTTCCTCCACTTCACAAGCATTGGCAGCATAAAATAAACGATCATAAGAATGTGCACCATAGAGCCCAATTAAACGCCGAGATCTTCAATGTTTAGAAAAAAAACTGCATACTTGACATGCAATCTGATAATGTCAAGACCGTTTAGGACTTCACAATAACCTCCAGGGTACTAATACCCGAGAAAGATGATGAAAAACGAAAACGATCGTTGATTCAAAAAATCTCCATGGTACACAAATAACTCAAAAACAGAACATAATTCTGGAGCAGGGGTGTTTGAGGCAAGAACGAGAAACGGAATTAGTTTAAAGTTGAGTCAACTCATCTGTCTTTCAAACTAAAATAACAGCAATTTTGAATTCTTGCTAATGATGCCTCTATTCTATAAAAGAACAAAGAAAATGCTAAAACTAAGCAGAATACAACTAAAGAGTACAACAAGGTTATTAACAAGACACTGTAGCCTTAGAAAGCATTTTAACATAATGTTGATTGTTGATGATCCAACTTGCAGGTTGTACGAAGCAGAAGAAACAGCACGCCCTAGGTGAATGTCCCCCTCGCTGACTCAAAGATTCAAGCACTTCGGGGCTCAATATATAGAACCTAATAAAATGGTGGTTGCCCTATTTAACGGTATCCTAAACTTCTTTGGCCATACAGGTCTGACGGAGTAAATTACTTCCTGAGGCACCATGAACCTATAGCTTCAGTATAGTGGGTGAAAATCACATCCAAAGAGAATTAGAAGAGAAAGAGATCTCCCATCAAACAGATGAAAAAATACCCCCTTAGAGAGATGTCTATATCAAAATCCTCCATCTAGAAAAAAATCCCCTCAACAATTCTTGGCGTCTTCAACGAATAAAAATAAAAGAGAATCAACTTTTAATATTAAATTTCTTTTCTTGATTTTTTAATGTTTTTTTAATAATTACTTATTGTCCTTTCCAGTTTTAAATAAAACTGAACGTTTTGTATTTGACCAAACTTATGCCATGCATCCCAAAAATAAGTACTGAAGGTTTCGTTCTAATTCCACCAGAAGACTTTCGTCAACCACTACCACTGTCCAATTAGTCTTTTAGCATCAATACCCCCTTCACCAAGAGGATTATGACTTAAAATTTTGGCCAAAACTTGCACTTTTTTATGAGCGGTCTTGATGGGAATCTAAATCAAGAGGGCGAGTTCAACCCTTCTTGGTGTCTTAAGTTTAGGTATCTCTCTGGAACTCTTAAGTTAGTATTTAAATTATTCCACATTTCACATGGCAATGAAAGCAAGATTGCCTGCCGTGTGGACTCAAAAAATTCCAACGAGTAACAGTAGAGCTTACCTAAGCGCACAAGTATGCCAGGTCACGTTAAAGAGCCACACTGTCAACTCGAGAAAAGATCGGGGGAGCGGCCGCTATGCAAGCCGGCAACCCGTGATCGAAGTGGATGATAGAAAAATGCGCGCGGCTATGCAAACTGGATTATCCCCTTAAAAATGCGGCTCGCCGCGTTAGGCTGGCAGCGCAAACACGTTTCTGTTACTTATTAATGGCGTTTTTGTCTCGGATTGTTTACACGGCGCGCCTCGGGCGCGCTGGCTACAGCCCCTCGTTCTTTATTGACGGCCCGCTTCGGCTCTCTTAATTCCGCGCAATTAATTAAATTACGCCGATGCCGAGTGAATGAATAATTCGAAGAGCACGGAGAGCATGAGAAGTACCTCTTTAAAGTGCAAGAGCTTAATTGCTTTCTTTATTATACTACCTAACATATCCTATCGTGTGATTATATAAAAATGGCATAATGAGAATACTGCCTATATGTTTTGACTCTTCTAATTTGGTGATTTACATGGTCACTTCTTCGTAAATCTTCACACTTTCATCAACGACTTCCTGACATTTTTGAATGTATTTTTTATAATTAAAGCGCAAACTACACAACTGTTTATACAATATAGCATTTCAAAAAACCTGAAATGTTCAGAATGTGAAGTCACTCCAAGCTTAGGCCCTTACGCAACAATCCATCCTCATAAGTACAAATCATCAATTTATACTCCAGATTATTGATGTCAAAGCTGCAAGATATTTAAATGAAAGCCAATAGTCGGTAGATATCCCAAAAATTTTCACATTAAACTTTATAACATGCTCTTTCTTTAAAAAATGAAATCCCGGAAACCTTCTTAATAGATTTTTCAAAGTTCTTCCAAAACGCTTTACTTTTAATTCCATTTGACTCTTCAATTCTACCAAAGAGATGTGATATTTACTTTATTTGTAAGATTTCACCCTCTGTTTGACTCTCAATAGGACGACCTCCATTACTACTATATAATACTTTTACATGTATGAAACACCAGTGTTCTTAAACATGTATTTTTTTAATACCTTTGGCATTAACAATTCCATTTTAAACAAATCTTTTGATAGTACTAATGTTTTGTATATATAGCAAACTGAATAATAATGATTCTAAGATGTTATCTTGAGACACACCTATAATGGTTTAATAAAGATCAATTGTCTTAACAACGGGTCAAATCAAAGCAGCAGTAAATATGTTTGATATCAATTCAATTCAAGAATGCAAAATTACAATGTCTTAATGAAAACCTTGCTAATTTGTCATTAACCATGTCCACTGTCTATCGGTCTCTAGAGATATATAATATTTTTATGTTATTATCTTTGCGGATCCTGCTTTGTATTATAACTTCAGATTATAAAAAAACAGATCACTGAATATCACAGTAGTTAAAAGCAATTTATATTGAAATTTTTAACTAGTAGTTATTGTATATCGTTAAACTTCTGGTGCATACATCGTAGAGACCTCAGACTAGTGTCATTCGACTCAGATTGAAGAGTAGAATCCGAAAAACTAAGTGTCATCCTCGGGCGCTCAAAGGTTAAAAATTATAACGTTTTCACCAGTGATTCCGACAAGAAAACTTTTGAAGTGTAAATGTTTGTCTGCCGCTGTAGATGTCATTTTAATATTTAGCTACCAACGGTATATAATTATGCATTAAAAAAATATTAGTTACCAACCACACAAAAAAATAGACTGAAAAGTCGCCAAGTAAAAATTTAATTTATTATAATTTTCTCTCTTTATTTTCGAAACAACTTATTATATATATTTACAAAGTTAAATTCGTATTATCGGTGAAGGCAAGATGCATTTACAAAACGTTAATTGCTTCCCCGCGGACTTTGGCAGGCCGCCGCCGCGGCAGGACTCGCATACTGACGGAACGAATAATCGTAGGAACGTGATTTTTGGCACACGAGTGCTTTATTACCCGCTCTCAAACAAAAATTTGCTATCGCTTGCGGTTCCGGAAATATAATACTCGGCCGCGCCTACCGGCGGGCCGGAATTTATCCTTCGGAGTCGCTCGGGTCGGCACGAAAAGGTACGAACGATTTTTGCTGTATATATGTGATGTCAACATAACGTCAACGCATATTTTATCAATGTGTCAAAGCGAGACGTAATTAGGTGACGTGCAAACAAAATTATCAAGGGGGCCGTCGAAATTTCTCTTCTGTCTCCTAGGACGGCGATTTTGGCAGGAAGGCCGAAATTAACTCGAGAATACTGACCGAAGAAATAATTGAAGAATTGTGATTTTCAATATACATTTAAGACCGGCTTTCAATTTTAGAGCAGGCAAAAAATTTGTATCGCTTCCGGTTCCGGAAATGCCAAATATGGGTCCCCCGTACAATCTGTATGAAAAACTCTTATTCACAAAAATGCCCAATTTTAGGCTCCACAACTTGGTAAAGGAGCCCTCTTTGTATCTCTTGCCGTTTCGGAGATATAAGCGAAAAAGTGATTTTTTCCAAATTTGGGGCCGTTTTTGGGCAGGAAGAGGGAGAATAAGGACACGAGTTATTAAGCGTTTTTTGAAGCCACTTTATAGTTCTACAACTTGGTCCTTACGGCAAGTCGATACCTGCAAAAAAAAGGTTTTTCTTTCAACCCCCATAAAGCCCTTAAACGTTCGTCAAGGTTTTTTAAATTTTGCAGAGATAAACTTCACAAAAGGGTCTATAGATCCACGAAGACTCCCAGAGGTATCCTCATCTGTAAGCGGCTCGCCAAAGGAGTTTTTGAAACGCGTTTTTGGTGCACCCGGTATCATTGTGCGCTCGCACCAATAATGTCTTCTTAGTAGAATCGAATATAACTAAAGAATTTCGAAAACGGTTTTCGAGATCTGGAAAAAAAAATTTAAAATAATAAATTAATTTAAGAAACTTAATCCAAACATCAGTTTGAAGCTAATATAGTTCATGTTTACATATACATGCCACATAATTTATTAATCAAATATTCATGTGACTAAGGATTATATTATAAATTCTTTATCAATAAAATATACATTTTTAGCTTTTGTAACTGCAATTTCAACTAGCATATAATGTTATATATTGTGACCATAAGACATTCCACAGTAGTTTCCTTCATTTTGTTAAACTCTTTGTGTGCAAATTATTTATGAACGTAGAGTGATTACAATTGAGAATGATCCGAAGACATGTCAAGACATTGTTTAGTATTTAGATCATTTTGTGTAGCTTCTGGTCGTAAAATGGGTTTCAGAGATTTGAACTATGTCCAACTCATGATTGGTAATAAAGGTTTATAGTTATTGAATGTGCTTTGACAAGCAATTAACGTTCCATTCTGTAATATTGAGAATTTGTCTTATTATTTTAGTTGAGCGACGATGATTGTGAGGAAGTTAAACATTGTTTTGATATTCTCAGCTAGTTTTATCATAATATTTTTTAACTTTCCGATGTTTGATATTTGCGGTGTATCTCCTTGGGGGGAAGGGGGTTGGTGCCTGTTTGATACAATTGTGTGTCTTCTTTCGTTGTTGATTAACAGTTGTGCTTGGGTAAAACTTGGCTATGGTGTGGGTGCTTTCGGACGTGCTGGTGGAAGTTTTCTCCTCTTTAATTCGACACCTTTTATAGTTTGAAGAAATGTTACATAAAGCACACTTAGGTTGAGTTTCTTTTGTTTTAATGCACATTTTATTTGGGCGATTTGCTCCGCATTTCCCACACTTGGCTTGATGCGTAAAGATCCTCTTCGTGTGCCCATACCTTGGAAAATTGCAGATTGTTGGATTTCCTGTTTTGGTGTGGTGGCGAAAGAAAATTTTTTGTTTGTTTCATAGTGGCAACTGGGCCAGAAATGAAATTTCACCAGTTTTCGCGAGTTAAAGGTAGAAAAAGCGAAGTTGAGAGCGTTCACACCTTAGTTATCAATGTGTTACAACTTGCATCACAATTATTCGTGTATTTCCTAAGACTTGCCAAATGCTATCAAACAAATTTTCTCCATAATACACAGAGTGTTTGAAATAGTGGTAGATAGATATATAAGGCTGATATTGTATACTGTATCTAATAAAGCACGTCTCATAAATTAGTTTGTATAAATTCAAATACAGGGTGCATCAATAAATTGAATCTTTTTCTTTCTAAAATCGTTTATGTCTTTCTAGTGGCTACAAACGTAGTCTTGAGACATTTATTTGATAGTACTTACCCAATTAAATCAATAATATGAATATGATATACACAAGGTGTTTAACAATACCATCGAGTTTCAAATCACTCTAAATAAAAAGATGTGGCCTTCACCACGATACAGCGTATAACGCTTATAACACGCATAATACGTATCAGTTATTATATATAGAACAATACTTTATAAAGATATGAGTTTGTCATCCTACTGTCGCGTATAATAAAAAAAGTGAAAAGGAGATCTAATAAATTAAAAAAGTATTTTGTTTAACTTATCGCCTATGCGGACGGCGTGCGTAATATAATAATTAAAATATAAAAGCAGTAGGAAACTTTTTACACTAGGCACGACAAGCCAAATTCAGACTGTAATGGAACCTTCGTGTAATTTGTGCCTAATCTACAAAAAATAAATATACTTAAATAAAAAATTATTAAAATACAAGATAATATTAATGTCGGGATTAGCTGATTTCCACACAACCCTGGAGGTACAGCTAATTTGTGCGTTTTTTTTTTAAGTGCTATCCCCAGGAGGCCTAATGCACTTTGGAAAGGAAATAAGACCAATCGATCGGTTCTTTATAGCCACTAGGCAACCGTTTCAACACTGCTTATACCTAACCCCTTGAAAACATCGACCTCCTTTATAGAGAGGGATTACAAATGTTCAGGGCTGGTACACTCCCACCTAAGTGGTACCTGTCGTGAGGGAACGGTCGACTAACCAATCAAAGTCTAAATTGGGGTGGATTACAGGAATCGGAGTACAGGTAGTAGGGTGGTTATTATAATATGTATGTGTATGTGTATGATTTGAATCTAACTCTGTGCTCAAAACTCTTAATTACGGAGAATAGATTTACAAGACCGATCTAATGCCTATGAGACTATTTCTACCCTGTTTATTTTAATAATTACCGAATATAAACTTTCTTTGTAGACAGAAATTATAAACGTTTAGGACTGATACACTCCTAAGCGAGTGGTACCTGTCAAGATAAAATGACGGCTAGATGGGGGAATGTAAAAATACTTTTCAAATCATAAAAGCATTTCGACAATGCTAGTATTATTATATACAAATTATTCGCGTATTAAAATTAGGTTGTAGGTCGGCCAGATCGGGCCGATTAAAATTTGAAGTTGGGAAACCTAAAAAATTATAAAAAAAACATAACGCGACCGAATAGGGACAATTTCTCGACTACATATATATAATCCTTAGCTAGGCTCGACTCATTTTCACCGATACAGATTCGGAAGGGGGAATATGAAACAGCTTTTGGAATCCAAAAAAAGTTTTGTTAATACAGTGCACTCTGCGCGTTATAGATAGGAAATCGGCCAGTTTAGACCGACTCATCCGAACGAAGATAGAAGCTACTTATTACATAGAAAAAGATAACGGGACTGAACATTTCTGCATTGCTTATACCTAACCCTTAACGAACATTATCCTTCTTTGGGAGAAATTAATAACGTTTAAGAACTAATTTGCTTCCACGCCAGTGGTAGCTATTGTGGAGAGACGGTCTACCAATTTATAGAGATCCAGATGCGAGGAAACATTCGAATTTAAAAAGTGTTTTGCAAATGCAATGAATTATTCGCATAATAGAATTGGGTTGTATGTATTAGATCGACCAGTTTAAGGAGATTGATTGGAATTTTGAGCTGAAAGCTCCTAGTCACGTAGAAAAAGATAAACAGGACCAATCAGCCGGTTCTTTAACGTCCACTAGGAGACCGTACTACTGCACTGCTTATACCTAACCCTTAGCGAACGCCGACCTCTTTTGCAGAGAGGGATTACGAACGTTCAGGGTTGATACACTCCCACCTAAGTGGTACCGGTCGTACAGAGACGGTCGCCCGACTGACAGAGGTCCAGATGGGGGATATGCAAGAAAACTTGCAAAATTCAAAAAGCGTTTAGATAACGCAGTGATTTATCTGTGTAGAACTGGATTGTAGATAATATATTGGCAGTTCGGGCCGATTAGTTCGAATTTGGAGTTAGAAAATTTCCATTACACAGAAAAAGATGACGGAACCGATTTGTTGGTTCTTTTACAATCATTAGAAAAGCACTTCTGCACCTAATCTTTAACCAACGTTGATCTTTCTTTGCAGAAAGAAATGAATAATGTTTAAGAACCGATTCGCTTCCACGCGAGTGCTACCTGTCATGGAGGAATAGGTCGACCAACTCAGACGTCCAGATGGAGGGATACGAGAAAATATTCAAAATTATTTGGGTAGTAGAATTGAGTTATACATTTTAGGCTGGTCAGTTCAGGTAGATTAATTCGAATTTGGAGCTGAACGCTCCTAGCCACGTAGAAAAAGATAACAGGACCAATCAGCCGGTTCTTTAACGTCCACTAGGAGACCGTACTACTGCACTGCTTATACCTAACCCTTAGCGAACGCCGACCTCTTTTGTAGAGAGGGATTACAAACGTTCAGGGTTGATACACTCCCACCTAAGTGGTACCGGTCGTGCAGAGACGGTCGCCCGACTGACAAAGGTCCAGATGGGGGATGTGCAAGAAAACTTGCAAAATTCAATAAGCGTTTAGATAACGCAGTGATTTATCTGTGTAGAACTGGATTGTAGATAATCGATTGGGCAGTTCGGGCCGATTAGTTTGAATTTGGAGTTAGGATATTCCCATTACACAGAAAATGATAACGGAACCGATTTGTTGGTTCTTTTACAGTCATTGGAAAAACATTTCCGCAGTGATTGTACCTAACCTTTAACTAACTTTGACCTCCTTTGCAGGGAGGGTTTAGGGTTAATAAATACCCATAAGAGTGAAGAGACGGTGGACCAATTAATAGAGGTCCAGATGGAAAAATATAAAACCATTTTTGGAATCCAAAAAGCGTTTCATTGATGCAGTAAATTGTGCACGTAATGAAAATAATTTGCAGATAATAAATAGTTTATTTTGGACCGACTAATTCGAATATGTAGCTGAAAGCTACTTCTACTTACATAAAAAAAAGGATAATACTACGGGGGGACCATTTCTGCTTTGCCTATACCTAATCCTCAGCATTGATTTGTTTTGTAGAAAGGGCTTGCAAACGTTCGCGTTAATATACTACGACGCAAAAAATTCGATAATACAATGAATTGTAAATCAGTAAAATTCGGTTGCAAATAACGAAACAACTAGTCGAGCTATTGGGGTATGGATTATATCCGCCTCACTGTAAGTGCTACATTATAAGCTAAATTACTATTCCAATTAAAACATAAAACTGTTGTATTTCTTGTTTAACTATCCACATTTTTGATGTCATATTTGATACCTGCAATTGTAAGTAACCCATGCGTACCACCAATTTTGTGTAGCGCTACACAAATGCATATATTTATTGCAAACCATTCCCAACAACCGACCATTTGAATATCCACGTTGATGAAATTTTTAAAACTATTCTTTTTGAAAGTGTGGGAATAATTTGCGAGCGACATGTTCAGTCTTATTCCTTTATCATGCATCCCATCATTAGTAGAAAAATAAAAAACGACTTACCAATTGTTGAGTTGAGGGGCTCTGCATTCACCTAACCCGCAGCAAACGTTAAATTTTCTATTAGGTCGGGGAAGGGATGTTTACGCACCATTTCCATAACCGGGGCGCGCCTGAACTCGCTCGGTCCGCTGGTGGTAAGAAGATTTCTTCCAAGCTGGGAACGGCATACAAGGAACGTCTCGGGCGAAACACCAAAACCGTTGTTCAAAAATTTTAATGGGAAAATTCGCGTTCGCTCGCGCGCGCTGCCATTAACAACTGACCGAATATCTGCTATGCAGCTAACTTGAAGTAAAAAATTTGCTTTTTTGCAAACCGAACGAAGGATGCCATGACATAAGAACTACACCGTTGTTATCGAGTAGGTAATGATTGAATAACAGTTTTGTTTTTGATAACGTTATGTATGGTATTGATATAAGTAGATTGAACTTAATGCAAACATAAGCGTTTAATTACACTTTATCTCTATATCCTATTTACAAAATATTAATAATTAATAAAGGCTTCCGGTCATCTACAGGAGTAGTCAAGCCAAAATATTTTCTAGTAATTTTTTAATCTATTTTTTGCGCACCGTTTATTTTCTGCTCCTTAATCAATAACGCCGCATATTTTACGGTACTTAACAGCGAAAAATGCATCTTTATATCTAGTATAGTACCCAAGAAGTGGAATTTGTTGTCAATTTTTAGAGCTTCTTTGACCAAGAAGGGGTAGGAATAGGGGGTTGGTCTATTTAACGTCCCACCCTGCTTTCAAATGGTCTTGATCAAAATAAATTGATTGAAAATAAGTCTAACTATATTTTATTACTAGGGAAAAGGGCATCTAGCAGATATTTGCTGTTCGATTTTATTATAAAATTCGCCGTGCTGACTAACCAAAATTTTGTTTTAATAGTCAATAGGAACAAAGTGCTTAGTAGGGGGTGATTTCAACGCTAAGAGCCAGACATGGGGCTCACAATTGAGGGATTTGAGAGGACAACAATTAGAGAAATGGGCGGCTCGAAACAATCTGGCTGTTATCAATACCGGTGACGAACCCACCTTTGCCAGGAAAAATTCGAGCAGCATCATAGACGTAACCTTTGCTAGTGAAAACGTAGCTCATAAGGTACACGGATGAAGGGTATTAGAAGAAGAAACACTCAGCGATCACAGAGCCATCACATATACCACAACAGAAACTAAAGAGGAACCGACAGGCTGGGTCTTTAACCCATCGAGGCTGCAAATCCTTCGGGAGCAGTTAACAATTGCTTTTGAAAAGGGCCCAGTACACAATAGCCCAGAAGAATTGATCAGAATGATGGCTCTAAGTTGTGATAAAGCATTTAGTAAACGCACACGACCACCAAAAAGGAAACCAGAGTATTTGTGGAACTGCGAGATTGCTGAATGTAGAAAGAAGTGCATCCTAGCTATAAGACAATGGATAAGAGCAAAAAGAAAGGCGGATACTTACATAGCAGACCAACGGCACACAGAATATTGTAACTTTAGGAAAGTTTATAAAGGCAAAATACATGAAAATAAAGAGCGGAAATGGGACGAGGTCATTGTTGAAATTGATAAAAGCTTATGGGGCAACGGATACAAAATTGTGATGGGCAAAATAGGAAGAAGAGCGCCAATACCAAGAGATAACGCGAGATTACGAAGATAATTAATAACCTGTTCCCGACGAAGCGCCTGACACAATGGGAATCAGAAGAAGTTAAAGAGGAGATACGCCCACTGACTATCGAGGAGATTCGAGCCGTTGTAAAAAGGATTAAAAACCGGAAAGCGAAAGGGCCTGATGATATACCTCCCGAGGTCCTAAAGCTGGCGGTGGAAAGTTTTAGGGAAACATTTAATAAACTGTGGTTAGCAAATACTTTCCCCACAAGTTGGAAGGCAGCCAGGCTTGTATTAATCCCGAAACCCGGCAGGATGGCAGACATATCATACAGGCCTATATGCCTCCTTAATACAACAGCCAAGTTCTACGAGACAATTATTAAAAACAGACTCAACCGAGAGCTAGAAGCCGGTATAAATCTCTCGGAAAACCAATTTGGGTTTTGCGCTAGACTGTTCACGATCGAAGCAATCAGGAAGGTCGTGGATTACGCCAAAAGCGCAATCGAAGGTAACTGTCGGCAGAGGGAGCTATGTCTAATTGTCACCCTAGATGTTAAGAACGTTTTTAACACTGCGTCTTGGACGCAGATAATTAGAAGCTTGAAAGATAGGCAGATTTCCGGGCACCCAATAAATACAATTAAGGACTACTTAAAGGATAGACAGTTAATGTACCAGAACAACAGGTACATAATAACATGTGGCGTGCCGCAGGGATCCGTCCTAGGCCCGCTACTTTGGAACATCTTGTAAACATGATAAGAGTGATAAGAAAAACTTTCTAAAGAAATTATTCCTTTCTCCTTATAGCTTCCAACTATATCCTCTCAGTGGTTGTCCCTCACCTTTCTCCTAGTCGTCGTCTAATTTTTCATTATGGGCTTTACTCTTCTACCCGTCTTGCTAGGGCATTTACATTCATCCTTTTTGCATATCCTGCCTTTCTTAGGGTACCAAATCTGTTTTTTAGTAGTTTAACTTCTTTTCATATATTTCTTTATGAGCTCACATAGTCTTTTAGGTAATATTACGTCATTCCTTACAATTTTCAGTGGTATCGTATCTTGTTCTATAACTGGGTTTCATATTTTTATGCGTCTATTGTCTTTTCAATACAGATTCACTTACACTCTTAATTTGACCATTATAGTTTCTTCAGACTCTTGGTCGTACATTTAGAGGTATTTAGAAAAACGCTACGCATCGAATTTTTTCTTTGTACAAGAATTTTCAAAGGAACGAATAATAGTCTAAGAATGGAGGAAGTAATTCCATTAGACTTAGGAAGACGGAAAGTTTTGCCTAGAGGGAGTCTTAGTAGCCAACATTTCGCTGCTGATCGAATAGAGAGCTTTTGCAGTGGAAACTTATATTCAGATTAATGACACAACGCGCTTTTTGGGCATGTTTTCATCTTGTGCGTCAGACCTTGCTCTCGATATACAATAAATTTTTTTGTGCAGGGAACTTTAAAAGTATTGGTTCTGTAGTGAGAAAGAGAAGGCAAAAGTCGATACAATAAGTGTCTTATTTTTCTCTTCATTTTTATAATTGCATTGTATGGCAAATTTTATATCCAAACGTAACTAATAAAGTCGTCTGGAACAGTGAGAAAACATCTTGGAAAGGTACCATATGATGCAGTTGTTTTCTTTACCAACAAATTCCTTTTCGACTTGTGATGTGTTTATAAAAAAATTACTTTATTGGAAGGATAACCACGTACGATATGTCCATTAAAGGTTTGTTCGCATAGAACGTATCACTGTTTGATGTGCAGTGAGTAAAGTTGGGGTTATTGGTACTTATTTTTTAAGGGGGAAGCCAGTGTGTTATTGTGTCGCTTCCAGCCGGTCTGTGCAAATGACTCGACAATTTTTGCACCAAATCTCCAACTAGAAAATGTTTGGTATTAACAAGATGGAGCCATAGCTCACACAGAGTCAGCTTTGTGAGATGTTTTCTGGGCGCCTAATATCAACGGTGATGTTGCTCTTTAAAATACATTTAAATACAACTTCCAGATCAGTGATTTTACCCTATAAAAATAAATTTTGTATCCTTCCCCCCCCCTTTTATTCAACCTGAAAAAGAGATTTTTTGTTTTCTAATTTTTTTGGCGTTTTTCACTCTTTCAATTTTTCTCTCCGATCTTGTTTTAGCTTCTACTAAAATCCATGAAGTTTATGGTATTGTTTAATTTATTGCGTCTGTTTTATATTATTTTGTATTTGGTAATCTTATAGTTGTAATTTCTTATTCTTCTTTTATTTCGTTTTTGTTTGCTAACTTTTCTTTGAGCATATTTACGATGTAATGATCCGAGAATATTGCTAAAAAACTTTGTGTTACGAAGCAGAGGTAGCCCATTTGATTTTGCGCGTTTCTATGGGGCGAGACCCATGTTTCTCAATGCCGTTTTTGCCAATTATATATCCATTTAGTAATTTTTGTAAGTTTTGTTCTACGAGGCCACAAGAATTGTTTGGCATTGACAACTTAAATTTTCTTCTCATTTTAGTTGTTCTTTCATTTCAGCTTGAGGGTCAATTACTAATCTTTTCCTTATACAATAGAATGAAGCCTATTTTCAGTTTATGTTTCTATTTTTAACGACCCATTTAAGGAGTACTGACTGTTTCAATTGAACTTTATCCACATGGTTGTTGGTACTCAATATATTTTTCTAATTTTTTGAATGTAGTAAATACATTTTCTTTAATACTATATCGTGTATATTGTAATGTTCTAATTCTTGTAAGCTCTCTATTCGAGAAGTAGTAGGATGTTTGGTGATTTATGGTAATACCAAAAAATAAAATTAACTTTGGTGAACCTTTTCAGTATTTAGAAAATGGGTAAATAAAAGTTAGGTACTGCTGCACCTGCCCTCCATCTGTTATTACCGTTACATACCAAACTTTTACTTCTATTCGATACTGCTACTGAGAAGATATGATTAAAGCATTTCACGTTCACAATTAAGCACATAAATGGCCTGTAACTGCGGTAATTAATAAGGCAGCTATTAACGGAAATTCTTGAACAATTACACGGGTGTAATTGAACATATGAATATTAAATATTCCGCGTCAGACAGTTATCTAAACTTCTCAACGATTTATTAATTTATGCCTATATTTATAACTTATCTGTGTTATTGCTTGTGTTTTTTTGTTATTCTAAAAGTGTGATAAGTGGCTGATTATTTTTTTTAACAGACCAGAACACAATATATGTGCTCTAACCTGCAACTAATCCGACCAGTGAAGTCGTCCTTATTCACGCATGCGCATTATAGATTTCTCTCATCGGCTACTAGGTCACGTCGCGGTCGTTTAAACTGTCTTCACTCACAATACAGATAAAAGCAAGCTAAATTATTCTGGTTTTAAGTGGTAAGTTTCAGAGAAACCAAAAAGTTGCATCAAAGCTCTAGATGTTATTACACCCACTGTAGTATAAGTATAGTTTTTTGATCAGCAATGCTTATGAAGGTGATGCGATCATCATAAACTCAAAACCAGAACTTTGGGTACTTGCTTGTTCATCTAGATAATTTTTTTTGTTTATTTGCCTATTCAAAAGTTTGTTTATTTCATTTTTTTTCTGTTTGTATGCGGCGTGGTTTGATCTTTTATTTTGTTTCTAATATAATTATTCGTCAAAAACGGATGACTCTTTGTATTTATGTTTGGCGTTCTAATTGCTCGTTATCAGCTTATCTATTCGTTCGGTTCTCTGTTTATTTTCTTGCTTACCTGTTTTTTTTAGGTTGCCCACTCATTCGCCAGCTTGCCTGTTTCTTAACATTCTCGAATGGTTTCTCTTTTGATATCTTTTTTGGTTGCTTATTGGTTTATTATCTTAGTTGTTGATTTTTCAATTCATTAACTTGTGTGCTTGATTTTTTATTTATTTATTGTGCGCTTGAATGCCCTTTTATAACATATTACGTATTGGCTTCTTTCTTTAATGGCCTAGTTGTGGATTTTCTGCGGATCAATTCCATCGATAACACGTCGGATTTGGATTGTGGATTGCTAGCGCAGACTTTGGATGTTAATAAGCTTGCGAACAGAATTCGCAGAAGACCTTTCTGGACACTTGACCTTACTTTGTGAAATTATGCGACTTGGAACTTGTTGGTGTCGTAAATTGACTTCCTCGGGCTGTGGAGCAGACGGCGCCGTCCTGCTGGAACCACATTTATTCCAGATCCATATTACCTAGTTGGGGCCAAAAACTGGGCAACGATCGCCATACATAGTCGCAGCATTTTTGAAGAAGTACAAGCATACCACGCCACCTGCCCAAAGTCCACACCAAACAGTGACTCTTTGGAAGTTCATTTGCTTTTCATAATTTACGCTAGGAGTTTCATAACTTCGAATCCAACAATTTTATTTGATTATGATCAAGTTGAAAATGTGCCGTATTATTAAGGATGATTTTTTGACGAACGGCCAATGAGCTTAATATATGCGTCAGTTGAATTTTGTACGGATCTTAAAATGTCCGTTTCTTGTGAAGCCACATTTTGAATAACTATGATAATATTATCACGGAACGCTGTTTCACGAAGTCTTACATCCATGACGGATCCAGTGGCAAGACATTTATCACGGATTTTCGGACAGACCGATTTGGTGCACCACTTCGACTAAAAGTTCCAAGGAGTTTTCGCAAAATGTCGCCGAATTTGCAATGAATTTTAACAATAACGACTCGCTGTTTTTTCAAGTAGCGTTTCATATTCTAATATAGGATGCAGCGTCAACTTTTTTCGTCATATGATTTTTTTACGTTCTTTTATCTTAACTTTAAGGTTTTCTATCATTTTTTTGCTTGTATGTTTTTTGCTTATTTGTCTACATTTGGTTTCGCTGTTTATTTGCTTTTCTCTGTTTATTTCTTTTTCTTTGCTTCTATCTTATCTTTACCCTCTGTCCCAAAAATAATAGGAATAGCTTTAAGAAAAAGCAAATATTTTATTTTTTTGAAGTATTCTTCAGTAGCAGAAATACAACGAGTTGCACTTTTAAGAAGTGCATCAAATAGCAGGGGAGCACTGAAAAAATTAGGGGAAAATTAGAACAGAAGGCACTAACAAATATCGCAGGTACAAAGCAACTGAAACGGTTCGGACACATTTTCAGAATAGACGAAAACAAACTGGTGAAGAAAGTAATGCAAGCAAGAAAGGCAGGAAGACTTAGGAAAAGCTGGCGGGGCAGAATTGAAGAACTGGGAATGGAGAGAGGCAAGACCATGGAGGTAATGAGAGATAGGGCGGGGGACAGGAAGGAATGGAAAATATGAGTGGAGTCCACATCCGACGCCTAATAAAAAGGCAAAAGGATTAAGAAGAAGAAAGAAAGAATAAAGAAGTGCATAAAAACTTTTTATCTCGCTGATTGGAATGGCATTGAGTTTGCTCATTGTTGGCCGTTCGTTGAATGTCCTCAATTCACACAAAATCGTTTTCTTTCATCATGTTGTGAAAATTTGGTTTTTGGCCAAAAAGATGCTTGTTTCTTGATAATCCGGGGATACACCAAGATGCTACTCAGAATTAACCGTTGCACCACTTGGAGCGAATTCTTTGTAGATCATCTTCTTGCAATCGTAAAATGCATTATTTTGATTTTTGACTTCTTTGAATGCTACTCAAAACTTGTGTTTATGATAAACAGTTATTTCCATAAGCGGTTTCAATAGCTTTGTTACCATTTTTAATATAAAACTTAATGTTGACTCTGTTCTTTATTAATTTTTAGACCGATGTACACAAACTACTGCCATTTGATGCGCCTTAACTTGGCTTCTAATGAAAAAAATGTCATGAAATTTTTGCAGGTCACTAAGGAAGGTCGATACTTCATAAACCAATCTTTCGCCCACAGGTGGCACTACTAATTTCGTTGAAATGGAGTTCAATTAATTTCAGAACAGAGGATGTTTCTTTTTTTGGTCTGCTTATGTAATCGATTACATGTTTGTTGACCTAGGGTTTGGTTTGGGTGCTTCTTAACTTGGCTTACGATTTACTTATATAATTTTATTGTACAAATACACGTTGTCTCGACAAAAAGAGATCTAGAATTTATATTGCAGTTTTACAGTTACACCGCCAAGTAAATTCCAGCATCTCTATTATAGTTCTGCCCACATATAACGTTTTGGGGCAAAACAACTAGAATTATCTCGCATTATAAATGGCAATATAATAAATTAGACAAAGTTGTGTGATCTAATCCGTTTGACTTTGTTAACTTCCGGGCTGTTTCCGAAATATGAGGCGGGGTTGGAGTGTATCTTTAGAGGAAATTAACACCCCCGTTGTAGTATCTGCAGGTTTTGTTTTTATCGCACAGCAAGCGATTGATGATGCAGGTGGGCAGTTGTTTACACAAACAGTACACTTAGCGTGCAAGCGAACGGCTGACTCACGGAGTAATGATGGATCATCATCAGTCGGTGCATTCTTGGCAGGCACCTTGGGCATGTACAAGGAAACGCTATTAATAAACTCGGCCTATTAAGCCGCTGATAAGCGCGTGCGTCAGAGGGACATTCATGCTAATGACATGCATGTCGCTGGTTAACAATTTTCTCAGCGGCCAGGCAGGCATTAGCCGCACGTCATTATCTTAAATGGCCCGCTTTGTTTAACAATCTGGAATTGTTGCTATCGCTCGCGGGCGAGGGAAACGTTCAATCGATGCCCGCTCGAAGCAGTCCCAACCGTGTAGGTTCAAGGATAATGGGCTGGAAGCTTCGCGGCGTTCGAATAGCTTCACGTCGCGAACACGGATCGCAATTCGCTTGATTCGATAAGTTTGGGCTCCTTCTGGAGGCCATAAACTTAGGTAAACAGTTGTGCGTGAGCAGGCAACCTGCCGTTGAATTGTACTAACAATTTAGCAGTGCTGCGGGAATTTCAGCACGTATCTACCTTTTTTATGTCAAGAACTGTAATAAATAAAAAAATAAATGTTTTAGCTTCAAATAGATCCGCAAACTTGTTCTAAATCAGATAAATAAGTTTCATACTAGGATGGATAGAATACAACCGGAATTTCTTTTTTGCGCGACCTGAGGTGAAAGGAGATTATCACCGAAGGGTTCTTTCCATTACCGCTTCTTTAATCAGTATTACGATGCCAGAACAAGAAATATCCTCGTCCGTTGTCCAATGTATTGTTAAATTTCTCAAATTTTGGGAAGAACTTAAGAAGACTAAAGTGTACGCTCGATATAAACATTTTTGGAAGGGCAAGAAGCGGTTGAAAATGAAAATCACCGATATGTTCCGATGATCAGCGTGACTGAGAAGAATATTTGCATTGTTCGCTGCCTTCATGAGACTTGCCAACTTTTAGATGAAACAAAACTCGCATATCGTCGGAAAAGAGACTTTACCCTACTTTTTGACAACGCCCAGCTCTATACAGCTGCTCAAACTCGGCAAAAATGAGAATTTGTTTTTGACTACCTCGAAACACTCTTTTTACAGCACGGACTTATTGCCCTGCGGTTACTATTTGTTCGGACCACCAAAAGAAGTACTTGGAGGACAGATATTTGATAGCTTCCTTCGAGATTGGCTGATATCACAACCATTTTTATTTTACGATAGTTTACCGATCTTTTGGGGAAAATGTAAGAGCTATTTATGTTTGATGTACCTACGTAAATGTCCCGAGGATGGTATGTCAACAAAAATGTGGTAACGTGTGTGGCTTAGAAGGACCTACTTCTATTACTAATACTCTTTGGTTCTATGGGCTATAAATGGCATTGACCTCCTTTAAGGGCTTCCCAACTGCTTTTTGTTTTTCCAGAAGTGCGGTCGTCACCTGCATTCCAAACTTCTGTGATCATATCCTGAAGGAGACAATTTACTTTGCACGGCTGGTCAGTTATTTTACTGTTCTCGCTACTTATCGTCCGCTATGATCTTCTCTTTCCATTTTATTACTTATAATTTTTAGGTCTTTTTCAGCTTCTTTTAACCGTCTGTCTTGGTCTGTTCCTCTCCCTTACACCTTCTGATTTACTACTTAAAATCTTTGTAAATTCTCTTGTCACATCTTTTGCACGTAATAGCACTAAAGGCCTTTGACTTGTACGATTTTTTCCTTCTTTCCCATCCTTCCACTTAAAATTTACTGGTCTTGTTCCTTTAAAGCTTACGCTTTATAGACCGGTCTAATTATAGCTTTGTTTGCTTTTCATCGCATGTGCACTTGGTATTCCTGTTCCTGTTTTATCACTGGTTCGAGTTGTTCTGTCGCTAATGTAAGTATGTGAATGTTTCCTCTTCTACAAACTTGTATTCCGTATTTCTGCATATTTCAACTTTTAAGTTTAATGGTTCTTTATTTTAGGTCGTAAACTTTGTTTAGTTTTCGTTTATTTCGGGTCCCAAGCATTAAACAACTATAATAAATTTCTATTGTATCTTCACTTAGCGCTTATTTAATTTTGGTTATAATTATTAGGCCATATGCAAAATATTGATTTGGATGTTGATGTAATGTCTCTTGTTATTTATTTCATTTCCTTTAATGTGTCTAGGAAAATATTGAATAATAATGATGATAGGGGACCACTTTGTCTTAGTTCATTCTCTATTTTAAATTTTCTTGGTGTCTTATCTATTTATCTTTTCCATATGGTAATTTGTAACTGGTATTTCTTTGTGCTCATATATATTAGTAATCGTTCTCCCCTAAATTTGCACTGATATTTCTCTAGTATGCTTTTCACATATATTGATAACTTATTTCTAATGCAAATGGTGAAAATTTTCTAGAATGTATTTAAAAGTACCTTTTTGGAGTTTTAACTGTCTCTCTCTCTCTCTCTCTTTATATAATAGGTAAATCATTGTTTCGTTTTAATTTCTATGCATTTCATCCTTCTTTACTTTTTTCCTCCATATTTTATTATCTCAACTTATATTTTGTCAGTATCTGTGCTTCTAGTGTTCTTCAATTAATTTATTATCAGCGTTATTTTTTTCCATGTTTATTTTGTCCATTTTGTCATTATCATTACCTTCCGCATCTGTCATTGCATTTACTATCTCATTCGAAATCTCATCCCTATTTTATTTATTGAGAAAATTTTTAAGCACTCTGTCTGTTTTCAATTATTGTTCTTTTATCTTCAAATAGGTTTCCTTGTTTGTCTTCACATGTAGTTAATTTTTATTATTGGGCTCTCTTTACTCTCCATATTTGCATATCATTCCTCTATTTCGCCCAACACTCTCATTTGGTATTTTCTTTTCTTTTCCCGAGGGAGCGTCTCAAAGTTTCTCATTATTTTTTTTTGTGTGGTCTATCAGGTAGTCTGGCTATTACTATTAACAATTACTTGGGTTACTAATAATTTAAATTGTAAACGGAGATAAACTATAATATTAGTGGTTAACATTTTGAACAAATAGACAAAAGAGATATAAATTATTATATCTTTTAAATGTAACATGGTGAAAAAAATTTTGGACTGACTTTGAAAGATGATGAAAGCAAATATTACAACAAAAGGGGCTCACTTGTTTATAGATCATTTAGAAATACCAAAGTTTATACATGGCTAGAAACTAAAAAATAACAAAATTTAACTGTAGTTTCTAGCAAAAAATTGCACTTTGCTGTATATAGATCATTGAGTTTTTCAGAAGTTATTTCACAACACTTAGAAGTAGCATCTAGATATTATATTTTAGATGATTTGGTTAAACTGATCACCATTGCCTAGATATTTTAATAAAACTCCCCATGGCTAAATCAGGAGAAATTGAAAGACAAAACATTACACTACATATTGCAACTTCGTAAATATCATCTACAGAATTTGTTGGTGCGGATGAGGAAAACATCATGCACTAGATTGGTCGAGGAACGGAAGCAAAACTAACCGCAGTCTCAAGTAACAATAAACACATTAAGAAAATAAATAAAAACTTGCCTACAGCTCATATTAACCTTATCTTCGGCTTCTTTACCGGAAACCTGTTTGGTCTGACGTTGACATTGAGGGTGTCTAACCCCTAACCCTTTTTTTGATGACCTAACAATAATGGACGGACACTTGCAGCAAGCTCATAGTCTTAGAGGCCACGGATCATGAGGTTGCCATGGTTTTTAATGCTGCAGAAGATTTGTTGAGCGCACTTGAGATAAACTTCTGAATGGTTGGCACGTCGATATCGCAATGGAGGGCTATTTTCCTTACGAACCACAAAGTGCCAAAGATTGTCCCGAGGTCCGATTTAGGATCACCTGATACTTATTCGCATGCGTCTTGACGCAGTAGTCCTAAATAGGACATGTGCTTATTTTGTAGTCTGCGTAAAAAGCGATAAATAAATACAAAGCCCGTACGTACATGATAGAGTATGTACCAGTTAAAATGTAATTGTTAAATTAAGAAAACTAAATTATTAGTATCTCTAAAACAATTTGTTATCTTTTCTATGTCAGTTTGTTTTACTTCAAGATGTCATATATTGAAAAATATGGATTTGTGCCGTAAAAAATACACCCAAACCATATTACAAAAGGAACTACTGACATGTACCAAACCCATTGATATTAAGTTTTCAGATCAATTAGTAAAACATGTTACTAGAGCAAATTCTGTTGTGTCCTACATAACTTCAATTATTATAAAAGAATGATAGGAGGTGCTTTTGCGATGGCCTCTAACACACTCATTAAAATTCTATTATTAGTACAGTTTGTCTCATAACAGTGTCCTGTCGATTCAAAGAAATATAAAGAAATGTAATTTATAAAAACCCATGACTTAGTAAGGTGTCCCATCACTATTATTATTTAGTTTTTCGTAGCAATGATATCATATACTTTCGACTAGCTTTATAGCTTAAAAACTGGGAAACGAGCGTGATATCTCCTGAATCCGTCGGGTAATTTTCTGATAGCTAATATGCGTTTTATCGCTTAGAAACTTATATAATTCAGTAAGTTGGCATTGAGCGACTGTGACACTCATTTAAATCTATTGATTCCATTTTTTTTCGAAGTCGCACACAGTCGATTGCAATGTTTGGGGTCGTTATCTTCTTGTAACAACTGATTTATCATCGGCTTTATGCCATTTTCGGGCAGTCATAAACACCTGTCATATTTTAATCACCTTTTCTTCATTTGGTGTTTCTGTAAAGAGGTATAATCTTCCAAATTTCAAATATGTGCTGGAGTAATTTCTTTCCATATACAGACCGGGACTGCGTCAAGGAAGACCAAGTCCAAAGCGACTGCTCGTCAGCAAATATAGTATCACATCCATCCATTTCCAAATATTTGCCCACAAACAAGGTAAATAAGGATTTTACTGTCATATTTTACCATGTACCGTTGTCCTGAGGCCTGCTTTAACACCTCTTTTGGCACATTTTAAGGGAACTTGACAGAGTGTTAAGATTGGATTTTCCAAATGATCGTCCCGTAGTCCTTTTTATTCTTGGGCAATTTATCCACATCTTTTGCTTCATGGTGTACCTTTATCCTATTTTCTTAGTTGTAATTTGCAAAGCGTGTTAGAGTGCTTTCAAATGAAGGCATACGTGTGCACCATCTAATTCGTCTAAAATAAAGATTTGGCGCTCTTGTGGGAGTAACTCTATGTGCTTTTCTTCTGCTATTAGGTTAACCTACTTAATTATAATTAAAAAGCACATAATTTATATGAACAAAAATTATAAGTCTCTTGTGATGAGTAGAAAATTTGAGGTACATTCTGAGATTCTTTCAAAGCTCAAATTTTTCAAAATATTTGTATAGCCGATCGCCTAACAATAACACTCAAAATGGCAGAATGTGAACTATATGTTTATAAGGAACTGTGATTAGACAGTCAACGAAAACTCTTTTAATGCTTCAATCATCATTGGGGGGGGGGGGTCAGATATCATACCACCATTGAGCTGTATTTTCTGCGAGAAAGCATTAAACTACTTGCAATTATTCCTGGAGGATTTGGAATCGGTTCGTGAGATGTTCGATAATTCAGCATTGGTTTAAGATTAATGTGCCTAACATTATTTTCCCTCATAATTAAGCATCCGGTAGTCCAAATTTAAGTTTGTGGACTATGGATTGTGATTTACTCTACTATTAAGCTCTCTCTCGTGACGATTTTTTTAAATAACACTTATTTTGAAAAATGAATAAGATTTTGCGTTGGCAAACGCATTATAGGTAATATATCTCTCAGGGTCTTGTGAAACTTTAACTGAAAACAATACCACCACCGGTATGTTTCAGAAGAGAATGAGTAATGGTTTTAACCAAAAAATTTGGTTCATTTGATTTTTAAAGCTTTCAAAACTTTTAATCCCAGATTTCACCTGTATATGAGTGTTAGCATATTCAGAAGGACATTTTTTGTTAAACTCGTACGATTGGTAGTTCTCGTATTTGTAGACAGAAATAGGGTGGGGTCATGATTAAATCATAATGGCAAGTTTTATATAAGCATATTTTGTATTTTGTAACTGGAAAGGTTGAATGGCTGCATTGCTTTGGCAAGTTTACAAATTTCTATAGGTTCTGATTCTTTTAGTTCCTGTGATATTGTTGTATACCTGTAGAGACCCTCCATTTGCTGCATTCCACTATTTATTTTATGGTGATCGAACGTAGCATCCGTATGACATAACGTGCCAACTTTAACCGAGAACTTAAAATGATGTCTCAGTCATTCTTTTATCTATTGGCGCTTTTCTTTTGGATTCTTTTAAGTAGTTTTGGAATTTTAATCATTTAAAGTCTGAACCACCGGTATGACACATTTTTTTATTGTGTATTTGAACTATCTGGCCCATCGTAAAGAGACGTATTCAAGTAAAAAAATCAGTTGAACAACGATAAAGAAAAATGATGAGTGTAAGACGAGAAAGAATTTTACCGAAAGAATGACATGGAAAAGTGGAATGTCGTCTCCTAATTGTCGTGGTAATGCTGGGTCTCTTCAAGGAGTCTCTTCAAAGTGACGGCTCTTTTTATGCTCAAAGATATGAATGCAACTTACAAAAATGAGCAAACCGTTGACTTGCAAATAAATATCTATAGCTTTCAGCCGATTTATTGTATGAATGACTTGGCAAAGTACAATTCCAACATATAAGAATGCTATCATATCGTAAAGCAATATACATATGTACATACTTACACACTAACAGCAAAGGCGTAAAATGGTCAAAATATTAATAAAAAGTATACAGAATTGGAACAGATCACATACAATTAAAATAATGAGTATTCTAATATCTTCTATAGTATCATATGGTGCAGAAGAGTGAGAAGAGTTTGTCTTTCAATGTGATTTTGAAGAATGGTATTGCACGTCTTACATAAAAAAGAGGTTGATTAACCTCTATCCTTGATGGCTTAATCAGCTGCAGTTCATTTTCTGACTCATAACATAAAGAAAAAATAAAATTTAGGAGATGCCTAAGCTGTGGGGTGATTGGAAATGCCCATTCCATCAATTCACTGAATGAGCTAGAAATAGGGATCACAAAAATTTTATATAATTAGCTAAAACTGAAGTAAATGTGGCAGAGTAACAAGTTGGTTTTTATTTGCAGAGTTTGTCCACCCCTGTCAATGATTTCGAGTCAATTGTAACATATGAAGAAGAAGATTAACTGTCTATTACTTTTTCCAAATAAACCAGAATATTGTGCTTTAAGGTAGTTGGCGTGACTTATTTTTAAAATGATTATGTAATTCGGCCGGAAGAAGGTATGGCAGATAGACAGACCAAGAAAATCATCCGCCATTTTTGCCTAGGTACATATGCCGTTTTTCGTTTGTTTCCTCGGTTTTGAGAGCCGAGAAGAGATTGCTCCAGTTCTTGAGTTTATAGGACTTTTCCGTTTATAAATTGGTTATCGTTCGGTAGCTCTAAGGCATAGCAGTCAAACGAAGAAAACCAGCCACCATTTTTTTTTGAAGTCAGATGGATGTTGCCAAAGTACAATATGTTGTTATTGTTTCTTTCTAACTTTGAAGATCTGAGAAAAAGCTACTTTTTTCCCGAGTTGTTTGGAGATGGTGGTGGAAATTTGAAATAGTTTTACAGAAGTCTGCATTAACAAAGGACTACGATGATTTTGGGTTTTGAAATAGGTTATGTCGCTTGGTCGACAAAGGGCATAACAGGCAAACGAAGAAAATCATTCATTATTTTATTTATTGAAAGCGAATGAGCCTAAAAATCTCATTGAAAAGAGATCTTGCCAAGGTGTAATATACCTTTTTTGTTCCTCTAAAAAAAATTATTAGATTGTTCTGGGTTTGGTTTTAAGATGGTGAATGAACTCGCAAATCCCGGGGTCTCCATGAGTAGGGCAACATAGCAACACGTTTTCTGATTTTATAGCGGTTTATGGTGTTGCTTGTTTCCATAACAAATAGAAAATTATTTAGCATCCTGTGGAAACTTAAATATTTTTAAAATACAAATATTTTTTTATACTTTTGTAATGCGGTATAATAAAAGAGATGTAAATATATGTCGAGGAAATTTTAATGGACAAACAGTGCGCTTTTTAGATGAGAGTTAATGTAAATTAAAGAAATTTTTGACATTTTTGAATCTTTTTATAAGGATACTTATAAAAAAGCTCAGGAACGTTGATTGGTGTTTTCAGCATGAGCTTATATGAGAAATTTTTTATCTTCTGTGAGCAACACCATCTATGGCCTATATTTGAAAGTGGCTACAGGTACGAAAGATCACCATGGGGTACCTCAAATATGTTTTTGGAAACTTCTACCTGTCAGCAAACATTTCCAAGCAGAAATCTTCTCGGCAGTTTTATTATATTTTATTATCTTGGTTGTCGTTCCACCATTGTCAGCAGAACCTTTTATTCTAAGGAATACAAATGGTTGCTAACCGCTTTGAATTTTGTGCTAGTTATCCATTTCTTGCAGATAGCAGATATTGCTTTTCAAAAATCAATATGCTGTGCAGTATTGGAGAATAGACAATACTTAAACATAGAGCAAAAGCTACTATAATAGTAAAAGTATACTCATTCTCGTAGCAACCATAATTTTACATTAAACAACATAAAATATAACGCGAGCTCTTATAATTATTTGGGGGTGCTTGAAGGTCGCCGCATTAATCTGAGGCTGCGTTTACTTTCATTCCCAAATCCGCTGAAATCCGAACCGCAAAGCCACATTTAGGGCTTGTGTTACAACGCTATTATTTTTGAAGTCGGCGGCGTAGTCCAAATTAAATCGCGGCTTGAGGATTTTAAAGGCGAAATTCCGACAGCCTCGCCTGTCCATTTATTTTTAACGATGAATCGCGAAGAGCGGCGGCCGCTTTTAAAATTAATTCAAGTAGATTTCCGAACACGAGAAAGCCCCGGGGATTTTGTGAGCATGGCTGTAAAACTTAGGAAGATTAAATATTGAAAAATGCAGCGTGGTTGCTTGGTTAGTTTAACAAAGAAGACATCGTCGCGTAGTTTAGGCAGGATCTCAAATGAAAGCTCGTAAATGCAAAGCATAACATGCAACACAAGAGAGCAAATAGAAGCGTCATAAACCAAACGGCCTCTAAAGGGGGGCACAAGACTTCTAGAATTTATTTGAAATGCATGCTGTTGCACGAGATCAAGATCGTTCAAGACAGAAACCCAAATATATAAAATAGTGGACTAGCAATATGTGTGAATGTTTCTCAAGGGTTGGTGTAAGGCAAGTTAGCTTTGACCTTTTTTAGGGTATCTGTAATTGTTAATAAGTAAATGAATACAAATTATTAATCCACAAAAGATAATTACATTTTTTATAGATTATGAAGAATAATTGTAAAAAGCAGCGAGTGCTTAACAGTAGAGAAATTAGTAAAGGTCATTAAATAATAATTAAATAAGAACAGTGTCTTAATCGATACAACAGAAGTTTCTTTGACGTATTAATGCATTTACAACAAATTGGGAGCCAAGAAGCCCCATTAAAATACTTAGGAAATATTCAAACTATCTATGGAATTTACCATAGATAGTTTCAATTAGAATTCTAAAACTGTGAAGAATATTTATAGTTATTGAGAACAATTGGCAACACTCAAATTTCTTAAAAATTTTCCTATGTACCTAAAAAGATCGATACGTGAGTTAAAGAACTGAAAATGAAGAGTATTAAGAAGGGTATCATGAGTCTTCTCCTTACAAGCCCTCTACAATGGTTAAAAGGTTTTAGATCATTATGGTTTCTCTTATTAATAAACTTCTACAATTAATTGAAGGTTTAGAATTTCGTACTTGAAGAGCAAGATTGATAAGAAATTTTCTAAAAGTGTATGACATGATAAGACCAATCTGGAAGCTGCAGAAGATTCATAGATAATGCAAAAGAATTCTAAAGCTATGTAGGGTATTTTCAGTTCATGAGAACAGTTGGAAATACTTAATTTTTATAGGAATTTCTCCAAGAATCGTGAATGGTTTAACTAAAAATGGGGAATTTTGAGAAAGGCATCACGGTTCTCTTCTGAAAGAACCCCTAAAACGAATGAAAAGTGTGGATTTACTAACATATTAATGTAATATTAATAACAATTTCTTAAAACTTTCTTATCTTTATTTATACAATAGTCAATTGACTTAGGATTATCTATGGCCTGATAGGACCTTTCTGTGAGGTGAAGAAGGTTCATAGATCATACAAACAGGCTTATAAAAGTGTGTAGAAGAATTTTGGTTACTGAAAACAGTCGGAAATACTCGAGGGGATATTTCAAAGGAAGGAAATGTGAGTTATGAGGAAGACATTCTTAAGATATCCTTACAATTAATAGAAAATCTATTTTCTTTGCTCATACAATAGGCAATTCCAGTTCCTGAAAAAGAACCTTAGGTGATACAGTCAGAATTCTAAAACCGTGCAGAAGATTCTGAGTTACTAAGAATAGTCGAAATACTCAAATTTTATGAGAATTATCCCAACCATTTGAAAAGAAGGGAACATAAGTTATTGAATTGAAAAGGGAGGGTTGTAAGAAAGGCATTATGGTTTATCTTCTTAAAAGTTTATTATTATTTACTTCTGAGAGCAAAATTTTTGGGTCGTCCATTATATGGATTTATACTGTAGGAAATTGACACAGGATTGCGCATGATATGGTAAAAGCATCAATTACCCAGAATGGTTGGAAATTCTCAAAAATTTATGAGAATTTTTCTAGACATTTGAAAAGAAATAAACATAATTTGTTGAATTCCAAATGAAGCGCTGTCACCAATTGTTTGCTGTAGAAGACCTCTACAAGGGTTTAAGCTTACTAATTTCTTAGAGTATGATTGATAACAAATTTTTTAATGGTTCAATAACTTTACTCATGCAATGGGCAATTAATATAGGATTATATATGATGTGATAAGACTTTTCAGAAGTTGAAAAATAACCATCAGAATAATAAAAGCGTGCAAAAGATTTTCGGTTACAGAAAATTAACGGAAACACTTAAATTGTATGCAAATTCCCCAGATAATCAAAACGAAGGGAAAGTGAGTTATTAAACTGAATATTGAGAGATATAAAAAAGGTATCATGGTTTCTCTGTTTTAAGAAGCTCTGTAACGAGTAAGATATTTAAGATTACTTATTTCCTAGAGTAAGTTTGACGACATTTTTTTAAGTCATCACAAGTACTAATAATATAATCATAGGATTATACATAGTGTGATAAGCTTATTATATAGGTTGAGAACGGCTCACAGATAGTATAATTACAATTCTAGAGCTGGGTAGAAGATTTACTCGTACACCAGAAAAAATGGAAAGAGTTGTAAGAGAGGCTTTATGGTTTGTTACCTTTCGAGATCAAGATCGATTTCTAAAAGTTCATCATCTTAACTCATAAAATAACATGTGGTATGAGAAGACCATTCTAGAAGCTGCAAAGGGACAGTAGTATCAGAATTTTAATCAATTTTTAGAAGATTTTCTTCTAAAGATGTCCGCCGCAGTTGTAGACGAAATGTCAAGAGTTTCCAAACTCCGATCTAACAACCGAAGAACGAATAACATGATGCATCAGAAGACTTCCCCTGAAAGCTTTCGCATTTATTCCATTACTTTTACTTATATAATAGAGAGAGTATTATACATGGCGTTTTAAAATACCCTACAAGTTGAGAATAGATCATAAATAGTATAACTACAATTCTAGAGCTTTTTTCTGGATGATTTTTAGTTGTTGAAAATTTCCACACGCACATGAAAAGATAGAAAGGTCAGTAATTGAACTGAAATTGAAGGGTTTTGGGAAGAGCTTGGTGTTTTTTTCAATAATAATCTCTGCAAAGAATGTAGAATTACTCCCCAGATAAGAATTTTTTACGTTTATTGTCTTTACTAATACAATAGACTATTACATAGAATTATACTTGGTTTAATAAGATTGGAAGCCGAAGAAGGTCTATAGATGGTACACAAAGAATTCTAAAACTATGTGGAGGGTTTTCAGTTAGTAAGAACAGTTGGAAGTACTTCCATTTTATGATAACTTCTCTAAACACATGCAGAGAAGTAAATGTGAATTATTAAACTGAAAACGGAGAGTTTGAAAGGTGCATCATAGTTCCTCTTCTTAAGAAACCTTTACAATGAATAAATATATTAATGGTATTTAGTTTAAACTTTCATAGAATAGGCAATTAATTTCGGATTATATATGACATGATAGGACCATTCTAGAAGGTACAGAAGGTTCATAGAAGAATTTTAGTTAGTTAGAAAAGTCGGAAATACTCAAATTTTATGAGAATTCTCCCAACCGCACGAAAAGAAGGAAACTTATGTATTGAATTGGCCACATGGTTTATCTCCTTAAGAGATTCCTACAACAAAAGAAAGGTTTGATTACTAGTAGTCTAATAGTCTAATTGATTATATAAATTTTGTACTAGTCACGTACACGGGATTACACATTATATGATAAGAGTTTCAATTATCCAGAACATTGGAAATTCCCAAAATGTTTTTGATGTTTTCTAGACATTGAAAAGAAAGAAACATAATTTATTGAATTGAAAATGAAGAGACCTGACAAAGGTATCAAGGTTATTTCCCTCTGCAATGAATAAAGGGTTTAGGATTACAACTTTCTAGAGTGTGGTTGATAACAAACTTTTTAATAGTTCAATAACTTTACTCATACAATGGGCAATTGATATAGGATCACATAAGGCATGTTAAGACCATTTTGTAAGCTGAAGAAGGTCCATAAATAGTACAATGAGAATAATAAAATCGCGTGGAATATTTTCGGTTACTCAAAACTACCAAAAAAATACTTCAGTTCTATGCCAATTTCCTCAGACATTTCAAAAGATGGAAACGTAAGTTATTTAACTGAAAATTGAGAGATATAAGGAAGGTATCATGGTTTCTCTCTTTTAAGGACCTTTACTCTGAACAAAATATTTAGAATCGCTTACTTCCTAGAGGAAGTTTAATGACAATTTTTAAGAGCCCATCACCTTTACTCATACATGGCGTCACAAGGCCGTTCTATAAGTTGAGAACTCTAGCGAATATTAGAATTGAGTAAAATTTTTAGTTGCTGAGGATAGTGATAATGAAAATTTGCTCGTACACCTGAAAAAATGGAAATAAGTTATTGAACTGAAAATAGAAAGTCGTAGGAAAAGTTTCATGGTTTGTTAACTTCCAAAAGTAAGATCCATTTCCAAAAGTCAATTATCATAATTCATGGAATAGGCAATTAAAATAGGATTATACATGGTATGACAAGATCATTCTAGAAGCTACAAAGACTAAACAGTAGAATCAGAATTTTAATCAAGTTTTAAAAGATTTCCTTTTGATGTCCGCCGCAGTTGTAGATGAAACGCCAAGAGTTTACAAATTCTGACCACCCGAGAACAAACCACACGATGCACTAAAATACCGGCCGTGAAAGATTTTGCATTTATTTCATTATCTTTACTCATATAATAGATATAGGATTATGCATGGTATTATAAGACCATTCTATAAGTTTAAAACAGCCGTATAATTACAATTCTGGAGCTGTGTAGATATTTATTTGTTGAGAATATAGAATCTTCTTCTTTCCCTTTTCCCTCTTTGCCTAAATGGCGTCGGGTGCCTCTATCCATTTCCTATGGTTGTTTCTATCTTCTGTCAATCTGTTTACTGCCCCCATTGTTTTTCTTTTCCTTCCTGCAATTTCCTGGATGTCCTGTCTGTCCAGATTCTTCTTGGCCTACCGTCTGGTCGACTCTCTTCCGTTCTAATCGTTTTAATATTCCATGTTCCGAATCTCAATTTCCTTTTCCGCTCCATTTCCGAGGCAATAAAAACTTCTTTGATTCAGCATACCTCCAGTGAGTGATTAGCCTGACGTGGACGGCCCCGTTACCTCGGGATAACTGGGGTCCGGTTATACCCCCGGACACTGGGTCACCAAAGCTTCGTTAGTTATCCAGCAGGGGGCACCACGTGCAGGTGAGGTTGGCATCTGGGTGACTAGATGTTAGCGTTACCCCCCACCCCCTTGTTGAGAATATAAAATGCTCAAATTCCATAAGAATTTCCTCATACACTTCAAAAGATAGAAACGTCAATTATTGAAAATGAAGAGTTGTGAGGGGAACATCTGGTTTCTCTTAACAGATCTTTATAATTAATGTAAACTTTAGAATTAATTACTCCCTAGACCAAAATTGATAAAAAAATTTAAAGTTTATCTTTTCTCATACAATTCGTCATTGACTTCGGATTGCATGTTATGACAGGATCATTCTAAATGTGAAGAAAGTTTACAGATAATACAAGCAGGATAATAAAATTGAGTAGATTTTTACTTACCAATAATAATCGGAAATACTCAAATGTCAAGAGAATTGAAAAGAAAGAAATATAATTTATCAACCTGAAAAATAAAGTGTTGTGAGAATGGTGTCATGGTTCTTCTCCTTAGCAGACCATGAATAAAAGGTTTGTTATCATCATAGTTTCTCTCTTAATAATTAATGGAAGCTTTAGACTTTTTACCCCCAAGAGCAAAATTGATAAGAATTTTTATGTCTGTTTTCTTTCCAGTCGGAAATACTCAAATTCCATGAGAATTTTTTCAGATACCTTGAAGTCCATAGATCAGAATCAGATTCCTAAAATAGCGAAATTATGTAAAAGATTTTCAGTTGCTAAAAACATTTCGAAATACTCAAACTTCAAGAGAACTTCTTCACATATTTGAAGAGCGTTATTGAACCGAAAATGAAGAGTTATGAAAAAGTCATCCTGGTTTCTCTCTTTGAAAGGACCCTACGATAAATGGAAGGCTTACTGTTACTCATTTCCGAGAGCAAGATTGATAAACTGACACATGATACGACCATTCTATAAGTTGAAAAGGTCCATAGATAGTATCTTCAGAATTCTAAAATTGCGCAGAAGGTTATCAGTTGCTGAGAACATTTGCAACTACTTAAATTTAATTAGACACTTAAAAATAGGAAACGTTAGTTATTAAACCCAAAATAGAAAGTTGTGGGCAATTTATCGTGGTTCATCTCTTTAAGCGACCTCCAATGAATCAAAATTGAAGGACGAGTAAGATTCATAACAAACTTTTTAAAAAATCTACTATCTTTACTCATCAACTAGGCAATTAACACAGGATTATATATAATATGACCATTCTAGAAAAATTCGCTGAAAAAAGTCCATGAATAGTAATTAATTACTTACTTTTAATAAGTAAATTGAGGAAAAATGTTGAGAGCTCTTACAATAGGTACTGCAAATACTACATATACATGATATGATAAGACCATACTAAAAGCTGAAGATCCAGAAATAGTTCAAAAAGAATTCCAAAATTATGTAGATAATTTTCAGTTAGTGAGAAGATCTGAGAATTTCTCCAAATACATGGGAAAAGGAAATGTGAACTATTAAAATGAAAATTGAGAGTTATGAGACGATATTATAGTTCCTTGTCTTCAAGAACCTCTGCATTAAACAAAAATTGTAGGTTTACTAACTTCTGAAAGTAATATTATAAAGAATTTTTTAAGTTCCCTTAACTTTATTCACACTATAGATAATCGTCTTAGAATTGTATGCGACATGATAGCACCATTCTAGAAGCTGAAATAAAATTCACAGATAGTACAAATAGGATTATAAAAGTGTGTAATATTTTAGTTACTGCCAATAGTCCGAGCTGCACCAAAAATTTTACTGCTTTACCAGAAAAGGATTAAATATTAAGCAAAAAGTTGAAGGCACTTTTTTTTTAAATGTCCATCACTTTCACTCAGACCATGTATATGGATTATACATGGTGTAACAAAACCATTTTATAAGTTGAGAACTGCTCATAGATACTCCAATTGCAATTCTAGAGTTGTGTAGAAGACTTTTAGTTGCCGAGAACAGTAGAAAATACTCGAATTCCATGAGAAGTTACTCATACACTTGAAAGGATGTACGTGAGTTATTGGACTGAAAAAGAAGAGCTATGAGCGGCATATCATGGTTTTCTCCTTAAAGAACCTTTACGTTTAATGGAAGGCTTAGAATTATTTACTTACCAGAGCAAGATCAATAATAATTTTTTTTTGAAGCCCAGGATTATATATGGTATGGTTTTAGAAGCTAAAAAAGGTCCATTAGTACAATCAGAAGTATGTAGAAGATTTTGAACTCCTAACAGTTGGAAATACTTGCATTCCATGATGATTATTCCGAACATTTGAAAAGAAAGAAATATAAGCTATTGAAACCATTGACCATCCTGAAAGCTGAAGATCTATAGCTGGTCTAATTAAGCTACCATAAGTGTGTAGAAGATTTTTAGTTACTGAAGACAATCAGAAATAATCAAAGTTTCATAAAAATTTCACTAAACACTTGTAAGGAAGAAAACGTGAGTTAATGAATTGAAAATGAAGAGTCGTGAGATCATCGTGATTCTTCTCCTTAAAGAATTTCTACAATAAATGAGAGGTTTATGATTATCAACTTTCCAGTGCAAGCATGACAACAAACTCTTCTAAAAGTCTACTATCTTTACTCATGCAATAGGCAATTAACATAGGATGTTTTCAAATAGAATAAAGACTTGTAGAGAATAAAGATCTTTGATAGAGCAGAGTTTTCTGACATCTTCAGTCTCATATTGGTTCGAGAAGTTTTGGCAAACTTGCGTGCGGTGCTCTTTCTGGCACTTTGTGAGTCCCAATTCAATCTTTCTATTATGGTCTATCAAAATTCTCTTTATTTGGTGATACCACAACTGTATATAGTCGGTCGGAACATGTCTTAGCTTTGACATCCTTATCAACATTGGTAAACCGTTCTACCCACTGTCTCACTATACTAATGTCTACTGTTTCGTGGCAGAAAGATTTATACTACATTACCAAGACTCCTTGGTCTCCTTTATTATATTTCTTTATGCCATGGTTAGGCAACAATTTGTACCGAAATCGTAGAAAATTCATCGCGGTGAAGGAATGACAACCAAGATTGCAACTTCTGCCCATTCTGAACTAAAATGTGTTTGTGGTGATCACGTTAGAGCGTTACTATAAAAGGGGAAGTCATCGCCCTTGGGCTGGGCGCCTTCCCCATCTGATTGACTTTAATTGCCCCGCCCATCTTTGCGAATTACGCGAACTTAATATTCCGGTTGAGGAACCTGGCGACGCCGTGAAAAATATTCAGGTGCCCTCTTCCGGCGCCGGGCGGGGTCTGTCAAGTGTAATTGGCCCAGCGCCGCGGCTCTTTTAAGCTGCCGGAAAATTGGGTTCCGCGGGAACTCGGCCGAGCTTTTCCGGCGGACTGCCCGCGCTGGGAAGCCGAAAATTAGGCGCAGAGCTGGGGGAGCCCCGCGCCGCCGGCTGCGAGGCCGCTAACGGAGTTAAAAATGACGCGGGCGACGAAAGTTGGTAATTAAAGCTCGCGGCGCTGTCGATGGCGACGAATCAATTTGCATAATTAGCGGGGGCTGCTGGAAGCTCGGGGATATGCATAATTAATTCGTTAGCTTGCCCAGCAGCTAGGCGCAGCAGGAAGCCTCTGGGCAGGCTTTTCAGCTGGCGCGTTCGATGAAAGTCTCTTCCTGAAAGAATTGTTTTTTTTTATTTATTATTTCTTCGGAATTTATATTGGAGTAGTTTACAAGGCTTTTCACTAATATGAATGTAATCTTTTTTATACTTTACTCTTTCTTGATATTTTTAATTCAAAACTTGTATTCGTATAGAAGAGTTGGGGTATCATTTGCCATTTTTATAAATTTTATTTTGGTTGCCATTTGTTTTTTTTTCCTTATATATTATCGATTCTTTCTATATATTTGTTAAACTTCAGTGACCTTTAAATTTTTCTTTTTTATCCAATTCTTGTTCATGGACTTGCAAAGCTTTTTTTATATTTCTTTGCTGCTTTCTTTATAATTCTTTTTTGATTTTATTTTTTTGTCTATTCTGATATAATGTTCTGTTTTCTTCTTTTTAACTTCAATTTACATTCGCTTTTATATGATCAGATAATACCTGTTCTTATAATTTATCTCGTCTTTTTCATCATCTCTCGTGGCAATTTTATTTTTAGTTTTTACTTTAAGAATAAAATCATATTTTGACTTTACCTGGTCTTGTAAATGACTTTTGGAGAACTAAATTTATCCTGCTACCTTACTTTTATATCTTTTTGTTTTATTTGTTATCCTAATTTTTTCTGGCGATTTCTTTTAAACCAATGCATCATCAGCTCTCTGGTAAGATTGAAACCATTCTTTTTGTTTTTTGTATAATTTGTCCTTTTTAGTTTTTATGTTCATTTTATTTGATGTACACTTGGGTTATTTATTTGTATATTATTTCTTTATATTTTTAATGGAAATAAGCAATCTTCTTCATGCTATTTAATCTGTTACAATTTCTTTTCTGGTATTTTCTTTTTTCGTTCTTTCTGGAGCTCTTTTTTAGTTTTATCTTTTCTATTCTGTTCAATGTAATTCACTCTGTTTGCATTTTTACAATTTGGTTCCCCTTTGACCTTCTATAGTCTATCTACGTTTCTGTTTTTGCTGCCTGCTTATCTCCCTACCAACATAAGATCATATCATACTATTTTTAAGTTTACCTCTTCTTATATTTTTGAACAGCTACCTTGTCACTTTCATTCCCAGTTTTCATGTTAAAAATAAAATAATTCTTTACGTTACACAGCCGTATAAATTATTTTCCGATGGCATGCATTTGTTATCTTGTTTCGTTCTATTTTTTAAATCCTTTCTTTTTCTTTCTAGTTTTTTGCCTTTTTATTTTTTGACCTCGGTTTTCCACATTTAACTTATTAGTGTTACCTATCATTCTACATCTAGATTATTTATTGTATGTTTTTCTTTTTATTTTTAACTAATCCACCATTTGAAATGTTCGATCTTTAATCTATCTAATCTATTCTTATTTTTTTCTGTCATTTACATTAATATTTTTAATTTTAGTATAATTTATTTGCGAATTTATAGACTTTCCATTTGGAAGCTTTTTCTTCTCTCTTCGCATCTCTTCTTTAATTCCATCTTTGCTAACAATTTTAATATAATCCATTCCGTTTGCATCTTATAAAATTGGATCCACTTTCAACCCTCTACAATCTATCGCTTCCTTTAGTTTCGCTATCTTTTTATTTCATACCAAACTAAATTCATATAATATTTTTTAAGTTTGTCTTTTCCAATCTCTTTCATCACCTACCTTTGCATTTTGTCTCCGGTTTTTATTTTAAGGGCATAAACTTACACTTGTTGTGACATAGAATTGTGAATTATGTTCTGGGTACATGCATTTTTCTATTATCTTATTCTTTTCTGTTTATTCTCTTACTTTATTTTCAGTCTTAAGTTTTTTACGATTTGTTTGTATTTTTCCACCCCTTCTGTTTTTCATTCAACATTCCATCTCGTTTTGTAATTTAAACGCGTTCAGGAACTTGTAGAGATTTCCTTTGGGGGTCTTTTCTTCCTTCCTCGCTGCTCTTTTGTTTTTTCTTTTCTATTCGGCCTAATGTAATTTATTCAATTTGCATTTTTTAAAACTTTGGTTCACCTTCAACCTCCTATAGTCCATCTATGTTTCTGTTTTTGCTACCTTTTTATCTTTCTACCAACATAAGGCGATACCACAACTTTCTCTTTTCAACTTTTTCATCAACTACCGGTTTTTACTTAAAAACAAAGCCTTATTCTTTGCGTTACATAGTCTTATAAATTATTTCCTGGTGGTATGCACTTATTCCATTACCTTATTTTTTTAATATTAGAAGATTTTGTTATTTCTTTTTTCTAGCTTTTCACCTCCATATTTCTTTAACCAACACATCAGCAGCTCTGTGATATTAGTGTAGTAATTTTTTGTTCTATTTTTCATCTACGTCCATCTCGGTTTTCCACGTTTAATTTATTCGTGTTGTTTTCTATCATCACTATTTATTTGTGTTTTTTCTTTTTCTTTCGAGTAATGAAGGATTTAAAATATTCGATCTTTACTCTCTAACCTCTTGAGATTTCTTTTCTATTATCTACATCAATATTCTTTCAAACTTTGATTTACTTTCCTCTGCAATCTATCGATGTCTTTATATTTGCCACTTTTTTATTTCACACCGAACTAAATTCATATATTTTTTAAGGTTGCCTTGGCATTTCATTTCCAGTTTTCACTTTAAGAGCAAAAATTTATTTTTAATGTCATATAGTAATGTTTTTTCCGGGGACGTGCATTTTTGCTATTGTCTTATACTTTTCTATTTATTATTTTGTTTCATTTTTAATCTTAAGTTTTTTTACGATTTTCTTTTTTATTTTTCTATCTTTTTAGACCTTTACTTTGAAGGCTTTTTCTTTTCTCTTTACGCCTGTCCGCTAATGTTATTGTTGTTTATCATGTTTAATATAATTCATTTCGTTTGCAACTCTTAAACTTTGATCCACTTTCACCTTTCTTCCCTCTTCCTCTGATAAGTCTTCATCATTTGCTTATATTTTGTTTCCCGTTTTCCCGTCACGTTCAATTTATAGCACATTTAATTTTTTGTTATAAGCCAAATTTCATTGCTAGCCTTGTATGGCTTTGTAAACACTTTTTTGGAAACTCTCCCATTCTTTTATTTCTTTATTTTATGGTTTATTTCTTTGTATTCTTCTCTATTTTTAGTAACGTATTATTTGGACTTTTTTGTCTTTTATTTATTTCTCTGATTTTTCTTTAATTCTCAATTTTACTTATTTTTTATCCTTTGCTTCTGTTTTTATATTTTTCCACCATTGTATTGATTATTCCTTGATCACCTTTTAGGAAATAAATTCTATCTTTACTTTTTATTTTATCTGCTTCATGTTCTCTTTGTGAGCCAGATTTATTGTTGATGTAAATATTTTACAAATATGCGTTAGAAGCTTTTTCTATTCTCCAGAAGTACATCTCATACGTTCTTTTTCATTTGATATTTCGGTTTTATTTATTCTATTTTTTTGATATCTTTAGTTTTGATCTAGGAAATTTGAATTTATCGATCGATAATTTTCTGGTATATAGATTTTTTATGTCTCATTTTTGTTTATAAATGTCTCTTTGTATTAGTTTTTCTAAGAATTGCAGCGACACTGTATTTAGCGAGATCAAACTTTTGAGTAGCACGTTCTAAAGATTCATTTGATTCATCTCACATTAAACTTTCTTTAAAGTATTGAATCATACAAATGTGCTGTGTCTATTTTTAAGGAATACTTTTTCCTCTTTATTGTAACGCTTTGTCCTCGACTGTGGTGAATAGCATTACACAAAAAATAGGCTCTATAACTATTTATGTTGCACTAGCACAGTCACTTGTTTCCAATACTCGACTTCTCCTGGTTGCGTAAACGCCTGGAAATTTCCGCATTGTTCGAGCCCTCGCACGTGCATAAGCAGCGCGACTCGAATACATGTCGTCCACTCGACCGTGACGGCTTGGCGGCTGATACAGGGGGCGTTCGGAAATTTGTTACATTTTCTTATTATAAACATTGATAGTGTTGATCAGAAGCTCCAAGAGCTACTAGTAGTAAAACCCTTCAAAAATCCTCTTGCAAAGATATTGTATTATCGAAAATTATTGGTTAGATTTTAATGCTGTTTAGAGTTCAATTCACCGCTAAGGGGATTTGAGTTTTACTGCATCTGTGTGTGAACTTAATCAGGTATTTCGAATTTTGCTTGAGCCATATGCATATTTTCTCTATTTGTTTTTTGAGATTGCTCTGCATGTCGTGCGATTCCTAGTATTTGAGAAGTTCCAAAATGATTACTGTCACAATTATTTTATCTTCATTATTTTATTTGGAAAAAGTAAGTACACTGACTATGCACTTTTGGCATCGCTTCGACAGATTTCGTAAAGCTGCAGCAACCCATTCTTTAGGTGTAGCACGGCGCCACTTGTGGACAGCCAACTGACATAGTTATGTTGAAGCAACCTGGCGCGTCTTTGTTTTCTGTGTGGCGTTGTCGAATACGTCAGCAAAGTTGCGTGACTCGTATTACCGCTCACTGCTCTTCAAAGAGGTTAACAATTTAATCAATATCATTTATTATTTGAAAATAGTTGACGACTACAATTTTGGGCTGGTGCTCCGTTTTACGAAAACTACACCGAGACTGCCGCACCATTCGTACACCTCCGAAAGTCTTTCAATCTTCTCGTGTATTCGTAGCCATCTCCGCTCGCTTGTGATGAGGGTTCTCTCCGCTCTGACTCTGGCCTCTTCGACTCGTTATAGGTCAGCAGACCGTGCAAGGCGTTGTTGACTTTACCAGATGTTTATTTATTTTGACCATCCGCTAGATTCTTATAAAGCAAGATCGAAAGCTGCTATATTTAGTGATAAGCTAAATTCAGCTTCCGCTGCTTGTCATCTTTGGTCCCATCTTGCTCATATTTCATAACTGATTATTTACGAGCCCCATTGAACCATCTTGAACATTGGCGGTTGTGCTTCTGCCGCTACCTTTTTTCCTAGATGAAGTTTGGACATGCGTCTTGGTGCATTGGAATTGGATCTGCATTTTGGCGAACAGCGTCATTGCAAGGCTTCAAACCCCGACTTAGAAATCTGTCGGCGCTCTCATGCTTCTAAGAGTAAATACACTAACTTGCTGTAGGATATTACAGCGCATCTTGGGATGTTGATCAGCTTACACTGTAAGATAGTGCTGCTCCAAACTGCGAGCTTAGTTCGCCGTTGTCGGATTTTCACTTTTTTCCGTATGACCACGAACGTGACTCTAGACTTCCCATCGTCCGTTAACCGCATAGTTGTTGCGCTTCAGGCTTCTCTTCTCTGACTGGAATTTAATTTTGCTCGAGCGGACGTCTCGTCTTTTCCATGAGCCACTTTCGCTTGGTCTCGCCTGGCTGCAGGCCCAGCTCCTCTCAGTTTGTTGCCCGGTCCTGTCATCAGCCGCCTCAAAATAAAATGCAAAGGTGGTAATGACACTCTGAGTTTGCACCCTTTTGCTGATATTTCAGTTGGGTATGTCTCTATTCCAAAGTACCAGACAATTTGTTAGCGGAATCCCTGCCCGATCCCAAAAGATAATTGGCTACCGATTGTTGAGACAGGAACATTATACAGGCTCAATTTTCTTTTCCGGCATTTCGTGCCAGAACCATGATTGTCTACTGTCATCTGATGAGTGGTCAGAATATAGTGATTCATTATCTTCTTCAAGTTCTCATAAATAATGACAAGCAAGTTCCACAAGACAAACCTCTTGCTCTCGCCAAAGTAATAAATGAAATTTGAGCATTTTCTTGACAGCAGCCCGTTTTACCTTTCTCAGCAGTCTTTGCTGCCGCCTTTGAACTTCAATATTCAGCAAAACACACTTCTGCGATTCTGTAACGTGTTCTCACTCAGAGTAACTAATCTTGTACGGAAGCAGTACCCGCCTTTCCCTCACTGATGGCTTATCTCTATGACTTTTCACTTTGTCCACAACTCCACGAATGACTTATTACCTTTCTGTGTGATTCAGTAGCGCCAGCGGTAGCATCATGTGTGTCTATAGTCTATCTTGACGCACGCATAAAGCACATTACATTTCGAGAGGTGCTAATCATTTTTGAACACCCGAAATAACTTTGGTTGACCAACCAAATCTTCGTTTAATGGTGGCATAGTTTGCAAATATAATTATGTATAGCTTCACTTGACTAATCTAGTTACCAAGGAAGTAAGCAACCTTTCTCATATTCGCATTATTTATGTAACTTCGCCTTTTTTGAAAGCTTCATACTACTGCTAATTTGCTCTTCTCGTATTGAGCCTCACTTCTTAATTAACCCGCATTTCTGGTTGGGATCTATAAAATTAAATCGGTGGTGGATTTGGGCCCTCGTTCGATAAACCAAACAAGCTATTTAGCGAACCTCGTTGCTTGTTAGCGCTAGTCGTGACCCACTAATTCGACAAGAGTTTGCTAATTGGCGAAACTCAATTAGACGTGTTGGTTGTGTTTATTGTATTTCTTTTGGCAACCTTTCACTCAGTTTGCAAAATTATCAAGAGTCTGCAATGACAAAAATGACAAAATTCTCTGCGAGATGATAAAATAGTAAAGAAATGTTTGATTTGCACAAAGTAACTTTTTATTGACAAAATATAAAAATAACTTAATAACAAACCTTAAAGTAGGTACTGCTAATTATATTTATAACATTATGTCTTGATAAATAGCACCTTAAAGGTTATTACATTGCTGTTTTTATTATCAAAGAACAGACATAAGTACTCTTAACGACTTGGCGAACAATATTCCTTATAAAGGCAATATCAGAGAAGGTCGAAGCTGAAGCTGCTCCGAAGTATCAGTCTTGGTGGGATCAAATCTTCAGATTGAAGACCATGTTCAAGAACTGTTCGTAATGGATGGTGATGACCCCGTCCTGATCGGTGTCGTACTGCCTGAATGCGGAAGTTAATGTCTGAAAATTAGTTTGCTGTCAAAAAGTCAACCCAATGGAGGTTTTGTCCTTACATGCAGCACAACACAGCACTGGATGAAGTCATCGAAAAGTATGGTACCGTGGCCATGCCGGTCGAATTTCCTAACCATATTGCTGACTAGGGTGTCAGACAAGCGGTACCCGAAGGACTGTAGAGCCATGTGCAATTCCTGCTTATCTATGTTGCCGGAGTTGTCCCGATCAAATGTTCGGAAGCATTTCTGCCACTCCGTGACATACTTCCATAGCGCTCCGAAATCCTGGAAAGATATGCCGCCACGGTTCTGCTTATCAAACATGCCTAGAATGAAAATATGATGTAGTCTAGATGAAGATTTAATCTTCAAAACAAAAATGGCGGCTTTGCGAGAACAATAGAAGTTTAGGACCGCTGCTGTTTTGTTTGCTAATTTGGCAGCGCGGGCAGCGGGGTTACGCCCACCTGGCACGGCGCGCGCCGTTGCCGGCTCTAGCCCATCGATGCCGTGCAAACGGCACACCTTTCAAGAGTCGGAAAATCTGTTGCGTGCGGCCTTGAGCGCCGGCCGCTCGTTTACGTACCGATCATCAGCCGAACGGTTTCGGGGTTGAACGGACTCCAGCTTCCGTTGGAGAGGGCGACCTGTAATTCGTCCGCCGTTATGTAGCCGCTCCTGTCCTTATCGATCCTGTCAACAAATGAAATTAGGCGAAGCCGCCGAGGCGCAGTCGGCACTCACCTGGAGAAGACGGACCACAGGAACTCGTTCGACGGGACGTCCATGTTGCACGACACTAGCGCTTTCAACTGTTCGCAGTGATCGTTGGATTTATGGTGCCACGTGACTCGCGATCGCGCGCGATACTACCGGTACGGCCTTTATACTGCGACTGGCGCGGTGACGCATTCCCAACGCGTGCCACCAGACGGCTGTGTCGTCAGCGCGATTCTGCTTATCGGTTTCGAAAGTTGTGCAACAGCGAAAGGCGGCCGGGAGCGCTTCCCAGTTGGCGAGCCCTGGGGATGTTTACAAGTGGCGCTTCGGGGAATCCCGGGGAGGCTGCAAGGCAGACGCTGACGTGGGGCTGCTAAAAATAATTTTATAGAAATCATCGTAAACATGTCGCCATCGACAACTACCTGGGAATCGCGTGATGTTAAAACCAGCGTAGATATAGAAAGAGAAAATTACAGAAGCCTAATCGAGATGTTCAGATAAAGCGACATCTAGTGATGCTCGCAAATATTTGACGGTTGAAGAGCGAGGGCAATTTCAGTAAATCGGTGTTTCTCAAAATTATTTATCATTATTTAAATTCCAATAACTAGAGATAGGGGTGCACCATTTAGGTCTTGAGCTGTGTAGTTTTCTTTTCCCGTCTTGTTCTACCACTCGTGTCCACCTTTTTCTCTGTCTTCCTTTCTTCCTTTTCCTTCTGGTGCTCTCCAGGTGACTTCTTCAACGTTTCTACCGTCAATTCTTTCCAGACCTAGCCATTGGAACCGTCCCTCACTGAGTTTTCTCCAAACAGTTCATATAGCTCTATGTTCCTTCTCCTTTTCCATCCTAGTATTGTTTTTCCCACCAAATATTCGCCCCCCCCCCCACGCTTATTCAATTAGTTTTTCTGGTTCATAACTCAAGTTTCACATTCGTAGGTTAATGTTGCCTTAGCACAGACTCGTAATTTTTGCGTTTTCTGTTCCTGGATACTTCTTTTGATCTTCATATTCTATTTGGTTCCCTTTTTCGCTATGCTTAGATCAATATTACGATTTTCTTCGCATTACTCAGCAAGAGTCACAGGAAAATATAGCTCTGTACTTCTACGAATTCCCAGACACCTTCATTTTATTTTTTAATTCTGAGATTTTGTTTTCTGAGGTCACTCTTCTTGTTCTTGGGTTCTATAAGCTTTGTCTTATCTATATTGAATTGTAAGCTCATGTTTCTGCAGATTTCATTAGTTATTTTGTGGCTTGCTGTAGTTCTTTCCTGTTTCTTGCCAATAATACCACGTCACTGGCGTATGCGAGACACTAGTGGCTCCTAGTGAATAAAGTTTCCTTCTATTATTCCGCTATTTCGAATTATCACATCCAGAGTTAGATATTGGCCTTGACTGCACGACTGTGTTTGGTGGCGTCATTCTTACTTTTAATTAATTTCGGTGGATTTGCGGTTCCTCCCGCACATTGATTAACTGCATCTTGCTTATGCATGGCACACGTTCTCGAAATATATAAACAACATGTACGTTGAAACATGATATTCATAACGGCCATATAAAATACGAGCTAACTTTCGCTTTAGCGGAAGTGACAAAATCGATCGATTTTGGTATCGATCTATTCGTATCGACAAGCTGAGTTGAGGGACACTCATTACAACTTTAGGAAACTTCTAGGGCGAAATTTATGCCGACTCAACGGTTACATTGGAAATGTATTTCTATATAGACAACACTATTTTCAATAGACCTGGCAAAAAAAGGTCGGCAATGCTGTCTATGGCCATAGAAAAAATTGTCGCTGAGAAATCTAACCTAACCATATAACGTTGAAACTAACCTTAAATTGTCAAAAGCGACAAACACCTAATTTAACCTTTTTTTAAGAGGACAAGTCTTCCAAAGACATTAGCGTGCTGGTGTCATGGTGCCATGTCGGATTCCTACCTGCCAAAACTCCCTTTTGGCACGTATATTCCACCCGACACTATCTTCTAAGACAGGTGGAATTACCATTTCTCTTTTCGCCTTGTTTACATTCCCCGGCTTGTTATTCCTTCTTCTTCTTTTTTCCTTATTATTTTCTTGATGTATCCAATTCCAATTCTTCTATCACATTCACCTCATTTATCGTTTTTCCAATTTTTAATTGCAAATTAGTCAAATACAGTATACTATGGGTCGTCGTTTTTCCTCATGGTATATTCAGTTTTCATTCTTTGCCTTTCCTATTCGGTGCATGTAGGTCCTAAATCATTCATGACCCGTCAAAAATTGTGTCGAGAATTATTCCGTCTTCCTGAACTTGCACTTAACCCACGGTTTCAGTGTCGGCACCAGTCTTCACTCCGCCACTGTCACTTGTTCGTTCTATCTGGTCTGCCATTTGGTGGTAGTGATCTGTTTTCTGCCTTCCGTACATCTTCCTCCCTCTTCATTTTTTTTTCTGTATGCGCTCGCCACCCTTATGGTCATCTGCCTTTGTAGTCTAATTAGTATTTTTCGGTATTTGTCTATTAATAGCACCACGTGCCAGATTGGCACACTGTCCCACTCCGTGTAGTATTTCGCGTTTGTGGCTGTTTATTCCCGCGATGTTCGGCATAAGTGTTCCTGGCGTAATCTGATGTCTTTGGATCTCAAGGACTGTCATCTCTTTTCCCTGGTTCTTTCAAAATGATCGCTTCGGTCTTGCTTGGTGCTATTTTAGTCCATTGCCTTTAATCCATTTCTCTATAATATCAATGCGTTGTTTATATTGTCTATAAGAGCGTTATTTTTTGCTCCTTAGCCATGAGGACTAGGTCGTCCATTTACGCCACCGTGCTTCATCCTGCTGGAAGGGGGAATCTTAATACCTCGTTGTATAGGACGTTTCACATGGTTGGACACCCTGCATCACGTTGTTTCTTTTTAGCTATCATTACTTTCCGTTCATTTAAGTAGCTTTTATCGTGCTCACCAGATATCCGCTTATATTTAGGTGATTTAATCTTCTGTGTAGCTTCATACACCCGTGTTGAAAGCGTTCTTTAGATCAGTGATCATAATTACTACCCGTTTTACTGTACATTGGTTGGTTGCTTCTATGACAGTTTAACTGTATCGATCGTTGACCGCTTTCTTATGAATCTGAAATGCCTTTCGGACAACCCATTTTTTCCTTCTAGCTTTTCCTCTAGTTTTTTATTGATCAGATGTTTGTACAGTTTGTCTAAAGCAGTCAGATCGATCTGTATGATTGCGTCATGTTGTTCGCTGGCTTCTTTGATATTAGGTCTACGTTTGCCCTCTTCCAATGATTGTGATTCCTGTATTTTTGATTTAGTATTTCCTCAGGTATGACTTTTAGCTCTTGTTTTATTGTTTCGGGGGCTATTCCTTTCGCCTGCCGTCAGTAGTTCCTCCAGTGTGAAGAGTTCGTCTACTTCCGTCTTCTCTTCCAGTTATCTGGCCTTTGGGCAAAATAGCTCTTTTGTTATTCTGGCTTTTTCATTTGCCTCCAGGTTATAAGGTTGAAGTGTTTTCTTCAGATGTCTTCCTTCATTTTTTTCCAAAGTTCTCGCCAATGTTCCCGTTCCGATTTTTGATGGCATTGTTGGACGCCCTCCTATCACCTTTATATTTTTCTTTAATGTTTTTTATCAGCTTTGGGCTTCTGGCTCGTTTTTTTATCAGCTTTTTCTGGTTCGATTACACCTACCTCTTAGGTCTTGGGTCGCCTCGTTTCATCAGTACGGCTGCTGTTTTCTTTTTTCATCTTCTCCTTATATATTTTTTGATTATTATATCTTTTATTACTTTCTTATTGGGTTTTGTGATCGTTTCTTCTCCATAAGACATATTTTCTTGATCTGTTTGGTTTTCTTTATATCTTACATTTATGGTAACGTATCTTTAAAATACTATTTCCACCTTTCTAACTTTTCTACATCACCCCTTTGTCTTTTATAAGTGACTTATTATTTTAATATCCTGTTTGCACTTCTAATTTGTTTTACTTGATATTTTTTCTCCACCTATTTCAATTGGTTTCTTATATTTTTGCCGGGCATACTTTTTATAATTTTTTCTGATATTGCTTTTAATATTGTTTGTCTTAACATTTTTTGACCTCCAATTCTTCTTCGTATTCTTTATTTAATCACTTGTTCATCCTTTGCAGTTTTTGTTTCGGCATATATCTTGGTATTGAAAATTTTATAGTTGTTTCCAGTCTTCTCCATCTTTCTTTAATATCGTTTACAGTTATTTTATCGTTGTTGGGTGTTTCTTCTATTACATCTACTATTTTCTCATTTGCAACTCACATATTTCTTTCTTACAGCTTTCTTCTTTTTATCTGCCCTGCAAAAGCAGTACTTTTCGGCGATCTTTCATCCACAGTTCTATTATAAATTCTGCTTGCCGCTCCCTTGTTTCCTATATCTCTCTTGCTCTTTGTCTGTAATCCACGTTAGTTACTCCGTATACTTTACTATTAATTATTAGTTTATTGTGTCTCATTTAAGCTTTATTAATTCTTTTGCCCTTTCCTATTTCAACTGAGGAATTGATAGTTTCCGCTTTTCTTATATTTTTCAAGCTTCCAGTGTTCTTCAAAATTTCATTTTTTCGTTAATTTAATTGGTATTTATCTCTTTTTCTGCTCTATATTTTCCAATTCTCCTTACATCACTTATATCGATTTTTCTATCAATAGGTACACATAACTTTTGTACCATCTTCAATATTTTTTTGTTCTGTTTCTATATCATTTCTATCTTTCTGGTCTGCTGTACCCTGAATCAGTAGATTTTTCTTTCTGATCTTTCTTTTCAATTGGTCTATTTTAATATCTTGTTTTGCAACCTGTCCTTTCAGTATTTTCCTATTTCATAGTCGTCATTTCTAGGCCAAGATTCTCTAGTTTGCCATCCGTTTGTTTTAACTTAAGTTCTATTTGCTAGAACATCTTTTCTATTTTTTGTATGTCTCCTTTATATTGCTATGTATCACTACTTGATCTGATCGACTTGTGCAGCCGGTATAACTGTACTTCGTGCAAAAATTATAAAATACATTTGCTGTATTTACTTATAGTAACCATTATTTTAGTGACAGCTTAATTATTTGACATACCTCTCTTGTAACACCTTTATTCGGTTATACACTTATTTGGGAATTTATTACTTGTTATTGCACTACATTTGAAACGAATCACGGAGTACTCGCAATTTCCACCTGATCCCGCTTGTTTACTTCGTCACTCTTCGCACCAACAATCTTATCAGCTGCAACAAATTTTACTTCGCTTTATACGCAAAGCTAATGTTTTAAGCCTTTACCTAATTGTATTACCTCATTCTAACTGCCAAAGATTTACAAACTATGCCCTTGATCATGAACCACTTGACGCAGTAAGGTGAAACTTGGCAGATGTAAGCAAGTAAATACAACCGAAGCGATCAAAATGTCTGGTAGCTTTTACAAAAATTTATTGATATCTTTGGTGAGTGACCAAGATCAGCGATCTTTCATTAAATCGGAGAGTCATCAGGATACACCGCAAAAAAGTATGCAATCAAGGCTATTCTTTATCTAAATTGTCAAGAAATGGGGACCGAGATGTAATTGAAGAGACCAGAGAAGGGGAGGGGCTTGTAATAAAAACCAAAGATCGAAGCGAATCCAAGCGTGTTTCGTTGAAACAAGATCATGGTCAGTTGCCGAGCTGGCCATATACGTTGATGTTTCGAAAGCTAGCTTTAGAGGTTTTGATTGAGGATTTGTGTCTGGTCAGAAAATTTGGAAAACTTGTCTCTCACAATTTAACAGGAGAGTAAAGGCAAGTTCGAATCGATATATGACATGATAATCTCCTTCGGTACAACCGTCGAGCTCAGCTATTAAAGTGAACTCTCGTCAGAGATGAAAATTGACTACCCCTTTACCGATCCTTACCCAAAAGTAAGTTAACTCAATATCCAGCAGAGGATGAGACTGCGCAATGAGAGTGAAGGCAAGATTTTGATTATGCCAATGGATTTCGATGGAATCGCTTTTTGACATTTCTACGAAGAGAAGATTACCGTCACTAAAGAGATCTGTCATTCTTCGAACTTATATTGCGGAATAGATGGAAAGGAAGGGTGTAAAGTCCCCTATCATTGTTCATTATAATGCCAGATCACACAAGGCAAATTTGATATTTACCCAATGTGCATCCCTGGACTGGACCTTGCGCCTTTGAAAGTTTGCATATCTGGGATTTGCTACAAAATTTAGGATTTAGTCATTGAATCAATCAATGAGGCGATATTGGAAGGTTCTCAAAGTAGCATCTGTGAGGGGATTTAAACCAAATTATCATCTGTAATCTTCAATATTCCTTCCTTTCTTTAATTTTCTTCGTAGGTTGACATTTCTATGATTAAATTGAACTGTAAAATATTAATTAGCATTATGCCCTATTTAAATTTTTTTCTTAGTTGTTTTTAGGATTAATACAATCTGATTGAAAAGTAACAGTTGATTTAGGCAACATATGGATGTGGCCTCGATAAATGCAAAGTTTTTGTATTATTTTAATTTTTCTTTTCTTCTCACTTCTATATTAGTCAGAACAGTAGAGTTTTGTTGTTTTAAAATCGTGCTATTAATACGCAGCACCTGATGTGTTCAGTCATTTCACGAGTGTAGGTATGTGGGCGCCATGCCGATCTTCTGATATCCTGATAGGGGGACATTCTTGCCCATTAAAGCATTCTTTAATTTAGATCTAAGGCTGCCGCATCAATATTGCCATTCAATAAATTTATTAATATTGTTTAACTTTTGTATCATCGCGTGATATGGTAAGATAACGTTATTTATAGTAGCCGATAAGGTTTGGACTTTAAAATGTGCGCAACGAAACAGAAATATTTTTGCACCTAAGCATAATCATATTATTGTTTGAATATATTTGTTTTTAAATAAATGAGAACATAGATTTTATACTTTCAGATACGTTTAGTCTGTGTCTGTTTATTAAATTGAAATGTTCTCAAATCTTTTGGGTTCTCTAATCTTATTGGTTACCGTTATTGGAAACTCGATGCTCTAATTGCAGGACACCGGGAATTACTAATGGCAATTTAAAACTGATTGTGTATTTACACAGTATTGGTCCCGAGTTGTTTAAATCTTCTAATCTTCGTTGGGAAAGATTTTCCTATGGTAAAAATACTAATCGTTGCAAAAAATATTTAGTTGATACTATAGAAGACTTGGGGTCGATTGTTTGCAACAGCAGATCTAGATCAGACTAACTAGGACTGCTTATAAACATCTAATCGTTAGAATAGAGTGCGGTGGACTTATTTTTGGTATCTTCCGACATAGTTAATGGATAATATTAACACACCTTAAGAAAAGATTTTGAGTGATCAGCCTGAGACAGACCGATACATAGATAATTTATTTTTCAAAATACATACATTACATCAGCACTACTGTAATTATAATACTCTCATCATCTAGTCTTCTAATCTTTATAATGCTCACATACTACAAAAAAAGGTTAACCTACCTTAACCGACGCTGCCGTTTCTGTGTTAGTTTTTATAATCCGTACCGGTTCGCGAATATCACAAGAGCCGTCTGCTACTCACATTTTCAACAGCTCGTGATGAGGATACTTTCCGCTGCGGCTTTGGTCTTCTTCTCTACGTTGCAAGTCAGCAGAACGTGCGTAGAGTAGTCGACTTTCCCACGCATCTGTCTTGGTCCTCCCTTTAATTAGGCGAGATTGACCAAGATGGCATTACATTCAATTTTATTAGACCAAGGGGAACGTCGGGATTCCATGGAATGAGAGTGGCCAAAGGGGCAGTGGCATGATTAGGACCGCCGATTATCGTGACGGTTTTAATGGGGCTCGTAAAAAACTGGTTATATGCTTGGAGGAGAGTAAAATGGCATCAGCGAGCGATGTGCTCTGATATTCGCCCCTACAGTCGACACGGCGCGATAAGCAGCAGAGTGCTTTAATCGACAACCCGTCCAACTTATCATTGGGCATGACAATTTCTGAGTCTAACTTATCGGAAGCTGTTGGAGGACCAAGATAGATACGCATATAGGAAAGTCGATGATATCATCCACATCCTGCTGACCTGCAACGCGAAAGGGGAGACCAGAGCCAAGGTGGAAAGAACACCAAGAATAGGTGGAGATAGCTACGAACACGAAAAGAGACTTTCAAGAGTGGGCGAATGGTCTCTTACGATTGGTTGGTGCACGATAGACACTAAAAACAAAAATTAAACAGAACGAGATTCGGTGTAGGTTAAAGTTAATCCTGTTTCTTTGGGTAGACTATAAATGTTAGGAAGGCTTGCAACCCTCAGCGGTTTTAATTTGGGTTTCGTATTTCACTAAAGCGAATGCCGAGGCAGATAGATATAAAAAATATAGATAATTATTGAAAATGGGGTTTAGAGGTTAAAGAAAAAGTAGCTATGGTAGTGCTGGTGTGGTGTTTTAAGACAGCTTATCACTTAAAATATTATAAACATTGCCTAAATGTTTGTATATACTTTAACTAATAAATTGTATTGTCTTTGTCCTCCGCCAGCTTCTCGATTCTGATGAGGTAGAATGATAACCAATGATAACCTGGATGGTGTGCCGGTTAAGGTATGAAGATGAATATCTTGGGCGTGCCATTCTGTTCCCGCTGCTGGCCATCTTTACTTCCATCTATCTCTCATTCTACCTTGTAACCGGTTCTTTACGAGCCCTACTGCAATCGAGCTTTGTCTCTGGTGGACTTCCTATTCTCCTCGCATGATTACGAATGCGGTTTCCGCTTTCGTCGTCCGTTTACAATCCGTCAGTGTAATACTATCTAGTTAAATGAGGTCCCACCTTGCTTGGGCAGGTGTCTTGCCTCCCTCATGGACTGTTTCTTTGATCTCTTCCGGCGACAGCCCCAGCACAAAATTGCTGCTCTATCCCCATTGTCACACACTTCTGGATTGCCGTTTTTCTCAAAATAAAATACGGTTTTGCTGAATATAGTGTTATAAGTACCTGTCACCTTAATGTGCGTTGCCCGCTTACGTTTTGAGGGCTTCAATCGTATTGTTTTTGCGCCCCTTAAACTTTTATATTGCTCCGTTCGAATTATCAACAGTGTTGTCAGCGAATTCTACGACTCGGCATGTTTGCGGCAAATGAACTGATGTATTTCAATATACCAACTTTTAGTATACCGGTCCGGATCACGAACCCTGAGAGCACCCTCTCGTCACTTGTCGTGTGGCGATACTGCCTCTCAATTTGACTTTGGTGAAGTAGCATTTTACGAGTAAGAGTAGATCTAGTTCCTGAATGATTCTGCCTCTGCGATGTTCAACGTTATTAACGAACTATGTTCTATTGCACCTTTAGCGTCTTTGACCTCGGAAATCGTGTACACGATTGCGCCCGTCGCAGACTTACGTGAAAGAAACCCCTATTATTTTCCGAATAAGCACCTCGGCAAGAAGCCTAGCCCCAAACTTGCGTTGAACATGCTTTTGAAGATTACCGATGTTACTCTGTTGAAAAAAATCTACGCTTTCACAAGCGCTCCTCGTATACATCCCTTTTGCTTTACGTACACAAGAGTGGTATGTTTATGAAGACGTGTTTGATTAGCTGTTGATTAGCTTTAGAAGTTCTAGAAATTGCATTAATTACATATTTTCTCTTATCTCAATATTACACATTAGTATAAGACTATCTAGTAGCGGTTTTTAACTAAGAAAGAACGGGTTACTTGAAATAGACATCACTGTAGGGATGCCCCAGAGGGAAACCTTAAGTTCCCTGCTATTCTCATTTGTTAAGGACATTGAAGAGAGCGCAAGAGAAGTGGAAGGGACCCCCTAAATAACACTGCTAATGCTTGCATACCATCTGGTAATTTCGGCTCGAAATGATGTTGATTTAACAAGGAAACTAAAAACGCTAGAAACTTATGATAAGGAGAGTAGATTGATTTTGAATACAATTAAATTAAATTTGTCCTTTTTCGCAAATAACAAAATCTCAAAGTACCTTATTGGGGAGATGAGAAGATTGAGTTCTTAAAGGGATATATGCAATTTGTACTTCCATTTTATGTTTCTAGGAAGATTGCTAAGATCATGAACTACTTGATAACAAGATATGTAATAGCAAGTGCTAAAATAACATTTGGGGGCCTAGGCACATACCTAAGATGGAAAAGGCTTTGATTATATAACACCTGGTCGTTATGTTAGATTAAGAAGATTCCTGGATAGACTAGCTGTTTTTATATTAAGGGCCGCTGAACTATAGGTCCTTAGAAATTTAAATTGTGATCAACAGTAGGTAGGATTCATATAATAGATCTATTGCTGACTTTGGTTCTTCCTCATATTTTTATCTTAATCTGCTATCAATGAAGAAAAGTCTTATATGTCACTTTCGAACAACACATAACGAAGTTATTAACGTATTTTTATTAGATGCACCATAAGTACTGCAGAGGTTTGCTCAATTTAATTTTTTGGAACAGAAGATTTAAGCACCTTCTTATATACTGTTCTATTTGCAACAGTTTTAGATGTTGATATTTATCTAATATAATCAACATTAACAATGTACTTTCTTGTAAAATTAATTAGGAACTAAAAATCAATTAAGGAATTGAGATATTTTAACTATGTCAATATTCTCACTAGACCTTATACCTTATATATAATGTTTAGAAGGTCCAGTTTAATGAAATTTTAAATTAATCTTCAAACAGTTGATTCATTTGGTGCACTCGTTCTTTGGGATCATCAACATCATTAGTCCTTTGGGTTTATAGAAGCCTAGAATATTTTTCGATTATTTTTCGACACTTATCGTTTGATGTTTCCGTCTTTGTGGTTTATAGAGTTGCCAGCTCTGTACTTATTTACTGCATATCTTTTAATGTTTTTGTTCGTGTAGATTGTTACTAACACTGTCACTTGTTTTTACACATCATTGTTCTTATTTTTGGCTCTTGTTTTGATTTTGTTCTATCCTATTTGGCGACATTTTAGAACAGTCGCGAACTTTCGAAAGGCGCCGCACTCGTACCTTCTAGCATATTCTAGATTCTGGATTCCTAGAACGCATGACGTCAGCCGCCGAGTACGATAGAATGCGGATGTCGTATCAGCTGCTTCGTTACAATATTAACCATATTTCTTCTCTGTCCACTCTGTCGAAGGCTTCTTCTGGACCTATAAAAATGATTTGAACTTATTTTTGCCATTCATTTGCTTGCTCCGTCTAAATCCCACCTGGTTATTTCTTAATAATGTGCAATCCACCCTTTATTCGACTAACAATAAGAGTATTTTGCTTGCTGTATGTAATAACGCCATTCCTTTCCATTTGGAACATATTGTTTTATCCCCTTTTTGTGGCCATCTTATTATTACACCCTCATTCCTTTCTCTTAGGATTTTTCTTTCTTCCACGTAGTGTTTAATAATTTATGCATCATTTCGTCTATTACTTCGTCTTCTTATTTTATGAGCTTTATTTTTATAGTATTCTTGATTTTTTCTCGTGATCGCTTCTTCTGGTATATAGTTGTCTCCTTATATATTTGTTTGACGTTTAATCCATCTCTGTTATATTTCTGTATTTGTTCTTAAGATTCCCCTTTTTTTATCTTTCACCATCATTTCAGCGATTGCCTTCGTTCTTGTTTTTTTATTTCATTCATAGTTCTTAATTTTTCTTACATATATTTTGTTTTATCCTTTCTAGTGCCTATTTAGTTCTTTATCTTTTTTGTTGTATAAGTCTTCATATATTTCTTGTTCTCTTTTGCCTTTGCTTGTCAGTATTTGCTGTTTAATTCTTCTTCTTACCTCCATTTTCATATTCTTTTTTGGTTCTTTGTGTACTAGAATTTTTTTGCTGTCCCATATTCTATATTTCTTACGTGTTACTCCGTATTTTGCTACATTATATTTTCAACTACTTTATATCTAGCAAACATAATAAACTGTATTTATTGGTTTTATTTATTTTCTGTTGTGTATTGGCAACAAAATAATGAAAAATTGTTTGATACTTTGCTAGTACGATTCGTTTTGTTAAACCTTTGGAAATAAATTAATATTGTTTCCATAATAGTTACTCTAGCAATCACCTATAAACTGGAATAGTATTTACAAATTTGCAGTAGAGGTAATAGTTTAGGACTGTGTTTGTTCTGGTAACACATCGTTATGCGCAGGGATTTGTTTACAAACAAATCAACACATGTTTGAACAATACTAACGTGTTTACTTTTGTACACACCGATGACTAACATTAATAACCAAGTTAGTGCGGAGTTTGACTGAAATCCTAACTACTGTATGCAGCAAGATGCAAAAATCTCTCTCTAAGATTTGTTTCACCGAATGTTTGGATGACATGTTTCCTTTCCTCTTTTGGCTTCATGTTTGGAAAGCTTGAGGAATTCAAAACGGAACCTTTCAACAATTTTTTATACATAGCTGCACGATCGATCGAGAATATTGCCGCAGCGTGTGATAGTGCGACTGATTTATCATGCTGGGTGTAATGTACTGCATAATGATTTGCCTCTAAAAGTATATAAGTTGTTGGAAAAATTTCAACCGAAGGTCCATTTACATCGTTACTAATGGAGTGGATGTGTTTTAAACCTCCATAATCAAGACCCCAGTTTTGCTGAAAATTGTTATGCTCATTTTCACTTGAAGGGGATATTTTATAAATAAAATAGTTGTATTTGGGGTTACGAAAATCCTAGGGTAATTTATAAATGACTTTTACACTTTCGTAGAATAATAAGGATGTCTCAGTGGGCCATATTTTTAAGAAGACACTGCAGGGTGACTGAAGAGCTGTATATAAGTATGATGCAGAACTTCTTGAGCCTAGAAGACATTTTGTTCAACAGAATAAAGCTACATCGCATACTGTAATTTCTGCAATAAACATTTCTCGTCTTAAAAATGGAGAAAATGTCGGTATGTCGATTGGTCCCCTATACAGTAATATCCAAATACTTTCTATCTGGTGATAGTTCACGGAACCCCTTCCAAGCCGATTTTTTTCTCGAAAACTCCCAAATACCACTTAATTATACAAGTTCAATAAGGGTAATCATCTAAGCACTGAAACCATTTCCTCTAAATATCAATAAATACACAGAGATAACATTCTCAGACTTGAGCGTTTTTCTGACAGCAGTGATGAAATGTTCTTCAGGTTGAAATTTTCTCCCAAAAACTCCCGATAGAACCTGAATATGGCTGTCATTTCTCAGTACAGAAGCCATTTCCTCTAAACATTGATCGACACCCAAACCGCCTGCAAAATTGTAGCGCAAAATTTCTTCGTATTCCGTTTTTGTCGAAGATGACATTACAAACTTTTTCCACTGCCACAGTTTAAGGGCAACTAGAGGTAGTCTTATCAACTACAGTGCAGTTGCTGTCTGACAGGTAAACGGAAAAACCTAGGCTGCGGTCTCAAGACAACGCTTTGCGGCGATATAAGTTTTAAACTAAACTTGATAGAGGATAGTAAACAGACTATAGTTGCGCAGTATGCGACGACCTTTGTGTCCACCATTTATGATATCAAACAAAGATCTTAATTTTTGCCTAGTTAATAACGACAGTCGGAATGAATTATCTGTAATGATTTCAATACTTCAAGTGCAAACCGAATCCTTAAGCTATTCCATCGATCCCTGCACCAGGTTTTATTTCCTCATTGGAAAGAGCTAGGAGACTCCTGCTCTCATTAAGTCTACCTCTTATTGGCACGAAAGTTTCCTTTCTTGAAGAAGAGACTCATGAACTTTGCGAATTAATAAAAATTACTGCATCTTTCTAATTGGGTTTTAAAGTCTCTTAAGCGCATTACTTTTATTGGTTTCGCTTATCACCAGCAGAAGATTGTTGGGATGATAATTACAATAAAAGAAACTAACTCTAGGATGGAGAAGAATTTTGTCGTCCTTAAAGAACAAAAGGTCCTCATGTACAAGCCAGGAAAATGGATGTGGTGTGTACATAGATGGTTAGCGATTTCCACGAGCTTCTGGTTTGTTATTCTAGCAAAATTCAAAGAGATGCATTTTATAGATTTTTATTTACCTAAACATGGCTGATATTTTACTTATTCCCGTTACTCTTAGAAAAATCCTCTTGGACATATGAGAAGTACCAGCAGTTAAAGAAAACTTTTCGTGCGTAAAGTCTACCGAATAACTTCTAGGCTTCTGGATATGGTTTGGGAAGTAATACATTCTCTATCTGCTGTATATGGCAACATCTTATCATTGCGTAACCATGTCACAAAAGAAAATCGTGGGACAATATCACTGTTGTTAGTGCTCTAAATCAATTGTATTGTTGTACTGCCTCACCATGTGTTACGAGCGCGATTAATTTATCACATGGGAGACTTCTCACCGATCTCATCCGTATTGGAAAAGAAAGGCACCTTGTGCGTTTGGAGTGAAAAAAGAGTTTAAGAGATGCATCACTGCGATTTTATCATTATAACAACCAGCAAGACTACATAAAATGGCTGTTAAAGTCAAAATGGCTGATTGATCAGTTCTATTTGGAGTCTAGCTGAGATATTAACAACCAACCCCTTCTCGTCCTAATTAATCCACGAAGAGAACGACGTCATCCATACGGCCATGGGCAAAGCAAGTTTTGGAACGGCGTCAGCCTTAAGCTAAAATTGATAGTAGATCGCAAGCATAGAAGTTGGTGGTAAAACTAGTGGCTGTCCAATTAAACTTTTTTTATATTGATGCTTAATGTTTCATTGTTTTCACTTTGTAAGCGAAGAAAATCTGTCGTTTTGTGATTTTAATATTATAAAGTTGTGGCTTACGTAAATAATAATAATAATAGTTCCCCGTAATAGGCCTCGAAGGCCCTTTGAGGTCGTAACAGAATAGATCTGCTACAATCTAGAGCCTACGGTACACAAGGGTAGTAACGTGGCCAGCGCTACGTACCGACCGCCTATTATTACCCCAGAGTTTGACCTCCAGGTACTCATTTATTGCAGCCTGAGTCGAGCTGGGCCGTAAAAATGCCAGCGATCGAATTGGCGAGAGCGGGATTCGAACCCGCAACTCTTGGTTTCGTAGTCTAGCGACCTATCCACTAAGCTACCACGGCTTACGTAAATACTTTGATATAAGAAAGCACAAACAGAAGCATTTTGAAGTGTAATAAAAAAAGTTGTGCACAAATCGTAAAGAAAAATTTTGAGTTTGTGTAAAATATAAGCACAACATGCTCGCATGCAATAATTGTTTTCGGCAGTTAAGCATATCATCGAGGTTGATATAGATTTTATCATTTTAATGTGACGATAAATTTCTGATTATGTTATCCGTTTCAAAAATTCTACATTTTACATTGTGTGATCCTTAACGTATCTTCCTGCATGACTTTGTGCCATATAGTGATTAAGAATTGAACTCGGGGCGTCCTACTCATTACTGAACCTGGAATGTCTCATAATTTTAACACTAATGAAGATCTTGCGACGCAGTTCAAAGCGAATGTAGCTAGTGAGAAATGTGACGACAGCATGACATGCACTAGAAGTGGCCTTTGGACAGGATTCATATTTTGGAAAGTTTTTACTCGCACATCCGCTGTCACTGCCTGAATTTCCTCGGAGATGTTTGCTTTCAAGACATCTTATGGTTTGTTGTGATATATTTCTCTATATATTCCCATAAAATTAAACGGCGTTAAATCGGCGAGCGTGGTGGTAAATGTGTATTTGAAATGTCATGATCGCTGAAAAATGACGGTAGCGTGTAGTGTATGGGGTGTCGCCCATTTTGCTAAAATAACCATTTAAGATGTTTTCCGATACTTCTTTACGAAAATTGGGACATCCTGGATTACATCTGGTTCTCGAATGAAGCGTGGTTTCACCTTTTGGAACACATTAATTCTTAAACTTTCCCTATTTGGGCAAGTAAAAATCCACACCAGATTTATGAAAAAATCCTTACCCCAGAGAAGATTGTTGTTTGGTCTGGGATGTTCGCACAACTCATAATTAGTCTTATCTTCTTCCATATAATCTTTACAGTAGCTGCATATATGGAAATCTTCAACAAATTGGTAAATCAACTAGACGCTGAGGAACTCTCTATTAGATATTTCCAGCAGGAAGCAGAATTAAGCGTCATCGTATACAATGTACGTCGGAGGTGCCAAAATTAGGAAATTTTTCAGATACCCCACCATTTCCAGAAGACTTTGGACACAGAATCTAATGTCACTTGATTACTTTCTGTGGTGTTATTTGAAAGAGAACGTTTACCAAATTCCTTAAAAACAAACATTGCTAAAAAAAATTTCAGTTGGTGGATAACAGGCATACTGGCAAGGACTTTCCGAAATATGGTGCTCTAAGTTCAATCTTGTCTGCTTCCAGTTGCCTTGAAATATTTTTATTATTATGGAAATGCTAAATTTTGTTGAAAGTGACATACACTGCGGCTGTACTGTACTGATACATATAAGGGTAGATCATATATAAGTCAGAATCTCCTTGAGGTGAACGAAGAGGAGTGTTTTGTAGGTATGAATCTCTGGAGGGATTTGCCCCTCATAGTACCTTGCACTATGGCTTTTTTATCAGAATATCAGAGTAAGATGTACTCGTGTTCGTTGCGCAACAATTTATTATTAAGTTTTTACGACATGGGATGTAAAACCACCCAAAATTATGAGAAGTAAAGTATTGTTCGGAAACAATACACTTAAAGAGGTTCAAGTGTATGTGACTATAAATGGTTCACAAGAGAAGTGTTGAAAATGATGGTCACCGACGTCTTTCGTGAACCAAGGCGATTATTCACTACTTTCTGAAGCGTAACCGTCGATTAATGATTGATGGTGGAAAGGTTTTTGTCAACTTTTGGATGAAATATTGGTCGCATATAGTCGAAAAAGACGCGAATTTTCAATCTGAAACTTTAGCCTACTTCATGACAATGCCCGGTCTTATGAAGATGACCAAGAGAATTTGTTTTTGACTACTCTGGAACACGCTTTCTATAGTTCAGACTTTTTGCCCTGCGATAATTATTTTTTCGTCTACCAAAAGAAACACTTAGCGAACAAATATTTGACGACATCGTCGAGATCGGCTGGTGTCTTAACCTTTTATTTTACGATAGAAGGATGAAAAACTATCAATTTATCGGAAAAGTATGTTTTTAAATTAGATTATGTAAAAAAAATCTTAACGTCCCAGAAGCTCCAACTGCTTTTCATAATTGCTATCCTCTTAGAAGACAATAGTAAAGTAAAATGTTGCCCTAGCTATCGGTTAGGTCAAAAGGGGAAGAGAATTGTCCTAACAGTTCCATATTTGCTTTTTTTGGTACAACAGGGAAGGGAAAGGAAGGGGGAAGCTGGAGGCGGGGCGAAAATTAAATACGAGGTGCGTTCAAGTTCTAAGATGTTAATTTTAAAAGACGCGGGAAGTATTTCTGAATTTGTAAGATAGATAGCAGCACCCTACAATATATACAGGTCTGGTTATTGCCATTGCAGTGAGTGTTGCTTTGTATACTTAAAATGGCAACGTTTAGTGTTCAAAAACAACGCATGATCATCCGTTTTCTTCTTTTGCGTGATGAAACGCTCATCGAAATTCATCGCCAATTGAGTGAGACGTGTGAAGGCGTTGTGGATGTTACAAATATGCGATTTTGGGGGCGAAAGTTTAAAGAAGTTCGAGAGTTGTGTGACAAAGAACTGGAGTAGCTTCGGCCACGAACCAGCCGGAGCAAGTGGAGCAAGCTGTTATAGAAGATCGTCGGTTAGATGTGCATGATATCGTCTCTAAACTTAATATTTCCATAGTATCTGTGGAGTCTATTTTGCATGATGACCTAAAAATGCGTAAAGTTTCTGCAGGGCGAGTCCCACGAATGTCGACCGACGCGGGTGGCAATATCTCAGGACATGAATTTACAACCATGAAGGACACTCTTCGCGGTCGCTCATTCTCCAATCGAGCCGCTGTTGCATTAGCGATTTTCCAGTGGGCAAAACATACCTCTAAAGAAGTGTTTTCAGCAGCCACGGAATCATGTCGGCGACGTGAAAAATGTCTAGACAGAGATTACGTTGAGAAGTAACAGAAATAAAGTTTCAACTTCTTCAGGTAAGTATTTTTTTTTTGGAAAAAGAGATCTTAGAACTTGAACCTACCTCGTATTTACTGCATGTTCTTACATGAGTTTGCAGTCATTTATTAATCAATCAGTGTATGCACTTCTAGTGCGGCTCTTTATATGGTTTTCGCCAAAAAGAGCAAATTATAAATGCAATCCTTGCCGGAGCGGAAATTATTGCAGCACAAATGCATAAAATAAACATTATAACTGCACTGTTGCAAATAAAAGCAACTTACCGTATGCCAGCGGCCTACGCTCCAGATGCAGGTCCTTTGCAGAATCTTTCAAAGAAAACTGTTATTCTGCTTGAACGGTCTGGCGTCCGCAAAAAACATCAAAGGTTTTCAATATCCTCTATTGCTTCAACGCCTTTAGACGAATTCGTCCTTTTGGAATGTCTGCAGCAAGGTGCAGTTCAGGTGTGTTTTCGACTCGCTGCTAAGCCCGCCCGCGTGGTTTATTGGCTCTCGCTACAGCTAATTTGCATTCGCGTTTCTGTGGGTGCTGTAACTTTATACTAGCTAATAACTTTCGGTAGGATTTCCCAGGAAACAATGGAATAATGAATGAAAATTGTAGTTGCGACTGCCGTTGATGCAACACCGCAGTTTGCCTAAGGGCAACGGGTTTTAACAGACGTGAAGAATGTCTAAAACTTTTTAGTATGAACTAATTGGGAAGAAAGTTTCATTTCTCAACTATCATATTTTTATAGATTTTAGTGTCGCATATTTCAATAAATTCATCAACTTGCGCGTACGAGAATATTCAAATTCTTTCGGCATGGCAACAGAATCCAGTAAATGTGATTCAAATTGTATTTATGTATTTTTAACAACCCCTTAAACGTCAAACGCATTTGGTGTAACGTTACTGCAGCTGCCCTATACTTCCTAGAAGTTACTTTTTCAAGTTCGCTAAAGTAATCATTTATAGCCCCAATCGTCGCTTTGTTTGATTAAGTCCCTTGCTAACTAGGAATTTTGGAAATAAATGGAAGTTTAGGGTGGCCGAAAGAGACGAATAAAACAATTCTGCAAGTATTTCATGAACGATGACATTAAGTGGGCGTGTGTGTAGGGCAACAACAGTTTCTTCTTGATCATTTTAGAACGTGATTTCTTTTTGCTGTCTAGTATCTAGTAATCGACAATCAATTAGCAAAATTTTGTTGATGTCTAAAAATCTTTCAATGTGATCAAATAGACTTTGCGTTGGTTGCATTTTAGTTTCTGGTCTTTTGACTTCTCTTTAACATTTCGTTTCAAGCTGCGGAAGTTCGCATTCGAGTATGCTTCTATTCCGGATGAGGAAATGAGGCACCAACCGCAAAGAAATTTTTTGGCTACAATTTATTATATAAAAGTACTCGATATAAGAGATTCTTCGCTGATCTGTCAAGTTCAGGTAATCGATTTTATTTGCAATATCTGGTTTGGTAGCGTTCAAGGCATTCAAAAACTCAAAGTGGCAAATGAAGTTGAAGTCGACTAGAACTGCATCAAACTTGGATTTAATTTCCATACCCATCATAGAAGACGAATAAGGTTATTTGATCTGAAAGTGTTTCAAAGGAAAACTAATAGATCAATTTGAGACGGACAGTTAATTCATATGAAAGATTTGATATTTCGACCTGATAAAAACATTTGGAGAAAAGCAACCTCCTGGTGGTGATTTAGGAAACTTTTATTTGTCTTGGTACCTTTCATAGCTTTAGCTTGCCTTTAAATGTTGACACCATGAAATTTTATGTCAATTATAAGGCTAATTACTTTAAATGAGATAATTACTTTTTCTAGAAAATGTGGTCACATATTTGGTTCACCGCATTTATCTCATATTCTTCTTATTTTCTTTTAATTTTATTAATAATTAGGACTTTTTAAATCACTATGTGTGCTTTTTTAGACATACCTATACCATTTAGAGGTTCTGCTAATACTTGCCAAAAAGTAATCAGCTGCGCATAGATACAAATATGATTTTATTGGTTTCTAGTCTCTTAACAACATTCCCGAAGGTTTATCTATGTCCATACATAGACAGATAACTATAATTGGTATGTATTGTGTCGTGTTTTAAGGGCTACTCTATCCACTATTATTCTAGAATACCTTAATTATTGTATAATTATAAATATTGTATCTACTTTTTATACATATATCGCACTTTCCTCTATTTTATTGTTTCTATGCCTCTCAAACAGAATTAGATCCATTTTTAGTTTGCTGTTATTTTTTCTTCGTTCAAACATCTCATCTTTCTACTGAATTTTACTGTTTCAGTTTCTATTTCATAACCAGAATGATGAATTATTAAAAACAAGTTAAACATGCCACATCAGTTTTGCCCAAAACATTCATCTTAATATGAATAAAGCGTTTCACTTTGTCTTCTTCTTCTACAATTTTATTTTATCATTCGAACTGAAAAACCATCTCGTGGATACTTTTTAGGTAATTTGGATGTTGTGCATAAGAATGTAATCGGCGAATTAAAAGGCTTTCCAGCAGAAGCTGGTAAAACTATGAAGGGATAACCTTGATTTTTAAAAAGAATAAAACTCACGGTTAAAGAATATTGAATTTCATTATTTCTCTGCCAAATTTCGTAGTTTCTTTTGGAGAATATTTATTATACGTGGGTTTTCATTATGTGACGCAAACGATAAAAAATTAATTTAAAAAAGACTACGCAAGATAAAATGCCATTTCTTTTTTTATTATGATGATCAATAAATGGAGTTTTATGATGTTTTCAAAATTATTTCCTTTACTAGAGATGATCATTTCAACCCTTTTTCCGAATCTCTCAATTTCCGCTTTTCCGATGTCCCCAGAAATTATTTTTTTGTAATGCAGTTCTTCAGTTTATCGATGGACTGGGGTGTGTTCCAATAAATTCTATCCTTGAGATAACCTCATAAGAAGAAATCACATGGATTTAAATTAGAGGAATTTAGGGGCCACTAGATGCCACTTATCTTACGGGGGGCATCGAGAGTTATGATCCTCTTTCCAAAGACTGAGAGGATATTAAATATGCTTTGAATTCAATCGGCGGTGGCTCCGTCTTGCTGAAACCAGTATTAGTTAACTTATCTTTTGGCTCTCGCAATTGGAATGAATTTCTCTAGAATTTCTGTACGAAAAAACTTCTTCGTTCACATATTTTGTGAGAAACAGTGGGCCGGCAATTCCATAATGAGAAATTGCACACCATTCACTAACTTTTTCTGGGTGCAATCGACGAACTTCTGTCAAATGTGGTTTTTGGTACCCCAATGTCGGTAATTTTGTTTGTTGACATAGTCATCTAATTGAAAATATGCCTCATCTGTGAAATGGACGTGCTTTATGTGCAACTTTTTGCCCGAATCACCTCCATGATCACTTTTGTAAAAGTGAATCTTATATCAATATTAACCTCAGTCAGAGGCGTGTGCAATCTTATACGGAAATAAGTTCAGTTTCTTGGTGAGGATGGTGTGCATAGAGCCCACACCTACACCGAATGAAGCTATGACTTTAGAAACTGATGTTGTGGGCTCTTGTTTATAAAGCTTCCGAGCTTGTTCTTCGGTCTCGGGAATGGTCACAGTGACTGGTCCTGCCTTCCCAAACTTTCCAATTAGCCTATTATAACATGGCAATTTAATTACAGAGCAAATTTTATCATACTATTTTTTACCTTGCTATTGTAGAGACAGACAAGGTCAAAGTTGGCCTTGAAGGCAATTAGCGCTCCACTAACACTTCAGCTGAACAGCCCGTTTTAATTGACGCCATATTTAGTATTGACCTAGAGTATGAACAAAACTCCAAACATTGGCATAGCTATAACTAACGTTAAACATAAAATTGGCTGATAAGTTTGATCGTAGTAATAAAATACTCTTTTGTGTGATATAATCAAGGCTCTGCATACAAACCAAAATTTTTTTATATTTATTTGAGCATAGTGAAAATACAAACATACAAATTTATTTTTATACATAATCTCCTTAGATGTAGAATGGATTTTTCCCAACGGATAGGCTTTTTTTTATCTTTCTATCGTAAAATGGTGGTTATTATTGACATCAACATCATTGTCGTTATATCTCTGCCCTTGCAGTGCGTATTCTAGTGGTCAAAACAAATAATAATAATCGAAGGGTAATAATTCCGGACTGTAGGGAAGATGTTCCAGTGTAATCTAATGCAAATCCCCAAGTTTTTGCCGAGTTTAGACAGCTGTAGACTTTAGACCAATTTTACAACTGTTAATCTTCGAGAAGGCGGTTAACAATGCGACCACTAGTCACATTGGTCTTCAGTGACGCCGCTGACTTTTATTTTCCACTGCTTCTCATTCTCCCAAACGTTGCTTTTGCCATCCGTGCACTTGAGTCTTCTTAAAGGTGTTGTCATCGAACTGTGCTTTAAGTCGTCTCAAAATTGCAGATGGATAATGATTTCTTGTCCAACAACCGAGGATTTTTTGATTCAATATCGTTATATTGACTAAATGAGTGCTAGTGTGGGGTACCCTATGAGATTATTGTTGTTATACAATCATTTTTGTATGTTTTAACTCCTTATCTTGCAGTAAGATACTTAAGCAATTTTTCTGTACTTTCTAAATTAAAATTTCAATAAAAAACGATACAAATTTGACCAATAAAATGTATTAGCACAGCACATACGTCAATATTCAACTAAAATATACAATTAATACGTGGTTAAAGATCCTTTACTGTCGAACAATATTTTCTTTCACGAGAATGTTCTTCACTTAAAATTAAATGTGATCTGCCATAATACCAATATGCTAACTTCGCCACTTATTATCCAACTCATTGAACGAACGTCTTTATATTCATATTCCATCACTTTAGCAACGTCAGCTTTCATCGGGAAGGAAGGAATGTTTTTTTGGAAGGTTGTCAGAAAAACTTTCTTCTCGGTGACGTGTCATACAGCTCCACATCATGCAAGTAGCATCGAATGGTGCTTTGTTCTAACATGAAGAGCCAGGAGTTTCTGAAACCCTACTATATTCAAATATAGCGAAATGCTATAGCACAATCTTCTGCAGCTCTTCATCGTTGTTAATTTTTCCATCTCGAAGGTACGTCTTCACTTTTGAAAATAGATAGCAATCTAAGCTGTAGGATGATCTTTTCAAAGCTACAGTCCTTCGCCGTCGCCCCGGAAATTGCGCTGTCATGCAGAAAGCGCACAGTTCGACTTGGCATACCGCTCTTCTTTTCATTGATAACGTCATGCATCTTATACAATAAGCTGGCGTAATACTCTCTCTCCATTTACTACTGTGTTTCTTCCTCAAATTTAATTAGCAAAATTTCCTTGGAATCCCAAAGGTCGTTGCCATAATCCTTTCTGTCGTTTGAGTCAGCTTCGCCTCCCTTCGCCGTTTTTTGTCCAATCGGTGCTATTCCATTGACTCTCTTTTTGATAGGGCATCATGGTTTTATCCCCTGTAACAATGGAACGAAGAACTTCTTTTTTATTGTCAACAGGTCACATGTTGCTGTTTTTGAACCTCCGACAAAAGTCAGGGTATGTATCTAGCATTAACGTCATTAATTTGAAGGTGTTCATGGAGAATGCGCCACACGACTGTATAGGAAAGTTCTAATCTTGCTGATAAACCTTTTATTTTTTTCCGAAAGTATTTCAATTAATTGACCTCAATTATTCATCGTTCACACCATCCAAACGTTGTTTACTATCACTAATATTAAGATCTTCTTTAGTGAGAGCTCGGTACTCAATTTTCAACATTGTGAGAAGTTACGCGGGACTACCAACTCAAGTGACTGTTGCTAGGTGACTGAGATAAATCGGTTGTTGCAATTTTTACGTGAGTTTAATCAAGATGGCGTTATTTGACACTACCGCTGTTTTATTTCTATTATTACTGGGACAGGTGGGAAACATTTGGGGCTTACCCCGTACTATAAATTACCAACTATTAATTGCTACTTATTTTTCAAACACCGTACTGTATATAACCTTCCCAGCAGCCATTGTTATTTTTAAATTGTAAGGTATTTGTTGCAAAGTTTAGTGCTTATTGTGAATTATCCTCTTTAAGGGGTATTTCTTTCTGCGATGCCTTAAAGAATATTTTTATTCAAAACTGCGCGCAGGAAGAGACTGGAGACTAATAAAAGACCATCTCCAGAAATGAAGTCTGCGCTCGAGCGTAATTTCCGATGAGGGCAGCCACCCACGTGTAGGCAAACACGCTTGAGTTTCGTAGCATATAACTCAGGTCCTCTTTTCGTTTTCCTGAAGGACTTCACTCTGTTATTTTCTTTATCCATCGATTATTGTCCGTCCTTCTAACATGGCCGTACCATATTAATTTCTTTTCCTCGATGTAAGTCAGTGTGTCTTTTCTACATTCATTCTCCTCTCTATTTCTGTATTTCTAATTCTGTCCAGTCGTGTCACCTGGCAGCACCTTCTCCAAAATTCCATTTCTGTGGCTTTTATTTTTCCTCTATTTTTCTTATTAATTATCCAGTTTTCTGCCCCATATGTCATGATACTTCTGATAATTGTGTTATATATTCTGTGTTTTGTATTTTTTGTAATGTGTGTGTTCCATAGAATGGGATGTAGTTGTCTGATACTTATTCTAGTTTGTCCTAACCTGTTCTTTATTTCTTCTTCTGTAGATGTATTTTTTGATATAGTAAAGCCTAGGTATTTGAACTTATTTTTCCCTCTTATTTCTACATTGTCGTCTATTTCTAAGTTTTTTACCTCTTCTTCTGTAATCGCTAAATATTCTGTCTTGTCGAAGTTTATTTCCATACCGGCCTTAGTGTACTCGTCTTTTAGTTTTCGTAGCATATAACTCAGGTCCTCTTCATCTTGGGCTATTATCACTTGATCATCTGCGTAGCTTAGTGTATAAAGATGTTCATTGTATCCCCATTCCCTCACATTTCCTTTTCCAATTCTTTAAGGTATCTTCTAAGAATATCTTGAATAGGGTTGGAGATGTGCAGCATCCTTGTAGGAGCCCTTTTGTTGTCTTAAAGTAATTACTGATCGTCTGCCCCACTTTCACTGCCACTTGGTTGTTTCCATAAAGTTGCTGTATTGCCCTGATTAGACTTTTGTTGATCCCTATATTACTCATCGCTTCCCACAGTTTTTTCTGGGAACCGAGTCGGTCGCTTTTCTGAGGTCTATGAAGGCCAAGTGAATGTCCCTGTTTTTCGCTCTTTTCTTCGCTATAAGTTGTTGGATAGTATATATGTTGTCTATACAGGATTTTCCGGCTGTGAATCCTGTTTGGTCTTCTCCTATTTTTCCATGAATATTGTCTTCTATTTTGTTTTTTACTATTTTTGCATAAATTCTTCCCATTAGAGATCACATTAATGCCTCTATAGTTGTCACATATTCTGCGATTACCTTTTTAAATATCGACGTTATATACGCTTTTGTCCATTCATTCGGTAGTACATCCCCATTTAGTGCTTTACGAAACATATGTTGCATCATGCGTAGTAATTTCAGGGGTTCCATACTTTACCATTTCGGATACTATTCCTCCCGGTCCTCCTGATTTTCTATTTTTAATGATTGTGTGGCCTTTTGACTTCTCCAATTGTTATTTCTACTTCTTCGTGTTCTATTTGGTCATTTTGTTTATTTTCTATCGTTTGTCCTTTAAACTCTTCTCTATTTTCTGTTAGTAGGTCCTGGTAGTATTGCTCCAATTTTTCTTGTTGTATGAACGGTATGTATGCCTTTTCTTTTGAATTTGTTCTTAACGTTTTTAGTATTCGCCATGCTTCTGAACTCTTTGTTCCCCCTATGTATTGGTCAATGTTTGTGCACATGGTTTTCCACTGATCATTATTTTCTCTTGTTACTAATCGTTTTACCTCTTTGTTCTTCTCTTTGTACTTTTGTTGATCTTCTTGTGTTTTGGTGCTTAGCCACCTATTATATTGTTCTTTCTTTTCCTGGATACTTTTTAGCGTATTTTTACCAAGGATTATCTTGTGATTATTGTTCTTTTTTATTCTGACTCCCAGTACCTCCCGAGCTGTTTTTTTTATACTAGTTTTTATATGTTCGTACATGTCTGTTATATTATCAAATGTGAATTCATTTAGTTTCTGATCCAATTTTCTTTGGTAGAGTTCTCTTATTTTTTCGTCTTGTAGCTGGTCGACTTGGTAGTGCTGATCCTCTATTTTTTCCTGTGTTTGTTTGTAGGTTATTGTTGTTTTCCTATACCAAGGGAATTCCATCTTTGCGATTAATAATTTGTGGTCTGTGCCACATTCCGCCCCTCTTTTAACTCGTACATCTTTTATTTTTATTTTGGTTTTGATTCTTATTATGATGTAATCGATAATTGATTTCAGGAAAGTTCTAATCTTGCTGATAAACCTTTTATTTTCTTCCGAAAGTATTTCAATTAATTGACCTCAATTATTCATAGTTCACACCATCCAAACGTTGTTTACTATCACTAATATTAAGATCTTCTTTAGTGAGCTCGTACTCAATTTTCAACATTGTGAGAAGTTACGCGGGACTACCAACTCAAGTGACTGTTGCTAGGTGACTGAGATAAATCGGTTGTTGCAATTTTTACGTGAGTTTAATCAAGATGGCGTTATTTGACACTACCGCTGTTTTATTTCTATTATTACTGGGACAGGTGGGAAACATTTGGGGCTTACCCCGTACTATAAATTACCAACTATTAATTGCTAATTTTCAAACACCGTACTGTATATAACCTTCCCAGCAGCCATTGTTATTTTTAAATTGTGAGGTATTTGTTGCAAAGTTTAGTGCTTATTGTGAATCATCCTCTTTAAGGGGTATTTCTTACTGCGATCCCTTAAAGAATATTTTTATTCAAAACTGCGCGCAGGAAGAGACTGGAGACTAATAAAAGACCATCTCCAGAAATGAAGTCTGCGCTCGAGCGCGATAAATTTCCGATGAGGGCAGCCACCCACGTGTAGGCAAACACGCGAGGAAACAGCTGTATTTCCTCCGGGGAAGCCTCCCCACCCGCCCCGGATCCAATATATTATTTACACAACAGACTGCAAACGGCAGATCGGTTGGGCAAATAAATCGGCCCGCGCGGCTCTGCTCCCGGTAGGTCAATTTTATGCGCAAGGTAAACTGGAATGCCCCGTACATCCGCGGTAATTAATGAGTATTTGATGACTAAAATGTTGTTTGGAAACGTGGTGTTCAATTAAGTCTTCTTCACGAGCGGTTCGCTTGTATAATGAAATTTACACCAAGATTTAATGCTGAGGCTTTAAAGCCACGTATGGGGGCACGACCTGCGAACTGAGAGGCTGAAGGCTCTCAAATCATCAATCGTCGTGCGTCATCTCTGATACAGCGCGATGTGGCAAGCACCGCGCCATAGATCGCCGTTTGTTCGAAATGAGCACAGGTACTCAATTATTTTTAGTTAGGCCACCCACTAGGCTTCTGGATGCAAGGAATGAACCAGGTCGGTCCACACCGCAGCCACGTGCCTCAACCACACGGCCAGTCTGACGCTTAACAATACTTGTTAGAATTGCTCGTTATTATGATATTAAAGAGGGAAAACAGTCTGCTTAAAAAAGCTCAGATACAGAGGGTGTCATTTCTTAGATATTTTCTGCCACTTCAAAATGAGTTTATGTAAAAAAAGTTGAGGAAAACATTTTTTTATTATTTTATCTAATTCCTATACCTAATAATGTTTATGCTTAAATTAAGATCTAGCTGACGTTTCGTGGTTTCTCAAGTATTGACTCAACTTTTCGGTTTTTACGAGGTGCGTTCAAGTTGTAAGGTCTCCAAATTTTTTTCTGAAAAAGTACTTGACCAAGAAAGTTGAAACTCTCAACGTAATCCTCGTTGGACGTTTGTATTTTTCATAATGTCGTCATGATTCCATGGCTGCTGAGAACGCTTCTTTAGGGGTGTGTTTTGCACATACATCTTGATTGGAAGATGAGCGGCCACGGAGAGAGTCCTTTATGACGGCATCACGTTCAACATGTCCTGACACATTGCCACCCACGAAACCTTGTGTTCGTCAGTCAGTATTCGTAAGACCCACCTTGAAGGAACATTCCGCATTTTCAGGTCACCATGCAGATCTTAAGAAAAGCCAAGTTTAGAGGCGATATCGCGCACACCTAGTCGAAGCTCTTCCATAACAACTTGCTCCACTCGCGCAATTACGGCTTCGGTCCAGCGGGTTCGTGGCCGAGGCTGCTTCACAACTCTCGACCGTCTTTAAACTTTCGCACCCACGAACGAACATTTTTAACATCCACAATGCCTTCACCGCGTGTCTTATTTAATTGACGATGAATTTTGAAGGGCTTTTTACCATATAAAGGAGAAACGGATGATTACACGTTGTTTTTGAACATTAAACGTCCCCATTTTGAGTATACAAAACAACACTCACTGCAATGGCGGTAATTCATTGTATGGTGTTGCCATCTATATTACAAATTCAGCAATATTTTCCGGGTCTTTTAAAATTAGCCGCATTTTTATACTTGTTCTCGCTATTGAGAAAAAAATTTGGAGACCTTGGAACTTGAACGAACCTCGTATTTAATTTTCCCCGCGCCTTTAGCCTCGCCCTTCCTCCCCTTCCCTGTTATAATACGGTCTACCAAATTTGTGCTCTCCGTGTAATACGAAGACCGCACAGAGAAAGGCCGGGGCAGCAGTTAATTTTAAAGTTCGGCGGTAAATAGCAATTTCGGCAGAATGGATATTTGCGTTATCTGTAAACAGGCAATTCGCGGCTAATGTTGCTTTGCGGCCCGCGCCGCTGAAAGCCTCCCTTTATGAGTTTTTTACGCGCTCATTGTATAATCTCGCTTTCACCTGCCCGCCCTAAATTTTCATTCCGCTGCATTGCCCGAACAAAAAAGCTCTCTGCTTTATGGAGCTTTGTCGCTCCTTCGGCTCATCAGAATCTATGCTCATTGCGCACAAGCGCCACGCCCGCGGGCGTAATTGCATTTAATTAGCCGCGAGGGGTTCTTTGCTCGACGTTCTTTGACCAGCTTAGACTACTAACTTTTTAAATGTAATCGAGGTGCCTTGTTGAGGTCACACGCAATTTTCTGCAATCTTAAACAGCTCGGTATGTTTCGTGAGCTCTAATCAAATCTTAAGTTGTCTACGAGGTATGTCTTGAAAGTAATAGATATAATTTTTTTACAATGGAATAGTGTTATTTCTTTATTATATAGTGAGGCTTGAATCTTCTTCATCCATATCTTTCTGTCCTTGTATTCCATTTTCCAGATTCTGACATCAGTTTCTTGCAGGTCTTTTCCTAACCGCTGTACCAAGTTTTTTTGCTCGTCATTTTTTTTTGTATTTTCTTCTGGTTATTTTGACATCATTTTTTGTATTGAATCATTTTCTTTTTCTCATTACGTGGGTTAACTACTGTAACCTGCTTTGTCTTGTCTGGATCTTGTTATCCGCTAGTTTCTCTATACCATCTCTATCCTTCGTTAACCCTCCCAAAAATTTATCATAACATTCATTTATTTTCTATTTGTTTAGTTGCCACATAGGTTTTACTTGTTAAGTTAGGATCAATATAATAATTGTCTTGTACACACTTATTTTTATTATCCTTTAATATTCTTCTTTTTCGCTATTTATCCCCACCCCTAAATATGTCACCTTGTTTGTTATGCTGGAGGTTAGTTTGCCTTTTATTGTTTTTGTTTCGCTCTCCTCTTGTTTTATATTTCCCATAACTATATATTACGACTTTTTGATGTTAATCTTTAGACCTTCTTATTGTGCCGCGTGTTCAAAGTTTTTTGCCATATTTTTCAGATGCTTTTTATTCGGAATACCATCACCAGATCGTCCGCATACGCTAGGATTTGGTATGGACTATTTAAAATATTTTTGTTTGACTCAATTTTTTCCTTCCTTATGATATATTATAGAATGATGTTGAATATGTGTGGCGACAGGGGATCACCCTATTTTAGACTCGTATTGCACTCGAATTGTGTAGGCATGTGACGTTTAATTCTCACCTTGTTGACTGTTGTACCAAGTATTACAGCAATTAATTCTTCAGCTTTCTTCGTGTATTATAGTACTTTTATTGCTTTTATTATTTCTGTTTGCAATACTCTTTCGAATGCTTGCTCAAAATCGGTGTTTTTATATATTTTTCGTGTATTTGTCTAATCATAAATATTTGGTCTACTAACAATTTAACCCGTATAAAACCTGCCTGGTGCTATCCTTTCTTGTCCCTTGATTGCTTTCTGATTTTGCACGGTACGGTCTTGTATGTTGTATTCAGTTGAGAGATCTGCCTATTATTTTCCATCTTTTATTTTCTTTTTTAAATATTGAGAAAATTACTGGCATATTCCATTTCTTTTGTTTTATTAATTCGAAGTTTCTTGTTCTTCATTTCCATAGTGTATTAATTCTCTAGTTATGTTGTCTATTTCAGGACTTTTCTTCTTGTTTATGATTTTTTAAAATGTTCCGCATTGATGGTTCTTCTTAAAATTCTGTTATTTGTTGCTATTCAATTCTCCTTGCTTCATTTATCTTAATTCCATACACAGCTCTGCTTCAGATTTTAGTCCCATTGGTTCCTCTTAATAAGCATTCCTTTGTAGTTTCAATTTTCTATACAACATTTTGTTTATTCGTATTTTTATATGATGGTTGCATCATTTTAATTTGTTTGTTAATTTTATCTCTCTTCTTTTTTCTCTATATTGTTTTGACTTTTTTTCCACTGTTTTATACCGATGTTCGGATTCAACTGTTACTGCATCCATTGCGTTCTGCTGTTCTACCCTCTTCAATTGCCCCCTTCTATTTCTGATCGTATCCATTTTTGTTTTTATGTTCTTTTTTCTTCTCGATAATTCTCTTGCACTCTGATATAATTGTTTTTAAAAAGTTACATGCTTCTTCTGCCCCTTTCTTGCTACTATTGCTTATTAATTTCTGTTCTAACACTGCTGCATATCTTTTTTTTCTTTCTTTTTTACAGTATTTGCTACAGTTTTTTTATTCTGATAGTTTGTTTTGTATGTTGGTTTGAGTTGCTATGTTGTTATTTTGTTCAAAAAGTGATCCGTTCTAATCTTTACTCCTGTCCATTTCCATCTTGGGAACATAGAGTTTCTTTGTATATATTTTTCCTTTTAAGCATCGTACTTTTCATTACAAGATTATTCCTTGCCACAAAGTATTTCCACTTTGTTCGGTACCTTTTTTATTTTATTTTCCATGGCCTATTTCTCTTTTTCTCATTTCTGGTTTAAGTTTTTTTAATTTAAAAAGATTTTAATACTTAAACCGGTTATTCTTGATTTTAACTCTTCCATGTTTTTATCTATACACATTTGTATCTTTTTGTCTTCCTCCCTCTTGTTTAAGGTAATTTTTCCTTATAAATTAGTATCCGTCATCGGTTCGTTTTGAGGGTGTTCTTGCTACTTTTTTACTTTTGAAAAAACTCCTTTCTTCTTCGTCTTTCTTTTCTTTCAACGTCCAAGGTTAATTCTAAATCAGGAGCGTACTTTGGTCTTAGTTTTTTTATTTACGAATTCTTTTCACATCTGGCAACGCCGCTTTTACTTATTTGATGCGCACGGGAAGATCGTTTACGTATTGTCAGTTTCTTCAGTTATCTTCTATTTATTTGTATTTATCTGCTACGGAGGAGGGGACTTTTATTAAGCAATTATTTTATCATTAATCCAAATTTCTAGACGGTAGTCGATTTGCGTTGCACTTAGATCTTACAGTTGAGACTGCATATTGAGTTTATCGCCATCACTCAAACTCCAGAGAGGGTAAATAAATAAATAACAAAACTAATACCAGAACATGATATAGAGATATTTCTTAGTCGTTACCATCGAAGGTTAATATGCCTAACAGGTTTATTACAAAGATATGAATTATTAACAATTTACTGACTACATAAGTGACAGTATTTCTTGCTTTTCAATTTTCTCATGTCTATTTTCTCAGTCGCCGTTTTGTAAATCTCTTAAATCATGACTTCCTTGATACCTGACTTTGAGTACTCCTCCTTGGTGATGATCAAATCCACAATTTTTTTGGTCTTCAATTGCCTGACATATGTTGCAGGTGACCACGTTATATTGGCTATTTCCTTTTGATTGTCTCTAAAGTGTCACCCTAGATGTTCATTATTATTCTTATTCTTTATTTCCAATGTATAGCGATCCGTATCCAATAGTCTACTTCACTGGATCGCATTTTGTCCTTCTCTGACTTCCCCGTTTTTCAGGATTTCAAACATGTCGAGATGCTTTATATGATGGTTTTGTAGATGGTTGCTTCGATTCTCCTTAAGAGAATCGCACGTTTACTTTGTTCAATTTTATTCAGAATGTTGACTCCTAACATCAGAGGATAGCAGTTACTCCAAGATACCTAAAGTTGTACAATTTTCCCCCATGCATTCGGTCTTTTTTATATTTATTGGTAATCCTCTCCCCTTGTCACATTCTTCTAAGAGCTTCTGTGGTGTGTAGCTGAAATCTTTACTGACAGCAACTGTCATACTTGGTTGTCAGCAATTAGAAGATTATAGAGGATAGCATCTCCGATTTTCATACCCATTTGGCTGAGTTATCGTTTCCAATGTCTCAGTGCTACTTGGAAGTAAATTTTGAACAGAAGAGGGGCAAGCGAATGACTTTGTCTTAATTTTTTTAAATTAGTTGTTTAATTGTGAATATTCCTGTCTATATAGTAGCGGCTAGGGTAAATGAAGTCATTCTGTTCCTCTGAATCCTGTAAAGAATCATAGTGTTTGAGAAGATGCTATCCAAAAGTTCTTGTGTAAGAGGATCTTCAGAAAGCATTTATTAAATATTTGACTAGGATCTCCGTCAAGATATCTGGAGCTGCTTTAATGAACTCAATAAGATTAGTAAGACTAAGCACAATCGAAACTTTAAGATGTATTTTTATTATGCATAGTTGCTTATTAAAGTACATATTGTTTCAGGTTGGCATCTTGTATATCTTAGATCTTAGATCATATGTCTTTACTTATAGTCCTACTCTTCTAAAATTTGCCTTATCAAGTTTCTTGTTTCACGCTTGTTTACTCTCATTTTGCCATTATATGTATTGTATTTTTTTACACATATTTTCATAAAATATAGTGGCATATCTGTATTTCTCTAGGGTATGATTGGATTAGGACTAATGGGAAATAAATAAGAAAGATTTTAAATTGTTATATTCGGGGAAAAACGAGGGCACAATTATAATAGATAGAAAACTAAAATCATAGCATTCAAACCGATTAATGAAAGAATATGCAGTGTAAGAGTGGAAGGAAAAGTCGTAAATATATCTGTAATATGCGCCTACGCACCCACAGAAGCAGATGATCAGGAGGAAAAGACAAATTCTACAGCGACTTAGAAGCAGAATACGAAAAACACCGAAACAGGACATACTGATAATACTAGGGGATATGAATGCACAAATCGTGAAAGAAAACTACATACAAGAAGTAGCAGGAAAATACACCATCCATGAAAGAACAAACGACAACGGAAGCAAAATCTGTAATTTCATGGCAAAAACAAATATGGTTATTAGTAGTACTAAGTACAAACATAAAAGAATACATAAAGAAACATGGATGCCACCAGGAGCAACAAAAGGAACGCAGATAGACCATGTCCTAATAAAGAAGAAACAAAGTAGCATAATATCAGATGTTAGAACATATAGGGTGCGAATGCAGACACCGATCATTACCTAGTTATTACAAAAGTAAAACAGGAATATCGAAATAACCAAAGGAGCAAAGTATGTAAGAGATGGAACATAGAGAAGTTATATACCGAAAACGGAAGAAAGGAATATATAAAGGAAACAAACAAGGAGGTAGAAAACCTCAAAGGAATACGGATATAGAAAATGAATGGAAACAAATTAAGGAAATAATCTTAAAACGTGTAACAAAACTATCGGGTACAAGGAAAACAAGATAAAAAAAGAGTGGTATGACGATGAGTGTCAAGAAAAGATAAATGAGAAAAATAAAGCCAGGAATAAGTGGATAAGAACTAAAAAGAAGAAGACATGGATCATTATAAAGAATGTAAAAGGGAAGCACAGATGACATGTAGACAAAAAGAAATGAATGGGTGCAGAAAAGATGGAAGAAATAGAGGGTAATTACAAAAATAACAATACAAAAGAGTTTTATAAACAAATGAAGAGGCAAAACAAGAGGAACACATGTAAAAACAGAGGACTCAGGAATGAAGCAGGTAAAATTGAATATGATATAAACAAGATAAAAGATATATGGAGGGAGCATTTCCAAAAATTGCTATATGAAGTAAAAGAAGAAAGTTACCAGGACGAACAGGAAAAGAAGGGGACAGACAGTTGAAGAAGAAGAAGAAGAAACAGTAGAAGAACCAACCCTAGAGGAAACTATGGAAGCGATAAAAAAATCAAAACGGAAAGACGCCAGGAAGCGATGAAATAAATGGAGAGCTGCTGAAATATGGTGGTGAAAACTACAAGGAAAAATACACAGTCTGATAAGGGAGATATGGAGAAAGGAAAAGATGCCGACGGAATGGGAAATGGGGATAATTATAACTATACCAAAAAGGAGACCTCCAACAGTGCAACAACCACAGAGGAATAACTCTATTAAACACGACTTACAAAGTATTCACCTCAATAATACAGGGTAAGCTGAAGAGTTATGCAGAAAAATAACTAGGGACTATCAAATGGGATTTAGGCCAGGAGATCTGCCATCGATGCACTACACGTAATGTTCCAAATACTGGAGAAATGTTACGAATACGATATAGAAATCCATATGGTATTTATCGATTACAGACAGGCCTTTATAATATCAAGAGAGGGAAATTAATACAAGTATTAAGGAATATGGGGATCCTGAGAAAACTGAGAAGCTGCATAAAATGACAATGAGAAATTCCAAAGCTAAAGTGAAAACAGAAGATGGACATACGGAAACATTCAAAATCAATAAAGGAGTGAGACAAGGAGATGCACTGTCGGCAACTTTGTTTAACCTGATGATTGAAGAGGCAATAAGAAAAGTAAACGTACAAGGGTGCCTAAAAACAAGGAAGCACAAATTTTAGCATATGCTGATGACGTAGTTATTATCTCAAGAACACCAAAGAAACTAACGGAAATAGTGAAGAAGCTATGCAAAGAATCAAAGGAGATAGGGCTTGAAATAAATGAAAGCAAAACGAAATACATGCAATGCAAGAGTGGAAAAATGATGCAAGGGCAACAGTCAAGTTTGAAAACTATCAAATTGAAAAGTAAAGGCATTCAACTATCTGGGAACTCAAATAACACAAAACAACGAGAGAAAAGAAGAAATACAGGAAAGAATACAAAAGGATACAGAGCTTTTATGCTAATCGGGAAATGCTAAAATCTAAAAGCTAAAGTTGCAAACGAAAATAACAATCTATAAAACACTCATTAGGCCAATAGTGTTGTATGCTGCAGAAGTAATGTGTCCTACACAGACAGAAAAAGAAAAGTTAAGAATCTTCGAGGAAAGTGTTAAGGTCGATAACAGGACTCAAAATATAGGAGACGGATAAAACGACAATATATGAATCACGAACTTAGGGAAATATTGAAAGGAGAGGATATAGTGAAAGTGATGGCAGCACAGAGGATTAGATGGATGGGACACATAATGAGAAAAGAGATCAAAGCATAGTAAAGAAATAACAACATGGAAACCTGAGACAAATAGACCAAGGGGGAGACCAAAGATGAGGTGGTGCGATGAAGTTACTGAAGACTTAAAAAAGATGGATGTCAAGGACTGGAAGACGAAAACAAGTAATAGAGTAGAATGGAGAAGAATAGTAGAAAAGCGAAAACACACCAGAAACTATAAGAAGTTAAGCATGAAGTAAAAAGGGGACTAATCCACCCCACGAAATGGATTAGTAAACTTCGGAAAGAAGTGGCTATATTCTTATAGAATGGAAAGCCTTATTATTTATTATAGTAGCGGCTAGTTCTGAAGTCATTCTGTTCCTCTGAATCCTGTATTTTGTTTTGAATTTTGTGTTTGAGGGCTCATCCATATAGTCTTTCTTTGTTCCACTTTCAAGAGGCTAAGTAAAGGACATTAGAAGTTCCCCACAGAATTGTGCGGCAATAAGTTATTCGTGAAATCAAAGCGCACGATATCTCAGCATTTACAGAGCGTTTCCCCGTAATGGCGTCTAGATTGGAGCACACGTTTCAGGAAATTTAAAATGAAATTAACTTTTACTGCTTCGCATCGATTCTCCATAATTTAAATTTGAGAGCCGGCAGCTGTTTGCTTCTCAGTCGCATTGGAAACGCCTTAACCTCATCAAATATCGCGAGGCCTCGCCATTTTCAATTAAGGCCGCGTACTGTGCCGTTCGCAATTCCAGGCGCGCAGGTTGGAGCGTTTTTGCCTGCCGCAGTTACGTTTTTTGCTAAATTTGGACGTGCGGTATGAAATTGGAGTGTCTGTTAAATAGGAAATAGATGATCGCGCATCATTTGTTAAGGCAACAAAAATGTATTTTCTCTATTTATATTGATCCCGTCTATTGTCACTTCAGATTGATTAAGTTAGTTGTTGATTTTAGGATTAGATATTTTTTTAGTATTAAAGTACACAGTCTAGGATTGTATTCTTGAGGTTGTCAACTACTGGTGGATTGCTGGAGTAGATCTGGGATTTTATGTAACTCCATAAAAAGAAATCGCACGCTAGTGAGTTGATATCGCCATTTTGCTGAAATTACGCGACCAGGAAATTATTGGTGCAATAAGCTATTCGAGCTGTATGAGAGGTGGCACCATTTTGTTCGAACCATACCTGTTTTAAATCCATGTTGCCATAGTTGGTGCTGAGTTGTCATGTAATAGTAGCATTTCTAGCAACGTCTTTGACAAAGTATGCGCCTATCACGCCACCTGTCCAAAATTTACACCAAACGGTGACTCGTTGGGAGTGTATTTGGTTTTTATGAGGTACGCTAGGGTTTTCCGAATCTCAAATGCAGGAATTTAGTTATGTACAAACCCGTCGAGTTGAAGATGATTTTCGACTAAACTGGAAATCTACTTCAGGATGCTCTAAAAACCAATTGACGAATTGTCGACGGTAAAAAAGGTCAAAAACTTAAGTTCTTGCGTGAGTTGGATTTTATGCCCATGATGGAGTAGGTCTTTAGCGAGTATTCGCTGAAGGGAGCTTCTCAAAATGTCCAATTGTTTTGCAACGATACTTTGACTAACTATGACAACATTCTTACGAGACTTTATGTCACGTTGATACCCAAAAGGTCTTGTTTTCATCAGATTTTGTGATCTGTTCATTTGGTATACTATTTCGACCAAAAATTCCACCAAACTTTTGTCTCATATGAAAAAATTCCGCCGAATTTGCAATGTGTTTTAACAGTAGCTCACTGTTCCATATTGACTAATCGGAAGAATTATATAGATGACTTGTCAAAATATCAAAGTTTCTGGCTGCAAAAAAGTTAGACCTAGCATTCAGTCCACTCAACCATTTTATGTGCCATTGAAATTACGTCCAAGTGAAATAATGACGCTAGTTCTTTTTTATGATATACATGCTGTCTGTATGGACATTAAGTAAGAAATACAAGAAGAATATGGTACAGTATGGGTTTACATAGTGGCAAACTTCACATACATTTAATATGCATTTACAAACAACTTGGAATTGAAACTGTAGCTTGGAAGCGTTGTAATCTATGGTTATATCATGAAGAGTTCGACTGCTACAAGTTTAGGGCGACTTTTCATATTTTTTCGAATATTTAGTTCTACTTTTTTATTGTTTTGTAAACCATGAAACTTCTATGTGTAGTCTATGAGGCCCTATTTATTCTCAATTCCATGGATTCGTAGCAATGCAATTCTGATAGATTAGAACCGCTAGGTTCACCCAAAACTTGATTTACATAACACCAAATTGGATTAACGGCGGAATTCTACAGAAGCATTCTCATGCGAGAGTTGTGTAGTCTCTTATATTATATGTGAACCCTATGTTAGTCATCGGTCTAAATGAATACGGAAGTCTTTGGTTTCATCCATTTGTAGGAGGAAATTTTTATTAAGCTAAACAGGAGAGGCTGTATGCTATTTAAATTCGAACATTATTTTACTTAGGCCATTCTGCAAGTATTTTGAGACTGCAAATTGATCGTAATGTGAAGTCATCAGTAGCGCATCGTACTTCTGGTTGTTGACCGAGCACACTTTCTTGAGCAACAAGATATAATAAGAAACAAAAAAGCAGTTGCATTTCTATATTTCACTAGAAAATGTGAACTAAGACTAAAGTATCATAAAGAATGTGTGTAGTAGGCTACATTGAGTTTGCTTATAAGGCTCACTTTATCAAGTGGCAGGTCATATTCATAAATGCTGACTTACACTATCTCTTGGTGTTTAGGTGATCTTTTATTTTAGTGGTAACTCAACAGTGTAATGTTGTTGAAAGTCCAATTGACTCCTTGGGATGAATTTTTTTCGTTTTCATAATACATTATTATTCATCAAGAGTTTTTGACATTATTGGGATAGCTTCTGCTGGATGGGAAAGTATGTAAGCTTTAAAAGTTATTGTGGTCATCCTATAATATCACCTACAAATTTTTTTTAAATTTTTCTATTGATCAGATCGAATCCTCAAGATTTCCATTCTTTGAAACGGCTTGATTGGAGGCTTCAGCTCCATCCCAAGAATTTGTTTCCTCGACTGGTATTCCTTCCAAGAGAAAGAGTATAAAAGCGGTAGTATTCGAGTCGCTTACCCATTGTGTAGATATATCTCCCTCTCACTCATAAATATAAATAACAACTTTGATAAATTTAGATATTTTTGAATTTTTTGTTTTTGGCCAGGAAATAGTTTTGTTAATTCCCTAACAGCTCGTTTGTATCAGGTTTTTTCTTTGGAAATGCGGGAAATTTTTCAGTTCTTTCTAAGCATTAGTTTTTTTTCAAATTTTGTCGGAAACGTACAAGAACTTGCCTGATCTGGAGTTGAAGTTCCTGGATTCACTTTGTAACATTTTCAACTGCTTTATCTGGCTTGTATTTGCACTTCAAGGAATTTTTAATTTTCCTAACCTCTGAATGATTCTCAGTTTGGTTGTCCTTATTTACAATGGGGTAATTTAATTTTATTACTTGTGGTAAGATTAACAGTAGTTCGAAAAGGATTACGTCCGGAAAAAAAATTTAGACAGGATTTGACTGTCATACGATTTTTAGAGAATTCTTGGGTACAGAGAAATTTATTACGTCAGATGGATTTTTCCCAGTACGTCGCGGTGCCTATCAAGAATTATTTATCGTCCTATCCTCCCAACAGCTGTCGTCCTGTAGGTGTAATTCGGTGAGTCCTAGTGAGCATTCTTTGAGTTAAAATAATTGAGTAATAAGAGCCGATTGCTCGAAATAAAAGGAAAAATGGAATTTGATTCTTATTAACTTCAGGATAATATACGTCGAAGATAACAATCTTTCTGTGGTCATTTTGTAGCAGAGCACTTGTCGCAGTGACCTACATATTTTTAACAGTCTCAAAATGAAGCCTTTCTAGTTATACTTAAGCCGAAGAAACAGAAAGCAATAAGGTCTAGGCTGTAGAATGGTTGTCACAGTTTGTTTCGTTAGAAAAACTTGGATGTTGCCAATATCTGGAAGGATGCGACTCTTTTTTAAGTCGTTCAAGCACTTCTATATGAAATAGAGCGATAGCCATCTTTCTGGGGTACGAACTCTTTAGGAACAACATGTTTGTAGTCAAAAAATATAATAAGCATCGCTTTGATTTTTGATTTTCTTATTCAACTTGGTAGCATGCTACCCAGAGTTTTGGTTTTTCCTCTAGAACGTATTTAAAAGTGTTCTTTCACCAGTTATCATTTTCTCCAGATTATCAGGTTCAATTCTTACACGCGAAATCGTCACGCGCTGTTTCTCTATTTCACCTTACATATTCAGACGTCCGTCAGAGTCCAAAACCATTTTCACCCTAGCTGCATTCTCTGAAGTGTAAGGCGTTGATGAGCGCCTGCGTGTTGCTCATCTTCGACGTCTTCTCTTTCTTTTCTGATCATCTTATGCCATCCGAACATGTGATTTTGATAAAGTATTCTTTCCACAAGCTCGTATATCGAGCGTCTCAATTGTGGATTTTTTGAGTTTTGCGCAAAATGTTATTGCGTATTATTGATCGACACTCTAATGATCTTTGATTCATGACACGACGCTCAAATAGCTGTCCATGTCGCAGGCAATTCGTACGTTGTAAAGGCTGAAAGGCAAATGAGCTGAGTTAGGCCATATACCTGACATCGCCTTCTGCTTTGATCAAGAGTAATCAGCTTCATTACTTTTCGGACATACCTTGTATTTTCTATAGTACTGTTTTTTATAAAAGTTTTGTTGAAGACTTTTTGCTGTTGCATGTTACTCGTTTCTAACTCTCTGTAGTTTATTTTTTGTTTTAATCGTCGTGTTCTATTTTTTAGAACGACTCTGTATAATATGTCCTTAAGTAAACTTTCATTTTCTTCGTTTTTTTAAATTTTACTTCAACTTCTTTAGGATGTTCTACATATGTGTTGATCTTTGATATTTGTGCCTATATAAGCAAGAATAATACGATAGAATATTTATGATACAAAAATTAAAAAGGCGGTATCTGTGAGCTCATTGACTCAAAACTCACCTGGAATCAACACATTCAAAAAATCGAAAGGAAAGCAGAGGCGACACTAGCGTTAGCCAGACGAGCTCATGGAAAACACGAGGTCTAAAAACAAATGTGATGTACTCGATATGCACCACGGTGGTCAAACCTATGATAACATATGCAACTTTGGTATGGTAGACTAAGATGGGGCAAAGAATTGCTGTAAACATGCTAACTAAGATACAAAGACTTGTTTGTCTAGGAATAACGGTTGCCATAAAAACAATACCAATAGCGGCAATGGAGATACTGCTAGATCTTGCTCCTCTTTATTTTGAAATTATGGGAGAAGCAAGGGTGTCTCTTAAAAGACATCCGCAAAGATTGTATGGAAGCGGGCATCTCAAAATTGGATGTATAGTGGAAGTATAGCGGGTATGAGAACATTTCATATGAAGACAAATTCGCATTCAATATAAATGTAAAGATTAATATTATTGGATTAAAATGAAATGTATAAACGAAATAAGCAACAAGAATAGACTTGGAAACATTATCTGGTATACAAACAGATCAAAGACCGGGTCTGGAACGGGAGCAGGCATATATATGTTGTGAACAGTTTTCACTTTTTACTAGGAAAATACACATCCGTTTTTCAAGAAGCTTGTCAAAATAGGCGAACCAAAATATTCACAGATAGTTAGGCATTAAAAAAACATGAGGGTACCATTCAGGCTGGTATGGAAGACAAATGCTTTGGCAGACCATAATACTTTAACTCTGTTGTGGACACCAAGGTACTGTGAAATTCCTACCAATGAGAAAGCTGATGAAGTAGCACAATAAGGATCATCAACTCCACATATAGGCCCGAACCAACTAAAGATACAATACGAAGCCGGGTGAGAGAGTAGGTCAGAAAACAATATGAAAAATATTGGGAAAACGTATCGGGACAAAGATATGAAAAACATTTATAAAAAGACCATCTCGTAAACGAACTAAAGAACTGTCAGTACAAAGCAGGAATCAGTTTCCTCACAGGACACGTCAACAAAATAGTGTTGTACAATAGAGAGACCTGAGTTGCAGACAATGTGGCGAAGAAACAGAGACAGCCATCCATATCTTGTGCGAGTGTGAGCTTTAACAAACAGAAGGCCAGCTATATTTGAAAAACCAATAATGGATCCAGAAGAATATGGCAACTATCCGGTAAAGGACTTATACAGAGCGGTATAAGGAAAAAAGATGATGGAAAAAAGTGCTGTAAAGAAAATGAGAGAAGCGCATTAAGCCTATAGACATAGATCAAACGGCTCTCAATAGACAAAAACGGCTCACTGGCTCAACAAAAGTTCGCATACAACTTTCATTGAAGTTCAACTTTATTTTTCATTATTTAGTTTTTATTATACAGCAGACGTTATAATCAAGGCTGAATGATTGGTGTTCGCGTTAGGCGAGCCAGAATATACTACTGCGTTTAGCAAATGCCTTTAATTACCCCTACGGGCTCATCCCGTCAGTGTTGGCCGCACACCTTTGCGGCCACCGAAATGCCGCCCGCAGTCGCCCACAAAACCGGAAGCCGCGGCAGGCAAGTCACGCGGCTGCGGATTATAATTTCATCGAACTACATCTGAAATGCAGATTTCCGCGAAAGTTAAATTACAGCAAGCCGGGTATGACTGCATGGGGAGCGCGTGCAGCTCCGGAGGTGATGTGGATGCAAATGAATTCCGCTCGATTTTTTCTCGTTTCGCGGCTTATTTTGTTTCGTATTCATAACTGCGTTTCTTCCAGGTTGTGAGGCCTTGCGATTATTTCAGAGTTTAATCATCTGAAGCAGACTACATGGTGGCATGGTTTGTTCTTTCAAACCCTCAAATAGAGTGAGGTATCAAAAAATGCGGCAACTGCCGCAATTTTACAGAAGATTTTTGCATTTGTAAGTCAATATAGTGGATAATCAAAGAAATTCGACATGTAAATATATAGCAACACATAATGGTGATTTATAATTTCTTTTATTGTCTCTAGAAAAGTGGGAGGGGTGGGGGGTTTATTAATGATGTATTCAAATTTAATATGCAGAAAATCTATTACAATTGAAGAATGATACAAACAAGTGATATCCGTGGTAGAAGTATGCGCAGAAAGACTGTGGTTTGGGAAATAGAGAAAGACCAATAGCAAATGGAAAAGAAATGAAAGAGGCCTATGTTTAAAATTTAGCTGCAAGAATACTGGGAGAAAAAAAGTAGAAATCACTTGATTCCAATTTTAGCAATGCAATAAGTCATTCAAAGAGATTGTACTAAGTTAAAGATTGTCCGCAAATGTTGAATGGTCAGAAAAGGTCGTGTAACAGTTCTAAATCAAAATTAAAGTGATGCACCAAAACTTTAAAATCGACACTTTTGTATATTCTTGGTCGTAAGTAATCCATCTTGAGTCAAACACGTTTCGAAGACCTTCTTCAAGCAGTGTGTGTTCGAAGTACATGGGTATGATATTCCCTATGTAATATTTTTGCTCTAGAGAACATGTGCTGAAACTTTAAAGGTCAGTAACTTTTGTGTCCGTGGTCGTAGGGAGTTATCAATATTCCAAAGCGCCAAAAAGTGTTTGGAAATAACTTTTTTATCCTTGACCAAAGTGCTAAGCTTAAAATGTTCTTCTTGGCTACTACTTTCTTTCTACGTAAAGAGAATTAGAAGGTCAATAGCATTTGTGACCTTGGTCACAGCGAATTCATCGATAGTTCAAAGTGTTCCTCTTGATGAGCTTTTTGGAGCAATACATTGTTTGTACGGGTTGACAATAATCCTTGTTATATAACATTTTTTCGTCGCAAATACTTTGAAAGTCAATAGCTTTTGTTTCCTTTGCTATAGAACTAAGCTCAAAATGCTTTTTTTGGCGATTTCTTTCAAGCAGTCCATTGTTTACCCTATTTTGAGGTGGTTCTGATTATGAACACTTTTGCATCGAAGGAAACGAAAAGAAAATTTGAAAATCAGCAACATTGTGTCCTGGACCATTCATCAATAGCCCAAAGTGCTGTTAGCGATCACATTCGCTATGTAAAATATTTTGCGTCTTACAACATTTGTAAAAAAGGTTGTATGTCGTTGACCTTGTTTATTAGTAGTCCAAAGTATGCTTTTCGATAGGCTTATTCAAGCAATCTATAGTTAATGTAGGTTAACGATGATAGTCGTTATGTAACATTCTTTACGTCAAAGTAATCGTTTCAAACTTACTTTGTGTGTTTGGCAATAGTACTGAGCCCAAAATATTTGTTTCACCATTTTTAGCCCAATTTTATTGTGTTACACATTTTATGTGGAGGAAAATGGAAACAAAATTAGAAAGCCAGTAATATTTGGTTTCTTGACAATGGGGATTTTATCAGTAGTTTATAGTGTTCCGTTAGATGAGCTTTTTCTTAGAGACTTCTTTCAAGCTCAATAAGAAGAAGATCGATAACTTTATGTTCTTATTCATAGGGAGTTTACGCATAGCCCAAATTGTTCTCCTTAGAAGCTTAGTTTATGCATCTTAGAGACGATTTTCACTACATAACATTTTGTAGGTCAAAGAAAACTTGTCGAAATTTTGAAGGTCGGTAGCTTTTGTGTTTTTGACCATCATTCTGAGCTCAAAAAGTTTTTCTTGGCGACTTCTTTGCAAATAGAATATTATTTACAATGTTTTGTAATTTTCATTGCGCTAGGGAATAAAAAGAAAATTTGAAGGTCAATCGTTTTGTGTCTGTGATCATAGAGAGTTTATTAATAGTCTAGAAGCTGGTATAAAGCAAAATATCATTATAGATCATGTACTGTGATTTTGACACCAAATATTTGTGTTCTGAAACTTGTGCTGCATTTTTCATATTTATTTATGATGTAAATGAACCCACTTTTCTTTTTGTCAGTCATATGTTTTACTATATCATTATACCATTTGCTTAAAAGAAAGACGAAGCTGTTTTTAAGAACCAAGGTAATCTAACATAATACCACGCGATACGCCTGATGACAAGTCATCTTTCGCTCTTTTAGTGAGGAATTACTAAAATCTTGGTCTAATTCTTGTGAATTGGCCATTACTCGTTTAACTTTTGCTATCTTGCTTTTAAGGGCAGTCTTAAAGATCAGGGGGAAAACAATACCAAAGCATTTCACATTTACAGCAATCACGTCGAATTTGTGACTTTAAAATTATTTTGTCTTGGCTAATATTGTTCAGTCATTGTAATAGAATACACAACTTTCTTTAAACACAGTGCAATTGGCATCACTTTTTGATTTAAGAGTGGTTAGAAACTGTGAGCTTCACGAAGCTTTAATAATTTTGTATACTTTCCCTAAGGATCAAAAATGCCACTTTAAAATTTTCCTCGGTAAGTTAACGAAGAGAACAAATCCTCAGCAACTGAAATAGAAAATATACGGGTTTTTTCTTTTATATCAAAGCGTCAAGTGGCGTTTTGTCAACTTTAGACTCGGAAGGAGAGTTGGTGAGTTTATTGCTCAATTGATTTAAAACATGGATAATTGAGAGCTGTATAATTTCCTAACCTTTTACGCCCTAAAGGGTGTTATTAAACCTAATCGAGTACTAACGTGATATTGATATCAAATTTAGACTTGGGTGATTTGAAAATGAGTATTTGTAATCTAAGTTGGTTATACTCACATCTTCTATGTTCTATATGGTTAAACCCTTGTTTTCGCATCTGTTTGATCAGATGATAAAGGGGCAACACGAAATGTAGCTTAAAAATGTACAGGCTTTCAAGTTTCCACTTCCTGTCATACTTTACAGACAACAGCAACGTTGATCAAGTTGACGTTTTTATCTTTACTATACTCAACATACCAGCAAGAAGTTTTGACAACTCTTAGAGTACAAAAATAGTCTGGGTCCTCTAGGATGTCCGATGTCGACAAAAACGGATCAAAATATCTCCGACTTATTTCACAAAGTTTAAAAATGACATGAAGGGCATTCTCTAACTGTATCTTAACTTGATATCCTTCCTTGTTGATTCACTTCCACAGATAGCTATCGTGGAGTCTCTCCATAGAGGCTTTCAGGCTTTGCTGCTAACACTCTCCAAATAAAGAAGACGAACGGATTAAGGATCAGGTGCAGGAGGTAGAAGCAGCAACGTTTTCGTGTTTGTGTTTACTTTATTTCCTAATGAGAGAAAATGGTTATTGACGGCTTGTCTCAACGATTGATGGTACCGCATCGCTTTATAGTTAGCCTAGCCTTAACGATAGTTCTGACCAACTTTTTTTTAAAGCGGAACTCTGAAGCCATTTTCGTCATAGATCTCTTGTGATTCCAGGACAACTTTCTTTTGATTACTTTAGTGTTACTTTTTGGAATAGTACTCCTCACAGAGGACGACTTGTAGTAGTCTCTTCAACAATAGTGAAAAATGATACTTTAAGTGTTACTTATTGAGCAACCCAATACGTTAGCTTTAAGATTTACTGGAGCTTGCTTATTAGTACTGATGCAGAATAAACCGGACGAGCGATTTCAGTACTGTTACTATTTATGAAAGGATCGGTGTGACTCTTTTTGTTGGTTGATTAGGGCAGTGCCATTAAATGGAACTCCTTTGAAAGGCAGCATCTATTATAGCTGATTGGCGCAGATGTCCCAAACGACCTTCGAGATTTTGCAGGTAAGACTTAATGAGTTCAGGTCGTTGCACCTGCTTGGCGCAGGTTATCTAACTTTTTCTTTAGTGTAAAATTTTGCTATCTGAAACTAATGGGAAAGGTACTCCAATATTTACATTCGAATGTGTGTGTAACGGTTGAGTGCTCTTGAGCTGAAGTGAGGTAGCGTCTCAACTGCGCTTCATGAAACATCAAAACATATGGTAAATTTGATGTTATTAAATATCTTTATTGGAAAAAAAAATATTACGATAGCCTCTAGGGTTTGTGGGCGATGGTGGAACATCACTGGTGACATAGTTTTTCAATTCGAAACTCAACTATGAATTTCTTTCACAGCAAAGACATCGGAAGGACGTTATCCTAATTTAGAGCAATGAGTTTACATTTTGATGAAAAATTCTGAGGCACCCAAGCAAACCAGTACTGTCTTCCATCTGCATTGGTATTGATCCCAAATTGGCGGCGCGCTAGATGAGGCTGGCACAAGTGAGAGGCGGTGTCAACGACCCGCTGCTCCTCTGCCATGTCGTGCTCGAGTTCGGCCCCCCGCAGCCTAGAAGAACCGTTGCCTGGTGCTGCACTCGTATGCAGTTATGATAGGCCCAGGGCTGCGTCCGCCTGCTCAGAATCTGAATATCATCATTGCGGAACGCAATTACGATTTCCAGCGCCGACGTCTTACTTGCGGTCACGCCGAGCGGCGCTTTGTTTCCTTTCGTACGTCTTGCCCCAGGTGGCTCCTCGCAGTGGAAGATCAAGGTGCTGCATCGCTTTGAAATGCTAGTGAAAGGTCTGTTTATCCGGCACTGGGTTTTTGTAAAGGAAGGCACGAGGAAGCGGATCGCAGTTGCGCGGGTCGTTATCACGCAGAAGAAGACTTCAACTGACAGCTGCACAATACGCTTTGTATTCGCGTTCAATCGACTTAGGGAATTGGGGTGTAGTGAAAGCAATCACATATTCTTAGCATACACCGGGCGAGCCAATAGGAACTGTAAAGTAGCTCTAACAGAAAAAAAAACACAACAATCGATCGTGGAGTACTGAAAATCCACAAATTGTTAAGTTATTGTATCTTGGGACGTTTTTGTCTTTCATCGGTCTTAATAATCAAAGAAATGTAGCGGAGTGAAAACTCCGAAAAATATTTGGTAATTCGGTTTCTTTTACCTGTCCAGATTATAGGAAATATTTGTCCTCTACATTCAGCAAGGTCGAGCGGTGATTCTCATCTTCAACCGATTTAAGAATAAAAAAATTTTAGGTTGCAGTTAGCCATAGTAACGCGCACTTCTGCCTGCCCAAGATTGTCAACGTATACAGGCACGGATATCGCGTATATTAATATAATATTCGTACATCGGTTGTTATCACCTTCATACTTATAGAAATAAAAAACGTTCTCAAAACATTTTGAATCATTCTCTACATTTTAGAGCTCTGAACTAAATTTTTTTTATAATAAATGTGACATCCTTAGTTTATCTATGATTCTATGTATTATTAGCCAGACAGCTGAAATTTTCCGAAACTCATGAATGAGAAGAATAAAACGATTTGATTAATCTGGTACCTTCAAGAACTTCTTTAGGAACTTTTAGAAAGACCATTATTATGACTATATTTTCGAAGGAACTCTTAACGATCGAATGGAACTGCAATTATACTACCATTTCAAGTTATTCAGCCAGATGATGCGCCTTCTCCTCTACTTTTTCTTTCCACGATATTTCGTAGCATTTCATATCTGTTATCAGATAATAAATTTTTCTTATTTTGTGTTGAATACATCGTTTTCTTTTTTTCTGAGTATTTGATCATTTTCAACATTCTTCTATAAGGTCGCATCTGAAATGTTTCTAATCGATCTGATATTTTTCTTTATCGTTTAAGCCTAGGTCTCTTCACTTTATTAACTATTGTCCTGGCTCGACTAATCCTTCATCTAATTTCTTCTGTTTCATTATTTTCATTGGCAAGTGTTTTCAAATATTTGTAGTTTTGGATTTTTACCACTTGTTCACCTCTAACCCATATACTTTCTTGTTCTTGTTGTGATTTTGTGATTGTCACAAATTTAGTCTTTTGATATTCAATGTCGGATGATTTTTCTTATTGTTTTTGACTACTTGATCTAATATACTCTGTAGATCTTCTAATGACTCAACAAGGAGTCTTCTCTTATATTATTTAATATTCTACATTTACTTTAACCCTAATTAATGTTTTTCTTAATGTTTTCTTAATTATTTCTTCTGAGTGTAGATTAAAAGGTATAAGCTAAAGTATACATGCCTGCCTTATCTCTCTTTATATCTGCATTTTTCTGATCATCCACTGTTCACTTTACGTTAACAGTTTGATTGAAGTATAGATGAGTTTTTATTCCAATGCCTTTCATTACTTTGTCAAACCCTTTGTTGTAATCGAGAAAGCAAACATATTGATTGATTGAGATCCATACATTTTTGAGTCACCACAATGCAATCAAACAGGGTTTTTCTTGTAACCATACCATAAACTGAACTGTGTTTTGCTAAAATCTTGTTCTAACTTTCTGAAAATTTTTTGGTGTAATATTTTTTGGAAATAACTGGATAGTTGGATCCTTTGCTATATATGGACCACTGTCTTTCTCTACATTTTTGTTGTTTTTTTTATAATCAGATAGTTCTTGAATGTACTTTTTTAATCTCTTTCCCCTCTTTTTTTCCCCACCTTTTCCTCACCTGTCTCCTCTCCTCTTCACCGTCTTTCCTTTTTCCCAGTTTCTCTCCAACCCTTTTCTGTGACTCTCTCACACTTTCTCTTCCCCCCATTGTTTGCAAATTCTTCTATTTCTGCATATTAGCCATGTAACCCTTTTTGTCTTCTTTATTATTTCCTCTTGTAAAATGTTTCTCTCTATCGTTCATAAACAAACTGTCTATTTCTTTTTATTTCTCTATTTTTCAGACTTTATCACCCGATCGTATCATGTTTTTCTTGGTCTTTTTTGAACGTCCAAACCATTTTAATTGTTGTTTTTTTTGTGCTACTTTTAGTTCTTCTTTTATTACTTCATTGCGGATTTTGTTTCTTTTTTATATCTATAGTCTGTACTTTATATTCCCTCTACTTAAGTTATGTTCTAGCTTTCACTTCTATACAGCAAAAATTGGTTTGAATAAGGTTTTTCTTTACAGTTATTTTGTGTTTTGTGTTACTTCTTTCTGCTTTATTAATGAATTGTTTAGGCCATAGAATGACATTATTCTATTAGCTATTTTGTCTACAATTTCTGTTTCATATTTACCATTTTTCTTATTCCGTTGCGGTGTTAATTTTTTAACCGCTATTCGACCTTTACTAGATTATGGTTCGTTTGAATTTACATCAGAATATAATCTGTTTTATCTATGTATAGTCTTCTTTCAAAGAGCGGACATATTTGTTCTTAACAGAACTGTTCCAGTTTTTCTTTCCTTTCTTTTTTTGTTCCTAGGATATAATTGCCTATACTATCTTCTACATTTCCTTTTCTTATTTTTTAATGGTGGTCCTTCGTGGTAATTGCGATTTTTCTATTTTTTGTAATATCTGGAACTTGAACGTCATTATAAAAATGTTTTGCTTCTTCTTCAGTGTTTTCTACTGTAGGGCATATACTTGTATTATGTTTAATATGTCTTGGATTTCTTGCGTTCTTCTCGTGATTACCCTTTCTGAATTAGGCATGAAACTAATTACTATCTTACAGATGTTTTTGTGAACCATTCCATTGCAATGTTGTAGGTTGTAGTAATATATTTGCTTCTTGCACTTGCATTTCTTCTGTATTTGGCCATCTAGTTCAATGTAATCCCGTTATGGTTACTTTGAGTTGATTTATTTCTTAAAGATTTAACATCTTTGTATCTATTTTTATCTTTTTCTTTTTTCTCTCAGCTTTATTCAAAACTGTTTTCTTTTGTCATCCAAATCGGGGAAAAAGAAGCTTCAAAATAGTATGTTCTGAATTTAGCCATGTCGATTATGATAGGGATATCCATAAGGATTTTTTTATTCCAGTAATTTATCGTTGCCTTTTTTGTTTCCATGCCATTTACTTACATGGTTCATCCGCCTTTAGGAACGATTTTGCCTTCCAAAGGTAGTATTACTCGGTATGTGTGTAGCAGTCAATAAATCCGTTATTTGGAAGTTTCTGTTTGTGCTAGTTTTGGTCCAGCCAGTATTTTATTTCACAGTTGCATATAGTATAGATTTCTGTACTTTGTCACTTTACCTCACTAAAACCAAAAATTTCTTTTTTATTGCGGTTAATTTCATCGATAACTGTTTCATCGATAAGTTTGCTGTCAGGACCGTTCTATTTGTTTATACAGATACTTATAGTAACATCAATCTTCTTGATGGTGGAGAGGAGTGATGAACCACTCCACTAATTTAAAAGTCAGAAGAGCTCGAAAGAGCGGTAACAATTCCACATAGGAATGTACTGCCGGATATATATATATATATATATATATATATATATATATATATATATATATATATATATATATATATAATAAATTCCTCGAAGAAAAGCCTTGACTCCTTTCGAAAGACGCTTTAAGTTTTATGTGGTAACTGCTGTCTATTGACGCCATTTTGGACTCTTAATATCTTCTCTTCTCTTACAGCAAATAGTTGAGCTGCTAAATTAACGTAACTTTGGTTTGTATTCTCGTTTTTCAAGATTGATTTTGTTGTACTTTTTTCTTACGTTTTCATTTCGTCTCTTTTCTCGTGCAGTGTGTGGGGCTACTAACAATATTTTCTGCAAAAAGTAGATTTTTTTAATTATTCCGTTACTTCAACCAGCAGTGAAATCTTTATAATACAATAACGTTTGATAATCATGTGGCATATGTGGGTGCAGTTTTAAACAAATGCAGTAAATACCAATGAATCATGAACATGTAATCACGGATGACCGATTTACAGTTTAAATATTTGTGGCTAACAAGGCCAGCGCTAGCAGTTAGTCAGATAAGGGCTGACAAAATGAATGGACAACTTCTTGTGGTTTAAAAATGTTTTAGCGATTTCACGGAAGTTTTTAAAGAAATTTCTGCTATAATGGGATCGAGTGTTACTTGAGGACAATCAGTAGCTAGTAAAAAATGCTAAATTATGTTAGACAGTAAGCAATTAAATTAAAAGCGATGTAGATAGCACGGCATTCCACACAGTTTTTTGTTTTCAATCTAAAAACCATAAAGAAGGAAAACGAAAAGAGGTACGAGGCTTCCGCCCTGGCTGTGTTTCAGTAATAACAGAAACAAAATAGCTCACATTCTTTGGTTCAATGGTCGGTTTGTTGCAGTAGAATAGTAACAGTCACTTGAGTAGCTAGTGCTGGGTCTTCTGCACAATATTGAAAATCGAAGACAAAGCTGCGATTAAATTTCTCATTAAATAATTGGCATTAAACAAAGTTTGGATGATGTGTATGGTGAACCTTCGCCCTCACATGCGACTGTAAAGGGTAAAACAATTTTGTATGGGTCGAGACGAACCACGTGCAGGTCTGCTAGTTGAAGTGCTTTTAGAAGAAAATGTCGCCTAGTAGGGCGTAAGGTGCTACGAGATAGAAGTTCAAAAGTAAAATAAATATCAAAAAGGTTAGGGCTTTCCGATACAGTCCATCTATATTCCCATAGGGTTAGTCCTAGATGGGTACCCCGACTTTTGTCAATAGTTCAAAAATAATTTTTAAATATCTGGCGCAACAAGAAAGAGATTACTTATTCTATTGTTACAGGGGATCAAACTATGATTCCCTAGTAAAAAGAGAGTCAGTAAAATGAAGCAGACCGGTCGAAAAAATTTCAAAGGAGAACAACGGTAGCTCAATCGACAAAAAGGTCATGGCAACGACTTTTTGTGATTCAAAGAGAATTCTGCTAACAGATAAAAGGAAAAGAAGAATGGCGAGCTGAGCTGAACTGTTCGCCTTCTGCCCCATAACACCCTTGCCCATAAGGCCACAATTTTCCTGTACGTTTTCTACCTATCTACACCCAAGATCTGGTCCTCAACGTCTACTACCTCTTTTCAAAACTGAAAAACTCCTGCGTAGATAATTTAATAATGATGAAGAGTTACAGAAGGCTCTTTTGAAGAATTTTTCAGATAACATTTTTCCAAGATATTATAAATATCATCCCTTATATCGCTATAAATGAATGATCATTCTCATAGATTTTTTAATAATTGAAGTTTTTAATAATTTTTGCACTTACATTTAACGTGATGACAAAGTGATGCTTCTAAAGAGATGTTATACAATCCAAAAAAGAATATAAAAAAATTAGTTGTACCTCCAACTTAAAAATTCTATCAAATTGTGTGAGCATAGCGCACATCGATTTTGGCTTTTCAAACGCGCCAGTTTGGCTCTTAGCGTGGTTGTTTAGACACTGCAAATTCAGCAGAGCGAACTTCGAGCAAAATTTAGAATGCTGCGCCTGCAGACAATGCGGCCTTAACCGCTTTTATTGCACTTGTCGGGCTCCATTCATTGCATCATCCGTTTTCCGCTCGCCCGCTCTTAACAAATAGCAGAGCATTGTTCTTCTGTATTACGATTTCCGCTTGTAACCTGACACTGGCAAAGCTGGAAAACTGCGTTCCGGCTTGCACCAAATCGAATCTGTCCGTTAAGTGTCTGGTAAATATGCGCTGCAAACTTAGTTTTTAATTTATTTCTTAACACATTGTGTACCACTCGGAGTTAAAGAGTTATGAAATGATTATGAAAATATATTGTCATGCAAGAATACTAAGTGCCCTAAGTTTACATTCTTTTTTCACTTGTAATAGGGGTCTGCATAAAATAATTAGATCTAGTGAAATATTATGTCATATGACAGGACAAGGAAGACATCCTTCCTCTTTTAGAGATTCATTAAAGAAAAACAGAAAATATACAGAACTAGAAGGTGTCCTTTATTTTAGATACACTGTTGAAGTCATATTCTGAAGTTTTCCACTACCTTTTCCAACACGTGCTGAGCAACAGGCTTGATTTCTTGATATATTGCCTTAAAAGGTCCATGGGTGACGTTTGTATACCTCATCCTTAAGATATCTCTATAGGAAGATTTGGTTGGTTAAGTGACATTACCACGTTGAAAAAATAACAGTAAACACCACACGAGTATTTGGAGCAACATTCTTCTTGTGGCTTCATCATATTCCAACCAAACGTTTTGACATCGAAGTACAACGAGATTCAATGCGGAAAATTGTCGAATAATTTCCATATTTCAATTCCTCAAAAAGCTAAAGGCCAGTGATATCAACTTTACTCACTGCACACAAAACATTGTCATGTTTACTGCGTATCTCGTGGATTGTTATCATTCCAACAATGAAAGTTTCGTTTATTAACACATTCGAATAAGTGGAAATGAGCTTGGTCAGTAAAGAAAGTAACGGCGTCATCACATGCTTCGAAAGGAAAAGTTCTCTGTTCGCTTCTCTAAGTAAAACGTCTCCGCTACCTGCATCTAATAAAATCACTTCTCCCATCCTTGGACCTGTCTTCGCTTTATATCATTTCTTTTAAATTAGGGAAGGAATTTTGTCCCACCCTATACAAAACAGGTTAGGTTAGGAATGTTTGTATATGACATGAATTTTCTACACAGCTATTCGACTTTGTAACTATAAATGTTGGAATTCTTGAGCGTAAAACCATAGACTTCTATTACTGTTGCCCAGTTGCTTGGCGTTGAAACCCTCGGCCAGCATCCCGGTTTCTTAAATTTTGGTCATCTCTGTCCTATGGTCGAAATTTTTCTAAGTTGTCCTCCGCTTGTATTATTATATTTATAGGAAACAAAACCAATATGGACATTGGCTTTTATTAATCGTTCTTTAACTGAAGAGTTTGTTGAGTTCCACCCTTTTCTCGAAGACATGGACCATGATATGACGAATTTTAATATGATTTTTGAGACGTGAGTTTTAATACAATAAAATTGCTACTTTCTCATGAATCTTCTCAAGATCTGATGTCTAGCCATTGCGCTGAATCTTTTTGATCTTATACTAATATCCAATTTAACTTTATTACCACAAAGTACTTTGTAACCAAGCATGTAGTAATTAATTAGCAACATTGTTCTTTAAACAAAAGCGAAATTGTTTGAATGAAGACACTGCAAGCTATAGCTTCTTTTATAATTTAATATATAGTACTTAGGGATAAAGACAATAAATATAAATATCTTGGTAGTCTGTTTACCAAAGCAACCAAATACTAGAAACATCAGGTAGTTTTGACCTCTTCAAAACCAGCAGCTTAAGAGTTCACACACTTCTCTTAGCTATTTTCGAGTACCTTGTATTCTCTATTTTTTGCATCCAATCATTTTATCAAAAATTTAAAAAATAACATAATTGCTTTTGTATAGTCAGAATTTAAGCCAAAAGCGATCAAGGAACATTCTTTCAGCATTTTCTGAGTGGCATTTGATCTCCAATCAAAAATTTTGCTTCAATTTGTACAAAATTAAAGTCAAAATGCTTGGACCAGTACAAATAATGAAAAATTTAAGAGGTGGTTGCCCATGATTAGTTTTTTTACCATTTATTTATACTTTTTAATTTTTTAATCGACCACAAAAACGTATGGAGAACCAGAATGTAAGGCATATCAAACAATTTGATCAAATGGATAAAGGAAGAACTGTTCAAGTCATTTATTATAACCCAGTACTGAAGCCGCACTTGGAGTTTTGTTGGTTGGACTAGGATTGGATTTTCGAGTCACTATTTTATCCAGATCAATGAACTAGGAGAAACATTTTTTAGGAGCTGGTAGGAGGACGAACACTGATTGAACACAGCGGGAAAAGAGTTGTTAACTATCATGAAGCATAGCTACTAATGTCCGGCTGATCTACCGAAAACTATGTGCTTCACGGGCGGATGTTCAAAAAAATGGTAGAATCAGAGATTAAGCTTCACACGTACTCTTTTTTAACATTTTTAATTGAAACTTTTTATTTCGTGAATTTTCTATTTTTTATTATATGGGTATGGTAGTTTTGGAATTTTTGTTTTGCTTGAATTTGATTTGTTTACTTTCCGATTTCACGTTCTATTTAAATACCGCAATACTTACACAAGAATCAACCATTCAGCCATTTTCTTCTTTTACAAATGTGAATTTTATTTTCTTTTTCTTCGAGATTTTTTATTCTCCTTTTTGATATATGCATAATGGTTCAAAAGTTTTTCCTTAGAAATTCTTTATCAATAGCAATATTGTTTTTTTTTTATTTTTTAAGGTATTGTTTTATGCTTAGTTAACTTAGTTACAGTATCTGTTGAGGCATTTCTTTATACAGTGTACATTATGGTGTCAGTATAAAATCGACGGATGCAAACTTTACACAATAAACTGTATTAATACAATACTTACTCAGATATTCCACTAAAACTCACATTTGACCTTTCTTTAGTCATACGATGCTGTTAACATTTAGGGTATAGTACTGACTAAGTTAGGGTAGTGGGTAGACACTCCTTTGTGATCCTGACAGCCTTGAATTGCCTTCACCCTCCAAATACCGAGAGCGTTTCATGTCTTAATCTCCATTTTATCCAGCACAAATAAATCCTTTCTTCATCCAACCCAACCTTACCAACCAAAGACCGACAACAGTTGATGATTGACTAAGTTGACTATCGTTTTCTGTGATATTATTTATCATTCATCACCGTTGCCATTATCTCAACTTTGTTGACCTTTTGGCCGTGTTAGTTAGGAGAATGTGCCACAGGTTTTGGTATTTATGCCGTCATCACACAAAATTAAATCCCACACTATATTTCCTCTTATTTAGAGCCTCGTGAAAAATTATTATCCAATTGATTAAAGAAGCGATTTCTTTACCCAGGTTTGGCACCACTATTACGAAATTGGGTATATTGGCTTTTGCCAGACAAACGATGGACCACCAAAAATTATCTGGTCGAGAGTTGTTTGAGATTTTCTTCTTGGCATCGAGCATAGTCGCCACGTTATACAAATAGCGTTGAATGGCATTTTTTCTAACAGCTGAGTCCGTTGGGTTACTGTTTTTTGGGAGTTCTTGACAGCTTCACTTATCACTGCGTTCTGTTTATTTGAGGACCCTAGGAGACCTAGCTTTGGCAGTGTTGATTATGTATCGCTTTTTTTAAATCAAGTAACAGTTCAAGTCACTGTTAACATATTTGTAAATATGCACCAGTTCATCCTTTCGAATCACCATAATAAGTCTAGTTCTTTATATCCAAGTAAGCAATGCATGGTGCAAACAACATCAAACTGTCCCCACTGTTCTTGGTAACACATACGTACAGCCCTACACTATAAAAATAGCAACAGATGACACTCCTACTTTCTTCTGAGACCTGGGCCAGTTTGGCCACTGTTTTTCAGCGGTTCTTAGCAGCTTCTCTTACTACTGCTTGTTGTTTCCAGGGTCTCGATAGGGTTGGGCCTTGGCAGTGTTGATTGATTTTTAATCTGATCTTTTTTTATTTTACTACACCCTAAAGAGTGATGCAAATTTGGACGACAAAACAGTAGTTATGCTATATGAGGCCGGATCATCTGCATTAAGAATTGCTGTGTTGCTAGGTTGTTTTGATGGTAGTGGCCAGTCAAACTTTTTCAAATATGTAGATCAGGTTCTAAATAACCTCGTAAGATCGACACATCTTGGGGATTGTGGTGATAAAATATAAAGCATCTACGGTATAGATTAGAACAATGTCATTAATCATTGGGAAAATGTATACTTGCTGCAGGAATGTGAACACACGCACATTTGACCGGATTTTCATCAATTGTTAGCGTCACAAAATGAAATATTTATTCTGTGTTTTGTGCAGATTCTTCCCTTGTGCAAATGGTGATCATATACATGTGCAACTAAGATCTAGCCAAACGTTGTTTTCCAGAGTACATGCATCTACAGGCCAAACCTCTGGCACGATACTGTGGGATGTAATAATTCACTACTATACTTCGTTTGTAGAGGAAGTGCATTTTGCTACTATTTTTTTTTAAAGAAAGAATGTATTATTTTAGTAAGATTATGTACGTAAACGTACTATTCTTGTTACTCAAATTTGTCTTCATGGTGTTTGATAACTACCTTGCAAGGTACCCTCAAATGTTTTTATCATTGAACATGTATGGGATATGGTTGGACCCATTTTATTAAACTTTTTTTTAAACGTTTGAGTTTATGTACTACAGGATAATATTCGTCACCAATATAATTATCCATATTCAAACTGAGGAAAGAATTAAAAACATCAACACAGTTTTTTTGGAGATGGTGGAGGTGCTACAAAAAAATTATAATCCTAGGGTTCCGTGAGTCGATACCTTCCTACAAATCTGTTTCTTATCTATTAACATCAACAAGTTATCATTCTTATTAAGTCGATTTAGGGCGCCCCTATGTTTCTGCTAATGTGGCCTAATTCACATTCGTTCCCATTTTAAACTCCAACAATTTAAAAATTAGCCCAAAATAGCCTTAGCAGCCTACTCAGGTGCTCTCCAAGGTCTTGCTATAATTGTTGACTCACAAACGACCAGCTCTTGTAATTGAGTTATATGATCTGTGCCAGTCAGGTGACCTACTCATTAACTGATGTGTTGACCTTCGTAGAGACCCACCTCCGCGACATCATTTTTTTGTTCGAATGTACTATTTGATGGCAACAGCGCCGATTTCCCGTTTCTAGGTGTTGAAATATTGAAATCGGTAAAATTGAATTGCTGAATAGCGCCGTGGTGGGCATTTTTAAAGGGTACAGGTGACGTGATTGCTTCTCTCCGTTCCTAAAAAAGGTGATTGATGGCAGCACAGCACTAACTGCTCCGAATTACTTTTTTTGGCCAACTCGAAGGGTTTGTCTCTTGTAGCCGGAACGTGATTTAAAAATCATCGTCGATTGTTCATTGTTCGCCGCGCCAACCTCGCGGTTTTGCAATCTCGCCGCCGATGTGTAAGGAACGGGAACTCCGCGCAGCGTAGGCGAGGCACGACTCAACTTCGGGATCGCGAAGAGACTGGCTGCTATTAATAAGAAAGAGCGATGCAGCGGTCGGCGCGTGGCGAGGAAGAGGCGCAAGAAGTTAAGTGCTTGGAATTAGATCGTTAGGTGAACGGGCGTTGAAAAACGCTTCATGCTTAAGCACGTCGGAAGATATCGCGGTGTCCATGGGTTTTTTTTATTGCTACGCTGAGAAAATGGACTGGACTCCGAAGTTAATATCGAACTTAACTTTAAACAATGGAGCATAATAAATCCAATTAAGAAACAATGATTAGATTATACGAGTGTCACACCATACCATAAAATTGGCCGGTCTAAGTTATCTGTTAAGATTAATATACTTAGATAGTCTTTGATTGTCCAATTTTATTTTTTTTTGGAATATTTTAGTTGATTCTTATTGGACCTTTATATGATATCATTTTTTGTATTTTGTTTGACTTATATAGAAGAAGAGCTGATTAACTTAATTTAATTATCCTTTTCCATAATTCACTATCTGAAGAGAATCGTGGTTCAATCATTTCGTTTTGTTATGAAGTTCTATCGAATTTGGTTTCTTTTCTTAATTTCCGTATTCTTGGTATCTGGTATTTCATATGTATGCCTAAAAAACCATAGATTTCTTTAAATTTCTTTAAATTAGGAACAAAATTTAACATTTTTAAAGACATTTTTAATTGGCCTTACTATACTTAAGTAGGTAATAAGCTCAATGACTATAAAATTCGAATTAGAAGCTACATTTGATACTTAAGGTTAAGGAATCAAACACAAACTATATCTTTATCTACGAAATATTTATAGCCTTTCCGAATTTTTCTTGTAAAAAAACTTGGCGTTCTTATTTAATTTACAAGTTTTTCCCGTATCTTTGTTGCTGTTGGCAGCAGTTAGTGAGAAGGAGTTCTTTTTCTCAGTCGGAAGAAGGTCATATGATCAAAATCCTAATCAGAAGAATAAACCCTGCACTAAGTCTTTTCTTTAACATGCTTGGTTGGTATTTGGATGCGCTGATGAATCTAAACCTTTCTCAACTGATGTTTTGTTCCGCGAGCCTGGAGTCGTTCTTTTGGGGAAGTTGGAAGGTGGCGCGAACAGTGTCCAGAATGGCTTTCGGATTCAATGCTGCTTGTAATACTATTAGGTTCCATAAATTTGGACTGGACATTCGAAAGAATAATATTTAAGGTGTTTTAGTAAGCTTCTTGCCTGGATTCTGACTAAAAAATGACAAGACCTCAGCAAGTCAGTGATGTTAAAATAATCAATATACGGCTCTATGTGTAGTATTTGGTAATATTACAGACAGATGTTAAGTGAATCGGCGACATTTTGGCAATGGACAATTCTAGACGGCAATCTGCCCCGTAAAAAATCAAAAAACTTTCCTATACTTTTGTATTTGCTCAGGCGCTTCGGGAACTTCTCAAACAGATGATTGGCTATGAAACCTTTAGCTGATTTTCTACCAACGTTCCAGTTGATAAGTTATTCTTCAATTAAGGGTCCAACCTCTTTTCTTTAAAAATTATCATGGGTGGTATTGCAGTTATCGATTGAGTTTCTACATCTCGCAATGGTGACACTTTTTGGTTGTTCCGATTGTAAGTGAACTCGTTTGGTCTCTTTTTTGTCAGAACTGTCTGTTGATGGTTAACGGTTCGACGGCAACCTTATTCATCCATTTGTGGAGTGTTAAGTTTTTGAGCTCTAAGAGACTTCTGTTAGAAAACCTAAGATTTCTCAGCGAGCATCTGGGGTGCGTAATTTGGGTGAGTAACTTTGAACATTTGGGTTGCCAAAATGCTGCAAAAGTAGCTTTTAAAAATAAAAGTTGCGTTCATTACATTTGGACATAAAAGTGGAGCTGTAGATGGATCATCAGTTGGCAGCAACTTATACGAGGGTTTTGTCTATTATTCTCCGAAACCAAGAAGTCCTTCTGTAGGTTGAAGTGCTGGTTGGAGTAGTCTTCCATTTGTTGTATAGCGCTTTATTATAAAACTGTTTCAGTGTCCTATGTATAAGATGTTAACAAATAGCCTTTTCTACGATAATTTCTTGGGTTTGCCAGGTAGTAGAAGGTTTTTCTAGAAAAATGAACATCATGTAAAAAAATTAGGAGTAACTGGTTTTAGTATTGTTAAAATTAGGTTAATATGTAATTGTCTTGAAAGAACTAAAGTTCTACTTTCTTTTCTTAGAAGATTTTTATTTGATCTACTGTTTATCTTGCTAAAGCTTTGTATAATTTTCTTCTTCTAGTTATTCTTTTTGTTTTCGGCAAAGTTTTTTTTTGCTCCGATGTTTAAGGAATATTATAAAAGTTTTTCTTCTGCTTCGCATGATTAGAATTACTCTTGTTTGTCAGCCTCGTAGTCAGTTTCTGTTGTGCTTGATGGATCATTTCACCTTTTTGGTTAATACAAAGAGCCCAATCCATGATTCTGAGAAACATTGTGAACACACCATGGTACGTCTCAAACCACACCATCCATATGGACCTAAAAATCCCCTACGTGAGTGTAGTTATCCAGGGGAGCAGTGCTAAATACCACAATAGACTCAACTACCATCCCAATCCACTCATACCACCACTGCTAGAACTTTCTGAAAACAGAAGACTCAAACGTCGATGGCCGCTCGACCTGTCTATCTGAGGTAACATCGCTGGATGTTTACTTCTTAACGTTATTTAGTATACATATATGTTAAGTATTGTACAATATATCACATTAGCTTATAGTTTGTGTATCTTACTGATTGCTAATAAATAAATTATAAAAAAAACCTTTTTGGCGGTCTTCTACTATAGGGTTTGTTGTTCTTAGATATATTTGCTATTCAGCCCAGTCTATCCTGTCTACAAGTTCATTAAATTTTCTCGTTTTTATTAATTTGTTAATGTTACAGCACGAGAAAAGGCATAACGTTGAGAGATACACAAAGAAACAATGTCGTGCAATAATTAACATTATAAAATATTTTGTTCTAAAGAAAATCACCATTTAAGTATTAAAAATCTAAAACTAAATGTGGTCTATATAAAGGTTATGCAAAATAAGTAATAGCATATAAAGCATATAAATTAGATATTCTTCATTAACATAGAGACGAATTGTATTTAGACAGATGTAATTTAACAACTAAACCTGCATCCTTTGGTAAATTGTTTCTGAAAATGACCATTTAAACTAGAACAACGGTACGTGGTAGTAGTCATAAGTTCTGAACGAGTTGAACATTCGATGGAATAAGTAGAAATACAACCAATGGGCTATCACATAGTGCACAAGGACTTAAAATATTCATAAAAGAATATAAAGACAATAATTTATAATCTCTGAAACTCATCGCAACAATAAAAGGTAGTTGAGAATGCCAGGCTAAATAAAATCCCACACTACAGGACTGCAAACATGGGGTAGCTGTCATAGTTAAGCACCGAGTCCAATAAATACAGAGGACATATTCAAGCTCTACTATTGTAGATGACTGAAATGGTAATTTGACATTAACGCTAATACATTAACCATCAAGGTATAAAATATTTAGATAGGTCCTCACCTGGAGAGCAGAGAAAACGCTGGAAAGCAAAGAGATCCTTCTATGTGCCTTTTTGGGCATAGAAGGGGCCTTTGACAATACATCTTTCAACTCCATAACCTGGAGGAGACCTCCTGCAGTTGGATAGACTGCATGTTCAAAGGTAGGATGGTTTATTCGTTTGCGTGTGACGAAATTATTATGGTCCAGGTAGTGGGGGTGTCCTCAGCGGGGAGTTCTCTCGCCCCTGCTATGGAACCTAGTAATGGATGGACTTTTAAAGAACTTCCGTGGTTTATACCGATGACCTAGTTGTCTTGGTGGAAGGGAAATTTGTAGGCACGATCAGGGAACTGATGCAGAGGGCTCTGAACGAGGTAACTAAATGGATTGAACGGGAAGGCCCGTAAAAACCACAATTATATCCTTCACGTGAATGAAAAAATTTGAGGGTCTTACACCTCTTTTCCTTGGCGAAAAAGAAATCACGATATCGAGAGAAGTAAAGTATCTAGGAGTCGTTTTCGATTCTAAACTTACTTGGAACCGTCGTATTGAGAAAGTGGTTGACAAATCGATGACAACTCTAGGAGTTGTCAGACGGATGTACGACAAGTCGTGGGGGCTAAAACTAGGAATGATGCACTGGTTGTACATCAGAGTGGTTAGACTCTCTCTTACATACTCAACTTTGGTCTGGTGGCTCAAAGTTACACAAGAAACCACCAAACTAAAACTAGGCAAGGTACAAAGACTTGCCTGTTTGGGCATTACAGGGGCGATGAGAACCACGCTCACTGCAGCAATAGAGACTCTTCTAAACCTTCCAGCTCTGCACATAATGATTCGGGGGGAGGCAAGTCTGGGTCATTACAGCCTGCATCATTTACTGTACAAGCCACATACGGGTACAGGCCATACTAGAATAATTGATGATCTGGGGGCTCTGCTTGAAATGACTTCAAAAATATATGATGACTCTCTATTCGAGGTGATCATGCAGGATCGAGATAGGAGCGAGACTTAGACAGACAATTGCACCTGGCAGCCTAATCTGGTACACAGATGGTTCTAAAACCGAGCTGGGTATCGGAGCTGGAATATATGCTGAGGCTCCCAGGGTAGAGCTAAGCTTTTCTCTGGGTCAGTACGCTTCTGTCTTTCAGACAGAAATATACGCCATACTACAGTGTGTGCGCGAAAACGGTAAGAGGGCTTACAGTAGTAAGAGGATCTACATTATATCAGACAGCCAGGCAGCTTTAAAGGCTTTATCAAGCACTAAAGCATCATCTGGACTGGTATGGGAATGCAACAACAAACTCAATGCACTGGCAGAACACAACACGGTGAAACTGCGATATCTACGGCAATGAGAAAGCCGATGAATTGGCTAGGCAGGGATCTAGTGAGGCTTATATCGGCCTAGAACCTGTTTCAGGATTTTCACGAAGTGCTGCCTGAAGCTTTATTAAGAAGAGGACACGCACTCATCATCGAATGTACTGGAAGAATCGACCAGGACATAATTTTAGCAAAACCTTCAATAAGAGATCTTGCCAAAAGAGAGCTGCAGAACTCCTTAACCTAAGTAGGCTACAGCTAAAGGTAACCATAAGGTTTCTTACAGGACATGCAACTGTTGAAGAACATCTGGAAAATTGGTAAATTCAATGGTAACCTTGCATGCAGACTCTGTAGCAAGGAACTAAAAACAGCCTTACATATCCTATGCAAGTGCGATGCGCTGTGTAGGAAAAGGCAACATACATTCGGGAGACCAATCCTGGAACCGAAAGATTTCCAGACCTGGTATCTGCTGATTCAGGGAACATCAATTACAGATTGGTTGTGAATTCACTTTATTAGGGTAATCACAATAAGCCATAGGCTACAGTGAACATGGATCCATCAAGGAGGACATACCCTAAGGACGACGAAATTTTTTTTAGGTAGGTAGTATTTATAGGGGATTAAGATTTTAACTCAAAATACTAGCCTTGGAGGTCCAGACTTACAGAGCTCTTTACATAGTTATGATAGACAACAATTTAGAGTATAGAACAACTAATTTCTAGATTTACTAAAAAACGTGACGATAAAATTACCGAGTAATAATTTGTTGCAATTATAAATTTATTTAAAAAACGACATTCAATGTAGTTAATTAATATAGGCCTGGATAGCAGCACAAGGTGGACATTAAAAATAATTGATAATTAGAACAGCGTTCTAGATTATCCTTTAATAATAAACATATGTTGCAAATTTCTATTAATTTAAAAAAAGTATAACTTTAGTGACTTTTAAGGTAAGTTGGATTAATTAAAATTAGGTTTGTGTATTAAAATAGCTAATATATTTAATTTGCAATATCGTAATGTTTAAAATTATTTATAAAATTAATATAAGTTATTAATATTAATTATAAAGTATATTTTATTTTTAAAATAATTATGTTTACGAAAATGTTAATGATTTGAGAGTAACATTGCATGTGACAGTTTAGTGTAGTGGTTGTATAGATTGCTTCAGATTTGAATTTCTACCGTTCAATTCCCCATCCGGTCAATATAATTTTTCTCGTATAAAACAGTTTGAGTAATTGTTCATAACAATATTTCAATGTTGGATAAAAAATAATGTCTATTTAATTTAACTTTTTCATGTACATCATATTTAATATTAATATTCAGGTAGTAAAACAAAAAAACTACTAAAATGTGATTTTTATCATTGATGACAATTATAGCTTAGCTATCAGGGGCACAGAAGGCTTAGAAGATCTCCCTCCCCTATATAATAGGTCTGGTAAAATTAGGACAAGCTGCAGCAAAATAGGAAAAACGACTCAAATATTTGAAATTCCCGCCAAAATCGAAACGCAGAACCTTCTCGCGCTCCTGTGATCCTGATACAAATTTTCACTTTTGCCCGAAAATCGCCCTTATGGACACCCAAAATCTGCTAGCGAATTAGACTGAGATTTCTACCAGGATCACAGAAGCGCGAGGAGGCTTTTATCGGACGCTGCAGAAAATTCGAGCTCTCATCTATAAATTTTGAATTATGCGCCGCTTGGCAAAAAGATCTCTTCGCGCTTCTGTGATCCTGGTAGAAATCTCGGTCTAATTCGCTAGCAGATTTTGGGCGTACATAAGGGCGATTTTCGGGCAAAAGTGAAGATTTGTATCAGGATCGCAGGAGCACGAGGAGATGGCGTTATAGCGCATTTTGCGCGAAAATCGCCCTTATGTACACCCAAAATTTGCTAGCGAATTAGACCGAGATTTCTACCAGGATCACAGAAGCGCGAGGAGGCTTTTTTATCGGACGCTGCAGAAAATCCTAGCTCCCATCTATAAATTTTGAATTATGCGCCGCTTGGCAAAAAGATCTCTTCGCGCTTCTGTGATCCTGGTAGAAATCTCGGTCTAATTCGCTAGCAGATTTTGGGCGTATATAAGGGCGATTTTCGGGCAAAAGTGAAGATTTGTACCAGGATCGCAGGAGCTTGAGGAGATGGCATTATAGCGTTATTACAGGGATCTGTATTTTATGATAAAAATTAAAATTCGAATTATTGAAATACGAATAATTTATTGTTTCTAATTATGTAGTTTATAAATGACTGTATAAATAAATTGATACGCTGTTAATAATTTTTATAGCTTTGTTTGTAATTTATAAATTTGAAAAGTTATATAATTAAACTTGCAGCGCCATCTCTTGCATATCTTATTAACCATTATTATTACAATTATATTCTTTAAATAATTAAATTTTTTTTTAATTATTTTGTGTTGTATAATTTATTTATTTTTTAATTTTGTTACTATATTATTATTTTACTATTTAATTTAAAATTTTAAGAGATTTTAAAAACCACCTTGGAGGTGTGCGGAATTGAACACTCGTCTTGAGTGATGGTAAGTAAGCGCTTGTCGCACTCAGCTAAAGTACTGCCTATGTAAAGTAAAATTATAGAAATATTTATATATAATAATACGTGCCAGAAGTTAAAATTATTTCAACGGTTTTCCATAATCTTTTTTTAATTTAATCTGCTAAAGTGATTTATTCATATCTGTTCTATATTAACTTTCTTAACTTTACAATAGAATTTTTTATTTTATACTAGAAAAAAAACAACAGCAGTTAGGAACATCATTTTATTTAGTAATTCATTCATTTACACTATAATTATTTGTACACAATAACTAAACACGAAACGTAAGGGATAAATCCTTATTAAGTACATCACTAGAGGTCGTAATCAATTTTCCTTACACGTAATACAAGTTTACATATATAAATTGAGTATTATTGAAGATTTTCATTGAAAAACTTCCTAAAAGTACTTGATTGATCGAAGCAAGCATCCAGGTCATTTAATGACATTATGGCACAAATGATTGGTGAGAGAAAGATGAAATTAAGCAAATAATGGAATCACATACAGAAGCTTACTTTAGAACTGATTTTTTAGAATCAGAACAAAGCGTGGAGCTTCAAAAACAAAAAAAAATGAAGATGTCAATACCTTACTTTACATTAAACTTTGGCTTAAATTTATTTTAATATCTTACTCTCTACATGTTTGTGAAGACGCTCTTATTACACTACAAACAAGTCATGTTTTACTTTGTTCATAACTATAATGTAGGTCTATACAGAAATTCACTCTTTTTATACTCTCGTACTATCTAATTCTATATTTGTGTATATCACCGCAATGAAATAATGACAAACATTACTTCTTACACTTTTATTCGTTCCCAATCCCTACTATTACTATTGACGTAATTGTTGGTCTTTGTATTGGTCACATTGTTCACACTACTGTCATTCGTTATGGCACTTTCTTCTGCGGTATGTTGATGTGGTTGTCTGCTGACTTCACTGTGTCAATGCTGGTCTTCTCTTTAATGCTGGGTGGAATGCAGTAGGTCGACTTGGAGTAGCCGTGAAATTAGGCGTTTCGCACTCTGACTCGCTCCTCATGTAAAACATTGGCAGCAGCTCCTCGTTGCTGTTCTTGTGCTTCTTGTCGGAGTCGACGTTAAAGCAGAAAACGGGGTCTTCGGCCAAGCGTGAGCTGAACATGTGCAAAGACTTCATGCACATGTAGCCAGGGGTGTTCGTGCTGTTTGGACTTGCCCTGACGTGGATTTCGTCGTTCACATACTCGTGCGGTGAGGAGAGGTGCTCGAAGTCGGTCAGGCTCAGCATCGCCGAGTAGTCGCTGTGGCCCTCCTCCAAGCCCTGGGTGTTCACCACCAGGTAAGGGTCGTTTAGGTCAACATAGTGCTGTAAAAATAATGTGCTTTAGTAACAATGATTATTCTTTGCAACTTTTGAATGAGTGTGTAATGAAACGATAGACAACCACACTGCTGCATCCTAACCTGAACCTACATCTCTTATATTTGGTATATTTGTTGTAGTTCTTTAAAATCTACAGTTTTGTGACTTTATTATGCAGTGAACAAATCCATTACCACTGATTTTAAAACATTTCTGTTAGGTCTCTTAATCTGTGTCCGCTTTGTTGAGCAGCTTTCTTCTCTGATCCCCATCTGTGCATGTTGTGTTTGGGAAACGCTCTTGCATATTTACAAAATAGTTGTGGCCTGTTGGTGTATTTTCAAATCACTTTCACTATACTATTCCAGACAATCATAAAGTTTATCAGTGGTTATAGGAAATTACTTGTCTGTTGGGTTTTTTTTTTCTTACAAAATTACAACGGAAGTTGTTCGAGTCTTTAGTTTGCATCAGCAAGACCAAGATGGCTTTCTTTGTAGCTCTACAAAGTCAGTGCACATAATCAGCTGGTCAAATGTTTGCGAAATTTAAAACATTCTACCCTCAATTACCTTCTTTAGAATCTGACGTAAGCTATTTCCCCTTATAATTCATCAAGCGATCGACATCGAAGGGTAAGTATAGGAATATTAAATTTTTTTACTCCAACTTTCTTAAATTTAAACTTTCTTAATTTATTTTAATTCCTACATTTATTTTTATTTTATATATTTACTAACAAATGTCACATGGATATGCATTAAAAAATTGATAAATTAATTATTCTCAATTTTTATTTATTATTGTTATTCTCTTTTTACTTTTCAAATAACCTGCATACGATAAATTGGTCCATCCTGTATATTATAAATTTTCAACACACTGCAATTTGTTTTGACAGATTCTCTAATTTAAAAGATGAATGTGACAAATCTAATGTCATTTTGCGTTTTCGGCCCCCCTGCATACCGAAATTCGCTAGCGGTCCGCAGCGATCGGCAGCGCTCCTGGGGCGGACTGAACTTAACTTGCGAATACTGACTGAACGAATAATCATAAAAATGTGATTTTTGATATATGAATGCCACTATGGAGCCAACGAAATTTTTATCGCTTTCGGTTTCGGAAATGCCCAATTTTGGCCCCTTCGTATAGGATGCACAAAAAATTGATATACAAAAAGGTGTCCCCTTTTAGGCCCTACAACTTGATGAAGAAGTGGTTTTTCTATCTCTTGTCTTTCGGAAGATGTACAAAAAAATTAAAATTCACTAAATTTTTTACCATTCAAGGCCGCTTCCGTCCAGTGGATGGAATAAATGCTTAGGTTATTAAGCACTTTTTACTCCCAAATACGCGGATTTACATTTTGGTCTCAAGAGGAAATCGATACACGCAAAAATGTGTTTCGCACTCGAGCCCGGATTGAGCCGTTCTGTCATATTTTTTAAATTAAACTTTGCAGGAAAACTTCCCTCGAGATACCTAAAATATAAAAATCCCGCCCCAGAAGGGGGATGCCGAGCGAGTGAAATTTAGAGTTTTGTTCAAAGTCGTTTCTGGCGACCCTGTATTTTTCTCTTCGCGCCCGTAACGGAGATTTTCTAGCATCAGGTTACCGAATGATGAAAACCGCATCTCGCTAGCTTTCGCCGTTTCGTAGATCCTAGAAATTTTTTCGATTTTCAACCGCTAATTTGACCATGAAGAAGTTGAGATAGCGAGCCGACCTATAGGAGTGTTTTTTTCTTATATTTGTTCGAACTATCGATCCGTGATGATGTGGTTAAAAAAAAGTTTGTTAAAAGTGGAGTGCTACTCATTTCTATATATTTACTCTTCGCAATTACTGAAATTTTGCATCACAAGGGGCCTATAGCAAAACTGAACCAAGTCTTGGTGTACGTACTGATCTTACTCTAACGCTGATCACTATAAAATATAATAAAAATTACATTAATTGGAGTCGATTTCACTGCAACCTTGATTGCTCTGATCCAATTAAAAACTGATATGTTCTTTTCACTTAACGATCGAATTTAAACAAGAACTGCAGCAACAATACAACAAAAATCCAAATAACAAAAATATGAGAGCCGGCAAGAAATCCACAACATAAGAATAAATTCAACATCGAAGCGAAAAGATCTGAAAAGCGCATCTGTACAAAAATACCTACAGCATGTATCTACAAGGGATAATGATTTTCGAAAAGTAACAAAATAAATAAAGTAGCCGTAAACCAGAATACTATGACTTTATAAAACTTTTATTGAACCTTTCCACATCCTCTTGAAATCCACAAAACAATAATGACAATATAATTCTAAGATGCACCACTACGTCAAAGCCAATTGACTTCTCAAAAAAGCTCCAGGATGCAGACTTATCCTTTGCAAGATATTAAGAGAGCTCTTATAATATCTAGGGTGTTCGAAAAGTTCTTTTTAGATAGATTACAATCAATGTTAAACAAATTTGATACCAATACAAGGAAATGTGCTATGACCCCTGTTGTACTCTCTTGATCTCAAATATGCCATTGACTTCCAAAATACCCTACCAAGCTTTGTAGGCGATACTGCTATTTTGCTTTCATCAATATTTGGACCAAGCAGCTTATATTAAAAATACATCCATAGTGGCTAATAAGTAAACTATCTCGGTAGGTATTTCGATAGTTTTGCCTGGCTAACGCATATTTGGCCAAAAGTTGCAAATAAACCCCAAAGCGCATTCTACTTGGTTTTCGGCAGAAGTTCAAAGTCTCTAGAATAAACTGCTGGAGTACAAATCTATGAAGAACTGCACATACTTCAAACATCAAAATCCGTCCATGGAAATGTTCTTCCAGAACATGCAAGAGACAGTTTCTTGAATACAGCAATGAGCAAATTTTTCCCCTAGCCTTCTGTAGATCTGACCTCTCCTGTCGTTGCCATGTGGATACATTCTGGACTTGTAGGTGAATAATATCTTACTCCAATGGCTGAGATCCCAATCGAAATGTTCGCGAGCAAATTCCAGTTGCCTTTGCTTTTGGACCGCAGTCAGCTTGAGATCCGTAACTACCTTTTGGGGTCAGGTTAGCTGCCTTCAGTCTTCTTCTCACTGTCCAGGCGCTGGCGACCACACCTCTAACCGCAGTTAATTTTACTTGAGGTCAACGTCAGTCATATGTCGATATTTGAGGAATATTGAGACGAGATATCGTTTGTCTCTCTTCGTTGTCATGTGCCTATGATTGCCTCCTTACCGGCGGACGTAGCCACCGGTTTCCCGGTACCGACGCCACACTCTCGATACAGCTGATTGACTAAGATTTAGTCGATTTACCACAGGCGTCTGACTGAGGCCCTCTCTCAACGATGCAACTAACTGGGCTACTTCTGCGGCTTACTTACGTTACTTACTTACGTCAACTTCGGACGTGCGTTCCAATTAGCAAGATTCGTAAAACCCCGTTCGTGATGCATGTTTTTTTTGTATGATCGGTACAAGCTATCAATTAGTAAAGATTCCAACTCTCTAGCTATTACGATTTGGAATATATAGTATAATATTTTGACATGAACAAATTATGTGGTGATGGTTGTCTGGTACAGAAAAGGTTTATTTCTGTCCCAGGTTAGTTTACTTTCTAATCATACATGGAGATAGACAACTCATTGTACTTATTAAAATTCACTATTGCATAACCATGATGAAATGACAGTTAAACTTTAGTAAATTGAACATTTTTGCGGCAGATTTATTTCTCTTATTATTACATAGCAGAACCACGTGTACTTTAATAAAACATAGGGGTGCTCAGACACCCCTCGAATTTAAAACAAGCTGCACAGGAGCGTATTATGCAAACAGCAGCACCTTAAAGCAAAATTGCATTTGGGATGTGTCCACATTCTAAGTGAAACAGTGAAATTAAATTGGGGGCGGCACGTCCTCACAAAGAACCCAAGTGCAGTTTGAATGACCCCGGAGCTGTCTCAGATTAAATCTGTTAAATGAAACAAATTCGAGGGGCGTTCATTAATGCTGGAAAGGCGGCCGACTATTAAACTCGAAATTAAATTAGAGGTGGGCACCTCGCCGGAAGGAAATTCGTGCACAATTTCCAGCTTAATTTATATTTGCTCAGATAAGGACGTCGAGGAGCGCGGGTTGGTAAAGTCTTTAATTTTGGGGTGACATTTTTTGTTGGGCTAAAACAATCTCTGGCGTTCTATATTCAGGTTTTTAAATAATACGTGGGGCGTCAGACTTATTTAAAATATTAATTTTAAAATTAGCAAGTTGTGTAACGCCACTGTTAAAAGTACATTCAGTGTTTTCGATATGAATCTATATATGGTCATGTTAACTGTGGGAAGTACATTTTAGAGAAGGGGAGAGAAGGAGAAAAAGATAGGGGAGAGTAAGAGAGGTGGGGAAAAGGGGGGAAAGCGAAAAAGGTGGGGGACGGGGAAAGCGGGATGACTCGTGTAGGAGAAAAAGGACAAATAGTGAGATAGCGTGTAGGCGGGAGGGGTTGGGGGAAAGGAAGCAAGAAATGAGAAGGAGAGGAATAGAGAACATGACTGAAAGAGAGGAAAATGGTACGATGAGGAGGGGAAAAGAGCGGTATATGGGAAATGGGGAGAGTGCGAGATAGGGAAAAGCTAGAAAAAATGATAGAGGGTGTAAAGAGAAGAGTAAAAGGGAGGGAGAAAAAGATACACAACATGTTGTATGGTAACCTGAAGATGATAGACGTACTGATAATTTTATTTGTTAACGGTGTATTCCTGGATTGTTTTCTGAAATAAAGATTTTGCTTCCATCGAACTTACTTTTTTGGCATTGACAACTTTTATTATGATATTGAATCTTGACTGAAGACTACATCACAGTCTTCATAAAGTTTTGCTTGTTCTGTACCGAGACAAAGCTGTTTTTGTGTCCTTAAAATTAGCTTGGACCCACCATTTGTGTTTCATATTTGAATCGCCGCATCTGTTACTTGGTTGTCTTGTAAAAAAATCTCAAATATACAGAAAAGTATGACTTCATTCACCTTTTAGTAACTCTTTGTTAAAATCCACTAAGTATGTTTATTTAAAAAAATTCATTCTCCCCTACTGTTGGCATTTTCAAATGTTTAAACATTCATGTGCTAGCACAACAATGACTTGGATGGGAGGTGTGGTGAGTTGAATTTCAGATGGAGTGAAACTGAGTGATGGTACCTTGACAATATTCGCCAAGGCAGACTACAAAGACCCCTATAATTTATGATGGAGCTTGTTTTTGGAAATACCGGTCTCGCTGACTTGACTTTGTTGATTGTGTGTTCTTTAAGGTTCTTTAAGAACTCTTAAGATTGCTATAGCTTTTCATTTCATGGCCTTGTGCACTGGCTAGATCTGGCCCTATAGATTTTGACTTAATTTCTTCCGAATTCTAGTTTTATGTGCATTTAGAATGTTCCATCCTCTTCTAAAGAAGAATTTCTTCTATTTTTTTATATTATCTGTCTTTTATCTCATTTTTTTTTGGCGAGTTATTACTTTTCTTCAGCCCAACTGTGAAACCGTTGTTTTGTTTACTTTTTTGCCTGTTATTATTTTAGTATCTTTGTTACCCAGTTAGTATCTTATAAGGGTTAATAATGTTGTCTACCACCAAGTCTTCGAGTTCTCTGATGATTTGTACATTAGCTTTTTCACTTCTGCTATGTTCTTTATTTAATTGTTATTAATTTAACTATAAGTATATTTATTGGTTTTTTGGAATCTTTCTGCTAGTTGATATTTAATTTATATTTATGTAGAAGTACGAACATGCTCTTACACTTACATTCTGGATTTAGAATTGGGGACAGGCCTACTAATAAGTCAAATGAAGTCTTAATGTACCGAGAGACCTTCGAAAAATCTGACTCTCAGTTGTATTTGTTCTACTAGTCCGAAAGGTCGATTACATTTACGCTGTATGAATAGGTAAGCTAAATAGCAAGGATCGTATAAAGGAAACGGTACCCATTAATTTACATTATTAGTTTTAAAGAGTGAAAATAGTGAAACATAAATATGAATAAACAAAAGATATATTTAAGAAAATCAGGAGAATATCGGAAATATTAATCTAGAGTTAAGATGAAGAAATTGTAAAAAAATTTTTCTGGAAAATATTCTCGTGGAAATAAAAGAGATCCAAAGAGAATAAATAAAATACTAAGAAGAAATTGTAATACTAAAATAGGAAAACCAATATTTGCAAAAGTAATTAACGGAAATAGAAAAAAGGAGTGGGTAGATACGAAGGGAAGCATAAAGAGGTAAAAAAATATGATTACCAACATATGACAACCAAAAATTAAATTGAACGAAGATACATTCAAAACTTTTCGATAGTATTAAATAAATAAAATTATAAAGTATTAAAAACTCTAAGGAAATGTAAACAATAAAAAAATAAAGATAGAGAAATAAAACAAGTATGGAGAACAGTTTGGAAAGATTGTTCTGTGGGCATACAGATAGTGAAACAGGTACAAGTAAGCAGGCATACATAGACGTAAAGAATGAAAACCGGAAGTAGGAGAAAATGAGAATATTAGAGGAAGAGCTAAAAATGGATATAAAAAGAATGAGAATTATGAGTGAAAGAATTAAGGAAATAGGAACTGAAGGCATGGCATTGCTGTTTAAATATGGAGGGAGGAGAAGATTCCCAAGAATTGGAAAATAAGACAAAGACTCCCGATTTACTAAAAGGGTGACAAGAAAGAATGCATTAGTGATAGAAACATCTGAAGTGTTTCATTAAAGATCTGGCAGAAGAAGCCTAGAATCTTAGTAGAACCAGGAAAATTACAAAGTGGCTTGCAAGAGGGGAAAAGTGTGCAGACCATGTATTTTTGGCCAAACAAATAATAATGTAATCTTTCAACATAATAAAAAATCTGTTTTCTCTTTACTTATCTAGAAAAGGAAGGAAAAAGAAGTGCTGGAGTGATAACCTGGGTGGTGGTTAAAGAATAGACAGAATTCTATAACGAAGAAGAAGAAGAGAAGCATTCGGTGAAGAGGCACAAGAAATATGGAATAGTCTGGAATATGTAGAAGTGAGTCCGAAATTTGATAAGAGTAGTAAAAAGCCTTCATAAGACCTAGGAAGTAACGTTCGGATTAACTTATCACCAAACAAAGAGATTATTCATAATATTTAGGAATCAAATTACGAGACTCGCAAATAGACTTCGGATATATAAGGTCCTGGAAAGTAATGAAATTGATGTTTTGGTCCAAGTAGAAGCGTCTAGTAGTTTTGGGCCTGGCGGTCGGAAAAAGGTCCGACTCGGCTCATTTGGCTTTGAGCCTTTGTGAGTGGGGATTGCTGCTGTTTCACGTCACAGGTCAAAATTTTGCTTTGAACTCGAATAGTGTATTGGTAGCAGTTAAAGTGGAATTTCCAAAATCGTCACAACTGAATTGTAAATAAGGAAAATTTGTGCATAATTGGTTTCCAAGCTTTTTGCAGTATAAGAAAAATTGTATGTCGATTTCTGGAGAGCTTTTGGACCTTGTGGGGGTGAGCTTGATTTTCTAGAGAAAGTGATAACTGGTGAAGAAACGTCGCTTTTGCGTACGATCCGGTAAGAACAGATAGTCAACGCTACACTTTACGTGGAATTAATTCAACGACTGAAGGCAACATCTAGGTCCTTCACTACGACAATGCACCGAGTCAGTGAGAGATTTTCTGGCGAAACAACTGTAGCAATGCTGCCCTAATAGTCCGAACCTGACTTCGTCCAACTTTTTTGTTTTCCCAGCTCTAATCCAACTTAAAAGGATGCTATTTCTATTTCAAGAATTCCACGTGAGGCGCAACGTTCGGAGAGAAAGTAGCAGTTCTACAGACCTAGTTGGCCCATAGCATGGTCCACAATTTTCCACTGTGTAATATTTAATTCTCTTATGTCGTCTTCTACTTCTTTCTTCCATCTTTTCTTCCTGTGCTATGCATTACCATTATCTTTGGGGTTCTATAGCACTTCCGCCTTAATATATGTCCCATCCATCTCGGGCATTGCGCTTTGACTACTCCTGTTTGGTTCATTAAACAGCTCATATATTTTCTTATTTGTCTTTCTTTTCCGTATGCCTTCTTCCACTTTTCTTCCGAAAATTATTCTCAGAACCTTTTTCCATATTTCAATTCTTTGTATTTCTTTTTTCAGTGTCTACACCTCACTTCCAAATATTATGGTAATACATATAAAACCAAATCGCTTATCAAACCTCTCATGGATTTTTACTAGTCTTATAATAATTATAATAAAAATTTTATTATTTATGTCATGGTGAACATTAAGAACAAAATAATAAAAAGAAACTTAATATATATTTTTTAAATGATTATGAATAGCAATACAAAAACAGATTGATTCTAAATATAGTCACTTGGTGAGACTCGAGACGGCAATAACAAAGACGGATTCAGCACTAATTCCTCGGCTTCTCCGTAACGCTCCGTGACACACTATGGCATGCTCCTTAATAATGCAGTAGCGCCTTTCTCAAACCGGAATCATGCTCGTGTTCCGCGTCAGGCGTCCCGGCCAGTCCATCCAGCCGGAATGGGCAAGGGATGCAGACGCACTATGCATGCAAATGCTGCGACTCTCCCGCGTCAGCCGGCTTAACGAACCCCCATCTTCGCTTCAGTTCAGCCGAGCTAATACATATTCTTGCAGTAGGTGGCCTCGGCGCAGAAAAGGGATACTTCGGGCCGTGGAGGACCTGCAAGGAGGTGCTGTACGCCGGGGAGCGGTGCGGGAGCAATGTGTCCAAGTTCAGGACCTCCGGTGAGTCAGTAATTTCTTATTTTGTATAAACAATAAACTTTTCAGATATAAACAAAATTACAACGCAAGGGGAAAAATTTATAATCAATTTGAACCTGAATTGGTAGATAAAAACAATAGTTGTATTTCTTAGGGCGTTCAAAAATTATTGACATTACAATTGCTTTCTTTCTCTAATATCCTTCACTAATTTATTATTAAATTTATTTTTCTTCGGGGTTGATGCTCGTTTAGTATTGTTAAGACAGTTTCTAAAGCTGATGCAAACAATTCTTTGGGTGTAGCATGGCACCACTTGTAGACACCCGACTGATACTTGTCGTTTGATTGCGTCCAATACAGCGTAGTCGCTCAAGATTCGGCAAATATAGGTCACAAGGTAGCACGATGTCACCTGACATCTTTGCAGGATAGCAACGGTATTGCAATTGACATGTGATCGCGTATTGTCAAGTTGAAGTAATGCGGCGGTGTTTAATATGCCGGCAAAGTCGCTTTACTAATTCGCAGTATTCTTTCCTAATAATACTACCACATAATCAGAATAGACTATTCTAGCAATGGTTTCTTGGGTGTAAGCTTTTCAATGTGTTACCATTTTATAAACTGGCTCCACCTTCTCGTACCAGAAACTCAACTTATTTTATGTGACCAGACACAAAAAACGTACTTCGCACAGCTGCAGCAACTGCCAGCATACCTCCACCATCTTTTGCTAAATTGTGAAAATATGGAGAGCCACTGTGTACAAACCTTTGCTATCGTCAAGTGTCCATGAATTATTTTTGAAAACTCTTGGCCTTTAGGTCTGATAATATTGATTCGAGGGACTTAAGGACTATCAATATATTTGGTTCATTTCCTGGCGGCTGCGAATTGTTCACACGAACGATGAATGTCAATACACATTGACATTCATCCACGAATGGGTGCTGTATATGACAACGCCTGTATAAATGTAAGTATTGTTAGCTGATGGCCAAGAAGTGTGAAAGAAAAAATCTGACCCCAAGGATATTGTTTGAACTATTTCTGTTGAAGGACTAGACGTCTTATCCAACGGGATGAAGAAACTTGTTTAGTGTTAGACTGCTCATAATAGGTGTGATGATGTAGAAAAGTAATGACAGAGAACATCCTAAGCTTATACCCCTCTACGGGGAGGAAACTTTTATTTCATTAAGCTAAGGTTATTCTACGAAAGCTTAGAGTTTTGTGTGATCTCACATTTTTAAAATGCTCTAGAGATAAACAAGTTATTCATGTGGAATTACGACTGTCTCTGCTTACTCGAAGAAGTCATTATAAAGTCACTTTTAAACTATGTGCCATTTTGCATAATCGTAACTCTTTCCATATTTATCCTATCATTTAGGATTTTTTTATTAAGATCATTTATGATAAAGCATCGTATATATCAGAAGAGAAAACTAAAAAAATAAAAACTTCCTAAACTATACCAGAACCATTAATTTACTACCTATATGTTATGTCCCAACATCACTGTGCATAATCTCTCCGACTATCCTCTACGTGAATCGACTATCCAAGCCCTTGAAAAAGGTTTAAACTTTACTGTTACATCAAATAGTGTCCTTATCGAACATACCATATGTCAACCAATGAAACCAGTTCAGATGTAGCCAAAATGTTACGCACAGTCGTATTAAATGTTCTAAATTAAAAGCTCCAAAACTTTCAAAACAAGACGAAAATTTTATGTCATCGGTAGATAAGAGTAATGCTACAGTTATTCTTAACAATTCAGATTACATTGAGGTTTAGCAAAATCATTCAACTCTCGTCAAGTAATCCACAATCTTTAAAGATGATTAAAACTCCTCATATCTTGTGAAAACTCTTCAAGATTCCCAAAAGAAAATAATTGCTTACGATTTATTGTCGGTGTTTGGTTTCCCTACACATAACTTCCCAAATCTTTGTTCATATGTATGAGCAATATAATGCTTAGTTCGAATGTTTTTCTCTATTTATTGACATTGCCATCCCCAAGATTTAGAACTCCCGAAATGTGCCCACAATCTAGATCATACTTTTAAATGCATTAAGCATTGCTTGCAAGCCAGCGTGATCCCGTGGTTGAGGGGCGGGCTGCGATGCTGACGGACCCGGGTTCAATTCCCGGTGCTCTCTGATGCCTGGCGAGTGGCCTACTCAGTCACTAAAAATAATTGAGTACTTGCGTTCACTCGAACAAGGGGTAATAATGGCGGTCGTCTTAGGCGCGGTGACTGCCACACCGCCCCGCACCAGAAATGGTGCGCAACGACCGGACAGAGAGAGCGAACGTTTGAGAGCCTTAACCTCTCAGTTCGCAGGCCGTGCTCCCACGCGGGGCGTAGAACCTTACCAACCATTGCTTATCCAATTATCTTTTAAAATAAATTCCACCACCAAACCAATGATGCTCCTATGGGTTTCCCATTTTCACCTGTCGTAGAAAACCTTTTTATGACTTACTTTGAATTAAAATCTCCTGTTTTTTTTTGTTGGTAAAGGTACGTTGATCATACTTTTGTTATCTGGTATTATGGACAACTTACGCTTTCCCACGTAAACAAACTGCACGTTAATATCAAGCTTACAATGAATAAAAGAATTCTCTCTCTTTATTAAAAAAATGTTTCTATCACACTACCTATAGAAAACACAACAGTAGTAATCATTATTTAAATATTAAATCTCATCATCACCCTGCTCAAATCTATTTAGTTGCAGAATTCCGTATTACGAAGTCACTTAAACTATCCAACACTAAAACCAACAAACGGTGTTTGAACTGAAGTGTAAAGCATTACCAATATTCACAAGATTCACATTAAGAATATTGATAAAACTTTACGACCAAGTAAAAGCGTTCTTGCTTTATATTAGATGTATTTTTGATGGAATAGACCGCTTACTGAACAAACCAAATATACGACTAACAATAAAGTAAGGCAAGGGACCATAACCCCCACGAATCCCAAAAGTCTTACACAGGCCACAATATAGAAACATTATTTAGCTACATGAAAGAGCGATAACTCTTCAGCACTTGCCAAACATAATAAAGAAACCGGCCATAGAATTTTCCCAAATCAAAAACACTCGCTTCCATTTTCCATCCTACCAGTAGAATCATTCTCGAGGTAATTAAAATAGAAAATCGTTCTCACTGTGTCGTTATTCCAGACGATAGCCAACGTTTACCCCTTACCCATTTCACGTTATCAGTCATCCAAGCAAACATTCCGCAACCTGGATAATGACATCAAAGTGGATGCCGTCAAAAAGCAATACTTTTCTAAAGCCCCTCGTATTTTTATAATGAACCGAAAGTTACCTTCGCCAAGTATTTGCATCATCTAAGTTATCCCAAATTCTTAATCGAACAACAAAGATATTGAAGATGTATGGTAATTTGACCTACTAAATAACTATAAGTTAGTGTCTGCTCACCACAAGTTACGTAAAAAGAAATTTTTGATTATCGTTCCTTTACATGTCTACTGCTATTTTGAAATACTTTTATTTGCGTAAGGAATCATCATATTATTAAACCTGAAAATATAGATCGATAAGCTTGTTCCCTAGGCTTTCGAATGTTTTCGAAATCAAGGTTACGAAATATCTTCCAAAATTATGGGAAGATAGGAAAACTAGTTAATTAGAAGTAAATAGAAGAAAAAAATTTTTATATAAATGTTGAAACCAAGCATGAGAGGAAGAGAGTAAGTTGGTAAGAGATTTAATTAACCAGTATTGAGGAAGTAGTCTAATTTTTTTGGAGAACTAACAGTTTCATCGCAAGCTAGTTGGTAAGTAACAGACTGGATTGCACCAGAAAATTGGTTATTCGAACTTCTATCAAATGAAGATTGTGAAACGTTGTACAGTATCGTTCGAAAGCACACTAGAAAGAGACGATTAAGGAGGTAATTGAAAGGTCAATAAAATGCTATCGAGGTAGATCAAATCATTCGAAGGCCAGCTATGGTGAATCAAATCAGCTGAGTCACACAACAGAACTCGTGTAAGAAGTAATTGCTAATCAAAATGTAATGAGGAGAACCGTTGAGACCCTTGTTAGAGACAACAGAAAACTAAGGCATCTAACTGCCATAATTAGTGGACAAGAATAAATGTAACACCAAGCAGCCAAGTACCGGAGGTGTTACGGTTCCGCCCGCCAGACCGACAAATGGGCCGGTATAGTTGGCGGGCAGTGGGGGCAGGCCGAAGCCTCCCTCGCATAAGGGCATGCTCACACAAAGGTCAACAAGTCCCACCTGTTCCTAAAGCGGTGCCACCACCCCTAAGAGTCCAACACCAATGAGGGGGAACTGGGAAGCCGCCCCAGTTGGCTACCCCCCTCCCCTTAGTCCTCGTGTCAGTAAGGTTTGACCACGTTACCACGTTTGACGAGTACCCGTCGAGGTCACTCTCGTGATACCTCGACCCCTCTGTTACTGACTAGCGGCATCCGTTGCCCACAGTTGTGGGATTGGGTAGCTCCACTAGTAGTTTTACGGGTATCTCGCGCCACGGGGTGAGACGCACTGCCCACTCGTGTCGGTAAAGTTTCCTTTACCACGTTGGACGAGCGGCCGTCGAGGTCACTTGCGTGAGCCTCTACTCTACATCAGTTGATACTTGTTGTGTTGCGCCCGTTACCCACACTATTGTGGGATAGGGTGGCTCGAAGCACCTTTACGAGTCTGCGTCGTAGAGTGAAACGCAGCCTCACTCGTGTCGGTAGAGTTTCCTCCACCACGTTGGACGAGCAGCCGTCGAGGTCGCTTGGGCGAACCTCTACCACATATCGCTACTGCTACCGGCGTCCTTTGCCCACAAGTGTGGGATCGGATGGCCTGCATAACAGTTTTAACGGGATAACGTCATGTGGTCTAACGTCTCCGTAGGCCTGGGGCCTAATCGATGTAGCAAATACTCCGTCGATAGTACTCGTGTTGGCAGGATTTCTCCTGCCTCGTTTGACGAGTTGCCGGCGAGGTCACTTGCGTGAACCTCTACCCCACATCGTTACTACAGGCGGCATCTGTTACCCACGGATGTGGGATAGGGTAGCTCCACCCGTAGTTTTATGGGTAAACAGTGTGGGGTCTCCCGTTTACCCGTTTACTCTTAAGCCTCATGCAAGAATAAGTAATAGAACAAACAAGGAAGGTTTTGTCGAACTTCAAATCCCTAGGGTTTGGGTTCATCTCGGGAAACACCCATAATGGGGGTCAAGTCTACACTTCATATGGGGAAGAGTATTTTTAGGAATGAATCAAAACACAGCTAAATTGTCTACCTACAAGCACTGACTTGACAAAAATTCTTTTCTCCTTTATTATAATAGATATTGGCCATGTATATATGAAGTGGAAGAAAGTTTGTAAGCTGTCATTTGACAAATTTCCGGTTACTCAAGCCATAAGTACAACTATAATCGGAAAAACCTTCAACATGATTCATAAACGGACAAGGATAACTTCAGGGAAAATGTTGAGAACGATCTGCCACTAAACATATATAATAAAGTTTGCGTTTATCATACAAACGCAGCATGGAAAACCATGTGTACAACAAACTTGCACTTAATAAAACACGACTATCCCTTGAGGATAATAGCAAAACAGCCTGAAAGCAAGCATGCAATAGAGTAATTAGGACACTAAAACAATGAGAGCTCTGCAGAAACGTCTTAAATAGCCACAGAGACCTGAGTTACCGGTCCGGGAAGACTATAGTTTCTGGGCTAAAATCGATAAGGAAAAGGTGAAGCCTCTTAAGCCTCATTGAGTAAGAACTCGACACTATTTGGACATTTATGTATTTCCAGGCGCTCAGGAAAATTATCATATTGATTCATAGATCCGGAAAATCTTCCCACAAAGTAGACTCGTATCGACCCATAAGCTTCCTGCCCATAATTTCGTTGAAAAAGCTATTGTTAAAAAGACGAATGTCAACTCTAAGCAATATCGAACTGATTATCGGTTTGGGTTTAGGAAGGAACAGTCCACCGTAGAGCATAGAGGCCTCTCCTTTATTTAATATTCACTATTGACCTACCAGAAGGTTGAAGTACTGTACCTTTGCTGACTATACTGTCATCCTGTTGTTCCCGTAGTTGCCATGACTGAAACAAAGTATTTGGGTTATACCTAGATCAACACCTTACATGGGCCAAATCAAGTATCGGCGGTTAATTTAAAATTCAGGCAACTGCGTTGATTCATTAGAAGAAAGTTCAAATTACCTTGTCTGCTGTACAAGACAATGTTCAAACCAATTTAGACCTAAGGGGTACAACTCTGGGGATCAGCCAAATCAACAAGAATCAAAAATATCCAACAATTCCAATCCAAAATAATCCGAATTATCATAATAAGCTTCAAGAGCATAATAATACAACGATTAATTGACGCTCAACCATCTAGTGGAAGAGGAGCAACCTAAATTGGAAGAACTGCCACAGGAGTTCCATATTGAATGGTTTTTTCTAACAAAGTTTCTGTAGTTATTAAATTTACTTAATACACTGTGTAAATATAATAAAAATAGTAATGGTAAGGCTATAATGCCCCGCATGGGAGCACGGCTTGCGAACTGAGAGGTCAAGATTCTCTGATGCGGGGCGATGTGGCAAACCTTAGACGACCGCCATTATTACCCCTTGTTCGAAGTGAAACCAGGTACTCATCAAAGAGGCTCCTTCAACATCGCAGCTCGCCCCTCACATGCGGGATAAGCTGCCGATAAAGTAGATATATTTATTCTAAAAAAAACGTCATCTACAAATTTCATTTGGTTGAATCTCTCAAAATTCCTTTGAAATATCAGTGTCAACAGCAGTGTTAATGATTTATGGCGCCATTTGATAGGTATTTATTTCTAAACCTTCAGCTGCTCTATTTTTGGTTTTTCTAAATTATGAAAACGCATTTTCTTGAGCTGTATATAAAGCACTGTACTTTTTATATTGTTTTGGTCTTTCAAATTTGCTTTTGCACTTTAGTTCTTTTAATCCAACATCCACTTTTGTATTTTCCCAACAATGGGCCTAAAAAAGAACTTATCCGAAATTGAACTTTTTAAGGGCCCATAAAGTCCTTTGTGGCTGCTGGCTGAAAAAATCGGCGAGGACATCAGACGCAGTCATTCGCCGGCGGCCCGATTAATCCGCAGGGTCTTACAAATAAGCGGGCCGAATCTAATTACTTTCACGGTCACGTTTTTCCGCAGGATTGTCGGGCACGTAGCCGCCCCGAATGTCTGCTGGCCTGGTTCATCTGCAGATTGCGCTCTTTTTGTGGCGCGCAATTTAATTTTTGCGACTTCTGCGATATCGCCGTTTGCTCGCTTATTTGCGGCAGCAGCGTTTTTGCTGGAGTGCCACGTGAATTTGCTTAAATTAATGGAGTACTGCGAATTGTCAATAAAATGCAAAGCGTAGCAGCGCTTTATGGCGCCATAAAGCTAATTTTACGGATTGCCGTAATTTAGGCAGTTAAGGCGGTTATAATTCCGGCAATTGCTTGGCGCGATACAAAATAGCAATGCAAGTCCGTAAAGAGAACTTCCGTTTGTATAATTAAGTGGTTGCAGCAGAACATGTTGTTATAAAAAAGCACTATCTGTAAAATTGCTTGATTTCATTTTATAATATAGTAGCAGAAGTTTGTATTTTCGCATATAAATGTAGAGCAGAGCACACCATCTATTAAAGGGTGTTTTTTAAGCCCGATAAAACTTGAAATTGTAAAAAATAACACAAAAAATTAAATTTTAATTAAAAAATTTTTTTTATTCGAAAGATCAGTACATGGCATTAAGATTTGAAAATGATTTCGGGCATATGGCCACTGCGGCTATTCTTGACGAAGCGCATTCTGGACGTCCAATTTTGGGCCACTTTTTCGAGCATTGTTGGCCGTATGTCACGAATAACACGAACAATGTTGGTCTCCAAGGCGTCAATTGTTGCTGGTCTATCAGCATAAACCAGTGACTTCATGTGGGCCCACAAGACATAATCGAGAGGTGTCAAATCGCACGACCTTGGAGGTCAATTGTCAGGTCCATTTCTTGAAATCAACTTATCGCCAAATTTTGATTTCAATAAGTCGATGGTTGCGGTCGCCGTATGGCACTTAGCGCCATCCTGTTGAAACCACATCTCTCCCGGATCAATGTCATCCATATTTTCAAACAAAAAATCATTGATCATGGTGCGGTAACGATCTCCATTGACCGTAACGCGAGCCCCGGCTTCATTTTTGAAGAAATAAGGTCCGATGATGCCACCAGCGTGTAAACCGCACCAAACGGTGCATTTTTCTGTATGTAATGGAGTCTGTAGTGTCTGTTGTGGTTTGGTTTCACTCCATATGCGCCAATTTTGTTTATTAACGAACCCGTTAAGCCAAAAATGAGCCTCATCGCTGAACACAATTTTGCGATAAAACATCGGGTCAGTTTCCAACTGCTCTAGAGCCCAATCGGCGAAAGAACGACGCATATGATGGGCTTGTGGCTTTAATTCCTGCACCAGCTGGATCTTATACGGGTGTAGGCCAAGATCTTTGCGCAAAGTTTTCCACGTAGTGGACGGACAGAGCTCCAATTCCTGCGACCGACGACGAATCGATAAATTTGGATCTTCTTCCGCACTTTCGTTTACAGCGGCGATGTTCTCTTCAGTACGCACATTCTTCGACGTGTCGGTGTTATTGCATCATTTAGAGAGCATGTGGTATGAAATCTATCCACAGTTCGACGGATGGCTTGCTCAGTGGACGATTATGTGCGCCATAAAAATCACGAAGTCGTCTATAAGTAGCGCGAATCGATGATTGATTTTTAAAGTAAATCTGGATAATTTGGTAGCGTTGTTCAAGCGTCAATCTATTCATGATTTGCCAGAGTATACTGATCATAAATGTCAAAAAGTGACCGCAGTATGACAGTTCGTTTGACAGTTAACTCTTTCGTAAGTTCTGTCGGGCTTAAAAAAACACTTTTTATGTACCTGCCGGTAAACAGATTCCAACGGGATTCTGGTGCACGCAATTTCAAATATATAGGCTGATCCAAATTGAAATTTAGGAAATTTTTACTAAATAAAACACATTGAAATATGATGATGGTCGAATACCCTTCATGACTCCGCTGACATGCGACCATTCTTTTAGCGAAGTTTTCCACAACTATTTCCCTTAAATGTAGCTCGATTTCAGTATACGCCTGATGTTCTCTTTTAGCCCTGGAATCGTAGCAGGTTTGTTGACATAATTCCTGTCCTTCAAATAGCCCCAGGGGAAGCCTAATGGGGTTAAATCGCAAGATCACAGTTGCCAATCGATGTCACACTACTGCGAGATTACACAACCATAAAATTAGGTTTAAAGTAAAATGAGTGTTTCACATGCTGTCTGACATGTGGCTCCATCTTATTGAAAACGCATTTTATTGAAAATTGTTGGTTTTATTGAAAAGAAAGTTGTTTAGCATAGTGTTGCCAATCCTCAAAAAAGTTTTTCTCAAATCATTCTTCTAGTCCTAGCTTTTGGATAATCACACTAAAAATCAAACTTTTTTTTAATCGACAGTGCAAAATTCAACATAATATAAATTAATATAAATATTGGGGATCAAGCGTGTGCATTTAGCAAGATAAGTGGTATTTGAGTTTTCATCTACATTAATCTTAACAATTGAAGGGTGTAATGAAATAAAATACATATAAATTTGTTAGTTGGAACTAACAAAGCGTGAGATTAGTGTAAAAGTAAAAATAAAAGCGAGAATAATCGAGGAACCCAAAAAAAAATGAAAACAATCTTAAACAGCATGTGAGGTTAAGCAAATAGGAGCTCATCATAGTAGTGGGCGCGGGCCGAAGAAAAGGTGGTGTTGCCGAACTTCGTCGTTTATACTCAAATTAAAGAAAAATAACTGAATTGAGCGACCCATCTATTGGGACTTGCCGGGAAACCGAAGAGTGGAGCATTATAGACAGCGAGTATTGAACAGATGAGAGAGGAAAGAAGAGAGTTTTGGAAGAAAATGAAGACCTTGGTAGAAGAACTAAAAGAAGATTGAAAAAAAAGGGGAGAGAATGAGGATAAAATGGAGAGGAAATAAAATAAAAGCATCGAGAGCGGAGCCAAAAGAACATAGAGAAAGAAATAAGGAAACTTAGGGAGGAAGACAAACAAATGAAACAAGAGAAGAGGTTGAGGAAAAAATCCAAGAAACAGAAAAGAGTAGATAGCCTAGTAGAATTGAATATTACAGACAAAGAGAAAATAATGATTCACTATGCCAATGAGGTGGTGCCCTGTCTTGTGGGAATATGAAATTATTGAAATCCTCTGTTAGTCACGAAAACAGCCATAATTGCAACATATCTAGACATTAAGTTTTGGCTAATCCTATTCATGTTTCACAACGCTGTGAGAATTTTCCGTGCCCTATATCTGAAGATTCTGACGGTTCACCTCGCCTCGCCGCTGAATACCAGATGGTTAGCAAATTTCGTCGTCTTCCATCACTTTTTGCATACAAAAATCGATTGATTTTACATGGTTGTCGGGTTGTAACTTTACATGATCTATAAAAGTCACGATTTGAAACACAATCGCTGTTGTAAAACCATTTACACAGTTTGCTGTGGAAGCCTAAGTTCATGTCTTGCTCTACTACCTTCACTGGTCTTCCTGTGCTTTTTTGTTTATTTATATAATCTACATCCGTGAGTTGGTGATGTCATAGAATGCTCTTATGATTTTATTTTGTACTATTATCCATTCAGCGAATACGTATAGTAATAAAACTGTCAAAAATTCCCGCTCATTTTAAACAATTCTCTGTAATTGACCGGTTTAAAAAAGTGCGGGTATTTCAGTAGTCGGGTACACACTGACTAATTTTTGGGCACTCGTATTTACTGCTGTGGCTAACTTGTGGTTAAGAGTGGCGATTTCGTTTGCATTCCACTATTAATGATAGTGTGTATTGTAAAAGCGAGTTTTTAAATTCTGATTCATCTGTTTAACGCAAAGGGATAAATATAAAATAATGTTATAAATGCTACATTGTAAACCTGGGTCGGTGCACATCTTTCTGTGTTTCAGGGACGGTTTAGGAGGCTTGTCATGATGATTTATTACTATATGTATTCGCTGAATGGATTATAGTTTTTAAATACACATTGTACCGTAATAATCGATAAACTTCCCGCATATTCGAGAACACAAAGCGCTTTTTGATAAACTGTCGCCAGTTTGCAAAATGGCCGTTTAAAACAAAGTTGCTTAGTCCAAATTTTAGGTTGGGGCGTTTTCCCTTTCTCTTTTTGTATCATTTAATATTATATTTGTAATACTTCGTGAAATCTTTTTAAAATTAGATGATTATTTTGTAGTATATGAAATGTCTCTACTAAGGCGTGTTATTACTTTTCTAAGAAATCGGCATTCCTGTCCACATATCCACCCAATGCTGTAAAAGTTATCACGTTGGGGAAGAAATTTTTTAAAATTTTTACCAATACAATTTATAATAAGAATTAGTAAAACTTGCGAAGATGTTTTTAGATGGTAATCATTAACCAATAATTAGATATTAGAGAAATGAAGATGGCTTATTGTAATCTGTAGATATGGATTGTGCAGCTAAAGATATTTAGAACGATGTTAATAAAGCAAATGGCTAATTACAAATACAGAGTAAGTTGTTGATTTAGTACAACCATCCTTGGCTCAACAGCAGAATATGGATTATTCTCAAACAATCAAAGGCGAGAAATAGTGATTGCAAGCAATGTTCAGTCAGCTAATTCAACAGAATAGTATGGTACTCAATATGTTGACAATGTTATAAGCAAATTAGGTAACGGCGAAATTGCACAATAGAATGATAACGGTCTTTTCGACACAAGGACGAAATTTAGTTAATCCTTAAACACAAATCAGTAGACATTCTTTTGATCAGTGAGACTCATATTACTGATAAATTTTACTTTAACATACTATACTGTCAAATCTATTTTACCAACTGTCCGGATAGCACTGCCCATGTCAGTTCAAATATTACAATCAAATAAAATAATTCCCCACTATGAATTACTACAATATAAGAAAAACTCCCACTCGAGTGCGTATGCTACCATATGAAATAACAGTTACTGCAGTATACTGTCTTCTGATAAAACAGTCTGAAAGAGGCCATTTTGAATTTTTCTTCAAAGCATTAGGGCCACAGTTTCTAGCAGAAGGCGACTATAACAATGAACACTCAGTTTTGGGTTCGTACGCAACTACCACCAAAGACAGGGAGATAGCAAAAGCCACGCAAGAAATAAGTTACTCATTCTTATCTACTAGGACCCCAATATACCGGCCGAAAGATAGAGCTCTTCGATTTCATTGTCACTATTCTACGCAGGTATCCCAAGCTGCTATGTCTTATTCACATTTAACCTGAACCTCAGCTCTGTAACTCAAAAACAAACTGAAGAAATCGCAATTGGCCCAGATGACATCGAGGAAAAATCAATTTATCAATCTTCTACAAAAGATAACTCGACAAGCCACCCCTAAAATTGTTTTACAAAAATGGCACCAACATTCCCTTAACTTAAAAAACTCATTGCTAACAAAGGGAAAGCTCGATCGAATGGCAAAGATGTCATACTGCACCCGACAAAACTGAATGCAATAGATTGGTTAGTAATCTTAAATCAAAGGTAAAATCAATAAGGGAAAACTCTTAAAATGTACGTATCTACTCAGAATTGGTATAATTTCATCTGATAAAATCTAGATGCATATCTACACCAAAGCATTTTCCTCTATGTATCGGAACATCTAAAACTCAATGGTTTAACAACAAGGATATATTAAAAACGTTACGAAACATCTTGGTGATATTTTCCAATCTCACGCTAACACACCGGAAGAAGCCATTTTACAGTTCCTTGACTCATCGTTACAATTACCAATTAACCCAGCTACACCTAAAGAAATAATAGAGGAAATAAGACATTTAGATGTGAGAAAAACTTGAGGAATGGCTCTCATAACTCCAAGGATGCTAAATGAGGTAGCAAGGAAAGGTATGGTACTGCTAACCTGCTTGTTTAATCGACATCAGCACTGGTATCAAAGATTTAAATTTGTGGAAATTATTCTTGTTCTAAAAGTTTAAAAAGATCCAATTATTAAAATCTTATATACCATATAAGTTATTTAAATTACTAGAAAAACTATTTTTTTGAAAAATTGACCTGGATTTTACACCTCATCATGAACTAGCTGTGCCATTATATCTCGCATCCTCAGTACCCTAAATAATAAAGAACATTGTACATCAGTATTTCTTGATATAGGTCAAGCCCTTGACAGGATTTTGTCATACGGGACTATTATACAAAATCAAAGAAAGCTTTTCAGAATCCTAACAGTTATTTGAATCGGCAATTTCAGATCTGCTGCTTATCAATTATGAAGTATCACATGGTAGTGTCCTAGGACCATTACTTTACCTGGTATTTATATTAGAACACCAAGCGTCTCATTAAGCATGCTTGTTGTACTTATTAGTCAGACTCTGCCCACCGAGCACATTCTATTTTTTAAGACTACATGTTCTATAGCATTATATGTGGGTTCACAAGCTGGTATATTAAAGTACATCATATTTAGGTTAGGAAAGGAACAATGTCCACCAATTCAATTAAATAACAAACTAAACTGGAAAGAACGCATCCGCAAGAAAAGAAAGCAAATTAACTTATGGTGGAAAGAGATGTACTGGTTTAATGGACGAAAGTCTCTTTAACACTAGAAAATGAATAATTAGATCAATTTGGAACTGTGGGTTTGTGCTAACAAGTCCGGCCTAGTCATTACATAAAGATGTCACTCTAAAATACTACGAGCAATTGTTGATACTCCCTGGTACGTCACCGATGAAGTGATTTACAATGACTTCCATCTACCAACCGTGCAAGAAATTATTCACAAAAGAAGTACTTCCCACCATAACAAATTAGAAACTCACGCAAATTCTGCTAGAAATCACTGCAATGAGAAGGCTTAAAAGACTTTGACCAACTGACTTACAACGTTAGCAACTAATAGATCCCGTCATTGGAGAAATTTTTATCATGTCACCTAGATTTTATGTTACTCTGTTAGCTTATAGAATCTACTATACCTTTGAACAGAAAGTAAACAAAGACACCTGATATGAAATGTGGCGTGGCTGAGCTGAGCGTACGTTTGGTTGCCTATCTTCAGGATCGTTTTGCATATCTTACTTTTGTAAGATCACCGCACCGACTTGTTCCACTGTTATCATTTGTAAATAAATTGTTCCACGTTCCCACCTTGCAAAAATGTGAGGGAAAGGCGGGTGCAAAATTGTCAGCCTAGGATGCCAAAAATACCCTTTTGCGGGCAACTCTTCATACAATATATTTTGATTGTTGATTTGCTTAATAAAAAAAGGATAATATTGAGAATGATTACAATCTTCAGTATAGTCTCTTATAAAATTTGATCTAGCCGGCACCATGCCTGTACATCGGGTAACAAGGAAACTGGGGTTTGGTTGTCTTTGTAATTTTGGCCAATTTCATTGTGTTTGTTATAAAAAAACAAGTCTATGATGACGGTTGTCATCATCAGCTTGACAACGCTTTCTGTCATATACCAAGGTCTGTGAGATAGTGGTTTTTGGATTAGTTAATTTATTATTCTGACTTGACAACCTTTGGACTTCCATGACACACACCTCGAAATGCTCTTCAAGAATAAAACTTTCTCTAGAAACGTTTCGACACTTGATCGAGTCTTCTCCACTGTCAGCAAAGCTAAGGGGCGAACCCATTCCGTATTAATACCAACTACTGAAACTTTTGGCATGAGGTATGTCTGATGACAGTTCCGAGCAGGTATCCGGATACTGTTGATCAAAGACTGTATGCAAAAGAATGAAGGTTTAGGAGAAAATTGGCGGAACCATGAATACGGTAAAACCACTTACAAGAGACCTTACTATTAAAAATTGCTTTCAGATTAATCTTCTTTTAGTTTTTCTTAATGATTACGACTCCAATCTCTAGCGAGCTAAGTAACAAAACGTTTGATTTACTTTGGTCGTTATTGGGATTGATCAAAAGCCTTCTATTACATTTTATCTTTTCTGTGATTTCAGTCGAGTAGCACTTATTAAGTTCTTTTTTTTTGGTAGAGTAAGGTGCGATCTAGCTGTGATTAGTTGTCATATAGGTTTGTAGCTGTTGGTAGTCTTTCCTTGCATTTTGATTTTTTGATTGTTGGGATGAAATACCGTAAATTGTGAAACTTTGTCTAAAGTTTTAGAAACATTTTTCCTGCTATCTGAAATCTGTTTGATACTGAAGAACTTGATTGGTTGTATGTGTATATTACTGTTATGTTGGTAGATAAAGTATGAATGTTGAATGAAATGTTTTTTTTTAAGTATCTATAGTCTTAGTCTTTTTTAATATATTTGCCTCATGCTGTAAATATTCTTTTATTTCCACATTGAAATGCTTGGTAGATACTTTTAGCTTTACTGGTGGTCTCACTTTTTTTTTAATAGTTTGCTCGTTATAGTCTTCATATTGAAATCAGGCTTGTTTATAGGTAATATAACGATACCTTGATGACATTGGTTTTTCCAAGATTACCAAGAAACATTTTTTAGGAGGCAAACCTTTTTTTATAGATTACCTGAAAAGTTGTGTTAAAAATTGCAATACGATATTTTCACCGCTTTGTACTTACAAAAGAAATGGGTAGAATTTGCATTGTTGTTGCTTAAGGCTGCTTTCTTTGAGCAGTTTGCATAGAACATATGTTCATAAGCATCTGTTTATGTCTGTTAAATCATTCACTTTCAGTTGACGCTAATATAAAGATGTTCTACATCACTAAACTGTTTGGTTAAATAACTTTCTCTACTTGAAATCCACTTTCTTGAAACTCCTAGTTAAGTTCTGTTTTTTAGTTGTTTTTTTTTTAATTTCTTATCTTTTAATGTTTTTGTAGTTCTTTGAGTTTTCTCGCAACTACTCTATACTGTCTGAGTTATATAATGTAAATCACGTACTATCACTATAGAGTGCGTTCAAAGTTCATATACTTTGATATATGCATGTTACGAAAGATTGTTGTTTTCCTTAAGAATCCAAAACATCCGTATGCGTTCTACCGTGATCTCTACATTGCCCGATACTAATCGACATTCTTAGGGTTACTTTTTTCTTCTACAGTTTTTTGAAGACATACTCAGATGAGCTGAAGAAGTGGGTTGGTGCCCCATCATGTTGAAACCAACATTATTTAAAATTCCCGCATTTCGTTACCGCACCATATTTTGGTATACCTAACTCAACAACAAGTTTTCATGTGGAGATTATTGAATATATTCTATCATACTTGCACAAGGCAGAATATTGCTTCCGTTTTCTTGGGTCGGTATTGTCTTCTCAAATTGAGCAAGGAATTCGTCCGTGGCATTCTTAATCAATGTACTATTAATTTGATGTTTATGAGCCCACACAACAGTCACCAATTTTTCATAGATTTTGTAATTATGTATCAGCTATTTTTATTTACTGTTACGTATTACGAGTGTTGGAGCATATGAAAACAGACCTTGGCAGCAAAACAATGCATACTAAAGTGGTACGAAAGTCACCAGCGCAAATATGGATATCCACTTACGTCAGGCTTACGTACATAACGTCAGTATTTAACAGTTTCCGTCTTAGTCCAAGTAATAAAAGTGGCATTTGTTAGCTATGACTTTCTTCCATGTTCTGACAGTTTATGAATTGAAAAGGCAACTCCTGCTTTGAGGTGATCCAATTAAAAATTCAGTTTTGGACATCTTCCCATGAATCCAATTGCTGTTCTGTAAGCGCCAGTGCCTTCGATGAATACGGCAGGTGGGGTAAGACATCTCATCCAACCGCTTCCAATGTGTTTTTGACCTGTTGAAAGACCACGTTGTCGTATTCTAAATGTTTAACTTCCAATGCTCGGTTCAAATTGATTGGTTGTTGTTGGGGTCACTAGTGATTTTTGACTCAGTTTTAATATCTCAGAGTATTGGCTTCTTCCATGAATTTTGGTGTTGATGTTGATGGTTAGCTTGGGTTGAAAATTGATTTTTTGTGTCTGGGATTATCGAAACATATCCCCTTTTTATCCTTAATAGTAATACGATGCCTTTTTGGCGATCAAGTAGGACTTCGATGTATCTTTCCTTTAATTCGTATGCCAGTCATTTTATTTCCTGCTAAATCTTTCCTATTGTGTTCAAATGTCTTATAAATTCCAGACCGAGTAACATCTAATGCTTCTACAATTTGTTTTTGCGTCTGTTGAACCTTTATCCAATATGTTTTGCAATTCATGTCTTTGAATTTTTTTAGGCAACCTGGATGTTCTTTGTCTTCTATATCAAAAGCACAACAATCGAAGTATCGAGAGTACTCTTTGCATGTATGAGATATAAAAGCAATTTTCATTATATTGAAGTGCTGAAATGACACTTCCTAGGTCCTCGTGGTCACTTTTGGATTTTATTAATTTTTTTCTATCTTGATTGGTCCATATACTGTTCTTGATATATTGCGTCTTGTTAAACTTAGTGTATTTGCTGCATATATTATTATCAGTTTGATTAGTATTTTATATCTTCTAAACTTGGTTTCATTCCTTATTCTTTTGTTTTTCACCACATACTTGTGTGTATTGCATGATTTACTGACTGATATTCTTCCTTTAATATCCATTTTGCAGTTGTATTCTGAAGTATTTAAAGGCGTCTTTCTCGCCAAATATGTATTTTTCTGTTTTTATACTTTTCATTTCTTGTACGTGTATTTAATTTATAACCAATCCTTTTTTACTTCTTTTCTTTTCTAAATATTCAAAAACTATTTATTATATTATTATAGCATTATATCGACGGTTGGCCTTCCTGGTCTAAATCCGTTTTGGTAGTTCCCTATCTCTAATTCTATGTATTCTACTAGTTTATGATTTATTATTAATGTTAAAAGCCTATATGTTGCATTCAGTTATCCATTCATCAGGTAAATGTTCTTTTCTCTATTATTCTAAAATTAATGATTTCTGTTTCGTTTTTTATATTTTATATGGTTACTATCTGTTGGTTTTTCTTCTTATTTTGTTTTTCTTCGGATTGTTTATAAATTTATTTTTTATGCTTATTTACTGTTTTTCTTTTATTGAACGGTATTGTTTCTCATCGTTTATATTACATGTTTCCATCAATGATTTTGAAAATACTACATTCATATTTCTTTAACTTTTCCACGTGATATTCAATATTCTCTTTTGCATTCTTCATACCTCTATATCTTAGTCTATTTTATTTTGTTTGCTGCCGTCCTTAATTTCCTTCATTATTTTGTTTAATCCTTTCGTTTTTGCTTGCATAGTGTTATGGTTTCCTTATTTTTTTGTGTATTTGTTCGTCTTCCGTTGTTGCAGTAATTAACAATTTTTATAATTCCTAGTTAAATCATTCTTTCTTCGTCGATCATTTCCATTCTTTTAGCTGTTCTTCTCTATTTACGTTTCTTGTTTCATTTCATTTTCTCGAATAGCTTTTTTGCAGATTTCTCTCTTGTATCTTTCTGTTCTTTTCTTTACACCTCCATTTTTGTAGCTTGAGTTGTCGTTCGATTCTCCTTTACTGTCTTCCTTACTTTTTTTGCTTTATTTTTCTTTAGTAGCTTGATATAGACCACATGAACTTTATATTTGTATACTCAAAATAGTAATTTTTGCTGTGCAATTATTACTGTGGCCTCTTCTTTTACTATTTTCAATATTTTTTTATCTTGTTCTATTTTTGTCATATTATTTTGTATCAATATTTTCCCCTTTTATGTTTTATTTTGTAATTATTTTTGCTATGGTGATTTGCTTTTCCGGCATTTTTACTTTTTCTTTGGGGTTCTCTTCATTTAGCTAAATTCTTTTAATCTTTTAAAATTTGAGAATAAGGTAGTTGTCTATAGACACTTCCCCACTGCAGCTTCGCCAGAAGGTCTTAAAGAGTTGTCATAGGATATCTGTATATTACTGCAGGCGAAAAGCAGTACAGGCTTGCAAAGTTAGGCAATTAAATCCAATTAATAAAATGTTAAACCTTAAACAGAAAGAATGTAATTAAACAAATGTGCGTCCAGAACGGTACGAGCAGTGCTCAGTGACGCAGAGCGATTACGAAGGTAACCTCAGTGCTTACTTCTCGTACGAAGCGGTGGCACCGGTGTCGTCTGGCGATAACGGGGGATCAGCGGCTATAGGTCCGCGATGTCGCTACTTTCTAGCTAAAGGTTCTCGCCTCTCTTTCTCATCCGATTCGGTCTCGCAGTAAACAAGACACAAATACAGACACAAAATAAATAACATTTTTTCCTTTGACATTTAACAATAATTTAATTGCCCTTTTGTTTTTCGTTTCTAGATTCTTTACTTTTAAAAATAACTAAATTAAATTCAGAACTCTTAATTATTCTTAAAAGTATTAGAAATAAAACCAAATGGCTTTACGCAAATGAAATAATTGCCCGACAACAGTTGCTATGCTTTCTTTTCTTTAAGCGCCCAGATCTTCCATGTTTTTTGTATCTTCTAGTTTTTATATATAGAACGTCTCTTTATCGTTTTCTTTTCTTTGTTCTTCCGATACCTTTTATTTCTTTTCTATTTTCACTCTCATCCTTGTTACCATAACTATATTTGTTAAATTCCAATTTTCTATCATTAGTTCAATTATTATTGTATAAATTTAGTTCTTCTTTTATTATTGCAATTGTACTCTATCAATAATTACGTAATTTAAAATTATTTCCAACTATTTCTGTCGAAAAAGTCAAAAGTTGCTGTGCCCCGACCACGCTCCGAACGTAGCAGCTGTTATTTCGATAACCGCAATCAAACTCATCGATTTCCCCGAGCACGCGGGCCGGCTGATTGCCCAGCCGCGGGCGGGCGCTAAAAAGGGCCCCGCGGCCCAAATAATCAGCGCGTCTTATCAGATCTGTTGACGAACATAATTACGGCGCCCGCGAGGAGCGCGCGGTTTAGTTGACTTTTATAAGCTCCCATTAGGCCGTTGTTTTTTGACGCGAGATTGAGTTTTCGACGTAATTCGAACTTATAATTGCTTATGCAGATTATCTTGCGCCCTGCGCCTTCCCTGGGGAACGCTGCTTTGGGTGTTAATGGAACGAGGCGGCCTTTTATTAGTAATTTAAGTCGATGGGGTTTTTGACTGTTATGATTTTTTTTATTCACCCGAATATCATAAGCCTGCAATGCTACCGCATCGAAGGTTTGTTGCCCACACTTACGAAGTGCAAAAATTCTATTCTAGAAAAATCTGAATTGCCAAGGAAGACTTCGAAGACCGAAGGTTCTGTATACACGAGGGTGAATCAAATATAAACGAGACTTATTTTTTAAAAAATATTTTATTTGAACTAGAATCAAAAGAATAGCAGATTATTTTTCTACATAATCTCCTAATTTAGAATGAAGTTGGTCGTGCTTCCAGCCAATTGCGCACATAGACCTCAACCTCCTCATCGCTGTCGAATCTATGCCCTCCCATGGCTTCCTTGAGAGGACCGAATAGGTGATAGTCGCAGGGCGATAGGTCAGAGCTGTAGGGAGGGTGTTCAACTGTGAACGATGGCAATTTCTGCTCAGTTGTCAGAAGGCGAGGCACCCACCTTGCGCACACGTTACGAAACCCTATCTCCTCTGTGATGATCGAAAAAGTGCTGCCATAACTTATTCCAATCTCAGATGCAATCTCATCGATGGTCAGCCGCCTGTCACCCTCAATAAATTATTGAACGCGGACGATGTTCTCGTTGGCGATGCTGGTGCGAGATCGGCGATCATGGCTCTCATTTTCAACATTATCACGACCCTCCACGAACTTTTTGTGCCGTGCGAACACTCTAGCTCGTTACAGTGTCTCTTCCTTGAACTGCGCAGTTAATCACCTCAGGATTTCAGCCGGTTTTACACCTTCCGTAGCGAGAAATTTAATGAGAATTCGCTGCGCAATTGACGACGGCACCTCCTCCTCAGACATTGTTACGACGGGTACTGACAGGAACGAACGAAATCGCCCGTCTGCTTCCCCCACTCCTGACATCCCTACCCAACACCTGACGAAGCGAGAACTCTCGCGCGTTAATATTGCGCGCCCGAGATCAAAAGTCTCGTTTATATTTGATTCACCCTCGTATAATTATCCACGTTTCGAATGAAATGATAATTTATTGGTGGAAGATTAGAACTTCGTATCTCAACTACCTCAATTTTTGCAGTCAGTCATTTATTTGCAGTACTAATTCTTTTACCTGGTTGTGAGAAGGAATAGGAAATTAGGCTACCCTGCAATCACTATGACCTTTATGGGAAGCAGATTCCTTCTTGCGTGGTGTCTGGGGATTGTACGCAATCGGCTTTTCATCATAAGTCTTGATCTGGCTAAAAAATATTTCATATGATCCCTCGGCAACAAGGAAGAGGACACCTTTAGTCTTGTATCCTCTCAATTCATGCAGAACCCATTTGTCGAGTTTTTTAACTTTCTCAATACTATGCAGATGATGATTTATGGTTGCTCTTGATATGATCGGATATGAAGTCAATAGATTTCGTCTTAATTAATGCTCAGAATCGATCGTACAAGGACTTTAACTTATAACTTTAAATTTATTGTATTTCCCTAAAATATCGATACCAATTTTGCACAACTCGTTTATCATAGGTATTCTTGTCCAGCCCTTGATTAATTTTGCTTGTCGCTACTTTTTTGAATTGAAAGAGAAAGTACTTGAGTATCCTTCGTTGAGAACATTTTCGTAAAAGAACAAATATTTGACCAGATAAATCCTGTAACTACGTTACAAATACGGCTAGTCGCAAACCCGACATTTCACGCGGGACCACTTGGTATAAGCTGACAGATGACACCAGATGCAAGGCACTTTTCAAATACAAATGTTCTTCCTGGATCATTAAACTTTAACTCGTGTACTGTTACGGGTGACTTTACTCATCATTCTTAAGATATCCTCCCCACAAAAGGAAACAAATCGTAGAAATCAGTTAAAGTTACCTCCCCGATATCATTTTTTTCATGAGACGGTTTTTGAACCGCTTCAGTGGAGTAGTCTGCTCTATGGCCGATGACTCTATTCTATTAAAATTACAAATTGATAGGTGAATTTGCAATTTGTGTCCCAACTACTCATTAATTGCTACGACACATGTAACCTTCCCTCTCAAATTTAAATTCGTGCTCATTAAGGATTAAAATGAAATAAGGAGGAGGGAGGAGTAGTTGCTTGAAAGTCATGTGGCCCTAAAACGACTCTAAATATCATATGAAAGACTTGATGACACCAATAGTTCAGGGATAACTAGCCACGTAGGAACTGTACCTTTCCAAAAGTCCATAGAGCGTAGAGCATAATTGATGACATTCTATGAGATCGGATTATCAAGCAACTTAAAGTGGACATTTTCCAACCTGCAGCATCGGGGAATTGCACAAAGTATCTTTTCAATTAAAGTGAAAGTTCCAAAAGACGACCCTGTAGTTTAGCAAAGGACTACTCGACGACTGAGAGATGCATTTTATTGACGTCAGACTACAAAAGAGCCTATCTAACATGGCATTCTGATCATTTCTGAATCGTTTTTACCAAATTACATTCAAACCGTGAACGAGTTGTCCAGCTTCGCACATAATTTGATGTTCTATTCGTTTAATCATTGCAAATGATGTAACCAACTGATTCGACCAGCGAAGTCGTCCTTATTTACGCATGCGCACTACAGTCAAATCTCATCTGTTGCCAGGTTACATTGTGGCTATGTTTTTATTTGCACTAAGGTGGTATTTTCTTTTTTAATAGAAGAATTCTATTCATTTATGTATGTGAAACAGTGTTTTGATTTTTTAATATTTTCTAAAATGTTGATAAAGTTTACGTATCAGTGAACTATTTAAGAGCCGATACAGGACGAAACTTGGACATTTAAGAAGTGTTTGACACACAAATATCATTAAATTGGTCTTGAACCATTTGAAGCTACTGCTAAGGTGTAAAAGATGGTCGCCTATGTACTAGTTGTTTGCTAACTTGTATCCCAAATGAAATTGGGCTAAAAAGAGAACTAGACGTTCCTTTACCGAATAGGAGGTATAGAATTCATGTTGACTTGGTGAGAACTATCTTATCAAGACGTAACAAAATTTCACTAACGTTGAAATAACTAAAATGTAGATATCAAGCTTTGATCAGCAAATGAAATTGCTGCAATTCTTTGGATCAATTATATTGCTGTTAAAAAGAAAAGGGTAGCACAGTAATTCAGGCATAATTCAATTTTGTTTTATTCTAATTTGTTTTAGTCTGCTCTATAAATCGTCTGAGCCCATTCTTTCTTGTTAGGTGCCATTCTAATCCCCTAGTTCCATGCCATTCCCATATCTCTTAGTATACCTACTAATTTTTCGTAGTCTACCTCTTGGCCTTTTCTGCTGTGTTCTTGCTTGCCATACTTTCTTAACTGTTCTCTCCTTTCCATTCGTGCTAAGTGACCGAACCATTTTAATCGTCTTTCTTTATTATTTGCATTTCTATTTCTTTTCTTGTTTTAATATTTCTTACTCTATCTTTCTTGGTTATTCCCATTATTCCTTTAAGAACTTCATTTCTATTGCTTGTATTTTATTTTTAATTCGTTTTGTTGTTAGTCTTCCTTGACACTTCTTTTTTCTTATAAACAGGTCGTTGCTTCAACCCTGTTATTTAGTTTCGCCTCTGTGGTTTTCCTTTCCTGCATTTTTACCTCTAGGTATTCAAATGTTTCTATATTTCTTCATCTTCTTTTCCTATCACCATAGCTAAGTTATAATGAAGATTATCTTTGTTCTTGGCATAAACCATAAAATCGTCTGCAAAAACACTCTGTTATTTCCATCAGTTCCATGTTGCAGTAGTCCTCCTTTAGTTTCCTAACTTTCATCTTTATTTCCTTCATAATATCGTCCATTATTACGTTGAATAGTACTGGGCTGAGGACTCCTCTCTGTCTTAAACCCTCCGTAGTTATAAATTCTTCTGATCTTTTTTATCTTAGCAGACTTCATCCTCTATTTGTTCTAGCATACCTTTATCTCTGTTCCATCTATTGGTATCCGCTTTTTACTTGTCCTTGTTTCCTTTCCTCCTCGGCTGTCCTCCCAATTTGTTTCTCAATTTCTCTTTCTTGTTTTGTCAGATCGATGTTGTATATCCTGTCAATTTCAGTTCTAGATAATTTTATCTTGCTCTTCATTATTCCACTTCCTCTTCGAAACTTTCTAACTTTATTAGATATGATTTTGGTCCCATTCTATATGCTTAGTTTAATATTGGCTTCTATCTGAAGTTTTCCTTAAGAATTTTTTATCTCGCCATTTAACTCTCCTTAATTTCTTGCGTTTAGCGCTAATTCATCCTTTTACTGCTATGTTCTCTCTTCTCCTCTCTTTCTCTAGTTGTTTTAGTCTGTCGTTTGTTTCGCGAAACCGCTTTTTAATATCTACGTTATCTTTTATTGCCTTGTTTTCTTTCTTTAATAATTCATTTTCTTTCTATATTTCTCTAATTTCTTTAGTATACCTAATTATCTGTTGTGGCATAACTAGTATCTTATCTATTTTGTCATCATTTTTTGTAGGCTTTTTACTAAAAGCTTTTGATTTCTCCTCACTGTGTCGTCCTTCTACTTTTTTCTCTCTCCATTGATTCGTCCTTACTGTACATGTTATATGAATGATTTGCTTATTTATTATTAGATTCCCCCATTACCTACTTTTTACTTTACTCTAAATTCCTATCCAGTATTTTGTTGCACCGCTTGTGACCGCGAATATTGTATATCTCTGTTCTGTCGATCGCGTTTATCAGCCCGGGTCGACTCCTCGAAGGCCGATAAAAAAGGGTTGTCATATTTTGAGGAAGGAAGATTGAACGAGTTCATCCTTCAGGATTCACCAAAGAGTTAAACTCAATAGATGGAATGCTCTTAGGACACCATCTCCGTCATCTTAATTAAATGGCTATTGTTCTAAACCTTGGTGCAGATAGGCCAAAAATTCCAACGCTCCATTATCACTATCAGTTTAGGGTATTTGTAACAGACATTTCCTTATCGGCAATGAAAATTGGTGTTTTCACACCAACATAAAACAGAAAAAGCAAGCAAAATTTCCAACCAAGTCAGAGATTCGTCCATTCAAGAACGCGATGTGCATTTGGTGGGATTAGCAAGGTATAATTTACTAAGATATGTTTGAAAATAACAACGTTTACATTGCAAAGCTTCACGTTCAACAACTGTCAGCTTAACCAAGTATTTCAGCTGATATGGTACGACGTGCTTCTTCGACATGAAAATGTTCACCCCATGTCGCTTATCTGACAACAAATGCAACTCAGTAGCTTGCCTAGGAGGTACCATATCCTCCTGATTCAGGCCCTTAACTTATAACCGTTTTCGCTCACTCTCCAACCATCTACGAATCAACGATGTGGAACTGAAAACGTGGCGCAGCAAATTCCTCTAGTCAAGCCCTGGTTACTTTTATTATCGAGATATCAATGAGCTAGTGGAACCTTGACAAGAGGCGCAACAATGAAGGGAGGATTGATTGGATTATTAAAATTTTTGATAAAAAATATGTAAATATTAAAATAATTGGAAAGACCAATACGACAGTACTGACAGAAAGGTTTTTAATTGCCCATTAACTTTTTTAAACAAACGGTGGTTTAATTTATTTTTTGCCTTATCTAGTCAGAATCAAACAGCTCGTTATAATGGACAACGGTTGTTCGGATTATATTAAATCTATATCCGAATTATCTTTATGTGGACTTAATTTAGTCATTCATCACGTACAAATAATTGGTTGTCTGATGTTACCTACAGTCATTCAAACTAATTGGATGAGTAACCGTAACTTGGTGTACATTCTTATCGCAGTATTATATTCGAGTTTCTAATATTCATATTTTGAGTTTTTCTCCGTAATTTTATATATAAAAAATCATTTTTAAAAGTAAATTGTGTAATATTTGAATCAATAAATTTGCAAACCCCGTTGATTTTTAATAAACTTTGTCTTACGTGGTGTCTTCAAAAAGTTCGGTAAATTAACCGGTATTTCAATACTAACATGAGTTAGGTGTGCGTGCACGCACATGACTATTCAGAAACACTTTCAGAAGCGCCACTTAGGGTGAAGTGCAAGTGCTTATCTATTCTGCTACAAACTGAAGAAATGTTGGTGTAAATGTATCGGACGAAAATCGCAAGCAGAAAATGTGCTTACGACTGGTTCAGACGCTTTTGCGACTGCAGATGAGTTACTTTTGGATCAGTTATAGACAAGCATAGCAAGCGACCCGAAATCGCTGTTATTTACAATGCTACGCAAAGAAACAGGCTAATCTACTCGAATCTGCGCTGTAATCTTTGTCTGTTTACAACACTAATTTCCCCAACCCCCGCGCACTTATTGCAAGTTTGCAAGTCTACGCGGGAAAGAGTCGTCTACTACTCGAAAATCTCACTATTTTATCCTGTGTTTGTGGAGATTTCCACCCACTCGTAATTAGCATTATCTCTGCTCTGGACGCGTTTCAGGGGAGCAGAACATATCAACTTGGTCCTCTGATAATTTCCGGATTTTGACGACGTAAGACCCAGAGTTACCATGACCAGTACTAAGCTGAGCGGTGTGCCAATTGGGGTACTCTGCTGCTTGTCGCACTGTTTTCTCCACTTGCCATCTCCGTTCTCATTTTGCTCCTTTCCTAGTTCGTAACCGGTTTTTCACGAGTTCCATGGAACAGTGTCGAAAATTTGCTATCCTGCTTGTGAAGTTGTCTGTTTGACTAGTTGCTCCGCACGTTTGTTTTCCGACAAACTTTTTTGACCACACCACATATATCAAGTACTATGGGTAACAAAATTAGATGTAAACAAGATGTTTAAGTTTACTGTTTATGCTGTCGACCTGATAATGGGCTAATTATGGTGGAATGCGATTTTACAAAATGTAAAAACATTTCTTATAGTGACAAACATAAAACTGAATTTTATTCGTTGCTAATTGTTCAGAAAAGTCACAAATACCTACATTCTGAAGCAGGCTCCATTCAAGCACACATTATGATCTCAATATATCTAACCTCAAAATCGCGTAAACTGCGCTAGTAATCAATTTAATTTTCATTTTTTCGTATGAAAGTTTATTTCACCCAAAAAATTACCATTTTAAATTGCGGGGGTACATCGTTAAATTTTTTTAAGGAAGTAAGGGACTATTACATCACCTTATTGGGAGTTAATTGACTTCATCTTTAAATATGATTTTTCGACTAAGCTAAGGATCTACCTTATGTTGCTTTAAAACCCAATTTACGAATTGTCGACGATGAGAATGATCAACAATCTGACGCTGTTGCATTGGATGCATTTTGTACACACGAACGGAGCTTCTTGGAATGTCTAATTGTTGTGTAATACATGATTCCAAGTCGACATTTTCAGATTTGTAGCGACACTTTGACTAACTATGACATTATTTTCATCCCACTCTGATACTAACGATCCAATTTTATCAAATTTTTTGGTTGATCTTCAGACAGTTTATTCAGTTGGTGTACTACTTTTGCCAAACATTCTACAGATTTTATTGAATCTTTTCAAGTTGTTAGACGATATTTGGCAATCAAAAATGCTAAGCTACTGCATGAGCAATCTTTACATGACCAAAAGTTTGGTGTGTTTGGGATTCACCTTATTAGTCCAATAGTATTCAACTCTATGATCATTATAAACGTCTATCCAACTTTGCTGGAGGAATTTTATTCTAAACTGATAGAAGAGAGGCGAAATATTGCCACAGCAGAATGGGCATACTTGTTTATATGTCTTAGAAGTAAATTGCTTTGCTCGTGACATTTTTACACCAAGTAATTGACAGGTGTTTGTTGAGACGTACACAAAAGTGCTTGGATGCTGGTGATGTGCCTTGTTAGTACCTACTTTGAAGGTAACTAGAGATACTTCTTTTCTTTCATTATTAATTTGGTCTCAGAACAATTTAGTTGGGGCGGGTCGGTTATTCGTGCCCAACCCTGTATATACGTTTTTATAGCCGATTATTTCATTTTAATAACTACAGTCAAGAGATTGAATATAAATTTCTTAAGTTTTTAAATTTAAAATATGATTAGGGATTTTCCTTAGTGTAAAGAGATAGAAACGAAAGAAATGCCTGTGAGTCCTTTGTAATCACTTAGCATTTGTTTTCTTCAGCCTACTTTTTGGTCTCTCCAGCTACTTCACTACCCTTCAGTTTCTCGGGGTAGTGGAGCGCATCACACTGAAAAGCAAAACACATGTCTAGTCTTTCCCAACATAACCCAAGGCCTTCGACAACGGTCTGATGTGTAAGATGGTCTCCTTCTCGAAAGAAAGTTCTGTATCAATTTCGTCCTGTCCTCGGTGCTATACAATCTCTGCACCCGGCATATGGCTGCGACGTCCTCCACTACACTAGTCCAGCATGTACATGACGGTGCATTACAAAACGGTTCCAGGAAGAATTGGACTTCCTAAAAAATTGGTGAAAAAGATGGAGAACAGACATCAACTCAAAGAAGAGCTAAGCGTTCGTGTTCTCCACTAAGAATTTAATTATTGGTGAATTAACCAACCACCCGACGAATCTCAAGATCTTCGGAATGGATATACCCTAGAAGGGAAAATCTACTACTTTGGGGTGGAGTGAAAGCTGATCTAGAGCTCATACATCGTTAGGGCTCGCTCCTACAAGATGATCAGCCACCTTATCATCACATATATGCTTCTAGTTTAGAGTCGGGCTGGAAAAAATTACGTGAATAAGCTCCAGGTCATTCAGAATTGGGTCTTATAATTCACCTTTGATTCTCTGTGGTGAAACCACGACCTCCATCGCGACTCTGATCCAGGAATTTATCTCCCTCGCCGCTCAAGAACTTTACGTCTGAATACAGAATACAGAATACAACCACTGTAATGATAGAGGTGTCTGTTATAAGCGCCCAAAAATTCACCATGCATGCTAGGATACATAAAAAGGACTGTGTTTAAGGGTTGGACCTAAGAACTTCAAGTCTCGTCAGTGAAATCAACCTCAACGCTAACTAACCTAGAGTTTAGAAAAAAATACAGCCCAAACTTCCATCACATACTATCTATATATTTAGCCACTCTTTTTGAGCTTTGTTGTAAGTTAAATTTACAATGTATGTTATGTACATTTTACCCATTTAAAATTATCATTAAATTCTGAAACTCACAACTCTCATAATAAGCCCATTAAACCTTTTCTTTCTAAACCCATATGTAGAAAAGCATCGCTAGATCAAAGTCCGGTTCAAAGCTAACTCGAGTTTCTTTTAGTAGGGTGATAAATCATCTGGATGAAATTGTTTTCTCATTATTGGTTATAAAACTGACTAGAAGTGGAACATGTAGGTAGTTTTAATATGTAAGGACAGGACTTAATGGCGTGCTTTAATTTTCAGTTGCAGTGTGGATCGCCGGCTTAGTGGCGGCGCTGGGGGTGGCCGTGCTGGGCATCTTCTGCTTCCTGAGCGTCCTGCAGCTGGCCATGATCAGCTCCAAGGAGAAAGTGATCCTGAAGTACAGCGCGGTGCTCATCACGAAATTGGCCCTCGGGCTGCTTGCCTGTAAGTTCCCTGTAGTGGCCCTAAGTCGAAATTATGTAAAGTGAAAGGTTAGGGGTTACAGAGAAATCTACCACCTCCATTTGAAAAGTCGTGGTGAGAAATATGTTGCGTAATGGATATCACTAATTTTATATAGAGTGAGTGAAGCAAATCATTATAATACTCTAATTATCAATTTGTAGGGTGCTGCGAAGGCTGAAGATAACGCGGAATTTGTTTATCTTTTATTTAAAAAATACGGGCTGGAGAAAAAGCTGAGGTGCAACATTTTTTCCTTTACTTCTTCTTTTGGTGATTATTTCTTCTTTTTTAATGGACTCAAATTTTCATTTGATGGAAGATGGAATGTTTATTGATTACTTAATTCAAATAAACAAAGTCTGGATGAAATTGTTTCACCAAGTGGAGAATAAAGGAAAATAATTCACATGAAAATTTTTGCCCTTGCCCCTCTACCCTAGTGTTTTCCATTGCTAATGGGTAATTTGGTTGACTTGGCTTTGTTCAACGTTTAAGAGTCAAGGAAACTCGTAAGGTCTAAATCGTAGTTCTTTTGAAGACAAAAATTGTCAGCTTTGTAAATAAAGTTATTTGGAGGAACATTCTAAAGGACTATCGAAGGAGATCTAAGACTGTATTTATTCACCGTTCATTTAAAAACTAATTTGTCTTCATAGCAAAATATACTAATTGGAGACTGCTACTTACACATTTTTCCAAAGTTTCTTATCGAGTAAAAGACATGATATGACATCGTCAGATCCCTTTGTACGTTTGCGCCCTGACTTTAGTGTAAATTTGTGCAACGTGCTTATTTTGCTTATAAAACTCGTCTGCGGTCTATCTAGCATATTTGACAGCCTTTTGTTGTTCTACATTTTGCAATGTATATAGATGTAGATTGGGTACCTGGAAGTTTTCAGGTACGGAGTGCAAACCCCCCCTCACGCAACCTAGCCGCCTGCCACAATGTCGTATGTCAAAATAAGCTGCAAAATAGAAGGGTTGAAATGCATTGTAGATGGAGGGCACATTTTATTAGACTGAACAGAAGCTCCCCCCTAAATAATTGGTATAAAACAATTCGCGAACTCGCGAAGGGCATTCAAAAACGCCAAAGTTCAACTATATGTTTCTTTAGTGACTATAGCGTACACTACAATTTTCAAAAATCTTCAGACTACTGTGACTATGAATTACATTAAAGTCTTCGGAATTAGTTATACAGCGCAAGATGAAATTTCCGTTTTTCAAAAAAAGGTACGTACACTAATACTATCCCATCAGTTTTATATTAAATTGGATTCTGACCTTAGAATGTGTCCACGTCTGTGGATGTTGTCGGGAAAGGATTGTTTCTTCAAACTTTGGTTGTTATTCAAATTGAAATCACGTCAAGGACTTCTAACTTAGTTTTTTAGACTCTGTCGGTAGCGGTTTTGACTTTGGCGAACAGACTTGTACTTTTTTTGGTCGTGAGCGAATACAGAGATCACATCAGCGCATTTTCGGATTTTCTCTTTTGACTCAAAAAGTTGTTACATAGTGATAAGAACTTACATAACATATAGCGGATAGAACACGCCTGTTGCCAAGAAATTATTTATATTCATGAACTAAGAAGATTTTTCTTAACCAACTCATCGTTGAAAGCTTACTAAGACCCATATAATTGTTTTTAGTAATGAGTAACTGTGGTAATAAATACACCTATGATATAAACCTTAGAAATCAGCAACTCAAGTATGTACGAACTCCATGCGATGATTTATGTTTGTAAGTTCAAATATCTCCCTCTAAAATTTATTTAGAAACTTTTCTTACTGCCCTAAAGTACATGGGATACTAATATGGTTACTGCTGACTCATTTCTATTTAAATAACACAGGCAACGGCGGTGATATTGTCCTCCCAACTAGAGAAAGCCTCATCCAAGTTGCTGAAATTTTCTTCTTCCAGGAAACCACGCTCATATTCGTAGCCATACATGAACAGTCTTATTTCAACATGAAAGGGGTTTTCTTATATAATAAATAAGCATAAGAATTGGTCTTCACAGCAGTACTATGGTGCGAATATGGGGCCAGTAGGTCGAAGAAAGTATTCATTCGCGAAAACCGGGGTTAGGAGCAACTTCAGGACAACCAGCCGGAAGAATTGCGATTACAGACCGTAGCAGACCATTAGACGCCATCGACTGTCTACACGACACGACGCTATTTTTTGGGACTACCAGCGTCTGTAAACTTATGGGTACCATATAATCGTCTCTTCTGATGAATCCAGATTTTTTAAGCCAAAACGATGATATGATATTAATACGTTATAAATGCGCAGATAGGGAGCAAGAAGACTGCGTTTGTATGAGATATACAATGCCAATTACGGGTATAGGGATTTATCAGTTATAATAGCAGGTCATCTCTAGTCAAAGTTCCTTTCTTTTAAGAGGTAGCCCAAGTAATTTTTCAACAAGATAAAGCTCCGCCACACATGATACGTAACACGTTAAACTTCTTTTAATAACACAGAGCAAAAACTCCCCCATGACCACCCCTGATTGAAAATGTTTGGAACATCATTGTGCGAGGGGTACAAGAATCTGGTTGAATTGTGGTACCGTGTCAGTAATGAATACAATGCAGTCGATCAAAACACTATTCGTTCATTGTTTCACTCGATCCAAGAGTCCAAGGTGGGGCTATACATTATTGTATAACTGTAAATGATTATGGGTAAATGTTTTCTAAATGTAACCGTTTCACACGTCATATCAAGCACCCTCTCTTGTCCACTGCTGGACATAGGCCTTCTCTAGTGTCTTCCATATCTTGGACAGTTGCTATCCGTTTTGACCCCCCCCCCCACAATCCATGGGACTGACTGACTTTTGATCAGTGTGGGATTGTGGACTAGGAGCTCTATCCGCCTGGGGTATTTTTATTCTTAAAATTAGCATTTCCATTTAGAGGGTGTTTGGCATTAAAACGCCACGCTTTCCAGGCGTGTTAGATAGGAAAGGTAAAGGAGGAGGGGAGGGGGTTTGTATTTATGTGTTTGTTGGGATTGCAGGTTGTAACATAATTTCTCCCGGTATTTAAGGATGGGGGTTAGTTGTGAAGCCCCTGAAGTAGACTTGACTCCGTCGGGCTCACGGAGTGCGTCTACCTGCTACCTGAAACCGTTTATTTGTCTTATACTATTAAATAGGTAACTCTACGAAAGTTCTTGGCAATATAATACAATAAGTAGTAGTACATTCACTAAATAAATAAAGTGGCTAAGATCAGCTGTTCTATAAAAATAGTCGAGGCAAAATAGTAAAAAAAACCCATAAAATCTTTAAATTTTATCTGGATAGACGTATTGAGATGTTCCAGGGCGCATTCGTTTCGGAAAAGCCTCAGAAAAAAATGCTACCACATATTTTGTTGTTATAATGCGAAAATGCACGCAAAAATGCATTTGATTGACGCATTTTTTGCAGAATATAAAGGATATTTTATTGCTCGCCTAATATTGGCTAAAATAAGCTCAATCCCGTTACTTTGGAATTTTAGGGATCGCTGATCACAAATATGATGCTTAGAAAGTAGCCCGATGCACTTGGGGGACATAATTCTGGGGATGGGGTGATTTTAGAGAATTACCTCAAATTTGTTTGTTTTCCGAGTTTAAACTGTCTGTACAAGGGTTTTTGGGGTCGCTGATCATAAATATGATGTTTACAAAGTTCCCCAATGCACTGGGGGGGGGGGGGGGGGCTTAATCTTGTGGAATTACCTGATATTTGTTTGTTTTTCGGGTTTAAAATGTCTATATAAGGGTTCCTGAGGTCGCTGATAACGATTTTGATTCTCAAGTTAAGTTTCAATGCACCAAAATGAAAAAATGCCCTGAGACACTTTGGGCAAAGGATAGCCTGAGGCACTAGGGTACACGTACAATTTTTTCACTTGAATATGATTCATTTTTAGATTTAGAAAGAAAAACGTTACAATGATTCAATTTTCACAATCCATCTTCTCTGTTGCAATAATAATCTTCCAAATATATACTCATTTTTTATCAGCTAAAAATAAAAAAATGGTGGAAAAGGCATTAGATCCCAAATTCAAGTACTCCCACATCTGATTCTCATTTTTCTTTATCAAACAAATTCTATTGAATAAAACAAGGATCGATTTCCACCCTGTTATTGTGAATAGTTATCGTTGAATTTGAAGAAGCAACTATTTTGAGGAGTTTTAATTTTTAAAAATTCAGATCTTTGAATTGCGTTCCGCAGATTTATTGCATAATCTTAACACCTTCTTCAAATGTACTATAAGAATTAGCTGATCTATGTGCGCTTATACCATTGGCAACATTTATCAAACTACCAACTGATTCCGGGAATGAATCGTATTGCTAAGAAAAAAACAAAAACTCGATAAGACCGAGTGATTTGTAATCCTGTTTAATACTTCCATCAGGGGAATCTTTATGCTGGTAACTTCTGTTGAACGAACAATTTTTAAACATCATATTCGTGATCAGCGATCCCAAAAACTCTTATTCAGACAGTTTAAACGGGGAAAACAAATAAATTTGAGATGATTTCCCAAAATGGCCCCCAGACCTAGGATTATGCATGCCCCCCTCCCCTCAGAGTAGCGGGATTGAGCTTATTTTGGCCAATATTAAGCGAGCAATAAAATATACTTTAGGGTCTGCAAAAAATGCGTCAAATAAATGCATTTTTGCATACACTTTTGCTTTATAACAAAATATATATAAAACAAATTTAGACATTTTTTACTGATTTGCCTCGACTAAAATTTAGTCCTCTTTTCTCTATAAATCCTTCTTGGTATATGACTTTGTCACTTTTATTCTACTTTGGTCAGATTTGCTCAGCGTCTTAGTTGGTTTTACTTCCTCATGTCGCTGTAAATTGTGAGAAACTGTGATTTTGCTAAAGGTTAACGAAGCAACCAGAAAAATATGGTTGTTTGTTATGTATTTTCCGCTTTATTAAAGTTTACTGCTATTTCCAAAATACTAGACATTCCAAAGAGATGTACCTCAATAAACTGCCATAGACGATTTTTTAAGGTATGTTCTAGATCTAAATACTTATTTTTTACGTTTATGTATAATGAAAAACAAATTAAGTCATCTATTCTGAAGAAAGATTCAAAGCAATTGTTGAAGCAACACTATTTGCCTTCTCCACTCATCTGGCATCTGAAAGCTGTCTTGCTTTACATTGATACTACGCAGCCTTTCAGATATAATAAAAAGTAGCATACGAGGAGTGGTGCCTATTGGAATTCAATTGTTCCATTTTAGCCAGCGAACAATAACCACATTTATCGCCCGCTAGTCATGCAAAACATATATTGTCGCCACTCGGCTCAGTGATTATTGCAGTGCAAATAATTTAAATGCGGCGATTTGCATGCAGGCTATCCTTTGCATTAATTCGCCCGCCTACAGTGGAATTAACAGGCGCAAATAACGGGTGCACAATTATGAAATGCTAATATCAGATACTCAGGGGAGTTTTTTCCGTTCCCTTTGTCACAATTCTTGGAATTTTTATGAAAACTAATGAGCGTGCTCGATAAATGGTATAAAGTATACCTGTCGAGACATTTTATTGTCATAACCAAAGGGAGTACAAATACGTCTCCGCCGTTTGACAAAAGATGGCCGGTAAGTTATGGTTGAAATTGTCAGATGTAAAACGTCATATTGTAAGGATACATGGCAACACCTTAACCTTAAAATATTAGCGATTTTGTATCAGCATCACATAATTTTTTTCGTGCGAAAATGTCGAGTTTTGAACCGAATAAGCGTCATTTGCGGGAACTTTTGATCTGCAGCTGCGGAGCATCGATTGCTTGTAGAAGCTTATGGTGAGGCTGATTTAAGCGAGAGAAGTTGTCGTGAGTAGTTTCATAAGTTTAATAACGGTGAGTTTGACGTCGAAGACAAAGAACGTAGCGGAAGGCTAAAAGTGTACGAAGACGCGGAATTGAAAGCATTATTGGAGGAAGATTCCTGGCAAATGCAAGCAGAACGTCGAACGCCGATTTTGCACAAGTGAAATGCTGCTTGCCAAGTATAAACGAAAGGTTTTTTGCATCGTATAGTCACTGGTGATGAAAAATGGATCCACTACGACAACCTAAAGAAGAGGAAATCGTGGGGACCACGTGCCCATGCTTCAACAGCGACAGCCAAGCCGAGTATTCATGGAAAAAAAACTCATGTTGTGTATTAGGTGGGATCAGCTTGGTGTCGTGTATTATGAGTTGCTCAAATCGAACGAAACCATTGCTAGGGCTTTCTACCGACCACAATTGATGAGATTGAGCCGAGCACTCAAGAAATAACGCGCCCACTGGAGTAGTACTCCAGACACGACAAAATTATTCTCCTGCATGATAATACTCGTCCACATGTTGCGGCGCCGGTCAAAACCAACTTGGAAACACTTAATTGGGAAGTCTTACCCCACTCTCCGTATTCATCAGACATTACTCCTTCCAATTATCACTTGTTCCGATCGATGGCACATGGCCTGTTTGAGCAGCACTTCACATCATGTGAAGATACCAAAAATTGGGTCCATTCGTGGATAGTCTAAAAAAAAATGAAGCGTTATTCCAACGCGGTATCCGCGGTATGTTGCCAAAAAGATGGGGAAAAGTAGTGGCTAGCCATGGACAATACTTTGAATGAAACATAAGATTCCGTTGTTTCACAATAAATGCCTAATTTTTGATAAAAACGGCGGAGACTTATTTGTACTCCCTCTATTTTGAGCCATATATACTTAAAGTGACTGAGCAGAAAAAGTATTAATGTCTTTGGAAAGATTCGTATGGTATCCGAAAAAAATATAGGTCCATCCAGAAAGAGTTTTCAAAAAATGTTTTATGACATTGCTAACACCTCAAAATTCTTCAAAATAGGATCCTCCTGCATCAATGCACTTTTGGAGACGGTCTTAAGTCCGGAAGGCTTCCTGGTAGGCCTCCTTAGGGATGTCCTTGAGGCTGCAGTGACATTCTCTTGGATGTCCTCAACCGAGTCCCAGTGCTTGCCTAAGCACTTTTTCAACGCGGAAACAAAGAAGTCCGGAGACAAGTCCGGGCTGTAGGGAGGCTGGAACCACGCGAGTTGAATCCAGGCCAGGTACTTGTCACGATGATGTGGGCTCGGCGCGTTGTCGTGGTGCAAACTCAGTCGTTTTGATCGCGCTCCGCTTCTGTGACCTTTCTTTTGAGTCTTTTGAGGACTTCCAGGTGAAGGCGGCATTCACTGTGCGTCCGGGTTGTACGAACTCGTATTGGCAATCCTGGCGTCGAAGAAGGCGACGAGCATTGTCTTGGTCCTGGATTGCTCATCCGAGCTTTCTCGCCGGGGTGACGCGGTGGTGTGCCACTCAGCGCTCTGCCTTTTGTCTCCGGATCGTACTGAAACACCATGTTTCGTCTCCTGTTACCACTTTGTTCAAAAACTCCGGTCATCTTCGCACATTTGCAAGAGTTCTTCACCGAACCACCCGGAGCTGTTTTTGTTCGTCAGTCAACACCGCGGCACAAGTTTGGCGCACACCTTCCGCATCGATAAATCCTCGGAAATGACTCGATGTACTGTCGATTTCGGAATGTTTAGGGCATCTGCTACTTGATAAACACTGAACCGACGATCGGCGTTCAAAAATCGCGCACTCGCTGCACGTTCTCGTCAGTTCGGAGGTTGACGGTCGTCCAGACCGAGGTTCGTCGGCCACCTCTTCCGGCCCTCCTTAAATGCTTTGTGCCACTTTTTAACTTGCGAGTACGATAAACAATCATCCTTGAAGGCCTCCTGAAGCATTCCAAACGTTTCGGTAGCATTCTTGCCGAGTTTGAAGCAGAATTTAATTGCGTAGCGTTGATCGATTTTTGAATCCATCGCGCCGTGTCGAAAATTGAAAATAGACATTCACGGAAACACCCGTCCTGCCGCTCCGAGAGCTCAGAGCCGACTTGCACCGACCGCGTATGGAAGCTAAGACCCCCCACCACCTGCCCCAAGCGTCAGAGCACGCCGGAATGTACACTCGCGTCCGAAAAAAAATAAGGCTCATTTCTTTTGGGATGGACCTTGTATATAGAAAGGGAAAGAACTGCTCGCAACTGACATTTGCTTAGGCGATACGATTTTTGGGGATGCACCTCCATCTGGACAAGATTTGAAGATTATAAAAGATACGAATTTTAGTTCTACCTGTCAAGGACGTACTACTTCATTTAATTGGAAAAAAAAAACAAGAGGTCATGATTATATCAGATAAGAAAAAGGCGGAATTTCAGTAAATGGATGCTAGAAAGTACATTGTTCCAAAGGTGCAACCAATTTCGAGAAAATTTACTTCTTGTAGAAGAACCACTATTAAGAGCTTTTTAAAAGCCAAAGGATCTTTTACTGCTAACGGTTTAGGAGGAATTGAAGAAGAAACAATGAGCACTAGCAAACAAGAAGAAAGTTCTGGTTCTTCAGAACAATATTTGATTTTATGTGATAAGGACAACTTATAACCTAATATGTAGACTGTATGGCTTATGAGCAATTTGCTATTGGGTAACTGTTAGTTTCACGTAATAAACAACTAATGATTGTCGTTGACAATAGAACTACAGAGCTGATATACACTAATTCCTTCACGTCAGAAAATCGTCACCAGAAATTATTATGTGGTTTTAATACAAAAACGAGAAGTACAGGGAATCTGACCACCAAGACGAGATAACTGCTGACAGTAAACGATCTGATTGCAAGAGAAGAGATGTATTCGTCGACGAATTGAAAGAGAACATCGATCAGGATCCTGGGCTGAGCATGACTGACCTAACAATAGCAATGGGCATGGCGAGGTCGATGATCAGTCTAACAGTAAAACAGGACATGCAGTACAAGTCTTTCGCCCTGAGGAACCGCCAACTGTTGAGTGAGAAAAACAAGATGGACAGAAAATTAAAGGCCGAAGCACTGCTGAACGACATCAAGCACGACAGCGCTAGTTTTACGAGATTATTTTCGGGGGAAAGAAACTTCATCCGAATTATTAAAATAACAATTGGATCTTCCAAGATGTTTTTGAAGTGCCTGTTATCGTACGTACAAGGCTTCCTGCCTCTGTGATGGTACTGGGGTTTGTAAGCAGCGAAAGAGATGGTGTGACGCCCCGCTTCTTTGAGAAACGTCTCAAGGTGACCGCCGATAGCTATACCAATGTGTTGGAAACTGGATAGAGGAGATGGCCCCTGGACGGGAGCATTAAGATTCCAGCCCACAAGGCAAGAAAGACCCAGACAAGGCTATACAACAATTTTTTGTATTACCATTGGTCTCCCGGCTTCTGGCCACTCTCCGGCTTCGACTGCAATCATCTTATAGTCGAGATGAAGGTCAATGAAAGACATCACAACATCAAGAACAACTTAAAAGTCTCCATCATAAAGGTAATAACACATATAGACAAGGAGGAAGTTGTGTTGGCCTACAGCAAGTTTAGGTCGTGGCCGCTAATGAGGGCATTAAATAATATAATTCTCATTGCATGTATGTAATTTTTCTTGCATTTTAATATTATTGCCATTGTTTATTTATTTTTCTACGAAGTAGAAATAGATAACATGAATGAAGGGTGCACGAGAGTCAATTAAGTATATATCGGGATTTATTTTTTACCCACTGTGATCTTCTCAACGTTGTAGATGGGTTTGTCTGAAAAGGGTTTCTCTCTTAGGGTACCAAGCACTATCACTACTTCTTCAGTCAGTATTGCGATGTCAAAACTATCCCCGCCTGTGGAGATACGGATTATTAAATTCTTCACAACGAAGGCCATAAAATTGTTTGAAATTTTTGAGAAGACCTGGTTACAGTTCGGCGGTTACATCCTTAAGAAGACAACTTTTGAGACGACGTAACGCACTTCAACTAGCGCACTGAGGAGAATATTCGCATTGTTCGTTGCCTCCTTGAGGACGTTCACCGATTTACGATTACTAAAATTGCTTCACGATAACTCCCGATCCCATACAGTTGCTCCAGCTCGATAAACATTGAAAAACACCCTTCATACAATCAGTAGTATTTATCGTGCGATTATCATTTGTTTAGACCACTAAAAGTAGCACTTCAAGGACAAAGATTTTTTGACGATGATGCTGTCAAAGCGTTCGTGCGCAATTAGGTACTATCACAACATCCTTGATTTTACGATAGCGGGGTCAGTAGACTACCTATTCTTTGAAAAAATATATTTCTAGTTTAAGAGTTTATGTAGACAAATATTTGCTTCAATCACGCTAGTCCTAAAACTACGTCATTTTTAACTGCTTCTTGTCCTCCAAAAACTGTTTAGGGTATGCGTACACGTGGATCTTCTTAAATTGTTACCCCCCGAACTGTGTCCTAAGTATATGCAAAACGTTGCGCAGTGTTAAGCTCTTTGTCGTGAGAAACTTGATGGACATTGGCTTATTATTGGTTTATTTGCTCATTGTTGCAGTCCTTATAAAATATATTATAAATAGCCTACCTGTAAGAAGTCATTTTATCGAGAAGATTTCCTATTCTGATAGATCAAAAGGGTAAACGAATTTGTGTACAAATGCATGACTCATTAGTATGGTCTAAACACAATCACTTTTTCAAAAGTATCCGGCATTTACTAGTATCTAGTATATCAGTACTAATCTGTTTAATAATTGAACCCATCTTAAAGTGACACTATGTATAGTGAACTGAATGCAATTATGACGATGGTATTTTTGCTTGAAATACTCGACATGAAGAGTTCAAATATGAGTGTACATTATGTTACACCGAAAAGTCTAACGCCACAAGCATCAAAAAATGAATCACTGATTCTATCTTGTTCAAACTCAGGAGAAACGGAAACTTCTTCGAAACACACTCAAGTTGATTAGCTAATGGTCATGCAGTTGAGCAGGCGTTCGACGCTCTGGCCAAAAGTCTTCAACTGTAATGTCTTAGAGAGAGTAAAAATCTGGACTAGAACAAAGATATTGATATCATCAAAAATTTTTCATTCACTCATTAATGAATATCGGACTTACACAATTCAAACTAACAAGGTATCATACAACTCCTCGATATAGTTAGCAGAGTTGGTCCTTCGAATTAATACTCTTAAAACCTAAAATCTGTTTTCTTGACAAGTTGAAGTTAACTCAATTTGGTGATATTAAGATTCCGAGTTGTGATTCCTGAATTCCAGAAATCTGTAATTTAAAAACTGTATGTATCTTATATGAATGCATTGGAGCAATTCTCGTCAGAAAAACATTTCCCACCAATTTTACCGACTTGATCCAACCAAGATTTTACTTTGATTGGGAAAATACTTTTGTTGCTAGGAAAATCTTGACATTTCATTTGAAAAACTCTATTTTATAAGACTCTAGACGGTAATTTCTCGATTGTTACTTAAAGCAAACTATTACTTGATGATGATGACCCCAATTGACTTCTATAAATCTGGAGTAGCTTGACGAACGCTACAGCTTTGGTTTGAAGAAGTCAGACTTTTACGAATGCATCTAAGAAGGACTATTAGCCTTTTTAATAGTACAACAATTGTTAATTTGACTATTGTGAAATAAGTATAGACGTATCAAATCCAATGGCAATTAACTCCAAAGTACAATAATGACATTCGAATCGTCAGACTTATTTTTCGTTTTTACCTTACGACAAGGCCTTATAAGGCTTTGAATCAAAGGATAGTTTTGTGCACAGAAAGCCGAATAACTGATCTATCTGCATATATCATATATGTCATTTGGTTCCTGGGTTTGTGAAGAGAAGAATTGTTCTTGTAACATAATTACTATAATACTAACAAACCAAACTTTATGTGCATTTTCTTACACTATATGACCAAATTTGGATTTGGACACCCCGCTGGTGAAGTAGATATGATTCTTACGCATACTGAAACATCATAAAATGAGATAAAAGTGCAGGTGTACCATATATAGGTCATACATGTGAGTAGAAAATGGGTAAGTTGGCAGAGTTGAGTTGGGTGTCATAGGTTCAGTAAATCGATTTGTGAAATAACAGCCTAAATCAACTATAAATGATGTTATTACAAAATGAAAACGTCTGGTACCCGAAACAAAGTGGTAGGCCTCATAAACTTAATTATTGTAGTCATCGAATTCTGAAGAGAAGATGTCTTCGGTGCTAATTGTCACTCGTGATTTTCAAAATGCCCCTGGTGTCGTGGTTAGCACCAGAATGGTTCATGGGGAGCTAAAAACATGATTCCTCATAAGCTCAATATAAGCACGATCAATACTAATGCCAAACGTTGCTTGTAATGGTGCAAAGCTAACCACCATTAGACCGAGGAACAATCTAAACAACTTTTGTGGGGTGATTAATCTCGTTACATAATCTGTAAATCTGGTGGGCGCGTCTGGATATGACGGATACCAGGAGAACTCCTCTTATCCGATTGTGTTGTGCCAATAGTCAGGTTTGGTGACGGGGGGGGGGGGTTAATGGCTTCAGCCCATTATTTACTGTTTGGCCTAAGTCCCTTATTGTAGTCGAAAGTATTAATGCTGAAATGTAGTGTGATATTCTTGACGACTCTATGCTTACAAATCTCTGGCAACAGTTCAGGGAAGAACTTTTCCTGCACTAACAGGTGGTTGAAGAACTGGAATGGTTTTCACAGAACCCCGATTTTGATCCCATCGAATACTCTCGAAAAGAATTGAAAAGACAGGCCAAATTGCTTTTCTTTAGAGAAGGTGGACCCTATTCCTAATTCTACAAGAGTGGGTGTCCGGATACTTTTGGCCATGTGGTCTATTACTTAACAATAACAAATTCATGAAATGTAAGGTTGACGATTTTTGTATTACTGAAAAGCTTTAACTTATGATTGTTGGGTTAATCTTTAATTTGTAAGGTAAGATATTTTAAGGGAATTTGATGTCATCAAAATTGCGAGGTTGTAAGCAGAAAATTCCATCTGGAATGAAAATTGGGAGAGGCAAGTATCGAAGTTTATTTGCAAATAAAGTAATCGCGTGCTGTACGTAGCTGCCATAGCACCGCGATGTTTCTTTTTAATTTCCGCCCGACTCACTCGCCCATTCATTTCCTCCGCACGTGATGGACGGCGCCTGAAAGGGGCTCCCTGAATGGACTCGCTTTCCACGCTTCCGCGTGCTTTCTGCTAATCTGTGCGTTTGTTGCAGGTCTGCTGGCTATAGCGGCGGCAGGGCTGTTCGCTCTTCAGACCGACGACGCCAACAACGGCTACGAAGTGTCCAGGGGCATGGGGTTCTACATTCAGGTCAGTTCAGACTCGCAACCGCAACTTTTCCTTCTACGGGAAATGCCTTGGGCGGCCTTTCTGCGTGGGTGTTGCTTAAAGTGCCCAGCTGCGTACGTCCTACTGTTCGCTATCGGAAGGAGCAATCACAGTACCAGAGTTTCGCTTTCGCAAGACTCTCATGTTTTAGAGCTGACGAACGGTGAAAGCAGCAGCTATTTGCAATCGATTTGAATAACATTCCGTTGTATGGAGTCACACTTGTAAGAGTGGCTGTAAAAAATTTAAAAGGTGGCTGTAATGGCTGTAGACTGATTCTCATATTGTTTTTCGATGTTTGATTAATTACAAATTAGATGCACAATAGTAAAGTGAAAAAACCCTATTCATTTGTTTGAGATATATTTTCAACAAGATGATGCCACATGTTCTGTTGAAACTATCGCTCTATTGCGAGCGATGTTCAACTGGTCTCTAATATCTTACGACTTGATGCCATTAGACATTTCCCTTGTTTGTCTGCCAGAATCATCGAAAATTTGGTTTGTCGTATTCATTTCACCAATCATTTAAATTACGTTGACCATTATAATGGCATCTAATTTATTGTAAAATAAAATAATGAACACCAGATGAAATCATAGAACCGTAATCGCCACCAGCAACAGTCCCAACTATACGTTATCCATAAAAAAAAGACATGACTACCAATAGACAAACCATACCAAGAAGTAATTTTTTTAAGGGGAAATGGCAAAAGTTGGTGAACTATTAGCTAAAGTAGAACGTTTTTTAAAGATCGTTAATTTTGTCTACTAACAAAATTGTTTATTACTGCTTTTTGGAAAAATCGTTGTGGAGCTCGATCAGTAAGCTTACGATGTGTATATCATCGAGGTTTTAACAAACAGATTTCAGAGTAACAAAGTTTGCTGAAAGTGAAATAGGTTTAGGAGAAGTAATGGAAATTGTATCTAAAGAGTACTTCAATTACGGTGTGTGGCAACGAAAGTGAAGGCATCTCAGAAAGAAAGCTGCGATGAGCCATAGTTCTAATCTTACGAAGCTTTTTTATTTCAATTATACAAACATAAAACTTGTGTGATGTCAGATTTTTCAGTAGAGGAATTTTATTGGTGAGTGCGGCGTTTCCGGCTTGAGTTCGTCTTCCTAGTGCCGTCGGCGCTTCTCATCTTTTGGCTTGTGCTTCTGGACACTGTTCTTTAGGAATAGGATCTTCTTGGTGCCGTCAATAGCTACATCTTTAATAATCTCAGTTCCTTGCAACCTGAAAATTCAAGCACTTCGGAATGTGACAGTCATTCTCAGATCTTGCCTGCAGGAGTTTTTCACAGCCTTTTGTCTCTCTTCAGACTTGCTGCAGTATCTTCTGCTTTGACTCGTTTTTTCTTTTATTTGAAGTTTTTGTATGGACATTGTGCTCTTCGGAAGTGTCAGCAGTTGCTTCAAGCGCAAGTACCAGGCTTTTAGCAGAATGTATGCTATTACGTATTTCCCAAACAGACGATGCACACTAGTGCACGCAACTGTGACTACTTTCCTTGGTGATGCTGTTACTCAATTGTGTGTTGACCATCGGTCTTAATTGAAACCTGCGCACAAACTCTTCAAATCACTACATAAAATGACCTTGGTAAGCAGCATCGCTTTCTTCGCTCGCTCTGTTATCAGTCTAAATAACGGCCAGGCTCTGAAGGCTCGCTTATGCAATCTTGACATTCTTGTTTTAATGCCAGCCATTGTGGAAATCTGTTGACTCTTTGACAAGCTGCTGTTTACAATAAATATTCAGCATTGGACACCGACTTGCACAACTAATTTTTTTGGTTTGGCCTTTTTGTTGTCTTCTTATAGTTCTTTATTTCTAATCACAATTCTCTTGCTCTTTCTATTTCGTTTTCGTTATTTCCAAATAAAGAAAGACAGAACCTTACATTCCTCAATATGCTCTATACTTTAGGAATTAAAGAGATTTTATAACAAACACATGTACGTAAAGATTTTCATATTAGAAATCTTTAGATAATAGTTGTTAGGTTTTCCCAACATTTCATTATTTCAGTTCGGACTTTAATGAAAATTAGGCTAGTCACTCAACCTTTCTACCAAGATTTCTTCGTTGTCAAAATTTATTATTTTAGATTTTAACACAGGATGAAACGATTATTATTTTTTATGTTCCATTCGTGGGTGAAAGTCCAATTTATATGAGGTTAGGAGGTTTAAGAGTGGGGGCAGTTTAAATTTGAAAATCTTATTTTAAAATTTTTAAATGTCTCACCAAGACTTTTCGTTCCCTATAATGGTGGTAGAGACGAATTTTGGGTCGAAATTTGATTATATGAGGAGGACAAATTTCAAAATAATACGCTGTTGATTAATGTTTTCTAGCAACTTGGTGTTTGATTCCCTTCGTCTTGTTTCGAAATCTCTTTGTGGTTATAGATCTGATCGAAACACATCAGTTTTGGTATTCATTACCTCCATGCACCCCCTTCATGTAACACTTAATTAGTAATAAATCATCTTGCTTCTTGTTTTTTATGTAGCTGCTGTAATCACCAACGAAGTTTAGGTTGGTCACACTATCTTACTCTATCAGTCTATCTGCATACATGGTAATCGGAAAATGGCTTCGTTTATTAAGATTAAGATGCACTTTACAATATGAATTTGGTGGTTGATTTCATTTGTAATGCAAAATACGCAATTTCGAACAAAGGCACATTTAGTTCACATGTATTTTTAAGTGGTTTCGGTGATAGTACAGTCTACAATCATATATTCAAACAAGAACTGTGAAATAAGTGAAAAAGATGTCGGAGCCAATGCTATTCGACACGAAACGATCTGTATAGATAACAAATTTTTTAAGGGAAATACCTATTAGACGAAGGATACGACAAGACTTATCGCCTTATCGTCTATTCTGTTCAATAAATTCTGAGGAGGGTTTTTCAAAGACTACTAAATATCGATGATAGAATAATCAATAAGCTAAGATATGGAGACGACACGGTGTTCTTAGTAGATAGTCAGGAAAATTTGCAGTGCCTAGTCGTCAGGTACGGAATGTAGGAGATGTAGATTGATGATCAACACTAACAAAAAGAAAAAGTGATGTCAGCAAAAACATGAAGATAGATGGAGGGAAATATTAAAAAGAGTATCAAATGTAACCTAACTAGGTTGTTCCTTGAACGAGCAATTGGATCGTATGAAGAATATAAATAACAAAAAATAAATGTCTTATGCAACAGATACAAACTAAAATGTTAAGATGTTACATATTCTCAATATTACTTTATAGTGCTGGGGCACAGCAGAGCTACCACAGAAAAAAAATGAGGAAGTTTTGAGATGTGGTGTTATAGAAGGATTAGGAAGATATGAGAAATGAGAAAAAAAGCTTCTAGATATAGAAAAAAATGAGACTACTTTGGGAATTATATATAGTTAAAGACCCGAACTAAGAGCTTATAAAACTTATAATGTAAGGCAAAACTAGCGGTAAAGATGTCCACTAAGGCGCCAAACATCTTGGCTGAAGAATATATGATAATGATCAAGAATGTTAGCAATCACACTGCTGATACCCGCAGCTAACAAAGTAAAATGGACCAACTTGTTAGCCAACACTTTTTAAGGGTAATGCATCAGAAGAAAGAGATCAAATATTGTCAAAATCGACATTATGATCTTGATCAGATCATTTCTTCGATAAATTTATACTATTATAGTCAATAGTAGACGTAGACTATTCTAGTTCAGAAAATTATTCAAACACTAAAAATGCAGTATTACCATAGACGATAGTGAAATTGAGAAAGCCGAAAATTAAGACTCACACGGGATACTCCATGCAAAAATGTGATATCGACGGACATGAAAATTAAGAGAGTTCCTAAAACTCTTTTTTCGATGTCTTAATCGTCTTATTCGACATTATCGTCCCTTTGAAATTGCTATAGAAAATATTTTTACTGTTACTTCATCGACCACTTTACGTCACTTATTTGAAACATTCAAGGGAGGAGATCATTCAGAGAAAATCATTCTTTTAATATTTAAACGGGAAGAGTCTGCTCCAAATTAGGAAATGTAAATAGGAGGTAAGCATCAAAAGGTTCCGAACCGATTATGTTGGAGGGCTGATGGAAATGAAACAATAGAGTATACTCTCCACATATTTGAACATATTTATTACATCTCGAATTAGCATTTCAATACTCTTAGGAAAACACTCTGAAGTTTTTCCGCAAAACAGTCTTCTATAACTCTTCAAAAAACTGGAAGGTCTTTCTTTAGTTCTGAAAATAGAAAGTGGTCACTGGGGGGTAGGTATAGGCTGTGGGGAAAGTGAGGAAGCGCCTTAAAGGCACAGCTTTCACAGTATCCTGGGAAATTGAAATTATGGGCAGGGCCGTTACTTATAACGCCACTCAATTATACAGTAAGCTGAGGCAATACTCTCCGTTTACCATTATGTCCTTTTCCTTAAAATAAATTTCATTTGAATCTAAACTGATCGTTGCCGCGCTCTTTTTGCCGGTTAAGCTGCTTTTGTTTTCCTTGGCTCTATTTTTCCTGGAATATCATAGTAAAGAATCACAGATTCATCTCTTGTAACAATGGATTGAAGGGTTTAAGAATTGCTCATAATTGGTCACATGTTACTAGCCATTTGGCATTGTTCTTATTCAAATGAAGGTGCTCATGGAGAAGGCGTTGCATGAGCATATTGGAAAACCATAACCTTGTTGTTAATTCTTTTGTTTTTAAACATCTGTCTTGGATCATCTTACGCTCCTCAGGCGGATATTCTCTTCCGAAAGCATTTCAATTGCCCGCCTGCGCGTGGTTCATCTTTGATGCTTTCTCGACCCAAACGAAATTGTTTTGTCCGTCCCTTTACAGTGGAACACCAACGCGAAGATTTATCATACATCATCACTGAGACTAAGTGAGATATGTAATTACGGCTTGGTACTTATTTAGTATAGTTAAGTGCCCTTCTAGGTGTGTAGACATCAAACGATATTGTTAAGCAACTTGGGTCAGTCTGCTAGATTTTCCTGTATGTTGCTTAACACTCAAAGTTTCTTTTGGTAATCTTTAAGAGAAGAAATTTAACTTTTTAAAAATTGTGTAAATTATCTACCCACTTTGCAAGCCGTCTGATGTGTTGAATTCTTGGACTTTGAATGATCTTGTTCTGCATTATTTATCTGATTTCGACTTCATTGTCAAGGAGTTGTAGAGGTATTTTTCACAGAATAGATTACCACATTTGAATAACATTTTCTGTTGGTCTTGACGTTCACTGATACACAAGGGGTGAATATTGAAAAGGTTTTCTCTTTTTCTCTGTCCATTACGGGAATGAATGTGCGTTTCTCTTTTTTATGTATTCTAGAATAGATGACCTTAAAAACCTTTTGAGTACGTAACTCATCAGACTGTTATAAGGTCGATTATAGTTAGTCTATAGATATTTGACCAGTTTTGTGTATGCTATTGAGAAGAACGAGCAGTGTTTTCTTTGGGTGCATTGTTTTCCCATAGCTTTACTATTTTGGTGTGAATTTCAGCTTCGCCGTTCTTTGCTGTCACTTTATTGATATCATGGCCATACATTTCTATCCAATTCTACTTCTTTACAATGTTTATTTGACCAGTTTTTTTTGACCTTTTAACTATTCAATGGATTTTGCTTTTAATCCTGTTTTTCCGAAACTCTTTCTTCGTTAAGAGTTCGTATTTCTTCTATCATCCACTTTTGTCCATGATCTATGTTTGTGCAGGTATTTGTTAGTAATTTTCAATATTGTTTTTTAAGTTCTTCTCCATCAGCTTCAATATCATCATCCCCAGATAATTTCTTGTAGCTTTTATCAAGATTTACCGTTATTTCATTTTTAACTGATTCACACTTAACTTACTAGAGCACTACGTTCCGTTCTCTCTACATATCAATCCAGGTTCAAGGTAAGATTTTGTTTGAAAAATTTGCTGGTGTTTTTAATGGAGATGGTATTTTCCAATTATTGCCACATAACCAGTTGAGACCAGTTATGATACTTTAAGGCTACTAGCAAATCTCCTGTCTAAAGATACTTTTAAGAACAACATTTATTAGGTGAGCAATCATATAAAAAATTATTCATTAAGTGACTATTTTTAAAAAGTTTGATCTTTATTTGTACTTTTTTAGTATTTACTTGACCTCCATACGCATATGGTCCAATAAAACTTTAGGAGGTTATTCTAAAGAGTGTTAAATGAAAAAGTTTGATATAATAGAGCGCAAAGCCCTGTCTGCATTGTATTTATACAGTATGTAGTGTTTAATCAAGGTAGAAGGTATAGTCACGAATCAGTGAGACAATTAAGATGTTCAGAGAACGTTCTCAATTGTAGGACATGGTTTGTTAGCCTGGATTCAGGCGTTCTTAACACAAAAATTGTGGAAACTCGACTTTTTGCTTTGTTCGTGCGCTCTTGCAAATGTTATAATTAAGTCCGGGTTAATAATACCCCATTTACCGTGAGAAAGCAGCGACTCCGATGTACACGTCGCTGATGATGCGAAACAAATTAATATAATTCCGCCGCTGGTTGCGATTGAGATATCGCCGCAGTCGCGGCACAATTGAATTAGCCGTGGTGCTTTTTGTGTAATCCTGTTGTTGCAGTGAATGTCTTCTTATAGCTTGATTTTTGAGAGCAAATTTCTTTTTTGACGCTTTTATTTCTGTGTTTTGCTATTTTCACCACAATGACTGACTAGAAACAATTCCAATTCCTCATAAACTACAATGTAAAGGACAATGCCCGAACCCTATGGGACGCGGCCTATCCGCGTACCACAATCTTAGCTAGTGCAATAAAAAGAGAATACAAAGTAGGTAAAAAGAGAACCAGGGTAACGACCCCCAAAATGCCCTTTGAACTATTGAGTGGCATAGTCTTGAACAGCAACCGCGACGAGACCTTCAAATACATTTCTAACCAAACCATCTTGAAACACTCACCCAAAGTGCACATGCCTCCAATATATGACCCTAAGGATACCGACAACGTACCAAAGAGCAGCAAATAGCACGCCGTGCGCCATCTTTGCTAAGCTACTTCAAATTCCAGAAACCGTCACACGACGCTCGAAACCTGCTAAGTTCGCACCCTGTGGGGTTGGGTCCGTGCGCCTAAGATCACCGCACATTGATAGCGCAGCCGACAGTGAAGCTAATGCTTTTGGTCCCATCGGCATCCGGCGTATAGTTCGCGAGTTAAAGAGCGTAAACTCCCCACCAATTAGCGTCGAGTGTCAGGCTTGTAGGGGGCATGTACGTGGCCCAAGGCCGTATCACAATTCTAACCACATTACTCGACAGATCTTGAAGCGCAGAGAAAAATGAATTTTATGTTCCTGAAATTCAGGGGTAAAAATTAGACTTTTAACTACGATTTGGGCCGACTAAATCCGCATAGACTTTGATCAACTCGAAACAATGATGCGCGGTGAAACTACTTGACTCTTAGCCAACACCCAAGGTGTTGTTACCACGAGGAAGGACGTAGACCTGGTCAAGGGCCCCTTCCAAATTACCCGAAAGGGAAAACCGAAGTTTTTTGATGGGCTAGCTTGCTCTTGTCAGAATATTTCTGAATAGTGAGCAGGACTGAATCTAAGGAATGAGCTGGACGTCTGTATTCTGGAAGATTTCTGCCATGTCCAAGAAACCAAACGACTGACAGTGTGGGGGCAACACCCAACTGTTCTCAAGCCGGAGTAACATTGACACCTATCGGCTTTCTAGTATCAAGCCAACAAGAAGACTACAGTGACTATAGTCCATGCTCTGGGTTGTTACACTTATATCATACAAGCCGTGCTTTACGTACTCTCCACAATAGAAGATTACTTGTTTCAACTGGTATGGACCAAGGGAGAATATAACCATGTAAATTGGTATGGGCCACATCAGCAGCAGCAAAAATGAGCTTATGGAGACGGTTCGGCCTCGTCTTATTCTCGAAATATATATGCTGCTATCTACTCTTCACATCCGATATCACGGCTTACGTTACAATGGAACCAAACGTTTGTTTGTTCTTTCTATCAAGCAATCAAGATCTCGGCAAGGTCCTACAACTAGCACGGCAATGTTACAAAAAAATCTTTTAGTTCTTTTGATCAAACTCTAGGCCAAACCATAAATGCTTAAAGAGCATTGAGTATTGACCTTTGTCATCCTCTTGGACTTGAAGTTTTACAAGACAGACCTGTTGCATCTGCCAGTTTATCAAATGCGATTCGTCTGCCCTTGGCTTTTGTAACACACCACTCGCTGATATCCAACGGAACGCAGTTTCCCGATTTGGTGTTCTGACACGCGGTCTTAACTTCGTTTGGGCATTTCTCGCTCCAAAGAAACCACACCGACTGTCCCTGCCCACGGTTGTCTGCTTTCGTAGTTTTTTGCCTAGTCCATAACTGCACTCGCAGCGCTCCACAAATAACTTCACTGCCTTTCCTTTTGTGCTTTCTAGCAGCGCTGTCTGGTAGCATCAGGTGGCACTACATTTTGTCCTGACACACGCATTTCATTTTGTGGTACAACCGGGGTTTTCAGGGAGAGAACCAATCATGCAGTATTAAAATAATTATTTATAGTTACACCCAAAATTTTAGTACACTATGCTCATTTCAAATTTTTGTCTGTTCTTCAGGGTGATAAACAACTTCTAACTATGTTTATGAGCCTCTCCAGATTTTTTATTGCTTACTATTGGAATACTATTCTCATGAGCTATTAACACAACTATAAGATACTACAAATGACTGGAGAAGATGAAGTGATGAGAAAAGATTACTTCTAGAAAGCTTTCGCAACTATGGGTATCTCAAAATTGACCCTTACGTTTTTGTGTCTTTTTTTTTGGGAAAGGCTTATTGTGTTTTCCACTTTTATCTTAGGTAATTAATATAAAAATTATTGGAATACGTTTTATCAGTACAATACCTCTTCAGTATTTCCTCCCCATTTTGCTAATGTGTTCTGTATTGTTACAGATTGCGCTGATAGTTTTGGACGCTATCCTGTTTGTAATGTCTTTGTACGATGTGATATTCTCGAGAAGAGCCGGAGGGGACCCCACCAAGAGTACCTCGATTCCAGAAGCCACTACTTACGGAAATCCTGGTTATCGAGATCGAGGACCAACCAATGGTATGCTTACTTATAAATATTGAATGATAATAATAAACTACCTACAAGACGGGTTGAAAGTTAAATATTTTGGAATCGTAATAAATGTGCTAGTAATGTGTTTTTTTTCTTTTTTTTGAAAATGGAAGTATTTGTTGTTAGGCCTTGGCATGAAACGGGAAAGAGAAAAAATTCCAATACGTCGAATCGGTTATTCGCAATTCTAGATTTTGAGATGTGTGTGAGATCCAATGTTATGTGTGTGCCTACGTATTGACTGTTTTTACTCAATCCAAATATGATATTTCTATTACAGCTTCGTTTACACTGTACCACAGTTCCCGCCTTTTTTCGTTCCTCCAACATAAACTTTTTTTAAAGATTATTCTTAGATTTTGCTTTTCCCACCTCTTTCCATTCCGTTCTTGTTCTTCTAGTTGTGAAGAAGCTGATCGCTGAAAACCCCCGATATATGTCGTCAAAAAAGTTATGTAATGGGTTTTCTTGCATTTAGATACGTTTTTTTGGAAAGCAAAACTAAGCGGGGAGCTTCTTTATAAATGACAATAGGATAAGTTTGAAAAATTTTTTTATCTATAAATATAAGTCGACAAATTATACCTACGCGGCTCCAGAAACGTCTAATGTATATCACAGCAAACAATTAAAATGAGTTATAACCTCCATCCAAGCTTTTCCTACTGTTAGATGGGATTTTAAAATTCTAGCAGATATATGGACGGTTATGAGTAAAGAAGAAATATACAATAATTTTTTGCAATTATAAACGTGAATCAAATAGAAACAGAAATTTCTTTTTACGGTTTCAGACCGTTATAAGAAAGGTTGCCAAAAATGAATTTTTTCCTATAGGGTACTTCGCATTACCAATTTTTTAGTCAGTATTACGATGTCAGGGCAAGAGGTACCCTTGCCCGTTGGGCAATGGATAATTATCAAGTTTCTCACTGTAGAGGTCATACAACCACAGACACAGTTCGAAGACAATATTCTTAAGAAAACTAAGTATTTTGGAGGACGAGAATAAAAGTCACCGACGTTCCTTAGGAGATGATTCACTGTCTTCCCACCGATTAACAGTTTCTGGAATTGCTTTTGAGACTGGAATAAGCTACTATAGTATTCAATCAACCCGAGACGTTATGTTCCTTTACTATAACCCCCAGTCCTATATATCTACCCAAACTTGACAAAATATTGAGGATTTGTTCTGGACTACACTGGAAGACCCTTCCTGCAGTTTGTTTGTTTGGACTATTAAAAGAAGCACATAAAGATGTAACTGATTTGTTGTTATCGAAACGTACCTGCACGGTTGACCAGTGCCATGACTACTTTTATTTTACGATAGAAAGATCAAAGAACTATCTATTCGTTTGAAAAAAGATTATTCTAACTCTAGAGAGTATGTACTATTGCAACCGGAATTAAGTAGCTTGGAACAATATGACAAGCTAAATGGTAATAAATTATGTGGTATGCAGAGAGTACACAGACAAAATATTGGCAAAAGAAGTTTTATTTTGCATTCTTCTTCCTCGTTAGCCTGTTGTAATCCAATGATGGATATAGGCCTCCCCTTTATTTTTCCACAAGTCTCTGTTCTGAGTTACCTTTGTCTATGTTAAACCTGCTGTCATTGTCAAGTCATCCTTCTAACTGGTTTGTGGACAGCCCACGTTTTTTCTACCAGTCCACGGCCTCCATTGTTGTATTTCTTTATTTCATCGTTCGTCGTAGACGTTTAAGTAAACATTTTTTGAAGAATATTTTAAAGTGCTTTGATTATTGGTATCACCACCTTCTTTTATTAGTTCACCTATTACTCCATTTGCGGTTTTGATGGTCTTTATGTTGAACTCTATTTCTTCTTCACCAATTTCCGGAATGTCTACTGAATTTACGTTTATTTTTTTTAAATTATTTTCTACGATATACGGTATTTTTCTGTTCATGTAGTTCTTCATGGTATGCCTTCGTAGTTCTTAATATCCATTTTTTCTCTTTTTTTTCTTTTTTTTTCTTTTCCTTTTCTATTCTTAAATGCAGTAATATCTGATCTACCTGCTGATCTGCTTATGCTTTTCATACTCTGGTTCTCTTCAACTACTTTTCAATTTGTTCTTCTAATTGCCTTTTTTTATCCTCTCCTATTGATTACTTAGACGTCTTATTGGTTTCTGTATATTCTATAGTATACCACTTCCTTTATTTCAACAGTCCCTTCTGTTAATGAATAGTTCTATTGTTTTTACACTCCAACTACAACTTTCTTTTAAAAGTTTCGTTTCTATCGTTGTTCTTGGGTTGTTTATTCGCTTCTTTTTTTCTAATGTTTTGTTTATTTCTATTTGAGTTCGCAAGATTCTGCCAATGTTATTTAATGGTGTTATGTCTTTAACAATTTCTTTATGCGATGATAATATGTAATCTATTTCGATTTTATATTCTCCGTTAAGGCTAGCCCATGTCCATTTTCTACTGTTTTGTTTTTGAAAAAGTTATTCATTACATATACATCCTGTTTTGCAAAATTAAGGAGCGTCTGTCCACGTTTATTCCTTTTTCCTAGCCCATAAGTTCCGGTCTTATTTTCGCTTGGTTTTTCTTTTGTCTACCTTGACATTAAAATCTCCAATTATGAGTGACTATTATATATTGCTGCTAAGATTTCTTCGTAAAATAATTCAACCACTCATCTTCGAATTTTGGTGTTGGAGCGTACACTTGAATAATCTTTATATTACATAATTTGGATATGTTTAAGATGATATAAGGCACTCGCTTCGATATGGAGTTGTAACATTTTACATCGTGTGCCATTTTATATGTATTATAAAACCTACGTCTCCTATGTTGTTTTCCTCGATTACTGCCTCTCTGTAACACAAATGTTAAGGTTACGCAGTGTTCCCAGATTCTTTTGATTTCAGCTGGTCTTCAAATATCCCAATTAATGTTTTTAAGTCCATCCTATGGTTTGCCTTTTTGTAGGGATCTTATGTTATATGTAACAATCATTAACTTTGTTTTATTATGATGTTCATTTTGGGATTTTAAATTGTCAGTTTGCGTCTCTTCCAGATGTGTGAACATCAGTGTGAGATTCTTGACTAATAGTCCATGGGGGTTCCAAACAGGGGGGTGAGAGTAGCCTTAATTTTTCCGCGCTGTCGAGAAAAGTTGGGAGATGAAATTTCAGTCACCCCTAATATAGGATACCCTCATTGTTGGATTACCGCTCCAACTCCTGTGCTAGTTTTGGTCTGCCCCGAGTATTTCATTTCCTCGGTACCACCCATATCTGGGAGGCGTTCCCCTATCCGCCACCCGGGGAGGCACCTGATGGGGGACTAGCAACCCCGCACAGGATTAACATAATGGCAAATTATGCAAATGCTTATAGGTAGGTTTTTACGTCTTTATGCAGTTCTTTAAATAAACAAGTAATAGGGGCTCCAGCTTTGTATTAATTTTTCGGCATCTTTTGTTCGTTGGCTTTTCTAAGAACTCAAGTTGAAGATTTTTTTAATTGTGTGAAGATTCTTGCTTTGCCTTGATTTAGATAGTCTTGAACGTGTCATCAAAAGATCTTCAGATGTTCTTGTGGCATTTCTTGCTGTACCTTTAAGTGGCGTTTGAGTTTTGAGCTTTCGTAGAATTTAAAGTGTGGGAATAATTTCCACAAAGTGCACTGTGATTTCTTTATATCATTGATGATCAAGTGATAAAGGCAACATTTTAGATGAGATTCTGAACATTTTTTAACTGACTCGCTGACCTGTTTAGGCAGATCCACACTACGCCCAACTGTAATGCCCAACAAAAACAACATAATCGCGGTTTATATTTGGTTCATCTACGTAAACAACTTTTTGGCGTTCTATAACTCCAACTGGAGAAGATTAATGCCATGATCCGCAATTTTTGTAATTGAAATAAAGCAGTAAAAAAGACTTCCCTGCCAGACAACAAGTTTGAACTTTGATTTGCCTTGTAAATAATTGTTGCTAATCAGTTGATTATTCTTAATACTTGAAAGCAAGATTTTGAATAAATAGCATTCTGAATAGAAAATCAGACTGAAGTTTAAGGACATCAGAAAAAACAGTTTTTTAAAGATGACAAAGAGTTTTACGATAATATAAGCTAAACTTCTAAAGAGTACAATAGACAATAGTGATGAGCTAGATCTGATTATTGCACAAAAACCAAGTAAAAGAAGAACGAACAATTATAAAAGCAACATTATATGTATGTTATATGTAGAAAACATCATTCGTCAACTCTTTTTTTACTTCAACTGGTCACAATGTTTTGCAACAGTAAACTTTGGCCTCTAGACATATCTGCATATTGGGTTTCGAAGTCATACTTTAAATACTAAAGTTGGCACCTGCACTTCAACCCAAGAAAATGGTTGTTAATTTACAACATATCAGAGTTGGTTGGATGCTTATTGGTATTCAACTCTGGCAATGGCTAGGCTAGCTTCATTGAACCTACTATCACTGATATCTTCTAAACCAGATAAATAAGATAAAGATAAATGTGTGAGGATCTTGAGGATCCAAAAAAGTCGACTTTAGACACCACTCTCTAAAGGGGGTGTCAACAGGATAATCTGCTTAGTGACTCTACTATAAGAATGATTTTTTTTAATTGTTGCTAACGTCAAAAAAAGAGAAAGTCAGCTTTTACTGGCGAAAAAAAATACAGATAAATATTTCGATAAAGTCATCAAATCAAAAACAGGGGCTTAGGTTGTTGCACAGGTTCTTCAGGAGCAGAGCTTATTTTATTTAGGGTACGTGTTAGTAGTATCTGAAAATAAATTCAAAGTTTAGGCCTTCCTCAAGTTTCTCATTGTAGATAGTTTAGTAATTGCAATACTTCTTCAGAAAGTGAAACTTAGGTACATTTTGCTTGGACTATGTTATGGTTGTAGCTTAAAATGGATCAATCGGCTTCTAGTATTATCAGATAGAATTTTTGGAAAGCGATGCCTTGATTGTGTCTTTTATGTAATCTTCTGCGAGCAATAGCATGTATGTGTCTGAACCAACCACTCAACAGTCTGTTTCTGGAAGACATACAGTCATCGATGTTGTTAGCTGCAAACACAAGTTTTCGTATCAGTCATAGCATCCTTTAACTCTGTTGGACATTAAAAGCTTTAACAACATGATTTCAGTTTTATTGTAAGTCCTTTTTTGCTTGCCTTTTCTGCTGTGAACTAACCAGCTGGTAAAAATTGGATATAACGACTACGAGTTGCTGGATTTTAAGATATGATTCATCCTCTTGTAAACCTTGGTCGAGAATGAACACATCACCTGTTTGGAAGAGAGAAAGATATTTTTTACGGACCGTAAGTCTATGGTTCAAGACTGTGGCCCGAAGTAATCGATAACATAGCCATCAGTAGCGAACGCCGCGATGATTATTCCGTTCACACCACCAATCACTTGAAATAATGAGCATTTCGTGCTTCTCGGGATCAGCTTTGGCATGTGTAGTATACAACAACTTGACCTTGTGGAGAGATTCCTTCAAGTGTTCAACAACAGTAGATTTCTAAAGCGTGGATCTGCAGGTCAACTATTAATTATCTTATCTTAAACATCTAGCGGTACATTGTGAGCTTTGTGAAGTTCAGCAATTTGTTGTCTACTGAGTATAGTTTTGTATTTCAATTCTCCATCAGGCTCATTCTTGAGCATGAATTTACTTTCTTCTTCCCGAGTTAGTTTGCTTCAACTGATCTATCTTGCAAAGCAACGTGTTCGTTATCTTTACACAATTAAACCAAGTAATAGAAACATTCAAATCTGTCATTGGACATTGGCGATTCCTGTTATAATTTTCAACCAACTGCCCATTATTTTCTAGTTTTAAAGGCCACTAAGATCTACTTTCAATTATCACATGAATATACAAGCCGACGGAATGACCCAGGGCAACCATTGATCAGGGATTAGTTTTACTTTGTCTTCAAGAACTCTCCTTACTCTTCTTCTTTTTTTAGTGTCTTATCCTTCGAGAACGTGAGCTATCATGTTAGTCTTTTTTGCCAGCTAGTGCGACCATTGTCGTAGTTTTTTCAGCCAAGACGTTAAGGGCCTTTCTGAGTGTTTACCCCTCATATTGATTTTTAATGTCATGAGCTCATATTTTTGGTTTTTATTCTTCTTCACTATAATACTATGCAATACTTCTATATTTATTCTGTGTTGCGTCCATGCTATGTTTTATAACACCACATCTTCAAACTTCTTATTTTTTCTGTTGGGTCTGTAAGGATCTTTTGAGTAATATGTATCTTAACACTTGTTCGCATCTCAATGTTTAGTGCGATGTTGCACAAGACGTTTTTCATTTTGTTATTCCTATCGGGCGTTTAGTCTTCTGTGATTGTTCAGGGAATATACTAAATAGTTTATATTTGGTACCTTTGCAATATATAGCCTTCTCTTTGAATTGCTCCATCTACATTTGAGTTTTTTCTGGTGATCATTCGTTATCTTGTTGGTATTAGTCTTCATTCTATATCTCTTGTGCTTTTCACAATTCTGTCGACTAGCAATTGTAGACCTTCGTAGCTGATCGCCAAGGGCACCGTCTCGTCTACATATCTTAGGTTGTTTATAATTCGTCTATTTAACCAGAACTCCTTCCGCGATATTTCGCAGAGCAATTTTGGAAAGTTCTTCTGAGAATATATTAAATACGGCAGCGATAAAGCGCAACCTTGTCGTACTCCTCATTTAGTAGGCATCTTTTTTGACTAGTTCTGGCATTACTATCATCTATTTCAGAGCTTTGAAGTAACTTTATATAGATATTCTATTACTGCCTTATCTTCAGTTTGGTGTCTTTGGTCTTTAGTTGACAGATCTCGTCTCGCCATGAATCATGTAATTTTTGTATCAGTAATGAACTCTTTCTCTAAGGTCACTAGCTAAACTTGTTGAACATAATGAATTCATATCCTTGAGTATACACTAATGGACGAATGAACTTTTAGTAATTGAAACATGCAATACACTTACTCTGATAAGACATCAATACTCGACAATGCCTTACTGTTAAATGTTATTATATTCGGTGAATGTTGGAATACAATTACATCGAAAAGTGGTTGGTTAGGCACATTTCTTTGGTGGCCCACGACCGGATGTTTTGGTATCTGAAATGATGTTTGACAATTTTCAAGTACTCGACACTTGTGTATGTGTGTATTTTTCATTCAGTGAATTGATATATTTTACATGGTCGCCGCACGTAAGAGCTATTTACAAATGATAACCATGACGTAGCCTATTTTGTCACCTTTGTTACTAACAATAACTTCACATACAGCAAAGGTTGGTTAGATCGATTTTTTAGATGATATCGCCACAGCAAAAATACGCGTAAAGCTGTAAGTGTTGCAAAAGATAGTGTTAGTTCTTACTAGGAATGGCTACACCTTGATCAAAGTCCAATCTGTATTTATTTGGTCAAGGCGTAGCCACTTTTAGTTATATTAAAAACATTTGGCCGACTTAAGAAAAGGATACAACGACGCTGTTATTTTTAACGAATACGAAATGGGTTTATTCTATAAGGTGACACTTGACAAAACTTTAAAGTGTCAAGGAGAAAAATTTATGAGTAGTAACCAAAGCAAAGAGCGTATAACAGGTTTTGTGTGTGCAAATACGATGAGTACTGAGAAATGGAAACTATAAGTTGCTGGGAAATTGCGAAATCCTATATGGTAGAAGTGCATGGGTAATATTTGAAGCTTTTAAAAGTTAAGTTAAGGCAATGAGATGGCCAACTGAAGAGGAAAAACCACAAAAAGTGCATGGGTAGCATCCAAAATTTTGAAATTGGACTAAAGGAATGGGATACCAAAGTAATAAATAAGGTGAACTGGAGAAAACCCCAAAGAAGTGCATAAGCAACATTCGAAATTTAAACAGTAAAAAAATTGATCACGCGCACTTTTTAAAACAGACCTAATAGACGCCAGTGGTTCAGATAAAGAAGACGAAGTGGTATCACCTACCATTATGGAAGTGCATTAATGCAATTGCACTGTCGAATGTAGAGAACAACTAAAGTTTAATATATTTTATATTTATATATTATCACTATTGAATACACGTCTATATCCATATAGGTTTCAGAATATTTTTTATGTTTGTATGCTTATTGTTTAGTCTAAATGTTTACATTTACATAAAGTAAGTTCATCTGGGTGTAGCTCCAACATTGAATCCATACGAAATAATTGACTTTATGTCGTATTGAGAAGACTTACAGCATCTGGTACTGTTCTTTATGTCTTTGAGGTGTTCAGTATGTTATTGAATTATTGTGATCGTTTTTCGTACAAATAACCCTCCTCTGTGTTGATAGGAACGAGCATTTCCATGACCGACGCCAGTGGGAAGCCCTACTCCGGCGCCACGAACGGCAGCATGATGTCCATGAGCACGACCATGACGAGCGCCTCTTCCCTGGGCTCGAACGGATCGACCATAGACCCGCCCGTCACCAGGTCGCCCCTGCGGTCGAGCCTGAAGAAGCCCAAGCCCAAAGACGGCTTCGGCATACCGAACCCCGGCTTTTCCGGCTCCTCGCCCACGTTCTCGAGGAACGGCAGCATGAAGAAGGTCCGGATACAGACCCACAGCACCGAAGTTTGATGGACCTACCAGTTGGAGCTAATGATGGTGTTACTAATCTAAGTGCAATGCGAACTGTTCAGCAGATTCACCTTGTTGTTTGAGAGCTTCTCGCAAGTGATAACCGTCCGTCCATTTTGCGTGCCCCGTGCACCTAAATATTTGCGTGTTTTCTGTGTTTGACACATCTATATATTTTATTTGAAAATTTACTGGTTCGCGTTTTATGTTTGTTGTTGAATTTATGTGCTAGGGAGAGTCCGACGCCAGTACCAAACGTTGCCATCGCGTAGCACGTGACAGAGGTCATCGGCGACCTTATTGTGAATAAGCGAACTTTCCAGCTCTGTTTACCGCTACCTAGCAATTAAAATAGTTCAGATGAGCTTACATGGGAGAGGTGTGCCTCCTCGAGGTAAATTAGCATAGGTCTCGGCTCAGTCCTGGCGGATTCTTATACTTAATGCGAGCGTGATCATGTATGTAAAATAAATTGTATATGTATATAATTGTTATTAACATATCAACTTACGAAGCTCCATCCATTGTTAATAGGAAGAGAAAAGCATCTATATATATTATACACACTTACTAATTCTCACTTTAAGTAGTTTAAGAGTTGCTGCGGAAGTCGTGCGTCCATGGCAGAGATGCATCTTAACCTTGTGATACAAATGGGTCATAATATATCAAAGTTTATTCTACTTGTGGTAGTGAATAGCGTGTGCGTGGCGCGAGTCGCCGTCGAGGTTGTACCTTCGTAATTTATTTTTGCAACTGGGCGCTGTCATTAGGCGCAAGCGGCACTGAAAAGCGGTGTCGGCATTATCTGCCCTACGTTACCATTAGTGTCGGCGCGGCCATAGTCGAGGAATGCTCGCGAGGAACGTGGAAGAAAATGCTGATGTTAGTTTTTCTGTACCTGCGTTCTGTACAAGCATATAGGCGGTATTTTAATAAATGACTTTTCTGAAGTATGGAAAATGCGCGTTTTTCTTGACCATCCTAGAGGTATCTCATATTTTAGGCTGAAAATCGTACGAAGTTGTCAAACAAAACTATTGAAAGATGGCCATGTGCAAAGCCTTATCTTAATTGATGTATGTTAACAATTCCGTTGTGGGGAAGATCATCAGTCCTTTTTTGGACAACGTCATTTATATCTTTAGCTGACCCACGTTCTCTGCCATTCAACTATTCTTATCCTTTCACTGATTTTCAATTTTTTTATAGTTGGTGATGATCAATTATGACTTTGATATTATATGGGATGAATGCAACTGTTTGAGTAGATTTACTTATTTATGGTGAAACCCAACGCCCAAGGGAGATACTGACTCAACTGTTTTGACCCCAACGTGATTCTCAAACCTTTTCTTTGTTGCAAATTTGGCCTTGATGAGGGTATGGAAAACAGGCCCTGCATTATTACGCTCGATTTAATGTGGAGTGATTTAGTTTCCCCAGTGCAGAAGTCATGTAAGGTCGTTGGTTTCAAAGGGATTTTTCATTTGGCTTCTTTTCAAATTCAACCAGTCGAGCAGCTGACATTCCATTTACCAAACGTGTCGTACGCCCAGAGATTTTCCCCAAAATGTGTCTCACTAACTCACTTTGTGGTGAATTTTGTTGGAATGAAATCTCAACTGATATATCAAGTCATTTGTTTGCCGCGCTGCAAAGGTTTAAATATCATGATGTAGAAGTATTCAGCAGTTCTGGGACTATTTTGAGAACAAAATAAAACCAGAACTGAAGCAACAAAAGAAACACCATGATGATTGCAGGTGATAAGCGCAGCTACAACGAATGAACATTTTAAGATGGTATCATTTTAAAGTAGAAATAGACCAGACAAGAGCATTAAGAGTGTGATAAACAATGTTTATGAGTGTCCAATAATACTTATAATAGTTTTGATAAGCTTAAGTTTTGAAATTCACATCCAAAGGTTTTTCAGTAGTTAAAATAAATCTGTATTTACAAATATTCAAGGATATTACATTAACATCAACACACGTAATGTTATACACACAGAGTCTTAGAAAACAATTAAGAATTACAAGACTAGACAGACTAGCAGTACAAAGCACTCGTCTCTGAACTTCTAATATCGTATCTTGAACACATAAAAAACCGCAACGACATCTGTAGAGTAGGCGTCTGACATCTGGGTGGTTACTTTGAAGGCACACTGGAAATGAGTTCTCTGCGCTTGTACACTGGCCCTACTTGGGAGGTGCTGTTGGTGGACACTTCCTCCTTGCTTGGGGCGCTGCTGCTAGCCTCCAGCGCTTCCGAATCCGGTATGTGCCTGGTTAGATGCTTCGAATCGGTATATCTGCGTTTGGTGTACTTCTTCTTCTCGGTTGTGGTGACGGTGGAAGTGACTTTCGTCTTGGTGTCCGTCTTGGAGATCCTTTCAAAGTCGGCGGTTCGCGACCTAAGCACGGCGTTGCCGATGCTGCTAATGCTGGGCGTAAATTTCTGCTCCCGTTCGACGCTTTTTGTACTAGAAACTTTCAAAGAATGTTTTTGGGTTGCTCCGCCATCTTTGTGTTCTAAGTGTTGCTGCTGCGGCGGCTTTGCTTGATTTAACTGCTGGACTTCCGCGGTTGACGAAAACGAAACCTTCTGGAGGACAGGTAAATCTTTGCTGGCAGTTTTTTGGACTGCTTTTCCGGAAGTTTGCTTCGAAGGGTGCACGTCTTCCGGTATGTAATTCACAGAAACGTGAGCGCTGTCTGGAGATGTCGGTGGTGTGGAGGCCCAGGATGGAGGTGAGCCGGCATCGGCGATGCTGCTGCTCACCGAGGAGGGGGTTGTGTTAGGGGGAGGGCTGCTGATGGTGGCTGAAGACCCGATAGCAGAATCAAAGCTTTGTATCAGTGAAATCGTTCCGGTGATTGGCTGGAGCGTCGAAGCCACAGAGGAGTCGCTGCCGCTGGTGGAGCGGTGCCTCCTTCTAGGCACCTCCGGCGATCTGGACACTACAGTAGGTTGTTGACCTGCTTCCAAAGTGTAGGAATAAACACCGCCGTCTTCTATATATGGAATGTCGGTGTGGTCTACATTTAATGCCAATGGCTGGTTGCCTGCTTGCACCGGAATCGTTAAACTAGCCGTGATAACTCCCCGAGAATCCAGCAAATACGGAGTCGATTTTCTCCTGTCGTTTACTTGCCCCTCCTCACTTACTCTCAAAACTCGCGTAATTTCCGTGCCATCATTTTGGATCGAACTGTTGCTGTCCAGAGAGGAAGATCTCAGTTTACCATACTGGGTAGAATCATCATCCTTTTGTCCGCGCAATCTCGAAATTATATTTCTAGCAGAGCTTAGACCAGAACCGCCCCCTCCGCCTCCACCTTCGTCTTCTCTTCTTCGTCTCGCCGTAGATTCATCTCGCCGTTTCTTTGTTGTTCTATCTCGAATCCTTTCTCGATCTTTATGCCTATAGTAGAATATTTTAAGCAGATGTTTTGTGTTTATTATTCCTAGCATATTTTATACCTCAAGCGCATTCCAACATTCGGTCCTCCAGTTGCAGCCGTTTCATGCAAGAACTCTTCGCGTGACCAAGTCTTTCTTGGTTCTGGAGGAGTGTTACAGCCATCCGAATCGGTGTGTATTAAATGTTCAATAGCCATATGAGCTGCAGGTACCGTTGGTGTTAAAGGGGCAGAGTTACTTTCGCTGTCAGTATACCTACAACAATAAAATTTTTGATTTAAATTCAATTTTAAGCTCACTTTTAGCGTACTCTTCTCCAGTAGCTGCGCTTTTCTTATTCAGCAAGTGATCCAAAGCTTCTGGATGAGAGTCCATCATGTGTACGTAGACTTCGTCGAGAAGTTCAGCCGGGACGTTGAACATCATCTTATTGTTGTCTATCAACGTCCTGATCACGTTAATAACATCCAGGTGGTCTTCTGGACGCTCCTCTTTACCACCGGGCTTGTTATAGTGAAGGAGATTAGGAGCAAATACCGTCGCTAAGTTATTGGAATCCATTTTGTTCCCTTGGAGGCATTCTCCTGCAAACAAGATTTAAAATTCCTTCTTCTTGGTCGTTTTACACCACTACCTGTGACTGTAGTTTGGCTTTCACAATTCCTGGCAACAGTGGCCAGAAAGTTAAGCAGCGTCCAAAGGGTGTCCCTGTTCGCCGGGGGAAGTAACTGGATGAGATGTTCCAACGCTTCTAGCTGCAGTCTGCGATTGCGAATCTCTGGAACGAAACTTTCAGTTAACTTCTCTTTAAAAAGAGCGCGCGCTACGTTACTTTGAGTCTGAACAAACGCTGGATACAAATCTTTGCAGAGAAGCGGGTCCGGAAGATCCCTCAGGTACTCCTTCAAGAGCGTGGCCACATCGTGGGGACACAGGTCGTCTCCTAGGGAAGTCTCTTTGCCGCAGTCGAAATCCTCGCGCAACTGGAAGGAAACGAAGCTATAGCACTTGGGGTGGAGTCAGGCGCGATACGGACCTGCCGCACCCTCTTCTTCGAGGTGCTGACGCGGAAAATCCCGACCGTGTGCAGGCCGTTGGTCTCCAAGTGCCGGAGGCACGCGCTGAGGATGTTGGGGACGGCGGGCTCGTCCTCGTGCGTGGCTGCCAGGATGTCGGTGGTGGAGCTGCACGAGATGCTGTCCAGGAGGCCAGGACGCTTCCCATTATCCCCCTTTCGCGCGCCATTAAGCTCTCGCACGAGCCTGTCTGCAATTTCACGTTAGCTTTAGCGTCGGTGCTGTCTGGGAATTTGCGCACATTTCAGGATGTCCCGGATTGTTTTAAACAAAATGGGAAATTCCTCACCTCGAATGAAATTGTACGCATGGAACTATAAATCGTTTCTGTTGAATACTTAAACCATAATTACCCTTTAATACTTTATATACATGGAAGGCATTAAAATGAGATCATAATGTCAACAGTGAAGCAGTTTTAGTACATATCAACAGTTCAAAAAACGTATTGCAAGATTAAATTAGTTAGACTATAATTTAAAAATGTTTTAGAGTTCAAAGTTCAAAGAGAAGTTATAGACACAATTGATGTTCATCTAAGATGGCTTTTTAATGCCAATACTTTTACTTTTATACTGATACGACCAGATAACGATAGTTTAGCTAAAATATATTTAATTAGAAAAAAAAGTGGGGTTTACAAGATTGCAATTATAGAACCAGTAGACTAAGGAATGAAGGGTGAAATAAGAGTAAAATTAAATATTAAACATAACCCTATATACTAAGAAAGTCATTTTGTAAGTCTGCAAATAAAGAAGTAAGCCTATATAGACTTATCTAGATCTTATCTTAGATGTTTGCTTGTTTGAAATCATTTCTAACGTTCTATTATCACTCTTGTGAAGAGAGAGAAGAAAAAGACTTGTCGTGCGTGAAGACACTATATGAGGAATCACCAAGATCAGTTTTCCATTTACCTTTGCCGCTCTAGTTTGTTAAAAATATGATTCTCAATAGGAACACAAAATATCCAATTAGCGATTCAACGAAACAATTATCTAAGATTTAGTTTAACAAAATTTTGCGCATACAATCCAGAAGGCGTAGTGATCATAAATGCCCAAGGATAGTGATCCTTTATGATAACTATCATTCTCAGTGAGGCCTCTATATAAAGAGAGGGATCCAGGCATATCAAAATAACACAATGCGATGCAGTATAGTTCTTCAACCTGATGTATTACCAATCTTGTATAGTCTTTGACATTATGCCTATCTGATTACGTGTGAGTAGTGTCATACACTGCAGAGCAACATGTAGCCAAATATTTGAAATTAAAAATATTTACTTTTATCAGAAGTGAACTGCAATGAACATACAGTAGCTGTAACTTGTAAGGACCGTTTTTGCTTACAATTGTAGAGAAGAGGAAGAAATGAATAGATGAATGTAACAAGGAAGTAAAAAGCTGTAGACCAACCTCTTTACATAAGCCAGGGCTTTCATCGTCATAAATTAAAATCAGAAATTTGTATTCATGTACACATTAAGTACTAAGGTTTATATACCAGCTACAGTGCAATAAATAAATACAAAACGCACTGTAAAAAAATTTTTAATGGCATATGAACAAGTTCTAATTCTTCTTAATCTTTACCATATAGTAAGGTGGCGTCGCTGAACCTAAAAACCCACCTTTTCGATGCAGTGGATTAAAAAGTAGACAAGCAGCAAGACTATCAGTACCACAATCCATTTACGGCAACCCATTCAGCAAAATTATCGTCCAAAATTATGATCATGTCCTCCACAAGTCCGTGCAGATATTCTGGGTGCCCTTGATACACATAATCGCCCACCAACCCCGCAGAGAGCATATATGGACATGCAAGCAAGTCGTGGACTATCGTCGCTCAGCAAACATCTTATCCAACACCAGAACGCCTTCGGAAGATATGTTGGCCTAGTAACACATGCTCGTGTACAGCTTGGGGTGCGCTCCCTCTAACTCCACCCCCGTAGCCATCAGGATAGTCAATACTTCACCGATGGTCATCCTGCATGACGTTATTATTGCATTGCGCAGCCTCTACAGGCACAAATTTTTGTTTCATCCTGCCACACTATATCACCTTCCTAGACTGCCATACTGCTGGTGTTCGAAAGCTTACAAAACATCATGTCGCAGACGTTGGTGGACCGTTTCTCGGCGATGGAGCTTTCTCTGCCGTTCTCAAGACCCGAGTGGCGGGAGTCCCAAAGAAATTAGTGTGTAACTTCCTTGCGAGTAGTTCAAAGACGATCTACACTCACGGGTGACAACACACAGCAATATATGTAGATAAGGTGTTTTCACCTGTCGGGCCCCGTATGTTTCCATAGATTCACACGTTTCAGATGGCTACGACGTGAAGAGCGTCTATAAGATCGAGTTCCACTCTTTGATACCTCGCCCGGTAGTAGCGTGGTATAGGAGATTCGGCGAAAAAATAATAAGACTAGTATCACGGTGCATAAATTGACAATTCTTCTGCCTCTCTCTCTACATTTGCTACTCGATTGTTAACAGCATCTGAAGTGAAATTAAATTTGAGTGACGTTGTGCTACCAATTTTTGTGTAAAGCTTGGCGAGTCCGCCATTGTGACTTATAGACAAAAGAGGGTTTATGGAAAGCATTCCCTATTCAGAATATAAGCCTTCAGATGGCACACCACATTTTACAGAGCCAAGAAGAAGCAGCACACATTGTAAACTCTTCCCGTCTCAAGAAAGCGAGAATAAACAAACAAAACATTTTTCACAGTAAGGGGATCGTCCATTGAGAATTTTTACCATCAGGCGAAACTACCTATCAAATGTTTTATCGGAAAGGCCTTAAAAGATTTTCGGGAAGGACAGTACTTATGCGTCCAGGTATTACTGTAGTTTCTCAGCCCTATTATTTGTCAAATTTCTTCTTTCTATTACACTGGCTAAAAGATCACTTGAAAGGGTGCTATTTTGGTACTTTGGATAATATCCAGAAGAGAGTAACCAAAGAGTTGAAAGGCATTTCAGCACAAACCGTTTACGAGAATTAAAAAACTGCGAAATAGCTGTCCAAGCGAAGGGGATCACCTTGATTTGTAAAAAAATAGTTTATTTTTTGTCAAACCTCCTACACGTTGCTTTTACTGCAGCCTGAATAAAGTGATGATAGTTTCAATGTTTCTGTTAGCTTCTGATTTTAAAATATGTTATCATCAACAAGAGGGTCATCGTCATAACTGCATTGTTATTATCTTAAAGGACGAAGGATGTGCTGATCCAGAAAAGCCGAGCTAGCAACGTGTGCTTTATTAGCTACCCCAACCGATTTCCATTAAACGGATTTGCTTTTGAATTACCCACATAGCTGCTTAAAGCTGCAATTGGATAAAAGAGTTTTCCTCGTGGTTACAGTTCAATAGATGAATGTTTTAAAAAGAAAACTTCATCAAGTTATGACTGGCTGAGGATGCCAAATATGTTGAAGAAAAATTATGATAAATATTTTCTCTAGCTGGTATATTTGGCGATAGCTTCATATCTATACGACATAACGTATACTGTTATCACTATATAGAGAATCCATATGTAGGAATTTTATAACACGTTGAAATGTAGTCTTGATTGGTGTCTGGTGTGGTAGATGTGGCATGGTGCATTGCGTGGTGTATGGTGTGACCGATGAGTCACTGAATTGGATGATTGTATGTACAAGTGAGACTCGAAATTTCTAACTTTTGACAGTTTTCCGATGTTATCCCTAACACTGACATCAAATAATTTTCTTTTTTGAAAGAGATCAAGATGTGGTACCAGTGCTTATTAACTCATCTTGCTGTTCTAGGATGGCCAGGAATTGCCAACGAAAGACAGAATGGTAATAAAATCTTTTGTTGTATTATAAAAGAGGTTGAATTATAACCTAATGGCAACAAATAATATTAATGCCAATATTTTATTTTATTATACTGCAGTTTCTAACTTTTAATTTTCTATTTTTTGTTCTAGTGATCAATTGAAACAGCAGAAAAACTGAAACTGATTTGGGTACTCACAGTTCCAGAGAAGAACCAGAAATAAATTAATTTTAGGCTCAAAAACGTTTCTATGTTTAAACGACATGAGTAGATTTTGTAGGCCACCAACTTACCACCTAATGGTAATGAACCATTGATCTCTCTTCTAGATGATTTAGTCGTTTTTCTCCACTATTTTTGAAGGAGAGGAGTGCAAACTCGCTTCAGACTCTAAATGAAAATTTTAAACAACCCTTAATTTGTTGGTCCATTTTGACTTGATCTTTAACCAAACTATTCATAAGGCATTAAAAACACAAAAAGCCATTTCTTTAGAATTAGCTAGCCCAAAAACAATTGCTTGTTTATATACAATAAAAAAACGAACCAAGGCTGCAGTAATAATAACTAATAAGCTAGATTTATTTAAATTCTTCATCCGCCGTTTTTAATTGATTTTTAAATTTTTATTCAGTGATCAATTAGAAGTCATTTCGTGAATACCAACTGTGGAGTAAATTAAATTGATTTGGTTCTGCATTGATTCCAGAGAAGATGTCAAAAAATCGATTACATAAAGAACTGGACCCTACTATGTAGTTGGGATTAGAATTAGTTACCGATGTCTAATAGAACGGAACGGTTCTTTAAATGATGTGAAGTTCAAAGGATGTGATGTTCCAGAAGAAATCAAAACTATTTTCTCCTGTTTGGAGCTGGCGTTAAAAAATTCTGTGCTATTCGTGGCACTGCTAAAGTTGTTGCCTATAACTTTATTAGATTTATACAATCTCAGCATAAGAATGTTAACATCATTAGTTGTCTTGCCAAATGTTGCTATTACTCACTTCAACCAATGTTTGTGGAGAACGTTTCAATACATTGGTTTTCCAGTTACACATAAAAAAGATAGTTACGTTGAATTATAAAAGTGTATGCTATCTTATCAGATTTTCCTTACAATCAATGAAAGGACGATGGATAGGTTCTGAATCTGGAACCCTCACTGATGAAGTTTGAACTAACTTATGTAACATAGGATACCAGTGAAAAGTATCAATAGTCCCAACACCATCGGTTGTTATTGGACTGAGAGGTGTCGGTCCAAAAATCGATGGTGTTTAATGTACTGATCAAAATTCACTAATTTGAGGTGCCGAAACCGTGCCCATTTAATGTGGTAGCATTTTGGCGAATAGTAAAACGACAGCTCTAGTATTTTTTAGGCCAATCCTATTGTTTGCTCTCCCTCTCTTCTAGGCTTTGTCTTCACTGCTTAGCTTGAAAAATAGCCATCAATCTCTCTTTTGCGCCTCATACGTAAAGATCGTTGCACCATATGCAGTACTGCCGGAGATTCCTTAGTAAGATCCTTTTGTACCGATTATGTTTAATTAGTATTAGCATAGGAAACGTGGACCAACCAAAGACTAATACAGGGGCGTTATATTGGTCTTGCTGCAGGAAATCCTTATGAAGTTGGTCATGCTTCATTTGGGAAAGCCAAGACAGAAAGAGGTTGTAAGTGATGTACATCCATCTCCTTTAAAAACAAAGTGCACATCGTTTCGCTTTTAGAAAGAGGAGTTTGAGAATTCCGAAAAAACAGAACCAGAACTGATTACTGAGTTTGAAGATATGCTGATTTGAAGGCTGCACGGAAAATACTAGGGGTGCAATTAACTTTGAGTGCGTAGAGGAAGCTAGTGATAATAGAGTTGAGCTTTGGAGAAGCCTTAGTTCGGGCATTTTTTTATCCCCACATGGGTAGATAAGAAACGTCAGGAAAATTGATCTGAGCCTTTACCTTTCGAAGTTAAGGACTGCGGAGACAAACGAATGACCGGCAGATATCTTTAGCCTTTCACGCTTTGCTGCAGAACGTCTGATACCAAATGCAAGGAATGTTCTTTTCGCATAATTTGTTCCTAGTTACATGCTTAACTTGCTTCGCGCTTTAGGCAATTATTTAACAGTCTAGGATGCAACTTACATTTATATTCACAAGAGTGTTAACCATGAGTTCCAAAAAAGAACTTATGGCTACAAAGGAACCCACTTTTTAAAGTCAGTGGTTGACCTCACCGCTAACAGGTGCATAATTGATATTTGAGGCGCCTATAGGGGAATGATAGGAGGGGTGATATTCTGAAAAGAATTTTTTCTAAATCCGTAGCAGAAGAAATGTTTTTTGAAACAAGATCAGGATAGAAATAAAAATGTTTTTGAATATTTGAAATAAGGTTTTCAAATGCATTCTTAGTGCATATGAGGCAAGGCCTTAAAATAGTTGCTGCTTTGATCAACGTTTTTCACAAACCAATCGAGGCAGACGGTGAGCAGGGGGGGGCGAATTGCCTAAAGAATACTGGAGCGCAAGGACAAAGGAAATAATCTCGACAAAATGCTGCATAAGAAAATGTCAGAAGTTTCCAGAACTCACAAGAGAACTTATACATATCGGCCTTGAACTCACCAGCGTGATTAAGCCTTATATCGCAGACCACATTAAAATCGAAAGGTATGAAATACGGGTAGCAACTGTTAGGTTAAACATAAACTACCAATCATATTGTATCACTTGTGAGGCACCACTACTGATTCGTGCAGGGATTTAGTCTTGACATAAAAACAGGACACAGCATTACATGTATATTCTTGTCGATACAGTCTCGCAGTGTTCGGAATGTGTTGTCTTGTACTGTTGGTGTTTGTGCTCACATAATGTTTCTTGTGCACTATCGTTTAGGTTTCCCCATGAAACTGTTAACCCACCAGCAGGTTTTCTTGATAACCTTACTATAGTAGTAAAATCTTATGAAGAGAAAGAGGCTAAGAACGAACTAGAGTATGTAACTGCTCTATTTCTGTTCATGAGTCTGACCAATGGTGAACAGAAGACCCAGGGATGCATATCAAGTCCACCTTCATGTGGTGCATCCTGGATAATGCAAACCTCAACACAATAAAAGCTACAAAGACTTCTAATACTTTGTGCATTGGCACTGCTTAGCACCATCTATACCACATAATCCAAGCTCTAAGGCCTGTAGCTCAGCATAGCACGAAATCGACTTCATTGTCACTTTTGATCAGTATTCTATGTTCTATAAGTCTGCTTAGGTTTGATTGATAAATCAAATTTCAACATAGTCCTTTATTGTACAAATTTGTATAAAATTTAACGACTACTTTGGTGAAGAGTACACTATGTACATGTTGATTGAGTACAAAGACACTGACAAAATAAAGAATTATGGGGAGATAAGTCCGGACTATAGGGAGGAGGTGGGCGCTCTACCGTAGTCCAGAACAAATTCTTACTTTTAGGTTGAGTTTGGGTAGCTGCATGGAATCCGGAGAAACCCATTTTGTAAACTTTTTTCAAAATCTTCAGTAATGAGGGCATAGACTTCAAATGCCATCTTCAGAAATGTAGTGAGCAATGCGAGTATTTTCCTCAGCCACGCGCATCCTTGACCCTCATTGAAAATAATCCTTTAAGTAACGAACATCAGAATACTGATTAAAGAAGCGGTAGAATGCGGTATCCTATGGGGGAAATCCTCTTCAGATATTCCTACCTACAATGCTCAAAAGCCGCGCACATCTCCGCTCGCCTCTCTCTATATATAAAAGCTCAAGCAGGCCTTACAGACCCAAGGTTGTTTAGTAATTGTTTTCCATTTCTTTTTGGCCATAGACGTCCTTTCCCAGCCATTTACAATTAGTTGCACGAGGTCCGCTTTTACTTGTTCTAGCAATTTGCATTTGGGGCGTTTGTTCCTTTTTTGGCTTTCTACCTTATGTTTCATTACTAGTTTTGTGACTCTCTTATCCTCTAATCTTTCAACTTGGCCTAACCACTTAATTATGTTCGTTTTTCTTTTGGTTTTCAACCTTCTTCCCCTAAAGACGCTCCCCATACTTTCAGTAGTGTTATGATTTGCACCATTAGAATCCACATCTCACTCCCATACGTTACCAATGGAGGTATTACTGTTTTGTACTAAATACTTCGTTTGATAAATAATTTCTTAAACTGCACTTTTATTTGCTTTAATTAACATAAGTGCGCACTCGCTTCTGCATTATCACCTTTTTGATTTGTTACTTTCACTTCTAAATAGTTAAGTTCATGGACCTCCACAAATTATACTACCACTATCACCTCTCCTCTCCACATTCGAATATTTTACTTCCATATATTTAGTCTTTTCTTCATTAAGAGCAATCCGAACGTTCTCGAGCTTGGCTCCAGCTTTAATAGTAATTCTTCTAACCTCCTCTTGTCAAAACGAAATCCTTTGCCCATGGTACACACTGATACCTTAAGTGTAAATTTTGACATTACGTAGCACACATTCAAGGATAAGATTAAATAACAGTGTCGATAAAGGATCACCTTGACGTAGACTGAATCGTACGTATGTTTATAATCAATGAAAACTACCTACAGCGGTAAATTATGTTCGTAACGGTTTGCTGTTGCAAATATTTGATTGTTAATGATCTATAGCTCTAAATCCACACTGGTAGTCGCCTGCAACTTTCTGTGCTTTTACATTTAACTTATTTTTGAGTGCATTAGCTAACACTTTACACATCACATCCAACAAAGCTACGCCTCTATAATTCTGGCATTGAGTTCTGTCTCTTTTTTGTGAACTGAGCGCTTCTAATAACCCCATAGACATTATTTCTTTATCCCAGATTTCTTTGATGAGGTCATACACTTTTCTTTTCTCCTCCACTTTTATTCTTTAACTTGTCAATGATTTCCTTAACCTCGTTTTGACTTGGTGCCTTCGTTAGCTGCCCCTTTCACCTTCCTGAATCCATTTTGTCTTTTCTTTTAAAGTTTGCATATCTTCTACTTCATTTCAATTTTCGTTAAGCATCTCTTTAAAGTATTCTGACCACCTGTCTACAATTTCTTTGTTGATTCCTATAACATTACATTCTGTATGCCTGTAAAATACTACTTTATTTTGTAGCCTCTTTTTTCTTTTCTAATTTCCTGGTAGAAGTTTCGTAGTTTCTTATTAATAAAATTTGCCTCCATTTCTGCAGAATTTGTTTACTTCTCTTCTGGATTCCTTATGACTTGCTTCATTTTCAGGAGTAACACCAAGAAAGGGAAGAATTTAAGTTGTTCCTTAAATACTTCAATCTAGATGTATGGTAAATATTGGTAATATATTTCAAAAAATCGTTACTTATTTAGTTAGGGACGAGTATCGAGTATTCTTAGATTATTGGAAAGTTCCTGACTTCGCTAATAAGTCAGGGCAATATTCCTAAATGCTAGTTCCCTAGTTAAAAATAGTCAAATAAGTGGGGAATATTTCCCTAGGGAAAATCTGCTATATATTTGTAGTACAAAATAGGAAGCAAGATTAACAGAGAAAACTATATGTGTGGATACTTGGACTGCTGTAGTTATAAATAGGTTATTATGGCGAAACAGATATTTCTGGGGTGTTGTTTGGTACCAGAGATTTTCTAACGATCTGATATTCTTACAAATGTTATAAAACTTTTTGGGGGGTAGTGAAGCAGACTTATTTAAGTCACAAGTCGGAGCGGGAACCCGCGGGCACTCCACTTACTCAAAAAGCAAACAGGAGCGCGCGCGCGAATAGCTCCAGTTCGACATGTAGCAAGTAGAGCCCGACTCCAATAAATTCCACGGTTTACGGTTTCGCGAGCAGCTTTCCAAATATTTATGCGGCCCGTTTTAACTACTCCGTTACTCAAGTGGAGCGTGCTCGCCCAACTACATTATAAGTCGGCCACTATGCAGCTAGGGCCGATTAATGCCGTTCAATTATCGGCCGCATTACTCAGCCTGCCCCATTTCCCTTACGTACAAATATTTTCGGCTTTACTGCCCCACGAAGTGGGTCAGGAGCGCCCCTTGAACCGGTTGCCTGCTTGCAGGACTTGCGAAACCGCCGAAGAAGGCACGGCGGACCTTCCGGCGGAACTTCCGGCCTCGGAGACCTCGCAGGTTGATGGCGGAAGCGCCTTAATTAAGCTCCGAATAGGCTGACGTCACCGATCCATTGCATCACCCATTGACGTCAGCGGCCGCAGCTTATTTGGCAGCGCGCGGCTGGCATATCAACGAACCGCCAAGAAAGCTTTAAGAAATAACGGGAATGCCTGGCGTGCCTTTGGAAGTGCCAAATGTCAATTAAGTTAAGTACTTTGTAATTATAGCCCTGCAGTCCGGAGCCGGGGTTCTCGCCGCTTTGATGTATCCTCCCAGCGACAGGCGAAAGTTGTTGCCGTTACCGCCGGAGTGATTATTTTGATTTAGACACTTAAAAGGTTTGATGGCCTCCTGAATCTGTTAAGTATAAACAGACATAAAGATCTAAATTCTTCAGTTTGATAGTTAAAAAAAGGGAAATTGAAGGACGTCTTGTAACACTATTGATCAAAAATAAACAACGTTGTCCTCTTTAAGTTTCCAGCAAAATTTGAAAAATTACCTGGGGATTACTCAGGTACAATATCAGTTGTTTAACTTACAAAGCTCATACTCAAATGCGAGAGTTTTCATAGTTTGTACTTTTGTTTAGTTTCAAAGCAAACTTGTCCGAATTTATTAATATGATTAAAGATTAAGAGTCTCACTTTAATCTTATCTGGTGCGCATATTGTCTTTCTCACATCTCAATGGTCGACAACTAGGATTTTGGGCAGGCGAATAAACATCCACCTTCTGGTGGTCTAATATAGTAAGGAGACATTACCTCAACGATTGTCTAAAGTTAGCAAGATCAACCTTCGAAAATAATAAAGAAAGTCCACTGGAGCTCATTGTTCTGAGGGTTTGAAGGTAACATAAATCGGAAAGCATTAAAGAAGAAAAAATGTTATCAGGGGTCTGAAAATTTCATTGCCTAGATTTTTCGAGGCAAATTTTGTGACGAACTTGTTATAAAAGATTGCTTGAAACCGCATGCAATATTAATTTCAAAGAGCTGTCCTAAGTTGTGCACCTCAACATGTAACCGATATTCTTTGAGCAACTTGGAGATACAAATGTTTAACCCGATTTATTTAAGTTTATCATATGCTTGGTGGTATGCTGGTGATCCCAGCGTACTACCAATATAAAACTGAACTAATATCTAAAGTCCTCAATTTTTATTTTTATGGTGGGCTAAACTAAATAAAAGAAAACGAACCTGCGTTTACGTTGCCTTTAAACATTGATTTTGGCTACTTTTTTGGATTCACAAACAAAAAAGACCCATTAAAGAAGATGAGTGGAGATCATAAAAAGAACATGGAACAATACTTGAAGGGCATTTAGAAGCAGGGATCTTTAATGAATAGTTGGGGAGATGACTAGTATTCATTGAAGGTTATGAACATAAATTCGGAAGTATTATCTACAAGCTATGAAGAATTATTTCTTCCACCTAACAAATTGACATGTCAACAGATAAGTGACAATCTACTAACAACAAAATCTTTAAAACTCAGCTCTGTAACTTAGATGAGATTGAGGTTTTAACGTTTATATGAAGAATTTTAAACCTCCCCATCCCCGATTGGTTGATATTTTTATATGTTAAAAGACAAATGGGTTTTATCAGCAGTACTGGAGGCAAAACTTAGTGATCTCTTTGTTTACTACTCTTTGGTACTTCTACCAGGTTATTTAATTTTTGCACTGATATCATAGGCCTTATACTTACACACCATCAGAACAATATATATGAAGTTTAAGTCACCTGGTTGAAAGGTTTTTCTAGTTGTAATAGTAAATCTGGTTGCATTTGTTGTATTTTTAGGTCAATCCTCTTCAAAGAAGCCACGTTTATTTTAATTCAATGTAGATATATTTGACAAATGTAACTTTTTACCATTAGTTGTCTTCTTAAATTATGTTATATGAACAATAACACCTTTTAGTTAAATAATGACGTAATATTAAATCATACACTAGTACACACTATGTATATCCATATATTAGGAAAACCAAGAAATTCGTTACTGTTTACCAAATGAATAATCTGTAATGGTTTCACAGAAGTATTTGATAAACAAATACTTTGATATTTACCTCTAAGATTAGGAATTGACATACAGACTTATTCAAAATGCAGCCAGACAGAAATAAACTAACACAGAAGAAGAAAATCCAATAATCCGGCAGAAAAAAAGAGAAGTCCATAAAAAGGTAACTTGGATAAACAAGGATATAACAATCTTGCCAAGGACTAACTGCACTCATTACAGAAAACCTCAACATCAAATGCTACTATTACGGTTTGTATCTGGTCAAGAATTGGACAAACAAGGAACGATAGCTTTTGCTGAACACTTTGTGTCCAATCTATTAGTCTTTTCCTTCCTCCATAATGGTAATTTAAGAAGAAAACAACAACAAGTAACAGCAGATCCCACATCAGATGACCTTCCTAATCAGGAAATCTTAGCAAGCAAGCTAGAAACAATCCACACGCTCAGAAATTAACCAAAAAAAGGCTCCAGGATGATTTGCTCAATAGAAAATGCTGGGAAAATTTCCCCAAAGTATTAACACAAAGCTCAAAGTTCTAAAAATACTGCTTGAATATCTCAGTGATGAAACAATTAGTATATTTCACCAATTTGGTTTCAGAAAGGGACATAGGACATATTCTATAGAAGAAGCACACAGACAGCAACTTTCTAAAAGACAAACGTGTGCACCAACTGACCACAAACTCAAAAAAATTAAAGGAAGAAATAATACTATGTAAAGTGCGACTCTACCCAAATTTTATTGGTCAAAATTCCAACAATCTGAAGTACAGACATCAAGGAAGTATAGAAGAAGAAAACCTGAAGATACCAAGATAAAACTTGGATTCTAGTCAAAGACGAGTAAAGCAAAAAATAAAAAATCAAAAACGACATCCACTTCTAACTTTTGGTGTGATGTATTTAGAAACTAAAGGTAGACCGACGACATCGTGGATTCAGTATAGAAAATGTGAGTTGTAGAACCACAAATGGTACATATCTTACGTAGACAGAAACAACTTTAGTGACTAGACCAATCGACAAACCTAAAATCTACAGTTCCAGTTTGCCTAAATTAACTCAGTTAAGAAATAAAAAATCAATTTAGTAAAAGTCTATTCTAGGGAAAAAAACTAGAAAAGAGAAAGAGACAGAAGAAACTATAGCTAAACAGGCATTGTTAACTATGGCGATTCTCTTTTAAATATCTTCAGACTCCTAATCAATCTTTTAACTGTCTATGATATCGCAAATAAAAATTTGTAGATTTGAGCGCTTGAGAAGTATAACTGCAACATTTCCATATTTTTATGGACATTCGTCTAACTTAGTATAAAGTTGTATGACCAGAAAGTTTTATTTTCTATATCTAACGATTTTTAAGCTACAAAAATTTAAAATAAATTTATCTGGAATGATTCAACTTATAATAAATTAGGTACTAAGAAATTTTTGTAATAGACCTTTAATTTTATATCCAACTATTTCACGTTTCCTTAAGAATCCGGACATACTTTTCATCACACGCCATGAGAAGACTCTCGTCGTTGAAAAACTTTGTTTTGAGTTTTGGTGAGCACACCATAAATATAAATCCCGGTTTCGTCACATGTTACGGTGCTGTTGACATAACAATATGTTTCATTTTCAATTTTATTGATCATCTCGTGGCAATATGATCGTTGGTCAAGGTATTTGGTACCCAAATGCAACGAACTTTTCTCACCTGAAAGTGGTAATGCAAAATGATATGAACTGCCAATGTAGGATCATACAATCACATGTCTGTCGGACTTAAGCATCATCCTGACAGCAGCTATGTTCTTGTTCGTAACAGACCAGAATAGCGTTCTGACCTCAAAGCTTCTAACTAAAATTTTCAATCTAGAACTACTGATACTGCATAAATATGGCCATCTTCTAACACAGGAGCCTCCAAATATTGATCAATACTTAAGCAGCATACAAAGTTGTAGTTTGGGAGTCAAAGGTCATCCTACCGGCTGCACTGTAGATTTGAATCTGCTTGACCGCGGTGAGACTTGTCACAGTTTGCAACCATTGCTTGCGCCGTATTGCAAAACTTTCCTTGTACCCTATACAAAAATCTTATTTCAACAAAAAAAAATTTGAACAAGTAAAAACGCAGATGAAGGATAAGCACCATTTGATTCTTTGTCAATTAAAGAGTGACCTTTACTACCACTATTTGACTGCAGTGTGTGACTTGGTGGGGTCACAGTTGTTAGTCTATGTTTTTAACAATCTCATATGGATCAACAAAAACAAGGTCTATCAGGCTGCTAACCTTTCTTTTGCGTAATTTTTTCGCCTTTTGTAAACGTTAGTCTTGAAACTTATAACAAACTCAAGTGGATTTGACACTGGTACTGTTCTTATTTCTATAATGCAACAATCAAGAAAAAGTGTGCCGAACTATCTTTTTACATTTTATAAAGCATGCACATGACAGAAACTCGCATAAATATATTGACAATATAGCCATCATTTACCACACAGTTATTCTCTATGCTCATCCTAAATTTGAGATCTTTTCCATTTATTCAAGAATGGTTTTGGCTTGGTAGATTTTTACCTATTGACCTCTTAATTTCTTTTGATTGGGTTGTAATATAAGGTCATATAGAGAGAGTTCTTGGAAAATCAATAAAATATGATGAAAAAAGGAATATATAAAATGGACATCAGGAAGCACACCAGAAGCTAGAAAATACTAAATTCAACTAAAAAATAAGAAAATAGAATCATAGTGATGACTATTTCATGCAATAAATCAAGAGCACTTTAGAAACCAACAAAAGAGTCAGAAACATTATAAATAGTCGAGGATCTGTACAAGTTACAGTGCTAAAGCAATAGATGATGAATTATGTTAATTTCCTTCAAAAACATAGAAAATTATTTGTAAAAGAGAAAGAACTAATAGAAAACGTAAACACTAATCGTAAAATAACAAAAGAAAAAATTCGGAAACCAAAAATAACAGGTCAGCAGAACCAATAAACCTAAAGATGGAACTATTAAAATGCAGTGGGGATACAGTAACAAAGTATATACAGAAGATATTTAATAAACATGAGGGAAGACCTTGCAGGAATTGAATAAAGCCTGTATAAATGTAGTCCACAAAAAAGGAGAAAGGAAATTCTTCTTTAATTAGAAGACAACAAGTGTTCTTTCCCGTCTACGGCGAGGCTATTTTCTAGTGTCGTAAAAAATAAAATGGGAAAAGAATAGGCAAATTTAAGTGAAGAACATAGTGGTTTTAGAAAACAAGATCATGCTTAGAAGACATCAGGGAGCTAACAGGAAGAAATAGGAACAATAAAATAGACATACATATGACGCTTATAAATCTTAGGTATATGATAACGTAACCCAATGTGAATTATGGGAAGAAGATGTTATCAGACGGAAGCACGTATAAAAATAGACAATAAATTAACTCCAGTTATAAAAATAGAAAAGGTCTCAAACATTACTGTTTCCGGATAGGCTCAAAATCAAGGGCGTTTGGACCTGTGAGACGGATCTAAGATGATAAATGATCAAAGATTTTAACACAGTAGTCTCTATGCATGGGAAAACGAGACAGGCAAACTATTTCTTGGGAAACTTATATAAAAACGGTTGTGGTGGAAAAAGATTTGCAGGGAGCAGACTGGGAGGACAGACATTGAAACAGAAAACGGCAAATTCAAGGGGTAAAAAATGAAGGAGAAAAAAATAAAATGTTGATAGATAGTAATTCTACCACTGCAGTTTGTGAACTTACAAAAGACTTATATATAGATTCAAAAACACTTGAAACAATCAGGAAAAGTGGTAATGTTTGAAACATAAATTAATGAGTAATTTGGTTCTAACCTAAAAGAACTAAAATGAAAACTTCAAGCTAAGGTCCTTACATCAGTGTCCTTACAAGTCTGATAAACTACATGTACTATCACTAACGTATACACTTAAACCAGTTCTATGCTCTACTTTGACACAATAACTGAACTAACTCAGAGGGGTTGGTCCTTTTTAGTCTTTCCACTAACTATGTATTGTCGAGGAGCTGGATAGTCTCTATGTTACCATGTTGAAAACGTCTTTGTTCATGACTTCTGGTAAACCTAAAAATGACGTGGTCTATAGCGTTCACTTTGAGATCGCTATGGATACCACTGTTTCAGCAGTACTAGAGTGCATCTATGATGTTCCTTAATGCTTTGTTTGAAATCGCTGAATGATGAGAATGTTGCTTTTGCTGTCACGATCCCAAAGTTCAATGCCATATGACCAAACGGGCTTTAACATTTGCTTATAAAGGAACAGCTTATTATGTGTAGACAACTTGGAATTTCGTCCAGTTATCCATTTTATTATATCTTAAACCAAATTCGTCTCCTTTGTGTTGTTCTTAGGTACTTAGTCGTGTTAGCATATGGGATCTGGACATCGTTAATTCTAACGAGTAAATGTTGATGGTGAAGTTGTCGTAATGATCATTTCCAAATGTAAGAATTGCGGTATGATCAGAAAAGGCGGCAATAGTTTCATATTCAAGTTCAGGAGTAACACTAATATAGAGTAGGTAGAGTATTGGACCTAGCACACTACCTTGTGGTACTCTTCCAATTCAGAGTAAGTATCTTCTTGTCTTATTCTGAAGTATCTTTAAAATTTGTGAATATTGTTGGGGTAGGAATATGTCCAACTTGTGGAACAGGGTCTTATGCAAAAAGCCTGGGCCACATCTAGAAAGACAGCAGAGCAGAGTTTCTTTCCATCTAATGATTTTTGCTTGGTCAATAGTTGAGTGACCTTTAAAGCCAAATTGGTGATGAGGAATTGAAGCCTTCTCTTCGCTTATTGGTTTCAGTCGTTTGACGAGTAGTTCTTCATAAAGTTTTGAAAGAACAGGTAAAAGTAAAATAGGTCTGTACGAAGAAATTTTTGTGGAGGTTTTTCTGGATTAGGAATGACTTCTGCTACTTTCACATCTTAGGAACATACCTCAGTTTAAATGACGACGTTGATAAGATTGGTCAGTTTTACGATGGCTTGAAGACTTCATCAGTAATAAGATTAAAACAAAGAGCTCTTTTCCGATTAGTGATAGTCTTGATTTCATCATCGACTTCTTTTGATGGAACTGGTCTAATGGTCGAATCAGTTCTGCCCAGTCCTGAAGATCATCTTCTCCATTTGGTTGGAAAGTCTTTCCAAGTGGGAAGAAAATACTTCATTCACTTTTTCTTTTGATGGCAAAAGCTTTAGAAAGACATTGAAACAAAACTGAATCCTGTCTGAATCTAATCAAAACATTAAAGAGGGAATCAAAAACTGCTTAAATAATCAAAGATCTGTCTCTTAGATGTCAAAAGCTACTAAGACTTAATGGGTACTTTTTTACATTTGACTGGCTGTACACAGCAACTGCGCGACTTTACCTCGTCCTCTCTGGCTGCGTCGATGAGCGAGCTGAAGCTGGCCCGGCTGCCGTGCCTCCCCAGGTTGGGCTCGTCGACGGAAGCCTCCCGATTCCGCAGCGAGCCTCCGCTGGCCGACCCTCTGGACAGCCGGTCGTTGTCGACGCATTGCGACAGGGGAATGCCGAACACCAGGCCCCCGGAGCTCGGCGCGCTCTCTGCAACACCAAATTCGCATCAGCGTCGCATTTCGCACCGTAAACACCTCGCAAATAGCCGCTGCACTCTTTTTGATATGATGGCTGATAAACACGCCGATACGGCGGAGGGGCTGACATTAATCAAGGCCTGTTTATGACGCGGATGGAAATAGAAGGCCTTGGCGGCGGTGCAGCCGGAGGCGAGTGCGCTGAAAGAATGCCGGCCTGTCAGAATTAGCGCTGTACATCATGGGCTATTACTATGGATGACGCTATTTTAATTTTTGGTTGCGAAAATCGATCGTATGTTGTAATGTTGGAACAAAACATAAACTTTTGCAAATTTTAACTTATTTATAAAACAAGTCAAATGCTTATGACTTTGACAAGGTTTGAACCAATTCAAGATACACTACGATAGTATAGGAGAGTCAAAACTGTAGTATGGTGGCTTTGCCTAGAAGGACTCTTTCTAACCAGTATGTCATGGACGAACGAACAGAGAGATTTTACTATCGAACCGTACATTCGAAACTTTAACTTGTGCCTTACACCTTCATTTCCCGAGAAAACATCGATGTAGTAAGACTCCGAGGTAATCTACATTGCATATGAAATTTTGCATCGACCTTCATTTTCATCCATACAAGGTGGTTGTTACACAGAAACTTTCCAAAGATGATTTAGAAAATCGTCTGAAAGGCTTGAAAACATCTTGGAAAGCGTAAATAAACAAAACTTTCGTTTTAGAGTGATAACAACCCCTAGTGTTTTAGGAGGGGGGTCAATATGTTACTATCCAATTGGAAAACGTTTGGTTGCAGCAGGATGGAGCCATAGCCCATACGGTAAGATTTTCGCTCCAAGTGGCACGTGAGATATTTTCTGGGTGCTTAAACGTTCACCGTAGTAACGTTGTTTGGTCAACCTATTCACTAGATCTCACCCCATGCGACTTCTTCCTATGGAAATGTCTTAAGGTTGAGGTTTGTAAATATCGCCCTAAGGCACTCCAAGCGCATTCTTCATCACATGTTGGAAAGAGTAATGAAGATCTTCAGACTGTCGTGTATGTCTATAATATAACATAATAATTAAAAATCTTACAGTACCAACAGTTGTGTCCAAATTAATGACATCCTTGCCTCTTTCTTCTTTCTCTTCTTCTTTTTCAGCCATTTGTTATCTCTTGTTGGACATAAGCCTTTCTTATACTTTTCATACTGTTCGGTTTTGAGTTTTTAGATGCTATGACCTGCCCGCTATCGTCTTAGGTCGTAGAGTTATCTTTTAAGACCATCTTTTAAGATAATCTGATGATTTTTTATAAATTATTGTTATTTGCTCTTTACTGCCAGAATTTTCCCCAGTTTTATCTCTAAAACCAATTTATGCATCATCCTTTGAGTTATCTGCCCATTTCCTTGCAAGAGTTGGGCTTTCTATGTTGTGAGTTGAAAGAAGCAGGATGTAGGTGTTATACATGTATGCTGCCATAACAGCACAAACTACTTTAGGTGGCGAAATTTAGCGTGGAAGATTATCTATCTTTAGAAAAGTGGATTTAACTACCATCAGTTCAACAAGCATGTTATCTGTCACCAGATGGAAGGGTGCATCGAAATTTCATATAATTTTGCTCGATCACTTTCGAGTGCGAGAAGTTTGTTCTTTTTAAATAGTCAATGCCTCAACTAACGCTTTCCATGATGCTCAATAAATTTGAAAAGAGAACATTTTCTTGTTGCAACAGCTTCATAACGGGTGACAAAATCTTATATGAAGAATAGGCTCAAAAGGAGACAGTTTTCCAACGGCGAAAATTTTCTAAGGGGTGGGATGACGAGCATATTTAGATATCAGGAGTATTTCATACAATTCTGTAGGATCACCTTCAAGTGCGGGGAGATGCTAGGTAAGTTTGAAAATAAAACAGTATCACTATAAGTTACAAAATCTTGTATGAAGAACAGTCTAAAAAGAAAACAGATATCCCTGATCTAATGGTATGCGGTAACAAGTGTACCCAAATCCGTGAATAAACCTGAAAAAGTGTGCTTGTTGTTCAGGAAGACGTTTTAATCTGACATGCACATGATCACCAGATAGAAGAGTACACCGGTATTTCATACAATTCTTCACGACCACCTTTCAAATGCGAGAGGTTTGTTCTTTTTGAGTACACCATGCCTCAACCAAAACACAACAAATGTCCAAGAAAACTTGGAAGATTAATTTGCTGACTGGTTTCGAAGGACGCAGAAGTGCGAAAGTGTGAACGTCTTTGAAAATTACGGATGCATTGAAAAACTTTTCTAATGCCCTATGTATAACTAAATAAAAAAATAAGGCTATAAGGAGAGTCAGGCAAGCAGAGATAACCCTTAAAAAGATACTCATTTGCCTAAAAAATATCTCTATAAAACAAGAGAATTTTTTGGCGAAAATACGAAATATAAAAACAAAACAAACATACAGCAAACGCTTAACCAGTTATCGATTAAGAACTACAAGATAATTTTAGATAGCTGATATACAAATTAGGTACATCAAAGAGGCAATAGAAAATATAAGAAATATTTAGAAAGTACTAACGGGTACTAACATTCCCTTAATTTTACTTTACAACTTTCCGGGTGTAAGTGGTTTATTATACGAGCAGTCGTATAGAGATGTGGTCCAATATTAAAGTACACCAAATTATTGAGGGATGTAATTTTCCACATTACAAAAAGGCGAACAGCCTTCAACTGTACATACGATCGACAACGCTAGTGAATGAAATTATCCTTGTCTCTCATAAACAAATAGTTCTGCTAAAGAATAATTAAAATTAGCAGAATGATGAATGAGGGACACTTTTAAAAATAAAAGAATAAAAAAGATACAAAGAAAACAACGCTAAAACAAGACTCATAATCTAGTCTTGTTGTCTTCTTCTTTTTCTATAGTGTTACAACCTTTTATGGGTCTTGACTAGAGATGGGCAAAGTGACTCATTTCTGGGATCAGATCCAGATCGCTCGCTCACCAAAAAGAACTAGCTCTTTTTTGTAACTCATAACTCATTTTCTGCTACATTTGTGCCTACTGGCTATATCAGTTAGGCTATTAATGAACTGTTTAATTCAACAGCGTTTTATTTAAATTTTATTTTTCCCAGACAATAGAGGCATTTTCCTTTTCCTTCTTTGGTAAAATGGCACCAAATATCACTCGACAACCTACTAGCTCTCACCGACATTTGTTCTAAAATAACAACAAAATATTATAAATAACGTAAATCGCTTAATTATTATATTATAGATGTTATAGGTAAATATTACGTCCCAAGCTGTATAAAGGCGAAGACTGATAGATAGAATAAGCAAAGTCGCAAAAAACTGAGGAGTTATCGGAATCAGAAACAAGTCGAGATCAAGTTTCGGGAGTGAATCAGATCAGTGAGTCAGATCGAGACGGGAGAACCAACCAAGAGCTGCTCGCATATGCGCAGACCGCACGACAGCGAAACAGAGAGAATCGAGTGAGAGATCGAAGAGTTACCGCTCTTATTTTGTGAGTCATAACTCACTCGCTCACTACCAAGAGCTGGTTCTTTTGAGTAACTCATGAGTGGATTGCCCATCTCTAGTCTTGACCTGTTCAAGTATTATATCATTCATTTCTTTATTATTGTATCTTTTTTTTATGATTATCAGATTTTATTGAATTGCACGTTATCACTGTCTGTATTCCATTATGTTTAATAACTTTATTTATTAAAATTTGTACAGACATATTAGCCATTCAACTTCTGATAATTAAACACTTAATATTATATCAACTTTTTTGGTTGCACAAAATTTGATTTTTTTAGAGAATCTCCCTAATGAAACAGAATGTCTGGCACCTCTTAAGTCAAAATAATATGGCCAATAGTAAGTATACGAAGATAGGAAACCACCATTCTAAATACAAAAGACCAAAGATCATTAGTGTATGATGTCCAACATCACAGATATATAGAATCTTATTAAGCAGTTTCTCCGTAGAAAAATCTACAAAGTGAGACAGATGATCGTGCGAATTACAAGACGAAAGTTTCCATTTCAATCTACTTGAGAACTGTTGGTACTCACACCCGTGGTCATCAAAATAGCCAGGAGCACCGCCAGGTCGGAACCACATCCTCTTGCAAGCAACATGGTTTCCAGCAACTCTGACAGCACATCGCGAACCGTTCAAAAAGATATCATTTTAGGATTGTTGCTGATGGCCAGACACAAAAGTGCTAAAAAACTTAATTACTCTAGACATTGCTCTCCGTTTAAAATCTTGTGGAACCCGAAATAGGCATTTCCGACCATTGATTCTCTACCTTAAAACGCTCAATTTAATTTTCTCTACTGTCTGCATTGTTTTAATCCAAGATGTATCAAACATCACATTTATTATTTTAACTGGTTTTGTCGATTTTTGTTCTGATAAATGCTATTATCTTTATTTCCCATTTTGCGAGCGCTTCAGTTTCCGATTCCAAAGTGTGAATAACGCGCCACATGTGCCTTTGTCTGCACCCAGAATTTGTTTTTGTTTCAAAAAGATTAAATGCCATGCTATAGTGCTTCTGCTGCTTTTGTCTGCATCTAAGAATCTTTCATGGCCTTTCAAAAAATAGAATAATATTAATTAATTTTGTTGTTGCCATTAAAACGTTTATTTTTTCCTGGTTTGCAGATTAGGAAGGACAATAATATGTATATCTATAGGGGAGTGTTTTACTTGTGTGACTTATTGTTTTTTTCAATTTTTTGCTATTATCTTTAGAAATGTTTAAGATCAGCATTTACTTTTTTTATATATTTTATACTGTTAAAATCAAAATTATTAATATTTCGATTAAATATCCTTAGTTCCAGGTTTGGTAATTTTGCAGTTGAATAGTTTTGCAATTCCATAGTTGCATATGTATTTTGGCGTTAGTACTGGATGTCGGAATATTAAGCAAAGGTTTCTTCTATTAAAAAAATAAGGAATCATAAGCAATTTTACACACAATTATACGAGTGAATATGTGGAAAGGAATCTTGATAGGTACTGGTATTCAAAAATTTTCAAAATTAACATATCCCAATAAAAAGGGTATGTAATTGTATCCATAAATATCTATTTCAGTATCGTTAACCTCCCATTTGGATCTTTTAGGTTCTAAAACTCAAGAAAACTGGAAGGGAGACTCATCAGAAGCTTTCAGTGATACATAATGAAACAAAAAAGCAGTTAAAGAGTCCTAATAATCAATGTTTCGCCTTAAATTGTCCTTTAGAATCTGCGGGTGAATTTTTTGGAAAAACTCAAAATGCCTGTTTGTGCATTCGTCAATAATTGTAGCCCCGTTTTTGTTTTTTACAAAATCGATTATCATTCTCCACATGCTAGGCAAAATCTGTTGCAGAACGCTCTCAAAATATTTTAGGCAATATCTGCTAACTATATTTTGCAAAAGTTAGAAGTCAGGTAAAAATTAAATTTGTACACTATAGAATAACAGGAAAATAATGAATAATTTGAAATTGCGTGTCAAAAGTTCTTGTTCGTTATTTTATGTTCAGTACAACTTAAACGAGTTGTTGCGTTTTTATGAACAATGAAGATCCCTTAATTACATAATGTTTTGGTTGTAACACGCTGCTTGTGCGTGTGTTGTTTGTTGCTGCGAATTAGCGCCGCTTGCATGCAAAAGCAGCCCATCATTAAGCATCTTTTCTGTATGCCAGTGATTGTTCTCATATTCAATTCCATAGAGCGAGTATGTTATTTATGTAAAACCAGGATTGGCTCATTCTTTGCCGATTTTCAGTGCATCCATTCTCATTGAAAGGCAGTAATCTATGTTTAACAAATTAACTTTTATTATTTATATATATACTTATTGCTTCCTATTCGTTGTTTTATACTTACCTATCTATTTCAAAACCATTAAAAATAGAGCACACTATAAAATTTATTAGCAATTTAATATAGCTGCAATCACTAAAACTAAAACTAAAAGTTGAATTTCACTGTTAAAATTCCGTAGTTTTGTAGTCCTGCAGTTTTATAGTTCCGTAATTCTGTAGTTTCATAGTACGCAATTTCATAGTTTCTTAGGTCCATAGTTCAGTAGTTCTATAGTTTTGTAGCCTTACAGTTTCGTAGTTCTATATTTTATAATTTTATAGTTACGTAGTTTCGTAGTTTTCTAGTTTTGTAGTTTTGCAGTTTCGTAGTTTCGTAGTTCCGTATTTTCTTAGCTCCACAGTTTGTTGCCTTGCAGGTTCTTAGCTCTGTAGTTCTGTAGTTTCGTAGTTTTCTAGTTTTGTAGTTTTGCAGTTTCGTAGTTTCGTAGTTCCGTATTTTCTTAGCTCCACAGTTTGTTGCCTTGCAGGTTCTTAGCTCTGTAGTTCCGTACTTTTGTAGTTTTCTAGTCTTACAGTTTCTTAGTTTCATGGTTTTGTAGTTTTATAGTTTTGCAGTTTAATAGTTATGTAGTTTTGTAGCTTTATAGTGTCTTAGCTCAGCAGTTTCGTAGTTCTACAGTTTTGTAATTTCTTAGTTACATAGTTTCGTAGTTTTCTAGTCTTGCAGTTTCGTAATTTTGCAGATTCTTAGCTTCGTAGTTACTTGGTTCTGTAGTTTTGTAGCTTCATATTTACGTAGTTCTATAACTTTTAGTTTTACAGTTACGTAATTTAGTAGTTTTGTAGTCTTGCAGTTTTGGAAATTTGTAGTTCCGTAGTTTTATAGTTCTGCAGTTGTTTTGTAGCTTTCTAGTCTTGCAGTTCCGTAGTTACTTAGTGTAGTTCCGTGGTTTTGTAGTTTTTTAGTTTCATGGTTACGTAGTTTTGTAGTGTTGCATTTCTGTAATACCACAATTTCTCTGTAGTTCCGTAGTTTCTTAGTTCCGTAGTTCTGTATTTTTGTAATTTAATAATTGAGTAGTTTCTCAGCTTTGTAGTTTTGTAGTCTTACAGTTTCGTAGTTCCTAAAGTTTTGTAGTTTTTTTAGATTCGTAGTTCTGTAGTTTTGTAGTTTTGTATGTTTTTTTAGTTTTGTGATTTCGTAGTTTTGTAGTTTCATAATTCCGTGGTTTCGTTGTTTCATGATTTCGAAGTTTTGCAGTTTCTTAGTTTCGTAGTTTTGTAAATTCTTTTGATTCTAATATGACATCTATTTAGTAAAAATTTCTGTTATCTATATATTATGAAACAATAATTTTTATTCTTTCCTTAGGTAATAAATAAATCAAAAATATTTGAAAACTGGAAGAGATTTTTTTAATTTCTTATCACTTTAACCGTTGCAAGGTTCCAAACATTTATTTTATTCCCCCTTTGTTTTTCATTGAGCAACAATTTCGTGTATTTTTAAATCAGCTAAATATAAAATAAAGCACAATGCTATTTTTTGCTGTGGTCGTCGCTTATTCAGCTTTAAAATAGAGGCTTTATGGAGCCGCGGTGGCTCGGTGTTCAAGATTATCGTTCCTCTGTCACCACTCTGTCCTCGCGCGGGCGAGTTCGAGTCTCGCTCAACCCATGGGTGTATATAATGTCCTAATACTAAAGTGTATGTTAGTAGGCACAATAAGTCCTTAAGGCTGCAGTGCCAGTAAGTGCGCCAAAAAAAAGATAGGGGCTTTTTGCTTCGGATTATCATAAACCATAAGAAATTATAACGCTTTTTTCCCTGGTGCTTTACCTGTTCGCTACACGCTTAGTCCGTAGCTTAAAATAGCGCACATTATCAACTCTACAAAAAATTATAAGAGGCAGTGTAATCGGCTAGGTTGTCAACCGACGCTAGTAAATAAACGCGAAGAGAGAACTAGTCCGTAACTTGGGCAAGTACTACTGATTTTGAAAATTGCGTCTCAAAAGTATATCCACCGTTTAATTACAGGGTGGCAATAGAAACCTTTTGAATTAATTCTTTTCTTATAATTACGTACATTCTAAAATGCTATGTAGCTTTTGTAAGAAAGTCACAAAGAGAAAATGGGAAAAAAAAGAAATGCAGAAAAAGAGAAAAAAGAAAGAGTGAGAAGAAAGAAGATGCCACAGGCTTGGTACTTGAAATCTAAAAGTTACATTCACTGCAATTTAAAATCTGGCATACAAGACAAATGCAAACTTTTTCTTTAAAATGTGAAAACTACTTAAATAGAACAATAAAAGTTGTAACGTTGTACAGTTCATTCATAGTCTTCTTTCGTTACATGTATCATCGCAATATGGTACAGTTTAAGGTCAAAATGATGTCTTTACAGGAAAACTGTAGTAAGATCTATAGTATCGCTAAATATAGTTGTTCTTTATAATTAAATAGCATTTTTGAAAAAAGTAAGGTCAACATCCACCAAATGTGAAGGTCAGAGAGTGGGAGACCTGTTAAACCTTGTGTGCAAGGTTTTCTTTTCAGTTAGAAGAAAGTGGCACATCGCGCCTTGGTGAAAATTTTACTCAAAAGATACACAGGCTTCAAAGTCAAATGGCTGTCCCCGATGTGCTTAGTTTAATGTAGAAGTGAGCAACGCAGTTACTACCTAAAACAAATTTGTTTTTGATTAGATAACATTTTGCACTTTCTGAAAAACTAACAAGGCAAAAAAGTCAATGAAGATGAATGGAGCGTTAGAGGGAGTAAAGACGGGCCAAAAGACTGATGTGACTTAATAGGGTTATTGAATGGTTCTGTTTTGGTGAATCTTTTATACTGATATACATATTGAGAAATGTCAGCCACGGGAAACATTTTACAAAAATGGTGCACCATTCCACAAAGGCAATTATTTGTATTTTCTTGAATAAAACCTTTTCAAGCGAAATGGAAGATATGGATTAACATCGTAACCAGTACGTTTTTGGTATTCACTTCTTCTTCTTTCACAGTTTCTTCTGCCATTTCGGGCGTCGGATTTTCTTTCATCCAGTTCTTCTATGCTTTCCTGTCCCCTGCTGAAATATTAATCTCTATTAATGATTTTCTCTTTGATGGTTCTATGTCCACTATCTGGTCCAACCATCGTTTTTCCAATTTCCATTATCTTTTTAGTAATTGTTCACTGTCCATTCTTGTGATATGCTCGTATCAGTTTAACTGCTTTCTTTTTATTTTATCCAGTGTTGGTGGTTGTTGCGTAGTCTACTCACATTTTTATCCCCATGATCTTCCTCAGATGTTTCATTTCTGTTGCGTTTATTTTTTCCTCGTGTTTTTTCTGCAAGGTCCAGTTCTCTGCTGCATAGGTGATTATGTGTAGTGTTATTGCATTGTGGATTTTTAATTTAACATCTATTTCAATTTTCTTGTGGCCTATAACCGTTTTGTTCAGCATATAGTATATTCTCGTTCATTTGTCTGCTCTATTGACTAGTTTTGCATCGATTTTACCATCACTTGTCAGTATTGTCCCCAAATATTCAAAGGTTGTTATTCTTTCTAGTGGTGAGTTCTTGCATAAAATCTCTCTGTTTCTGTTGATTAATTGGATTTTATTAATTATCATCACCTTGTGAAGATGTATTAGGATTCTTAGTATGAAGAGGTCTTCATAGTTTGATCAGTTTTAATGTTTCACCTTCTTTGTGTTTTGAGATGATTAAATTAATTTCCCAGTCTTTAGAAATTCTTTCCTGGTTACAGGCTTCGACTAGATTCCTTAACCATTCCTTCCCTTCATCTCCTATCCATTTAATCATTTCCGGGACTATCTCTATTTCTTAGATTTCTTTTGTACCGTCATTGTCCTCTCATTTTTCCTCAACTGCGTCTCCATATTTTCCCCCGTAGAACTCTTTTCAGATTTCTAGTATTTCCTTTATTTCCAATTTGCATTCATTATGTTTATTGTATATTGCTTTTAACTCTTTTTGGTTTGATCCCCTTAACCTATTTACGGTTGTCCAGAATTTCTTTGTACCTACTTTGTAATTGTCATTAATTTCTATTTCAAGCCTTCGCTAGCTTTTCTTTTCCGCTTCTTTGATTGTATTCTTTAATTTGTTTCTTTTTTTCTGTGTAGTTTTCCCTATCTTCTTGCTTTTAGTTGAATGCACTTCTTCTATCCTTGTTTCTGTTCCTTAACTAATCTTTTTATTTCTTCATTCTACCGCTTTGTTCTTTTTAAATGCTTGTTAAATTTTCTTCTCTCTTGGTATACACAAAAGGTAAAATATACGCTTCATCAATTCCTAACGTAAAAACTCTGAAATTCTAAACAACGGAGAGTAACTGAAAAGATGGTAAATGCATAACAGAAAATTCATGAAAATTTAAAAAGTTGAGGAGTGTAGCTTTTACGTTATGCTTGTAAAAAACTTTTGTGTTAATCGCGAAAAGAAAAATAGTAGTTTGGTTTACCAATAGAAATGATTTACTGCCTTGTTGCCTAGGGGCAATTCAAAGGCAAAAATGCGGGAATCAGGAAGGCAGAGGAGCCGGACCTTGGCCAAAACCAAAATAACGCCCGTAAATCGCGCAGGTTAATCTCTGTTAGCGCATTCTGGAACTATGAATAATTAACTATTTTTGCAGCGGGACCACAATAACACCTGGCATGTTGCGGCCGGCGGGCCCGAAATGGCGCTACCGCGCGCAGCCGGCGTCGCGGCCGCCGCGGCGCCCAGCGGCGCGCCCGAGCGCCGAATCAGCCGAATTCCAGAATGAACTCCACCTGAACGAATTCCTGCTCCTGCAAGCATCCTGACACGAAACAGCCTCGGCCCGGCGCCCCAGGTATGTACTACAGCGCCGCGTACACAACGGCGTCTCTCTGTTTATAATGGAGAACGGCCGAAAATACGCGCGCCCATTTATTTATGACGCGAAATTCCACCTGTCAAAGGCGAATTGCCGCTGGGGTGGCGAGGGCCGGGCGGGCGGCGCCAGCTCGGAAATCAAAGGCTGGAAAATAAGTGATGGGCAGGTAAACAAAGTGGTTCGAATAGTTCTGACATTCCACTTTCTTTTGAAGGCTGAAAATAAAATGGAGGTGCCAAAGCGCATTCATTCACATCAAAGAATCGAGCCTGAGGCTTATGGTAATGCCGAACCAAATGTGAATTTTATATACTTGCGATGTTTCAGTTATATGTTGTATTTGTTCCTTGAGTCTATTGATCTTACCCTTGAGTTTAGCTTAATAGCTGTTTTAAAGTGTAGGTCACTTATCTTACCACAAGCTTGCACGGCTACTTTCAGTATCTTTAACTGTAGGTCCGGATCTGCGTTAAAAAATGTCATATTTCACTTTCCAATATTCTTCGAGAGAACCAAAATTTCAACTGATTAGGACTCATTGTCTTTGTAGAAAACGTTTCTTCAAAATCAGTGCCCGTCGCTGAACTTTTAAACCAAAACCAGCATGTATTTCGATTCCATGGAACAAAGATAGATAGCATTTGATTTACGCTGACGTGACCTGATTTCAAGGGGCGAATTAAAGCCAGTAAAACTGTCAGATCTCAACAGAGATGCGATTTCAGCAAGCAGCTCGCATTACTGCGGCGAATTATGCGTTTCCAGCTTCGCCAGTCGCATAACAATGCGTACCAATGTCAAAGATTACCTCATTGATTTTGCAGTCAACTAAAATTTCGAGCGGCAGCCTCTTACCGTCGTGGTGTAACAGTGGCCGCCCATATTCATCAGCCGTGTAATCAGATTATGCACCGGTTGGCATCTGCTCCGCGCACCATCGTACTATGCGTGAGCCTGCACCGCCATTTTGAAGATGACGTTTACGTAATTGTCGACATTCGGAACAGGACGGCTAGCAGTTTTAGATCAACCGGGAAGTGCTACACAACGTAACCACGTCGACAGTATACTACACACAAACCAATGGAATAGACCAACGGCTACACCGACAATTAAGTGTCATAAAACGAATATTATTCTTTGTCTTATTTGGCAGGCAGGCGGCTATGATAGACAAATTTAAAAGTAGCGTTAAGTTCGCCGACAATCAGAAAATGTCATAATGCAGCAGAGAACCTTGTTGCCCTCGCAAAAACCTGGGGTAAGAAATTATAAGATTCGGCCCAAAACACTCAGGTTCTCTTTCGGTATTTCTGTCTTCAAAATCAATAGTTGCTACAGAGTTTTCAAACCGATTGTAGGTTAGAACTGTATTTTAATCCTAGTAAACAAAGGTAGCACTTGGTGATGTAGCGTTTGATTTGCACTCTTCAAATTGTAGGCCCCGACATGACCTGTTTGCAAAGGGTGAATTTAGGCCAATAAAAAGAGCAGATTTCAAATCAATACCAGTAATAAAAAACTCGATCAGAAATCAGAAATTCGAATTATTGCGTCCAACTACGCGTCCCTAGCTTCACCTCATTAACTTTGCAGTCAACTAAATTTACAGCCTTCACCACCGTCATAGATGCATTCTGACGACAGCCCTTTACCATTGTAGTGCAACACGGCCACCAACACTATTTTTTCACACCCTTATTAATCAGTAGTGTGATTAGTTGACGCTATATTGTGCAGCAAAGTACCTCGTCTGATTCTTCATGTGCATTGTGCAATATTCGGCGCTTGCTCCACGCACCATCCACACCTTACGTAAGCCTGCACTTCACTTTTAAAGATGGTGCATATGTAATTGTAGCAATAGAAACACAACGCATAAAGCTATACATCAGCCTATAAATACTGCAAAAGCCACCATACCATCACTGGATACCACCCACAAACCAATAGAATAGTCGAGTGATGCCTAAAAGTCGCAATTAAGTGTAAAAATGGATAACTGTGCTCAGATATTGCTGGTTGTCTTATTAGGTATATGGACTGAATTACACAGACGGATTTAAACAGGCCCCAAGTTCACTGATAACAAAAAATAATGCTCTAATTCAACGGACTGCTATGTTGAATTTGTAGAAAGCTGGTTTAAAAATATATAAACATTCGGCCGAAAATACAGAGTTTTTTAGCTATTTTTTTCTTCAATGTCAATAGTTGCTAGTAAGCTCTCAGACCGACGTCAGTAGTCTAAGCCGAGGATAAAAACTGTAGTTTAACTACAATGAATAAAAATAATACTTGGAGACGCGACATTTAACTTGCATGCACAAGATGAGCATTTCCCATAAATTTTACTTTCTCTACAAGTTGCTTAAATTTATCAATTAATACAAATATAACCTAACCGAAAATGCAGATCCTTATATGAAGTGTAAGAAGAATCAGTAAATATATTTTAAAAACTGTATTCAGGCAAAAGGATGGTTAATATAATAAAAATAAAAAAGTTGCAAGGACAAAACATTAGAAAAGAGCGAATAATAAAATTGTTGATAGACATAAAAGACATATTTATAATTACCGGCTGATTAGGCCTCACTATCTTTATAGAAAGCAGGGGTGAAAATATAAAAGCGTTCGTCCAAAAATAGGCCACTACCACCATTTCACTACACTCATATATACCAACTGTGAGATCAGTAAATTTTCGGACCCACAACCTGTTAAGATCGCACCACAACTTAGTCAATTCTTTATGAACATTTTGCATTGGTCGGCGTCTGCTCCACGCACCATCGGTACCTTGCGTGAGCGTTTCAAAGATGACGTTTGCATAATTGTCGACATTTAAAACACTAAAAGTCGCAATTAAGTATTTTAAATCAGGCAATTGCTCGTTGTCTTATTCGGTATATCAACGGGTATGATAAACGAACGTTCTTACCAGCAATTTATTCTGTAAGTACAAACTCTATTTTTCCCAATAAATAAACATAATAATCGGAGACGCGGCAATTGATTTAAATGTACGCGACAACCAGCTTAGTGAGAATAGGCAATTCACAACTTATTCTGCATTTTCTATATATTTTTCGGTTACTTCCTAGCTGGTAATGTGTGTCTTTGTAGGAATTCTAAGAAAGACCAATAAATATATTTTAAAAACTATTTGGGTCAAAAGAATTGTTATTGAATGAAAGCAAAAAAGTTGCAACTGGTAATAATGAGAGCTTAAAAAGAGAAAACACAGTTTAAGAAAAATACACAAGAGAGCTTTGCTATAAAAGAACATGCAGAAAAAAAGCTAATAGAAGAACGTAGTTGGAGCATAGATTTAGATATATCATTAATAGTAACGGATAAGTGTGTCGTACCTAACTCTTGAATCAAAACCTTAATTTTTAAAACTGAGGCGTATAACATTACAATAAAAACAGATGCGATTTAATAAAGAAGAACTTTGACGACAGAAGTCAAAAAGGGCACGACAAGGTTTCTGTGCAGTAAAACAGAAACCACGAACGTGTTTTACCTCGAATTCCATATTTAAAATGAAGGCAGGCCTATTCTAGGCTCGCTTCGAGAAAATTATTGTTGGTTAATTAGACCTCGCCGTTTTCATAGAAAGCTTGAGTAAAAGTATAAAAGCGTTTGCCCAAAAATACTTGGCCTTCTTTTCATCAACTTTGCAGTCAGTTAAACTTGCAGCCTACTCGGCATTTTTACCATTGTAGTGCAATTACTGTTTTGGCACATTCGTATTCACCACCGGTGCCTGTTCCATGTACCATCGATACTTTGCGTGAGTCTGCACTATCGTTTCGAATATAACCCTTATGTAATTATTGTCGACGTTCGGACTAACGCATCCGAAGTCATGATTTGAAATATTACTTGTTGTTTGAACGAATTTAAAAGTGCATCCGGTTCACTAATAAATCAAATAACGCCCTAAAGCACCGGACGACCTCGTCTCTACAGAAAGCTGGAGTAAAAATATAAGTTGTTCTTTCGCTGTTTCTGAATTAAAGATCAGTAGTTGCTACTAAATTCCCGAAGCGACTGCAGCAGTTTCGGCTATAAATAAGAGTGGTATTTAAATTTAAAGATAAATCATGGACAAGGTAGAGATTGCATGTACAAGATAAGCACCTCAGCAAAAACAAGCAGTTCACAACGGCATTGCTTAATTTGCATTTTCCATAAATTTTATAGTAATAAATACAAACATAACTTAAGCGGGAGCTGTTAAATTTCTACAGAAACGCGCTTATCAATAACTTGCATCACTGCGGTCAATTAATCAATAATACGTGCTAACGCTAAACATTACTTCATCAACTTTGCAATCAGCCTTGCAATCCCTTATTCTCGCGGCCACCAACACAGTCTCGCTGCACCCTTATTTACCAGCTGTGTGATCAGCAGATGCTATACTATGCTATGGTGCAGTTCGACTCAGACTTATCACCCGCCAGCCCATAGCCTTCTAAAACCACATGACTACTCAGTCGGTTTTCTATAAGCATTTTGTACCGGACGGTGCTTGCTCCAAGCACCATCGACACCTTACCCGAGTTTGCATCATCATCATTGTCAACGTTTGGAACACTACCGCTGAAACCCATAGGTAAACCAGGGAGCACTATACAACTCAACCACATTGAGAGTATACCACCTCAGCCAAGCGATTACGTCGATAGTTGAAAGTCTCAATTAAGCATGGTAAATTAAGACGAAATATTTCTGCTGTGTTATTCGACGATTATGATAAACGGATTTAAAATTAGCACCAATTTTACTAATAACGAGACGGATGTAAAACCCGAAAGGGTTCCAGAGCGAAGCAAGTCATGCATGTGACTTTGAGACTCCCGTATTTCGGGTCAAATGAGAGCTACAAAATATATATCAATACCGAGAAAGATACCGACCTAAGGAATCTACTGATCAAATATGAAGTGAATCGGTCAAGTAGTTCCGGAGATATCGTGTCGACAGACACACACAAACTTTGGTCAACGCCTTACAGGCTTTCAAAAGTTAATAAAAATTAAAAAAAAGTTAAAAACTAATGGAAGAAGATAGTTGGTAGATAGTATCATAGTGGTTATAAAATAGGTGTATCCCTTACAATTTCTAATACAAGACGTCATTTCGTAAAATATTGCAGCAGAGACAGATAATAAGTAAACAAACAAGATATTTTGGCAACATGCAAAGATTTGGCCATTATGTCATATTAAAGAAAGAGGTAAATAGGTAGCAGGTAGCAATATCTAATATTAATAATAAACATATTTAATAATTTTAATAAAAATGTATATAAAAACATAAAAATCAACAAAACTAAACCGACTAATTTTATTGTTGTTTCAAAAGTTACTGAACACCCTGGTATATCTAAACCATTGAAAACTTAGAAATAAATTAAAATAATGCACGCTACCCTTATCTGCAGCAAGCAGTAAAAAAGTCCGGATTTGACTTTGATATCAAGTTATAAGAATTTTCTAGCCTAAGAAACCCAATAATCAATCAGCCAGGTAAATACGTAGAGAAGTCAGAAAGTAAAAAACATTATTCGCATTCTAGTAGGAGAATTCAAGATATAGAAATGGTTACTTCTTCAAGGCTAATGCGGGACACTATGAGAAGATCGGTGAAGATGAGACCTATGTGTCTTATTACAATATTTTAAGAGCGAAACATTTTTTTTGTTGAAAAAAATCAATACAATGATATACGATGGAAAGCTGATGATAAATATGTTTTGGAACTGCATAGAATGCTTTTGATGAAGTACACACCATATGGTGCGATCTTTAAAAACTTAAAGGGGTTATTCATTCGCATACAACCAACATTATTGATTCACGTATATACTTCAGACACTAGAAACATTTACCGCATCTTGCTTATAATCCTAACTTAACATCTTCGGAAGCCATGTCAAAAGATTTCAATATCAGAGCTTCAAATTCTTGGTTATTGTATAGCTAAGTGGGAAAATCACCGGGAAAAATATCTGTTAACAGACCCAATCTTATTATACAGGGTATTTTGGAATTTCCATTACAAACTCATAAGGCTTGAAGGGGAGATTAATTAGATTAGTGTTTTAATCTCTCGCTTCTACTGATTTCAACCAAAATCTATTTTCATTTTTACTGTACGGAAATGATGTTTTGTTCAATCTCAGGTTTTGTGAAGTCATGCTTTCACTTTGTTTTGCTGTTCCAGTTGTTTGTTGCCATCTTCAACTACAAGCTTAAAATAAGATTATACCCAATTGTGTTTAAACAACATTTTTGACAAATGGTTGACGTATCCTCCTCGAATTTATCCAATACTTCTTGCAGGATGATCAAGTACATACAAAGCGTTAAGCGGAGTAAATAAGGTGCGGTCAAATGAAAAGATCACCAGAATATATTGATGCTGAATCTTTGATGAAATCTACAGGAACACTTGGCAAGGGTGTTTTTGTCATTCCTGGTGCATTCATGACAAAACCACATGCATGTGGTGTAAAATCGGTTGGACCAGTTGTATGTAACTTTTGGGGATGGTAAGGGTGTAGTTGCTGCTTTGCAGGACTTTCCAGATACTGCTATGAGTCACATCCACAGCACGCACAATAGTTGACAGGTTCTGTTCAACTCAATTCTAGTTCTCTAATATAATTGAAATTTGAATAATTTGTTACTTTTGATATAAGCGTTTAATCAAATATTTTATCAGTACTTACAGGTGGACTATAGTAATATGCAGTGTCGAAATAGAACGTATTTAATATTTGATACGTATCAATACAAAAGATCAAAATGAAAGTTTTTCTATACTGTTCTTCGGTGTTTTGATAGGTATCTAATGATGGATAATGTCGTTCTAAACATTCCAAAAGCTTGATAATCAATGTTTTCTCTATGTTTATTAAGATACTGGAATTAATTTCATGCCGATTTAAGCGCAGTTAATGCAACGCAAGATTTTGTATGGTAGAAGCTGGTTTTGTTAACTTGATGGGTAAGCAATTTGTCATAATTCTACAGAAAACATTCTAAAAAGTTAAATTGACATGCAATGTACCGTTGTTGATCAATTTTTAAGGTACCTCACAATTTTTGTTAGGTGTTTGTATAACTTTACAGCTACACCAGGTATAATAAATTTATATTTTTTACCTCTGACCATGTTTTAAGACAGCCAATTGTTAAGCTGTATATTAATTTCATTTAAAAGCACATATATCAAGGAAACAGCTGAGAAAAAGGGAAAAACCATAGAACAAATCCGGATCCTTTCCAGGAATAGAAGGTTATATAAAGATTGGCTCAATACCCCAACACCATAAAGGTACAATGGGAGAAGGGAAAGAAGAAGATATAAGCTATACACTTATAAATGCTAAAGGTTTCTAACTATAGGTAAAATCAAATATTTTAGATGTCTTAGGGTAAGTAAGAGTACCATGAAAGAATGAAAAATCAACAAAAAGGTATTCATGGCAATTATGATTTGTATTTCTTTAAAGATACATGATAGTACAGTGCCTTTGTTGTTGATTTTCTTCCATGTGAGCGCGGAAGGTAGACTACTAAAGTTACTCTTATCAAATTGTGCTTTTCTGGAATATTAAAAAAACAAAATTTAATGGAAGCAATCTTGGTTACCTAAATAACGGTCACTTGGAGGACAATCAATAATAAAGAAATTGTAACTCCACACGTAGCAGAATTGCAATAGTTTTGTTTTTAGTGTGAAGTGCTATAGAAGTATATGGCTTTTCTTCAACCTTGCTCGCTCTCGCTGAATTAATAATAATACATTTTCTTAAACATTCAATTGTTGTTCCTAATTTATGTCTCATTTTAATGCGAAAATGTTCTATTTTGTCGCAGACTATGTTCTTCGACTTATCGAATGTGGTTTTTGCTTGCACAATTTTTTTGTTGGCTATCTATTGCTCAAAAAATTAAAATTAAGGTATGCGTTTAACATCACGTTGCTTACATCCGTACCATTGCTTCATTTTCAGTGTTCACACCATCTACTCGTAGTAAGACTATTGATTTTGTCATTTGTATCAATTTTATTATGTATGGGATATTTTATCAGCAAAAATAATCTTGCATAATCATAATAACTTTGCAATATAAGCAAGATGTCTGTTTAGTTCATCTTCTGCACTTTAAGAATTAATCTCTGTTCTTCTTATCTTTTTTTAGCTCTTCCGATGTCTTTTTCTCCATGTGGTTCTTGTATTTTAAATGCAATTTTTTCTTTTTATATGTAAATCTATAATTTTTGCTGATACAATTCAAAACAAGTTGTTGAATACCAAACATTTTGAAGTAGTCATATAACCGTCATAGAGCCGATTTAGCGCAAGCCAAATTATCAAGAGAGTTAAGTATCTTCATTCTAGAAGTTATAGGATTTCGTTTGATCTTGGACGCTAAAATAGCAAAACTGAATATTGAAATGAAAATACAAACACAGATTGTTTAGAAGAAAATAGAACTCGTAGAGAGAAGATTATAAAAAATTGGAAATACTATTCTTCTAATAAATTTCAGTGTTGTAACTTATCATATTCATAACTTTCAACATCATATCTTCTATTCTTTTATCGTTTTCTTTGATAGCTTGTTATATACATTAAAAAGATTTTTCTGTTCTTACTGTATTGCGGCCCGATTTAAAATTAATACCTGCATTTAAATGTAATTTTTTAATATTCAAAAGATCGAGAGATGTAGTATTTCTTATCTTAAAGCTCAAAAGGTTAGGAAGTAAGACAATAGCCATATAAAGTGAATGAGATGCAACCTTAAACCACGGCACTCGAATAAGAGAGGTCATCAAACGTACAACAAACCTTTATCCTTGTCGCCGTCCTTCCGATTGGCGTCGAAGAAGCTCGTGGTCAGAGCTTTCCTCTTCAGCAGGTACGCCTTGCGCTTCGGCTTCTGCGGCGCGCTCGAAACGGACTCTGCAATGCAAATTCAGATGTAGCCCTTGCATGGTTGAGTTTAATTAAATTTTACGGAATTGGGGACCTTAGCCTAATTCCTGAATAAACCAATTTGCCAGAGTTGTCTCGACATGTCAAACAATAATTACTTCAATATTAGATTAGCGCACATTTTATTATTTATATTGTTACGAGTAAGACTATTATAATTTTATAGTTGCGGAAAGTTTGTTAAACCAAGAGAAGGTTCACATTTATTCATAGATTTATGAAACACTTAAAAAATTTAAAAAATAAACTACGCTGCAGATACAAAGTTTACTATACTGAAATACAGATAATCCCGTTAAATATTTTGCATGGAGATTAGAGGGGAAGAGGTGGTATAAAGTTGGCGTCCTATTCATCTTTGTGGTGAATTTCAATTAAAATACTCTTGCACATCTCTGGGTAAGTGAAACAATAGCCGTCTTTTGAAAGATGTTACCATTACTGTCTTTATTCGACTGTAATATTAGCCAGCGTTCCAAAATGGTCAAGTGAACCATCCCATTGAGAATGAATTATTCAAAGAAAAATGGTTTATACATCTCTTTCAAAATAGAGCAATAGATATTCATTTTAGATGAGTCTCTCGCATATTCTGTGGCTACGTGGGGATTTTTGGTTACCCATATGCGCATATTGTGCCTATTTACCCTTTTAGGCTTCTGCCTGGGTTTTAATTCATAATTACAGACGTACAGCTTTGTCATTTTGTTGAGACACTGATGCATCTAAACCTTGTAAGATTTATATCCGAGTCTTTGGATGTCATTTATAAGAATTGTAATAACTCGTTGCGTAGTTTGTTTGTTACAATTTTTAAACGTTTCACGGTCTTATCTATTTTAGCTTTTTTATATATTTTTAAAACTACTTTTTTAAAGTATTTCTCACTTCATTAACGTTTGATAAATGGTCCAGCCTGAAGGTTTATCTACGACAAAAAATATGTAGTAATAATAATGAGATCTAGGTTGTGCAATACTTGAAAGCCTTGTATATCAATTTCAGAAGTTACTTCCTACCTTTCTAAAGTATGCAACATATTTTCATATTGTAGGTTCTTTCAGCAGATAAGGATAGTGCAATTCTCATTTGAAATATTATAAAATATATAAAATAGTACAAAGAATTGTAAGGAAACAACATTTCGCCACTAGTCGGTACTCTAATCGTTTCATTTGTGCTTTGTTGTTTTTGTTCTGAAGTTCAGAATTGAAGTAATCACTTAGTAAAAACTTCATTTATATTAAGTTTCTATAGAGTTTTGAGCAACCTTCATTTTTGAGAACGTTGTGGGTTGATATTATGGAATAATTTACCCCACATCTAAAACTAGCTTTGTCTTCTGCTGAATTGTTGCAAACCTCTGTCAATTCTGTGGTGTCTCTAAACCTTTGTTATAGACAAACTTTTCTCATAATAAAAAGTAAATAAAATTGGTTCGTGTTAAGCCCAATTTTTATTGTGCTTCCAGCAAATTCAAAGACGCACCTCATCGTTCTGGAATGAATCCATTCAGTACTATTCGCAGATGGCAAATACTGAAAGATAAACACCAGGTGCTTTGAAAGTGTAAAATGGTATTCACTCAGACAATAAAATCTTAAGAAGAAAACGTACTGCAACCGCAAAACTATGTAAATGGCCAGAGTGCAGGCTGGTATGCCGAAAAACCAAATTTGATATGATTGCGCGTGACCTCACACTCTACAGTGACGCTGCTAGCACGAATGAAAAGTACGACACCTCTGAGCGACCCTCAATAAAAAAAAACTTAATTGGAAATCTTACGTGGAGTAAGCGGTTGCGAAGGCAAAGGCAGCTCGATAGGTCCTTGGATCTTTCCTTCATCTTAGGAGCCGGTTGTTCCTTTATGACAAGATAACTTTGTTCCGTTATCATCCTCCGGATGATGACATACGCCTACCCCTTGTCAATATATGCAGCAAGGTCCAGATAGATTAGAATCAGATCTTGCAAACAATCTTGTCCCCACTCCGACGACAATATGTCAAACATTTTTAAGTGTATCTTCCAGCACCCAACTATACTATAGTTTTGAAATCCATATAATCTGTAGTATCTATAGCCTAGACAAAGGCACTCACTATAAATGGTCGAAAATTTTCATTCGTCCGTAAGGGGGTACGGGAGCGACCTAAACTGGTCAATTAACATCCTCATTAGGGCATCTGTAGAAGAATCAAAGTCAAACTCAAGCTCTGTATATACAAAAAGCGACCACTGATGAAAGTAAGAGTACAGATTAAGAAGAATGCCGGTTGAGCACCAAAGATGTAGCGGAGCAAATATTTCCTATAACGATCATATTCTTAATCGCTTCAGGACCGGTCCGCACGGACCGTAAGTATCCCGTACCAAAATGTTTGGGCATTCGATTTCTTTTACCTGGAAAAATAATAGGGAATGTTTTCCCTCTCCTAGATTCACCGAGATAGTCAAGTGTTAATCCTTATCTTCGACCGACTTCAGAACAAAGAATATTCAGATTGCAGTTAGCCGCAGCAACGCGCACTTCTCTCTCTATGTGTGTACATCTATTGTGTTTCTATTCACAAATCACCACCCTAATAACTATGAATTTATAAAACTTATAGACTTCAAGAAAAGCCATATCATAAGGGTAAAAAGAGCAATGTATAACGCGCATCGTACAACCTACCACGTGGATCGTTCTGACTGTACCATATGACTGAGTTGAGAATAGTAAACATGTTAAGGCACCCAAACAAGTACGTCAGGCACGCACATGCGGATCCTACGTGGCTTACCCCACCGCCTTACCAAAGCAAATCTACAATTACAGAGCCTTTTACGTGTACTCTCTGTAACTCTGGAACATCGATGGCTCTATTTGCAATGGTGCCAATCTAAATCCACCTGGAATGCCAGATTGGAAAAATGTTTTGAGGACAGATTATCATTGTGTCTGGGTTTCGTTATCGAATAACACACTTCTACCATTTCAAGAATTATAGCCTTGGTACCCATAGACTACGATAGTAAAAGTTCAATGGTTTGTGGATGAGATCCCATTATTCCACGTGCTCTTATTTCTGGCCAGGATTCCAGGTGTAGAATTTCAGCAGAATAATGTCCGGCCATACATATTCCGGGTTGTCCAGGAGTGCACGCGTTATCTTCAGAAGCTTTCATGTCTTGCCCATTTTTGGACATTCCCATATCGAGCAAGCATGGGGCTAATTAATATGTCAGCTGCCATCAGGCCAATAAATGCCATCTCCTTCGTGACATCAGGTGGCTGCTCGACTCCATACCCATTTGTATTGTTATTGAAGATGTACTACAGATTCCTCCGTTACACCAATTTTTAGTTCAACCCGATAATTTCTTCTTGGTGAGCAAATTTTATTATCTATGAGTATAAGTCAGCTGACTTTATATTTTTATCTGTAGTTTCGTCTTAAATTTTATATTCCTCCCGTCAGAATCTTCTTTAAGTTATAAAGGGTGATGGAAATATACTTGAAATAAAGATATAGTCAAACAGTAATGCTAATTCCTTGAGAGATTGCTGCTCAGGGCATTTTGATTGTTGTACCATCCTAATTTTTGTAATTGGATCGATCATTTTCTAAATAAGGCCGAATTTTCTCCTACGAAATGGCAAGTAAAAGAGAGATACCCCTAGTGTCTTTATTAATAATAATACAATTTTTATCAGATATGAAACATTATATAGAAAATTGTCCTCTAACAACGGGTTCTTATTAGTCAGAACTTTAAGTATTTGTACATAAATGTATAAGTAGAAGGAGAAATACAAATAAGAAGATTTAGTTTTTTGAGAAAAGCTACACTTTGCTATAAGAATATGTAAGGGTTGGGATACCAAAATCCATGATTATGGGATCCAATTTAAACAAAAAAATTGAGTACTTTTAGGGCCTAAAGTATTTAAGAGGGAGAAGAAATGGTTAGATATATTAGGGTCTCCGGAATGATCAGGAAGAAAACTTGCTCTTTAAACTTAATCTACTCTCATCTACAGCTCACCTGCAAATTGAAATTTCTTGTTGGGGTGGATTGTTATGGATGTTATCATATAAGCCCTGTCGGTAAAATGCGCTTCGGGTTACCTAAATGCGCTTCAGGTTACCTAAACGTGCTTCCTACCATTACGTCTGCTACGTAAGGGTCTTATTGTTAGAGAAACAAAATAAACCATAATAATATTTATGATAATTCATCGATAATGTTTTCGCTGACTATATTCATATTTTGTTTAAAAAATGCTGAATCTTTGAGATTTAAACTATTCTAGTAGTAAACAATTTTTATTTAGAAAACTGCATGGATGAAGGCAAAAAGAAGCGATAAGCTATTAAAGCAAACCTAACCTCTTTTCTTGAAAAAGTTATCCATGTCCATGATGATAAAAAATCAAACTCTGCGACCATCCCAAAAAGTACCGGGTCTTTTATTTGGTAGGCATTATGCAGCAAAATGGAACCACAGACTGTCAAATTTATGACAACCTCTTTTAGATTAGCTCCTCTTCTAAAGAGCAAAACATGCGTTTTCAGTTAAAAAGATAAGCTTCAGTATTATAATATAATATAATATAAGTAATCAAAGATTCCACATTTAGACCCATGTGGTTTTTTATCAACGCAAGTCCCTGTATTTATTTTTTTCCTTTCTTTCACTAGTTCCTGGTACCCACCCTTAAGGGTGTCGGATGATTTATTTTTCATATATACAAATTGCAATTCCAGCTCGTTGATGCACAACGCAAGTCAGAAGAGCAGCAACTCAGAACATACACGCCGAGGCATTATGGTATAAATCCCCCTAAATCTATATGTCGAAAACTATTAGCATTTTTTAAACGTTTGGCAAGAAGTCTCTATTAGGTTTTAGCGGTTTGAGGAGATCGAAAACTTCTAAAAATAAATACGATACTTACAGTCTCACCGTTTATTGCGTACAAATCAGGCGGATGCCTGCCTCTGACTCTTCTTTTAGCATGGATGTCAGTGTCAGGTTTTATGGGATTAAAAGGAGGGAAAAAACTGTTGGTGAAGCGGAGTGGAAATTGAATGAGAAGATATGAGAAGGCAAGAGTCGTAGTAAAAATCTTTTATCCTTAACAACAAATAAAATGCCATTTCGCTTACGTTACGGTCGACTGGGATTGTACAAGGAAATTCTGTATTTACAATAGAATTGTGTACTTATGTGGTAACCTTAATGTGTTGGTCGCCCAGAAAACAAAGAAGTTGACCTTGGATTTCGAAGCACACCAAAATAAAAATAAATAAAATATTTTTATGATCATTCAGCAATACAAAATTTTAAGTAAAAATTTAGACAAAGCTCTTGGTATATATTAATGTATGATAAATTAAGTTGAAGTTTTGGCCCTTGACATCTATTATAATCTTATAGAAGCATAACAAAATCTTGGAATCAGAATTCTAGAGCTAAGTATCAAAGCGGCGCTAGGACATTAAGATTTGTTACATCGACCGTAAGGAATACTAAGCTTCGCTGAAGCCCGCGCTATTAAAGTTGCTTTTTACTCAAAAACTCTTTAAGCGGCGAATTTTTATCTGCACCATTACATCACTGCCTATTACGAAGCCATCTGGTGCGTTTTAAGGTCTCAAAAATACTGTGCAATGCGGCTTTATGATGTTTGAAATACGTTCTTATCTCCTTTTTACTACGACCCGCTGAAAGGCGATGCGGACATTACGTGCAGGATACATTCGCAGAGAAGTCCAATAAAGCAGCTACAGCCGGGCCGAGACTTCTGGAGCTTGCAGTTGCTCTGAAATATGGCCGAAACATCAGCTGCGAAACGCCCATAGCAGTTAAAGACTCGTAAAGCTAATCGCAGCTTTTAATTTAGTCTCGCATTGGACCCTTAAAGTGCGAAAGTCGGGTGGAAGTCATTTAAGGTAAATTCGCTACGAAGTGGATTTAACTTATGTTATTAAGTTTCGGCGTTTTATGCCCTCTTATAATTTGATTGGGGCGGGGCAAAATTGAATCTTAATTGGCCTGCGTTTCAAAGGCCGAGCTGAATTTATTTTCTAATCAGCTTTGACCTTTGACGGGCAACTTTCTTTTCACAAAAGCTTTAATAACAAATAAATTTGAAAATTAAAATTTATGTACCAAATTATATAGGTTTGAAAATCTTTATTCGACAAGATGTAGTAGGCAACCAAATATACTCTTGAAATTGTTCCCTAAGAATAGTGGAATGAGAACTAAGATTACAATTAAGCAATTAAGTTTTTTGGTATTGTAATGTATCAACCCAGATTAAATCATTCACGCTCGACAATAAATAAACTACCTCTCGTACTACATCGCTGTGCTCGGGTACAATCGACATACGTCAGAATAACCTCAGGGTGATGTACATAACTTTTTTGTACATAACAGTTTTTCATTAGTGGGGTTTGTTGTGAAAGAAACTGAGCAAATTTAAAAGCTTTTTTTGAAAATTTCTTGAGAGTGCTTGGTTTGAAATTAGAATACTGGGCTATTCGCAAACAGAGGTTGAAAATATGATTTTTTGTTTGGCTTCGATGTTTAGTATAGTGGAGATGAGCCTCAAGAATATGATCATGCCAATTAAAAAATATTTAGGACCTTATCTACAATTTTCCTTTATTAGACGATTGCCAGTGATATAAAGAAATCACATTGTACTTTGTAGCCATTATGCTTACTGCTGAAACTTTATAAGACCTTCAAAACTCAAACGTCATTTAAAGATAAAGTAGCAATTCCATAAGAAGAATTAAGGGTTCAAGACTCAAATCTAAACCAAATGTTCAACGCTAGAGCACTGAAGCATCGGTAGCATTATATACATCTGCAATAGAAGTTACGTAACAAAATATCTTCACAAGCTTAGGAAAACCTTAATCAAGTCTCTGGAGAAGCCAACGAAAAAAAGACGCGAAAAAATCTTTATGGGCCTGGAACTTCTCAGTACTTGTTTATTTACAGAACTTTTTAAAAACACAATCTTCTTCTCTTAGATGATAATTGTCAAAATCGTGTTTTTGAATTAAAATATAACATCAAGTTGCTCTTTAAAATACAAGAAAACATTGACCTCATAGTCTTCTTGAATAATGAAGCTTGAAAAAAGAGTTGCTTTAGGGGAAATTTTAGATCAGAATCTGAAAAAGCTGCAGGGAAGGAAGCACCTACATGAATTTAAAATAATGTTTAGGCGTTTTGTTATAAGGTAAATCTAGACAACCTTCTCTCCCTCCAGCAAGCATCAAGATATTACGACCAAACCAATCGATTAAAAAAACTATTGATTTTACACAACTTTTGTTTCTATGATGAACTTTAATCAAAACCCCAGCAAACACCAATCCAAAAACCGCATTACAAACGTTGCCACATTTAAGGAACTTTGATAGAAAAATTAAAAAATAAACCGAACGAAATTTTCTAATTTAAATTTCTGTAAAAGGAATTTTAGGAATATTTCTCTGGATTTATGGAAGGAAAAGGAACATTGGTACAAAACCGTTCTTCTACTTGCTTGACTATAAGAATTTTTCCTAAAATATCAATTACGTTCTTGGACATGTAATTTCAAGAAATTCTGATTCAATTCTGATGAGCTATCTATCTATACATTTAAACAGAAAGTAAACAAAGAAATGTGGCGCAATTCTCGACCCTTGATTTACACGAGGTCCGTGAGTAGTAAACAAAGACAGCCTATACACTTGAACGAAAAATAAACAAAGACGGCTGACATGAAATTTTTATTTTAGAGCCGCTCTCGCTTCTTGATGAATGACCGGGTGGCGATTATCATTGCCGAATGCAAAAAGCGCGCTTGCCATGGCAATTTGATTTGCTTCCACCGAGCTGAGATTCTATTGCAATAGATATAAGCATATGCCGCCCATAATAAATACGTGTAATGTACGTAAGCCCTGTGTAAACATTTGAAAGTTCCGCATACTCAATCAAAGTAGCGGCAGCAATATCCTTCCAGGCATTTTGCATAATTAAGTTGCCTTTATATCTGTTATCCTTTATATGGTGCATACTTACTAAATTAATTAATAGTTCCCTATCCGAAGCCAAAATGTTGTTAGAATTTCAGAATCAAAACAAACATTCTGTTACTGCTGCCAACATTAATCTAGGAGAAAATTAAAAATTGCTACAAATAAATATAAGAAATGCGCAAAGTTGAACCGATTTCAACTTTTGTATTTCTTACGTAAAGCGTAAAAATTACGGGAGTGCATTATGAACGAGCGCATAAGCTTTGCATTGATTCAACTTTACGCATTACGTATTTCTCATGGGCGGCTTATGCTTACGTTCATTATGATTGGGCACTAAGTTAAATCGTTCCATGTTCCCGATTCAGGGAAAAAGCCGATTTATACGTTCCCACCTTGCAAATATTTGAGGGAAGGCGGGTGAAAAATTGTCAGCTTAGAACACCAAAAATACCTTTTGGCAAGCAACGCCTAGTATATAGATATATGCAAACATCACCATGCTTATCTTTTAAGTTTTATTGTCATTTGTCTGTATACACTTTGAGAAGGTTTTTTGAAATAAAAAAGGCAAATAATAGACTTAATGTGAAGAATAATAACACAAAAGTGACTTTAATTAACGTTCGGCTACCAATCTTATAACTGGTTGCCCAAATGCAAGTTGCGTCAAATATTGGGGTTGCTCTTAAAAGCAAAGTGCCGAGGAGTTGCAGAACATTATATGGTTTTTACAAAAAGGAAATCCCAATGAAAGATAAATTGAAAAACACACGAAAAGACATTAAATATGAAAAATTCTCAATAAAATGGTCGAAAGTTGTTTAGATAATTTAATATGTTTACTTTGTATGTTTATCAAACATTGTTTCGTCCAATAGTTAACAAAAGCCCTTTCAGTAACCATTAATCGACGGCCATTCCCAAGAAGGGTCGTACATTGCAAATATTCTCTTCAGTCACGTTGATCTTCGTGCGACGTCGGCGATCTTTATTTTTAACTGTTTCTCTTTATCCAAAAAATTATTTGTACGTATTATTATGTGTATGTTCAGTTCTTTTTAAAGGTATTGTCTCCGAACTGAGTTTTAAGTCTTCTCAAAATTTCGGGCGGTTTTACCCATTCTGTGGTGAAAAACTTGATAATAATTTTGCGCAACAGACCAAGGTACCTCTTGTTCTGATATCGCAATACTGACTAAAGAAGCAGTCACGCTCTTTAGGCATCTCTAGCTCAAAAGGTGTTCACCTCATGGCGCTTCTGTTATATTTAATTCATCCACACATATGGCCTTACGTTATAGCTCCGCCTCTTTATATACATATATAATTAGAAATTCAATGTGTTCATGACTAGTTTTATTCTACTTCTTCTATTTGAAAGGGTATATTTCTAATATGCCATGTAAAGATTTGTTTAAAGATTGTTTGCGCGACCCTAGCAAGTAAAGTGTAATGCGCATGCGTGAATGAGGACGACATTATTTTCCTCTAGCATTTTTGATAGGCCTGAATGCTCCAAACGATTACACCGTGAACGAGCGCTTTAGCGTGGGGTCGTTCAGGCTCAACGCCTCCATAAAAGCTCTATTAGGGGCCCCAGACTCTAGCACTGATTATAATTGGAACGACCTTGACAGATTGAGAGTCATATTTAGTAGTTATTTTTGCGCATACAAACTTTTAGTTTGCTTATGATTTTTATATACAACAATTCCAAATTTCTTTCCATTTTTCCTTGTACAACAATGATAAGATTGCTCTTGCTGGTCATATCATTGCAAATAATAAACAATTAACTGAAGCAACTACGATGCCCATTCTAGCGCAATTATTAAATTTTCGATTTAGAAACTCGTAACCTTCTTATATGTTTCATATAAAAGACTTAGTTGCGGGTAAGTAACTCTATAAAGTATGTAATCAATGGAAATGATTGGACAAGTAGAATAAGCTTTTGAAAACTATACAACGCTTGCAGCACAAATAAAAGCATAGTACAGATAATTTACAGAAAAAATTGGAAGATGTGCCCCATAATTGGATTCCATATGATCAGATTGGTTTTAATATTGCTTTATACACTAGTAGCTTGTTACACAGACTAAGTTTAGATTTTTGTCCCAGCATCCAATACAACTTGGAAAGGGTCATTTCTAATTGCTTTCGCTTGGTAAAAATGTGCTTACGTCAAGTAAGTCTTCTGTCAAGATGCATGCCAAGATACTTCACTTCTTATTGTTGTGGTAATTGGTTGTTATTTAAAGGCACTGAAGGAGGGGGGTCAAACTTCCCTTCGCGTGGTGAAAGTTATATGGACTAACTTAGATTCGTTTTACTTTTATTCTCCATTTCTTTACCAATTTTGCAATAGAAGTGAGATTTGTCTACAGTTTCTGTTAAGCAGCAATGGGATCGCTATCCGAAGCACAAAGGTTGCTGTTAAGACCTCTAGTGTGGTTGGCAGGTCTGCAGTATATATGTCAAGTACCATTATGGAGCCGAGTACATTGCTTTGGGGTGCTCCTGCTTTTATTGGAGAAAGTTCAGTATATTCAGATTCAAATTTTACCAGGAAGTACTTTTCGTGGAGGTAGGATTTTAGAATTAGGAAGTCGCTTAATGGAAGGAAGATACGTAGCTTGTACAGTACACCAGTAAACCACACCTTGTCAAAATCTTGAGTGATGTCGAGGAATGCGTCTGAGCGATATTGTTTGGCTTCAAAAGTTGTATTGATTTTTTCCACCACTTTGGGTCTGTAAGATTTTAATTCTGAAGGATTCCTGCTTATAGGATAAGGATGATTTGTTCACCTTTCACTCCGCTGGGAAATATCCAGTCTGTAGTATTGCGTTAAATAGTTGTGTAGTGTACCTTATTCCACTTCTTTTAGAATTGCGACGGTGATCAAATTATAACCTGGAGTTTCCCTTGGATTAAGGGAATTTATTATTTCTTGAATTTTCTCGGTTTTAAAGCTCTTAATTAGCGGTTCAAGTTGATAAGGTACTTCTTGAGTTTGAATAAGTTCTTTTACTTCTTCTGGTTCATTGTCTCTAGAACGCGGCTGAAGCACTTCCGTTAAATGGTTTGCAAAAGCTCGAGCATCTTCTGTATTAGTTCTTGCCTAGGTGACTTGTAGAGTTCTTGTTGGCAGAGTAACTTTTTTGCAATGCTTTATCTTTATTGTTGCCCTCCAGAGGGAGAAGTCTATAGCTTCTGTGGGAGTGAGGTCTTTGAGAAATGTTTCAATGCATGCGTTTTTATTAAAAAGTTTTGTTAGCTTCCTTACAGCAGAATTTGGTAAGCGCTTTTTTGCCATTGTCTTCGTAGCTTTCGTTTTTCAACAATTTTGCTCTTGATTGTTATACATTGCAGAAGATGTTCTAGCTTCAGAGGTAGCACTCCAGTCAGCTTCTTGAATGGTATTATTGAGGAATTTGACAGCCGCTTCAATGTCTTGGCCAGATTTAAGAGGAAATTGTAGGCTTAGGTTTTAGTTAATTAGATAGCTGTAGTCATCTCAGTTCGTATGTTTGCTGCTTATACTTGGCTTTTTTGTTTGTTTTCTGTCGTGGATGCACTTAGTGAAACTAAGATTGGAAAGTGGTCAGATCAAAACCTGATTTTGCTATAGCAGAAACTTGAGGTATAACTTTTGTGATGCAGCAGTCAACAAGGTTGGGCTGTTTGTTTCTGTCGGTTGGCCAGTATGTGGATTTTGCGGTCTGTTATTAAAAGATTTAACATTCGTTCCTATTTTTTCAAACACTCTTTTATCATATTCTTTAATTCTTGCATATCGTTAGATGGCTGAGATGTTTGGTTTAAGTTTAGTGTTCGGGCGGTATTATAAGGAAGTTGGTTTTGGCCACTAGTTAATTGAGAGTAAGTCATTCCAGGTTAGATTTGTTGAATTCGATTAGTCCGTTCAGGTGGAGTATATTGTTTGGGCCGGAGGGTAGGAAATTGTTTTTTGAAATTCTTTGTATATGGTGCACGCTTTGTAATTGGCGGAATTGCTCGCAGAGGACACATCTGATATCGCGTGATTTTTCTTTTCTTTGACACTCGGCACTTAAGTGATCTCTTGTACACTTCATGCATCTTGGTCTTTGATTTCAAAAATTTTTAGTGTGCCCATATATTTGGTACTTTGGATTCTGGACAATTTCCCTTTTATACTTGTTCTCTACATTGAAGGTCTCCTTATTGTTAGGAGCTGGTTTCAGTTCAACAAAGAATCTAGAGAGCGGAGTTCTGGTTCCATATTGTTTGATGTTCCATATATTTGTGACCTTATGACCTAGTTTTTCTGTTCCGGCTTTCATCTCCTCGCTACTAATGGAATAGCGCATATTTACTAGTAATGTTCTCGCACGCTGTTTGAGAAGTTGCAGGAGCGAGTTGTTAAAATTGCGAACGTATTATTGCATAAACTCTCAAAACAGCCGCCGAACCTTTTCCATGTTAAGTCTATGGGAACTGGATTTGCTAATTGCTCTAAACCCAGTTGTCCGACTTCGAAACAATTTATCAGGTTACCTCACTCGCTTCGAGTTCTATCATTGTGGAAAATTTCATAGTGATCGATTTCGTAGTAAAAGCGCTACAGATGCAACAGACTGACGGATTCACCCACTGTATACTAGTGTATAAGTATGGAATTCTGTTTTTTTTCGGTTAAGGCTTTTTTGATAATTCTACAATGTTTAGTTAAATTTTGAGTTGATTATCAATGAGGGCCTTTATATCATATTGCTGTTTACTAACTAATTCAAGAAGCTGTAGGAGTAGCGTAATGTTTTGGACGCCAGCTACAAAAATTGAAGGAGGCTTAGGTTTCTTCAGAATTTGCATCTTGACTTTATCAGTTTCTTAGGTCTCGAGTGATAAAAAGCGATTAGAGGTTGAGGGTGCATTGAGCCAGTAATTGTTTTCTTTTAGATGTTTGGTTTTTAGTCCACGGTTGATTTGTAAGTTTGTGCTTTTGTATGTTACTATAGCACATTTAGAGTCATTTTGCGTTAAAGGAGGGAAGGCTATGTTTTGGTGACAATGTTGAGTTTGTAGATAAGGTTGCGTATGATAATTTTGGTAATTGTTAAATCTGCGAACTGCACATGGCATCAGCATTAACTATAATGGTACCATTTAGGATAAAAACTGCATGATGAGTTGGAGCAGTGCGTATTTGGGATTTCTCATTACATGGCCTAAGTACTCTAGTTTCCTCTTTTTTATTGTATTTATTATTTCACATTCCTTGCTCATCCTTGTCAAAACTTCTCTGTTAGTTATTCTTTCAATCCAGGCTATACGCAACATTCTGCGGTAACACCACATTTCAAAGGCTTGTATTTTGTTTGTTTGCTTTTTCTTAAGTGTCCAAGCTTCTACGCCATAGAGCATGATATTAAATACATAACAGCGAACATTCGTATTCTGAGCCCAATGTTTATGTTTCGGTTGCAATGTACTTTCTTTAATTTTGCAAAGCAGGATCTAGCTATTTCTATACGAGTTCTTATCTCCGTTGTTTGATCAGCTGTTTGTTCTATCCACGTCCCGAGGTATTTGTATTTCCTTACGTTCTATTAATATGTTTGCAACTCTTAAGTTTCCTTGAATGTTTGGAGTTTTGTAACTACCATCCATTTGGTTTTATTAAAATTTATTTTAAGCCGTAGTGGTTGCGATCATTTACTTTTTCAAGCAGATGTTGTATGTCAGTAAGGTTGCTTGCTAAGAGGATTGTGTCATCTGCGTATCTCATGTTGTTAACTATTTCTCCATTTATAATAATTCAGATTCCTCATCTAAGGCTTCTAAAGATGGCTTCGCTGTAGATGTTAAACAGTGAGATAGGATGCATCCCTGTCTCACTCCAGCGTATCTCAATTTCCTGGTATTTCTGTTCCAACTTTTATGTTAGCACTCTGTCCCAATATGGGTTACTAATTATCCTCACGTCTCTCTATCTATGCCTTTCTAAAGTAAAGTTCTTGCAGTTTACCATGTTTCACTTTATCAAACGCCTTTTCGAAATCGATGAAGCAGGTAAACAAATCTTGGTTCATATCCATGCATCGCTTATAGACAAACCCCAAGAGACTTCAGCGTTCCAAGACCTGCGCGGAAACCAAACTGGGAGTTACTTATTCCTTCTTTAATAAGTATCATGGTGTTAAAGCAAAAAGTACTGTCGTCCATTATATAACGGTTTATTATAAAGTTAAACAGCTCAGAAGTTGAAAAATATATACAGTTTAAAGACAACATTCTTAAGAAAACTCAAATATACGCGTAGCAAAAGTAATGCTTAAAAGGACGAGAAACAGTTAAACATAAATGTCGCCTATGTCGTTCGAGAACCAGTGTGACTGAAGAAATTATTTGCATCGTTCTCGGCCTTTTCGAGGATAACTGCTGATTAACAGTTTTTTTTACGATAAGGCTTGGCGTCATCCAATAGCCAAAATTCAAAAAAATAAGTATCTGTTTCCTATAGTCTGGACTCCTGATATTATCATTTTTGGACCACTAAAAACACTAAAGGACGAGATTTATTACAATGCGCTGTCGATGCGTTTATATGCAAATGACTGGGGCCAAACCATCCCCATTTTACGAAAGCGTAATTAAAGAGTTATCTATTTGTTGGAAAAATATGTTTCTAAGACGGGGTTATATAGGCAAATAACGTTGTATATTTGTGTTTTTATAATGTTTCAATGGTTTATATTTTAAAAAGTGATATCAGTTTAGAAAAGATATTGTAGTCCAGATAAATATTATTGTTATTATAGAATAAGTTGACAATAAATTTTGACATTTGTCATTTAAATTTATATAGATTGTATTTTTCTTAGATTTGTTCAAAAATAGATGTTGCCATTTTATTAAGCGACGAAGAAAGTACAAAATCTGCAAGTATAACACTTATAGTCAGTGAAGTAAGAGCGTGTTCGGCATAATTAGCAGTTGGAAAAAGGTGTTAGCTGAAAAGAAAATAGCTGATGACATTAAGATGGTTATGGATAAGAGAAAAAATATGAGTAAAATCTCAACAGAATACGTAGAACTAAACGAAACCATTAGAAAGAAAATCAGAAAGAACATACGAACTCATAACACGGAAAAAATAAAAGCCACTATAGAAAATAACAAAAACATGAAGGTATTAAAATATATCAATTCAACTTAAAAACAAAGATGGGAAAACTATGCAAGAAAAAACCAAATAATAAAGGTGGTGGAGAACACATCAACCAAGCTGAACCCAACAGGAGGAGAACACCAAATAAACATCTTAAACGTAGGTTCGGAAGAGATACCCGAAATAACCATTGACGAGGTAGAACACGCTCTTGCCCAAATGAAGAACGAAAGAGCCTCAGGTGAAGACGGAATCTCAAAAGAGTTTATCCAGTTAGCGGGCATAAAGACATTAGAAGAAGTAAGAACTATTCTTAACAAATGTATACAGGAAGGCTCTATTCCAAAGACATGGCAAAATGCCCAGGTCATACTCTTATATAAAAAAGGTGATTTACTTAACATAGGGAACTATAGACCTATAAGAATCCTAGCGCATCCTTACAAACTGCTGACTAAAATCATAACGAACAGACTATTTAACAAATTAGATTCATACCAATCCCCAGAACAGGCTGGATTTCACAAAGGATATAGCACGACAGAACAAATTCAAAACCTGAGAACGCTAATTGAAAAGTGCACTGAATATAATGTCCCGATCCACCTAGCGTTTGTGGACTACGCCAAGCATTCGATTCCATAGAGTTATGGGCAATATTCAGTGCAATGGATAACGCAAGGATAGACTCGAGATATAGAAATTTACTTAAATATATCTACGACAATTAAAGTGAAAATAGGCGACGAATTTGAAACACAAAAAATACGTATACAGCGAGAAGTAAGACAGGGAGATCCTATTTCCCCGAAATTATTCACACTAGCACTGGAAGACGTGTTTAAACAAATAAATTGGGAGAACAAGGATTTAAACATAGATGGTCTCTATCTCTCACACCTTCGATTTGCAGATGACATTGTAATAATAAGTAGCGATCTAAACGAACTGAGCAACATGCTCCTAGAACTTAAAACAATGTCGGAGAAAGTGGGTCTAACAATGAATTTAAATAAGACCAAAGTAATGACACCTGAACTAACACCAGTAAACATAGGAAATGCAACGATAGAAAACGCGAAAGAATATATATATATATATCTTGGTCGTTTCATAAAGCTCGGAAAAGAGACTCAAAACGCAGAGGTTAACAGAAGAATCCGGATGACTTGGGCCGCTACCGGAAGATTAAGTTCAGTCATCAAAAACAACGACATCCCAATAAACCTAAAGTCGAAAGTTTTCAACGCCTGCATACTTCCTGTCTTAACGTATGGAAACAATGGCATTGACAGTTAAATCAGCAAAGAGACTCAGAATAACACAGAGAGCAATAGAAAGAATCATGCTAGGTATAAATCTCAGAGACCACGTCAGGAATGAGGAGATAAGAAAACAGACAAAGGTAGAGGATGTCATGAAAAGAATAGCCACCCTGAAAAGGAGTTGGGTGGGGCATGTCGCCAGACAAGACGATATGAAATGACCAAACATATATTGAACTGGCGACCTAGGAGACATAAAAGAGGAGTTGGACGTCCTCAAAGAAGATGGATAGACGACGTGAAAGAAAAATTAGGAAAAAGGTGGCAACAGGTGGCATGGGATAGATCAGGGGGAGGCTTATGTCCAGGAGTGGACCGAGAAAAGCTGATGAAGAAGAAGAAGAAGAAAAGGTGTTACCCTAATTCTTTGTGAGTCGGTAGAGAGAACCTTTGTCCTCGATGCTTTATCAGAAAAGATTCAGTTGGCATTAAATTCTTACTAACGAAACGCGTAAAGCGCTGTACTCACTCGAAATAATCAAAAGTAAATAGATAAACAAGTCAAAAACATTCGTCAGCAAGTAGGTGCAGCGATATAAGGAGACAAAAACGGCCGATGACTTGCCGGAACGTGGTTCGATAGGCAGAGTGTCCCCAAATTTGAAAAACAGATCGTAAACTTGTTTTCGCGGAACCGGGTTCAATATTGCATCAAGAAGCAGCAACGTTGAAACAACAAGGTGTAGATATATCGTACGTAGCTATCCAAATTCTTCTCCGTGCGCATGACATCAAATGCCGTAGTTCAGTAAAGAAATCTTTGTTAGGTGATCATGTGACTAAGCGGCTCGCTTGGACAAGGAACAATATCGATGAAGATTTAAGCAATGTAATTTTTACGGACGAAGCTTCTGTTTGGCGATATGTTATTATCCCACGGACCTGGTCAACCTCAATGAACAGGTTGGTACAGCGGACTGGTAAACACCTAGTAAAAGTGGATCTTTAGGGCTGCTTCTCAGAACTGGGTTTCGGAACGTTATCTGATTACGTATAACTTAAATGCTCCGAAAATTCTCGAGATTTATGAGAAATATTGTTACCGACTGCCGAACGTTGGTTCATGAAAAAAAAACAAGGTCTGGATCCTGCAGGAGGAGAACAACCCCAAACACTGCAGCAAGACTTACATCGAGTGGAAAGAGCAACTTGCGTCGTTACATGATTGAACATCGCAGTTGCCTGATGCAAAACCGATTTAAAATGTGTGGGCATATATTAAACACAAGTTTCGTGGAAGAAAAACGTTCACTTTGAAACAGTTAACACGAGAAATTCGTCGCATCCTTGCCAGATGAATACGCCATCAATTTGGTCGAAAGCATGCCTCGAAGATGCCAGGCAATTATCGACGCCGTGGTGACTGGACACATAGCATCGTTTTTCTGATGGAATACAACGTACTTCAAACTTTTTTAAATAATGTTTTTCCACATTAACTCTAGTAGGACTATTACTTATTTATTAGTAAGTAATATATGCACAATATATTGTTTTATGTTGTATTACTGGCCTGCACACGATCCATTCAATTTCTATTTCTTTCTTTTATCTCTTTGGAAGTCACAATTTTTTCAAAACTTGTATAGCTTGCTAACAAAATACTGTTCCAAGTGCATTTTTGTATTATTTACTGAACTACATCTTTAGATGTTAATCATATGAGGCGATATCTGAAAATTACGAAAAATCGTGTTAACAATTTGTTTCTAACGACTAAGAACATAACAGGCTTAGATGCTTGTTAATTTTAGTTGTTGAATTTTAATTTCTTTGATCAATTTTGCGATCTTATAAGACGTTAATTTTTGTTTCTACCTGCCAGCAGCTATTTGATCAAACTGTTGCCTTACGTTATTCATTTTTTAAATATCATAATAAAGAATGCGTGCAATTAAGACAAAAGTGCGTTTTAATGTCAACAGTTCATATAGTGCTACTATATTTATTGCTAAAAAATAACATTGAGTTTATAAAAAGTTTCAATTTAGTATAAAAAACCCGCAGCTCTAAGTTAAACATTAAAAGAAGGGACAACTAAAATTTACAAACGTCTCGCAAACATTGCACAACAAACTGCTAATTCATTCGAAGCTAATATTAGCGCCATCTAAGTTGTGAAACCTTTTAAAGCTACTGCCACAATAACAGTTTGTATTTCTTGAAATTATAGTCCAAACAATTTCAAAAGTTAAAAAGTTCTAATTAATTACTGGAGGTACTTCTGTTTAAATATACTCTAAATATACAATAAATGAAAGTAATTTATGGTAATACATAGGAGCGAATCAAAATACACCATGAAAATTTTAAACAGTTTCAAAGGCAATTTATACATAGAGACTTTCTTAAAGATACAAAAACGTGAGAACATTTTATCATTAATTGTGTCAAAGCAGCCTGAGATGTCTAAAACGCCTTTTAATTGTAGATTTCTTAAAGTCGCTTCAATTAATTTTGTTATAGTTTGTATCTTTTCTAGTAATTTTACAGTGACTGTTACTTACGCGTTAGTTCCCTTTGCGTTTATTTTTCAAATTCGATTGAAAACCTCGCTGATTGTAGAGCTATGTAAAACTTACTTGTAGAGCATTAGTGCATCCTTACTTTAAGCTACGAGCTAGGCGCGGACTAAATAAGCAAATATCAATGCTAGGAACTAGCAGCACTAGTTGAGTAGAGAAGTTCAAGGAAACTTAAAACTGAATGTGCGCTAGAGGGCACGTCGTTTATAGAAGATAAATCTAGTCATTATCTAATTACCACAATCAAGCAAAAAATGGCACCGTAATTTTGAAATCTTACTGATCGTACGAAAAAAGCAATCAAGAGGCCTGAATCGAGCAGAGATACGCAAATAAATGGCGGACCTAGTTACGGTACTGAAAGTATGGAAGGTAAAAGACTCACTTTTTGTTTTGTTTACAATAGAAGCTCTTCTGTTTAAAAATTTATCTAAACTTATTACTTATTAAGTAAGCTAAAATCTTTTCTACTTCCTTATAATTCTTGGTTTTTACAAAACACTGAATCCCAGGTGGAAAATGTTTCTTTCGCCTACTTTTGGGTTTACTTTTAATAAAACTCTAGATTTACTAAAAAGTTTTCAACAGACACATGCTAATATTTTTAAAACTCTACCTGTTAATGGGGCTGAGACAGATATCGATAGCCGTCGATGACACGAAACATTTGGAATAGAGATGTTTTTGATGATGTGCAATGTGCAGTTAGTTGAACCAGACAATGACGTTTTTCATTAAAAGATAATATTACTTACTAGTTTTATAACAATGTTATAAAATAAAATGTGAAACTCTAAAAGTGGATCAACTAATTCATCTGACTCATTCAGTTTTTTGTCCCAAATCACTTATCGACATTTTGAAGTAAACTAACATATGTGGAATCAGAAAAACATGACGGCTAATGTTAGTATGGACGAATTGTCAGTGGATTTTAAAACTTGTTACTTTCTGAGTACAACATAACCATAAGGGAACCATAAAGTCTTTGCAGTACAAAAAAGTGCTCCTTGAAGTTTAAATTACAAAAGCTTGCTTTAATTTTAGAGCAACAAAAATTAGAAAGAAGTATAATAACATGGTGACAGCCGCGACAAATTTTACGACGTAAGGAACAAGAAAGGAAAATAAGTTTATCAGCCACAGAAATATGGGAAAAATGCTAAATAGGACTAAATAGTAGCCGCCTCCTTGTAAGCCAGGGAAAGTAGCTCACAAAGATTGTTTGTGCCAACAGGACGATGCATCCACTTACTATGCTACTGCAGAGAGAAAAATTTTGAACCGCGAATTGCCAAACAGGTGGTTAGGAAGGAGAAGACAGACGGAATCGCCATCTCACTCCCATGATCTCACAGTATTTGATTACTGGCTGTGCCATACTTTGAAAGAAAATATTTGCGCCTAGAAACTCCCAAACATCACCTTCCCAAAAAGATGAAATATTTTAGTGGATGTATATTCGTAAAGTAATGGGTAATTTACCAAATTGGTGCCGAAGTAAACAACGAATAGACTAGGGAAAAAAGTGAGTCTGATTGGTATTGTTGCGCATTGCTCTTTAATTTGAAGAATTAACTCTCCAACAACACTATCTCACTTCCTGTTATCACATGAAGCGATCAAACGATTCTAGGTATATATTTGATATTGCCCTTGTTACCTGGCCCCGATTTCGCCAGGCCCGGAATTTTTCGTGCAACACAAAGCCCTCCTTTAGAATTTGTAATCACAAAGGAATGCTACCTGAGGCCGATCTTGTGGCGTCGTGTGCAGGAATGTTACCTGAGGCCGACTTTGTGGCGCCGTGTGCAAAATCGGGGTTCTTGACCTACCGCGCCGCGTCGTGTCAAGCGGTCCCGACTCGACCCGAACGCCACCGACCATAGCCACCACGGCATTTTCCAATCAGACCAAAGGCGCCCCCGGCGTTCACCAATCCTGGGCAAACTCTGCACTCCACCAGCAGAGTGGGGCACGGCTGAGCCCTTAAAACCTGAGCCACCAAAGCATTCGGCTCAGTTGTCAGCCCCTCCAGAAGAAACCATCAAGTGTAATCAGGTGATTTAAGTCGTAGGTTAAGTTCTTGTAAATTAGCTAAGTAGGTTAAGTTATCGTAAGGTAGGTTAGGTTTCTAAGGTAGTTATAATTGTAAGTTGAAGCCGACGCTTCGTTTTTTTAGCCTTCCGTGCCCCACGCGTTGCCGGTCGTAGCGTCCCGACGCCCGATATATCACCGCTCGGGCCCGACCTGGTAACACCCTCAACAAATATTTTTTGATCATAACATGTTATATCTGATGTTAACTGCACTGTTTTCTCAAATTTTCTAATTTTGTATTCTTTCGAAATACAATTCTATATCATTCAAAACTTTTCGGTCCTGAGAAAGAGCACCCTTTCAATATTTTTTTAAACAAATCATATATTTGATGACAAAGTATTAGTGCACACTCCAACCACCCTAGAAAATATTGGATCATTTTCATTTGATAGTGCTGAGCTATTGAATCCATGGGCCCTCCTATCGTAGTATTGTTAGTTTTATATATCGAAGAGAAAGTTTGACGACAGCAAATTTTAGAAAAATTTATCCCAATTGCATAAATGCCTCAAATTAACCAACTAGAGGAAAATGGCATAACAGGTTATCTCTTTGATGACAATCCCTTCTTGATCACCTCTTTTTTTAAGAGCAAAATGTAGGTTCTGAGATAAAAAATCGGTTTTGATACTAAATGGTCAAATAGTCTCAGAGTTTTCATGAATGTGAGTCTTGCAATTGTGCAATTACTTTTAGCTTTCCTACCTTTTTTTACTTTTCAAATATATAAATTATAATATCAGTTAATTTGTATTGGCGCAAGTTGGAAAAATATCGACTCAAAACATATGTGATATTGAAGATGACTGGATTTTGTATCACAATCTCTCTGTAATGGTTCTACTGTTTTGTTTTTGCTATACTGTATCATCTGCATTATTAAATCAATTTTCATTTCAATCAAATGCTTTCGTGGTAGTGCTCAAATTGTATTATCTGTGAATATAATGAGTCAAACTTTCTATTCTTTCAATCGGATCCTTCTTAGACATTAAAATTAATCAGTTATAATGATTGATGAAAGGGACTCAAAAATGCCTTATAGTTAAATAATAATCCTAGTTCCCAGATGAGAAAAATCCACAAAATTTTCATTAAGAGCAATCGAATTCTTATCAAACGTGAAAAAGATCTCTCTATGCATGCTTTCATAAAAAAATTTCTTCTAATATTAGAATCTTATTAATCAGACCTTTAGGTATCTTAATATGTAGGTTTAGAGCAAGTTTATAAATTTCAGCTTTAGCCTTTCACTTTATGGAGAGCATAAAATGGTGAGGAAGAAAAGATTGGGATAGCTGACGGAAAATAAAAAAATTGAAGCGAAGAAAACAGTTTCATTTTTTAAGGAAAATTAGTCGGTGGACGATTTAAATTATGACAAGATGTAAGTTTAGAGTACTAAAATATGTGGTGTAAGAAGTCATTAAGGCAAAAATGTCATTAAAATGTATTGAACTATTTTGTCCATTGAATTCTCCTACTATACCATGCACTGGCTCTTTATTATCGATTATACAAAATAATTGGTTGCAACAAATCTATTGAATTGATAACAATCCTTTTTTGATTAGCTTTTGTAGTTTTCTCCTTAAATCAATATTCTTTCAGTCATATCTTAGATATTAAAACGGACCAATTAGTTACAAGGAGTGTTCCCAATACCAAAAAACATCTCCAGAGTCTTCATTAATTAAATACTTATCAGGCGTAAAAGGGTCTCCTATATATCTACTTTAAAAAAAAACATTTTCCTCTAATAGCATATTAACTACACTTTTCGATGTTATAACATGTCAGTTTTGCAAAATTTTATTATTTTGTGTGGATGATAAAATAGGCTGGTTCAATTCCATAATGTGAGTTATGAGATTGGCTTGTGGGCAGAACAGTTTGCTGCATGTTTTAAATGGCAAGAAACTATAAGAGTTTAGAATCCCAAAATGTATAACTCGAAGAGTATCTGATCACAGAATCTGGTTTGAGGGAAAAAGGGTATCTTTAGGGCCCACCTAATGAGTCACACATTCCCTTTAAACATAAGCTACTCTCATCCGCAGATGTTGCTTTATTGAGATTTCTTGCTAAAGCCTTGCAGTTCTAAAGTATTCAAGAGGGGAAAATACATGGAGTGTGCGAGGGAGGTTATAAAAAAGAGCAAGGAGTTATGATAATTCTGTTAAGGCTCTGGGAAGAAGAGGAAAACACGATAACGTTTGTTGAGTCGCACTTCCCGTTTAAACTTCATTTAATTTCATGTTCAGATGTTACTTTATTTAGATTTCTTATTATAGTTTTTAGGTCTTGAAGGGTTCAAGAGAGGAACCTTATATAGGACGTGCGTTGAAGAAAAAATATAATTCTCTTAGGATTATAAAAATAGAATGAAGGAAAAACGATAACCATTTATTGGGTCGCACTTCTCCTTTAAATTTAATCTATTTTCATTTACAGATGTTGTACTTAATTGGAATTTCTTATTTAAAGTTTTTAGGTCCTGAAATATTCAAGAGGAGAAAGATAGATGGAGCATACGTAAAAGGGTCTATACAAAGAAGGAGCAGATATGGTAATTCTCTAGAGGCCCTGGAAAGAGGAGTAAAGGAAAAATAATAACCATTTATTGAGTTGCACTTTTCCTATAAACTTAATCTACTTTCATCTAAAAATGTTATTTTATTAAAATTTGTTACTGAAGTCTTTAGACTTTTAGGTATTTAAAAAGAGAAAAGATAAAAGGGGCGTGCATAGAAGACTCTAAGGAAAAATTAAAAAGGTATGTGTAGTAGATCTCTAAATAACCTAGAAAAAGAAGAAAAAAATTACTATTTATTGAGTCGCACTTCCTCTTTAACTATATCTATTTTTATTCACAGATGTTATTCTATTTGAAATTTCTTGTTAATGTCTTTACGTTCTGAAGTAATCAAGAAAGAAGATCTAAGGAAAGAAGAGGGGGATGTAGTAATTCTCTGGGGCTTTTAAAAAAAGGAAGAAAAAAATTACAACCACCTATTGAGTCACATTTTCCTTTAAATTTAATCTACTTTCATCTATAGCTGTTATTTAATCGAGTTTTCTTATTAAAGTCTTTAGGTTCTGAAGCATTCAAGAGAGAATAAAGATAGATAGCGCGCACATGAAAAGGATCTAAGAAAAGAGAAAAGAGAAAAGAGACATAGTAATTCTCTAAGACCTCTGGAAAAAAGAAAATGATTACCATCTATTCGGACGCATTTTCCCTTTAAACTTAATCTATTTCTATCTATAGATGTTACTTAATAGATATTTATTTGTAAGTCTTTCCGCCCTGAAGTATTCAAGATAAAGAAAAGTTAGATAGAGTACGTAAAAATTTAAGGAAAGAGGAGAAAAGTGTGGTAATCCTCTGGCAATAGGAATAAAAAAAATGATAACCATTTATTGAGTCGTACTTTCCTTTTAAATATAATTTAATCTCATGTGCTTTTCTAAGATTTCTTTTTAAAATCTTTAGGTTCTAAAGTATCCAACAGAGGGAAAAATAGAGTTTGTGGAGGAATATAAGAAAAGATGAAAAAGGTATGGTAATTCTATGAAGGCTCTAGAAAGAGGACGAAAAAATTACATCTTCTTATTGAGTCATATTTTCTCTTTAACTTAATCTACTCGCATCTATAAATGTTATATTATTGATATTTTTTCAAGTTTTAGGTCCTGATGAATGATAGATAAGACGTTCGTTGAAAAATCTGCAAAAAGAGAAAGAAAATATTATAATTATCTCAGGATTCTAAAAAGAGAACAAAGAAAAACCGATAACCATTTATTGGTTTGCATTTCTCCTTTAAACAGAATCTATTTTAATCTTAATTGAGATTACTTATTAAAGTCTTTAGGTCTTGAATATACACAAAAATAGATGGAGAGTACGTAGAAAAATCTAAAGAAAAAGGAAGCAGATACGGCAATTCTCTGGAGGTTTTGGAAAGAGGCGGAAGAAAACTATTTATTGATTATATTACACTTTCCCTATAAAGTTAATCTACTTTCATCTGAAAATATTACTTTATCGAGATTTCTTGCTAAAGTCTTTAGATTCTTAGGTATTTAAGAAACAGGAAAGCTAGAAGGGGTGTGCGTGAAAGACACTAAGAAAAGATCAAAAAGGTATGTATGGTAGTTCTCTGGAGACCCTGAAAGAACGAGAAAAGATTACTATTTATTGAGCTGCACTTTCTCTTTAACTTTACTTTTTCTCATTTACATATGTTACTCTATTGAGATTTCTTATTAATGTATTTACCGATGTAATCAAAAGAGAGAGGAGATAGACGAAGTATATAGAGATCTAAGGAAAAGAGAGGGAGGTATGGTAATTTTCTGTGGCTTCTCAAAAAAGAAAAAAAAATACAACCACCTATTGAACCACAGTTTTCCTTTAAATTTAATCTACTTTCATCGATCGGTGTTACTTAATTGAATTAAAGTCCTTAGGTTTTGAAGCATTCAAAAGAGAAGAAGGAAAAAGAGAAGAGAAAGAGATTAGTAATTTTTTTGGGACCTCCGAAAAGTGGATAATGATAACAACATATCCAGACTCACTTTCTTTTGAAATTAATCTATTTTCATCTGTAGATGTTACTTAAGTGAGATTTTTTGTTTAAGTCTTTAGGTTCAAGCGTACAAGAACAAGGAAAGATAAAAGGGAAATGTGTGGAAAGTTCTAAGGAAATAGTAAGGAGGTATTATGATTTTCTAGGGCTTCTGGAAAGAGGAGAAAAAAATTATAATAATTTATTAAGTAGCACTTCTTTAAACTTAATCTACTTTCATCTACAGATGTTACTTTACTGAGGTTTCTTGTTAAAGTTTTTAGGTTCAGAAATATTCAAGAAAAAGGACAGTTAGGAGGGACGTGTGTGCAAGCAAGAAAATATGCTAATTCGCTGGGGACTCTGAATCCGCTCGTATAATTTCATTGAGATTTATTGTTAAGGTGGACTATTGGAAATGTTATCTAATAACTTCTGTTGGCGAAATGCCCTGTTTCATGTCAATACATTCTCCAATTATGATTAATGATTATATTACTGGATAAATATAGTAGACCATAAAATACTTTTAATAATTCATTGGTAACGATCTCGCTAGCTATATTCACATTTTGCTTGCATCATCAAGTGTTAAATTGTAGCCGAATGCCATGTTTCACAACTTTTTTTAAAAAACGCCGTAAGTGTGGACAGAAAGAAGTAAACTAGCAATAAACTGTTAAAGCAGGCCAAGCAATTTCATTTCTTTTACTTGAAAAATTATCCATGACAGCAAACACAACAAATAATGAGCTGACGACAGGAATGTCCTGATGACAAACATCAAAGAGACCACCCCAAAAACCATCGAGTCAGAACGATTGTATCCATTGAATATTGTCTCCTTCGATGACCAAAACAAAATAGTTCAGCTTGAATTTCTAGATAACTCAAAATTAAAAAAAAATTAACTACTCAAAGGATTTTAAAACGAAAATGCAGGTGCGGTCCTCAATATAGGTCAATAGACTCTTCAATGGACGCTTCTTTAGTACAACCTGCTGAAACTTCGGTGATATAAATTGCCTAAAATATGGGCTTAGACGACTGTAGACGACGTGTAATAAAAATAAAGTTCAGTTGGCAAACGCTGTCACTTGACGTTTAGTAAACATATGTTCAATTAGATCGTTCTTAGAAAGACATTTTTAAACTTTCTTACTGGTTGTTATCATATTTGTAGGTTCACTCCACCTTAAATAAAGAAATTAGAACCGCAAGGCAATGCTTACCCTATCCTCTTTAACATCACAATAAAATCCATATAGGGCTTTGTTTTGCGATGGTTCGCACGTTTTATTTTTATAATTTTACCAACTCTACATATTAATCGGTTAACATGATACACGCTCTGGTTTCTGAAAACACAAACCAAATTATCTAAAGTTGCGAAAAATATCTTATAAAGAAGCGTATAAGAAAGTTAACAAGAAAGGCAAGAAGTCAAAACACCAAGACAGGAACTACAGCTAGAGTTGACAGGTTCAAGCCTCGTTAGATATATGCCTTCCCACATCCCTTCCCTTCGCAAAAAACAGGAGACGTGCCTATCTGCGACGCAGCGCCCCAACTCTCCTAACTTTCGCTTGCCGCTGCGTTCGTGCAAGTTTGATGCCTCGTTCCCGCAGCTCATTGTGCAAAAAAGGGCATTCCCGGGGCGCCGTAAATTCATATTACGGGGCGTTTCGCGGATTCGGCACCTTGCTTGTTGTTGCAGATGCGGCGTTACGGCCTGTTTACGCAGCGCCTGACATAACACTCCGAATAACTTGCTAGTTTAAACTCTAAAATTAACTTTTTTCGTACCTGCAGCGCGCCCGACAAGAATACGCCGGTGCAGATAAAACCGGGAGTTTACAGCGCGGCCTACGGGTGCAATTACTCGCAAATCGACTGAAGCCGTTTGATGATAAATAGGCGAGCTTGTAAAAACGCTGCACGTGGAAGCGATATAACAGTGTACGGAACTCATAAAAGGTATTTCGGCGAAAAACTACTAGTCGTGATTGATGCGACTGATGTTACACTTTCCCTCTTAATTTCTTTGAATGTTTTGCCATCAAACGCGTATCCAACTGAAATCCAACCACCAAACACTTGCAAAACTCACAACCATAGAGTCGAGAATTTAGAATTAGAAGCATCTATTTCTCTAGCAGACTATAGACTGGCAGACATTTACTATGGTGGTATTTTTATATCACGTACATAACATTCTTTGAGGTTTTCATAGGGTGGCACTTAACTTCTGTTCTTGTTGGATTGTGTAATGAGTATATCCCTCAAGACTTAGACCTGATTCTTGACTTACTTCCTTTTAGCCTGACTTAATTATTTCCCAGGTTTTTCATTTAAAAAGATTTTTCTGTGCCGATCAAGATATTTTGAGAATCATTACAATTTTTTTTTGTACTGAAAATTTTCTTTGGAGGTATGGATTTGGGAGAAAATTCTGCTATACTAACAAAAAATTTAATTTTTGTGCAATTTTTGTTTTAGTTGTGTGTTTACATCATCCCAGTTTGCTTCTTCTTTGCTTCTGGACAAATTTGAACTTCCAACCTTGACACGCTATTGCTGGAAGCGACAACTTTCATCGAGAGGCTAAACAGAGATTTGTAATGCTGAAGGCAAAAATGAACAGCGAATTCCAGTACCAGCAAGATGGTATAAAAAATTTTATTTTAGCGACCTCGGTCTTGAAGATTAGCCACGTTCTGATCGATCATCTGCTTTAGACGGCAGAGATTCGCAAGTTGGTTTGGATCATCATCATCATCATCACCCAGCCTCTCTTATCCGCCGCTGGACATACGCCTCTTCTAAGAGGGAGTTTGGCATTAAAACGCCACGTTTGCCAGGCGTGTTGGCGAGTTGGATAGAAAAGGTAAAGGAGGGTAATGGGGGGTTGTATTTATGTGTTAGGACATGATTTCTCCAGGTATTTAAGGATGGGGGTTAGTCATAGCTCGCATAAGGCAGGGGCTCATCCCCGAAGTAAACTCGACTCCGTCGGGATCACGGAGTGGGTCTACCTGCTACCTATAAGTTGCTTTGGATACCAAATCATTTTCGAACACTCGGGATTTTGAAGAAGAGCTTGAACCAGAAGACAGTATGGAGTCATCACCAGCAGCTTGATTTCGTTCACAAGAAGCCCAGACGAGCGAATCGAAGCAATTTATTGCCAGTTGTTCAACAATTCAATAATCGTTTTTAGAAACGAATTGTGAGGTCGAAAGAAAGGCGGGTCTTCTTAACTAATCAAGATTGGCGGCGAGGCCAAGATCTGCTGCCAGAACAATTTAGACAAGAAGAACATGTTATGAATTAGATGAAATTTTGAAGGCGTGCTGCACATTGAACTTGTACCGAATGTTTGCGCTATCAATTCCGAGGTTTGCAGTTAGTAGTTAGAAGTATCCAACATTGGTTCAATGAAAGAGCGCTTAGTTCTTTAGAACAATACCAAGCTACGTACAGTCAAGAAGACCAGAGTAATTAAAAAAATCTAGTGTGAACATCACACGACTTTCCTTATCCTATTATATATATATATATATCGGCCCTGCGCTGCTCTCGTCCCAGAACTTGTTATTTGAAAAAAGGACGAGGCGCGAGTCCAACACTCGAAAGCTGATTAAAATAAACAGTACAAGACAATAATTGACTCGTACTTACAATTTTGCTACGTCACTGAAGGTAACCGTGCGAGCTCGGTGGCACAGCCTGCGTGCTCCCTCCTAGCGGCCAAGCGCTCCCCCCCGTCCTCCCGAAGTCGGCCCGGTAGCTCTCCGAGCGCGCTGTGATTGGTCCGTTTAATTAATTTTTAATCGGCTACAACTTATTTATTTGACCTCGGATCAAAAAATATCATTTTAATTTTTTGTTCGTCTCGGTTTGATCTATCCAGTAATATAAATTTCCCGAAATATTTTATGAACACCCGGTATGTTAAAAATCCCGAGTTTCAATTTTTTTTCGAGTTCCTATTTTACCAACTTTTATTTTAAATTCATGTTTATCTCATGATAATAAATCATTTTTATTCTCATAAATTTTTTGTATCTTCAACCGTTTAGATACGCGACCGCTTTGAGACCGATTTTGCGACCTTGCGACCAAACGGCTCGGCCGATTTCTACCAAAAGCATTGCAGGTCTATCTGCCGTTTTATATATCTTCCCCTTTAGTTTTATAGGCATCCGTGAGTCACACAAGACACCAGTGAGAGTCCTTCATTTCAACCAGGCGACATTTATTATATGGTCCACATCTACGTTAGCATCTTGAGTCAATATGGAGCCTAAGTATTTCAACTTAGGGACTTTTGGCACAGGTATTTGGTCTATAGCTAATACATTGATTATAGGATGTCATCCCGCTATATCAACACTCTAGATATTCGGTTTTATTTCTGCTTGCCCGTAAGCCAAATTTTTCAAGCGCAGCCACCCAGGTATTCAGTGTACTTTGCAGATATTCGGCACTTCTGACAGATAGTACTATGCCATCAGCATATAATGTGTACCATGGGAGTGGACCCTGAAAGTCTCCGGTAAGATAGTCTATCGACAGGTTAAAGAGAAGTGGACTCAGGGCCGAGCTCTGGTGAACTCCCACCTTCACTTGAAATGTATCACTCATACCTGCCGGACTCTTGACTCTAGTACATGTGTCTCTGTAAATACCTTGTATTAGGCTGACATAATGTTCTGGAATAAATTTAGCACACTGCTCGCCACACTAATTCCCACTAATGTCCTCACTCACTAAATGACAATAAATTCAACGTTTACTAACTTACAAGCAATAGTTTAATGGTTTAAATTAAAAAAGACAGACAAATTCCAAACACCGTCGGTGACGCCGACCTTATAGACTTGACTGTGTTACAAAATATTTCATTTGAAATTGCAAGATATCGTTTTCCATTTCATTGATTTTTGCTGGTTTTGTACAATAAATCTCATTTTTGAAGTATTCTCATAAAAACCAGATGCGTAGGGAATTTAACAACGGCTTTTCGCACAATTTATCTGTTTGGAAAAGTCGCATAAGGCCTTTTAGCGGGGAGGAGTTCCATTTTGCTCAAAGTAAATCTCATCGTCACAAAACAACTCTTCATGGGCCATGAACACAGAAATTCCTGCAACATTTATAGATAAGCATCATCAGTAAAAGTTTGGTCAAAGAAAAACAACCTTAGAATACTCAATGCTGATACTCCACACCACACTGACTCCTGATAAGTTCAAATAGTGTTCCATAATGACATGTAAATTTTGAGCAGCCCACTAACTGTAGTGGGGCAGTGCTCTATCATAATGAAAGCAAATTTCTTCGTCATCAAACAACTCTTCGTGGACTGTAGAGTTCTGGTAGCATTTTGTGTGTGTGTCTATATATATATGTAGTGGAGGATGATCCATCTTGTTGAAACAAAAGGACTTTGAGGAGCGATTGTGTCAATTAATTAAAAGTAGCCTCATTGTTTCAGATGACTTTGGGTGGATATGTCGCATTTCTCACGCACTTTTCCAATTGTTTTTGGGTCAATAAATATTGTATTTATTATTATTTAAAATATGAGTACATTTTTTCGAGACACTCCTCTAGGTATAGAAAGACCCAAAAGTTTAATGGTAAATTCAAGGCGTTTTATTTTAATTCTTCTGTTCACGGTTGTTAGATTACAATGCACAGTTTTAGTACATAAGGTTAAACATTTAATGACAACCTGCAACACCATATCAACTTAATATACTAACTACAAAAATAAAATACATAAAAATCAAAAAGGTCACAAAGAAGTTAAAAAACTACCAGAAAACGAAATAAAATGTATTGCTTAAGCCTGGTAAGAACTTCACTAATGTAACACCACATAAACCAATTAGTCCAAATAAAATTCCTTGGAATTCAACCGGAAATCAACCGAATCCCAGTTTGGATTTAAAAGTAACTGGGAATTGTGGAACAAATTTATCTAGTGGTTAGGATAATCAACAATAATATACCGCACTGTGTGCTATTAAAGTTTTATACAAATGAATGTTGCTTCTAGTGCAATACCAAGCCGCTTTAACTGATATACATCCTATAACAACTACGAGCCACAAAAGTGTCTTGGGTGTAATTTCATACTTCAACGCACGTAAGTTTTTTTTATAAAAAGGGAACAACGTTATAGTAAGCAACTGAACTGCCACGAATCCATTAAATGTCTTCTTCTTCTTTTTATTCCATTCCTATCGGAGATTGGCAATCATCATGGTTATTTTGACTTTATCTACTGTTCTCAATAGTTCACTTATGTTTTGTTCATAATATTTTCATTAATCGTCGATAGCACCATATTTGAAAGGCTTCTATGGCTTAAATGTCTAGATACGTATTTTATATCGAGAAAACCCCATATATAGATAGACATATGGCATCCATTTCACACCAACAGCAAAATTGTAATTCTTCAGCGGTTTTAGAATGAAAATACTGTAAACTATAATAAATACACCATGAATTATTTCCAACATAGTGTTTCATAGTGGTCTTTCGAAATCTTCCGTCTACAAAGAAATGAAAAAAAAAGCTAATAACATTCACATAAAATGCTAAACAGATTTCTAGAATATACTAAGACTACTAAGATGATATCAACCTTCTGACTTACCAAACAAATTTGACTAAAACGATAATTAATGCTTACCGATAAATATAAATAGTGAGAATACGTTAAGAAACACTGAAGTCTCTTTAAAAGTCAATAAACAAACTTATTTTCCTATAGGACAGACTGTATTATATTTAAGTCATGAAAAACTAAGAATAAAAATTTTTATCAGCTACGAGACTGGCAGTTTTTTGACTTCACTCCCTCAAAGGTTGCACGATTTGAGTCCCCATATTCAATAATACCGTTGCAGAAGAAAATTAAATAGACCACTACAGAAAAGGGTTGCTGTTCGTTCGTCATGACATAATTCACTTTTTCAACGCACTTTGCTTTACTGGAAGATACCGTCGTAAAGAAAAAAAAAGCTCGATGACAGTTGAGTACATGGTTATTGTTGATGCTCTAGTGATATTGCTACCCTATAATACTAGTGTAGACCCAAGAAAAAAATATAATTATGTACTCATAAATTGATTTTTCTTATTTCATTGCTTTATTACTATCATTATCCCGATGTACTTCTAAGTAAACTGTAGATGAGATCATGAAAATAAATTTTCCTTGTTTTGTTTGAAAAAAGTGAATTTATCTAGGCTGTAGATGACACAGACACAAACATATGTGAACACTTATTGGCAAAGAATAGTTGGAATGTACTACACTCCCGCGTCTAATAATAAAGTTGTAGAAGTATGCAATGATAAATAAATACGAAATGCAAGAAAAACATTAGACCTGGGCGAATCCAATATAAACCGAAATTTACTTTTTACGTATCCTAAGGTAAACAAAAAGAGGTGCAATTACTGAGCGTTACAGAAAGGTATGCCTAAAGGGGCATTCTGTAGTAGGGTACCTCGCTTCTTTGGCTAGTATCACGATGTCAGATCAAGAAGCACCGTCGTCCATTGCGAGTGGGTCATTATTAAATTTCTGACAACAAAGAGCGTAAAAATACTCGATATTTTGGGGCTTAAGGTACAATTTGAGGACAACGCCCCTAAGAAGTGTATGCACGGCATGAACAATTTTTTGGGGAGAGAGAGGAGAAGCGGTTGAAAATGATGCTCATAAACGTCGCCCGAGGACCAACATGACTAAAGAGAATATTGGATGACCACCGATTAATAGTTGTGCAATTTCTTTTGAAATCACATAGATGATATCCTGCTTTACGACAACGCCCGATCCCATACAAGTGTCCAAATATAAAAATTTGTCTTGAACTATACTGACCATCCTTGCTACAGCCTGTTATAGCGCTGCAATAATCATTTGTTTGGAGCTCTAACGGAGAAAAAACACTAATTTTTTGATAACGAATCTAAAAATTACTTCTCGAGAAATTATATAGAAAGATAACTACAATACGTTTAAAAAATAGTAATAATTTTAACTCATATTTGATTTACGTAAAAGCTAATTTTTTCTATATTTTAACTAAGAATTAAAAGGTAGAATAATGGTAAAACTAGGTGCTCCGTGAGAGAGTTTGGCCTGAGAGTTGGAAAATGAAGGCTTCTATATGTTCGACCTGACTGCTCCGTTGTTGGTCAACATTTTTGATACGTGCCGCAACACAATAAACTCTTCAGCCTCTCCAACGCACACTGACTCTTCTGTAAATATACCCTTGTATAAATTATATACAAAATGGTAGAGGACGCACTGCAATATTAAACGAAATAGAAACGGAAACTAAAGATATTACACCATATCAAAAATAGTCAGAATAGAAATAAAACAATCTTTAGAAAAAAGCATATTAACAATTATTAAAACCGTAACAACATATGTGTAAACTGATGATTAATGGCCTGGCATCAATGTTAACTAGAATTTAGTAGAATTTAATAATAATAAAATTCAACGCCCCGCGTCGGGGTAAAGCTTATAAACTAAGAGGTAAAGGCTCTATATATTTGCTTTCACTTTATTTGGTCATCGCGCACCATCTTTGATAAGGGGCGTTATCGCAAGCAACGCACCTTAGATGACCGCCATTATTAACCCCCTGTTCGAAGTGGTCGGATTTACTCAGTTACTTTAAGTGACAAAGTAGGCCACCCGCCAAGCTTCTTAGCTCCAGGAGAAACCCGGCTCCATCTCTACCGCAACCAAGCTCCACAACCGTGTGGCTACATCAGTTAAAATCATAAAGGTTATTGGTCTGTGCACTGTCCAATGTCACCTAAAAAGCGACCATAACTAAATAATAAATAAATAAATAAATCTAATTTTCCCAATCTTTCGCTCCTCTTCTTCTCTCTTTACCACTCCCTACCTCCCTTCCACCCTCCTTACTAGCTAGCTCTCTTCATTTCTATACACCTACCTCCCTTCTTCCTTCCTTCTCTCTCTTTCTCTTAAAATAATATAAACCAAGCTAATTGGAGTACTAAAGCTAATCTTTAAAAAAATTAGGTATTTAACTTGGGGAAAAAATTATCATAAAATGTGGTAAGTCTCAAGGAGCTCTATAATATATCGTAGTACCTTCAATTAAGATATTTGAATGGTTTGTGTATCTGAATTACTACTTTCTACCTGGAAAGTATTTCAAAGTTAATGACATTTTGGCATGTCATTTGTGTGTAGTCTATGGAGTAGAATCTGAGTTTTCGACCTCGAGGAGCCTGCACTAATTTGGAGGGATCCGAAAAACCTCGAAATTTTCGGATTTTTTAATATTTTCGCTTATAAATTCTAAACCATGTATTTTTAGCGGAATACACTTATTTACAAAGTTGAAGGGCATTAAATTTTCTTCCAATTGAACTGGTCTAAAGTATTTTTTGACTTAATAGTTACCGAGATACAATGGTTCACAGATACCACAAATTTTTCAAATTATCAAAAATAGCAGAAAAATGGAGATTTTTACCTTATAACTTTCATTTTTTAACATTTCTGTGTAAATTATGTTAGATGCTCTTAAACTTCAACACGTAGAAATGTAGAAACATCAAGACCCCGCATACGCGATATCCTGTACAGAGCTGATATTCATAACAAACAATTTTACAGTTTTCAATCCTCCGTTAGGTGGTCGGTGATACTGCTTAACTTCAATAGGCCAGATTTGCCAATTAGGTCGGATGCTGAGGTGACTCTCGTGCGAACTGCATCTGTTTCACTAGTCACAGCATCTCGGGGAGTGATGGTTATTATTCCTCCCATGGCTTGGAATCTGTCTTTTTCACCCAGGCTGTTCACATTGAAGTTAGCATTATCGAAGGTGAACTGGCTGAATAGATTGGCCGACTCATAAACTATGTCTTTCTTTGCCTTTATTACATACGATCCTTAAAGCCTAGAAGCTTCATCATAACTAGCTGAAAATGCTAACGTCACTAGGAGACTTAAAAAAGTTTGGAAACATATGTTGGAATCCCAATCATAATGGGGAAGAAGAATGATTTTGATCACCTGGCTAGCATAATGGCATATGCCAGAGCAAGACATTTCTTCTTCCACGGTTTCAGTGAACAGTATGCAGGAGAAAAAGTAGTGTCTCGGGGACAACATAATGGAAACTATCATAAAAATTATCAATGGGAGGCTAAGCAGTAGTGCTGAACATTTTAAAGCCGATATCCTCCAAAATAATTTTGCCCGCAGTTTTCACAATTCAAGCCCTTTCTCTTGAGGGTCTCCTTTATTTCGGGCAAGTACCAGTTGTCAGGTAAAATTCGGTGGCCAGTGTTCTTAAAACATAAGACACTCCCTCTGTTGGGTGAACCAAAGATGATTATGTCATCTTTATATTTCTCCCCCAGGCGCGTTTTCAGTTTTAACAGGTGAATGAGAATTTTCATCAAGCAACTGTCCAAGGGAAGGCTGGCACTCGTCACTGTTCTTCTTGAGAAAGGCGAATATATTTTCCATGGTCCATGATCTATGCTCATACGATCTTCAGTAACCTCTTCCTCACATGAAAAGTACTTGTTGAAATCAAATGATACTGACGGCTTACCCGTGCGAATTGAGTTGGGAGCAGTTGTAGGGATGTCACGTTCACGACTTAAAGAGGTCAAAATCAATTTCGCGTTGTAAACTGTAATTTCCTCCACACCTTCCAATAACCGATGATGTTCAGGCTCTTTGCGTTTTACGCTGGAGGCAAGAAGCGTAGCAACTCCTCTCTTTTTAACTACAGCCGCTTAACGTTCTGCCAAACTTTCTTCGCATATGAAACACCGTGCTTCATATTAACTCAGTACCACCAATAAAATAATTACAGCAAGCCCTAGAAAAACGTGTTGTAATATCACTCAAATAAGAGCTACAACGAAACTGAACCGAAAAGAACCTCTACTTTCCTAACATAAAAGAAGGATCATTAAGAAGGGATGTATGAGCGAAGGGAGGGGTCACAAGGGATAGGTCTTTCACTCTCCTTAACACCTGTAACTAATCCCGTTACTTGAGGAAGGAATCACGCGAGGTCATTCCATTATAATGACTCCCCTATCAATACCCCTACCTGAATAGGGTGGAAAGTTCTGAAACTAACATAATTTACATAGAAATGTTGAAAAATGAAAGTTATAAGTCAAAAACCTGCATTTTTCTGCTATTTTTGATAATTTGACAAATTTGTTGTATCTTTGAATAACTGTATCTCGGTAACTATGAAATCAAAAATGCTTTCGACTAGTGAAATTCGAGGAAAATTTAATGCCCTTCAATTTTATAAATAAACACAGAAGTTACAAGCAAAAAAGTGAAACAAGTCCAACAATTTCGAGGTTTTTCGGCCCAAGTTAGCACAGGGGAGGTTGAAAACTCAAATTCGACTTTACAGAGTACCCACAAACAGCATACCAAAACATCATTAACTTCAGAATACTTTCCAGGTACCCCCCTTTATTTATTACCTGCCGCTCGGACTGTACATGCGATACCCCACATTGGTTTCAAGAAAGCTTTGTATTGCAAAACCTGTTTTTAGCGACAACCCTAAATTTTTTCCAAGAAGCTAATACATCTTTTCTGATTCGGCTGTTTATTTTTATTTCAGATGTATTGTTTCTATATTAGATGGTGATTTAGGTGCGTTCCAAGAAATTTTATTGTGCGTATAGACTATTAAAAATAGCAGGTAGACAAATAGACTTGCTCTCGTTTCTTTTTAAATTTCGCAATGCAACAGCAGAATTATGATGTGGGGGAATGATAACAATATCATCTACAAATGCTACTAATATAGTATTCTAACTGAGCAACTTTATATTTCGTTATAAAATATTTGGAAGATTCACATGTGTGGCTGGATTTTCTCGTCGACAGTTTCATGTTGCACGTGATGGGGCGATCCCTGATCGTAACACAATACTCCGATTAATTGAATAGTTTCGCACAACCAGATCAATGAGGAAAAGGGAATCAGCTAACTCCAGAAAACCTTAAAAAATCGAGAAGGTCGTTTCTTCAAACCCTACGGCGTTCCATTAGGCCCCGCATCGTATGCGATGAGTTAAAATTCCATCCTTATAAATTGTGATTATTCAAAAGCTACTTCAAGGTGATTTTGTCCAATGCAAACTGGTTTATGAAAGAATGCTCAAAATAATTGTAACGATGAGCGATAAGCAAAACCGTTGATGTTGAACAGTAAAGGACCCATGAGACCACCAAAGACCACCATAATGTTGAGATTACAATTTGGAGCGACATTTCGAAAGTAGAGATTGTTGGACCTTATTTTTTTATGGAAGAAAAGGCTATAGTAACAGTGACTTTAGAACACTATGTCGATGTGTTACGCAATTTTTTTCGTCCACAACTACGACGTTTATGGGCCAATAAGAAGATATGTGATTCCAACACGAGAGAGCCACAACCCACAGAGCAAGTACTTAACAAATTTTTCCCACCACGTAATCTCACGTTTCGATTTCTTTGGCCCTAGGCTCATCAGACTTGTCTGCATGCAATTTGTTTCCTTGTGAGTACAGCAGTAGATGAGCTGAAAGCTGGAATTTGCGAAGAAATTGCAACTGTGCCAGAAAACATGTTAATAATTAGCATACAGAACTTGGAAGAAAGATTCCGAATATATATTTATATATATCGAGCCTCAGAAATTATCATCACAACATCTATATTCTGTTCCGTTAACTAAAGATTCACTTCCTGGTTATGATAAGCCTATTCCATACATCCCTTTTGGTATAGAGTCACCATCACACAGCCATTGAAGTCCACTGCAGGACATAGGCCTCCCTTAAATTCAAGAAAGATTTGGCAATTAAACGCCACGCTTTCCGGGCGGGTTGGCGAGTAGATAGGGTGTATGGAGAATATGAGTGTAGATTGTTGGTAGGATTAAGGTTGGGCACGACTTTTCCCCAGTGTTAGGAGATGGAGAAAATCGAGGCTCGCGTGGGCAGGGTTGCTTCCCGGAAGTAGATCTAACCTGTATGGGGATCACAGAGGAGTATCTACTCGCTACCCATTTGGCATAGAGTATTCCAGATTAAATCAGAGTGCTAGATGGTGGTAATTTTGCTTTCTTAAATTTTATTCGAGCTCTTTGTAATCAGAGGGTCTATTACCTCTACAATTTAAGCATTTCATGTCTTTATTCTTCTTGCGTTGACACAAATTGTTCAGATGGTTTTCAGCACATTTGAGATCAAAACCTTCTGGCGTAGTCATATCTTTGGCATCTAAGCACTGAGAAATTCTTTTTTTAGGGTGAGGCGGCTCAAGTCGTATTATGTAATTCAAAAGGTGTTTCACATTGTATTAATGGTCGTCTCTAGTTCAAGTTATTGAATCTACTACATATATTGATAAAGTTAACTATAGTGCATTTCAATTCTTCAATTAGAGTTTTAAATTCAAATGTATAGCATCAGATACATATTGAAGAGAATGAGAAGAAAAATTTTATGCTTTAACCACTATTTTCTATAAAAGTGGCAAAACTCAATCAGCTGGATGATTTTCCAGGAATGGAACTAGAAACTCCTCAATGAGTTATGGCCTAATTTTATTTATTGGTAGACTTCCCGCTGATTCTAACTCAAGTAAGAGCATGGCCGTGCCGCTATGCAACGGAACAGATTTAAAAAATTTTTAAACATAAAAATTATTTAATTTTAAAAGAATATAGCAAACAAAAGTACTATAACAACAGTAAACAAGGCGTAAACTCAATTTTCAAGATCATTATTTTTATTATACATATAGGCAATCAATTATACGGCTTGCACAAATTATATCTAATAAAGGTGGACTGACAATTAGTTCTCCATAAAATATTTTACAAAAAATCTACCAAAGTTTCAAAATGCATCTTTATTTTAAGAATTTCTGAATTGTTTATAAAAATTTGCAAATATTTTTGTATTCCCCTTGAAAGAATGACCATAATTTCAAATGTTATTTTTCATATAAATGCTCTGTTTTAGAGATTTGAGATTTGGACAACCCTCGGTTGTTTAAATTGTATTTATTTTGGAGTCCAAAAGATTGGCGGCAAAATGGCAATTTTTCTCATTTAGAAAAAGCTACTGTAATACATACGACTATTATTTTGACAATCAATCTCAAATTTTTTTCATTCGAAGGTCTGCCCGAAAAATATCGAACACATGCTAATTTAATGATGTAACCTGTCAACCGATGAAAGCAGACCGTAGTACGCATGCGTACGGTCGGGTCAGTTGAGATTTGGATGCTGGGAAATGAGCACGAGGTCACCTTTGAAAGAGAGACTCCAGATTGTCGACGAAATTCAGATCAATACGATGAAAACGTTATCCCCGATTTCAAGAGGGCAGAATATTTTAGCGTAATTTTTATAAATAGTTTTTAATTGTGCTGCTGTAATAGAGCCATGTTTGAGAGCTTTGTTTAATAGTTCCAATTAGCGCTTACGTGCGTTAACTGAGAGCAGCCATAGGTTTTCCGCGCTTTCTGAGAATCGACAACTGTGTAATCACCCGTGTTTCATTAGCGGAGTTTATTCTGAGCTGCCTTTAACTGTAAGGTTAACAGCGCGATGCGGAAAGCGAATCCAGAATCGAGGAAAGGTCGGCGAAGGTGTGCCGTGTGATTTCAGGTTTCAGTAACTAACCTGGAGAATAATAGCGTAGCAGCTGCACTTTCGCACTTTCTGTAAATAAAGCCTAGCAAATTAAAATTAAAATTTCTTTTTTAATTTTGATTTCCAATCATTGATTTGGCATTAATAAGTTGCGCAAAAGAGAAAAGTGACTGAATAAAAAAAATTATGGGGGGCCGTCGCAACGTCCTTGGTGTTACGATATTTTTAATTAATCTACACTATACCCCACAATTGAAATTTGAAAAGTTTTTGAAAAAAAAGTATTGTAATATTGGTGGGGGGAAAGGGTGTCTGCTGCTGCTTGGGTTAAGAAGCACTTCAACATGAGGGTTGTAACCGAACCAAGAAATACGTAGGCACGCTCATTAACATTTGTTCTATATGCTCAATTGTATGGTTCACATCCAGTCATCTAGTGCTAAACACCCTCTAAATCGGCGAACCAGTCTTGAATCTGTGATTCAACCAGGGTTAATAGATGAAGAATCCATCTTGTGGATATGGAGACTCAATACTTTTAAGAACGCCTGGGCGATTCCACTATGCAAAGGCATGGCGACTTCAAAGATACTTAGAAGTATTAAAATTGTATTGGAAGACTTTAAAAACATATCCAAAACAAATTTAAATAGAAATTAAAACAGTTAAATAAAACGATTCAAATAAATATTTTAAAAAACGATATGCAGAAGTATCTTGCAAATTTGTTGGACAACTGCTTAGATGTCATAAAAAGTATACTGTCACACATAACAAAAACAAAAATACCTAATTATAGGACTAGAATGGTACGATACAAATCTGAATCGAGCATAAACCGGAAATTTTCTTTTTACATGCCGTAAGGTGAACAGAGAGAGAGAGAGAAAGGCGATTTCTAAGCGATCTCAGAAGGAGATTTTATGAGTAGGATATTTCGCTTATTTAATTATTGTTACGAAGCCAGAGCAAAAAATACCTTCTTACAAGAGAGGGCGTAAAACAGCCCGAACTTCGTTGGGGGACAACATCCTTAAAAAAATCTGGTGTGAACATCACACGAATTTCCTTATCCTATTATTATATATTATACCGGGTCCATCATCTCGGCCCTGCGTTTCTCTCGTCACGGAACTTGTGATTTTAAAAAAGGACGAGGCGCGAAAGCTGATTAAAATAAACAGTACAAGACAATAATTGACTTGTACTTAAAATTTTGCTACGTCATTGAAGGTAACCGTGCGAGCTCGGTCGCACGGCCTTCCCCATTATTGCCTGCGTGCTCCCTCCTAGCGGCCAAGTGCTCCTTATTATAGGATAAGGAAAGTAAAAATATAAGTAAGAGAACAAAAAGAAATTGAATATAAAAGTCAACAATGTCGCCCGAGGACCAGCGTTCTGAAGAGAATATTCGCATTGAAATTATTCTAGGGTCGAAATAAGCTGTGGCAGTGTTCAGATGATTATTACTGATGATCTTAGGTTTCGAAAATGCCCGCAAGATCAGTCTCTTGTGTTTTCGTTGAAGATCAGAAACGCAAGGTGTGCAAACAACTCAAAACACACGGAAGCCTAATATGGGTGATGTTCATTGTGTAAATATAACTGATTTAGACAGGTGACACACAAGATTATAAAGGGTAGTTGAAACTGCATTTAATAATTAATAATTAATGGTAAGGCTCTAACGCTCCGCGTGGGAGCACGGCTTGCAGAGAGGGTAAGGTTCTCGTATGTTCAGAGCGGTCTGCCCGGTCGTCGCGCACCATCTTTGATGCAGGGCGATGTGACGAGTGGGTCACCCGGCAGACATTAGAGAGCAGCGGAAATGGAACCCGGGTCCGTCCGCACCGCAGCCCGCGTCTCCACCACTGAACCACCCTGGCAGTTTGAAACTGCATTTACACTTGTATAAACATGTGTACACTTGCAGATACGTAGCAACTGATTTTAAATTTGTGTCATTAACACGTAGATGATCTATGTATACATGGTGTCTTAATTACAATACTTTTCCTAGAGTAAGCGTTAGTAAAGAAAGTGCACGGATATGAACTTCTGATACTAATTGATTAATTATGAGTAGATGTGTTTGGTACTGTATGCCTTAAAAAGTCAAACATTCTGTAAGAAAGTAACTTTCTTCAGTTAGGATAGGGCAACTTCAATTCCAAGAAAGCAGCTTAATAGTATAAAAATATTTATAATAAGGTGACATTCTCACGTTAATTCTAAATATAAAGTTAATATTATAAAATATAATCAAGCAAACGTGTTCTTCTAATGGAATACCCGATTTAAAATTGACGACAGCTTTACTAATAAGTAAAATGAGATATCTGAGGTCGCTTCGGGAAAATCGTCGACAGCTGATTAGACCTTGCCGCCTTTGGGGGCCATGATTGTAAGAATATTTCAAGTTTCGATGAATAAATACCTAACGTTTGATTTGTACACACGGATCGACCACCTCACAATCATCAAAAAAGGTTTTTATTCTTCTCAACTTCCTATATAAGTATCAGTTATGACGTAACCTTACTACTATAATCCAATAATAGTTAACAGCAAATAGAAAACCTTAAAACATTTACATAAGGCAACATAAAGTTATGATAAGCTAAACCAACAACGTTATAGCTATGATCTTCATTACTTTGAATTTCAAAAAAAAAAAACCGATCCGTGTCAAACATTATAATAAAATGTCATAATTTGGTATTAGAGTTAATTAACATGCTCTACATGGATATTTAAAAATGCAACACTCACCTGTAGGTATTTTTACGTTTATGCCGAGATTTAGGGCCTGCAGTTTGGCCAGCGCCACTTTTTGCAGCACCTTTCTTTCTATGTCACTTAGTTGCAGTAGGGTGGTGTCACCCAGAACCACTTGCTTTCCGGTCATGCTACTCCAAACACATCCGCCCTGAAATTAAACAGTGACTACATTAATTTCCCCATCTCTGTTTATAAAAATATTTGGTAAGCTATTGAATTATAATTGGATTAGTATATAAGATGGTGCTGAACCTCATGCCACTGTAAACACTTTCCAACTTCTTGTTTTACTTTTAAAATCTATAATACACGATTTACTAGAAAATGATGTTACGTGAAATAGTAGTTGAAAGACTAAGGGCAAAGACACAGAAATAGACTAAACAAAACATCATACAACAGACTATATAGAAGTTCGAAAAAAATCGAAAACGCAGACAGCGGTGCATAGTAAAATAAAAATTTTGCGAAAAAATAGTTTCAGTCACTTTATATTTTTGTCGAAACAATTTAAAACCTCACTGTTTGAAGAAAAACATCTTCTTATGGCAGCATTCCACTTTTTGTTTGTTACTTTAGTATCCTTGTAACTTTAAGGGGGTTTTGTGCATTGTGACAATCAAAAAACAAAAATAGAAAAACTTATAAAAATGCAGACATTGTTCAAAAGCTATTGCCTGTCTGCTCAATGCCAAGATGTCAAAAAGTGCAATTTCCCGCTTGACTGTTAACTCCTGCATATCTGTTTACCTTAGTCTAGGAAAATTTAAGAAATCTGATGGTACATGAGCAAAACTAGATAAAGAGAAAAACAGTTTTTGGCAAAGGCTTTGAACAAGTTTTTAGAACATCGCAGTTATAGACATGTACTCAAAAATTGTTTAAACATAGAACATGTTCGGAACCCCTATGTTTGCTTTCCCAAAAAATTTAGTCCCGCTCACTAAATTTACAATAGTATTTTGCGTATTTTGTAATTATCCTGGCCTTGAAGGCTTGTTCGAATAACATTGGTTGCTAAGTTGCTAAATATAAAGTATGAATAAAATATGGCATAAGAGTTCGCTTCAGAAAATCAAACCAGGTTAGCTGTTCTTGATATTATGTCAAATTACCATAAAATACATGCAAGTATTCCACAAAGTTTATATGATATATACTAAGATAATCCAAAAATCTTTTTTTTATATAAAAATTATTTCTTTAATGTTTAAAGGATATGCCAAATTAAACATCAAAATATACGTTATTGTGTTGAATAATAGCCATCTATCTACGAGGAAAATTTTTATACCTCGTTGGAACCACTTTTATACTCTTAAATCAAAGAACTGACGATACTTTTCTTCTACTTCTTGAAAGTTGGCAAAGCGACAACCGGTCAAAAAGTGAACCATTGATTGGAAGGTATAATAATCCAAAGATGTCAAATCAAGACTATAGGTGTGATAGTGCAACCGTTTGCTTCCATTGAGTTCTTGTAATTTACGTCGAGTCGTTTTGGGCCGTATATAGTCTGAGGTTATCCATCTGCAACCACACCCGTCTTCAACGGGCCAGAGTATCATTCCAAAAGAGCATATATTTATCCTGACCTTCAGGACTCAACTTAAAGTAAATCACACCTTTGTAATTCAACCAGACGTAAACCACATTTTGACTTAAAAACTCTTACGGCTAACAAGCACATCCGCTCTCCAATTTTGGGAGTCCCAAACTCAAAACTGTCTTTATAAGGATTACCTGACTATCGAATCACATATCCGTGTGTCTCATCTTAATATAGAAAGCATAAATTCAGTCAAATAAAAGTCTGCTACAGACTCCGATTGAAAAATAATATCGACTTCCTCATATTGCAGAAAACCCACACATCAGATGCGAAAGGTCGGCTTCATTCCATGGTACAACCTCCTAACTTCCATTGACTGCCTTCAATATACGCAACCCTTCCGGAGTTTGCTCCTCTGCCACCTCAAAGTATCTCTTATTTGCTGTTAAGATACTCGGCCTTACTGTTAACATCCCTTACGATCATAGCAAAATTCGAATATCTTGCTTTATACACAGGAGACTTCCTACATCCACCATCAACAATGGGGTAACGCAAAAAAAAACGATATTAAGAAAGACTTTTTACGAATGGACAGATAACAATAACTTCAAGTTCATTCATGTGTGATGCAAAACAGAAAACATTACTCAGCCAGTTGGAGAAGAGTATACAACCTAAACTTGACATTCATTTCGGCCACACCGAAAGCTCGTTCTCGATAATTTTTTTAAGAGGACGGATCAGCTATAACCACTGTTAGCATCACTATTGTGATTATAGTCACAACGGCCAAGATTTAATTTTTAAAAAAAACAAGGAAAGGTTTTACAAGCAGAGTATAGAATCCAAAGCCGTAAACTATTAACGAACGCTTTGCTAATTTGTAGAGAGGGAAAAACTCCTTGAACTATTTGAATTCTGCTAGAGCAACGAAATTGGAAGAAATTGTCGAGGGGCTAAACTTTACTCACAGAAGCAAAATAGCATGGAATCTTCTTCAAAAGCCTGAAGCAACTTCAAAAACTATTGACAATAGGTCGCCTAATTCAAAGTTCATTGTGAGCAGAATAGAGTAACATTTAGAATCTAAGATACCCAAACTCCTATTGATCTGTATGTACTAAAAAAGCTTCTATGAAATCGTAAAAGAGTTATACCAACTAATGGTAGAAGTACAGCAGTGTTTCTAGAAACTAGTAATCTACAGTTGCAAAGAGAAACTTATAGGCTCTTTTAACAGAATTTAATGTTGGTTGTTATGTTTACTTATTATTCTTCTTACTCATAGGTTGCTGGGTGAAAAGTGGAATATTTTGTGTTGGTACGAAATATATACAGCAAAAAACAATCACAGAAAAGTAAAAAATAACATTAATTCCCTACAAAAGTTTTTTTCCTTGCAAGCGCCGGAATTTAGCTATTTCTATCTCACTCTATCTCTTGCTAGTAGTTTCTTTTCTTGCATTATTTTTCCTATTCGTTTTCTTTTATCTACTGTGTTTTCGTACTCTGTCCTTTCTTCGCTTTTTGGCACTTCTTATTTCTAGTATTTTTCATGGCAGTCTATTCGGGTCTATTCTTGTTAGCTGTCCATGCCATTCCATTTGTCTTCTTTCCATCTTCTGTATAATTGGTTCTTGTTTTAGGCTATTTTTTATCTCTTTGTTTCTTAGTCTATCATACTTTGTTTTTCCTTCTTTAAAAGATTTTTAATAGTGAAAAAGTTAAAGTAACCAACAATGAAAATCTTCATAAACTGCTTTTGCTAACTGACATTAATATATACATACATAATACAATATTTGCAGAAGTATAAAGTTATAATAGTCCCTAGTAGAACAGCTTTTTTATCAACTAACAATTTCTGAAAGAGACTAAATTTAAACAAATATTTAGTGGTTTCCATTCTAATATATTTGCTAATGTGTTATAAGCATTAATATCCTATGTACTAATAGTAATCTGAAAAAGAGGTCAACGATCAATGAAATTCCATTACTCAATACTCACTACCGTGTTCACAGTTTACAGAATATGTTGAATGGGGAAGTCCTACTTATCCTACAGTTAAACAATCCGTTAGCTAACCGACGATTAAACAGTTGTGCAATGCGTTTCGTGCAACGCAATCAATTTCTAGCAGACCATTAATTTTAATCCGTTGTTAGGTAAACACGGCGCTGATGAGCGTTTGTGCAATCGTTTAGATTCGGAATGGATTTTGTAGGAAAATCGTTGAGTTAATGGAGAACAGGTAAAGCGTTAAGAATTAAAGAAATTTAGTTTTTATTCAAGATTAATTAATGTTTTTAGAATTTGAACACAATTGTGATTAAAAATTTGTATAAAATATTAATACATTTTAAACGTCTGTTTGGTAGTTTTTTAGTTATACAAGTAATGATTATGTAAAGAATAAAATTGTATCAAAAATACTTACATATATGAATACAAAAAAATTGTTTATATATTTTAATAATTCGATTATTTTTACATAGCTGTAGTCGTTTTAGTTTTTAAAGTTATGTTCAACTATAGTTAAGAATTGAGCTGCTAGTTCTATTTCATTATAAATATTTTTCAATTTCACCCATAACACATCGTATTTTGTTCTTGAGGTGGGCGCAAACCTTGAAAGTACCATAAATAAGAAGTCGTGCGGTGTTAAATCACAAGATCATGCTGGCCAATTGATGCATTTCGTGAAATTGTTGGTGCACTAAACCAACTGTTGCTCGAGCTGTATGGTAGATGGTGCTGTTCTGCTAAAACTGTTTTTGTTCCAGATCAATGTTGCCCAATTGGTGCCAAAAAATCTGGGTTATCATGTAATGGTAACAGTCGTCATTGATAAGCCTCCAATTTTTTTCTCGGCAATGAGAGTAAATATAAAGATGCGGTTAATTTTAAAAGATGCAAAAAATATTTGTCAATTTGTAATATGATGGCAGTACTATACAATGTATACAAGTCGAATTACCGCCATTGCAGTGAGTGTTATTTTGTATACTTCAAATGGCAACGTTTAGTGTTCAAAAACGACATGTAATCATCCGTTTTCTCCTGTTGCGTGGTGAAGCGCCTATAGAAATTCATCGCAAATTGAGTGAGACATGCGGTAAAGGCGTTATAGATGTTAAAAATGTGGGTAGGTGCGACAGTAAACACGAACCGGCCAGACCGAAACCATGATTGCGCGAGTGGAGCAATTTGTTATGGAAGACCGTCGATTAGGTGTGCGTGATATCGCCTCTAAACTTGGAATTTCCGTTGCATGGTGACCTGAAAATGCGGAGTTTCTTCAAGGTGGGTCCCACGACAAACACAAGACTGCGCGGGTAACAAGTCTCGGGACATATTGACACAAGATACCAACACCGTAGCCGCTCATTTTCCAATCCAAGCGATTTTCCGATGGGCAAAACACACTCCTTAAGAAGTGTTCTCAGCAGCTATAAAATCCTAGCGATGATGTTATAAAAAATGTGTACGTCTAGACGGAGATACATTGAAGAGTAACAGAAGTTTCAACTTTTTGGGTAAATTCTTTCTCAGAAAAAAAATTTGAGACCTTAGAACTTGAACGCACCTCATCCGTCTAATCGCAAATCAAAGAAAAGACGTCTAAATACGTCGTCCAATTTGGACCATCTTTCATAACTTCAAAATTTGAATACTCGAATACTTCAAAACCAACAATTCAATTACGGATAGTTCAAATGATTAAATAATAAGAATAGAGAATATGTAGACCCAAAAAATTACCACAGTCTTTTTCTAAAAAAAAAACAAAATTTACTTTACTTACTTCTGAAGTTCCAATTGAACAAGCATTTAAAATGCAAAAGACTGGTTTTCCTAATTATTAAATACCTCTATGTGGGTATTTCTAATATGACTATAGAACCTGGTCCTACAGACCAATGAGTAATTTTAGTCTAATCTAAGTTATTACTTTTAAAATTTTCTCTTACCTAAGGTCTTACTCTGTAGTGTCCCTTAGATTCTAGTATTTGGCTACACCTATGATAACCTATACATTTTTAGTCCCCATGCTCTGTTTTTCAGTAGCACTGTTATTTAATTAATTCGAAGGGTTTGGTCCTTTTGATGATTTCAACATTCACAAAGTCCCTTTTTGTGATTTTATTATAGTCAGGTCCACTATCTATTTGGAGATCCAGACGATGGTCATCATTTTTGATATACTACGGGGCTTCAAATTTTATTGTACATCTTTAGTATACTTTTCTGCGGCTAATTTCGAGCTCTTCTCTTTTTTACATAGAACTTCCAGCGTAGCTTTGCATTTACAGCAATACCTAGGTATTTAATTGTATTTACATAAGAAATATTAGTATCAAAAGTACAGAACCGACCCTAATACACCTCTCTGTAGTACTCCTGATCTTTTAAATCAGATTATGTGTCTTCTTGTTTGATTCTAAAACATCTATGGGAAATATATGATTCTAACATATGAGAATATTACTTTGGAAGACACCATAATTTGTCAAAAGCGTACACTACATCGACAAGCATACTTTGCTACTTGGTCTATTGTGAAGTGATTTCTCACAATCTGAATTGATGAGGTAGAATTAAGTTTTGTTCTTTAGTCTCTTAAGAAGCAATTTTGTAAATAACTTTGAGATCATAGATAACAATGATATAGGTCTGTCCAAAGTTATTTCATATGGTGGGTAGCCTGCTTTCGAAACGATTGTAATTTCACCTGCTTGTAACAACATGGCTACGGGTTTATTTTAGAGTTTCCCTTAAAAGAAAAAAACCTTAATGTTTCAGTTCTCATTTCCCTAAGAGAGGTAAATTTGATATCAAGATCTTTTTGCTCGGGAAAATCCCATTCAGCCGCATCATTTGGTTAAATTTCTAGCGTTCATTTGTGATTATTTACGATCCATCTTCCTTTTCAATAAGGAGTCTGTATTATGTTCGGTCTTTAGTAACCTTCGTCGATATTGTTCATGACTGACTAACTTAATTGTTTGCTGACTGACGTTGCTTTCATTTCTTTTTTGCTTTATAGTAAAGCACATTTCAAATAGTTCAACTTTGTCGCCCAAATTTTCTTCTAGACCTTCTTTGAAGCTTCGCCAGTCGGTTCTACTTTTGAATGCCTTATTTAGACTTGATACATTGATGTGAAAATCAAAATTTGTCTGTCTGATGAGTTTATTGTAAGTTTATAATGGATGTGAATGAATAGAATTGGTGTTAAATTGTCCTTAAACTAAGAAAAGAAAACAACTTAACTTACAAGTAGCCTAAGCATTTGAAAAATCAGAACACCCATTCAAACTGATGATTGCTCTGAGCGATCTTTAATTAACATACCTAAGTTTGTCGATAAATTAACAACAATTGTCAGCAAATAATTTAATTATAGCTTAATTTGCACTAATTTTATAAATAACCATTTTCTGTCCTCTAGCGGTTATAATTGACTCCAAAATGAATCCCGAAAAAACATTTGGTATTGTGCCAATTCCAATTTACTCTCTGAAAATTTATGAGTCATAGTAAAGATGTTTAATGTAGGAATTGTTAAGCAGCATCTCGGATTCATGGTTTACTGTAGGGGAGTCCCGAGCAGGTGATGGTCAAAATTTTCTAAACGAGGTGTGATTTAAAAAATTGACAAGTTTATAGTGTCAAAAGGACCAAAGCAAGTTGTGCTGTAAGCTATATTTCCGCAATTTAACTAAAAAATTTTTTTTTAATTACTTAATTATACATACTTCCCCAATAATGAAGACTCTTAGATCCTGCAAAATAATTTATCATTGCACGAGTCACTTTAATAAAAAGCTTTACTTTTGGTAAGAAAAATGGCATCCTCGTCGAAGACCTACCACGATGCCCCTATAGATAGAATAGGAACATATGTGGTTGGTTCAAAAAGTATCTTATGGTTCTCAAGATTTATGGTTTAGAGACAACCTTGAAAAATCAGTGGCGCATCATCTTTAATTCGAGATGCTCTTCCGCGAGCAAGAGTTTGAAATATTTGGCACCATCTGTAAAAGTACCGTCCATTGCAAATGGTTTCTGCAGCTTGCCAATAATTTACAAATTCACTCTCCTGCAACCTATACCATATGCAATGAATAAATGCTTGAAGATGTCTTAGTACCTTTCAAGACCCAATAAGAACTTTCTGTCAGGCTTGTTTTTTATCTTTCCCGGAGCCGGAGACCAAAACCATCTGTGAGAGACCAAAAAAAGAAAGTCGGCATTTTTCACAAATACTCCAAAGTCCAACAGAGAAAAACGAAACGAAATATATTCGCTTGCCGTTGTATATGTTGGAGTTTGAAAACACAGAAGACATAAACAAAATATTTGAAATACGATATCTAAATCACATGAAGGTAAAAATTGAAGCGCTAAAAACTAACAAACTCATACCACAATGTAAAAGGTGCCAAAGATATGGGCATACCCGTAAATTCTGCAGACGCACTCCTTCCTGCGTAAAGTGTGCAGGAAATCATTTGAGAGTGGATTGCAATAAGGCAAAAGATACCGCTGCAAAGTGTACAAACTGCTCTGAGGCCCATCCTGCCAGCTATAGGGGATGCATAGTGGCTAAAGAACTGCAAAAAAGAATACCTTAAAGGCAAAGAATTCAACGACACCTCAACCAAGAATATTCGTCCCTAACAAAACTAAATCTGGTGTATCGTATTCACAAATAGCACAAAATCAAAGCGAACAACCTACCCCCTCTACGTCTAAAACTGAACCATCAATAATGCAAATGCTGCAGGACATGATAAAATCTATAAATCGAGTGAAGAATCGACTTGATAAGCTAGAAGCCAGAAATACTGGTGCCATCCCTAAGCAGAAATAAATGATGGACAAAGGAGATCTACGAATTGCCACATGGAATGTCAACGGCGTTCTCAACAAAAACATTCCTTAGAAGTCTTTCTTAACATACAGAATATTGTTGTGTGTCTCATCTCAGAGACACACATGACAACTCAAAGTTATCTAAAGTAAAAGGATGCAAAACTTACCACACAATCCATCCGGATAACCAAGCAATAGGAGAAAGAATCCATTAACCACTTCGAAGAATGCCATCTACAACGTGTTGATATGCAACTTATCGTGGTAGGGATCAAATCCACCAAACAAAAACTCACAGTTGGAGCAATCTACTGTCCACTATAGCACAATCTTAAACAACAAGATTACAAAGCTCTCCTTCAGCACCTAGGCGAAAGGTTCATCGTGGGCGGTGACCTAAACGCCAAACATGTTGACTGGGGCTCGCGATTAACCACTACTAAGGGTAGGGAGCTAAGAAAAGCTGTTCAGGAAATAGGATGTAATTATCATACTACAGGTAAGCCGACTTATTGGCCAACTGACATTAATAAAATCCGGATTTGTTGGACTTCTTTATATCACGAAAAGTTTCACCAAATTTCATGGAACTCGAGGAAAACTTCGACTCGGAATCCGATCAGTCAGCAGTTATTATGACGCTGAGTGTGAAGATAATAAAGAAGGATACACGACCAGCACTAGTGAATAAAACCACAGACTGGGAAAGCTTTAAAACGGAACTACAAACAAAATCGACTTAAGAGTGAAACTGAAAACTTCACCAAACTTATTCAGGCAGCAGCATATAATAACACAAGGGAAATCAAGCGTAAAACCAAAGGAATAAATTATACAGTAGAAATCAGACAAATAGTCAAGGAAAAAAGAAGAGCCCGAAGAAAATAGCAACAGTCGTGAGATCCTTCAGATAAGACCATTCTAAATAATAAAATACAACAGCTCAAGAGATAAATACAGAAATTAAAAGAAGAAACTCTCAATTCTTATCTGGAAAACCTAACGGCAGATGAAGAAACTAATTATTCGCTTTGGCGAGCTACTAAAAGAATCAAAAGACCTATATCGTCAATACCACCAGTTAGAATTGGAAATGGTCCATGAGACAAAACCAATAAACAAAAAGCTGACTTGTTTGCCGAACATTTAGCAGTTATCTTTACTCCTAATATGGCTAACTCAAGAACAGAAAACATCACTCCCATCACTCCAAAGGAAGTAGCCATGGAAATAAAAACAAACCTAAATCCAAAAAAAGCACCGGGATACGACTTGATCACTGGCGAAATCCTAAAGCAGTTGCCTAGGAAAGGTATAGTCATGCTTACTTATCTCTTCAATGCAGCACTGAAGCTCCAACATGTACCCGCTAGTTGGAAAGTTGCAGAAGTGATTATGCTGCCGAAACCAGGTAAGCCGCTAAGTCCTATAGGCCTATCTCTCCGTTACCAATCGTATCAAAGTTATTCGAAAAACTACTCCTTAAGAGACTTAAGCCGCTTATAGAAAATGGCAACCTAATACCGAACTAACAATTTGGATTCAGGCAAAAGCACTCAACCATAGATCAAGTACACCGAATCACGGATGTAATAGAGGGCGCCCTGGAGGAAAAGAAAATATGTTCTGCGGTGTTCCTGGACGTCGCGCAAGCTTTTGATGAAGTATGGCATGAAGGATTGATTTACAAACTTAATAAAATGCTCCCAGGTCAATTCGTAAAGATACTAACACTATACTTAACAGACAGGCTTTTCAGGATCAAGTAAGAGGACGACCACTCGGAACTAAAAGAAATAAATGCGGGAGTACCTCAGGGTAGTATACTGGGGCCCATCCTTTATCTACTTTATACCTGTGATATACCAAATTTGGAGGGAACCACGGTGGCTATGTTTTCAGATGATACTGCATTACTGGTAGTGGACTCAGCAACAGGATGCTTGACTGGACTAAAAGATGGAAAATAAAGCTTAATGAGCTAAAATCTACTCACATCAACTTCACGAACAGAAGACAATGATCCACCGTCTTTAGATATAAATGGTACCACTGTGCCATATGAGAACAATGCCAAGTACCTAGGCATGACGCTAGATGCCAAATTTAGGTGGAAAGTACATGTTAAGAAGAAAATAAGCGAACTAAGACTAAAATACGGACAACTCTATTGGCTTATTGGGAGAAAATCCAGGCTGCCGATACATAGTAAGATCTTGATCTACAACCAGATATTAAACCCAGTTTGGCTATACGGTATACAACTATGGGGTTGCACCAAAAATAGCAATATCAAAACCATACAAACTTTCCAGAACAAGGTACTACGCAACACAGTAGATGCACCTTGGTATGTACGCAATGCTGACTTGCATCGAGACCTAGGCATCCCTACAGTTATTGAAGAGATTAAGAGGTTCGCTGGGAAACATGAAGCTAGGCTACACCTTCACGAAAACGTAGAAGCCCTTCAGCTGCTGGATAGACAACATATAATCCGAAGACTGAAGAGAACCAAACCATTTGATCTTGTGTAAAGTGACTGTGTAAAAGCAGAGCACAGTGCGCGAGTGAGAGTGCGTATAGTAGACAGAAATATCTACATTACATTGATGGATGGACTATAGTTCTTAAGTATTTAGTGTTTAAGATGAATCAGAAACAAATTAATGGTTGATCTAAAAGATCAGTTTTAATTGTCAGAACCATTGTTGTTATATTAAAAAAAAATTAAAAAAAAATATAAATCCCTTACTGAATTAGTTTTATTAATAAGGTAAATGTAGAAGAAACTAAACATATCGCAATAAGTCAGCTCTCCTATAAAAAAATAATTCGTAAAAATTAATCTAAAAACCTAGAATAATTCAGCTTGTGTGGAAGAAAAAAAAGGACCAAGAAATACCTACATAAGAACTAAAAACTGCAATAAAATTAAAAATAGACACCGCGCGTAAGATCGGAGCTGCGAAGGAAAAAATCGAGTAAAGATAAAAATTAAAAGAAGTCAAATACTCAACTATTTTCACCCGCCTACCTCAAACTTCCTTAACTCTTCACGCTTTGCTATCACTTCGGCGGTCGCTTTCCTACAATTTTAATTTCATGGGTATGTGGTAAGAACAACGATAGGTAGTGATTTCCTTCATATTTGCTACGCAAGGCTCGATTTTGAGCTTCTGAGAACCGCGAAAGGAATTCAGGTAGGTGGAAGCGTGTCATCTCACTTGGAATTATTTTTAAGTCCGTAAATTTCGACGGCGCTCCTGTAAGATCTCGGGCACAATTTTTCAAAATGTTACACGATCGCGGAACTGCCCATGTAATAATTCTTACGACAGCGGGTGGGTGTTGTAGAATTAAAATAAATATTTTTGGACAAACACAATGAGAGATAGGGGGGAGGCACAGAAAGAACAACAAATATGTATTTGTTGCAATTAATATTTGTTCAACTTCCCTATCTATTTGTGGGAGGGGTGGAGACTACACTTATTTTAGCTGGCGTTAATCTCACTCATATGGATACAAATTGAGCCAGAACGTGGGAACTAATTCAGAGGGTCTGATTCTTGGCTACAAAGCTCAGCCTAGCCAGGTTCAAGTCTTACTAAAGCTTATGGGTATTGGTGGCATGTTTAGTCAGAGCTAAAGTTAGTAAAATTGACATTGGTGTTAAAGGTCATAAGAAATGACATTTTTCGTGTCTATAATCCTATAATCCTATCTGGCGTAATCAGTAAAATCTATCTTTCTATTACAAATTTATTGAAATATGTTGTAAGTGTATTTTATTACTCGGAAAAATGAAAGCAAATTTTTAAATAGCAACCTAGACGTCGGTGACCTCGATCAATTTTCTTAAAAGAAATGGATGGAATACATAGTCTTCTAAAGGAAGTTGTTTGGGATATAACTGAGAATCCGTGCCTCCAAGTCTTCCAGTGTGCAAGACTTTGTCCTGTATATTTCCTTCTTTGCGTAACCCCACAAGTTAGAATCACATAACCTTCTTGGAGGCCATCCAAGAGGTCAGCGTGGTTCCAGTCAACGTCTTGGAAAATGCTGGTTGCACCAGGCACACACAGTAAAAGCAAAACGGGATGCACCATCCCTGCATAAAAATGAGGTCGCGAATGCTGCTATGCCCGTCAGATACTGTGCTACGTGTAGACCACTTTTGATCAAGTTTGCGCTCGATATCACGTGATAGCCAGTAATTGACGAAACCACCGAGATGAAATGTAGCCTCGTTACTTTAAAGAATATTTTCAAACAATTCAAGTCAACTGTCATGGCAACCCCGCATTAACTCCTCATATTCCATTCCGCGGCCACAACCTTCAGGTTTTAGCTCGTGCACGACCATTTCTTCCTGCACCGTTCTCCGAGCCTGTGGCCATCAGCTTTGCATGATACTTTTTTATTATCCATGAGAGTAGTGTTACATTCCTCCCTCTCATCGTACGTCACTGCATAAAAACAATGAATAGTTAAGCGGTCGACTATTCTTGTTTACGTTGCATGTACTATAGACGCGGGAAATATGAAATTCCATTTGCTATCGTATAATTAGAAACTGTTTTCATTATGACTCGATAGTACAAGTTCTATAGTCCATTTTTAATGTCCAGTTATTTTTCATTCATCTTCTGGTTCCTAGTTAGTGTTTTTTTTTTGTAAAAATATGTGGCTGCCAACAGTTTTATTATCGTGCATTCCTGCCCAGATTTCATAGGTTAATTTTTCACAAAAATATTGATTGGTGTCCTGTAAATAGTATATTGTAGATGAGAATGTGGAAAACTATAACAACGTTCCTCTGTCATGAACTTACAAAACAAGTCTTATTTTGCTGACGATACACGCGTGAAGATTTACTCTCTTAAAACTTTCCGCGTAGAAAATGGAAGCTTTCAAATGATGGAGCTTCCAACAACTAAAACATCCTTGGCTCGTTGTGCTAATGAAATAACTTTTGAAAGAAATTTGTATTATATTGGAAAATAAACTGTTTAAATTGGTTTAAAGCATGTTGTATTGAAACAATGATAAATAATAAAGTCATTTTTAAGTTTTGTTGACAGCATGTAGATAAAGTATAATATTCTATCGACAAAAATTTTTGTTGTCTTTTATAGAGGTTTCCATCAAGGTCGTTAGCTTTTCAATTGGTAAAATAATTGTATATCTAATATTTGTACAGTTCCAGATTTTTCTGTCTGTCTACTTAAGATAAGACTCTACACTTCGCCTGGCCTGTGAACTGGAAGGTTAAAGCTCCCATGCCCTCACTGCTCTCTGATGCGGGGCTATGTGGCAAGCATAGCATCTTAAACTACGTTATTACCCTTTCTTCGAATTGAACGCAGGTATTCAATACTTTGTAGTAACTGAGTAGACCACCCATCAAACATTAAGATAACCCAGAATAGATCCCAATCTATAAGACAACTAGGCGCCTTGACCACTCGACCACAAACTGGCTGTTACTTAGTGCATTATAATATGCTACGGACCAATTGTATCCAGTTTTTTTTTATTATTTTCTATTATTTTTATATTTCAGCTCAAACATTCCTGTAGTCATTGAACTCCATTCTGCATGGCTTGATGTAACATGCCCACAAGCACCCGGGTGATTTTAGCACGTCGATTTTGATCGAAAAAATACTTAGTAGTCAAACAACGATCATAGAGCCACACAGAACGTGTGTGTAGAATGGGGCGTTGCCCCGTCTTGTTATAAATGTGAAAAAGCAATTTGGATTCCGGTCAACAAATACCAATATGATATTCACCTTCAAAAAAGTAAAACTTGGCGACCACATGCGATGACACAACGCGCCACAAAAAAAGACTGTAAAGATTTTTATAGATAGTTTGCGTTAAGCTGTACAGAATGTATGGGTACACAAAAGATCATCATCTTTAAGACATAAACCTGACCATCATTTGAGTGTTACGTCTGTATTTACTCTCTTCTCTATATCTACATTTCAAAATTCTATTTAGAAAGTAATTTCGTTTGGTTTCAATTATTTAAAAAAAATAGAATTCATAATACACGATGAAGGACCGCCATAAAAAGTTGTACTGGTGTACTTATTTTATATAGTGATAGTTATATACTGCCAAATTGTAAATATTATAAGAATGGAGTCGAATAAAAAGGAAGATTTTAAAGAAATTTCTAAGACTTTATTACTTAGCAATTATGTCTTTGCGGACGCGGGCTCCTAGTCGGCGCAAACGCTGTTGTGTCAGAGCTAACTATTTCGAAGCCCAAACAGTTCGTCGCCCACGCGCGACCAAATGTTGAAACTGAAGTCTGAGTCTATGACTCCGTCTGGCCGAGCCACCTGTAACACCTGGTACATTTTTATGCTTAAGCAACCAACCACGTCAAAGAAGCTCTAACGTCTAGACAGTTTGTCACCGACATGCAACCACCTGGCGGTGGGACCGAAGACCCTCATGATTTTGACCGACCACCGAGCCACCTAAATCATCTGAACCATCAAACAATAAAAATGCTTACAATGCATCTATGTTGTTGAGCCCATAAGGTCTTTATTTATACAGTATTGTCACCTATAACCCCCCCCCCCTTTAACTTATTGATAAGAATTTTGTTGGTAACAATTTAAAAAAGTAAACGAATGTAAAATTTTTTTTCACCAAGCAGTTGCTATAAGAAAGTTCAGAGATAACAAATAGTTTACAAGTAGCAGTAATGCTCAAAGTAACGAAATTTAATTTTAAGTAGTCATTTGTGTTTTGTCCCCTCCCCCCTCTCATCTTCATAACAATTGCAATTCTCATATAAAATAAAAATATCTAATCAAAAGACCCCTAGCAGCCTTTATCCCCACCCTCACAAATGTTGGCCGGCTCTCTTAAGCTTCAATAGTAGAAATAATCAAGACAAATAATAATGGTATGGCTCTAACTCTCCGCGTGGGAGCACGGCCTGCGAACTAAAAGGTTAAGGATCTCATATGCTCGCTCTCTCGTCCCACCACCTCAATTACTTTTAGTGGCTGAGGAGGTTCTGGAAATGAACCCGGGTCTGTTAGCACCGCAGCCACATGCCTCAACCATGTAGCTACACTGGTGTTGACCAAAACAAACCATTTTTGAAAAAAATTCGATTTATTTGTGCACCAAACCACAAAAACCGCTAATTAATGAACGCACATACTGATAATGATTCGTACGAACAGAAAAACGTAGCAAATCAAATTTGCAGTTTGTTGTTATAGTAGACGACCTTAGAGATGACGTCAGAAAGGCCTAATTTCACGCAACTGAACAGTTGTCCGCATATTTGGCATTCTGCTGCATTTATAGCAGCGGCTGAAAACTAACACCATCTGCCAGCTTGCAGGAGCTTCCTTCACCCGGCAGATACCTTCGGAATGCCGCGCGGCAGACGAGACACCTCTTGGAAGCCATTAGCCGCGCGCACAAATAAGATTTCCCAGAACCGCGCGGTCGCAGCAGCGGCCCATACATCTCCGAGACAGCTTTTCGCGGCCGAAACGCGGATGATTAAGAAACTGCCCCGCGATTTATTAGCCCCAGATTAGCGGGCGCTGGGCCGCCCTGGGCGCGTTGCGTCACCTGACGACAGCAGTCAATGGCGGCCAGCTGACGCGCTTATTTATCTCGGCGGATGGAAATGGGAGCAGCGAGTGGAAAGCGGCGGTTTTTTCGGAAGCGTAAAATTAGACCCGGCCCGCCCGAAATAGACTTTTGTTGCTATATGGGTCTGTTTTTGCGGGAAGGCCGCGAAGTGGGACGCGGCGACGCTGTGCAGACTCCCGGACTATTCTCGGCCGCCAAACCCCTTCCTGCCAACAGCTTAATTGTGTTGTGAAAAATAAGTCCCAAACGGCCGAAATGCGGTGCGAAAGCGGCGTACCTTCGCCAAGCAACGGGCAAGTGCAGCATTTCATCGTTCGCCACTTTTCCCCCTTGGACTAACTTCATCAATTCCGTTTTATTACGCCACTAGTTTTTTCCAAACAATTTATTGCAACCTTTGGAAATAGTAAAGTACCTGATGTATTAACACCTGATTAAAGTAACGTTTGTTAAACTGGCAATTACTTGACGGTCCGTCAAAGTGTTATGGTGTAAAACGTTATCAGGCGTCAATAGCATGACAAAAATGTTTATTGTAGAAACCAACAATAGAAATATTACTTCTAAACTAACTATCCAAAAAATAGAAAGTTACAATATAATTCTTTCAAATGAAATAGTTTTAAAACAAATTGATTAACTTGGAGAAATTAAAAAAAAATAAAGGATATACCTGCAGAGTCGGCAGAAGAAGGAGAACTATTAAAATTAGTAGAGGAAGAAAGCAACAACTGCGGACCAGATATCAACCCAGGAGACGAAAATTATGATCATCAATAGGTTATAAATAGGCCAAATATCAGGCAAGTGGGAAAATATCAACTAGTAAACCATTACGTGTATCTAGGAGCTCTTTTTACTCACGATGGCGACAATACCCCTGAAACAAAACATGGACTGACAATGACTTGAACTTCAACATAAAAAAGTCTTAAAAACGCTAGTGTTCCTGGTCTCATTATGATGATGGTGCAGTCTTGGACACCGAAAGCCCGAAACTGAAAAATAATCTATGCACTGGGGAGGTGGTGTTGGAAGTAAATATTTAAAATCTTCTGGACTGTCAAAAGAACGAATGGATCAATCTTAAGAGAAACCGTAGAACCTCAACTTTGTTTCAAATAGTATACAATAGCACCCTCAAATATTTTGGTCTTATAAAAAGAAGGGACAAAGGTAATCTAGACAAACTAACAATCCAAGGTAAAATAGAAGATACCAGAGCAAGAGGAAGGATAGATTGATCAAAAAAGGAAAAATCTAACATCTTAACACACCAGGAAACATATATTTATAAAAATAGAGAAAGATTGAGACAAACGACGAGAAAGCTCGCGATTGAAGCCGATCACAACTCTGTCAAGAGGAAACCAAGAAGAAGAGAAGTTGTTACAAAATGCTACACTGCTAAAGTTGAAAAAAATAGTACCAATGGAGGAAATAGACAGATATATAATTTGGCTAGCTAAATAATATTTAAGAAACATACTACGAGATCAAACCAAAAACTATATAAAATAGAAACTGAAGAAAAATTATATAAACCGATCAATGAATTATAAAAACGCTACGATCTCTTTAACTTGTACTTTAAGTTATGAAGCGTGTGGTTTACCGTTAGACTAATTTTAGGTACCCCCCTCCGGCAGCATTGATAATTTAAACTTCAACGCCGTAAAATTACTTCTTACAAATGAACTTTTCTATTGATTGATCCAATTTTTTGGAACTGCCATGTGCAATGAAAACCAATATATTGGTGGAAAAATACGACTAGACAATAGATGAAATGTGAAACCAGTGTTAATTTTTTTCTTTTGTAAATTGGTGTTCGAACTTGTTAGGGCGCATTTAAAAAATTAGCCGTGGATAAATTTACTTTTAAAAAATGCGTGCTAGAGTTACAAAGTATAAACCAGTTGCATAGATGATACTGTAGATAAATTTAAACCTTTTAGTCTGTACTAGGATTTATTTATTTTTTGATTTAAATAATTCAATGAATTTAAAAAATATAGTTATCCCCTACTGCGGTTCGGCTTTAAGATTCATTCAGCAATTACTTCTCTATGTTTAAAAAATTTGATCTACTAAATTAAGTGGCCAAACGATTTGGTCTAGCTATTTGACCTGTTCAGTGAAATAAAAGAATGTGATGAAAGGATAAGAGAAACAGACACTTCATGTTTTCAACCGAGGTTGGTAACCTATAATAATGGCAAAGCCTCATTTAGAGATATGGCCTACAAACTGAAACGTTAAAGCTTCCATATATTTGTCCTCACTACCCGATTATCGTGCAGCATCTCTAGTATGGGGCAAATATAGCGAGAACCACGCTTTAGGCAACCTTAAGCAACCCCATCTGAGTCTGGAATTAAATTCGAATCCGTCCACGCCGTAACCAAGTACATTAACCACTTGGCTTTGAACGGACAGCATATCAGATTCTAACCCAACAAAAAATATTATAAATTCTCGCTTTTCTTTAAAAATATTAAAGATCATTTATGTGCAATAATGAATTATTAAATTTGGAAACAACACCATACCGACTCAGTGCACTTAAAAAAACTATTAGGAAGAATCTAACCGCACCTGCATACGTTTCAATTATTGGAACCCTTCGGGAGCAACACTTGGACATACAAAGTCCAAAAAGACCAAAAAGGTTGCTATAGCTTGAGTTCACACTAAGTATACAACGAGCAGGAAAAAATCAATTACTGCAACTCCTGTGTCTCAGTAAAGCATCTTATAAATGACTATATTGGCCTTATAACCAGTCATCCAACTCTGCATTTATTGAGGGCTTAGAAGACATGTTATTGAAAAATATTCCACCGCTTCAACCGAGAAGTAATTCTAAATTCATGTCTTTCAAATAAAAGAACCCAACTATATGTAGCATTTGTTGTTAACATAGGTAATACTAGGAAAAGTGTTTTGGTTGGCCAGAAAAGACTATAGAGTATGACAAAACTAAGAACACAAAAAAGTTAATAATTTTTGACTACCTGCTGATCAATTACTACCTAGAATCAAAGTAGCAGCTGCATATTCTCTTTAATAGCTTTTTTGAAGAATGCAAAACCTAAGTTACATTTTGGCCTTTTGGTTGTTTTATGAATTCTGCTATACATTGCGGTGATACACATTCAGCATATGATTAAAGCAAATGGCAGCAAGCTAATTAACGCAAGTATTCAAAAGAACAATATGGCGCATATCTATGGAGCTGTCAAGAATATGGTCCCAGGCGTAAAGAAATACTATCATTGTGCCTCGCAGAGTTTGAAGGATTTTCAGGCAAGCATGCTGAAGCTTTTGTGATGCACTTGAATCAAACCAACGAACACGCCTGGGACTTGTGTTTCATACTGTTCATACTGTGCTTTTCAAAGCACAATGTTCTATTGATACTAAATTATTATTATTACTAAAATAATAATTAATACCTGTAAGGTCTGTCTCAAAAATATCGAGCTAATGTTAATATAATGAAAACAGTTTGCATGGCAACAATGTGATATGGCAGCAGATGAGAGTGGACTGCAACGCGCACGCGTGAATGAGGACAAATTCTCTGGCCAGGTCAATTGAACGCTAAATGCGAGTAAATGAGCACATGCAGTGCATGATTTTCGCATTTGTAGTGGCTGAGTAAGTAGAGCAGCAAATCTGTATCGATTTGTGCAGCTGAAACGTTCATCCGCATACACTAGTCGGGTGATTAAAAAGACTTCCAAAAACGAAGCATAATCAAAGGTTGCCAGTAATTCACGTTTTGGGAGACCAGCAAAAAGAGGCTATGATCAAGAAGCATCGGCGACTAACAGTCCGGGAACTAGAAGATGAGACACTCCACAGACCTGATTAGTCATCCTTCGACTTTCCACTGACCCCAAAACTTAAATCGCCTTTGAGGGGGGAAATTGACATCAAAGCTATTCCACAAGAGACTATGCAAAATTTTTTGATCTGTGTAAAACCCCAACGTGCTTACTTTAAAGTTGTCTGAAGTTATGTACAATTTTTCTTGTGCCTTACGTCATTTCTTGTTATTTCGATTCTAATTTTTTGGATTATATAGTTCCATACTTTTAGAGTAGACCATATCTAATGATAAGTACAGCAAATCATGCGGTCTAAATTTCATGATTCTTTGCCATTATATGGTTTTAGAAAGTTTATTTGAAAACCTTTGTTTGTTTCAGTGTACCATGTACTAAATATACAAGGTTAGTTTGCCTATGACCGAGTTAAAACCCAGTTTTCGCACAAGCGCCTGTATCTTTTTTTGGTACTATGAAATAGGTCTATCGTTGCTAATAACTCAAACTTGAGCTTATTTCCAATACTTATATCTACAGCGCCACAAAGCCCATGAGTGAAGCGGGAATCAAACCCGCTCGAATAGAGCGCGCAATCGAGTACCAAACCCCAAACGATGCGCATACCACCGACTCTACCTACACCTCACTACTGTCAATATTCTGAATATTGTGTTTTTCTTAAAGTATTGACTGATTCCATGATAATTTCATCGGCAATACATACTGAAATTAAGATGAAATATCTATATATGTTTTTTTAAATTTTTGAGGGCCATATTTAAACTGACAACCAGTAACAATTTTTTGACCACCATTGTATTTCTTCAAAAATGGGCTCAAAATCGATCTGGAGTAAATTGATTATCATAGATCTTTGACAACTTTGTTCATCTTTGAACTCTAACAAACGTGCAGAAAATAAAAGTTTAGAACTTTCATGGTTCACATCGATGGCTTATCTGTGTTTTTTGCACACATAAAATTACAAGGTCTATCCGGAAAGTAAATCTGAAGAAAAGATGCCTCTTAGATATATCTTCTATAAACAGTTGCGTCTTTGTGTGATCTTATGTGGCCGTGCATAGTTATAATTTGACCAAAAACTTTCAAATGAGAGTTATAAGTTTATTACCTATCCATTTATCGCGGTACTAAGACTATCCTTCATCCCTTTGTAACAAAAAGTTGCTATAATTACAGTAATCCTGAAGCTTGAAAGGTCTAAACAAAATTTGGGTCCATACAGATCTATTAGTTTGCTTCTAGTTCTATTAAAGTATTTGAGAAACTGTTATTAAAATAAACTTACACCTATACCTCTGGACAATAACTTAATTTTTTACTGCCAAGTTGGTTTTTGACAACAACATTCTATCACTAAAGAAACTGATCTAGCCGTAAACAAGACTTATATCATTTTTTGTTTCGGTTTATTAAAATGGAGAACAACAGCTGAAGATAATCATTTGGATGTTAAAAATACCTACATGCAAATGTTGGGCAAGGTGAGTGAAACGTAAAAAGGAAACGCTAATTTGGCGCGCTTCAAGTGAAGAGAGACGGGCACAATTTCTAAGAATTGTAAATAGGGATGCCTACATTCCCCCTCTTTAGTCGGTTTTACGATGTAATCCATTATGTAATGTATTATTATTAAGTTTCTTACGATAAAGGGCATAAATCCGTCCAAAACTTTGAAAAGACTACACAGTTTGAGACAACACCTCAAAGAAGAATCAAAATGTATGTGTGGCATAGATAATTTTCGGAAAGACAAAAGGCACTCTAATATAAAAATTATCCGAAGACCAATGTGGCTGGGAGAATATTAGCATTGTTCGTCGCTTTTTAAGGTCCACATAGACACAGTAGTGGTCAGGTAATCATTATTAACGATCTTAGGTTTCAAAAAGTGTTTGCAAGCTGGATTTCTCATCTACTTGAGCTTTTGCTCTAAACTATGCTGGAATATCTTCCTTATTGTCCGATATTACCAATGTACGATTATCATTTCTTTTGACTACTAAGAGAAGTACTTTAAGGACAGAAATTTGATGTTTCTGTAGAAGCTAGTATCACAACCATCTTCATTTTCTAAAAGAAAAATCAAAACACCACCTATACTTCGGGGAAAATGTCTTTATAAGTCAGAAGATTATGTAGAAAACCAACTTTGTATGTTTGTACCCTGATAATGCTTTTAACAAATTCACACCAAGAAGTTTCGGTTTATTCCCACGTTGTGCATACAATTTTATAACTTTTAAAAGCAAACGTAAGCCTTCTTTACTAAAATCAAGGTGACTATCTCTCTATTTTTGAGATGACAATAATGAGTACATAATTATGGACTCACTACATATTTGCAACCTGAAAAGAAAAAATAATGGAACAAATGTTTGAATTCAACTCCACTTGAAACTTAAAAACTTTATAGAAAAAAAATGATTTAAACATGAATGTTGTTGTAAAATAGATTATAACGTCGAATGGTGATAAAAGATTTAAATGGAAACAGAGTGACAACCCATACAACACGCCCTAAACATTCTTCATAAGATAAACGTATAAAAGATACTGTGAAGAATGGCTTAGCTAAAAATCTTCTACGGTCCATTAAAAATGTTGAAAACGGAGAATGGAAAGTAACAAACACAAAGGGTAGATTTAGATGGTCACTGATCGGCAAGTAAAGTTCTTTCCATATACTCTAAATTTAGATTTAATTCCAAATATTTACCGTCTTCTTTGGGGCAGCTTGGAATATTGAAGGTAGAAAATTAATTAAGAAAGAAAAATTCTTAGCCGTTTCTGGCAAATGTGCAGACAGAGAAACTATTCATGAATTTTATATTGATAAATGTCAGAAAAATGTTGTTACTATCAAGGTTTAACTTTCAATAAGCGTGGCCAGGGCATACAATAAGCAAGCGGGTTAAATATTGAATAAGAAGATATAAGAACGAAGATCAAGAAAGTACTTCGGGTAAAATAAAAAAATATTAAAACAAACACCTAGATTTAAAAAACACAAATTTTAAACAAATGGAAAAAAGAAGAGGACAATGTTTATAAGGCAGGTAATAGTAATAAGGAGAAGAAGACGGAGAAGGTTTAATCTGTTTTATAGTTTAACATTTTTATCATCATATTTAATATGATTGGAGAATTATCTATGGGTAACTTTCCAAATGTCAATGCATCCGTCTATCTATAACCCTTTCCCTTCTTAAAAAATTATAGAAGCAACTAAGAGTTTTGAAATTCTGTTTCCACCAATCGATTCCTCATTCTTGGGGCTTTTAGAATTACAACAGTATTTGCTTTTCAAACCCCTCAGTCACTTATAGAAGTGTATAGAACTTAACATATCCACTACGAGTAGGATATCAGCGACCATTTCATTTATGTTTTTTATTATATTAAATGACAATGAGACAATACGTGACGTTTGCAGATTTGTTTTAAATTTTACCAGTTGCTTTTTCCTGTTTATGTTTGCTTATTAAGTGACATAGTCTTTCTGCCTCAATAAACTGCTTTAGTTGTTCCACCAGGTTTTCTTATTCTAGTACACAATAGAGAACGCCTCTCTCCATTTACATCACTAAGAGTTCGTCAAGACCAGTCATTCTTCAGTCTGTAATGCAACAGCTTTTAACCTATTAAACGTAATCATTACATAATACCATTGATTTTTCACCCGCCGTCTTTTCCACATATTTAAATTGCTTTATTTAAAATTTGCGTTTTCTTGTTGTCACGTCACAACTTTCATACTCTACATAGTAGCATAGCGGCGCTATTATCAGTTACTTGTGGGTGATTTTATGTGTACTCTTAGATGCATTTTATTCTTTGACAAGCAAAATCAAAAACCAAAAATGTAATATTAGAAAATAGATTTGTTTGCAATTGGGGTAATAAGCTAAGACAACATAATAATTATAAAAAAATACTATGACCTAATTAAACGGCTAATAAATGTATATGGTCTGTCCTGAAGGTGTCGAGCCTTATAATACAAATAAATACCATTACAGCAACCACAAAAAAAAAACGATACAAGGTACAAGGAACAGTAGAACAGTCTCCATCAGAGTAAGCAATTAGAATCTCATATACTTCTCCCAGTGTAGTTACTATCGCATAGAACATTATGTAAGGTTCTGTATTGGAATCACGAATAACTGCCTCTTCAACAGTCTGGAGTCTTTTCTCTTTCATAATCATTGGGAAAGTCTGATGCAAGTCATTAACAACTGTAGCACGATGTTCTTCTGCTCTGGTCAAGATGCGATTTCCGTCAATATTTTGCATCACATTGTTCTAGAAAGCCTTCTGAACCATTCGAATAGTTTCTGTGAGCATAAGATTCGATGCTACTCTACTCGCTTAGACATTTCAAATCAACGACCACAAATTACTTATACTCATTCACCGGCGTCTAACTACCGACTGATGCAGTCAGTAAAGTCGTCCTTGTTTACCCATACGCACTACATCAACTGCTAAGTTATATCGCAGTTACGTAAACTGTTTTCATTAAAATAACATCGATTCGGCGTTTTTGGAAAAATCTCGTGTAATTGAAGCAAAACACCAATAATAAATAAAAGACACCACTTAGAAAAAGCTAAAAGGATTCAATAATGTGTAATTAGACTTAATGTACTACTTGAAAAGCTACAATCAAATAATCTAAACAACAGTTTGTGGTACTTAAGATGCAAAGAGAATAAGGAGTAAAGTTAAAGTACATCCAAAATAAATTAACTGATACTTTATGTTGGCAATAAATTTAACACTAAGTAATGTAGCAGATAAGCCATAGCTGTGACAGCAAAGCTCCTCCATCCGGGGACCCAGCGCGCAGGAGAGTTCGAGTCTCGTTGAAAACTCGTAGGTGTATGTGACGTCATAGTATTTAATATAAATATACCCTTGAAGCTGTAGAGCTAGTAAGTGCACCCTAATCCAAAAAAGACAGTATATTGCTTTTGCTTTCAAATATCTGCTACTCAAATGTTTGTAAGAGAACTTATGGCATCGCTGTGTTGTTGCACAAATATATGTGTCCACAATCGACCATTTCTTGACGCAAAAATGTGTTTAGAAAAAAATCCAAAAACCCATAAAAACTATAATTACAATTTTTTTTACTAAACTAAAATTAATAATCGATAATAATCTGTAATTTTCTGCTCCTAGCTAATTGTGCACGTATTTTTATGCTGCAGCAAGTCGGAAACTTCAGAAACTAAAAATACGTGTTTATACGAAACGCCTTAGGCGTTTTTATATAGAGAAGGGTCCGAAAATACGCCGGATCCTTGAAATTACTAAAACTAATTTTAAGCAAAACCGACTGTGCAGAGCAAACGCGCGGCACATATCCGCAGTTTCATAAATCCCGCGATTGTGGTCTTTGAACGTCGCTTAGGGCTTCAAAGAACACGGGGCCGCGAATCCTGACTTTGAACATCGACGAGCTCCAAATGCTATCGGGAATTATTAGTTTAGAATAATAAACACTTATTTTGGGACGAGTATTCCGCGAGAATGCAGATCTCGTATTGAGCTCTTATATGTGCTCTGTCAGCTTGCAAGCTTGTATTCAATTATTACATTTTATTTAATTTATAAGGTCGATTGATAGTTTCTGTTATGCTCTTTATTTGACTAAAAGAAGTATAAATACAATTCTCCTGTCAAACCTTGCTGAAGCAGCAGTAGTTTTTAATATAAAGGTCTGTTCTCATAACATTAAAAGCGCAACATCCACGATTGGTTGATTTTTTCTAAAGGCAAATGAGAGTTGTAACGAAGGCTTAACATTTTCTGGGGTACATTATATTATTTTATAAGAACCACTAACGTATCGGTTAAAAAACAGTTCCAAATTTGTGAACGCATCTCAACTTTACTATAAAATTATTTTTTTCGGCTCATTTCGGCGAAGATAAATCACAAAGCAGTGGAAATTTAATTAAAATTTTAAAGGCCGCAATTATAAAACTGGTGGTGAGTCTAGTGTCAGTACCCAAGACCAAGAACGACTTTGTAATTCAATCATAGGCTCCGGCGGCCCTCAAAGTCATTAATTAATTTTTGATTTTGCAAGGATCTATAATCAAAGCACGCAGCGGGGCTGCTTTTAATTACAGCCCTTTGTGCGTCTCCGACAAAGCGGGCCGGAGGAAACGAAACTCTTCAAATTCTTTACTTCACGGAGCTATGGCGCCGTTTGATGACTGCTTTATTAGTGCATAAAACTGCATTGAATCCAAATCGCGGCCTTAAAATAGTGCAGCGCATCTGATACGCGCCCCAGCGTACGTTGCTCCAGTGAGTATTACGAAAGTGCAGATTTGTGCATGCCACAACTTTCTAGTTTAATGAAAATGCTCGTGTACGCCCCAGAGTATTTAAATAGAAATTTTACAATACAGAGGGGTTTGGCAGGTAATCAAAATACTACTTGGATTTAAAATAGCCCAATGTTTTCGTTTTTGCGCTAAAATGTAAAAGCATCCAGCTTTAAATCGACGTGAAGCATTGAAAATTCACATACATATAAATGTGCTCAAGTTTAAGAGATAAAATAAATATCATGTGAGAATTAAAGCATATCTACTGGTCAAGGTCATCATCTTATAGCCGAAAAAAAAACGGATGAATTGCCTTAAGACACACTGTAGTAGTATTGAAATGTTTATGTTTAACTTTGGTGATGGAACGAGATGATCATAAAAAAGACTACGGCAAACTTTATAGACATTTTACAAGCTTAAAATCTTCAATAATATTACATATTGTCCATTAAATAGTTCACTAACATAGAAATTGACTCAGGTAGAAACAATTTTGAATTGAATAAGCAAAAATAATGCCCCTTAATATAATTATACTAAGAATGATGAGGCTCTAGACCCTTTGGGTTGAAGCTCTCATATTTTTGACAGCCCGGTAGATGTGGAAAGCACCCGACCTTAGATGAACGGACTAATTACCCCTTGTTCGAAGTGAACGCAGGTACTCAATTATTTTTAGTAACAGAGTAGGCCATCCGCCAGGCACCAGAGAGCTCCAAGAAAAACTTAGATCTACTAATAAAAATTTATGAGTCTGAGAAAATCATTATCCTCTCATAGTTCTATCATAGATTCTGTAAAACATCAGTCATGGCATAATACAACGAAATTTTTGCAGTGAGTTAACATTTTCTTTATGACCCAATATCTAATTATCCTCAACTTTTTAAATCAGTGTCTTCGAGTTTTGAGATCTTCCCTAATAGTCTTCTTGTATAGCGTCATAATAAAAAACAACGCTAGATACCATGGCTCGTACCTAGGTCCAGATAGTCTACAGGAAAGAATACCCCTATAAACCTATGATTAAGGGTATTGAGAAGGTAGAAGATAATATAAAAGAGAGATCTAGAAAATGTCTTGGTTTTCCAAAACTCCATTTTAAACACTTCAGATGTTCCATAATCAATGGCCAAAAATGTCTTGGTTTTCCCTAATCTCTGTAGTGTATAGTGTGAGAAGAATGAATTATTAAGACACAATTTTTTCTAAAATTGAAGAGAACCTACCAATTAATCCAAAACCATCAAACGTTAGAGTAACATTTTATGTTAAGGTTTTTTTTGTATGTGATAAGGGGTTGCATAAAAAGATGACACTTCAGCGCATGGGGTACTACGGTAGTTTGGATCATCCGGAAAAAACTGTCGCTTTAAATATATTGTTGAGTTATCAACGACTTATAGTAAGGTTTTCACTGTATAACGAGCTCCTAGAGCAACTGGTGCAACTCAAACAAATCCTTATTTAGTAAGTCAGACCTTTGAGTTCTAGAATTGAATAACAACCAAACTGAACTATTTACCTGCATCATTTACCAGTTACAACAGACACTAAAAAACTAGCAAGCTGGCACTCGAAACCATATTGTACAAAAGAAGAAAAAAATATACTCCATAAAGCCTCAAAATAATAATAAAAAAATCAGAAATGTCAAAAATTGTAGAGTGGAAGGAAAAATAATTGAGCAAAAAATCTTCATGCAAAATTTTTTCTATTATTCAGATTTATTGCTTAGTGCAAATAACAAAAGGATGTTAAAAACTAGGAAAAAGTACTTAAAACGTTTAAAAATAATTAGCACTTCCCCCGAAACTCCGGTTGTACAGTACATTGAAATGAGTACCTAGGGCGTGTGTGAAGATACTATAGGATCATCCGATGGCAATCGATGACGTTGATAAAAGGCAGAAAAGGAATAGTAATGACTCTTTCGGGCTGCGCGTGTAATTGTGAACAAGGTAAAAAACCTTGAAAACAAAAAATCTTTGAAAGAAGGGAGTGACCGTTCGGACATCCATACAAGGTTAGTGATCAGGAGAAGATTCGATGAACAGTACTACGAATCACTGAAGTAACTCCGCCGACGTATTCAGGACGCCGCTACGGAAAATGGAGATGCAGTACGTTACTGCAAGATGGCAATGCCCGATACATCTCAGTTGCCACGTCGTGGTCACCCTGCAGACTCTCTGGTGCACCTTGATATCTTACGCTTCAGATTTGCTAGATCTTGGGCCAATAGACTGCACTCGGTTTGATACAATTAAAGAGGCAGTGAATTATAGTCGGTTGTCCACAAGTGATATGATATTACCCCCAAAGAATGGTTTGAAACAGATTTACAGAAACTGCCAAAACGGTAGTAAAGATACATAGACGAGGTAAATATCTCTAATGACATATTTTTATGATTAATGCATGCCAATCATTTTTCAACCCTTCAAGTAAATGCATGATCTGTAATGAGTTTGGAAAAACTACGATTTTGTTATCAATCGTCATCTAATTATCTATAGCTTACATGCTTTTAAAAGGGTGTTCTCAATCGTTAGCTAAACCGACATTTCTTTAATAACTTTAACACCAATGAAGATATTGGAATACAATTAGAAGCAAATCCACCTCAGTTTGTGGAAAAATTGCCTCGTATTTGCATTAAGATCGGAATGAACCCAACTTGCATTTCTCGTACAGTGTTTTAAGGCATTTTCTTTCGGGTATCCCTAAAAAATAATTAAGCAGCGTCACATCAAAGGAAAGTGGCACTAGGGTCTCTTCGAAATGATAGTTAGTAAAAATAGCTCAATTTAGACCTTGTTTGCCAAGCGATATGTAAAATACAGCTCCATCCTGCTTAACATATCCAATGTTGACGTCCTGGTTGTCCAACCAAAAATACATGAGCAACAAAATACTTAAAACGTTCAAAAATGATTGGTACTCCCCCTTAAAACTTCAACAGATTAGGGTACGCATTCTGTTTGTGTGATGTCAGACAATGGTGCCAAGTAATGCCACCAGAGGACTTTGTTAGAAAGTAGAGAAGAAAAGGTTATCAGTTATTAACGAGTACAATTGTGGACAAAACGAAAATCCAATCAGGAAGCAGACCATGGTAAATAGAGATAAACCGCGTGGTTTCTTTAGAGGAAGGGAGTGACTGCTTCAAGCATTCGTGCAAGATTAGTAGCCATGTGTGGTCTGAGGATGTTGTTTCTACAGCAAATGGCAATTGCGTTTTAAGATCAGAAGATTCTGCTGATAGTTTGGTTAACTTTTAAGAGCAATACCAGTGAACAGTACTGTAAGCCAATAAGCGACTTCGTTGGCACCCTATAGGTTTTTTAAGTCTTACGACTCATAATCGCCTAATGTTCTACCGAGCGACTACTTTCTGTTTGACATAGTGGTAGAAACAGTGATCTTCAGTACTACTTGTAGTCACTTCTTTCTAATAAAATGTTACTAGATTGTTTTAATTAGAGATGTAGTACTGACTTTTAATGTCCAATGTCTAAACATCAATTTTATTCAAATACAGGGTGTTCCACTCGACTTTTCTTTGGTAGCTTTAACAGAAATGAAAATATTGAAGCGCATTTTAAAACAAGTTTGCATCATTTTGTGAGAAAAGTGGCCACAATTTGGATTTAGAAGGAAATGAACCTAGCGCGCTACAATTTGGGAAGTCTGCCTGAATTTCTCCGATGGTATTGGCTTTGCAGACGTTTAGGATTTGAGACTTATTGTAATAAACTTTTTCTTTCAAATATCCTTTCAAAAAAGTAATCATGCAGCATCAGATCAAGCGAGCGTGATGCATACAATTACTAAGGGTGACTCAATGGTGATGCTTGGCGTGTGACGTATGGGATGTCGTTTCATCTTGCTTAAAATATCCAATCTTGAGTTCCTCATCGTTCAATTAGTTTATAAAGGTATTGAAAATACTTTGGGAATATTTGAGCATTCTAGACTACGTTCAGACCAACTTGGTTTCGCGTTAATTCTCAGAATTCCCCTAGCTGAGCAATTTAAACTTCTAACCCGATATAAAGAACCTTTCGTTTGGAAAATATTAGTATCTGATGTTATCTTGGCAACACACACAGTATCGGCCAGAAGTTTCTGGGCACTTTTATTTTCCTTTGTAATTTTTTTTTCAGAGTTAAACCATTAACGTGATTTTTGGATATTATATAACAAATCCAGAGTTTTGATAAACCTAAACATCAGACAATTCTTATGCCTCATAACTCGGCTTAGGCACAATATTTCGACCTTTTTTTAAGACGAGCTTTTCAGAATATTTTCAAAGTTACTCGTTTAAAACAGATTGTCAGTGAAATTGGCACTTTAGTTACTTTTGAGTGATTCTAGGGGTGGTCACAACTATGGAAATCCACTCCAAAGCAAGCGCCTTTCAAACTAACCCCACTGGCGTGACCTTTGGGCAACACGAAGAAGATTCCATGTTTGGTTGGTAGCCTCAGGCTTTTGGTTTTCTGGAAATTATAAATTTTGTGAATGAGTAACCCTTTGTTTGAGAAGCCATACCTCAGTGCCCACTTGGAGTTGTGAGGCCTGATCACTACGGATGTGAGTTAGTGAATTGCACTTAATAAAATTTTTTTTTCTAATTTTCTCCAAATAGTTTTTGGGCATATACTTGGGCATGAGTATTATCTGATGTTCGCGTTTCTCAAAGCTCTAGACATGTATAACATATCCAAAATCATGTTGATCGCTCAAATCTGAAAAAGTTAGACAGGAAATAAAAGTGCCCTGAAACTTTTAACTGATACTGTAGTTAGTCCCATCTTCTTCCATGTAGCCATCATAACAATTGCATTTATGAAAATCTTGGATAACGAGGATCTCAAGCAGGAAAAAACGACATTCCATACATCACACAAAGTGAGTTGTTTTTCAACGACCATGTTACTTCCAAGAGAGCATAGTGATTGATTTTTTAAGGAGGTATTTAAACAGTAGAGGTCCAATTTAGATCTATCTGGACGTCCTACACATGTGATGATATCATCGCATTTTCATAAAATAGAGTAAGTTTGCATTGCAATAGCTTCATTGGTGTTTTGGGTAAAAACATTTCAATATTTACCAAATAGACTCTTTTACCATTATTTTAAGATCCTACTTGGTTACGCAATTATTACTTGTTACAAAGGTTGTACGTGCTACATTGAGTTACTACAAGGTTTGTACGAAAACTAAAATACATCTATCTTGATCACCAAATGAAATTACAAAAGTGTTAAAAAATTATTATTGATGAGTTGTCAGTATCAAAAATTGTGAGTATCAAAAAATCTTTTTTGAGTTAACTTTTGTCAGTGAATGAAGAGGTGTGCTATGGTTGGATACATGTAGATGTTTTTAAGCGGCAGCGTGAAAAGTGGAAAGGCGCGCGCTTTGAAAGCTTTATTTTCTGAAACATTCGGAGGCTGTCAATTATTTCATCGCTCCTTTGTGGCAGAAAAAACTTGGAAGTCCTACCACGCGATGCGCGCCGCGTAGCGCCGGCCTAAGCTGATAATAGCCGTTGGCAAAAATAAATTAAAAACATCTTACCTGCGGCGTCCAGCTCGAGTGCGTGGGCGCGGCCCTTGTCTGGCTCTTGGACCTCGACCTGAAGATCTTCTTCGCGACCAGCCGCCCGCCGTGGTGCATCACGCTGGACGAGGACTTCGACTTCTGCATGGCTCCGGCGGTAGCTGAGGGGGGAGATTTGTCATGAGAATGTTTGCCATGCAGCAGGTTGGAGAGGAAGGACTGGCCGGTGGAAAGGAACCCAGAGGGCGCGCTGGTCGGGGACTTGTCGGAATCCCCCGTGATGCTGTGGCGCGGACTGGGAGCGGGACATTCGCTAGAGTTTTTGAACGTCAACACCCAATCGTCATTGGTTTGGCAGCCTTTGCTTAGCCCGTCGTCGTCACCCGGCTTAGTTATTTCACCTTTGGCCTTAATGTTTCGCAAATTCCGATCGTAGTTGACCCGCTTGAAGCGGTCCGTCTTGTTGGAGTCCACGCTCTTCTTGCGCGCCATCCTCAGGTAGCGCTTTATGGTGTCGCTAACCGACTGGGACACGTCGTCGTTGTCCACACTACTTCTCCTGCGATTCATTGTCGGTTTGAATTCCTTCATCTCGGTTTCTTTTTCCGCTACCGCCTTTTTATACTCTTCGCTAATTTCCTGGAGGACTTCCTCCGGTATCCTATCAGTTTGGACACCCCAATCTTGATAAGTCGGTTCAGCTGATTCGCTCTGTATTTCTATCAGAGGAGGTGGTGAAGAGAACGAGTACCTTTTTTCCTTCTCCCTTTGCTCTTTCGAATTTCTTAACTGATTGGAGTAGCTCCATGGGATAGTGCTTCGAACAGTACTACCACTATATCGGGCGGAGCCTCGAAATCCCTTAGCCTGTCTCAGCTCAAAGTATAACTTTTCTAGTGCCTTCCTGTCGGTCAACAAATCTTGTATAACTTTGTCCCTATTTGGGTATTGGCTAAAGTACCTGCTTAACGTCTCGCTCAGCGTTTTCTGTATGTGGTCTCCCTCAAAATGCACCTGCTGCCTCTTCGGCGCTATGTACGGCGGAGAAATGTTTTGACTTGCTGTCGCTAAATGCTGCTGTAGCCTTTCAACGAGTTCTTGGTAATTTAAATCGGTCGACGATCCGGAAGAGCCAGCTGCCGGCTTTTCTCGGTCGCCCGACAGAGTTAAATATTTTTCCAGCATCTCTATTAGCTGGTTCTCCGTACTATCCTCGTTCTGACCGAAATTCCCCTTAAATTTATTAAACTGGGAGTCCACGGAGCTGCTTGGAGAATGCGGCTTGTTGAGAAAGTCGTATTTCATCTTGTGTATGTCAAATCGGCCGCCGGAAGTCTGTTGGATCGCCAAGTCCTTCGGCCTTTGCGGCTTGTACTGCTCGATATCATCGGCCGAGCTCGCCTTGCGGCAGCTTCCGCCTTTTCGCCTGTCTTTGCGCTTTCTGTGCGAGCGGAAGCCCAGGGCTCCCGGGTAGGAGTTTTTCCGCCAGAGCAAGAAGTGCGGCTCCTTTCTGCATACCTCTTGGAAGTAAGCCTCGATCTTCGGGATGTCCTCCGGGCGGTTGTGGACGCCCTCTGGTATCAGCTTGCGGCCGGCGTCCGCCATGTACCGCCATGTCTTCCTGGTGAGCAGCCAGCGCTCCTTGGGCTTCTTGTACCTTTTCTCCTTGATGGACCTCCCCATGGCGGAGGAAGACTCCTCGGCGCTTTCCGCCGACGCGTTTCTGGACAAGCGGTTGTTCCTTGGTCTAGCGCCGCGCTCGGCCATGTTGGCGGCTAGGATGATGGATGCCGAGCAGGTTGCAGTGTTGGGAAGTCCATGGGCACCGGGCGCGAAGATATTGTAGGTTAAGTGGAATCGTGTCACCTGTCGCGCGGGTATTTCCGCGCTGCACCAACCTGGCGGCGCGCCAAGCGCTTAGGCTTCGGATTTTTTCGATCACCTCTTGGGTTGATATCAAACAATAACCGCTTAACAAACGGCGCCGATCTAAAATTGAGCGCTGGCAAGGCCGGGTGCGCGTAGGCTCGCAAAAATCCCGAGAGTATCACATGACCGGTTCCGCGTCGGGGTGGATTTTCACTCGCGGCGGCGGAAAACGGCACTGCGTTGGCCTGCGACCGATTTGGCCAATTTGGCTCGCGCGGGCCGCGTTCGGCTGCGATCACGGGCCCTCCAGCATCCCGATTTCGCACGGTTCTCTCCCAAAACCCGACACTATAACTACATACACTTCGCTGACCACTCGCCACTGCCGCCGCGACAGCTCGAACAAGCGGGCGAAACGAAAATATCCTATTTGGCAAGAGACACCTAGCAGGCTAGACAGAGTCAGCGGAATAAAGATAAATACCAGATTATCCTACGGGAACCTTTTAATAGCGCGCTTAACAATCACGGGGGTTTTTTGGCCGAGCCGAGGATGGGTTCGTGATACCCGTGGCGCTGCGTCGCGACGTGTCTTATCACCTTCTACCTTATTTGCCTTTACAGAACTGTAATACTTTAAACCACGCGATTTTACCATTTTTTTATTGTTGGTATCTAAAAAAACCTCCCCACTATTTATTATATATACTTGGGTTTCATCTAGACCTTAAAAATGCCAATATTACCAAGTCTTGGAACACCCTTGCAATTGATTACAAGATGATTGGATTTTAAATTAAAAAGGTTCATTCTAATGGTATGATATAAAAGCAGTTCTAATGACCAACATTTTCACCACATCCAAAATGACAAGACTAATTTAGATAGCCAAAATCAAATCTTAAAAACCCTAATCAATATGCTTTTACCATAAAAATAAAGACAATATCGGAAGACGAGTAAGTAAAAATAAAGAGACATTCAAGCCATTTTCAGTTAGATTTGACTTAACTGTAACTTACTACGAATACCGGTCCATGAGTTACAGTACCAGAGAACACCTTTACATACGTATTATACGTGTGAGCAGTGCCAATACTACTATGTAGGCAATGAGGCAATAGTCTCAAAGCACAGCGCTTTGGGGCGGTTTCAGCCTTGATTTAAAATTATAGGCGATAACAAATAAAATTTGCTGATACAGCAGGTTATTTGGTTATAAAATTAATTTATAAAGGTGTTAAAGGTTCTTCAAGAAGATCAAAAGATTCTGGATCACATTCGGGCGAAGCGTGGTTTCTAATTAATTCTCAAAATGTCTCAATTTGGACAAATAAAAATTCTGACTCGGTATATGAAGAACTCTTCCATTTGGAAGAGATTTCTGCTTGGTGTGGGTCCTAACGAAGCACAGTTAGTCTTATCTTCTATATATCCACCACAACACATCTTTAACATTTTTATAGGTCATTTAGTCCATTGTGTTCCTACCATACAGGCAAGGTAGGGTTCTTCTAGAACAGAGGTGTCTAAAGCGGGCTATACCCATGATACTACTTTCTAGGACATTTAGTTTATATAGAAAGAAGGCTTGATACGCAAAAATAAAGAAACTTATTCAAACCTCCAGATTTTTAGATTTTTTTTTGTAATTCTAAAATCAGTGCATAGTCAGGCCATTATTAGTTAGGCTTCGATTACCTGTGTTAAGAATACTGGTCTATGAGTTACAGTTACATAGAAAATATACACGCGAGTAGTATCACCACTCGCACCCAGCTAATGAGGTAGTACCATCAGGACACAATGGTTTGTGCGGCATGAGCCTTAATTTAAAGTTGTCCAATAGATGGTAAATAAACTTTATTAGTACAGTAAGTTATTTAATTTCTATCATCCATGATATTAGTCGGTTAAAGGTCTGCCCTACTATTTAGCCAACTCAATTTCAAAATTATTTTTTTACTCTCCCTTCTCTTTCAGACATCCTAAAAAAAATCCAGCAAGCCTGGTGCCAAACCCCCCGAAATGTTGCAGTTACTAAAAAATAACCCAATTCAAAATACTGATGTATGAACTAGTGTGCCAAGATCTTAGACAACATTTTTACATTCCAATTATACATGAGAGCAGACCGTGAGATAGTTCTTTTGTCTTTATGAAACAATTGATTTTTGGCAGTTGAAATTGTTTTCTGCATTTTACACCACTTACTATTGGTGTCCCAAATAAATAAAAAAAAAACTTTTTCTGATGTTTACTTACTGGAAGCAAAAGCGCAAGAAGATCAGGAAAATCCCAGAATTTTTTGGCATTTATAGAAACACAAGAAGTTATGCAAGAAGTTCACTAGTGGATTGCAGTCAATGCAATCACCGAGTCTACTGATGATAATAATAATAACGGCGAGACTCTACGTCCCGCTTGGAAGCAAGACCTCTAACTGAGAGGTTGAGGCTCTCATATGTTCGATTTCATTTCCCAGTCATTACAATGGTGATGTGACGAGCACCGCACATTAAACTCAATTATTTTTAGTGTTTGAGTAAGCTTTTGAGCCCAGGATTAAACCCAGATCAATCCGCACCGTAGTCTAGTACATCGACACTTACCTACAATAGCGCGAGTCCATGAATAAAGTTAAATAGTCAATTAATGGATGTACTATCAAATGAGATAAATATATGAGTTCCTTTAACAGAGAAAATTCAATTATCAAAAAGGAGTAATGGAAGAAAATTTGCACTAAGTATTTAGCCCATTTTGTATTTTAATCCTCAAATATATCTATAGTTTATGAATTTTTAGTCTTCAAGCTCCTAATCTTTAATTTGGGCAAGTTACTTATAAGAGTATTAAAATGGTTATGAGAACTCCCGTTTCTATAAGACTTTCCTTCTAGCTCTGCTTGACTTAAAAACTTCTTTTGCTGGAGAAGGATGTGACTAAATGCGTCAGTGCAAAATGGAATTTTTTTAAAATTCAATATTTTAAGTTATCTTTGGTTGTTAAAACGATAACCAAACAAGAAAAGCAACGTACTAAAATTTTGTACACCCAAACAAAAATCCAGATCTTACCCTTCGTGATTTACCAAATTTTCGACATTGACCAGGAAGCTCAAATCAAGAGCAAATCAGAACCCAAACCTAAAAACAGTTGTTAAAGCGTTCAAGAAAAATCCGGGCCTGTCCATTTGGGATGCTAGTAATAAAGTAGCATCACATACAACGGTGCAGAAAACTAAGAGAGGGCCGATTTGTTATTACACCATGTTGTTATAACTCCTAATTACGATAATAAGCAAAATACTACGGCTAAAAAAGAAGACCAAATTTGATTGTCTAATAATGCAGATAAAACTTATACCGAAGCTGACTTCAAACAGCTTACAGGTTAGTAATTTTACTCGGCAGTAAAAAAGGGAAAAGTTCAGGATAAACTCAAAAAAGACTGTCAAAGTTCTTTAAAAATTATTAATATGGCAAACTATTTCCTGGTGGTAAAAGAGTAAAATTTTTGTGACAATACTAAGAAGCAGCATATTTACGATAAAAAAGTTTTAACTTGCATCCTTTTGTGCTGTTTTGACTGCTATGGGAAAGACGCCCATAATTGGTACAACACTAACTCGTTCCATTTGCACCCAAAGACTGTAGTCCATAAAATGCGCCAAAACTGCACCCAATTAAATCGTCATTCGAAACCCCAAAAATACTCAAGAAATTTCAGATAGTGAAAAAAAATTAAAACAAACAAAACGTGTAAATTTTATAGAAATCAATTTATTTACATCCTACAGTGACAGAATATTTGTCGCCTTTGAACTATGAGAAAATGTAACTTAGAGACGCTTAACTACCCTTAGCGCTCCAAATAAGTTTGCGACTCTTTGGGTGGCGGTACAAATCTGCATGTCTGCGACATCTCAACGAGTGAGGCTCTCTCTAGTTTAAAGAAAAACTTTACAGTCATTGGAGTAAAGAACTCTAAGATATAGGTGAATCACTAACTAGAAGCGACTTTTACGAGAGGCTCTGCCACAGTTCTCCGGAATATACATCTCATGTACTTTAGGAGTGTCTGTGTTAGTTTTTGAAGAAGGTAGTGTTTTCTACTAGACCTACTCACTATCCTTCCGAGCAACGATACGAATAACACTGGTACCGTTCATTAATAACCCGGTTAAGAAACCAGAACGACTGATAAATTTTGCTCATAAAACTCGCGAAATAATACACAGGTTTTTGAAAATAAAAAGAAATTCGTTCGCATTAGTAAAAATTCTTTAACGTACCTATAAGGTCCCAATAAACGACAATAGTGAAGGCCATCACTGAGCAATGACGGTGCTAGCGCTTAAGTGATGGGCGGCTCATACCAAATACAATACTTTGAGACCTTTAAGGTTGACCTCTCAATTGGCAAATGGTGGTAAACAGAGATGGGCGCTAGACCATTATTTGGTCAACAAAAACATTTTCAAACGGCGATGCCTCCCATAAGTAAGTTAAAACATGGATATACGTAAGTCATCATGTGAATATTTATGTTAACACCTTAAAAAAAGGATAATACATATGTGCCCTCTCTTTTGTTTTTCTAAATCTTAAAGAACTAAAGCTGAAAATCCTTAGCAGGTTGAGAAATTTGCTGAAAATTAGGAGAAAGATACTGATTTGTTGTTATTTGACTTGATTTAGTACTAGATGACCCGGAACACTTAAGATCTAGAATTTCTGCTGCAGAGAAAACGTGCCTGTCTTCTAAGAAAGATCTTATTGAGCTCTGAGTTAAGAACATAATATTTTCATTTGATTTTAAAGGTAAAGTGTGCAATGTCCGAAATGTTTAGAGCCAATCTTATTATAATAAATATCTGGCAAGCCTCCTCAGTTTTCTTCCTCATCCACCTCGATCTATGGCAGCTCTCTTCCACTTGCGGACTTTTAGGATATTTTTTACGTCCCCTGCAACTTCTTTCTGTCACCTTTTCCGGGGTCTCCCTACCGCTCTAGATTCGAGGACACTCTTTGGCATTTTCTGCTCCCCCATTCTAACTACATGACCGGCCCACCATGGTCTTTGGATTCTGGCGAATTCAGATATGGAGATCTCCTTATATTTTTCATATAGCTCTTGATCTCCACACTCCATCTTCTTGCTTTGGTCCAAATATACGTCTCGGACGAAGGTGTTGATGTAGTTTGCCATGTTCTGTGTTAAGACACATGTTTCGCATCTATATAGTGTTATAGGTCTGATGATGCTCTTATAGATTCGAATCTTATTCTTTGGGTTACATTACGGGATCTGAGTATGTGTAGGAGAGCAAAATACGCTTTGTTTGCATGAGCCATTCTTCTTCGAATCTCTGGTTCCTCACTTCCATCTTTGAAGGTTTACTCCCAGGCAAGTAATATATATACCTTTTAGTTGTCATTAGCCGTCCCATTATGTTGATGTCATCTACGTATGCTGCTAATTAGGAGGATGTATCTCTTAGTCTGTTTATTGTTTATCAAGGCTAATGTTAAGAAGTATTGGAACGTGTCCATCACTCTGTTTTAGATCCTCTGTTATTTCAAATGGATCTGTCATCTGATTCTGTATTCTTACGTACGCCACCGTTGTCTTGATTAGTCTGATTAATTTTCCAGGTATCCTAAATTTGTTAATTATTTTGTAGAGTTCCTCTCTTTTTCCTTCTAGAAGGTATAAGACCTTAGTCGTTGGTTGGGGAGCTTCGTTCTGGAACAGAACTATCTAAGTAACAGCTCAAAATGGCTGGTGAGTATGTAGGAGAGGACATTCGTGCCGAAAGGGTGTCATCGTTAAATGCTTACAAGCCCTGACAGACATAACTGCTAAAATAGCAAGTTCGCCAGAAAGGGTCGGGCGAAGGGCGAGTTTCCCTAAAACAGACAGAATCCTTAACCCTCCTGGTTGGGGGGTTAGGCTATGGTCAAACCCATTCCCGTAAAAGAAAGCCGCTACGGAACCTAAAGATATTTACTTTGAAGGAGTATCGCGTTATGTACAAAGTTTTTTTGTCCTATTTTTACCAAATATTCAATTTTTTGTTTTTATAATTGTAATTGTGTGTATTATATAGCTTTGCACTTTGCAGCTTTGCTTGAAGGTTCAAGAAAATGTAGCTATTGTTGTCAAGGTAAGTATCTGCAAATAAACAAATTTTAAATAAGGGGTAGGACGCTTAAAAAATTTATAAACAATAAAAAAGTTATAAAAACAGAAGTAACATTTAGGCAACCAACTATACATCTAAGAAATGCATGATAATCCTGGAATGACAATCAAGTTTAATCAATCAAGTAAACAATTGTTTTTACTTTATTACTGATACAACTCTCTTGTGAAAAGAACATCCATGCCTCATTTATTTTTTAATTAGTAGTTTTGGTTGTTTACTAGTCGGGAAACTCTTTGTTGAGAGATGATTTCTTGTTTTTACAATTTTTTTGTAATTATTATTATTTTTTTCCTCCTTATTTGTAATTCTAGAAACTTTTTTCCACACCATGTTAAACGTTTTGCTTGGTTTTTAATGGTTTTTGTAAATTTCCCACCTAACAGTCGTAATTTTATCAATTCCGATTTTTTAATGTTACGTAAGCATTTGAGCTTAAAAGCATAATTAATACACAACTAGAATATATAAAACTAGGAAAAAAATAAAAAAGGGCAAACATAGCTCTTAAAAGAATAGCTAGAGTTTCAAATATTCAGTTGAGTGTAATATATTTTCTTAGACATTACATTACACATTATAGTAATGTAGCATGATGATGCCCATTACCTCTTCAACATATTTGAGAGCTTTTCTCCTATCATAATGCACGCGGCATTGGTGTGACCAGAAATTGCACGAGGAACGATGCTGCAGTCGGCAACTCTCAATTTTTTAATTCCGTGCACCCTTAAATTTTCGTCGACCACAGAGTCACTCCGATTCGAACCCATTTTGCAGGTGCCAATTGGATGGTAGATGTGCATCGTTAGCTGCCGAATAAAGCAGTACCAGAACGACTTCGAGAGGTACTCGTGACCACTGCAGGCGGGAAGGCGAAGATCCGCTAAGCTGGCGTTCATCTTCTTGAAGGCTCTGTTGTGAATTATCTGCAAAGCTATTTGAATTCCTTCGTACATAGTGTCAATGTCCTCATTCTGTGGGTCAGACAAGAACCTGGGATCTATTAGAGGGTAGTCGTACGGGTTGGCAGATTTCAAGCGTATCGTGCCCCGCGACTGTGGGTGAAGTAGCATCAAGTAAAATGTGAACGTCCTAGCCGGAACCAGTTTTGCGAAAAGAGCGTCGTAAGTTTCATCGGTGTAACGAAAAATCTTTTTTGCGTTTCCGCTATCACTTATTGAAGGAACTAAAATCAATTCAATATTGGGAACTCCCGGAGAAAGCTTTACCGAGCTAGTCCGGTAAAAACCAATGCCTTGAATGTTCGCTGGTATTGTGAGGAGTCCCGTATTCCCCAAATAATCTTCCACGTTCTGTTTTAGACTCTTAGCCATCTCCGAATGATTAGCAGAAAAGATAAGCCCATAAAACGTGGCGTGATCCTGAAAATTGTAGCCGACTTGTAAGTCTTGCACAACAGGAATTTTAAGCTGCTGTAGATGAGCGGCTGGTCCAATTCCGGACAGCATTAGAATTTGGGGGGAAGTAATAGCTCCCGCGGATATAATAACTTCTTTGGTGGCTTCTACTTTAAATAGTTGGCGATTATGGCTAAAAAGTACCCCGTTCGCTTCTTTTTGACCATTAATTAATACCTTCGTAACGTAACTCTTTGTCAGAAGAACAAGATTCTTCCTATTTAAAGCTTTTAACAAGAAAGCTTTGGCCACGCTGTCTCTTCTGCCATTAAGTTTGTTAAACTGCACCGCCGAAACTCCTAGCTGGTCTTTTCCATTGTAATCCACAACTTTCCTTCCTACATTCAAGTTGGCTTCGAGAAAAGCAAAATACTTAGGGCTGTATGGTCCGCCGTAGTATTCCACGTTGAGAAAACCGCCTGCACCATGGTAACCTTCGTCTCCGCCAACTTGCGAGTTTTCCGATTTTATAAAGTAAGGCAAAACGTCGTTGTACGACCATCCTGCCAGCTTCCACGAGTCGAAGTCTTGCCTATTACCGCGAACGTACATGAGGGCATTTATGACGCTAGATCCACCTAGCGCCTTTCCGCGCGGGAAAGGACACCGTGCATTGACCATTCCTTGAAATGTTAATTGCGGTTAGCACTGCTGCACTTAAGCTAAAGTCTACCAACCTAAACAGCAGGTCTTTTGGGGCACGCTTATGTAGTTCCAGTTGAATTTGGTCGCTTCCAAGTACGGCATAACTCCAGGTATGTCACTAAAGGATGACTCGGGGCCGCCGGCTTCTAACAGCAGAATTTTCAAGTCTTCCTTTTCTGAAAGTCTTGTAGCAACTACAGCCCCAGAGGAGCCGCTCCCACAACAACATAATCAAATGTACCAAATTCTGAAAGAACGTTAATTTGACAAAGCCTTACCACTAAACTAATCATAAATGCGTCAACATTGTAAAATCTTAATAAAACCACACCATCAACAAAAGCTGTGAATATAAGTTGAAGAAGAATGAAATCAAATTGTAAAATAAGGAAAGCAAAAGTAGAGAAATTGCGAATATACCCAAACAATATAAATGATAAGTAAAAACTAAATAAAGGTAACTAAAAAGGGAACAAAAATCAATGATAACGCAGTTATATTTTAAATTAAAGGAATAATTAAACAAAAAATTTATTTCATCCCTACAGAAGCACACAAAATGAAGTTTTAACATATAGGTGTTCACTTATGTTATCCCAAAACATCTTTAATAAAATTTTTTCGTTTTATCAAGAAATATAGAACAAACTAGCGGTGTCTTTTTCTATGGCACGGTGGTAAACGTTGACCTTTCAGAATATCCGATAACTTTTCTCCTATCATGATGCATGCAGCATTGGGATGGCCAGAAATAGTATGGGGGAAGATGCTAGCGTCTGCCACCCGCAAGTTTTCAATACCATACACCCTTAGGTTTTCATCGACTACCGATCCACTTCGACTTGGCCCCATTTTGCAGGTACCAACTGGATGGTAGATGTGCATCGTTAGCTGCCGAATAAGGCAGTACCAAAACGGCTTTGACAAGTACTCGTAGTCGCTGCAAGCAGGGAGGCGAAGATCCACCAAGCTGGCGTTTAGCTTCTTGAACGCTTTATTCTGAGCTATCTGCAGAGCTATTTGAATTCCTCCGTATATGGTGTCAATATCTTTATTTTGCGGGTCGGACAGGAGTCTCGAGTCTATTAAAGGGTAGTCGTATGGGTTTCCAGATTTTAAGCGCAGCCTTCCTCGCGACCTCGGATGAAGCAGAACTACATACATCGTGAACGTCCTAGCTGGATCCAACTCTGCCCAAATAGCGTCATAAGCTTCATTCGTCAAACTCAAGGCCCGCTTTGTAAGATTGCCCCCGCCGCCTGATGGAATTAAAGCCAATTCAATATCGGGGACCCCTCCTGGAAGATCAGATGTCCTGATCCGGTAATAACCAACACCTTGCGGGTTTCCTGCTAATGTAAGAGGTCCTGCATTTGCTAAGTAACTTTCCACATTCTGCTTTAACGATCTAACGGGCTCGGGGTAGCTAGAAGAGAACTGGAGCCCATAAAATGTGGCGTGATCTTGGAAATTGTTGCCAACAGGAAGATTTTGCACAACAGGAATTTTATGGCGTTCCAGATGGGTGGCCGGTCCAATCCCGGATAGCATTAATAATTTAGGGGAGCCAATAGTCCCTGTGGATATAATAACCTCTTTTGTAGCTTCTGCTTTAAATAGTTGGTGTTTGTGACTGAAAAGAATGCCGTACGCCTCCTTTTGGCTATTAATTAACACTTTTATAGCAAAACTACTGGTCATCACGATTAAATTCGCTCTATTAATGGCTTTTAGCAGAAATGCCTTGGCTGTGCTGTCCCTCCTGCCATTCAGATTATTTAATTGAAAACGTGAAACACCTAATTGGTCTTTTCCATTGTAGTCCACAACTTTCCTTCCGAGGTTCAAGTTCGCTTCGATAAAAGCGAGGTATTTAGGACTGTATGGGCCGCGAAAATATTCCACATTTAGAAGACCGCCCACACCATGATAGCCTTCATCTCCGCCAACTTGCGAGTTTTCCGACTTTATGAAGTAAGGCAGGACGTCATCGTATGACCATCCTCGGTTCCCTGCCAACTCCCACGAGTCGAAGTCTTTCTTGTTGCCGCGAGTATACACCAGGTTGTTTATGACGCTACTTCCGCCTAAGGACTTTCCGCCCGGGTAAGGGCATTGCCTATTGACCATCCTTTAAACCGCACCTATTATTATTGCAATTTCACTGAAGGTGTTTTGTACTAACCTAAACAGCTAGTGTTTTGGGGCACAGTTGTGTAGTTCCAATTAAACCTCGTCCCTTGCAAATACACCACCACCCCCGGTATATCGCTGAAGGAAGATTCGGGCCCGCCAGCTTCTACCAGGAGGATTTTTAAGGTCTTGTTTTCCGATAGCCTTGTCGCGAGCACCGAGCCCGTGGAGCCAGCCCCCACGACGATGTAGTCAAACGTGCCAAATTCTGAAATGACGCCAAGCTTTCTGATAAAATGGCATACACAACTTACACACCTCCTTATCTACTGAACAGCTATTATTTAAAATGTATACTGAAAATGTTCAAAAACAAAGTTGTTTTTGATAATTTTGACACCGACATTCTTCTGTTATCTTAATTGCATTAGTGCACAACTCTTTTTTTCTATTATTTTGTTATAACCATAGGCTTGAACAATACAGTAGCAGAAATTGGAATTATCCAGTTTTTGAGTCTTTTGTGCCCTAAAGCGTTTAATGGTATATCAAAAATTATAGGCAAACTGTAAATAAAATAAGAAAGTAAATATTTTTAGGCCAACCTAAGGTCTTCTATGAAAAAGGATGTCAAAGTTATAATACATAAATCAGAAAAAATTCTAAAGGTTACAACGTGTAAGTTCCAACACTGAAAATTAATAAAAAAGAGGGTTGAGGTATATATAGAACATATAAGAGATCTAGGGGGAAATGTTAAGGTAACAGTACTGTGACAAAATTCATGGAAGACTGAACACAAATATGGGGACTATTTAATTAAAGTCGTTAAACAGAATATGTAGCAAATTTATGAGTGAATGTGTCTCATTGCACTGCTGTGAGGGCTTGATGCGGAAACTTCAAGACTATTCCACAAATATTCATGGTAATAAAATAATGAAGACTACATTCAACGGCACCTAATATACTCTTTCAAGAGGTTGTCAAACTGTCCATAAAGGCTATCATTTTACGATTTTCCAACTTTCACTATTTTTCTTGCTTTTAAGGGTTTAGAGCTCGATACACAATAAGCTTTATGTTGACAGAATCATGACTTTTTATCGAAGCAGAGTCCAAGCAATGAATAAATTAAACAAAAGTAACAAAAAAATGGTAGAGTGGCATAGGATTAATAATTTTTTACACAACACTTAAAACACATTGACTAATGTCAAAAGTTGAGGTGGGTTTGGTTTTCTGGTTTGATTTTTTAAGACCATGACTTAAGGTCCAGACAAATTTGAGCCCCAACAAATCACATGAATCTTAGAATTAAGTTGTAGATTTAGGCCATTCGCAGTCTCAGTAATGCAATTGGAACAATTGCGATCTCCTCTCTTCCAACTTGACTTGGCACTAACTCTATCCAGTGTCAACATCAACAAGAAGCTCTGGATAGAGTAAACAACTAAACTCTTTGGAGCTGGGCTCAAAGTTTATAGTTGCATCTGTTCAAGAAAAGCTTTGTACTTATATTTTTCCAACAGGAAATTAATTTTTCAAATAACTCATATGCTCCGATAGACCAGAAAAAAGGTAATCAGATTTAACAAAACCAAAACAAATAAAATAATATAAATATAATACGAGGGCCAATCGGAATTAACTAAAACTAAAAAAGCTATTGACGTAACGATCAACTGTATTTTTATTTCATAATGTTATTCAGAAATATCAAAACTTTACTACAAAATACTGTCATTTATTGTAATCACAAAATTAATTATACTAAAAATATATTTTAAATTATTTAACAAGTTTTTATATTTTTTATTATTTGTTAAAACATTCAGAAATATATTATAACGTATTTTCGTATCAAGTCAATATAGAGGGTTGGGCAAAAAGCAATTTCGTGTTTCTATGAGTAAATTTTTAATGTAAGGAAAAACTTTAAAATCAATATTTTCCACTTTGTTCAATTAGCTTTTTCCATCTCTTAAGCGACTTTATAATTTTGCAAGAAAAAAATTTGGTTCTGGTAGATATGGCAGATGTCGTAACATACTCTCAAAGTGCAATTTTTTATCTTCGCTATTTAGCTTCTATTTGATAGTGACACTTACTTTACATAGTTTGAATTAACTATCAAATCGAAAACATAACCTTCTTTAGGTAAAGATCTGCTGCTAAAATGATCAGGTTTCTTCTGTTCCTTGTTATAAGCGACCCATTTCTGATTGTCTTAAATATGATGCGGTGAGATACGATTTATGCCTTTTCTTGTGGTTATCAACTTCAATTGACCTTCCTGAAGATGGTGCATTTTAAAGATCAAAATTTCCAGATCAAATTTGCAAACCAATTTTGGCTGTCGTAGTTATGCGGAACCCTTACCATACGCATTACAAGACATTGGCAAGCTTGTTTAACATTTCTTTCTTCAGCAGTAATATTACAAGAATCATTAATGAAATTCATTAGATAATGTACATGCAAGACTTCTATGTGGAGCTACTGAAGAATCCCAATAACTTTTTGACCAACCCACTATAAATAAATAAAATTTACTTTTAATTTTTTAATTTTATTGTTGATTAATAACAATTAATAACTAAAAACATTCGGCTTGTTAAATTAGTGATGCTTCTGCCTGTAGCATGCCGATGCGCGTTGGCCCTTCAGCAAGTCCGACAGCTTTTCGCCTATCATGATGCAGACAGCGTTGGTGTGCCCAGAAGTCGCTTGAGGGATGATGCTGGCGTCCGCAACCCGCAAGTTCTTAATTCCGTACACCTTCAGGTTTTTGTCCACCACGGCTTCCTTCGAGCTGGGCCCCATCTTGCAGGTGCCGATTGGGTGGTACATGTGCATCGTGAGCTGGCGAATGAGGCAGTACCAGTAGGGCTTCGACAGATACTTCTGTCCGCTGCAGGCAGGAAGGTGCAGATCGACCAAGCTGGCGTTGAGCTTCTTAAACGCTTTGTTCTGAATTATCTGCAGAGCTATTTGGATCCCCTCGTACATGGTGTCAATGTCCTTATTGTTGGGGTCGGACAGAAACCTAGGGTCAATCAAGGGATAGTCGTAGGGATTGGCGGACTTCAGCCGTATCGTGCCGCGCGACTTGGGATGCAGCAGCACCAAGTAAATTCTGAACGTCGTCAAGGGGTCTAGCTTCGCAAAAATAGAGTCATAAGTTTCGTCCGTGTAATGAAAAGCTTTCTGTATAAAGTTGTTGGTACTGTTTGCAGGAATAAAGATCAGCTCGACATCGGGAACTCCGCTAGGGAGGTCGTTTATGCGACTTCGGTAAAAACCGAAAGCCTGATTGTTTCCTGCTCTCGTAAGGGGCCCGGAATTTTGCAAGTAATCCTCCACGTTCTGTTTTAAACTCCTAACCGGCTCGGAATAATTAGAAGAAAATATAAGCCCATAAAAGGAAGAGTGATCTTGGAAATTGTTGCCAACTGGTAGGTCTTGTACGACAGGAATTTTAAGCTGTTGCAAATGAGCGGCCGGTCCGATTCCGGACAGCATTAAAATTTGGGGGGAGCCAATAGCCCCCGCTGACAGAATAACTTCTTTGGTGGCTATCGCTTTAAACAGTTGACCTTCATGGCTAAAGAGCACTCCGTATGCCTCTTTTTGGCTGTTAATTAGCACCTTCGTAACGTAACTGTAAGTCATTACAACAAGGTTCTTCCTATTAATAGCTTTGAGCAAGAAAGCTTTGGCCGTGCTGTCCCTCCTCCCATTAAGGTTATTCTGCTGAACCGTAGCGACACCTAGTTGCGTTTTCCCATTGTAATCCACAACTTTCCTCCCGAGGTTCAAGTTGGCTTGGATAAAAGCAAAGTACTCGGGACTGTATGGTCCATGATAGTATTCCACGTTTAGAAAACCGCCTACACCGTGATAGCCCTCGTCGCCGCCAACTTGCGAGTTTTCCGATTTTATGAAATAAGGCAGGACGTCATTGAACGACCATCCGGTGTTCCCTGCCCACGCCCAAGAGTCGAAGTCCTTCCTGTTGCCGCGAACATACATGAGGGCATTTATCACGCTGGTTCCGCCTAATATCTTTCCGCGCGGATAAGGGCATTGCTTATTGACCATTCCTTTAAATAGATCTTTATTATTGCTACATAACTGAGCGGTACTGTACTAACCTAAACAACAAGTGTTTTGGGGCACAGTTATGTAGTTCCAGTTAAACCTTAACCCCTGCAAATATATCATGACTCCGGGTGTATCGCTGAAGGAAGATTCCGGCCCGCCGGCTTCTAGTAGAAGCACTTTTAGATTTTTGTTTTCCGAAAGTCTTGTCGCAAGCACAGCGCCAGAGGAGCCCGCCCCCACGACAATGTAGTCAAATACATCGAAATCTGAAATTACATTAAACTACTGACTAAAAAGGTTTGAGGTATTTTGAAGTTATGGGCCACTAAATAATGACAGCATCTGAAGGAACCCTTGCTAACTATAAAGAAGATTTTTTTTTCAGCGCAAACTATTGATTTTATGATGCCAATCCATTTTTTCAACAAATTATTCAGTTTTGCTTTTTTCTTGAAAATAATAGTTCCATTTTATAAACGTATGAATTACAGTGGTATTAATAGTTAACATAACATTTCTTTGAGAATTTTAACACCAATGAAGCTATTGCAACACAAATTGACGCGGGCTTATCTCCGTCCACACAAAATTGAACCGAGTGTGCCGTATTTTGGAAATCTGTTGTCACAACTTGATTTCTTTGGTGACGGTTGCCTTCAAGGCATTTATGTTTTATAGTTTCTTGTGTTCGACTCTCTCTTTCAGACATCTCCAAGAAAATAACCGAACGGCCAAAGCTCCTACAAAATAATGCGTAGCAGGAAAACAATTTTGACGTGTGATGTATGGAACATCGCTCCATTTTGCTAAAATTTACTTAGAATTAATTTATAAAGGTGCTAAAGATTTTTATGCATGAGACTGATGGTTACACAAAAACAATAGATCTAATTATACCCAAACATTCTATAAATCAATGGAAATTCTTCGTGTATTCGAGAATTACATGCAATCCTGGATTTTTCTCACGAAGTGTCTGAAATCATAAGCAAAATGTTACTCTATTTACTTGACTTGGCTCTTCTAATTTATACACCACGGAAATATGGTCCACAGAGAGTTTTATTTTCCACACAAGTAGTACTGGACCACCCTTGAAAAATGCTCTCGCATATTTGTAGACAACCCTCTTCGTGATGATTCAATAAAGTTCTCTTGGTTTCCAGTTTCTGTAACAGTGTCCAAATGATGGATTTTCTCAGCGGATACCGGCCTCCAAAACCCTCCAGGAATTGCTATTAACATAATTTTATCGATTCTGTTTACCACTAAGTGCTTCCTTAGAGTAAACTGATTTTCAATATATAAATGGAGAGGCAGGTCAGGCAGGAGATAGTTTGGCAATCCATACTACAGAAATTTCTATTCATTACCCACACTACTGACTTACTCTTCAAATTGCGTTCCGGTATCTTCACTGGCGTTAAAATTATCAGATATCAGATTTTATAGCAAGTATACAATGTTCTAGAAATTAATAATTGACATATAGTTTTTAACTATTTCTAAACAAATGCAGAAATAAATTAGTTGAGCTTAACTCATTGAAGTGCAAAATTGTTATATAAGTTCTTGAGTCACACTGTTGAAAGCTAAAATAAAAATTTTTGGTTACGTTTTACATCACCTAATTCATTTCATAATCAATGCCACTTCACTAATTTCTTCTCGTTCAAACAACAATGGGTAGTACAAACACTTTTTAAATTCAAAATTCCGTTACATCCCTTTAATTTTATCCACAACAAGCCCCTACACCTTTTAATAATTTTATGGAAGTCATCAAACGCCACCAAGGGGGTGGTCTCAGTGATCAACAGCTACTGAACGAAGCATTGATAAAATATCGAGAAACCCAATACCGCCGAAGCGTTCTTTTAATTAAGGGAATACGAAAGATGTTTTAGGATCATCAATGCCATATATGTAGAGTTGGTCACTGTTCCTGCCATATAACAACCAAAGTTGCCATACAAGATAAATACAATACTTAATAATGGTGGCGAAAAACCTTGCTTGTGCATGATTGCACGCTACTAATGGTATAAGTTTATTTGATGATGTTATCAAGTTGGTTGATGCTTTAACTCAAGCTCGTAGACTCGAGTCCTAGTTTCATCAATAACAATAATACCAATTATTGTGATATCTGTCCAATTGGAAGTTTGATGACATTTTTATGCTTTTTGGCACGGATGGCATGAATTTTTAACTACATATACATTAACAAATATAAACTTGTTTTATGTGCATCACACTTTTTTCTTCAACTTCACCTTTCCCTGTACTGACTACCACTGTCATTAAAATATCCCCACGCGCTCTCTCCCAACACTGTTACCATTACTTTGCAACCCTTACGTTTAATAAAAACTTATTGATTGAATGGCTATTTCCGTAATCTAATTCTCAAACAAAGTACGTTTTATGGACAAATAGACAATTATAATCAAGTAATTTTTTTCACTTTTGAATTAAAAAAAATTATATAACACTTTCATCAAACAATAGACTTTATATAATAAAAAAAACGTTACCTATCTATTAGTGTACAACAAAAGCATCATAACTAGAGCAACTAAAGAATGCTTATAGAAAATCTATTTTGATATGGGTATTATAGAACTTTTTCTATAACTGAAAATTTCTCTATAATCTCTTTCAAGTCGTTTTTCTATAGTTCGGCTAGGATACCTAATATCCTCAACATTTTGACATTATCTGTCTTATACAATAAAAAAATGGTTATCATTAAGACATGCAACGTAGAAGAGTTAAGAAGCATCAGAAAGAAGCCAAACTTGAAGAGAAAGACAAAAACTTTAAAGTGCCAAGCTATCAATAACATGTCAAACAAAGCAAGGAAATTGTGACCTGTCATCTGCAGTCTCAAAGTTTTGCTCAAGCTAAAAATCTAGAATTGAATGTTTCTAAAGACTATAATAAGAAGGTAGCAAAATATTTATCTACAAATTAATTTTGGTCATTGAATCGACAATTCTCACTCCGCTTTATATATGTTTATAGGAATCTACTAGCAATGGCTTTGCTCCTTGTACTAGTAGAGAGATGAAACAATTATAAAAGACGTATCAATGTGCACTGGATTTTTGAAGCATTTTGGGAAAGTTTCATTTTCATACTTGCGGAGAAATTTGGCTTACAAAGAAACTGGATATCCCAGATATCTTTAAGGAACAGCAGATCATATACAACTTATATTACTGGGAGTTCACCTTCAGGCTTGTATGCATATCTAATTCCTCTCCCCTAGATACCTGTATCTGATCGAATACGCTGGAATTAGTCATTTTCGAAATTTAAAGAATATTCGCTTTAAGTTACTTTAAAACTAACCATTCATGGGTAATTTTTAAATTCATTTACTGCAGTTATTGTCCAGTGCACTTTTGACTACTACTTATGAATAACAAATATTATCTGTATCTGCTGACAGCAGAATTTTTGACTCTAGGCAGAGATAAAGGTATAACCTGTAAAAAGATAATTTTCTCTTAAAATCTACACTCAACTAGATCACCTTCGACAAAGACAAAGAGCAAAAGTGAGAGACTGAATTCGTCAAGAATGGTGGCGCTGCATAAGAGGGCAGAAATCACTCAAAACCACTCTTTAAGATCTATTGATTATTTTGAAGAATTGGCAGTATAAATTCAAATGAGGATATAAAAAAGAATGCGTTAGGTTGGGCCACCTAGGACCTGTTGCATAAGACGTCAGGTAATTTCTTGGGTATGAGTTTAAGAATACTAAATTCCACGCAAAATGGTTTCGGAGAAGAGCTATCGCCCATATGGCAAAAGCCATATTTTTGGCAATAATCTTTAGTTTCTCTAAAAAAACAGTTTTACAACGCATTGTAATGACAATAACGTTGTCCAATCTTTTTCATATTGCAAATTTTCAAAAAACAAAAAGCCGAAGAAAAAGTAGAGAAGGTATTTTTAGTTAGAGCACTAAGAGAATAAAACAAGAAAAACGATAAACTTGTTTGTATGTAGTTTAGACTAAATCGATTTAATCAGAAACTTATAAAGCCTACTATATAAAGAAAAAGGTCTTCGAGTTTTTGACTGAACGCGATAAGAGCCAAGTCAACTTTCAGATGAATAAAACCTTAAAAACAAAAGCTTAATCTCGCATAAAAGTAGCTACTTCTTTGCTTTAAATGAGTTTTTTCTTTGGTATTCTAGAACTGTTTTTGTTTACAAATAATATCTACTCCGACTTGTAAAGAAGACTAATAAAAAGGCCTACTGGTAAAGCGAAGAGCTCACAAGGTTGAAGGAAAACGTAAGAAAACTATTTAATAGGACAGAAGCTTGAAGAAAGTGGGAGGAACACAAAAAATTCCTAACTGAATATAATAAAGGAAAAATTGCAAGAATGTTGAAAGATTTCCAATAAGTGCCAGACTCCAAAATCTACTCTCCAAAGATTCAAGCTACTCATTAACTATCTAGCAATGGAAAGTATAGTAAAACAGAAACTAATAAAATGATCGAACTACATATTTCAGACAGGTTTATTCAAACGTTATAAAATATTTACCCTTTAATTGGCAAAATTTAGGTTCTAGTGCATCTAGATACAAAGCAACAAAATTAAACTAGAAAATGAGAACTCTATCTAACTCATTTGAACCATTTAAATCGCCGTGGGAGGATAAAATGCTTCCAACCATATTAAGAGAGGCGGAATTAATAAGCAGCCCTCTAGTTTTAAACCAGCATACCTACAGAGCAGGGTTATGAAATAAAACATCACCACCTTAATTGGATAATAGAAAAAATGCCAGATAGCACAAAGTTTTGGACAATGGCAATACATCCTTCAACTCTATTACCCCAGATATTAGAAAAATAGCGATGAAAAATACTTTTTGACTGTATTTTAGAATAATGGTACTCTGTAAATTACTATTGGACGAAACACTTGTAGGTGGGATGGCAAGAGAATATTTCCAGTGAAGAATTCTTTTACCTTCCCCTTGTCCTAGAGAGACTAACGAAAATTCTTAGTAATGAAAAATTGCCACTTCTAAACCTGATCATCCTTGTAGAAGGGAGCTTATGTAGACAATCCTGGGCGTGGACTGAAACAGAAGCTCTTACGGTCTCCCCCAAAATAAATAATATAAAGAATATGGGACCTTTCTACTTTAATGAAGTAAAATACATTTGTTAGGTGAGGTAAAGTATTTTGGGATTACCTTAGACTCCAAACTTACCTGAAACCAACAAACACACAAAACTAAAAGAATCTGAGGTTACACCAACAGTATTTTAACTAACTTATGGCACATAATGAGATCTAAGACCAAGTGTGGGATATTGGATGTACATTAGAGTGGCGAGGCCAACCTAACATATGCAACCTTGGTATGGTAGCCCACGATTAAGGCCACTAAGCTTTACTTAGAATAAGATAATGCCCACCGTTGTTAAAAAACTATTCTGATTTTTGTTTATGTTGCCATTAAAATGGGAAAACCCCACACCAGAGTTGTTCCCTGGAAGTTTAATCGAATAAACAGGTGGATAGAAATCTCAGAAAGGCGCCAGATTAGGACTTTAGGGCGAAATATTAAAAAAAACTTGTCTTTATTTTCCCAAGCAGATGCATCTATAATTTATCCGACAGTCAGATGATTTTAAAAGCTCTTTTGAGTTCAATAATCATATTTAGACAGGTTTGGTAATATTACGAAGAATTCAGGGACATGAAAAAATAAAATAAAGTATGGCTACCTTGGGTTTCGTGTCTGATAAAGCAGAGATGAGCTGAACGATTATTACGCACCAGAATCAGTTTTGGGGGTGCCTAGAAGTAAAATTCATCAACACATTGGGACTAGCTTTGTGCTCAGCAAACATTTCAATGGATCAGTAAACAATTAAGGAATTTATAAACAGACCCAACAAGAGGAGAGCAGCATAACTACTATCTTTAAAAAGTTTCTGAGAATCGTCGCGAGTCTCCTAATAGAACACATGACTCTTAAGGAACAGATGTAAAGATTTAAGAAACACCATGGTGGTCCAAGCTGCAGATTTTCTAATACGAAATTAGAAAGTCATGCAAGTTGGCTAACGCATATTGGGGCAATCACATATTATACCGAAGGGCTTTGTTTACATCCAATTAGAGGCCTGTGTCTTTTACTAAGGAGAACGAAGATCACCGATTGGATATGAGTAATTATAAGAGCCATTTAAGACTAGGGTACCTTCAGAGACATAGAGAAAGCATTTGAAAAGAATTGAAAACAACAGAAGCAAGTGACAGAATTATCAAATTGTTTATATCACTTTTGTCTATAGAAAGTTATATTCAAAATAAAAATATTATCTGATTGCCGACAATTTTTTATCGTACGATTTAAATGAAATGTATAAAAGAGCAAATAAAAATAATCCCGAAAACCGTGCACAAGAGAAAAGAAAATGGCTAAGCTGCTTGAATTGACCATTTCTTTGATGAAGTCTGTCGTTAGGCACTAACTCTACCAACTTAAACAACAGGACTGTAGGACCATGCTTAGATAGATCTAATTAAATCCTAAACCTTCCAAATACGCCATTAGTCCAGATGTATCACTATAGAAAGACTAAGAGTCGCTGGCTGCTACTGAGAGGATCTTAAGTTTCGCATCTCAGTCCTCTAGACAAAGCAGTGGAGCATCAAAATCTAAAATTTGATTTCAAGTTTCTAATTTGTACTTTCTACGGTATTATATGGCAGTTGCCCTAGTTTGAATGGAGCTTTATGTCTCTTTGTATTCGTATGCAGTATTTAAAGTGCCTGAAAAGTGAAAATTTTTCAAAAATTACTTTGTAGACAACGAGAACTTCTAATCAATTTTCATAAGATGTGAGTCACGATTCAATAAGGTCTTAGCAGTTATTTTGCTAAGGGTGTTATAATGTTCGCAAAAACGCAAAAATTTCTATTTATACACTCTACAGCTAGCGAATATAATTCGCATTTAATGTTTGATAACTCGATTATGTAAAAATTAATAAGTTATTGTTAATATAATAGAAACTCTTTACGCAACTAGGATGTAATTTGACAGCAGTTGAGAGTGGGCTGCAATGCGCATGCGCGAATGAGGACGCCTTTACTGGCAAGATGAGTTAGGAGTTAGACGCCAGTGAATGGACACATGTAGTCTGTAATCGTCGCATATGCAACGACTAAGCAAGTGGAGCAGCAAGTTTTCGTCGAATCTGGCACAAAGCTGAAACATTTGTATGCAGAAACTTCGGATGATTGATTTTTTTGTTCACAAAAGCCTTTGCAAAACAATTCGGACAAAAAACATGCTGCATACCAATGAACTAGATTATCGGTTTTTCTCGACTAATGTTTGAAAGTATGAGATTTCTTTATCCAAGGCAGTCTAAATATTTAAAAAAACTCCGTAAAGAGCAGTTATTACACTCTTTTTCATGATGGTGATAAGTACGATTTGTAAGATTAAAAACGTTGAAATAGAAAAACAGTATATACGCTATGTGTTAGTGAAAGAATTTCGAAATGGAAGTATGGTGGTAGCAATGATGATATGGCAAAGAAGAGGCAACAAGTGATCGTCGGTGTCAAAGATAATGTGACAAAATTAGACCTGGAAGCTTTAGCGTTTAAGGGAAGCGTAACTTGGAAGACCAAATTAATTTGATGAGGACAGGTTTCCTGTCACCGCGGAGGAAAATTCTACTGCGACGATACAGGAATTGACTCTGTTATACGTCTGCAATAGTTTACAGACATTTGCAAAATATTGGAATCGTGTCTCATTCGGATATTAAGTGATGTGTTTCGACAGTAACGTATATTGAAATCACAATTTACTTGCTAGAACGACGTCATCAGTGGATAAGTGCCAAAAGGAGATTTCATCCTGTACCGAAGCAAGATCTTCGTTCCCGTAAAGTCTTATGGTATGCATGGTGGTAAATGCTATTCAAACAGTATGTTTATTGCCAAAAATGAGATCCACTTAAAGTGAAATTGGAGAAATCGGCTATCTATAGTTAATAAACATGACATGCTTGCTAAGATTTTTAATGCAAAAGCCAAATTGGAAATCCTCTAACCTTCAAAAGTAATTTTCTATACACCAATCATTTTAATGATTAAATTTCACTAATTGACAATCAAATATTGATAAAAAAAATACCATATTAATAGATGAAAAACAATAAGAAAAATATTAGACAAACTTTAAGCAACTAAAAAAGAAACAAAAAAGCAAAATAAAACTTCCCAGAATACCCAAAATGTGTGCAATTAGACAACCATTTTTACCCCTTAGTGTTAAATAAATGTCGGAATGACAACCAAGGCAGAAATAAGCTAATTAAGTATTAAGAGTGTTAAAGTTACCTTTGATAGTGTCATACAGAGGTTTGTACTCGTAGGCATTTTGCGGAAGCGGATACACAAACGCCTCCTCCGTCCCCTGCGTTATTACATCTTCGTAATACTTTACGGTCAAATTGTAATTGCTGTCACCAGATGCTGCAGCCAACAAAAAAATAAAATGCAGCGTAGTTACTACACTCATTTTGCTGTTAGGTGCAACAACAGCAGTGCGCAACCTTTTATAACTGTCTTAGGCACGATAACAAAGGCAGCTAAAGCAGAAGGCGGATGTTTATGTATATAACCGTATTGTTAATCGCTGTTTAAATATTTGATGGTTGCGCATTTATTTGTATGCATTTCTGGATCACAAACAAGCGCGACAAAAAAGAAGGTGGAGAAAACAATAGCGAAGCCTGGACGGAACACGCTGGGCTTGTTTGCCTGAAAATCCGCCGAGTTTAGCTGGAAGCAACTACTCCAAATTAGCGCGTTTTAATTTGGTATTTAGTTGTTTTTACCTGAATTCTGTAGTCACTTACTTTTGTGATAAGGTGGTTTAGCCGGCAATTATTTTTCTCTGCGAAATGGCCGTATCGCAATTATGAAAGACAGACATTATCTTTGTAAGTGAAATTATGTACTACTACTGACCAGCAAACATTGTAGCAGTGGCAGCTATCCAATTTATTGAATTGAATATCAAAAAACAAAGATATCCAAAAAGCGCAAAAGGAAAACCAATGAAAAGTTAATTAAAAAGACATGAGGAGCTGAAAGGACAGTGGTCACTAGAAGAAATGTACCCCACATTTAGAGACACCATAAAGAAAGAACCAAAAAAAATTTTTGAATCAAATGCACCAAATTATGTACTAAAGAACCAAATGGTGGAACGAGAAAGTAAAGACAGTGATAGAAAAGAAGAAACAAGCTTGGAAAAATACCTAACAGCCAGAAACGAACAAAATAAAGAGGATTATAACAAAATAAAAAGACAAACAAAAACAACTGTCAAAAATGACGGAAACATGGGAGGACTACAGAAAGGAATTACAGTTGCATGGCGAATAAGAGAAGTTTTTGAGAGCAATGAAAGGGCGAAAGGAAAAGAAATCATGAGAATAAAATACAAAGAACTACAGGTAAATAGTAATAACATTATAAGAATATTACGAAACCAAATTTAGCAAAACAATAAAAAAAACAGGAAGAAAACCGTAAACAGGAGGAAGAACATATAGATAACATAAGCAGAAAAGAAATAAAAGAAACAGTAAAAATCATAAAAACAAACACAGCAAAAGAAAAAATAAAATAGAACCAGAAATAGTGAAGTACCTAGAAAATATAGACTGGCTTTGGAGAATATGCAAAAGAACATTACACAAGTAACAACGGACTGGGAAGATATTTAGTAGTACCTATATGCAAAAAAGCAGAACAAGTAAAATACAATAACTACAGAGCTACATGCCCGTCATCTACAAGATTAAAGATCTATAGAAAAATAATACAAAAAAGAGCAAGACAATTCGTAAAAGAGGAGATTGGAGAATAAGCAGCATTCATCCAGGAACGACAGACAAACATTAATATAATTATAAGAGAGAAGCTTAGAAAATGACGAAAAACTTATTTAGGGGTTTATAGACCTCAACGTGACGTTCAAAGCAATAGAAAGAGAAATGGTGTAGAGGAGCTTCAAAGAACAAATATCTTGAAAACACTTATACAAAAGTACGAAGCATTTACAATAAAGTGAAAGAAAAAGTTTAGATATAATAACAGGAACAAGATTAATAGAATTTGACTGGAAGAAAGGAATCAAGCAGGGGGATAGCCTTCTATTTGTGATAGCAAAGAACAAACTGATTCAAGGCACTAGGAAAAGAACAAAACAAAACTTTAGACAACAATAGCATACCAAAGACTAGAGCTAATACTAGACTCAAAAAGGAACATGAAAAATCAAATAGACATATAGACGATAACACCCAATTCATAAAAATGGAAATCAATATACAGAAAAGCAAAATAAGCCTTATAATGAATGATGGGAACATAGATATATAAATAACAAACAAGGCGATAAAATGAACTAAACTCTACTAGGCACTAAATACAATACTAGGAAAACGAGAAACAAAACTAACAGATCAATGAAACGGAAATGAAACACTGAAACATTGCGAAAAAAACAAAATAGGATAGAATTACTAATAAAGCAATCAAATAAATGACTAAGTAACAACCAATAATGAACAAAATACAACAAAGATAACTAAATCACATAACTAGAATTAACCCAAAGAAGGGTTTTGGAAGCAAAAAATCACAAGAAAGAAGAAGAGGAATGCGAAACGAAACATGGTTACAAAAAATGGTAAAAGTGGGAAACGAAAGGGACAGAGATAAAGAAAATATCATTAAACAGAAAATTCTGGATGGATAAAAAGACTCTAAACCAAATCCAACACGAAAAGGATACAAGGAAGGTGTGGAAGAAGAAGAGAAGAACATCAAACAACGAAAGATTTTCAAGATTTTAAATAAATTCACAAACAATTTGACAAGAATTCCGACTTAGTCCAAAGACTGTTTATTTCTGAGCGGTTTTAAAATATCAACAACTACTTAATAACCTTAAATATTTTATTCTAAAGTATTTAAACTTTATTTAGGTTGGTACTGTAGATGCTCACTTATCAGTGGACGTTAGGTCATTATGGTCTACATTACTTTATTTACTGATGTTCTAAACAAATCTACAGATCTTTTGACATTTTTCTAAGATCTTTTTTCCAACTTATATGGTTTTTGCCAAAATGTCCTTTTCCTCTAAAATTTCCCTTTGTAATAAGTTGAAAAACACGATATTGTTGTCCATTACTTGGACACCACATTTTAAATGTTTTTGCTCCCTTACGATTTGCGTCTGTCGAAGTCTACGGCTTAACACCATATACAAAAGTTGCAAAGACATAACATTTTAGAACACGTATAGAACAACTCTGTGTATATCACAAACAGATGATAGTGCCACCAGATAGCGTTGCACACTGCGACTACAATTGTGGGCAAAGCGAAAAGACGACAAGAGGAATGGGGTGATTGCTTTGGATTCTCATACCAGATTAGTAGCTGTATATAAGAACACATCATAAAGTTGCAGAATTGTTTCGACGGATATAGAAGTTCAAAGGCGGCAAAAACTATAGTGAGAAAGGCAAAAGTAAAGAACATTCAACAGATACAACAAACCACACATTATTGAACGTGTACCCGACCTGATAATGGTAAACAGGCAAATTACGTTCGATCCACTGGTACATACAATAGGTTTGCCTCACGTAACTCTGCACTGCATCATCTTTGAGGACTTGAAGATGTGCATAATAGGTTTTCTATACTCTCATTATTCAGCAGAATTATAAATGTATGCTTCAGCTATATAATGTAGTTTAGAAAACGTTCTTTGAGAGTCTAGCACGACACGCAACATAGGGGAAGCCCTCGACACAAAAAGAAACGGTCGCCATTGTTTATTCCAAAAGAAAAAACGATTACATTTCGAAAGGAGACGATTCTGTTACCGTTTGTGAAAACATTAGCAGTGAGTAATCATTAAAGTGACTCCGCTGTAATGTCATTATGAAAAATAGAGACGAGGCGCGTTGCAGTCACACATCAGCCTTTGTTTGATGCAATAAAAGAGATGTTTTCCTCCAACAACGAGCTTCAGCCGGCCGCCCACAAGTGGTGCCGTGCTACACCCTCTCTAGAGAAACCGTATAAAAATTAACAACACAAACTCTAATGTATTATGATTGCTTCCTAATAAAATATTACCAAGGAGAAAACAATGTTTAACGCTCCGTTCACTCATTTGAACGCACTTGTAATTTTTTCGATTCTTGTCAGTATTTTTTTCAGCTTTCAGAGTGCATCGCAATTATAAACAATTAATAATAAAGTTTATGCTGGCGACAATTATTTTAGACTCCGCAATGTTTTTATGAATTCCGTATTTTTCACTTGTTATGACGGTGCTATCTACAACTTTGCGCGTTGTTTAATCGTAATATTTTTCTTATACAAAATTGGTGCCATGTTTTTGATGAGATACCTTATCAACGGCGCTAATCACATGTTTGTTGGATCAAAACTTCCTCGGCTGCTTAAATTATAAATCCAATATTTTTTACTTATTTTTGCTGTCTTGCAGGTATTTAGATCTTTTGGGGGATCAACACCTTTGATTTCAGCAAAATCAAACCCGTCAACTAATAACAGTAAAAAATCCATTCATTGTTTATATAAACGAAGTCAAAATCTTTGAAAACATTTGGCAGTTAAAGCAAACATTTAGCTTTTACACTATATATGTGCAATTAAGCCAGTGATGTAAGCACTTCACCTACAGAGTTTCTTAAAGCTGTTTTAATATATGTCTAAGAAGAGTCTATTTGAAGATCACTTTAAGATGGCACGATTTTATAACTAAAGCGGAGCTGCTTTATAAAGCTACACTGATTTAAAACCAAGCAACTTGATTTCTAGGTACCAAAAATAGACTTTTCTTATTGATATAAAACCAGTAAAAGGCTACTTATAGGCTTAAAAGTATTTTCAATGCATAGTAGACGATAGTTTTGGCAGATGAAAATGTATTCAGTTAGACAAGCACAGGTTTTACCGTTTCTCCAGAAGCCTCTCTTTCAATTTTAAATGCAGAATATTTCTTCCTTTTCTAATGCAGATAGGGAGGAGAGCGAAGTGAATGGTGTGATTAATCCTTGACACAGTCTTCCAAGTGATGATAACTGGCGCATCTAACCTAACAATTTTCTTCTTATCAGTTTGTATCACAGTGATGAGAATTTGCATAACATGCAGTGGACGACACACCCCTTTATCATCTCATTTTATCTCTAGAAGCATAAGAGTTGTTATGCGCACTTTACGCAAGGAAATTTCCGATGTTCCTAATTAAGAACTTCTTAACCAGATCAGCACCGAGAGTCAATGGTATTCCTGTTATTGTTTAGAAAGAATACTCTCTTAGTTCTGGATAGCAAAATATAAAATATCATTCTCTTGCATCTATCGAATGATCCCTTAAAGATTAGCAACCGTGAAAAGGTAATACTTAGAGAGTCCACGACATGCTTTGCTGTTTTGAGTTTAGTTGTCCCTTCCTGAACTTTACCAAAAACGTGGCGCAAAAGAATATGCGTGATCCTTAGAGAAGTAGATTCTAACTAGTCTTTCACTGTTACACTTTACAGCTTTTGTGCAAAGCAATTATATAGAGAATCGTTGGGGTAATGATATCATTGTTTTCACCTTCCAATAAGAGTAAAATTCTTACGATTAGAAGAAGAAGAAATTTTGCTATACTCTTTGAGGTTTTATTCTTAGATAGTGTTTCTAAATTGTTATTATTTTTTTAGAACTAGAGCTTTCTAAAACAAATTAATTTGAGTACTTTAGTGATAGAATTCGAATAGAACACTGAGCTTTATGGCATCCTAAATATTTAGGGTTGCTCGTACAAATTATAATATATAAAATGATATAAAACGGAAAATTTTAGCAAAATTGGTCATATCTTACCCACGAAAGAAACTTTTACATCAAGTAGAAGCAGAAAAGTCATAGGAAAAAATTTGCTGTCGGCGAAAGCCTCCTAGTTCCTTTAGTATCCTGGTTTGGACTGTCCATTATAAGTACAAGGTCGTGTCTTAGACTGATAATCATAAACCTATTGTAAGTGATAACTGATTAACTCAAAAAATGGTATTGTACTTAAAAATTTAAAGTAATTCGAAAATTTGTGTCAGCAAAAAGTCATTTAAAGAGTGCTATTGTGTACAAAAAAACGTACTCCACTCTTAAAATAAAAACACCATCTTTCTCTTTGTCTATTTAATACCACAACATGGATGGGGAACGAAATACCTTGGAATCATCATGTCAAAGAAGACCAAATTACTTTTTATTTACCTATTTGAACTATTACGTATTGCACCCTTGAAATAAGAGAATGAAGATGTGAACAGTGTTATCGCAGATAGTGGGAACAAAATGAAGTAATTACGTACTGCACTCTTCAATCCAAAGGAGGTCAAACTACTCACTATTCATTAATTTGACGCCTCACCAAGAAACTCTACAAACAGTCTTTGATTAGACAAAACTGTGGAGAATGATGTTGCAGATGGTGGAAACGCAATACTCTGGCATCATCACGTATTGCATTAATTAAAGTCAAAGGACATTAAATTACTTTTTATCCATCTATTCAACGCTATAACTGATACGCTCTAGGAGCAGTCGTCGATTAGGCGAAGATGTGGATAGTGGAAACAAAATATATCAAAACCATCACATACCGCACCTTCATAGTCAAAGTAGTCCAAACTACATTCTATCTGTCTATTTAACGCCACAATCAAGAGACACTACGGGTAGTAATTAATTAGTCTAAGATGTGAATTAAATTGTGGAATCATCATATACTATATCTTTAGAATCCGCAACCAAGAGATATGCAAACAGTCGTCGATTAAGGCAAAAATGTAGAGGGTGATAACATAGATGGCAAAAACGAAATATCTTGGAGTCATCACGTACTGTGTCCCTAAAATAAAAAGAGATCAAACTGCTCTCTGTCTGTCTATTTGATGTGACTGAGAAATTCACAAAAATATCGTCGATTAGAAAGACGTGGATAGTGTTACGGTGGATGATGAAACGAAATACCTTAGAATACTTGGTATTGCGCCCTTAAAGCCAGAACGAATCCAAACTATTTTCTACTTATTACTTTGAAGCCGCAACCAAGAGTTTCACGGGCAGTTGTCGATTAAATAAAGATGTAGAAAGTGATACCAAAGATGATAAAAACGCAACACCTTAGAATCATCACGTATTGCTCTTGCAAAATCAGAAGATAAATACCTTCTATTTATCTATTTGATACTATAACTGGGAGACTCTACAGGCAGTCGTCAATTAGACATAGATGTGGAGAGTAATATCAAGAGCTGTGGAAACAAAAGACCTTGAAATCATTATGTACTGCACCTTTAATGTTAAAACACACAACCAAGAGACTAAAAGCAATCGTTGATTAAAAAAATATATGGAGAGTGAAACTATGGATAATGGAAACAAAATACCGCGCATCATCACGTATTTCACTCTCAGAGTTAAAGAGATTAAACTACTTTTTATTCATCTATTTAAGGTCGACCGATTAAACGAAGATATGGTTAGTAGTACTGTGAATGGTAAAACCAAAATGTCTTAGAATCGTCACATACTGCACCTTTACAGTCAAGGTAGATTAAACTGTCTATATGTCAACTTGATTCCACAGCCAAAAAAGAATTAGACAAAGATTCGGAGAGTTATACCGTAAATTGTGGGAACAAGCTGCATTCTCAGGATTGAAGATCTAACTGCTTTTTATTTATCAATTTAATCCCATAATTGACAGCTATAAAAACATTCGTTGATTAGACAAAGATGCAGAGAGTAATAATGTATATGGCGGAAACGAAAACTATAAACCTTTTCTGCCTTCTTATTTGACATTGTTACTAAAAGACTTTAGAAGTCAACTAGACAAATATCTGAGGAGTGATAGCATGAATTGTGCAAACCAAATACCTTGGAATCATCGCACATTTAAAATAAAAGGAGATCAAACTGCTCTCTATCTATCTAATGCCACGTCTGAAAAATTATTTTAAAAATCATCTTTTGGAAAGATGTGGAAAGTGTTACGGTGGCCGGTGAAACTAAGCACTTTGAAATCATCAGCTTTCTGTTCATCTATTTTTTGCCACAACTTTGGAACTTTATGAGGAATCGTCGATTAGACAAAGATATGGAAAGTGATAACGTAGATAGCAGAAACTAAAGATTCAAAGTTCAAAAAGACTAAACTACTTTTGGTTAATGGATTGAACGCTACAATTTTGAAACTCTACAAGGAGTAATCGATTAGACAAAGATAAGGAGGGCGATAATGATGATCTTTGATACAAAATGCTTTAAAATCATCACGTATCACACTTTTGTAATCAAAGAAAACTAAACTAGCTTCTACTCGTCGTTGTTGCTACAATTGATAAACTTTCGGAGCAGTCGTCAATCGGACAAAGTGAAACTACTTTTTATTAGCGTTTTTATTAGACAAAGATGTAGAGAGTGATACTTTTGACAGTGATCTTAGAATAATTACGTTTCTTTTTAATTATGTGTTTAATGCCATACATAATTGGGAGGAGACTACTCGTACAGTTGTTGATTAGACAAACATGAAGAGTGATATCGTGACGTCGCAACTGAGAAGCTCTACATGACTTTGTCGATTAGATACAGATGTAGATAGTGCTACCCTAGATGGTGGATATAAAATATTTTAGAACCGTCACATATTACATAGTTAAGAAGACTAAACTACATTCTACCTATAAATTTAATGCTATAATTGAGAAACTCTACGACCAGTTGTTCATTAGACAAAGGTATGGAGAATGATGTCGTGAATGGAGAGAACAAAATACGATTGAAGGCATCTCTTTCTACACCCTCAATGTTAACTGATCTAACCTTACGGAATCAATGCCAAAATGTCAAAATGTCAGGTAATCATTAATATGGGGAATTATATGGGCCAGCTGTAAGAGTGTCTTTGGGAAAGTCATTTAAGATATCGTTATTTCTTTATTGCTTAGGTTTACGACATCGTGTTCGTTAAACTTCTGTAGCTTGTTGGAAATCCAACTGAATTGATAAGCAATATCTGTATACAGGGGCCATTTTTAAATACATTGGGAGATTTACTAAAGCAATAAACAAATATTTTAAAAAAATATGAGACTGGACAAAACCAATTTTTGAGTAAAAGGCGATGGATAATCAATTGATTAATATGGTGGTCTTTGGAAGTCTTGTGTACATAATATAATTATACCATTCTAAGCAAAAACTTTCTATTTTTTTCATAGTACATTCTATTCAATTTGAGTTTACTACTTATATACGAAGACAACGCCCTTAAAAAGACTCAGGTTTACGAGTAACATCAACAATTTTTAAAAGACGAGAAGCAGTTGAAAATGAAGGTCATCGACGTCGCGCAAGCACCATCGTGTCTGAACAGAATATTTGCATTATTCACCGCTTTTGCTAGAATGCCCACCACTTAATAGTTGATAAAATTGCTTCTCAGCTCACTATAAGCTATCCCAGTATTCAGGAAATCGGAGACGTTACTCTGCTTCATACAGCAGGCCAAACTCGACAAAACGTTGAGAATTTGTTTTAATGTATACTGAAACACCTTTCCTACACATTATTTGTGTAGGCCGTTAAAAGAACAGGTGATGACGATGTTGTTGTTAAAAGACTCGTGCGCAATTAGCTGATGTCGCAACGACCTTCATTTTATAACAGCGAGATAAAAAGCTATCAGTTCATTAAAAAAATTATTTCTGAGTTAGGATATGCAAAAAATAACTTTGTAATGTTTGTATTGTCGCGATAATCCCATAAATTAAAACAAAATAGTTCCAGTTAGTATTTGATTTACCCAGGTACCTTCATATCGTCGTTTGATAATGATTATGACTGTCTAAGAATGCAAAATACAAATTTTAATTTATTTCACAATTTAATTTCCCCATAACTGCGAGTATTTAGATTAGCCCAAATAATCCATAATATAATATAACATGCAGAGCAGAACATACCATCTATTTTGGCCTGTATCTATTTATAAGTCGGTAAGCGGATTAGTGTATATTTTAACCAGCGATTTGTATTTTTATAATGTAATATTAATAATAAAGGTGTGCCACTTTTCAATGATGGAATTCTAGTATTACTAACTGAAATTTAAACAAAATATATAGAATAAAAATACTAAAGATGAGTTGCGATGCTTTTTGAATTGTAAGCAATTTGTTGATGTCGATATACATAAATCGCGTAAATAATAAAAAGGCTAGCACTAAGTAAAATCTCTAGCGTGTAATCACCTAACGTAGAATAATTTGTAGCATGAATGGTAATAAAACAAAAATATTGCGTAAAATAGGGACAAAACTATAAAACTAACATGTAATTAGTACTGATAAAAAATTTATGAGACATTTTTTAGGTAAGGCCATGTACACGTTAAGGTAACAAATTAATGCCAAGGATATACGCGGCTCTATTATAGACTGAACAACAACTAACCTAGAATCCACATAATATAATAGAAAAAACAAGATCGGAAAACTCAAAAAGCAACAAAATATGAAAAGAGATAAGAACAGAAGTAAAATGAATAGAGAAACAAGAAATAAGTAAAAAATCTATAAACTTAAAACAGTATTTTATTGAATAAAAAGATAATATTTAAAAAACTAACAATATAAAAATAAGGCAATCAAATATCAACAAGAATTTGTTACATTAAGGTTTAGTTACGAAAAGTACACTAAATTTGATAAAACTTGAAGTTGGGATTTTTGAGGATGCGCAACAATACAATTTTGGAATTTTGGGCGCATATTAAATATAAAAAGAAATTTCTTTGATAGTTTGTAACACATCTAGCTAACATCTGTAGGGCATGGAGCTTGCCACAACGGCCTCTGTCAGAACTAGTGCGCGACAAGCAGACAGTGAGAGTGAACGTACGGGAACCAACCATAACCTTTCAGTTCGCAGGTTACACGCCCCTACGAGGTGCAGAGTCTCTTCACTAACATTATTACCAGCAAAGAATTTAAGTCAAACATACGAAGTTGTAAATAACATGCCTATATAGTTGGGAAGTCAAAAATTATCACATTTTAGAGTTGAAATTACTGCGGTAATATTATCAAAGTTTGACCTTCCATTAACCAAGAAGGAACACTGATCAATGATCCGATTTCTTTGGTAGAAAAATCTGCCAAGGGCTGAAATTTGTCGGAGACTTATAAGACAGTACGGGAACAGAGCTCTATCACATAGAAGTGTGTATGAGTTGATCGACGTGCTCCTTTTCCATACATTCTGTGGGAGGTGGGTGGCGAGAGAGCTTACCGCAAAATATCCACAAAAACGTGTTGAGATCTACCAAAGCTTACTCGACCCCTACAATAATTAAGACAGCAGAATAATCACAAAAGATAAAACATGAATCCATCACTGTGAGTCAGAAATTAAAAAGTATAGTGAAAACTTCCAATATCGTCAAAACGAAAAAATTTAAGACTCAACCATCAGCGAGAAAGGTGATACCATTTTTAAGGATTTACAAGGGCTATACTAGAAGACTATGTGTATAATCAACAGTGCAAAATACAACTACATGAAACCAACAGTTCGCACCCATTGCTGAGGTCCTTTGTCGAAGAAAATCTTGATGTTTCATGACAATTCACGCCCACTCATTTAGGTTTTGAGATGTTGGAACACACTGACACTAGCAGCCCACATCTCGGAGCTTCTGACTATCATCTTTTTAAATCTCTCAAATGTGCTTTTGAGGTAGTAGATTTTCTACGGACAAAGAATTGAGAGAAACGGTACATAAATAGTTGAGCAACCAACCCAAAACCTTCTTCTTGGAAGAAATACGCAAACTCTGCACTGCTGGACCAAGTGCATCGAAAAAGACTACGTAGAAAAACGACTTCCTCGTTCAACTCCTACATTTGTATATTTTCAAGAAAATCTTATCTCCACGATTGTCGCTGGTACCTGTTTGAAATCCCATGTATCGCATTCATCTGATTTGCCTTAATTTTCCTTTGTAATTCTCGTTTTTTGCTGGTAATTCTAAGGTTTATCTAATACACTTTTTAACCTTGCTTTGCCTCCAATCTTTTTCTCCAGGAATTGACGTACTTCTAGACACTTTTCATCAAAGATGAGTCTTTTTATCACTATGTTACTCCGTTTTTTCATGTCGCTTTTCTTTCCAATCTTCCTTCCAAGTCTATTATTAATTGTATTAACTTCTTCTTTTTCTTTTTTAGTGTTCTTTTCAAATACTCTTTGTGATTCTATTTTATTATTATTTTATATATTTAATATTCTCCATCTGTATCTTTTTAGTTTTTGTAAATCTTTTCGCAAGTCTGGTTGTTTTACCTTGTTCTCTCTTCAACTGTCGATCCTACGCTTTCTTCAACTGACACCCCCTAGATCGTTTTGTTGGCGTTATCGTTTACTCATACTTATGTGTTACTAACTTTAAAATCTTTAAAATGTTCATATCTGATAACTTTATATTCACAGGAGCAACGCCGCTTTTCTATCTGGTACAAAACTACTGATTTACGTTGCTGATCTTCTAAACTTGCCCGTTCAATTTTGGTTAATTTGTTCCTTTTGTAGTTTAAATTAAATAACTTACATACCCTAAAAAATTACAAACATTTGGGGATAATCTGTCAAGTCACAACAGTAACTGCCACTGCGCATGGCCCAGGCGCAAAGCTAAAACGCAGACATGGCGACGATATTATACAAAGATCATTTAAAAATGTATTTAATTGTCGATTGTTATAATACACATCCTTATTGTCACACCAAAATAATAAATAAACATAAATTTTATTAGTCAATGTAACAATCACAAATTTTATGTTAATATGCACTACATTTTATGCTCGTCAAATGTATAATTAACCACAATAACTTTTTGAATAATCCATTTATAATATTGTCGCCATGTCTGTCTTTAAATCATGCGCAGTGCAAATCCGGAGACACGAAATCAAAGGTTCCGACACAAAGTGACAATACTGCTTTACTCTATACTGTACTGTAGAGTACCTCACACCATCGCTTCGTTAGTCAGTATTACGATAACAGAGCAATAAGTACCCCGCATGCGTTGCGCAAAAATTATCATTAAGTTTCCCATGGTGAGAAAGTAAACCATTCGAAACGTTGCGAAAATTTAAATCAGAGTTTGGGGAAAACTTCCTTAAGAGCGGACGAAAGTAGTAGTTAAGAAGATCGCTGATTGTCAACCGAAGACCAATGTAACTAACATTAAGGAGAATATTTGTATTGTACGCCTTCTCGGAAATAACTGATGAACAATTGTTGCTGAAATTGTTTATACAACTTTTGTACGAAACAAAACTCAAATATTGCCGTAAAAGAAAAAATACAAATGTGGTAAAACAACACAACCCAAAAGTTATAGGTTAAGTGATAAGAAAAAGTTTTCAGTAAAAGCAGCGTTGTCAGTCTGAAAAGCAACGTTGCCAGATTGTAATTATATCAGTAATACATAGAAAATTGAGAAAATTAAATGAATGGATGGCAAAGGTCTGACAGCTTTACAGCAGAAGAAGATTTAGCAAAAAGAAAGAGAGGAGAGAATCAAAGCTTCAAAGAAGAAAAACAGAAGAACGCCAACGAAAAATTAAAGGAACAAGAAAGAACAGGAAAATCTGCCAGACGCAAAAAACATAGCAGAGATAACACAGTTACTGGAAAAAATGGAAACTTAAGGTAACACTGACCATACAGAAACAACACGACGAACTAAAAGAAGTGTTCCGTAAAAATAAAGGCTAAATCCGAAATAATTATGAAGTACTAAAGAGACCAAAAAATTAAAAGAGGAAATAAAACAAAAAGTCGACAACTGGAAGGGAGACAAGCAAGAAATCTGGAAGAAAACAAATGAATTGGAAGATATAATTGAAGCATAAGAACGCCAAAAGAAGCTAAAAAACATAGTGGTAAAAAGACTAAATATAGAGGAGGAAAACATAAAATAAAATGTAAAGCAATTCATAAAAAAGGAATGTCAAAGTAAAGAAAGCATACAAAGTGGAAAAGAAATAATAGTGGTAATAATTTATTCATAGAAAGGGAAGAATAAAAGCTAACTGAAAGGTAGACACGTGTATAAAGATAAAGATCTAACAAAGAAAGAAAAAAAATACAAAGGAGAATAAGGGAAATTACAAAAGGCAAAACAGCAAGAGAAAGGAAGGTAAAAATAGGATACGGAAAGATTTCCACAAATAACCATGTATATAAATGGGACAAAAGAAAAAGTAATGTAAAACTGAAAGAAATACAGCACGCAATACTAAAACCAAAAACTAGGAATAATGAATCAAAGGAAAAAAAGAATTACGGCACTGGCAATGGAAACGAATTATGACAAAAGTTAAATAAAGGTGATAGAACGGGAACATAATACTGATATATCGAAACAAAGAGAGAAAATAGAGAGACAGAAAATAAAATTGGTTGATAGGAACACGGAACGTAAGAGGAAGGAAAACTGAAACATATAATACATAAAATCGGAAATTGCAAGTTTCATATAGTCGCATTACAGAATAGAATACTGGGAAATAAAACATCTCTAGAAAGGCGAAAATAAGGTTTTTCAAGACAGTAATTCGGCCAGTAGTAATATACACAAAGAAAACATGGACTTTAAACAAGACAAAAATGGGAAGATAATTAGAGGGAAGAGTACAAACACTGGAAAAGAAGAAAAAAATGAAGAACTAAGGAATTTATACAAAGAAGTAAAAATAATAGGTGTATAAGGGCTCAACTATTGCGATAATTAAAGAAAATACAGAGAATACCGGAGGCAGGCGTGCCAAAAATGTTAATGACAAGTACAATAGGCGGAAGAAAGAGAAGAGGTAGATCAAAAGCAAGATAGAAAATGGAAGTCGATCAAGATATACACCAATTAAAAAATACTAGATGGAAAGACGTTGATAGAAAGAAATGGAAGAAGATAACTATCCAAGCCATGGACCTTCTAGGCTCGTAGAGCTACAATTATATGTATATAGTGAGTTATTCGCGCAATGCAGCGGGTATAGTTGAAGACAAAACGGAAAGTGGACAATTATGGGCAAAGAAGGACGAGGTGGTTTCTTTGGAGAAAATAAGTGACTATTTCAGACTAGTCAGTAGCAATGTGTGGAAAGTACGAAGTCTTAAAACTGTGTTTCGCTAAAAATCGGAATTAAAATATGACAGGAAGTGTGGTGATAAAGGCAAAAATGACGATAATGACATACTTCCACCGCTCAACAGAAGTAAAGTAGTTTGAAGGTATGCCAATAGTATTACAGCTGTACAGTGTAGTTACAATTCCAATCTGTGGAATAGCAACACAATAAATATCCTCATCTCAAGAAGTCACGGTCGAAAGTTGTGTTTTACAATCAGAAAAGTCTTCTGCTAATGGATTGCCTGCTCACTAGTGAACAATATTGCAAGTCACTGAAGCAACTTTGCTTCCGTGCGTAGCAGCGCTGTTACGGGAAATAAAGCCGCAAAGCGCTGCTTCAACACGATGACGCACAACCACATATCAGTCGCCCTGTCGTTGTCACCATACAAGCTCTTGGTTATATCGTGCTGCCTCACGCCTCAAAATCTGCGTTCTGTTTGATGCAACGAAGGAGGCATTTCATGGTGAAAAGTTCTCCTCCAACGACAAGCTTTAGTCGGTTGTCCACAATTGTATACAACCAAAAAATGGTTTGCAACAACTACACGGAAATACCGGAGCGATTAGTCCCTATTTTGATCATTTAAAGATGAATAAAGTGATTTCTTCGATTAACTCCTTTATCTGGTGCTACTAAATATAATTATTTACGGTAACTCACTTTTAGAGCAAAACCGTACAACAAAAGTGACCACAACTTTCGCAATTTGAAGGTATTGCAAAGTATCATTGTCAACGCTTATTTTTGTATTTTTCTGTTACAGAAGGAAATTGTAAGTGAAAATTCTTTAAACATTATTGCTCTCCTCTGCCCCGTTGGAGTTGGTTAAGCTATCAAGAAGAACCCCCACGAGTCCCCTTATGTCCAACCGTGACTTTCCCCAAATACCAAAAAGAGTTCAGGCTGAATCAGAGATGTCACATAATTTTCCGTGCGTTCGGTTCGCTATGACCTCCAAAAAGTGGGTCGAAGGTGCGAATAATGGGAAGTCCGAAATACCCGGCCTCGCTCATTACCGAATTTGCGCAAACCCATCAAGCGCCGCTCCAGCGGCAGCCGCTAATGGCGCCGCCAGCCCTGACCTACAAGAGCCCATTTTAAGCTTTTCGCGCCGTCTTCGCCGCTAATAATACGCGGCTGAGGTAAACGCAGCGCCTAATCGCGATTGCGCGCATTCCGCGGCTGCGACAATTGTCGACTTGGCATAACGCGATCATAATGAGTGGCGCAAGCGGTGCAGTCTATTAATGCCGATGGAGATGCATTGGCAGGGCTAAACTTAGGCGCACTCGCGCAGAGCACCTCGCAAGTGGGATGCAGATTTCCCTGCTAGATTACTTTATTTCGGGCCCAGAGGCTGCTCAGGATCAGACTTTGAGCACCACGCTGCTGCAAGTCCATACCATGCAGACTTGGACTCACTAAGTCATTATCGCAAGATTGCCCGTAATTACCTAGTCTCCAAAAAACATGAAAACGATTTAACTTGAGAAGTTTAATTCCGAGTAGAAGAGGTCACCACTTTTCACAGATGCCATAGTTTGATAAACATACAAACAAGTTGTTTCTATTTCTTGCCAAAATTCTTGCTTTTGTCATGGTTTTCCCCCTTATCTCTGATTTTTTCTCGCCACTGGATCCTTGGTCTGCTTCTTGTTCTTTTGCTTTGGGTCCCATTTCCATCATCTTCTTGGGAATCCTTTGATTTTCTATGCGCACGATGTGACAATACCAATTTAATTGTTTCTTTTCTACTTCTTCTACCAGTGGTCTTAGATGTAGGTCGTCTCTTATGTTTTTATTCCTCACCCTGTCTCTTCTTTTCTTCCCCATAGATTTCTAAGATACTTCATCTCTGCTGCAGCCATCATAGACTTATGTTTGTCAAGCATTGTCCACGATTCTGCTCCGTACGAAAGGGTGGGTGTATATATCATTTTGTACAAGTGTATTTTGGTTTTTGTGCTTAATTCCTTCTTTTTTATTAGGGTGTTGTTGATCTGGTGGTGTATTCTGCTCGCCTTGCTTATCCTGTTCCTCGCTGCTTATTCTATCTTTCCGTTCGTACTAATTATTGTTCCCAAATATTTATATTTGTCCACGTATTCTAAATTCTGACCACTTATCCCTATGTTTCGGTTTTTTACCCTTCCTTATTTAGTGACATAGAATTTTGCTTTTATTAGTATTTATCTCCATTGCTTTTTTTTAGCCAACTGTTCCAGATCTTTGGGTTGCTTTGGGCATCATTTATGTGTGTTGCTTGCTACTAGGACAATGGGTTGTAGTACCCCAGTCTTGTGGCTGTTGTTTGTCTCTTTGCCTTCTTTATTATTTGATCTATATAAGTGACAAACAATAGTGGGCTTAGGCTATCGCCTTTTTTACCCTGTTCTTTATTTTGAAGCTCTCTGATGTCGTTTTATTCACTCTAACTGTCCCTAGCACTGTATGGTGTATGATTTTGATGGTTCTTTGTAATTTTGGGTCTGTTTGAAGCCTTTTCAAAGCGTTCCATATGTGTTTAGGGGTACTTTGTCGAAAGCTGCTCTAAGATCTAGGAAGACTAGGTATATATTTTTATTTCTTTCAATTGTTTTCTCTGTCATGGTTCTCAGGGCATATATGTCTGTTTGTTCTTCTAGTTTGTTTTCGATCTATATTGTTAAGAGTTATTCTAATATTTTGGAGTAGATTTTTAGTGTAATCTGTGCTAAACAGATGGCTCTGTAGTTATCGCAATTCGTCGGGTCTCTCTCCTTATGTATTGGTACTATAATATTTCTTTCCCAATCCTGTGGTATTGTGTCCGTATTCCATGCCTGTGGAAATATTTTTCGTATTTTAGGAGCTCTGGTGTTATTACATCCTCCCCGGGTGCTTTTCCGTTTCGCGTTCCTCTTAGAGCGCTATTGATTTTTTTCTTCTACTCTTTCTTCTCTATTTTTTATTGTTTGGTTCTTCTATCTGCGTATCTTTATCTTCTTCTTTGTCAAATTTAACTGAAAAGTACTCCTCCATTGAATTGCCATTCGGAAATAGAGCTAAAGAAGGAGTAAAAATACTGACCAATAGAAAGACAGAGGATATAAAATCAAAAACATAAACCCTGGATAAACTCAGCGACAACAAACACAATTAAAAAAAGAAAAGATTAAAATAAAATTACTAAACGTGAAACACGAAGAAACAAGGAAGAATATAGGAAAACCAATGGGACAAAAAACAAAAAAGTAAAAAAAGGAAGGCTGAAAGAAGGCGAAAAAGCTGCCCACAACAAAGATATGAAAGTTCTATACCATATAATAAGGCAAATTAATAGGAGAAAATGTAAACCGCCAACAAAAAAAGGGGAAAATGGAGAGACATACAAAACAGTTAAGCAAATAATAGAAAAGCGGATGAGATGTTTTACAGGGCCGTACATAAAAACTATCACAACCAAGAAAACTGTTATTGGGATACTGGCGAATGTTAACGCTATAATATGTTGAACCTTTATCTAACTTATGTAGCTGATGCGTGATAAAATTAGAGTTCACTACAGAATGTAGGCCTCTCTTGAATTTAAGGGAGATTTGCAATTAAACGCCACGCTTGCCGGGCGGGTTTGTGAGTGGACAGGGTGTATGGAGGATAAGAGTATGTAGATTGTGGGTAGGATTAAAATTGGGACCCGACTTTTCCAGTGTTAGGAGATGGAGAAAAGTCGAGGCTTGCGTGGGCAGGGTCGCTTCCCTGAAGTAGATCTATCCTCTATCGAGATCACAGAGGAGTATCTACCCGCTACCCTACACTCATTTATAAATACGTGTAAATCATTCCACCTGTCTCTGATATGAATAAGAGATCGTTTTAATAGCACTTCACAACACGCTTCCACTTAAAGGTAGTTGTATGAGCAAAGAAGAAATATGTAGTCACTCCGTACTTAGGACGAGTGTTTTATGAGAGACCAGCGCCATCTATTATGGACTATATGCATTTTCAGATGAACTTTTTTGTTTCTTTTTCTAAGAACATTAAGTACGAAACATCAAAGAGTGCACTAAAGTTGTATATAGTTGTATGTAGACACATTTTTAACGCATTTACGGAGAAGTAGAAAAAGAAAAAAGTCTAAAATGTCATTGAACTAAGTAACAAATAGAACAACTCAAACAGTAAAATATACAAAGAAAAATACAGTAGTTTGGTAACATAAATACTTAATGCAAAATAAAGAGAGACGCAAATAAGTAAACAATGTAAAACAATTTGCAATAACCCAAAATAATAAATACAATTTTTTTGAAGTGGAAATAATAGGTGTATAAATAAGTTCTCAGCTTTTTTCTGCAAAATTAAAGTTTTATTTAAAAACAAACAAAAAGATCTTTAGTATCAAAGTATTCTCCGTTGGCATCGATGATCCTTTTGCCATCTTTCGGCTAGCTTGCGAATTCCCTGGTGATAGAAGCTCACCGGCTTCGAGGCGATAAAGTTATCGATGCATTTTCGGACTTCTTCTTCTGTTTTGAAGTGTGTATTAGTCAAGTGATGCTGGAATGGCCGGAATAAATGATAATCGGAAGGGGCCACGTCTGGGCTATACGTCGCATGTGGGAGAAGTTCCCAGCCTAATGCGTCTGCAGCTCATCCGTGTCAAATGTTTGAGGGCGTCCAGCGAGTGGTTGATCTTCAAGACTAAACTCTCCTCCGCGAAATCTTTGGTACCTCTTTTTGCACGTTACAGCATTCTCACTATATGCAGCACAAATCATTTCGGTTGCTTCAGCAGCGTTTTTCTTAAGATGAAACGCGAAGGGGATAGAAAATCGAATATGCTCTTTTGTGATTGCCATCGTGAACACAGCTGATTATTGAGGTTATGTGCATCAAACGCCAAATTGCATGATGTTTCGGAAGACCAAATGTCATTGCTTTAAAACCGCGAGAAGGCGGACTAATACGTTACATGTAAACGGTGATTTGCGTTCTGTGAAATCTAAAGCTGAGAACTTATACACCTATTAGATTAACTATTAAAAAAATTAATAAATCAATAGTTATATCGTATCTCTATATCTGGATAAATAAAAAATATATTAAAACTATTATTTTTAATTTACTGAAGCACCATAACACACCAAGTTATTAAATCTCTGTCCTCCAATTTTTTAGTGGTTTAAACAAATGATAATTGCAGGACGATAAGTCCGCACTGTAAAGTGCTTCAGTGCAGTTCAGAACAAACCTCCAACTTTTTGTCGAGTTTGGGGAGCTGTATGTGAATAGGCATTGCCGTAAAGCATTGATGAATACTTGAGCATTGCTGCTGCTTATTAGGAGTCCAAAAGAAGGTTCAGCGACAATTGCTTCGCGTCATCTTCGAGAATGCGAATATTATTCGCAGCACGTTAGTCCTCGGACGACGGCGATAACCTTAATTTTTTAGGCTTCTTGTTCTCCCAAAAATTGTTATCGCTACGCGTACACTTGAGTCTTCTTAACTTAAGGGTATTGTCTTTGAACTTTGCCTTAAAATGGTTTCCTACCCTCTGTCGTGAAATTTGATAATAAACAGTTGCGTAACAAACAAAAATACGTTTTGCTCTAATATCGTAATACTAATTAAAAAAGCGGTAGTGCGGGGTATCTTACGGAAAGAATTACTGCAATTGACAATGTTTAGAAGCCACGCCCCTATCTGTTTACGTCATGGCGCGTAAAAAACTTGGTTTATATTTCATTCGCTCACGTATCGCAACATTTGCGTGTATTTATTTTTAACATCCGAGACTTCAACCAAAGTATTGATGTGAATCAATTTTATCACTTCTAGGTCATAAATCTCTATTTTAAATTGTTGGTTATTGCGTATGTTAAAGTTTAAACAAATGATAATTGCAGGGCCATAAGTCTGCATTGTGGAGCCTCAGTGTCGCCTAAACAAATCCCCATTTATTTGTTAAATTTGAGCAACTTGCAAAGCAGTAGCGATTGCTTGAGCATTCCTTAGCAAATGTTAATCGGTGGTCTTCTTCGAGAAGACGACGAACAATGCAAATATTCTTCGAAGTCACGCTAGCCCTCTTGTCAACTGCCTGTCGTCCTCTCAAAAATGGTTTTTGCCACGCGTACGTTTGAGAATTTTTAAGGGACATCCTGGGCTATGCTTAAATTTTTTTTCAAAATTTCGGTTTATATTATGTACAACAATCAGAGGTTGTACCCCGTAGGACGTTTTAAGACTAATCCACATAAAGACTGCATCTTAAAATTTATTTGCACGCCTTATTGTATGACAGCTTAGAGCCGCTCTGCGATAATTAAGATAGACGACGCTTTGCATTTTTGGGGGATAGAAACGCACAGTCAGGCTTTTAACAATTTTTTATGTCTTTGGGATTTACTTGAGATATTCAATCACCATTGAGACAGTAGAAAATGTTGGCCAAATCCATCAGCCCTCTAGCAACTATGAAATTGGTAACAAGATCGACCGAAAGACCTTTACAATAAATATTAATACGCGACGCGTTGTTCATGTCGCTAAAATGACAAAATCTTTGACTAAAACATCACAGCGGCTGTCCCATATCTGTCTTACTCAACTAACACGGTCCCCGGTTAAGTTACATTGTTTTGTAAAATTATACCAAACATCTAAACTGATTCACAAGTCTCATTAAAAAAATTTCAGTAAATCTGAAAACCCTCCGATCTATTATGTATAGATCATAACAAGAAAAGTAAAAGAGCAAAATGGGGAGAACATCAAGTGTGTCCAAATCGTAGAGAAAGATTTGAATAACAAAAAGTGACAAAATTATTTTTTTAATTATTACATTTTCTGTTGAAGTTTATACTAAGGGCTATACAGGAAAAAATGTACTTTGCACTTTGGTTTTGGGCAAAAATTATCTGGAGATCTAACAAAGGGTGTACAAAGAATTCTCCGCCGTTTTCTATCAAAAATTGCGCATTTATTGTAAAAGAACGGAACCTTATTTTTTATTCAAAGTATTGTCCATCGCTAGCCACTACTTTTTCCCATCTTTCTGGCAGCATACGGAAACCGCGTCGGAAGAACGCTTCGTCTTTTGAGGCTATCCACGATTCGACCCAATTTTTGATATCTTTCTATGGCGTAAAGTGCTGCTCAGACAGGTCATGTGCCATCGATCGGAACAAGTGATAATCGAAAGGGGTAATGTCTGGTGAATACGGCGGGTGGGGTAGGACTTCCCAATTGAGTGTTTCCAAGTAGGTTTTGACCAGCGCCGCAGTATGTGGACGAGCATTATCATGCAGGAGAATAATTTTGTCGTGTCTGGTATAGTAGTGAGCGCGTTTTTCCTTGAGTACTCGACTCAGTCTCATCAATTGTGGTCGGTAGAAAATCCCAATAATGGTTTCGTTCGGTTTGAACAACTCTTAATACACGACACCAAGCTGATCCCATCAAATACATAGCATGAGTTTTTTCCCATGAATATTCCGCTTGGCTGTCGATGTTGAAGCATGGCCACGTGGTCCCCATGATTTCATTTTCTTTGGGTTATCATAGTGGATCAATTTTTCACCACCAGTGACTATACGATGCAAAAAAACCTTTAATTTATGCTTGGCAACCAGCATTTCACATGGGCAAAATCGGTGTTCAACGTTTCTCGGCTTCAGTTCATATGGAACCCAATTCCCTTGCGTTTGAATCATTTCCAACGATTTTAGACAATGTGAAATTGCTTGTTGAGTCACTGCTAATGTAAGTACAAGTTTTTCTTGCGTTTGGCAGGAATATTCCTCCAATAATGCTTCCAATTCCGCGTCTTCGTACACTTTCGGCCTTCCGCTACGTTCTTTGCCTTCGACGTCAAACTCACCGTTCACGACAACTTAGCTCACTTAAAGCAGCCTCACCATATGGTTCTACAAGCAATCCATGCGCCTCAGCTGCAGATTTCTTCAAATTAAAGATGTAAATCAAAAGTTCCTGCAAATGACGCTTCTTCGGCTCAAAACTCGATATTTTCGTACGAAAAAAATCTGATACAAAATCGCTAATATTTTAAGGTTATGTATCTGACAATTTCAACCATAACTTACTGGTGGGGCTACCTTTTGTCAAACGGCGGAGACTTATTTGTACTCCCTTTAATTTTAATTAAAAAATTGGCAAGAAAAAACGTAGTTCGGGATGTTTAGACAATACTTAAAATAATGAACATAGGAAGAATAAAATGGATTTCCAAGAGAAAAAATCAGCTACAGATTAGAAGAGCAAACTTCAAATGATCTCAAGAAATATCTCGATAATAGAGAAATTCAGCCCAGTCAAACCTTTCAAAGAGAAGTTTCTTATAATAGGCTAGCCACCAATAGTAAATATTGACAAAAAAAGTTTAAGGAAGGCGCATTAAGGCAAAGTCAAAATTCACCGTGGATGAAAATAATAATCAAGAAAATTGTCCATGCTGTCGTCTAGAAGCATAATGTAACCCAAGCTGAGAAAGTTTCATTAAATTTGGAATAAAAGTTTCCGAGGCCAAAAGCCACTTAGGTACTTCCTAAGCTAAGCCTAGTACGAAGGTTTTTAGAACAAGGGGGGAGATTTAAACCAATTGCAGTAACAGTTAAATCAAAAGTTATACCTATATATTGGACACTAAGAAATGTTTACCAAATTTCAAAGTCAACTAGAATAAAATGTGTTTTTGTGGGCTTTTCACATCCACTGTTTTTGGACGGCCAGAAAATTTCTTGGTTGCTAGTTTTGAAAGCTTCTCTTGCGCTTTTACAGAGTAAATTGTTATGTTGTAATAAGTTATAAAAATTAGCAAAATAAACTGCCAGACAATTTAGCAATGCGTTTTTATCTCTTATTTTGGTCGTGTTATGGCTAATTGGAAAGCAAACATTATTTGTGACCCCGTCGATACATATCTACGTAATAATTTAACTGTACAGAAACTCAAATACACAAGTTAAAATTAGTATACGAAAAACAATTGTTGAATAATTAGAAAGCTTTATCAGGCTTGCATAGTTTAATTTCAAATAGCAATTAACGAGTGTCCTCAAATTATCGAACGCAGCGATATCATTCTACAAAATTCCTATTGCGTAAATTGTACAAATTTAATACGTAACATATATGTGTAAATGACTTTAAAAATCAAGGTCAAATGTTTACTTAAAAAGTAAACATTCTTTATAAACCGCAATGTAAATAAAGCATTTGTCAAAATACGACAATAAACTTGTATGAGCGGTTATATGGCTAAATCTACCTCCACATCGGTCAGGTTCGAATTCTGTGGAGGAATAAAAATTGTTGCTATTTCTTGAACTTATTTTTTGTATAAGTTAACATAAACCACTATAAAGTTGCCTACATTTTATATAAGAAAGACGACATCCCTACAGGCTATGTTAAATTAACCAGTAAACGATAATAATTCTGATACTAATAAAAATAACCCAAAGGTAGATTTAGATATAAAACAATTTTTAGCGCACAAAAATTACGTTAATAGTAAAACTAGTTACCTTTAGAAAAGTCCTGTCAGTTGGGTTGTCTATAGAACAAGCAAATTGAAATATAAAATTTTACATCGCATTAACGTTTAAATTTACTGTTATGCAAAATAATAAAAAACCCTAAATTTAAAAAATATAATTTTGTTAGTAAATAACACAGACATAAAATTATTAGCATTGCCTACTGTTATATAATATATACAGTTTCCGTGCACACCCTGTATAAAAATTGTTAAATTTGAATAATGCATATAACCCAAAGTCTATTCCTTGGTTTAATATAGTTGGAATATAAAACAACGATCATGCTGAGGCTTTACTTTACAAGAGTACGGCCTGCTGAGCTGTCGTCTAGACATTTCTGGTGAGTCGTGCCTTCAACAACCGCATTGATACCCCTTGCTTGAATTGACGTAGGTACTCAATTACTTTTACTGACGAATTAAGACATTGTCAAGCTTCAGGAGCCCAGAATCCAACATGGGTTCATCCAGGTTACAATCAAGAGCTGTGATCGTTTTACCACGACTTGGCTCAGATAAAATAAAGACAAACAACATAAATTACAGATGGCAAGTTAAATATAAAACAAAATTATTTTTTTAAAGTATTGAAGCATCATAAGGGAACTATCATACAGTCATTTTCCTTAATAATCCTCGGACTTAAAAATTGTTTTTTTCCAGCGCATAGGCCGTTTTTTAATTCTGCGATCGTAAAATGAAGGTGGTTGTGACAATAACTATAAACGAACGCCCTCTATCCTCCAAGAGCTTCTTTTTATTATTTATTCCGACCTAAGAAGCAATTTCAGTAACTGTTAATTAGGGAGTCATTCTTAAGACCGAAAACAATGCGAATATTCTTCTTAGTCACGTTGATTCTCGGGCGACGCCCCCTCCCCCAAAAATTGTTAATAACACACGTGCACTTGAGTCTTCTTAAGAATGCTGTCTCCCTCTATCGTGGGAAACAATAAAAATGAGAAGAATATCAACGTTTGCACACACACAGACACACAGACAAGATCGTGATCGCACAAGAGTAGAAATAAAAAGCAATTTAAAAAAGTGAACGAGGAAAAGCATGTATACAAATACAAAAATACAAATGATAAAGAAGAAAATTTAAAAAATTGAATGGAGGAAATGAAAACGAAAAATTTAAAGCAATATTTTTTTAACAAATTAAATTAGGCAATTCCTTTAGCATAAATTGCTTAGAGGCAAGATCTTAATCCGCGCTTCCAGCAGCGCCGCAGAGTAGTCGCCGAACTGAGAATGCGCTTTACGGTTTATAATTTAATAAAGCTCTACGCGGCTTAGCGTGTGCAGCACTAACTTCGTTGGTTTGAAGTAAACTTGATGGCTCTTTGTAACTTGGGTTTCATTACCCTGGTGCAATAAGTTAAGTTTGATGGCTAATATCCGACAATAAGCCCTGTTACGCTTCTACCGCGCAAGAGGTGCATCTAATGAATGTTAAATTAGACGGAACTAACTTAATCTAGAGCATACTGCAGAAAAACTGAATTTACAGGAATAAAAAATCTGAATAATTCAACTAAACAATATATGCAATTTGATTTCTTAATGAAATTGACAATAAATGACATATTAGTTCAGCCAATTTGTTTTACATCATTTGCTAGTACCATACTGCAGTGATTTAGCCTTCTCCTCTCCTCCTCTCTCAAGCGTCGAAACATACACATGTTGTAATGCATTATAGCTAAAGATGGTTCTGTTAACTCGAAAAGTACATAATTTTATTTTCGTTGTTCGGAGCGCTGATTAATGTCTTCTTAAACTGTGATATTTTTACAGTCAAAAATATATAAGGATGATTTTATGCGCCATCTGTATATTTTAATAAAAATTAATCCTTTATGTGTTTATAGAGAACGAACATGGCATTTTTTAAAATGATTATCATTAACTCAATGAACACATAGAACCTCGCTTATACAAGACCTTCATTATGAGACGCAAAGGATAAATAATTTTTTTCATTGTAATGATCAATAAATAGAGTTCAGTGCATTCTATTATAAAAGTGACTACCTTCACTAAGGATGGTCATTTCAACCCTTTTCCTGAAAATCTCAATTGCAGCTTTTGTGATACGATTCTTGAATTTGTCGATGAACTGGGGTTTGTTCCGATAAGATAACCCCATAAGAAGAAATCACATGGGTTTAAATGAAGGGAATTTAGGAGCTACTCGATGCCACCTTCTATCTTACGAGGGGCGTCCAGACTTATGATCCTCTTTCCAAAGATCTCTGTAAGAATGTCAAAGATGCTTTGATTCCGATATGTGGTGGCTCCATCTTGCTGAAACCAGTATTGATTGACATGTGTTTTGTCTTTCACAACTTGGAATTAATTTTTCGAGATCTTGTGTGCGACAAACTTCTTCATATATTTATTTTATGAGAAACAATGGACCGACAATTCCATGGCGAAAAATTGCACACCATACACTAACTTTTTCTTGGTGCAATCGACGAACTTCGGTCAAATGTGGATTTTTCGGTACCCCGATGTCGGTAATTTTGTTTGTTGACATAGCCATCTAGTTGAAAATAGACCAAATGGACGTACTTTATGTCCATCTTTTTAGTCCAAACCATCTTCATGATCACTTTTGCAATATTGACCTCGGTCAGAGGCGTTTGCAATTGAATATTATACACAAATATATTCAATTTTTGATGAGGATAGTGTGCATAGAGCCCACTCACACCAAGTCTCGGGAGTGGTCACAGTGACTGATCTGCCCGTTCTTGACAAACTGTCATTTAGTGCACTTCCTGTCTTCTCAAACTTTGCAATCAGTCTATTATAACATAAATAGACAATTTAATTATACAGTAAATTTTATCGTTATATTTTTACCCTTTTTCAGTTGAATAGTTGGTTTTGGCCGACGCCACATTCAGTGTTGACCTAAACTCCAAATATTGATCTAGCTATAGCTAACGTCAAAATAAAATTAGCTGAAAATTTGGTAATAATAAACTTTTGCGTGACATAATGAAGGCCCTATGCAATTGTAAATCGGGTCGCTATTATTACATATAAAATTAAATGACAATACAATCAGGTCAGCACAGTAAATTTAATAATAGTGTTTGAGGACCCTTCTGTAAAATTAATAGTTCGGTAAAAAAAATCTAAAAGGATTAATAATAAAGAATCACAAGGAAACACTACTAATTTTAACTACTTTGGAGAATACAATCAGTGACTATCGTCGGAATAAAAAAATAATATGTGAGGATAATTTTGAATGATAAATTCGTATAGAATTTAGATCCAACAATATTTGACTCAAAGAAATTTTGCAAATAAAATATTCAAGGATAAACAAAGCGATACCAAGCAAATACATTTTACTGAAAAAGCCTATTTTTCTCTAGATGGGTATATAAATCAGCAAAACTTTTACTTTTCGGATAGCAATAGACTCTAATTGTGTATTATGCGACTACTCCATCCTAAAAAGGTCAGTGTATGTTGCACAATATCCTATGATGAGATTATAAGTCCGATATTCTCAACAAAGACTGCCTATCGCAAAGAGGTTTTAGAGAAATTCATTCTTATCGCTCAACGAGTTATAATCCAGTTATACCAAGCCATTGCATATCAAACCAAAGAAAACCTGGTTCTCATGACTTTGGATGCAAAACCGAAAACCGAAAGAGAATTTAATTTACTTGATCTGAATCCTTGGATCTCTTTTCTATAGGCTTTTCTTAAGGATCGGGTAGTAGAAATTAAAATCGATGAACTTTCTGATAAAATGCGTCACTGTACAGTAATGACATTTGATCACAAATAAAGAGAACACTGAGAATCTTGTACATTAATTGTCACTACCAAAATCATTTGAATTGATTATCAAGCAAATTTTCAATAAAAAAATTTCATAGACTTTTGGCGGACTGCATTTAGTTTTGGCCTAGGCGACAAAGTGGTCACCTCAAGGAGTAGCATTTTAGATCAGTATTAGACAAAATTTAAAACCTATGAACTGAATTACTTTGTCAGTGCAAGACGCGATTATTCTTATGTATTTTGTTTCCACCATTTAATCGCTTCCTTACATAAGATTAGGATCGTTGGTGTTCTATTGGTTTGGATTAAAGGAGTGTTGTCAGCATCTTTTCCTTGGACCCATACTATTCCTGTTTGGTACAAAAGTTTTGTCTTTTGAGAAAAAAGCAACCAATTTTATTAGTGCAAAATAAACCCCTTTCCCTGTATGCAATTCCCATAATGGTCTTCAATACGGATAAAATTTACAAAGTAGTCAAAACCGCTTACCTAAAATTAAATTTTATTTTTCTAACGACCTTCTAAACACTCTTAAGTAAGAAAAATTGATAACGTTTTCCATCGTAATAAAAAGCATGATAGGATGGCAATTCTACTGAAATGTGATTATATATTTTTTCTATTAGCTCAAATAGCCTTTACCGTCTTGTGTTTTGCAAACCTAGACTTTCAATAGAGGAGAGTAATTGGTATAGCCTCTAGTGGTAGTTTCCATTGCTTTATCCAGATAAAACCACTCAGATGTCACTTAACGGCTCTCAGTGCTCAAATAGCGTTGTTACTAATAGCAAGGTCTGTCTTCCAAATTATTTTACCTTTCTTTTTTCATGTTTTAATTTGTTAAAATGAGATATTTTAATGTAACTTTATAATTTGTTACAGTTAGCCCTGGCAGATAGCAATCTGACATTAAAAAGTTAAAATAAACATATAAGACTGTGCTACCATATATACACTATGTTCACTTCAAACGTGAAAAATAAGTTGCAAACCTGACTGCAATATCGTTCGCAATTTAATTTTTTTTTTAACATCTTATAAACAAACGAGAATATCTGTTTTTATAGCTATTTGTAACTATTTTGTTTGCATACTAGACTTTGAATGATTATAGTATGTTGTTTTTTTTTTGCAACTGTATCTTTAGTACCAAATTAGCATCACTCGAAAGTACCATGAACCAATATTCTCAATTAAAGATTTTTGCAAAACTCTGAATAAGGTTCTATAGTTGACCATAGTCTTTCCAAATAGATATACTTTTGAATCTGCAAAAAGGCCAGTATAGCAACTGCCTCAATTTGCAAATATAATATTTCCCCAATTAGGAAATTTTTCCTTTTTGCTTATTACGGCTCTTCCGTAAAAATAGATTTCTATCTCCTTTGACACATGTTTCAAGCATCTTACATTCCCACAGCATCGTAGAAAATCTGCTGATCTTCATTTTTTTCTATTATTTTTCTTTTCTCACGCACTGTCATTATTATTCCTAGTTTAAAATTATTTTTATCATGTTTCTACCTGACTATGCCACTTTTATAATCCCTATAGTATGTATTTTATGCATTTTTGTTGTTATTGTTGCCCAAGCTCCCTCCTACGCATTATAGTTGGTATTAACATAATTTATCAAACGCCACTGTCAGGCAAAAACAATGTCCAAAACTAATAATTTATATTTTTTGAATTCTAGAACCTATAGAAAGCATTCAAATGTACACTACGCATAAGAAAATTACTGAGGGCAAGAAGTAGCTCAAAATTAACCTTAACGAGTCGACCAAGGACCAGTATGGCTGACGAGAATGTTTTATTTGTTTGCCTTCTTAAGGATGGCTGAAATTTACATTTCGAAAAATGTCCACCAAATAGACTCATCGTTTTATCGCTGAAGATTACAAACAGAAGAACTTAACCGGTTGAAGAGAAGGCTTTTTTGGATCAGATTGTTGCCTAAGAAATTTGAGTACACCATTACACCCCGAATTCCAAAACGGCCAGTATAGAGTAGCAATGTAAGAAATAATCTGCGCTTCAAAGCCAAAACTTGGCTGGATTCCTGTACGTTGTGATTTCAAAGAAATTTGATATATCAATTTTCTCTAAACACTTTGGGAAAGTTTCAGGCTTAATTTAAAGAGACTATACTGGTATGATACGCAATGATTAAACAATAAAAAAATCTCTGCAACAGGTTTGCAATTGTCAAGTTCATTGGCTTTTCGTGTGTTTTATCATCAGTCTGATCAAGTTACTTATATAATTAATACCAATTATCTTTCGGTATTGTGATAATCGTTCTACAAAAATTACCTAATTTGAATTGCACAAAATAGTCACATGAATAGAGATACTAAGCTTTACCGTATTATATGTGTGATGAATGTAGTATATTTATAAAGAGCTAATATAAAAATGATAACACTAAGAAAGTTCACAACCGCCCACATTCAAAAAAAAATTGTTGCTGGAAACCTTCAGAAAGGCATCGAGGCGGGAAGAAAATTCTGGTGCACATATGAAGTCTCCCCTAGTTTGAAGAACTTTACCGTCGTTAAAGACAAAAATAAATACGCTGCCGGTTTCGAAAATTCTTTTGCTCAACCGCTTTGAAGTTGTGAAATAAGAAGACTGAAAATACAGATGGATCACTAGTCAGAATCAATTTCTACAAAACCATTTTTTATCGTCCGGCTGATTGAAGTTCAGAGCAAGGCAAGTGAATTCTACAAAAGCAAAACATCTCATAGATTTTATAAAAATGACCTTTACAGTTATATAATAGAAAAAATTGGTAATATTTCGTTAGGGATTTACTCGGTACTCTTGAAGAAGCCCTATGGATAGTAATATGAAGAGTGCCAATAATTTTCAAAAACTATTTGCCAATGTTGTTTTAATTAGAGTTTTGTGGTCACATTGTCGCGTTAAATGCTCGAGTCATCACCATATTGGATACTATGTTAAAAATATATCTTTGCTGTCTGCTTAAAAAATGTGTAACCAGCCACTTCTTCATTTTCTTTTCCACCAACTACGTCCTCATTAGAAAAGAAAGAAGCCTTCTATATGGGGATTAAGAAAGAGGATCTGAGTTTCACATTTTGAAGCAAAGTTCAAAACAGTGACTGTCAAAGTCAAAACTAAGATTGGGATACTCTGAAAGAGAAATCTAAAAATCCAGACGTAGAAGCAAACTTAAGTTCGACATTGATGCAACATTAGCCATAATATAAAATTGGTGAGAAGCGTGATAGTGGTGCAGGCGGATGCCGAAAAAGCAGGAGTCACATTTGTGATTATGTGAAAAACACAAGAGATCCACCTTGGACAAGCCGAGCTCACAGATTAGAGCATAATTTTCCATTGCTAATTGATAGCTATCCAGAATTGGCCGAGATACGTTGCCAAGCACAGAACAGTCATCCCAAAACGTGCTGTAATATCTCAAATAAAGTCAGTGTTGTCGGCCGATTCTAACAGGCCAAGGCGCACGCCAACACTCCGGAGAACGAGCGTGCAAACTGGCCAAAGAAACAGCGGCAGAAACAGTACCTCCAATTTCCAAGACGGTTCGAATAGAGCTCGTAAAAACCGGTTGCGAGCTAGGACGAGAGCAACATGGGGGGTGACAATGACGAGGCGACATACGTGGATATTCATCACCGCAGTTCATACATCGCAACAAGCGGAAAAGTACCTTAACCGGTATACCGTTCAGCTTAGCACTGGGTATGGCAACTTCCCGCCCTATTTTGTTAGAATCCAGAAGCTGAAAGAGGATCAAAACAAATGGGTATGTGAAGAAGTTCACAACATCATGCACAATCACAAAAAAATTATAGAAAATCTTGTAGTTAAAGGAAAATGCATCGAAGACAATGAAAAGTGGAATTAGCAACATAAGTGAAGACCATCGACAAAAACGCAACAGAAATGTCAATTTGATATAGTAGTAAAAGTGGAAATTGAATTGTTGATGATGTACTAAGATCGGTTTTATATAGCGTTAAGTAAATAAAGGCAGATATATAATACAACGAAACAAAGAACTAAAAAATTTAAGACAAAAGTTTGCCTAAGTGATACGTATCATCTGAATAATTCTGAATAGAAGCCATAAAAAAACAAGTAAAAAATTAAATGAACAAGAAAGAGAGAAATATAAAGTGCTCCTAGTGAATGTCTGTCTAAGTATTAACCAAGAAGAAAAAGCCTGAAATCTTTAAGTTCTCTGCAAAATCTGAACCTCACTACCTATGCAGTAGAAAGCAGCACTAAAATACATCAGAAAACTGTGATATACCTAATAGATAACTCAAATGAAACAAAGAAGCTTGAAACTATAAACAGAAGTTATGCAGAAACATAGCAAAGAAACAGCCGCGACAAATTTTCTAAAACAACAACACTTTTGGTGGTTTTCTATCTTTTGCTTTGTTATTACCAAGATCATTTTTGTAAAAATAAGAACCACAGAAAAACCCCAACGATCCACTATCAAAAACTCGAAAAATGCGAAAAGAAGAACTTTGATACATTGAAATACTAAGTCATTATAGAGGTAAACTAAAAGACAGGGTGGCCCAGTTATAGGCAATCCTACTAAATCTTAATGATAAATCTGCAAAAATAAAACCAACAAGAGTTCTACAAAAAGTATTGTTGTTTTAGAAAGATAGTTATGATTTTTCCTTTTTATGTTGTTCTTCATGTCTTCATATGACTCAAGTTTGGATCAAAGTTCCATTGTTTCATTTAGATCATTTCTTAAGTTGTTTTGTATTGATTTAGCTGTCAGATAGGTTTTATTGCCGCTTTAGATAGTGAGGTTTAGGTTTTGCTGAAAGCTTAAAGCCTTTGGGCGTTTTGTTCTTGAACTCAGACAGATGGATACTATAGCGCACTTTGTGCTTTTTTCTTTTTTATTTGCTAAATTTTTTATTTGGTTTTTTATTGAATACTCATCGACTACCTCTAAGTGATTCTGTTCGTGTTGTTTTAGAAAATACGACCATTTTCCTTTAGGTCTTCCAGTTCCTTAATTTTACTATATCAGCACGTCTTCTACAGCTCAATTGCCAGTTTTGGTACTGTAATCCCAATCAAATTGACATTTCAGGCTCCTTTTGTCAGTGACCTCCTCTTGTGACGTCACTTTTGTTTTTAATCCCACTTTTTCACTGTCTTCTTGTAATGCTATTATTTTATAAGAAACTTTATTTGTATATTAGTCGTTCTCTAAGTCGAATGCCATCACCATTTTTTTTGTTACCCTTACATTTGTTAATTTTAAATGAGCTTAATCAAACCTGCTTCTGAATCAACACTTGCTACGCCAAAATCGACATGACAACGGCACGTGGCGCTATTTGTTAAAGAGAGAATTTTTTATTTTTTTATCCAAGTTTTAGATTAGGTTGCCTTATAGTACTACACTTTCAATGGTTAAATTTATTTTTGTCTTGTTCGCAAGGTTACAAAAAGCCATATAAGTTAAGATTTATGTTACGCCTTACTTCGAAAAATAGCTTTCCTCGGGAAATAATAAATAAAGCCGTAAAGCCAAGCAAAGCCGGCGCCTTAATAAATTTCTAGTCAGCCAAACACTGGTTTTGATGTCTAAACTTGTCCTTCGACAGTTCTCACCTCCGTTATATCTGTTATAGCCGCAAATTTATGATATATTCGTGGAGAACAAGGGAAAACCACGAAAATCGAAGTCCTCCTAATGTTTGACCAATTCTACGCAAAGAAACCGACTGATACCCTATATTTGTCTATACGTAATTGCTCGCACCGTTTCGCGAATATAGCACTCGCACACTCCCCCGCTCATGATAAGGGTCCTCTGCTTTGGCCCTAGTCTCCTTCTACGCATTGCTGATCATATAGATGTGCATAACGTAACTTTCCCACACGCGCATATGTTTTGGTCTGATGAGATAGGATCCGAAATTGCCATGTTCCAGTGATGAGCTGGACGGTGTGCCATTTAAATTACATGTGCTGCCCCGTTTTCCAACTTGCTCTCCGTAGCTCATAACCGGTTCTTCACTAGCCCTGCTACAACCGTTTCAAAAATCAGCAGTTCTGCTCTTGTCGCAGCTTTTTGGTTCACACGCATGTGCGCCTCGGTCCAATAAATCTCGATCTCAGCCATGGCATCTTTTAAAAGCTCCAAATCTCAACTTGCAAATCCGTCGGCGCCTCATACATCTGAGATTTTTTAACGCATCCTGAGACGTCTACTTTGCGCTTGTCGATGTGTCTGAGGCATTCTCGAATGGTTATTAGGTCTCAATGCAAAATGGTACTCAAATCTGTGAGCTCGGCTTGTTCATGTTGGATCTTCTGTTCTCTTCGCATGATCACGAATGCGGCTCCTGCTCTCCTGATGTACGCAACGCCACTTTTGCCTCTGCCTACCATCTTTATATTAAGGCTAACGCCGTTCTAATATATTGCGACTGTAATTGTCAGGTGAAAAGCAAAAAACGCCTTCATTAGGTCTTTGCCAACGCGTACGATGGGGTTGGTTCACATGGTTTGTTCTTCTCTACGTGCACATTTTATAAATATGTAAAAATCATTACTGAAAAATTTAACATAGGCCACGGGCCACAATATAGCCAAGTTAATATCCCTCTTAATCTGACATAGTTGGTTGCACCTCTCTTTAAATGAAAACTTGTAGAAAACATAATTTAATTCGTGCTGACAAAGAATTGAATATCACAAATTCTGGAATCCACTATCTATTGTACCAGCACACTCTGCGTAATATCCTTTACAAATTTTAAATGAAGGTTGACGCTGCCTCAATGAGTTGCTCTTTCAGGTAACCACCTCGTCGCCTAATCGCTAAAGGTTATGCAGAACTTTTAAGATAATTCATAAAGAATGGACCATTTATATAGTCAGACCTTTTTACCTAGTAATTTTTGATTTACGAGACTAAAAATTAAAAACATGAAGAATGAGATTTGGACTCACTGGATGTTGGCAATGTGACGATAGACTTGCCCGACTAAACGCGTTGTCATAATAAGTGTCAACATTTACCAGTTTTGACTTTATTCTTCTTTAGAGCCCTTGAAAACCTTAAAAGACTGTGGTCATCACCTTACCAACCGGTAAAATGCTATTTGTCTTCTTTATCGCTTTCAATCATCTCTTTTCACTGTTATGTAGTTGTGGATCCATCAAATAATTGCAAGAATTTCTTTGGATTGAGGTTAAACAATGGCAAACACTGCGTTTTTGTTGTATGACCAAGAATCGTAGCGTCCATCTTGCAGACATATGAAATTTTTCATGTAGACGAGGTGTTTGCCATATCAGTAATCTCGAGTACACTTATTAAAAGTCTTCCATATCAATACTATGACTTTATCTTCGGTACCTTTAAATTTATTTATCCAGAAATAGTTTTTAATTTTTTTCAATTTCATCCTAACTTGAGTAACCGTTTGGTATAGTGGTAAGGCTTTAACGTCCCGCATGGGAGCACGGCCTGCGAACTGAGAGGTTAAAGTTCTCATATGTTCTCTTTCTCTGCCCGGTAGTCGCGCACAATCTCTGATGCGGGGCGATGTGACAAGCACCACGCCTTAGACGACCGCTATTACTACCCTTTGTTCGAGTAAACGCAGGTACTCAATTATTTTCAGTGACTGAGTAGACGACAGTCATCAGAGAGCTCCAGGAATGAACCCGGGTTCGTCCACATCGCAGCCCGCGCCTCAACAATTGGACCACGCTGAGTAACCATTTTTTTAAGTTTTTATTACTCTACTTCATTCTTCTGACAACGTTTGTATATGATGATAGTCGTTTGTTGGCATTATTTAACACAGCAAGTAACGGTTTCCTAACGGATGCTGACGTCATCGCGGCAAACAATTTTAAAATTAAATTATTTGCATTTATTTAACACTTAACGAAATTAAAAACTATTCTAAACTGCCGGTTTTCAAATCTTCTACATTTAAGACAGCTATTTTAAGATGTGAGTTTAAAAGTCCTGTATCAGCACGACAATTTTCATTTCAGAAAACTTCATTGCCATTTCAGGTATGACTAGATAAGGCTTAATTATTTTAACTGCCACCCTGAAAGCCGTTCATCCTTTTAATTCCTGACAGTAAAGTTGAGCGTTCAATCAAGCGGCGAGCTAGTCGCAAAGCCATATTGTTTGGAGCATCTCGCTCCAGCACAGGAAGTGCGGCCAGTTTTCGGCTATACTTAGCCGGCTGCTCCGGTTAAATAAAAATAGCCGTGCATTGCACGGAAAATGGGAAAATTGGAAAGCCGCGCGTTTCCCGCAGGCGCCACTCGGCCGACGCCTGTCAACTAAATTAGGCATCCGCGACAATATTACGTGCACCGCTAAAATCTGCAGCTGCCGCACCAAAGTTTATTTGTCACGTGGCTCGCAAGCATCCGCGCTGCGCAGTGCTCGCGATTTTTGGTGATCAGAAAGACGGAAAAATTGCAGCCCGGGAATGCGAGGACGTCAGCCTCTCTGCTCGGGCGAAATAATCGAGACATCAATAAAGTGTTTATCGAGACTCGGCACTTAAAATAACTTCAAAATGCGCAGGGCAATAAAGTTGAGCCGGTACAAATGAACTGTGATCAGTACAAGAAATGATGCATCTATTAAATTGTTATAATTTATTAACTGTAGCAGCTCACAATGAAACAAATAAAAATCATGTAAAAGTAAATATAAAGAGTGGAGAGAGCGAGAGAAAGTTCGGTATTACAATCCTCTTCTTGACCAGAAGTTATTTTACCAAAAAAATGTCAAAATGGATTATTGCTATGATCAGAATGTTTAATATTCAATCAGAAATCGTAAAAATAGTTTTATTATTTTTTACAGCAAAACGAAACTGCACGTAAAATGGGAAAGACAGCATAAATGTTCTTGTTTTTATCGTAACTCGGTGACAAAATAACGAAAAAACCTTTTGGCAGGCTTATCTTTGCAAGTAAAAGAGCTTCGCGCTGTTTGACAAGGTTTTCTCATCGCTTGTGCCGTATAAGACAGCACGTTGCGATCAAAAGCTGAGTTTCCCATTTTACGTGCAGTTCTGTAATTACGGCCCATGGGAGAACTAGACAATTATCACCATTTATTTAAAAGGTTATTAGCCGTTCTTAAAAGGGACTTTCAAGCTAGCTAACCAATAACAAAGAGGGGATAAATGTTTCATTATTTTTGTTTTATGAGCTGGTTTTCTATTTTTTATATTTAGTGCAAAATTTATTAGAAAGTTTATATCGCTGCCCCCACACACCGGGGAATTGTGACGGCCTTAATCACCCCACGATTTAATTTTACAAAAAATGTGATTATTATGCCGCTTGTTTTAAATCTATACAGGATTCTGACAAATTTCTTGTCTGCTTTGGGAAGCTTTAAGGCCACACTTCCCGTTGCTTTGAGTGCTGCACCTACAAAGCACTTAGTCTCATTATTTAATGGCCACACTTCCTATATAATTTGATTAGCTCTAATTTTAAATAATTTGTAATCAAATTATTCTGGCAAACTTTTATTGCATTAAAAGCAGTTTTTTGTTGCCATTTCCTAATATGTAAATATCTTGAACAAATTAATAAAAACAAACTATTCAAACAGCATATTTTCGTTTAAAATTAACTTGATTCGAAATGCCACTTGAGGCTAGCATAAAAATTAAATAAAATTAAATAACCCTGTTAGAAAAAATAAGAAACTGCATATAAGAAAGTAATAGAAATATATAAATAATTATTATAAAAATAAGTTATGTACAAGCAATCAAGATAGGCAACACATTGTACAGCCGCAGTATTATTGTAGTAGTAATTAAATTTAAAAAAACACACTAGCCTACAAAATTGCTATACAATGATTATAATACATTGCAAAATAAATTAAACAAAAATTAAGTAAAAATAAACGTAAATTTGTTATTAAAATAAAATAGGCAACAAGAAATAAACAGTATGTAGCATCAAAAACCTGTAATACATTCACAAAGTTTCTAAATAAAAAAATTAAGAAAGGACTATAATAATAATTAAGCAAGTAACGTATAAAGAGATCAAATAAGATAAATTGTTGATTGATAAATGGTAATATTTAATAAAAGATATTGTGATCATTGTTTAGCACTCTGGCGCACATACAGTAGTTATTTTACAAAGCTTATTGCAATACAAACATGTTTGTTATCAGTGAACAAACATATTCCAACCCCCGCAGCTGGTTTGCAATCCTTGCACCTCTTGTTAAAATCTCTTAAAGTTCGATGCTTTTAAATGCCGTTAGTAAGCTCCCGAATTATTTTGTAAAAGTTTTAAAACCCTTTTAGCCCCTTTTTTGACTTAGAAGCCGCGCAAAACGTGCAACATTAAATACACTTAAGGGGTTGTAACAAGAGGTTCAAGAGTTGTAACTCTGAGTAATAAAAACCATTTCTATAAGTAGCTGCGTCAAGATACTAAACAATTAACGATGCTTCGAATAAAGAAGTAATGAAGTCTTTAACGAAAAGAAAAAATTTAATTTATACTGCGAATTTTTGCTGCGAGTTATAATGGTAACGGTAAGGCTTTAAGGTCCCGCATAGGAGCACGGCCTGCAAACCGAGAAGTTAAGGCTCTCATGTGTTCGCCATTGTGCCTGATCGTCATGCACCATCTCCGATGCGGGCAAGCATCGCGCCTTAGGCGACCGCTATTACTACCCCTTGATCGAGTGAACGCAGGTACTAAAGAGCTCTGGGAATGAACCTGGCTCCGTCCGCATCGCAGCCCGCACCTTAACCAGGAGATCATGTTGGCTTGTCTGAGTGTTATACTGTAACCGTTTTCCATTGTTACACCTGGTATTTTAGATCGATGTTGAGCAGTCTCGTCAGGACGTGCATTAAATAAGACCACTAATGATGTGTTCTGGAATTAAATTCAGCTTTTCTACCTTGCTGTACTTCATTCGTAACTCTAGAAATCAGTATAACTAAAATTTGTGAAACGCATTACTACAGAAAAATATAAAAAAATAATTAAGACAAATTTAGACCAAAATTATTATAGTGCTGCAGTAAGAAGGTATATATTTTTTAAACTTGCCAATTTCGACAAATTTTAAATGTATGATTGGTTGCATAACCAATAATTATTAAGCTATGAATTAAATAAATTTTACTAAACTATTTAATATAAAAATAAAAAAGTCACCAATAAAATTCTCTTTCACTCATATCTTAAGCAGAGGAAAAGAAATTTCATGAATTTGCTATGTTGCTTCAATTTTAATAAAAAAGGTAAAAAAATAAGCGTAAATATTTAAAATAATACCCCAGGCAAACCAAGAAGTCATCTAACGGCTAAACTTAACAACTTTCAAGGATTCTACTGAGCTTTAAGAGGTCTTATATTTAAGTTAGTGGGCGCAACGTTTTAAATGTCAAATTAAAGTGCAAACCTTGTAATAATAATAATAATGGTAAGGCTCTACGCCCCGCGTGGAAGCACGGCCTGCGAACTGAGAGGTTAAGGCTCTCATACGTTCGCTCTCTCTGCCCTGTCGTCGCGCACCATCTCTGATGCCGGGCGATGTGGCAAGCACCGCGCCTAAGACGACCGCCATTATTACCCCTTGTTCGAATGAACTCAGGTACTCAATTATTTTTAGTGACTGAGTAGGCCACCGGCCAGGCATCAGAGAGCACCGGGAATTGAACCCGGGTCCGTCAGCATTGCAACCCGTCCCTCAACCAGGGGACCACGCTGGCTCGCAAACCTTGTACTCTTTCTTTATTTTCTAAAAATGTAAGCACAAGAATATTATCTAATAAAATTTGCAATTAACGGTTTTAAAAATCAATTCATTGTTCAAGGTTGGCCTCTTTGAGTCGCCATGTAGATGTTGAGCTGCGACCAAACCTCTTAGGATAGATCTAATATAAAGGTGTAAACATTAAAGCTGCTTACAGTATAACGCGTATAAAACAGACGAGGTCTGGCAGCGGCCCCCCGGAGAGCTTGTCCAACTCCGACATGCTTGAGCCCCTTCGCATAGTAGTTTTTAAAAATAAATAAAAACACGATTAAAAAGCTCTGTTTGACATAATTGGCGTACGCCGTTGCCATGACAACGCATTTACATATACCCAGTTAGAGGTGAACTTTGACCTTTGACCTTTGACCTTTGACCTGTGTGACAGCACTCATAATTTTTTTTATGTATAAGTGCTTTATTACCCGCTCTCAAACGAAAATTTTCCATCGCTTGCGGTTCCGGAAATATAATACCTCGGTCGCGCCTGCCGCCGGACGGATTTGACCTTTGACCTGTGTGACAGCAGCAGCAGCACTCATAATTTTTTATATATATATATAATTATCAACTTAAAAATATAAATTTGACTGTATTTGCATTGATTAACTAACTACGGATAAAGAGACATACCCCGCACTACCGCTTTATTAATTAATATTCCAATCTCAAGTAAGAAGTACCTTAATCCAGATTATTTTCAAACTTCTTGTTACAAAGGATGCAAAATACTCCTTTGAAATTTTGAAACTTTAAGCGAAGTTCATAAACAATCCTCTTAGGAGGACTTAAACAATTTTGGAAAGACAAGAGATTAAGGTCATTGAGGTCCTCGGAGACCAGAAAGACCAAGGAGAATATTTGTATTTTTTGCCGAGATGTTCAGGAATCAATTGCTGCTGAAATTGTTTCTGAAGTCAGAATAAGCCACGGAAGTGCTCAGGTAATGATTATTAACAATTTTTAACTTGCAAAACTATCGCCAAGATGAATTCCTTGTCTTCTTGCTGAAGATCCGAAACTCCTGCATATCGAGGTCTGCAAACGATTATTGAACGCTACCAAGATGAATAAAGGGTTTTTTGCACCTTAATAACCTTTAGTGCGCCATTAAAACATGAAATCCAAAAAGCCAGTACGGTGTAGTGAAATAAGAGAAAATTTGTACCCATCAAAGCCAAAAGCTTTACATATCGAGGTCTGCAAACGATTATTGAACGCTATCAAGCTGAAGAAAGGGCTTCTTTGCGCCGGATTGTTACTTATGATAAACTTTGAGTGCTCTATTAAAACCTGAAATCCAAAAAGCCAGTATGGAGTAGTGAAAATAAGAAAAAATGTGTACCTATCAAAGTCAAAATCCGACTCTTCTTGTTCGGTTTAAAATTGAAATTTTGCACATTAATTTTCTCCAAAAACGTCGAGTGGTAAACACTACATACCATTTTCAATTTTTGAACAAAATAAAATATGCATATCATTTGAAAAGATACTAATTTCTAATCTAAGGGGTTATCCTACTTTACGATGAAGCTCTGGCCCGGACTTATCATCCTGCGATTATCATTTGGTTGAACCAATAAAGGAGCACTTAGAGGACAGATATTTGACGACAATGTTTCTAAGTCAGAAAGTTATATAAAAAAACAACTTTAAAGTTTTGTATTTTTATGATACTTCAATAAATTAAAAGTAATTCCGGTTTATATTTGATTCACCATTGTATAGAACGTTTGTTGGAAATGTAATATCCCTAAAACTAAAATATAAAATTGCTGTGCCACACGGTGGACATTGAGTGAAAAATGTCAATGTTGCTATACAATGGGCGCGCCTCGTGTATTTTAGGCGATCCACTTCCATCCACGGTTGTTTTTATAACCTGTCCATTCGATGTTAGGGGTGTTCTACGTAAATATTTATAATTGCGAAAGCGACGAGAATGGATACACGTGTTCGGGACAAAAACTACAACGCCTACAAATTCAGCTGGCATAATAACCCACCCAAACACGTAATACCAATGTATGATCATTAAAATTTACTGTTTCTGGGTTATGTTATTACTTAAAAACCAATTTCCCCTTGCTACAAAGAACAAATTATAGAGCAACTTCGAATAATGCTCTTAAACTTCCTGTATTAAGGATTTTATTTATAGAACTAAAGTAAAATTTGCTTTTTTTATTAAACATGGAAATGTTTAAACAATTATTATTTAATCGTTACGTTTAATTAAAAAACGCCAACAACAATCTTGAGGATTGTGAGTTCGTTTGACAAAATGAACGAACAAAAAGTCTGAACAGCTTTTGTTCTTTTCTAGTTTGAACCGAATTTGAAAGAATTTGGTCACGTAGTGGTGTTATTTTTCTCTTCCAGAACTTTTAGGTCAGAAAAGCTCAGGACGCAAGTAAAACATCCAGAAGATTTGAATTAGGCGTCTTATGTAAATTAATCCCATATACTAACGAGCTAATCCAATGAGATTAATTATAAACGTTCAGAATAGAACCCTTTAAAAAATTTCAAATATGTAGCCTCCACAAGATTGAAGTGCAACTCAATGTATGTGGGTTACTAGAAAGATTTTGTAATTTTCCTTTAATTTGTATATCTTTTAAATCATTTTCCATCTCACTATGTAGACCTTTACATCCTTTGAAACCAATTGTTAAACCAAGCCGTTCCGTCCTATTGGAAGTTATTTTAAGGTCACCGTATATTCCAAATTTTCGAAACAGAAATGTCTATACACTCTTCTATTTGGTGATACTCCTGTGACAACAAGAATGAGCGCCCTGACCTTAGAATATTTTAGAAACTCTTGATACCACTTAAGTATCGATGAGGACAATAATCACCCATTTCATCCGAACACCAGTCTACATTCAAACTTCTTGCAAAGTTGCAGCGCAAAATACCAGATATTCCGTTTCTGGTCAAGATAACATTGTGAGTTCTTTTCACAGTCACCTAGAGGTCTAAAGATACAACATGAGGTCTATTTCGAAAATATCAAGCCAATGTTAATGTAGTGAACAGTTTTGAGCAATGCAGATGTGACAATTAAGTATCATTAATAATCCACACTATCAATTTTTAAATGAAAGTCAAGAGAATCAGTTTTGTTGGTAAATCCCTTAATCTTGATGTCCAAAAAGTTCAAAGAATGGTCATTACATGAAAACAGCATCCATCTGTTCTAAGTCCACTTTTACATTGGCAAAAATACTTAATTAATCAGCGCCTGTCTTTTCCAAATCTTGAAAAACGTAAAAATAATATAGTGCATTTGATAAATGCCTTTACTTTGCTCCAGAGGTGGCAAAATGCCCCTAATTAACCCACATTGATTGTTGTCTTTCAATGGGCCACTCATCGGGCGTCGACCAACGACATATAGTATCTCAGATCGTATAAAATGGTCAATAGCCCGATGTACTCCGATTGATGTTTTGGATTCCAACCAAAGTGTTCCACAAGAGGCACCCCTCACCCAATATTGTAGTCTTCGTACAACCCTTGGTATAAGTTAAGAAGCGTCACGACTGGTAGAAGGTACGGTCTGGTCATTTTCACGGGAAAAAGTAGACAAACCTGGTATTATTGTATTTTTCTAAGTGTAAGTAAAGGACAAATAAAGGCATTGTACAAATGACTTAGGCATGGCCAAGAATTTTTAAAAATGATTAACGTTCCGGAAGACCAGCAACGAACAGAACCGGGGAGCGCTGAACGTGTACGTGCTACATCGATAGGATTGGCGACAGCCCGGGAACTAAATGAGCTAGAGTTTCCAAAAAAATTCAAAATGTGAAATTTTGAAGATCTTGGCATGAAGCATGTTGAGGCAAAATTCATTCTACAGAAGAAATTGTACTGCAGTTACTAATGACGCCTCCGTCTGCACAATAAACTTTCTTTCTGCTAGGGAATTATAGTACAGAATTGTGGTTTTATCCATTATAACAATAGGTAGAAGAACTTTTTTCTGTTGCAACAGATATTTAAAAACTGTTGACATCGGTTACACGTTGGTATTTTTACTTATCTGGTACTTCTTCTTCTTCTTCTTCATTACAGACAATTATGTCTGTTCTTTAAGCACCGCCTAGGCTATCACTCCACACTTCTTGGGTCTAAGCTTCATCTTCCTATTGGAAAACGATCTCTCGCTACTTTTGTTATACGCATGTCGTCCATTCTGGTATTATCCTTATTTATATGTAATGTTGCATCATATGACTGTATTAGAAAGCCTTAACTTCACTGATAATTTTTTTACTTTTAAACTTCTATTTTGCAGTACAAACTCGACGAGGACGACGTTTTCTTCCGAAAGCACTTCAACTGACCGATCTATACATGGATCGTCTTCAATGTTGTTTCACCCATTCCTTTCTCGTGAAATGTAAAGGCAAATATTAACCGTACACGCTATCCAAACGTTGTTTAATATCACTAAGACTAAAACTTTAGTAAGAAATTTAATCGCAGATTTGTCCCAATTTTCAAAATTACGCAAAATGATGCGGTACTATTAACCCACGTAAGTGTTGTTACGCGACTGAGACAAACTGGCTATTGAAATTTTTACGAAAGTTCAACAAGAGATGGCGCTATCTGACACTACCGATATTTTGTTTCTATTATTATTGGAACATAGTCAGGTCGCAAACCTTTGGCATTTACTTTGTGTACAGACTTCTTTTCATTGTAAGTGCCACAATACTTTCGAAACAAACCACATATCTTAAGATATAAAAAAAAAATAGCGGGTATTCACGAAAGAACTTGGGAGACTAGAAAAAATGGTAAAGATTTTCGGGAAGCTGCTGATTTATTTTCTAATTAAGTTGGATTAACTAAAACTCTCCGCCCACATCAAAGTTTTCTTTCCTCCAGGAAGTTCGCTCGCTGAAAGTGCCCGTTACTTGCAGACTGCAGCTCGTCACCTGCAAGTGTAGTCCGATTAAGCATCGGCCGAATCCTAAACCCGCGGATTTATTGATCGCAGGCCACGTCCGAAATAGACCTGGGGTCACTTAAATATACACGCGAAAGGCTTAAAATACCGCAGCAAGGATAATACCCGACGTCATCGCAAAAATTATTTGCCTCCGCAGCATAAATACTGGCGCGCTAATAATAGCGCGCCATTGTGTGTGCCTTTGGTCTAGGCCTCACTGTGCAGGTTTACATAATGTTCTCTTCTAACATCGCTTGATACTGCACACATATTCAGCAATTAAAAAAGCGGAGGTAACAGTTGAGATAAATTTTTGTAATGAAAAATACAGAAAAATAAAAAATAATGCAAAAATCAGAAAAAAGAATTAATTAAACAGTGTCGGACATGGTAGTAAAATGTAAGACTTAAAACTTGCAGCTTTTGGCACAAATGTTCTGAAGCCCAAAAACTGGTATAGTAACACCAAAAGTATGGAATAACTGAACAGTGTTTTGATTATTGCAAAACTTCGTACCCGTTTTCTATAAGCATCCCTAAAGGCATTAAAGAACCTAGAGATAACCTCCAAGCTGGTATGGAAATGCCGCAAAGAAAGCTGATAAGCTGGCACAAAAAGGATCATTATCAACTCGATATGTAGACCCCAAACCGGCTTTGGGAGTACCTAAAAGTACAATACGAAACCGGGTGGAAAATGGACCAAAAAATAACATAAAAAATACTGGAAAAATGTACGGGTCAAAGACATGGTAAAACCTTTATAAAAAGAACATCATCTCGTAAAACAACTGAAAAACTGTTAGTACAAAGTAGGAATCAACTACAAACTATTGTAGGTCTCCACACAGAACATTGTTTTCTCATAGGACAGCTCAACAAAATAGAGTTATATAATGGAGACCTGAACTACAAACAATGTGGTAAGGAAACAAAAACAGCGAGTGAGAGGCTTTAAATCGTATGAGGGCAGCTATTTATAAAAAAAAGCCAATAACAGACCAAGATAAATACAGTAACCCTACAGTAAAAGAATAGTACAGACTGATACTGGATACTGGAAAAAGTATTGCAAAGAAAATGAGATAAACTCAATAAATCCATAGGGTACAGTGCTACCGAAGACTTAGATCAAACGGCTCTCAACAAACAGAAAAACACCAAATGCTATTACGGTAGATTAATTTGTGCGTGAAGCAAATTTTTCAATATGGGTAAAGAAAAAATATGCGCCTTGCACATTATATATTTTGGGAAGGGGACAGTGTTGGAATCGTGGCAAAAAAGATTTGTCATTTCCAAGCTCAATACACACAAGTGCATTTTATAGAGTACACCAACAAAGTGGTAATCTCTTTGTTTGGATGCTATAGAGAAGAGCCTTTTTTGGATTTAGTCATAACAATAGTGTTGACAAATGTCGTTCCCTCTTGGTGAGATTACAGGTAAATTCATTTTCTTTGTGTTTCTCCCACCTGCCAAAACAATCACCAAAGTCAACATACGAATTCACATAAAAATCATCCTCCATCACAACGACAAACAAGATGTTGCAAAACCCAAAAGAATTAAAATTAGAAATCCCCAGCATCCACTGTAATCTATAGACCTTGCTCCCTAAGATTTGCATCTGTTTCTCTTTCTGTAGAACAATTTGCTTGGAAAAAAGTTATTTTTTTAAACTGTCTAATACGACCTCGCGTCCATTATTAAAGCACAAACATACATAAATCAATACACAAACTTGTTAAACATTTGAATGATGCTGGAGAAAATGATGTGAGATATATAATTCATTAAAACTTTTCTTTAAATTGTAATTCTTTTTAATTCTTTCACTTCGAGCACGAAATTTTTCAATCATCCAGGATAAAATCCAATATAAAGAATTACCACAACTACAAAAATCTACAAATATTTGAAAATAACAAATAGACCTAAACAACTAACCACTAACTGACGAAACAGACGGATAAAATAGCAAAAATTCGATCCTATGTTATTTGTCTATAGCCACACAATAAATAGTCTTAGGACTACGTATTCACAGAAAGAAAAACTAATCATTTTATTAACACATATTTAGTCACATTCTATACACGAGGCAAGAAACGTATATTAAAGTGCAAATTGACACATTTGCATACTGAGAAATTTCTTGTGTCTCTTTGAATAATCGAACAAAACTCCCAGTTTCATATAAATTAAATTTAGTTTAATCTGATTTCAGTAAAAAACGATAATACATAAAAAGCAAACAAATTGGCAGTGGACAATTATATCAATCCAATATAAAAACTACGTCAAACTTTCCTGGAACTGGACGCGTTTTACAAGTCTGATGATAAAGAAAGAGAGAAAACACAAAACCTCTCAAAAAACAGGGTTACCTTATCGAAATAATAACACTTTGTGAGGTTCTAAGGATAATAGACACAGTCTGTCGAAATGTGACCAAAGCAGTAACGAAACTAGATATCACGGATGACTATCAATCTAGAGGAAGAAAACTTTGAGCAAAAATCACCTGATCCTCCAGGTTACAGGTTTGAACGATACACCTGCACCTTATGCCTTGAAAAACGTTTGTAAATCATACATTTCACCATCAAATGGCCTCAGAACTAAATGGATCTAATCGACAAATTGGCAAAAAAGAAGACGATAAGAGATAACAACCAAGTCAGATGAAGTGTTCAAAGAAATTTAAAGCTCCAATTCGATACAATCGCATAAATGGAAAAAGAACGAGGACGGAAGAAAAGCATCACTGCACTCACATTTACAGTGGCGTGCCAAAATAAGAGCCAACCCCTAGGAAAGTAGCTTTAGCAATACACAAAAGATACGAACAGTTCATAAAATCCTGGGAGCAAATAAATAACTGCATCCTACAAGCTAAATTGAAACTCAAAAGCCACAGTATCGTTTTCATAGTTGTATATGCTTCAAATGGCGACATTTCGGCAGACTAAAAACGTTTTTTCCATGAAGTTACTGAGTTGCTAGAGAACTTTAGCGGAAAAATTGAGAAGCGAATGTGTGGTAGGATAATAGGAAGAAACTACTATAAACAACAATGGAGAAAGACTTGTAGAAGATGATTCAAGTACAAAGAATTACATACATATGTGTGGATACAGCATAACTGAAAACTCAAGTCAATAATAGATTATATTATTATGCAATTTACAATTTAAAATTTAAATGTTCAAAGACTCCCAGAATATGATTCTGACCATCACATTTCAATAGCGAAAATTTACTTCTTTAATTCTACAACTTAGATTGGTACTTAAAATAGCAGGCAAAATTTACAGTGCATTCAGGAGGCAGCAAAAGAAGCTTTAGGTAAAAAAGTTAAACCAAAAAAAATATCAAAAAGATCCTGTTTGGTAGAACAAACAACTAAATGCTCTAACAGAAAAAAAAATATATTGCATATAAGACCACTACGAGTCAAGAGTTTTAAAAGTGAAAATAATACTATAAAAAGAGAAAAAAAACGCAAAGAAATAAATAGAGGTATTGGCCACACGAAAGCTAAAGAGTGTGATAAGAGGCCTAAGAAATCAAAATAAGAATTCGGACAGACTAACCCCTATACGCCTAGAAAAGTGGAACAATTATTATCATACACTAAGACATGCCACAATTCCAAAGATGCCAGTATGGAAGATAATAATATCTTGCATGTCTTGTTAGAACTGAAGAACTGCATCTTAGAAATAAAAAGTGGCAAAGTTTCAGGGCCAGGCAATATCAGTGTGAAGCTCATTAAGCCATCTCCAGATATTTTTATGGAAATCCTAACTATAATATTTAATAAATGCCCGAAGAAAAAAAGTTTTCCTAGGAAATGGATGAGCGGTACGAAAGACTATAATAATTGGATGAACAGAATGACGCCAATGGAGAAAATATTTATAATTAAACAATTAATAAATACATCGAATAGGCAGAACTGTGTACCTTACTTTTATAGACTTAAAAAAACAATACCACAGAGTAAGTTATAGTATAGTATGTAAATATTGCAATAAAACGATCTGCTGATTTCAAAGCAGCTAGAGGTCCGAAACAAGGCTGTTCGCTTACACCTCGTCTGTTCAAAATTTATTTGAAAGTAGCACTAAAATCTTAGGAACAAAAATGCAGCCTAATGAGTATAAAATCGAAGATAGCATTCTCTGTAGTCTACTCTTTGCCGATAATCAAGTATTGATAGCTCCCGTCTGTGAAGATTGCAACTTTTAAAAGAATATGATACAATAAATACAAATAGACCAAATCTATAGTAGAGCAAGGTGACGTTAAGTCAAAACTAGATATAAAAACTTGTACGATAAAAGAAATGTTTGGTATCTTGAAATAACTCTGCTTGTTGATAGTATGAATCAACAAAACGTTCTAAATAAAATTGGACAAAGTAAATGGATGATTCAGCAATGAGATCTCAAGGAAAGTCAAAATAACTATAGACTAACACCACTGTAGGAAGCATCTCTTCGTGTGATTCAGAAACCTGGGAAACGTAGATGTTAGAGAAGAGCAGAGTACTATCCTTTGAATTGAACTACTGGAAATGTGCTGCAGGAATTTCAAGAATGGGCCAAATTGGAAATTAAAAATGAGGAGGCTAATAAACTTACAGGGTGACATTTTAGAGACAATGAAAAGAAAGCTAATGTGGATGGCCACCTATAACGTACGTCAAAAAAATTGTGGATTTGGTTGTCACCAAAAAGGAGAAATAGTGAAAGGCCGCCAAGAAACTGGAAGTTAGATGTCACATAAATTAAGATTTGAAAGCTTTATAAGATGGCGACTAAAAAAAGATAAGAAATTTAATGACATCAAAACATGATGGAAGCTTCAAACGCGATGTACAATATTTTGAAACGCCGTTACCAAAATTGTCTGCTATCACTGCCTGAATTTCTTTTATGGTGTTTTCTTTTACAGTGTCTATTGTTTGTAGGTTATTGTGGTAAGCTCTTACATCGGATATATCCATAGAAAATAATGAAGTAGAGTTAAATCCTTTCGAAATGACGCGGTCGCTAAAAAATAACTCAATTTTGACCATACTAGAGTGCAATGATTAAGATTGTTGCTCCATCTTGCAAGAAATATCTAATACAAAACCCTTAGTTGCCCACCTGAGTGCCAAAAGTATTAAAGATGTAGCCGTTGTGATGATTGTATCAAAGAAGATGGACTAATCACGCGAATAAAGATGTTTTTCATGTATCACGTAGGGACTTTGCTTGTTCAAATATGAGATTTTAAGAGTTAACTTTTCCAAAAACTACACGCAGGCGAAAAGTTTTAGGCTCTTCTAAAAATTACCTAAACTCATCAACAGTATGTCATTCTTTGATTTTTTGAGCTGCTTGTTCATGGACTACGAAATGCAGTTCCCACAAAAATGGCGAATGCTTCGAGGTAATCCTAATTTCTATAAAAATTAGCACAGTAACTTCTTGGAAGACACAAGAGGGTGATCTTTTTCATTTTGAATTGTTTCCTGAAGCATTTGTGGGGAAACTTCTGCATCATGTTTTACTGGAGTACTCTTAGATTCAGTTTCTTCGAAAATACTAAAATGCTATATTTATTCGATAAATCCTAGCCTCCAAACCTCCCCAGAACTTGCTACCGACGTGACTTATCGATTCTATTTTCTATCAAGTGCGAACAATAAACATTTAGTTTACTAGAGTATTCTCATACTTTTTTACGCAAGCAGAAACATTTAAATGATATAATAACACGGTAGTAGAGAGACGCGGTAGGCAAGAGACATGTTACTTCATATCCTATTGAACAGCAGCCATATTACTTTTCGTTTTCCACACAACAAACTTACTCCTAGTCAAAATGCGTTCATGTGTATCGATTGGACTTAAAAAAAAATTATTTTAAAAATGTCGGGATTGGTGGCGAGCGAATCGTCTTGTATTGTACCCTGACCTCTATTATTTCCATTTTGGTACTTTCAATAGTAGCAAGAAGAGCATAAACTCTAGAAAAAGCTTCCCAGAACTACTACAAACAGAGATAATTGTGATTTTCAAAAATAATGAGTTCATGATGAAACATGTCTCATTATTTTTCTGCAAAACCTCGTATACCAAACGATTAAAAATACATACTGCAGTCTTTTTATTTAACGCCCACGCCTCGTTTAATACATTTTTAAATTAAAATGCAATTTTTGCTGTGTAAAAGAGGAAACGCGTGTTTCTTGGGTTGGCTAGTTCTCCTCCATCCCTAACCAAGGAGTTACTAATGGTAGGCACTTAAAATACGCCTGTCAACATTTTTTTCAAATTTAAACAGCCTCACATTTTTAACTGCAACATATTTGTCATACAAGTTCCGTCATTTTCTAATTCTGTTGGGCGTGCATGCCACCGCGCCACTTATATAATACGACGCTTATTTTACTTTTTGCATATTTTTCTTGGCTACCCATTATTATGTTGCACTTGAAGCTCATTTTGGGATATTTTTGTATATTAGAAGAGTTGGTTATTTGCTTTACGAAATAAGCATTTGTGATAATGATTATAGTATAGAGTATATAAGTAATATAAAAAATTAATTTAGATAATTAAAAATGCTTGTTATTGATAGAAATGTGCACACTGCTTAAAGAACAAAGTAAAACATTAATATTAACAATTAAATTAATAATAATAATTAAAAGAAGAAGAATTTAAAAAGAAAAAGTAGTGTAACTAACATACATTTCCGGTAAGAAGTAAAAAGAGACCGTAAACATAGAAGGAAATCGCTAAATAAATTGTATTAACAATGAAATTTAACTAAAATATTTATCCAGAATATCAATTTAACAATATTTATTATTCTCTTTATTGTTTGATCTAAAATTTGCGTAGGCTCGAAAGTGACTATTAGAGTTTTCATACTCTTTCTAATTTTTATTATATTAATCAATACTATCAAGCTAAGGTACGTTAATATATCTCATACAAAATGGAGTAAGACTTCTATCCCAATTTCATAGAAAGATTATGAGGCGTTCATAAATAGAGCTTTTGTTATTGGAAAAATGAGATGTCCTTGAAAGCCTCCCACATCGTGTCACTGTTTGGTGTGTGATAAGTTGGGATCATCGATCATTTGAGGAGGGATGTCAATATGTTGCTGTCACTCCTAATCAATATGTGAAAATGATTAGACAATTTATCGCGCTGTATCTCAATGCACTTCAACTTTGATTCCAACAGGATGGAGCCACAGCTTACACCGTAAGAGCTTCGCGCTAATACTACGCTCAGTGTGGTGGTATCTCTTAGCCGGATCTCACCTCGTATGACATCTTCCTATAAGGATATCTAATGCCCGAGTTCCACAAATATCGCTCTAGGATCCTTCAACCCGACAAATACAATACGTTAAGATTCAACACATCTTGGAAGGAGAACTTCAAAGTACGACTTCAACACTGAATCAAAACTAAAGGACATCACTCTTTGAAACACATTGAAATAAAACCAACAAAAATAAATTTTGTATACCCCGATCGTTTTTTCTTTATTCACTTTAAAAATGGGAAAATAATTTCCCCCAGTTTTGGTTATCTTTCTATTACTTGCTTTGGGTAGAAGTGTATCCTTAATTGTAACAAAAAACTTCTCAGTACCTTTTATATATTAAAAGCGAGAAGATGGTGGTTCGCATCTTATACGGCTGTTTTTGTCATACTCCACTTCTACCACTTGAATCTTTTTTGCCTAGCTATTCAATTCAATAATAACATCGAGACTTTAGAGTTGCCATATTTAATCTGTTTTTTCCAAACCAGAAGTCAAATCTTCTAGCTGATCTAGACATTTCATCATTATCTACTTACTAAAGGCCACATATGGTCAGTATGACGAATTCTGTAATGCAACTAAATAGCAAAATCTTAATATTCTTGAACGCCAACGTAATTATTTTTATTTTCTACCTTCTGTTTTCTTTTACTATATATAAGTAATTAGATAACTATAGCTAAAACACAAATTTTAATTACTGTAATTGCCATAATTTGTGCATTTTAAGACCTGCCACCAATATTCAATACATAAAAGTTTTTGTTTGTGACAATAACATAATTGTTGCTAATAGTAAACATGCTCCTTAAGAAACAACATGCAAAGATGAAGTGGTAATTTTGATATGGAAGACAAAATACATTCAATACACAAAAAATCTAAGATAAGAAATTACAGGAACAATTAGAAGAAAATTTATGTCAACTCAAAAACAACTTGCAGAAACATTAGATTTTACTCAAGTAAAAAATGTGGGTGCCATAAGAATTAAAGGCAAAACACATGTGTAAAATCCTCCTTACTAAACAAAAAGTAAAAGATTTTTTGCATTGTATTGTTAGCGGAAATAAGAATTAGATATATGATGATAATACCAAATGCAAGAAATCTATTTAAGACGCAGGCCAACCATCAACATCGACAGCAAAACAGAATATTCAAAGAAAGAAGGCAATGTTCTGTATTTGATGGAAGCAGAAAAGCGTGTTGTACTTTAAGCTGTTATAACCTGGTCAAACCATCACTAGCAACCTGATCAACAATTAATCAATTTGAACCGAGCATTGAAAGCCAAACGTCCAGATCAAAAGTCATGACAAAGTGGCCTTCCAACAGGAAAATGGTCAGCCACATTGTTCCTTTATAATACTAGGCATGCAGAGCAACACTTGAGCTTACACAAAGATGTCCAAGTTTGGACCTCTCAATGGACCTGCAAACTTCTAGAAAGATGGACGAAAGTCATAGCTAACGACGGCCACTACTTTTATTGATGTGAATTTTTGTTCTGGTTGTTAAATAAAGAATTATTTTTGCAAAAGAAACGGGGAAGGACTTTAAATACCAATGATATTTTAGATTTGTGTACGAAACAGAAAAATTATTTTCCTGTTACCATTTCACACTCACACAACAAAGTAAATTCTTTTAACACAACAAAACCATAAAAATTTAAAAATCAAAACAACGTTTTTTTCTCAATAAAATATTTTCTTGTTTTGTTATTTATTCTTTATCTTTACCAACGCGTTGCCCCAACAGTTGTTTTGTTATGTCATATAAGGTTTATCCGAAAAACGATTAATAATGGCTGTTATTCTTTTTATAAATCAAGATGGAGCGTCTTTCCATTGTTTGTAACAATCCTAAAAGGCTTCTGCTGAAATATCTTTCAACTTGTTGGTTCCGCTCTTCTGAAAGTAGCAGATATTGAGATTCGGCAGATAAAGGGGCTAATTAGTTTCAACATCAATCGACATCACAAGAATCCTCGCTTTTTCCACACTGTCGTCCGTTTTTTTGAACATTTGTACTCTGAATAGGAAATGTTCTCCATGAGTACTTTGTAATTTCTCTTAGATGAAAGTAGCGGATTCTTCAAACTTTATACAAGATTTGATAGCACGCTCGATCTTTTGTGATTCATTTTCGTGACACAGCTCACAAACACAGCTGCACTTATTCTAACTGCCCTGTTAAAGAGGGAGACAGCAGCACTATTGGTTCACGCACAATGTTAACAGTTTCATTATTTTTATGCTATACCTCGTAGTCATAGATTGGCTTTTACCTACTGATAATTCTTTTTTATTACATTGTTCTCTTTAAGCTTCTTTCACCTTATTTATTTGTTGTTAAATTTGTTTCAAAACCAATACGTGGAACTTTCTGGTTAGACAAACACTGGATTAACTACCCACTTTCATTTGTTTTGCCAATAATTTTTTTTATTAAGCCTGATGTCCCCGCAAAATATTGCACCTCAAGGCATTGTTGAATGAAGGCCTTAGGTTAGTCCATAGAGGTATAGACAATTTCGTTTTATCCGTTAATAGTGTGGCCGAAAAGGTGATATTTGTTAAGCCCTTGACAGCCAGGTTAGGAATTTCCAGCTTACCCTCTTAAGGACTACTTGTACGTGCTATTGCATCTGGACTTTTTCCAGATCACCTCTTTTATCCTTGGAGGCAAAAGGTCCCTTTTTTGGACCGAGTTAGTACTTCTACGAGATCTTTTTTAAGGAAGATGATAAGGATGGGTCACATATTTTTCCTCAAAAAGTTGGTGAAGATTAATCTTCAACATGGCTCCCCTAATAATGACTATCTGTGCACCTTATACACTGAGGGACAGCATAACTATAATATTGAGTCCCTGACATGTAATTTCTAAAAACATAAAAGTAATTTCCAAGATTTTGCGTAAGACAATTGCTAATATGTCGGAGTTGAGAAAGCATTCGTTAACCAGACCATTATTGGAAGCTATCAGAGATTTCCGAGGCTTGTGATTAAGTGTAGTCGAAAATATTTATTCTAGCACCCTTTCAGAAATGAGGCCTTATGAAGTTCATGTTTTTATGGTATTTAAAAATCTCGCACTAACAACAAAAGCTTTGGTCAATACCATGTGTTTTAAAACATGATGAACTGAACCCCGCAAAGGTTCATTTTCATAGCCGCAAAACGGTCGTGCAAAAAGACGTTGTGTACCGACAGTGCTCTCGTTTTTGTTCTTCGACTACAACCGTAGTCAAATACTTTATTTCAATATGGTAAAAGACAATTTTTACACTTGTTGAATGTTAAAGTGGGCTCAAAGTCCTCTAAATGGTATAACTGGCACATCAACATTCGTGGATTTATTCATTAGTTTATTTCGTTAGATTGATCTCTCTCTTTGTCTTACTACCGAAACTAGATCAACCACTATCTTTCTAAAAGCAGTGTGCTTCAAAAACTTGTTATTCAAGATAACTTTCAACTTAGTTAGTCATAATTTTTTTAAGAGAAAAAACTTTGCAGAAGAAGTTAGAAGAGAGCCTCCTGACAACGGGGGTTCCCTAGTTTTTTCAATGTCTGTTAATGTCAGTTTAATAATCAAAAGAACAGATACACCATCATACACCCATGTTGTATTTAATTACTTAATTTATTGTCCACAAACATTTACCTTTGCTCAATAATGTATGGCCTTACCTCAGGCTTTTATGGCTGAAAGAATAGTGTCTTGATCGACCACATTCTTTTCAATGTTGATACGCTCCCATTATTTTAGCCAGATTTCTTGCAGGAAGAATTCGTAGATTCCGTTTGTATCATTTGCGCAATGATATATGTTAGGTGCTAGGGGCGGCGATGTTGGAGTCTACACTCTGTTTTGTTGAAACAAGTTTACTGTGTTATATGAGGTCGAGCGTTATCTTCTTGAAAGATTGTTTGGGACATCCTCTCAAAGAAAAGGAGTACCACAGGCTGTATCAATGTAGGACTGACTGATAAAGTTGCCTCCAACTCTGACTAATAGTTCTACATACCATAATACCAGTTGTCGTTGCATTCCTTGTACCAATGCAGTCTTCTAACTCCTTTTCGCCATATTTATGGCTATAGTTTCTGCTTAAAAACTCATCAGGAAAAACGATTCTGTAGCATTCATATGTCTACAGACGATGTTCCGTCCCCTATTGTAACCTTAGTCGCCGCTGTAGAGAAGCTAACGGTAGTTGCAAAAAAGAACGTCGTGCTATTAGTTAGAACAAAAAAGTTAGATAATTGATACCCTGTAATAATCCACCATTGTTGTGCTAGGCTACTTGAAGTCACGCAATCCCTTTAAGATGGCGATCCTCTCGTTTTAACGAATGAGTACCTTTTTCAACTTACCAGCTCCACAATTTACCTCACAATATTACTATGACGACCAATTCCTTGGTCTATTTCTTCTAAAGTTTAATCCAATATAATTTGTTTATAACGATATTAAAATTTCATTAAACAGTAGTGTATTTGGTGTATTCAATATAAATTAGAAGAGTTTGTTTAAATTCATTAAACGTAAATGCTAACTGCTGCAAAAATAAGACAAACGGCGTTAATTCAACTTTAAGCGAAAGAAAGTGGGTTGAAATAAACGTGGCGCAAATTTCGGCCGTCTTTCAATCAGGCCGTTGCGGGGATATAAATTTCGCCAGCTTTATGACAGGAACATGACTTCTTTTAATATTTGGCAGAAAGCGCGTATAAAACACGCCCGGGACGCGCCGCTGCTGGTTGGAATGCTTCCACTCCTTTGTGCGGCTTTTAAACACCGGTACGTTTCCATACGTTCCGGGGAAAATTATGGTGGGCACGGAGGACACGCATATTGCTCGCCTTTCCAGCGGTCAAATGTCGGCAATCGCGCGGGCAAAACATTTTCGCGAAAACAAACAGCTCGAACATCTTTGTTTCCGCTCTTAAAATTTATCGCCAGAACATATGTTGAAATGAGATAGGCCAAATATTGAATTTATGACTTGGCATTTGTTAAAATCCCCCATTTTTGGAGAAGTTTACAAAATAAGACATTTGACTTTTCGATTACCTCCTGTATAACTAATAACAATTGTTAATTATACTCAATTTCCAGATAAAAATATCTATGTACCAGCAAATAATAAAGTTTTAACAGTTTATAATTAATTGTTACGAGGCTCGGTCGCAAAATAAATTAAAATTTCATCATCCAAACAAAATACAAGGCCGGGCTGATTATGGCAACCTTTTTATGGCTTCTGGGGTAATAAAAGGGTGGAAAGAGCCTCTCAAAAATAGTCGCTTTTATTATGGCCCATAAAACATCCCTCTGTGACAGCCTTTATATGAATAATAATTTTAAGAATTTTTATAGTACAGCAGACAAAATTTGTCCCGAGAGCTACAACATGTATCGGAACATTTATTTTGCCACAAGTGCAACATTATTACCATTTTAGTTTAATTTAATTACAAAATATTTCATACAATTTTTTATTTGTTCTTACATTTATAATTTAACCTAATTGTTATTGTAGATAACACCCATAAGTTTGCTAATTTCGTATACTTATATAATTCTACTTCTTTTTCTTCTTCCGAGTTCTATTGGTTCTTTACACTATGTAAGTGTTAATGATACATCACTCCATCCTAATTTATACTTTCTTGCTTTACAGTTCCATGTGTTTTGCTAGCTATTTTCGTCCATACTTTTCTTCATTTTCTTTTTCCAACTTGTAATTCCTATCTTTTTATGTCTTTCATTTCGTACTGTTCCCATTGTAGCTTTAGTTTTCCTCTTGGTCTTATTTGTTGTTACTATTTTGTTATGCTTTTAACTGATGAATCGTCACTTATTATAGTTATGTGGGCCATCTTGTTAATTTTTGTTTTAATTACTCTGGTTATATTCTCATTTTGTAGTATTTGTTGTTCGATCTCCTCATTTGTTAACCTTCTATATTGATCTTCATTTATTTTATTTCCGCATTAATTTTCTTTCTCTTTCTCTTTCTTTCTCCCATTATGTAATTGTTAATTTGTATAACTCTGGTGTGTTTTCTCCGATAACCTTCATGTACTTAAACTAGCATTGATTTATTTCTAACCCTATTTGTTTATATTATCTCTTGCCTCGTTCAAGCTTTTCTCTAGTCATCTACGTAAGTCACCACTTAAAAAGACTTTTATATTACTGTTTCTTTTAAGTCAGAATCTTTTATTATCTCTTTTGTTACTATGTAAAATTGCATCGCCGACAATCCATTTATTTGCCGTCTTTCATAAGTAAATATTGTCGCTTGTAAATCTTTCAGAGTCATTGCTATTATTTTTAACAGTTTTGCGTATATGACTAAATCCCTTGCATCCCTTATAACTATACTCCTTTTTAACGTGTCAAATATCTGTTTGTTCGTAACATTTCTCTACTATTTGATTTATTACTTGAATTGGATCCATAGTCGATCTATCTTCCGTATCTAAATCTATTGTGGCATTTTCTGTTATTCTTTTAATCTTGATAACATCATTGTGTTTATTATCTTGTAAATGATATTTAGTAGAGTTATTCTTATATAATTTTCACATAGCTACTTTCCTTTCTTTGGAAATAGTATTGTAATATTGGTTCTCCATTCTTTCGGTATAGTTTCATTAGTCTATATTTTTAATTAATTTGTAAATCATTTGTTTGATTTGTTATCTATTCACCTTGATATATATCTAATCTTTCCGCTTCCTTTTTATTTTAGATTTTAAATGATTTCTTTGGCCCTTCTGATGTCTCTTTCATTTCTACTTCTTTTTCTATGCTTTTCTTTCGTAATCATATCTTTCTCTGGTTATATTAATTTAATGCACCGTTTACCCTTAAAACTGCGGGTGGAGCTACCCCATCCCACATCCGTGGGTAACAGATGCCGCCTGAGGTTCACGCACCTCGCCGGCAACTCGTCAAACGAGGCAGGAGGAATCCTGTCAATACGAGTACTATCGATGTGGAGTATTTGCTGCATCTATTTAGGTCCCAGGCTTACGGAGACGTTAGACCACATGGCGTTACCCCGTTAAAACTGTTATGCAGTCTATCTAGTCCCACATAGTGGGTAACGGACGACGGTAGCAGTAGCGATATGTGGTAGAGGCTCGCCTAAGCGACTTCGACGGCTGCTCGTCTAACGTGGTGGAGAAACTCCACCAACAGTGGGGCTATGTATATTCCACGGCGCAGACTCATAAACTTCTAGCTACCCTATCCCACAACTGTGGGTAACAGACGCGAAAAGTGTCAGATGATGTGGAGGAGACGGCTGCTCATCAAACGTGGTAAAGGAAACTTTACCGATGCGAGTGGGTAATGCGCTTTACCCCGTGGCGCGTGTAACCCGTAAAACTGCTAGTGGAGCTACCCAGTCCCACATTCGTGGGCAACGGATGCCGCTTGACAGTAATAGATGGGTAGAGGTTTCACACAAGTGACCTTGGCGGCTACTTGTCAAACGTGGCAAGGGAATCGACACGAAGACTAAGGTGAGGGGGTTAGCCAACCTGAGCCGGGCTTTCCGGTTCCCCCTCTATGGTGTTGGACTCTTAGGGGTGGTGGCTGCGCTTTAGGGACAGGAGGGCCTCGTTAGCCTCGTTCGAGCGTATGTCCTTAAGCGGGAGTGGGAGGGGGAGAGGAGCTTCGGTTCGCCCAGTCAAAAGCCTGTCCGACCCATTGGCGAGTGGAGCTGTGACATCTCCGGCACTCGGACTGATGAAATTTAGGGGTCTAGTTCAGTACCTGAGCTTCCCAGCCTCGACTTGGAGGATTGCCCGGGTACATGCGTTTATGAGTGTGCTAGACCTATGGTTATGCTGTAAGGAAGGCTAACCTCCCGGTTCGTGTTTGGAAACTCGACAATAAGGATACTCGATACCGCATCCGGCACCAGCAGGACATTGCTATGTCGTTTTCTATCTCGTACATCATTTTGTCTATCCACCACTGCTTGTTATTTGTTATCTCTGTTTTTGCTTATTTTTTATTTGTTTAAATTCTTCATAATCATCTTCCTTGTTAGAACATAGCCATTGTAACCCCACTTTTTTTACTTTATTACATTATTTTTATTATATTTTCTACTCTTTCCGTTATACTATTTTTATATTATTCTATTTTTTCTCACATTGTCGTTTTTTTTCTTAGTCGAGCTTGTAATTTTTTCTCATATTCTCTTTTTCTCTGTCCATTTTTTAGATATTCTGTGTTCTATTTTCCTTTCTATCTACCTTTTGTTTTTCAACTATTCTCAAATTTAATTTTGCTATTACTAACTGGTTATCAAATTTATACTTCTATACCTTCTATATCTCTAGATAAATACATCTTGTATTATTCTTTGTTCCTTTTTTTAGTAGGCTGTGGTAAATCTGATTTCCTTCTGTTTTTCTTATTATGAGCCATGATCCTCTTCTTAAACTAAAACATAGTACTTGATATCATATTAATGTGTCTTGCCAAATTATATAACTTCTGTAGTGACATCCATTATTAGTAGTGACATCATGAATAGTATATTGCCCTGCTATATTAATTATGCATTTCTGCTCTCCTGGCTTTAGTATTTGTTCCATTCTTTTATAAAATTTTTCTTTTTCGTTATCCGTTCCTGAGTTTGTTGGTGCATATGAATTATGGCTGTAATAATAGCTATACTGTTTTTTTCTTCTGAAGTATAATATTCTACAGTGTATCTTCTTACAATTTACGATTTTTCTTCTCGTCTCGTCATCTACCATTAAATGATGTACCGTTTTCCTTGTTTTTTCTTCCCTTCATACATTATTGTATATTTTTCCATGTCTATTTTCCTTTCTCAATGCCAGTATTCTATTTTCCCATCTCCAACACTATTTTCACATTCTAAGTATTAAACCTCGTTTTTATTTTTGTTTTATTTTAACTTGCCGTTTTCCTTTTTCAGTTGCCTTTTCGTCATTATATTTCCAGCCATCTTCGCTTCTCTTGATAATGGTTCTTAAAGTTTTCTTTGGTTAGTGGGGTTTCATTTGAATTGTTTTCCCTCTATTGTTACATTTTGGTACCCAGCCTGAACTACATTTCCTTCGCTCTTTTCTCATTAGCAGCACGGCGTAATTGGGTCTGCACACTTCTCGCTTGAAATGTCTGATCATTATTTATGTGATTTCTCGTCCCTCTAAATATACCTTTTTTTCATAATCTTCTCTTTGTTCTTCCAAAAATTAGGTCTGCAGCAAATACCTTCTGATTTCGTTTCTCCTTTACACAGTATTAATTACTGCCTGAAAGAAATTAAGCGACCAGTACTTAAAAATATTAACTATTCTTAATTTTAGCTTTAAGTTCATGAAACCTGCAGTTTAATTATCTTGGTCTCATAATAAAACTGATGCTTATTTAATTTAGTAGACGAATCTGGTGTACCATCTTCTAAAACGTTTCTCAAGTCTAATAAAGTTATTAAGATTGCCAGTTTTGCTATAATTCTAGAGCAGAATCACATATTTGTTGCCATTTGTCCTCTAAACTTTTTTGTGTGTTTAACGGAAGAGAAAGCGAGAATCCCAGGTATTTCAATATGCCTAAATGTATCCACCCCTCCCTCTTTCTAAAAAGAAGACTTTTGGCAGCAGTTAGAGATGCATCGTCAAAGACATAAGTGTGGGTACAAGATATAGAAATTGAGAAATAAAATAACGCTTTTTTGGTTCATCTCTTAAATGACTCCCAACAAAAATATTCTTGGTTTGATTTGATCTCTGTGTTAAATATTTAGTAAAAATTTACTGTGGATAATCATCTGTTAACTCTTAAAATAATGACAGAAAGGGCAAATTAATACCACTCTAATGGATTATGAAACTTTTATTTTACTAAAACAGGAGAAGTTTAGCAAAATATATAGGGCAATGAAATCGACCAGAAATATACAACGGTTAGACCATCAAATTACTTAAGGAAGAATTAGTCCGGTATCAAAAGTATAGACCGGCAAAAAAAATAAATTTAAGACTTCCATGAAAAACACATCCAGATAAACACATCTAAGACAAAGTCGTGACAAAATCAAAGAAAGAATAAATATAATATTAAAAAAGTATTTAGTACAAATAGAAGAATTTAATTATCTTGAACAAAGAAAATCAAAAATCAGAATCAAACGAAGAATGTTTAAAAACAAAGAAACACCCCGTCACTTTAAAATATAGGTATTCAATAAGTGTATAAGTTTATGACATATCCAAACATGGATACGTAAATAGATTAATAGAGACATAGTAGGTAATGGAAAGACAAATATTGAATGTAACACATACTACTACTAGTCTTGAATAAAAGACAGACTGAGTTTTTTCAGACGAGTGTTTTTATACTCTTACCCTAGCTTTCTACAAAGGCAGAGAGGGTTAATCAGCCGGTGACGATTTTTCAGAATGGACCGAAGATCACCATGTGCGATTAGTAGAGCTGCCCTCAATTTTAAATTTGAAATATAAAAATAACAGCATTTGCATATCGCTACAGGGCAAACAAATTGCTAAGGGAGAAGATAAAAGTCACAAAGTCACAGTCAAACACTAAGCAGAGCACAAATCTTAGATTACAGATTGTGTTTGGTCAAGACGTAGACCCTTGGATAGATGACGGGAAAGAAATTGATTTCTAAATGTTTTTGTCGTTATTTTTTTCCGCGCTCGGACTGCTTTTAAAGCTCGGAAAAATTATTCTGCAATTTGTATAATTTTGTAATTTAACTCAATTGGGCTGATAATGTTCTGCGTCTTCTCGGCAGTCCACAAAGTATCAATAAATAAATTTCACATTAAAGATAAACTTTAAAATGTAATGATCGCCTAGTAATGTGAATTATATTTTTAGGCAAGAAAACGCAAATTTCCCCAATTTTCAAAATATGGATCGACAGCAATATCGACTAAGCTAAATTTTTACGCTTTTGAAGTGAACCTAGAGAAAATGCAACCTTTTTCTAGCAATACGTGAGAACCAAGTCTGCTCTGCGTATACTAACAAAAATACTTAAACAAAGACTATTTACAACTTACAAAACTTATCTCGTTACTACACTACAATTAATGGCGCTTCCTACAGTCTATTTAAACATCTATTACGAAAGTCGCAAACTTGCCACTAATGATCAAGCAAAAATAAACAGCAACGGTTCCTGGAAGCGTAAGTAAATATCGGAAACGTTTGACTTTCATTTAAAAGCAATAAAGCTCTCCTACAACTCATTATTTACTGTGTAAGCGAAGCTAAGTTAAAATTTATGACATTTAGCACTAAAGTTTACTACCGGCCCTCATACAAAATTGAAATGGCCTTTAAATTAAAATAAAAGCACTTCTGACTTTCTAACTGCAATCGTTGCACAGAAAATGGAAGATCTAAACGTTAACTTGCGGTAAAAATTAGAAGGAATTAAAAAGGCGCATTATCAAAAATTGTCAGCCATTTTAAACAAGTACCGCGTATAAAGCCATATATTGAAGCAGGGCTGCCAATTTCTATCTCTAAACCATCCCTTTCAAAATTTGAGATGAGTAAAAACCACGCAGCGCCTGACATCTACTTGCACGCCGCCGACCTACGCTTTCCCTGCAGGTTTCGGCTGCTTGCGAAAGCTCAAGGCTGGGCTGCAATTAAGCGCATCGCCACTTTGGCAGCACTGACAGCGCTCTCTGAAATAACCCGAAGCATTGCGGGCCCGCTCGCTAGATGCAGCGAGCTGAACGAAGCGCCTTCCTGCAGCCTGCCCGCCGAAAACATTTGAACATACGCCTAAACGCTCTAAAATGCGCCTAACTAGCAATTTGGCCAGAAAATTTCAGTTGGGTCGGTCCAATTACAATTTTAGTGTCAGCGACGCAAACGCTGCTCATTAAATCAAGCGCTCAAGGCTGGCCCGCATGCAAATTTATCCCGTAATTTATAAATTAATTTGTCTGAGTGATTTTCTTTAATTAAAAAATATAATTCTGTAATCTGCTCATCTTTGACTTACTTAAGAGTCAGAATATAAGTTGTTTGAGCTGTCCGAAGTGGTTAGTCACTTTAAAGCGAAAAGCCATTGACCGGTGGTAGCGGCAAGCCCGTCCGTGCTTTAATCCAAATTTAGAAGCCCACAACAATACAAAAGATTACTAACGCTTTAAATATACCTAACGACACACCTACACGGTTCGGTTCACTAAAGTCAAATTGCAGTCACTTATGTTGTGGTAAATTCATTAATTTGATCTCCATTGATCCACTGAGCAAATATAGAACACGAAAACATAAAACTTGCAGATTGCCATGAAGATCGGATAATCCGGTTAACTGGATTACAACCGAAATGAAGCTATTAAAATAGAATGTAGTTAACTTTAATATTTAGAATGAGCCTTTTCTTTTTCTACGTTATCAACATTGACAATTAGAACACTTCATAAGACGCTGCAAAGATATAATACTTTAGGGTCAATTTTGGCCTGTTTGAGAAAGTGCATAACAAAAATTTATAGTTTTGTATTTATACTATTATATAATCATTTATCTTTACATAAAAAAGTTATTGAAAACACTTTACACACGTGTCTATAACATAGTTTTAGCACAATAGTTGTTACTCAAAATTCTCAAATTCAAAACCTGTCGTCATAGAACGGGGTCACGAAAACACCCAGCCAATCATTAACTCTACATACATGAGCAGAATGTTGATTTTGAGATTAGTTGAATTTTTAAACCTCAAAAAATCCTCAAATTTAACAAATTAAACAAGACGACCAAAATTTATCTCTCGAGAGGACATGTAAAAGTCACTTATAATTAAAAGTTTGCTCATCTTCCAGATTACACGCATATCTGCATCCATATCTAAATTTCCTACACATCTCTTAGGACAATATCATTTATAAGTTTATTATGGAGGATACAACTGTCTTTATATTGATAATTGGAGTTTAGCAGACAGAGTCCGCTTTTGAGAATGCTTCTAGTAAGCAAACGCTGATTTTGCTAGTTACTTCTATTTACTAGGCTTCCAGTTCTGCCGCACGTGATATTTTTCTCTGAAGATAGAAGTTCCTTACCTTTTCACATGTGGATATATGATAAACAAAGATTTTATATATTTTCTTAAGCATACAGTGCAGACCCATTTTTAATACAGTATTTCGCACTTAACACACTGTGAAACAACATGACAGCAAAATTTAACCATAAAACTGACCAAGTCTTTTTTATATACCTGTTACGTAGTGATAAAAATTTCCATAAGACGTAGCAGGTTTTATCAGTCCATTTCACCTCTAGGAACGTAAGGGTTATTAGAAAATTTTAAAATGGTTCTTGTTAACTAGGACACCAATAAAGTTTTCAGTAACGATCCTGAATAGTGTGATCTCTGGAAAACTAGAAATCGTGCGAAGGTATGTCGAATTTAGATATCGCTCCCTGAACTTTATCAAACGTTCTATGCAACGCCATGTATTGCGAAAAATAGTTAATGACGCTCTTATAAAGGGTGATCCATATACACATCACAAACAACCTTGAGGATTACGGTGCCCCTATATTCTTTAGACCGGAACAAATATTGCTACACCCGCCAAATTTTTTTTCCTCACTAAGGAATTTAATCCAACCTCGCTTTTTTGGAAAAAAGGAAAAGGAAAAACTTACTAACACCAGTAATACTAATGCACTGAGTCACATCTTTCCACGGAAAAACCTTTCGCATTAAGCAAAGGTGATTCATATCCTAGAAACTTTATTAACGGTGAGAGTCTTCTGACTCTTTGTCGTATCTTTATAAGTAATTTGCTTGGAATAACAGGCAAAACTTAAAACTGGCGTCATACTAAAGATACAATAAGATAATTCGTTGCAAAAGTTGATAGATAAGCTCAAGATTTTCTCGTCGGTTAGACAAAAATATAGAACAGGTGATACAATGGATTTTGAAGGCAAAATATCCTTAAAGTCAAAAGAAACCAAGCCGTTCTCTTTCCAAAATGACGCTTAAAATTTTCTAATTAAACAAGTATTGGCTTGACGTTCACAGCCACATCTCTAGTAAATGTGGATAGTTTCCTCAAAGTACAATGATTTGAGGTAGCATTAAACTTTATTTAAAATTGGTAGTGGATTTCAAATAGAGGTAGACGGTAAAACCAGTGTTTACCGATCTAGAAAATACCAAGCGTCTATCCTGCTTGCAAAGCCTCATTGTTACCTTATCTGTGGTATCCAATGATTTTGAAGATACATTACATATATTCCAAGACATACTGCCTTCACCACTCACGGTATCAACCGTTAAAAATCCCCACATCCTTGTTTGCTCAAAAACGACTGTTTGTCATAACGATTTTAAAACAACTTCTACTCCTCCGATTAACATTCTGCCCAAGTAACCCACAAATCTGCTGAACAAGACTCTTCTTTGGGTATATCAAAAATTTACCTTAAAAGAAGATGTAAACAACTGTGTAAAAGATAGTGACAGGAGAGTTCACACAGCCCAGTTATGTTAGTCAAAGGACGTACAGAAGCTCATACTACTCTGAATAGGAGTGTCGTTGTTATCAATAAAAATACTCTGCTTTTAGAAAGTCTAAATTTTTAGAAAACCAATGTTGAGATGCCTTCTCCAATTTGAACCACTGCTGGTCTTCAATATTTCCTTGCAATATCACTTTGCAGTTATAAAAGCGGAACGCTCTTGGTAAGAGACATCTAAAGCAAAAATTTTATGAATGTTCGAAGTATTTACCTCCGGATGATTGCTGATTTTTGAAGAATTGTAATAAATGGAAGTGGTTAATACTTTTTACCATATCCCCACTACCGCCGAATCAATATCCCTGATGGTGCCATGGAAAATATTGGTGATCATTACTAATAAACTGATAAACAGAAACCTTTTTAACCCAGATGTCTGTCATTAAAAAAAAATTAAAAATTCTTTCGCCTCCAGAGCTGCAAAGCATTCAACATGGCACATCAGGCAAAGCTCTTTAGGCCTTGATGGCCAACAAGAGTTTAAAAAAGTTCAAGTCGCCATCAAAAGAACCTAAAGAACTAAGCTGGAAATCCGCTACTTTTCTCTGCAAAACCAACATTGTCACTATTACTATAGAAAACCCTAAAGCCTTTGGGGATTTACTTTTGATCTTACCTTTCCACAGCTACAGAGATAATGATGTATAACCACCACAGCATGAATTTATTCAGCCTAAAGCACTGAAAATGTAGACTACTTATATGTATTCCTATAGATCAGAAACATTACAGTTTATTTTTTTTTATTCTAAAGAGATGATGAGATTCTACATACTGCATGTGAATATGGTCTATGGATAAGAAGGTTAAAGCTCCCACATGTCTGTTAAGACAGCCATATTATTGCCGTTTATTTAATGCGAACGCAGATACTCAATTATTTTTAATAGCTGACTAGATCATATGTCGAGTATTTGAAATTTACCACAGCTAAGCGTCTTAACCGCTTTACTATACAATGACGTTTGAAAAAATAAACTTCTTAAATTACCTAATGAGCTACAAATACCTACACATATTTTGTTATAAATGGTATAGTACAGGGACCACAAATCCACTGATAAAAAAATTTTCCCATCTCGCACAATTCTTTGGTAAACAAAGATAGTATAATAGGTGAGGAAAACAATTAAATGAAGAAAAGTGACGAAAGTTGTGTAAGAAAAACATTACAGTACGAGTTGCTACGTTTTGATTTGAATATCACCAGTAATTAACACATGAAAAGAATGACTTCTTATTAATTTAATTCTCTTTAGCAGCAGTAGAGTAAAAGAAGAAGATCCCTCTTCGTATCAAATGTAGATCACCTAATCAGGCACTGTCGTCCTATCTTTCTACGCTGTAAAAAATATCGAGATAAAGATAGGTAACATTGATTTGATAATTTTGATGTAACACTATAGAGTCCCGGTAAAATTTTCCAACAGAGTCTCAGAACTTATGTAGAAAAATGTGAATAATGTGGAGGGATGGTGTAGAGGCAAGGGTCATTTTCTATAAATAAATAATAGAAACTGACAAGCCACATAAGCACTGTTAGATAAGAAAACTAATCTGATCTAAAACCAGCAGTAGTACTAGAGCTGGCATATATGTAAAGTCTCCTCAATTGAATACATCAGCACTCTAGGGAAGTATGCGCCAGTATTCCAAACTCAAATGTTAAACATGTGTTTGCTTGAGAACTATCAAAATAGAGACATTCTCGTCTTAACATAGATAACTAAACTCAAATACAAACTCTAGATAGTTACCAGACCAATTCTAACCTGCTCTGGAAATGTCTGAAACACCTTACACTACTAAAAAACACAATAAATTTACTGTTTTGCGTATACCAGGATGTAGGGGTATTCCAGGAAATTAAAAAGCTTATAAACTAGCAAAAAGGAGGTCAGAAACTACTTTTCCTGGACCTGAACCGGTGTTTGGAGTAATAAAAGCCGTAGTTTACAGTTGGCTAAATAATTAGGTATGTAAATCTAACTAAAAATACAGAAACTTGGTGGAAGTATTAACGCTTAGAAAATAGAAGATGACGTGCTGCGATTAAAGAGACCAGTGATTAGATTAATTTTTTCTCACTGTAACCCATGTTAGCATATGCACATAATCACTATTTACAAAGATAAAGTGGCTTATAGGTTTTCTAAAAGAAAGAACAAAACAGTCTTGCTTTTTATCAAAAGTGTCTCATTGGGGAAGACATGGTAAATAGTGTACTCGGTCTGGTAAAAAATGTAAACATTTTCCCCATAAATGAATAGATGAGTAGTACAATAAGAATTAAGGCTACAGTGCTAATGGTTTTCAATCCCTAATCATCATTCACTAACAAAAAAATAACAGACACAGAAAAAATTTATAAATGTGAAGCCGAAAAACGCAACTATGTACCAACAAGAACAATAGTTGAATTTCATAACACAATAAGAAAAAAAAACTGAATTTCAAGTATCGGTTTTTACACGATCCTCTCTGATATTGGTCATTCATGGAACAAAATCCAGAACTATCAGTACCCAAATCAGGAAGCTGAATCTAAATAAGAGCTGGGATATGAATCAGAATGAGTTAAGAAAGCTTTTTGAACTATTGGAGTCTACATAAAAAGAATAATTCAGTAAATTGTATGAGTTGGGCATGCAAATGATAATTGAGCGCACAAAGTGATCACTAAGAAAGATTTAAACGCGTGTTGCACTACAGAGGAAACGTTTTCTTAACTCCAAAACCATTAGGAAAAACTCTTTCTATTTTGAACAGATATGCAACTGACTAAGCAAATTTTGAGTTCCTAGAAGTAACAGACCAATATACCTTATCTTCTTGTGTGTCAAATCACTGTGCACGCGAGATAGTAATTGTTTTGACCTTTAAAATATCTTTATATACAAGAAGAACAAACGCAGATAATTTACTATCCAAACACAAATCTCTCCAGGTACCACAAAAATGTAATATTAAATAATGCTTCGATATGTCTTATCATCACCAAGAGTTAGTGCAAGTTTTAGACCAACTAGAATTAGAATGCAATTTCGTATTACTATTTCCACCTGATAATTCAAACTACACTAAAGAGGAATTGGTATAAAACAAATTTATGTTTTAAAGTTCTGGCACTGTAAAAAATAAAATCCATAACCTGAAACAGCTTCTTTAAGAGAAGCCCCAATACCAAAGCAAGCATTTTAGGACATCCGTCCATTCCATAAATTTATATAATATCATCCAAACAAAAACAATAAAAACGTGTCAACTTCTGGTAATGTAATAAAAGGGGGTTTGGTTTGAAAAAATTGAAAATAAGGCAACATAGAATATTAAATAAAGAGAACAGGCAAAACCCCAAGCAAACAAAAAGAAATAGAGATAAGAAAAGAATAAGAAAACGTCGATAAAAAATCTTCCTAGTGAAAATATAACAAAACTACGAAACGAGTCGACTGGATGAAATGCACTCAATGTTCTCAATGCTATTATATATATGAGAATAAGTACAATCAAATCTTTACCTTAACATTCTTCAAATGAAACTTTTCTACAGAAGAATGCGTTTAAGCTATTAAAAGAGTTGAAAGTTTTAGATACGGTTGTGTGTTTGTCACCTTGCACTAACTTAATTACCAAATAGCCCTGGTTTCCACCCTGAACACTAAAAGGTGCATCTAGTTGGTTTGGGCGTCTACAAATTGTTTGTCAATGAGGGTATATTTTTAAAAAATTACTCTGACTGAGCTGGCTTGTTTCTGGATTTAGTGGTTTGATATTTAACATGGTCGATTCTTCAATTAAAAGTGTGCCTTCTTATATATAAGCATTTGTATACCTTCTCATAAGACAATATTAGACTAAAATACGTTTATGATAGTTAATGATATATTTGTGTTTTGGTTCTATTTTTCTAGTTTTCCTTACTGATGCAAATGTTTGAGTCTTTTTTACGAAAGCAATAGAAGAAGCCATGAGACAGTTACTCTCTATTTTTTTATATTGATCGATTCACAGCTTTGATCTTTTAGTACTCATTTTTTAAAAATTTATTGTTTAGGCAAGCGTATAGTCTATAACGTATATTTTTTATTTAGCCGACCTATAGAATACTAAACGGAGTTCTGACAAATTATTAGTCAATTTAAAAGTAAATTAAGAAATAATTAGAAAAGGTAGCCACAAGTCCTATCCAACAAACCTTTTCTTGATCCGATCGTTATTATTCTATAGGACAGGAACATTCGACAAACCTACCCTCTATCCCCACTCCTACCGGGGGATATACAGAGACACCAATATTCGCCATCACCGGGTTCTCAGAAACTGATAAAATGATTTTGCGAAGATATTTTGACTCGTCAATAGACGGATATCTCTCTGGAAATTCGATATTTGTAGCAATCTTAACAGGCATTCTAAATAGAGAGTCTAAATAAAAGCATATGTCTGTAAGCGGCCTAAACTGACTGTTACAGATATGGATTTCAAATACAGGACTAAATAACAAAAAGGATTAAAAAGTGCAGGATAATTTGTGGTCTGCTGTTACTCCTTCCCCCTAGAATAGAGAAACACAGTTTTCCCATCACTAAGCTCAATATCTAACTAAAGGGAACTATCGGTTCTACTGGCAAAAAATACGGGGTGCGCCAGAAATTGATAGAAGGATTTTAAGAAAATATTTTGACGCGTATATAAAAGAAAATCTCTCTGAATGTTCGATATGTTGTAGCAATCTCAACATTCTATATAGAGAATCTAATTAAAATCAATCTAAATCGGGCTTCTAAGACCAAACCGACATTAACAGATATAATAGATATAGATTTCAAATAAAGGACTAAATGACAAAAGGGGTTAAAAGCGCAGAATAATTCTTGGCCTACCGTCACTCTTTCCCCTCCTAGAATGAGCATATCTAACCACACGGTTCTATCGGGCAGAAATTATCCGAAAATTTTAACTTGCCTAGCCTCTTAAGTCTTTCTGGATATTCGATGTGTTGTAAAACTCTTAATAAAAATTCATTATATATGGGTCTAATTAAATCTGACTTTAAAAACAAATGAATTTTTGTAGATGTCGATTTCAAACTCGGAATAAAATGTATATCCGACATGGAGGACTAAGAAGTGCATAGTAATCCACAGTCTGGTGTCACATCTACACTTCCAAAATGAGGGTTAAAGTTAAAAATCGAATAAATTTGCGGAGATATATTCCCAACGGAAAGTAGCAGAATAATGCTAGCGGTTTGTTGCTAATATAAGATGCTTTTTTAAAAAGAATAGTTTTGTCAAAATTATATACAGGATGCTCGCAAAATGGTTATGATTCTTCAGCAAGTTTTGGTATCAAATATAAACGCCAATAGTACAACTTGGGCCGTTGTATTTTGAATTTTTTCTCTTTTTTGTTTTTCTTTTAAACAATATCAAAGCACCAGTATTGTAATTTATCACGAAAGATTATCAAATTCCAACCCCAGCAGTGCAAACCTATCAGGTTTTAATCCCAATTAACTCATATTATTAATTATGTCTTACGATTAAGTGTGAGGAGTTTCATTTTTCCTTAAGCATCATCTAGTTAAGGCGTGAAAAAGTTTCTTCATGTCTTATTAGTTACCCTCTTCACTAACAGCTTCATTAAAATATTTTATTTAAGTTTTAATATATTCGTCTTCATTCCCTTTTCTATTACAGTGTTCGCAAATTTATGACTTAAAATTGAAGTTGTGCGAAAAATAATTGCATATTAGTCAGTGGCTGCATGGTCGATTGCGTTACATAAATGTATTCTAGAATGTGTAAAAACTTAAGAAAAATCTCATCTAATTTATGTTGAAAAGATTTTGGGAAATGAGATCAACGGTTAGCAATCCTTGCCAAGGTTCTGCGATACCTTTAAAATATTAACGGGGAGTTTGCTAAAACTGTTTATTCAGTGATTAAAGCCATTTTTGAAGTAGCTAAGCAGAATATAGTACAAGGACAACCTGATAACCGTATCAAGAACTCCGTTATTGGCCAACTTACGGTTCAATGGGAAGAATGCATACTGGGACATGTGTAGAGATATTTAAAATTTAAATTACGAATGCTATTTGCATTCACTAATGAGTAGATGCTATTGAACCACCAGTTTTCTAGTTAAGAGACTCATCAATGGTCTATAATTAGATATGTTTCCTCTTAATTATTATATAACATTAGAGTCTATTCAATGTTCCTCCGTCTAGAGTGACTGATGTTGTTCAATTATGAACACATCATCAATATTTTTCTGATTTGCAATGATTGTTTAGCAGTATAAGGATACTTGATCAGGTTTCCGTCTTTGGTGATCTGCACTTTGATGCCTTAGATTGCACTATAATTTAACATTGCTAATTTGTATCAGTCACCTTTGGATCATCCTGTACATGATTGCTACTTTAAAAATATTTTATGGATTGTATAAAGCTTTATGGTAGCGCAAGCACATAATCTACCTTTCCAGAAAGATACAGCTATATAGATGAGAATTAATAGGCGTGACGTCAAGCAGATATAAAGCGCTAATCTATTTTTGAAGCTCAGTAAATAGCTTGAGTGCGTTCCGCGTCTTTAATTTCCAATCCACGAAATCTGTCTAACAATTACATAAACACTGTTAGTCTTCGGATTTTTTAATTTATACCAGCAGTATCTCCGTATTATACACATACACGTATTTTTAGGTTTCGCGCTCGGTTCGGGATGGCGCTCGTTTCAGCAAACGGAAACGAATATCATCTGGCTGTTCGGCCAACGCTATTTATACATGCGCGCCGGCGGTTATGACTGAATTGAATCCATATGAGCTTAGTTAGTTGTCGCGAAAGTTACGCTAATTAGCGTACTCGAAACTAGAGCGGAAAACCTCGAAATACGCGGGTTTGACGGTGAACTCTGTGTTCGGGCGACTATTTTTATTTAGACAATTTTCATTAAAAATATACATTTCGAAATATATCAAAGATAGAGTTCAAGATTGCATATTAATTAATATTTTGATCAAACCCTGTATGCCACGAAAATGATCAAATTCATTTTTTATTAAATGTTGGCGATTTTAAAACAAAATTAATTTCTTCCATTAAAATAAAATTTATTAATATATGAAAATACCAGGAATCATCGTAAAATACAAGCAACAAATCGACAAAAGACAAAAAGGATTATAAAACAAATAAAAATAATATTAAAACGAAAAATGAGAAATACATGCTAAACTAAAACTTTAAAGATAGAGTTAGGTAGCGATACACAGAAATATAAATACAAAAATGTCACTTATGTATCTTTAGTTAAACTATTAAGGAGCTATGTAGCGACACAAACGTGCTCTTACCCTCAAATGCCTGATTTAGGAATGGCAGTGAGTGTATTGTTAAATGAGGCTTTAACTCACCGGACAATTGGCCGCTTCGCGAGAACTGTCGCCAGATGATTATATCCTGCCTCTTTTATGAAATGCGAGGATCAAAATACAAAAACGTTGAGCCTCTCTCTCCCTCTCTTTTTTTATAAGACCAATAGCCGCTGTTAAGCTTCTGAACCAGCAGCAACAAGTTAAACTGGAACTGTATTGCAATTCCAGAGGAGTGGTGTTTAACTTACACGCACACCACAAGGGTCTCATCCTTTCTCTCTTTAAATTTTGTTTACAACATTTGTCTTTTCGGGGATCTGTTAACCTAAGTATTTAGAAAAGTGTGATCTGCAAGTAGAGAAAAATGGTCTACCGAAAGTATAAAATCCCAGTCCCTATTTACAGTAGAATTCTTAGAATCGCACACTTCTACCTGTCCTGACATTGCATTCTGTCTCAACAGCACTTTCAATTTGGAAAGACCAAACCATAATATTGCTATACTTGTCCAAGAAACTCTAAATTGGAAGCAAGAAATGATATAGCACGTTGTCACGATGCAACTGTCAAGGTTTGCTGCTCATAAGTCTGGTAAATGTATAGTATCACTAAGGCGGTAATATTTTAACCACATGGTGAATTTAAAAAGGTCAACATTACGTTGGCGTTTCTGCACATCTTCCGTGTTTTTTTGGTGTCAATGATGTTGAATAATTTTTACTTGTTCGAATCATTCCATTACTTTTTAGAAAATTAAATCCTATAAGTGCTGAGTATACTTTCTCACTAACATGTTAAGTGTCAATAATTAATGTTGTTCTACGCATGCGTATGAATGTAACGTCTCATAAAGAACCCCTCAGTAGTTCTTTTATTTCTGCTAAAAAAATTCAAGTTACATATATTTTGAAAAATTTTGGTTTTAATAACGTGCCATAATTTAACCAGAGGAAATTGTATCGAGACTATTAAAGGTAATAGTTTCTAGAGCAACCCTGCGCTTTAAGCTAAACTTTCTTTCAAGGTCACATTAGTTACAAACTTGAAGTAGGTATTCCACGAGATAGTTCGATGATTCGTGTAAGAGCTGGCGCTTAAAAATTTTTTGGTTAAGCAAACACTGATGTTACCGTCCACCTACATCTCTGTTGACTATACTCAATCATCATCATCGTCAGAGGACAGCGTTACAGAGTCCACTCCAGTTTTAGACATACGCCTCATCAAAATTCTTCCACCCAGTCTGTTCTTGTGTCTTTCTTGTCCATTGAGTTCCTGCCCTTTTTGTGATGTCATACCTTTAACTCTGCTCTCGGCCTATGTTCCACTTGCCTATTTGAGGCCTCCCTAAGGTCATCTTTTTACTCCATCTTTCGTGGTCTCCATACAACCACCAATTTTAAAATAAGACTAATGTCGTCTTAAAGCGTTGCGTCCTGAGTGACTGTCTCGTCGACTAGAAGCTACCGTCGACACTACTCTACAAAAGTAGTATGGATGATGACGTTTTTTCTGTAGATAAGTAGAGTTGGGGAGAGCTTGTCTGTTAAAACTTTAATTAGCCCCAGATGAAATTGATGAACACGTTGAAGATTTTCAGCTTACTCTCTTAAACTCTTTCGACTGCGGTCAGTTTATTTCATACTGGCCAACACGCTAAACAGGCACATCCTGTGCTTCTTTCGATTCGTTTGTTTTAAGTCCAGCCTCTTCCTTTTTCAATACAAACGGATGGCTGCATTAGTTCTCTACCAAAATAGATAGCAGGTATACTAAATTGACCCAAACAGACAGTGAAAGCCTTTAGCTTGGTCACCTTCATAACACATAACAGATGGAACAACATATGATGTTTCTGACTTACGAAAATTAGTGATGCCTCTCATACCTCCAAGGTTAATGAGTAAATAAGATAAAAACACTGTCGTCTTCTTCTAAATGAAGTGATGAGATGATATTTTTTGTGGAAATTAGATACATCATGCTGGATTTTACTAAACACTCAAACATGGTTGCAAAGTAGATGTGCATAAGAATCTGAAAGTCATTATCACCCTTATTTTATCCGGCAACACGTTCTTCAAACTCTGTGACGCTACCATTGTCTCGAATTTTCAAAAAAATAATTTGTTTTGAAGAGAATATCTCTTTTATTTGTGCCTAGTGCAATTGTTTTGCAATAATCCAAAGTTTTAAAGTTGCTAGTACAAATTCATCTTGTTGCTGAAGGCAAAAAATGCAATTCAAGCAATTTATTATCATTTAGAATTATCGTCTTATGTCTAGCCTGCTCCTGATAATGAAAAACCAAAGATAACGTATGGGAGAGGCTTTAGAAGGGTGTTAGAAAGTATAACATACAAGACGACCAATTTTAGACTACTTTTACTTTTTTCAGTAATGAAAACCATTATTAATGACTTCACCAAAAATTTGTTGGCAGAAACTATTTTTGGATATCCAACACAGTTAGCTATACATGTTTTCTTGAGGGAGGAACATTTTGTATCAAGTAAAAATAAACCAATCCCGAAAAAGGCGACAGTACTCTAGATCTTCTAGTATCTTTGTAAAAAAGCTGATAAAAGTTAAAAATAAATTAATATCAAATAAAAATATAGGCACACAAAGAAGACATTGGATTGTCCAAAAAACAAAGATAATGTATTGTAAATTGAAAAAAATGAGAAATGACAAAAAGAGATAGAAAGCAAAACTATGAAAGTTCAAGGATCCTTTTAGGTTAACGATTAGGCCCAGTAAAATAACGTCATACTTCAGCAGCTCCAAGAGCCATGGTATTAGTTTAAGGGTTGGTTTCACACTTGAAGATGTCAAATCAATCCAAAGATCATTGTCAGCTAAACAATCCCAGAAGGTTTTCAACCACTTGATAACACAGGTAGTGGAAGCAAAATATTTTAAGGCCGTCACATATTGCACCGGCAAATTTTAAATTACGATTACGCCCTGAGGCAGCCGCCTCACTTACTATAAGGTGAAACAAAAGAGTCCAAAGTAATGTTGACCTTCACATCTGGATTGTTTTAACCCAAAATTTTGTTTAACCCCTGTACACTGTTTTATTGTTCTGCAATTATTAAATTCGTATTTACATGCTTATTAATAACCTAGCGCATTAGTCAGCACCCATGTTTATTCAGCGGCCGCGCTTATCATTTGTCGCCGTAATTTTTATGCAAATGCGGCTATGACTGGCTGCACCCACATTGAGATGCAATCGAGCGCCGATATGTGCGCCGCAATTCCGATGCAAATGCCTCGAATTAATTAAGACTGCAATTATGAATGACAAACCGCGGCGTAGTCGCCGGAACGGCAGCATTGGATTTTCTGTCGCGTGAGCAATAGGACGTGAGCCAGGACTCTCGTCTGACAACGCAATTAGTATTAGCATCTCGTAAACAGACACGCAAAGGTTAAATTTAATTCAGATATTTTAGCAACAATTTTATGAATCATTATATTGCGGTGATTCAGTGAATCGTACTTAATGCAGCATTTAATGTTAGTTCTTTGATCCTTCACTCGTTTTTTGTTGTGGAAATTATTTCTATTTATATTCATAAGCAAAATTTTCACCTTTTTTTTCTTTGGGCATTTTATAAAACTTTTGGTTTCACTAACAGGAAATAGGTAAGAAATGACATGAACGATCACATCATTCTTAAATATTGTGAATGTTTTGTTCACCAAGTGTAGATTTTTAAAATTTTCTAATTTTATTTTCAAAATAATAATTGTACAAGGCATGCTTAAAAAGTTTAATAAATAGACAGATATCTCAAGGGTAATATGAGCTAGGTGCTCACGCATACACATAATTATCTAGCAACACTTCAAGAAGCGCCACCTAGGGAGGAGTACACGTGATCATCAGAGTAAACCCGCTGCGGGCAGTCGAATGTAATTAGTGTAACAGGTGTAAACATTAAATTCTGCTAAAAGTTCTGATACAACTATACATGAACAAAAAATGTATTTTGCCACTTATTCAAATGCTTTCGCGACTAAGGATGAAGTGCGTTTGGGTCTGATGTCGACAATCAAAATCCCACAAGATCGGCAACTGACCCACAAGTGATTCTGGAGAAATTGGAAATTAGCAGAGACATGGCGCACACTATCGTCCGCGAAGATTTAGATAGGGAAAATTTGTTTCAGTTTATATCGTACAAGCTAATAGACGAACAGAAAGAAAGACTAATAAATACTCCTGGAAATTTTATTGTCATCCTTTCCTCCTGATCTGACGCTCAGAAACTTCTTTCTGTTTCTCCATATGAAAAATGTCATAAAACACAAACATAGTAGCAATCCACCTGTTTTGGTATCGATTCTTGAAGGGTTTTGTAAATTTTATGAACATACCAAAAGTGTGTTGTAAAAATGGTAATTATTTTGAAGGCCAATAAAAGTAATTTTTTGTATCTTCTGTTTTGTTTGTTTTCTGACACCATTCGTCAAACTTTTTAGACAAAAAACGTAATGAAAGTGTACTGTACACATATAATTTATTGTTGCCATATTTGATCTACATAATCTACATGAATTTCATACTAGCAAAAGAATAATTGAGTTAGCTTAGTGTTAATGTATGAAGCACCAAGTGCTACAAGTAAGTCAGTTGGGAGAAAATTTAACGAGAAGAATTCAGATTAGCAGATCAACTATACAACTGCAGGATCGCTGTTGATTATTGTCTTTAAAGTAAAAGTTGAAGAGAAAAACCTATCAAAAAAATCAACAATATTGTATGTCAAAAATTTAAGTCAAGGGATGGAAGTTAATCAAAGGTTAAGTTAAACATTTCTTCCATCCTTATACAGTCCATTTTGTCCAGAATTTGCCCAAAGATGACAGAGACTGTCGACAACACTTATACGGGTATTTTCCAGTTCATCTTCAGTGATACAGCCATCTTCGACTCAAATGGTCTCGAGAATAAGCACAATTGTCGTTATTGGTAAGACAGTAATCCCCAATTAATAGAAAATAGTCACGCACAAAACGATTCTACGGTTAAGGTTTGGGCTTTAAGTATAAAGCATAAAAATAAAAAACATATTGACCCTTCTTAACAGATTTATTTCACAATCTTCGACTAGGAAAAAACGCATTGTTTTTCAAAAAAACACTACTAATTTCGTAAATTTTTTAAATTATACATTTTCCAACAACGTAGTCTAATTAAATTACCCATTCCTTTTCCAAATTGCCGAGTCCAACTTTTAAATTTTTTCTGTAAAGTCACTTGAAGTTTGTTGTGTACTAAACCCAGCCAAAATATTTTGACCATCTTAAATAAGAATAACTGTAAAATGTAAGCAGCCCCCCCCCCAAATGCTTCAATGTGTTCAAAAATATTCGATAGCAAATCACGAAATGTTGAGGCTGAAGGTGAATAGTATAGAATAAATTGCATCATTGCACGATTTTTGCCTCATCTTGTTCAATTGTAAGTACCTATAAAGCTCAACATCTTTCTTCGATATATCCTTTACTCTAAAATCCAGATGCCTTTTCTTTCTATGACTCACTGCATAATAATAGTCTCATTTTAACACTATATCAATAAACGATCGATTCAGAACTCTCTGAATATCTGTTCTTCCACTTAACAGTTAATAATTTTAATTTTTTTTTAATAATCAATTTCATCTATGAAACCTCCAATACTTCAACCTAAAAGATGTTTATTATAACAACCTTATGTCTTCATTATATTTATCCGTATTAACCAATTATCTTATCAAAATCTGAAGATGTACATCAAACTGTTCCTCTACAGCCGGAGGATGTCAAGACTTCAAAAATTACTAAAAACATATAAGAAAACATCGAGTCAATGTTAATATCTTGCAGACGATAAGATAGGGTTGCGTTGCGCACGCGTGCATAAGACTGACTTAACTAGCTGAGTCAATTAGGAGTTAGACGCCTGCAAATGAGCACATTTACTGTGTGATCTTCGCATTTGCAATTACTGAGCATATAGAACGAGAAATCTGCATCATATTTTGTGCATTCATATATAAAAACTATTTGGATGAACCAGAAGACGACACAATAGGTGCAGCACAAATAAAAGTAAAATCTATTGAAAGTAAACCACGTTCTGGAAGACCAACACCTAGAAAAACATCAAAAATGTTAATCAGCGGTTAATTCAGCGGAACATCTTAACAATATTGTGCTGCAGTTGCTAACAACTTACATCGAATTACCTCTAATGGACCAGATTTCTTCAAAAAGATCATAACCGGAGGTATGTAGGTCTACGGCTACGATCCTGAAACAAAGATTCAGTCATCCTAATGAAAGTTTCTTGGTTTGCAGCAAGATCAAGATCGTTTACCATGATTTTTAATTGAGAAGGCATTGTTCATCACGATAAACAATTATTGATGTTCACTAGTTGTGAGATCCAATATAATAAAAGCGGAAGGACTTCTGAGCAACTAATGATAGGCAGCTTTATCCCAACAACGAGCTGAAATATTAAATTTCTCAGACCCTACAGTCTAATTTTGTCACCTTTCGACTTCTGGCTGTGTCCAAAACTTAAATCACTTTGGAAAGGGTATAGATTCGAGACAATACAACGAAGTGGTTGGATACAATTGAGACAGACCATGTCTCAAAAAGAAATAAAAAAATATTTTTAGGTTTCTTTGATATTAAGTAATCAATCTCTCATAACTCATTCGTACCCTCTACTGACACGATTTATATAAAAAACCAACATTAAACACCGGAAGCTCCAAGTTAACTCTAATGTATTGTTTTGTTGGCCAACATGGTTACCTTCAGTCAAAGTGGAAGTGATCACTACACAAATTTGCACCATACTAATTCGAAAGAATTTTGTGATATCTTTTCTGGTTTCAGATTGAAATGTTAAATATTTTAGTCTTGACAAATAAATGCAGATGTAGCTAAAAAATCTTAATGATTTTTAGCAAAATCATTATTGTCCTCAAGCTTAAAAATATAAGCGTTAAAGAAAGACACACCAGCAGAAGCGATGCGTTCCTTCAAGTGGCATTACTCAATTATTATGATGGCACATTATGGCAGCATCCCAAATTTCATTTATGCAAAGTGCATTTAGTGTTGTAACAGCAGAGTTCTATCAAGTCACTTTTAAGAGTTAATACTGCTGCTGAAAGACATTTTCAAAACAAAATTTGTGTCTTTCCTTAGAACCTCCGCTAATGCGCCAACAGAACATTTTTGCGCCAATTTATGTTGAGGCGCCAGAGTTACACTCAACTAAATATTAAGTGAAATATTTTACGATACACATATTGTCTCAATTAAAAGTAATGATAAATTTTTAAAAAATTAAAAATGTTCAAAGAGAAGTCTAAGGATTTATTTTCAATAACAGCCAACCTATAAAGTTGTTGATGTTTATTCTAGATATCAGTACAATATACATAAATGCAAATAAGTGTCTATTATATCAAGTATGTAAAATATAAACCAACATATGAGAAACTATATCAATTAATAAGAAATTTTTTTATTTTTATTAAAACATTTTGCAAAAAAGCAAAAACAAATAAAAATTAATGTAAGTAGAAATTTTATACATGGGTACATTGGGAGGGAAGATTCCCATAATGCAGGTAACATTCCTACATTGAACTTTCAAACTAATGTGCTGGGATGGATACAAACGAAAACGTAACTCGCCAATAATAATTCGTAGACGTAAACTTGTATAATTAAGTAAAGTGATAGCATCTTCACACCAAGAACCGAAAGTCTCAATAACAAAAAGGATGAATAGATAACCTTGACCAAGGCTAGTTTGGCAACAGAAGCAGTTTTCTTTAAAGTATGAAGAGGTCAGTGTTTCACTGCATGTAAAATCCCACCAAAACTTACTAAAGTCATTCCGCCTGGGCGCTTCCCACCATCACTACACAAGTCATCAGGTTCCAAGCAAAACAGTGTACCAGTAAAAGATTAATTCTTCTATGTCTATAATGCCTTCCTAGACTCTTCTTAAAATGGAGACCGTGATAACCAAGGCTATCCACTTCTGGTCGAAAATGTATTTGTGGGAAAAGCAAATGTTTCATCCACGGTAAAGACCAATAGCAATCCTAAATGAGTTCTCATCAAGAAATGTGTCTAGAGCCAAAGGCGGTAGTACGTTGAACCAAACGGAATATTCAGGACAATTAATGATTCAAAACGGACCCTTCGTTGATTACTTCCATAGTAATTAGATCAATTATTCATTTCAAGTTGATATTATCTCAATTCTTTTGAAACGTGGGGGATTCCGGAACTGGTTCTCCATTTAACTCTTCCCGCATTCTTAAAGCATCCTGATAAGCATCAACACTAGCCAAGTCTTGAGAAAAAGGTAGTACTGAATTGACGAGAGCTAGAGTTGAGTTTAAAGAAAAAATAAAGGCGGATAGAGAAATATCTATTGTTCTCCTTATTCCTAGACTTCCATAACAAACAGGTTGTAGCTTGTAGCTATTGATTATTACTAAGAAAAACATTAAGAAGAGATTCTAATCCAGATTTGAATATATTATCCACAGTATCTAGGAGCACCGACACTTAAAAGGCAGGAGTGGTACGAAGAAGGTATGCTATCCTAATTTTGGTACGAAAAGGCAATGCTGAAAAAGATAACATGCAAAGTGAGTTTTAATGGTTTTCAACTGGGAAATGAGTAAATTTATCTTCCATAATTGTTTTTTCAAAATTTGGCAAAATTACACTCTGTTGAACTGGAGCTCTAAGTAAAGAAAGACCTTCTTCAACTATTGTTATCCCTCGTGAAATAGCGTTGAATTCGGTTACTATAGATAGATCAACGTTACCAAGAATAAATAGCTTAATTTTTTTAGGTCGACAGCAAATCCCAAAAATTCAAAATGTTTTTTAATGTACACCACATATTCATCTTTGGTTTAAGTTTCGTGATTTTATGATGGATACCCAAGCTAAAGAAGGATCAGCTTGTTGTACACCAGTCTTCGAGTCAACAGACTGCGAGCCATGAAAAAGTGAGGAATCTTGACTATAAGATTTTAGGAAAAAAAGGATAAAACACTGAATTTAATCCTTAATAGTTTCCAACATATTCACACGTTCGAGTGTATTACAGGTGTTCTTAACGTCAACTTTAAAAATAGTTTTCCGAGTTCAACAGAAGCACATAAATCCGTAAAGTGTTGAGGAGTGAATCCGTCCAACCCTTTTGCAGACCCTCTTTTAAAAAATTTGATGTCATTCTCAATAACAGTTACAGGAGTAAAGCTGAAATTATGCTTTGGTGCATTTCGAAATTTGCCTTTCCTATTTTACATCCGTCTCGTTTTTTAAATTCATGAAACTATAAAAACGCATTTATTTGTTCGAAATTAAATATCTTGAAAAAATAAACTTTATTAAGATACAACATGCCGATTTTGTTTGCCTCTGCGACCTTTGCAGTCGAAAAAATGACCGTCGTTTCTAGTTTGGTATAACCGCCGTTTTATTTGCAGTTGCGCTCGCAGTTAGCAATAATTTTCTCTACGAGTAGCAGAACACAACGGAAGTTTGTTTTTAAATAGATTACATCATTTGGACGACACAAGACGTGACAGTTAATTGACAAAAATCAGCTGTCAAATTAATTTTTAAAAACAGACGGGCTTAAAAATACCTACAAAAGGCGTTTTAGCTATAGCACAATAAATTATTTTTCCTTTGCCTCTCAAAAACATACCCCCACTTCTCAAAATTAAAATATTTTGATAACTTCTTGGTAGAAAATGCCTGAAATGTTTAGAAAACCTAACTCTAGCAAGAAAAAAAGTACCAAAAGAAAAGCTTCTAATATCAGTGATGTTGCAATATCATCTGCCATTACTATGTTGATGAACAATGTTTTTTTATAACAAACCGAATACGTTGGGGCGGCAAAGCTAACGAAAAATGACTTAAAACGACTACCAAATTAAGGCTGAACGAACAAAGTTAAAGTAGCTGCATTATTTTGCGGAAAGCTTGTCTGGTTATCAAGCTTTTTCTCTCAAACCATACATATTACCACAAGAAAATTTGACGTGGTGATTGGCGATTGGAGAAACTATGATTTTAAAAATATAAAAAATTATATTTTCTATTAAAAATAGAAAAACCTATTTTTTAACTGATCATATAGGAGTCCCCATGAATACAGCAAAAAATATGCTAATACGTTTCAGATGCGCAGATATATGCGGAAAATTATGTCCAAAACAAACAATGGCAAAAAAATTAAATATTCAGCTTCACAATTGATACTTTTTCCATTAACCATGCACTTCTACAGTGTACCTTCAAAAAGTTTTCTGTTTTTGGTAACATTGATAAAATAAAATTTAGAAATTTTTAGTTGACTTTGAATTGACATATTGCACAACCTCAATCTTTAACTATATCACCACAAACATGAGGAGTAAGTTTTGCACTCAACGTTCAAACAGAAAAGACCAGCATTGCAGCTGCTACCATTGGTAATCAAAAATGTTTGTAGTTGTTTATTACGCAACCTCCATACAAATATCTCCCGTCTCTTTTGGTATCTTACAACACTTCTTCATCCATGTTTGTTGTACACCAAACAGATGGGAGGCTTTATTACCCCAAATTTATTCGCTTAATACTGATTTAATCATCTCCAATCTCCCTCAAAATGTCATTTGTGAAATCAAATATCTGGTTGAATTTCTTAAAGTCAAAAGCTGTCGGGTCTAAATTTTACAGAGAAACATTCAATTTGACACTTGTTTCTGATATTCTAGTAGCAGCGCTTGCGTGAAATACAGAAGTTATGGGATACATGTCACTAGCCATCTCATTGTTCTCCGAAGTAGTCACGATTATTGGCCAATCTGTTAAAACTATACAAAACAAATTTTAAGAAGTGTCCTCAGACATGGTCATAATCAATGGTTCCAAAACCATTTCGTTCCATCACTAAGTAAATAGTCATTTGTGTACCAGAATTTACGATGACGTGTGCTTTCTATATCTGACAGAGAGAGAACATTCGCAGACGGTGTAAAATAAAATGGCTGTACTAATATGTCGTTTATTATTAATTTCGTTAAGAAATCAACTCAATCAGGCCTCGGTGATAGTGACCGTATCTTCGATGATACAGGTCCTAGCTGCGGTTACTGAAGACAGTAATGGTGATATGAATAAAATTGTCAATTCTTGTACTTTAAAATGACAAAAATTGTTAAAACCTACAGATGTAGCACATCCTTCATTTTTGACACTTTTAACAAACCCTGTGTATGTATAGTATATTAGAGATTCAGTTGGTATCGTTTTGTTTATCAATCATTTTCTATTTTATTCTATATGTTTAATTTTCATTCAATTTATATCAAACTCATTTTACATTCTGTAGTTCATTTTTCCCTTTTTCGGTATTTTCAAGCTCCTGTATCTTAAGACCAGTATTAACGTTAATTTATTAGTCGCCAATAATATAAAAAATAAACACTCTAACCCCACCCTACGGCATGATTACTTGAAAACAGGCCAGAAAGAACTAATAAAGGGTCTACTGCACGGCTTTTTTATGAGAAGCTTTAAAATTTGAACTATACGCACCTATTAAAGTTTCTGTTGATTACAGAGAGTACTAATCAAGTTTTTATAATATTTCCTTCAAAATCGGCTGTCGAACCAAGTTCTTGTCGTTGACAAACTTTTTATTAGTGGGCACGTGATAAAAATAACGCCAGGTTTTGTCACCTGTTACAATGCTCTTGGCATAACGAGATGTTCCATTTTCACAATTACTGAGCACCTCATTATAACAGGATATTATAACAATTCAAAGTTTCACACCAAAAAATTGTGATACAAACACTCAGTCATGTCCAAAGTGTTATCCCAAAGCTCTGCTCTTTTAAGTTACTTTTAAAAAATGTATTTCATGATAATACCATTATAAAAGATTTATTTTAATTATCGATCAGTAAGATATAAAAGCTTGCATGACAATCATTACTCTACATTAGTGTAGTCCTTTATCTATCAATAACTTTAAAACTACTAAATAACTATAAGATATGTCAACATATTTTGAGCACAATTAAGGGATGTAGCAAATATTTTCTATTAATGACAAACTATAATTATAGTCTAAATAAAAACTGCTTTAGGATGATCCCTAGATTTTGCTGATGCAGTACATAGTAACTCTAACGTATTGTAACGTTCAAATTTATTTGAAGAAATTAAATTATTTAATAATATTTGTGTACACTAACAAGTATTTGCTAATATAAAATCACACTCTATCACTCTATTTATCTACCACACTATTGATGTTGCACTAGCACAGTTCGCTTTGCTTTAGGTAACTTAAGCTCCCGTTGTTGCTCCGCTGCATGCTATTTATACATCCAGCATCTCTTCTACAGTCTTCTCGTAGCACCAAGCGGTAGGCTATAGGCCGCAGACCGTTCGCGTTTCCTACTGGAGTATTCTGTGCTGTTTTAGCCCTCGCACATTTACGAGTACTGCAGGGTCTCAATGGCAGCGACTTGCACATCGAAAGTGGCTCATTAAGTTCTCCACTCGACCGTGACGGCAACTTCTGCCGCGAACTTTGTGAAGTGACGGTGCCTTTAGGGCGAGCGTTCGTTTTACTCGTTACCGTACTTTATTTCTACCAACAACGGTATTAATAAATCAAAAATAGTTAGCAAATGTCGATTCTTCTTATACAAATTAATTTTGAATCGTCAATTGCAAAACCAACCCTCAAATTAATCTATTGCCTCCTGGTACCATTAGATTTAGAAAACTCCTGCTGATTGTTTCTTCTTTTCTACAACAATTTTTCCTTAGAAAGCAGATGCGACCAACTGTGTCATTGCAAGAGCAATAGTAGCCTGTTTATAGAGAAATGTTCTGTTGAAATTTTCTGATGAAGTTCTTGGTAATGCTCTGAAGTATTTGTGAAAATGCAAATTAGTAGTAATTATGCATTCAATATAATGTTATGCTTCCTAACAGTATTCTGAAGCCTCATCAACATGTTACCTTCAATAATTTTTGGTGATATTGGAACAATAGTTCTAGAGACGAAAAATTCCGGTTAACCTAGTCTCGTTCCATCATCACGTTGATACAAAACTAATGAATATATTTGTAAATAGTTAATGTGGAAATATTAAGACTCAGAAAACGCCCAACCATATTTAATAGTCAAAAGAAGAGCTTTGCTGTTACTGACAAAAAATATCTTCCTCTGGTAATTCTCAGAAGAACAGCTTGAATGCGACTTTGGCCTAAAAAAGGAATCCTTATAAATGTACAAATAATTTTCTAGTTTAAAAAAGCACATTAACGTTGTTAAAAGGTAAAAACGAAAGCTCCCCTGGTCTCCAAAATTCTTCCACTTAACCATTTTACAGCCGTGAAAGCAAAGGACTGCGATATATAGACATGTCATCAGCTAGACACAATTTCCCATTATCTGGATAGAGCTTTTAAAGTATCTGAATTCTACAAAATAAGACATCTCATGACTTTATTTCGAAGAAATCACGCAATAGATAGAAACCGATAGTATTTCCTCTTACACCTGTTAACTAGCCTTAAAGAATCCCATACAAACAGTAATATGAGGACTACGTGTAACTTTCAATTATGACCTTGTCAAAAAATACCTTAAAAGAAAATTGTTGAGCAGCTTTATTGCTGTTAGAACTTCTATGGTTGCGCTGTCCAATAATGCACTCTGCAAACTGTGGTAAGAGCCAACCTTCACCATATGCTTGAATAAATCCATGTGATGCATTTATATCTTTCAATTTTGCAAAGGTCTACTAGAACCACCATCTACTCTGCCTCCAAATCCACGTGAAGTGAAAAGGAAAGGGACCTTGTACCTTTAGAGTTAAAAGGGATAGTATAAATCGCAGCGCATCGACCTTTTTATTCTGATGACCCACAAAAGTACAAGAACAGGTTGTCGAAGTCAAGACTACCGACGAGAGAGCTAAGTTACTTCAACGTAGCCGTCAGCTCTATCTAAAAACTGTTCAAGGTCTTAACAAGCAGTCTCTCCCTAACTCTACCAGTCAACAAAGAGTACGCCAAACGGTGCCGGTGTTAAAATATAGACGGTGAGACGGCTTCAGATTTAATATAAAATTGGTGGAAGATGGTTGTCATCAATACCCATCAAAAATATTAAGGTCCAAATACAAAGAATGAATATCTAAAGTCTCATTGCCCTTCCTCTCTCATAGTGTAACTTGTACCTTACCCAAATCAATTTTTTTTTAAAGAAGTATCAAAACTGAAACAACAGCATGCCATTTTTTAGATTCATAATTTAGACATCAAAATATTGAATGTCTTTCGTCACGACAACCATACCGAATCACTCTCTAAATGTCATTTCGACGAGCCTTACAAGAATAGGCAATATGTCAATGGATGCAGGCTAGACGACAACAGCATTATAGTGGCAGCACCTGCAATTCATTTGCCAACAAGTTCTTGACTTTCTTTTCTTAGTAACAGCAAAAACAAGCAGTCTGGATGACCAACTGCGACTGCGAACGACGGAAATGTCTTTCGGGAGCCCGCAACGCGACGCGCGGCGCGCTGCGCAGGATTTTCCCAGGTTTCGTCAAACCCGGGGCTAATACACTCGTAAACGCGACCGCCTATTTTTACGTGCAGCGTACGTGTGCCCTTTCGGCCGGACGGTTGTATAAGAGCCCGCAAATGTCGCGGCTGCACTCGGAAAACAGGGGAAAATAGAACTGGCGCTGCACGCGAGACGTCACGGATACCTGTTGCCAAGCGCACCTGACGGCGCTGCGTTTTCCGCGAACCGCCAGATTTGCGACTGCAGCGTCCGCCAACGGCTATAAATAAGAGCTGCGTGTGTGGCCCGCGCCGAAATAGAGCGCGATTGTCTCCCGAATTTTGCGAGTGTTGCCGTGGGCGCGCCGAGCCCGTCGCCCGGCAGAGCGCTGACATTCGCGCGCCTTGCGCGCTCTGCGGCTATCTGGGTTGTCTGCTAGGACCAGGGTGACTGCCTAAGGCATGCCTTGTAGTTCAAGACAAAAATGCAAGTTGTTGGTCTAAAAAATGAAAAGCAAACTACCATTAGATGCTTTTTCTCAACCCAACTTTAAGACCACTGAGTTTAGACAAGGAATTCTTTCTACATATTACCATTTTTTTTTTGAAAAGCTAGACAATCTAAAGGCCATAAACCCATAAATTATAGTCTAGACTGTAGACCACAGCTTAAACTAATGATATAACCTAGACTGTCGACTGTAGCATAGAATAATATTATAGTTTGAGCAGCAAGTTGGATTTTAGACTATAGCCTAGCCGATAGACTACAGTCTGGGCAAATATTACAGAGTATACTCTCATATAGGATATAGTCTAAACTAACATTGCAGCCCAGATTATTAGCTATAGTCTAGAACGTAGTCTACTCTTTAAGTTATGGTTTAACCCTCTAGACTGGGGCTAACATATAGTCTAGCCTATAGGTTATAGTCTATCCTGTAGACTATAGCCTAGACTGTATACTATATTCTAGACTAAAGGTTATAGTATATGGGCCTACAGATCTAAAAAAATTTCAAGACGATAGTTGCTAAAACCTAGATGAGCAAAACCCTATAAAAATTGGACTAAAGCTTCAAAATACATGTTAGTCCACGCAACTTAAGAAAAGAAAACAGTTCGATTTGTAGTTGTGGCAGAGCACAAATGTATAATTTACCCACAAGTAGTAGAACTAACAGAGTCTAATCAAGTATAAAGTATATATATTTCTAAAAGAATCTTAACGCTTCTTTGAGAAAAAGACAAACTGTTATACCTTATTAAAAAAAGTTCACTTTAGGAATTTACCAACTAAAGTTAGTTTGATTTTCTCACCTTTCAAATGGTTGCTACGAGTTTTATATAACAAAAAAGACATTCAACCTATATTACCGTAGCTTTGGGATAGTTGTGCAAAACCTCAGACTGATGATAGCCAATGTTTAGTTTAGGCACAGGAACGGGACCAAATCCGTACCCCTTTAGTGACAACTCAAACTTAATGTGCAAACTTGTGCCCATTGTCATTTGTGGTTGGATGAAGAAACAGTACCGTTTAGTTTTATTATCAGAGAAGCCAATAGCTCAGATCAGAATCGTTTTACCAACTTATAATATTTTGGATGTAGTGACGAAAACTATCATTTGATTTAGATTGTAGATGGTCTTCATTCAATTGATGCAAGTATAATTTAAATTAATAAATCAGAGCAACTTGTTCTAGAAACTGATATTAATTGACAATTTTCAGGTGACTAAGGTTATAATTTAATGTAGACTTTTTCTATGTACACTGTGGTTTTAGATAAAAGTGCAGACTATGTTAACAGGTTCAACAGCTAACAACTCAAGCCAGACTTATTTTGCAAACTTGTAGTAATTAATATATTTGCTTGAGCTGACGAAAGTCATTGTTTGACATACGTTTAGTCACAAAACGCTTTGGTAAGAGTTTCCCTACTCTCCTTTCTTGAGTTTAAGTGTCATGAGCAAAGAAGAAAAACATAAAGGGCAAACATCATGAGTAAAAGCCTTAACATCTTAGCCATTCAAAGAAATTCTGTTCTTCTAGGATTTCCTTTACGGCAATATTATAAAAAACATTTACTTTTAGATCTATTAGCTCAACTTATTTTGTTTTTAAAACACCTTCAACGCTACTCATTCTAGACAATTATCCAGAAATCATTCTAATTAAGATATACAAAACAAACCAATGGCCTAACAAAATTAATGGGAACGACGAGTCTTTTTCTAGTTGTTTGCTCTTGATATTGTTGTACTTTAATTGAAAGTCAAACACAAAAGCTTCATCAGTAGCTAGTACTTAAATGATGATTTTGTTTGTTTGTTTGCAATAGTTGCGTGCCAATAATTTGCACAATAGAAGAAGAAACCTAGAACCACACCAAAAATGGCTTTTAAATTTAAAACAGCTAAGGCCAGTTAAAAGATATTTTTCCAAACTTTAGTTGATAAAAGTTATCTAATCTAAATGAAGTTATTTAGAAAATTAAAGAAGTCGCCTTCGCCCAAGCCCAACAATTTTATAAGCGGACCAAAACATTATTTACCATTCTTCAACGAATCGATTAATTAGTCTAAAAAACACGGTCTAGTATAAAATTTTGCAAAAATATTTATATAGTACCAGTCCAAAATCAAAATAGGGTAGTAAATCCGAAGTACTCTCCATATCCAAATTGAAAGAAAAATATTGGCATTCTAAAAGTTGGACAATTTTCTTTTTAAAAATAATCCAGGGTCTTTATCAAATTACCAATTTTTTTATACTCGTTACACCCTGAAGAGATCGCCTCGTTGTTTAGGCGCTAAAGCCGACTCTGTATTTCAAAGTGCTCCTAATAATGCCCCGAGACAAATATAAGTAACTTTTCATTTGAGTGAGATAATAAATGGCATGTCAAAACATCTATTTATCTCTGTCAGTAATTTGGAAATGCAAAATGGACACTCATCCATATATTAGACTAATGTCTCAAATTTGAGTAACCCACAGGCTCTTTTATAAGTTGTAATTTTGAGAATCAAAACTATGCTAAATAGAGACCAAAAAGAGAATTATTTTATTACTACAAACAATTATTATTAGAGATAAAGTTGCAAACAAGTAAAATGAAGCAAACGTAAAGCTAAATTAAATTTATGTTTAATATTGTCAGAAGTCTAAATTTGCAAAAACTTCTATTTTTCCTCACTTGATTTTTCATCTTTTATATATATATATATATATATATATATATATATATATATATATATATATATATATATATATATATATATATTACTAAAATATTATAATAGTTGACTCTAAGAGGCTGCCCTCCCTGGAAAGCCTACGAACAGTTTTGATGGTAGAAGAACGTGTAGACACCCACAGAATTCTACGAAAGTTCCAATATTTGCGCGCCGACGTGGAGCTACGAAGTTTCTATAATTTAGCGTGTAGACAATAAAGCGTGAAACGATCAGAAAAGGAGCTGCATTGCGATATAGTTTGAATGGTGATTTCAGTATGTCGGGGATCAGATCAGCCAGTAGAAAAAAATTATTATCAGTGCATTAGTTAGTTAGCTGCTAACACAATGTAGAAATAAATAGAGCATTATATTGACAAAAAGTATTTAAATAAATTACCATTACAGTACAAGTCAAGTAGCGTGAACTAAATGTAGCGGAACTAATAATTGAATTAGAAAAATGAGATTTAAAGAGGACTTAATCGACAAGGGCACGCATCTGTTCAAATCCACGCATTCAGATGTGTCACTACAGAACCTTGAGAGAAAATTAGAACAACTAAAAGACTTGAGAAAGAAGGTACAATAATTGTGGAAGGACAGAAATTTAGTAGAAAATCTTGAAGAATATTTTAAAAGGCCTTCAAGGAGAGTTAAAGATGGGCACGGAAGAACATTCCGGAAATATGAGAAGCGAATGCAGAGAAAGCTATTAGAGGTTTTAGAAACAAGTTGAAAAAGAATATGAAAAAGCATTCGGGTGTTGTAGAGAGAAGCAAATGGTTTATTGTTAAAGTCGTATCCGAAGATCTACAGCAATAAAGTCTCGTACATGATCGTTGATCCGTGGTCGTCATAGGAGTTGCAGAGAAAGTAAGATCTTGATAGGAAATAGAGAGTACCGCTAAGATAAAAGTGCCAGGGTCAAAACCACAATGTAAACAATTAACGCACTAAACCTAGTGATAAAGGTATATTATGCACAATTGGATACCTTGAAGTTAAAGATAGTCTTCTGGTATGAAGTTTGAAGAACGTTGTTGATGCTTAATTCGGCTTATTAGTCAAGAAATCGAATACCGGATGTTACAAAAAGTTCTAAGCGCATTTATTGGGCAAACTATAAACAAAATGTTAAAAATGATGCTAGAAGTGCATCGGGAAATAATTCCATTGGGAAAAGTACATATAAGGTAACATAGTGCAGAAAGTCCAGGGAAAGGAGGGTAATTGACATTTCTATTCATTCATAAAGTCGGATCGCATCAACAAATATATCCTTATTTCTGTGTTATTTTACCAATAAGTCTGAAGCGCACGCAATACCAAATGAAGAGACATCCACAATTAATTGCTATGTACAGATATATACTGTATATATATATATATATATATATATATATATATAATGTAAAATAATTGTCACGTGATAATTAAATAATCGAACCATAAACCGAGTTTGCTACAATTGGTGTCAAAAAAGTGACTTACTGCAACTGGAAGAACTATGTCGATGTAAATAAAATTGCCCGAACTATATGTGGCGGACGTAAAAATTGAGTTGAAACCGTACTAAAGGAGTGATTGTTACAGATCCTAAAAGGTCAGATGCATCAGATTCAAAAAATATTAAAGTAAAACACAAGAATTAATAATAATAAATACGAAAAAATAATCCAAAAATTTTAAAGAGGAGTTAAAAGAACTGAAGGAGTACAAAGAGATTTTAGAACGCAGTTGATGGGAAAAATAGAAAGTTCCGATAACTCGAAAAAATTTAGAGGAATTGCAGATAGAAGCAGATGCTTTGTAGATAAAGTCGTGCCCAACAATCTGCAGCAATCAGCTGCAACCAAAGAAAAATGTCTGTAAGTGGTAGACGGGAACTTAATTGGAAATTAAGAGAAATGCTGACATGAGGTAAGATCACAAGCGCACTGAACCCAATGATAAGAGTTCATTGGGCACAATGAGATTTCATAATGTTAGAGGATGGTCTTCTGAAAAGATCTTTGAAGTAAGTCAGTAGCGCTCAATATCGACCGCAGTTAGTAGTGTTAAAAAATCGAACATTAGTTGTCAGAAGTGACTATTTTGGACAAAACGTAAACAAAATAGAAGAGATAGTCCAAGAAATGCTTCGTTAAAACCCTCCGTGGTCAAAAACAACCTTTCACGCTGCGAAATAATTGTGCAACAACATTCAGACGGTATCAGGAATTCCAAAAGGGAACTTACAGTTCGAAAGACGCTCCAAGGTCCAAAGCTTGAGTACGAAAATCATACAACCATTACCAAGGAAGAATGTTTAGAGATTCCTGCACCGAAATTTATACCGTTCTCCACAATCACCTACAAAGTGAGAAAAGCTTATTTCCTTTGTATACCACACGAGAAGGTGTATCACAATTATGCTCATTCGATTTAAAAATACAACATCTCGCGAGTCAGCAGCATCATAATAAGTGACAGAACTTTAAATAAAAACATACTAAAAAAGAGACGATTTTATAACTAAGAATACCTTCTATTAGCGTGAGGCAAGTGAACCATCTGTACACTGTCTGAAGGCTGGCCATCGCTTTAATCTGACCAGTATGTATTAAAGTAGCTTAGTGGTAGAATTAATAAGTAGAAGCTTAGTAACTTTAAGTATTAATTATTAATTGTCACATTTTATCTCGTTTCAGTTTGCTCAAATCAACTGTTAGTGACATGAATGTAAGTAATTATATAAAAGCACAACCACAGCAGGGCCACGTACATTGACAGAAAGAAACCTCGTTAGATAGTATGAGAAAATTACCAATTATCATGTGAAAAATTCATCTTGGATTCTTGTAGTGCTGCTATTGATTATTTGGTCAACATTATAATTGTATAGAGGGTTCCGAGGTTGAGCAATTGCACATAAGCTAAAAATATCTTCCAAACATCACCTATAGTGATGTAAAGAACGAGACGAATTGTCTGTAAATGGCTGAAGTAACAAATCGTGCTTTAGAGAATGATAACTAAAGTGCATCGTCTCCATAATGAAATTTGAAGGAGGTGAAATAAATTTCCTTGGAATAAAAATCTAAGTGCAAAAAAGCGCAAAAGCATTTTGATCAGTTTCGTTTTACCTACAATAAAAGAATAATCAGTGACAACGGCTGTCTGCATGAGCATGACAACACTATCACTATGCGAAAATGTTTTGGAGACAATCATATTACAGAAATGAATCAGTCCAGAACTTCGACTAAAACTTTATTGAAAACCATTAAGAAGCATTAGAATGCTGTCTTTGCTCTGCCTACAGCTACAGGAAAAATGGACTACACTTTTGTACAGACGCTCTTACAACCCCCCCCCCCCCAAAAAAAAGGATAAATCCGATTATTAGAATTTTGAGCATAAGATAAATTTGATTACCATTTCAAATAGCTGTCCCAATATATTTGACCAGCTAGTGTATATTACGAAAATATATAGTTGTGTAAATCAAGAACCTAAAACATCTATTTATTAGTTGTACCGCCATAAAAAAGAATATTAAAAAATATCACTTTGCTTTGGCGTTAAACTTTCAAGAAAGTTTATGCAACATTAAATCTGAAAAGATCATCAGTACTACTGGCAAAAATGCTAAATGAGCGGTCTGGTAAAAAGAACAATATTTAAGTTCTCTACTTTGGTCAAATAAAAAAATGAATATAAATAAAAACTATATCAAAACTAAATTGCCCCTGGAAATATTTGCAGTAAATCAGATAAATAGGATAATCCGAATCCTAGGAGAGCTACTTGAAAAGAGGCTAGAACCAATTAATCAGCAATTTGGCTTTAGATCAAAGCATGCGATTTTTGAACAAATTCCTGGTTGCAAAACAAATAAATCAAATAATGCAAGAAATTCCGTTCGGTAGATTTGCCCGATATACAAAACAAGTTTCGCTAAACTGGCGTGTAACTCTGTCTTATTTGGCTCCTATAAGTGCCAATAAACTTCATCGTATGAATGTCCTATGAAAGTCAATTGCAAGCAATTTACACGAGTTACGAGAAAAAGCGTTGCCGCTTTTTTAAAGTTATATTTTTATCTACCACTTACTAGGTGTGAGACTGGGAGATAATTTATACGGGTGTGGGAACGATTATATACGCACAAAAAAAATGATTCGGCAAATTGGTCTTCAACATTTCACACACCTAAGATCCTACAGTCAGCAAATCTTACTTAATTTCTTTTTCCCATGTACCCCAGGGTGTTTGGGTATCTTTCCATATCTTTCAGCGATGTCTTTGATATTTTCTTCCCATCCTATTCGAGGTCTTTCCCTTAATCTTTTATCTTTACCTCTCTTTTCAAATACCTTCTTCAGATATTTATCGCCCCTATACGGATCATGTGACCATACTACTGTAATTATTTTCTTTCTAGAACTTGAACTATAAGGTTTGATGTTTGTATTTCGTATCTTTTCTTGTCTTTTCCATTACCTAAGTCTGTTTGTACTAGAATGTGCCTATATTTATGTGCATCTTCCTTTTTTGATATGTACATGACTTTATTTTCTCTTATATTTATGTTCATTTCTTTATATTCTAAGTAGTTCTTCCATGTCTCCATTTACTTGCAATTGTCGCGGATTAGCGTACAGTGGGTCTTGTGTAATAATAGAATTGTAATGTTCTACAGCTGTTTTCCTTATCTCAGTTCTTGTCGATATTGGTCTGCCTATGACGAATAATAAAGGGCTTAAATGCTTTTAAAAGCTTTTGTCCTTTTGGTCTTTGGTTCCCTTTTATATTTTTGTGCAGGCTTTGTACTTTCCTCAATTTAGGGTTTATCTAAAGTTCTTTAAGTACCACTTATATGTTATTCTCGAGGCATCAGATTAAAGAAGTATAAAGGGCCACTAAAACATATCTAACGATCTAAATATCAACCTCTTCTGCATGATAGGCAAAACAAAACTACCCGATACATTCTGCTACATAACGAACGGGATTCCAGAAACTCAACATTGGGGGAATGGGGGTTGTAACCTGATATAAATTATCCCAAAATAACAGTGCCTTAGTGACCCGAAAAAATAAAACGAACTTTGAAACTAGACGGTCAAATAGAAAACGACCGATGAGGCCAAGGATTACGTTTGAAACATAAAATATAACATCCCTCACCGGAAAGGAAATAGAGGTAATGAAAGAAACAAAAAGTACAATCTGCAACTACTCCGCTTATCTGAATTGAAAACGAAAGGAAGCAGGATAAAAATAATTGATAAAGGCTGTCCTATGAGGTATGCAGGTACACCCATAGAAAACCAAACAAAGGAAGGAGTATGCATAACTCTCACCAATTAGTTAGACAAAAGAGTAACACAATGGAAATCTATAAATTCTAGAATATTACTATTAATCTAAAACTCTAGATAAAAGTAGGAGTCATTAAAATCTATGCACCTACAGAAAAATTACAGAGAACTCTTAATAAATGCAAAACAAAAACAAACATAAAACAATAAAGGGGTCTGCAACGGGCATATAGAAAATAGCAAAGAGAAATAAATAAAAATAGAAAGAAAATACTTGGATTTTGTATAGTAAACGAGAAGTCGATAGGGAAGAACACATAGTCTCCGCCAAGAATATAGAAGAGTCTAAACGTAAGAGTATGATAAACTACAATAACATACATCAGAGATATGACGTCAAATTAGAAGCGCTAAATTAAATAACAAACAAAGGTAGATGGTTACGGATACCGTCGTACAAAACCAACCAGAGAACAGTCGAGCACGCCTATTCGAAAAAAGTTAGAAAAAACTAGAAGGCCCAGAAATAAAAAGGACGCTCAATAGTAATAAAATTTTTAATCAGAAAAAATACCAAAGAGAGAAAACAACATCATTTGCCCCACATTTGTAAAAATTATATAGCAACCTACGTGACATCAGTAGCGCTACAAATGTACACTGTAATTTTAGAAAAACGACTGAGATCCAAAGTAGAAGACAAAATGCACAATAAACAGGCTTTCACCCAGGAAGACAAATACAGGACAACATATATACATTACTTCCTGGGCCCAAAAATTGGTCTTTGGTCTAGAGCCAGCCAGTCAATCAACTAGAAAGCTCCTCATCTTTCTTGATCAGCAAAAGGAGGAAAGTATTTATACAGCTACACAACTATGTAATGTCCTGGATGTATCTTTTAAGTCATTCCTTAGAATTACATCTAAAGGGTGTTTCCGGAAAACTATTAATATTAACACTGAATAACTTGCCAACATAAAAATGAACAATATGACCATATGTCGTAATATGGTAATTCCAAGAGATACCTCAACGACCTTTTCTTCTCACAAGTTCAACATCTTCGATAAAGACGACATACACAACCTGTCTAACAGATAGCGGAAGACCGTAGACAATATTTCTCAATTATAGTGTTGCATTGAATACACACAGTTGACATTGACCAAAATCCAAACAACACTCTACGACAGCTTCAAAAATAGTTTACGTAACCTTCACAAATTATATTTAACTGATCGTCAGATACTTCAACAAAATCTAGAAGTGTGTCTTCACTAAGCGAAAATTAAGACCAAACATCTATTCAGACAATACATAGAGTAATGTTACCACCATTTTACTAGATAGAACAAAATTGGGCCTACAGAAAAATATTAAAGGTCAACAAACATCCGTGTTCAAAAAATAGAAAAACATCCAAAAGGAACAAAACTGGAAGAGTCCTAATGTTGGCATGGTCAATGAGAACTGTAACAATGCCATGTCCGGCCAACAGGAGACCAACAAAAACAAACTGTAGCCGATCCAGACCTCACTCCATGTTCGCACGTTGTAGTTGTTTACGAAGCTGATTTATGACATAACTGGCGTGCACCGAAGACAGTTTCGTCACACCCGGTCGGACCTGCCAATTCGCTTTTGTCCCGCGTTGCGCCCGCAACATTATCGCGAAAATAGCGAAGGTGAGGCCGGCGGCGGGGCGCGAGAGGCGAATTAATCAGGCGCGTAGCGCGGCCGCGCCGCTCAAGCTGTCAATAGCCAGTTGAGGAGGCAGCACTCGCACGCTCTAATAAATGCGTTTTTCGGTCGCACCTGTCGCGTCTTCGGTTCGTGACCTATATACGACTTGTATTTGTATCGGGTATCGGGTGGGGCACTCCTGCCGGTGTATTTTTGCGCCGTCTGGCAGTTGCGTTATCAGCCCCAAATACACCGTGCAATAGCTCATTTACTCAAACACGACAACGCGACCTTGTCCTTAATCGCGCGTCCGCTGAACGTCGGCCGAGCATTTTTCGAGCAGCCTCTTTTAGCCCTACTTCAAGCACATCTCTTTAATTTTATATTTTTTATTGTTACGCAATATGCACAACACAAATGATGGGTAGTCAAACAAAACCACAAGCGTTATATTTTACCGCCCTGTCAAGAGAATTTCCTCTAAGCGACATTCAGTGAGATTATTGGAATGGCCTATTAGTCTTATCACTTACTGTCTTCCGAACTAAGTCACAAACAAGCGGGATTTTATTGGATACTTTAGATCACTAGGTAGTAGATTTTTAACAGGGGGAGATTATAATGCTAAACCCACCTTATGGGGTTCTCGAATCTCTTCAGCTGGTAGAAGAAGGGTACTATATCAAGTAGTACAAGAACTTTGGACTTCTTCATAACTAAAAGCATAGCTACAAATTACATTATTCCTCCATCTATCCTTGTAATACACACCGGTTATAACTAGTGTGAGCAACATAATCATAGACTCAAAATTGTACAATAAAAGTTTGGATTGGCATCACTACAGGGATCTCAATTACAACCCCCGTACCTGAAAGTTTCGCTCCAAACTAACGAAGACTCAGCATCATCAATCTACAACTTCACCAAAATAATCCAAGAGGCTGTCGTAAAAGCAATATCTGTATTTACTCACAAAAGACTACAACAAGCCTGTCCCATTGCAATAAAAAAAAATGCGGAAAAAGATGGCTAAGGCAAATCTGGCAAAGCATAAGGTATCTGTCGGGCAAAAGATCCTACAAGCAAGCATCATCAGAGCTAAAAGTACTCATCAAAGATCTAAAAAGGGGAGCTTCCGAGAAAATCTCACAGCCTGAACACAACAGCTGACACAAATTATTGTCTCGACAGCAACTAGAAAAATAAAAGTCCGAAGACAACCTGTTCCTCCCCTGAGAAAACCAAATGGCTCATGGATGAAATTCAGAGAAAGCAAGATTCTGCTAAACACCTATAGAATGTGATTCAACCAATTCTGCCTCAAGTGTCCTAGAAAAACTTCTTAGAAATGCCATACCAACGATTTTTATCGGATATAACGTAAACCAAAAAAAAAAGATTAATTGCAGGAAAAGTAGTTAAATAATTACTACGTAAGGATCTAGTGATGCTAAGCAAGCTATACAATGCTGTCCTGAGATTGGATTACTTCGCAGCGCAAGTAATACAGATTCTCAAACCTGGTAAACTTACAAACGAAACTACCTCTTACAGACCCATTAGTTTTCTGCCCGTGTTAAGTAAACTGCTGGTCAAAAGACTAACATCCATTTTAGATGACAATATTATTTCAAATCACCAATTTGGTTTTTGGGAAGACCACTCTACGTACAGCAGATCCATCTAATCATCGATAACATAAACCAAGCCGTTGAAGAGAAACACGCATTTAATAAAGTATGACATACATATAGGTCTTCGGTACTAACTTAAAAAAACTTTTTCTCACTCCTACGTTATAGTTAAATCATATTTAGAGGAATAATACTTCCAACTGAAAACAACACCAAAAAAGGTCAACCCTATTCCGACAAGTCAGCACTCCCTCACTGCTACCTTTGCAGATGATAAGATCATCAGGATAAAACACAAAGATCCAGTACAAGTTGCTCATTTCCTTCAGCAAATCTTAGATCAAAAAGTGCAATAGACCAAAAGATGGCGTGTCTAACTCAATTCAACGGAATCACGTTCACCAAGTATAGGGTAAATGGCCACCAGTCTTCGTAAACAGCATCCCATTACCTCCAGTAAATAAAGTAAAATATCTTGGCTTATATCTTGATAGAAGTCTGATTTGGAAGTCTCACATATGGAGAAAACGTAAACAACTCCGAATAACGTGTACTGTTAGTTATTTTAAAAAAATCTAAATTATCTCTAAATGCAATGCAATATTTAAACCCATTTGGACATACAGCATATAGCCAACTCGAATATTCAAATCATTGAGATATTTTAATCCAGAGTGCTACGTTCTATGAGTGATGCTCCCTATTTCGTAAAAAATAAAGGCTTTCTAAGTGACCTAAAAGTTGACGCTGTAAAAAAAGTGATAGTGAAGTTCAGTAGCAAGTATTTGAGTAAATTAGAATATCATCTAAATGTCTCAGCTTTCAATCTACTTGGTAATAGTGAAAGCTTACATAGACTAAACAAACATAAACCACTAAACCTTCCACGTGGATTCGGTTAATCACGTCATTAATAAATGCACCCGTAATTGTAAACAAAAATGTGCATAAAAAACATGTTTTGCTTACTGATGTATTCAGATTGCAATAATAAATAAAATAAAAAAATTATGAATAACATTTAGATCACTAACTGATCCACAAATCAATCGGAACTAGCCGTGACGCAGACACTATTGAAACCAGATAAGGTTCCTCAAAAGAGATGAACTGCAGTCAGAAGGAGAGGATAAAGCTTTTAAATATATCTGTACATCTTCAGATTGCTTATGAGAGAAGGGCAAAACTTTTTAAAAGCAGCGAATTAACGACCCCTTCTCAAAAAAAAAACAACAAGTAGGTGACTAGATCACTGTTCAAAAATTCTCTTAGAAACAATGCCAACATCTTAAAGTAAACAACATTCGCTTAAAGTCACCTAAACACGGTTTTTAGAAAATTATGGGAATTGAAACAAAAAATGGTCTATAGGATGTTATATAGTATTCTTCATTATTTGGTCTTTGTTATCCATTTCCTTCCTACAATCTTGCAGATGTCGTCATACCACCTCATATTCCAGGCCTTTGTCCAATAGAGGTAAAGCCACCAAAAAGCGATCCCAACAGATCTCAACAACACACTGTCTAATTATTATAGAGACAATAAGCTCATTTCCTATTAATACTTAACCTACCATTTTAGAACATATTTATTAAAATGGATAAAGTTAGATGTTTGTCAATGACAGTGTCAAAATAAACTGATGCAAAGAAGAGCCAACGTTCTGTTTTATAATATTCTTCTAGCAACCAATAGGTATTATGAGTAGTATTAAAGTGAATAAATAAGAGTTAAAACAACATACGAGACTTGTAAATACGCACGTATTTGGTATACGATAAGACCCTAAGGTTAGAAAGTTACAAAGAGATATAACAGCAGAGAAGAGGTTTACAGCCAAGAACTCAGCTGTGTGAAGATGAAGAAGAAAAATAAATAGGAAATAATGCAGAAACTCTGGAAACATAAAAATGAAGAGGAGGTAGAACAATTATGGAGAGACCGGGGTGCAGAAGATAGAGTAGACCCACATATGAAAGAAGAAGTGGAAACTGTGCTAAAATCACAACAAAATTATACAGCCCCAGTAGAAGACCAAATGTCAGTAGAATTGGTGAAATATAGAAAACCAAAGCTATCAAAGCAAATCTTTTTAAAGTTTTATGGAAAAAATAGTTATGTCTAGAGAATCGAATATGGCAATAATATGCCCAATTCATAAAGTGATGATAGGATGCTATGTGACAACTATAAAGAAATAATGTGGGCTGTAAAATACTGATCAAACTAGTAGAAAAGTGAACATGCGGGTGGAAGAAATTAGGGGTTACCAGTATGGTTTCACGAGAGATAAAACGACTAAGTATCAAATCTCAATGAGATAAGTACTTAAAAAATTTAAAGAATATAACATTAAACTTCACCACCTACTTATTCACAGATTTTCTTAAAGCCTACAATTATATACTTAAGAAGGAATTGTACAAGGGGTTAGATGAGCTAAAAGTACCGAGAAAATTAGTAAGATTGGCAAAAATATGCCTAACAAACATCAGAGCAAAAAATAAAAATTCAAGGTCATCTCTCGAAAAATTTTGGGATCTACTGGAGATTAGGGGAAAGAGATGCCATGTCAATTTTGTCTTAGAAAGAGTAATAAGAAGATTGTTTATAAATCCTGGAGGCACGCTATGTAATAGACAAAGCATAATATTAACGTTCACATATGATATAGATATCATAAGCAGGCCACCGCAAAGTCTAAAAAAAGTAGGCTCGTACATAGAAGATACCAAAAAGACAAAATGTATGATAACCGTAACAGAGTTATCTAGCTATGATAACATTGCTGATATAACAATAAATCAAACAAAGCAACTTCACGTATCTCAGCTCAATTATTAATGAGAACAGTAAAATAGGTGAGAAGGTAAACGTGCGAATAATAGCCAGCAATAGGTGGTATTTTGGATTAAAAAATTGAAGGAGCTATTAGGTAAAAATAAAGCGAAAATGTATAAGATAGTGATAAAATCAGTAGTAACTTACGCGGCTAAACTTGATGCTTAAAAAATTAGGCGAAGAAGCTAGATACGTAGGAAACAGAAATCCTTAAAAAGATCTACGGCCCGGTAAATAAGAACGGAGCTTGGCATATGTTGAGAAACCGAGAAATGAAATCAAGATATGGAGCAAGTACTTCCGTTGAACAGATGCGGCCCTTCAGATGGATTAAAAAACCGAAATCGAAATCTAAAAAGTAAAAGACAGAGGACGACCAAGACAGATGGATGGCAGAAGTGCAGCACGACATGAAGACACAAGATGAAGGGAAATGGCAAGAAACCGCAGGAAATCGAAAAATTATAAGAAAACCCCAGTCTCTAGAGGAAGGTTAAAAAGCAAGCAATAAGGGTGCGAGTACAACTGGTTAGAACTAACCAGAAAGATGAAGAGAAAACGAATCCCCCAAGAAGAACGAGTGACTACCGCCAACCACAAAACGGGAAGTCAAAAAAAAAACAAAAGGGAGGACCAAAGCCTTTGCGACCTAAGACACTGACGAAACTTTCGCTGTAGCCTTCCAAGTAGAAATATTCAAAATCTTAAAAAATCTTAAAAACACAGGTGGACATGAAAACAGATAATCAAACGACACTAAAAGCACTTACGCGTAACGAAATGATATAAATTAGTTGGAAATGTTCACAAAACTTTTAAAAGTTAGACAGTCATAACCATAACCACCATCATCTACAGAATATACAGTAAAGATAATAAACCAGACGCTTGCGCGAGAAAGCAACAAGAACGTTTAACCATAATAAAAAGGAAAAAATCGCACGTCTGCATATTTGCACATAGCACTTAAATAAAACAAAATAAATAAATAAATTTAACCCATGTAAATATTAAGCTTTATGTTTATATTTCAATCAAATATCGCACTTGACCTCAACTGGCTGCGGGCCAAACCGCGTCTTAATAGGTCAAACCGTCTTTGAATTATCCTGTACACGGATAGACCAATACAAGTGGCAGGAAGAAAAAATCGGTTAGGTAACTTTCTTCGTGTGAGGAAAGGAATGGCAATGTCCAATTTATATTCAGTACAGCACGTGCCGCAGCTGGTATTTCAACAATGGGCACAAACCCGCAGGGGGATTTCGACTGATTAACGCATGCAGGTCTTCCTGCTGCCTTCATAGAAGGAAGCGAGCAGGAAGTGACTAGCCGGGCTGGATGATTCGCTCGCCTTGCGTGCAGGCTTCGACGAACCAGTGGCGTACGTGGCGAATTTCGCTCATTGTCATTTGCGGGCAGGTTCACACGAGGCTACGTGCTCGATTTGCATCGAACGGCTGCTGCCTTGGTTATGGCGCGAGCTAACGGCACGAAGTGCGCTAGCCTTGCAACTCCTATTTTCAACGTTCAGTTAACTTTTCTAATAAAAATTAACAACATAACTGTAACAAAACAGCTGAAATAAAATATTTAATGTGTAACAAAAATAGTTTTCCTACAAAAGTAGGCGGAGAGCATAATAGAGGGGGCGTGTCTTATACGGATGGTAAAAATTTAAGAGGCGGGGCTAAAATAAAAGCTAGACGTAGACTAAACCGTTAATGTATGCTGAAATAAGTCAAGCAGAGCAGTATTGGAATTTGCATTTTTAAAGGTAACTGAAACGTCGCGCCTAATTTTTTAATAAAAAAACTTAATTCATTCCAAGACCTATTTCTGTTAGGCTGTTTTTCGCGGCCCAACGGGCAGTTGCAGCTGAACCAATTTTTCTTTCCAACTGGGTCGAGCGAGAAACAAGAACGAAGTGCGCAGAACACAAGGGGCCTTTGTCAGGAGGTTCTTAAATTAAGTGCTGCTTCAGAACCCCGCCCTGAATCATCCGCAAGAATCCGGCGTAACAAAAAGCCCTGAATGAAACTATGCGTGTACGTCTATAATTAAATGTTCTATTCGCAGGGCGGGATTCCAGCGCAGGAGTGTCACTGGACAGTCACCTCCGAGGCAGGCTCCAGGCGTCACCCCAACTCCAGAAACCTGCCGATGAGCTTTTAAGGGGTTTTGAGGCGAACTGCACGAAAATTCAGCGGTTTCAATAAAAAAGTCCGAACTGAGAATTTAAAACTTCTGAAGGTGCGCAGAAGAATAACGTGACAGGAACAAATGAAAGCATTTTTCTTTAATTGTAGTCTATATGGTACAATTTAATAAAGCTACTCCAAGATAAGGCACAAAAGATAAAAGGTCCTCAATGAAAGAGACCAAAGTTTTTATTTCTGGCTTTTACTAACTCTTTGCTGTTGGTGCAACTTTCATAATATGTAAATGTCTCACCGAAGTGCTATAGATTTAACTTGGTATAACCTTGGTATAGCTTTTAGAAAAAAAGTTTACATTCTTCTGAATTAAGATAAACCACGTTCCACATAATAAAATCTTCTCTTACTGTACCATGTCAATATTGAACTTTCACGCCAAATCTCTACAGATTTAACTGCAATCATATCTTCGTATCCTAAACCCTTCAGCGTTTGATGTGTGTAAAAAATCAGAAAGCAAAAAAATTTACATTCTATTAAATTAAGACAAACCACATAGTAGAATCTTCCCTTAATGTACCATCATCTGTGTAGAACTTCCTCACTAAAGCTCTACAGATTTAACTGCAACCATATCCTCGTATTATAAATTCTTGGGGTTGGTATATCTTTTAGAGGCTACTAAAAAATCAGACAACCAAAAAGTTTACATTCTATTGAATTAAGATACACCACGCTCTACATTTTGGAATCTGCCCTTCATGCACCATCGTCTAATTGTTATATGTTCTAATCAAAATATAATATCCTGTATTGGTTTCGTGTGAGTATTAAACTGCTCCAACCAAGTCATTTTGTTGGTGTCCCTCACTATATGTTAAATTTAACAATATTGTTCTCCAAAAATAAAGCGTTGGTGTAGAAATAGAACAAAGAATTTTCTTTCCTTTATGTCATCACCATATAACATGACATCTCTTTCTACAGAGTTGAAGGTCCTAATTATTAGTATCATTACTTCTATGCATCTATTTTTATACTAAATCATCATGGTTTAGAAAAAAATAGAACCCCCCCTCACTGTAACTAAATGTATTCATTTGAATATGTATGGCACACTTCTGCACAACTTCCTTCAGTTTTAGAGCAACGAATCCAAAAACAACAAGGTATTGGCCAACTTTCTTCTTTCAAGCTATAAAAATGGATTTTCAGTACCACCACCAGGTCTGAAAACAGGAGGTGGTTTTGGAAAATTCCAATTCAGCAATTTTTATGAGCCAATTCTGATCACTTACTATGTCGTACTACTTGATTTAAATTTTTGCTTTTCTATGTCTCTACATCTTTTATCGCCAATAATTAGGTATGTCTCATCAAACCAATCTTTAAATTAACAACCATAAAGAAGGATATAATTCTTGATTAGAGTTGTCCAGTAAGTTTTTAAACAAAATTTTGAATTATGGGGGAGACGTTACGCACGAGAGTGTTATATTCATGAAATAATAACAATCTGCACTCCTTCTGTTGTGACAATTCAAAACCAATCACAGCTTTTCTTGATTTGACATTAAAAGTCCCATTTCTTTTTCTTGAAGTGAAACAATGTTTGATGACTACTGAAAAAGAGTAGAACTTGAACTTACCCAGTTACATTAAAATAAGAATATTCAAACTTAATATTTAAGTGGAACTAGTGGTGATAAACTAATAATAGTACTGAAAGTGACCAAGAGCTAGAAAGTACAATAAATTAGTAAGTAACCTCTCTCGCCCTCTTTCTTCAAATCCAAAGGTCGTGGCTTGTGTAAATTATTTAGTTGGTTTATGACGTTTTTCCACTCTTCCCTATCCTCTACCAGCCTGATGTTTTTTTCAAGATTGTTTCCAGTTATTTCTTTAATTTCATTTAGTCATCTCTAGGTTTTTTCCTTCTATGTTCCCTTGCACAGCCATTTTTTCGAAATTGTCTTCAGTCTACGAGAAACATGCCAAAAAATTGTAATATTCTCTTTTGTACAGTGCTCTATCCATTTCATCCTTAACAATCTTCTCCAATACCACATTTTGAAAGCACCGATGTTTTATTCATCTACTTAGTAAGTGATAGAAAAATTTGTATTCAAGCCATTATACGGAAATTTTACAATACGACTAAATCTCTCTCACATTTACAAAACAAAAGCTAAAAAGAATCCGACTATATTCAAGAGGGTAATAAAAATAAATCAGTAGAGTTATTTTTCAAAATAGTCTTCATGTACTACAATACATGTTTGGCATCTCAAAATTAGAATTTCAAAAATCTTAGAAAAATGCTCTGAAATTTTACCTAGAAAATGCTTCAAGACAATCTCCTACTTCATCGTTGTTAAGTTTTGTTCCTTCAATTTTGAAAATAGTAGTCACTGAAGACTACGTCTAGTCTGTAGGGTAGATAGAAAAGTTCTTTAAAGCTACAGTTCTTGGTAGCAACCTGAACAATTGAGATCTTATCGTATAGACAGTTCGACTCAGCATGCCAGTTCCCTTTTCCTTAATAATACGAAACAATTTAGGCAGTTATACTCTCCGTTACACTCTCTTCCTTTCCTTAAAATCAATTAGCAAAATTTTCCTTAAATCCCAAAATATCGTGGCCATGATCTTTCCGTCAATTTGGCCACCTTTGCCTTCCTTGAACATTTTTCATTCGATCTGCGACATTCCATTGACTTTATTTTTGTAATGGGTTATAGTACAAGATATTTTTCTTTGTTGTTGCCCAACTTTTTACATCTGCGATTCGATCTTGGCAATTTCGACAATGGATTTTGGAAATTCCACTTCATCTGCTATCAGTTTGATATTCGGTCAGTCCAAAATGTTTTTCACCTTAGCTAGATTCGACAAAAATCCTGCGCTTGCTCATCCTTCACATCTCCTCTTTTGTATCATCGCAAGCGTATCGAATGCTTATCTTTTGAGTTTACTACAAATGGTATTGCGTTCGTTTACTTGGCATCTCGCACCAATAGTCAAGCCCGATGACGCCATCCCCAACCCTTCTACTTTGACCAAGAAGATCAGCCTCGCCACTTTCCCGACGTACCTTATTTCCTATATTACAGCAGTGTTGCATCATCGCTACAAAGTGGCTTTCTAATTTTTAAAGAAAGTTTATGAAGCAAATGAAGATTTTAAGGTGAGGAATTAATTTTTATACGCAAGTAGTCGGAAAGTTTTATTTAGTAACAAACATGTCGTAGCACAATGGAGAGCTTTTAAAATCGAAGCATACATTCGGAACAATAACTCTGTTGTGGTCACACAAAGTACTTTTCAAATGTTCTCTTATTTCATCTTGTTAAGGGAGAAAAATAATACATAGAAGTACTGGTTCTGTAGAGAAAAGAAAAGGAAAGAAGGACCTAAGAATGTGTGAACATGATGGGTGTTGTTTTTAACGACAAAGCGCATTTCCACTTGTCGGGATCCATTAATAAACCAAACTTTCGTTATTGAAGTAATAACAATCCACACGGTAACCATAAAAACTTATAAAGCGAACGCATTACTGTTTGGTGAGTAAAGTTTGGATCAATTGCCCATATTTTTCTGAAGAAGGAAACCAATGTGCTACTTTCACTTCTAACCTATATATGGATATGATCCAATATTTCTTCGTACCGAATGTTAATGCACACCAACTGGAAAATTTATTTCCAAGAGGATGGAGTCACAGCCCGCGCAGCAAAAGCTTTGCACCAAGTGCTACATAAGAAATTTCCTGAGCACCTAATTTCACAATGGTGTGACGTCGCTTGGCAGACCGCTCACCAGATCTCGCCCCATGTGACATCTTCATATGGAGGTAACTCAAGGTTAAGGTTCGTAAACATCTCTCTAGGACCCTTTAAGTTACCAAATACGTCAAAAAATCAGGCGTTGTCCAGTTGCCATTATTATCCAGTATCTCATGCCGACGGTTTCGCATACAAGTTTACAGTGCAGGAAACATAAGGTTCTGATAACTTTCTGGTAGTTAACTTTTTACTCTGTGCATGATGTAGGACTAAAAATTTTCAATTGGATTGGCATCGGGAGATTGTGGCGACCAATTCCATTTTCTTCTTTCTAAGTTGTGTACAATCCACCGCAATGTTTAAAGTTGCTGGCTTCCTGTAATAACCACAACTCATTATCTTCCCCATGTCATTTTCAAATAGAGTAGTAGCATTTTTCCTATATTTTAATTGTTTCTGCATTTAACGTCTCTATAAGGAATATGACATTAATCCAGTCCCTTCCTGTATTTTCCTTCGTTCAGGAACATCGTCTTTCCAGACATTTTTCGGTAAACAACTTTATTACTCTTGTACTTTGGCATGTTATGTTGTGAGCTTCTAAACATATTCTTAGACTAGCTTCAATGGAATATAAAGGCAAAAATTCAACGTACGCATCATCTAAAAGTTGTTTAACATCACTGGACTTAGACCTTTTTAGTAAGAAATTTTCTCGGTAGTCGATTTCCAACATTGTGGAATATAACACGATATTACCAACTTAAATGACTGAAATTGATACGCGACTAACTGACACAAATCGGCTGCTGAAATGTTTGCGAACGTTCAACCAAAGATGGCGCTATCTAGCACTACCGCTATTTTATTTATGTTATTACTGAAACATAATCCGGCCAGAAATATTTGGCGTTTACCTTGTATGTTCGGAACATCAAAGAAAAGTTTGTGATAAAAAGGCCAAAGTCTGAACTAAACTCCCCCGAAGCTTTCATCAAGTCATTTACCCCTTTTTAACGAGTAGGAGTAACACTGTTAGTGGTTACCTCGAAAGCGCAAGCTTCTGGCCAGTATATCGATAAACCGACCGCGAGCACCCAACGTATTTTAAGAATGCAAAAGTAAATAAAGAAGTAAAGATCATACACGCTGTCAGATTACATAATAAGTTGGGCGCCAGTGTTTGACGTTGCGCTCCTAAAAACTGGAAGTAATGCTAATAATATTTATGTGCAGCGAAATTTTAAAGCTGTGATTTATGTCTTCATCATATTTTTGGGTACTTACTGAGTATGCTGATCTGATTTTTAAAAAGCCGATACTTAAGAGCTTGCCACGAGGTATCGTCATAAAGTTAAAGAATTGCTCTCTTTAACCTTTTGTTTTACATTCGTAACAATTTTAATATGAGGTTTTCCATTAAGGATTTTTTGAAAGTTAAATAAACAATAATGTTTACATTAGAAAAACGTTTACTATTTTGGCCACCTCTTGCTGTTCTGCATATGGTCTTTCTTTTGATAAAATTTGCAATAACTTTTTCACTTAAGTCTGGCTGAATCTCGCCAATGACACGAATTATTTTCATTTTCAAAGCATAAATTGTTTACGAATTTGGTTTATAACGTAGCCTCAAAGAAAATAGTTTTCACATGATCCAAGAGGGCAATCAACAGATAACATGCCCAGAAAATTTACGACTCATTAAATCCATTGTTTCTCTGTCTGTATGACATGTAACACCATCCTGTTGGAACCACATATTCTAAATATCAATATTATTTAAGTCAGGTCATAAACATTGGTTATCATGTTTTCGATATCGAGGCCTATTTACAGTAACAGCATTTCCATCTCCAAAAAATATAGTCCAACGACTCTACCACTCCAAAAACCATACCAAGCTTACTTATTGCAAATGTAAATCTTGCTCAAGGATCATTATTGAAGTTTCTTCTCCCCAAATTCGACAATTTTGTTCGTTTACAAAACCATTCATGTAACAATGCGTTTCGTCACCAAAGAAGAATTTTTGCAGTATAAAATCAACTAGATTTCATCGTTTTAAATAGTCGGTGGGCTTTAATTCTCGAGTTAATTGGATTTTGAATGCGTTTAAGGCTAAATCCAATAAACCACAAAAACGGCGCACAACATGGCGCCTAAATGAGCTACGAGCTACAATTTCCATAAGTTATACTGACGTACTTTTCTAAAGTCAAGAATTACTTAGACAGTCTTCTTAACTTGTTATTGGGGGTTTTGATTACTTCTTATCTTCCCTCGCTTTCCAATTTGTTATTTTTTCTCATGCAGCATTTACGGGTTTGTTAACGAAAAGGATATACCTAGGTATATCGTTTTTTTTTTTGTATGTTATTTAGAGCGTTCAAAAATTATTACCCTTCCCAAAGGACCGGCTATATCAAAGATTGAAATGCGTGACGATAAAGATGTATAAAGATATAGTGCATCTAATGGCGTTGCTGGAAAGCACAAAAAATGCTAGTGAGCAGTTGTGGACAAAGCAAAGAACGTAGTACCGAGTTGCTGGATATTTAAGTTCGAAGACAGCAATGAGAAAGGCAAGAACATCGGGAGCACAAGACACACATTGTCCAGCGTGTGTCTGACTTGATCTCGTTGGTGCCATAATTTTTGAGGGCTTGAAGATGACAAAGATCTGTACACTCAACAGATGCGTATTGGTGGGTACGTCAATAATTATCATAGCTATATAGCACAATTCGGAAACGTTCTTTGAGTATGTGGTCATAGTTGACAAATTATGTTTTGGGCACGAGTGCCAGAAAGAAAGGCCACTCATAGAATTGGTAGCTCATTGGAAACCTTCGTTCCAAAAAAAAAACGCAAATGGCCGATTATCTTTGGGATCAGGAAGGAATTGATATATTTAAGGGTAACTGAAACGATTCCGTCAATCTATTTATCAACGCCGCCACAAAAGTTGGAAACGCGGCGACTTGCTTCAACATAACAGAACTAACAATACGCTGTTACCTTGCACCGCATATTAACCGGTTCTTGCACTGAACGACTATGCTATGGCGCTACGCGGTAAAGAGTTCTTCTCCAACGGTAAGCTACAGTCGGCTTCAGTCGTGCTTCACCCAAAGAATGGTTTGCAGCAGCTTTACGGAATCTGCCGAAGCAATAGTCAAGGTGAAAAAACTTTGAAGGAAAATGCCTCTTATGGAAATGTATACTCACTTCTTCCTACAAAAAATTAATAAAAAGAAAACAATTATAGCGTTCCAAAAAAGAGTAAAATCTTTAATCTTTAACCATTTCTTAAGCACTAGAAAGTTCTGTGTACCATCAGCTCTTCAAAGTTCACCTTTTTCTTGTAAATCAGTTACTATTTTTTAAACAAAAACAATGGCGTATGTGTTTGCTTCATTCGGCTAGCATTTATGACAATAAAAGACAGCTTAATTGTCTCTTAAGCAACAAGTTCTTAATCAATGATTATAACTAAAATAACACCAAACCAAATTTTGCTTAAAAAATGGCAGCATCTAGCTTTGTTAGTTTTAAATGATGAGAATCTTGCTATAGCGCGACCCTTCAAACTTTCGAGAACACCTTGAACCTATAAAGTAAAAAATCCCATTACACTTTCTTTTAATCAATGGCTAGATAAGCTAAGTAATACTTCAATAGTTTCTCAGGTTCTTTCTTCATCCAAGTCTGTTGCGTACTCTATGCCACTCCCGTATCTAATCCGGTAATATTTAAATTCACCCGTGGTCCATAATGTAAAAAAGTGCTTGATAATTTCGGCCTTATACTGACAAAAAAATTTCCAGAACCGATCCGTCGATCGTCTGGTTCGTGAGGGTCCAATCCAATTAGTAGGTCTACCACAAAATGCTGAATCCAAGATTTGAAAGTAAGAGCACCTTTGCGCCGCTACAGTTGTATTTGCGCAAATACGACACTATTGCCAAGAACTAATTTGCTCGCCTTTAGTTTTGTGGAAAAAAATTATATTCCACTCAAACAAAGTCTAATCACTAAGCACGGTATTTTTATGATTCATCAGATGATATTTGGATTCTCTACGTCAAAAACCGTTTCAGAATTCTAAATTTTGACTCGATTTATTTTCTTCTATGAATGGAACTACAACAAAGCTACAGTTAAGATTGAACCCAGCCATATTATTGGTAACATTTTCTTTGCAAAGAGAGAGCGCCTTCATTTTAACGAAGTTAATGACATACTTTAAGAAATTATCCACACGATATTCCGAATATAATTCAAAATTTTATTAAATAGCACCTGATTCAATATTATGTGGTTAAAGTGACTACTACAACTTTATTTAAAATTATTTCACTGTTCAAGATAGCCATATATTTAAAAAAAAAGATTTATATGAAACTCCCAAAAATAGAAAATAATATATAAATTATCCTATACTTGGGACAAAAAAATTGATGCCATTTAACAACTTTGAACTACTCTGAAACGAAACAATACTCATTTAACCCTTCTCTTAATAAAAAAATGTTCCAACTACGTAAAGCTAGATTTAAATTGATACAAAATTTCGTCTGCTTTTCAGAAATTTAAAGAAACATAAAATGTGTTACGTAGCCACCCCATTTTCCGGTCCAATCTAACTCACCAACACTTAAAGATTTTCTTCTACTATTTCTGTATACTATTTAAACCGTTCTTCTTCGCTAACATACTCTAGATTTCCCTATTCAGATTAAAACTTAAGAACTATAAAAAAATGGACTACAAGAGCTGCAAAACACAGACTATATCAAGCAAGGATTGTGTTAAAACGATCGATTTTTATTTGACTAACCCTCATAGTCCATATACTTTCTCGGTTGTTCAAAATTATCATTTTGCACTGATCAAATGCCTTTAATGGAATGTTATGCACATTGTTATAACAATTCACGAAAGTAAATTTTTATTTACTTTCAAAGCAAATTAGTGAAATAGATACAGCAGTTTCATATAGAAAATGCATTAACCTAACAATGCATGCGAAGTAGAGCACTAATTAGCCTTGTACTTGTTATGCGAATTAAGCGACTCGGTTTTTATTAAATTAAACTGCAACAATTAGCTTTGCAGTAAAAAAGTCTTTGAAGCCAAGCGAATTGCAGGAATGTGGGATATAAAAACTTTTTACATCGCATACTTGCAAAACTGTAGAATGTTATGTAGATTTTTTTTTAACTGATTTTGCATAAAAACGTCAAGAATTAGGTGGCTTTTTGATGATGCAAAATAAAGCATAGTTTAGATCGGTTTCAATTCAGATTTCGAGAAGGTAATTTATGTAAATGTATCAAATTTAAATGGGAGTGTCAATGCGGCTACATTTGAATGGAGGTAATTAGTGCGCGCATTTATGTAAAATAGTGTAACGCGCTCAGTCCAGACTACGTCCACGCTTCGGTAGAGATACATACGTTATCGAAGAGCTACAGGACGAAATAAAGTCGAAAATGCGCCGCACTCGCACCAACAACACCAAACCGAGTATTATTCGAAATTAGGAGCTTATCGCTCATGAGTTAGATATTAGTTATGAAAGTGTCTGTCCCATAATTAGAAATGTCTTAAAATTTTGAAAGATGTGGGTAAGATGGGAGGTCTCGCGCTGTTAATGCTAAATAAAGAACTACGCGACTTGCGATCGCTTAGAAGCTCCTCGCTTGTCATTAAAAGGAGGAAAACTATTTTCTTTTGTATGCTAACATCCATATGATCTCACCTTTGAGTTCAAATCAGCAAATATAAAACTCCCAATGAAAGGCGATTCGTGAACCCACCAAAGCTAAAACGAATCTGCCTCACATCACACAATCAAATCGAATCAAATATCTTTAAAGCACAATGCGGAAGTCCCCGGCTGTGTGAGAAGCTTTGGTAGCTAGAGTAACGCGTTTGGGGCCACGCGGAAATACATGAACGATCGTTGCTATATATTTCGTAATGTCGACATAACGTCAATGCCTATTACGGCGATGCACCAGAGTGAGACGGAATTTGTGACTGGAACAATCGTTGGAAGGCAATAGGAACAATTGCTACAGAAAGTTCGTAACACTTGCAATTTCTATAGTAGCCAAGCGTAGCTGGTTGAATTTTCTAGTAGTTTTTAAAGAAGAAAAATATTAAAGCAACAGATCTGTTTAGACCACATTGACGATTCGGTAGAGACATCATATTGAAAATCCAGACATTTGCTAGAGAACGAACTGCCCCTAAATAAATATTAATTACAAAAATTCTCATTCAATAATCAAAGATGTGATTAAATTTTGAAAGATAGCGCAAAATGAATAAAAGACTAGCGACTTGAGATCTCTTAGGGGCTCCTCGCTCGTTACAAAAAAGAGAAAACAAATTTTTCAAACGGATACTGGCAAGTAATGAGCGGTAGTTCCATCATTGGACCCTTAGGTCCAAATGAGCAAGTATAAACCTGCAAATAAAAAAGAATGTGCCTTTACCAAAGCAAACACGAAGCTGGCACTCTTCTTTGGTGAAATCGGGTATAAGATATTTTAAAGAAGGAAAATGTTAAAACAACTGGCATTCTGTCAATTTTTGAAACGGATACTGGCAAGTAATGAGCGGTAGTTCCATCATTGGCTAGCCAAATGAGCAATGTATAAACTGCAAATAAAAAGAATGTGCTTTACCAAAGCAAACACGAAGTGTCACTCTACTTTGAGTGAATCAGAGGTATAAGATTTTTAAAGAAGGAAAATGTTACAACTGGACATTCTGTCCAAACTATGTCGACAGTTCGGTAAAAACATGTTATCGTAGAACAAAATGTTTGCTACAAGACGAAAATGTAACGATGTATAAAAGTATCCATTTAATAATTAAAAGTGTTTTGACATTCTAAAAGATGTGTTCTCTCGCCTCTTTAATGCATTCTTAGAGGCCTTAGGTTCATTGCAGAAAAGAAGAAGAAGAATTTTTGAAAAGACTTGAGTCCATTATTAAACTCTCAAATCCAAATGAGCAAGTATAAAGTTGCAAATAAAAGACCATGTGCACTTACTAAAGCCAAACCAAAGCTAGCATTCTTACACTACCGACATAATTCGAGCCACGTTGGATCAGATCCACTAAAATACAATAATCCACTCTCCTTGTATCCTCAAGATGAATCTTCATGACTATCAACTGTTCGCACCCTTTCAAGATACCTTAAAAGGTCAGCAATTTAAAGAGACCAGCTAAGTAAAGGAATTTTGCACAAACGACTCTAGGATTAATTCATTTGTTCCATTTTTTATTGCAAAAATGTAAAAAAAACATCTCAAATAGAATATTAAATAAATTGTTACACAAAATAAATTTTTGTATGAAAAACCGTGAATAGTCGTGGAATTTTGAAAATAAGACACAAAGCATAATTCAAATCGGCTTCGTTTCAAAATTTTATTAAGTGAATGAAAGTGAAACAACGCATTTGCACAACAGCCAGTACCAGAATAATAATTTTTAGAAAAGAACAGTGTTGTGCAACCGATATTCTGTCCAGACTACGTCGACTGTTTGGTAAGAACAAGTTATCGAAAAGCTACGAAACGAAACGAAGTCAAAAATGTAAAAAAAGCGTGTGGCGCGCGCACCATTAACACTCAAACGAGCGCTATTCGAATTTGAGAGCTTATCAAGGGCAACTAACTGAGGTATTACCTATAAAAATGTCTATTCAATAATCAAGTGTTTTGAAATTTTGGACGATAAAAGACCACGCGACTTGGGATTTCTTAGGACTCCAGGCTCATTACAAAAAGAGGAAAAACAATTATTGAAATGTATACTGGCATGTGTGCCAGCGTGGTCCCGTGGTTGAGGGACGGGCTGCGATGCTGACGGACCCGGGTTCAATTCCCGGTGCTCTCTGGTGCCTGGTGGGTGGCCTACTCAGTCACTAAAAATAATTGAGTACCTGCGTTCATTCGAACAAGGGGTAATAATAGCGATCGTCTTAGGCGCGGTGCTTGCCACATCGCCCCGCATCAGAGATGGTGCGCGACGACCGGGCAGAGAGAGCGCACGTATGAGAGCCTTAACTTCTCAGTTCGCAAGCCGTGCTCCCACGCGGGGCGTAGAGCCTTACCATTATTATTATTATTATACTGACATGTAATAAGACTTGGGTCTATTATTAAACTCTCAAGTCTAAACCCAAAACCAAACCAAACCAAACCAAACCAAAACAAAGATAACGAGCTTAATTAAATTAAATGCACTGGAAGGTAACACTTCACAACTGTCATCTGTTCGGAGTCTTCCATAATAAATTAGAAAGACATGGATTTAAAGGCATCAACCAATTTGAAAAAATTGACCACAAACAGCTCACTAGATAGTACATTTGTCCCACCCATTCTAATAGTTTTTAGGTAAAGATAATGTTAAAGTAGCCGATAGTTCTTTCAGGTTACATCGACGATTCGGTAAAGTTTGTATGTGTTTGCTACAGGACGAAGCAAAGTCGAAAATGTAACGAAAGTGCGTCGCTCTCGAACTAGCAACACCGAAACGAATGATATTCGAATTACAGGCTTACCGAGGTTATAATTAACAAAATATGCGCCTAAGTAGATATTACTCATAAAAAATACCTGTTCAATGATCAAATATGTGGTGAAATTTCAATAATGTGCGCAAGATGGGCCTCGCCTCTTTAATTCTGAATATAAAACTATATGGTTAGCGATATTTTGAAGACTCTTTGTTCAAAAAAAAGAAGAAAACAATTTTTGCTATAAATACTGACGTAGTTCCATCATTACACACTCGCATTAGAATAAGCAAATATAGAGCAGCGAATGAAGGGCGAACATGCACTCGTTAAAACAAAACTAAACTGACTTCCTCATACCGCCAACACAATTCAAGCTAAATCTAATTATAACCCTCATTTGAGTCTTTACGACTATCATCCCAAGAGGGCACAAACGGCTCTCAACCCAATCAATTATTCCATATTTTTGCAGAAGAAGAAAAATATGAAAGCAACTGATATTCTGTTTACACTACATCGATGATTTGGTAAGGACAAAGCGAAATCGAAAGTGTAACGAACGTGCGTTACGCTTGCACCAGCAACACCGAAACGAATGTTATTCAAATCTGCGAACTTATCGAGGATAAATGAGAACTGATAGTCAACATGCACCAATCAAAATGTGTTGGGATTTGGGGATATGTGTGCAAGATGAATTAAAGTCTACGAGACTTGAGATATCTTAGATATCTTGCTCATTATAAAAAACTCGGGCCAAATGCAGTAAACGACAAAAATCCACCCTTCTTGCAATCCTGAGTTGAATCTTTAGGACTATCATCTGTTCAGACTCGTTTGACACATCTTAGGAAAGCAGCAAGTTAAAGGCATCTTTGAAGTAGAGAATTTTGTGCATAAATGGTTCTAAGGCCCATCCATTTTTCCATTTTTTATTACGAGAATGTAAAAATAAAAAAAATCTATACCATAAACAGAATATTATGTAGATTCTCCTTTAAGACGGATTTTTGCATAAAAACTTAAATCAGTATTGTTTCAAAATTTAGTAACTTTAGCAACCGCAATGACAGAACAGACACTACCCAATGCCTTCGCACAACGTATTTTAATAATTTTTAGAAAAGAAAAATGTTAAAGCAATGATTTGAGAGAAAATTCAGTAGAAAATGTTTAGTATAGAACAAAGCAAAGACGAAAATGAAGGTTATCTAATTTACAAACTTATAAAAAGTAAATTGCGGCTGATAATTAACGAAGTATGTGTCAAAGTAAATATTGGTTATAAAAGTGCCCATTAAATAATCAAAAATTTGTTGAAAGTTGAAAGATGTGCCCAGAATCAGTTTCACGCCACTTAAAATCGCTTGGAGAACAATAGACTTTTTAATTTAATTTAATTTTATTTTTATAGATACAAATAAAGTAATGAAGACCTAAAATAGGAATATAATGCTTGCAGTTTGTACGAAAAGAAACACCAAATAAAATCAAAAAACATCTTGGAATAAGTCAATAAATTGAAAATCATACTGAGAACTAAAAGTTAAAGACGAAAGAGAGATAATCGAGAAGAAAAATTAGAAACAATCAAAAGACTTATCTAACTAAGGAAAGAACATTAATGAATAACCTAAAATTAATAGAATAAAGAACAATAAACAAAAAATGATTAATGAAAACGAAAAGAGAAAAAATTAAAAGCATGAAAAGTTAAAAATTGAGCATAAAGTAACACAAAACGGAGATTGAAGAAAAATTAGAAGACACCGAGACTTAACTCAATCCTACACCTATACTTAAAGAAAATGAAGACAGATTAAAAGTAGAGTGCTTTAAAAATGCATAAAGAGACAACGTGAAGTGAAGAAAAGAAGTTTGGAGAAAGACACCGAGTACTTAACTCAACCCTCCTCCTACACCTCATATCGTTAAGATAGACAGTTAAATAAGTCTTTCAAAAATCTCAAAAAAAATTCAATGCAGTATCATTGTCGAAAGAAGTACAATGCTCATACTTTCTTATCCTCCTTTAATATGGTACAAGATCAGTTTCTCGCCTCTTTAAAGCTGAATAAAAAACTTTGTGACTTGTGATCTTTCAGAAGGTCATATTTCGTTACATAAAAGAGGAAAACGGAATCTTACTATAGACACCCTTAAGCAAGTGAAGCTGCAAATGGAAGACCAACGTGCATCCACCAAAGCCAAAACAAAGCTGGTACACTCGCACCGCCCACATAACTCGAGCCAAATTGGATCAAATGTATTGGAAGACAGTGTAATAAAAACTTTGTAATTGAATCTGTACGACTATCATCTGTTGCGCCCTTCCAAGATATCTTAGAAGGAGCAATTTGCAGGAATCATTCAAGCGAAGAAATTCGTCTACAAACGGCTCTAGAACCAACCCATTTTTTACAGTTGTAGCATGAAAGATTGTATATTTGCTAAATAAGATGCTTAAAAAAAGAGTATGCAAATGTAGCCTTAAAAGTCTTCAACAAAGTACCTTGTTTAAATTTGACTTACACATTATAATATTTATTACGTTACGTATCCGTATACGTATACGTTTAATAATGAAAGTTTTTGAGCATAATTGTGTGTACTGGGCAACTGAAAATCCGCAGAGAGCAGTACCAAAATCTGAAACCAATTTTTCCTCTTCAAACTGATGATAGATTTTATTTTTCTAGAAACAAGACGTGCTGAAATATTAATTTTGATGACTCATGACCTTATAATGCTTCACGATGCGGTATGGATGCTTTTATGGACGGACTGTGTATGTATAGGCCCCGCGTGCTTCGGAAATTAATCGACCCACACATTTGCAGCTATTTCGGAATGATGATCAATTTGACTTTCAACAAAATTTCCGTTTTGTATCAGCAACCAACTTGTTACCCGATATCATCCAATTTTGACTTGTAGAGTAGCAGCTACCGAAGAACTGCTGCATGCTCCCAAAATAATATAAACAACATCACATGTATGATGTACGGCCGCTTGGAAATCCAATTTTTGTAATTTATGCGATTACTCAGAGCGTGAAATCAGGCCAAGTTTCCCGCGGCAGCACCCTGTCCAATCGCGGCTGTTTGGGCGCTCTTATATTTAGTGGCCATGTTTATGGGCCTGTCAACTACGCAAATGAGATTATTTATGGCGGGCCAGCAGATACAAGCGCTCGCTTTCGCTTTCAGATGTTCGGCCCATCGCCGCGAGCTGAAAAGCCCCTGCGGCGGCGCGTCCATTTTTGCCGGCGACCTCTACTTCACTTTCCGAAATTACGCTCGTCAAGCCTAGCGCCGCGCTGCCGCTGTCATCGCGGGCCGTAAAGCGCGTCTGGATGGGAAATTCGCGTGATTCATGGGCACTAATAGCGGACGACTTACTCATCTTTCAGGAGCCGGATAATTGTTTACCCGCGGTGCCAAATCTTAAAGCGGAGCTGGAAACGTGGTGCTGATTACTGCTGCATTAGCTTCCGCCGCCGGAGCGGAAAAATCCAAGCATAGAATTTGGGTTCTAAAAATTTCTGAGGAACCGCCGTATAAGGTAATATTAAAAATTTGTTTTTGGCAGTCAAGGTGGTTAGTCAAAAAAAATTAATTTTTTTAGAAGAATGAACAAGCAAGAGAAGAAAATATACAAGAAACATTAAATGTAAGGATGAAATGGGCATTAAAGACATTTTTGAAATTACGCGGTAAAAACACAGCATATGCGCAAGGAATGATAGGTAGCTAGCCGCGCGCATCATTCTATCGTTCCAATAAGGGTAGAAGTATAACTGCTTCACACAGTGATTGCACAAACGAAGGACAAGGGTAGAAAAGGTTAAGTCTGCGGAAATCCATTGCCAAATGTTGGCACACTATGGGCCAAGCACCATGCATCAATTAACGAGAGAAAAACAAACGTAACGGTTAAAGGCCAACCCGGTTGCCCATAGTAATCACGACGAAGCAACATATCCAAAGAATAAAACCTTAATCTAACGCCGTCGGATTGCATCTACAAATGGACATGTGTAAACCGACCCTTACATATATGGGAGTTACTTTATATGTTAATACAATCATCTAAATACAATTTTTTATTTTTTCCACTACTATTTTCATAATGTCCTTTAACATATTAACGAATGTACAATTTTTTTGTTTTTTATTATTAATTTGTGTGTAACAGGGGTTAAATCTGCAGAAATATATCGCCAAATGTTGGTAAATTATAAAGCACGCATCAACAAAAGATTTATGAGTGAATAGAACGCTTTAAGGATGACAGCCGAGCTAGTTGCCCATCGACAGCATGAAGAACCACCGTGTCCGGAGGGTGAACGTCTTGATCTAGCGCCATCTGATTACCCCTTAAAGAAGACACTGCGTGGTCGCAAGCTCATCTACGATGATGAGGTTCAACAAACGTGACTTCGTGAGCAATCAAACAGCATCCTTTACAAAATTATGAAAAAGCTCGTTAAACTTCCTTGAAGCACATATAAACCGATCCTTACAAATATGGGAGTTGGTCTATATGTTAACACAAATTACAATATTTCAAACAACTGAACAAAATTTTTAATTTTTTCCTCTACTAAGATTTATTTTCGAAATTTTCTCCAACATATTAACGTATGGGGTGTAAGGGGGCCAACAACATCCTAAAGGCCCCAAATGTCAACCTCACCTGCACGAGAGGTGGTAGTCTACACCACCCGGTACACCCTGCTGGAAAACTGACGAGGCTCTGGCGACCCAGTATAACCCGGCACCAGTTGTCCCGAGGTAACGGGGCCCTTGACGTTGGGCTAATCACCCACTTGAGGTACGATGATTCAGAGAAGCCCCAACGCTGTAAGGCATAAATGGGAAAAGAGAAAGAAGAAGATATTAACGTATGTAGCGTTTTTTTGTTGGGGGGGGGGGGGGGGTTAAATTAAAATTTCTTTGTATATACATTAGTGTAATTTCTTTAAATTTTTATTTTAGTGGTCAGAAATGAAAAATTTCACTATAAGAAAGAAGCACTAAAATTATGAAAATAGTACTTCTTTTGAACTTACCACCATATTAAAGCTTTTAAATTTTTAAAAGACAGTGCTAAAACCTTCTTATCATTATGAGTGTGTGGTCATGGGGAAAGGAGTTAAATTATGTCTTTGCTGTTGTTTTCCATGCCTCTTTCCATTCTTTTCCGTTTTACACTTTACGCTTCATTTTACTCCATACCTCTTTCAATGGCTTCTTTGCTCTAGATTCTTCTCGGTCTTCCTTTAGTTTTCTCTTTATACGTTTGTGCCTCAAATCCTCTTCTTATAGTTATATCTGCTCCATCCTAGGCCTAGTCATCTTTACTGCCCTTCTTCTGTCTCATTTAGTATTGCTTTAATTTCAAGATTATCTCTATTGACAGCCTCTTATTTTGTCCATTCTCATTTCTTGTTCTGTTTTTTTTTTAGTTTTGTGTTAAGACCCATGTTTTAGGATTGAAGCTACTGTTTTGAGTATCCCCGTCTTCATTTGTTTTGGTATTTCTTTTTATGCTAAAACTGTACTTTCTATTGTATTAAGAAGTTTTCTTAATGTTCCTAGTCTCTCATTCATTTTCTATTCAAATCTTCCGTATTCTGTTACTTTTGCTCTCAGGTACTTAAATTTATCGAGTTGTTCCAAGGTGTTTCTTGATTTTATTTGATGTTCCTTTTCTTTTTGCCAACGATCATTGCTTTTATCTTTTATGTCCTTGTTAGTGGTCAGCACCAAATCGTCTGGACGTAACAATTTTATAAATTTTATATCCTGCCCTTTCAAGGGGTCAAATCTGTATTGTTTTGCAGTTCCTTTTGCTTCTTTGATTTGCTCATTTAAAACTATTACTTAACTCGTTTTTTGGTTTCAAACATCCCAGATTTTTCATGGTTCACCCTGACAAAGTTCTTCATTTATATGTATAGAGGTTTTACCTCACTTATTATCTTTTGTCTAGAATGTATGTAACAACATCTGTGGATAAAATTTAGAACCATACAAACTGCAAGCACGTTACAATGCAAATATCTATTAGAAAATAAAAGTAGGAAATCTATTGTTACAACAATAACCTTGACCACATCTTAATTTATAATTTAATATCTTGGTTTTTATTGTACATTTAAATTCACTAGTACTTCTAATTTCAATACTATTCCCATTTTTTGCATCAAGAATTTTCTTTAAAATTGGACACTTTTACATCCTTTGCCTTCTTTGATTAGGCGTTAATCACACTGCTCATAGAAATCATTCTTGACAATTAGGCATAAACTTTATTAAAGACATCATGTACAGGAGTATCATCAATGCAGTTTTCGACTTTTTGCTAGAAACACTAGCTAAATTGTTATCCATCTCTTTTCAGTGCCTATCTCAAAAAAATGCATTGACGTAGACAAAAAGAGCATTTTTTAATCGTAAGAAACGTACTGAACAAGCCAGATTCTCATATTTTTCTTGTCTTCTTTTAACTTCTTTGATGACATATCAATCAAATTTGGATCCATAAAGTCTGTCCTAATAGGTAGACCTATAGATCATTACTCTCGACGATCGTTCTTCAACAATTCAAAAAGAACTTTCTTAGAGACAGCTTCGACACTGGTAAATTTTGTATCCGTTTACTTTTCAATCCGTTGATATAAGCACTCGATATTACTATTCAAGACAAGAAAAAACGTTCGTTACTTGAAGATCTTATGTTAAGATCCTATGTACAGAGCGAATGATAATACGTAAACTTATTACTATTTTTTTATAATTAAAACACTTTGGCTTAATGTACATCATCATCTTAAAATAATAAAATATATAGGGCGCAAGGTCAAAATACAAAAGAGACAAAAACTCGTCAGCATCAAGTTCTCTTAACCTTTTGCAGTACTATCTGTGTAACATCGCGAGAAACACTGCGCTGCGCTTGAGAGAGTTAATTAAACTGGCACTTCGACAAAGCCTCGAATAACTAATGATTGATAACCTAATGCTTAAACAAGCTTTGCACAACGGGAACTAACAATAGTAATTTTCTTTGATCTTGAAAAGACCTATGACCTAACCTGGCGCCAACTCGGTCATATGAATGGAACATACGTAGGCGTATGCTCTGTTTTATTCACAATTTTGTGGAAAATCACACATTTCGGCTTCAGATTTTGGGACAGAATTCTGATTCCTTTTCAATTAAAATATTAACGCCTCAAAAATGGATCTTTAGTGTTATCCTCTTTGTAATTGGAATATTCAAACCAGCAGTAAGTCAAATTTTTCCAACACGAAAGGAAAGGCTGTCCACTTCTGCGTCTGAAACAGAAGCACAATGAACCAGCTACCACTATTAAAAATAGTACGATAACGTATAATGTACGACGTAAATTCCTCAGTCTCACGTTTGTTCTATATCTCCATAAACGATGTTCTCCATTGTAAATTTAACTAAACCGGATATCTTGAGAAGCTGATAGCACAAATTTACTTCACTTATATACAGTATAATGGTACGGCTCTGCTCCTCCGGGTGGGAACAAGGCCTGCGAACTGAGAGGTTAAGACTCTCATGTGTTCGCTTTCTCTGCCTGGTTGTCGCGCACCATCTTTGATGCGAAGAGATGTGGTAACACCGCGGCTTAGACGACTGCCATTATTATCCTTTGTTAAATTATTTTAGTGATTAAGTAGGTCATCTACCAGGCATTAGGAAGCACCGTAAAATAAATTCGGGTCCGTCACCATCGCAGCCCGCCCCTCAACCACGGAACCACGCTGGCTTTATATACAGTATCGCATTATCAAAAATACACTACGAATACGCCATTTATGATTCAGACCGAAAAACGTATCTCTCTTCCCTGAACCGGATGCACAACCCCGGCCTACGTATTACGACCGGAGCATACAAAACTAGTTCCATCGTCTTTCTTCACTGTGAGGGTAAATCACTTCCTCTGAACCTGCAAAGGCACAAGCATATGTTACGATGTTTTCAACGTGTCATATCGACTCTCATGTCCAAATAAGCAATTGTTCCGTAAACAAAATATTTTCAACATTTTCAATAAAAATTCCACAATTACAAGACCTTTGATTATGAGATATACTAAATTGAAAAGAATGTATCACTTTGATGACCCACTTGTCATAATATTTACTTCGTTTCAAAATTTTTCTTGGCATTACAGCATTTAGAGTGTGATGAGACTAAAAAGTCTGAGACCCGCCTTCCTTTCGCTAATAAAGCCCTGCCTCTTATCTTATGCTTATTTGCATAGACGATTCTAAAACTCAAGGAAGCCGGCAGTACCATCTATGTAAAGAAATAAGACTTCTCTTGGTCCCTGCCCTCTTATGTTACTATATGTACCACAAAACTTTGGCAAGAACTACATTAGTGTTCCATAATTTCTAAATGTCATATGACAATGTGTACAGACTCAATGAGTGCATTGCAAGCTTCTCAAAATAAGTTTTGTTTGGACCTATTTTTCTAGCGAATGCATGGGCTTCTATTCCAACTGACTATCCAAAAGTAATCTATTCGATCTGTGTATACACCAGCTCATATTGGAATTGCAGGAAATGAGGCAGCTGACAAATCTGCTCTATCGGCTGACATCTTTATAAGACCTGACAGGTGCTGCTCTTGAGCACCTCCATTATTTTGACAGCTTGGCAGGACTCAACCGTCCATTACGCAGTTGGCTTGAGCTGCCGCTTTCAAACGTCACTTACATGACTTCGTATTGGTCATACCCAATTGACTTTGTCATATTTGTTAACGGGTACTGAACGGCTGTTTGGAAAAACAGAAAAAAGTTAAAGTGGGTTTTAGCAAGATAATAATAGAAAATGTGGAGTGGAGATGAATCAACGCTAAGAATAGTTTAGAAGAGTCAAAGAACCAAAAAAGCAATTAGTTAGGATTCATAAGAGACAATCATGCAATCATTAGGAAGAACACCCAGTGAGACATCTTACTAAAGAAATAGTAATAAAAAGAAAAATAGTGACAATCCTATTATTATATGGAGCTAATGAGACTGCAAAGGCAAAAAAAATATAAATTTTGGGAAGTAACGAATCAAATAGCAAATGCAACTAATGGTGATATATGTAACAAGAGATCTTAATAGACAAGTGGGGAAAGAACAAATAAATCGTGTACAATAGAGAAATAAGGAGAAAAGAAAAGGATAATAACTGACTAAGAATAATAGGGTATTGCAAATTAAATAATATAACAATTACAAATGGTTTTCTTCAACATAAAAGCATACAAGATAAGAAAAAATAAAAAAGAAAAATTTATAACAGATAACGTAATTACAGAAGACAAAATAGGAGAATAGTGAAAGTCATTACATGGTGACGTCAAAACTAAAAATAAAAAATATTAAGAACAACATTAACAATAATGTAAAAAACATATTGAGTCAAACAAATTACGAATCAATTAAGATTCACAGACTAAGAGAAGATAAAATAGCGACAAAATACAAAGAAATTATAGAAAATAAAATAAATATGCAATATGTAAAAAATAAAAATATGAAAGAAATGCGGGAATACTTTAAACACAATATACTAGAAACAGCAAAAAGTTAACAAAAACAAGAGCCAATAGATAAGCCAGGAAATAAAACAGAAAAAAGTGAAATGGAAAAGTACCTAACACACAGAACATAAGAGAATTACAAAGATTGTAAAGAACAAAACAGAAAAGTTGGGAAAACTTTGGACAAAAACTAGAGGAACACAGCAAGGACTACTAAAAATTATTTTATAAAACACTGAAAAAGTTAAGAGAAAAAACAAGAAATGGAATTATAATTTAAAATAACGAAGGAGAAATATTAACTAATGATATTGAGATTTTGGTAAGATGGAAAGAGAGTATTTTTAAAAGGTTTTGGTCGTAATCCCTAGAGAAGAAAAGGTGGAAGAACTGGAAAAAACTTTCCATTGAAGGACATTACGGAACCTTAAAAATGGAAAACACCAGGCTACGATAAAATAACAGCTGAAATGCTAAAGAATCTGAAGATACAGGCCTCGTCTTGTTTCTTCCAATTTGTCCTATTCTGGGCGAATTTTTTTCAATGCGAGACTGGCGTGGCGCTTCACATCGTCGAACCATCGCATTTGTAGTCTTTCCCATGCTTTTTTATCTACCCAAGATCTCCAATCTAAGACTCATGCATTCCGTCTGGTAGCTGTTTATCTTCTCTCTTATCCATGTGTTCCTTTTTTGTCATTTAGAGTTATTTATAACAAGTGCTGCTCCATGGCTTCTTTGGGTCTTTATGAGCTTGTCTACATTTCTTTTTGTTAAAGTCCAGGTCTGAACTCCATAAGTCACAACTGATGATATAAAGCTATTGAATACTTTTGATCTAAGGTGTTGGGATAACGTTCGGTTCTTCAATATATAACTTAATCTGCCAAAGGCGGGTCCGTCCCAGTTTGGTTCTTCTCGTAATTTCTATTTCTTGGTTTTCTTTATTAAGTGCCAATCTGTGCCTTAGATATGTATAATCTTCTACTTCTTCTACAGCGTTTTGTTTTATTTCTATATTCACTTCTCCTTCTGAGTTTGTCATAATTTTTGTTTTTACGATATACAAACAGTTCAGGTATATACCACAAATCGTACGAAGACGAAGACGAAGAAGTGGAAAGCTGCTTCGAGGATATATCCAACACACTTAAAGACGATTCAACGAAATATAAAATAATTATAGGAGACTTTGATACAAAGTTGGTCAAAAAAGACGAAGGGGAGCACAGCCTGGGAAATTTCGGATAATGCACAAGAAAAAAGCGAAATGTTATATAATTTTCTGGAACATGAGAACTTATTTACAATTAATTCATTCTTCAAGAAGAAACCACAAAATGAATGGGCATGGATTAGTCCAAATGGCGATATCAAAAGCGAAATCGGTTACATGTTAACAAGAAACAAAAAAGTGGTTATAAGTATCAGTGTGTTATTGGTAGCAACCACAGATTACATATAAATATAGAACTGAAGAGAATAAAAAGAATGAAGAGTAATACATATAAAACCAACACTCAAATTTAAAAAAAATAAAACTCTGGCAAATACTAAGAAGGAATAAAAAGCCAATTACAAGAGACTATACAAACATGGAAATAGACGAAATTAACAAAACTCTAAAAGAAACAATTATACACTCAGACCAAAAAAATAACCTCAAACGAAACAAGAAAATTGAAACATTATCACCCGCAGCAAAAGAAATGTTGAAGAGAAGAAGCAACTAGCAGAACAGAACAAACAAACGTCATAATTCAACAAGTTATAGAAAAGAATCAAAATATGAAAGTATTAAGACCCAACATGGGCAAAAACATAAACTCGGAAGACATGCCGGAAATAAAAGAAGGAACAATAAAAGTACAAAAAAAGAGATCGACCTTAGTATACAAAAAAAATGAATAAATGATATTTTTGAACATGAATCAGACTTAATAAAAATTATTTCTGCTTGTTTTTAGTATATACTATTAATAAAAATTAGATAAGAGTACTTTTTGGAAAATAAATCCCAAAAAAAGTTGTCATTTTTTTTGTCGCTATCAACTACGTTTATCAGCACAAATTACTATATGCAGCGCAGAGAATTTAATTTTAAAAACTCCCTTAGAGAATTATTAATTTAAAAATATATATTTATTACTATAGCGTTCGACAATAAAGTTATTAAAAAAATCCAAATTTAAATTTTATAAATTATAAATTTTTAAAAATTTCGCTATAATTTTTTATTACTAATATCTCGAATTATAAAGGGCAATTGGTTGATTAGTACTTTTCAAATTCTTTAATAATGTCTATTTCTTTCCTTTGGACGGGTGTGTAAACTGTAGCTATTTGGAAAAGTTTTGACGATAGACAAAATTGTTACATAACCCAAAACAATTGTATTTTTAAATATGACTTCAAAGCAGAGCTTAGGCACTTTCCAAGTTGAATATTACAAATGTTTTCTAGTTCAAACGACACTTCATCAATATCTCTATTAGAGCTTTAAAATAGCGATAAAATTACTTTTTTTTAGAAAACCCCACAACTTCTCTTTCCCGTGATGTCAGAAAATCTTCCCCCTCACAGCAGTTTATCTGTCGCCGATACTTACGAAAATTTCTGGCAAACGCCCACGAAATTCCGCCTCCTCGTCTGCCTACTGTCTGAAGTATTTTCCGCTTTCCTTGGAGGCTGCGCCGAAGTGATGCCCCATTGATTCTTAATTAACGAGATAAACATCACACGGCCGCTGACGCCGAGAAAATGCACGCGCGGCGGCCCTGCAGATTTTCCGCTTTCCGCGCCGGGAAGTGTCGCATCCCGCGCCGCGCGCGCCCATAAAACCGTGGGAGGCGATCTATCTGTTTGCAATAAATTGGCGGCGAGCGAAAAGCGCCGGTATTTCATTCAGCGGCCGCCGTAAAATCGCCAATAAACGCTGGCGAATTAATCGCCCCGGAAAATCGCGGCGCTCGGGCCGCCACAGATCGCGCGTAAAGTCTTATATTAAGCTTCAAGGCTGCTCTAAGAATTGCGAGATGAAGGCGTTAGGCCCTCGCGCTGCCAGCCGCGCGCCCTTCTGGCCGGGTGGAGGATGAGGCAGGGGCTGAAAGGCTTACCGATCACACGAGTCTTCTCCCAGAACTGCGCGGTCGTCTCGATGCCCATTAGTGTGGAGGTTTTGAAAGAGAGGCTGCCCACTTCAACACCATTCCTGGCCACCGAAATCATTTGAAACTGCGAACTCAACTCACATCACTGACACCACCGGGCCGCGGCGCTTCGAACCCGCGCAGACCGCGCACAGAACTGTCTTAAGTCGGCTGGCGCTTCCGCAGACCGGCGCTGGCGTGACTGAAACGCCGCGCGAATGTTTCAGTGGCCAAACCGCGCGCTGGTGCACGGTGAAACTGAAAAGTCAACACTGGGCCGCCTCTGGCGCACTTTTGGCTCGGTTTCTTCCTTCTCCATCTCTGTCGCCTCCCGCTTTCATGCCGTGTTTTGCGTGCTTCCTCCGCGCTTGCCAACGCCTCCCGCAGGGTCACTGCAACATAGGAAATCAGATTGGAAATGCATACACTTCAAAGGCACAACTTTCAGCCAAAACATATTTTGATGTATATAAAATTCCCAAATTTAAGTTAGAAGTCACTCATGGGAGACAAAAACAAGTCAGGGAAGGGCAACTTTAAGAACAGCAGCTGCACTATATGGCCAAAATATCCAGATATCCACTGTTGTAGGATAGGAGACTTATATGGCATATATTAATAAGATGTTGACGCACCCTTAACATTAACCACAGACCGCAGTCATCTGAGAAGATTTTCCATCCGTATTTCTCTATGAAAGCTGCAGTAAGTCCAACCATGGAAGATAGGCGATGTGGCCTTGATCATAATCTACAATCCAATCCTTCCCAAAAGTGCTCAATAGTATTGAGCCCGGTTTTTCAACACACATTTCTTCAGACCACCAAAAGAGCAACTTTTGTTATGTGGACGGAACAAGCATTCTGTTGGTAACGCAAAGGTCATTGGAAGCACAAAGTTTTCACAAATATCAAGATATATACCAGCGTTCATCCTTACGACCACAGGAACTCAAAGTGCTTCAACCACCAAACTTGACTCTTGGCATTCTGGTATCCGCCAAACTCATACTCTTCAAAACTGAAATCAGATGCTTTCGCAAAACACCTCGAAAATATATTTCAATGCACAACAATGACAAAACGGACATGTACCGGGAGTAGAAGATAAAATAGAAGAGGCAGGCATAAAATTGGTTACTCCACAAAAAGTAACAAAAGAAGAAAACCTAAACTCCAAAAGATCTCCGGAATTTGATCTAGAAAAAAGCGTTTGTAAGGTAGCTGCTGAAATAATAGTGATATAAAAACCTTGAAAGCCACCAAACTAAACATCACATCGGCCCATCTTGCTCTTACCGATCATCTCAAAACTACGTGAAAAACTGTTTCTTAAAAGACTAAAACCGATAACAGAAATAAAAGAGCTGATTCCAACACACCAGTTTGGTTGCATAAATCAACATTCTCCGTAGACCAAGCCCATGAGCTAGCAAATACCATCTAAAAAGTCTCGAAGAGAAAAGGTGTGTTCGGCAATTTTCTTAGATGATAAAGTTTGACGTCAAATATTAAACCATAAACTTAAAAAAGTACTGCCTAGGCAATTTTCCGAACTACTAACGTCTTACACACAAATATTTCAACTTGCATAAAATTATACCAGTAATATCCCTACAACCAACCAGGTAACGATAGCTACCTTTACAAATGACATTGTAATACTAGTAATATAAAAGGACGCTATAGAAACACCAGCAGTGCTACCACAATACTTTCGAAAATTTTTGTACGAAATTTCCAACTGTAGAATATAAAGAAAAACTAAATTATTAGATTATTAACGCTAACAACATTTTCAGTAGAAATTATATATGTATCTAGGCCACTCTCTTTCAGTATCTGCATAATTCTGCCAATGATTTCATAAGAAATTTCTATATAAAATTGCCAACTGCTAAGAACGGCGTGAAGTCCAATAAATTTGGAACTGGTAAGTATCTTCACAATCCTGCATACTATATCATCAGAAGGTCAATTTTGAAGATCACGAAATTCCTAACAGTTGAGAATAGTGAGAAATCGATACACTTTTCTTGTCACTAAAAGCAGTACAATAGATTAGGCCCTGGTAGATATTAGTCTCTTTCCTACCTCTGCATTTACATTGTTTTACATATATCATCAAAAGGTAGATTTTGAGACTAAAATTTTCACGAAATTCCTAACTTTTCTTCTCACTAAACCCACTGATACTGTTGCTATAATAAAGTAGGTACTGGTAGGTATCTAAATTAGTTTCTTCCATCTTCTGTGGAGTTCCGTGAATTATAGCATTAGACGGCATTTTTTAATTTTACAAATTTGTATATGAAATTCTGAACATAAAGAAATCGAAAAACTACACTTAAAAGCAAAACAATCGACTCACTAGCTACAGACGCACTTTCGTCTCCTGTTTAATAAAAACATTAACATGCAAGAACTATCTTTATTATTGAGGTTTAAAAACTATTGAGAGTACAACATTCGCGAGGTAAAGGCCTTGGCTTGCCACACTAGCGCGTGGTGAGTCCTGGATTCGACTCCTAGGTGAAAAGCAAAGGTAAAGATCAAATGCTCTCTGGCCGTCATACAAACACCTTTGCCGGTCGTAAGTATATTCTCCTTCTTCTAACAGGTTAAGCTAGTCACCTGCCCGGGGTACGCCTAACATGGCTTGTACAGTTAGAAACAGGATAAATAGCCTATACATAACAATAGAAGAAGAAAAAGAACTGTTGCTATGGCATTAATCGGATGACGCATTCAAAAAAATACGCATCACGAACGGGATTTTACGAATCTTGCTAATTCGAACGCACGTGCGCGACGACTATGATTGGCGTACAGTAATTTATCTCAGTCACTTATCCGAAGTTAACGTAAGTGCTCGAGTGATTCGAAAGAAAATGGAAGCAATCCAGGCAGTTGCATTGTTGAGACTGGGTCTCAGTCAGAGGGCCGTAGCAAATCGACTAAATCTGAGTCAATCAACTGTGTCGAAAGTGTGGTGTCGATACCGGGAAACCGACGGCTACGTCCGCCGGCAAGCAAACATAGGCGCGTGACAACGGAGCGAAACGATCGATTTCTCGTCTCAATATCTCTCAGAAATCGACATATGACCGGCGTTGACATCAAGCAAGAGCTGAATGCGGTCAGGGTTGTGGTCACCAGCGCTTGGACAGTGAGAAGAAAACTGAATCAAGCCAACCTAACCAAAAAAAAGCAGCTACAGGTCTCAAGCTGACTGCAGTCGAAAAGCAAACATCTCGATTAGGTCCTCGGCCATTAGAGTCGGATATTATTCACCGACAAGACAAGACATGGCAACGACAGGAGATGTCGGGTCTATAGAAGGCCAGGGGGCGATTTGCTCATTGATGTATTCAAGAAACTGCCGCATATGGAGGTGGCTTTTGCATGTTCTGTGTGGGCATTTCCATGTACGGAGAAACTGAATTGGTTTTTGTGCCTAGTGGAGAACGCGGAGGAAGTTTAACAGCGGACCGCTACATCAGGGACATTCTGGAGGAACATATTGTTCCATTTGCAGGATTTGTTAGTGAGGACTTCATGCTAATGCACGACAGTGCGCGACCATACCTACTTGACTAACTTCGGTATACCAAAAATGGACTGAATCCAACTGAGAATGTTTAGGTTAAGCTTAAGCGAAGAGCCTGAGCTAGAAATATTGCACCAGGGAGTGTAATGAAACTTACAGCGTCGTTGATTAAAAACTGGGAAGCAATCCGTCGAGTCAGTATCCATGCGTAATTGCTTGAAAAGTGCAATTAGAAGTAGATAGCAACACCATGTATCGAAAAAACCATTAAATTCATTTAAACTAAGGATTTTATTTTTCCCTTTCATAATCACCTTTTCCCTGTCAACTCTTTTGTGTTACACATATTCTTAAACCCATAACTTTATCAGAACAGGTCCGATTCCAATCAAAGTGGTATCATTTTAAACCACAGTTTTTAAACTTTCAAACAGTGCATTAAACTTTACTTAGAATGCTATCAGTGTGGGTACACATTCTCTCAAATCTGTTGCTGAGTCGATTATTTTGCTCTCAAGTGTATTTTATATACCAGTCACAATATCTTTAGTGTAGCAAGTATTTAAAATGTTAATGCTTGTTCAAGCCACTTTTTTCAATTTTTGTTTAATTTACAAATTGTGCAAATACAAAACCCGCAACTGTTTATTATTATCAGTAACAACAGCAACACTTTCGGTAAAAATTAGGTGTATGACCAAACTAGGCTTTTTCAATATTTGCACAATTCTATATATTGCAACAACATAAGGTCGACTTTCTAACTCCAAATTTCTAAGATATATACATACGAAATTCTCAAATTTGGAAACCATTAAAATAATTGGTACGATTTTATAATTCACTTGTAATTTTTGACAATTTATTTTGGATGCTAAAATTCTTACACAATTTCCGTAGAAAACATTAAGCTGTTCAAACCCATGAGGAATCGGCCCATCTCTTTCTTATCGTTAACAGCCTCAATATTTTGGCGTAACAAATTAGGCGATAATACCAGTTCAAGTCACTCTCTTTTAATTCCTGTGTCATTGTACAAACTGCGCCACATAAAGTTTAATTTTTCAGGTCAAAATTTTCACGAAGTTTTCGTACGTAAATCTCAACCGAAGAGCCCAGCGAGAAATTCATAATTTTTCCATTACAATTAACAACAGGCCAATTTTCAGTAGAAATTGGATTTGACATTAAGTTTTTTTCAGCATCTACACAGGTTATACATTGTATCATAAAAAGGTCAATTTTGTAGATCGACATTTTCACAAAATGTTGGTACATCTCGACTGTTTAGAATGAAGAGAAATCGATACACTTTATTGTCACTAAAAGCAGTGATAGTTTCATTATAATAAATTAAGCACTGGTAAGTATCCAAATTTGTTTTCACCGACCTCTGTAGAATTCCACAAATTATACTTTCCAAAGTTTAATTTTAGTTTTAAATTTTCATAAAAAATTGGCTAAGAAACTCTCAACTGTTGAGAGAAGCCAACGCTCTATATATTTTTCGTAGGAACAAGTATATGACTAAGTTAGTCCCTACACAATCAAAAAGTTTTAAAACCAAAATTTTCACGTAATTTTTGGGCAAAACTACGTTTTCTTTTAATGAATAGTCGTCATATTTTTGTTGTTTTGTACATAAGTTAATAGGTACTTTTCAATCTACAATTCAATAAATTATACCATAGAAATTATATTTTCCAAACTTTCTAATGTTGACAACAGCCAGGATTAATTATTTTTTCTTGTCATTAACAACTTCAATATCTTTACGTAGCAAATTAAACAGTTCCGAGTTTCTAATGCAATATTTTTCAATTTTCTTAGTTATAAATTATACAACGCAACATTCAATTTTGCAATCTGCGAAATTTTCGTGCAAAACTCCAAAATGGAGAACATCAAGTAGCAGCTACATTTTTTATCATTAACAGCCGTAACATTTTTGGTGTAACAAATTAAACTTTTTTTGTGTCTAAGCTCAATCTCTACATTTAACAAATTGCATCACGAGTAGTTTAATTTTAAACCCTAATTTCGGCAGAAAGGTTAATTTTGTAACCAAAATTTTCGCGAAATTTTTGTGTAACTTCCACCTGTCGAGAAAAGCAAATAACTGCTACTTTATTTTGTTCACAGTTGCGATATTTATATTATAACAAGCTTTGTACAATTTATCAAATTATACTGTCAAATTGATAGCAGCGAGGGATCGATGAATTTTTTATTGTCGCTAATAGAAACAAACGTTTCTGCATAAATTACATATAAGATTAATAATTTTGTAAATTACAGTTTTTATCGCGTTATTTTTGTGTATTAAATATTGTGTTGATACATGTCCAAGTTAGTATTTTTCAATTTAATTGGACAAAGTGTACCAGTCATAATTTAATTTTACACGCCAAGATTTTTGTGATATTTTCGTACCAAATCCTCTGTTGTTAAAAGCAACAAGAAATCGGTACAAGTTTCTCTTGTCAACATTTTAAAGTAACAAATTCAACATTCATGTTTCAAAGGCAATCTTTTTCAATTTCTTCTCAATTCAACAAATTATACCGTACATTTAATTTGCAGACCGAATTTCATTGCAAAAGTCGCTACTGTTGAGAATGATGAAGACGGTACATATTTACAATCTTAGCGTAACAAATATAAAACTGATGTGTTCAAATTAACCATTTTGAATCTATAATTCAACAAATTATACCGCCCGTAAGTTTTCATATCAAAATTTTCATGAAATTTTCTTATCAAATTTCCTACTGTAAAAATGGCACAAAATCTACACATGCTTCTCTTATTCTTAACAACCGTAATAATTTGGTGTAAGAAATTGAAAGATGATTTTTAGTCTCTACGCAATTCAATAAATTGTACCATCAGAAGTTTAATTTTTAGGTCAAAATTTCAGTTGAAACTCCTAACTGTCAAAGCGGGTAGATGTCAATTTTTTAATTAACAGCAATAACATTTTTGGTATATATTGTTACGTGTTCAAGTGAGTAATTTGTAATACCTGTGACATTTAACAAAATGCACGGCCCAAAATGTAAATGTGCAAGTCAAAATTTCATGAAATTTTTGTATGAGATCGACACACTTTTTATATTCACTAACTTTTTCGACAGAAATTAAAAACACAACCAAATCAATATTTTTCAGTATCTGTGTAATTACACATATTATATCATCGTAAGATGGATTTTATAAACTAAAATTTCATGATATTTTTGTGCAATTTTTTAAATTAAAGTCGGCAGTTTGAGCATTCATAAGTTTGTCTGCCATTCAAAAAATTATATCATCGAAATTTCAATTTCATAGACACAATTTTCATGAAATTTCAGTACAAAGAAATCGATGCATTTTTTTTGTTACTAAAAACATCAACATATTCATAAATTAGACAGTCCCTTTCAATATCTACCCAATAAATCTTACTGTTGTAGACCAAAATTTTTTGTAATTCGAAAACACAAAGAAATTTATAAATTTTTTCCTTGTTACTAACCTAATTTGGAAAGTTTCTACGTGTCTAAGTTATTTTTTACAAAACATTCCTTAAGTACCTGAATTTTGTCATCAGCAGAACGATTCTGTGACCAAAAATTTCGCAAAACTCGCAAAAACACTCGTCAATTGAATTTTATATATAAATTTCGCGATTTTTACATGTTGTTATGCAATATAGCATTTCATGAGTGTTAAAATTTTAATATTTGTTAAATGAATAATCTACCCCTCTCATAAAGAACTAACAAGGCTCAATATTATAATCAAGCCTAAGACTAATCAAATTTCCAATAAAAAACATTGCTAGTTACGCAACTTCTATTAATCTTAGATGATGTTAATATAGTTTTTCATAAAAATTCTCAACTATCGCTCAAAGTAATATCAAATCACCTCTCTCTCTCCCTTCTTCAAAGGTTTGTCAAATGGTCTAAAATTCAAAAGAAACTGGACCATGACAAATTGAAAAACTATTTGAAGATAAATTACAAACAAACAAACGCACTCAGACTAATGGGTCAAATAAATTAGTCATATCAAAAACGTTTTAAAAACACAAAACAAAAACTACTTTCTCCCTCTCATCACATTAATCCATGCCTGGCATGTCCATGTAGGGACAACTTGTCCTTATAATGCCTGCAAATATGGAGTTCGGATTAATTAAAATCCATTAGCCAGCGGAAACGCGACAAAAATGGCCTTAAAAGTGAAAATAGTCTGCAAGTGCGCATAATGGGTGAAGGTGTCTGGCGATCTCTTATTCAGGCAGCGTCTCGCCGAATAGCATCACGTACCAATTCAGCCAAAATATTGTGTTAATGACATTCAGCAAGGTTTCGCCAGCCATAAACGAGAAAGTGAGCCATGGCAGCTGAGTTATCCCGGCGAATGCATGCCCAGGTGAACTGTTCCTTGTTTAGCGTTGGCCTCCATTCTGAAAATAACGCGTTCATGCATGCTCGATCGCTGCGGGCCCGCCACCTTACAAATCATGATGTCTTTGCCAACGAGAGCAAGCGTTCTAAAGGAATCGTGCTGTCATGAGCTTTCAGTTAGGAGTTTTGGCCAGTTTAAAGATTTTTATTTAATGAAGATGAAAAAAGCCAACAACTTTCAGATGTAGATTTTTGGTCCTCCAAAATTCATGGTTTTAGTTGTTTATCTTTAAGCTACTTGATGGTCTTCTTGTCGATATAAATTAATTTGGTACAAAGCTTTTTTACAGCAGACATAATTCTATAATAAATCATTAACCATGGTCTATCTTTGTTTAGTTAAATAAACAATTTTAATTTACTATAATTGCAAGAATATTAACTCCATTGAAATTTGCTGATCCAAAATTACTAATTGGCCTTGGACGCTTTTATTGCACTCAGACTGCACGCATTTGTATTATTGGATTTTTAATGCCCACTGTGAAGTCAAGTCTGAAGCACTACTCCACCTTACTATTGGTCATAAACCACCATCAGCCTTCAGTCCAGAAATCACGAAGCACATCCGCCTATAACTCGCCGATGTACAGCCTGTACCTGCTGCCAGAAGATCTGAATGTTATCTTTCAGGACCCAATTGTCACTGTCCTGGCCGACAATTTAAATAAGAAACAGCCTTCGCGGAACAATCGAGCGACTAACACAACGGCCATTAACTACGAGTTAACAAGGCGTCCCGATGACCTTGATGTCATCATTCTTGCACCAAACGTTAGACAAGCTAAGCGAACTAAATTCAAACCACAACCCGATTCTTCTAACGCTATGGAATCCAGATAAAGCCGACCGATATTTCATTCAAGACATAGACCTCGTGGTCGGCCTATACCGTCTCTCTGCCAAACCAACGGGCAAGTCACCACCATCCGCTCCAAAGACAACCTAGAGGAAACATTCCATTGCCTCGAAAGTGGTTTCCGGAGACTATCAGCTTCTCCGGAAACAAGACCTCTGTCGGCGGCAAAAGATAACATCAAGAACTCAAGAAACGCAACAAACCATGGACCCAAAAAAGACTGAACATACAAAATGGTTGCTACAGAAGTCATGACTGTTGTCGCTGAGTTCCGACACGCTGCCTGGAAGAACCTAGAAACCCTCGATGTGGCTGACAATTCACTGTGGAGGACGGTCAAGGTATTGCGTAATAAGTTTTCTCCTAACCCATCTATCCATGGGGAAAATGGCATACGTCAACAGAGAAAGCAGATGCGCTCACCGATAGTGTATAGCGCCAATGAGATCTCTATCATCAAATCGAGCTCGATCATCTTGATCTCGTTGACCGGGTCGTTCGGCGCCTGCGAGAACAAGACACCATGAGCATATCGAAGCGTCGACCAACGCAGGGATCGTCCAAATGATAGTGCTAAAGCTACAAAAAGCGCCTAAATCAGAAGGCATTTCTAACCTTGCCATCAAAGCTCCCCCAAAAATAGCTGTTGTCTGTCACGACACTTCCCTCGCCAGTGAGAGAGTTAATTTAATAATTATCAGCATGCCAGGAAAGATGGACACTTTCCCCCAGGACTACATCAGCCTGCTGCCAAATCGGGGCAGAAGTGGAGAGGCTCATCTACCACCATTTGAAAACAGCGGTCAATGATATCGAGCTGATCCAAGAGAGTCAATTTGGCTTCCATTCAGGCCACTTCCTACCTTCCAACTCCTACGAGTAGTAGGAACGCATCATCAAAAGCTACAACAAGAGGGAAGTTTCCAGTACTGTGTTCCTAAACAAGGTGTGGCATAGCGGGTTAGTCTACAAGATGATCTCAGCATCGATCCTGCTGCCAATGATCCAGCTGATTTGACCTTTCCTATATGGCAAAACGTTCCGCATCAAGATCAGATGAGGTCATCAGAGAGGCGACTCCGCGTTACGGTACCGACCTTTTTTAACATCTATATCTGGGACATGCTCACTAGTTCACAGTTCACTAACGACACGACGCGTCTATTCAGCTCCCTCAAGCCCCATATGGCGGTTCGGAGGCTTCAGCAAGAGCTAGACAATCTCGAGGGTTGGTTTAACCGATAGCAAGTTCAAATCAATCCAGATAAAAGTGCAGCGGTGCTTTTCACCAGAAGAAGCTGATGAGAAAACCTGGGTCCAGTCACCATTTTAAATCTGACATTCCATAGAGGAGGAGATCAAATACCTTGGTGTTATCATGGATAAAAAAAAATCATCTGAAGCTCTCACATTGAAGCTATAGCAAGGAGACCAACCGGCAGGAGCGTCCCTCAGTTCGCTACTGTATTGTGGAAGTGAGGTATACCCAGAAAACAAGATGACTTAATACAAAACCAACATAAAGCCTATAATAGCATATGCGAGGCCTCCTTGGGGTATATGCATCAAAAGTACATCTAAAAAGCTCCAGGTGATCCAGAATCAGTTCCTGAGGTTTATCTCCGTCAGAAATACAGTCCTCCATAGGGACGCCACACTCCATACTAGAGATGAGCTCATGAGTTATTCAAAAGAACCAACTCTTAGCAGAGAGTGAGTGAGTCATGACTCACAAAATAAGAGCGGTAATTCTTCGATCTCTCACTCGATTCTCGCTCTTTCGCTGTCGTGCGGTCTTGGTTCTCCCGTCTCGATCTGACTCACTGATCTGATTCACTCCCGAAACTTGATCTCGATTTGTTTCCGATTCCGATAACTCCTCAGTTTTTTGCGACTTCGCTTATTCTATCAGTCTTTATACAGCTTGGTACGTAATATTTACCTATAACATCTATAATATAATAGTTAAACGATTTACGTTATTTATAATATTTTGTTTTTTATTTTAGAACAAAATGTCGGTGAGAGCTAGTAGGTTGTCGAGTGATATTTGGTACCATTTTACCAAAGAAGGAAAAGGAAAATGCCGCTATTGTCAGGGAAAAATGAAATTTAAATAAAACGTTGTAGCAGTAACAGTCTGACTAATATAGCCAGTAGGCACAAATGTAGCAGAAAATGAGTTATGAGTTATAAAGGAGAGCTAGCTCTTTTTGGTGAGTGAGCGATCTGGATCTGATCCCAGAAATGAGTTACTTTGCCCATCTCTACTCCATACCATCAAGAAGTTCATACGCGACTAAGCTACGAACTTATAGGACAGCAATTAAAGGTGGCAAACAGAGCTGTCGATACAGCCCAAGGAGGTCCTTCAACAGTGAATGAGAATAAGAGCTAAAACTTAGGTACCTCAAAAATAAGAGTGCTCAAGTGGTGTCGAATATATTGATCTATGTATTATTAAAATTTTTATTGTTTTAAAAAATATATCATTCGATTATGTGCTAATTATGTGAGCTGGTGGTTAGTGATCATCATTTTCCTTTGAATTTAAACAGGAAAAGAAATTGTCTAAAATGATATTCCGTGGTCTGTTCCAAAAGTATCGAGGCATACAATATTTGTACTATGCCTTCATTCGTTCTGCATTCATTTCATCAGTCACTAATCCAAATTGCTCTCATTCAGGATGTACACTACAGTCAACTTTCATCTGCTACCAGGTTACATAGCGATTTTACAAACTCTTTTTATTATATTAACCTTGACTCAATATTTCCGGGGTAAATCTAGCATGCAGGATTGTTTAAGGCAATAACAATTCAAATTGATCTATTATTTGAATTGTAAGTGACCTTGATTTTTCGTAGAATATTATTTAATAATTATTTTAATATTAGTAACACATAAAGACAATGAAAAAATATTTTGGCGTCCGGTAAAGTATTTTCCCCGGCCATGAGTTCACGACACCCCTAACTGCACACGTTGTTCCATCCTCAATTATTCGATGTTTCATTGTTTCAATAATTCTTTACAACTTTAACCGATCACTTTACAAGCCGCACTCTACTCATTTTCGTTTGCTTCTAAAAATAAAATTCTCTTACAAGACAAAGCGTACTTCGTTTTATAGAAAGCCTATATGTCGGGACCTTTCCGAAGCTCACACCTGTACGCAAATAGATTGGTGGACAAGAGTCGGTGTTGTGACTCCCGTCTTTTTCAGATTTGATCGGTACGATTTTTTTGTGTGAAATTACCTGAAACAATTGTTATGTACTACTCTAGAGGAATTTCTTGTAAAAGTGCACAACTATGCTGCGCACAGTGTTGCACAAATTAAACTTTAAAGCAACGTTTCCAAACATTGTCGATTTCATTTGAATGCTCCCCGTAGCTTCAACAAGTAGTTGACGGAACTGAATCAATCAGTCGGATTGTATAGAATTTTTTCGAAATATATTTATGCTCGGGATGCGAAAATTAAATTAGAGGCCATTTGTTTAATTCACCCACTAAAAAGGTAAACAGCGATAAAATTGGCTTGAAATCAACTAGCAACTGCCAACGATCAGTATAAACAAACCAATAAAAAACGAAAACAGCGCCGTCGAATTCATGATTATAGAGATGCTCATGCACACCCGTGCGGTTATTTAATCGGCCAGTTTATTGTTTATTTAAGCTACTTATTATTGTTGTCATTTTATGAATTATGTAACACTAAAATATCACCAGGCTAAATATATATTTGACTACTCTTGATCTGCTATGTATGGCTAAGCCATAAAGTCACCTACACAGGGTGTACCTAAAGTAATTATCTCATTGTATATTTAATGCAAGAAAGGCGATTCTAAAGTTGACTTTATTTTACGTATAATTATAAAATAAGTTGCTTCATATCACCACACCTCATAAATCGAATGTTTTAAATTTTTGCAACATCCCACCGAGTTTCAGTGGTGCCAATGTTTTTATACAACATCCGCATCAGCAGCAAAAGTAAAAATGTTTTTGATTCCCGTGATTATTTTCAAACGGGTAAGCAAACTGCCTACCAGTGCAGCGCTTGTTATTGTTTTAAAAGCCAATTATAAAGCATTCGCGCGCCAGGCCGCCAAAAGAGTGTTTTTCCTGCAAAATCAAATTTCACCGTCCTCGGTGTATTGCGCGTAATTCTTCAGAGTTTTGCATGCCAATCGGCTAATGTACAAGCTTTTCAAAAACAACTTTTAATTGACTAGTAGAAAAAATCGAAAAAGAAAAATCTCAGTAGGCCAAGAACATGCTATAAGACTAATCAGACTATGGCTAGCTGAACAAGTGATGATACGATCTTTTTTGATTGGTGACACGGTCATAGACAACACAACATGTCCTTGCAGTGACAAACTTAATTTTTAAACTCCAAAAAAATTGGTTGTATATAAATAGATAATGATGGTAATTTATGTTGCATCCATCAAAAACTTATAGAATTAATGCATCTTTGTGACGACTTGATGATGTCTCTATTTACCTCAGTTCTTCTTTATTAATTTTAAAACAGTAGGCCAAATACAATCTGTAAGAAGAAAAGCGGGAAGTCAAGATTGCTTCAAGTGCAATTTTATATGAATACCAATCGGTGACCTTTACAACGATTACGGTGTACGATAAGCTGTATGATGGATGAAATACTAAATTTTGAATATTTGAAGGTTAAACGCAAGCTGAAGAAGAAGAAAAGAAAAATCAAAATTTCCTCAACTAAAATTATGTCTAAATGCAAATCGGCAACCGTCTTTGCGACGACTACGCTTTAAGACAACAAACTTTATGATTAGTAAAATTAATATTCTTGGTCAATGAACAAATGAATTGTTTTTTTTATAAATTATCATCATCATCATCACATACATATTAGAGTCCACTGCAGGACTTGGGACTCCCTTAAAAGCCTCCATTCCGTTCTATCTTGTGTCTCTCTCCATCATTGACCTACTGATTTTTTGTCAGTACGGTTTCTCCGGCTTGTTATTCTGGTTGTCCATCTACCATATGTGAGTCTCGCAACGTGACCTGCCCACGATTCTCACATTTCAGAATCGTAATTCGTTTTACAGGGTGGTACCCAAAAGTAGTAGGACTGATTTTTTTAAAAAAATTTATTGAACATTTTGGTACATCGACTTAATAATCTTCAAAATAGGCCCCTTGGGCATCCACACACTTCTGGTAGCGAGCCTTCTAGGTCGCGAAGGCCTTCTGGAAGTCGTCCTCCGGGATGCTGTTCAGCGCCCTCGTCGTTGTCGCTTGGACTGCTTCCACCGAGTCGAAACGATGCCCCTTGAGCTGCCTCTTGATTCGAGGGAACAGAAATAAGTCCGGCGGTGCCACATCAGGGCTGTAGGGCGAGTCAACGTGAAATGCCAAATTTGGCCAGGAGATCCCTCACAATTTTCTCATCGACAAATCCTCTATGATGATGCCTTGGACTGTCCCGTACGAAAGATTCAGCTCATCACTAATTAATTTAATGCTCAACCGTCGGTCAGAGTTCAAAAGTTGCTTAACTTTCAGCATATTGTCGTCCGTTCGCGAGGTTGACGGACGCCCAGCGCGTTGATCGTCCTCGACGAGCTCCCTCCCCTCCCGAAACAACTTGTGCCACTCAAATATCGAGGAACGGCTCATGGTATCCTTCTTGTAGGCCTGCATAAGCATGTCCTTGGTTTCGGTCGCTGATTTTCCAAGTTTGTAGCCAAACTTGATGGCGTACCGCTGCTCCAAATTTCGCTCCATCGCAACTGACGACGAGGCGTCACAACAGGAGGTCACTAAAACAGTGGTCCACACTCAACTAACGCACGCAGGCGACTGCCGCAGGTCGAAACCTGTTCCCAAGGCTCCCCCCCCCCCATAACATCCGGCCTTGCAGACCCCCCTCCATCGCTCCGCGCGCGTGGAAAAAAAAATCCTACTACTTCTGGATGCAACCCTGTATGATGTCTTCAACTCCTCTTCAACTCTGTCTTCTCAAAGTCAACGAAGACTAGTACTAATGGTTTATTGTATTCTACGGTTTTTTTCTACAAATACATTTATAGTATGCAGATGGCTGTTAATACCGTACCCCGTCCTGAATCTTGCTTGCCTGACGGACTGATAAAAAAAAGTCCAATGTTTTCTCTAATCGTTTATTAATTATCTTGGTGAACATCTTATATAAGTGGAAAAGTAGGCTTATTGGTCTATAGTTTTTAATTTCCGTTGTATCACCTTTCTTGTGTATTAGAATTATGATACTATTATACCAGTGCCTTGGAAGAGAGCTGTAAAATAAACATAGGTTAAATAGGTTTTTAATATTTTTTGCTACTACATCTCATCCTTGTTTCATACTCTCGATCATTATTCCATCTTCTCCAGGTGTCTTATTGTTTTTCATTTTCCATAAAGCATTCTTTATTTCATTTAGTGTGATTTCCGTGAATCCTTGGTTCGTTATATTTTTTATTGACTTTCGAAAAAAAGCATACATATAAGGCGTAGGTGAAAGTTAATGCGATCACGATCCTGTCCGTCTGTCTGTGCGTCTTCGCGTCTGCGTACCTGTCAACACGGTATCTCTGAAACTACTTGACCGATTCACTTCGTATTTGGCCAGTAGATACCTTAGGTCGATACCTTTCACACATGTAGCTCTCATTTAACCCGAAATATAGAGGTCACAAGGTCACATATACGACTTGCTTTGCTTTCGAAAGTTGCCTTTCCGGATTTTACATCCGCCTCGTTTTATTTGGTTTATGATGTCATATATTTCGATTATTATATAATTTGCTGCAGAATTCTTCGACAATCTGGAGTAACTCTTCTCTGTTGCTAGTTGTTATTTCTCTTTTATTTTCCAGTATTAAAATTTCTTTTCTGCTGTGGCCAAAGTTTCTTTTTAATACTTTTAAACTTTTGTTTTTTTTCTATTATTTTTCATATGGTTTCTTATATTTTTTAAATCTTCTTGTTTATTTCTCTTATATCTGAGATGCTGGTAGATTCTTGGTTTAGTAATTGCCTTCTGTTTTTTAGTTTGTTCTTGTATGTTTACTAAATTTACTTTCTTTTTCTGTTTTGGACAACATTTGTTTGAAGCTTCAGCTATTGTATTTATTTAACTTATTTATATTGGTGTTTTTGGTTTCAAACTTTCGGTCTTTTAGTATTCTGGTATATTTAGCGGGTTTTGGCATATTGTTTCAGAGTTGCGTTGTATCATTCTATAGCTTTCTTATCCTATGTTCATATTTACTATGGCTCTAAATAGACTGTGATCACTTCCTATGGAGAAGTGTTGATCACTGTTACGGCCTGTATAATAGACTTTTGTTGGTTGTTATAAAATTTTTTTCGTTCTTGTTTTTTTCATTCGGAGTCCTACACGTCCATTTTCTTTGCGGTTTCTTATGGAAAAAGCTATTCATTATAAACAGGTTGTTTTTTAATAAGAAGTACAACAGTGTTTCGCCTTCTAGATTTCTCATGCCATACCCGAAGCTTTCCAATGCTGTTTCCGCTTTGTCTGTCTTAAAATCTACTTTCGCATTAAAACCTCGACCTATTACAGTGTAATACGTATATATGTCTTCTAGTGCAGTTTTTATGTCGTTGTAGAACTGTAAAAATTGTTTATCTAAGTAGTCGAACGTGGGTGCGTACGCTTGTATGATCTTGTGTTTAATTTTCAGAGTTAAGTAAGCAACTCATGTTGATATGCTTTTTACATTTGTGATATTTTGTGCCTTTTGTGGCTAAAAATTCCTATGCCACCTTTTGCTTTATCTTTATTTCCAAAATAGTATAAGACATCATCTCACTTAAGATCTTTCCATCCTTCACCTAGAAGTCTTATTTCGCATATTCCCACTATATCCCACTTTATCACTGATAGTTCTTCCATCTCCAGCAATCTATTTTCTGTTGATAGTGTTTTGGCGTTGTATGCTGCGATTTTTAACTTCAACGATTTTCTTTGCTATTTTCTCTTCTTCGTCAAATTTGTGTCTGCCTCTAAAATCCATAGGACAGTCTGAGGTTTCAGCGTGAGATTTTGAGCATATTGCTCTACTCGCCTGACGTAATTTTACTTTCGCAATTGTTTTCGCAGCTTTGAAATTCAAGGGAGATTTGGCAATTAAACGCCACGCTTACCAGGCAGGTTGGTGAGTGGATAGGGTGTATGGAGAATAAGAGTATGTAGATTATAGGTAGGATTAAGGTTGGGACACAACTTTTCCCCGGTGGTTTTTTGGCGCACTTACAGGCACTGCAGCCTCAAGGGCTTATTGTACCGACTAACATGCACTTATTCTAGGACATTCACACACACCCATGGGCTGGGCGAGACCCGAACTCGCGCGCGTCGGCGAGCCAACTGGTTGAACCATCTGAGCCACTGCGTCGCTTTCCCCGGTGTTAGGAGATGGAGAAGAGTCGAGGCTTGCGTGGGCAGCGTCGCTTCCCTGAAGTAGATCTATCCTCTATCGGAATTATAGAGGAGTATCTACCCGCTACCCCAAAAACTTATCGAATTAGGTAATAAGGATAGCGTAATGCATCTTTATGAAAACTAATCTTACGGTAACCGTTTTTAAGATGACCATATTAACGGTAACCGTCTTTACAACTTTTCTTTGCTACAATAAATTTTGACACTGCGTAAAACAGAGTCTAAAAACATCAATCAATTTGGTTGATAAATTTTAATAATTCGATATTGTTGTACTTACAAAAACAAGTTGCTTTGCAGTTAGCTGAAGGAGTGATGATACGGTCCCTTTTTGTTTGACTAAAATCGGCTGCTACTTAGCAATAAGAGATATGCTAGCGGTATAGACAACGCCACATATGAATACAGCGCTAAATTTATTTTTGTACGCCAAAAATGCAAACAAATTTGTTCTGTATAAACAGATAACAAATTTATTTTGTATCTGTTAAAAAATTATTGAATTAAATTTCAATAGCGACTAAATTTACGATGACCGTATTTACCACGACTGTATTTGTAGTGAACTTTTTTACGACAATAAACTTCAAGACGACTAAAATTTTAAGCCTTAGTTCTTTCTTACTGATTTTGATACACTACACAAGTCAAATACAAGATGTAAGAACAGAAGAAAATATCAATCTCAAGACCAGTTTACTGCTTTTACAACGACCATGTTTTACATTAAACTTTATAACGGCAAAAACGTAAAATCTGAATTCTTTCTTATCGATTTTAGTACGCTAAATAGATTAAATGCACTCTATAGAGAAGCGGAGGGGGGAATTACTTAAGTACTATTCTATGCCAATACCAATGAATCGTTTTGACATCTACCGTATAAAAACATTTGGTAATCTGATCTTTATCACAATTAAAAACGAAGTAAGTCTCAAAATTTGACTAAATTTGAATGATTGAATCACATAAATTATTAATTTATTTTATAATATATATATACGAAGTATATATAGATGAAATTGTATCACCAAAAGAAACCATCACATCGGCGTCTGGATCTCTAAAATAAGTCACCAATTCAAAATTTCTTAAAATTTAGCATTCTTGGTCACTAATTATACCAAGAAATATGTTAAAGCCTATGTTAATTAACTCAAGATATCCCATAATTCTAAATGCTTTCACATTGTCCTAGATTACGTCAAGATAGTTGATATACCAGTATTGGATACGAGTAAAGTACTTAAGAGTTTTGATATTTAACCTTTAGTAAAGCTATATTGTGGTAAAAGTTTGAATATAAATAATTCTCACGCAAAGAAAATTAGATCCATTACACTATGAGTTTTAACTAGCAAAAGTATTTATGACTCTTTACAACACAATAAACACTGACTGTGAGATAATTTTAATAAAGTATTTTCATTTCAGATTTGATAATAGTCTTAGAAAAAGTAATCTAAAAAGATGTACTTAGCTGCAGTCTCCCAAAAACCAAAAACTATGTCTCCACTTCTTATAGAATGAGAAACGTAAATTATCTAAATTACAAGGTAAATACATTCTTTTGAGAAAGTTTTTAATAAAATCTGAAGTAGCTGTACTACTTATGTATAGATTTTCTAGTGGCTAAAGCTATAAAAATACTATAAAAGAAACATCAGAAAAATAAGGTTACTCTAAGTTAACTAGTACATTTATTACAAAAGTGAGTCAGAAAGTGAAAGCCAAATAAACAAGAGTCAGGAAACCAAAGTGAGTAACTACAACACAAAATAACCAAGAGAAGTACAGGATGGGATAAAAATTTCTTGCTTTTTTAGGTTGAATAAAGAAAAAAGTTAGAAGATAATTTAAAAACTATAGGACAGAGTTTCATTCTAATGCGTTTTAAATGGGATATCAACAAAGTAATGTTTATTTTCGACATCTGTAAAGCCCAACCTTGAAGCATCCTTATAAAAAGAAATCATACGGGCTGAGAACCGATGCGCCAAAAAACACCTCACGTAGCACTTGGAGCGAAATTTTGCTGTGTGAGCAGTGGCTCCATTCTGTTAAAACCAAACGTTTTCCCGTTGAACTACATCAAGACTTGGTATGAAAAATTATCGAATCATTTCACATATCGAGTGGAAGTGACAGAACACACTGGTCTCCCTCCTCAAAAAATTAATGGACAAAGATTTAACTTGACTCACCGCGCACCAAACACTAACACATTCGCTGTGGAAAACGCCTTTCATTGATATTATCGTTATCACTCAATAACAAATGTTTTGTTTATTAAGGCATCTCGATGAGTAAATTTCTCTTAGTAGATAAACTGCGCCATGTGGCACGCTTTACAAGACTTACTTTGCTTTACTTAATCCTTATGCCCTTTTTACCGTTAGGTGTACGGCAACTTTACAAGACGATTCCGCACATTTCCAGGATACTAAGAAATTCTCTAAGACTTTCTGACTATTTGCATCTATTTGGTGTATAAATAAGTTCTCGGCTTTAGATTTTACAGGACGCAAATCACCGTTTACATGTAACGTATTAGTCCTCCCCCTTGTGCTTTTAAAACAATGACAGACATTTGGTCTTTCGAAACATCATGCGATTTGGCGTTTGATGCACATAACCTCAATAATCAGCTGTGTTCACGATGGCAATCACAAAAGAGCATATTCGATTTTCTATTCACTTCGCGTTTCATCTTAAGAAAAACGCTGCTGAAGCCACCGAAATGATTTGTGCTGCATATGGTAAGAATTCTGTAAGTCATGCAAAGTGCAAAAAGTGGTACCAAAGATTTCGCGGAGGAGAGTTTAGTCTTGAAGATCAACCACGCGCTGGACGCCCTCAAACATTTGACACGGATGAGCTGCAGACGCGTTAGGCTGGGAACTTCTCCCACATGCGGCGTATAGCCCAGACATGGCTCCTTCCAATTATCATTTATTGCGGTCGTTACAGTATCACTTAGTTGATACGCACTTCAAAACAGAAGAAGAAGTCCGAAAATGCATCGATAACTTTATCGTCTCGAAGCCGGTGAGCTTCTATCACCAGGGAATTCGCAAGCTACCCGAAAGATGGCAAAAGGTCATCGATGCCAACGGAGAATACTTTGATATTTAAGCTTTTTTTGTTTGTTTTAAATAAAACTTTAATTTTACAGAAAAAAGCTGAGAACTTATTTATACACCTATAATAAAGTCACTTTACTCACCCTCAAACCACCCCTTACTTCATAAACTTTCTTTTAAATTAAAAAGTTTTTCACCATCTTGTACATGGTATTTCGAAAATATTTCTTTGGTCCGGAGGTTGTAGACTCAAGAACTATGCTGAAAACAAAAGGGCTACCGATAGTCCCATAGTGCTGATGAAAACCCGTGCAACTCTAACAAAGGTACACACGTGCACAATAGAAGATATACACGGTCATATTGAAAAAGTAATATTTTCTAACCAAAACAAGATAAGAAAAGGTAATACTGGATTGGATTATAAAGGATTTGATTTAGAAATGGATATACATAACCAAAGTCTGCATTTTTAACTATAAAATTAGCTTGTATTATCCTGCGACGAGACCGAAAAGCTATTGGGCAAAGGTAGATTAATTATAGATTAATTGAAATGTAGCTTCAAAAGGCGCCCTTATGCGCTTACATATTATAGACATCCAATACAATGACACATAATTAAAAACTGTACAAATTCTACATAAAAACGCCAAATTGTTAAAAGAGCAGTTCAAACAGAAAAAACAGGGATAAAAATAAAGTAATACCCCCTCCAAAGAGGTGGAAACAAATTACAGATTTAAATATGGACAAAACTAGCTTTTCCATAACAAAAGAGACTCTTAGATTGTTGTTTGTAAAAGATGGACAATGGTGCAAGACTCTGGAAAAGGGTTTGCAATTGCTATTTTCTTCTAATCATTCCAAAAATGAAGTTATCGCGTTTATTAATAACCTAAAAACCTCACCTAGAGCAGAAAAATACCAGTAACACTAACAAACAATTTTATCTCAAAAGGACAATCAGAGAAATGTGACACTCCTGCTTAACGAGAAAGTAAGATTAAACTCTCATCAGACACAAAACCAACAACGCGGTCTTTGAGCAATACGACTTTTATTATAAAGCTTCCGCAGATGTGATATTTAATATGAACCAATAAGATAAACATATCGTCCGCCGAATGGAAGAAGAAGACGAAAAGTTAAATCCTGGCAGACACTCGGAGAAGGGAAACTCACCCTTAACACGCTCGGCTGTTAAAAAATAACGAACAAAGCAAGACGTCATGTGAAGAACGAATCAACTGTAAACAATAACAGGCATTAATATTAAAGATCCTTTAAAACGACATGGAACCGAATCTTGGAGGAATTAAAGATGTAAATGGAGCCACATTTTCTGCACGTGAATGCTAACTGGCTAAGTAAAAGAAAAAAATCGAGCCAGTAAACACTACATTGAAACTTTGACATTATGTCTGCACTAAGGTAATATCGAATATAGAAGAGTCTCCATATTTGACAAGCGGTAGATTATGGTTTGAGCAGTTATGTCGATCTTACCATAATGATCACTAATATAAAAGAAAAAATAAAAGATAATTTTCACAAAATAGACTTTAGTATCAGGGGTAGTGGTATCAATTGACTTACAAATAAGATCTTGTATGAAAACAATGACCAGGACAGCGGTCAAACTGAATCAAAAGAAAACAGTCATCTCATCGACACCCGCATATATCTTGGTAATTATTTCCAAGCAATACAAAAGTACAACGGTAGGTTTGGTTGATATCCAAAGTAATGTGGCAACAGTTCGGATAATATATGAAAGAACAACGCTGGTTTGAATGAGTAAGTTCTTTTGAAGGAAGAATTTCACATTATCATATCCACGCATGTCTATAGAAGATTTTCGTAATGGTCTAACTCTTTTTTTAATCTTTTTGGAACGGCTTATGAGGCTTTTAATAATGACATCCTCTTCTTGTTGAGTCGATGTTTGTGTATTTTTTTATCTGCTACCAAAAGATACAAACTTTTAGGATGGATCAAGAGTTTGTTTGAGCCATGTACGTCAAATCAATAACCACTACAAAAGAATATCGCGTTCGCTTCTCATCTCTAGATAATGACCTTGAAAACCATAGATATACCAAAATGTTGAGAAAATTTACCATTTTGCACTTTATTTTTATCTTCATAACAAAGAACAACTAAATTAGTTAAATTCTGTGAAAATACCAAGAAATCTGGCAAGACTTACAGATAACAATGTCATGACTGCATTAACCTACAATGGTAAGACCAACGTCAGGTGTTTACAAAACGAAGACCAGGGCCGTTTTCGATTAACATCGCAGACTGGATTGATTCAGCGTTTTGTGTAATTAGCAAAAGCTTTCAACTCCGTCGTTAAAGTATAACCGAGCCGTGGTGACTCATGGTGCAGTCCGTCGATGTTCCAGCTAATGAAGCTCCAATGGCAACAGCTGCTGCTCGAGCCGCCACACATCTGAGCCGACAGTTGCATCAGTTTCGAATTAGCTACATCGCCTATAAATACTACAAAAATCCAGCGAAATCGAAGCCGGGGCTGTGGCAGCGCCGTGCAGGTGGCATCTGCATGCACGCGCCTGTAGCTTCCAGCAGTCAAGTGGCGCTGAATTGGGAAGCCCGAAATAGAGCTTTTGGCCAGCCGAAGGCTGGTTTCGGTAGGTCGGCTGCAACGCTACCTTCGGGCGCTAACGGCGAGTGAAGGTGTTCCGAGCGCTGACGCATATTTCATGCTCTGCTTCATTTAAAGCGGAACCGATACATCAAACGCTGTTTACTGCTCGCGTCGGGAAAAGTGAGCCAATATATTAGTTATTCTAAGTGCCGTGCCAAAATATTATGCTCCATTCTTTGGAACAAGGCGTCGAGAAGGATATATGCGACGATTTAGTTTTTGGATACAATGCTACGTCTTTACCCAAGAAAGATACTTGGAATAATTATAAATAAATTCACATAAGTTTTGAAACCCTAGAGAACACAGCCATCACTCTTGTCTTCCGGAGTTAGTGATGATGTATCTCAATGTTCAACTCATCCCATCGAACATACCATAGAAATTGGTATTTAACTAATAATTTCCCATCATCATATTATAAAACTCAGTTTTATATAGCAACTGTAACTGATGCTCACCGTGACATTAAACTAAATTAAAATAAACGAAACTGTTAGTCTCAACAAGATGGTGTGGCTATCCATAGTACTAAAGAAGTACTGATAAATTCAATTTTTATATTCGTGATTTTATTTTAAATTTGAAAAATAGATTAATATATTTTTAGAGACCACATTATTGCTAAGAGAACATATTTCTCAATTCATCAGAAAGAAGTTTGCAGCAAAAAAAGTTATTCAAAATGAACCTCGTAGTACCAGACATGAGAAGTTCAATGTAGGTTTATCAACATAAGTCTCTCAAAAACAATAAAAATTAATGGATACTATAGATTATAATTGAAAACGGATGTCTCGCATTCCTCTATAATATTATTATAAATCAAATAAGAAAATAACTTTGGAGGAAAACACTCTTTAGATAAATATCTTTGACTATTTATAAATAAAAAATTTGAACATTATCCGTTCCATTAGTTACAACCACAACAATGTCAAATTTATATATTTATATAAAGCCATACTTTCACAAGAAAAAATAATATCTTGGGACTTAAAAGTAGCTGGTACTTTATTTTGTGAATATTGACATTGGTAATCGGATTGATATATGTAGCAATCAAAAAACATTATGTTTATGTTTCTACGTCACAAATGACCTTGAAAAAATATCACGGAAATTTTAAGTGTGCTTTTAATAAAGACACACCAACTGAAAAACGGCTTCTTGCTTCATAACTCATATGCTGTTGATCTTATGACAAGAGTACTTTACATGATATGTTAGGGGATGTGAATTTTAACATTACCGACAAGAACGGCGTGGTAGATTCAGGTAGTAGAGTGCCGTTTGAAGAAAATACTCAAAATTTCATCAAAAGCATTTCCTGCTACATCAATGACTCTGACTCACTTCCATCCGTACATGACAGCTTACAGATTACAGAGATATTGAAGTTACCACCAATGGTAACTTGTTCTTTGTCACAGCATTTTCAAAGAGAGAGGAAATCCTCACAGACTCCTCTCTAATCTGATTGCAAAGAAAGTTGGAGAATCTTACGCACTAAAACCTTTGTTCATATTATGATGCTTCAGAAAACCAATTTTTTTATATTTCTTTATGTAACATAATTTCTTCTGTAAGCTTCTCTTTCTTCCTTATTTTTGCTACTCATTATGGGGATTATCTCCCTTTCTACTTATAGCCAATTATTCTCACTTTCGAGCATACTTTAGCTTATATTGTATTATCATTATCTCTTGGGATCGTCCATCTACTGCACGTAAAGTGTGTATGCATTTGAGTATCAATTTTCTCATAGTACGACACCAAATCTCTTCAGATAGCTGCTACAGCCCGTCAAAAATTGGATTGTAAAATATCTTACTTTGGAATGTTGTCTCTGAACAAATGGAATAATATTGAAAATCAGCTTTTTGACCACTGTGCCTTAGCGTGGATAAGTATTTTTCTATTCTATCTGTCCCTAAACGTGACTTTTCTTTTTTCTGCTTCATCATGTTCTGTTTTCTTTTACACCTTCTTTCTTTAGTCACCGAGTAAAATGGTATCGCATCTGTAATTATCTAAATTATATATATAAAAAATTATGAGTGCTGCTGCTGCTGCTGCTGTCACACAGGTCAAAGTTCAACTGTTGCTGTCAATGATGTAGTGATTTGAGGGAGGGGCTAATAAAATAAACAAATGAGTCATTAATACTAAAAAAAATTATTCTGCCTATAAAGACACATCATATATAATCCGAAATTTGTTGATTACGCACCATGTGGTAAACCGAGAAGATTGCGGCTTCTAAGCATTGTAGGTAGAGATATCTAAAGGGGATTCCCCTCGTACCTATTATAGTTAGATATCATTTTGCAAGGCGAGGTTATATTTTAATACCTCTAATCATTCTGACAAAATTACTGCAGTATATAGTATAACTAAACAGAAACGCACCTATCCATTTTAAAACCTTCCACTTTTAGTATGAACGTATCGAGCACAGCTACTACTCTCTCAGCCTTCTCACATGCAACCACAATATGCATGCCCATACTTATGTCGTGGCCTATTTTGAGATTTAAATATTTAATACCATACTTATTCTTTATTACAGTACCTTACAGTGTCATTATGTCATATTTCAAGAAATTCCCGTCATTACGTCCACTTCCGTTTTTTGTAGCCCCAACTCTATAGGCTTTTGACTTACAACCACCGCTATACTTTCTGTATTGCCAAATTCGTATTTTTTTCTAAATTCTCTACCTTTATCTGTTTTATTCATCTTTATGTCTTTATCCGTCTTCATATGTCTCCATCTGTCTTCGTATGTCTTCATTTGACTTCGTCTTCATCTGTTTTCATCTAACTTCATCTGCCTTTATGTGTCTTTATGTGTCTTTAACTGCCTTTACCTTTTCCCCCTAACAACAGTTACACCATATATTCATAAAATTCGGTTCCAAAACCAATCTCTGTATTATTCCACACATTTGCTTCTTGGTGCGCTCACCTATTATAACGTATTTCCTTCTAAAATGGTTATATATTGTTTTTATTAGCTACAGTTCACTAATCTTGTTAATTCTCCAATTATGCTTTGCTATGATACCGTGATAAAAGTTTTTGTAACATTCAATGTGGGCAGGATAAGATTCGTGTTATTGGAGTACCTTTTTTTTGTCTATATTAAACAACGTTTAGGTTTATCTATAAATCCGACCTTTCTTCTTTATCCATTGGACTAAAACTTTAATTTTCCCGTTTTCTATTGATAATCCCTATAGAATACCTTTGTATTAAAATCTTCTCTTCTTTTATTTCTTATGTCTATTATCATCATCATAAGATATTGTCAAACTCTTCTTCCAATGCTGAGAAGGTAGTATCAGTAAGCTATAACTTCTTTAGCTTTTACTCAGACAAAAAGCTATTAGCCGTACAACATTTCTATTTAGGTTTTGACTTTAGCTCGCGCCTATGCTTCATTCTGTACACGTTTGTTTGAGGAGGCCTGTAGGTAATTTTCTCTACCTACATTTTTGTTTATCACCTTCATGTAAGTAAGAAAATTTTACTCTTTGTCTTTATTTTTTTCTCTTTGCACACTTTATCGACTCAGTTTTATTTATTCTAATATTACAAAAATAGTAGAATGCTGTACACCCGCAGACTGCGGCTCGTTGTAGCACACTTTCATTCTTCCTTCCTTTTTCTTACAATCTTTTACTAGGTGTCTCACCTTGTGGCTTCTACAGCATTTTTGATAAGAGATCCCTCGCCCCTATCTATGTCATCCCTCTCCAATTTTTGATTTTTCTACCAATTTTATCGACATATTTTTTTGTATTGGTATAGAGGCATTCCTCTGCTTCCTTAGTTGTTATCTTGTCCGTTTTTTCTAATAACATGTTCCATTATTGTTTCCCCAATATGCATTGATGTTTTCTTTTGATTAATCTGAATTTGTCAGCTTTTCGTTCTACTGATGTATTCACATTTACGTTTCGTATTTTGACTTCGCTCTTCATCTTAATGATATCCACGTAAGAAATTCCAGGATCCAACTTTAGTATTATCGTTTTCACATTTTTTTCTTTCTGTTTTTTCTTGTAACATACCGCTTCTATGGTCCCTAAGCCTATCTTTAATTTTCTGTTCTGAATGCATATTATATTATTTTATTCATAAGCCTATTATTCTTTCAGTCAGGTAAAATTTTTGCTCTTTTCCGCGAGATGAATTATTATTTTATTGTTAGTGCTTATTGGGTTGTATCGTTATTAGCTCTTGTGAGACCGTTCCTGCAAAAAAGGATAAAAATACGGACATTTTTAGGTGATGCTTATTCTAGGAAAAAGGTATTTATACTGATGGGTATGCCCGGTATCTGTATACTTTTAGAGGTTTCGTTTTTGTTAATTTTTCAAATGAAACAAATCTACATTTTGCAGGTGTCCGCACGACGTACTTTAAGTACACTGTCTGGGTTATTGAAGCACGGTATTAAAACACTGGTGATCAATCCTTCCATATTTCAGATGCCCCAGGTTTGACAGTTTCTCCTGAAGGTTAAACCATCTTTAGTTTCTTTCTTTATTCTTAACCCTATTGGCAAATATGACCCTACCACGAATCCTTTCTGCTGCTCCCTCCAGCATCACAAATATTTACATACCGTACCACGTACAAAGTCTTAGGGATTGTTAGAAGATAATTTAATGGAGAATAAAAATACTTTATCCAATTTTTATTTACATGTTTATCGTTGTTTTCCTTGTCTACTTCGAATTTGAATTAAAATAAAATCAGCGCAAAACTTCTGCCCAATCACTGACAGTGAAACTCTCACGAGAAATTTGCGCCAAATAATATTAAAATTTATAATAAGAGATAAGCGATGACTTTAATGGAAAAAGAGTTAAGTTATCTCCCTTGGATGATGGTTTCCTACATATTTTCTCACAGTTCTTTCGACCTCGGATTGTTCTTAATACTTCTATTGCCTCTTTCACTTCGTCGTTCCAGCTTATTGTTGACTTGCCTTTTTTGTTTTTTCCTAAAACCCTTGCTTCGTACACTTTCTTGTCGTTTCAGTGATTTGGTTTTTAAAACCTCCAGGACTTTTATTTTATTTTTTATAAATTTCATCTCTGTACTGCTGTTTGTTCTCCTGTGCTCTTTTGTTGTCCACAATTCTCTACCATACGTAAATACCGGCACCATCACTTTCTTTGAACATCTTTATCTTTGCTTCTTTTGGTACCTCCACGCTTTCTTTCATTTCTAGATCTAATTTTCCTAATATTTTGCTACTTAGATATACTCCCAAATATTTATAAAAAACCATTTCCTCTAATTTGGCAATGTCGTAAAGAAACTAAGCATTAATTTTTTGTAAAATAAACTAGACCCCAGCAATAATTGTATAATACTAATGGGAATCCTAAATATACGAACGGCTAAAAAAATAAAGAAATAGAAAAATTTACAAATACACAAGAGAGGTGACGATTGGAGAAAAGAATTTAATAATCGATGATTCTATAGCAGAATAAAAAAAATAGTGAGATATAAAAACGGGAAGACAACCAAAGGGAGAACCAAAAAAAAACGTAAGTGATCACATTATACTACAAATAGAGAAGATAATAAAGCAAAAACAAGAAAAAGATAACTAAAGAATAATAGTTAGAAAAATCAGAAATTATAAACTGAAAAAAGAGAAACAAAACGAAACTGATAACGGAAAACACAAAAACAGGTATAGAAGAAAAATGAACATACATGTAGCTAAAAAAAAATGAAAAAAATGTCTACAGAGTAAAAGAACGGAAGACTATAACACTTATAAGTAAGTTAAGAAAGCAAAGCAGCAAACTATTTTACGGTACCTTAAAACAAATGAGAAAGAATAAGAAACAAACATTGAAAAATATAAACGACAAGCAAGGTTAACTCGTTAAGGTAGTTGTATGGGTCTTAAGTAAATTAGAATTTTCTGAGTACTAAAAATAATTGGATTACTAAAAAAATTCGACGAAAGAATAGACAAGTAAAGTAACACACTTCCAAAATGTTTTGATAAGTAGACCAAATGATTCCATTTTATTAATAATTGTAAAAAATACGAGGGTCATTTGATAATTAGAGTAAATTTCTCTGAGATGACACTACAATTTGTTTGGTGATATGACCACAGGTAATTACCCATCTTTAAATAAAAATAGACTAAATTCGAGCAAGAAGATATAGATTAATTTTATTATGCATAAGTTTGAAGTGAAACATGGCACCTGAAAACTCCATATAAACAAATTTGAATACAAAGTTATAGTTAAAGAAGTACAAAGTATCGTTGTGGAAGAATAGCAAATAAAAGTACACGAAATTGCTGACTGGTAAGAATCTTAGCTAAAGGACGGGTGAAAAAGTGTTGAAGAAAGCAAAGACCATTTTGTCGACTGAGAAGTTGAGGGCTGCAGTTTAGATTAGGCCTCCAAAAACTAAAGAGTAACAGGACTATCTGAAAGAAGAACTGAATTTAAAATAGTCAAAATTAGTGCACTAAAAATGCTTTTCCTATAAGACAAGATACTATTGTACAAATCTACTGTCGCAATGGTACAATTAAACCAGTTGTGATTCGAACTAATTTCTAACCTTGTCTATTCTCCAGATTTACCTTCAAACAAATTCTTTCTGTTCCCAAATTTTATTTAATTCGAAAATGATGCTTGCTTCTGGTCCTAATTATCAAAACACCCTGCTAAAGCTTAACAAAAATAACATATTATACTTTGTCCACAAAACCAAAATTCAAAAAAATCCCCAGTGATAATCACCATAAACATCTTTAGCAAGCCCAAATCGTCCATAAAATTTAAAAAACTGCCGCTGCAGCCACTAAATCCGCCGCTTTATCGTCTCCCGCTGAATGATTTACGCCGCCGTGAAAATAGCGGCGTGATTCACAATTTCGAAAAGCTTAAAAATTCATTTGTAGGGATGTTTGGGCACAAGAGGCGTTTAAGACGTTTATTTTTGCACGATGATTGGCACCATTTCAAAGAGGAGATGGAATCGATTTGCTGCATTTTCCTTCACTTTTCGGGGAGCGGCCGACAACTTGCCTCGAGTTGCTCTGATTAGTGGCCCTAATTGGGCGGGCTTAATCGGGACCGCCGGCTTCAAAGCACCAGCGCGAGCCTACGGCGCTGAGGTTTTTCTCTGATGGCCACTGCCTCCGTGAAAAACGGCGGCGCTTCATCATTTTCCTCGTAAAATTGTCGGACGTGCGAGCCGACAGATCACGGCTAAATTTAAGCCAGGAAGGAGCTTTTAGATTTAATTTCTGCTCGTCTGTCATATCGAGCGCGCCAACGCCAAAAATGGGGAATGTGAACGACCTGCGCGCCTTTGTTTATGGCCGAATTGCTTATTTTGAGTTTCCTCAATGAAGCTTCGCAGGTGCGCCGCGCGAAGCTTTGCTCGCCTCGCACTTTGGGTTGGCGAAAAATTGCATAACACTGGATCGAATCGAACAGCTTTCAATTTAGACATAATTAGATCTTATTCTGTTGTCAACTGTATCACAAACACCGACATAAAAATATTTTACTTAAGAAAAAAAAATGCTATCAAAAAGATTTAAAACTGTCAAAATAACTCTGTGTGCTCAGGAGAAAAATTTTTTTTTTAAATTGTAGTCAAAGAAGACTACTAAAAGCAATCAAGAAAGTATTGTTTCGCTAGCTTTTTATCTACAGCTGATTGTGATCATTTGTTCACACCTTCTTCTACAGTTATCTTCTTGATTGGTTTGACTCTATATTATCTGCTTCAATTTTCCTTTATTTTCAGTCACTCTTTTCACTTTTGTGTAAGTGCTGCACTGTATCTCTTCTATGATCTCAGACAAATATTGTAATCTTAGTCTTCCTGATGCATTTAATCCATTAATTTCTTCTTTTAGAATAGTCTTTGAGAACCTCTTTCTTCTTAGAATATATCCTATTATTTTGTCTCTTTTTTGTTATTTATAATTCTGTCTACCCAGCTCACTTCCAACAAATATGTATAACATCAAACTTCGAAAGCTTCATTTATTTTTCTTCATCAATGGCGATCGTCCATATCTCACAGCCGTAAAGTACTATGTTCTATACAAATGTTTTTATCAGCTGTTTTTCCAGCCTAGTATATTCCGCCTTTCTTCTAGCTCCTCTATTATAAGTTCCGTTAGTCTAATTTATCTATGCTCTTGTCTTCTTCTACCCCATACATTCCCACATTCTCTTATTAGTATACTTTTCAGTTAATGTTCAAGGTCATGTGCACTTTCTTCTAATATCATCTGCACATGTTATTACCTCTATTTTTTCTTCTTGTATTTTGACCCTTATGTTTACTCTCGTCCCCCCTTCTCTGAATTTATTTATTTCGTGCTCTATAATTAGATTAAGAAGCAGTAGCAATAACTCATGTAATCTTTTCCTTACGCTCTTATTAATTTTAGCTACTTTGTGTGTTTCTTCCAATTCTAACCCCCAAAAAAATCTAAATTTAATACCAAAATTATCGGAACAAAGTAATGTTCCACCAAAGAAATAGACAATAACGTCTACACATATATTTCACGCATTGTGAAGAAATAGCCTCTTAGAATTAATAACGTAAAATTTGATTTATCTGTAACACTATTTATGTTGTACTAGTTGAAAACGTTTCGCTTGACAAAACTTGTTTCTTTCCGCTGCCTCACTGTGTGATATTTATGCTTATTTGAGGTCTACCAGAAGGACCTGGAAACACCTGAAATCGAATCCTCTCACGTGCACAAGCAACTGCTGGATTTCTGAAGGCATTATTTCCGTCGCCCATGTGTACTCTGGTAAATCCGTTGCAGTATCATAAAGTACAGTACTCCAATGATGTTTTATCTCCGCATAGACATGGAATAGTATGAGCGCAAAGGCCTGTGAATAAGACACCGATGCCCAATGCCCTTGGTGGGCTAACTATTATTGTTTCAATTACTTTTTGTTAAACTAACTCGAATCAAGACGACTTACAATATCACTATTGTAACAGATTTAATGAATCTGTTTTTTATGATACTGTAACAAATTTCCACCCTCCCCCCGCCCCGTAGTGCTACCTAAACGTTATGCACGAGCAACAGACATAATGCCTTCCAGGAATCCAGCTGCCTCTTGTACACGTACGAGGACTTAACTATTCTAGGCATTTCTAAGCCCTACTGGTAGACCCCAAACAGGCTTAAATATCTCGCAACGAGGCAGCAAAAAGAAGAGCAGAACTATAGGTTCTAATTCTAAAAATTGTGTACATAAATATTATTAAGTAATTTTTGATTCCCTCTAATTAAAATAAATAAGTATATAAGTAAATCTGCATGGGTTATTAAGCTGTGGAGAGCAAAAAAGTTACAATACTGATTCCTACAATGATTAAATAAATGAAATAATTTCCAAAATAAGTGAAATAAGTGATGTCTATGTGCTTTGCACTTGATTATCTTTGCGCTTGATTGCAAATAGTCGTCTTTTGTCAAGTCAAAAGAGGTTATTTCTTTAAAATGCGTAAATATACGTGTAGACGTTATTGTCAATTTCTTCTACAGGACATTACTTTGAGCAAATAATTTTGGTATCATTTAACTCGTCTTTAAATATTTGTTTAAATAATATATAAAATGTTGGCTTTTAGGAGTTACTGATTTTCTTTATCCATTTTATTCTTTCGTATTATTTCGTATTATTTATTAATATTTTCAATGCTTGTTCAATAGTTTTTACATTTGTCTACTCTTGTCTTTTTAGGGATCGGTACTATTATGTTATTAGTAAAGTTTTCTGATGCTATTTCTGTTTCATGCATGTCACATACTATCATATGATTATTTTTTTATATAATTATTTTATATACAATTTCGTATTATATACGGCTTTATTTGTTTTCAAATTTTATACCGCTTTTTGTGTTCTGCGTACCTTATTGTATTTCCTAGCTCATTTTCTTCTCTCTTCTCGTTGGGTTCTATTTCATAGTATTTTTCTCTATGTTCTTCATCATATAATTATTCATACTATTTTTCCATGTTTTTGCTATTTCGTCTTGTTTTTGATGTTTTTTTTCTGGGTTCTTGATTGTATCACTATTTTGATCTTCATCTCTTTCCTCTTTGAGTTTTACCTCATTCTATTCTTCTTTTTGTTTATCATTATATACTTCTTCATGGTATTATTCCACTTTTTTCTGCTTATTTTTGTTTCAGTAGAATATTTTATATGGGTCTTAATTGTGATAACATTTTTTCTGAATTCTTTAATACATCTCTCATCTCATATTTCCCTCTTTTCTCTTTGGATTCTATTTCATGTTATTCTTCTTTCTGTTCATCATGAAATAAATGTTCGAAATATTGATTCTACCTTCTACCATTTCTTTTTCTTATCGGTCTATAATTCTGATGATATTTTTTCTGAGTTCTTTGAAAAACGTTTTCTCTATTTTATATGCTGTGTCAATTTACATGTTTTAAGTATTTCATCTGGTTCTCCGTATGTTCTGAGTACCTTGTTGCTTTTATAAATTCTTTATTTATTTTATTTCTTAGTTCTCTGATTAATGATAACATTTGATAACGATTGACAGTGCGAAAAATCGGAAATACAAAAATTTACAAAACAAGAAGATATAAAAATAATATTTAGTTTTAAATGGTAAATCTGTTTTTGAAGTGAACCAACTAGTGGATAAAAAATATCATTTTGGCACCAAAAACAGTTCAAAATATTAAACCAGCTACACTCGCAAATTTTTTAGACGTTTTTTTAATCAAAATTCGTAAAGATTTTGTTGGCAAAACATGTGGTACCACAGAAGACAATAATATTGAAGCTTTATAAAAAAAGCTTTAAAGATCCATCCCAAAAAGCGGCATTACAAAGCAATTATGATTGATACTTTTCTACACGGCAATCCTAGCTTAACTTATAGGGAGTATTTACTGCCTTACATAACTGAACTAAGAGGACCATAATAAAACAATTAATTTAAAGGGTAACAAACTAAATTTCGTTTTAGCTGCAGCTTATTCGTTTGAAAAATACAACGATGGCTATACAGTGAACAATAAAAAATAAATTAAGAAATGCTGCCTCTACGGTAATCACGGTGTAACGCGTTTCAAAAAAACCATTACTTTCGTACTCCCAAAGAGTTTCAATGATAGAGTTGATCCAGAAAAAGACATTTGTTCCAACTTTATAAGAAAGACAAATTTTTATTTTGTTATATCTGAGCAAAACAAACATAAAAATCTTATTTCTTTGTGGGGGAAACGATCTTATAAGTTATTAAGGTCTATTTAAATATGATTATATTAAGTTTGTATTATCAAAAACTAGAAAAATTATATCTCAATAAATGATAATCCACTATCTATTAGAAGAGTTATTGAATTAATAATTATATTTTAATAGACTTGCTCTATAAATTGCGTTTTATAACTTTCTGGAAAACTCTTATAAATCTACTAGGGCTGTTTGATAATTACGAGATGACGCCGCCATGTATTTGACGACGTTATTCTACAGGCATTTAAAGCAGGAATAAAAGACTATTTTCAATAGTAATATGCTCAGATTAAATTGGTATTTAAAAAAGTACATGGTAACATATATCATAACTGAAGATGAATTTCTGGGTCAAATGTACACCGAAAATGAATCCCGCTATAAACGCCCAATTTTGATCACTATAACGGTTGAAGAAGTCCGCGATATTGTTATGGAAAATTACAGACATGATGTATATCTCAGCTGAACAAATATATAATAATAATAATGATACGGCTCTAACTCCCCGAGTGGAAGCACGACCTGCAAACTGAGAGATGAAAGCACTCATATGTTCGACTTTACTGCCCAGTCGTCGCACACCATCTCTGATGCGGGGCGATATGGCACCGCGCCTTAGACGACCGCCATTATTACCCCTTGCTCGAGCGAGCGCAGGTACTCAATTATTTCCAGTGACTGAATAGGCCACGCGCCAGGCTTGAGAGAGCTGAGGGAATAGAATCCGGGTCCGTCTGCATCGCAATCCGCGCCTCACCCGCTTAGACCCCTCTGGCGATACAAATACATAATACACTGTATAAAAAATGAGAATTGAGTCGAGCAAACGAACTAGTGGAACGAAGATATTAAAAGTGAAATTTAAATAAGGAAATATACATAAATTAGAAAACAAAATATGAGGAACAAGAAAAGAAAGACAAACAACTAATACAATAATTTTGGACAAAATAAAAATTAGTAGTAAAAATATCAAAGGTATTCTATAGAATATGTTGGAACGAAGGAAAACAAATAACAAAATTAAGAATAAAGTAATTTTAATAATGAATAAGAAAACAACAATATCTGAAATAGACAAAGAAGAAGAACTATTAGAAATAACAAAAATGTAACTGACAAAGCACCAATATTAGAGAAATTGCGAAGCTTCAAACGAAAGAAAAGGAACAGCAACGTTATAAAAATTATTTTTGAGACCTGCATAATATTCTAGCACACAAAAATATCGAGGGACTTGGAGGTAAATATTTATTATTATTATATAAAAATAGAGACAGATTTAGCAACGATAACTATCTCAGAATAACGTTAGTTAGTATGGTTTTTAAGTTTTAGGAACGATTCTTATAAAGTAAATGAAGGAAGAAATTAGATAACACACTTAATAGATTCTCAAAGTGTTTTTTTTAAGAACAATGGAGAAAATACTAAGGCAGAACAGAAAAGCATATTTAACGTTCATTTAATTGGAAAAAGTATTTAACCAAATAACAAGAGAGAAGATGCGAAAAATCTCGATAAAAATAGTAAAAAGCAACTGGATATTCATCATCTTCACACAGCCATTGGAGTCCACTTCAGGACATAGGCCTCCATTAAGTTTTGCAGTTTTGCAATTCAATTGGGATTTGGCAATTAAACGCCACGCTTGCCGAGCGGGTTGGCGAATGGATAGGGTGTATGGAGGATAAAGGTATGTAGATTGTAGGTAGGATTAAGGTTAGGGCACGATTTTTCCCCGGTGTTAGGAGATGGGGAACTCCAATTTAAGGCAAGAACGCTTGCACTGGGTCGAGGAATTCGTAATTTTTGCAATTGTATTTTCTCAATATTCTCAATGATATGGATAAAGAATTTTTGGTTGGTATTGGTTTAGATTTCAGTTCTTAGTTTCGAAAAGCTTGAGAAACTTGGTAATGAAGAATTTTGCAACTGAGTAGATTTGAACAAGGTGTTTATATAATTTAGCATTTATATAACGTTCAATATGGATACATTCCTGTCGACAGTGTGGTAGAAATTGTTATTGAAAAGCTTTTTTGTTATGATGCTGTCCAAGAAAGGCACAAAATTATTTTGTTTCCCTTTTATTTCAAACTTCATATATATGTACAGTTTGTTTATATAAGGGGAAATGAGAAGGCGTATTTTGTCTGCAAGATAACAACAATATTGTCAAGGTACCTTATCCAAAAGGTAGATTTTCATGAAAAGGAATCAAGGGCTTTTATTTCAAAATCGGTCATAGAAAAGTTTGCTGCAACAGGCGAAAGTGAGGAGTTCATAAAAGCACCCTTGGTTTAGCGATATTTTTTTATTGAAAGGTATGTGTTAAATAGGCAATAGTGACTAGATTTCAAAAGTTACATAGTCCAGGTATGGTAATATTGCTAAACAGGAAAACATTAGAGGTGACCATTATGTTGTGTTTACATATGAGAAAGAATTTGACATAATGAAGTTTATTCTGTAAGAGACTGATGAATTTTGACCAGGTGTTTGGTTAAGTTCTGAGGGAAACCAAAAGCACTAATAATAGTAGATTTTGGAACCTGTACTTTGTGTATATATATATATAAATATATATATATATATATATATATATATATAGTAAGAGATGATGAATTTTGACGAGAGGTTGAGTTAAGTTCTGATACCATGCTGATGCTCAATAGTAAGACAATGAATTTACGATTTTAGACGCTATGCTTTATTCTGCTTCAATATTCGTGAAATTTACTTCTGTCTTCTGAAACACTTATATTTCAAGTTTTGATATATATATATACTATTTTTATATAATATTATTATATATATATATATATATATATATATATATATATATATATATATGTTGCAACCTTCATTATAAAGCGAGATAATCAAGACTACATCTCTTCTCTTCGAGCAAGTCTTTATGGTCCATGCTGCAAAGTACCATAACGTGATTCCACAGTTTTCTACCAACTACCATACAAACGAGAAGAAACATACATCCGAGTGTTAGATAATAAAAAATAGATCAGTCTAAGACCTGAAAGGATTTACGTTGCTGCGCGTGCGTTATTTTTAAAAATCAATCACAATTCCCCTTATCCTAAACGTAGTCCAATTTTTAATGAAAACATAATTATTTTTTATTGCTACAATAGTATAAGTGATATAACTTGATGTCTATTAAAACTATTTAGTTTATTTTCTTGATTGCAACCGCCATAAAAATGTCCGTTGTAAAGACGATTGTCATAAAGAAGATGATCAGCTAAATACGATAATTATAAAGTCAGTCGTCGTAAAGACAAAGAGTGGAAAAACGCATAGATGACCTAATTGTTTCTATTTTTCTAATAAAACGAGAATAAAATGCAAAGGCAAAAATAGACTGTAACAACAAATGCATAATTAAATTATTAAATTTATATTTATACAACAATCTAGTAGATGTCCAAAATATACAAAATAAAATAACATGCAAAATGTACGACAACATTTGTAGTTAATCTAAATGCGTGGATAGTGTCGAGTTTTTACCTTTAAAACAATAGAAGAATTACACATAGAAGACCAAAAAAATAAAAAAATATAATCTACCAATTCAAGCTCAAAAAATGTAAAACAGAGATGACATACATTACAAAAATTCAATTTAACACTTAAATGTATGTAACTTTATTCAAACATCAGAAGAATAAAGTTTGTGTTTGCAGTTCATGTTCACGATCGATGTTATACACAATAATACTTAAATTGTCACAAAAACAAAAAAAAACACAAAACTATAACCCTACCCTCTCCCTATTTTGAGAATTTTAGTTTTAAAAAATATTCTTTTCTTAGTTTAGAATATGAGTGGTTTATACCATAATAATAGAGCCATATAATAAAAAATACAATTACGGTAATAAAAAATCTATATGTAGTAGTAGCAATGATACAAAGTACCATTTCAAAGTAAGCAACTTTGGATTTCACACATTTCTTTCAATCATCTTGGGTTTGAATTGTAAGTAACTACCGTGACAGTCCAGCTTCTTCCTGTCAATTTTGAAACCAAGAGCATCGAAATAGTACGTCGTAGTGATTATTTGGTTTAGAAAAACGTACTCATAATGGACAACGCATTTCCCGTCAAAAAACATAGTTCAGATGGTCTTGACCTTCCTGCAACCTTTATACTCCATTTTTGGACGTAGAGAAGTAGTAGACTTCTATCGGGATGACTGAAGGCTTGGTTTCCGATAGTAGACATAGGCCCTTGGCCCATCTCCGATTATGACCTATTTGAGAAAATCTGGTTTATTTGTAGCAGTTTAAAAAATATATTAGCAAGTTCATTATATAATAATAACCACAGAACAAACTTTGCCGCAATACGTATCATAGAAGACCTTCCGTCAAAATTTAGCTAATCTTTTGGTTTGTGGACTGTCAATCACTTTGTACACGTTCGCTGCTCTGCTCAACTCTAGTTTTCGAAACTTGTGTTACTTTCAACAGCCATCTCTAAATCATCTGTATCATACCTTCACTCATGCTGCACCCATAGCATAATTCCCAAAGGCTTATGGATCTTTCTAATAATAACTGCTGACAAATTTCCAGTTTTGTACAAAATTTAATGCATATTCGCTGCTCGGCTCGATACCTTCAGTCATTTCAAATCTGACAGTCACGCACGACATGTGCTCACTCACCGCCATCTACTCTCAATTGACCGACCCGTAAACTCACCATAAATCAGACTGTTCTCTGTCTATTAACAATGACTAAATATTTTCAGGGCGTCAGCTATGTATTAACTTGAACAAGCACAAATCAAACAACTTATAAAAAAGTAATTCGAAGTGTTGCTCTTTCAGCTTTCTAACCATTGATTGACATACCCAATTTTGATTTAAAAAAATAACTTCAAATAAAATATAGCAAACGGCTATATTAGAAACTAAGAGAATACACTTCTTAACAAAAGTAAAGTTTGAAAACAGATTAAAATACAATGTGAAAATAGGAATAAGGAGAAAATACATAATAATTAAAAAATTAAAAGCACCTATCATTACATATATTTAAGACAACTGTTTGTATTCACGCATATGACTTTAAATGTGTTACGGCTTCTTTCTTATTTGTATTTAAGGTTTTTCCTAGTTAGTTTTATGGCTACAAATAATACATAAAGGAATAAAAAAAGTATGCAACCAGTGAACCATCAAGTAGTGTAGTAGAGAGAAGAAATCTTCAATTTAATGTTTCAAACGTCGTATATATAAAACGAGCAATTAAAAATAATAAAATTATTATTTAATTTTTAATTTTACATTTTTGTTATACTACGGAAATTTAGATATAAGCAATACATTTAAAAGAATTTTAAAATGCTGACTCAATTCAGAAGCTTTTGATTATTTATTCAAATTATCTTTTCTCTTTTTTATCATTTTTTTATTTGTAATAAAAATTAAAAGATAGTAATGGAGCAGAAGCAAATTACCTTCAATTTAAACAAGAGCAAAACTGGTATTGCTTTTCATGCACAAATTTTACCCCAAATTTCTTTCAAAGCAATTAATGTGTTGCACAAATGTAACACTATAGAGCATAGAGACTGTTCGGTTTATGATTTAAAATACAACAAATTAAATTCTGCTTTTGTTGAGTAACAAAATTATTGCACTTACTGCACAGCGCCGCCAACACTCACAACTAGAAGGACACGACCGAGCAAAGCAGGCCATCGTAAAAGAATCCGCTCGTCTTATCAACACAACTTACGAAAAGGTCGTTTATCCTTGTTTTCGTACCAGATGGGTGCTTATTAAAACCCACACCTGGCTCAAATGCAGAAATTGAGCACGTGCGCCGGGCTTGCTTGAGCTACAATCAAGTTTTAAAAATAATTTTACCGAGCTACGCCTGCTAGAAATGTTGTCTGCAGTTAAATTTACCAGGGCCATTTGAGAGCTTTTTCGCCTAACAATAAGTTCGAAACTTTATTGTCTAACAGTTTATGTGCTCTTTTCAAGAACTCTCTATGGGCCGCTAGTATTGTCAGAAAGGACTTCCAGTGACGTCTGGCCTTGTTTAATTGGTTCAGATCTAGATCTTTGGGCAATTTCATCTAAAGTCGTCGAAATTGCAGATTTGCAGTTAGTGATTCTAGGGTTGTACTTAGAGGACCTTCCAAAATGGTATAATATTTGATATAATAGACAACATCTTTCATATATGGAATGTGTAGGTCAGTGTGTAAGGTGAGATTTGACATGCAGTTAGACAAGGTTCAAAGAGTTTTACATTGGAAATTTTGGATGACATTTAGATTAACATTTTTGATATCCATATGTCCAGATTGTTCGTGTTATACATTTATATAATAGAATTTGGGTGATTTTCTTACTACTAAACTACATCTTCTTTATTTTGGTATACATTTCTTAGCGCTTTTCATTAACATTAAATGCTTGTCAAGATAGTCTTAAGTATCCTGTAGTTCGTTCTTGGTTTGTTGGGCCGTGGTTGGAGTTTGGAAACACTTGAAGTTTCGTCCAATATTGCGGCGAACATCTTCAGAACAAAATCTAAGTGCGGTAGGTATGGTGTTGAGGGTCCCTTCACGTTATCAGAATAGTAGATAACGTAATCGGGCTGGCTGCTGATGTCAATCGGGTCGTTGCAGATAATATTTCGGCGTTTTCTGACGTCACTCGCTCTTTCACCGTATCGTGGTCTGTTTTTTACCCCTTGAGAGTAATAAACGAAAATTTATGCAGATTGAAACCGTCGTCCCTGTTAAAATTATTTTTATATTTATAAATCTCCAACGCCTCTCTGTAAGACCTTTAGATTACATAGAGAGGCCATCATCAACGTCACTTAGCATAGTTTGTTATTTTTCTTTTTGGCGATAACTACTGCAACTTTTTCTATTGCTTTACTTTTGTATTTCTCTTCTTTTATCCAACTTTATTAGTTTCAATAAATTTTTCATTTTTATCTTTATCTCAGCTTTCTTTAAACTTCTTTTCCTTCTCAGTGTTATTGGTTTGAAACAACTTTTTTCTTTCTATGTCCAACACATATGCCATTCTTGCGACTTGATGTTCGTTGCCTACATATCTTAATGAGATATTGTAAAATTAATTTCATTTCTTGTGCAAATCTATTTCTCTGCACTGCTCATTTTAAAAATAACTCATATAATTTTTTTTTAATGTAATAAGAAATCGTTTCTCACTTTATACCTAAAAGGTCGTCTAGAGGTTTCTACAGCATCAAATGTTGGCTAAGTTTAATATTAAAGTTTCTTATGCATTGCCTGGCAATTTAATTAGAGCTATTTTACTTTTAAAATTCAGTAACTTGGGTATCATCTATACACAATAGATTTTTTATCATTTAACATTTTCTATTATTACTTAAAGGGCAATTTTTAACAAATAGCTTTTCAATCAAGTTCACGAAGTAATAGAGCAAATAAACAAAACTCTATAAGATGAATAATATAGTTCTGCAGTATTTCTCAATTTTACATAAAATTTGACATAAATAAACGCTTTTCAAGCTCAAAATATTTTTTCCTGGAGGCCTGTACCTAATGATCAAAATAATGAGACTGACAACACTATGCCCAAACCGACAGTGCTGCTCCCCTTCAAATAATAGTAGACCCAGTATAAGTTTAAACTTGTTACAGCAGCTACACGATTATTGAGAACGTATGAAGTATAGTTACGTTCATGAGGTGCATTATGAAAATGAAACTCAGAAAGTTTTGGCAACTTTAGGCACATTTTACTGTGACTTATAAAAAGCTACAAAGAGCTTATGGAAAATATTTCCTATCCACTGTACAAGTGTTTTTAACGGACCAAAAAGTGGAAAATTAATCACACTACAAACTATCCCCGTCCCAAGAAAGCAAGGAAGAGCAAATTGAAGATAGAATAAATGCCAATTTTTTGACAACCAAGAAATCGTCCACAAAGGACAAACCGACAATCAAACATTTTGCACCACAAAATTTTGTCACACCGCCTGTTTTCAATCTGTATGACTTCCCTTTATTCCCCCAGATGAAAATATCATTTAAAAGAACGCCATTTAGTACTTTAGATAATTTCCAGAAAAGCAAGGTGTTCGAGAAAATTTTTCTAAAACAAACTTGTAAAAGGTCCAATTCCGAACCACTAATTTAGATTCCAAGATCAACACGCTACAATAAAAAAGACCAAGAAACCAAAAAATTTGTTCTGCAATTTTCATAAATACACCTCAATCATTCGACAAAATTTGACACAACGATCTTCAATTCCAGATAAAGTCTAACCTATGCCATCCGTTCTACAGCATCTTCATGCTTATCTAACAAATAGACAATTTATAAAGATAAATAAATGTTACTACCAATTTTAAGGTTCGCCTGGAAAGTGTATTAAGCCCTACGTTATATTTATTGTACATTAAAGATATGTTCTAACTACAAGCCTAACAAAAATACAGATCTTTGCCTATGATACAGCTATACTGATGTCTTCTTATAATCTAGAATTAGAATCGCAATATCTCCATAGTCATCTAAATAAAATCCAAAGTTGGCTTAAAAATGATATATCTAAGCGATGAGATGAAATCAAGCCACTTAAAATTTACTCTACGCTATAAAACACGTCTTCCAATTTTCCTATGTCATCAACAAATATCACGAGCAGAAAATGTTAAGCATTTGGCAATCTACCTGGATCTGAACTAAAAACAAACAAAAAATGTACTAGTTTATTGGCCTCTGCTCTTAGCTATCAATAAAGAACAAAGTTATACTGTACAAGGCAATATTAAAACCGGTCTAGTCGTATGGACTACAATTGTAAGGCTTAGCAAGTAAAAAAAAAGTTTTATATGCCACTATCAATGTACCATGATATATACCAAATGAGATTATTCATAGAGATATACAAATACATTCCATAACTTAAATTAAGAAATCAGCATCAACTAGGCTACAAAATCACCCCAGAGATAATGATCAAACTAATCTGCCTACCAGGTACATTGGATTACATCCAATCTTAACTCATTCTATTGCTAACCAAATAATAATAATAAAAGCACCAATAAAATCTTAATATGTCTTGAACAACGCTCAGAAAATTAACTTACATACTTAAGACGAGAAAGTACTTTTCACTCTACGAGTTCAAATTTTTGACCAGCGTATTCTCCTTGTCTTGACATATAAAATACAAACACAGATTGTTGCAAAATAAATAACAACAAAGTTACAAATTATGCAAAGAGTCATGGAGAGATTGATTTTACATATCACAATAAAAGACAGAAAACGGTTAAGAACAAGAAACATAATCCAAAGCATGAAGATCTGAACACACCAAGTGAAATAGTAAAATGGAGACCATGGTCAACAAGAAGAAGAAAACGAGCGAGATGATATAATAAAGGTTGCACAGAACAAAGAAACGGAAAAAGGGAGAGAAAGAAAGACACAGAGAAAGCAAGGGGAAGGAAAAGAAATAGAGAAGCAGCTAGAGTAATCATGCTCATATCAACTCTCATTTCTTAAATAAGAACTTCATCTGCCTTTCTCTTTCTCTAATTTTTTCTCCCTCTACCCCTTTTTCTCTCCAGTCCTCTTAAATACTTAATTATTTCCATGTTTCTTTGATCTACCATACCACGCAGTGATTAATACAAGTGGATTTTTTCCGAGCGAAAGATTTCGTGGTTGGTTATTGCAACAGGCCACTAGTATTATGGGATTTCTGTCGTCATTCTTCTTCACAGATAAAACAATCTTTGGTAAAGATATCATCATTTATCCACAAAGTAGTCAAATATTTATCATCAGCAACGATATATCAACAATATTTGGGCAGGGATTATTGGTGACCACATCATTGGACCAATTCTCGTGGCAACACCTCAAAAGCAGTGTTTTGAAGTTTTTCCCAGAGATTATTTAATGATAGAGGTGAACACGGAGAATATTTGAATTAGAAGAATATATTCTGCAAGATATTTTTTTAATTCCTAGTGATTTCTGAGTGTTTGTTATAAGAAGAGAATGAATGACATGTAGAGTATCACTCTAACGAATAATCTACTTTAAAATTTAATCTAAATATGGAGTTTATTTGTCTAAATAAGTCTATATGCATTATCTTATAATCTAAACTTATCTGGGTCCTGTAGCCAAGTCGTATGCCAGCAAACTTTTCAGTCTACGCAATTCGTGAACATCCCGCACATTTAGCCAATTGGCTAACATGTTGGAGTGCACTGACACTCTTGCATTGTACTTGACACTAAACTAATGGATAACTTCCTTGACAGATTCTAGTGGGATGTAATATTGGCTGACTTTATTGGAAACGTTGCGTCGACGATGGCATTTTGGAACGTCTGCATAATGTCAATATAGGAGTTACTAACGGTTCTCTACAGTTGGATACTATAGATCCATATGGTTTTCAGGATAGTATTGTAAAATAGTAATTTGATCTTTTGCCAATGAACCAATCCATTTAACTTAGTATGAGGCTGTTTCCTTTGGATAAATATGTTTTTTCCGTGTTAGGCATCGGTCTACATGCATGCTGAGATATTTGGCATCGTGTTCTTGTGGAAGTAAGGAGTTGTTAATTTTTCTGCGCAATGTAAATGTCACTTTAGTGGAGTTTGTGTCATTAGCCCTGTTTTGCCACGTTTTTAGCCAATGCTTCTTTTAATTTTAGTAATAACCCAATTTATTGTTGACAAAAATATTTTTTAACACGCACTTGTATCTTATTGCGAGGCACTACAACCAGCCTGATCTATGACAACGTTTACGATTGAAATCGTCTAGATTTTTGCATCCAGGCGTAGTCAAAACAATGCTAAACTGTCCACAGATAAAGAACGTTATTACCTGCAGGTAGTCTACCCTTTATTGTAAAATATATTTTACTACTTTTTACATCATCTTATGAAATTATTTATTCTTTATGTTATCATCTCTAAAGTTTATTTCTATAGTTGTTAACATTCATCCTGTACAAGAATTTGCAACAAAGTATATTTGAAATATATTCTTATACTACTTGACATGTATTACATATACAACCAGAATCTAATTTTTTTTATTTTAGATTAGCTGGATCTGCAAACAAAATGCAATACACGGCTTTGGTACAAAGACAACTTATAACTTGAGTTTTGTATGTAAGTGGACTCCTAGGTACTTTGCTGCAGCATCTTTTGGGTTCCATGGTACATCATCATTGTTTAGTCTGATTGTTGGGAGATGGGGGTAACGTTGAGTGTAAACATCTTTGCTTGCGATTTGGTAGGATTAATTTTGACTTTCCACTTTCGATACCAGTCACACGTTACGTTTACTGCGTTTTGTAGTCGTTCTGTTGTTGTTTCAATTGTAGTGCCCTGCGTTAGAATCGCCGTATCGTCGGCAAACATGGCTAGCGTTGAATTGTTTACCGTGGGCAAATCATGTACATAACGATTAAATAAGGTTGGTCCCAAAAGACTACCCTGAGGGACTCCTGCTTTTGTTGTTTTGATGCTAGAAAGTGTTGCGTTGATTCTTACCCTGAACGTTCTGTTGTTCAGAAAGGAGTTTATAATTTTTATTATATAAGCCGGGATGCGTAGCTTTATCATTTTGTACAAGAGTCCTTCAAGCCAGACTTTATCAAAGGCTCTTTCCAAATATAGGAAGATTGCTGCGGTGTACTTCTTTTCTTCAAACCCCTTCTCAATTAGTTCTGTTAATGTAATAAGTTGGTGAGCTGTTGAGTGCGACCGTCTGAACCCAAACTGGTAGGCGGAATGATTTCGTTTTCGAGTATAAAGTCCTGCAGGAGAGTGAGTATCACATTTTCCAGGAGTTTGGCTAAGGTAGATAATAAGCTAATAGGTCGGTAGCTATCAGGGTTGTGCTTGTCTTTTCCAGTTTTGTAAATTGGTAGTACGTCCGCAGTTCGCCAAGGTAGTGGAAAATATCCTAGCGTCATATAGCCATTACAAATTGAGGTTAAGTAAGCTACAGCTTTTTTGGATAAGTGTTTTAATATTTCGTTGTTTATCAAATCTGGTCCGGGGGACTTGCGCTTAGGAAGGCGCTGTATGTATAGCCGGAGTTCTGGAACAGACACAGGGGTTATTTCAGTAGTCTCCCGCATATGGAAGTCAGCTATAGTGCTTGCTATTTGGGTCGCAAGTAGAGGGTCATGTTCGTCTGCATTTGGCGTAAAGACTTTCTCTAGGTGCGTGGTCAATATTTCTGATTTTTCTTCTTCGGATGAGTAAGTTGTGTTCTTATCTACTAAAGGGTAACTAACATTTGGTTGTCTTAACAGTCTTTTAGTTGCCTTCCACATATTGAAGTCTCTATTCAGGTGTCATATTGTGCGAAGCAACACTTGTATTGTATTATTGCTTCATCGATGCACATAGGGAATTGTAGCGGTCCCCTCCAATTTAGTTTTTGGTCTAGCTTTTTTTGAAAGGTGTTCCAGTCAGTTATTCCATCAACAAGTTTAGGAGCAGCTGGCTTTATTTGAGGCATGTCAAAGAAGGACATGATTACGGGGAGATGATCCGAGTCTAGTTCATTAGTTACCGTTTGTTGGATTGGTTTTTGAAGATTCTTGTGTAGCACAACGTCTAAGATGTCAGGCTGAAGGTCACCCCTGTACGGGTAATAGGTAAACTCATTTGGTGCTGATATAAGTATGCAATGGTTCGCCATAATGTTGTGCAACCTTATACCCTCAGAGCTGCTAGTTCGGCATCCCCAGGTGGTGTTTTTTGCGTTTAGATCGCCTAGTAACATCTTAGGCTCTGTATTGTTGAATAATTTATCTATGTCAGAGTCTAATAGTCTTTTATTGGGTTGCTTCTACGCAGCGATTAATTTTAGGGGGCAAATACTGCCAATGTGTACTTGTATGGCTATAGCTTCTAAGTTTTCAATATCAACGAGATGCAGTAGGTGATGTTTTATTTTTTTCTTTACTATGATCACTACTCCCCCGGATGAATTACCAGCTACTCTATCTTTTCGGTGCACTGAATATCCTGGGATGCGGAACGCTTCAGTATTAATAAAATGAGTTTCTGTTACACAAGCGATATCTATGTTATAACGAGTCATAAAATCAATAAAAATGGAGCGTTGTATTTTTAAACCAATGGCATTCCAATTAGTCAAGGTTAATTTAGTAACTATTTGATGTTTATTTGGGTCCATTAGTTAGCAAGGTAGGAAGTATAGATGCTAATAATGGCGTTAGTTTTTCTAAGTGTGGAATGAGTAACTCAAGGAGTTTTGTTAATATAGTTGTGACAAGGTCAGTTGTGTTTTGAGATTCTCCCGCCTGGTTGGCATTAGCTTGAGGTGCACGTCCTTGGCGTAGACCAGGTGAGGGCGTCTGGTTTACTTGGCTCTCCTGCTTAGTTAATGTTGCTTGTGCAAATGTCTTATTCGGTGTTCTGTAGTTGTTATTTGTCGGCTGCTTTAACTTAAGGAAGTAACTGCATCCTCTATAGTTTGCGGGGTGTTTTTCCAAACAGTTAACATATTGTGAGTCCTCACTTGGTTTTTTGGGATAGTTATCATATAGGTGGTTACCTGTGCATTTCACACATCGTGGCAGAGATTGGCAGTAGTTTCGCGTATGACCATATACTTGACATTTTTTACACTGCGGGACTTCTGAAGATTTTCTTCGTGGCTCAACCTCGACTACGCAATAATTAAGTCTTGTTAAGCTAAAGATTTTCCTACCTTCCTGTGTATTTTCAAGATCCACTGCACATAGGGGAATTGGATATCTATTCTTGTTATACAAGCGCGCGATCTTTCTAATGGGGTATTTTAAGGCTTTTAATTCAGTTTCTATTTCTTTTTCCGTCAGTGATGCAGGTATATTCCGGATAATTACAGAGAGATTATTTGCTTCCGGGTCCTTAAAAGTGTGATAACTTAATTTCATTTCACTGTAGTGCTTTGTCATACATCGATAATCTTCTATGCTTGTTAGGTTGATCCTTAGTTGATTGTTTTTGTGGAATGTTGAAAATTCAGTTTTGGTTTTATCTTTTAGTTCCTGTAGTATTTCCTGGTAATTGAGTTTATCAGCATTGTGCAAATATAAAGGTGGAATTTTTATTTTCTTTTCAGCGGGCACTGGTGTGGATTGTGGTGAATTACCGGTATCCATTGCATTGATTGCCGCAGCGTGCTTGCCTTGATAGATAATTTTGCCTACATTTTCTATTTGTTTTTCATTTAAATAGAATTTGTTTTTTCAGATTAAATTTTTTGGTTCGAACAAATACTTTTTATTGGGTTCATATTCCGACGGCGAAATATTGCCACTGTTTCTTTTACTATCATTAGCGCTCATAATGGTCAGGAAGCCCTCCGCAGGGGTTCTATTGTAGTGAATTTAGTACTTACTACTATTAATTGTTGTAGGAAATGCACTATAACTAGTAACAGCCGCAAGCGGCGATAACACGCGATAGTCGTTGACACTTGTACTTTCGAGCGAGCGGAGCAGAACACCGGTCTTAACGCTAAGAAAGTCAAATCGCCCAGAATCTAAATAAGGTTTCGCTCCTTAGGATGACCATTTTTCACCGCCTTATCCCGAATTAATGCATGCTTGGAACGTTATCAAAAAATTACAAAGAAGGTGATTGCATAGACAAAACTTTTGATTTTTTTAAATTTTTGCTAAATACATACACACTTCTACTTTAATACAAAGTTCATATATATCAATAAGAAAAAATAAAAACAAATGTCCATTGTATCTAGAAACTATTATTTAAAAATCATTTACTTTCTTGGCTTTAGAATTATCAAATCTCGGACTATGTCATTTTTTCTTGTTGTAACAATCTCAAAAAGTTTTTCACTCTCCTAAGAACTGAAATGTATCGTTCTTAAAAAATACTTAGAACTACGGCAAAATTGGAAAAAGGTGCTGAGTCTCATGTCTTCAATAAAGCTAAGAGTATATGTGGTTCTAATTGTAATTTTGGTTTGGTTACTCGTCCTTTTTGTTATTACTATTATTAATTTTTTTAAAATTCTGCTAAATTTCTCCGGAAACATTTTATCTAAATTAGAAGCATACTTTTCCAATACCTGAATTGACTTCCACTATATTCTGTCATTTTCCATTTAGTGATTTCTCATCCGAAAACCTTATTTATTTCTGTAAAGCTTATTCATTTAGGTACTAAATTAAATTACAGATAATCAATCGCATCTATTACGAAAAATTATCTTCCAAAAAACTTATATATCACCAACATAAACTTTTGGCTTTGGTATTTGTTTTCACACATTAATATTGCTTTGTCTTCTAGCCTTGAAAAATCCAAAAGCTTTTAAACTATTGCACGGAGTAAAGATCTTCGTTGTGTTTGTACTCTTGAAGCCTATCACTTACTTCTCAAGGCTTTACAGAATGCATTTCCAGCAACATACCATTCATGCCATTACAGGACTCTTAATTTTTTCCAATATTATATTTGCTTTATAATATGGATCCTTAATGTGATCACTATCATAAATAATGTGTGTCAAAACATAAAAAATCTTATATAATTTGCATAACACTTGATAATACGGACACTCCATCGGTTCTCGGCAAAGTTTTTAAAGATAAGGAATCCTTTTTAAGGCCAGACTGCAAGATATCCTACATTTTGGTTGGAAAACTAAAAAAGTTATAAATGTGTTGTTCTAAAGGAAAAAATCAACAGAATACTTCTGAATTCTCCTCCGCTTGATTTTTAACAAATGTCAACCATCTTTGCCACTCATTGTTCAATTTTCATGATAAACAAAATGTGAGTAGAACGACAATTTAATTCAAAACTAAACTTTATTCACAAGGTCTGCACTGCTGCTTAATAATTATAAATTATAATACTATCAACACAATGGTCAATAGTTACTATAACTACACTAATTTATTTGCTCTACTTTTGCTCGCTGTATGACTTCTCCTATTCGACGGCCGCGAATGCCCATCTACTCCGCCTCATATTCAAACGCACAGTTCTAGAACAGATCAGAAAGGTCTGGAATTTGAACTAGAAGGCACCGCTAGTAGTGCTTCAGAAGGTGATCAATCTTTCTGGAAAGTTCCTGGATAATTTCCTTGTGATATTTTATTTCTGTTACAATATAAATGTTTTTAGAAACTTACTATTACGATTCAAAAATTTAATAGCTATAACCTATTCAAAGTTTTTCTGATTGAGCTGTGAGTTAATCATTAAACCTGTAAACCTTCAGGTTTACATTCACCCAAACCAGTGTAAATCTGCTCAATGACTTGTTTCCCAGGTGCTTCTTTCACGAGCTGAACCTTGATGATCCCGAAATAACTCCGCTTTGTCACTGCCGCACTTAGCTACCAACAACAAATAATTTTCGCGGCCCTCGAGAAGACCGCGCGCTGAGTTACCTTTCCAAACACAATCCGGACATCAAAGCCGCTTTTCAGCGCGGGTAATATTTATTTCCTCGCAGCTCCTAGTTCTGTGAATAACCCTACTGTTTGTTATACTGCACCGCTCCGCTGATCAGATTTATATGCAGCGAGACTTAGTGCAGTCCACGTCTATTTCGGCCGTCTGAGCTGAATCTTCAAAAATCGGTTGACGAGTTCAACTTACGAGCTCGCGGAGCTTGATTTCGGCCATCAAAGGCGGCCGCGCGGTCCGATTATGCAGTGCCGCTTTAACCGCAGACATTTGTTTGCATTGGCAGCTGAAATTTAAACTTCAGCCAGTTCAGAATTAAACCAGTATCGGTGTATTTAAAGATTTGATCGCTCACAAATGTCAGTATTACGTGCGCACGCTATCGCGCCATCGTTTTATTACGTACTAGTAGCCAGCAATAAGACGAGCTATACTTGCTAGTTGGTCACAGCGACCTTCGTCCTTTTTTATGCGACAAAAAATAACTCTTTTGTAAAAGAATTAAGGCTTTCATCATATCTTTTTAGGGTTTCTTTGTTTACAAAATTAAATTTAATATAAGAAATTGCTAAATAGCAAAATCTAGAATGCTAAAGACTAATCTGCTTAGAGAAAATAGAAATATTTATTAAATCACCAATAACGTTGAAAATGGTCTAACAAACAACAAAAATACATAAAAAAAGTTTCTATAACAATACGTATTTTCACAAAGAAAAGTAGCTTAAATGATTCCTGTACTGAAGCCAGGAAAAACACTTAAAGAAACAGGATCCTATCGTCCTATTTGTTTATTAACAGTGACATCAAAGATATTTAAAAAGCTTCTACTCGAGAAATTGAAACCACTACTTGAAGAACATGAGCTGATTCCAAACCATCAGTTTGGCTTTAGAGCTGAACATACTACCATTGAACAAGTATACAGGGTCATGGATAAAACTAACTAGGCAATTGAAACAAAACAATATCGTTCTGCAGCGTTCTTCCACACAACCCGGGCTTCTGGCATACTGTATTACTCTTGAAGGTCAAGCGAAACCATTCACAAAGGTACTATCAGCTACTTAAATCCTAGTTGTCAGACAGATATTTTCAAATCAAGTTTTAAGACGAATTAACAAATTCGTATGTAACTGGAATTTCAAAAGGCAACGTACTGGACCCTATCTTTTACCTGCTGTACACATCAGATATTCCCACTACACATTAAACCACGCTGCATACCTTTGCGAATAACACCGCTCATTAACTCTCTACGAAAACGCAGTGACTGCATCCAAAAATTTTCAAGCCGCCTTAAATACATTAGAAGACTGCTTAATCAAATGTCACATGAAAGCCAATAAATCCGTCTATGTTACCTTCACTGTGCAACTGCCTCGATCAAAAGCCGCAAAATACATAGGGCTCTATCTAGATAGAAGGTTAACGTGGAGAAAATGCATTTTCGCTAAGCGCAAACGGTTGGCGTGAAAATTCAACAAGCTGCAGTGGTTAATCGAAAGAAATTCGAAACTTGGTCTATATAACAAGTTGTTAATCTACAGAGTAATTTTAAATGCCGTATGGGCGTACGGTGTGCAACTGTAGGGCACGGCGAATGCCTCAAACTTGAAAATACCGCAGCTGTTCCAATCAAAAACACTAAAAACCATAACGAGCACTTCATGGTACGTGAAAAATAAAAAAATAGAAATAGAAAGTGAAGTACAAAAGTAAAAATATATATTTGTTTCGAATACCATCCAAACGCGAAGGAAGGGCCTCTCTTCTTGATTTACCAAACATATATTAGTCATTCTAATATTCCAACAGCAGGACCGTCTTGTCCTACTAATTTATAGGAGAAACATATTATAGCGACCAATGGCATATCTTTAAACACTAAAATCAAAGTCCCTCATGAACTCTAGGTACACTTGGTCTATAAGGCGTTCAACTAGATGGTAACAAATAATCCCAAACATTAATTCTAAACTGTTACTGATAATAAACTTCAAATAGAGCTTGTATTGGGATTATGCTTAAGACATTCAATAAATGTAGAAACGATCATAGACTGCCATTAAACCATACCGTTTTAAACAAATGACAAACTACTACTGCAGATGTTTTGTGATTCGATTGCTAACTGTAAAATTCCCGATAAATCCGTTCGAACTCCCAACCACTTCTACTCGCTTTTCCAAACGTATATATTAGTTTTGCTTATTTATGATATGAATTTTAACATTTAACAGCACTTTACAACATACCTCCATTTAAAAGCAGTTTTCCAAATGAAAAGAAAAGTAGACAGGGAACTAACTTGAAAAACAGTAATGATATCTATCATTAAACACTTGCATTTTCTAACTTCTATTCATTGAACATTGTTTTTTTATCCTATCTGGTCTATAATATTACATAACATAGCTGCCCTCTTTTTTAACTGACCTATTATTAAGTAATAGATTAAGATTAAATTTAATTTTTTCAAAAGTTTGGTACCACTCACATAGAAACAATTCTTTTAACATCCAATTTGAGATGTCCAAATTTAGATTAACACTGACCAAATATAAAGAATTATCACTTACACTTTAAAAGATAGTAATTAACAATTTATCAGACTTCTTACTTATAGTTCAATCATACATTAATTAACTGCAGCAAAACATTTCAGTAGTATGTAAACAGTGATATTGACTTCCTAAATACCTTGATCATTACTTGGTTTTTGGCCGTACCTATACGAGCAAAATACGCAAAATCAAAATAATCAAAAGAGGTTAAGAGTCAAGTCCAAATAATGTTGACTATGTTTTTGTAACAAATTTAAACTATAAGTAGTGCAAGAGACTAATTCTATTTATGACACCTAATTTTCTTGATTAACCACAGCGTTTTTCAAGCTTATCAGGCTGTATACTCTTCAGATATAACTCTTTTTGAGTTAAAGAGGCTGAGGAGTTCGAACAAATTGCTGCAAAATTTTGAGCATAATTGTCCAAGTTGTTTTAGGTTACTAATTATTAGAGACTTTTTGAAGTGGAAACTGTCTGCGTGTATATGTTCAAAATTGTCTGCATATTTTGGTGCCTGAAGGTAGGCCTCATAAGTTCAGTCAAAATTCAGATGAAATTAGAACCAGTATTACCTCCCTTGATCGAAGTTGTTGAAGAACTAGAAATTTCGTGATTTAAAATTAGTGAAGATGGGACATTTAGCACGAAACCGTCGATTTCAGCAAAAAATCTGTTCCAGAAGATCCAAAAACAATGATAAAAGAATGGACTTCTTCAATAGCAGTTGGAAATCGCTCTAGAACAGCTAATGATATACAAAAATGTCATTAATAAATTAAACGAGATGTTACAAACTGCTACTTGGATAACGTAAATGATGATCCTGCATTGATTGAAGCACAAGCAGAAGCCCAGCAGAAGTTCAACAAATTAGCCTTATATGTGAAAAGATGTGTACAATTACTAAAGAGTGTTCATAGTAACGACTTATTGGTACAGACTGATACAAGAAACGAGGATAATGCAAAAGATGTTGAGAAAATGAGAGAAGCACAATAAGTTTGCGAGGTTGCAGTTCTACCAGATACATAGATGAAACGGCTCTCAACAAACAAAAAAAATATGAAAATATGTGTCCAAAAGGAAAACACAATGTGTTTAAATTGGTGGTCCTAATATATAAAAACATCTATAAAGATCTTGCCAGTCCCAGTAATTAGTCCAAATAATGGAATCTAAAACCAGTAACAATTGACTGTCCAATATCAGATGCTAATTACCATAAAATATTTGAAGTCTTACAGACAAGGTTTGGTAACAAGATGATACTAGTCGAGATTTACGAGAGAGAATTACTATGGTTGTAGAGGCAACACAAGCAAAGAACTCAAGTCTACGCTGCCTTCTTTTACCCACTATTGAAGTCCACTCTTAATAAAGTTATTACTTAAGTTTGTCAACGAGACCTGTAAGCATCTTCCAAAGACCTAAATAATCAACAATGGTTAAAGATACGTTTGAATAAATTCATAAAGTTTTTGGGGAAAATATTAAATAGTCCAAACATCTAGAATTTTTAAAAAAGAGAATTCACGTGAAAAATGCTACAAATTCAGTAATAGGAATTATGAAGATTTCTTACTTATAGTAGCAGCACTTTTTTTGAAACAAGAAACTAAAGATAAGCATCCAACCCATATATATTCGATAATAGAATAAAATGGAATCAAAATTATTTTCATGTGGGGTTCCTCTTACATTTGAGTAAGATCAAAGAACGGTACGGACAAATGAAAACATCCCTTTATGCAGACAACCCTAGTCTCTAGTTGCGAAGAGTACCAAAGTCGTCAGTGGAATCGCAGCTTTTATACCGGATACTTTTATTTGCGACTACATAGTCACTGCAGATTGAACTCTAAGTGCCTGTATCTGCTGCAGAGTCGAAAACAGAAATCTTGGTATCATTTTGAAATATAGAATCAGACACTATTGCTTGTGACGTCAAACTTAAACACTTACTGGAGAAGTTAAGCAACGGAAAATTATTAAGCCTAGTTCACAAGATCTTTGATTTAATTACGTTTACTTAACACCTTCATAGTTGATTCAAAATTATTTAAAAGAAAATGGACAACGCTGCTCCAGACCAAGCCATGCAGCTTGTGCTTTATAAAATCGTTAAAATTAAACTTCCTTGGCGTTTTCTAATTCTAACAGAAAACTACACAAACCATTTATATGAGGAATACCAACAACTACATTCTGTTTACAAATGTTTTCATTGTAGTCCCACAATTCCCTTAATCATTGTTAGCAGAGTTTGACACACTCGTCTGTATCACATTATTCTTTATGTTTAAAACAATTAAGTAACCTACCACTTATCAAATCACATTATCTATTTCATCCCTCAAAATCCTATCCAGTCTTGGGATAGTATACTTGAACATAATACTCGTATTTTAAATGTTTGTTATCTTCATAACTATGATTTTTTGTGAGTGATCAACATTAAACATCATAGTAAAAGGTTAACCGTTAGGCCATCAAAACAAAGTTATCGTCAATCATTTACAACTCTATTTGAGTTTTTTCCCATGTCCAATAGAGTGCTTCACTCTATTACCAAACGTTCCTCTTCTAATATGTTTTTAATGATACTAACTTTGAACCAGTTTGGTCTTCCTAACACAATTTGCTTTTTCTCGTATAGCTCCAGTGTTATAAATCTAAGCTTAGGTTTTAAAAATTTTTTCTTGGTACAAGCTTTCTCTAGAAAAACTACAAACCAGTCCTTATTTTTTTTAATACGACGTCATTTATTAAATCAAAATTTAAATCCGGGTCTTTATTTGAAACAACCAATTCAGAGAAATATTAGTAATTTTTTTATGCACCTTTTGGCCGTCATTAATATTTTTTTATATTAAAAATTATTATACCAAAATAACTAACTTTCTTTCCTTTATGATTCAAAAAAACACCATCTAGGCCACAAGTATGTTTACAATAAATTTCTTGGTGTGTTTCGTTTTCTCTTTTTTTTTCTTGGACAAATTTGTTATTAAAAAGCTGATTAGGGAGTTCAAGTATTTAAAACTCAAAATTTTGGTAAAACAAAATCGAAAAAGGGTGATGTAACCTGTTTTGCGCAAACTTTTGTAAAACGTGTCTAGAGACTAATTGTCAAGAACAAATTTTAAACAAAGAAAACAGAAGAAAAGACACTCGACATCAATTTGGTAAATCGTCATTACAAATATAATTTGGTATTTCTTTGCCTTAGTCCTCATAAGTCTTTTAAATTTCTTCTTTATTCAGACTACTATTTTTTAAACACTCTGCACTATTTAAGCACACTCTTCTTTCTTTAGTTCTAATATTTGTTATTATATAGCCCTAAATCGTTTAGTTCGCTTTCTATCCTTATTCTGTCTACGATACCATTTTATTATTTCTCCTTTCTGCACTGTTTTTGTAAATTGCACACCAATTTAATTTTTTTATATTTTTTCAATTAATTGATCTTCCTATCAGCCATTTATGCGATAAAAATATTTATTTTTAGTCAAGTTTGACTTAATGAGCGAGTTGTCAAAAGCTTTCTAGTTCTTCTTTTGATCTGACTTTGGTCTGCTGGTTTGAAAATTTCTCAATGTTTTTTCGTACAGTCTACGTCAACTGTACTTTTATCGTTCATTCGGTTACTTGCATATACGCGGATATTTACAAAAACTTTACGGAGATGATTATGTCATTATAATGACTCAATTCTTACTTGCACTTTTGGTTACTGTAAATGTCACATTGTTTTAAGATTTTTGTGGCGTAGCATCTTTACTTACTTTATCTGACTAGATGCTGTTTTATACATGACACTTTTTATCGTCACTGTGATCTTGGTGATGATAAATATTAAAACACTGAACAAAGTATATGAAAACTGTTATCTTCGGTATATCCTTGCCATCTATGACTATTCAGTTAGTCGTTGACTTTTTACCATGCAATTTTGGTAGTCAGCTATTGAAATAAAGTTCTAAGAACATGGGATACTAGGAAAATTTTACAATGTAACCCAAGCGATGGATCGGAATGGTTCCTTAAGTAAGCACAAACATTTTCTATAAGATAGCTGCTTCTACTGCATCAAAATACTAAACAATTTCCAACTGCCCTCATCTACAACCATATGCAGGTGGTATTAGGAGTTATAAAGAGAGAATTTTAGTCAATCGTGGAAAAGAACATTACTATTGTCAGGAGGATGCGCGAGTCAAGCAGGCATATGTTACCTTCATACGATTTTTTACAACCACCTTCAAATAATAAAAGTTTGTTCCATTTAGATACTGAATGCCTTAACCTTTTCAGACTTACATTTTTTTAATAGGAAAAAATATGGTGGATTACGTAAAACAAAAATTTTCCAAAACTGCTAAGGTTATGAAATTAGAGAGATGTGGATTAGGAAATGTGGTCTTAGAGAAATAAAAAACCGTTAAAAATATCATTTTTATTGTTTTTTTGTAAAAAACTATTTTACACGATAAACTCTAAAGCAGTTCCTTGTTTTAGAAAGACACAGTGGTGCTTGGCACTTCTCACATGATATTCCAGAACGAACTGTGCAAGTTTCGAGTGCACACCGCTACTCATAATCGTCACTGTGAATGGAAATAGTGACCAACATTGTCATATCTAATATCAATTATGGAATGACTAAACTTGACTTTTTTGGAGTGTTGGCTTGAAGAAAATGGTCTGCCCCTTTTCTACTATTGCTCAAGTAAAATTAAGCAAATAAAGTTTTTCTACTTAAATGCTGTTTTTCCGATTCATATTACAAATAGTTAGGTTATAGTAATGGAAAATTACCCTCAAAGTCCATCTGTGAAATCTCCCATTGAGGCATTGTACGCAGCTATAACTGTCTGACATATATACATTTCCTGGCTTTTGTACCACTTCCTTATTTTACCTTGTGGTTCTACATCCATAAAATTTGACGACATATTGATAATTTTGTTGTCAAGCCAAACAACTGCCATAATTTTTCCATCATTTAAAACAATGAGTACTTTTCGAGTCTATTGGACCATGAGACAACGATGTGAAATAGTCGTCACAAACTAGCTTGTGATTGGCCTTTTTCTCAATTCCTTGACTCAAATGAATGACTAAATAATTCGTTGATGAATAAATATCCCTGATGTTTTGAGGAAAAGGGATAGAGCCTTGGTAGACAACTGAACGATTCACCACATAACCTAAACACGTTGACACCCCATGGATTTGGCTTCCCTCTAATGGACTGTTTAAAGAAAAAATTGATTCACCAATAAAATTTTAGAGGAAGCTCTTCACATCTTTTTTCGAAAGATTGGAAGATTGGCCGAACTTTCTAGAGCTTATTGATCGTCCCTTTGACATCTACGACATGAAGATTAATTCTCACTAATTGAAACCAAATTCTAATTAAATCAATGTCACAAAAATGTTATTTTTATGAAACGAGCACAATACATCCTTAGCCTTCATCTTCTCAGCTAACTCAGAAAAAAATTTATGGTAAAGATAATTTGAGAAATATTGGAATGAGGTTTGATCAACTCAAACATTTTAACCATAAATAATGTACTACAGGCACTTACCTAATGTTCGTTTGCTGTCGTCTTGATTCATTTTTGTTCTAAAAGAAAAAAATACCTGTGGCTAAAGGTACACGTTGAATTTCACAAAAACAAAGGCTAAATCTGTTTGTAAACAACGTAAAGTGTCGGCATCTAATGACAAATTTTAAATTTATTTTGTGAGCGTTGAAATGTAGTGGTGGCAATTGATATCGTCAGGACCGAAAAGGTTAATTGATAAGCAAATAACACAATATGTTTTGTGCTACTAAAAGATGTTTAATAATCATCTCACAGAATCAACATTATAACAGGTGATAAAACCCTTTGTAAAAAATAAGCTAAAAAAAGTCTTCAAATGACTTCTATTGACATAAGATGACAGTGTGCCCATATCTCTGAGGAGACATGGTAGAATTGGTTCAACGACTAGTTTAGAAGAAAGCAAAAGCGCATAATGTGGAAGATATTTTAAAGGATCATGAAACTATTAGTTAAAATAGAATAAAATTCCTTCAAAATTTTTCTCTAAATATCCGACTCTTTAATGATGCGCGTGGCAGATCATTATGACCAACTGTTATTTACTAACTCGCAGGTTTTGTGAATCTCACCCCTAGCCCCGGACACATTTGAGGAAGCGGCGCGTTTCTGCGAAGTCGGAAACCAGGAACCGGCGAAGGGCAATGACAGTAACTGAATCCTTTCTTCGTTGACGTCACCAGCATATGATATGCAAGTAAGGGGAATAAATTTAGAAATGACGTGGAAATGAGGCGGTATATTTAGCCGGGCAGTTCGCCTGAGTTTCCGCGCTAACCGGCACTGAGATGCTAATCATAGATTAGCTGCTACTGTATCTACTATGGGCCACTGAATAAGAGCCGCAACGACCGCGCATTGTTCCGCCGGCTCTGATCTTTTGGCCAGAAAGCAGAACGCCGGTTGCATCCGCGGAAATGCAGAAAAGCAAACGCACAAAATCTCTGGCGTTGCTTAAAAAATTATTTCGCTCCGGCATGCACATGGGAAAATCGAATCAACATTCTAATTTAAACTCCAATGATGAACTGTCATATGAGGTCATAAAATGCCCAAAAAGGCAAACTTTCTGAATGTCTCGACCATAATTATGATAAAAAGATAATTCTTGAATGTGAGATCGGGGCTTTATGAATCTACTTTTATATTCACGCATATATTGGTAAAGATCGTGGTGATGGTGCGGCTTAACACTCCGCGTGAGAGCACAGCCTACGAATTGAGAGGTTGAGGCTCTCATACGGTCGACTTTACTGCCCCGTCGTTGTGCACCATCTCTGATGCGGGGCGATGTGGCAAGCATCGCGCCTTAGACGACGGCCAGTACTATCCCTTGTTCGAGTGAACGCAGGTACTTTATTACATTTAGTAATTGAGTAGGTTATCCGCCAAGCATCAGGGAGCTGCAGAAATGAACCCGAGTCCGTCCGCACCGTAGTCATGTACCACGCTGCCGCAAAGATCGTGGTGACGTCACTTAATTGAATACAACTAATAGTTTATGATCAATTCATGACGTCATAAATTGTCTAGAATTTTATCACTTCTATCAAAATTATTTTTTGTTCTGAATTATCAAGGCTAATAGTTTTTAACCTAATTTTTCAAATTAAGGATACATGTTTACATTTGGATAGCTGGTTGTCCAGGTAAGAGCCATTAAGATAAACCACATATTTTTGGACATTTAAACTACCGTCGGTAGAAGTTGTCAACGATATATAACGCCGTTCGGATCAATAAATCCTAAAGGAATAGTACTTTGTCAGAAAAGTCCCAGAATTGATTTTTTAATTCTTTACATGTGATATCCAAACACAAAAAGCTAGCGTTATTCTGTCACCTGGTATGTGTTCGGAATAGACATGCCCTTAGAAGTGTTTCCATGTAAACTCTTTAGGTGGTAGGGATGTGCTTAACCATTCATTATTCGGCTTATTGGCACATTTAGCTGGAAGTTAACATAAGTAACGTGGAATTGAAAGAATGCAGTTCTTTTAGACAGAAGTTACTAAAACTGCGTTTTGAACAAGAAAATTGTCCAGATTCCTTGTGGGCGCACCGGTAAGAAACTGCTAATAAATTTTATATTCAATATAAAACACAGTTCGACAAAGCCAAACTACAACACTCATCTCTTTCATGTAATTGGTTATCCAAGTTAGTCATAAAATACTTTGTAAGGGCAGCAAACAAAAGAGGCAACCCTATCTTCTAACTGAATCAACCATCTGACTCATTTAACATATGTAGGCTGCAGAAAATACAAGCACACGCGGCGTGTTGTTTATCCATGCAGAATTTGAAGTAAAACTATTGGAAATAACAAACGAAAATAAAAATATAAGTACATATAATTTCCAATTATTTTGAAGAGGAAAAGGAAAATTTTATATGCAAACTTTATAAATAGATTGTAATAACTATTTGACTTGTTTACCATTGGTTGTTTTTGTAAGAAATGGCTGCAGACTGCAAGAACCTGCAGCGTGTTATTTAGGTTTATCAAGTCGCGAGCCGAACATCTGTAATCAAACAAAGACGAGAAGAATACAAATACAAAACATCGTGTTATTTAGCCCTTTTAAAGCGAAAAAAGTGCAATCATATTCAGCCTTTTGAATCGAACACGAAACTGCTCGTAAAATGGGAAACCAGAAGCTACAAACAGCGCCGCGAACTACGTCTAAAACAGACACCTGACACGCCCTAAAAAGATTGTGGTAGATGGCAAAAACTTTAAAAAAAATTATAGTTTTTTTTACCTCCCCCCTTTATTTCGTTCCTCTATTTTGTTTGAGAAAGAGAAATAATAAAAAAATTTAGGCAAATGAAAAAAAATATTGCCAAATACAACTTAAAAGTTAAATTAAATTACGCATTTGGTTTGATATTCACAACAATAAATATGCAAATTTTTATAGGTCTTATTAATCATCTTTACATACATTTTTCCAACAATGTTAAAACTATCAAAATCGTCCAAGGGCCAAGAGTTGGCATTCATCGAATTTATTGACTTCAATGTTGAGCCAAACCACGAGAGTTCTAAATGAGGGCCTTGTTCCAAGTTATTTTTGATATCCAAAATGGTCTTCAAGGTGTTAATAACACTAAGTATTTATTTACTGTAAACTTTTAGAATGCAAGTTTTACCTTGACGCACTTCCTTTGCACACGCTATAGTAATACTAAGAAACAAATAATAAAATTGTTAAATTTTATGCGACCAACATTTCCCAGAATAATCAATAGATGATTATAAATATATTTAGATACATGTAATGAACATTAATTAAATATGGCTGTTATATACATGGTGTGGCTCCAAAATAACTAAACTAATTTTTTAAAGATTTTCGCTAGCTGTTACAACATAAGCAAGATTAATCAATAATTTGTATCCTCTGCTCTATTTGCCATGCAAATTTTGGTACTCTAACTTGAACAATTTTTAACGCCAATTTCTGCACCAGCAAAGACTCAATTATCGTCTCCAAAAAGTTTTTGGCGTCCTAGGCTGACAATTTTTTACCCGCCTTCCCTCAAATTTTTGCAAGGTGGGAATGTATAAATTTTTAATTGGATCGACTTTTTCCCTGGACGAGAACCGTGGAACAATTTAACTTAGCGCCCATTCATAATGAACGTAAGCATAAGCCGCTCATAAGAAATACGTAATACGTAATGCTGAACCAATACAAAACTTATGCACTCGTTCATAATGCACTCCCGTAATTTTTACGTTTTACGGTCATATGTAAGAAATAGGTTCAACTTTACGTATTTCTTAGATTTGTAGTAATTTTCAATTTTTCCCTAGATTAATGTTGGTAGCAGTAACAGAACGTTTGTTTTATTCTGAAATTGCCGAAATTTTGGCTTCATTTTTACCACGGGTGGGAACTATTAATTAAGTTAGTAAATATGCATCTGTTCCTACACCATAAAAGGAATACCAGGTACAAAAAAACATAATTATGCAAAATGCCTGGAAGGATATTGCTGCCGCTACTTTGATTGAACATGCGCAACTTTCAAATGTTTACATAAGGCTGACGTTCATTTTACGTATTCCTTATGGGCGGCTTATGCTTATGTACATTATGAATGGGTGCTTACCTCTGCGAACCTCCGCTCGGTGGAAGCAAATGAAGTGGCCGTCGCAGACACGCTTTTTGCGTGCACTAACACACGGATTGTGTAAATTAAGAGCTCAGAGCGCGGCACGTTAAATTTCATGTCAGCCGTCTTTGTTTAATTTCCCATCAATCACATTTTATGTGCTATCCTTATAGTTTATAGATGGATTTGCTGTTAATTATTTGGTGCTCCCTCAACTGTTATTTAATTAATTCTTATTTTATTTATGTAAGTAAAGAGCTCGGGAATATTGAGCATGAACGTAACAATAGGGCAGTTTTAACTGCAATTTACTGCAGCGCCATCTGTCGTTTAAAATTGACATTTCCTTCAGACATGCAGATACAACAGGGCTATCTGTTGTCGTTTTTCATGGACACAGCTCTACTTTTAAAAAACCTTTTGGCCCTCTATCAAATCTTTTAAAAAGTATGCGGATACTTTTTTGCAAATCTCTCTTTTCATTTATGTATCAACTACTCTTTTACGACCTTGCGTATAAAAGGTACCCCCTTCACAAAAATACAGGTTTCCATTTTGTGTTGATTCTTTTTGTTGCCTTTTTGTAATATTTCATCATCGGACGGATACGCCCTCGAGGTAAAAGTTTTGCATCCTCTCAAGGGGGATGGTAGAAGCATGACACGTAAGTAAATCAAATACACCTCCGTGTGCCTTCGTTCGGAAAATCTTAAAGATCAAAGCGGCCCTAATGAGGTTTGCTTGATCTTCATTTATGACCGTCCCAGGAAAAGTTTCTGTTAAGATGTCCGGCTTGATAACAGCCACAATGCTTTTATAAAAAATTTGCCATTACCCATGTCTTGAAATACTGCCATCAGATCAATATCTTTTCTGAGGCCTTGTCTTTTGACTAGGTCCGGCTTTTGTTAATCCTGCTCTATTATGAATATTTATAATAGAGCTAGATGTTCATCCAATAAAAGCAAAACTTTGAAAAACGCCTTACACAAGTGAGGTATTCATAACTCCCAAGGAGTTGCCTTACCGAAATGACATGCTTGGTTTGCGTAGAAGGATTCGATTTTCCACCAAGAAATTGGAAGTTTTATGTAGGGCGAAAGCCTATATCTTCCATTCTTCCAAGAGACCTATATAGACCTTTTGAAGGCTGCAGTCCTTAGTGTTTCGTTAGAAGTACAGCGATTTGGACATTCTTAATGAGCTTCAAGTTATTTATTCTTGAAAATTGGTTTGCAAAAAATACTCCTCTCATAGAACAATCATGTACATTACTTTAAATTGATTTAGAAAGCGTCCCAAAGTTTTAATTGGAAAACAATTTTACAAAAAATATATAATGTGTAAATATACGCTAAACACATTATTGACGGCATTTTGATAAACAAACACAGTCGCAACCACTATAATCAACTGTTGATGATTCCTTTAGGTGCTCAAGATCTTTTCGTTTCTTCTTGTGTACCTTCAACCCCGCTTTATTAGCATTTTCGTTAGTATTCTCTTCTTTTACCTTGGTACTCTCCTCGTTGGCAGGAGCCGACACACTTTTTAAATTTTCTTTTTTTAAGATTCGGTACGCGGGCTCGCCGTGCTTTTTTTGGTACGTGGAAAGTGGGGTATACATTCTTGATGGCCTCATATAACCACACACTGAAAATTAATTATGTAATTATGCCTCATAATAGTAAAGTCGTTTTACATCTTCTCGAAGTTGGTAACGGAGGTGGAATCTTTCCTTTACTTGAATCATACAATGCGTCGCCATACGCTAGCAGAGCGTTTTCGGAGGATTCGCTATCTTTTCTGGCTTTTTCTGGGATTACTGTGGAAATATTTGGGGTCATAATTGCAACTGACCAACAGGGCACTTATTTACTATCTGAACAATAGTCCATTTGATAGATGGTCCACAGCCTCGTCCGGTACATTCTCCGAACGGCCGCTTCCGCTGCAGCCAAACTTGTTCCTTCCTAGAACAGTCAGACTTTCGTCAATTTGTGCAATTTCAATTATCGAAGGCCAATTAACCTCTCCCTCATCCTCTCCTATTTTCTTAGGAACAACCCATATGTCTCCTTCGGGGAGCTGGCTGCTGAATTTATCTATGGGTAGAATTCTAAACAGCAACCAAACGATTTTTATGAGGCAATAAAGCGTGACATAACTTACGGTTTTCTCCGATCAATTTCAGGCCACCTAAAGAAGTTTTTGTAGGTAGTTACGAATGCTTGCGCCATGCTGGTCGTATAGCCTTTTCAGAACTAGCAAAAGCAGTATGAAGAAGAGCATGTGTGATAAGTACTGGTAATTTTGACATTGAAGTTAAGTGACAATTACCAACTGTTTAGGTCATGCTTAAAAATTAGAGGGCTTTGCAACAATATACTTTAACATGATCTATATATGAGTCAGAAGACCATACCATCTACTTCCACAATTTTTTTCTTTATTTGACTTTATTTTTGTTTTTAGTTCATTCTTTAATTTCATCTTCTGTCTTAATTTAGCTGGTGAGCTGTTTTAACTGATGGTTTTACTGGTAGTTTATTTTCGATTATTTCTTCTTGACCCTAAACCCTCTTCAGATTTTTTTGTTATTTTCTATTCCTTCCTGACCATCACAATCTTATTTATCATCTAGAGGTTTGAGTAAATTTATACGAATTTTTTTCCCGACTCACTGTTGTTCACATTAAAAGAGTGGACCTTATACGCATAAATGCGCCAGGCAATTACTACTACTCTCCCCAGTTTGACTTCATAAAAAGATTGAAATGGTACCATGTAGTTTTGTTTATGTTGCTATAATATTAAATTAATTTAATATAGCTGCGTGCAAATTAAATCGCAACAGCACTAGATGCGCACTTTATGGGATAATTTGACTGAAGCGAACATCAACTCCACGAGTTTAATTTGGCACGTCCTACATAGACAATTTAACTTTATACACTTAATAAAATCCGTTTTACAAGTTGCACTCCGCGAATCTGCGCCGGCTTGAAGGCAGTGGCTCGGCGTACTGCTGCCGGTTTTTGATGACGCTCAGCCCCACCTTGCCGATGGTGTCTTGGTACTCGCTTCTGCCCGTTCTGCTGGCGTACCACTCAGAAACCGTCGAAGGGGCTAGAGCAGAGTTTGATTAAGAGGCGCAAAATTGGATTTGGAGAGGGCGTACTCGTCTTGAACGTCACGGGCACGCCCGAATCTATGGAGGGCCGCGGGAAGGTGGAGTACCTGAAACGCGTTGGGTCCCTGTACCCATTTCCGAGGCCTATCTGGGCGCTTTTCACGGGGACTCCCGCCGGAGAATCCACTGCCGGCATTAGCTTGACGTATTGCGCAGGGGTCAAACCTGAAATTTTGATTTTTTTGATCTTTAAAGCTTTCTCCTTCTTTGGTAAATTCTCGCTATTTTTTTAAATTTAAGTTAATGGCTGTGTTTTTTTGAGAACCAAGCCCAAGTTATCTATACAAGTTTCACTTATGTAATTCTATGAGCTATATAAATATTTTTTATTGTGCAATAAGAAGGTTAACGACGACAAATGTGTGCTATTTTTATGTAATTTTGTGCGTTTGGTTTATCTTTCAGCTAGTTTACAAGGGTTCTGATAAAATTCGGTTGAAAGTCAACCAACTCCACGATCTCCTTCCTTATGGATACTCTTCATACAGGTTTATTTTGTTTTATTATATTACCTTCTTCCATCTCTTCGAAGGCCAGATAATGCTATATTTCCAACATTTTATGCTTTGCTAGTAAAACATCTTTCCAAGTGCCATTCATTGAACCAAACCTTTTACTACAAGAACAAAAGAAACAAATAATTTAGTGGAGCAATACCCGTAGAATATGAAGGGTGCGATAAAACATCCCAGTCTTTTAACTACATATTTATCTATAAATGCTAGACACGTGAGGTCTGGCAAGCGGAAAAAGATGCCCAAAATATTTGTTAATACGGTCATTTTATGCTGATTGCTTTGACCAATTTGTCCATTTGTCAACAATAATGGTTCCACTTAATGGAAGCAATTTGTAATATCCCTTCTAGTTCCACCAAATAGATAACAAAATATTCTACATTCTAATCTGTTCCAAGAAGGTTTTTTTCTCGTTTTGCTGAAGACGTAAATGACAAAATACAATTAAGGAGATTGCTATCTGTAAATTGATACGGAACGGAAAGCGATTGACGGAACCAAGACTTGAGATGTTGTTTAGGGAATGTATAAAACATCTGTCAATTTACAACCAGTACGTAGTGAATTTTTGACAACCATGACTTTGATAAAGTACACATTTATAGTATATGAGTAATCGCTGAGTGTGCAACTTGACTGAAAAATTCCTGTAAACGATGCAAATCTCGTTTCCTATTGCCTTTTTTAAAACAACGAAACATTGCAAATTGCAAATACTTCCTTTAATGTTTCAAAATTATTATTATTGTATATAGTATTGTAGTGTAGAGTGAAAAATGACACGACGCCTGTCACTGCCTGCTCGTGCCTGTTTGTACAAATACAAAGATGGTAGCGTAGTTAACACAGATCTCAAGCTTCAGTACATACCAATACCATCAAGAACTACCATTCTAAACTTATGACTATAGTGCCTGTGGGAGGTACTGAGAGAAACTGTCGTTCTTCAACATCTATGCAGAAGAAGAATATGCAAGTTGTGCAGAAAATGTTCACCTAAACTTCATAAACGTCAACAGGGCAGACTGCTTGTAAAAGTGGTCCATTCCATCACTTGATCAAAAGAGTTACATTAGTATCCTTAGAAATCGCATTACTGACAGAAATCAGCAGCGGAGTATTGTAATTATCAAATAGAATTTGGAAAAGTAATGCTTTGGTATGCTAACTGACCCCAGTTGTTTCACAACATTCTTTGGAACGGCGAAACCGTTTTCCGTATCGGGGGATTTGTGAACCGTTATAATTGCCACTACTGAGAACCATAAAATTCCGGTGTCGCTGTTAAAACATGCAAAATCGATCCAAGACTACAATATAGTTCGGCATCACCTCTAGTCAAGTTACGGGACCATTTCTTAGTCGAAACACAATAAATACTTCAAAAACTTATGTGACCTACTATCTCCGCATAGGACAACTTCAATAACCTCATTTTCGATATCCAATTACCAGGACATTGGCTGAGTTACAAACAAACCTCGATCTTACCTCATTTGACGCTTTTCGAAGGACAGGTAAGGAACAAAGCTAAAATCTTTGGATCCGTTGGAGAAATGCATTCGAAATGTTCAGACAGCCGACATAACTTCTACTGAAATCAATCGAGGGTATTCCCAGACGACTGCAATTGATCAAATATTTATAATTGTTCGCGCCAATCTCCAATTACTTTTATTTTTAATTTTAAATTAGAGCCGGCCGTATTTTGGGGTCATCCTGTATATTTTATATTTGAGATATCGGCCGCGAATTTGCACGATCATGCGGAGCGCTAATATATAGGCCTCGGTTTGGGCCGCGGGCCGCGTTCGCCGTTCACCTTTTGCCTCTTGCTATGTTAGCGTTCGCCTTTGCTCTGCTCTCGGCTTCGTTTTGAATTTAGTTTGTGATTGTTTAGAAAGCGGACGACCAGCTTTAAATTCTCCGTAAGCCGAGAGCGTTTTGACCGAGAGTTCGCCGGCGTGTTTAATTTGCGGCAGAAGTTTTCATTTCTGCGAGGCCGTTTTGTTGAAAGCTGATTTTTGTGGCAAAATTCGATATCTTACCGTCCAGGTTAACCTCTTCCCGGAGGTCGTTTTGTTTCCCGATTGCATTTCGGGGTTGAAATTTTTGCCGGTAAAACTCGGTCTATTTTCTTCTTTGCTCTGACTCGGCGAAGAACAAAGAAAGAACCTTTGCACCAAGAAAGACGCTACCGATCGGCTCCGCTGTAAAAATTGGGGTAACTTGTCCTATTTTTTTACCCACACCCTTATTTCCTCTTTCTGGATCCCCCAGAACCAATAGCACAGGGAACTGATTTCTACGGGAAAGCGCCGTTTCCACAAGGTTAGTGTTTTAGCTTTTGTTTGAAGTTTCTTTGTTTAAATTTAAAATTACTATATAGTCGACTTTTCGGCCACAACAATAATAATGAATTATTTTTCATCCACCCCGAATATAGTAACAAACAAGACAATATGAAATATAAAATGATATAATAAAAAATATAAAGTTCCGGCTTTAAAAATAAAGAACAAGATAGGAATAAATTTTATATTTATTATTGATCAAATAAAGAAGAAAAGATGCCGAATTTCTATATTTTATCAAAATAATGAAAGAAAATGCAGAGAAAATCAAGATGGGTTGATTTGAAATAACTAAAAGGGAACACGTAAAGTTTAACAAATCTCAATCGATTAAAATTTGAAAACATTGTTAAGTTAAAACAAAACAGAGAGACACGCTGTAAAAAATTTAACCTGCTACGTTTCAAAAGAATTGGTACTACAATTATCTTCTATTTAAAATATGCATTTTTACCATCTTTTCAGTTATTTTCTTTATTATATTTTGGTAACTCATGGTGTTCAATTTTATTATTTTCATGTGCGGTTCCATCCGCATGATTTGTATGATACATCGTGTGTTGATTGATTTTTAATGACTCTTATTTGCAAAGTGAGTCTCTGTTATTAATACTATGCATATTTATTTGACTAATAAGATATATATGTTTCATGTGCATGCTGGCAGAGACCGTTAGTAATTTTGAGAATCTGTACCATTAATTATTTTTTTTATTGATCAGTGCAGTAATGAGATTTTTTAATGTTCCTATTTGTACTACCATATCTTTCACCATAGGCTTAAGTTCTGCCATATCATTTGATTGTTGAGGTGATATGATTGATTGTTATTAGAGATTACTTGATTTTGCTATCCAGCATGTTTATGTCATTTTTTGTCGTAATTTCGAATACAATATCCGCTGCAATTGCTTATGCAATATGCAAGCTCTATAGTTAACCGGATGATTCTCTTGATAGGTTATAAACTCTATTTATCGAAATACAATCCATCAATTTCAAGAAATCTTAATCAACGTTTAGCTAACTGGTCAATTCCGCGACGGTACCAATTGCGATCTTTTAGATCTTAGCTCCTCCACACCTTATATTTGGTCCAATTATTCCGCCTACAGCTTTCCATTCGCTGTGCAATACAACTCCCCCAAATGCAAAGCATCATCTTTCATTCTTCCCAAAACGGTCTCTTCAAACGACGGGAGTTCCTTTCTGACCTCATTGGGGCCACCTGTGTCCGAATTGTGCACAAAGATGTTGTCCAGGTTTCAACTCTTGTAGGATGATCGGAGAACGCTTGTTCTCAAAGCCATGTACACGAAAGTGCTGCCAGATTATTTGATGGGAACAAACCGAGCTCAACGGATAATTCGCATATATTTTACCTTGAGCTTCCTTTAATGTGTGTTTCCAAGAATTCTTAATCAAGAATTGAGTTTTCCAGGGCGTGGTTTGTCGTCCAGCTTGAAACACATTCAAGCCGTGACATTTTATTTTGCAAGGTAGTAAACTCTTAGAATCCCATAACCACTCTCTATGTGTTATGTAACCCATTGTATACATTTATCTCTTCTTGATTATTTTATTTTCGGCTAATCTTTTAGCTGTTCCGATAATATGTAAAACTTTTTTTAATTCTACAGAGCTGATTAATCACCAACCGTATTCTTTGTATTAATAGGTGAAGGTACATACTCGCGCCAAAAATTTGTAGAATTTTCTTAAGGTATATGTATATGGAACACGATATCTCATTTTTGTTTCCGCTTCTCACAATCCTATATATAAACCAAGACGAGCAGAATAGCCTCCCACCGATTCCCAGTGCTTTATGCACTCAAATTCTGTGAATGCCCCGACCACGCTTCTAGCGAACCGCTATTAGTTACACAGGACAGATCAAAGCGACAAATTTACTGGTAAATCCGAATTATATTTGCAGTTTTCCGAATTGCAGACGCGCCCGCATACCTTACCTCTCTTCGTATAATCAATCTGGTACGTGGTCTCCATCTTGTCGTCGTAGGTGTCGCACTCGTGGTCCAAGATTTCATTGCCAACCTGCGCCATCTAAAAATATCACTCATTTACTTTTTCAGTTTAGAAGTTTCTGTTTTTTGTTTTTACTTAAAGAAAAAAGTCTCTACTGAAGATTACGTTTCCAAGTGCGGCCAAACTCTACCGGAACAACACAAAATTAATCAAAATAAGAATCGATTCAACTCATTATACTGGGTGCGAAAAAAACGAAAAATTTAATTTTGGCGGCATCTGTAAGATTGCTAATAATTTTTTTTTGTTTATATATTTTTGTGTGTATCGTGAAGGTTTATTATCAGTATGGCGAATCTCTTCCGGCAACAAGTGAGGAAGTTCAAAGATAAATTCGATAAGAAGAGCACTTTGAGTAAGTCAAAAATTCTTCAGTTAATATAAACAATTCTTAAAAACAAAATTTTTTATTAAAAAAATTAATTTTCTTTCATTTCAATGAATTTCATCAGAAAATTTCAAATTGCTGATGATAATGAGTCGAAGACAGGACGAGCGCTCACTGTGCAAGAGCTCATGAAAATAAACCCATTACTTCTTTCAGAAGAAGAGCAGTTTGTCTCTATATAAACGATTAGTCAGTTAGGAAGTCCTGAAAGTAGATGTTTCCCTATAAGATCCAACAGCCACTCACACAGGTCAATTTTGACCAAAGTTTGACTCTTGCTAATGGGATGTGGAAGAAATCGATTTGAAACACATTCATTTCGTCAATAAGCAAAACGATCGCTAATGGGGCAAAGAAAATCTTTATTTAACTGAAGTTAAAAGGGTTCACCCAAGTAAAGTCAGTGTGTGGTATTCAATCGCCTACAGAAGCATCATTGAACCATTCTCCTTCCCGAAATATGTGGATGAAACTATTTATCGAAAAAAAATTTGAAAAAATGAGAATAGTTGTTGACTATTGGCTTCAGCAAGACGGAACCACACTCCATCGCAATAGAAACAATTTCGAATTGTATTTGAAGGCAGGATTCTCGAGTTGGATGTTCCCAAAAAGGCACTAACTGGCCGAGTAATTCGCCCGATTTTTATATATATATATATATATATATATATATATATATATATATATATATATATATATATATATATATATATATATATATATATATATATATATATATATATATATATATATATATATATATATATTAGCACCTGCTCTAAACCTCTCTAGTAGCATTAGAACCATCTAATACAAACTTGAAATTTTCCGCATTGTTCTAGTCTTCACACGTGTGTAAACACCGCGGGTTCCAATGACCGTGACGGCTTGGCAGTGACCTTATTAGTTCTTCAGATTTCAAGTTTTCGCATCTTGTTGGATATATATATATATACATATATATGAAAAATGGGGTCAGTTTATGAAAAGTCTGGACATTTTGCATCCATTTGCAGAAATTCGTCACATGAGCATACAAAATCCTGCAACAAGCATATGTTCTACAGTTAAACCCATTTTAATAGCTTCATCATTTTAACAAAAGCCTTGTGTTAGCGATAAAGCACAATGGTGTTCGCTCCACGGAAAGGTAAAGCTGATATCCAGTTTTGGAAACCATGGTTAAGTTTTCTCACGTTTTCAATGCGGGTATCTATATCTGGCTGCACAAAACATCAAATAAAAACCATCTTCATATAAATCTCACAATTGTTACTTAGCTTTAAGTTCACTGTGGGTGCAAATTTAAATTTTGCTTATAAATTGCCTAGAATATAAGGAAGTTTATCGTATTGTTAACAAATGTGGGCTTGTTTTTTGTTCTTATTGTCTTATTAGTTTTGTTCTGGAACTGTCCGACTTAAAAATTCCTTGTTTCTAAGCAATATTTGTTAGCAGAGCAATTTTCATCCATTAGGAGTTGGTAACGCGGTTTATTGCAGTTGATGTACTAGGTGGGACGTAAGTCGCAATACTATTTAAGCAGTCTTTTTTATTTGTTTTTTAGATTTGAAAAGTTTAAATTTTGGAAATTAATGATGCAAAAATTTACCTCAGCAAAAGGGTCAAAATTGTTAAACTCTGCTTTGAAAGCCATCGTTCTCACTCAGTACACTTACATGTCCCATTTTCAAGTTAAAAATCCACCTTAAAAATTACTATACTGAAACTAATTAGTAAATTTTCAGCAACATGGATCTGTGGGTGACCTGCCACGAAGCGGTAGATTACATACTGTGCGCGCGTTAGCAAATAAGAAACGAGTACAGGAAAGCATTCAACAAGATGCAAAAACTTGAAATCTGAAGAACTAATGAGGTCACTGCCGAGCCGTCACGGTCGAGCGGCAGACATAATGCCAGCGGCCATTGAAACCCGCGGTGTTTACACACGTGCGAAGACTAGAACAATGCGGAAAATTTCCAGTTTGTACCAGATGGTTCTAATGCTACTAGAGAGGTTTAGAGCAGGTGCTAAAAGTATAAATAGCATGCAGCTAAGCATTACGGGAAAGTCAAGTACCAGAAGCGAAGTGATCTATGATAGTACGACATAAAGTGTGTTATAGATAAATAGATATTAAGGTTCCATTTCAATAATTCCTTGTATAGTATATATAAATATTATCAAATAATTTATTTTTCTAATAAGTAAATAAGTAATTTAAATGAATTTAAACGTGTTATTCACCATTGTTGAGAACAAAAGCGTTAAAATATGTTCAACAGATAAATCGGGTGGGTTTTAAAAAAGGATTACGCTATGCAATTGAAATCTAAAAATTGCCATAGTTAAAAACGGATTTATTGAAAGAAATTCATCTGAATGGCTTTATGAATAAACAAAACACTCGTGAGCTAAATTCTCTCTGTCACTGATGAAGGGTGACGTCAGAAAAGTTAATCGACAATGGTAATAATGCTGTGTTAGTTACTGGAGCTCGCTGTCAAGAAGAAATTTTTTGGTCAAACCTAACTTATGGTGGCAACAAGATGGAGAAACTGCTCATATATCAAGAGAGTCAGTATAACTTTTAAGAGATGCAATATCGATTTTGAATGGTTTACACGCTCGTCTGATTTAAGGGCCCTTGATTTTCTTCTGTGAGGTTAATTAAAAGATCGTGTTTATGCCAATAAACCGTGCAATATTCAACAGCTCAAGGGGAATATTCAGGATACAGACGAAAACACACTGGCCGGTGTGATGCAAAATGCGAACGAGAGAGTCAGTGTTTGTAAAGGAAAACCCCCTACTAGTATAAGTTATTTTGTAGAAAAATCAATGGAACTATTTAAAAAGTACAAAAGTTAATTATTCTATAAATGGTAGCACGTAATATGGCCCACTCTATATATATAAGTGATTATCTTTAAGTCTTACGCATCTTGGTTCAAATTAACAGTGGTTTTTTGTTTGTCTCCATATAATCTGCACCTTGCTCTACGTGTCTTGTTTTTGGTCTAAAATTAAAACTGCGTAACAAGCCTTTCAGTTCATCAACGACCGTTTTGAAGAAGATGTCAAGCATAAATAACGTCAGGGAATGCTTAAAAATTTTAAGTTAAATTCTACCTAATGCATTTTATATTAAAATATAATTCCCATCGTTTTTTGGCCCACTCTCGTAAAAACAAATAATTAATTTGTTATTTATTTATTTTTTATTGAGAGTAAATTGTAATTAAGTTAGACAAAATTCAAAATTTTGGTAAATTAAATATTTTCCTAATTAACAAATGACACATGAACGTAAAAAGAATTTACCAACAAACCCAATATTCTGGCCCAAAAGCTGGCAGTGCCGGCATGTAAAGTTGGCTATTTGTCACATCGATTTTAACTAAACGTAAATTCTGAGCACCGCAGCAAGACTTTTGACACTGAGAAATAATTTCCGTCAAGGTATTTTTAAGATTCGGAAAAATTCGATATTTTCAGCCTCGTAATAAAAGTAAAAAATTAGTTTAAAAATATCTTTATAAGCGCAGCCTACCTTCTCACATATTTTCGCCGTCTTAGATGTGTAGGTGGCTGGGCCTTGACTCAAAGTTCAAGTCCAGCTGATCCATTTGTGCCTCAGCGTTCAATTTGTACGAGAAATGTTTGAAAACCTAACAGTCATTTCTCAACTCCTCTTACTTGGGTAAAAAAATTGTCCTAATCCTTACACATGCATGCAGAACTTCACCATTGTTTCGATTGAGTCTTGGTTTCCGGGCCAAAGAAACAACCGAGGGATTCAAAAAATTGTCTGCGTTAACTCAAAACCCTTGTAAATGTCCTTGTAGCAGCTGCACTTGGTATCGCTTTTAATCCAGGTCTGACAGATTAGTGAGAAAACTACGTAGCAAAATTTTAGTCTAATGATAACGATTTCTTCCCAGTTTATTTCACTACTTCTCTTAAACGCCCCTCGTATGCAGAGTATCCCACGAGGATGTTCCAAGACTTTGTATATGGGCTCTTCGAAACATTTAAATAAACCCGGGTTGAATTCTCAACCGTTTTTTAGATATCCATGAAGCGAGTTATGGTTCTTTGGGGGGGCTTGGTCGTTCTAACATTTTATTCTTCCTCCAAGTATTATCATTGTAACTTTCGTTGCCAAAGAAATTGGATGTAGACAAAGGTAATATGTACTTAGAAGATTAGTTCTTAGTGACATTTCTATGACCGGTTTAAAATAATAAATTCAGGACGAAACAAATTCGTTTTTATTGAACAAACAATTAAATTATTTAAAACACCTTCAAAAAACCCAAATAAAATTGTCCCTTCCTATCCCATTTGTCATTTTCCATGGTTATGACAATGTTTTGGCGATAAAACCGGTCCTGAGGAAGAAAGAAAGTTAGAACGATCAAGCACCCCCAAATATCCCTAACATGCTTCATCAATATCTCAAAAACGGTTAAAGATTCGACCCATATTTATTAGAGCTTTTTTGCTTAAAACGTTGCAAAGAACCTGTATACAAAATCTTGGAACATCCTCGTGGGACACTATGTCATCATGTAGGTTAGCAGAATACGGACAGAATGAGCCGAAAGTCTTTGTTCAAAATATTTTCCTTTATTCCCCCCTTTGATGATTGTACTTTCTCTTTGTATGAACTTTAATTTTTATCTCATTTGATGGAAGATGCAATGTATGTTGATCGCATTACCCACGATCAGCTAATTATTAATTCTTGCCTTTCTCCTTAAAATAAACGCAAGTCAGGTAGAGCTCATTCTGGTTTATTTCAGACATCACTAGTAGGCAGTACAACTTGTAAAAAGCAACTGAAGCTCTCAAAAATCAAAATTGCTTTATAAACGAAAACAGTGGTCACCAAAAGCGGGATAAAAAAATAAGTTTGCATCAAAGACCTTTGATCCACCCTGTAAGTATGTAAAATTATCTTAGATTAATACAAATCCAAATGCTGAAGCAAGAAGTCTTGGAAGAACAAAAAATTATTTACATGCCAGATTTTATTCAAAAATACGATACCATCTTCAAACCACCTACAATGGTCTTTTAAAATATACACTCAAAATGTAACACTTTGTACTATTATAGGCAATGAGGATCGCGCTTCCCGCAAACCGTGTTTTGGTGACGCGTCACGGACTCGACGTTAGAGCAACGTATGCGGTGAAAGTTTTGTGTCAAACTCAAAAAATCGGGCATCGATACTTTGAACCTGATAAGGAAAGCCTACGGAGAGTAAACCATGTGAAATATGAGAATCTTTGAATGGCACAAGATGTTTCGTGAGGGAAGAGAAGCCGTGGAAGACAAAGAACACAAAAGACATCCGTGATAAAAATTTGGTGAAATTGAAACGATTTTTGGACTCTGATCGGCGTTTAAGTGTTCGATTGATAGCACAGAAATTGAATTTACCAAAAACCGTAATGCGTGGAATTGTATTTGAAGATTTGCAAATGAGAAAAATTTGTGCAAAGTTGGTTCCGAAGATTTTGTCCCAAGAACAAAAGGATTTGCATTCTTTTTGTTCCAAAAACTCAAATCCAGCCTCAAAGAGGCCCGTTTTGGGTCGGTGGAGAGGGTCCAAACCATCAACAAGCCCATAAATTACATTTTAGTTCCCGCTTTTCAGGAAGCATTCAAAGCGTGGCAGGCACGCTGTAAAAAAAACTATTCTAAAGAAATAAAGAATTACTTGCAGTACTTTTATTTGTTTTTTTTTGAATTATTCCCCATACTTTTCGAGCAAACCTTGTATGTATTTATTACCCCTTCCTATGTAACAGAAAAAGAGACGAAAAAGCGACCCTACTCTATAAAATAAATTCAAGGGGAACAAAACTAGAGCAACTTGATCGAACCAATCTACAGATAGAATATCTTTTGCTCAAAATGCCGAGAAACGACATGAGTAATAAATTCGTGTTTGAAGTTAACGTTTCCTTCCAATTTGGTATTGAGAGGAAAAGTGGCAAAAAATATCGATCTCCTAATCAACAACGGAGCGATCTATTAGTTCGCAGACATGTTCCTAATTGGTGAAGGTACTAAAACAGATAACAGATAACCAAGCAGCTTCCACATTGTATGAAAATGCAAACAAATGTTGAATATCTTAGGAAAACAAAACAAAACCATCTATTATTAATTTTTTTCTTAGAAAATTCCCCACCGGTAGCACCAAAATCTTTCTATGGATCTAATCAACAATCTATAAATTTTTAGGATAGAAGAAATGTGAAATAATGGAAACATTGGAAAGACTCCCCATATCTAAGAATATTCAAGAGATTACACTCAGTAGATTAGAAAACTAACAACCCATAGAATGTAGAAGTCGAATATTGTTCTTCACTGTGTTTCAAAATATATGCTTGGACAACGTGCTTCGTACAATTCTGGTATAAAATTTATTCAAAGAAAACACGTCTCTATATCTTTTCCTACCACAAACTTAACTTGTTTTTTTGTTTATTTGCCTGGACTGATTTCTTCAAGCAATTCAAAATTGTCTTAGTGTTTCTTCTCTAACTTTTTCCCAACCCATTTCAGAATATCTAACAGATTCAGTCTCTTTTATTGTCTTTATCCAGTATTAACGTCAACATTTTAAATATGAAAAATTGTATGTAAAATATTTTTGTTGTTATATTCTAATCAAATCTTCTAAATGTTTAAAATTCTCAAAAACGTAGTTTCCACTTAAAACTCTTCTACTTAATCTTCATTTCCTCCAATAAGTTCTAAAAAATACTTAGACAATAAAAAAATTACAAAACAAATAATCACGTTTCTCTAAATACTTTGGATTACTTTCTTCCAAAATGTTCTAAAATCTATATAATAACACTTAGTGTTACGTTGATAAAAATCTGCTACAGTTATCTAATCAATAAAAAAAAGGATGGTGAAAAAACAATCGTCGTTGTTTTGATTTCCAACAATTATATTTTTCCCAGTCCAATAATTGGCCTTAAGCTATTAAAGTAACATAGTCCGCATCTTTATAACAAATAGACTAGAAAATGCAAATCATTTTAAAGCTTCACCACCATGTAACAGTCATATTTAATTAATGTACAATTAGTCCTCTTTAAATTCTTAAAATAATTATAATTCTTAAGAATTCAAATAACCTACTGTTATCTTCTATCTTCGTTTTACCAGCTCCTTTAATATTATTTCAGGTGCAAAAGACAACTGCGACATGGTACCTCATTCAAGACTATTCAGTAAGATGGATAACTTCATCCAACATCGAATTTCTGGTCACACAAGAGTAGAGGGAAATAAAGAAGCGAATTCGCTTGCCAGGAAGACTCCTCGCTGGTAGATTTCGAACCGTTCTATAAAATTGGTCAGCACACAAAAATTTATTAGGACAGAAAACTGGACAAATACTGGAGACTCTGAAAAGCCTACTCGGCCCTAAAATAACCCAAAGTTCTACTCGGTGAATTTTTAGAGAAAGAGGCTTTAGAGTGTACAAAACGCAGTAGCAAAAGATGGTTACGTCAAAAGAAATGGAATGTAGATTTTGCAGCAAGGCTCAGGAAACTCTTATATACATTCTAACCAGTTATAAATTTCAAGAAACCCAACACAACCCTAGAAAAGTTAACGTTTCTAAAACCAAACAATTTCCTAACTTTTTTCAAAGAAATAGACCTAATTAGAGTACTCCAAAACAATAAGGAACAATCTTCCTCCATTGGTACACCTTCTCCAAAACCATAAGACTTAGTTTTCAATGTACAATCTTCTCTTTTTATCTGGGACGACATTTTATGGTTAAAAGGAAATACAAAAAAAAACGAAAATTTGATAAAATCAGGAATGGAATCTAATTCCCTTCGACCATAGGAGGGAGGGGGGAGGTAAGGAGAAAAACCAGAGCTCGTATGAGCAAGATCACTCGATCTATCCACCACTGAATCATATAAATACGCCTCCCTAATACCAAAAAACTATGACTACCATAATTCAAATTGCTATATTGGGTAAATGCTTGTCCTTCTAACACTTGTCAAAGACACACGTACAGCAGCACCGTCTATGTTAGTTTTACAGAAATGCACTAAACTTTTAAATGGCGTTTTGATTCTTTTCCTATCCATTTTAAAAATTCGCGGGTGTTTTTCTAAAAATCTACATCGTATACTTCGTTTGCCAATTTCTTAACCATTGTCTTGCGAGTTCATCGGTTATCTCTCAATATTACGGGGAAAATTCAATTTTTGCAGGTGAAATATTAAATTCCCACGATAACTTCCAATATTTACTTTAATTATTTCAAATATACAGATAACTGCAAACAAAACACATCGTTCAGGACTGTCCAATCATACTTTATAGTTCTGATGAACGTTGAGATCAATAACCTTAACATATACCAAAATTTAAACCCCAGAAGATTTTGAAAAGCTTTATCAGTTTGGAAAAATTTGCAGACTGGCAATCAACGTATTTAGCGTTATAAACACCAATTTCCCATTTTAAGAGCAGTCTCGTTTCTGACTCAAAAGGCTGTTTTACAGACCAAGAGTTTTTCCCTTTACAAAGTACTGAATATATCTCAATTTGCGCTTAGACTTCTATTGCCTTTGATTACCTTCCACAGTTCTATTTGCAATTCAAAAAGGACAAACAACACGCTGCGTGTGCTTCCATTATTTGCAGCTACTGCCTATGGATGTAGCAAATACTAAATTTCTTAGAAACTTCACTTGTTTACCCCCGACAATTTCAAACGTTTCATATAATTCATTTTTAATTTTCCTTTATAGAAGTAGCTTAATCAAAACAATCAGTTCCAAAATTAAAAACAATTTTCGGACTCTCGGTGTATATGCGTGTCCTCAAAAATAACCGAACTACTTTTGAAAATAAAAGTAGTCGCAAAATCTCTTCTCAATTTTGCATCTTCCTCAAACCGTAATTCTCATACCTCACATCTCATAGATTAAGCTGATAATCAAAACTAAGTCTAAGACTATGTTGATAACATTTTCTATTAAGATATTACAACATCCTTTTCTATCAAAGACAATTTCATTTACCTCTGAACAAGATTTTGGATTAGTTGGTTGTTCAATTGGTTTTACTAAGATCAAATGTAAAAAAAATGTCTCAATAGACTCTTTGGACAAGAAAAGATGTACTCTGTATTTCCTTATTTGAAACGTTGGCATTGGAATTTAATATTTAGAACTTTGTCTAAAGAACAATAAAATTGCAAATCATAGAATGTGACCTTGAAGTGTAAAATTAGTTATTAATATGTAATCTACATAAATATTCTTCGTCAAACAATTATATTCTTCATTCTTGTGTCTTTAGTGTGCACACGCTCTATTGACAAATATCTCAACGCTTCAGTACCCGAGTGCCACGCCTTTGGAACGTTTGTCGGTCTGTGTGCTTGAATGCTCACATCTGGCAGTAGCTTTTTGAAATACGTCAACTATTCAGAAATAAACTCATTTCAAGGACTAGAATGTCGTTTATCCAAATGCCGGTTATCCGGATGAGTACCCGACTCATAAAAAGTAAACTTAACTTGTAACTTTAATGTGAAAAACTGGACTTGGCACGTTCACTTTCTACAGATAAATAGAAAATGGCTAGAAAAGAACTGTTTTTTGACATCTATAAATAATACAAAAAAATCGATTATCCACGCTCTAGATAAATAAAATAAGACCATTGTTTTATTAGGATACACATATAGCTGAACAAGTTAATATGAATTGCAGGAAGAAACTCTCATCATTGCAATAACGGTCCCATTTTTGCACTAACAAGTTTTATTATCATTTATTTTGTAGTTTAGATTAACTGCGTACAGATAAACCTCATTTACCTCGGCATTTAAACGCATCAGTTCTTCATGGAGCAGCTTCTCCTTCTCAGACAGCTTCAAGTACCTGTTCATTAAGGGGTCGTACAAGTGGCCATCGCAGTGGCAATACGCATCCACCGGCCCCTTCACGAAGAAGTTCTTCGACTTTGTGGTAAGAGGAGGTTGGGCAGGCCTACATAAAACACGAATCTGTAGTATTTATCAGCTCACAACCCAACACATACTTAGCCGCCAATGGCTTCGCGGTCGGCCATTTAAAGTCTTTTTTGTTGTTGGTTAAGAACGTGTCCTTATCCGCCATGTCGCTAATCGTCGTCGAACTCACTGGAGATTTTGCATGTGACTCGCGTTAAAATTCTTCCTCAGAACCGCGCATACCGAATTTATGAAGTACTTGACGAAGTGGTACAACACGAAATTTTGCGTCAACCTGGTCAGAATGGCAAGATAGTCCATGATTGACGTCTCCCGCAACCGCCCCGATCACGAATAAAACAAATCCTAGTTGGCAGACTTTATTTCTAATACTTTGAAAGGCGCCTCCTACCGGAAGCCTTACACCCGTGCGCGTGCATCACGTCCCTGCGCACCATCTGCCCCCAGGTGCGAACGGTCCGCGAGTACTTGGACTGGTCTTTGTCGAACGGATTCCAATTCGCAATGGCCCTCACTATAAAATAAAGAAATCTTAGACTCGCAACTTTCACTTTAATGGACGAAAAACGTGGACTAAATACAGCTTTTAGACTAAACACTACGCTAAAGATGATTTTTAGCCGCGCAACCTCCCAGGAGGTCGTGGCTTCCCGTGAATTTTGTCCCTAATGATAATTTGGCCTAATTTAGATATTCCGTCTTGGTACTCGGTGGCTCCAGCTGTGACGCCGGAGAGCCCGCCGCCACAATTGGCACCTACAGTGAAGAAAAGATCAGAAAACTTGGACTACTGTAGAACCACAATCCAAATTGGCCTACCGCAACTTTTTCCGCCTCCCTCTCCACCTTCCCCCCGAAGGCCGCCTATTCCGCTGTCTTTCTTCGTCCCTGAAATCAACGCAGGCCGAAAAGCGATCGGCTTCTGGTTTGGTCGGCAAGGATCACCAGGCAACTTTACTGGTTCTGGACAAGGAGCGGCGCCTTCTACCCCAGCCGCTCGGAGCAGTTCGTCGTATGGTGCTGAAGGATATTCCTCTACAAACACAGATGCATTTAAAACATCAGAATCAACGTGCCTAAAATTTTAACGTACTCAAATTGCAGAAATCTACTTGGTAAGTTGTTCTGAGCCTGTCTCTGTTGATTCTAGAGATCAAATCATCCGGCGGTGCTGTCCTAAGGATCTCATAAATGAACGGATACTTTTCTTGCAACTGTAAACTGCTTGTTAGTACTTTGGGGGGTACAGTTCAATCAAAGAGGACCTTCTTTAGAAAGACGTTTGGTTGATTAAACCGCATGGTGTCCACCTCGGGACTTCTTCCAACCTTCGCTGGATACAGCTTTGGGTCGAGCAAAGGCCCCATGGGGCCTTGGCGGCTCCATGACTGCTGCTTCGTAGCACTAGGTCCTAAAACATCCGCTTCTCTAGTTGGTTTATTCAAGCAATGGCAAGGACACAGAGCTTGGTGTTGGTCCCGAAATGCCGGCTGGTACAACTTATCTGGCTCTGGTCTAATTCAAAATTAGCTCGAAAACTTGCGGGAAAGTGTGACTCACTTGTTGCCCAGGATGCGAACGTAAGGCCACAAGTAATCCTTCCGATAGGTGGTGACAAACTGGTCCATCACCATCGTGGCGGAATTTCCACAAGAATTTTGACTAGCAAGAAATCCTAATATAAATTCAGCACCAAAGACGGAATTTTGACATTGAAAGTAGTGCCAACGATTTTTCTCTTTAATGTGAAAACAAAAATCAAATAGATGTTTTGATCGTCGAAAAAGATGGTGTTCAACAGTCAACAAAATGATGCATCAATTAATAACCAGTTAGTAAATTATATTTCAGACACAGCTACTCATTAGTTTCTTTACTAACAGGATGATGTTCAAGGCAAGTACACGGGCGTGCACTATTTTCCCATGCAATTCTTCCTTCATGATTATTTCTCCCAGATCTCCAATAGCTGCACCATACTCCGACTTCCCTGTCGTCACTTTTAAAATTTCGCGGATGGGTTCTACAACGTAAAAATCATGCAGTCATTGAGCAGCAAGATTGTTGAAAACGCACCATCCGGATCAAGGTTGTTACGCGGTTTAGTTATCTTAACCTTCTCCATCGCGCGAGAGTTAATAACCAAAGGATTCCTGTAGCAGTACTTGTGGGTTGACAGAGGAATATCCACATCATTGGGAAGTCGGAACATGTTCTTCTTCCTCTGCTCCTCCTTGTACTGCTCATCCTTTTCTATAACATCCAAAACGCACTTCAAATCACTCCTTAACCATATCCGCACCTGCCTTACCCAAATCGCAGTAATCAACTTGGTATACTGTCCTCCCATCATAAATGAAGGTTTTTCCCATGACTTCGTTGTTTATGGGGGTCGTAAAGTACATTTTTGAAATCTTCGGATGATCTGGCTCGTACTGAAATTGTCGGAATGAACATTTAAGCTATTTAAGAACCACAAATCAACCTTCTTTAAGTACATATCGGCATCTTCGGTGGGAGGAATCGGCGCTGTTTTCTCACTGCTCAACTGCAGATACTTTTTGAAGCTCTGGCTTACAGGATCTTTAAATTCTTGAGGTACTCCATTTGGAAGTCGACTGCATCAAGTTTCGTCATGGATTAAATCAAATCACTTTATGAGACTCACCGTTCTGCATGCTTTGGGACGTAAATTCTTTTGTAGGTTGTCAAAAACGGATCCATAATTTTAGATGACGTGGAAAAGGCGACTGTAAAATGTCAAGTGTCAATATTATCAACTTCTCTCTCAGAATAGACAGACGGACGAATATACAGCAAAAGCAATGTTTCCGTAATTTACTTCTATGGTTTTCAAACTGCTTTTTCTTAGATCTGTGAATTTTATCAATAATGCCAACCTATAACACAAAAACCAATACTGCAAATGTCAAACGTACTAGCCGACGTTGCTTGGGATGCCACTTGTCAAAACATGGTGCAAACATTTATTTCTCGTTAAATAAATCGTTCATCGTAGCAGCAAGTGATAGTAACAAGGAGAGATGACCGGGCTGCAGGAAGTGCCGACGGACGAGCTCCTGTCCTTCCAAGATTTTCCGCCCGTCCATAACCCCAACGTGTTTTCAAACTCGAACACCACAGTTCCAGTTCTGATAGACTTGCCAAACGAAAACAAGGAGTTCGGCACTTTAGAGAGCGGGGCCGGCAACAACAAGGATTTTCTTGATGAAAATAAAGGTCAGTGTCACGACGTTCCGCTTCACCGCCTTCTATATAGATTTTGCAGATGAGGACCCGAAATCCTTCTGGACGTTGAAATATTACCAGCGATATTTTGATGTGGACACAACCGACGTAGTGGAACGGATACTGGCGTCAATTATTCCACGTAGGAACAACCTTTTTAATACGAAAATCAAACTGAAGCCAGATTTGTACGGCCCTTTCTGGATATCACTCACTTTAATATTCAGCATCGCTATAAGTGGCAACATTGCCAATTACTTTCAGAGTGTTAACGCACACTACCACTGGAAATATGATTTCCACCTTGTATCATATGCTGCAACCGCAATAGTATTATATATCAGTTTAGTCCCCTTCCTGTTCTGGGCTTTGTTGCGGTGGAGCTCTGATGTGTCCGATTTGGATGGACTTGAAGATGGATCCGTGGCGGGTCCTTTGGAATTGATCTGTATATATGGTTATTCACTGTTTATATACATTCCAGTGTCGGTACTGCTATCAATTCAGATCGGCTGGTTCCAATGGATGCTGGTCTTCATTGCAGCTCTTTTATCTGGGTCAGTCTTGGTGTTTACTTTGCTGCCAGCACTGCGGCTTTCTAGGCACAAATTCCTACTTATTCTTGGTGTGTTAAGTTTACATTTTCTGCTGGCAGCGGGCTTCATGCTGTACTTTTTCCATGCCCCTGCCAACACAATTGCCCCAATTACTACAACTAAACCGGAAGTTAAAGTAAACAACTCGACTACCTAGTTGGGAATTGATATAAATTTATTTCCTATTTATATAATGCTTACTGTACAAATATAATATAAACATTATCTGTACCGTTCCTAGATTGTTTTATTTTTATTTCTTGCAGAAATTGAATTGTAACAACAACCGCTCTCAATAACAATTGTGTCCGACATGTTAATGTTATTAAAAGTGTACCCATGTGGCCATCTCATCTACTAATAAATCAATTTATGAGTGTTAATTTCTGAAAAACTCACAATGTCGGACACTGTACAATAAAACGAAAACCCAAAGCCCCAAAGTGAGATTCGTACAAACGTACGTTTCTGGATGAAATTTTAAGTCGCGGTTATGTGATGCGCCACCGTTGCCCTTGATGAAAGGCAGCCGCAAGCACGTGAACTCTTCAGTACAAGCTACAGCAGGATCGCACTATGCTTAAAGTTACGTAGAACTCAATAAAACGCACACAAAACAAAGTATACAAGTACGGTTACAATCCAGCTCAGGGAAACCAACCATCCGCCTTAAAATAAGAAGCCTACAATAATCGCGAATAAACTCGTAAGTCATAACAAATTGGCATCAGTTGCGGTCCGACCGTGCAAGAGGTGCGGATCAAGCGATGCGGAAAGGCACCACCAAGTCTTCCTTGTGTTCGACTTTGATCTCGTTGATCGCTGCAGCTGCTCTCGTCACAGCCTGGTTGATCTACAACAATACAAGAAATTTCTTTGAGACATGTTATGTTGATACTTATTTTCACTTAAAAGACAAGAATATCGGTAGCATTTCAGTAATGTTTCACATTAAATGCTAAAGACCATCTTCTGACTTTGAGGAACAAAATCCTTCTGTTAGATATTTGGAAAGGAGCAAAGATGCAAGACAGCCCACTGTCATATTCTTTAAGGTTTTATAGCCAGGTAAAAGAAATATAATCTCAGTGCAAGCAATAGTCACTTGTTTTTAGATGAGGAACATTAAACAGACGAGATTTTTCTTAAGTAACAGGATCCCATAGTGTCACATTTGACGCATTTGGTGTAGTAGACATTTAACGTGGTCTGGTCTTAAATTGGCATATCCAAAACCTCATGTTATTTGCAATATGACATAATAAATGCTAATTTGTAGCAATTTCAAGCTTTGGAATTTAAAATAGAAACTTGATAGCTCAAGCCATGAGAAATCTATGTGCTAATTACTCTGATTAAAAAAGCTAAAGCTTTTACAGGGGAGAAAATGGATATACATGCTCTCATCGACCCAAGTATCAGTGTGGCTACATTTGCATCAAACCCAGATAATAAAACACCAACAGTAATCCTGAAGCAAAATCAATGTCGACGATGGACTACCAGAAGTATCTATTATGCAGTCCTGACTAAACTTCAAAGCGTGGTGATCCCATAGAAACCAATACTTCGAGTTATTCCTCAAGAACCTCTTTGCAATATATGTAATTGGATGGTTTAGAACAGGCAAAATTACTGATGATAGCTCTAAATTTGTCGATCTCACATGCCCCAAGAAATAATCAAGTACTTTATATTTTACATGCTGTACTTCATATTTTACATACTATGCAAAGACTGTAACATGGACGTTTCCCAAAGCAATCATTTGAGAATTTTATAAAATCTAAAATCAATTAGACTGTATTGAGACGTGGTGATTTAGTGGATAGGTCGCTAGACTACAAAACCAAGAGTTGCGGTTCGAATCCCGCTCTCGCCAATTCAATCGCTGGCATTTTTACGGCCCAGGTCGACTCAGGCTGGAATAAATGAGTACCTGGAGGTCAAACTATAGGGTAATAATAGGTGGTCGGTACGTAGGGCTAGCCACGTTACTACCCTTGTGTACCATAGGCTCTAGATTATAGCAGACCTATCCTGTTACGACCCCAAAGAGCCTTCAAGGTCTGTTACGGGAAACTATTAATTAGACTGTACTAGTTTGGTGTCTACAACTATGGGGAATACATATATAGATCTATAATTAACTAGGAATTCTCATATCATAAACTAAACAGTTTGTTCAACTAATTCACTTCTTTCTGCTTTAAAGGCATATTTACTTAAAAGCCAATATTGGTTGGCCCTCTTTTTTGCAAGTAAATATAAAATACCTTAGTACTACTGAAATTTTTAACAAAATTTTCCAGGATTATTACAATTTAGTGCCTTTCCTCATTTTGATGCTCAAAACTACTCGCTGCATTATATATAAATTTTGCTTTTTACATGATGTACCAGGAATAAACACATCTCCGACTTATCTAACAATACTTTCAGGTGTTTTTGAACAGTAAAAATAAGCAAACCGGCAAGATCGAAATTCAGTTAAATACCAAGTATATTTACGTTGGCTTATTTCCAGCTCCAGCGGTGTATCTGAGCTCACTTGATGTAACAAACGTTGAAAAAACGGCAGTTTTGACGACCTTTTGGAGAACTTCCAGTCGATGATGATTAAAAGATGCTGCTGAATTTTAACGTAATTTTTCTCAGAACTAATCCATCCAGCACATATCTAGCATCATATGTGCCTATTTTTAGTGCATGGTGAAGGTCCATAAATGACATCACCAAAAATATACTAAATCATTACTGAAATGGTGAAAATACATTTTTACAACTTTATTGTGGCTGTATGACTAATTAAATTTTAAAACAAAGATTCGAAGTCCATGATATCTGGAGAAAGATGAATATAAGGAAGTCGCACTGCAGATTGGCATCACGATCTTAATCGTAGCAAAGCTTTTCAAGTGCTGAACTGCTTGGAGACCATGCTGCGTGAGACTTATTCACTGAATCTTTGCACATTTAGTACTTGTACATTGAGAACATTATGCTTTCAAACATAGATTTTTCAAAATTCAAAATTTGATGCACATAAAGTACATGAATGGTTCTGCCATCATCAGATCAGACTTTCACAAACAATTTTCCCATCCGATAATAAATCTTACATAAGAATAACTGACACAACACATGGCAGTCAGAAAAACAATCCCCAATTCACATTTTACATATTTCTAATATCCAATTAACGCTAAGGAATTTCCAATTAAATAGCTTTAAATTTTGATTAACTATAACAGTGTAAAATTTGTTGCTAATTTTTTGAGATCTCAAATGAAACTGTTTGAATTATTCCAAATCTCTTTTAACAACAAAATTTTGTGAATTCAGTGAAACGTAATTATTTTGGCTAATATTATAGTAGTGGAACATCTAAACATCACAATCCAATAAAATCTAAAACATACTTTCTGTAGTCCATTCAACAAACAATATGTCCACAACCTATCAAATAATATAGCTAACCAAATCAAGTTTCATTTACAACTTTTTTAGAAACTTCATTATCTATCTGACTGTGTAAAGCTTGATGTTAATTATAGATCTCAAAGTAAAGCTCATGTATCACTAAGATGAAACGCTCGTTTAAATTTTCTAGATCTGTGAGCAATCAGTGGAACATCTTGCACCGTCACCTCATACTATTATGCAAAAATCATCCTTTACTAGATTTTGATAAAACTAAAAATAGTTTTGATCACTTAACACAATGCTACTCCGGTCTGCTCTTTAAGTACCTCTAATTAACTCAAAAAACTATTGAATCATCCTTGAATTACCAATATAAATATCTCAATAGCATAATTCTAGTAACATTATATCTTTGATAAATTGATTTACTCAACTATTCACAATTCATTGAGTTACACGGCTTAACAAGGAAGAAAGCCAATTCTAGTGAACACACAGCTACTACCTACACGATCCACTTGCTCAGTTGACTTTAACAATAGCTTCCAAGAAGACCAAGGCTTTAATCAACTGAAATTAAAATACCCCCAGTATTACCTCTGGCTATTAGTAAATTCAATTTTTAGCTTACTTCAAAAATTTTTATGAGCAGGATTTTTTTAATTCATAAAGACATTCTTTAAGATAGCATGATAACAAAAATATCTACAAACCATCCTTACAGCATAATTTATATCCGTTTTAGGCAGATATTAGTGTTGTGGTAAAATAACATTTGAAAAATTTCCTAGTTTGAAGGACACAATAGCCAAAAAAAGCCACAATCACTCTTTACCTTATTTAGCATTAAACAAATATGATAGCACCCACTGTCCTCCCCAATGCATGATGTTGTTTTGGGTACTAAGAAAAATTAATAATGTTATTTAAAAAAGTTATTGAACAGGTGAGATGACATTCCTATATTGCCCTTAGATTTATGTGCTTGCAAATGCAACCGCTATCCAGCTTTATTCCATTAATTTCTATGAACATCTTTGGTATATATCCGTCATCTCCTGTTTGGACATCTTTCAAAGGTGGCTAGAAGTACCTCTTTTATGTATGGCCTGTTGGAGTTTAAGCTACCACAAGCCTAATTAATTATGTTGACACTGACAATGTGTGAGAAAAAAATCTTGGTCAAGACAGGTAACAGATTATGTCAGGAGATACAGATCTATAGATAAAATTCATCGATGTATGTCATTGCATGTGACACAGCTTCTTAATAAAAGGTGATGAGAAGACCCTGTCCAGAAGCATCAACGTCCTCTTCCTATCAAGACCCCTCAGATGAAAATAGCTGTCTGCCTTCACCCGTACTTTGTTATTCATCTTGTTCAGTCTACTTTGGAGCAAACATTGAAGGAATTGAAGTGCACTAGATAATGTGTGTTGTATTCCTAATAACTAACTATGATACAATAGAAATAGAAACTATAAAAACATGAATATTTCAGTCTTGAGGCAAGATTTTGCTGATGCAGTACGTTGTTGTCGCTCTGCAACATATCTCACAATAATTTTCAATTTCTTGCAAGAAGACTTGTAAAGTTCAACCTTTAGATTCTTCATGTCGTCCAGCATTCTCCTATTGTTTAATGCCACGGAAATTTCTGGACCTCAAGGCACTGTGCTTTGACACCATCTGGCTGTATTTCTGAACACAATCTATAAAACTGACATGCTTAAGGTCTATTAGCAAGTTAAGAGTCTCAGGCAAAACTCCAAAAAACAAGAGTTCTATTTTGACAGCACATGATTGGAATCTCCTTCCCTTTGAGAACATTGCAGCTCTTGAACATATCTTTTGGGTTAATAATTGGTGCTACTCCTTTTTTTTTTGACTTTGAAGGTAGGTGTGATATTGAGGAGAAAGTTCTGTAGCACTTGCGAAAAATCCAGTTTTTGTCATTGTTTTGTGTTTATAATATTCCAGTTAGCGTCTTCTTTAATTCTAGATGGACAAAGCTGAATTTCAAATCTCGACACTAATTACTGAAAGTGACAATTTTCATCAAGAGAAGCTAAAACAAATTTGAGATGCTGAAGGCAAAGGAGCAGTGAGTTACAGAACCGTAGCAAGATGACATCCAAAGTTATCCGAACTCTGCTATGATAAGCTGAAGAAGTACCCGATATTGGTTCGATGAAAGCATGCTTTGTTCCGACAGGACAATACCAAGCTGCAAAAGACTAAGAAGAAATTAGAAAATCTAGAAGACGTCAAAGTCCTACCACACCCAGCCTACAGTATAGGTGCTGGTTATGACCTCTTTCATTCACTGGAACACTTCTTGTGCAATCATTGATTCAAAACTTTTGATGAAGTTGAAGAGTCAAGAGTACTTTGATTTAAAACTGGTGGAGTGATAGTTCAATCAGATCGGATGCTTACAGATCGGTGGAAAAAGATCGTAGAGAATGATGACCTTTATTTTGGAGAACAATTGTATTTAAACAAATTTGTTCACAAATATATAATTTTTTGCAAGTGTAACAGAACTTTCTCCTTAACCTAAAAATAATTTTGGTTCGACGTATAATCACTAAAAAAGTGCACCATCTGCAAAATTCTCTAAGTACCTGTAAAATGAGGGTAAATTATTGTACACTACCCCACTTGTTAAATTGCCTAAAATGGACGTGTACTTACTTCAACAAAGATTTGTCATTGGTATACTCATGATCTTCTATCCTTACTATAGAAACACTGTTGCAGATAACTTGCTTACTAGCTTTGTGTACTGAAGAAGATACATCAGACATATAATTTAAGATAATTATAAGTACAATAGATATGAATACTTCATTATGCAACCATCATCTCAACACTGTTCAGCTACCCCAGAAGATATGTAATCAGTAAGATGAAGAAGAATAAAGCAATTTAACATAACAAAAACATGATTAGCTGCATATCATTGTCAAATATAACTTTAATCCATTCAAGAGCATATTAATTGGACACAGGACTAATGGATATAAGTTTTGTTTTGTGACAAGATCCAAATATGTCTCCACAAAAACAATAATAAGGCAGATTTATCAGCAATCTAACAAGCATTGGTGAAACTGTTATCTTCAATAACAGCTCATGTAGTGAGGGAAGGAATATCACCTAAAGCACGATCTAAGCTGTCTTCATTCAGAATGAATGAAGAAAGCGGTGGACCAGATCAACAATATTTAACAGCAGAACGTTACATTAACAATATGCTGACATATTAAATTCAACCTTGTTGTTTATTATATATTATCAAAGGAAATTCCATTGGCATATACAATAAAGCAACCTCCAGTAATGCTAAAATCGTTTGAGAATATAAAACAGACTTTGGAATTCAACAAACAAAATAACCAACATAAAATCCTTTAAAAATCCATCACGCATCCCTAACCCCTAGAATAACAAAAACAAGCAGGCTTCATCTCCTTTGATTGTGTTGTGTGGAGCAGCATATCCTCCATTAATAATCAAAAAGTCGATCTTGTTAAAGATAATAAAAGATCGTTGAACATCATTCAACAACCCATCTCCTTATTTACAAAATATTCAAAATAATTCAATTTTTTCTTCATCAAATTCTTTATGCCCACCCAAGAGTCATTTGGTTTCCAGTCTTTTTCCTGTATTTCAATTTTCTTTTACCTATGCTTTGTATAATTTTGTTTCTGGTAAGGTTTTTCTCTTCTTTGTTACTTTTCCAATCCCTCAGTCTACCGTTCTGTTTTTGAGAAATGTTTATTTATACTATAGAGATATTACTAGAAAATCCAGTCAGCTACACTTGGCTGCTATAGGGAACGCAAGTGTTACGAACTTTCTGTAGCAATCGTTACTATTCTGTAACTATTTCTTCCGGGTTCCTCGTAAACTTCGCTGTCGCCTTGTTTCATTCTCTGCAGCTATTTCTTCCGGTGTTCTTTGAGAACGTCGTTGTCGTCTTGCTTGGTCTGCTACTTCAACTTCCTACGGAGTTCTTTCGGCACATATACGTCGCCTTGCTTCATTTATTGTTGCCCTTTCATCCACAGTCTGCTCAGTTCTTCGTTTTCTCATATAATGTTTATTTGCAAAAAAGAACAGAAAAACTAAAACAGTAAGACAAATAATTTAATTTTAATTTAAGTTTTTAAAATTGCAGTGTGCTTTAAAGATACGACGATCATTAGTCAAATTTCTGCGTGGCCCTGAACGCATTACTCTGGCAACCAATGCTTTTCACACGCATCGCGCTTTAAAGATATTAGATAAAAAACAAGCCAAAGTGTTAAGTTAGAAGTTGTTGAAAGCAGAAACTAAAATACTTGTTTGTTACTGATTCCTCCCATGTGATTGCAGAAGTTAGACAGTCAAAACTGCTCAAATTTCGTTTTTTTTTGAGTTTTTAGAAACTTAATTTAACCTGCTATATTTAACCTGTTAATATAATTCACATTATTGTCATTATTATTTTGCATATTAATAACATTGTTCATTTTTAATAATGAACAGCATCTTATAAAAAAAATGAGAGCAACTTTGGTTGCATAAACTACCACGATTATATGAGGAATCATGACTAACAGTTCTCTATAGTCACAAAGAAACAATACATAATGATAAAAAACCGCTTCCCTATCAGAAACCAGTAACAAAATAAACACTGTCTAATAAATCATTTTCTGTTTTGAATTACTGATATCATTTCATGTAGAACGTCCTGAACAAATTGATAACACTCTTTATCATGCTCCACTTCCTCTTCTGTTATTTTAAATCACAAATTCTTTATTTGTAGACTAATTTGAAACTTAAATAAAATAAGAGAACTTCAGTTAAGAAATCTTAGCTCTTTCATTTGTCTAAAGATTTTAAAAATGATAGAAACATACAAATATATTTCTTTCTTTGTTCTAATAATGTTTTTGTTTTTAACTTCCAAATGCATCATGGTTACAACTATTATACGCTCTATTGATTTAGCCAGTAAAACAACTGTAACAACTAGTAAAGAATGTAGCCTCTTAGTCTTTAAAAGGTAAAAGGAAGGATTTTAATTAATGCATACCTATTTGCGCCATTGTTTAACAGGAGTAAACCGAGAAGTGTCGCCCTTTACAAAATATATCAGATCAATATGTTTGTCAGCGTCCATGAAAAAACAGCTGCTTCATACACACGCTGCAACGACAACCCTCATATTTCAGCAACCATTCTTCGACCTGTAATTGAAGAAGTTTCGAAACATATTTGTAAATTTCCCTTTTTCATCCATCATTAGGTCCGTCCACTGGACATTGAGATGTCAAATCGTCAAAAGAGCAAATCCCAAAAAAAGTAGCCAGTCATTCCATCTCTCTTCTTCTCAATCCTCTTTTTATTATAACTTCAGGGATGTTTTGTCATCGGCAACAAAAGATCAATATCATCACATATTTATGTATATTTAACTGCAATTTTCGTCATCGTAATACACTTCCAATGACTGATACCAAAAATTTCCCAAATTATCTAACTGAAATTGTTAATTAAAAATTTGCAGAAAAGTAGTGGGAAGGAAATATAGGAAAAAATTAAAAACTGACTAATAATTAGACATGTGTAAGTACTCAATTTGGAGTTTTATGGATATATAAGTCAACACAACGATATATAGATTTTTGCTATGTATTTCTTTTCCTTTTTTTCCTTTTCCTCAATTTTTAGCATCTTCTTGCCATAGAATGATAGTGATGATCTTTGACATGATGTATGACATAAAATATTCTCTCACATACAATATATTCATGGACACATTTCCGCCTATGCGAGACAAATTAGAGAGTGAAGGAGAAAAGAAACATTCTTTAGTAAGATCCGAATTTCTAATGTCAACTTTTGTAAAATCGTAAAGGCAGCTAGATGACCTGGTGACCTTGCATCTTCTCTATTCTAAACTTCTTATTTATGAAGGGAATCTTTGGTCCTATATAATGACATGCTACATTGAAATTTGAGTTCCTGGTAAACATTTTTTCTGTGGGAAATGAATGGCATTGTTAACTGACTTTTCTATTGAATAATTAGGAAAAATTTTATCGTTATTTCTCCTGTGCACGCCAATATATTTGCAATACTAACAGTCTTCTTATAGTTGTTATATAAAGATCCTGAGTTGCTCGGTTCTTCATTGATCACATGTTTTCTGCCTATTCCAATACAATTAGGAAAGTTTACTTGGTTACAATCATTTTCCATAAAACTTCTTTGGTTTTTCCATCGTCTTGTAAAGAAAGATGGAAGAAATCGATACACAATTACAAAAAAACCAACCAGAATAATAAAACATTGTTGAGAATGATTATTTCAGAAAAGAAATCAACAGAACAAGAAGATGATGCTGAATTATAACTACATACAACCCTTTCACATTATCTCTTATGTATGTGCAACTAGTAGTAACAGAACATTACAAAAATCTGGACAAAAGGCAAAGCTCACTAAAGTTATCACGATTGATGTAATTAAAAAATATAGTTATTTCAATTTAAAAAGTGTCTAATACCTATAAAAATATACAAAAACTTTTTTGTTGTACTACAGCTTTGTACGTGTATGTGCCTAATACGAGAGTATTCTGAAAACTGTTGCTTTCTAACTGATGGGTCTGGTAATATCTCTTTAAGGCACATGAAATCAGATCATATTCTCTAACTCAATGACTATCAAGACACCCAGTAGCATATTCCTGCCCTACTATAACGACTAAAGTAACAAGTCTCAGGGACATTATTCAGTATAAAACAATGGACTATTATTGAGTTTCTAACAGTGGAGGGTTGTGCAATCATTAACATTCATTGGAAAATGGGTGATGTCTACAACAACACTTGTGTAAATGTTGGCACTGTTAAGCAAAGGGGAAAGAAAATTCCAAACTCAACAAATCTGTGATTAGGCTCAATGTGGTCAACCCTTCAAGTGTATGTAAATGAACTAATATGTGCTAATTGCTGTAGAAGAATAACACTGATGACAACTTGTTATAATGTTGAGTTTATAAGAAGTATATTGCCGCAGGATACCCCAGCCATGTGCCAAATTGTCAACTGTCAAAATACGTTGAAAAAGATGCAACATCAAAGAATTGCAAAAAAAACTAAAAGGGTTATACACGAAGGCGTAAAACATCCAAGTCGCACTTCAAAGGGTGGAAAGGTTACAAACAAGCTACAGAGAGGAGGGTACTAATGTATGTACTAATAGACACATATTGTGAAGTATTTTTCTTTCCTACAGCTCCAATGAAAGTAGTACTTTGCATTTGCACGTTTAATTTAATTATTTTCAAAAGTTTGTAAAAGTTTTTAGATTAAATCTGTAATATTAGTAAAATTACGTTTCTATTTCACAAAATCACTAAAATAGTCACTCGTTATCCTTTTTTTCCTAATTTTCTTCTTCTCTTATTCATAATTAACAATAATTACTTCGTCTTTTGATAAGTTTATGTTTCAATTGCAAAGTGTAACGATAGTAACGCCAAATATCAATCTGTACGACATTTGAAAAGTTCCGCACAATTTATTGAACTTTGCTCAAGGGCATGCCACTTACTATTTTTGTGATAGCAGTCTGCTACTGTATGTGTGTCTACCTTAATAACATCGGGGCTAGATATAAAAAATATACAGGAAATATGCTCATTCACCATAAATCTTAAAAGTATGGATTGATAGGACTTTTCTCTTCTGTGAAATATTAAATGTATTCATTAAGAAAGCTGTAGTCACTTCTAATTAGTTCTGGTAATCAGAATTTTACATGTAATCTTCTAGTGAAAGCTACTTAAATTTAACAATGACAATTTCTCTTGTAGAAACTGAATTGTAAATTAGTTTCAGCATCAGTTGGTGAAATTTTTCATATGAAGAAAAATGTTAAACTCCTTTTCTCATATAATAAAAATGAGTGTATTTAAAATTACCAAAATTTTCAAACCCATCACTATAGCAGGGTAAAAAGAGACACGAGTAATTGGAACGCCTGACTACCAAAATCTTATCCAACATTCAAAATAAGATAAGGTTACTACAGTATGATATAATGAGATAATGAAAAGAGGCAAGTTCCTAACAGGATGAGGAGTTCATTTCTCTCTACATTGCAGCTTAAAAGTTGAGATCAGTTTTATTTATATTTCAGCAGTAAGTGAATTTACCTCCCTTTATCACCTTAAAGACTTGTTTTAACATAATAATGAAGTTAAAATTAAGGATCATATAATAAATAGTTTACTATTGGAAGTAATACATAAAACACTCAGTTTGGAGGTATGCTCACCAAATTTAAATCTTCAGCATGAATAGGATCTGCAGCCAGCAGCCTTTCAGGTGCTGGTATATCCTGCAGAAGACACAATTTATTCCTAGGGGGCAATTTGTTGCTGGCGCAAGCCTGATGCAGCTTCACCGAATATTGCTTCATCCGCTCCAAGTACTCATGCTGCTGTAAGTTGTGCGAGTCGAGCGCAGCCACATCAATTACGTTCCTAAAATGAGAACGGCTCAATAATGCTCGCAAGCTTCTATCAGCTTATCATGGTGCAAAAGCAAATAAACCACCAATCACAACCTTCTTATTATGAACATTTCTAACTGCAAGGTTCGTAGTTCAAGACCACTGATTGTTTATGATTTCTCATAAATTAAAGGACACGTATTTTCTGTGTGACTCATTGTTCACAATGACAAAGCACCACTTACGTAGCAGTTTCTTGCAATATCCTATTTAATGCCGATTGCTCGTCAGTCTTCTTAGGAACAGCGTTCGAGTCGCGGCTTAAAAAATCCTCACTGAAACATAGCTTGCTGCAGTTTTCCGAGGACGCGGGCAGTAGCACTCACCTGCTAACCTGGAGTGTGTTCACGCTATTGCACACGGGGTCCACCAGGAGGTGGTTCGCTCGTTGGGCTCGCCCCCCTACGATAAGAAAATTACTCTCGTCGCATCCTGCCCGTCAAAGTTACCTGCGAGGGGCCCTCCTCCTTGCAGAAGAAGCTGTAGCAGCAGCCCATGTCGCCGACCGATTCGTGCCAGCAACTTCAGGGCGCAGACATCTACTTCCAGCTTTATCGCACTTTGTTTTGCGTTCGCTTATCTACTGCAAACATATTCGGACTTTTGACATCTCTTTGACAGCCCACTAATATTCACAGGTCTGTTTTTATCCAGCGAAATGTCCCTAACGGCGCGATCAGTCGCCAATTATCATAATGACCTGTTGATAAATTACATATCCCATATATGTGATCTGTGGTGCAGCAGTGCCGTATTCTTCCACGCATATCATGCGGTTGGGTAGAACTGACGATTTTTATGATGGTTAACTTTGATCCTTCTCATCTCGGTTTTATAATATTCCCAATTTATCGAAATCAAATATTGGTAAGTAATGTAATTTTTTAACATAGAAAATAGTGATACTACGAATGTTTGTTTAATTTTTAGGTTAGAAGCGTTTGTTTACCGCATGGCATCAAATCCCAAATTAAAAATGACGAAAGACGCAAGCTGTTCAACTAATAAGAAGGTAATTCTTGTTGTTTATTAACAGTTTTATATTAATTATTTTATTCTTTTGTAGAGAACTTCTTATGGACCATTTTATTTTGTTACATCTGATTTCTACAGGGTGTGTCCGGAAAGTAATGCAATTGTCCGAACGTGCCGCTCCCCAGGGTCGCAGCGCGTTCAGAAGGATTAGGTGGGGGACTCTTAACATTTCAAATGCAGAATTCACAGACATTACCCTGGCAAATAAAAAAATTATAAACAAATGTATAGAATGGAAAGCAGAAAAGAAGAAAATTACAGTTTATGCAAGAACATAGCCTTTAAGATTAAAGACATCCCAGAAAAGAGACTAAAAATACCAGGTGGAAAAAATCCAGATAAACTAAAAAAGGAACTCAAAAACCACAAAAAAAGTAACAACATTAGAAAAGTATACAAACAATCCAAAAAGCACGCGGAGGAACACTACAAAACACATACTATAGAAAACAGAAAAAAACAGGTATACTGGTGGAATAATGAAATAGCAGAGAAGAGGAAACTATGCTTTCTTAAAAAAAAGGAAATTAACAAGACTAAATAGATGGCAATCAACCTTGAATGAAGCAATATACTCGGGCAAGAACATACCAAAGAAATCTACAGAGCTAAAAAAGAAAGTTGGAATAATTTACTAATGAAAGTAAACGAAAACCTTTGGGGTACAGCCTACAAAATATTGACAGGGAAATCATTTAGAAAACCCAAAATAATACTTGCAGAAGAAGAAATGGAGAGGATTATAAAACAAAAAATGTATGCCAAAAACCCACAACTTAAAGGGGGAAACCAGTTTAGACCGATAAAAAATCGACTTTTTTTATTGCATAAATTGTTAATATAACTACTCAAGAATATCTGGTCAAAATTTGAAAGCAAAATTCACATTAGTTCCGATGCTATGAGAACTTAAGTGACCGCCCGTCGGTTCGGCGCCGAAGCGCGCAGACCTGGGGTAGAACTTTCTTGAACGTTTATGATATTTCGACAGAGCGTCGAGTTTGGCTAGTTCAGCTCCGGCTTTCCTACCGAGTGTTGTCAAAATGTCAGCGTATCCGAAAGGTTCTTGTGAGTTTAACGACGTGGTAGTCCACGTAAGAGATCTTTTTATGGAAATCAACACACCAGGAGTAAGTCGAGTGTCAGTGAAGATGATGGAAGTGCGAGCGCAAAAAAAAGTTTCGACTGCTACGAGTGAGAATGTGATTGTGAATCCTATACATTGTTATAGGCTCATCGAATTTTTCACAGTATTCACTGGTTTGTCGGAAATTCTTATTTGTCGAGATTGTAAACAGAAAGTGAAATTTCAAGAAGCTGGAAAACGTGGCCTTGGTTTCAAGCTTGTTGTCAATTGCCACTGTGGATCGAAACAAATCAATTCAGGTCCTTTACTCAACACTGGATTTGAGATAAATTGTAGGATTGTATTTGTCATGCGGCTCTTAGGTGTTGGCAGACAAGGACTGAATTTATTTTGTAATTACATGGACATCAGCAGTGGTATAGCTGAAGAAACTTACAACGGAATTTGCACTCACATCCACGCCGCTGCGAGAAAAGTGTATGAATTCTGCTGTAAGAAAGCTGTTGAACAAGAAAAGACCTATTCTGAATTTGAAAATATCTGGTGATCGAACATGGAAAAACGAGGATTCAAATCACTTTTGGTGTTACAACGCTCATTGGATATTACTCCGGAAAAGTCATCGATCTGGTTATACGAAGCTCTTACTGCCAATCATGTATATATTGGAAAGACAAACCGAAAAATTCAGCAGAATATCGAGCATGGAAAGACGATCATGACGCAGAAAATTGCATGAAAACACATGAAGGCTCTGCGGGAAGCATGGAGATGAAATCTGTGAAAATGATGTTCTTAAGATCGGAGGAACTACATGGTGTAAAATACGGCAATTATATCGGTGATGGAGATTCTAAAGCGTTCACAGCAATCGTTTATTTGAATCCCTACGGTGATAAACTGACAGTTGTCAAAAGTGAATGCATAGACCATGTTCAGAAAACGATGGGAACTCGGCTCTGAAACATCAGGAAAACTAAAAAACTGGGCGGAAAAGGAAAGTTGACAGAGGTTTTGGTGAAGAAGCTCAGCACGTATTATGGCAAAAAGATGGAATAATATGACAGAAATGGCCCCGTGGACAAAATTATTAATATCTAATATTAGAAGATCGCATGACAGAAAGCATGGTGAAGTAAATCATTATATAGCGAAAATTCTAAGCGGCCACGGTAGTTATAAAACATACCAAAACAATAGGCAAAATAAAAGGTGATAAATGCATATATTGCAAGAAAGAGATAGATAGCCCAGAACATATCTTTTTTAAATGCTATACAAGGCATAAAGTAAGATGGGAGACAAATAATAGGATAGATATTACATCAACCGCAGATAATAAAGTATAATAAAGACAATGCCGACATCAACAATAATATACGTGTGTGTGTGTGTGTGCGCGCGCGTGCGTGCGTGTGTGTGTGAGTGTGTGTGTGTAACTAACCTGATCAGGAAATAGAACAAGACATCACGTGTATTCCAGGAAACATCCAATCGATCACGTCATAGTCAGTACTTTATTAGTACTTAAGTTATCAAATTAGCTCATAGAATTGTAAGTTTTGATTGCTAAAAAATATATATACAAGGTGGAAAAGTCCTGGACCTGACTAACTCTCAAGTGACATCTTAAAAATCATTCCATAACCGAATATACTGAAAGTTAGACATGGGTATAAATGATACTCGGGTAATTTTCAAAAAGTCTTCTTATTTAATGTATTGATTCAGAGATGATATGTAAGACTAGATGTGTACTGATGCTTTATAGATTACAATAGGGCGTTTGATAAAGTCCACCATGATCAAGCAATAAGTATTCTTAAGCCGAAACACCTAGACCATAGAGATCTTCAGATTATATAAAAATTGTATTATAGTAGTATAAGACAAGGATGTGTATTGTCGCCACCTTCTTAAACATTTATTAAAGGAGGGACGACTGGAATAAAAGTTGATGTGACACCAATTAATAACAACAGATATATCTAATGAAACAAATAACCGCATGTAGCGAATTATATATACTAACACTTAATAGTGGAAAGATCAACCTCATGATAATATCGAAAACTGACAGAAGGAATAAAAGCCTTAATATGAAATGAAAAAACATCGAACAAGTCTAAGTAAAAGCTTGGATCTTAAACGTAACAATTAAGATAAACGAACCATTTGAAATGTAGATATACAGGAAAATCCTTAAAATATAATAGATTGTATAACAAACATGGATGTCCTAAGAAGAAAGTAAAAAGGTTAGTGGACACTATCATGAAACAACAGCTGGAATGCTTTAGATATATCACAAGAAGAAGAAGAAATGTGGGAAGGAGAAGAATATCATGGTTATGAAACCTCCGAGTAGTTCGGATACACCTCTAGCAAACTGTTTAGAGCAGCAGCTTCTAAAATTACAATAGCGATAATTATCGCTAACCTTCAACACGGAAATAGCACCTAATAAGAAGTATAGCCGTCTTGATTGGTTGAGGGGTAAAACTGCTGCAAATAAGTAACATTGCCCACCACCAGAAACTTCAAAGACACTCACCACTTTCCGGAACATATATGCCATCATCTTGAACCCACCTTTAGATGACCCCAATAAATCTAGCCGATTTCTTATTACATAGCTCTTACGTTTACTATCGCGCTCACACCGAATACACTACTTTTACTGACACACTACCACGAGCTCATTACGGCGCTTGCTGCAATTGTTTTTGAGAAAAACATCTGCGTCTGATAAACTGTCAGGCATAATGTGCAATTGTAAATTGCCAGAGCCTTTTGCCACCGAAAGCGCCGTTTAGCTGTGCGTTCGAATAAAATAACGCATATTGTTGCTAAATAAAAAGAAACTGAAAGCAGGTTCTTCATAAAAAGTGCTACAGATTTTCTTGTTTTAAATTTATCGTGTTGTACTTTGGCTTTTCATATAGCAGGAAATTAAATGAGACACAGGACCCGACAGTATTTTGAAATCAAGTGAAGAAAAAAAATGTTTATAGAAATACACTAAACAATTCTTGGTTGTTATGCGAAAATGGTCATTACAGCTTTTATGACTAGATTTGTCCTTTTGTTCTTTATTTACTTTAAATGAGACAATTTTTTTAAAAAAGTAAAAAAAATTATAACGCACTTAAATAGTCTAAGTGCAATTAATCTGTCTTCTATCTATTTATACATTTAGACAAAAAGTAAACAAAGTAACGTGGCGTTGTTCTCGGCCCTTTATTTACACGAGGAGGTCCGTGCGTAGTAAACAAAGACAGCCTATACATTTAAACGGAAAGTAAACAAAGACGACCTATATGCAATTTGCCGTGTCAGGTTCTGAGCGCTTAATTTAAACGAGGAGGTCCGTGCGTTTATGCACGCACATCAAGGCCGCTCTCGCTAATTGCAGATCGGGCCGCTGCATATCCCTTTTATGGAACAGATGCATATTAACTAACTTAATTAATAGTTCCCTATCCGTTGTAAAACAGTCATAACATCGACAATAAAAAGTTAGATTATGCAATTTCAGAATCAAAATAAACATTCTGTTACTGCGGCCAACATTAATCTAGGGTAAAATTAAAAATTACTGCAAATGTACGTAAGGAATTCGTAAAGTTAGTTGAGCCGATTTCAATTTAGGTATATCTTACGTATATGAATGGTCGCTAAATTAAATTGTTCCGCGTTTCCAATCCAGGGAAAAAGCCGATCCAATTAAAAATGTATACGTTCGCAAAAATTTGAGGAAAGGAAAATGAAAAATCGTCAGTCTAGAACCCCAAAAATACCTTTTGGGAGGCAACCCCTCGTAGAAATAAAATTTAAATTACAAGCATCATGCCAAACAAGAAAAATTGAAGGTTACAAAATCTTAAATTTTGATTGGTATTTCTTGAAATAGAACTTTTTTTTACCATAAAGCCACATTGCTTGCTACTAAACATTTTAAAGGCGCTTACCATTTTCTGGAACATCTACGCCGTCATCTCGAACTTACCTTTGATGATTTCTTACCCCGGTTACTCCAGCTGATTCTACGACGTCACCAACGCTGTTCCAAGGTTGTATTCCTCACCGGCACAACACCAAGCAGTTAGTCTGTCTCGTTATCACGATCACACGAACTGCACTACTTCTGATTACATCTCGCGAGCACATCACAACTGATCCCAACAAGCGCAGTTCCATTATTAACGGACGCGGCGTTGCGAGGTCCATGGCGTCTGCCAAAAAATGCCAACTCCTTATTCGCTGTTCTGGCGTAAGATGAACGTTGGATAAACAATTGAAAAACGTTTGCAGGAGTAGCCCAAACATTTCTTGTTTACAAATGAATGTTAATATTCTACACCCCGCGTGGGACCACGACCTGCGAACTGAGAGGTTAAAGTTCTCATACGTTCGCTCTCTCTGCCCGGTCGTTGCGCACCATCTCTGGAGCGAGGCGGTGTGGCAAGCACCGCGCCTAAGACGACCGCCATTATTACCCCTTGTTCGAGTGAACGCAGGTGCTCAATTATTTTAGTAGGCGACCCGCCAGGCATCAGAGAGCACCGGGAATTGAACCCGGGTCCGTCAACATCGCAGCCCGCCCCTCAACCACGGGACCACGCTGGCTTATATTCATGATTAAATACCTAAAATTATTATTTTGTTATTTAATTTTTCCTATTTTCGATTTTTTGCTTTAATTAAAACGCATGATTAATCAATTTAATTGAAAAGAAAATTACGGTCAATTTTACAATTAAAAATCTGGTGTGAACATCACACGACTTTCCTTATCCTATTATTATATATTATATCGGGTCCATCGTCTCGGCCCTGCCCTGCTCTCGTCTAAAAATTTGTTAATTTCAAAAAGGACGAGGCGCGAGTCCAACACTCGAAAGCTAATTAAAATAAACAGTACAAGACAATAGTTAACTCGTACTTAAAATTTTGCTACGTCACTGAAGGTAACCGTGCGAGTTCGGTCGCACGGCCTTCCCCATTATCGCCTGCTTCCTTCTAGCGGCCAAGCGCTCCGCCTTCCTTATTATAGGATAAGGAAAGTAAAAAGGGTAAAATTTCTAGCATCATCACAAACAAGAAAAATTGAAGGTCACACAATGACGTGCGAAAAAGCCATCTTAAATTTCAAAAGGAGCTTCTGTTGGCCATAAAGCAAACATTACTCGCCACCAGAAGTCTTAAAGGCACTTGGCATTTCCCGGAACATCGCCGGCAAGGCGAATCTTTAGTCAGGTACTTTACTCGCGCTAACGCTGCGACTGCGCCGGCGCCATCCCTTTTACCGGCACAACACCAAGTATTTAATTCGCACACGGCACCAAAATCACTGCCGCAGCACGCAGAATGCCCTTCCTATTGCACCTCGCGGTCCACATCACGACTAATCCCAAAGAGCGCTCTTTCAACTGTTAACAGACGCGGCTCTTGCGACGTTGCGGCGTCTGCCGCGCTTGTTTTGGCGAAGCTGCCAGAACTTAGCAATCTATATACAGGGGTTGGCCAAATAAATTGCAATTTGCACTACATTAATTATAATTACTAATTTTGGTTTTGCTTTAATTGTGGAACTTCGGTACAAAAAAAAAAGAATCAGAATTCTCAGAATTTCTTGCAGCTGCAGGGTTTGCATGCATACAGCGTGCCAAGTGGCTTGGGGTTGTTGCACCCTGGCTTCACAGGCGAGAAAAGCCTTCGCTACGATTTAAATTTTGAAACGACTTTTCATTATTAGAAGTAATGCATTATAAACTGCCGATCTAATCCTACTCTTATTGAATGTTTTAGGTACAATCTGTGTAACATCGATGACCACTCTACTGATTGTTCTGTGGGGATGCTCAGTATATTTATGTAATCCGGCCAATGACCATTCATTTCGGCTGGTGTCCGTTTTCCAAATATGTAGAAGAAAAGGCTGGGCCAGCTCAGAAGACGCTGTGGGGTCCCCTTTCAAAAGTTTACTGGGCAGCTTGTCAAGACCAGCAGCTTTATTGTGTTTGAGTACACATATTGCATCTTGGACTCATTGTCGGTAAGTGGGCTAGTGTTAACTAGTAGATGCTCTATTTGGAGTTGTATGTCCTTGTTTTCTTCATGATTGTCATTAGTACCCAGCATTTTTCGAAAGATTCTTTCCAACTTTTTATTTGTTGCTTTGGGGGTGGAATTAGTGCAACTAAATTTAATCTTACTAACGCGAGCTTGTTTTGATTTTTGTTGCTGAATTTTTTAATTATACTATATAATATTTTCTTATTACGTGCTATTCTCGGCTATTTTGTGTGTTGATCCGGATACTTCTGTTCTTTCTTGGGGATATTTTGGTATTTTTATCCAAGGAGTTGTAGAGCTGCAACTTTTTTTTATTCTCTTTATTATCTTTACTTCTAGTTTATTCTTCTTTCTATCCTTTATGGGGTCCCACGTGTCATCCAATATCCATTCCTACTTTGTTCGCCAGTGTGTGTCAGTTATTAGTTTCAAATATTCTGCCGCATCTTTCCACTCCTCTGCGTAAATATGTTCTAAGTTTGTATTCTCTTACCCAGAGGAGTGTTTTAAATCCTTCCAGTTTGCACTTGGTCTTTAGCAAAGTTTTATGTTTTTAAATTGGTGTCAGATTAATTTTAAGCACGTTTGTTACGAAATGATCTTTTGTTAACAACATTTAACACTAGGCTCTTCTATCTTGAGATATTAAGATGTGGTTTATTTGATTTTTATTTCTTCCATTTGGTGATACCCATGTAATCTTATGGATGCGCTTTTTTTAGGAAAATTGTGCTTTTGATTACTAAATTGTGAGTACTTGCAAAGATAGCATTTCGCCATTGTTGTTAAGTTGTCCCAATCCACGTTTTTCTGTTATGCTTTCTAGGTTTATGTTGTTGCCATAGACTTTGGCATTTAAATATCCCATAATGATGGATATATAGCCAATTGGCCATTATGTTCTCTGAGGACTTGTGCTAATCTAGTTGTTTTGGAGTTTCCAAGTTCATCACCATTAAATTTTAGTAATCACAATTCAGCCATATATAGTGACTGGCGTTGGGGCTGTCAATTAGCTTTGCATTAATTTCGAAACTCTGTAGTACCAAAATTTCGATAGTCAGTTTTGTTTACTTTTCCAAATAAGTATCTACGGACCATAGTTGGTGAGTGATATCATGGGGTACACTTAAAAAGAGATTTCTCTCCTAGACCTAATAGTGATGTGAGTAGCAAATCCTTATCATATGGTATATAGGCTAAGTTTTCTATGCTTCATTAGTACGGCTCTCTAATTTGGAATCAAAAAACTATCGATACACTTCTTCTACATCTTGATATTTGCCAAAGTAGCGCCCATCCAAGAAGTGAGCCATTGATCAGAACAGATAATAATTCTATGCTACCAAATCTGGACTACAGACAGGGTAGGATAACAGATTCCATATAGTTTCTCTAATTTCTACAGAGTCTGGCGCATATGCAGCAATACCCATCTTAGAATGACCACACCAAGATAGTAAAACTTCTGTCAAAGTATTGACAATAAATCTTAGCCGTGATGGCGCGACCAGACACGAAGCATAATTTTGGTTCAAAAACTCTTACATTTTACAAGAGGTTTTACAGTATGGCTTCTACTTAACCATTGAATTATGAAAACAGAGCCACTTTTTGTTATTTTTAACAATTCGTAGAAAGAATAGAAGATCTTGGAGATTGTCATTGCGTAAGACACCTTTCTACGTTGCTTTGGAATAGTCCAAACTCTTGCTCAACAACTTTAAGCAAAGCTTTTCGATCTACTATAGAAGACCATCTGAATTAAAGCCATGTTGGAAAACTGGTACAGGTAAAATTCAGATCCAGAAGTTTTTCAATGTTTTACACCTTATTGTTGATGTATTGTATTTCTTAGGGGTCCTAGGACAATGTTAGGCTTAACCTTGAGATATCGCCACAAGAAGAAAGGACATGAGACGAACATCCGGTAAGCAGAATGGCCCAAAAATATCATCGCATTAAAAGAATAGATGCCCAGGAACTATCTGTGCACGATGCTCTTTTTGCTTGGGAAGTGGTTGCATCCTGTCGGAACCAAACATCTTTCAGTTGAGGTCCAAAAATTGTTGAATCGTTTCCACATAGCTGGTCTCCAAAAAAGTAAAGTTCGGTGACTCCAATTTTACTCGTCGCACAAAAACAATGATACGTTTGGTATGGAGAGCCAAGTGTATGTACGCTTAATCGGCGTTATGTTTCCTCACACTTACAGGCAATTTTTTCAATTACGCCCAGAAAGTTCTTGTACACAACAATCTTGTAAACGAAGGTCTTATTGGAAATAAAATTTAGTACGAGAGAAAATAATCTAGAAACTGCGTTCTTTAATACGACGTATAATTTGGCAAATATTTCAATCGTTTAAACAGTTCATTTAAAGTCAAAGCTATCTACCCAAAAAACGAAGAAACTTTTATACTACACTAATACATGTATCTAAGTCATGGTGTCAAGTTAGCATTATATATCTGCATTTTTGAAGGTCAGTTAAGCTCTCATCTTTAATGCAAAGAAACGTAACTCAAAATATGCCCTTAGTAGGTGTTATATGCAGACCAAACAGGGAGATCTATAGACCTAGCCTTGTACAACTGAATAGACTGCTATCCAAGTCTAGCAGTTGCCCTTTTTATGGACAAATATTATGTTCATAACCACTTTAAGAGAAGAAGTACTCTAAATAGTACGGACAATATTGATAAGAAGAGTCTCAACATTAAGTCTCGAAAAATTGTTGTTCCAAGGATGTAAAGTATCCTTTTTTGGCCAAAGCTTCAATTGAAATCAACACCTCAAATTGTCATTGGACTATATACAAACTAATCCCTATAATAAGAACTATGTTTTTGAGGGGAAGTACAAGAGCTTTTCCGCCTAAGTATCACTGGGACAATGAGGACAACACCAACTGCGTTCCTGGTGGTCTTTTATTAGCTCACATGGTGATTTAGGAACAAGCTCTAACAAACACTTTAGGTAAGAGAAAACAGCAAATAGTACACTAATCGATATATATGCCATTTGGATCATAGAGTCTTCAACTTTGGACGTAGGCTTTTCTCAAATACCTCCTTTTGTCTCTATCTTGTACTAAACGTCTCCATTATAGTCCTCCAATTTTCATGAAATTGTCTCCCTATCTCATTTGTGGGTGGCATCTAGATTTTTTATCAAGCCATGACCTCCCTTGCTACAGTACTGCATTCCATCTATAAAACCAGACCAAGAACAAAAATCTTAATCAATATAGATACCTAAGGAAATAGAGAAGTTTAATTTATAAACAGAGAGAAATTTTAAAAAGTCACTTGGTAACCAAAAGCTCTTCCGTCTCACTTCCAATCATTAGAAGAAATTGACCTTCCACGAAAGCAGTCTCCTGGTCAAGAATGACAAAATATTCATTCAGACCTTATACATTACAGCCATAGCAATCTAAGGAAATTTTAGTTCTGCTAATAGACACTGTAGATTTCATAAGCATATGAATACATTAAAAGTCGCAAAGGAAGATTGCACATAAAGAATAAGTTTTCATTTAACGAAACTTTGGTTGGAGAGCTAGATTCCAATTATATATAACAGAAAAATGAAGAAAAACGTTAAGGTTATGAATATGAAAGTAAATGAGTGAAAAAATTCAAAATTAAAAAAACAAAGCTCGGACAGATTTTGAAGAAGAAAAACTATAGCAAATAGCAAGGTTTAAGTCATATAAGGAATATTTAAACAGTAAAAAGAAATTCGGTAACAGAGAAAAAAAGAATTTAAGAAGATAGTTAAGGGCTTAATGTAAGAGCTAATTGGAAACAAAAAGCACAAGTCAATAAAGAGATTCAAAGAAGAGATGAGGATGAATATTAAGAAAAAAATAAAGAATAGGAAAAAAGGATGGAAAACTACAAGGATGAGAAGAAGTTGAACATGGTGGGGAACGATATAAAATCACAGAAAGATTCGAAAATGTAGAGACTGTGTTTAAAGAGAAACTTTGAATAAATAATAAGAAAATACACTATTACTAACTAAAAGAGTAATAAGATCGTAACAGAAAAAATCAGTGACAATAATTTTACACAAAAAACAAATACAAAAAGTAGAAAAAAAACAAAGTGTAAAAAACAACAATAAAAAAGTTGATACCAAATAACTAGTAAGAAGCTTGCGAAAGGAGGGAGAAATTTGAGAACTTTGATGGAAAGACTTGAAATCACCGTTCAACAGAGGAAAGCTGAAAGCGATAAGCAAATCAGCCGAAATTTTTCCCGCTCCCCGTACAATGAAATGATGGGGGGGGGGAGTTAGTCGAGAATAAATCGACGTTTTCACGGAAACCTTACGTTAATAGCCCCGACTACTTCCCACCCATTTTTCCCTGGCATTTAAAAATAATGTTTATTAGTTTTTTAAGCGTTACACCAATGAAATCAATTGTAAGCCTAATTAAATAATTTATCTCATTAATGTACCTTTAAACATCTAATCATACCCTCCCCGCAAGGGAGCCAATCAGTAAAAGTATGATGGCGGCCTGACCAATGACATACGTGGGTTAAATAAAAATATTTAACTGATCTTCCTCCCTTTATTTGCTTTATTTTTATTCATTACTTTACTTTTATTTAATTTTTCTTTTAATATGATGATCTTGTCGAGTTTTGGAGGGCGTCCAGTTTTAAAGCAAGTCAAAATTTAATTTTGGATGCAGAATTCATATGCTGCAATGTCTTTATAAAGCTATTTGAAAGAGAAGTTGCACCAAAATCATCTCCAACAATTCAGCATCTATAGGACAACATTGGAGCTAAAATGCGAAATTTATCACAAGACACTACCAAAGTTGTTCTGGGAATTAGAACAAAGTCACGTACATCTAAAATCGAAGAAAATCAGTTGTTGTCTCTTATTGGCTAATTATCATTTCAAATGACCAAAAACTTTGACTCATCCTGTTTTTTTTATTTTACTTGTGTGGATTGCGTCATTATTTTATAATAAACAGTCTTTAATTTATTGTGGTCATGAAGAAATTACTTTAAAAATATTTTCACCAAGTTATTCCATATTTGTATTGTTTGTTGCATATACATCAGGATACTACCAATATTTCTTGATTTTTGTTATTTTGATGCGTTAAATGTCATTTGTTTTGTCCATTCTCTATTTTCGGTCAAATTTCTGTGTATGTTTTTTTTACAACCAACGTTACATTTTTATTTAATCAATTTGTTAAAATTATAAAATATATTTGAAGTGCATAAAGTTTAAAATTAATTTATTGAGATTGTAACGAAATGTGGGTAGCGTGGCCGAGCGGTCTAAGGCGCTGGTTTAAGGCACCAGTCTCTTCGGAGGCGTGGGTTCGAATCCCACCGCTGCCAGATTTTTATTCATTAATTTTGTTTTCTATAATTTTTATAAAATAAATAAGTACTGTAACTTGCTGTTGAGGGTAAAAAAAATTAATGTTAACCAAAAGAAATTTTGACCGCATCAAGTCTTTGAAACAACTGGAAAACAATCAGAAAGAGCATAAAGTTGTAATGAAAGATTAGAATGCCAAGGTCAACCATGACGTCACTAACCTTGAGAATACTATAGCCCAAAGATATTTATTAATCGTTGTGTAATGAATTTGGTGACTATCATATTGCTACACAAATATTGCGCACAAAACCAAAAAGACTAGACAACCATGGAGGTAACATAATCATCATTCTAGAAAAATCAGATTGAACACCATTGCGGTCAAAGAAGAGTTCAATACGCAAAATGCGAATTGGCAAAATTCTTCAAGATGAACATTTTTATTGGTACCAGAAAGGACGATTGCCTTGAGACTCAATAAGAACTCGATTCTCAATAACGAGATGTAAAATAAAATCGAAAAAAAGAAGAATGATACATCTACAAGCATTACATAAATTAAAGTACCAGGCTCGAAGTTGGAAAAAGATGAAGAAGGATCTTATGGGAAAAACGTAACGGTGAAGGTTTTAACGAAACATACGAACAACGGAACAAGTTTATTGATAACATAAACATTTTTCACGGGGCAGAAAATTTATCCAATAACCACCTACACCTAAAACTAGAAGGAACAGATAAAAAAAGGTAACCTTTTAGGATATAATAGGGTTTCTCTGACATTTCATCTTCTACAGAACTCCCGTACCATTTATTTACTGCTTTTTTGTTCATAAATCGTGAATTAGTATCACAACTGTCTTAATGGCAGTAGATTATCCAAAATAAGGTCTTTTAGATTTCAAACTGCTTTCAGCTCTATGAAAAGGAAGGTAATTAAGGTAAAAATTTGAGAGAAGAAGTTGAAACTCCAAATGTAAAGATGAGATGTTTGGGATGGACAGAAAGAATGGACTAGAAGAGAAAAACCTAAATTAATCTCAAAATTACCGAGATAAAAACTATTGCCGTAGAACATTTTAAAGTCACTAAAGTGAGAATCTTCAACTCAGACTACCTGTATGCCTTAAGAAAAAATTTCCCCACGAGTCCAATTGTCCAAGAGTGAACATCGCTAATGTACAAAAAATTGCTATTGAGGAGAAGATTAAGCTTGAAAAAGCAAACAGTCCTCAACGCGGGTATTTCTGAGAGAACAAGCTAAGGGCTTTACTGATTTATAAAAAAATGGCGTCGCCTACACCACTGCAGTTAATAGTGCACCCGGACACTACCCATAGACACTGCAAATCAGGAGGATGGAGGTAAAAATTGTTGGCCTGCAACTTTGCCTGAAAAACAAACTGAAAATTTAAGGAATTTTTTTTAAACTGCTCAAAAATCAAGAAAGTAGCCCTTCGTCCGAAAATGGCGATTTTTATACGACACTGCTAAAGTTCAGCCGCCGTGCCTATTCCTGAGTTGTTAGACTAAACAAAAATGTGAAACAATCTCTTTATTTCGAAAATGTCTGCTAGCGAGCCCAGCCATTCACGAAGAGATAGGCCTTTTTAGGCCACCACCACCATTAGAATAAGTTTTGATAACTTGAGTGCAGTAAAACCAAAAAAGATCAAGTACCAAAAATAACTTTTCTCTCCAAGTTTACCTACCTGTCTATAAAGAATTGGCATTGTTTAAAAAGAGGTATTTGACATATCTTCTCCAAGAGATTGTTTAAAGGCCTCACCAAATATTATTTTTTAAGGCCAATCCGTACCTCCACCGCCAACTATAAAGCTACAACCCGAGAATGAGCAGGACTAGAAAGGAAGAGCCACTGAGGTACAGACTGCTATTGCAATGGTAAATTGCTCTCAAAAGGTCTATTTTTGGACCTTGTGAATTAACGGGAAGACTTTACTATCAAAGAGGACATTAGTATATAATTATCACAAAATGATAAACAAAAACAAACGTAAGCGTTTACTTTATTAAAAAAAAGCCCAAAAGACTATTGTATGGACATAGAAAGATATATCTTTGGCTATTACTTTGGTAAAGAACAAAGTTTTAGTAAACATTGAGTCTGGTTCTGCTGTTTTCCTCATTTTCTTGCTCTAATAAAGAGTCTAACAGAAGGACAAAATAAGGCATCAAATAGAAAGTGACCAAGCAATTTTAAAACTTGAACTACTCAGAAATTGAAAGACATGAAGGTCAAAATAACTATCTGACCTGCAGTGATCTGACATATAGAAGAAAATATTCGTTTGTTAGGATGCACTTTTATTACAAGTGCCTTTTAATAACAGCTTCTATGTTTTAGAAAGCCTCTAAGTTTAAAACCTTGAACATTCATTAGGTGTTCTCATGCTGTAGTTGTACTGGTGTAAATAATTTTAATTATTATCTGATACATGCCATCTTTTATCCTTCACCATAAGTAATACCAACGGTGATATCACTTAGCTATTATAGGTAATAGTACCGTATTGGTTGCTGGTCTTATCAGGTTGTTGAGCCCCCCCAGTACACCATATCCTGCTAGTGCCGGATGCAGTACCAAGTACCCTTATTGCCGAGTCTCCAAACACGAACCGGAAGGTTCTAGCCTCCTTACAGTTCGACCAATTTAAGGTCCACACACCAAAGCATGCACCCGGACAGACGTGCAAGTCGAGGCTGGGAAGCTCAGATAGTGAACTATGCTCTTTATTTCACCAGGTCAGAGTACCGGAGGTGTTACGGTTCCGCTCGCCAGACCGACATTATGGCCGGTATGATTGACGGGCGGTGGGGGCATGCCGAAGCCTCCCCCGCATAAGGGCATGCTCACACGAAGGTCAACAAGTCCCACCTGTTCCTAAAAGCGGTGCCACCACCCCTAAGAGTCCAACACCATCGAGGGGGAACCGGGAAGCCGCCCCGGTTGGCTACCCCCTCCCCTTAGTCCTCGTGTCAGTAAGGTTCCCCTTACCACGTTTGACGAGTACCCGTCGAGGTCACTCTCGTGATACCTCTACCCTCTGTTACTGACTAGCGGTATCCGTTGCCCACAATTGTGGGATTGGGTAGCTCCACTAGTAGTTTTACGGGTATCACGCGCCACGGGGTAAGACGCACTACCCACTCGTGTCGGTAAACTTTCTTTACCACGTTGGACGAGCGGCCGTCGAGGTCACTTGCGTGAGCCTCTACTCTACGTCTGTTGATACTTATTGCGCCCGTTGCCCACACTATTGTGGGATAGGGTGGCTCGAAGCACCTTTACGAGTCTGCGTCGTAGAGTGAAACGCAGCCCCACTCGTGTCGGTAGAGTTTCCTCTACCACGTTGGACGAGCAGCCGTCGAGGTCGCTTGGGCGAACCTCTACCACATATCGCTACTGCTACCGGCGTCCTTTGCCCACAAGTGCGGAATCGGATGGCCTGAATAACAGTTTTAACGGGATAACGTCATGTGGTCTAACGTCTCCGTAGGCCTTGGGCCTAATCGATGTAGCAAATACTCCAGTCGATAGTACTCGTGTTGGCAGGATTTCTCCTGCCTCGTTTGACGAGTTGCCGGCGAGGTCACTTGCGTGAACCTCTACCCCACGTCATTACTACAGGCGGCATCTGTTACCCACAGATGTGGGATAGGGTAGCTCCACCCGTAGTTTTATGGGTAAACGGTGTGGGGTCTCCCGTTTACCCTCATATACTGTCGATCCATTGTTCCTTGGCCTTCCCGTCCCTTGATTAGAACTTCCCCACATACACTTTCTTAGCCCTCCTCTTGCCTTCTAGTTGTTCGAAGACTCTGGCCGATCTTCACATCACATCCTGTTAATGAAGTCCTCCCCCTCCCAAAGATCTACTATTTTTTGGTTATTCCAAACTGTAGATACTGTCGTAGAGCTGTAGGTTATCGATAAAGAGTTGGTCTACGTTGATATTCGATTAGTAACTCTTCTTAAAGATCATATTAATGGTGAAATCTGGTCTATTGTAGACTTGTTATCTAACACGCATTGATAGTCTTTCAGTACCCCTCTATGTAGAGAATTAACTCCCAGGCAATAATTTTATATATGAGCTTAACTTAGGCAATACCGAGAAGGAAAATTCTTTTATAGTTGTCTTAAAAAACAACTTTTCTTGTTGTATATGGGACATAAAATCATAAAATACTAGTACTCCAGCATTTTTTCTTTTCCCCGTATCTCCCTCATTGGTTGTTGTAACTCCAGCTGAAGTTTTTGAGATGTTCAGCAATATCTTAATCGACTATTTTGTTTCGTCCCACATAGGAGGCTCCGCTGCGGATTTGGTCTATAGTATGAAATACTATCCGTCCCCAAGCATCAATCATGCCTATTGGATTCAAGAGCTCCCTGAAATAGCCCATCCAGCTCTGTAAAATTTGTTTTTTATGGTGGTTTTGAATTATTTCTTATATATTGTCTTAAAGATTCTTGCTCTTGCTATCCTCCACGAGTTGCTTAATTTCTTATAGCCTCTTTTTTCAAGTTTCTTTCATCCTTCAGACTATTTTTTCTTTCCCAAAACTTATTCTTACTCGCCTCGATCTTTTGCTACATCTTTTTCGCCGTACCAGTTTTCTCTTTCCTTTAGTTCTAGACATCTCAACACTTTTGCTGCGGTTTTAAAAATGAGCGTTCTAGTTCTCTTCAATAGTTGTAAAATCTTTCAATCGCAAGTTTTGTGTTAGTTACCATTTATATCTCTTTACCATGTCCGCCATTTGGAGTTTCTATGTTAAGACATTTTATCGGAAAGGCATCTTTACTTTCTTCCTTCAACTTTTCCGTGGGTGCGTGTACGTACAGTAGCAAAGTAACCTTAATTCTGCAGGTACATAGCTGTTGCTCTAAATCCAGGACTGGGCGCCTCAGGTGCTTTTTCGTACTAAATGTCCCTTAATATTGTTCCTGCTATAGAAACCATAACCGTTTGAGCAAATCACGTTGGTCTTTTCCGATCTGATCTCATGTATTACTATTAGCTCAATTCGATTTTTCAATTTACTTAGTGATTTCTCATACCTTCAACTCTATAGAGACTAGCAACATTCTAGGTTTTAATGCAAATCTACACATTCTTATTCTTATACTAATCTTGTTTTATTTATCTCATCTTTCCTACTATATATTTCGTAACGCTCCCCTTTTGGCAGAGATAAAGCACTGGCTAACTTCTTATCAGACTTGTGGTATTACTCCATCAAATATGATAATAGTCTACCAAGAAGTTTTCCCCAGCCTTTAAAACTTCCTCTTTTCCCAACCAGGTAAAGAATAAGTCTCTATCTAAACCATTTTGAAGCAGAATTGACCTTTCCCTAGATTTCTTATTCGTCTGACTCTTACCCTTTGACTTGTTTCCACAGGCCCAGAAGGAATATGTTCAATAAACAGATATGTTTAATACATGTTTCTATGCCTTTCTGGCTTTCTTTAAACAAACCAGTTTTATCCGCCTTTATACGTTTGCCCTTAACTTTTTGGTAAAGAGGTTTTGCGCCTTGGCTTATCTAGGTGACATCTTAACCAAATCAACAGCAATATTTTAACTGCCTTTTTTTTAATAAACCATATAATTTGATTACAAAATTTAAAGATGTACGGAATAGAGAGGACAAAGCAGAGTAAGAAACGAAACAATTTTATTGCCTAAACATATTGCACTTTACATTTACAACTTAGGTACCATTTCATTGTGCGCTTCGTTGTTGGTCTGTTCTTAGATCACCACTTGCTCGGCGTTGCTTCACTCCTTGGACAAAGCCATTTGCAGCATGGACATTACAGCTATGGACGACAGGTCAGCCAGCACTGCTTCCACATTCTGCAGCGTTGTCACCCTCAGCAAGTTATCTCTCCTAAAAATAAGTATAATCACGGCTAGCAGTGGAATTGCCTCCAGCGAGTCGTAAGCCAGGACCAAATCCCACAGATATAGCAGCTGCTCAGGGGGCAAATGGCCGCTGAAGGCTCTCATTATCCATTTGAACACAACGCGTACTCTACAATAAAGATTATCAACTGTCGTCCAATTTTTGACCCCAATCTTACGGTGGTATGTGAATCTTCTTGAAATGGTGCCAGAGTACGGGGTCGTAACACTGCAAGAGCCTTTCGAACAGCAGACAAAGGCAGAGAATGCCCTGCGCATGGCCGCAGACTCTGTGCAGTCTAAACCAATACCGCAAGTAGAACGCTCTGACGGTGAAGTACAGCGCCACCGAGTCGTCAAACAAGTAACAAAATGGAGCCGCTGTTGAAAAAATCTTTCTTTAGGTTTCCAACGCAACTGATAAGCAAAATGATAGAAAGCTTTCATACCATACATGGTAAACCCATGAAACGGAATCACGCCGCTTGGCGGAAAGACCAGCGTGTTCTCCGGCGTCGACGGCCTCCCTTTCAGCACAACTTGCATGTACCCAGGCTTGTTGGTCAGCTGCTTCAGGATTTCAGCATCCCTCGAGAAGCACAGCAATATCTGAAAAGACCAAGCGTCAATTTCACTTCAAACTATTCCCACTTGTTTCATTACCTGATGGAGGACATCTTCAAACACGAAATACTGGTCGTCGTTCGAAGCAGTAAGGTGGATATCCTTGATGATCAGCTTGTCGATCATCAGATCATATTGGAGAACGTGAGCTTTCAGCTTCTCGTAGTATATATAATGCTAAAAACCGCTCAATTAGGATAAGGAAACATATAGCTCGCGTAAGGCTCACGCTATCTTTGACTTCTGACCCTAAAACTAGCGTCCACATCTTCTTCCTCAGGCAGGGCGGGCAGCCTTTCTTCAGATACTCCTGAGCGACCGGCGCGTGGTTGGCCGAGACTACCCTCTCGCCCAGAGCAATCCGCTCCGCTTGGAAGGCAGCGTAACTGCTGGATAAGTACCTGGTCGTGTTCATGCCCATGACGGGCTCGCCATGCGATAGTTCTGAATACAACAGTCTCTAAACAGATCGAACACTCAATACTGCAGTTGTGGTTCCGGCGAACTCACCAGTTCTGACAGGTCCTTCACCTTGAGCGGTATGTGAGAGAAGTCCCACGATGGTTCTTCACTAAAATTAATATTTTATCTGAATGTTAAACTTTATCTCTAAATTTATGCGGTATTCCAATTTATGTAAACTATTCACAATTATCTTGTGAAGGTTACAGAATCATTAACAAAAAAACAAGTGTGAAAATAGCCTATTGCATATGGTGATAAACATAATCTTAGAAAGATATAAAATTCAATTTCGGTGCGATTCAACATTCTTGAATACCTTCTAAAGTGTTCCAATAAAGGTGCGAACACTAAGATTATGGAAGAACTATCTGTAAGCCCATAAGATCTAAAGAAGAATGATCAAACTTAAGAGTGGATCAACTAGACTAAAAGATCGTTGGTAGCCTAGTAGTTAATATTGGAAAAGGTTTAGGAAAGTTTATTCATACAGAGACATAAAGTTTTGGTACAAAATCATCCGATTACCCCAGAAATTTAAACAACTGTCCAAAAAGTTATTGATCTTTAGTGGGGTTTTGACATCGTCTAATAAAAGCTATGGTTACGAACGCAACTATAAAAGGTATGGAAAAAAGAGGTACAAATTTAAAAAAAATGTAAAAAATGTAAAAATTGTAAAAAAAGGTAATTGTTCAAGTATTATATTTTTTGATGGGGTTTAAAGTACAGCCTGTTATTCACTACTGTCGAAAGCAAAAAAATTACACTATCATAAAAATGACGCTTTATATGAAAAATGACTAAATATGGTAGCTATGATTACTCTAATAATTACATTTAGAATGATTCTCATACATTCTTCAACTATCCCAATTTAAAAATATCTAGAAAGGTTAGATGACCATAACCAACAAGAATGGTCTTTCAAATATTGGTAGTATTTGATTTCATTTTTTCATACCTATTTTTTCCAAAATCTCAACAGCTAGTGCACAGGTCCTTGGTTAAGTCTAATTTCTCTAGTACACAGCTTTATCCTTCGACCATTCTTTCACTAATAACACAAAAGTTGTTCTTTCTAAAATAAATAACCTAGGGGGGAGCTGCAGTTTACGGTACATGCAGATGACAATAATCCATTATAACATGGAGAGCTAAGGTGTTTAATGCTACAATCTAAAATCGACCTTGGAATCCGAAACCAGCTTGAAGGTTAGATAGCAAAATATACCACAAGATCTCTTTTGATGTGGATTTAGCATAATAAAAAGGTGTGCAATAAATTCTTCACATAACCAAAAGTATAGGTGGAATAGTAAGAATATCTATAAATTCGGCATAATCCAAAGATAGGCAACGGGCCATTAAAGTGACTACGTGACCATTTTTGGTCTGGCCGACCCTGACCTCATAGATGCCATTTACAGTATTTATCGTTCTTTCATCGACTTCTTGAATACTAGTTTCGTCGGTTACGTCAATGAACTATTAGTAAAGTTTAATTGCATTTTAATGATTAATCTGTTCTATGTCTTGAAGCATTACAACAAGAACAAAAGTAATATGGTGGTTTTTAATTTGACCGACGCATGCACGACCAGACATCATAATGGTTGTACCACCATATATGCGTAACTTGTCACTGATTATGGTAAGAAAAGGAATATAATCTTCCATCCAACCTGTTATTATCAATTAATCATTGATAGATAGCTCCAAAACGTGGTCTAAAACTACGACTTACCATAATCTGTTGGATGGTAGACAGTGCTAAGTAGGTTATATGATCAAATATCTGTCTACTATTGTAAAGAGAAACTTGGAGAATTTTTTAGAACAGAGTATACTACCGCACTATTATTCACTATCATCACGTACCAAAAACATTTGAATGTAGTAAAAAAAGGATCTAATCGAAATACTGGTGCAGGATGTTAAAGTAAAAAAGCGTTATCACGAAAAAGTAAACTAGATACCTGTAACGGGTGTTGCAGTTTCAAACTTTCCTTCTCTTTTTAAAGAATATCAAACTTTTACTACACAAAAAAAACATTTTTAAGACCACTTAATTAGAATGATATAGTTAACTCTCATACTGTCACACTTTCAAAATGAATACTTCAAGATAGTATTGAGATATTACTTCTCTTAACTCACCGCATTAACAAATCCAGAAGAAGAATTTTAGCTTTTTGACTATTTTTTTTGAGATAGGATGAGAGAGGGTTTAGAAAGAGAGAGAGATAGAGATAGAGAAAGAGAGAAGAAGGTAGGAAGAAAGAAAGGAAAGAAGTGATAAAGAGAGAAGAAAAGATTTAAAATCACTAATACTGCAGTTTCTACTATTATCTGTTACTTATCTGTTCACTTGTTCAGAAAAAAGACTTGCCATCTTTATCAGACTAAGTAATATTTTCATCTCTAATTAGAATTGAATATCTTCATTAGACAAGAGCTTGGCAGTCCAATATAAATGTATGAAGATGTGTTTTACCATCATTACTACAAAGTCTACAAATGCAAGTTGTTATATGTCTTTTGTTATTTCCTTAATTTAAGTTCTAAGAATCTTTTCATCGCGCTTCTTTCTACCTAGTTTTGATAGGATGTACATACCCAATTATTTATCTAACTGCAGAATGTGGTTTGGTTATCCCAAATATTGATTTAGATTCAACAAACGCAGTTTTTGATTTTTTTGTTATTGTATCAGTTTTTATGCTTTGAAACTCGGATAAGAGTAAATCTACGTAGTGTATCTAAAAAGTTTGGTAAATGGTCCGATATTTCAACAAAGACGCACGAAACATTGGTGCAAGTGTATGGGATAAAAGCCTTGAACAGAAGATGTGTTTACGACTTGTTCAAATGCTTTCGCGGAGAGAAGCAAACGACTAAGAATAAGCCACATTCAGGTCGGCCAAACAGAATTCCACATATGATCGAGTACGTGCATTAAATACTGGCATGAAATTCGCGACTGTCTCGTTAACGACAGGACACTGCATGGAAGCATCCAGCCCCGTGACCTCGTGGCTATGGGTCTCACCGTCTTCAAGGACGTCCCTATGCAGCATACGATGAACTACGTATGCGAGCTGCACAGTAACCGCAACCCGGTTCTCACCTTGGGAACACCCGATGAAGCAGACGACGTCTTCTACTCCAGCATTTTATGAGTGACCATAAGAAAATCCACTCTAGCAAAGACCGCCTCCATCCAGGATTTCATCCGCTTCGCCACCAACCCCGTCCGCGCCGGATATGGACATGACTTCCTATTTTCAGAGTTAAAGAGCAGATCCGTGAGAAGCACCGGGCGCGCGTCGATCCCTGGACCTACGGACAAGTAACTGTACTGCAGGATCGCCACGAAAGTTAACACTGCCGTCGCGAAGCATCGTAACGCCGCATGGGAAAGTAAGCTGGAGGCACTCGACGTGACCAACAACATTATCTAGAGAATGGTCAACGTCCTACGGAACCGTCTTTTGCCGATTCCGCCCATCCGTGGAGAACGGGGAGTTGTCTATACAGCACAGGACAAAACTGATGCCTTCGCTGACAACCTGGAGTGTCAGTGTGACCTTAGTTACGACGACGCTAACCTTGACCACCTGGACCATTTCGACCGCTTTGTAGGTCGCCTCCAAAGGCAGGAGCCTCGGAAACACCTACATCTAACGATCTACAAAGAAGTCCTCCAAATTATTCGACGGTATCCCAAACCGAGCGCTGCAGGATCTCCCCAATAAGGCGATAGTCTGTGTACTCACCATTACCAAGGCTGTCCTCCACTTCCGCCACTTCCCCAAGCCTTGAAAGTGGCGGACGTCGTCATGCCCCTGGGAAGTTTGGCACCTTTCCCCAGAATTATCGGCCGATAAGTCTTTTGTCGACCGTGGAAAAGCTTGTGGAAGAAATAATCCACAAGCTATAGAAAACCTTGAATTGATTCTGGAGAGTCAGTTTGGATTCCGCTCCGGCCACTCTACTACCCTCCAGCTCCTTCGGGTGGTGGAGTGCATCACTGAGGGCTACACCAAAACAAATCTCCGATGTAGTCTTCCTAGATGTGGCCAAGGCCTTCGACAAGCTGTGGTATTATGGGTTAGTGTACAAGATGGTCTCCACTGCAATCTCGCTACCGGCGGTTCAACTTATCCGGTCCTTCCTTATCGGAAAAAGTTCCGAATTAAGTTCAGTAGCGTAAGGTCATATGAGAAGCGATTTCAAGCCGGCGTCCTCCAAGGCTCCGTGCTGTCCCTCATGCTCTATAACATCTACGTTCGGGACATGCCTCTATCACACTGGCCCAGTACGCAGACGATGGTGTGACAGATGGAGATTAGGCATCAACGCAGAAAAGAACTCGGTGATTCCTATTCTCCACTAAAAGACCACTTTAATGGCGAGACGACCTGGCAAATCTCAGGATCTTTGGAAAAATACCCTGGAAGAAAAAACGTCCTACCTCAGAGTTATACTGGCTAGAAAACTGACCCGGAGACCTCACATAAATAGGCCGCTCTCAAGAGTAAAAGCAGCACGATCAGTAGTCGGCGACATTTTCCACTCCGGGAGCCGATTATCGACGAACAACAAGCTGCTTTTGTACAAGACCGTCATAAAACCCATATTAACGTATGTAGCACCACTTTGAGGCTAGGCCGCAAAGACACATGTCAGTAAACTCCAGGTCATCCAGAATTGGTCCTTACGGTACGTCTTCGACGCCCTGTGGTCCGTGAGAAGCTACGATCTTCACCGAGATGCAAACCTGCATTCCGACATTCAGGGTCACGGTAATTCCACCGTCCGTAAATTCTACAATTATGAAGCGAATTTTACGGCCATCCACGCCAGGTCGTATCAAAAGGACTGAGGTTAGGGGCTGGACCCAGAAACTTCTGATTTCGCCAATGAAGTCAACGTCAACGCGACTGACTCTATGATCGATAGTGGCCGAATGGACATGATCAGAAACACGATGCCCGCCATTGTCCACAAGGATTTGGGTAGACGAAAGATCTGCTGCCAGTTCATGTCAAACAAGCTGACAGACGGACAGAAAGCAAAACAGATGGAAATATCTGAAAATTTCATTATTGTGCATGAGCAGGTCCCTTTCTGCTAACTATTGTCACAGGGAATGACTTTTGGTACGACAATCCAAGAACAGGAGACAGCAGTTCTACAATCGAATCCCAAAGTGGAATTTGCTGTCAATTTTCAGAAGCTCTATGAACGTTTCCAAAAATGTATTGTGGAGGATGGCCAGACCAGTTTAAAACTTAACTGGCAAGTAGCAATTTGGCTATACACTACCTAAATGTTCACTCAAATAAATATCTATAGCGTTTATACACCTATAATATATATGTACCTACATATAAGCAAATACATATCTGGAGTTTAGCTAGTTCCAACTTGCAACTTTGTTTTATTTTGGCACATTATACTATCGATTCTTAAGTGACTATGGTTCTCACCACATCCTCATATTTTATTTTGCGGTCGTTTTGTAATTATAAATGTTAGTTTTCGTTCATTTACAACTATTTACGAGTTAGTTTCAGGTTAGATTTGTATTCAAGATTATTCTAAAGCTTTCTGACTTACTTATTGGTCATTAAAGAGATTTGATAATATTAACTTACCCGATATCATACTTCTAGTAAATGGTACAAGAATTCGATTATGTAGTTTTCCATTTATCACATCATCTTTCCACAATGCATACAGCTTTGTAAAATTTTTCCAAGTTGTATATCAGATCCTTGACATATTCTTAAGTGTGCTAGCCTTATCTATTTGGGTCAATGAAAAGTGTGTTTTTTTGTAGCATCTTTTGACAACAACTAACATTTTCTCAGATAGAGTTGTTCTGCCATACACTATAATATCTCGCCTTTGTTTCACAATTTCTCATCGTGTCTAACACTGACTTCTGAGAGGTGTCGTGATAGATTTCTATTATGTCAAGAGAAACTTCCAGGGTTTTTCCTCCCAGTTAGGAAGTTTTCAATTTTTACCAACTGGTGAAGGGTAGTCTGGCTAATTTTTTTATTAAAATAACCCCTTAACGACGAGAAAAGTTAGCCGTGCCTTTGTCTAGGAGGTTTCTCTTTCAGATTTAGGAATAATTTAGTATGCTACCTGCTCTTTGCAAAAAAGTTACAATATGCTAAAATCCATGCTGTTTGTATGTAGCGAGGGCTACATTCTAAATGTATTGATTATTTTTTGTCTGTCAATACCAACATTCTGAACGCAATTCTTCTCGATAATGTCGAACTTCGAGTGCTCTCATGCAAAAACAACATGTTTATACTTTATCGTGGATCTGGTACAACCTTTTGCGTTGCCGGTAAAAATGATAGAACATTGCGAACAAACACATCAGTTTAAAACTGATATAATTTGTTCTATCGTCGAGTTTGTTACGGCTGAAGAATGTGGTTAAGCTCTTCTCGCATTACTTGCGCCGTTATTTACAAATGACTTGACTTATATTAAATAAATGCCTACTTTTTACTCATTTATGTGTCAAATAATGACGATCAATCACAAGAACGAATTTTAAAAGCATGCAATACCTCCAATATTTGTCACATTGAATATTACCATACCGACGACAAAGAAACTGTTGGGTAGCGGTAGCATCTGAAGAAGTGATGGAGTTCTCCAAACTTACCATTGATAAAATTAAGCGGACGGCAAATAGATCTTATCATTGAGAAAAAGCTTCCTCACGCATTCAACCTGTTCTTCCTTGCATATGCAATAATTGCAACGACCAAGCAGTTTTTCATTATAACACCATTTTGGTATCTTGAACTCACTCGTGGGCAGTTTCGACTAATACTCATAGAATGTAGAAATAGAAATATAATCGATGACACAATTGACCATCTTGTAGATGCGAAGGCTTTCACGGCCGGTGTTATGGTGCATCGTGTGGTCGGAGTTCAGAAACTCTTGACGTTTCGTCCACAACTGCGGCGGACATCTTCAGAAGAAAATTTTTCTAAAAATTAAGCGACTGACCCGTGCGTTTTCGCTTTTATACTCGTGCGAGTATGGTACGGATTGTGTCCGAGGGTCGTTGTTGACGTCACCGAGACGGTATATAACGTCATCGGACTAGCTGCTGACGTCAATCGGGCCGTCGCAGGTAATATTTCGGCATTTTCTGACGTCACTCGCTTTTAAAAGTGATAAATCAAGATTTAGGTAGATTGAATCCGTCGTCCCTGTTAAAATTATTTTTATATTTATAAATCTCCACCATCTCTCTATATAATCTCGTGTAATAATTCCTACAATTGGATAAAACTTGTGCTCGCCCGAATTCTATCTCGTGGTTAGGATTTTTTAAAGCATGTTCAGCAACTGCTGATTTATCGGGTTGATTAAGGCGTAGATGACGTTTGTGCTCCTTTATCCTAGTGCAATCGTTCGTCCCGTAGTCTCAATGTAGACTTGCTCACATGAGCAAGGTATGCAGTATACCCCTGGTGTATCCTGTGGATTTCTTGTATCGTTGATATAATGTACCTTACATCAACAAGGTTACGGACCGAATGGAAAAAATTCTCAATAAACACAAGGTGGAAACCATCTATACCACCACCACAAAGATACGGGATTTGCTTAGACCACCCAAAGATACAAACAAAAATCCCTGAAGGGGATGAAGAGATTGTAAGATCAGAATCTCTAATTGGCATCTAACAGAATAGCCTTTCTGTCAATTTTATTATTCACTACGCTTACATTATTCTTAACTGGTTCAAATTAGCTTCCAATCTTCAAAACCGCCAAAGAACGCAAAAACCAATGACTCATCTAAGATCATTTGAATTGAATTGCAAAACTTATTCTTTGTTCTATCTATAGACTTTATATCATAATATCTATCGAATCTTATATTACAGATGTATAACAAATACACTCCCCGTGGTATTGGTACCTAAGATAAGTCGATAGTATTATACGAAGTTTAGTAAATGTATTATATGGCTCGATACTTTTAGGACAGACCACGTATATCAGTTGGAAGTTTAATCAATACCTCTGCAGTGATGTTACAACGAATAATTTAGATTAATTTACAAAATTTACAAATCAAGATGTGACGTTATATCAAAACAAAAATGGAGCACAAAAATACGTCAACAGAGCTTTAATTTAACCACAATGTATACTTGCAGATCTAAAACCGCAGCGTAAAAAGCGCCAACATTTCTAAGATACTCTAAAAAGGTCATAGTAAGGTCGTCATATTGTTGAAGGCACGCATATAAAATGCTGATACGGCGAACGATATTTTGTGCGTTTCTTGGGCGACAATATAGAGACAAGTTTACCTACCTTTTCGGCTTATAGTTGGGGCCTTTTAAGTTCAAAAGCACCTCTAGGAAATCCTTGGGGGAGTAAACCGGCCTATACTTATTGATATCTAGAAAATGGAGAAAAATAAAATGTTAGCTTGTCTAGAACTACAAAACAATCGACATTTTATCATATAACTCATACCCCAGTTGACATTAGGGGAAGATTCTTTTTTTTTTGCATGCCAAAATTTTATGCCAAAGTTAATAAACACTGTTTAACGTATCTAGGAAATATCGTGTTAACAAACAGATGAACGGACAGACTAGCGAACATACGGACGGACAGACGAACAAACAGACCAACAGACAAAGAAACGAACAAACGAAGAGACAAATGAACAGGTAAAAAGACAGATGGTCATATAGATTTACAGACGAACGGACAAGAGAACAGATTCATTAAGTAGACCTTTTGACCCCCCCCCCAACCCCAATATTTAGCAAAGTTAAACAAAGAAAGAAAAGCTAACTTCATTGACAATGAGGGTTTATAGCATATGAGTAATATTATCTCTCCTCCACAGTAGATCCTTTACAATCCTAATGGTTACTGTTAAAATGGTAGACCAAAGTGGAACCAAAAAAATAACAACACCTCTATACACATCTATATAAGGTGAAATTACCAATCTTTCCGATTTCTATCCAACTGTTTGGAAAGCTTTAGAGGATAGTCGCTCCCAAATAAAAAACATACTATCAAAACCATATAGCTTTTCTCAATGTTACCAAAGAAACCATAAGCAACTCTAACGGAAGAAGGGATAAGAAGCAATAGCTTCTTGGTAGGGGGAAACTTTAGAAATCTGCTACATGTAAGACAGCAAAAAACGTTATAATAAATAAGACTCTAAAAAGATAGAATACAAAATTCTTCCTTCGACAGAGACTACAAACTTGATTTGTTGTAATTTTAAAAACTTTCTAATGTAACTAAGTACAAGTGTAGCGTTTAAAGTATTCCTTTCAATTTCGTGGCTCTTTTAAAATAGAATTTCTAAATCAGTAGAACAACAATTAATCTTCCGTCGGGCCACTTTATCAAAACAACAGAATGAAGAAAAGATTGAAACTTCGTCCAATAAATTGTAGTAACTAGTTGGTATCATAAAATTTAATTGAGGTTTTGGTTGCTAATGCGTTGGAATTACAAAATTGGCTGTAAAAAATGACGGTTTTGAAAAACACTGGAAACTTCCACCCTCATTGGACTAAAGTTAAACCGCGTCTCTCTTCTTTCTTCCTTGACTCAATTAATTAGTTGGTCCATTTTTGGTGACATTCTTCACTAACACCATGTCAACTTCTTAAGCGGATTAACCATTTCCGTTTACTAAACCAGTTGTATTGAAATTTAAATTTCTTTCATCTTATGATAGGCAAACAAAGGTTTGCTATGGTGACCACAGTCTGGTTAAGACTTCCTTTTTCTTTCCATGTGTTAGTTCATTGTCGAATTGTTGTATGATAATAAATTATTTAAGAAACTTCTCGACGCATCGAGGGGATTGGAAAAGAGTAAAAACAAGTTTGTTGTGTCTGAGACTCCGCGGGGAGACTACAAAGTGTTTCGTTTTGTAGCCACTATAAAACATCCTTACAGTTTCTTGAAGAAAACCCTCACTTTACAGACACGCGATTTTCTATTTTAAGTTATCCAAATACCAAGCGTCATGACAATGCATAAAATTAAATAATTGGATACTCAAGTGCATTAAAGTAAAATGACTTTACATTTAGGTGTATCGCATAGTACCTGCTTTACATTTAGCAAGACGGGGCTACTGTCCATAGTGACAAGGCTTTTGAATTATTTACAGTTTGCTATTTAGCAGTCTCTAATCTGTTGACTTGCAATATACTAAGACTATCCATAATCCATAGCCGATGAGTTCTTCAGAAATTTCATAAATTATGATTAGAACAAATTTAATAATTATCTCTAACAATCGTTTTGCAATTGGCGTCCAAATAATAAAAAAAAACGACTACAGAAGCTTGACTTAACAATTTAAAATAAGTCATTTTGTAGGTATAATACAGAACCAACTATCAATACCAACCTTAAAACTTATTGGCGAAATTGAGCACTTAGATGGGCCATACTTTAAAAAAGTTTAATGCACAATTAGAAGGGCCATAAAAACCTTCAAATGTATTGTAATGCGGCTTAATCTACTTCCTAAGATGAGCTGATCCAATTTTAAATTTCTCAGACATTCCAGGATTTGGCATATTCTAGGTAGAAAACCATCAGCTGAAGCATCATCATCATCATCTCTCTGGCACAGTTTCTGTAACTTTTATATTAATCTCCAAGGTAGGCATACATTCAAGTTTTTTGGATAATGATCTTGACTCATGACCTACGAAAGGTCTCACCATCATTTTATATACTATATCATCTTCTTCTTCTTTAGCTTTCCTGGCCCAATTTTGAGCATTACCCTTCTTCATTTCCTTCCATCTATCTCTATAGTGTGCTATTTTAAACCATTGTAAACCAGCACTCTCTTGATGTCATCAACCTATCTTGCTACTAGTCTTTCTCTGTTTCTTCTTCCCAATCATTGCATTATCTTGGCATTTATGATAGATGTAATCAGATATATACATAACACTAAATAAACAAAGTAATAGAAACATTGTTTTGTATGATTAGCATGAAAATAAAGATATTTGTTACTGATAGCTTTGATGAAATTGTTAACGGCAAAGTGTAGTTTACATCAAACAATTTGGACTATCAAAACAATGCTTCAGTAGTTCATCAAATGTTTTTACCATAGATGCTCTACTCTTGGTTTTCTTCACAAAATTTTTAATTCCAATTTCGCACATGTTCTGATCAATTCTATCAATAACATATCGAAATATATTTTTTAGCTCTTTGATTGTTTGTAGATTGTTGGTGCAGATTTTGGATTTTAGGTAATCTCACGGAAAGAAGCCGCATAGTGTTGCTGACCAATCCGTTTGTTGGTGCAGTGAATTATCTATTGGTTGACCTATGTGGGAGGTGCCGACATCCTGCTGGAAGCACACCTGCTCCAGATATCTCTGTTGGTTAGTTGGTTAAAAAAACTGGGTTATCATGTGACGGCAACAACCACCATTCATAGATACAGAGTTTCAGCATCAAAATCCACACCAAAAAGTAACTCATTTGGGGTGCAATTGAGTTACACGAGGATTTTCCGAACCCCAAATACGACAAAGATGATTTTTTGACTAAACTGAGAATCAACTTCATTGTGCTCTAAACATCAACTGGCGAATTATCGACGGCGCGAATGCCCAACAAGCTTAAACTCTTGCGTAATTTGAATTTTGTGGGGATGAAGGTGAACCCCGGTATCTTTCCCCCTCCGTGCACATACTTCGGAAACGTAATATCTTCCACAGATGTTTAGAGATGGCTCCAATCGATTTGACTGAAAATTACTGATAGGTTAGCGCTTTGAGTACTGAGGTTTTAAATAAATGAGGAGTTGAGAAAACTTCCAATGAAACCCATTTTTTAGAGTCTGTAGGTAGAACAACTTCTCTGTTGGGAAGATTGTTCTATTGATTAAAGCAAATGAAAAGTCTTCCAATAGTATACATTCTTTGCGTCTTAAACCGTAGGCAAGAACAATTAACAGCTTTAAAAGACCTAACCACAAGTGATTTCTTGTTACACGAAGAAGTTTACACCTTTCTGTTTAAGATAATGGTAAATGGTAGTTTTGTTCCTTTATCCACACTAATTCATTACCCAAAAGTTCTACCAATTCGCTACGTTTACCAAATATTAGACATCTTGTGGTGTTGCTCCTGAGAGACTATATGGTTCAGAGTTGAAAAAGTGTTAAGAATGGTTTACCAACGTCGTAATTGCTGAGCTCTCCCCACTTCTCCACGAGATCCTCTCGGTCCGAGCCCGAGCGCATCCGCGCCAGGTGGATACCGAGCTCGCTACACATGGAGTTGAGGGACTTGTGGATGCGCTTCTCCCACTGGATCTGCGCCTTCTTGAAGAAGGAGTCGAAGCTCGCGTAGCAGTGGCTGTCGCGGTTCTGCGAGCGCACCCAGTGGTACACGTCGTTGCGCAGCTCCGTCTCCAGGCCGCCCTCCCGCATCGACCTCGCCAGCGACTCCCGGAAGTCGTCCTGCCGCACGCTGGGCGAGGACACCAGCCTCTGAAACGTCAGCGTGAGAGCGCGCCAGCGGCCCGGCGGGGCTCACCTGGACGTCGGCGAACAGGCTGCCGTAGCTCGGGCTCTGCTGCAGGTCCTCGCAGAGCCGCAGGGCCGTGTGGTGTATGCTCTTGTCCTTCATCTCTTCCATGGCGCCGGGTCTCGCTGATCTCGAGCACTTCACATTTTAACGCTATGCCAAATTGCGAAAATCGTTACTTGGAAACGGCCAGTTTCTGGAAGACCAAGTTGCTATAGCAACACAACTTGCGCTATCGATTCGCCGCTGCCGTTCGCTGCACATCTTTTTTTATGAACAACATTGAAAGTCTCTTCAACAAACCAAACGTACATTCACATCCATAGTAAAGGGATGAATTTTTTTAACGGGACCATCTGAATATATAAAAAACAAAAAGCATCTACTATGCACCTTTGCATGTGTATATATATATATATATATATATATATATATATATATATATTAATATATACATACTAAAAAAAATTTAAAGATCAATATGAATTTGAAATGTTTTAATTAATTCACTCAAAAAAAAAGGAAAAAAGAAAAACTTTACTTCCTCCAATTTTGAGACATAACAGAGAAATCCAAGTACTTCAGTACCTTAACATTCTACCGCACTATAGTCGTGCGATAATGACCATTTTTTATTAACACATACGCGATAACTCTCCTGGTTCGTGCTTTCAAGAATAATAATAGCAGGTGCACGTTCGCTTAGAGAAATTACCTTTTTTACAAAACAAGTTTTGTTATCTCTTACCAGAACTGCATACTCTTCTTCATTAGGAAAGCTAAAAACAAGGGGTTTGCAGAAATTATCAAGATTTCCAAAATGACCTTGGGCGACCTCAAGGCTAGGACCCGCGCGCCGGGCCCCTAGCAACAATCCCCGGTCCGTGATTGGTCGCCGGGCTCGCACGCGATGCAAGTGTTTCCAGAAAAATCGACAGCTAGGAAGGTCAGCCGAGCGCTACCGACACGGAGTGCATCCCCACCCCGCTTTTCGAACGCGCCAACGACCGCATCAACAGGTAGAGACCTGCAGGGTCCGCCAACACTCTTGTCTCACCGCACTTAAGTCGCCGCCGAACTCTCCCGTAATCCCCCCGCACGCTGCGGTGTCTCATCTAATTAGAATACTTCGTAATTAGAATCTCAATTAGCGGTTTTCCCGGTTTTTCGCGCACGCCTGCAGAGCCGCCCCAGAGGTGGCGCTGGCGCGACGGTGCTTGACTTGCGCTTTTTGCAGATTGCAGTTGGTACCGGGCCTGTTGTGTATTGGAGTTGAAAGATTGTATTCTTTTCGAGGTGTTAATACGCAATCGCTAGGCAAATTAAGTGCGGGAAGGATTAGCGCACTCGTTTGAATACTATCGGCGATTGTCGATTAATAGCGCCGAGTTCTAGTGCTCGCCCATGTCGACCGCCGCGGTGGCGGCGGAACAGGCGGACGTTGGTTATGTGGCGGCCGAGGGAGCCCTAGGGGCGCCGCGCTGCGAGATGGACGAGGCCGCCGACGACGCGCCGGAGATGAACGACAGCTTCGAGGAGGCGCCGCTGGACCTGCTGGCCCCCGAGGTAGCGCTGGACGTTGACGAAGCCCCAGTCGAGTTCAAAACAGGTTTGTTGCTGCGCCGCCGCCGCTGTCCCTTGCTTATGAACTTTTGCCTGTTAACATTAGATGAGGCCGATCCAGAAGAGCTGCTTATGCCTGTAGAGCACAATGGAAATAGCGAAGAGGCTGGCGAAGTAGAACATGATGATAGCAGTAAGGAGCACGGTGATGTGGAAGTCATTGAGGGACACGAAGAAGGCGAGGGTGATTATGTGGAGTCTATCTATGAAGTCAAAGACGAGGACCAGATGGACTATGTATCGAACGATGCGGCTGAAGCCAACCAAGAGAACGAGAATCCAGACCAGATACCAGAACCACTTTCTGCGGAGGAACAACCCATGTATGATAAAATTTTTGGGCCAGGTAATGATTCTGTTTTTTTACTTTTTTAAGTACTTCTATGACTACCGATCTTAGTTTCCAATAAGCATTAGATTGTACATATTTGTATTAAAAAAAGATTAAAATCATAAATTCAGAAAATGGTAGAAAGGCTGTACCAGCTTGCGGTTAGGGTTTAAGGTACTTTAGTGCAGTCGAATGTGGGTTTGATTCTGACCTCGAGATGCTTAACGAATAGCCTGCTCAATCACTCGAAATAATATAGTTTTGCCAATGAATTGAATTTATTTAAGGTTATGATCATTTGTCAGAATTAACTATTAGAATCATTACATAGTAGATGCTATCGGTCATTCAGCTAGAAAGATAAAGAACCAAATTGGTTCTTCCTGTTATGCTATAAGGGGGCAATCTTACCTAAAATTGGTGCAACGGAATCTGGGGACCTACACTATAGCGTATGGCAACGTACCCTGGACAGGTAAGGCTGAACTCACGATGTAGTGGTGGGAAAGCAACTCGGATCGGTTTGTAATTTAGGAATTGAAATGAGCGTGCTTGGGTTTTATTTTAACCGACCTTGTATAATGGTTTTGTTATTTTTGTATTGTGTATATTTAACATTAATTGAAATTGATGCTTTGGTATTAGATAGTGCAACCTACATTATTGTGAGATATGTGCTATGGAGCATTACTATGCTGAAGAGACCTGGACAGGATTGCAAATGTTGTGCAATTCTGAAAGCTTCAGCTCTTTAGCTGTAACCTCTTACATAATACAAGAGAGTATAGATGTAATTAGAAGAATTTCAGCTCTCGGTGTTCATATAAAGGCGAATTGTATGTAGATTTTCAGCAGAAGTACCGAATTCTATTATAACGAATTGAATGCTTTCATACGAAACTTTGTTTTAAGTTATGCAAGTGACGGAACGTGATGTTTAGCCTACCTACGCTTCAAATAAACCATTGGGATTTAAAAAATTATGAATTAATTTCATATAATAATCTATATACTGAGACTTGCTAGTTATGAAAAAAAAGGTCATAATTCACATGGAGCTGCAGTTGTTTTTATGAACTCGATGAATGGGGGCTAGACCATTGTCTTAAAGTTACATTTATCTAAGAGTACCTAGATATTTAGAGATTCCAAAGAAATATTGACTTGATATTGATAAGCATACTGCCCTGAAGAATACAAATGGACATGTAAATTTTTTGGTTAGATTGTAGCATGAGGCTTGTAAATAACTAGTCTTGATTAATAGAGGTACCCGATATTTGATAAGAGCCTTTGTCTCTTATGTTGGTGGTACCTTTATATTAGTGCATTACAGAGCACTTCTACTATTTTAATAAAGTAATTGGCCCAAAGTATGGACCTCCTTTCTCTTGATGACCTCTATGGACAGGCACAATTAAGTTTAAATTTAACACCTAATCAGGAATCTTTTAATAAAATTAGATGTGCTGTTTTAGTTATTAAATCATTCATGAGGGGCCATATTTATGTATATAAGCTCTGCGTTGAATGTGGAAAGATTGTTGCATTATTCTATGTACTTGGCTTTAACAGCAACATACACTTTATTCTAATAGTGTAGCTGAGTAAGAATTGTTCCAGCGAACCAATTTAGTCTCACTTACATTCAAAAAGAGACAGGTCTGATTGTGCTGTCCAACTGAGAATGGCCAGAGAACCGTCTTCTACATCTCTGGTGACTCGGTATAAAAATCACACAACTAAATACTGGCGAAGATTGTAATGAGAATTCTGTCACTATTTAGTTCTGTTCACTTCGACTGATTTTGGAAATAATCAGACCCAAAAATATCCAAAGAATATCATTGGGTTATTCAAGCAAAATGTTGACGAGCGTTGCTTGTTCCATAAATCCTGGATGAGCCATGTACTGTTCAAGATTTCATAAACATCAAAGGCAGCAACTATTAATCTCCTGATCAACGCAAACTAAACCAAAATGCTTCACTATTTATCGCTATTAATCAGAACCTCGCTTTCTTCTAATGGTGCCAATAGCTGTACTGTGCAATTCTCATAGACATCAAATACTTGGCCAACGATGTTTAACACAACTTCAGATTTATCATGAGTGTTGTTATTAACAAGTAGTGATAAAGAATAATTCGTGTTATGATCTAGATATTATTTTTACCCACATGTGCGTGATGTATGTATTTGTTTTAGATATACACACACGATGCTTTTATCTGCAGATAAACATTTTTCACTTTAATAAGTGTAGCACTTAAGAGATTACGATACTGATTGGTCATGTAGCTCTTAGAGTTGATTGTAGCTTAACATTATCTAGACACAAAATCATTCGATCGATTGCTCAATATCAGAGTGTGGAATTTTTTTCATTATTTCCCCATTTGAGCCGAGTCTTCATGCACATGCTAAATCAAGTTTACGATGCTGATTGAACCAATCCTGTCATCTGGCTAAGAAGTGTCTTTTGGTGTTCTTTAGGATGTCTTTACATTCAAATTATGAAGCAGGCCATATCAGAGACAACCCTGTTTTATCTGCAAAGAGCAGATCCGCTTACTAGTGCTGAAAATCGAATCACTTGCATCAGTACACTTCCAAGAAATATATTGTATGTTCTTGTTTATTAAGGCATGTTTGAAGTTTGAAAACTCTTGGCGTTTCATTTAGATCTTCTAAAATTCAAATCAACCTAAACGCTTGCACTGCTCAAACTTGTGTTATGTCTCCACCCATTTGTATGGCCTTATGCCTTTACAGAATGAAAGCATAACAGACTTAGTGTGTTCTTGCAGTTATCTCTTAACATCTTCAATAGCGCTTTGTAGTTTTCAAACCTTGTTCCATGTAGGGTCTATTTTATTGGACTGAACATTCGAACCAAGTTTAGATTTGTGTGCGAGAGTATTACATGAAGAAGCAAGATGTCTCTGAAATTCCTATTAGGCCATATCTACCAGTTTGTGGACGCTGTTAATGGAAACAATCAAGAACAACCCTTGTCAATACCCTAAAACACAATTATCATAATTCTTCTTGCAAAAACAGCGGTTTTTATTTTTTTGTTTTGCAGTAATTGTGGACGGTGCCATTCTATACTTCCTTTCTTCATCTTAAACTCAAAATAGTGGGCTCCTGCCTCATTGCCTCAGTGCACCCTAGGTGTCGTAGCACTTTAACAGGTCCAAGACGATGGTTTCTGCTGCGAGATGCGCATACATTGAAATAAATAATTTCATTACTGACACTTTTTTGCTCAACTCTCGAACATCAATGCATGAATGGTAGCTCTACTTCTCCTTGCTTTGATTTTTGAATCGTTTAGTACAACACCTACTACAGAATGCAGCAGTTTTATAGACGTAAAATAATCCCTTGTGAATGTTTACCATACTTTAGTTTTTTGCTACTAAAAAATCAATAATGGCTTGCTACTTGTGATGCACAACCTTCACTTCTGTAGTATTTATTAGCTGCTACAACCCTACTACCCACCAAACTGCTATGAAATATATGTATGTATATACACACAAGGTATCCAACTTGCTAAACGTAAATTTCTGTTTTTGTGTCTTACTTTTGGAGTAACAAAAAGGAACATCATTTTTGAACTATCTTAGAACTTCAATTTGTTCCATTATGGCGTTATACTTTTTTCTGGTGGCTCCAGTTGACGTGCATTACTAAAAGGTACAAGGATTCTGGGAAGAAAGCATTAGCATTTTTAAAAGGCGACTTACAATACAATCCTAGCAGTTGCTAAATAAATCTTCATTGCTTGCTTGCTTGTAGCCCACCATTTTTTATACGAGGCGATGTGCCAAGCATCGCATCGTAAATAAATCAAATGAGGCTATTCTCATCAGGTTACCTGCTAGGCATCTGAAGCCTAGAATTAAACCCTCGTTCCTTCATTCCAAAGCCAAGCTCCTACACCGCTTAACCGCAAATTAAACACCTGTATATGCAAGGTAGGGTAAAACCCCCTCTCGTTTTTCAGTAATATACAAAATCTATTTTACAGAATAAAACTACATAATTGGACATTTTATTTCAATGTGTTTCAACTAAGTGGTGTCCTTCATTTTTGATGCACTGCTGAAATCATCTCTGAAGTTTTTCATTGCTCTTTCCAATGTGTGTTGAGGAATACGTCTCATTTCTTGTATTTTGTAGGCTTTGAGAAGGCCAAGATCCAAAGAGCAGTGTCGTTACCACGTTGAAAGATTAGGCGTCCACGAAACATATCATACAGCAAAACTCTTACTGTGTGGGTTTTCCAGTTGGAGTGCATTCAGTGTGAAAAATTGGCGAATCACTTCCATATATTAATTGAAAGTGTTAGTAACACATTGTGCCAATGATCTTTCATGGATATCTTTTAAATAAAGCCGCAAGATGAAAACACGTTCAGAAAGCTTTCTTTGCTAGACCACTACAAATTCGCTACTAAAGGACCCTCTAAGCAAAATCTGCTTCGAATAAAATCACTTCCCCTATCCTCAGATCACCTTTTGCTTCATAACCTTTCTTTGAAATTAAGAACCCATCCTGTATTATATCTGAATATTTTAAGCAGCATTTTATTAATTTATCTATAAAGTTCTTGAAGTCTTTATTAGTTCAAGGCTCTTTGTACATACATTAATCAAAATGGAAAAATGAGATTTATACAATGAACCAGCCAACTTGAGCATTTCAGCTTAAATAATTTAGGAAAGCAGTCTGAGATGGCAATTAGTACCACCAACTGTGCTTTTATTATAGTGCACATAAATCTCACATATACGGGTAAACAATTTTTTTTCCATATATGTGATGGTCAAAAGTCTTTGTTACTATCTCTTCCATTTCTAATTTTACATGTGCAAACACTTGACTCCTTCCATCCAGGCGCATGAATCCAAAATACTTTGATTTTCCTATGAGATTTGGGGATGTCTTGGTTTTGGAACTTTTTGAAAACCTTAAGATATAGAGCCAAACATAGTAGGCGCTTTTTACTTTTTAGATATTTTTAACTTTGAAATTTATTATTTTGTATTACCTTCAAAGGTTTATTATCAAGAATGTAAAACATTGAAAAATGGTAGCAGCAATAATCTGATTCTCCCAAATAATCGATTATTGCCAGATTTGTTATCACCACTAAAAAACACGTAGAAAACTCTTGTTAACCCACTGCTTCATTTTTTAACGACTTATTTTTCAAAGCCTATTGTGTAAATTAGGCCTTTCATTCCCCATAAAAAAAATTATGATTCTGTAAAGCGTTTTTACGAAAGCATTAGGATGAACTGGTTACCCTGAGATTTGTTATGATTACAGAGTTTCTAAGGATTTATGATATTGCGAAATGATCTTGTCCAAGCAATCTTTTTTGTTCCATTTTTATTCTGTATAGGACTTCCAAATGTTAGACACCTTATAGTTTTGCAATTTGTGACTTCAGTTGGTCCATGGCAGCGACTTTTCTGAATGCTGCGATAATACTAGTATTGTGCTTAACTGAGAATCATAAGTTTTGCAACATTTTCAATCAAGTGCACGACTTGAAATCAGGACTAAAGGTAACAGAATGAAATGGTCGTCATATTAATGCCGTATTTGTTTATTGGTTCAGAGATTTTCAAAATTGCCATTTCAATATTTAAAATCAGGATCAACTATAAAAGACACTCGAAGCGAACCCACATCTGATTAATGGGTGAGATTGTAACTTTGTTGATTAATAACATATTGCTACATCATTACATGACCCCATGCATCATATCGGAAAATGTTGTCTTTACATTATAAAACGCAAAAAGTCGTTGACAAGAAAAGATGAGCTATAGTTCTATTAAAATAAAAACTCTAGAAGGCCATGCTCAGCGTTTTGGCGAGATTCATGTTGCAACTGCAAGGCACCAGTGTTGGTGGAAGGTTGCTAATGCCTATAGAACGTATTTTATTTGCAATTGTTTGAAATCTTTGGACAAAAAAATAATAAAACCTTACCACATAAGCATTTATGTGGACCAATATTTTTTTAACAAGTTTATATTACTTAAATATGTTGTTGCACTGTTAGAATTTGTATTTATGAAAAGTCAGCATAAGTATCATAATTTAATTTTTTCAGGCCAGCAAGCTGTACAGTTCCTTCGAATACACTGTACAGCCTGCAATGAACATCTGGGCAGTGCCCCGCACAATCAGCACCGGAGGTACATCCACCCTTTGCTCAAGGTGACAATATGCAAGAACTGTTACGATTTCTACGGAAGTGGCGATTTTGACAAAGATGAAGACGGCAGCGAGCTGTACTGTCGCTGGTGCGGTCAGGGCGGCAACGTGCTCTGTTGTGCCCAATGCCCATATGTGTTCTGCCAGGCAAGTTACCATTGATCGCACCAGAAAGACAAACCTTGCCTAATTCTACCTTCCATCTTCCAGAGATGCATCCGGACAAACCTCGGCAAGAGAGTCCTAGCAAAAATAAAAGAAAGCGATGATTGGACTTGTTTTGCATGTAAACCTGAGCCAATATACAAACTACGCGTTATCTGCAGGGCCCTTTATGAGTACGTCCAGCAGGAAATTCAGTAAGTTTCAGTACCAACTTGTGTAACAAGATATGAAAGTAAATGCGCTTTTCAGGATAGCTGCAGAATTGAAACAGTCGGAACGCTTAAAAGTAGACAAAAGTATGTGCTGCCACAGCAAGCCGAAAATTCTCCCCATCAAGCGTAAATACTCAACGGAGCTATACAATCCATTTGATGAGGAAGAGCAATCAAAGCAGCGGATAAAAACAAATATTTTGTCACATGCATCTGTTGCTATGAAAGAGAACAAGCAAAAGCAAGCCGACTCGAGTAACTGGGAATCTCAAGCAGAGGATGAAGTCGTGTGTACTCCTGACCTGTCTATGTTAATGGATGACGATGACACACCAGCAGCAGCATCATCACCGCCACCCACTTCACCATCTCCAGAACCTTCGTTTAGTGTACTGCATCCTAGTGTGGCATACAAAAAAGCAGATAAGGATTCCGACGTACAATTTGTCAGTCAAACCAAAATAGTTGGTGGGAAAAACAAAGTTCTGCCTGTGCAAACTATTAATCGCAACTTCAAACTGCCAGCTTTGTTGAAATCAAAGCCCATCTTGCTTAATCGGGTACAAGCACCAAACAAAGGTCAAGCTTCAGCTCCGTCAACCTTCACAGGTGTTGTGAAAGTATGCCAACCTAGTGGAAATACAGTTGGTAAAACAACATTTAAGCTCGTGCCTGGTATGCGGTATGATTGGTTTGATAAGGCTGCACAGGTCACAGCTCGCGTCAATCAGAACTTGACGTCACGAATTTGTTCACTATTCAAGGCACAGAGCAACATGGCATCTTTGGAGGAATTGGCAAGTATCCACAACAACCTTCAAGAAATTCTCAGCAATTCCATCCATTCCCTGCTGCAAATCCGAAAGAATCTACGAAATGATTTTCTTATCAGTTTGAAGAAAATGAAGGCATCCCTTAATCAAGAGCAAGCGACACAAGCTAGTGCTGATGATGACGTGATTATTGTAGATTCAAATACACCAACAATTAAGAGTGATCAAAATGATAAGGGTGGAGGAAGCAAACATGGCTACATTAAGGTTAAACCTGTATCAGAATTGCTTGCATCTTCTTCAATCATTACTGTGCCTGATGACACTGCTCCTAGTAATAACAAAATGCTGGTGTTAAATACCAATCCTGCAATATTATCTGGAGGTAATATTGTAATTGCTTCTGCACCAGCCTCTGAAGTAGAATTGGTTAAGTCAGATGTTATTTTAAATGGCGAAATTACTTCAAACACTAATGAATATGTGAATTCTACATCTGAAAATATTGACAAAGCATTACCGCAGGAATCAGAAGTGTGTAACTCTGAAATAGAAAACTTGGTTGGATTAGACACAATTATAAACGAGAATATGAAGTACAAGGTAGCTGATACACCCCCTGATGTCTTGAGACGTATGTTGTCTGTCCAGGTATGTCTTGAAACGAACTTTGGTTCAAAAACTCTCCGAGAGATGCCACTAAAAGGCTACACACCTTTAGAATTTGAACTGTCTCATCTACAGGAGGAAGGGTTAGAGCAGACGCCCTCTCCAAGCAATTCTGTTCCTGAACCCGAAGAAGAAACTCTCCAGACTTTTGACAATACTCAGAGCAATGACATGGAGGACGCTTCTAGTCCACTTCTTGATTCGCGTGATACGAGCTTGGAGGATGGAGTGGAAGGCGAGGGTGCAACTCAACTAGAAAGTGAGCCTGAGGAGAGCCTGCAAGATCCTCCAGCTACTGATTCGGGGATAGACGTCGATGGCGACCACAGTTTAAGTAACGGCATTGCAAGTTGCCAAGCGGTGTAGTGCAATGAGCAGCGAGTTTTAAAAGACTGGTTATAATATTTTTTTTACACTTTAGTGATTAATTAGCTAGGGTAGGACACATTTGTGATGTACTATTTAAAGAATAAACTAACTACATCTCAAGAAGGGAGTTTCGATGATGGATGTGAACAAAGCAGTGGTTTCGAGATAGATAATATTGTTAAGTTTGTTTACATCTTTTATCTTCGCTCCGCAAATGACCTGTAGGTGTTTCAAAGTACCTAACTAATCTATACTATTACTGTATTTCTGATGTATGTAGGTACAGTTAGATTATTTATACAGATTTTTACGTTTTGCGGTCGTTAATCCAAATTTCATGTGAATGTTTGGTCATAGTTTGTTGCTTGGAGGAGGTAACGAATTTTATTAGTGCAGAAATTAAAAGTTATTTTTCATATTGCTTTATTGAATATTCATGCGCGAGTTTGTTGTTCACCTGATATGGACGCTGTAGAGTTTCTAATAAATGATAGAAGTTTCAGTTTAGTGCATATGTTGAACAACCAACTCGAGTACCCATTTCATCTTAATTTCCCAGAGTTAAGATACAAGTCAGTTTGCCATAGAATAATATGTAAGTAGGCTGGTTCATAACATTTCAAATACAAAATTTGTTTCCTGATCTGCTTTGTGTGCTTATTATAAAATTAGCAAAGAAGTTGATAAATGTCTAATATGGATTACAAAGTTGAGAAATTCTTTTTAACCATCAAACTAGAAGTTCTAAGTGTTTGTGCCTGTATTGTAGTTATATAAGAAGAAGAAAAGGAAGTAAAGTTGAATCTAGTCATCTAGCTGCTCTATAACTGAAACGCCTGTACACCAAGTAAAACATCTTTGGTTTTATCGGCAACAGAAGCAATTCTTAAGATACCCTACAAGCTCAATGAAATGTTGATCTGGCGAAACAATATTTCGCTAATAGACAAAGATGGCGTGAATGTTAACGGCCTTCATGCGGGAAGAGCAATGCGGTATAGCCCATCATTGTAGGTAAAACGAAAAGGCCAAGTAAAACTTATAAATGTAACAGCAGCATCTCCAAAAGAGAGATTTCTTGAAACTTTCTTTAACGAGACATGTTGGATTGGGAGTTCTTTGTTACAGCTGTTGAGCAGATACTTCAGGACAACAGGTAGATTCTTTTGTGATTTTTAGTGAAGCAATTTAACATTTAATATAGCACATCCCAAACTGAAATTTACTTGCCTGTGCATTCAGGGTATCGAAGAATCTGATGTACGATGGGAACAATATTACACTTAGCTCACCATGCATTATACTGAAAAAGGTTTTGGAAAATTTAGTGACACTTTATGCATCGGAAACAAATCCAGTTAGTATGGAAACATTTCGGTTGTTGCACTCAAAAAAAGACCTTATGATTTTGGGACATCAGTGGTGTTTTTTATTAGAATAGCTGTCAACCTGTGCTAAAATGAAAAGTTATTTGTGTTCATTAAACATTTCTTAATAGCTCAATAAAGATGCTCATTCACGTACTACAGCTTCTGTTCGAAAAATTCAACTGAGAGGTGCTTCCACACCCACCATTTAGTCGAACCTCACACCTTCAGACTGTTTGAACCAATGAAGAAATCCCTGTGGAGTTTGTGCTTTAGATCTGAAGAAGTGAAATCGCCCGTTGGCGTGATGGCATGTAGTTCAAGAAGAATAAAGGAGTTATAAGTGAAGAAGCTCTACTTAACGGTTTATTTTAAAAAATAGCAAGTGGATTAAGTTAAATGACAACTGAATTAATAGATTCAAGAAACGCCACAATATTGTGGCTAGTAGTTTTGGTGATTGGACAACTAAAGTATAACTATAGTTATCAAGAAGAGTCAATTCAAAGGTTGCAACCAAAGCTTATTTTTTTCCTTTCTCATTTTCACATATCTGCCCTATCACTCAAACTTTTCCAGCAACCATTCCATGGATGTTTGTCCTGCATTAGCATAGTATTGCTATTTCACATTGAAGCCGTCTGTGAACCTGGTTACAAGCGCCTATGCGCGAGAAACTCGATTATTCGCCCCTTTGGAGTAGTGCTCGAGTCAAGTTGCCACAACTACTTTAACAACAAGCCCACAAAACGACTTCTTGAGTAGCTGCATGTAAGCTGTGTAGGTAAGTGAAAAGGCTTGCTTTATCTCTTATCCTCCTTTTGTGTACCCCCTCCCGTGATAGAACAAAGTTGTTAATAAACATTTTTCAAAGACATGTATGAAACCTCTTTGTGAAATATTCAAGCGGAAGGATTTGGATGACAAAGTTTATTTGAAGAGGTGAAGTCTCACTTCTCGCTACTTTGCGTATGCATATTTTTTGCATCAGCTTGGTATTTCTGGCAAAATATGGAGCTTTAGATATCTGAAAATTAAAAACCCCTGAATAGTTCATGGAAAGGCCCATGTGAGTTGTCCTGGAAATAATAGTGTATGTTAATTGTTTTAGTTTTCTAACTATGTATGTTGCAGCCTCATTGTTTGCTTTCTATGCATTCATTTATTATAATGTCTTTATTTGAGAACAGTTGACAAAGAGAATCTGAAATGCTCCTAAGTCAAATATAAATGATGTATTGTATAAGAAAGCTATCTATTTATTTTATTTATTTGAGATCTATCTATGGAAGGAAACAACTACTCCAAGTAGACCTCGCAGACACAACTTAGTTCTCCGAAGTTGTAGAAATTCTTTTAATCTCACATGCACAGTCTGTAAGCAATTGGAGATTCTTGTAAAGGCTTTGTCTGAAAAAGTAAGCCGTTTTCGCGTGATTTATTTAAAGTAGTTACATTTTTTGCAGTTTGTAATTTGTAGTATAAGGTTGCTCTGTAAAGTACCATATAAGTGATACTTCACTATTCCCAGGTATTCACCTTAACAAAGAAATAAGCATATTTAAAGCTGTAATGGAAATAATACTCTCCCGCAGTCTTCCATTTGAGAGACTTATTTAACATGTAGCAGTGGAACATTTCTTTATCGCCCTATTTAGTTCGTTTATAAAATGACAATGTTATAATTCCAAGCATTTAGTGCACGGAAATTACCGATATTCCCAAGCTAATCAGATTGTCCTCAACTAAATCTTTCTGAAAATCATCTTTGTATTACTGTTTTTAGAAGGTTCTTCCATGGAAGATATGCTACCTGTTACTATCATATAATACCTAACAAATTAGAAACTTAAATACTCATGAAACGCACGTTTTTTTTAATTCTGATCACTACTATATGCCCCAGAGCAGAACCCTCGAAGTTTGCAGCCTTTTATCTTAATTTCTTGCAGAAAGACTTTAAAGACCAACAGTACTCTCTTTTTCATACTTCAACAACAGTAAAGTTCTCTTAGACCTTTCCACACTCCTTGTTTGGGATTTTAATTTTTGCCAAGGACCATGTACATACACTTACAACTATATCCAAAAAATTCATCTCAATATTGTTAATTTAAAAGAAACTATTTGTCAATACTTTGAACACTTAAAGATTATTTTCTTGCAGGTAGCATTGCTCGTAGAGTTTCAGCAGCTACAGCAAGCATTTTGTTGTTTGTAAGTTTCCTTTTCTTGGGAGCGCCATGAAAATCTATAGTATCATTAAAGGCACAAATTATAAAACCCAGTATAACCATGCTAGTTTGGTAAGCATGAGATGAGATTTAACTGAGATCCTTACCTGCTGGTAATAAAAATGATGTGTCTAAGTGGCCTTCAGAAACCATTAGGAAGTTATTTTAATCAAACTCGTTCAAACTTTATTTTTAAGTAAAGAAGTACTAGAAAAGTAAAATCTTCTCTATCTTCTAATTATTGTAATAAATCCCTTGTGTCATCTTTAAAGAATCAAAAATTCTGTTTAATCGTATGCGACATGACGGGTGCATATTTGTAGTTCTTGGCTAAACAATGGTGTAGAGATCTTTTTATTATGCCAATACTGTGTACTCCACTGACAACAGCAAATAATCATCCTCTAACAATTTTAAATTCACATTAATACTGCTCCAAATGTTGCATCTTTAGGTGACCACATCGTCATCTAGAAAACAAGAATATTCCTAACAAATGGAATTATAAGAAACACACCGTTCGCAAAATTGGTGCTCAAAAATACAGAATTAAAAAAAAAGTTTTTTTGCTGAATAACAGTCATGGTAGAAAGGCAGTGAAACATTTTCTATAATTAAAGGTCAATTATGAGTTTTATTGATTTTGATATTCGTAACTTATTCTAAATTATTCTTTAGAGCTGGATGTAGTTGTATTTGTTTTACAATGTAGAACGGGATTAAGAGATAGTGACAATACCTAGCCACCTAAATACCAACCTCAACTGTACGTAGTGCTGTCTGCTAGATAACTAACGTGGTTCTGGTAACCCAGCATGGGGGAGGGGCACAACCCAATACGAATCCTCCCGAGGTAATGGGGCCCACCCATAAGTTGGTAAAGAGGATTCAGAGTGCAAATACAAGCCTCAGATCATAAAAAATGAATATGAGAATAGGAACATAGAATGTCAAAATCTTGAAAGGAAAAGATAAGGAGATAGTTAAGAAATAACCAAATACAGAATACAACTATTGGGAATAAGCGAGGATGGCCTTAGACTGAGGATATACACTAAGATATTCAGGAGAAGAAAAGAGACCAAGAGCAAAAGAGGGAGTGGGAATACTAATACCCCAAGAGCTAGATGAAAGACTAACAAACTGGGAAGCAATAAGTCCAAGAATCACAAGAATGGTAGAATGAACCATCTTAAAAAAATCAAGAATAGCAATTAAGTATACACTAATAGTAGGGGATTGGAATTCCAAAATAGAAAGCATGGGATAATGGGAGAAGAATAAATTTTAATTGAAAATGGAAAGAGAATGTTAGAGTTTTGCGTAGAAAACTAGGTGCTCATAGCAAACACCTATTACAAACACAAAATAACACTCGAAGCAGAAGGGGAAAAAGTAAAAAGCATCATAAATTACATCACATAGCTCAGCACAGGTTGGTTATAAAAGAAATACCATTTCAGACTTGAAAAAAAAGCAAAAACATAAATCATATGAAAGAATACAAGTACGAAATCTGAATGAAGAACTGGACAGAGCAGAACTAGCAACAGAGCAAAATGTAGATCTAAAATAAATATTTTGAAACAAATATTACAAATAGCTGGGGAAGACGACAAAAGTAAAAAGAAAAGAACAAGATAGTGAACTAATACAGATAAAGAAAATAAAAAACGAGCCTGGAAGAGATACCAAGAGACAAAAAGAAAAGATAAACAAACATATATACAAAGAAGTGAATCAAAAGTAGCACTACAAAAGGCAAACGCAGTTACTTGAGAAAATCAATTTCAGGACAACAGAAGACATTTCTGAGAAACTAAAAAAATTATGAGGGAATTATGGCAAAAAAATAAAAAGTATTAAAAATACAGAAAACATACTGTATCCGAAGAAAATAAAATTCTCAATATCATAGAAAGAGCTAAACTGCAGCTATACATATTCCAACACTAATATACGTATCTGACAGCTGCACTGTGCAAGAAAAACAAAAACAAAAGCAATGACGATGAGCTTTATAAGAACAATGGTGGGAAAAACGCAAGAGACAAGGTGAGGAACAACATAATAAGTGAAGAATCAGAAGTACACACTAACAGAAACTATAGAGAGAAGACTAATGGTAAAAGACCAAAAATGGAATAGGAAAAATGGCAGGGAGTAGAAGAAAGAACACCAAACAGCTAAGAACAGGGAAAGCTACTGAAAATGGGCCCAGGACCATATTCCATAGAGCAAGGAATTAAAACGAGAAAAAAGAATTTTGGAACAAATGACCCTGAATCAGCCATGCTCATCTGAAACTTCCTAGTGAGTTGCATATTGTGGCCTATTAATTCAGTGGAAGATTATACAGCTGAGTAGCAATGGAATATAACTGATTTTAGTTATAGTGCAGTCCTTTATGATTTAGCATACCTTGAGAGAGCTATAAAGTTTCAGGTATCAAAATAGCCTTGAGATAGATGTGAACAAGTTGATACTGCAAGAAGTTGAATTATGAATAGCCGAGAATATTCAGTAATCAAAGGTAGAATAAGAAAACAAGACGTAAATACATTTTTTTTGAAGTAAACCAGCTTTTAGTAAAAATGAAAATTTTATGTTTAGGGAATTTACACACAACTCAATTGCTGAATGTTCTCAACTTTTATATTCATCATTAAAGAATGGTGCCGCCATGACATCTAACAATCATTATCTATACATTAAGCAATTTTCATAAATCTGAAAAAATAACTATTAGTTATCAAATCAATTTGTAAATGAATTTGACTACCTCCAAAGCTTCCTTTATGATACTCCTTGCCGTTATAATCCTTGGAAGTGTATTCAAAAATATTCGTTTAAGTTCGTAACTTGAACTCCATTCAAAAATCAGTTAGCGACAGCAACATCTTACAAACGTTTTATTTATAAAACAAGAACAAAGCCACTATATATGAATATAAAAAAAAATTAAAAGCTAGTGTATTTAAAATACATAAATTACTAGAGTTGGTGAGTTTAAAGCTGCACAATTAACTGGAGTTTGCCCATTAAAAATACGAATTAAAGATGTAAATTACTTCCGTAAACTATAAATACACTCTCTTATGACTGGCGGGACAACTAATATTTGAACTGTCCCTTCTTAGCCCTCCCGTTGTGATAAACTCGGAGCGGGGAGTAGGTTCCATTCCCGTTCACACCTAAAATAAAACGTGCAGGAAATGGTGTGCTGAACGTTGGCGGAAACTCACTTTGTATAAGCGCAGGAGTCGGGCGCTCCACTTCTGCAAGTGGAGCGGCGTATTTGGGCTTTAAGTAGAAGTGGTAGACCACAAAGTACAGTATTGCAAGCACGGCTGCAGCCACCGCAAATCCCTCATAAACTTCTACTACATTTTGGGGGGTTCTGGGGAAGGCTAGGCCTCCCAGTGCAGTACCAATAAGTCTCCCTGAAAAGTAACGATAGGTAATTTTTACATAACTCAAATAGTCATTATTACTAACCTAGGCAGAAATGAGCTATGACTGGCAGTGCTTGACCGGTTGCTGTGAACCTTCGTGGCACCAAGTGTCTGAGATACAAAACTGCTGTAACCCACATCACATGCAGGGTGAAGATTTCCAGTGCCTCACACAGCAGCAGCAACCAGGGGCATTGGATGCACGATAGTGCTGGAATCGTCTTCGTTAATGTTGGCTGTGGTTTAGTTTTGCAACCTACCTGTGTAATGGATGATATAAAACGTGAACGCAGCAATGAGTAGGTTTGTGTGGCCGCAGTAGTCTACAATCTTCTCAATGAATATGAAGAAAAGTACTGCGGGTAGAGCGCCTACTGCTATTGTCAGTCCTACATTGATGGCATCGCCCGACATATCCATGATGTGCCTATAGGAGTTGAATGAATTTCAAACTTTATTTTATAATAAGTTCTGCTCACCAAGGAAGAAATGGATCTACTCCATTCCAAAATATGCCCAGCAGCAAAAGCACGACAGCAAGACCTGCGGTCTCCAAGCCATACTTTCTCACAGCAGACATGGGCAGGGCCAGCAGGCCACATCTTGTGTGCCACCACCATTCTGGAGGGCTCAAAGGCATACTACTACAAATTGATACGTCTATTAATTTCAAACCAAAAAATTGAACCTGCAACTTACTTGTCAAATAACAGTATTAGAGCTCCAACGATCATAAAAATAGTGAACAGAATCATCGCAACCACGTAAGAATTTACAGCACCTACGATGATAGTAAATATCCCCATGCCGAGTGCTCCGGCAGCAAACTGTTTGCCTGCATCACCTCTGCCGGTAGAAGTCTCTCTGGTTGCTATAATAACAGCAGCGTCCAATAACGCGACGGCAGCTGCCGGAAATATGTCGGCAATGCATCGAATGACCAAGTACCACCAGAAGCTTGAGGTATTAATGCTGCACTCTGATTCTATCACAATAGCTTTGCTAGTATTGTAGGGGTTCTGCACTTCGCACCTGATGACTGGGTTGCATTCAGTGGTGAGATCAATCGTCTTGTTCTTTTCGAACTGAGGGCCCATCCGGCAATAAAAATTTCCACCTATTGCAATAATGAATTGATATAGCAGAAATGCACTGAAACTAATTAACATACCGATGGGGTAAGTGCAGATTTCTTCGTCTGTACTATTTTGCAAATGCTGCAATGGAATGCGGAGCTTCACTGGCTTTGAATGTGGTGAATAGACATGGCAGTAAGTTTGGTCGTTTTCATCAGTGTAGCACAAGTGGGGGTGAGGAACGTGCTTTACTGGCTCATGGATTAATATTTCCCCCTAATTAAAGTTAATTATAGAATACAGTAAACAAACATAAAATAATAGTACTCACTTTAGTCCTCGGATACGCCTCAACCAGCCCTTCCCCACTTCCGATCTCGGACTCATCATAGTGATCGACATAATCAACTGACGCACTGGTATCCTGCTCAGGGCTGTTTGTGGTGGGGTAGAACTTGTAAGCTTCATTCTCACACGTATACACACAGTTTGTTACATACAAAGAGGCGATCTAAAATTAACAGAAGTGCATATCATATTTTAATGGTGATGTGGACACCCACTTTGGTAGAATCGAAGTGCGGGCACGTTTTTCCCGTCATGCATCTCTTCATCGAGATTTCTCCTCCCTTGCCAGTGCACTCCAGTCGGATGGACGCTAAATTGTCATCTCGTATCTAGGCAAAAGGCACACTGTCAGTTTCTTCTTATTATATTTACTAACTGATTAGAAGATTACATGTGAGGTACTGTATATAACAATACACAGTAGTTTTAAGCATTGTGTCTTCTAAAATGTTATAACATTTAAGCACAATAATTATGAGTCATAGTGGAGCAAGTGAATCAAATCATTTCAACAGATGTTGGCATTTTCAGACTTAAGATTAACAGTCAAAATGTTCAGTACTAAATAAAACAAGGAGAACAGAAACGTTTTTGGAGGTGGGGGAGGGGTGAATAAAAACAAGCAAAACTTACAAAATAAGTAGGAAAAAACAAAATAAACATATAGTTAAGGTTAAAAAAAAAGCTTTGCTAAACTGACTGATTTAGACTGTCAAATGGTACCATATTTAAATGAAGAAGTCTCAAATATTACTTTCTAATCAAGTGTGGTGTTATTGAAAAGTTCAGGGTTTAATGGTAGGTCAAGCCAATACCTATATTGTATTTCTAATCAAATTTGGTACTATAAAAATGATTTCCAGAGACCACAGGTACTACATTTAGATGAAGAAATCCTAGAATCACATAGTTACTGCGGTACTATCTATTGAATTTTTTTTATCAAAAAATCGTTTAATGGTTTTGGATTTGGAGAATCCAATAGTACCACATTAAATGATAAACCATTGAGGTCAATAATTATTAGGATAAAAAAATTCCATGATAATCTTTATTAGGTGTTCTATGCAAGTTTATGTAGAAAAATCCGCAAATGAAAAGCCATGTCGTTTTTTTTGTATTTATTTATATCAATCACTTCATTGCCTGCTTCTCCCCTTGTCTTCGCACTTCTTGATCATGATAAACAATCGGTAGTTCTATAGTTGTTTGGGTGGAACGTATTGTAACTAGCAAATAGTAAAGACTATAACTGGACATAGACATCACAATTACTTTGACCTAAAAACCATGTGGTTCCAACAGACCTCAATTAAAATCTTTAGAATATTTTCCAGAAAATTGTCTACAAAATGATCTACAAATCTGGCAGTACCAAAAACAAAATTTAATCTAAATAGTAAAATTGCTCTTCTATTTCTCATAACTATTGCACTCATTGATCAGACGCCTCTTTTGCACAAGAACTGCAAATAAAAACACCAAACAATAGGCACGTAGATATGTACAAAGCAAACCAACACAGTTAACTGGCCACACGCACAGGTTGGGGCACGTGAAAGTACAAATTGGTGATCTCTAAGCTCTGCAAGAGATGCCCAGACGTACTTTCATGTTCCGCCAGAAAAGTCGCTGTTAGTCTCAAGTTGGTTAATAAGTGTGAGTTTCAGAACTGTCACAGTCAGGTAAGTCGGTTAGAGTACATTATGAACATCGTGTTTTTATATCGAATTTTTTTTTCGATTTTTAATGGCAGGAGGGTTGCACTAAGAGTCGGTTGGGATTTTCCCAAACTTTGTCCTTTTTAAAAAGAATGTCCTTTGAGTAACTCTAGATATTACTAAAGGAAAGCTTTCTTCTTTCATCTTCGTTTTCTTCATTACATACTCCGGGATTAATAAAGCCTCAAAAACCTTCAAATAACTACAAAAAAATGCAATTAATTATTCATCTTAGGAGGTATGGTTTTTCTATTGCAGAAGCAATTTAATACAATAAACAAAAGTATCTTCTAGAATTGAAAAATCTGCTCAAAGAGTGGCATACTGCATTATATTATGAAATTATTGTTTACTGGCAGTTTGGATCTCAAAATGACGTAGAAGAAGGAGAAACAACCGTTCATCTTTATCTTCACCAATATTTATCCACCCCAATCAGACTAATCTTCAGTTTCCATACGCAGATTGTTAAATGGTGAGATACTTGCATTAATGGTTTTTTCCTTAAGGAAGCGAAGAAGTGGTGACAGAAAACTAGTAAAAATAAGGCTTAACGAGAAGTCTGATCAGTTTTTCTGCGTTTCGAAATATTGGACATTTAAACATACAAACAAATGTCCATGAGATTACCACCGAACAAAGGGTGAATGGGTTGATCTTCCTAATAGAAATCGCCAGATAAAGTAAGAGAAGAAAATCAAAATTCGCAAAATCTCAGCAGATCAATGAGAAGCCTTGAACTTTGTTTTTCTAGGTTCTACGCTAAAGATCTTGACAATGGAAGACAAACCAGAGACGTGGAGAAAACCTGATACATATTAAGACGGCAAATGGTGGAAAAATAGAAGACGGAGGCAAAACACCACTCGTAGTATTATGATGGATGAAGTCTAGGAAGAAAAAGGCGCCTAAAATAAGGGCGAGTAATTGGATAAAAATCAAAATGCTGACCCATCAGGATCTTCAAAATTGAAAAACAAATTTAAAAATCTAAAACAATTGAACTATTTCGGTTTATTCTATGATATTCCTAGTTATATCTTCTAAACTAACCCAGAATTGTACTCAACTTGTTAGGAGCTTAGTTTTTCCTTAGGAATAATTTTCTTTTCAATGTGTTATAAACATTTGGTGTCATGGTATCGTCATCAATGAACGCATCTATCATACAGACTCGTATTTTGGTTTGTCCCAAACAGGTTTTGGTCACTTCTTCCATTTTTTGATAAGCTGAACCTTTACTTCTTTTGTTTGCGTTTCTAGCCTCTATGTTTCCTCCCATACCTAGGTTCATATTAATTTTTCCAATCTTAATTTTAAGAAGAAATTTCTTCTACTCGTACATATCGTAATTGAGCATTTGGTTTTCGAGATGGTCACTGTCAATCTAACTTCTTTGAAGAGTTATGCAGATCTTTTAAGATTATGATAATCTTTTCAATGAATTACAAATATTTAGTGTTATGGTGTTCCCAAAGCATGTATTTGTCATGTAGACTCATGTTCTGGTTTGCTCCAAAGAGCTTTTGATCGTTTTTTCCATTATTTTACAAGATGAACCTTTACTTTTTTGTTTTCTTATCTAACTTCCACATTTCCTCCATACCTACATTGATATTCATTTTTTCAGCCTTATTTTTCAGAGAAAAATATTTCTTCTACTCGTATACATCGTAATTGAGTATAGGGCTGCCATAAATTGTGTTTTCAAGATGGCCACTGTCAGTCTCTTTCTTTGAAGGGTTATGCAAATATTTTAAGATTATGATAATCAATTGTTAGCATTAAATTCCTTATCGCAGAACTAGCTTTCATAGTTGGGTAGTTCTTCCAGCATCTCATATTGATTTATCTCCTCAAAACCTTTTTCATGGTCCCTAAATCAAAGAACTAAATTATGACATTTATTACATTTTCTATGACACTCTTTAATATACGGAAATCACCATTGACACCAGATTTTGACTCGAGGCTAAATTGCTGTCTTGGTTGGTGTGCATCAAATTTAGAGTGCAAAATGCTTATTAATGATTTAGTGCATTTCATAATTTAACATTTCTTGTTTTGATGGATTGGAAGACTCCTAGAAATTTACCGACTTTCGATTTATTTGACAATGCTGATGATTTTATTACTTTAAAAAAGGATTAAAACACTTTACTGATTGTTTCTATATTGAATCTTCAAATATCCTCTTTAATGTCCTTAAAGATCTTTTCCTCGAGTTAAAATTCTGAAAACTCATTCCAAATTATCTTTTCGTTGTATCGTTTGTTATTAGTACTTTCAGATTTGGCTACTGGGCTTGGCTTTTGGTTATTTTGGGTTCAGAAACTTTTATTTTTACTATTTTGTGATCACTCACTACCACCAAATGGACGCATCTTTGTCTTGATCTTCCCGAATCCAGCCGATTCTTTTAATGTTTGTAATCCGTCCATTTAGTAGGTGGACGGCCTCTGTCATCACTATCACAGACGGCTTCTCATAAAAATGTTTCCTTTGTCCAAGAATAAATTATAGAAATAAGAGGTTCACATTTCTTTGATTACACAATTGAATAATTTACTTTCTTCCTTCTTCGTATCTATAATAATCTGAGTTTTCTGAATATGTGCAGAAGAACTCGGGCGTTTCTTTTTCCAATGTGTAAGAGACCTATAGCTCTGATATGTTTGGCGGACATCTTTAATAGTCAGTTAAGTTGACCTTTAGAGATATTTAGATAGCCTCAAAAACCAATGTATGCGCATCTGTCATCCGCCTTCTAGTGAAGGTCAAAGGAGGCATAGGCCACCATTAATATTCAAACATTGCTTTGGCACGTTCCTATTCAGGTGTTCGGTCTTTATTTGCTTCAAATTTCGTTATTGTTATCCTGAATATTCAGAGTCGCATTACTCCTCCCAGAAACCTGTGAATTTCATAGAAAAGAGATGGGGAAGGAAAATTTAATGAAAGTGTAGATGTTTTTACAGGAAAATCCGAACCAACTTTAATCCAACCCACATCGGCAAGTGCACCTATATCAGCACCCAACGTTACTCGAACAATGCGCCGTAAACTCCAACACGAAAGATCGAGTTTGATCGCCGAGCAGCAGCGTAGTGCGCTTGGTGTATAAACAGCAGCAGCGTGGTTGAGTGACCGCAATCATGCCAATTATTCGCGGATGAAGCGGCGGCCGCGTGAACGTCCACGAAAACTCTCGATTAGTTAATTTTAGTGTCAGAGATAGAGCAATAATCAAGCACGATCGCTTACTGTCAGACCCTTATTGTCCTCTGGATGATTCTGGAAGTTGTCGCACTGTGACGAATCGATGGTAGTTAAAATGCACGGCTCCTACATATTAAACAACCAATTACTACCTCGCAACTGCAGCAAATTTTGCGATAACTATAGCAGCGCTCGTGTTCGAGGCCGTCCATCGTTACGTCACACCAGACAATCTTAAGAGAAACACCGCAGTCGCCTCCAAGCTAACACCACCGAACACTCCCAGCAGCAGCGCCGATGTACCCTATGGGCCCGCTACATAAAACATTTAGAGTTAGGCTACACAACACAGGGGTGCGCTTTGGATCCTTCTGACCACGTCCACCTTACACAAGCAGCCCCGGAAGTTATTGGACAACGAACGTTCGCTCGTAAGCAGAGCAGAATGCCTCTGGGGTCTTCTGCGGTGCTTACGGGTACCATACCACAAGTGCGCAATTTGAACCTTGCATAGTCTTACAATAGTTGGCACAGCCATGAGCAGCCAGTAGAGTATGGCGGAGAGGATGAAGCAGATGGCGATCATGACCCGCAGGTACTTCCCGGTTTTGCTCCGGGGGGTGCCTCCTGTGCCTCCGGCCAGTTTGTCCGCCAGTGGACCGGCTATGGCGGGCCCCAGCAAAGCTATGCATGGCGCTACTAGCGAGACCGCCCTTTTCTCTTCGACTGAGAGTCCTTTCGCAGTCATGTGGAGAGGTAGAAACGGAAAGAGACATCCTATGCCTGCAAGCAAAAAATAAACTGTAAATGGAAGGGTAAGAACCAGAATGAGAACGTCGTAAATTTAATAATTCTACATTTTCTATGTGCTATACGATCCTGTAAGGGAACTCAATTTCTTTTTCATTTATGATTATCACCTCAGTTTAGAGAAATATCGTTTCTTTCGAAACCTCTTTTCGCACAGCCCTTTCTTTGTACAACTTACATCATTTTCCATCTCTCGTACTTTTTTGTTTCAGGATATTTTACAAACTAATTTATTAGTTTTTCTGATTTTCTAAATGGTCTTCCAATAGGGACTTCCGAACTTTGACAGTTGATAGCGGCCATATTGTTGAAGCTACATCTGTCGAATTGGCTGTCATTTATTCAATCTGTTTTACCAAATCACCGCAGACGGATATAGTGTTCTGTTCGGGCAACGTTCCGCGCGCTTCTCACATTTTACGGTCGCCATAATTGCCCTACCGAGAGGACTATTCGCAGTGTGGTGGATAAATTTGAGTCCAATGGTTCAGTAAACAATCAACCAACACCCGTACGACGACGAAACGCAAGATGTGCCGAAAACATCGCCGCTGTCTGTGAGAGTGTGCAGGAGAATCTAGGCAGTCGATTTCGCGTCGCTCACAAGAACTCGGGCTTTCGCAGACCACAACTTGGCAAATTTTGCGTCGTGACTTGGGCCTGCACCCGTACAAAATTCAACTGACCCAGGAGCTGAAGGTAAACTGACCCTAATTTTCATCGAAAAATCATCTTCAGCGGTGAGACCCATTTCTGGATAAATGGGTACGTCAACAAACAAAATTGTCGAATTTGGGACGATTCCAATCCACATGAGATCCAAGAGCGTCCAATGCATCCCGAAAAAGTCACTGTTTGGTGTGGATTTTGGGCTGGCGGCGTCATCGGTCCATATTTCCTTTAGAACGACGTTGACCAGGCCATCACCGTCAACGGCGAGCGCTATAGGTCGATGATTACCAACTTCTTTTGGCCTGAATTGGATGATATGGACACCAACGACATGTGGTTTCAACAGGATGGCGCTACGTGCCACACAGCTCATGCCACATTGGACATTCTGCACGAGCGATTTGAAGGCATGGTCATCTCATGTGGAAGTGATGTGAACTGGCCACCGAGATCGTGCGATTTGACCCCATTTTTCCCCCCATTTTTTCTTCTGGGGTTTTCTTAAGTCGTAGGTCTATGGGAATAAGCCACAAACCACAGCGGCCCTCAAAGCCAATATAACCCATGCCATCGGTCAAATTCAGCCTGATTTATGCGCCAGAGTCTTGGAAAATTGGACATTTCGGATGCGCACCACCCAACAAAGTTGCGGCGGACATTTGCACGATGTTATATTCCATACATAATGGCATCGATAGGCCTTTCAAACGAATAAATATTTCGATATCTCACACACGCTTTGTTTTATTTAAATTTAAAGGAAGCGCTTAATGAAAGACTCTTTATTTGTCTTTCGATGTTTATTCTTTGTATTTTCTATATTTTTTTAATGATTGTGTCGCTTAATAATCATATGTACTATAATTGCATTTGGATTATGGAGCCATGTATGGTTCCTTCAGATTCACTTTTCTATTTTTATTATACAACTGTGTATTTACATCATGCACATTTTATCTTTTTCGTACCGATGTGAATCCAGCGTTTCTTCTGAATCTATTCGTTATGAGGTATGATTCCTCTCTTCTTCATGTATAACCAGCGATGACAGTTTTCTTTATTTTACTCTCTCCCCCTTTACCTGTTATTCATTTTTTTCTTCTAGGCGGTTTTTGTTACTATTTACTTTTCTGTTTTTTTTATTAGATTAAAAAATGAGGCTTTTTCTATTCTATTCTACTTTCTTATTTTTACTTTTAAATTTATCTAATCAACGTTACATGTTATTTTTGTTGCAAATTGTATCCGGCTACTCCTTTAGTTTTATTTGTCTACGGTTTACTACCCCCCCCCCACAATTATGTGCAAACCTTATCCTTAATTGATTTAATGTTTCTAGACTTGGTTACCTAACTTTTTCTATGTTTATTTAATTTCAGAATTTTAGTTTTATGTTTCATTTGAATTAGTGCTGCGTTGGGCTTATTATTTCAGCTCTTCGTTTGCTTTAATCTTTTCAAGCCAAATAGAGTTGTGGCCATAGCATTAGGCGAAGATTTTTGTTTATCTTGTTCCTTACAACTATCTTCGTTAATTACTTGCGTGTCTTCATCGGACAAGTGGGAGTAGTAGGGATATGGATAGCAATGAAAATAAACAGGGGTGGGAAGGGGGATAGAGAAGGTAGATCTTCTGTCTCATGAAGCAACTTCCACATTTTTTGAGTATTATTTTTTTAGACTTCGTCTTCTTCATTATTCTTCCTTTTTCCTAACTGCTCAAAGACTTAATCGAAGGTTCTTGTGTCTTTAATGTTTCTGTTTTTTATTTCTTATTTTTCTCTTTTTTGAATTCATTTTATGTGGCTTTATTTTTTATGTTTGTCTGAACGAGTTTCTATTTGTAGATCTTTTAGTGAATATCTCCTATTACCACTAGAAAATGAATTTGGACTCTTCCGCTTCTTTCTTCTTTTCTTTTTAAAGTATCTATAGATTTTTTGTATTTTTTATTTTTCTGTTTTTTCTATTCCTTATTTTTTCTGTTGTCTGCTCGTTTATTTTTTATACTTTTACCATTGGTTAAAATTTAACGTGTTGCTATTCTAAAATTTTTATGGCTCTTTTCTCTGTGCTTTGGTATTACTTAAGTAATTTTGATCAATATATATACTTTCTTCTGCTTCCCAAATTTTTACTATGTCTTCCGCTAATTGTATGCAATTTAATGTATTGTTATTATCTACTGCTTTTTTTATCTTTAACTATGGGTTGTTTCCTTTGTTTTGTTTTTATAAATTTGTAACTGTGTCGTTAAAAATTATGTTTTTCCTTTTATCGTTGTTTCTTCTCAAAACTGTCACTTGTTATTGATGATCTTCATCTATGTATCTACTAAACAGCTTATGAATTCCATTTGATGCAACCTTGATAGCTTTAAAGTGAATACAGATTGTATTTAGAGTCATCCACCGTGACTGTTAGCCAATTTTAACAGTTTTAGTCCCAAAAAATCTGTAGATAGTCAGCTGAGCCGTCGACATTGTCTGTTGGCCTAGATCTTTCATATTTTTTGCTCGGGGTTGTCGTTCTTTTACTAGTATGTTCCTAGTTGTTCTAATTTTCCTTTTGGGACCTTTCTTTTCCAATGGAAATATGGAAAAGTAAAAAACCTATCACTACTTTAATATTACAAATTAACCAGATTTTGCAAGAATTGCAAAGGTCAACTCTACGATCATTACATTTAATTTTTTTTTCGATTTCCTTTCGCTCAGAATTTAGATCTTTACAGAGCTCTTGTGATAAATGATTCTCCAATCTGTTTTGCATACAAGGCCGAACTATCTAGTTTGCACAAAACATTGTTCTTGTGTGCTTGATTTTCGTCAAATCAAAAATACCAAAAAATCTGAAAGGCATCTTTTGGATTTTTGGTATATAGTATTAGTGTGCACCATTTGGTCAAATCTGATTTCGATCTCAATTTAATCTTCTGTTTTGGTAGAATGATCTGCAGAGAGCAACATCGTCGATTTGGACTGCTTAGGATTAAATGATACTATTGGCTTTCCTCGCGAAAAGCAACTAGAAGAAAATACTTTTTTCTAGTTATGAAAACAAGGTGTTTTTAGTTTCATACATATTGTTTAGAAGCAATATACAATCGAAATGGAGAATTTCCTCTAAAACCAAGCAGTTGTTCATCAATAGTACAATATGCATGTGGTGTCTTTTGTATTTTTGTCTTCAAATCTTAAACAACTCAATAAACAATTAAATTTTGTCAGTCTGTAAATATGTAAATACAGAGTGTGACAAAACTCCTTTCCTAATTTCAAAGGAAGGTTATGTAACCAAGGACGATCCGACGGTGATGGAAGTGATTACATAAGGCGCAGACAGTCTGGAAGTTTTGTTTAAAGGGATTCTTGTTGCTAACATGTTGGTCGAAAATTGATTTGTTGTGGGCGAGGAACTTTAGTATTGGTTCAAAAAGTCTATTTTCATATCTAATCCACATCTGAACCAGACTTTGAGTTTTTGTATTGTAACATTTTGCTCCCAACAGTAGTGAATAACACGCTAAATTTATTTAAACTACTTAATATTTATGTACACTACATAAGGAATTACTAACACTTATAACTGTATTTATTTCTAACAGAATTTATGTCGCACTAGCACAGTTCGTTTCTGGTAAACATCTAGAAATATCCTTTGTTCTAAGCCCTGCAAGTAGTACATAAGCAGCGCGGCTACACGCATGAAAGGCATTATGTTCGCGGCTCGGCGGCAACAAAAACGCAGACGTCTAACGCACCGATGGGTCTATAGGGGGTGTTCGGAAATTCCTTACACTATTATTATTAACCTGGCTTTCTTCACCATCCCAAACTTCCCCGTAAGAGCAGGGACGCGTTAAAAATGTAAAGTGGGGTCAAACTATTTTTCTAATTTCAAAGGTAGATCACGAAACAAAGGGTGGTCCGATGATGGGGGAAGCGATTTCATTAGACGCAGCTAGTAGGGAAGTTTTGCCTAGAATGTCCCTTAGCAGCCAACAACAGAGGTTTTGCTATCTAAACATATATTCGAACAATCACTATTGTGGTCGCACCACGTGCTTTTTGGACGAGCTTTCACTTGGGTCTCGAGCTTTCGTTTCCAATTAAAAATTAACCTTGTTATGGGAAGAGAGTTTCAGAAATACTGGTTCCATAGTGAGAAGGGAAGTGGGAATATGTGCATGAATATTGACATCATCGATGTGGTAAGGCGCTCTATTTTGCAGTCTCCGAAACCATGTACGCACAAGTAGGCCCTTGCGCTTCACTTGTGTAATCGTACTTATGAAGAAATTTGCACCAAGTCCTTCATTTTCATTCATACAAAATTATTGTTGTATAGGAACTTTCAGAACGTGATTGGAAAATCGTCCTAGAAGCTACCAAACCCCACGAAATAATGTTGGAGAGACTAATGAAAACTTCAGAATACGATTGAAGAGTGCAAAAAGAAGAAGAAAGGTTTGTAATACAAATACTAACACTTATTAAGAAGTATTTGTCTCTCTTCTTGCACCTGATCCCAATAAATGCTAATATTTTACTGGCATTTTTCTCTTTCTGTCGTTCATTTTCCTAGTTAATGAATTCGGCCATACTTACAACAATAATATCATCAAACAAACTTTTCCCGGTCTGTTTCATTGGTTTTCTTGTACTCGGTAAGGCAACTTTACTAGAATGTTGCAATTCTATTTTAGTTTTAGGTTGTTTCTATTCTATTGAATTCATTTTCTTATAATTATGTTGGGACCTTTATCTTCATCTTGTCCAGGGAGTTTGCTTTTAGGTGTGATGCACTTCCAGGTTCCGAAATATTTTCAAATATGTTTTTACTTTTTCGGCCATCAGTCAACTTCTGCTTTTTTAACCGAGGCTTCAAGGTCATCATTGGTAGGTCTTGCGTACTTTTTGGCACCAGGCATTTTCAAAGTATATTTTAACTTCTCCAGCAACAGTTGGCAGCACTTATATCAGACAAGAAAGGTAAAGCGCCCTCATGCGTTCAAATGTAATGACTGAAATTAGGCGCATTTCGAATGCGTTGGGGTGTATAATTACCCCGGATGCACTGCAGGGTTAAAGAAATCCTGGGTTTTGTTCCGCAATTAAATGCTAATCAGCCGCTTTCGCCACTTCCTCAATAAGTCCCAGCCCGCGCGCCGCTCGCAGAAAATTGTCAGTTAAGGCAGGTAATCTCGACGAAATCCAGCGGCGCTGCAAATTGGCGCGCCTATTAAGACACTTCCGCCAAGCGCCAGTTAACGGCTGCAAGTAGTCTCTCGGGGCTTATTCTAACGAGCTATTACTAGTACTAATTAACTTAACGAACATTTAAATACTTGTGAGGCGTCTACAGCGTTATTCATGTCAGCAATTTAAAATTTGTCTTTTTTTGAGAAACAGTGACCTAAAAAACTGTTCTGTACGCAGGCAGTGCGATTGCTTTGCAATCGCAATATCAATGAAGCGTGACTAAAACCAGAACGTCGAACGTTACAAAACCCTATAAGGCACGAAAGACGTGCTTTGCGGGTGAAATTGTGCGCAGTGGAGCTTCAAATTTGCATTTTGTTCGTCCTACTCCTATTTGAACGCAGTTCAAACAACGATGTTTTGTGACAACATAAAAAAAAAACATTTAAGCACACCTACCTAACTGAGTTCTGGGAATTCTGAGGGGAATGACGCTATAAAGCAACGCACAGAAAACCAGTCGGAATCTAAGCGCCTTCTTGAAGTAGTTCAGTGTTTGGTGCATTCGTTAAACGTAAGATGGTCTTCCATACGACCAAAATCTTCAACCTTCAAGGTTTTATGTAGTCTTCAAACGCTGTAACGTTGTCCTCTTTTTTTCATACAATAGGGAGTGAAGAGAGGTAAGAGCATATTTAATGATCCCTTAACCTTTCATTTCAATAAAACTTGAAATCTATTTTCGTCTCAAACACTTTTTAGGTAGGAGTAAAATATTATTCGATTGACACTTGGATGCGATTAAAGGTCATATAGGTCGCTTACTTCTTAGCCCTTTTGACATCATTACCATTTCCGATGTCGAGGCAGGTAACTTACATTTTAAGGTAGTGTCAAACTGCATGAGCTAGAATATGTTGTATAGGGAGACAACGAATTGAAGAAATATCAAGAGCGTCATCAAGACTAGTTATAGAAGTCTTCTTTTCAATTAAATCTGTTAGTCTAGAAGGTTAAAGTAGGGTGGCCGAGTATCGACACTCAACATATGATATAACGAAGTACACAGGTAATTGCTAAGGTGATGAGCAATTCGCACATCAGGACGGGACGAAAAAGAGTGGGAGTTGGTAAAGAATCAGGAAGTACGTCTCCCCTAACGAGTCTTTGTGAAATTGGACAATCCTTCAAGTCCTATAAAAAACCCTCAAATATTTCACGAAGAACCTAAATGTGGCATTGTCTCAACAATAAATTTTTTGATTCTTTTCAAGTTTATTTGAAAAAAAATGATATTTAATATTTGTTGTTCTTAACCTTCACACTGGTAATGTGGGGCCTTTATCACGCACATCAACCCTACCCTCACATTAAATCCATTTGTCATAAAAAATACAAAAATGAGAGATCAAGTCACCTTAATTTACAATTAGACGCAGTTCTTTAACTTTCACTTTAAGCCGAATTTTTTGGTCGTGATGTTCGAACTTGGAGACCAGTTCCTATTACCATGTTGTATAGAAATTGTTCCTTCCATTTATTTGTGAGTTTTACACGAAGATCCAGAGTACGCACTTTTATAATAGCCGATTCAAAGTCTTAAAACATCCTGATCCTGACTAACAGAACTATTTGGATAGCAGTTGACCTACCACACGACTTGCGCAATCAGTTGCAATAAAGACGAAACGAGGAATTGAAGAATTTTCGCAACTAACATGGGGCAAATACACACTCTTATTAAGATTATTAATCGTTAGCTTAGAAAAGGCTAAAGTGATCCACAAAACCCGTCGCACTGATTATACTTTAACCTAAAGAGAGCAAGCAGATTTCAGATTGAAGAACTAATGGACATTTTTTTCCAGTTTTGGAATCGACAACTCTTTCCATTACGTGGAAAACTAAGGAAAATATTCAATTAAGTTAAATTCAAAGTATGACGATTAGAAAAATCTATGAATAAAGTAATTAAGAAATAATCCTGAAAAGCTATTGTGGGGAGCTATTACTAAAATATGCAGGAAATGCTTCGACATGTCCTGTAGTAGAACACTGAATCATTTCCACTTTTCTTGGAAAGGGTAGGAATCACTAGTAGATGTTTCTAGTTCATTTAAAATTAGGAAAATATGAGAGTTACTCTGGGCTAATAACATTAAGTCCAAAGGGAGTCAAAATCACACTTATGATTCTATTTATCAATTTATTTCGATTTCGGTGACTCGACTTCCCCGTGCTGCTTCGCTGCGTGCTATTTGTACCCCCAGCATCTTTTCTAGAACCTTCTCGTAGCACTGAATCCTTCGGTAGTATTCCGCCCCTTTCTAGGCCTCGCACGTGTACAAGCACCGCGGGGGTCGCAATGGCAGCTACCTGCACATTGAAGGAATTACGTTCGTTGCTCGACCGTAACGGCACGGCGGCAACAAAAACAACGACCCTGGTATTAGCCGCGAACCTTCGCAAGGTGTTCGGAAATTCGTTACAGTATCTATAGCCATACAGTTGTAGTGTTTATAGAAATAGTCTCGTCCAATAAAAATTCGAGATATCGTAGAAATCATTACCAACGAACATTTCCTTTAACGGAATGATTCAACACACTCTTCCATCGCCCAAATTAAAGTATCCGTTAATGTATCACCGATTAAAATTGTTTTTGAGCACGAACAACAAATCAAACCGTTTGTGGGTCAGATTAAGTAAACATCAAAGCACATTAAGATGATGTTTTAGCATTTCCATGTTGTACTCATCGAAATGTTAAAGTAGGGCGACGACACAACATGTGTGCTTTCAAAACATTGAGATTCTGATTTCTGGCCAGCAAATGTTTATTCAGACTATAAGTGTTAGTTATCTGTAAAAAAACTCAATGCAATTGCAACAAGCCATCATTTAATTCCTGCCTTGACCCACATGATCTAGACAGCAAGGCAAAGCTTGGCATTCCATTTGGTGAGCAAAAAGTCAACTTTCTCTATGGTATCGGTGGGCGGCTTACCTCCGAAAAATAGGAATAAGACGCATTTTAAGGTGATTAGGTTGCTATTAATGTACTTCATGGCGACTCCTAAGTGGCAGTTCTCGATTTGATGCGTAGGTCTGCTATCGGTCGCTCCCGCCAATTCTCATGTCGCTCGCCCTCGGCCTATCATCTCCCCTCGCTGGGCGGCGTCGGCATCTGCAAAGAAAAGCGGATTAGTTTCGGTTTGCACCAGCAGGCGTTTTCCGCCGACCGGTGAACAATGCGCCGGCAGCCCACTGCAGCGCAAGACGAAGGTCGACCGCTCACAACTGGTTACATCACCCTGGCGGCCAAAGTGGCAGAATTAATCTATTCGCACATTTCTGGTTTCCGCTGCGAGCGGCACCAGGAATTTAAAAGCGCCCAATTCATTGGGGCGACCCACTCGCGTGCTGCGCGGGGCGGGATGCGAGAGGACTGGCCGGTCCATATCACGGTTCTCTAACGAGGGAGCAATCATGTATCGCGCCTTAGAAGGCACATTAATTGCGAACAGGATCGCAAAGAGCGAGATCTATTCGCATATTCGAAACTTCTCCAGAAAAGCGCCTCGAGCGTGCCTGCATATGATACGAATATTCGAAGCTGCTCTTCAAATGCGAGTGGAAATCATCGCTGCTTCTGGTACACTATTGTATCGCCATCATAGCAAAAGTTCCAACACCCTTGATCAAGTTTTTGTTTGAAACCTACTACTAGACGATCGTGATCGTGATTTCTTAGTACTTTGGTTTGTGGTTGATGCACTTAACAAGCAAAATATTAGTAGCGGCTGGATGATTAAGAACTATAAGTATTTAGCAACATTACGAATAGTGTAGTAACAAATATAACAAGTTAATCAATTTTTCTCCGTCACAATAAGCATTCAGTAGCTTAACAAGAATTATTATTCCAACAAACATTTAGCACGAATAACAAGCATTTACAACGTTCAGTGTATTTAACAAAACAAGCATTCAAGGAAATTCGTTCTTTTAGTAACCAGCACTTCTTCAATCAATGGAGTAAATAGCAATTAGCAAATTTTGTTCGTCCAACAAACAATATATTCATAGTCATTTAGCGAGAGCGAGATGAATTTATCGAATAACAAGCATTGAGCGAAATAATTGATTTTGATCTGCTTTAGTGCGAAGAAATAAACAAGAAGTGCTCGCCCAGCAACATCCAGCAAAAATTCTGCAAGCGTTTGTTAGAACAAGCAGCAGCTACGATTTGACCCACATTTAGTAACAAGCCATCAACAAGAATTATTCGTTTAGTAACACATATTTAGTATTATTTGTACATAAACTCCGCAACAAATATTCGACCATATTCATCTAGCAACAATCATTTACTACCAAAATTAAGAAACCAGCATTCAGCAAACATTAACCAGCAATACAGAGCAACAACGCTAAATTTGACATACAATAATTGCTTACCAAGTACAATTTCACTAACAATCAACATTTTTTTGGCAATATCAAGTAGTTAAAGTTTATTTATCCTGCATAAACATAATTATCTTTATTAATTTGATGATAGCTAGGTTTAACAACAATTGATTAGCAAAAATCATTCCGTGCACCACAAGTAATCGGCGTTATTCGTTCAGCAGCCAGCATTTGTACACCAATAGAAATAAAAAAAACTTATTTGGAAACAAAATTTCGTTAACAATCAATTGTTCAGTAACAAGCACTTAGCTGGCATTCAGCAAACACTTCGTCCAGCAAAAAATATATTAACAATCGTTAACCATTCGTCTACTAGCCATTAACAAGAAAAATTTACCTAGTAACAGCCTTTCAGTAGATAACAGTTGCTAGCAAAATATTAAATTTAATCTAAAACAATTTATTCAGAAACAACAAGCAATGAACGAGACGTATTCGCCTAGCAACGAGCATTCGATAAAATTAAATAATCCAAACAGCAATTCTCCAGCTATTTGCCCAGGAGAAAATTGAACTAACATTTCAAGCTTTCCGCAACAATTATTCCTCTAGCTATAAGATATTAAGCCAGATAACTTCATTCAACTCACAAAAAATGTATTCATAATTATTCGTCTTATGTAATGATAACCACTTAGAAACCTTTCAGTAAGCGTTTATTACAAACAGTTATGCGCAGCTATTATTTGAGCCTCTTGATTAGTACCAAACGATCAACAAAAAATATTCGTCCAGCAACATGTACAATTCAGCAACGAATATTCAATATTATTCGTCCAATAACAAGCATTTACAACCAAAATTAAGTAACCAACATTCAGCAAACGTTAACCAGCAATAAAAGCAACGACGTTCAATTTCAAATGCAACAATAAGTTTCATTAGTAATCGACAATAGTTTTTAACTAGCAACAAATATTTACAACAAGAATATTCGACCTCCAGAAAATATAATGACCTTCATTAGTTCGATAACAATAACCATTCCTTTCGCAACAGTATGTTCAATAATCATCATTTGGATAGTAACCAGCTTTCAGCAAATTATTCGTCGAGCAAAAAATGTATTAACAATTCGTCCATTAGGAATAAAGTAGCCTCCAGTAAGCATTGCTAACAAAACTTAAGCAAGCTTAATATATTTCTAATTATTTCTTATATGTCAAGTGATAACTACCTATGAGTAATCAGTATTTACCAAAGATTTCCTAAAAACAAGCATGCAGCAGCTAAGATTTGAACTGCCCAATTAAAAACAATCAGTGAACAAGAATTATCCTCCAGCAATATGTATTTAGTATTATTCGTATAATTCAGCAACGAATATTTAATAATCGTTCGTTCGGTAATAAGCATTTACTGCCACAATTAAGTAACTGGCATTCAGCAAACATTAACCAGAAATAAACCGCAACGACGTTAATTTTGACATACAAAAATACTTTATCTAATCTCAGCAAGTTCAATTTTGTTGGTATTTAACAACAATTTTATCTAGCAAGAAATATTTATAACAAGCTTGATAATTAACGTTCAGTTGATTTGGAAACCAGCATTCATTAAGAATCAGTTATTCAGCAATTGTTCGTCTAGTAACTAGCAGTCGGCGAAAGTGTTTGTCCAGCAAACAATATATTCAAATCGTTCACAGTTCAATCAGTAGCAATTAGCAAAAAAAAATACTTAGTAACCAGCCTTCAGTAAGCTTTGCTAGCAAAACTGTTAAATCTGATCTGAAACAGTAACATATTCAACGACAATTCCTCCAACAACAAACTTTCTACAAAAATCAATCTAGCAAGCACTACGCATTAAACATTAGCTATAATTTGTTCAGCAAAAAATGTATTGAAACAGCAATTTCAAACCTTTAACAAATTATTCGGCTAGATGCAAGGCATTAAGCATAACTGATGTACCTTGTAACCAGTACTTAATTAGTTAGTACTCAGTTAATTAATTCATTCATGATTATTTATTTTAGTGACAACAAATTGAGAAAATAAAGCGTCAAGTAACCAGCATTCGGCAAACGTTGATTAGAATACAAGCAATGGCGTTAACTTTCGAGATTGAAACCATTTAACGATACGACAATTATTCACCAGCAAACAAGCAATTTTAAGATATTCGCAGTAAAATAAACTGAGTAACCAGTATTCAGCAAACGTAACCAACAATAGTTGTTCAATTTGAGATGAAACACATTGTTCGAACGGATTTCAATCGTTTATACAAGCATTTATAAGAATGCAGAAAATATAGTGATCATCATTAGGCTCCAACAATAGTTGATTAACAAGAACCATTCGTTCCGCAACAATTTTCATCGTTATTCGCTCAATAATCGACAGTTACTTAGTACCTCGATTACTTTGAAAACTACCAGTCACTAAGAATCAGTTGTTTAACAATTATCCACAACCAAAATTTATACAAATTTTTTTTCGTCCAACTTATTCGGAAAGGAATATTCGTTAAGAGTTGGTTGTTCAATAGTTGCTTAGTAAAAGCACGTCATAGTAACCAGCTTTCAACAAATTATTTGCCCAGCAAAAAAAATTATTCACGATTGGCCCATTAGCAACAAATTGCAAAAAAAACCTCACCTACTAACCGGACTCCAGAAAGAATTGTTACGAAAATGTTAATTTTAATACAAAAACATTGAAGTATTTAGAAACAGTCATATATTGAGCATTAATTTTAAATCGTCAACAAGAATTATTCGTCTAGCTATCAAATATTAAGGAAGCGTAACTTACTTCATTCATCTTACAAAAAGCATACTCATAATTATTTGTTTTATGACCAATGACAACTTAGTAAAATTTGTTAAAACAAGCATGCAGCAGCTACGATTTGCATCGCATGATAAGTAGCAAATGATGAACAAAAATTATTCATCGATCAACACGTACTTATCATTATTTGTATCATTCAGTAACGAATATTCTATATTATTAGTCCACTAATGATAATTTACAACCCAAGTGCAATAACGCACAATTTGGCATGTAACATACGGGCAATTAGCAATTAATAATTTTTTTAGAGGCAAGGAATATTCAACCCGCAGGAAACAATGATCTTCATTAGTTTGATAACCAGCTTTCAACAAGAATTATCTGTTCCACTGACAATTAATTAACAAGAACCAATCGTTCCGCAACAAGTGTTCAGTAACCAGCACTCGGCATTCTATTTGTCAAGCAAAAATATATTCACAATTATTCACTATTCGTTCTGCAGAAATAAGTTAGTAAAAAATCTGGATAACCAGCCTCCAGAAATAATAAGAATATGGTAACAATCATATAGCACGAATAAATAAACAAGAATTATTCATCCAGCACCAAGCATTCATTAACATTCAGTAATTCAACAAGCAACACCCAGCAAAACAACGATTTAAAAACACGCATTTCGTCTAGCTGCAAGGCTTTAGCCTAGACTCATTTACTCTCTAATCCGTACTCGGATAATTCATTCGATCACGAAAAATTCTTAATTATTCGTCTTATGTAACAATGGTGGATAAGAAAAACTCATCAAGTAACCAAAATTCAGCAAATAGGGGCTAGAAACAAACATACGTCAACTTTCATTTGAATCGTTTGGTTTAGTAATAAACAAAAATCATTTGGTGGTCAACAAGTATTATTTGTTTAGTAAAAAATATTCAACAAACAGCATACGTCCAGTAACAACCATTTGCAACTAAAATGAAGTAACCAACAATCATCAAAGGTTAATCAGCAACAAAGAGCGAATATCTTCAACTTGACCTGCGACAATTATACGTTCAGTAGATACAATATTTTAATTAACAAGTATTCATAACAAGAATATTCAATTTACAAGTTTAGTAATCTACACTGATTTGTTTGATAACAAGCATTCACCGAGTCGCAACCAGCATTCGTGCAGTGTTTGTTCAATGATGCTCAATCAGCAAGCATTAGCCTATAAGTAGGCACTCGGCAATTATTCAGTAACCAGCAGTCAAAAAAACCAGTCGTTCAGCAAAAGTATCATCATAATCGTCTAGTAACCAGCATAATTCATTTATCGAAAATCGTGTAGCTGCAAGCACTTAGCAAATCCTATTTAACTAGCAACAAGTAATCAGCAACACTGATTCGTCCGGTAACACGCATTCACCAACGCCAAATATTTACAACAAAAATTAGCGCGAGAATCAACCATTTCACAAGTTGAGTTCGTTCAGTAACCAGCAGTTGCTCAATCAAAATCCAACGACCGTTTTTCCGTTTACAAGCAGCGAATTATCTAATCTATCTCTTGGTGCTCTGTTTAAATCATTTAAAACCATATATGGTTTGATGTGTGGAATACGTCAGAGAACAAATTGAGATGGCTCTTAGAGGAGGAAGATATGGTTCTTTCCTTTCTGAAAGAACTGGAGAACATAAACGAGCTATCCGAATTACAGATCTTACAATTTTTCTTCCGAATATCACTCAATAAAACTATGCAAACCATGCAGATTTTACGTTGGCAGTAATTTCAACTGAAAAAATTAATAAAAAACCAAAATTAGAAAATACTATTTTTAGGCGTTAGGCAACCAATCGTACCTCCAGGAATTCAATCATGTTGCATAATGATGATGGAATTACAACCATATTTTAATCTATACTTAATCTCCTGTTTAAAACAATAAAAAATGGCGTAAAACAAAGTACAAAATTAATTTAATTCAAATGTGCCACTCGAAGCCACTTTCGCGTCGAAGGTCATTTTTGTGTTATTATATTTTTGGGCCAAACGATGCGTTTCGATTCCGGCGCCGGCAATTATCCAACCCCATTTCCTCCCAGTGAGCAGCAGCAGGAAACGCGGCAATAAATTTGCATGCATTACGCAAAACTGTCGAGGAAAACGGCCGTGCGGGTGTGACGCAAGCGCCAGAACGTAGAGCACATTATACATAACTGTAATTGTTTTCCCCTAAGAAACGTTTGTTGCAACATTATGTGCGAACAGTACGTTCTGTTTTTGTTGCGAATGCAGGATAAAACTTTGCATCAAAATGCGTTTATTTCAGAGAAGTAACTGAGTGGTCTACAAAGCAACTCCGGTGAGTCATCGTGCGTTGAATTGTCTATTTATAGACCTAACGCAATTAAAGGAAAATGTGAAAGTTCTATAAATATCCTTAACAAGAATTAAGATTAAATGATTAGCTGAAATATGACTAATTATCATGTCGAAAATGACTTCTTATTAGAAACGTCACGAAAATGTTTACTGTAGACAGAATTCCAAGGAGTTAAAATAATTCATCATCTTGTGTTAATCACAATTCGTCACCACATTAGAGAAAGTGTGAAGCATCATGAAGTTGACCCTTTTGATGGTTAAAACTTAGATTTTGCTTCCCAAGAGTTCAGTGTCTCCTGAACGCGCCCCTGCTCACCATATTAAGCCGCCAACCAGCTCCAGGAGGTAGTAAATCATAAAAAAATGTTAAAGTATACTAGGAAACAGTCCTGAATACAGTGGTTGAGAAAGTTGGCAGCACCCCCTTTAAGCAAGATCTCGCACTAGTTCACGGTATGCAAAATCTAGTAGCAGTATGACCGACCATCTGGTGGTCCTAACCCCAACCCTCTAAACCGCAGATTGTGCCTTCCTACAGGTTGATACGAGTAACGCAACTGGTGAGCGAATGACGGTTTTTTATGTCAAGATATTCTTATCGATAGCACTTCATCACAGAGATCAGAAATTTCGGTTGAAGTTACCTGCTGTTAACCGTGCATTACTCACCGTTAGTACTGTTGGTACAAATTTTTACGATCGGGATATTTCAAAAGTTTTCCATCCACTCCAAAACTGTCAACAAAAGTAAACTAAGAAGATAAATTGGTAGTTATGGGTGGCTAAATTAAATTAAAAAAATTGAATCGGCCAGTAAGGTCAAAATATTCCTTCCTACTCGACCACAGTCTAAAAAAACAAGAAGATATTCAACAAGTTGGCTAGAGAGATGGGGGGATAACCACCCGGTTATCTTATACTCTGCGTCTTTTATTTCGTTGTCATCTCTAAGCTTCTGAATAATTCTGGTGAAATTATTCACATAACTTAAACCCAACTGAATCTTTTTTCTCACCTCTTCAGTGTCTCATTAATTTTTCACTGCCCCTAACAGTTGTACCTTGCATGGTATCAATTTTTCCATCAGTAAACGTTTGTACATTTCTCGAAGTTGCAGTTCATCTTGTTTCTCGACGTTCAGTAGATATCTCTGTTCAAACTATGATATTGTCCTCATTTATAGGACGAAGTAAATCAATTTTAACGGAAATTTCTAATCATCAGTACCATGCTGAACTACATGAACTACAAGTAACAAGATCTTAGTTTCACAATTCTTGTATTGTTATAGGAAATTTATACAAAGTAAAAAAAACTTTTCTTTCAATCAGTTAGGTAACTAAAGGCTTTAGTACTTCCCCCGACCCACCTCACAATTCTTGATTAGTGTCTCTTGGTGCGCTTTGGCCTCTCACTCTCATATTTTGACCTGATTACAACACGACCTAAATGAGGTGGTAGCTTATTTGAACTCTTGAAACTTTTCAGCATCCAATAAGTTACAAAAGGCAACTCCACCTGCCCCTACTTGTTTTTCCAATTTTTACCCGAAGAATCTTTAATTAGCTTTTTATCACGTAGATTCGAAGGGTCTTCGGCATCTTTTCCGAAGGTACCAACACGCAGCAGTCTAAATATCGCCGAAAAAAAAAATAGATTGGTTAAGGAACAGGTTTTCTATTAGCATTTCTTTTTTAATTTACACACCTAAGAAATCTTTGGTCTGCGACGAAAAACAGCACTCTAAATATAGAAAAGAACAAAACGGTTAGAGAGAAGCCTTTTCTTTAGCCTTATTTTCTCTAATTTCTACACCCAAAGACTCATTAATGGTATTTTCTATGACGTACAACAGAATAGTTCTTTTGTCCTCTTTCCGAGGGTGTCAAAAATCAGTCTAAATATGCTCTGAAAGGGATAGAACGACTAGGGAAAAGGTTTCTAAATCCACATATAGGGAATCTTTGATCGGCTTCTTATGATGTCGAATCTAAGGATTTTTGGCACCTTTTAGAGAGTACCAAAAAAGCAGTAATCTAAATATGGTCTAAAACGAATAGAACGGTTAGGAAAATGGTTTTCCGTTTACACTTTTTGTAATTTCCTATCTAAATCTAAATCTAGATAATTTTGGATCGGCTTTTGTGATATACAATAGAAAGGTGTTTTGATATCTTTTCCGAGAATGCCAGGCAACAACCTAAATATGGTCGAGAAGGGACAAAATGGTTAAGGAAAGAGGTTTCCGTTAGCATTTATTTTTCCAATTTCCATACCTAAAGTACCTGTGGTCGACTTTTTTATGATGTAGAACCGAATGGTCTTTTTGAGAGCCTAATCCGGGGGTGCCAAAAAGCACCAGTCTAAATATAGCCAGAAAGGGACAGAACGATTAGAGAGAAGACTTTCTGTTAGCCTTTTTTCATAATTTCTAATTCATGAAGAATCTTTAATCGTCTTTTTATGATATCATCATATCAAAGGGTTTTTGGCACCTTTTCTGAAAGTGCCAAAAAGCAATAATATAACTATGGTCGTAAATGAATAAAATGAATAGGGAGAAAGTTTCCACACTCAGACAATTTTGGCTATTTACAACACCGTCTTTGATTTTTTCTTTTATCTTTATTTTTCGGGCCTTAAAACTTGGAATAAACCATAATGACGGCTAATTTACTTTCATACGAGGTTTCCTCATCTAAATACTGCTCCTATGTACACCCCCCCCTCAATTTTGTCAAAAAGATCAAAATTGTCAAGCCAAAGAGAGAAAAATAGTAGTCACGTTAACAATAAGTTTCTTTTAGATTACTTTTTTCTAATCCTCAAATCCTGGGATAGACCACATTAAAAGCTTCTTTCGACTTTTGTACGAGGTATTTTCGAAGGATTAGTCGTGAAAAGAAGCACGGTCAAGTTTGCTTATGGTCCATCTTAAAAAAAAGATCAGATTAATCAAGCGAAAACGGAAACGGCGCAGAGGCACGTTAAGATCAATGTCCTTTTAGTTTAGTTACTTTATAATCTTCAAGTCCTAGGATAAACCAAACTGGCTGATGATTCTTTGACTTTCGCACGAAGTTTTTTCAAAGGTTTAGACGTGGTGAAGTATGGTAAAGTTTCCTCGGAGTCTACCTGAATACTACCCCTGTATCTCCCCTCACCTAGCTCCCCAAAAAAAAATCAGAGTAACCAAGATAAAGAGAAAACATAGTTAATTTCTTTCTATTCTTCGAATCCTGGAATAAGCCAGATTGAGAGCTTCTTCGACTTTCAAACGATGTCTTCTCAAAGGCTTGTACTTGGGGAAGCAGAGTTTTCTCATGGTTCATCTGAATGCTACTCCTGTAGAAACAATGGCGTAGAGCCTCGTCAAAACGAGTCCTTTTTAGTTTAATTTTTTCTAATCTTCAAATACTGGGATAAGCCATACTTCCAAAATTTTGCACCTGGAAGCAAGGTATCATTTTTCTCGTGAATGCTTCTTTTGTACCTCTTCTCCCAACCAGGTCATCAAGGGAAAAAGAAGAGCGAAAGCCCACATTAAAAGTGGGTAGTCATTTTGAGGGTTATAAGACCCCTCTGGAGAGTTTAGCTATCGTCAAAACAAACCAACACGATCACTTCTGTATTACTTTATGACAGTTTTACTCTCCTGTAGATCAATGCAACTTTTCAATCCAAAGTTACCCCTTAATATGTGTAATATGAACTTTCTGAATGGGTTCAATACTCTACGTGGTATTTTTAGTTTTTAGGGTGCTCGAGAGTTTTTGCTTTAATTAACCTTTGAGAATCCATGACCATTTTGGAAAGTATCGAAAACACTACCTTTCTAAATTACAACACTTCCAAGATCATCTAATTCTTTCTTCTTGTCATATAGCTAGCCACATAAGATATGCTTATAACTATAATCAACCCCTTAGTACATTTCCATGTTATTAGCAAAATCTTTTTTTCGTTTTTTCTATGTTGGTCTTCTATTTAAATTATTGATGTCCCATAATTGATAACCAATTAATAATTCGAGGGATTTCACTTTCTAAGGTCCATCAACTACCATCTTAGAAACTGCAACAGGATCAAAATACTTCTTCAGCTTCCATTTTTTTATGTACAGAACTTGTTGTAAACAAAAAGTAAATGCACAACAATCATTCCGTTGATAATCTTAAAAATGCAAATTAATTAAGCAGAACTCCCCTATCTTTAACTGCTAATCGGTTAGTTCCCAAAAATAACTTCGGCGTGATGTCATCATTATCTGTCAGATAGTAGCTGTGAGCTGTTCGTGTTATTTATAGGCAAACACGTAATAAACATAAGCTGCATTTCTCTGGGCATTACAGGATTAATGTGGACCTTTTAGCTACCTGAAGTAGTCAGTTTTTGAAGTTACCAACCAACTCAACCCCCAAAACCCGAACCATCAGGACCACATTCGAGAACTTACTCACCTGTACTTAAACTGTAAGCGACGCCTCCTCAGCGACAATCCGTGCCTGCATGCGTTGCTGCAGTTGACGACCCGAAATAGAAGCCGTGACATCATTCCTGCACTTCTTTCCTTGAATATGTGGGTAACGAGTGGACGATGGAAGTCATTATCATGCAAATGAGGCTCGTAAATGGTACACGGGTACGCCGCGTCAGCACACCTAGCAGCGATAGCTGGCTGAAGCGGCGCGCGAGGTTGTGTTCGGCTTTTTTCCAAATAATGGCAGAGCATGGGAAGGTTAAATAACAGCGACCTTCGATTCTAAATTAGGTAATGCGAGCAAGCAAATGTTTTCGTTATTTCATATTAATTCCTACACTGAATAAAGGGGAAGGGAAATGCAGTCTTGAAATAAATCAAAATAATCCTTCACTTTCTGTAATTTGCACCATCTTTTGGGAGAGTTGGCGTATTTCATGGGAAAAAGAAGATGACTGGGAAGAATTGATAAATTCGACCAGATTTTGCTCGGTTGTTTCGACAGAAGTATCGACCAGGTGATGCTGCAGGAACCTGAAGGGGCAAAGAGTCTGGCGGATACGCCTGGTATGATACAATTTCCCATGCTAAATCAGCGATCTTTTCAAAGTTGTTTTGGAGATGTAACTTCCTTTGCAATTATAAAGCCTTTTTGAGCCCATATCGTTCATAAAATAGTTACTGTTCTTTTATGTCGTACGACACCCCGCTGATCCCACTATGTACAGAGCAACATCTGACTGACGTTGATATTCGGTCGTGCGCTACTGGTCGCCGGTTCATCTGGATAAACCCACGATTTTTTCTTATTTTGGTTTTCTTTGAGAATCCATTTTTCGCCACAGGTTATAATCTGGTACAGATTTCTTGATTTTACAAAGCAACTACATAGTAATAGCATAGCGTTTACTCTTGGTCTCAGTTGCGACTTCGTGAGGAACCCAACTTGCTTTGCGAATCTTGTCCATCTTGTGTAGACGCTTGGATCACCTTCGAGTTCATTTGAGAACTCCTGCTTTATGCAACAGGAATCTTCTTCTAAAACTTGTTCCATTTCCTCATCCTCGACTTATAGTTTTCAAAGTTGTTTTAGTGATCTAACTTTTCTTTTATAGTTATAAGGCCTTTTTTGACACCCGATAGCACACATTAATTGCTCCTGGTAACCCGCGATAGTTATTGTTTTATGTTGTATGGAGCTCCGCTGATCCCACTATATACAGAGCAGTATCTTACTGACGTGGATATTTAGTCGTGCGCTACCGGTCGGCGGTTTACCTGGATAAACCCACGACTTTCTGTTTTTTTGAGAATCAATTTTTCATCGCAGGTTATGATCTGGCACAAAATTTGTTTCTTCTTGAATCTGGAGAACAGCGGCATAGCAAGAACGTAGCCTGTACTCTTGGTCTCTCCTACAACTTTATAGGGAACCCAACAGCCTTCTTTGTGGATCCTTCCCATCTTGTGATGTTTGGAAGCGCATTGATAAGTTACTTCTAGTTCATTTGTGAATTTTGACTACATGCAGCAGCAATCTTCTAAAAGTTGCGCCAGTTCCCCATCTTTGACTTACCTTTCCAAATTCGTCCAGGCGGTCTAAATTTCCTTCTTCCTTTGTTGTTATACAGCCTTTTTGAGTCTAATGTGTTCTGCGGTGGTAAGTTTCACCAACGATTTTTACTTCTTTGGATCTCATTGAGAATTTTCCACCTTGTTTCTTCTGGAATCTGGGGAGCAACGATATAGCAATATTACAGTGTCCATTCTTGTTCTCAGCTGTAAAATTGTGGGGAAGGCAATAAAATTTCTTGTAAATCTTCCTCAGCTTGTGTGAACATTTAGAGATGGTTTGACGTGCCAATTCAACTTCCTTATGTGTATGACAACAATTCTCTTCTGAAAGTTCTTCCAGTTCCTAATCTTCAACTTTTTTTACTATACAGGACGTTTGGCATCATGCATATCAAAATGTCCGATCCTCAACTGCTAGAATTCTTTCTTGCAAATAATATATTAAACAATCAACCTTCTCCCCTCTAAAGCTGAGTTTTGCCGATAACTTTTTTCCGTTAAACGCGGAAGGGACCGTGTCAGAAAGTTGTTAGTTGCACGGCAATATTTTCATCACTGATTTTTAGGTTATGTCGGTAGAACAGGCACCTTATGCAGTCCATTGTAAAGCTAACAGATAGCTTCACTATGGTTGTATATCAATTTGAATCTATCATCGATGGAAGCCAAAAAAGAAAGTTGAATTAATTTTGAAAATTCTTGTGGGCTTTCATCCATTATCAAGGGGCATAACATGTTTAGGGAACAAATTCACAAAATTGTGAACGAATAAAAAAAAGTTTTGTATCGACAATTGGGGGCAAATTATCGGCTCGGTGGATGCTTAACACACACGCAAGCTTTGGTTCACCCCCCCCCCCCCATTCGTCGCTTCATTCATATTAAACCTAAAGTAATATTAACCAACGATTCTACTTTAACCAGTTAAAGTCTAATTAGCATTAAAAATTTTAATATTTTGTTTCTGAAATAGGTTATGGTTTTTGAATGAGGTAGAGTACCAGTGAGGCTAAGCGGTGCTGACAAACCAGGATTTTGTGTTCACTTCAAGCAAAGGGTAATAATGCGGTCGTCTAAGGTGCGGTGCTTGCCACATCGCCCCCTATTAGAGATGGTGAGCAGTGAGAGCTTTAACCTCTCAGTTCGAAAGACCATGCCCTCAACGGGGCTAAAGCCTCACCATTGTTATTTATTTTATTTTACTGAATAACGTGGGGAACTAGAAACATTTTAAATGATATAAGCAAACTAACAAAGCGACAGACATTATTTTAGAAGGGGCCATGAAAAAAACTCTCCTCCTTATAGAATTGCCCCTGAAAATTAACGATCATTCTGTATAGGATTAATCGGAATATAGGCCGAAGCCCTTCAATCGTATATCGGCCAGCGCTGTAGTATCCCCATTTGAAGGAGATTTAACGTATTCAGGGTGGAAAATCGCTTTAATCAAGTTATACGCTCGGCGGGCTTGTGAAGTTCAGTAGAATTAGGATATTCAGTGCAATACATACACCGCATAGTATTAGATATCGTTCGGCCTTCGCTAGACATTTTCTGACACAATTGCAACTAGTCGCAGCTGGGATGACACAAAGTAGACAAATTTGTGTTCAAGTATAAAGTAATTATAAAGGATCATTTATTCCATTTTCGTCGCAACGACTTAAATATAGAGCAAAACATTAATGAAATTATTGTAATATATTTTGTCCTAAAACTACTTCATCGAGCACTGTAATTTATAATCTTTTTAGCTCCCTTAGGCCGTTTATCTTACTTAAATACAGCAGAGGTGTTGATGTTTACGAATGATGCAATTTCTTTCAAAACTCCAAGATAATCTCCTAATTCCGATAACGGGATTTAGAACAAATTAAGCCTCAAAATTTGCGATAAAGATATGCCTTGTACACAGAGATAAACACCAATTTATATTACTGGATTTTTAAATCTGGTATTTGATTGAAAGTTGCTCAAAATGGTTGTCATTCCGCCATTATTGAGGAATATTTTTGATTTCCAAAACTTTCCTGATAAAAATGCAAAACAATTAATATATCTCTTCAAGAAACTTAAAAACGAAAATTAAGCCCTCTTATCAATGAATAAAAAAATAATAGTCTTGGTTGTCATTCCTTGACTGTTTAGAGTATAAATGGTTGCCTAATTTCGTTTTAACTGGAGCAAAATAATATGAAAGATTCACAAAATCTCGCACAACCCCTGTATAAAACGATCAAAATGAAAGCAAATAATGTTGAAGGACAATTCAGGACATAGCTTCATACTAAAAAAGACAACAAAAACAGTATGAGAACAGAATAAGGAAAAGGAATTTAAATAAAAACAGGTTAAACAAGAAAGAATCACTGATGAATTACCTATTATTTATCGTCAGACCCCGTAGATCATTTATGACTTTTGAAACAAAATTCCGTTAACCATCATTATCTTAATTAGATCAATGGAAATAATTGCAGAAACAACAAAATATTGCATGCAATTTGAAAAATCCCTGAATATACGTGGTTGTTCAATGAAGACATGGGACAATTCCGGCGAACAATGAAACCTCAAAAAACGCGAATTCACACGAACACTTGAAGGCCGTGAGAAGAAAGCGAGGCCCGCGCTCGGAAAGAATGCGGACCGTTAGGATAATCGCCATCTGCGCGCTGCAAAAAGTTTCCTGCTGCAACCTTCTTTTTATCGCGCCTGGGAGGATGTGTGATCAGTCACATAACCGTAACGCGAGGCGGCCAACCGGCAAAGCGTTGAGCCGCCGAAAGCGCCAGCATTCATTAAGAGCAAGGAACAATCCTGGAGGCACGCAGCGGGGTTGGCTCCCATTGTGCGAGCCCCCGAAGACACTGGCGCATCTGCCGCAATTACGCGAAAGCTCTATTTATGCCGGCGCTTTGTCTCAGGAATGGCACGCTCCAACTTCAACAAAGGCAAAAGAACTGTCGCGGTGGCACACATTTCGCGCCGTGACAGGATGGAAATAACACAACCCGGCGCGCTCCAGTAACTTAATGGGGTCGCATCATGGCACGGTCGGCTATTTTCGTTTTATGCGCAATCTGCGGGTTTCTAGGGCTTTCGCCGGATAACAGGTTTATAACAAGGAAATAAAACCCGAAACAGACGTTGTCGTGGAGTTGGCTCGCCAATTTATTTGCACACAATGCTGGGAATTGAAAAAAAGAGCTAAGAATAGAAGTTCTCACTGTGATAATTAAAATATATGAGTTACAACCAAGCAGTGAGATGTACAGGGGCTGAACTAATGACACATTTAGGATTGCATAGCAATACCAATATTCTTTCTTGAAGAGCTTTAAAGTACTTAACAAAGAAGAATGGAAACAAAAACAAAAAGAAAGAAACGCTTTTCTAATGAGACTCTGATAAAAAAGAGAAATTGAGACATCGAGAGATTAAAAAGGTAACTGATCTAAAGAACAAGGAAGAACAGAATGAAATCAATAAGAGTAATATGGAAAATGGGATAAATAAAAATGAGGAAAAAAGGGTCACCAGAAAGGTACTTAAACAAAAAAGGCTAGAATGGAACAAAGTAGAAGAAAATTGGGGGAAACCGGTAGTTAAAAACCTCAAACTTTTGTAGGTCGACATACTGAACATTATCCCCGAGTATTGCTGGAAAGAGGTCAATCAATACTATGTTCCATATTAACACATCTCTGTTCAAGTTTAACACTTAGGTATTCGCTAATTTTATCATTGAGATATTTAGTTACCTCGTCCAGATATGAGAGATAGTAATTTAATGTAAAACGCCCAACAGGTGAACCAACGGGTGAACAATGAATCAAGCTAGTCAATTTTAGCTGTATAACGTCTTTATGTCGACCATTCTTCTGACGACTGTCTTTACAATTTCAAATTATATTTCAAAATTAAAAAATGTGTAATTTTCCAAATAAAAGCCAAATATTATTCAAAATACGATTTCATTTTCATGCAACAAACAAAGTTCTCAAAGATGAATGCGAAAACTTGTTGATGTCATACCCACTTTCAAACCGTAGAAGACCATAGTTTACGAACGACTCTAGAGGTTATATTCATGTAATAAGACCTGCAGAAGAGCGGCTCAAGAAAGTGATGGCAAATCCAAAAAAGGCTACTCATACGAAAGATACTTCTCAATAGTCGCGTCATGAACTTCCAAGTTCGGTTAGAGCTGTTCTTCAAAAAACGAGACAACCTCAAAACTCTCTTTGATTTGAAGACTCCGTTACCATTTGCAAACCATGAATCGCTGCAAGTCGGATATTTATCTATTGGAAGGTTCAAGGTTTTGGACATGATGATACATTGTAACTGTTGATATGTTGGTAGGACGTCTTTTGAGTAAGTTTTCACGATATGCACCTCAAAATACTACAACGTCATCTCTACTGATATTAGAGGTACTGAAAACTATTGAGACGTTGATCCACAGAGCGTAAAGTTTTTTATATTCAACTAACAGTTCGAAAAAATCAAATTTTATTCGAATTATTGTTTTCTAAATTTTGTCCAATTTCCTAGCGGTAATTCCGCTCGGCTTGGTTAATGTTGACAATAGCTCTTGGTAGAACCAAGATCTTGAGTAAGTCAATCCAAGAAGATTGGAAAGCTTTTGATCTAAAGTATAAAACCTCTATCTAAAGTTCTACCACAACCACTATAAAACGCAATCTTAAAGAATCTAACAGAGCTGACCAATTATGAAAATACTTGTCGGAGGCTTAGCTGAAATCCTGAACCAAACACCTATATCCGCATATTTGTCCTCACTTCAAGGTCGTCGCGTACCATTTCTAATATGGAAAATGCAGCAGCACGCCTTACACAACCGTATTATTACTCAATTATTTTTAGTGACTGAGTAGGCCACCCGCTAGACATCCCGAGCCCATGTCGAGTAATATATAGCAAAAATAATAATTCCCAAAGGGAAAAAAACGTGCTGGAAGAAAAAGATTGTCGTTATTTAGAACTAGGGATATTGAATATCACCAGAAACTGTGCAAACTATGGTCAATTGAAACGATGGTACAAAAAAAAGAAAAAGAAAATATAATTTGCAATGTACTAAATGAAGAATTATTCTCTTATGTTGAGTACCTCAAAAGATCTTATACTTTCCTTGTTTTTTGGAGAGCCATTTTGAGTTGTCTACTCTTTTTCCCATTAATTTATATATTTGCTAACTTTATAATTGCTACTTCCTGATTTGTAATAAATCTGTTCCATTGAATTCTCTTCTGTGACTTACAATTTACAGTCATAATTTGGTTTCGCCTCTGATTGATGATTCAATGGATTTTTTTTCATGTAAATTCCTATCTCTTGTGGTTCGTGATGACACAAACAGGACGATCTACACCAAACATCGCGATACAAAATCCATGAAGTTCGGGCGTAAGTCATATTACAAGCTTTATGTTTTACCGACGTCTACAGAGTAAGTGTCGGCACACCACAAAGCAAGTAAAATGACTTACGTGCTGATTTCACCAAATTTGACCAACCGCACAGCGTCAGCCCTATGCCGCGATGTTTGATGTAAATGGACCTTAATCACTGAAGACACATTCACGTGTTGGTTCTGCTGGATATTCAGATTAAAAAGTACGCCCGCTTAAAAAATAGATTATTAGTTTCGTATATACTGGGTGTTCAATAATAATTACACACTTAGTTTTGGAGCAACTTTTGAAACGCACACGAGAGCGCAGCACCTGAAGTTGTACTGTGACCACGGCCTTATAGGTAATTGTAGTGTATGGAAGTAGAGTATCGAAATGGATGGGCTAATCCACTGAACAACACGTCTTTACTGGGAAAACTTGCTCCTTCCAAAGCACTGAAAAAGTCATCCAACAGTTTACAAGTATCTGGCCTGGTTAGGAAATTTAAGAAAATGGATTGTACTCAAGGATCGTAAAAGAAATGTGCCAAAACATTGATGGCCTCCTTATTCTTCCGATGCAAACCTTCACGACTTCTTCCTTGGGGAAGTTATCAAAGATTTGGTCTACAGATGACGCCCTAAGACTGTGAACTAGTTAAAAGGCCGATCTTGCGATGATCTTGGTAAAAACTTTTGAAGCCCACATGCGCCATCTTGTGGTATTAGGAGGCAAACACCTTGAAAACCTAAATTTGTTACCTTTTGTATCTATCGTCTATATAATTTTTTCTACATCTATATGGGTGCAACCTTGAAAAATTGAGCGAAGTTAGCAGTTAATCTTTCCCACTGCTAGTATCAGAGATGTTTAATTATAATGATAGTTTCATGAAGGGTAGCAACTTAAGTATAATTTTTTTTGAGGTTGTGTAGCGCTATTAATAAGTTTACAAAAATCTCTCAAGGTCACAACGATAACCGAAGCTTTAAACTACCTGTAAGATCTACGAGGTAATTAGGACTAATAATACTAACGCGGCTCGTCCCAAGAGGTTATAAAAAATAATTAAAGCGAAAATTTTTATTTAGGAAAAATAGTACAAGATACAAGAAACATTGTACGTAGTCTTAGTACCCTTCAAGTAAGCATCTTGGAATCTAACACTTTTCGTTTCTACGGGTTAGAATCTGGAGTACATAAGGAGTCTACAGTTATAATCCTGTCTTAATTAAAATACTGGACCCACTAATAAGAAATGATGACCTATGTTTAGATTTTGACAGTTTTGTGTTAATTCTTCTTAATTATTTGAATTTATCTCAACTTGCTCACATATTATTGCATCTTCTAATTAGGTGAAGATGAATGGTCTGATGGTTGTTTAGAGATACATCAAAAAGTGCCACCTAGCGTGGACTACAAGTTACTATCAGGGTAAACCCTCTACGGGTAGTCGAAAGTACTCAGCATAAATGTCGGAGCAAAATAGAAGAACAAGTAAACATTAACTGCTATAAATTGGGGAAACTATAGAGACGCATAATGGAAACCATGAGCAAAACATGTGTTTGCGACTGGTTCGAATGCTTTCATGACGGGAAGAAAGCAATTGAGAACCGGCGACTGACTATAAAATAAGTTATTAGCAGAGACTCGATGCACAGCATCGTTCCCAAAGGTTTGGATGAGTGGAAGATATGTTCCCGATTTGTGCAATCCAAGAAGATGTGGCAGCGGTTGCTGACAATTTACATACGTTGCCAAAAAGATGTTGTAAAGGATGGCTATTATTTAGAAGGCCAATAATGAAGGCAATTTGTGTCTTCTTTTTTGATTGTTTTCGGATACCATTCACCAAACTTTTTAGACACCCACGTAAGTTTCGAATTTAATCTTCCTTTATGACGTTTATTTTAAAGTTCAATTTCTGCTTCCAAATGTGAGTAAGAATAGAGCGATCGCGTCTGATCCATCTAAGAGCCTGCGATATACGATAAAATTATTTTTATAGTAGTTGTAGCAGTTACAATTACATTACACTTTCTTCTTCTTCTTCTTCTTCGTTTTTTTTCTTCAGTTTTTTACCCGTTTCCATGTCTGTCTATTCTCCCAGTCTGCTTCCTGCAAACCTTTTTCCTCCACAGCCGTTTTTATAGCATTTTTCTCATTATTGCCATCACCATATAAACTTTTTACTCAATTCCATTGCAATGTCCTTAACATGAAAATGTGCGTTTTTACGCTTTGCAAATATTTAGACTGACCTTGAAGACCACCTCGCACTGCCGAAAGCCGTTACTTATGGAATGACTCAGAAATTGTGTAATAATGTAACACCATCTTATAATTTCGACATGCATTTTTCTTCTATTAACCTTAAATTATTTTTCAAGCCTTTGATCTTCCCACAATTAGTCGTTGTCAGAGCAACTAACAAGAAACTAATTACCCGCGCGCCGTCTACGGCGCGCATAATTGAACACAAATTCCTCAGATAACGCTATCTAGGCTTCATTAGGCCAAGAAGAGCAACTAGTAAATTAATATTTACCCGCTCGCCGGACGACACAACGGCATTCTTGTCCTTTATCGCTGAACTGTTTGTTACTCGCGGTCATAAATCGGCCGTAATTGCCATTATCCGTCATATTCTTCATAAAAACAGCTAAATTAAGCGGAGCGACAATTAAGCGCGATCAATGAAAACAAACACATCGCTGGGAGCGTTCGTTTATTTATGAAGATGCAGCAACATCCTGGAGTTCTGTATCCAATTTGGATTCCCATAAAATACAAACATTCAAAGCTAGATTAATTCGGCATGTTTTTTCACTGTTTTTAAATCATTTTCATCATTTATCTATTATAAAATTCGTATACCAATTTTTATTAGGAAGTTAAAAAAATGCATTGCTTTAACAACAATAAAAATGCACCTCACTTTCCGAATATACCTTGTAATATAGTTGTAGCTTCACAGCAGACACTTTACTTTCTTAAAATGTTAGTTTAAGGTATTCTACGATTTATACATTAAAATAGTACGTCTGTGTATCTATTTGACACCCAAACAGACTTACATCTAAAGTAATTTTTTATTAGTTCTCAAAAGTCGTATTGTACTATGAAAAAAGTGGTCCTTAGAAACACTTCTTCAACATCTTCTGCACTAAAAAACAAAATGGCGGCTAATTTTTTCCGATACAATCAATTTAAAAGCTAAAAGCGTCATTTTGTTCGTTCGTTCATAAAATTTCGACCACCATCTTGTGATCTACACGATCTTTGAAGTATTTTTTCTAGATCGACAAAAATCGAAACGGCAATCAAGTGACATATTGTATTTAGGACGTTCAAAAATAATTGGCATTCCCTCTCCAAACTCCGGTTATGTTGCAGATTGAATACGCGCCCAGTGAAGTATGTGCAGACATGATGCCGCCAGACGGCGTTGCTGGAACGCACGAAAGTAAAGGTAGCAAGTCATTCGTACAGTAGAGTACTACGAGAGCACTTGTAGACAACCATAGAAGCAAACAATCGGGAATGCGTGGTTTTTTTTTGGAGACAGGAGATGATTGCTTTGGATATCTACATGAGGTTAGTGACAACACTGAATAGCAGAATTTTGTTTCGCTTAAGTTCAAATAAATTAAAAATAATGGGAGATCAATGTGTTCCGTTTCACGGAACTTTGGATACTCTCCCTCATGAGGACTTAAAAATGACAAGATTCATAATTTCTCCATACTCTAACTGGTCAGTGTAAGTAGAAGCTCGAGAAGGTATGCCAATAGTTGCTGCAGAAGTGCAGCGTGGATGTGGAAACGTTCATCGAGTGTTTGGCACGAGACGCCAATGAAGAAATGCCAGTTTATAGAATGGCAGCACATTGGAAGTCTTCGTCCGAAGAAGGTGCGACTGGTATTGTTTATTTCAAAAGTAATAATTGTTTTTTGGGGATCAGGGGAGTATTCCGCTGCTGAACGGCTGTCCTCTTGTAAGAGTTTTACCAATAAGTAGTGTGGGTAATGAGTCATTCGTGCATTTCTGCGAGTATAGTTGTAAACAAAGCGGAAGATCATGGAAGCAGATGAATATGAGCAGCAATGGACGGTATGGTTTTTTTGGGGGAAGGGAGTGAGTCCTTCGGACACCCACATGGGGTTAGTAGTCGTGTATAGAAACGCAGCTTTGAATTTGAAAGGGGACAAGGTTTATGCCAAAATAGATGTACGTATCAGAGAACTTTGTAATGAAAGAGGCAGTACGAGGTAAGAGATTCTGCTCCAACGACAACCTTTGGCTGTCTACAAGTGGTTTACAACTTTACTAAAACTGCCGGAGCGACAGCAAAGTGTATAGACATTGAGACGGAATGCCTTTTATGAGATCTGTACTCACCCAGGGAGCTGCCACGTTTTAAGTTGGCCAAATCGCTGAAAATATTTGATAACAAAAAACCATTTTGCTCTTCTACTACGGGAAGGTCTATAAAAGTTGTTCCCAATATTAAAAATCGGCTATCCAAAGTCGGAAAGACAAAAAAAAACTATATATTGTACTTTTACGAAAACACTTCCCTAGGAAAGATCCTACAGAGGGGACAAGTAGCTCTACAATTTAAGCAGAGAAAGGGTTAAGTAGTTTTATAATTTGCCAGGGCCATTAAGGTAGGTCCAATTCTGTTTAATATTGAATTTAGTAGCGTAAACTGTAAAGCACCATCTTTGTAATTTTTCTAACTTCTATTAACACAGCTTCTGACCGACGAAAAACTAGAAAACTGAACCTCAAAATTATATTTTCAAAACGTGTAGATGTATAAATGGTTATTATACTGGGTGTTCCATTAGTAATTGAACTCTTAGTTTTGAAACGCACACGAGAGGACAGAATCTGTGCGTGAAGTATCAAAATGGGGTATTCCACCAAAATAAAGAAATTTTTGTACAAACAAACCGAATTCGTTCGGAAATACGGAGAAAGTGTCAACAGCGTACAAGAATTTTCAAAATTTAAGACGAACGGCTCTATGTTCGATACTGTGGAACAAGGATTTTGACGAGCAATTTCAGCAAAGTTAGGCTAGTGAATGTTTTTGAGACTCGAAACAATCAATTTTGAGACAATATAATTGCTTTCCACCATCCCAATCGTTAACCTGTAGCTATCAAGTGGCCTCTCCTTATTCTTCATTCTCTGAGGACATTAAAGATGTGGTCACAAATCACACACCAATGCTGTTAATGAGCTCAAAGACGATATAACTGAGACTTTTTCCAATATAGCATGCGATATTTCGGGCAAAGTCGTAGAGATCTTTGATGCCCGCGTAGGCCATCTTGTGGTAACGGAAGGTAAGTTATCTTTTGCGCCAACTTCCAAGAGAAAATCCATCGAAACTAATGTGAATCTCCTAAAAAAAACATTTCCAAAAGTGTTCCGTCAATATATATAAAGGGTTCGTAACCAACAGACAGTCTATGAAGGTCACGTGTCAGTTACGGTATTTCAATGCGTAAGACAGAATTGTTTGGGAAAAATTAAATCTAACCATTATTTTCCTCAGTTAACCTTAGAGATTTAAATAAAAGCACAAAATTTAAATTAAGTTGTCTAAAAGTTTCAGAATAACACTATAAAAAACTGTTCTCTTGATGCCGGAATGACGTCTATAACAAAAGAGTAACCAGAGGCAATCAACAACATCAGCTTTTAAAAAATTCAAAACTCAAGGATTCTAGAGGCCCGAGAAGGGGCTCCAAAGCAAATTTAGTTTTTATACCTCAAAATCTAACCCGGAAAACGCAAAAAATCTGTCCCCTACTTTTGTGGTGGGGAATATATATTTCGTAATTTCTGCTATATCGAAAATGTATTCCACATATCTAAGTGCAGTTTCGAATTAACCGAATATTATTTTTTCTAAAATCAAATTTAGCTTTTGCCGCAACCTGTATATAATACTTTGCCATATTCTGTATCGTGTCTTAGATCAGCCGCTAATATTGTAACAACAAACGTCATCACAGAAGCCAATTTAACATTAGAAATCGACATTTCCTTGCCCACCAATTTTAAGAGAGTGGAAAGGGATAACTTGAGTCAATGTAGTATCAACTAACTTCGTTAAAATGAAATTACACGTAGCTTTTCTCGCAAACTGTACGTAGTAAGACGGCAACGCTCCGCGTTACGCGACAGTAATTATCAACACAAAACTATACTTAACTCCCCCTCCTATAGTAAAACTCTTCAAAGGACTACCTGATGAAGACTACGAATTATAAGTCGAAATAAAATGGGGACACCCTCAGGAATAAAGAGATTCTCTGTTTGACCTTACCAGATATTGTATCTTCTTCTTTCTCTGGTATCCTATACAACCTTACGAGTGTTGGATGTGAGAATGTATTTAAATACTAAAAATAACTCTCTCAGATAACAATTAAACACGCGCAATTTATCTGTTTAAACAAACAGAAGAAAAATCGAAGAAATGGTTGTAGAACAAAGCAGAAACGTGGTAATATATAATACGTGGTCTGGAGATCATACTCGGTGTCAAGAATTGAAAGATTTCTACATTAAAAATTTGACTTCACTTAAAGATGGCTAACTTCAAGAAAAAGAGATGTTTCGATCATCAAATGGATGTAGGTATAAGAACAGAGATCGTCAAAATTTATATTTTAGTTGTAATTTCCAAAATAACCATATTATACTTCGATAACGTCATATTTCGAAAGATATCGACTATTTTGACCGAGTCGGTAGATCTATTTCCTCGTCTATGAACTTCACAAATTTGCAATACGCTGAAGTAAACAACGGTGGCTCTGTAGGAAAGAAGGTCGTTCTTACAACTCCGAAACGATCTGAAACTTTTTACAGGGGCCTTGCCCGCAGAACCTGCCATAACAAATTGGGATAAATGACATGACCTATCACTCAAAGTATATATCACGGTATTCTCGGACCTTTGTTATTTACTTTCGATTCGGCAGACATGTCAACAATATTAACTTCAATGGCCAGATTTGAAAATAACATTGTAGTTACGACCGAATCTCCTATAACACCACCTACACAAAATTAAAACTTGGTTCAAACGATGGCGTATTAAAGCAAATAAAATTTGATAAGATTAACACGGAACAAACATGTAAAATGCAAACATTAGCTAATAGGCCAAAACGCACTTGACTTTGGAAAATAAGCTGTTCCGCTACAAAGCGATTGCAAAACTGAGAGAGCTATGGTGTCTAACTGTGAAGAACTACGGGTAGCACCAACATCCAAAAGCTTCAACGTTTTCACTCTGAAACACGAAAAGGGATGGGCAACCCTCCCTCCACTCATAGTACGTACAAAACCAGGCCATCTCCACCAAGACTTCGAAAAAGAAGAAAAATAATTATCCATGTCCATCTAAGTGGAAGAAAAGACAAACTAAGAATATTATCTACGTCTAGTAAATACAGTAGATGATAAACCATTTCTCGTAAATATCTTTTCCAAATGAGTCACTCCAGTAAAAGTCTAGTGTTGAAATAGAAACTCGTTTTGAAGTCCAATATCAATATCATCTTCAGTGAAGTGGTAGGAAAAGTGATAAGACCATTAGCTTTACAATTGCTCACTTCCTATTGATCTGTGTGAGATTGTAGAAAACATTGATCAAATATAGTGACTAAACTCATCTTTTCCACTCATCAATTGTTATATCTTTATAGTCGCTATCAAGTGAGGAGAGATGCCATCAGTGTTGTAACTTTTAAGGGAGAACTTAAAAGATCCTTCGAGGTAAATGCAGTATCACCATGTCCACTTTAATCTTTTCTACCATCCAAGGCCTTTTTTACCAATTTCTGGTTACTGACATAAAGAATCCATTTATGAGAGTATCCCTAAGAACATTTAAATCTACTAAATGCTACATAACATATACATCCACCGCTATCGCAAATCTGCGGGTCCGCCCTAAACCGCGATACCTGCATAGATCAATTACACATGACTCCATTCACGCCGTTCGCGTGATTACAGAGCTCAACAGCTCGGACACTTCTCTAATTAAACGCGCGAACTCCAAAACAGCCAGCCTGGTGTTTCAGGCACGCAAGCCTTCACGGAACAGTAATTTGTAGGGAGATTAAACTCTGCCGCTCGCCTTCCAAATTATACGTGGCCTTTCGCTCGAGCTGCCGAAAAACTTCGCTTTAATATAGACAATTTTGGCCCGGCGCAAAAACGGCGGGTTTGCCGGGCCTCTATTTATCTTCGGCGATTTCCAGATGCTCAATTTATTTCTGGATAGTTTGAGCTGTCAAGCGTTTTCTAATAAGGAAGTGTGGTGGTATTCGTAACTCCGACGCTTCTGAGAGACGCGGCTTTCATCAGATCTATAATTAGCTTAAGGTGGATGTAATTATGCTTCCTCGCATTTTGGTTTATAAAAAATTTAATAACCAAAAACATTAACCATACAATCATGAATTTTAAATTGCAAATAAATAGTAAATCTTCACCATCATAATCATCCCATGAAGTTTAACCAGTTTTCAGGTATTTTGTGTATGGACAGATAGATCGATGAATAACTAGATAAATAATAAATCTACAGTCAAGGTGATTTGTTGGACATACAGAAATGGTTGAAAAATACTGGTGACGCTCGATTTCTGGGAGCCAAACCTCTCTAGAAGGACTGAGATTGACTTTACCCGACCAGGGTAAATGGAAATAACCATTAAGGAAAGTGGAAGCAAGCCATCTCAGTATTCTCAACAAAGTATGATAGAACGAACTCATTTTAGAAAGCATTGGGTTTCAATTTTATTGCCTATAACTGAATCAAAAATCGTATGTATTGCTTTTTGGGGCATTGACAAAGCTATAATAGCCAGGAATTTCCCACCCGATACTTGTTCATGCCATAGTCTTTCAAAATGAAGTAGATGTTAATTGAGCTGAATGGAGATTCTTTGTTCGAACATCTAACCCTCTTCTTCTGCGCTAACTTGGAGTGTTTCCTTCTACTTAAATATAAAAATCACGTTTTGCCCAATTTTTGCGACATTGGGGACATTTGGTGTATATTTGTAGATCACTAAAGAGGAAGAATTTCTGAATGGTCCATTCCATGGCTCCACGCTGAAAATTGTGTTTCGAACGAACTAGAGGGCATTAGAAACGGTCGCCAAGGTTCATTTCTTGAATATTTTATTTTTTGTGCAGATTTGCCCCATAGCTTATACAGTCATAATTTCAAAGTAAAAGATGACTCAATCATTACCCAGACTCACTACTTTTTTTTAATATCTCATCACATCAATGAAATTGTTACTTCCTAGAGGGAGATAGTATAATACTCTCAATATAATATTCTCAATGTCTTTACCTATTTTGCATAGTGACTTGTCGCCGCTGTCATCCTGGTAATGTGAAGCTTAATGGCACAATGGACTTTGAGGAAGCACAGATGAAATGTGACAAGCCATCTACCTTATCTGCTAAGCCTTCCTTTCTTGAACAACCGCCCGACCAAACAATTATACAGGGTGATCATTTGTAAATTCAACCCTGGTCCCCGTTTCCTGCGTTTTCAACGATAATATTAAAAACGTTCCTTGTTTCCGTTCTTCATTTTTAAATGAGAAATTTTTGCAGAATCAAACTTTTCCTCAAAATTCTAATTTTGGTCATAACGTTTCTCTGACTCACTTTTTTGCACACGATCCAATATTTGTCAACACTAAACATGGGAACAACAGTTGAGGACCACAATAATTAATTGAAATTTCTATCTGGCCACTTCACCATCCCTACCCCTTTCAATGGTGGTGGCAAGCTACCTCAGCAGTTTTGATTGATGGTTTCAACAAAGTCTGCCGCAACGAACTCATTTTCGAAAAGATTGAACTTCAATTTTATTACGTTAAAGAGGAATCTCCGTCTTGCCCTAACATTATCTTGGTGGTGTCGAGATTGCTAAAGTCATCAATACCGAGAACAGTATGGTGATACTGTTCTCCACTAGGAAAGAATAATTTCATTTGTATGGTGATATGACGAAATTTAGAACCTCCGATAAAAGAATATTTTGGAGAAATGACTCATGTCAATTTGAATAATAATTGACTAGAAACTTCACTTAAAGTGATGATATGGGCTTATTCACTATGCGGCCATAAATTGAATGTTGAATCATTTTTAATGCTCTCTAACTTATTCTAAACACAATTAGCATCATGGAGTCATCCTGTCGACTGTTCAAAAATTCTATAGATATATCCAAGTGCCCCCAAAGTCACAAAAATTAGTCTAAACGGGATGCTATATTTAAGAATTAGACAATCATTTATTATAGATGGACAACTCAGTCAACATTTTGAAAGACTATGATATGAACAAGTTTCAAAGATTCATATGTAGAAAATACGGACTGTATTGTTCAACCACGACCTAAACAAAGTGTTTGTACTGTTTCATGTGTACGTCAATATTGATCGGTTGATATTCTGGTGCTACGCCATTAGACGGATCAAATGTAATTTATACACAAAGAAACCTTTAATCCGCAATGTCAAAGAGCTTAGTGATTTGGATAACAAATTTAACTAAATTGACTACGTTTTCCCAGACCCACAACGTGCATATTGTGCATTTGCTAATGCTGATTTGAAGAAAAGTGACAGTCCATCTACGCTATTTGCCAAATCTACTATCGCCCCACCAAACGATTATACAGGATATTATTTTATTGGTCTCGTTTCCGCTTGTGTCGTAACTGGTAATACTGAAACATTCTAAATATTCCTTATGTTTTCCATTCATTTTTCAATTATGAATTTTATCAGTACCAAGCTTATCTTCAAAATTCCGTCTGAAGTTTGGTCAAAATGTTTTCCTGACTTACTTTATGAACAGTTGAGGACCCGAACAATTTATTAGAATTTTTCGCTAGCTACTTCACCATCTCCTAAATTCTTTTAATAGTAGAACCAAGCCAGCCAGCATCGCCATGGTAGTGTCGATATTGCTAAAGCCATTCCTGGCGGAGTGGCGATTTTAAGAGAAGTTAGACCAAATAAATACTTAATGCAATAAGTGAAAAATAGTCATCAACATTAAGTAGAGTATGGTGATATTGTCCTCCATTGGGAAGGAAAAATGTCTTTGGTATGACGCAATTTAAAACATCCAACAAAGAAAAATCTTGGACAGATAAGTCATAATAAGTTAAGTAACAACTAATGAATAGGTAATGTAGAAACCTCACTTAAAAAGAGGTACACAGACCATACTCCGTCTTTGACCTTACAAATAGTCGAGAACTAGTGCTTAGATATGGTTTTAATGCTCTCTAGCTCATTTCAAATACAATTTCAACTGGGGACCCATCGTGTCGACCATTCAGAAATTCATCTTCTTCAGTGCACTTTAGATTTACACCAGGTGTCTCCAAATTCACAAAAATCAGTCAAAACGTGTTTTTTATTTTATTAAATAGATACACACCTACTGTGGGCAGTACAGAATAGCTTACAATAAATCACGCTAAGTTGGTACAGAAGAAGAGGGTTAAGTACTCAAAGAAAATCAACGTCAACATAAACATGAACATGTGTCAAGTGTGATACTCCCGCCCGTTATCACAACTGCCCCCAAAAACGGGAATGGCGGGAATAGGGACCATATAGTTCAACCACATAACCGAGACGGAGGGTATGTACTGTACTTAGTATGTTCTCATAACGTAATATACATGCTAAAGGTTGTTGATCTTAGATCTTTTACCAGCTTAATATTGGTCAGTTCCTTTTTGATGCTACACCGTTATACGGCTCAAAAGGTGATTTATACCAAAAGACACTTTTGTTCTGCAACTGCCGATAACTAGCTTGCTAATTTTGATAACAAACTTAATTCGAATCTCTACTAGATTGACCACGATTTTTTCCCCCAACCACAACGCGTATTTTTTCGATGTAGCCAATTTGACTAATGCTGCTTTGAAGAAATCCAAACCAAGTGTGGTGGCCAAACCTACTTTCCTTGAGACTATCGCCCAACCAAACAACTATACATAGCGCTAACAAAATTGTATAACCTCTAATTACCGCCATTGTTGCAAAATTAAACTAAGTAAATGTTATTCTAACCGTTAAACAAACACAGCATGTTATTAAAATTTGTTAAAAAATGTTACGTAATGATATACAAACAAAACTTTACCTTCAAAGCAGAAAGTCTAGCCCAGGCAAACGTAAGCGCAAATCTGTAAACAAGAAGAGAAAATTAGATGCAAATTCCTTATCCAGACTAATTAAATTTTATTAACGAATTAATTAACATTGCAAGAGAGAGCGAAAATAACCAAACTCACAACTTAAGAGAGGTCCCCAGCAGCATTTCTCGGGTTTTATAATTATGAATGGCCCTTTTGTATATTTAACCTTGATCCCCATTCCGCTGGTGTCCTCAATAATCGTATTCGAGCGTTCTAAGAAGGTTTACTGTTTTCAATTCTTGATTTTGCAAATACAAATTTTGCAACATCAAACTCACAACTTCAAAAAAGTCTCCAGCAGCATATCTGCGTGTTTTGATAATTGTGAATGGCTCCTTGTAGATAAAAAGTCTCTATTCAGCCTGTGCCCAATGATAATATTGGAGGGTTCTAAACGTCCCTACAAGTTCCGTTCTTCATTTTTTAATTAGAAAATTTTGCAGAATCAAACTTTTCTTCGAATATTTTGGTCAAAGAGCTTCTTTGACTCACTTTTCTCTCTAACCTTTCGCCCAAAAGTCGGTTTATCTTCTTGTTAAAGAAATATGAGCGAGTCAGGAAAACATTTTCGCCAAAATCCAGATGAAATTTTCAAGGCAAGTTTGATACTGCAAAAATTTCTATTTTGGAAATCAGGGAAGTTGCAATAGAATCATGTTGGCAATGGTGGAAGAGTCATATAACTTTCATTGTGGTTCTTTTCCCTTTGGTCCATTCGTCTCCAAAACTTTTGTTTTCATTTGGATGTTTATTTCAGATCGTTCCTTATTGGTTCAGTTAACAGGAAATTCATAAAACGGAGACTGTCGAATGTTACTTGGGATCAAACCCAGGACCCTACAGGTTACAAAAGGGTGCCCCCTTTACCAACAGAACCTCCATATTCTGCTTCCTCATTATCATAACTTGTTATTTGGTTTATCGTTGGGATGTGGCTTGTGGCGACAATTATTAATAGTGCGAATAAACAAATTACTGACTTGCTGGTATCAAAATAGTCACTGCATCCGCGAACCCCATGACGGGACTGGAATGAATCTGAGTAAGGGAATGTGGGATGAGGAAGCGCGTGATTCACGCCTTAAAATAAGGCGATTAAAAGATGCCGGGAACTTCGTCTGCGGAGCCTCAAATTGGCGCGGAAGCGTTCCTGCCGGCCCCCGAATCCATCAAGGCGATTCCCACAGAACCTTCGGCTCATTAAGGCGCGTCACGGCGGCATTGTGATGCAAAGTGGCGGCGCTGGATTATGCAACGCAAGGAAGTCGTGAGAGCGGGTCATGCGGTTTGAATCGAAGAACCGCGCAGATTAGGTGCCGGCCTATGACGCGCGTGTCATCCATTTCCGCAGGTCCGAAGAAGGCGCGCCACTGTCCTCTGACGTGGGCGGTATTATTAGCTGACGAATTTATTGCATCACGGGTGGCAACTGGACATCACGTCCTGGCGTTAGCGCGACATTGTTTGGTTCATTCGAATGCAAGCTGCGCTATCTGCAGCGATGTATTTACCAACAGCTTTAAACATAAACAAACACTGAAGCAGTGAAGCAATGAAGCAATGAAGTAAGGACAGGAAAACTGACAAACCTAACATCAAGAAATTAAAAAAAGAACACCATAGATACTCTAGTGACGAGGAAAGTCAGGAGATGGCAACTTTTCCTTTACTTCCTCAGTGTATACTAATACACACATACAAGAAGGAAACAATTTCTTGGCCATGTTCTTGATATTGAAGATCAACAACTTTTCAGAACTGTCCACATATAGTATACAGTAACAGTAAGAAAACAAAGCAACAAAAGATACTCGAAGACTTAAGACAATTAAAAAAAGAAAGGAATAAGAGTAAAGGTTTGGGTTTTCTAAGCTCTTGTGACAAAGAAACAAAGAAGTAGAGCAGCAGAATAAAATAAAATACCAACAAGATGGCCCCATAGATGGTAATGACTTCCAGAGACCAGAGAAGCGAAATGAAAAAAGATAAACGAACACTCACATCTACTTGAAAACTCCCAGAAGCATTTTGTAGAACGCAGTATTTTGACTTTCAATTACAGGCGATTTTGTTTTGAACCCAGTTAGGAGAGAGTTGATTAGAACTATGTGGTGTATGTACTCCTATTGTGAATTTTTAATTCTCCTAGGATGTCTAAAACCAATAATAATACAACTAAAAACGAGGAAGAAAATCAAAGCGACCTGACTTTCGGCAATGGGTAGCTACAGCATGATAACTCACCCCACCTGAAAGTGTTTTTGGTTGAACTTGCCAATTCTCAACCTCGCCAAAATTCTAGCCTTCTAGCAATCTCTCATTGATACTAAGCAGATACAATTGGAAAGCTCAAAAATCTTCCAACTATGGACAAACCTCGAGTGAAACATATAAAGCCACAAGAAATCTACCTTAAACAAGTGAAGAGTCAAAACCCAAAATTAGAGAACACTATCTGTGGTTCTCCTGGAAGGTGTTTGCATTTTATTTTTTAAGTTCAACAGCAATATATGTTCACGAGCAGATAATGATTTGAAAGGTACCTTTACACACACTACCAAGTTTTGCAGCCCTTTTTAAACATATTTTAGATCTTTTAGATTTTATCACGCCTCCGAGAATCAAACCCAGACTCCCCAGGTGGCAACGATGTGTCCTTCACAATTACAACACCACCGCTGGGCCTCTACAAGCACCTCATCTACCATCTTAAACCTCACTCCAACGAAAATATTATCAACAAGGAAGCCCTAGCAGTCATGATGAAGGCGACGCGCTTGCCTCAATTTTTTAGATATTCCCATTCTGATGACTAAGTGGCCAGAAAAAACGTCCTAGTTGGTAATCATTGCCAAACAGCTGGCGCTTCTTTCACGCCCCAGCTCCATTAGCACTCACAAATACGCTTTTTTGCTCTTCGTTTGGCAGCAGAGCAATAAACATTAATTGTGTTGTTTGTATTCGCACAAGCGGCACTTGCATCAACCCAAAAAACGGGCCACAACCAGATAAAGGCAATTCGCCGAAATTTGGGCTATCGATAAAAACAATTGTAACGCTCGCACTCAACAAAATGATGATGAATTAATTACAAGCTAGCAATTTGCAGATACAGGGAGTAACCAAAATAATCTTGCATTGAAAAAGCTTATAATTTTGAGGGTCAAATCTTCCATTCTTTCGGAATGACGTTTCTGATTGTTTGTCTACTTTAACTTTATTTTAAGCGCACATTCAATATTTCAACTGTATATTCTTCCCTTACCAAGAAACTTAAGATACCGATCTTCCATTTCCTTCATTCTTCATTAATGTCTTCTCAATATCCAAATACTACTCTCGTAAAGGATAAAATGGTAGAGAAAGTTGAAGTTTTATATAACCTCAGCTCTTTTATGTTTTATTTTTTCTTGTCCTACCATTGCACGTTCTTTTCTTGAATGCAACAAAAACTGCTGCTTTTATTAGTAAGCGTAGTGGTCGACGAAGAGACCAAACCAATATAGAGAAACAAAGAGACTGAAGAAGTCGCAGCCTTAATTAGAATAATAGTTAGTTCCAAAAGAAATAAAAGACAAAAATCAAAAACCCTAAAAGGAAAATATGCTGATGACAATTCTAAATATGAGGATGACCATAAGAAACACATCGAAGGTGATGGTAGAGCGCTACTATCTTGCGTAGATAAGAGTATAAAGAATAGGAAACAGACCAGAAAATAATCGAAGTACATCATCAATCAGGAATTAGATCACCTGCGATGACTAAACATTGACAAATTCAGCACTTTATATTCGCCAATCAACAAATTCGCTTGCAAAAAGCTCTTAACATAATAATTAAGGCATATAAAGGAACTGAAGTGCCAAACAAATTGAAATTAGTTTTTTTTTATCACACCACCATAAAAATACAAACATTCAGAGTTATCGTTCTATATAATCTCTCGATTCAGAAACACATTTTCCCAAGCAACAAGTAGTTTTTTGATTCCGATACCGACACCAACGTCGTTGTCAAATCTCTGTACTCCAAGTGCTTTTGAGTGGTTTAAATAAATGATAAACGTTGGAGGATAAGTCCGGACTGTAGAACGGGTGTTCCAGTGTAGTCCAAAGCAAATTCTCGATTTCTTATCAAGTTTGGGCAACCCTATGGGCCAGGACGTGAAGCAAGATACCATCTCTGATTAGAAATTCGCATTTTCCAACAATATGCACGTTTGTTTTATCCAAAAGCTGACAGAAGCAATGTCAGCAACAATTAATCCGTGCTAATCGTCGAGAAGGCAGCAAACACTCCAAACAATCCCCTCAGTCACTCTGGCCCTCGAGGGGCATCTCTAATCTTCATTCTCAACTGCTTGTTTATGCTATGCGCATACTGAGACTTTTTAAAAGAATCGAGTATACAACCTATTGACAACAAGATCTATTTATATTTGTACAAATGGGTCGTTATGGCAGACTATCGCCATGGTGCGCGACAAAGCTCTTCATTGATCTTTGGTATTGTTTCACCTAAGAAAAAGAACTTTCAATCCAAAATATTTTGACAGTTAGGCTTAAAAGTCTTTGATTTACCCCTTGATATAGTAAAAATGAAAAAATCTGAGAAAATAGATAGAAACGCGTATAGAGTTTGGTAATAAACTTTAAAAAGAAAACAAACTGATAAGTATAACTCGCTCAAAGTTGTAATTCTTTTTTTCCAATTGTAAATATGACTATCTTTGCAACGAATGGATGGTACCGACAAGATAGAATTGAATACGACGAAAAGCTTAAAAAGCAGTTGGCTAGGAAATATAATCACAATACATGGAGAAGATTATCAAAATGTAAAGCAGACGAAGGAAGAAAAATAAATTAAACCTAGCAAAAAAGATGAATAAAATAACCTCAGACTATGAGACCTTAAGTACAAAGGCAGTTTGTACATATAAAAAAGAAGAAAATACTGAAAAGCACAACTCAACCAAAACCATATATTTAGGAATAGATTAGACAATAATTCAAAATTGTAAATTTAAGGCGAGAAGAAATTGAACACATAGAAGACTTAAAAAACTGATGCAAACGAAGACAACAACAAGACAACAAGTCGCACTCATATAATGAAACCTGAAGCGAGATGAAAATTAGCTCCCCATTTACTACTTAAATAGGCATGGGAATTTTAAGTTGTCATAAAAAGAAAGTAATAAAACAAAAAAGATTCTTCAGGTTTCAATTAAAACCAACAAAAAAAACCAATTATAGAAGCGACAGATGTCAACAAACCAACGAATTACTTAAGGGTCTAAAATATAAAGAATAAGTTGAAAATGAGAGCAACCTTGTTGGTAGCCAACTAGACTTTGTCGGATAACGCTCCCAAATTTGGATAGTGACGCCACTCAAAAGCTTTCTAAATAATAATCCAATGAGAGAACTTCCGCAAATCCGATTTTCCTCTATCTCATAAATAAGGTCAATTTTTCGACTTGAGACACTTGCCTGAAATAAACTTTAGCAGTAATGTTTCGACCGAATAGACAAATCCAATAATGCAAAGACTTCTTCTATTGGGTGGCAATAAGAGACACTTAAAAGGTAATATTGATCCAACTTGTTTGATGCACTGTTATATCTTCATAGAAAAAGTCACACGGGTCAAGATCCTATGGGTGGATTGGTTAAGCGACGTCACTGTCTTGGGAGATAAGATGCCCAAGAAACGGAATTTGGAACGAAGATCTTACTATGCCATTTGTCTCCCCATCCTGTTGAAACCAAACGATTTCCAGTTGTCGATTCATTTCCACAAATCATTTCAAGTGGCCTTTTTCCTCAAAAAAGAAAGGGTCAATGACTCCAACTTTACTCACCATAAGCCTAACAGTAACACATTCGCTGTGAAGAAGCCATTCACGGATATTCAGTAGGTTGTTTCGTTTATTAACGACAAGCGGAAATGCTTTTGATCGACGAGAAAGTAACTGTCACGTGACATACTTTCCAAGATGTTTTCACACATTTTCAAGCAACTTCGCCGATTACTTTCGGAAAAATCCTAACAATAACCATGTTGTATGAATTAAACGAAGGTCTTGGTGTAAAATTCGCTGTAGAATACAACTAGGCAAGTGAAGTGCAACGGTGTGTGTGCGCAGATCGCCTCGGAGACTGCAAAATGAAACGTCTTACTGCGTGGATGTTTTCTGAAGTTTTATACACCCTCCTCCTTTCTCACTACAGATCCATTAGTTCTGAAGTTCTGTACCAGAAGAAAATCGTAATCGTTCTTAATGTATTCAACAGCTCACTATTTTCGTCTACGAAATATTGCTGCATCTAATAAAATCACTTCCCCTACCCCCACACCACCTGTTGCTTCACGATCTTTTTTAAAGTTAAGGAGAGTTTTGCTCTTCGTCCTGTCCTCAGTTTATTACAAGCTGTTCTTCTATAAAGCAAAGTATTGGTAAACCTTACATCAATACTAAAAAAATAAAACTGAAATTATGTAGGGACCTTAAACAATCCATTTCGCCTCTCAACACAGCTATAAGTCTGTTGTCCCAAGCCAAGGAGCGTGAAAACGCCAGTAACAACGCAAACCGCGTGTAACCACCAGCGCCAAGAAGCAGCGCCCAATGTGAAAGCGCAAACAGCGGAAGTGCCAACACAAATACAATCACATCGAATCAAAATAAACGCGGCGTTAGGCCGCGCACGCAATAGAATTTTCTCTCTCCAAACATAGCTGTCAGCGCACTTGCTCGTGACAGTCATTACTTAGAGGATTGCTCATCCTTCCGCGCGCTGCCCACCGCCCAACCAGGAGCTGTCGGATGTAAGGCGACGCGGCTCCGGTTTCGAGGAGCTGCCGAACGGCCGAGAATAGCGCGGTTGCACAAACGGCAATTTATTTCCGCCTGGACCGAACGCGGGCGCCGATCTTTTTTTAACGAGTGAGCAAGCCACGCTTTTGTAATCTACTGTGGTATCGTCTGACACAGTACCAGGAAGCAATCAAACAAAACTTAGCGATTTGGTCCAAATCCAAGAAAAATAGTCCAAGAATATTTCGACTTGACCATTCATGGTCATGTCTTCGTACCAAAGGAATCATTGTGCTTATGTATGGTAATGATAAAATCAAAGCTCAATTAATCAATTAGTACAAAAGTAACAGTAGAACCGTTCAGAACCCCAAGACTGCTATTTGAAGTATCATAAAAAGGGTTTGATCACCCTTAAAAACTTTAGAAGCGCAGTTCACATTTTGAAGATTGACAAACGATGTTTCAGTATAGTCTTCAATTATTTAAAATTCTGTGCTTATCCCTCTACCATTAAACCATTTTGGGATTGCTTTTGATAATGTTGTTCTAATACTTCTATGACAGATTAGTCGTCTTGTTTAATTTTCTTTTAATATATCTTTTGTTTGAAGTAGTAAATGTAGCTATACCAGCAGAACAGAAACTAAGGAGAGTAGTCTTGAGAGAAGCAGCTAGAAGCCATAAGACAGAAGAGTGGAAAACCTTCCCAAAAACCAGAATATTGGAAAGGAACAGGAAATTAAATGGAATAATAGATAGTATGGAATTTGCTATAGTAAGGACTATTACATTAATACAACAAAAAGGGGTTAAAAGAGCACAACAGGAACAACACCAAGCTAGAACTTAAAGATAAAGGAAAAAATATTGCAAATTTACGATTTGTAGCATTGGCTACAAAGAACGAAATTAAGAGGAAAAACATCAGTGTAATTAAGACTCAGAGATTTAAATGGTTAGGTCCATATTAAGCTCAGAGGAAGACAAAGAAACTGAAGTCACTTCAAAATGGATTCTTCCAGAAATATAATATAAAAGAATCGGGTTATGGACATCACAAAATAAATGACCATGAAAAGTTCATACAGGAGGACAAATAGTTGGAAACCAATCTACTTTTTCCTCTAATGCAGTGTTTTTCAACCTTCTTAAATACGCGACCCCTTTACAAGTTAAAAATTTTTGGCGGCCTCCCAGGGCTACAGTAAAACTTGTCAGTGATTTTAAAGACTTCGTATTTAATTTTCTTTTTGTTAAGACCTACAAACACTTGTCTTTTTCTTTTATCCGCGATCCCTCAAGTAAGGCTTTGCGACCCCCTGGGGGTCGCGACCCACAGGTTGAAAAACACTGCTCTAGTCAATTATAAGAACATCAATTAAAACCGGAAATTCCAGTTTATGTAGAAATAGTCAAGTCATGAAATTGAACATGCTAATATATTTAAAGGTTAGAATATAAGATTTGCTTGCTTCAACTATCAAAACAAATATGCGCACTAGACAAAAAAATATCAGAAAAAACTCAAAGAATTATTTTACCATGGTCTGATCAACAAAGTTCAAAGACGACAATAGAACCAGATAAATAAACATCACGTAGATACTTCAGGTCGTCCAATAATTCGTATCATAGGATCAAAACACAGTAACACAAATATAACAATTTTCAACTATCGAAGATATAATTAATCTAGCTATTTATCATCAAAGATCAAAAAGATCATCCAGCATATCCGGCATATGGGGATGTGCGTTAAAACCAATAATTCGATCATTTTTTCATCGAGATTTAAATAAGAACTGCGGAAATTGACATATATAGAAAACAGGGGAAAATGTAGAAAGAAGAATTTGTCTCATTCAGTCATTATACCTATCTATCGATATAACATTTTGCAATGATGCTGTCCCAAGCATTAAAGACATGTATCACCATACATATGACGAGGTATTTTCGAAGAAGTTCTTGCACATGGTTTACTCTTAATCATTCCTTCTTTCATGGTCACCGTTTTCATTCAAAACAATTCTATAGTTCTTTTGTCCACAGTCTACTTTTTTTCTTTTCAAGAACGCTTTACCAACAGTTTTGTCGGGTCTGTTCATCAATCGCAAATTTGTAGCACCAAAAAGTTGCTACCGTCTAAGCTAAAATTATAATCAATCCCCAAAAACGCCAGACGTGTAAAGTTTTATTCATAATCCATAAGGTTAACCAAAAATGTTTTTGTTATTTATCAGAAGCTCCACAATTGCAATTTGAACCTACCTATTGAGATAATTTTGATAGCTTAAGTTGGACAAGAAATCTTATAACTCACTGGCAATAGATCTTACTCAATGTTGATGTTTTTCCATAGTCACTGTATTCTTCAACTTTATTCTTTGACGTATAAATTCTGATCACAATAAAGTAAGTTAGGCTGCTTGGATTTGCTATTGGACAACATTGTACATGTTCCTGCATGTTCTACAAAAGTACACTTAGGACTCTTGTTTTTATATGGTAAAGTATAAATATATTCATGTGATTGTTTAAGCCGCAATTTCTAAAAAACAACTTTGGAAAATTTTAAGTCTCCAGTCCATTTATGTTGTATTGTGCGCTTCCTCTTTATGTACACCTTTTCGACAATCATTCGACTTTCTTCCTTTTCACCCGTACCAACACTTTCTAAACTTTGCACACTCGTTCACAAAAATGACCATTTCCTAGATTATGTGTAGTCTAAAATGAAAGAATTTATAAAGTAGACATGCAGAAGTTCCAAAGCAGGCGGTGTAAGTGCATAGTATTTGCAATTTTTCCTTTCCAGCTAATAGAACATTTTGAACATTGGACCTTGTCCAATGTTTCTGCTATAATTTCTTGCAATTATTGGATAACAAATTCTTTCTATATCTATCTTTGCTAGTTTTGCTTTACAACAACGAAGTCATAAAAGTTAGAAGAAATGCTATCTCCCTTAGTCGATCCTTGTTTTCTAATAGACAGGATAGGCCCTTCCTTCTTGACTGGCTTTGACCTACTTTGGTCCGCCTTCACACTGTTTAAGCAAACTAAAGCGTTGATAAAGGTGACATCCAAGAAATCCTAAAACAGTTCTCTTCCAATTCAGCACATAGAACATCTTATCAACATATTCGTTGTTATTATATTTCACAATTATTGGGGAAATAGTTGGCCCATCTCGACCCTGTCACTTATTTGTCCTCTAGGAAACAGGACAGGTCCTTTCGTTTACCTTGGATTGTATCACAAACATTTTTGGGGGCTGCAAGAAAAGCTATGCATGGAAAAGTTATGAAAATAAAATGAGTATTTTTTTAACACTCCATCTGCGAGCTCCATTACTACCCAGACATATAAATTCTTTTTAGGTACATTTTGTCCACTCTTGCTCAGAACTTGTGGTCTATCTTGAATAGCTTCTAGACATGTACTGATTAAACAAACTCTGACCTTTAAACTTCTCCATACCCGTATCGATTGATTGGACTTTACTAGATCACATGTGCAGTTAAAATGCTTGCAAATACACTTTGGAGAGCTTCTTGGAAGCGAGATTATCTCATCCTGTACCTTATGTTGTAGGTATATTATTGCCATTTAAATGGTTACAGGATATATGTTATCAACAACGGTTTATTGACACCAGTGATAAAGTAGATGACTTTTCTAGCTATTCAACCAATAGTCTTATAGTTCGATTGGGTTTTTGCTCATTAAAACATTTGTGAATGCCAAGAGCGACGTGGTGTACAACTGAACTTGAAACACCACATGGTGGTTTAGGATATGAGCAAATTAGATGGGTATGAAAATGTTGATGAGAACAGAAGAGAACTTATAAGCAAAGGTTTCTGATTTCAGGCCATAATGGGGTTCTGCGGTGAGTATGAACAAACTCCAATAGATGTCTTCAAATGACTTGCGATGTGACGACTCACATCAGCTATGGCTGAAAGGCTATTTACAAATACATGAACAATATCCATCATTATTTGTATAATTTTGCTAATTTTGTCTAATAATTCTTTCACAAACACCGACTTCAAGCAATGTAATACATAAACCTGCCGCAACAACCATGTGTTCTGCGCAACTATCCGCATGCATACACACGTTTTATGCGTCTCGAGAGCTCTAACCGTGAAATTATAACAGACCTCCGCAGCAAACAGGGCGCAGGATTATTCGCGATCCTCTCCGGTGAGCAGAAAGACAAGGCTGAAACACGAACCCCGATCGCGGCACTTGCCTTAAGCCTACCAACCGTCTCCATTACATGTAAATTTCAGAAAAAGGGTCTGATTGACAAGAGAATTCGTGCAACTCTCAGTTTATGTGAAAACTATATATTGATTTCGCCGAAACTTTTGAGATTTAAAGTTGGTAATGAACAACAAGCACAAATTGGTTTTGAATACCAATTTAATTGAACTTTTAGACTTTTTTTGAAGGGAAAAAACAAATATGAGCAATAAGGGTGAATTTAAACATTAGATATACATGGACTTTGATGAAGTTTCAATTTTAAGATGCCAAAAAAATTATTAGGAGTCTAATTTGTTTGTAGCTAACAAACAAAAATATTTGGAGAAATAATTTACCAGAAAAAAATGCTAGCAAGAAAAGGTTTGACCTACAATAATACCATGGCACAGGTACTATCGTCTTTTTAACCATTTAAATATCTTATTTAAGAGCTACCTTAAAACAAGAGCTGCGTTGCCAAAACGTTGAATACTTCAGCACCGACATTTTTCTATCTTAGAACCATAAAAAAGTAATATAACTGGTTCTACATTACACAACAACAAATTTCCCCCAAAACTATTTCTACCTAGCTTCCGGGCCTCTTATATCCCGCAAATTTCATGACGTCACCTCGACATTTTATTTGGGTCGCGTTTCGTACCTCCAGGTGCTCAAAAAGCTCCTTCATTAGTCACTAAGCCTTTCCTACGAGACGATAATTTATGGCGAGTTTGTTGGGCAATTGGCTTGCGATCGGTGTTGGATTTCTGCGCCGAGCATTAGCAGATAACCATTAAAGGCAACCTACTTCTGCGGAATGTTAGTAAACGATCGGCCGCGAAATCGCGGCGGCGAGGGAAAAGCGGGTTTCGTTTCAGACTGATGGCCTTTTACTTTTTAGCAGCTAATGGAAGGCGCTTGCTGCGAATCAGTCTGAAATGTTAGGCTGATTGATGCATTTCTAGCTGGTCAGTTTTTCACGCAGTCAGAATCTTACGGGAGGGTTGGTTTTCGACCTCCAAGTGGGAGCTCCATCTTATGTACGTGTTTCATAGCGCTAAATAGGAACATTAAAAGTTCTGCAATATGACAAGTTGCTCCATCTTGTTGGGAACATAATTCATAATTTTCCACGTCTGACTATGTGGAGATAACATTTTATATTCTTTGCCTCCAAAAAATAAAAAGTTTGCCCCTCAATAAGTCATAATCGTAGGCTCGCAAGAAATCTGTACGAAGGTTTGAAGGTTGTGTCTCAGACTCCCACCTGAGCACTGTCAATATTCATTCTATAGGCTTGAAATATTTTGTATTGCTGTATCAAAACGATAAAAACAATGCAGATGCCTCCGAATAATAAAAATTACCATGTCATGACTAAAAGAACAGCAGAACGAACCCAAAAATCCAAATATTTTTTAATAAAGAAAAGAGTTGTTTCAAGTATCATTAAAGAAACCAAAACAATAGAAAACCTTAGTACAAATTTTATGCGAGTTATCAAAACCTAATATGGACTTTTCATGATTTTTCGTAGTTTTTTGGTTGATATGGTCAAAAACAAAAGAATCTATACCTAAATTCTTCGAAAGAAATCCCAAAGGTAATGGGGAAAATTTAAACTTCGTGTTTGATTTTATTCTTATCTGAACTAGATCTTAATTTTTATGTTATCCTTAATATCAAAAAGATCCCTCACAGATTATTTTGCAAGGTCAAAAACAGAACAGCTTTGAAAGAGACAAATAAATTTAGAAACTGCACACAATTATTATTAACATGATTTTCTTTACCATCTCAAACTTGCCCGCAAGATTAGGAACGGCTTAAACTACAGAATGGGACAAAACTCCCTTTCTAATTTCGAAGGCAGGTCATGAAAGAGAAGATGATCAAACGATAAGAGCTAGCAGCCAGTAAGAGAGCTTTGCTGCCCAAGCGTACATTCAGAAAAATGACTTGAATCTGTTTCCAATTGAAAATCGATCTAGTTATAGGCAGAAACTTCAGAAATAGTGAATTTATAGTGAGGAGGAAGAAGACCTAGGAGTGCGTAAACACCCGAAAACAGATGCAGTAAGACTATTTTGCATCAAGACCTTCATTTTGAACAATGCAATACGTTGTGCAGGAATTCTCCAAACCTGATTAGCAAGATCGTCTTAAGATGTGTAAAAACACTTGTCAGGATGCGTTAATAAACAATATTTCCGTTATTGAAGTGATAATCCACAAGATATCTACGAAAGACCTCTTTGCAGTCAATGTGTCACTTTTTGATGTACGGTGAATAAAAGGGTCATTGGCAAGGCCGATGTGTTACTGTCACTTCTAATAGATATGTGACAATTGTTCGACAAACTTTCACATCTCGACACACTTCAATTGGAAAACGTTTGGTTCCAACAGGATAGAGCTCCAAGTACTGCATGAGACTTTGACGTTAACTTTGTTGGAGACGTTGGGGGTCCCTGAGTCCAACGCTAACCCCCTTCTTCCTCGGTGAGCTGGCCTGAATGTTGATGGGCCTACATTAGGCCGCCCCCATATCACCTTAGGGGGGGATCAGAATATTCGGGGACCTATGTCCAGCTTATAATAGTAGAGACATAGATAAAATGACCTTCAACAGCTAAATAGTGCACTGAACGATAAACTCCTAAACGGTCGGCACGTCGGCGCCAACGATGGACTTTAGGGCCCAATTCAGGGCGGCCTAGAGTTTGTTGATGTGATATATAGGGCAGTACCCTCAAGAAGGGCATACTTATATCACAATCTTGCAGATAATAGTTTTGTAAATTGTCATTTTATTGCGGAACGACAGCTGGTTCTTAGGGTAGAGTAGGGATCCGCCCGCTCGACGTGGGTTCTCCAAGTGTGCTTCTTGTTCAGGGTCACTCCCAGATATCATGCCCCTCCTCTTCAAGGTATCTCCTTGTCGAAGATTCTGAGTTTCGCTAGGTCTGGTGGCCAACGAAATCGGATCTTCGTGGAGAATAGGACGGCTTCTACGTTCATTCTTATTCTCCACGTGTTGCACCAGTCTTCTAGCGAGTCTTAACTCCTCCTGGACTCGCCGAATCGTCGTGTCATTTACATGCCGGGCCATTGTCATAGAGGGAGTCGTGGGAATATACCTGACATAGACGTTGAATAATGCCTTGGAGACGCCATTCTGATGACTTCACGCCACCGAATTTGACCCGGCTCCTTCGGCCGGAGAGGAAGGACCAGATCAGCTGAATCATTGGTAGCGGGATGGCCACTAAAACAATCTTGTAGAAGAGGCCGTTGTGCCAGACCTTGTCGAGATTACTACGGTTAACTTCTTGTGGGAGCCTTCCGAAATCTTTTCACCACCTGGAGTGGCACTGCGCTAGATGTTTCCTGGACGCTTATTATCTCAACGCAATGACGTCGCTTGGCCAACCTTCTTGCCTTCTGTGACCTTCCTTTGGGGATATCTCAAGGTTGAGTTTTATAAAGATCGCCGCAAGATCCCCAAGCTCTACGAAAAGTAATATGTCAAGAAATTGGAAACAACAATAAAGAACTTCAATATGCAACTTCAACGATGCACAGAAAATAAGACACCACATGGACGATATCCTCACATTGAAATAAAACTTTAACTTTGTCTTGTAAAAATAATTTTTTTGTTCAGCCTGAAGAAAGGAAGGAGTTTTGCTCCACCCTGTACAATTTTGGCCAACCCAACAATAGAAATATCACTCAATCAGCCCAAGCACTTCTAAGAAGGCAACAGGCGAAATTAGCGCCGTCCTGCTTTAATTTGCCGCGGCGCGGCCGAAAGTCCATACATTAATTCAATGGAAGCCATAAATGGCCGCTAACGTTCGTCGGAGTACAGTTATATTATTGGATTAAAATGTCACAGCCGTTAAAAAGTCATTACTCGCGCATGATGGATTGCCTGCTCGAATGGCACAATGCCGGCCGGATAAGCAATAGAATTACATAAATATTGGATTAAGGAAAGGAAATGCAGCAGAGCTGCATTAAAACTCCTTCGGGGGTATTTTTTATTTGCACCACACGACCTATCGGTTGCTCTGTAGTTGATTGTACTTCGTGGTGACCTCCAAAACACATATATCGCATGTCATAAACCATCCACATGATTCTTGCGAAACTTAAAACTTGTGGCCCTATTCAGTTTCTAACTGTCGTCACAGTACCAAATAAAATACTTCGATGGTATTGCCCTTTGTGTAATTTTTGATTTAACCGTTGATATAGACATTATCCTTCAAATAAACTGAGCAACTGCAGAAGATTAAAAAAGTCTTGGAAGAGCTATGCCGGTGAAGAATGTCTAGGAACTTCGAAGATCAACGTAGGAGGCGCACTCTCCCCGTTGGTGTAATTAGCCTGCAATTAACCACCACCAGACTTCACAGCTGCCAAAGCGTGCCTACATTATTACCGCCCTAGTTGCAGATTCATTGAATATCGGGTGCAAGCCCGCCAGCCGCAAACCGGCCGAGTTTACGTGGCCTACATTAGCACGTTTTGAACATTATTAAGGCAGAAAACGTAGTTAAATAATGCATTACGTAAGGCTCATTAAAAATTATCATGAGAATCTGTTTAGTTCTCTAACTGTTCCGTCTATTGTTGTTTGCTTGTTTTTTACAGCGTTGTATTCGACCACTTCCTTTATGTATTGTGTATAGTACGGGAGTTGGAGGAGATCATCCAGAAAAATCCTATACGACGTGTTATATATCATACTGTGCTATAGTTCACAAGATCTAGTATATGTTTAGATAAATTTACAATTATCAATGTTTAGTAAACTAAGAGGATAATTTTGAGGTTCTAATGCGAAGTCGAAGGTGTGGCCTGAGAATTAAGAGGTTTAGGCTTTCATTACCCGGTCGTCGCGCAGCATTTCTGGTACGGGGCGATGTGGCTAGCACCGCGCCTTAGACGATCGCATTATTACCTCTAGTTCGAAGTAAATGCACGAACTCACTTATTTTCAGAGTAAGCTATCTGCCAGATATCCGAGCCCAGAATCGAACCTTCGAGCGCCTGGCCACACTTGTGCAGCCTTTTTTCTATACAGTAAAAAAAAATAAAGATCGCAAAACTAGAAAAGTATCATATGGTCTTCAACAAAGTATCTTTTAACCTTTCTTGGCCCACCAGCTAGTCTACAGATATTCAAAACTGGAAAAATGCTAAATTTTAACGCCAGAGTGGTTTGCTACTTGAACGACATACAAATTCATTTTTTAAAACCTTAAGATAAGAAAAAAAGAGCTATGGTGTTTGGAGAGGGATCCTAGAAAATCCTAAATCGGTGATCATTATTGTAAAGTGTAGGAAAGATTCACAAATAATGAATGTATAAATAAATAAAATTATTAATTCTTGGTATAAATTTAGCGTTGTCCCCGCTATGGGGGTATATCTTTCCGAAACAAAACTAGTTTCTCTTTGGAATAAATTGCATTGTATTAAAAGTTTACTTCAAGAGTAAATTAAATTTATCTGAATGAAGACAATTCAATGTTGGAAAAAATTTCCCGTGTTCACTGTGAGTTGCGTGGTAACTCTACCGACTGTTATTTCTATAACTCGTTGTCCAAATGTTTATCATAACAATTTGATTTCACAAAACATACATCAAAAGAAGAAGTACAAAACATATTGAAGATAAACTCGTGATAAATCAAGGTTCACTACAAACTAAATTTCTGTATCGCGTTGCCCAAATATTGATCACAAAAACTATATACCTCAAAAAGTAAAAGACATAAACCTCAATCAGAATAAATTCATGATTAGAAAAATATTTCTGTCTTCACTGTGGACTACATGTCATAAGTATACTGACTGCTATAGGCTGCAAGGGTAAATTTTTAATCACTTTTATCATATGTTATCACAAATCATATATCAAAAGAAGTACAAGGCATTTCTGGAACAAGATAAATTCACGATCAGAAGAATGAACTAAGTGTTAATAAGTTAACTGACAGTTGGGTGAATTATTAAACATATCTAACTTGTTATCCAAATATGTATCACAAAAATTTTATTTCACAAAACCATATATCACAAAAAACACAAGATAGATCTGAATCAAGATAAACTGATGATTGGAAAAATCTTCTGGTGTTCACTGTAAACTAAATTTCTCTAACTCGTTGCCCAAATATTTATCACAAATATTTGATTTTACAAAATTGTATATCACAAAAATACAATACATACATCTGAATCAGAATAAATTCACGAATGGATAAATCTTCCTGTCTTCACTGTGGATTACATGTCATAAGTATACTGACTGCTGTATGCTGCAAAGGTGAATTTTTAATCACCTTTATCATTCGTTACGCAAATGTTCATCACAAAAATTTGATTTCACAAACCATATATTCAATATCACGAAAAATACAAGATATATCTGAATCAGAATAAATTCATGAATGGAAAAATTTCTTGCCTGCACTCCCAACTAAATGTCGTAAATATACTTACTTTTATATACGGAAAAAATAATTTTTAATTAACAAATTTCAATCAAATTCGTCAAATATTTATCACATAAATTTAATTTCACAAGATTATATATCGCAAGAAGACATAAATCTGATCAGGATAAATTCATGATTGAAAATTTCCCAGTATTCACTGTAAACTACATATCTGAAGTTTACCGATTGTTGTAGACTGCAGGAGTGAATTTCTAATCATTTTTATATATCGTTGGCTAAATTTTCATCACAAAAATTTGTTTTTACAAAAACTATATACCAAAAAAGTACAAGACAAAGATCTGAATCGAGATAAATTCATGACTGAAAGAATCTTCCTGTCTTCACTGTAAACTGAATGTGAACAGGCTACTAACTTGTCAGCTTTAAGAGTAGGTTCTTAATTATTTTTATAACTCATTGTCTAAATATTTATCACAAAAATTTGATTTCACAAAAAGTACAAGACAGATCTGAATAAGAATAAATTTTTGGTTGGAAAATCTACAAAATTCTTCATTATGAACTAAATATCTTTAAAGTTGAATCTACAAAATCCTAACTCTTTAGGAATTGTTTTCTAGTGACCCCACCAAACTGTCGGTTAGAAAACCAGACGCATATTATCAGCCTGAATAAGATAAAAAAAAACCACACTTAAAGATCATATAAACTTTACGTCTATACTTACATATTAATTAATTTTACGTTGAAAAATCAGAGATGTACGATACACTTGAATTAGAACTTTCTATGATCTTAACTACGAACCTCGGAAATAGTGCGGATATTCGCGTATTCTTTGGCATTATATAATTGTGCAGGTATCTTCAATCTTCAATAGACCGTGGAGACTATTTTTTTTGTTTTTTGCAGCTATGATACCTAAGGTAACTCCAGCAAATCGCACATTAGAAAATTAGAAAAACACGATGTGTTTTGTATCGAATGAGGTCACGTTTGGAAATCTTTGAACACTTCATCTTTCTAAATCATGGAGAGTAGTCTTGCAATGGTTTTACAACGATTTTATAATGGTTTATCGATCCTGGTGTGCTCTTCGTATCAAAATTTTCATGCATTTGGAAGCCACATATGCATACCAATTCTTAAGTAGAAAAATTGAAGTTAAAATGAAAACAAAACTTGAAGATTTAGATCTTGCATATGCATATTTGAAAAAAAACATTTTTTTTATCTTGCATCATTTCTATATTCACCCCAAGAGATTTTGTTGATTTTTAGAAGCTTCTATAAAGAAAATTGGATTTAAAAATTGCACTTCTCCATTACAGTAACCACAGATTCGTGAACATTCTTCCTTGCATGACATATTTCTCTTTTCTCATACTAAAGTGCGTTATTGCAGTTTCTATTACATTCTTTAGACTTACGATTTCTTCTAGCGGATTCTCAGACATTCTGAAAGACCACAATCCATTTTGCTTTCATTTACTTTATGTCCAGAGGTCAATTACCCATTTGGTGATGTTCCTCGCATTAAAATCAGCGATAATACCATTTTTGTAGTTCTTTTCTCACACTAAGAGCGTTTATTAAGCACCAATATCGCGAAGCTTTTGTCTGTTGCGATCCTTCGGATATATTGACCTTTAAAACTCAATATTAATGACTTCCTGCAGCCAGCATCCTCGAGCGCATGGCGCGGACGCGCATGCGGCTCAGAATTTTTATGATTTCCTATGGAAACCGAATTAGCATCACAATGCTGCGTCACCACTTAATCTTCGATTCCGCGCGCTCATCTACTTGATCTACCGCAAAAACCGGCCCCATAGACGCTACGGGCTCCGAGATTGTTGCTTCTAAGAACAGGAAATCGCCGCAGGACTCGACTTCGCGGCGGCTATTAGAGGCGATGTTCCTGCTGAGATGTCATCGCTCGTTGTGCAGCTGCCACTCGTGTAATTTTTACGGTTCGTTTGAAACTAGCAAAATCATTTCTAAATTAATGAATATTTCATGATTCCATTACTTCCTTTGATGGAAATAATGGGATGTTAAAAATTAAGAAGTTTCTTTTCAATCATACCCACTTCACATAAAGAGTGAAGCAGTTAAAAAGCAATGACGTCAACAAGAAGTTAGAAGGGGGCGTTACCTGTAGTATACCAAATGACATCAGTATTAACTCACTACCACCATCTCAGATGTATGGTAGGAGGGAAATAAAATACCTTCCGCGAAATAACAGGCATAATAACAGGCAGAAGTGTTATTATTGATATATTAGGTGGAAGTCAAAGGGACTGATACAGCTGTGATGTTGAAGTAGTGAGAGTAGTGCATTAAGGAAGGCAACAGGAAACCAACTCATTATTTTCTTAATTATGGCAGAGTACCAAAATTATTAGACATTCTGGTAAGGACGTTTTCTCCGATCATAACCCCGAAGTAAGTAAATTTAACATAATACTAAAGAAGATAAATCACACAAACCATCCCAAAAGGATGGATATAAACAGACTTAGATAAATGAAACATCGCAAAACCAAAAAGATAAAAAGAAAGAAAACGAAGACATAAAAAGTAAGGTCAAATCAAGTATCGTGAGTTACATGCTAAGATAAGGAGAAACATAAGAGATACAAAAGAAAAGTAAATTTTAAGATGTAGAAAAAGATAGACATGAATGGTTATCTCATTACGTAAACAATGGAAAAACTGAAGACGTGGAAAGGTTATATAGAGAAGCCATTCAAAGAGAACTGTCCTAATATAAGTGACATATATAAAGATAACTCATACATATCTAAAGAAGTTGAAAATGCTATTTGCTCGTTGAAAAACAACAAATCATCAGGTCCTGATAATATACATGGAGGATGATGATAGGGATTTCCTCAGTATTAACTGATCCATATAATGAGATCTATGATACTGGAAACACAACTCAGGACTGGCTGGAATCAACGTTTTTCCCCATTTCTACAACATCTGGATGAACCTGTAACGCTTACAAAGGCAGACCAAGCATTTATAAAAAGTATACACATAACAAAATGTGGTTTCAAAAAAAAATCGTGACAAAGAAGCAACGTTGCAGCGACGTAAACCATGATGTCTGTATTTGTTTTTTAGAGTATCCAAAAGCTTTTGACCGAGTCAAACATGAAAAACCTTTAGATGCCTCCAAAGAAATTGGTATAGACAGCAAAGATATTAGAATAATACCAAACTTGTATTGGAACCAAGTAGCAAAGGTCACGATTCAAAATAGCTACACAGACAATAGAAATTCAGAAGGGTGTATCTCGAGGATGTGTTTTATCACTTACACTATTCAACATCTACTCTGGTAGAATCTTTCATGAAGCAATGAAAAGTGTCGCCGCCGACAAAGTAAAGATTGCCACCTTAATTTGCAATGTCCAAAACGGATAAGGAGCGTTAAGAAGAAGTGTATTACTGCAGATCCTTTAAAAATTAGCAAAACACATTTCTCTAGAGAGCAAAAATTATCTGAACGACAAAATCTCTCCAGCAAATAATTTCTGGGCTCCCCTAGTACACATTGGTCGCGTACTTAATTACAAAATTACGTCGAATGATAAACTGCAGTCCTCTGTGTTCATTAATAAAAAAAACTGCAAATTAAATTCCTCAAAACTGCAATCCTCGCCGCTGGAATGTGATGAGCGTTGTCCCAGGCTCTCAAAAAATTGCGCGACCCGGCCGGCACCCATAAAGCGCCTATATATGCTGGTGACTTCACCAGTCAAAAGTCACGCGATAACCAACGTGCCCGGAGTTTGTTGTTGTGAAAGTAGGTTAAACGGCGGCAATATTTCACCGCAATTTGGCCGTGCTGCGGGATGCTCGCCTATTATTAGCGGCGCGTCCTCAGACGCCGGCGCTGCCGTCCAGAAGAGGTGGCAGATGCCGCGCTTTTCTGCGGCTGCCAAGCGCTAACCGCGACGTCGAGTGCTTCCACTCGGAAACCTTCAAAAGTAATGAGTCGATGGTCAGCCTGAGAGAGAACGTGCCAGCTTTGATTGATCGAAGCGGCTACGAGCACGCTGTCGTCCCCCTTTCAGTCTTCGGTAGCAGTAAGAGCAAAATATTCGAGCATCGCCAGCAAAATTTGTCCCAACGTCCTGCAAGCAATAAAGTAACTATTTTTGATACCAAAATTCTGCCAAGATTCCTTAAGAATCCTCTGTGCAGTTAAAATTGGTACGTAGCATTCTTCTGCATTTAGATCTTCAATCTGGAACAAATGCGAGGGCACTAAAAAGCGATGTTTATCTGCTGGTCAACATAAAAACAAAATCAAAGAGAAAGCTCCATTACCTCCAAATGTTCGGAATAAAAAATCTAAATTATTGCGGTTTGGACTATCAGAAAGATGGACGGAAGCGATAACCAACCGACTAATTCAACCACAACCAAGCCGTAATGAATCAAATAGAGTTGTTTCAAAAGATAATAATCCAACCGTAGACCGAAAATAACAAATGTTGCAGTGTAAAAATAGTACAAAGACAAAAACAGTGATCAAGTCATTGAGTCAGCCAAAAGCCCTCTTAGTACTAAACCAAATCAACAAAAGTGAAACCAAGCAAGAGATTAATACCAAATATCAGAATGGGCAATTCAAATCTTGTAATGATAAAATAACAAACTTGAAGTTTTAAGACAAGACGACATTTAAAGTCTTCTAGAGCAACTGAAGCACAAGCTCTAAACCGACAAAAGAAAATGAAATGCAAATTAATCTTCAATACCAAAAGATTAATCTGGTGAAGGATCCTAAGAAAAATGATAAAAAACCAAAAATATGTGGTTAAGCTATTGATTTCAACGGACAATAGAAATGGCAATGGTTAAGACGCATTCCTTTAGAGGACACCACTACCTTTTGTTTAAAGTGAACGCAAGTACTCAAGTGACTAGGGTACGCCACCCGCCAGGGATATGAAACCCAGGATTGAACCCGAGCCCGTCGACACCACAGCTTCAACTATTTGCCCAAACCAGCACCAACAGGGAAAGAAAGACCAAAAATGCTAGGTCATACACTACAGCCCCTAGACGAACCAAAAAGAATCTGTGACGGATCTTTCAATTTACGTAAATTCCCACTGAAAACCACCATGCCAAGCAAATGAAAGAAATTTTAAAAAGTTTACTGCAAATACGAAAAAGACAAAGCGCGGCACAAAGCAACGAGCGCGCTTTGAAAGTAGAGCGCAACTAACAGCGGCAGCAGGTGAAACAACTCCGCAGCACCTGTCGTTATCGCTATTGTTGCAACGTGAATAATACTGAAGTTGAAGCAGGCTGAAAATAACACTCCGCGATAATACGCTCGCCGCGCCAGGAGCACTACATTGGCGTAATCCACTTTTAACTTCTTAAGTTATAGTTGTGGCATAAAAATTGCGCACACAAACAAAGTACAGAGTACAAGTTTTCGACCAACGATTATTGCGCTTCCAAAGGGTCGAACGATTTAAAATCAAAGAGAAATAAGGTAAAAAGTCAATATTTCAGAAATTCGCATTTCGCAAATAAAAAGACGAGCGGTGTCTGATAAATCCCAACGTCAGGAAACGGGCTTCGACCAACGATTTTTTGTGCACTTTATTATACAATCAAAACTTAATCAAACAAAAAATGGAGATAGAAAATAACTCATAAAGAAGACTACCAATGTATCAAAAGATTGAAGCGATATCTAAGAGACATCAACGTGCTGCAAAAGTGGGCACTTGGTAGCTGTAGTCAGACAAGGACAACCTTTTCTGAAGCTAAAGAGACCTATTTTCCACAATTTTCCACAATTCCTTTCATGGACAGTTTTCGACCAACGATTTTTAGTTCACATCCAGAAATCGAAGCAAATGCATAACGAAGCTTCTACAAAAGAAGACTACCTATGTGTCAACAAAAAACTCAAATTCTACAGACTCAAAAGCTAGAACTATGTCTAAGAAACCCAAGCTTGCTGAAGAAATGGGCGCGTTAAAGTTGAAGCTGAAAATCGTAACATGAAAGTAATTATATAGACAAACGTTTGTGGGACAGTTTTGACTAATAACTTTTGGTACCAAACTGAAACAAATTATTGTTTAATAAATACATCATTAACTTCCCCCAATTAGGACAAATTAGAGAAGAAAAGGGAGAGAAGGTACAAAAGCACTATCAATATATCAAACAAAACCCAAATTTTACAAATCAAAAGTCTGAAGAGACCCTACATCCTAAAAAAGTGGCGTCTAAAGGTTGTTGCATCAAATTCGGACGAAAAGATAAAAATAATTATAAAATACAAGTTTGCCATTAACGATTTTTGGTGCATTTCTGAGAGAGTAAGAAAGTTACCAGAAAAACCACCAATTTATCAAAACAAAAATTTTGCAGACCAAAAACTCAATGATGTGTAAGAAACTCGAACATGGTGAAGCATCAAACTCGAAGGACCTTTTTGAAGCTAAATAAAAACAGAGTAAAAATAATAATCCATACACGTTCGAGAGACAGGTTTCGATCGATCATTTCTGTTGTAGTTCCCAACGGACAGAATGAAAACATTATTATGTATTCAATAGAAAATGTCTATAATAAAATATTTAAAATCAAACAAAAAGAGAAAGAAGCAAAATTGCAAACAAATATTACCATTATGTTAGGACAACACTCAAATTGAACAGATGAAAAGGCTGAAGCGATGTAAGCGTTCCTACAAATATTGAAAAATCTGTTATTTGACAGCTTTAGCAACTAACTGGTATGAGTCTTCTGAAGATGAAAAGATTTACCATAAAAATAACTATACTCACAAACGATTTCTAAGGCACTTCTCAGAGGTCCGAACTGAAGCAAATTGTTATGCAATCAATAGTCGGCAAAAAATGTCTAATAGACCCCCTATCAGGAAAAAACTGCAGCATAAAACTTGGGTAAGCTTTTTAAAGCTAAGAGACATAACTATCCGCATACAGACGACCTTTAAGAAATAGTTTTCCACCAACGATTTTTGGTGCACTTCTCAAAGGACCAGAAAAAGTTTTTACAATAAAACGTCAAAAATAAAAGAAGGAAGCTCAACAATTTGTCAAGACAAAACTCAATTTTATAGATGAAATCTAATGCGGTGTCTAAGAGACCCCAACATAGTGAAGAAATGGTTGCCTAAATGACCTTTCTAAAGCTAAAGAAACTATCTAAAATAAAAAAAGGAAGCTCACCAATTTGTTGAGATAAGTATCCAGTTCTATAGATGAAATCTAATGTGTTGTCTAAGAGACCCCAACATAGTGAAGAAATGGATGCCTCAATGACCTTCATGAAGCTAAAGAAACAACATGATTATACATGCAGACGAAATTTCAGAGATAATTTTCGACCAACCATCTTTGGTGAATTTCTGGGGGAGTTGAAGCTAATTATTATATAATAAATACTTCACAAAATTCTTACAATAAAATTTCTAAACTAAAAAAGAGGAAGCCCACCCACCCATTTCAGTTTCATAAATGAAATCTAATGTGGTATCTAAAAGACCCCCAACAAAGTGAAGAAATGGATGCCTCAATGACCTTTCTGAAGCTAAAAACGTTTAAAATCAAATAGAATAAAAGAGAGTAAAAGCAAAAATCTGCCAATGTGTCAACACAAAACCCAAATTTTACATATGGTAAGACATGAAGCGATATCTAATAGACTCCAACATGAAGAAAAAACGAATGCCTAAAAATCTGCAGCATAAAGCTCTAATGAGCTTTCTGAAGCTCAAGAGTCTTAGCGTAACGAACAGTTTTAACTAACAATTGCACCTCTCAAAAGGCTTAATGGAAAATAATTGTTATGTAATCAATACATCACGAATTTCCTACAATAAAAAAGCCAAGACAAAACTGAAATTTTACAGATGAAAAAGCTGAAGCGCTGTCTAAAAGACCCCAACGTGCATCAAACGCTGTTAACCTTTCTGGAGGTAAAGAAATGTAGCATAAACATAATTAGGGATGTAGATGACACTTATTTGAGAGACAGTTTTCGGCTGACAATTCTTGCTGCACTCAGAGGGTCAAATGGAAGCAAATTATTATGTAATCAAGACTTAACAAAATTTCTACAATAAGATGTTTCAAATCAAACAAAAAAGTGGAAAAATAAGCCACTATTAAAAAATGTTAATCTATTAAAACAAAATTCAAATTTTACAGATGGAAAGATTGAAGCAATGTCTAAGAGACCGTAAAATTCTTCATGAAATTGAAGTAATTGCTAAAACAAGTTTCTACAATGAAATTTTTAAAATGAAACAGAAAAAATAAGCTACAAATAATAATTACCAATATATTAAACCAAATTCAAGTTGTACACATGTTAAAGAAAAGGTGCCTAAAAGCTCTGACATCAAACTGAAAGCTTTCTGAAACAAATTGTTATGTAAGCAATGTTTAACAAGTTTATAAAATAATTTGTTCATAATAAAATCGAGACAAAAGAAGTCAAGTTACAAAAAATTCTACAAACGTATCAAGACAAAATTCAAATTTTACTACCTAAGAGGTGTCTAATAGACCCCAATATGCTGAAAAAATAGATGTCTAAAATCTGTAGCATAAAACTCGGATGATTTTTCTGAAGCTAGAGAAACAGAGCAGCAAAATAATTCCTACACACAAACAACGTGTAGAGTACAAGTTTTCGATCAAAGCTATTTTGTGTACTTGTCAGGGGTAAAAAATGGAAGGAAAGGTAGGCCACAAAAAAGACTACCAATGTATCAGAACGAAACTCGATTTTACAGATGAAAAACTCAATCGGCGTCTGAGAGACCCCAACATCCTGAAAATATAGGTGCGTAAAATCTTCAAAACATAAAACTCAAATGACCTTTTTGAAGCTAAAAATAATTATTTACTCTAATAATGCTTGAGAGACAGTTTTCGGCCAATAATTTTTTGGTGCATTTCTAAAAGAGCAAAATTAAAGCAACTTTTGTCTAATTAATATTCGAAGTAATTTTTAAAATAAAACCAAAAAGAGTGGAGACAAACTACAAAGAAATAATATCAATTTACCAAACAAAACTGTAATTTTGCAGGCCAACAATTTAAATCGGGGTCTGAGAGACCCCAGAATCAAACTCCGATAACTTTTATAAAGCTAAAGAAACGTAGCATAGAGATAATTATATACACAAGCGATGTTGAGGGGCAGTTTTCGACCGATGCACTTCTCAAAGTCCGGATTGAAATTAACCAAAGAAACTCAAAACTTTATTTACATACAAAAATGTTAAAATTGAGAAAGGCGAAGAAAATGGTAATCCACAATAAAAAAATTATCAATGCAACAAAACAAAGAACCCTTGCCTGAGCTCCGTGAGCTATAGACGTAATTTAAAACTAATTACGTACCTAAACAACGTACACAGACGAATTCTAGTTGCTTTACCTTTAAAAACTCATATTAAAGAGTTCAAAAGTCAAATGCAAAGCAGAGAAACATAGCAAGTCACAAAGAAAAATTAACTACCAATGCAACAAAGCACATCACGAATTTTACAGATCAAAAGATTGAAGCGGGGTCTGGGAGACCCCTGAATACTGAATGAATGAGTATATCAAAGTTTCAAACTAAGAAACGTAGTATAAAATAATTATAATCTCAAACAACGTTTAAGAGACAGTTTTGGATAGCCGATTTTTGATGAACTTCTCAGGGGCCTATGTAATCATTTGAATGAAAGTGTCTAAAATAAAAAAAGGAAAGACTTCCACATGACCTTGTGCAATTAGGGAGGTAGCATCAAAATATTTACTACGTACACAAAGCAACTATATTTGGTTGACTATTGTAAGGCCGAATTGAAGTACATTATTACGTACCAATACTTAACAAAGTACATTAAAGTCATATGTAAAAAAGAGAAAGATCGTAAGTTACAAAGACCGACTACCAATACAACAAACTTCTCAGAGGGTCGAATTGAAAAATGTTCAAAATCAAACAGAAAAACGAACGACAACGTAAGTCATAGACTACTAATGTACAAACAAATGTTAGATATGAAGAGATTGCCATGGTATCTAAGAGAAGACACCAATACACTGAAGAAGTAGGTATTTGAAAACTAACATCAAACTCGGATAAGATTTCTAACGTTTACATAGAAAAAAGTGATAAAAGATAAGCCACAGTGGAAAACTATCAAATGCATCAAAACAAAATTCAAATTTCTCGGATGAAAAAACTGCAGCAACGTCTAAGTGACACTAATATGACCTTTATGACATTAAAGTATAATAAAATGTTTAAAATCAAACAGAAAAGAAAAAGAAGAAAGATAAGTTTCAGAAAGTTCTTATAACAAAATGTTTAAACGAAAAACAAAGAGAAGGTAAGCTACAAGGGAAAGCGAGCGATGTATCAAAACAGATCTCAAATGTTACACATGAATAGACTGAAAAATTGACAAGCCAAATAAATAACAAATTTAAGATCTTTAAGATATATCTACCTATAGAAGAAAAATTGGTTGATATGTCAATTCTACCATTTCATGAAGATTCCATATTTCTGGTTTATAAACATTCAACACTGCATTGAATCTATAGAACAGAAAAGATCACTCGCAGAAGTTTGGGAAAAACAAAAGTTATTACAAACGCCACTTCGATATTTGAAACCTCAATATTCACTACGAAGGTTTTAAATATTTAATTTCAATTATTTTTTAGAGGAAATTAAGAATCACTAAAAAAAGCAAGAAAATCAAGACTTGTCAATGGTTATGTTAATTGAACCTTTCTAGACGTTTGATAGCGGACTAGAGAACTACACTGGGAACAATAAGTCGCGTATCCTACAATAAAATTATTGGGGAATTTACTCCTGTTGATATAAAGGATGAACATTTTCATAAATGTGGTCTTACTCCTACTTTCCCATTTCTAAATGACATGGTCTTCCAAATAACTAATAACAAGTTACATTTTGGATTAACCTGAAACCAAAATAATTCTCCTCGACTGTTCTGGCATGTTCAAAAGTAACATCTTATGGATGCGCACTTTTGTATGCACTGTATCAAATTCAATCTTCCTGCTTATCGCGATGGTGTAAAAATTTGAGTACGTTGCTTCCACTCTTGAAACAAACGTATCAAAGATCGCAGTTTGAAGATCTTTCTTCGTTGCATCAAATTTCATGTTTAAAATTGGGACTTAATAATGTAGACAATGTGCCCGATCCGAATGTTGACATTTTGGTCGTTGGGAGGTCAAAATGCAATATCGAATTCTAATTGGACAAAAAAATTTATCAGCGATGACATCACTCTTCACATGCGACCTCGATCTGACGAATTTCTGTTGAAATAATCCCAGCTATAAGCATCAGTCAATTACCACAGAAGCTTGGACCATCTCGACGCAGACAATCAAGATCTTCGATTGTTTCACCAAATTGTTACCAGTCACAAAAAATGGATCAAACCAATAGTTAGAGGTAAGCTGCAGAACCTGTTTTTGAGCCAAGATGTGATTTACTTTGAGCTGATCAATCCAAAGTAAGTGTTGCTACTGATAGAAAACATCAGCCCACATGCGGCACAAAGAAACCGAAAGAAATTGGAGGAACTCGATGGTATCGAACTGTTACTCCACCCCCGCCTATGGTCCTAATTTGGCAGCATAGGATTACCATCTGTTCCGATCAATGGCTCACTTATTAGCCGTTCGTCATTTAGCTAACATTCAAGAATTGGAAGAAGATTATCACCAGATTTGTGATTCAAAAGTGGTGCCAACAAGGCGTGGAAAACTTGGCTCTTAGATGGATGGATGTGGTGCAACACAATGACATATTTTATGTTTTTTTATATTACTTTTTCGACTTAAAAAAACGAAGACTTGCATCACTCTAAACATTGGTAACAGACTAAAATAGAAAACCACTTCTAACAAAGTATCTGCATAACAACGGGTTTTTCTCGGTGTTTAAGAAACCTTCAACGCCTTTTCGAGCACACCTAGGCATTTATCAACGAGCCCATTCCGAGGTCAAGCACCCACCTCGCAACCTTGATGAAGTGCTAGCAGCTTTTTACTTATTTAGAAATCTGGAAGAGCTGCACATACGTTTGACACACCGTAAAAATAATGCTGACTCAGGTTTTTCAAATGAATTTCATGGCGTCATGTTCCTTTAAATTTCAGGTACAAAAGGTTAAATGCAAGAAAAAAGTTAAAAATGTGATGATTTAATGATCGATGGTCTCGGGCCTTCTCAGTCCATAATTGTGGTACGATTTCGACCCCTTTTGCAACTGTCTGGTCTGTTCCTAAATTATTTCCTACATAGATGAAGACGTCGATGCAGAACTTTAAACCCACACAGATACCACGGTCCCATTTATGGTTAGATTTATTTGGTTCTTCTAACTCGACATTTGGGCCGTTCTGTGATTTTTAAAATGAAAGGTCTGCAAGCACCATCTCGACAGCATTCGATTTGTATCTACCCACACGTGGGCTTAATCAGTCCTCATCAGTACACACACCAAGTACCGTTTCATTTGACCATTCATTGATCACATCTGCATGTTAAGATCGAAGATAGTACCTGCTGGTATGGACTACCGGTTTCTTTCCATTGTTTGCCATTTAGTAATTTCCATAGCTACTAACGAACGTCGCTACATGAATAATATAAGCCGAACCTACCTTGAGCGGCAAAAACAATCGACGTGGGGGATGCTGCGACGCTGGGTAACTGGGCGAAGTTCGCACAAAATCCGGGATTCGGCACCTCAACACCAACACCACGCTCCGGTTCGAGTCGCGTTTCGGCAGTACCGTCCGTTACAAGCTCGCTCTTCGGCGGTGCGTTAGCAACTGGTGGGCTCCGTTGATTCGATTCAGTTTTGTGATTCGAACGTGCCCAACAAAGAAACGCGCGATGACGGCATCGCTGGATGCGGCCGCGGTCACCAGTCCGGCGCACAGCTCACCTGGACAGGTAACGGGCGGGACGGGCGGCCGCGTTCTCTCCGCGCGCCGTTTGATCGTGCGCCCCTTTCGCCCGAGACGGCCCTGTTGCGTGAGTCGCGAATTGGAATTCCGGCCGCGTAATGAGGAGAGCGCGCCCATTAAGGACTGTTCGCAACAGGTCCATAAGTTGCTCGTGGTCTAATGCTGTCGCACTCTACGAGGGACGGTCCGTATGTTAGGACTAATGTAATGATGCGACTTTAAAGATTTATTTGGAATAATTTGAAACTAATGTTTCTTCTTCTTCCTCTTCTTCTTTCTCTTCTTCTTCTTCTTCCCTAACTTTTTGCCTTTTCAGGCGTTGAATGTTGGTTTCTAGTCCTGCAACCAGTTTTTCTATATCTTTCTATTCCTCGCTAGTAGTTTCATTTCCTCTGCCGTTTTTCCTCTTTCTAATCTTTTCTCTCGAAAATTTTCTTCTTGATTTTTCTTAGTTGTTTGGTTGCTTCTCTAACTTTCAATACTTTCCTTGTGATTCTATTTGGTTCCATTCTCACTATGTATGCGTATCGGTTTAATTGTTTCTTTCTTATTTTTTCCATTATTGGTTCTTGTTTTATAATTTATCTAATCTGCGCATTTTTGGTAAATATATATATATATATATATATATATATATATATATATATATATATATATATATATATATTATATATATATATATATGAACCTATAAAATAAAGTCCTATTGAAGTGCTCAGACCCTAACTTAGAACCAAAAATCTGCCTCTGTCCGTTAAACTAATCCCAGAACCTTACTTTTTTGAGGTGCTAAAAATTTTTCATGGACGGTTGCTCCTTGGATCTTTTCGTAGCTCTTTATCGGTCTTAGTGTCATCATTACTTGAACCAATGAATGCCTCTGTCCGTTAACCATCCCAGAACTTCTTTTCGTATTACTTCATGTACGGTTGCTCCTTATCTTTTCGTAGCTCTTTTTCGGTCTTATTTCTTTTTCATTACTTTAACAATGAAGGTAGCTACCGTATCCCACTTCACCATTGATTCAGTCATGCTGCAGTATACGTTATTCGGTTAATGTCTCTTCTAGATCTGGGTTTATTCTGTTTCTCTTTTCTTTCCATCTCTCGCAGTCGAACACGGTATGCCGCGGAGTATCTGGGTTGCCTCAGAACAGGCGTCAGAGTTATCGAGTAAGTGTTTGGGAAGGTAGCACTCCATGACTCGTCAGGAATTGCGTCAGGTGGTAATTTATTTCGCCATGCTTTCGGTTTCACCATTGCCACAGATCTAGTATAAGTCTCTTTGTCCACTGGGCTATTGTTGCTCTGGGGTCTTCCCATTCCTTTACCATTGATTTTTGGTCGATGTCTTCGTCTCCGTTTTGTTTTGAAAGTATGCCTGGAGGTTTCCGGCGACGACTTCGATCTCTGCATTTGCTGGGGTCCTGTATGCATTGCAAATTCTGAGGTTCGCTCTCCTCCTGCTTCCATCGATGAGTTTTTTCTATTTGTCGAACTTCATTGTAAGGTTACTCCTTCAGTTTATCATCTCTTTAGATCTCTGCAACATTACTTGCTTTTTACGCTTCACTTTTGTCAAAGATGCCGAGAAAAGTCTGGTTGAGTTTATCAACTCCAAACCAAGACGAGACAAATATATATAAAACAGGGAGTGGGATTATTTTTAAGATGGGGATTCTACAGACATAAGCATCTGGAATACAAACCTTACAACTCAAACTTGGTATCTATCACTCTATCAAATAACGTACTAATTGGCCTTATGGTAACGTCATCAATCTTTTCCGATCTTATCGAGCTTTCATATTAATTTTATCATCTGTTTATTTTTATCTGTGACCTATTCGCTATGACGTAAGTGCAAAGAAATGAGAGAGAGAGCGGTGTTATTTCGAAATTTAGGGATTTCTACGGACGTAAGCATGTGGCATATAAACCTTCTAATTCAAACATGGTGTCAACTATGTACTTTTCTGCTAAATAATTTCTTTTAATTAATTTTATCACTTTCAATATTTTTTTGTCTAGCCTATTCATCCTGTTTGTTTTGCAATGACTTTTGAATTAGATTTGATATGTTCTCTCTGCTTTTACCATCAAGGCAACCATATTAACCTACAAATAAATTCCTTGGTTTATTGTCGATTTTATAATCTCTAGGTCAGAGATTCCTGATATACTTATGGTATTGTTTTTATTTACATGTATCTGTAAGTAATATAATCTGCTACTTTCATATCTGACTGATAACGAGAAAGGATGTAGTACCAGAGTTTTTAAAGTATTTGGGTTCTGTAAAGATTTAATTTCTTCAGTTCACATTTTTGTACTAGAGAAGAACTTCGTTCTTATTTATTTAAAGTTTGTTTAAGTGGGCTTTTGGTCATAGCCTTAGATACTCATCAAGAAGAGATTGAAAGTTGCATTAGGCAACGAGAAGGCCGATAAACTTGTTAAAACGGGAGCTGAGAACTTTTGTATAGATCTAGAATGTTTTCCAAATATCACAAAGCAACATGTTAGATCGACCATAAATCAATAGGCTCAAAAACACATGAGAGCAGCTGGAAAAACAGCAACGGCAGTTAGCTAACGAAGTGCTTTGACTTTAGCTATGGTCGACTTTTGTAAAAATGAAAAAAGTGGAAGAAAGACGTTTAACACTAATATCCCCAATAGGATGACCCTATCTGTATCCATCAGTCAAGCCAACCGATTATTTGGACAAAATTGATGCCCGTCAGAGGGGCAACGCTGATGCTGGCCTTGCTGGGCCAGAAACCCTCCCAACACGGGTCCTCTAATTGGAGTTACCTCTGCCATAATGGTAGGAGTTACTTCCATCACGAAGAGCATTTCTTGCGGCACTGTCGCAGTCATGTTCTGCTGGTAATGTTTTTGCATTTGAGGGGTGTCCAAGGACGCATCCTTCTTCCTTGGCTGCTGTTTCTCTTCCTTGATTTTTATATTTAAGGTCGAGAACTGATAAAACAGTTTCCCTCCTTTGTTTTTAATGGCAGTCACTGCCTTCCCGCTTATACTGCTTATAGCACTAGGAGTCTACTAAGTTCCTTCTTTCCGGCATTGTGAAAGATGTACCACTCTTGGACCTTCGCCCAGGGGTTCTGCACTGCCAGTCTACGAATGGCGGTTTCTGTGGCATCAAGTTTCCCTAAACTCGACTTTTTCAACCTGATTCTAAGAATCTGTCCGGAATATTGCCATCCCCTAAAAATGGACACAGGTTACTAGGGTGAACATATGAGTGCCCAAAAATTCCAGCAACGCAGCCTATAGTGTTTCAGCTTGACGGCTGATTATTTTTCCGTATGAGTTGTCTAAGTCTACAATAGCTGTCCGAACGTGGCGTTTGCGACCCTCTCTATAGCTTTCTGTATGAGGTTAGTGTTGACCTAATTGCTATCTTGGCTTTTTTTTGGGATTGGAGGTAGCTGGTGAGCTTTCCTCCGAACAACCTCTCTTACCTTTTATATCTAAAGAAGAAGCTTCCCCAGAACTAGCCTCCCTCGGATCAGTTAAAGCAGCCAGCCTTTGGGTAGTAGTGTTGCCAGTTCTCTTCTTTCAAAAAGTTTAGCTTTAGTAGTCAGCTCCTGTGAAGAGGTAGTTCTGACAGTAATTGTTCCCTTACTGCACTTTCTCACAGGGGAGTTGAATTGGTTTGGTTGGCTGCTGCTGCAAGGCTGGCTTTCCTGCACCTCTTCTGTTTAGCCCCATATTTTTTTCCTTTTTTCGGACGAATGTGCTATTGTTGTTGCTGTTACTGCTGAATTGTAGGAGTATCCGCAAACGCTCCCTGTAGGGTGGTTTCCTATACGGAACTCATGTTGGGTAAGTAAACTTTATCTCTCTACTTAATCGCTCAACATGGGGATGTCGAACTTTGACACCAAGGCTACTAGAGAGATATAGCTCTTGGGAATTCTTTGCACACAAGTGACAGATCCCATGTCACCCGATTGTAAGGGACCACTGCATGCCTCATCACTCTCAAGGAGCTCACCCTGCCGGCGGTCAGACTCGACGGCGCAGCCGAGTGATCAAAGTGGGTTAGTCTCGACCTCCCGTCCAGATGAATTTCAGACCGAAATGATGTGTGGCCGCACTCCACGAAACTCACACGTCCTAGAGGTGGCTCAATCGCCAGGTTTCTTTCGCCCAGCAACACGGGTCGCCTCGCACGGCACAAACACGGGGCTGATTTATCCCTGTGAAATTTACCGGTCGATCACAAGCCGGTATAGAGGGAGACGCTTTCGGTTTACCACGCAGGTTTGCATGCCTTACTAACTTGACCGCTAGATTTGGTAACAAAGTCTCAGGTATTCTCCTAGCTGCTACTTCAACACGCGTTTGGTAGGTATCCAAACTCTCCAGAGAATGATCCTATCTGTTTAACAAGTAGGAAGACTGAAGACAACTGAGGAACGAACACATAAGAAAGGAGCTGAAAATTCTTGAGTTGTAGATCTTAATCAACATTAGAAAGGTAAGAAGGTTTTTTTAGAGAAAAAGTGGTAGAGGAAGGTGGTTAGGAGAACGTATGAAGTTGGCAAAACATCTACTTACTGCTACTAATGTAGAAGATATCACAATTGCTTATAATGTATGATGGAATATGGAGCCGATTGTAGCGAGTTAATGTTTTTATGAACATTCTAAGTTAATCTTTTTTTTCATGAACCTATTTTTCCACTAGTCTTTTAGTCGCTTTGTCTCTCTTTAGAGCTTAATTTGTTGTTTTCGACTTTTTTGCAAGCTTACTTTTGTGGCAAAAGATTAACTAGACCACAATCTTGGAAAAACTTGGAATGTTATAAAGAGGTTGCAAATTCACTCTTTTCAAATGTTTTGAACGTCTTCTTTGAAGCATCGTCTTGTGTCTCAAGTCAGAAGTTCCTGGATTACCTAAGTGCATTAGACTCACTTTAAGTCATAACTTACATCTATCACTAATTGCGTAATCATTTCAAAATTTAGAAATGCAACTCTCATGTCAGTTAAAATAAGATGTTTCTTTGCAACAATTAACACATATGTCACCCTGTGTTTATCATGTAACACCAGTGAATTCTTTCTTGACTATCTTTTTATTCTTCAGCTTTTATGGTGCTGTACAAGTCGCTACGTACAGCTGTTTTACACATTTTGTAAATTACGAGACATATGAAAGTAGGTAATGGCAACAAACGTGATAAAAGGGGCTAGGCGCATGATTTAAGGGTAATTAGTTAAATTACGCTGACCTACTAGCGCTAGTTGCACCGCGCCCTTTTATTTCCCAGAAGGCAATATCTAACACGTTATAGCGGGTGAAATCAATCTTAACAACAATAAAGTGTTGTTTTAGTTTTTTAACTTTCATCACATCAGTATCACAGAAAAAAGGATTTAAAACAATATACAAGAGTTGCATAAAATAAAAGAACGTACATACTTCTTTTAAACAATTTATGTTTAGTCCAATAAGTACTATTGAATTATTTTATTATTTTATGTTAAAACTATTCAAATATTACCTGATTGGCAATAATCAATAATCTTTTAATAGGAAGAAGTACACATATTTTATTAGAGGCATCTCTTTTCAATTTTCCAATTTGAATGTAGCATGACACTGCTTGTGGACAGTCGGCCGAAGCTCGTTGTTGAAGGAAAAGTCTCCGCATGCTTCTTTTTTTCATTGCGTCAAACAGAGTTTAGTAGCCGGGCGCAAAATCCGGCGAATATGGGGCGTGAGATATCGTGATGTGCCAAAGAGGCACTAGGATGCCAATAAAGCAATGGATAGGCGTCTATGCTTCAACGACTCTCTCTAGTGCTCACTAGTAATGTTCTCACGATAACACAGCTGATTCATCAGCAGAGTCCCCTCCTTATCTCAAAGTACAATCACTATTTGTTTCGGCCGTGGCTTCTCGAGACGAGGGTGTCAAATGTGCTGTCATTCTATAGTCTGGCGTTTCTTTTTCGGTATCTCGTGCCAGAATCCAAAGAACGTCTCTAGATTTATTGTGCGACCACCAGAGCATTGAATGTGTCTCGTCTGTTTACCATTATTAAGTCGACACATACTAGATGAGGGGTGATTTGAGCGCGTTTGTCAGACGTCCTCTGACTATAAACCTTGGGATGCCTTTTAACTCAGATATCCAGTGAAGTATAGTTCTGCGACTTGGCCCGCACATGGTTATTAACTACTTATTGATGTCTGAGGCAACCACCTCCCCCTTTCAAAGGAACTAAAGAAACCACTCCTATGTTTGTTTTCTTCTGTGGTTTTCCGTTTTGTACATAACTGCACTTGCAGCACTAGACAACTACTCAATAGCTTTCTTTTTGTGCGTTCTAGCAGCGTCCTCTGGTCTAATTACATGTCCTCTAAACCAACTTATTTCGAACACTCAAGGGTGTGCGTTTCCATCTCCGACATAACCGAAACATAAGAGCAAATGCTTGATTCTTGAACACCCCAAATATTTTAAGTGACATTTAAGTTCTGTTAACATAATATGTCAATAGTTTTCACAGCCTCGTGTTTGATCTAACAAATAAAAATTGTGCCTACAGGTTTTCTTTGTAGATACTATGATAAGTGATTTCTCCATTTGAGAGTCTACTTCGAGAAAGAATTATTTTATGATATTGCACCTGCATTAAAAATTTAAACAATTAAAGCAAAATAGGTTATTATTGTTAATAAGTAAGATGCTGGAAGCTTCAATAAGTGGTCAATAGTTTTTTGTTTTTTCTTCTGAACTCGAATTCACAGTTTAGGAATTTTGAGACTGAGATGGTTGAACCCTATAAAGAGGGGTTTAGGGTTGAAGTCCGCAGAATACGGTGACCAATCAATATCTTTGATTGCTTACTCACTCAATGACTGATAGATTTGGATCTTGTAGGTGAAGAGCTTCAAGTCTTGCTTCTTTATAGAATGCTAGAATCTTCTAATCGATAGTTCTTTTTGAATATTTTTGACTGAAGCATTCGTATGTTATTCGACTTTATTGCTACCCACTGTTTGAACTGAGCATGGTCCACCTGTTCTGCCTTACTTATTGCCAAGAAACATTCTGTACTTAATACATTAAAAACAATTTTTAAAATAAATTTATATTTTAAAACGTGGTGAAAAATAAAATTACTCGCTGAATTATTGTTTTCGATCCAATGTCGATTTGAGTTCTACTTCTCTTTCCACGTCTGAATAGTTCCAATCCATCATTTACGCTCTTTCGGAAAATCAAATGTTTTCTCATTTGATGACGAAATTTGAAGGGATATCACATGTATGTACACTGATAACACTTTCTCTATACATTTTCACGAAAATCGGTCGAATTTCAGATGGCGTCACTTAGTCTATTGACTTCTTGGACACGTGATAGTTGTACGAAACCTAAAACTAGAACTTTGTTGATATTGTTCTTGGTAACGAATCTACGCTACCGAATTTGGATTTAAAGAAGGTCCCTTAATGCATTGATTGTAAACTCCGAGGTCTTTCCTCTTTCCTTCTCACTACAGAACTAGTACGTCTGAAGTGTCTTACTCACAACAAAATCAGTTTTCAATTGGAAACGGATGTTCAAGGGGCAAATTGAAAGCGTCCCCTAACAGCACATTATACGGTCACAACACAAGAATTAAAAATATACATTTTGACAGCAAAAACTCCTTATCTATAATATGTTGACTATTGAGAGCCTCTTTAAAAAAACTTTCCGATTATCTGTGTGTAATAAAATTATTTTTCTTATCTTTGGACCAGCCTTCACCTCTTAAGTTTTGTCCTACTCTGTATGTCAACAACAGCTTCTTTGACAAATGGATTGGACGTGCTGCTGCTGCTGCATAGCTCGCCCGGTCATCAAGCTTAAAACTCTGCTTCCTTTCACCTGTGGGGCCAGTTTTTGATGTGCAAATACTTGTACAACGTGTCATTGTAACCTGCGACGGTATTCGGATTCAACTTGGGAGATCTATGAGGTGATGCGTTCCCGTTCCTATCAGAAATCATCTCCTAAAGTGTGTCCCTATATTTAAGAGTAACCCTGTGTTGGATTAGGATACCACATCTACTTCTTGTTCTAATTAATTTTGCGATAAGTTGGTTTATTTTCTGACACATAACATCAATCAAGTTTAAGACAATGTATGGTTGCTTCTCTTGTTTTGAAAAAAAACATTAAATTACAGAGGGAGTCAGGTAGATCATTAAAGTGTGACCTTCAGCATTCTTTAATATGCACTAAAATTATTAAATAGAACAAAACTTGGTTGATAAGATCAGTGTGTTATTTTTAAGCCTGGGATAAGTCTCATACTTTATGCTAGAGGACATCAATCAAGTATTGGAATGACCATATGTTAAGAAAGTAGGGGGGTTATCATAACCAAAAATGTGGAAATGCCGCGGTCGTATCTCAATTTAAAATATTAAAACAGATGTATTGGGAGGATTGAAGAAAATTTGTTTATGTCACACATAGGGAGGTATATCAAAACTTGAAACCCAAACTAAAAATTTTAGACTAAAGTTGATGTAAGATTCTGTTGACCTTGATAGGTGCAGTGAAATGTTATGGGAAAATATAACGTAGAGAAACTTTAATTGATATTGAACACTGATAGCGAATATCACCCTGTAATTATAATTCAAAGTCTGTTGTATCTTTATCTTAATTTTGTAAGAGCAATGGCTGGCCGTACAGAGTGAATCAGAATGTTCTATATGTAGGGGCAAGTCGAGCAATTATCAACATTCTGAAGAGTATATTGAATAAGAGCAATATAGCATTTTTTTGCTAAAAGGATTTAGAAAAACAGGTAAAACTTTTTTTTAAATACCTCTAACATTAGTGGTATTTCTCTATAGATATCAAAAGTATAACTTATTTATGCTCCATTATATCAGACGTTTAGTCAGCGTGTCTTGGAAAAATAAAATCTAGAAGATAACGTTTGCTAAGTTTTATTGCATAGTTATGTGTAGAACTCAAACGCTACGTCTTCAAGTGTCTTTATTTGTTATGATTGAAAGACATTTCTTACTTACAGCCTAAACTGATGGCGTTCATTTGTTACTTCAGTAAGAAAATAAAAGAAATAGGGAAAAACAGAGAGGCAACCTAGCATTTTTCGTTAAATGCTTTTACACTCTTACTCACGCTTCGTACAAAAGCGGAGAGGCCTAATCAGCCGGTGACGTTTTTTCCAGAATTGGTCTAGGGCCATCCCGCTATATGTGAATGCCTACTAGACCTAGAGCGAATTGTAAATCCAAGATTTGAGAATAAGGATACGTCCGTGCCACTATACAACTGTTACATGCGTGAAAGCAAAACTTGTTATAGTTCTTGAAAAGAGCACCATACCATTCTCTGATAGAGTTTTTATACCATAGATGTTTACGGCAAAGTTGTAATTTAAGATAAAATGGTACCAAAAGCACGTATTTTATTTGTCGTAATGGTGTTCTTAAATTTTTGTTTGTACAACACATCGATTATCATGTGAATTTGAGCATTGAAGTTGTTTAGAAGCTCATCTGCTAGTTATGTTTATCTTAGTACTTTTGATAACATTAAAATACCAACTCACACCAGACTCACTATTTAAACCTTCTCATACTTTTACGGTATGGTTAGCTTAACTGCTTCATAAGTATGTAACAATAAATTATACTTTGGAATATTATTGTTTGAGTTAATACACATACTAAGACTCAATAATGGCCAAATAACTTGAAGAATTGATCAACATAACTTTAATCTCTTACAAAGCAAATGTTATGGTGACATGAAAATTAATATAATGTTTTAGCGTATTGTTTTTTTTTTTAATTTACGCGAAATTCAATCAAGCTGCAATGTTAAAAGAATATTTCTGACAGTAGTTTCGTTCACTGGCTTGGTTTTCACTAAACAGACTTATGTGTGGCATTCTCAAAGTATTTATAAATTAAAATCTAAATGATATCATATACGCGAGGTGCTATCACACGACCCACGGTTCCAGGGTCGCCAAGTTATCGCAAAATGTTATGTTTCCGGCGGCAGACATTGCGCCGGTATCTAATTTTAATAACGGAAATTTTATTTTGCAAATGCCAGACAGAGAGATCATCTCAAATCTGCGGAATCAACTATTCAACAGGGCTTGAATGGAGGTCTGGATTCTTGATTCTGGATATAAAGTGGAGGATAACAAAGTTACGCCTACTTAAGCGTCAATTGGGTCCATTGTACTATCTCCTCTGCTGCCTCTCCCCGTACATCCACCAGTCAAGCCAACCACTTCTTTGGATAAACTTGAGGATGTCCGTCAGAGGAGTAGCACTGATGCTGGCCATGTTAGGCCAGAACTCTATCGACAGGGATCTTCTAATTGGAGCAAGCGCAGGACATCCGCAAAGAACGTGCTCTGCCGTCTCGTCCTTCTTCTGGAGTTACCTCTGCAATGATGATAGGAGGTACTTGCATCATGGAGGGCATCTCGTGTGGGACTGTCGCAACCATGTCAGATAAAACAGTTTCCCTCCTTTGTTTTTAATGTCAGTCACTGTGTTTCCGCTTATACCAAACATTAGGAATCTACGCATAGGTTCCTCCTTTTCGGCAATGTGGAAGATGCACTACTCTCGGATCTTCACCCAGGGGTTTTGTACTGCTATCAGGTTTCCTTGGAATCCACGAAGCCGCTTTGCTTAACCTAGGCAACCGATCCACACGCACGTTGTTCAGACGGGCTTCATCCCACGGGGAGGGAAGCTTGGCAATTGCTTTTTTTAACCACTGTAAAGCATGGTCGTCTTCACCCAAGTAATTCTAAGAATCTCTCCGGAATACTGTCATCCCCTAAAAGTGGGTACGGGTTGATTTTCTGTTAGAGTAAACATATGAGCGTCTAAAACTTCCAGCATCACTGTCTGTATGTGTTTCAGCTTTTCGAAGGCGGCTTTTGAGAGTGTCTCTATAACCTCCTCTATGAGGTTGTTGTTGACCTAATTGCTGTCTTGGCTTCTTTTTGGGGTTAAAAGAAGCTGGTGAGCTTTTTTCCGAACAACCCCTCTTACACTTTATATTTCATGAGGAAGCTTCCCCAGAACCATCCGCCCTCAGGTCAGCTGAAGCAGCCGGCCTTTAGGTGGCAGTAGTGGTGCCGCCAGTTCTCTTCTTCCAATAAGGTCGTTTTTACCTCCTCCTATTCCCTTGTACAGGGTTAGCTTTAGCAGTCAGTTGCTGTAAAGAGGTAGTTGTGACAGTAATTACTCCCTTGCTGCTCTCTTTTACAGGGTTAACTATAGAAGCTAGCACCTGCTTGAAGGTAGTAGGAGTTGGGTTGGTTGCTACTGCAAGGCGGCCTTTCCTACGTCTCTTCTGTTCAGCCCCAGAAACCCTTTTTCTTTTTTTGGACTGAATGTGCTGTTGTTGCTGAATTGTAGGGATATCCGCAGACGCTACCTGTAGGGTGGTTTTCTGTAAGGAGCTCATGTTGGACAAGTAAACTTCATCCCTCTAGCTCCCTACCCGTCACGGAGCTTAACAAGAGGATGTCGAACTTTGAGACCAAGGCTACTAGAGAGATATAGTTTCCAGAATTCTTTGCACACAAGTGCGTGACCCCCACGTCACCTGCATATCCCATCATTCCCAAGGAGTTTAGCCCGCCGGCGCAGATGATTGATCAAGGTGGGTTAGTCCCAACCTCCCGTCTAGGTGAAATCCAGGTCAAAGCGATGTACTGTCACATTCATCCTAAAGGTGGCTCAATCATCAGGTTTCTTTTATCTACCGACGCGTGTCACTTCGTACGACACAAACACGAGGATGATCTATCCCTGTGAAATCTACCAGTCGATCACAACCCAGTAGAGAGGGGGAATTCTCCGCGGTGGAAGCTTTCATGCCTTGGGTTTCATTACTAACTTGACCACTATCTTTGAACGCAAAGCCTCAGCCATTCTTCTATTCGTCACCTGGAGACGCACTCGGGAAAATTGTAAAGAGTTTAAAGAAAAAGAATCCAAGGTCGAAGTGACTCAGAAGGTTAAGATGATTACAGAGAACAATAGCAAAAATTTTGACAACCGCATCAATCGATTCAATATTTAAACCAAATGAAGGCTTAAATTGAAGCGTAATGAGCAACAAGCTCATTTCGTAATTTAGAAAGTGCCAAATAATGTAGGCATACTCCCACCTGTGTAGTGTGATGAAGCGACCAAGTCAAGAAATGGCACTAAAAAGTGCATTAACTACTCTGAGGTACATCCCGCCAATTACAGAGGATGTCTTAATGTTCTTTCAACTTCAGGTAAAGAAGTCTATCAACCAAAAACATTGCCTTTGATAAATTGAAAACTGACCTTTTTTATGTATAGATAACCCAATCTTTCTACATCTAAGTTTGAATTATTTATGATGTAGATGCTGCAGAATTTGATAAAGATGCTCGATCGAATCGAAGGCAGACAATAAATTAGAAGGGAAAAATATTGGAGCTATTCATAAGAGGAAATAAAGTTATGGATCAACGAGACTTACAAATTGCCTCAGGGAGTACTAAAGGCTTTCTGAACAAAAAGTGTGATTTGGGTGTTTCTCTTAATTCCTTAATTTGCTTCAAAACAAGAGGCCATTAAATTTATCATATCTTTTACCTTGATAATGAAGCAAGGGGTAGTAGTGTAATTAGTAAGAAGTTTATTAATCACTCAGAATAATGTCATGGTGGGCGTTAAGCCTTCTTCTTCTTCTTCTTTGTCATCTCCCTTTTACCTCACGGTGTTGGGGTTTTGAGCCATCGGTTGTAGGCGTTTCTATCCCTTGCCAGGATATTTATTTGTTCTATGGTCTTGCCTCTTTTCCTTGCCACTTCTCTGATGTTGTCTTCCCATACTTTTCTAGGCCTTCCTCTGGGACGCTTTCCTTCATCTTTCATTGCAAACACTTTCTTGGGGTACCTTGTTTCTTCGATTTTAGTCGTCTTCGGGTTGACCGTCCATTTCCGAGGCTCGTTGAATTACTCTGAATCATGATACCTTGTGTGGGTGATTAGCCCAACGACAAGCCTCCCGTTACTTCGGGACAACTGGTGTCAGGTTATACCCCCCGACGCTGGGTCGCCAGAGCCCCGTTTGTTTTCTAGCAGGGTGTACTGGGCATTTTATTGTGCTTCTCTTGCAGGTGGGGTTGACATTTGAGCCCTTGGATGTTGGTGGGCCCCTTATGCCCCGGGCGTTAAGCCTACTAAACAGAAAATAAGGATTGGATTACTTTACTGTCCACTCAGATATAACTTTAAAAAGATTATTACAAAATGCTTCTTTAACATTCTGGTGAAAGGTTTGTTGTAGAAAACAATTTTAATGCTAAGTATGTTTACTAGGAATCAAATTCAATCACGATTAAGCGTAGTGATCTGAAGAAAATAGTCTCCCCCATTTCAAGAAAAGTATAAAACAATTTTTTCGAGGTTGAAGAAAACGTTGCTCGTAGATCATTTAGCTGTTATTTTGACATTTGATAAATTAGAAGAGAGTTTCGACATATATAGGTAAACAAAACTCTTGAATGATAAAATGTCAGACTTGATCTTTAGGACATCAACCTAAAAACAACTGAGCAACTTGAACTGGAAACGAAAAGATTTATAGGCTTACCGAGCTAGCAACATACAACAATAAATTTAGCTATATAACCGCGAGAGCAAAATTATCCAGTAAAAATCAAAGAAAAATAAAAACAAGGAGAAGATAGCAATAATCGAGCAACTGCCCAAAAAGACATACTCATACCCATATACCTTTTTAATACGGTCTTTAGATTGAAACATGTTCCTGCCAGCTGAAAAGTGGCGAAAGTAATCATATTGTCTGTCATACACGTCACCTAATGATGACAACTGGTTATAGGTGTGACTTTCTGCTGCTAAGCGTTCTAAAAAAATACTGTTTTAAAGGTTTTAATTGCACAAATCTCTATTTTGGGTTTAAACAAAAGCATTCAATTATTGACTGGATGTGTCTCATCACTGGCATAATAGAGCGTGCTTTTGAAGGAACGTAAGTCTTCTTAGATAATACTCAAGTTTTAGAAAAGTATGGCATAAAGGCTTAATATATAAACTAAGTGAAGGGCTTCCAAAGTAATACGTAGAGATTTTAACATTTGTACATTTCAGACAAACTGTTTAGAATTAAACAGAAAATAAGTGCGAGTGTAGCTCGGGTAGTATGCTTGGCCCTAGTCTATACCTGTTATATACCCGTATTGGAAGGAATCACCGTAATGACATTGAAAATATCGAGCTAAAGTTAATATAATGAAAACAGTTCTCATGACCGCGTGATAACCTGTCAATCAATGAGAGTGGATTTTAGTACGTAAGCGTAAATATAATTTTATGGCTCGGGTCAATTGGGAGTTAGGCGCCGCTGAGTAAGCACATGTAGTGCATGATCAATGCATTTTCATCACCTTTGTTATATCAGTGAGATCCAAACCAATATGAGACAGAACTTTGCAGAATGCTTTAAACAGTGGGCACGATATTTAGAAAATTGTGTGAGATCCCAAGGTGCTTACTTTGAACTGGTTAGTAACACAATACTTGATTGGGCCAAGTATCGGAAGATCAAGTTAAATAAGCTTAAGTTTATTTATGTTAATTTTAACAACAAAAATCTAGCTGGTGGCGGATCGGACTGTTACTGAGAAAATAAAATACTCAGGACGGAACAAAACAAACGTAGGGTACACAGGCTCTCTTTGATACTGTGCATCAGCAGCATCATACTGGAATGAGACTGAAGAAATGCATAGGCAAAGTTGCACTAACAGAAAGACTACCTCACTATGCATAGAAGTCAAAGGACAACCACCATGTAATCATTTTTTCTAGTAAAATCTAACATGCCAAGTTGAATGAAGGTTTGAGCCTTAGTACTAGGCCAGAGGTTGCTAAGAATCGTCAGGCAGCCAGTTAGAATTTAAATGCATCAGAAAAAAAATGAGACTATTTACTGATATTATGGTATAAGAGATATGCATTGGACAAATTCTGGACCGTGTTGGAAATTATCAAGACTATTATTCTGCGAATTCCATGGAGAACATATATACGGAGTAAGAGTTATATTGAATAGATTTATTGATAAATATGTCATCAACTGTATTCCAATTGTATATAAAACTTGATACTCCTATTAAAACTAACATCAATCAAGTATGTGCTCCAACATCGGATGAATCTGTAGAAGAAATAGAATTACTCTACAATTGCCTCAAGAAGTTTAAAAAATATATACTTCTAATACTCATCCTGGATGACTTCAATGCGAAAATAGGCCAAGGGAGAGGCGGAGAAGTCGTACTGGAAGACCGTGATCATTGCGGTAATCGACTGAAGACCTTCTCAACAGAGAAGCAATCGGCAGTATCAATATTTTTTCAAACTGCCACTTAGAAATCTATATGCGTGGAATCCATGTCATCAGATATTAAATTAGCTATATTATGCTCAACCAAACATATAATAATTTGATAACATCGATAAAAAGATACCCTGCGACTGTTATTCGATTAGATCATAATCCTTTGGTTGATATCATGAGACTTAAGTTGAAGAAAAACAAACATAATAAAGTTACAATCTACGACTTTAAGCAATTAAATAACTACGAAATAAGGTATGAAGCACAAAAACACATGAAGAATCAATTTAGGGTAAAAGTTTAAGATGAGCTTAAGAAGCTATAGAAGGATAACATTGAAATCCTAATCCTAATATGCGCCGGAAATCTTTAGGAAAGAAATCTTAAATAATTTACGAAATTTTGGACTTTATGGAAAAAAAGAACCTGGACTAAGGAAATAAAACAAATATAGAGAGCATTAAGATATTGGAGAATAAGTATGATGAAATAGAACGTAACTATTTGCTTGACCTTTATAAAAAGTCAGGATGGAAGCGAGACGGCACAAATCTTTCAGAAGTCTGATACATGACGATGGAGGCCCTGTCTTGGACATAAAATAGAAAAAAAATATAGGAGGGGTAGTTGCACACGATAGAGAAAACAGTGCTTTAGATGAAATTTTCAACACGGGACCTTCAATTACAAGTAACAAAGTAAAATCCGCTGGCGAGGAAATCAAAGCTGGTAAGGCAGCAGAGCCAGATGACCTTTATTTAGAAACTTATGAACCATGGACGACGAAAGGCTAAAGTGGATTACATTTCAACATCATTTACAGTACAGGAATAACATCACAGCCTCATGAGTCAGTTGCTGAAAACTTTTTTTTTTAAAGAACACACGAATATACGCAATTTGGTTTTAGAGATGGTCTGGAAATTAGTAGGGCACTTTTTGTAACTTAAACTTGTTTACAGTGATGTAGGGGTCTTAAGTGTAATGTGATGTATGTGCGCGCGTGTGTTTTAGTGCGTTTTATAGATTATCAGAAAGCGCTTTACAGAGTCAAAGGTGCTAAAATTATCTTAATCTGAAAAATAATGGGTCTGGATGACATAGATCTTAGAATCATCCTCAACATCTACTTTAACCAAACGGCTGGAGTTAAAAGAGAGTACCAGTTAACTAAAGTGATTGCAATAAGAAAAAATGTGAACTAAGGTTGCATATTGTCACTCTTAGTCTTCAATGTTTCCTCACGGCAGCGCTAGAAAATATGGAAGAGAGAATGCCTGTAAATGGGAAGACAATAATATCCAATATGCTATTATCTTTACGATCAATCTCAGCAGTTTGTAGATTATCGTCCCAACTATAGTGTATATGCTACAATTCAACACCAGGAAAGCTTAATACACAGTCATTAGCAAAGACCAGAAACCATTTGGACAATTAATGGTCAACCAACAACCAGTTATAAGAGTTACCAATATCAAAGGTTTATGATTGTCTCTATGATGTTTTGCTTTGTCCATAACTGCACTCCCAGTACTGCGCGAATGACTCATTTTTCTTCTTTTTGTATGTTGTAATGGTTGCACTGGTCAAAAGATTTGTTGAACCACACAGTTGAAACAGAGAATAAAGAAAGCAAGAGCAGCATTTACTAGCGTGGGTAATCCATAGTTTAATAGTAAGAACAAAAATATCTTTTAAAAAGACTTGAATCCTTTGAAATATGGTACTACCGACGCAAATTGAGAATTTTCTTACATTACCAATATTTAAAGTGAACCAAAAATAAGAGATCTTTTGGACGTACACTTTAATACCTAGACCATATTATGAAAAATCAAGATAGATATGGCACATTACAATTAATTCCACAAAGCAAAGGGCCAAGAAGAATCAAATGGTTGTCCTAGAGTATTAATTTTTCAGAGATAGAAATGGCCATGTTAGTTACCAACCTTCAAAATGGATAGGCATTTCAAGCAGCAGATTTAGGGATGACGCTGCGGTGGAAAGGGTACGTGAAGAAAAAAGAACAGAATGTATTGCCTTTTCGGGAAAAAAACTCTAATTTGTCAATATAAAGTAAGATTTTAACATACTTGGGGCGTTACAATTGTTTTCTTCTTACTACACTTTTATTAGAAAGAAGTGAGTACATATTTTGTTGGGGGTATTCCCCTCCAACATCGATGACATTGCTACGGCAGTTTTCGTAAAACTGCTGCTAATCATTCTTTGAGTATAGTACGGTATCACTTGTGGAGAATCCATTGAAGCTCGTCGTTGAAAGAGAATTGGTTACATCTGTTCTTGTGCCAAACAGAGCGTGGTCACTATAGGGCGTAAGGCAGCATGATGTACCTGAGAATTTCCAGGGTGGCAATGGCGTAGCGACTGTCATGTTGAAGCAACGCTTTGCGCATTCATTTTCTATACGAGCTTTGCTCACTATGTCGGCAAAGTCGCTTCAGTAGTGTCGCTCAATGGCAATGGTCTCACGGGAAGGCAACCGATCCATCAACAAAATTCCCTTCTGCTCGCCATTTGTTTTGGAACCTCACATGGATGTATCTCTCCCGTCTATTGTTACCCATGATTCTCCACTTCCATGGTTTTCCGTTTGGTCCACAACTACACTTGCAGAATTGCACAAATGTCTCAATATCGTTCCTTCGGTATGTTTTAATGGTTATAATGGTCAAAAGATTTGTTGACAAACATGAAGCTAGACTTACATTGCACGAAATTGCAGACAATCTTCACCTAGTGGACATTTTGTCCAAAGATTAAGACATTCAAGCTTGTGTAGTGTTTTGTACAAAAGCAGAGTAGGTGAGAGTGTAGATGTTACTTAGAAAAATTTGAAGAACATCGTAGGCTGGGCTCTAGTCGTTAATACTCAGTTGTAAGAAAAAAAAGTTGATAGATGGTACTAGACCAAAGGTGATTATCAAAAAAAAAAAAAAAACTGCCTGGCCTGTAATATCGGAATTACGCGGCGCAAATGACACCGTGTGCACAAAAAAGTAATGCGTATTAGATGGCTTTAGCAACATTTGCGGCAGCACTCCTCTGTGGGTTCGGCCCGAGCAAAACGAAAAGTCCAGTGCGGTAATGAATTAAAATTGCAAGGCTCGGCCAGCTGGCGCGGTGTTTATTAAAATAATTGAATTACGGCAAATGGGCCGAAAAACGACGTGCGATATCGTAAACACTCGCGTTTATTTGTAGTTGCAGGATCGTAACGCAGCGAGCGCGCTGAGTACAGCCGGGTGCCAGCACCTGGAATGAAATTGGACCGCTCGAGCCTAAGTTTAGAGCATTTATGAGCAGTTGTAAGCTCTCGCAATTGATCCAAATGGGTTTTAATTAGAGCGAAATCACTATTTATATCAATTTGACGCAGTAGTGCACGAGGGTTAAGATTTATATTCTGGTGAGTTGTCAAGCTTTTTTGTTCTTGATTTGTATAGGCGTCTTTTCTTCAAAAGATCTGTAAGTCTTAAGGGATGATTAGTAATTTGATTTAAATGAGTTCTCTTGTATCTCAAAGGCTAAGTTGTCATGAAACCAGTTTTGGTTGCGTTTAGAGAGCTTTTTCGTATGCAACATCCTCTTCAAACTGCAAGATCAATACGAAGATCTTCATGGATTTCTTTTTACTGAATCTACAGAGCCTCCATTTACTTTCTCATTTCAAATTCTTTTAGAATATTATGCCCGATATACAATATATTATTGGAAACCATGGAGTCAATTGTTCCAGAAATCAGAAACTTTACCATGTCCAGTCGGATCACCTGATCTGGAATATCATTGAGAGAAGGATACAGCGGGTTCCATAACCTGGCTAAAATATAGGAGGATGTTAGTAATGAATAGAATGCAAACCATCCGTTCTTTTATTCGATGGCAAGAAGAATGAAGGCGGTCGTAGGAGTTCAAGGTGGGGCTACGCATTATTGTTGTAGCTGTTAACTTACATTTTTCTTGGTTCTAAAATTTCAATAAACCTTTAATAGTTCTGCTCTATGATTATTACACTCTTTTTTGTTGAAGGAAGCATAAGGTATTACGTGTCACATGCGGTTGAATGTTATCTTGTTGAAGAACTTCTTGGAACATCATCTAAAGAAAAGAAAGTGCCAAAGGCTATAAGATCGAGACGATAATGGTATGACTGGTAATGGTACCTCTAACTCAGACTAGAGGTAATCTACTATCACAACCTTATACCATAATACCCATAGTTGGCATTGTACGTTCCCTTCTGCGCATATACGGGATATTAATATCAGATCATCGTTTCGGTTTAAACAAAATCTGAATTTATTAGAAAAGACGATTTTATATTACTCGCTAGAGACATCTTTCTAGTGTCCATTGTAACCTTCGTTGCCGGTGCAAAGAAATCAGTGGTAGTTGCAAGAAGGCACGTTATACTATTAGTCCCATTGCAAATAATCGGCTTCGAGCAAGGGAGGACGATCGCTACCATTGTTGTGCTAGAGCACTTGTAGTTGCGCCATGGTCTGTAATCGTAAGCCTCTAAAAAGAAATTATTTTTCTGGTTGCATGTCGTGGGTACTGCTTTAGACTCCGGTCTTTGCAAACGAGTACCTTCTTTGACCCATTGGCTCCATAGTATTACTATGGCGATTTATTCTCGTTTTATTTCTTATAAAGAAACACCTCCTTTATGTAAGCCCATAATGCATAAATGGCCAAAACACCTTTATGTGGTATCACTACTTTTCCCAGACCTCATATCTAAGAAGAGACAGCCACATTCTGGACAGGCATAAGCATATGGTTGTCAAACTTTAATCGTTTCTTTATTACAATATACTCTTATATTACACCACCTGCATTAGTCACTAGATGGATTGCACTTTAGTAGTTGACGTTGTCGGTGCCAAGCCCGGATAAAATAATGGGAGTTCTGGCAAGGTAAAAACAAACAATACTTGCAGCACTCAAAAGAGTCTCGGAACTAGGATGGACAAACAGATGACGAATACACCGAGAAAATGGACAAAAGAATTGGAATCGTAGGAAAACTTAAAATAGCAATGTGCAACGTTAGGGGATTGGCTAATAAAGAAGTAGAATTAGCGAAGAATTTAGAAGAAAACAAGTACATGTAGCAGTAATAACAGAGACAAAGAGAAAGCTACAGGGTTCTTACTAATCAAGAATCGTGAGAGAGGTTTATCAAAAATATTGAAGATTTTCATGGACACAGAAGAACAATAGATCAAACACTATGACACAATATGGTCAGATAAAGACATATCCAACGAAATTCCTTTAAAGGAAGTTATAGATGTAACACATTTCTCAGTAGATAACTTAGAAAGGCAGGAAGTACATTGTTACATTAAGAATGCTACAATTATTTGATATGTATTGGAAACAAAGGAAAGTCCCAAATAACTGGTTAACCGCAAAAGTTATATCAATATTTAAGAAAGTTGCCCGAAACAAAGCAGATAATTATAGAGAAATAAGTTTTGTTAAATACCATGTATGAGAATACGCTGCAATATTAAACAGAAGACTTGGAACAACAACAGAATACTGATGTTGTTTCACATTTTTTCACAAGCAGCTAAGACAAAAAGGAAGAGAAATAAATCATCAAATACATGTTGCTCTTATCGATCTTGAAAAAGCTTTCGGTAATGTAAAGAGAACTAAACTTTGGGAAATATTAGAACAAAGAGGTTACCCACAACATCTAATAATATCCAAAATTAATTTCAATTGAAAGGAACATAAGGAAAATGTGAAAAGAAGAAGAAATTTGTTGTGATTAAAACGACTATGAGGATCTTTGTTTAGAGAACTATGTTTATCTTTTTCTTGTTCATTAAACACTTTTCATACAATACCGAACTTTCTTTAGTTTTCTTTAGTTCTTCTAAGAGCTTTTTTTGCATTTCTTTGTGTTTTTTATTCACAAGTTGGCCTAACTTGCCATAGACACCGTTCACAGTTACTCATTCTAAATAAAATGCTGTTGGTTTATGGAAGGTATTTGATTTTCACCCTATCGATTATTTTTTTACCCATACATTCTCTGAAAGATATAGGCTCCCCCTATCGAAAAACTCTGCTAAATTGTTTCAAAGCTATTATTTTATCCTTAATTTTTCCTTTTTCTTCTCCAAAAATCAAGATTGACAAAATAAGAAGAGTTTGTTACCATTTAGATGCCATAAAGAGTATTTTCTACGTAATTCTGCATGCACGTTAATTTTGACCATCTCAATTTCTCTAATCGCATTTAATTGTTTCATTAGTTTGTTCAAATGCTCTGTTCCTTTCTAACAAACCAAAATTAACTCCCTAAAACTGCTTTTACCTTAAAGCGATATACGGTAAGTTACTTGGGATTTCAATTCAAAAGTTTATGCTTGGAAAAGTCATTTTGCAGCAAGAAGTTGATTTTACTCTTCCAATAATTAATTTTTTTTTTAAACTCGATTATCTAAATTGGATAATTATGTTATTGTTTGGTATTGCACAGTCAAGAGGGATAGCATTTTTTGAGAAGGTATACTCACAGAAAGGTTATGATAATGCAGAACCAAACGAAACGGGCCAATGCGCAGCAAACATCATGATGTCATAGCGCTATAAGTGCCTTTGTGATATTTCGAACGCTGTCTACTCTGTGGTAATTCAATTAATGCATTCCATTCATTATTATTTACCTTATTGTATCATCCGCGCAACTTAACTATTGTCCCCTAACTGACGGACTCCTCGAATCCAACCCCTCAACCCTCTTCTTTTTTGGTGATCTGATGTGGACGGTGGTTGGGTTGTGTTTAGCCGCCCCCGCGCCGTCTCATACAGGAATCTGAAGCTTCAGCTTCTGTCCAGCTTATAACTGTAGACGCCCCAGTTGTGGTTTTCGATTTTGGAGAGCATTGTTTTGTAAAATATGCTTCTGGATGGTTGGTACGTCGGCGTCTCTGTGTAATCGGTGCTGCTTACGAACCATGGAGCACCAAAGACGGTTCTGAACGCTTAATTCTGGACCACCTCAAGCTTGTTCATGTAAAATGCAGAGCAGTAGACTCAGACGAGACAGACGATGATTTTCTATATGGTCAGTTTGTTGCGAAGGAACAGCCAGTTGCCGGGATAGAGAAGGGATTCAAATGTCTGTCAGACTCCTATTGCCCGTTCCACGTGAGGCGTTCAGATTATCGTTTTATTTAAGCGTGTCTCCTCTCTCCAACATATCTCGCGGTTGAAGATTCTGAGGGTTGTCAGGTCTGGTTCTTTTTGGCATTGAATCTTATTCTCCATGTGGTTATGCTGGATTGCTAGAAAGAGGTTTACCAATTTCAACGGTCAGTAGTGCTTATTTCAGTATAGTCATAGCGAAGCGTTACTGCAGAAAGTGCTTGTAAAAATAATTGTAAAATTAATTGTAAAACAAGCAACATTTACGACGTGGAAATATTATTTGTGTGACTTTAGGGGAGGATGTTGCTTTCTATACTACCTGCAAGAAGTAGGTTCAACGATTTACGACTGGAAATTTAACCTGTACGACGGCAAATGTTAAAGAAAGTCAAAGATGAGGAGTAACTGGAATAAGTTTTGGAGAAAAATCGTCCTGGGCTCTCAAAGAAACTCAGAATAACACGTCAAGCCATATCTAAGCATTTATACAAAATGGGAAGGATTTACGAAGAAGATCGTTATAACATTGTTATGTTATTCATCTCCAAATTCAAGAAAGAAGATTTCTTTGTCACATCCGCCGTATTTGCCAGATGTTGTCCTTCAGATCGCTGCAACATCACCCGACTGATACACGCTTTGCTTATGTAGAAGATGGCGAGAAAAGTTTGACTAGGTTTTATCAACTCCAAACGATTTTTTTCTTTTTTCAGAACTTACAAAAAAACTTGGAATACGTCAAGCCATTTATAAGCATCTCCACAAGTGAAGGTGATTCACAAAGAAGGCCATTGAGTTTCCTACGAAGTGACAGATGAGAACAGGCGTAGACTTTATGATGTTGCTTTGTCGTTGTCTAAATTCAAGAAGAAAGATTTTATTAGACTCGATGTATTTGTTGGACTTTGTTTTTTTAGATTATCACCTCTTTAGATAATTGTGACATGATCTGACTGACAAATTGCACTTATGTCGAAGGTGTCAAGGAAGGTCCTAGTGTATCAACTCCACTTTCTCTCAAAATAGAGTTTGAGAACTCTCCGAAAGATGCCACAAATATATTAAATGAGATGATGAAATTTTTTTGAAGATTATCAACTAATACCAAAATGCAAATAAAAATATAAATAAAAAATGCAAAATATGTTTTCATGTGCTAAGATTAGGCCATGACTTGTACACCTGTAGGACGGGTTGCATAAAGTCTGAAAATGTAAACGATATAATTACTTTTTTATAATTTAATTTTTGGCATTATCTGATTATGCGATATTAACGCATTTATACACCAAGAATTAAATTTGTTTCAACTTGAAGATTGCTCTAACCATCTAATTTTTACACCAAATGTGGTAAATATCGTATTAAGCTTAATTTGTTAGCTTGACACCAGAAACAGTAATGAGGTCAGATTGAGGAGAAGAATAAATTTGTTTTAAGTTTTATATTGCTACTTATAATTTGACGAAGCTACAAATTATGTATTTTATTTCATTTAGTTTTTGATCATTTGATGGTTGTATGTACGTATGTATGTCTTTCCGTGCCTCTGTGGCTTTTCGTTTTCATTTCATATTAAAGTTTAACTACAGTTTAGATATTTTTTTTGAAGAAGCAACTGTCTCTTTTCCAGGAAGCTTTATGTCTTCAAGAACATATATAAGCACATTCAGTGTAGATAACTAGATGACGTGAAGGATTTTGGTAGAAGCTAACCGTACCCATAAAAAGTCTCTTAGGCCTATCAGTGTTTTGTCAGGACATACTTTGGAAAGGTGGTGATGAGTTTGAATTTTGCGATTCTTGAAGATGAAGTTCAATTACTAACAATAGGATTTTTAAATTTCTGATAATTTATAAGGTATGGAGGGAGATTACCAAACGGAAGGATGAATACGGTTTTAGAGTGTGTCTAATTGTGGTAAGACAAAAAAAGTTTTGATTTCTGCCCATGGTTGGGAATATTACGCCATAGTCTTCTGCGACATTTTGTAGTTGTTGCTACTTTAAAATGTAAGATATGTTATAAAATGAATATTTCTGTGTCTTCAAGAAATTGGACAAATTGAACTTTCTGGAGCTTTAGTACTGTTGAAGTCTTTGGGTAATATCTCTGATCAAATACTAAAGGAACAACTTAACATATTTCACCAGCGTGGTTCAGTTATTGATATTGTTTAAAGACGGCACCTCAAGGTTATAGGTGATTTATTTAAAAGAAGATTCCTAGGTTAAAATTCCTACATCTAATGAAACATTCTGTGCATAGTTACTAGAAAAACTAAAGTGGAGATGATGTTCTGTCAATATTTTTCTTGCTATCTTTGAATGATAGCTTTTAAAAGGTTTGAAGTTGAACATTAATTGCGCAGTAAAAATAATGAGTAGCAAGCATAGCAAATAATGGTAAAATAAAATTTAAATCTTCTTTAGGAAGAAGTTCAATATAATCTATGAGGCTGTTTTATCCTCTTTATTACACAATCTGCAAATAGGTTTTATCCATTGAATGGATGTGCTTACGTAGGTTAAACTAACCAGAAATTAATTCAGGGCCTTTTTAATTACAATATGTCTTTTAGATGGTGTTCTAAACATCTTTGTACTATGCCTTAGGTAAGTCTCTAGAGTTCAGCGAGCTTTGATTTGGCTTACCATACTAGTAATCCATAGGTTACCGTTGGTTTCATCATAACATAGTACGATATGTTTTACCTAATGGTCGCCTTGTAGTCAGTCATAAGTGTTTTATTTAAAATTTTGTATATATAAGTTCCAGGTTAGATGTAGATCCAAGATTCTCCTTGACATATCATCTCTTCATTAACTAGTTATTGTACATCGTTAAACTTCTGGTGCATGCATCGTATAGACCCCAGACTAGTGTCATTCGACTCAGATTGAAGAGTAGAATCCGAAAAACTAAGTATCATCCTCGGACGCTCAAAGGTTAAAAAGTTATAACGTTTTCCCCAGTGATTCTGACAAGAAAAATTTTGAAGTGTAAATGTTTGTCTGACATTGTAGATGTCATTTTAATGTTTAGCTACCAACCGTATATAATTAAGCATTAAAAAAATATTAGTTACCAACCACACAAAAAATTATAGACTGAAAAGTCGCCAAGTAAAAATTTAATTTATTATAATTTTCTCTCTTTATTTTCGAAAAAACTTATATATATTTACAAAGTTAAATTCGTATTATCGGTGAAGGCAAGATGCATTTACAAAACGTTAATTGCTTCCCCGCGGACTTCGGCAAGCGGCCGCCGCGGCAGGGCCCGCAGCGCGAATTTGACTCACGAATACTGACGGAACGAATAATCGTAGGAACGTGATTTTTGGCATGCGAGTGCTTTATTACCCGCTCTCAAACGAATATTTTCTATCGCTTGCGGTTCCGGAAATATAATACCTCGGCCGCGCCTGCCGCCGGTCCGGAATTTGTCCTTCGGAGGCGCTCGGGTCGGCACGGAAAAGCACGAACGATTTTTGCTATATATTTGTGATGTCAACATAACGTCAACGCATATTTCATCAATGTGTCAGAGCGAGACGGAATTAGGTGATGCGCAAACAAAGTTATCGCGGGCACCGTCGAAATTTCTCTCTTTGGCAGGAATGCCGAAATTAACTCGTGAATACTGACCGAAGGGATAATCGTAGAATTGTGATTTTCAATATACATATGCTCTAAGACCGGCTTTCAATTTTAGAGCAGGCTTCCGGTTCCGGAACCCCCCGTACAACCTGCATGAAAAAGTCTTATACAGAAAAATGCCCCATTTTAAAAATTGTACTCTAGCTTAAATGATTTTACGGCGCATAAAACTGATAAATATTCGATTACTTGATCGAGGTCTTATAGGTGATATTTATAATTTTGGATTTAAAGTGTATCGATAAAAGCGCTTAAAATAGCCACGATAACAGTTTATCTCGACATTTCATTGTCAATATATAAGTATAAAAGGAAAGGCCCGCCTTTAAACATAAACTGAAATCTGTTGTAGCCGTCATTGTAGGTAATCGTATATTTCTAATCGTATTTTTTTGTACGCTCCAAACTTTTCAGGAAATATGAAGCACGCCGTTCTTCTACTTGTAATACTTAAAGTTCTTCATAGACCTGAGATGAATATTACCAAATTGGTGGCATATTCCCAAGTGTAATAACCTTGACTATTTAGCTCAACAAGGAGCTTCTCTACTACCAAGTTCTACAGCAGAGTGCGTAAAACTCTTCCTTAGTTGGTGCGAATGAAAAAAACCTTCTAATGTGAGCTTTTGTCGATATATCTATAAATTAGATTTTCCAATCATTTTATGGCAAAAGATGACAAATTGAAAAGTTTCTTCCAGGTTTATTTTTTCAAGCAGAGGAGATATAATTTGTTGGTAGGTTTGCTCTTACAGAAGTTTCTCAAAGCTCTGGTATAGCAATGGTTTTCATTTGTTATATTAGCGTAAATATGATCCCATCAGGAATAGGCGCTTTGTATAGTTCGAAGGAATCGAATGCTGATTCAACACAATTATCGATACTTGTTGATCTTTAAGGGGTAGAAACGTTTAGTTGGTGGCACACAATTCCCAGACGTTTCAAATTGTCATATCCGATGAGCAGGATATCTTTAACTTTAAATATATGTCTTTCCTTCACATTTATGGTATGGGCCAGTTAAGATAAGTACCTCCTTCCTGAAACGGTTCTTCCATTGTTGTCGAACAGTTTGAGGGTATTTTTACCGTTTTGACATATTTATGCGTTCACTTAAATCTGTTTAAAGAAGTACTACGACTATGTATATATGCCAGAGCTAAGTGGGATCATGTATCGTTATCCTCAGGTACATATGTAAAAGGGCGGCGATTTGCTATGGCTTCAACTTCCGTTGTCATCAACAATGTTATCTTGTTTTTCCCAATACTTGCTTTAGGATCCTTTTTAACACTTCTAATACGTGCTCCCATAATCCTATCCATCATGCAGTACTTGCAGGGTTGAATTGCTACTTAAGTTGTTCTACAGCTGCATATTCAAGTACGAGATTTCATTTTATATTCTTGAACATGTAGGTTCTCTTAAAGTTGAGGACGTTATCTGAGTAGACTGGCTAGTCCACAAAATTTTCTAAAGATTTGTATAGATCAATCAGTTGGGAGGGTCTCGTTCAATTCCAAATTTACGGTACGATAAAGTATAAGAAGTACTTTTTCCGATGTCTTTTCAAATAGTAGTTTTGGTAAGTCTACTCTTACTACTTCAAATGCTCGACATTTCATTCCAACTTCTTGGGCGAACTGGACGACTTTAGTTATAGTTTACCTACCTTTCAGAATTCAAATATCACCTGTAATGTTTAGACTGCAAAATGTTTATGTTTAAACGCTAATATTTAAAGGGCCGCGTTGAGGGAACTTCAAATATTTGTATGTAGGAAAACGGCGTATTTTCCTAAAACCAGAATAACTAAAGAATTTGACAATAACAACTGGTTTGGACTTATTCAAAAATGGATGATGTTACCTCTTCTTCCTCTCTAAATTTTCTTTGTCCTTCTTCCAAGGCTAATTTTAGTCATTAGGGTCCCTCCCACCGCACGACTTCTTTCAGCTTCTTCATAGTGGCTTCTCTAGAACGGACGTCAGCTGGGTTAACTTCTCCAGGGACGTGCCTCCAGTTGTTAGTGTCGATAAGTCTCCTTATCTCTTCAACTTGGTTTGTTAAGGTAGACATTCCGTTGTTTCTTATGCTTTATCTATGTAAGTTTTATCGTTGAGTCGGTCCAATACCAAATAGGATGTTTCTAGCAAAAAATCTGCCAATCGGGCTCTAATCAAACATGCGATTAATTCCAATCTTCGTATGGAGATTGTCTTCTGGGGTGTAACACGATCTCTAGCTTATATTATGTTTATAGTGACATTGTCTTCTTGATTTCTTCACATGTAAAAACCAATTCTCTTAAGAGGTATTGTTGGGATCAATCCAGTGAGGTATATAATAAGTTACCAGTTCTTAAATTTAATCTACTTCTTTCTTGAATTCATGTTTAATATTTTCAGGTACCTCTTCATCCTATCTGACTTTGAGTACTCATGTTCATCTTGGTTGTAATGATAAATGGTGATGTGAGTCCCAGGGAATCAATATTTTGTATTTTGTACACACTTCTATATCAGATGCCAAAGTGCTTTTTACGGACTCGTGGCATTCCAAGAAGAGGAATGGGGTTTGTACACACGGTGAATTTGAATCCCGACTCTTGTAACTCAAATGTTTTTTTTTATAGTAGTGTCGTAGATTTCCCCTAGAATTCAAGACATTCTTCTTTCATTCACATGTTGGTTGTGCAATTATCTACATAAAAGCTTTCCAATTTTTAAAAAAACATATTTTTGTCCTTCAAAGGAGTTGAGGTGATGACTCAGGATTTCAACCAAAAGGAAAGGAATTAATATAACTCCAAAAATGACTGCAATGGCGATTATTTGCGTCGTGGGAGAATCGTACTACAAGAATCGTACAGCTTCTTCTACTTCTTTCTGCTGGATCATGGTGTTAACTTTTTTGTTCACGGTAAGTCAGCTTTATATTGACTTTTTAACTCCTGAATCCATGGAGCTTCAGTTACACGAAGAGTATTATTGCTGAAAACAGCTGTATCAGGCTCAAGGTATTCAAAACTATATTTGTTGTCTAAATTTCAAAATATAGCGCAATACTTCTTGTGTTTTTGGTCTCATCTCAAGCTGTCGATACAAATTGACTACTTCAAAATTTTTTATTTGACGCACTGTTACCATCACTTGCTTATCTTTTAGCTCTGACCTTGACTTGCTATGTTGATTAGGATTCTTTTGACAAAGAATTGGGTGATGTTTCTCTTCTCATATAGCAAATTTTACAAATCCTTGGAATTTCGATGACAAGTCTAGTTTCAGACAGGCAAAGCACAGCCACTTTTTTTTATTGTTTTATGTTTCTTTGCTAATAACAATTTGCTTACGCTCTGCTTCTGCTTAGGCTTCTTGAATCAAATGATTCTTCTTGCAGAATGTCACGCGCATGTCTCCTTATTACTGGTAGGAGCTTGATTTGTGACCAACGCTCCTGCTGCTGGTACTCCCTAATTCTTTTACCTTCTTTCTCTTGTCTATGTTTTTTTTACTTAACTTTAGATTGCAGAGACTTTTTATTATGAGTTTATTCAGCTCAGCCTGACTGTTTTTTTATCTTAAGCTGTCTTATGTGTCTTTTCCACTCTGTTATGATATTATTAAGAAACAATTTTTTGAGAGGGTAGAGTGAGGTCGACACATTTATAACGTTCAAGGTTTTTAATGTTTGCAATTTTCCAGTCAAGTTAACGTAAAGGTGGGGCACAGAAGGTGATGCATCACAAATTTAGTCTGTCACCAAACCAAAGATATTTGACGTAAAGCAATTTTGATTTCTTCTCCATACATTGCAGTAAATATGAAAGTCGAGCTCTATCTTCGATTTCTTTGTTCTGGTTAATCTTTAAAAATGATTCCAAAAGATCAACCAATAGCAGATTTTTCCCAAAAAGTTGGGCAGCTTTCCACTTACTGATGTGTTCTTCTACACCAATCGACTGGCCCTGTCATTTGGTGTCTTTATCTTTGTTTTTTGATATATTTTTGCGGTATAATCTTTATCAGTGGCGTTTTTGGATTCCAACATCTAATATGTCTGATAGGTTGAAATGAGTTTAGTTTTCACACATTTAAACGGTAAGCAGACTTTAGTAAGTTTATATCATAAGTTGTCTTCTACACCGTTTTTACCTTCTTCGCTTTATCCTAAAATCTATAATTCTGAGTATTGACCTTTTAATTTGTCAGTTGCACTATAGTTGATTAACTAATTTGGTTTCAAACGCTTTCTCTAACAGATCTCTCGAACCTTTATTTAGAAGGAGGTTCCACCTGAGGTATTAGAAATGCTGGAAAGTCTGTTAACTGCCATTCTAACTTGACTATATCTTTGTTTGCTGAACTTCAGCAGAATTACAGATTTACCAACTTTTTTCTCTCAAAAATTATCAGACAGCGAACCACCTGATTTTCCTTCTCCTTGATTTCCTGAATTGTATTTATATAAGAGACATTTTTATAGTATGGTTATAAAGTTGCAGGTGACAACACAAAAATCGATAAGAAACCAAGCTGCTCGTAAATCTTCACTTCTTCAAGGATACGTAGACTTCACCTGTTGTACAAGATTGGCAGTTAAAGCTAATTTTATTCTGGCCAGACCTCGTGCGCGCAACGAGGAACAATCTGAGCAGCCGCTCATGTTTAGTTAAGTGAATGAAGATTGAATAATCGAGTAGAAGGGGTCAAAGATTGGCGATAAAGTCAGCTGCATAATGGCCAGATAGCAGCCCCCTGCCGAATCTCCTTATTAAGCTGCCGTTCTCCGTTGTAATCACATTAAAGCGTTATAAGGAGAAAATGATCCAGAGGCTTGGCGTACTCGCGTGCTTTTGCGCTATTTTTGTTGGTTGTTGCGGTGAGTGACAGTTTTATGTTCTAAAATTGTTATCAGATGTTATTGCGTGTTTACACCCAATCTAATTTGGACTTTTGGTAAACATGGCAATTTTAGAGTCGTACCGATTTGTAATTCTGTTATTACTCATAATATTGCCATTCCTCCAGTGGCCAAAAGTAATTTTACAATTTTTATGTTTATTACGTTCTATAAACAATACACAATCTAAATGATTCTTAATTTAAGTTGTATCAGATACGGATGGTTTAAATATAAAATACGGGGTTGGACAAAAAAGTAACAGGACTAATTTTTCATTTATATAGGCTGATCCAAGTTAAACTTTAGGTTTTAAATTGCGCGCCATTTCCGTTACAGTTGGTATCTAAACACATGGAAAAATAATTATGGCACCGTACCATACAAGTTTATTATGAAAAAAAGACTACTGAGCAATAAAGTCTATTTTTCTTTAAATGGTTTTGTAAATTGTCAAAATTGTCGAACTTAGGGTAGTGAAAATTCATGCGCGATTCACAAAAATGCGCTTTTTGGTGGATTGTGGGCTGGAGAAATCATTGTGCCATACTTTTTTGAGGACAAAGCTGGTAATACTATCGGGAGATGATGCTAAACAACTTTTATCAATGAAACCAACGATTTGAATTTATACGACATGTTGTTTCAACAAGATGTCAACATCGAAGTCCATTTTGGATCACCCTATTTTGACAGTTTATCTTAAATTGTATTTGTGCTTGGTGCCGCACCATATTCTGCTAATTTAGTTTTTGACTAACGATTATAAATATTTATAATTTGCAAATCTTCCAAATGAAAAACGATGTGTCGCTGCTTTATTGTCAAACCCTGTATAAATGCAAAACTAAATTTTATTTAAATTATAATCTATTCGATTTAAAGTCTTATATATTTTTAGAATTGCTATTTTTAGAGCAAAAACCTATTGTGTTTGTTCGTTATTCACAACATTAAAAATACGCCAGACTACTGTAACAATGATTTGTATTTGTTCTGAATTTTTTACTTTTAATTATATGTTCATTATAAAATGCACACAATCATTTTTTAATCAAAAATTCTTGTTGTACGTAGGTGAGTCAAATTTAAACGAGACTATTTGCCCCACTGTCAACTGGCAACACTGGGATGTTATGATTGGCTGAAGGTTACCGAGTCTATGTGTAGACAAGTTTGATACGGATGGGCATCCGTATGATGCTATTAACTGTAGTGTGAATGATGGAAGCAAGTAAAGGCCTTATTCAGGTTCTTTCCAATGATCATTTAATAAACTGCCAAATTAGGACTAACTTTTACGTAAGATGTGAGCCTGGATTGTGTCTAGTGATGTCGTCGTAGTAAATAGATGGGTTGTGCTGACGTTTGGGTGTCTATGGGGGTGCTTCTAGTGCTACCTTAACTTCACTTAGGTGAAAGTGTGGAAGAAAGCGTTTGTTGCGTCTAAACACTACTTTGGATTAAGTATTTTTACGGAAGCGACCTTTGACATCAATTATTTCAGCAAAAATAACTGAATGGCGACTCTTAGGATTTTAGGCTACGGATCGTTGTACTGAGGAAAAGAGTCCCGCGAAGTTGTCATAATCCTGATATGCTTTATTTTGGAATCGATCAACTCTTTATCTCAAGCCGTCCATGGGAATTTCCACTCTACTCCGAAGAGGTAAACGGAAGTTGAACGGAGTTACGTCCTTTAGCAGAAAAGAGGCTGCAAATCCCTAGCAAACCTTCTTAAAAGGAATCAAAGCTGATATTGCTATTGCATGAGTACTTCTGTAATAAGTATAGGGTTGGGCAAAACACCCTCCCTAATTTCCAAGGAAAGTTATGAAGCAAAGGGTGGTTTGAAGGTGGGAGAAGTGGCACAGAAGGGAAGTTTTGGTGAGAGGGACTTTCAGTAGCCAACATGTCGTGGATGAACGAATAGAGAGCTTTTATTGTCAAAGAGCATATTTGTATATCTTATCGCGGAAGCAAGACTTGTGAGCTTTTCAGCGTTATAGGTGGAAATATCTAAGTACACCATCGCTACTTCAGTCAATGTCACGATGTTAGAACAATCGGAATCCTCGTTTGTTGCGTAACGGATTATTATTATTTCTCATGACAAGGGGTATAAAACTAAAGCTACAATTCGGGTACAACACTTTTAAGGATGCTCAAATAAATACTTGGCATAAACATTTTTTTGGAGAATGGGAAATAGTTGAACATAAAGGTTGCCGACATCGCTGAGGATCAGGGTGGCTAAGAAGAATATTCTCATTGTTCTCACCGTCTTCTCAAGGCTGGCCATCGCTTAGCGGTTGCTGAAATTGCTTCTGAGGTTCTTCTGACTCACGACAACGCTCCATATAGCTGTTCAAACTCAACAAAAAATTGGGATTTGTTCTGGATTACACTGAAACATCCTGCCTACAGCCCGGAGTTATCGCCCTGTATTATCATTTGTTTGGAGGACAAATATTTGACGTCTATCGTGCGCGATTGGCTGTTGCCACAATAATTCTTATTTTACAATAGCGGAATTAGGTCAAGAGATTATGTAGAAAAATATTTTTCTATGTTTGTGTTTTCTATTTATAAATGACATTTTTCTGTTTTCGTAGATGCCGTTCGTATAATCTTTTTCCACTGGAACTTCCTTGTAGAGATTTGTTGTTTATAGGAGTTAAATATTTACGCAATCTTTTTATGAATGAAGAGTCATCTATAAGTAAAAGAGAAAATAAAATTATCTTTTTTCTACGACAGTTCGAGATTTTTACTTTAGTTTTTTTAAATTTTCTTTTCTTTAATAGATTCACTCTTTTTTGGAGGTGAATGAAGAATTGATAAGAATATTTTTAAAGCAGTCGGGTTGAGAAATAGCAACAGCGCGAAGAAGACGAGCAGGAAAAATTAGAGGAGCCCAACTACCCAGCACTAAGAAAAATTTGCAGATAATCAAGAAAATTTTTTATAATCTAAAAGAGTTGAAGAAATATACAAAACACAGGACACGATGTCAACAATTTATTGAAAGAGCAAGACGTCATACGATTAAAGTGTTGCTTAGGGATGTAAAATTATGTTACAAAACAGGTACTATAATACTGTTGTCTTATAGGTAGTTTTTATTGAGCTTCAATTCAGTCTATGTTATACTGGATTATGGCTAAACATTTATATTTCCTATGATGCTGCTATGTATTGTTTAGCATTTTTGATGTTTAATTAATTGAACGCTTTTTAGGAGTTTCTGCAACAATAGATAATCTAAAAGCAACAGCCAGTCCGGAAACCCAGGAAAAGGCGGTGTCGGATTTATTAAGAAGGATAATTCCTCAGCATGCCGGAAAATTCCGTGTACAGATCGATTTGTCGATAGGATCACCAAACAGAGACACCTTTCATGTAAGTTTTACTGTCAAATACGGTGCAGTACAAAGTATGAGCCTTTAATTCCTAAAGAGATACTCATTTTGGCATGTTTTTTTATTATTAGAGTATCAAGGTTCGGATCAATTTGGTATAACCCATTTGAAGTGCGCAGTGGTGATTTGTAAAGGTTGTACTATAGCGGGCCTGTTAATTTTATTTTGCAATTCTGACATTTGAGGCGGGAAAAAAGTATCACGTTGGACGAGGAATTTTTTTTTTATGGATTTGTCGTTGTAAGTTAGGCACAATTATTTAAAATGAGAATTCATATACCGTACCAATTGAAACCACTCTGTAGTGGTGGGTAACCCCACGAGCAGCTTTAACTGGGAAAGACTAGCTAGTAGTACTCGTGTCGGAAAGATTTTTTATCCTCGTTTGACAAATCACTGTCGAGGTCACTTACATAACGTCTCGTGAACGGTATGGGGTCTCCCATTTACCTAACGCTTCTTTAGTTTGACTTTTATCTTGGGGAAAGAAAGAAGAACATGAGTAGATCAAAATTATCCTTATTGGCGCACAATCTTCTTCTCAATTTTTGAAACAAAATTGGTACAATACTAACCAATGTTAACCATTTTAGGATCACTCAAAACCAAGTTACCAAAGTGAGACTTTTTCATCACATGTATTTCTGTAATACTCTTTCTAAATGTAAAACATAATTATGGAAGAAGAAAATCAAAAACAACAGAGTAATGTCTAGTGTCTCTTGGTAAATTTTGCACTTAGTCATATGATTTCTATTATTTCTGGATAAAACTTTGTGTATTCCTCATTTTTTTCGGTGCTGACTTAGGGTTCTTGCGAACTTCTAAACGCTCTTGTCTTATCTTGTTGATCTGAAGTTTTCCCCGACCTTACCTTGAACTAAACTCATTCTTTAGCATCAAGCCAAACTAAAGCAATTGAAAAATACAATTTCAGTAAATAAATAATCAGTGTTTGCATACATAAAATACTTTTTAATCATGCGAATGTTTTACAGGTAGAAAAGCTCCAGAACGGAACTGTGCTGATAGCAGGCACCAGTGGGGTTGCAGCGGCAAGCGGCTTCCACCATTACCTCAAGTATTACTGCTCTTGCCACATTTCATGGAACACGGCCAACCTGTTACTGCCGGAAGCGCTGCCCGAAGCGAACATAACAATTACTTCCAACGACAGGTAAAATTACTGTAATAGAGTTTGACGTTGTTCCAAACTGCATTATTGGCTTGTTACATTTAAAATATTCATCTACACTTATAAAAACTTTGACCTTGTTATTTATTGCAAAGAAGTTGCGATCTTTTAAGGTAATAATTGTAGATGGAGGAGGTAACAAAGTAAAATCTGAATCTGATGACGGATGTATTGGACGTAGTGAACAGTCCTATAAGACCGAATTAGTAAAGGAGAATTAGTATGAATGCTTTTCCTAAAAGGAAAAACTTTTTACAGGAGCGTCGCGTCCTTTGATATGAAGGCCAACCAACAGATAATGAGTAATAAATTTTTTTGATTTAGATTTCGATACTACCAAAATGTGTGCACGACGAGCTACAGCTTTGTCTGGTGGGACTGGGCGCAGTGGCAAAAGCACATCGACTGGATGGTGCTCAACTCCTTCGACCTAGTGCTAGCTTTCAACGGGCAGGAAGCCATTTGGCAGCGGGTCTACCTCAAGTTGAATCTCACCTCCGCTGAAATCGAGGAGCACTTTGCTGGCCCGGCATTTCTGTCATGGTACTCTTATATACTTGCACAATAGAAGATTAAAACTTCTAAGCTTGTAGGGGGAGGATGGGGAACATAATAGGTTGGGGCGGGCCTCTGTCTCAAGCCTGGCACGCTAGATCTTTGATCCTTCAGCACCAGATTTTGAAGAGAATGCGGGAGCTCGGCGTGATTCCAGTCCTTCCAGCTTTTGCCGGACATGTCCCAAGGGCATTTAAAAGGTGACATTCCATCAAAAATTTTATTTTCTTTCTTTCTTATAACAAATTTTCTACAGGATATTCCCTGATGCTAAAATGACAAAGACAGAAACCTGGAACAACTTCAACGACACGTACTGCTGTCCCTATTTGTTAGATCCAACCGACCCTCTCTTCCGAACTGTTGGAAAAATGTTTGTTTCTGAGGTATGGAGCAATAAAACTCTTGTAGTTGGTTTAGACTTTTGTTGTAGTTGATTGCAGAGTTTGGAACCGACCACGCCTATAGTTGCGACACGTTTAATGAAATGCGCCCATCCAGCGGAAACGTGACTTACCTAAAAGAAATGGGGCAGTCTGTGTTTTCTGCCATGCTAGACGCAGATGACAAGGCAGTTTGGTACGCAAACAGATGGTTAGTTTAAGATAATTATTCTTACTGTGCAGGGTGATGCAAAATTGGTTGTTCGTACACGACTTCCTGTTTTGGACCGAAACCAGAGCGGAAGCCTTACTAACATCAGTTCCAATTGTAAGCTTGACCAACTATTAGATACGTAACGAAACGCCCAGTTGTTTGTAGGGAAAAATGATTGTGTTGGATCTACAATCAGAACAGCACCCGCAATATGTGAGACTGAAGTCTTATTACGGCCAACCATACATATGGTGCATGTTGCACAATTTTGGGGGAACTTTAGGGATGTTTGGATCGGTTGATATTATCAATAAGGTAACCATCGACAGTTTTTTTAACCAAGAGTAGCTTTGAGTTGATTAATTGTAGGATGTATTTATAGCAAGAAGTGCACCAAATAGCACTTTGGTAGGAACAGGTTTGACACCAGAAGGGATAAACCAGAATTACATCGTTTACGATTTGATGAATGAGATGGGTTGGAGGAAAAATTCGGCCAACTTATCGGAATGGGTTGCTTTATATGCTCGTAGAAGGTACGGGAAGAACGATACAAATGTTGAGGCGGCATGGCAAATCCTAAAAGTAAGTCGAAGGTCCTGTGATACTACTATGATAATATTTTTTTTAATAGGACTCTGTATATAACTATAAAGGAATCTTGCCGATGAGAGGAAAATATGCAGTCAATCGAAGACCAACTTCGCGTATTCAACCATGGGTATTAGCAGAAAAATACTCAAAAGTTATAGATACAAACATTTATTCTAGATATGGTACAACAGCTGCGACCTTTTCCAAGCGTGGGATTTATTTCTGAAAGGCGCGGATGCTTTAAGGAACAGCCCAGGCTATCCTTCACGATCTCGTCGATTTGACTCGACAATCTCTGCAGGTTTTAGGGGATTATTATTATAAAGAAGTTATTACATCTTTCAAATCAAAAGCTATTGATGACTTTCAGTAAGAGACAAAGCGGTGTAAAGTGCTATTCATGTACAAATTCCTCTTCTAGGGCGTCTTCGCTCTTGTTTTTGGAGATACTGTCTGATATGGAGCAAATTTTGAGGACCAACGAAGCTTTCTTGCTAGGTCGCTGGTTAAGCTCAGCCAAAGCAACGGCCGAAAATCCTGAGGTAGTTAAATAAAACGTTATTTGGTTTTTAATTTTTTAAAATTATGGTAGGATAGAGAACTGTTCGAGTACAACGCCAGGAACCAGATTACGCTGTGGGGGCCAAATGGGGAGATCGTCGATTACGCTAGCAAGCAGTGGTCAGGTAGTGAATTACAACAGAATCCTTTCAGTTTTATAGTTTTCCCGTTTAGGAATGGTGTCGCATTTCTTCCAACCGAGGTGGTCGTTGTTTTTGAAAAGCATGAACGAGTCCTTACTCTCAGGGCGTCCCTTCAACGAGGTCGCGTCATCAAAAGGATCTTTAAGGAAGTCGAACAGCCGTTCACGTTGGACAGGAGCTTGTTTCCAACTTCTCCTTCAGGTATTTCTTGTCATATATATTTCTTTCTTTAATACTATTAGCTGCCTCACTATAACTCCAATTTAAGTAAGTGATACATATCAGTATAAGAAGTTTGGGCATCTTTTTGGCATTTTCGCAAAACGAGATGATGTTTTTTACCCTTTTTGGGGAAGTCGTGTTTTGTAAGCTCCGCCTTTTTGGCTTGATTGGTCGCTGAGGCGACAATTTCAGCAGCTAATGTAATAGTTGCTATGTTTTTTGTCGGTAAAAGTAGACGACGAGTTCTCGACCGTGCTGTTGGTTGTTGGGTGGTAATTTGTAGTGAGTTGTATCTGTCAGGAGATTTGGTTCTTTAATCAGGCTTAGCTGAAACAGTCGGTTGTATTTCGCAGCGGTACCAAATTTGGCAATTTAGTCAGTGTAGAATGTTAATTTGTAGGCACGAAGTTATTTTGGTATCCTTTCTATCGTACTTACGGGTGCCAAGAATTTTCTAGAAAGACAGAGCGGTTCTGTGTACAGCATTTCTGCTACTGTTACTTTGAAAATAATTTTTTAATGTAGTACGGATTCCAAGCATCACCGTAGGCAATACCTCGATCAATAGAAGGTTGACATGACATATGATGGCTACTTTAATTTTCCGATAAAACTCCTCCACCATACCGATGGTAGGTATTGAGTTGTAAGTCGTGATTGTAAAGTAAGTGGAATCTATTAGGCAATTTAGTTCCTTAATTAGATGACACTCAAACTGTCGATTGTAACTCGTAGAAATCCAATTACTGTACGGTGTGGTGTGCGAGCGATGATTCTAGCCTTCTGATATTCTAGAAGTATGGCTTTTGATCAGCGCGAGAAACACGGAAGTATCGACATCACCACGATGGTGACGTGCATGTGTTCGATTTTCTTCGATGGTAGCACAATAGTTTCTTATGTCTGGTGATTTTCTCATGTTGACATTATAAATAGTTAAGACTCCGCTTTTGACAGTATTTTTAATTAATGGCCAAACTTATCGTTGTGTTACGAGTACGATCGTTGCATTAATTCCTAGATGAGCGAGCTTACCTCGAGTGTTGCTTGTAACCGTGGTGTGATAAATATCCAGGATGTAGCTGATCACACGTCACCGACTAACAACATGTCTTCTCTAGGAAACTATAAAAACATTTTGAGATTTTTGTTTTTTTTTGTAAAGCTGTGAGATTTTATTTTTTCTTGAATTTTTAATTCGTGAGAGAGCGACGAAAGAGGGGGAAGAAAGAAATAGAAAGAGGGAAAGGGAGGCAAAGAGAGAGAAAGAAAAAGAGAAAGAGACTCGGCGACTGTTTGTTGAAAATTGGCCATTAAAGTCCGGATATTTAAACTGCTGGAGTGTGCATTGGGTGTCCTTGTGGTATGCGTACGTTATTTTACTGTCTCGTATATATCCAGTAATTCTCAGAAACTGCAATACTTGCTTCAGGCAGTGCTTAAATTCTTGGAGAAGAGGACAAGAAGCTTGCTAGCGTCGTTAACCTTCTACTAAAGAACTGAACTGATGGTAAAATCCAAACCATCGTAATACAATTCAAGTAGAGTATTGAGTTAGAGGTGAGCCAGAGGAGCTTTGGTGTTTTTCTTTTGGAGTAAGTCGTCAAAGAGTGTAAATATATAAATATCTTATAGAAGTTTAATATACCCAAAAAATTCGGCAGTTGCTTCAGGGTCTGATCGTATCGCTTTGACTTTCTGTGGGAAAAGTTAGGTATCATTGAAACTGACTTGATATTCCGGAAATCTAGTGGATTGCTGATTGAAACAACATTTAAATTGTTCAATTATAACTCCGAACTATGTGTTTTAACATGTTTCAATGTTTTTGGGATGGGGATATATTATCGATAAAGGCATCAGTTTAATCTTACAGTATCTCATCAATGACTCTTAAAATGTCGGAGCTGTTCTTTATGACCAAAAATAGACGGGAATAATTCAAAGGGCGTAGTTATTGCCGTCTTCAAATTACAGTCCGAGCATAGTCTTGGATGTGATAGATGAGGTTCGGTCTATGCATTCAACCCACAATAATCACCTCAGTCTCCATTTGTTACTTTGATTCGGCAAGTAGAGAAGGCAGGCAAAATTTTGATAGCTTGGCGATCCTAACTTTTAACATAAGTATAGCTGCGATTGGGGGCATAATGTTGTTCTGGGTCACGGCCCCATCCAGTCATGTAATTTCTAAACCAATGACCCTTATAGCTAGCTGGTTTGAGATGTGGTTTTCATCTCCACAAAGATTAGCACTAAGGGTTGGTTTGCAACGTTGGTGATGATAAATCTTCATGTGAAGTCTTGGGGGAATCTTAAATTAAGGTTAAGAGTCACTATGGAGAACTTTAAAGCTTTTGGAGAAAAATGGACAATAGATGATATCAGCATCTATGACCTATTGATTCAGGAAGGCAATTTCCAATCTTTGCTAACTGAAAAATGTCTTTAAATTTGTATTTGCACGTATGCATTTCACAATCTACACAATTTGGACGAGTAATAAACAAACGAGATGGATAATTCGTGGATTATGTGAGCATAGCTATCCACTGACGGTTTGCCCTAATTAATTTACCAGATCTTCTAGCCACAACGTTTTTAATCTTCCTTCCACTAGTGGTTGATGATTAGTTAGATCTTCTGTTAGGTTAAAGTTTCTTTCTCTTGATTTGTCGCTTGACTGATCGCCACGGAGAGTTTTGCTTGATACGTAGCATAGAGCGCCACCATTCTGAGAGTCTTCGACTGGTAAGTTTGAAGAATTTTTTGTTTGTGGGTTTGACACAACTCCATAGCTTATTGTCTTAGTTTTATTGCTAAGTGTTGCTTTTTGTCATACTAATTTTGATCAAAGTGGAGACCGAGATATTTGACTTTAACTTTTTTGGAATATGTTGGTTGTTTAGTGTGACTTGAACACAATTGCTTCGCTTTGTTATAAACGTTCATGGCTAGCCTCTCTTTTCGTTTGGTCAGCCAGTCTTGTAATAAATTGAGATGGTTTTGGAATTTTTCCGAAGCTTTTCTAAATTTAGATCATTTGGTAGAGGTGTGTTGTCATTTGTGAACGTAGCTAAGTAAGAATCAGAAGCGGATTAATCCATCAGGAGAATCCCTGAATGCAAAAAAGGGATTACGGGTCTACTGTGGTTGTAGATAAAACATCAGAAGTTCGAAAATTCTTCAACTATTTTTAAATATTCCACAGTTTGTCTGCTTATTCGTCTATCCGTACGCACGGGATTTTGAGAACCATAATTTGAGAACAATTCTGATTTTTTTAAGAATTTGGGTACACGATGCATTAACAGATGAACAACTCATAAACTCGTTCGAACCTGTAAATTTTTTTTGTAATGCTTAATTTTTTTGGGAAATTAATTAACAACACTCTAGTAATAAAAATGCATTTACTTTTAATGAATTTAAACAAAATTGTAAAACTTAACTTTGTAAGATAGTAAAGATGACATTTGCAAGGCTCTAGATTTAGAAAAAAATATTTTTTTGTTTTTCCCACGTTACTTCTTCAGCTACCACCAGAGTGGTTCAAGCGGTTGAGGCGCGGGCTGCGATGAGGGCGGACCCGGGTTCCATTCCCGGAGCTCTCTGATGCCTGGCAGGTGGCCTACTCAGTCACTAAAAATAATTGAGTACCTGTGTTTACATCGAACAAGGGGTAATAATGGCGGTCGTCTAAGGTGCGGTGCTTGCCACATCGCTCCGTATCAGAGATGTTAGGCGACCACTGGGCAAAAGAAAGCGAACGTATGAGAGCCTTAATTTCTCAGTTTGCAGCCGATGGTCCGATGAGTCCAAAGCTTACCATTATTATTATTATTATTATTACTTCTTCAACTGTGATAGATAACAAAATACACTATGAAGGATTCAATTAGAAACTAGAGCGTTTCACAAGGAATGGACAACAGACTAATGTACAATTAGGCGTCGGCATCTATCGCTATTCAGACACTTTTTCTATTTTTTGCACATATAATGTGACGTTAATGGAAATATTAAATTTTTTGAATACTCTGTTGCTCTTACAGAAGCTTTTCCCCTACCTTTCGGAATATCCATACTAAATAAGTTTTGGCTATAGTTATAAGTCATGCAAATTATTATTTATTTATCATTTGTGGGAATTTGTTGTACAATTACGTCTTTGCCTTTTAGGCGATACCGTGCAAACGGCGAAGAAAATCCACGAGAAGTGGTGGACAAGGCTGCTGTGCAGATATCCGAGGTCGCAACCGGAAGAGCAGTACGTGACCGAAGAGACCTCTCGTTTGCATTCTCTCTTACGGGAGTACAAAACAAACCCACGGGTCTATGTCGTCACATAGCTGTATTGTATTGAATTCATTTGTTTATAAGTTGCTTGTATTTTAATTGCTGCAATAGACTAGTAATATCATTATTGTTACACCATTTTATATTTTTACTGCCCAAACTTTTGTGTTATTATGAGTTCTGTAGAATTTGTTTCTTTCTACAGAAAATAGACACCATAAAAATAAAAAATTAGCACTCATCATTTATCCCACTCCAATCTTATGCTTTATATGGGACCCGCCTTTGGTAAAATAAGGCTGTATAGATTCACCCCAAATTCAAACGAGAACTAATGGAAAACATAATAGACAAGTTCTTTTTGCTTTTGTACAGTCACAGTTATTGCAAGAATTTTATGGTATTAGATTAACAGAGATGTGTTATCCATTAAACAACAAGTGGCGTTTTAAAGGAAAACAAAACTCTATTTACTATAAAAAAAGTTTGGTTGAAATGTTTTGATGTACTGGACATGAACCTTCTTATTGGCATTTACAAAATAAAATTGTAGTTTCGCAAAGATACCAAAATGTTTTTTTACGATACTTCAAAACTATGTTAATAGTACAGAAATTATCGTAACATTAAGAAAAGAATATTAGGTACAAAATGATCTGAACTTATGCGCCAGCCTAGTACACTTCTGGCAGCGAGTCTTCCAGGTCGCGAAGGCCTTCTAGAAGTCGTCCTCCGGGATGCTGTTCAGCGCCCTCGTCGTTGCCGCTTGGACTGCTTCCACCGAGTCGAAATGATGCCCCTTGAGCTGCCTCTTGATCCGGGGGAACAGGAAGAAGTCCGGCGGTGCCACATCAGGGCTGTAGGGGGGTGAGGCAACGTGGAAACGCCGAATTTGGCCAGGAGATCCCTCACAATCCACGCGCCGTGGCACTTTTCTCATCGACAAATCCTCTGTGATGATGCGTTGCACTGTCCCGTACGAAAAATTCAGCTCATCACTAATTAATTTAATGCCCAACCGTCGGTCAGAGTTCAAAAGTTGCTTAACTTTCAGCACATTGTCGTCCGTTCGCGAGGTTGGTCGTCCTCGACGAGCTCCCTCCCCTCCCGAAACAACTTGTGCCCCTCAAATATCGAGGAACGGCTTAGGGTATCCTTCTTGTAGGCCTGCGTTAACATGTCCTTGGTTTCGGTCGCTGATTTTCCAATTTTGTAGCAAAACTTGATGGCGTACCGCTGCTCCAAATTTTGCTCCATCGCAACTGACGACGAGGCGTCATAACAGGAGATCACTAAAACGGTGGTCCACATTTTTGGTACCTGAATAATATTTTGTTTAAATAAAATTCTTCCATTATATTTATCCCTTTGTCGTCTACGGTGTATAGGAAATATGTGTATCTGATCGTCTGCATCTTAGTATAGTTTACCAGTTTAGTCCGGCTTGCAATTTATCCTTTACTTCTTGACCACAGAAGTGTATCTCTATTGAAGTATCCCTATTTCTTTCTGTTTTTATAAAAATTATATTTACTCTTTTTGTAAACTTGTACATTTGCGTCGACCACTCTATGTCAAGTCAATAGCGACGTCCTCAAACTTTTAACTCTTTCCTGGGATGAGCCCTACTTTTCGTTTGTATTGTTTGATTTATAGTGTTTCATCTTGAGTCCGTAATTTACGTTTCTATTTCTTTGATACTTTACTTTTCTCCCGCTAATTTTGTATTTGGTTAAAGCTCTTATACTTTAGATACTGTCACCTATCTGTTCACCTTCTTATCTGCTTTATAATTTCACTTTTGTATTTAGATGCCTTTTTACTAAATTTTTCAGAATTAAGCTATAACTCGTTAATTTATTTGTCATTTTCCATACATTTATTAGTTCCTTTGACTGTTGCTTTGGTCTGCAGGCTCTAAGCTCTCTCATTTAATATTTGACAAGATCTTTTGCTAATCTTTCTATTTTATCTTAAAAAATACTAGTTTATCGCCTGCGTCCCTTAATGCAGATTCACTATTATTTGATTCTACCAAACCCATTTCAAAAACGAGTGAACGACGCAACTTTAGCACTATACCCAATCAATTCCGGTGTAGCTCAGACAGTGTCCTGGGTTTCTTTCTTTACCTATTATATACCTCAGATGTTCCAACTACTTCTACCACAACAATAGGTACTTTTGGCGACGACACCATTATACTTGCGAAACACTATGTAAGCATCATCTCACGTCAAGCTCAAAGCCACCTTATTCTTCTCGAAGCCTTGGCTCAAGAAATCGAAGATAAAAGTCAACGAAATCAAACCACGTGATATTCACCCTGAGAAAAAAACACCAATTTATCTAAACTCCAAATTATCTCTATGAAATATTTAGGTCTTCACCTCGACAACTTACCTGGCGGGACCATATTAAAAAGCAACCTAAAAGTAAGACTAAAAACCCTTTACTGGTCCCTGGATAACAAACTTCTAATATACAAAACCATTGTCATATAGACCTACGATGTGAAAGTGTGGAGCTGTACCAGCAAGCAAAACATCGTCATGAAGCCATCATGCCAGTCAAAAATAATACGAGTACTAACCAACGCACCGTGGTACACCTGCAATATATCAGTAAGCAGCTTAACATTTGCATTATGGCTTCCCACAATCCATCTTCTAGCCCAAATTGTTGCAGCTAAGGGGCTGCACCTTCATTTAGGTGAAACTAAAGTTCAAACCATACATTGCGCACAAAAGTACAGAGAGTTTAACTTAACCGGACCGCATTAAAGACATACATTCTAAGTGAGAGAGGACCAAACCAAAGAGTTGCTGCTTAAAAGATTATTTTTTATCTTGTTTGATTAAGTTTCTTTATCCTTTCATTGAGCTCTGGAAGGATGGATAACATTTACCGACCATTTGTGCAAATAACATAAATGATAAGAAGTTTTTAGGAATGTCAGTCCCAAAAGGCAAATTAAAGAGTCATTTTGAATTCTTAAGGAACCTAGAGGCAGTACTAAAAAGGGTACATCTGCAATTGAAGCTAAGTAAAGTTATTCAAATGGAAGCACTTCTTAAAAAACAACTAAAAAGAGTGATCAGAGATTATCAAAACCTGCCTTCTTAAAGAAATTGATAAATTATCTAAGAAAGTGAGCGATTCTCATTTTAAGGTCGACTGCACAACGAGATTATGTGTGCAGACAATAAATCACTTTTCTACAAGACGAAATGAAACTAAGTCTTGTAGAAGCTAAGAACATTTTTGGAGGGTAGTGTACATAGAAAACCACCTGAAAAGGCAACATACGTTGGGTTGAGACTTAAACTCGCGCGCGCCGGCTAGAGGACAGAGTCAACTGGTTGAACCATCTGAGCCACCGCGTCCCTTATTGCATATATATTACAGGCCTGTTGTTATAGTACTAAAACTGAATGATGTGAGAGAGCACGAGGAACTTAGTATATGTAATCAACAGTTCAACTAAACGCTTCAAACAACAGATTTAGTATAAATACTCACCATATAGGAAAGAACTTCGCCCGCTTAAATACAGCAAATTGTGACAGGTCAGGTAAACTTTGCAATTATTTCAACTTAAAAAACTTGTCAAAATTGATAATAAAGGAAAACAATATGTACATTGTTTGGTGGAGCAGACTTATCACTATTAAGGGTTAAAACTGTTTAATCAACCAAAATCGAGGAAAACTAGGAGGTATGAAAACGTGCAAAAAATCAAAGGGGTTTATTAAAGAAAGTTGAAGCAATATCTAATCGAAAACTCAATAAATTCAATAACCGTTCCGACATATATTATCTCAAAACTAATGCGTTATGTTTACAGATAACATAACCTTAGCATACAGTACATTCAGTCAAAAATCATAGTAATGGTTATACTAAAACTTGGAAGCGATTCTTATAACCAGGCTGAAAATGCTGAAAAAATATAAAAGATGGTGTGTAGATATACATCCTTACATTAACATCAATTAAATTGTGCGAAATGACAATCTGCCAAGTGACTAGAAAAGACAAAGGAATACTCTACCAAAATATTTTTTTGGAAAGAGCTGTAACAACGGCTTCTCATAATAAAGTAACTTAAAAATTATTTTTACCAAAAGATGTCTACAGAAAATGTACTTCCAGCTCTGTTGTGACTGAAGTGAGAACAAAGGTAGAAAAATATATATGCTCAGGCGCATGCCCATGGTAGACTCTTAATACAAAAAAGCTTTACTAATGCTTTTTCAAGTAAAAGAATACTAGAAGATTTTAGGGCTTTAAAGCAGTAAGTCAGAGCTTTCTAAGGTCGAGTGTCTAGAGGTTATGTCGGATACCAAATTGAAATGTAAACAGTACATGGAGAACGTGACCAATTAAGCTTTTTTGGGAGGAAATGAGGTCCTAACACATTGTATTTGTAAAATAAAATTTAAGTATAATAGCCAACAAAACATAACAAACTTTAAGTACAGTAGAGAAATGTACTAAAATGAGAAACCCTCAATTAACCCCAAAAAGATGAAGAAATATGAAAGAACTTTGAGTTTGAAGGCACTAAGAAGTTTTTAAAGAGAATAAGTCAGATATCAAATTGAAGTGTAAGCGGTACAATGGAATTTTTTGGGAGTTTTTTAATGAGATCTTAAAATACTGCACCCGTAGAAGGTGTTACCATCTTCAATTTTTAAAAAATGTGAAAGTGCAATGGCTAACAGAATACAACAAACTTTAAACACTGGGGAGAAATAAGGCCAAAATAAGCGATTCTCAGTTAGTCCAAAAAAGGCTTCACTGGTACCTTTTACAAGTAGAAGAAATTTGGAAGAACTTAGAACCGTAAGGAACTAAGTTAAAACCTAAAAAGTCAAGTATTTGAAGATTATGTTAGATACCAAATTTAATCGTAAATGGTATATTGAAAATGCGAACAACCAAATTTTTGGGAGGAAAAAATGAGGTCTTAAAACATGTTGCTCTGATGGTATACCATCTTCCCTTTTGTAAAACAAAAATTTTGAATGACGTGAAGAAATGGTAGGAAAATGAGCGACTTCTAGTTAATCTAAAATGGCTTCACTGATACCTTTTACAATAGAAGAAATTTTGAATAATTTGGGGTTGATGGAAAATTTGATAAAGTAGCTCTTTGGAGGGTCTTAAAGCATTAATGACCGACATATTAAAACAAAAATTGGTTTGAATAAGTTTCAGGGTTATCTTGTTTACTCATTATAAGAGACATGTCAATTACTCCTATAACTATGTTAAAAGTTACATTCATTCTTTCTTCTTGATAATCAAAGGGATAAATGGAAGGAAAGCTTAGTGCTTAGAGATTTAAAATATTAGGAAGTAGAAACTAGTGTTTTAATGATTATAGTGATCTTCAAATTATTAGAAGAAATCTACTCGATGGGGATGTACTCAGATCAGTTAAACCTACTTTAAACTTTCAGAAACTAAACTGAAATTAATAACTGAGGACCTTAGTCAAGTCACCAAACAGAAATTATCTTAGTATCTACCTGTACTGAGACCATACTATAGAAGCAGTCCAAACAGGAGAACTTACATTATGATTGACCGTCAGGCAGTACTTAAAGCAATATTGTCGTTCAAATTTAATCCTAATTGCAACCAGAGTGCAATGAAAATTTGGTGAAACTGGTAAAACACAACAGACTGTGTCTGTTATGGGCACCAAGATAACAGATTGTATATAACAATCAAGAATCAGATAAGACTTGCTAAGATTAAAGGTAATTTGCAGTTAATTGGACTAAAACCTCTTTGTAAAATTGTGTAGGCAACAACAGTATAATAGATGTATATAGAGGCGGTTGATGATCAATTCTGAAAGAATTTACTGTCACTGGCGGATTTTTGAAGCTTAGCATGAATAGACTGGGAAATTAACAGAAATTATTGAACGTACTCTTTGTTGAATAAGGGCTTCCATCGGAAAAAGTTGAAAAAAATTTTCTTTACAAACTCTGTAAAGAAGAAAAGAAAAGGAAGAGGAAAAGACAAAAAATTCTTTGCAAAGTTATCTCTAAAGTCTAGACCTAAGACCTTGGGAACCTTACATCAAAGTAAACCAAACTGAAAAAGCATAATGAGTTTTACAGGGCACAATTATTATTTATTACTTTTTTTTTTTATTAATTTACCCCTTTTCGTATGCACTGCGCCACAAAGAGCTACTATATTAAAAATTATCTAAAACTAATAGAATAGTTAACACCTGTTGTATTATAAATGCTACTAATTAAAAAAATATATATGTAGACATATAAATATACATAGAAATAGCATGGACACGTATAAAAAACATTAAATCCTAACAATTATGATAATTAGAATATATATTCCAGTTGACCTCGTTCGCTGCCCCTTATTTATTTCGAGGTCTGAATCTTACTCTAACGCCATCTTTAGTTCGAATGATAATATCAGTCAAGAAGACGATGTCTGCAGAGGTGTCCACCGGCTCCAAAATGAAATTCCTCAAAATGGACGAGACCACAGCCTTCAGTTCCAGCATGGCGAATTTTTGGCCTGACAGACAGACAAGTCAATGACAATGACCTTACGGGTGCCGCATTTTACCTATGCAATTGCGCGGACCGGCGCTGAAGGGGAGGTACGCGAACGGATGCCGCTTCTGGCAGTTCTCAGGCAGGAACCTCTCGGGGTCGAACCTCTCCGGGTCCGGTAGATCTCGGGGTTGTGGTGCAGGTCGTAGATGTGCACTAAGACGGATACCCATTTCGGCACGACGTACCCGGACTGTGTGCGGAAGTCGCACTCCGCGACCCGCGCTATCAATGGGACGCTGGGGTACAGCCGCAGGGACTCCTTCAGAACCATCTCCAGATATGGCATGGTTTGGAGGTCCTGGTACGTGGGCGCGTGGGTCGAGTCTCCGAATATGGCGTAAAGTTCGTCCACGACTTTATTCTAGAAATTGTGGTATCAAGAATAGTTCTATTTGCTCTACCAGAAAGAAAACATTGAAAACATATCAAAACTTTTTTCCGTCATCAATTAAGTACTCAAGATATATGCAATATCTGACCCCCTCCCTCCTCCAAATTAAGTTGAAATAGCTGTGGGTAATACATTGGGATTTTAATGATGTAGATCGAATATGATTATTGATAAACGTTTGACCATTTTATTCATGATAGGTGAAGCACGCTGATATGATATTCTAAAACAATAGAAAAATATCAAGTGATGAATCACTGTACCAATTGGAGGCATTCCATAGGCATGTGTGGGTGATAAAATGTTTGCATTTACTCGAATACATACTTAAGGTACAAGGCAAACGGACCATCAGCTATCTCTTTAAACCTAAGTTGTGTTGATCCGGCTGCTCTACCGGCTGAGTACCGTGTGGCTTTGGTGGGCGCTGAAGGATCGTGTCGACTGTAGTTGAAATTTAGATTATCAGAGGTCGTAGTTCCACCAGGAGTGTTTGTATGAGGTTGTTCCTGGGAATATTGGCCGTAGTAGTTCCAGTACCATAGCCGTTGTAGCTTTCTTTGGCTTTAGTTGCTTTTATATTACTGCTACCCACTTCAACTGTCCTGCTTCCAGCTCCCCTGATTTCACATGCCTTGGCTGCTTCAATTCTGCTTCTGAGAAGCTGGTTCCGGTTGTTCTATGACCTCTAGTTGTAATTGCTGTTGTGTTTGCAACCGCGGGCGTCTCGGTAGTCAGAGTGCCAAGTGAGCCATGTCCTTCTTTGCAGATGTAGCGGTTCCAGCTACCGGGCCGACGTGATGTATCTTACCAGTTATTTTGGTTCGACCAATTGAGGTGGTACTGTAGTTTCACCTATACGGATGGTTGCGGTTATGCCACTAATTCTTCCGCTGAGCTGAAACCGGGCTCGCGGTCCTGCTGGTTGTACTTCTGCACAAGTACCTTGGTATCGTTCTCGTTCAGCTTCACGTAGCTCATCTCGTCCATTTAGTTGCCATTGTTGAATCATAAACTGCTTTACCGATCCTCGTCTGCCATTACAACCTCGAACAACCGCATTTTTGGCGCTGGGTTGGCGAGATTGACAGTGGTTTGATCGATGACGCAGTTACGATGTCGAAGGGCGGCGGTTGATGCAGAAATCTGTTCCATCATCCTTTGTAGCTGTTGTTTAACAGATTTCTATTCACAACCATTTTGTCCAAAAAGTGGCGATGTACCTCTTGTTAAGGTTCTTGTTAACTATATCTTTAACCCAGTGGGCCTTCATGGAGACAGGTTATCCTCACACTATGATCATCTCGTACTCACTGCGCAATTCTGGCCTTCTGGACCTCTGCACCATGTCCAACATACCAAGGAGGGCAAATCACGTTCTCTTGTACGGCCAAGTTCACCTCTAAGGCGTAGCTCCTGGTGAGGATGTGTGGAAGCAAGGCGAAGCTTTCTTCTGGAAAGTCAACATGAAGTATGCTGGTAGTTTCTAGTTCCAGCTCTATGTTCACGGCAAATTTATCGCCGATGCTCAAATACTTAAAAACATCACAAATTTCATACTTTATGTCGTAATCATGCATAAAAATTTCCTAGAAGATTCTACTCATAAACAGTCGATTTCTCCCAACTGCAATCTAGAATCAGCCAATTCTAAACAGGTGTTTTACAATGGGTTCAAACGGAAATCCACATCTGCGAGCTGCCGTTCTTGCACTTCCTTAACTATCTCCTCCTTCTCTTCCTTAGCAGTTTCTATACAACCTTTTTTAGTCTTCACGCTGTCGCCTACTGGCTCAGCCCTCTTCCTTGCTTCTTTTTCTCCTCCTTTTAAATATCTTCGCTTAGTTTCTTTCTTTCAAACGGCTTCTTTTGGAAAGGTTCTCCCACTTTAGGTACTCCGTAATTTTAACCCTAAATAAACCTAAATGCGCCTTTATGATAAGGTTTCCCACATAAAAACGACTTCTTACCAACGTGCAGACAAAAGTCGAAATCATACCAACTTAGTTGTGGTTTGTTATGATCTATGACGAGCTCGTTTTTCTTAATGAAAGAGTTGTTGAGTTTCTGCCGGACTCAATCTGGAGATGTCTCCTCTGGGACATCTTTTGCTTCGACATTGTTTTTGCTGATGGTTCCATAATCTCTTGAGCTTTCATTTTAACTGCAGTACTGCTGGATTTCTTGAGCACGGCCGTTCTCTAAAACCTATGTTCCGACTTATCATCCAAATCTTTAACGCCATCGATCTCTTTCTGCGGAGTTTCTTTTATACTACTTTTACCACTAGGTTCTGTCTTTTTCATTTCTTTAATTTTGCCAGATTCTTTGGTTTTTTTACTGCATCATGAGGCGCTTCAGCTTCTTTGTCATGTTGATCGTATTGTACATAGTTCTCTTAACTTATGTTGAAGTCTTTCGTTGAATTCTTCTTCAGGCGCTGTACGGGTACCGCCCTATTGCCTCCAGCTCTGCCGCCATTAGCTCCACTGGGTCTGTGAGGCTCTAGCTGTATCACCCACAGAACCACGTCACGTGAAAACATTGAATGACAAAACTTCACTCCCAAATTCTGCAAATGGAAATGTTTAGTCCTACTGCAAAGCTTGAATGTGCCATCCTCCAGTGCACCTAGGAGTTGTTAATGACGCTAAAGAAGATATGGTACCAATTTTTTGAGGAAGTCTAGCAGAAATTGAAGATTAGAGGATCTGACATTAGTAAAAGGAGGACCTTCATAAGGTGTTAGAAAAGATTTGTAATACAACTTTAATTTTCCTTAGAGATTTGGACACACTCTTGATTCCATGCCTTTAGAATATCTTTGTAGTTTCTGTTGGTATGTCGATAATGTGGTTGTAACAAAATGTTCCATTTTTAAACTTGTTAAGCAACTAGCGTTACCACAAAATGAATGATGTTATTTGCATGTTATAAGCCACGGGTAACTTAAGGAAATAAATTTTTTTCCCACTTGAACGTGACTGTATGAAACAGTATGAATTGTCTGTGTAGGAATGTCCAAATACTCGTTTATTTGGTGATAGGTAATATGTCTGTCGACAAATTAAGATGGACGTCTTGGTGTTTGAGTATCTTCCAGATTAAAATTACTTTTTTAAATTTTTAATATCGTCTAAATATAGATATGATAAGAATAATCATTTTACAACGCTAGAGCCATTTTCTTCAAGCAATGATTAACATTAAGACCGCACATAAGTTATAGCACAAAATTAATCAGTATTTTATTATTGACAAAGATGACGTTGCGAGCTCTTTTCAGTCACTGTTCAGGGGCAACGATTGAGATCGTTACAAACAAAAGAAAATAACAAACTTAACAGATCTTAAGTAGCTGTAACAAATAGTTGATGGAAGAAGAAAAGCTTACCTGAACTTCTTTATGGTTGGCTAGCAACATCAGCGTGAAGCAAATGCACATGGCCGTCGTATCGTGACCCTGCATCATTTCTACCATTAAATAAAAATGCTAACATGACAAGTGTTTGCCAACCTCAAACGTAAACGTGTCCACCTCCTCTCTGATTCCCTCATCGTCTATTTTCGCCCCAGCCTTCTGCGCGGAAATTAGCAGATCCAGCATGGCCAGGCGCTTTTTAGAGCCCACGCCATCGTTCTCGACGGTCTTCATCAAAAGGTTTATGTCTTTGAAGTTCTTCTTCCTCTCTTTGATGACGCCGTTTGAAAACTTGTGGAGGGAGTCTACTATCTTCCTCTCCGTCCAATATTGCGGGGAGAACATGTATGTCATCCTTATGTACAGCCACGGCCGCAAAATTTGATGTAAGACTAGCTGCCCGAATCTGTAAAGACGACGAACGAGCTTAGATTAAAAGATTAGATTTTCAGCATCATGTTTGTTCCTTCTGGTTAAACTAAACTAATTGATTTAAATCCTTCATGCAGTTTATTAAAATAAATGTATATAAATGAATATGAAGTAAAAAAGTATCTCAGATACGGTACTTGCCGCATCGTCCCACATTCAAGATAATCTGCGAGAATCGGGTAGTAAGGGCAAACATGTGGAAGCCTTGATCTTTCACGCCGCAAACCATACTCCTTTATGACGTGCTTACTCCACTATTGCCATAATTAAAAAAGTGTCTCTAAAGCACAAATTTAGTCTAGCTATTAGGGCAAGACTGACATTACAATAAAAGTCACTTAACTAAAGATGAATACAGTAGTTTAGGTTGTTTGGTATGTACAAGTCTCCAAATCTCATGAGTGACGATAAACTTTAAAAGAAAATACAAACTAGCAAAATAATAAAAGTTGTCTCTTTACAATTTTTTCATTTCTGGGGAGGTATGGAACAGCTTGTAGTACATTTAGACGAGTTTAACCATTTGAATGATTCTTATATTTTATTATCACATGAAAATTATCATATCTAATAGAGAGTACTGGAGCAGATTCTTAGCAGCTAAAACCCTTCTCTTGCACTCCATAGCTTTGGAACTTTGTAAGCATTACTTTAAAGTGGTGAACTCTTTAATCAGCTACACCAACATGGCATCCTCCTCTCCCGTTCCCATGGTCGTTACCTCTTTTATTGTAGATAAGATGTGGATGCTGAGGCTTAAAGCTTACACTCATCGTGTCTGGATTCTCCGACTTTACCCTCACTATGCTTTTTTCGTGATGGACTTTTCCAAGGTTCTCCTTATTTTTTTCAAACGCCATATATTCTTAGGAGTCCGTTTGGTTGCGGAACCAGGATTTATCATAATCTTTTTGCCTTACTATGATTGTGACCTGGCTAAAAATTGAAATCTTAGATCAGCTCTCTTATTTGACGGATCTTCGTTTGCCAATTGTGTACCTACGTCGTCTTCAGTTTCTTTTAACTTTGCCTCTTCCTTGATGTCGTACCTCTGTCTGCGTTCTTTGACCATAAGATGAATAGACGGTGCTAGAAGCACTATTTTTCGCTGAGTTGTTTCCATCAGCTTCGTGTAGCTACAATTCTATAAATATTTCTCCTATACCCACAGTACGGACGACAAATCTATTATTTTGTTTTCCAGTTTTTGTCTAACATTACTTTTATTTGAAGCAATAATAGTTTCCTCTAACTGTAGAACATTAATATCTCTATATTTTTCTATCCTAAACAGGACTCCCCCACTTGCAATCTCTTACCTATTTTTTGGATTGCTCAGATCACCTTAGTTGTTGTTTATTCTCTTCTATGTTGTCACAAAACAAAAAATTTTATGGTTTGCGGAATGACACTATTAAATATTTCATCGAAAAGCAAGTTCCGCACGAAGAATCTCAATACAGATCTCTGTAGAATTCTATAAGTTATATTTGACTTTTCCCTTTTAATGTCACAAGGTCATGATTCTAAGGAAATTGGCAAGAATCCTCCTTAAGTTTAAATTGACTCTCTTTATCTCAGGTCGTTGTGTGATGATTGATTTTCATGTCTAGTCTAAGTAAGTCTATCCAAAACTTCTGAAATACTTCTGAGAGACTATCGCACTAATCCTAAGGATTTTCTTTATAACATAACCACTATTTGAATTTAGTTCTTTTAAAAGTAAGTACTCGAGTAGCTTTCCAAATGTGTGCGGTATTTTTTGGTGACATTATTAGAGTTTTTTTCTAAGATCATCAATTTGACTTTCTTCTATCGCTTAGGAAAAATCTGGCATATTAAAGTGTAAACGGTAAATGTAATGGTATTAGAACCTGCCTCATTGTTATCGTTCCGGTGGCCAACTTAAAGTCTTTTTCTACGAAAAAGAAATTTTGCTCTCGTTTACTTCGTTAGGGTTAGGATTGATTGAAAGGAAAGGAAATTAGGGCACTGCTATTTTCTCTTCCTTTTTCTTGAATAATTTTGATAGCAATTTGGTAACTAATTTTCCAGAGTCTTCCTATGCTTTGGTTTTCATCTTGTTGATAATCTGGTCGTAGTGCTTTAGTTTATAATTTTTCCCCACTAACTGCACATTGCAGAATAGTAGGTCCGAAGTAAAAAATTATGTCTCTCCTGATGAAAGCAAAATATCTGTGTGGTTTAGTTATTATGTTGTATTATTTATAAACCATGCTATATTTCTTCCAGTTCCTTCCAAAGAAACACGCATGCTTTGTCTCAGTTCGAAACATGATCATCTTCACGTCTAACAAAAAGCGTTGCTGATTGTATCATGCTTAGCTTAATCTCCCAACTTAACCTGACTTATCCTAATTTGATCTGATCCAATTTTGGAATGTGAGGTATGATGGGTGGTTCTAAATGTCAATTTCGGAACAGTCTAGGAAATTACAGTTATCATTTAAGGTTGCCCTACTTATTTATGCTTGACCGATCCATGCTCTTTATGACTGTGGTACTCATACACGACCACAATTAGGACCATCCTATTTCAGTCAGTTAAAAACTTGGCATTTATGAGGAACCCGCAGATACATTTCTGAATTACCACAACTTCAATATCTGTAAAAAAAAAACTTAAGATGAATGTAGCTTAATGTAAAAACCACGCCTAGGTCCACGAAGGATGAAAAAAGCTTAAAGAAAGAAGATTAAAGTTTTTCGAATATAAATGGAAATCTAAAGATAGATGGTATTATTGATACACTATTTGTGTTGAGTTAAAAGCAAACTTTGAATGATTATTACTTTGTAAAGATATTTTGTTAAGATAGACCCATATAAATTACAAAAATATTTTTTACCTGTGCACACAATGGACGTAGGATTTTTGCTCTTTGTTTTTCTCATCTAGTCGAGTACCCATTGCCGTTTCTGCAAAGAAAATTACATTTAATATAACAACAGCAGTACCTTGTCAGTTAACTATTACAATTAATCAAGTTGGTTTAAAAGAAACAGTTTCTAAAGCAGTTCTATCTAAGACTATGCAACGTCCTTCTTAAATAACTAACTTTCTTGGAACTGTGAAAAGTTGTTAAGTCAACATTTTTCTCGTCCAAAACTTTTATTTTCATTTAAGTTCTAAAGCTATGTGAGTTCAATTATTTGTACTTCAATTTTTTTTTGATAAAGCTGTTTTTGGTTACGTTCTATAATATTAAACAAAACTGATAAATTTATCTGGAGGGTTAATTGCAGGAACAAGTTTTAAGGGGTGCCCGAAAGTATATAAGCTTCATTATTTTATTTATGATGTGTCTATGCGTTTTTTTTTCACTTGCGCATCTGCCCCTAAGTTCATGTGCGAAGTGCTTTTAAAATGGCCCATTATATATACCGAGAATAAGCAGAGATGATTTACATACATAGTCGAGATAATGGAAAAGATTGAAGTTCTATGCAAGTAGTCTACTAACAAGGTATATGCCAAGAAAGTACATTGAGTATTCTATATGTGAATCGATACTATTTCTAGCACTTGAAACGTGTGTAGGAACTACCGCAAGCGGATTTTCTTGCAAGTGAAAGCTTATCGCTGATTTCCAACAGCACAGTTATGGGATTTCTGTGGTTAGCAACCTTTGGTAGAGATGGTATCATCAAAGTATACAACAGTCATTTATGGGTTAGGTATAATCCTCATGCAACAGTTGAAGTTCATTATTAGCAATGGTTTAATATCAATGTATGGACTGAGATTATTGGTAATCATCTAGTTGAATCAGCAGCTCTACAACGCCTTAATGATCCTAAGAGATATGTCGCTTTTACTAAACGAAGATGTGCCAGTGGTAATACAAGTGAAGTGGCTAATGTTGGATGGAAGTTTAAACTACAGACTAGTATTCGTTCCACTCTTCTTATATGGTATCTCGGATATGGAAGACATCTGAACGAACTGAATGTCAGCCGACTTTCTGAATCAACACCTTTATTATGTACAATTCGAACTAGAAGATGTGTAACCAACTAATAATAAAAACAGCAATTTTGCATGCTCCATTTTTTGTTCATGTCGTAACTTTGGTCTCTGTTTTGAATGGGTTAGATCTCAGAATTGCACCAAAATCTTTTTAAAGTCTTCTTAGTCTCACAGTCTGGAACTTAAGAGGGCTGCTCTTGGGGGTATTGCCTTAGAAAATTGTCGATTCCAGCGATGTTAACTCAGATATGGTATGGGCGGTTAAAAGTGGCTCGTGGTTTTTATTTACAATCATCCATCTTTGACTTCTTCCTTTCTTCTGCCTCTTTCAAACCCTCATTCCTTTTCTTTATCTTTTAGTGAACTAAATGAACTAAATTAGACTTTCATGAGACGTAGCATACATACTAAATAGAGTGTGCTGAGTTTCATTTTTAATCTTTAAAGCTCTCTGAACATAAGAGTCAGCAAATCTTGAAAGTAAAAACTAATTGAAGGGTTAATATTCACTTCTGGATCACTGGATAATACACCATTAGTACTTTAGGTATTTAGATGAAATCAAAGGTTAATGTCGATGAACAAAAACCCACAACTTTTTTCTATGGACGCTTCTATATTAGCAGCCCCTGGGCATGTCGTATATCGTTGGATAAAACAAGTCGTAGAGAAGTTGGCAGACAAAAAAACAGTTTTTAAATATTTGGCGATCAAAACATTTTTCCAGATGTTTAATGATGTATTGGGCGATTCCTCTTGTTTTATTATAAATTATTTTCTTATAGAAAATGGCTGAAATTTCTAAATGTGTACAAAGAAATTTTTTGTACCAAATCTATGAGATGATCATTAAGAGTTGTACGCAATACCGTCTATTTCTTCACCGCCAAAAGATTTTTTATAGTTTAAAATCAACATGCATGCTATTCCACTCACCTTTGAACTGAAACTGATAAGAGATTCGTCATGCATGCGAATTTGTTTGTTTCATTGTTTAATAATACATGTGTTCACCAGAAAAAGCAGCGAGCTCACTGACATCAATGCGAACAGACAAGATTAAAAATAATATTATCACAAAGCTTGCTTTATCTCTGATGTGTTATCGAAGTTGACGGTTATTATTTCGACAAAGCGTGACCTTGAAGTCGATGTTATTATTATTCATCGAGTTGTACGAAATCCAAATTACGCAAAAGCAACGCTTTACGTAAAGATGCCTTAGATATCATTTTATGGCACGTGTTGCAGGTACGAAAGGAAAATTTATTGACTAGAACCTTCACCGTGTCGTCTATGCCATCTTTTTTGTTCTATGCAGAGAGCCTTTAAAGCCACATCCATTCCTTTTTAGGTTTCTCCTGTTATGTCCTATTCCACCTCGTGGTTGTTTTCTTCTTCCTGTTGGGTTTTGTATTAAAAAGACCATGAAGTATAAGTTTCGGACTACAAATTTGGAGCCCACAACAAAATTTGGTTTCTCCTTTTTTTCATCTACATCTTAGAATTATCTTATTTAAAGAAACTGCTTCTGGTTTAATTTTTTGATTATTAAACGGAGTATTTTTGCAATACAATCTTCTTAATGGTAAATTTGCAGAACACAACATCTCTTTTTACCATAACAATGAGCTTATGGTTTCATTCTTTTTTATTGAACACCTGATTATTCTTTAGAGTCATCACTGGTGTGTCCAATCTTGGAATGTTGTCATAGAGTTCAGATACTGTTGTTGACTTGTAATTGGTAAGCTTATACGTCCCAAATTCTCCCACAACCTTTCTGAAAATGTCTAGTAGACACGAGGGTCTCCCCTGGGAGTTTCTTCTTTAAAACTTTTCCTTGCCTTCAGTGGATCATCAAAAACTTCTACGACACGATTTTTGTAACGTTAGGTCTTTGGATTGTTGTTTTGATTTCCTTAATAGTCTTTGTTTGTTTAGTGAAGATGAGCCTTTAAGTTACTCAAATATGCCAAGAAAACAGAACTCCCAGAATCTTATACCAAGTTCTTTATGAGTTTGTCACTATTCCTTGATCAAGATATTGCTTTGTCCTTTATGATGTAGTTTTTTCGTTTATTTTTAATCATTTCTTGCAGCTTTAAGTGTGTGCGACAGTTCTATTGGTTTATTTTATTTCTTCCGACAATCAGTTTTATTTTGATTCTTTTTGGTGAAACATGTAAAGTGGATGTGTTCAAAACCTGGGTGCAATTTTTTTTAATGTACCCTACTTGCAATTTCTTCTTTAAGTTTATCATCATTTATCTTTTTAAATTTTTTATTGTTTGGTCTCTTTCGGTTTATTTAATGTAAAAAGTACTAGTGGTTACTTAACGTTCCTGGGTTGTCTAAAGACTTAACTCTCTTACTCATTCCAGTGCTTTTTCTCTGCCAATATTCAGGCGACGAGAGAATCTCTGGACTCATTTCGCGAGCATCGGTATTTTTTAATTTATTCATTGGTGAAAGATTTTTTCAACGTTCTACTTTGCAATCTTGCGGGTTTGTTTTATTAGCCCAGTTTTGAAACTTTCCAATTATGTCCTTTTTACTATAGGTTAAGTATCTTTATGTGCCTAATAATTAGTTTTTTAAGTCTTGGCTTCGGGAAAATTTGTAGGCCGTTCTTTATTAATAAGGTTTGCCTGTTTTGAAGTCTTTTGGAACAACTCGTGTGTCTGAAGTCTTTTTTCCCCTCAATACTTAAATTCCATTGGCACCTTCTCTAATACTAGAGGACTCATTTAATTATGTTTACGTATGAGAAGTGGAATTATTATAATAGGTCTTGGTGCTTCATTTTGCCTCACTTCTTTTCTCTATATGTCTAATCTGACAATATAGAACATAATCTTATTCAATTGTAATCAACACCAGCCCTGCCTGCCCCATTTTATGCTACCTGCTGTTTACTTTTTTCTACAAAAACTCTTCGGTTTATTTTAGTCCGTGTGATTTTCCTGAAAGGTTTTGTTTATTTAGAAGAGGTTTTTGCCAACCCTTAAACATCGCTTAAGACACACATCCCTATGACATACAATTTCTACGGTATCATAGTTGAGGTAAAACAATTAAGAGAAATAACGATCTTTAGGCTTTGATTTTCCTAATATAATTTGAATGGAACACTGTTAGACGGATGATAAAGGGGGGAGGGCTAGTAAATGGGAAATCTTTTTTAGAAGGTAATTTTCCCATCCCTTATCTATGGATGTGCTCCAATGGGGTTGACAGACGTAGATGTTTGTTAAACCTTATCTTCAGTAAGATGTCTAATAACATATATGTTGACAAGTTACTAATTTTCTTAGATATTTTCACGTAAATATAACTCTTTTGACCAAATATATATTAAATAGAGGTATTCGGTTCTGTAATGAACTAGAGACATAAACATAAATCTTCTACAGAAAACGTTGCGTTACATTGCAAGAAGTTTCAATACATTAAAACGATTTTTAATAAAAATTCAGCTGAACTTACCACATATGGAGTGCAAAGTGAATTTGGCGACTATGGGCATGACGTTAGTAAACGGCTTGTCGCATTCCTGCTTCAGTTCTTCTACCAAAATCTCAGATTGCTCCGTAAATATGGGAACAAACTGCTGCAAAATGCTGAAATGAAACGCGGGAGTCAAAATCTTCCTCCTGATCTGCCATTTCTCCCCTAAAACAAATATTAGTGGTAGATGTATTTGACTGTATCTTTCTCTAACCAGTGCTCGTGAGCAAGCCAGTTCCTAGCCAGGGCTCCAGAAACCAGTACAATTGGCTTTTCTGAATGTGCTTGGTGGTCGACAGAAGAATCTTAAAAATGGCGATCTTCATTACTGAGCTGCGTCATTTGTTTGGTTTGAGTTACCTCGATGTCCTCGGGGCACAGCAAAGATACAGCTGATACGGGGCCGCTCCACACCCTGTAGATCGGGTAGTATGTCTTGCCGAACCCCCTCAAGACGTGCCACAACTTCTCTGAAAGCAAAGCTCGATTAGCACTTTCCACAACTTGCGCTTCGCTGCAACCTGAAGACACGTGGATGTCCAGAAAATTGCCGATGAAGGGGTAGATCCGCGGCCCGGGGATTTTATTAATCGTGTGGTAAATGAACATCCCCACGCGAACCCAGTACATCAATAGTACGATGAGGGTGGCTCCGCCGCACCACAGAAAAACGGCCGCCACAACCATCGCGTCGGTGCGACAATATCAGATATCTTTGTGCGTCGGCTGCAAGATCTCCTTGATGCTACTGAGATTTCCAATATTTATAGCAACTTATCGTGGCGTTCTGGTTGTCGCTGCTTTTGAACCATGGACTGAAAGCCGATTTTTACAAATTCCTGCTCCCTGATGCAATCCTGTTATTATACTCAAGCGCGCTTTTTATAGCCTTTGTTTTGTTATTATGGAGATAGATCTTGGTGTTTTTAATGCCAGCTTCTATTGAATCAGAAACGCGCCGATTAAAGGCCTCCTCTACGAGGAATGTCCAAGTTGAGAAAGTTTTTTGTATTCGGTATGTCTTTAGACTTTCTAGAAAATGTTAAATATCAACCAACCAAAAGAGTTTCAAACACGCCTACATCTAGGAGTTTTTATTTTTTCTCTGAAACACAATCCTTGATTTTGCATTAAAGGTTTTTCACCGAACGAAATAGACTTCTAAAAACTTTTCACGTTAGAGAAATTCGCACCACCGTGAAAGGGGTGCTTTCAGAAATAAGTTAGCTCTTATTACTTGAACATACCTTATATGGGGCCCATAAGCTTTGTGTATTTTACAACATGCGAGTCACTCAAGTGATTATCTGCTGGGGCTGGCCGCAATTTGACTCGAAATAAAAAGGGTCACATGTATAAACCTTGAGCTTAATATTTTTAGCAGCCATTGCGGCGATACTTCGAGCAAATAACGCACTTTAGTAATTTTATTTTGTTTATCGTAGAACTTTGGTTCTTAGATGCCAGAAATGAAAAATCGGCCCGTTTTAACCGCTGCCCAGTTATGGGCAGCCATATTGCTGGAGATATAAAATTAAACCAAAGTAGACATTTTTTTTCAGCAACACTTTCATTGTCTGTTAACATCTCTTAACAATCCATTTTCAGTTTAGTTGTTTGGTTTGGGGCGCCAGTCACCAATTGTGAATTTACGAAGGTTACCCTTTAATATCTTTTGGTTTTAGAGTATCAGTAAACTTGTTCAAGTGAAGATATTTAGTTCGTTACTTATATCTTACTTTAAAAAAAGGTCAGTTTTTCTATAGACGCCGTTTTTAGTATAATGAAATCATAATGTTCCGTGTGCACTTATTTTACTCTATTTTCAGTCAAAATCATTAAGCTGACCTGAAAGTGAGTAAATTTAGAAAGAGTCTGCCTGCTTATCTTTCCCCACAAAGATAAATTGTGTTCATGAGGCTAAAGTAAATTTCAGTGGTACTAAATGAGTAGACAACGGCCATGTTAGTTCTTTATTCTTGTTTACAAGCAGACCAAGACCTCAATTCATAAGCCTGTATAGGCTTTCCTCGTAAGATTATTCTAAAACCTCATTACTTGGAATTTCGTAAACCCAACTATTTTTCCAATGCAAACGTGTCTAGATAATCTATATATGATAATGCTTGCGACCTTACCGTCGATTTTTCTGGTGTTGCCCTGCCCTTTTTCAGCCAATTTTTTTTTTATTTACTGTTATTTCAGCTTTGTGGAATTAATTTTCTCTTTTTCTACCGTCTTAATTACAACCTTGTTTTCCTCCTCCTCTCCCCATTTCATTGTCGCTAAACCTTTCTCCTTGAAATGAAACTGATTTACACAAAGTCAACGTTAAATAAGTGTTGACCGTCGATTATGTATAACACCCCCAAATTTTTTTCTCAGGGCTAGAAACAGATAGAAACATGCGGTTTGTTTCAAAATATGCGCCCACTTTTTATAAATGTGTGACAGATGGCAGCACGGCACACAGGACTCTAGCGGTAGCGGCGAGAGTGATGACTGTTTTTGATACTTACAATGGCGACATTTTCATTACAAGAACAGCGTGTAATCATTCGTTTTCTCCATTTACGGGGTGTGCCACCGATTTAAATTCAGCGCCAGTTGAGTGGAACATATGGTGACGGTGTTATAGATGTGTCTAATGTGCATTTGTGGATGCGACAGTTCAAAGAAGGCAGAACGTCGTGTGACAACAAACCAAGACAATCCCGGCCTTGCATCGGCCGAGGTCGAGCCGAAATAAAGCCGAGTCTAGTCGAGGTTGTACCATAACAGGCATTGCACATTTGAAGTAAAGCTCACTCACTCTCTAACACTAATTAGTCATCTGATCTGCCTTGAATAGGTTTCATTTGAATACACCTTATTTTTTGTCTTTATTGTTTACCCTTCGTTAAGGTTTTTTTATATTTTTTTTGTCAAGATTGTGTAAAAACAGTGAAATAAATTTGTGCTTATAGAGCGAATAAAGATCAAATTAAACTGATATAAAGCCGAAGATGGGTCGATTCCAACTACTGTCGAGCAAAACCAAGGCTTAACTAAAAACCCCTTCAAATCAAAGCTAGGCCACACTGAAGTTCGGTTTCGTCCGAGTGGATTCGATCGCACCCGAAACGATTCGGCTAAACTAAACTCCATTATATAAATCGTTATTATTTTTAGATTTTTAATATTTTCTACTTTTACTTTATCATTGCACTTTGCTGCTTATTTTTGTTATTTTGCCTGTAATTATTTTGCTATTCACATATATTTTATACCACATAAAAAATTAAATAAAGGAACCAATAAAGAGTTAGAATAGAACACGCAAAGAAAAAATTTCGGTAACATTGCAATTGAAGACCAATTTGACCCGAACGGAGACCGAATTGCGCCGAGATTAAGCCGAAGTGCTGACGAACCAAAGTAAGGCTGAAGAAATAAGTTAAAAACCAATAAAAAATTGACAGAGAAAAATGCACACAACGAAAACTTTACGAAAATGTTGTGCAAACATATTTAAATGTAATTTTATATCCCCCTCTTTCTCTATATTACTTTCTATCTTCATTTTTTATCTTTAAATTGTCCTATAATGCTGCGTTAATTATTAAAGCTCATTTCTACGTGCAAATTTTTCTACTGTTTTCTGTTTTCCTTAGTAATGTTTTTATTTTTTGTTTTATCAAGACTGTGTAAAAAGATTTAAAAAGATCACATTATAAGTATGCAGCAATCTGACTCGAACAGGGATCGAGTTCAACCGACGTCAAGCCGACGTGAACCCGTATCGAACTCCTGACGGGTTAATTCGAGGTTGAGCCGAAGTAAGTCCGAGTCAAATCGAGGCTGAAGCGAGCTAAAGTTTGGCTTCATCCAAGTCGCACAGGTTTGAGCTGGACTAAACTTTTCTTTGTAAATCTTTATCACATTTAGATTCTTCTCTCTTTATTTGTAAGGTATATGTTTACTATATTTTTGGATTGTACCACTTTAAGTTCACGTTTTTTAATCTTAGGCGGATGTGTGCCTCTATGTTACATAACATAAGAAAGTAAATAAAAGAATTAATAAAAATTTGTTACAGTAGCATGCAAAAATGATTTACAGTTGTCTAAAAATTTTTAAATAAAATTTTATTCTCTACTTATGGTATATCATCTTTTATCTTTATTTTTATCTTTAGATTCTTTTATAATATTGGTTTAATATTTAAATAATTTTTTTGTGCAACTTTTTTCTGTTGGCTGTTTTCTGTTTTCCTTAGTAACACCTTTTTTATTTTTAGTTATCCGCATAATAACATTAAAACATATTTGGACTAGCATTCTAACTAGAAAGCAAGTCCACTCAGACATCGAATCTAACCCAGGTGAAGCCGACATGGGGCCGAATCGAATGCTGACGAGCCAAACTGAACCCGAGTTATACCGAGACTGAGCCGAACTGAAGTTCGGCTTCGCCGAAATGAATTGGTCCGCAACCGAACGGAATTTAGTCCAGTTAAGCTTCCTTACGTAAATATTTATCACAATAGACAAAATACACACGGCAAAAATGTTATCAGAATGGTCGTAGTTGTCCAAAATGTTTTTAATATAATTTTATGTCTTTCGCTAATTGTACATCATCTTTATCTTATCTTTAAATTGTCTTTTTTCTTTTTGCTTTTTTAGTAACCTATTTAATTTTATTTTATTAAGATTTTGTATATAAACAATAAAACAAATTTGAACTAACATAGTAACTAGGTAGCGAGCCGATCCGAACGCAGGTCGAATTCCACCGAGGTTCAGCTGAAATAGAGCCGAATCAAACTTCTGATGAGAAAAATCGAAGCCGAACCGAAGTAAGGTCAAGTCAAATGAATTTAAGGTTGGCTTCGCCCGAGTGAAACCGAGTGCAGCAGACCTAAACTGATAGGAAAATAATATTAATAGTAAAGTCAAAGTTTATTATTTTTTCACTTTTATCTGATTATTTCATCAGTATGAAACGCCATTATTCTATTTTTACTGTATATTATGAGTTATATCCAGAAAGCAACTATCAAAACAATAATTTATTGCGAATTGTTTTCTGCGTTGTTGTTATAAAGTAAAACCACATGCTGTACCTCGAAATAAATGATTGTTTCTAATGACAACCAATGGCTTAAACTAAGACACATTTTAGCGGTTGTAACAAAGTTTTTGGTCGATTTCTTACTATTTAATAACTTAAGCTATACTCAGACAGAGAAAGATATATATTAAATTGTGATATAGCATATGTAGCCTATAAGGACCGCTGTACTCGAAATTTTATGTAACTCAAGTTGCAACTTTATCTGATGTTCTCTAATTTATTTATCTGCTTTCCAAAATATTTAGTGATAACCTAATATGCTTTTAGAGGTTATCTTTTAGCTCAGGGTTTAGACGTTGCTTTGATGCTTTTTTTAATTCTCCAAATTTTCCACTGCTGTATTATTGTTTGTGATTCTTATCACTATGTGGCGTCGCTCGTTACTTCCTTATCTTCTAAGTATTCTCTTTTCAACAAGTTTCTGTTTTTTTTCGATTGTGCTACTCTAGTCAAAGACTGACTCTGTAATATTGTGACTGCTTTGCTAGCATTCGCTTTGTGCAACTGTTGTAGTCTGTATTTAATGTACCATTTTATGCTGTAGTTCAGCAACCTTCACTGGATGCTATCACTGCGCCAGCCGATAGCCTGGTCTGCATTCCTACAAAACCTCATCGATTATTTATCTATTATTATAATTACCAACTGTTGCCGACTCGTTTAATTTACGCTACATATAAAATACGTTGCCCATGGACAACACAAATAACGAAGAATTGAAGCAATTAAAATAAGAGAATAGTAGGCATCTTTAAAGAGAGTGAAGATTACTAATGCTTGGTATCAGGGGCTACGAGGACTAATCGAAAAGTAAGTTATACCGAACCACGTTCTTGCGCTAAAAAGAAACAATAATTTTCTTTAAAATTAACGCTTCCACTATCCAAGCAGCAGCGCTGTAGCTGGTTTAACGTGCGAGGAGTCGCCGTGTGAATATAGCGTCTTATACGAGGTGCGTTCAAGTTCTAAGGTCTCAACAGTCAGAGTAAGTATAAAGCTGAGGTTAATTTTAAAAGGTGCGGGAAATATTTTGAATTTGCAATATAGATGGCAGCACTATACAATGTACACAGGTCAAATTACCGCCATTGCAGTGAGTGTTGTTTTGTATACTTCAAATGGCAATGTTTAGTGTTCAAGAACATTGCATTACATCTTGCATGGTAAAACCCTCATCGATATTCATCGTCAATTAAATGAGACATGCGGTAAAGGCATTATGGATGTTAAAGATGTTTGTGGATGCGAATGTTCGAAGAAGGCGAGAGTTGTGTGATAATAAACCAAAGCAATTTCGGTCGCGAAGCAGCCAGACCAAAATTATGATTGCGCGAGTGAAGTAAGTTCTTATGGAAGTCCACTTTGCATGATAACCTAAAAATGTGGAAAGTTTCTTTAAGGTTGGTCCCACGAATGTTGTCCGAGGAACACAAACTACGCAGGAGGCAATATCTTAGGTCATGTTGATATTTGATACCGCCATGAATTTCCGACCATGAAGGACACTCTTGTGTCCGCTCATTTTCCAACCGAGTCGCTGTTGCATCAGAGATTTTTCAGCGGGCAAAAGACATCCTAAAAAGTGTTCTCAGCAGTCATGGCGGCGATGTAAAGATTTGTACGTCTAGACGTTGAAAAGTAACAGAAATTTCAACTTTCGTGGGTAAACACTTTTTCAGAAAAAAATTGGAGACCTTAGAACTTGAACGCACCTCGCACTTAACCTTCTGGTTCACTTGTATTTTAAAGGAATGACTATGACCAGACTATTGGCATCGTTTTACTAAATAAAATTGACTGTATGTTTCTGCCCTGCATTAGATTACTTATTTACAAACACCGTAGCTAACATTGAGTTATGCGATGGAAAATTTCTACAGTCACGAAAAGGTGACAGTGTTGTTTCATGGCAGTTTAGAAACTTCTCATTTTCCTCGTCAGCTGATGGGAAGCCTCACATAACTTTCTCCATAGATAGATATGTTGATGTAGGTAAAACAAGCCCCCTAGTGTTCTTATCACCTTCATTCTGCCTGGGAGGAATTTCGTGCAGATTTAGGAATAAGAATTCTCGCCTTCAAAAAAATGTAAGCAAGATCAAAAAGATTTTCATTCCTTCTTTGTCGCTCTTAGTACTTACAGAGTGTTACTACTATTAACAAAATTCTTTTCTCCAAAAAATCCCTTCAATGATGTTTAGATAGACAATTTGGATATTGCCGCGAATGTGTGTGCACAACTCGCTGCTGGTATATTAAAGTACTATCTGGCTTGAAAAAAAAATTTATTATTGTTAAAAGGTAAAATTAGAAGCACCACCCATTTCCCCAAACATAAAGATACACCCTACAAGAATTTCGCCATTTATTTTTTGTGTCACGCGATAGTAGTCAAGGCTTCTATCTAAACTCTCAAAACCAAAATCGACTTTATTATAGCAATTTATATAGGCATTCTGTATAGCAAGAAGAACATTGTAAGATAGTATCAACTGTGTTAGTATTACCAGATTATCAACGTACCCCTAAGCGTAATAATGCCTTGCTTATTTACCTAATAAAATAAGAAATAAAGACATGTAAAAGCCAACGATAGGAAACAATAGTAAACATTCGACTACCAACGAGAATGGTAAAAAGCTGATTGGATTTGCTGTGGAAAGAAACTTGAGAGTGATGTCAACATAGTTTCAACGCATGGATACATGGATGTCTGCGTACGGTAGAACTTGTAATCAAATCTATCACGTTTTGAAAGAATCTAGAAACTGAAGATCTATCTATCTGACTTTAGTCAGATTTAAAATGAGACAAATAAAACCCACGAGACAACAGAGAACAAAAGGGACTAATAGGAAATGTAATTGGGAATTGGACACTAGAATTGAATAGTCTTTCTAAAATACAAGAAATTGAAGAAAGGTGGAAGAGTTTGAAGAAGGCAATATTAGAAGCACCAAAAATGAGTGTAAAAAAGCAGTTGAGAGAAAATATTAAGTTAGGTTACAAAAATATCCAAATTTACTAGTGAAAATAAAGCAGTTTATAAGAGAAGCAAAGAAATTATGCAAAAATAGATGAAGAAAACGGCTAGATAAGAATTGCAAAAAGAAAAATTTTATTGTTAATGAATTACAAAATTTTTAAAAAAGAAAAGAGGCTACAAAAGCAAAGTCTGCGAAGAAAATTATACAATCTTATAAAAGAAGTCTGGGATGAAGAAATTATGCCCATGGAATGGTTAAATGCGCTGTTATGTCCAATTTAGAAAAAAGAGACAGAATGCATTGCTAGAATTATAAAATAAAATAAAAAATAAATTAAACGTAAAAGCAGAGAAATTTACAGACGACTATCAATATGAATTCCGGTGGTATAGATCAGTTAATGAGCAAATTTTTGTAATAAAGCACGTAATAGCTAACAGTTACAAACGCAATTTACCATTGCACATGATTTTCATTGATTATAAACAACCATACGATTCAATAAACAGGAAACAATTATTTGGGGCAATGGAAATACTTGAAATACCAGCAAAGCTCATAAGGCTAACAACAATGAGTTCGTGGACTCTAAGACTCTTTAACCACATCAGTGTATAGAATAATCAGATGATTTGGTATTGATCTCAAGAATGAAGAAAAGGCTACAAGAATTACCACTAAAGCTGGAGGAAAGCTCGAAACAAGTTTGAATTGCTTTTTAATGAAGAAAAGATTAATTATATGGGAGTTAAATGTTCTGATCTGAAGAGCAGATCTGATACTTGCAATTTAAAAATTAAAACCTTAAAAGGTGGGAAATATAAATTTGTTGATCTATATGAATTTAACTATTTGGGGGCGATAGCAATAAAGAGGGGTAGGAATAATACGAAGTGTACAAATCGCCCAACAAATAAAACAGTGGAAAGCAATGAATGCAAGAATATTAAATGTGGACCTAAATATGCAAGAAGAAATAACCATAATACAGATCTATGCCTCCACAAATGAGAAGCGAGAGGTATTCTACGAAAAACTTCAAATACAAGTAGATAAAGGTAGAGAAAGAAGCAGGCACCGACAAATAAATGGGGACTGAAATGTCACGACAGGAAATAGACAGGATAGAGAACACGAACCAATAGGTAAGGAGAAACTGTCCTTAACAATAACGCAAGAAGAAACATAAAATTACTTTTGAGGCGGCAGGAAAAAGCAAAAAGCATTAACGACTATATAACATGCAACAGAGAAGCGAATTGCGCCATAATAGATATAAAAGTAGCAAGGGGTGCAAAACTCTATACATACTGCTAATAATACAAAAAGAAGCAGTCCAAAGAGCAAAACAAGAAACCTAGGAAAAATGCGGAAGAGAACTCGAGATAAAATTCAACGAGGATAATGAAAGAGAGTTTTGGAAAGTCATCAAGAACTAAGAAGGAAATATGAAAGGCAGGTATAAACATAAGAATTTATGAGGGCATCGTGGAAACAGAAGAAGACAGAATCCTAGAGATATAGAGATAGTATTAAAAAAAATAATGTCAGGAGTAGAGAAAGAAGAGAAACAGTTCAAGAAGAAGAATAAGAAAAAACATAGAAATAGAAGAGGTGACCATATGAAATTAGGAAAAGCAGGAAATAGAGATGCCATTAACAAAGTACGCTGGAGAAAGAGTACTAAAATAAACAAAAGATATATGTCAACAAGCCTAGAAAGGAGAAAAATTCCAGATGACTGGGAAGAAAATATAATAATACCCCTACATAAGAAAGGAGATACAAATGATTGCAACAATTACAGGGCAATATGCATTTCCTCTATAGCACAGAAAATACATTTAAGAATCCTAGAAAGAAGATTAGGAGAAGAAGCGGAAGAAAAACTATGTGAAGAATAAGCCTCTTACAAACCACAAAGACAAACGTAAGACCATATTTTTGTACTAACTGTAAATATGGTTATAAAAACAAAATTAAAAAGGGAAAATCCAATGTTTCTGGTGTTTGTAGATCTAAACTCAGCTTTCCACATGGTGCCCAAACAAACAATATGGAATGCATTAACCGAACTAGGAGTAACATGCCAGCTACAACAAGCCATAAAAAGAGTATACGCTAAAGCAAAAGGAAGAGTGCACATTCAAAGAAAGGAATCATAAAGTTTTGAAACAGAAAAAGGGATTAAACAAGGCGATTCAATGAGTCTTCTACTGTTTCTAATAACAACGAATCAGATTATTCGGAAAGCAAAAGAACCACGATTCAATGTGAAAGTAGGAAATTGGGTTTTAGAGCCGATATTATATATCTTATATATGCAGATCGTATGCAGATCATATTCATCTAGAAACCCACAACAAGCAATAGACAAATGGAAAAAAGCTACCGAAAGAAGAGAAGTAAAAGTAAGAAAATAGTAAAATTATGAAAACCTTGAAAAATAATACAAACGTAAACACAAGAATTATATGTAACGGGGAAGAGCCTGAATGGGCCAACAACTATAAATATTTAGAAACGATAATAAACAAAACTAGAACGACGGAACAAGAGATTTTAAACAGAAGAGACAAAGCAAGTAAAATAAATTATGCGATAAATAAATCAATAATAATGAAAAAGAAAGTAAGCGCACAAATACAGCTTAGAGTGTATAATAGCATATATAAACCAGTATTAGCATATGAAGCTGAAAACTGGAAAATAGAAGACAAAACTAGAAGTAAAATAACGGCGAATGAAATAGAATTTCTAAGAAAATTCGGGGGAACAAAAAAAACGTATACGAAATACAGTAACTAGAGAAGAACTAGGTCAAGAATCGCTAGTGCAAGAAGTGAAGAGAAAAACAAGTTCAGTGCGTACATAGTTAGGATGTCAAAAAATAGAGATCCAATACAAATATTGGAAGCAAGACCAGAGGGAACAAGAAGCAAAGCAAAACCAAGAAAAAACGGAGAGAAAAACAATTAAAAGAAATAAAAAGAATGGCAGCCAACCGGGACAATTTTCGGAAGTGGATAAAGGGCCCATCGCTCTAGGCTATAAGGAGAAAGGAAAAGAAGAAGAAGCAACAAATGAAGGAGGTGATAATGCAGAAGCGAGTGCGTGCCTAATTAAAGCAAATAAAAGTGCGAGCGGATTTTTGAAGTTGTTCAGATCTAACTGGTGAAAAATCTATGGGAACTAATAAATAAGAAGAACGTAACGTAGCCAATGAAAGCCAACATAATTAAGTGGTTAGGCCACGTTGAGAGATTATAGGATAAGTATCCCCCCAAAACTAATAATAAACCACAAGATAAATGGCAAAAAAGAAAAGGACAGCCCAAATGCAGATGGCTAGAAACAGTAAAAGTTAAAAGCTAGGAAAAATGGCTATAGATAAAAAGAAATGGAAAACAATAACCAAGCAAGCCTTAGACCTTTAAGGCCTGTTTGAGTTTTTTATATTTATATTTATCTAATCACTAGTTAGGTTACACAACAAGGATGAAGACTCTTCGTTGTGGAAATTTTTGGTATTACTTTATTGGATAGAGTTGACTGTAGCTTTTTCTTATGCAACATAGGTCCTATCCACCTGCATATGGTATCTTCTGTTCCATCTTTTTTTATTGCGGCTAAAAGTTCTGATAAGAAGCTGCCACAGTGTTAATAAAAATTGTTAATGCTATTTCTTGGTAGTTATGAAATTTTTATGCTCCTTACAAAGCGACAAAGGAAAACCTCAGATGACTTTTCTGATTATTGGCTGTGAGTTTTTCCAATATGTCTATCAATCAGTCTTTTCATTAATTTTATCTTGAAAAAAGATAAGTTGGTAGATTGATATTCCTTTGCCTGGAAGGAATCTCTTCCAGGTTTAAGAATAATGATTTTCAAGCAGAGGAAGCTATGATTACTCCTGGAAAAATTTCTTAACTTAAGATCATCAACCTTCTTCAAAGAAACTGTGCTAATAAAGAAATATTCGATTTGTGGCATGATATTCCTGTTTTTATCGCTGCAATGAGCGCATGAGAATAATGTTGTCGGATAAGGTCAACTCTGCTAGAGCTTTGGCATAGTAACAAATGAGTTAAGTACTCTGGTGATCATCTCAGAAAGCACTAGGAGTTTATCTTTATTATCTATTTAAAAAAATTTACAAAACCTACCTTTCCCAACCATTTTAGCAAAAAAAGTGAGGAAAGCGGCACCAGCCTTCTATCAACTCTGTATTGGAAAGGAGAAGAGCTTTCACCTCCAAGAGGAGTACTAAGTGCATGCTGTGAGCTTTGCACTCCTCAAAACCTGCAAAAGTATAAAAGGCTAGTTTTCGAAGATTGATTAAGCCTGGTTCGGCTGAGGTATGAGGTCACATAGCCATTGTCGATTTAATCTTCTTGGTGAGACTGATTCTTGGGCTAGCTGATGTATGAGATTATTTTCGTGTCCCAAAAAGTGTAGTGGTCAGTTTCTCTTCTTCGGATTTCGCTTGATACATATGGAATCTACAGGTCTGATTATTAACGTACCAAGGACCGTTTGCCAATATGCGAAGCGTCTTCAATTGGAAACGCTGCAAGATTTTAGTGTTGGGCGGTTTTGTGTAACCCCACAGTTGAATGTCGAAAGTCCAAATTGGCTTTAATATGGCTTTATACAGGATAAGTTTATTTTCTAGGGATAACTGTGATCGCCTTCCAATTAGCCAGCTCATTTCTTTAACTTTGAGGTCCAGACTGCTTTTTGCCTTTAAGTGAGCCATCCAGGTGAATCTCTGGTCAAGGTAAATTTCTAAATATTTGACTTCTGACTTTACTGGTATAAGTGTGTTGTTAATTGTGACTTGTGGGCATGCACTTAGCTTGTTGGTAAAGGCGACTTTGGTAGTTATTTACAGAAATTCTCCACTTGCTGTACCAATTTTAGAGAGGTCGAGGTAACTCTGAAAGTTTTGAGTTATCTCTAAAGATACGTTACTGAAGACAGCTGTATCGTCAACAAAAGCAGCGATCTCCGTGTTGGCTGTAGTTGGAGCATCTGAAGTAAACTAAGTACAATAGGGGACCCAGCACGCTTCCTTGCGGTACTCTAGCAGAGATATGCTGATAATTTGAGAATGAGTTGTTTATTCTGACTTGGAAGTTTCTGTCACACAGGTAAGATTTCAGTAAAAGATAAATTTGGGTTGAGAAGACTGACTTGATTTTTTATAGTTCACTCTATCAAAGGAAGACTGCGATGCAAAATGCCTTGGTTTCCAGTGATTCCACGGTTTTTGTAACAATCCTGTCAGTTTGTTGTACTGTCGAGTGTCGCTTTGGAAAACCAAAGAGATGTGCTAGTATAATTTGGTATAGGCCAACAGTCTCTTTTATTCTTTTTAAGAGCAGTTTTTCAAACATTTTTGACATAAGAGAAAGAAGGCTTGTAGATCGGTATGACGTTGGTTCTGTTGGTAGTTTGCCAGGCTTGGCTATCATTATGATTACAGCGTATTTCCATTGAAGGGGACATTAACAAAGCCATAACATGCTGTTGTAGATGGTAGTAAGCAGTACTAATGTTATTCAACGTAAAGTTTGTCCTGTTATAAGATCACAACCAGGAGATTTATGGACATTGATATAGATGATTCTATTCTTTTTTGATTATTATTTGCACCTTGCTATTCCAAGGTCAGTCTTGGCCTGAGGCTTTTCTTGGGCAGTGCTGTCATCTCACGGTCCAATATTTTGAAGCGCATTCAGCTTCAACACAAAAATAGTGAAAGGTGGTAGGAAACCATCATTTACCTGAGTAGAGAAACTTGCAACTGTGATAATAGGCTGTGTATCAAATAAAAATTTAGCGTAGTTACATTTAAGCGCTAACTAGTAATGATGTCAAATAAAAGTTAACATTTTCAGTCAACTTAAAGAAGAACACAATCTTTTACAACAAGCAGTAGTTGGAGGACTGTAGACGCGTCATCAATCTTGGTCTAATACATTTTTTAGTCCAATGAAAAGTAAACTGTAAAATAACCATTGGACTTTATACCTTTAGAACATCCATGTAAAAAAATAAGAAGCATTAATTCCGGAGTGAGAAGCATCGTCAATTTAAGAAAGAGGGGAAAAAAGGAAACGAATTAAATCCGAATCAGACAGTTCTTGTAGTCCTGACCAACCATTTAAAGATTAATGTAATTTTCTTAACAAAAGATGGCGCCACAACCAATGAAGTAGATTTTGTTAGCAACGAATAAGGAATTCAAAATAAGCAGTTGGCCTTCGTAGAAGAGTAATGCACGCAAACCGGTATTAAATCCCGTCAATTTAGTTTCTTTTATGTTCGGTTAAAAATAAAAAAAGTTTCTTTAAAATGCTGCATTGATTCGCTATGTGATGTGTATTATTTCAAATCGATGACCTTCCACCTCGGGAACGTCACTAGTTTTATCTCTATTTGTGGTTTCTTGAAATAATTTTTCTTATCTGTGCCATTATGGTACTACCATGATACTTCGCCTTAATTTTGTGGTACCTATCACGACTTGAACGCGTTCATCTCTTATAAACAAACTGAGGGATTTTTGAGCTTCTGCTTTTACGTCAGAGTAGTTCGAAATTCCCAGTTCCTATCAAACTCTCGCTGCGCTCTGAGGTAGACTCGATCATGTTGCGGTGTTCTGTACTGGTCCTCTGCGTGCTGGTCCAAGTACGAGCAGGTAACCCTCGAGTCCGATTCGTAATCAGCTTCTGCGACGGTCTTCTCTTCCCTTAGAGAGCTGCCGCACCCCGAACAGAGAACTGGGAGAATGCCTGCCGCTCTTCAAGTGCATCCCGCTGCTCAGCAGCCTGCAGAAGCAGACCGACAGCGTCTTGAAGTTCTTCGAGGAGTCGAAGTGCCCGGACTCGGACCTGGTCTGCTGCGGGACTCTGGGGGACTACTTCGACAACACGGTCCTGTCCAACAAGGCGTTCTGCGGGCTGCAGCACAGCGACGACCGCTTCCAGACCGGCAGCAAGCATGCCCACATAGATGAGTTCCCGTGGTTGGCGAGCTTGATATATAGGAACGCGTCCGACGCCGAGAACACCGTGACGACCTGTAGCGGCGTCTTGATCAACTTCGAATTACGTTCCTCACCGCCGCTCAGTGCTTGTCTATACCTAACCTTGAGCTGTGAGTATGGCGCGTTATTTCTTCATATGTTAAAGGTTATTAACCAATAGTGTCCTTCGTGCATAATTTCAACTCATACATATATTAAAAAAATAGACATCAATGATTTTTGAGTAATACTTGCAAAATATTCATAGTCATTCCATAAGTTTATCATTTATCATTAAATAGGACTGTTAGTTTGGTTGCATATTCTTTAATCACCTCTACAAAAATTTAAAAATTATGAACACCATCAACCACATGCTTCAAGCATTTTAAATTAAATTAAAATTATTTGTTATTAAAATAATTGGATGGTCATATTTTTTGGGCAACGCATCACTAAGGCGAGTCTTTAAACACTTAGGAGCAAAAGTTGCTCCCAATGAAGGTTTCCGTTGAAAATACATTGCTAATGTGTTTTCTATGGCCATAGACAACATTGCTTTTGGTAGATTTGCCAAAAAAAGGTTGACAACGCTGTCTATGGTCATAGATAATATATTACGAAAATTTTTCGCTGAAAACCTAACCTAACCTAACCATACAATGTTGTAACTAACCTTTCATTGTCGAAGACAACAAAAACCTAACCTAACCTGATCTATCCTAATCATTTTCCGAGTCTTGGTTTTTGTGTACTACGTCTTCATTTGGGTTTGACATCAAATGATTAGATCAGTGTGAGGCTTGCAGAAATGCCCTACCCAGTAAATCCCATATCTCTAATCGAACTGCCTTGAGATGTCTTCATTTGGAGTTACTGCCAGATTTATTTTATATTATCTCTTATGTGTTGCCATTTAGAAAACTTCAGTAGTGTATTCTGCAGTATATGCATGCTTCTCACTCCGTTTTTCTATTTTTTCTAGTAGGATCTAAAGTGTTCCTGACTACTTTTCTGTTTGGGTTAGTCTATCTTGTCACTTTTTAGTTTTATTTTTTGTTGGCTTTATATATTTCGATTTTTTCTTCCGTTGGAGTTTGTATTCCTGCAATTTCTCGTACTGGTTCATTGGATGTGGTTTTGTTCGCACTAGTTGTCTAAACCGCAAGTTCTCTTTGTTATTTTTGTAGAATAGAAGATTATTTAGTAGGCCACCGAACTGTATACTATAACTATAGCTAATTGAAGGTGAAGTTTTTCTGTTACCCTTTTTATATTATGTATTGCCGTCTTTGCACGATTTTTTAGCGATTTTTTTATTTTAGCTCTTGGTAGACTTGGCTTTTGATAGACTTATTTTTAAAATTCTGTTACAATAAATATTCTAAAGTAGTGGCCCAAAGATCGATCCTTGCGAAACTCCACATGCAATATCATATTGTTGCTCTCTTCTTCAATTAGGATTCTATTTTGTAGGCAACTACGTATTAGGTTTATGAAATATTTAGTAATTTTTCTTGTTGGCCAACTTGCGCTATTAAAAGTATTTTTAATATAATAAGAATGCAATAGTCTCTGTTTTATGTCGTTTAGTTTATTTTTGATAACTAGCATGGTTCTGTTGTTGACATACCGGATTTAAAGCCATATTTCCTACACGGTATGTCTCCCCTTTCTTTAATTTCGTTAATTAGTTTATTGTATATCTGGCTGATCGCCAGAGTGGTCTAAGCAGATGAGGCGCGGACAGACCCAGGTTCCATTCCCGAAGCTCTCTGATGCCTGTCGGGTGGCCTACTCAGTCACTAAAATTAATTGGGTACCTGCGCTGCTCGAGCAAGGGGTAATAATGGTGGTCGTCTAAAGCGCGATACTTGCCACATTGCCCCGCATCAGAGATGGTGCGCGACGACCGGGCAGTAAAGTCGGGCATGTGAGAGCCTTAACCTCTCAGTTTGCAAGCCGTGCTTCCACGCGGGACGCTAGAGCTTTAAAATTATTATTATTATCTTTTACTATAAACTTTCTCCATTCCTTTCTGTCCTGTGCTAATCTCGTTGTTTCTGCTCTTTTTCCTATTGTGTTATCCCATGTTTTCTTTGGTCGCTTCTATTTTTCTTTCAAGGAGTTTTGCTTTCTCATACTCTTCTACCGGTACTGGCCCATTTATCATTTTTAAGTGTCCCCACCATCCCAGTTGTTTTTGTTCTACATATTCTTCTATTGACTCCATATTAAGTTCTGCTCTAATTTGATCATTTATAATTATTAACAATTTTGTTATTCCTTTAACTCGACGCAGATCGGCCGCCCCGAATTTACTCCTACTTTTTCTTGTAAGGACCCATATTTAGCATCCCTATAACAGGATAGAAGCATATATTGTTTTTTATTTCGTCTGTACGGATACCTCTTTTTTATTTATAAGACTCTTGCTCTATTTACCTTTTCTATCTGATTATTTAATTCATTTTCTTGTCTTCCTGTATGATGTATTGTTATTTCTAAATATTGGAAGCTATCCACTTGTTCAATTAATTCGCCTTCGATTTTATTTCTATTTTGCGATATAACCAAAATTTTAATTTGTATTCTTTTTTCTTTTAATACTTTGTTCTATATTTTAACGTTTTCCCTAGTTCTTTCTCATTTCCAGCTAAGATTGCCACATCATCCGCGAAGGCACAATCTGCAATGTTTATTACTACCCTACGACAATCGCTTGATTCTTCAGTGTGTTTTTCTAATTATTTCGTCCATATAAGTAATAAATAATAGCAGGGTTAAACTTTCCCCTTGCCTTATTCCCTCTTTCGTTATGAATTCCTCCGATTTTTACTTATTATACAATTTCTCGTTTCTCTATACACGTACTTCATTACTCTAATTAATCTCGTATTAACCTTCTTCTTTATTAAATATTTCCTAACTCGGTACTTTGCCACACGCTTTCTCATGTATAAAAAAACTGCCCTGTTTGTTGCTAAAGTCCTTTTGATAATTTCTTCTAGTATAAATACATCGTCGAGGGTGCTTCTATTTCTCCAAAATCCACTTTGAGTTTCTGTTAGCAATTGTTCGATTTGATTTCTTAGTTTTTCTTCATCATTTAAGTTGTAATTTTAACGCCACCTGGCGCTTTACTGTTCTTTAAATGTTTTATAGCATTTTTAGTTCGTTTTCTTCGTTTTATTCCCTTTGCTCCCTTTCTTCATTTCTGTTGTGGACCCTATAATTTTTCTCCTGTTTCTATCTTTCCATAATTTCTATTTCTTTTATATTCTTTCTGATTCATTTTTGATTGCAATAATATTCACTTTTTTATTGTTTCTAATATTTCTCAAGACGCTATAGAACAACTTTTGATTACTCATACTTTATCTTATTGCCAAAGTCTTCCCACTGCTTCTGTTTCGATTGTTTAACTAAGTTTTTTACTTTTATTCTTTGTTCTTTGCATGCATAATTCATTAATTCTATCTGCTTTCTTACTTAAATATTCTTTCCATCTCTGCTTTTTAATTTCCATTTGTTTAATTTTCTCTGTCCGCCATGCTGTTTGTTTTTTATATTTGTTTTGTTTACTTGCGCCGCATGTAATCTGTGCTGACTCTATAATTCTTAATTTAAATATTTTCCACGATATCAGTACTACTTCTTATTTCTTATGAGTTGTCAAGTCTTTTGCTCATTTTTTCTTTGTAGGTACACGCTACTGTTTTATTTTTTAGTTTGTACGCTTTTATCACCTCATTTTTTTGGTGGCTCTTATCTCTTACACGTCTATACAGTCTTAAGACTGCAGCGGTGCAGGCTCACGTGAGACATCGACGGTACGTGGACTGGATTTCGATCGATGCTTGCAATTGATGATGTGTCGACCCTGGGCCTAATGAGGTCAGCGTGGGCATTGCCACGTACATTTGCATGGCTTATATAGCAAGGAAAATCAATTGCAGCCATGTGGGTTTCTAATGAAGCTGAGATATTAAAGTCGCATTGACGTGGGATCTAGTAGCTTGGCGAGTATTTCTTGCACTCAGGTCACGTCGGGGTCATCAATTTGACAAGGTCGTCGCACTTGTGTATATCAAACGAGACGTCTCAAGAGCTACATTTATTCGCTAAGTTGGAAGTACAATTTTATAGCTGACATTACTGGCGTCCCTTTTGGAGATAAAGGGGAAAGTTAACTATTTTCGGTCGGATACTTTTACCTTCAATCTTTACAAAGGCGACGAGACTTATCAGCCGCCAACGAGTTTCTGGAACAGGCTTACAGATCGTTCGGTATATTGAGGCCTTATAATACATCAAATATTAGTAGACTTGTTACTAAATACTAGATTTTAAATTAAGAGCACGTTTGTGCGGTAACATTCTTCTTTACTAATAATAACATTCATCCATACGCCAAATGAGATGGCAGCCTAATTGTTCGCCCAATGACACTTAATTTCGACTTTCAGCTGTCGTTGTAACCGCTCAATCGTTGAATTGACTTATGGGTGATATGCTGTCAACATGGTGATGTTGTAAAGTGCTGCCCGGTTAACCCGTAGCGGCAATAGTCCAGGTATCAATAGGTATGTCAGCGTAATTCTTCAGACCGCAAAGTACAAGCTCACTCAAGACACTGAGCGTGCTCAGACTGATGCAAACGCTTTTATTTAGAAATGGACTTAAGGTTTATCTTTTATATCTTATAGTTTATCCGATTCCGATGCGAGGCTGTTGCCCGGACCACATTTCCAATTTTCTATTTGGACTAGAAGAAAGTTTATAATCAGACATAAATCAATTGCTTTAGGATTCATTATTCCAGGATGACATTAGTCCTACATAAAATTCTGGCCTAAATAGTCTGTGAAATCTAAACCTTCTCTTCTCAAATATTTGGTAGTTTCTTATTCATTGCTTTTTAATCTTCTTTATAGAGAAAAGGAGACAAGTCTTTTTAAAACCCATTTCTTGATCTTAAACCATTTTATTGACTTCCAACTTAATGGCAGTATATATTGAGTTGCAAAACCATGTTCCTTTGGATATCAAAGTTCAAAGGGAAAACCGACTTAGAAAGGCAAAATATAATTAAACGGGCTAATCACATTTGATGCAACAGGTTTATCTCGCAGAACTTTGCACGCCATTATCCATGAGAGTTTGACGATGCCAAAGGTTCATGAAGAATGAGTGTCCCGCACTCTCGCTTTTAAGCAGAAGCAGAACCGTGTGGAAGTAGGCTAACAATTCCTGTTCTTTGAAAGTTTGCTTGAAGTAGACAAATTATGATTGTAACTGGCTTTAGTAAAGGATGTAGATGGATTGGTTGTCTACTTATGGGACCATTATTAGTATTAGAGCGGTATTGCTAATCACCATGTAAATGGAGATACGGCGCGTTACTTTACCAATAACGATGCGCGGTGGTATGTAAGTTATATACCACTACACCGTTGCTGTTCTGCAGGCTCTTAGGTCCATTGTTACTTCATGTCCTATATACGCTGAATCTTGCGCACAGCAAGTTCTGTTTGACGATCGCTAGAAAAAATAATCGGCTATCTACAAGTGAAGCTGTGCTACACCCAAAAAATGGTTTGCATCAGCTTTACGGAAATTGGTAAAAGTGCACAGACATTAAAGGAATGCTTACTCACTTCATAATAAAATATTAATAGGGCTCTACCCCCGCGTGGAAGCACGGCCTGCGAACTGAGAGGTTAAGGCTCTCATGCGTTCGCTCTCTTTGCCCGGTCGTTGCGCACTATCTCTGGTGCGGGGCGTTGTGGCAAGCACCACGCCTTAGACGATCGCCGTTATTACCTCTGTGAACGCAAGTACTCAGTTATTTTTAGTGACTGAGTAGGCCACCCGCCAGGCATCAGAGAGCACCGGGAATTGAACCCTGGTCCGTCAGCATCGCAGCCGGCCCTCAACCACGGGACCACGCTGGCTTTTAATAAAATATTAGTGAGGGAAAATAAATGATCAAACAAAAAGTCAGACTCGAACATCTTCCTGACGGCAAGCGACGCTTTTCTCTTCCCCTCCCCCGGACTTTCGGGCCTTGAGACGTATTCCAATCTAGAATTTCCTTTCTAACTCTCAACGATGCTGAGGAATTATCTTCCATTACAGAAGCCATTTTTTCTAAATACTGATTAAGACTCAAACTATTCCGTTTTTGACCCAAAATGACCTTGCAAACTCTTTTTGGTGCTACAGTTTCAGAATAATAAAACCCAGAGGTTCTATTGTTAATTGCAACCAGTCCCAACGTGCGACCATGTTCCATAACATTCCTAGAACCCTATGTATATTAAGATGTTTGATGTTACTAAGATTTAGCTTATCCACATATTCTACTTTTGTTATTGTTTTGGTAGCTTTTTCACCATCACCGATGCCTTTTTCCTGTTTTATTAATTGTCCAATTCTTCTTTGGCAAACACCTTCTCGTAAATCTTTAGCGCAACATCCTTATCTTTATCGAATTATTTTGTTCTAAATTTTTTTTGACATGTTAATACATGTTTTTTTACTAGAACTGTATAATTTGACTTTTCTTTATAATTTCCGATTTGCTCTTCTAGCTTTGCAGTTAAATAATATTTTCATTGTATCTATTTTTGGCGCTTAAGACATTTTGGGTTTGCTTTTTAATTGTAATTGCTCCCTCTGTTGATCGAAACAAAATCCATAACATTCTTTCTTTTTGGTCCTACACTGAGTAAACTGCAACTCTTTCGTTGTAGGATAGGCGTTCGACTGGGAGAATACAACACTACCTCGTTAGTCGATTGCGTAGTAGCGATCGACAACCTTGTAGACTGCAGTCAGTACGAAGACTTTGCGATCGTACAGAAAATTGTCCACGAGAAATTTGATCCGAAGACAGGTGCCCACGACATTGCTCTTTTGAAGATCAATTTCACAATAACGGAGTTTTCAGGTACCATGCCTTTTTTTAAACTTTGAGAAGTATTTTTCAAATATTTAATTGCAGATTTTATTAGACCAATATGCCTGCCAACGACCGGCACAAAGATGGCCGCGGTGGGAAACATCCTCTTCAGCTCCGGCTGGGGCAGCCGACGGTACAACGCGAAGGAGTCTGTGCTGAAGAAGAGGATTTTCACAAAACTGATATCAGACGAGGAATGCCAAGAGAAGTTTAAGGGGAGCAAGCGCAAGGTCACCGAAGACCACGTATGCACCATAGACTTGGCCAACAACACCGAGTTCTCCTGCACGGGAGACGCCGGCGCTCCCGTCATGTTTCAGTCGCGCTTTCAGTGGCACGTGGAGGGGATTTCCTCCTGGGGGGTGAAATGCGGGGGAACCGCGCCCGAGGTCGGCACCAGAGTGTCCAACTACTTGATCTGGATATGGCATAACATAAAGTCGTCTATTCTCGTGTAAACCTAATATTTTATCTTAACACATATAATAACATTTAATAACATAAAAGTTTTTATTTAGTCATAACTACGGAGCTAGGCCGGAAACAAGTGTTTGTAAGGAAACTTGGACAAGAAGTGGTTGGCGTAGCCGCGAAATATGATCCCAAAGGCTTCGTTGTACTCGCCCTTTATATCTTCGAACAAGTCCTTCCAGTTTTGGTTCATCACGTTGTTCATTTCGCTCCCCAGCTGTTCGTTCCCGTTGAACAAGTTTTCGAAATTGAAATGCATCATACTCGGCTCGATGGTCACTATGTACTCCTTCACGTTCAAATACGTTTTTCCCTTGATTGTCACTTTCTCTCCAATAATCATAGTAGTACCTTTCGCATTCTCTAAAACAATTAGTAGTTCCGCTAAGTGAAATTGAGATTTTTTTCACTACCTAATATTGTAGTTGCATTCCCTCCCTTGTATTGGAAGCATCAACATACGCCCAGTTAGGCTGTACCTTGATCGCATTTGCAACTTGGGGGTGAATGTCTCCAGATACACTCGAAATCCGTCGGTAGTTGAGGCGCTGTAACAAAATATGTAAGCAGGGTTTGAATCAGCCATCAACCCTAAAGCTTTTACTTAACGTTAAACATTTTCATGTCCGATAAACCAGATAAATAGATGTCCTTGAGGTTTTGGTCCACATGGACCGGGCCCGTCCCTTGTCCTATGATCATGTTTGGTACATACAGGGGGTCCATTGGTGGGATGTTTAAGCTTGGAATACCTAGCAAAAATATTGTGGGGCAACATAAAATAAAATTTTTGTAATTCATGCAACTCGGGAAATTATGTCTAACAATGGGGCTCCTTGGCGTTACTGAGGTATTTAATGAAAGCAAATGTTTCCAAAATCAACTGCTTAAACATCATAGATCATTCAAGTCTTTATATTCGCCCTTTTATGTCTTTGTCGGAGTTTTTATTGACTCAAAAAATATCAAACAAATAATTTTGTTCTTTTGTGTTTTGGTTTTAAAATCCCGCTCCTATTTTCTGATTGGACCGAGCGAAATATATAAATTTGCCTATGTACGCTAAAGGCAGACCGATATATTTCGCTCGAGCCTATCAGGAAAGAGAGCGGGGATCTACTCGAAGTAACGCCTTCTTTGGGTGGGGTTTTCCTGACCTTGTCGATATTTGATGCAGCCCTCCCATACTTTTGTGGCGCTCTTGTGTTAAAATAGTAGTTGGGCCAAAAGGTTCAAATTCCTACAGTTTGCTCTCAACAAAGAACTACCATTAAGAATTTGAGAAAAACACCTGAAGATAAGGTACAAATCGAAATACAGAAAAATTAAAAATTGAACGAGATACTTCTACGCTAGCGCGGTGTCTTTTGGAGTCTACGCTACAAAACTCGTAGTCTACCTTTGGTGATGGTCTGTATTAAAGTCTGACACCATCAAATGTACGTCTTATCAACTTAACCGTCTTTCCCTCCTCTCTTTGACCAACAATTTTAGACTGCTTTATCTTCCACGATGAGACCCCAAATATAGTACAAATTGACTAGTAGACTAACTGCAAAGGTTAAGTTAAAACCAACTTTATTTATTGCGTTGTCTACCAAGATTTTATTTTTGTACTCTACGATAAACAAAACCATCGTTATCCTGCAAACTTTTAAACGATTTTTCTTCACTGAACTTAGCAAAATTCAATATTGCCTACGTTTTGCCAAGTTCAGATGTAAGAGTTTCAGTTTTCAGTTATTTAAAACTAGTGAATGTAAATATTAAAAGAAACTCAAACTGTTGAATGATGTAATTTCAAAATATAAGTATCCAAATATGAGAAAAGACTATTGAAATAAAGTTTAGAATATGCTAAACCCCATACAAATTAATTCAAAAGAGAACAAAATGCTGTAGTCAGGAAGACCTAATTTAGAAACTTAACGAAACAAGAAGTCACTGCTGTATAACAAAAAATGAGGTAAGTATGTTAAGACTTCCAGAAACACTTTATGGTCTCATTCGAAAAAGCTCACCAAGCTGGGTTTCTAAAGCAGAGAATCATACAGAAAAATTGACTTAAAAAGATACCAAAGAAAGCAGTAAAAATTGTAGAAAAAATCAAGTTATCTTTCTCACTTTCATCCACATTACTTTTGCCATCAGAACACTTCAATAGTATGCTGACCCAAAATCTTTGACGAAGAGCGACTGCTAACTAACAAAGTATCTAACTTAAGATGTGCGCAATAATTTTGGTAATTCGTCCTCACCACGTTTACTTGAGTATAACAATGACGCCTATCAATTTTAACCATCAACAAATTAGAATATATGTTTGCGTAAAACTGCAGCACCGGGACTTTTCAGATGACGTTTCCCTTCTGGTAAACTATAGACTTATTCTCACTTTTACCACATTACTTTTGCCACCAGGCCCCTCAATGGTATGCTGGCCCAAAATCTCCAGTGATGAAGAGCGGGTGATAAATACCAAAGTACCATTGGTGTGTTCCCAGCTTAAGATGTACAGGACCATTTTGTCAATTGGTCACCAGCTTTACTTGAGTCGAACTAGGACGCCTATTGGGCGTAATCCTCTATAAATCAGAAGAGTTTTCAAGATATTTTGGGTAAAACTGGAATGATGAACAATTCAAATTTGGAAATAGATTTTTTATACGTTGCCACCGTTTGCAAGACCAAGAAAATGGTTGGGACGGCATTTATCGAATGGGATCACACATAATGACAGTAAACCATAAAAGCATCTTAGCAGATTAGAAAAACTACAGTTCCATTGCAATAAATTTCACTCATCAACCACGCCTTTGACATCTTTTCTGTTCGGAAATCAAATTTCCTCTTTATGGTCCTTCTCCTGTTGCATAAAACTCACCATTTTTCAGATTGAGGCAAGCCGTCTTGAAAGCGCCCTCCAGGCACTTGTTGAAGTCGGCGCTGTCAGGCTTACACGTTTTGAAATTATCAGCTGAAACAATATTATGGACGCCACATCACGCTGCAGACTTTAGTTCACTTACGTAGCCTCTCAGTTAGGCCATATTGCACTAGAATCGCAAAAAGCAACCCCAAAGCTCGCTCTACGCCTTTGAGCATTTTGCTAGCATTCATATGTTACGTGAAACCGTTCAAGGCGTCGGATTAAAAATATCTGCCTCGGGTAATATTTATATGGCGTTTTAACATTGAAAAGCATGTAGAATAAGTGAACGTACGTGTAAGGCACTCTTTTTATCGATACGCGCAAATGTTGTTCATTAGAGCAACAACGTAACGTAACAGCACACCTTTCACGGAATTAATCACGCCGTCATAGACAACCTTAGTCGGGTTATTAATAGAAGGATTTTTATCATCTTTGAAGTACATAATTTAACATAAGGTAGAAATTATGATGCCTATAGGCGTGATTTACCCGAAATCTTATATCAGTGGAAGATCTCAGTTTTGACTTCCAGTCGTTGAATATACCATTCTACGGTCTGAATTATATCTAAAAAACCTCAAATTATTGAAAATTGCAATAGCTGGTGCACTGAAGCTTCTTATCAATTTTTGACCAACGATGAACAAGTTCTTTACCAATTCCCAATTCAAGTCATTTGGTATTTCTTGCACCTTACAATCAGTTTGATATTTAAACTATCCCTAGAAGAGTAGAGTTAGGATAATCAATCATGGTCAAAGGTTCTCTGAGATAAATTAATTCCCAAAAACATCCACAATACACCTTGCAATGAATGTGGTGTTTTTGAAAAAAGTTAGTACAATTATTCATGGTCCAACTTATTGCCCTCAAATAAATGATTCCCAAAAGCATTGGCTTGGAAAGCAATTTTTTTAGAATGGAAAAGAAAAACGTTTATCAGGAGATTGGAAAAATGTGAAACAATTATACTGACACTTTTAAAGTGGAACATTCCGGTGTCGATAGCCCTAAGTGTAGGAAATGCATAGTCAATCATAAGGCTAGAGAAATAAACTTACTACCGAGTGTTTGGATTTAACTTTCTGACGAAACGAGTCGTCGCTTTTCTTTACAAAAGTTTAATGTGCCAAATAAAGACACGTAGAGAATGAAGTTTATTCGCGACGTTCGTGTGGTGATCAGGTTTTGAAATGTTCCTCTGCTTCCTTTGAAGAATAACATTTTTTCTACAGAAATCTTTAATGCCCTTTTCTCGAAAAAGGTACTCAGAAGTTTCTTTCTTCATCTAAGTTCAAGTTTGTTTCTTTTTCTTCTTATAACTTTCTCTATATTTGTATCACTAGTATTAAAAGTATCAGTTTTTTTCTTAACAAGATGATACAAAGACGTTCCCCCGATGTGAAAAATAGACTTTATTTACTATCTCTATTTGTCCTTCTTTATATAATTTTGATAGGAGTAACCCAAAAAAATTATTACCACTATTTCGACTTGTTTGTTATTTATTTTTTTACTTAGTTATATCCTTCTCCTACTTTGTGTTCTATTTTTATGTACTTTGATATTTTATGTTTCTTTCTATTTTTTGTATTGTTTTTATTTACCAATGTATGCTCTTTCTCCTCGTATTCTTTCTTTTTTTCTTTCTGTTTTGATCTCCAACCGTTTTTGGGTTTCTTTTGTCACCTTTACCATTTCTATAACTGTAACTTTTCATCTCTTTTTTCTCAAAATACCTTTTACGTTATGTGTTAGTTGCAATACCCTCTATTCTTTAATATTGCTTGCTATCTGATACCCACTCTGTAAGTATTATTTCCTTTTTAGTTTTTCTTGTTGATTCTTGTGGTGCCATTTTTAAATTCATCTATTATTACGTTTTTATGTGCGTTTTTACTATTTTCAAGTATTAGTTTGCTTCTGTACTTTCTAGTAATATATTAGGTGATATATATTGCAATTTATTATATTTGTTATGTGTGACTGTTCTTAACACACTTAATTATTTTCATTATTTCTTCCACTCTGCGTCGTGCCCATTATATTTTAACCATTTGTCTTATTACTACTTCTTAGTTGGTCTTAGAATTTCGTTTCCACTATGCACGATATCAAAGACATCGATCTTACCGAGTTTACTGCAGTTGTGATATGATTGTCCAAAGTTGTTGGTAAAGGTGATACATAAACTGTTTCGCAAAAAGTCGCAAAGTGGGGATTAGATTTAGAAAGCCAGGATATAATATAAGTGCCAAGTCTTCATTCTCCATGCTACCTATGCATCTTCGAAAATAATGTTTCCCGAGTCTTTATTCGTTTGAGAAAGAAGCTAGTTTTACAACATTACAAGATATATTACCATAAAAAAGAAGTTCTCGATACGACACAGAACACATTAACTTTCAGAAAGTTTCTCCCCTGTGTCAATTCGCTTTTTCATTTAGGTGCGACGTCAACTTGTTACTAAAAATTAAACTCGACAGAGAAGAGCCATCATCCATGTTTTGACCACACGCTTTAACTTGTCGTTTGCGTGGAGAGGCTATACCAGTTATAAGCGGTATGATTTGAATATTAAACGACGACTAAACACAAACCGTTGTTTATGACAATCCAAGTTCTCTACTCACTCGATGCTTTGACCTCCTTGGACTACGCTCTAAACTCACTCGAATTCACCCCACAGTCTCCTGTGATACACTCAGTCGGTCCTAATTGGGATATCTCCATTTCTAGTAAAAGTTTTTTTCTCCTCTTCAGATTCTGCCTGTCTGTCCCCGGGATTTTTAATTACTCATACCCAATCACTATATTCAAAAAATTTGGTTCAATATGTAATTGCCCAAATATAATATGTGTGGTCGTTTCACTACAATTATACTAATTATACATAACGGTTTCTGGTGTCTTATTGGGAAGTGTGTAGTTTCGGTTACCATTATATTCCTTAAACAGGTGTTCTTGAACAACTATGTGACCTGTAATAGCTCTATGATGTTTGTTACTTAAGAATGGTAGTTCTGCTATTTTCGTCTTAATGGGTATTTATAAATTTCGTGCTATGATTATATCTTGGTCTATTAATCTAGTAATATAATGTTGATTACAAATCCAATCCTCAAATATATTGATGAATTGTGCTTCTTGTCACCCCAGAGCTGGTTTGTCGCCTGGGTGTCAGATAGAATATATAAGAGTTTACTTCTGTACACCCTTCTATTATTATCTTGAGTATAATGTAGTATGGTGTAGTATGGCTAACCATTCTTTGGTCTCATTATCATAAAATCGTAATCCGTTACTTATCTGAGGTTTTGAGTCACCTACGTTACAGACTTGGGTTTTTCCCACTGTTTTCTATCTCGTATTATTATTATACCTTATTATTATTATACCTTATATGCTCTAACCGTTACCGCGTGCAGAAAATGTTCTAGTCTATGTAGTTCTAATCTGGCTTCTTTAATCACAAAATGAAGAGGGAGAAGATCCAGAAGACTCCTTATTCCAGCGGTATGCGTTGCCTTTATTGCCCCGTTATGCTTATACAAACAAGCCTTGATTAGTTTTAGTTTAGTGCCTCCCTACTTAACCTTAGACCGACCACCATATTAAAGCTGCATATGCGAAGCCTCGTCTGACTACTCTAGATTTGCCACAAGTTTGTCCAACTAATTTTAGAGTAGTTTTCTTGTGATTTTGTTTATGTATTGGTACTAGATGAGTTCGTAGTCTAAGGTAACCTCCAAATACTTTACATCACTTTAAAAATGTATTTTTTTCCATTAAGATAAGAAGATTCCATTCTATACGTGGTATCATAATAGTCCTTTAGTGACTAACTGTATAGTCCATTGTTCTACCGTGTTAATACACTTTTCTTCTACAAGGATGAAAATCCTTTGTTTCTAAGAATTCTCATCAACCAATAAAATAATTTCTTCCTCCACCCCTAACATTTTGTTAAATTATGTGATAGAGTTAAAGGAGGTATAGCCAAAGGCCCCCTTGCATAGTCAAAAAGAAACCCAAAAGAACCCTTTTATTATCTAACGCTTTCTTTTTACAGTGCTGTTTCAGTTGATAATCCTGTTCTATAGGTATACTGGTTTCAGTGCAAAACCCTCTCTACCCCCACTGATGTGCTTATCGCGCAGTGTCCCCATCGCCCTGAGCGTAAATGAATTGGTAGCTTTTTGCTAATATAACTTACACTCTAGTTATTCTTCATATTCTCAGTAAGTAGTTAACGGCCATGGTTGCTCTTGGAGTCGAAAAGATTATTTTAACTAGCATAATTTCATCTCAGATAGTTACCACTTTCCTGGCAATTTGGCAGTCTGCGTTTGTTACTCTGTATCCATCTGTGTAATGACCTAGATTTTGTCAACTAAAAAAGGTACAACTTCTAAAATGTTTGCTTTAGGAAGGTGTACCCCAAAATAGTTCGATCTTTGTGTTTTTTCCTGTGCTCGTCGTGCTCTTTAGAGTTAGTTAATAAAATGTTTGTTAAGCATCTTAAAGCTTTAGAGAGTAAATTTTGCAGCTTTGCACATACTGGCGATCCTTCGGTATTCTCATAGTATCTTCTCCGCAGTATTCAATTAGAAATTTTTTGTAGTCTTTTTTTCCATCGTGTTAGTTAAATCTTTCAATAGCTGAAAATTTGGGTTTGCAATCTTCTCGTTGATTTTAGTTTAAATTATCTTTTATAAAGAATTACTCTTGGAATTGGTATCTATACTTCCCCAGACCACGTGGACCATTAGCATAACAGTTGATGATTAATTTTTATCCATTATTTCTACTACTCCGCAGCAGCTGTTCCATAACCTTTGTTGGTGATGGCCAATAGTCATTATAGTAAAGGTAGTCTAATTCAAATATAATTTCTCTTGGTTGATGTTCCCTTTTTGAAGTGAGTTTAATTGCCATCAAATCCCGCAAAATAAAAGCTGCTGGTGATAATACTTTTACAATTTCTTTCCTACTGTAAATCAGAAAACTACCCACCACCCTAAGGCCCTATATTTTTCCCACTTAGACAGGACTTTTAAATAAGAGCAATATTACAACTCTCCATCAACTTATATAGGGCATCCGAGCCTGTCCTAGTGTAGTAGAAGTTCACTTGTACCTCCCTTATTAATAATATAAATAATCCTTAAACTGTAGTAGCCTGTATAAAGCTCCAACAAGTTGACCAGAATATCTAGCTACTTAACAGTCACCAGTCTTCCAATTTTTAAGCCCAGATTTTGAAGTCCGAGCCGGTTACCAATACTTTTTTTCCTCAGATATTCCTGTTAACCAGGCGACAACTTTTAGTCTTTTGGAACGATTTTGATATTTAACCATAGTTAAATCTGCCCGTTCTCAGAGATATTTTAAGCTGTCCGCCGTCTACTTTAATCATTACTTAATGTAGTTATTGATACGAGCAACCAAAAGAGTTGTTTCATGCCCCTATTAGTTTGTTTTAAATCGGATTCATTTCTCCCTTATTTAAATGATTGGGTGGTGTCTGTCGATCACCACTATTCTCACATCCTTTGCAACTTTACTGTAAGGCTCAGTTTGCTTTTGGCTCCTGTTTTCCTTAGATTGCTGCTAACAGGAAGGAGTGAAAGGTCTGAACGTGATCCTATGGTAACTCATTCTCATTTTTTCTGTCTTATTTCCCGCTTTCTTGGTTTTCTAATAAAAACTTTCTCGGTCTCAACGTTTGCCCTTTTGCCTTTTTGGTCTTCTTTCTCTAAACCCCTCATTGGCTCTTCATTTTCTATGTTTGGTTTTACAATTTTAGGTATGGCAAGCAAATCTACTCATTTACCCTGTTTTACCTGCATAGGAACGACAATATCTTTGAACTCTCAACTTTTAATAATTTGTCTAGTTTTATCGCCTTCCATGTGGATCCCACCAGTGTGCCGGAAGAAAGGTCACCTCGCTAAAAACCTTTGATAAAGTGGAAGGCAGTTATACAACGAGATGCGCCCAGTTTCCCACGATTAGCCGCTAATAAACGAGCTTTCTTGCAGTATCTTGAGAATTGGGAGGTTTTTATAGTGATCTCATCCACACGGTCCAGACGGTGTGCTACCCACAAGTACATCAATTTAACTTGGTGAGCAAGAGATCATCGCATCACTGGCCGAGGTTTAGGGTGTGAGTCGCATACTGGTCCGCGACTGATTTTTGCTCATCATTTGCTGATAACCGCATCTAGTCGACACTTTTCTTAGCTTTCTAAATTCTCTTGGTTATGCTTATCTACACCATCTTGAAAATGAACAGGCAACATTACCATTTATCTTCGGTTTTATTATGCTTTATAAAGTGTTAAATCCAAAAGACAATCATTTTTATCGTCTATTTAATCATGTACCTTGTTATGTATTAGGAGGGAAAGAAAATTTCTGACTTTAAAGATGGAAGAAGGCGCTAGCTCTAGATTTAAGTATTATAAGTGGTATTATAAAAGGTATTATCCGCACGCACAAAATGGTAGAATTGCGTCAACTCAACTACCTTGTCCTTAACTTCCTTAATCACAAATCTGATGATGACTAAAATACAGCTCTATTACCTAAGCAAAGACAGCATCATTAAAATCCCATAAATCTTATTGTTGACCATGAACAACCATTAAGCTAAAGAAAAACAGTGCATAAGTATATAAAGCTGTTCGCTGATAAGTTAAGCCTCATCAAGTGTCACACAAAAGGCTGGTCATCATGTGAAAAAAAGCACACCAGTCTTGGAGAAACGACAGTACCTTTGAGTGACCTACAAATCGTAATAAAACCGCTGCAAAATAATTACTAATTGATCTAAACCAAACAGCTTGGATTGCAAACATCACTTTTGACTTGTTTTTTCTTTCCTCTTACAAATAAAAAGTTTGATAATAAACAGCAGTTAAATAGTTGGACTGTTATTAACTAAATCCAATACAACCGTCAACGTTAAGGAATCTGGTCCTTTGAGCCGGATCTCAACCAATAAGAGAAAATCTAAAGAAGCTAAAGTAAGAAACCATCACATTAACAATGTAATTTATGTAGACAAGGACGTAAACTATTTTTTAATTAAGTTTTAAAATACATTTTATTTGTATGTTTACCAAAAATTACATGTTTGTGTAACGATATGCCCAATTAGCTAATCCTAATACAAACTTTGGAGGCCTAATCTTTTCCAAGGTATACAGTATCACCAACGGAAATTTCGCCTTCCTTTTGCAAGCCCATGTTGATACCCATTACGGGAAAGCTCCCATCCACATCAATATTTCTCAGCTCTTTCAGTGTTCGGTATCTACAACAAGAGTATCTAAAATTTTTATTATTTTATTTCTGAAGAATCAAATAAATGTAGTGTTTTATTCATACTTTTTAAGTAACGCAAAAATGTGATATCACTGGAAGAAAAAGTATAGCAAAATGGCAGACATAAAACGCAACATAGTTGTACTCTGATGTTCACCACATCTTACATTGCTGAGGGTGTTCCTCTTATATCATGAAAAGAAATCATCATTGTTTCGATGACAACCTTTTTCGTCTTTCCACTATTGGCCTAAAAAAGCATACTTAGATTTTTCTTCCTGTTAATGTCCACTCTATTAATCTTGCAATTCTTTTTCCTTTTAGTAGCTTCATCTTGAGTTCTCTGTTAATACCTATTTTGCTCCCTTCAAAATTATTTTTATTGTGTTCATCAAAAATACTGTGGAGAAAGTTACGATCGTATGAAGTAACAGGATGCTTATAAGTAGCAACCAAAAACGCTTCAAGAATTTGAAAAAAACATCATTATATGGAAGAAAGGGGTGAACCAATTTGATGAGAAAAACAATTCGGTCATAGTGTACCAAAGACAATCCTGCAAATTAAATTATCACTTCGGGCTAAAATATGGTTGTTATCGCAAATTTGCTGAGATTTGTAAAAAGGTACAGCCAAACGATCTATTTGACCAGGTAGCAGGAAACTTCAACTCCTCAGATGAGCTTAGGAGAAACTAAGTACAAAACTCACGTTTTCAGTGTTCGGATGGGCTCGTTCTCTTTCGATTTAATGCCAGTCTCAGGATCGATGGTCGTCAACACGCACCTCGTGCACGGCTTCACAGTGTACAAAACCACGTCTCCAATTCTCACCCACTTCCAGTCGTCCTCGGCATAAGCCGAAATCTTCTCCCCTTCGACGAGAATATTAGGCCGGAAGTTGTAGGCAGTAATGTTAGCGGCCGGTATTCTGCTGCTCAGCTCGTCTATCGATGCTTGATTAATTAGAAGAAAGCTGCTCATATCCGCGTACATGCCCTGCAAGTAAATTTTGCACCCTAAGGTACTCACTCCGCCCAACCATCTTACCGTCGATTTGCTTTGAAAAAACGGATAGACTTGCATGTACTTCTTATGGACCTGATGAACGTTCCTCCTGAACCGGCTCTTGTAAAACCCGAGCCGCAGGCCGGAATTGGAATTGAAAAGGTAGTTTGAAAGCCACGCGGCGGCGTCGTCTCCACAATCTATGGCGGGTATTTCTTCTCCAAAGTGTAGTCTGAAAACCAATGCTTTTGCTGTGCTTTAGATGACTCCGATAATACTTACTTAATAATCGTCGTCTTCTTGTCGTTACTTTCAGATGGTATTTGGACTGTCAGGTGCGGCATTCGCGGCGCACTTAATATAAAATAATTTTCTTTGCTTGGGTGGGGAACTAATTTGATGAAAATCATCGTAGGGTAGTGCCTGGCCGTGCAGAACCTTCCTTCTCCCTCTGTGTAAACTAGGAGGTTTCTAATAAAATAAAGAGCTTTGTATCCGCGTACTTATTTGTCACACGAACCTGTCGTAAAACTGATAGGACTGTTGGGACTTCGGCATCCTCATTCCGAATTCGGTGCAGATGCCTGTCTTTAGGTCGATCCGGTGTCCACTTTTGAGCGGGTAGATGTACAGACTTTTGACCTTCCCGACGGGTTCCCAAACGGTGGGTACTGAAACCTTTCTTTGCTTTTGGTACCATAACAGTCCTAAAGCAGTGACTACGCCAACTGCAGCAGCGGCCACAACTGCCTGAGTGGTTAAACTACTCGCCGTATGAGTCATCTAAAATAAGTTCAACTGAAAATGCCGTCTTGTTTTTGGAACTTTAATTTATTAAAAAATAGAAAATAAAAAATATATGAGGAGAAAAAGAAGAATAAGGAAGAGAAAAGGGAAAAGGAAGGGGCGAGAAGAAGTGGTAAGAAAAAAGAAGGAACGGGAAGGAAACAAATGAAAAGCAAATACAAGAAAACGAAAGGAAAGAGAAAGGGAAGAACAAGATAGGAAAGGAAACAGTTGCAACACCCTGACATTTAAAATTTATTAAGATTTAAGAAAACCTTAAACGATATTAATTAGTCTACACCATAGAACGCGTAACCATTTCTTAGTGTACTGAAAATCTTACTTTACCAAATCATAAGGCAATCAAGTCATATCATAGATCCCAATTTTAGGAACAGTGATATATAATACTCAACAACTACAACCTTCACCTTAATAGTGACCTTATACTATCAAATAAATTCAAATGAATATTACTGTCCCAGGTTTTTCAGCTAAGATTTTCTTCTTCCTAAACTTTTTTATTGGCTCTTATATTGTACTGTTCCTTACTCTGCCCTTTAATTTTACTATTTTTCCTTAAATTTTTGTTTTTACCACATTTATTGCCTTTGTTTTGGTTCTTCACTAGACTAATTTTTATTATTTTCTTCTATGATATACTTTCTTAATGATTATTTTTAAAAGTTATGCCTGTCAAATATTCTTCTATTATTTTTTCTGAATGTGAATCTTTTTGCTATTTCCTTAGTGTGATGTTTTTCTTTATCTTGATTTCTAAGCACTTTACTCGTTAATACAACTGCAATTTTACTTTCCAATTTGACTATCCTCTCCTTCAATATTTATTTTTTCTTATCTTTTTTTGGTCTCAAGAGGTTCACAACCTACTGTGATGATTATGATATAATTTTAGACTTAGGTTTTCCTTCTGGAGTCTTTAAAGATTTCTTAGGATAAAACTTCAATGATCTCTATAGAACCATACATTTATGTAGTCCAAACATAATTATAGTAATAACAGCCCTTTATTGGTGCAATAGTTTTTAGCGATGGATTTATAATATTCTAATCACTACCATCGATGACAACGTGTTATTTATCTACAAGTTATTTCAAAAGTAAATTTTTAATAGACCAGTTGCTACCATTGTAATCCTGCATGTCCATTCTTTAACTCATATCTTTAACATTTAGCCATGACCTGCCTTTGGCACATCCTACGACATAAAACCATCTATTATACCTTATCTTGTGCAAATGTTCTTAAAATTGATTTAATACTGTACATTCTTTCGCACAGTAACATTCACCAAGTTACTAATGTGTATGATACATACGAAAAACAGTCCTTGAAAATTTCTTCAATTAAATGGAAGAATGTAAAACATTTGAGTCTTGATCCTTCTATGGTTTCGGCCATTAGGTGTTCTATATCCACTTGTTTTCTTTGTGTCCATATATGTTTCTTTCATGTTAGCCGTTTGTCTAGATGCATTCTTAAATACTTAATGCAATCGGTTTAAGGTATCTGTTGAATATTTAACTGGAGTGGAGAGCAAGTTCTCCTCTTTCTTTGTTTATTTTCATACATCATTTCTTAAACCAGCCCTTTAATTTATGCAGATGATTTTGTTTGCGCCAGCGGGTGAGGATAGTAAAACGGTATCTTTGGCAAAAGTAGATCGGAAGACCTGGTATTAAAATCAAATACAGGATTGGATCCAAAACGGTACTTTGGGGACCGTCCTGCATTATTATGTTGTAAAGAGCTTCACCATGTTTGACAAGAAAGGTCCTATTAGAAAGATATGACTGAAGCATCTGGTAGTAATCAGGAGAAACAGCACTTTTAATTTTGTTGAAAAGGTCTTGGTACCATACCTTATAAAAAGCTGTTTTAACAACTGTTGAGCAGTATCGTTTGCTTTCTAAATGTTTAAGAATTATGTCTAATACCTTGTGTACTTATTCTATTGTGGCTTCGAAAGCCAAACTGATGGTCTGGTACGAGTTGATTGTCTATGAGTATTGGTGTAAGCGTCGTATAAAAGTAATTTGACAGAGTAACTGATCTATGGAACGACACATTTTCGCGTATTTTCCTGGTTTGGACATTAAGACAATCATAGCTAACCTTCCATTGTTCGGAAAAATATTTTAATCTAAGCAACATATCTGTAGCCCTTCTCAGATAGTTCTATAAATACTTTGATAGTTACAGTCTCAATTTCACTTACTTTGAAAGATTTAATGAGTGGAGGCGTTTAAAAAAGTGTTCGAAGAAATTTCAAAACTTTAGTAGCGAATAGTTGGGGAATGCTTTATTTAAATATCTTGCAAAATCGGAAGTTCTATCTAGGTCTCTTCTAGCCCATGTGCTATTTTCTAAATGAAGAGGTGTATTGTACTTTATCTTGGTGTCTTTCTAAAATGAGCAGTCTGAAGCCTTTTAGGCTGGCAGATGTAAAAAATAATCTTGCACTTCTAGGGTTTTGGATAAGATTTTTGAGTTCATACGTTGTACAATTAAGAGCTTTTTGTCATCTGGATGACGTATAGTTTACCATTTCCTAAGTTTTTTTGATGTTCTTTAACTATAATGTCAATCGAAAGTTACATTGTTCTGCACTTTCCTAAGTGTAAATTGTCACTAAACTTGCTGAGCTAGTCTGGTAAAATTTTTAACCGCTACATTAAGTTCTTGTTCCGTTTTTAAAGCTACTTCCAGTGTGAGTAATTCGTCAAGAATTGGGCAAGAGCGTTATCGTGCAAAAGTCAGACATTTCGACTTAGCACTTCTCTCCTCTTTTCCTTGATATTGTCGCGCAATTTATGCAATAAGCTGGCCTAATATTCCTTGTTTACCACCATGTTCCTTAACAAAATTCCCATTTATTGCCACAAAATCGCTTTTATGACCTTTTTTGTTGAATAATCTACGAAATTATGGTCGCATAGGCCAATATCAACTTACCAACAGGCACAAGTCAGCCACTGACATCACTACTGCAGGGCCTTTATTTTGTCATCTAAAAGAGTTTTTATTACCATGGTCAAACATTTCAGCCGATTTTATGTTTGATGTTAGTTATAGCTAAATCACTGTTTGAAGTTTTGTTTATACTCAAGATTCACACTAAATATGGCGTCAGCTAAGACTAGCTATTTATTGTGGCCGCCTTTTAAAAGAAAGGCTGAAGTGCTAGTGGAACTCTAACTGCCTTCAAGGCCAAGTTTGACAAACACGCTACCTTGTCTATCTTTACAATAGCAAGGTAAAAAATACCATGCCAAAATTTGCTCTTCAATTATGTTAAATTTTCTATTTTACCATGTTATAATAGGTTGGTCGGAAACTTTAAAAAAACAGAAAGTATAATGGATGACAATTTGTCAAGAATAGGCAGATCAGTCACTGTAATCACTCCCGAGACCGTAGAACAAGCTCGGAAGCTTTATGAACAAGAGCCACCAAAAAATTGAATCTATTTCCGTTTAAGATAAGAGCTCAATATTGGCAAAAGGTTCGCTTTTACGGATGAGGCCTATTTTCAACTAGATGGCTATGTCAACAAACAAAATTACCGACTTACCCACATTTGAGCCAAGAAAAAGTTAGTGTATAGTGTGCCATTTTACTATAGAATTGTCGGCTCACTGTTTCTCACAAAATATGTGAATGAAGAAGTTTACCGCAAAGAAGTTCCCAAGAAATTCATTCCAATTGTGAGAGACAAAAGATGGAACCACTGCCCATCGGACTCAGGGCATCTTTGACATCCTCACAGAAGTCTTTCGAAAGAGGGATCATGACGGACGCCCCCCTAAGATAAAAGGTGAATCGAATGGGCTCCAAATTCCCCCGACTTAAACCCATGTGATTTCTTCTTATTGGGTTATTATAAGAATAGGATTTATCGGAACAAACCCCAGTCCATCCACGAACTCAAGAATTGCATCACAGAAGAGCAATTTTTGCGGACATTAGAACAGCCACAATTGAGAGTTTCGGAAGAAGAGTTGAAATGACCATATCTACTGAAGACGATTATTTTGAAAGGATAATACACTGAACTCCATTTATTCATCATCATAATAAAAAGAGGATTGGAATTTTATCTTATGTAGTTTTTTCTATAAAGAGCTTGCGTTGCATAAAGAAGGCCCTGTACTAGATTTGTTTATAACAATTTTTATTGATGTCATACCGCCTAAAATGGACTTTTAATAGTTCATTTGCCAACTTAATTATAAAGTTGATACTAATAAGTATGAGATTATTCAGAAGCATAAATAAAATAAAGTTGTTGACCATCTACTGACGCACTACCAAATTCGCATTAACTGAAATATATAATCATAAATATTTATACAAGATTTCATAAACGATGTTTCTCCGTTATCTACAGCATTGTTTGTTATGTAAAGAATTTGTTGTCAATTATCTACCCACTCAAGAAAAATTGTTTAAGAGATTTGGGAAGAATAATACCCGCAACAATCTACGAAATTACACTTTTATTTGATTTTTCAATTGTGCCTTATTGAAAGTGATGAAGTCTCTATTAAAATTTAATTAAAAACAATCTCATTTCGCTAGGGACAAGCCTCAAGACTTTGTGTTGTCTAAGAAATAAAAAAAATAAAAATAGTAATTACGCACTAAACAAAAAGAAAAATAAAACCACAAAAAATACCACTTATAACTTCCTAAGTTAGTTCCACTGAACATTGACTAGTTCTAATTCGAAAAGCTAAACCAGCCATGGCTCTTTTGATCAAAAGTTTTTAGCGCTATGTCTTGTTGGACACCAGTTACGTTGTTGGTTGTCACGCGTTAGGACATTAATTCGTATCTAGGTCTTGGCGTTGAAATTAAAGCAAAAGTCGGTCAGAAAAACAAAATTAAAATTTTATTAACCTGTTTAAATTGGGTGTTTTTACACTCTTGACCTTCATCCCGGTACTTATGCTAATGCAACAACTCATTGATTTTTTATAGTAATATGATCTCTTCGTATTTTTATCATGAGGCTACAGTCCGCTTACTTAAGCTGAAGAACCTTGTCATGAGTAATTTTATGTATTTATTGAACCACTAAGGTCCTATAATCGAAAGATACCAAGGTTGCTAGGGACCGCCATCGCTCTGAACATATCAAAGCAGGTAGAATTAAAATTCCGGACTTGCTGATCTTACACAACGTTGGTTGGAATTGAAAGACGGTTTCTTCAAAAAAATTTGGAAACAAAAAACGCTAAAAACACTAAAAATCACTAAAACTAACAAAAACGAGAACGTAATACGATATTGGAGTTAACAAAACAGAACAGCATATAAGGTCAGTATTTGGAAACAGATAATTGAACAATAAGAAAATAGGGCAAACCAAAGAGAGATTCACGCAACAAATGCTTTTGGAGTATAATACACTATTAGTTATATAAAAAAATATGGGAAGCAGGATGGAATAAAAAAGAACAGGAGAGGACGACCCAAGAGAATTAAGAAATAGGTGATATATTAAGGGCAAGAGGCAGTACCTGGCACGAAGCTAAAAGACGGGCAATGGGAAGAAAAGAGTGGAAAATTTTTTGCGGTAGCAAAACAAACCCCGACACCTAGCGGTAAATGGGGGAGCGGATAAGATAAGAGATAAGATAAATGGTTAAGGTAAACCAGATTGGAAGCTGAGTTATGGTAAGATAGTTATATAAAAAAAGAAGAAGAACAAGAGTTATAGTAATGGTATGGCCCTGTTTTGATGGTTTGGTTGTGGTAGGCTAATTTTAAAGGTCGAATTTATAAATTTCAAGGTTAAAAAGTAATTTTCAACATTTCATGTCCAGCCACTTTCCTGCAATCATTTTGAATTGATCCATTTTATTTTCAGCAAGACTGAGATATGATGATAGACAAATTTGAATAACTGGTCCAACATTTTTACCTTAACCCGATCAAACACATCTAGGGCAAGCTAAGTATTAAACGAAAACTAGACCAAACTCCGCCCTCAAAACACCATAAGCCTGTTTATCATGTTCAAAAGAAAGTAGAATAAATTATCTACAACAATCTAGTCAGCAATATATCAAAAATAGATAAAATTATTTTTTCAAAGCGTAGAAGTGTTTACGGAAGGATAATAATCCTGATATTATACCAAAGTCTCGTCATTTTCTTTGTTAAGGATATTTTATAATTAATGATCAAACAATTTCCATTTAACACGACGCAACAAAAGATCCATTTAACTTTCTTCTAGTCTTTACAACTTTATCGACACTAACCACACTCCCATTGATATTACCGCCCCAAAATCTTCATCTTAAGCTCATCAAACAACTATTGGATGAGTTGGAGAATTAATTGAGAGTTAAAATAAATTCCTAAGAACTCTATATAGTTATTGGTTATGTTAAAAATAATAAAAAAAAAGCTTTTGAAGAAATATATCGTAAATAAATAAAAAGCTTCTCTTTAATGTTAATTCATTGAGACTAACCACATTATGTTCTTCCGTCAAAAATACTTATTTTAACCCTAACAAACGCCTTCTGGGCGAAATAACACCATGTAGGTGAAAGAAGGAAGAAACCAAGTCTCTATAAAAATCTAAAAGATCCTAAAATGTTAAAGTTTACACTAAGCACATGGCGGTAGAAAGGTAAGCCTAGTACCATACTATGATTTCGTGAGTTGGTTACTAATAGTATCCGATATTTAATGATAGCTGCATTATTTTGCTTAACAAGTTGTATGTCATTTTAATATTATTGGCCCTAACCACACTATTGTTGAATCCTCACCTTAACCTTATCGAATATCTTTAAGAAGAATCGGTTTTGAGGTAGACCAACCCCACAACACTGTACAGCTGCTGATCATCTTCGAAAAATAAGACAAAGCTTTTGCAGATATCTATCATTAATAAATAAAAGAGTTTTCTTCCATTTGATAGGTCATGTTAGGAACGTGGCGGAAAAAAGATAATCTTTATGCTATACCGAAGTCTTGTAAGTTAATTATTGAGAATATACAATGCTTAACCATCAGATAATGTGCCTATATCAACTCTAATTGAAGCAGATGATAAACACCTACTTGCACATTAATTGATACTAATTAACAAACACCTTTGAGATATCATGTTAAAAAAAGATTCTAGAAAAATTTAATGCAAATTGTTGCAAAGAGTTTCTTGAGCGTTAAGAAAGATAATTTTGGTGCCGTATCACAGTCTTGTAGCTCATTCAAAAAGATATCCAATGTTGAATTTAGTCTTCTAAACATGCTGTTGCACGTCTTTTTATTTTATTGGCCCTAACCATACTCTTGTAAATTTCACCGACTCAAAATCCTTCTCTTAACCTCATCAAAGACTTTTGGAACAAATTGAAGAATTGGTTATGAGCTATACCAAACTCCCCATCACACCACACAGACGTTGATCATCTTAGAAAATAAAATATTTTGCAGAAATGTGTCATATGTCTGTAACAAAGTCGTAATGGAAGAAAGATAATCTTGGCCTTATCAGCCTATTAATGATGGAATTCAACAGTCAATAGTCAGATCATTTACATCAAGTCAATGCTCTAGTAGCGCCATTTAATTTACTTAACAGATCACAGCACTAACTACTGTTATTGTGTTAATATCGTAATTTATTATAAAGAATATATTATAAGTAGTGGTAGTTACATTTAGTTTTCTCAGCATTTTATTGCAGGTTTTTAAACATTCATTAAGGTTAACTACACTCACGTTGATTTCACCAGTCCAAAAAACTTACTTTAACCCTATAGGATAGAGCTGAATTAAATCCTCCCCACCATAAATATGTCTGACATGTTTAAAGAAGAAAAAAAGAAAAATTCTGTAAATTAATAAAATATTTTATCAAGGACTAGATGTTATGCTAATATCACAACAAAAGAAGATACTCATTATACTACAGCGATCTTTTCAGTACATGAATAAGAATACCGACGATTATTTGGAACAGAATTTCGACATAAATTTATCGTAAATTGGTAAAAAAGTTCAATCGAGAAGTTAAAATCAGGCTAGCTACTAAACAAAAGAAAGATAACCTTCATACCACTACGAAGAGTATCCAATAATTAGTGGTCAGGTAATAAATTTACATGAACTCAACGCTTCTCGGCAGATTGTTGCACTTTTACTTTTATTGACAGTATGTGACCTAAAATCACCACCTAAAACCTATCGAATGTCTTTGAAGTAAGTTGGAGTACTGGTAGAGCTCTTGATAGACTTCCTACCCTCCAAAAACAACATTTAGAGCTCTTTATTATTTCAAAAAAAGAAACTAAATTTTACTTTAACAGTTGCGAACGAAGTCGTCAACTATACCGATCCAAATAACTCACATTAACCATTTTGAATACATTGGGGTGATTTGAAGTATCGGTTGAGGACGACCTTATTACTTCTTCCCCTCCCTAAGGAAATACCATATAATTGTTAGTCATGTTGCACCACAATGAAACAAAATGTTGAAAAGAGTTCAACAAAGATGAAGTAGTTCAGTAGAAGCGTGCCGGAAAACCCTTAATACCACAATCAACTAAGTTCATTACTAAGGCTATCCGATGATTGATAAAAGTATACTAGCTATGCTAAATTTACAATAGCAATACTCATGTTCACTTCAGCATCTCAAAATCCTCACATTAACCTTATCGAACACGTTTGGTGAGAGTTGAGAGCTAAGTCAACCTCCTTTTCCCTAAAAGTATCATAGAGCTGTTTGTTATATTAAAACAGAAAATAACAAAGTTATTGTACTTTCACTGACATTAACCACACTCTTATTGACTTCAGCGACCAAAAATACTCACCTTAACCCCGTTGAACAACCCCGTAGAGTTAGTTGAAATCTAAACCAATCCCCCACACCATAATATCATAGAGCTAATTGTAATAATGAAAGTACAACGGAAAGAAGTACTGAAGATATCTCGAAGAGTATGGAGTACAATAACAGCTCAACAAAAAAGAGATAATTTTGGCACTATACCACAGTCTCGTCAGCAGATTATCCGACGATCATATAATGTACGATCATACGTAAATAGTGCTAAATTGAAATATCATTTCTTTTTTGTTAACTAGCGTCTTTTTGTGTGAACGAAATTTTTTTGGTTTAGTTTTTTCAATAGTTTACAGACAAATATAGCGATTATATGATGGTTAACCAAAAACATACTTTTTTGAAATATTAGCTTTCTTCTTCTCGTGCTATCCGTTTCGGATGTTTGCGATCAATGTAGCGATTTTTATTTTATTAACAGCTGCTCGAAAAAGTCCAGTGGTCGTCATCGAAAACCAAGATCTTAAGTTTTTGAGCCATGAAATGCGTCGTCTTCCAGGTCCCCGCTTTCCTTCTACTTTGCCTTGAAGTATTTGTTGAAGTAAGCCGTAACGTTCTTCATTTCTGCTAATGTGTCCAAGATATTGTAACTTCCTGATTTTAACTGTATTTATTACTTCAGTTGTTTTGTTAACTTTGCGTAAAACTTCCACATTTGTCACATGATCAACCCATGGTATTCTCAATAAACGTCTATATAGCCACATTTCGAATGCCTCTAACTTTTTCATTGTAGCTGCAGTCAACGTCCAGGACTCTACTCCGTATAACAAGACTGAGAATACGTAACACCTTAACAGTCTTATTTTTATCTCGATATTTAAATCTCGGTTTTTGAATAGTTTTTGCATTCTAATATATGAGCTAATGCTATTATACTATAGCACGTCCAATACAAGTACAAACGATTTCCATTTTTTACAAACGACAATTTATCAATAAGAGATAAATAATCAAAAAACTGATAAAAACAATAGAATGAAACAATCAATAAGAACAGTCCAAGATTATCGAGTAAATTTCAAGGTAGAAGAATTTGCTATAAAATTTTTACTAAGAATTTCTATTGAAGATTTGGAGAAAAGGAGTTTGAAGCTACTTAAGAGCAAAACGATTTACTTATGCGGACAACTGTCAGCTTTTTCAGTGTAGTTTTTTTGTGATGACCAAAAAAGCAAAGAATGTCTTTTTTGTTTTCTTTTGGCAAAAACCACATCCAAGTGTATTTTACCTTAGTAAGCCTTTAAATGTGACACTTTGGTTAGTTTTATATTCAGAAATACTAAACAAATAATCAAAGACTATCGAAAGACTATCACCAGGAGCCACACTTATAATTGCCAAATTTGTGCCTCGGTGTTTACAAAAACTTTATAAAATCGATCGTGTAGCGGTTCGCAGTTAAAAAAATATTTGCAGTTAATTTTGAGCTTCCCTCAAATATTTTGCCGCTAAAATGTTATATTAATCTGTGCTAACTAAATGGCAAAGGATCGCGTTTAAATTTTATCTTTACAGATCAAAGCGAAGCAAACTTAAAGCTCGTGATACTGATCAAAGTGTCAACGGATTCAATTTCCCAGGTCGTTGCTGAGCTGACCTACAAGCCGTAGATTACATGGCATACATGAATCTCGACTCAGAGAAGGTGCTGGGAACTCATACTAATGCCAAACCATAACCCTTAACGTGCTGACCAGTGGAAGTGCTCAAGCCACTAGAAGTCTTTATAATTTTTACCGAGTCCCGTTTGCTACTCACATAAGACCAATAACACTTTTGATCGGTACGTTAAACGCCATCTATTGCTATTAGCTTGAATTCTGAATAACTTCTCATACAGTAAAAGTTCTAAGGTCTATAGCTCCTTTCTCCTAGTATCTTCTTATCAACTCCCATACAAATAGGTCAAGACGTTCTTAAGTTATCACATTAACAATAAAAAAATAGTACAACAGACATATAAGCAATCAAACGATTTAGGCAGTTTCCAATTCCTTTGGTGAATAAAAGAAGAAAATTTTTTGAATATTTTGAATGTAACTCATCCATTTTTCCTTCTACTAATCATTGTTTCTTATTATTATTCTTAACTAAATTATTTTTTTAGAACTTAATTTATACGCCATTTTTCTTATGTATAATAGCTATTAAAACCCTATTGTAAGTCAAAAAATTTACCAGATGTTAATGAGTTGTGATTCGAGAAGTCAAACCAGTCGACCCTTTTTTATTCTTATGAATATGTGAGAGCGATTTCTTACCGAACACCATTTTAACTAATTTGTTGGTTGCCAAACGTCACGCCATTAATACGTATGTAGGACCTGGTAATTAAGTTAAGTAAAAGTTGGATAGAAAGTTCAAATATAATTCAAGAAGTAATCAACAAATTTATTACCTTATTACGAGCGCAAATAGTTAAATTAGGCAGGGGTCGCGCGAGGCCATGGCTCTCAACATGTTAAAGCAGGCAAAATCAAATTTCTTAAATAATTGATCTTGCACAACGCTGCCTTAAAAATTGTAAGCCTGGGCATATTTCCATAGAAAGAAGAAGGAAACTTGGAAAATCATCGTTTATATTTAATTTACCCCCGCACTTTACCCATTAATCATTAAACCATTTTAAGAAAAACTCTAAATGATAAGGTGTGGGTCAGATTACTCTAGAATCACAATCTTAGTTATCATTCTATCATTAGTATGCTGCTTCAAGTAGTGCAGTTGATCTAAATAATATAAGATGGGAAAAACAATTTATATAACCTATCCAACATTCTCATCTTAAGTTATGTAGCTGCATGTCACTTTAAAAAAAGAATAGAATAAAATTTCTGCAAAAATCCGGTGCAAATTGTTGAAAAGGTTTCAAATAGAGATTCTAATAGCGCCTCAGAGAAAGAGAGGTAAGCATTTAATTTCCTTGGCCGATTTTTGCATTCTCACTGGCACTAGTCATGCTCACATTAAGCCCACAATCCTCATCTTAACCCTATTTGCTAAGAGTTAGACGAAATCTCCTCAAAACACGCATCTGTTTGTCATATTAACAAGGAAATGGATCAAATATATTACAAACTGGTAGAATGGTTTCGTTAAAAGCTAGCAGCGCAGCGGAAGAAAACAATCTGGAAATCATACCACAGCCTTTTCAGACCATTACTAATTGTAAGAATATCCGATAATGAGGGGTTGGATAATATACATTTAATGCGGCAACATTTCCATTTATTGTCCTTATCTTACGTCCTCGCACTTCTATTAACACTAACCACACGTTGACTTTATCAACCCAAAATACTTATCTTAACTCCGTCAGGCACCTTTGAGGTAACTTGAAAATTCACCCCTTCCCAAATAAATACAATAGATAATTTTGTCATGTTGAAAAAACAAAGGAACAAAGCTTTCTCTAAAATTCTAGAGTAAATTAGAGAAAAGTTTTCTTGAATGTTAGAGGTTATGCTAATGATACATTACTAAGAGTATCTACTATACACTCGCATTGATTTAACCGGCCCAAAAGCCTTACCTTAACCCCATCAAATATTTTTGGAGCAAGTTGGACTATTGAGCAAAAGCTAGATAAAACCCTTTCCGCTAAAAACCACCATAAAAATTTGCCACTTAAAAAAAAAGAAATATAGTTTCTATAGAAATTAAGTTTTAATCAAGAAGCAGATGTTATGCATTAGTACAGATCAGAATAAAAGTTAATACATCACACATTCTACAAACTTTTACTGTTTATCCAATGAAAGAAATCATCTATTGCAAGCGATGTTATTATAAAACGAAATACTTACAACGTTCAAATGACTAGTAACAAATGCAACGTTCCGATCTGTAACACAAGAATGGACTTCAATGAAACGTAACTGACCTAATAACGCCATGCGTCGATACGTTATTGAGAAGGGAGAGAGCAACTTATGTATGTCGTAAAGTGTTTTTCATTATTGATTTCATTTGAGTCGCACTTTCTCCAAGCCTTAAAGCAATTTTTAATTGAATATGCTACACCGCGATAAGGAAATTAATTAGCGTTGACATAGGAAAATTATCTGACCATTAATCATTGGGTACCCTTTGTAATGAATTAACAAGTTTGTAGTATAGTATCAAGATTGTGTTTTCTCAGACAAATCCCTAGCGTAACATATAACATTAAAGAGAAGCTTTTCATTTTTTTTACGTTATATTTCTTCAAAGGCTTTGTTTTATTATTTTTAATATAACCAATAACTGTGTAGAGTTCTTAGGAATTTGTTTTAACTCTCAATTAATTCTCTAACTCATCCAATAGTTGTTCGATGAGCTTAAGATGAAGATTTTGGGGCGGTAATATCAATGGGAGTGTGGTTAGTGTCGATAAAGTTGTAAAGACTAGAAGAAAGTTAAATGGATCTTTTGTTGCGTCGTGTTAAATGGAAATTGTTTGATCATTAATTATAAAATACCGTTAACAAAAAAAAATGACGAGACTTTGGTATATTATCAGGATTATTATCCTTCCGTAAAAACTTCTACGCTTTGAAACAATCATTTTATCTATTTTTAATATATTGCTCCTCCTTTTGACTAGATTCTTGTAGATAGTTTATTCTACTTTCTTTTGAACATGATAAACAGGTTTATGGTGTTTTGAGGGCGGAGTTTGGTCTAGTTTTCGTTTAATACTTAGCTTGCCCTAGATGTGTTCAATCGGGTTAAGGTAAAAATGTTGGACTAGTTATGCAAATTTGTCTATCATCGTATCTCAAATCTTACTGAAAATAAAATGGATCAATTCAAAAAGATTGCAGGAAAGTGGCTGGACATGAAATGTTGAAAATTACTTTTTAACCTTGGAATATAGATTCGACCTTTAAAATCAGCCTACCACAACCAAACCATAAAAACAGGGCCATACCATTACTATTACTCTTGTCCTTCTTCTTTTTTTATATAACTATCTTACCTTAACTCAGCTTCAAATCTGGTTTACCTTAACCATTTATCTTATCTCTTATCTTATCCGCTCCCCCATTTATCGCTAGGTGTCGGGGTTTGTTTTGCTATCGCAAACGTTTTCCACTCTTTTCTTCCCATTGCCCGTCTTTTAGCTTCGTGCCTCTTGCCCCTAATATATCACCTATTTCTTAGTTCTCTTGGGTCGTCCTCTCCTGTTCTTTTTATCCCATCCTGCTTCCCATATTTTTTTATATAACTAATAGTGTATTATACTCCAAAAGCATTTGTTGCGTGAATCTCTCTTTGGTTTGCCTTATTTTCTTATTGTTCAATTATCTGTTTCCAAATACTGGCCTTATATGCTGTTCTGAGCACAATTTTGTTAACTCCAATATCGTATCATATTCTCGTCTTTTTTAGTTTTAGTGATTTTTAGTGTTTTTAGCGTTTTTTGTTTCCAAACTTTTTTGAAGAAACCGTCTTTCAAATTTGTTCTTGTTCCTGTCTAAGTATGGGGAGGAAAAAATTCCAAGCAACGTTGTGTAAGATCATCAAGTCCGGAATTACTTTCTACCTGCTTTGATATATTCAGAGCGATGGCGGTCCCTAGCAACCTTGGTATCTTTTGATTATAGAACCTTAGTGGTCCAATAAATACATAAAATTACTCATGACAAGGTTCTTCACGTTAAGTAAGCGGACTGTAGTCTCATGATAAAAATACGAAGAGATCATATAATGATCATATAATGAGTTGTTGCATTAGCATAAGTACCGGGATGAAGGTCAAGAGTGTAAAAACACCCAATTTAAACAGGTTAATAAAATTTTAATTTTGTTTTTCTGGCCGACTTTTGCGTTAATTTCAACGCCAAGACCTAGATACGAATTAATGCCCTAACGCGTGGCAACCAACAACGTAACTGGTGTCCAACAAGACATGGGGCTAACAAACTTTTGATCAAAAGAGCCATGGCTGGTTTAGCTCTTCGAATTAGAACTAGTCAATGTTCAGTGGAACTAACTTAGGAAGTTATAAGTGGTATTTTTTGTGGTTTTATTTTTCTTTTTGTCTATTGCCTAATTACTATTTTTATTTCTTTTATTTCGTCTTAGACAACACAAAGTCTTGAGGCTTGTCCCTAGCGAAATGACCTTCTTTTAATTAAATTTTAATAGACACTTCATCACTTTCAATAAGGCACAATTGAAAAACAAATAAAAGTATCATTTCGTAGATTGTTGCGGGTATTATTCTTCCTAAATCTCTTAAACAATTTTTCTTGAGTGGGTAGATAATTGGCAACTACACTTATAATTTCCAAATTTGTGCTCGAGTGTTTACAAAATTTTATAAAATCGCAGTTGAAAAGATATTTGCAGTTAATTTTGAGTTTCTCGCAAATATTTTATTTTTGCTTTAAAAATTCCGCAATAATTTCATATTAATCTGTGCTAACCAAATAACAAATGACCACGTTCAAATTTGCTCTCAGGCCTTCACAGTTCAAACTTAACTAAACTTAAAGCAGAAGCACTGGTCAAAGTGTTAATGGATTCAACTTCGCGAGTCGTTGCTGAGGCACCTACAGGTGGCAGACACATGAATCTTGGCTCAGAGAAGGTGCTCAGAACTCAAACTAATGCCACACTATAACCCTTAATATGCTGAGAAGTGGGATTTGCTACACAAATAAAACAAATAACAGTTTTTATCAGTATGTTAAACGCCATCGATTGACATTGGTTTGAATTTGGAACACCTTCTCATGTAGTCAAAGTTCTAAAGTCTAAAGTCACAGCTCACCCAAACAACGCCCTACGAAGTTGATTCCCTTAACACTTTTGACCAGTGTCCTATGCTCTGTAAGTTGGTTTAGGTGTACCTGTACCTGTAGAAATGTGTTGTCTTATCAAATCCCATAGAAATAGGTCAAGCCGTTCTTAAACTATCATATTAGCAATAGATATATAGAACAAGAGGCATACAAGCAATCAAATGCTTTAAACAATTAACATTTATTTGTTGAATAAAAGAAGAAATATTTTTGAAAAACTTGAATGTGATCCATCTATATTCCTTCTTTTAATAATTGTTTCTTGTTGCTCTTCTTAACTCAATTATTTCTTTTTAAAATTTTATTTATACGCCCTTACTCTTTTTTATAATTACTATAAAACCTTATTATAAATAAGCCAATAAATCTAGCAGAGTTTTCATTTAAGGAGTTGCCAAACACCATTTTAACTAATTTGTTGGTTGCCAAACTTCATGCCATTAATACGTATGTAGGATCTGGTAATTAAATTAATGTAATAGTTGGGTATAAAGTACAAATATAATTTAAAAAGTAATGAACAAGTTTATTACTTTATTTATATCTGATATTTTTTACACGCGCAATTAGTTAAATTATGCAGAGGTCGTTTGAGGTCTCTACGGCTCTCAACATATTAAATTTCTGGAATAGCTGATCTTGTCTAGAACCGCAGCCTAAAAAATGTAGGTTTGAGCATATTTTCATAAGGAGAAGAAAGAAAGTTGGAAAATCGTCGATTATATTTGATTCGCTCCTGTAATTTACTCACTAATAGTATTCCCCAACATTTTCAGAAAGACTATTTAAAACATAGACCCTGATAACTTCAAAAATTTTCTCAAAATAATAGGCCTATTTTTCGATTGAAGTACAAACTGAAACAAGTGGTCAGTTTAAGAAAAACGCTATGTGCTAAAGTTTGAATCAGATTACTCTAGAACCACAATCGTAGTTGTCATTATATCATTAGTATGTTACTGCTAGTACAAAGAAGTGCAGTTGGTTGCCTAACCATTTTTTTCGTTGGGCGCACTTACTAGCACTCAAACTTAAACGGCTTATTGTGTCTATTAACGTACATTTATACTATTTATAAACTAAAACTTTACATATACCTGAGTTTGCAACTAGAGTCAAACTTACCATTACACATAATGACTTTTTAATAAAAAAAAAAGTACAGAATCGAATAGAAAACCAAACAAATATGTGATAAACTTCGGTAACATGTGTATATACAATATAAGGACAAAAAACTGGAAAACAAGAACTAAAACAGAAAACAAAGTAATACAAGACTATAAATGGAAAATAAAAAGATACGAAAAGTGAGAAAAAATCAAAATATACGTTATCATTTGTGGAAATCAATGGGGAAAAATGCTCTAGAAGTGTTGCAAGATTGTATTTCCTTGTACAAAAGAAAAAAAGATAAAATAATAGTAGTATGGACCTGTTTATGTGGCTTAGCTTTAATATTCCTGTTTTAGGGCTTGGGTTTATAAGTTAAACTCCAATATGTGACATTTGATCCCCACTCATTCTAAAGCATTGGAATTTGATTATTTAGTGCAACAGTAATGTATTACTTTGAAGATAAAGGGTCTTCCAACAGGAACTTCCAAACTTTGACAGTTGATAGCGGCCATATTGTTGAAGCTGCATCTGTCGAATTGGCTGTTATTTATTCGGTCTGTTTTGCCAAATCACCATGGACGGATATAGCGTTTAACAACACGTGTAAATGTTAAAATTGTTTTATTAAAATGAGTGTTCTGTTCGGGAAACGTACCGCGCGCTTCGCCCGTTTTACGGTCGCCATAATCGCCCTACCGAGAGGACTATTCGCAGTGTGGTGGATAAATTTCAGTCCACTGGTTCAGTAAACAATCAACCAACACCCGTACGACGACGAAACGCAAGATCTGTCGAAAACACCGCCGCTGTCCGTGAGGGTGTGCAGGAGAATCGGAGGCAGTCGATTTCGCGTCGCTCACAAGAACTCGGCCTTTCGCAGACCACGACTTGGCGAATTTTGCATCGTGACTTGGGCCTGCACCCGTACAAAATTTAAGTGACCCAGAGCTGAAGGTAAACGACCGTAGAAAACGACGTGTGTTCGTTGAATGGGCGCTGGAGCAGTTGGAAACTGACCCTAATTTTCATCGAAAAATCATCTTCAGCGATGAGTCACATTTCTGAATGAATGGGTACGTCAGCAAACAAAATTGTCGAATTTGGGACGATTCCAATCCACATGAGATCCAAGAGCGTCCAATACATCCTGAAAAAGTCACTGTTTGGTGTGGATTTTGGGCTGGCGGCGTCATCGGTCCATATTTCCTTTAGAACGACGTTGACAGGTCATCACCGTCAACGGCGAGCGCTATAGGTCGATGATTACCAACTTCTTTTGGCCTGAATTGGATGATATGGACACCAACGACATGTGGTTTCAACAGGACAACGCTGCGTGCCACACAGCTCATGCCACATTGGACATTCTGCACGAGCGATTTGAGGGTATGGTCATCTCACGTGGAGGTGATGTGAATTGGCCACCGAGATCGTGCGATTTGATCCCGTTAGACTTTTTCTTGTGGGTTTTTTTTAAGTCGCAGGTCTATGCGAATAAGCCACAAACCACAGCGGACCTCAAAGCCAACATAATCCATGCCATCGGTCAAATTCAGCCTGCTTTATGCGCCAGAGTCTTGGAAAATTGGACATTTCGGATGCGCACCATCCAGCGAAGCCGCGGCGGACATTTGCACGATGTTATATTCCATACATAATGGCATCGGTAGGTCTTTCAAACGAATAAAAAATTTCGATAATATCTCACACCCACTTTGTTTTATTTAAATTTAAAGATAGGAAGCGCTTAATGAAATACCCTTTATAATTGTAGATAAATTTGAAAAGCCAATCCAATATTCTCATGTTAAGCTTACTGAACACCATTGGGAACTGTTGGATACTAATCGAGAGGTATAACCTAAAAAACATCATATAAATTTCTTAGCAAATCCTTGTATTTGAAATGTTTGTAAAAAAACACTAATTGGTAAAAACGTTTTATCAAAACATAAAAGATATGCTAGCAGCGCGACAGAAAAGAGCAATCTTAATATGACACCATACTCTCGTCAACTCATTACTAACGATATCGCAGTAAAAACTCCATTTAGTTTCCCTACGTTAAGTCCTAGCTGCTCATGTTGACTTATCGACCCAACCCTATCGAATACCTATGGCACGAGTTGGAGTACTAGTTGAAAGTTTAATTAATCCCTTGCTTCGCCAAAAAAAACATCATATAGAGTTTGTTATATTAAAAAAACAAAATAACCAATCTTTTCTAGAATTCTAGCATAAATTGGTAAACAGATTTTCTTGGGGGTTGGGCGTTATTCCAACGACGCAACGAAAAAAGTATAATTTTAATATCATACTACAATTCATTATTAAGAACATTTTGTATGTTCCATAGCTCCATTTAGTTCTTTCAACAGGTTGTTGGATGTTTTTCAAATTTCATTGAGGCTACTGCAATGATTTCACTGATCTAAACGTTTTATTGTAACTCTATCGAATACCAGGTTTGGAACAAATTGAAACATTTGGTAAGACCTAAATTAACTGTCCCAACTCAAAAAAAACAAACAAACATAAATATCTTTGTCATGTTGAAAGATAAAAGAAAAAAAGTGTCTGAAGAAATTAAGTGCAACTTGGTGAAGGTTTTCATCAAGGAGTAAGTTATGTTAACAGAGCAACAGAAAAAAGAAACTAACGCCCCGTTTAGTTTCTCTAGCAGATCATTGCATGTTCTTCTATTGACTCACCTTAACTTTATACAATGCCTCCTATATAAATTGGAATATTGGGTAAAAACTATTAAAATACCATAGAGATGTTGGTCTTATAGAAACTATAAAAGATTAAAAAGTTTCTCTAGAAATCTAGCGCATTTAGGTGAAAAAGTTTTCTTAAATGTTGAAGATTATACTAACCAGGAAAAAGATCATCTTAATACCATATCACAATATCACCCATCCTTTACTAAGGGTGGCCGATTAGTAGTGATGAGTCTGTTTAGCTCGCTTAGGAGATTGTTACATATTTTTGGACATCCACACTAGAGTTGATTTCACCGGCGCAAAATTCTTACCTTAACTCTATTAGATACATTAGGAATGAATTGTAGTAGTGAGTGAGAACTTTATTATGTTCTCTCCTCAAAAAATACTATATATCTGTTCATCATGTTGAAAGTAAAAAGAAGCAAAATTTTTGTAAAAATTTAGTGAAAAAAGGTGGGAAGGTTTCCCTGAAGTTAGAGGTTATGCCAACGGCGCAGCGAAAGAAAGCTAACCTTGATATAGCTTCGTTAATTAATTATTAATGGTATTGTATAATTAGTGATCATATAATTTGCCTATGTCAACTGGACACACTAGTAGCGCTATATAATTTTCTTAAAAGCCGTTACGCGTTTTTGCTATTTTATGATTACTAATCACACTTACGTTGACTTTACTATTTTAAAATCACCACCTTAACCCTAGCGAATACCCTTTAAGATAAGATAAAATATTGACGTGAGCCAAACTCTTTCCTTTCCCAAGAAACACCATAAAGTTGTCATATCCGTCAAAGAAATAATAGAACAATTTCCGCATAAATTTGTCGCAGATTAGTAAAAAAATTTAATCAAAAAGTTAAGAGCTTGCTAGCAACGTAACAGAAGAAAGATCCATTTGATCATCACCTTAAACCTATTGAACATCTTTGGGACAAGTTGAAAGCTTCATTAATTCCTATTCTCTTTCAAAGAAGACCTAAAGCCGTTGGTCATGTAAAAGAAAAAAGTTTTACCTTAACCCTCTCAAACATCTTTAGCAGAAGTTAGAGTATCGGTAGAAAGCTAGACGAAACCCTCTCCCCAAAGGCATTATAGAGACACTTGACTTGTTGCACGTCTTCATATTTTTATTGACGCTAATCATACGTCGACTATACTGGCCCAAAATATCACTTAACCTTTTTCAGCATCTTCGAGCTTTGTTGGTGTGTCAAGGCAAACCTCTAAAGCAGCACCATAAGTTGTTGGTCTTGTTGAAAAAAGAATAAAACGAAATTCCTGCAAATCTAACAAAAATCAATAAAAAGGTCGAATTCTTTAAGGTAATTTGAAGTATTGGTTGAGAGCGGAATTATCTTATCATATAACTTGCTAAAATGCAATGCAAATTAATGAGAAGGTTTTAACGAAGGGGAAGAAATCAATATGATACCATAATCTTCTAACCTTTTTACTGAGAGTATTTAAACGTCTATGACTTGCACTTTGATTGACTCTAGCAAAACTCACGTTAACTTCAGTAGCTCGAAATAATCACCTTAACCCTATCGAACACGTTTGGTGTTAACCTAAGTTAACCTACTTTTCCTCAAAAATACCATAGAGCTGTTTGTCATATTGAAAGAAGAAAGTTACTGCAAACGTATAGCGCAAATTGGTTTTCTGGCCACAGTCTGATTAGTTCATTACGAACGGTCTCTGATAAAAATGATCAAATAATGTATTATGACTGGACACCTTAATAACGCGAACTAATTTTCTTAGGAGGTCTTTACATGTCCTTAACATTCATTGACTGTAACCATACTCGCATTGACTCCAACGACTCAAAATTCTCACCTTAACCCTGCCGAAGAACTTTGGACCGAATTGAATAATAGAGGTATTTTTTTTATTAAAATTTATGTTGAAAGGGCAATGGAAAGAAATAACTGAAGATTATTAGGAGTATCCGAGGATCAGTTATCAACTCGAAGCGCCGGTAGCTCCATTAGTTTTTTTAGCTGGTCGTTGCACGTCCTTGCACTTTCATCGACCCCAAACACGTTCGTGTTGACTTCACGGCGTTAAATAATTAATTCCAATTGATACAGAGCAGAACTCAAAGCAATATATCAGAATCACATTAAAATTAAGTTTCTATTAAATTATGAATAAACATTCGTTAAAAATGCGTAAAAACAAAAGCAAAACTTATCTACTGAAGAAACCTTGGCTGCAAACATTAGTTTAATGTTACCGTTGCACTTAAAGCCGCTCTAAGTACATTATTAGATGTTTGTTATGTGCGTCACCTTTATGAATAAAATTTACATTATCACAAATAAAACTATAAGCTCTAATTATTTTTATTTAAATTACCAATGTCACTATTTATTTGATCAAAGAAATTTAAAATTTGTTATGAAATTTATAGTTGCCATAGAGTACTTACATCGTTCAGGTTTCTTAGATGTCTGTTGACGAAATGGCGTTATTCTTGAGACGAAGACTTCGCTGGACTACACCTGAATGAAACGCGATTGCTTTGATAACCTGTTACGTTAAGACCCGCTCGAAAAGAGAGAACTTGCGCATGCCATCAGTGGTTTTGCGTTATTGATTTCATTTCAGGATCGCTTTGCCAAACGTTGAAATGTTTAAAAAATTAAATAGTAAAATGAGTATAAAGTAGTTAACTAAAGAATCGTATCTAACAATGATAATATTAATCGAATGCATACGAGGAGGAACCCAAAAATAACCGGAATATAGCGAGTTACCCATACCACCGCCAGATATCGTTAGAGTAGAATTTTCCGCGTTGATTTGTCAACTGTCATCTTGCATATGAAGAAAAAAGTACCTAAGACGAATGTAGAAAATATGCGTGCCAAATTCCATTGTTTGTTTTTTTTTGAGAAAAAGCTACACAGACACTTAAGAACAAATTTCAAGTGGTCCATCATGTAGTCGGAGTTCGGAAACTCTTGACGTTTCGTCCACAACTGCGGTGGACATCTTCAGAAGAAAATCTTCTAAAAATTAAGTGACTGTGTGACAGGGATGACGTTGGGGGGCCGTTGTTGACGTCACCAGAATGGTAGATAACGTAATCGGGCTAGCTGCTGACGTCAATCGAGTCGTTGCAGGTAATATTTTGGCATTTTCTGACGACACTCGCTCTTTCACCGTATCGCAGTCTGTTTTTGCCCCTTAAGAGCGATAAACCAAGATTTAGGTAGATTGAATCCGTCGTCCCTGTGAAAATTATTTTTATATTTATAAATCTCCATCGCCTCTCTATATAGTTTCGGGTAATAATTACTACTATTGGATAAAACTTGTGTTTGGCCGAATTCTATCTCATGGTCAGGATTTTCCAAAGCATGTTTAGCAACTGCTGGTTTTTAGGCTTGATTAAGGCGTAGATGACATTTGTGTTCCTTTATCCTAGTGGTAATCGTTCGGCCCGTAATCCCCGTGTAGACTCGCTCACATGAACAAGGTATACAGATACACCCCTGGTGTATCCTGTAGGTTTCTTGTATCTTTGGCTGGTCTGAGCAAATTCCGTATTTTGTTTTCCACCTTGTGTTTATTGAGAATTTTTCCTATCCGGTCCGTAACCCTGTTGACGTAAGGAAAAAAAGCTTTGCGTACCGTAGCCGATTTCAGTTATGCATTTGTTCATGTTAAACTCCCTCCTCGAGTAGTCACTCTCTTGTAAGGCTTGTTCCAAATGTTTTAATTCCTTATTCAAAAACTGCAATTAACATATACGTCGTGCTCGATCTACCAATGTTTTCACAACCGTTCTTTTTTTACTTAGGTGGTGATTCGACTGCTTATGAAGGTATATGTCCGTATGCGTGGGTTTTCTGTACACGGTGTGTTGTAAATGTCTATTCTCCAATCTCAAAACATGTACGTCTAAGAAAGGTTCCTAGCATTGGATTCCAATTCCACGGTAAATTGTATGCTTGGGTGTATAGAATTTAAGTTCATAAGAAATTGTGGTAGGGTTTCCTTTTCGTATCTCCATATTACAAAAGTGTCATAGACATATCTGAACCATATCGCGGGTTTTAATGGTGCTGTATTGATGGCGATCTCTTCAAATTTTTCCCTGTAGTAATTGGCGATTACAGGGCTAAGTGGGCTACCCCTTGCCACTCCGTCTTCTTGTTCGTAATATACGCCCTGCCAAACAAAGTGACTGGACGTAAGGCACTGCTGAATAACTGTAAGATATCGTTAGGAAATTTTTTTACGTGATCCAGGGTTTTGGTAAACAGGAAAGTTACATCGAAACTAACCATTAAATCTCCCTCTTGTAGCTAGCTGTACGTCTTAAAAAGATGGTTGACAAAATATGCGGAGTCCTTTATTTAACTGCTGGTATGTCCAATGTATGGTTGTAATAGGCTGCATAAGTACTTGGACAGCTTGTAGGTAGGGCCACAATGGGTCGCAGCGGTACATCATCCTTGTGTATTTTGGAGAGCCCGTATATAGCAGTTCTGATCTCTACAAAATACATCTTAGAACTAATCGTAGATTACGGTCCCCAAAGCAAAGTCACATAAGTCATCATGAGCCTGATAATGATTTGTAGACTCTGGGTTTGTCTTTGAGGGTTACGTCGCGCTTTTCTTCATAAATTCTCAAATATTTAAAACATCTGCATTGCAATAGCAAGAAATGGACTTTAAGGCTCGATTTTGATTTATCTAAAATTATCAATAGCTTTGTGGACATTAATTTTATCTACTAGGATAGTTCAGTGGCTCAATAAGTGCTCTTATTATCTTTTGTGGCTTCTTCTAGATGTGGTTTCCCCGATTGAGTTACTTGCAAGTAAAAACTGTCCTCTCATTGTCGGTTCTTTTTTAGGAAGGGGAGGACAGACTTTAACCCAAAGTCAAAACATTCTTTAACTTTGCGGATCCGTGGTATTAGGAGGTAATAATAGTTGTACTCGCCTCTTTATTTAGCCTGCTATTTTTGCCCAGTGCCTAAGGTTAGCTACCAAATGAAAACACTGGTTTGAATGATTCGTTAAAGTGATATACATCCAAATGGGGTAACACCTTTAAAACTAATGTAAATGTGTATTTATCCTAAAGTTTATTACAATTGCAAAGAACGCTGAGATAAACAATAGAAATTTGGGAAAAGAAAGTCTGCTTATGGAAAGTAGATGCGAAGCAACAGACAGGGAAATTTTTAATTATTACAATGTAGGCTACCACTACTGCTTTCTCTGTAGAAAAGCGAGTAAGACAATGAAAGAAAAATTACCGTACACTTGTACAAATTGGTCCTTCAAGGCGGATCTAAGCAAGTAACTTATGAGACAGACAACCTTGGTACTGGCAGGTTATAAGGAAAGTCTACCAAAAACATTTAATTGTATTTTTATCACATCATACATTCATATAATAATATAATTACTTACAAAACACAAAAATAATATTTAAGATTATAACAATACAAGTTTCTGCAGCCTAACCCCTTCCAACGTACACAGTATCACCAAGGCAAATTTCGCCTTCGTTTTGCAGCCCCATGTTCAAACCCATTACAGGAAGGTCTCCTTCCACTTTAATGTTCTTTATCTCTTTTAGCGTTCGATACCTAAAACAGGCGTTAATAGACGATACAAAACGAAACTATTAGCAAGTTCGCAGTAATTAAACAAATTTGAGCAATATGACTTTTGTGAGAGAAAGAGAGGGATAAATAGAAAAGTCAAATCATTTTAGGTTATTCGTCCATTACTTGTTGCACTTTTTCCAACTCTACAAGTCTTTTTTCGCGCTTCCTTTCTAAATAATAGAAAAGAGTAGTATGTCTAAAAAGAGAGAATGTAAGATCTAATGATTCAGTGTTATAGGTCAAAAATATTCTCTAATGAAATCTCATTGGCCTGCAAAATTACAACTCCTAAAAAAACAATATAATTTTACGAACAGCCTACAAATATTTTTTTACACGAGATTTATTATAAAACGTCTGTCCAGAAAACATGGAGTTAACGTTATTATAATGGAAATAGTTTGCACTGTAAACTGGTAGCCGATGAGAGTAGACTGCAATGCGCATGAGTAAATGAGCAGGAGACCACTGACTGGATCTGTCATTTACAATGACCGAGCAAGTAGCACAGCAAATCTGCATGAAATTTGACGTGAAACTGGAACATTCGTCTGCAGAAACTGTTGGGATGATTCAGACTTTGCATGTAAATTCAAACATCTTTGACTTAACAGTTCCTATCTGGATCCACCTACCCTCAAGCTCTTCAAGACTATCAACTTCATAAATGATATTTTATGAACAGGTAAAAATAACCCAAAACAGAGAGCACCGAGACAACCAAGATATCTATCATACCCTAAGAAAGAACCTTGGAAGGATCTAACCGAGCAATTTATTTTTTGATGCATATGGTAAGTCAACTATTATCAAAAAGCAGCCAGCAGGTTCCGGACTTGGTTTATAATTTTAAATATCATCAATCGCAGCGGCGCGATTATCGTAAGGTTATCATGAGGGAGCGGTACCGCCGGCTACGTTGTACCTAGCCGAGATACGGCAATGATAATTGGGCATGGCCACTTCCGGTCTTATCTGGTCAAAATCCGAAAGCCGGCGAAGGACCAAGACAGATGCGCGTGAGGAGAGGTTGACGATAACATCCACACCCTCCTGAGCTGTAACTCGAAAGAGAAATCCAAAGAAAGCCAGAGCAAAAAGACTTTTATCACGAGCAGGTGGAGATTGCCACGAACATGGGAGAGATCCACCATAGACGACCTAAGTTTGTAAACTAGAGCACCATTGAAGTACCTCGACATTAGCGCTACTGGCAAGCATGAGCGTGCAACAGATTAGTAAGTAAAGGTTTGGAACCTTATAAAGACCCTATCTAGGAACGGAGATTTCATTGGACCAAGCCGCACGTCGTGATTTTGAAGTACGACAGGACAAATGGCAGAGTACTTTATCTGACACATCATCCAGTTATCACTAGGCATGGCAACTTTCGATCCTACCTTGTCAGAGAAGAATCTGGCGAAGGGCCAAGACAGATGTGCATGTCGGGTCGAAATGGCCATGAAAGCGAGAAATTTTGCAAACATTTATCTGCGATGTACGTAAATATTTTGTACCAATAAAATTATAAGTCCTTATAAGACTTCCAGGTCTCCAAAACTGACAACTTTATAAACGGAAAACAGATTTTGTAGAATGTTGTTCCTTTCCATGAACGGCTAAAAATAACTTCTCATTTCTAGCCCTTCTATGGAAAAGTAGATGGGGTAAACTGATATTAAAGCAAAAAAATGGCGAACTCTTTCAGAGATCTAATGAAGTGACAGTACTTTGGTTTTTTCCATAATTTTCATAATAAATGGTTAAAAAAAATGCTAGAGTACACAAGAGTTCTAAGGGTAATAACCAAAACGCAAGACTCACGTTTTCAATGTCTTGAGAGGCTCGTTCTCTTTGGATTTAATCCCGGTCTCAGGATCGATGGTTGTTAAGATGCATCTGGTACAGGGCTTCGCATTGTACAAAACCACGCCCCCAATTTTCACCCACTCCCAGTCATCTTCTGCGTAAGCTGAACTCTTCTCTCCTTCGACGAGAATATTAGGGCGAAAGTTAAAGGCAGTAATGTTGGCGGCCGGAATTCTGCTGCTCAGCTCGTCCACCGACGCTTGGTTGATTAAATGAAAACTGGTGAGGTCCGTGTACAGGCCCTAAAATTGGACTTTACGCCAGAATCTACCGCCCTGAATGCATTCTCTTACGGTCGCGTCGTTACTCAGAAATGGATGGACACGCAAATACTTTTTGTGGACCTGTTGAATGTCCCTTTTGAACTGACTCTTATAAAACCCGAACCGCAGGCCGGAACTGGATTTCAAGAGGTAGTTTGAAACCCACGCGGCGGCTTCGTCTCCGCAATCTATTGTGGGTACTTTTTCTCCCCCGAATAACCTGAAACGCTGCTGTTTTTATCACAATTTAGGTGAGGCCAACGCCGCTTACTTTATAATCATCTGCTTGTTTTTTTCAGACGGTATTTGTACTACCATTTGCGGCATTTGCGGGGCATTCAGTAAGAAACAATTTTCTTGGTTCGGATGGGGAGTCGTGTGAATGAAGATCATCGTGGGGTACTGCCTGGCCGTGCAGAACCTCCCTTCTTCCTCTGTGTAAACTAAGAGGTTTCTGGGGATGAATAGGATTATTCTCTGGCGGCTTATTTATAATACACAAACCTGTCGTAAAACTGGTAGGACCGTTCGGACTTCGGCATCTTCATTCCGTTCTTGGTGCAGAGGGCTGAGGTTAACTCGATCCAGTGTCCACTTTTGAGGGGGTAGATGTAAAGGTTTTTCACCTTCCCGACAGGTTCCCAAACGGTAGGTACAGTATACTTCCTTCGCTTCTGGTACCAGTACAACCACAAAGCAGTAGCTGCGCCAACTGCAGCAACAGCCACAGCTGCTTGAGTGGCTAAACTGTTCGCTGTGTGGGTCATCTAGAAAAAAACATCTTTACTCTTGTCTTGAATTTATCAAGTTTGTTTTGACATCATTACAATTCTACTGGTAGAGAAGATTACCAAAACTAATTCAATGACCTCTAATTATAGTTTAGCAACAAGTTAAATCAGTTTATGGTAACTATTACTCCCTTGGTCTGAGGACAAAAATGCAAAACCAAATCTATGAGGTACATCACTCAAGAGCGAGAGCTATTCGCGCGGCTGGGCCGCGCAACTCCCCTCCTCACACACGCTTCTTTCTTATATTTAGAAAAGAATGATCAATTGGTTTTACACATATCACTGCAACAAAATACAGGACTATAGAGAAATTGAAAGCAAGAACACCAACTCGCCATACGAAAAATACTCACCTAATCTAAGATAATGAACATCAAAGAATAAAGGACATTTTTTAAAAAAAAATTTATGATCCCTATAATAAATCGCAAAAGCACATTTCCACTAAATTTGACTCTATACGCTTACACATCTATTAATATCTTTCTTGTAAGCTTCATTTCCAAAAGAACCATCTCAAGAGTCAATAATCTGTCAGTACTATCGACAATTCTTCAAAATTTTTGGCGTGCTTATACGTGCTAAAAGAATTTATTACAGAGGAAAAACAATAAAAGATGTATTAGTCTTAAAATAGCTCACGCATTTACATCGAACTGGGAAAAAGAAGGCACAAAAAGAAAAACAAGAAAGTCGTTTTAAAGAGTATAAAGTATACTCACTCAAATGTTTTTTACCAATAAAAATATTGGTATAAACAAGAATCTGATAAAGGACTGGAAAATTTTTAATATCCAATAGGTGTGTAATAGCCCAAACCTAAATATGGGGTTTCTTAAAAGTCTTCAAAACTTTACGAAATTCAAGAAAAGTCTTTTTGTCCTTTTTCTTCTGAAGTCTTTAGTGGGTGAATTTGAGTCTTTGCACAACCCGAAGCGTTTTTAAACTTCGGTTTTTAGGTTACATATTCTCTCTTTGATCTACTCTCCGATTGAAAAAAAATCCTTAAAGAGATTTTAAATTTTGGTTGAGAATTTAGAGATTAAAGATATATTTATATGGCTGAGGTAACGTATGATGTGCATCTCTTGGTCAAAAGTGATTATAAAAGCCCTATGTCAGATATTATAAAGTTCTTTACATGTAAAAGACATAACTGAATTCACCTAAGTATCAGTTTCATCTTTATTCTCATAATTGTTCACAATACATCGATGACCTTATCGTCTATCATCATTTTACCAACAGCATCTTTAAAAAACATAATCCTTGTTAATTTCAATTGCTGTATTCGGTATTTCAACGACAATGTTTTTCTTCTTCCTAGATATTTTGATCGTCCAATTTTTCTTAGGTTCTGCTTTTAGTTGTTCTGTTCTTATATCATTTTCATTATATTGTGTCTTTTTGGTTTCTACATTTTTGCACTGTACCAAAAGCAGTAATTTTTCTGGAGTTGTTAAAATCGTTTACCTTCTTTTACAATTTTAAGATAGCTGTTTTCAATCTTCTTCATTTACCCTCTGGCATTTTCATATCAAAACTTATAATATCTTGTATTTTAATTTTTAAGTTATTCTCATAATTTTTCTCGGTGTATCTTCTCTCCGCTTTCCTCGCGGTTATTTTTTCATCTTAAATATTTGATTATGATCCTTATTTTCTAAACTCATTTCCATCTAAAACAAGGCTATGCAGACGACATTGCAGTACTATACGCGTTTTTGTTGCTTAACAACAGATAACTTTCAAGCAGACACATACACTACAGATTAAAAATGACATGAAAGATTTATCAAGGGAATAAAAATATATACTCACGATAAGCTTCTTGTGATTACTAAAATTTTATTCAACCCACAATTTAAGAGAGACTTCAACTAGACTGTTGCTAAAACAAATATTGCTATATAACAATATAAATAGCGAGAATCTGCATTCCTCAAGGGAGTATGGACGACAAAGTAAAAAGTTAAGGCTCCAATACGTTTGCCTTTACTGCTCGGTCGTAATTCGATTGAAAAAAATATTTTGGTTACGTACATCCAAATCTATTAAAAAATAGTTTCGTATGTTGGTCACGTGTTTGTATAAACAAGTTGAGGTTACGTTTAGGTTGTATAATTTGCACTTGTCGAGATTGAGCGATTTCTGTTAGTTTTCTTCTCAAGTATTTGGTTCTTACGGTTAAACAATGCGCAATCAATTTCTAACAGACAGGTAAACATGTCGTTGATGGGCATTTCTGCAAATAATGCGTAGACATGTTTGTCCGACTGTAGTCGCCCCAACAAATATCGCAGATGTTGAAAAGTTATATTAATAAATTGGTAAATATCAGTGATGATAGAGATGAGCCAGTCATTTACAAATGAGGATCTATAAACAGCTCCTGAATTAACCTCAAGCTAAAGTAATAAATATTTTGCCTTAAAGGCCAATAAAGTAGTATAAACCAATGGCGTAAAGTTTCTGGCGACTGATTTTTTTTAAATGAAGAGCTTATCATTAATGCCTAGCATTACTGTGAATTGATCAAATAAAGATCTAAAATGGTGTCTCTAAATGTTTTCCATCATAATATTCAACACCGCCAATTTGACAGAAGCAGCTTTATCTAAAGTATTCTAGCAGATTTTTTTCAGCCCCTTCTGTATTTTAGAAAAAAAAGATTTTAGAATAAAATTAAAAAATATTTTTGCTGTTATAACAGTATTTAAATGGCATTCAAATACTTTGATAAGTAAGTTGACTTGCGCGCATATTTATCAAAAAGCTAACTTCGACCTACGCTTTTATTCACTTTTGGAGGGATATAGCACTAAGAGTATGATCGAAGCATATGGTTGTCAGATGCAATTGTTATGGAATTGTCAACCATTGTCCCCATATCTTTGTGTTAAAGACCATAAATATATAACCATAACATAATAGAGCAGCACATGATTACTGGTGAATATTTAGGGGAAAATCGAATGCCCATGTAGGACCTCCAAAACTACCAGGAACAATGCTAGAGGAAATGAAAAGTGTATTGCTAATTTTCCTATTAGTTTAAATATGAACTGAAGTAAGAGATAATGGTTTTTGCTAGCACATGTCAATGAGCTGCAGCCAAGAATTTCAACTTCCCAACAAAAATCGTATTTGAGCTAGTCCAGACATCAAAAGACTCATCGTATTGAAAAGTTTGAGCTCTATTGGCGTGCCGCACTACTAAGCCTAACTTTCATACAACAATGTATGGTCTACATAAAAATCTTCTGTGAGTTTATAAATCACTTGAGTGAAAAGAGAGTCTGCCCTAGGTTTTCTTTCCAACGGGAGTGTAACATCTATCACATCTATAATATCAGCAGGAGAGCTACTTTTTGCAAAATCATGTCTCAAAAGTAGAAGTGGAAGACTGTAAATTGTTTATGGTTTTAACTGCTTCTATCCCCAAGAGAAATTTTTAACTTTCTTCCAGACCTTCTCTTAGCTCTTATCATATGTCACCATCAACGTTTGTAGTTTTCTCTCTAGCCAACATGACGGGTGTAAATCAAAGAACAAACAAGGTCAAGTACCTCAAAATATTATTGTTATAATCTTTAGGGACACCATATATGATGCTACAGTGGTTATCTCAAGTCCGAAAATAGGAGGACCAGGTTAGGCACACCACCAAGGATAAGGCGTTTCTTTGATTTAAGTGAAGACTAGTGATGACATGACAGAGCTACTTGATTACTTCAGCTTGCAATTATCCACAGGATTAAAATACCTCAAAAAACCTGAAAAACTTGATGACAACTGAAACTTATTGCATGGCTTTTAACATTCAATTGCATACTTGTACATAAAAAAAATTGCAAATATAAATTTTTCAGAAGAGTTATTCAGTTTAGATAAAAAGACTTGTTGAAATCAATGATGGTAGTGTCCTTTGATGGTTACATCAACAATATATTCAGTGAAAGCCAATGCGGTTCACAAAAAATTATTCAAGCACAATGAATTTTTATCTTCGTAAAATATATTTTAGGTAATGCGCATATTTATGTTAGTTCTTCAATCAGTTAGAAAGTTCCAGTTGATCTGAGAGGAAGCGAATCGTTCACCCCAAGTCGCGTGTCATCGAGACGTACAACAGCTTAAGGGTTTTCGGTTTTTGGATCAAGTGATCAGTAATAATATTTGCAAACCCTATAATTACTGTTTGAAGGGACTCCATCTGATTTCTAGATCAAATAGTTATACATGAAGGAACAAACTCCCTCCCTAGTTTTAAATCAAGGTTATGAGCGAAGGGTAGTTCCGAGCATGGAAAAGTAATAGCATTAACCCAAGTTGGTCGGGAAATTTTGCCTAAGAAACCCTTAGTACAAACAGAGCGCCTTAGCTATTTAAGCGTACATACAGATTTTATAGTGAGATGGGAGGAAGAAAACTGGAAATATCGATGCAGTAAGACGTTGCAACGCTATATTTCCTGGGCACTTAAAGTCTTAACGTCGCTTATCCAACCCAAATCTTTCTCCACGTGACTTCTTCCTTTGGGAATATCTCAAGTTTATAAACATGACTCTTAGGCTGTCCAAGCCCTACAAAATGCATTACGCCAAGAAACAGACTTATTCAAAAACGCATGTTGGAAATAGTAATGAGGAATTTCAGAATACGATTCCAACAGTGGGTCGATAAATGAAAGACGCCACTTGCCGATATCCTCTTCAAAAGTCACTGAAATAAAACTTCCATTTCTGTAGTTTTGTTCGTAAAAATGCATTCTATTGTTTCTTTATTCGCCTTAAAAGAAACTTGCTGAGGGCAGAAGGCGACTGAAATTGATAAAATATGGAAGTGTCCAGACAATAATCAAAAACGTTGGAACAAAAAGCCACACAATTTGAGGTCTATCAGAAGCTCCTCACTCGCTGTGATGGAAGGGGAAAACACATTTTTGCATACATTACTGACGTGTGGGAGACTTCATTCCAAGATTGCACCCCCAAATCCAAACACCCATCAAAGGTGTAACTGATATGTCTGCAGAAAACGTTTGCCATCGTTTTTTCTTCACTAAACAGATAGTCAAATATTAATCTGCAATCTATTGTGATGGAAAAAATGACAAAAAAGACAAGATTTCAACCAGAGGTGCGCTTCTTGTTCAAAATACAATTCGAGCAACTGGAGCCAAATTAAAGCAAAAGCATTGCAGAGCAATGGGCATATAGCTTGAACTTGAGTTTTTGTGATTACAATTTGTTCGAGTTCTTTGAGCACCACTTAAAAAACCAAAGCTTCTTGGTGCTTTAGTCTTCTTTGAGTTTTTGACGAGAAGCGATCGATTGTTTTTGTCTGCGTACTCTATGGTGTTCTCTTCGTGCGTTATTTCTTTTTATTACATTTCTTAAAAACAGAAATAATACAAAAAATGCAAAAAGGTTACGGTTTCAGTACCAAGAAAACTCTCTCTCCCCTATTATCAATGTTCACAATTTGCCCTCAAAACGGCAGTACGAATGCCTCTTGGGATATATTTTAAAGGACAAGTTGCGCGGAGGTTGGAACAACGCATTGTAGTCAAATTCTCGTTGGAGAAGACATCCCGTCCGCTGAAATTCACCACAGACTCAACAGTATGGGAAGAGTGTCTCTCGCGGACCCGTGTGTTTGAGTGGTGCTTCAGAGAGAACAGAGAGTGCGTGGATTATGAACCGCATGATCGTCAGCCGCGAACATCCGTCACCGCACCAAGCATTGATCGTACAGACGCACTTATTCACGACAATAGACGCAGCGCTATCAAGACACTTGAAGCAATGCTGTGTATTAGTGTTGGTAGTAGAAAACGTAGTGAAAAATCACCTGCACTATCACATAGTGAATGCATCGTGGGTATTTGACGGACGTAAACAAAATGGTCCGCAAGCAAGCTGCCAGTCGTCTCCCACAGCAGTTTGAATTTATTTCCGAGTTCCAGTAGTCATCAGGCGAGTGACGGCATACCAGTTCTCCCAAACCCAAGAAAGCGTGGAGAAGCCGTTCGGCCGGAAAAGTGATGGCAACGTTCTTTTAAAACTGGCAGGGGGTTATCCATGTAGACTTTCTGACGGATGCTAGAACAGTCAATGCAGCTTATTACTCAGACCTCCTGGCAAGAGACGTGAAGGAAAAGATCCGATCGAAGCGAAAGACAGGTGGAAACCGGGTAGCCTTCCTTTAAGACAATACACGCCCTCATACGACCAAAACAACAATAAACAACAAACAATAAACAATAAAAACCCCTCGGAAATTGAAATGGAACCTTCTGCCACATCCCAATTTAATTTCAAGTGATTTTTACCTGTTTGGAAGGCTTAAATCAGATTTGCAACGACTCTTATCCAGATTGTTCGGGAGTGGATATATCGCCAACCAAAAGCCTTTTTCCAGAAAGTTGAAAAAAATGTGTTGACTCCGGACAGCAGTACGTTGAAAACTGATATGTACAATTAAGTGATTGGCAATTTTTTTTTGTGAAAAAATCAGTCTTGGTCATATTTGAACCGCCTTGTACCATATGGGATCGCGCATACTTGTACAGTGAGAAGAGACTCAAATTATAAATTTGGACAAAAGTTTGTATAAAAAAATGCTGTTGAAAACGATTATGGCAGTGTGCTCTGATGGTTATATTAACAATATACTTGGTAGACTCTCTCCTGAAAGCCCATTTGATTCACAGATTACCAAATAGATTATTTCAGGACATTGGACTTTTATCTGTCTGAAAGTACATTTAAAAACTCTTTAAATGCCCATGTTCCCACCAGCTTTTAGATCAGACAGAAAATCCTAGTTGACCTGCGAAGAGGCAAATCGTTTACGCCAAGCCACATGATGGATTATCGGGGCGCGCAACAATCAGGTTAAAGGTTTCCGGTTTTTGAGTCAAGTGATCAATAATCAGCAAACTAAAAAAGGCTATCAAAAACAGACTCTAAAAATTAAAGTGATCTAAATTGGATGGCGGACGTCACTTGAAAATCAAATTGATTCTGCAGAGCAGATCATTTTTACTTCGCCATAACGCGTGCTTGATACCAAAGGGCACATAATGATCTTATTCGGTTTCTTTGTTAGTGTGGAAAGCGGCCATGATTGATAAGGAGGACGATAAATAATGATAATGATAACTTTTTGGTATGTGCGCACTAAGTAGAGAAAACAAAAAACCCTTTCTTGTCGACAACTCAAGAAAGACTAAAAAAATCTGATTATTGCAGCAATAAAGAAGCTTGTGGAAGCTGTAGTTCTATAAGTGATACCTTCGCATAGTCATAAAACTAACTAAATTTCCACAAATATGGCGTATATACTAAATAAGTTTGCTGAGTTTAAATTACCTCATGTGGTCCAAATATAAACGAAGAAGAAACTCTAAAAAATAATCAAAAAAAATTGAGATCTATACTTAAATTAAGGTTCAATAAATAGAGCTGCAATAAAGTTAGGACATTAGAAAAAAGGTTTTAAGAAGAAAGTCCAATATAGGAGCAGAATTTCAAAATTAATGAGAGTATGAGAAAATTGTGGTATAAAGAAGGAAAGAAAAAGATAACACAAACTCTTGCAAAATGCAGATACAAATTTTATGTTTATTATAAAAGCAACCGCTAACTTTTTTCTATTATTTTTTTTCCTATTAGTTCAGTGTTTAAATAGGGAATGCTATCTATTCTCCTTTATAATACACTCAACTTCTTTTGGTTCACTTCTTCTGACTTATTTTAAAAGTCTCCTTTCTCTTTGTGCATCCATACATTCTCAACCTCGCCTTCTTATTTTTGATAGTTTTCTTGCTCTATTCAATTATATACAACATCCATAGATGGTGCCAGTTTAGAAGGTATAGAGCCTAAGGTAACGATGGACCTTAACCTAAACTATAGTCAGTAGTAGTGTCAAGCTATGAACATAATGATGAGCAAATTGCAAAACATATACAGTTTGAGTTTTTAGCAATAATATAAATTGTATTGCAAACGAAGCACAGTCAGCAGTGTGGCTTATCAGTAACGTGAGATTAATACTGTTATTCACTTTTAAGCCCGCAGAATGAATCTACTGGTGAAATTTATGCCATGATAAGCAATGTATAATGGCATGTTGCGACCTTGAAAGGAAAAGGTTACAGAAGGACAAACAAATATTGACAACCAAGAGCAAAGCGGTTGACTATTTAGATGCGCTGGGTTTTCATAGTCGTTGGATGCCACAAAAATTGTGTATTATAATATCTGTAAATGGTAAATGCAAAAAAAATAACAAAACCAAAAAATAGACTTTCCTAAAAGTCTTAACTCCTTTATTTTAGGTATATAAGAAAAATAGGAAAACTAACTTTTGGGAGAACCTTCAGCGAATATAATCTTTCACCTTTTTCCACTTTTTAGAGCCAAAACCAACAATTTTTTTGTTGCTGAATACTTGAAACGCCAATTCGCTGCTAACGCTTTAGAATCTTATCTAACTAAAACATACCTCTACAGCAGCCGTCAGCTCACGCTGCAACTGCACTTTAAACTGCTCAAATTATATTATTAAACGTTGCTATCTGCATGCCTTTAAGTATTTAGCTGCGTCACCCCCACTATTAAAACCACAAATTTAGCTTGCTTACATTCAAATTACGAATTTGCTGTTACTTATTTTAGTCCGTGGGCTTAAAATTTTCAGGTCTTCGTAGTACTTCTTTAATCCCAACTTAGTTGAATTTACTTTCAATAGTTTACCTTTTCTCGTAAAAAAATAAAGAAAAACTTTTGAATTCTATAAGACAACACAAAAAGAAATAAACTTTTTAGTAGAAAGCGGATTTAATCTCCCCTAATGCCAAGTCTTACACCAATAGGTCAAGCTGTTCTTAAGTTATCATGTTTACGAGTAAATAGATAGATAGATAGGTAGGCAGACAGACAAACAAGTAAACAAACAAACATGCAAACAAACAATGACTTTAGATAATTAATATTTGCCTAAAATTAAGAATAATGATATTAAGCATAATTTTCATATATGAAAAGTAGTATAGTTTAAAGTACCACCTTTCTATATTACTACCTCTGTGGTAACATGGGAACGCCACAATTGGATGAAGGTTGTTAACATATGAGTAGACTACTTTAACGTGTATAGACGATTTTTCATAGCTTTTCGTTGATAACAAACGCAATGGTTCTACATTCAGTACCTAAACTTGTTGCAAAATATGTTATAATAAAGTTCTTAACGAAAGAGAATGTTAAATCAATCAATTTTCTGTCCAGATTATATGAACAGTTCTTTAGAAATACCTTATCAAGAATCCAGATGTAGAAGATATTCACTACGAGACGAAGCGTGGTCAAAAATACACCAACAACAATACACTCGACTGTTCGAATTCGCATACTTATTGAGGATAGCCGGCGACTGACAATTGACGAATCATGACAGTGGCAAAAATGTGTCCACACGATGGAACAAAAAACTATGAGATTTGAACTCTATAAGAAATCCCTCAGTTAATGCTACGAGAAGGGAAACGAAATTTTACATATATTGGATATAGCCGTATAATTCCATTATTACATTCCCGAGTCCAAATGAGCAGACCTGCACCCACCAAGCTAAAACTGAACTACCTATAGAAAAGTGTTTTTGGCCCATTTATGTTTCAGAGCTGAACTGAAGAAGTCCACTAATGTTGTTTGAGAAAGAGGTAAGCGTTGAATTTTTGATGACTACAAGCAGTCGTCAGTTAGAGTCAAACTTTACTAAAAGTCCTGATCACAATCCATAATACGTTCTACCACCGATAGGGGCTACTGGGTACTGAAAGACATTCGGAAGTTTTAACCTTCTTCTTACCCAAATTGCAGCAAATACTTTGCGACTACATATAGAATATCATTGACCAGCTCATCGTCTTACAAAATACGCTTAAGCGTGTATACTGCGAACAAAAGCTAATTCTGTTAACGACAAATTATCCTCTTGCTCAAAACTGACGATTCTAAAAAGGTTCTTGTTTTTCAACTGTCTTTGAGGCAGCTTAAGACAGCTGGAGCTTGGTGACAGACCTTCTTCCCAGATCATAACGGACCTCACCTTTAAACACACTGAAAGTAGATTTTGACATCCATTTAGACCAACTAATTGCCATATGAGATAGCGCATACCTGATGATGATGAAGATATTCTGTTAAAACCAACTATGGTGTGCCCCCTGACAGTTACATTAACAACATTCTTCATGTATTCTTTCCTGAAAGCCAATCTTATATGCAGATCACCTAAAGATTGTTCAAGAACAAAGTCTATTTAGAAAGCATTGAAATATGTAAATATATTTATGCCAGGTTCTGAGTCAGCCAAAAATCCAAATGACCTGCGAGGAGACAAACCTTTACGCTAAGTCAATGAGGGGTTGTTGGAGAAGCACTTACGTTAAGATTTTGTAGTTTTTCGATCAAATGATCTACAACTCTACATCCCAAACGTTGCAGCTACTACGAATACATCGACAGGTTAAAAAAGCTTATTGTTGATGATCATAAAAGCAGACTTTAGAAATTGGCGCAATATTGCTGTCTCACTGCTTCTATGGTAACACGAGGACGCTAGGGGATGGTCGTCCTTTCTTCCCGTTTCGTTAATAGCAAACGGAATGGCTATTGTTACAATAAAGTTTTTATCAAAGACAAATCGGTATTCTGTTCACACTACCTCGACAGTTTGATAGATATACTTTATAAAAATGTCAGGTATTCAAAGAGCTTAAGATTTTCTTCACTCAAGTAGCTTAGATGACAATTACCAAAACTTTGAGCTCTTCGAGGCTGCCTTAAGAAAACATCAAGTAAAGGATTTTATGCGCAAACGGCATAAAAGAATATGGCAAACTACTAACACCACGTTTCAAAATGGCGTCAAAGTTGTATCATTGTAATCCGTTGTATTTAGTGCTTATCAATGTGTTTAGGTTTTGGACGACAACCTTGATATTTGTAAACGTTATCTTAATTATTGTTATCATCAGTTTTAAAAGGTATGCATTATAGAACAAGCACCACGCTTATATGACTTACTAAACATTCAACTCATCTTTGTGGGTCTAATTTTCCAAACAAAAGGGACTTGGAAAACTTGAATTTTCAAACTCCAGCATTTTCCCACCATGTATATTGAAGAAGATGGTGTAATGATGTAATGTTTTTGTCTAATTTTGATCCATTGATTTTGACATTTGGATGTACAAATGTTGAGGAGTACATAGCAGTTTTGAACAATTCAGTGCTATTCACATCGTGGCATTAATTTGACCCACTTCATTTTAACCTAGAATTTTAATCTCAAGCCTACTGAACGCTTTTGGAATGAGCTACGGCACTTCCAAAGCAATGCAGACTCGTTCATTTCCTTAAAAAAAAGGTTGAACAAAAATTGTCTAAATCTATCCCAAATTGATGGACATGTTCTCCCAAAGAGTAAAGGTTATATCGCACAATAGATAATCAATCAAGTGTCTCACGACTCTATTAGTTTCCTTATCAAGACCTTGTACTCTCATTAGTACTACCCACATTCACCTTGGTTCTAAAACGTTGTTCGATTAAATCCAATTAGTACAGACCAGATTATAAAGCGACATACCAGGAATTGCATTAGAATTAAATTACATCACTTTACTTATCTAATCTAAACAAAGATTTGCTCCAGAGTGTAAAGTAAATAAACTTCGATAGCAAATACGCAAAATGAAGCAAAAACCTTCTCGCCATGCCGAGTTTTGGATTTTAGAATGCACAAACTGCAATACCAAGCTCTTTGAATATTTATAAGTATTACATAATTAAACCGTAAATTTTGCTATTTTCTAAATATCAACACAACTACACAATACTCACATCATCCAGCTCGCTTCGATAACTGATCACAGACCTAACGTTACTTCTACTACGCAGGCTTTGCAGGACTACACTTTAATGCGCGTGTTGAATCTAATAACGCATGAAGGGGAGGAGAGGAAGCAACTGGCGCATGCCGCCAATAGTTTTGCGTTGGTGATAACAACGGAATAGAAATTATAAACCATGCGGTCACACTAGTACACCTTACCCATTTTATCAAGCGGTACAATAATTTGTAGTTAAACAGTTAAAAAATCAAATACAAAATGACTAAGAAAGGTAGCAATTGGAAAAACTTGTAATGACAATAAAATATTCATATATGAGAGGAGATATAAAAACAATTGAAATTAGAACGAAGCGTGCTATCGCTGCTGAGTTGTATATACTCCCGCCAGGTGACGTTAACTATAACATTCAACAATCTGTGTAAGCGAAAAACATTTCACCAAATGCAATTTTTTTATGATGGATGACCAAACCGATTGTACTCCGACAAGTTTCGTGGTCAATCGAAGACAAATAATCAGAGTAATTGAAGAAGATTTTAGAAATCAATTGTACAAAAATATCGAAGGGGGTGGGGGGTGGAAAAGAGACCAGATAAAATCGAAAAAGAATCTTCGAGGGCTTTATGATAAACCTTTTGTTTTTACAATTTCATTTTAACCTTCACTCTATTTTTAATTTCTCTAATTATCTTCTACGCGAGGTCTTTCTTGAATCAACTAATAGATAGATACCATGTTAGGCGTTACTTTAAATGCATCTTCAGAGGTAGTTCTGTATATACTAGGTATTCTGGTATAAGAGTTTCTTATCGATCTTTGTAGCATTTCTCTACATTCTTAAATTAATATGTATTTGTTCCGAACTCTTCTGCAGCTAGCTTTCACATTTATGTTTAGCATAGTACAACCCGTTGCAGCCACCATTTCTTCTTCTTCAAACATGCTAATGACCTACTTAATATTTCCACGGCTCGTCCCTATTGCAACCATACAATACTAATACCAGATGTCTTTGTTTTGGCAGCATCGTATTGTAGATTTCATAATGCTAAACTTCTTTGGAGTTATTAAAAATCTCCGAGTTCAGGTTCCTAATCTTCTTTTTTGACAATAACTTGGCAGACTAGTCATCCCTATACCGCCTTACAGGGAACTCAAAATCTTTGAGCACATAACGGAGACTTCTGTCCAACTTGCAGTTGTAGAGGTCACGAAAACCCAATTGTCTGTGGTTTGACGCCGGTAACAACTGAAAAGCATCGAAAATCCATGCCCTGGCCTTAATAAACTGACCATTAAACCCTAAAAAAGTTCCTATATATAATAACTATCATACATCTCCTCTACTCAATATTGGAAATACCTGTACATTTACTAGTTTTGTTTTTTTAGGCTTGAACGCCCCGCGTGGGAGCACGGCCTGCGAACTGAGAAAGTTGAGGCTCTCATATGTTCTGCTCTGGTGCGGAGCAATGTGGCAAGCACTACGTCTTAGACGACCACCATTATCACCCCTTGTCCAAAGTAAACGCAGGTACTCAATTATTTGTAGTGACTGAGTAGACCACTGCCAGACATGAGAGAGCTCCGGAAATGGAGCCCGGATCCATCCGCACCCCAGCCAACGCTTCAACCGCACGACCACACTAGCAATATACTAATTTCGCTTAGTACAAATATCTAGTCAATAAGTTCCCGATCTTTTTAATTGGCACGTATCTGAGCAGCAACATGGTTCGAGAAAAGAGTAGTAACCTAACAAACATTATATCTCAATGTTTTACTTAATATGACTGTTTATGTCAACAAGGTTTAGGGTAGTTTGGCCATTTTAACTGCATTTCAATTGGTGTAATAAATTCAATTGCAAAAAAAAGGCCTTGTGCTTGGAAGAGTACAGGACAACCATGCAGCATGTTTGTCTTCCAAATTGAACATAGCATTGGAAAACCAACGTTTTGAGTTGATTGACCTGATAAGGAACTGTTAGCAGAAGTGGACAACACCATGAATTTTGAATATTTATCAGACGGATCAGGTAGAACGCCTCTTCTCGTTTCCAACTTTTGTATCAGTCCGATTTAAAGTACTGCATCATTAAACGCATTTTAGACAAAAGACGAACTTGTGCCGATAGCTGTAGGAAACTAAAATAAAGCAGAAAAAATGATTTTACCTCAAAACCAACCGTCCTAAAATTATGTTCAATGGATTGTCAACTGGGCTTAAGAAGAGCTAAAAAAATGAGGAAAACAAGAAAAATATCTAATTGAGCGAGATGTTTAAAATAGCAAAGTCTCTTCTACTTCTCCATGTCTCATTGTCAATACTTTTCGATGCACTCTACCACTGTGTTTATACCGCACTGCTCTTCATAACTGTTTAAAATTATGATTAGTGTGTACGTACACCAGGGATGCTCGCGGAACCGCGGAATTCTTATTAGAGATTTTTTCGTGACGATAACCTGGAAGATGACAGAATAGACCGTAATTAGGTACAACACGGCCGTCACTACTTGGAAACTAGCAAAACTATGTTCTAATAACCGTAGAAGAAATCTATAGACTCTTTATGAAGATAAACACCAAAAAAAAAACAGGACACAATGACACAACGGCAGATGCTGTATTGAAGATTTTCGAAATTGCCCCCAATTTCCAAAAACACTTTTAACACAAATTTGGAACTAGGCATCTTTTCGAGATATTGGAAGATCCTGACGGTGCGATTTAGTCTAAAACCGCAGAAAGGAAACCCCGATCAAACCGAACAACTTGGTACAGGTTGTCGAGAAAGCGTTGGACGAGATCATAGAAATGCGTATAGAATCGCAGAACAGCAGATTTCGTGATGATCAACCCGTGATGGACGCGATTACGTAGGCAGTCTCCGGGATGAATAAAACGAGAGGATAGCGTAACAAAGAGCTTCCAAGGTTCGTACTCCGGACCGGTATGCCGAAAACTGATATACGAGAGTACATCTTAAATCGTGAAATTGGCGAACTACACCCTTTTTGTAGTTTGGACAGTGCAATTTAAAATTTTAAAAACAAGCGCCAACGAGGCACTCGAAGCGTTTAAAATGTGGTCTAATAGCAAAAAACGCAACATTAGTGTAGAGATCGACGACGGCTTTAGTGCAAACGGTTTGTGGCAAAGAAAAACAAATTTCTCGCCGAATCAGAGCGGTGGCGTAATTAATGTGGGGTTTTTGCGGTAAAACCTTTTTCTAAGGATCGGTACAGCCAGATATATTGTAGGCAGCAAAGATATCAATGGGAGAATGCAAGATTAGAGAGACTAGGAACTTGTTTAACAAAAAATACTTACAGTTAAGGCGGCGTTAGAGATCTAGCGAAAGCTTTCCATTGAGGAGACAAGCCAAACAAAGTGGGATCCGGTTCAACAAGTAGGAACCTGACGGGCAACATCTGTACTGCTTTATGGGCAAATTTAGGGTGGACTACGAAAGTACAGGAGCCTTGTTTGTGATCATGTAAAGACAAGATCCACCGTGGACGAGCTAAGCTTGCAGATTGGAGCACAATTTTCCAGTGCAAGCCGATATCTACCCGTGTGTGTCACAAAGCGGTCATTCCTAGATGCATTATAATATTAGACAGCAAGTTAAAGATCTCAGAAGCATGAAGCATGAAGACGCCAACGAATTTGGAGGCTTGTAAAGGGTTTCTATTGGACCAAGACGTAAGTCCGCACTCTGCGGAACGAGTGCGCAGACCAACTGGTCAAAGAGGCAGCAGCAGGACTGCTCAATGTTCAATTGGGTTAAAAATTATGACAAAATCAAGATGGTCTACCGTGAAACGATTCCAGCGTGCCTTATCTCCCAAATAAAATCAATATGTCTGTTTTTGTCCTTGAAAAATATTCATTCTATAATTAATTCTCCACAATTACGTGACTTCCCGTCATCGTTTCTGATAAAATTCTTTCTGTTCTCACAATTTTTTAAGCTTTATTAAGTTGATCATAATTCTCCTCTAGTTTTGAAAAAACAGACCTCATGCTATCTTCATCTCATGAAGGTCAAATATATGTCCTTATTACTATGATAATTTTTATTATACCCTTTGCTAAATTTCAAAATAATTCAAACCATTGGTTCTTTTATATTTTTTAGTTGTTTTTTTATTGTTAGGGACGCCTAACTTTACCGTCTTAAAATCTTCCTTTCATATTAGGACATTATCATGCAAGTATGTGTATCTCTCAATGTCAGTGTTTTTGTCTTTAAGACACCAAAATTTCCTGCTAATTTTCCATCTGTGATATTCCTTCTCAATAAACTTATTCTCTCATTTTTCTGTATTTTCTCACCATTACACATTTGCCACAATGTCAGTACAGTTCCAAATAATTGATCAAACAGCTTGTCGCAACTAAATAGAATTCTCCATCATATCTGTACATCTCTAGAGTGACAAAATATATTACTTTCTTACCACATTTTATAACTTTTGCCAGTTGAAGAAAAAATCTTAACCCTGATTACCCTCCTACATTGATCCAAAACAAAGATTACTTAAAAAACAAGGTAGAAAAGATAATAGTAAATAGAGTTGATCCAAGGCAACTCAAAGCAATGTACAAATATGACAAATTAGAGTATTTTTCTGTTCTAAAATTATCCACTGTTTGGAATCCCATAGAGTAAGAAAAAAATTACCATAGGGTACTTGATTTAATCTTGATCTCTGATAAATCTCGCTTGGTTTCAAACCTTGACTCAATTGAACTGCAATGTGGTAATAGAAAATATTGGAGATTTACTATCATGACCAAGAGAATGCACTTAAATCTCTTTAAATTGCAAAAATATGGCCAGCTGCTATCACTACACTCCAATATGGCGTCAAAATTGCATTCTCTATAGCAGTGACACTTCTGACCAACTGAACATGCTGATTGCATCAAAATCATTTTGCTTTATCTTAAAGTGAAGTTTGGATGTAAGCACAGAAGTTAATGTTCACTACTTTTCTTCATATACTCTTTATTGGTTGTTTGTGAAGGATTCAATTCTAGATCAGGTAAAACCTCTATATTTACATTTTGTAGAATATCCCCAAAGTAGTATCACACCTGTCATTATGGATCTCATACTGGTCGTTTCTAGAAATAGTATAATGAGCTTCAGGTGTTGCCCTAAAATCGCATTGTGCTTTCTTTACAAATCATCTTAACTCATTTTTATTTTTAGACAATTCTGCGTCATATATATGATTTCTATAGTTATGACAAGACGTTTGCTGTCATTCCTCCAAGAAAAAACATTACATCTTCAACTGTTGCAATTAAAATCTAAACTGAAAATTGCACCAGCACCTGTAGAAGAAAAAAACATCATTAAAATTATAAAAATAGTTTACTCAGTATAAAATCATGTACTACATAAAGCTTCAATTGGACGGATTTCGTATAAATATGACATAGATTATGGATCAAATTAAATAGAATTAATAAAGCAGAGCTTTATCAAACAACCCCAAAATGGACAACCTTTATCTTCGACTGGGCGTGTACTTCTTCAGGCTCGGTGTGGCTGGCCGGAGTGAAGTCCTTCAGGTAATCTTCATTAGGGTGGCATAAAGGCAAGCTGTCCGCCAGTTCCTTTTGTGGATCTGTGATGTGAGGCGGTGGAGGTGGCCGCACTGGCCTTTTCACTTCAGGCACAATAAAAGCCGTCACAGTATCTGAGAATTTAACCTTAGCCTGCTGCTTCTTCCCTGTGCTTGAAGTTGCCGGCTGAGTTGAAGTACTGGTTTGAGAGATCTGTGGTAGCGATGAGGCAACAGATAGCGGAGATGGAGGTAAGCATGGTGGATGCACGTTCAAATTAGATAATGCTCTCGATGCTAAGGGGTTAGCTGGTGTGCAAGAGTAATTATTCCAGAGTTGATTGCCACCAAATGCTGAAGAACGGTAGTGATCACTATAGGACAATGGGGAAGAAGACATTAAGTTATTGAAACTTCTACTAACAGAAGGCAGTATAGGAGGCACATTAAGTTGTGAGGAGAAGCTTCTGCTTATGGAAGGGAGGGGAGGAGCAACGGGCAGAGGGGGCGCTTTTGGAACGATGTTGATAGCGGTTGAGCTGCTAGAAAAAAGCGGCGACTTGTGGAAAATCGCTTTTGCGGGCGGTATAATCTTTGGAGGATCTAAAATTGGAACAGCAGGCAAGTAGTTGTTGCAATTCTCGGCTTGGTACGTCTTGGGAGTCACTTCGTTAAAATTCGTGGTTAAAAAATTGTCGCTGGATGAGTGGGCCAGTTCTGAAGATGTTAATGAAAGCTTGTCTGGATTGTCGCGGTGAAGGCTTTCACTGCTACTTCCTATGTAGGAATCCGAACATTGGGAACATAAAGAAAGGGAGCAACAGGATACTGAAAAAAATGTATATTACAAATACACAATGAGCACTAGCTTTCTGTTACCTTCGCTGGAGCACCTGCTCAACAACGCCGACGCTTGTGCCCGCGCAGCTGCAGCCATTTCACGCTCACCGATCTTCGTTGCACAATAATACAGATCCATGAACAGATCGTGGTGTCCAATGTCGACTGCCAGCAGAAAGGCAGTCTCAAACATCTTGTAGCGTACCAACTGATAGAAGAAACGTCTGGTAAGGGCTCTTACCTAAAAAATATTATATACTAAAACTCATCTGAACTGCAGCTTACAGTCAAGTATTGGACCTTTTGACCAGATGACCATGGCCCACTCTATTTGGTGCCTACGTTAAGTTAGGCTCTTAAAATTTCTACAATCTAATATTTATATTTTGCAAGAACTAAGTGGCGGTAATGTTGTGATAACTACTGTTTCCTTTATCATCCTCATGCAGAGGATGCTGTTTATTGTGAAAAAATCACAACCACCATTCTGCTTTAGTAAATATCATACTTGTCTTCCTTCTTATATTTCACCTTGCTTTTTGTGGTGAGTCGCAAAACAAACAAATAGAAAAGGTAAAGCAAGGACAAATTTCACACCTTGAAGATCTCCTGGCACATTAAAGCTGACGTGAATTACTGATAAAAATGTCAGAAAAAATGTTCTCAGGTTGTTAGGCCGTAGTCTGGAGTTTAAAAACTCTTGAAGTTTCGTTCACAACTGTGACGGACATTTTCAGAAAAAAGATCTTTAAAAAATTTTCCTAACAACCCGAGGACCAACCACACAATACACCAAAACACCGGCCATGAAAGCCTCTGCATTTTTAAAAAGTACATCCATTTCTTAGTAGATGGTGCTCATCAATAAGTTAACAAATTTGATCAATATTATCAAACTGGTGATTGGTTGCTCAAAATATGTCTTTTAAATGACTGCTTGAGTGGCTTTAGACTGTCTATATTCAAATATCTAAAAGTTCACACAAAATTTGATGCAGGAGTAGAGTATTTTTCAAATTTATCAATCATCTTAATGGCCTTAGAATCATTCTGACACAACATCCAAATGTAAACAATGTAATGGTAAATCTATTCTGAAAACTAGAAAGCAATAACATTACTACCACAACAGGTATAGTTTGGTGACTTGCTTATGCACTATATGATCACAAGTATCCGGGCACTCACTGTTGTATAATCAGAGGCTCATGTGGCATATATTAATAGGATGTCAGTCAAACTTTAGTATTTCACAAGCTGTACTCATCTGGGAAATTTTCTACCATAGGAATTGTCTTCTGTTCTTCCATGAGAGCTGTAATGAGTCCAGCCACTAAGAATGGGCGAGTTAGCCTAACGCATAATCTGTATTCTAATTCTTCCTAGAGCTATTTGATGGAATTAAGACCAGGTCTCTGTGAATAATTTTCTACTGTGTGGGCAAAACAACTATCATGTTGGGACAGAAAAGATCCTTCCCCAAACTGTTGCCAGATAGTTAGAAGCACAGAGTTCTCAAGAATATCAAGATACATCTCAGTATTCATCCTTTCTGCGATAGAACTAAGGAATCCTAGCCAAACCACAAAAAACAGTCCCAAACCATGACACTTCAACTACCAAATTTGATTATTGGCACAATAGTCAGATAAGGGGCGTTCTCCTGGCACCTGCAAAATCGTGTAACAAAATTCATCACTCCATAGAATTTGTTTCCATTGTTCTACAGTTCTACTATTCCAAACAACATTTGGCATTGGCCATGCTTATGTTAGGCTTGTGAGCAGCTGCATGACCATGAAAACCCATGTTTTTCAGTTCCTGATAAACAGTCCTGAAGTTAGCGATCACACCAGAAGCACTTCACAAGTGACAAGTGGCCACCAAGTACATTCAATTTTTCATCACTCTCTCTTCAAAATTTGACGGCTATAACCATCAAGTTTATATAGTTTACTACTTTTTTTTTGTGCTTGTTTCACATCTAAGACATTTCCATTTCATGAACCACCAATGGAACCCACTGATCATGTAGACTTACTAATTATCTAATGCAATTGTATGACCTAAATATGCTACTACCTGCGCTTTTATCTCGTTTTATGACGTTTCAGTATGTGTAAAAGCCAGATCCATTTCTTCGGAGGGGTGCCCAAATACTTTTGACCATATGTAACATGTGTAGGTAAGCGCTAGCATAGAAACTTGCATAGATAAAAATTGCGTATAGTATATTTCAACTGTTTTTCCCCCATCTTTATCAACAATAATTTACATCATCTATCCATCTTATCATTACTCCTTTCTACCTCTTTTTGCAATTTGTAGAAGAGTATAGCCTACAAGTATAAAGTTAAAAGAGGATCATCCTCACTATGCAGTTGTCACATCATCTCTAATATGAGCTTTAGAGAATTTTGAATTGAGATTATTTTTAGTAACTGAATGTCAGATAACACTAAAAAAATTGTAAATTACAGCAACTTAGCTATAAAATAAACAACGTCCACTTATCAAGAAAATATAAAGAACTATGAGCAAAACTTTCTGAAACATATTATATTATTGCAATAACCAATCCCAAGAATTGTGAAATAATGTCATCACAGAAGCCTCAAACTATTATCGAATAAACAGATGAGCAGACAAACAGACAAGTGAAGAACTAAAAATTACAAATAGACTACAACCCAAAATGAATCATCATAACTGCTGAATGTAATCACTTGCAGAACGTGTCCTACTATTATAAAAACAAAAAACACCCAATTACCTGAGATCCATACTTGTGCTTGACATGAGAACTTAGCGGAACTGGAGAATTGTGGAAACTTCGCAAGGTATTCTGCAAATCCTGCGCATTCTCCTCAGTTAAGGGGCATTTTAACAAATAGGCCACAATACGCTGCAAGGCACCAAAGCATTGATCGCTCCATTCCCAACTGAGCAGCAGCGCAATAGCCTTTTTCACCTTCCCCATTTTCAAGTACTGCTGTATCAACGCCGGAAAATTCAAAGCAGACTCTGATTGAGTCACTAGAACCAGCGGCCCATGATCCAGCACTATAATCAAATCTTTCGTGCCCCAAGTAACTAAAGAAACACTCACTTGCGCAGTAAAATAACTTGAGAGGTCAAGCAAGCCGACGGATGTGCAGTCCTCGCCAAACAAGCGCGTGTTAACGCGGTTCAAAGCGGTATCAAAATACTGCAGCTGCCCTTTCTCGTTTGACACAGCCGCGATAGCGCCGCAGTCATGCCATTCGGCAAAAGTGGGTATTATAGAAGTTTTTATTATATGAGTAGAGCCCCGGCTTCTATCTAACAAAGCAACCGATCCATCTATACAACACAATATCAATCTGTTCTCATCTTTGCTCAAGGCACAACAGCTAACTTGCGTTTGTAAAGGTACAGAAATTATTGCGGTTCTATTTAAAGTACTCCCAACCAGCTCAAAAGTGCTGGTTTCAATGCAAACAGTACCCCGCACAGACACCTTCTGCTCAACCACAACCAGGACTTTGCTGTGCACCTTGCTGATCACAACATTGATAGGCTCGCCCTCAGTCTTCTTATGCGCCTGCAGCTCTGGCCCCCTCAAGCCCACCCAGTACAGAATTAGATTAGACTTTTGGTGGTCCTTGGCAACGGGGCTCCATGGTTGGGGATGCTCAGCATTCACACGGCCCCATATGCACAGCATCTCCCCGTGCAGGCTGATTCTTCTCTTGGTTCCTCCTTCAATTGTCCAGCCATTTCTCCACAAGCCACCTTGGCAGATAATGCGCCCATCAGTGCACACACAGGCCACTTGCTGGCCAAATATTACACCTAAAGCAGCAGCTAGGTAACAACAAACTTTATTAGTAGAACTAATTTTTACCGTCACATATCACCTCTGAATGTAGTTTTGCCGTCAGCGATTTGTTGAATAATATGTTCGTTATAGTGCTGTTTGTGTTAAGTGTGATTATCACTAGAAGGCCTCGTGACAGTAGCAACTGCAATTGGTTGACCTCCCAAGAACAGCAGATTATTTTGTTTTGGAGGAGATGATCCTACAGACCCAAAAGGTTATTGACACCAAATATTCTTTTTAAATATCAAAACAAACCTCAAGCTCTTTTAACTTATCCTTTATCTTAAACAGGCGCTTATGGGATGGGTTCCATATCATGCCTCGCTGTTCGCAATAAGACTTCTTACCAGTGCAGAGTAGGTTGTCATGCTCTTTCTTTGTATAATATCTAAATCCAAATAATATATTTGTTTATATATTCTTTTTAAGCATAGAGGAAACTGAAAAAGGCAAAAATATGCACATTTCCAGGTCTAAACAATTAGTTGCAAGGTTTTTCTCAATTGTATCAATTTTAGAAATTAACTTATTACATTTTTGTGTGCTTTAAATAGCATTGATATTTTTGAATTCGTTAAAGTGTTGAACTTTGAATAATACCTTGGATATCATTCTAAGCAACAGTAACCTGCTTTATAAGTGCAATATCGGCGATGTAGAGCCCAATATTATACAATAAAACTTTGCTGTTTACTGTTATGTTGGAATAGAGAAAGAAAATGCGCCAAAACCCTACATTTACTTGCTACTTTTTTTAATTTTTAAAAAGACCGATCAACTACATATTGGTGAAAAGTTTTGAAACTGGCAAAGCTTTTCAATATGAAGTTACAAAAACCTATATAATTTTTTTTATATTAAATGGTATGTTTGCATCTCATATTTCAACATTTTATCAATATATTATTAACTTCAACTGAATTACAAGAATTGGGTCATGCAAGATGGCACTAGAAAAACCGTCGAATGGCATCACCTCTTCCTGACAGAGCCTTATAAGATCCAAAAAAAAATTTAATGTAGCACTACCATTCTTCTAATCTCAATTAAAAGGTTAGCACCAATCCAATTGAGTTAAAAAGGAACCATTTGCAGACGAACAAGAGTACAGCTTGAGCACATCTAATGTAGTAGCTTAAACAACTGCTAGTGTACACATTCAAATTTTTTTTAATATAATTTACAACATCCAACAAAAAACTGTCACCTAACACCCCCACACACATAACCAAAACTCTGGATAACACTTCTACTTCGATTAATCGTTTCTTTATTCTATTAATATTGATATTAAATGAACTTTGATTTGTCTCTTGCAACTTTTCGTTGCTTTATTATTCAAATATAGACAGTGTGGGTGTGCTAGCATAATAAAGCACAATCCTTCACAACTTACTGTGTGCACTTACTTAAAAGCCCCAAAATCGGTGTGTTTAACAGTAATATCGTCCCGAGTCGTCCAAAAATGCACTTCGCTCAAGAGATTCATCTACAAAATACAAAACTTAGATTCACAAACTTTCTTTTGTTTATTTCACCATACATACAGTGCCTGACGTTCATTTGTTGACTAACTGCTTAACCCATCGCAAACAATCTACAATAAGCGAAAGTAGCAAATTGAAGCTACGATAAGTTCCTCGGCAATACTGACCATTTATTAAAGGTTTTCCAAGTAAGAACTGGTTGGACCACTGCCTAATTTGCCTTAACTGGAACCATTTTTATTGCTAACTTTATCAAGTTGCGTTGCCACTATGTTACATTGATGAACAACCGTTATTCTTACTTTCGGAATCATTAACCTACTAACTCATGTTACATATCTATTTTATTCTGCAAAAAGCCTCCGATGTCAAGTTGCAATAATAACAAAACGGAATTGTATACAGGATGCTTTAAATTTTAAATTTCTAATATAAATATTTCTAATTTAAATTATTATAAATAATTAATTGTAGTTATTAAACTCTAACAACATTAGTTTTTATAATTTTAGTGTAATATGTAATAAAGTTCATTTCAAACACAATTACTATTGTAACACCCTATACACTAACCTTCACTACACTAAAAGAATTATAACCTTGCGTCTTAAAGATAAATTTTATGTAAATAATATATTATTTAAACGTCACGAGTTAATCTCAGGGATTAGCAAACGACACGTTCATTTAGCCGAGACGATACTCGGTATTCTAATGCTAGTAAGAAACTGGTTAACATTTAGACCTTTAGAATTTATTCGGAGCTTCTCGCACACCATGAGCTCTCAAGCCAAGTGCAAAGTAGCGGTGTGCCAGTTTACAGCCACCAATCTCAAGGATGAGAATCTGAAGGTAGTGCAGAACCTTGTGTCTCAAGCTGCTCAAAAAGAGGCGCAGGTAACACGTTCATACAACAGCCGCAATGAAATTTATTTGGGCAGTAGCCTCGTTTAGGTCGTTTTCTTACCAGAAGGCTGCGACTATATGGCTCGTGACAAGAGCGAAATTAAAGATCTCGCGGAGCCTTTTAGTGGCTATTTAATGACCGAGTACCGCAAGCTAGCAGAGAAACACCATGTGTGGTTATCTATAGGTGGCTTTCATGAGGTGGTGAAAGCGAATGATAATCAGCAAGTACGTGCTAGTTGCCTGATTGTATTTCGACTATAAGTCTTTCTTTCAGTTATATAATTCTCATGTGCTGTTGAATCAGAGAGGCGAAATCGCCGCTGTGTACAGAAAACTGCATTTGTTTGATGTAACCATTCCGGAGAAAAATGTTGATTTGAGGGAATCAAGTTATGTTTCTAGAGGCACTGAGATTGTGCTGCCTATAGACTGTCCGGTGGGGCAACTTGCTCTTGGTATAGTAAGTATATGTTGATTTTTAAGTGTATTATAGAAAACAATTGGATGGCAATGGTGGTTGTGTTATAGTGTTATGACCTGCGGTTTCCCGAGTTCTCGACAATTTTGCGCAAATTGGGTGCCACTGTCCTAACGTTCCCTTCGGCATTTACGAGCACGACAGGCCAAGCCCACTGGGAAGTGCTGCTGAGGGCCAGGGCTATCGAAAATCAGTGCTATGTTGTGGCTGCAGCTCAGTATGGTCATAATAATGCTAAAAGGATTACCTACGGACAGGCCATGGTGGGTAACTTACAACAGTAATATTATTATTAGCTGATAAGACTGATTTTCAAGTCTTGTTTTGCCTACAATTACAGTGAACAGTTTCAAAAAGGAAATCTTTTAATATTGAATGCTGAATCGTTAATGTTGGCATGATTATGGGACTTCAGTGTAGATTCTAACTAGTGATTACAGAAGTGCATGCTCTTTGCCTAATTGACCATGGATCTATAATTTCAGATATCACTTTCATGCACCAATCAATTACTTGAGATGTCATGGAAAGTATTTGGGCATCAGAAACATTTTTGTAATCAACCAATTTATAACTTTTGTGCTGAGCACCAAGTCCTTTAGAAATGCTTTATATGCACAACATTCTTGGCTATAAAACGAAATGGTAGTATTAAGAGCATAATTGTATCATTAAAAAAAGATTTTTAAACTTACAAAACTAATGGATGTCCCATAAATTGATATAAGTGCATTAAATGGCACCATCTGGAAACCATTAGTCAAAACAAGTCATAAACATATGCGGTTTTATTGTAAGTATTGACTGTTTTAACATATATGTTATCTTTTATGAGATGACTTCTTCAAGCATTTCTTGTACAGTTCCTGAAAGAATATAAATGATTGAATTATTGTGCACAAATGAAAAAGACGTAAATGTGAAGGCAAATTAATGACATTCAGCAAGTGATTCAAGGAATGTATTTTTTATTTAATCAAAATTTCTATTAATTTTCAAAGCCCTTTAAAAATCAATTGGATGTTATTGTGTTAGATTGATTGAAACATGGCTGACTACAGCAGATGATAATGATAGAGTTAGAACTCCTCGAGCAGCAAGCACGGAGACTAATATTGAAGATTTAGATAACCTCTTTGATAAATTGCTCACTATATTGATTAGAAAAGCCTTGAGAACTTTATCCATTTGATAAATGCATATTACAATTTTATTTGAATCTTCAAAAATTTAAATCATTGAGCTCTAAAGTACAAAGACCATTCAACTTAATTTTGGGAAAATGACATCAAAATAATTGAAAAAAGGAGACTGCAATATTAATAACATTTAGTTTTCTTTCAAAAGAGTTGTTACAAGTTGGATAACGCTCAAAATTTGAGGGTGTGATCTAGTGATATCCCATATATTATAGTTTTGTCTATCCATGTGACTGTTTTCTGTAGCAATAAAATTGTTTTTTTTTTAAGCAGTTCTTGAAACCAAACATCAACATTTTGAAAATATTTGGTTCTTAATCAATTAATAGCATTTCACCCCATCTTGATGTTTTGTATAGTTTTTATGCAATCAATTTTTGTTCGTTTGCATAGAATTGAGCCACTCTGTATAATATGTTAGAAGTACTTCAAGTACAACTCTTATCCCAAGCCACTCATACCCTCTCCACATATACCCAGTATCATGAAGCCACGCGATCGACTAAAGTATTCTTCTGCTAGGCCATTCAACCACAATCAGTCTCAAATCATTAATAAAAGCAACAAATTAAAATTATTGTCATATCTTACCTTCTGTGCTTTTTCACATGTCGCCACAGTGATACTCACAAGAGCCAAATTTGCTCTACTTGATTTAAAAAACGTCAATAATTAAACATAAAAATTACATTTATCATTAATTACCAAATCTAGGATTTGTGCACGTGGAATTTCTCTTTAACAACTGACTCCAGGAAATGATCAAAACTAGCATCGATGGTGCTGGATCGTCAAAAACAAGGAGTGCAGGCTGGGCATATGAAGAAATGGCTTTTGAAGGTTTGTGATAGCGGTCTGTGCCCAACGCATAGGCCGAGAGAGTTCCAAAAACTTTCCTAGCTCAGTGCGGCTGTCAGAATTCCAGAATGCGATTATGCCAGTGGCACTTAAATACTGTAATCGAACTCGAGTTTTTTACAATTGGTGTTAGGCTTGAGCTTTATCACAAGTTGAAGAATTGTTTAAATTCATTACTATGGCACTGTTAAGCTGTACGAACTAAAAGTGGGGAATTTAAAAAAAAATTAGAACAGCAAGATTTGGAGGCAATGAAAAAAAAGACTGCTACAGGAAAAACTGCGATAGAGCCTAATCAACGAAAATGAGAATCCAAAATCCTAGAATTCGCAGTAAACGCTGAAGAAAATTAGTGTTAGAAAAAGATGCAAATGCCTTGAAGAAGTTGTTCTCGAAATCCTACAGGAATCATTTACAACTACATGAGAAGGTTCGTCAGTTATGGAAAACTGCAGTGATTGACGACTGGTGACTGCCACAGGGAGACTTGGCAATGAAGATGGAACTGGATTAGAAGCATCCAGGAAAGAGACCATCACAGGAGAAAATCAGCGCCTATATCTAGTAGTATAAGCTTATTGGGTATAGTGGCATTTTTCAAGAATGGAAGATAGTCTTCTGACAAACAGCTTGTAGAATGTTGATGGCGTTAAATTGTGGTTACATAACCTTGGTCCTAGAAAGCAGTATTTGAAATCATGTGATCTGCATGATGAGACATTAGAAGGACACTTGAAATGGAGAAAACGTTGCAGAAAACGGTTGTTTTGGATAAACTATAAAAATGACGTAATAAAATTCTAAAATACTTTGAAGATTTTAAAGACGAGTTTAAGTTCTAAAAATTTAAGAGAAGAATTAAAAATGATGCAAATAGAAAAGAAGGCGTATGAGTTGTGGAGAACTGCAGTAGTTGACAATTGATGGCTGTCATAAAGAAAGCAGAAATTTGACTTGGTAGCAAGAATAGAACTTTAGGACCGGAAGCATTAAGAAAATCAGCGCATTGAATCTAGCAATATAAGCATATTAGGTACAGTAGCATTTTCTCAAAAATGAAAGAAGATAATTCATATCGAGGAATTAAGGTCCCAAATTGTTGGTGCTGAGAGGGCATTGCACGATGAGACATCAGAGTACTTGGTATTGAGAAGAATACTTTACCAGAATCCTGTCAAGCTCTAAATTCTCTTTCGTATGAATGCAAGAAATCGTGCCGTCAATAGGTAACATTAACTAGATCTCTGCTTTTATAAAGAATAGTTATATTTCCTGCAATGGAGTCATGCAGGCTTTCGAATAATAATAAAACGTTGAAGAAGAGAGTTAAATGATGAATAAACAGATCCTGTAGATGTTTTATACTTAAACCAGTTTGGCCGAATTGGAGCTAGTTGTCTCCAGTACCTGACTGATTTCTTCCCCCACATTCCATTCCATAGTTTTACACTTAAAAATCAGTTGACAACCAGATAGAGATATAGATTTAGTCACTTATAGTACTCTTAAACTATAATCATCGCCCAGAATGTAGACTAACTTCTTTGTATTCTCACCATATTAAAAATGGGAGACATGTCTATGACCAATTTAATTTCAAAAAATAGGTTATCACTAGTATCATACTAGTACGTAGCTGCAAAAAGACTTATGTTTTACTTTGTACCTTTGATTCTGAGAACGATGCAATGTGAGGCAAGTAATGATACTGAATTCTATTATAGAAATTTAATGAGAATGATGTACCTATTGCCTTTCAGATCTTACATTAGATTATGCATCTGCAACTGTGCTTTGATGTTATGCACTACTGTGGTTTTTAATGCTATCATATCTCTAGATATTTAAAATTGCAGGCACATATAAGGCATTTATTGTTGGCACAGAGATTTGGATCTCAGCAGTATTTATGCCTCAAATGTTCCAGTTAAGGAGATTCATAGTTCTGCTGAAACTCAAATTTCCTTCTTTAAATCTTTCCAAGCTACTGCTTTGTATTTTATAGAATCAGAATATGTGATGGAAAGATGAACACCATATAGACTCTAGATATTTCCGTAACTGCAATATTTTTTAGGTAGTTGATCCCTGGGGCAAAATCATAGCAGAATGCCCAAAATACGACGAGAACGCCCAGACCAACCAAAGCCTTGCCTTTGCAATAATAGACCCTGATTTCATAAACAAAGTAAGGCTGGAGATGCCTGTCTTCAGCCATCGCAGAGACGACATATACAAGCTGACCACAGTTCAACAGTGGCACCAAGCAGATAGAGAAATTGAGTATTACATGTTTGCCGATAAAACCATTCCACTGACTACTGTATTTCACTCCACGCCATACACTTTTGCCTTCACCAACATCAGATGTGTGGTGCCAGGTCGTATCCTTTTGTTTGTTTTTTTTTCAATAGCTACAGGTGTTTGGTATCAAGTATTTTTCTGAGTGTACGATAGACGTGCTCGTTTCTTCAATTCGACAAGCAAGACGACTTGAAGACTTGACTCAGGAAGAGGTTGCAGATCTGTTTCAAACAACCGTGCGGGTGCAGCAAGTGGTGGAAAAGGTGTATGGGTCGACTTCGTCTACTATATGCGTACAAGACGGCAAGGATGCAGGGCAAACGGTTCCGGTAAGTTCATACAAAGCTTCTTCAGAAGATCTTACTAATTTCGTTCTCTAGGAGCTTTATTAATTATACTACATGTTGAGTGACAGCTACTAATAAGGTCATGCTGCTAGTAGAATAAAGATTTGCCCCAAAAGTTCTAAATCTCATTTGAAAACAAAAGAAAAACGCCGTTGAATCGATTTGTTTATTTTTTTGGAATAATTTACAGGGAAAATTATGTTTATGTGCTTCTATACAGTAATGATCAGACTCACTAGAATAAAGCCAATTGTTATCAACGCATTTTTCTATATTTCCAAAGTTTCAAAAATTACAATTCTTTTTACAGGTAAAAAGAGTTGCAAAGAAGAAAAAAAAAGCTTTGAAGAATTGCGTCAGAATTTTCTTCCAAAAGGCTATCACTCAAATGAATTTGGTTAACTTGGACTGCGTTTTTGATATCCACTTATATTGATGGACCTACCAAAATTAAATCCTGTCCATGGTGTTAGTAAAAAAAATTGGCCATTACCTAAGCCTTTTCCATTATATCTTGTTCTAGTTACAAGAATAAGAATAGATTGACATTCTTTTATATTCCCACTAACTTGGAAAGGATATTATCAGCTGGTAATTGGTAGCAAATCTTATCATTCATAGTCCCCAGACCAAATTCCTCCTTAGAATCTACTTTCATCATTTTGAGAAAAATAGTCAATCTCCTTTAGACAGTAATGTTAAATCCTTTGTATGTTGAGATTCTTAGCTCAGATTTTATTACAGAAAAATGAGAAATAAATTGTTGGCCGATATAAATTATGCTTTTGTTCCAACATGAATCACTTTGTCTCTCTCTATATGGTTTTTCACTTCTGGTGTAACGAATTTAGTTATCACAGAATTGCATTTACCTTTATGGGCTTTTTTTGGTGGTGGTTATTGATTGAAAGTGTTGTACATTGCATTTGAATTTCCATTAGGGCGGAGAATCCATTATCAATTAAGTTGAATCTTGCAGAGCTATTGATTAATCTTTTTTGCTCATTAATATTTTACTATTGGAATTGTTGGAAGGAACCAACTTTTCAAGTTTTACATTCTTGTCAATTGCGTGGGCTGTTGAGTCTTGTACTCCTTTACAAAGAGTTCTGGTAGACTAGCCAGTTTGCTTTAAAAATCTTCTATAATGACATCGTGCCCTTTGTTCTTGGAATTAACTGACAAGAGAAAAACGCCGCTTTGCTTACCTATTTTCTTCCATTCTACATTCTATTTGCATAAAAAATTGTGACCATAAATTCTTATAGGATAGCATGAAAATAAACGAATTGAAAAAATCTACTTTAATATAGTTCTTCTGCTCTGCTTGAAGGAAAAATCAGTTATTAAAGTATCTTCACATTCTAATCAAAGTGACCTTGAAAAGGCTCAAAGTCACGGGAGTATTTCTTTTGAAATTAAAATCTGTCAGGGGATCCTTGAGGCACCTCTCCTTCAGTATCATTTTGCGGAACACAGTAAAGTCTGGTGAGAAAGGTAGAGGTGGTACAATTGCCAACTGTAGGCTTTAATCGGAAAATACATTGTTTTGAAGGTGCGTCCTATGGATTTCCTAACTGATTTGAACTGTATTATGAAGAGATTTATTTTCGTAAATTAACCAGATTGTAACTTTTTCAGTAGTTACATTAGTTAATTTGTATTTTAGTTGATTTTATAATGAATTTTTATTGAACTTAAGTGCAAAATGCGATTGCATTTCTTCATTGTGATCACCAGCAAGCTCCTCTACTTTTTGCTAAATCTGTGGTAGTCGTCGAATGCCGTTAGTCAGGTGTACTTTGTTAATCACAGTGATGACATCCCTTACTGCCCACAGCACTGATCAAATATCGGCATCTACTGCCAATATTCCTTTAAATGAGACCAAACTTCCCGTCCTCACTTAGTGGTTATATCAATGCCATTCTACAAATATTTTACCTATTGCACATCTTTAACAGTTACTTTATATGAAAGGGTTTTGTTGAACCCTCTAAATTAGGCAAATCATGTAACTTGATTTTATATTTGCTTCTATTGCAATATTAGAAATGGGAGTTCACCAAGATACTTCTTTAGACTGGTATTATATAATTAGTATGAGGAAGAGGCTTTTAAACTTTCCAAACTCAACGAATGAGTTAGGAAGACTAGAGAACTACTCATGAGAAAGAAAACTTGAAGAAGACTTTAGTGGGCCTACAGGATAAAGTTAGAAGTCAACATCTGAATTCCGAGCAAGATCACAAGGATGTGAAAATTTAAGATAATCTTCAATTAAATAAAAGTCAGGTGCGTTCTGGTCAACAGCACTTCTCTTTCTTCAAATAACGATGCAATGATAATTCAGTTAACGCAAGCTCAATTAAAATGTAATTAAACAATGAACAGGAGCTAAAGAACAAACATCAATTTTCTCTGGAAAAGGTAAAGATTGATTTGTATATGTTGTATATGAAGGAAAAGTACAAGGTCGTAAAAAAACTTCAGAAATGTTTAAAGGATTCTCAAAAGAATCAATTCTCAGACCTTTTTTCTCTAAAGAATATAGATAAAATAATAGATTTGCTAAAATGAAGATTTAGTCGTCCATAATTTATCTTCAATGCCCTAACTGCAAAGGTCAAGAACACTAATACTCAAGAGATGGGAAAAGTAGAAATTTTCATTCAGTTTGGCACAGTTACTCAGCATTTAGCCCCAAAGGGTACAAACAGGGGTATTTAAATGGCAATAGTCTTATGAAGATGTTAGTTAAGAACCTTCCCGCGCAAATTGCAAAATAATGGATAGGATGGATAAAGCTAGGAAACCGAGCAAAACCGACTTTAGATGTCTCCTCCCCCACGTCATCTTCAAGACTTGCAAAAAAAGAAAGCCTGTGGAAAGGAAAATTGTGGTAAAGTTCACTAAATTCTTCAAAAACACTCGAACCACGAAACGAGACGATCATTTTAACATCCACTAATGTATCCACCAGAGAGGATACAAATAAGATTATTCATCACTGTAACATCCAAGGAAGACACTAATAGTGCCACTACCATCGTCATTGTATCAGCCTTCTCATTATCTCAACAAAGATCACATACCCAAAAGAAAAAAAATGTAGTTAATGCACCACTGGTGATCATTGGAGCTAACATTTAGAAGGAACTTCAATTCCATTCAGTTTATAGGAAAGACATATGGGAGGGAAACTATTCTCAGGTAGTTGAAGTCAGCAGAGTCCTCAAAAAAAGCTACTTCATACAAGTTATCTATTGTCAGAACTGTGAAATCACTGGGAATACCAAATATAACTTAGATTTGGAAGAACCAAAGCAGAAATATTCTTATCTACATAAATGCAACACAGAGTCTGTGTATGAAGCATGTCCACAAACGATAATGGGATGATAATAATTGAGATGTAACGATTCGCTTATCTTATACCTCCCTTGATTCTTTGGGTGGGGAGGAACTTGGAAGTTATCGCTTCCTCATCTGGAAACAGATGACAAGCTTGACATCCTGCCAAAGTCATTTCAGTTTGGGGAATATAGGAGTAGTTCTTTCTTATTCTAACTGATCTAAAAGAAACATGACATTAAATAAATGAAGGCTATCACCACCAAGATTGACAATAGATAGAGAACCAAAAGGATCGCACATGTAAACTACCTTCTAGTAAGCAGATTGTTTTAAAAAGTCAGAAGACTTGAAATTTGCCGAGTTATGTCGTAGGAAGCTTGAAAAATATAAAAAGAAACGCTACTTAGTACGATCAGATTACACTTTAACGCTTTTACTGCTAATATAAAAATGCAAGAAAACGTTTCTTTGCTCAATATATTTGAATAATAAAAATCTATGAAAAATAAATAAAATGATGCTTTATTTCAATGATAATATACGCATGTGTTGGTAGGTACCTATAACTTGACACGGGAAGTCGATGCATCCTCATTATACAGTGACATGGACACGTTAGGCGTGTTCTCAGCATGCGATAGTGTAAGGGAAAGGAATTAATATTATGTTGTTTTTTTTTTATTTACTGTCTGGCTAATAACCAAGCTTGGTTTTTGAAGCAGCTGCAAAACAGTTCTAGACCTTCAGTAATCTGTTTCTAAATATGCATCTTGCGGCCGAAAAGTGGACTGTATAGTAATTTTAAATTTAAACATAGGAACTTCAAACAAAAGCTAAAGCTAATTCACTAACCTGTGGAAACGGCGCTTTCCCGCAGAAATCGGTTCCCTGTGCTGTTAGTCCTGGGGGATCCAGGAAAAGGAAATAAGGGTGTGGGTGAAGAGATAGGACAAGTTACCCCAATCTTCACAACGGAGCCGATCGGTAGCGTCTTTCCTGGTGCAAAGGTTCCTTCGTCGTTCCTTGCCGAGTCAGAAGCAAAAAAAAAATGGACCGAGTTTTACCGGCAAAAATTTCAAACCCTAAATGCAATCGGGAAACAGAAGGACCTCCGGGAAGAGGTTAATCTGGTCGGCAAAATATCGAATTTCGCCACAAAATTAGCTTTCAACAAAACTGCTGCCGCCAATCAAACACCGGCGAATTCTCGGTCAAAATGCTCTCAACTTACGGAAAATTTAAAGCCGGTCTCCCGGTCTAAAACTATCACAACTAAATTCAAAACGAAGCCGAGAGCAGAGCAAAAGCGAACGCGAACGCGGCCCGCGGCCTATATATCAGCGCTCCGCATGCTCGTGCAAATTCGCGGCCGATATCTCAAATCCAAAATATACAGGAGGGAACCAAATACGGCCGACCCTAATTTAAAATTAAAAATAAAAGTAATTGGAGATTGGCGCGAACAATTGGTGATATATTTACTATGATATTTGATATCAATAATTGAAATTAGAAAATATTTGAAACCTAATAATATTCTTACCTAACGTTTTCAATTCAAGAACGTGAAAAGAAAAATATCAAACCCCAACAAAGCTTCATACAGAGTTTGATACTCCAATTTGTCAGCCATCTTAAACGATCAGTTTTATAACCTGACATCAAATAACCATGTGCATAGTGTAGATAGAACGGTGCCAAGTAATAAAATGACTCAACAGGTTTGGAATTAACAACCCTTTGAATCCTGCACGCCTAGGCGTTTACAGTTAGTACTAGTATAAAAGTGTACTGTCATAAATGTTGAAGGACTCTGAAATTAAAATTTATCAACATTGTAGAATCTTGAAACAATGGACAACAAATCTGCACCATACCAACGTGAAAAGAGCAAATAGAAGTACTAAATTTCAACTCTTATTGTCTGTTCTTATCCAATACAACTTCATGGGACACCAAAGCGAAGTGTCTAGACAGAGTGTTCAATGACCTAGAATTCTACTAAATGGAGGGTTCATACCAAGTGCCTCCATGCTCTTGTGATCAAATGGCGAATGACTTGACGAAAAATCAGTGTTTAGTGTCCTAAGATATAGACAGGTCACTTACCACCTGATGCTTGAATGTCCTAGCACCCACACAAAAAATTTGTGCTTTAAGGTTCCAATGCCCTACTAGCTAGATGGAGGATTGCGCCCACTCTTTCAGTATCCTGACACACATGTGCACGAGTATCCTGACGTTTTTGAATCTCAAAGAGACATCACTGATCCTCTATAGCTAAATTTCACTTAGAATTATATAACTAAAACGAACTGATCAATCAGCACCGGCTTTATTTCATAAAATTAAATTTTTTCATACACCTAAAATAAAATTGAAAGCGAGTCATTTCATTTAAATTTATTTTACAGCACGTGCACTGTCACGTTTTGCCACGAAAGACGGGGGATTTCCAGCGCAACGACGACATCTACGCCCACCTGGCAAAACACGATCGCGAAGACGACTCGCAACCGATGCGGACCTTAGAGGAGATGTGTATGGAAGCCAATCTACTGAAATCCTATTTTTAGCAAAATTGTTAGGGGTCATAACGCACTACACCGAAAATGTACACGACAATAAATTTGATTACGATTGACATCTGCTTTTTTGAAAATCTTAACTTAACCCTAAGTAGATTCATTCCTGTGGTTTACGACACATCCAAGTTGTTGTCTACTATCAGGCGCGTTATCCTGATTTTGTCCCCGTTCGTGGACCTCACCTCTTTGGTCTCGTAGCGGTACTTTTTGGAGAAGGGGAAGCGTGACTTCATCTGCTTGGCCAGGCCTTTAGCACTCACGTCCACCGGCAGCTTGGGCTGGTTGTTCCAGAGCGTAGTTTGGGGCAAAATTGACAGCATCGTTATAATGCGCTGACGTCCGAAATAGAACGGCAGTTCGTTATATATCCTTCTGACTTTGAATATTTCTTCATCTGATTCTTCGGGTGATTTTGGCACTTCTTTAGCCACAAGTGTTTTCAGGGGATTTTTTGGAATGTTCTCGAGCACGTTGATTACATTTTTCTTCATAATCTGGTTTGTCTGCGTCAGCTGTTGGCACAGCTGCATAAATAGCCGCTTCTGTTCGTTTTCAATCAACCTTAAACAACTGTTAGACTCTTCAAGTTTCAGCATTAACGCACTTATAATATTGTTGCTCTCTAGATGATTTACTCTCACCCTATTATTTACATATATAGTTTGAATGTCTGGCGGAGTCCAAACAGGCTTTTTTAACATCTCTGTGATGCTATCGTTTCTGTGGTTCACCGAGTGAAGTAGCGGAATGATATCGTTTTGAGTCTGCACATGTTTTGATATTGCATGCAAGCTATTACTCCTAGTCATAATTATATCATCCCTCTCAAAGGCACTTCTTTTATAGCGTGAAAAGATATTCTGAAAGTACAGATCTTTTCTTTTGAAGATATTGTAGTTGTTATTGGTTAACGGCAGAGCAATAGTGAATAACATCGGCTGATAAATTGCAATATTACCAATTAGGTCTTGCAAAACGTTAACGATATCTGAAGCAAGCCCGTTTCTGTTGATTTCAAATCTGCTAACTGCAGTTGATGCCGTAACCTCTGGACTAGCTACAAAGTGGCTTTTACCATCAGAACTACCGTCGAAATCGCCAGAGATTTCTTCCTGAGTCACCTCATCATTTTCGACCTGCTCGATCAGCTTAACTGTCTTCATATTATGCTCCATGTCTTCAAACACTTTCCTATTGATTTCCAGGATATCGGTACGCTCTTTGATGTCGTCTTTACCTTCCAGCAGCACAATTGCCGGACTGTTTGCCCCAGTGTAAATGGCTGCATGATGCAAGAAGCTATTGATGTGGTAGGGGAACTTATTGCTGAATAATTTGATTTGCTGTAACGGAATCCTCAGAGGTAGCAATCTTTTGTTTTTCTCTTCTTCACTGTCTTTCACCGTGCTCAGTACTGTAACATTAGAGTTCAACTCTGCTCGATTGAAGAAGTCGCCGATGTTTGGTGCAGCTATTCGATGGAAAGTGCTGTTGATATTGAAGGGAAACTTTTCGCTGTATACTTTGATACGGTAAAGCTTAGGACGTTTTTCTGAAAATTTTGCATCTGACGTATTATCACTTGATTCTCTATAACTATCTTCACTGGTAATCACTGCTTTAAAGTGTGTTATGGAGGCGTTCAATTGTTTTATTTTATAGTATAATTCCAATAGCAATGGAAACATTAAAGGTGCTAAATCGGTAGGGGGAGGTTGTTGCGGAATAGGAAAACTATAGGAGGGGGGTTCTTGATATGTTGCGTCATTTAGATCTTTTAGAACTCGATTTGAATTTATTCCTAAACTTTTCATCGTATTAACTGGAAGAAAATTATTACCGTAGTGTGCGACTGGAAATTTAAAATTAGCCTTGTCTAAGTCTAACAAATTCATCTCCCTGTTGACGATGTAGCTCATAGCCACGTTAAGCTTCTTAACGTCGCCGACTTGTTTGCAATCGTCCGGAATCTCGCTGGTCTGCACGGCCTTCTCGCTGGTGGGGAATTTCACGCTGCTGTCCGAGAGCGCCAGGCTGGAGGTCGAGCACTGCTTCGTGGCCTGCAGGGGCTTCTCGCAGGCGAAGGAGTCCAGCTCCCGCAGCCTGCTGTTCAGGAGCTCCAGCACGTTCTCCTCCGGGTCGACTATGCCGATCGCGTTCTGGTAGTGCCTGCTCCACTGTGACTGCACCTCGGCCGACTTGAGCGAGATCTGCAGCAGGCCCCGCTCGGCGTTCTGCGTCAGGTACTTGCCGCTCAGGAACAGCAGCTTCAGGAAGTAATTAGCCATGTGGGGTTGCTTTTCACGCCAATTTTGACACTGATAATTTACGCTCGCGTCCAAAGGTTGTTTACGCGCCTGTTGTTATTTGGGGATCTCTAGATGTGAGTGGCGAGTGGAAGTTGTCATGAATGCAAGGGTTACTTCAAAATACCCGTGAACGGCCCTCTAACAAAATAACCGAAGGTGGCGTTGCTCGAAATCGCGCATTTTACCTTACAAATGAACTTAGCCATCACATAAATCAATTATCAAATTCATATTTGGGTAAAATTGATCCATATATCTCAAACGTCTCATCATTTTCAAATTACCATGTATTCAGATAGACTGGTAGAGTAAGATAGCCAAGAGAATTACCAAACGCCTATGTTTGCCTGCAATAACTTAGATCATGGGAACAATTACTAGGGAAAAAGGAATAAATTTGAAAGTTTATGATGTGCAACAAAAGACCAATAGCTTAAAAACACAAATAAAACCTTTTAATTGATTGATTTATGACTAGTTGAAACAACAGATTTGTTACTAATTGAGTATTACATGAAGGGGGTGCATCCAGTGAGTGAATGGCAAAACTTCTACTGTGTATTGATCAGATCTACATCTGCAGAGATTTAGAACAGGACAAACCCTGTCATGTAAGAGGGTGAATATAGAAAAAAAGGAATGAAACACCAAGTTGCCAGAAAACATTGATCAACAACGAACTGTTGCGAAATTAGTCCTCCTCACATGATCAAACTACAACCCAACAAGCCATTCGCGACTTGGTCTTATGCCCTAAAATGAAACTAAAGCTTGAAGGAGTTCTTATTTGATACTATAGATCTGCTTCGCACTTAGAACAATAAATAAAACAAAATTTACCTACAACAGTGGCTAATATGTGGTTCAGCTGAGCAGCTCATCTAATCTTCAGCAGGCTACCAAAATTTGTCTTGACTATACATGTGTACAGTGGAAGTTTAAACAGTACCCATTCTCAAACCTCTTACCCTTAGATAAATTGGAATTTGATCTACGGATAGAACATAAAAAAATAATAATAGTTTAATTCTGCATCAAAATCTGAAATAAAAAAAGAGACAACGAAGAAATCTTGGTAGTATTTACCTCAATCACTAGAGAGCTTGAGTGAATGAAGGCCTGACTGAAACAATGAAGAAACAACAACGAAATGTTAGGAAAATCTAACAACTATTATAGGTGACAAAATAAGTTTTGTGCATGAGTCAAAAACCAACAAGTTTATTATTATAATTATTCAACATTCAAAGTATGCGCTATGAACCTGGACGCATTTCTGCCATCTCTCCGGCAGTAAATCAATAACGCGCTCGTAGAACTCATCATCCTTCAATTCGAACCAAGAAGTCAATTCTCGACGCAAATGATTGATGTCCCGAAACTTCCTCTTATTTAAGAAATGCTCAAGAGACTGAAACAGATGAAAGTCGAACGGCGATAGGTCAGAAGAGTATGGCGGATGGTCGAGGAGCTCAACTCAGACGTACAGTGTGAGGCTCAGCATTGTCTTAAAGCAGGATGACATTGCGACAATAAGTCCCAGTGAATCAGTCCAATTCGGTCCCAAAAGTTAATGAGCTTGGCTTTTGGCGCGAATCGGTTTAGACGTGGAGTAGAAATTCCTCGCTTGCACGGTGAAAGCCATTCATTGGGGCGACGTTGACTTTCGAAGAAGATCCACTTTTCATCGATGGTGATGACCTTGGCCAGAAATGGAGCCAATAATGTTGTTGAACAACTTCAGTCAAACTTGGTTTTTGACTCATTTGCAAAAATATTTTGCTACCTAATACTTCAAGATTCCTAATATGAACATAATTACATACATATATTTGTTATAAAATCTCTTTAATTCCTTAATTATAGAGCGTATTGAGAGATGTAAAGTTGGAGAAATTGGGATTATTAATAACTAACCTTGAGAAACTAAGTATATGCAATTGTATCGTTTACCACATCAATTAGGAGAGAAAAAACTCACGCTATTAATAGATATAATAGAGTACAGGCATGTATTTTCCAAAACGTAAAATATCAAAATTGAATCACGACTACTAAAACCCCTGATTAGCTATAGAACAATCAAATCACAACTCAGAGAATTTGCTAAATTTATCATTTATGAAAAATACCACGGCAAAGAGTTTTCAAAAATATCCTCATTTGTAGTCTGTAGACTTACACCATAAATTGATCCGTTCATTACTCCTGAAAGAACACTCTACTTTCAATACAAAATTTAAATTTTTAACATGTCTAGTATTCTTCGTCACGCTGGGAACACACAATCTAGGATTTTCACAGTAGTTAACTCAAATCTCATTACAGAGCTAGAGAATAGCGTTATCATAGAAAGTTTCCGATCTGACCTGAGGTCGCCCTCCAAACGGTTTTTAGGGGAACGGGCAGCATCAGTGGGAATCGAAGATTCCAGAAAAACTAGCTAGCTGAGAGCGAATAAAAAAGCATGAGTGCTGTAAATCAATATCAATAAATAAAATCCAAGAGCTGAGACTATCAGATAATTCATCAGTAGCTTCGAGTCTTCGCCACTGCACTTGAATTATTGAATCATCTTTGACCAGATAGACAAACGAACAATATAATCGCATTATTTAGGACACTTAATAACTAGAAGTGAACTATAAAAGATCTGGGGTGGGGGGCATTAGCAAACACCAAAAATAAATCCAAGGGTAATTTTCATAATTGAGACTCAAAGAAAAAACTACAACAATCAACGGATTTTTATGCATTTATCATACATGAGAGTTATATTTCCGTCACCCTAGAGAGAGTGAGCATTTCTCATGCACAATAGCCACATTCCCATTACGCTAGTGACAGTGGGAATTTCTCGTACACAAAAACTACACGCCCCCCACACCATTGATAAGTGAGCATTTATCACACACAAGGTCAAACTACCCTTTTATTGGTTGAGATTTTCATTTGAAAATAAGAACATAAGAGAAAATGCAAGAAAATTGTGGTCATAAGTAATATGAAGAGCATTAGCAGGCACCAAACGAAAATAGGGGGGGGGGGAGTTATATCGTCATATGTGAAACTCGAAGAAGAAACTATAACGATCATTCATCATAAAAAAGATGGTCCAGGAGTTCTTCAAATGAAGTGTTAAAAGTAGAGGAAAAGTACATTTTAAAAATCTCTTCTGGCCAGGCAATCTAAAAATAGATTTTTTTATGATATAATAATAATGGTAAGGCTCTACGCCCGCGTGGGAGCACGGCCTGCGAACTGAGAAGTTAAGGCTCTCATACGTTCGCTCTCTCTGCCCGGTCGTTGCTCACCATCTCTGGTGCAGGGCGGTGTGGCAAGCACCGTACCTAAGACGACCGCCATTATTACCTCTTGTTGGAGTGAACGCAGGTACTCAATTATTTTTAGTGACTGAGTAGGCCACCCGCCAGACATCAGAGAGCACCGGGAATTGAACCCGAGTCCGTCAGCATCGCAGCCCGCCCCTTAACCACGGGACCACGCTGGCTTACTTTTATGATATAAATGAAAGCAAAATTCGATATATATTTGTAATCATATCTTCCCTCTCTCTCTTCTCTGATCCCCTTCATTTTTGGACGTACCTAGTTATATACCTAAAGAAATATGTACCAAATTTAATCTAAATCTGGTGCAAACTGTGAAAGTTACAAAAAATTCAAAAACATTTGAAGGTTCCCCATTCTGACCGATGTTGACAGCCAATATATTCATCCGATAAATGGACACACACAACAGCACAGGTTATCAATTAAAAATCCCAAAGTATAAGGTATATAATGGATAACTAAGCAAATCTATTTACCACAATCTATAAATCAGGCTTTAAAAGACCTAATAAAAGAACTTTGAACCTCAATGAGTCACAGCAATGTTTTGTCTATTGCAACATATATAAATTAGCACATCATTATCACCACATCTACCTCTACAACAACAAAAAAAAAAGAATTATAACCTAAGAAATTGAAAACAAGTTCAATACACAATATCCATATATACCATTGTTCGTTTAAAATTCCATTTGATCTGGATAATTGGTCATCCAGATAACCGACGTTTCATTCCAAGAGTAGAAAGAAGATCTAAAATACAAAAACTGGGCTACAAAACAAAACCAAAAGTAAGAGAAAACAAGGAAAGAGACTATGCAATTAGATATGTACTGTTATTCTCTTAGATTTTTACTCAAAAGTTGCTATTTAGTTTAATTGGAATCTCCTAGTCAACACTTTTAGATAATTAATAATTCACTGTGATGTTAAAATAATAGAAATTTAAAAATATTGGAAAAGGAAACATAAATCGGACAAGCTAAACCGTTGAAAATACCAGGATTGTTTGGAGAATTCAATCTACATGACTAATCTTGGTAATAGATTGGATCCTCCCACAAAACCAGCGTAAAAATTATAAGTAAGTACATTACCGGCTGCAGACCAATAGATCCAGGTTTTTCCAGTCTTTTGTCCCCATTTTCTTTGGATCCATCAAGCCTCATTTCTTTGACTGACCGTTTCATTGATACCCTTTGGACTTTTTTGTAGCAAAAGTAATGATTATGGATCTAATATTAATAGAGTAAGACTTATGAACTGGACCGTCAAGGCTCCCAAATGTTTAGTCAGTCACTGCCTATCATTTCGGCATTTCAGCCACTCGGCTAAACTTGGCCCAATTACATATATTACATTACATTACTTCAGTCATAAAAATATAATAAAATGTAGAACACTTCTTCGACAATTATTTTATACAAGAAATGATTAATCATACTCTTGACGTCACATAAGCATTACAAATCCTGAAAAGACTACATCAAAGTTTCAACAAAGATTACAATTGCATATAAAACAGGCATTTAAACTTGGTTTCATCTTTATTCGACTAATTTACATTAATATAGAGATAAATAATTTATAGCTAACAATTACAGGTAAATGCAGCGACGTAATTAGACTAATTCAATGATACATAGAGAAAGAGGGAGAAAGACGCATTGATCCATGAAGAAAAATTAAAGCTACGGAGTCTACAAGTGCGATCTGCTTTAACAAGTTCACTTGCTACTTTGTTGGATTATCAACTTATTCTTCTGCCTAGTGACCTTCGCCTGTGGTGGGGTAATAACAGCTTGCAGCTGACGAGGCACCGTTTCCTGCCTCGCGTACCTGGTAAACCGAGCGATCAGGCTCCCCTTGTCCAGGTGCTTGCTTGTCGTCTGCGAAACCTGAAAAGCTAGAGCTGCCTGCTTGGACCGTCCAACGACATGTGACATGATGTCGGGCGCGTCCCCACTAGCCAAATGCCGTAGCACGACCTGCAGCTGATCTTCGTGCTGCTGCCGCAAGGACAGCACCCGGCGCTCGTTCTCAAGGCGCACGCGCTGCAGCGTGCGGCTCAAGCTCTGTATGCGACAAACAAGGCTGTCATTCTGTGCTTCCGCCTCAACCACCTGCTGCTCCAACCTCTTGCTGGTGCTGCGCAACTCGACAAGTTTCTCAAAGTATTTTCTAAAGAGGGCACGGATTTCACCAATACCCAACTTCATCAACTGCTCCATCAGCGTCTTCACTACATTGTCTTCCTGGTCAGAACTGCAAGAACTAGCGCTAGCACAAGTGCAGCCGCATATGAGTTGATTCTTATGCTCAATAGCTGTGTCAACAGCTTCAATGGCTTCTTCACACTGTATCAACCTGCGCTCCTCAGACTCATCCAGCAGCTTCCTCCTGTTAGACATGAGATCCACCTTGGAGATTTGTTCTACTAGGAAGTTTCTAGTCTTACGAAGCTCTTTTATCTCATGCTTTAAATTAGCGAGCGCATCGCCCGATTCTGGAACGCAATTATGCGAACATAAAACCTGTGTGATGTCAGACTTTTGAGCCGAGGAAGTCGAGGAATTTGATTGGTTGGTGCGGCGCTTTCGGCGTTGCTTGAGTTCGTCTTCTAAGTGGCGTCGGCGCTTCTCCTCCCTCGACTTGTGCTTCTGCAGTTTCTCGAGCTGCTTTTTCGAACTCTGGACGCTGTTCTCCAGCTCTAGAATCTTCTTGGTGCCGTCACCAGCCACATCTTTAATAAGCTCAGCCTCTTGCAACCTCTGGGAAAGCTCACGCACCTCAGAATAATATTTTTGCTCCATGTGACGGTCGTTCTCAGATCTTGCCTGAAGAAGCTTGGACTGCGCCACACTATGTTCATCTTGCAGCCTCTGCGAAATCTGCTGCAACTTATCCCGTGCTGAATTCTTTGTATTCTTGTGCCTCAACAGCTGCTGAATCAACTTCTCTTTCATTTGAATGGTCGTTTCTAGCTCACCGATCTGTTTTTCACAGCCCTCTATCTCTCTGCAAACTTGTTGCAGAGACTTCTGCTTTGCCTCGTAGCTTAAGTCGGTTTTTCTTCTATTTGGAGCTTCTTCTGTATCCACATCTTGTTCCTCGGTAATGTCAGCAGTTGCTCCAAGTGCAGGCACCAGGTCTTCGGCAGAACGTATGCTACCACGTCTTCCCCGAACAGCCTTTAGACGATACACACTAGACGAGGAACTGTGACTACTTTCTTTAGTGATGCTGGTACTCGACTGCGTGTTGACCGTTGCAATCAATCCATCGGTCTTTAATTGAAATCCCCGCATGAGCTCTTCGAATTGCTGCATAGAATCACCTTCGCAAGCAGTATCACTTTCTTCGCTCCCACTGTCATGGCTGTCCTCAATCTCTTCCTCGATAATGTCTAAAGAACGGTGAGGCTCTGAAGGTTCACTTATGCAATCTTTACATTCCTGTTTTAAAGTCAGCCACTGTGAAATCTGTTCCTGTTGACTCTTTGACAGCTGCTGTTTACGATGAGGTTCTTAAATAAATACTCAGCATTGGACACCAACTTGAATAACTGATTTGCCGCAAATTGGAGACCGAACAAATCAGAATTTTCGCATACTACCTCACATGTGGTGTATGAATTTACAGTCACATAATTCCTGATCATTTGAGTCCTTGCACCAAATTGTAGTGTATAGAACGTTTCCATGAAATCGCCCAAAAGTGGTGAGATGCAACAAATCAGTAATGTCTTAGCACGGCCTCCAAATGAATCTTTTAACAACATCGTGAGAGCTGATTGGTTGTAAGGTGGGTTACATACCGAAGCGTACGGATCTGTCAAAGCCCAAACACACCTCTGCAAAGTGAGCAGCCCCGTATCGATCGGTACTGCTTGCGTTAAGCCAGTATTATCTACCACAATTGTCTTTTCACAACCTGCCAAGTCTATAAAGCTAGCAGTGGAAATCTTGTGCTGCACCACAGAATCGATCACCCATTGCTGTTCTAAAGTTACTGTAAATAGAGTATGTGCATGCTGCGGTACTATATTTAACATCCCCATCTGTAGGAGGTCAAAAGCTTCGCTTACACTGGCGCACTCCGCACTGCCGGTACCAAGAAGGTCCTGGACATTTTCACCACAAATCTGGGTCCATGTTATGTGTACCACATAATTCTTGTCACTGTTCAGGGTAATGTTGCTAAACACATCGCGCAAGAAGCGAGGAATGACGCCGTGCTCGCTCTCGCTGAGCGCGCAGCCCAGGCCGGGCCCCAACAGCGTATACGACTTGCCACAGCCGGACTGGCCGAACGTGACCACAGACACATCGCAACCCTCAAACAGGTAGTTCACCAGAGGGGCCACGGCGGTGGTAAACAAAGTGGTCTGGTTGCAGTCGGACGGGAGGACGTACTGCACGGGAAAAGTGCGAGAGTTGCCCACCTGGATGGTGTTGTTTTGAATGTTTGGCTTTACGTAGAGGTGCTCTCCGTCGCCGCAGAATGCGGGGCAGATTCGCACCGCGACTTCAATATTCGATTCCATTTTCACAGAGAATGGAGCTTTCGCGGAGAATTTCAGTTTCTAACCTCCGCACTTCTGTCATGGAACAACATTACAAACAAAATAAATGGGTTGTGTTTACATAATCAGTGCACCCATTGCAACGTTGCCAGATTAAAAAGAAAATAACAATTTCTGCAGATTATTATAAGTGATATTAATTAAATTTATCATTGCTAATTAACATAATGAATACCGATGTTATAATTTATTTTAACATACATACAAATCTAATTATTAGAAATACAATGTGGCGGTTTTCAAAATTGTTCTAACCTCAAATTTGTTACAACCAACAATGTTGAGTGCAGTATGTGTAAGAAACTGTTTGGGGCTGAATATTTATCGGGGTATAATTTCTAACAATTTTACTCTGAAATTATATTATTGCTACGAATAGATGTATCCCGAGCTTCAGTGGTATGCTTGCGGTCCCTTCGTACAACAGAGAATCGAAATGACAAAGAAAGGCCCACCAAATTTTCTTTAGCCGAATACAGACATATTTACCCAGAGTTCATCCCTGATCCTACTGTAGAGTTTAGAAATCCCATTCGGGAGAAAATCGAACGCCTAGATATGTTAGCCCGGCGAATGCATATAGATATACCTGAATTCTATGTTGGTACGTTGCAGCTAATATACTACAGAAAGCATATTAATTTCCGACTTTGTAGGGTCAATTTTAGCTGTAACTCAAGCGACCCGCATGCTACAAACAAAACTAATCGATTTGTAGGCATATGCATTAAGCGTGAAGGTTGCGGATTGAGAGCTAGGTTCCTGTTGAGAAACGTTATTGATCATCAGGTAGACACTATTTACAATTTAGTCATCAACATGAACATTGATTTGATATTTAATAGGGCATCGAAATTTTATATGAACTATATGATCCTACGTTAACCAAAATAGAAGTCATCAAGCTCGAAAAACGCCTGGATGATGAACTGCTGTACCTGAGAGATGCCCTGCCAGAATACAGCACCTTTGATCCCAACATGGAGGTGGAGATACACCCGGAAGGTACCCAGTTGACATTTTTGAAGCAGCGTAAACATGTGTCGTGTTAATTTTAGGCACTCCAGTTCCGGTAAATCCACTAAAAGTGAAGCTGAGGCCCCGGCCCTGGTTGGAGCGCTGGGAGAGGAAGAACTTGAACGGACTGGAGGAGCTGGATTTGCCACCCAGAGTGTTCGAGCGGGCCAAAGAGTTGGCTAAGCCTTGGGAGAAGTATGATCTGATGAAGCAGTACATGTAAGTGGTGGTGTGCGGAAAACGTGTTTTTGTTGCAAAGTGTCATTTTAGGAAAACTATACCTGAAGAGGAGCAATCCGAAATTTTCGCCGAGATCCAACCGCAGTTGCAACATCTGGAGATGACAAGGAAGAAGCTGAAGAGGAAACGGACGTTTGTTAAGCCGGTGAAAGGAGCTTAATGCAGTAATTTTCTCCTACAAAATAAAGCATTAATCAACTCTTTGGAGACTACCAGTAGATTTAATTTTGTGAAGATACCTTACCGATATTCCCAAGTCATAATTAGCAGCTCTCAACTTAATAGCTGCTTGTAACAAATGCTCCATCAATTCCAGACAAATTCTTGAAAGAATCATGACCTTGAATTTGTAAAGTCGATCAGATACATTGGATTAAGGTATTAAAGACTAATATTGATCTTATATATATGAACTTTTGCCTTGTACTATAGCTTTTGAGTTTTGTTTTTATTCATTTTTTTGAATTCTTCATACTGGGAGAGATTTTTTTGTAACCACTTTTTGCTTTTTTTGAAGCGGCTTGTTCTTTTGGCATTTTTTCTTAGATTACCAAACGTCGATCAGCTCAATGTGCTTGTGTTTTGTATATGTACTACACAAGTCAGTTCATTACTAAATGGTTAAGGCAGTTAGCTATATATATAACCCAACGGGTTGGATTTATACTTTTATTTCACATACTTCACATGACTTACCTTTAAACTTTTAAATATTTAATTTTGTGTTTTAACTGTATCTACTAGTCCTGTTCTTAGCATGTCTTGTCCTATATAGGTCATCAGAGCTACTTGAGAACCACTAATCTGATAATACAAATCATAATCTATCTATACATTTGACCAGAGGTGGTGTGGTCTTAGCTTTTAATTTACATGAGGAGGTCCGTGCATTTGTGCATGCATATTAGGACTGCTCTTGCTTCTTGCTGAATGGACCGCTAAAGCCAGACGGTCAATTTAATTAGAAATTTATACCTTCTCACCTTATAAAAATTTGAGGGAAGGCGGGTGAAAAATTATCAGCTTAGGACGCAACACTTTGTTCTGAAATGTTTGTATGCTCTTTATGTTGGAGTCACTAGCACAGCCCCAAAGCTGAATACCATATAACCACACTGGTTTTACAATCTGGTTGTAGATTAGTACTTTGTTGGAGATTGAAAATTTTGAGTTTCTTCCTATCAACCAATAATGCTGTTTGTATTTTAAGTTTAGTTCAGTTATTTTCTTCTTTACATGCTTCTTCCATCTAAACTTGACGTCCAGATTCATGCTGAGGTATTTTTCAGTAGTCGAATATGGTATAATTGTTCCATTAATATCTAGCAGATGTAGGTCGGCTATTTTCTTGTTAGTGTAGTTTACCTGTACAGATTTAAGCTCGTTAAGTTTGATCCTTCATTGCCTGGTCCAAGCAAAAATCGCATTGCTTGCTGTCTGGAGCTTACTAACTGATCTTTCCTGTTCTTGATCCACTGCGAGAAGAGCAGTGTCATTAGCAAATGTAGCAATGACTGCTACTTCTAACAGTGGCAAGTCTTTGGTATACAGTAGGTATAGAATGTGCCCAAGCACACTGGCTTGTGACACCCCTGCTTTGATCTCCTTTAGGTCAGAGTATACGTCCTCTTGTTTGTTTCTGAATAGTCTCTGATATGTATGATGCTAATATGTCAGCATGTTGTTTTGGTAACATTTTGTTTAATTTGTGTATTAGTCCTTCGTGCCATACCTTATCGAAGGCTTGTGCCACATCTAAGAAGATTGCCGAACAGACTTGCTTTTATTCTAGCGCACGTTCAATGACATCAGTTATTCTATGTACTTAGTCTATTGTAGAGTGCTTTTGAATGAATCCAAATTGGTAATCTGGGATTAGGTTATTATTTTCTATTATTGAACGGTAAAAATTGCGCGGAAGAAAACCTTGGTATTGAGGAATCTAAAAACCAACTAAAAGTGTGAAAGTGAGTAGAAGGGCCAAAAGGAAAAGTGCCACAGAGCCCTACAACAAGGAGAATAAGGTAGGACTAGAATTAATTAGATTAAGAACGAAATTAGAGCCGAGAAGCGAACAAGCGCAACAGTGAAAGCGGACACTCGAGGTCAAGCACAAGGCGTGCGACTGCCGATAAGAGATAACTGAACGACGACCGGGCGGGTATTGTAAACAAAGCACGGATCAGTAACAAGGATAGCAACACAACAAACAAACGAAGCTTGGGGACGGCAAGAAGCAGGCGACGTCCTTCGCGGAGTAGATCCGGGGCGGCCCCTTATCGCGCCGCACGCAAGCATTAATCACAGAAACTGGCCCGGGCTCACACATACTACCACGTCAAGAATATTGCGGGAACCTGAATTTACAAGCAATAATAAAAGATAAAGAAGGAAATAAAATCAGAAATGACAGAACTAGCAATAATAGGTACAACCCTACATGCCATACAAAATCAACTAATGGAAATGAACGAGGACATCAGGAAAAGTGTAGAAAGCAGCGATAGAAACAACGGAGAAATAAAACAATTACGGGAAGCACTAGAAAACAGAGAAAACTAATTGGAAAACAAGAAATCGAAATCAGCAAACTGCAAGAAACGGTTAATAAACAAGAAAGAAGAATACACAATATGGAGAAAGAGTTGAAAAGAGGAATGTTGTATGCTATGGAGTAGAGGAGGACCAAGAGGAGACGCCAGAAAATACTAAGAGGAAATTTATAGAGCTGATGAATAATCTAAAGGTGGTGGTAAACGAAGAAACAGGAGTGGAAAAGTTACAAGACTAGGAGAGTACAGAGAGAAGAAAAGAGACCTATACTAGCGACACTAACAAATTGGAATACTAAGATGGAAATATTCAAAATGCAAAAAATTAAAAGGAACAACGATCTGGATCAGTAATGACCTAACAAAAAGGAACAAGATGAGAAGAAAATCCTAACACAACATTTAAGGAATGCCAAGGAAAAAGGATACAGGGCAAGAATATGGAGAAATAAACTAATAGTAAATAACGAGGCATATGAAATAGAGGAATTAACCATAAATGAGAAACCGAGAAAACAGAAATTGAAGTAATACAAAGCACAGCAGAAAACGAAACAGAAGAAAACAAGAAAAGAAACAGATCCACCGATGATGAGGAAACAAATTTTAATAAAGGCGCAGTACCAAAAAAGAAAAACTACATGCAAACCATCTTAGCCCCAATGAGGACTGAAAGAACAGAGAAAGGAGACGAAGAACATAAAAGAACACTCAGGAACATTACTAAAACAGGAAGGAACATCATACCCCAAAACCTATAGAAGGGGACAGGAACTGGACGGCTCAAGCGATGACGGATGATAACGAAAAAGGACAATCAACAAACACCGAGGAAACAATAAAGCAAACAATAAACACTACACCAAAGATAACAAATAAATTGAAACAAGAACAACAGCAAATTAATATAGGAACATGGAACGTGACATCCCTAAATGGAAAGGAAGAAGAAATAATAGATGAAATGAAGCAAAGGAAAATACAAATTATGGGACTAAGTGAAACAAAAAACACGGGAAGGGATATAAACAACTAAACGAAGGATATACACTATACTACTCAGGAAACACAACAGAAACAAGAGCTAAAGGAGGAGTTGGAATAGTAGTAACCGACGAAATTAATCAAAGAATATTGAACTGGAAAGCAATAAACCCAAGAATAATAACTATAGAAATAGAATTAGAAACAAAACTAGCAATAACACAAATCTATGCTCCAATCCAAGGAACGGAAGAAGAAGAGTTAGAAAGATATTATAACGAGCTACAAGAAACATTAGACGAATTAAGAGAAACGTATGAAAACATACTAATAATAGGAGACTGGAATTCCAGAATTGGAAGAGACAAAAACAAGGGATTAGGGACCGTAGGAAACTATGGAGAAACAGAAAGGAATAGTAATGGAGAAAAATGCTACATTTTGCATATCAAATGAATTAAGAATAGGCAATACATTCTACAAACAAGAAATAAACTACACATTCGAAGCAATAGAAAGAAGAGCGAAAAGCCATATAGATTACATCGTATATACAAGACAAATGGAAACACTGATCCAAAATGTTAAAATAATCAAAAATGCAGAATTAAGTACACAACACAAATTAGTAACGGCTAGAATAACAATAAAACTACCCCAAGCAGAAGAAGTAAAAAAGTATAGGAGAATAAAGATATGGGAACTACAGAATGACGAAACTAGGAGAAAATACCAGAAAACTACAACAAAGACTAGAACAATTCGAAGAACGAAAGAAAGAAATGACGATAAATGATATTTGGAACACACTCAAAGACGAAGCTATTCAGACGGCAAAAGAAGTATGTGGGAAAAGACAGTACAACAACATACAAAAAGAACAAAATGGTGGAATAATGAGGTAAAACAGAAAATAAACAACAAAAAGTTAGCCTGGAAGAAATACCAATTAACAAAGAAAGACGAAGATAAGGAAGAATACATAAGAAGAAGGAATGAAGCAAAGATTGAAGTAAAGAAAGCAAAAACCCAGAGCTGGGAAACATTTGGGAAAGAAATTCAAGAAAAATACAAAACAATAAAAGGAACTTGGAACATAATAAAATCATTGAAAACAAAGAGAAATAAAAACATAAAACTAGTTAAAGACCACACAGGAAAAATTAGTTCGAACCAGAAAGAAAATATAGAAACATGGAGAAAATACTTTGAAAACAAATTCGCAAAACACACACATCAAACACAAGAAGAAATGGAAGAACACGAAGAAGAGGTAGAAACAGAACAAGACGAAATAACATACATCGAAGTGTCAAATGCAATCAAAGAACTACGAACAGGAAAAGCTAATGGACCAGATGAGGTTGCGCCAGAAATGATAAAATGGGAGGAACAAAACTAACGGAATGGATGACAGACCTAATAAAAGGATATGGAAAACAACGAAATACCAAAAGACTGGGAGAGAAACACAATAATTCCAATACATAAGAAGGAAAAGAAAACGATTGTGATAATTATAGAGCGATATGTCTGGCATCAGTTGCAATAAAAATATACAGTAAAATATTAGAAAAGCGACTAAGAGAAGAAATAGGAGACAAAATAGAAGACGAACAAGGAGGCTTTAGAGCAGCTAGACAAACAACGGATCATATCAGTGTCATAAGAAAACTAATAGAAGATAGAATAGCAACAAATACACAACTATTCCTAACGTTCATGGATCTGAAAGCGGCTTTCGACACGGTTAACTGAAACAAAATATGGCACTGCCTGGAACAGCTACAAGTCACAAAACAATTGAGGAGTGCAATAAAGAGCATATATAAAAACGTCACAGGAATCATCCAAATAAATGGGATGAAATCAGAACCATTCAAAATAGAAACGGATTAAAACAAGGTGATTCGCTAAGCCCGTTACTCTTTATTATATACATAGATCGAATAATGAAAACTGTCTAGAAAAACCCCAAAAACTATAATAGGATATAAAGACATGAATCCAATAAAAATAGAAGCACTCATATATGCAGATGATATCGTTCTGATAACAGATACAGCCACAAAATGCAAAAATCAATAGACATATGGACATCAGAACTGGAGAAGATGGAAATGAAGATTAACGAAAACAAAACAAAAGTAATGCAAGTCACAAGGAAAAAGAAGAAAACATCCACCTAACATGTAAAGGAAATCAACTAGAAGAAGTAACGGTATTCGAATATCTAGGATCAATAATCAGTAACGATGGCAAAATAGAAATGGAAGTGGCTAACAAAGCTAGAAAAGCGACCAACATGTATTATACAATAAACCAAACAATATTAGGAAAAGGGAAGTAGTAATAAGCACAAAACAAATGGTATACAACACAGTAGTAGCACCAACATTACTATACTCAATAGAGGCGCTAACAACTTTACCAGAACATAAAAGAAAATTAACTACTGTAGAAATGAAATTCCTCAGAAAAATACAAGGAGTTACTAGACTAGACAGAATAAAAACGAAACGATATATAACGAACTCAAACAAGAAAAGATAACGAACAAAATAGAAAAGAAACAATTAAATTGGCAAGCACATATTATAAGAATGGAGCCCGAAAGAACAACGAAAAAATATCTACAATCAAAAACAACACACAAGAAGGCACCGGGAAGACCACGGAAAACGTTAACTAACATAGTCCAAGATATAGCAAAAAAACATGACACTACATTTGAGGAACTACAAAAAATTGCAAGAAATCGAACTCAATGGAAAAAGTGGGTCCTAGAACACTACCCGACACCTTAATGGTACAAGGGATGATGAAAAAGAAGAAGAAGATTATTGGCCTCAACCTCTTGAGCAGTAGCTTCTCAAAGAGTTTTGAGACTACGGGCAGGAGGGAGATTGGTCTATATAATTTGACATCATTAGGTTGCTTTCCTGGTTTTGGTAACATAATTACTTCTGCAACTTTCCAGCATGCAGGCACATGTTTTAATCTAAAAGCTGCGTTGAATAGGTAGGTCAACATAACTACACCCTTTCTGAGCAGGTGCTTTAAAATTTCTCCAGTTATGAGGTCGTATCCGGGAGCTTTCTTTGAGTTCAGGTTAGTTTTTATCTCATCTGCTACTTCTTTTGGAGTAACCGGTGTGATATTTTCAGTTCTTTGATTTTCAATATTAGTGATGTCTTGATTTACTTGCCCTGGATTAGGAGTAAATATCTCAGCCAAGTGATCTACAAATAACTCTGCTTTTTGCTTATTGTCTCTGGCCCATGATCCATTATTGTTTCTAATCGGAGGAGTAGAGGTCGCAGGTCTTTTAATCTTTTTGGTTGCCTTCCACAGCAAGTAGTCAGTTTCTTCGTATGCTGATAACTCTTGTAGATAGGTGCCTATAGATTCTTCTTTAAGTTTTTGGATTTCTCTTCTGAGTTGCCGAGTCTTGTTATTAAGTATGGTTTTATCGGGATCCCTTGACTGTTGCCATCTTCTTCTAGCTCTTCGTTTTTCTTTGACCAATTCTCTGATCTCGGCTGGATAATTTACACCTTTGTATTATATGTGTAATCTCTTTGGTGTTGTTGTATGCCGTTGTTTGGATAAGGCTGGTGAATTTTTCAGCTTCTTCTAGCTGGTCAGTTGTTCTCAGACTGATACTCAGGTTGATGTTATTCTGAAGGTCAATCTGAAAGCTCTCCCAATCAGTAGTTTTGTTTGTAAGCGTAACTCTAATTGCTCTTTTTATTATTTTTTCGCTTATTGTTAGTATAATAGCCGAATGATCAGAATCCATATCGAAGCTCTCTTCCACTTCTGTATAGTTGGGGGATACTTTCCTAGTGATGTAGAAGTCTAATAAACCGGGGATTTTATCGGTATCAGTAGGTCAGTAGGTTGGCTTTCCTGTTGAGTGGTAGTTGCAATTCATCTCTTTAATTGCTTTGCGTAGTTCTCTTCCTTTCGTTGTGGTTGGTCTGGAGCCCCAATCTACATGTTTGGAGTTGAAGTCTCCACCAACAATGAATCTTTCTCCTAAGTGTCTCAGAAGAGTAAGATAATCGTCTTTTTTGAGGTTATATCTTGGTAAGGTATATGGCGCCAATTTTTATTGTTTGTTTTGTTGATTTAATTCCAACCACTGTTAGTTGAACATCCACTTTTTGCAGATGCCGTTCTTCATAGTGTTTGAGTACTTCTTTTATTATGATTGCACTACCACCCCTGGCTTGATTATCTGGATGGATGGTATGTTTTGTATGCTCTTATTTTGAGGTATGATTGATTTGTCATATGTGTCTCTGATATAAGGCAGACATCGATGTGTTGGGTATTTAGAAAGACTTCAAGGTCATGTTTTTTGTTTAGAATGCCATTGGCATTCCAGGTAGCAATACGTAGATCTTTTTGGTCCATAGTTTATTTTATCTTTGGTATAGCACCAGTGCTCTGGCTTCTAATCTATCGAGTCTTGCATTAACTCGATTTAATGTATTCATCATATTCTGCATAAACTGCATCATAGATGGTTCAGTTGTCGATGGGGCAGGTGTTGGTTCGGCTGTCTTTTGTTGTGCGCACTGGGCATACGATATCCCAGGCTTTACTGTGTTTGGGACAATTTGTCTTGGTTGAGGAGTGGCCTTCTTTGTTCTGACCGCGTCCCTTCTTTTCTGTAGTTCAATAGTTATTGTACATCCGCTATAATTAGCAGGGTGTGTTTCAGAGCAGTTGATGCACTTGGCAGGATTGCTTCTTTCCTTAGTACATTTTGCAGTTAGGTGCTCTCCTGCGCATGTCACGCAGGCTGGTGTTCTTCTGCAGTACTTCCGTGTGTGACCGTGTCTTTGACATCTTTTACATTGCAGAATAAGCTTACTAGTCCTTACTGCTTCTATTTTGACTTTCATGTGGTTAATGTATTGAATATCATAGATTTTTTTAATATCTTCTGATCTATCAAACTCCAATATATACAATGGTAAGCGAATGTGTTTCACCTTATTGTTGTCGGTAGTTCTTTTCAGTTTTTGGGTTACTCCTAATATTTTAAACTTCCTTTCTTCAAGTTCATTGAGGATCTCTTCTGCTAATGTTGAAGGATGTAAATTTCTAACCATTACTTTAATGGACCTTTCTGCTATATTTTCGTAAGAGTGCCATTCTATATTCGATTTGCTTATTGAGGCTGGCAGAGCTCTGTACTCTTCATTTGAGCTGACATTTACTTTAATTTGGTTGTTACTCATCATACTTGTCTTATATTCAAATTTTCCCGAATTTAGGCTATCTTTGATGACTTGGTAATCCTTTACGCTACTTAATATTACCGGCGGTGGTTTAATGACTTTGGGCGTTTCCTCTGTTTGCTTTTTAGGGCTCTCATCTACTACTATGGCAAAGTGCATTAGAAATTTGCTTTTTCAGCGGTACCACTAGACCTCTAGCCAATAGTAACAAGACATGAACAGCATAAGTTATCTGAAACATCTCTTTGTTTACTTTTTTAATACTTGCTTTCACCTTTTTTTAAATTTCTAATTGTTGATACCACTTCCCCAGATTTCAAATTGCATTAAGGAGAATGGAAAGAATTATTTGCGGAATTATATTGACAGACAGAAAGACCAAACAATGGATAAGAGAAAGGACCAAGCTGCCAAACATTGCAAGACAAAACGTTGAAACATGACTGTTTGGAAGAGACAAAATAGACGTAAAGTGTGATGAACTGGAGACCAAGAGATGGTAAGGGGAATGTTGGAAGACTGATAACACGCTGGAGGGACGACATTAAGAAAACGGCAGAAACAAATTGGATTAGAAAAGCATGAGGTAGTAAGTCAAAGAAGAACCTTGGAGGAGACCTACATCCAAAGGTCTTATCTTTGTTGTACTATCTCTTTTACTTTATCATCTCATGGTCTTCATTACTACTCAATTTCGTGTCAGCTCAACACCAGAAATGGTAGTAAGATTAAACAGACTAAGAAGAATCATGTCTGTCTATACTCTTCTTTAAGAATTTTTTTGCACTCTGCACCCCTAATGACCGAAATACTAAATATGCGAATTTATTGCATTTGGGTAATTGCTGACTTCGATATTCAGTGTGCATTCTTCACCCACTTAAAATTCTAAAATTTCCAATTTGCAGGGTAAATTTGAACTTTTACCAACTTCAAATTTTGTGAATCACAAAGTATGAGGGCTCTATTACTGAAAAAAAATTGCAAAACTCTTAACTATTTTAAAATTAGAAGGACAAACTTTCAATAATGTTTTGAATAGACCTCCATTCATTAACAAGTCAACAACTATTTTTAAGATCAGTAGATCAGAACATTGTGAAGCAAACTACATTAATCCCTTAATCTCTGAAGTGGCAGTTTGTAGTTTCCCAATGATTTCCTTTTTTTCAATTTTTTTTTCATAATGACCACTTTCAACAACCAAGGGATAGTGTCGTCATAAAATATTTTCAAGCAGAATGCAATGGTTTGAGGGAAAGCATATGAAGGGAAATGCGCAGTGCTGCTTCAGCAATGGTTAGACTAGGCGCAGAGTTTTCAGAAAGAAAACTAACTAGCCTACCTAAGCATTGTTATATAAATAACAATTCTATTGTACAAATGTCGGTTCCTTTATTATTTTCAGCTAAAAGATATGGAGTACAAGAGACATATGTCTGTTTCCAAAAAAGGTCCTTAGCTTTCTGGAAAGACTAAAATATTTTTTGCATATCGGATATAGATGAGGCTAATTGCAACAATTAGACTAACAGTAGGCATTTTTCCTGATACATTTTACTAGACCAAGTAAAAGTACATCTATTACCATGTCCTTCCACAAAGATATTTAGATGATTTTTTTTGGGTAGCACTTTAGTATAGGTTATTAGTACTTATTAATCCTTCTATGACTTCACAGTGGAATGTATCAATTACTATCTCAGAATCTATCTCTTGTATCCATATCATAGGAGTACACATTTCTGTCATCCATGGACATAGTTTTGAACTAATTATTTGGACATGTCCTCTGTTGTTCTATTTTAAGACGAAAATCACTGTAGGACGCAATAATTTTCTATAAATTTCTTCAATATTGGTATTTTGATATTGTTGATACTTCGGTACATCATGCAAATCGAGGCATGATCATTAATTTCCATTCGTTGATCCCTACTTTGCTTTCATGGTTTCTATAAAAAAGAAAGGGTTAAAGCGCACTAATTTGTTTCCTCTACAATATGCCCTTAAATATAAATTCATACCTATATATGAGGTTGAGCCCAGTTGCCTTGAAAAACAAAGGGACATACTCGAGAGTTACGTACCAAATCCTATCAGCCTCATCGAAAAAAATTTTAAACTCATCCCTACGTTGGATTGTATCAGAATCAACATTTTCCCCGTGCTCAATATTGGCTTCCCCTCACTATACTGCTTTCCTTGCCAAATCCTCGAGAAGAAGCATTAAAAAAATGGCAATATCCTCGAACAGTTGAACTTTTGGTTTTTTAACTGTTACATGTATATGGTTAAATTTCTTATTTTGTTCATATGATTAGTCATAAAGCAATCGAAAAGTTCGATCAATAAATCTATACACAGGCGAGAAAAGCCTTATATTGTAATGGTGGAACTTTCTGCCCTTGTTCGCAAAACATGAAATCATAGAAAGTCAATAAAAATGTAAAATTCAATCTGGATACTCTTTATAATTCCCTTAATGACTAATTTTGAAAATCCAGAAAGCGATTAACTAAAGAAAATGTAAATTTACGATACTGAACAAATCAGTGAATTTTTTATTTAAGTATATGCACAAATTAAACAAGGTAATAACCTTACTAAAAGTGAGCTAAGTGGGGCAAAAATATATCAAGAGGGAATTTTGGAACAAACAGTAAAGCCTCTTGGATCGAAACATTGAAGAATGAACCCTAAATGTTTCCACAACAGCTTACATGAGCGATTTTACAAAGTACAAAACTTAATCCAGCCAGTTTATGGCCAAATTACTAAAGTTATTGACTTCAGTGTGTACAGACTCGGGTTCAATCCTAGGCTTCATGTTATGTGTATCACCACATCAGAGCAGTAAGAGCGAACATTTGAGAGCCTTAACCTTCCAGTTCACAGAGCCTTACTACATTTATTAAAATTCGTCCTTCAGTTAACAAATGAACTTTTTAGATTATAACCTAAAATCGCATCCGCGCTAGAAATACCTTCCAGGGTTTGAATCGGCTTAAACCATTCTTATACTTGGGGGGTGTTCAAAAATGATTGGCAGTACAAATATTTTCTCATCAGTAATCTTCTATCAGGAAGAAGTGTACCACACCACTTGTGAGCAGCCCACTGAAGCTTGTTGGAGAACTTATGGTGTACTGCCTCTTTCATTGCATCATATAGAGCCTAGTAGTTCGGTGCAAGGTTCAACAAATATAGGGCTTGAAGCAGTAGGATGTAAGATGATTTTTCACGAAAGCATAGCTTGGCAGCATTGGTCCACTAAGTAATGCATTCATTGAAATGGACGGCTTATCTACATTCTTCAACAAGTCTGAAAATGTTACACTCAATTGAGGAATATATCAATATCACAGAAGAAATTAAGACATGCCGATTGAAGAGTGCTCATGCAATAAACCTGCTGGATCTAAAACAACTGTCATTAAACAATGTTGAGCTGCTTCATAGGTTGGTTCCTACAGAACAAGAATGTAAAATATACTAGGAATATATTATCGAAAAGAAAAACCTCAATCCACTAACGGAGAATAAATTCTTGATGATGATGGTGAAGAATATGAGCCAAACCGCTCATCATGAGCTGTATGAGAAACAGCTAGGAGTCACAAGGCCTTGAAACCTAATTGGGTTGGTTTTATTGGCTTAATCGATAGCTCTTATTAACCCTCGGATTATTGCCAAAATGAAAAAAATTTAAAACATTTCTGGCTCTTCCAAAAGTGGAAAAGGTGAATTTTCTTAACACTAAGTCAATGGGGAAAATCTCAACTTTGACCTAGATGACCCCGGTTCCACCTATATTTTTCAACCAGATTTCAATAGAAATGAGGTTAGTGTAGGTCAGTTTTGACAAAGTATGAAACTGTTTCAAGTGATACGGCCGCTAGAGGGCGCACAACTTGTTTGGACCATGAAATTCACTATATACACTAAATCAAGCATGCTGATCACGAATCTGAAGTTAGAATTGTAATATTTCTTAAGTTGCTAGAGAGCGCAAAACACTATCTCAATGTTTAAACCTTCGACTTTTGCACCCTCTAGTGGTTTGGTAGTTACTAACCTTGGTGTATGTCCAAAGCAGTCACTCCCTCTCTCCAAGAAAACCATCTGCTTTATCCACTCTTGCATTAATAGCTCACTACCTTTCTTTCTGTTCTCATGTTATCTGTGACAGAGTTCTAATCATTTTGAAGCCCCTACATAATTTACCCAGTATTCTATTATTCCTTCACCATTAGCCAGTGAATGTGTTTGCCTCAATATTTAAACACAAACTTTTTTATTTTCACACAATATACTTTTACAAGATTCAACATTTTCATTAAGTATTGTAACTTTTTACAACTTAAAAGTCCATTGCACGTGTGTTTAAAAGAGGAACAATTTCTTTAAATTGCTAATTAAGTCAATATAACAAAATATGACATCCTATGGTATAATGGAGAGAAGGGTGTTTATTTATACAAAGATACATAGCTAGATTTAAAATTAATTTACTTCTCTTACCTAAAAAATTAAATAACAAACATACATTAAAATACTTGGTTTCTGAAAGGACATCCCATATTACAATAAATATTTGCGAACATACTTATGGCTGTGACAGAGGTGCACTGGCTACTGCATTTTAGAAACCTCAAACCTAGTGTTAACAAGTTCCTCATCAGAATCAAGAATAGGCAAAGCAGAATCACTGGTAACGTTCTCTTCGAGCCACTTAATGTCGTCCTCAATAGAGCGGTGCTTTGGCGACGCCTGGGACTGGTGATGGTTTATCCTGATCTTAACGCCATAGGCATCGTTCACCAACTGTTCTTCCTCTTCATCATCTGCTGTCTCGAGCAAAGGAACAAAAGCATACCTTTGGTTGTTGTTGGTGGGCCGCCATAGTATCATTATGACAAGCAAAACTGCAGAGAAAAGAATGTGCCAGTAGGCTTCATCTAACCAAAGGTCCTTCCACACCATCAGACAAGTGACCACACGGTGCGTCTTAATGGAGTATAACATAAATATAACTGAAGCAATAACAGAGAAAATTAGTGTATTTGTGAAATGACGGTATAGCGACAGTTTGACTTCGTTCCTGCGTAGCCGCAATGTCCGTGTTGTGTTCACGAGCGCATTGAAGATCCACCAGCAGATGGTGGAATCCAAGACAGCCAGTGGCACAGACGCAACCAACAAGTCCTTACTTTGGTCATTTTTGGGCCGAATCACACGCAAGTACGCCTCAGATGCAGCAAGGAAGAAGTACAATAAACCAACCCCGACCACCTGATGAAGGGCAGCTCCCAATCGTGGCCGAACAATACCAAAACCAAGGCTGACTATGATGACAAGCATGCGTGCAAGTGTGCGCTTAGCGCAAGACACCCACTCAGCAAACAGCACGGCTCCCTGAACACGAACGCCTGTGTTGTTAATGCTCTGGAACTCTGCATAGAAAGTTGCCTTCTCCAGCATGCCCAGCAAAATGACGGCCCCAATCCAGAACTGCACCCGCAGCAGATCGCGCCACTGTAGGAACAGTACTATGAGCCATGCCAGCCCAAATATGACGTATAGAATGCACATAAACCCATAAAAGGGCAGGAGGGGCCATTCAGCTGCCGATAAGTATCCGTACTTGCTCTTGATTTCCACATGCACGCCCAAGTTGAAGGGCGACACAGCACTGCTGGCCCGGAAAACCAAAACATAGATGCCGTCTCGTGGAATTACGTACACAGGGTGCGTCTTATCCAGAGACTTCTCGTTTTCTTGCAGTTTTGTTTCCTCAAGAATGATGTGGTCATTACACCTGTATGTCACGTCCATAGATCTGTGATAATTTGAAGCATTGCTTGATCGATTTGACATCATAAGCTAGAACCAGAGAATTGGGTTGATTTTTAATTTTTGCTTTAGCGGAAGTCACAAAATCAGTCAATTTTGGTGTCAATCAATTTGCATTGACGAGTTGAATCAATTCATTAAACGGAGTTAAACCCTGAAGCATTCAAGGTTGTCAGGTTTTTGCCGTCTTGAATAATGAAACGTTAGATTGAACATTGGTATGGTTAGGTTAGGTTTTTAGTAAAAAATTTCATAATGTATTTCCTATGACTATATAGAATTATTGAACTTTTGTCAACTGTACAGAAAACTGTTGTCTATGACCATAAAAAATACATCAGAATGTATTCCTATGGAAACTTTCAGTGGGCATAACTTATGACCCCCAATTTTCCTAAAGTTGGGAGGGATATGAATTGACTCATCTCATCAATATGAATCAATTGACACCAAAATCAGCCAATTTCATGACTGAAGGGAAACCTTACCGAGAATTATAAAAATATATAAAAACATACAACAAACTCTAATTTAGTATCACTTAAGGTTCAATATCTGCTTTTGCATATAAATTACTGTAGGATCAACAATAAAAACATATTTCGAGTTTATCTATAAAAAATAAAATAACATGTAAGCCTCAGTCTCATTACAGCAATTTATGAACTTATTTTGCACCAATCTGTTAATGCAAACAAATGAACATATGACCTTGAAAAATCTCAACCAAGGTCAATGAAGTTTCAACTCACGTCTCGGGCTTGAGAAATGGCATCGGTAAAATCCCAGCACAGTGACTGCACCACAGCCCAACTGATCGTAACGTTTGTAACTAAGCTGCTCGTGCTTTCACAGTTAACTGAAATTAAAGATAAAATTAATGTAGACATATAACAAACTGCACAACTCTCACCCTTGATGAAGACCTGCGACCCCGCAAACAAGCTCTTGTAAATAAGCAGGCTGCTGTCGTCCTGTGAACACTTTAGTGAGTCGAAGCGCACGGGCTTGTAGCAACTACTTACAATGGTTAAATTGTAATCCCATTTCCCTTCATCAGGTAGTGCCAGGCCCCAGCTCACCATGCCGAGCGCCAAAAGCACTACCGCGGGGCAATGCATCGCATAGACAACTAGACGTCACGTTGCACACCTACGCGCGCTGGCGTTTACATCATGAACGCGAATGCAATGGGCTACAGTACGCTACGCGGTCGCTATTAAAGTTTAGGCGCCACGGCAGCAGCGCTGGCTTTCGCATAGGAGTGTTCGAGCGGAATCGCCGCGCGCGGTGCCAATAATCCTCCCTAGATAACGTTTATTTAAGCTTTTTTTGCTTCCACAAACCCGATCTTGCAACATGCACTAAATGTCATTACGCACTCCATGATTGTGTATTGTCACGGTGACAACCGGAGGTAGCCGAAGCTACGCACTAATTCAGCGGTACTTAAACTGTATGAAAATTAGGGTTGTCCTCCAAAAGGTATTTTTGGCGTCCTAGGCTGACAATGTGTTATAAAATAGAGCCGTCCTCTTTCTGTCACCCTTCCTCTTTTTTTTTTTCTCTCCATATTAGATGTATACATTTTTGAAGTTCTCGTTAACGAATATAAAAGTACCATTTGTAACATTGTTATTATTTAAAAATAGAGTATTACGAAATATTTTGCAATTTTTAACTTTGCGTAATGTGGTGTAATAACCAAACCTGTTTCAATTACGAGCAAAACTAGTTTTTAGTCAAGGGTGCAACGATATTTGCAAATAAATCGTCACTTTGACAACTTGGTTGAACGAATTTTTTAAATTCCCGCCCCTGCTAACCGTCGTAAACGTCGCATTTGGATTGGAGCGGGGTGGTTGGCGTACTTTAACCTCAAATTATAACTGGCGTATCAAAGATGAAATATTTGTAGTCTAACGTAAACAGTATATTACAATTATGTTTCCCGGATTTAAGTTCGATAACAAGTAAGTATTCGGACTAACTGCCGCGGAAAGCAATAAAGTTCCCGCTTTGCAGGACTTCAAACCCCCCAGCCTTTGGGCAGTCTTCGCCCTTCGGCGCGCAACAGCCTACCTCCAGCGCCGCGCCTCTTCCGCAGTTCGGCTCCACTTTCAGTAATGCACCGTCAACAGGAGGGTTTCAGTTCCTCCCGTCGACGACCGCGGCTCCAGCGGCCTCGGCCCCTTTATTTAACTTTAATGCAACGGCTGCACAGCCGGCTGCTCCTGCTGCCCCGGCTTTTAAAGCGACTACTACCAGCTCTACGGGTTTATCATTTGGAAGTCCGGCAATGACAACACAAACCACCGGTTTATTCAACACTGCGGTAACTTCAGGTATGACCTTTGGCACGCCTCAGAAAGCAACTTTACCATTCGGCGCTACCACCACTAGTTCAACATTCGGTACACCCACAACTACAATCAGTAAATTTTTCTACTTCTTATACAGTTGATTATAATTTAAAGATTGTTATTTTCAGCAGCGACCTTAGGATTTATGTCAGGTGCAGCTACAACGGCACCTGCTTTAGGTTTTTCCTTTGGTGCTCCGTCTATAACTACACCAGGACCCAGGTTTAGTTCAGCTACCCTAGTGCCTTCTGGAGTAACTTTTAGTAGCGCTCCCACCATTGCAAGCACAGGATTAACATTTGGTGTCACACCAGTATCCTCCACCACCTTTGGTACACCAGCAGCAACGGTTGCAAGTACTAATCTTTCATTTGGAACTCCAGTGTCAACGTCTGCAATTAACTTGAGCAATACAACTCCAGCTACAACTACATCAACTGTCTGGTCACCTTTTGGGACAAAACCCGCAGTTTCTTCTACAGCAGGTCCTATTGCTTCTGTTGCTCCAACATTTGGAGCAATACCACTAGGGGGAACATCACTTGGTGCATCTCTTCCATCAACCATAACAGGCCTTAGTTTCTCGGCACCGTCATCATCTCTTACATTTTCAACACCGCTCACATCAAGAACATCTACCACAGCAGCAGTAACTACTACGGTGGCAACTGCTACAACTGCTCCTCTCACTTTTGCAGCTAGTACCACCATTACAACATCCTCAGCAGCGGGTGAGGATCTTCAATTTTAAATTGAGAACAATTTACTTTATAATTAGTTTCATTTCTAAAATTGTCCACAGCAACAAGCACAGCAGCACCTACATTTGGGATAGCACCACAACCTGTTGTGAGTTCAGCCCCTGCAACAGCTAAGCCATCTGTTGGTTTGGGTGGTATTAGTGGCAGCCCACCCAAGCAGCCGGGCGGCAGCTCTGAGGAGGCTGAGTTGACTCCTAAGGACCAACCACTACCCAATGAACTGCTACAATTAGTTGAGAGCTTCAAGAAGTTTGTGCAGGAGCAGAAAGCTTGCAGCTCTGAGATAGCGCGATTCTCCTTGAAGGACCTCAAAAAAGTCGAGAACAATATAAACATAGTGAACAGTCAAATAAGTGAGCTGGAACGGAACTTGCAGAAAAACAAAACAGTGGCCGAGAAACTGAAGTCTGATACAGCAAAAGCTTTGCAGTATGCAGAAATGGCGCAGCAGACTTTTGATACCCCTTCAGGACTGCAATATGAGAACACGGCGCCTATGAACTATTTTATCCAGCTCGCTGACAGATTCGAGAAAGATATGCACAATCTGAAAGTCAGAATTGACTACATTAACAAGTGCGTGCAAAATAATGAGCCTTCCGACTTGCTCACCTCTCAAGGTAGATTTTTTGATTTGAGGTAATTTTTTTATTTATGCATTATTTTTAGATCTGGCTTTGGGGATGCGTAGACTCCATGACGCCTTTGTAGCACTGGCAGGCCGGCTTCAGATCATCCACAGTCAAGTCGAACTGCAAAAGGAGCACTACCTTAATCTGCGGAAGCAAATGCTGCATGACTATATCAACATTTTTGAGATGCATGGAAAAGAAGCGGAAATGTCGAAAGATGGCCTGGACAGTTTGCCATATAAACCACCCGAAGTGATCACTGGCCCCACCCCGTTTAGCAATTTGGGTAGCTCGCAAGTGCAGGCGATGGCACAAAATCCGCCACCAACTTATCCAAGTACGTTAACATTAGGTAAGTATCAGTTAGTGTTTTATGTTTACCTGATATTCAATGAAGTGACTTGCAGGAGCACCCACGTCAAGCTTTAAAATGCCAGCACTCAGCAATACGCTTTTTTTGGTGGCGGTTCCACCAATGCGTCCTCGCTGTTTGGAAATGCCTCTTCGTTTCAGCTGCAGAAGCCACCTGCTGGTAATAAACGGGGAAAACCATAGATTAGGGAAATAAGTGAAATTATTTTAATACCAATAATTATATTCATGTTGTTGCTCATAATAAATAAGAATATTGGTGTATTACATGTAAGTTCATGTTTTTAATACAGAATTTGGCTTTTTTAAGGATATAAAGTTTTTTGATTTTTAAATTTACTAAGATTGTGTACCAAGCAGCAGTGGTATGAACAGACCTGATGAATGCCTACTCTATTACTAAAAATAATTGAGTACCTGCGTTTACTTGAACAAGGGGTCCAAGGCATAGTGCTTGCCACATTGCCCTTGTCAGAGACGAACAGGTAGTGAGGGCAAACAGATGAGACCATATTGTTAGAGCCTTATCTTTGCCAAGACTGTACCTTGCGAGTGAGCATGATGACTGTGTAAACTGGAAGGTCAAGTTCCCGTCTACACCAAAGCCAAGCACAATAATCTCTCGACTATGAACTGCCTTAGGCTGCTTTAAGACATTGAGTATTGCCCATTGGCTTAGATCTTGGCACTACTGTCTTTGTATATTCTTGGAAATTGTTTATTGGTAACTAAGACTAATTATCTCCAAATATTTGCCAAGAGTCAGCAGAAAATAGTACAATCCTGCGCCGTTTTTCATTCTACCAGAATTACCTCAAGAATGAGTACTTGGAGTATTAGCAATTGAGCTGAAAGATAAATTTTTCTTCAAGATTCAACCTCTCCTATTCTGGTAACTTTACTGATTCCAACAATATTGAAGTTTTATTCAAGTTTTGTGATCCTCTTAACTGCATTATGTCAAATAAAAGCGAACCTTGTACATCAATCATTTCTGGAATTCAACTCAGACAACTTGACAAAAGTTGAAGTTGTTGATACTGCAATGCCTAAGGAATTTAAAAGTTTTCACATTTTCTCTTATATTTAGGCTTCTGGTAAACAATAAAAATTACTTCTGGTGTTATAAAGCTCTAAAAACAAAGTACAAACGTGGGTCGGTAGAAGGCAGAGTGACATACAAGTAAGTTTGCAAAGTAAAAACTTTTCAGTTTGCCTTCCTTTTGTTAAAAATATAAAGTTGTGGGCATACACAATTCAAAATGAACATAAAAAATAATTCTTTCGTCTCATGTTTATATTTCTCTTCAAAGCGTTTTGCCAACAAAATCTTCTTGTTGTAGATTGATTATTTTATAATATTTGCAATGATTATGAAAAATTACATTTATCATTATGGTCACGAAATACTGAATTGGATATATCCGAAAGTCGCTAGGCCATGTTTATCAACTGTGTCTCTTTAGTCTTTTATTGTCAGAGTTTGCCCTTCATTTTGTCTCAAATCTCATCTACAAATTTTAGGTAAGTCTTTTTGACGACAATGTTAATTTTGATACAATAGAGAGAGGCAACCAAAGTTTAATTTGTAAAGCAAACCTTCATTCTCATTTGATTAAACTTATTTACGTAACCGAAAGCATAGTTCTTCATAGTATTAGGCTTGGCCTAATAAAATTAGTTTGAATTTGGCTACTATCACCTTCGAAGTGTTCTGTTTGAGAAGATACGCTGCAATTTCAGCAAGTAAATTATCAATAAATTTTAAAATGTACTTGCTGTCCAAAATTTGGTATAGTTACATTGTTTAAATTTATCAATCATTTCAATTAAAAGCCCCTAACCAAGTTTAATACTTCTAACCTCCACAACTGAGCGGTTGCGTGGTTGAGGCGTAGGCTGGAGTGCGGACAGACCCAGGTTTACTCCTCGAGCTTTTTGATGTCTGGCAGGTGACCTACTCAGTCACTAAATGGATACCTGCATCAGAGATGGTGCGCAACTGCTGGACGGAGAGGGAAAACATATGAGAGCCTCAACCCTACATCATTATTATTAATCTTCACATTTACGAAATGGTTTTAATACTCATTAATTGTAGATGCTATGGCAAGACTTGAAGTTTATGCAAGAGATATTAGTTCTCCTAGAACTCAAACTACAAAATAAATAGTAAAAAAACCTTTATTTCATTTAAATATTTGCAGAATTTACTTTAATAACATTAAATAAAGAATTAAGATATACACTATACAGCCCCCACTTGCAAGACTGGTATCAATAACTGGAACGCATTCTTAATGTATGTGCTGCTGTTTGTTGCCTAAAAAATCACTCTCACTTCAAATAAATCGCTAAAAAATAGAACCTTACCTCATAATAGACGTTTGTGATTAGTTTATTGATGTCATCCTTATTCACTCCCTTCGCAGCTTTTTCATTCAGCTTATCAGATATTTTCTTAGCTACGTTTCCTATTAATATTGTAAGGGTGGTTGTTAACCTGCAATGTCGTGTCAGTAATTACGATTTATTACAATTCTGTAAATGCTTACTGAACTAAGCTATCTGCCTCATCCACAGTACTCCGGTGATCTTTGATCAGCAGAGCTCGCCAGTCTTGTGGAACAATTCCACAGAGGTTGCTGTCAGCTGTGCCAGAATGTTTATCGATTCTTCATGCAGCTCCCTCTCACTACAGACAACTAAATTAATAGTATCCAGCCAGTGATCTGCATCCGCCCAGGCTGACACTAATTTGCTGTAAGACATAGGTACATTCATATCATTGATAATCGTGTCCAATTTAGCTTCAATCTCGTTCAAGCTGAGCCCTTCCTCCTCTTCCTCGTCGGCCAACTCGCACAATTCTTTAACTTGCTCTAGCGTCTCCTGCATCTCCACAAGCTCGGCACCGGACTGCGTCTCCAGCAATGTTTGCAACTTGATACTGCACTGCCTGGAGAGCATCTCCAGAGCTTCCAGATGCGCCAGCCCTTGATGGTCATCAAAGAGTGTCTCATAATTGGCCTTCCGTGCAAAGTGCCGCTCTTCTCAGCTTGTTCTCCGCTTCCGCCTTCTCCTTGGCTTCCCGCAGAACCTGCGACAGCACAGGCTTATCGGCATCCATTTTCAGGAACGCCCGCTTCTTTTTAAGTCCAGGATCGCCCTCTTGCAACACCTCCATTGTCTTTTTGCCTATCGTCTCAAGTGTGTCCAGTCCGCCAGAAATTACTCGGCTGCCGGTCGTCTCCACCAGTCGGGTTATCTGGCTCACTCCCGACATCAGGCTGCCTAAACCAAATGTCAAATCGGCAGTGCTGTTCTTGTCCAGGCTTTTCCTCGTCGGTTGACTCAGTCTCCACAACAGCTTTGTTAAGCTTTGCCAATTCCTCTGGGTCTGGGACACCAATGCCACTTTCTAACACAGTGGTGAGGCCTTGCGAGACGTGATTTGTTATGGTTGACATGCTCATGGTTGCGGTAGAGAGCAGCGAGCTGACGCCCCAATTTCCCCAGCCTGACCATGATTTGTCTTCATCTTCTTTTGAGACTGTTTCAGGAGCTTTTTCATCACTTTTGCTTGTATTCACTGCGGGTTCCCAATCTTCATCATCCGCCCACATGTTGACCTCCTCTTCCTGCAAATTTAATGCAGGATTTTCAACTGTACCTGCCGGAGGACTGTTTGTATCGATTTCTAGATCATTCAAAGTGTTAGACGCAGTAGTTTTAGCAGTACTTTCAACCTTCATATTATCAGTTTTTTCAAGATCAGCATCCCCCGAGACTGGCTTGCTGAGCCGAGTTCCTAATTTCATGCCTAGTGTATTTTTAGGCCTGCCTTTCTTCTCTGCTTTCGCAGGTTTTGCAGCTGGCTTGGTCTCATCTTTACCCGTTTCTGTGATCGACAACCTGCTGACAGAAGCAACCGCTTCAGAAGGTTTGCGAGATGTCGCCCTTCTGGACTCGCCGCCTGAATCCAGCCCTTCGTCTGCGCTTTCGAAGCACTCGCTGTCAGAAGTGTCCATTTCTGCTGCTGCTTCTGCAAAATTGAGGAACGCACAAGTGACGTGTCTCAATTCGAAACCATGCCCCGATGTTTGTAACCACAAACGTCAAAGAGCTGTCAGCGTAAAGTATAGTAAAAGTGACGTCACCTGATGAATGTCATACCTTAGCGGCGTTGCCAATCATCCAAACATTGATCATATGTCATACGTAGAGATATAAATTATATATATAAAAAAAATTATGAGTGCTGCTGCTGCTGCTGTCACACAGGTCAAAGTTCAACTATTGCTGTCAATGATGTAGTGATTTGAGAGAAGGGCTAATAAAATAAACAAATGAGCCACTAATACTAAAAAAAATTATTCTGCCTACAAAGACACATCATATATAATCCGAAATTTGTTGATTACGCACCATGTGGTAAACCGAGAAGATTGGGGCTTCTAAGCATTGTAGGTAGAGATATCTAAAGGGGATTCCCCTCGTTTATATAAAGAAATTGTTAAAACAAAGTTAATTTTGCCAAAATAATAATGGTATTTTTGGAATAATAATATATTATGAAATAAATACTAAAAAAAGTCGCTTTTAAGTTTTTAAATTACCGACTGTGTATTTGGGCTTCAATGATTTTTTTTTATATCTATGATATTTTATATTTCGTTTTACTAGCGTAAGAAATTAGAGAGAAACTCATTTTGATAATGTTATTAAAATATTGAACTTATTAAAAATTAGTAAATATATTAAAAATACACTATTAGCATTTTATTTATCAAAACAATCAGGCTAGCTACAAGTTATTACTCTATGGCTGTCATTTATTTCTTTCCATCGCTGCTTCTGCGCGTTGCGGTATTTTTCTCTTGTTGAAGTGTTAGGTTATCATCATGAAGTAAGTGCTGAAAAATCTTCGAAAATCTATATCATCCTACTATTTTAGTGCAAAATTTTTGCCTCAAATTATGCCAGAGATGATTATATTAACGCACCCATTCGAATTTCAGGATCGGACTCTGTGTGTACAGTGGGTACAAAATTTACCCCGGCCATGGCAAGACCATGGTAAAGGTGGATGGCAAGGTATGTTGCAAGCATTACTGAGTTTATATTGGCTTTAAAAAGTTGTGAGGAATAAGTCCGGTTAAAGTTATCGTTTTTTGATATACTAATAATTTATAACCTAAAAGTGTTTTATTTGGCGGCTGCAGCTCCTGATGGCTATAATTAAATCAAATTTCTATGTTCGCTTGTTGCCTCTGAGAGTAAGCTAACCCTACCTTGCAGACATTCACATTCCTGAACTCAAAATGCGAATCGGCGCATCTGATGAGGAGGAATCCTCGCAAAGTCACTTGGACCGTGCTTTACAGGTAAGCATGACAAGCTCAATTTTAGATCGTTTGTAACTTATGTTTCTTGATAGACGTAAGCACAAGAAGGGCCAGGAGGAGGAGGCCGCAAGGAAGCGCACACGCCGGACTCAGAAGTTCCAACGCGCCATCGTGGGGGCCTCGCTCAACGATATCATGGCCAAGCGCAACCAGCGGCCAGAAGTGAGGAAAGCGCAGCGTGAGCAGGCAATACGGTAAGCATTGTTTTGTCATCTAAAATGGCTTTAATAATTTAAATCGTAGTGCCGCTAAGGAACAGAAGAAGTCCACAAAGGCCGCAAAGAAAGCCACAGCCCCGCCGAAGCCCAAATTGGTGCAGAAGACGAAGGCGACCAAAGTGACCCAGAAGTCGGCCCCCAGAGTTGGCGGAAAACGTTGATTTGTACATGGGTGTTAATATAATAAACTAATTTCTGTAATTCTAGTTTCTCATTATTAAATTGATTCAATTCTTGTTTAATGAGGGTTTGTGATTTGGCTATGGTCATTTGTTGATCAAAACGCTCATTTTTGAAAACGTGAATGTGACCGTTTTCATGAACATTTTTTTTTATACACTGAAAAGATGGTAGTAGTGCATCTAAGAGTATCTATAACAGTTAAATGCCGCAATTTGAAATTTTTATATAGGAATTGTACTTTCCAGCTATTTTAAAATTTGCTGATAGTGAAAAGCCTTTACAATACATCTCTTTTTGCACAATTATAACTCCATAAGTTATTTAAAACTAAAGTACAGAGTTGGCATACTCACGAATGATAATTGTTAAATTTTTGGACAAAACCTCCATTTTCAAACCTTATCTTCTGCACTGACTTGATGAGTAGTCAACCTGCATCATTTAAATTTCTTTTCCTTTTTTTTTTCCTCTGGAAAATATTTGATTAAGTAGCCTGTGGTTCCTAATTCCTGCCAGTTCAAATTCAAATTGACAAAATGTAATTGTGGATGTATAATTTTTCACTTAAATTGAGATAGAAATGTAAAAGTAGGAAGGAGACTATAAACTACAACGCTTTTTAAATCGCAACTCTTACATTACTACTAAAATATCTTATCGGCAAAATTGTAGAAGAGGCAGCATACGTCGGTTCTCGATTGTTTTGGAGGGTGGAGAAAGTAAAACTTCTAACTTCTTTAGGACTATGAATTTAATTTTCAATATCATAAAATTAAATCATTGGTGGACCGTTGGTATGGAAAGACGTCCATTCAATTGTTTCGAGCAGTAGTCAATAAATCCACCATAGTAAACATAATAGTCAATGATCATTGACAAAGGTACCGCAAGAAAGTGGATAGTTTCTTTGTAAAGATTAATCTTCAATAATATAGTGGTCACAATTGTCAAACTGTATGGCGACTATGCTACTTCCAAATGACCATGTAAAATAGCTAGTGATTTAATGGTTTGACAAATAGTTAATAAACCAACCGAAAGTTACACAAAATTATTTGCTTGTATTTAGTTATAAAACTTATGTATTGCATCAAAAAAACCTCAAACAAATATGTGGCAAGATTCATACAGGCTATGGTCTGGAGTTCAAAGTCGATTATAGTAGCAACCAGATACAAACAATTTTGGTTACTTATTTCTCACGTACAATAAACATAGTGCACTAACTGATTAAAACTGCACAATCATGCAATTTAGAGTTTTATTTCTTTAAAAATATAACAAATTAAATTACTAAGGCGCGCCGCTCTTCCCTCTGCCAAACCCACCTCTCTGTAAAAAAATTTATGAGCAAAAGGAAAGACATGCAGTACTTCAAACTCACAAATTCCATCTCTGCAGTGCCTGCACCCACATCAGCCTTCTTGTCAGAACCAGGCATGCCACCCGTCCTCCTATAGCCTGCCCGATCCTCGGCAGGCTTGGACATCTCACGACCGGGCATGGCAGCGGCCCTCGGGCGCGCCGTTTCGGCGCGGATCTGCCTCTTCAAGGTGGCTGGCACAATCTCCGGGGGCAAATGAAGGAACGTGCGCAAGTACTCGATGCCCTCATTCGTCAAATACCTGCACAAAAGCAAGTTTGTACATAGAGCAGTGTTGGATCAATTGGACGCACCAGTAGAAGTGCCTCCAGGCAAACTGCTCCTTGACGTAACCCCGCGACTTTAGCGACTGCATAGCTTTGATGACCTGCAGGTTAGGGATCAGTTCCAGCTCGGGGTGCTTCGGTGCGTGGTAGTCCTTTTTGGCTACCATCACGCCCTCCTTGAAGAGGTACTCATAGATAGCGATCCTGTTCTTTTTCGGCATCAACATCCTGCAAGTAAAACCTCGTAAAGCTCAGTGTGACGCGATCACAGATCTTCGATGAAACTAATTTTGAGGTTAAATCAAAACGATTTGTATATTTTGTGAATATCGGACCAAAACACACAACGAAAAGAAACGTAATTAATTACACAGCACATTTATTTATAGAAAAAGAATGGATGATTAGAAATATTCAAGATTTTAATGGAATATACAACATACTTGACGGCACTCGGTCAAAACCTCATACAAAAGGAAACGTTAGCGCAGCGGCCTCTGTTGGTAACTTTAGGAAATTAAGCATTTTTCTAAGTCCTGCCAATATAAGAACGGAACTAAACAACAAACCTATAGGGAAAAAACTAAATATTTAAATTTAAAATTAAAATTTAAATTCAATTTCTTAATTTATATTGATTTTATGATGGCATTTCTATCTCAATTACTGAGAAAAACTGGTATTTGTATGGATTAAAATATCAGGGAAGTATATTAAATTATTCCCAACAGTCAGAAAGGTGGTGTACGCAACATAACCTCAAATATTATGTTGCCATGCTTCATTAGATTTAATTTTGTGTTTTGAAATTTAATTATCGAAATGACTGCAAAACACATTAGGTGAGATGAGCAGTTTGTGTAAAAATATCGGGTAGTCAATGCAGCATTAGATTTGCAGTTGATGATGAATATGAGCCGACAGACTCTGAAGATGAGTACTCTGCACGCGAGAAAGGTTTGTTGGATAAAGCTCGAAATAGGAAGGAGGCCCCATCGGACAGCGAAGTAAAATCTGTGAAAATAGCAACGAATACGTCTCTTTACTGTTTATTTTAAGGATGAAGTGTATGAGGTGCGTTCAGACACTAGCAGTGACATGGCCCTGAGCGACGTCGAAGGACAGGATGTAGACGACAACTTGCCCGACGCTCGCGCGTGGGGCAAAGACAAGCGACGCTTCTACTCTACTGACTATGTCGATCCGGACTATGGGGGTTATCAGGGCAAAGATGCTACACTTGCCGACCTGGAAGAAGAAGAAGCAAGGAATCTACAGAAGCAGCTCATGCAGCAATTGGACGATGATGACTTTGCGCTGGATTTTGTGAATAAGGCGGCTCAAAAGGAAGATAAGAAGCAGACCGAAGAGGTGGTAAAAACCGACGTCTCGAAATTGAGTAAAAGGCAGAAAATTGAACTGTTGCTGAAAGAGTCTCCGGAATTCTTTAAACTAATTGAGGACTTTAAAAGTGAGTTGGTTGCTGAATTTAACTTATTATAAATCATCATTTTTCCCAGATAAGATGGTTGTGGCTAAAGAATATTTAGCTCCAGTAATAGAGTTCTCTAAACAAGACAAAGTAAGTGATTGTGAAGCTTTACGTTTCGTGCAGACTTACTATGAGCTAATATTAAAGTAAGCATTGTAATTTAAGCAACACTGGTCTAGGATTAAAATTGTCTATTGCAGCTACTGCGTTAACATCAGCATGTATTTGCTTCTGAAGGCTTCCAAAGAGAACGTTCAGAACCACCCAATCATAAAGCGGCTGTACCAGTATCGCCAATTGCTAGCACAGTTGGACCCAGTTTTTGATGCAACAATTCAGCCTCAAATCTCTGTCCTTATAGAAAGCAAGGTAATAATGTCGCTTGTGAATCCATAATATTTATCTTATTATTACAGAAAGTGCAAGAAAACAATCAGCCAGTTAAGAAGAAGAAAATGCTGAAAGTGCTGGAAAAAGTCAAAAAAGATAATTCACAACCAGATGAAGAATCTAAAAGGGTTAAGTTTGACTCAATTGTTGAAGAAAAGGAATATGTAGCTGAAGATAAAGACAAAGATGGAGGCGAAGGCGAGGAAGAAAATCAGGAAATTGAAGCCGGTATGTTATAGATGTTACACTGAAATCTTTAATGACATTCATTTTTGTAGAAGGCGACCTGAGGCGCAGTATAACTTACCAGATTGCCAAAAACAAAGGTTTGACTCCTCATCGCAATAAAATGCAGCGCAACCCGAGGGTTAAGCACCGAAATAAGTATAGGAAGGCAAAGATCCGGCGCAAGGGAGCTGTAGGTTTCTTCTTGGTTTGCTGAAGGTTTTGTTTTGATTTTCTTTTATTTTAGGTGCGGGAAGTGCGCCCTGAAGTAACTCGTTATGCTGGAGAGTTGTCTGGTATTAAGGCGTCCGTCACTAAGAGCATCAAAATAAAATCATAATGGAATTATCATATGTTAGAATTATGGCATTCTTTCACGATTATTGCATGTAAATAAACTTCTCATTACTTTGGTTTTAGTAAAATCCAAGGTTTATGATTATGAGTTTTTACTGGATTAAAAAAATTGTAGAATATATTGTTAATATCAATAATTTTTAATATAAAGTTAAATTGATTTTAAATATTTAATAGTTCCTCCCCCTTTCAATTTTCTATTTTGCAAGTACAGAACCAGATTTCTATCTTACCATCTTCCAACCAATCAGCGGTATCTAAACATATGAGATATTTGTTTTACTAAAACAGTTGAATTTAAAAATGAACCTAACAATTTAAATCGTCATATGTTGCCTGTTTATGACAACGATAATTATACCTTTATATGTTAATTATATTAGTCAGATGAATTCTGCAATGGTTAGAGGACCTCTGATTCTACTGCTGTCTCCACGACCTTCAGGGGTCACATTTTGGCACGATCGCCGGCTCGAGCAGGAGCGTTTGAACTTTCTAGAGCTTCGATCTCCTTGAAGTGGTGTTATGTAAGTAAAAGTTTCTCAAATTCACTCCTCTTAAGTGGTGTTTGCAAATATTTCTAGTTTTGAATCAAATAGTCACGATGGGTCGCAAGTTCGTGGTCGGCGGCAATTGGAAGATGAACGGCGATAAGAAACAGATCGCGGAGATCATCGCCTTCCTCAAAACCGGCCCCCTGAACGCCGACACGCAGGTTATAGTCGGCGTCCCCTCGATCTACTTGGAGCACGTGAAGGCGAACGCTCCGGCCAACGTGGAGGTGGCCGCACAGAACTGCTACAAGGTGCCCAAGGGGGCGTTCACGGGCGAGATCTCTCCCGCCATGCTGAAGGACATTGGAGTCGAGTGGGTGATTCTGGGGCACTCCGAACGGCGCAACGTCTTTGGCGAGAACGACGAGCTCATCGCAGATAAGGTGGCGCACGCGCTCGAGTCGGGCTTAAAGGTGATTGCCTGCATCGGTGAGAAGCTGGAGGAGCGCGAGGCTGGGCAGACTGAGGCTGTGGTGTTCAGGCAAACCAAAGCGATAGCAGATAAAATTAAAGACTGGTAAGTGGGCCTCCCATTATTTTATGTTACCATCGTTATTATTAATCTGTGTGTAGGACAAACGTGGTGGTAGCTTACGAACCCGTGTGGGCTATCGGAACTGGAAAGACTGCAACTCCTGAGCAAGCTCAGGAAGTTCACAAAGCGTTGAGAGGGTGGTTCAGCACAAATGTGAGCCCACAGGTGGCCGAAGCTGTTCGCATTCAATACGGAGGCTCTGTCACAGCTGCTAATTGCAAGGAGCTTGCTGGACAGCCTGATATCGATGGATTCTTGGTGGGAGGCGCCTCTTTGAAACCGGAATTTGTTAATATTGTTAACGCCAAGCAATAGTAATGAGCATTGTCAACCATAACTGCCACAGTTAATCTGAATGTAAAATATGTGAAAGATGGAAATTCTCAGTTGCATGTAAAGAAAAAAACAAGTATTAAGCCTAAAATGATCGCAAAGTTGTATCACAATAAACAGTTTGATTTAATTTGGTAGTTTTTTACGTGGTGTCAATTGTGTAGGGTAAAATATATCAGTTTGATGTGACGTTTCAAATATACACCCGTTTTTGAAATTTTGTGGTTTAACACTGTGCATAAGGCACGGCTTGCGAATTGAGAGGTTTCTACTCGGTCATTGCGCACTATTTCTGAAGCGGGGCGATGTGGCAAGCACCGCGCCTTAGACGACTGCCATTATTACCTCTTGTTTGAAGTAAATGTAGATACTCAATTATTTTTAATGGTTAAGTAGGCTATCCTCCAGACCCCAGAACTGAACCCAGGTCTGGTCGTACCTCAGTCATGTGTTTCACTGACATAGTAGTGTTAACCAAATAAATAATGAATGATTTAGTACTATATAATGCACAAACTAGATGTTCAATTTCATATAGCAGAATTTCCAACAAATCAGCTGTTCTATAGCCGATTGTCAATTTAGGGTAGAAGTGCTCAATTATTCAAACTACAGCTTTCCGGAGCTGATCATCAAATTCAGATGGAGTTATACAGTGAATAACCACTTATTAGAATAAAAACACCATCCTTCAATTTATGATTTATTGTTTCCTATTTATCATACATTCCTTTATATCACTGCACTAACAACGTAACGTGTGAAGAATAAATTACGACTCAAGCTATTCGCGTCGAACCTAGACGTGGTCAGTATGGCAGAAAAACGTGTCGAAAAATAGTATTCAACAAACAAACGCTTGAATGTACGTATAGTAAATACTTGTTCGTTACAAACAGGGACACAGACAGTATAGTAGGTGGCTTGCGCGATGCGGAGATTCAAACGGCTTTTTACAGTTTCTCGAAGCGCCACAAAATCAATTTGCAAGTCGTGCAGCTACGTGACAAGTGCCGGGGCTCAAACAGCCCTAGCCGCTAAGCAACGCAGGCGCTGCGGCAGCGCCAGAAAGGGCTTGCACTGTAGTGCTTGCCGCAAGCAATTTTGCAGTATTGTTACGGTGATAGGAACTGCAAAGTACCAGTGACGAAAACGTAATTATCATTAGTCAGCTTCGGCATGGCGGAAATAAGTTAACAGGATGCTTGTAAGAGGATTGAGCGTCACAGACGAGGGAAAGCGCCCCGAACTATCACCGCTCACAGATACCTTGCAGTAAACGAAGCTGAGAGCTCTATGTAGTAATTATGTACGTTACATACAACTTTATACACACACATTATAACGGTATCATTTATTATTGTTACGCTACCCTAATTTAGCTATTTTCATCATTAAAATAACTACACTAGCCAATTACACTGGATAAATAATTCATTTAAAAGAAAATACTTAAATATTTATACGATAATATGATGGAGATGATTATTTAGAAATATAAAAGTGTAATCCAAGAGTAATATCAATAGAATTTAAATAAAAACACATAGACTTTGACTATACAGTGGCGTGGATGTTTCCACGGGCCGCAGCTTAACTGTGGCACTTAACGTATCCTAAATTATTTACAATCTCAGTATGTCTTCTTCTACTCGCTTTACTGCGCAATGTTCAGGCAAAGCTGTGTTTGCTGGTCGGCAAGCCCAGTCCTTTGCGACCGACTCACAGCCGAGCCAGTGTCGTACAGTAAAGCTGCAAAAATTGACTATCCTGATTCGTGGATTCAGCAACTGAACGCAATCTCGAGAGAGGCATGCACGCAGGTGCACCTGCCACTTATAAAACACACAATCAATAAATAAACACTTATTGTTCCTGCAGTTAAATATAAATATCGGTAATGGTTTACCAGCTACTACAACTAAGCCTAACAATCTGTTAACCTGCTGTTTCATGTTTATACCTGCAATTGTTATTTAGTGTATATGTACATCATCAATTTACTTCAACTGTTTGTATTGTTTCATGCTCTTTGTTCAAATAATAGTTGCAGGAAATTTAAGTACCACCAAATTGTCAGCATGTTTAAATTAAATCAACCGGTGCATTATTAGCAAATTAGTAAATAAACTTACCCCTATGTTATGATTGACGCCCTCAAAAATTTCTTGGCCGTCTTCGTTTAATATAACGAAAATAAACAAATAACAAAAATTGTGCAAAAAACCATAAGCTACAACTGTTAGTTTAGTTCCAATTTCAACAATATTTAATGTCATAAAAAATATATATATAAACATACAAACAATTTAAAGTTGCATTCTGCCCTGCTTCTGGTGTACAAACCTACAAATATTATTAAAAACAAGAAGCCTAGAGAGTCCGTTCCTGCAAATGATCGCCACGCTGGGTGGTTTCAAACACACGTAGCAGCTGATCTAAACTCGTCCAGGTGTGCCTCTCAAACAAATACCTTGGCAAGGCCATCGGCACCTGCGCTCGCTATGTACGGCCTCGTAGGATGGAACGCCACGTCCAAAATGCTCTCGTCAAACTTCTTCCGGTGTGCAGTGATCTCCTGCACACACGTCTTGTTGTCCAGATGCCACAGCCGGATGGAGCAATCATGCGAGCCTGGACACGAGATATCAATTAGACCAGTACTGGCCATGTCCTCAGGAACTTACCAGACAACAGGTAGAGCCCATTCGGGTCAACAGCCAAACTGGTGACAGCGTCCAGGTGTGCTACCATCGAATGCACCATCTTGCCCGTGCTGTTGTCCCAGAACCGGATGTGCCTGTCTTCGTGAGCAGTGATTGTTAGCGACAGCGTCGGGTGGCACACCACCCTGTTGATCTGCTTGTTGTTGACGCCTGAGTCGAGGCGCACGAGCGGCTTCGCCGTCTCCGTGTCAAATATGACGCAGTGCGAGCTGTTGTAAGCGGCCACAATGCGGTTGCCCTCATCCCGCACGAAGTCCACGCTCGAAGGGATTCCATCCTGCTCTGACGTAAATGTATTTAACAGTGGCATCTGTAAATATAAAAATTAAAGTCAATTTTTTTTCTTTTTCATAAATTGAATATAAAATCCAATAGTTATTGTAATGGAAACACAAAATTTTAAAAAATGATATTTGTCATTAAAAAAATAGGTTATAAGCTATGAATTAATGAACGAGTATGCAGACAACCAATTCCAATCTAGGGCAAGTTTGAAAGAAATGTTTGCTTAGTGACATGCGGTCTGGCATTGTCCTCTAGTGCCAGTTTAAATTGATTTAGTTGTTCACAATAGACACTTTGGGTAGTTTGATTAGCACTTAGGATTTTGTTCATCAAATTAATTTGGTTGTCTGTCTAAACTATGCTTTGTCTTGATGACTAACGTTTCTGCGAATTTGTTAACATTGACGCATTCACTTACTGTCACTTCATATATCGTTGTGGCCACTGTATTTCCATTTCAAAATTTCCATACCAACATATGGTGTATATGCACTTTATTCGTTTCTATTTAAATACTAAAAATCCGAACCAACATCAATCATGAAACGAATGTTCTGTGTTCTTATGGTCATTAAGTGACCCTTGTCAAGCAAGATTATTTTTCAGATTTACAGAGTTAAAAATGTGCTTATATTGCAATACATGGATTAGTATCAGCTACTGAAGAATTTTTGGGTGTTTCTCAATAAAAGATAGCTATAAAACTTTGAACAAGAGAAAAGACAAACACTACTTTAATTATTAATGGGCTTAATGTTTTATTCAAAGTTATTGCTATGATGTGCAACTTATTGTCTGCATCTGAAATATAATGTAGTGGAGTTTTGGAAAACATGAAGAATAAAGCCGAAAATGGTTTTGTGGTACTACTACATCACAGTTGTCAGACCCATGGTGACAGCATGTTGCGCCTTGCTATGACGGCCAAAATTAGAACAGAGGACAGCTGTCACAAAGCTAAGTAGGATACAAACATTGGCATGCTTGTTTACTTGTAGTCATAAAAAGTACTCCTACAGTATCTATGGCAGCTCTTCTAAGTCTAATCCCCTTGGATGTATATCTAAAGGGGGAATGAAACCCATCAGAAACTGGCATATGCACGTTGATAGTTGTAATCACAAATGAAGACTAGAGGTAGTTAAGGATAATCCCCTACTAACATGAATATTGACTCCACACTGAGTGAGGTATGATCGCAGCGATTGGATTCAAGAAACCCCACCTTACCTAACAAGCGGACTAAATCTAATATATAGACGGTTCCCACGCAGATCACAATACAGGGGCTGGAATACACGGTCAGTGTAAGATCCGACGTAAACATAAGTTTGTCATTGGATACTAACGCCTTAGTCTTTCAAGCTGAAATCTTTGCGATAATGCAATGCATACAGCAGAATACAAGACATGGCTATAACCAACAATGCATCAATATTCTAACAGATAGTCAAGTAGCCTTAAAAGCGCTGAAATCACCTGGTATAAGCATCAAACTAAGGAAGAAATGTCTATCCCGCTTAGTAACCCTATCTGAGAAATATAAGGTTTAACTCATATGGATTCCAGGCATACTGGTGTGGTGGGCAATGAAAAAACAGATGCCCTTGCTAAAACCAGGGCATCTACTAAATTTACAGGACCAGAACTTGTATTTAGTATACCCAAAAGTAGAAACGTGCTTCTCGCTGGGCTGCTACTTAAGGTCAGAGACTGGAAAAGGAACTAAAAACCTTCTAGCAGGTTATTCATTCACTTAGGATCTGTTCACATAATACAGATAGTAGGATTGTAATACGTCACTGCTATCTAAGAAAATATTTACACAGAATGGGTATATGCAGATGTGAGGCAACTCTCCGTGGATTAACAGAGTCGAAGTGCTGAGTCAGGCTCGCAACCTAGTCACTAACTCCTTTTATAAAAAAAATGTAGTAGAACATCCCAGAGTAAACAAATTCATGATTATCATTTTGTAACCAATATGGACAGATAAGCATTGATTTCTTTGTGACAAACAGAGAACAGTGTCCATTTATAATAACCACCAAGATATTTGGATGGATGGCTGACCAAATCCATAAACAGTTATTTAGGATTTAAAGGGCAAGTCATTATCGAAATCGGTGGTTAGAGAGTGGATTATCCAATTTGGAGACCACTGAGGGGATTCCTCAATGTCGTCCTCGACAAAAACAAATGGAAGTCTATTTGCGTGAGACTAGATGTGGGACACTGGCTGTTGTTCGTGGCCAAAGATTTAAACCTCCAAAAATTGATAAAAAAGTATGTGCTCCACTTATTAACTGAAGATTAGAAACAGGACATATGAGACATGTCACAATAATTTGATTTGAGTGAAAAATTAACCAAAATTATTACAAAAGACTCTGGTCATTGATAAAAATTATATTCAAAGCCTTGGAGAGATCAAATAAGAACATTGGCAAGCTGTTCAAGATTGGCGGTAGAAAAATTTGGGGACTATCATAAACTTGCTTCATCTCCCCAATGTCCCTTTCATACATTGCAGAAATTACTAGGAACAATTTGCATCCAAATTCTTTACATCACTAACGCCAAGTGCAACAAAAATGATCAAACCTTATTTGATCTCATGGCCTTAACCATAGAGACTACATTACTCACCAAATTTTAAGTGTGCAGAGATTTTGTAGTTAGAACTAGAGAGAACATAATCAAGGTGTGCCATATAAGATCAAACTAAACAATATCAAATAAAAAATGTTTAACTTCTTTGAGATGAATATTAATGCCAAGATATGGATTTATGTGTGCTTTCATTAAGCTTAAATTAACAAGTAAAAGTTGAACTTAGATTATGCGACAAAGTAAAGGAATTTGTACTAAAGTTGAAAATATATAGAATACAAATGAAATTAAACGTGCAAAGTTTTCCAACATTTAGAACACTTTCCTAGATTCCAATCAAATGAAGGAAGAATATAAGCCACTTAGAACAGAGGTTATGGTGCCTATGGACTCAGGTTCAATATAAGAGGCCTAGATCTACAATCAGGACCAGTTCATAGTCAAGGGGTTGAAATTTTATCAGAGAATTGAGTAGTGAGGAAAAGTCACGGAAGCTTTGATCTTGCAGTTCTCAAGCCATATTCCCCGGCACACACACCTTCACCATTATTTTAAAATGTTTATCTGGGAAACTTAACATTAATTACGGCTTTTCTCTTATCAAATTAAGATAAACCTGAATGTACTCTCTACTAGGAAGCCTACTTATTGCCTAGGGACAGAAACAAACTTCCTAAAATTGAAGCCACTTACCCCATTTTACCACTTTACTATATTAATATCTGATTAATAGATACTTTGCGATTAACTTTCAAGAAAAAATAACTAAGGTGTATATCATTGGGAGCACCATTGTGTCATTGGACCAACATTATAACTATCTTTATATAAAAATTTAAATACCTCGGAAAATTTAGAAGTCAATTAAATCAAACAAACCTAAATTACAATCTACTCAAATGAATCAATCAGTCAATGGCCCAAAATGAAACAACAAAATACTTAGGCATGCGTCTTAATCACTATTCAGCAAGTACAAACAACTAGAACTTATAATCATTAAACTCTACTGGCTGCTCTGTAAAATTCAAACTTACATTAACCATTAAGCTATTAGTGTATAAAGTGATTTCTAAACCAATGTGGACATATCCGATTGCGGGACATCACAAGTATGTCAAACGTTGAAATTCTATAATACTTCCAAAAACACTTAAAACTATCACAGTCAAGCATTATGGTTTGTTCCTATTAAAACGGCACTTTGGAACAGAAATTGAAAATGCAGATGAGAACAGAACAATGAAATTAACAAAGGCAAATCTCAAAGGAGAGAGCAATTCATTATTAAAAAAACATAATAAAGAGTATAAAGAAGTAATAGTAATAAAACTATTGCAAAAAAAATAAAAAGAATAAACAAAATTACTGGATGACAAACAGAACACAAAGTAGGAAGTGTAAAAGTGAAATAAGTGCATAAAGGAACAATAGACGCTCTAGACTGATCCTCAACACTTTCTTAATTGTCTAAACATTGAACTAATGCTGTATGGGAAACATGATCTCTGCACAATTTTTAATAAAATAGCTAGCACAAATGTCACAGTTCTGTACCATTGCAAAATATTCAAAATAATTCTAGCAATACCTCTTATTCTTTGGCTGTAAATTATAGGTTTAGATAAGGTGGCTATGAAAACGAAGGATTCTTAACCCTAGGATGCATAAACCAGGCCTTTCAGGCCCGAAGAGATTTTGATAACTTATAATTTGCTTTAAATAATTTCAATTGGCTTGAGCATTTAGATATGCTCTAAACAGGTCTTATTTAACACACACTTGATTAAAAAACATTCAAATGTATTTAGAAATCGAAAAAAAACTTATTTTCTATTAGCAAGAAAGAATATGGCAACACCAAAAAAAAAAGCGTTTCAATTATTTGTAACTGCAGTTATGATACAAGAAATTGTGAACTGTACTTAATTTAGAGGGAAAACGTGTTTATGGAGCAAAAGAAAAATCGTGGAAAGATATGACCATTGATGAACTTTTTGCATTCTGTGGTTTACTTATTCATACGGGAATAGACATAAGCTGGGATGTTTCTGCGAGAGAACTTTTTTCTGGAGATTTTGCTAATCCTATGTACCGAGCCACAATGTCCATATTTCACTTTGAAAAAATACGAAGATTCATCAGATTTGACGATAAGAGAACTCGAAATACGCGTTTGGAAACCGATAAATTAGCAATGACATCCTATGTTTGGGATTTATTTATTCAACAATGCAAAAACTGCGTCATACCAGATACCAATGTAACTATAGATGAACAACTCGTTGGGTTTAGAGGTAGGTACAGATTCGTTCAATATATGCCAAGTAATCTGGCAAAATATAGACTTAAAATATTTTGGATGTGTGAATCTAAGTCTGGTTATGCTCTGGATGGTTTAGTTTATGTTGATCACCAGCCCGAAGAACCTCCGCATAAAAACCTGAGGCTTGAAGTTGTACAAACTGTTGTGCATGGCGTTCGTAATTATGGTCTCAATCTCATGATAAATAATTTCTTCATTAGTGTTCTACTAGCAACTTATCTGTTGAATAAAAATATTACTGTTGTAGGAACACTACATCAAAATAAGCATGACATTCCGAAAGAAATGAAAGCCTCAAAAGATTGTGTAGTTTGTTCTTCATTATTTTACTTTCGAAATAACTTATCCATATGTTACACAAGAAAAGAATAAATGCGTAATTTTACTAAGCACCATGCACCACGACGCATCTATCAATGATGACGCTAAGAGGAAGGCCAAAATCATCTCTCATTACAATAGAACAAAAGGCAGTGTTGACATCATGGATCAAATGGTTTCGACATACAAGTGCAAGAGGCAAAGTAAACGATGGCCCATGACATATAATCAATATCTGTGTGTTTGTTATGACTACACGAATTTACTCAGAAGTCCGGATTATGTAAATGTCGTTATTTTATTGGTTAAGTATCCTAGGGTTAAACAAAAGTAATACTTATTGGTGGTTAGTGCTTTACACTCCATGAGTGAACATAGCTTACAAACTAGAAGGTAACAGTTTCCAAATGTCAGTTTCGTCACTACTAAACGGCAATATGGGAAGTACCATGTCTTAGAAAACAGTATTATTGCCCATTGTAAAAATTCAACACAAGTATTGAATTATTTCTAGTGACTGTACAGCTTAGGTTTAAACTTGTATCTGCTCAATCACAAACTAGTAGGAGAAAATTAAAATTTGTAAAGAAAACTTATTAGAATCCTACAAAGACTAAATATTATTAATAAAATACTACTTGCTATACTTTGATAATTTACTCTACCTTAGAATGGGGTGCCCATAACTTGACAGTACCATCAGCAGAACACGACAGCAACTGCTGTTGACTTTGCAGTTCCGCTAAGCCCCATACAGCATCCGTGTGTCCATGCAGAGTGGTGCTCAAAACATCGGGTTCGAATAAGTCGTAGGGGTCGATGTTGGAGTTCGGCACGTTCCAACAGTGGATTTTGCCATCGAGACCGCCTGAGTAGCAGTGCTCTCCAGTGCCAGATATCGCCAGGCACAGTACAGGTCCGTTATGACTCCTACGACAAAACTGTTTTTTAATCTGCACGCTTTCCATGGAAACAAACCTACTAACCTAAACGTATATAGAGGTTCAACGTCGAGGGACGCCGACTTCTTCGCTGGGACCGTCTTCTGCAGGTTCCACAGCTTCAAGGTGTGGTCTTCGCTGGCAGTGATGAGCACAGGCTCGGTAGGGTGGAAGGTTAGCGCTCTGACGCCGTCAAAGTGGCTCCTCAGGGTGTACTTGGCGCTCCACGTTTTTCTAAACGCCTCCTTGCTGCTGGCGATGTCGTAGCTGGTCTCAGCGTCATTATTTACTGTAAGCTGCGCCAGCTCGCCCAGGCCCAAACCCGTATCAATGTTCTCGTCATCGCCCAAGCCTAGCGGTCGACGGCCGGGGCCACCCGATTGGAAAGCTAAACCTATAATAGTTTTAATTTAAGATTAAAAATACATGAAAGGCAAGAAAACTGTTACCTTTATTCCAATCACCAGATTCCTTCAGCTCTTGCTGCTGGTTTTCCGTTTCTGAGAGCAAGTTGAGTTCGTTGAGGACTTCCATTGCTTCAGCATCTACGTCATCATTCAGGTTATCAATTTTACCTGAAAACAAGAAATGGGTTAATTTACTCATGATACATATTGGTTCATATACGTATAGAGGGCAACAGCAACTGTAACGTAGTTAAAAATAAACTTGACCCTAATTTGTTGTTTGACAGTAGCACTTAGAGTGCAAAATGGATAAAATTGAATTTAGTGTGTGATTTCATTCTTTTTTTTTAAAGGAAAAACAGCAAGATAAATTCATGAAAATATTTTAACAAGTTCAGTAGAATAAGCATCAAAAATGTACTATGCCCTACAGGCGCAGAAACAGTTATGTCAAGAACATCAACAAAGTCCAAGATATGGTTTTGACTGACATCGAAGTGTGTGAGTTATCAAAAGATATGGGCATTTCAACTGAGCAGGTTTATTTTATTTTTTATAACAAATTATACAGGAAAAAACTACACAACATAAGTATAACAAATACTATATGGCACTTTTGAAGAAAATAAAGGTAGCAACCACTAGCATTTTTTTAAATGATTAAAGGTTCATCAATGAAAAATTTAATTCTATCTTAAATTACTACGGTTGAATCTCTCAAAACAAAAGATTTACTCACTAGCACTCCTTAGACACTAATAACTTATTTACACAGTGAATAAACCTATATTTAATATCATGCACCATACTCTGCTTTGCACTATCATTTTACTAATTCAAAGAGCTTTGATTTCTTGAGTCTTCTTTCTAGACATTTGTTATCAAGGAGCTGGATGGTGCTGAAGAAGTCATTGCGTATGATTCTTAGCGAACTTAGCAATGGTCTGGTCAAGGTCTCGGTGAAGGTAGCTACTTCTAAAATACCAAGGAGCTCTGACTATGTTCTTTAGTACTTTCTTCTGGCATATCTAGATATTATTCTTTTTGGTACAGCCCCAAAGCTGTACGCCAGTACGTAGTAGTATTTTTTTTTGTATATTATCAGAATGTATTGTCTCCCAAGCAACTAATATATTTTTTTCATACTTATTATCAATATCTTTGAGTTTTTTACATGGCCTTTCCAGTGCAGTTTTGGGCAAGAGTAATACTTACGTATTTTGCTGAATTTACATATGATATCTGAGTATGTTATAGATATATGTATAAATTTAGTTTCATTTAATTTGATTCGTATATTGGTCCAACTATTAATCTGATTAATAATGTTTGTAATCTATTTGCAGCGTTTTCATGGTCTATGGCTTTAGACAAAACAGCAATATCACCTGCAAAGGTGACACTGCTGTGGATTAGGTACAGCAAAAGTCCTAAAACACTATCTTGTGCCACCCCTACCTTAATCTCTTTTATTTCAAAATAATCTATTCCTGTTTTAATATAAAGAACCTGTCCAAAAAACATGATTCTAATAGTTGAGTGCATTGCTTGGGTGGGAGTATATTCAGCTTTGTCAACAGCTTGTGCAACATCCCTGAAGATTACTGAGTAGACTAATCTGTTCGTTGGCGATTTTTCAATAGCATTAGTTATCCTATGGATTTGATCGAGATTTCAGTGGTTCTGTCTAAAGCCATTTTGATGGATGGAAGTAAGTTCATTTCAGTTTTTTCGATAGATTTTTTCGAATAGTTTCAAGAGCACTGTAAAAAGAGATATAGACTTTAAGATGAAACTTCGTGAGGTGGCTTACCCGCTTTTGGGGATCTTTATGACCCCTGCAGTTTTCTACACCCTACAAACGTACCTCAGCCTAAAAGAGGCATTAATTAGGTATATGAGTTTTACTCTGGCTTCCTTCGGAAGATGTTTCAAACTCCTTTCGTGATGAGATCAATCCCAATAGGCTTTCTTTGGGTTGACATTTTCTTTAATCTTATCTGCTACTTGTTTTGGACAGGTAGCTCTAATGTTTATTTTTTCAACGATATGATATTCTCAAATTGGTAAATTATCTACTTGCTTTCAAGATGCTCAACAAACTTTTTAGCTTTTTGTTCTTTGTGTTTTGCACAGCTGTCACTTCCATTCATGATTGGAAGATAGTACTTTTGAAGTACGTTGGCAAAACCGCTACTGGTGAAACCCAGCGTCAACAATGATTGATTTGGGCACGCAAATACTTCGTTGGAGTTGGAGCGACGTAGTTTTTACCGACAAGGTTTTTTAGATAGGACAGCTAATTGATTAATATTTTATTCAGCCGATGATAAATCCCATTAAACTCTCCTCACGTCTGGGAATGTTTTATTCTTAGTTGTATAGACCACTGGTGATGGGATTTCCATGACTTTCCATACTTATGTAGAGCCGGGTAGCACAGTGGAAGAAAACTTCTAGCTGATTGGTTATGTTGGCGTCACTGTAGAAGATGAAGTTTTGTACTTACTAAAAAGCGCCAAAGATAATGACTTGGTTCTAAAGTACCTGAAGCTAGTCCATGTGGGTCTTTGCCACATATTTCTGTATGGGAGAAGTGGTACATATTGCTTGCCATTTTGTTGCAACAAGACAATCGATTCCTAGGATAGAACAGACAAGTATGTGCTTTTTGAGTTGTCTTTGTAACTGTTTGTTTTACGTAATTTTTTATCAAGTCTCGCTCAAAGTATTATGCTTGTTTCTTTTTCCAGAACTTCTGATCAGAGAGGAAACTTTTAATTAGCTGGATCATTGGTAACAAGCCATCTAGTAGATGAGACTGTTGCGTCAAACTTTGTCTGAGGCCTTGATCCCATCATCAAGGAAGATTTCAACAGTGGTCTATTTCTTGGTGAAGCCTTCTGAGATTTTTTCGTCCCCTAGAGGAGATAGTGGGTAGTTGAGTGGCCAGGGTAGAATCAGAAATAATTCTCTGGAATCAACTGAAGCCGTTGGCAACTGTCCTTAAGCAGTTGTGGATCACCTGCTCACCAGTTTCCCCAGCCTTGGCAAAAGGCTGCTGGGTTAGTAGTTCTGTGGAAATGTATCATACTTTTCAGGTTTAGAAGCGTGACATTTGTCATTTTCCAGGAGCTCAGAAAGTGGCAGTCCAATAGTGTAAAATCCATTTCCAACTTGTTCATAGTTGCATGCAATATGAGACATGCCCTAGCACTCACTAACACACACTCCACCAGCACATTAATTATACTGCATAGAGATGTTCTATGGCCATTCACATTATCAAGTTTGTAGCACAAATAATGCTCCTGGGGTGACAGGTCTATGCAACCAAACCAATATTAGTTCAAATACTATCTATGATAGCATAGTATGCTAACTTTCATTTTTTTTTTGATAATTATTTGTATGTGTGGCAATTTGTTTCACAAAATAATTTGTGCCCCCAAGGCTCATAAAGCTATAAAGTATAAACAAGAGCAAACAGTTTTACTTTACATTTATTCAAATAATTTGTATAATTACATATATTTTGTTACTACCTAAAATGAAAGAATCTTTTACTTTAGGTGAAATAGAGAATTCCAAAAAATTTAAGCTTGACAGAGACATGATATTACTCTAAAGAATAAAGAAAATTGAAATTCCTTGCATCAAATAGATGGATAAATAAACAATACTTAGAGAGAGACGTCAGAAAAAATAATCTGGTGGTAATAGGAGTGAAAGACAATGAGGGAAAAGGGGAGAGAGAAATACTGGAAAAAATACAAATAATATCGAACAAGATAGGCGTAGAACTGGAAGAAAAGGACTTAGAAAATTATACGAGGCTAGGGAATTACAAGGCAGTGGGAACGAGACCAATACTAATTAAACTGAGTAAAGTTAGCAAGAAAATAGAAATATTAAAGAAGACAAAGGAATTGAAAGGCACAGATATATGGATAAATGAAGACTTCACTAAAGAAATACAAGAAGATCGAAGAAAATTAATACCGATTATGAAGGACGCGAGAAAAATGGGGCAGAAAGCGATAATAAAATACAACAAATTAATAATAAACAATAAAGTATACGGCCCCGATGACAGAGACGCAGAAATACAACAATGGCAGAAAGGGAAAGAGGAGGAGACAAGTCATCCCAACAAAAGAACAGTTAGCGAAAGGTCACAGAAAGGGGATACGATAGAAGAAAAGTTGATAAATAACAAGGACAAGAGCAAAAAACTAATTACGAAAGAAACGGGCAGGAAAAAGGTAACGACAAAAGCAAAGGACACGGAAATGAAAAAGAATTACAAAAAGGGGAAAATGCAAGGAAGAAGGAAAACAACAAAAAAGGCAATAAAATAGTAGAGACATGGAAAATAGCTACATGGACCATTAGGAGCATGACAAGTAAAGAAAATGAGTTAGAAGATGAATTCGGGAAAGCAGGACTAGATATACTGGGTATAACCAAAACTAAAAAGAAAGGAATGGGAGAAGCAGAAATGGAAGGAGGAAGTATTTTAGTATACAGCGGGATAGATAAACAACTTCGAGCAAAAGAAGGAGTAAGCTGTATAATTAAAAAAGAAAAGGCCAAATACATAAGCAAGTGGTCCGGAATCTCGGCGAGAATACTAAAGATTGAAATGGAAATAGATGGACAAATATAATAGTGGTGTATGGACCCGATGAGGACAAGGTGTCAAGAAGTAAAGATGAATTCTGGGAACAATTGACAACGACAGTAGAAGAAAGCAATGGAAGGATATTAATAATAGATGACCTGAATGGACGGGTAGGCAGAAAGGACGAAGAATCAGGTGATGTAATAGGAATACACGACGAAGATACCAGAAACAACAACGGTAAAAGACTGATAGATTTCTGTATAATAAATGATCTGATAATAACGAACTCATTCTTCATGCATAAAGATGTACATAAATATACAAGAGAGGTTGTGAGTAGGGGAGAGAAATCGATAATAGATTACATAATTATAAGCAGAAGTTACAGAAAGGAAATACACAATACAAGAGTAAAAAGAGGGCTAGAAATATACTCCGACCATTATTTAGTACTAGCAAAAATGAAGATACGACAGGAAAACCTCAAGGTAACAAAAAACAGGGGAGATAATAAAAACATAAATTAGAGAAAAAATCAAAATATATAAATTGAGAGAAAAGAGACGGCAAGAATTTATAATGCAAGAGACGAAGAGGAGATGAGTAAATTCAATAATAAATAGAAGCATTATCGCTTGAAGAAGCATGGAAAGGCATAAAGAAATACTAATAACAATAGCAAGAATAGTGTGTTGAAAGACAAATTGTAGAGTAAAAAACAAACAAGCTGGTGGAATGAAGAAATAAAGGGAAAAGTAAAGGATAAGAAAATGAAATGGAAAGAGTACCTAAGTAGCAGAACAGAAGAAAAGCATAACATATATAAGGATTAGAGAAGGAAAGTAAAAGAAATGATAAAAAAGGCAAAACAAAAAGCCTGGGAAGAGTTTGGAGAGAAGATGGAACAGGACAGACACGGTAATCAAAAACTATTCTACAATTAGATCGCTTTGCAAAGGAAAACGACGCAAAGTTGGCCATATAAAAAATAAAGAGGGAAGACTATTAGGGAGTGAAGATGAAATCATAAAGAGATAGAAGGAATAATTTGAAGACGTGCTAGCAACAGAACAAACACTTAAACTAGAATTAGAAAAAGAGAGAAAAGCAAATAGAACAGATAATGACGAACAATATAGAGAACAAGTGTAAATACAAGTAGAAGAAGGGAAATGGGGAAAAGCAGCAGGTTATGACAATATAGCACCAGAGATGGTTAAAAATTTGGGAGTAAAAGGGCATAGAAGGGATCACTAAACTGTTTAATAAAGCATGGCAAGAAGAAAAGATACCCAAAGAGTGGGAGATAGGAGTAATTCTACCAATATTCAAAAAAGGAGATAGAAGAGATTGTTCCAATTATAGGGGAATTACCTGATTACCGATAATAGCAAAACTGTAGACAGTGTACTAGAAGTGAAATTGAAGCCAGAAATTGAAAGCCAATTAGAAGATGTACAGTGTGGGTTTAGGAAAGGTAGAGGAACACAAACCATATATTTGTATTAAAACAACTAACAGAAAAATTCACTACAGACAAAATATTCGTAGCCTTCATAGATCTAGAAAAAGCATTTGATAGCGTGTCCAGGGCAATAATACGGACTAGTTTGAAACGGAAAAAAATGAAAAATTGATAAATTATATCAGGAGTGTGTACAAAAATACACGAAATATAGTGAGAACAGGAAACATACAATCAAAAGAAGGACTGAGACAAGGCGGGGTATTAAGCCCAGCGTTGTTTAATTTAGTAATAGACGATATAGTGAAAGAAATGAAAGAAAAAGTGAAAAAACTACAAGTGGGATATAGAAACATGACAAGGGTAGAAATATCAGAAAGTGTATATGCAGACTGTTTAGTGACATACAGCAAAAATAAACAAGACCTATAACACAACTTGGAAGTATGGAAGAACGCCTTAGAAAATAGAAATCTAAAAATAAATGCGGAGAAGACCAAGGTTATGGTTTTAGGTAACAAGGGTATACATATATCAATAAAAATAAAAATAAACGAGAAAGAAATTGAGTAAGTACGAGCATTTAAATACTTGGGGATGATAATTCAGTGCACTGGAAGTATCAGGGCTGAAATAAACGAAAGAATAGAAAATGCGATGAAGGTATACCACACACTAAACAACACTTTTATAAGGAAAAAGAAAATATCAAAGCAAACGAAAATTACAGTATTATTAATTTTTAATTTGTAGTACAAAATGTATGAATAATATAATAAGTTTAAGTGAAATGTATTAAAATTGGCTAAATGTAACACCTAAACACCGAAAGGTAAATAAGGTTTTGATTATAATAATAATAATAATAATAACTCACTATGTAGGGGATTACTTGCTAAATGTCTGTCAAGAGCAACTTTGGCAGGATGTGAAAAACTTTTAAATACTTGATGTAAGAGATGATCTCCCAATAAAAAAATTGACTCCAGTCTACAAATCTGCTAAAATCGTTATCCAAAAGCTTGGTTGGAAGTTTCTTCCACATCCCCCGTATTCTTTAGAACTAGTGACGTCAGACCATTATTTGTTTCATGGATATTCCAGTCTATTTCACAGCTGTGAGTGTAATTAAACTTGTTTTTAGAATTTGTTCTAGTGAAGATTTCAGTGATAAAAAATCATAAGGTATTTAGATAGGTAAAAGCAATATTTGCAATTCCACATTATAACTTTAAATATTGTATATATCAATAAGGCGGATAAGAGAACTTCAAAACCTTGCTAAACAAATTTTGGGTAAACATCATGTATAATACATGAGATATGTCAGTAATAGAAAAGAGAATCGGTATAAAAAGCTAAGATATAACTACAACACAAAGGGATTATCACAATAAAGGATGGCAAAAGGAAAAGATACAAAGAATTTTTTTACAGAAGTAAAAGACAGCTGTATCTCTTGTAAGTATTCTAAATTGAGAAAATAATGGTGCACATCAAGTTGATGAAGAAACGCACAATAAAGTATGGAAGTGATAGATAAATATCAGCTGAAGAAATAAAGAAAACCAGAAAAAACCATTAGGAAAAACAAAAAAAAGATGAAGAAAAGTGAAAAAGTAGAGAAATAATGGAATCTATAACAAAACTGCATAGCAATTAAAATAAGCAACAAGAATAAGTACAGAAACTGTTAGCAGAAACAGGCAAACTAAAAGAAAAACAAGTATTATATAATGGAATCTAAATCACAGAAGGAAAATAAGCAACTCAAAGAAGTAAGTAGTAGAGAAGCCAGAGAATGAAATGGAAAGAAATGGTAATGATTTAACAAAAAGAGAAAGAAAAGTACAGAAAATATTGAGCTTGCGCTAAAGTAAAAAAAAAGTCTAAATGTAGTCTTCTTCACATGAAAAACTATATAAATCAGTGCACAACCCAGAGATTAGATTTAAAAAACGAGTGTTTTTAATAAAATGACCTAGAAATTCACAAATCAGCAAGATTGAAAAGAAATAACGAATAAAGGACTAAAAATTGAGCATATAAAGAAGAAAATTTAAAAACGAGTTAGGCAAATTCAAGAACCGGAAGTGGGAATGAACTACATAAGAAAAAAAATATGGAAGATGAGAACGTGAAACATATACAGTTGAAACAGAAAAGAACACGAGTTAATTGAAGAATTTGAAAAGGTAAATTCAGATATATTGGTGAAACTATAAAAAATAATAGAAACTCCGATTCTATCCAATAAGCTTCAGAAAGCTATAACTAGCTAGTAGGACTATACATGATGTTCTGTTGGTAAACTACCCACTGGAAGACAGTGCCGCCGTTCATGCAGAAGACTATTAACAAACACCTAAATAAGTCGCAATTCTTGTTATACAGGTCAAGTGGTATGAAGCTCTGGGCTAACTTTACTCACTAGTAGTGAAATTGGGCACAAGTAAAGATAAGAAGTGCAAAGAAGTGAAAATCAAAGTTACGAATCCTTAGAGACTGCACAAAAAATGGGAACTAATAAATGCAGACTCAAATAATGTGTATCATTTGTTAGAGACCATATGACAATAACTAATAATTGTTGAGTCTTACACTAATCACTGTTAAAAGATAAAGATTCTTAAAAAAAATTGAACAAAATGATGAAAACGTCAGTACTGTAATGCAAAGCATCAGCTGTCTATGTGAGATTTGAATCAACAAACGGTATTATACTGTGCCAACATTTTAATTTCATAAAAGCAATAACCATTAGTTAATAAGACTGTATATCTCATATATCTATGCATGTAATTCATTTTCAGTGTTCAAAACCAAGAATAGTGTAAAAAATATTAATCTTTTTAATGTTAACTATATTAACCTACAGAAAGAGAATACAATATCGGTATTTCGAAATACACCGTGTTAATTTGATAAAGTCCAAAAACATTAATCTCATCATAGTTCAACAGAAAGAGGCGCTAAAAATGTTTCTCAATAACCCTTCCCACACATTCATGCTAAATTTTTGTTGAACTTCAATTACCCCAAAAATTAGGAACCAAACTTCAATTAATTAGTCCAGAAATCATTTCTTAAAAAGTTGCAATTTTTAATGTAAGAGTTAATGCACCTCTTCTACAAACTCCGTAAGTTAACACACGAATGTACTAAACACTCTGTATACTTGTCTAAACAAACGAATCATTCGTTCCGTGATATTAGCAAGATATGCAATGCAGTTTCTATGAAAATTTTCCTGTTTGTAAAGCAAACAAATAGATTAGAAACACATGTTCAGTTTAAGTTTAAATTATAGATTGCAGTATAAGAATTGAAGAAATAAGGAAATACATCATGATTTCATACCCCAGCTGAAGTATGCAGCAACTAATCTGCCATTTTCATGAAAAAGTATGGGAATCAAACACACGTTTATCCACAAATTCCAAAATAGAAATAATTCAAGTATATAAAAGAAAATATGGAGGAAAATAAATTACAAATAATGATGAGATAATGACAGACGTTAATAATCAATTATTAATAGGAAACACATTCTATAAACATAAAAATATAGACCAAATTAAATACGAAGCAGAAAAGAATGAGGACAAAAGAGTATAATAGACTATATAACATATAAAAAAAACACTAAAATATACAATACAAGATATTACAGTTATATGGGAAGAACTGAATATAGATCAGAGTGGTCTTAACAGTTACAAAAATAGAAAGCTCGACAAGACGAATAAATAAAAAGTATAAGATGAAAATAGAAGCACTAGAAGATAGTGAAATAAAGGAAGAATATAAAAGACAATTGTAGATAAAAATAATGAAATTAGGAGAAGTGGATAGAGAATTCAGATAAGGACAAAAAAAGTAAAATATCAAAAGGTACAACTGGGCAAAGAGAAAGAAAAAGAAGTTGTTATGTGGACAGATGGCTGCATCTTGAAAACTCTTCTTCTCCAACAGGTGGCTTATTTCTTGGATCACCTAGTCATGACTCTTTCTTGCTGGTCCTTTTGTGAAATTCCTTGGACTCCTTACTTTTCCACATCAACAGATGCATCTTGCATGTCTTGATGAACAAATATTCAGAACAGGAAACTATTTGACCTTCCTCCACGAATCACTTAATCCTCCATACTGGTCCAAGCCTATTTTATCTTCTTTAGAGGACTTTACCCTTCATCACTAAGTTAAAGGGGCATGTTTTCCTGTGGAAAAGTTAATTGTTCTTTGGATCAACTACTCTTTCACGCTACTAGTCTTTCTGTAAAGAGAAGATTTTTTCATGCATTATAAACTTCTAACACTTGATTTGTTTTTGCAGATAAGTGAATCGTTGAATCGTTTATGCCTCCTCCATGTTATACAGACTACTTGTCATTAGAATTTTTTTATCTGTCTTCATGTAGATAGGTGCCCTACCACTCAAATTAACTACTATTCCACTTTACCAAAACTCACTGCCCAGTCTTCTAAACTACTCCTCCTTGCCACTATAATCTTCCTCCTTGAATAAAATATTCTTCTACATCAAAAAGATTACTGAACTAATAGTTTTAGCTTATTCTTGGCAGGTGGTTTGCTCTTCCTCTTTGTATCACCTGCTCTTCTGTGCCATAAAGTTCATTGGACTGGACTTGACTTCCTGTAAACAACTAGACTATTGCAACATGGCTGTTTTTTTGGAATCAATTTGTTGCAGTACATGTATAAAAAATATACAGGTTCAAGAGCATGACAACATTAAATATGATTAAAGTATTAAGGTTCAGGTTTAAAAGTATTTTGAAGTATTTATAAGTTGCACATTAAAATGCAAATTAGCATTTAGGTCCATCTATTGATAGGGTTAAAAAAATCAGTAAGTAGAAACATCAACAAGTTAATGTATATATTTGTTGTAAAAACTTTTAATAACAACCATCCAATTTAGAAAAAACTTTTACACAATTAAACGTATATTTTTGGTTATCTCTGAGATGGTGCTCATGTACTCACTTTTTTGCGTTTTTTAATTTTAAGGTTCAGAGAAATTTAATTTTTTTTAAGTTAATAGTGAACATCCTGATATTGTGCTGCTCACTTCTCATGTACACTTTGCAGTTTTGGCATATAATCACTGCAAAATTGGAATATATAAATGGATGGCAAACTTTCAGAAGAGTTCAGCATTCAAAACCTAATATGGACTGTTCTGAAATTTATTCCCACTACAGCAATTCTTAAAAGTGTTATTTGTGGATCACCTATGACCAATCCGACTTAAGATATAGAGGGATCAAAGGTCACTGCAGGAACAGTGCAGATGGGAATGTGTACAATATATAGCTGTCTGTTTCAACTTTATCCATAGCAATTATTTGATACCCACAAGTTTTATGGTATTTATGTTTTGATCATTCTCTAGTTTGGAGATTAACAATGTTGCCTCAAACTTTGTGACAACTCCTAATGCAGTTTTTATGAGTTAGATGTGAATAGTACTTTTAAGTTTATTTACATGCCAACTTATTAAGTTCGATGTTCTTCATTGTTATTTCTAAATATTTAATTTTGTTCTATTGGTTATTTTTATTGTTCTTTTATCATGTCCTTTTTACTTCAGCCCTCATATTAGATGGAAACTGCAGCTACTTCATCACGAGCGCTTTTTCATTTCACTTATATAAATTCTTGCATACATGAAAACTACAAATGGTAACCAAAATTTAGGTCTCACTAGAAGACTTTCCAGAACTAACTAAGGAGGTTCTCATAATAGTGAAGCTTTCTGTAGTATATTTGCATGAAAAAATTTCTCTGCTCTCTTTTCACTTGAATAACAAATATAGAAACCGCCCAACAAACATAGTCCGAGCTCACAGTACAAGTTACAGCTATTAAACCACAAAACAAGATTTATGAGTGAAATGCTGCCATGGCATTAATTACAATTAGTGGTATTAACAAAAATGGAACTGGAATTAGGGCACACATTGTCAAGTTAAATAAGTTCCCGGTACAATCGAGCAATTTAACAAAGTGAGAGGATTGATGGCAAACTGGAGGCTGCTTGTTGATTAAAATGAAAAATCAAGAGTTCAAGGAGTAGAACAACAAATGTTATAAAGTTAACAACTAGTAAAGAATCGCTGTAATCATGCCTTGTAGAATAAGAAATCAAAATCAACTCGCAAATCATCAAGATGCAATTCTGTACTGGAACGATGAGTAAGAGGACCCTTTGGGAGTGGTTGATAATGTTTTCAACAATCCTCAACTCCATCACACTAACTAGATCTCTGTGCCGCTTTAAATTTAAGTTTGCATGTGTGTATAACAATAAAATTCATCACCAAAGCAAACAGTCCCAACTTGAATCCAGTAGACTAAAAACGTAAAGCTAACCAATAGATTAAAAATCTATCCAAACTTAAAAGAGGTTTGCAAGGACAGGAGGAAATCGGTGAAGTTCAAAAAAAAGTAAGAATAAATTGCATGTTTCATTTGATAATAAGAATTTTCTTGAATTTATTTGTCCTAGAATTTTATATGTAACCTGTATAAACTGTTTTAATAGATGCTTGAAGCTGACCTGTCAAGTTCCTCCTGCACAATCCAAATTTGAACTTTTATTCCCCCTCCACTTAAGTGAGGCGGGTGACTTGAAACAGTTGAAGATCAGACGAGTTAGAATTTTATTGCTCCCGAGTAACAACCTTTTAAACAAATGTAACGAATATGTTAATCTACAATAAAAAATCTTTAAAACAAATTGTACTGCTCTTATTTTGCTTAAAAAGAGTTTAAACTAAATCTTGGGGTAGTGAGAAATTTTAGTTTCAAATAATTGGCCTATCAAATGAAACGACAGCAAAAGCAAAACCAACATTTAAAATGCTAAAATCTTAAAAACATGTTTGGCCATAATTAACGATGTTATCCTCAAAAAATATTTTCCATCCATTTACATTGGTAATTGATAAAAGAAACTTTTAATATCAATTAAATAAATGGGGAAACAATTAGAAATGTTAATCTCGACTTCACGCTCATAAAGCACATTTCAAACTTAATAAAATGCATCGCATTAAATTGCATACAAATATAAAATAGTTGTTAAAGGGACTAATATACAAGGCAGTTCCAGATTAACTCAATAAATAAATTTCACCTAATGCTTAGTGTAAGAACCCATCCTAAATCAACTTTCGCTTCCTGATCGAATTCAAATGCGTTTTTTATTTGGACGTGACAAGCAGCTTACCCCTTCTTTTAACTTTCACATCATCATCCAGATCATCGGGCGTCTCCAACTCTACATCATCACTCATGTCATCGTCATCTTCCATATCCACATCAGTGTTGGACAGGAAGTCCAAATTCGCCATGACCGCCGCCTCAGTCTCTAGCATCATTGCCTCCGTGAGGCAACTTGGCTGCGTCTTTTTCGCCGGCGTCCTGCGACCTACAACAAATAACATAAACCGGCCATTCGGTCCTTGTATGATGACGCGCACCTTGCGTTTCACTAGCCCGTTTATTAGACTCGTTCCCATTGACTTGCCCCCCTGTTACGTTTTCCTCCTGATCCGCATTGTTGTTTAGACCTAATAAAGTTCGTACACGATTCGACCGGACGTCGATGATGCGATCCGTGTAGCCGATCTCCTGCAGGTACTGCCGTAAGAGTTGCCGCCCCTGCTTCCAGGTGGCCTTGCTGACAGACGTGTACGACTGATCGCTGTCCAGCTGCGACTCCACGTTCGGCTCTTCCAGCTGCGGTGGCTTCATGTCGCCCTGCTGCAGGTCCACGCCGTACTTCAGCTTGTGGAATTTCGCCCGCTCCTGCTTCAGCGCGTACTCCAGCATCTTTATTCTCCGCACCAGGTCGTTCTTCAGGTTCTCCTGGCCCTTGCGCTCGCCCTGCAGGAAGGCGATCCTCGCCTGGAAGCAACCGGAATGAGTGGGGCGCGCGGAAACGGCGTCGCCGAACCTTACCTGTAGCTCCGCCCTGTCGACTTCCCACTGCGACCGCTCCAGCTCAAACCGGGCCCATTCGTGCTGGATAAAGTGCAGGATCCCGGGTATAGAGTACTGTGCTTTGGTGTTGCTCTCCTCGTTCTGTTTGGTATTAGCGGCGGGCCCGCCCTGCAAACCCATCTGCGCCCCATTCTGTACCATCGAAGTGTCTTCCATTATTAACAAATTCTTTGCTCGCAGCAAAGGATCGTCACCAGGAGTCTTCATATGGCCACCATTGCCCGTTTAAATCGCTTTCGCCATTTTAAAACGCTCCGCGGCTCGCTCTGCGTATCACTCGGGGGGCGATCGCCGGTTAAATAAATACATTACTCACTAAACTTAACTGATAACACTTAGATAATAATAAATTACACGCACGCTCAACATTCAACACACAAAAGTAGGAAACAACTCAATTTTAACATCAAGCAGCCATTCAACATCTGGCATTTGCATATCTCTCTCCGATCGACGTGTTCTATCTATCTGCTGTCATTGTTTACAACGGAATCCCCCACCGTCAATTTTTCCGTCGGCAGCGCCTCTCCCGACACAATGTGCAACGATCACAAGAATAGGTTAATGCCTCCTCGCTCTGCAAATTTGGTAATTTTGCAGAAAATACTAAATCAAAAATTGAAATTAATAATAATAATTGTAATAATGAAAAAAGTATTTTAATTTAAAAAGGTAATTATTAGTTTACAAATTATTTTTTTAATCCCAAAAATTAAGGCAATTCAAAGTGAAACATTGTTTAAAATGAAAATTAGAAATGAATACAATCTAATTTATAATTTTCAGTAAAATGTAAACAAATCGTTTTCAAGGTGTGCACTGTAATTAACTTTAGAAAGTTGCTGCTTAGATTTAACGGCACACTTTTATTCGGTCTGAAAGGTAACCGCCTATTTCAAATTAAAAGTGCTCTAGCAGATATTGCAAAATTATGTTAATGTATGTGCTGGATTATTTTTTTAAATATTCCGCTTTTTTATTCTTTTCGGGCAGAATTTTTTAGTTTCTACCAGTGAAAGTGATTTTAATTTTGTATACGAGGGTGGATAATAAAGTAATGAGATTGGTTTTAACCTTGAGGTGCGCTCGGTTTTCATTTTTACTACTTCCACTTGGTTCCACTTTTTACGGTTCCATTTAGTTTTTTTAAATTAATTTTTATCTTTTATGTAGCTTTCGTTCATCTACTCGAATTTGATTATGATTTGTAAGATTGTTTTAGGTTACCTTACTCAAACATATTGACCAAAAAACCTATTAAAATTAGCTAAATATGGATAAAGTTCATGCAAGTCATGCCCGTTTAAAGCAATATTTGTATTGTGTTTTAATGAGTTGAAGTAAAAAATGATAATCTACATGTCTGCCCTTTATTTGGTTGAATATTAGATGCTTCCTTTAAAGTACCAATTAATTTCAAGAGACTAGAAGTTTTGCAACTTTAGATGTCCAATATTCTCCAATTCTTATTTATTCATAATCTATACAGCCATCTTATGAACTCTAAAGTACGTCTATACACAGGCATATGCCTATAGCCTATGAAAACAACAATCAGAAGTATGATATTGCACTAAAAGTTATAACAATGTCAAAAATAGAAACTGACAGAGAATTCCAAAGGAGGATCCTTTAACAATATGAGAAAAAAGAAGAAAAACGGGACACAACAAACAAATGACGAAATAATTGCTTTCATGGACCTGAGTATGCATAAGAGGAACACTAAATGCGTGTGAAGTCCCGCTTCTTCCAGTCAACATTGGACGCAATTAACTGATCAGTTTTTTTTTGTATAAAAATTCAAAAGTTTCGAAAACAAATTCTTCTAACAAAATAAAGTTCCAATTTAGTTTCTCCATAGTCGACTTGTCAAATAAAGCACATCTCACTCAGAACCTGTAAATCTATAGGTCACTTTCTGTTTTGGCATGTGCTCAACACATCTAGTCAAGATCAATCCATTTCACTCAACTCTGCTCCATGAAGCTGCTATATCAATAACTATTCTGTTAAATATCAAACTTTGCGCAAAAGAATATTAAAGTGCCATTTTTATTTGTGAGTCCTTATCATCTACATAATAGTTGTCAAAAAAGTTTGACTTAAAGACGTTGGAAACTAGCACGAATAACACTGACAGCATATCAAAATGAATCAATAAAGAAATATTAAATTATTTCTTTAATTGAGTCCAGTTTTGCCATTTTGCACAGCTTTCTCTGCTAACTTATGAGTTGACTATACCGAATCAATCTACGGTTAAGTTATGGATGGATCTTTTTTGTTTTCTATCTGAACGATGTGGAAAAGCTAGCTAAAGTTATTTCTCAATTATGAGACAGAGTTTCTAAAGTACCCTAAAATAACCCGTGATCTAGATAGCCAATAGAAATGAGGAGAACGTTATGGCAGAAGAGAAAGCAGCTATATCAAAATCTCTAAGGGTTGCAAATATGGCCCTATGGAACAAGATGATCTAATCTTGAAAAATTCCTTGGTAGAGTCATTCCTTGCACATTATAATACTGAAGTTTTTGTTGTAATTTTTGGGTAGAAAGACCCTCCTCAATTCGAAAACATCACTTTGGGACGATCCAGATTCATACTATTACATAACAGCTTTGTATTGGTTCATCTGCAATACGTCAACACGTTTTTCCTTATATGTTATCAGCAGTAGCGTCCTTACTTTTTTATATACAAAGTGGTGACAGTGAAAACTTGAAAATGAGCAGCTACACAGAATAACAAAGGAAAACCAAGACAATCGCTGAACGATAATTTTTGAAAAAGCATTACTTAGAATTACGTGAAATTTAATCTCAACCATATTGAAGAGTGAAGAAGTTGAATCACAATAAAGACATCATAGTGGTGGGGGCTGCGGAAAATGGCAATGCAATTGTTTTTTAAAAGATGAAAGATGCCCTATTGGGTTTTAGTGAGGTTAAATTGATATTTTGCACGCATTAGTTAATGTAGTCAGTTCTAATTTTCAGACAGTGGATATCTTTGCCAAAGCTATCAGTGAGCTGGATAAAATAATCCATAGCCGAAGTTTTCTAATATTGTAGCCTTAAAGGGGTATTGCAGTTCAGTTTCTCGACTACCCCAGCTCACTTATCTAGTCGCTATCTCAGAGCTACAAGCTTTCTGCCTAACCTTATCGAAGTTCTCTACAGATTGTTGCAGTTCATTGAGTATTGGTTGGTTCCATTTCCACTGATACCACCCAAACTGATAGATGGTTTGCTTGTTGAGAGGGTTATGACCGTGCTTGTTGCTGCAGACGATTTTAGAAATGAAACTAACTGCAGAGTCGATTTGTTCTGAATTTAAATTTGGAACCCCTTACCCTACTTTGTTAAGGATATCGCAATGGCGATCAATACAGTTAAGATGCAATTTTGCGTAATTTTACCCATTCTTTTCCAAACATTTTCAAACAAATGCCGTTTCCTCTTTCAAGAATAAAAAACGCTTAGCAATTGTCTCGTTTTCCTTTTGTTATTCTCATTTCAAGATTTTGATATCTTCTGATGTTTGAATTTTAAGATGGCCGAAAACAAAAAACGGGTGATAAATCATCGCTTTGGGTATAAATGAATGAGGGCACTAGCATAGCCCTTAGAAGAAAAACATAATTTCTTAATGTACTGCTAGTGCAGGGTGTGCAGATGGATGAATATGAAACTGTTATGTAACAGTGTCGAGTTGGATCGTCCTAAAGTGATGTTTTCGAATTGAGGAGGATCTCTCAGCTGAAAAATTACACCAAAAAGCTCTGGTATTATGATGTGCAATTGGTCATCTTGTTCTATATGACTGTGTTGCTACTACTGTGTTTGCAACACTTGGAAATTTTGGCATTGCTGGTTTCTCTTCTGTCGTAACTTTCTTCCCTTTTCTGTTAGCTATCTAGACCATGAGATACACCTCCACTTTATTTTTCCATTGTATACTCATTCTCTAGTTTTCTCCCTTTTTCACAAACACGAGCCTTTTCCATGCTGCCCCAATTTGCTTCACCTAAGCTTTTCTGGAAAGTAAAAAAACAGGGCTGTCCTGGAGGCTCCGCTAGAAAAATCTAGGTCAACAGACCTAATATCGACTCAGAAAGATTCTTCCATAACTCAACTGTAGGTCGATTCAGTATACAAAAGCGATACAAAGGTTTGAGCCCAAAACGTAACTTGTACTGATGCTCATTTAAAAATATTCATTATCAAGTCTATCATTTTTATTTGCACTAGCTTGTGACGTCTTCGAATTTTCTCTAAAACTCCTTGTAAATTACAAAGAGTTCCAAATAAAAATGAAGATTCTAATCTTCTTTTGTAGCAAAGTTTGATATTGAACGGAATAGATATTGATATAGCAGCTTCATGAAGCAAAGTTGAGTGAAATTGATTGATCTTACTAGATGTGTTGAACACACGTCAAAAGAAAAAGTGACCTATAGATGTATAGATCCTGAGAGCGTTTAATATTTTGACAGCGTTGGTGCTCTTATTGGGGGGGGGGGTAGTGGGGAGGATAAAGGTTAGTTAGAGGAAATTGTTTTTGAAACTTGAATGTTTCGATCGGTTAATTATCCTAAGAGGGCGTAATGTTCATCTGAAGAACAGGAACACCATCTACTATTAATTCTACAATACCAGAGTATCACAAATTATCTTTATGCATACCCATTTAGAAAAGCAAAAGAAGCAGTTATAGTCGTTGCCGCAGTAACAGTTTTTGATGTGAATGGTTTTGAAAATGTAAGAGATGATGACGGTGCTGAAAAAGTAAAACCTGCTGTGGTGGTTGAAGGAAGAGATGCACCAAGTGTTTCAAAAGTTGGGCAATAGAAGCAACAGGGCCAGCTAAGGAAGCAGTTGAGGGTTTAGCCCCAAGGTTAATACAGATATAGGTAGAGCTGTGCTATTCAAGTTGATTGTAGATGTTGACGCTAGAGTTCCAAACAAAAAACTATCACTTGCAGTTGTGGCTAGTGTGCCAAAAATTAAACTGACACTGGTACAGCACCAAATGTTAATCCCATGCTCGCAATGGTGGGACCGTTACTAAAAGTTACTCTGGAAGACAACGAAGTAGCTAAGTTAATTATGAGTGTTGTGTAGTTACAGAGGATGCATCAAAAGGATAAGATCGGGAAAAAGTCGGAAAGAACTATATAAACCTCTCAAAAAGACATTAAAATGACACCATGGAAACCATAAAAAAGAATTACGTTGTAAGCCTTTATAGATTAACAAGGACAGCAACCTGATCATGCAAGGATTGCGTGATGGTTTTGCTTTTTGGACTTGCACATTATGGTATCAAATAAAAATTAATTTCCTTAAAGCAAAAAATTAAGCTCTAACATCCATAGATTCGGAAAAGTCTAACGTCAGATGCTATTGATAATAAAAGAAGGCAATTGGAACCCAAAAAATGTTATATTAAAATGTTTGGCACCTTAGAGAGGTAATGTTCCACCAAACCATCGGATACACCTGCCTTTTGATTAATATTACAAATTTAATTTGTCACTTAGGAGATTCTCAAACAGCAGTATTATTTGGATCTCTTTGGGATTTTCGTTTTCAGCCCATCTTGAAAAAATGCATAGTGGGAGGCGTCATCTTCAGTTAGGGTCTGCTTCTATGATACCAAAGCTGTAACTATTTTAAACAAACTTCCGTGGTGAGACATAGACCTTGGAGTTAAGTGTTCAAGCTCTCAAATCAAAATCAAATGTAAGATGGTCTCTGTGGTGGATAGTTAGACATCTTGGAGTAATCCCTCATTATCTACAAAACCTATTTTGACAATACCAAACCCTAATTTGCTCAAGAAAATAACGAGACTACCAAAACAATTTTGGCTGCAATGTTTAGAAAGTTTATATCTTTACATTTAGCTAGCGTTAGTGCAGGCTACAAAGTTAACACTTTAGATAAAATTGAAAATATTTTAAAAAATCTACTAGCTAGTCCATATCTTAACATAATGGCAGTGATTACTGAAAATCCTACAATCTTTAATTTCCTCTACAGAGGCCTATACAATATCCAATACATTAAGTTTTCTCTTGTTTTGATGAAATCAGTTAAGTTTGTGACTGAACAAAATGGAAAATTTGTCTTCAAACGCAGCAGTCTATGTGACTTAAGATTGGATTGATAAATCTTGATAAGGTTCCATATTTTAATTGTGTGGGGTTGATAGTCCCCTATTAAACGCCTTTCAAGGATATGGGTAGTACTGGAGAGATGAAATACTTAGGGTAGGACCAAAATTAATTTAAGGTGTACAGGCTCCCTCTAGTATTATGTAGCAGTACTATCAGTATTGAAATGAAGCTGAAGAATGGATGATATTGGCAAGGGTCATGAGGGGAAATTAATAAGCAGAGCTGTTTTAACAGTTATAATTTGCACTTGGAATGTTACAACTTTGTATGTAGTCCGAAAAAATCCCAATGCCATTAAAGAAATAGAAAGACTATATTGATGTTGTGAGATATTTTAGATAGATTCCAGACACTACTATTATGGGAACAGCAATGGAAAACATACATGGAATGAGAATTATATTAAACAAATTTATTGGTAAATATGTTATTAACTATGTTCTGATATCGGATAGGCTATTGTATATGACTTGACACATCACTTATTATTGAAGTCTACGCCCCAACAGCAGATAAATCCAAAGAAGAAATAGAGACATTCTACAATGACCTCAATAAGACTCCAAGTTCATAAAAATGAGATAACATTGGCTATGGGTGACTTCAATATGAAAGTAATCCAAGAGAAAGATACGAAAATAGCGAGTCTTTTCGAACTATAAGACCATGCTGATTGACTGAATGCTTATGTGATACTAGTCACTAATATCGCCTTTAAATTTCCACCTAGAAGTTTATACATAGGAATTATTACCTCAATCCACGTCGTTAAAAATCAAATTAACTGAATTATGACTACAAAAGATATTGCAGTTTGATAACTTTGGTGAAAACATGTCCTGAGGCTAATATTGGATCTGATCATAACCCTCTGATTAGTAACATAAAATCTCAACATGATGAAGTTACAAGTTTAGTAATAATAAAAGCACAGAAGCACATAAAGACCAAAATTAGTCATTGGAAAAAGACTTGAAGCTCAAGAAGGTTAACACCGAAGTTTTGGTCATGATGGGGAAAAGAGGAGCAACCAAAGAGACCAAAAACAAAATATTAGAGGGCAAGTGTGGTGAAATAGAAGCCTTCGAACATAAACATGGTAAACTTACAAAAAAATTAGGACAATTGGCAGATGACAACGGCGACTCTATATTGTATAGAGCAGAAGAAAAATGCTTGTAAAAAATACATGAAAGGGGCATTTGCAGACAACAGATAAAATTTTCCAACACAGGACTTCTAAGTACAAGTAATAAAGTGAAATCCTCTGACCAGGAATGTTTATTTAGAATTTTTTAAAAACATGGGTGATGAAGAGATAAACTGATTTACGTCAACATTCAGTATCATCTACGACACAGGAATAATACCACAAAGCTGGCTAAAGTCCACTTTCAAAACCCTACCCGAGAAAAATGTCGCAAAAATGTGAAGATCATAGGATTATCAGTCCCGTGAGTCATTTGTTGAACACTTTCTTAAATATCATTCATAGAAGAATATACAACAAACGTGAGACCCATCTTACTTATACACAATTTGGTTTTAGAGATTCTACGAGAACCTGAAGTGGCATTAACTTAAATATCTAAGCCAAATTATGAGAAAGCAATATGCATCCATTTTGCAAGGAAGTTCATGGTAGTAGAGAACTAAGAATATCCTGGCTGTATAATGAGAGAACGGTTTTTCTTGCCTATAATCTTATTTTACCGAGTAGCCGTTAGCTGGTCACCAGCATTCAAAACAGATGGGCACTTCGAGATGATACATAGTTTGAGGATGAGGCTTAGTTCTAAAATAATAGTCATAATTTGCAAGTCACTGCTAGGTCACATTGGTAATTTTAGTCCTCTAGTGGTAAATACATAGTTTTGCCAATTAATTTGCTTAAAAGGAAATTTATTGCTACCTTTTTATATATATATATATATATATATAAATAAATAAAAATTTAAAAAATTATAAATTATGTAAAAAGATTTCCAAGATTTTTAAGGGACACCAACTGAAGTCGTTACTTAGCCTATCCTTAGAAATTTAAAGAGCCAATTTAACTATAAAGTTACGTCACTCAGAAGTACCATTGTATTTACATTTGTCTTATATATAGATTGCTAATTAATGAAAATCACATAATTTTATAAGCACCAACTACTATAGACTTATCAAAGTAGCGGATCTCTGAAACTAATGTTAGTTAAAAATCGATCTCACAAACTACTAAACGCAAAGCAAGCGATATTTTAAGGTTCGGTCTTCACTAAATTTATACTAATTGTAAGGAAATCGCGTTATTAAAAATACAATTTTTATAAAACCATATGAATTATATTATCAATTCTCACATAGTTAAATTACTATAATAAATTCAATGTATCATATGAAAATATATCTACATTTACAAAAGCTTGCACATAAGTTTTCAATTTTTACATTAATTTTAATTACATCAAAATGTTAAACCGTAAAAGGTTTAAGTTAGAACTTAATTATTAGATTCAGTGACTAAACAAACATTTGGATACTGGAAAAATAATATCAAACACTAAGAAACTGAGAGTTCACAGAAATTCTTCACACCAGTCGTGAAGGCACTGGTAGCAGTCAGCTGACTGCTTGGAGTTGGCCTGGCAGGTGTCCTTCATCCACTCCTGGAACAGCTCTTGGTTCTTCTTCAAGACGAGGAACTGCCCCAGCACCACGTACGCCTGCAAGAAGCAATTCGTTGCGGTAAGTTACAAAACCTCCCCCCAGCAGACAAAACTAACCTTGTCGAAGCCCGCAGCTATCAGTCTCTTGCCCAGCACCTCGCCTATGCCCGCCAGGTCGGTCACGGGCTTGTCGCTCATGGGCTCCGCGACGAAATTGCGGTGCTTCTGCGATGTACTCGACATTTTCGGGGCTGCCGAACGCTTTAAAAATAGCCGTTAACAAAGCACTTCTGTCGAGTCAATATTTTTAAAGCGCACTGCAGCCAACATGGCACCGCGGCGGTGCTACCACCAAATTGAAAAGTCACCATTTCAAAATCCGGCGCGAAAACACTACATTCAAATCTCGTCTCACAAAGCACAGGTGTTTACACTTAATTATTTTAATATTGTATAAGTACAGAAGGATGTATAAATTAAATGCTATAAAAGGAAAGGGTTGTTTGAGATAAAATCAGTAAAACTAGGAAGAGGATTTCGGCCGCCTAAACAGTAAGACGTGTGGCTCGGGGCTGTGCAGCATATAGTGCACCCAATTGGGGCTCTGCTGCACGCCTAGATTCCTCCACTCGGTTTCGGTCATCAAGTGCGTCCGTGGAACTAGCTTCGCCAAGTCGGCCGGCAGGATGACATGCCGGTACTCAAACTTCTTGTCATAATATTTCTCCGAGTATTGGATGTTCACTACTGGCATAGCTGTCACTGCAAATTAAACTTTAATTTTTAACAGCCAATCGTTGTGAGCCGCAGTTACCTCTTGTAGAAACTACACTAAATTGGTCAATTCAAAATAATTCGAACTTCCTCACTGTCTTCGCTAAAATCACTTAGCAAATGTGCGAAATTAACTTATTTGTTAATATGCGTAGTTTAAAGAACAATAAACTTGAACGTTTTGATTTCAAGGTTATATTTTCCAACCGTCAAATTTCAATACGTTTGAACTATCGTTGATTTAAAGTTATTTACCTACAAATAACTTTTACTTTAAGAAACATTAGGATTTATTGCTATTATCAATTAATCAACTTTATATTTTTAAATGTAATGATGTAAAAAACTAAATAACAAAGTAGTTCAATTAGTCGTGTAGTTCTTTTAATTTTGTGTTTATTTATACTAACGTGGCTTTCCTCCCCAAATATAATTTTCCATTTAAAAGATGAACCAGGAAAAAAGCAATTTAGTAAACTTACTTTTTACTCCTGAAGAATACGGTAGGTTCAGCACGACTGGTTTAATTAAGTATAACGATATTTGCTCCAGCACAAGTGGAGTACAATGTGAACTTTAACGAATACCTCTGGAAGATCGGCACGCTGAAGAGCGACGAGTTGGCTAAGGAGCCGTACAAGCTGCGTGAAGAGAAGGCCTCCATTCTGGAGCAGACTCAGGAGCTGGCCGTTGCCAACTACAAAACCTTCATTCAGACGGCTGAGTGCTCGCACAACCTATTTGACAGCTTCAACAATATCGAGCACAAATTGGACAACCTGCTGGAGAACATGCCCGAGTTCGAACAGAAGTGCCGCAAGTTTGCAGATAACACGAGCGGGATAAACCTGCAGCGCCGACTCAACTCGCTCACACTGACTCGCAGTGCACAGTTGCTGGAGGTGCTCGAGCTGCCACAACTGATGGACTCCTTTATTAAGGATGGCTTATATGAGGATGCGCTTGAACTTGCAGCATACGTGAGGCGATTGTATGCAAAACATCCAGACATTCCTATTTTTCAAGTTTGTTGCAAAGATGGATCTGCAGATAATGTAATCATTGTTTTGATTATTTTTGCAGAGTATAGTAGAGGAAATAAACAAGGCTTGGCTGACTATGCTGCACCACCTGCTGGCACAGCTGAGGCAAGATTTGCAGTTATCTCGTTGCTTGCAAATAATGAGCTACCTGCGACGCATGGAAGTTTTTACTGAAGCAGAGTTACGGCTTAAGTTTCTGCAAACTCGAGGATTGTGGTTGCAGAACAGTTTGAATGCAATAGTGGAGACAAGTGGTAACTTTTTATCGATATCTCGTAATGATTTTTAATATATATGTCTATTTAAAGCCAACCACCGCTTGAACAAGATTATAGAAGTTACCAGAGTAAACTTATTTAACATTATAACTCAGTATAAAGCCATCTTTAATGATGATGAGCATAGTACTTTAACACCACTAAAAAATCAATATGTGAATCAGAATGTAATTTTTTTTAGTTGGATTAGAGATAAGGTAAATTTAATTATCTTTTGCTGTTTATGTTTAATCAGCGATTTTTCAGGTAAATGATTTTTTAATGACATTGGAGCGGGAGCTTATGGGGGAAGTAACATCTATAGACTCTATTCTAGGCCAGTGTATGTATTTTGGACTGTCGTTTAGTAGAGTTGGTTGTGATTTTCGGTCTGCAATGGTGCCCATTTTCACCAAAGCCATAGTTCACAACTTTCAAAGCGTGATCTTGAGGGCAACCAAAAGTTTTGAGAAAAACATGGAGTGGTTTACGTTAATTAATAAAAACCACCCCAATGTGCCGTGGAAGAACAAAAGCAATGACCCGGTGCAGCCCCCGGAGAGTCTTTTGGAGTTCTACCCTTTAGCCGAATATTTAAATCAAATCCTGGGTGCTTTTAACGAGCTACGCCTTTGTCCTCCAATTGCGATAATAAAGGATGTCATCAGTTGCCTAGAAGAGTCTTTGGTGATAATATCGAAGGCAATTTTGGTTCTGTATGGACAGGAACAGCAAGCATTTACACCAAACTCTAAAGATGCCTTTATAAGGCTGTGCCTATGCTTTGTGGATGACTTAATTCCTTATGTTCAGAAGTGCATTCACATAATTTACCCTCCAAATTTGATAAGCACACACATCAGCTGTAGTGTGCAGAGCTTGCAAAACGAAGGGCTGATTGCGTTGAATAAGGACACAATAATTGAGCCGCTTGTGCACTTGCTTCCTGTCAAAATCGAGCCTCTAGTAAATATGAATGTTGAAACAATATCCAACGACGAGAAAGCTGATGAAGTCTGCGAGAAGGACACGAATGGTGGTGTAGAGAGCGCTGATGATATTTGTGAGGAGGGAAGCACTTAGGAAATTGTTATCAGCTGTAACTGTTGGGCAACACAATTGTTGAAGTATTATTATTGTTTAGTTGCGGTGTTTTTATTTAATGAGTTTATTCTTCAATAAATGTTTAATTATTTTATAATGTAGCTGTAATTTGGAGTAACCACCTTTTTACACTGGTGATGCTGCATTGAGCAAAATTTTGTAGAAACAATTGGTTGTAAATTTATTAATAAATTTAAGTTTGGTCATCTTGGTGCAGGATAATCATGTAAATATCATAATATTTTATGTGGAAATCTGTGAAATTTCCATTTAATTATATGGTGGTAGTAACAATATTTTAGACAACTGATGATTAATAATTAGAGATGTTATTTTGATAAGTCCCAGTTGGTGATAGTTTTTAAGATGGGAAAAATATGAAGAACTAACTAAATATTTTATAGCACTAACCACTAAACTGTGAATGAAACCTTAATATCTATGAGCAACTTTTTCTCTGAATAGTGGTGGTGATAATAGAGCCGTGTTGGTTTAGTGGATAGGTCACTAGACTATGAAACCAAGAGTTACGCGTTCAAATCCCGTTCTCACCAATTCAATTGCTGGCATTTTTAGGGCCTAGCTTGACTCGGGCTGCAATAAATGAGTACCTAGAGGTCAAACTCTGGGCTAATAATAGTGCTAGCCACGTTACTACCCTTGTGTTACCGTAGGCTCTAGATTGTAGCAGACCTATCCTGTTACGACCCAAAAGGGCCTTCAAGGCCTATTACGGCGAACTATTATTAGTGGTAGGGATATTGTGCTATATATGGTTTGGGTGATACCTATACTCGTCCAGCTAAACGACTTATTGAAATCAAGGTCACCAAGCCTTTTCCTATATGTGATTTTCTAAGTATGTTCCTTTGTGAGCTAGATGAACAGGGAAGACTTAGTACATTGAGTTATTTGTTCCTGAAAGTGTCACAGTAAACAACAATGAACTCAAAGATGACACTACATGCCTAAAATGTTTGAGTTTTCTTTTGGTGTCAAGATGTGGGATGCAACTTTTGATAGGAAAATTGAAGGTACAGTTTGACTCCGACTCTAAATATTTTAAGCACAACGGGAAAGTTTATAAAGAGCAGAAGCCCTCTTAGTTCTGAAAACAGTGGTGGGTTCAAGATGAAAAAATTATTATTGGAACCAGTAGTTTTGAATGCTGCTGTGTGTGTCAGACTAAACATGTAGCAGAAGGTCTCTTACAATGTTTTCTTATAGTTTATTACTATGACAGAAGTTGAAATGAATGTTTGAAATGTAGTCTTCAGATATTTGTCAGTAGTTTTAAAGGAGGCTTAACTGATGTTGATGAGATGTGTTCCATATTCTAGGGATGAACTATGTTGAGATGTTTAGTCTTCTCTAAGTGAGAGTTTTTAGAGGTTTATTTTTGTTTGGTGTTGATGATGAGTTTCTATACAGACATATTGAAGCTTAAAGATTATTAGAGCGGTAGCAAACGCGTCTGCTGTTTACAGGAACGTTTGTATGGTCTCAAGTAGGAAAAGGAAACAATTTGTTGAAAATCTACGTAGACTACACTTTCATCACAACTATTAATAAATGTCAGCAAAACCACAGAATATAGTAGAAGTACTTCTATTGGGGAAGAGGATTACATCTAAAAATAAAGATGTAAAAATCAAGGCCTCTGGAGCAAACGAGATTATCGAAGATAAAGTTGTGGTAGCTATAAGTATGTTGATTGCGTATTTTGGGCAAGACAAAGCGGAGCTTTTGAATGATTTAGTAATGAAGGTACAATGTAATAAATATAATGCCCTTCTTCAATGGGTTGTATACTTGGTTAGCAGCAACCAGAAGAATATGGTAATCTCAATTGTGAGTTATGGTACCACCACTTATTGGGTGAAATTAAGAAAGAAGAAATTACGGCGTTGCTTGCTGAAACAATGCCACTAGCATAGTGCTCTACAACTCTCCAGTTCTTTAATTAAGCGAAAAGCAATTCTTACTATCACTTTGTCTAAATGAATGTTACAAAAAAAGTTTACCAAGATACAGTATGTACAAGTCCAATGAAATTCTTTACCTTTAAATTTTTGTCTTTACTACAGGGTGCTTTAGATTCTATCCACCTATTTTATGATATATTTAAAACTATTATTTAGCCATAAAATGGATGAGTACACACATGGATTTGATACAGCATACTTTACTGCTGCTTGAAGTAATGTTTATTAAACGAGCTTACCTCCCCCTTCCCTTTCCCGATCCATAATCGATGCATATTTGAAGGCTATGACGAAAGGCGTCCATGACTCATGGTATCACATCTCGTGGATAGATATTTTTTCTTTTAAATACTTTTAGAGGAAATAATCTGGGGCTGTTAACTCTGGGGAGTGGAATAGTCAAGTCAAATCACCGAAGTGGAAGGTTGGAAAACAACTCTTTGAGTAGACCCTTATTAAAGCGCATTTGAACCATTTGACTAGAACCAAATGTTGCCTCACACTATTTTCCACGAGGAAAATTTTAACTTGTTACTGTAGCGGTTGGCATTAACAGTTAATGTAACTCCAGTAAAATCCTCAAAAATAATCCCACACATTTTTTTCTTGACTGAGGTTTTTCGTGAAGAAGTTGAGTGGACCAATTTCTAAAGTTTTGCCTGTTAATGAAGGTATTGGGATAAAAAAATTTATCTTGTGCCAGTAGATATTGGTGGAAAATGGCTTCTTTATTAATTTGTGCCTTTGTATTACATGTGTTGTTCTGGTCAGTATCCTTAATTTTTGAATAACGATGTCTTGAATCATGGAGGATATAAGAATGGAACTATATATTCTCCAGCAATAAGTCCAATGATTGTTCTAGTACAGGTGGCCTTCATTATTACGCTTCTGGCTCTCCATTTCTTATGTTCCAATGGTAGGCTAAGTCTTGCAGTTGTCTATGTGTATGTTAGTGTCAATTCAGTCCGACAGTGTTGCCAATTTAAGTTGGTAGATAGAGTCTGGGTTACCCCACAGCAGTACTTTCGGTGAAGAAGCAGTAAATTGGTTTTTAATAAAATTATTTTCTTCTATATTTTAATTTTGTCATTTACTATTGTCATAATGTTATTGTAATAGTTCTTTATTTACCACAAATTTTTACAGTCTACGTTATATATTTTCCTTCACTGGTGCCTTATCATGATCTATCATTTTTTACATCAACAAGGATATACCTGATATAAATACATGCATCTGTGAAGTGGGTTATAGAAGGTATTCCAGTGAAAGACGTAAATCAAGATTTTGGATGTGGATAAGCTCCAGGAGACAAACACCAAACCTTCTAAAGGTATGGTGATATAATTCTTGGGTAAATTTTAGAGTAGTACACACCATGGTGGCAACATGTAGGTGTAGATTGTTGTACTGGAAGAAATCAAATTTTGCCTAATGTTGACAGTAATGCCGACGTCTTGTAGAGAAAAACAAATATACAACAGGATTCCGTTTGGCTAACAAGTGTTGAAATGAGATTCAAATTGTGAAAAAGCACATTTTATGGGTTCGACAACATTGTTGATTTTCCTGTTTTTATTGGTCTGCGAGCTAATAGAAAATGTAACGGTTAAGCACACCAACGAAACCGATAATGTTAAATGATAACGATCGAAGCCCAAAAATGTTTTCTCTGTTACCTATGTTTCTAAAAGAGAATTTGACTGTTCTCGCACCGACACGATTTGTATTATTTCAAATAACGCCAACTTATTCTAGAAACATGCAGTAGCGAGATACGATTAGATTGATAAGACTTGAGTACTAACTGCATGATAACGGCTTTGAACATTCTGAGTTTTGAGTTAATCACTTAAGAATGTCACAGGACGACACGATAAGATAAAACAACAATGCGACTTTAGTTTTCGGGCGGTGAAACTTCACCGTTGAAGTATTCCTAACATTTTTGCATAGTTGCTTAGTGTGTTGAATGAAATGAATGGACTTCCAGCGTTGACAGGAAAATATAACCAAATTGAACTGTCCCTGTCATCTTCGAAAATGGTGAAAGGAAATGTCATGTTGCGAATCGCTTACGGATCTGTTGCCAGTGCTCTCAGTCTTGATGTTAACCACGTGGTCGTATTACACGTACGTGATTGAACTGTGCATCCACATAATCAAAGAAGAAAGCGTGACGAAGGAGTCGTTCTACCTCATCGTTTACCACATGCTCCTCTTCATGTACCTATGGACGTACTTCAAAGTGATGTTCTCGGACATAGCTGTGGTGCCCAACGAGTTTAAGGTTTCTCGCGAACTGTATAAAGCGATAAAGGAAGCAGACACAGATGAAGAGAAAAATATTCTTCTGGAAGACTTTTGCCAACAGCGCGATTTGGCGGTCGTCACGAGAACTGAAGAAGGATACATCAGGTGACGGCGCGAAACGCCACAGTGTGCGGTGCTGACCTAACGCTTCTTGCAGGTTCTGCAACAAATGTAAGGTGATAAAGCCCGACCGGGCCCATCACTGCTCAGTGTGCGGCACGTGCATCCTAAAGATGGACCACCACTGCCCCTGGGTGAACAACTGCATCGGATTCTCCAACTACAAGTTCTTCGTGCAGTTTTTATGCTACGCCGCGGTGTATTGCATCTTCTTCGCGGCAACCACCCTGGAATATTTTATCAAATATTGGGCGCAGCCTACCAAAAAGTATTCGCAGCTCCACGTGGTGGTTGGGTAGGTCAAAATGTTCTGTTTCTACCCCCTTCCCCTTTCTTCATTAGTTTTTGTTTCAGATTTATAGCTACTTGCGCTCTGGCTATAGTGCTGTTCAGTTTTTCCTGTTACCACCTGTCGCTGATTGCCCGGAACGAAACCACACTTGAAGTAATGAAGGAGCCCACGTTCTACGACCACAATGGAAATTTGACGTTCGACATAGGGGTGTGTGAGAATTATGAAGAGATCTTCGGCGACAACTGTTGCTTGTGGTTGATTCCAGTACAAGGCGAGTGTGGCGACGGCGTGCGATTTCCTATAAGATACATGTCGTAGCGACCCGAAATGTAATTAGGCTGCAATATTTATTTCAATCGAAATGCAAAAGTCGATCTCAAGATTTATTTATGTGTAGATATAGTCATTTTAAAGAAAGACTTTGTCGGGAAGGAGTGATTAATAATAAAAATTTATTTTTACCAACTACTTGTTAACTAGGAGAGGTGGGTGGAGCTTTGTGGAAGGTAGGCGGATCCTATAAAAGAGGTGGATCCTATGCGCTGTTGTTACGAAGAAACTTTACTTTGTTTTTGAATTTTTCTAAATTATTTATACTTTAATGGTTATCTTAATGATTAGTGCAGTTTTGAGGATCTTTTACCTGAGTTTTCGTCAACTTAATTCAAAATTGTGCTCTTAATGTGCGCCCATTTCAATCTTGCAATAAGTTGTCCACCAAATGCTTTGCGATTCTTGATTATTAATGAAATATAGGATGGCGGTCTTGATGTTATTTTTTTAATCCCCCTTTGTGTGTTTGTTCTTTTTCTTTGTGTGACCTTAAATTACAAACTTATTTGATGGAACGACAATGTTTATTGATTCAGAGTGATCATATTAGTCATGATTTGTTGATCTGTTCCGATCCCTCTTTGTTTCTTCAAATGCTGGGTTACCGAAGAATTCAGCAATTTCCTTGATGTTATTGCTTTAAAGGCCGGACAAAGTTCTTCCTCGCTTATTTAAGCCATTATTATCAAGTATCATAAAACAACTAGCTGTTAAATTCAAGTGTTTCACAAAGGGAAAAATTGCTAAAGGGGAAATAGAGGAAAACATTGCACCAAGACTTTTGGTCCACTCTGTGACCCATCACAAGCAATATCTAATACATATTTACTTTGTGTTTCTTCTTTTTCTGTCACCCTTTCTTTGTATCCTTTGGTGTGGGATTTGGGTTAGGTTCATTTTATCCATCCATCCATTTTTCCAATGCTTTCTATTTAATGCCATTTTCTCCATCCTTTCTAACGTTCTGACCATTTTCTTTGCCATTATTTGTTGTAACCACGTTTGTATTAGTCTTCCTCTTCTTCTTTTCTCGTACTACTTTGTTTCATAAATTCATATTTCCAAGACAACGTATTTTTAAAATGAAAATCTTTTGATACTTCTAAAGGGGAACTTTTATATTTTGGTCTTTTCATAAATGTTAAATGGATTCTGGTCTGATTAAGCCCTACATTGATTTTTGCCGTATGTGAAGAAGTTTTTCTTGAGTTTAATTTACCCTTTTTTTTGTTAATAGATGTTAAGATGATTGCTTTTATGGAACATACCAGAGTTCTTTTTGCCACCAAAGTATCTTAAACGATAATTCTATTAAGAGGTTCAAATATTCTCACTAGGTGTGTTAGAGGTTAAATCAATTCGTATATGATCATACATTGAATAATATCTTTCACTATTTTTCAGACTCTAATCTTGACGATAATATGTTACGGTATATTTCATATTACGCTGAACTGTCACCGCACTATTGTACTTTCAATTAATTCTCTTTACATTTTTTGAATGCCCTATTTGGTTGGTGTCGTCTTCTTTTTAGTATGCTGTTTTGACTCAGCCTTGCTTTGGAAATGGCCAGTATGCCTATAGTTTCTATGATGATATTCATGGTCTTGCACAAGATGTTGATCACTCTGAACGTCTCTTTTAAGAAATCCAAATTAGCCATTATTACTGTTTATTGTGTCATCTTCTCTTGAGTTATCGCTTAAAGATTTTTTACAAGACCACAGTACTGGTTTCACGTTGTTAGAAACATTGCTGGTTTTTGATACAGTCGTTAAAGACTTGAAGCTTTTGAGCTTTGCGATTTTTTCTAATGACACTTTCACTGGAATTTCCGCCATTCTAATCACAATCAAAGCAGTGGCTTTTTCTCTGTTTGTACTTCATTTTCACTCGAGAAATCTTTTATCTTGTACCCTTATAGAATAAATCTATTCTGTGGTTTTCTAATATTTAGATGGTTTTTGTTAGATATCATTGAGGCCAAAGATCTGAAATCGGGAAACTGTAATTTCATTTTTTCATTTCTAAATTAAAGATCAAGTCTTTGGATGTGGTTGTGGTGTGTTCATTGGAGTTTTAATCAAAATTCATTGTAGAGTATTGGAGTTGGTTCAATTGACAGATTTAGATCAAAGGGAACTTTGAATCTACGAGAAGTTAAGAAAGTGCACATCAAGGAATGAGTTTTGTTTTGCTTTTTAGTTTGATATAAACGAGGTAAGGTTATAAAGTGCAACTATTAACGTTGAAATCTTACTGTCTCTTTTAATGATAATACACTACTTGAAAGTAGCAAATAGACCTGTCTTCTTTATATATTTTTTCTATAGCGCGTGTTACCCGGTTGTTTGTGTTCGGTTATAAGCGGCATACCATAGTGTCGTCAGCGCCTCCTATAGGATTTTAATTACATGATAAAAAATTTAAAAAAATCTAATTCACTCTACCAAAGCTAAGTTTGGGTATATACTTTTTTACTGTCGGTAAAGATTGAAAGAAAATCTAAGAAGGTTTCGAGTGTTCTACAAAAGCTATTGATTGCCTCAATTACTTCTGGTGTAAGGTGTGAATAGGTTAGAACTTTAAATTATCATTGATTGTATGTTACTGAAAATCAAAGTTGTGTGACATTTGTATTTTTGTTTGATAAATCATCATGGACAGATACATATGAGGAGGTACTGTGGTTTTCTTTGTTGTTAAATTGACAAACCAACCGATTTTCTTTTGTATTATGCCGACGATGTCTACAACAAGGAAGAATGTTATATCGAAATATGACAGTTAACTCCAATTTCAAATTCAAATGGTCGTTACGATTAAACTACTGCTTCATGATATTGAGTCTTTTTTTTAAACACCAAGAGCACAAATGTGTCTAACAAAACGTAAAAGTTCTCCAATGGCACTTTTAATGGCCATGAAGTGAATGTTTCTGTTCTTTTAAGGATGGATTTGAATTACTCTTTACCTATTTCTTAATATATTGTTGTCGATAGTGATAAGAACATTTTTCAGTTGAACAACATTCAATATTTAATCATTTTTCTCATTTCCAGAATAAATCACTTTAGTGTTCAATGGTTAGTCATCAAATTCACTTGGAGCTATAACACAATTTGCTTTCACCAACAATATATAAACGGGAATGAGTACTGCGGGTAAATTCGGTTTTAGTTATTTACATAAGTAGTGTGTAAACTATTTATAATGCTTTCTGACTCAATCAAGAATGACATTAGAATTTCCTTCTTAGGTGCTCTCAGTTTAAGAATGGTTGTTAAGGGTACTTTCTAAGAAGCCAAGGGCAATATATATTTTCATTTGATTCTTCTCTTGGCCACCTCGTTGGTCATTACGCATTAATTGGCTTTCTTCAACTCAAAATCAATTTATCTATTGTCATTTGCTTTTTTGAACTCATCTCTTAAATCTCTTAAATCTTTGGGTTGTCTTAATGTAGAAGTTGGTCGTCAGACTTGTTAATTTAAGGTAGACGCTTTGTGCTTATGTACATTTATTTTTTTCATCATGATGACTGATGGTAATTTCCTATGAACCGAAGTGATCACCTCTGATGTATGTAAACAGTGGTCTTTCTCCGTTCTTATTTTTCGGGAACTTTTTTTGCGTATTTTCACTTGAGTATTCAAGAATACGACATTTCCTCCGAAATCATTGAAAACTTTTTCTTGGGAGTGGCACCAGCAAGAGTGTGGGGGTCTAAGCTTAATAACCCGAACCCCCCAGTTCTCAATGTGTGTGCTGATGAGGGGAAGCGTGTTTATTAGCGACTAACCTCGGAGAACTGGGCGCGTCACATAAATGTCTTTCGCTCTTGGTGTAGTGAGTTACTTTCTTTCCATATTCTTACCCATATTCGTGGATTTAGATGGAAGACGGCAAACAAGATTAACAAATTTGTGCAAGTTTTGGGAAACATTCAAAATCGAGAGGCTCCTTACCAAACTTGAAACTTGAAACTAGATTTAAAAGCTGAAGTGGCAGGCACTCCTAAGATATAATTGTAGATCAGAAAAAGATCTGGAAGACCGGTAAAGTGGACCAGAGTAAATCCCCATTAAAACGGGGAAATAAAAGAAAAGAGGACACAAAAACCTCGCTTAAGACTTTTTTACATCTCCCTATCTAAGAACCTAAGAGCCAACAGTAGACTGGGTTTCACAGTAAAGCTGAAAAAATTCTGAACATAACGGTGATAGACAGACACCAGTAGAGATGGTTTAAAACAAATTAATGGAGGCGTTGGGCAAAATTCCTTTGGGATTTAGGAATCCTCTGCAGTTTGAAAACACAAGGGGAACGGAGGCAATTTTATACATTGCGTACCAATGAGCACACTAAGCGATGGTTGAGACATATGGTGGACAGCCCAAAAGATTTCTGGGAAGGAGCAAATTTAATTGTAGTTGAATCAAAAGACCTTATTAGAAGAAGAAGAACCAGGAACAAAAGTAAGAAGATATTTTGGCCTATTCAATTAATGGAGCATCTTACAGGTTTCTTGGACAGGCTAAACTCAAAATTTATTACGAACTTTTAAATTACTTCAGAGTGGTTAAAACACAAAGAATAGAGACGGTACAAGCGAACCCCCCTTCCCACAGTATGGCAAATTGGATGGTCTATGTAAGTTGATTGAGCACTGTGATAGAAAACAGTGAGCGGAGAATTAACAGGCATATTAGTTATGAGGCATCGGTAAACAAATCTATACCAAAACCAGTTTTTCCCTCTCCTATGAACCTTATCAAAGATGGTTTAACAAGAGTTCTCTCCATTAAAGGATTTTCACTTCTAGGCTACGCGGATGACTTAAGACATCTTTAGAGAGAGAACTCTAAATGTGACAACTAGACGGACTTAAGGAGAAAGCTGTATGATTTCTTAGTACATAAACTACAATTTTTTTTCACAATGTTCTATTAGATACAGAGCATACGAGGTAGTTGAGTAGCATAGATTATATAACTTTAAAACAAATGTTAGCACTCTCTTCCAGGTGATAATATGAAATTAATAAGACTGGCACAAATCCATGTTGTAGTTACTCCTTAACAGTCTGATCTGATACATAGGCGGCACAAAATTTGCGACAGGTGCCGGATCAAGACCAAAAAAGAACGGTTGCCTTTTCTTTGGGGAAATGTTTGCCATGTTACAGTGTACATATGGGAGTATGGTACAAGAGTTTACCGAAATAACGTATTTATATTTCATTCGACGGACAGGCAGCTTCCAAAGCATTTTTTTTTTTATCTCAAAACCATATTTCTATTGGTTTGAAAATGTTACAAAGAGCTCAATGATATGGCAAAGTAGAACAAGGTGAAAATGCTTTGGCTCCGGGTTGTCGCGGAATCGAAAGCAACGAAAAAGTTGATGAACTGGCAAGACAAGGATCTGCTAACAATTATTACAGAGCAGATCTTGTTGAGGATGCTAAGAAGCACAGTTTGTCGATACAATGAGGACTGGTTCTATACTCTGTACAAAGCTTACTGGATTAATGCGTTTATAAACGAACTTAGCAAGAAGAAGGCAGCAGAACTATTTTCCTTAAGTGCAAAGCGGCTTAGAGTTAACATGGGGACTTTTAACAGGGCATACAACTGTTAAAGAATATAATGGTAACCTAAACTGTAGACATTGCAGTAAGTAACCGAAAACAGTTATGCATATTTTGGGCAACTTTGGAAACGACGTCACATCTATCCTTTCAAGTAGTATCTGAGTTTGCAGAAAAGTTTGTGAGTTTGGGTCCACAAATAGCTAAACAGCTTGTGAAGTGGAGATGGTTTAGAAATTTGCTGGAGGTCTTAAACAAACTTCTGTGCAGTTTCTATAGGTTGTCAAAATTGTTATATTGACATCCTATCTAATCTGAAGTTTTTCCTGGAAACTGCGCCAAATTTCTTCTGTGGTTCTGTCAAGTAAGGGTTACTTGATGGTTATAATACTCAAATTAATTTTTTCATTGCCTCTTGTATAGATTGATAAATTGTTTTAGACATTAGTTATACTGACTTCCTCCACATTTGTATTTGTTTGTTTAACAAGTTTTGACTTTGTGTCTTTTATGAGCAGGAAAGGTGTCGCTAGAGTTGATGATCTGGCCGACACATTTGTTGGGACTTTGCTTATCATGGCTGCTAAAATATTTTTGCTCTAGCAGCACATTCGTTAATGTAGCTCTTCAACCTGTCATCTTTAGCTGTACGTTCATCTGGAACTATCTGCTTTCCTTTTTTGTCTTGCGTTTGGAACAATTGAGGCAGGCTCCTCTTTAGCTGAAAGCAGTTTTTTTTTTATACTTTAGTTTAGCCAACAGTGGTTTTGCTTAATTGCCTGACTTTGGTGCGACGGAGCATGCTAACGGCACAACTTTTGACTTTGATGTTCAATATTTCTATGGAATTGCCTCTAACTACTTTTGTGCCACACGGCATACAGATTTGTCTCATCTTTTCTTCCTGTTTTTCTTTCCTGCTATTTCAACATAACAAAATCAACATACTTTTCCTTTGTTGATACTTGTTGGTCTTTAAAGATTCTCGATTTTCTTGATCTCCTACTATAGACATTCTAAAGAAAAGTTCCTTAGGGTGCTAACATTCGCAAAAGTTAAAGGTTGTAGATTGGGCCTCGTACTCTTTTGATTCCGCTAATAAAGGATTAGTATGTGTGGAGGGGAGGAGGGAGAAAGAGAGAAAGAGAGAGAGAAAGGGGGGGGTGGAGAGAGAGAGAGAAAGAGGCCATAGATCTTTTGTTATAATTTTGAGGAACCAACTGGAGTACTCTTTAATACTTCTGATAATGTATTAAACCAGAAACAAGGTTACAAAGAGCTATGATGGTTGACACCCTTGTTGGTCTTTAAAGATTCTCGACTTTTTTGTTCTCATTTTCCATAAGACAAGAGTTTTTTAGACTAGAGATATCCACAAAAATTAATGGACGATCCAGAACTTTCGAGCTGAAAGTTACAGACTGGGTTTCGTGCTCTTTTGATTCCACTAATAAAGGATAAATATGGAGGAGAGAGAGAGAGAGAGAGAGAGGCACTACAGTTCTTTTTGTTATAATTTTCACAAAACAAATGAATTACTCCTTAATAATTTCGACGATGTCTTAAACTAGTATATTATAACAAGCTATGATGGTTAATTCCCATTTTTTTGGTGGAATAACGGCGAAAATTCTATTTTGAATTTTTGTAAAAAAATTCCATAACTTAAATTACAACTAAAACTCTTTTTTCTGCCCTACTCACTAAATTCTCTTCTTAATGTAATTGAAAAAGTTGGTTCTGTCAATACTCTCTTATTAAACTTTGGCAGAATTGTGTTACGAGAGAAAAATTATAGAAACAGCTGCAAGCTATTGCCAAGAAATGAAATTATCCTCTAAAAGTAAGATAGAAACGTCCGATGGAGCTAACTTTTATTCTCACTTCTTTATGATCAAAATGGCGATTGAAAATTTTGACTTAAAGGTAAAACCCATTTTTACGGATATTGACTTCAAACTCAGACCAAAATGTAGACTTGATAAAGAGTTTTAAGTTTAGGGAAATCTATGGTCTGTCGTTACCCTCAGAATTGGAGGTAAATTTGGAAAAACGAGCAAAATTTCGTTTTTCTTGGACAGGTCTTTCGAACTAAGAGAGATAGAATAATGAAATTTTGGTTGAATTATTATTGGTATAGGGTGTTATTTCCTAAAGCAAGATTTGAGTAGGACCTATCTACAGGGTGTTCACAAAATGCTTACATCTTGAATTGCGTTAGATAGAAAGATAAACTCACCTCCACGTCGAATCTCGTCCTAATTGCAGTATGTATGAGTTTTATACAACTGTATGTACATTATGCGTCCAAAGATTAATAAAGCAAATCCTATTTTATACAATAAATTATATTTTTCGAGCCGCAATAGATAAAGCGTTGTGACTTTTACTAGTTCTTAGTCTATGTAGAACGTATCCAAAGTTTGTTTCTGTAATTTATAGTGTTTACAAAATTTATATGCATGGTTGTTAATATATAGTGCAATTAAATGTTTTTAACATTTAAATTTGAAACATAATTTGAAGAATATTGTGCGGTTCGTTACATTTGTAAACATGATCGACCAGCAGAACTCACAATTCGTTATTCAGGGTAAAAACTTGAAGCCGATGGCTCAATTGATAATCAACGCATCCCAGAAATAGTAAAAAGTGTAAAGCATGTTTTGGTAAGGAAATTTATCGACTCCATGATGTCCTAAAAATTCAGGAATCTCCAAATTTCAGCGTGGTGACTTAGGCGTAAATGTTCAGGTTTTTATCTTTTGAAATTGAAAAATGCTGTCCATTGAGAGATTTGCTAATTGGGATCTAAAGCAGATCAAAATTGGTCCAGTTTTACCAAAGGAGTCGTTGCCATGATGAAGCTCAGTTTTGGATGGATGACTGTCAGTAACCAGAATTAAACCATTTGGGCCGATCTTTATTCAATGGTGGAGCGGCTATTACACCTACAAGAGGCTACTTTATGACATGTTTTCTTGTTGGCGGAGCCATTGCCCCTTATTTTTTTGAAATGAAGAAAGTTTTAGAAAATGTTCTCTTTTCATGGGTGAATTGCTTGGATTTGTTTGATAATGAGATGTGGTTTCAACGAGATGGTGCTACTTGTTGGAATTACTGCTTTATTGGTTTTCCAACAATTAATTAATGAAGATCTCAAAGCAAACTCCAGTCGTGCTGTTGCGAGATGCGACCTAATTTCTGTTTTGGGTTTGTCGTATTTAAACCTCAAAAAAAAAAAATAACGAATACTATGTTATCCTTGTAATATTTATTTTAATTTAAAAATATACCAATATTATTGGAAAACATGTTACCATATGTACATTTTCACTTTTAATTGAATGGCTTGGTTGATGGCTGAAAGTCAATGGGTAAAACTCGAGTGTCCTCAGCTGACGCAGTTATTAGTTTATAAAAAGTGGGTAACATTATATAAAGATGGTTTTTGACTAGTGAGCGCTTCTCAGGTGGTGGAATTGAGACAAATTGCAGTATCGTATAGTAATTCAATATCGTGAGGGCCAAGAGCGACTCCTTGGCCTTCCCCAAGATACGGCTCTGTTGATAAGTCACGTACGTTTGCAAGAAGCGCAGTTATTGTTTTATATGCGCCGCTGTCAATAATGCAATTGCTTTATCTTCGCAAACCCACCGTGATATTAAAATTATGAAGCAGCATGAAGCGAGAGCAGCCCGTCATAATACATCAACGTCTCACCATGTCGACAATCGTCGCACTTCTTCTCTGCGCCTTTCCAGTCGTTTGGGCGGAAGGCAATTACTTCTGCGACTTTGGGTGCGGCTCGAAGCACACGGTCTGCATGAGGAAGGTGAGTGGCGATTAGATGGATTCATGAAGCTAGGGGTGCGATTTTTTAGAACTGCTCGGTTGGTGAGGCGTGCGGCCCTAACTCGAGAGCCTTGCCGCTCGATGATGGGGACCGGCGGTACGTTCTGGATCTTCACAACGAGTTCCGCAATATGATTGCGCTGGGGCGGAACACCACCGGTGGGAACGGCGAGGCGGCCAACATGCAGGCTTTGGTAAGGAACGAGAAAGTTGATTTTACCACGGTCTAAGAGAAGGTTTGCGACAGAGTTACGACAAGGAGCTGGAGTATGTAGCGCAGTGCTGGTCCAACGCGTGCAAGGAAAATGGCAAATTTCATGACGCCTGCCGCAGCACAAGTACGTAATCTTATAAAGTAATTCATTTTAATAATTTAATGCTCTGGTAGGTAGTAAATTTAATATGTTTTGATAAGAGACTCATAAATGTTTCAGCAAGACAATTTATGTAAGTATGTATTAAAGGAACAGTAGCTGAAAAATCTGTTGGTATATATGATAAGACCAACCCACTCTGCGCACTACACGGTGCAATAGCCCGCAAGGACCTTGGACCTCCTCTTTTGGGTTTTCTTGACTTTCCGTTTGGTGGTTTGCGATAGTTACTCGCGTCCCAACTCTCCAAGGACCTATACTGTCCTGGGGAATCGTTTTTTTGCCATCTTCTTACTCTTCCTCTAGAGACTTGGTTTTCTATATAATTTTGTTCCATTTCCTACGGTTCCTTGTCTTTTTTTCCATCTTGTGACGCCCAGCCTTTTTAAATCGTCCTGTACATCCTCTATTCATCTAAGTCTTGGTTGTCTTTTGCTTCTTTTACATTCTGGGTTTTGATTTAAGATTTTTGTAACTCCTCTGGAGGGCTCCATCCATTCAACTTGTTCAAGCCGGCATTTTGGTTTGCTTCTAATTTTAGCAAAAATAATTACTTCTCCATATCTTGTTTTTGGTTATCGGTTCGTTATATACTCCAAAGGTCCGTTTTTAATTTGCCAGATCGTAGATTTTTCTTTCTTACATATCTAGCTTACTCGCCTCTTTTTTTATCAGACTTATGACTGTCTTATGCACCCTCATGTTACTCTTCACCGATAGTACTTTGGATGTTGGAGAGGCAACCGTGTAAATAGCCGCTCTCGTGGTGCGGTGTGGAAACGTAGTACGGCCCGTTTGGAACGTCAACCGAGAAGGCCCAAATCGTCCCTTAAACGGCCGTCGCGTAAGCGGATGGGGGCGGCTACCGATATCAACCAACGAATATTGCCAAATCGCTCACCTGAATCGGCTTCGGCTTCGGCTTCGTCGGCGATTCCAAGGTGGCCACCTCTGCGCTGCGGATCTGGTATCTGCGGGGGGTTAAGACGCGACCGAATTGGCCGCGCCGCGGGGTGCGAACGTTTCTTGCGGGTGAAGACACGACCGAACTGGTCGCGCTGCGGATCGCGAGTGTTTCCAGGCTTCGCGCCTGGCTTGGCGGCAGGTCTTTTCGGGCAATTTTCATTCGACAGCACCTTTCATATCAAAAGGTGACGCCGACGGCGTATGCAGACTTGTCGGCTGAGCAAAAGCCCAGATGCCGTTTGTGTGCGATGGCAAAACGTAGCAGATATCAAAGGCCCGCATGCCGCCGCGATATAAAGCGGTTCAAGGGCGAAAAGGCCGCCACACCAGATGTCATAACACTTTTTAGCCCGCAGTAGCACTTATATCTCGCTAATATTTGCGCGTTACCCTCCTCTCCTATTTTATTCTCATTAAAGTTGCTGTTTTTTTCTACTTTTTATGATTTAATGTTATATCAGTAACGCTATTATATACATATATCTTTCTTGCCGTTATCATATAAGAAGATGCCGCTTCTTCTGTGTACGACCTTACTTTTTTTAGACCTCATGGTGACCTGCTTATGATATCTGTAATATTTGTTGTTTAGCGTGCCTCCAGAATTTATAGGCAGTCCTATTATCACTTCTTCTAAGACAAAACTGAATAGTTTGGTTGTCATGGTATCTCTTTGCCTTAATCTGCTGTAGATCCCAAAATCTTTTGAGAACTGGCTTTTAATTCTCACTTTTGCTCTAGTGCCTGTTAGCCACATTTTTACCAATCTTTTGTCTATGAAATTAACAAAATTAAAATTGAGACACTCAACATAAATAATTTAGATTCAAAGAAATAGGAAATTAAAATAAAATAAGACCAATTGGACGATAAGTAGATAATTACCAAAGAAATTGTGAAAAATCTATTGTGTCTTTAGATATATCCTTGGACTATTTTTAACATTTACTCTAAAGAATATTTTTAGGGCAAATTTAAGGAGCGGAGTTTAGTAGTTCGACTATTAGGGAGGGCGGAGCCTAAAACCCCTATCAGACGATTTTGAACCGTCTTTTAGTTTTCTACAATTGCTGATGGTTGTGTTGTACGTATATCCATGATGCTTTTTAAGTAACGCTTACTGTCATGGTTGTCGAGCCAATCAACGTTTGTTTGTATTTTTCAGTTTTCAATTATTGCTATCTCGTAGTTGGCTGTACCTGATGTATGATAGAATTTTACACATAATGCACACCGTAGCGTTAAACGACAAATATTTTGAAGACGAAGAAATCAAAACACCGTAATCAAACCTAGCAAATGCTGCCTACGCCTTTCTCTCTCCATCCTTTATTTCACGGCAATCTCTGGTAATCAATTAAAGTAACATTATGCGATTGCAAAAGTTCAATACCTTTATGGTACAATCTTTTTGAATTATATTTGTTTAGTGTTCTTTAATTGATGTTTAGTTAAAAGTATAAATAGCCGGATGAAGTGTTACTGGGTAGATTTTGTTTGATAAAAAAAGTAAATCTGTTGTAGATGCTTCCATGGGGATTGGAAATTAAATTCTAAGCATCTTGTTGTTTTGTTTTAGTCCTTCCACCCAGTTCCAATGGCTTAGGTGAAATTTACGTATATAATCATTTAGTCAACTGCAAACTAGAGTTTCGACTATTCCAAACACTGGTTTAGACTTAGTAAAAATAGTTGATGGTTCCATTGTTGCTAGTACATCAGCTCTTTGATTTGCTAGTATATCATTCTGAACCGGTATTCACATAAGAGTAAGTCTATTGTGGTTTGCAAGGGTTATAAGGTTTTGCAGGCATTCTCAAGTTTAGAATTGATATGATGATTGGCTAGGGCTTTTAGTGCAGCTTGAATATTAGGACAAGGATGTTTTTGCCATGACAGATCCTATTTACACTACAGCACATAGATTAAACTGACGAGGTTTCTAAAAAATTCCAACTCTAGTGCCATTGTCGGTTTTGGATTCGCCTGTGTACCAGATTATTTTTTTCCACCCAACAGTGTCTACGTAAACGTCTTTCTCTAGTCAATCTGGATTTTAAAAGATTTATTACAATTTGTAAATTATAAATTCAAGACAAAATTACAGAACAATTACCTAGGACTTGATATAATCAGTTATGGGAACCTCAAACAGCAAGTAATGTCATAAGTTGTAAAGGCAGCTAAGACGTATTAAATATCATAATATGGCATAACAAATATATAAATACAAGGTCAAAAGTCAGATTTACAAGTTTACGATCGACCAATATTAACATATGGCTCAGAAACAAAAACCAAACAGATGATAGAAACAGCCGAGATGAAGATTCTAAGAAAGATAGTAAGAAAAACACGAAGAGATAGAATGAGAAGCGAGGAGATAAGGAACCATATTCAAAGAACGAATGGAGACCAATTAGTCCGGATAGTCAGAGATAAATTACCGGTAGCAAAACGACCACCTGGAAGATCAGCAAGAAGGTACAAAGTCACTATAATATTGGAGAAGAAGATGAGCAATCCTATAATGAAGAAGGAAGAAGAAGACAACTTGTTCTAGCTGGTATTGTGCCACTGTTTATTTCCGGTAGTCAATTTGTGACAATTCTTGTTATCCCAGTATGATCAAGAATTCCATTACACGTTAGCCTATAGAAGGCTATTTTGTCTTTGCTCTGACTAAAACATCTAGAGAAGGTAAACCTAGTAGGACCTCCATTGCTGCGATTGTGGTACTTCTTATTGCCCCTATAATATATAGGGCTCCACCTTGGTTTGTCCATTTTATACGTTAAGCCACAGTACTAACGATCCATAAGTAACCACAGCATACTAGTAGCCTTCATGTTTTACTTGGTGCTTGCTTTGCATCTAGAAGTGTTGGTTTTCCTTTGTTTATAACTTTTTGCATGCGTGTCACAATCCGGTAAGACTGGTTGAAGTCTAGTTTTGTAGAATTGCTCAAAATACCAATAAGATAAGAGTAAAGATCATAGAATGATCAGCTCAATGAGACAGATCCTAGAATTATTTCTGAAAATGATACCAGAATGTATCGTAAACGTGAACAAAGTATCAACAGTTTACAATTTCTAGAATAATATTCAAAAATGCCTTTGATGAACTTTATGAACTAGATGGCATTGTAGTTAATAACTTAAGATATGTCGATGACACTATACTATTGACTAGGTATTTGAGAGGAAATACAAAATCTCTTAACAATTGAGCAACACAGCATATTCATAGGATTGCCATTAAATACGGAAAAAACAAGTGGTTGGCGGTAAATAAGAAGAAGATGCTTTGAAAACTGGAAAGGTTACTATTGTAATGCTGGACCAATGATAAATGGGACCCAGCACAGAAAAGCCAAAGCAAAATAGAAGCGAGAAATATATTTCAAAAAACGAGAAAAGTACTAACATGCCAATCGTTTATCGTTATGTATTCAGTACACTTCTGTTCTGAGGTTTGGATCCTTACGAGGCTCGAAGCGTTTAAGATGTAGACCTACAGAAGGTAAAAATACCATAGAAAGTCAGGAAAACCAATGAAGAAATATTACATCGTCTCCATAAACGGATAAAAACTTAAATACTATCAAACGACATAAAAAGCAATATTTTGTCATGCGGAATAGCAAATATAAATTGTTAAATTAATAATTTAGATAAAAATAAAAGGGAATCGCAGCCCAGATCGTTGTAGAACATCGTGGATGAAAAGCAGTGGATAAAATGTAAATCATGCTATTGATCGTTGACATTCTGGGAGAAAAAGGCACTGAAGAAGAAGAAGTACTTAACTTCTTGGATTATTTGTAGATGTGTATTGAAAAGCCATGGTATATCTTTCTTCTTATGCAATTTTTTTAGGATTTACAATTGAGATTTTCACATCATCTCTCTACAATGTTTAAAAAATTCTGCATAAGTTCTGAAAAATACTGGTAAGTTTCCTGCCTATTTAGTTAAACGAGGAGCTTGTCCACTACCAGTATCTCTTTGTTGTTCAAGATATTACTTATCTACCTGCAGATGGTATCTTCTATAACGCGACTTCTTACCGTGTCTACCATTGACTTGTGGGAGGTGTGATCAAAAACAGTCAATGCTATTTCGTGCAATTTATAAAATTTTTATTTTCCCTCACCAACTGGTAAAAAAACAGTCTTAGATGACTTTCCTAATGAATTATTGATAAGTCATATGTACCTCAACACCTTAAGGTAGAAGAGGAAAGGATTATGTCATGTTATAAGTCATATATCTTTGCTTGGGAGAAATTTCTTCCAGGTTTAGTAATAAAAACTGTTCAGGGTCACCCTCAAATAGAGGAAATATGTCTTGTTGCTAGGCTTGTCCCCAGAAGGCTTCAAAGTTTTAGTATAATGATGGTTTTTCTTTGCTGTTACAACTCAGCACCGTTAGAGCCAAGTGTTCGATACTACTGTAATTGAATTATGTTATTTAAAATTGGTCAGTATTTTTTGGTTTTCTTTATAATGTATGAGATTAGGCAGACATTCTGTATATGAGTCTAGAAAGTCTACTCGAACATTTAAGGTTTTCTTGCTTGTCCCAGTGTAGTTTCTGCATGACTTTGTTGTTCTAGAAGATTCCTCAAAGTTGTTGGTTAAATCTTCTGGAATAATTTTTGAATGGAACAATTAGACATACATATATAAACATTACTGTCCTGCTATTTCATTAGGTATGGCGACAAAAATTATGATATTCTTCCTGGTAATTCAACTTCAACTAAACTTCGGTTCTGCCCCTTGCTAGGTTTATAAATATTAAGGAGTTTTACATTTTTGTGTTTTACCGCAGAAGAGCAATTTCGGTAAGATAAAGAACCTTTTTCAAGTCTTGGTTTTGATTTATCCGACTGTGACTCGCGTTTAGCTAAGGAAGTGAAAACGCATTTTTTGTTTATCATTCTCATGGCTGACTTTCACAATCTATATTAGACAGATCAAGTCATTTATTTTTATCATACTTTCTAACAAATATTTTAAAGGAAATGGTATAGTAGTTTACCTTTAGTAGTACATGTAACGTTTCTGCTCTCCGGAGTGGTAAATATCACGCGTTATTTGTTTTACTTACAGGCAGCCAAACCTACTATTTCTGTATACAGCGCATATAGTTAATAAAGTAAAATTATACTGTATTTATCTGTAACAATATGTTGCACTAGCACAGAACGTTTCGCTTCCGGCACTTAACTTCCCCGCGTCGGTTTATTTCGGGCCTACGAGAAACGCCTTGAAACGTCTGGAATGTTCACATTGTTCAAGTCCTCGCACGTGCACAAGCGGCATGGCTCGATTTATGTTCAGCACTTGACGGGGCGCAACAAAAATCTGCGGTCGCGGATATTTACGCGACAGTGAGCCTAAGGTGGTGTTCAAAATTTTGCTACATGCTTTTTTACCAATTCTGTTTCTTTAAAGATGTAAAAAATTCCTACTAACAAAGTTGAAGAAGTTGTTTAATACCTATAAAATAATTTCAATATTAAGAGGTTTATAATAATGACTAGACAAACGGCGTAGTATTCGAATGCTTCGGTAATAGAGATGAGTTCTGCTCTATAAAGATTCATAAACGCATACACAACAAAAAATTGTTGAAACACTGTGATCTTTTTTTCCGTTGGGGCGCACTTACTGGCAGTGAAGTCTCAAGGGGTTATTGTATCTATTAACATGCACTTATACTAGGACATCACATACCCAAAGGTTAAGCGAGACTCGAACTGGCCTACTTCGATCGTAGAAGAGCAAATTCTTAACTGCGAGGCCACAGAAACAGCCCTAACTCTGTAATACCGCCGATCCATCCTGGCTTCAAGCGACAGAAATTTTAAACGAAGGAAACTTTTTTGCAGAACTTTTTCCATACATCCTTTTGATATGTCTCAACCTACAAAGAAATAAAAATACGGTAATGTTTTTGTTCTTGTCATTGACTTTAAACGTTTTTAATTCATATTTAAGGTTTCATATATCAAGTGTTACGCAATCATACGGGTTTTTCCTAGTAATATTTATGAAGGCAACACAAAGAATTATTAACGCACAATTACACTCTATAACTTACATTTATGTATAATACAATTTATGTTACACTAGCACTGTTCGTCTCGCTTCCGGTACTTGACTTTTTTCCCCTGGTTTGGTGCGTGGTATTTAAGCAATTCAGGACCGGTTTTAGCACTTACGGGAAGCATCCCGAAACACCTGGAAATTTTCCGCATTGTTCGAGTTCTCGCACGTCCACAAGCATCCGCCACTCGACCGTGACGGTTGGGTTCAAAAACTGCGGCCGCGGACGTTTACGCGACCTGCGCGTACGGGGGGCGTTCGGAAATTGTTACAATACTACTTGTGTTAGTAACTAATTTAATGTGAACTTTACCGACGCGGGCTGTGCGAAAAGCTTTACAAAAAGCGTCGAGGCGAAAGATAAATTTAAAGATTAATGCTGCATACTTTTCACCTAGAAAATGATTGGGGATCTCAAGTTGCTGTAGAGGTTGGCTGAGATTTTGGAAAGAAACTTACGCTGAGACCTCTTATTTACAGTGGAAACGACATTATTCAGGTTACTGCAATCAAATTTCAAGAATTGTTTGATTATTTTCATTATTGTAAATACTTATAGAAAGAGGTACTCTAAAAAATTCCGGAATTAATATCTTTATTAAAGATGCGTTTACCCAATGTATCTCCCATAACAGTTAATAACCATTATTTTTTCAACAAAAACCCACGGCTGCTAGCTTGGCATGGGTGGTATTGAATTGAGAAATATCTCTTGATGTCCCACATGGGAGTCCAAAAATTTCCAATTCCATTCTAGATATCTTGCAGCGATTTTTATCATTTCTGTAGTTTTGGTTTCTACCATTCAATCAAAGTCCTATTCAAAATTTTTTCATGTGCGTTCATTTGTAACGTTTAATTTGATTTACTAAAACCCCAAACACTTTCTGCAAAAATTCTGATATGATGTACTCGAACAAGATACAAATTCAGAAGATTTGTGATTTCTTGAGTGCCAGGTACTCTTTGCTTAGCAGATGAGTTTGGTTAAGTATCTAAGCTAAGCTTGTATTCTATTATATAATTGCTAATTGAATTGCTTTCATTATATGGACACCAAAGCAACTTTTACACTGTATAATTAACTGTATATTCATTTTATCGCGACCACAAGAATTAGTAGCACAACATAAAACTAATTGGAGTCTTGCTTGGTGGTTCTTTCAATAGACTGTTTGGAAACCATTTCAACAAGTTCTTGTTCTTTAAATAAATGCACTTGATGTGTTGATTCTCTTTAGCAACTTTCACTTTAGTTGTTTTTTTTAAATTCGGAGCAAATATGCTATATTTACTCCCTATCCAGGATTATTATTAGTTTCACACAAATGACGGTCCTTGTCGGTTTTTGATATGTGCACGAAATTTAAGATTCCGTTTCGATGTTGAAGTTTAAGAAGAAAATTCTTGTATTCTTTTGGCTGCTCTTCTGGAGATTTTTTACCAAGTTTTTACAGACTTTGGGTAACTGATTGGTATTGAAGAGTCGTTTCCTGACTAAAGGCTACGTTTGATTAGATGGCTCAACTCTCCATCAAAGAGGTATATTTACTGTACCTTTGAGCCTGTTGTATTGCTGCCAATTTCTGCGGTGACTAGAACTTTGTCTGTTATCAAGAAAGAAGAAAACTCATCGAATCTTCTCATGGTGGTCCCCTCCATGATGTTATATTCTGATAGGGTTATTAGCAAAGCTGAAGTATTGCTTCTCATCATTTTCATCACATTGACCACCTACAGAGACCAACAAGAAAAAAATTTTCCACTATATGGCCAATAAAAGTTGTTTCAATTTTTCTATGTCAAAAAACTAGACATCAAATGAACTGGAAATGTTGATTTCGCCAGTTTGGAGAAACTTCTGAAACAGGTAATAGATGACAAGTAACCATAACGCGAGTTAGATTTCAAATTAGAATATTCTACTAGAGGAATAGATTACGAAAATGTTTCTTTAATAGGACCGATTTCACACAGCTCATTTGTTCTTTTTCTGCCCAGTAGAAGATTCACCAACTACAAGATTTGTTTCAGTTTTTTTTTTAATATTGTGGAGTGCTTGTAGACAGCAAAAGGCTTAGTTTCTAAGTATTATATTAAGACGATTCATTAGTAGGATTGTCTCAAATTCTAAATTCGGAACTTCAGGATAAGAGCACATTCGTGTCGCTACAATCCTTATTTAAAAGAGTAGGCTACTCTAACCCAATGATCCACAGAATACTAAAATATGTTTCTATCCTACTTTTAATAGTTGGAAAAAATCGTTGTTTTAAGATACATAATTAATAAACTTTGTTATCAATTTGGACACGATATTACCTTTATTCTACACATTTGTTAAGTTAGGGCTATGGTTTTGCATGTCTACTAAGGTTTGAACCAAAATAGTTTAAGGTCTACGTCCAGAAACCTGTACAACTGGCTTGAAAACATTTCTTGGTCTTTGTAAAATAGAGACTATTGCGGAAGATTAATTTTAGGCAAACTTCTTCATTTTTACAGAAAATTTTCCAACCCCCAGCCAAAACATGTACGCCATCGGCTTCTCAAAGGAAGAAAACCTTCGCGACCGCAAGTACTTAAAGAAGGCCGTCACAGCCTGGTTTGGCGAGATAGCGCTGTCTGAGGCCAACCAAATCGACAACTTTATGGGGTAGTTACAAAGCTTAGCTAACACTAACATTGCGATTGCTATTTTTGATTTCATTTTTGAAGCAAGTACTCAATCCAGCACTTCACCGCGATGATCTGGGCGGACACGAGTCGCGTTGGGTGCGGGAGGACGTTCCTCACGTCGCGCCCCGGGTTCAACACTATTTACATCTACTGCAACTACGGGGAAGGCGGAAACGTGTTTGGGGAGCCCGTTTACCTGCGCGGGAAGCCTTGCTCCAAGTGTGGAGGGAAAAAGTGCAATGAGAAGTATAAGGGGCTGTGCGGGAAGATTGAAGGTCTGGCGCAGGACAAATGGAAGACCCCCTCTAATTAATAATGTGCTATTCGCATTGCACTCCTGAGTATTCCCATGTTCTTTCCTTAATTAAAGCAAGCAACGAGAAAAGTTTGTGTTTATTATTTTTCTTTTGAGGTATCATGGAAAGTTAACTATATAATTTGCTTTAAGAATAAATTATGATCGGTGATCAAAATTGATCTGAGGATATTTGACCATAGAAATGTATGGTAAAAGTCTATCAATTGTGGGTGTTTTAGATAAATTTTAGTAAATAGGAAACATACCAGACCACATTTTATTGTTAAAAGACATCTCCCCTTCCAGAGAAAAAAAATGTATGCTTTATCTGTCCTTATCTAGCTTATTCTGTTAATGTTTGAGTCTGCAACTGATGGCCAAGCCATAGTTACATATCAACATATATTAAACATGGTACTTTCTTTATTTTGCTTTTCTAACTTAAGTCACTCTTCCACTTTTGGTTTGTAGCTGGTTATCCATTTGCTTATAGTTTCTGTTTTTATCTCGTGTACTGGTGTTACTTGTATTTGATCAGAGTGCGATTTTGTTCAGAGAGAGAGAAGGGGAGGTAAAGAGAGGAAGAGTTGGGGAAAAGAGAGAGACAGAAGAAAGAGTGAGAAATTACTGAACACCTAGAAAACAAAACTTTTTTACAATATTTGCTTTGTGCACTCGAATGAAATGTTATGGTAAGTAAAGTGGCAAAAAGTAAATGAGAATCTCATATACAGAGCCAGAGAAACTTGAAGATTATTGGCTTGCGTTTCGCACTGCCATCCATGGAAGATATTATGCAAAACTTTTGGCTGGAAGACGTTCCAAATTGGGACAATATCAATATTAATGATAAAATATTACGAGAACATTACCTACGAGGTTTAGAAGAAAAACAATGAGACTGCTGCTGCCTCCTACCTGATGCGGCTGTTAAAAGAACTAATAATAACCTTCTTAGCTTGTCAATCCAAAAATTGATAGCTGTTAGTTGGATTCTTAATACTTTTAAAGATGTTACCAATTTAGAAGGTAAGAATAGAACGCATTCTACAAAATGCGCATTTCTATGCGCTTTGGATTCAGTATTGCTTCTTTGGTGATAAATACAAGAACAGAATGATCTTCATCCATGAGCTAGTAGGAAAATATGATCGATTACATAAGAGACTTAAGGCACCTTGGAAAATTGTAGGTCTAGATATGCACCTTTACAATTTATCTTCATCTGCAGTAACTTAAGAATTTGTGGACAATTTTGGACGAATTATCTAAGACTTATAGCATCTACACGAATCATGGCTCATAACACTTGCTGCAAAGCTAGTTTCTCAATGTGCAGTATTAAATTTTTATAACCTTCCAAAATAATAACAAAGCAGGGTGTTGGACTCATTAAACTTTAAGGCGGAAAATCAAACCATAAAGTAAGAAAGGAGGAAATTAAATAATTTGTACCACAATCTGGTTTCTAGATTCAAGACTGGACAATGAAAATTATAGAATTTTATTTTCTTAAGTTTCTATTAGAAGTACTTTCATATTAACAGGTACGTATAGTGTATGTCTATCTGACTGTCCGCCTGACCACTGTCACTACGATGAACTTTGATCGATTTCCACCAAATTTGACGTAAAAGCTTATCAAGATAGGAAGAAGTTTATTGATGTTCCAACTTTGGACAACATGAGTTTGGGGTATAAGACGTCGAATATTATCCATCTTATAAATTGACGGGTTTTGACCAAGATATAGTCCATAATAATTTTGAAATCTGAATGCCATCTGGGATTAGAGTTATAAAGAAACAATTCTCATTTAAAATCACATAAACAGCCATTTAGCTAAATCTGTTTTAAGTTACGCAACTGTAAAGTTTCTGTCAGAATTTGGTAAATTGCAAAGGGCTTATAGAGAACATTTCCTATTTAGGGCAAAAATGTTCAGAGGACCGAGAAGAAGTGAAAGACAAACTTTGAGCAAAAATCTCAAAAACGGATGACAATATGGAAAGAATGAGGACTTATCGATTGACGTTGAAAGTAATCAGTAATGTCAATCACATCTTCAGTCTCTGACTTTTTTTATCTCTCGATTGAAAAACTATTTGAAAGAGTGCAATTTTGGTACTTTAGATAATGCTTAGAAGAATTGACAAGTTGAAAGGTATTTCAGCAGAAACCTTTCGATACTGCTACGAACAATGAGAAAAACGCCACTATCGGTGTATAGCTACCTAAGAGAACTACTTTGAAGAGGATAACTTTTATTTGTAAAAATTTGTTTTAATTTTTTTTCTGCCAAACCTCGCATGTAGAATTTGAACACACTATCACTAGCCGTGACAAAAAAATTTACATTGTCCTATATGGATCACAAACTAATCTGAAAATTTTTGGCCTTACGTTGATCAAGTAAAGTTCATAAAAGTAAGACAAGAAAATAACCGAAAATTTCATTGTATGTGAAAAGGTGTTTATCTGAAGCTTGGATTTTTTAGTTAGGAAAACACTGATTTCGCCGCCTGGTTATCTGTTTAGCACCCTTCACTAATTTTACACAGGATGAATGTCACCCACAGGAACGAATTTCAAGAGGCGATTTTTGATATAAGGACGGGAAAAAAGTTTATATAAAAATATGTCTGATAATATGCGAGGTCCATGATAGAGGGCAATATTTCCACCTGAAGCTTGTCCCTATAATTAACATTCATTCTGATTAAGGTTGGTCTTATCTCAAAATATTGCACTCTGCAATAAGTCCCAGATAATGTGGTTTCTTCTATCGATAAGTGGGGTTAAGGAGGAACTGTTTGTTAAGATCTCTACTAGTCTTCAAATGGAATTGACTAACACGTCAAAGACTACCAATTTTCTCTGCTAGAATCTCACAACAAAGGTTTTGACTTTGATATATATCGTCACGCCATGTACTTTTCCCACTCTCTCTTTTTAATGTCCGCAAGCAAAAGTTTTTTTCTGTTTTAATGTAGATGTGGTCTTTATCAAAACGGCACAACTTCCAAATCGTGATTATTTGCAGACTTAACATTTTGTGGAACAACATGATAACAGAAGTTTTGACAACAGTGGCACTATTTTCTCGTGAGGTTATTGAATGATGATAAAAACGCTCATAGTATGTACCTATGGCAGGTGGGCCATTTTTTGGCCACAAAAATGACTGGCCATCACTTAAGATTACTAATACTTCTCGTGTTGGGGACGCGGTGAGTCAGATGGTTCAACCAGTTGGCTCTGTTCTCTGGCCGGCGAGCGCGATTTCGAGTCTCGCTCAACTCATGGGTGTGTGTGAATGTCTTAGCATTAAGTGGGCACAATAAGCCCTTGAAGCTGCAGTGCCTGTAAGTGCGCCAAAAAAAAAACTTCTTGTGTTATCGTTCGGAAAAATGTTTCTAAAAAATGTGGATAGATGTAGGAAATACTATGTTTACACCTACAGCGTGATTTTTCGTAAACCTACAGTTGTGCAAACAGATACTTATAAAGTCCATGAGATGTTAAGTTGTTATAAAGTTCATGTCTCTCCTTGGAGAACTTTACCAAAATCTCTGAGTATTAGATATTTTGGAAGATAATAAGTAAAACTCTTGCTGAGGTTGCTTTTCTTATAGTGCTCTAACTACATATCACAATACCCCCTTTTTATGTTTGCAAAGCGGTTGTGTAGGAAAAACTTAAGGGTGATAATGCCCTTGTTTTTGCCCTTTAACGATGATGAAACCTTTTTTAAAACTAGAATTTGCGTATACATATATATACGTATGCTAATGGGATATTTTGGGCATTTCAGTGTTTTTTGAATTATTTCATTTGTACAGTGTAAATATTTGTTAGTTTTTTTTTATAAAAAAAATTGCGGTTATCCTTTTTGTAGCTATGTGGCAACATATATTTAGAGTTACCTGTACAAATTACACATAAAATGATAAAGGCCAAAAATTGTAAAACACACTAGGACCATATGCCTTTGCTACACTCAAGCGACATCGTCATACAGCGAGATCTGGCCAACTAGCATTTTTGCGGAGAATTATCGTCCCATCAGCTTCCTCCTAGTAATTGAAAAATAGAGGAAGATCATGTCTTTAAGAAGCTTCGGAAGACAACCAGAGGAGCTGTGTCAACTAATTTGCAAATTTTACGAATAATGCGGACCACTACTGAAGGCTTAAACAAAAAAGTTGTCGACAAGGGTTATATCCCTCAATATATTCAATCCTGTGGACAGATGTCTGTTGGGTGGCCTACTCAGCCACTAAAAATAACCTTAGTTCACTTCAAACAAGGAGTAACAATGTGTGACAACTGAGCAGTGGGAGTCTTAATACATATATTCGTTTGCAGGTCAAGCTCTCATGCGGAGCATATATTCATCCTTTTGCACCAATGCAGCTTCTCGGATCCTTCATCGAGTAAAGAACAGTAGCAGTCTTGCATTTCCAGACAAAAATGGCGTCATATGCCCACACCTTCGCTAAATGCAAACTTGTTGTAGAAAGTGATTCACTTAAAGGTTGGTTTCACACTTAAAGATTTTAAATAAATCCGAACAATTTGTACTTACAAAGAGATGCTAGCGAGACAAGAATATGGACATTTTCACTCGATTTATACTACAAATAATGGAAAATTCAGGGATAAATAATTACAATAATTAATAGCAGAGGTCAGAGAAAGAACGAGAGAGGGAATCAAGTAGTTAAAAAATTGTGTCTAGGGGGGTTCTGGGGCATCTTTACAATGTACGCAAAGATATAACAACAATAAATTTTCTTCTTCTTTAAACAAGATGATTTCTTATAATTTCACCAAAAAAAGTTGTTTTAGAGTTTCACAGGAAAATTCTGAACGTAGAATTGGAGTGAATTATAAACATGTTGATATTTAATAGGAAAGAGGGAAAGGCAACGGCATGGATACTTTTCATAAAGAAAACTTTAAAACAAAGCGTTTACACTTCTTAGTCATATTTAACTATCATAACTCTTGTAACGTTTTTGCTCTCAACAGTTTACTTATATGCAATCAAAATTACTTAACACTATTTATGTTGAATTCGCGCAGCTTTTGGCACTTATATTGGCTTTCAGGGCTGTCTTGCTGCGTGATATTTAATCAATTCAAAACCGGTTCTAGAAGGTACGCGAAACATCTGGCAATTTCCAATTGTTCGAGCCCCGCATGTGCACAAGCAACGCGGCTGAAAACGCCTTTACAATAAAACTGTTTTGGTTTCTCAATTGCCTTCAAAGACTGAGTTATGCATTGGTTTTGATTGTTGCTTTAGTGAGCTCAATATTGACAACACAATGACGTCAAATGTCACATGAGCATGCTGACGCTTTTCATGCTTCTCCTGTGCGCCTGCCAGTGCGCTTGGGTGCAAGGCAACTACTTCTGCAACTTCAAGTGCGGCTCGAAGCACACGGCCTGCAGGAGAAAAGTAACCATCGCATTCATCAAGTCGCACCTGTCGCGCAATGATTTATTTGAAGCATTGCAGGGTCAGCAGGGCGTGCAGCGGCGAGGGGAAAATGCTGCCGCTGAGCGATAAGGAGCGGCAGCACGTACTGGATCTTCATAACGACTACCGGAACAGAATAGCCCTGGGAATAGACAAACGGGCCGGCAACACCGGGGCGTCCAATATGAGGGCTTTGGTAAGAGCGCAAAACGATGGAGGGCGATTTTTGAACGAATGCTTGCAGAACTACGACAAGGAGCTTGAATTCGTTGCGCAGTGCTGGGCTAACGCTTGCAAGGAAACTGGCAAGACTCACGATGTCTGTCGGACCACAAGTGCGTATCGCTTCCTTCCGATTTTACTGATTTTTATATTTTTTACAACCCATCAAAATTTTTTTTCGCAACTGGTCTAAAGTATTTTTGATGTAGTTGTCCGGGTTTCAATATTTATGCTAGTAACCGCAGCTCTTTAAGATTTTTAAGAATAAAAATGAAGAGAGAAAAAGAAGGATCCAAAGTATTAAAATATATCCTTCTCACCTTGGTGATAGCTAAGGAGGGCAACGACGTCTTCTTATGCTGTTCATGGACGCCCTTCACCGTCCATCTGGGGGAAACCATGGAATTCGTCTCTTCATCAAATTGAAGAAAGCAGTATGCTAACCACCAACCTTGACAGCATCGGAGATGGATTTGACCTTCTGCATCTGGAGTTAAAGGAAATAGATTCGTGAAAATTCCTCTCCATTCCGATGATCAGAAAGAGTACCAGAGGTTGGCCGCAGAAGTCGATACTTTGATAGTTTGACATAGTTGACAATAGTTCGACGAGAACGGTTAAAAATATTTGCAATTTCCCGATATCGCCGCTAAATATCATTGGCATATCATTGACGAACAAAGTAGAGACGTTCGCTAATAGTCTAGACTAGTAGTCCTTGACTATACTTACGTCGACCTTAACCACATGGCCATCGTCGACCAAGTCATTGGATTCCCCTGGGGGCAAGAGATCCAAAAACTATTATAACCCGCGTCCCACATCAAAATCTTTGCAAGGCTTTCACACCTGATGGCATCCCGCTTAAGACTTATCAGCCTCTCGTGGAAACTGATGGAGTAAGTAATCCACCGTCGAAAACCTCCAACTAATTCTGGAAAATTAGTTTATATTTTGCCCTGGCTACTGTACCACCACCAACTCCTCCGAGTGAAACTTACCATAACATTTATCAAGCTTTAGAAGTCTAGTGCATTTCCTCAGAACTACCTACTCATCAGCCTCCCGTGGAAACTAGCGGAGCAAGTAATTCGTCGTCGAAGACTTCCACCTGATTCCAGAAAATCAGTTTAGACTTTTGCCCCCACCAACTCCTTCAAGTGGCGGAAAAAATTACCGAAAGCTTCACCAAGAGCCAAATCACCGTGATCATGTCACCGAGGCCTTCGACAAGATTTGGCACTTCAGCGTCCACCCTGCTACCGATGATCCAGCTGATTCGGTTTTTCATCTCCAGACGGATTATAATATTTATCAAGCTTAAGAAGTCTAGTCCATTTCCTCATATCTATCGACCCATCAGCTTCCCGTGAAAACTAGTGAAGCAAGTGATTCCGTCATCGCAAACCTCTAGCTGATTCCGGAGAATCGGTTTAGATTTTGTCCCGGCTACTTCACCTACCAACTCCTCTAGGCTTCACTAAGAATCAAACCATAGTGGTCATATCGACAAGGTTTGGCGCTATAGAATCCATCCCGCTACCGATAATCCACCTGACTCAGCACTTCATCTCCGGACTGAGGCTCTGGATCAAACTTGGCTGCTTGAAGTCATCAGAAAGCCAGCGTCCCCCAAAATTTCCTATTGTCTCCAATGTTGTTCAGCCTGTATAGCTGGAACGTTTCGATGAAGCCTTATCGTTATCCAGAGTATTTAGAAGGAATTGAACAAGCTTGAAAAATAATGGAGAATATGATCCTATTCTTCACCAGTAACCGACTTCGTGAGCAAAATGACCTGACAAAACTTAAAATTCTTGACCAGAAAATACCCCGGAGAAAAGCATATTATTTCGAAACAACCTTTGATAAGAAGCTCACTTGAAAGTCTCACGTCGATTAGGAAATTGTAAAGACAAAGGCAACCTAATAAGCTCTTCGTTTTCCCATCCACCCTAGAAGACTGTTGACCTTTCGCAGCAAAATAATTGTTTACGTTGCCATTACCCGCTCCGTTATTATGTACGTCTGCCTTGTGTGGTATTGGGCTAAAACCCATGTAAAACAAGTTCCAGATAGTCTAGACTCGGGCCTTTGTGACTATCTTTTGCCGCTCAGTGGTTTATAAAAAATACTATACCACATCAGGACGTTAACGTACCAACAATTCGCAAGCTTTTCTCTTAGAATGCTAACTGTGAAAATTCCATTATCCGTGTCTTCTACAACTACGATCTAGTCAGACACCCCATAGCTCTCCAAAAAGCCTGATAATATGGTTAAATATATGCCAACCCACTTGTGCGCTAGGTTACTACTAGAATGCTCCATGTCGTTTTGTATAAGGTCACAATTCGCTTCTCTCCAGACTATAGAGAATTGTCCCTTCAATTCTTTGTAGTTTCATGGTTCACGAAAGGTCACCGAGATATAGATATGCCTACAACCCAGAAGTTTATTTTTATGAAAATTCTACCATCTGTGAGATTCTTACGTTAAGTCGCCCGGAAGAATATTCAGGGAAGTAATTCACCTGCATCAGTTCACCACAACAAGATTGAAGTGAAGGATTGGACCCAGACATTTAATACTGGCAGCGAAGGCAACGCCATTGTGATTACTGTTACGTGGCTCAACATTGTGTTGCTTTTTTTGATATAAAGTAAGAATTAGACAATTACCTTTTCAAGAAAAACTGTCAATATCATCAGATTAGACAAAAAAACTTTACAAAATAGACGCATAGGTTATTGTGAAGGTCACTTGAAGTTGGGAAAATAATAATTGACTTTTTATTCTTCCTCTTTGGGTGTTGATTAAGGTAATGAAAAAGTCAGAAAACTGGTAAAACTTCACCAAAATTAATTAATACAATTAAAAGCTTCACCTTTAAAAATAATTTTCAAATTAAAGTGTACGCCAAATATTTCGAAAGATAGTTGCAGAATGGTCAGTCTAACGAGTCACTTTTTTTTATTCAACACCAAAATATCTGTAGCTGCTTTAACATAATGATAAGAAGGAGATGTCAGCATATTTTTATCTTTGTTCAAGGTGGGGAAGATTGTCATGTTGAGCTGGTTCAGTAAAATTTGTTGACTATCTAGTTATAACAAAAAACTCAACTGCAGAAGAATCTCTTGAAGATTATAAAGACATGGTTCACACAACGTTTTTGGATTGGTACAACAAAAAGAAGAATAAAATGACGTTATGGACATCGCTCTAGATACTTAAAAGTTTCACTTCTGAAAAAGGGAATAGTTGAGATGTTGATCTGTGTTTGGGCGGTTAATGTTAGTTGTCAAAAAATCAAGAAATCTAAGATATTTTGTTGTTAAATTCAAAACTGGTGATGCAATCCAATTAAATATGAATTTATTTTTTTTTAATTAATTTTAAAATTGATAATGAACGCAAAAGGTTGGGGGGAGGGGAGGCGGCGACTTCAAGCCAATACCATACAATCATTTGAATTTTGCACTTCAGTAGATGTTTAGAGACGTTACCCTTAATCCCACATTCTTTAACCACGAATTAACTGAAACCTTCTTTGCAGAAAAGTTTTATTACGTCGGGCAGAACATGATGGGAGGCCGGTATAGCGTGGAGAAGAACCTGCTCGATATCAAGATTTTAACCTGGGCCGTCAAAATGTGGTACGAAGAAATAGATAAGGTGGAGCCCGAGGAGGTGGATTCGTACAACGGGTAAAGCTGACGACCCTCGAAAGCACGCGCTACTTCTGTATTTTTCAAGTGACTTGCAGATCGGCCACTTCACGCAGGTCGTCTGGGCCAAAACCACCCACATCGGGTGCGGGAGAGCGTTTGGGGTGGAAGAAGGCAGCATTCTTTTCTTTTTTTACTGCAACTACGGCATTGGGGGAAACATGATAAAGGAGCCGGTGTACATCCGCGGAAAGCCATGCTCGGACTGCAAGAAGGAAAGGTGCAACGCGAGGTTCAGTGGATTGTGTGGGCAGCTGAAGAGACTGTCCGAAGACAAGTGGCAGCCTCCCTTTGGTTGGTTTGTTCGTTTTCCTGCCGGGTTGGTCCTTATTTATTCTGTTTTCAGTTATGGGCGCCTCTACTGTTAAAGGTACTCTTATTATCGTCTTGGTGATGATTTGTATGTTGATTAAATAAATTAAAAAAACCAAAGAATACTGAATGTTTAATTTTTTAAGATTAATCTTCTTCTTCTTCTTTGCTTTTATCCGTGTGCCTTCCAGCGTCGGATTTCAGACTAATCAAAATATCTTATTGAAGGGAATGTTTGTAGAAAATGTTATCTAATTTGTCCATGTTACCATTGAGATACCTTTTTATTAGCAAAAGTACTTCGGAAAGAAACGTGCTAAATATGAGTTGGTTATTTTGTTCTTGTTTGCTGATTAAAAAAAAGATTTAGAAGTTGTATTTCAATTTTTCTAGAACTAAGCATGTAGTTCTTTGGAAGTGATTAAGTGGTTTTGGAAATCTTATAACTGTGTCTATAATTGGAATTTGCTTTTGAAAGTGTCTTGCTTGCATTAAATGAGAATTAATTGAAAATGTTAACTCTGATTCTGAAACAGTTGGAGCATTTTGGACACTTAAGACTTACTCAATGGTCTAAGATAATTCTACTTTTAGATGTACATATTTTAACCATTAGACTTGTCACTTGGCAAACAATTAAATATATTTTATAGACCAAGGATGAGTACATGGTTAACTGATCTGTATTTTTTAAGAGAATCTTATACCACGATGTCTAAATACTGTCTGTAGAGGTTTTTGGAAACAAAACTTTTTTCATTAAACTCTAATATCTTTCCTGCTTTTTGTATATAGTTTTAATCATTCTCAGATATGGTTCCTTCACTTAATAGTTTTTCGTTACCTCATGCTGTTCAAATGAAACTATTTAAACAACTGTACATTGCGTGCCTGATGACGTACTAGGGGTGAGAGCAAAACAGCCATCCCCAAGTAAACAGTAGCTCTGGAAATTAAAATACCAATCGATTTAAAAAATTCTGCTACATGGGTGTAATAAAACAAGATATAGTCTCGAAGAATCCCTAAGAAGGATGTTCGTTAATAAATGGATTCAAGAATTACTCAGTTTGTTGACAAACCAAACAATAGATTTCCAGTTTCAATCCATACCAGGTACTGACCTATAGTAGAGGGGTTGGGTTTAATTTATTACATTTTTGATGTGGTTGGCATGCTCCTGTATCATGATGACACCAAAAAAAAAATATAATTTTTTTTTGGTTAAAATATAAACATTTGGTTCAGATCTTTGGACGGGCAAGTATTTTTAAATTTAGGAGCACATTCTTTGCTATGATTAGTATTTTTCTCTTAACAGTTTTGTCAACATTTATTTTTAAACATTTTTCCCTTAAAATTTGTTTTTCTATTTTCTTCTTCTTCAAAACCTTCCTTAAATGGCGTAGTAATTAAAGTTTTAAACTTTTGCCATTTTCTACGTTGAGCAATGTATTGATGCTGTTCCTGACGCAACTCTGTAAAGGTTTAGTTCCAGGTGTGTACATGGGTGTTGTGTATATATAATTAGACAATTGTGAAAAGATGAAGAATGAAATGTTGGTGTGAAATGTCTTAAAGATCCTGTTTCTGATAAAAACGCCTAAACCGAAAAATCTAAAGTTTTAACTCAACTAGGAAAACTTGTTGAGGTTAGACCAATTTCTGGTTTTAAAGCAGAAACTTCTGGTACCAAATACGTTACCTTTGTGAGCTATAACGACATAGAGTGGCGCCACCTACTGACATATTAAGTAAATTTCAGTTTTCCACTTTGCCCTCTTTCTAAAATGCCTCAGCAGATTCTTTTCACAGCTCTCTTATATGAATTAAAGCTGTTTGCAACTATTTCATTGTTCTTGTTGGTTACTTTCAATATCTTCTTCTTTTTTATAGTAGGGAAACAGTTTTTCTTATCTAAATATAAAGTTTTTTTCTAAACAATAAATGCAGTCGGTACTTATTTCAAAGCCCTTAATTATTAATATCTCTATCTCCAAATTTCAAACGTAAGCTTCTCTATAACTGGTCCAGTTAATGGTTTTGTACAGCAACTATATACTAAGTCAGACCAGAGGTGATAAAGTTGATCGAAAAGTTATATTTACTCTTTCTCACCATCGATACATGTGTTTATTTAATCTCTGCATCACCCGATCAGCTTTTTGGCAAGAAGGAAAGTATAACTGCCATATAAAGAATAGACGTCCTCCAGAACGTATTTCATTAAGTCGATGTACTGTAAAGATGCCGTAATACTCGAACCTTCCATTATATTTGGTTTCGTCAATATATTCGTAAAGTTTGGCTTTCTTTTTGTTCTTCATCTGTTCTGAAGACTTCTAGATTGACATATTTTAGAAGTTCCGTCTAAAGATCAAGATTGATCTCAGACCTCTCTGAAAAAAAACAATCTTGCATGACAGTCGGATATTCAGTCAGGTTTCAAGAATACAGTGACTCCCTGCAAACTTTGCTCATGAAAACGGTTGTTTGTTGCATTCCCGGAATACTTAGCCTGTCGCGTTTGAGGAACAGGAAGCTCTAGAGCTGCTACAGCTTCACTATCATAAATCGGCTAAAGTTTCACTATATATATATATATATATATATATATATATATATATATATATATATATATATATATATATATATATATTATATTTATATATACAGGATCACAAAATAAAGTTTATTTTTAGTACAGATAGGGTTAAGTTAGCTTAGGTTTAGTTTGGGGTTAGGCTAAATTGGATTGGGTTGGGTTTGATTTGGTTTAGGTTGATCCAATATTTTTTCATAAAAATTAACTCTTTTGTTATCCTCACGTGTTGAGGAATATGTGTATATACTTAAAAAAAACAGCCGCTAAGACTAACTTCTACCCATACCTCTATGAACTTGCTTGTACCCACTTTGTACGACTTTGAAAGTTATCTTCTGAGCTTATCAAAGGCGTGAGTATATCATCAACGGTTTTACTTAAAAAAATGGGTTTTGATTCAAAGTGCGATCTGGAATTCTTCCTTAAAAGTCACGTCGCGCTGACTAATTGTATAATAAAATATCAAATTTTTCATTTATACAAAGAGGAATTGTATTTAGTCGCCAAAGAGACATCTTGTGCTTCAATTCGGTTTCTTAAGTGCTATAAGATGTTTAACGTTAGTGGTTATACCGCTGCATACCCTTTTTCCACATTTTTCCCATAGGTCTTTCTCGTGAGCAATTTTGACCACCTAACGAACGTTTGGTTTTGAAGTAAATGTAGCCATTTTGTTTATGTATGAGTTTAGACAAAGGACTTTTTTTTATCAAAATGTTGCTGAACTCATCTCCACTATTATTGATTAATATGTATAATATTTGCTGTATTGAAAAAGGCCATGAGACAATTATTCCTTACTTTTTGTGTACATCTAGTGACGTAAATGTTCGTAAGAACATTATACCATTATACCACGTAAGTGTATTAAAACCCTTCTCTCTAAATAGTTGATTCTTGGTTTTGCCTCATCTTTTGCCAAACACACCTCCAGACCTCAACTTTCTGTCAAATAGTAGCAATAATGTATAATTGAAAACCTATAGATATTCAACTGTTAAGATAAAAATACATTATTTTAGACAGTACAGACCCTAACGCTTAGGTGACGAAATGGTCGCTTTGGAATGTAAATCTTTGAAGAGACATCAGCCTTAATTTAAACATAGTGGAAGATGATAGCTAACAGTGGAGATTGAAGTAAAACCAATGCCTGCCTAAAAAAACTCTGCTTCTTAAACGTTAGTTCTTTTTAAGCTCTAGTGTCCAAAAAACACCTTTTCGGTTGCATGTCCCAAGTCATAATAAAAAAGAGGCGGTATAGAGGAGTAACAACCTCTTTAACAAAACCTGGATTTAGCTGGCCCAGCTGATAGCATCTAGTATGGGCCTCTACCCAGGGTACGGGTAACAATAACTAGTCAATAAAAGCCCAGGCTCGACGTTGGACCAATCCTTCACTCAATATAATACTAGCAATTAGGATTCAGACTATTTATATAACGGAAATTGAGATGGATGATAGAATAGGAAGAAGGGAAAACTTCAATGAGGTTAGGAAAACGGCAAGGACCAAAGGTAAGGTATAATTGGGAAACGGAAAAGAAGAAGTGTTCAAAGAACGAATAAAAATCGCTTTGGTCTCCTTTGACGTTGTATGCAGACGTGATGACCCCATAGAATTTTGTTGGAAAACTCTCACTTCCAGCAATCTCTCAAATCTTTTGAAATATGTCTGTCAAAAAACACTACTAGCTTTAACACTCAAAGTGTTGCTGTTATTTGTAAACTCTGCTTTCATTAAAGAACACCGCCATTTCCAAAGTTTTTCTGTACTATAGCCTTGCATCCATTGAATCTATGGACCACCAGTCAGAAGCAATTTTTACGATGATCCCGCCTTCTATAACTTCACTCACTATTGTTGGAGAAGGTCCTTCAAACAATGTTATGCGGCATGTCTGCGACTTTCAGTGAAGACCATAATTTAGAAAGATATATAATTTGGATTGGTAAAGAGATGTTTATTCTACTACATGTGCAAATACTTCACACTATGGAATGACCTCACAAGGTGATGACTGTCAAACACGACATTATCATTCGAAAAACTGATAAGGATAAGTTTTTACCGTGATAAATGGATATGTTCATTATCTATTTTACTATCAAGTAAAATGCATGCCAAAAATGAAAAGCTCTGATCTCTAAAACTGAAAAATGGGCCCGAGAAAGGTAAGAACTAGATAAAGGTGGCCGGCAACATCGACGCAACAGCAATAAACTCAGCAAAACAAATCAACGTCAAAGTTTGTTCTAAAATGTCAAGCCTCGAATGGCGCATCCTCGCGTTTGTCCTCTTTATTTCCCAAACTGCTTGGGTTGAATGCAACTACTTCTGCCACTTTCCATGCGGAAACAGCACACAGTCTGCAGAAGACGAGTAAGTGTTAATGACCACAGGCACGCTGCTTACCAATCTTTTTAAGAACTGCGGCGTTGGAAAGGAGTGCGGGCCCGGCGGGAAGGCGCTGTTATTAAACGACGAAGAGCGGCAGCACATTTTAGACCTCCACAACATCCGCCGCAACATGGTCGCGCTGGGGCAGGACACGAGAGGCGGGAACAGTGAAGCTGCGAACATGTGCGCTTTGGTAAATGAGAATGAGAAGTAGCTCGAGAGTCTTTACAAGCCTTTGTAGAGTTACGAAAAGGAGATAGAATTCGTTGCGCAATGCCACTCCAATAGTTGCCCAGAGATCAGCAATGCCCACGACAAATGTCGGTCTGTCCGTAAGTATCATTACTCGTATTAATACTCCTCTTTTGGATTTTTATGTGTGTTTGATTACATCCAACAAATGTACCTTTTTATGTTATGGTCCTAAATATGAAAACCCGATTCATGAATATTGTCAAAGATAATCTTTGTCATTTCATAGGCAACAGCCAAAAAGACACATACTGCTTCTTCGACAGTTATTATTGAGAAGAAAGGACAAAAAGAGCCTTTATAAAGCGTGACTCAGTAAAAATATTGACCTTCAGTTCACAGTAGCTATTATAACATTCTCTTTCCATTATGAAATGGTAACAAAATGGAAAGATCTCAAAGTCACAAAAACTTTTAAAACATTTTCTCATGCGTCACCAAAAACTTTTGGATAGTCACTAGAATTATGACAGAATTAAGTGGTATATTCATCACAATTTGTGTTACACAAAAAACCTTTTTTTCTAAAAATAAAAGAAAATCTTATACTGAGAATCTTTTGTCTTCCAAAGTTCTTATAACCATTTTATTCTTTTTATTATTGGATATACATTTTTCAGGTTAAAGATAATATAAACTGAGATAACCAATAAAAGAGCAGAGGTATAGATGGTCTGTTGTACTACAGTGTCTTAAACCAGCAAAAAACACTGGTTATTACTTTATAGATTGTAAAGACTAGTGGATTATTTAATTGTGCCTTAGCAGGATGGTGGGCTTGCATTAAAACCTTCAAATATTTAAAAGATATTTAAAGTCTCTAACATTCTAGTCAAAACTATAGAAAACGTTAAGGAAAGTACATGAGGAAGTATAAAGACAATAAAATTGAAAAAATATATATACCAAACAAAAAAATATATTAAATAGTAGTGGAGAGGCAGGCGTGTAAATAGCCGCTCTCGTGGTGCGGTGTGGGATACGATATCGATCCGGCTCGTAACGACCAAAAAATGGAGAGGCAGGCGTGTAAATAGCCGCTCTCGTGGTGCGGTGTGGAAACGTAGTACGGCCCGTAGTGGAAGGTCAGCCGATAAGGCCAAAATCGTCCCTTAAACGGCCGTCGCGTAAGCGGATGTGGGCGGCTACCGATATCAACCAATGAATTGCCAAATCGCTCACCTGAATCGGCTTCGGCTTCGGCTTCGTCGGCGATTCCAAGGTGGCCACCTCTGCGTTGCGGATCTGGTATCTGCGGGATGTTGAGACACGACCAAATTGGCCGAGCTGCGATGCGTGAATATCTGCGGGGTGTTGAATATGCGTGAATGTATGCGGGTTAAGACACGACCGTATTGGCCGCGCTGCGGGGCATGAATGCGGGGAAGCGAAATGTTTCTTGCGGGTGAAGACACGACCGTACTGGCCGCGCTGCGGGGCTTGAATGTCTCGGCTGAGCAAAAGCCCATGCCGTTTGTGTGCGACGGCAAAACGTAGCTGATATCAAAGGTCCGCATGCCGCCGCGATATAAAGCGGTTCAAGGGCGAAAAGGCCGCCACACCAAGTACCTTTAGATCAATTATGCATAGCATATATCACAAAAAAAACCTTAGATTCAATACTAAAAAACCAAGTCTGAAAATGTATTGCCTGCTCGATACTAAGAATTTGGCAACTTGACATAGAAGTCGCGCAGAAAATATAAAGTATTAGTTGATCTCTATGATACCTTAACTCTACCATCAACTGCCAAATGGTTTACAACTCACCATTTAGTTCTCAAAAAGAGTGGATAGCAGTAGTATTTTAACAGAAAGAAAAATCGTTGAAAAACATATGGAATAAGATCTAAAGGTGCACATCGAAAATGTATGGTGCTAAACAATGTATGGCGATATTATTAAGGAGTAAGGTGGAAAGAGAGTACCAAAATCAAGAACGAATAGATTACTAGTATGACCAAGCTCTTTGGTAAAAGAGTACCAAACACGTCTTTGTCACGTTCAAAGAGTTCTATTTTATTTTATTACATTAAAATTGGTTAATTTTCCAGTTAACTTCGAATTCGTTGGCCAAAACATGTTCTGGACAGAATTACCCACACCGAAGACCCCCGCCATCCAAGTTCCTAAATGCGGCCGTGGACGCGTGGTACAATGAAATAAAGCACTCGACCGCCAGCGAAATCGATAAATACACAGGGTACGACTAACTTTGATTTAGCCAGGCCGTTTTTATAATTCTTCTAAGAGCGAAGCCTATTGGACATTTCACTCAAGTGGTATGGGCGGAAACGACGCACATCGGCTGCGCAAGGACGTCGTACCGGGACAGCAAGATGTTCTACCTTTATATCTATTGCAACTATGGGACAACAGGCAACGTGGTAGGGGCGTCGGTGTACCAGCGTGGAAAGCCGTGCTCCAAATGCGACGACGAAGAAGAATGCAATTCTAAGTATGAGGGACTGTGTGGCGATATACTAGAGCCGGAGCATGATACGTGGCAGCTCCCCGAGGGTCAGTTTTATTAAGTTACTGGATTAACCAGCGCTAGCTTCTTCTATTTTTAGACATAACAAACGATGCCGCTCAAAGAAATCCTACCACTATCATAGTTGTGATTGCTGTATTATTAATGGAAAAATTGTTTTAAGTATATTTTCTGTTTTTTCAGTTAATCTCTATTTCCTTAGCTTTTTACAAAACTTGTATGGGTATATTATTAAAAAAAATGAATAAATATCTTAAAGCGGAACTGCTTTTATTAGTGCTGGAATAATAGATGTTCATTGGAAGAACGATCTTTAACAAAGTCTTTGCCTCTTGAAAACAATAGTGGTAGAACAACGCCTCCCAAAGGTATAAATGGGGCCACAGGTGCAGGGTGGATAGAGTGACCCAATCAAAGGTAAATTAGCTCTTAAAAATCTGTTCCAAACAACCTGCAGTAATGCTTCAGTTGAGAAGAGATAGATATAGGTCTTTTCCACAGAGGTTAAATCTCTAAAGGGGTTAAAAAATTAAAATCCTCATACTTCGATATGAGAAAATTAAATTTAGGGCTAAGGAAAATGGGGACACTCAGACCCTTTAAAGCAAATAAAGGGGTAGTCAAGAAAAAGAGAATCACCTGCTAGCGACAAGAAGAAGACAACTGAAACTAATCCACTCAAGACGCTTGTAGTCCAGAAGTAGATTGACTCAAATTGAAAATTCGCTCATGAGGAAGACTTGTAATTATCTCTGCCTTGATTTTCAACATTTCAGAAAGGCTTTGGTTGTTCTAAGTACGAGAAGTTTGACGTGAATGGTTTGGAATTGTCAAACTGCAAGGATCCTGGCTTTATAAAGGGCACATGAGAAGTTTAAGACCCTAACATGGAAAAATTGTATTAAGGGTCTACAGTAAAGCCATGTGCTAGTATTATATATGTCATCATCAGCAAATACAAAAGAAGGAATTAGGACCTAAATAGTCTGTTCTACCTATTTTTCCATAGGAGACTTTCGCCCACCATAGGGTGACACTATGGAGTACAGTAAGACAAAAAAGTAGATCTAATAATGGGGTGTGATGCGATTACCCGCAACACGGAATAGAACAGTACAACCATTAACAGCAGGAGTGAGTCTCTTTTATCATTACTGGTTTGCGAAGAGAAAGTATAGAAAAAAGTCTGCAAAGAGAAAGGATAGAAATGAGTAGCACGGATCGATAGTTCGGACAAATGTAGGAAAAAATACCTCTATCACAACTTTTTATGGTCAAAATGGCGGTTGAAAATCTAAAATTTTTAAGATCTCGGAAATGGCGAGAGCTAGCGAGATGCAATTTTTGTCATTCTGTAACCTAAAGTGTTACGGGGTGCGCCAGAAACAACTTTGAATAAAACTCTAAATTTTATTCGCTCGGCTACCCCCTTCTGGGGCGGGTGTTCTCACGGATTTTTGATATTTTGTAGGTGTTTTTGGAAGGGGGGGCGGTTCTCCTTGCAAAGTTTAATTAAAAAAATATGACAGAGCGGCTCAATCGGAGCTCGAATGTAGATCCATGTATTGGGAGTAAAAAATGCTTAACAAGTTTCGGTATTGCCAAGTTCCAAATATTTTCATTCAATAAATAACTGCGTAGCTTCGTCAGTGTTTCCCACATTGTATGATTCGGTTTGTCGTATAAAAATTCTTTGGTCACAAGGTAATAGATATTCCTGCCGCCGTGATGCATGAGCAGGGTCTTTCCGACCTCTGGGGTTACTTCCTTAACCTTCCACTGCACCAAATTTCGCTAAAATACACTGTCGATTCCTCTAGATATTTTCAGACCACGCGCCACACAATGTTTCCAGTGCATTTTTCGCAAACATTTGGAATGGGCCTTGTTGTAATTCTCTAGTAACAACATAACTTTACACTTCAAGGACATCATATTCCCTGACCGCGCCATTCCAGCTTCAATAACAGGACACACGAGACTAGGCTTGTCACTGGGTAGTATTGGATTTGGTATACGACATCGTTTATTTTCTTCACCACCTCGTATGGACGTGCATAGGAACGTTGGAGTTTTGAAGACAATCCGCGTTGTCTCTTTGGGTTATATAACCATACTAGGTCACTATTTTTATAACCCTCTCTCGATGCAATCCTTCATCCGGTCACTAGCGATGTTGATGTCTCGCACGTTATCGTGGATCTCTATCATACATTTTCTCAGGTCACTGACGTAGTTTTTTCTACTGTTTTCTTTAGGTTTACTTCCAAAGAGTGACAGGATAGCTTCATTTTACGACCAAAGAGAACATTGGATGGTGTTTGACTAGTTGATTCATAAACAGACGAACAGTATGCCAACAGAAACAAATGGAGATATTAGTCTCAGTTTCGCTGATGGTCAGAGACGACTTTTAGAAGGTACTTCTCCATTATCTTTTTAATGCGCTTGACCATTCCATCTGACAGGTCGTGTAACGGAATCGTCCTGGTTTTCCTGGTGCCCAGCCGTTCGCATACGTTCGTAAACACTGTTGATTCAAAATTTCGACCTTGATCAGAATATAGTTCTAGTGGCACTCCAAATCTGCTGATCAGTTCTTTCACCAACACCTCCGCGATGGTTATGATTTCTTGGTTTATTAACGCAGAGACTTTCATCTATTTGCCAAAATAGTCTATCGACACTAGAATATATTTATTTCCACTATAACTTGTAAGGAATAGACCAACTATGTCAATTCTTTCAAATTCTTCCAACGTTATATTGTCTCATTGGTGGCTTCTTCTGCGGGTTGTTGCTCGTTGCACATACCACATTTCCGACGCCAATTTTTAACATCTTCTTTAGAATTCACCCAATAAAACCTCTAGCAAACCTTCTCCAAAGTCTCTACATTTCCCTTCTAGTCACCAAATACACCATCATAGAGTATTGCAACACATCTAGAACCAATAACTAGAGTTTTCTCTAAGACTCTTTTTTGCCCTCTAACACCCTTTAAGACATTATCTTCTGCGGTCGTAGAATCCCATTATGCCGAATACGATATTACTGCTGGAAAACACGGAACCACTTCTATCCAATTGGGTTTTCATCCAGCTTTCTTCCATTCCCAGACATACTTCAAAGTGGGGTCTTCTTTCTGGTGTCGTTTTAACTCGCTGGGTTTCCAAAAGTCATTAGTTACAATCGTTTGCAGCTTAAGGGCCATTTTCTCCTTTGCACGACTACAGTGGCTGCAGTCTTCTGGACACGGTTTCCTCGACAAAGCATCGGCCTTATGATGACTATTTCCAGCTCTATGCTTCGTTTTACAGTCGTATTACTAAAGCCTTTTAATCCATCTTGTTACTTATCCTTCATCACCGCAGCTTAATCAGTTCCCAAAAGAAACCTTCTGCCATACAAATATTTGTGAAAGTGCTCTACAAATTTGACAACAGCCAAGAGCTTTTTCTTAGATACGCAATAGTTGCATTCAGACTCTAATAACGCCGTACTAAAATAAGCCACTGACTGTTTCTTGGCCATTTTGTAGCTGTGACAACACGCTCCCAATTCCCACACTACTTGCATCTGTATCAACATTAACTTTTCTTCTGGCTGTGGGTAATTCAGTATTGGTGCATTTACCAAGGCACACTTTAGATTCCCAAAAACTTCTTCACACTCTTCGCTTTACTTTAAACTTTGGCCTTTTTTTGTTAATCGTGTCAGAGGCTTCGCAATGTTGACAAATGCACAATAAGTGCATAGTCACAGGAAACTTCTAACCTCGTGCTTATTTTTTGGTGCTGGCCATTCTTTCACGCTTCTAACTTTCTCTAGATCAGCTGCTATACCCTTATTATTCACTACATGTCCAAGATAGTGCCTTCTTCTTGAAAAGAGAGCACTTTTTCGGACTTAATTTCAAATTGGTGCTTCTCAGTCGTTGGAATATCTGCTCTAAGATTTTTAGATGCTCTTTGGGCGATTTTCCAGATACACTAAACATGTTTTCTAGGATAACCTATAAAGCACTGTTTTTATTAAAGTTCAAATGGCATTACTGTAAACTACCGTAGCCCAGACCCAATAAAAAAGCTGTTTTTTCTTTGTCTTTAAGATCCATTTCGACTTGACAACATCAGATTTAAATCAAAGGTTGAGAAACATTTGGACCCGGCTAGGGTGCCCAGCATGTCATCAGTGCGTGGTAGTGGATAACTGTCTTTCTTTGTAACATCACTGAACGGACGGTAGTCAACGCAAAATCTGGTGGACTCGTACGTCTTCTTAACGAGCACCATGGACAAAGTCCACGGACTTGTTGAAGGTTCAATTACGCCATTCTTTTCCATATCTGAATTTATAAGTAGCATCGCCGGTGTCTACTACACTGTCAGTTTAAACTAGTGTCTTTCCAAACAGTGTCTCCTTTCCGGTTTTCTTCTCATTGCTTGGTTTAATAAGGATGGGCCTTTTTTCTGAAAAATCATAATCCAAAACAACGTAATTCTGTATCTTGAGCTACTTTCACATGTGTCACGACTCCATCTCAGTCATGAAGGAAAACTTCTTCTCCGTTTATCCTCAATACCTCGTGCTCCAAATCTACCTTACACCCATAAGTTTCCAAAATGTTCATTCCGAGGATTACATCATTTTCAATATCGACTGCTAGTGTACGCTATTTAAGAGTATAATTTTCCGTTTCTCTATAGACCTTTGACAAAGCGCCGTCCAATTAGTTGGTTGAGGATTTGCCATTTTAGTTTTCTTGCTGAGAGGCTCCAAAAGCCTTTTGTGACTTCTTGCACTGGCGTTTGATATGGCCTATCTCACTCAAATTCCAGCAGCGTAATCACCTCGATCTTTTTTTCAATAGTTTAGCAATATTTTCTGCCAAGTCCTTCACAGGTGCTTTATTCAGTTTATCGGTATTTGTCGCCTATTCTCTTATACTGCCACAATTCCTGAACGCCTATCTGACAACTTAAGATTTTAGTGTGTGTATGAGCGCGTCAATCATTTTTTTGGTCTAGCCAACTTTATAGCTTGCTGGGTTTTCTTACCGTTAATGCCGTCAACAAATATTCGGACAACTAGTACTTCTAAGAAGTCATCTGGTGCTGGTGGGTATGAAATACGTATAAGACAAGTTACATCTGCTTCAAATAAAAAAGGAGAAATATTAAGAAGTGAGACCATAGTTATGCAACGATGGAAAGAATACTTTCAAGAATTGCTTGAAATAGAAACAGAGCACGTAAGAGAAAAATCTGAAGAAACCGTAAATGACACAATAAATCGAACAGAGCAAAGAGAAGACGAGAATGGAATTATTGAAGAACTAGTGACAGCGATAAAAGAAATGAAAAATGGGAAGGCACCTGGCAATGAGAGAATTACAACAGAAATGATCAAGAACATAGGAAAAAATGAACTACAAATACTACTCAAAATAATTAATAAAGTCTGGCAAGAAGAGAAAATACCTAGAGAATGGGAAATCGGATTAATTTTGCCAATATACAAAAAGGGAGATGCAACGGAATGCCAAAATTACAAAGCTATAACCCTACTGAGTACCACAATGAAGATACTTGAAAAAATTATAGAAGTGAGACTAAGGGAAGAAGTAGAATCCAAGTTATTACAAGTGAGTTTACGAAGGGGAAAAGTATACAGGACCATGTATTCACAATTAAAGAAATCATAAACAGAACTTTGGCAAAATCAAAAACAATTTACCTAACATTTATGGATATGGAGAAGGCATTTGACCGAGTGCCGAGAGCTAATATATGGGAGTGCTTAAGAGAGAAAAACATAAATGAGAAATTAATAAGGATCACGAAATGCATGTACAAAGAGACAAGAAATAAGATAATAAGCAAGAATGCAGAGTTTAAAATTTTTCACACAAATGAAGGAGTTAAACAAGGTGGATGTCTCAGCCCACTACTTTTCATTATCTTCATGGACCATTTAATGCGAATTGCGAAGACAAGAACAAAACCCTTGGCTGTGGGATATAGAAAGATGGAGGAGGTTGTTATATCCGAATGTGCATTTGCAGACGATGTAGCGTTAGGATCTCAAAGAAAATTTGCAGGTGTGGAACAAAGTGTTAAGCCAAAACGGAATGAAGATGAATAAGTCAAAAACTAAAATAATGGTAGTAACAAATGAAAAGAAAAAAGTAAAGATCCAAATAGATGAAGAAAAGATAAAACAAGCGAACAACTTCCAATACCTGGGAGTAACTATAGAAGAAACAGGAGAACAAAGTATAGAGGTAAATAGAAGAACAGAGTCACCCAACAAAGTGTATCATGCACTTATCAATAAAAAAGAAATATCAAGAGAAACGAAGATGAAGGTGTACAAGGCAGTATTCAGGCCAATTCTTACCTTCGGATGCGAGTCATGGGTGCTAGCTGACCAAGGCAGAAGTAAAATAAGGGCAGTTGAGAGCATCTGAGAAGAGTAAAAGGTATAACCAAGCGTGATAGAATTAGAAATGAAGTACCTAGAGAACTAAAGATTGAACATGTAGAAGGCTTTATTGAAAAAATGCAACTGCGATGGTGGGGACACCTGCAAAGGATGGAGGAAAATGCGCAGACACGGATTATCTGGGAATCCAAAGCAATAGGTACAAGAAAGAGAGGAAGACCAAAACAAACTTGGAGTGATGCAATTGAAAAAATACTGAAGAAGGGAAAATCGTAGACAGAGGCCAAAAGGTTAGCAGCAGATTTATATCGAACTGAAGGAGTTATCGTGTTTATGTGACAGCAATGTTTAGTGAAATATAAGACTGTAAAATGCTATTGTGAAAAAATGTAAGTGTAACCTTACACCCTTATGGGTAGATAGGTTATTTTCGAAAAAGCAAGAAACAGGAAAACGGATTCTTTAAGTTGTAGGGCCTAAAAGAAGGCACTTTTTTTGTATATGCATTTTTTGTTTTTACATTTATCGCTTTTAGGTTAGAGAATCTGTTAAAACGAATTACACTGTGTTGCAAATTTCTAATATATAGGGTGGACCAATTTGTCGTGCATAGGTTGTTTGAAAGCAAAAAGAGAAAATAAAAATTGTATTTTGTTAGTGATCTTTAGTGGATAATTAGTGTATTTAACATTTTTTTCATTTATTAGTAAATATATAAAGTAAAAATAAATGTGGGAATCAAAATAAAATAAAAAATTTAACGTTGAGGTCAATACTATATTCCTATACTTACTCTTTGATGTAGACCGCTTGATGAATTATAAGGGGAAATAGCTTACGTCAGATAGCTTACTACTCTAAAGAAGGTAAATGAGGGTAGAATGTTTTAAATTTCACAAACATTTGACCAGCTGATTATGAGCACGGAAAATACTGACTTTGTAGAGCTATAAAGAAAGCCATCTTGGTCTTGCTGATGCAAACTAAAGACTTGAACAACCTGTTGTAACTTTGTAAGTAAAAAGCCAACAGACCTTAAATGATTTTCTATAATCACTGATAAACTATAGTAATTTGAAAAATAGATTAACAGGCCACAACTGTTTTGTAAATATGCAAAAGTCACAAAACTCTGTAGATTTTAAAGAACTATATAAGAGATGTAGGTTTAGTTAGTATTCAACAGTATGGTTGTCTATCCTTTCACTACACACTCAATCAAAGGTTGCACAGAGTAATCATTGTTACTAAAGCACATTATTTTTGCAGCACCATGTTCATCTAAATAACTCTTCCCCGTGGTGAACACCCAGCGCTTGGGAGAGGGCCACAGCGACTACTTGGCGATGCTGAGTCGGCCCGGCTTCGAGCACCTCTCCTCACCTCACGAATGTGTGAGCAACGAAGTCCACGTCAGGGCAAGTCCAAACCACACGAACACCCCCGGCTACATGTGCATGAAATCTTCGTACATATTCAGTCCACGTCAATAGTGGTAGTAGGGATTGGGAACGAATAAAAGTGTAAGAAGTAATGTTTGTCATTATTTCATTGCGGTGATATACATAAATATAGAATTAGACAGCACGGAAGTACAAAAAGACTGAACTTCTATATAGACCTAGATTATAGTTATAAACAAAGGGTAACATGACCTGTTTGTAGTGTAATAAGAGTCTTCACAAACATGTAGAGAGTAAGATATTAAAATAAACTTAAGCCAAAGTTTAATGTAAAGTAAGGTACTGATATCTTCGATTTTTTTGTTTTTGAAGTTCCACACCTTGCTCAGATTCTAAAAAATCAGTTTTAAAATAAGCTTCTGTATGTGATTCCATTATTCATTTAATTCATCTTCTCTCACCAATCATTTGTGCCATAATGTCATTAAATGACCTGGATGCTTGCTTCGATCAATCAAGTACTTTTAGGAAGTTTTTCAATGAAAATCTTCAATAATACTCAATTTATATATGTAAACTTGTATTACGTCTAAGGAAAATGGATTACGACCTCTAGTGATGTACTTAATAAGGATTTATCTCTTACGTTTCGTGTTTAGTTATTGGGTACAAATAATTATAGTGTAAATGAATGAATTACTAAATAAAATGATGTTCCTAACTGCTCTTGTTTTTTTTTTCTAGTATAAAATAAAAAATTCTACTGTAAAGTTAACAAAGTTAATATAGAACAGATATGAATAAATCACTTTAGTAGATTAAATTAAAAAAAAAAGATTATAAAAAAGCGTTGGAATAATTTTAGCTACTGCAATAGATTTATTATTTTATTTTATATAAATATTCCTATAATTTTATGTTCAATCTAGAGGTAGTACTTTAGCTAAGTGTGACGAGCTTTTGCTTTCCATCGCATAAAACGAGGGTTCTATTCTGCCCATCTCCAACGTGCTTTTTTAAAATTTCTTAAAATATCCAATTAAATAGTAAAATAATAATATAACAAAATTAAAAAATAAATAAATTATACAATAATTATATAATTAACAAAAAAATTAATTATTTAAAGAAAATAATTGTAATAATGGTTTATAAGGTGTGCAAGAGATGGCGCTGCAAGTTAAATTATATAAATTTACAAATTTATAAATTACAACAAAGCCATAAAAATTATTAACGGTGTATTAATTTATTTATACATGTATTTATATACTACATAATAAGAAACAATAAATTATTCGTTTTCAATAATTCGAATTTTAATTTTTATCATAAAATAAAGATCCCTGTAATAAAGCGTAATGCCATCTCCTCACGCTTCTGCCGGCCTGATACAAATCTTTACTTTTGCCCGAAAATCGCTGCGTTATAGCGCATTTTGCTCGAAAATCGCCCTTATGTACAACCAAAATTTGCTAGCGAATCAAACCGAGATTTCTACCAGGATCACAGAAGCACGAGGAGGCTTTTTATCAGACGCTGCAGAAAATCCGAGTTCTCATCTATAAATTTTGAGTGTTATAGCGCCGATTTGCTATAAAGCATCTTCTCGCGCTCCTGTGATCCTGATAGAAATCCGGGTCTAATTCTCTAGCAAATTTTGGGTGTACATAAGGGCGATTTTCGCTATATTTCCATCTCTTCACGGCCCTGCAATCTCGATACAAATCTCCACTTTTGCCCGAAAATCGCCCTTATGTGCACGCAAATTTTGCTAGCGAATTCGACCGAGATTTCTACCAGGCTCACAGAAACGCGAGGAGATCGTTATGCAAAGCGGCGCATAACTCAAAATTTATAGATGAGAACTCGGATTTTCTGCAGTGTCTGATAAAAAGATCACAGCAGCGCGAGGAGGTTTTCCGTTTCGAATTTGGCGGGAATTTTAAACATTTGAGTTTCTTTTCCTATTTTTTCCTAATTTTAACAGTCCTATTATACAGGGGAGGAAGATTTTCTAAGTCTTCTGTGCCCCTGATAGCTAAACTACGATTATCAATGATAAAAATCAAATTTAAATTATTTTTTTGTCTCTACGTAAAAATTAATTTGAAATGTGATGTACACGAAAAAGCTAAATTAAATGAACATTATTTTTTATCTAATATTTAAATATTGCTATAAATAATTATTCAAACTGTTTTTTACACGAAAGAAATTATACTGCCGGAACGGAGAATTGAACGGCTGAATCTCAATGTTGGAGCAATTGACGTAACCACTGCACTAAATCGTCACTTACAATATGTCTTTCATATCATTAACATGTTCGTAAAAATTTTATTTTAAAAAATAAATTATATTTTATAATTTATATTAATAACTTATTATTTATTTTAACAGTTTATAAATAATTTTCAACATTACGATATTTATAAACATTGTATTCAAATTTCAATTCGTTTAAGTTAATGGTATTATAAACACATACTTATTACACAAATACCATTTAGTTTATTGATTTTGTGTCCTAATGTGAAGTGTTTCTTTATGCTGTTTAGAAGTTTTACATATTTATTATTACAATAAATTAATAATTTTTTCTGACATTAATAACATAATTATTTAAACCAAATAAATTATTATTAAAAATATTTGTCTAACTCTATATAGTGTTTTTAACCCAACTTATTCGGAGATTGTTATAATAAAACAGAATTGAAAAATAACGCACTTTATTTCACAAATGACGTTAACAACATAACAACGTTAGTAAGTTTTTGGCTGTATGGTATTGTAAATTATAAAAAAAAATAAACTAAAAAATTTACATTGCAGCTATTGTAGTACAAATGGCGCTATAACAATTAATTTTCTTATGCTAAACCTAAATATAATTATATTAAAATTTTGATAGGCTTCAGTTAGGAAAAGATAAAAAATATATTTATTGCAAAAGTACAATTAATGCTATTGTTTTTATAAACAAATTACAAGATCAGCGTTGTGTTGCCGTCTATTCGAGTCTTAATTAAATAAATACATTCAAGTCTAAAAAACGCTTTTGATATAAATTTACAATAAATTAATATTAAATAATTTTATCGTTGTAAATTTATATCTTAAAATTAATTAATAATTTGTCACTGCCATCTATAAATAGTTTGGTTAACTTTCTAAATTGTCAGATTCTTGTAATATGTCTTATTTACAGTTGTTACAGGTATCTTTATTTTTACTCATAAATATGTAATTTATTAATAAAATATAATTCAGATTAGCTTTTAAAAACATATCCCATACTTTGATTAAATACAATCAACATTAATAATGATACAAAAACAATTTTTTTATTCTTTCATGAAATTCAAAAAACTTAAGATCGAAATTAGAGTATTTTGTTACATGAAATTATCTTACATTACCCTCTTATCCTGGATATATCTAACCAGAACATACAAGCACTGTGACTAATCTCAACAAACTTTGGAACTTTTTGAGTATTGTATGCGAATGTTCTTTGTATACGTGTAAAGATTATCGATTTTTATGTGTAGTAGGGATCAGAAAACATCTACAGCATGACTCACATCACAACGAGTGATAAAAATAAGGTAGCGCAATTTTCTGTAATTCAAAAGTCCAGGAGGATTGCTACTGTGTACCGATTCTCAGGACATATTCTGCAACTGCTACAAACAATTGAAAGATTTACTGGTTGATGTAAACGGAGTATAGACTAGATGCTCAGAATATCAATTTACGCAACTTACAGACTTGAGAAAAGTTTTTTCATCAGATTAAAATACTAGGGTGATCGATGAGCTGTGTAGTCTTGTATGCAGACGGCTTTGATTATACCATCTGGCTCTGTTCGGAACAGCAGAATTGAAGAAGGCACGCACATACAGTTGAGGAGCTCCAAATGGACCTGGTAGGTATATGGGGATACTACAGCAGCCTAATCCCAATATATAAACACATGTAGGGATTGTTGTGTGCTGATGTACCATTTCCAAATGACTTGCGGAAGAAAATCTTTGATCTAAGCAAACTTTATATGTGCCACATTTAACACTTGAACATCACTAGCTCTGTGTCTGGGTGTTAAATTGCCCACTTTATTTTGTTTACATCTATTACTTTCTCTATGTTTTGCCAATTCTACCAATATACTTGGCTCTATTGTTAAAAGATTAGTAATATCTTAAGGTAATATACCGGATTACTTTTCGACAAGTACGCTTTTTAAAATGCATTTAAAAGCTTTCTTACCTTTTTTCTCTAGTTGATCAATAGTATAATCTTAATTAGGCAAGCTGTGGGAGACGACTGGCAACCTGCATACGCACCACTTTATTCAAATCTGTCAAAGTGCGTAGTACCCACCTGCATTCTCCTTGCGATAGTGCAGGTGGTTTTTTTACGATGTTTTCTACACTACCAACACTGATGGACACATTCTCCGCCTATTCTCATGAATAAGCGTATCTGCAAAATCAATCTTTGGCTCGGTGACGGGTGTTACGCGGTCGACGATCATGCAATTCATTCTTCACTCGCTATCTGCCTCTCTGAAGCACTTACACCACTCAAACACACGGGTCCGTGAAAGAGACACTCTTCCCCATACTGTTGTTGGAGTCCGTAGTGAATTTCAGCAGACGGAACGTTTTCTCCAACGAGGAATTTGATGACAATGCGTTGTTTCACCCTACGCGATACCTTCTGTTCGCTCATTACTCTAGCAACTTCCAAATAGACTTAATTCTCTCAAGATCGAGCAGCTACTGCACAATGCGACTTGTGGCAAGTTAGGAATACCTAGCAGAGGTTCCAAACCTATGTTCATCAGAAAAATTTTACACGTAACTATTTTCTCGTCAAGGTAGTAAGTTTTCTAATGGAAACTAACGGGAAAGGGTATTTAGCATCCCTTAGAAAGTCTGTATAAAATAAATTAACGAATTAGGGATGGGACGAGTCATAAAACAGTAGTGCAGAAGTAAATGGAAGCAATTGTGCTTTCATATAAAAAAAAAGCCACCAAAAACACTTAAAAATTGCACTTAGTGTAATAAGGAAATCAGTAAAGTCAATACAAACTTATAGAAAATTTTGCGAAGGTTGTGGAGTTCCTGTGTGTTTCAATATCCAAAATTAGTCAAGGATGATGTAGGGAGCTAAGTTGGGATTTCTAATAAAAATTGATGGCGTCTATGCTGAAACAGTAACAGAGATTTTGGTTATGATATTTAGATTGTTAAGACATAAAAAGAAACAACCACCGGATACAGAATAAAGTTACAAAGAAGAATTCAGAAACTCTAGAAAGAGGTAGCCATCATAATGAGATTAAGAAAGATCAAGTGGAATCTACTGATGTTATATTCTTTCAGGATTCTTAGGGGATATATTCTTTAGGTATGGTGCTAAGTTAGACCAGTCTATCTTTTAAAGGTAAATGGATCACCTAGTGAAACACCAAACTCTTACAGATCAATCACTCTCAAACTCCTTTAAGGAGAAGATTTTGGAAAATCTAATAAGACAATTGCATTATAAGTCGTCAACACTTACATTAGTGAATATAAGTATGCACACCAAGCAGAGAAATCAACAAGTCTGGCTTTGGATAATCTGAATAGACTACTTTCCAAATGTATAAAAACCAATGATATTGTTGTTCATGGACATTGATGGGGTATTTAATAATGCCCAAATTACATGTCTGATACATACACCTAAAATAAGAGGAGCGATAGTCTCTATATGCTAACTAATTAAAGCAAAACTGAGAAAAGTATCAATATACCAAAAAGATAAAATTAAAAATAAAAACAAAGTGAACATGTAGAGATAGTAAAATACATTATATTGAGATAGAATTCACAAATAAAACAAGTGAATGAACAAAGCTCTAGACATTCTAAACTAACCAGTTAGGGTGTACTTAAATCTTTCTAACCAAAAATACCCTCTACACAGTCACTTTGGCCAGACCACAAATAGTATGAACAATCCAGCGCATACCTTTCAACTATGTTGACTCCATAGATCAACGGTTTAGATTGGAAATGGTCACATGAAGAGTCTATTACATATTTTTGAATTATGCAGAGTCCATATCCCAATCAGTTTTTTCCCCATTAGGGCAATATCCTACAAAAACATTTGAATACGACAAAGTTGTGCGCTGAAAGGGTGCATTTGGTCATCTGGACAAAAGAACATTTCAGTTGATTGTGTGGGATTCTACAAGACCAACAAATTTTTGACCAATTTGTAACCATTGATAGGACTGGATGGAGTCCATCATCATAAGACTCTTAAGATCAAACAACAAATTTCCATACGAAAACGAAGTCTCCCTGTCAGTCTGATGTGCCAACTGTAGAATCTGTTGAGAAAAGTAAGATATTGGAGAAACAAACGAAAATCAACGTTTTTTTTTTTATAAATCGGATATACAATGTTCATATAAAACAAAAGGCACATTTATTGCAGACAGCTATGTTGCAAATGGTTACCGCATGATGGCGCTAAAACTAAGAGGATATTCCATAGGTTGGTTTCGTTATCACTTATACATATTTATATTAAAAACTTAACCGATACATATACAACTAGAATTGGTGTAAACACTAAAACAATCCCTTATGACCTCTTCGCAAACAATCAAATAAATTTATAAATTCCACAAAACCAAGCGCTATATACTCTCGGGACTAATTAATGCCGTACCATTTAAAATAGAAAAATATCAGTAGATTCTTAACTACAAATTAAATTTGGCGTTAACAGCCCGGCATATTATTTAAATCATAATTCAAATGAAGTCGGTTACAAAAATTAAGAAACAGTCTGTGTTCAACTAGAACAAAACTAACGGAAGTAAATGCTCTACAGATGAACTGAAGGATGAGTAATGCTTTGGTTTTGTAGTCTTCCCCCCTTTAAAATAAATTAAAAAAGTTAAACCCATATTTGTTTATGTCAAAATAAAAGCATGCTCATTATAAAAATTGTTTCGTCGTATTTTGGTTTAGAAACTTTGAAGTGAAGGTACGTAGGGTATCAGTCATTCCTCCACTGCAAAGATGGAAAAACTTTGGATCATATGCACAGCACTAACAGCACGCAGCAGGAAGTTGGAATATGATACCACTCTATGACTCTGGTGCTTCGTCTTCAAGCAAGTGCTCAGTCTCCTTATCGTACCAGTCTCTTCTACAAATTAGAAACATTCCGGCAAGCACCATGAGCAGTCCAATTCCAAATGCGCCCCACCCTATGTAGACGCCCATGTCGGTTAACGCCACCAGCACTTTTACCATGTCTGCGTAGCTTTTGGTGAGGGTGGCTGTCTGGCGGAACCATAGCACCGGCATGTAGGTTGGTTTTACATTTTCGAATATGCTGTGTGAAAAAGAGAAATGAATAATTAACATAAAAAAAAACAGTTAAACGACAAATAAAAACTACATAAAAAATTGCTAAGCAACAACACTAATAACTCAAATCATAAAACGAATTAAACTTTCACTACCCGACTAAACTGTTCCATTTGTTTTTCCTGAGAAGGAACATCTACGGCTTATTAATAGTAGTCTTATGTCATTATGGTAATAAGGTAGTTTTAACAGACAGCCTCCCATAAAAACTAGCTCATGATAAAGCGGTTGAGACACTTGAATTCAATGTGAATAAAAGATACTTGAGGGTTGTCCTAAAATTGTTGTTTAAAGCATGGTTCTTGCCACACATCTAGCATCAGAGATAGTGTAAAACAAGTGGGTCATGAGGACAAATATATAGAAACTTGATCCTCTAGTTTGCAGGCCATACAATTTGCTGGAGTGCAATATTCACCATTACTATTATTAATATTCTGTCAAGGATCTTCCATTCTATTCAAATATTTGTTGCCCATTTGAATGAGAAAAAACAGCTGACTTTTTATTTCTCACATCCTCTTTTCATTTTCATTAAACTCTAACCAAACCAACTAATAATACAGTAATTCTTTATTATAAAACATGTAACAGGGAAATGTAAAGATAAAGTTAAATAACCTATACAATCCAGAATGCAACATCCAATTTTTTTTGGCATGAAAATTGTATGAAAAATTGCATAAATGCGAATTCAGAGTTCTAGTTCTAGTGTACTTCTGACGCATTGTATTTATATACTCCTTCCCAGTACATATCACAAGATGCCAACAGATGATGTTGCTGAAATGCACAGAGGAAAGGCAGAAAAAGTCATTCGCGCCATATTCGAGTTGTGGACTAAGGGGAAAAACATAGAAGCAAACAATCATAGGCAGTAATGGATGGCGTGTTTTTTTTAGAAGTGGGCAATGACTGTGTCAAACATCCATATGAGATTAGTAGCTAAATGTGGAAACAGAGCAGCTAGTCACATAACAGTTTTCCTGGATATCAAAGTTCAAAAGCGGCAAGGAACTTGATAATAGGTAAATCATAGATGATCTTGAAGATGATAAAAATTAGTGTACAATAGATTTCCCATACTCTCATTGGTCAGCTTTGCGTGTCTGTTTATAGTAGACAAATCATGATTTAGGCTTGATATCAGAAAAGAAACGCTAGTCTGAGAGAATATTGAAGATGCTCATTCCAAGAAGCCAAAACCAGAATTGTTTATTCCAAGATAAATCGTAATTGTCTTTTAAGATTAAGAAAGAATTTTGATGACAGATTGACTGACCCCATAATGAGAGCATTACCAGTAGGTAATACTACACGTCACTGAAACGACTCTGCTGATGTATTTAGCAATGTTGTCACAAGAAATGGAAACTTGATGCGTTACTTCAACATCACAATGTATACCATTTCCCTTCGAGCCGACATTTGGCAGATTACGCATTGAGCAACTGTACTATGTTTGACACAATTAAAGAGGCAGCGCATAGTACTACAATAATCAGCCTGAATCAGCTGTCCACAAGTCAAAGGATAATTTACAACACTTTTATATAAAATACCAGAACAATGACAAAGAGGCATATATATTGAAGGAAATACCTCTAATGAAATGTGTACTCACTTCTTCCTAACAAAAAATTAGTGAAGACAAACAGTTGTACTGTAAATCATTTTTGAACGCCCCAAACAAATAGACACAAATAATCAAAAAATAAATCAGAAACCCACATCTTGATTGCCCTGAAAAGATTGAAATAATAGATCATTTTCATTCAAAGATTAAGAAGTTGTACCTTTGATAATAGATAAAAATCTGCAATCTTATACGAGTATAGTTGAACATCTCAGTGCAAACAGACCCGTGATTATAATTTTATGACAATATGGATAAAGGGGCGTTGATTTTTTCGATGATAGAAAAACAGTGAGCGTTCATAAAGAGTACCAAGACATTTGGATGGACAGCTGATCAAATTTACAAACAGTTGTCGAGACACTAAAAGGCACGTTGTTATCTAAATCGACACTTAGAAAGTGGATTGCCAAATTCAATCAAGAAGGAACCAACACTAGAGACAATTAAGGAGGATACTACAATCATGAGTGAAGGTCTGCCTACGCAAGACAAGAGGTGGGACATTGGCTGGTTGTCCCACAGAATTGTTCTGATTAAAGATTTAGGCTTCTCAAGGACAAGACAAATTTGTGCTCCACTATTAACCGAAGATCAGAAATAGAACAGATGGGAGATATGTCACAATAATTTGATCTGAGTGAAAAGTAATTTGAAACTATTACAAAAAACTCAGGCCATTAATAAAACTTTGATGAAATTGTTCTCAAAGCCTTGGAGAGACCAAACGAGATTTTGATAGACTAGTGGTGAAGAGGCGCCCAGAATAATAGTGGGCTAGTTATAGATAGCTAAAGGAATATGCACAATAGCGATAGATTACAACAAAATCACTTTGTATAATCAGGGACACATTGTCACTGTAAAAGTCTTTAGAACTTAGAAAATAGTGTCAATAAGTCAGTCATTTTACATGGTCAGAGCTCAAGCTCGAGTAGTAAAGGATTTTATGATGGAAAATAGAACCATCCTGGTTATTCACCAGATGTACATCTAACTGTTTTGGTCCGCTAAAAGCTGGACTAAATAAAATTTCATGTTTTCGCTTTTCTTACTTTCCTGGAACTTTTACTGAGGGTTGCACCAAATTGTCTTACAAGCACTTGAGACTGGAGAAGAATGTATTTCTATCTCTAGATATTTAAGACATATATTTCTACAAATATAAAAACTTTTGACTACTACAATCTGCATAAAAAACATTTCCCTAAAATTAATCGTTTGATTGGAATTTTCTAGGACGCATTGAACTACGAGTGATTTTTCAGCTGGTATGCATGCATGCGCATGGATGTTCTTTTATTCTGGTGATAATTTGGCCCACAACCCCAACATATATTACATAATCGCAATACTTGATTTACCAATATTTTCACAACGGGTTTTTTGACCTGACTAACCATAAAAATATTAGTGTGTAGATAGGTTTTCTGTACACTGTGTATTCTAGAAGCTCATTTTTTAGTCTCAGTACTTATACATCTAAAAAAGTGATCTGCCATAATTCAATAGACTCTAAAAACCCTGATTATGAGATCAGCAAAAGTTTTGCCCAATTCTAGGAACTATTCCCTAGGTTTATATAAACTCATATCTATAAATAATTTTAACACAGACAATGCCTTATACTTACTTAAACATTGGTTTCCCACTCTTAAAAATCAAAATATGGAGCATCATATTATAACATCAAAAGATTAATCTTGTAATGAAGATGACTATGAAAAAAAAATAGTAACGAAAATAATAAAAACAAAAAGCACAGATGGGTAGACAAAATGGTGGATGAGATAGAAAATGACAATAAGAATAATTCAAAGTTATATCAGCAAGTTAAGAAACAAAAAAGAAAGGAATTACCTTTGTTAACATAGATAAAAAAAGAATGAGAAAATTATATAAAAAATGACAAAAATAGAGGAAAGTAGAATATGATTGCCAAGCAGAAAACAGAGAAAAAGATGAAATGGGGGAGCTATAAAAAGAGCAGGTCAACAAAATAATCCAAAATCTAAAACATAAGAAAGTGACAGAACTAGATAATATAAGTAGAAAATTGATGCTAAATGAAGTCGAAGAATGAAAGAGATGTGAAACTTATAGAATAACTCTACTGAATATTATATATTGACATTATCAATATTTCAAATCACAGAAAAAACCATAGAGGAGTACCAGAATGGATTGAGACAAAAAAGATAACGAAGCAAACGGTAGAGAAATGTCATGAACAAGATGTTGAAATAGAGATAGTTTTATAAATTTTAAACATGCATTTTGACACTTTAAAAGGCAGATGAAAGAAATTTAGTTATACAGTAAAAAATTAACATAAATAAGAAATAATGGTAAGGAGACAGATTATCCGCGATGCTATTTAACATAGCAATGGAAGGGATATTAAAGTATCATAACAGAAAAGTCTATTTAAATGGTAGCCTATCTAGACAACATTGATTTGATAGTAAAAACAGAGAATATAAGCAAAAAAGCAAAAGAAATAAGGTTAGAAACAAATGAAGCCATGATCAAGTATATGAAAATTATCAAGAAAGAGCAGACGTAACACCAGAGCCACAGAAACAAATAATTATAAAATGGAAAAAATAGAAAGTTTTAAATATCTAGGAATAAAAATAAACAAAAAAATTATAGAAATGAAGAGGTGAATCAAAAGGGACAATCTGGATATAAGGCTTACTACAGATATAAAATGTTAATGTGTAACAAAAGTAGGAAATATATGCCTTACAAAAAGAGATGAAGCAAAACTAAAAACTTTTTAAGAAAAAATAATAAAGATTTGTTGGAAAGAAAGAAATAATCAATATAAATGAACAAACAGCAAAACAAAAAATTCTAACAAATGAGAATATAGTTAGAGTAATTATCAGAAAAGAATAAGAAGGTAATGAGGGAAGATTCAGTAGAAAACAGAATAACAAAATAGAAACCACAAATAAAACCAAGAAGAAGACTGTTTTTAGTTATGATAAGAAGAGCAAGCAATTAAAAATATAAGGAACATATAAATTAGAAGCCGGAGGGTAAAGATGAATGACAGAAAAACGTAAAGGACAATAGCTGACAAAGCAACAAAACACGTCATATATAAAGCAAGACAATGTACAGCCTTAGAAGAAGACATTAGAGCATTCATCACCTTTTCATTACAAAAGCAAACTAAGACGCAAAAGATAGAAGGTGAGTTTCAGAAAAATTCCGTTCCTTTATCTGCAGCAGCCTGTAAGTCAAATACACCAGTAGAGTTAAAAAAGCAACATAATTTTAGATACTTCTTCTAATTTCTGCTGCAGACCAAACTACATATGTGTTCACTTAGCACTCCACAAGTCCATTCAGTGGTGGAAATTCAAGTTTGCCAAAACGTACAGGCGTTCCGACACTTGACAAGAAAATACTTATTAGTGCGGAGGCATGGGATTCAAAGCAGCACTATTACTTTGGTGAAGCTCCAATAGATCAGATGTTAATTGTTTCTATTACTATAGATATGAAATAGTTAATTCTATGAGAATAATTTCAGATGGAATAGCCGTATCTTTTTGATGAATAAAATCCCTTAAAGGTTTAAAAATTCTTAGTCAGTGAATGTAAACTCACGATTTTAGATATCTCTAAAGAAAAAAGTTAGAAGGGGCAACTTGATATCGTTGTCTTTCAAGAATAGATGCTTTGGACACATTTTGTATCAGCTTGGGTTTGTCCTGAAGAAACTACTCATCAATATCAAGTTCCTTGAGCTGCGACTGTAGAAAGTTCTCCAACAGGTCTATGTAATGATCAGTAGTTGCTGTTACTATCATATCTTTCTCTGAAAAAGTAACGGCTTATGATACAAATCAATAACAGAGAACCACACCATTAATCTTTCATTTAAATGCTATTTTCCTCATAACAAAAAATTTCTACTTGTTTACATATCAACTTAAATGAAAATGAGCCTCATCGCTATGCACGAGAACATCTTTCAGAACAAATAGATGCTCTCACGGCCGGTGATATGGTGTATCGTGTGGTTGGTGCTCGGGTTATAAGACCATGGTCGGAGTACAGAAACTTCAAGTTTCTGAACTCCAACCACGGCCTTATAACCCAAACACCAACCACACGATGCATCTTTCAGAACACCTTGTAGGATATTCTCATTTGACTCTCTACAGCTTAGTAAGACTTTTCATAAACTCATGTTGAAAATTTATAAAACAAAAGTATGCTTACATACAGAAAAAAGACTGCATTGCAGCTCAATTATTTGTTTTAAAGATAAATTCATTGCTCTGAAATTAGCAGCAATATTTCTCCGGTTTGGAATAACTCCTTTACGACCAATAGCGTAACAGTCCATCAAAACTAGTAGGTCTTTTAGTTTTACAAAATGCTAGCGTTAAGATAACAACTTACGTCATCAAAGGTATAGGCTCCACAAAAAGATTGATTTGTAACTGTGCCCGCACATCGATTGGAATACCCGTGTTGGCTTCTAATGCTAAATACATCTCATGTTCAGTCTTATTAGGTCGCAGACCATTCACGCCCTTTAAAAAGGACGGGTCTGCTAAGTAAAAATGTGGGTATGAAAAGAAAAGCGGGGCGCCATATCTGTAACAATAAATCACAATAGAAAGCCAAAAATAATTATAAACCCTTTAAAACTTACCTGCATTTAGAAACATCTCTAACCCCACTAGGTACAATTTTGTCACCGTGGAAACATCCTTGATCTGGATATTTGGATCCGTTATCAAAATTGTAATCAGTGGCTATGTACCGCTTGCCAATCACACCATGCACATTTTCATCATTGATGTACTCCAATGACAGAGTACTAGAACCCACATAAATTACCTCTGCACTTCAGAAACCACAAAAAAATTATACCTGCATACATCAGACACAAACAACTGCAACTGTTGAAGACTTTTAACAGGAGGCCACAATTCACCTGCCGTGCCATTAACATAAGAGCAATAACCACCATAATCAGTTGTATTTGTATGGCCGTTCCACAGATCCATTATTCCTACCAGTTCAGTACCTGTTTCTCCTGTGTATATTGTGAAGTTCCCGTCGTATGTTGCAGAATTATTTCTCTAAAATTTTATAATGTACAAAATTTTCATCCACAAAACCTGTAACTTACCGAGTAAAACCATCCAAATTTAGAGAAAGGTATCTTGAGATCCTTAACTTTCAGTTTAGATATTACGTTAAGGATGGGGTCCTCATAGCCATCAAACAATAATTCGTTCACAGTTCTCGTGGTAGCTATGTTGTGTTCAAAACCTTTCAATGCAACATTGACGAGCTCCTTTATCCAGTTAGCCATGCCTTTACTTTCTTGCCAACTATCTGGAAAGGGAATTCTAATACTTTTGCAATGCAGTGTGAAATTATGGTTTACCAATACGATCGGATTAATGTTGGTTATGTTGTCAGTTAAGCTGCCATTGATATTTCGGGTATGAAGTGCCAAATCCGTTTCTGCTGGTACGTAACAGTGCCGTTGTCATTCCACTGCAAGTTCACCGGATGTGATGTTCTGAAAATACATAAGGCCCGCACTGCTGCATCTCTGGTTTTACGGCCCACTTTGTTCGCAGTACTTCATCAGCGTTGGTCCAATTAAACAGGTATAAGGACAGATACATTGGGATTGGGGTTTCTTTCCACAGCTCATAGCTCCTCGAATGGTTTGTCAAAATTAGTTCCTGAGAAGAAAAATCAGAGTTATTTACTAGAAGCAAATTTACGTGACGGTTTTACTTTTGTTACGAGAAGATTGTAGATGGTGCTCCACAGCAGCGCGAGCAACGCTCCCAAGACTACAAAAGTCGTCCCAAAGGCTAGTAAACAAAAAGTGCCGCATTTTCTGTTACAAAATCCCATTGTTCTGCAACAAATAAGCAATATTAATATGAGTTTACATTAAAATGCTTCGCTAAAAATGCACTTGCAAGCAATAGTAGCACACAAGGCCGGTTACATGTAACCTTCAATTGGTAAAAAGCCGATCCCCTTGAGGCAACGTCTGCGAACTCGACTCCGCAAACACTGTGAAGACAAAGTAAAAAAGAATGATTGGTTTGGAGCTTGAAACCAGTTCAGAGAACGAATAACCCTCTAGTGCGCACCAAGAATGTTTTACGCAAGATGTTGACCAAACGGGAGAAAATAAGGAGATAAAAATCGAGGATTTATTGTTATGAACACTGGTCCGAAAATAAGCATGATTAATTTAATAATTACGGCAGTATTGTAATTGCACAAACACAGGAATGAATGGTTCAGAAATGGGGTACAAGTACAATAAACTGTGATCTGATGGTAAAGGTAAGGAACATTTTAAAGATAGAGGTCGTGGAAGCCTAAAAATAGACCATGACTTCAAAAATAAAAACATAACTAAATATAACATCATAAAGATCCAACGCACACCTCTGAACCTTCAGATTACAGTACTAAATGCTTGAACCTTTCCCCTTAAAGAAAAAAAAGTGAATCTAGATAATCTTTCCAAATTTTCCATCAAATTTTAATTTCTATAGCAATTGAAAAAATGAATTACATAATTTAGACAATTCGGAAAAACAATTGAACAAAATACAACATGCGACATTGGAGATCCCAAAAACCCACACACAATATTTGTGGAAACTTTCCTTTTAACGTTTAATATCCATATTAAGTTGTTTAAGAATAAAAAGCAAATTAAATGAATTAATTAGGATTTGTAAGTCCGATCACTAAAAACAAAATTTCCAAAATTTCTGATAGTTACAAAAATTAAAAAAAAATGTTTGTGGCATTCTCAGACATTCTGTTTAGTAATAAAAAATATATGTTCAAGGGTTTCGAAGGTATTACATATATAATCAGCAAACAGTTTTAATTACTGCACCACAGATGACGCTACTAACAATTGTGTAGGTTTTGACTAAATACGTAGTATAGTGGCACTGTCTGAGTAAGGATTGGACGCAGATATGGATTACACTAACGTGGGATTGCCGATAATACGTAATTGTGAAGTTTAGCCGGTTCATAATTTAAAAAGCCTTTCGAAGTCATTTCAGTTGTCCAATGAAGTTGTTCACGATTTTTTTCAGAGCTGATCAACCAAGATTCATAACCAATGCGGTTCTAACAAGATGGAGCAACTGCTTATACTAAACGTTTCTCAAATTTTTATATAGTAGAACCTTTTTTGATTCTTGGCTTCCAAATTACACGTACGAACTGGTCCCTGGTTTTCTCTTTCTTCTCCATTCTCCTACGTGAGCTGGATGCAGAAAGTTTGTTTACATTTTTCGAGCAACTACGAAGGTCAAAAGAACAATTTGGTACAACTCATTTTATTTTATTTTTTGTAGAGATCCATTGACTACACAATTTGGTCATCCAAGAAACATTACCACGAAGTTATCCCCTCCTCTCTAATGAAAATAATGCCAATCCTTCTTTATCAAGTTAAGTCGTCTTTTACCATATGCTCTGGCATACATCACTTAGAGAAATGTTTATTGTAAATGCTGTCTGACTCAATATGAATCTATTGATTATAATACATTTTATTGAAAACCTCTAAAACTTCCAAATAAATTCTTCATTTTAACCAATTTCTTAAATCCATCCATTCTTAATCTCCTTCACGAGACACCGAGTTTTTAGCTACCTCCGCGTATATTTTTATTGTTGTTTACATTAACTTATTGTGACACTGTTGTCGCCGAGTACCCACTCAGTTTTTGGAACGCCTTTAAAGATCTAAACAAGAGAAGAAAGCTCCCAAAACAAAAAATAACATCATATATATTGTCGAGTGATTCAAATAGGAACAAATAGGTTAAGTTAGTCTATGGTACTCTAAATATCACCTATACAAATAGACCACCATATTTCATTAGTAAAATTATACTATCAGTGTTAGGAGTGGAAAGAAAACAATATCTAAACTGTTTTAAACGTTAGACTGGGAGAATGTTATAAAAAGACCAAAAAACACTCAAATATCGTTCTTTTTCCAATAAATTTTGGAATATATGAAACTCATGATCATAGCTTCAAAAGAACTGCTATTTTCAACGTTTTATAATTATTCTTTTAAAGAGGACAGTTTTTATTGTGAGGTAAGTATGGACAATTTGTGCCTTTTTGTCAAAATTAATTTTTTTAACAAACAAAAGATCAAGTATCAAAACGTTCTTTATTATCATTAGCCAAGAGGTGGTTCATTGCTCGCAGTAAATGAAAATGTCATACCTGATGAATATGGAGCGTGCGGGAAAAGTTCCCAATTCAATGTAAATATGGACTGCTATATCGTCTTCGATATATACGTGGTTGAAAAAAAGTATTGTGGAGTACAATATGTGCACACTGCTGTGCTATTATTAGAAGCAGTCTACCACGATTGTGTCATCCGGCTTTAACAGTACATACTACACAATATCTTCCTACTCCCACTACATGTAGAGCAATTTTTTTACGACGATTCCAAAACTTCTTATTATAAACTGTATATCTATCACTTAAAACGGTTCAAAATTAAACCTCACACCATAAAAGTACAGAACAAAAAAAAAACACGATAAAACCAAATACAAAGATGCACATTAGACGACAGTTTCTCAAATAATAATCAAAATAAAACTTCGGAAAATGGAATTTACCTATACAGAATGAGAAGTATGTTTTACAAGAAAAAAAAAACTAAACGTCTATATCGGTCTATTTAAAATTTTTGTATATTGATCTATGAAGCTAACCAATAGTAACTCAGAGTAATATAATTTCTTATCTAGCAAAAGTTATTTGTGTTCAGATTTTCTATGAAATCGTAAATTACGTCGTAAGTAGAAGTTATCTAAAGAAACAAAGGTTAAGGCAATGTGCTCTGATCGAGTAAATAAATTATGTCTAGTGTTATCATAGCATGTCGCAGATAATGAAATCAATAACGCTGAGATAATCAGTTTTTTTCTCCTTTTTTTCAGACAATTTCATCGTTAAGTGCACTGTCTCGAAATTAATTGTTTTGTCCTGCTTAATCAATTTCCTATACTCTGTATGGTCTTCGCTGAAATTTGTCTACGGCGTTTTCATTTTTGTGTTCTGTAAGTATCCAATCTGGTTCCCCTTCAGGAAAGACTATTATTTTCAGATTTGAGTTTTCTAATATTCTCTTTATAATGCAGATTTTTATTTTAACTCGTTAAGACAACCCATACTTATTAGGCGTACTCTTTTGGATTTTTTAAGGCGAGGCAATTCGGGCGGGACTAATGTCACCTATAGGAAATGAAATAATTCTACAAAATTTTAAAACAATGGAATAAGGAAACGTAAATATTAAAAAACATAAGAATATCCCTCATTTGTTTCGTAGCAATATAAAAAGAATTATGTGCAAAGATACTGAACTTGTACTGACATAAAAAAGTAAATTTTTTGTTTTTAGTCTTATCCGAATCTCAAACGGTATCATGTGTACCTTCCCTATCATGAAAAAATGGATAAAACATTACGGCACCTTTACAAACTATATAGAGTTGTCAAGAAACTATACCTCATTCCAAAATTATATAGGGGGTTCAAAATAGTACTCTCCTTCGAAACTCTGTTTCTGTCGCAGATCGAAATGTGTTCTCTTTCTTACTCCACTTTTGAGAATATCTCTCACTCCCTCCTTCCTCTGACATTTCTCTCGCCCTCCTTCTCTAAGTCACTATCCTTTTTACTTTTCCTCTTTGAGCCTCCCCACTCTCTTCCCCCTTTTGAGCCACTATCTCACTCCCTATTTCTCTTGCCTTCCCTTTCACTCTCTCTCTCTCTCTCATCTTCCCTTTCCGAGTCTCTTTCATTCCCTCCCCTCTGTTTATCTCACATCCTCCATCCCTGAACCACTTTTTCACCACTCCTCTCCGAGTCTCCCTTTCTCCCATCTCTCCTTCTCAGTGTGTGTGTGTGTGTGTGTACGAGTGCCACATTATACCATCAAATAACGTTGCTGGAACGCACAGAACAAAAGGTAAGGAACCGCTTAAGTAGTGTAGTTATAGACAAAACAAAAAAAACCATAGAAGCGTTAGATGGCGTGGTGTTTTCAGAAGAGATTAAGCACTTCGGACATCTATACGGTGTAGTATTCATGTGTAAGAACGCAGTATCGAGTCGCAGATCTGTGTTTCGCTAGATATCGGAGTTTAAAGACGACAAGAACTATACTTTAAAAAAACAGCAACCGTCCTTCAAAGCGTACAAGCCACATAACATTCAGTGTGTATTCAACCTCATATTGGTAAATGGGAGAAACACATCCACTAGGACTAGAAGATGACAAAGGTCAGTGGACATTGGTTTTCCATACTCAATGCTCACCATTTAGTAGAAGCGTGTGAAGGTATGTCAATAGTTGCTGCACCTGTACAACTTGGGTACAAAGACGTTTTTTGAGTGTCTCATTACAGCAGACAAATAATGGTTGTGACATGAAAATAGAGGCACACATGGAAGCCCTCGTTCCAAGAAGCTACGACCGGCATTGTTTAGTCCCAAACAAATGGCGAATGTCTTTTAAAATCAGTGGAAGATTCTACGAGAAATAAAGATACATATAGCTTGCAACCCTGTTACCACCCTGTACGAATGTTATTGTCTTACGCCTAATATTCACTGGATTTAACGCCCTGTGATACGCTTCGTTTAATGCAATGAAAGAAATAATGCGCGGTAAAGTCTTCCAAAGACTAACTTTAGTCGACTGTCCACAAGTCGTGTTACACTCAGAGTTCCGAAGCGATGACTAAAGTGCACAGACATGGACGGAAAATGCCTCTAATGAAATGTACACTCACATTTTCCTAATAAAAGATAAGTGAAAAGAAAATAATTGTAATCCGTCATTTTTGAACGCCCCAAGTACATCGCCGTACAATAGATTTCAAGATGTATGGTTTTAACAAAATAGAGTAACAATCTATACTGGATCATCCAGGATGATCATTCAAAAAATGATTTCACGCCATGTAATTTTTAAAGCCTCTCATTGGAACTCCACACACTTATAAATGTCGTAAAAAGGTTGACTATCATCCACATAGATGATAATATGCAATACTATAAATACAGAAACTAAATTGTCGCTTTTCTAAAATACCGTAGGTGCCAATTACTTCAAAAAGGTGAATAATCTGGCTATCATGAAAAAATCAATATAATCCCTAGTAAAGCAAAACTAACTAAAGTGCTGAGCTCATTAGTCGCTAAAACTAAAAAAGAAAACTCACAAACAAAGAGTAATAATGGCGGTTGTCTACGGCGCGGTGCTTGCCACATCGCCCCGCACCAGAGATGGTGCGCGACGACTGGGCACAGTGGCGAACATATGAAGGCCTCAACCTCTCAGTTCGCAGGCCGTACTCCTATGTGGAGCGTTCGAGATTAACCATTTTTATTATTTTATAAGAACATCGGATATCTCAAATTTGAATCTTTTTAAACGAATTTCAAATGTTTATAACTATCAATTTCTTAAAGACCAAAGGAAAGTTTTCAAAATTATAACCACCAACTTTAAATGTCCAAACTAATTTTGATATGTTTTAGTATTAAGATGCCGTACATTTTGATGTTTAGCGTTGTTTCCAATTAGTTATTATTAAGCAGATATTCATACAACATGACTGTCAAACATCGAGTGGCTCGGGCATTTCGACTACTATAAAATTGATACCAATGTATTGCACAACAACAGACTAGTAAACAATCGTTTTGTTTACAATCGAAATGATTTTAATCAGCGATTATAACAGTGACGTTCATGGAAAAAACCAATGCATTGCCTTCATAAACAGTTTGTTAGAATTTAATTTGTTGTCGATGGTAAATTAAAAAAAAAAGCAACAATTTACACCTCTTGTAATTTTTTTTTTAATAGGGGTTATGCCAGATCAACATTACATTTGCTATTACATGGCAAGGTTAAAAGATTTTTAACATTTATATCACTAAAATAGATAGTTCATTGTGGTTTTGACAATTAAATTAGTTATTCTCATTATTTAGGACATCAATAGGTAACTTCCTTTTAAGTCTGGTGTGTAAGTTTTCAATGCCCAAGTTGTAGTGAACCGTACCACTGCATTGATTTATGTTATCATAAAATTTTTGAGCTCTTTTCTTTATGAATTCTTCCACTGTCAGGATTCCTGTTTCTCGGTGGAGCTGCGAGTTTCTTACGTACCACTGTGCATTTGTTATTATACGGATAATTTTATTTTGTAACACTTGGAGTTTGCGAAGATTAGTTTTTGATGTCGTGCAACAGACACTGCATCCGTATGTAGAAATTGGTCGAATGATGGTCGTGTAGATGAGAACTCCACATTTTATTTTCAATGTTGACTTGTTGATGATGGGATAGAGCATGGCCAGTTTTGCGTATGATTCAGTCAGTTTTTTATTGGTGTGGAAACTCCATGTTAATCTACGGTCGAGACAGACCCCTAGATATTTCACCGCGCTATTTTTCGGATTCCAAGGGATAGGTACATTATTGATAACGATGTTAGGTGGGTCTTGTGGGTGACGCAAGGTAAAGATTTTGGCATCACATTTGCTGGGATTAATTCGTATAAACCATTTGTTAAACCATGAGTTAAGATGATTCAGACTTTGTTGCAGATTGTTTGCGGCTAGGTTAATGTCATAGTCTTGAGTTATGGTTGCTGTATCGTCGGCATACATTGCGATGTCAGAGTTTGGTGTTGTAGGAGGATCGTGCATGAAAATATTGAATAACAAGGGACTCAGTACGGATCCCTGCGGTACTCCCGCATTGATTTTACGTACTGATGAGGTATATCCTTTTATTCTTGTCTGGAACGTTCTGTCAGTTAAAAATGATTTAACTATGTTTAATAGGTAAACCTCTTGTAAATGTGTAAATTTAACGAGAATTTTTGGCCATTTTGTATTGTGAAAATTCTGCCTTCTTCAATAGGTAACCACTTGAACAGAAATTTTTGTTAATAACTTAGAAATTTGCAGATGAAGACATGCCACGATCTATCATGTAAATCCTTTGCTAAAGTAAATATAAGCGCGGCCGCTTCTCAGCCGACGAGTGGATGCTAATGCGCACGCGCAAATGAGGACCACTTCGACTGGGTGGGTCAGTTGTCTACGACTACGATCGGAAAGTAGTCTGCCGTTTTACCAAACCCGAAAAAGTCGCAGCAAAAAGAAGTTTGTGAGATCCCAAGGTACTTATTTTAAAGAGATGGAAAGGACGTACAATATTTGTTGTATTTTCTACCATTTTTACTAAATATATAGATTTTTTTGCATTATATGGACGATTCTTTTGAAACACCCTATGTCATCTCATTTTATTAGTTAGGTTGTCAATGCCTATACTTACGAATTTATATTGTGACGCAAAGAAACGATTTTATTAAAGCGAGTCATGACAAATACAGCACAGGGATGCTTTCTCTACTCGATTGTTGTTTCTAATCACCGTCTTCCCAAAGCATCCTCGAGAAGCTCGAACAGATAATAGTCTCAAGGACCGATTTCGGTAGTGTAAGATGTGTGATCAACTGTCCATGCATTTACTCCAATTTGGCTCGAGTTACGGCAATGGTCTATAGCAAGTATCAATAGTATTAAACACTTATTATGTTTCGTTAATCATCTATTACATCACTGTGGTACAGAAGACAAGGAAAAGCCAGTGCACTACCTTCCCAAGAAATTCTATGAAAATGGACCGAGAAAAGAAAGTAATAGGATGCGATCCGTCTATCACCTGGCACCATATTGAGTCCAGGTTTCATGGTGTAAAATATGTTACTGACCACACTGTCGCGACTCACCAAGCACAGTACGAACAGTATGTTACTGGTGACAGAACAACTGGTCATCGTACACAGCTTCGCAAAAAGATAAGGCTGGGATCCTGGAATGTTCATTTTTTTTCAATTTCAATGATTCAACCAGGGAAAAAGGACCGACAAAGAGCAAGCACACTACGACCTAAAAGTATTGGGGATCACCGAAACTCACATGAGAGGATCACGATACTAGACAACCCCGAAGGGCCACACTGTATAGTTTTCAGGTCCAGAAAGCGAAAGTAAGAATGGTGTAGCTCTGTCTGTATCACCCGAAATCAACAAATCGGTTCTAGAATATAACCTAGTGAGTGATCGGATGTGAACTCTGAGGATCAACACAAAACCATGTCGTGTCAATGTGGTAGTGGTATATGCACCACCGTCTACCTCAACAGAATCAGATATTGAGGCACTCTATAACCAAGTCGACGATACTTTAAAAAATCTGACAAAAAGAGATATCGCAGTTCTGCTGTGAGACCTTAATGCCAAGGTCAGGAACACGTCGAAAAATGACCACCTAAAGGAAGTAGTCGGCAAATATGGACCTATTACTAAAAAATGACGGGCGAGAAATGGCTACAATTCTGCGCGGAAAACTCCCTGCTTTAAAAACCACCCGAAGAGAAACTGTACACGTGGATAATGCCAGGTGACCGAACACGTAATCAAATAGACTACATCGCTATAGACAAAAGATTAAGATCGTGTATAAGCAACACTAAAACATGTGACCACAAACTCCTAGTAGCAGAGATATGTCTTAAACTAAAAAGATGCCAACGATTAGTTCAATCGGCACAAAAGAGACCTAAACGTGGAGAACTAACTGTATTCAGTGAATGCTTTAAGACCAAATCAGTAAACTTTGCCATACATTGCCACGACGATAACTGGAACAAAGTGAAAAATCTTATAGTCTCATCGCGCAAGGAGAGTCAGAGAAAGGCAGTCGATGCTCCGAGAAAAATATGGATAACGGAAGAAACATGAAAGGCCATCAGAGAATGAAAGGAACTACTCAAAGGAAATGTTGACTCTGCTTTTGCAGACTACCGGGAAGCTTCGGTAAAAGTTCAACGTCTGTGCCGCAGGGACTATAATGAATATCTGAATTCAGTCTGTCAGGACATAGAAGATCATGTGCAAAAATTCCAAACAAGAGATCTCTAACTAAAAATTAGGAGCATCACTCGAAAATTCAAGCCGACAACATGGGCCATAGAAAATGACGAGGAAAGATTGTTGACGGAGATAGATCAAGTTACAGATCATACTGTGAAAGCCTATACGCCGACTCTGTAACACGAGCTGCAAGTACCACGACTATAGACAAGCATTGTATAGAACCCGATATCCTTGATTCTGAAATCCGAAGTGCACTGCGCAAACGCAAAATAAACAAATCAGCCGGTAGAGACAAAATTTTTGCTGAATGGCTTAAGTACCTATGCAATCAAGTCTGGAAAACAGGCAGTTGGTGCACTGACTAAAAAGAGTCCCTACTAATTCCATTGCACAAGAAAGGCCCAACAAGAACGTAAGGGAACTACCGGACAGTTGCACTTATATCTCATGCTAGCAAGATAATCTTTTACCGACTTGCGATCGTACCTTCAGTGGCAGATACCCAGTGAACAGGCAGGTTTCGTGAAAGGTCGGGCACAAGAGAACAGATTGTGAATATGAGGCAAATAATCGAGAAAAGCCGAGAGTTAAATACGCCGATACTAATATACTTCATGGACTACTCGAAGGCGTTTGATTGCGTTAGGTGGGATTACCTGTGGACAAGAGATGGGCGTACCTCAACACCTCGTTTCGTTGATCGCTAATCTGTACCAAGATGGGATATCCATAGTTAGGGTTAACGACATCACCTCAGGTCCTTTCAAACCAGAAAAAGTGGTAAGACTGAAGTGTAATCTCTCTCTCATTCTCTTTAACATATATGGTGAATACATAATGAGGAAAGCCTTAGAAGAATAGAAGCGAGCCGTCTCAATCTGTGGAGTAAAGGTCAGCAACCTGAGATATGCGAACGACACTACACTCTTTGCATCTTCGGAGAAGGAACTAGCCGATCTGTAGAGTAAAGTAGGAGAGTGGACTGGTTGGACTCACTATCAATAAGTCGAAGACAAAAATCACGCTCATCGACAGAACCGGTCAACTTTCTAGGACGGGAGAACTCTCGAATCTAGAATTTGTAGGCGAGTATATATACCTCGGATCGTTACTTACTGATCAGGGAGGAAGCGAACCGGAAATCAAGAGAAGGACTCAAATGGCCAAAGCTGCAATAAATAAGCTGACACGTATTTCGCAGGACAGAGAGGTCTCCCGTGTCACCAAGATGAGACTAATCCGAACAGTGGTTTTCTCGATATTCCTTTATAGCTCACTGGACTCTCTGTTACGACCTTCCTAAGAGAAGTCAAAAACCGAACGAAATGGAAGAACATTGTACATAAAGCCACGAAGGCCTTTCAGGGACACGACCTTCAGTAATAAAGTATACGACCAAGAAGAATGTTTCATTAAGTAAAACTACGTCTTTGTGCGCTCAAAACACAAGTAGCTTCATTTTGGGTTTAGTTGCACATTCTATCTGGGGCAATCACTGTCACATATATAGCTGTATATAACATAAGTATTTTAACTGCAAATTTTTGGATATTATTAAGGTCTTTAAGTTGAGGCGCTTGATGACTACCATTAGCGGTCAGTTACCACGACTCGTGTTTAATGGGACCGGTTTTCCCAATTAACATCCGTTCTTCAATTTCCATTTCGCTCAACCAACAACTTTCCCAACTTCTAATCCTATAAAATCTGACACAAAATATTTCTGAGGCTTGAACACCAACAGCTAGACTGAAAAAAGATCCCGAAACTAGACATTCGCCCGTCGACAGTTCTGGAGGTTCATAGGCAATAAACTGCGAGACTACAAGTACCGTGTTTAACCACATGCCAGTACTTAATGCAATACTCTCTCCTCCCGGAATAACCAGCAAGGAGCATGGGAGGTGTCACGTCTCGTAACCTTTTTAGTATTAAAGAGAATAGGGATAAATCTTGCAGTTACTTTTTTATTATTGACTAGACCAAAAAAAAACGAATGCAATTTAAACACCTGGTTTCTCGATAACATGTCTCTATCTAACTGTCGACGTAGTCTGGATAGAATATCGGCTGCTTTAACATTTTCCCCCCTTAATAAGTTTATTATAACATCTAATGACCTCCATCCAATCATAGCGCTATGTTAGCATATAGCAATGGAACATACATTTCTTCTTTAAACTTGACTCACCCACGTAAAAACAGTGAAATGCAATGTACAAACCAAAATATTTTGTTTACGAATATGAGTAATGAAATTTAAATGAACATTCCCATTTCCCTTTAAAATATAAATGTTATCAAATTCAGTTTATATAAGTTGGAGGAAGCAAAAATTAAATGTTGAAAGTGACCTTCAGTGTGAATAAAAATATTTAAGTCTTATCACTATCCGCTATGCTTGTACGACTATCGCCATTCAATGACGGAATTAACGAAATGTATACTCGCCAAAGCCTGCTCGTAAAATAAAAATAACCTAAATAAAGGACCAAAAACAAAAGATTGTCCAATAAAAAACCTTCCCCTGTTGGCGAGCATGAGGAATTCCTAAATACCAAGCTGCCCAAACTAAACCGACAGTTCGGTAGAAACACGTTAGTGAGAAGCCAGGTATTCAAATGGAATAAGGTGCCGATTTTGATGTTGAATATGAGTAATTCAACAGCGATATAAAAATTTCCCACACATATTTCTTCAATATGGAGCTATCACTTCGTTTTCGTTTTTTTTAGATTGGACTTTTCTAAACGTATAAGTGAAATTTTTGCTAATCACAATACAATTAATTAGAGTCGCCTTGCAAATAGCGCAACTACTTCATCAGGGATCTTATAAAGATAACCAAACTGTTCACCATCTTGAAGTATTTGTGTGTCAACTTATAGGCGTGGTGAAATAGACAAAAAAAAATATAAATAAACTGGTAGCGCCACCCATGCTTTATGACAAGTTTAGGATAGGTTAGGCATATTAAATTTAAAAAATCTAAACTTAACTATAATTCAATTGTCTAAACATTCCAATCAATGAGCATTCAAGTTGAACTTCGACTTCATAACCTTTGGACCCCAACGGTGTTGCCATATTTAAATTTTTGATCGATAACTCTACGACCACTTTCCTAAACTAAAGCTTGCACCAATTTCTCTCTATTTCTGTCCTTTCCAAGAAGACGGAACATTAAATTTGTAATTTGCATTTAAATTTTACGAAATTCATCGCCTTAAAAAATAATGATTGAAAGCGGCTTCATTATTCCTTTGTTGTCATCATCTATATTTAGCGTTGCTTTAATTTCAATTTAATTTGGAAAACTTCCATAACTCGCATATGAGGTATGGCAGAAAAGTAATGAGACTGCAGAAATTGTGCACAAACTGGCAACATTGTAGCTTTTTTCGGTGGCGCAGTTTGGTAAACAGGTTTTCAACACAAATTGCTAACGTCACTATGTGCCAATTTAATACGCGTTTTCTCAACGTGTATTTTTGGAATTCCATAAAAACGAAACAAAAGATATCGAACGATATTATGGTTAAGGTTCGGAGAAATTTGGTACGCAGAGATTATGTTTATCTCACAAATTATTCACAAACTGGCAACACTCCATTTCCCTCCATATAGTAGGTGGGTAAACATCTCATAGCCCTCAATACAAGTTGTCACTATGTGACCCTATCAAAAGTAGGTGGCATAATGTCTGTTACTTGGACACAAGGTATGGTAAAAAAGTAAAGAGTCCGTACGAATTGTCCACAAACTGGCAACAGTGCCACTTACCCTCCATGCAGTAGGTTAGTAAACATATCATAGGTCTTCAATACAAGTTGCTGACGTTATTGTGTACCTATCAGTGCGTGTTTTCTCTACGTAGATTTTTGGGATGTGCCATGAAAATGAGGCAAAAGATTTTGAACGATATTATATTTAAAGTTCGGTAAAATGCAACGTAAAATGGGTGGACAAAAATGTGCTCTATCGAGAGTAGAGGTTTTTATGTTGCCATTTGGACATTATGAGCAATATTTAGAAGGCCGGAATGAAACAGCCAAAAAATTCAACTTCGAGAGGTTGAATAATATGACGATATATAGAAGAGATAACTCAATAATATATAGAAAGTTTTATATAAGTTTGGTCTTTTGCCTTCTTTTTTGTGTTACTTCGTGTTCACAATTGTAATTAATATATTTCAATCACTTTTCAGGATGGCTGACATTAATTATGTGATTAGAAACAGTGTGTGACGACATTGGAAGAAAGGTCTAACCACAAAAGATGCTGCCGAAGCCATTTGAAGTTAAAGATAAGGGAACAGTTGCTCAAAGAAATTGTGGCCAAATGGTGCAAGCACTTCAATGAAGGAGATTTTCACTTGAAGACAAACCTCGTTTTGATTAGTCATCAAAGTTACATATCGAAGATTTCAGTGTTGAAAAATGAGCCTTCATCAAGCAATCATGATCTGGCATTGGTTCTTGGAGTTTTTTCCCCATAAAACTGTACTCAATCACTTGCATCAACTTGATTTGTTAACAAGAAGCCCCAACAGAAGTTGCACGAATCTACCGAAGCAAAGGACGAGATCTGATGTCAATTGCTCAACTAAGGAGAAGATTGAGGAGCTGAACGGCGTCGAGATTCTTCCTGACCATGGTTTCTTTCAACCAACGGATCACTTCTTGGATGGTCGTTGATTTAAACCTTTCGATGATTTAAAGATTTTGATGGATTAAAGAAGCGTTCAAAGAATTCTTTAAGAAGATTAGTTTTATTGTTTTCAAATAAACTTCATGAATAAAAAATGTCATTTTTGATATTAAGTACAAACTTTTTGACCAGCCTTTAAATCAAACGCCCCATTATTTTTCTGTCGTACCTCATATGTCCGCTTTCTTACCACAATTCAATTCTAATGCGAAAATTATTATAAACTTAGTCATTTTTGGCATCATACGTTTATATTTATTTATAAATACGGCGTAAATGCATATAACTACATATATTAGCATCATACTTCAAGGAGATTGTATGCAACTAAAAATAAACTTCCTAAAAACATAGAACAAACACCAGAACATCAAATAAAACACGGAAATAACAGCGCAGCTGCAATCTGTTTAAAGATCTTTCAAAAACAATTTTCTTTCACCATAGAGGAGGACAAAATGTTGCAACGCAAGATATAATTTTGGTCAACATGCAAAACAAATAAACACAACCAACTCATACAATAGTAATTTTTAAAAGAAGCTGTTGCAAGTCCAACAATATTATGAAGATCAACATAAAACTAGTTTTCAAAGTTAATTACCATCAATACTGAACTAGAATTATTTATAACAATTCAACTTACAGGAACGTAAACCAGAAACACAAATTAAAGTAGGACGCAGCAAAATATCTAATCGCGCAGCCAAGCTACTACTGCACACAAAGGCACGAAGCATCTAGTCTATATATGCATCCTTCTTATCCAAAGGTCGAAGCGCAAGCTAATCGGAATTAAATAGGAACCATGAATGATTCACTCGTCAGTGATGAATAAGCCCCCAGATTTTTTTATTTATATCAAAAATGTACAAGAGACTATACAGGGTCTCATTAAAAAAATGATTTTTTCCAAAAGGTTATGCAGCACATGATTCTTCTTTATTTAGCGTGTCGAATCTTTCCCCATCCTAGGAGCACACGATATGAAATTCGGATCATTTGCGGCAACAGTGTTAAACTCTCTGCAAATATAAACGCGACGTTTTTGTTTGAACAGACGGCAAGGTGCAAAACTCGAAGCTTCACAAGCATCGTAAATTGTGTGTCGACGACCTTCGCGAGTTTTTTGCGAACTTTGACAAAAATTACGATTGTGATGGAAACTAAGCTGTTTTTAATATTGGTCTTTATCTCAATTGTTGTTCTACCGCTTAAATCACTAGCTCGATAACATAAAAAAAGTTCAAACCTTTTGGGAAAAGTCGGGGGATTGAACTCTGGAGACAGCTACAGATATATCACAACTCCCAAGAACTTCTAGATCAGAATACTGGAAAGAAAAGATTGGAAAAAGAAGCTATCAGTTAATGCAAATTTGGTTGGAATTACAGAAGATCAAAACCACGGTATATATGGGACAAGGCCCAAGAGTATGTCGTACTGTAGACAAATGCGCTACGGTATTCCAAGCGAATAGTGGAAATAATAGTTTACATCAAAATATTGCTTTCAAGACCATGAAATCATAGGTTATGTTAGAGTATGCGGAGACCCTAACATAACCACAAACAATGACCTGCTGTTTGTTAGCCGCTAGAGCGCATGGGGCAAAATACGAAAAAACTACCCATCTGGTTAAGAGAATCTAAAATGACACCTGTTGGCCTGGAACCTACCAATGACTGAGTTTTGAATAAAGCCATAGTATAGTACTAAGTGTCCATGGTCGAAAAGAGGTGAAAATTTTCAGGTTCCATCAAAGCTACAGGATAACCATATTTCGTTAAAGGCATTGTAGGAATCGAAAATAGATGTCTAAAATGGAAGTCACAAAAGAAGGTCCACCGAAATTTTGCTGGGAAGAAAAGAAAGTCTTAGTAGACATTTTTTGCTATTGTTAGGGCTCAACTCCATAGAGAGGATCAAACAGGCTCCCAATTGATACAAGGAATTAAGAACAGAACAGTTTATTACAGAGAAATCAAAAATCCAAGACTATATATGAATTACGATTATTCCAGGATAGATAATAAAATATCGAGTAGTTCTATTAAGCTGTAATAATTAAAAGATTAAAAAATGATCAAGTATGTAATATAATAAAAGATTACTATTATTATCTAATGAGTTCTATCACTTTAGTTTAATGCAAAAGTTCAAGGTGGGAATATCATCTTCAACAACCATCCATCTTAAAAGTCAAAAAAAAGACAAAACAGTATATGAAGATATCATGCTCATAAACTCGTATGGCGTAGTAAATCATCAAGCAAGTCCTTCGAATATCGAACGCCATTTTTTACATCTTGCTATGGTGTCTACAAAAAGCCGCATTTATAATTTCGTGCGTATGAACGTTAGGACTATATATTTTTTCAAATAGCGAAATTAATAGCAGCTTACATATTTTGGCAACTCCTCAACGTAATCTAACGTAACAAGTTCGCCAAAACTGGAAATAGCAGTTTCAAAGACAGGTGTGCATCTACGCCGTTCCATTTTTAAAACGCAGAGTGGTTTTCTTACTTGCACCATAGAAGTGGCCTTATCTATTAAGAACCTAACTGATAAAACTAATTTTCATTGAAAGCAAATTCAGTTGAAAAAGAAACTTTTGTGACAATCTTAAATAGAGGAAAAGCATTATAAATCATTGAAAGATTCGGATATGGAGATTGTCAAAGTCATGATTACAAAAAGGTAGCTGAAAATGTCCGTGACACAAGCAAAGTATATGAGGAATAAATGTGTTATATGACATCCTAACGCCAACTTCACGACCATCTCCATCCTTATATGCAAATGAATCGATACTGCAAAACTGCTCAAAGAAATATCGATTGCCAAAGATTCAACTACGAAAATTCGTGATAGAACCAACGGACTGACCTCCTTTCTGGTTTCAGTTTATTCATTCATTCAAAGACTTACCAAAATGACAGAAGCTTATGATCGGGTTAACCATACATCGTACAGAAGAAATTATAACAACGTGGTCAAAATTCTTCACAAAGAAGATCTAAATTCAAATGAGAGAAAATAAATTAATGAAAACTTCAATTAAGATACTGCATTTGAAAATAACAAATAAGAAGCGTAGCCTATATCCGAAACCTTAAAACCCTGAACCTTAAGAAGAAGAATACGGGGCAGTTGTTTATCAAGAAAGAACTAGATAAAACATTAAACCAAAATCCACTAATAACAATGCTGTATCCGGAGGGAAAACAAAGATGTTCAAGGTTGTTTCACATCATCATTCTTCATTTTACTTGGATAATTATTCCGTAAATTTTTACTAGACGTTTCTTATATTTTCTTTAAGAGAAAAAGGAAAGGAGAGAAGAAGGGTAAAAAAGTGATGTTTAAGCGGAAGGAAAGAAATTTAAGAAGGAAAAAGGAAGAGGATCGAAAAGAAAGCGAAAGAGGGGAAAAATAAAAGATAAGAACAATAGAGGAAGGGAAAGATGTTAAAAGGGTAGAGAAGAAATGAGAAAGACGGCGAGAGGAAAGAAAAGATCATCTAAAAGAAAATCATACTGGAGTAATCAATAATGAAGTTTATGATCAGATTGTAATGATTTTACAGTGGGAAAGAAAATAAAACGAAAATCGGAATGGTCAAACCTGTCAATAATTTAGAATAACATTACGTGACTTATAAAATCTTACCGATTTTCTCTCAAATAGGTAACGCTAAAACAAAGCACGTAAAGCTGTCACGCTTTAAGTTTTCCAAATTAGTTATATCAACCATAGTAAATGATAAACCATGACTTATACCGTCAAGTTAAATAAGTATTTAAAGAAAGTGTAAATATTAATGGTGTTTCTTTGTTAACAGTCATTTCATTTTCTTCTTTTCCTGATCCTTTATGGATCCAGCCAAACACCCTACTCACCATCACTAACATAGCTTTCGTCCAAAAAATGTTCTTCCTAATTTTGAGGGGTTTACACAATGCACAGATATGTATACTTTATTTATATAAGCTGTGCGTTGATGAGATTACCATTCTTGGTTTTGCTATGTTAATGTTTCCGTTAAAAAAAAAATATAAACATAAAAGATAACCGCTTCTCCGCTTAGATAATTTCTACTTGCATAACTTCCATAGCAACGTTTCACTTTAAAAAAGTGAAGGAAATCTGCACTTCAAATAGCAGGAGCAACATTTGGTCTTCGTTTCTGTACGAATACCGCAAGCCCAAGCGCCAATGATTTCTTTACGTAAAGGTTAATACAAAATTTTAGAAAGAATGGCTTAAAATTAGTATGAAGTTGCGGAAATAATTCAACTGTGCAACGAGAAATAAAAAGAGAAATCGGTTCTTGAAAGCGTAACCGCGTCGTATTTGTTACAAAATAAAATAAATTGATCGACAGCAACACAAGTACAGAGCGTTTCATGCTATAGAGGTAAAAATAATAAAGATGAGTATTTTGAGATAGGAGCCGTGGTGGTCTAGTGGATAGGTCGCTAGACTACAAAACCAAGAGTTGCGGGTTCGATCCCTGCTCTTGCCAATTCAATCACTGGCATTTTACGCCCCAGCTCGACTCAGGCTGCAATAAATGAGTACCTGGAGGTCAAACTCTGGGGTAATAATAGGCGGTCGGTACGTAGCGCTAGCCACGTTACTATCCATGATGTGTACCGTACGCTCTAGATTGTAGCAGACCTATCCTGTTACGACCCCAAAGGGCCTTCAAGGCCTGTTACGGGGAACTATTATTATTATTATTTTGAGATAGAAAACTAGAAATGTGTATTTCAGGAACCGAAAGATTTTAGAAGAGAAAAAGTTTGAGGAACTTGCAACCTGTTTTGGTTTTCATAGCAAACAACTGCTTATCACGGTGTCGTTTGGTGCTGCTAGCTTGCAAAGCAATATTGCAATTGTCTGTTGATATCGTTTGTTGTTTAGAATTTGTGCTCATTAGTTATAGAAGGCGAGTATTACATGACACAAGCTGGCAGGGATGAATTTATGTACAGTACAGCAAAAGGCAATCCCAGGAAAGCCAAACGGATGTATAGAGAGAACGTCATTCGAATTGAAAGATATTTATCATCTTAGACGAGAATTTAGGTCAGAAAAGAATCAGTTTAAAGTGTATAGACAGATGATGCTAGATCATCTGCCAGTGGTAGAATCCATTACCATCTGTCAACATGTTCATGAAACATGCTTTAATTGATACTGAGCGGAAGGGGCTTGCAATTATACAGCCATCACCGACTACAAGTATAAGTAATGGAGCCAAATAAACTTTCTACAATTTATATTGACCATTTTCAATAGTCGCAATATCCACATCCGGAATGATAAAAAATCCATTTATCACCCTCGCGTTTGTCCACCAGTAACGATCCAATATTAACTTGTGGGCTGGATTGTGTAAGATCACCTAACATGTAAGATCCTTATTTCCTGGTACCCCGTTTGAAGGGTCCATCTTACTTGCGATTTATTCGAGATGCGCACCCAAAGTCATTGGACACCATACCTCTTGTCCGCAAAAGTATGTGGTTTCAATATAAGGGTTCACCTGCCCACTTCAAAGCACACGAATACCAAAATTTCTAATCGTTGGACTAGAAGAGAAGATCTCGTCCTGTGGTCAGTGCAATAGTCAGATCTCAATCCTCTGGATTTTTTATATGAGTTGGTGTATGAAACCTCAATGGAAACGTAATTCACGTATCAAGAATAATGGTCGCCGCTTTAAATAGTTATTATGAGGTGTAACATTTTACGCGTATCAGCGCTGAACACCTCTACCACGGCGTTCGAGGCCACGAGAACCCATCCGTCCGTGGCATCTACCAATATGAAGCACCTAGAAGTGCCCGCCATAAACACCTGAAGATCCTGTGGAAGCCAAATCCAAGGCCCACAGCCAATCCAAGTGAGTTCGTCCAAGAAAACGGAGGTTATGGCTCAGATCCGGGAAACCTACATTCATGCCAATAAAGTCAAAGTCAAAAAACAATCACTTATTTCAGAAGATTTTCTTCTGCAGATGTCCGCCGCAGTTGTAGACGAATTTTCAAGAGAATTCAAATAACATGTTAACACCTCCTTAATACGTATTTGGGTGTCCAACAGGAATTATAAATGCAAATGAAAGATGTGGGCCCGGCTCTTAAATCCTGTATTAAACCTTTGAAACAAATTTAGCAACGGTGATAAATAACCCAACAAAACATCAACAGAAACCATTACCTGATGAGTGAATTTTTTTTGTAATTTCAAACTGAAGTTAGAACTTTTGTAGAGTTCATTATCCATTTAATTACGAATGCACTCATACCTTATACCATGCACGCTAACACTTGGATTCTGGCGAAGCCGCCCAATTCGCACTAGAGCAAAACTTGGTCCAACCAAAGTGCGGAAATGCTTAATTCGCTATTACTTGCATTACAAAATACGCATTAAGTAAACCTTGAAGCGGGACATGTAAACGTAGTAAATGAAGCGGAAACTGGGCCATTCATTAACAGGGGCATGTTATCTTACATGGAAGATGTGCGGCATTTGAGGAGAGGGATAGATAGTAATCATGTGTAATAATGTCTACAATTTTTTTCCAAAGGAAGAGCTGCGACTGGCAACTTGGATAGCTCAAAATTTTATTTGGTAAAAAACCAAAACTTTCTCACATTTTCATCACAGCAATGGAAGATGGGGAAAGAGACTGAACGATAATATAGAATATATAAATATAGGGTACTACAGGCAAGTAAAAAAAAATCGCCAACAACTCAAATTATGGTATAGTGCACAAATATCACAAATGTTTTCCATGGAAAATCAGGAGAATAAGTTGGACACGAAAAAGTCCTGAATAGTATAAAGACAATGTTAGACCTAAGACAAATCAGTGAATGTACGATCCGAAATCGTAATAAAACCTTACATAGAGTTTTATTGTAACAAAAATTAAAGAAATTTTATTCTACACAGCGATGTAGTGGGTTGCTGCAAAAGCTTATTCTTAATTCTTCCTAAAGATGTCCACCATCCATTAACATTTCGATTTTTCAACAAGTCGCCAGATTTGATGCGAAGAAATTGGGACTATCCATTGATGGAACTCCACTCAGTAGTTACAATCCTGTCCTTACAGTGTTCCTTAGCGCTTAAAAAATAGTAAAATGTTGCCGCGAGTTTGGACCTATATGGCAGAAGTGGAAAAATAGCCCCTTTCACATTTATATACCAGTGGCTACATTTAAGTGGGGGAGAAAGTAAAGCGCGCATTTATTAAAAGGCGCGAAGCGCCTCAACACACACAACTCAAAAGCTTTACCATCTCATGCATAGAAGTGTACTTTAACAAGGCCCAAACCGGCGTTTACATTATAATTTTTTATTAAAGTAATTTTAAAAAAACAAGACCGCATTACGACCTTGCAAACATGCCAAAACAAACCTAATACTAAAAACAATTACGAAAAATTCAAGTTTTCCTTTTACGTCAATTTATCTAAACGACTTCCTAATTGCGAGCAATTACATGGTTACGTCAGATGTTCTAGTACCTAATTAGTCTACTAACATAAAAAAATCAACTATAACATTACAAATCTCACTGACGAGAACCTCAAATTTGTTATTTTGCACTTTGGAAGCAAAAGTCAGTCGATAAGATTACATATCCAGCAAAATCTTGTTGTTGACAAGAAAATCTATATATCTAAAAATCAATTAGTACAACGAACTGTTTGTACAGGTATTCAACAAATTAGAAGCTTTCTAAATTTCTCGACTGAGGGTTGAAGCACTCCCATTAGCGGTTAACCTCGGGAAACCGGACATACCTCGTTGTATAAATGCCGTTTACGTCAGTAGGAAACTTTTTTCCCCTACATTAGTTAAAAGATATTTTTGTTTCCATGAAAGCGGTTTACCTGCTATATTTAAAATTGTAAAACCTGATGTAAGAATGAAGAGGCGGCAATTCTAAGATAAAGCTGAAGTTCAAATGAATCTTTAAGGCATACAAAAATCAGAATTTTTAGAAAATAAAGACTGTATGTCGACCAAAGAAAATCCTCACCCAAAACCAAGGGGAAAAAGGAATGGAGTAGAGTACAAAAAGATCGGGTTCAGACTTTTCCACCCCTTCCTCTCAGCAGCAGCAGCAATCGCAGAAACCTAAGAGCCAAAGGTAGACAGACTTGGATCTTAGAGAAAAGCTGCTAAAAATGGCGGTGATAGACAGACGCTATCCAAGCATTCTTTTTGGTCAACTAAAAGCGGGCCTGATTCAAAATAAATTAATAAATAAAAGTATTGGAGAAAACTCCCTCAGGTTGTAGTCTTCTATAGTTCAAAAATACCAGGTATACGGAAGAAATTTTATGGAAGGTAGATGGTGGACAGCTTAGAAAATTTCTGGGAAAAGACAGGTTTAACTGTAGTAGAATTCAATGACGTTTGCAAAACACAAAAAATCCTTGTAGAAAAAAGTGTTAGAAATCGGCTTAGACTTTCAGAATCCCATCTTAAAAACGGAAGATTTATTACGAGCTTTCCTCTATAACTTTCAGAGTAGTCGTGACACAAAGAATATAGGCCATACAAGTGAATCTCCATTTCAGTAGAGCAGCTTCAGATGGCTCATATAAGTTGACGGAGGACTGTGATATAGCTCTTATTAAGGAACCCTGGATAAGGGAGGGGATACAAGGTCTTGAAACAGTAGGTAGAGAATGAATTTATAATAAATCCAGTAACGGACGTAGGGCTTGTATAGTTGTCAAAAGGACTGTTACAATACCATCAACAAATCTCATTTCTCAGGATTTGGTGGTAGCTAAACTCGCTTCAAAAGAGGAAAGGATTCGAGGAGATTATACTTGGATCAACCGTCCCGTATGGTGATCCTGAAGCACCACCAACAACGTAGGCTATAGACTAGCTTGTGCAAAGTTATAGAAACCATGAATCAATAACTAATTCTCTGTTGTGGTCTAGAAATTATTGCGATTAATTGTGGCAAATAATTTAGACACTTTGAATAGAGGTAATAAGCCGACCTTCGAAACAAGTCGAAAGCAGGAAGTAATTGATCAACAATAGGCACTTCATGTGTGTGATGAGAAGAGTTGTTCAAACCACACATTCGTTTTTTTGATCCCAGGCTTTAAGTCGTGAGCACCTCACGAACTGGGGATCTTAAAAACAAGATCTAACTTAAACTTAAAAATAGTACTGAAGCAGTTAAACAAATGCTATTGTTTCTGCATATGAATGACTCTCAACCTCTCAATTATAATGCCAAGAGGAAGGTTCTCTGGCTAAACGAAGAACTTGCAAGAATGAGAAGAAACGTAAGGAAAGCATTTAATTTAAGGCAAAAGCTTCAGGAAACTGGGAGGATACAAAAGATCCCTAAATAAATATAACAAAGCAGTTAGAAGAGCTCGGAGAGTATCACGGTGAAGACACTGTAAGGATATTAAAAGACATCTGGCATGTGCCAGACTTCAAAAACTACCCTCCAAAAACTAAAGGTGCTCAATAATCACTCTACACTGGTAGCTAGTACCAATAAATAGTCATCTGCACCTAAACCAGTATAACTAGATAGCAGTTATTAAATGAAACGACGCTATAACAGCCCAATGGAAGAGTAAAAAAGGTCAGATAATGAAGAGGTGCTTTTAGGTGCTTTATGACATATAAGGAGCTTTTAACAATACATCCTTTAATTTCATCGTTTCGGCTATAAGAGGATGAATATTTGTTACATAATGATTGACTGCATGTTATAAGAAGAAGAGAGAAGTTCTTTAACTTATCTTATAGAACCTTTTCATAAATGAATTACTGAGATTTCTTAAAAAAGTTCATTAATATGATGGCCAGGACCTGAACGTGGTAAAACAGATGGACTAAAAGATCACCACAGTACCATTTACGCAAAGTCGAATATTCGACTCCAAACTTGCCTCAAACCAACACGAATAAAATCATAAAAAATCGGAAATTACTCTAGCAGTATTTAAACGAACTTTTGACAAATCATGGTGCATAATAGCCCAAGGTTAAGCAGGAGAGTATTAAACTACATCTAGATAAGATTCAGACTTGTTTGTCTTAGCATAATGTGGGTAATGAAAACAAACCGCTGAAACAGAGACTCTTTACACAATGTAAGAACAGGTGTAGAAGTTAATGAGTAGCATAGATCTCATTTTAGAAACGAAGTCGGATATAACTCCAAAACAAATGGAAAGAATCTAGGCCATAAGGAATGAGAAACAGTTCTGAATGATAACGCATATTTGGGGAAATCATATATTGAACTAAAGGACTTTGTTTTACATCCCTGTGCATTTATCATAGAGAACAAATGCCGTATATTAGGTGTGAGTAATTATCAGGACAAGCACAATAAGCCTTCATTGATGAGGTGTTTCCGGAGACAGGCAGACAGAACTTAAGAGAAAAAATTTCTCGGTTTTATGGCGTTTCATTTTTATTTCCTTCTTCCTTCGTCTCATTTGTTTAATTTTGTCTGAAGAAACTCGTAAGTTTGTCATTCTATCGTACTTCTATGACTTCCCTCCATTTCTCTTAAAATATGGTATCGAAAAAAATACAAATTTTATTTTTAAGCACAAACCAATAATTGTTAATGGAAATTATATGTAAAAAGTTGCCACAGCAAGTAAGAAAGTGATAAGAAAATTAAGAAAGTAATTTTTACCTATTTGAGATATGGGTCGGAACTCCGTCTTGCACAAACGTATAATGTGTCTATATACATTGTAAAACCCAAATCTAAAAATTAGTTTCTTTGTTTTTAGTTCACTATTCTTATTAGTCTACAATACTACATTATACTAGTACATGCAATTGTTTAGCCATTCTGGAAAATTCCCTTTGATATTAAAGGCACAGGAAACAACGAAATTTTCAAACAACTTTATAAAACAACCGTTACCTACCGGTAAAATATCATATGGTGGCAAAGTTCGAACCAAAATTTTATGGTCATACAAGTGGCAGCATAATGAGGTCTAGCGTCAGATATCGCTGCAGTAGAATGACTTGTAAGTGAGAGAAATTTTTCAAAATGATGGTTTAGAATAATAAATAAGCAATATGGCAGATTTCAATTTAGATGATCAACCTTCTGGCATTGATGATCATGTTATTTATGCTTTAGTAGAAAATTACCCCAGAATTATAACTGAAAAGTTATAGTATGAATATTTCACCAATTAAAAGAAAACTTACAATTCGCTTCATGGATGTCATTTTTTGACGGGTTAATTTTTTTATCATAGAAAAATTGTGGCCCTAGTCGTAAAAGTGAATTTGTATAAGGACATACAACGAAAAAGTACTGGAAACAAGCAAATAAAGGTTAAAACCCATAACAGCACCCACAGTATTTTCCAGACTTTGTTCCTTCAAATTTTCCTTCGCCTTTCGGTCTCTAAAAATTTAGTTTTGTTCCGTGAAGGCTGTTGAAAACAACCTCGCGGCCTTTAATTTGAAAGGAAATCCACAAATTTTTACCAAGACAACGTTAGGGTGGGAGCAGCGGTGAATATAATTGTGACTATATAATTATCTAATAAAACTTTTTAAGTCAGGACACGAATTTTTGCAATTATTCATCATTTGGAGACCCATGACAGTGTCTTACTATAGAAAAATTCATTATATTTTAAAAATTGAAACGCCTGTCACTTTGACTTTAGAGCCGCTTGAACAGCTGTCCAATACATAAAGGAGTCGTCAAACAATTGACTGTGAACTACTGATATCAAGAAACGGTCTTAGAGAGGGCAGAATTATTTGACCTTGAGCACTATCGTGAGGATTATTGTATAAGAAAAATCATCCCCAAGCCATCAAGTAGATCTCATTTTAATGAGGACTATTATATGAGCGCCCTTTCACAGAGAACCACAAAAATTAATCAAACATTTTTGTGACTTAATTCTTGCCTGCCCTGCTCTTTAAACATTGGTACTCTAATACCCAAGATAATTACAAAAATATTGTCAAAATCGTAAACTGTATTAGCGCCTGGGAACAAAGCCATAAGTGTAGACATATTTGTAAGATGTGTGTAAAAGATATTACCGAGCAAAGACAAGTGTATAACGATAGCATTTAGTGTGCACACATTCTTAGAGAAAACTAAACAACGCAAACCATACTAACAAAAGCAAAGAATTATTAATTCCTACTACAACCTTTACAAGAGTAATTTTTTTACAGGTTTCAATAGATCGCGTCTCTGGAAGTTCCCAAATTTCAGTTTTCTACAGACACTTTATTTTCACCATCATCCTAAGAGACATAAAGAATTAGATGAAGTCACCGAGTCCAACACAAGCAACTCCATTTCAGAGAGGCCTTCGACTGACCCATACCGATTTTCTTCATGACAATATATTTAGAGTACACAATGGTAAAATATGATGAGTGAGACAATCTTCAATTAAGATGGCATGTAATCTAGACCTACTTCAATTACATCTGTTGTTAGCAGCCTGCGAGTTCAGTTTCTTACACTGTCTCAAAAACCAAACGACCGTCGATTACACTTAAGTCCTGGGTACTTCCACACCAGATCAATGAGGCAATAAACACTGCCATAAGCACGAGACCTTGGATAATTATTATATTTCACTCATTAAAGAGAATTTTCAAGCATCTACTGTAAGATAACAATTTACCTTGATGAAGATTATAGTAGGATTTGTGCGAGAATTTTAATAAATCCAAAACTAACAAATTTATGCCACAAGTGATAGAACAGAACTTGATAAAGAATCTTTCTGAAATCAGAAAATTGAATGGACTTACTTCCAACTTGAAAAGGTGCCTGAAATGATACAAATGAACTTGGCTTTATTAGAAAGAAATTATCAGCTGAGAGCCGTAAAGCCCCATTACTACCAATTAGAACAGATACAATTTAGGTTTGCAACCAAGCAGAATGTTGGCAATCAGAAGTCGAGTCAATCACTTGCTCTACGGTGTGAAATCTTTAAAAGAATTCTATTATGCATGTTCAAATGCGACGACAGAGCCATTTACACAAACTTGAAGAGTTGTCTACTGTGAACATTTGGCTGTTGAAGTGGTTCCAACCAAGCAGATTAACGCTCAAGTTTCCCCGTTTCTAGTGGGTTGATTAATAAGATAAATTTACGTTACTGAAACCAATTAATAGTTAAATATTTAAAAACCATATCCTTACCCACCAAGTGATATATATTTCAACTGTACTCAGGAGATAAGTTTTTGATCCATGTAAAACATGGTTCAAGGACAATTTCTTCTAAATACACCAAATTAGGCAACATCCTACTTTTCACTGGAAGTTCTGTGTTCAGGAGAGATGCAAAATATATAAATTTCTAAACTTAAACTGAGTAGATACAACACAATTACGCAATTAACCAAATAAAAAGTATATTGCAGCTTATTATTGAAGCACCTTGTGTGTGAACAATTTGCAATACCCTAAACCCTACATCTTGCAGTAGTTGCAAACTTGGTAACAATAAATGTTACCCCAAACATCACACTGACACTAAGAACTGTCATTAGAGGCTTTCCCTTCAATACTCTACTTTGTTCGGGATATGTTTTCCAAACATTTAAGATTTTTCTGAATACAAACTTTCAAGATGATCCATTTGAGAGAAGTTCCAAGTTCCTGCATGGCTCGGCTTGTGTGACCTTCAATGAGTGAAGATAATCAGCCTTATGTATGTTGTATATTGATACATGGGTCTTAATTTGTTAAAAAATTTAGGGTTTATCATAGTAAGAATACTAAAAATTAACTAGCATGTCATGCAGTCTATATGCAGCACATTATCTCTAGTCTACCAGACATATTAACAAGATTCTATACAACACACTTTTAAATATAGATTATATTATGAACACAACGGAGATAGGTGGACAATAAAAATGCTGTAATACACATAGTTACATCGATGTTTTACATCTGTTAAGTTACAGAGCAAAATTTAACTAAACTACTCTTTACTTACCCTTTGCAAACCACAGCTGTGCCAGCTCGTAAAACACCAACTAAGCTTTTTACAACGGCTCTAACCACTTAACAATGCATGCCATCAGAGAAAGTGACTTATTAGATGAATTACTTAGCCGCCACGACTATAAATTACTTAATTGAGCTAAACGATCAACAAAGAGACTACTCACACAATAGACGGTTAACCTCCCCTGCCGGAACACTATGTTGTGTACACATCGATGGCAGTTGGTCGGTAAATGTTACCAATATTGCTGTTATTGAAAACCAAGCACGATAAGAAACTAACAGTGTCCGCCAGTGAACTGCAGCGACTGATATCTATTGTCAACCACATTATCTGTAATTCTCCAGATTACAATAATCACATGACAGTTATGACAATTCCGAGCAACAGCATCATACTGCACGTTTCTTATACAGAACTTATCTGTAGAGGTTAAGCGCAGCCTAACCTGAAATTTTTAAAACTAAGATTATCTTTTAATTATCTTTGTTTACAATTGCGGCATGACCGAAGCGAAATTTTATCCTATGTAACAAACGTTTTAGTTTACTCGCTTTCAACAACCATTAGCAATAATCATGTCCAACAAGTTGGGCCGTCTGAAGGTTGTCATGCAAACAAATAAAGTTAACACCGCAACAGTGCTTTTCTACATGGCTCCGGTAGGTAGCTTTACAAATTCAACAAAACGCAAATTCACGCAAGAATTTGTAGGCGACACGGGACCAGGGATATTCGACTGGGTACAATTTCGTCGGCGACTTTGCATTGCCGCACGTAAAGTTCCTGTTCCCGACAGCTCCGTTGCAGCCGTACACGCCTCTTAACGGAGAGGTATTAAACTGCCCCTTGTTAGCAGGTGTAATATTAACGCATTTTAGCGCAGCCACGTTTGGTTTGATCGGTACAGCATTTCCCCCGATGTGCCTGAACACGCAGAAACCCTCGAATCTGGTGGCGAAGCCATAAAAGCCATGATACGAGATGAGGTGGCCAAAGGAATTCCTCTTAACAGGATTATTGTCGGTAATCAACAGCTACACTTTAAAAAACCCTAATGACACATTAATGCTGCAGGTGGATTCTCGATGGGTGGTGCATTAGCCTTGCACATGGCCTACAGATTTTCCCCCGGCCTGGCTGGAGTTTTTGCGATGTCGTCCTTCTTAAATGAAAAGTCTGCTGTTTATGCGAGCCTGAATGATAGTCCGGCTGGTGCGACACCGCTGCAGATGTTCCATGGGGAAAGGGACACGTTAGTGCCCATTTCATGGGGCCGCAACACGTTTAGTAAGCTCTCCGAGTTGAATGTGAAGGCGAATTCGTCCCTCTGAGGAACACGCTGCACGAGCTGAAGAAGGAGGAAATCGAGAGCTGGCTGGAGTGGATTAAGAAAGTGTTGCCGGAGGAGAAATGAACTCAACTGAAAGTAGACTTTTTAAGGGACAAAGTTGTTTTATTAGAATAAATGAGGGTGTATATAGTGTGGGAATTTTATTAAAACAAAACTCCAATAGTTGTAGTGGAAATTATTTACTTCCTTGTGGTTAAGTTTAACAAAACCAAGTTGGTTTATGTTAAAAAGTTGAAATTAGAACTCTAGTGCTGAAGAGTTGATTGAAAGTAATAAATAGAAAGTATAGCACACATGGACAAGGTAGACTGTGGTACAAATGTAATTTAAATGATTTGATGATAGTAACTACTTAATTTAGTGCGGACACTGGCAAATCTTGTGTTAGGTGTATATCAGCGTAGCTGTTCAGAGTAGACAGAAACTGAATAGAATGATATTTAGAAGTTTATAGCTTTGCAACAGTGTGTTGAAATTGCGAAAGCATTAGAGAAGGCAAAAAAGTTGAGGAGCTTGAAGCAGTTTTACTCTATTTGGTCCAATGCCAATAAAATTTGCACACAGGAGAAAAATCTTAAAACTTTTTACTTCTATGAGATAATACTTATTTGTGTACTTTTTGATTTACTTTAATTCAATTCACTAATACAAGCATATCTAGTATTACATATGGAACGATAGTGGTGATCATTCGACAAGTGCTAGTCGTGGCAGTCTTCTTAAGTATACATAATTTAATTTTCAAGGTATTGTTGCATCATTACACCGACAGTGCGCAAGTTTACTAAGCATAATTTGCAATAAATGTACCAGAATCGTATAACATGAGTTTCAATATTGGGCTACGTGACTACTACTTGCATAACTTAGCTCCATAGAACTAAATGAGTTAGTGAAAACTAGCAACTAACTAACTAATCACCTTTTGCTAATTAAGTAATGTAAATATTTTCGACTTAGTTATTACATTATATTTGTATTTAGAAATCTAAGAGAACTGTTCAGCAAGTAATTGATAGAATTTTGCTCTTCTTTGGTGACATCCATCATTTGTTGTTCTTTCAAGTACTATATTGAATTCTGTTTTTATTGTATGTTCAGAGATCTACATTAAAGACTAGTGGGGGTCCAATTATAATTATTATTGTACAGGGTAATATACTGAATTGTGTTCAGAACAATACCATTTATTTTAACAGCGCCTCATTTCTCTTTAGCCTCTTTTTGAACAACACATTTTTCAAATGCCCTTGTGTAACACTTCTCCAGTATGCTATGCTGATTAATGTTAATGCAATTGTTTTCTGTGATATAATCTTGTGTTCCTCAATTTTCCTTCAAATAGCCCACGAGAAAGCAGTTGCATACTGACTAAGTTTAGAGAACGTGATGGCTCTCTTTATAAATTTTACACAACCAGGAAACAGTGAAGCACAGTCATGAAATATCTTGCAGTATATGATGTTGCACCATCTTGTTGAAACCATAGCTTTTCGAGATCTATTTCACACAGATCTGGAACAAAAAAACTTGTAACCATGACTGGCTGCACATTCTCATAAAAAAAATATGGTCCTAAGATTTCAAAAGCTACTATACTATGCCAGACAATAACAATGTGGACTCTGTGGTGAATGCATATGAAGCAGCTTAGGGTTCGCATCACATGGAGAACAACAATAGTGTCACAGATAATAAAATGTTCACCTTATTATCATAAGTAGCATTACAGATCTAATTGTTCTGTATACTATATACATATTTGAGTTACATTGCACGATGTTACTTTTAATCTCGAAATCGCTAAATTGTCATGGTCCATCCTGTATAATACACAAAATTTGAAACATGGCGATTCAAACTAATTTTTCCTTACTAGCCTTACAAAAATGGAGTACTGCTTTGGTACCTCAGATAAAATCCAAATTAAATTGCAAATGATGTCGAACAGCTCTTAAAAAAAGTCTTTTATGTTTTTAAGATATAGTAGCTGGGAGACAGTCTAAAAGGGAGTGTTTATTAGTTCAATCCCGGAACAATTTAGTATATGAAAAAGGATGATAAAAAAATAGGACAGATAATAGAAACGAAAAAATCGAAAAGATGAATGAATATATGATAGTTAGTGGATAATTTAATAAAACGGAAAATTGAGAAAAGCAACTTGGCTAATCTACTCTATAAAACTGCAAAAATGTAACTATATGTGTGTGTTTGTTTGTAACATTGGTATGAACTAATTTCAAAGGTTAATACTTCATTTGAACTGGTTTGTTGCTAAACCTAAAGGTTTTAATTTTCGATTTAGGTCACGGTTGATCTGTTATAGGTCAAAACATAAAGTAATTAGATAGTTTGCACCACCTATCGGTGTTTCATGCACTACGTGACCAATTCTTGCTGTTAGTAGGCGTATGTGGCGCAACTTTGATTTATGTGACGCATCTTTGGGAAGGGCCTGCTATTAGTAGACGCATGTGGCACAACTGATTTATATGGCCCGTCTTTGGGATGGACTTTTTTACTAGTATGATCAGTAATAACAGACAAGAAAAACACAGAAAAGTAGGAGTGATAGACCAAAACAGAGGTAAATACGAAGGTTGGTGTGTAAGTCATGTCAACTATTTTTTTAAGGTACTGAATGGATGTGCTCGAAAAGAAAAACGTTCGTATATCAAAATAGCTGTTCCCCATGTGAGAAATGCCAAAGGATGCCACAGAGGGTTGGTAAAAATTGTTGGGAATAATGCTCTTCATATTGAAGACGCAATGTGGGTAGCAGAGTTTCAGCTAGGACGCCAAGCAACCAGCGATCGCCAAAAGGCAGGACTACCTGTGAGTGTGCTCCGATACACTCCATCTCCAGCGCTACCCTAGCCGTCCTACACATTCTGCTGTATGTGGTCTTGCTTTGTTGTGAACAATTGCACTGTCCAAAAGATCAGGTCGTTTCTCCCTCATGGCACAGCAGTTGACTGACAACTGATTTAACATTGCTCTCTGTTCAATTTCAGAATATCACAGACACACACTGTGAATGCACAGCTCCTTTGAGACACGACTGTACCTTCTCTTACCTGTGAAAAAAAATATTTGCCATGACTTATACTCCAACTGTTGTACAAAATTTAGAGGAAATTAGACAAAAGGGGAAAATAATAAAAGAAAAAAATGTTTATAGAAAATTGGAAACAATAAAAAAATCAATTAACAAATGATGGGTAGAAAAGGAGAAAGAAGAGAATCTAATATCTTAGTGGTAAAAGAAGAAAAAAAGAATAACTATAATGGAAAGCATGGTAGTCCACAAAATAATCAGCCAAAAAAATTATGTATGACAAGAAGAAATACAATAAAACACAATAACTCTAACACTAATAAAGTTAGCTGTAGTCTAATTCAAAGATTACTTTTATATAGACGTTTAATTGTTTTTTCAAGATCAAAAGAATACTCATAATGTCACGAGAATAAAATGGTGAACTATAGAAAATGATAGATAATCTAGTAAAGTTACATATCTTTTTGGAAAACTATTTTTCGATAATTAAAGTTTATAGAAAAAGGATAATATTAACAGAAACTAACTTAATCTACAGACACGTTGTTTCCACTTCTTTAATTGTACTGCTTTTGATAAACTCTTCATTGGTACCATACAACGTTTTGTAGAAAAAAAGTTAGAAATTCTACGTAGTTAAGAAAGTTTCCTCTTAACACCTTCACTTGAAAAAGCTTTATTGTGATTCTTGATGGCCAAACAAGTTAGTCAATGAAATTTTTCCTACTGGACTTTTGATTTAGTATGGGTTAGTGTAAGTGCACCGGATAGTCTTCCTAATAGCCGGCAGCTATTTTATGAGATATCAGGTCCAAAATATAAATGTAATATGAGCATAACTCAGGTCCATGATGGCTAAAGTAACTTGAAAGCTCACTCTTTACGGAAGTGCAAACACCAATTAAAAAGAAAATTTTTAAAATAAAATAACGCAAAAGTGGTTTTGGTTTGGTCTTTATTTTTTTATCTCATAACAATTTGTTTAATCTTTCAACCCGATTTTGGCCATTGTGACCATAAGGTAATTCTACTCCTTATAGCTTTTGTTGATGATTTATAGCAGGCAGCTACAATGTGGTTTGGGTCGTTTCTACTGGCATAAATCACCATCAACAATTTCGTTGCATTAATATAAATTGGGTTAGAAGATTTTACTCTCCAATATCTCCACAGTTATTTTAAAACCAATGATATTTTTTCAAATGTTTCATTTTCATTAATCTTTGCTCATTTTCTTCTTATAACACTCTTTTATATATTCTCGTCTTTGTTTTCTCGTTTTTAATTATAGCTAAAAAAACTTCTGCGTTTTATTTTCCCATTCTACTAAATATTTATCTTCCTTCATGATTATTTTATCTTATCTCAGTCTCGTTCAATTTTGATAATTTTATCTTTAGCTTTACATCTTCTTTATAATTCTCTTTGCTATCAGGACCAAAATGATTAAAAGCAACTCATATGCCCTTATACCTGCGTATCACGCTTATATTTTGTGATTTTCCTGAAAATTTATGATTATTTTTTAACTCTAATATCCAGCAGAAAGTTTTCTGATACTCCTTTTACAGCATGTATCTCGCGTTTGTCTCCACCGTCAAGTTGCCTGCAGAAGTAATCACTCTTGAACAACCCCATCAACTATTTTCGTTTGTTTCAGCGGTAAGAGTTATCTTTGCAGGTTTAAAGGTAATCAACCCCCCCCCCCTTCCAAATAATTTTTTTCGACACCGCTTTGAAAGAGTAAATACAGCATCGTTCTTCTTTTGGTATTAATTGCGTTTAGTTGTCCACTTTACATAAGTAATTTGTTGTCACCTAACTGATATTATATGAGGGTAAGATAATTCAATCCAAATATTAATCTCCTGGTTTGTCTAAATAGTCTTTAGTAAGGTAAATTTTATGGACTGGGTAAAGTTGTAACTGTTGTATTTCTTATTTTGGGCATTGCCCTATAGCAAGTCTTAGTAGATTTTAGTAGCCATAGTTTGATTCTCAATGAAGAACCTTCAGAATATAATGTTACAACTATGGTCATGATGCTCTTCTCTTTTTTTCCAATATTCTTAGTAATTTTCTATCAGTTTAAAAAAATTTTTATCTTATCCATGAATCCTAACACATTCTAACTAGTAGCATTTGTTTTATTTTTGTTTCTACCTTGCATCACTGGCAATAGATCTAGACTACAGATCACTTTATGTTATAATAATATACACTCGGATTATCTAATTTGATACTTCATGACCTTTACTCATTGGTGTGGTAGGAAAAGTTCAATTGAAAGCCAAAAATCAATTCAATACATCAGTTTATTATTAACTTATAATTCTTTGTGGTGAACTTACAGGCGCAGCACCAAGGTAAAACTGAACATTCTACAAGTTTACATGGCTACAGTAACAGCACCAGTAATACAAAGTCGCCACTCCTTAAAGTATTTACATTTAAATTTACGTACAAAAATACTACGAGCTAAACAGGTTGGACTAGGTTTTTACATACGTCAGCTACTGTACGTACATCTGGCTACTTACTACAATGGCAGATTAATAAGAGTCGAACAAACTGTTAACTGCTGTATGCAAGTGCGAAACCGAGTAGATCCAGACGCTCCCTTGGTCGGTACTGGCAACATAGAAAAAGAAAAGTGGAGAACACGGGCTTTCGGAAGAGGTAGAAAGATAATTTCGCAAAAAGCTTCACCCTCCTTAGAAGTAGAGACTCATATCGCTTAATATCACTAAGTCCTCTTTGTCGTCAGTTGAGTTGCGCGGACACGTTCGCGAACGCTTCCATCTTCTCCTGCTTGCGCGGACACCGGCCCACGTTGCGCATGTAGGATCCGTACTCGCAGATGGGGAAGCCGCACTGGCCGTTGATGATGCATCTGCAAATAATAAAATGCTACAGAATTTAAACCGACTCGAACATGTCTGTTCTACTTCTAAATTATGGAACAGCCTTCATTTATCTGTGTGTGCTATCTATTAGATTTTTATCTGGAACAAACCAACTTTGATCCTACGATCAGCCTCATAATAAAACAATGAAAAGGTATTTATATAGTAGACTCAGCTAATGAAGACAATGGATTGGTTTAACTTAAAGTTGCTTTCAAGGCCCCAATAATCGTCCAAATATTAAATGCAGTTAAGTAAATAAATAAAAATTATCAATCACTATTTCAGGATAAGACCACAACCACCTTGTTATGATCACTATTTTAATGCACCAACCCATTGCCTTTAACTTTGTCATCCAAAAGATATGATATTGTTCTTGGTAAGAACTTTCTCAATTTTTGTGTCTTAAACAAACTCCATGATCAATTCCTAATTTATATAAAAAATTATCGAAATTTTCAGTAAATTGTAGGGTCGCTACATGATTGGTCTTGGCTTCATTGAATTCAGATGTGTATGACCTACTACTATCTTTGGCGGCCAAAAGATTCCAGACGTTATAGTGTCCTTCTCTCATATACATTTTTCAAAGGAAAACTTGGATGGACCAAGTTGATGCTGTGAAAAAAATAATATTTCTGAAACAACTAAAAGTGATAAATCGAAGTTACAACTAGAAGAGGGGGAAAACAGTTATCAATTTCGAGCTGGTTAGTATCTTTCACTATTGCACTGCGGTTTGGCGTTGTAGTGCAATAAAAAAGTATCTCTTGTAGCTGTACTTTCATTCAACATTTCATTGTATGCTTGCATAGCTTTGCAGTATCTTATGAAAGTCAATCATTGTTCTCTTTCGCAAATACCTGATTTTAATAACCCCCTTATGTTGGTCTGACTTTCAGTGATGAAGGGATTGTTTATATTTTTTCACACCCAGAGAATCAACGTGACAATCAATCCAATATTTGTCTAAATGGATGATACTTTTTTACTGCGATGCTGGCCTGGAAGCTTTCGTGAATTTTTTCCTTTCATTATCTGGCACTCCAAAAAGCTTTTTTGCTTAGCTTGCCAATTTCTTTGGGCCAGTCCATCGATTTGAATATTTGAAGTTACAAATGCAGGTTCATTTTGTTTCTGTTCCCCTTAAAAAAAACTCTTTGAAATTTTGATTATCAATTAATCTGCAAAAAAGCAACCAAACGATAGCGAATGAATCCAAATAACTCATAGATAAACCTTCTAGTCTTTTGCTTCCTTTCCTCTCTTCCTTACCCTTCTTCCTTTCACCCAATATTTATTTTCGGCCCCCTTGATGCATTTTAGGAGAATGTATTTATGGCCTGTTTGTGAAAAGTTTAATTATTCTCTAAATAAAATTAACCCCCTAGACTCTCCTAGCGGTGGTCTTGACTTCAGCGATGAATTTTTTGAGCGTTTGCTGGTTGTCGGGATAAAGAACTGGTTGCGTACACAATTGCATTTAATGTTTCACTTTGATTCCTTTTTTAAGACTGGAAGCAAAAGGACTCTTCTTTTCTAGTGTTTTTGCTAAAATTGATAATAGAGATGAGTAAACAGTGAAAGTTGGCGTCTAGCACACCCTCCAAAATAGTGATCATTGGTGCACTTAAAACAGCATACCAACAGAATAGACTATTATAAAAAAAGTCTATGAAATAACATAATAAGAGAACGGGTATGAAACAAACGGAAGAAAATCGCTATTGAATTAAGGTTAGAATTTTACTAGTGACGTAATAACATAAGGGCGCATTATTGGATGCAACTATTTGTCTATCTTTGCATTGATTATATTTTCTTGTTTAGTATGTATTTTATTGTCACTTTAGGCGGGAAGCCAATTTTTAATTTTTTTTCTTGAAAATGCCAATACATCTAATACATATTTCACTTTTTTGGAGAAATGGTCTATTGAACGTGCGTAGATTTCTGACAAAAGTGACACCATACGACATTTCTTCTTACAAAATTTTTTCCAGAAATTTGAGGATTATTTTACCAGTTTTGAGCATGGAAATTATTCACATTGCAGGGTGAACAAAATATTCGTTAACCAAGTCATCACTAGAAGATCACAGTACTACTTCTTGTCCTGCTTCTTCAAGAGCAGTGAATAAGAATGGTAGAAGATGCTATCCGTTTCCCTTGATCGCATGATCAGCGACTCAAAAATTCGTGAAGTTTAGATATATCTTCCCGAACTTCACCAAAAACTAATTACTGCAAAGATGATGGGTAGGATGCTTTTAGATAATGATGTATCTGCATATCTCGGTCCTTTAAGAGAGCACCATATTTGTATGGATGGATCTAAAGGCCCATGATAAAGTTCTCCTCTGGATGAGACTGCCACATTCTAGAATTTCGATCTTTGCAGTCATATCAAATAGTCCATCTCACAACACGACCGCATGTTTTGTTATACTCACGTGGTCAACCAGCGTTTTCTCCGTAGAATTACAGCACCATTAGCCTTATGCTGGTAATGGAAGAAACTATCAAAAGTATGTCTTTAAAAAGCTTTAGAGGGTTTTTCAAAAGTATAAAATTGTTCAAAGTACGTAGTTATCAGTAATAATTACTGAAGGTTTCAACAAAAAAATTGTCTATATAGGACATATTTCTCTTTCAAAGCCATAATATGTTTGTTTGCATGCTTCATCGAGGAAAGAAACTTGCATCCAATAGAAGTAGATCAGATACAAGAAGTTATAAGTGACTTGCTTTGACTAACTAGAAGTTTGTATGCTGATAATCTGTTGGTTTTGCACTATAAGATTTAAAATTAGTCTGAATAATTCATGACAAAAAGTCATTATCGTCTAGACAAGAATGTAGTGTGATCTTTGATCTACTAATACCGTGGATGGATCGGCAAAGTCAATTTTAAATGAGAGCTAATGGTGCCCCGTCTAGGTGCTAGCGCCGGTACTGACTCTTATTATGCAAGCTCAAATACAGAGTGTCCCAAAAACGTACTTACTTTTGAAATGAGCGTTACGAAAGATTTTATTTAAAACTGCTAGACATCTTTTTCAATTTGCCCTTTTTAACTCATTAAAGGTTGCTTATTTTATACCGTAAACTTTATTTCTAAGGTATCTACATGAAAAATCCTTTGAAGTGAGGTCCCGGAAACGTCCAGTTAACGAAACGTCGCATCGAGGTAGTCGGTAGATGCCTAAATTAGTTATTAAAACATTAATTTGTATTTATTGCTATTTGAAAAGAGACCACATTTTTCTGGGACACCCCGTATAAAATGACCTGTCGTAGTTGAAGTTTAAAATGCTTATTTATTATAAAAGTATTTTTCAAATCATTTAATTTAACAATCGCGGGAAGTATTGGGCAGCTTTCTAAATATGGAGGCAACTTCACTGCCGTTTGCCCTTTTAAAGAAAAAGGACATTACATGCATTTGAAATTTATTTGGAATTTCTATTACGAACGACACAAGTCCTCTATAATGGGCCGTCCAAAAATGGTGTCTAACAGGCTATCAGCACTGGCATAGCTCACAAGTTATTTTTATAGCTTGCAGGGTTATCATCGTCTAATTATATAAAAACGGATTGTAGAGAATTACAAATTTAGATTTAATGGTAATTCTTATATTAAAATCACCCTGTAGATTATAAAATTTTCATTATAAAATATTACAAGGGCATGGAATGTTAAAAACAATTTTGTATTTTATTCACCACGTTACAACAAAGGATAATAATATTTACAAAATTGTAAATACGAGGGTGAATCAAATATAAAACGGATTTTTACGCACTGTGAGATGAACGGAGAGAGGTGCGTCTTTGAACGTTATAAGTAGGGGCAGGGAAATGCCTTAATAAGATTATTTTTGTAGGACCTCCCGCTACCGCTTCTTTAGATACTATCATGATGTCAGAGTAAAAGTGGGTAGCCTTACTCGTTAGGCAACGAATTATTGTCAAGTTATGGCATAAAATTTTTTTGAGAAGAAGCAGTTGAAAATGGAATGGACCAGCATAACTGAAGAGAAGAGTCCTTCTCGAGGATGACCTTTAATTAACGGTTTCTAAAATTGCTTCTGCCAACTCTTGGATCAAACAAAACGAGAATCCGATTTCCGTTACTCTGCTTCAAAACAACACCCGACCCTATACAACTGGCCAAACTCGACAAAGAACTGAGAATTTCTTCTGGACCACACTGAACGCTATTATTATAGTTCGGACTTACGATTATCATCAGTTGCTTGAAACAGTTAAAAGACTCTTTTCTCTGAAGATGTAGATCAAAAACATCGCCACACGAATGAAAATTGACACAAGATGATTTCGTTTTTCCCTTTAGACAAAAAGTTAGTAGGACCTTATAGACAAAAAAACTTCTACAACTTTCCATGTTTGTTAAATATTAACCAAAGCATCATACGTTCAAAGAGATTGACAAATATCACTAAGAAGGAACGATAATGGATATAAAATGTCTGGAGAATATGAATTTTTCTTTAGATTAAATTTGTATGTCCCTTGGTAAAAACTTTTAAATCAAAAACATCTTTAGCACTTTCTACAATTACTTTTATAACCTCAATTTCCCCTATCTCATTTTTTAGCATTATTTAATCAATTTACTTCTTCTACCATTCCTTCCAACTTGTCAATATATGTATGTTCAATTATTTCTATATTTTCTTATCCTCAATTTCTTTTTCTTTGTTTTCCTCGGTTATTTTTATTCATGTTTTCTGATTCGCTACCAATTTGCAAGATTCAAAAATATCTTTGTGGTAGGAAGAATTACCTGTTCTAAACCTTCAGAACCATAGCTACTTTACCCACAGAACAAAGACTTTTAATGTTTAATACTTCGTTTCTTTTGTTTTGGATTTCGATTGTTCTATTATATACTGAAACCTGCAAATCATTTGAGAATTACATAACATCTTTTTTAGGTAATTGCCTCGTTTAAGCAAGAAAACAAATATTTTGGTTTAGAAAGTTCACCTGATTTAGAACATAATTCAAAACTAATTTGATGTATGGTCGACTCATAAAATGGTAAAAGAATACATCGTAGAGGACAGAAGTCAGCCTGTATATTAGCAAAAGCTCTAGATCTTTCAGACCTACAGTTGATATATGTCCATTATTGTTTCAAGAGATGTTTTTTCATCCTTTGTTAAGGGTCCATGCTATTCCACAGCACCAAATGACATATCTACCATACTGATCTTTTTTCAAAATCAGCCTGTATATTAGCAAAAGCTCTAGATCTTTCAGACCTACAGTTGATATATGTCCATTATTGTTTCAAGAGATGTTTTTTCATCCTTTGTTAAGGGTCCATGCTATTCCACAGCACCAAATGACATATCTACCATACTGATCTTTTTTTTTGCAAACATCAATGTATTCTTTTAACATATTTTACTTTAGACTTTGTTAGCAATTTTAGTAACTCACAAACTTTTTCTTGACCTTATTTTGACTTGACTTCAAGTATCGTATGGCTGTTAGTCTCTACTAGGGTATCAGAATCTTTGAGTGCTTGTAGTATTGTCTCTTCTTCCATAATAAGTTCTTGAATTTATTTCCTATTTTTTTGTATTCTCTTATAGAACATCTAGTTGTACTATTTTGAAATTATTTAAGTTCATTCCTTTTTATTAATTTACTTCTTCCACGTTTTTTCGAACTTTCCAACTTCTTTTTTTTTTATCCTAAATTTAGTCTCCTTTGTTTTCCTCATTTTTATCTTATCGAGAAGGTCATGTTAGTTCTTTATGTGTTTTAAAACTTGTTTTCAATTATTCTTTTGTCTTTTCTTCTGTGTCAACACAGTTCAAGTATTATTAGGTAATTTTAAATTTCAGTGATGTGTATCTCTGTAGTATAAAGAATTATCTGCTCTAAATCTTAAGAATCATAGCTAGTGCACTATGTGGTTGGTTCTCGGGTTATAAGGCTGTGGTCGCAGTTGACGTTTCGTCCACAACTGCGGCGGACATCTTCAGAAGAAAAATTAAGTGACTGTCTCGTGCGTTTTCGCTTTTATACTCGTGCGCCTGTGGTATGGATGGTGTTGGGGGCCGTTGAGACGTCACCGGGATGGTAGATAACGTAATCGGGCTAGCTGCGACGTCAATCGGGTCGTTGCAGGTTTATCGCTTTTAAAGGCCAAAAAAACAAACCGCGATACGGTGAAAGAGCGAGTGACGTCAGAAAATACCGAAATATTACCTGCAACGACCCGATTGACGTCAGCAGCTAGCCCGATTACGTTAGAAACCAACTGACAATTGTTGGCTTTTATTCCTTTGGGCTGCAAAGCGTTTAAATATTTAAAAATTATGGCCCACAATATTTTTTTAGATAAGTGTATAAGTAAAAAAATAAATATTTTGGTTTTGAGTTCATTTGATTTTGAAAGCTATGTTGATTTGAGGTGTATTCACAAATTGGTATAAAAGTACTCTGCAAACTACAATGTCTATCAATTTTTGTTTTAAGGGTGCTTTTTGCACCATCAAATGACATATTCACGCTTTATTAATTTTTTACTGCAAACATTAATCTACCTTTTTATCATATTTTACTTTTGTGCAACTCTAGATCATAGATGATCACAATACAGGGTGGTGGTTCTCACAAACCATCACCAATTTGAACTATTTTGACCTTTCTTTTTTTTTCCCTTTTTTAGGAAGTACCATTTCCAAGTATATACATTTGAAGAATTCATTAATCTGCTGTCTGTAGATTTTACATTGTGTGATTTTTGATTAAAATATTTTTATTACTTATGTTGAGGAAATATTTCGATCCAAAAATTGTAATTTCTCTTCTAGTTTTGTACTATGTACTATATACTGTAAATTTGTCTAATTTTTTACTTGCACTTTGTCTTTCTAAAATTGTAATTGTAACTGGTTTTAGTTCTACTTCTACCCGTTGTTTTTTTCGATATTTCTGTTCTGTGAAGTATTTACTTACCTATAGTACACTTCTGTTTGTTACATTTTTCTTTTTCTCCCAATTTTTACAAGATTTTAATAACTATTTGCTTTGGGCCTAAATGCTTTCATGCACACATATTCGCAAATGTTCTTTTAGTGGTAGAAGTTGTTATCTTTAAGTCATTATTTCTTTATATTGCCTCTTTCAAACTGCTTAATAGTATTGTCTCTTCTTTTTATAATGATTTCAAGAATCCATTTCCTTTTTTCACTATCCTCTTATAGAACTTCTATGTATAATTGTTGTATGTTAGAATTATTTAAGTTCATTCTTTCTTTATTAATACTAACTAATCCTCCTTCCATTGCCCCTTCTAACTTTTTAACTTATCTTAAATATCGTTTCCTTTGTTCTCCTCAATTTTTTATATTATCGCATGTTGTTTTTTATGTTTCAAGGTTTGTCTTCAATAATACCATTGTCTTTCTATTATTATTATAGTTAAAGTACTATTAGTCAATTGTTTTAAAGATGTGCATCTTTGTGATATGAAGCGTTATCTGCTGCAAACCTTCAAAACCATAGCTGCTTACTTCATTTGCAGAACAAATACCCACAGTTTCAGATCACATTAGCTAACAACTGATTTTGATTTTAATGTTGTGGGTGGGGTCCCTAAATCTAGACACTTCTTTGCTGACTTGGTTGGGGTGTACCATACTGCTTTACTAGGGAATCAGAATTTTCGAATGCTTACGGTAGGTGCTTCTGACCAAAACGTAATTGTGGAGGCCATGGACGATCGAGTTTCCTTGGTCTTGGTGTGCAGACGTTGAGCCCTTTGGGATGGTATTTCTTATGAAACATGAAATGCTGATTTTGAAATAATTTGATCTTTCTTATGTAATTTTTGCCTTTACCTTTTAACTTTAGTTTTTATTCAGATACTTTATTGCATACTGATTTTCATCGAAAAAAGAGCACGATTTTCTTCTGCATTTTTTTAAAGCGAGATTATACCATACGACCTGTGCACGTCTTGAAGGTTGTGAATTTGCCCAACTTGGTTCCACTTGCACTTCTCCTTTCTACAATTTTTCTTAATTCTTTTTGCAGTCCTACATGCATCTTCATTTTTTCTGCATTTCTATATTTCGTGTATCTAACAAAGCTTTGTAAAGGATTTCCGTACCTCTAGTAAGCTTCTCTTTGTTACAATTTTCTTTCCAATTATTATAAGCTATCTTTGACTAGATTACAGTAGGTCAAGTAAAGACTTGCCTATCACATGTTTACGAACGTTCTTTTAATGGTAGAAGTCATTTGTTACTTTTAAGTTATTCTCTCTTTGTTGCCTCTTCCAAACTGTTTGGTAGTACTGCCTCTTCTATTTCTTTTATGGTAACGTCTTGAATGTATTTTCTATTTTCGATGTAAAATTTCTAAATAGAGTTGTTCTATTTTGAAATTACTTAAATTGATTGATACACTCTAATGAGATAGACTTTCCAAAACATTTATAATAATAATAGTTCCCCGTAATAGACCACAATCTAGAGCCTACGGTACACAAGGGTAGTAACGTGGCTAGCGCTACGTACCGACCGCATAGTTTGGGTACTCATTTATTACAGTCTGAGTCGAGTCCGGCCGTAAAAATGCTAGTGATCGAATTGGCGAGAGCGGGATTCGAACCCGCTTCTCTAGATTTTGTAGTTTAACGGCCTATCCACTAGACCACTATGGTACATTCCAATGTTCCATTCTATGTTCAACTAATAGATTTTGTTTGCAATTCTACCGTTACCTCATTACTTCAAGAACAAAAACAAAAAAGTAATCGCTCTCTTTATTACTTAATTTCAGTTTTTCATTATTGTGTTCTGTAGAGGACAAGTTCACATATCAAAAAAAGAACAATAAGCACAGCAGAGATGAACAATTATGTAATCCTGAAAATATAGGATGCAGATCGGATCATCAAATATAATAAAAATAAACTTAAAAGTAAAAAAGACTTACAGCCGATCCTTCAACGAAAAAAACTCCTTCCCTCGTTTGATGAGACCGCAGTCGATGTTGTCTTCCTCGCAGTCGCAGCTGCAGTAAGATTTTCTATGTAACCGCGGAGTGTACTCTTCCGGGCACTTGCATCTGCAACATCAAAGTTGGAGACAACGAGTTTCCCTTTCTTTACAATACCTACTTTCTTATGGTCTCCGGGGAAGACAGGGAAGTCGTTTCGGCTGCCCTGACAGACAAACTGGAGCGATACGGCCGCGAAATCGCGTCCCCCTTGTCATCGGGTTGGGAAGGGTCCAGCGTGGATGGCTGGACTGACTTGTCCAGGCAGCCGCACTCCGTGTGGTTGTAGAAGGCCAGTTTCTCCACCTTGTTGCCCGGCCGTCCTACCACCGTCGTCTGCAATGAAATTCACAGTTATTAATTATCCGACGGCCGAGCATTGTGCTGTAACGTTCTATTGTTAGGAATTACGCGTGTGAAATCGGGCCAGATGCATCGATCAGACGCATGAGGAATGGCACCGAACTGGCACCGGGAAATTTCTTCAGCTGTCCTTACAGTATGATTCACTCGCGCAACTCTGGTGCATTACGTATGGGGGCCGGCATGTGAGCGGTGAATGCAAGTGCGCGGCGACATTGCATCAATTATCGCGATCGCGGGGAACGGACCTGCAGCATCGTACGGATTGCTGCCCGCTGATGCAATCGGCGCACCCCATCCAGGCCCTCGTTATCTGAGTCACTCCATCGTAAACACCTAGCGCAAAGATTGGCCAATAAAACCATAAAGCGGTGAAATATAATGTGCCATAAAGGCAGACCGTGGAGCAGACCGGGAACCGCGCGGCAGCGGATGTTATGGCTTTATTGCTGAGAGTGCTTCACCTTGAAATACTTATCTAGGCACGGGAAAATGATGTCTATCTTTATCAGTATCCTTAGCATGGCTGCTTTTACAAAACATAAATGGGCAGCACACGTTCAATAATATTGTAAGTTTGGTCGTCCATTATAATTGTGTCCACATACCGTCCGATCCATGCTATTGACCTAAATGGTTTGATAGTACTATAATTCAGTACATTAGGTAAGCAAACACTTCTAGAAGAACAAGTGTTGAACTCTGAAGTTAACACATTCATTACATAATTTTTATTGGTTAAATATCAGCTCAAACCAGTGTTGGAAATCAATATTAACTCATACTCGTTATGCAACATATATAATAAAGTCTGCATCCCTGGCCTAATATTCCTTCCTATATGCTCCTCTTCTCACAATTCTATTTATGCCACTTTTCTCTCTTTTTGACGACTTCCCATGATTATCCCATTTTTCATATGGCCTGCCTCCCTATATTTTCCCTAACAGTTGTTTCTCTGCCAAATTTACATAGTTGGTTTTCTTCTATTTTGTTCTCCATTTACTATCCCAGCTTCCTTAAATTCTTGCATTTGTGATTGGTTATTCTTGTTTATACCGAAATTGGCACATCATTGCATTGTATATCTTCTTTTTTTCTACTAAATGAGAAAGTTGTTTGGTAGTCCGTATTTTGTTTTCTATCTATACTTGGAAACCTAAAAACTGTTTAACTAAGAATTCGTCTATTTGTATCTGCATATTCTTCTATATTATATTCTACTTAATTTTTCTATATGTTACTGTGTATCTTCCATTGGAGTTTCTTTTTTAGACAAATTCTCAAAGTGCGGTTTCCACCTTTACATATGCTCGCCCTTACTACTCGGTTGTAACATACCATCTTTGATGTGGGTCGATGTGGTAAGCAGTACATCTTAAACGATCTCATTATTACTCCTTGATCGAAATGAACGCAAGTACTTAATTATTTCTAGTGACTTGGTAGGGCATCCGCCAAGCATCTTTTATAATTCTTTCAGCTCTGTACTTTAAATTTTTCAGATATAGTCTTTTCTACAAATCCCTATTTTTATTTTTTTACCAAGCAACTTGCCTCCTTTCTTTTTTGGAATGTCGCCCTTTTCAATTTGTTGATGATATTCCAGTTATTTTTTTGGTTCTTATTTTATGTACGCATGGCGTTTAATTGCCAAAAATCCCCCAAAAAGGGAAGCCTATGCTCAATACTGGGCGCCACAAAAGGCTGAAAAAAAGATATTTTACATTCCGTTCCATTTTTGATTTTATGTTCTTCTTCTCTATTTATGCTATTTTTAATTTCTGGTAATAATAAGAAGTGAACTGTACCCAACTCGAGACTTCTAACGAGTCCGTGCATTTTAACCAATTTTTTTGGTATTTGTTTCTATAATCGTCGGGAGAAAGAACAAACTGTTCTATAGACACCAAAAACTATTAGTCTACATCCAAAATTTTGATCATAAAGTAGCATTGGCCAGAAACCAAAAAAATTTTTTATTCCATAAAGAAGTTAACAAATTTCTCCTTTACGTTATTTAGAAAATTCATAAAAAATGGACTGAAACGAGCATAGGGTTGAAAGAAAAAGTACAAAGAGATATCAAATTGTATTCAAATTAAGATTATCTGAGATCGTTGCCTTGCACTATCTTAAAACCAATCTAACTAAAGAAAATATTGCTTAACGTTCAGCGGACGAACAAACTATAGATACAAGTTTGAAGATCATCTCTTTTACAAATCATGAGCCATTAATACAGCAAAAATTCCATTGATTCGAGTAATATTTGTTCATCAAACAATCATTCTTCTGGAACCATCTGCTCCATATTTCATCCAACAAAATTTATTTTTCCATAACATGTAGTTGACAAAATTCGATAAGTGGAGACGTATTCGATGATAAAAACAGGTTTCAAGAGACAACATTGTGGCAGCATTAGCTTAGATATAAAATTAGTGAAAGAGGGTGTCAAACAGAATCATTTATGACAATATTTGTCGGCTTTTTCTATTTTGTTCTTGCCCATTTTTTATGTGATGATAATCGAGGAGACATGTAATAATACGTGCGTTTACCCTCAAATCCTAAATTTATAACTTGCACCGGATCTATTAATAAATAAAACGCACCGAGCGATTTTCAAACCCGTTATAGGTAAATCGTTGTCTTTGCAGGAAGTGAGTATAAGAGTCGGCCTTTCCCTCTCTTTTTTTCAAGAGCAGTAGATGGTACTGAGCTCTCAAATCGACACCAGCAATTTAAGCTGCAAGTAAGAACTGTATTTTACTTCCATCAAACAAAGCTCGGACTTGGAAACGTAGTGTCCAATTAGCTGTACGCAGCAACCACTTCAAGTTTAATAAACAAACATGATGGGTATGTTTGGAACTATGAAAGCAAGAATTTTGAGTTACAATAACGGTGCCTTCAAGCTATTTACGAGAAGTCAAACTTTGACTACAAAATTAAACAACACTTAACATAAAAGAAAAACTCTGCACTCTAAAGGAAACAAAGTAGAGTTAAGAACGCCAGAAACTTGAACCAAAAGAATAATAGGCTTCAAAAACAAAGACAAAGAATATGACAACAGACACAAAAATTGTAGATTACCAAACCAAAGCAATTGAGCGAATTGAAAAGGAAACAATTGTAACAGATAAAAATTAGATAAAGAGGATAGTGCTCAAATCACCGAACCACCAAAAAACGTGAGCGTCTATAAAATACTAATATGGATAGAGTGAGCAGCATTATCAAGATAACAAAAAACTGGTCAATGCAGCAAATTGCATAAATGCCACATTCTCAACTCAAAAAAAGAAAGAAGACTTATAAAAGATAAAGTTTCTTGTAGTCATCAAGTGTTTTTGATCTGAAAATGTTTAAGGTTTTCTTCCTGTCTTTGACGTGTTATTATAACTAAACCATGTCAATAGCCCTTCTATCCCCACTATTGTAATTGTTTAATACAAAGACGCCGCAACGGAGATAGTATGGCGATTCCAGAACAGACTGAACAATTAAAGTAATTATTAGGATACAGCAATGAATGCACAGAAGAGTATTGAGACTTTATTTTCCCTTAAAAGTTGATAAGATACCCTTCAAACCTTGCTGGAGCTATATCGTGTGGAAATCTTAAGTAAGAAGTATTGCCGTTAAATAAAGACATACCCAACTCGATAGCCCAAAATAAATAAATTTAAACTGCACGATAAGGCAATTGACCTTAGGTAACTTTAAGAGACTTATAGCAAAATAAAGAGTCAAGAGATACCTTAGAATAAGAAAATAATCTCAGAGTGGTTTATAGATAGAAACTCGATCTAGAAAATATACATAGAGAAGTAGCAGTCAACAGTAAAGCAGTGTGGTTAGTCCTCTCCATAAATAAGTTCCATTATAAATTACATACATGAGTTGCATCTTCAATTTGGGGCTGGGGCATAAAAACAAATATATAAATAAAAAAAAAAAATTTTTTAGTTCCTTTCCAGAAAAATACCAATCAGCGTCTCTTTGAAAGCATTTAAGTAAACAAATTCGCTTTGCAAAGCACTAGTCTCCAAGTTGAGACGGTCGCTTCATGGCTTAAAGCTGTGACGAACAAAAATCATTGGTTCAGTAGAAAACATTTGTATAAACCATTTGCCAAATCAATTATCAAACAAAGAGAGATCTACTCATCAAACATATATTGAAGGAACATAATTTACTTGCCAAAAAACAATTAAAAAAATCAGTCGTCAAATAATCATTTAATTAGAATGGTTTACTCCACAAACAAATCAGTCCTTTAGCAATTAAGAACTAAATCAGACTCCCCCATCTTGCAAACAAATCTATCTATACATTTGAACAGAAAGTAAACAAAGACAGCTGATATGAAATGTGGCGTGGCTGAGCTCTAAGTGTACGTTTTGTTGCCTATCTTCAGGATCGTTTTACATATCTTACTTTCATCAAGTCACAGACTTATCCCACTGTTATTATTTGTGAATAAATTGTTCCACGTTCCCACCTTGCGCAAATTTGAGGAAAGGCGAGTGAAAAGTTGTTAGCCTAGGATGCCAAAAATACCTTTTTGCGTGCAACAACAATCAATAAATTATAAAGTAAGCACCCAAATTCATTAGTTCGTCCAATAATAATTTAGTAAAATCCATCTAATAAGTTATGCAGTAGGTGTACTATACAAAAATCTTCCTAACACATTCATTAAATTAACAACATTTTATGATAAACACAGTTAAATTTGCTAGAGAAGCGTTTGAGGATGTCTTGGTCATAAGGTCCACGACTACCTAAAAAAATCCCCTATGTTCGAGAGTTTAAGAGAAGAAGTGTAAGTTTCCCACGGTATGAAGCGAGGACTGAAGGCAAATGAGGAAGAACATGCCAAAAGTGCTATGCCAAGATGATGTTAGTGGTAATGATGGTAGTAATAGAAAAGCTAGTGGTCCAGAGAATACAATCCACCTGCAATTGTGACAGTAACGTTAAGTAGGACAAGATATTTTTGGACTGTTAACATTGGCATTAACATATGCTAATAGAAATGCGGATCTTTTACGTTTCACCCCTCGCAACTAAAGAAAAATATCTTAAATTGCAAAAAGTATAGTAGTCAACGACCAAATTACTGAAACGTTTCATGTAAGAACTTGTCCAGAAGCATCAAGAAGAGATGCCGTTACGGGAAACCCCCAGTAGTGAGAGCTGTTAGGCACAATTCGGTTTTCTAATGTTAGGAGATGAGTTTTCAAAAATAGCCTTGAAGAATGTCAATGATAATGAACATAGGTGTCAGTTGGTGAAGTCAAAAGGCAAATATATCTGCCATAGAGTATTTTAACACGTAAACTATCAAGAAGCACGGCGCCAAAAACGTTTTTAAGTGAATTTGGACTACACTTGCAAATTCATCAAAAGACCTAAAGAGCCATAGTATATACACTTCACGCTGAAACAATTCTTGGACGAACAAAAAAAATTTTTGGCCGTCAAAAGATCTCGAGCGTTTAAAAAACAGTTGAACTTCAAGAATGGATATGTTAAGAGCCAAAAACCTTCATTTTGGATTACAATGAAGGTGCAGCTCCTTGTGTGGTGCGAGATCTTCGCGTAGACAAGAGAACAATATCCATTTTTGAGAAGTTAAGTCTTCCGCTGTTATATGTGGAGAGACAGAAACGTGACATAAACCAAGCAAATATTCAGAAACTATCAAAACTAAAGAAATTACAGGGCTTTCTTCCTGTTCTTTTAATAGATTGTCTTCATTTTCTTCATTAAGATACTATGGGGTTTGAGAATTTTATTTGCAGTTGTCACTATTTTCGTAATATTTATCTTTGTTTAGGTTTTCATAAACGACGCATTTTTAGCTTTCCTAGTTCTGTTGCTTCGTTTTCAATCGACTGATCCTCACTCTGTTTTTAAATTTGTATGGTTTTACCATTTACATAATTACCACATTTAATTTTGTGCATTGTCTACATTTGTGAGTGAGATTATTTTAATCTCGTTTACATGTGTGCCAAAAGAGCAAGAAAATCGGTCGTCGATAATGCACAGGAATTTTTATTGATGCTCTGATCCTCTTCTTCTAATATTATGTATTCTTTGCTAAATTTCACTGCGGCCATTTGACGCGTTTTCTACGACTTCTCACCCGGTTTTAAAATCCCAAGTGACCACTTTGTTTGACATTTTGAATTTGATGCAAATGATCGTGTTAAAGAAAAATAAACATCAACCAAATGACGATAAATTCATTCAAAAAAATACCGCCCACTTTTGAAGTGGCCTCTTCATGAAAGTGGTCGACACAAGAGATTTTACTGTATGCACTTAGGAGCATTTATGATTGGTGACAGTTAGTGGTCCTTCGAGCCGGATCGTCACAGCTTAAACACTGTTTGAGATGCTCTCAATCGATCAGTTCTGGAAAATTATATGTGACAACTGAATCGACAAAAACAACTTCATCAAGACTTATTTCCATAAATCAGACTCGAATCTACACTAATAATGCATAGCATCGTTTTCGGTTTAAAATACAATTTTCACAATTTTAAAAATCTCTAGTTTCACACCTAACAGATCGACAAATACGCCGCGATCCTAAGCTACACGCTTTTTTAATTATAAGGCGCGTGCTTTGGCTCGTTACATGCCGCCCTCCCATTTTATGTTCCTTAATTTATTCATTGCTTTCCTCGACATGCAGCTGGGCTACAAACACCGGACACTTGCTCGGCGCTTGTGATTTGTGAAGGGTTTAGCTCGTTTTTAATGCGGTGCCTGTGTAACGAATGCAAACGCAGAGGTTGCTGAAGGATTGCAACAAGATAGCAGTTTGTATTCGTTTTACCGAAACAACAGATGCACTAAGCAACAGTCTCAATTATGGGCAGCGATAGAACTTAAAGAGAATAATATTCATTGTGTACAAGGTTCGACAATAAAATACCGAGACAGATATTTCCTTGCTGATTTTCTGTAAAGTGTAAAGATAAGAAATCGGGCCTATTTTCTAATTTCCATCTAACTAGACACTACTTAGATCATATGACCATTGTACAGAGCGAGGAAGAACCCCTCTCTAATTTCAAAAGACGTTTATGATGTGAAGGGTGGTGTGAGAGTGAAAAAGTGATTTCATTAGCCGCAAGTAATTGGAAAGCTTTGCCTAGAGAGGCTCTTACTAGCCAACATCTTGTGGACGAATAAACAGGAAACTTTTACTGTCGAAGCAAATATATGGAACAATGTCTCTATTGTAAACGCATAAAGTTGCTTTCAGGCGCGTTCTCAACTTGCGTCTTGGACCTTCGTTTCCGATCAAAAATCGATTTTGTTGTAGTACTTCAGAAGGACTGGTTCTGGAGTGAGAAGTGGAGAAAGAAGACCTCAGAGTTCATGAACTCCAGAACACGTCGATTCAATAAAATATTCTATTTTGGAATCTTCATTTTTATCCATACAAGAGGTTATCGTAACTTTTTTCCTAGGAAAAATCCTTTTCACTTATAACAACCCACCAGATGTCTACGAAAGGCCTCTTCACAAAACATGTTTAGTATGCGGTTAGTAGAGTAGAGTTATTGGCCCTTACTTTTTTGAAAAGGAAGGCCAATGTGTTACTGCCACTTCCAGTCAATATGTGACAATAATTTTTGGAAAAAATTTGTTCCAAGAGAGATGTTCTTGCTTGGTGCGACTTCTTCCTGTGGCGAAACCTCAAGGCTGGGGTTTACAAACATCACCCTAAAACTCTTCAAGCCCTAAAAAATATAATGTCAAGGAATTATGCGTATTCCTGAACACATGTTGAAAAAAGTTCAGAAGAACTTCGGAATATATATATCAATGTTGCATTGAACATGAAAAATATCATTTGGGTGATATCTTCTCTAAAACACATTGAAATAAACTTTACAGTTCTGTAAAAAACATATTTTGTATACCTCCTATCGTTTTTCTTCTTTCATTCTGAAAAAGGGAGGAAGTTTTGCCCCACCCTAGATGTTCTTGGTGTACCCTTTCTAAAAACAACGTTTTTGATTTATTTGCTTGGAAAATTGAAATGCAATAGATCTTTGTGTTTATTAGTTTTTCCTCGAACTTTAAATGAGAAACCAACAGTATATTATGTCACGATTTTGTTAAGGAACACCAGATAAGACGACAAATAGTATAAGATGAAGACTTGCTCTATTCCATTCTCTTGGTAAGGGGAAGAATGCGATCAAACTAGTGCTCAATTTTGTTTTCCGCGCTCTTGCCTCCAACACTTTAACTTATCATTTTTATAGTTACCAAACATATCTGAACATGTCCTTTTTTGACTTGTCTGTTATCTTATTCTAGAAAATAGATAAGGTAGGATACATGAGACCATTGCTTTGTGAGACTCATCTTAAAGCGGCAATTGCTTTGAATGTAACGGATGGATTCAACATATTTTGACATTTTTAATGGATATAACTTTGTTTCCAGTCAAAAGATGAAAATTTCTAAGCCGACTTTAGTTGCTGGAAATTGACCATAGGTATTTGCCCTAAAGTGCAGAAGGTAATAAACCACAGCCTTCATCGCCTACTGCCGATATAATTGAGCTACAGTCGAGTTACAATTACCTAAAGTAAAACCAATGGTAAGGTAAAAAAGAGTTGTCATTGGTTATATTTGGTATCCCCGTAAAGAACTAAAGAAAAATAGAAGAGTTACAAAGGAGAACTTATTTTTAATTTGTAAAGAGGATGTTCAATGAGAGAAACTAAATTTATATTCATCAAATTCTATGAATATTCTCAAAAAATAAACCTCCTAGAATTAATTCTGTAAGTGCCATATTATTGTACTGACATGGGAAAAATATTTGAGTGAGATATTGACATTGTTTAGACTTTTGTTTTACCTCAACAGAGGTATATATTTTACTCTGGACACTGGGGTAAGACAACGAAGTGATGTCTAAAAATTTGAGAAAGCACAATAGGTGTTCTTGGACAAAAATTTTTCAGAATTAATTGAAAAACGACAAAAGGCTGAAATAGAAAAAATAAAAATCTAAAAATAGAAAAAGATGATGTCATAAGCATTATAGACGTAAGTTTTTAAGACGGTTATCTTAGCCCAAGTTATTCTATGCTTTGCTTCTGGTCCATACAGAATAAAGGCAATTATTTCCCTTTACCAATTTAAAAGACAATAAAATATATAACACATATATTCGTAAAATATACCACTAACTACAGTTCTATTTTTGAGAAATACTCCCATCCATAGCTCCATAGATTAGATAACCTTTTGAATCATGTTATGATTTATGATTTAAATGCCATCAACTTCGGAGAACATGAAATGTTTACCATTCTGAGTCATTTACAAAGAAAGAAGAAGATCCTTTTTGCAGAGAAAAACGAATTAACCAAAGTTTTCCAGATGTTAACTCAAGTTTATCATAAATAGAAGCGTCATCTAAGGAATCTGGAGAAAGATTTCTTCACTTTCTTCTATCGGTTCTTTTCGTTTTAATCGAGTAATGATTGAAGAAGAAACTATTGGTCGTGAACGGTGGTTTTGGCTGTAATTAAAGCTTCGGTCGTTACGTTTTGCCTAAAACCATCCCACAAGATTGCAGCAAATCAAACGAAGATTTGAATAAGGGCCAGTTAAAGCTTGCCTGGGCATGATTAATGTAATTAGTCTCATTAGACTCAGATAGATTTTCGAAAAACGTTGGTAAACAAGGCCATGCCGTCGCAGAGCAAGTTTACAAGATAAATCTGTTGGTTTACATTGTTTTGTTCAAACCATTGTCTAAACCAAGAAAAGAGAGCCTTTTTTTAACAAAATTGAGTGATCCACTTTGGTGAATGCTTTTACTAGATCAGTGTAAACCGAATCTTCCAGGAGGATAACAATAAGCTGATCTAGTATGTAGCTCTTAAGGGTCAGCAAATTAGATGGAGTGAAATGCTTATTGAAGAAGCCATGCTGTTCAAGAGGTAACAGCTAACCGGACATGCATATTATTCAATGTCACCAATTTTTATCAATTAATTTATATTAATCGTTCATAAGTACAACTTTAGAAATCATTTCATTGTATCAAAAATTGGGATAGAGTAGCACATTCAATTTCTAACAACAGGAAAAGGTGATAAGAATCAATCCTTACAAGATGGACTTGTGATTTTTTTAATGCAATGTCATCACTATCAACATTAATATTCATAATACCAAGTCAAAGTCTTAATACATTGAGCATGTTCTTAAATTATTCAATCGAGAAAAGAGCTCACACAGTCGAAGCGGCGGAATAAAGATGAGCCGAGGCTCGGTTTAGGGTTAGAGTCCAGATAAGTTTACTCAAGTTGAGTCGCCGATGAGAAAAGTTTTGCACCACAGAATAAAATGTGCTTTCCAGTCGCTAATGATAAAAGATCAATGCACAGAAAAATATTCCCAGCTGAATTACATTGAGATGCAATCGCAGATGTTAAGAATTTCTTCTTAACAGCGACCATAACACCACCACCTGATATTTTAGTGTTGCCAAAGAGATCCATCCTAAAGATGTGAAAATTAAAGAATTCAAGTTCAACATCATCTATACTATCACGTAAGTTATCAGTAAAAGCAAAAAATGATTAAAAATCGAAATGCCACAATGTAAGTAATTTAATTTAGTTCAAACACCCCTTAGTAATCTAGTGTCTAATTTTGCGACACATTATATATCTTAAATATTTCTAACGTTTGAAATTATTAAAATCATTTAGTAAAAGTGATTAATCATAATGCTTGATATTAACAACATAATTGAGTCTTATTGATAAGACTGGGAAAATTGATGTTACTATGTTACAGCTTGTGTGGTTTTTTTTAGACCTCTACCTGGTGCCTCCCTAGGTAGCAGATAAAAAAACGTCACCAGATATAGTGGGTACTGGGAAAATAAAATACCCGGGGCAGACTAAAACTAGCAAACACTGTATAAGCGGTCTCCTCTTCCTAGTCAACAATTAAGAGTGAAAGAACAAGTACGAGAAGAACACCCGCTTGTACTTGAATTGGAAAATCAGTCCTGAAGGTGGACGAACCTATTAAAATCATGGGATCATGGAAATCGGAAACCAAGATTCGGCAGAGAAGGACAATCACGATACTCCAGGATCTCTTCAATCGTCTTCAAACAAGCAAAAACATGAAAATGCTATGAGTGTTGGGACTTGGAACGTGACAAGTCTCTTCGAGGCCGATAACGTTCTATCCAACATGCATAAATTGAAGCTCGACGTTCTACGAATTAGTCATGTGCAATGGGCGAGATCCAGCTGATGTATGACAAAGAATAATGTATTATTCGAGGAACAACAAACTTGAACACAGAAAAGGTGTGGACATCATCGTAGACAAAGATTGTCAGAAAACATTTTGCAACTTTGTTCTCTACTCTGATCGTCTTATAATGTTTACATTAAATTCCCACTTTAAAACTAATACTAAATTAAAATTTTCTACGAGCAACTTGATGTCATTAAAATAACTGAAAAACAAGGCATAAATGTCATAATGGGTGATTTAAATGTCAAGGGTAAAGAAGACTGCGTAGGGAAATATGCTCTGGAAGAACGGAATTATCGTAGTAATAGGCTGATTGAATTCTATACCAACGAAGAGTTTATAGTTACAAATACATTGCTTAAACTTCATAAACGTAGATTATATATTTGGAAAAGCTCCAGCTGACTTCCATCATATTAGCCAAAACGTACGCAAAAGCGGACATATCCTGTTTTTGTAAGGATGAAAATCGAACTGAAAAAATCAAGAGCCTAATCATAAAGAAAATCATAGACCACAAAACGCTTAAGAGAACACACTTATAGAAGAACTAAAATTAAAATAAAAGAAAGTATAAGAAAAATCAGTAAAACGCCCATAGAAATAGTGAATACAGATAAAAAGATGAGAGGACATACAAAATGTTTTGGTGACAACGGGAGAGGAAAAACTAAAGCCACTTAGAGAAAAAAGATTCTGGAACTCTTGAAAAAAAGAATTAATCAAGAGACGAAAACAAGTAGAGAAATCCACAGAAACATCAGAAAGAAAGTTATCACAATAGACCAACTACATTAGACAATGATTTAATGACCAAACAGTAGCTTCTATCACCCTTTGGCGATCACCAAAAAACATCACGTAACAAGTGGTTCAGATCACAGAACCATAACCTTAATGAGTCAAACGCTTAAAACATCCTTGAAAATCAAATTTTTAAAAATTCTGAAACACGAGATAAATGATACTATCAAATGTTGGCATTTAACAAGATGTACATGATCAGACACAGCCGATAGCCAAGGCAAACTAATGGAGATCCTAAATAATAACATAGACAGCCGCAATACAGAAGTTATCTCTTGTTTATACACCCGACTGCACCTTGAAAACAAACATTGAAAGAGTGAATGTATACAAGTATTTGTGAACGTCAACAACATCAAACATAGATCAACCAACGAGATAAGAACACGTATTGAGGTAGTAGGTACATCGTTTGTCAGACTCTCATAATGTTTTGGTGCTACGTACTTTTCCATTCTTCTATATGGATTGGACGCTAAAGCAAAAACATCTAAACAAAATGTTCGTTTTCAAGCTTCGGTGCTATAGGAGAATCCTATGAATTCGTGAATAGAAAGATTGTGCAATATAGAGGTCATTGGAAAAATGGGAAATAAACCAAAAGTCCTGATAACGATCAAAAAGCGGAAACATGAGTATTTGAGATATGTAATAAGAGGACAGAAGCACTCATTGCTGTAATTAGTAATACAAGATAGAATTGTAGGAAAGAGAGTGTGGACAGGCTTATACTTTTCTGGTTCAGAAATCAAAGAGAGTGGTTTGGATGTAGTAATGTAGAATTGTTAGAGCGGCGGTCAATAAGTCCAAATAGCCATGATGGGTTCCAGCCTTCGATAGGAGAGAACCATTATGTGCTATAGCTTTTATATAATTTTAACATAATGGAGCTACCATCCATAGTGTAAAAATTCTATGAATGTCATAAAATAACTTTTTTAGAAGGCATTGAACGTTGCAAAGAAAATTTGTCACCTGATGATATGTTGATAATTTTGGAAGAAAAAATTGACTTCATTTGATTGGTAGTATCTATTCAAAATGGAGAAATGGTTAGTTCCTTCATGTTTCATCCTGCACGTATCAATCAGCCACATCTACATTTGGAAATATTGACAACTTTGGAAGGAAGACGACGTGACATTTGATGATTATTGGGCTATGTATCATGAAGTCCCACAAATGTTCTCCCAATTTTTCCTCGTTTCCTGCATGTCGGAGCTAGTCGGCCTCATAAAGGAAGGGTTCAGGCGAAGTTCAAGGCAAGCCGCGTGCTTTCGCCCGCGTCCATTCATTATCCCGCGCCTTGTTCTCGCGAAGTTTCCTCATTCTGCGATATCGAGCCGAGCCGGAATGAATGACAGCGCTTTGTTCCCATAAATCTCAGTCGGCGAGCGGCTGCGTGGAGGGCCCGCTAGGAATCCGACTCCGACAGTGCATGTGGGATCTGGAGATTGCCGCGGCCGCCGCTATCATCATCATCAGTCATTAGCCAGTCGAAGCATACCTGCGCTAATGCAGCTCATTATGTCACGCCGCCGCGCGGCGCTTTTTCCGCAGCCCGAGACGTCTAAATAAGGAGCGGGAATAATGGCGCCGCGCGGCTCCAGGGCGCAGAAAAACCGCAAATCCGGGCGCGCATTGTTTTACGGGCCGCCGTATTTATAGGCGGCAGGAATGCCGCGATACGAGCGCGCCGCGCGGCATGCGACGCTAAAGCGATCGTAAACTTTGATTAGGTAGGCGCAAAACCGAAAAAACGGCGCGCTCATGGCTGAAAGATGCGAGGAATGCTTTCCAGGTATTGAACTTTCTCCAGAGCGCTGGGGTGCAAGGTCCGGGCGCAAGTTCTCTATTTAGAATCAGACGCTTCCAGTCATAGTGAACTTTTCCTTTCAAAAATATCATCTGACATATTTTTTTGCAACGTCCAACACCTAGAAAAGTTGCTTTATGATACTGAGTGAGATTTTTACAGTATGGATGGTAACTCCGTTATGTTAAAAAATATTCTATGGCATGTTAACTTAGAGATCATTTTTCAAAAATTCCCAATCTCATTAAAATGGAGGGAAAGATACAATAGACAAGATACAATAGGCAAAAAAATTATTCAGGAACTTTCCAAAATAATCGATCAACGTCGATTTCTAACGGTGCCCTTAAGTTCAAATTCCAGAACTTTCTGATTCGTTCTAGAACCTTGAGTTTGAACATAAGGCGGGGCAGACAGATAGTCGCGGCAGTCAAACAGAAGAAGTCATATAGCGGGCAAAAGTATTGCTATAGTAAGGGTTGACCGTTGCGTTAATGGTATTATAACTCACAATTATTGTGCAGCCGGTGAAAACAAAATTTACTGTGGAATTAAATTGTCGTTCAATTCACATTTCATTTATCATAAGGCATTAGTGGCAAAGATAGTCCAGATTGTTATTGTTAAAAAAGGAACAAGTGGAGCAAACTCTAGAAAATGTTCCAAAGAACGTCTTGAATGGCAGCGGCAAGATGTTTTTATCAAGAAAATATGACAACTGGGTGACTTTTTTCTCACCTAGTGTGCAACAATCACAATCGTCGCAATTGTAGTGCATATATATACAGCTGCAAGATTATTCGAGCTTACAGAGCTCTGAAAATGCTCTCAAAAAAGTAGACCTAGTTATATCACATGATAAATCGATATTGTAGTGAGTAAATGATGAACTTTGAGTTGGTGGCCTACAATTGCATTCAACAAAACACTGACTTTAAAAAATTTGAACGACAGTACGTCACCCAAAAAGATTTTGTATCAATGAGGGATGTATGGCGTTACGCTGAAACGGCCACACCAAGCATCAGAGACAGGAGGTGATTTCTGGCGACTGGTCCTCGAAGGGTACCCAACTCCCACCTATGTCTCTAGTAGCGGTACTGTTTACAAACTGCACTAACCTGCAGGCTAAACTAAGTGAGGGTAGCTAGATATGATAAACAACTAACGATAGACAGCAGAATTGTTAATAGTGGAGTTCTAGTGAATTACCACAGTATTACTACGCACAGTCAGAATGGCTTTTAATGGTTATATAACTGCGTGCCTGGAAAGCAATGGAAAGCTACCACACTTTACCTAAAATTATTCCAAATGAATTTCCCAGCCTGCTAACACAGCTACTTAAGAAGTTCGGAGCTTATTTTAAGATGGAAAATTATACAAGGTGCGTTCAAGTTCTAAGGTCTCCAAATCTGCGGTTAATTTTAAAAGTCGTTGAAAATATTTCCGAACTTGTAATAAAAATGGCAACACCATAAAATGTGCACAGGTCAAATTACCACCATTGCAATGAGTGTGGTTTGGTATACTTCAAATGGCGACGTTTAGTGTTCAAGAACAACGTGTAATCATCCGTTTTTTTTCTTGCGTGGTGAAATGCCCATAAAAATTCCTCGCTAATTGAGTGAAATATGCGGTGAAGGCGTTATGGATGTTAAAAATATGCGTTCGTGGGTGCGAAAGTTTAAAGAAGGCCGAGAGTTGTGTGACAATGAACCGAAGCAGCCTCGGCTACAAACCGGACCGAAACCATGATTGCGCGAGAGTGTGCGTGATATCGGCTCTATACTTGGCACTTCTGTAGAATCTATGGAGTTCATTTTGCATGAATACCTGAAAATGTGGAAATTTTTTTCAAGATGGTCCCACGAAAGCTTACCGACGAACACAAAACTGCGCATGTGGAAATGTTTCAGGATATGTTGACACATGATGCTGCCATGAATTTCCAACCATAAAGTACACTTTCTGTAGCTGCTAATTTTCCAATCGAGCCGCTGTTGCATCAGCGATTTTCCAATGAACGAAACACACCTCTAATGTGTTCGAAGCAACCGTGGAGTCATGACATTGACGTTACAAAAAATGTGTAAGTCTAGACGGAAGTTACGTTGAGAAGTAACAGAAGTTTCAACTTTCTTGAGTAAGTACATTTATAGAAAAAATTTGGTCACTTTTAAACTTGAATGCATCTCAAAGAATGTCATTAAAGAAATGAGTAAATTGAAGATAGATATATTAGGAACGAGTGAAATGCGGTGGCCAAATAATGGTCAAGAAACTACCGAAGATGCTGAAATAATATATTACTCTGGAGACTACCACAAGAAACTATAGTAGACTAGGCATATTGATTAAACCAAAGCATAAACAATGTGTCAAGGTTAATATAACTAAGCTATATGCTCTAACGGAAAAAAGTTCAAATGACATAGTGAAAATGTTCTATAACGACTAAGGAAAAGTATGAAAATCCATCAATTTTACTGCGTTATAATAAAAAAAAGTTTCGTAATGCTTTTGAATCAGTTAAAACATCTTCACGGGCTGGCATCGCCTCCGACCATAATCCTGTAGTGCCCAACATACGAATCACTCTTCGAAAAGCCAACAAGAAGTTTGACACTAAAAAATAGAACGTGTGCGAAAAAGTAAGAGAAATTTTAAATGAACGCCTCTCTGAAAATTAGGGCTCTGCAACAGATATACACAAAAATTGGAAAACTATTAATTCGACTACGGAATGTAGTCGGGCCAAAAAAAGAAACAACCGTGGATGACAAACACCATACTAGAGATGATGAAAAAACGACAAATTAAAAAAAATAACAACTGGAAGTTTCATAGGGGAATTAAAAAATAAATTATGAAAGCCGAAAATATATGGCTCTAACACAAATGTGAAAATACTGAACAACTACAAAACAACAAGACACGCAATTTACGTAAACAAGTTTTTAAACTGAGTATAAGGAAATATAATAATCAAAGTGCCTTTTTGATAAATTTGAAAGGGAAAATTCTGACATCCATAGGAGAAAGCCAAGAAGAATGGATAAATTACATATGCAATATTTTCAAAGATAACAGAAAGGGCAAATCGACAGTATTTGTTTAAAAGGAAACTATCCTAGAAATAACAAAGTTGAGGTAGTGAATGCAATAAAGTCAAAATTGGGAAAAGTCCTACGCTCAGATGAAATACCAATAGAACTTGGAAAACTAATAAAAGACGATAATATAACAACTGGTATTCTACTAAAAAACTGTATATTCTGTTTATTACATTTTCAAACTCACAAAAGCTTGATGAGCTACATCCTTAAAAAGTTTTTAAAAATTATATATCGTAGAGTTTATTAGAAATGTGAAGAACGTTTAACAATATAACAACAAAAAAATCATAAATGTAACACAGTTGTAATGCTTAAGATCATGGATCAACAATCGATGTGGCTACCTTCAAGAAATTAAAGTTTGCATAGAAATGGCACGGGTTGAATTTATGAATAGGAACATAACATTGTGCTTTAATCGAATCCACATTGAATTACGAATCGAATTATTACGATGTGTCTTATTTTATGGAAAAGAGAAATGGGCACTGACAAAAAAGCAGTGAAGAAGATCGAAACGTTTGAAATGTGGAAAATGTATTACATCTCTTGGCTAGATAGATGCAGTAATAAAAAAGTAAAAGGTGGTTCAAATATGACTGATTTGTGTGTAAACAAGGCGCACTGCGCAGCAGCTGTGCGACATTGAGAGAGTAGAGCCACAAACTCCACCCTCTCTCCTACTCGGGTTAGAACCTGTTCAGTTCTGTTTGGAAGTTGCTACAGTGATGAGCGAATAGAAGGTACCGCGGAGCGTAGAACAACGCGTTGTGATGAAATTACTCGTTGGAGAGAACGTCCCATCTGCTTAAATTCAGTACAGCCTCCAAGTATGGAAATTGAACCGCATGGTCGTCAGCCGCCAACATCCGTCACCGAGCCAAACATGGCCGTGAGAGTAGGCGCAGCACTATCAAGGAACTTGGAGCAATACTGTCCATCACTGTTGCTAATGTAGAATACATCGCAAAAAACTACTTACACTATCTCAAGGTGAATGCATGGTGCGTATCACGCACTTTTTGTCGGACGTAAACAAAATGGTGAGCATGCAAGCTACCAGTCGTCTCCTACAGCAGTTTGAAGACGAAGGTGATGCATTTTTTGAAGTCTATAGTGACCACCAATGAAACGTGGGTGCACTACTTCATTCCCGAGTCCCACCAGTCATTACACAAATGGCGGCATACCAGTTCTCCCAAACCTTTCGGGAGTGGATACACCGCCAACCAAAAGCCTTTCTTGAAAGGAACATTAGGATGCTCCTAGAACGTTGAAAAAATATGTTGACTCCGGAAGGGAGTACCTTGAAGACTGACATGTGCAATTTATTTTCTGTAAAAAAATCAGCCCGGTCATATTTGAACCACCTTGTAATAGAGAAAATGACAAAAGAAATAAAAACCTGAGCACTTTATGCGGAACTCCCTTTACGGCTTATTACAACTAGCACTATAACGTAAAATTGAAGAACCCCGTCCACCAGGCCGAAGACGACTATTCTGGCGCAAGAATCTCAGAGACTAGTATTGAATGAGACCCATAGAATTATTCTAAACACTCTTCTCCAAAGAGTAGACACTTAAAAAAAACCAATCGGTTGTTTCATAAAACGAATGGATAAGACATCAAGCAAAATTGGTTGGTTTATTCAAAATCAAACGGACAAATATTTTGTGCGGCGTAAAAACTCTATGGAGACGGTCCTAGCAACTAAAGAATAACCAAACAATAAACGGTCATAACAAATCTGAACAAAGAGAGTTTATTTCAAAATTTATTAGTACAAGTCGACTTTTACAAAGAGTGGATTGTCAAAGTACAAGGAAGAATGTTTGTATGGTAAATGTTTTCTTAAGAGTTGTTAAAGTTTTGAAGTCTTTAGCTTCCGTGGACTACCAATTCATGGCGATAATGAAATATTAGGCTCTGTAAGAAATGGCTGTATAGAACTGATTTCAAAATTCGATTCTTTTATGGCCGAACATGTAACAAAATTTGAAAATAAAGGAAGATGTGTTCCTTCATACTTACCAAGCATGACTATCAATAAATTTATTATACAGCTAGCAAACGAAGTTAGGGCAGACATTGTAAATTCCAACTATTACTCTATAATGTAGACTTACACACACCAAGTAGCTTTTGTGATAGGCCATATGCTACTTATGGAAATTCCTGTTGAACTACTTTTAACATATATTCCTAACTGTGGCAATAAAAGTGGCGAGTTGGCGAATGCTGTAATGTGCATAGTAGATTTTGTAGGTCTTTATCTAAACTGTAGTTAACAGAGCTACAAAGCTCTTTAAGTTAAAATAAAAGAAGTAAATCCTCTGGCACACATTCCTTAACCGAGCTACTCTTTACAATCAGTTGGATCTGCAGCTGCCAAGAGCAACAAGTATTTTATTGTTTTTTCTTTTTTTTTAGTTTTCCAATCAAAATAAAATATCTTGTAGTCTCACAGTAAAAAGGAGTCCTCATCTTTAAAAACTTTGACGACAACCCGATGGATGTCCGTGCTGATGCCAGTCGAGCATTATATAAATCGTACCAGGAAGTTCCCGATGCTCTGACACACATTGACCAATGGAGTGATCAGGACGCACAGTATGAAGCACATGTGATATTGGAAAAATTTAGAGCCTTCCAATGACTTTAATGGTATGTTTCTGGAACAATGTTCTTATAAAGTTTCGAGAAGTTAGAGAAAAGTTTCAAAGAAAAAGTACAGACACAACAAAGATCATTAGACAGTACTTTAAAAAGCTTTTATAAACGCTCTTCGAAATGAAGATGAGTTTTCAAGTTTAGAAAACAAAGCAACATTTATGTGTGAAACTGACGCCTATAAAATAGACATTGCAAGAAAGAGAAAGCCAAAAATTCCTTTTGGTGAAAACAAATATAGAATTTACCAATTATTTGAACGACAATCTTGCGTGACAGAAATATATTATACTACAAGTGATTCTGATTTTGATAAGTCCGAAAGATGGAAGACTTTGAGGGAAGGCGGGTGGTGAAAAATTATAGCCTAAGGTGTCAAAACATCAATCAGGCCCTGCCCATAACATTTCTGTTGCGTAATTGTGCACTCTTTGATACAAGCATAAGAACAGCACTTTCGCATTGTCATAACATACTGTACGAAGAGAAGACCAAGCAGCTCATGACAGCGCTCTTCACCGAGCCGAGTGCGTGTTGCAAAATAAAGCGCGGCGGACCACACCCGCCGCCTCAGTTTCACTTTGTAATTTTCTGTGACGACAAAAATGGCCCCCGGCGCAGACGGGCAATTGATTGTGATTACACATCTTCAATCGCTATTGTTTCGAGGCCCACCCACGAGCTCTCGCGGTATGTCGGGCTCCGGTGCATCTGCATAATATAAAACGGCCTTAAAATTTTATCGTGGTTTTACGGTGCTTTTTGGAGGAAGCCAACCGTAGGAATGCCGGGCGTGGCGGGATGCCCCGCGAGCGTGGAAACGAGCTTTTGGCGGCCGGCGAGACAGGTTTCGGCCTTTTGAGTTTTTAAAAATTCAGTTCCGCTCGAACTGCATTTTGAATTAATTTTGCGCGCAATTAAGTAATTTGACAGGCGGAAACATCGCAGGATATCTATTTGCACTTAAGATACACTTGAGGCCATTTGGTAACTCTCAGTTCTAATTAATTTAACTAGCAGCTCAAACATTCTTAGAGGGTGTTTAACGTGTTTCAGGAGTTTATCTTTCGAAGCAAATCAAGCTCCAAGTGTCTAAAATATCGAATCGTAGCTCCTTGAATCCGATAGATCAAACGCTTTGAGCACTCAAAGCTCGGGATAAACAAACAAAAAGGAGAATTATGCAAATAACAGTTAAATCACAGCATACAAAGGTCAACAGAAAACTGTAAATTGAACTTTTGTCGGCAAAATCTGCTTTTCAACATTTTTATTTGCAGCTGCACATGTGTTCCAAAGGGTACATCTAAAATGGTATTTGGTGGAGACCAAGGGGTAAAGCGATCGATTGGAAGATCACCAAAATCGAGGCTTTTTTAAATTGTTCCACGGATACATCCGTATGATAAACTTTAATAGCTGTCATACATGCAAATGAAGAAAACCAATAATAATATACAAGTTTCAGAACATAAATGTAATCATTTAAGTCTTTTCCATCACATTAAAGTAAATTCTATTACTTTCATTAACACCGTAATTTCTTCATTTGGATTTTATTTCAACATAATGCTTTGTTTGGTTTAAAAACCTCCCTGTTCATTTTTTTCATTTTTTATAAAAACCTTAGAAAACAATTTTTTATATATTTCTATCAAAACGTCCTTTATACATTATAATTTTTTATGAATTATCTATCTATCTTTTATTTTGTTCTGATATTTAATATTTTTTCCAAATGTTAGCTCATCACAAAATAATAATCCAAAAAACAATGTTATTTTCCGAAAATTCAAAATTTAAAAAATGTACGAGTTCCAAAAGAATCATTATGAATAATTATGTTGGGCGACAGCATGAAACTCAAACAACAAATTCCTAGCACTAGCTCTACAAGAATGTATCAGGGAAAAATGTAAAGGGAGAAACAAAAGTTTTAGGAAATACTTTGATAGGTGCTTGGTTTGCTTAATACCAGAAGTGCGGTTAATCTTATTAAAGGAGTTTTCATGAATATCTTTCAAGCTCAATAGATCTAAACTTTCTTAAACTGTGTATTGTAATCAAATTTTAGGAAAATAAGTTAAAAACAACGTTTTGAGTGTAAAATGGCCAGAAAAGACTGATAACACTTTTGAAATTAACGCAATACAAAATATTTTTGGTAAGTTAATTCCAACGTATCTTCTAAGAAAGATATGTAATAACTCGTCTACATGAGCGAATACTCATGTTAGTAAACACCCAGTACTATATTTATATACCGAGTTTAGAAAGAGAAAGTAAGAGAAAGGAGAGAGAGGAAAGGAAGAAGTGAGAAATGAGAGTGAAGGAAAGGAAGGGGCTGGGTTAGGGGTGGTAGGAAAAGGAGAGAGTATTTTCAGACGAACGATTTTATACTCTCACCCCCACAGTGGGACGATTATGTCGGATAAAACTCAAAAGTCTGGCGATGCATTAGAGCTTTACTTTAATTATAAGAAGGTCTCTGCAAAATCTAAATCCAGAATTTCAGGGTAAGAGTACGTTCGTGTCGCTATAATACCCCCAACCAATAATAATAATTATTTCTATACCCAATAAGACAACGGGCAATATTTTGACCCAATTGTCTGTTTCGCTACTTCATTACGACTTTTAACTGTGGGTGTAATCGTTTGACCTTATTATGCCATCAACGTGGTGAAGTTGTACGATAGTCTCCCACTAATTTGTGGTACCTGGTGAAACTGCTCTGGACGCCGACAGGTGTATCAGTGTGGTTTTCAAGACCTAGGCTTACGTAAGGCGTTGATGGTGCGTGAAGCAGGCACCGACTAACTGCAGCGATGCGAGTAGTTGATAATGCAGAACTTCTAAGGTCGTTTCGACACGGAGATCTAACAGCTTTGCGGGCTCAATGGGACTCACCTATCTGAGCTATGCTTCATTTTTAGAAAGAGATTTAAAAGAAAATGGAGAAAGAGAGAAAGAGAAAAAAGGTTTAATCTTGTCTCCGCTCCCAATAAAATTGGAGAATCCTATTTAATCAGCAACAATTCGATTGTAACGCCCCGAAAATCATCCGGTACATTTGCCAATAAAAACTTCTAAATACAGTCAAGTGACCATGAACACTTATAAAAAAGCGAATAAAAGTAATTTTAAATAACAGCAAATTAAAAAATTATCAATCATTGAAGTTTTATACAAGGCAACCACCTGATCTATTAATTAAACCGAAACCTTTGACCATATTTGATGCTGACTGCATATGCGAAGTTCTTTTCCCATAAAAGACATTTAAAGAGACGAAATCATAGCTAAAGAAATATTTCCCTTCAACCTTTTGCTCTTTAATTTCATTACCTTTAACAAATTATTTGGTTTTTGTTGAGTATCCCCCATAGATAAATGAATGTCAATAATAGACTTTGCCCGTAACCGTTTGGTCATTTTCCCAAACATCATGATAGATGATACCATAGATAAGTAAGTGATTATCTTTTGGCAAAACAATTTTCTTCTTAGGGTAAAAAATTTCAGTTTTGTTATAGGTTTACATAAATTAATTCAAGCTGCTACCCTATAAGTTCCTACTATTTGTTGAAGATGCCGATTTTTGTAACGTTTAATTTAAATCCCATACAAGTTTACTTTGAAAATACGTAAGTTAATTCTGAAGGCTAACCATATATAACAAAAAACGCAGAGATGTTGTTTAGGATCATAATCTATATAAAGCTTATATTTTTCCAAAAGTTTATTTTTTCCAAAACTTAGAACAACCAGAAGCGTTTTGAACAAAAGGTTCAATTTAGAATAGAATATCTTAATGATTGGACACTTACGAACTGAAGATGAACGATATAAAACATAGTACGTATTGTGAAGAGGTGAGAATCAAAGTCTAATTTTTGTAATCATAGAAGGCGATTGACTTGTGGAGGTGAAAAGATCTGCAGCAATTGGATTATTGGCTTATTTCTAATCAAACATCAAAATTACAAAGTAGAACCCATAATAATGGCGGCATATCTGAAGGATTCGGAATCGATAAGCTTCTCTGCGAAGGTTTTCTGCAGAAGGGCAACTGTTTCCCTATATTTGTGGTCTGCACAGCGACACACCTTTCGTCATGTGCTCGATCAGATTCAGGTCTGAGCATACATGTATGTATGTTCTGGATCGTTATCTTGCTGCAGTATCTATCCATCAGGCATCAAGCCAATGACACAGTTTTTGCTCCTGAGGGTTGGGGTTAGAATAGACCCGCAGTATCCCTGCTAGTCATAAAGGTTGAGTGAGCTCGGCTGATAACCTTGTTCCGTAAAAAACCAACAGATCCAATTGCATAGCCTCCGAATACAGGACGGATATCCCGGAAAGAACTTGAGCATAAAGACACGGAATATGTGTTTGGTACGTGGAATGTCCTGATATTAAACAAATCTGGGGATCAATCATCGCTGCTCAGCGAACTTAAAAAATACAAAATAGTCTTGGCAGCAATTTAAAAACAAAATAGCTAGAAAATGGATTTAAAGACACGAAAACGTATACCATATTATATTGTGGCAAAGACAACAACATCGTAAACAACAAAATTAAGCACAACATCCTGGACTTCCAAGCAATAAATAAAAGAATATGTAAGATATAAATAAAGTCAAAATTCTTCAGTTTAACAATTATCAACGCCCTTTGCTATAAAGAAGAATTCAATGAATTAGAAGAAGTGTAACTCTTCATGGAATCACATAAATATGAGGGATATAAATGCACAAATAGGCAGAAAAGAACAGTTTCTAGTAACTATAGTTAAATAGTCATGACATAAAAACACCAATGGAAATGAAGAATATTTAATCAACTATCCCAACAGAAAAATATAATCATCAGCTCAACATTCTACAAATATCTGAATAGCCATACGGATATGACTAGTGGAACAGTTGCAAACCAAATTGACTATTTCCTGATAGACAAAAGAGCAGCCACAAACATTTTGGGTGTGAAAAGCCGAAGAGCAATATGCTGTAAAACCGACCATATATTAGTACAAATAAAATTCAGATACAGAATTTTAAGAAATACAACAAACTAAAACAGATTATAGAACAACTGGACATAGCAAAGTTGGAACAAGAGATAAAACAGAAATGCGAAAGAAAAATAGCACAAACACTCGAACTCGCAAACATAGACAACCTAAACATGAAGAACATTGGGAATAATTGAAGACAAATGTACTAGAAATAGCAACAAGAATCATCGACAACAAAAGGAAAAAGAAAAGGGCAAAATGGTTCAATGAAGAATGTAAAAAGGCTATAGGAGAAAGAAACGAAACGGATAAGAAATATATGAAAGAAAGAACTAGAGAAAGAACTCTTTATAAAGAAGCAAGGCACAAATCCGATAAAAATATGCTGTAACTGGAAAGGCAAATACAAAAAATGGATAATGACTTTCAAAGTAATAATCTGAGAAAAGCGTTCAAACATCTCCGCCATTTGAGAGAACGATATAAATCCCGAACAACTTTGTGCGGAAACGTAGAAGAGCAAATAAAAGCGGCGCAACAAAAATAAAATCAATCTGGAAAAAACATTTCCAAATACGACTAGAAACACATGAAGACAAGCAGCTTATAGGCATGTAGCATCTAGTGAGAGATGAGGAAGAGATAGAACTCCCAACCCTTAAAAAGGTTCAACAAGCAATTAGAGCACAAAGAAAGAATAAAGCGTCGAGAGTCGACAAATTACCTTAAAAAATATGCAAATCAGGAGACGAGGATCTAACAGCCCTGATAAACAGAACATGGAATGAAGAAAGCATGCCTAACGATTGGAAAACCAGAATTATATCCCCAACTTATAAAAAGCGGACAAACTGACACGTGAAAACTATCACAGCATAACACTTGTGCACAGTATTCAAAATCTTATCATTCATTCTTAACAAACGTCTCCATTATATTATTGAGCACATTATCAGCGAATACCAAGCTGGCTTTAGGCGAGGGCACTTCACAATAGACCAGCTCTTCACGGTGAAGCAAAGCCTGGGAATGTGACAGACATTTGCAGAATATACGTCCATTTTAAACAAATCTACAATTATATCAACAAAGACCGATTCTAGCAGATTCTGTATAGTCTCAATATCCCTCTAAATACATTAGACTAATGAAGGCTGCAATGGATTTTACTATGGCAACAGTACGCATACAACACAAAACTACAGACTAATTTAAGGTGAACAAAGAATTGAAACAGGAAGATGGGCTGGCCCACATACTCTTTAATCTGGCTCTGGAATATATTATACGCTAAACTGAAGTAGGAGAATCAAATTTACTAACAAATAAATCTGTGTAACAATCAAGAACCAGAAGATTTAGAAACCGTCTTCATTTGGACCAATAGTGCGTTATGACAGAGATGTTTGGAAGAAAAAATCCTAAGAAAAATCTACGGACTTGTCAATGAAAATGGGATATAATAACTTTACCAACTATTCCAAGGACATTTATTTCAGAAACTACAATGAGCTGATCCCGTAATGAAAATGAAATATCACAGACTGCTAAAAAGAGCGCTCGCGAGCAGAATGCAAGGTACAAAACCAAAAAGGACGCCAGAAAAACATTTGATGGGCTTGAAAATAGTTGCCATTGACCAGTAGTGTTGAATGTAAAAGATAACGGAGGCCAAGATTCAATTTGGGCTGTAACGCCATTGTAGAGAAAGGGGGGGGAGAGAGGGAGAGAGACAGAGAGAGAGAGAGAGAACTTTCCCCATTATAATTTTTTTTTGTAATATTTACTGCTCTATCTTGCTAAGATAAGTCAAAAAATGAACCATAGACCATAGCTAATCCTCTACGCTTCATTGGAAGCTGAAGGTAGTTGTGGCATTTGAAATTTCTAGGAACTAGACGAATGTTGGATGTATTTAATGTACTCCATCACTTCCAAAGACATTAAAAGCAACAAAAGGGAGCTAATTAGAAACGCAAACACAATGGTGGCAAGACGTAAACTAGGCTTGAATGACTAACAGTAGAAGCTAGATCTAGACGAGAGAATAACGATCATAAACTTTCTGTTTCTGAACTGATTAATTATAGTAGTTGAGGATCGTTGAAGAGATATTCAGTAATCTGGAGATTTCTACGATTTAGCCTTGATCCCACAGGCAAACAATGAGTGTAATGACAGTTTTGTTCAGAAAGGTTGGTAATCATAGTAATAACCAAGCGTAGCAAAAACCACAATATCAAAAAAAGTTACTTGCTGTTCAAGTGTTGGCCAAAAAAACATCTCTTGCAGAATTTTTGGCCGCTACTGTAATTCAGTAAACCAAATGTGTGGGTGTTGGTCAAAAATATTGGGTTTGGTTCCCAGAACCAACCAGCGAGTGGCACTCTCCAATTTGTTGGTAAACCAAGCAAATTATGCAACAAATTTCCGGCTGACTCCTAACCCTTGAACATGCAGCAAAAACAGACGTCCCGATTAATTAAAAGTCATCCAACTGCGAAAGCGCACTCACAAAAAAGGCACCGGCCCGCGATTAACAAACCCATTTAAAACTTCATCAGGAGGCGACAAAAAACGGGTGATGCAATTTGCCACCCAGAAGAGCGATTTGCGATCGACGCAGGCTGCGCCGGATCGACCGAATCATCCTGCACGGGATCTTTTTTGTGGCAGCGGCTCGGTAGCGGCGAACGCACGCTGCCGCCAATAAAAGCAGCGCTCAGCAAACACAAGTGGGAGTAATCGGTAATAAAACGGCCGTAAATTTCTGGTTTGTTTTTACAGGCGGTGGCGGTGTCATAATTACTGAGGGAGGCCTAGGAGACGGCCAGCGCCCCGGGCGGCCGTTATTCATTTACGCACATTCCGCCCCGGGCCAGAGCTAATAGCGGACGATGGCGCGCTGCGTTATAAATTCCGGGAAATTACAGGGATTAAGTCGCCGGCTCCGTTTTATGGCGGTTCCCACCTGAGTGTGTTTAGGTAAAAGTGAAACTGAGAATGCCAGTAGAAAAGGAAATTGCCCGGATTGCACAAAACAGCTATTTAAAACATTTTTCTTCATGAAAATTTCTTTTTGTTTGGATTTCTCATCGAACTTTAACAGAGAGCAACAAGTACACACTTTGTCAGAAAACATCCAGGGCTGATTTTTTAATTTTTTACTTGTAATATTCAAATATAAGAAAAAGGTGTTATTCAGTTATGTGTGTGTTCTAGACATAGCCTTGAAAGTGTTCCCATGTAAACTCACTAGGTGGTACGGCTACGTAGAACAACCCACTGTTCTGCTTATTTGTGCTACTGTGCGCATAATATCAAAAGAGCTGAAATTGAATAGGGATATGCATCACCAAATTTTACGCAACGATTTAGGGAAACAGAAACTTAATCCAAAATAATCCCTCACACACTGACAGGGGAACATAATGAAGCCAGACAAACAATTACTGCCGAACTGTTGCAAAAGGCCTAAATTGATACCACATTTGTGTTAAAAGTTATTACCGGATATGAAAGTTGATGCTAGTAGTCCTCAACAAAGCGTCAAAGCGCCGAATGGCAAGGTCACGGTTCACCGATCTTCCAAAGAGTGAAGTGACAACCTTCAAAAGCAAAAACAATGTCGACCGTATTATTTTAGGCTAAAGGTTTGGTGCATCATGAATATCTGTGGTGAAGGACGAACGATAAACCAAAACTGTCACATTAACGTGGTCAAAGGTTTGCGCCAAGCAATTCAACGACACTGTTTTGATTTGTGGGCATCTTATTGCGAGATAGTGCAAGGTCTCATACTTAAGACAAAGATAAAATCCAGTGAGTGAACTATAAGGATAAACACACAAACAGATTCTTCCCAACAATTAAACCTTTCAACCCTAATACCATCCTAACGAAACAAATACCTACAATTTAATTATTTGATATCAAAAATAATCCGAAACATCCCTGAATCCAATAATCTGTACCTTGATCAAATACATTTTTTTATAATACTTGTTATCTCAATGCTATTCTATAATGGCAGCAAAAAACCTCATTCCTACACAAAAATAGTTCCCCACGCACTGATAGGAACAGAACCAAATCAAACATACAATTGCTACTGGACTGTTGGAAAAAAACACATTTGTGTTAAACGTTATTGCCAGAGTTGAAAATTGGTGCTGCCGGTATAACCTTTAAACGAAGCGACAAAGTGCCTAATGGCAAAGCTTCTAAAAAAGTAAAGTGACAACCTTCGAAAACAAAACCATGTTCATCGCATTTTTTAATGTTAAGAGGTTTGGTGCACCATTAATGTATGATAAACCAAAACCTTTACATTGACGTGTTAAAATGTTTGCGTCAAGCAGTTTGGCAGCATTGTCTTAATTTGTGGGCATTTAGGCAACGGCTCTTATTTCACGACAATGCTACTGCATTAATTCAGGAATATCTGTCCAACCATCGTATTCTTGTTCCAGAACATCCCTTCATGTTCAGCCGACCTGTCGTCGTGTGATTTTTTTGTTTTCCTGTGTAAAAATGCCCTGAATGGAAAGCATCGTGAAGCTATTGCAGCGACCCAAATGGTTGTAAAAGAGGTACTTGGATCTCGTGTAGATTGGAATCTACACGAGATCCAAGAGCGTCCAATGCATCCCGAAAAAGTCACTGTTTGGTGTGAATTTTGGGCTGGCGGCGTCATCGGTCCATATTTCTTTGAGAATGACGTTGGTCAGGCCATCACCGTCAATGACGAACGCTATAGGTCGATGATTACCAACTTATTTTGGCCTGAATTGGACGATATGGACACCAACGACATGTGGTTTCAACAGGACGACGCTACGTGCCACACAGTTCATGCCACATTGAACATTCTGCACGAGCGATTTGAGGGCATGGTCATCTCACGTGGAGGTGATGTGAACTGGCCACCGAGATCGTGCGATTTGACCCGTTAGACTTTTTCTTGTGGGGTTTGTTTAAGTCGCAGGTCTATGCGAATAAGCCACAAACCACAGCGGCCCTCAAAGCCAACATAACCCATGCCATCGATCAAATTCAGCATGATTTATGCGCCAGAGTCTTGGAAAATTGGACATTTCGGATGCACATCACAAAGCGAAGCCGTAGCGGACATTTGCACGATGTTATATTCCATACATAATGACATCGATAGGCCTTTCAAACAAATAAAAAATTTCGATATCTCACACACCCTTTGTTTTATTTAAATTTAAAGATAGGAGGCGCTTAATGGAAGACCCTTTAATTGTGGATAGATACCTGATTGGACTATGCTGATAAGTCAAGTTGAATAAGTTCTGGGACTTTTCTGACAATGGTTATATAAATGATTTTTATTCATTTTAATAAATTTTCTTCTAACATTAAATTATCTGTTACACAATGACGAGATGGTGATACATAATCATTGAGCCATGAGCCCTTTAATAAAGTTATGTTTCTTTGCCTCACTTCAATAATAATGCTTTCTTGCTTTGATATGTTTCCAAAAGAAAAATTAGGTGCTGATAAGTTGAGAGATCCAGCTGATCATCAAATGATTGTAATACCACAGTCCATGAAAAAAGCCCTTTAAAAATTGACATCAAAACTTAAGATGTTGAGTCATTGCTTCGTCTTGCTGAAACCACAATTTTCTGTTTATTGGCATCAAGAAATCCCAGCAATGCAAACATATACGTAGATAGTGTTCCCCTTTATTGTCACACCCCTGTTATTTCTTTCAAAAATCTACACCACACCAAACTGAGTAGTCACTTTTGAACATCTATCGAGGTTGGGCATCAGAATAATGACGAAAATTATGTTTGTTCGCATAGCTCGAACACCATCCCAAGTAAAAAAGGCAATGATTGCAAAATTGTAAGAAAAACCGAATCATTTGATTTTGTAAAAGTGAAACTTCAGATCAAAACGCAATATTTGATTTAAATTTGTTCAACATTCAAAATAAGAATATACATTTTTCTAATATAGTTAAGAAATCGACCATAATCTCTTTAGAAGCATCAAACTTTTAACCCAATGGCGTTCCTTGATGGAATAAAATAATGTCAATCGATTTGAAAATCAAAGAAAACTCGTTTCTGCGCTTTGATGACACCTTTGCACTCAAAACGAAGAAGCGATATTAACTTGTTTAGTACTTATATGGGAAACTGCAACGGTGACCGCACTTAATGATGTGCACTGCTGCCAGGCAGGGAAATTTAAATTTACGAATTTATACAGAATACATTCTTTCTTAATGTAATTATTACTAAGGCGTTGCTTGAACGCCAATTTTTAATCAACTCCTTTAAAAGGTTTCAACAAGCGTCAAGATGATTTTATTATGATCAATTAAAAAGCTGGGCAAAATTTCTTCTTCTTTGGCTACAGCAGCCCTTTAGTAAATCATATTTCACACCTCAAATCTGCTGTTTCCTTTAGACAGAATTTATTCAAGGGTTTTGATGCACCACACAAAGAAAAAACAATGGTAAACTTACACCAAATAAAATTTAGATGAGTTCGAGGAGAAATTCCGTACGTGCAGTCAAACGTCGAGTTGTCAGAGACTAACTCTATTATATGTGGATCTATGTTCAAAAAAAAAAAAAAAACTTAGTAGACGATAGCTGGTAATAGCATAGAGATTAAGTCATCTCAGTTTAATGAAGACAGCAAATGAGGAATGCAAATTTCCCGTTGCGGTTCGGTCTTATTTGGTTTATTGGTGAACTCGCCGCCTATGCTAAATCCACGTTTCGAGAGCAGGAGTATCTTCGTGTTGCCACAAGTTTAGAAAAAATCTTCACTCTCGTACATTTTCATGTTGTATGTTTAAAAAAATGTCAACATACCAAATGGCACCAATAGCGTTGTACAAGGTTTTGTCTGCATGGTGAAGCTCACCTCGTTTCAATTATAAAAATGATAAATATTTTAATATACAAAGGAATCATAACCCCCAAAGTATAATGTACCGTTTTTCTTTTGTTGCTCCAATATTTGAAAGCCATCAAAAATTTACTATAATTTGTGGATTTATGTATCCACAGCCTTGTTTCGGAAAATATTCCAAAATCTCCATTAGTAAAGTAATTGTAGCACATAAACACTTTTTACAATCATTTGTTTCCAACCGTAAAGGTACAGTTTAGTATGTCGATGAAACCTATGACTGTCTAGGACTACGTGTGAAACTTTTGGAAAGGCTTGGTCATCTGGTACTTTTACCTTCATACAGGCAACCTGTACCCTTTAACTTTCGATGCCGTCGCCAAGGTAGTCTGGAGGTTTTGTTATGTATTTATTTAAACAAACAACAGATAAAATTTTAGATCAGAGATTTTAGCCCACCTGCATAAGAAATTCTTTATCTTAAAAAGTGTGACTACAAGACAAAAAATTAAATGTTTGGATTCGAATAGATCAAATTTGAAGACATGACCTTAAAATGCAATGGCTAGGGCACATAGACCAAGTAGATAAGAGATGGAGTACGACGGTAATCAAATGGACAGGAAAGAGTCGACGAAAAGTCTCGTACTAGGTAAAGGAATGACATTAACAAGACTGCAGAAACGCAATGGATGAGAGCGGCGGCAAATTGAGTAACGAAAACTTACGAAACCATGTGTCCAAAGATCAAATATTTAACCGTTGGAGCTGAGTCTATCATCATGCAATTCTAAACAAAGGCTCTTTCGTACTGCAGTAAAAAGGAAAATAATCTAAGCAATGAAACGAGTCACAGATGATTCAAAAGTCGGAAAAATTTTGAGACGAAAATATAGAGAAATGAATAAATAGTTAAAAGAGGTTTAATCATAAAGGTAAATAGTACAGGGTATGTCAATACATACGAACATAACACGTATGTCTAGATGATGTCGAGATGTGATCACTATTTCTGCGTAGTCGTCAAGAAACATCCTGCATAGCAGACTTAACAGATCTTTTCCAAGAATACTTTCTTTAAATTCTTTGTTGTATGGTACTATAGGTCTTTATTATATTTTATATATTTTTATGCTATTTTTTATTATATTTATTATATTAACTGAACGTGATTGTCTTTACATAAGCTTGAGCATTTTTAAGTGTTAGTTTGTATGTAACGACCCTATACTCTCTCTTTTTAGAAGGTATGTACTACTTGATCGGCAAAGAAACATTTTTAAAGATATTAAATTGAAAGAAGTATATATTGTTTCGGCGGTCAAAGATAAATTAACACGGGTTGAACGGGTTGATGTTTGGGAAATCCCCGACGTTTCGGCATCCACTTTGATGTCATTTTCAAGGGATCAAAGTTGGTTCTTTACTGGAGGTCTCAATCTGTCTACTCCCCAAGGAGAACTATGAGTCTGAAGTCTGTCGTTTTATAAAAATTTGAAGAGAACTATATCCAGATATGTATGGCCGGCAGTAGAGCATATTATGTGTTTTTGTTAAATTTTAGGAGAGTAAGTGTTACCAATTTTGATAATTTTTTCAAATAAATCTGATGATGAATATGGCCTAGAGCACTACAGTAACAACACTAACCCTGTTATTATCAATGATTCTGGACCTTCTGATGAAGACTCCAACAGCTAAAGACTCATCTAAGTTACCACTTATATCTGAGAAGGTATCTCCGAAAACTAGTGATTTTTTACAAAAATTCATCGGAAGTACAAATAAAAGACTGAGGAGTTGACACTTAGAAGAAAAAGTTGCTCTTGAAACCGACTAGTAAAGAATCATGGATGTTTATGTGATCATAATGTCTTAGTACAAACTTCCCTCCGTGAAAATATGACCTGAAAGTTCTTGGAGAAATAAACAAAATTCAAAAAAGAATCATTATTATTTGGGGTTCTAGTTTCTTGCTTGATACAGTCTTTCACGACGCCATTCTTAAACACTCACCAAAGTATAGACAAAGTACTTCCCATTAAAGCCAACAAAAAGAGGAATAAAGATATGATAAAGGAGCGATTTCCAAATTGGTTATTGTTTTTCGATCGTTTGCTCTATTTCTTATGTAAGTCCCACGGAGGGAAATGTTAGTTTTCAAAAGCTGGAAGCTTGTATCCAGCTCGCATACAAAATAGAAAAAATGTCCCCAAAATACAAGATAAATTTAATAGAAAAACTTCTTAAGTTCTATTGAGTAATTAGGAATTCTGGGAATCAAATGGCAAAATAGTAAAGACGTTTTCATCTTGAACAACTGTTATAAGCTTAACATGACTGAGGTCTTAAGAACGCAAAATATGATTGAAGGAATTGTTTTCTTGTCCGAAATCTAGTGAATTCCACAACAACTCTATGGGTAAAGTTGATGTAGTTGCTCATTTTAGTTTCTCGTTTGGTCAAGATTGAAAATAAATAAATGGCTGAAGTTTTTCAAAAGCTACTGAGAGAAAATTTCTAGGTACTATATAAAGACTTGAGAAAAGTTATGGGGAGGAAAGTAGAAAGAAAAAAAAGGGGGGGGGAGATTGAGCATCCAAAAAGTTGAGGGTAAAAAATGTATTCCAAATGTTATAAGTTATTTCGGAACGCTTCTGACTTTTGCAGACAAAACCTATTTGGATAGAATTAATCTAATCAAATTTTTGGAAATGATATTAAGAGTTGAGAGAAGCTGTAGGAATCATATGCCAACTAATTGGGCAACAAGGAAAACATTCTATAGCTGTGTTACAGAAAAATTCAATGTTTAAAACACTAGCGGCGTCAACAGTGACTATAAAAAAATGGGTACGTAAATTAAAGACGTATATGTCTCCTTAAAAATGCATTAAAAAGGTTAAAGAAGAAACATAAATATTTTAATAAAAAAATGAAACAAAAGTATACAAAATCATAGCAAGTCTAATGTTTAAAACATTTCTTCATCCATTCTTCCAATATTTAATTGAGAAGATCTGCTTGAAATCTTGTCAAATAATTCTTCGCCTTCGTATTTGTTCTAATGCTTTCTTGTTAGATGTTTTTTAGTAGAAAAGTATTTTCGCTCTAATCTTTGTGCTACTGTGACCAACATTATTTCTCAAGTACCTTCTTCGAATCACTGATCTTACTTTTTCATTGTATATGAGAGAATCAAATATAAACCAGAGCCTTTTTAATTCATTGAAACATTGTAAAAATACAAAATTATTTCTCTACATCATTTCCTGACTTATGTGCAGGTATGTAGTTTTTTGATCCCACTATTGAAAGTGATTGCAGCTCAAGCTTCGACAGCAACTTCGTCGTCAAATCTCTGTCCTCTAAGTGGTCCAAATAAATGGACGATGGGGGCGTGGTTGCGAAGTAGTATAACGTCTAGGATTGGAAACTCACGCTTTCTGATGATATGCGAATTTTGTGTTGTCAAAAATTTGGCAGAAGAAATTTCAGCAATCTTTAACCCACAATTATCTTTCACAATACGGGGAACAATGCAAATATTCTTCTCAGCCGCGCTGGTTCTCGGGAACATTGGTGACATTTATTTTCAAATGCTTCTCGTCCTTCCAAAAATTGTTTATTCCATACACTTGAATATTTTTAAGGGTATTGTCTTAGAAACCTCCTCAAAATTTTGGTTAGTTTTACATACTTTATCGTAAAAAACTAGACAACAATCCATTTTGCAACGGATTAGGATAGTTTTTGGTCTGACATTATGGAACGATGGTGAAAAATACCCTGCAATATTCAACATTCATCTCGCTAGGTTATATTTGATCATATTCTTTCCTTTTCATGAAAAACAATTTCTTTCCATATTTAAATTTTTTAAGCAATTTATTGCAAATTTATAATCGACTCGATCAACAGAGTAATAAATAAATAGTATGACTGCTATATGTAATGAGTCGGACGCCACTCTGATGATCTCCAGGATTTACTCAATGAGGTCTTCCGGCCATTGCCTTTTTAGACATCTATTCGCGGGCTAATGGTTGTAGAAGTCAGCGATAGGTTGACTGGTGTGGTCTCGGCTTTTTCTATCCACATTCTTGATGACATAATTGATGAAGCAAATGTTAACGTCAAATCTTCAATTAAAGAACAGCAAGACCTTGGTGTTTAACGATTTACTACGTCCTCCCGTAAGTCCATAAAGGCATTAAGATGACTTTATACACTAGCAGTTTGTTTTCTACAATTAATTGCAATTTACTTTCAGTTGAGCAGTACATATTTTTTGTAGTTATGCTGAATTGTTGTCATTTAGCTTTTATGTGGTCGATTTTTGATCCAGGTGGAGTCACAGGTATTATTTCATGTCGGTTTTTATTGGAATAAATTGGTTATAGAAGGTAATTAATAGACAGACAGTGCGTTTTGTAATAAATGTAATTTGTGTGGATCTATCATTATTTACTTTAATTCTCCAACGATCTAGACAGGTTTGTAAAATGTTTAGGGATAGCTGAAGCTTTTCGAATGCACTGTAGGGACATCGAGAACATCATTACGGTATCATCTGTGAAGGTAACGGTTAAGGTAATGTTTGTAGTTGGAACATCTACAGTATAAAAGAGGTATAGGAGCGGTTCCAAGAACACTGCCTTGTGGAACACCAGAGTTAATAGAATGGTAGTGATATTTTAATGAAGTGTCTTATATAGTTTTTTTGTTTAAATTTTTAAAAATGTTATTCCATCAGTCAGCTTGTTTTCGTATTTGTATGATGACATGGTAGGCCAGTAGTTTACAAAATCAAAACCTCCCCCATGATTTCAATCAAAATCTTGAACAGTCACCACGCAAGTCAATTAATGACACCACACGCCACGTCGCTCCCCCTTAATGGACGGCTAATAATAGCCCCGCAATTTACTCGGGACCCGACACGGCCGCTAATTGCCAGCGTAATTAAATAGCTTAATTGTTTATAACAGTAAACGCATTGCTGTCAACCGTCAATTAGCGGAATGCAGCGCTACCTCTGTGTGACGTTCGCGGCTCAGCCGTTCGGAAAAATCGGATGCGACACGGCGCGCACGATCACTATTGATGTTGCAGCGATGGTAATTGCCATTATGTCAATTTGTCGACGCACGGGGTCATCCGCCCGACACCCTTTCCCGGCTGCACCACACAAAAGCAATTTTACAACTAATTTATCGCAGGCAGCTTTTATTAATGGCGGCATTTGCTTAAAGTGGTTACCGCGGTCTTTCGAAACGCAACGGGCCCGTCCCATTGTCTCTAATGAAACTGATTACGCAGCGCAGATAAGGTCAATTCCGCTTCGAATGCACTTCCATCTCCCGAGTGAAGTGGAATGAATGCAAGTGTACCTTGTTAAAATTCGTTTATTTTATTAACATTTATTTACAACTTCTAAATGCAAGCATAAAAATTTATAGAGGGTCGCTTGCAGTTGATATACTCAACCAGACTTTCTCGACATCTTCCGTACAAGTGAAACAGGTATTAGCTAGGTGATGTTGCAGAGATCTGAAGCAGAAATAATCTGAAGTCTGGCGAATACGCCAGGTATATTAAAATTTCTAAACTTACGTTGGTGATCTTTTCCGAAATTATTTTGTCTTCCTATATTTTTCTTCTTTACTTCTTCATTTCTTAGCGGTATAAGACCTTTTTGCGTTCGACGCGTTAATAACACGCATCAGTGCTGCTAGCATGCGCAACGGTTTCACTAGGTAAAAGAAACTTATAATGTACCATGCCTCGCTGATCCTACGCATTCATCGTCAACAATATCTTCTTAATATAGGTATTCGGTTATACGGTACTAGATAAGCCTCTTAGGCTTTGATAGGGAATGTATTTTTTGTGGCAAGTCACAATCCTTTATTTTTGAATTTGGAGAGCTAGAACATAACAATTTTATATCATCGACTATTGTTATCAGCTGAGAGTTCATGGCCTTGCTTGTGAATTATCTCACAGATGCTTAGAAATGGCTTGCGTATTACTTCTTTTGTGAGCTCTATATGCATTGACGTTGACATGAATGGCAAAACAAAATGCTTGGAAAGCCCCTAACCTTTTTTCTCTACGAAGCCTTGATGATGTTGAAAAGTTGGTGAGCCGTGTAGGCGTTTCCTAAATGGCGGAAGCTTATTGATATCCCAGGCGTGTCAAACATGTCAAGGATGATCTTCACATATTCCTTGCAGGATTAACGTCCTGCAACAATATCTACCAAGCTGCTAGCATTTTGTGTAGCAGCCGCGATGTTGTCGATGACTTCTAACAATCTGGAACTATTTCTAGGGTTGCCCAGCCCTGATATTCGGGCTGTTGGGGGTGGACTGCGGCTGATGCTGAGGAGCTGGCTGTGAGCGATGCTCCCCTTCCCCCGAGCTGCTGCTGCGTAAGAGCGGCCTAAGGTGGTCACCGCTTGATAGGGAGCTGGTTTAGGGAATGCAGAGCCGGATGAAGTCCCTGGAAGTTAATATAGGTGGCTGGTTTAATTCAGGGCTTTTTGCGGTCGCCGGACACGCTTCGGAACGGCATTGCAGCAACGCTGAGCGTGCCCGAAAGCGTTAGCATCGGTGGCACTGACTGACATTTTCCTGTTCCTTGGATGCTCAATAGTGACAGGTCAAGAGTGCCTCTCAGACGATGGATCGCTTTCCCCCTGTTGGACCGCTAAAAACAGGAGCGGTGGTGGAGGTATTTTCTCATCCTCCTAACGGTGAGAATAGGGAAATCGTGCTCAAAGCACTCGCTCTTGAACTCCCCCACAAAAATGTTATCCACGATTTCTTTCATTTCGACCCGGAGCTTTTTTGCTTTGAGCAAGTAGTAGCGAAAAAAAATCTTCGACTCAGCGAGGCCATCCACTACGTTCTCGACTCTCAGGAACCCTACGTTGTTCTTGTGTAGGGCTTTCCTCACTGAAGACCAGGCTTCTTTGTTCCGCGCTTGACGGACGGGGTGGCGTGCCCTAGCGGGGGTTAAAGACTGTTGGCATCGCTGAGCGCCTCGAAGAAGTTGAAGGTTGCTGTTGGGAGGGATGGCGGCACCATCATGATCCTGGTATGACGGCGGCGGATACGACGACGCTTGCAGGCAAGCTGGAAGTCCTGCTTCGCATTGGGATTCACTTTAGAACCACTCTCCGACAAGGACGGTGGAAGCAATTGCGAAGCGACGATACTTGCTGGAAGGACTGCACTGCCAGTGGGCGAATTCTGGCCAATCTGGTTTGTCACATCTTGTAAGATCTCAAGGACTACTTCCGGCGACTGCTTAGCGAGCGACAGTAGATGGGACCAGTTCTTGCGGACGCTAGTATTCGGCTCGAACACCTCCTCCATCCGCCAGTCAACACCATCACTATCACTATTTATTTCATATGACATGACGGCGCACGCACGCACTGGCTGAAACTGCAACGGTTTACGCACAATTCTGCTGCGCACACGGCTAAAACCAACCGACCGTAAGCACAGATCGGCTGCAAATGTGACTATGTGCAACGGCAAACCTCTTTTAAATGCTAGTGTAGTTCTAATTCTTTGATTTCATTTGGTGGTTCAAGATGTTCGGCATCATAGTCAAAATTTCCATTCTAAAACTGTTTTATTCACTTCTTGTGGGCACGAGTACCAGTAGCTTTCGACCTGACTGCGTTCTAGTAATAACGCCAACGTCAAATGGCGCCATCTTTAGTTGAACATTCGTAAAAAAAATTTCTGTCGTGTAGCAACAGTTACTTGAGTTGGTAGAGTTGTCATTTGTACATTGTTGAAAATGGAGTACCAAGACATCATTAAATTTCTCACTACAAAACAACGTTTGAATGGGATGTACAGTAAATCTTCACCTTTGTATTTCACTGCAAAGAAATAAAGTAACAATTTCGTTTTACAAAAAAAAAAAACATTGAAGATGAAACACGTGTGGATGGGCCAGTAGGGGTGCTTTAGGAATAAAACGTCGTAAAAATAAAAGAATTATTAGCAGGGTTAGGGTTTTCCGATACAATCATGCTACGCATTCTTCATGGACACCATCATATCAATAAGGTTAGTGCCAGATAGGTAACCCGACCTTTGTCAGCAACAATTGTTAATAATTTTTAATCTTCTGCCCCAACAATAAAGAAGGAGTTCATCAATCCATTGTTACAGAGAATAAAACCATGTTCCCGAATTACAATTCTCCATCAAAATGAAATGACATAGACCGAACGACAAACGGCCAAGAAAAGCAAAGTTGGCCCAATCCACAAAATAGATCATGTCAACGATCATTTGGGATTCAAAAAAAAGTTTGCTAACTGATTATAAGGAATGGAACATAGTGGTAAACCTATTACTTCAGCTTACTGCATAAATTGTGTGAAGTTATCAAGGAAAAAAGAAAAGGCATGCCGAGCCGAATTGTCCACCTTCTGTACGATAATCTCCTCTCCATAAGGCCCAAACTTAGTCCCTGTAAGTACTATCTATTTTTAAAACTGACCAAAGACCTGTTGAAATACATGAAGACTACATTCAAAAATAACCATATTATCCATTTCTATCACCCTTGGAATATAGTCGAACCGGAAAGGAAACAGTGTTGCAATTGGTAAGAACAGGGCAGTTGGTAGGAGGGGGGGGGGAGATACATTCTACTTTTTTCCGTTTAGGCACACATACCAGCACCACAGCTTCAAAAGCTTACTGTGCCTACTAACATATAACCTTAAATACTTTGACGTCACATACATCTATGAGTTTCCAGGAAGAGCATTGCTCGTGCCCATATTATGGTATTAAAGTTTAAAAAATCGACCAAATCATAACAAGTGTCTCTAAACAATCGAAAATTTAAAAATGAAACCCTTACTGCCATATCCTTAGCTCTAATATTCCTTAGGTATTCTCACTTGGAATGTATTTCGTACCGTTCTCCGGTTCCAATAAAAAGTATACAAGCCCTGCATAAGCTATTCTTCTCCCTTTATTAGGTTACATCTAACTATCAAAATTATCGTTCCATAGATTCTTAACATTGATTTAAATTTATTTTGTTCTTTACTAGACGCCACCAAAAACTATCTGAAGATTAAGGACATTTGGATAAGGCCTTACCAAAAGAAATCTGGTCAACTTCTAAGAAACCAGTTCATCTAGTAATGGAACCTGGATTTTCTGTCTAATGCTCTTCTGTGTTTTGGTCATATTTTGCCTCTTGTAGCCTCTTAAACGTTCTGGTATTACTCCTATTTTCTATTTGTCAAAATGAATGATCACCAATTTTGGACCTAGTGACAATAGGTAATAATACCACATATGACTACTTAAATATGATTATTAAATATGTTATGTATTACATAATATAATAGATTCAGTTTTTGCCCTTTTTACTTTTTTTATTTTATTTATTCCTTATAAGCTTTGGTTAGACTTTTCATCTCACTTTCGCAACTTAAAATAACAGATTTGAGTATTTTTCTTTCATTAAACGGTAATCTATATTAGTCTAGTGATTCATAACTATTAATAACGCTGAAATTCAGTCTGAAAATAGATTTTGAGGCCAGTCATCCGCCCATCTGCAGCTTTCGTGGTTTATACATATATAATAATAAACTATGAGAATACAAGTCTCGTGTTTATTTGTAGAACTTGTCGATTCTCGTAAACCGCTGAACTGATCATGACTGGATAACTGAAGTAATCATACTTTGATGCCTGAATGAGAAGTGCATTAATTTCAGAACAACAGTTCCTTCTTAGAGCTGTGAAACTCAGGCATCTTGTTTGTAGCACGTTTTCAGTTTCAATTGTTCCCTTCTTATTGTTTTCAGTTTTCTTACGAAAATTTCATTTCTATAACTATAGTTCAAACTCTATAAAGGTTTTTAACCCTCATACCTTACAAGGCATCTCTATTCTAATTTTTGATATTTTATCCAGATTAGATTTGAAAATTCACATTCCTCAAAATGCTCCTCAGACTTAGATTGATTTCTATGCAATTATTGGTAATAGTATAATACCTAGTACGTAAAATAATTTTGCTCGAAGTTTAACTGAAAAGTTAGTGGAGATGAAAGTCGAGAGATTCACAAAAGAAGTCAAGTGTGCAAAGTTATATTCCTGAAGGATAATAACCAACATTGCCTCTATGAAATTCGAAGAAGGTGAAAAGGTGTAATCTGTCTACGCATCTTTGCGTATTTTTTTTATATTATATATTGCTTCACAATTTGATTGCTTATTTATCAAAATGATTAAACTATGTCTTATTTCGATGCAAAATTTTTTGATGTTACTTACATAATGCTTTCCAGTGATTACAAAAATAAGTCACACTTCGTAAAAGTCTAGTCGCCTAATTTCACTAGTTATAGAAGCACATGAACCAGATTTGCACAATCACTCATGAACACATATTACCTATAGAAACCTAATTTATAAGTTTGTTAACTCACTTTCACTAATAAGTTGAAAAAGCGTCTTCAAACATAACACATCACTAAAATATGTTAAGTGCAATTTTTAATTTTCTTATATGTGTCTAAATCAAGTAGTGTCCATTACCGATACAGTCATAGTAATTTTAAGAATTTATCACTTCATATCGTATGTTGGCAGCACACGTACATGTATAATAAAAACACTACAAAAATAGCGAAATCACATAAAAAAGGTAATGCAAGTGTTCAGGTTTAAGCGGACTGTATCGTATTTTTAATTTCAAACAAAAGGAATTTCAATCAAAAGGCCAAAAAGCTGGAAGACACTCACAATCGGCTCCCCAGGGCTGTCATTAGGGGGAATTGAGGAAGAAGAGAGAAGGGTGTAGGCGGAAAAAAGATAAGTTACCCCAATCTTCGCTGCGAAGCCGATCGGAAGCGTCTTTCCTGAGGTGGGCCCTTCAGCTGGTCGTGTCCAAAGTTTACAACAGGAACCAACTAGCAACCAGCAGCTATCTTTAATTGAACAAAATTTTAAAACCCAAATAAAAGGAATTAGTGATTGGCCCGAACAGCAAGTATTGCATTACATTCAGAGAAGACTAAGACAAGCTGTTTGATACAGCGTCTAACGCAAAATATGATAAGAAATTACATGAACATTATGAAAAATAGAAGCAGAAAAAATATCCTAGAGAAAAACGATATAGATGTAGATACAAGTCTATACCTAAAAAAGATCAATAAGACTAGATCCGTAAGTATGTTAACACAAAGCTATTCAAAAAAAGTTTTGGTTAGAACAAACAATTTGAACGTTAAGCAATTTTTAATATAATCAACAAGTTTTTCCAAAAACTTTTGGTATCTTGCAACTAAATTGTAGAAACCATGTAAGTAAATGAGGACAGTTGGAAGGAATAATTAATTTCATTATTGTCGATAGGTTCCTCTGATGCGCAGTTCACCGTTCACGTTCACTCTTTCATCTTCTAACATCTGTCACTTGGCAATCATGTTGTTGATTGTATTCTCACTAAGCATCTTGACATTTTAGTGACAAAAGTCAGACGATGGAGTCTACTTTCATATTGGTGGCTTAAGTGCAACGTACTATTGATTTAATCTCTTAAAATAGATTATTTAACACTATCACCGACACTGCCCACGAGATGGTATTGCAATAACTACAAATATGTTACAACTAAACCTTACCTTCAGCTTGGTGAGATTAAAGCGCTTGCTCTTACAGTATAAACGAAGTATACGACAAAAATATTGAGTCAACATTAATATAATTAAAAAGACCCGTTTGGCTACGATATAACCTAGCTGCCGATGAGATTGTAATGAGCATGAATTAGAACGACTTTACTGACCGAGTCAGTCGAGAGAAGCAGGTGAACGAGCACATATAGTATGATGTAACCGTCGCATTTGCAATGACGCGAGTAGAACAGTGAATTAGCATCAAATTTTATACGAAACTAAGACTCTTGTCCGCAGACACTATTAGAATGATTTAGAAGGCTTTTCAAGGTCGATGAAATGAGTTTAGAATGAATAAAGACATGGTACAAACGACTCAAAAATAATTGAATTTTTTTTTAACTGGTACGTTCTTAGCTACTGTTGTAGCTGCAGTTACTAATGATTTGCTTCAGACCGCTACCAATAAACCAGATTTCTTCAAAAGGTCATAACAAAACATCTAGAGCTACGATCTGGAAATAAAAGCTCCTGTCCTAATGGAAGACTGCTTAGTTTACCATGTCCGAAAGGTAGACTACATAAAGATACTACATACTGCAGAAGCCCTCATATCACAATTTCTATTGTATGGCACAGAAACGGAGTTAATCGGATAAGGGGGGGGGGGTATGGTTATAAATATATATTGAATTTCGGTTTGATTTATATCAAAACGAAATTTAACTGCTTTGTGATGGCTTTGCTACAAAAGGTATTTTAGATTGCGTGTGCACCATGGATATGACTCCTCCAAACTAAACAATTACTAAGGCGTACTACTTCCATGTTTTTTGCTAACAGTAATTGGGAGCTTTATTGCCAAAACATCAAATCTCACAGATGACTCAGCTGCCATACAATCCAATAGAACAAAGCAGTTATTCGCGATTCCAACACAGGAGTTTGCAGAATTTTTTTAAGGGGAGGTTCTCATCAAAGCCAACCAAAAAATCAATTTTTTTTTGTTGAATTTTTTGATAGCTGTATGAAATTATTTTTTTAAGAAAGTTATAGCGTGTTTTCCGTAATATTTTAAAAATTTCCCACCTTTACGACCATACCACGGGTGACCATGGTAAATATAGCTACCTCAGGTGTCACCAGATGTCGGAATATATGCTATTACTTTATATATGTGCTTCTATAAATACTAATAACGGTTATAGCGTGTAGTGTTAGTCGACCACGTGCTCCGAATACAAGCAGTTCGTGTACCGAAAACTTTAAACGCGTTTTTCTCGAAACCGCGTTTTTCAAACTGGGCGGCACGATATCTCAAAAACTACTGAATATATCGCTATATATTTTTTTCATTTCAAAGTAGATTAAATTTACTGGAGGATGAACCCAAAAAATAATTAAATTTATTATTATTTGCGCGAAAACGCGACACTAAACTATGCATGTCCGCCGTTTTTCAATTTTTTACTTTTTGTTGGTTTTATAGGTTCATCTTCCAACAAATGTACTATATTTCATAAACATTTTTGGATTTCTTATTTCAGATGATAGGAACGAGCACTAGAGTGCCGCCCGCTTGGATACTTTTTTTTTGAGGCTGCCACGTTTCAGTACAAATAAACATTATTACATTATTTTCAATATAAAAATGTTTTTCCATACTTTAAGACCTATTAAATAAGATACCAAAAATATCGAGTTCCTCATTTATTTTCTTCCATGGAAAAAATTCGAGAAAATCGTGTCCTTTTGGGTCGCTAGATGAGAACCTCCCTTTAAGAGAAGTGTATAAAATCCCAATGTGCTTACAACTGAGGTTACGTACAATATACCTTGCATCTTGTGCAATTTTTACTAAATATGTTACATAGACTTTTCTTACTATAACTGTAATTTTTTGCATTACATAGCTTTATACTTTTAGGACAAACCACGTATTTTAAGCGCATCAAAATGATGTTCATAATTGTTGTGAGGAAAAAGCGCTCTATTTTAAATCTGTGTTTAATACACTGGCGAGCAAAAAATTGAGGTCACATTGAAATTGTGAAATATTTTTGGAATTTTCAGTTAAACGTTTACATTTGCACTAGTAGGTGCTTAGACTTTTGTTTTCCAAGAAATGTATTATCATCGTAGTTTTATTAAATATCGTGCATTCGTTCTATTTGAAAATTCCATTAGTACTGTGCGTTGATTTCTTTGTGTAAAACCTTTTAATCGCATGTGATGTATTTGTAGGGTTTATTTAACAGGTTATAATGCCTTTAGATCTTGTAGTTGTGCCAAGAATTATAGCGTTGTCACAAAATGGCCGAGGACAACGTGAAACTGTAAGAATTGTTGGCAATAGCCTTCGTGCTTTACAAAAGGTGTATCAACGCTTTGAGACCGGCCTGATAACCAGAAGACCAGGATCCGGTCGAAAAAGAGTCACCACCCTAGGAGCCGTTTTTTGGGGTCCGCGAGTTTGGCTGCAAAATTAACCGTTAGAAGGATGGCTACGGACCCACCATTGCAACGCCGACGTCAAATTGCAAGATTGACTTTTTCCCGAAATCGCCTGGCATGGAATGAGAGGACTGGAACAGAATACTGCTTTCAGATGAGTCGTGTTTTTACCTCACTGGATCACACGGCGTCGGCGAGAATGCAGAAGCCCCGGAGAAAGATACGCTACAGTTTGTATTGACGAGCGACTTCCGTTTGTCGATGGGTCGGTTGTGGTGTGGGCGAAAATTTCTTCACTAGCATGCACAGAGTTGACTTTTATGGCTCCTCGTCAGCTCACAGGTACATTACGGAGGTTCCACAAGATCACGTTATGCCTTTCATGATCACTATGGGCAAGCATGGCAGTTTTATGCAAGATAATGCTAGACCTCACGTAGCCAGAGTTGTCAGAGAGTATCTTTATGATTTTTATGATTATTGATATCTTGATATTATTACGATGATGGGAATTAGGCGGTTCAAGTGGCCAGCCCTCAGTCCAGACATGAATCCCATTGAACATGTCTGGGATGAGCTGGGTCGAAGGCATACACCAGCTCCAAGAACTGTCCAGGAGCTGAAAGAGTTGCTATTGCAGAAATAGAATGTGATACTTAATTTGGTCCTAATAAAATTTGTTGCTCTTTCAAAATAAATCGTAAAAAGCAAAAAATATGCATTTTGATTCAATATTGGCCATTACGTTTAGCCTACAAAATATGGTGCAGTGATTTACAATTTACACATATAAACGTTTAACTGAAAATTCTAAAAACGTATCACAATTTCGAGGTGACCTCCATTTTTTGCTCGCCAGTGTATAAATTGAAAATTACTACAAGAATCACGCCCCGATTCGCGAAGCACTTAATATTTTGTTATTCACTGCCAATCTCGGCTTTTCGTTACTAATTTTAACACTAAAGAAAACATTGCAACAAAATTTGAAGCTGACACCCATTTTAGAAAAAGGTAGTGATATTACATGTGCTGGAAGTACTCACAATTTGTGTCTTCTAGATAAGATTGAATTTGGTATACCATATTAAGGAATGTCTTCAAGCTTGTAGTTTTTTTTGCCTTTCGAGTATCCCCATAGATCGGACTAGTGCGATGACCATAGTTTCTTTGATAATGTGGTAGTTGAATGACAACTCAATTTCTGCTATGCTGGAGGTGATATGTGGGATACCGTTTTATCCTGGTGGACATAGTTTCACACATTTCATTTGGATTATATGTGGTTTTCAGACCACCCATTGTTTCATTTGCAAACTTATTTATTTGGAAAAGATTAAGGTTTGGTATGAAATTTCTCAGCAGCGTGCAACTGGTCAAATATTCTTTGACATAACCATCACAACACTTGTATATATGAAAACCTTCAATACGTTGACGACAAGAAACTTTGCGTTGGATATTTTATCCAAATAGAACTTTTCTCACATACTCTTCTTCTTCTTCTTCTTCTTCTGCCCTATCTTTTGAGGATGTCGACGATTATATTGGCCAGTTTAACTTTGATCACAGCCAACGTAGCCAAGATAATTCAATTTTCATTGTCTGATGATGTTTATTAGCTATTTTTCCTTCCTTATACGTTGTAATACTACAATAATAGGTGCATGATACATCTATGATATTCGGAACATCCTTCTGTAGCACCAGTATTCAGAGGATTTTATACACTTCGTGGTATTCTACTTGAAGGTCTGAGCTTCCGCCCCATGTAATAACACCAAACAGAAGTAACATTAACGGACACCTTCAGATTTAACCTTGGATTACATAGAACCGTTTTCCACTTGTGAAAGGCAGTTCTTGTTTTTTCAATGTGTATTTTTATTTCAACTGAAGGGTTCCATTTTTCATTTATGTGTATAGTTCTTAATCCAAGACAATCATCAACTTTTCATGTTGTACTTTGTCAACAGCCTTTTTATAGTCTGTGAAATACAAATAACCCTCCCTCCATCTCTCAATCACTATTGCAATCTATGCTAAATAGAGCGTCTCTGGTATTTAAATTGTTTCGAAAGCCAAACTGTGTTCTGATAAGTTTCTTTATATGCACCCATAGTTTATATGAAAAAGAAATTTTGTGTGACTTATTAAGCATATCATTCTGCGGTTTCCACATAGTTTTGAATTTATTTTCTTGGGTAGAGGTAAAAATGTACAGTAAAACCTTTTGGAATCTTTTGGAATATTGCCTGTATTGTATGTGTCGTTAAATAAGTCTTTTAATAATTGAAGTAGTTTTTCTTGTCCTTGCTTTAATTATGGTAGGGCCAATTACGCCTTTTATTAACATAGGTTTTTCTCTTTAATTGTCGTTAAACAATTTTTCTATATATACAGTTTCCATCTAGTTGATTTATCTTCCTTGTTCACTATAGCTTTACCTTTCTCATCTCTGTTAACCATTGTTCTGTCTCTAATCTAATTTTGTGTTAGATTTCCTTTGGTATATTTTTATATTTAACCTCATCTTTATTTTTAAACTCCCTTTCTTCTTCCATTAGTTCGATAATTTCTCTCGTCATCCATTCTTTCCTTTTATATTTTCTCCACTTTTGTTGAATTGTATTATATGTTTTACTCCTTATCTTCTTTAGTTCTATATTGAGGTGTGGAATTATTTCCATTCGCAGTTTTTGTTTGTTTAATTTCTGCGCGTCTATTTTCAAGTACACGTCTTTCTTTATTTCTCTTTGCAGATACAGTTTCATACCCTAGAATAGCACAACTTTAATTATGTTCAATGACTACATTATTTCGAAAAGGTACTTGAACTTTTACATTAGCCCGATTGCTGTTGGATTATACTCCATGGGGACATCTGGAAGAATATACTGCAACAAATATTAGATACATTGAGAGTAATCATCACCGAAGAAAAAGTAATCATTCGTCGGGCTTCATCCTGTTGGATGCCAATCGACATAAAAAACATTTCTCCTAACGAAATAATTTTCACGGTTTAAAAAGGAAGCTTTAGTGTAACCAAACTTTTGAAGCGGTGCGGATAGACCTGGGTTCAATCCTAAGCTCGGACGCCTAGCGGGTGGTCTACTCACTACCTGGGTTTATTTCGAACAAAGGGTAATAATGCGGCCGTTTAAGGCGCCTCATATTAGGGATGGTGCGCGATAACCGGGTAGTGAGGTCAAACACAGGTAAGAGACCCTTAACCTCTCAGTTCGAAAGGCCATGTCGTTCCCACGTTGGGCATTAAATCCTCGCTATTATAATTACCTAAGAGAGATGTACCTGATAAAAGAATAAAATTTCTTCTAAGAGGAACTATTGAGGACGCATCATGGACACTTGGTAGACAATATCTCAAATAAGGGGTAAAAATACATCAAAGATAATTTAGAAGTATACGCAGAATGTGTTAGCAGATATAAAACTGCTCAGCACTATTGGATTTGCTGAAAAAATGCCGAAAGTTATTTTTTGGATACAGCAATTAATCTAAACAAAACCCAAAAACGTAAGCAATATCAGTCATCAGCCTTTGATTGCATTCTTCGGCGAAGTTTGTATTCCCATCGCTCCAAAAGCGGACGCAGGCAGTACTAGCAGAAACTTGATACAGAGTAAGCTCCCTCAAATATTTCTTTTATGAAAAGTGGCGCGTCCAAATATTTAGCGCCGCGCAGCAACAGTTTGCACTGTTTATTTCCTCATACCTTCACAGAAGTTTGCGTGCGCCGCGGCATCTGAAAACGCGGCCCAATTTCAGGAGTGAAATAAAGCACGCGCGCAATCGATCCTTTTGCGGGCCATAAAGTATCGCTGCACGCCGCGCGCGTAAACAGGAAAATTTACATGGCGCAAGTGCAGAAAACCCACCAATTTCGCCGGAAATTGTCTAAATAAATCGCAAAGGGGGTCAACTCTGGAAAATTCACTGCAACAGGCCGCCATAAGGAAGAGCAGTTCCTGGAACTATTTATAACCCATTCGATGCGATATGCGTGGTGAATGGGAGTGCTGGCGGCCGGCGCAGTTTGCGATGGCTCGTTGTCACTCACAATGCCTAATAAACATAAGCCAGGCAATTAGCGTCTTATCGGTCTCACCTGAGATGCCGCCTAACGGGGATGTTGGTGGAACTGGTAGCCAGAGTTACATCCTAGTTTAGTTGCGGAATACGCACGCGGCGGTCCTTCTGCCTCAACCGGTTACCTTCTGGTTGCGCATTAGAAAATCGTATTAATGAGCTTGACCTCGGCATATTTTCTCATGGAGACAGTTTTTATAGTGACGAGATACTGAACATTGATTTATCTATGTAGCCAAATAAAAAATCCCACGTTTTAACATTTTTCAACCGATGAAACTGAATTATAATCTGTGTTACTTGCAATAACACCTCACAAGGACGCCCTGTAGAAAGAAGTACTCTAGCAAGTGATATTGTTTTTGCAAGGAAATCTAAAATGGTGTTCCTGTGTCACCACCTCAAAAACCTGCAAATGAGTATTGTGACAGTAGCAAGTTATCTGCACAAGTCTCATGATTTAATGTGAATATGAACAGAACGATAACAGAAAATAAAAGCTGCGGATCAATTGCCCAATGGAAGAAAGAGCAAGCAATTAAGCTTGACAAAAAGTAAAAGCGTTTAGAAACCTACGTTACATAGCAAAGTACGACCGTAAAACCGTTACTTATTGAAAAGCACTTGAAAAAACGGTGTTTGGGGAGAAAAACAAATTTTGGGAGGGACTGGAACAAAATCGTATTTACTGAGAAGATGTCCTTTGAGCTTTATTTTTTTGGAGAACGCTAAAGGTAAAAAACATATAAAAAGTGCTCGATAATAAAGCTTGATTGTTTCTAGGGATAACTATGCCCAACTCGGAAAAAAGAATTGACCATTATAATCTTCCGAGAACAATCAATTGAAAATATTTCATTAAAAAATCGAGTACAGACTAAGAGGTAAACATATTAATTATTAGAAAATTATCCAAACGGTTAGAAAGATGCACTCCTAACACTATTCCTACTCCTACCACCCTACATACACCCTCAATACCAAACAACATTATCAAAACTCTACTTGATCTCATTACGCCATATCTCAGTCAAATCAAAACTTTCATTATCAACACTCTCCTACCAATGCTGATTAATGCACAATAATCGTAGAAAAACAATACAATACTTAACCATCCTTAACTGAAACGCTAATGGCATCATCAACCAACGCTCAGTAATTATTAGTTTCCTAGCAAGATACAACGTAAACATCACTTACATAACGGAAACACATCTAGATCAGGCGATCAAATTCGAAATACCAGGTTACAACACACATCGTAAAGATCGAAACTCCAGAGTAACTGCATACGTGCATTCTCTACTCCCCGAAATCCCCAACTTAAAAATCGAATTGATTGCAATTAAAGCCAAACTCGACGATCATAGCAACATCACAATAATCAGTGCTTACAGGCAGCCCAACATTAAGCTTATCGAGGAAGATATCATTAGAGTTTTTGATACGCCCGAACCAGCGCTGGGTCTTGGAGATCTAAATGCCAAAAACACCCTGTGGGGTTGTAGAGCTTCAAACCCCGAACAAACTTGAAAACCTGGCCACAAATAACTCTTTCCAAATTTTGGCACCTAACGAATACACCTATTTCCCGTATCGCGCTGACCAGCAGCCTGATACTCTAGACATAGTTCTTCAGAAAAATTTTAATAAACCAATCTACCAAAGAGTCATAACTGAACTAAATTCTGATCACCTCCCTATTATTGTATCTTTCACGAACGCTTTAATCATCAAGCAACCCATCCTAAAACTAATCAATGACAAAGTAGATTGGAACATATTTGAAGATCAGATGAATAGTAAACTACACTGTCCAACAAGTCTTCAAACTGAAAGAAGCATTGATGTAGCCATAAGCCATCTTACCTCAACAATAGAGGAAACTATTAGACTTGCCACCATAACAACTCCTAGACAAACTTATCAGACTGACTATAGTCCTCCTAGATACGTAATTGACCCAATTAATACAAAAAGGTAACTTCGACGAGAATAGCAAAGAACCAGAGATCATCAACTCAAAAACAGACTAAACAACATAACTCACCGAATTAAACTAGAGTTAGACACCTTAAGAATCACAGCATACCAAAAGCACATAGCTGACTTTAGCACGGGAGACTGGGGGCTATGGAAAACTACAAGAAAAATACTGAACCAAAAAGCAGAACTCTCCCATTATCTTCCGAAAATAATAATATAACGTATCACAGATCTTGAAAAAGCAGCCGCTTTTGCCAATAACCTTGAAAGTAATTTCACTTCTGTGACCACCTACACGCCGACCCACAAACTGCAAGCCATTAATGTTATTGAAAGTAGATATACTAACTTCACCCGATGAACTCTTTAGCATCATACAGAACCTCCCAGATAAAAAATCTCCCAGACATGAGTTAATCACCAACAATATCCTCAAATACTTCATTAAGAAGACGTTAGCCTATCTAAGTTCAACACTCAACGTCTGTATGAGACTGGGCTACTTTCCACAAACTTGGACGCATGCACATATCGTAATGATCCTAAAACCCGATAAAAACAAAAAGAAATTAAATAGCTACATACCCATTAGTCTACTGACATCACTTTCTAAGCTCTTCGAAAAAGTAATCCACAGTCGACTACTCAAGCATATTGAAAATCACAATACAATACCTAAACATCAATTTGGCTTCAGGAAAGGCCATTCTGCGAGTTAGCAGCTTCAAAGAATAAGCGAGCTCATCGAACTGGGCTTCAACAGTAAACAATACACGGTAGCAATATTCCTCGATGTCTCGCAAGCGTTCGACAGGGTATGGATAGAAGGTCTCAAAAAGAAAATCTTTTATATTACAATGCCTGCTTATCTCAAAGCGATCATATTCTCCTTTCTAGACAATAGAACATTTGCTGTCAAAATCAACACAACCCTGTCCGAAATAATCAAAATCCGAGCTGGAGTTCCCCAGGGCAGCATCCTGGAGCCAACTCTCTTCAACATATATACGTCTGATTTACCAGAGCCTGGTGCTACAATAGCTACCTTCGCAGACGACACTTTTATGTTCAAATACTTGGGATTCTATCTTGACACTCGATTAAACTGGGGCACCACATAAACCAGAAGCTTACCCAAAGCTACACTAGACTACAACAATTATATCCACTTATCAACCGCAAATCCTCGCTAAAAATTGAATGCGCAACGCTACTCTACAAAGCCCTAATTCAACCTCTCGTTCTATATGGATCACCGGTCTGGTGCAACACCTCAAATACAAACATACAGAAAATACAACGCCTCCAAAACAAAGTCCTAAGAATCATAGTCAACGCACCGTGGTACGTTAGAAATACCCAACTACACGAAGAACTCGGCATCTTACCCATCGATCAATACATCAAGAACTGTGTGGAAAAATTCATCTCAAACGCGAGTGCATGTAGTGGTGCGCAATTATATCAACTCTTTAAAACTAATATTCACACCAACTTACCACAGGACCTAGTTATAGCAAACCATAGACAAAATTCACCGCGCTTATTATTTTGCATTATGCACTATGTCACAATATATTTATATTCTAAGTTATATGTCACAAAACCTTTTACCTATGCTATGTATAACAAATAATTGTTGATCTAAGCAATAAATGTATAATTTAAAAAAAAAGAAAAAGAAAGATGCAGTATGCAGTATGCAGTATCGCTCTAAAGAGAGCGAATACCTAGTCATTATTCTTAAAAAGCATAGTAAATTTGGTGAAAAATCTTCGAAGACGGTACGAACACCCTACGGAATTTTTTGGTCGAAATAGTGTACCAAATGAATCAACTTTCTGAAGATTGATTACAAAATTTGATAAAACCAAAACGGTGGTCAGTATCAGGTGGGATAGGGTCTAGTAATAATACTGTCATAATTAATCAAAGCGGTGTTGCAAATCTAAAACTATTCACACGGCATCGTGCACAGTTGGACTTTTCGAAAACCTTCCCTTAGCAAATACTCACTAAAGTCCTTAATTTTTATGTAAAATTCAATTGATGGAAAAGCTTAAGCTTGTTGGCCATTCTCACCAACGATAATTCATCGAATGACTGATTTTGACCATCATGAACTTAGCGATAAGACGCATTTTCAACTCGATGGATTCATAAACAAACAAAATTGTTATATTTGAGATTTGAAATGCCTCGTGTGCTCATGAAAAGCAAATGCATACTAAACGAGTCGCTGTTTAGTGTGTATGTTGAGTAGGTAGGATGATAAACCCATACTTCTTTGAAAAAAATACCGAACGTTATCCCAGTTTTTTGGCACCAGTTGGGCAACATGGATCTGGAACAAATGTGGTTCCAACAGTCGACTTACCACACCACAATTTCCTGGTCGCGTAAATTCATAACATGCAAACTGGTCAACAAGACCTTGAAATTTACGACCTTGCGATTTCTTCCTGTAGGTGTACCTGGAACCTAAGGTCTACGACAACAATCCTAAAACAGTTGACGATAAAATGTTTTTCTCCAGAAAATCAAAAATCTTGCCAACTTGAAAAAATGGCTTTAGAAATTATAAAAATTTGTCAGAATGTATGATGTAATAACCTAAGCAGATAATGATTTAAAAAAATATTGAAAGAAAAATTCACATTAAAGTTGACAATAATAATAGCGCAACTTCACATTCCACGTTGAAGTATACAAGAGAAATGGAAGGTCAAATTTTCCACATGCCCGTCGTTATTGCCATATTGATAATGTGCCGCACTTTATCCATTGTCAGATCGTTCCACTTCATCAGAAGATCGTTTCAGTGACTGCAAACGTCCATGGGATTTTGCACGGCTTCGGGTCTCCAAAGCTGACCAGACGCTATAAGTCATGGGGTTCAAAACAGGTGTCAGAAATTCTTCAGCATTAATAAAATCGGGGAAATTTTTCTATACCAGGCTTGCATCAATCTAGCCTTGCATGCAAGAGTTAGAAATCATACTAAAATATTTTAATTTAGTCGCTAAAATGTTCCTGAGTCAATGGTAACACAACAAGTTCCAAAATATTATTACGGTACACATCTCGAGTCCTTTGGATACAAAAATGGAAGGAATTTTATTCATAGAACGGATTCTATCCCATAGTAGATAATACACTCCGACTATACTTAACCACATCCGACAGCCTTGAATATACACCAATTTTGTGGCATGTTTAATTGTGAAAAGAGTATTCGCCAGTTGACCAGTAGCGACGCGTCGCTTCTGTTGTAGCCATCTCTCCAACTGTACATATTTATTTGCATCTGTTATTATTCTTTCACAACTTGTATGGGGTGAGTTGAACTTCCATCTTCGCCACTAACTAGGCAGTTCATCAATTAATACTATTTTGCTATACAATTTTTCTCGATGAAATTCTTAAATTCCATTTCCGATGATGTAGAATCTACTGCTTCTGACAGTTCGTTTTTTGCTCACCTGAGATAAACTCATTATGCCTGAGTTCCTGGAAACACTTTACAAAGGAGAGAAACACCGAAAAGGTCATCGGAAAGTATAACGTAGACCAGGAGCCAACCCCCCCTCCCAAAAAAACTGCATACTTCACATGAAATTGATAAAATCCACACTTTCCAGAATATCAATAACCGAAAGGGGTAGCGAAGAATGAAAACGGAAGCTAATTAGAAAACAAGAATCTGTATGGTATAGAGATGGCTCAAAAACACCACGGCTTTGGGGTATGAACAGGAAACGGGACGAGTGTAAACTATGATCAACTCACCTGTCATCTAAGCTACAATAACAGTTATAACAATACGTGCAAAAAGTATAGTATAGTATCCTAAGAATAATCAAGCGGGCCCAATGGCTACCAACTTGCGAGATCTGGACAAACTTTTCAAACCTACATGCAGGTTTTTTTACATAGTCGCCAATGAAATGATCGAAAACCCACTGAAGCAAAAGTATAAAACCTATTGAAAGACAAAGGCATTCTAAAGCGTTAATGTCTCCAAACATACATTAAGAGAACAAAGGAAATGATAAAACTAAGCAAAAATAAGGATTATAACAGGACCATTAAAGAGAGAAGAGGCAGAACTACACGTCCTTGAGGCCCAAAGATTCGAACACTTTAGGGCTCAATATGTAGAACCAAATGAAACGGCGGTTGCATCCATCAACTGCATCCTAAAGTTCTTTAGAGATGGAATAAGTTACTTCATAGGGCACAATAAACACAGAGCTTCAATGTAGTAGGTGAAAACCACACCTAGTAGGGACAGAAGCACGTCGAGAAGGTGGACAACGTAATATCGATGTTTTAGACTTTTAAAAAGTTCGATGATAACATTGAGACTATCTGAGAGTCTTCCCGTTGAAGATAAGTGATTAGGATGACAAATTATCAACATTAATAACCAAAATAAAATAAATAAAAAACTATTGCATTAAGTTATCCAAGTTATTTTGCAGTTCTGTACACATACACAATTACACATTTTACCTGTTCTGATCCATTTTATACTTGGAACAAGCAAAGCGTCTAACATTTACAGAAAATTCCAATAAATATAAATTGTCTACATAGGGTGGTGGTTTTCTATGAAAAAATAAAAAAATTCCAGGCAAGTGTTGTGAATAAAAAATTTAAAAGATTTACTGAGTGTAACAAATTTCCTAACACGCTCTATAGACACACCATTGCGTTTGGCGGCTCGGTGGCAACAAAAATCGCGACCGCAAAGGTCTAACGTAATGGTGGATCTATGGGGGAAGGGGGTGGGGGTTGAAAGTTTGTTACACTATCATAAGATATATTAGAAACTGGTCTGACAATTACTAAACAAAATTACAAAAGAACTAAAAAAATTCTATATTAGTAGTATAACATACGAGGTTTGTCCTGAAAATATCAAACCAATGTTAAAACAATTTTTGTATTATAGCGCTCGACACTTCTGAGACAGACCACGTACAATTGGATAAAATTAAAAAACTGTAAAACTATTATCTAGAAATTCACAAGATACAATCATTTCAAACAAATGATGTAAATAAATAGATCCAAAGTGATCACAAATGCAAAGAAGAGATACGAGGGAAGATTGAAAAGAAAAATACTTCTACTTTTATTAAATCTATAGAACTCCAAAAAATTTACATTATTTGTAAACTTTCCAGCATCTAGAAGGAAAAAAACGGTCTTTCGATTACTTATAAAACATATGCGAAAACACGTAGTAAATTTTAAATACACTGTGTCGAACGTTTCAAAAATATTAAATATACAGAGTGTTCCCATTACTCGTAACTGAGTAAACTGAGAAACAAGAGCAAATCTGTACAAGGTGACAGATTCTAATATTCATACAGCATGGCAAAGTAGAATATTGGATTGTCAGATAATTAGAACATATTAAACGAAGTGATTTTGAAAAAAGCAATATCAAAGTTTTACTTTTTTCGAGTTACAATTGATTAGCTTGAAGTGGCGTAGCGTATTTTGATAAAAATCTAATAGTCAAACCTTTAACTGCAGAAAATGTTACGGCAACAAATATTTTGTCCAGACTATGCTGACAGCTCGGAGCTAATTGGCGAAATATGCGTCATAATGGGTATTAGTCGCATGGTACCATTAAAAAACGCTTCAAAAGCTGTTCAAAAACTATCTCCAAGACAAGAGTATGTGACTATGTGATTTTAGAACTTTCAGAGCTCCTTTCTAATGACGGAGAGAAAAGAGACGGATTTTTGAATCAGATACTGACGGATGTTCAAACGAAAGTTCATCATTACACTCTCAAGTCCAGACGAGCAAGTTTGGAATGAAGAACGAGAGACAAACATACACCCACCAAAGCAAAAACGCAAATGCCTACAAGATTCACGTAGGTGTTCTTACGAAAGTGACATCTAAAAATTAACTGAAACAAATGCATGTTAAGAGAAGGATGATATGTAGAAAGCCTCCTCATTATTTAAATTTATAATAATTTTATAATAGCAAGTCCTTAGTTACAAAATATAGGGTAGGTGAAAGGTAAATAGGCATTAAAAATTAACTATTGAAAGGCTGTATTATTTTTCGGCGGTTTGCTCGATCGACAAAACTCCTATTACTAGCCGTCACGCGGTAGCAATCCCAAATGCGATTGATGTGATCCAAATTTGACTAAAAGTGATGGAGTATGATGCCAACAAGACTCAGCGTGACCACTATGAACGCTTTAGATGTTTGAAACTTGTGTAGCCCACAGCATCCGGTTGGGCTAACATTGCGAGTTTATTTTTGAGCAAAATGGTGCACCACCCCATTTTGCTTTTATTGTGCGTGCGTAGTTAAAACACCATTTTCTAAAACATTGTCATGATTAACCTACAACAAGTCTAGATCTCATTCCAGGTGATTTTTACATACACAGAGAAGGTGTACAGGACAAAACTTTGCAAATTGAAGAACTTAAAAGCACGGATACTGAAGGTCCTTGACAATATCCCAAACAGTTTTCTTTAAGAGACTACGCATTCTATCCCCAGTTGTTTAAGGAAAGTGATGACACTACCGTTGTTTACAATGAAATTTAATAATGTGTTTTCATTTTTCTATGTGTGTAGACGTTATTACTACTTTTGAATGCCTAGTTATTTTAAACCCACCTTGTATTATTTGTACATATTGTTCCTCTATTGGCTATTAATGTTTGTACATAAAAGACACAAGTGGATCACTTTATGGTCACTTCAGAGAAACCCGACTTGAAGCAGCGATACATCTTTTTAAAGATTCTGTAGATGCTTACATACCTTAGCATTCTTTATGTTCATACAACATTTATATGTTGAAGCCCACATTTAACTTTACATTTCCTCAATTGTAATCTGTCGATTAGCCTTGATGAGCTAATCAATTGATAATTGTACTGTGATTTACAGAACATGTCTCGTTTTTCAATAGGCTAATGCGACTAGTAAACTAATAGCCCTACTCGACATTCAACAAGCGTCAATATGTAAATAAAGGAATTCATGTATACTTTATATAACATGCCTATTCAAGTTAGGTACTGTTTTGCCAGTTTACTCCTCTGTTGTTATTCAATGCTGATGTAAATATATAACTCTATTATCGTGGCATTAATAGCAGCTTCCGATGTCATAACTAACGCAATAAAATAATAAACATTAACTTCTGACCGTCCCTCGTATATGAACAACAAAATTATATCTTTGTAATACTCCCAAGAGTAGCAGATTACAAACAAAATTATTTATTTCGGGTGTAATTTTAAATTTGTTAGGTAAATCTAAAAATTCAGTACGTTTACGCGTAACAAGCCACCCACATTCATTTAAAATTAGCTTACACCTCCCGGACACCTTCAAATTATTTCGATTGTAAATTTGGGCGAATACGCCAATCAAATTTTTGGTAACTTACCAAAACCCATTTCGCGACGAGTTATGCCCCATAACTCGATACATTAATCCGTTCATGCTACCATAAAACGCTGCTGGAAATAGTTGATCTACAGTGCTAAAATCGTTTTAGAGTCTATAATTTTTTTATAGTGAATTGTTATTGAGAAGAAGCTCCTTTAAGTTTAGATTCAGACTTTTGGCAAACGTTAACTTTTTTTTTTTGGTTTCGAATTATTGTTACAAAGTCATACAAAATACGAACAGGGTGAACTATATTTCAGCCAATTTGTCGAAAATAATTTAAACTCAGAATTAATTAATCAAGCTATCGCTATCGATTTGAAACCATATTTTTGAAAGAGTCTATAGTAAAAAGTTACAGAGTTGTAAATAAGTAACATTTTTTTATTAAAATGCGCACCCAATGTTTGTGTAAAGGTGGACTATAGAACCACGCAATGCCACCAGATAGCGTTACTAAGACGCACAGAAGAAAAGGTAACGAGTCATTCGTTCAATGCTGGGAGTGCAGTTGTAGACAAAGTACAGAAACATGGAAGTAATCATGGGCAGTGGTAGGCGCTGTGGTTTCTTTGACGGGAGGGTGTGATTGTCGCAGAACTGTATTACGCTGGTGATCTAAATTCAAAGGAGCCAAGAACTGTACTGAAAAAGGTAAAACCAACAAGTAAATGAGCGCAAGTTACACACAAGTTATCTAGAGTGTCTCCGATGTGATAACACATTCGATGCACTGGTGAACGCAACCGGGCGGACACGACGACTTGAAGATGGCTAGTTAAAGTAGAAGCATGTGGAAATAAGTCAATTCTACAGTCACATCTTACAATAAATGACTTTCTAAGAAACAATCGGAAGTGCCGATGCTTAAGGCGGGTTGTTCTTTCACCATCTCTTATATTCGTTTCGTGATCACAGCGTTCATTGATCAGATGCTAATTATTGATGCATTTGATGATTGTATTCCTAACCAATTTATTCTATTTGGATAGATATATGAGATTAAATGCCACTTTAACATTTTTTTTTTGGTTAAGGGAAAGCGGAACTGATTCTAACTAAATTAACAAAACAACTCTTGGACACAACTCCCCCGAGTAGTAGAAGTTCTTCTGAAAAATCTCTGCGAAGGAGCAAATTTCAATAAATCTGAATAAAAGAACCTTACCAAAAAACCAAAATCTTTCTTATGGCTACCAAGAATATGTAAACTGGGACAATTTTAGTCTATTCAGTAGACTAAGGTTCCTAGATAATGTTCAAACCACGTCAAAGTCGTCATGACAAAATTACTTCTACTACAGTAGAGTAGCATTAAATGAAAAGCTGTGTTATTGCCCTTGTTCAAGAATCCTGAGTATGTGAAAAAAAAGGAAAGTCAATGGAATGGAGAATTGATTTATAGTATATCCAATAACAAACTTCTTTTCTCAGGATTTAGTGGCACTTAAATTCACTTCAAAAAGGAAATGGCCGAGGAAAATTATGCTAAAATCGGTATCTTTTGCAGAATCAGCCTGAGCCACCAACAACTAAGGTTATACTACAGCTAGTGTGTAGTTGTAGAAATAACAGACAAATAATTATCAGCTGTGATAGAAGTAGTCTGTGGAGGTACATTGTTATGGCAAATAATTTTGACTTTATTGAAAGCAATTGATTTAACAATAGATACTCCATACATAAATAGATTTGTTAAAAATTGGCATGTGTCTGATGAGGAGACACATAATGAGCAAATTATTTTTGGTATATTGTTCCTAGGCTATACATGTGAAAGATTCACTTTATAATAGGCAAAATCTAGGTCACAATGTATGTAGATATAGAGTAACAAAGCCAAATTAGCAAAATACCAAAAGAGTGGCAACTCTATCTACGTCGAATATGCATTTGAGTCATTTAAATCACTAGCAGTGGATGAGAGTGGATAAGAAAAATATGTTTGGATATATGAGCAATTTCTGGCTAGGGTAGTGTTTATATTAATGATTGGTAAGTCAAAATATTCTCAAACAAATAGCTACCGAACCTATCATTCTTATGTCACTTATACTTAAGGTGATAGAAAAACAATTTAACAGACAGTCCTCTGCACCGAAATCAGTATGCCTATAAAGCTGGGCTATTAATTGAAACAGCAGTGTACCACCGTACTTCAAAAATGGCAAAGAGGCTACATAATAAAAAATTCCTTAGGTGCTTTTTGGGCATATAAGGGGCGTTTCACAGTACATCATTTAGCCTTCATTATCTAAGCTAGTAAAATACTGGGGGTATAAAGTACCTATTGCAAATGAATTGTTAAGAATATCGTTAGCAGAAGAGACACTGATAGTAGGAAAAGGGCAAAAGGACAAAAAGTTGTTTTACCTCTCCCGTCGAGCCATACCATAGATTAGTTAACGAAAATATAAAAATAAAGGATTCTCACTCCTGGGCCGTGCTTAAGACTTAGCCTTCCTTATAAAAAGAAAATTTATTAACGCGGCCAAGGGACGTATGTAAAATAACTAAGTGGACCGAAGGTGGAGGTGTTATTATCAGTCCCCTAAAAACCATTATAGTACTATTTAGCGAAGAAAGAGTATACAGAGATCTGAAACCTTTCTACCTTAGCATTTGTCAGATGTCAAAATAAAAAATAAAAAATTACTCTAGCAGTAATTAGACAAACTTGTAGCAAATCACGTGGTATAAACCTAAGTACAGTACATTAAATGTTTACTACAAGGTCAAACCAACCCTAATATATGCAGTCTCGGTATGGTGGTCCAAGATTAAGCACGAGAGCACTAAACTTGAATTAAACAAAGTTCAAAGTCTTGCTTGGCGGAAGCAATGGAAACAACGCCTACAGCTGTAACAGAAATTTTCCTGGATCTTTTCCTTCTTCGTTGTGATCAAAGGAGAAGCCGGATTACGACTACATAAACTACAAAATTCTATGTATAAGGTAATAGTACAGAGCATATAAAGTTGATGCGTAGTATAGAGAATTCGTTTTGTTCTAGAAAGGGAATGGATTATATGACTCTAAAACATATCGTTAATATCCTGTTCAAGGTAGCAATAAAAGTAATCAGAATAAGTGGAAAAAATTCAGGTCAAATTTTGAGTAGATGCGGAATCAAGAGTTAATGGTAAAAGAGCAAAATAAAGTCATGTTTGAGTAATCAAAGCAGAGATAGGCTTTGCAAGTACCAACATATTAGGGACTGGATTTGAGCTCAGCATAAAGTTTACTGGATCAGCAAACTTCAGGTTAATTACAGCAAGGCGTTGTTAAACGGACCCAGCAAAAAGAACTACTATCTTTAAGTAGGGACCATCTTAGAGCTATTATAGGCTTTCTAACAGAACATTTGACTATTACGTAGCACTTGTGGAAAAATAAAACATATAATGGTGACCTAATCTGCAGACTTTGTAGTACGAAACCAGAAACAGTTACCACATATTGAAACAAAGGATTTTGTTTTACCCCCAAAAAGAGACCTATGTCTTCTAGTATAGGGAATGAAGGTCATGAATTGACTGTAAGTATATATAATTATTAGGGCAAGCGTAATAAGCCTTGAAGATTGACGTGTTTTTGGAGGCAGACAAACGGACTCTTACAGGAAAAAATAGTATCAAATTCTCAACTATAAAACAACTTATCATTTGAACATGATTTATGAGAGACTGCTAAATGAAAATATTAACGTTACGATAAAAATTAAAAATATTCATTTACTGTTACGAGTCGCCAGTATTGGTACCAATGCTGTAAAAGTATCTTATAAGTGTGCAAACAAAGCTAAGTATTGTTATAATACCAGTTTCAAGATCGACAACCTATTAAAAATATGTATGATGTAACAATAATGTTCTGTTGTGCGTCTTTCTAAATAGACGACTTGTGAAAACTATAGAAACTTATCAATGAATAATAGTAAATGTACTAAAACAGTAGAAAATCTAGAACTGCCTTTACTTCTCTAATTACAAAATCTGCTGCAGAAGTTGATGCTTTAGTGATAAGTGCTACGATAGTTGACTCTGAAATTGAAACATGATATGCTGATTTACTAGATATCATTCCCAATGCAGCAATGGGAAAAAATTCAATTACAATGAGGAATGTTAACATGGTTTTATAAATGGTGAAGTTTTGCATTGAACGTATGGAAAGTGAATAAAAAAATCATTCTATTGTATATCATTTAAAATATGGATTTCGGATTCTTATTTGACTCGCCTTCGAAGTTTCAGATAAGCAATATTTATTAATGTTGATTACTTTCTTATTTATTGATATCTAATAATCCATCGCCTAAATGTTTATAAATAATTCCTGTATTCCAGTTTATCTGATCCAAACTCTCTGCTGCAGATGTTAATATGAATAACATGAAATTTTTTGAATGTAACAATTTCCACTGAAAGGGCCTACCTAATAGCCAGCTAATCAAAACAAAATTCCTGATCTTGTAGACCCTTTTAGTCACGAATATATCCTCTAATTACTTATACGTTGAAAAGGCATGGGATATAAATTCAGATCATCCCCCATACTACTCTCATTGAGAGAAGGGTAACCAATAAAGAAAATTCGCCGAGGCTTGTAAACAAACTGGAGGATTGGAATAGTTTTAAAATAAATTTTGAATATTCATTAATCTAAGAAGGTGATATCAAACCAGAGTCCCTGTAGATAAAAGTGATCTGAATAATCCCACTCAACAATTAAAGCGGGAGATCCTACGTATTAAAAATAAAACTATAAACGTTCCCAAGTGAATTAACCAATGATAGCAAAACGGATTAATCCCTCTGGAGAGTCACTAAACATCTAAAAGGGTTTATGCTTTATAATTCACCAATAAAAATGCACATAGTAGTGGGGCACATAATAATCAGCAAAGTTTATAGACTTGCAGAGAGTTTGAAAATCACTTTCCAACTAAATAAAAACAATATTCAAACAATCATTAGATCAGTTTCACCAAAAGAAGTCTCTGGCGAAAACCAGACTAATATTAATCGAAAAAAGCTCCGGGTTTAAATCTTATTACCGGTGAAGTTTTGGAGCCATCGTAAAACTGACCAATTTTATCAACGCTCAATTCAATGTTCCTAAGATGTGAAAATAGTAGAGGTCTTGATGATTCCTAAGTCAGGAAAACCCCTACAAAATGTTTCTTCATCCAAACCTATCTCATTTTTGTCTATTATTTCAAACCCATATAAAAAACTTTCCTCACCAATCTGGTGTTAGAAAAAATCTCTCAACTATTGATTAAGTGCACAGAATCACCAACATCATCGAAAAACTAATAGAAAAAAAAAGTCCGCTCTACTGCCTTCCTAACCTTCCTGTCGTGACAATATTCAAAAATTTTAAAATCCTACCTGTCAGAAAAATACTTCAAAATAATATATACTTACTCTAAACTGAAAGAAATCAATTAGGTCCAGTACTTTATCTACTTTATACTAGTGATATTCTTAAACTTGAATATGAAACTATTATTGCAGTTGGAAATCATCATGAAGAAGCCATAAGAAAAGTACAAACATCTATTAACCAGACCAACACCTGGACTAAAAGATAAACTTCACCAATAAACAGCAACAACAAAGCCCAGATACCATATGCTGACACAGCTAAATACCTGAGTACGACATTTGATACGAGGCTACACTGGAAGGCCCATATTAAAAAAAAAGAGGGAAGAGCTCAGTTTAAGATATAAGAAAATATATTGGATAATTGGATGAAATTCCAAGTTGTCTACAAATAAGCTGCAATATGACCGTTTGGTCATATGGTATGGAACTTTGGGGTTATGCCAGCAAAAACATCATTAAACTATTTCAAAACAAAGTTTTAAGGAACATCGTTGATCCATTCTGGTACTACCGCTACAGTGATATTCATCATGTCATTTTTCAGTCATGAACAACAGCTTGTTCAACATGTGAACATAGGGGCTAGCCAGCTTTTCCATAGTACACTGTTAAAGAGAAGACACAAGAAGACCAAGCCTTTTGATTTAGTCCAGTGATTGTGTTAAATTAGAGCATAATGCGTATTTAAGTGTATATGTTAGTGATAGTATACGCAGTTTTCATTTTAGTTATTTTAAGTTAGAACCAAAGTACTCACTGATCTACGTTGATCAGATTGTATTCATATGAGTACCTTGTAAGAAAAAAATTAACAACTAAAGTTTCACACCTTAAAGGTTATCAGAGCACATTACTAGGATAACCAAATTTAAATAATCCCTAATTGTCTTTATGTAGATGTAATAGCTACAAAGCAAAGCTTTTACCGTGATGGCTTCTATAGTTATCAATCTTACAATAAATCATTTCTCATTAATCACTAACTAGATTAAGCAACCAGACAAAGACCATGAAGTGAAAAAACATGTTACACGAATATTCTCTGATAGAAAGTACTTTGTGTTAACAAAACCAAGTAAACGCCGATGTTTTATTTCGCTCTGTGGCAATACGCCGTAAAATTCCATTAACAACTCTTGAAGGTGTACCCAAACCAATAAAATATTAATTAAATATTCCTTATAAACAAACCTCACGCAACGCTTACAACAGTTACACAGAAACGTAACTGGATATTATCGACGCACTAAAATGCATGAATATGTAAGCATACCCTAGAAGGACCGGAGAATATAATTAACAGCCACACCTGGTAGTGCGATAGTCAGTAGGTAACTTAAGCATCATAACTGCGTGAAAAATGTGACAGCGGTCAGAAATCAAGTAGAACAAATCCTTCCGTGTCTTCCTGGAGGAATAATCTCGATAGGACAGCCGAAAGCGCATATAAAAACAGACTTAAATCATTAAAGTAGGAAAAAATGCAAAGTAGAACGAGGTGAACGGGAAACGAGATGATTTTGGAGAAGAACACGGGAAAACCAATCACTATGTATGGGCAAAAAGGTAAAATCCGTGCATCAAATTACCAAAAAGCCGATTACGGTTATGCGCGCGGGCTGCATTTATAATGCTGCAGCCAGCGCAGTAACTGTCAAATTTAAGTTACACTGGCGTACATCCTACAAAGTACGACCAAAAAGGCGGACCCATAATAACCGGCTCGTTAAGTCCTAAAGTATGTATCGTGCACGAAAGGGTTCTGCAGGTCGAGCGCCGCATTTTGCAGCTTTTCCACACCTTGACAGTATCAGCACCCACGGGAATGCCGGTTTGATGTATTTTATGTGTCCTTGCGAGGTTCAAGAACATTAAGTCGGCGGAGAGGCGTTTATTCTCCTCGTAAAGCGCTGCGTCCGGAGCGGCAATTCGCGGTCGCATTTTGTAATGCACTCGTTGCAGTTACGCAACGCGTTGTTTGTTTATATTTTTTCGAAAGCTATCGGGGAATGAGCAAGCAAACGAAAGGCCGCAGCTGGCCTGGAAGTGACGGCGGTCTTCTCGCTCCGTTGGCAGCGGTAGTGGATATTAATCTTTCCAGGGTCGGCTATCGACAGGCTTTAAATCCGAAACGAGGATAATTTATTACACAACAGCCGATACATGTGTAGGTTGCACTTTCGGTGGCCCACTTCGGCGGGCTTCATCATGTAGTGCAGCTATGCTTCCTTTTCAGTACAGTGGTGGGTAACAAAATGCATTTTTCAGCACTTCACATGTCTAAAAAGCTCATGTGAATAGTAGAAAATAAACAAAGCAAAATACAAAAACAAATTACCTTTATTGGCCTTCAAGAGGAAGGCGACCACTACGCCATGATAACCTTAGATATATTAAAGAACTCTCCACAACGCGGACCAATCTCTACGTCTAATATGCTTTACAACAGAGCAGCAGAAATATATAACGATATTGGCACGCGACAAGTATGTTGATCCTAGATGTGCAATTTATTAAATTACTCTATGAGAAAACAATTATTAAGTTCGCTGATGGCATAATGATAATTATGCTCTTACAAACAGAAGCATTAAAACCAGGCAGAAAATTCACCCGTACTACAAGAAGTAGTGAGAATCTCTTAATGCGAAAACAGAAGGTTTATTCTTCAGAAAACGGACAGGACCACAGAGGTCCACTTTCATGCTGAGCGAATCTCGCATATATAGAAAGGATCACATTGTTACTCTTGGGAGTAAAACAAATTATATCACAATTCAGAGCCATGGCATAATCCCGATGGTTGAGGACGCTCTACAATAAAAGCATTAGACCAGGGACAATTAACGGTGCTTCTGACGCCAGTACTACAGTCACTAAGAAGTGAATTGAAGTCTGTTATTAATAAGGGAAAATGCAGAAGGTTTATTCTTCAGAAAAGGCACATCGACCCGCATCAGAGATGGTCCACTGAATGGGCGAGAGCTCGATATAGAAGCCTTAATCTCAGTTCGCAGTGTACGCTGGCGTAAATTCAATAACAAACTATGATGGCACAATCACATTAAAGCGGTCAGCCAAAAGAAAAAGCAGATTTCATATAAAATTGGCGCTATTAACAATGTGGGGTTTTAAGGACAAGGCGACAACAAAAATATAATTAGGCGAGGTGCAACCCGCGATGCTGTATGAGGCCGAAGTGTGAGTGAAATGTTGTAGAAATCGAAGTCGGCGACAAGCGCCAACGACAGGAACTGCGGAACCACCAAACGCCAATAAAAAGCAGAATCACTAAGAAATAAGACATTTCTGGAATTTCATATATAACCGAAGAAGAAGCAAACCACCTAAAGTATCATACGGACGAGTCCAGGCTAAAAAACCCATTTAGATGAAAACGAAATCCATTACGAAAAGTTCAAGCTAGAAAATTGCAGAGAATGTCTGGGCCATCTTATCAACTACCAGTGGCTCAATCATATAAGATAGTCGATCGGTATGAGGGTACTAATCGAACTCCAACTAGAAAAGTGGAGGCTGGTGAAGGACCTCACAAAAAAAAAACGCAAGTGACGCTTCACCCCATTTCAACACCACCGATAACAAATAAGCAGACAAATTAACTAAGAAAGCAGCGTAAAAGATGAGTCTTTTTGCTTTAACACCACTCCAAGTAGATCAGTCAAAGGTGGTAGATTTCAGTCTTCGGCGATAGGAAAACATACAAGGAATTTTTTGCCAACCCTTAAGGCTGTAAAAATCGCGCTAGCCAATTTTAACCAGCACATTGCCTAAACCATTACGGGCCTATTAGACAAGGTTTAGACAGATGTACCAGAGGCAAGATAGCTGAGTATGCAGAGTGAAAGACAACGCCATGCATGTGGTAATTAGCTATCCCCTTGAAGACAAAGTTAAAACTTGTTTAGAAGGAGTGCTTACGCGAGAAGGTTTTGCGAAGGCCATAAACACCCAAAAAAGTCACGCCACTCGCTACAGAATAATCCCTTTAATAAGTAGTATCGCCAGCGTGTGTGTTCAATACCATAGTTACCGAGATAGCATTACTATTGAGCCAGTTACCGCATTTGCATTTTATTTTGGAGGAGACGGGACACCCAGCCAAGCAGAACTAGATTGCAATCCATTCAAAGAGGAAAAACCTAAAGCGTGACAATTATACTGTCAAATTGCGGGCGGATGACGAGAGAGCGAAAGCCATGTTCGTGGCGAGGAAAATAGGAAATCCATCATAGACAAGCCAAGCTCGCAGCCTAGAGCATCATATTCCCAGTGCAAGCTGATGGTCATCAGAGAGTACTTCAGACATATTACCACGCACAAAGCAATTCCAAGAAGCGCTATATCTGACAGTCAGCTCTACTTACTCTCAGAAGCACGAGGACGTTGACGAATTTACAAGTCGAGGTTTGGAGCCTTGTAAAGATGCTGTTGGCACGATCGGAATTCAAATCCATTGGACTAAAATGCACGTCGGTACTCCGAGGATCAAGAGGCAGCACCAGAACCAAGTCCGGTGATTTTTGAAATGGTTCTAATGAAAGAGAGAGAGAGAGGCAAGCAACGCCCCACCGTCGACTGAACTATGTCACTGGACGTAGCAACTTCTGGTCTTATCTTGTAAGAATCCACAAGCTGACGGCGGGTAAAAAAAATGCGCATATAAAGTCGGCAACACCATCCATGTCCTGCTAACCTGCAACGCTAAGGAGGAGGTGAGAATCAGTGGTGAGGCGGCCTTTTCGCCCTTGAACCGCTTTATATCGCGGCCGCATGCGAGCCTTTGATATCTGCACGTTTTGCCATCGCACACAAAACGGCATATGGGGTTTTGCTCAGCCGACAAGACTGCATACGCCGTCGGCGGCACCTTTTGATATGAAAGGTGCTGTCGAATGAAAATTTCCCGCAAAGACCTACCGCCAAGCCAGGCGCGAAGCCCGGAAACATTCACGCATCGCAGCTCGGCCAATTTGGTCGTGTCTCAACACCCCGCAAACATTCACGCCAGCCGCAGCGCGACCAGTCCGGTCGTGTCTTCACCCCGCAAGAAACATTCGCACCCCGCAGCGCGGCCAATTCGGTCGCGTCTTATCAACCCGCAGATACCAGATCCGCAGCGCAGAGGTGGCCACCTTGGAATCGCCGACGAAGTCGAAGCCGAAGCCGATTCAGGTGAGCGATTTGGCAATATTCGTTGGTTGATATCGGTAGCCGCCCCCATCCGCTTACGCGACGGCCGTTTAAGGGACGATTTGGGCCTTCTCGGTTGACGTTCCAAACGGGCCGTACTACGTTTCCACACCGCACCACGTGAGCGGTTATTTACACGCCTGCCTCTCCAGTCAGAATAAAAAGAATTCTCATCACAAGAGGGTGAAGATAACCACGAACGCGGGAGGAGATCTAGAGGCTTTCGAAATTGAGCAGGTGGTAGACAGCCTTTGCAATATCTGTAGAACGATGCATGAGATTATACGTAGACGCAAATTTCTATGGTGTATACGGTTTAGGCAAATTAGTTCTAGTGTGCTATGCAAAGTCAAAGACAAATGGACTGAAGTAGACATAGACTGCGGCGTAGATTAAGGTAGATTAGTCTGTTCCTTTTCGTAGAATTGTAAATATTAGGACTCGAAACCTTCAGTGGTTTCGAATAGCCTAACCCCGGTTTTGAGGTTTTCCTTTTGTCTGCTTAAACTATGGTTCTGCCTACGGCCATAATTCAAGCTAAAGAGTTCTTCGATTACCCGCACGATGTTTGTTTATTGTAGTGGCTGTGATCGCATAGTTAACTAACCAGTAGAAAACTAACTGCGGAAGAAGATGAAGTTTGACAGATTTTTAATATGAAGATGATGTGTTGCAAAATGTTGTTTATAAATATGCAAGAAATTTGTGATAGCTGCGACTTGTCATTCCATAATTGTTTTTTGGTAGTATGCTGAACGGTAACCAAATAAGGCAAATGCATATACAAAATAGAAGAGAAGTTAACACTTATTTATAAATATTAGATTTATTCTTAATGAACAACACGTATAACACTCACACACTCCTTATAAGACTAGAAGATTTACGCTGCTAAAATAATCAAGTATTAAAAAAAACTGGACCCCATGCTACGACAGCGTTATTTAATAACAAGCTGAAAAAAATATCAGCCGCTCCAAGGGTGCATACATTGAAAAATGATTACCATCAGATAAATTTAGTGAACGATTCTAGAAATCATAAAGTAGTTACACATCCAGAAACCTCGTACCCAGAATATCCAAAACGTCTTCAAATTTGTATATGCATTATTCTGGATATAAAATGGAGGGTAACTAAGGCACTTAGGTCCATTATACTACCTCTTCTGCCGCCTCTCCCCGTACACTGGTCGTTTGGATGAACCTGAGGATGCCCGACAGAGGGATAGCGCTGACGCTGGCCATGCTAGGCCAGAGCTCACCCAACATAGATCTTCTAATTAGAGCAATGGAAAGACATTCACAAAGAACTCAAGTATAGTAGCAATATATTCAGGTCCCATTGCAAAAGGGCTGACCAACTCTGGCGATTTAAATGGTTGAAAAGTCTAAATTGTCCAATTTACTTTATCTTTATCTACCACATAGTTGGCTACTTCCCAATCCTCCTCTGTGGGAGTGGAATTAGAAGTTTCGCCGCCATAGGCAGATTTCCATCTCGGCAGTCAGGGAAGTGTACATTCATGAGTACTTCCGCTGTTTCATCAACGTTGGTGGTGTAAATACCATCCTCAAGTTTTAGACTTGGTGACTGCTGCTGCTGCTGCTGCTGCTCTTTTAACAGAATTTTATTAAAACAAGCCGAGTCTTTTGTAGTCACGATTGCATTACAAAAGGACTTCCATGACTCTCTCTGTCTCAATTTTTTTTAAATTGTCGTTGGTTATGTTTATACATCTCCCAATGGACTGTCGATCTCGTTTTCTTTGTTTCATTGAACAGTTTATCCACTTTAGATTTTAGCTCCACAAACTCGTTGTACCAGCTAACACTGATTATGGTTTTCGGGAACGTATAGAGGACTTTGACAGCATTATACACTACTTATAAAACCGATAGAGTGTGGATAGGAAATAGATCAGAAGAAACCTGTTTGAAACTTCGACTTTCAAGTCTCCGAAGGGTTGTTCGTAACATAGTATTCTACAAACTTTAAAGACTTTAAAAATTAGGGAGCCTAGAGACGTTACATCTCCAACGTTACTCATTTACTTTAATATTATTTTCCGACTAACCAAATTCATTTAATGAAGCAGAGGCAAAGTGTATCGGAAAAAACCCGTCGATCCTTAACGACGCATTTTTCAAAGTTTGTAACTTTTCTTGAGCCAACTGCGAAGCAAAACCTCAAGGCGACACTGAAAAAGCCAAAAATATTTCCCCTTAAAAAATGAAGGTTTGCAACCTTTCCAGAATGAACGCGAGGAAGCGCTTCTAAAGGAGATTCATAGAAAATGGTAGAAAACGACGGAGAAAAATTCCTCAAAAGAAGTGTTATACTTGAAAAAACTCAATGGTCTATCAAATGTTAACGGCTGTATCCGCTATAAAGGCTGCAACCCTCACAAGTACAGTAGATAAACAACAATATAAGACCTCATCCTCCTTGAAGGAGGTTTTTGGCGAATGAAATTCCAAGCAGAAATTTTCTGAACAACTTCATTTTCACCCCAAAATAACGACTGTCAAGAAGGTAACCAAGTCATGATAAACTATATTCACATCTAGTTATGAACAAAGAGTTAGTCATGAAAAGGCAAAAAAATTAGTAATAAGGTCTGATGACATCGTTTTATAATTTAACCAAGAGTTCCCTAGCATTAATAATTTTGCCTCAAATTTTACAACTCTAAATATATATTTATGTGTTTCTGTAATTCAATATAATTACAATAAAATATACCAAAAATATTTATCACACGAATTAAAAATAAAAAAATTAAATATAAAATTAGCAGTTTCATTAAAATAGACGTTTATATTAAATGTATCATTGCAACAAAACAGAAAAATTGTATTTAAATAAACAAATAAGGAATATAATAAAAAAAATGCGTATTGGAGGGGACGCAGATGAAAGAAAAGAAACACATAATTTAAAGCACAGACAAAAATTGTACAAAGCAACCCATTAATTGAAAGCAATAAAGTTAATAACAGGAGTAATCAATTAAAGCTCCCGAGCCTGTAATTTAATTAAACAACTTTTTGCCGTTTGCTTCATTATTTAGCTTTTTTCAATAGCAAAACGAGTAGTCCGGCCCCCTGCCCCTTGGCCGTGCTCTTGTCAAAAAAGCACACTGTGGTTAGACGAGCGAAGATGAATTACAGGCGCTCGTGTGTGTCCTGATTAATTAGGTTGGGGTCTAACGCACCTCTAATTAAGAACCAGTTCAGGTGTGGTTTGGTGTGATGGACAGGCGCATTTTTGAGGGGTCCGATATCAATTTTATATACTAAGCGGAGTGGATTTAGCTAAACGACAAATGTAGAAGGGCTTTGCGTGTTGCGTTACAGTTCGAAAAGTCGAGCAGTTACTCAACAAAGATCAAAGTTGTAGTATTTCTAAAGAAATCGCGAAAATAAACACATGAAATCATCATATCCCACTTAGAAAATACAAAATTGTCTAATATAGTTATTAAGTCTCAGCACGGAGTGAAAGTATTTAAAAAATCATGAATATTAAGATTATCAAATTATGTGACATCTTCGTATTGCATCACAGAAGAGTGCATAAAACTGTTCTAAGCAGAATAAACACCATTTCAATATAAGGAAAATTCTGATAGTTTATAGATTTGTTAGTCTTCAGAGAAAAATAAAGATTAAAGAAACATTTTCATGATATAGCAAATAAATTTGATGTAGATTAAGAAATGAGGTCACATTTCTTTATTGTACTCTTCCATCCAAAGTAAAGCTAACGCGACACTAAAAAGTTCAGTATATAATTTCTAAAAAAGCATTTGCGTTAACAGTTTTTGGTTGATGGAATACCATTATACTTAATCTTTAGACTTTTCTAGTTATGGGTGTAAGGCCAGAAGGGGGCGGTAAATTATGTTCTTGGTGTCTTTTTGCATGCTATTTTCCAATATTTCTTTTTTTAAATACTCTTCTTACAATCTTATCTTCTCCGATCCTCATTACGTGACCTAGCCTTCTTCTATTATGTTTGGTAGTGGTTGAACTTTCAAATAATCTCTTATAACAGTGTTTCTTAATTTATCTCTTATTTTTTCCCAAGAATCTCATTTCCATGCTTTTTTTTTGTATTAAGACCCAAATTTCAGACCCATATATCAGTATTAGAGTAACTACTCTTTTGGATATCTCCCTCTTTATTTGTTTTGGTATTTTTAACCTAAAAATATCTCCTTGATCATGTTAAAAAGTCTTCCCGTTTTTGCTACCAAAGATCTCGTCTTTGATTGTTAATTTAAAGCTTCTAAGGTGCTATTATACATTTTTAAATGTTCATTTAATGTACGTTTGTGATTAACACGATATCGTCTGCATATATTAATCTTGTAACATTATGTTCCAATTTGTATTGTTGTTGTTTCTTTTTGCTATTTTAATTTCTTCATCTAATATTATTGCAAATAGTAACAAACTTAAGATGAAGCTTTGCCTAATTTATTTTTTGGGTTACACCTCTATAAATTACCAATATTGGATCAAATTGTCCTATACATTTCTAAATAGTAGCAATATCGCCGTACAAGCATTGATTACTTAATAAGCTCATAACAGCTACAGTAAAATCTCTCGTGTCGACCACCTCAAAAAATAGGTAGCTAAAACGTGGTGATATTCAGTTTGGAAACACAGGAGTTATAGAAGACGCAACAAATAATTCGTCACAGCATAAATCACTACGAAATTACAAAATATTAAACGAAGAGAATGACATTAGAAAACAATGAATGCAGAATGTCAATAAAATTTTTCCAAATTGCATTTTGATTGCTCTTTTATATCACGCCGATTTATCAAAAAATGTAAGTCGGATCAAAAAGATCTCACTGACAGATGTAGAGTATGTACAAACTTAAATATCGGAAATTATTTAAGTAACAAAACCAAGAATAAGATTTTAGAAAATATAAATACTAATGAAAATCACCAGATAAACTAGAAAAGCAAAAAATTCGTCATCTATGAAGAATTGAATGAAGATGAAGAATACAAAAGCAGTGACAATTGGAAAAGTGAAATTTGCAAGTCGCATAGTATCGTAACGCCAGCGTGGTCAAATGGTTGATGCATTTGGCTGCGGTGCGAACAGACCTAGGTTCAATCCTAAGCCTTAATTGCCTGACGAGTGGCCTACCTGAGTACCTGAGTTTACTTCGAACAGGGGGAAATAATGTGGTCGTCTCCTTACAGACGATTGGTGATGACCAGGCAGTAACGGTGAAGATAGGAAGGCCTAACCTTTCATTCGCAGGCTATATTTCCATGCGTGGCGTTGGAGCCTCACAATTATTATTATAGGACCATAAAAAAATAAAGAGGAATAAACCCTATCTATAAACTGTTCCCTAAGTTCCTAAACCATTTCCAAATACAAATTGAGTTTCTCGTATATTCACTTCAATTTTGTTTTATATTCTCCGATGTACTATCCTCAAGAACACTGTAAACATGTGACTCACACAAGCTAATTGTTGAATAATCGCTACATTTGCTTTTCCTTCATTTTCTGGAATTATTATAAATATAAATTGTAACTAATCTAAGAGTATTATTCTGGTGTTGTAAATTAAGTTAAACAACTTCAGTTTCTTCCAGTAGCTTTAGAATATTAATAGTTTTCCTATTCTTCAATTATTTTATCCTTAGCTTCTTGTATTATTATTGGCAGCCCGCTTAATTTTTCTTGGGTGTGGCTTTTACGGTTTTAATATAGGCGAACAACATCGACAATTTCTATTTATTTTGCCTTCTTTATCCAATAATTTAACAGTTCTTTTATTTTTTCTACATTATGTTATATTCTCAACTTTTTATGCAGATTAAAGTTGTCATGGAGGTTTCCATACTTTTTTATTTTTCTACATTTTTCTGTACGCCATTTGCCTTTGGCTTTTATATATTTTTCCTTATCGCTTCATTTCACTGTATTGGCTTTCGTTTTTGATTTTACGATTTCGTCTTTACATCTTTGCAAAATTTCTTCTGCACTTCTAGATTTTTTTTTTTAAGTTTGATACAATGTAAATTTTTGCTATCTGCTGAATTATATATTTAAAATTCTTCCATCCGCGCTTTACTTCTGGTTTTTCGTCAATATACAATTACTTTAATTGGTTTTGCTAATGATTCAGAGGTCTTCTACTTTTTTTAACACTGTTTGGGTTTATTTGCACTTTTCTTGGTAGTAGATAGTCATACGGTACCAGGATATATTTTGACAGATATCACTATATTCTTAAACACAGTCTTTTTTGCAAAAGACATTTTACCATGTATACCAACTGTTTTTTCGATCTCACTTGTCTTTTTAATGTCGTTGTATCAATCTTATACCATTTTATCATCATATTCAGTTCTTGGAATATATGTTTAGGTTAAAAGCTTTAGTTGTACTGTAACACCAAATTGTTTTTCTTTTATTATAAACTTTTGGTGTTATGTACTGTTATTTCTTGAATAATAAATATTACAGTATCTACAATACATTTTCCGGCATTTGGACATGTCATTTGACTTTCAAACTTACTATTAATATTTTGCAAGTTCATTAAAACACTTAATTTTCTTATATTTGTAATTGGTTAGCTGGGAGATTCTTTGCACCTCTGTTTCATAAAAAAGCGCTCGTACTTGGGGTTGCTTAATCTGTCAGCAATTACCATCATGATTTTTCTAAGGGAAAATAGTGTAGTGGTTACGCTTTGTCTACTACGCAGTTGTGTAAACACCTTTTATATAGTTTTCACTGCGCCGCTTAGTATCTAAATTGTAACCATACAGAACTCTTTGACCTCTGATTACAAGCAGAACTGAAAAGGAAATTACCATTTCAACCTTTAAGTTTGATGTTAGATCTCATAAAAGAAGAAATTTCACCAAAGCTATAATGTTCTTCTTACCAGATAAAGATGTAGAAAAAACAAGTATCGGTGTAAATGAGAGTTAGGATTGAGATATGAATATCTCGGTTGAACCATAAACATTTGATACTATGGCGATATTTCTACAAAAATGTATCTGCTCGCATTAAAATTGTGTTCTTTTTGTTGGTTACGCCCATGCATGTCATGCTGTACAGTGTGCAGTTGTAGAAATGTTCGCTACACCTAATTTGGATAGGTATTTGTAACGATCCACAGTTTTAGATAGTTCTTCTCCACTTTCGTGAGTCCGCCTCTTCTTAAAGCCGTTCTATGGTCAAACTGGTACTTCTAGAAAGAGTTACGGCGAAACTGGCTTGCTTCGTTTTTCTCCAAAACTAATATTTCAGATTTTTAGAAAGTGCCAGCGGAGCCAAAGTAGATCTTTGATTCGCTAATTTCTAAATTAGCTATTTACAGGTATCTATCAAGATAAAAGTCTCTATATGTCAAAACAACTGGACTATGACAGCACTAAGCAAAATGCTTCTTATTCTACAACCTTAAGACTAACCGTTGGGGCGAGTAATTTTTTTTCTCAAAAACTTCCATACTATACAATGAGCTATACCTCCAGTGTAATCTTAAATCAAACTTCCTTGCTACTAGCATATCTATTTTAAAGCTTAACTGGTTTTTAAGTGTTTTGGATCTTCCTAGTCTGTCATTTGAAGTTTACTATATGCCCCCGTGAAAAGTGCGCTACTTTTGGCTATTTTAGTCTTGCGAATTTATAATAATAACTATACGCCTAAAAGAGCGCAGCTTTGGAATTGCCTTTTAGATGTAAGTGGATCAGATATTCAAGTGTAGCCCAAATAGACTGAAAAACTATTTGACTAATGTTCAGCGGTCAGGTGTGCTTTTTGATTCGGTATCGTACACATCTTAATCCATTTGGTAAAATATTTTATAGCATTAAGAACATATTTAAAGCTACTATCATCGACTTTCAATGTTTTGTTTTTCAGAACTAAAAACTAATCTTCAATTCAATTGATATTCTTCAGACCTCTTTCAGGGAAAATCATCTTCCAATCTGCGATAACCCAATTATGCCCCGCTACTCTTGCTGCATGGTTGGCTGATTGAGTTTTTCCCTTGGACGGTTTTTTTTTTTGATGCTTGTAGTCCGAATGAAGAACCTATTTTTAGAGAAATTCATATGATAACCATCAATTATTAACCAGTATACTTCTTTGGAATTCCTTTTTACTGCGAGCGATGACTGTCCATTTTCTACAATGGGACGTTTTACTTTTCTGTACTAAAAGCTGTCCATTAAGTTCATAGGCTAAGTGACATCATCCTAAAACGGTTAAACCGATTGCAGTAGAAATTACGTGGCATAAAAAGATATGTCCAAGAGATTATTTCATCAAATGAAAAATATTCGAGTCCAAATGATCGGAATGACGTATAGGAGTGTCAAAGAGCCAAATGAAATTGTCCAAATGTGAAAGAAGAAAATGAACCACAGTCCACATTGAAACAAAAAACCACAATTCGCTAAGTATAAAAAATTTAACTTTTCTGAAAAGGGACGACAGGTGGACCATGTATAAAGTCACACTTCAATCATAAATGTTTCAAAAACTTTCAATTAAAAGATCTTCGCTACATTCGATAATAAATAAAGATTTGGAATTATTTGCCTAGAAAATTCAAATGCATCAGTCATCGAGTGGAAAGACCACAATATTTTGCTGACTAAAACCTTTGTGATATTGGATTAACCATGAGTAGTCAAGAAATTACTAAAAATGTCGAAATTTTCAAAGCAAGAGTCATAGAAATTGTAAATTGGATTTTAGAAAAAGGCAGAAAATCAATGATTACTTTTTAAGACGCTCGGAAGCCGTAACCAGAAGCAAGAGAAGGCACTATGGACATTACCATTATAATCAGGAGTAACATTAACATGGTCGTGGCAAGACGCTTCGACCTCTGGAATATTCATCCGCGTCTATCTTTAATTCTTGACCCATGCTAAGAGACTAAGTTCTTTTGCGTTTACTTTCACTCTTCTGAAATTTTCAAAATATTCTTTCGCATTTGCTCTTAGTTCTTCTTTCAATGTTCCAGAATATTCTTCTGCATCTGAATCAAATTAAATATTTATTATTATTCATGGATTTTGTCTATGATTTTCAATTTCTCATTTTTATTTGGTCAAAGTCGAAATGGTTGTATTAGAGAGGTTTTACTGTATATTTGTGACACTGAAAAACTTTACAAAAATGCCGTTTATCGTTAGATACACTTAATAGTAGTTGCCAAATAATTAAAAAATAATTATATTGTAAATGACTGTTCAGAATTTAGTTACCCGTTCTAAAGGGTGTTCAGTAAAGTGCGCCGAATTTTAATTTATTTTGATGCTGGCAAGCTTGTTCTTATCACTTTTGTTGTCTGTTATCACGCCGATTAATACAGCATTGGTTGTCTTTTCAGTACAGTAGTTTTTATCATGAAATAGTTTACAACAGAGCAACGTGTTTTTGTTGTTAAAACATTTTACGAAAACGATGAAAGTGCTACACAAACAGCGTGAAAAAAATCTACAGTTCGAAGACCAATGAAGAGGACTGATTCAGCGGAATCGGTCTCGTTGGACAGACCAACAAATCGCTGTTGTGTACGACAGTGTCACTGTGAGTCTTAAAAAATCGATTCTTCGACGTTCACACTAGTTAGACATTCCGACAACTTCCTTACATCCAATTTTGTATAAATATCTCCATATGCATGCGTATAAAATCCAAATGACGCAACAACTTAAACCTGCTAATCATGGAAAATGAAGGTGATTTACTAAATGGGTTATGGAGAGACTGGTAAGGGACGAAAATTTTGCAAAAATAATTTTTAGTGTCGAAGCCCACTTTCACTTGGATGGGTTTGACAACAAACAGAACTAGTGAATTTAGGGAAATGAAAATCCTTGAATAATCCAAGATCGTAAAGTTCATTTTCTAAAAACGACTGTGTGGCGTGGTTTTTGGGCAGATCATGAGGGTACTGCAGTTACCATCAATAAAAAACATTATTGCAATATGACAAGCAATCGAGTGTGAAGATATAGAGATTGACGATCTTTGGTTTCAGCAGAATTAAGCGATTGCCTTATTCCATGAAAAATTCCAGCAACGAGTGATTTCTTTGCACGGTGACCAAAAATGGTTGGCAAAGTCCAGAGATCTTACACCCCGTGACTTCTTCTTATGGGGATTTGTGTAATCATAGCTGTATGTTAACAAACCACCCATAATTCTGGACATGAAGGCGGAAACCATGTGAGAGAGTCATCAGTAATTTTGAGAGACGCATAAATACACGCAGATGCAATGCGGGTAGACCTATACCTGACATCACGTATCATACGTAAATTAAAGATTTTACTGGTTAAATATAAGCACTTTCATCAAAATTTGACTGATGTATTGAATTAAAAATTCAGTGTCCCTTATATGTTTTGAAGCAAACTTTAAATTATTTTCGAAGAATTCAATTTCATTTATCGACATCCGTCATATCAATTACAGTTCATGGTAGCAAGAACCCTTTAATCGCCCGTCAAGTAACGGGTCACTGAAGCAACAGTTACTGCCGAGGCCTTGTCTGCGCCCAGTCAGAGGGCCATTGTTGCAGCGCCGAATCCTTCCGTAATTAAAACGAATTGCCGCCCGCTATCGCCCGGTGGATAAGGGCGCCGATAAATTTATTTCGGTGCGCGCCATAATTCTCCGTTTATTTTAATCGGGCGCTGTCAACGCCACTTCCTAATGGCATGCGCGTTTTTAAGCCGCCGTTGCTTTATGATCGCCTTATGAAAATGGATGGCATTATCCGTTGTTTGTGTGGGCACAGCCGTAAATAACCGCAGCGGCCGCTCTCAGAGGCGAGCGTTCAAGTGAATTTAGAATAAACAAATAAATCTCAAATGCACGCACTGTGGCGAAGCAGCGCGCAATTGAAAAATTGAGCGCTTTATGAATGGAGGCGCAAGTTGAATGGCCACGCGCCTTTGTCGAGGCGGTTTTTGCATGCCATGCAAATAAGGCATGGTGTGGTACCTGTTGGAAGGTCATGGGATGCTTTCTTTTTAAAGTTTCAGATTCAGTAATGATTTTCCTATACCAAAATTGCAACAAATAAAAAACCAACGAAGGTATTCGATCTTATTACGATGCGATCAATCAACTAGGAGTTAATTGTTCACTATTGTATGAGAAATAAAGATGAAAACGATAAAGCAAAAGCTTGAAGTATTCTTCAAATACCTGAAAATTGTATTTAAAACCTTTTCTTGGAAAACTAACTACCAAGAAATGATTGATTTATTAAATAACAAAGTTACACTCAAGAAAATAAAACGAGTGATAATAAAAGAATCGACAATTTGTTGTTCTCACAAATTGTTTGAACTAATGATTAATTCATAGTAAGGTCGTTGGAGTATGATGTCACCTTCACTCATAAAAATACTAAAAAGATTTTCTCGAACCTAATATACTTATGCTTGATGCAAAACTTTATTTCCTTGTGGAAGAAAACGATCAACTGTGTCATTCCAAGAGAAACATTAGTCTTGAATATGTTGAGAGGCTATGAAACTACTTCTTTTAGCATTTTTAAATCGCCAGAAATGGTCGTCACTATTCAAAAATCTGTAATTTCTTTGAAACTATTTGTTTTAAATGGTATTATATTTCCTCGCACGTCTTTGGTGATTTTTCCTACTAGCAGCAAGAGGCCGGCGGGACGACAATTCTACCGAAAAGATAGTGGTTCACTTGGTTTCGATAGTACATCAAGGACATAATTGATCTGTAAATCAATAAACCAATTTTTATAAAAATATCTTTGGTTGAATTTAAGAATAAATATTTAAATTTCATGAAAGGATACTTCATAAGGGATTTTAAGAAATAGCTTCTCCGAAACCCCTATATCCATGAGAGAAACGGCATTGTTTATACCGACATGGACAAATCCAAACATAGTACCTAGCCGATAAAGTAAACATCTTGGGTTAAAACATTTTGAGACGATGTCAGCTTTAATATAAAATTATTAAAGAATTAGTAGATAGAAGCGGGCTACAAAACCAGTATTTGCCTTACTAAAAAAAATTTCATCGTTGACTCCAAGAAGAACCAAAAGTATTGCCATACAATTGAAATTGTTCCAATTTAATACAGTAATAACGTGACACCATATTTTGTAAAACATAGGTAGTAGAAAATGTTATAATAAAGCAAGTCGATACCCATAAAAAAACATTGTCAAAAAACGATAGTAAAGTTGTAATCATCAACTCCTAAGCCTGAAATTGTTGAATTATCCAAAATTATTCGACTGATATGGCATGTGTCGAGGTCAATAATCAAAACACGTTTTAGTCCTTATTGAGCAAAGTAGAACTTGGAAAAAATAAATAAGTAGAAAAAAGGAAAGCGGAAGATAAGTAAGTCTAATTTTTTCTCTCCAAGAGTAAATACCAAAATAAATGTCTAAAAACCAAAGAAAACATAAGAAAACAAAATTAAATAAAAGAAAGAGAAGCACTTGCAGTTTGTATTGGAGTCTTAGCAATTTAAAAAGAGCTAAAAATATGAAAACCACTGGTCATGAGTGAACAACAGCACAAGGGCGGTATAAGTGAAAAAATCAACAAGAAGAAACAGCATCTAGAAAAATAGAAACTTTTCTAAAGAAAATAGAAAACGAGAAAAATAAAATAAAAGCAGAACTTAAGAATTTAAAAAGAATAAAAGCTAAAAGAAGTGAAATTGAAGAAGGAGTAAAAGAACCGGTACGAAGAATTGAAGAGTTACCAAACTTGGCAATCAACAAAAGGAAATAAATCAACTAAATGTAATAATAAAAGAACTGGATATAGACAAGAAATGATTGTAAGATAAGTTAAGACTGCAACCGAAAATACAAACTGAGTTTACGGTAAGGAAAAATTCGCAAAAACAACCAATAATAGTGAAAATTAAAAGCTAGGAGAATAAAAAGAAGATAATGGAGGCAAAGAACAAACTAAAAGAAACAAGAACAAGCGTAGATAATGATGTGATATGAAAATAATTGGAAATACAAAGAGTAATAAAGAAAATTGCAGAAAAAAAAGAAAAAGGAAGAGACACGCGTCCGAAATGGATATAAAAACTACCAATAATTGATCATTCCTACATTAAAATGGCAATTAAAAAAACGACATTAAAATAAAAAGACAAAAAAATTGATGGTAAAAACATAAAATGACGCAGGTTTAAACTATGAAGATAAATTAAGACAATAGAAAAAATACTACAATTCATGCCGAATTAACTTTCTAGCAATACAAAAAACATTTAAAATAAAAGTTAGAAACTAAATTAAATAAACTCCGCCTGCAGTAACTGCTAGGTGAATTGAGTAGCCCAGTAAGTACTGTTGCCGGTCCCAAGCCCGGATAAAGGAGGAGGGTTGGGCGTAGGGTTAACACCCCTATCCTGTAAAAAAAGCAATGTTGTGAAGACCCATATTGAGCCTCGGAACTACGGACGGATGTCAAGAAGACGAAAACGGCGAGAAAAGGACATGATTATCGGAACATGGAACGTAAGAACGTTATATCAAATAGGCGCTCTTGAAACGACAATGAAAGAAATAATCAAATATCAAATGGACATAACAGCCCTACAAGAAATAAGGTGGTTGGGGTGTGGAAGTTTGACTAAATCAGGACACCAAATATATTACAGCGGGGCAGAGGATACACATGAATTAGGAACAGGATTTATAGTAGGGCCACGAGTCAAAAACAAAATACTACAGTTCACACCAGTCAATGAAAGAATATCATACATACGAATTAAAATGAAATTTAACAACATATCTATGTTCTCGGTACACGCGCCAACAGAAGAGAAAGAAGATAACACAAAGGAGCAATTCTATGCGACACTAGATAGAGAAATGCAGAAAACACCCAACAATGATATACATATAGTTATTGGAGATCTAAATGCCAAAGTTGGCAAGGAAGAAGTATATTTCCCCACCATAGGCAAACATAGCCTACACGAGGAATCAAATAACAATGGGGAAAGACTTATAGAGTTCGCGACGGCCAAGGGATTGACAATTAAAAGTACAACCTTCCCACATAAACGGATACATAAGGGCACGTGGATATCACCAGACGGAAGAACAGTCAACCAAATTGATCATGTCTTAATATCAAACAGGCATCAATCCAGCTGTATAGACATAAGAACAATGAGAGGAGCGATGAGTGAATCTGATCACATGCTAGTTAAGACAGTGTTCAGGGGCAAAATAGATAACGCTCGAGCTATACCCACGCAGAGGAATAAGAAATACAATGTACATAAAATAAAGGATGAAAGCTACAGAACGAAATACCAACAGAAAATGGAGGAGAGCATTAAAGAAAAACGAAACCAAGTAAGCGTGGAACCGATAGAGTCAGTAGAAGAAAAATGGAAGCAAATAGAAAATATTATTGTCGCTACGGCGGAAGAGAACATAGGATACATACAAAAGAAACCAAGAACAACATGGTGGGACACAGAATGTGAAAAGGCAATAGATAAAAGAAATGAAGCAAAAAGAAACTGCTACAGAGGCCCACCAGGCGGAAAACCGAAGAATACGGAAAGCTAAGAGGAGAAGTAAAGAAACTGATGAGAAGAAAGAAAAGAGATTTCCTCGATAAACAAATAGATGAAATAGAACAGGCAAGAGAAGCAAAAGAGGTTAAAAGAATGTACAATATCATCAGAAACACCAAACAAGATTTCCACCCCAGACCCTCAATGTGCAAAACAAAGAAGGAAAATATATAACACAAGAAAATGAAGTAATAGAACAATGGAGACAACACTTCGCAGAGCTGTTAACACAAGAGGAACGAAACGATAGAATACCAAAGATAACAAGAGATACCGTACAACCGGAAATTAAAGAGCCCACAATAGAAGAAGTAGCGGCCGCCATACAAAGAATGAAAATGACAAAGCACCGGGAATCGATAGCATACCAATCGAGTTAATAAAGTACGGGGGAGACGCACTAATCAAAGAAATTCAAGAGCTAATCAACCTCATATGGAATAAAGAAGAAATGCCAGAAAAATGGAACACAGCAATTATCTGTCCGATATACAAGAAGGGAGATAAACACAAGTGTAATAACTACCGAGGTATATCCTTACTGTGTGTTACATACAAAATTTTCACAAATATATTACAACAAAAATAATGGTATGTGGAAATGACATAATTGGAGAATACCAAGCCGGCTTCCGACAGGGCAGATCTACAGTGGACCAAATTTTCACAACAAGACAAATACTGGAAAAAGCATGGGAGTATAACATACCAATATTTCAACTATTCATTGACTTTCAGGAGACATATGATAGCATAGATCGAAACAGCTTGTACAACATCATGGAAGAATTAGGCATCCCGAATAAATTAATTAGATTAACAAGAATGACAATGGAAAACTCTAGAGCTGCGGTAAGGATACAGAATAGAATCTCCCGATGTTTACAACATCTAAAGGGGTAAGACAAGGAGATGGACTTGCACCAAAACTGTTTAACCTAGTACTGGAAAAAGTAATTAGAGAAGCTACAGGCAACACTGGCAGCACCATCATTAACAAGTCACACCAAGTGATCGGATATGCGGACGATATCAACCTGGTAGCAAGATCGGAAAGAGAAGTCAAGGACATATACAGAAATATAGAAACACAAGCACAAAAGGTGGGACTGAAGATCAACGAACAGAAGACAAAAATGCTAGCAGTAAAACCCCAAGAAGATTAGGTCAAAACTATACAATAGAGGACAAAAATTTTGAAGTGGTACAGCAGTTCAAATACCTGGGAACCCAAATAAATAGTGAAAACAAGATAACACAAGAAATTCAACTACGCGTAACAGCAGGGAATAGAACATATTTCTCATTAACATCAATCTTTAAAGCATCATACATAACAAGAGCAACAAAATTAAAGATTTATAAAAGTATGATCAGACCGGTAGTCACATATGGATGTCAGTCATGGACAATGACCAAAGAAGCAGAAGAAACACTATTGCGTTTTGAAAGGCGAATATTAAGAAGAATTTTCGGCCCAGTACAAGAAGATGGCATATGGAGAATAAGGTACAATTTTGAACTGAGACAACTACATAAGGAGGCAAATATAGTAGAATTTGCAAAACTACTAAGACTGAAATGGGCAGGACATGTAGAACGAATGGAAGCACAAAGAATACCAAAGAGAATATTCCAAGGGCGAATTGAAGGCAGAAGAGGTAGGGGCCGTCCAAGACAAAGATGGTCCGATAACATAGAAGAGGATGCACAGCAAATACTTGACATCCAAAACTGGAGGATTAGTGCACAAAACAGGGAAGATTGGAGGCAAAAAATACGGGAGGCCCAGGTCCAGATGGGACTGTAGCGCCATGAAGAGAGAGACTAAATTAAATAATTATATTTTCCTGAATGGGAGAGCGTAATAAATACTAACGCCTTCATAGAAGAAAGAGAAGAGGATGAAAAAGACAAATTTGATAAAGTTGTAGAGAAAGTTTATGACAAAGACACTGGAGATAAATAGCGAAAGAAAAAGGAGAGATCGGGGAGAGGAGGAGCCTATTTTCAATCAAATAGTTTTATACTTTTATTGTTGCTTCTTACAAAGACGCCTAAACCTAATGGAAAAAAAAGATTGCACGATACGTTTATTATAGTATTCCAAAATCTGGAAGCTGTAACAAAAAAAATAGAACTTCAGATTAATTGGCAAAGGCTAAATATATAATTTTTAATTTCGATTAAAAAACGTTATTGTTTTTCTTATCCCTCCTATTCTTCTTTTTCCCTTATTTGTTATGACTTTACAGAATGTCGGATATGCGATATTTAATTGTTTAATTTGCCTCTGATTTATGAACCCATTTCTTTCACTCTAATCTGTTAGTACCCGTTCCTTCATTTGGCAATTTTCCTCTTTTCTTTCCTATTTCCGCTCTTCTTTCTGCCCGTATTTTCCTTGGCCTACCTCGTTTTATTTTCTTGCCTATACCTTGTTCCATTCTTTTTTAATAATTGCATTCTCCTTCGTTTTAATTATATATCCTAACAATTTATGATTTCAATTTTCTCTATTACTGATTCTTGTTCTATTATATTTCTAACTTCCTTGTGTGCTACTGTTTTATTACACATTTTTCTTAAACATTTCAGTTCTATAGCATTTATTTTATTTTCTTATGTTTTTTGGATTCAGTTCCTTATGTAATTGTGAAGAACCAAAATTCTTAAAGAAACGGGGAGAATTTTACCGCAATTGAAAAAGGTAAAAACAAGAATATTGTCGGGCTCCATCTGTATGACCTATTTACAACCGTGAACTCGGAGTGTAATTTATAGAGTGACCCTTGCTTAAAATCAATCTTAAAGCTCTTCCCCAACCAAAGCGATCTAATTAGAGCACAGATTTTAATAGAGTAACACACATCAGAGAGCAATCGGGTGGACAGAAAGCACATGCTGGGTTAATTGCCCGATTCTTGTGGAAATAGACAAACGATGGCTATTTGATGTTTAAAAATATTTGTATTTTAATTACAAATATTTTTACTCTTTTTTTTATAGTCACTGAATGTAAAAACTAAGATAGGCTTTTAGAAGCTAATTATTTTAGATAACTATAAAAATAATAAAGTAAATACGATGCTGCTATAAGAAGACATTTTTTCTCAAACTGAGAAGTATCTATAATGATTTTGATAAAGGTTGTAATACCTATTTTCCGCTTTAATATGTGCTCACGTTGGAGATCATCTTGATCTATGCATGATTGTTCGTCAATAGATTGTCCGTTATTCAGGATAAGCCCCTCTTGAAATTTATAAAAAAAGACATCTAAACTCTAAAAAAACATCTAATGAAAGTCATAATTATATAACTATTGGTCTCCGAGAGAGTCATGCGTTGCATGATAAATCGATAGAAAACTGTATGATTAAGTGATGAGCAAAAATAACCACTTCTAGCGATTTAATTATATAAGTCCACCAGATTCGCTTAAATACGGAAATGACCCCTGGAGGAGTTAGGATCTTGAGTAGCAAATATGAGGAATCGTCGGGTGGGCACCTGCAACAGATAATTTCTTCTCACCAATCACTACTTTCAGGAAAGTCAGTAGTACTACAAACTTTCCTGCTAAATAATTATTGTATGAAGGAGTAAAAAAGTTTTATCTACTACGTGTCACGAATTATCACAATTATCTTAGGGGACGAAATCGTCTAAGAGCATCACCAGTATGAGAGACTTGAGCTTCAATTTTTCGTTGTATTAACTGCTTAGACAAAGATCATTTAATACTTAAGAAAGTTTATGTAACCCATCTTTTTGGCCAAAAACTAATAGAGGCACTAATCACTTTACCATCAACCCCGCTCGCATTGGAAAACAAAGAGACCTTCTGCTTCCAAAGTTAATAAAATAAATTCAAAATACGTATCAGGCGTGGACAATCCGCCCAAAGGTAATAAACAAACAATATACAAAAAACAAGCTTCCTGGAGTGAACTTTACAGAAGCTTTACCTACTGCCTAGGCCACGTGTGGCCCAAAAAACCATATGAAAGACGATTCGAAACTTCTTATAGCTGATGGTTTATCAACATATCACAGCCTTCCGCTTTGTGTATGCAATGCAGTTGTATAAAAAAAACATGCAGTTTTCATTCAAATTGCAGGATACTCTGCACATGCACTAGTTTATTCTTCGCTAGAGGTCGAACCAGACCATACTATTTCGCAGTCTAATTTGTTTATTTAGAAACACACATTTTACATATAATTTTTTTGCTAATATTAGCAACACTTTTCTAGTACTAAGTAGCAACACGGATATATTCAACCACCGTACTACTGCCCTCAGATCAAGTTGCATCTTTTCCATAGAATTACCGATCTATTAGCATTCTGCTTATAATACAGAGATAATATAAAGATTCTGTGCAAGACCGTTGGAAAGTCCAACATTATATAATAAAGCAGCTTCAACTAGTTTGTAAATATTTGAAATATTAAGAAGCAGTAGCCCTGGGTTGATAACATCCTTAAAGGAAGAAAGAAGGTAGACCAGATCCGAGAAGAGGATACCCACAATGTTTTCTAGTCTTTTTTACTATCTTTCTGAGTAACATGTCAATACTGGCGATTAGAAGCAGAAAGAGAGTCACACTCTGGTCGTTAATATGTTGCAAAAAGTCATAGATCAAATTGCAGAGTACTAATTAAATAATCTGAGTAGTAACAAGGAATAATTGTTAAGAAGACAAGGATGCGCCGATTTTTAACCGACTACTACCGAAGATGGTAGAATCTCAATCCTTTCTCAGTTTTACATTAAAATAGGTGCTGCTCCAAAGGCTTTAACCTACTATACTAGCACCAGCACTATATAGAATTCAACATTACGAATGTGGTATTCTCAACCACAGATTAATTAAGATTCACAAAGAAATCAGATAGCCAAAACTGAATGTTTGAAGGAAACTTCGTAACACATGTAAGTTATTGCAACATTTGTACACCTCTGTATTACTAAGGCGCTAACAGATGTAAGATCTTTTCGTTATGTAGCGCTACCAACGCTGCAATCCTTATTTAGCCTTACTCCCGTAACTGAATACCTCACCTTCAGCCAAGAACAGTGAAAAATGAATTAATTGGCAGAAAACCTACATACCGCCCATCCGAAAGATGCCTACCACGTACTTCAGGCAACCGGAGAGAAAATGTGTTACATTGCGCACCAGCCGGCACGTCTGCAGAAACGTTTATGCAATCGTAGCAATCTGTTATTGAAAACCAGGGATTTTACGATTATTTTATTAACGCGCCATTTATGGGAAATGTTAATAATCGCGCTTGTTTAATTGTTCGAAAGCAGCAGCTGCCGAGCTGTTTATGACCCAATGTATTATGTCACATGCTCGCGCAAATGCATAAAGCAACGTTTTTTTGCAAATTATCCATTATGCACGCTCAACTAGCCATATCTAACGAGGATTTAATAACGACATAAATAACTTTAAATTGAACGACGATTACAATCATCATAAAATTGCGTTTTTAAGGTGATGCCTAACAATATTCCTATATTGTCATACAATTATTTTGATATTCGTATGGATACTAAAATAAACTATAAATAGTATAAAAGCGTCGCAATTTATGCTTTTTTTTATTAATATTCTAAAAATATCTTAATAGTGGCGATCAAAGTCGCTATCGCTGTCTAAAATTTACGTCTTCTATAATCAAGTGGTTTCAACACGTTTATGGTGTTATTTAAGATTTTTTTTTCCTCTCAAATGATGATGCTTTGATTTTGAAATAGGATTTGTCGAGTTCCAAAAATAACACGAAACTTGTAGCCTTGCCGTTTATTGCGTACAACATCTAAAGATAGAAGTGCGTGGATGACTGGTCTCGAGTCTCCTCTTTATATTTGTGTGTCGAAAATCTATTGTTTGATTTTATACGATTGAAAAGAGTGCGAAAAGCTGTTGGTTGAACGGGGTGGGAGTTGAAGGAGAAGGAACATTAATTTGGGGGAACAAATTGTACTCTAAAGACAAAATTGTGCAAGTGAAGGATTCAGCTTTAAGTAAAGAAAGCTAAGAAACTATTATACATAAACAACACAAAGAGTAAAGTACAAAAAAGATAGAGAAAATAAAAAAAAATTAATTAAAAGGATCATTTCCATCGCAGTTCAAGAAAAACGCGTTAAGGCATTAAATTTTAATACAAATACCAGATAAAGAAATAACCGACATAACGTTAGTCAGAAGAAAAAGAGATCTTCAGAAAGAAATAAAGTAACCATGGCAATAGAAAGATTAAGTTGATAAACGTATATCAATGACATATCGCTTATAGACAATTTACAAATGAAAAGTATGGTAGTCACCCTACCCAAACCTGATGCTACTTAGACGGCTACCTATCTAGTGAAAAGGTAAAGAAGAAAAGCAAATCTAATTCTGCTTGCCCATTCATTCCTTGATTACATCGAGTGTTTGTGCACAAGTTCATGCATTTTCAGTCAGTCTTAATATGACAGTTTAATTAATAATAATTAGGAAGAACCTAAACGACCTTTTAATTTGCTCCCCATCATTCAAATAGTAATTTATCACATCACATGGTACATTCTTAGTTCATATACTATTTAATTTCATTACTTTGACGTAAATTTTGAGGTTTATTGAATCATGTTATTGTGCCCGTCCAAAATGGCGGCAACATGCAAAAGTAAGAAGTAGGAGGATTTAGACCAGATAACCCTAACTAAAGAGAACCTGTTATGGAACTCCTCAAATCCACACAACTCCTACTAGATTATAAAAATAATTAATCGTCGTGATTCGATAAGTGGAGAATCCGTAGACCACTGGTATGTCACGTTAAGAACCCTTGGCGATAGTTGTGATTATTAATTAATGTAAAAATTAATGCTTAATCGTCTGCAAAGACTGCAATAAAGAGTTTGAATTGGCAAATCATCTATAAAATATCTACATTCGTGACTGCTTAAAAAAATGAAGAAGCGATCGCTCTCAGGTTAACATTCACCCTTGAGCAAGTTTTGCAGGTCTGCTATAATGCAGAAAATTCAAATTTAACTGCAGCTTATCTTGGTTGCCCCTTAACTTCACCCACCGTGGAAGCCAAAGTCGACCTATAAGAAGTAACACAATCCCCACTGTATCCCTCCCTACTTCTTATGCAAAAAAGGGGGAAAGAAAGACAACCGCAGAATGTGCTCCTCTTGGTATAAAGAGTGTTACACGTATTAGAAGAAAGGCCATTTCAGTTTATTGAGTATGTCAGAAATCTTCTTCCCCACCGTCACACAAAATCTGGAAAGCCGCAAGCTCAATGTGCTACTAATACTAACAGTATTGTTTCCAGAAATTTGCAGCTCCAACTACTAACAGCTACTATAGCCGAAAAGCCACAACTAACAAATTGGCTATCTGGTACAGATACCAAAGCAGATACGAAAACATTCAATGGCCTCAAAAAGCTGCGATCTTATGCCACCATCACAATGACACCCCCACACTATAGTTGCAAAAGCTGCGAATTAAGAAAGCTTAAGATTGATAGATCATATACAAGTCACCCTTCAATTAAATAGCTTCACCTATATTACAACCATTAGATTGTTCAAGAATGTCAACCCAATGGGGATGTCATCGATCCTAACTGGACAAAAGTTCAAATTAAGTAAACCCACAACTCTTTTCAGAGTAATATATAATTATATCCAGATATAAACCAAAAATTAAGTAAGCACCACCCTCCTTAGAATATTGTAATGAAATAAATGATTCCATCCTACAATAATAAAATCCTGCCTCCATTAAAGGTTCTTCAATAAAAGTTAAACTTATTCTCGGAGCCATCCCATACAAACTATAAGGCGTGTACCGTTCCATTTCACTTGCATGGCAAGGTAAAGTCACAATTAGACAGCATGGCAAACAAGCAAATCTCATGGTTGTCGTCCTTAAGAAAGAATTAAACCTGTATAACAGTGAATGTAACGAGACGCGCCAAATGTATGGTATCAAAGGATGTTATAGCTGGCGTCCCACTCGGTCAAAAATACTTCACAACTGGGGACGCTCACGATAGATATTAGAAGAGAGAAAGGGAAAACTCACCATTACCTGCTAGGATAGGCCATCGTTGCAACGCAGTAAGGTTAGTTTCAGTCAGTTATTGTGAAGAGGTCACGAAAGAAATTGGAAACTTAGAAAACATTGTAAAAGACATCTTATACGTAATAGGACTTAACTACCCACACCAAAAACTCCGACAAGTGCCAGGAAAGAAACATAATCCTGAATAAGAAGAAGTACATTTAAAAGTTATTTCGTCACGTGAAGTAGACTGGTACAACTAATGCATTAAGCCCCTTATTTTGGCTCTCAAGAATTTTATGGTGTCCTTTTACAAGACTAACGTTCTCTTCTTCCTCGGTCTAGCCCAATAGTTTGAAGCACTTTCTCATTGCATCACAAAATTAGTGCAACCAATTCCTGCCTTCTTTTTAGTGAAAACCCTTCATCAAAAATTTAGAATATGTGATCTAGAAACTCGTGAGTTGCAAGTGTTCACCCACTTTCGTCTTAGACAACTACTCCGTTTGGAGACCGATGCGCTTTAGGGTAAAAGTTTAGGCTATACACTATGCTAACAAGATTCCAAGAGAATGTGGCAGATATTTCGAGTTACCTTACGGTTTGTCACTTTGAAAGGTCACCAAATAGTGTATTTCTTCTCATAGAAAATTCCTCATAGCCATCTTTAATTTAAAGACCCTCAACAAAATTGACGTCTACCTACAGCGTTTCGCCTACGTGTTATTTAGAAAGCTGGAACCAAGCACACAGTGATGAACAAGTTTTCCAGGAACCACACCTCCGATTCCAGTGAAGAAGATACGATGCTTGCTCTAATTCTCTTCAAGTTGCTGTGCTTCATAACATAACCAATGGTATCAAGCTATTGCGACCTCCTCTTTAAAGTAATATAAGAAACATCCAAAATATGCAGTAAATCTCAATGTCTTTCCTATCACACTCAATAAGACTTCCCTTTCAAAATTCCTTGGAACACAAATACTGATCCGAGCAAGTCTCCCTCTAACCATATTCCAAACTCTCTATAGTGCACACCAAAGTCAAGGGCGTAAATTATGGTACCCTCTAACACAATGAAATAAATGGTTTTTGTTTTTTAACATACATTAACATTGTATTGATTTAGTCATATTTAGTTTAAAAATAGAAACAATGACTATATAATAAACCTTAAGAACCCTATAGATTGTAAAGCAAGCCCAATTAATCCCATATACAATTAAGTCGATATCATAGATGAATTTTTGCTGTCATTTTCAGTAGGTAAAAGCACATTGAACAAGAGTCTCACATGAATTATTCATTATGTTGTAAGAGTAATTATTTTAATCTTGAAAGGTTCAGATGAATGATAAAAGAAAACCAATAGGCGTTTTATAAAATTAAGACCCAAAGAGACCTATAGAAGAACCATGTTAATACCACATATATGACAATATAAGTCGAATAATCATAATCACAGAATTTTTGCTGGTACACTTTATCACGGTAGGTAAAATGAGCGACCATTTAGACAAAGAGTCTGCACATCGGAATACTTTTCAGTTCATTGTTGCTAAGCAGATAATTATTCTTAATACTTGGAAGCAAGGTTCAATCAATGATCTCAAAAGAATAACCGAAAGGCGTTTTCATCAGAAATTTAGAGGTGAGTCTAAGGACTACAGAAGAAACCATCTGTTAAGTCAACCACATAAATGAGAAGAAGTTTTATGGAAATTGTGATAAGAGAGGTTTATGATAATGCTGACAGCTTTTGTATTAACTTGAAGAGATTTACCGCCATCGGGTCCATAGCTGCAATTGATGGATAAAACCTTTTTGCAATGTTAAGGCATTCAAAAATTATGTCGAGCTTTCTAGTAAAATTTTTATAAATAGTTTGGACTTCGAAAAAAATAAGAGGAAAAAACTTATGAAAAAACATTACATAGAGAGGGAATTTTTGAAATTATCTTAATTCACCCTTTAAAGAGGGAAATGAGAGTGCAATATTCCAATTAAGCAACATTAAGCATGTGCCACATCATTCGAAAAAAAAAATTTAACGCAACTTTTCATTAGATAACAAAAGAAATAATATGTTTGTCTTTTTTTGTTCACTTTCTTAGAGGGTAAAGTGGGTGTTACTCAAAAACATGAAGCATGTAGCACATAATTGTATATTAATAAAACGCACCGATTGTTAGAGTGGTTAAGATAAACTCCCTTAAGTGTGTAACAAATGAAAACCCCGTATGCGAGCTATCTATCATTGGATTCAAAATTATTAATAATTATTATTTTCGAAGAGAGAGGGGGGCAGGTTTGGATAAGATACAAATACATAAAGTAAAGACATCCTCATTTTCTCTCCCTCTCTCTCATCGGCTGCCAGGTGAGAGTGTAGCACGCAAACTAGCCGAATATTTTCGAGACAAATTATGTATATATTTTAATTTTTAATCCATTTAAAAATGTTGGTAAACTCACTTTGTTAACTCTACAGACGGCAGGGTAAATTGATTAAACTCAAATTAATCTTAAATTTGAAAATCAAAGAGTACTTACATAGAAGTACAGGTAGACCAGCGTCTGCTTCTTGGGGGCGCACTTGGTACCGTGCTGGGGGCAGCAGCCCGTGTCCTCGGCGCAGCGGTGCAGCACGGTGCAGTGGGGCATGTAGGACTTGCCAGGGTCAGGGTGCTCGTTCTGAATGGAAAGCACCCTGGGCGAGGGCTCGCGGCAGCGGCTCTCCTTGTTCATTCGCAAAGCGTGCTGAATGGCCGCATTTATCTCCGAGTCTGCAACGAAACCGAAATAGCAGTTGATGCTTCACTAGAGTTAGAGTGTAGACCAAACTAATTAGCCGCAAAAACTAGGATCAAAGGAGGCCAGTCGGAAAAGTGCTGGTACTAAATTAGAAGTTTTCAAACCGCAAATAATTTTATAAAGATGCAATATAATGCAGGTAAACATGCTGGGTTCGAGAATGTGCATTGGATGCCTTAGTTACGTTATGAAGCTTTAAAAACAAAAAAGATCCGTAACTTTCAGGATGTTCCAAATTTCTTATCCAGTTATGGAATCTTGTAAACTCTTTTCCAATATTAAAATTATCTTTGTGTTACGTGCTATTTATTTGTGCGAACTTCGAGCAAAAGTTTTTGATTAAACCCGGTATCAACGGTATTGCGTTATACAAGGTGCAGCCAAACGTTTTTCAATGTTATTAAAAGCAATAAAGTACACAAAAACCCAATTTTTAGTTTTTATATTAATCTTAGATATTTGACTTAAACTTTTTTTGTTTTGCATAATTTATATAAGTATATTATGTATAGTAATTAATTTAAAAAATAGCGGCTTAAATTTAATGAAAACAAGTTTTAAATGCTATATCTGTGTATATTAGAAATACATTTTTCTGAAAACACTTTTGAAATGGCTAAACATTGATACAAGATGATAGATATAGATCAATAGCATGCTTAAATTTATTTAAACTACTTAGTTACTTTACTTACAGAACATTGAATTACACTAGAAACTACTAACATAAAATCACATTTTACAATGTCGCACTAGAACAGTTCACTTCGTTTCCGGTAGTTTAAGTTTTCCGAGCTTGGTGAAAGAACTGGAATAATCTGGTACAAACTTGAAAGTTTGGGTATTATCCTAGTACCCGCACGTGTACAAGCACCGCGATTTCCAACGACAGCTGCTCGTATTGAAGACTTTATGTTCGCCGCTCAACCGTGATGGTTCAGCGATGACCCCGATAACAGCCGCAAACGTCATACGATGCTTTTGTGGCGGCATTCGGAAATTTGTTACAACACATACCCATATTTGTGTTAAAGTTTTTAGTAAATTTCGGAAATTAACGGAAATTCCAAGATCGGCTATTTTATGTTAACTCTGGTAATATCATGTCATAAATTGCTCAAAATGCTTTGGATTATTTATAAACTACGGTGATGTACTCGATTTCTCTTTATTAATAGATTGTAATTTGCAAAAAAATTATTGTTACTTTCAATGTAGCCCTCATATATTAAATTTTCAAAATTATATTTAAAATTCCTAATTCCTTTGAAGATCAAAGACTAGTTGCGCTATTGTTTTTCCAACTGATCAATGAGGTACAAGAAACTGAAAAGAAAATTGTTATGAGTCATAATTTACATTTTAGCGCATATTTATAAGTCAAATTGTGAATAGACATGGAAATTCCGATGATGGCTTCCTTATTATACACGAATTTATTCCTGTTATGTGTACTTTCTTGTTATTTATTGATGATTGCTTATCCGTGGAATAAATTACTACACTGCTGATTGTGTTTTTGTTCTTAACACAGACCGATGCTTCCATTACGTCACAGTAATGTTATCTAACGACACAACACGATAGCGAACCAAACAAGATAACTTCTTAAGCTTCTTCAATTCTTCAGCTATTACTTCGCTGTCTGTTCAATAAGCAGCACTAGTCCAAGGTTTAATAAGCCTTTACTCTACCATAGCTTTGTCGATCCTATCTAGTCTTCCACAAAAGTTTTTCTACACAATTTTTAGAAATCAAATGATTAGCTATTTTTTACGCTCTATAATAAATAAAAATTAAACATTCACAGAAAATGAATACTTAGTCACCCCTCTTGGTAGCTTTAATACCATAAAAAAGCAAAGAAACAGAGAGTAATAAGACAGCAAAAACAATTACAACACTTATCAGAAATTAAACAAATAAGTAGTTATTTTTGTTATTATTATAGCAGTCCAGTACAATAAACTTGTAGATATTAAATAATTCATTCCAAGAAACAGAAAAGGAAAAGGATAATGTTATATTCTCTTAAGAGATCAGTTTTCTTTTAATTCTAAATAACGCTATTCTTATATTTTTGTACTTGTATCAAGATTTCCAGTGTATAATCATGATGTCTAATGACTAACATTGATCGAAGCATGTGACAAATAAAAACCAAGAAGTCGGTAGACTACAATCGTGGCAAAGTATCGAGTTAGAAACACTAATCTATTCTCAAACTGGTAAAACCAATGTGACACAATGAAAATTCTGTTAGAAAACAATCTATTCTAAACTTAAAAACTGGCTGAGTAGCAATTTGACAGAGTTTACCGACAAACTGTAGATCACTTCACAATGTGTTACAATCATAACGAAAATCACTAAAATGATGGTGTTTAAAGGGCATCCTGCTTTCATTTTTATAATCTAATAGAACAATGTCCTGTGATAGTACTAATAAATTATATTTCTGTAAAAAGGGGATAAAAATCATCGCTAGAATGTTAAGAGGTTGTTGTTATGACTTTCAACAACTCTTGGTCGATAATGAAAACTGAAGCACCAGTAAGATTCAGTACTAAAATTTACCGGACTACATTCTTTCGGATGAATGGCAGTCCCGATTTAAACCTACTGGACTACAGTAATAGTGCTTTAAGAGGTGATCCTTAAAGCAATTTGTCTTTTCCGACTAAGCTAATCATTTACATGATATTCGACCATGCAACCCAATCACAAATCTAAACAGTCAAATCCATTGGAGTACGGCACAAAGATCTAGATGCAGAAGCTTCAATAGTCCGGAATTAGGAATTGAAGTGAGAAGTAACCGTAACCGTTACGACATATAGATAAACAAAGGCACACAACAGAACGAGGATAATCTTCATTGGCTATGAAACCATCAATTTTACGCCATCTTAACAAAAGATGTTAAGAACTAAGATCTAGAAACCTCTAATAAGAGATGATAATTAAACATCAGCTTTCTTCTAGTTCTGTTTTAGTATATTTCCTCAGTTCTATACGTTTAATCGCCATAACCTTAAACAAAACCATTGGATGCACACTCCGTCGATTGTAGATCAAATTTGTCCCCTGAACATAATTAATTCCGTGACGATAGCTTTACTAAATCACGTATAGCTATACTAGTCAACAATAGTTTGCTTATGATATATAAGTAGATGTAGCATTTGTGGAGCAAAGTGTCTGGCTAGAGCTTACCACTTTTTCAAGATTTCCCGAATAAAACTCAATTATTTTTGTAGAATGTTCCTTACTATACAATTACGTCTGTATTATACCATTCACGAGTAGCATTATCTCGGAGTTTATCGGAAACGCAACAGCAATTCCAATGATGGCTTACTTACTTGTGGTTTGACCATGAACATTCCAGTTAAGTGTACTTTGCATATTTGTTATTCATTGATTATTTACCTATTAATGCAAATGAATTACTACTAAATCGTTAATGCTGTTTCCGCTCTCGACGCCGACCGTCACGTAGCAACAATGTTACTTAGAACATCTCACCATTGTAAATGCAGAATTTACTAAACAAACAGGATGACTAGATCTTAAAACTTCTTTAGTTCTTCAGCTACTACTTCGTTATTTGTTTGATCTGTAAACAGCACTAGTTTAAAATTTTACGACTCCTCACTCTACAATTTAGTGGTTAGATGTGTATTCTCCAGGTTAATCGTTTGTCAAGGTATAAGTCCGGGTATTTAGCATTGTCTGCTTGTGGTAGTTGTTCCGTGTTGAACGTAACTAGAAGGCGCAGTGTGAATGTTATATGCACCGGCTTGTCTTCATTGACCCCAATTCTTCAAGTTTTCATCCAGGTTTCTATTTTGTTTAGATTTATTTGAAGGGGTTTTGATGCAGTACACTGGTTATTGTAGGAGGCGAGCACAGCGGTGTCGTCCGCAAAGGTGGTTATCATGGTTAGTCTGGTAATTGTGTATATTAGATAGAGCATGGGGCCTAGCACATTGCCTTGCGAAACACCTGACTGGATGGGATACAGAGCTGATAATTCTTCTTGAATTTTGACTTAAAAGAATCTATTGTTTAGGTAAGACTTAAACATATTGAAGAAAATGAGTGGTACCATTTTTTTTAAATTTTTGGTAGTAGGTTTCCTTTTTTGGTGACAGATTTTAATCTTTGTAAGATAAGCTTCTCGAAAACTTTGGAAAGTATAGGAAAGAAGCTGGTAGGTCTACAAGATGACATGTCGTTGGGGTCTTTCCCTGACATTGAAAGCATATTTATTTGAGCAATTTTCCATTGATCCGCGACGATTTTCGGGTTAAAAAACATTAAGGCTTTAAGTCATTTTCAGATAGTTCCTTTAATATTTTAGCTGTTAAAAGATCATATTAGAAGACTTGTTTATTTTTAAAGTATTTATTATGGTTTTTATTTCCGCAAACCGGGGTGGCTTTGTCTCTTAGGTGGCGACTTTGTCCCACCTATCGGAAAAAGTTTCAACTCCAAAAATCTTGAAAGTTTCTATGCAAAATAAAGACGAATGTGTTTTTTCTATCTAATGAATTGTAGGTTGAATATATGGCAAGTTGGTATCTCTATTTTACTAATTAGGTTTGTTTACAGTTTTTCATGAATATCATCTGGCTGGAACTTTGTCCTAGAGAAGTTGGATAGAAAGAACTTAAAAAACTGGTAAGTGAAATTTGTATACCTTAAAGATCCACATTAACAACTGAGCATTGAATAAACAAATAAAAAATCACGATTTACGAGATATACATTTTTTCTTTGAAAGTGTCACAAATAACATCAAAATTGGATGACTTTGTCCCGAGGCAAAGTCACCTCGTGAACGTAATTTCATGGACTATTCACGAGTTTATTTCCTCTTACTTATGTTCCAAATTTGTTGTGAACATGCCACACAAATACGAAAGAGCAGTTGGTAGCATCTGAAAAGTATGGAATCCCTCTCAGCATACTGAAAAATAAACTGAAGAGTCGACGTAGCAGTACAGTTGGCGGGCAAAACATTTTCAACAGAGATGAAGAACAGTCATTCGTTGACCATTTGGTGAAAATGTTGGAATTTGGCTTTCCATCGGCGAAACAGACTTCAGAATGACCGTCAAGTATTAATGCAATCCAAGGTATCACAATTGCCAAATTCAAAGATAATCTACTAGGAGTTGTGTCAAAAGATTTCTGCGAGATCATACTGAAATGTCAGTTAAATTCGCACAAAACAACAACAGTAACTTCGTTCATCAAAAATATTCCCAATAAATCAATGAACTCTAGCTTTGTTGGACAAGCGTTTACAGAGTCACTCACTGTAAAGAGAAAAGAGAGTATTAGTAAAGAGCGACCAAAGCAAATAAGAAAGATCAATGTCACACTTGAACATTCATGTCGCCCAGAATAAAATGGCACTAGATTCTGATATTAGATCTGAATCATTCTCAAAATTTCAAGACTCTTATACCGACGTCCCAGAAGATGTGAAGGTTACATGTTCCGTTAATGATTACAGCTGTACAGGCTCTGTATTTTAAGTAATGAGAATATTTTTGCCCTGACGCGAATATACGCCAGAGGGCGCTGGAACCGGTTGGAGTCGGTAGAGGGAAGGGGGGTTAACCTTGAATACGCTCCAAGCGGCAGTCACCTGCTGGCTTCCGTTGAGGCAAGATCACGCGCAGCGCGGACGTCTGCAAAAAAGTGTGTGCAAGTTTAAAATGCAGCAAAGCATTGAACTGCGTTACGCAATCAATTTTGCAGCCTTGACAATCTGGAGATCAACGAACATGATCGTGTACGCTCAAGATTTTGCAAATTTCAGGACCGACGTTTAAGTATTCGTTTTATCGACGGAATAAGCTGGAGACAACGATAAACGTGGTTGCTGAACTCGGACCGACGTTTAAGTATTCGTTTCATCGAGGATAAGCTTGAGATCGAGGAAAATGGTTGTTCACAAAATCATCTCGAGGACTTGAGATCACGGAAAATTTGCTTGTCACGAAAGTTTTGACGAACGAGCAAATGCAAAACCGTGAGGCCGTTTCGAAAGATCTTTTGGAACGCATCGAAGAAAACCCTCAGACTTTTTCCTCTTTCCCAGAGTGAAAACCGCTCTCAAAGGACGCCACCACGGAACCTTGGACGCTGTCAAAGCGGCTTACACGCGTGCTCTGAAGGATGTTTCAGTTGCTAACTTTTAGGGAGCGTACCAAGCGTGAAAAACTCGCCCTGCAGAAGTGTGTTGACTACTAAAGTTTTGTAATGGTATCTGTAATAAATTTTGTTTTGTGTGTCTCATTACTTAAAATACAGACCCTGTATAATGATGCAAAGTATCCTAGTTTGATCAACGAAATCAATGATGAAAGCCCTATCGTTGACTGCATGGAGAGAGAAAACAAGCAGTGGAGATAATCAGAGAAAAAAGACACGATTCAGTACACCTGAGATTGTGTTTTGAAAAAAATTAAAGTTCCAAGACCTATTTTGTCCAATAGGAGCAGCTACTTCACAGTTCCACAATTGAATGAATATTTCATGGGAAAAGTTTAGTGTATTTTGTTATAAAAAGTTTATTCGTACCTATTACTAGGTACTACTTCAGTATGTTGTATCCTTTTCTTCTAAAATTTTCATTTGAATAAAGTATTCGAAATATTTTCTTTTGTTTTCTTACCTTATAATCGACACTAAACATTTTGTTTTATTTTGACTTTTTTCTCCGATTGCATAGGCTGACATTGCCTCATTCATTTTAGGCATTAAAACACGGCTTTTTCGAATGTGAGTCAAAGTCACCCCATTCCCAGTTAACACTTTTTATTATTTTTTTGCATGTTAAAAACATTTTAAAAAATGCGGACATGCATTTTGAACCTTTTAGAAAGTGTGATTAAACCTATATTAAATTTCTAGATGTCAATTTACGTATTTTTAAAAAGTGTTGAAAAGAAAAAAACAGAACAACTGAGACAAAGTAGGTTTACGGTTCATTAATTTTACTTTTTTTTGTTTTGCTGTGGGCTAATTTGGTTCACCAATAAATTGCTGAATTTATTCTTCTTCTTCGTCAGAGATGGTTGAGGGATAACACACTTGCCAGGTGATTGGCGAATGCATTGGCTTTTTCGATTAATTTCCTTGCCCAAGTAGCGTTTCGCTTATAAATTGGGAGAGTTGAGTTAGTTGAGGTAGGAGTTAGTTATGTTAAATAGTCTTGATTTCCCTGTTAAATCAAATTCTAATCTATCCTAGATGTGTTTGTCCGATCAACAGTGGTTTTTTCTTTTGTCCAAATCCACAGACTACATAATTATGAATCGTAAACTTGGATATTATTTTTGACCGATTCTGGAATTCTTAGCTCGTTTGGTGTTTTGTCTGACCGAAGTACCGACTTTGTCTCTCATTTGCTTTGTAATAAATTGTTTGGTGTTCGACAATAATTTTGAATTAACTTTTGTATAGTATTCATGATCATAAATGTTCCTCTTTGACCATTTTTCCACTGTACGCCTTGAATCTTTCTATTCTTTAGCGAACTTTCTTATTGGCCGTCCGACTTCTTAAAGTCTGAATTTGAATTCGCTTTACTTCTCTTTTAGACACCATTAATATACTTTAATTATTACTGACTTTAAACAAAATCAAAATTACAGCATGGATAAATTTGTTTAAACATGTGACTAGCGCAGTAGAGTTTGCGTGAGTTCTGCAAATACAATAGACATGGTGTAGTAAATTTCGAGGAACAATCCGAGAAGATTAATATTGCAAGTATCAATCACCTTCTGTGGGTTCAGTTTTTCTCTTTTAGTTTTGAACAAACGTTTTTTGTATACGTTTAGCACATTTTATTCGTAATAATTTATAGTAGTTTAAAGAGTTGAATACTATTAGAACAAAGAAAATCAATACAAATAAAGTAAATGTACTAATCTTTTAGTGCTCTTATCAAGGTTTTCAAAACAACAAGCCAAACAATAGACTGATGTCGTAAGTTTAGTCCCAATAGAAGACGATGGAGAGTGGAGAAAGTAAAAGACGGAAGGAACGTTTTTGGAGGCTAAAAAATCAAGATCCTCACTAGCTCCGTAGACACTTTTGGTGAGACTAATGATGATCATCGAAGACATCCTTAAGACTATTAATGACCTGTGTGCCAAATGGTGACTTAAGAATGAGAACTCACCGACAAAGTACAAATCATTTCAGATATTACAATCACAATGCCTTTTGAGCGTTATGCAAGCAATGAACGTAGATGAAAACCACCCAAAATAATTCATTAAACCTCATCCTTCAAAAGTCATCATACTGTGGTAGAGGTTTCCTATAGGGTACTATTAGTATTAGAGCCGGCTATTACATCTTTGAGCAAAATTTAACTGAAGTTTCAGTAAAATTCTATCTAGGAGCACCTTCACATAAATGTATTAAAGATTCACAGTTCAATATTGAGCTCAAAACTAGTTAAGCGAAGTTTTGTCAACACTTCTGGATTTATCTTTCTAAACTTGAAACCATCCACCTATTGACCTATAAATATCTCTCCTGAGTGGGGGAAAAACCGCCAATAGATAAACGGGAACATGCAAGGACATCCAAATTCTTGGACACGATCATTATTTGCCTGCAAAGCCGCCACTTAGAGGCAATTTAAATTTCAGCGAATCCAGTCGGGCAAAAACTTGTTTACAAGCATTCGTAGCATCCACGCGAGCATGCCGCGCATGCCACCGCGACTGCAACAATCGCGAATGGGCCCCGACACGCAATTTGGCGGAAACAAAGCCGCGGAATTCGGGCTTTTACTTAACCAGCACTGCATGCCCGGCCGGCTATGCCCGCTGTTTGCGATAATTGCAGCCTCTTTTCAGCAGCGAGATGGATGTTACGTCCTGGAGGGCGCATTGCTCAGCGGTCAATTCGCCCATACCAACTGGAACTGGGCGAGCTGCCCCGACAATTTCAGCTGAATTACTGCGCTTCTCAGGTGCAGGCCCACGCGGGAGCGGAAAATGCGGCGTCCATTAAGATATCTGTGCGCTGCCCGCGACGATGGTGGCTTCTGTCGGCTTAACGTCCTGGAATTAGCGTTTGATTAACGCGGCTGTAGCAGCCGCGGGGCCCTGTTATTACGACCACACTGTAGTTTGCAGGTACGTTGATTTATAATGGCTTATTCACGGCCGCGCAACAAATTTCAGATTTTAGGTAAGATTGCCAACTCCTCTTCTCTAATTTTAAACAGGTCGCGCGGCTTAAAATAGACTCTACGGCTATTTTTCACCACTTCTCTGTTAATAACACGCGTTGAAATTCATCGGGCGTTCTAGTTAATTAAGAGGTAAATAAACAGTAAGTTGGTGTTCAGTCTCATTCAGTCAATTAACTGAATCAATCTTGTAAGACTTGAAGTGCTAATTTTTATATTAGTACACTCATTAAACTCCGCTGATAAGGATCAAGATTGGGCTACTGTGGGTGTAGTTTAATCTGACTTATCGCCTGCCCCAAGCCAGGATAAAAGGTAGAGGGGGAAGAGTAATAACTCATTTAAAAGTATTATGTCTTTTCAATTGTGACATTTTGCAAGGCCTCCTTTTTCAGGAGTTTGATAATGAGTTCTTCCTTCCATGCATTTGGTATTTCTTCCTGCTCCCTTATATTATTCATTGTAGGGAGAAGCTTTGAGAAGCTCTGCTGGTACTTTCTCCGGTCTGCTGGCTTTACCCTCTTTGAGTTTCTGTACAGCAGCTTCTATAAGATAACCAATAAAGTTCTTGTCGTTTTTGCTTTGCCATTGGATGAAGGGAGAATAAATATGCAATTAGTGTATCATGTGGTTTAAAAACCGTCGGTCGAGAGTAGGAATATCAGTCGTTATAAAAGCAGGTCCACCGCGCATTTTCATTATTCGTAACTCGTACAGTAGCGAAGACAAATGGAAGTGTCCAAGGATCTCGATCAGTGTTTTTTGCTTTAGTACTTCAAAGTGGGCTTATCAGCAGCTGCATCAAGTCGCCGAATATGTCAACCATTTGGGGATAGTGCTGTGAATGAACGTACTTCAAGGCATTGATTTCAAAAATGCAGGTCGGAAGATTTGTCCCTCTGTGATGAACCTCGCAGTGGACGACCACAGGCTTTGGGTGACGAAACCCTGCAGGCGGTCGTTGAGGAGGACAGTAGTCTAATGTGTGTGAACTTGCAAAACATTTTAACGTTTCTGATGAAATAGTTATACTTCATCTGCACCGCTTAGGTAAGACATACAGGTTGAGCAAGTGGGTTCCGCACACGCGTTGGAAGTCCACAAGAGACAACGAGTGGCAGTCTGTATGTTGTTGCCTTCTCGCTACTGTACTGCATCCATATTCAATCGAGTGCTAACCAGTGACGAAAAGTGGGTCCTGTATGACACTCCCAAGCGTTCCAAACATTGGTTGTTACCCCAGGATATTGTCCCCCACAGCGCAATATTACTTGTGCACCCACGCAAGATTATGCTATGTGTCTGGTGGACAGCTCGTCAAGTGGTTCACTATGAGCTACTACCAACGAGCCAAACGGTCACTGCGGACCTGTAGCCGCAGCAATTGGAACGTGTGCATCAGGCATTGCAACAGAAGGACCAGCACTGGTAAATCGCAAAGGTGCACTCTTCTGTCATTTCAACGCCAGATCGCATGTCGCGCGGGTGGTCGGGGATACCATACAGCGACTTGGTTAAGAGATTTTTGTACTATCCTCTTTACTCGCCTGACCTTGCGCTATCCGATTACCACCTCTTCCACTCCCTGAAGAGTGATCTTTGTGGGAAATCCTTCACCAATGAAGCAAACTTGCGCCAAGCACCCACAGACTTCTTTGCGTCCAAAACCCCCCGAGTTTTACCGCAAGGGGATTGCACAGCTGAAGACACGTTGGCAGAAGATGCTGGATGCCGATGGCGATTACTTTGGAGACTAACAATAGGCTACACTTTCTGTAAATAATTTTCTTTTTGGACAATAAAAACATTAAGAACATTATTGGTTAGCTTATATTTTGCCAAAGTTGGGTGGTTCTAATTTTATCCTTATTTCTGGTTGCCTGGCTCCTTGTATGTTACTTTCTTCTGAAGTTGCTCTTAGAATATTAATTCTTCCTATTTTTTCAGTTGTTCGTTCTCTGATGCGATTATTCTACCCTAGTCGTCTTTGAGTGGTTTGTTCACGTTTGTAACTTCTCTTATATTTTTATTCCGTGCTGCTTCTTCGGCATTATGTGTTAGGTTGTCCACTCAATTCCTTCTATCACTTCTTGCCGCTACTTAATTTCTTTGTTGGTTTCATTGAGCTGTCGTGCTGTTTGTTGTCTTTGCTCCCTGATTCTGAAAGAGTTTAATTTGTTTTTAAGTTCCTTCCTTGTATCTACGAGTGTTCAGATTTCGTCTGATATCCAGGGTTTGCTGTTTTTCCCTTTTATTCCCAGTAACTGTTATCCAGTTTCGTATATTCTTGTGCTGGCCGTTTCCCATCGTGTTATTTATAAGTTTACTGTTTCGCTATCTGATGTGTTTTTAGTAAATGTCTCTGATTTATCGTTTAAATTCTCGGAGTACAAAAGAATTTTGCAGTTTTTCCAGATTAAGTTTCTGTTGGTTTAATGTAGATTGGTTTGCTTTGTGTGTCCATACTTTGATTTGGATGGTGCCTATGAGGAGGTGGTATTTCTTTATATTTAGTAACGAGTGGCGCCAACTTCTGCTTATCGTTATATGATAAATCTGGTCCTTTGTGTGTTGTCGGGGCAATCTTGGGGTTTAAATCGCCTAAGACTATAACTATGTCACCTTTGTGTTGTGCGTTGAGAGTTATATCCAACTCTTTCCTTTACTTCTAAGTCAGACGGCTCCGTGGAAGAGTAGCATTATATTAGTGTAATATTTTTTGGGGGCTACTCCAACAAACTCATTCTAGAAAATGACATATTATGCCTACACCGTTTAATTTGTTTTCTCCTTCAGGTGGGCCAGAATCTATAATCGTAATATTTTCATTACTTTTGTATTCGCCTTGACCGAACTATCGTATTTCGCTCAGTCCTAGCACTTGGATGTTGTATGATTCTATTTCCCTTGCAACTTGGACCAACCTTGGTGGTTCCAATAGCGTCCTGACATTCCACGTTCTAATTCATGTCCTGATTTGCACGCCAAAGATCGTCATCGTTCAATGTACACTCTTCAATAGTAAATAAATAAAACAAACACTCAATGTAATGGAAACGTTAATAAAAACGGGATATAACTTCAAGCTTAATAGGAAGAAGACCAAATTCATGATACACACAAAACCAAAACTGAAATAAGCATTGACAGGGAGAAATTAGGCGAGATACAGATAGGGAGCGAGATGAGAGAGAAAGAGAGAGCAGTTTTCAGTTTGCCCCAACATAATTTTGCCTACGCGAAATATATCAACGAAAACCAAGAATTGAATTCACGTGTGCAAAAAGCAGATGTTGTCGATATATCTAACTGAATGGACGAAAATAGAAAAGAGAAACAGACTGGAAGACAATTTTAGATAATTAAAAAACGAGAAAGAAGCTTAAAAAATCTTATAATGAGGAAGCATTCAAGGTACTGAAGAATAAAAAACTAAATTAGAGAGAGGCAAAATGTAAAAGACTGATGTATGTGTACTTGTACCGATTTGTGGTAATGTATACCAATTATAAAATCCAATCAAAAATCAATTGAAGGCAAACCGAGAAGAGGAGAATTTTGGCTGATATAGTATAGTGCAGCTACTACTATTGATGTAATCTCAACCTAGTTACACAGCGATAATACAAAAATAAATACCAAATAGAATCTGGAGTATAATTTGATGCAGCTGCGATTTCAGTGTAGGTATTGTCTGAAGTAAATAAATTTGTTATTTGGTTTTGTTTTGGCGCTATATTTTAATCAATGGATGTTTGTTCTGAAGATGAAGATTCTTGATACCTAAACTTATTTTAAGGAATATCTAATCATCTAACGTTTTAGACTTCATGTAATCGTTGCTGCCCCTGGTCGCAACTATTGCTAAAGAACTATAATTCGTTGAGAGTTCACCTATATGGTTTTGACTTTTAACGGGTTCTGTATAAAAATTTACTGGTTAGGACATTTGTAATTAGACAGCGCCAAAATAACATTGAAGTTTAGAAATTCTTAACCTTTGATCTTCACTTTAAAAAATACGCAACATTTTAGAACAACCTAAGAACAGTCGGTGTGATCTTCCATTTTGTTATTGCAATCTTGAACATTTCCCCCTTCTGAAGTCTGATTTGAAAGTAGCGACTAGTTATGGTCAGAAAATTGTATTGAGAGTATGATGGCAGATGCGTGATATATATCAAGATAGAACTGTGTGAATATCAAATAGCTGTTGCAACTAAATGCGATAGCATCTTAAACAACAAACTACACATAAGACATGGCATAGGTTTACAGTAGTTAGTCTTTATCTGAACAATTAAAGGGATATATTCCTGTAGCATCCTGTTTAAATGACTGACATCACCAAGAATCATCGCGCCAAGAAGCTCAGCATGTGAACAAGGATCGACTTGTTATAAAAGTATTGGAAGGTCTTGGAACATCCTCCTTCGTGGTAACAACTTGTTTACACTGTTGAATAAATCTTCAGAGACACTAGCTTTTCTCTTTATTGTAATCAACCTCGCTAACCACATTCAACGATTCTACATATTGGGGAAAAAGTGTAGGAGCTATTGGTAAAGGGATGTAATGAATTTTTATTTTGAGTTTGATAAAATGTTTGTACCGACTATATTGAAAGTACTTATAATACAAGTATTATCGTTCTACCGCCACCACACGTGAGATTTAAGCTTCTATATATGACGATAATACGCACATCATAATTGCGAACAAAAAGTGTTGGTGTTTGTTTAGAAGAGCAATACTAAACACGTACACATACAATTAAATATAATTTATTTGGAAAATCATTCAAAAATGCAAAAGTATAACATTTGTGCATACACATTTGTGCAACATTCAAAAACAAGAATGCAAGATAAAAAAAATTGTTAACCAAATTACAACAAACCTCAAAGAAAAGAAATATGCAGCAGTATTTCTTGTGGTGGCATAAATCTTTGATAAGTTTTGGTACTAGAGAAGTTTATAGAAAATCAAAAATGTACTACTTTCTCTATACTACTTATTTCTAAAATCCATACCTTCCTGAGAAGTACTACAAGTTAAATTTGATACAACCCTCTCTCGAGTCCCCATCAAGTGTCTTCATGTGTGCCCTAGGGAGGCATCCCAGGTCTCTTATTGTACCCCATCTACAGGAGTTTTCCAATAACAATTGCCACATATGCAGACGATACCGTTGTGGACACGTAAACCGATAAATTCCAAAATCATTACATAAAGAATATTTCGAATCATACACTCCATGCAGATTTAAAATTTTTATATTAAAAAATAATCCAGATTTTCAAAACGTGTCACCAAACACACGTCACCAAAATAGCCAATCTTTCAAATATAGTACAGACAGTGGTCAAACAACTTACCACAGTTAAACAACAACAATTAAAATTTTTACCATCACTCTAAGATCCAAAAAGAAAAATTATCGATGGATGGTCTTCCCTACAAGTATTAATTACATCACATTTATTTATTGGCTTGTACAAATAGTAATAATAAAGATTGGCTTAAAAACTAAGAAAATGATACTCAAGAAAACAAGTCAGAAAGTTAAGTGAAGAGACAATGTTCTGATACTGCCAAAGAAAAAATCTTAGAAACACGGAAACTAAGAAAACGATGGCAACAAACGAGATCTCCTCAAGATAAAACAAAATACAATAAAGCAACAAAAAAATTAAAAAGATTTTTAGAAGAAGAACAAAACGCGTTTATTCAAAACTATCTACAGGAACTCTCCCCAACTAAAGATACTAACTACTCTCAATGGAAAGCGACGAGAAACATCAAGCGCCCCAAACAGCATAATTCTCCAATTAAACTAGAAAATGCAAATGAGCTAGATCTAATTTGGAAAAAGCAGGAACATTTGCAAAACATCTTGAAAACACGTTTAGCCCTTTTCCGAGAATAATTTCTGAAAATGAAGAACACATTCTTACATTTCTAGATTCGCCGCTACAAATGGAACTCCCACTAAAAAGATTCATGATCCACGAAGTCCAGCAAATAATTGACAAGGATCTTAACAGCAAAAAAGCCCCGGGATGGGATCAAATCACCGGTAAATTACTCAAAGAACTTCCAGAAAATATAATTCGAGATATAACCGCAATCTATAACGCAGTATTAAGATTACATTATTTTCCAGCCTCCTGGAAAGTGGCACAAATCATACTAATAGCAAAACCCGGCAAAGATCCTGAAAACGTAGAGTCATACAGGCCAATCAGCCTTCTACCAGTAAAGTACTTGAAAAGCTTTTGCTTAAAAGACTCAAACCGATACTTGAACAAAAGCACCTAATCCCTGAGCATCAGTTCGGCTTCAGAGAACAGCATGGAACAATCGAACAAGTACATCGTATAGTACAACATATAAACTCTGATATCGAAGAAGGGAGATATTGCTCAGCTGCGTTTTTAGACGTATCCCAAGCCTTCGATAAGGTTTGGCACGCGGGATTACTGTTCAAAATCAAAAAACTACTACCCCATAATTTATATCTTTTATTAAAATCATATTTAGAAGAAAGGCAGTACTATGTCAGACATGATGATGAACAAACGAGCTTAAAACCAATCCAATCAGGAGTTCCCCAAGGAAGCATCCTAGGGCCAATCTTGTATCTAATCTTTACTGCCGACCTTCCAGTACTTCGTGGTACAACAGTAGCAACCTTCGCTGATAACACTACGGTGATAGCATCACACAGAGAAACCGTAACTGCAACTAATCTTGTTCAAGAAAATATAACCAATATAGAGAAATGGTTGAAAACTTGGAAAATTAGGGCAAATGAACAAAAGTCTGTACACGTTACTTTCACTACAAAAAGATCTACTTGCCCAACAATCTATCTTAACCAGCAACTTATACCTCAAGATACAAAAGCTAAATATTTAGGTATCACCCTAGACAGAAGACTAATATGGAGACCCCACATAGAAACAAAAAAAAGCAACTGAACATCAAACTTAGGCAACTGTACTGGATAATAGGTAGAAAGTCGCAACTTACCCTCGAAAATAAAGTCCTAGTGTATAAGGCAATATTAAAACCAATATGGAGCTATGGAGTGCAGCTCTGGGGATCTGCTGCAAATTCTAATATAGAAATATTAGAAAGGTTCCAGTCTAAGATCCTACGCCTAGTTACCAACGCCCCATGGTTTGTGACCAATGCGACACTAAGAAGAGACCTACAAATTCCTACGGTTAAAGAAGTTGCCAAACAACTTAGTGTGACTTACAGTGAAAAGTTATCAGTGCATCCAAACCAACTAGCACGTAACCTTCTTGATGAAGCAAATGATACACGCAGACTCAAACGCTTCAAACCTTCGGATATTCCAGATAGATTCCAATAGCAGCAATCAAAATAGACTTCGTTAGTGGAAATTAAAATAAGACTTTTTAAGCACGTGCCTACGCGATATGTTTATTGTTTCTATTGTTATAGTGTTACCACATTTACTTATTGTCCTTTAGACAGATTGTAAATTACCTCGGAGTTAATAAAAAAAGTTAAAAAACAAATTAAAATTTTTGAAAGGGTTCCAATTTGTGAAAGCTGGCATCAGAGTACACTAAACTTAACAAAATATAGACGCTATCTCAAAAGACTTCTGTCCAAATAACATAGCATTAACCGGCCTATTCACTCGATTTAAACCCCTCTGATTATTGATTATGGGGTTTAACCAAAGATATTGCCTACCATCAAATCAAAGATGTCCGGAGAGTCTAGAAACCTTAAAAGAAGAAGTAATTGAATTCGACACATTTTTTGAAGAGATTAGTTGCAGTCGCCAGGAGTAAAAGGCGACATTTTGAGTATATTTTTATCTAGTTCTATCTTTTGCCAATTAGCTGCAATTTGAAGGGTTTCAATATCTACTGTAGACTTTTGGGACATTCTGTATTACTGCGGCCATCATTAATCTTATTGTTAAAACATTCCGTTAGCAAAACGTTTATTCAAATGAGTTACCATAAAGCAGTGGTGAAATACTAATAAATAATGCAAAATAATGTTCGTCCGTGAATACGACTACACTAACCGCGTGACTGTTGAAAAGAAGCCTCGATTACTGCAGCAAGGCTGGATATTCATTGAAGGTGTTCAAGCACGTAACTAGATATTCCACGGTAGTAGTTACCTACAAAAATATCCAAATAACCGTATTCGCTGCACAGAGGAAAACCAAAGAACGCGTTAACTCTAAACGTCCTACAAGTACTAAACCAACAACAGTTCCATAATTATTTTGAACGCGAAGAGAGGTGCAATATTCGACCGCAGGCGTAGTATACAGCATTTAGACTCTGAAACTGGGTGTCTTACAGGAAACAAGCCATCAAAATATTTATAATCGTAAGAACAGAGTTTATATTTTAAAAGTAAACGTGGCAAAACGAATCACGATGAGTTTTTGAAAACTTTGAATTTTGCAGAGTGACTTTTTATTCTAGTAACATAGATGGAGGAGGTGGGTGGATAATTTGTACTATATTTGTCTTGCAGTTTGTAATTAATTCTAAATTCAGAAATTAATGAAAATAGTAAAAAAGTTTGATATAAGGATTAAATGAGAGAAATTACAAAAGTTATTTTTGTTTGCAGTATCCTGACTTAGAAGCACATTTTTCCTAATGGATAAGCAGTAGGGTGGTCGTGACGCCAGTCAATTGCTTCTTTTAGGGTCCAAACAAATTATAAAGGCGACTATACCGCAAGAAGAAAGTTCCAGTGTAGATCAGAAAAAATTCTCAATTTTTTGACCTCGTAAAGCAAGATAACGCTTTAGATTGCCTAAACATTGCTATAGCTTATTTTAACGTCCTCGGCGACCTTGCTAACCTTCGTTTTCAAGTGTTTCTTTTTAGACCTTTTTCAGAGTGTTATCCCTGAACTATGCTTTGAGCTTTTTCAAAAGTTGCTGTGAGAAACTTGATAATAATCAGTTCCACAACGGATAGGTACCTCCCTTTGCTTTGGTAACGTGATACAGGCTACAGGGAGAGCTCTTATCCGTTCCTCCCATAACGCCTCAAAAAGAAATTCCATTTACATTTCTATAAAAACTATAGGCTATCGTACAGACATAAACAACGTATTGAAAAATCAACAAAAAATCGTGCAGTCTTATCTGTACAAATCTTATACGTTTTGAATATTTCTTATGCCTTCTTTTTTTCTAGTCTCTTACCCGGACCACCAAATGTTGGCTATCGTGCTGGTTATAATAACTTTATTTACAGTGGTTGGAAAAGTACGTCTGTTGTTAATCCAAACTGTCCTCTTAAATTCTTCGTCCATGAGATTTTCCTTCTCTCTGTATTTTCTTTGCTGCCAACTTTTCCTTGCATAAAGAGGTAATATACCATATTTTTCTGGGTGTTTCACGAGTAGCCAAAATATTGCAATTTGTGATTACTATTTGCACATTTTTTCATTAACCCTATTCTGCAATTCCAAACCTCGACACCATACAATAGAACTGAAAATGCACTGCATTGGATTAGTCTTTGTCGAAACTTCACATTTAGGTCTACATTACATAATATTTTTTAGGCTGTAAAAGTATCCAGAATTCTTAATAGCTTCAGTTATCATTATGTAGGCTTCTAGGAAAGATGATCTTTTTTACTCTTTCCAGCTGTATTCCATTGGTTCGCACTCAATTATCTTTTATTTTATATTTACTTATAATCTCATATTTCGTTCCTTTTTTGTCGAGATTTAATCCATATCTATCCATATTTCTGTAAAATGGTTTAATAAAAATTGTAAACTATCTAAGCTGTCAAGAGTACTGTATACATATCTCAAATTGTTTATTATAATTCCGTTTATCTTTATATTATCATCTATTAATTTATTGGTTCACTGAAAATGTTTTTGAACCAATGCTGGTCACAGAATACAGATTTGTTTTACACCGCCTATTATATCACATTTCTTCCTAGTTTTCTCTCTATTCTGACTTTTGTCGATTTAAAATTTTAAAAATCAAGAAAGCATAAGGATAAGTTAACATTAAACATCTCGACATCTTTTTACAAGCGCTTGTATGGTAAAAACGGCCTCCTGAGTTCCTTGGCCAGAGTTTCCTCTACATGTTTCTCAACTTGTTGTGTGTTATCCGATATACCATCCACAACAACACTCATTAAGCTAATTGTACATGGATGAATATATTTCCCTCCTTGTCTGAGAGATTTGTTTCAAAAAAGGTTTGTAATTAAATTAGATAATCTTAGATTGTCTTGATATAAACATGCAAACCTAACGATTTGATGTTAGTCCTCAAACCAGATCGTGTAAACGATAATACAAATCTGCAAAGAACTCCATACCATGTGATTTTTCTCTTTAGAGAAAGCTAAGTTCTACATGAGGTTTATTTTTCATAAAAAACATTTGTAGCTTTTAACAAAATTTGGAGAAGACCCAATTGACGAAAAAGGTCCAGGACTTTTACGTTATTTATCTTCTGTAATATCTAAAAAATAAAAAATAAGGTACCACCCAAAAGGCCTTCTATAAATTCATACAACTGCATTATGAAAATTAAACTGTTACCCATTTTAAGTTTGAAGAACAGATTTAGGGATAAGTAGCAACTACCAAATATTATTCAGAATGCAACTATAATACTCAATGACTTGTCTTTTTCATTACTTTAGATAATTAATCATTTCCATCGGGAAGTGAGTTGTACACTTCATAAAATTAACCCGAATGAACAAAAATCAAGACAACTATATTCTGGAATAATCTACTCTAAGCAAATAGAAAGAGAAACAGACACACTTATGAATTAAGATGTTTATTGCATTTCTCTAATTAATATCACCATTGGATGTCAGTAAGTCATAGTTATAAAAAGAAAATCAGTGACATATTGAGGTGTACTGCATAGTGCCAATAATTTTCAAAATTTATATTTGCTATCTATACAATACCAAACATAGACAAATCAAATATAAACGAGACTACTGTCATATTTTCTTGAGATATAACAATGCATCACACTTAGATAATTTTTTACACCTCCTCCTTTTTCTTTTTAAGGAACTTGATCCAACAAATAGGAAACATTTTGAGATCACTTTTGTAAAAGAATCTGATTTAGTCTTGGACTTCCCAAACAGATAATACTTAGTCTCAAGTGCTCAAGTCGGGACTGAAAGAAAATTGATCTACTGTCCTCCAATACGTTTGCTCTAATTCGACTCGAGTTCACCGTACCGATGTAGAGGTGAACGTTGTCCTAAAAAAGAAGATCACAATAGTATTAACCACTGATTATGTTTCCGGGCGTTTAACAAATCAGTGAAAACCACCAAACAGTTTTGCCTTTAGTAGGTGCAGATTTGTCTTTCATTTGCTACTCCATACTTACTGGTTTAGACTGAGGGGAGTAATGAGCGAGTAATTATTGAGATCTCAGATCACGTAGTTCTTGTTTAGTATTAAAAAGACAGAGGACCTTCAAAATCTTATCGGGCTTTTGATTGTTGAGTGGGCACTTCTCATGTGTAGACGAGTATTCACTTTGTCAAATATTTATCTTTTGTAGACCCAGAAAAGGCATACGACACTATTCCAAGATGTGAATTAATGAGAAGAAGAATTAGAGATAAATAAAGCTTTATATCGTAACTCAAAAGCAAATGAGCTTAGAAATAAAGTAACAACTGAAATAGAAGTGTCCAAAGAGTTCAGACAAGGCTGCACACCGTCACCGACATCGTATAGAATGTTGTGGCAAATGTAGAGCAATGAAAACCTGGACAGGACTAAGAGAATGTAACATTCATACTGAGAAAACTAAAAAAGGTATATAACGAATGACAAAAAGGTACTATATAAATATTAATAAAAATAAATATATATATATATATATTCACGGATAAATATATATAAAAGAATAATATAAGGAAAACACAGAAGCACTCCATGTGGAATTAAAATTTTACAAAATAAACAAAAAAGAATATACAACACTATTGTGCAGAACGTTATAACATTTGAAGAAAAACTGTAGTCGATTACTAATAAAATAACAGATAAATTGCTAACAATAAAATTATAACGAGAGATGAAAGTAGAACTGCCATTTAAAACACGATTGGAAAATAAGGCACTTAAGTGTACGACTACATCCAAAGAATGGATAAAGAAAGATAGTCCAAAGCAGTTATGAAGCAATAGTCTTGAGGAAGTAGAGGTTAACTAGCAGTAAAATAGAAAACATGATGAAAGGGAAAGGACTAAACGAACGAGATTAAGGAAACGGGCGGCACTGAAGATCGAGAACGGAAAACCTATAATAGGAAGAAGGAAAAAAAGGGTAATTAAAGAAGTTTGAATCATGTTGTTGTCCACAAGTAATCAATCTTATGGATTGGTTTGTTTCAGCATGGATTTCCTTAATGTTTTGTGTCTTCTAGGTCTACTATCTCCAGTACTGGTCTGCCTTGTATTATCGTTTTTAGTACACTGGAATTTGGTACTTCTTTTTCTTCATTTTTTTTTTCTTATTCTTCCTAATTCATCATTCGATATTCGACCAATCATCCATTTCGCTTTTAACATCTTTCTTTAGCACCATATCTCAAGAGCTCCTATTAGTTTTTCGGTAATTATACTTTCTTTAATAGGCTTCTCCGACAAGTATGATAAAGAAATTGATTCTGATTAAGGACTACCAACGGGTTAGGAAAATGATAAAAAAATCGGAACCGTAATAAAATCCAAAATCGGAAACAATCTTATATTAGATAGTGTGCTATAGGTTAACAAATTTAGGAACAAAAGTCTACATGGTGCGAACTAACTACCTTCTTGCGTAATCCGATTCATCTTAATGCCAATATAATACTTGGAATGGCTCCACTATATTTATTTCTTTGTGAGTACTAGTTTTTCATCATAAAGATTAAAACAAATTATGATGTTTACCCTCACAAATATTTTCATTATAACAAAAAAACAATCCATTTCTGTCAGGACCGGAACGCACGCCCTAATGACGGGCATTTCGAAGGAATGCGTGCATTCCGTACGCCACATTAACGCTGGGTTTTTTGTGCGTCCCAGCAACAACTGCTCATTACTCCTCTTGTTGCTCGGCCATCCGTGAATCGCCATGCGGACCATTTATTATGTTAATGAAATCTTGTTAATTATTTAAATCGAACGAGCGGTTTACTTATCGCAACAATTACCCCGCCGATAAATCCTGCGCTACGATTATCGTAAATGCGGCCCCGACAAGCGTGGTATCATACCTTGCGAGCGGGCGAATTGGATTGCCCCGCGAATAACTTCTATCATTATCTCATAAAGCGATTAACGCGCCTTGTATTATCTAACGCAGCCTATGATCGTAGCACAATTTTTGCCTTCTTCCTACTGTTATGGGCGGAATTTAACTGGTTGTTTCCATTAACCCTATCATGCAATGGATTTTTTCTGGTAACTTTATTGGCAATCAAAATTACATATTAGGCATGATGCAGAAGTTTACAATGAGACTGCTGCAGCTGCTTCAGTAGATTGTAAGTTGAGCGCAGGTGAGTTGAACGGCTTCAGACTAAATCCTGTGGCACTTGCGTCTCAGTTGTCGGTTTTGTAGACTTTTTGATAGAGGTTGCGATTACTTCAGTTACAAGCGAAATTGTGAGATCAGTGTGAAGATTTTAATTTTGGACGCACCAAAGGGCATTCATCACAATTAGAGATATTTTGGATTGGAAATTCTAGATAATATTCAGGTTAGATCCACAAGAGCATCTCCGTAACTTAATTCCATACATCAATAAGTTTTTAAGTGACATGGAAGACTTTCTCACAATAAACTAATACATTCTTCCTTTTACTTTTGCTGTGTTGTTTCCAGATCAATTTACTGCCCAGAAGCAGCTCTAAGTATCTTGCTTCACTGGCTTATAGAATGGGTGTATTGTTGAGTTAAACTTCTAGATAAAGGAGTTATTTAACGTAGAAGTGATGTTTTAACTTCTGTACGTTAACTTACCCTTTCCAGTTTTTTTGATAGACTTCCAACTGATGCAGATAACTTTCTAATTTGTTTCTGACGAAATTGGATTGATATTGGTGGTAAAGTGATCGCATCATCAGCAAACATTCCTATGTCCGCGTGTGGTGTGTTTGGAATATTTTGATGCCCAAATCCAAACTGGTAATGAAATCCAGCTACTTGGTGATTCATTTTGCAAAAGACTAACAAAATTGTAGCAATTTGCATAATTAGGAAGTTTACCAAGTTTTTAGAATAATATAATTTGGGCAAAAGTTAAGTTGTTTCGGCCAGTCAAGTTAATCGTATATCGTAGTTGGGGATTGTGTTTTGCAAGGATATTCTTTTCTTTGAAAGCTGTTCTAGTATTTCGGCAGTTATAAAGTTATGACCTGGTGTTTTTGATTTTGTAAAAATTTGATCACTTATCTTACTTCTTTCAGTAAAAAAGCGATGATAGGTGACGATAATTGTAGTGGAGCCTGTAAGTAAGCTTTTACATTATTATATTGTTCATCTAAGTGTGATTTATAAACTGATAAAAGGTTATATAAACAACTTTGCTTTATTTTGATTGTTTTTTTTGTCCATATACGTTGCTCATTTCGTGAGGCTTAAATTACCGCTCAAACCTTATTTACCTAAATATGTTTAATAGTTTAATAGCATAGTCAATTAGCAAAGACTGTTTTAAGTTTGTATAGAAGCCCATATTGCTAAGCTTTAACAAAACACTGAATTAGACTTAACGAAGCTACAATTTAATTGTATTTTCATAGTGTTTCGATATAGTTATTAATGTTTACATGTGTTGATCCAAAGCTGCTAAATGATGTCCAAGGTTATTTGTAGTATGCTTAGAAAATAGTAATAATAATAATGGTGTAGTTCAACATCCCGTGTGGGAACACGGCCGAACTGAAAGGTTGAGGCTCTCTAATACAGGGCGATGTGGTAAACACCGCGCCATTATTACCCCTTGTTCAAAGTAAACGCAGGGCTCAATCATCTTTAGTAATCGAGTAGCCCACCCGTGAGGCATCACAGAGCTCCACGAATTAACCCGGGTCGGTCCGTACCGCAGTCACGCAATACTACGATAATAGACCAATAGGCTCTGGCTTGAAAATTGAAATAATTTCCGCTATCTTCCACTAGAGGCGAAAGTAGCCTGTTCTTAAGATAGCATTGTATATGTGGGTCAACTATTGCAGACTCGGTTTTTAAAGAATCTTAAGAAGAATCTTCTAGAGAATCAGGACATTTCTTAGAATTTGAATTTTATAGAATTCTACTTCCAATATCAGTAAATTGAGCCGAGGGGGCTTACTGGATAGGTCGCTAGACTACGAAACCAAGAGTTGCGGATTCGAATCCCGCTCTCGCCAATTCGATCGCTGGCATTTTTACGGCACAGCTCGACTCAGGCTGCAATATATGAGTACCTGGAGGTCAAACACTGGAGTAATAATAGGCGGTCAGTACGTAGCGCTAGTCACGTTACTTACTACCTTTATGTACCGTAGGCTCTAGATTGTAGCAGACCTATCCTGTTACGACCCCATAGGCCTTCGTGGCCTGTTACGGAAAACTATTATTATTATATCAGTAAATGTGTAATTATCTGGAATTAGACTTTTTCTAAGATATTTAGCAAAAATTTTAGCCTTGTCCTGGTTATTTTTAACTCAATACCCATTGTTTATACCCGGATGAATTAACTATAAACGGAGAGAGGGCGCAGCTTCTAGGTGTTGTAGTTAGAGATGCTTTAAAAAGATTCTCCCGTAGAGTATCTCGTGTTATTTCTTCTTTAGTCAGTGTCGCGAATTATTATTAAGTTTCTCGCGATAGGGGGGGGGGGGGGGTAAAACCATCCAGATTTTGAGGACACTTAAAGCACAGTTAGGAGACAACACCATTAAAAAGAATCAAGTATACGTGTCTCATATACAATTTTTGCAAGGACGAGAAGTAGTTAAAAATGAAGTCACCGGAGAACCAGTGTGACTGAAGAATCGCATACTCTTGATTAACGAATGCTAAAGTTATTTCTGGAATCGGGAAATCTTGCTTCACAGCAAGACCCGGCCCCATACCTAGGCTCAAACTCGGCAAAAACTTAAGGATTTGTTCTGGACTACAGTGGAAGACACTTCCTATAATCCAAACGTATCGTTCTGTGATTATCATTCGATTGGACCACTAAAAGAAGTATTTAGAGGCTAAAGATTAGAGAACGATTTATAAAGGGCATCTGCTTTGTGACATTTTGTAGTGAACACATTGCGGTTAGTCAATATAGAGCACTTCTTGATGGAAGAGCGAATGATGATTGTTAAAATTCATTACAAACACGGAGAATGTTTCGCTAGGACTTTTTTCAAATGACGTAACTTTTTGGAAGGGCAAGTGTACCAAATGAAACAATTGTGAAAACATTAATTAAAAAATTCAAACTAACATGTTCGGTTGCTAACAATAAAAAAAACGGCCGTTCAGATGGAAACATTGCTGCTTTGAACCATAGCGTGACGGAGCGTTTAGAAATTTCAGTACGCTATCAGTCACTGCAACCATGTAGAGGATTCTAACAGAAGATCTACATCTGCACCCATTCAAGATTCAGCTAACCCAGGAGCTAAGGCCAGACGTCCATTTGAAAAGTCGGGTGTTTGTCGATCAAGAAGTTGGCGGCAATTTTGCTAACAAAATCTTCAGCGACGAGGCACTTTAGTATTTGGAGCATAGAAAATCCTCGGGTCATTCGAGTACGGTCTATGTATACCTAAAGAGAAACAGTTTGATGTGGATTCTATACTCTTGGAGTGATTGAGCTGTTTTTTTGAAAATAAAGACAGAAACCCAGCGACTGACAATGGTAAACGTTATCGTGACATATAATGGATTTTTTGTGGCCTCATTTGGACAACATGGTTTTAAATTACTTGTGGTTTCAATAGGACGGCGTCACCTGTCATACGATGCCTAAATAGTTCAATAGTTGAAGGAAAAATTTAGTGGGCGACTTATCCCCGAAGTGAACTGGCACTGAGACTTTGCGACCTCACACCTTGCAATTTCTCTTTTGGGAATTCACAAATACCAAAGTTTATGATACGAAAATTTCTGAATTTCAAGTTATCGACGAAATTGGGGTGCAGATATGCAAAAAAGTGATCGAAAATTTTGCCAGAAGAATTAGAGTGTCAAATGAGCCGTGGACGACACTTGTTAAATGGTTATAACTTTCCCAACCATTAAATAAAAAATAATTTTCCGTAGCAGATCTTGAGGATGTTAATAAATATTTGTCGGCAAAAACCCAGTATGCGGTTGAAAAATAAACTTAGGAAAATTATTGAAATTTTTATTATTAAGGATAACAACACTGCTCATATATAAACAGTTAACGAGTAATGTACGCGAGATAACTTCGTTTGAGGGGCAAATTAGCGATCAAATTAAAACTTAAGGAAAGGAGAATGAATTTACAAATTTTCTGTGTTGAAAATTGGGGCTAATTAGGGGATAAAAACTGTCTGTAGCTCGTGCCTAGAAAAAGTTAATTAAGGTCCTCTATAAGTAGAGTAGAATCAGTTTTCCATTAGCTTAAAAATGTGTTTTCTGGCCAGAGACAAGAGTGTCTCCCATGCTGTGGTCACTTCCTAATCTCTTATTACATAACTATAGTACTTAAGTGAGCAAAGCAAATTGATTGGTCGAGGATAAGAAGGGTCGCCATTTAAAATGTATCTTTTCTCTTTTTAACAGACAGCACCATGTAAAAATATTAGCAACAATAAAGTTGTTTAACCTAGCTGAAACTATCTCTCTAGCGAATATTAAAAACAGCATATAATTTTAGTATTAATGAATTCGTTTTGCTTTACTTGCACCAATATTATATATTTTGTGTGCTTTTTGGAGTTACTTCTCACGGACTTTGGGTGTTAAACCTTAAAATAAAAGGATGTAAAATTAACTATTTGGAAATAGATAAATTTTGATGACATCAGTTAAGAGTAACATGCTTTTTCTGGGTTTAAATTAATATAAAGGTCCATGGAGAAAATTCCAGAACCTCTAGAAGAACTATGAGTAGATAATCCGATCAGCTAAGTGAAATAGTAGCATATAGAGCATACTTACAACCGCTAGATTGTTCTAGATAGTTCTGGTTCCTTCTGCTTTCTTCTACCCGGCTTCTGGTGCCAAAATGTTGCCATTTATAGTCTGTCAAAGACACAGGCGCAGCTTCTGTGGCCTCCTCCGCTTGCCACCCATCCTCGTCATTATCATCGTCGTCCATCAAGTCGTCCTCGTCCGGATTGGAATCTTCGTCCTCATTTTCCTGTTAACAAATTGGTACCATCAATAAATCATTGTAACAATTCGACATAACACGCTTCGCGTTTGCCTCCCGGAGACGAGAAAAGCGGGTTCGGGTGAGCGAAGGTCCGCTGTACCTGGAGTGCCACGAAGCTTTATGCCCGCGTCTTTAGAGGCTGCCGGCGCATTTGTCTGCTGACCTCATAGCCGAGCTTGTGCAAGATCTGGATGGTCAAAGATCGCGCAGCGGAAACAAATAGGCCCATTATTAACCTGTCTGGCCGCCGCAAATGCAGCGCTCCGTGGTGATTAATTCGTCCCGCCCGCACTCGCTGGCGAGCACACTTGCGCGCGGAGTAAATTTCAATTAAAGCGGCGCTCGCGTATCAACAATTTCATTCTTGGTGTTTGGACAGCCGGAATCCGCCCCCGCCGGGCGCTTGGTGCAGTTGCGGGTTTATGACGCGGCCTGGTAATTTTTATGACGCAAACAAAGCAATTTTCGGCTTCCGAATTAGGCTCTCGAACTTAATGGCCACGTTAACACCGTTTAATGGGCGCTTATGACTTCTTTAATTGAAAAATGCAATAAAACTACACGCCTAATTGCCTAATTTTGTTGCAGCGCATACGGGAAGCGTTCAGCCTTTAAACAGAACACTTCACTGCAGCCTATAAAGGACAATTACATAAATTTTGTGTCATTAAAAACAACGATTACTATACAACTTGTACCCTACTAATACCAAACTTTTATTACCATGTTGCTCTTAAATTAGACAACTACAAATAAGAAAGTCCAAAATGAACAATAAAAATTTATTGATTGGTCCTAATCATCGAGACCGCCATTAAAAACTTTGTAGTGATTGCTTATTCTGTTTTCGTCATTTTTTGTTGGAAGCGTTGGTTAGATTGGAAAGTATCTTACTAGAACTAGAAAATTCACCCAAGTTGGTCAAAACCTCCTGTTTGATATTTGAAAGCAATCGAGTCCAAATCTGAAAGACATTTGTAGCTTCAATCATTTATTCGGTACAGGTGAGACGTGCCATCCCTAGCCAACTTCAATAGTCTACCCTTCATTAGGGTTGCCTAATAATAATAGCAAAGAGACAAAGAGTAATAAAAAAATACAAAGTTAAAAATTTTTTTTTAGAGAACCTTGTCCTTATGCATAAGTTATCAAATAAGCATTTTGACTTTATATCAATACATTGGTATAAAGAAAAAAAATAGAAAAATCTTAAGGAAATAGACAAAAAAGGGATAGAATCTGAATATCATGATTAAATAATACAAAAAGATATTTAAAGCTTCAACTGCGAAACTGTTATGAAAAAGTTTGATTAACAATAACCTAAGATAAAAGAAAAATTACAAAAGGGGCTTTAATTGAAAGTCTTTATATCCACCCATGGATAAGTGAACATCGGGAAAATTAGATAAGAGAAAATGCAATGAAAAAATACGCAAGCACTAGATATAGACGAGTACCAAAAGTAGCAGGCATCTAAAACTCTCATATTATCATATCATAATCAAATTAGTGAGAGGATGGAAACTTTCCCAGAAGATGAAAAAAGTAAAAATAACCTTTATCCACAAACTTATTAAAAAAGAAAAATCTACTTCTTAGACGTCACGTCCTTATGACTATTCAACGGCGGTGTGATGCTAGGAAAACTAGTTTGTAGGTGAACTGGAGAGTACAAACTGTCTATCATGTAATCGGTAGAAAGACTTGTGAAAATGCTAAAATGGAAAACCGCTCGCTATCACATGAACCATCTAACCAATAAAATGTATTAATTCAGGCAATTTCTGAAGGATATGCACACAACTTCTGCAAGATTGTTATGATTTGAATTACCATAGTTTGATGAACCAAATCTTAGCAGTACAACCTACTATCGCTGTGGACGCAGTGCAATTACAATTTCAATACAGAAGGATGGAGCAGATGCGAATAGTTGAAAAAAATAATTTGGGTCAAGATGCTACTGTTTGATTTATGATCAAAATACTGAAGATGGCCAAAATATGCTGTGGCGCGATCGTCCCAAAGCTATTTCAAAAATGTACAACATCTTAGTCTTTAGTATTGTATCTTGGTGAGACTACTAAAAGCCCAATCTGATACTCTTATACTTCTATGTTAATGTCTATGGTTTTTATTCTTCGCCATCCAAGTGATATTCATGCAACAAACATACAGGGTCGGTCATAAAAATGATTTTGAGATTGCAATTTTTACTTCTTGTGCGACATATTTAAAAAACATGTTACTGTTTGATATAGTTTTGGAACCATAGGCTTGTATTTCTCTGAAGATGACGGAGTTTGTCATAGTGACACTTTCTGCGTTGTTACAGAACTTCCTTGTTTCAGAATTGTATTTACAAACAGTATTAAAAGTTGAAAATTCAGAAAAAGAACATTTAATAGAGTCAATGAAAAACATGGATCAACCATCTTCAAAAATTGTTGAGATCGAAAAATCATTTCCAAGCAAATAAAAATACGAGGAAGTTACAAGAAACTAATGAACTACTATATACACCCACTATAGTTCTAAATCAGTTCATACATTAAACATGAGAAAATGTTTATAAACAATTAGAAAATAATGGAGCCATATAAATCAGTTAATATTTGCCAACCAGCAACTAATTGTAATGAAAAAGAACGTATAATACACGTCCTGTTAAAGTTAAAAAGAAGATCATGTCACAAAGAATTTTTAAAAACGCATACGAAACAAATATTAAGGAACTTAAAAATAATAAGGAGCATAACAGGCAATAAACTTAAGAAAGAAGAAAAAGAAGAAGAGAAAATTTAGATATAAAAAAAATTATTAAAGTGTTTCCTAGGAAAGAAATTTTAGCAATAAAATAAAAAAAGATAAGGACTAAAAATAGGCATATAAGGAAAAGGGAACGAATAGCCTTTATATAACAATTAAAAATATTGAGAATGAATGTTAAAATCTCCGAGGTATAAAGAAAAGAAAAGAGAATGAGATATAGTAGAGAAATAATAGACAAAAGAAGTATAAAAAATAATAAAAAAAAACAGAAACAAATGGAGATAAAAAAAATAAAGAAAAACTTTTGCGTTGCGACTGCAAGTAAAATACTAATGGGGAGTAAGAGTTCGATTATAAGAGACGGGATAGAAGAGGCTTTGAAAATGTGACATTTAAAGCTTAATATGAAAATCCTAAACTAAGTACAATCTCAAAAGATTGAGATACAAATAAAAAATGTTGTAATTCTAAAACTAACAGTCAATCGTAGTCACCCACAAGCATTTCTTGCAATCTCTTGATCATATATAGATAAATAGATAGATATAGAATGGAGTTTATTGTACATTCCTCTAATTTGTCAGAGGTCTGCAGTCTCCTCTTTCTGGTAAAATCTGCACAGACTGCTATCTGTTACTTTTAGGAGATTTAAATCCCTCTTAAGGTGACAGCGTCCCATCAGCAGGCCAACTATAACTCTAAATTTAGGCGAGGTTAATCGTAAGAGGTCCTTGTATGAATTTCTTCGATTGTCTCAAGTGGCTGGTATTGTACCACCTTTCTTGAGTTTTATTGAGTATCCATTGATTAACGGATGCTCTTTTGAGGTTCTTTGAAATGCCACAGTAGAATTTGGATCAAATAGGTCTTCTTCTTAATTATTCCTTGGTCAATAAGTCTTCCATCTCTAAAACCCCTATGTTTCAGTACCCAGAAAAAGATCAGACAATTGCCTTTGTCAGAGCACCTATGCAGTCCCAAACAACCTTTGCCTTCACCACAAGTGTGGCTAGAGCTTTAAGTGCTGCTTGACTTTCCAAAAAAAATGGCTATCCTCTTATCCCCCATGTTAAGCCTTTTGATCTTCTTCGCACAGTGTTCTGTAGCTATGATTTCCGCCTGACAGAAATTTTCTAAGAGCTTTTTCAACCATATATTCCTGTTCCGTGCCTAATTCAATCTTGGAGCTGTCAGTATACTGAAAGTCCTTTGTTTAAATCTTCTCTACTCTCTGGTATTATAATTTTGAAGTTTTTCCAAAATAAAGTAACTGGGAACCAGGTTGTCAGCGGACATTTCCAATGTGTCCTTCGCCTCCAACTCCTCCCTCAGTTTTTGATGCTATCCTACAAGCATGGGATGATTGGAGCTTGTCATTACATGAGTCTGTGGGCAGTTGCACGTGATTTTCCTTGGATAAATATGTAAAGTGATGGCAAGTTTAGTAACACTTCTAGAACAGCAGTTGGCGCCGTTTTCATAGATCCTGTGACGCTAAGGCAAGCATGCTTTTAATCGCCACAACAGAGCCTTTGCTGTAGTGTTTTTGTCCACTATGTCACAGATATAGGTTGTCATAGGTCTTAAGGCCATAGTGTCATCCTGAGGTTTAATCCTCAGCTCTTACCACATAGCCTTTTGCACCTTCCCAGTGCTACTTTGGCTCTTTCTGTGATTATATCTAAATGTCGATTCTATGTGAGCTTTTGATCAGAGATTACTCCTAAATATTTAGCCTCTGTGGAAAAAGTGATTTCCATACCAATCAGCACAATGAACACCCTATTTTTGGTAAACAAAACTACCACAGTTTTGTGGCGGCTAATTTGAAGTCCTTTCTTTGTGCACTATTTTCTCATAATATTAAGGGCAAATTGTAATCTTTCCACAATAGCACCCGCAAAGCTTCCGCTCGTTACTGCTACGAGATCATCTGCATATCCTAGGCAATGAAAGCCATCTGAAAATAGCTTGTTAAGGAGTGCATCGATAAGAACTACCCACAAAAGTGGGAAAATAACTCCTTTATTCTCACTTCAATAGTTATTTTGCCTAGGGAAAATATAATAATCATTTTTTTAGACTTTCTGCAATTCATTGGCTTGGGGAGTCTGATATTCTCTTGAGTGTTTTGATTATGGAGCCAATTGAAACATTGTTGAATACCCTCTCGATGCCGAAGAATAGGGCTAAGGCTATCTCCTTGGCTTTTGACAAAAGTCTGTTTAGGTCATAAAATGTCAGGTCTGTTGATTTCCCTGCTTGATGTGCGTATTGGCGATCCGTAATTGGAAACTTCCTCAATGTTGTACCTCTAACGTAGTTATCTGCTAGTTTCTCAAAAGTCTGTTGCATAAAAGACGTAAGACTGATAGGTCTGTAAGAGCTTGGTAAGAGATTTATACTTCCGCCTACCTTGAGTATATATACGACTCTCATCCTACGCCATGCTTGAATGATGAGGCTCCAGGCGATACAAGCCCAACGACAGACTTTCTTCTGCTGTTTCCGAGTAGGTATGAGAGTTGGATTATAAGAGAAGGGATAGAAAATATGATATTAAAAGCTTAATATGAAAATCCTATAAATCCTAATGCAATCTTGTACAAACATTTGTCGCAGTCTCTTAATCATGCCTGGAGTTTTGTTTGTTGACGACCCATCCAAACAAAGCTCGTTCTCAGTATTTTCCTTCCCATTGTGCAAGCGTTTGAACCATCCCACACACGTCATCAGCATTTCGTGCGTCTTCATTTTCCCCAAATTCTAGTATAATTTGATGTTCATCCATTGCTTTATTGCACCCTCATATTGACTACATTCGAATGCAGACGTGTACAAATGTTTATCCAAAAACACTTCGATAAGCATCATTTAAGGTGAAGTACGCGTGAAAGCTACAGTAAACATGTTACGGGCAGTCGAATATAGTCAGTGTAAGATAAGCTCATAGCGTAGTAGAGCGACAAATTAACATCAAGTTCTGCTACAAATTGGGGAAAACTGCCACGGAAAACATTGGTACATGCATTTGGGATGAAATGTGCTTACGACTGGTTGAAACGCTTCCGCAAGAGGAAAAACTGAGGATGAGCCAAATTTGACAAACAGAACCCCAGACATAATTGAGCGAGAGAGTGCGACAAATACCGGAACGAGAACGGTGACTTACTCGAAGATTGAAGGGTGTAAAATTGACAAGGTGCTCATCATCGTTTAGGAAGATTTGTGGCGCACCAGCTGACAAACGAACAGGAAACAAACAGATGGAAATCTCTAGAATTTTGATGAGACCTGCTGTTACCAAACTAATTGTGGCGCCCTCTCATGGAAATTTGTTCTAATTATCAAACAACTCTCCTATAATATCTGCCAATTCGTTCAATTTTTAATTCACCGACGAATGCAATTTGTATATAAAATTGTATTTAATCATCAATCATCTTTGTATGCTAAAAATCACTGTGAAATTTCTTTAAATCAGGCATTTATGTCAAGTCCATGATTTATGCTTCTGCCGCGGCTTCGCAATTAACATAAATCACCCGTTTATCTCTCAAGGCCTTCAAAACTTGGTATCCCCCGGAATAATCTCTACACGCATTTGCTGTTAATTTTCCCGCGAGTGTGCACAGAACACAGCTCTTATCGCACCCCAGATTTCCCCGATTACCAAAGAACCCACAGGCGCAAAAATTACGCATGCATTTTGTAACCTCGGCTGTTCTGATATTTATTAAGTTATCATCTCGAGCGAGACGGACCCTGCCCACCCATTTAGCTCGATACACCAGCTGGTTCTTGATTAATTTTATAATGCGATGACTACTTGACCTTTCTCTCTAATATCAGCTCTGCTGTTTGATTTCTCAGTTTTAATTAAGGCGTTGCGAGGCTACACGCCACAATTATAGGACTAATGCCGCTTAATCACAGCCCGGACGCTGAATTGCTGGAGATGTGCTAATACACTTGACTTGAGCACACATTCTAATTAGTTGTTTATCGTTCGAAGAAATCATTTGGCATGGCGGGCCCCGCATGCTCTGAGTTAGTGTGCAGGAGCACCGTCGTGCACAAACCGACGCGGTTGTTGTTGTTTCGCCTCTTTAATGAAGTCGTAAATAGCGCTGACATCAATGAAATAATGCTCACGCCTCATTCGCGCGCAATAACTCAGCCTCAGGTGCAGATTTATCAACATTTCAGCACGCGAAATGATCGCCCATCGCGATGCATCGACTAGCTGTACGGTTTCGGCGCTCTTATGCGCCCGTCAAACAGACGAGCAAGGTGGAATGGTCTAGCTGAATCTCATACGTGTCAAGATGCATTAGAAAGATTTGCCGCCGCCGTCCCGATGTATTGCTTTTAATAGTGTCGAGATTCGATCCGGGTGTCAGTGTTATGGGGCCGTTCCAGCTTGTTATCGCGGTGATCTTTATTGATCATTAAAGGCGACAAGAATGTAATTACAACTGTCTTGGGGTTCACAGTGAGGCAATCTAGGAAACGAATGCCATTCATTGCTGCTACGCCCGTTCTGTGTCTACAAAAAGTACGTGATTGCGTCACGTTTTACATATTTCAGCCGTTTTAACTCCACTTTAATGTAAATCGAGTATGATGCTGTCCTTTACAGTTCCTAATTTGGATTTTTTGGTATTTCGGCATATTCAACCAACATTAACTGCCTCTATTTTGTACTATTTACGATTTTAATGCGTGGGTGAATCAAATACACAAAGTTATTTTTTCCCATACAAACTACACAAGTCCTCAATTTTCAGTCGAGTTGAACCGGGCGCTATTTTAAAGTCTCACGTTGAAAGTTTGCACCTTTTCCGACCTCAATTTTTTTTTTAGAAACGGTTACTGAGTGGCTATTATCGAGAATGCAGCGAACAATGCTAATGTTCCACTCGGTCACGCTAGTCCTTCGAGCGACCTCGGTGAACTTTTATCTTCAACTGCTTATGTCACGCGAGTATCTGAGGCTTTTTAAGAGTGTCGTCCCCTAAATGTACCTTAAACTTTAAATTTCGTACAGATTTTTGTCCTCTGCCCTGAGAAAATTGGGAATAATCCATTGCACAACATCTATTATGATGCCGATAAAGAAGCACCAGAGCCAAATATCCTACGGAAAGAATCTCATTCAGGCACCCCTACTAACAACACTCAAATCTGTGTCTCTCTCCGTTCAGCTCAAGACACGTATGTTCTTCTTCTAGATTAGTTCAAAAATCGCAATTTTTTTGCATTATATTTATTACAGGCTCTTCATATTAGGCTTTTAATATTACATTTCGAAAGCTTTTCTTATTCCTTCTCTTATAATCCTACTTTCATTTGTCATTATTAGTATTTTTCTTGTAACTGAGGTTTTCCCTTATTCTATGCGCCGTCTACTAATTCTTGATCAATTCTACCTACCATAAACCCTCCACCCGGACGTAACTCAAACGACTATTCAATATTTTTTTAAGTTACTATATACCTTACGTTTTCCATGTTTTCTTCTCTGTCAACTTGTTCACCGCTGTATACCACTCCACTTTCTCTTCCCTATAAATGTCTTTTAAAATTCACTCTGTTTTCCATTTCTTTTTATTCCTATTCTCACTTCTTACTGCATTTTTCAGTATTTGTTGAAATGTCTTTTCCAATCTTCACCATGAAACATGCGAATGATGCTTTTTCTAATTTTCTTCTATATCATAATTCTCTTTCTCCTTTTCTTCTTTCTTCAAGTTCAAGGTTTATTGTCTGATATGTTTCTCTTTGTTTCTTAATATATTTCAATTTTTTAAATCCAAATATTTCATGTGTGGCTGAAAATTCTTTGCAACATGGTCTTACAACTTCTTTTTTCAACTTTAGCAGCACATGTTATTCTTCTATATTAAATTCTTTTTTATCATCTTCTATATAAAAATTTTCTAAAGTTTATTTGGATTAGTATATAAATTTTTTACGCATTTCTGCTGACTTTAAATTATTCAACAGTTCGTTAGTTGCTTTTGGTATTGTAACTTCCTTATATCTTCTCCAAACTTTCAGGTAATTTTAAAGACGTCTCGATTCTTGGACCCTCTTCATGTATCTATAGATAATCATAAAAAGAGCTTGCTTTCTTGCTGCCTTATTATTTTATTTTCATTCGCTCTCAACCACTTTTGGAGAAAATTTATCCATATTTTTCGTTGTCTCAATTAGATGTTCTTCTTTGTTTTTTGGATTCTCCTCTCCACTTTTCCTGGTTTGTCCACGAGTGAATATAAATGCTTTCAGCTATAATCTCCTTTTTGTAATTCTTCTCTTATCTTTGCTTATGGTTAACTGCACTTTCTCATAACAATTCCACAGTTTAGTCTTTAATGTCTTTTATCTGCTTCATTGTATAAATACTTCTGATTATTCTTTTCATCAATTTAATCATACTATTTATATTCTGTCTGGTTTTTATTTACTTTTTTCTTTGCTTTTAGATCTCTTTCTTGTTCTTACTGCCGATTAATATCAGTGTTGTTATGAGGGTAAGACACATATATGATTACTTATATATATATAGAAACAAAGTTCCTTTCAAGTTTTTCTCAAACTACTTTTCATTTTGACAAAGAGGTCAAAGATAGTCGAAGACATTTGGTTTAATTTTTGCTCCAATAGTGACATTTACCGCTGTAGCTTTTACTGATTTACTTGATTCTGACATTTCATAAATAAAAGCCTGGAGTAACGTAATTTGTTCCGATAAATGTGCAATAGAGCATTTGGCAATCAAGATTCTATTTAAACCAAAGTAAGGTAAAGCAAGATTTCGAGTTCTATAATCTCCTCTTTCTCTATGCAGCCACAAATAATAGTCTAAAAATGACAATCTACGATTTAAGTAACTGTATTATAATTCCCAATTCTAATTATAACTGTTTATACTGTTTTCTTCTTTTGTATTGCTTCAGAAACCTTGTCTGGATCTACTACGTAAATGCTCTTACTGTTAATTCGGAGTTTGACAATCCAGAAGGTAATTAATATTTGAAAATAAAGACTTTCTAATAATACCAGAAAGGGGTGCGCCCCAGTACGAGCATACTTTTTACTTTTTTTCTTGTTAACATATGTACATCACTACGTTATTTTTCTTCTTTTTTCAAAACTTCACCGGAAACTTCTCAGTTTTCGTCTAGTTTTTTATTTTTCTCAATTTTTTCTGTTTGTTCTTTCTAACAAATCTCCTTAACTACGTTCATATCAAAATTATAAAACAATCCGCATCATAGTCAGTTTGGTCTGTATATGTTTGTGTCTGACAAATTAGACCTGCGTTTTCAACACATAGTTTACATATAGTTTTCTGTCCTGCCTCAGCATTGAAATCGCCGTACTATAGTATTGCGCTTAAAAACAACTGGTGTCTCCTCTTTCTTCTCATTCATAAATGTAAAAAGATTAATGTTTATAATATGGTATTATGCACAACACTTGTTTCCATTTGCTGGTTATAAAGAAACTCAGTTTTCTGTACTAATAGTTTTTGATTCTTAGATAAACTTTAATAGCCTTCTCTTTGTTTTGAATTTCTGCAATCTTTTTATTTAATTAATCACAGAATTAATTTCAGAACTACCTGACCTTCCGCAGATACATCTCCGACGCCTTTTCCAATCTTTCATTTGGCTAATACTCCTCTGACAATTCTTGTTCTAGAGTTATAAATTTATCGTCCGATCTGATTCAAACTTTTGTTTGACTTCAATCTTCGGCTGTATTTTTTGTTCTTCCACGTCTATATTTTCTTAGTGTTCATTAAATATTGCGAATTAATTAAAATGGGCACTTTTCTAATTTATTTTGTACCTTAATACAATAATGTGCCTAAAATAACATGTGATTAAGAGTCAGCGTCTAGACAGAGTGCTAATAGACTAAACTGTATGTTATCGCAAGCACTTCTGAAGCAACAGTGGAGGGGAGAACTTGTAGTAATGCGACCCAATTTTGAAAGTTCAAATAATAAACCATACCAAACGGAATTAAATTTTTAATTACAAAAAGATGTAATCTTGGCAATAACTTGTAGCAGTATTGTACCTAAACGTCATGATACTCCGAGTATTAAATTTGCTATCTTTAATCTCGTTTCCTTCAGTAAAATTATGTTTTAAACGATTATCAATATTATGAGTACATAAATTTAAGTCGATTTAAAAAAAATAGAACTTCCGGAGCTAAAAAGCAACGGTGATGTGAATTAGGCCTTAGCCAAGTCCAAAATTATGGCGCTTTCCCCAAAGCTCTTACCTATATTGGGTTACATGACTCAAAACTATAAAAACTACCATGCATGGTCTTCAGATAGTAGAGTTTTTCATTTTAGCAATCCTCGCAACTCTTTCTATGGTTTTATAACAGACTAAGTTCAGTAAATTTTCTAGCATCGTATTGACTTTGAACAGGCACAAGGAGTGTAAAAGGAAAATTGTATTACTTTTTTGAGAAGTTTGTAGATAAGGATTGCTATCACATTTTTCATCTATTGGGAAAGGTTTCATGCTTCCACTAATTTGATTATGATATTTAGATGATATTGAAAGCTTTTCGGTACCACAATTTCAATTATTTCTGCTTCAATTTCAACTGCGTGTTGTACATAGTTATAGTGATTATATGATAAATAGTTGTACTCTCCAGTTCTCTTTCAAGCCTATATTTCACTAATTTTTCTAACAAAATATTGACCTTGAATAGGCAGAAGGACGTGCAAGGAGACGTTTTTTCCTACTTCTTACAGATTTATGCTTTCACTTTCTTCATCCTCTAGGAAAGATTCCGATGGTACTTCATTTATGCCTGGTATTTTGGATTCTCCTCTCCACTTTTCCTGGTCTTTTCTTGTCCACGAGTGAATATAAATGCTTTCAGCTATAGTCGTCTTTTTGTAATTCTTCTCTTATCTTTGCTTATGGTTAACTACACTTTCTCATAACAATTCCACAGTTTAGTCTTTAATGTCTTTTATCTGCTTCATTGTATAAATACTTCTGATTATTCTTTTGATCAACTTGATCATACTATTTATATTCTGTCTGGTTTTTATTTACTTTTTTCTTTGCTTTTAGATCTCTTTCTTGTTCTTACTGATATTAAACTGATGTGTTTTGAGGTTTACACATATATGATTACTTATATATAATAAAATAGAAAAAGTTCCTTTCAAGTTTTTCTCAAACTACTTTTCATTTGCAAAGAGTCAAAGATAGTCAATCATTTGGTTTAATTTTTAGCTCCAATAGTGACATTTACTTGTCTTTTACTGATTTACTTGATTCTGACATTTCATAAATAAAAGCCTGGAGTAACGTAATTTGTTCGATAAATGTGCAATAGAGCATTTGGCTTCAGATTCATTAAACAAAGTAGAAAGCAAATTTCGATTATAACTCTTTTTTATTCCCACAAATAATGTTTAAAAATGCAACTTTGATTTTCGAACGTTTCTATCCCAATCTAATTATACTCTTTGTTATTCGTTTCTTCCGAGTATAAACTTGTCTGAAAATAAAACTTTCTAATAATTACCAGAAATGCGCCCAGTTTGACATCCGATTTACTTTTTTTTTAAATATACATCTATTATTTCTTCTTTTTAAACTTCACCGGAAACTTCTCAGTTTTCGTCTAGTTTTTTTTTCTCAATTTTTCTGTTTGTTCTTTCTAACAAATCTCTTAACTACGTTCATATCAAAATTATAAAACAATCACATCATAGTCAGTTTGGTCTGTATATGTTTGTGTCTGACAAATTAGACCTGCGTTTTCAACACATAGTTTACATATAGTTTTCTGTCCTGCGTTAGCATTGAAATCGCAGTAGTATAGTATTGCGCTTAAAACAACTGGTGTCTCCTCTTTCTTCTCATTCATAAATGTAAAAGATTAATGTTTATAATATGGTATTATGCACAACACTTGTTTCCATTTGCTGGTTATAAAGAAACTCAGTTTCTGTACTAATAGTTTTTGATTCTTAGATAAACTTTAATAGCCTTCTCTTTGTTTTGAATTTCTGCAATCTTTTTATTTAATTAATCACAGAATTAATTTCAGAACTACCTGACCTTCCGCAGATACATCTCCGACGCCTTTTCCAATCTTTCATTTGGCTAATACTCCTCTGACAATTCTTGTTCTAGAGTTATAAATTTATCGTCCGATCTGATTCAAACTTTTGTTTGACTTCAATCTTTTGCTGTATTTTTTGTTCTTCCACGTCTATATTTTCTTAGTGTTCATTAAATATTGCGAATTAATTAAAATGGGCACTTTTCTAATTTATTTTGTACCTTAATACAATAATGTTGTGCCTAAAATAACATGTGATTAAGAGTCAGCGTCTAGACAGAGTGCTAATAGACTAAACTGTATGTTATCGCAAGCACTTCTGAAGCAACAGTGGAGGGGAGTTCAAATAATAAACCATACCAAACGGAATTAAATTTTTAATTGCAAAAAGTTGTACTCTTGGCAATAACTTGTAGCAGTATTGTACCTAAACGTCATGATACTCCGAGTATTAAATTTGCTATCTTTAATCTCGTTTCCTTCAGTAAAATTATGTTTTAGACGATTATCAATATTATGAGTACATAAATTTAAGTCGATTTTTAATAAAATAGAACTTCCGGAGCTAAAAAGCAACGGTGATGTGAATTAGGCCTTAGCCAAGTCCAAAATTATGGCGCTTTCCCCAAAGCTCTTACCGGTATCTCCACGTAACTGGAAAGCACTTCAAATTAGACGAAAATATTGTGGGCCGGGTTATTAAGAACACCAAAACACCGTAAAAGCCGCTAAAAGCTTTTAGAGGCCAGGATAACGACGTGCTAACAGCGAATTTCGATTCGCAGTCCAATTTAAGGCCGCCGCGGCGTGGAGGCTCCTTCGCAAGTCGTGAGCGGCCGGTCGACACCCATCTGAGTGTGCCACGATAAGCCAACCGCCACCAAAACGTGACCTGTCAGTCAGAGCCGGGCATTAGATAATTGTGGATTGCGCCTGCTTCCTGGGCCGCCTTTTACCTTAGGCGGAGCGAAATTCAAAAGACGTGGTTAATATTTAGCTTACACGCACCATGCGCTAGAATCTGATGGGCCGGGCCCGCCGAAATATCAGAGAGACACGACTTGTGCACTGTACGTTAAAGATATTTGTTTGTAATGATATTCAATGAACATTATCTGTTCCCTGTGTACGATTTTTACTGTATTTTTTACTGTATTCTCTTCCATTTACTTGCATTGCTTTTTCGCATTCTTCATCTCTTTAAAACATTCCGTACAGTTCATTATCATTTTGTCTCTATATAATAAGCAACCCTCCGCCGATAGGGATTAGGGGTGTACTTGAACCTGAATTATCGTCTGTTCCAAAGCAAGGTAACAGGGGAGAGGGGAAAAATTAATTAAATCATATGGAATGTCTTCCCATGTTAAATTTTACTACGGAGATAAAACATCCTCACATTTGGATCTCCGGAGAGGACGACATGAGAAGACTACAAATAAATGAGATTAGCAAATTAGTGCAGTGGATGCAAAAACACTACAAAAAAAATGGAAAAACTAAATGTCGATATATGTGCATCAGTGAAATGTAATGGCCATAGGAAGGAGACTTTTGGAGTGGAAAATACAGTCGTTTATATTACATCTACACCAGAAGGATATCGGGAGATAGTGTAATTTTAAACAGAAATTTGAAAACAGAGCTACATATTACAGACAATACAACAAAAGAATCATTTTGATAAAGATTCAAGCAAGACTTCTTAATACAGTGATAATACAAATGTATATGCCCACAAAAATATACGATATCCTAAGTAAAATACTAAATAAAATACCAGGCGACAAAAAATTAAATGTACTAGGAGAGAAAAAAGAAGAAAACGTGGTAGAATAGTAGAGTTTGGGAAAGAGAAATAATAGAGATGAAAGATTAATTGAATTCTGCATACAACATAAATCAGTTGCAACTAATACAATATTTAAACACCATGTCGGAAGACATAGCAAAGAAGAAATAAATATGAAATCTAAAATTCTGAAAGAAGACAAAAAAAGTAGTAAAGAGATTAAAATAGAACCCACAAGAAATAGTAACGACATATGGATGACTGTAAAACAAGTATTACATCAGGATTAAATGAAGTACATAACATAAAACCCTAGATAACCAAAGAAGTAATACAACTAATTGCATAGAAACGGAAATATATAAACAATAGTACAGAAGAAAGACAACAAGAGTATAGAAGACTACGAAATAAAGCAAACAAAGAAAGTAGAGAGCTAAAGAACACAGACTACATAAAAAATACTTGTAAAGAACCATCAATATAAAAAGCAGAATTTGACACGGCCGTAAAGAAACTAGCTACTGATATTGATAAAATACCTAGGGAAATTAGTAAATACCTAAATAAAACAACTTTACTCTTAATATTTGACTTCATTAAAATGATATGTGAAACTGAAATAACAGAAGTATAACAGTTACTGTACCAAAAAGACTTGGAAGTAATAAATACGAAGAGTAACTTATACCACACGTGACGAAGATAATATATCGAAGAACGTGAAAAAGAACATACATTTTCAATTTCTGAAAGAATCTGGTATCGACTATAAGGATAAACACGTTTTATTTATAATTTTTATACAACTCAAAAAGAAATCATATCTGTTAATGATAAAGAAAGAAGAACAGATAAGAAATGGTGTCAGGCAGGGATGTACTTTATTCTCTCTTCCATTTGTATAAGCAGGCAGCAGCATTACTAAACATGGAAGAAGCGAAAGAGAGAGATAAAGCATCGAATCATGTAAACCAAAAGAGCTAATTAAAAGAAATCTCCTAACCTGCAAGAGAAATGGAAGATTGAATAATGATGTTATAGAATGATCATAAAAATCAGCTGGACGGATAGGGTTACTAGCAACAACTAAAAAGAACTGAAAAGAGCAGAAGAAGATGTGGAAACAGATAGAGAAAAAAAAGGCGAGACCAGCTAATTGGACACATTCTCTGCGGGAAGGAATTATGAAAACAGTTATAGAAGGAAAAATAGAAGAAAAACGAACAAGTGGGCGTCAATTCCACCGATATATCAAGCAAATTATAGACGTGGACACAAGTAGTTATGAAGAAATAAAAAGGAAAATTGGGAGAAACATGAAAACATGCGTCAATCCAGTCAAAAGACTAAAAACGTAGAGATTATTAGAAAATATTAATTGTTGAAAAATTTAAATTATCCGTAAACAGAAAGCAGCAGCCAAAACCGCGTTTACAGGAGCATCCCCAAATATGCACCTTTACAGGGTGTTTTACTGTGCGCTTACCAAACCTTCCATAAGGAAGACCACGTACACAAAGAAGACTCTTCCGTGAAGATAATATTGTCCCGATTGAGATCCAAATTTTCCTATTCCCCCGCCAGTAGTTTTTCCTAGCACTTCCCTGGTAATAAAGGTTTCTTTAAAGTTGATCGTTTTCTTTCACTCAGATGACTTCGAATTGTATTTCGAAAGACCTGAATTTCTTTCTTACGTTGTTTCATTTGAAGTAAAATAGCGTTGCCCTTCTTCGTTATTGTGCAGATTATCTACATTCCCAACCCCAAAATATCGCTTTACCCACATCGTTTTAGGAATTTTGCATTAACTGTAAAGATAACAAATTCATCATCAACACTATATAGTGGTACACTATATACCGGGCAACCAGCACGAAATAAAGATTCACACTAATTAACATAGATGGCACTTGGTATCTCTTTATCAAATGTTAACAATCATTTTTGATATGTTAACTTATGCAATTGTAGAAAATTGACGATACGTGCTGTTTTGTTCACTCAATGCTGGAGTCTTTTAAAACACCATCTGATAAAGAGATTAAATAAAAACAAAGCCGATTTACAACTACAACACGGCTGTAGTTACTTACGAATATTTGATAGCAAATTTAAAGCCACCTTTAACAAGCGAACAATTCATTTTTTAAATAAACCAAATTGAACTTTCATAAAGTGCATCTTCTGCGATCTGTTTGCTCAGCGAGGCTCGCCTTTGTTTGAGCATGTGAACGGCGTTTCATCACTTGGGACCATTAATGCTATCAGCAACTGCTTGGCTGGTCGTTTGCCTTTCGCAAACGCGAAAAACGCAGTTGCATGTGAGTGCAACCTTTCAACAAGCACTTAGGCCTCTCTTTACAGGATTGTATATTTGGATTGTAATGTAAACAGCCTCTAGATTTGCAATTACCAAATCAATAGAGTTCAAAAAACGCAATCGCGATTCTTCCAATAAAATGAACTCGAAAGTAATTTACGTTAAGTGTTAGTTGATTTATTTAAAATAATTTCTTTTGTTTGTAGATACAAATGTTATTTACGATTGTTCTAAAAACTTGCGCACAGCGCAATAAAAAAATTATATTATTCGATTCTGCGATTCAAATGTCTGACGGCTGGCCTACTCAGTCGCTAAAAATAATTGGTAATAATCCAGTATCTAAGGCACGGTGTTTGGTACATTACTCCATATTAGAGACCGGTATATAAGAGCAAAGATATGGGAGCCTTAACCTCTCAGTGCGCAGGTCATACTCACATCAGTCTCGCAAGTATGATTAAAAAAACCAATTGATGCAAAAAAACAAAATTATTTTTGGTTTGAATAAATAAAAATTTTCACCAATTCATCTCCTTTAAACTGTGAAAGGGGATAGAAAAACAGTTCATAATTAATATAAATAAGTTAAGATTTTAGAGACGTAAACGAAAAATTAAAGTTTCAGGTCCTGTAATAGTCTAAATAATTACAGCAACCATTACATGAAGAACAATTAGTCACCTTAAAAAAGAATTAAAGTAGTTTTGACGTATTTAAAGGCCGATGAGGTGTGCTATATTTGCTCCAGTATTGAAGTCCAAACTTAGGCCATATTGAGTGAATGTACGCACAGAGACAGCGAATACGAGATACAACAACATCCGGAGAACAAAAGAAGGAGAGAAAAGAAAAGGAAGCTGTAAAACAGTGAGTTAATCAGAATTTAGTAGAAAGGATTGAGGTTATGGAAATAGAACATTGCACGAACTAGAAAAAATGAAAATTTAACGTCATACTTTCCCCAACGGTGGTAAGTTAGGCAACACACCATATAGAGTCACAAGTGTGGTGAGTAACACAAATACTCAATTGGAAGATACAAATATAAAAATTCCTATAAGGGACTGAAAACAAAAACCCAAAATGAATTAAGAAGAATATTCCACAAACTAAAAAAGAGAATACGAAAATCCTCCAAGAAATACAAATTAATTGCACCCTCCAAAAAAGAATAAACAAAATCAAGATAAATTAGATAAAACAGTAGACATAATGGAACTATTAACGGTGGATGTGAAGCAAATTACAGTGAATGAGGAAATAGTACAAAGAAGAAATCACCAACGACACATTGGAACACATAGCGAGAGAAAATAAAAATGTAGTAGTGCATAGGATTAACGGTAGAAAATAGAGCTAAAAGGATGTATTAAAAAAGAAAAACCAGGAAATAAAAGTAAAAATCAAGAAAGTGAAGAAAAGAAATAAACAAAATAATAAAAAATAAAAATAAATTCAAAGAATGTAGAAAGAAAAAAAAAGAAAAGCAATTCAAAATCGGCTACTAATAATATTAGACAAGATGGTGTATAAATGGAACTTAGACATAAGCACATTAGAGAAAACCCTAGCAAAAAACTAAATATATAAGAAGAAGACGACGCAAAGCGAGAAAATAGATTACGAGAAGAAACTTGTGGTAAAACAAGGAAGATTAACGGAACTAAAAAGAAAATATAAATATTAGAAATTTACAAGGAAAAGAAGACAAATAAGAAGAAGAATTTGAAGAAAATTGTTCGAATATACTGATCATAACAAAAATAAAGAAAAGAGACAAGGGGTGAGGAAGACTGAGAAAGCCGACGTACTGATATATAGTGGAGTAAAAGACCACGGACGTGCTGCAGCCTGATTTAGCTATATTATACGCAAAAAACTGGAAGAACAAATCTATAATTGGAAAGGGTGGTCGGAACGAATAATTGTAGTGTAAATGGAAGATAAAAAAATCATATGAGTGTACGGACCAAATGAAGAGAAGATAGAAAATAAGGAAATTCTGTCAGGACTTAACGACCCTAGCAGAGGAGGCTCAAGTAAGAATATATACAGCAGCAGACCTCAATGGTAAAGTAGGTAAGAATAACGAATTACACAGCATAACGATTGCAATACATGGAGGAATTGTAAAAAACAATAATGGGAAGAGACCGCTTGATTTTTGTGCCATGAAAAATTTAATAATAAATATTACGTTTTTTGAATATAAACAAATATACAAAGAAGTAAGAAGCAGAGGAGAAAGACCAATAACAGATTACATATTAGTAGAAACGAACAGAAAAGCGATAATGGACACGAAAGTAAAAAGGGGGCATGAAATTAGTAGTCAATCAGGGGAAGAATACAAGGAAAATGACAAAAATTAGAACTACAATATAGAGAAAATATAGATAACAGTAATGTCAAACAGATAATGGCATTATTTTAAAAATACCTTAATTGATAAAGATAATGTGTAGAGTAACCAAAACAAATAATAAAATAAAACAAAGAGTTTGGCGGACAGATAAAAAATAAAGAAAAAGGAACAGAAAAATTATTTAGCTAATAGAACAGCAGAAAACAAAAAATGCACAAAAAGAAATAAAAAAATAGAAAGAGTTGGTCATGGCAGCAAAAACAAGGTACCTGGAAAGAATTTGGGAGAAAATGGAAAACAATAAAAAAGGAAATCGGAAGCTTTTTGTGACATATTGAAATCATTAAGGAAGTAACAAATACATGACACTAATTACATCAAAAATAAAAACGGCGAAATATTAACAGGCAGAGAAGATGTTATGGCTAGGTGAAAAAAATATTTTGAAAAGCTATTAAGTACTTAAAGAATCAAGGTAGAAAATAAAACAAAAAAGATAATAAAGATTTAATGCCAAGAGAAGAGCTACAAGATGTAATAAAAAAGCTGGAAATGGGAAAGCACCAGAAGAAGACAAAATAGCAACAGAAATGATAAAAAATGTGTAAAAAAAATAGAAATATTACTAAAGACTTATAATAAGGAATAGAAAGAAGAGCAGATATCAAAGGATTGGTAGATAGCGTTACTAATTCCCATACACAAGGCAGGAGATAACAAAAATTGCAATAACTATAGAGAAATATATACCATGAAGATATTTGAAAATATCACAGATGGAAGAATTAGGCTAATAGTGGAGAATACCCTGGAAGAATCACAATAAGGTGTAGAGGAAAGAAAGAAACACACGAGACCATATATTTATGTTAAAACAGATATCTCAGAAAGTCTTAAAGCAGAGAGAAAGAGTGATATTAGCCTCCATTGACCTAAATTGGCCATACGATAAAGTTCCAAGAGAAAAACTGTAGGATATTTTAAAGAAAAGAAGAATTTGCAATAAAATTATAATACAACTAATCCACAAAAATAATGTTAATAGAATTATCTACATGAAAGGGGATGAAATTATTACAAAAGACGAGAAGAAGGACTGCGTCCACTGTTATTTATGTTTCTAGATCAGATCCTTAAGGAATGGTTAACCCAAATAAAAAAATAGAATAACTAACCGAAAAATAAAATAACTTACTAAAAATAGACACTTCAGAACAAGCTTTTGCGGGAAATATAGCATATTAATAATGGCAAGAAGTGGGAAGGAAATGCAAAAAAACTTAAAAATTTGGAATACAGTTTTAGAAGAAAATGGGACAACATGAAACAAAAGTAATGATAGTGAGAGAACAGCAAGAAGAGTTGAACATAACGATAGATGGAGTCAAAATAGAAAAAGTAAAATCTTTCTGATACCTAAAAGTAAAAATATAAATAAGAAAATAGAAATTAACAAAAGAGTGGGAAAAAAACTTAAAATTATATTATGCAAGAAACAGCAAGTTTGTAAGTAAGAGGAAGGTTTCAACAAAGACAAAGATGGATGTGTTTAAAGAACAGAACTTACTGAAAAACAGAAGAGAAAGATACAGGCTGTTAAAATACCATAAAAGAGTTAAAGTAATTGCAAAAAAGATAGTGAATTTTATTGAAAAAACTCTATTGAGTTGGTGGGGTCAGTTGCATAGATTAGAAGGAACAAGACTTGTTAAACAGGTATAAGAAGCAAAAATCCAAAAAAGAAAGAAGAGGCGAAGACTTAAAGAAACTTGGAACACGATGATGAAAAAGATTCTGAAGAAAAAGGGAACAACCTGAAAGAAAGCAAGGAGATTATAAAGGTACGATTGGTTGCCTAGCTGCTACAAATCTAAGCATAACTTTTTAGTAAGCAATCTTTCAAACCACAACTTTTAGAACAAAATTTCACATTTGTGATTTCCTCGTCAGTTTTCCCTCATTATCATCATTATCAGTTATTCAAATATTCAACTTGCGTATACAAGTTATTCGCAAGCACGGAAGAAAGCAGGAGGCTATTTATAAGGACAAAAGGCAACACTATAAATATCTAAAGTCCCGTTTAAAGGAACTTCGTGGCCGAAAGTCACCTAATCTGCTCAAAATGTTCAGCGAGCGCTGCACGCGTACATTCGTGTTGGCACCGCTCTCCTCGTTGCCCAAGCCGAATGTGCCCCGTTTCGAAAGCCGCGTGCACTATTCTCGATTGTGCCCGGAATGCACAAAAAGCCGCCGTAATTGCAGGCTCGGTTCGTTAGCGAGGTGAGAATTGAGATTTTACTGGAAGTTAATGCGGGCCTGAAGTCTTGAAAGGTGAGAAGTGCCGCGGGTCAATCAATTACGTTACGAAACCTACTAAAAGGCGCGCTGCAGTGTTTTTGGTAGTGTTCTGACAGGCAGCGGCGACGGCTATTTAATGGCGCAAAAAGTGCACCTTGGCCGAATGTTGCAGTTTGGTTTTTCGGCGCGCATGTAATAACTTCATCAACGGCACGAAAATGTCAAACCTGTAATGAGCTGCCCGCAGAAAAAATTCGGGATTTATGAGTGAAAATTAGCGAAAGCGAAGAATTTGCTGTTGGTCAATATAGCAGACGTGTACATTAAAATTAGAAGTACAGGGCGACCCAATGAGTACACTAGATGAGATTTTCATTTTAAATGGTTGTGCCTAACCCCCGACCACAAATAAAATGATAAAATGACTTGTAAAACCAAAGACAGAAGTTCGCAACTACCTATACTCCCTTAAAGGTTAATTTTGTGTTTACTGTTAGTTAGACTTCAAAAATGTTAGTCTTTTGTTCTTAGATTGTATATACAATGGGAAATACACTATAGAACACAAGACCTTCATTGTTCTGGCGTACTATGAGTTAACCAGTCCCCAGCTGAAACGATCCGTCAGTTCAAGAAGTAGTTTGGTAACCACCACCCTTTGGACAATATAATTGTTACCCATGGTCAAAATAATAGAATCTTAAATTTTGCAATTTTGACCTTTAAAGCGGGGAAAACGTACCACACTAGAGGAGAAAATTTTTTTCTCGGTAGATTCCTGGTCAGGGTGTTAAGAACAACTATTTAAAATGAAAATTTCACTTAGCGCACCAATTGGGCCACTCTGTAAATTACTAATAATATTTTACATACAATCCTTCATAGCTGGCAATTTACAATACATAAATCCATAAAACTCCAAAATATCCCTGTGCATCCCGTAAGTTGATTTAAGTTGATCGAGCTGACCCACAAGTCATACGTTTATTATATTCTCTAAACCATTTCGACATAGAAGTGTGAAAATTTATCTATGCTTTTCTTCGTTTCGGCAATAGATCATGAATCATGGGAATTTGAAAAAGGGTAATCCGTTCGCTCGTCTTTCCATTCAATGATTCTTGTACTATCACTTTGTTAGAGTTTGTCTTAGACTTTCATGTGTATAAATCAAAATTATAAAAGCAGCCTCCATTTTCTACTGGATCCCAAACTTTATAATGACATTTAATGTACTTTTTAAACATATCGGACCCATAGAAAAACAACGTCGCAACTAAAAGCAAGCCATTTCTTAAAAGTTATAAAAATGCAATTTTTGTTTGTTTGTCAGTCCAAAATCCATTACAGTTTTCATTACATGGACAAGTTATGGGCCGGGGATACTAACGATGAATATCTAAATCTTTTTTAATCAACAAAAGGTATCCTTGTCCGTTGCCTAACAGATTATTATCAAGTTTCTCACGATAGAAGACGTAAAACAGTCTAAGGATTTTGAGAAGACTTAACAGGTCGGCTGAAAAGTTCGTAGGCTGACACATAGATGGTGTTTCTAAAATTAAATACATATGATTTTTAGTTAGTACTAACCTTCAGACGATATGTGTATAGATTTGACAGCTGTCGGATAATTGGTTCGTGAGATATAGCATTGTGAGTGAAGCAACTTTTGTTATTGTAAAAAAAATGGATAAAAAAGAATTTTGTGTGTTAATGAGGTATTGCTTTATCATGAAAAAAATTCTGTTGAAGCCAAAGCTTGGCTTGATAAACATTATTCGGATTCTGCACCAGGAAAATCAACCGTTGAGAAGTGGTTTGCTAAATTTAAACGAGGCGAAATGAGCACCGAAGACGATACACGCAGTAGACGCCCGGAAGAGACTTTAACGGACGAAAACATAAAAAAAGTTCACAAAATAATTATGAATAGCCGTAAATTGAAGTTAATCGAGATACCTGAGACTCTGAAGATATCAAAAGAGCGTGTTGGACATATCGTGCATGAATATTTGGACATGCGAAAGCTGTGAGCAAAGTGAGTGCCGCGCGAGCTCACAATCGAGCGAAAGTTTCAACGTGTCGTTGATTCTGAGCAATGCGATTGCTTCTTCATTAGTGCTGGATTTCTTTCCAGCTAGCATTCTTTTGAGGTCTACAAACAGGAAAAAGTCACTGGTGGCCAGATCTGGAGAATATGGTGGATGGAGAAGCAATTCGTAGCCTAATTCACGCAATTTTGCCATCGTTTTCATTGACTTGTGACACGGTGCACTATCTTGATCAAACAGCACTTTTTTCTTCTTCAAATGGGGCCGTTTTTTCGCGATTTCATCCTTCAAACGCTCCAACAACGCTATGTAATAATTGCTGTTGATGGTCTGGCCCTTTTCAAGGTAATCAATGAATATTATACCTTGCGCATTCCAGAATACTGATGCCATAACCTTGCCAGCCGACTGTTGCGTCTTTCCACGCTTTGGATTCGGTTCATCGCGTTCAGTCCACTCGGCTGACTGTCGATTGGACTCTGGAGTGTAGTAATGAAGCCATGTTTCATTTATTGTCACATACCGACCGAAAAATTCGTTATTATTACGGTTGATGTAACCCACTATTTTTCTCCATTTGTATTTTAATTTTAATATTCTTCCAAATACACATTCCCATTTCTTTTATGTACTTTATCATATTCCTCATTTGTGACTTTGCTTAAGAGCATCATGTGACCTTTCTGAAATTAGTTTCTTTGTTATTAAGTTTAGTAAATGCTAGAATATTTATCTCTTCTTCAAATTCCTTAATTGGTTCTTTTCCTTTTCTGTTTAGTGTTCTAATATTCCGTATGGCTACACCTTTCAGGTGCTGTCATTTCCATATCGATTCTCCTTAGTTCCTGCTAATAGTTTTCTAAAGTATTATATTCTGCCTGCTTTGATAATACTTTGATAATGCCTCCATTTCCATTCTTGACCATCAATAAACTCTATTTTTATTTTTTTTCTTCGTTTTTATGAAACTCTTAAGGAGCAAATTTTATTTAAAATAGAAATATCAGTGTAATAAGCTATCCAAAGAACTCTAGAACTCGTTTGCAAATGCACATTCTTCAACTCCACATGCTTTTTTGGAGTTTAAGATTCTACAACGTAAAAAAATATGTAGAAGAACAAATCTGCCGGTCTAATTTTCTAAATTATTTAATAATCTCTGTTAGGGGAGATACGGCTGATTTTATTTTATTATATTCGAAGACGATTTCTCTTTCGCAACTGCCAGCGCTATTAATTAGTGATCCCATTTATACTACTTTCTTTGCTACATCACAACAATTTGAAATATATTGGGTTAGTGGTTATAGTGAGCTGTAATCATAATTTCAGTTATTAATTGATTTGTAGTAAGACCATATTAAATAATTGTATGTGAGCAAATCTTAAATGTTTATACTTCCTATAGTTACTTCTCTTTTCCAATTATTTAAAACATTTCTTATGATATACGAGTATACGTATGTCACCTACATAATAAATTATATAGATGAGAGGACGTAGTTTAAGAATTTAATTTACATCTAATTGTTTTGGTGTAGTGATTCCCTTCAGTATCTCCAGAATGTATTCCACATGATATCAAAGGCTTTTCAGTAGTCCACAAAATAAATATAAGGAGATAATATTTTCCAAATTTTTTTATTGATTGATTAGGATATAAAATGTATTTTCCTACCACTTTTTCTTCCTCTAACATCCGATTTTAAAATTTTAAGTATTTCATATAATTAGTCTCAAATAAATTCGCCCGAGATAATCAGAATGGATTTGGGCCTAAATATAAACAAGTATTTTGATTCAGTTTGAATAGGGCCCTGTATTTGCGGCATCACAATGGACAGTAAGGGCAGGCATATGGAAGTCTGGACCTTCTAGTTCGCAATTCATATTTCTTCAAGCAGTATAAATCCTCACCAATATTGAAAAGTAAACGTACATTAGTTCTATTCAAAATTGAAATTGACAACGCGCTTCCATTAAATTTGTGTGTTTAAAACTATAAAAACTGGGGGAATGAGGGAGTGGTTCACATTTTATGTCAATGTGCAACTTGACATAAGCAGTTTTGCAAGTAGTTAATCTTGTGGACCTATAGATCATAACTAGTTAGAATTTAGTGGTTTAAAATAAAATCCCTTACGCCACTAAGAGTTATAAAAGAAAAGAGTCATAATAAACAAGTGAATAAAACATCGAAAAATGCTTAAAGGCAACCCTTTCATATGTTTCAAAAATAATCACTTGGTCACATAAAAAGTTTGGTGGTTACGGTAGTCTGTAGGTAGATTTCAAATTACAGTGTTAAACTTTTAGCTATCACAATTGTGTCAAACATATTCGTAGTACTCAACCATTCTTCGACAGATTGTTCGACAATGAACTTCTAAATAAAATTCCAAGACGAAAATGACTCAACCACAAGTTAAACAAGATCAGGGGGCGAAACGGTAATATATACAAATGTTGAAACTCATAAACACCTTGGAAACTCAAACTTAGACCAACCAATCAACTATGAAAGTCTCAGCACTCTATATATTATCGTTCATGAGATATGTCACTTTAAAATAAAAAAAGCGGGAAAACCCCCCTTAGGGGTGTTTCAATGGGTCGGGTTTATCAGACATTCCTATTCTACTTTTTAATGAGGAGTTCAAAAAAGGTGGTCAGAATTTTCTACCTAATTGTACAATTGATCACTATACTCAATTGTATATATTACCTCTAATAACATAAAATGTGGAATCGGCGATTGAAAAATAAATACAAGCTTATAAAAAAACCACTAAATAGTAAGTAAATTAACTAAAACAAATTCTAAGGCACCTCAAAATATGGTTAATAAACAATAACTAATAATCTGATAACTGGAGAAAATTGGCCACTAGATTATAAAACAGTAAAAGAAAAAATAAATTGTGGACTACAACAAACAAATATTGCCACTTTATCAACAGTTCATTACAGATTCTTTAAGAAAATAAATGAAAACCTATGTATACATCTTAACAAGTCCATAGAAGATTTCTACATATTCAAAAACTGCTGTGTCACCTTTCAGCATACTCTAAACTCAAACAATTTATAAACACAATCCAAAAATAGACTTAATATATAAGTCAGAAGTTCCCATTTCTTTTTAATTTGTGTTTGCCTCTAAAGGCTTAGTGATGAACTATCTTACCACAGCTTCATGCAAAAAATTCACGTACAGCCTATTAATTGTCGTATACAGTTTATAAAGGCTTGTTTCCGTTTCCGACCAAATGACCCACTTCATTGTTTACGCTTTCAATGTTGCTAAATTTAATGTTGCACACAAAGCGCAAATTGGGTTACCACATACGAGATAATTTTACTTACTAAAATTTTGTAAAGTTGACGGATAAAGTAACTAATTAGGATATTATCCTTGTTATTTTAATTTAGATTCTGACCTGACGAGGACCTTTAGAAATTATATGATGAAACGTGCAGAGATCTGGTTGATGTTGCTTTTTATAAGTGCTACTTGCCGTACTAGCAGGTCTATAACATTCTGTAGAGATACTAAATGTTTAATTATAGCACAAACAGTTATAAGAACAACAATATCAGTAAGATAACTAGGGAACTAATCTTAGTGAAGAGAAGACTAAAGTAATAAAAAAAATTCAAATGTAAACTGTTCCAAAACCCGCACGCCCAAAAAATAATAATAAAATAATAAAGGACGTCACAGTTCTTCAAAAAAATTCAACATTGACCTTAACATAAAATATGCAGAAAATCATCATTACCATCCTACACATAAAGTCAAAAATACAAAATTGAAAAGTGCAAATTATAGTGAAATACTTCATCCTGCAAGAGCTAAGCTGTGATAGAAAAGATGGGAAGAATAAGATAGAGAATCAGGCTTCTCCAGGTGAAAGATCCCTTACATCATAAAGGAGAATAAAACGATAGTTATAAAAGGCAGTATAGTTTTTTATAACAAAACAAAAATAAAAGCAAGGTATCAGACCCAAAAGAGCTAGTGGAAGACAAATTTGTTTTATTATTACAGGTAAAAAATGAAGTTTTTATTTGGAGAACATGAATCTCGACGAGTTCAAATATCCATCTTGGAACACGCCTTTCGGTCCACATTCTAAAATAGATAGGTATGAGAGAAATGAAAAAGGTTTTGGCGCGCCAGGAAAATAGTTTTCGAAAGGAAGTCAAAATAAACCTTTAATTTAACCAAGACATTGGAGAGATACATCAATGTTCAAGATGATGCATGAAGTACATTTCTGATACCGTTGTTTCTCCTTCAGACTTTCTTCTTGCTTATGTCCCAAAGAGTTGGTGTTCCATATTAACCAAATGACTGCATATGCTATTCAAAAGTTAAATTCCACAAGATTATTGGTTTTTTAATAAAGAGATGAAGATACAACCATATCAAACCTCATGTCAGTTTTGGAGTTTGACAAGCTTTACATAGCGACACTATTGCTAAACAAATTACGAGAGACACAGAAATTATTATGTACCTGAGGAGCTTGCTATATTTACGATCAAATACATGGTGTGTCTCAAAACTATCGAACTATATAACAAAAAAAAAACTATAATAGCAATTATAGTAAAAATGGTACAAGATATAAGAAAAATCGTTCAATACATTCTCTTATTGGCTGGCACGTTATATCGCGGTTGTACAAAGTGATTTGAGGACAAACTACATATGATAAAAAAGGTTGATAAACAATCTAAAGGATTATATACTGACTGAAGAGGACTTCCGAAACATTTCAAAGGGGAAAAAGCTAACTGAAAAATAGATGATAAAGGATTTGTGTCTAAAATGGATGGATAAAAGGGGAATTCATTTTTATTCAATTTTCAATGATTCAAAGAAGACCTTCATTCAAAGAAGAACCGAAAACATAAGTATCGACAAACTCATTCTTTGTAATCAAGTTTAAAACCCATTAGAAATAGATGTTTGGTGCCCAACCAGAGCCAATGCTTGAATATTTTACCCTGGTTTTCCTACTCACCTTCTTTATTTCCTATTGTCGTCTACCAATTGTTTATTAAAACTAATGCTGTGCAAGAGTGTCCTGAGGCAATTGTTTGCACAAATTGCAATATTCCGCGCCAACAGTTTTTACCAAAATTTCGATAATAGTATAAAAATGGGTCCTTAACCACTTTTCATAAAGAACGCTGTTAAAACGATCTATTTTGCCTTTTTAAACATCATACAAGAAGTATTTACCTCAATAGTGATTTTTTGGCACTTCTATTGGTTCACAAGGTCCAATTATAGATCTGTAGACTGCAAACTAATAAGTGGTGGTGTACTTTTATAGAACCTTAAGCAGTTACAAATGACACGAAATGCTTTCAGGCATTACTGGAATGCACCTCAATAGCGTTTTTTCCTTTATATTTCTACTCGTTGCCAATATTAAGATTATTCAGTGGTGATGTTATTCTCCCCACCTAGAAAATGACGATTTTGCAGATCTTTGAGTCAAGAGAAGCTACGTTAAGGATCTTTGTATGTTCTTTCAGACAACATCTCTTCAGTACAAAGTCAATGGTTTTATTTTTATCGTTGGCGATCATTGATAAAATGCACTTAGGGATAGGCGTACTCTATTTTCTCTTTTAGGATAATACTCTACAACAGCGGACTTAACATTTCCGATCATTTTCAAGATTTTCCTAGGCGAATAAGCATAGGGGGTGCCGCTTTTTTGAATGTTCGACTAATCCCAAATTAAATCTTCAGTTTGCTCTTGTGCTGTGTTTCCTTTACTTCAATAACAATTGTTTCGTACTCCCACTAAATTTTATAGCCATTTTTCCATTAACAAATGACTAAATAATTTTGACCGGTTTTGACAGAGAAGCAACGTCAAAGACCATATTCTAGAGCAGCAGCTAATTCTTAGGGTTTAAAGGTAGCGTCTAAACTTAAATTTATAAATGATATTATGGATACATTTGAGGAATGTTGTTTTTTTTAATTCTCGATTGCTTTTTAGCGAGACGCTCCTCTGAAGGAGCTTCAACTTGATTTTCTAGACTTTAGTCATGTTTAGCCCCAATAATAATTTTTTGTGTTCATACTGATTACTGGGGTTCAAAAATAAACGTCCGATGGCTTTAAGTACAACACTATTTTACCGTAGATACCATGGCTACCACGGATAGTTTTAGAAAAAGGATTTAAGTTCGACTTTAACGGTATCGGTGCAGATAACTTTATATGTACTATGAATTGATGTCATGTAGTGGGCTTCCAGTTCATTCTTCCTTATTTTGCGGCAGTAATTTTAACATACGTAGCAATCTCTTTGTATTCTTGTTCAGTCTTATGATTAAAATGTAGAGTCGAGCTCAGCTTTGCCAGCGGTAGTATAGACGATGTAAGTTTCCTATAAACGACCAGACTTGAGGTGTCTCGCTTTTTGGAATCAATAACCGGTTTTCGTACAGCAGCAGCGCCAAAGAACTTCACATTCCAGGTAATTTTGTAGTACCATGTGACAATGTTTTTTCCCAATTTCTTTGCAAGTCTCCACAAAACATCATCCCAATCATAAGTGTTACCTAAGGAAAATTATTTCATTTTTCCGGGATCTAAGAATGCATGTCTAAGTTAAAGGACTTTAATCACCGAGTGTAAAGACTTGCACTTTTCGTTGCTTTTCAGAAGATAGTGCAATTGTTTGAGTCAACGGTCGTTATGCTTTTCAAGATCTTATGGTAGACATTTGGATATTTTATCAGTACTATTATAGGCAACCGTTTTTAATATCGATGGACTATAAGATTCTGCTTAAGAAACTGCAATAACAAATTCTCCAGATTTATAGTAAATTTTGAGGGCCTAGGAATAACTGTCTAGGCTTTAGCGCTGGCAGTCTAGATAACGCCATTTTCTTATGAACCAAGAGAAATAAATGAAGGGGGGAGTTTCTTAGTTTTCTTTGAGCAGTCTCTACAGAGAAGTCTAAACTAATTTTCCTAAAGCAATCGCTTCTTTGCTTCTTTGCGCCGATTATATGAAATAGTTATATGACATAATTGATCGTCAGCATAGAAATGAAAAAATTAAACTTTCTATTTTCCATATTTGTCTGATTTTTCCAGTATGCTTACTGAAAACCTATTTTCTCTATAATCGTTTTTAAATAGGTTTCCCAAGAAAGAGTCGTTCTGCCTCTTTCTCTCGTCCTTCTTGGAAACAAGGGCATTAATTCTTTGATCATTTATCATCAAGCACCCATCTCACACATTTATGCTATTGGAGAACTCTATTTTCTAACTTAATCGAGTGGGTCACATACATTCCTCTCCAAACTCCCTGGCCTCTTAGTCTCTCCCGTCTTGTAACTTGTAGGCACCTTTCCATAAAATCTAATTCTTCTGTTTTAATTTCATTTCTTACGTTCTTCGTAAGTAGGACACATCTTTGCCAATGTTATGTTTTCCACCAGCCTACAGAATATTTCATATTATTTCGGGCAATGGTTATGTTGCCATGTTAATACTTTTGTTAATGTCTCTCTCGTATGTACCTGCTGAAATTAGTCCAAATATTTGAATATTGTACGGCTTCTGATCCCTTCATCCTCTATTCTGATACTCTATACCTCTTCTGTTTCTACACATTTATGACGTTCTTGGTAATAAATTTCAAATATCACTTTTCAAATTCTTTAAATTTTTTAGCATATAGTCACTATCTTCATCATCTGAGAATTCGCGAATCATAGAAACTGTAAAGTTGAATTGTCTTTCTGTACTACATGTTTAGTGACTGTTCAACACATATATTAGATAACAATGGTGATAGATCACACCCCTGTTTGAGACCTTTATTATTTTTGTTATTTTATTGCCTACTTTTATATGTTTCGTCTTGTAAAAGAATTTTTGGAATAATCTGTATGCACTTTTTGCCTTGTATATTCATCATCCTTATAATTTCCTCAAGTTTGTTACCATATGCTTTTCATATATCTATAATGGTCACATTTTTTCTCTTTTTTTATTGGTTGAGTTTGTATAGGCTTTAGTCTGGAAAATATTCTCGCCTTCCTCTATTTTATTAAATATTTTCTTTATATATTTTGTCACTTTAGCTCTATTGTATTTGAATAGTTCAATCCTTGAGTTTGCTGATCCTGGTGCCCTGTGATTTTTGGACGTTTGAAGTTCTTTCCAAATATCTGCTTCTGTTATTTCATAATTGGTGTTTACATTTTCTATTAGTTCTTTCTCTTATGTTCTTGCAAGAGATTAGCATCCGTTGTTTTGACGGTATGACTTTTTCTTTCAAAGTTTCGTAGTTGCACACACTATTCCCATAGTTCTGGCGTCCATGTTACATCTGCCTCCCTTTTTTTCCTTAATCATAATCTGTGAATTTTCCGTATACTTTCTATATACTTAGCTTTCCTAGTTTCGATACTTAGAACTCTTCAAAATTTCATATATTTCTTTTGGTGACTCTTCTTTATCTATATGTTTTCTAACCTATTTTGGTATAACGTCATTGTATCATATTGTTTCGGGTCTATTTTCAATTCGTGTTCTTATTTTGCGTTTTTGGTATTCCTCTTCGCTTGTGCCGATAAAAAGTGCATATAAAAGAATGACGATTTTAAACCAAATACAAAGATGAGCGAGGTTCTATGGAATTTAACAAATAATCACCAGGGGAGGAAGGTTTTTGATTTTCATTTTATTGTCAAACACACAACCTGAGCTCAGTTGACTCAATAGCTGATGATTATAAATAGCCGAAGATACTTTTCATATTACTCACATCCAGCCTAATCGTTTCAGACGTGGAAAGGCGATAAAAATTGACAGCTTATTTATTATTTTTGGCAGCCACGCTTGATGGTATCGAATGATCGGCGAGTTAATCGCCGGCGGGACTTTTGCCGGGCTGCTGCCTCCAAACCCAAACAATATTTCACCCGGCGTCAACGCACTCCTGGTCGCAGTTGCGCCACGCCGCCGCTGCGCCATTTGCATATCTAAATTGACTTTTTGTTTGTGCGACATAGCACCTACGGGCGCAACTACTCGCCGATATGATTATTTTTCCTGGCGCAGACGTAAACATTCCGCACAATGGTCGCGCGGACGTCTACGTTCGCAAATAAATCAGATAGGAGCACGGGGCCATTAGCAGTCATCACTGGATGCTCCGATTCACGACCTCAGATAAATCATACGCGCCCTGCGTACAACTTCATTACCGCGGCATTCACGGCGATTCCTCGCTAAACTGCCATGTACAGCCCGAGATGGCTCGGGTGATTGCTTTGTGGCCAGGTGAGGAGAACAGTCTCGCTCAAGGCTGAAGCTAACCGAGATGCATCTGTTTCTTCGAAAAACATAAATTGTGGTTATTCTCAAAGAAACAACACATACCAGCAAGATCAAAGCAATTAAATTGAAAGACAACAATATTGTTAATTAGAAACAAAAGATAACAGAAAAGAGAGAACAGTTGCCAGTGAAAAAAACTTCAGATAGAAAACAACATTTGAAGACATGTAAGGATCTACGGATCAGTTTATACTTCAACATGTCCAAAAGTGAAGGTCATAATCACATGAATGTTATAATTTGCAGAATTCTTTAAATTTTCATTTAGTGGAGACTAATAAAGAACAGGTTGTGACCTCTTTTTGTTTGTTTTGTTGTTGTTGTTGTTGGGTGGGGGGTTGTATTTTCAATTATCTTAGTCTCAAAGCTTTTTCCTTAAGATCTATTACCATGGTTAAGTTTGTGTATTAACTTGATTTTAAGATTTTAAACATCCGTGTTTCAAGCTTGTCATTCACCTGACAAAACAAGATAAAATACCTCAATTGAATTATTATTAACCTGTTGATAGAATTATAACATTATCTTTCTTTGCAGATCCAAAATAACACTACTTTATACTACTTTCTCTTATATTTGTTAATTGGTTTGTATGGTAACAACTGTTCGAAGTAAAAATTAATTATTTATTTAGAAAAGCTTTGCAGGAATTTACAACTGTAACCAGATGAGTTAATCAAAAGTTTAAGGTACTTATAAAAGCATCAAAGATTATTCACGCAGTGGGCGACCAAAAAATATAACAACAGAAATTTAAGAAATTATTGATTACGTATCAAACGACTGTATGTCAAGACTCGTAAATAAAAGAGCTTTGTGCAAGTCAACAACTAATCAAAAGAGGGATAAAACCAAACCACGGATGAGACTTCCATCCATTACTACACACCAAAGCCAAAGCAGAGGCCAAAACAATAAACAGTAGCCGATTGTTCTGGAACAACGTGCACAAAGAAAGTTACATCAATAGAAAAGGTCGCTTTCCTGAGATCTAGAAGAAATTTTGTTTATTATCTCGTTGGCGATGAAGAATTTGATCCGATTAATGCACTCTTTGTTCGAGCATCCACCTTTTCGACAGATTTGAGTTTCTTCGACTTCTCATAGTTTCTAAATTCAAACAACTTCTTGCCAGAAAGAAAATTTCATCTAATGAAATGGTAGTAAGCGTAGAGGAGCTTTCAGAATCACAGTTTAGAGGTGCAAAATGTTTAAGATCGGCTAGATGTTTGTATATAGTCATGACACATCAAGTTTTCCTAAAAATTTGAATATTATCGATTTTTTTTAAGAAGAATAAAAAGATTTCAAAATATTTAAAGTTTAAACTTCATTTACATCCAAATGCTGTAGCTCTACAACAATGTCACATGGTTGCTCAATATCTTGCTCTACACGTTGTCGAAGATTACAACTGTGTCGCGTATTTGCCTATTTACGACCGGTTGTGTAAAACCACGTAATGTGGATCTTTGCACCGGCTTCCTGGGTTTTTGCCGACCGCGTGGTGTCGCGTAATGCTGCACCATTCGTTATAAATCGCCGCTTATCCCAAATAATCTCGTCCATTACCGGTTCCAACATGTAATATATGGTGAACATCATAACCGATTAGAATAAACGCAATAAAAACAAATCGATAACCCTTTAGAATTGGCCAAAGTTTCATATAAAAGTCAGACTCTTCGGGAATAAAAACAGCAATGGCTGCAACAATTACAAAAAATAAACAAAAAGGTGGTAATTTGACATCTATAAATGTCGAGTTTAATCGATAGAAAATTCTTGCACATGAATATTTAATAAATTTGACCTACAGTGACTCAGGAAGTTTGCAAACGTTTAAAGCTCTAAAACAGTGAAATTATTTTTAAAAAATAAAAGACCAAGTCACTTGAGACTTAGTTTCTGACTTCAGATTAAATGAGAAAGCGAATAACTATTATTTAACAAACGGACACTTTCTAATCAAATAAAAGCACCGACGTGGACCCCATCAAATAAGGAGTTCCTCAAGGCAGCGCCTTGGGGTCCATTTGATGCTTGCTCACCAACAACAAAACTATCACTGGTGACAAAACTGGCAAATAAATACAGCTGCATTACCCTCACATCTCCAGATTAACCAAAACTGATTAAATTAATGAAGATTGCACTTACAATATAAAAATTCATATTTACCAATTCCATGGCGCTAGTTACAGATAGAACACAATGGAACAGAATATTATATATACAAGGTGTTCGGGATAAATTTGACAGATTATAATTTTGATACCCCTACGTTTCTGGAAGTGGACGCCATTGTGAAATCAGATCACTACGGTTTAGAAATGTCAAAATCAACCGCAATAAACAAGTAGAAGCTATTAAATATTGAAAAACGAGAACTTGCATCATGATGATTCGTACCTGGCATCAAGATTCTGCAATCATGACAGCTGCTCAATGCTCTTTGAACACTTGGAAATGAATAAGACGTAAAATAACGAGCTACAACGAAGAGTATAAGGCCTTGGCTTGAAGCAAAGAATGCTGATTGCCTTCGTACCCCGGAATTCATTCAGCAACTACAGAAAAAAGTGATAGAAGGCCCAGGCAAGAGAATGCGAGCTTTAACGCGTGAAGTGGGTGTCGCAGCATCCACTACGAAGCTAGCCTTGAATCTAAACCTCCCCTATCACTCATACAAGAGGCTTGAAGGTCAACTTCTTACAAAAAAAGATGAAGACAACCTAAAAAAGAATTTCTGCCAGGAGGTCAGAGGATGCCAGAGGTACAACACCCAGAACAACAATCCAAATGACGTTCCTTGTATAATGAAAACCAAGTTTTCCCAAAACTGTAATGGTTTTTGGATGTCTCCAGTGAATGTGATGTCATGCCACCTCACATCTTTGAACAGGGGCCCAGGTTTGATTCGGATGGATTATTGCAAAAAGACTGTATGTCTGGCAGCAAGATTCAGCATCCTGTCATACCGATGGGAAGACTCAGAAGTGATTGTCTGAGAATTTTTACGACTTCACCAGCCGCAACATTTAGTCCCCTAACTCCGTTGATTGCAATCCGATGGATTGTTGAGAGACACAAACCGCACTGCTTATAACATAAAGACCCAGTTTATAGCAAAATAAAGCAAGCATTTGAGGTTTTATCTAGGAAAACCGTAAAGGCCGCGTGTGTCACATTTAGGACCCGGATCGAGGCTGGGGTGGTTGTTCAGGGTGGCTTCATTGAGTGATTTTGTTGTGACTGTTTTAATCCTCATACCACCTTTTCCGTTTTTCCAAATTCATTTATTTTTGGTGAGATATTCAGCTTTTTCTCCTTTATAGGAAATTGTCAAATTTATCCCCAGCACCCTGTAGATATGTCGTCATCATGCCTTAAAGATGCCAACTATAGTTAAAGGCGCATAAAAATCCTTAAATAATAAAGCATGATCTTATAAAATTATTCCGAAGCAACAAATTAAGTTTTTAACGGTCATTTAAATGACGTTACACTATAATCTACCGAAAAAGTTATAAACAGTATCAGTGCTTCCAACAGTTGGATTAATCAAAACAAAAATAACCCTTTCCAGATAGCTCAAGAAAAACTACTCAGGTGCTTCATGATTAACAGCACCATCTAGTTGAAACCATACTATCACACGCCATATTCCCAAAAATTCATTTATAAATAAAAACTTAAGAGCCATGCACAATTAAATTAAATCCCACCACATGGCTTGCATTACTGCCACAAAGAGATAAAATGCGTCCCCTCAGATAGCGTCGAAACTGATGCTGCACATGCCGCCATAGCGCGGTCGACTGCAACAGGCGTTTGCTTGTTACCGTCTCAGTGCGGACTCTCGTTACGCCTAACCAAGCGGTCATTCTGGAAGCAAACACTTCCGGCAATCGCCTCAATTTCGGCGCCCCTTAGCCGCTCGAACGTAGAGTCCAGTCGCGGCAGCCGAACACGCCGGCCATTCAAAGGGATGTTTTACTGGCGACATTAATCTTGAGGTCGTTACGGCCCGGTAGTAAAGAATGATTTTTATGCACGGTGAAGGTCCGCGTTATGCACTTCGATTATTCAATTATTGCCTATAAAGGTGATATAGTGCTGGTGCACCAAAGTAATTCACATTTAGTATCATAAGAAAGGAATGCACGTCATGATGGTGAACTTGAGTATGGTGCTAATTTCGATACTAAATACTACACTATATTTCACTAACAGAAGTTTTTTGCTGACTCAAACTATGATCGGGGTAATAATTCTAATAAACAAAGATTTGAATATTTCCTATTTCCTTCTTTTGGTTTTCCCTTCAGGTTCCGTATGTTTGCCCCCGAAAGCAACTCGCTGTTGGGGGCTTATTGTTCTTGCTCTGCTATCTAACTCACACCCGATCCATGACCTTCGTTCCCCATAGTAGAAGGTGTCTCAGTGGGTGTAAAAATCTTTCGGTTCAATATGTGATTTCTTTTGAGAAATTTTACATATTTGTACAACATATTTGTATGTATTGTAATTAATTTTCCACAGCCATGTGTTCTATTAGGATACGTCTTGCAGGTGTAGTACCCTCTTCTTGCTGCGTCTGTTTAAAAGTGATATAATTGTGCCCTAATTTATTTATCCAATGAACTTTATGCTGAGCACAAACTCAGTCCCCAGTATCTTGATTAATTGTGTTTCTTGGCACCACTAGGACTGGTTCTAGTCCGTAATATCCGTTAGTCTGGCTTTCCAGTTCATTAATTTTATTCATTACTTTTGATTCCCCAATGATCTAGAACCCAAACCAGTCTCAGCTTGTTGTTCTGCTTTAGCGCATCACCTGGTTCTTCGTAACATTCCTAAACCTTTATGTGCCTCACGTTTGTCGGATAAAATATAAATTTACTTTTGTACCCCCTTTTACTATTCTCTCGCACACAATGTAGTATGATATAAGTTTCCCGAAAAAGCCTTTTTCGTTCTTCTCCGTAAAGTTTTGACTACCTATCTGTGTACCACCACATCACTCTCGGGGGGCAGTGCCAGCCTGGGTTCTTTTCATTCTTTTCAATCTCATATTATCACCTCAACGAAAGCATTAACAATATGTTTGGAATCATAAGATTTGTCTTCGTTTCCAAAATGGGACTGAATATAAATACTATCCATTAACCTTGTGCACTATGTACCTAATCTTTATTTTTAGAAATAATGTCTGGTTGCTTCTCTAACCACATCTTCGTTGTCCACGTTATGCTAAAATAAGCAATTCTTTTAATTTAAATCTTACTGAGATTTAGTTTTCTGTTCTCCTACTTAGGGTTAGTCAGATTACCCTCTGCGTGTTTCTGACAATGCTAATAAATTTTGCTATTTATTGATCCGTTAGAGACAAGGTTCCACGTGAAAAATAAAAGATCTCTCTAGAGACATCTAACCTGTCACTCAAACGTCCAATATCCCGACCAATAGCGACCTTCATCTTTTTATTTATTTATTAATTTATTCTTCGTGTATTAGTTACTTTTAACTAATCTATTACTGACAGAAGAGTATGATTTTTGTAGTTTTGTAGTTATCACTGTCAGTCTTCTTAGAAATATGATGTCCATTTATCTTTATTTATTCTTTGAAGGGCTCGTTTTGTTCTTTCAATTAAACTTCATTGCACAGCTCGTGCTTTCTATGTTCCTGCAGATTCCAATTAATCTTTTACAATTTTCCCCAATATTCTTCTTGGGTTTCCTTTCTTAATAATGCTACTACTTAATCCCGCAGCAAGGCACTTCTGCCCAGGGTCGCAACACCGTAGCCCCCAAAGCCTTCTAAACCGTATCACTGTCAGTAGACTCCTCAGTTTTGTACACCGAACGACACTTATTCCAAGTACCGTCGACATCTAGCATGAGCTTCCACCGCTGTGTCTTGATGCCTAAAGCCGCGGGTCAATCGGAAAGCATTATATAACGCCACAACTTTGATAGTATAGCATCCGGAATCCAATAGAGTAATCAAGCGATTACGCAGACAGTAAAAAGTAACAAAACAACGGATCGTTTGGTCAAAATATTGCTTATTTTATTATTCGGCATATTGACAACTATGATGAACGAACGTAAGAGTTTAATTTAACAATCGAGATAAGCAGCATCAATGATTCGACCCTGGACCTATGGGCAAATAAGAGACATTTTTCAGAACAATTGCGGGTTGAATTTCAAGGGTGTAATTCATTTCGATCATCAATATCAACTTGAATATTCAACTTAATGAAATGTATACAGGATTGGACCAAAAATACCCGAAGTTAATCAACTGAAAAAGAATATTCTTGCAGTATGACAATGAAGGGAATGAGCGAAAAGATCCGAAAACTTGACGCGAGTGAACTTCTACCATATCCAATATATAGTCAGAACCTTACTTTATTTGACCATCATTCTTCCCGCTCAATGACACAATTGTTGAGCGGATGTCGCTTCGATAATATGGACAAGTCGTAATGATTTGTAGCGAGTTTTTGCTTAAGTCAAATAGTATTTGTCAAAAGTTGATCTTTGTTTGCTAATGTTACAATGAAGTTCAAAGTTTAATGTTTCTGCCCATTTAGTGCCAAAAAGTGGTTCCATTGGTAGTTTTAGTATTTATATAAAAAGCTCAATATAAACACTGCATAACAAAATAACCATCTTTGCTGCAAGTAACTCATTACAACTCTACCAAGTTAGGAAATCCAAATAAATTACATGTATTATTATTAAAAATCATCACAATCTTTTACAACATACTTTGGCAACTGGAAGCATATCTTCCGCCTCCATAAATCTTCGCAGATCGTGTGCTTATTGATGCCTAGTTACTCCAATATCATTCGTGGAGTCAGTCCTATCTGGAGTTCTGCTTATTAACAGCCGACTCAAGTGCAAAAACACGTTTTTTGCTCATGGCTTCCATCCAGTACACTTGCATCAATATTTCATGTGTCTCCAACACCGTTTTCCCCAATTTGTAGCAAAACTTGATGTTCACTCATCGCTCCATTGCGTTGTAACCCTACCACTCACACTAAGGAAGTCCGCCTGTCCCCAACGTGTTTCTTCTGTTAGATGGTGCATTATAGAGTATTAAGTAAATAAGGTTTGTTGATAAAAGAGAAACATTCAATAAAGTTTCACCTTCTTCTATATTGTTTTAGTTTTGAAGCAGAACTTGGGGCCAAGTTTTTGCTAAAATCAAGTCTTCTTGTAGCGAATACCCCCCTCTATTAGCTAATTTTCGTGATTTTTCATATGTTCATTCTAAGATAAACTTCATCTTCGATGAAGGGAATATTCAAATTGTTTTTGAGGGTTTGGTTACTTACGTACCATGGTGCAGCACTATCAATCTTAGCACTTCGGACTAAAGCCTCTGGATGATGTTCAGTGACATTGACGTTGGTCCAGATGGAAGCCAAGATATTTTATTTCTGTTTCTATAGGTACATGTTCATTCCTACAGGCGGGCAGATGTGCCGTGTGGTAAACGTAATTTGGATTGATTTTGATATTTGATTGAGATTAAGTCGTATCATAGAGCTTTTCGTATGTTAAAATTGTTTATTTTCTTAATTTCTCTAGAGTAAAACTTTTAATAGGTGAGGACATTTAGTATGCCGCGTTGATGAATCCTTCTAATTTCTCATCACCTATTTGAAAAGCTTTGGTTAAATGTGAATCAAATATGTCGGTTTCTCTTTATCAGGGCCGACCCATTCGTCATTTGGTTTACGAATGGGAAGGATAATCGTGTACGGTGTCTTAAGTTTCTTTGTCGCCTTCCAGTGCCTGATCATTTACTAGAATATTTGTAACATATTGCTCAAAAGTATTATTGATTATATCTCTGACGGCTGGTTTTGACTTTCTGCTTAGTATATTCTAAGTATGTTGATCTATGTTTTTCTAGATCTCTGTCAAATTCTTCAGCAATGAGTTGGCAATTATAGAGAGCCGCGTTAGTGCTAGTTCTTTTTTTCTTCTTCTTTGTCTTTGGTAAGCTACTAGCTTGTTCATTTACCGGTTTCTTCTTTATTCTTGTTTTTAATTGTGTTGCCTTTCCACCTCTTCTTCGGCCCCCCTGTCGTTCTTCTTCCCGTTGGTCTGTTATTTCTGCTAGCCTACTTCAATACATGCTTAATACGTGGTCATTCCATTCTTAACGTCTATCTACCATCCATTCTGATAAATTAGTGGTAGTTGTCGATTTGTATTCAGTTTGAGGAGTACCTTGCCAAGCAGCTTTTTTCTTCTAGAGATTTAATTCGGAGGTTGAGATTTAGTGTTTCTTGAAGTAAGTTGAGGAAGAATGTGATATATTGATAACTAATACTTATGCTGGTGATAACTGGAGTATGATCAGACGAGAGGTCATAACTGGATTCGACAAAAGCATTTTTTCCTAGAGATTCCTTTTGTTATAAAGAAGTCCAATAGGCCTTAAAGTTTCCTGAGATCTCTCGTCCAGTACGTGGGGACATCATTAGTAAGGCAGTCGTGATTGTTGTTTAGGCATGGCTTTCAGAAGATTTAGACCCTTTATTTTGTGCTTCGTATTCCAATCCCTACCAGCTATAAATCTATTGTGAAGAGTTTGAAGAAAGACCATATTCGTTAGTAGATATGATATGTCGTAGTGTTCACTTAGGTACTTGTGGCTTAGATTTTGTCTGTTTGGTAGTTAGTGATGAGGCAAAAGTTTAATCGTAGTCACCTAAAAGGTTGAACATTTTTGAACTCTAGAAAAATGTTCAAAGAGAAAATTGGGAAAAAACGCCCATATAATCTTGTGAACAGCCTTCTTACCAAATTTCATTGAAGAACACAAAAAAATTTCGGAGTAATTATGCGCACAAACAGTCTATTAATTAAATCATAGCCATTAGTGCAAATAATGATTTAGTGTAACAACAATTTAAAATCCCCAAAGTCGGACCGTAACTTATTGATCCACCTATGTACGCCAACTTTTCAATCTGTTTCGTAACACACAATCACGCTTTGGCTGTCGACTTCTCTAATTGCCACAAACACAATTCAAGAAACCCCACAAAAAACCGAAACGCACTTCAGCTCGCAGCGGCGTCGCCGCGCAACAAAAAATCGCCTCGAAGTGCGCACTTGCCGGGATTTAAATAAGCGCATTCTTTGTTAATTTAAGAACGACAATGTCAAGTGCTCCCCGGCAATATAGCACACTGGACCAAACAATCCCGACGAATAAACCGTTGAACACCTGCAACTCGTTTGGGGCAGGGCGAAGACCTCTTTCTCGAGCTGTGCAGAGCGGAATTGCCGGGCAAGTTGTTACTCTCGCTGCGTCTTCTGGCGCGGCACGAGCTGCTTTCTGATGTGAAAGAACACCTGTCTCGATGTTCTACAAGATTAAAAATACTCTGTGTACAGAACTGTCTAAAATAACAACTAAACTGAGCAACTTCAGGAACACAAGGTGTGATTATAAATTGTCAAAAGTAATGCTCTTCACATTAAAACATCAATCTTTAAAGTTTTGTTGCTTTAGTACTCCAACTTCTTTTTACTTTGTGCACTTCCTCCATCTCGTGTCTGATGATTGGCAAATAGGCCAGGGGCAAATTGTCGTTTACATTATCATTGATTTTTATTTCTTCTTTATCTATATATTTGTCTTTCCCCCTTTAAGTGTTATATGGAATACCGATCTTTTCATGGGCAGTTTTTCGTCCAAAAATATACAAAATGCTTATTTACAAAGTAAGTACAGTAATCCTCAATTAAATTCTATTCCATTCTCCCCCACAAATTCTGCTCCATTCTTTCTAGTTATGTACCGATCTTTTCTCCTCGTTCCATCTCATTACCTTCTCTCTTAGTGTATATTATAATTGTCTCTCCCACGTTTTCCTTAATCTACCACTTAGTCCTCTCTGCTGTGCTACTACTTGCCGCTTTTTATTTCCTCGCCAATTCTCACTAAATGACCTTGAATATTCTTCCTCGATGGTTACACTTCCAGTTCTTGTTTTGTTATTTCTCATTCTGTCTCGCTTTGTTATCCCCATTATCTCCCTTAAGTACTTTATATTGCTTGTATTCTGCGTCCCATTTTTTTCATTTACATAGAGTAATACGGTTTTAAATATGGTTTTATATACTGTGAACTTGGTTTTTTTGACACTTCTTGTATCCTTATAAATGCATTATTTAAGAAGTAGTAATCATTCAGTTTTACTGTTATTTCTTCGTTGTCTTTTTTTTATCAGCAAAATTTTAATCTTTTCTATATTTAATCTCCTAAAGCCTTTGCTGTATATTTAAATTATATAGTACGTTTTCTACTATATCCACTATTTTTCATGTCCCACCTTCTATTTTTATACCTTATTTTTCACTCCTTTTATGACGTTGAACAAAGCTGTCCTAAAGATCCCTCCTTGTCTTAGCCCCTCTGTAATTAAGAATTTTTCAGATCTTATATTTCTAGTTCTAACGTGATTCCTTGTATTGTGATATGGGCTTTGAATACACTATTAATTTGTCGTTCACTCCTCTTCTTCTTAGTCTATTTCAGACTAACTATCACTAACACACATTATCAAAAGCTTTCTCTATATCTATTAAAGCAACTTGTCGTTAATAAGTTTGTCATTCGCCCTTTCTATAAATCAAAGTTCCTCTAAATACTCTTTTCACCTTTTTATGATGTCATCACCTTCTACTAGGATTCTTCCATCTTTGCTCTTCAAGTGTTTTGTGTTATGCACTTTTTCTTGGCTGGGGGTTTTTAATACTTCATAAAACAGCCAACATTTTTACCTTTATTCGCTGATCTTTGTATCTGTCTTATTTTTCTTTTATTTTGTCACTCAAATATTCCCTTCAACTTCGTTTCTTGGTTTTTATTTCTCCTTTTATGTCTTCGTTCCACCATCTGCTTTCTGCCGTTTCTTTGATTTTATCTCTCTTTCGCCCTTAAATTGTATCCCTTGCATGTCTATTTCTTTTAGCTTATACGACATATTTTTCTATATAAATATGGTCCTTTTACATCAGAATATATTGCAGGTCCTGTTTCACTTTTGTATCCTTTACTTTTTTCCTGTAGTTTTTATTTGTTAATACGCAATCTAATATGAACTTTTCATTTCTTCCACTTACTTCTCTCGTAAATTTAAAATTTTCTTTATGGGCGAAGAAGCTATTAGTTACTACTAAGTTGTTTAGTATGCAAAAATCTATCATTCTTGGTCCATTGTTATTTTTAATATTTTCTTTATATGGATCAATTATTTCTTCAGTTTCTTAATTGTTTTATCTACTCTAGCGTTTAAAATTTCCTGTTACTATTGTATTATTCCTCCGTCACCTTCTATTGCTTCCAGTAGTAATTACCAGAAGGCATCTTTCTTTTCGCTGTTTCGTCTTATTTTGGCCCCTGATGTTTTCAAGTTCTTCTCCAAATTCATTTCTATTTTTAGTAATGTTACCTATATCCTGTCCATTTGTACATATATTTTATATTCTTGTTATTAATTATGTATCTCACTGCTTCCTTTGTTCAGCACCTGTTGTCCATTCCATTTCCAATTCACCATTTCGTTTCTTTTTGGTTTTAGTTATGCTAATTATGCCCAAATCTGCTTTCTTGAATTCCCCCTCTAATTCATTTTCTTTCCCTGATATTCACAAATATTCTTTGTACTTATTTTCCAAATTTCTTCTCTTTTTACTTCTTCTCTTTCATTTTTTCTCTCTCTTCACCTTTAATTCCGTTTATTTTATTTTTCTCTGTGTTTATTTTCATTGTCTTGTACCTCATCATGTGCTCGTCAATACTTTTCAGCCTTTAGATTTAATTATGTTTTCTTCGCTGTTTTCTATTTTTCCAATCTGAAGTTTGTTTCTTGTAACTTTTTTTTAATCTCTACATTATCCTTTATTATGGTCTTATTTTCTGTTCTTTAATATTTCGTTTTCCTCCTTTAATGTGTTTAAATCTTGTTTATGATTAAGCTGTTGTAGCATATCTAATATTTTTTTAAATTTTTTCTTCCTCTTTTGTTGGGAGTTCTGTTCATTTGTTTGGCCTCTGCTGAAAGCTTCTAATTCCTCTTCAATGCTCTACCCTCCTCTTTTCATTTTTCTCCCCATTGACTCGTTCGTGCTGTTCATTTTATATAATTTTACTACTTATCCTTATCTTACTTTTATGTTACTTAATTGCTGTTTTAGGATTTATCCTGAAATAAATATGAAACATAGATAAAACCAATTACGGCCATGCTGTACTAATTTTATCAGTGAAAACTATTTAAGAACCACACCTTGTATATAAAGTGACGAAAACTCGACTACCAAGCCAAAGAACAATTTGCGAAGTTTGTGAAACTTAATTGCAGGCAGCGCTCGGCACTATGCAGCTCGAGTTAATTAAAACAGAAAATGCCTCACATAGTTGGGTTTATAGGCCTTCAGTCAGCAATTACATCATCGTTATTTCAGTAAGTTCAGGTATCCTTGATTAAGTGCCGTTATTGCATGCCGTATCGGATCAGCCTCATAATTACAGGTCTTGCAGAATTCGTAACAAGCGAATGCAAATTGCCGGAAACCTTGCGACTCCGTGCGTTAACCAAGAACAATCAAAATGTATGTCGGGTTATGCTCGGTTTTATTGATTTCCAATTTCATGGTTAATTACAACCATGCAATCATAATAACACTCATAGCTGCCAGTTTATGCAATTTCTAGAAAACACGGATTTTTTTTATAATTAATAAGCAGGCTCTGCGAGCGCCCTCACCTATTTAAACTACGGGGATTGAGCAGTTTTTCTATCGACAACTGAATGTTAAATAAGAGATCTAGCACCCTCCTGGAAACTTGAATTCATCTTTTTCATTCTAACTTAGCCAATGTGCTTTCCGTTCCCCTAAATACCTTTTTCAATTCCTCTATTTTCCTTCATTCCCTCTTCCGTCTTCAACATCTTATTCTTACCGCTCCCTACTTCTTTCTCTTTCTCATCCAATGCTATCACATGCTCTTCCTCCTTGTCGTCCAGAACTTCCTTTCATTCCATCATCATAGGAAAAAAGGAAGCTTTATAAATGTCATCTAGCAATGCACTTCACAGCTCATTAATTTCCCTATACAGTTTTCCATTACCTCACCCTAATTTCGCCTCTTTGTGGATGTATTTAGGTTTAAAGAGTAAGATAAACACAGAACACAAAAAATCATTCAATTTTCAATCCAATAATATGGGCATGCTGAAGTTTTCATATTTCTTACGATTACAAGGGTTTTCAACGAACAATTGATCCCCAGAGATAAAAAGTACGTCTCGTTCCCTACACAATGACGCCATACATAACTTGCGTTTGTGGATTGCAATAACTCACCACCTACTTCACTCTCTTAGGGAATGAATTGAATGTTTATCCAGTGATATGTTGCACGCTGAGTTTTCCCCATTTTACAATTTTAGGAATTTTTCATTCCCCTGCTCTTGATGCAAACACCATAGCAACACAGAAATGAAAAGCTTGTTTTGTTTCCCGTTAAATGATGTGCTGCATGCCTAGTATTTGTAGGTTTCAATATTGCACCTTCAATTCCTCCTCTTAGGAGATATGTTTTGAGAATTCCAAAATCAAATTTTCTCAACATTTAAGAAAAGTTCAAATTCTAAAAATTACGCCCTAGACTTTTTGGTGGGATATATAAATGCAATAATTTTTTACAAGTTAAACTCTTTTGAAGGTTGAAAATTAAAAACTGGTAAAGCACGATTACAATAAAATTCAACGTTCTGCAATCAGCTGTTTTCAAAATCGGCGTAGAACGTTTTACCCTTTTAGGGTTAGAAGTCTAACATAAGTCCTACATGCAATAAACCAACAAATTCTATGTTTCTGAATTCAATGTTTTGGACTGGCCGATGTCAGTAAGATCAAGGGGATGTATATATGGTATTACAAGATTAACCCCATATAAGATTTTTTTATAAAAAAAATAAATAAAACCAGAGCTCACGATGACAGCAAAACATAGCGAATGGACCAAAAGAAAAAACAGTAACAGAGTTTCTAGAACAAAAACCATACAAATCACTCTGTTAAGCTAATGATGAATACTCAGATTACCTCTAAAAGATAAAAGAAATCAGTAAAATATGAAAAAAATAGATGAAACTACAACCCAAGAAAGCATTTGAGGATTTTTATATATGTATAATTGTAGAGAAACAATACTAAGTAAAAAAGAAAGAACCGAAAAAGGAGATACAAACTTCGAAAGTAATAAAAGAATTTGGTATACGACGAAACGTAGTAGGGTAAAACAAAAGAAATAAATCAGTAGCGAAATTATAAAAAAAAAACTAAATAAGAGAAATAAGAGAACTAAGAGACTCTTTTCTCTTAATTTTTTTTTGAAGTAGACGTTACGTTTAAGTGGTGAGGAAGAGGCCACCTCTCGACCATGCATCTCGTTGTGTTCTGTCATTTGATGCTTGAACCTGAACCTGTCCATTTTTTCATTACTGTAAAGATGGTTATACAAGGTTGCTTTGAATATATGGAAACACCCCTAAACTCATCTAACAGTAGTCTATTTCCGCTCGTAATAATTTTGATACGTTGTAGATATCCTCACCCAATACGAGATAAGTTTATGATTTTGCTGATGATGCATTAAATCTTTTTTATTTGAATAAGCACGAGAACGCCCATTGTTGAATGCATCTTTGTAAGAAAGAAAAGAGTAAATATATTGACACTGCAGGTAATCAAATCTCTTGAAACGTGGCAAATATTTATCTAGTTATAAAATAATAGTTGAATAAATACTTGATGATATCCTAAAATGTTTGCTCATAATGGCTAATTTATCTGCTTTGGCTTACGAAAACCTTGTTTCACCATATGACCAAAACTATCCGGACACTCTTGTAGAAAAGTGGATCTGGCTGTTACGCATATGCAAATCATACACGTGTATTAGACAATCAATGAGGAAGTCGGCAGAGTTGAGTGCTTTAGAACGTTGTATGATCATTGATTGCAACAAATCAGTTAGTAAATTATTGGCCACATAAACTTAACTATCATAGTCATTAAATGCCTAAGAGATTAGTGATGAAAAGCGGACGTCTTCGGTGGCAACGATCACTCATAATGTTTAAAGTAATTTGCTAGTACCAGGACTGTTCACCAAGAAGTAAAAAAACATGAGTTTGTAATGATGCAAAGCACACTTACATTGTACTGTGGAACAATAAAAACAGTTTTGTGGAATGAAAAATCACATGACAATGTAATGACTGCTCTAGGTTTGGAGCATACCAAGAGAACGTTTTTTATCCGAGTATATTGTTTCAACAGTCAAATTTTGTGGCGGAAACATTATGGTTTTCGACTCTTTCGTGATTCGCTTGGGTTTGTGAGATGTATTTTAATGTTCTTGACGACTCTGTGTTTCCGGTTCTTTGGTAATAATTTGAGAAGGACCTTTCCTGCACCAACAGGTTAACTGTTCTGTCTGTACAGCAAGTAGATATCCTGTCGTGATTGAAAAGATGGGTGTTGAAAAATTGGAGTGGCCTTCACAGAGCCCTGATCTCAATTCCATCAAACTCCTCTGGGAAGATTTGGAACGCAAATTACGCGTCAGACCAAATCGTCCATCTTCAATTGCTAGGCTCGTTCACTGCAGCTTTCATGAGAAATGGAAGGCGATTCTTACGGACGTACGCAAACAGCTGGTGGAATACTTTCTCAGACGAGTGGAGGCAGTTATTCATGTTAAAATTGGTGAGACATCCTCTAATAGATGCCATATGAATCACCGAGTCTACAACACTGAGTGTGCCGGATACTTTTAGCCATATAGTGTAGAGTGTATAGTTAATTGTCGGTTCAAACCGTTACAAACGGAACGTTTTCCCATAATTCTAAAATTCGTGCTACATAGTTGTATTAAGGTTCAAATAGGAAGTGATCTTTCTTCTAAAATTTTATATACGACGATACAGTGATCGTTGCAAAATTTGTATAATATTGTCCTTGTTAATTAAAACTGCAACCAGAGACCATCAAGACAACACTACATTGAACTAAAAGAGAAATTAAAGAACTGAAATTACCAGAAATTACCTACTATTACCTCTTACTTGATAAACTTGACTAACGATAATAGAACAGATTATTCCTTACGGAATTTACCAAAAAAATTAAAACGACATATTATGCAGACGCCATCGATTAAAAAAGTATGAACAAAAAGGCAATGTTTCGCTGCTCTCTAGAAAACACTCTTCAAACCTATAACCTATGAGAAGAACATATATTAGAAGAAACTATCCTGCAAGATAAAGCAAATATCACACCGGTGTCGGTGTAATAAAGAAATTACATATAATATAAATCTAGAAAGAGCTCCTGAGTTTGACTTAATAACAGATGGATTTCTAAAGCAGCACCCAAGCTGACTAATCTCATCAACGGCGTATTAAGGCTTAACTATATACCTAAATTATGCAAAGAGGTGAAAATAGTAATGGTTCTACAACTAAAACAAATCTGCCACACGTAGCCTTCGCCTGTAGGCCGATATTGCTATTAATGGTTGTATCCAAACTCTTTGAGAAAATAATTCTCAGAAAATGCAACCACCGATAGAGAAAATAAATTTCAGATTGCTAGTTTACATTTAGGTGTAGAACAGAGCACAGAATCACTTCTATAGAAAACAAATAGTGAAATCTTTTTAAATCTGGCGCAAGCATTCAGCGTGTAGGCCTGAATTTGAAATTGAAATCAATCCTTCTCAAGCAACATTCAAGTATTTCAAAATTTTATCTGTCAAACAGATTATTTAGCATCAAGATGATGTCCACTCTAAACTTAAAGAAGTTGAAGTACCACAAGGTAGCCTTTTGGACTAGGTACTCTACTTCCTTTATACATGTGCCCTTCCTTAACTGAATAATAATACTATAGCTACCATATTAAGTGGGAAAAATAATACAGAAACAGTCAACAAACTTTAAAACGTCATTCATGAATTCCAAAACTGGACCAAAAAATGAAACATTAAAACGAAGGGAAATAAGTTCACATTGACTTCACCAATTAACAGGCAAAACTTATATCAATCAAAAAAATGGCCCCATATGTGAATAGGACCAAATATCTTATTCTAGATACTAAACCCCGCTGGAAAAACCACTTAAAGAAAAAAAAAATTAGATATTAGATATAAAAAAATGTATCGAGTTCTGGAAAGAAACTCTTCTTCTTCTTCCATCCACTTATTCTTGACGGTGTTGGATGTACCAGAAAGCCAAATATTAAAATTAAACACATATACCTGGTATATTAGGTAGAAGATCTTCATAGGGATGTTGGATTCAAATACGTTGAGCAAAAAATCCAAAAATTGCAAGAAGTCATGAAAAAAGTTGTACAACATATTACAACCAAATAAGAAGGGTTAATTTGTGTTAATAAAGTAATTTATTGGTAAGTGATCGAAGATTCCTTAACATCGCCACTTATATGCAGAATATATGCACGCTATCTATAGTAAATATGTAACCTTTGAGCCTCAGATAGTGCAGGCGCTGCTCAACAGTTAAATGTTAGCGAAAGGTTAAGATTAATTTTTGCTGCGGTACTTTCCCACAACTGCGTTTTTGGATTTTGTGTTGCATTTCTCGACGTAAATAAATTAATCGACTACTGATTTATTTCCCTGCAAATAGGATTAGATCACCCGCTTATCTTAGAGGAAATAAGTAATTGTTTACTTTGTTGTTCTGCATAATTGCCGAGTAACCTTCGCTGGTGCTATTTATAACGTGAACACAATCTGTAACTTTTCGCGGTCTTGCTGCACTTCAATAAGAATTCGGTTAATGCGACTATTTAAATGTTTCGCATCAACTTATTAGCGGCCTAATCGAGCATAAATTTAAGTCTGAATTCCAAACGGGCCGGCACTGCACGCTTTGCCCTTGCGGCGGTAATTACCCATCCACACACTTTTCACTGATTGCCGTGACAAGTCCCCCATTTCACAGGCGGTGATGGATGCCTGGAAGTGCGATGTGTGTGAACCTCGCTGCGGCGCGTCGGATGAGCTGTGTCAAAGCACATTTATCGCCGGAACACTTAGAAAGAAATGTGCGAACGCACCACAAAAAGTTACTGGCCGTTTGTTGTGGCTACACGTTGCTGAAAAAATTCGTGGCCCAGTTTCGTGCTAAAAAAGCTGTATCTATTTTTAGGCCAGAAATAGTTGATCGTTTCTTTACAAGGCGTTCATTAAATCTGTTTTACCTCCCTTCCTTCTATTTAAAGCTTACCTTTTAACATTCATGATTTTGTTCTTAGAGTTTAGCGTTTGACATAATTGCGATCAGGTGTGAAAAGGGTGCACTCTTAAACTTCGCGTGAAATTATTGTTTGGTGAGACCAGCGAACTAAGCGGTTGAAGTTCTCATATGGTTGCCCCCACTGCCTGGTCATCATGTACCATCACGGTTACGGGTTGAAATTAATGCAGGTACTCAATTAATTTTAAAGACAAAATTAATTTGTATAATACTGATGATTATAGAAACTTTAAGAAGAGCAAAATAATATAAACAACTTTTTTTAGAAAAGTTAAAGGACTGAATTTTTCATTCTCTAGCCATGATATCCAAATACGAGAAATGGGTGTAAATTAGTCCTCTAATATGTGTTCTAAATACACACGGCCTTGAAAGTGTTTCCACATAAATTCGCTAGGTGGGACGTCCGTGCTTAGTAACCTACTGTTCGGCTCATTGGCGCATTTAGTTGAAAGTGGCACGAGTGACGAAATGGACCCTCTAGTAAAACATGCAATATGGTGACCAGAAATCGTACCTTTGAATGGCACAAAAAGATTCGGAAGAGCAGAAATTCAGTGGAAGGCTATCTCAAAAGTCGACATCACATATCGTTGCAAATGTCAAACGTGTAAGGTAGTTACTGAATAAAGACCGTCCTGTTACTGTAAAAAAAAACTGAAAAAGTGAATAGGGATGTGTATCACAAAATTTTACGCAATAATTTAGAGAAACGGAAACCTAATGCAAAAATAGTCCTCACACACTGAGAAGAGAAGCATAAAGGAACTAGATGATAATTGCTGCTGAATTCTTGGAAACAGTCAGAATGGATCCAATATTCATGTCAAACGTTATTGCCGGAGATGAAGTTGAAGGTGATGATCTTCAAACGAAGCACCAAAGTACTGTGTGGCAAGGTTATAGTTCGCCAGCCTCAAAAAAACGAAGCGACAACCTTCAAAAACAATTTTCCTCGCCAATTAGTGAATAAGGGTTTCATATAACTTTCCTGGTCAATAGGCATATTGGTAATGGTAAGACTTCACGCCCTACGTGGGGTTATAACTTGCGAACTGAGAGGTTAAAGCTCTAAGCTTCGTTACGGGACGATGTAGCGAGCACCACCTCTTGAACAACCGCATTATTACCCCTCGTTCAAAGTTAACGCAGGTACTCAATTATTTTTAGTCCTGGTTAAGTCATTTCCCAAGAATATTGAGTCAAAAATTAAGCCCGTGTACGTCCATATCGCAGTCAAATGCCACAACCGCGCGGGTACTGGTACAATAGGAACCTTAATGTGGGTGAAATAAGTCCTCTGACGGTGGGTCGATCAATCAATTTTTACAATTTTAAAATCGTGACATATTATGGTTAGTAAAGAAAATTTAGAACAAAATGTCTTATTTATTCTTTGAACAATAAAATGTCCAGAATACATTTATTGGTATTTTTGTTAAGGTCAGCTTTAATAAAACCATAATTTACAATGAAAATTGTTACTCAGTACCAATTAACCGTAATAATTGTAAATCCAACTGAAAGCGTGAAACAAAAGGAAACGAATAATTAGCGGTATTAATTTTCATTGAATTCCACAACAGTAAATCGCAATTACTCGGACGTTGATTGTGAAGGTTGGTCGCAGTAATAATGTTTAATAACAAAATTGCAATTTTAAATGACACGGAAATTATGTTTGACTGCAATGATAAATCTTTGCTTATGAAATGCAGTTTTTATCTCGAGAAAATTTTAAACTAAAAGTCTAATGTACTTTAGAGTTTCGAAACTTAACTATTGCATACGCGGTGTAAAAATTTAAAACAGGTACAGTATCAAGATGCCACAGTTCGCTTACAGTCAAACAAATCATGAAGAAAAAAAATAAAAAAAGCAATTTTTGTTTATCATCATTCAGGGCGTATTATATATCCTACAGTCGATATAAAGTGTGACAAAAGAAATCAACAATCACAAACATACTGTACTTGACATTCACATTAGGCATGGAATTCGAACAAGACCGTCACATGTGTATTACGTTCAGAAATTGTATCATACAAAACTAATGTGTATTTGAAATTTGAATTTCATCATGTTAAACGTGAAGTACTGAAACGACTGTAAAAGATAACAGAGAGGCAATAAATGCGTTAAATTTCAGAGGAATCGCCCAGCAAGTTACCGACGATGAGTGGTTATCAAAGTAATACAACGACAAGTGTTTGCACCCTTATGAAAGAGCTGCAATACAAAATCAACAGTAACAAGTCAATAAGCATCAACTAAACTAGAAGGCCAGCACGAATCATAAAGATAAGCAATGGCGACAAAACCCATGGAACGTTAAACTTATGAATATTATCTCAAAACTTTAATAATGACATTTTTCTAAAATAGCATTCTGAAAAAACGAAAAACATTTATAAAAAAACATATCGTATTACAAGGTAACCAATAAAGTTAAATAAAATGATTTACAGAAAGTGTAGCCTATTGTTAGTCCTCAAAGTAATCGCCATCGGCATCCAGCCCTTCGGCCAACGTGTCTCCAGCTGTGCAATCTCCTGGCGGTAAACTCGGGGGTTTTGGGCGCAAAGAAGTCCGTGAGTGCTTGGCGTAAGTCTGCTTCATTGGTGAAGGATTCTCCACGAAAATGATTGTCCAGGGAGTGGAAGAGGTGGTAATCGGATGGCGCAAGGTCAGGTGAGTAAGGAGAATGGCACAAAGACTCCCAACCAAGTCGCTGTATGGTATCCCTGACCACCCGCGCGACATGCAGTCTGGCATTGTCATAAAGGAAGAGTACACCTTTGCGATTTACTAGCGCTGGCTCCTTCTGTTGCAATGCCTGTTGCACACGTTCCAATTGCTGCATATACAGGTTTGCAGTGACCGTTTGGCCCGTTGGTAGCAGCTTATAGTGAACCACTTGACAACCTGTCCACTAGACACAAAAGATAATCTGGCGTGGATGCATAGGTGGTCTTAAGCTGTGAGGGACAGTATCCTGGGGTGACAACCAATATTTAGAACGCTTGGGAGTGTCATACAGAACCAACTTCTTATCACTTGTAAGCACGCGATTGAATATGGATGCGGTACGGTGGCGAAAAAGCAACGACATACAAGGTGCCACTCGTTGTCTCTTGTGGACTTCCAACAGCGTGTGTGGAATCCATTTGCTGAGCTTGTACGTCTTACCTAAGTGATACAGATAAAGTCTAACTATTTCATCAGAAACGTTAAACTGTCTTGCAAGTTCACCACACGTTAGACTACTGTTCTGCTCAATGGCCGCCCGCAGGGCTTTGTCATCCAAGGCCTGTGGTCGTCCACTACGAGGTTCATCACAGAGGGACAAATATTCCAACCTAAATTTTTGAAACCAATGCCTTGCAGTACGTTCATTCACAACACTGTCCCCAAACGTTTGACGTATTCGGCGACTTGATGCAGCTGCTGATAAGCCCTCTTTGAAGTCGTAAAGCAAACAACACCGAACGAGATCCTTGGACACTTCCATTTGTCTTCGCTACTGTACGAGTTATGAATTATGAAAGTCCGTCGCGTCACGTCAACATATTCACGTTTTTGGGGTTCCTGGGTTTCCCAGCCCCTAACCCCCAACGCATCGGTGACATCTGGTTGGCATTGGTTGGCCTGCTTCTCAGGCCGCCCCCGCTCCGCCTTACGGGGGAATCGGGATCTTCGGGCGCTTGTGGCGGGCGCCCCTGTCAACGTCATAATTGTAGAGACCACGGACTGCTGGATTGCCGTGGTCTTGGACGCTGGCATGTAGTTGAAGGGTGTACTGGGAGGTATACTCCTGGATGGTTGGCACGTCGGCGTGGCTGTGACGTCGACGACGCTGTGATAATGATGACCGGTTTTTAAACCACGTGATACACTAATTGCATACCTATTCTCCCTTCATTCAATGGCAGAGCAAAAACGGCAAGAACTTTATTAGTTACCTTGTAATTACTACATCACGACTTATCAACTTTAACAATGTGAAAATTCCAAAATGTAATATGTATACAGTTAATTCCAATAAGTCCAAAAAGTCAACTAAAATATATTTAAGCCACAAGCATCTGGACAGAACTAAATAATAGAGATATCACAATTTCAGTCTATATGTTATCCTTCCAAGTAGTCAATTATTATGCAAAATCAAGAGTGGGGATCACAGCTTTCTAGACCTTGTATCAATAATGGAAGACCAAACCACACAAAATCAAAATCATTTCTGGATTTCTCCAATTACTCACCAATTCTCACCTTATAAAATACTCAAATGTCAATGCAACAAAAGTCTCATACTTCACGAAAACCAACTGGATTTCCCTTAAAGAGGTGGTGGATAAAATAATGAGTATAAACATATCACTAAAAACAGATATAGATGTTTATAAAGCTGTAGATCATCTTAATCTAGTAATACTGAGTCAAAAATCAAAAACTAAAGCAGCTATTGCCACAAGTCATAAGTGAAGAATAGCAAAACAGAGAAAACTAAGCGGAGTTTGGCAACATATAAAACACTCCAAATAGTCAATAAAACCAGCAACCTGAAACTAAAACCACTTGTACATGAAGCGAAGAAACAGGTAATTTTAGATTATCTCACCGAAGACATTAACTATTCACTGTAAAAGGCTACCAAAAAACTAAAAAGGGTACTTTTAATCATTTCACCTATTGTAACACCAAACGAAACGAGTAGGAATATTTTCAGCTGTTTTATTCAATATTTTTTGATGATTATGAAGAAGATGAAAAATTGACACTGTTAATAAAGTCAGTAACTAAGAACTAAAGTTAAAGTCTCCTGGTTATGACTTAATAACAGCTCAAGTAGTGGAAACATCCCGAGAAAATTACTTTAAAGTCTTAACACTCATCTTAAATTCTATATTACAATTATAAACCCTTCTAGAACAATGGAAATTCGCCTAGATAACGATGATCCCAATACCAAATGAAGGACTGAAAGAAGTTGCATGCCGCAAAGCTTAGCCGTCTCCCCATAAGACTAGAACCAATATCTGCAAAAAAATACTCTTGAAGCACCATTTTGGCTTCAGGCCAAGGTACTGTAAAATAATCTCATGAAGTAGTCACTAAGATTTGAAGAAATACTGTCGTGTAGCGTTTCTCAAATTCTGGACAAGTGCTTAGAAAACTTCATTGAAGAACACACATTTGGGGAAAAAAATTCACCTGCCTTGAAATACAAAAATATTAGTGGCCAGAAGAATTTCTATACCCTCCTTTGAAAACAAGTTATTACTGTACACAAGATCTCCTTTTACTTTAGCGGAAGTGGCGTTCTTAGAGCCGAGTCGAATGACACCTGCCTCAACTTTAGGAAATTTTCGGTTCAAAAGTTAAAAAAATCGCATTAATTAAAAAGCATTAGTAATTTATTTTCTACGCCCATAGAGATAACATTTCACGTGATAAGACTATGGAAGACATAAACAATACTTAATAGCGCTATAGCTCTTTGCACAGATTTTTTATCGTTTTAAATTCTTATGTTTCTCTCGTTTGCTGCATTTTTCATTGAAATCAGACGTGTTAAACTTTGTCGAAAGGTTAAATTTTTTATTGTATATACACGGATCAAGGCGATATAGCATCCTGTGAAAAATTGGTTACGCAAACGTCACGGTCCCAGAGAAGAGTTCGCCAATGACTTGGTGAAGTACCTCTGGTGCCGTTAATATCGTAAGAAGAGCAACACTATATAAAGTCTCTCTTTAATGCTGCCGCCAATACAAAAACCATTATCTTTTCAAAGGCATGATCCTAATGAAGGTTTATTGAAGGGTCAGAAGCACTAAAAATGAGCGCCTCTACGTAGTGCTCTCTAGAAACACTTACGAGTGGTTAAACGGATGGTAGTTAATTTAAATAAAAAAAATTCAATTCCTGTTTATCAGGTGTTATCTCACCGTTAGACTCTTTCGAAACTAGATTAGGTAAGATTTTCTTTAGTTCAGGTTAGGCTAGCAAAAATAAAAACTTCTCAATGCTAAGTCAATCACCATAGACTTTGCATTGTGAAAATTTCTTTTTATCAAGGTTACGGAAATGCATGTTATTATAAAATACATTACTAACGTTTTTTCTATAAAAAATACAAGTGTTGAGTGTTGCTTTCGACGTTTCTTAAAGTTGGAACCAATGCCAAGACACCAAGAACACCCCCTTTCCTCTAAACTAAAAGTGTTACAAAACCAATATTTAAATTTAAAAACATTGTTAACACACCTAGATATGTGCCTAATTGGGTTATATAAAAGGATAATCCAGTGCTACCTATAATAAATAAAATAGTGACCTTACAATGTAAATATTACTAGGAGTTTCCCATAAAAAAATTTTTGGCATCCTAGGCTGACAATGTTTCAGCCGCCTTCCCCCCAAGGTGGGAATGAATACATTTTGAATTGGATCGGCTTTTTTCCCTGGATCGGGAACATGGAACAATTTCACTTACAATAGAAGCTCCGCTCGGCAGAAGCAAACAAAATGACCGAGGCAGACGCGCTTTTTGCGTTCGGCAATGCAGCGACCCGATGATAGCTGCGGCTGCACAAACGCACGGACCTCCACGTGCAAATCAAGAGCCCAGGGCACGGCACATTTCTTTGTTTACTTTCTGTTCAAATGTATAGATAGAAGATGATAAACTCAATGCATATTCTTATAGACAAATTAGTAGATAAACAATAATAATGATAAGGCTCTAACGCCCCGCGTGGGAGCACGGCTTGCGAACAGAGAGGTTAAGGCTCTCATATGTCCGCAACTGATGCAGGGCAATGTGGCAAGCACCGCGCCTAAGACGACCGCCATGATTACCCCTTGTTCAAAATGAACGAAAGTTCTCAATTATTTTTAGTGATTTAGTAGGCTATTCGCTAGGCATTAGAGAGCTCCGGGAAATAAACTCGGGTCCGTCAGCATCCGTCTTTCAACCACGGAACTACGCTGGCGTTAACTTAATAGATAAACATTACATTAAAACATTAAAAGGTGTGATTCAATAGATCTACCAAATAAGTTTAATTAAATTCGTAAGTTAGTTTAATAACAATATAGTCAAATTAAGAACAAATTAAGATAAAAAAGAATATGTTCATCGGAAAACTCTAAAATTTTGTTATTATTCCTCGTTAAATAAATTACTGAAAGTTGTCTTGTATGATTTATAATCTAAATCCTAGTGCTCGCGTTTTGCTCATCTTATAGGATCTAAAAATATAGTTACGTTAAGTATATATTTTGAGTAAGTACGGTCTGCGAACTGGAAGCTCAAAGCTTCCGTATGTGGTTAGTACCGCACCTCTGACAACTGCAATATTACACTCCTTGTTTAAACTGTTAAAGAAGAAATTGTTCGAAATTTAAAGGACAAAAGAAATAATTTCACCTATAAGTGAATTAGCAATTAAGAAATCACAAAATAACCTTTAGGTCTCGCTTTTTTTGCTTTCAAATATATTTTGTCATTATTCTACAACCAAATATTTTTTAAATTTTTCTTACAATTTACGTACAGGTAAATCGAATCTTGATCAATGCATTTTTTAAGTAAATCGGATAGGCAACCAATTTCATCCCTTAGAATAGGAAAAAGTGGACCCAAAACCACGGCGCAAACAAGGGGCAAACAGTTCTACTTTAAGATCGGGCACAGTGTTTATAGTGAATTTATTTTTTTGTATTAATAGTTGCGCCCAGAAGAAAATCAGGACGCATAACTAAGGTTAAATCCACGCTAATTGGAGTCAAGCGCAGCGAAACATGCAAAACAAGGTAAACCATGTGACACGCAAATATTTTGGGAGTATGAATCACTTCCATTTACATTCCAGACATAAACGTAGCTCTTTAGCGTCACGTCAACGCGATATTTCCACTATTCTTATTTTATCTCTAAGGCTATATACCCCGAATAACTCTAAATATGGTGTGAACTACTCTGAAATTCTTATTTTTCATACCTTTGTACAAGGTTTTTCAAAATGTTTTGTTAAAAAAATTCTCAATATTGTTCTAGAATCGAATATATTTATCGATAAATAAATAAATTACACTAATTTATACCAACTGACAAATTAAGCAGTAGTAGTAAGTTATTGAAAAATAAGAACAATTAAATAGTGTAAAGAAATCCGCTACTATTTCTACAAAAGAATTTTTTAGACTGGCAACATTTAAATTGTCGTTGTTGTAGGCTGTACTCTGACACACTGGCCATACTTTGTAGCACAACTGCTACATTATTCAAAATGAATAATCAATGAATTACAAAAGTTCATTGTCATTTATGTTCGTACGCTATTTGGCTTGAGGGACTCGAACAGGTTTATTATCAATCCCCTACGACTTTTTCCGTAAATTTGAATTTCGTAGGGTTTCGTCTTCTTAATTTGATTTCTGGCTACTTAAATATCTTTCTCAGTCCCTCAATTCTTCCACCTTTCTTTCTCTCCTCCTTTCTATCTCCAACTTCTCATTTTCCTTCCCTCCTTCCCTTTTAAGTGTCTTCCTTCCGTTTCGTTTTTTTCACCCCCTGATATGTTGCACGCTCTTCATACTTCTTTGCAAGAGTTAGTACTTTTCCTTTGTATCCGACATCCCCAATTTCCGTTCATCCCATCATATGAAAAAAGAAAATTTAATCGAAAATTAAGTGTCGCTTCTTTTTTATATCTACATTTCAATTTCCCCCCTTTCAGGGATACTAAAAATGAAGAATTGTTCAGTTTTCAATCTAATAATCAGTTCTTATAAGAATAAGGGATATTTCATACCCCGCACTCACCTCAACCACCTTAACAAGTGATCGCCAGTCACAGATAGAAGGTGTATTTCATTCTCTATACAATAAAGTGATGTTTTGGGTTTCTTCCTTGGCTGTAATACCTCACCCCTCTTCAATCTCTTAGGAGATTAATCAAGTAAGGGAACAAACATGTTTCATTTCTCTGATCCTCCGATTTTACGATTTAGAGGATTTATTTATCCTCCTAGCCTTGCTGCCACAATCCTAATAGTCAAAAGCATGTTCTGTTTTTGCATCCAGTGATTACCTTTTAATATTTAAAAAAAATTAAATACCAAAAATTAACAAAGCCTATAAAGAAATTCAAACTTTCACTCTCTTGGGGGTGAAAGAAAGTTCCATATATTTTAATAAAGAGTCCTGAGAATAGCCGTTTTCAAAATCAACATATAACGTTTTATCGTTTCTGGGTCTTTTAGAGGCGAATTTTCAAAAAATCCCTCCTACGTCACATTAGTAACATACTCACGAATTTGATGTTCCTGTATTTAGTGGTTTGAGTTGTGCGATGTTGATTCAGTTAGGCAGGACACTGGGATTTATATATTGAGATAACGGGATATACGGCATTTACATATACTGCAACAGGGCAAAAATTAAAAATAATTCTTTCCGTATGATAACACTGACTAAATCTTTAAGTCAAATTATGCATATTTGCAGCAATTTTTTAATGTCTGGATGTCCAGATGATAACCTAATCTAATTGGTAAGTTATTAGTGCTATTAGTATAGCTTCATATACAACTCATAAATTGACAGTGCTAATCTAGTTGAACATCTTTGCACCATTTACTCTTTTAGAGAATATGGTAGCATAAGAGGGCATCTGATGTGATAGGTCAACAACAAATGGCCCTTATTGTATTCAAGCACAGCTAGAAGATGTTTTGCTGGCAATGTTTCCCGCGAGGTCCAATGCTGTTACCGTCTACAACATTTTAGTTTGACAAAGAGAAGAAACATATGTGTTAGTCGTTCTAATTTGGGTTCACCTGTAATTTCTTCCTGCTTAATTCCTTAAAGTCTATGTATCATCAGAAGTAGAACAAAGTTTAAACAACTTAATAACATACTGATGAGCGTTATTGAGGATGTACTGTTTAAATACCAAATTATTTTTCTAAGGTGCTAACCATACCGTTACACGGATAATTTGGGTTTCTAGACTGTCTTTGTAAATGATTTTTTTTGCTTTCCTCACGTTTCATTTGTTTTATTATTGGATAACGAAACATTTGGTAGTAGTAGAAAAACTTTTCAATCTATAAGTGCTTTAAATATACCAAAAATAGCACCATGCATCATCAAGCTTTACGAAAGTCATCCATATCTGGAAACCAAGGAGCGACAACTCCATGGTTTGCAATTTTGTAGTTTACTACAAGACAAAGTATTTAAGAAAAGGAGTACTACTACGCGCAATCGTTTATATTCAGACGATTAGTAAAAGAAAAATATTTGTGGTTTAGCATATCTTCATATAGTAGCAGTCAATCATTCTTTTTCAATGATATTATCTTCTCTAATATCTCCACTCCCAATAAAAATTAGATGACCATTTAAACTCTTTTAACAGATAATCTGCATAAAAGTCAGATTAATCCAAATTTTCCTAAACTTCTTGTGCTTGAAAAAGCCTCAAGGTCATCTTCTTTTCATCAGTGATTATTATTTTCGGTTTTTAATAAAAACTGCAATTTTATTATACATTTATTCATTGTCCTTTAAACCTGAATGGTGTGCTCAACATGACAAATATATAATACAAATAAAATGAAGAAAACATTAAAGCATATCAAATGAAGATCCTATAGGTTTTTTAAGCTCTAGTTGTGAGATCTATATTCAAAACTATTTTTTTATAAATTCAGCTCCATTTTTGGACAACTGACAATAAGCACAACACATGTCTACATCTAGTAGTCAACTGACTATAAAATAGTCTTGTGGAATAGGATTCCAATGAGCTGTCTCTTTTATCTTAATGCTATGATTAGTTCATTGTCTGAATACTATTAGTTAGTAATTACTTTGGTGGGCAAGTACTACTTACACTTTATTTTGGAACCGTTCTAGTATTTCGATATTGGAATTACACGCTGTTCCCCACATCAGTATGCCATAGGTCCAAATGGATTTTAGAGCGGTTTTATAGCCTAGTAGCTTATTACTTAATGACAGTTTGGAGTTTCTTCCTGTTAAGCAGTACAGTTTGCTTGCACTTATTGAGAATATGTGTTCTCTATGTCGATCTTCTGTCCAAATGTAAACCCAAGTATTTGACTGATTCGGCTTCAGTTGTTGATTGTTGAGGGTCATCGGGAGACAGTTGCTTATTCACTTTTATTCTCCATGTCTTAAGCGTTCATTTTATTAAAATTAGCTCATAGTTACCTTCTTACCGATTTACATTTAACATGGGACAGTAGCTGTAGTGGTTAGTCTCGAAATATATTAGAGGACCTAGAGCACTTCTTCCCTGGGGGACTCCTGAGTATATCGTGATCTGTGATTTCTTCTTCATATTTACCGAAAATTGCCTATCTGATAAATAGGATTTCATCATTACATACATTTGAAGGGTAGTAACTTCTTTAATATGTACCGTAGACCTTGGTACCCTACCTTGTCGAAAGACTGAGATGAATCCAAGAATTCAGCAGAACAAATTCTTCTAGATCCCTGTGTACCTTGCTAAGTAATCTATGCACAATACTGAAAAATAGCGAAGATTTCCCGGCAATCTGTCTACCTTTGCTGATCGCACGTCCGCTCGTAAGAAGCAAACAGCCAATACCATTGTGCTCGCCCTAGGTTTATGCCAGCCAGGTGTGCAACCGCGGCCTGCAAAACCCGCGGCGACAATGCACCGGGTTTTTGCCCGTACGCAGAACTGCATCTCGCGTGCATCCATCCACCTGCTCGCACGAATTGCGCATTCAGGCCGCATCAGATAATAATGATGGCGCAAATATAATCGGTGAATGGAACCGAAGGAGTTCATTACCGTGCACAAAAAGCGAATAATTGATTATTGGCGTACCGCGGCCAAACCAGTTTCGCTTGTAGAATTCGCGGCGGCTCATTGTTGCGGATTGTCGCGGCTGCGACGGATCCGCCACTGCACAAATCGGTGGCCTTTAAATCGTGTAGTCCTTTTTTAAAGAGCTCCGAGGCTTTTTCGGTTGCACAGGTAGGGGGTTGAAAAGCTGCCTTAAAAATATCAGTTACAAAACCCAAATAGCAAAAGTATTGAAGGAAAAAAATTATATAGATGCATATTATTCAACAAAATTTCACATTTTTTTGATTGTCTGTTGTCTCTTATTTATGCCAATTTAACCGTATCGTAATGAAGTCAAGTTATTGGGTTCGATTATTTATTTTTACGTGACAACCTTGACCATTTAGATATTCGCACACTTAATTCTAGAATGCTCACGTCAAACATATTGACGAAACCTTCCTTTGTAACGGCGCTGCAAATTATTTGGATGTTTACGAGTTGTTCTACTTTTGTGGCTGGATTAAGAATAGGTTAGCGTCGCATAATCAACAACCTGCAATTGTCGACAAAATGAGATGATAACACAACTACAGGGATGCTATATCTAAATTAATTTGCACCGAGAAAATCGCCGATAAAATTATTGATTAGTTTGGCTACAAAAAAGCGCAAGTTTAAGACGTAACCAAGAAATACTGGGAATCTGACCACCACGAGAAGGTAACTGCTAACAGAAAATTGAAATAGAAGATCATTTGAATTCTGAGCGGAGCAAGACTAACCTGGCAAAAGTAATAGGCGTGGCGAAACCAACGGTAGGTCTAACAGTGTACCATTTTTTTGTCTTGGGGAACCGCCAACTGTTGACTGACGAACATAAGATAAACAGGAAATTAAAGGCCCAAGCATTTTTGACGATACCAAGCACGACAGCGCTGGTTTCCTCAGGTTCCTTTCAGACGAAAATAACTTCGTCCAGCACCGGAAGGTGAATCGCCAAAATGACCGTTGGATTTGCCGAGATGTCCTGAAGTGCCCACCGTCATGCATACAAACTTTTCCGTCTCTGTGATAACTGCTGGGATTTATAAACAGCGAAAGAATTATAGTATCCTACTTTCTTTGAGGAAGGCCGACAGATATAGAAACGTGCTGGAGACAGTTAATAAGTTGCTAAGTACGTGTTTCAGTTGATAAGACAAGAAAGACCTAGGCGTGGCTATACAATTTGCATTACCATGGGTCGTCCGATTCGTGGCTATCCTCTAGCCCTGACTATAAACTCCTTGACTACTACGCGTAGGACATAGTTGAGGCGAAAGTCAATAAGGGGCGTCATAACAGCAAGGACAGCTTAAGGGCCTCCATAATGGAGATAATGACACATATGGATAAGGAGGGAATTGTGTTACCCTACAGCAAAACTAACTGGCAGTCGCTGATTGGGGTTACATTAAATAATATAATTCTCAGTGCTATTTACTTTAATTATGCTAACTTCCATGTCAATCAATTTATTTTTTATACTTAATGTTATTTTCACTCTTACTCAAAAACTTTAAAGTTATTTTACTTTAAATGTCAAAACCTTCCCCTTTCTTAACTTCTCTGTACACTCTCTAATTAAACTTTAATCTAATATTGCTAACATTTTCAGTTTTCTTAATATCAAAATTGGTTTTACACGGGAATAATATATCTGAAATAGAAACAAAATGTGTTTTTAGTTGCTTGGTAATATATGATCAAAATTCAAAAATTCAAATTAAAAGATTCGACTTATCACACTAATCATTTTAAAAAGAGAAGAGTTCTGTTTAAAGTTTGAAATAGCAGAGCCGAGATATTTGTATTGTATTGACACTAGTTAGAGTATCAAAAATAAACAGGAAAGTCTATAGTGGCAAATAAGTTTACAGATTAACAAGGAAGCCACTGATAAATGCAGATAAAACTTAATACTTAAACGCGAAGTTGAATTGTGAATAATGGCAAGGGAAATGAAATTCCTGCGAGAAGAGTGATACACTAGAAGAACACCAGAAGAAAGATAAAGAAAGATAAGCAAAATCAGGCAAAATGACCAGGAAAACATATTTGGAAGAATATACTGTTGTACACTATTGACATAATAATAGCAGTTTGCAGTGATGACAACCAAAACGAACTTCTCTTTATGCATCGTGTGGTTGTTTCTCAGGTTGCTAGGCCATCGTTGAAGTTTGAAAACTCTTGACGTTTCGTCCACAACTATGGCGGGCATCTTCAGAAGAAAATGTTCTAAAAATATTTTTCTATCATACGTCTACCAGTACTATGGCGTAGCTTTAGCGTTTACATCCCCGCGAGCGTAAGATGTCAGCAGCAATGGTGGCATGACAATTTGTTACATTTTTTATGATTACTGGTGCATTCAAGATGGGTCCTTTAGAAGCGGATAGGCAAAGTTTTCTTACATCTACCTCATCTGCGAAATGGGTAGACAAGTATAATATCATCTGATGGCTCAGGTAGGACGAACCGTTACAAAGCCAAAGCAGAGTACGTGCAAAAGGCGTATCCAAATCTTTAAGATCATCCATATGAAAATACATATGAAAATACTGTTTACCAGCTTGACTCAATACACGAGGACTTGGACATAGACCTGACGACAAACTTTTCGACAGGGCAAATTAACATATCATTTGTTTCAGTATTCAATTCTCTCATAGATTTGGGCAATCTCCAAGGCTTCCTTAATATCTCATAAATAAGGTGCAAACTCAATATCCATATTTTCGTTGTCGAAGATGCTCCAAAAAAACTCGAAAGGCTCGTAAAATGTGCTTAAATTATCTTCTCCTTGAGAATTGGATTTAAAGCCAACCTAACTGAGGAGTTCCTTTTATTCATTATAGCCAACACAAAGAATGGAGTATGATTAAACCTTCATATATCTATTGCGTCATTCTTTCGGGTTAGCAGTATTATGTTTAAAGAGACGTGTTGGAGTCTTCCAGACTATCAACTTGATGTATCTTTGAAAAGAAAATTTATTAGTGAACTGTTTGCTAGCTTGGACCAATGCGTGAGTATTAAGAAGAGCTTGGTCCTTGATCTTATGAGAAACTTCTCTATGGGGTTCATAGGCACATAGCTTGTTTTGGTTTTCATTATTTTCGTTCTCGGGCATTCTTTAAAGTTTTGGCAATGACTCAAAAATAGGGCGTAATCACATGAATCAAATTTTCTTTGTCGATGACGCTCCGAAAGTCTCAATAGTTTCGTGAGGTTTGTCTAATTCTTTTCCAAAAGTTAGAAATGTGAGACTACACCTATATATAATAACAAGTGGACAGTGGGATTTAGAGCAAACTTAATCGAATATAGGAATTTTTTCTATTTACTATGGTAAACACAAAAAAATAATTATTCTAAGACTTGTTAAAAACAAAAATTACGTATGTTAACCAAAAATAAATTTGTCCCCATTTAACGCAAAAACATTTCTGTCAAAATTTGAAGAAATATATTGATCTTCAAAAATTTTACTGAAAACAAAAATACATAAAAAAAATTAATAAAATATAAAAAGAACAAATACAGAATTCGTAATCTTTAAACTTCAGTAAGCCACACAACAATTTGTAACAGAACAAACTGTTTATCTAATTAACATTCATTGTAAACAATAATTAATAAATCTACAGTCACGTACTGTATAATGGTAGCCTTTTTATGAAAATATGCGCATTTCTACAGTTACTCGTGTCTGTAATAATAATTATATAGTTTTTATTGGACATTTATTCGTTATAAAACACCCAGTTGCGTATAATTGTGTAAGCAGACAATGCAGCTGTTATTAGCGAGAAAAGTAACAATAACGGCAACCAACTATTAACAAGAAAACTGTAAAAACAGAATGTAATAGTTATATCCTTACCGATATAAACCACCACATTGTATCGCGCAATAGTTAACTTTCTATAACAATTTTGTATTTGGAGTGTTTTTACTTAAAAAATAAATAGTTGAAAAATATTTTTATACGATTTCTTAGTAAAAAATGTTGTGCAGGTTCCCAAGTTCCCGAAAAATTACTATAATTATAATTATCTTAATAATGTAAACCCCAATATTCTCACTCAGTAATTGACTCAACACCGTCCAGTCCAAACCAGTGATTATCGAAATATTAAAATTTGTGAGCATGTTTATATGACGCAAATCCCCATTAAGGCGTAATATTTTGAAAATGGCGAATTGTTCTAGAGGCCCATTTTGAAAACGGGTAATAGTGAAAGTTGAGTTCTATTTGCAACCTCTAAGAGGATGAAATTAGTTTTAAGGGATTTGATATCTTCTTAAATATTAAGATAATTGTATTTTCTGGATTCTCAAAATTTGTCCATAACAGGAGGAAATGAAGGTGTCGTAAATAAAACCCAGAGACATCACGCAACACATAATTGGATGAGAAGCATATGGACCTTTTTATTTCCGTGTTTATTGTTAGATTGGTTTTAGTAAGGGTAGATGAATAAAAAAATCCTCTAAATCTTAAAATCGAAAACCTAGCGTTAAAATCATCCCCTAAGAGAATAAAGTAAGAATGAACTGTTGCAACCCAAAAACTCAAGGTATGTGATATCGTTGTATAGGAAACATTTTCTGCCCGTCTGAGTTTCGATTGTTAGGATAAAGTATATAAATTCCCATCATCGGATTAAATCTAAACATCCCGGTATGGGACATATCATTGGATTAAAAATTGTTTAATTATTTAGTTTTTAGAAATTGACCTAACCTTCTGAATTAAATAGATCGACGACGACAAAATCAAAATGAGTTTTCAAATGTAGATACATAAAGCACACAAAACATTATCTTATATAGAATTTAATTAATTGTTAGATGAATTGCTGGATAATATGGTGGAATGGGGGAATGTTAAATACTGCCCAGGGAAAGAAGTATAAAGACTATATGAGTGCGATGGGTGAGAAGGTAAGGAAAAGAGAAATGAAAAAGTGGAAAGAGAAAAGGAGGAACAAAATTTAAAAAGCAAGGAGGAAACGAAAATAAAGTAAGAAACACAAAAGATAAAACGGAAAGAGAAGAGCAAAGAGTAAGAAGGGATAGACAAAAAATGGTATTTAGGTAAATAAAAAGGAAATTAGCTAAGATAGAATGACTAAAAATAAGCTGTATGTTAACATTGACTTGTTTATAGAAAAGACTACTTAAACTCCATAGGGCAAGTAAATAATAGAATCTACTTGTTGAAACTTTTTCTATGCGGTTTATTAATCCCCAATCCCAACCATCAAATCGAGAAACATGAAATTTAGCGAGCGTATTGCTTTTATAACGCAAGCATCCTGTAAACAATTTTTTCCAAAATTTAACACCTAAAGATTGGGAAAACTTTAAGAAACTCCCATGTGTGAAGAACTATTGAATGTAGAATCACAAACAATTGACACATTAACGTGTTTTTGCATTTCCCCAAATTTTATCTTTAAGAATGTGAAAGCTGAGAGATAATTTTCTTTTTCTTAAAAATCACTGAACTTAAAACTGTAAAAATTGATATATAGACTTTTTCCTAAATTTAATCTATATAATATTCACTCAGTCATCACCCCCTAACCTCCTTTTCGCTATCTAAAGACGTCTGTGTAAGAAGTTGTCTTGGCCTTGTAGGCGGTTACCGCTGTAGCTTACGAAAGAATAACTTCCAACCGCCGGGTCTCTTGTGTTCCCATAGAACTGGATCCCCTGTTCTTACATGAACTCCCTGACTGTTGGGAGTTCTGCATCCATATGAAGCCTATCATCGAGCGCGAAAAATGTATCTTAACATCTCGTTCTGAATTACCTTCATACTTCATAGATATCATCACAGATTAGAAGACTATCAGCTTATTCTCTACGTATGGTTTGCTCTCCAGGTAAATACATCGAGCCTAAGGATGCTCTCATTGCTTTCACTTTTCAGGATACTTCTGAGATGTGAGTACTCCAGGTTAATTTAGTGTCCATAGTTACGCTGAAATATTTGGCGCTGAAAGATGGTGATTGCGCACAGACTCTCTTCGTATCCTCCTTGTGGGCAGTACCGCTAAACTTTTATCAGGATTGTCTGAATCCGCCAGTAATCATACCATGTTCCTGATACATAGATTGAATAAGGCCGAGGACATCACAGATCCTAAGGAAGTGCTGTTCACGCTCCCGCTTTTGACTCGGAATCCTCTGTATTAAATATTGTAAACAATCAATTGAAAGCAGTACTTAGTCAATATTCTCTAAGTTAATGGTATTGCCTGTTCAACCAGAGAATCGGGTCGTGCTTTTACAATTCAGAAACACCACAAAATATAGTCACTTGAGGATTGTTACGCTCATGTTGAAGACATATAAGTGATACAATACTTCAACAGCTTCTTCCGTCAGACATAATGCAATATAGCTAATCTTCTTGCGGCACTTCTAAACAATAAGAATTCATTTTTCTGCTGTCTCTAACATTAAAAAACTTCTTTTATCTGAACTACGTTTGGTTCCTAAAAGAAGGAATTTCTTTACACTAGCACCTCATCTCCAAAAATTGTATATGCTATCTGTGAAATTTATGAAAAATATGGGCAATGGCGGAAAACCCGCTTATTAACACTTCTCACAATTGGAATAACTAATGAAGAACATTTGTAAATTGCCTTTGCATAATAATAACGACAAAAGCAATAAATGGAGTAAATACTAGTAAGATGTCCAAAACCAAAAGATAAACTAAATAGAAACAAAATCCTTTGCGGACATCTGCTGTAAAGTTCTGTTGTAATGTTATTTAAACTCACTCTCACAAACACAAACAGAATCACAAACTTTTGCAGTACTGTTTCGTCGTTTGTGTAAAACGCTACCTTTTGTTGATAGAGATGAACACGGAGTAAGCAGACAGTTACAAGATGTTGAGGCAACTTCAGCACAAAGTCCAGGCAAATAACTTGAGTACCTTAGAGAGGTTTTCTCGTTACTTTTTGCTACAGGCCACTACCAGTATAGGATTCCGGTCATCAATCATCTTCATAAGTAAAGCAACCTTTGGTAGGGAAGGCACCATCAACCTGCACAATAGTCATTTGTGAGGTGGACAGAATCGTCATGGACAGGTTAAATTTCATCATTGTCAACTGTTTAGTAGAAATGTTTGGACTGGAATTATTCCATATTGTGGTCACATAGTTAGATCAATGGTCCTTTCATATTGTTTCAATGACCCAGTGTATCTACAATTACTAAGGCTACTATGCCTTTGTTACATTAAGGTGTACCATTGGCAGTAAATAGATAATAAGATTGATGCAATTCTCTTCAGGATTCACATTCATCAGGGTCCTAATAATAATTGCCCTGACACACGGATAGGACGTTGTAGCCAATTTTTGATGTCTAGATACTTAAACAATATACAGTACATGTTGTACACCATCATGTTATTCAACTGCAGTTTGAAGGTTTTTAACTGGTATGTCAATCGATAATATAATGCGTTCGCGTTTGCATCAGAACCTATAAAAAGCATTTATCTACTCTAATGTCAAATAAAAGATATGATGTCATGCAATAGAACGTAATGATCCAGTGTTGTGGAGTCACTAACCAGTCCCCTTCCTGGCAGCAATATTAAAGTCAGTATAGCAGCATTTACCTTTCAAAAAGTGGAACAAATTGAACCCAGGCTTTAAATTTTGTTTTGATCACAGAATACTTAATCGCATCAACGAAAATCTCCTGTTCGCCATGTCCAAAGAAAAGTCGCAGCAAGATCAAGCTTTCAATATTCCAAGGTGCATACTTTAAAGAAAACTGAGGTTACGTACCATATAGCTTATGAAGGGTGGCCCAAATTAAATGCTTGTTTTACGACCAACTGAAATTTTGACAAAAATTATATACGAATTTTCCGATTAGTAAATGCAGAACACCATATAAGAAACATTCATTTAGTATTATTAAAACGCATTCCAAATTTTATGGAAAGTTTGCAGAAGGGATACCAAAACTTAAGTCTGTGTCCCTGCAAAATCAAAAGCATCGCCTCGCCATTGTGCACAATAGTTGGACATTTCGAGAAGCTTCTTATTGAAGATCTAGACCTTCATGTGTACAAAATTCAACTGCTGTCTATTCTCACCGTCAACAATTAATAAATTTGTTTTTAGAGAATCCTTATCATTTTAATAATCAAATAAACTAGTCGCATTTGGGGTTCAGAAAATCATCACATAGCTCATGAAATACAAATACACTTCCCAAGACGCATTGTTTGACGTGGATTTTAGGCAGATGGCATAATAGACCCATACTTCTTCAAAGATGATGTTGGAACTGTTTAAACTGCTAATGGTTGCGTGATAATCCAGTTCTTTTATACCTAGTGGGCAACATTAATCTAGAATACATGTAGTTCTAGCAGGACGGCGCTACCTACCATACAGCTTGAGTAACAGTCGATTTATTGCACCAACAATTTCCTGGTCGCGTATTGTATTAAGTACCAGCAAGATCTTGCGATTTAACACCGCGCGACTTCTGATCGCGGGGTTACCTGAAATCTATGGTCTACACCAACAATCAAATAGTTGACGAACTCAAAAACCAAATTTGTCCGAACTGCGAAATTATAATCGAAAATATTTGCTGCCGAAGCCAAAGTAGCCAATTGTCAGACATCATTTTCCACATTTAATTGGGGATATTTTACTTTCATAATAAGAATTCAAGTAAAAAATAAATGTTAGTGAAAATTAAAATTCGACTTTAGTTTCTTCATGTTGCGTTACACGTTTTCAAGGCAAAATGTACACAAAAAAGTTCCTCAAAATTAGTGGATCATTTAAAACCAACAATAACATCATCGCAAACGTAAACTGACAAACAACAGAAATTTGATGATTTCGCAAGAACGAGATTAAATGGCTAAATATGCGCCAGCTGATTTCTTGGATTCCCAATTTCCAAATAAATCACCTTATCTCTATATAGTGTCTGTAAACTTAAGCATATCGCAGCAGCTTGCGCGGAGACAATGCCGTAAAAGCAGCGGCTGCCGTCATAAAACGGACAAATACGGAACGTATAAATCGTTTTAGGACTGTTAAAGTGTCGGGCAGCGAGGCTACTCCACATTATATTTACATTTGCCGCGTAACGTATCAGACCACAGCCGCAACCTGGATAATTGTATACATCTACGAGGACGACGAAGAAGAAAAGTGGCATTCCAAATAGTTACACATTAAAACCTTAAAAAATACTGTCGGGTGAATTTTGATGAGCCCTCAACTTCAATCTTAATGATAAAATTCAAAGCACAATAAGAAATTTTGATCAGAAAAAATTGTCATCACTAGAAAATCAACTTATAAATTAATTAAATCAGTAATTGATAATTAAAAAATGTTTCGACGACCCTAATTTACTTTAGTTTGTTTCAAAAAAATCACCAAATTTGATGGAAGCTTCATTGGCCCAAATTATTACATGGGGGAGAGGGCAAAAACCTATAAAAATAAATATGATTTTGTAAAACAAAACATCCCTTTTAATTAAAAGATCAAAAACCAAAACCTAACCCTGATTTAGTTTTCTACTACCTGTTTCGTGTTGTGTTGAATATGTTTTTTGTCTTTTTGAAAAAATAATAATAATGGCAAGGTATGGCCCGCGAAACTGAGAGGTTGCGGTTCCCATATCTGATCCAAACTTTGATAAAGGATGATGTCGCAAGTACTGCGCCTTAGACGACTGTATGCTTGCCCCTTTCTCAAAATGAACACAGGTACTCAATTATTTTTATTGATTGAGTAGGCTACCCGGTAGATCCGAATTGAACCGGATGCACTAGCGTGTTTTTTAGATATACTAATATAAATTAAAACATTAATAATTTCAAAAAATCACACTTTCAAAAAATAAAGCTTACATCTTACTTTGACATACTTAAAATTATTCTAAAATGTTGGTTGCTTTTCGATGACGTGAATATTAGAAGAAGTGAAAGTGAAATACTCGACCACTCTCTGTAATGATGCTCTCCGTAGATTTAAGCTGACTATCAATTGTCATTGAACCTTACATCATTATTGTCTTTTGCATGATTTATTTAATTTAATATTCAAAATTTTCAATACGTGGTTGTTGGGGTAGTGGATGTCAACTCAAATTATAATGTTTGATGATAAAATAATATATTTTATAGCCTTAAATATTAAAAAAAAGTGAAAATGGGTTAATGATAGTAACGTAACTATATCATGTGCACTATTTTTTTAGTACTCTTCTATGCTGCAATTTTACCCGAATACAATTTTTTATTGACCTTTTTTGAGATGCTATATATAGCGGAACTGATTTTATCTTATCTCCTTCTAAATAGTTCCTTTGGGCAGTTATACATTGATGGGGGAGTTTTTTCCGTTCAAATGGTTTTGAACTCATAGATATCAAAAGTACCAAAATGATGCCCTTTCACATTGTCTTTTGGTTGGAGATAAAAAAAATTGGGAGGCTAAGATCTAGTGAATAGAGGGCTGGAGACCCACATAAATCATTTCTTACGCGTAATTCCTATACTACAATCTGATGGACAGTAAACCGATTCAAATTTAACTCACTATTGATTATTCCAAATTCCAATTGATAGCCTAACATCACAGTGTTGTCCTATTTTGAGGTCCTAAAATAGATCGTATGCCACCTAAATACTTGTGTTCTAGATAGGCAAAATTTTTGATAAGCCAATTTACGAGACTACACAAAACTTGACAGCACAACATTGTTTAAACCCTTGCCGATCGATTTTCGTCTCATAAACACAACTCTTTGATCGAATCGCAACTATAACAAGTTCAAACTTGTAACGAGTGTATGACTGGGGTTATTATTACTACCGTGTGTGAAGAAAAAGGCAGCAGCATTATCGCTTTATGTGCATTATTTTTTTGTCAAACCTTGTACACCCATTTTTCCCTTTTTTCAATTTATTTGCCAAAAATTGCTTGTAAAAAGTATTTTCATAATATCGTGGATTTTTAAAATTTAATTTTTGTTTTTGTTTGATGTTCGAGTTAAATATCAACTTTAATTTTGTATTATAAATTGTAATTCGAGTTTTTATGTGTAGATCATATATTTGAATATCTTATTGTTTTAAAATAAATATGTTTCGTTCCCCTATTGTTGTTAGTTATGAGAATCTTCCGTTACATTTCTGATTTATACAAACGCATTGAAGTTTTATTCAGTTTTTTCAGAAAGATCTATCTACAGTGGTGTCTATTCAAATTTTTTCCTATAAAAAATAATTTTTGATTGTACTTATATATTTATATTTCATGTAGGTAGTAGGTGTGCACTCTGCTTCAAAGCTTTATAAGAATTATCTAGCAAACCAATAAGAACAAAATAATGACAGGACCCAACCCTCAACCCCATAGAATTTCTATGAAACAAACTGGACAAAACAGTAACAAAGGAGCGTCTCGCGTCCAAAAATCTTCTTTGGAGTCTTCTCCAAAGAAACAGATCCATTCTTTCAACTCGTAATACTGTAAAGAAACCAAGTCTCACCCTTTCAATCGTACCCATAACCTATTTTTTCTATCCCTTCTTATATTGTACTCTGGTCCAGGAAAACAACGGGAAACTTCCCAGAAAGACGCAGAGCCTAGTTGGCTGGCGCCAATTTTCCCAGAACTAACCCGGAAATCGCCTCATGCCGTCGATTTATTAGTGGGCGCCACCTACACTTAATCCGAGTTTAAAGAGTAAGAGCACGTTTGCGCCTCTACAACATAACGATACTCAAAATAATACAAACCAAAACCAACACCGAAAAGGAAGACAAAAATATTCCAGATAACAAAATTTAAAATAAACATTCAAAATTTGCTACAAGATACCTACGATTACAAAGAACTTTCAGTGAATTCCATCGTTTGGATTTATATACTACACTCAGACAAGGACACTTACAAGGTAAGCGACAAAAAGTTTCTCAAGATTATTGTTTCAATACTCTTAGAAAATACTTTAAAGTTTTATCGACAAGATACTCGAAAACATCCCTTTGCAACTCTTCATCGTTGTTAAACTTCTCACCTCAAGTCTTTCGGTTTTAAAAATAAATAGTAATTACTGGAGGCTATCCCCAGCCTGCAGAGTGGGTAGGTATGTTCCTCGAAGCCATAGTTCTTTGCAGCAACCTGGACAATTGAGGCCTTATGAACAAGGCAAATAGTTCAGATCAGCATCGGGGTACTTATCTGGCACCCACCTTATTTATATGAAGGTGCTTATGAAGAATGCGTCGCACGATTATATTATCCCTAACTTTACTGATAATTCTTTTACTTTTAAACGCTTTTTTCGTTGTCTCGCCGTTTCCGTCACACCATGATCCCTATATGGTACTAGGAGCCAATTTCTTTTTTACGCCAGGTAGGTAGCTAACTCTCCCAGCAACCCCCTCCTTTATTTGAGCTTTGAACCGGTAACATCAACCTTTAAGCTACTCAATCCACGCAAAGGATGACGCAGGCTAATTCAATTCACTAGTATTCCCGTGCTTCATAGACATAGATAAAGTGTATAATATAAAATGACAACATAATAAAAATTTTAGAAAATAACATTTCAAATTGACTAATATCCTTAATACAAGATATATAAATGGACAATTATACATCTAAAGGGATCAGACAAGGCGACTCTTAAGCCCTTTCTTGTTTAACCTTGTTATAAATGAAATAAAAGATATAAAAAACATAAACAGATATAAAATGCGAACAAAAGAATTTAATATTCTTTGCTATAGGCACAACGCGAGTAATGAAGACAATCTATTGCTCCAATTTACCCATAGCAGCCAAGAATTTCATTTAAAAATTGCAAGAAACAAAACCAAAGACCCGCTACGATGTAAATTAGAAAGATACATATGTTATGGAATTTTCTTATCTAGAAATCAATATCGCAAGCAGTACAACATTAAAAGACAAACTAATAAACAAATTCATAAGACATCACGCATACCAGGAGCACTAAATAACAGATACCTACAAAAGAAATCGAAAGTTAAAATATACAAGAATGTGGTGAGGCATAGACTGTTTTATGCAACTGGAACCAGAACAGATACCACAAAAGCATGAAAGTTACATCAATATCAACATTAAGAAAAATTGTAAAGAAAACAAGACTAGCCAACATGCCAAAAGAACCTAATCAGACTAGTGAGGAAAAATAATTTGGATGGAACAAACCAATAATCTAATAAGACGAAGAAGAAGAAGACTTTTAAACACCTGTCTTGCAAGAGGGCGTTTAGTCGACTTGCACGTGGTTCGTCTTCGAAGCCTTTTGGGCCAAAGAAAATTATTTTGACTTTTCCCTTATAGTGGAATATGAAAACAAATATGCACCGTACACACCATAAAAATATCTTTAGGGCGAAGGAAGTAGTGAGAAATTTAATCACGACTCGGTATTCGATTTTCATCATCGTGTAAAATAATGCGGCACTACCAACTCAAGTGACTGTTGCTATGCGACGGAGACAACTCGGCTGCTGAAATTTTTACGACGGTTTAACCAAAAGTGGCGCTGCTTTACACTAATGCTATTTTGTTTCTATTGTTACTGGAACGGAGTCAGGTCGGAAAATTTTAGCGCTTACCTCGTAGAAAATGAATTCGATTTGAGTATCTTAACAGAAAATAAGTTATAATCCTTAACAACAAACTTGGAGTTTAATGAGAGCTTAATTTTATTGGCAAATTATGAAGACAAATTGGTGGAGCATTTAAACGCTAATAACCAAGTCATAGGGAAATTCGAGCTTCATATTAAACGTAATAGCTACAATGTGCTTTTAAAAAAATTAAGTGTTAATGGAGTAATTAAATAAAAAAGTTAAGCACTTAACATGACATCTGCTAAACGGTCTGTGGTGTAGCGGAAGAGTTGGATCAACCGATGCGCTGAGACCCGAGGTTCGAGCCCCGTTAAATCCACAGATGCTGAGTTGGTAACCCTAGTAAACACAGCCAGTCTCAGACTGCCGCAAAAATGCAAAATCGGAAAAATGCCTATCTGCCCTCATCCTCGGAGCAAAACGCGCCTTTTCCCAACAATCGGCCTCTGTAACGCCACTGCGACATCAATGCACAATGTGCTCCACACAGCATTTTTTGATCGGCGCCGATCCGCGATAACAACTGACCTGACCCAGATGCGTTGCGTAATCGCCGCCGCCAGATGTCATAATTAGGCGGCTTTTTTCGCATTTTCCGGTGATTTAGCGGCCGGCGCGAATTAGCGCTGCGCGTGCATGCACGCCTGAAATTAAGCCTGGATGATTTATTGGGCCATGTCCCTGCCCTGTGGGAAGACTTCGTGCGATTCCTCGGAAGACAGTCATGAGAACGGCTGGGGCAAAAAATGCGTGTAGGTGGATCGCGGATCAGAGAAATGTGGGACGTTGCGGTGTTCAGGGCGAGTGGTAAAAATCGGGCGTGCGGGGGTGCACATAAAATAATGAATGCAGAAGGATACGTGCTATATGCATTAGAATACTCTAACACAATACTGAATATCCCACACTATACGTTCCACGTAAAAGTTTCAAGATTGCAACATAAATCTGAAAAGTTTTAGTTTTACACAACGAATATTCATAAGTTAACTATATCTAGCTACAATTGGGGACGAAACAAAAAAAAAATTAGAAATTAGAAAGCTGACCCATATAATAAACGAACTAGGAAGCAGAATATTAAAAAATATATAAATGTAATTATTGGAGACTTTAATGCTAATGCAGGAAGAAAACCCCCATGGATAAAATCGGCAAGAATGAAAACATTTTACTAGAAAATAAAAAGTAATCATTTAAGGAAATATTTTCTCATACAATATACTGAGATAAATCAAGTACCCCGGACTACCACTTCTTCGGAGTATATCAGGTAAGAACTATCCTCGTTCGAAATTCTGAGACTTAAAGTATAGTTTGGGAACAACACTTTTAAGAAAACTAAAGTGTATATATGGCATAAATAGTTCTTGCGAGAAGCAGCTGAAATTTGAAGATCACCAGCACGACTGAAGAAAATATCCGTACTGTTCGCTGTCTTCTTACAGCCGATTAAGCGATATCGCAATTGGTTCTGAGGTGAGAATAAGCTACAGCAGTACCCAAACCATCCGAAACGTCTTGCTTCACGACATCGCCTAGCTCCATGCAGCTGTTCAAACTCTACAAAAAATTAAGCATATTCTGGACTACACTGAGACACCCTCTCTACAGTCTGAACCTATCGTTATGCAATTATCAGTTACTTGGTTCTCCAAAAAAAAGCATTTTAGTTCAAAAAACCATCTATCCTCTGAGGAAAATGGATACCTAATAAGTCAGAAGACCGTGTAGAAGAATAACTTTGTATGTTTGTATTTTTATGATGCTTCAATAAATTTAAAAAAAATTCCGTTTACTTGTGATTCGCCCACGTAATACACATAAGAATGTAATAGCAAAGTTCTGAACTAAAGAAAAACTAACAAAATTGAAAAATTCAATAAGGAAAAACACAATCAGCTCTTCAAAATGTTCCCTCTAATTTGACTAGTTTGATTTTTAGACGACTTTGTGTTAATGAGCTGATGGTCCATTACAAGCATCATTACCACAAGCATTTTATAAGAAAATTCAAAAAATAGGATTTGTGCTAATATGTGAATACGTATTAAGCAAAAGCATGAAGTCAGATGACTCATCCGCTTTCATTGAATTGATAGCTGTTACTCCCAACCCTTAAAATGCTTTTACACTCTTACCCTTGCTTCGCGCAAAGAAAGTTAAGCAATCCGCTGGCGAACATTTTTCCAGAATGAGCCAGGAAATCGCCAGACGTTTTACGGGCTCACTTTATCTATTACCAAGCCTGTCATCAATTCTAAATCTGGAATATGAGGGTAAAAGCACGTTCGTGCCGCTACACACAAAATAAATATAAATAGCTAAAAGTGGTACTTTCCTCTATTCACAAGTGGTACACATGCTGCGTTAACAAGTGCCCGCGTGCTTTACATCACTGAACTATTTATTTAGTTGAGGTTCCGAACCAAAATCTCTCTATTCTCCACTGAAGTAAAGACACCGCCAAAGTGACCTTACATAGAACATAGAAATAAAGCAAATAAAATGAAGCGATAAATGATCGAAGACAATATAAAAAGCTTCTCAATGTTACTCAACATTTATTAGAATTTCTTATAAAAGTATTTTTATGTTGTGTTTTAATTAAGTCCCCCCTTAAAAAGAGCGTATTTGAAAAAAAATTAAAGAGTTTGCAGTTAAATTGTTAAACACAAATTATATGTGAAGCATAGTTACGGAAGAATACGTATGTGTTCCACCCACGTGAAGTAAAGACCGACTGGGACTCGTTATCGTTAATAGTTCGTATGGTCAATATGTCTGTGTTACGAGCAATACAACATGCACAGTACAGTATGAGCAAGGCGTGTTTATTATACAGGTATTAAAAAGTACCACGGACAATTTACGACTTAATTCAGTATTCAGGTTCTACTTGTAAAATACCCGTTAGTATTTGGCGAAGAAACTGAAAACCAAATAAACATTGCTGAATCTAGGGAAAAGACTACCTTTGACTCCAACAAAAAGTAAAAAGCAGACTGATAACTTCAATGTGTAAGCTATAGCATAAATCGCTACAAAAAAAGGTCACAATGCACTGATATTGATTTCAACAATTTGTCAACATTATAACAAAACGTGGTTTCACCTAAGCGATTAGTTCCCAAAATATCTTTATTTGCGCTAATAAGGTATATGAAACATTTTTCTCAATAAAAATTAGTATATCTTGTGTTCTAACGTAGTGCTGCAATATTGATCTCATTTTCCTTCAATACAAGGTACGCCCGTAAATAAATAACTCTTCTTGGTCGAAGCAGAACGGTCGGGAGGCGGAGTTTTCGGTTTTGATGAAGATGTTAGATAAACAGTCAGACAGCTCGTTTGCCCTTGAGTCTTTGTAGAGTGAGAAATAGACTGCTGTTTAAGCATCACGTCAAGGTCAAAATGTAGCGCAGTGTTGGGCTCGTTGTACTACCCGGGGAGAAACCAATCCCCAGAGAATAATTGAGGGTATACAAGACCATCATAAGACCCATGATGACGTACACAGAACCTGTCTGGGGATATGCTGCCAAAACCCATATCCAAAAACTGCAAGTAATCCAAAAACGGGTATTAGGATCTATCTTTGGCGATCCGTGGTTCGCCCGGAACACGATCCTCCATAAAGATGTTAAACTTCCCACCATCAAGGAATTTATTCAACAAACAGCGATAAAACTGTACGAAGACATCAGAAGGCATTTGAACCCAGCGGTCGGAAACAGGAAACTAGGACCCGGAGATGCGTTGTCGTCACAAGCGCCCGACACAAGTGATGCTTCCGTAGGCGAAACGGAAGCAGCCTACACAATACCTCACGAGAGATCACCAGACAGTAAAGAGGAGGTTAAGAGCCAGAACCCAGGGACCTCAAAACTAAGAAATGATTAATAGTAGTAGTAGCAGCTAAAATTGTACGCAGAAACAGCAAATAACATCGGTTAGTGGCGAGTTGCACCGTGATCTCGCACAGTCAATCGGCCTTGGAAGCTTTAAGGTGTATAAGGGCCCACATCGAGTTGTACATGGAGATTTGGCAGCTGATAAAGAGAATTTCTGGAGCCGTAGGCATCAGACGCGCGGATGAGCTCTCCTAATGCAGTTTGACATAATACCGAGGAGCCTGATCAAAACACGAATCCGAGAAAGGATACAAAGCAGATGAACAGTAAGATGTAGAACAACAACAGGACAACATGCAAGGATATTTAATATTAAATGCATTACGCAAAGCGACAGTGTATCTCAATCACTATAAGGCGCAAATCATTACGGGGCACGGCAAATCGGACAGCACCTTGCACACTTTTACTGGGCTGCCCACTCAAGAAGGAAGGTCGAAAAAGAGTGAAAACCATTATGACCAGGGGAAGACAGGAATGGGCACAGACGCCATAAGACATATAGGAGTTGGCAAAAGAAGATGGTGTGGTGGAAGGCGCTGAGACCCTGGATCCTGAATTGAGAAGCTGGGCGGGAGGAGCGGGAAAGTAAAAAAACCACACACGTGCATAATGCCTAGGACTCGAAATTGTGCCTCGCTTGAGACTGGCATAAAAGAAAAGACTCAAAATTGCGGACTCGCAAGCGAAATGCAACTTGTAGAGGTTAAGACAGCATAGAGAGACCAAGAACAGCTTGCTGTTTAAGGTCGCTTGCCCTGACCCAGATTTTTCTGTGGTTTTCCCCGATTCCTGCACTAACGCGAATGCCGGAGTAGATTCTGCATGGATCACGGTAGAAGAGATAAGTAAATGCTGATGTAGTTCCTCAAGTGGGATTTATATTTCTTCATAAATAGTACTGCCAGCGTTTCCATCCAGACACCCCGCCAGACGACGACTGCACTTGAGCAAAGTTATACAAGAGCAACCAGAAGGGATGCTCCTGCAGACCCACGACCGCAACCAGCTTCACGGAAATACAGCAGAACATGCAGCCACAGACGCAACACCAAGACTGGGCTACCATTGCAGAAGTCTTACAGAACGTGGACCCTCTAGGTTTCTGGAAACGTTCACCAGCATCGTGGCTGCTAGCTGAAACACCAAAAGCTTTCTTGAGGTGGTTGCGAGGTTAATATCCTGCAAGGACTATATTGCCGCCATACTTGGCATGTTCACGACTCATTGAACACTTCCGCCACTCTGGAAGGGCCTGAAAGGACACACCAACTTCCAACGTCAGGACTTCTCAAAGAAGAAAGGTTAAGGGTTTAGATCCAAGTAACCTAAAAGGCAGGAACGATAATATGAAAGACGTCTTACGAGATGTGTCATAAAACTGATACTGCGCCTCTTGTGTTGGTGAATACCCTCAAACTATAGCTGTCAAATATCACTAAACTGTGTATAATACTTTGAAAGTTATAAGAGAAAAATCTGACAATGAGACTAAGGGTGAATGAAATACCGCATGCTGAATTTGGAGAATTCTCTTTAATTCTCTTAAAGAGATCTCTTTGATCAATTTATAAATATTTGGACCAATAAAGGACTCTGTAACATACTCGAGTCATTTGTTTTTCAGATTCGGTATTTGCGTGTAGCCCCAGCGAATTGATATTCTAGTAGATCATTTTTATGTATCCAACATAACAACTCAACTGAGTAAATTTATAAATAATCTCCAGTCACGTTCCTTCTTCATAGAAGTCATAAAATCTTTAACAATACAACAAACGTAACTGTAGTTTTCCTTATGTAATATACATTAAACATTTTATTAATCAAAACTATCATTTATATCGCCCCATTAGCTTTTAGTGCGTAACTAAGTTTGCTAATAATTAGAAACAGAATCTACCAATTTTTAAGGTTTGTGGTTTTATGGGCAAATAAGACGGAAACAAGTAATGCTCGCCTCTCTTTTCAGAAAATTCATCAACCAATATGGGTATTACATAAACCACCGCTTACGCATCGCACTTAGGATGCAGCCGACGAGGCAACTTAACCTCCCCGACAGCCAACGTGCCTGCAATCGAATATCACACGCTGGCGAATTGTCAAGAATTTTGAAGGATTTATTCAGATGAAGTCTCGCACAAAACCGCGCGGCGCAACGGTTCATTGCGCCGAGCTGCACGGCGTAACAGCGGCGCAACCTCATTAACGGCAAGTGATTGAATTTTTGAAAAAGGCGTCCCTGCTTGCCTCGGCGCGCCGATGCCGCCCAGAAGTGCAAGCGAACTTTCGATGACCAGAACTTGACCCCGAATTTCCCAGCTAATCGAGCGGTTGCCTCCAATTTGGACGTTATAAACATGTGCTTCACAAGCTGATAAGAAAATATACAAGTACCAATTATGAACATGAAAGGATTTTGCTACTGTAAACACCTCATTATAGCTCATCCAAGAGGCTTTTTATTGTTGTATCGAACTGAATTATGAACCCTTGCCGGTACATAATGTTGGCGACGTCTGCAGGTGTGTGTAAACCATAACGCACCGTGGAATTTATTGCTTGCTTTACAACACGTCGTTCATCATTTGCAACAAGCAAGTATTCGACACGCACACTCATTCATTCCTCCACGATTTATGGTTACAGCAGAACTTAGATAAAAATCAGTTTTGGTTTGTATGGGGGGAAACGAACCGCAGAGAATAATTTCACTCGATTTGTGATAACGGAACGTTTTTATCCAGTTTTCCGAATTAGGTTTTAGTGCTGTGCAAATACAGGACCTATTTCATTTCCAATTGAATAAACACGAAATTTTCCATCATAATCCGCATCTCCATTATGTGATAGAATGCTGATCAAAGAATAGTCTACAAAACTAAAAAACACATATAAAACAGTTAAATAAAGAGGCATGCGAGTTGATGATATTGGTGAATTATGATCCTTCAAATAGCATTTCAATTTTCAAAAGTGGTATTCGAATTATTCAAATATTCAAACATTCAATATATTCAAATTCCTAAGTATGCAGTGTATATTTGCACTACTCCCGTTCATCCATCTTGCAACTATTCCAACACATACTACAGTTCTCAGTTTTCGAATAAATGAAATATCAATATTATTCCAATATTTCATTTATTCATATATTTGTATTATTTAAATAATTCAAAGATTAGCAGTACTAAATTACACATTTATTTCAATTATTATTACAACTTTGCGTACAACTCGAAAATTAAAAAATCCGTTATTTTCTGGTGTACATTTGCACTACCCGTTCATCCATACGGCAACTGTTCCAATAAGTATTTCAGAAAATATTCGAATCATCCCAATATTTCAGTCTTTCCAATATTCAGATTATTCAAACATTTAAATTATTGGATTATTAGAACTACACTCGAGAGCAAAACAATCGACTCACTAGCTGCACGCGCATTTTCGGCTCCTGTGTCAGACTAAAGAAAAATGAAAATAAAAACATTAACGCGCAAGGAGTATATTTATCATTGAGCATCAACAAATGCTGCTGTTGCATTAATAGGATGACGAATTCAAAAAATATGCATCACAAACGGGGTTTTACAAATCTTGCTAATTGGAATACGCGTGCGCAACATCTATCATTGGCCTACAGTACGCTTGCAATCCAGTAATTAATCTCAGTCACTTATCCAAAGTTGACGTAAGTGACGTAAATGCTTGAGTGATTTACAAGAAAATGGATAGCACAGCCGTCAAAGCAGCCCGGGCAGTTGCATTGTTTAGAGAGGGACTCAATCAGAGGGCCATGACAAATTGACTAAATCTGGGTCAATCAGCTGTGTCGAGAGTGTGGCGTCGATACCAGGAAACCGGTGGCTACGTCCGCCGGCAAGAAGGCGGTGGTGGACGCGTGACAACGAAGAGAGAGATAACCAATTTCTCATCTCAATATCCCTCAGAAATCGACATATAACTGGCCTTAAGCAAGAGCTGAGTGCGGTCAGATGTGTAGTCGCTAGCGCTTAGACAATGAGAAGAAGACTGAAGGTAGCTGACCTGACCTGACCTCAAAAAAGACAGCTACGGTCTCCAAGCTGACTGCAGTCCAAAAGCAAAGGCGACTGGAATTTGCTCGTAAATATCAGCCATTGAAGTCGAGTCTATAGAAGGCTAGGGGAGCGATTTGGTCATTGCTCGCATATGGAGGTGGCTTTTTACATGTTCTGGGCGGGTATTTCCATCTACGGAAAAGCTCAGTTAATTTTCGTGCCCAGTAGAGGACGCGGGGGAGGTTTCAACAGCGGACCGCTACATCAGGACATTCTAGAGGAACATGTTGTTCCGTTTGCGAAGTTTGTTGGTGGGGACTTCATGCTAATGCACTACAATACGCAATGCCTCACCGCGCGAATGACCACTACCTACCTGGCTGACGTTGATATACTGAAAATGGACTGGTCTCCGTGTAGCTCAGACTTGAATCCAATTGAGCATGTCTGGGTTGAGCTTAACCGAAGAGTCAGGGGCAGAAATATTGTACCAAAGAGCATGATGGAAATAAGAGTGATGTTAATTGAAGAGTGGAAAGCAATCCGATCCATATGTAATCGCTTGCAAAGTGCAATTAAAAGTAGAGGTGACAACACCAAGTATTGAAAAAAATCATTAAATTAATTTCAACTGGGGATTTCCATTTTTTCATTAAATAGATCTGAGGAGAACGTCGGTGCACATAAAAAGACAAAAGATATAGAATCCATTGTAAAACTCAATCGAAGGAAACTTGTGTAGATGATAACAATAAGCAGAATAAAAAAGTAAAAGCAGAAATCGATAGAGTCGAAGAAGTTGTGGGTAGACAAAACTGAAGTCCTAGCAAATTGGATCAATTTACAAAATAATACAGAGATGCACGTGCAAAAAGTTGGCCCTTTAACATCAACAAATGATGAGTAATGTAGCACTAATTAGAATCGTGTAGTTCCAACTGCAACTTTGAAAAATTCGCAAGATCGCCACGTGAGAAAAGTGAAACAGAAACAAAAATAAACAGGTCAAAAACACAAAAGTAAGAAAAATACAAAAGAGGTAACAGAACAGTCGCAGAGTTTTACATGGTTTTGAATTTGATAGTGATATAGAGAATGTTTCACAAGAAATACAACATGAACCATTACATTTCTGAATTCATCATTGCTCTTTAATAATTTGAGGGAAACGAAAACAGAGTTATACGAAATGACAGCCATAAGCAGAAACTCACTATACTTGACTGGAACGAAAACCAGTATTGATCTTACCAACTGTAAAAACAGAACCAAGTAAAAGAAACAATTGCCATCATTATCACGGATGAAATTGAAAATCTACAAAATTATCAAGTTGGGGACTATGTAATAGTATTCTATATTCTAGGCAATAGTATTACAACCACATTTGGAGTCTGGTAATAAAGAAAAAAAAAGATGATCTGGTGCAGATTGGTAATCAACATTAACATTGAAGTTACTACGTTACTACTACGTTTTAAAGGTTTTAATCTGTAATTTTCAGTTCTTAGGTTTATGTTTATGTAAGACTGAAGGCTACATTACGCTACTTGAACTAATTTTGTCATGAAATGACGTGATTGCATAACTTTATGTGCCAAATCTCCCTATCTGTTGTTATGCATATACTTTCTTGTAGCGCGGTTCTTTTTAACTTAAGTTGTCCATCTTTTGGGAGAGCGTTCTTGTGACCACACTCCTTCGATTTTTCCCCTACAGCAACTCTTTTCATATTGTTGTTATGTCATCTGGTGATGTTAACTAATGCGAATAGACTATCTTCCAGTACATATGCAATTATTCTGTAATTTTCCACATAATTATGAAGAGTCTCCTCCAGCATCACTTCTCTAAAGAGTATAATTTGTTTCTATCATCTGCCTTTAATGTCCAAGCTTCTTCTTTAGATATATTGCAATCTCTCCATGTTTTATTCAGCTCAGTCATTGTCGTATTGACAATAACAATTCCTCTTCGCTGCTCGGTTGAGCAGTTGCCAACGTGTGAACCGCTGCGGCCGTTACCTTCTACTAGGTCTGTTTTTTAACTTCTTCTAACCATGTTGAGCTTTCCAGGGACAGTGCCAGACCTTGCCAGGTCGTAGTTTTGATTTCTTTACGGAGGATATTTTATGTGGTATTTTTGATTCATTAACTCCTCTCATAACATTCTCCCCAAATATCCGAGCAGGGGAATATTTGGCTCCGGATATATTTTCTTTGAGACAAACTATGAAATTCTCTAGACATATTTATTAGTAGTTTTCAGTCGCTCATCAACGAGCAGCTTGTTACTTTCTATTTTATGAAGCAAAACTTTGATTTGTTAGGAAAACAAAAAGGCGAAAATCATACACAGAAGATAGATGGTTTTTGTCTACCTTGGCAATTTTGCATTGCATTGTTGGACAAGGGCAAAAGTCTCAAAAAACCTCTTTGGAGAAAAAAGAAAAATGTCAGGTGTAAAATACTTTCGTCTATAGTAGAAAATATTATTTGATTGATCAGATTTTAGACACTTCATAATAGCAAATAAGCAACTATCACTTTAAGAATATTAAGCAACGGTTTGTGCTTACGTCACTATCTTTGTTTCAAAAGGCTACATTTAAAGTTGACCATTTTGAAAGATGATTCATTCAAGGTCATAAACATTATGTAAGACTTCTAATTTAGTATTAACGTTTTTATAGTATGTGAAACAAAATATAAATTGCAAAACGATCCTGTACTTTTATTTCCTGTTTCAACACGATTTAGTTAGCTAAAGTAAATACAAAATGCGTCAAAATGTTACTAACACGACTCCAGTAAAACAGAAATAACGTTCTATTTTTCAAATAGACGTTTTTATCCAGGTTGGTCTCCTTGCTACTTCGCGTAGAGCTGGCAGCTGCTGAAGGCTTTCACAGCATGAATCACGACCTTTTGGATAATGTCCACGTCGTCAAAATAGCAGCCTTCCGGCAGCCTTTCGTGTTACCAAAACAGAAGGTTCAGCGACTAGTGAGCATAAATTTTCTTTTACTACCGTGAGTAGTTTTAGAAGAATGCGTTCCCTTGTAACAGTTTTCACTTTCAACCGGCTTCCGCTTCTCACTTTCCATAAAAACTTGTTAAGGACACAATTTCGTAAAGTTTCCTAATGCTACAACAATTAACGCGATTATTTTTGCACTGAGATTATATTTTCTTTTAATTTAGTAAATTATTTTGAAAAATACACGAAGAAGTTTATTCGGTCCTGGCAAGAATCGACCAGAATTGCAACTAATACATGGTTTTGATTACAAGCCAAAAGATTATATACCTGGCCTTCACTACAATCCTCAAAATATTACGTAGTAAGAAACCAAATAGATTATTTTGCTTCATCAAAAATTTTAAAACAGGCTGTTAATTCAGAAAGCATACCCAGGCGGAGATGTCAAATCAAATCACAATCCAGTAATGATTGTGACTGAAACTCAAAACGATACAGAAACAATTTACTACAGATATAAGACAATTAATAGAAATATCAAAATCAGCACAGAAACATTTCAAAAAAGTATGTAATAAAGACGATGCTGACAAAGCACTCAATGTGAAAAACGTATGGAAGAAAGTTAAAAATATTATGTTCAATGAAAGTAACCACAAAATGCAAGAAAAAAGAACATAATGGGAATTATAAGGAAGAGAAGAAAACTCAAATATACATTGACAAACACATAAGAAATAAAATAAGAAAACTGAAAGAAAAATTGATCTGTAAAGAATACCAAAAGATAGAAGAACTGCAAAAGGCACTAGTATATTAAACTAAGTAAATTTTTTTTTAAAGATACCTCTATCATTTAACAGATAATCAGAGTAATACCATGGTAACAATAGAAGAAAAAATGAAGACGATCGTGAGAAAGATACGAACTGTAGACGGTCGTGCCTGCAAAGACTGGAAATTTTAAAATCAGAGGTATAGAAAGCAGTAAAATTAAGTAAAGAAAGAAAAAGCAATCATACTGGTACCAAAAAGGGAAGATACAAATCTAATAGCGGGATCAGAGAAAGAGTCGTCTAAAAAAGACAATTAAATATCCGCACTTCTATGATCGGTTCTTGGTTTTTGTGTCTAGATTCGGATCCACACCCCTAGTGCGTTGTTAAGCCCTCTTACGAAAGAATAATCATTTTCGAGCGTTATCGGATCATAGAGATTCCAAGGCCCTTAATGGTTACTTAAATGTTTCTTCATTGGCTCTTCCTTCAGAAATCATTCGACAATGAGTGTTCCTATGTCCACGTGGAAGACCATGCTATTAATAAGCAACCATACAGTACTAAAAATTGTCCTTTTCAAAGTCAGCTTTGAAACTATATACATATTTATGGTGTATAACAACAACCAGCCGAAAGATGCCCTCGTTGCTTTTGCTTTTCTCGTTGTTTTTTCAAAGTAAGATTTCCAGATGAATGAAGCTTCTATGGTTACGCCAAGGCCTCGTCTTTAGAGAAAATATCCGTGATCAGTGTAACATCACTTGCATAATCTAAGTGGTGGTTTCAGAAAGTTCGCGCATTGACAGAGCACTGACTGGGTAAAATCAGCCTTGAAGGATGACATCATTACGCCTGCTTTGCAAGTGTTCGGTGATAATATCGTGGCAATATAATTCTCAGGATATAAAACAAATTTTATATTATTCCATAAAAACTACATTTTGTCCCAACACTTACACATGGAGCTGAAAGCTGCGCCATGATTAATAAGCACAAATAAAAAATAACAGCAAAGCAGATGCGATACCCGAGAAAGATAAAGAAAAACACTAGAAGTGAAAGATGGCAAGCGTAGGAACACCTAGAGAAAATGGATTGAGGTCCAAACCCCGACACTGTAATGGCACATAGGGGATAAGATAAAGAAGAAGAAGCAGAACTACATCTTAAGAATAAACCTTAATAATTATAACACGAGATTGATAAAGACAAAATATTAGGTACTTTAATACCATCTGCCCTAATGATCGATAACTTTCTTGTCAAAATACAATTGTAATGTTCCCGCTTACATCCAAAAGAAATTGCTACTTGAAGATTGTTATTTAGCAGCGCTTGATTTTTTTTTATTGAAATGAAGGTCACGTAACTGGTATTTTTTCATTCTCAAATAAAATGGGAAGTAAACCCTCCGTAGTGACGAGGTCGTCGTTTTTCTAAGTGTTTCTGATATGGATGGATCATGAGATGAAGAATAGAAAACTGATGTTTTAAACACATGAAATGCAGTAACGAATAATGATGTGGGAGCTGCTCTATCTGGACTTTTTTTTTCAAACTGTGGAGTTTAAAGCAAATGAAGGTAGCATTCCGAAATTCAATTGCAGTTGTTTATATAGTCCATGCACCATGCAATATTTTATTTTTTGTTTGAATTCTTTTTCTTCTTCTTTGGCCTTTAAGTAATTCAATTTTGGACTTCCTAAAGTTTTTCCATGTGCCTCTATCCCGTGTCGTCTTTTCAATGCGAGCTTCCTACACTTTTTAGATCGTCATCAAATAGAACAAACAAAAAAATACCCCAATACCTTAGAACCAGAGTATTCGACCAACATATTTTTCCGATTTTGACGTATGGTTCACAAATTTGAACACTAACTAATGCAAACATGGATAGAACGTCAAAAACACAAAGTTCTGTGAAAGGAACAATGATAAATATAAAAGTATGAAATAAAAAAACAAATATCTAGATAAGAAGAATAATAAAAGTAAAAGAAGCAAGAGAAATGGTGGCGGACTGAAGTTGGACTTTGCAGAACATAATACCAGATCACCAGATCACCAGACCAAAAATGATATAGAGAATTGAATTATTTTAAGTATTTTGAAAATTGTAAATCGATCAAATCAATTTATATACGCAAAAAAACTGACAACGTTTGTGGATAGTAAACACATTTTGGCTAGAATTATAGAATCCCACAGTTTCAGAATGTATAGGATACAATATTCGATACAGCCAAATCTAGAAGTAATTTTACGTGATCAATTTTAAATAATAATGATGACATGACTTCTGCGCCACATTTTTCAAAGCTAGACCATTTGTAAATACATCAAATAATTTTTTAGACACCGAGAGAAGTGTCAATCAAATGATGAGATTGGATGCATTCTTTACTTGAAGATCGAATAAGTGGAATAGGATATGTTGATAAAGTTAACAATGTAGGCATAAGTAAAAATGGCAATGTACCAAAGTATACCAAGTGTACCAAAAACAAAACCTTCAGGGTTAGGGAAAACGGGTTTGATCTCAGGATGACATTGAAACAACATGGAATACTCATGGTCAGACGAAAAGGCTGAGACAATATTCACTTATGTACACCAATTGTTTGAGAGAGAATGGCTATGGATTTTATGATACCAGGTTGAGGTCAGATTATTGAAATAGCATTAAAAAAACGGTCAACCTCATATAATCTTGCGAAAGTATTGAAATGGTTAGTTGCCACAAAATTCCACAGAATTGTGACAAAACGCAATATCAATACGACTATGACTAGAATGATATGGTTGTCAAACTTTATCACATATCAAAAGTGATAGATTCTACCAGAGCATTATGTTCTATTTTATTAATATCGCATACATGAAAGGCTTTCGAAAAAGAAAGAGGGGCCATCTAAGTGACTACAGTCTGAAATTAGACCGATCCACAATATTCGTTTTCAGAATGTTGCACATCTGTCAGAACGCTTAGAAAGCAAATCCCAATGCATATAGAATGCGCCTGTGTCCGACTTTCACAAAAAGTAACGAATGTCCTTTCTGATAACACACTGGCGATCGCCAGTGCAACTGACGCCTTTTATAATGGCATACAAAGATATTTCGGTATTTCCTAACTCCAGTGCAACCTCTAATTTTTATTCTGTTCCCAGTACACATATAAATAGCTGTTTAACACCCATTTGGTGATTCATTAAATTCTAATGGCTTCATCAATCTGTCATTGCAAAATATGCTTACCATTAACCCACTAACGATATCTTGTAAGCTAGCTTGCACATCTGCAGGTGTACAATTCATGGTTGCATTAATTAATTCAGTTTAGAATTCTAACAACGCATCTTAGGAATTGCAGTTTAGGTGGCGTAATCAGAGCTACCGAAGGCAGCACTATACAAAAAATACGTAATCGTATCAGGATTTCTGCACAAATTTCAGCTTTAATTTGACCCCAAAAGAATTTAATAGAAACAGAAACTCAATAAATGATTATATTATTCAATAATAGCAATGGTAAAGATTTTGGACGCACAAATCCTAAAAAAAGAAAAGGTGGCGATAACAAATAAAGTTATCGTATCAAACAAAATAAAAATCCGATAATGAACAAAATACGAAATCGGAAAAATAACAACAAACAGTTTGATGTACGATGATAAAAATAATTGTATGTAGTGCAAAAAGTCTGATAAATTTATTTGGTCATCACCAAAGAATATGCAAAAATTTTCTGATTAGACTAAGGATGATTTTCTATCCGCCTCTTCATTAACTTGATATTAAGACTAGTGTCACCTCTTAGAATAAGGAACCGTAAAGCAGCATCTGCACCGTCCAAAGAAGTGGTTTCTAAAGCAGATTTGTTTATTTAAATAATTTGAAGAATGGTAAACCAATTAAATTTTAATTAAATCTTAAGATAAACTTCCCAATGATAAATGACAAATCACGACAAAGTTTTCTTTCGAGGAGGGACGGGGATTAATGATTTCAATGCTTTACATTACAAACTTCTACTTTTAGTTTCCCATTTATGATCACCCCGAGATTGCTTTCTCCTTCAGAGCATCTCTTTAAATGTAATCTTCTCTACTCTTCACTTTATGGCCTATCGATTTAGGTGGGATTTTGTTGAAGGCGATCCTCTCTGTCGCCAAGACTGAATAAGGTCATTTTATTATAAGTTCCTTTTAGGGTGGACGCTAAACTTCTAATAGTTCAGCGCGTTCTAGAATCACCATCTTACAAACACCGTGATTTTCATATTGGAGCATCACAATGGTGTTGAGATGAGCGACTATGATTAGTGGCTTCTTCTGAAGAACAATAGAATTGTAGTACTCTTCTTAATAATTAATAAAAAAATAGTTAATAGTGATCTTGTAAGTGTTCAGTCCGTACTGCAGTAAACTAATTGTTTCATCAATCCTGGAATCATTACTCTACTATCACTGAGATGACTACATGTATGACTATCGCGGCGATGATAGAATGAGTGGGTTATAAGTAAATTCGTTTGAGAAAGAATTGAAAGCATTGACACTTAACTCTTAGTAATTCGATCAGCCATGGATTCGCCATATTACTACCACTGTAATATCTGCGTATTGGGCTATCACGATAGTGACGAGAGGAAGGGGTTGTTATTAATCAATTCTTCTAAATGAGAATACATTTGCAATGTTTTTTAAGGTTGATAATAATCTCTAAAATGTTCACTCTGTTACAGAGTTGCCACACTATTACTAAGTGATGCCTGTACATTAGACCATTAAGCTGTGATAATAGTTATTAGTAATTTCCTCTAAGCGACAGTAAAGTTGCTATACTCTCTTTAGAGTTGACACTAACCTTTGACACATTCTAGAATCGCGTACAGCGCGATGTCTGAATAGACTATCACGGTGGCAATAAGAGAAGGTGATGATTAAGTTTTTCTGGAAAAGAATAAAGTTACAAAACTCTTCTTAAACTGATTCCTTCATTTTTCTGTTCGGTTCTGAATCTTCACACTACCACCACTGATATGGGATGGAAAGAGTGTAATTATCATTAATACATTTTTCTAAGGACAAATAGAGTTACAATACTCTTCTTAAGGCTAACACTAATTTCCTAAATGTTCATTCACTCCCAGAGTCGCCACAATATTACTAAGTGATACCTGCATATTGGACCATTAAGATGATGGGAGATGAAGTGCAATACTCTTCTTAATGTTGACACAAATCTCTTATTTATTTAAGCTGCCATATAGTCGTCGCAGAATAGTAACGCTTTGATGTCTGCATATTGGACCGTTACGGTGGTGATAACAAAGAACGCAGGCTGTGTTCATAAGTTTTTTAGGAGACAATAGAATTATAAGACTCTTCTTAGGGTTGAAACCAATCTAATTCCTCGCTTCTGTCCTGGAGTCTTTACGCTACTACCACTGTGGGTGTGATGCTATTAATATTAAGTAATTTTTCTGAGGAAAAATAGAATTAAAATACTTTTCTTAAGATTGACACTAATCTTCTAAATATTCACTATTGGATTATCAAGGTGAGGGAGGTGAGGTGTTACTAGTAAGTTCTTCTGGTGAAGAATACAGTGTTAATACACTTCGTAGTGTCAACACTAATCTCTTAATTGTTCAAACTGCCCTAGAATTGCCATAGTAAGTTTTTCTGTGAAAAAATAAATTTACAATACTCTTCTTAGATTTGAAACTGACTTCCTAATTCTTCTGTTCGGTCCAGGAATTTTCGCTCTACTACCAGTAATGTGGGATAGGAAGGGTGTAATTATTATTAGTAATTTTTCTAAGAAAAAAAAGGTTGACATTAATCTCTTAATTGTTCGGTACATCGTGAAATCGCCATATTACTACTGCTATAATGTCTGCATATTGGTCTATCATGGTAGTGATGGAAGGGAGGCAATTGTGGTTAATAGGTTCTTTTAAGAGAATAGAGTTAATACTGATCTCTTAATTGTTCAGTCCGTCCTGACGTGGCTATAGTACTACCGCTGTGATAGCTAAATATTGTACTATCATGTCGAGATTAGAAGAAAGAGAGTTGAGATAAAGTTAAGTTCTTCTAAGAAAGATTTAAGTTGCAATATTTTCCTTGAAGTTGACACTAATCTCACTATATAGTACTATCGCTGTGACATCTGTATATTCGACTATCACAGTGGTGATAAGAGAATGAGAAGGCTGTTGTTAATAGTTTTCTCTGGGGAGAACAGAGTTACAACTCATTTTTAGGGTTGAAACTGGTCTAATTCTTCCGTTCCGTCCTGGAGACTCTACACTACTACCACGGTGATATTTGCATATTAGATTGTCAGGGTCGTAATGGGAAGGGTGTAATTGTTGTCAGTAAATTTTCCTAAGAAGAAATAGAGTTGCAATGCTATTCTTAGGGTTGATCCTAAACTCCTAATTGTTCGATTTGTCCTAGAATCAGCACATTACTACTGTTGTCTGATGTCTGCATAGTAGATTATCATAGTAGTAATGGAAGGGAGGGTAGAGTAGCTATATCGTTCTTAGAATTGACACTGACCTTTTAATTGATCAGTCCGTCCTGATGTCGCTGCAGTACTACCGCATATTGTGCTATCAGGATAGACGCTGGTATCAGTAAATTCTTCTGAGGGAGAAATTGTGGCAATACTCTTCTCGGGGTTTAAACTGATCTAATTGTTCTGTTTCGTTCTGGAGTTTTCATACTACTGTCACTGTGATGTTTACGTATTGAATTGTCAGGGTCGTGATACAAAGGGTATAATTATTATTAATAATTTTTATAAAACAATGAGTTGCAATACTCTTTCTAAGGTTAACACTAATTTCTTAATTGTGCAGTTTGTTCTGAAATCTCCACAAAATCACTATTTTATCTGCATTTTGGATTATAACCGTTGTTATGGAAGAGAGGAAGGGGTTGTTAAATATAACCTTGAAAAATTCCAGATTAAAGACACTTGTCTGATGGCCTTATAAGAAGTTATCGAAAAAAGGAAAAAAAAGTTTTACATCAAAATTATTTTATTTTGAAAACTTAAGACTATAGTCTCTCTTTTTCCTTATAAATTGTCTTATAACTTATATTTTATCTCCATCATTGATATACTATCTATCTTTGTTCGTCAGCTCAATTGATAACACGTTATTCCAGCAATTTGTTGTCTATTATTTTAGTTGTGTACTTCATCTAGATTATTATTTTGCATATGCCTGTGTCTTTATCCAAGATCTTTCAGTACTTTAATGATATGCTCGCCTTTGTCTTTTTCAATTTTTGTTCGTTAAGATTACTTTCTCTTTAATTTGTCTATAATAATGGAAAAGTGTTTGACGTGTTCTATTATTTGGTGATCTTAAACTTTTGTTAGTTTTGTCTTGCATTTAGTGCTCATTTTTTTGACGTTATTTAGGTTACTTCGTTTCTTTTAAAGTGTAATATCATAAAATAAAAAAAGGAACACAAAAAGAAAAAAAAACTCTGGTCCTTAAACACTTCAATATTGTGCTCTTTGTTAACGACCATTTCTAACAATTTGACTAGAATGTTGCGCCATGAAGCGACCGTTTTGTCGCCTAGGCGCTAGCTCTGGCAGCAAATCTGCCATAATCATAAATACTTACATAGTATTTTGCTATAGTGAACTGATTTAAATTATTATTTCTGACTTAGAATTATGACAAAGTGAGCCAATGTATATTAACGTTATTCAAAGTAGGCAACAAAATTAGAGAACCGCCCAAATAAGGCCAAATCCGCAATACGAACCTTGAAATCAATATTTATGTGAACGCCAAGTTTCTCCGATAAATCAAAGCGAGCATAATCCAATAGCATTTAGCATAAACGTCCGCTTAATTCCGGTAGCTGCAGCCGCAGTTAAATATAGCGCATTAATCAAACAGACCGCCGCTCATAACCCCCGACTTTCTAGCACCGAGAGAAAATTCCTGTCGCAGGACGAATTTTCCACCTTCACTCCGATCTCGCAAGCTCGCGCCCACGCATGACAATCGCCGCCTTGCGGCGCTTCCCATGCCGCCAACGATCTTATGCATAGGCCAAAATTCGTTACCAAGGTATTCAAGCGACGTCCGCGTTTGAAAACCACCGCAGGCAGGAGGCGAGGGCCGAACATTAGCGACCGCGCCTTATTCAAATTTAATTGTTGACATGGATCCCGCCGCCGCGCCAGAGAAATTAGCAACAACAGTTGGCATCGCGGCGACCTTATTTCAGCTGAAAACCATGTCGTGTTTGTTTTGACGCTTTTTTAGCGTCAGGTGCAGCCGAGCGGCTTTGGCAAGGTTGTGGTGTCCATTAGCACGACTCAACGGCGAACCGACCAGTTGAGATCCACCGTGGGAGATGCATGTGGCATTCTAAGGAAGATTCCGGTACAGTACCATCTTTCAGCTGAACATTACTTCAAATTACCTCTTTGGCTGATTTTTATGAAGACAAACCTCGTCTTTTAGAGTCTTACCCCTTTTATAATTGTGCTACTTTGTTTCTTCATTCTACTATTTACTGTAGTGTTTTCATCCCTATAGAACTGAAACTAAGCGCAGTCCTTTGGTAATAATTACTTTTCGCCAAGTTTCGACCCTGGTGGCGCAGTTCTTGGAAATTTAATACCCCCCAAGCTGCGAAAGAACTATCATATTCAGGAAGCACTATAATAAGTTATAATCCATTATTCATTATTTCACAAGAAGCGTTTGTACAGTCGAATAGCGTACTAGTCGCCAATAGCATTTTCGTGTACCAATTCACTCAAGTTTATCAATTCAAAGATCGTTCGCATCTAATTAGAATGCCAAAAATACGAACCGCTTTTAGTTAATATTTAATGGTCCTTCGAGCCGGATCCGCCTTTAACGCGAATCGCAACTAGGTGTTCTAGGAATCTCTCGACTTCATTTTGGCATTTCGGATTATACGTTCATTCCTATTTTGGTTTTTTTTGGAAATAATGCATTTCTTTTTATATAAAAATTTTCATTCATAAAGATAAAGGGGCACTCTATTACTTTTGTATATTTTTATACATGATTTGTTATTGTAGTTCAGGTCAAAACTTTTTAGAACTAAATAAATATCAACAATAAAGCACGTCAATATATAACGAAATAAATCCGGCGTGTGCCTGTTTGCGCTTTCAGATTCATTAGCATATTAATTAATTGCTTGACAAATGGCGTAGGAAGTGGCAGATGTTTAATTTATATGACTGTTTCATTTTGCATCGACTCATAAAATATATCTGCAACAAAACGTAGTAAATCAACAACAGCCGTACTCAAATTGTCTTTAGCAGTTAGTCTTTGCCTTGCAGTTTATAATACAAGGTGCGATGCAGGTTTTTGTCGGTAAACTGTTTTAAAAAAAAAGCTATAAGATACTAAATTCCAATATCCAGAATCAACAAAGTCTAGATTGCAACATTAATTGGTGAAACATATCACATTTTTTAAACTTCTCGTGTCCGGATTTTCTATTTCCTTTAACTGTAAATATTAATAATATTAGTGTTGTAATTTTGCAACAACTAAACAAAAAGTCTAACTACAGATATTAATAAGCAAAGCGATACTATTCTTTTTGCAATATCCTTGGTTTTTATGTTTGTTTTACCTGTTAAAAAACAAAAAACTTGAAAATAATTACTAAAGATAAAATGAAGCAGACAATCGGGAAAGGTGTGGCTATAGAAGATTACACAAATGTATATAATAATTATTGTGACAAAGGATATAAAACGTGAACCACCAAAGAAAGCCAACAAAAAATAGTACAACTACAACAAAAGAGGAAAAAAAAGAAATAGTTGTGAGCTCTTCAGAGTAGAAAGCTAATGGTCTACTCATCTTAAATTTAAAGAAAGCAGAAAACATAATAAGACATATTACAAATAAAAAAAGATGATTCTATGCTGATTCAAATATTGCAAGAAATGGACCTACCATATATGGAAACATTAGAACTTTTTGAAACCAATAATAATGATAAATTTTTAATACACTTAGACAAAGACGAAGGTAAAGAAAAAATATTTTGAGGGGAAATGCTAAGAGCAGTTTAAATTACTCCTGAAAGGAACCGTAAAAATGAACACAGCTGTAAAGGAAACCACCAATGTGTAATACTACTGAATGAACTGATGAAATTACCATAACATTAATAAAGAACCCATGGTACTAATTATGAAAGATTTTAAAAATACAATGAGGTGCAATAATAGAAATGATAATGATGAGATACTAATAGAAATGTGTACTTGTAAGATTTAAAAAAATGCGTTAACAAATAAACGAACAACTCAAAAAAAAGTAATCTGCTCAAATTAGGAAGAACAGAAAGGGGGTAGAAACGGGGTAAGATATCTAGAACATGCGAGGAAGAATAATACTATCGAAATATAGATGATATGTCAAGCTGTATTAAAGATAGTAAAACCTAAATGACAAATTGAAAAACACTACTAAACATAACAAAGAAAATAACGGTAAAAGCGGAAGATAATGTTTAACATAGGAAGTATATTATAAAAAATACTACCAAGAGTTAAAGAAAGAACAGCCAGGGGGTGAGGTAAGGTTGATGGGCAAGAAATTAACCCATCAAATGTAAAGATCAGCGCTTCAACAAGAAAATAATTGCAAGAAGTAATAAAGCTCACGCCAAATAACAAATACCAGGTGTTAATTATATAACAGAGGTAGAGAATTGGAAAGGTGACAAATAAAAAGCGAACTTGGATCACTCCTAATGCAAAGGTGAATTCAAGGGCATTTACTAAGTGAGTAGAATAAGGAAATTGTAGTAAACGTACCAAAGAAAGGGGATATAGAAAAATGCAATAACTAACGAGAAGTGACTTGACCAACCAAGAACTTGAGCCTAGTTATCGCATTCCAAAATCTGGAAAAATTCCTTTGAAAGATAATAAAACATTTTGGTGTACCGCAAAAGATGATTCAGTCGATTATTTCCATATATGAAAATGCTACATACCAAATATTCCATAAAAAATCTTTAATATGGCAAAAACAAAACATCTACTATACTCTTCAACATTTATCTTGACCACAAACTCAAAAAGGCAATAGAACAAAAAATAAAATTTTGGGGAATTATCTAAAAGAGCAAAGTTTATTGGTGTATACTTATTGTCAAATGGTATAAACAACATGGCCATTATAATTAAAAGTTACAGATAAACGAAAAACAATACGTCTGAAGATCAACTATAATAAAACAAAGGAAATGATGAGTGGTTATGGTACAACCCTATAAAGACAATGGGAGCATCATTAGGCACCAATTAGAACAAAAAAGGAAATGACCGGCGACAAAAAACGACAAAATAAAAATGTCCACTACTTAAAAACACCCTTTCCTTACAATGACTGCCCACAACTGAAATCCATAATTTAAATCAAGAGACGTGGTTTTTCTGTCAGCTGCGGCTTGCCGCTGTCATGATAAGTACATAGAATATGGTACGATTTGAAACATTAATCGCGAGGTGTTTAAACTTAAAATGACCTTTCGCAACTGGAAGAGAGAATGTATGGTTCCTGACAGCTTTAGCATCAGTGCAAAGGTCACTTTTAGTATTAAATAAACAACGGCTGCACGAGAAGAGAATAAGAGGACCATACCAATGCGAAATACACATTAGGCTTCGCAAGATATCTATATGACACCAATCATGGTGAATTTGGAAGTAACTTCCATCAAATTCTTCATATGATTACTCCAAGAAGTTTAAATTTATCTTCCTTTGGTTCGCAATGCGTACCTTGCCCTCTAATACAATTTACATTCATCAATAAAATCATCCACACATCTGAAGAAACACCTAAAAGGTTTCACAATCCACCATACGCTCTCGGATTATTCTCTCAATTCACAGCAAAGATCTGAATATATGAGACAGTTTTCTTGGGCTTGATTTATAAGAACTTTAATGATCAGGCCCTTAACTTTTTTCGAGAGTAAAAACAAAATTGTCAAAGAACGACGGTATCTGCCCTCTGAAAAGCACGGTACGATTCATTTTTTTCCTTCTCTTTCGTGGATCAGAACATTTATTATCATGCAAATAAAACATGTTAAGAGAAAACATCTGGAATATGAAAACCTTGAATTTGTTTATATAAAAAATTAAATTTTCTGTGAATATAATGTAGGAACAAACCGACACAATCTTAAGTACGCACAGTAGTAGCACACTGAATGGAATTAATTGTTAAGGCAGAAACCACATTTTTGTAATATCAGCATCAACCATCTTGCATAGACTCGATTACATTTTTGCTTTATATCTTATTTTCTGCACAATTCAATAGTAATATGCAAGGTACAACAAATTTTCTATAAACATATATCAAAAAGTAAAGGCAAATGACAATAGTGTTCTTCAGAATATTATCTTAGCCATCTTATACAAAGTTACATAAGTCTATATCACCACCTTTTATGGCGCTATTTGTAGATTACTCGATGAAACTCTTCAGTATCCATACGTTCGGTTGACATATATTTGGTGAACATAATAAAGGGTACAAATGATATTTTGGTAGCGGTGTGGCGAAGACGCCACCAAAACTGTTAAATTGTGTAAAAGAAAAGTGGACCAAGTAATTGTTGAATTGACGAACAATCGGTAACCCTCGATATTTTTTACTTCTATGAACATTTTCAAACTTTGATAATTTAAATTTTTATTTAAAAAAATTATTTGAAATTTTATAGTTGGATCTAATATTGCAGGTGTCCAGAATGATGATAGCAAAACGGATAAACCACGAATGAAGTAAGTGACGGCTGACGAGAACATCAAAATATTTTAAAAATATTACAAAGCATCTCCAACATCAGTGAGAAATCAAGAGAACATCGCATCACCGGATCGCCAGATTTATCAGCCGTTGAGTGATGGAGAAATTGAAAATCGATATCCATTTGCCATTACTGACTACAAGCAAATTGATTATAAAAAGATCTGGTTCTCCGATGAGTGTCACTATAAATTGGAAAGATATATAAACATTCACAACTACCGTATATTGAGGTCGGACAAACCGGAAGTTACAGCAATGTACTCTTCTCCACACTCTAAGCAAATTATACTTTGGTGTCCATCAGTCATTTTGGTATTGTTGGGCCATATTTTTTGACCGACACAATTACTGGTCAGGTATATAACGAAAAAATGTTAGACCACTTCTTTAGCTGTCTAGATATGTCTGGTTTATGCTAGATGGTGTCAGAGTTCATCAAACTCAAAAACTATAGGACACCATCTCAAGATTATTTGGATCAAATATTATAACTATAGACATAATGGCAACGACAGGCCAGGCCTATTCACCCTGTGCTTATTCACTATGAAGGTCTAACCTAAGATATTGTGCATCACCCAAGTGAAAAATGCCCGGAAAAATTCGAAACCTTCAAAGAAAGATTCTTCGAGACAGAAGAAACCGGACAAAAAAATATTGATCGCTTTTGAAGAGATTGGCTGAAGTCACAAAGAGTAAAAGGCAACGGTTTTTATCTAGTCCTATCTTTTGTCAATTAGTTCCGATTTGAACGATTTAATTATCTATTGTAGTTTTGTAAATACATTTTTTTCAATGACAGACTATTCGGATATGCTGTACGCCTCTTTTCACTTACAAATCTGCTCCTAGTGGAAGAGAATTATGAAGCGTAAAAATAGTCTTCTATTCACATCAGGAACAAGTAGTGATTTATACTATGGAGAAAACGAACGATAATGGTCCCAAAGCAGTACAGATTTACCAAAAAAGCTACGCTCATAGACAACAATTGAAACACTACTTATGCAGGAGTGTTTCGTTGTTTGTGTAAGAGTAGGAGTAAACATGTAGTACATCTAAATTAGAAGGTCGTGTTCTATAGAACACTGAGGATAACCCTAGAGTGATAATGCCAGAAGACTGTGGTGACTATCTAATATTCTATCACTTCCAACGTATGGTAGTGTAAGAGAATTTTCTTCCACAAAAAATATTTTGTTCTGAATTTTGCAACAGAACACTACCATTAATGGATTTTTGTCATTAATCCTCCTCACAGATGGAGCAACCTTTGATAGGAATGGCATCATCGATCTACAAAATAGTTATCTATGTGTTGGGCTAGGTTAATTGGTGATGAGCTAGTTGAACAAATCGATCGATATTCTACAACACTCATATAGCTCAATTTATCTACAATTTGCGAAGAATACTTCGTCTTTATTGCATAAAGATGTGTAATTGGTAGTAAACTACGCAACCCTGGAATCTTATGATCTACTTGGTCCATTTGGTTGATATTTTCAGGTTATATCCTCCTTATTTCTATTAGTAAATCTTACTAAAAATATTGCTCAACTACAAAATTAATTAGCAAACCAGAAAAAATTTCGATTTACCTCAACGAAAGTTTGGGCGAACTGATCATGATTGGATTTCTGTGTTGTTATTGCACGTTTCATTCTCATAATATTGTTGTGTGATAGATGCATAAATTCGGAATACTTTCCGACAATTTCGAGAGAACAGAAATAAGAAATTTGTGGGGAGTATTCAAAACTTAAAAATTTATGCTAAGGTCGCCAAAAATGCAAGATCGTATAGTTGAGCGCGTGATTCGTAACGAGCAAACGTGTAGGTCATTCGAAAGGTCTGTCGGTTCGAGATCGCTAATAAATCTAACATCATGTTTTTGGTGAGGTCTAATCTGGTTATTAGGTAAACTCACGTTTGATCAAGGATAATCTAGGAAAACAACAGACGCCGAACAATTTAAAGGGGAACGAGGTGTAAAAATATCTTGATAACACTAAATCGTGAGGTTTGAAGATCCATTTGTCGCATATTAAAATCTATTTTGGACTTCCCTCAGACATCCTTCGGCAAGACCTAAAATGGGTCGACAGCCTTGGGTTTAGTAACAAGACAACTCTTTTGTGGGCACTCTTCGTGAGATCGCCGAGTGTATTGATGAAGAGAAGCGAGCACAAGGCCGTAATCCAAATTTCAACTTGAGTGAAAACGTTTGGAGCATTTTGCAGGAGAAAATTCATAAATGAGGACAGTTTAAAAACAAAGACTACTTTTTTGCGAATGTCAAACGTCTTGCGAAGTGGACTTATTCTAAAATAATCAAAGTATTCTACAACAGTATGAAGGAAGTAAAATTTAATTGTATTTTGTAAATTCGCTCAAGCTTTTTCCGAGGTAAATTTGAGTTTTTCTGGTTTGTTAGTCAATTGCTATTGACTAACGTTTTCTGGTAGAAATTACTATATTCTTTTTTTTCCTTCATGATCCTTATGCCCCTTACAGAGCGTCGGAATACTCTGTTGTGTGTGTAATGTTCAGTATTGCGAACTTATCGTGCTTTCTGGACATATGCATAGCAGGAATTAACCTCTTGAAGTTTCTCCCTGCAGGTAACATGCATTATGCATTTTGGTTGGCACTGCACTTACTCTCACTTCCTGCCTCATTTCTTTTTTTAAGAACGTATCACGATTTACAATCGAAACAATGCCACATTATCAGTCATGCGAGGCGGTTTTGATGCGGTTGCAGAAGTCTCGACTGCCGTCGCAATAAAACTGAATGCCTGCGTGAGATATCATCGCGCCGCATAATCATTTTCACTGATGCAGCGAAATGAGGAGCAGTAGCTGACGTGCGTTCAGGTAACGCTCCGGTGGCTTCGCAAATAAGCTGCTGAGCTTTTCTTCCACGCCGGCCTGCGCCGGCTTTTTGCAGCGACAACCGCATCAAAGAAGCCTGGCCCGTAAGGCCGGACGCCTTCATTCATTTTTGCGCTGTTTATTTGGAGCACGTTTGTTGCTGCCCCTACATAAATAACTGATTACCTGCAGAATTCCGTGCCCATGTCGATTCGCACAGGTAGAAGCAGCCGCTATGTTCAGTTGTAGGTCACTGTTAAAATAAGTGCCGTCATCGCGGCCGCGATGTTTGGGTTTCAGCGGCATGGCTCCCGCGGCCTTGCCGGCGTTTGGACGCGGCGGAATTTTCCTTTTTCAGGACATGTGGAAAGCGGCCGGCTTCACCATGTTTACGAAGCTGCGAAGGCCTGTTGGTTTACGGCCGAGCCCGGGTGTGATTTAGGGCAAACGCCGGGCCGGGCTGTTTATTTTCAGTTTTCCGAGTATCGTAAATGCCCCGAAAAGTTCCAAACGTCAGCTGCAGCGCAGTGCAATCGGCCCGATTTAGAATTCCGTTCAAAATAGCGCTCTGAATAACCCAAAAGGACGAAATGTTGTTTGTGGGTGCCGGCTAAATTAGAGAGCCGTTCCTGGCATTACAAACACCGTTTTTAGGTTGATCAACTTAGTGATTTCATCGGAAAATTATTATTATAGATTTATATAGTCCGACCATCTCAAGGTTGACTTTTCTTCTGTCACACCACTCTTTGTTCTCGTTGTGTGGTCGGAAAATCCCACGTTACTTGGTTACTTTGTCTAGTTTATCATTCTTCTTCTGTCTGAATCGATGATTCATATAATGCTCTTTACTGAAACGCTTTCCGCAACTACGCCTCATTACTTTCAGCTTGAATTTCAGTCATTAATTAGTTGTCAACGTTCTCCATAAATAAAAGATATTTAATATTTTAGTGGAGTAGAATTTTAATAGCATAACCTATTAATAATAGCACAAAAGATAAGTTACGGAAGTCCATTATATAAGACTACTAAAAGTGAATTATGGGCTGCAATTACCATAGTAAATTTTGAACAACAATATCAAACACCTAAAAAGGGAGGCCACAGTTAGAATAGATAAATTCGTCATAAGGTCGAATAAATACTGGAAACAACCGAGATGAGGACAATACGAAAGTTATGAGCGTAACTAAAGTTGACCACATAAGAAGCGAGGAAATAAGACGAAGCTGCGAAGTTAAAAGATCGACGAGTGGACCAGGATAGTAAAGAAAGATAGAGACTTGTTGCCTAGAGGGAGAAGACCAGCGGGTAGATCGAGAAAGAGATGTAAGGATGCGCTGGAATAAAACCAGTTTTAAGCTTATAAAGAAATAGAAAAGAAGAAGAAGAAGAAGAATTTTGAACAGCAAACTCAATAATAAAATAAGGGTATACTACAGTCACATGGACCGGAGTCAATTCAAACCATTCATATGCCAAATACTAAAAGCGGCCGAGTTGAGTATATGCCTCAAGAAAAACTCACTAAATATTCTTAGTATAGCCTCCAGACGGCGCTTAGAGAAACCTACTTTATCTCCGCCAGATTCGAAGTTTATTTATACTGTCAGCAGATACAACTAATGGTTGCTAGTCTTAGGCAACAAATCCTGCAAAAAGGAATTTTTGGAAAAATGGACAACTGGATTCTAACTGGCAATTATTGCAATGAATGCTTGTCGGTTATTTTGTTTTTCATTTTTTCAAGGTGGCTTAAAAAGAATATCCTTGAAGCTTTGAAAGTTATTTAGGCAGTATCAATGTATCCTGGGGCTTCCCAAACTGGATCAATGTTTAACATTGAAGAAAGAGAAGCTGATTTTGTATGTGAACCTAAAGGTAAATGATGACAGAATGATCAGTGAAGCCAAATTAAAAATGAAGTGTTAAGAGAAAACTAAAAAACTGCTGGTGGAATGTTACAATCAATAGTATATCGTATATAATTGTACTTATCTCTGGAACTTGCTAATCGTATTTACTGACTTAATTGTTATGAAATATGCTTCTGTACGCATTTATAGGTCGCTCAAGTAGTCAAAACCTAAACCAGCCATCTTTAATAGTTTTAAAACGTGACATGGCGTTACTTATATTGCTTGAGGTAAAGTATGTGTTATACTCAGTTGCAAACTTTATCAGAAAAAAAATTCAACGTATAATACATATGGCAACGGTATGCGTATAGCTGCTACTGCAGTAATATCGTAAAGCCTTCGACTAATATCGATGTTCGGCTGTTTTTTCAAAATCAATATTAAAATTTCTAAAAGCCTACGCTTGGGGACGCGGTGGCTCAGATGATTCAACCAGTTGGCTCCGTCCTCTAGCCGGCGCGCGCTAGTTAGATTCTCCCTCGACCCATAGGTGTGCGTGAATGTCCTAAAAAAAAGCCTACGCTTGGCCTACGCCTTCTATATTTGCCCAATATTTTTCTCCTTAGAATTTCAATGAGCTGTTAAAGTAGTGATACTTTGTGGTCACACCATGTAAAAAGTATAGTTGCTTAATTTAGGCGAATAAAATAAAAACTGGAATTAATAAGATATTGAAGCATCATAAAAATACAAACGAAGAAAGTTATTCTTTTCTACAATCTCTTGACTTGGAAACACATTTTTCCCAACGGAAAAGCAGTTCTTTAATCCTATTATCGTAATGTGAATGTGGTTATTACACTAGCATTTATATTTCGACAGCAAAATCATTGTCAAATATCTATCTGCCAAGCGCTCCTTTCAGTGGTCCAAATAAATGATAATCACGGGGTCATAAATTCGGACTATTCTAATGCAGTCCAGAACAAATCCTAAATTTTCTGTCGATTTGGACAGCTGTATGGGATCTGACAAAAGAGTCATCTTGGTGATATTTTTTGAAACTAAAAATTCCAATGATTGCCTCAACAATACTAATTAGACCTCAGACACCAAGTATTAGGTCAGCGGTCGTCCTCAAGAATATGGTGAATAATACGAGTATGCTCTTCTATCACGCTAGATTTCGAGTTGAGGTCGATAACCTTCATTTTCAATCGATTTTTGTCCCAAAAATTGCTTATGCACATTTGGATCCTCTTAAGGGTGTTGTCCCCAACAACTTCTTAAAATTCTGGATACTTTTATGTCCCGTATCGTGAGAAAGTTTATAATAATTCCTTCCGAACAAGCGGTAATGCGAAATACACTACGGAGGGAAATCCTCTTTAGGTGGTACCCATATCTACAAGGTTCCAATACCGCGACGCTCTCTGTTAATATCACGGCGGGTAAAAAATCTGGTTTTATTCTTTGAGCCATATAAATAGAAATGTATGTATATTATTTACGATAAAGCATGGTGAGTAGCAACTTTTACAAATAATTAGAATAATTGCCCAATTAACCCACAACTGAAGACATTATGTTTGAAAGACAATTGTAGTAGTTTAAAAAATATGCCCGCGTACGTTTGGTTTTAACTACTCTTAATACGTTAAGATAACACTAAGACGTAATCAGCACCGAATGATTAATATTACAAAAGAAATATTATATAGCAGATATTACTGGTAGTTTCGTAGCCCTTATATGAAGAGTTATCGGTGTCCTATCAGCGAGCAGAATCTGTGAACAAGGCCTAAGAAGATTACATTCTTAGAGCTTGTTCACATATTTCAGTCGTAATAAGACGACAATAGGGCACCGATAACCATTCATACTACCGTTTAACGTATTGTAGTATTGATATTAAAGACATACGTTTCTGGTCTCTCTACCGGTGTTATGAGCAACATACAGTTAATTAGAGAAAACAGTGGGTGCATCATTCTGTCGCCATCAATTCCAAGATTACTCCTGGTAACACCTAACGGCTAGAGGAGAACCGTAATCTAAATGAATTAATAAGGCTCGGATTACATTACACATTCCTGTTGGTTGCGCATTATTGTTCCATTTTAAATTCAGTCGCATTTCTGCTAGATATTGCAAAAATAAGAAGTTTTTCGACCAACAGTGTAGGAGCAGAGTGTGCAACACTTTCGTTTATATAATTTGTTCTCTTGTGGCATATCTCAAGAATCCTGTTCCTCGGGTCTCTCGTCATATTCTAAGTGTTCCTCAATTAGAACTCGTATATTTATTCTAAAAAAAGAGCACGCAAGTGTAAGCGATAAAGTTGGCTTAACCAAAGACATACACAAGTTATAAATAAAATTTTGGAGTACCATAAGTTCATTAGTGGCAACTAGCGAGTACAAAATATGAGCATTGATATTAGCTTGGTCCAACATACATCGTGATGATCTACGTGTGACTGTATATTCATGACACTTTTTGTCAAAAGTATCAGCCCCCTCTTTGTTTTATTATAATATAAAACTATTTCAGACTGGTAGGGCATACACAATATTTTTTTACCCCCATTCCTGAGGGGGCCCCCTCTCCCCGTTTAACAACTACAGAGGTGAGAAGGATATCTGGAGGATCTGTATGACCCAGAGTAGGAATTGAGGGTTAACACAGATGGTCATGTGTTACGTCTCCAGTTAAAGTTTAAATTAATTTTTTTTTATACAACAATCATTACTATTTTCTGTGTTGTCAGTTTTTATCTTCAAATTCATTATTAAATGCTCTTCACTGGTGATCTGATTTTATTTGTTTAAAAGCTTAGATCAACATTTAAATTATTTCCAGTCAAAATGGTTTTAAATTTTGTCCCTGTCCAACCCTTAATATTTAAACACAATATCAGAAACTAAAGTCTCATCTATACTCCAAATCAGACTTGCTATTTAAAGCTCGATCCGAAATACTATCCTTGTTGTCCAAAATCACATGCATGTTTTCATAAATTCAAACTTTACAACCCAAAAAAGATTCTTGTTTTTCAAATTCTAAGTCTCGACCTTGTTAACAATATTTTGTAATTATACACATACAAAATCAGATACGTGTTGTTGTGTGAGGTTGCTGGTCCTCCATTGCGCGCCACCCCAGGTGGCGGATAGGGAAACATCCACCAGATATGGTGGGTACCGACCTAAACCAACAACAGCAGTACAAAGACCACATCGGCTGCAAAGACAAAGAAGATAAACTTCGGTACGGCAGACCAAGCGTAAATGATATATCTGCTTTTTAGGTTTCATATAAAAGCAATTTACATCCTTTTTCCCAGTAGCCAAAGCGCACATAAAGTAGATGAACTATTGAGGATAATCAGTGACATACGCATGCAAAAAAAAATTGAGGACCTACTGCATTTTCTACTGCAATTCTAAACAGATAAGGATTCGAGAAAGCAAGAGCAACTTTTAATGGTATGCACTCAATATTCAAAAATAATCATTTGACCTTGGCCACAAAGATACGATTACAACGTTATTATGTGTTTTCCGTACCACTACTATATATGGAGTAGAATCATGGATTCTGGCAGAAGCCTCAAGTAAAATACTAGAAGCCTTTAAAATGTGACTGTATAGAAGAATCTTGAGAGTTTCTTGGACAGAACACATTACAAACATAAAGATTTTCCGAAGAATCAAAAGAAAACAGAAACATTGAATGCGTATTGCTATCCAAATAAAATTTTCTTTTGTTCCATCTATCCACCATCTATTTAAATGAACAATATTCGATTCATATTAATATTTCTGCCTCAATAAAAATTTACTTCATTATTTAAATTCTCAAACTCAGTCCATTTGCACTGATTTCTTCTTAATAACTTGGTCCATACATCATAGTGAGTAGACAACTCTTTGATAGGATTTCTAATTACTAATAGCTTCTTCTTCTTGCGATTCCTATCCGTTCCGGATGTTGGCAACCATTTGGGCTATTATAATTTTGTTGACTGCTGTCTTGAATAACTGTGTTGTGGTCATAGAAAATCATGTTCGCAGGTTTTGAAGCCATGATATCCTTCTTCTACCCGGACCTCTTTTGCCTTGTACTTTTCCCTGCAGTATAACTTGAAGTAGTTGGAATCTGTTTTCGTTCCGCATAATGTGTCCTAGGTACTGGAGCTTTCTTGTTTTTATTGTAGTCAGTATTTCTTTTTCCTTTTTCATTCTTTGCAGAATTTCGTCATTCCTGACTCTCTCTATCCATGACACTCTTAACATTCTGCGATAGAGCCACATTTCAAATGCCTCCAGCCTTTTTCTGTTGTTTTGTCAGGGTCCATGACTCTACTCCATAAAGAAGGATAGGGAAGACGTAGCATCTCAGAAATCTCATCTTTGAATTAATTGTTAAATTGTGGCTTTTGAAGATGGTACTCATTTTGTTGAACACGGCTCTAGCCTTTTCAATGCGGATCTTTATTTCCTGTGAGTTATCCCACTGGTCATTAATGGTGCTACCAAGGTAAGTATACTTTTCCACTTGTTCTATAGGTATATGGTTTATCATGAGTTGACATCTGGGGATATTATTTTTACTGATGATCATTAATTTCGTTTTGTTTATATTGATGTCTATGCCCTGTCTCTGACTACATTCTGTTACTCTGTTTAATAGTACTTGTAAGTCCTCTAACTTTTCAGCAAAAATGACTGTGTCGTCTGCGTACCTGATGTTATTTAATCTTTCTCCATTTACGAGAATCCCTATATTTGTGTTTTCTAACGCTTCTCTGAAGATGTATTCTGAATAAAGGTTGAACAATAGCGGAGACAGTACACAGCCCTGTCTCACCCCTCTCTGGATTTTTATATCTACGATGTTTTCTTCTTCTAATTTCATTGATGCCGTCTGATTCCAATATAGATTTATAATAATTCTTAGATCTTTTTCGTCTAGTCCTATGTTTCTTAAAATATCTATCATCTTTTGATGTTGGACTCTATCAAAAGCTTTTGAAAGTCTATGAAGCAGGCATATACATCGCAGTTTACATCCCTGCAACGTTGAATTAATACTTTGAATGCTAAATAGGGCTTCGCGTGTTCCGACTGCGTTCCTGAATCCAAACTGTGTAGGTGCTATTTGTTCTTCGCATAGTTTGTATATTCTCTTATGAATTATTTTAGAAATGATTTTAATAGGTGGCTCATGAGGCTTATTGTTCTATACTCGTTGCACTTCTTAGCTCCTGACTTTTTAGGTAGTAGAATGAATTCAGATTTAAGCCATTCTATAGGTATTTTTCCAGTGTCATATATATAGTGGAATAGATCTGTCAGCCATTTCACGTTTTCTTCATCTAGGAGTTTCAAAACTCTGTCTGTATGTTGTCTGGGCCAGGTGCTTTGCCTTCCTTCATACTTTTTATTGCATTTTGTACTTCTTCTACTAGTATTTTTGGTCCGGTTTCGCTGTTTATCTGGAGAGGTTTTGGTCTATTATCGTGAAATAGCTGTTCTGTATATTTTTTCCATGTTTCACTGATTTCATTTTTATTGATAATAATTTTCCCTTCTTCATTCACTAGTTTGTTCACAGTTCTCTTTTTATATTTCCCAGTCACCTCGTTAATTTTCTTATATATATTAAAATTGTCATGTCTCGCTTGTAAGGTTTCTATTTCCGCACATTTTTCTTTTACCTCGTTTTCTTTTGCTTCTCTTATTTTCAATTTTATTCTTCTATTAATGGTATTATATTCTACTGGATGGCTTTTGCGAGTCTTCTTTTCTCCATCAGTTGTAGGATTTCATTTGTCATCCATGTCTTTTTCTTTACGGTGTCTGGTTTTAAGAATTCCTTTTTGATACTTTCCACAGTGTCTTTTACTTTTTTGACCTCCTCTTCTATATTTGATATATTGACCATATGTCTATTTATGTTTGTGTTTAATCTAATCTCGTCGTTTAACCTTATCTTTGCTTTATGTTTTATTAGTGGTTCTTTTAGTTTTCTTACATCATACTTATTAGTACATTTCTTTCTTATTCTTTTTAATTTAACTTTAAAGGTGCCCACTAATGGGATGTGGTCTGACTGTATATCTGCACCTGGATATGTTTTTACACAGGTGCAACTGTTTCTGTATCTTTTATTTATCAGGATAAAGTCTATCTGATTTCTAACAACGTTTTCCGGCGAGTCTTTAGGCGATTTCCAGGTGTAAAGTCTTCTTGGTGGAAGTAATAGCTAATTTGGTTTTTATTCACTGTCTATGATGATAACATATTAAAATATCAAGTTACATTACGTAATAATCAAAGTGAGGTTATAATGCCCAGTATGAGAGCATGGCTAGCTAACTGAAAAGTTAAGGTTTCTCATTTCTGGTGCAGACCACCCGTCAAACATCTGAGCCCGGAATCAAACCCGAGTCCGTCCGCACCGTAACCAATGGCTTCAACCGCTAAGCCACACATTCGAAAAAACATCATTGTATCACAATATTCAAATAGAGAGAAATACGACGTGAGAAAATTCCTTATAACCAACAACTGCGGCCTCATTCTATTAGCTTTTCCATTAACATCCATAAATATGCGCGTATAATGACTGTTAATTACATGTTTTGAACCGCGGTGCGCTCAGGCAATGATAATAAAATTATTGCGCCCCGAGGCTGGGCCTGGTTTTGAATAAAACGGCAATAAAGCCCCGCCGAGCTGGGATCGCAAGGCCGCCAGGTAGGAAGCGGCTGCAATTTGAGTGCAAATCCCCAAACGCGGGTGTTCCGCTCATCCGGCGTGCACGTGCACCGGCATCCCACTCGAGGCTTAAGACTGCAATTGTGCGGCGATTAAGTGGTAATGGAAGCACGACGCGGTCTTCTCATGTTCGGCGTGCACACGCCGCAAACGGGCCGTTTTGGCCGCAATACGTGCCCACGGATCGTCCGCATCTGCCCGGACAATGCGCTTGCAGACATGACATCCGACACTGCGCGGAATGCTGCAGACGTCACGTCCGTGTGACAGCACAGACGGCGTTTCTGCATTTGCTCAAAGCTGTTGGGAATAATAACAGGTAGGTATCTCGCGAGTTCAATTTTGCAGGTCTCGCTGTGAAATGCTAGGCTGCAATTTGGTTCTTCATGCAGATATTATGTCATTATTTTGCTAAAAACGGCAACTCTTCTCTCGTGAGCAATTGGGTTTAGAGGGAACATTGAAAAACGATGTAGTATAATAACTCCTAAATGAGTTACCTACTACCAAAAACAAAAGATCTCAATAACTCTGTCACAGGCAGTCAAACCTCGGAAAATGATCAAAAAAATCAAAGTCGGAAGGAGCAACAAGAAGTAATGGTGTAAGCCCCGAATTACTTTCATAAAAGGAACTAAAACTACTACAAAGCATGTAACGCATGGAAGACCTCAAGTGTACTAAAGGAAGAGGAAAAACCTAATACTTTCTATACATAAATCACAACAAATGTGTAAACTATCGATCAATTTGCCTGTCTCAAGTAGTACAAAAATTACTCGAGATTGACAGAAAGAAGAATCAAACAAGACATTGAACACAAATTATAAGAAGAACAAGCCTCCAACAGAAAGAGATCGCACATTTGCACTGATGGTCATAGAAAAGACTAGATAGAGGAAGAAAATATACCTCGAGTTTTTATGCTTAAACTTGACTTTGACACAGTTGCAAAATCAAAACTATGGAGTACGCTGACAAAAGTCAGAGTATCTGACGAAATACCACCATTCATTGTTTCACTCAGTTTTTTCCATACTTTTAATGGACCACTAACTTTTAAACAACAAGAAAATTAAAAATTCACACAACCAATTCTTCAGTTAATCCATTGCTTTCTGCAACAGGTTTATGATTAGTGAAGTTATTGGTATATAACATCATTTTTGTACTCTTGAGGCGTCAGTCTGAGCAAGTCATTCATGAAGATACTAAAGAAGGCTGGGAAATGTCTATTAGGTATTCCTTCTAGGGTACTTGTTCTACTTTCGTTTCTTCTGTGAGGAAATATATGACCAATTACACGATAGTAGACAGACCTAGCGAAAACTTTTTGTCGAAGCCTTCAGTAGTAAACTCCACTAATTACTAACGTTGCTAATTAGTTCAAACCGTGATACTTCCGAAAGGCTTTCTAAAACTAATACTTTGGTGATTTTTTTATCGCTAGTAAATGGTTAATGGAACGATAACTTTGCAATAAAGATACCGGTTGATCTGGATAAGTTATTTTTATGCTATCAGAAAAAATAATTGCGACCATAGCCTAGCCGGAACTTCAACAGTAGAAATTCATGAATACATACTTAAACCGAAGGTAAAGCCTTAATTTTCAAAAAAAAATGTGAAATAGATTATCGAAGGGAAGCTCTAACTCTCCCTACAAACCGAAGGCAAGGATGTTCCAGCGAGTGTGGCAATCTTCGTTTCAGTTTGAAAATCAGTGAAGGAAGAAAACAAGAACACCGCCGCCTCTAAGGTTTCTCCACACGCCGGCTTTGCAACCATAAAGACGGGGGTTGTGATGTACAGATAGACTAGTAGTAAAAAATAACCTTTATGGGGGTATTGTTTACCATTCTTCGGAATACGTGCATTGGCTACCTCTACACAATTGTGGATTTCCTAGAAATCATGCGATAAATTGAAGAAGGTGCGTTATATCCTCTTTTCACTATCTAGTAATGAATGAGAAGCCCATATAAACAGTGATATGCATGCCGATAACTTTCAGTGACGAACTGGTTAAGTAAAACCATTTTAAGCCAAGAACGTCAGTAATTTTCTTGCGAAAAAAGTGTAAAGCAACCCTTCAATTGCAAGAAATAAAATCTGCTTCATATTATATAAATTTCCATTATTGTGGATCAATTTTATAAGAAGAAGAATATCAAAAAGTATTACCGTTCAATTCTATTACTAGATGTACCATTGTATATTAAGTAGGCTAACGATAATTTGAAACGCTGTGCCATGGAAGGCCTTCACCGTATAATTAGAAAAATTTGACGAGAGTGGAGGATGAACAACAAAGCCGGTATTGCATAGGTAGACAAACTTTTAAGCTCAGATTTTGTGTTTTCAGGATCAACCTGCAGAATGAACACTTTGAGTGTTTTCAATATTTTTACTTGTGAAATCAAAGTCTAAAGTGAAAGTTAATGAATCTCTTATGGTTTCTCTAGTGTTCATAACGTTTTTATGAAAATATAAAAAATCCTAAAGTATCGTTTGAAAGATGTGCAGTTATTTCATTGTTTTTTGTGGAAAAGAAACATTGTGACTTTCACTGAACAGGGTTCGAGAAAAAGGAGAATGTCAATAATGTTGTTGTTCTTAATTCATTATTAAAATTTGCAAGAGTTGATTGCATCAATTGCGTGCCCTTTAAACTTAGGTTGAGCATAGTCTCAAGAACATTTCCAAGACATTCACCCTGTGCTTTCTTCTAACGGATAGGTAGAATAGGAATTTGTGACCATGGTACTACTGCTTAGTCGCTTAAAAACGTTTTAAATAGGAATTGGGTGAACTCAGTTGTCTATATTAAAAAAGCAGATGGTGCTCTAAAAAATTAGAACAGCAACAGAGTCTATTTCATACATAAAAAGAAATGCAAAGCTCTGTTATGGTATCGTCAACGCCATAAGAGATTTGTAGTCGCAGAATGATTATTCTCATGTAATGGGTCTCTTGAGTGGCATGCAAGTTTTAGCTGAGAAAAGGTGAATCAATATACTTCACATTTAACACTAAAATATCGTTTATGGATCCCAAATAATTCTAGCTAAAAATTTGAGATGTGATGTTGCCTTTAAAACGAAATGAGAGTGCCTGTTAGGGTGCAAGTATATCTAAATGTAAACAAGCATAATAACCCTAATGTAATGAGTGCAAATAACCCAAATAAACATAAATGAATAAAATGATGCAAACATAGAACAATTTAGTATACTTTGATGTGGAATGCATTTATTCGTAGTCGTGTTCAGAGACCATTTTATAACCAGTTATTCGGCCTGTCTAATATAAACTTAGCTTTAGAGAAGTGACCATCGTTATCCTTTAATACGTTGGTTGGCAATACTTGCATACAGTTACTAACATATTTTAAGGATTAGGGCATGGTTGACAGAAGGAGGTCACAAAGATGGAAGTGGACAGCGAAACCAATATTTATTTAACTAAAACAACTAACAAAAATACAAGTAACGTGTTAAGAATCTTTTAAAGTAAAGGACTAGTGTTGCTAACCAAGATTACCACAAGATTGTTAACAAATTCATTTTTGTGTCATAATTTCATTCGTTACGTGACTACCATGGGATCATTATGTGTAATTTAAAAAACGTGAGCTACTAATACTATACTCCGCAATAAAAAAACTAAAATTTTGCTTCAATTGCACCTAGGAGATCTCCGTTGCTAGATCTCCTTTCCAGGTATCAAGCCTGGAGAAAGAACAGTGTTGGTGTTATTGGATCAACTACCCAGCACATAGAAAAATCTCTAGCTAATTGCTTCTAATATGTAAAACAATACTACCCCTGGTGAGTAGCGCAGACAGCTCGAAGACGAAAAAACTAACAATAAGAATTTGGAGTGTATAAAGCATACGCACCAAACAGAAAGAATCCATCGCAAAGATCATAAAATTAAAGTTAAATGTAGTAAAGGCACTGACTATTACCATATTTTAAATGGGGTAACTAAGCTACAAAAAGTCAAATGTGGAGTATATTACTACATTCGAAGAGCACAAAAAAACAAAAATAGAGTTGACAGAGAATTATGGACCCCAACAACTATAATAGGAATAGAACCGATGAATAACGATGTTAACGAGAAGAATGGTGTTTTCTTTTAGAGACTGACAGGTATTCTAGAAGGTATACCAAACCAACAAGAGGTGGCCATAATAAGCGATCAAAGAAATAGAGTAGGGAGAAAGGATACTGACGTAGTAGAATGTCTTAGAGAAATCAACGATAATGGAAATCGCCTTACCGATTTTTAGCAAAAAACATGGTTGCCAACATCAGGATATATCTTTAAAATTTATATTCTATTATACAGACAAGCAATTATCATATGGTAGACGAACATCTTACATACAAGAAGGCAAACATAAAAAAACAAGAAGAATACAGAGAATTGGAAACTTTAAAAGACGATAACTTAAAAAAACTGCTTTTGACGAGTGAGGTTCTTGGTATCAAAGATCTAGAGAATATAATTATGAAAAACAATATGCTCGTGCAACTATGTAACTTAATATAAGTAAAGTAAGAGACTGAAACATCCTATGCAGAAAACATTAATAACACTATTAATATTAAGAAACAAATACGGTGGGAATATAGCAAGACAATACCTACAGAAAACACTTAAAATAGAGGAAGAAAAAATAACCCGCAGGAATGTAATGAAGGCTATGTAAGCTCTATGAAACTGCTAACTATAGGGAAATAAGTGTTGTCCTGTCTATGGCGAGACTATTTTCCAGTGTTGAAAGTAAAAAAAAAAACAGTTAAATCTAAGAGATGAACAAAGGAAGATGCTATTTAGACAAAATATATTGTGTTAGTAATAAGAAAAAAATAGGGACAAATAGACACAGGTATAACAGTTCATAGGTCTTGATAGGGCATGCTCTGATACGAATTATGGAAAGCTACGAGGAGAGTGAATACACGCAAAAAGTGGATAAAAATAGGCAATAAAATAATTTCGATTATAAAAAGAAAGGCATAAAATATTAAAATAGAGAATAAAGAGACCAAAACCTATGCAACATTTCTATATTTGGGCTCACTTTTAATTTCGAGAGTGACATCACCAAACAAATTATCACGAGGAAGAAAGCAACAAAAGCATTGCATGGATTATGGATATCACTTAAGACATCAAAAAGAACATTTCATATTGCGGTGGAAAGCACAGTGTTTTATGAAGGAAAGATACGAAGAACGTATGAAGTAAAATCAGAACAGTAGAATTAGGTTTTATGAGAAAGTGCACACGAATTACAAGAGAAGACACGGTCAGAACCGAGAGAACTCGGAGAACAATTAATATGACCTACTCAATCACGAAAACGCAATGACAGATGGTTAACGAAATTGACACATTGGTCTCTCAGGAGGAAGAAAGAAAGTGGTAGACTGACTCTATTTTAGGTAACTTACATAAAAGCAGACAGTAGGCTGAAACGACAAACAGATATGGAAGCAGGAACAAATCCTATGGCGTAAAAACAGAAGAGAAAAAATGTTTGCATCAGTAACTAAATATGAGTTCGCATTTGATTCTGAAAGAGTAAAAACGTGCATGTCGTCACTCCGTTAAAAGATCAAGTGCTGCAACAGATAAGTGATAATGAGAGGTCCGCAGGTCGTTTTAGACCTATCTGGCCTAGGTGATTTCACCAGTAGTGGATAACCACTTTTATTATCGCGCGAAATGAATTTCATGCCCACAACGAATGTAGCGTTCGGATGCTCCTCCTAATCAGACAGTAGATACAATTATTATCAACCTCCTTGTCCATTTCAGCAAAATTCTTCCTCCCTTAACCCTGATAACTTACAATTATCAATTGGTTTCCCAAATACACCAGCTTTTACTCCTGCATTTAATCAATATGCTGCACCTGCAGCTACGCCGCTCAAAATGCAATCAACATAGCAAACTTCTAACGAAACTCAGAAAGTAACGCAGGAAAATACTCACGACTATCAAGTAGTCAAAAAAAGAAAAATCCGATCCTACGAAAAGCTACAGATGAACTCAAGTCAATCATATCTAAATACACGCGAAAAATTTTCAGCATTTATCGACAATGACCTTAATATATAGGAAAACGAGTCAACTACCGCAACTAAAATTCAAACAAACGAATTAAAACTACCGCCAATATTTATATACGGCGTAACTAATTTTAAATGTATGGTAGACAATCTCGCAAAAGTTACCGACGATGAAACATACCATAGCAAGGCCCTAGCAGATAATATGGTTAAAATCAATACCCTCAACATTGATACATACAAAGCTGATCACCCACCTAAGAGATGAAAAGATAATTCACCACACTTATCAACTAAAGCAAGAGAGATCCTGTCATAAGGAACCTTCACTATTCAATCCCAACTGATGATATAAAAGCGGAACTGGAAGGAGTTGGTCACAAAGTCTGCAAGTAAAGAACTTCCTTCGACATTCTATGTCGATCTAAAACCCAAAGAAAACAATCATAAAATCTTTGAATTGAAAGCTATCTGTGGTACTATAATAACCGTTGAACCTCCTAGGAAGAAAACTGGAATAATACAGTGTACTAAAGCCAATACTATCGACACATTAAGACATATTGCGCTAAACCATTCAACTGCGTGAAATTCGGTGGGGCGCATAACACTACCACATGTTAAGACGAGAGATACCCCAGCAAAATGTGTATTCTGCGGCGTCAACCACCCGACCAACTATAAAGGCTGCAAAGCCTATCAAAATCTCTTGTACTTAAGAAGTAAAACAAGCTACATATTCCAACATAATTCTAATGCCACAAGATCACATCCTAACGCCCTTCCTGAAACCCGTTTCATCCCTAATATCCCTGAGACCATAAACAACAAGTACATGAACACTTAGAATATAGCTTATGCACAGGCAACTTCTGGAGCAACAGGAGTCGGTAAAGAAATGAATCATTCTCCATGATTACTCAGCAATTGACCTCTTTCTTATCAGAATTCAAAACCATGTTCGCCAGATGATGCAGCAGAACTCCATGACACTAAATTTACTAACAAATCTCGTCAACAAACATTAACTATGACTAACTATACAAGAATTGCAACCTGAAATGCAAATGGTCTTGTTAACCATAAACTTGAATTAATGGCATTTCTACAAGCCAAAAATTGATGTCATGCTTATTTTGGAGGCTCATTTTACCGACAGAATTAAAATTCAGATTCCTAACTATACCATATACAGCAATCCTCATTCGCAACAGCGTCTCGCATCACGAGCTTCCTAAGTATACATACAAGCTATTAGTATAAAAATTAATGTCTCACACTGGAACTACACTGCAACAGTCATCTATCCCCCCCCTCGTAATACAATATCGACAGATCAATTCAAAACTTTTTCCAAACGTTAGGACAAAAATTTATTGTTGGGAGTGATTGTAACGCAAAACATACGCACTGGGGATCTAGATTAATCTCCACCAAAAGCCTCAACCTGTTTAGAGCAATAAATAATAACAACTACATACATATTTCAACTGGTAAACTCACCTATTGGTCTTCTGATACGCAAAAAATCCTTGACCTGCTAGACTTTCTCATAGTTTGGTAATTCACATCTGAATCCAATGTAATACAAGCAAAAACTAACATAGTACCCCTCCAAATCCGTAAACTAATTGCTGAAAAAGCCAGGCCAGAGGAAGATGTAACAGATCTCGTAATCCTGCAGATAAACAAATTTACAACAGAATAGCCAGAAGATTCGATAACCTACTGAAAGAACATTAAAATTCCAGATTTGAAAACTATATTACGAAGCTAAACAAAGAAGGCCACAACAAAGTTTAAGCGTTCGCAAATTAACGTACCACCAATACAAAAACAAGATGGCACCTGACGAGATCGATATTCGATGAAGTCCCAACTGTAAACTCCGAGGAAATAGCTAACTTCTTGGATATTTCTTGATATGTCACCACCAATCAAGCCGTTTACCCCCTAATCAAGTCAGTAATGGTATTAAGGAATTAAGTAAGCATAAAGCGCCAGGTTACGATTTGATAACAGCACAAATCCTGAAGCATCTTCCAAAAAAAGCTGTTGTTCTTCTGATCACTATCTTCAACCGGATGCTCAGTCTGACTTACTTCCCCATATAATGAAAATACCCACAGGTCCTAATGATACTTAAGCCGGGTAAACCAACACAGTTAAATAACTCATATAATCCCTCCCTGGAAAACTATTTGAAAAGCTTCTCCTAAAAATTACACGATTTAGACATGACCGCCCTGATACCAAGTCATAAATTCGGATTTAGGGAACACCACTCGGCAGTTCAATAAGCCCACCGAATCGTCAATCTGATAGCTATAAACCTCGAAGAGAAAAAGTTTTGCACCGCACCCTTCCTGGACTTCAAACATGCTTTCGACAAGGTGTGGCATGTCGATTATTATATAAATTAAAGCAACGATTACCGATAAAATAATACCTTACCGACTGCTACTAGGCCGTAAAACACAATAATCAACTCTCTACATATGACTCAATAAAAGCAGAAGTACCACAGAGCAGCGTCCTTCGTCCATTTCTTTACCTTCTTCACACATCTGATATCCCAGAAACTGAAAATACCTTTATCATTACGTATACTAACGATACCGCGATACTTTCCACACATCAAGACGCAGCTGAAACTACACTACATCTACAAACACACTTAAACTGATTCAGTGATTGGATCGACCTTTGGAAAATCAAGCCAAACAAAAAAAATCTCTACAAGTAACATTCACGACTAGAAAAATCGCATGTCTTCCTATAACATTTAAGGGCATTTCTCTGTTGGCTAAAACAGAGACCAAGTACGTTGGACTTCACCTAGACAGACAGCTAACCTGGTCCCCACATCTTAGATCAAAAAGGAAGCAGATTGATCTAAAATTCAAGCAAATGTATAAGCCGCTTGGACCTAAATTTAAGCTTTCAATCGAAAATAAAGTCCTGCTATATAAAACAATCCTTATGCCCATATGGAGATATGGTATCCAACTCTGGGGGTGCGCCAAGAAAACGAATATAAATATTATACAACGAGCACAAAGAAAAATTCTTCGAGCTCTTGTAAATGCACCTTGGTTTGTAAGTAACCGAACCCTACACGAAGACTTCAAAATGCCGTTCGTCACGGATGTAATAGACTAAACTACTTTGCAAAACTACCTGGATATGAAAACTACTTCATCATACAACTCATGGACCCTCTACCAACAAAAAGGCTGAGCAAACAATGCCCTATAGATCTGAACTGAGGAATGCAATTGAAATCATCCTAGTAAACCCTAAGCGAATAATCGTTGGATGAAGACCCTTACATGTCTCAACAGACAACATATTCACTTAATACTCTTATAATACAGGAGTAGATTGTAAATTTGCGATTTTATCAATAAAAAAATAATTTATTGATAAAGGTAGATATTGCAGATACCTTTTAACAATTCTGTTTCTCTCATTGCATCTCCGGCGCATCTTAATTTCAAAGAGCTGTTTGATATTATTGCACGAGCAAGGCTCAATAGATCTTGCTAGTTTTTGAATTATTCTATTTCAACTTTTTTGGTTGATTTTGTGACATTACTCTACTAAAAAAGTATTTGCCCTATTGGCGGGTGAATACTGCACAATAAAACATAAATGCGACTACTTTATGCCCGCTATTGTATAAAAAAAAGATAGGAAAGCTCAATGTCAGTATTAAAGCTCAAAAAGCTTTTAAATTAAGTGTTTCAGTATTCTGACGGGGTAGTCATTTACAACCACTGTTGTCCTGTTCCGATTTATAGCGTGCGGCCCCTATGGAGATCATTTTTTTATCATTAACATTTTTTAGTTTAAATCTACGTAAAAAGTGAGGTCTTAAAATAAACGCTCAAGAATGTTCTAAAAGGAATCGTGCTCGTCTAAATGTTTTCTATTTTCATCCGCTATCTTAATGTATGCAAATTGTCAGCCACACAACGAAGCGTGTAACGCGTGGCAACTCCACATTATCGTGATAGCTGTAATTTCAAGATTAGTAATGAAAAGAAAGCAATTCAATAAGGACAACACCGAAAACAGTTTAAGCCGCGCTATTCCTGCATCATATCCGAGCGTAAGAGCTGCAGCGCGTCACACCTGTGCAATAAATTACACACTTATTGTCCTATTTGTATGCAAGAAGGGATTGAATTGGTTGTGTTTTGGTGGTGCACCAGCTGAATATTAAAAAACCGTCTAGCGCTGGTGGGAAGAAAATTAGGCAGCGCAAGCCTTAGCTGAAGCTCATTTCCAAGACAGTGACGTAGCGGTACTCTGGACGAAGTTCAAAGAAAATGCAAATAATTGCCCTTGGCTTTGGTGGCTGCAGATTCAAATATAAATGCGGATTCTGGAAAGTAAATAATAAATAATACTCTGGGACCATAACAAACGTAACTAATGTTTCGTTGCACGAGCCAAGACCTATATTCAGACCCAGACATACCCAATAGACCCTGCAAAGAATTCCATTGCTGTACTAAGACGCGAATGTTCCCAAACATCCTCATCATCCTTAAAAAACGTGGAGTTAACAAAACTCCAATTAAGAAACTGAAGAATGTAAACGAAAAGTAGACTCGCATACAAAAGCTACAGCCATGTCGTTAGCCGGCGTTCTAAATTGAAGCGAACGCTACTTGCGTTTCTCCGCACTAGATCTAAAATTACCATAAACTTGGCAATGCTAAAAAACACCTGTTATCACGGTATTACAGCAGCCAGTTTCGAGCTGCTATTTCGAAGCGCCGTAAAGCACGCTTTTTCGGCCGCTCCTTTCATCTCTGGTGGCGCGCAATATAAAAATGGGGCAACCGGAGCATATGCAGCGGAGTCGCTATGTGGGTTACTGCGGGTATTTTTGCATATCCGCGTGCATTATTCCGGGATGCGTTAGATCTTCGCACTAAATTTCTATTTTCTGGCACCGCCAGGCTGCTAAATTTGCACGCGCGTATTTATGGAGGAGTCGGTGGAGCGGCCGGCAACGCGCGAAAGTCGAAGCTGCGCTCCGTCATCGCTCATTGTCAGAGGCGTCCATTGTTCGCACCCTGAAGTGATGCCAGAGATTTTACACAGCTCCGATATAATGCAGCGACCATAAGGGACAATCCTTATTCCTGTACTCTACTGTACTGATTATCTTCTTATCTGACAACTCATTAATCAAATGCGGGAGATGGTACAGGAGATTACGGTCAAAACATGCAGTACCAACGTTATCGTAACATTGGACTGCAAAATTTATATTGGATTATATAAATATAATGAATAATATGACATAAAAGAGATAAATCATTTTTTGATAGATGAAAATGTTGAAAATTGACAGTGAAAGAGTTGACAGTTTCTAATATTGCAAGTCTATTCCAAGACATTCAATCTTTTTGTTGAAAAAATTCTAGGGCTGATTTTTTAATTCTTTGTCTGTAGTATTTAAACATATGAAGCGGTTGATATATGTTCTGAATAGACATGACCTTGCAAGTGTTTTCATGTAAACTGACTAGGTGGCAGGGCTATACTGAACAACTCACTGTTCGGCTTATTAATGTATTTAGTTGGAAATTACATGAGTGACGTAATGGATTTTGATTGTCACAAAAAGATTCGCAAGGGCAGAGAGTTAGTGCAAAATGATCCCAAAACGGGCCGCCTTTCAACATCATGTACTGCTGCAAATGAGGCCATAGCTTTTACTGTGCGGGTAATATCAGAAGAGCTGAGTGGAATCTGATGTGTGTCACCAAATTTCATGCAACGATTAAGAAAAAGGAACCAAACAAATTATTGCTACTGAACTGTTGTAAAGGGCCAGAATTGATCTCATATTTGTGTTAAAGGTTATTGACAGAGATGACCAGTATGACGACTCTGAAATGAAGCATCAAAATGCCAAAAAAGGGCACGATTCACCGGTTTCCAAAAAAATAAAGTGACTAATTTCGAAAACAACAGCCATGTTGATCGCATTCTTTGATGCTGGAGGCACCATCCTGCTGCAACAATCAAGAGATATCTAGACAAACATCATTCTTGCTCTATCATAGTCCTCATGTCCATTTGATTTGTCGTCGTGTGATTTGTTATGATTTTCCATGTCAAAATGCCGCTGAAAGGAAAGCGCCAGAAAGACGTTCCGACAGACGTGATATGAAGCACCTCCGATGAAGCTTTCTCTACTTGGTTTATGTCTTTCAGAAATTGTACAGGCGTACACAAATAGACTCCGTCGGACGGAGTAGCAATGGGTAGGCCACTTAGCCCTTTAATCGTCAATTACTACATAGAGAAATTTGAAGAGATCGCCATCAATACAGCACCTTTAAAACCCGCAATATGGTTAAGATACGTTGATGACTCTTTTGTGATATGGAGACACAGAAAGGAGACCCGACCACAATTTTTTGAATTCTATACATCCTACTCCTAAATTGCACTGGGATTTTTGCACTGTCCAAAAACTTTCTTCTTCCCGAAGTTAGACCGTTCCATCCCTCCATTTCTTTGTTAACAGCTTCTTCAGTATACATCCACGAGACAAGAGATCTGCTGGGCTTATTCTTCCTGAAAAATCTCTGCTTTTGGGTTGGAGAACTCTCTAGCATAATAATTTCCAATAAATGTACCTCACGAATTGTTTTTCTTATTTATGTTTTGGTGCAAATATATATTTTGCTTGAATTAGTTGTACATTGAATGATCTCCAGTGCCGGCACGAAGAAATACTATTGGAGCATAAGCCTTTTGACTGGCGTTTGAAAGCATAAGTAATTATGGATTTTCTATAGTTATTATTGTCATGCATCGTAGAATCTTGACTTTTTGAATTAATCCATATATCTTTAATATTCTTTTTTGTTTTCTGCTTTATATGGTCAGGAATAAGATTCCAAAATCTCACTATATTTTCTGATTCTATGAATGATTTTCAAAGAAACCATTGTTGGAATAGTAAACCTAATCGGATCAACAAACTTGTGAACCAAGCTTAATATTCTTTTCTGAATAACTTCGTAGAATCAAGAGAGTGTCTGATTCCATATCCCAAAGTAATCTCAAGGCTTCCCTGCGTTGCCCTCTCTGAACAGCAGAATAAAATGTAAAGCTAAAAACTGAACTCGATTAATCCAATGAATCTTGAAACTCACAACTTGTAGAGACTATAAATTGAACAAAGTCTTTTCCCACAATTTGTAGTGGGAGTCGAAGCAACTTGAGTAATTCTATCTCGTCCAAAAAGCAACTCTTCAATTCTGACTAATGACCAGTCCTCACGATTAACACTAGAACAAGAACTACCACGTTCGAACTTGACAGACTCCAAAAGAGACTATCCAGTCGAATCAATACAATAAGAGTTTCCATCAATTTTAATACAGGAATACGGAAGCATGCCTTTCTTGCAGTTTGGGAAAACAGTTGATAGATCAATAAAAGCAAATAATTTAACTGATTATCGTGTAGCTAATATTTTTTTTTTATATTTAAAACCTTATACTTGAAATCAATCACCAAGTGTCCGGAAGTCTTCTACTCACCACAACTTGTTTAGCCTTCCCACCTATTTTCAGAGCCCCTTAAATGCTGTATTTCACAAGCTGAAAAGAGATAAACTGATAGACATTTACATTATACAGAGCGAGTGAAAAGGCTTGATGACCTTTTTTTCCTTTACTCCCTTACTTAGTGATTGTTTTTTCTCCTTGTAAAACAATTGATCTTTGATAGATAAATCTGTTTTTGCAAGTTTTAAATAAACGAGAAAGGACCTATCCGACCTTTGCTTATTTGAAACATAATGGCAAGAAGATCGAGAAAATTGCGGAATTCTTTATTATCCACACGCAATCACGCGACTTGAAGAAACAGACAAGGATCGGAAGAGATTAGAATAGCCGAGAACAACTCATCAATAGACAGTGATCAGTGTGATCACCTCAATTCATCGACAAAGATGTTAAATAATCAATAAATATCGCGTGTCATTAAATGAGTTGAAAATTGGAGTGGGAGACTAAGCAGAAAATTGCACCAAGGCCTTTGGCCCGACCTGTAGTACAGGAACTACAGCAAAGTCTGATATTAACTTACTGCTTTGAAAATAAGAAAAAATCAGAAGGAATTTGTAAAAAGGTTTTAATTTGATGTTATTCAATTAATGCCACCTTTAACTACCAGTTTACGCGTGGATTTATTAAGGATAATTGCACCACCTGTCCGGCATAATTAAATCTCAATCCATTTAATTATCATCTTTTAGCAGCTGTAATGAGCCTTGAAGTAAACCCGAGTTAATAACTTTTAGTTGCCAGATCCTTCGTCGACATTATCTTCAATACCTTAAATTTAAGATTTTTCAAACTTATTGCAAATTGTAACTTTAGAATCGTGACAGGACAGCCGCCGCAGCGCACCCACTCCAACCGGCCCAATAAATGCCGCCGCTATTATTAGGTTAGTTCAAACTTTAAAATATTCTCGTGCTCCACATCTTTAAATGCTTCCTCGATTTCGAAACCGAAAACGCCCCATTTACATAATAGCGAGCAAAGAAGTTGCTTAAAGGAAACGGAGCCGTCCAGCATCCTGTCTAATTTCGATTTCTGTTTGATGAAATCGTTGCGAAATCGAGGACCGAACGAAATTTACTGGCTTGGTGATTGTGAATGCGGGTTTTAATCCTCTGGTGTTGGAGCGATTTACACAACTTGCACGTTTCTTGGGTATTGGGGCCAATGCGAGAAAATGATAACCTAGGACGGGTTTTCCCGATAAAAAGTGCTAATTTTTGAAATGCAGCCAAAATCAAGTAACTTTCACTTAATCGACAGATATTTTTCTATATATCGATATCATGTACAAAATCAATTGACTGAAGCTTAATTAATTTTTTGGCAATATTAATAGTACGCTGGCAATTAAATTCATTCGGTTTCTAAAATAAGACGATAATTTGATACATAAAATAAATTTTAACTAATTACATAGTGATCGTTTTTATCGATAATATTTTACCATCTTTCTACAAGGTTTGCAAAACGTTTTAGTGATCCAGATGTCTTTTAGTGGTCTCTATATTATTAAAGCCACAGGTAGTAATTGGAAATGCGCAGATGAGCTAAAATATTTGGGGCAAACGGATAATCTAAGATGGATGAAGATATCACGGTAAAAGGCAACTCTTTCGATTTTGCGCGGTTTGCTTGGTTTAGTTCTTCTGGTGTGGTCTCGATTTCAAGATCATTTGCAACATTATCGTAACGATCCAAATGTACATCGTTTTTTTGGCATTTCCGCAATGAATTGCAGACTAACAAGGAAGTGGCTAAACTGGCCTCGACTGATTCATGAGACACCCAAACCTTGAGCCGAGAAACATCAGAGTTGGCACAATTTTTTTTTAGATTCTTGTGTGAGATATTTCGAATATCATAGCAATATCTCGCGAAACAATCATGGGTCGCCTCCTGAACTTTGATATTTGCAGAACTGAACCACTTTTGGCATCCACGTTTTGATAAGGCATCATTTGGAAAGGTGGATAGTAATATATAAGTAGTAATTTAAGAGTTTGAAACTTTGGACAATAAAAGGGCCGGATTGCTTTTTTAACAAAATAGATAATCAGATTGGGTTCTACCTCCCCACCCCTTGGTCGTCAACGGGAAAATTCTACATACATAACATCCTAAACCCTGTTGATTAAATTTCGGGAATATTGATTATTTGCTATTGATGGACGAGCTAAATTTGTGCAAGTCCATCGTCGGCGCGTACAATTTCTCATATGCTACTATAAGTTATTGTAGACGCAACGTCATGTGGCACAAATTATATAAAAGAGGTGCAATTGCGTAATATTTAAAAAATGCAAGACAATTTAGTAGCTTTTATCGTTTGGTTTTCATACTCGGATCGCGTTACTACCTCATTGACCTCTGTGGTTGGTGCAGAAGTGCCAGCGTCGTACCACGAACTCGTTCTACGTTATCTCGTCTAGACGCTGACACAGTACATCGCCCGAAGGGCGCGCGAAGGGAAATGATACATTATTTTTGCTAGATTGTGGCGCAACGTTGTTGCACTTTCGCAGAAATTTTAACGTCTATATCTTCTAATTGTAAGGTATAATACTATACGTTAGATATAATTACAACTTTGTCTTATTTAAATTTTTTATAAATTGTTGTTCATCCGCCATATTCGTTATATTAGTAGAAGCTGTTAAATGATTTTAGAAATATTACTGCATTCCTGAATCGCGCGACCTATTCTGATGTTCAACAATTTTGTGTCCGTCTTATAATACCCATTCATATAAAAGAAAACAATAATTTTCCCTAGAAAGTTGCGTTTACTTATGAAAATATGGACTGCAGATATTAGTTATTTAATACAAGTGGGATAAAACAGGGAGACAATTTATATGGACTACATCTACACAAAGTGCAAAAACAAAACTAGGAAATGAAGACTAGGAGATCTGAACATAAGCCCAATAAAAGTTCAAGACCTACTATAGGCAGACGACATATTAATAACTAGCCGCGTTCACCCCCGTTTCATAAGGGTCAGATTTTTGGAATAAATTTCTACTTTAAAATAAATAATTTTATCTGGTTACCTGGTGGTGGTTACTCCATATTAGTCCAGGTCAGATAGCAAAAAAGTACACATTTTTTTGAAAAAGTTCTCAGTCCATTTTCTCAACATCATAATTAGGAGAAAAATAGAAATCATATGTATATTTTTTGGAAAGCAAATTTTATGTGCAACTTGGTGAAAAAATTTATGAATGTACCGAGAACAGGTTTTATCGATTTTAAGTATCAAAAAAAATTGTTTCAAGAAAACAAAAATATTATGTTATAACGCTAAAAGCGACGAAAAAATGAGCCCTGAATAGTTAAAATCGGTCAACAACTTTTTTCACAAAAAATTAAAAACGGCGTGGAATGGTCAAAAATGATCATAGAGCTATTTATTCCTAGGGAGTTGCTATACAACCCCATTATCTTTAAATTTACGTAATGTTTAGTTTCGTACTTTAAAAACGCATTTGAAAATCGGGCTATTTTTCTCCTAATTATCACGTTGAGAAAATGAACTGAGAACTTTTTCGAAAAAATAAACTATCTGACCTGGAATATATCTGGATGCTTAACAATGAGTAGCTAGCTTGCCTCACGCGAGCAAGGTCAGTAATCATATCAAAAGCCATTTGATTCGGTTCGGCCGTTTTGGCGTGATGTACGGACATACATTGTTACACTTGTTTTATATATTAATAATAGTAAATAACACACAAACAAACATAGATATTTGGAAAGACAACCTAGGATAAAAATGGATGGAAATAAACATAGAAAAAAGCAAAATAATGCATATAACAAAGGGCGAGAACGATGAACAAGTAGATATAAGTAAAAATGGAAGAATAGATAGAGGAATAGGAAATAGGATAAGTAAAGCCTACCGGATATATTTCCTGATTAATAATACCTTAATAGGAAAGAAAGAACTAAGCAAGAAAACAAAAATGCATATTTATAAAACCATATATACAACAATTCTATATGCAGCGGAATCCTGGGCAGTAACCGACAAACATAGATCAAAGGTCACAGCAGCAGAGATGCGGTACTTGAGACGCATAGTGGGAAAGAAAAGAAGAGACTGAGTAAGAAACAAAAGCATCAGGGAAGAGCTGGAAGAAGACCTCATACTAAAACAACTTGAAATAAAGCAACTACAGTGGTATGGCCGTATGGTCCGCATGGGGGAGGAGAGATATCCTAAAAAAATATTCGATACGAGAAGTGGAGGACAAAGATCCAGGGAACGACTTCCCGTATAGGACGGAACGATAACGCAAATAAAAGCACCAGGAGAAAAGGAAAGACACTCCAGCAAATCAGAACCCTAGCTCAATTCCCCAACACTCTGAAGTATAAAGAGAAAAGATAAAGTAAGTAAGGAAGTAGGCTGTATGATCATTCAAAATATGTTTCAAGTTAAAAAAAATTAAAACAAGTTTCTCGTTAGTGGTAGACAATTAACAACCGTCTCATATTTGGTTTACCAAAATAAAGAAGGCATTTTCCTTGATTATATACGAAAATGGTTTAGATCCAACAAGTTTTCTAAGGGAATACGGTGGACGGAGTTTGAAACTCAATATTAATATTTTTAAATTTATTTCCAATATGGAAACTACAATTTTGGAACATCTGATACTTAATTTTCGAGTTACCAACCGACGAATTTAATGTATATATTGATTCATTTTTTAACTATTTGATAATTTAGCAATGATACTACATACAATACGATTCTGATAGTGCATTGTCAATATTTTCTTTTACGTTCAATTACTTTATACGTAGAATTAAAAATCACATCAATTTTTCTTATACAAATTAGAGAAATGCTTTCCAAAAGAATATGTAGATACATTAAAATCCTATATAACTAAAATGATGTTAATGGTAAAACAAGAAAATGAATATTCAAGTTTGAAAGAGAAAGAAGTGGACGTACCACAGGGAAGTATATTAGGGCCAATTCTCTACCTAATATACACATGTGATATACCAAAAACTGAAGAGACAGTATTAGCAACATTCGCGGACGATACGACAACCAGAAAACTACAAATAGTAAATGACAACATAAACGTACGGAAGGGGGAGAATTAGAATAATTGAAGGTAAATCGGCACACGTCGACTTTATTACTAATAATCATGAGCATAATGTAATAACAATTAATAATAACAACATTCCACACAGCAATACGCCAAAGTATTTGGGGATGAATCTTAACGCCAAACTTAGATGGAAGGAGCATATAAAAAGCAACGGAAAGAATTTGAAATTAAATATAAAAAAATCTACTGGCTTTTGAAATAAAATTTCAATTATCGCTACACAACAAAATAGTAGTATACAGACAAATATTCAAACCTATCTGAACATATGGGATCCAACGATGGGGGAATGAGCTAGCAAAACCAATGTAAATATAATTCACACATTTCAAAACAAGGTTATAAGAAATATTGTGGATGCCCCATGGTGTGTACAAAATGATAAAATATATAGAGATTTGAAGATCCCGACACCAATATGGGATGAAGACTTAAAAGGTTAAGTTTTTTGAACTAGTATAGTGTAACAGTGAAACAGTAATAGAGAAACTATTACAGTGAAAAGCAGAGTATTATGATACGTGAAAACAGTGTTAACGTTTTAAATACTAAGTAAAGACCGATGGAACTTCTTAACAAATAAGTAATTAGGGTGATAAGGCCAGAATTAAACTGTTGGTTAGTCTATCAAGACTAGTGTTAGTATGATTTCAATAAAAAAATTCTTATTTAAGCTACATATCTTCTCTCATATTTCAAATCCCGTCTCATCGCTATTATATCTGAGATCTCAATTAACCGAAGAGTATCTAGTAGCAATCAGAAATTAATTCTTTAAAAACCGGAGTTGATATATTTTGACGGTTCCTTGAATCTAGTCCAAATGTTTTAATTCCACCTACACTTTAATATTTTTTTTGTCACATTTTCACCAAGATCGCCAGCATGGTTGAGCCCGGGTTCATTACCGGAGCTCTCTGGTGCCTGGCGTAATTGACTAGCTGCGTTCAGCTTCAACAAGGGGTAATAATGGCGGTCATCTAAGGCGCGGTGTTTGCCACATTGCCCCGCATGGTGCGCGACGATGGGACAGACAGAGCAAACACATGAGTCTCAACCTCTCAGTTCGCTAGCCGATTTCCCACGAGGGGTGTTGATCCACGCCATTATTATTAATGATCACTAAGATTTGTAAGTTTCCAACCCAAATTGCGATTACTTCAGTTCAGAATTTTATTTTTTTATTGGGGTGTAAGAGTGATGGCATCTGAACATCTAGCCAACCTCACGTGCACGTGGTGCACTTTGCTGGAAACTGACGAAGCTCTGGCGACCCGCTGCTGGTGGGTATAAACAGGCCCCTCGTCTCTAAGAGGTTAAATAGGGCTCGTCATCGGGCTAACCACTCATACGAGTAAGTAATTTAAGAAGCCTCGGACCAGGACGGACCCTGGACGACGACCGGCGAGATATAGATATATAAGACTGGCTACATGAAACATTAAGATTACCAAATGAACAACAAAAAAAGAGAAATTCAAAATAAAACGAAACTTCAGATATATAATGTATTATATGTAATTATCCTGACATATAGAGGAGAAAGCTGGACTATGGTGGAGGAACACAAAAGCCGCATGCAAGCGGCAGAAATGAAATTTAAAAAAAGACCAACAATACAAGAAGAGACAGAGTAAGAAAAACCAGAATCAGGGAGTAAATGGAGCAAATACCCTGAATGAAAGAATAAAGAATAGGCAGTTGGGTTAGTACGGACATGTGTTTAGAATAGATGCAAAAATAATTCCCAAACAAATACTCGAAGCAAGACTAGGGGAACAAAAGGCAGGTCCAGAATAAAATGGATAAAAGAAATAAACAAAATGGCAAGAGAAGATTAGGGGAAGGAGAAATGAATAGGCTGACTCGAGATCGAAAAGACTGGAAGTGGATCGAGGCGACTGGTCCGACGTTTTAGAGCACAAAGGCATATGATAAAGAAGAAGATATATTAATTAATTCTCTCATGCATCTTCCGTTTCTCTTGGATTATAAAATATTTCCATAAGCAAATGACCATGCTAATTCCTGGAATCGAGTTTATAAGTTTAAGTATTGTTCATTAGTGTTGCCAGGGCGTATTATTTTTAATGTATCACAAAGTAATACAGCGATCAAATTGGAGTTTATTTAGAAATAAAAGTTATTAAAAGAGATGGTTTTAGAAATATAATTGATAGTGACGATTAATAGATTAAACGAATGGATTTTGAAATAATAAAAGCCAGAAACCACAATCAAATAATGAAGTGAAAAATTGCGATGAAAAATCTGTGGATATTGAAAAAGCAGCAATTTTTATTAAGACTAATTGGAACATTGATTGTTTCAATTAAAGAACATAAAAGCCGGCTTAATTGCTCGAGTCAAAAACAAATTCCAAACTAATCAAACTTAGAATTTACTTTTCTTCTATAGGCAAGTCGTCACAAAGACAAATAAATCACAACTGCAAGAAAATACGTGGGACAGAAAGTTCATCGGGCTCGAACAGCCTATGTTAGATGTGTTTTGGTATATCTTTAAACATAGATTTTACAAAAAAAACTCAAGAATATGACATGGAACGGTTCAAGGTATCACAAAAGCACTTGAAAGTGAAACATAACTTTTTATCACGGTCCCTATTAAGCAACTCCAATCACTCAATAATAATATCAGTCAATTTAATTGCATTTGCTTTTATGTCAGAAATTCGACTACTCAATGCAAAACCGATATAATATTGAACATCACGGAAAAACGCATACTAGAATAAAAGATGATCCACTTAAACAACATTCAAATTGTCATTGCAACCTTTTCTGAAAGCACACAAATTATTCAATAGCACAGGAAGAACAAGGACTAAAATTTTAAAGATACAAAATCTGGCACATTTGGGTTCCTTTGAGTTAAGAGTTTTATATACGCTACGTAATATTTTTTAATTCAAAAGTTGCTAGACTACATCAACATTACTTTCTAACGTAAGAAAAATGTATTTTTTGACAGATCGTGGTTATTTTTTGGAAAACTCTTCAAATTGCGATTATATTCTTAACTTCCATACCTACAAATAGTCCTATTGTAACAGATGAAAGTCAACTTTCACGCATTTATTTACAATGCAAGAAAGAATATTCCAGCCCCGTACCGTACGGTAAAAGATGTCATTAATATGAGTATTTTTTGCATTCTTCCTATATTTTTACTTCACAAAAAGCAAAATAAATTTAATTTAGAAATATTTCTAAAATGCAAAAACGCAACGCGACAGAAACTTCCGAGTTCAATAACCGTCGTAACCATTTTCAGTTTTAATTAATTTGAAAGTAGAATGGTCTGCGTAATGTCAACTGTTTTCCTTATAATGGTCTAAAGCAAATTAATGACGGCGACGTCGTACACATGCACTAATTGCACATATATTTGAGACTAGGTCACACTCGAGTACATATGGTATCAGCTGCAAATGTAGCGAAGTGCGCTGAAATATTAACAAGCCAGACTTTTCTCCGAAACATTTGTAAGTCACGTAAAAAACTGATTGTGCTCTCGGTTCGTGGTAATTCATAATACAACCTGCATGAAACATAAAGCAGGAGTAAGATAGAGTTGCTCCGTTAAAATTGCGTGAAAAAGTTTCGGCATTTCGACAATTCCATAAAAAAAGTTTTAAAACAAGAATTTCTCTTTACGCGTTGTGGAGTGAAAGGAAAGGGGCGCGCGACTTATGAACGTTGAAAGAGGGGAGGTCTGAAGAGAATTCTCTAAATAGGGTACGTACCTCGCACGACAGAGAGCGTCAAAGCAACCAACATTTTCAGAAAACTTAAGCCGCAGGTAGTGGACAACATCCTTAAGAATACTCAAGTGTATGAGTAGCATAAATAATTTTTAGGGCTACGTTAAACTGACTAAAGTAAGAAGAAAATTTACATCCTTCCCTGACTCCTGCATAGATCGAAGTAAGCTACGGAAATATTCACGCAATAGCTACTGCCGAACTAGGGTTTTGAAAAGTATCCGCAATTTGGATTCGCTTGGCCCCATATAGCTGTCCAAACAACAAAAAAATAAGGATTTCTTTTGGACTACATGAACGCGTCTTAGAGTCCGGACGTATTATCTTGCAATTATCACTTAGATCACTAGAATAATCGCTTGGAGGGGGGATTTGACAACAATGTTTGGCTGATGTTGCAACCTCTATTAGCTTATGAGAGCGAAATCAGAAAAATGTGTATTTAAGTCTGAAGGTTGTGTAGAAAAATAACTTTGTATGCTTGTATTTTCATAACGCTTTGATAGATATAAAAAATCCAATTTATATTTGATTCACTCGCGTAATTTGAAAAATCATGGTGCTAAAAAGCAATATGATGTGTATAAACAAGAAAATGCAAATAAAGGTGTCATAAGACATGTATAGCTTGAGGAAACATCATAACTTGCAAAAACACGTTAAGGTAACTTTTGTTAAGTTTGGCAAAAAAGTTGCAAAGTCCATATAATTGGGTTGTTACAGATAAACTTACACAGCAAAATTGATCAAAATATTAGGTTGTCGATTTAGAACAAACAAAAAGGGATTCAAAAAGTTTATCCTAAGACCTAAAACAATAGTAGACTTTATGTGAGGAAACAAATCGCTGATTATAATTCTGATATATAATTAGGTGGTTTAATTTGCTTTGACTATTGCAAATAAGTTTTAGATTTAGAGCTACCAGGTGGTCATTCTTCATCAATGTTCAAGTAACAGACCAAAACGAATCTGAAGAATCCAGTCAAAAATTTAACATAAACCGTTTACAATCAACGGTATATTTTCTGTCATGGTATAGAATGCAATTTGGGTACTGGAAGAACGTATTCTTGTATATTCACTACAGAAAGGTACCATCCTGTTTATAAAAGATAGGACGCTTTACTTCACCGCCGAAAAATTCCAGAACTGGCAAGTAGACAGCGCCATTCGGAAGCTTCTATGGTTAGTCTAGATTCTTGCAAGCAAAATAGACTAACATTACACAGGCTAAGCTACCACGCCCTACAAGGTTAAGGTTTTGAAAACAGCGAAAAGTAAAACAACTAAATTTTAGTATACAATGTTGGTACTTTTATTAAGCTAATTCAATGTACAACAAAAAATATACAAGATAAGGGTGCTATTTATTTCTGGGTTGTCTCTGAGCTTTTTAAAATTGAGAAAAAGCAACTATCACCTTCAAAAATCTAAAATACCAACAAAAAAGTGTCTTCTAACTCTATACAGTATGACCTCTTTAATCCGAACCTCCAGTAAGCCAAACAGCGAAAATTCGCAGCCATAATCCGAACAGGAAAGTAATTCCCGCTACATAAATGCGAAAATCATTTGGTTTCATGTTTTTTAAGAATTATCTGTTTATTGTTTATTGTTTATTATACTGTTGATCGTTACTGAGTTCAGTTTGCATTGCAATTTAGAGCAGAAATGAATTCTTAAAGGAAACATGTTATTTTAGATAAAAGAAAAGATTAATATCATAAAGAGTTTAGAGGCGGGTTCTACAGTGACTGGTTTATCAACGACAACGACATCAAAAAGAACAAAACGGTAATTCTATTCTATGGCACCACACCATGTACTCTGATCAATAAACGAAAAATGTAGAAAGTAAGTTGATAAAACGGTTTATACCTGGTTTTACAGGAAGACCTAGAGGTAAAAAGATTATTGAGTATGTGCATAATTATGTATAACTTTTTAACACAACATTAAATGTTTCGTGCTTCAAATTAAAATCACGGAAATGCAGGCGTGTCCTGATCAAATCTGCAATGCAGAAGAAAGCGGACTTTTCTGGATATTACTTTGTAAAAAGACACTTGCTCACCAAGCCACAGCATCAGCTCCAGGTAGAAAAACAAGCAAGAAACGATTTACACTGTAATTCTTCTGGGATCCATAAATTGAGATTATTTGTGTTGGGCAATACTTTAAACCACGGGCCTTTAGAAGTGAACCATTGTTGGTGAGGTACCAAGGGCAGAAACGAGTCTGGGTTACCAGAGAAATTTCTAAGGACTGGTTTTTATTTAGATATCGTTCCGGCGGTTCGAAAAGAGTGCAACCAATTGAATATAGAGGCTAAGGCATTCTTAATTTTAGACAACACTCCAGGATACCCTGAAAACTTATGTTCAGATGGTAAGAAAATTGTAATGTTTTTGCCGCCAAATGTAAGCCCATTAGAGCAACCGGTGGACCAAAATGTGATTCAAGCGGTCAAGTTGCATTACCGAAAAGGTCTCTTAAAACGGATTGTTGCTTCTACAACTGCAGATATTTCTGCAAAACTGAAGCAAATTAATCTAAAAGATGTAATCGGATTAGCAAAAGGATGGGAAAAGTAAGGCCAAAAATTATTCAGAAGTCTTGGAGTTAGCTTCTAACACAAGTTGATGATGGTTGAAGTGGAGATTATAATCTTCCATTGTCACTGCACCGATAAACCACATTTCTGAAGATGTAGCAAGACAAGAAGCTCTTGAATGGGCCGTCGGACAAGAAGAACAACGGGAATTCATAAACGATATGGATATTTTGGAACATATTTAGAATATTAGAAGTGGTAGCACCACCTGTAAAGCACACACAATAAAAAAACGAGCTCAAAAGGCAGAAGAAGCAAACATTAAACAGTATAAAATTACAGCTTCTTAGATTTGATTTTTAAATGGATATTTTCTGTTTTTTGATTGATAATCCGAACATTGTAGAATCGATGGTAGATATAATTAATTACTGCAATAAATAGCAGGTAAAGCAAAGGCAACATATCTTCTGCATATAAAATCAACTAGATACCGTTAAGAGGCGTTAGACAGAGAGCCTATCACCAAAATTATTTACATTAGCTTTGGAAGATGTGTTTAAAAGATTAGAATGGTTAGAAAAAAGTATCAACATCAACGGAAAATACTTTAATAACCTTAGGTATGCAGATGGTATAGTAGTGATAGCGAAAACTAGAGAAGTACAGCAAATTATGACAGAATTAATTATAGAATGAAAAAAGATGGAATTACAGATAAACCAAGACAAGACCAAAGTAATGTTTAAAGAGGGGGATAGCATATATCTAGAAAATAAAGAAATAGACATAGTAGCAGAATGCATCTAAAAAATTGTGTTAACAAGAGAAACGAGGGTGAACCAGACATGGGCGGCAGTTAGAAAGTCAAACTTTATAATTAAGAATAAAAAGATCCCCACAGATTTAAGGCAAAAGTATTCAATACATGCATTTTACCTGTGATGTGCTATGGAGCTGAAAATTGGACAATGACGCAACAAACATGAACATCTTAAGAACAACACAGCACGCAGTAGAAATCACAATTCTGGGAATAACATGAAAAGAAGAAATCTAATAACTGAATGACAAGTAACCCAAGTAGCAGATGTGGTAGAAAAGGCCGCAAAATAAAATGGACATATGCAAAGCATGTGGCAAGAAGCGATTCAGATAGATGGCACAAAGCTATATTAACATGGAGACCTTACAATTTTAAAAGACCTAGGGGTAGACCACCTATGCTTTGGGTAGACGGCATCAAATTAACAGCAGGCCTTAAATGGATTTAACGAGCAAGTAACCGAGAACAATGGAAAAAGACGTGAAAACGGACGTGAAGTGCTATGGAAGAAGAAGATGCAATTATTAGTTCGGATTAAAGAGAAAATACCTTTGTCTATATGTTTCTTCTTTCAAAATTGTGGATACTGTATCTAGCAATTTACAATGTTATTATAAAATAATCGTATTGTATAAGTTTCAAACGGAAAGAGGCTAGTAAAGGACCAATAAAATTAGTTCTGTTTGTTCAAATAATTGGACAAGTATATATCGATCATTATGATAACTGTGCTGGTGGTGATGATGATAATGATGGTGATGAGTTATTTCTGGGTGCGAAAAATCATATACAGAACATATTTTCATTAAAAGGCACACTCACTCGGAAGCCGACTACGTCCGTGTTTTAATGAAGTTTTACAAAACCACCAAACACGGAAATACACACCTTGGGGTTGATAACAACTTATTGGATCAAAGTTATATATCACTTTGAACGTTTGTAGTATCAGTCTGGAACATTGTTTATCAATAAAAAGAAAACACTGATAAAGAAAATCTTTCCAAGTTCAACCAGAATCCCCATCTGAAACTTTTTATTTAAATACAACTTAAAATTAAATAATCCTAAGCGGATTAAAACCTGAAATGTCTTCAGATTAATACAAACTCAAATACTGACACTTTGAGCAGTACTGCAAAAGAAATAGTTAAAAAACTTGTTCACTTAATAAAAGTTTGGAGTACTAGTCCAATTCAATCAAAGTACAAATTGTTTTCCACACTCTCACTGTTACTGTCCTGAATGTATCAAGAGTCACATAATAGCAAAGGTAAACACGCACTACATGCGCTCACTCACCTGGCCGGTAAAACCATCCTTATTCACGCATGCGCATTAAAGTCGGCTCTCATCAACTGCCAGGTTACATCGCGGCCATGCAAACTACTTCATTATATTAATATATCGAATGTTATAAATAAATGGACCTACGATTCTTTAATAATTGTTTATGATTCATCTTGTGTAATATTACCATATAAAAAATTAAAAAATGATATATAGAGCTTTTCGCCTAAAGCGTCAGCAATACTTTTATTAAAGCTGGACATAAAGTTCTTATCATAATAAATCGTAAACTTGAGCTGAATATAAAAAAGTATATAAGCAAAATCCTTCTAAATGATAATGCCAAATACAACAAACGAGCTCCTTGAACTGTGGCTGAAAAGCTATTTATAGTTGTATGCGAGGCTTCACCTTTTTTAAGATTTCAAGTTCATCGACTCAAGTTGCGCCAGTCATAAAATGACCTAAAGTTGGCAAATTGGTGACGACTTTATTTTTTTAATTGTGCAAAGCCAAAGTAATCAGATGTTTGAAGGGTAAGAATGAAGTCCCGATTAGTATAATGTAGAGATGGGGACTGTGGCCATCTCCTTTATGTCAGGCCGGTGCCCTATTTTTTAAAAGAAATTTCAGGAGCTTATGCTAATTTTAAATGCGCGGCCTTGATGATCGCGGTATGCCGCAAACAAGGTCAAGCTCTTGTTGTCGAACGCGCCGCTCTTTTTACTTTTGCCGCAAATTAAACTGCCCGATAAATCATCGGCCTTTGAGCCTGCTCCGCCGATAATTTATAATTTAAATAAGGCATAAATTACATCAGCTGGCGATAAATTTCGATTTTTGCGCAAACCGGCGGGCCGCTCGGCGCAGCTCGGCGGCTTTGCGCAAGGTGGGCCAGCCAGCCGCCCTAATTGCACAGGCGCGCTTGCAGGACTGCTGCGCACTTCAGCCCGCGTAATTACATAATCCCGAGGTAAACACGGCGTCATGCATAAAACATGGAAAAATCAGTACCGCCGCCCGCGCGTGGGCCGTAATGTATGGTCCAAGATCCGAGGAAGATGCGTTTTTACGGACGCGGGAAGAAATTGCGCTCCCACGCGACAATGGGGAGCCGATTAATTCCCGTTTGCCTGGCTACACACCTTGGTCCGGCGGTCAGGTGCGCGCCGCGGTCGACGTGGGCTGTGCGAGATTTGCCCATTTTCACACATAAATTTCAGGTTACGTCACGCCCGCCAAACGCTGAAACGCGACACTATCGGGCGCGCCTGCTGCCGATGGGTGTATCCTTTTATGCTATAATAAGCGCACATCTAGAAAAGGTCAGGAAAGGATTATAAAGGATATGGCGTTTCCGTTTGAGCTTCTGTCTGGGCGTTACACGCGAGGAAAAGATATGACCTCATCTTGGTCTAAAAGCAATTCCAATGATATCTGCTTTCTTGGATTGTTGCCTACCTTTTATTGCTACAAACGAATAAAGGCCATTGTTTTCCATTTTTGCGATGACACAATTTGTAGTACAACTTTCTTCGTTCATTATACAATCATTCAAACGATCTTGATCTTTAAAAGATGTTGTCCTTAAAAGTTAAATGGGTTATGCTGTAGATATGCTTAAAGGTGGTTCATGCGTTTTACTCCTGTATAGTTAGCATTGGAAAGGGTCTATCCAAATCACTGTTCAAACACATATGCAGAAGAAGAAAACATAATTTTGAGTTAAAGCATTATTAAATTTTGTATAATCTGTTGACTACAATTAGTTATGAAACCTCAAGCAATTACTCTAGGTGTATAAATATGAACTGCGGGATTTGTTAATATATGACCCAACTTGTACGTTTTGTTATATAAATAACAGTTTGTTGCGATAACTTGCGCTTTTAATAACCTTTAAAACTAAATGTGTCAACTCGTTAAAAGTGGAAACATCAATTTTCTGTAGCGCTTTGAAAATGTCGAATTTCGTTCTGACAAAGGACCATTTGCGGGAAATTATTTTGCGGTACTTCATTTTGAAGAAATCGGCTGCTCGTTGTCATCGATTGCTTGTGGAGGCTTATGGCACACATGCTCTAAGAGTAACAATTGTGGAAATGTGGCTTGGTAGGTTCAAAAGTGGCGATATGGACGTGTACGATAAGGCCAAGGGACGGCCACCGAAAAAGTTTGAAGATGCAGAATTGCAAGCATTGTTGAACGATGATCCCACTCAAACGCAGCAACAGCTCGCAGAAGGATTAGATGTGACCCAAGCAATCGTCAGCATGCGTTTGCAAGCCATGGGAAAAATTTAGAAGGAAGGAAGATGAGTTCCACATGAACTGAACGAGAGGCAGCAGAAGAACCAAAAAATCAAATGTGAAATGCTGCTTCAGGAAAGAGCTTTTTGCATCGCATCGGAACGGGATGAAAAATGGATCTTTTTCGACAATCCCAAACGCAAGAAATCGTGGGTTAGCCCAGGTGAAGTAGTTCCATCGACATCACGGCCTGATCGTTTCGGCCGAAAGACAATGCTTTGTGTTTGGTGGGGTCACAAGAGTGTGGTGTATTATAAGCTGTTAAAACCTGGAGAAACGGTTAATGGAAAACGCTACCGCCAACAATTAATCAATTTAAACCATGCTCTCATTGAAAAACGGCCAGATTGGACAAGACGACTTTGCTCCATGACAACGCACCGTCACACGCCATGAAGCGGGTCAAAGACACCTTGTCTGCGTTGAAGTGGGACGTGTTATCTCGCCCGCCGTACTCTCCAGATTTGACCCCTTCTGACTACCACTTGTTCCGGTCGATGGCGCATGGATTGCCTAACCAGCACTTCGCTACTTTCGAAGCCGTCGAAAAATGGGTTGCCGATTTCTTTGTCTCAAGACTAGAACAATTTTATCGCGACCACATTTACCAATTGCCAGAAAGATGGTAAAGATGTATAGATTCAAACGGCACATACTTTGAATAAATTGAATTAATTTTTCACATTCAAACATTGCGTTTAATTTTACTAAAATATCCTGCATTTCATATTTATACCCCTAGTATGTAATCCTGTGATGGTGAAACTTGAAGAAGGTTATTTCTAACTAAATACTTTGGAATAGCATCAACATGCACAGTTACGTGATTAGTCCGGATCATTTAGCTTCCATCGTCCATAGAATGAGTTCATCAGACCCCTGCGTTAATGCCCTACTAACAACGACTTTTTGCCAGCATGAATTATTAATTGTTTTCAAAATGTTCAACCAAATGTCATCGAAGTGTAATCCTATTTTGGACAAGTTACTTGTGAAAATGCTGAAAGGACTGCACGACTCTCCATGTTAGTATTTTTGCTTGATTCAAAGTTACTTTAAAGAAAGGGAAGATCAAATGTACCACTACCAAAATGATAGCAACCTTGAATTTGTCGAGGAACCTTCGTTTTATATGATCCAACAAAAATTGGGATTAATTAATTTACCTGAAACTGCAAAATTATTGATATTACCGTTGCCCTGTATTCAGGGGATGTTTAATCTTCAAAGCAAAAGCGCCATTGCTATAAACAAAACATTTTTTCTTTGAAAACTCCAAATTGCTATAGGATTTGGACACAACTATGATTGTGTGCACGCGTTCCAGTGAACCTCAGGTAAAGAAATCCCCCAAGTGTAATTGGCTTCCTCTAGTTTGCAGAAAAATTTTATCGTCGTTGAAAGACAAAAGCAAAAGCACCGGTGGCCTTTAAGATTTTTCTTCAGAAAGACTTTGAGGACTGCGATGAGCAGATGGATCACAGACAGAAGAAACTTGTATGAGGGTCAAACTTTAATAAAATTTAGAGAGGGATATCTAGACTTTACAAAATCAGAACATCTTATAGAAGATAAATATTTCCTACCACACTACCCTTAAACAACGTCCTCAAAGCAATAATATGTACTGCTTACCTAATTCAGGGATCTCGGTAATTTTTGTGCACAAAATTTGCGAAATGACCCTCGTATTGGAAATTAACTTGGTTGGTAAAGAATTATTCTTAGTCAGCAACTTCATAGGAAAGAAAGCAACAGATGATGTCACCTCTGTTAAATTTTCGGGCATACTAATTCTATCGCAATGCTAGCTCACAGCGTGTTGTCTGGGAGTGATGATGACTTGGAAGGCTATGTTAAAGATTCACATGCATTATCTATCTGAAGAAATTTATGTAACTTATTTTTATTATTCGTTTTGCGACTAACTCTGTAAAAAATAATCAATTTTTTTACCTCAACAGTTAAAAAAACGAAATCAAAAGAAAAAGCACCAGATGCGCATACTGACTTTTGATTAGTCGTGATCAGGATCAGTTTGATCAGGTTGTCAAAGCTAAGATCACCATCAGGAGATTTAAATAAATCCAGTGTTTGTCTAACTAGAAAAAATTCTAAATCTTGACTTTGCTTCTAACACTTATCTGGCATTAATTGTTTTCACTGTAAAGCAACTTGTCAAATAAAAAAAAGTAAAACACCACTTGAAAAAGATTTGCAGTACAGCTATATCTTCAATATTAGCACGTTTGAAGATAAAAAAGGAGAGACATGGAAAAAACAAACAAAGATATCGACGAAACTAAATAGAACAAAGAGCGACAGAGTAAAAATAAAGAAAAATCAGAACCAAAAATTAATTGAGAAATTTTGGGTCGAGACAATTGTTGTACGTGTTGATGGAAAGGATATCTACTCTCAAGTTGTATGAAATTACGTAGCAATATTGAAAACCAGCAAAGTAAAAAGAATAAATGGCATAATAGAGATAAAGTAAGGTCTAAACGCAGTTGAAAGCTCTGATTATGGTTGAAAAAGGATGTAGATCCAGAAATCAAAAATATAGATATAGGCGTTATAAAAGTTTCAAGCTTTCAAAACTGCAATGAGGAACTCAGAAGAGACTACCAATACTAGGACTTGTTAGAGGACTGTTGTTATCAAATAGAACTCAAAAATTAGTAACACAAGTGTTGTTGGTCAAAATAATAAAATAAGATAAAGCACACAATAAAGAATTGTCAAGTTCTATAGGTATTTTCGGTATTACAATTATCAGCCTAAATTCGAATTTTACACGGGGTCTGTCCGACCATACTTAACTTTAGAATCGCTAGTTTCTTCAAGAACATATAGGAGCAATCAAAGTGCTTATTGTAGAGATGGGTGGGAAGAGAAAGGTGTATCGCTTACAAGCTCTCTAATAAATTTGACCGTGGATGTCTTTTTTCCTGAAAGATAGCAGATTTAGTAAAGAAGTCTTCGTTGGATAAATAGGGCAAGGAACAAGACACACGAGTTTGAAGACCAAGGACTTGTGATTTTTTATATATAAAACTTTAAGAAGCACGTAGAAAAGTTTAGTCCCAAGACGAGGAAAGCCGTAATTGAAAGTCTTAACAGTGATAAACGATAACATAATTTCTATTTTTAGGCTTCTTTCACGACTTGATCATGGGGTCAAAAACAGTAATGAAAATTAGAGACCAGAAGGATTGTAAATAGTAAGCTATCACAAAATTATTGAGTCAGCGAAACAATTTCAACAGAAATAAACAAAAACAAATTCAACAAATAAATTTAAAATTCAAAAGTACGTTAGAACGCAAACAAGAATAAGTAAAAAGCATAAATTATCATATCTGGTGAAGTATGCCACATAAGCATAACTGTATCCTCAGAAATGACGATTGAATCAAATAGATGCCATTAGAAAAATATGCCTTATAATAAAAAAAATAAACACTAGAGCACATATAAAAAGATAAAACCGCCAAGTGCCAATAAATAGATGACACCTGGTGTGTAGAAAACTTAAGATTCACTTTGTTACACGCAGTTCCAAAATTAAGAAGAAAATCGACGAATCAAAACAATCTGCAAAAACACTTTTTATTACCATAGTCTTGCCTGAACGGCTACTAGTGGTGTCCAAAAATATAAGAAAGCACTGCTAACCGTTGGTAATCAAATTGAAGCTAAAAAGAGAGCATTAGAGAACAGAAAAGTAAAACATCAAAGACATATTACGGTAAAACAAGGAGGACGTTAATATGAATATGAGATAAAGAGAAAAAGGCAAAATATAAGGGAATTAAAATAAAACTCACCAAGCCGGGCCTCTTAAAATAATTTTAGTTAAAATGGCGCTAGTAGTAGTCAGCGTCATTCTGATCGACCTAGTAAAAAAGGTAATTAACTAGGCAGAAACGAATGGGAAAGCAAAACTGAGAAAAGAATCGACACTCTAGTAGGGTGCCAAAATGGTCAAAAAATAGTGGCAGTTGAACTAAAAACTTAATTGTAAATCATAAATCAGTAAATCCCTACAGACAGGACACAAAGTTGCCCTCCAAGTATCATATTAAAGCAAAATTTCCACGCTTCTAAAATGACCGATAGTGTAGTATTTTTTACTTTATTCCCTATTCAGAAAAAGATTAGGTTTATTAAATGGTAATATTACTATCAGTAAATAAACAAACTTACGACACGTAGACAACAACTTCAATAACAAATAAAAAATAGGATTTTTTTAAAAGCAATGTGAAAAAGTTTTGCAACATAATTATAACATGTATGAATTACAATTAGTAAAAAACTTAAAAATTAAAAAAAAACCAATACAAGAAGAAGAAATAAATGATCTACTATTAGACTATAAGACAGTTCGATCACATAATAAAGCAAATCTATACTGACCAAAATTAAAATACTTGAATAGGAAAAACAATGCGATAGTAATAATAGGAACAAAAATAATGCAGAAAAGAAGGGAATTTCAGTAATCACGCATCAAATAATAGTCAAAGCACTACAGATGCTATGAAACTTTATACGACATTGGAGATTTAAACGATAGGGTAAGCAAGAAAACCTAAAATCGGTTACGTATATCATCACATATTTGGGCGATATAAAGAGTTAAGAAGAATTCTGAATGAGTTTTATAAATAAATAAAAATATCAATACAACCAATAAAATAGGCTAGCTATTAAAATATTATTCAAAAGGTTTTTCAAATGTAAATTTTATCAATTTATTTATATAGAACCAACAATCTAGTACATTTTGTTTCATCATTCTTCAATTCTTCTCCCAACTGTAAAATTTTTGAATCTGTTCAAAAATATGCCCTGAAAATAACATGTCAACTTTGGTGAAATAAAATGTATTATATATATGCAGTTTGTCCCGACAGTTTAGAGCCATACCTCTTATATTATTAAAAATATTGTAGGTTTGCAATAAATCAAAACAGCTTTCTCATTCCCAAAACACAATTATTAATGCTCAAAATATTTTCGTAGAAACAAAAATTAGCGTAATATTAAGAAAAAGATCCATGCAGATGTCTTTGCGTTTTGAAACGTAGACTTTTTACTTCGGAATTTAAATTCTTGATCTACAGATTCAAGAAAATTGCTGTAATACGCATGTTTAGTTATTCTAACAGATATGTAATCGAATGAGGAAGAGTCGAATTATAACATAATCGGCGAAAACAAAATCGATCAGTGAAATGAAGAAGAAACAAAAAATATTCTAGAAATATGAAGAAAAGAACAAGCGCCTGATGATTGAATGACTGAAATGGTGGTAGCGACAGATAAGAGCTGTACCATCAATAATAAATCATAAATTACCAACATGGTCTCAGACCAAGAAGATCAACCATCAATGCAATTCCCATGATAAGAGAGATAATATAGAAATGCTATAAATATAATATAAATATATAAATGTTGTTTGTCGACCCCAAACAAGCTTTTGACAAAACAAACACAAAACATTTACTACAATATATGAGAGAATTGCAAATACCTTAGAAGCTACTACGTTTAACAAAAGTGACTTGGAAAGAAACAATAATAGTTAAACTTGAAGGTATCACCGACATAATTAAAACAGGAGTGCTAATAATAACAAGAAATACAAAACAGATTACTGAAAGTTGAAAAAAGAAAAACAACAAAATCAATAATCAATACTTAAGATGTACAAAACACTAATTAGATAGACAGTAATATATACATATAAAAAACAGAACTTGATAGTAAAAAAGTGCAAAATATTAAGAACGATATGTAATAAGATAAGATCCGGAATGAACCATGAGTGATTACAAGATTTGGAAGAAGACATTATAAGGAATATTATAGTCAAAGAACTAAGCTGGAACATGTGATGAGAATGGAAGAGGAGAGAATGACAAGAAATCTAACAAAATGGCAACCAATGGAAACAAGGAAGAAAGGAATAGATAATTGGAAAGCAAAAGTTATTGATAATAAAGCATGGACACGAAATATTAGGAAGCAGAAAATGAAAATTAATCTGCCCAAGAAAGCCAGTCAAAGAGCTTCAGAAACAAGCGGCAAGAGGAGTGAAGGCTCATATGTATGCTGTTTGGTGCTCATCTCTAAACCCGTGTCCCATCTCTACGGTAACCTTTGATGTTCGCCGGCCGACCCTTGTCGCAACACAACGAGTTTTACCGCCGCCAAGATTGAAGCCGCCAGCCAGCCGACCCAGGTGCTCTATTGCGCTGTGCTGGTACGCTGTCGTTGCCTACTGTACGTTCCGCCCCATCTGTGGTGCCCTAGGATTGAAGCCGCCAACGAAGACAAGCCGAAATATGCCGTCCATGTTACCAGAGACCATTACTGGCGTCGGGAGATTACACAACTGACCTGCCGCCCACTATATTTGCAGTTATTCAAGTATAGTTGTATTGTTTTTCTGTTTTTCTCAGTTTCGTTGTTTGCTTAATTGTTACTTTAGGATTAATTTTAATTTTGCCCAATATATAGTTTATAGAGCTTTATTTCCTGTTTTGCTTATCGAGTCACCTTATTGCGCTTAATTATCAAACATATGCAAATTCATTTTTTTTGCTTAACAATGTTGTTCTGAGTAAACAGCAACAAGCGTTCCTGCTACTATCAATTAAAAACTAATGCAATATTTATTAAACTTAAAGGCTTTGTTTTTTGCAGTTATCTATGCTAAATTACACAGATCCTTGAGTGGCTGAATTAAAAGCATCCATCAACACTCCCTAGTTTTTAATTAATTTAACACTGCTAATTATATTATCAAATATACTATTTATAAATGCGGCATTTTTACTTAATGGGGCATTATTTAAGATAATTAATTTCTCAAGTTGATCGACATGAAAAATTACAAAAAATAACTAATACTCTAACAGCTTAAAGAAACTCGCTAAATGTGGAATGACCTCTAAAAAGCGCCATATATTTCATAAAAATTTTAATTGAGTTTTACCCTGTTATTTTAATAGCAACAAGTGAGTATTATTGCTAGTAAATGATATTTTGCTTAATGGACATTTGAGGTATTAAATAGTTTTTATAGAGATTACACATAAAAAGCATAAAAATGAGGAAATAGCTAGCTGCAAGGTTCAGTTTTGTTGCAAGGCAAGCTTTTAACGACTATAATGATGACATAATAGGAGTAGCCAAGGCCGCAGCCTAGACGCTATTCTATTAGCCTGAATTTTCTAAAACTCTAAATCTTGTTTCTGGTTACTGTCAATTTCCGTGTCGCGTTGTGTTGTATCTGCCCATTAACAAGATTTGTTTGTAAATTAAATTTCTGCTTCAGTTTTATTAATATTTAACTGAAGCACTTAGCTTGAGGAATCCAATTTCTTATTAATTATTGATTGTAACTGCTTAAAACTAGGTTCCCAAAAAACGTATCAGTACTTGTCCATGGTCTAAAGTATTATTTTATACATAATGTTGTTATAAATTTATTGCATAGGATTTTGAAGGACAGATCAATAGCATCTCCCTTATTTACTTGTTCAGGTTGAAAGCAGAAGAATTTTTGCGTCACTACTCGCGCGAGAAAAGTCCAGTAGTGAATGTTATCTAGAGGACTCTGGCCCAACTGAACTAGTTTTTAATAAACCTATTTTTTTGATTGCTCAAAAACACTTTTGTAGTTTTATCAAATTTATCGTATCTATAAAACAGAACTAATATAGATAGAGCCTTATATATAGGGTGAGCAATGTATAACTGACTGATTTACGTAAGTATTCTTAGAAGTTGTGATTTGGAGGGAAATTAACTAAGACAACAGCGTAGGTGCATTGTTAACATATTTTACCAAAAGTAATTGGTCGTAATGTGTTCAGTGTTTACACAGTTCACCAACTGGTGGGAGAAACTCAAGAAACTACTATGTTATAAATATTCTGAGGTCTGGGCGAACTCGTACTGTTCATACATCGAAGAATATTAAAAGGGTTTGATAACGTGTGCAGAAGGATCCCAATATCTCCTTCAGGTGTATTAAATAAAGACTTGCTCCCAAAGCCATTCATAATTTACTTGACTCAAGAACTTCATACTAGAGACCATCAAAAATGTGGTGATTAGAGTAATGAAATATTGGAAACTTAAGTCAAATATGAGCGTTTTCTTGAAAACGCCATAACGAGCGATAAGGCGCATTTTGACTTATTTGAGTATATTAATAAGTAAAGCTTCCGTATCTGGGAATACAAAAACCCTCGTGTTATTCACCAACGATAAGTTGTGTCCATTTAGTGCGGGATCTTTTTGAGGTATAATTGGATTTTATATTATTCAAGATAAAGCAGGAAATTCTCTTACTGTTGATGGAAAGTGTAACCATAACATGAGAGAGAATTTTGTAATCGAATCTTAAGAAAGATTTAGTTTCAGCAAGGACATTTAATCTCCTCTTTTAGTGATATGGCTTAAGTCTTCCCCCAGATTATATGCCTTTTTTCTGGGGGTGTCTTAAGGGTAAGATTTACGTCACTAAACTAAACACAATTGAGGAAGATAAAGAAACAGGTAGGATTTCCATTTAATGAAGTGTTTATTAGAGCGATGGTGAAGCAAGAAACAAAAAATTATCAATTGAAACGACCTTCAAATGCTTTAGTATTAGTGCCATAATTCTAATAGGATTTGAATAAAATTTTGCACACAATTCTAGAGAATGTTGATTAATAGCTAAAATGGGTTAAAGAAGTGGTGGGAAACAACCTTCATTTTCCGAATTTTTTGTAATCTTTACACTTCTCGCCAGATATGTTCCTTATGTATATAGCTAGACACACCGAAGAAAATAAAAGAGATCGAATAAGAGAGTGAGGACGATATTACTAAATATTTTTATTTACTACGCTTTATCTATAATAATTTGTTACTTTACAAAGTTTACCTGTCTGCTACACGCCGAAATAAAGAATACAATCTTGTTTTATGATCCTGATGTTTCAAGCCAATTAAGATGAGAGAAATGTTTCTGCGAAAACCATTCCTTCTGCTATCTTAATACCAAAGTTCTTTTTCGTACACCCTATAAACAATAAATCAAAAAAATGTCAATAAGGTTATAACGGCGTTGGAAGAAAGAGCTTAAGATGGTCAAAATCCACGATTTAATTTTACAGTCTGCATGTCTGTTTCAGAAATAAAGATCTGAAAGATTAGGCATGTAGGAGTACACCACTAAGCAAAGAACAAAATTGTTTAAGTTCATTATGAAAATAACCATTTGGTTTTACTTACACAAAGAATATATCGTCGCTAGTTTAATATAAAAAATAGTTCCTTATGTTTTTAAAAGCGAGGGAATGCGTTCTAGACGCCCACGATCTACGTGAAACGCGATGTGCGTTAGGTGAGTGCCTAAAAGTATTAAAGAAGGAGCGAGAACACCAACCCCATAAGTGTTGCAATGGATTTTGAAGAGATTACATTCTCCCCTACACGATCTAGTCTGCAAGTATTAAAACTAGTAGAATTCCAGCAATTATCAAGAACTAAAATGAGTTTGTCCGCAAAGTAATTGTTAGATGGAGCTTATTTTCATCTACAACATAAAATACAGAATTTGAGGTTTTGAAAATCCAAGAGTGGAACAACACACCTTAACTGCATCTTCTTCGACGCACGGTATGCTGCAGAATTATTGAGCCTTACTTTTTTAAGGATTGTAAAGATAATGCAGCAGTAAGGATGGCAGTAGAGCGAAACGGGGAGATAATTGAAACTTTTTCTTCGTCCCGGGCTATGTTGCAAACAGCATACATGGTTTCTCCAGGATGGAGCAACTTCCCGTATTGCACGGGCAATACTAGAGTTTTAGAATTAGAAGAACGGTTAATATTGTGCAAGAAATGTTGTAAAAGTAGGTTACTATACTAATGACCTTATTTGGCTAAATTATTTAATTATTTTAACTCTTCTTGTAAGAATACATCTGCATTGGGAATTTAAAGTGATTACAGCAATGTGCCACATTTTATCGATTTGAATTCTGCAGTTATTTCTTTGTTAAAAGTAGAGTTTAGTAAAAATTTGTTTCTAACATATTCAGCAAAATGGCCAAGTACATGTGTCATGGGTAATTATTTACAAGGAATGTCATGGAGTTGTTCTGCTCCGATCGTTATCAAATTTGGTATACAATATGATATGACTGAGGGATGAATACATGTTATTGCTTTTTGCTGTGTGACTCAAAATTTTAGAGATATGAAGTATGAAAGTTTACCGCTTAACAATAATGCATATGAGAGATATCATTAGTGTTAACTGCAAAAAAGTGTTGAACACAAAGATACATTTGACAACGATGAAGAATATTGCATTGCATCGCTCGCCCTCGATGTCCTTCTGACAATTTTCGAAGGTTCTTGGGAAACAAACAGTGGCAGGAGTTTCAAATCGGGGAGGTCTCTCTAGTATGTATCCTGCCTTAAAGAAGGAAAATTTGATCATGTCTACAAAACATTCTGCTTGAAATGGATGCATTGTCAACGAGTAGAGCTTCAACATGTTTGAATTTTTTTCTGGTTATAATATGTTCGATGAAGATGAAAACAGGCAAAATGACGAAATAGTCAATGTAGATACTGAAAATAGTGAAAGTGAATTCATTATCGTATTGGCTGCAACAACAAAGACTTCAAAAAAGAGCACAGCTGAAAGAAAAGAGATAATAAAAAATCGAATTTTGATTTATTCAGTTTACTTGGACATCATTTCACAGAAGAAACTTACATTTCTTTATGTATCTTCATACCAAGTTGGTACAATTGTTGAATTATTAAAAAAACAACGCAGATATCCATAATATAATGGTAATGGTAAGGCTCTAACGCCCCTCGTGAAAGCACGGCCTACAAACCGAAAGGTTAATGCTCTCATATGTCTATAAAAATTCGTGAAAACAGAATTGAATTTGCTGGAATAATTAGTACAAAATGATAAAAGAGGCACCTACTTTACTATGAATACCAATATACTCTAACAATAATTATATGGTGAGCATTGCTTCAAACTAGGAAAGTGTCTTATCTATCAAAGAATAATATGTTACTCTTAAAAAAAAGTAAGAAGTTTACAGCTCTCAACCAAATTTATTTACTACATGTAACAAATAAGAGAGCCCCGGGTAGAGGTGATCAAAATATTAGCTTCTATCGTGTAAGAATAAAAGGAGAAATGGTATTCGTAAATTATTGTCAAATAAACTAGACCAATTTTTACAAAAACTTATCAGACTCCTAAGCAAAAAAGCGCGTCTTCATAATTAGGGAATCTTGGATATAACCACGATATGGAAGGATACCTGGCTTCTCAAGAGGAATAAGAAGTTTCTACTACAAAATGCATCTTATCATTCACAGAATACATTTTTACCCTCTCCCCTCTCGTAGCTCATCTGCAACCCCGACACCCTTTATTACCACTCTTTGAAGTATGACTTTGTTGAATGTTTTTGTACGCTCGTTGTTCTACAGAGGTACTTCCGGTTAAATTTGTGCAATGCGCCCTACATGTCCACGGCCCTTCTAGTTTTTTTATAGCCATTTGGTGCTGTATGTTTTGCAATCTGCTACATTGTCGACTTCAACTTTGAAGCTCATGGTTCAAAGTTGAAGTCGCGCATTTCAAAGTACGCAAAAAGAAGGGTTAGGAGGATTTTTTAAACGCAATTGTACATGGGATGCAAGGGTTATTAGAATAAGCAGAGAAGCTCGCCCAAAATTATTTTTATAAAACAATTCGCTATCTTACTATAAGCATTCAAAAGCGATGAACTCCTGAGGGTTGTAGCAGGAGGTGCAGAGGTTATGAGAATTGAGTATATCTGAATTAATTAGCCGTCACGTTTTCCTGATCCAACAGCTGTCTCCTTTAAGGGTTATCTTACGAATAAAGTTACGTAAACAAACCTCGGACACTCCAAAGCCAAGAATAATATTGGACATGTAATTGGAGCTTTAGAGAATTAGAACCAGAAACATTCAGAATTGTTATAAAACATAGTTTTGGAAAGAACTGACTTTTTCATTCTAAAAATTGTCATTTCTTTTTTTTATTTAAGGATATTCAACTCTTAAATGTGAAATTGATTTTTAGGCCAGCTTGCAGTGACATAAGTTACTTTCTAATTTCACAAATGTTCTAAATGTTGGCTATATTTCTTTTTCATTTGTGGTATGTTTCCAAAACTTCCGAATTCCACCCCACCCCCCTCACTGGGATAATTTTACACTGGCAGTATACTTAATAGAAAAGAAATTTTAATTTTACTCAAAAAGATCATAATACGAAACTTTAAATAGAAAAATGCATACTTTGGTGGTAAAAATGTCAGATTTGCATTCAGTAGGTTCTCGGTTCGGATCTTCTGATAGTCGGGAAGATTAAATAACACACCAAAGGTGAATGAATGTGACAGTCGTAACAGGGCAATTCCTAAAACATTTTTTGATAGCAAACAATTCGAGTCATGCAACGTACAGCTTGGCCTTAAAAATGCAAAAGACAAATGTAGAACCAAAACTTCTAAATGCCTGCGCAGGCAACAAGCAAAATAAAGTATGGAACGCGAAATGCCCCTTCTTTCGCGGTCGCGTCGCGTCGCGCATGCAAAGCGCGCTAATAAGATAATCTGCTTATCCAGCAACGGGTAAATCAGATAGCCGAAACGGCCCAATTAAGATTTGCGAATTCCCCGAGGCCTGACGACAGCGGTTTTAAAGCCTCATACAAATGAGCGCATAAAAAGCAGACGGCGGAATTTAAGCGGGTATCGCCACCACGTAGAAGTTAATTTGTTCTGGAAACCGTAAAGCTGAAAATGAATGGAAGTTGTTGAGCCTCTGCCGCAGACGGCGGGTTCTTCTGGGTAGGCGAATTTGTCGGATTCGCAGTTTAAGACGGCTAATACGTCGCTTGAAAGTTTTTTATCGCCGAGGTGCGGAAAAATTCCAAACGTTCTTATTCCTTAGAACGTTTTTGTATTGAATTGCCTATATCCAACTGATGCTCCTTCATCTCTTATTTATGATGATGTGTCTGAATGCTCATGTTGGATATCAATTTGTTTAAAAATTTGCTGCAACCGCAAAGGAACAAAAAACAAATTTAGAAAAGTTAAAGATTCTTAATTCAACAATTTGTGTGTTAGCATATCTTTGAGAACGTAATCAATTCAGACTTAACGAATTTTTTTTATTTATTACCTTTAATTTTTTTATTCTTACCGACAAATAAATATGTGAGGCTCTTAATTTCAAAATTACTATCAACAAAACGAATTATATGGTCGTAAGTAAGCCAATCAACATTATAACCATCGGTATCGAATAGATCGAATAGAAAAAGCCAGAGCAACCTAACTAAGAATGAAAATGGTCATTGCTATGTCTTACTAGTACTGCTTTATGGCATGAAGGGATTCGAGATGTGGGTATATCGTCGATTATTAAGAATTATCTGGGTAGATACTCTGTAATAACAACATCGTTGACATAATGGACAAAGAGTCAGAAGTAGTTAAGACAATTGGGATTAAGAAGCTGGAATATTTCAGTCATGTTATGCGGCATCCTGAGAAGTACGAATTGTTGCATTTAATTATGGCTGGCAAGCGCAGACAGGTAGATGAAAACGTTCTGGTTGAAAAATTTGAGGCAATGATGCGGAAGAACAATGATATTACTATTCTGAGCAGCTGTCGACAAGACTACTATCTTTAATATGGTAGCCAGTATGACAATGACCAACGACTGTTCAACGGTAACAGTACCACAAGAAGGCCTATACAAATACATGATTTTTTATACAATCGGTAATTTTTTATGTTTCCAGTCTTATTCATTGTGATTTTGGGATATACCGGCCATCCGTAGCACCACAATATTATGCAAGAGACCTTTGGTTGTCGTTTTTCTGTTTATATCGAACACTTTGTTCTATTAAACTATGACAAAAACAGTGAGCTTTACAAAGGACTGCCTACCAGTTTTTCAAATTATTAATAAACCTTTAATATTACACAAAGATTCTCTTTATTCGTTCCACATCTTTAAGCGTAGTGTGCTCTATCCACGTCAAGGTCCATGTTCTCGTTTGGCCGAACTCCCACAGATCGGGTACAATCTTTTATTAATCTAGCCAAAGCGCGGACTTAACGTCATCCTGTCAGCAAGCAGAAAATTATGGGGTTTGAGATTAAGATATCGATAAAATTTTTAAAAAGGGCTCTCAATCGTAAATGCATGTTTATAAACAAATCTCTTAACTCTCAAATTCCGGATTTAAGGCTGTCCACGAGTTCAGCAATAAACTGAATTAGATTTCTATGTACTTTTGTTCTTACCAACTTTAACACAGTCAATAATTTTTATCTCTATATATAGCGTCCATACTATGCATATCATGCGAAAGAATAACCTTTATTTGGACATGGAATTAAAACAAAAGATTTGTTGTTTATAGATCATACTTAGCTCTAAATAACAATGACATATTAAACTGTACGGAATTTTAGAAGAAAAAAAAACAATTGTCAGTAATTAGCTTGCACAAGAGCAGTTGCTAACCAAAGATTATTTTTTAGTTGCTGATAAATCTTTAATATCACTCGACGGTTCCCTCTTCCATTCCGCACGAGTAAGAGGCATTTTCTTTATCTATGTCAAGCAGCAATATCTCATTAATCTAGTGAGTAGGAACATATAGATGTTGAGATTAAGATATCAATATAATTATAAAAAAGGTGATCATTCAAAGCTGCTTGCTTAAAGTGCATAGTGCGGTTGGTTCTAGGGGTTTAAGGTCGTGGTCGGAGTTCGGAAATTCTTGACGTTTCGTTCACAACTGTGGCCGACATCTTCAGAAGAAAATATTCCAAATTTTCTTCTTCAGTTATTAGAAGATTTTCTTCTGAAGATGTCGGCCACAGTTGTGAACGAAACGTCAAGAGTTTCCGAACATTGACTACGGCCTTAACAACCCGAGCACACCATAGTACCGGCCGTAAAAGCCTTCGCATCTATCTGAATGCTTACAAATCGATTATAACGGCACAAACGTGCTCCAGTCTCAAATTTCTAACATTGGCAGGGAATTAGTGTACTAAACAATATTTAAGAACGTGCCATGGGTTTTCCAGCAAAACTGAGTATTGGACACAAAGTCCAGTTTATTCATGAAAATATCAAGTACATCTCAACCAATGGCCAATGGTTCAGGGTAGGCAACCAAGAGCCGCCACTTGCAGGAAGAACGGCCATAAAAAGGACATAACTAAAAGCGCGGATAGCACTGTAGTCCAAACATTCTTGTTGGTCAACTAGAGCTATTTAGTTAATTACCAAACTGGATATATTTGGTAAATTTACCCAATTATCCAACCCCATAGGTTTTCAATAAGATTGTTATCAAGTGAATGATTTGATCAGTCCAAAACAGTGCCTTTCTTCATCTCCAATCTTTGTTGCAACCTGGTCAAGGAGTCAGCGACATGGAAGCTAGCGTTATATTGTGAAATATCCCCAAAAACTATGCGATGAGAGACGCGATGCGGAGCAGGTACTCGCGTAGGATGGATATCTTCGTAGTCTGGCCATCTGCTGTCCTAATTAACTATGGTCTTCTTCCTCTATTGACAATTCTTTACCCAATTCGTTCTCTGAAAATACTTGCTGTTCTTCACACAGGTCGTGCCAACAGCAGCGAATGTTACCGGGGTTATCCGGGCCAACTTACTCCTGTGTAGGTTATGTGTTTTTAAGGTAAAGTTATGGCCCATGATAAGCAGAGATTTGCGGACCATCTTTTTCCATTAAAGAACTTTGATCAGCGGCCAAATTACAGCTTAAGCCTCTTTTGGTATGAATTTGTGCTGTAAATGGCGAGGTACGTGATCTCGTGATTTTTTGAGGTTATCGAGAGACCTTCTCTGGTAAAAAGTCAGTCGGGTGACTATGTGGCTTCTAGATCACTTATTGACCATTGGAGGATCAAAATTTAGGCCTTAGTTTCTGACGTAAATCGGGTTTTTACCCACATTCGGCTGAAGCTTCCATAAAAATCAGTTAGAAAGCAAACGAATACTGAACTACTATCACCAAATTGACGCTTTAAAAAAACTTGCTGTTCTTCGCGCAGGTTATACCAATAGTATGAATGGCTCTGGGACTATCCGGGGTATGTATTTTAAGGTAAAGTTATGACCCTTAATGAACGAAGCTTTGTGGGCGATCTTCCACTGAAGGTTGGATGAGCGGCTAAACTTCAGCTTAAGCCGTTTTTGGCATAAATATGCGCTATGGTTGGCGATGTAAGTATCGATGATTCTATTCGGTACTTTTTACGAGTTTTTAAGAACTCACCGGCAAGAAAGTCAGTCGGGGATACTTGAAAGTCCCTCACGGTACGACTTGCAGATCACTTATTCTAGGCTTTAATTTCTGGCGTAAAATCGAGTTTTTGCCCACATTTGGCTGAAGTTTCCACAAAAGTCAGTTTTTAAAAAGCAAATGCATCACAGAAGACGTGCCGCTTTTCGCGCAGGTCATGCCTCTGGGGCTATCCAGATTGAACTTCTTCCCGCTAAAGAATACAACCCAATTCTAGGCTATGTACTGTGGTGCAAAGTTGTGACCCTAAATGAGCGGAGTTCTGTAGGACACTTTTTCCGTTGAAAATTTTGGTCGGTGTCCAAACTGCAACTAAGTTCGTGCTGCCGATACTTCCATTCGCTGAATTTTGAGATCATTAAGATTTCCCCTGGTACGAAAGGCTGTTGATTGCATTAATATACACGAAAACTCCCTGCGCGATACGACTTCCAAATAACTCATTCATTACCGGAACGCCAAAATCTAGGGCTTTAATTTCTGGCATAAATGTCTACAAATATCAGTTCAAACGAATGCTGAGTTACCACCGACCTTTCATCAAATTGGCAATTTGAAAAGACTTGTTCTTTGTGTAGATCGTGGTAATAGCAGTGAATGTCGCCGTTATCCAGGTTGAACTTCTTCCCTCCGGAGAAGACAACCTGCTGCTATTAGGTGGTTCAGGTTGTACTTTGGCGCCTTTGATGAACGGAAATTTGTCGTAGATCTTCTTTCACTGAAGATTTTGGTCAGCGGCAAAACTGCTTTTGGCATAAATCTGGCGATGCTTCCATTCGGTGATTTTTCAGTGTTTTCAAGAGTTCGGCGACAAGAAAGACAGAAATCTGTTGAATGCACTGAAGATCTCGCGCAATACGTCTTAAACCGCTTTCTGACCACCTGTGCACCAAATTCTTAACCTAAATTTCTGACGTAAAACCAAGCGTTTGTCCATGTTTGGCTGATGTGCCCACAGAAACACTAAATTGATTTTTTTTCGCTCTTTTGGTAGGTTTTGGTCAATTTGGAGAATTGCGCTAATATTTTGTCACTTAGAATTACAGTCTGGTTAAAGATAAGGATTAGGATTAAGTCAAACGACCGGCATTTCCTCATTTGTATTAGTCGTTAACTTGGAATTTCCCAAAATAACCTGATTAATGATCTATCGTACTCTGTTTTATCAAGAAACATGTAGAACATTACTTCAATCTGGAAGCTATAGCTGGTGGAAGACTATCAGAGGTAATCCTTATACTTAGAAGGGTTGATTAGTTTAAACTTGAGCATGATTCTTAGAAGATTCTAAACCGACGACCCAAATGGAAGAATAAATTCTTCCATTGCATCTCCCGTTTTTAAAAAATTGAGAAACATCAGATCTGGCCCAAACTCTTGCTTCGAAGCGCGGCTCAACCCAGACGCTTTCGTCTGCCCCGAGAGAAAGCTGTTAATAATCGACTAATTCAGGGAATTAAAGCCATGAATTTGCGGATGAATTAACATTATGCCGCCGCCTTTTAAAATTCCCCCTACACTCTGGGAAGTAGGGCAGCAAACCAACTCCATTAAAATTTTCTAAATATAAGAGTGACGAGGCCGCGGAATAATTTAAATGTTCCGAGTGCCGACTGAGGTTCTTTCTAATTAATGGTCCAAAACTTAAAAAAGCACCGACTGGCTATTCCCGACTGTGATGCTACGCGTTAATTACTCTGGGCCATGCAAAATCCGAAAAAAATCCTTGTGAGAACATGCGGCCCCGCTGCCCGCCGTTCGACTCCATCTTCAAATGTTAAAGTTCAGCGATCACATGAGCGCCCAGGAATTTTTTCAGTGAAATGGAGATTTCATTTAATCGCGCAGGGCATTAAATCAGGGAAAACAAGCAGAATGGTCTGGAGTAACAACTCTAAAAGAGAAACAAACAAGCAGCTGATAACAGCTCTGAGGACGTTTTTATCGAAACGCCAGCAATCCGGAAGTTGCTGCATCGTGTAGCTGGCAGGCCAATAAATTATCTTCCCGGAGAAATGTACGCGGCTGCGGGAAAGACAGAAGAGGCGCCACTCGTTACGTAACGATAGTAAATACGAAAACGAGAATCTTGCCCAATTAGGCTAAAAACTTGCAACTTCCAGCCGGCCGCTCATTTGAATAATGAATATGCAAACTGTCCGCGCGCGTTATCAGCGAATGTTAACATTTCTAAACCATGATTAACATGTACCTGCTTTAAAAAATTTATTGCGCAGGAGCGCCGCCGCCTATTAGTGCCGCAGGACGCAGATGCCGCGGCAGAAAGTGAAAAGATGATCTGAGATATGCAACATGCATAGGTTGGGCAAAGTATGTTCGGTATGCATAAAAAGTTCTATAAGAAAAAATCTAAATATATAATAGCAGAGAAATGAGAAGGGAAAAAGAGATAAAACATTCTTGTTATATACAAGTATACAAATCAACACTACAAGCCTAATAGGCTCTTTTTATTAGAGCGTGAAAGATACGAAGGAATAGAGAATCACCAGCAAGATTATAAGGCCTATTGCAATTCTCATCGACTTATTTATTTAGGGAAAAGTTTTCAGTCACATTTTCTCTATTTGAGAGACCTAGCGCCTTCCAGAAGTGAATGTCTTTATAGAACAGGAGGTTTGCAGTCGAATAGTGTGCGAAGCTACTTCATACCCTTGGTTATAAAGTGTACAAACAAGCCCTTCCCTTTAGACACTCATTATGTGGTGTGGTAGATGTAGATTACAGTGACCAAAAGTCAACTCAATCATTAACCTAATTTGTTGTCTGTTTAATCTCCATTTTGCGCGTCCCTAGTCCTTTCATCCAGTTCTAATGGTTTCGATGGGATTTATACACCCAATCATTCAACTAACCGTATACTGCGGTTTTGGTCACCCCAAACGTTAGATCTACCAGATCTACCAATGGTAGTTTTTGATCATTTTTTTAGTACATCAGATTTTCTGTTTCTTGTTATACTCATGTGTCCTGGAACCCACAAAAGAGTAAGTCTGATATCATCTGCAAAAGTTGCAGTTATTCCCAGACCAGTTTAGAATTGATCTGGTAAATAGCTAAGGTTTTGTTTCAGTCCGGTTATCTACTAGAACAACACCTTGATAGTTCGTATTTAAATTTTCGCTTGAATACTGCAGCATACGCACTAAACTGTTTAGATTCCTTATATATTCTCCAGTACCACTCTCGGTGTTGGTTCCGCCTGTCTACCAGATCAATTTTTCTACCTCACAGTATCTGTGTACCTCTAATTCCAGTCTACCTGGATTGTAAAATGATTTTTAACTCCCTCATGCCTAAGAAACGCATATAGCACATATTTTCACCTATAATAATTATTCAGCTAGCATTTAGTGCTAATTTAGTTTACATCCGGAGACTGCAAAGGGTTCTTTAATTCTGATGGTAATCCTACATACTAGCAGTTACAAAGCTATCCCCCAAACAGTGCTGATTTAAATGAAGATAGTGACGTCCCGTGCCCTTTACCTCTGGAGATCAGACTCAAAATGTTCAAAGTCCAGCTAATGTACAAAATGCAGCCGTTGCTGGTCATGTATCATCGCAAAGACAATCACCAGTATGGTTAAGTGACAAAGATAATTTATTTCTTGGCGATGAATCTCAATTTAAGGAAAATCTCACGGAATTATTTTTCAAAGTTTTTTCCGGGTGAATTACCCAATGAAATTGTGAAACAAACAAATTTAACACTTATTATGACTGAATTTACATATTCATCACATATATAAGATATCCTGAACATGAACTACGCATGGCTGATGCTATGACGGTGAACAAATGGGAGAATAAAAAGTAATATTTGTATTTTGCTGACTCAGACACGATACTTATCAACAATAGAAACAAAGCAGTAAGTATAAGGTCAATGCTGCAATAGTTTCACAAAACGTTTTGCGCCACTATCAGCCCAGAAGTATTTTAGAGTGTAGATGGGATGATAAAGTTGTCCAAAGGATGTTAACAACTCATAAAATGTTTACCGAAAAAAACAAAAAATTGGGTTTTATGTGTATTATTTTGATGTGTAGTAAGTTGAAGAACCTAAAAGATTCGTTCAGTGCAAGTGCAAATGTGGTACATAAATTTTGTCATGATTTTGCTGGAAGAAGCTTAAAGTACATGCAGATGACTTCTTACAAGCATTACCATGTTCTCTAATGACATTATTGTCGCTGGATGGATTGATAACTCAGTAGTGTATGTGGCATCTACACTTGAGAGCAAAACAATCGACTCACTAGCTGCACGCGCGTCTAACGAAAATGAAAATAAAAAAACTAACGTGCAAAGAGTATATTTATTATTGAGCTTTAAAAAAACGGGGTTTTTTTGCTAATTGGAACGCACGTGTGTGACTGTCATTGGCCTACAGCACGCTTTTAACCCGGTAATTCATTTAAGTCATTTATCGGAAGTTGACATAAGTAATTAAATGATGTAAGTGCTCAAATGATTCTCAAGAAAATGGATACCACAGCTGTGACGATAATGTAGCGTTTGCACCGGAAAACCGGTGGCTACGTCCGCCTTCAAGGAGGCGGCCATAGGCGCGTGATAACCGAGAAAGACGATTGATTTCTCGTCTCAAGAACTCTCAGAAATCGGCATATGACTGGCGTCGACCTCAAGCAAGCGCTGAGTGTGGTCAGAGATGTGGTCGCCAGCGCTTGGGCAGTGAGAAGATTGGAATTTGCTGACAAAAATCTCGATTGGGACCTCGGCCATTGGAGTTGGATATTATTTACCGACGAGTCCAGGATGTGCCTACATGGCAGCGACAGGAAACGTCGGGTCTACAGGAGTCCAGAAAAGCGATTAGTTCATTGCTGTATTCAAGAAACTGTTGCATATAGAGGTGGCTCCTGCATCTTCTAGGCGGGTATTTCCGTGCACGGAAAAGCTGAGTTGATTTTCGTGCCTAGTGAAGGACGCAGAGGATCAAGGACTAATATGTAGGATGAAATACCGAACATCATAATACATGCCTCTTGCAACATCCTTAGTAAAATTCTAAAGGCAATTTCCAAGGCAAATGGAAAAGGATTGAAACCGTATTTCAAAATTTAAAAACGTACGCTTTAATAAAGTTTTGCGAACAAAATTCCATTTGGTGTTTTTGTAATTCGGTAAAATGGGTTCAACAGTTACTTATATAATTAATACAAAACATAGGGCTCAGCTTTTCCCTTAGCAGACACCGATAATAATTACATTGAATATAAAATGAAAGGTGTAATTAAATTAATATCAAAATAGAAAAAAACAGAAAAGAGAATACAATTATTAATTTAAAAAATCATGATTTGGTAAAGAATGCAAAATACTACAAAGAACAAACAATGAGAATAGTGGAAGTATAATTTTTGTATGGCAAAAAATATTATGATATGTACAGAAGGAAAACAATTGGTTATTAGTGGTAAAAATAATAATGGTAAGGCCCTACGCCCCGCGTGGGAGCACGGCTTGCGAACTGAGAGGTTAAGGCTCTTATACGTTCGCTCTCTCTGCACGGTCGTTGCGCACCATCTTTGGTGCGGGGCGATGTGGCAAGCACCGCACCTTAGACGACCGCCATTATTACCCCTTGTTCGAATGAATGCAGGTACTCAATTATTTTTAGTGACTGAGTAGGCCACCCGCCAGGCATCAGAGAGCACCGGGAATTGAACCCGGGTCCGTCAGCATCGCAGCCCGTCCCTCAACCACGGGACCACGCTGGCTGTCAGTGGTAAAAATAAATAATAGATATAGTTGTAGAAACTCATTAATAAACTTTTTCCTTCAAATCGGCGGTTCCTACTCGATAGCTCAACTAAAAGTAGGATAGGAAATGACCTACCTTATAGTCAAAATGGTGTCTGATAATTGTAAAATTTTTCCAAATCTTGGAAACCGTATGAAAAGATAGTTTTATCAATTACATAGCTCGGAACAGATGTAGTTAAACGGCGTTAAAAGTTTGACCGGCAATAAATACGGGATGTAGCAGAACTTAATTCAAAAATACCTCCCAACTGACTTAGTTACCTCTAGATTTAGATTTGTGATATACTGTAGACATCTAAATGAATATTCTATACAACAAGTCTGTGAGCTACTCAATTTTGCTTGTAAGTATAGATTTAGCAAAGGGGGTTAAAACACGCAGGATGGTCTGCCGTTATCTTTTCACCCTCAAAACGGAGGTTACAGTTGGGAAATCAAGCGAATTTTCGTATTTTGTAACATCTTCCCAACAGAAAGCGACAAGATGGGACATTCGTTGGTTTATGGTTAATATAAAATAGAATTCTTTAAAAAGGTAGTTGGAACAAACTTGTATACAGGAGATGGACAAAATGTCTATCTTCACCATGGTATCATCCGTCATGTAAGTCCCAAGGAAGATAAATTAGTCCAAGGTTGTCAGTTTTGCACTAATCACCATGTTATAGCTCGTATTAATTACGATATGTACCATACGTCAAAGCACATAAATATACAAAGTGAGCAAAAAACTCAATATAATCTTTATTTTACAAAACAAATAATATTTTTTCATTCGAAATAGATGTTTTCAGTGTTTGGTGGCACTTGCTAAAATACCACCATCTAAATATTCACAAAATTGTCATTTTCGAAACCATAGTAGATAAAAAGATAACATCTTTACCACCTAATAGTTCGTACTTAATACAGTATGAGTTTATACAGATAAATATGCACAGTGTGCTACAAAATATAGTAAATTATATTTTATGAAATAAAATTTTTCTAAAGTCAAAAATTTCCACGTATTATAGGCAAGGTGTCCACACAAACGCTTCTCCACAACCGAAAATATATGGAAGCTTTGACATTTTTTTGTACATCTCCATTATATTATTAATCAGTAATTAGTTCGTTCTGTTTAATATACAGCGTAGATCAAAATTGACGAACTTCTGCTTTATCTACTGCTAAGTGATCGAATATCTCCAGTGTGGTCCGGTGGTTGAGGGGCGGGCTACGATGCCTACTAAGTTACTAAAAATAATTGAGTACTTACGTTTATTTTAAACAAGGGGTCATTTAAGGTGCGGTGCTTAGCACATCGTCCCGCACTAGAGATGGTGCGCAACGACCTGTCACAGTAGGCGCACATATGAGAGCCTCAACCTTCTCATTTGCTGGCCGTGCTCCCACGCGGGGTGTTAGAGCTTTACCATTGTTATTAGGTGATCTAATAGGTGCAAAATCGGTGTTTTGTTCACTCACGACATTTCGTATTATTGTTTCTTGTATTTAATATATTAATTCAAATTTGCTCGCTAGATTTTAAGTTAAAATTTTAATTTAGAGATATGCTAGTGGCTTCGCTTGATGATTCCATTTTTGTTAAATTGATAATTAAATATCAAAATGCGGAGTCAAAACTGGGATATGAAGGGCGGGCAGTCGATTAAAAAGGCGTGCTACATTCGGAGGAAAGAGGGGAATGATTATTTATGAATGAGCCTTCTGTTTATTAATGATACAAAAGAAGTAACTACAACTGATTCCATTAAATCCGATTATAAAAACTCATTTCTAAAGCACCCTGCGATTTGTGTGTAAACAAGCCGCACCGCGCATCACCTGTGCGACTTTGAAAGAGCCACATCCTCTATCCTCCCTCCTGCTCGGGTTAGAACTTGTTCAGTCCTGTTTGGGGGTTGCTAGAGTGATGAGCAAACAGTAAGTACCGCGGCGCGTGGAACAGCGCATAGTGATCAAATTCCTCGTTGGAGAAAACGTCCCGTCCATTTAAATTCACCACAGACTCCAACATAAGTATGGGAAAGAGTGTGTTTGAGTGGTTTAAGTGCTTCAGAGAGGACAGAGAGCGGGTGGAGAATGAACCGCATGATCGTCGACCGCAAACATCCGTCGCCGAGTCAAACATTGGTTGTGCAGACGCGCTTATTTGTGAGATTAATCCTAAAAGTAATGGTAAGGTTCTAAAACCCCGCGTGGGAGTATCTTTAATGCGGGGCGATGTAGCAAACACTGCGCCTTAGACGACCATCATTATTACCCCTTTTTAGAAGTAAACGCAGGTACTCATTATTTTTAGTGACTGAGTAGGCCACCCGCCAGGCAACAAAAAGCTCCAGGAATGGAACCGCTGGACCACGGTGGAAATCCTCCTAAAAGTACTCATGTACTAAATTAAATAAAATCTGGCAATGGTTTTCCAAGATGATGAACGTACGGATGAATACGAAAACAAAAAATACATTTTTTTCTTTAACATAAAAACTTTTTTTGTATTGACCTATATGCAAACATTTTTAAATACTATACATATCAAGGTCATGATAATGGGATGACCACAATTAATTAAAATATTTTGATTTACTTAAAAATACATTTATTAACAGACGTTTCTATGAAAACAGTAAATTACTTCAAAATGTTGGGTTAAATAACAATATAATAACAAATCAAATTAATAAGATTAAAATGTTACAAACACATATCGAAGAAAGTCCAATGTTAATTAAAAGTGCGACACAAAATTTATTAATAAACTACATACTGGTTTATTATAGAATTAAAAGAAAAATACAGATAAAGTAGACAATAACAATGTTAAAGCTCGAGACATTACAGATAAGTTAAATTAGAACATTCCACAAAAAACATGTTAATTTTATCTGACAGGCTGTAATAAAAATTTTGATTGATAGCTTCAGATGTACAAAGGTTAACTATTTAGTTAGTGGAGTAAAAAAATTTAAGTTGATTTTAAATGTTTATTACTATCTAAAAACTTGTCACAAATTGTAAATAAACTAATATTCATTAAACATAGGAGATAATTAAAAAAAACTAAATTTATGTAAAATGCAGTTTTTTAAAATACTTTTTTTTGTCTGAATTAAAACTACTAACAATTAGAAATTGGAAGTCATGGAAATGTAACTGAAGATATAGTAACAATCGTAGGACGATACTTCAGAAACAATTTCAACATACTCAAACAGTGCCTTAAGTCGTCTTAAAATTCTGAACGCTTTTTCGCATTGTCGTGAGAAACTAATTCGTTGCGAAACGGATGAGGAGGGTATCTTTTACCCTGATATCGCAATACTGACTAAAGGAGCTGTAGTACGAAGCACCCCACGGAAAAATCCTCTTTAGGCATCACTTTGCACAACACTCAGAAGCTGTGTGATTGAACAAGAGTTTTTTCAACAAAATTGAGTTTTTTAAAAATCTTCAAAAAAAGTAAGCATAAGAATAAAGTATGAAGAATATTGAGGTCAAATAATCCTATCAGCGCACCCTGAGAAGTTTAAATCAGTCACATTATGTTCAAAATAGGACAGTCGCGAAATGTTTCTTTCTGCGTCAACCAAATAATAATCGATGGAAAAAGTGCCATTAGTATTGGATATACTCATTGGACACCACACCAAAATATTGGCTGGGTGTAACTGCTAGGTTATTATGAGTTTACGCCAGCGTGCTCTTCTTCTGCTTGCTCACTCATTCATCAGAAAATTCGCTTAATCAGAAGCCAAAAAGTTGACAGTTTCATTGGGGGTCACTTTGTCGAGTAGTTGCCCTGCAGAGAAAGTCCTCTTTAAGTATTCCTACATACAACGATCAAAAATCGAGTCCCTTTCCGCTCACTTCACGGTGGGAAAAAAGTTCTGGTTTATATTTAATTCACGTTGCAGAAAGATTTACACAACAAAATTTATTCAACTTTGATCAACAACAAGAAATAACAAACACAAAACAGCGACAGATTTGTTATCTGGGTTTATATTCTTTTATTAATTTTTTTCACCTCCTCCGGTCACGTGCCATTATTTTCGACTCATATATTTGTTTTTTCTTCTTTTCTATCACTTATATTCTCTCTAGTCATGATTTCTTTGGCCTTCCTATTTTCTTCCCTTTTCCTTTCCCTGTTTCTATTATCTTCTTAACTGTATTTCCTGATTTCATTCGGGCGATGCGACCATACCACTTCAGTTTTTTTTCTATTTTTGGTGTAATTTGTTCTTGTGTTGTCATGCTTGTCATTTCTTATTTTTCTTTAGGATCACAAAGATTTCACTTGCGTATAGTATAGATAGTATTGCTACTGCATTATAAACATGAGATTTGGTACATCTTTTTTTGTATTGTTTTATTTATGGCATGAAATGTTTGTGCCTTTTTCTTTCTTTTTGTGATTTCTAAATCAAAGCTTCCATCATTAGTTAACACACGTCTTAGATATTTTTATATGCTCAACAGTTCCATGTTTTGATGTTTACATGCTATTCTTTTATCCTCTTCTGTTCTTGTTTCATTTATTATCATAAATTTACTTTTATTTATATTTATTTCCCTTCTGAGGGTTTCAATCCCTTGAGTCCAAATGTTGACTAATAAGGAATGTCATGGAGTTGTTCTGCTCCGATCGTTATCAAATTTGGTATACAGTATGATATGACTGAGGGATGAATACATGTTATTGCTTTTTGTTGTGTGACCCAAGACAGACGAGATAAGAAAGGTCAAAATGACGAAACATCAGGCATACGTTGTGTTGTGTGTATATTGTTCATATCATTATTTTTTCTCTCGTGTCAACAACAAGTGTTCTTCTATTCTCATCAAGATGGCCAACCCCATAAATGTTCTGCATCTCCTCCATCAAAAATATCGACCTCAGGATCACCCTGAATCTCCAATCACCTTTGAAGAAGAAGATCTTGCGGCGACACTCTTCGAAGTCCTTGAAAACTGTAGGAATTCATCTCTGTCTATTGAAACTGATGTCGATCTTGACTTCGATGACAACTGGTGAGTAATAATCATTATCATTTGCACATAATTAATTATGCATATCTTTCAAGGTATGAGGAAGGCAAAAACGAAACAAGTGGAGAACTACAACAGAAGGATTACCGTCTCAGCCCACAAAAAGAACAAGGACCATCACATACTGCACTGGAGGGTGCCCTCAAATACTTGGAGAGATATCCAACAGACAATCAGGAAATCGAAAAGAGCCAAGTTATGAGGTAATTATCATTAATTATCAAATATGATTTATAACTCAATCTCTTTTCCATAGATACAAAGCACAGAAGGAAAGTGAAGGATCTCGAAATGAGAAACTTTACAAGATTAAGAACGAATATTATGGCATTTTCAGGGATGCAAAAGAGCATCATCCAATTGTCCACGATGATGATGTTCAACGATGGGCCATTCTTGTCAATCAGTCTTTCCCCCAACCACTTCCTCCATCGCAATTCTCTGCGTCTCGATTTTTCATTTACAACTGGAAAAAAGAGAATCGCATTGTATCTCGCAAAGTGACGAAGTTTGTTTCCCTCCGGTTTGCTGACGAGGAGAAGTAGATCGAGGACAATGCTCTACAGTTTGTCTTGGAAGTCCAGTCACTCATTCCTAATGACTTTCGGCCACACCGAGTAATCAACATTGATCAAATGGGCATTAATCTAGAAGTCATCTCGGGTCGCACTTTGGAAGTTCAAGGAGAGAAGGCAGTCATCAAATGTGTCCAAACTCCAAATGCCATCCAGCATTCATCGACTGTTATGCCTGCAATTAATGCAGCGGGTGAACTTATGTCCCCTTTGTATATATGTATGAAAGAGGCAAATCAAGAGGCAAGACAGAGTAGATTTGGTCCTCAAGTCGAGTCCTCAAACATTCATGTTGTGGGCAACACCTCTGCCATCATGAATAAGGCAAGAACCAAGGAGTACTTCCGCGATGTCCTCTTTCCAAATGCACCGAACAACTTTCTGCTCCTTTGTGATTCAACAAAACTGTTCAAGGATGACGAAATGATCGAGTCAAGCCTGCTAACACCACTTTTGTCAAGGAAGTCATTCCTCCAAAAGCAACCGGGTTGATTCAACCTCTGGATCTTTTTTTCAATCGCCAATTCAAGCATTTTATGAGGAAGTTTCAAGATCGCATTCGAGTTGAACGTGTTGGTCTTCGTCTCTCCAAAAGGGACAACATATTGAAGCTCTACTCGTTGACAATGCATCAATTTCAAGCAGAATGTTTTGTAGACATGATCAAATATTCCTTCTTTAAGGCAGGATACATACTAGAGAGACCTCCCCGATTTTAAACTCCTGCCACTGTTTGTTTCCCACGAACCTTCGAAAATTGTCAGAAGGAGATCGAGGGCGAGCGATGCAATGCATTATTCTTCATCAGATGTGCTCGTTGTCAAATGTATAGTATCTTTGTGTCCAACACTTTTTTGCAGTTAACACTAATGATATCTCTCATATGCATTATTGTTAAGCGGTAAACTTTCATACTTCATATTTCTAAAGTTTTGAGTCACACAGCAAAAAGCAATAACATGTATTCATTCATCAGTCATATCATACTGTATACCAAATTTGATAACGATCGGAGCAGAACAACTCCATGACATTCCTTGTAAGTTTTGCATATGTCTTTGGATTTTTGAAATTAGAACTATGTCGTCTGCATAAAGCAGACTGTATTTTTGTTGGTATAAGGTTTCAATATCCAATGGGACAAAATGTTCAAATATTCGAAAGCGTTGAATATTGCTTGATAACGTCAGGAATCGAAGCGATTAGATTGATACTAATACTCATTGATCGATCTAATTGTTCTTCCAACAGAGTTTAAATCGGACGACCAACTCGGTTATTCCAAGGCTTAAACGTTTTCTTTGCTAAGTCATTCCTTGATAAACTATGATTAATATTTTGAATAGCTGTCATGTTCTTCCAATACTTTGGTTTTGTATGTTCTGGAGGATGTCAAGAAGGTATTTGTTTTCATTAATTGTCTCTTCGACTCGAAGAAGGAGCGTGAACACCACGTCTGGCGGACGTTTTTCCACTTGTTTCAAAATAGAATGACCTTTGACTCTTCTGATCAGATTACAAATCCGTCGGCTACTGTACAAGACATCCGATACGTAGGCGAGATGTAAAATGTAAACTAACCGATGAAACACAGCGTTTAAGATTAGTTCAAAGATTAGGCAAAAAAATTTTCTGTTAAAATAGGAAAAAAGTCGTTCGTAGTCTACTAGTACTCTATTTCTTAACAACCCTGCCATTTATGGCTACACAATATAGAACTCTCAAAATAGCTGACTGAAAAACTAAACTGCTAGTTAAGAATTTTGGATGTCAGTAATTAACCAAGGATTCTAAAATCTGGTGGAATTACAAGCAAAATTTACAGAAATATACAACAAGAGTTGTAAAAAAGAAGTTGAGGACGGTCCGCGTTGAAACCATACAGTCATAGATTTTTGAAAATCATGATAGGCGTTTTCCAAAGTAGCTAATTGAACCTTGTTACTGTAGACACTTACAAATTTAGTTCGTTCTTTCATTATTGTAAATAAAATAGACCACATGAAGGAAGCAGATTGACAATATTGGAGGGTTGTTTACCAGAAGCTGTAGCACCAGTAGTTACATCGACCTGATAATGCAGAATTTAAATCTGCGATACATACCTATTGTCTTATTGATAAGAACTTATTTCAAAACCCTTATTAAGCTTTGTGTAAGTGTATTTGTTATGTCTGAAGGGCGTTTCTATTGGAAAATACTGATAGATGTCGAGTTGGTGCCTGTTGTATTTTGAGCAAAACAGTTCAATAATAAATACTGGAGGTTTCAGCAAGATTTAACACTGGTTCATAAGGCAAAAATTCTCAAGTACAGGTTTGAACCCTTTGGCCTACAATTTATAGACACTCTTTGCAAAACAGATATTAATATTGTAACGAATTGTAACACGGCCGATTCATATTTGCACACTTCTAGCAATGCAGCTGGCGCGCACGTGTTCGCGAACATTCCAGAAGGTACGAGTGCAACATCTCCCAATAGTTTGCGGCTTGTTTTAAAATATCAATAAATATATATAAATATAGCTCCCAGGTGGTGTGCTAAATTTTCCTACTTGTAAGTACGATAAATAAGTAGTTTTGGATACATTTTATTACCGTAAAAAGTAGAAACGTTACAATATTGAAAATTAAACATTTTAGTGGTGAAGGTAGGAGCAGTTTTAATATCAAAGAGATTACGTTACGCTATTGATGCGTGAGCATAAAGATGTAAAGTCTTTTTTATTCATAATATTTGTACTTTGTTGGTTGCTCTTCTTTATTCACTTTTGAATACAATTTGTTCTAGTCTTATCTATTTAGTTGTAACCTTTCAGGTTGGAAGTATAGAAAAATCTTTAACATTTGAGTCTAGCCTTTTATGTTAGAGTAATGCATAAAAGATAATTTCTATTGCAAACCTAAGCACACTACAATGTTCATTCTAAAGCGTAATCACTATAGTATAATTGAATAATTATCTTAACGTCGACCACTAACTCATCCAAAGTGTCATAAACTTTGTTCACTTGTTAGTTTTTGAGTGAGTAGTTCATGGGGCATTGATAAGAGAGTAGGATGGATAAGAGAACAATTCAAACCACACGGCGTTCGATATGGGTCTGAGCGTTGTCAAAGTGGATGAAGTTTTCTGGCGGTTTTTGGTCAGATAAACATCGACCTTGTTGAACTATTTTTCTGTCCAGGATTTGCCATTCTTAATACTCATCAACGTCATTCTACCAGTGGCATATCAGAAGAATGATTCCGCCTTTTTGCAATACACAATTGCTAAGATGCTCCTAGGAGTTTGGTAGGCTGTTAATGTTTTTAAAACGGAAGCAAAACGATCTTGTTGAGAAGGGATTTTGATTATTTATTTGGAGGAACGATCGTCGAATGTTCGACGTCAGTCATCGGTCAGTATTCTAGTGATCAATCTTTCGTCCTCTTCCACAGCCATCAGAAAAGCTTGGCCGTCAAAAATTGATAACTGATCTCTTCCTAAGTTGCCATCTAGGCTTATGTAGCCAGATATAAAGCGACCACTTTCTTAACATTGACCTTCATTAATCTATGCGCAAGAGTTCGTTAAGATCTCGAAATGGCTGAGCAGTTTTCTACCCTTTCTCGAAACAATCAAGCACAACTTGAGAAATGTGAATATGGTTTTCGAGACGAATTTGGAATTCTACATATCAATTTTAGGGGTGTAAAAATGTAAGAAGTTATGCATCACTCTACTAGTAAGCATCTGGTAATGATATAAGAAAAAGATGCAAAGCTAAGTTTATTAACCAAAACTAATAGTCGCTCGTTGCAGCACGCAAGTTGGACCATTAAAAAAATAACCAACCGCACAGCTTAATCTAAGACGTCAGCCGACGCTTAAGACCTTATTAATTGCATCTTCGCCATATAGAGACTTACATAATCACCGGGCTGATTTACACTTTCCTAGCCGTAAACACTCATTACTCCTTGATAATTGCAAATACGCAGCGCCGTTGGATCAACAAATCTTCGGTGCATTGCGTCGCGTACCGGGCAGACAGACCTTCGCGGACTTTCACCGCTGCGCGCGATGCAGTTGCATAACGCCGCTAGCTGCCCTTTTCGTGCTCATTAGCCGCTGAAGGTTGGACGCCCGCTGAAAAGGAAGTCGGGGTTCGATGGCAGCCCGCGGATCGCTCTCGCCAGTAATGAATCTAATGACGAAGGCTTGTTTACAGGCCGGCCGCACGTCAGTCTCGCCCGATCTAATTAGGCTCCAGTGATTTTATTAGATGTATCATTAAGGCTGCGTGGCGATCGTGTAGTGACACCGGGGCGCTCGTAATTGCATAGCGCTTAGCACAGCTTCAGAGAGGCGTTTCGATATGGTTTTCAGCAATTCTGTCCTTCTGATTGATCTCTGGATGGGAGTTTAAAGTAATGAGGGGGGAATATATAAATGACCACGTCTTTCCTCGGTTGGACGAAGGGAATGCATACTAATGAATATGTCTTGTGGTAAACATAACAGCGTTTTACTCAGGAGCTATTGCGTTAAGATCTGCATAGATAAAAACTGTGACTCGAGGCAGCTAAATATTTCCGCTTTGCAATTTAATAAATGTATGGCGGTGTTTAATTATACTGTAGCCTATCATCTCTTGCAATCAACTTCCTGAGAACTTATGCATTTATCTCAACCTGTAAAATAGTACATTCGCAAAGGCCATTGTCTTATCGCGTACCTGTTTCTGGGGCGCGCACGTAACAGGTAAAGTACGCGATTCTATGGTTCTTCTTTTAGATTAGGTTCATTGTATCAGTTTCTTGTTAATTTTCCCCCTTCAGGTGTCTTCTTACCTTTGTGGGTTCATAGTCTTTCAAGCTTTCAAAGCTAATGCTACGTTGCTTTTCATCATACTCGGTTAATGTTTATGTTGTCTGTTGCATCTATAATTAATTTGTAGCAACACCAGCGGGGTACTAATAAATTAAATGAGGCGCTAACATACCGGGCGATCTCAGTGCCCGTTCCGGGAAAATCGTCGCCGGCTGATTAGGCCCTACCACTTTGTGAAAGCAAAAACAAGAATATAACAGTAGTAGGCTGAAAATATTCAGCTCGTCTTCAAGACCAGTCGCCGCTACTATTCACAGCCCACGAAATGAATTTAGATTGTAAATATCAATTGTATTTTTATCCCTATCTCAAACCGCCTCAATTTTCTTATATATAATGACATTTTCCTTTCTGTTCGTAGCTACATATTTTGCTCTTTTTAAATGTGCTTTTATATGACTTTTCATATGTGTTCATTTTCTCTGAATGAATTTACACATTTTTATTCTAGAAGACATACCTGTGTTCTGTTTTACTTATTCACAAGAAAAAAGCTTTCTTTCAATGTCAATTTAGAAAAAATAGGCAAAACTGGAGATTCACGTGGCTTTATATCATGTTTGTAAACATAACATCAAAGCAATTAAACGAAGAAAAAATACAAGAGGAGGAAATAACGTAAAAATGATCGTTGAAACTTCATTAACTCCGTTTTTAAAGATATTATGCTGAACTTATTATTTTACAATCACTGGATGCCTTCGTGCGTCAGGAACACTCAATAAAGGCTATCATAAAGTGCCATACGCAATTGGCCTCCGTCAAATCTTAATGAACTATACAAATGTATTGATCAAAAATCCTCGAAAGCATCCAAAACTCTTGACCCTTCACCCGCAACTTCTAATTTAACAAAGAAAGGCTGATATTAAATGTAGCGTAGCTGAGCTCTGAGCGTACGTTTAGTTGCCTATCTTCATGGTCGTTTTGGAAGTCTTACTTTCGTAAAGTCATCGCATCGACTTATCCTGCTGTTATCATTTGTTCCACGTTCCCACCTTGCAAAAATGTGAGAAAAAGCTGGCAAAAATTGTCAATTCAGGACTCTAAAAATACCTTTTTGCGCACAACCCCTCGTAATTTATACTTTGTTGCCTTATAACATGTGATAAAAAGTGAGCTTATTTTAGAACCCAGACAAAGAGAACCATTTGTTGGTTCCCGAGCAAATGGAAGAAGGCGGAAATGCAATATTCTGTGCTTCATGGAATTTCGAGACCATAATCCGCTTTGAGCTGGTTTAAAATAACGCCAACCTGTACTATACTTCATGTAAATTTTGGGAAACCCAAAAACCTGGTTTTGATTGATTAAAACACAACTAAGTTTTCTTTGCGCAGTAATACAAGTGGAAATTTGTCGCTTTCCATATGCAGCCCAGATATCATCTTTGAACAGTGAGAGAAAGTTTGATCAATGTTTTGCTTCCAAAGATAAGATATTGGATTACTGAAGATTTGCACCATAAAATTAACATCAGCAACATCGTCCAACCATAACCATTCCATGCAGAACATCAAAATTCTTGTTATGTTTATATGACGTAAATCCCCGCTAAAATAAAAAGCTTTGAAATTCAACCTTTAAGAGGGTAAAAATGGGTAAAATTGTTTAGCTTGCTCCAAAAACAGCTAATCACAAAACACCAAATTTTGATGTTTAGGCTCATGTTTCATTGTACTTCCAACTAATGAAAGGGAAAAAACACTTCAAGGAGTAAATTTAATTTTTTATCTGTGTCATCAAAAAACCTAGTACGTTAATTTCAATTTTTAATATACATAACAAAACGAACTTTTATTAGGATGGTTAAATCAAAAGTAGAGGAATGGAAAATCCCCTAAATCGTAAAATCGAAGAAATCTAGCAAAAATTGCATAGGAAATGGAACAATATCTTGTTTTCGTTGATTGATTTATCCCTAAGAATGTAAAGCAAGAGTGAAGTTAAAAACCCAGAAACTCAAGGCCTGTAGCATAGAGTTGTACAGGAAATAAAACTTCTATCCGTTATAATTGAGGTGAGCGTGGGCTATAAAATCTCCCTTAATTAAACAAAAAATCACAAGATAATTAAATAATTCTTTCGTTTTTATTACCCACTCTGTTGTTCAAAACTAGATGCATCCCTCAAGAGGGAAAAATTGGGGTAAAATATTCGAATGCAGATGTATAAAGCAAGCGATACATAATTTTATGGAAAATTAAACCAACTGTGAGATGAGCTGCTGGATGTCAGTTAAGAAATGACGGACAGGAAATGGAAGAGCGAAAAGAAAAAAAAAAGTTTAGGGGAGTAGGGAAAGAAAAAGGGCGAGGGATATGGAGACGGAAATTATTAGGAAGGAAACAGAAATCGAAAGACCAAGAATTCCAGTGAATTTGAACAATAATACAATCCCACACCAAAAAGCTGCCAAATATCTGGCCTAGATTCTGATGCAAAGCGGAAGTAGAAAGCATGTATTGGCACATGAGAAGAAATTCCCCACTATTAGTTTGAGCTAAGTACTGGTTTATAAACAGGTGGTACGATCGGTATGGATCTATGGCATTCAGCTGTTGGATTGTACAAAAAAGAACAATTATTCATGTATCCAGAAATGCCAAATCTTGCTTTAGAAAATATGGTAAATGTCCTTTGGTAAGTGCGAGACTCCAAATAGAGATGGTCGAGGACGTGATAAGGAAGCTTGCCAGAAGCCATGAGGAGAGGCTTCATAGACATCTAAACCAAGAAGCTCTACAACTTCTAGTCAATCAAGATCTTGTCCGCAGGCTCAAAAGAACAAAACCTGAGCTAGTATAGTGTGAAGTGTATTATAATAATGAAAAGCAGAGTATAGTGCAAACGTAGCCCTAGCCAGGGATACACGCAAAATGTTTCAGAAACCTCGATGGATCAATGAAAACATCCGTACTAACAAGTATTTTAGTACTTTAGGGCACAAATAAAATGTTACTTAATATCAAAGATTAGATGCATTGTTAAATGTTAAATAATAAAAAAAGAGGAAAAAATGGAAAGCTGGAAACGTATAGAAGGAAGAAAGATGAAGGGAATTAAGAAAAGCGTTTGTATGGACAAAAAAAGACTAGTCAAAACAGAATGAAGAAAAAACCGCATAGAATTCAAATTTGTGGCTGCAGAGGGTCATTAGAACTCTTAGTTATCATTTGCTTGTTGATGGATAAGGCAGTTAAAACCTCACAGAATAGGTGGGTGGGAAAAAAAATGTATTCACTCTAGTATCTATGTAGGTATAGTTAAGCGGTAAAATCTTTGAGGGTTGCCAACTTGGTATCCCAATTTGTAAGATCGTGTTTGTCTACCCTCTTGTTGTTTGATAGATTTTCATACGCATGTGTTTAGGAACATACAAGTGCCTAAATTTATAAACCAAATACTCTTTTAGTCGTAGGCACATATAAATTCGGTAGCAAAAGAAATGTGAAAAATACAGGTTTGGGCAAACTGTAAACTAAAGCGAAGAGAGTGGTCTAAGGGTGATAAAATTGATTTAATTAGACGTAGATGATCGGAATTACTAGTCAAGATGTAGACGAACTATCAGGGCCGTACAATGTGGTTTTGAGATGCGTTTTCACCTTACGCTTCTGGCCTTCGTTCATAATCAAAAATGGATTTTGTTGTATGTAGAGAACTTCAGAAATACTGGTTTTGTGGTAAGAAGGAGACAAAGAAGACTTTGGAGCGTGCAAACACAGGAGAATATTAATGCACTAAGAGGTTCCATTTTGCTGTTTTCCAGACGACATGCCGTTGTCTTTCACTTCTCGTCATACTGTAGACAAATTTTGCATCAAGATCTTCGCTTTTATCCACACGAGATGATTCTTAAACAGAAATTTTAACGCAATTGGAAATGCGTAAAGACATCTTGGCAAAAACCATATGACACAATTATTTTTTTGCTGACGAAGCGCATTTGCACTTTCCGGGAGGCGTTAATAAATAAAAATTTCGTTTTTAAAGTTGTAATAACCCACAATATATTCACAGTAAACCTCTTCTTCACTGTTTGAAGTTTAAGGAAGAAAGCCAATGTGTTACCATAATTTTCATTTGATAAATGAAAATAATTTGATAACCAGATATCGGTATACTCCAACTAGAAAGCTTTTGGTTCCAAGAAGATAGAGCAACAGCTCATATAGCAAGGGTTTCACTCCAAATACTGCGAGGAAAATTTGCTGGGAGTCTAATCTCTCAACTCAGATACGTCGGTTGGTCAACTCTCAAGGTTGATCGCCCTATGATCCTCTAAACCCCACGAAATACAAGATGATAAGAAACTAATGCTTATTCCTTAACACATATTGGAAGGAGTAAAAAAAACTTACAAGTTACGATTTTAACAATGTATTGAAGATGAGAAACATCACTTGGTCGATATTTTCTATAAAGCGCATTGAAATAAAACTTCCGGTTCTCTAGTTATACTCTGTAGAAGTCGGGTATTTTCTTTCCATTGGAAAAAGGGGGAGAGTTTTCCCTAGTCTGCATTATTGCATAAGACGAGAATTCCTTTGTTCAGCTTGCAACTCGGGAAGAGCTGGCGCGTGCAAGACCGGAAGCAGAGCGGTGTTCAATGAACAGCCTGCAAGATGTCGCCGGAAGCAATTTCAATAAAAATAAACCCACAGCTCAACGTGCATACCCGAACTTCATAGATGTCGGGCACCAAGCACGATGACAATGACGCTGCGCAGCTGCTTTCATAACCTCCTTAACAGAAACGCGGGCGGTTAAAATTAAATCCATTAAATAGGACTGGCGAAAATGCGCTTTGATAAAAGCGACATCGGGCCAGAAATAGGCGGCCGCTCCCATTGCTTTCATTTTGCTAAGCCGAACGGGCATTGTTAAATTTAGTTCTCGTTTCACGCCTTATTAGACGTGTCGCTACGATGAAGTAGCTTGTCGGGTATGCTGTTGGATCGCCTCAGCAAACCATTTAGCTAGTAGGACACGCGATGCCGGTTTTTCCTGAAATTGCAGAAGTGGGGATAACCAAAAATATATTTCAACTTTAGTCTTAATTGCAACTAATTAATCCCGTCTCAATTTCATAACGCGAAATCGCCGTTGCCTTCCGAAGGCCTTTAAATTTTAAAACCCTCTATAACAATGGTGTAACGGGGCCATCAAATAGCGCAGTCATATCGATTTCATTCAAGAACTAGCCCGTTTAATCCTTTGCCGGCTTGGGGCTTTCGTAACCGCAATTGTAGGTGTCATTCTTGACACGGAAACGCTATTGTTGCTCAACAAAGGAGAACACGATGTTGTACTTCAGTTTCCTGTTAGAGTACACTTCCAATTTATACTGATGATTCAAGGCAAGTTGTTCCTATTGAAATATCTGTAAAGGTGTCCATTGTGTAAAAAGATAAGTCAAGTCTCTGCACTAAAACTGCATTTGCTGGTATTCGTTTAATGGCACAGGCCAACATATTCCAGAGACTGTTACAACTGGCGAATGTCATGTAATAGTCCATTTCCCGCAGCGACAGTTAATGCGGTATTACTTGAAGTGATTTCGTTTTATGAACTCATAAACAGTTTTTTGCGCGTGCATGTGTAATGGCATTGTTGGCTGGAATGTTCGAACGCGGAAGAAGTGCACCATCTGCTGCATTTTACGACGAACTGGGAATTTCTCCTACAATTTTCAACAGAGCAGGTACCATTATTGGATTATGCTACGAATGTGGTATTGCAAATAGAATAAATGCAAATCCCCCGCCATATAAAAAATAAACTTCGGGATGAAGGAATTTACGTACTTCAAATGTGACAAAAACAGTCCATTTTTTTTCTAAATTGAAAAACAGTAGAAAATATTACAGAAAAGTGCGAATCGCATCTTCAGAGAAATCTTCGTAAAGAAACTAAAGATGGGTCTAACAAAAATTTAAAAAAGTAGCAGTCAAAAATATATCAAATTTTGGTATTTCCCCAAAACTTTTGTATGTGCTGTAATTTTTTTCAAAATTTCAGACGATGTTTTGACCCCTGTTCTATAATTTTGGACCTTTTCAAACGCCTGCTGATAATGACGTGCAAATCACTGTAATCGATGAAAACCACAATTTTATTGGATTTCGGGGGATTTGTATTTCGCGTCATTTTCATAGTTTTTCCTTCATTATTTTGCATTTTTTAAATAATAATGGTCGTGTAGGTATGGGTAAGGTATGGTAGGTATGGTTCCCACAACATATTCCCAGGTCGAACTCTTCGTGAGCTTGCAACACAGTTCAACTTCCACTAGTGCACCATTTCCCATTTTCTGAAGCACTGGAGGATGCAAAGTGGTGTTGTGAAGAAGTCCAAAGCCAGTTGCTTCAAGACTACCTCGAGACTCTTCAAGGAGACGTCATCCGCATGGCCTGTCGGCAGTCGATATTTATCGACAATTGTGTGGTCCTCTGAACCCAACATCATATGTTCATGCTTAATGGACGTCGTTCGATTAAGAAGCCGAAAATTTCGGAAAAGAACAGAAAGGCAAAAAGAAAGCAAAAAGAGTGGAGAAATGTGATCTGGTGTGATGAAAACAAGACATGTTCGGAACGGATGGGATTCAGTAGATTCGTCGCCCCCAAGGCATTCGTTTCGATCCCAAGTACTAGATTGCCACGATGAAGAACGGAGGAGGAAGTGTCACGGTCTAGAGTTGTGTCTTCTTGGCACAGACCCCCCAGGGAGAACCTACGACATTATGGATCGCTATTTGTATGAAGACATCCTCGAGAACACGATACGTCCATGTGCCATGCAGAACACGGGCAGAGGTTTCATTTTCTAAACACTGTCGAGGACTAGTTAGCTCGCCTTCTTGTAACCATCCTCCACTGGTCCAGCCAATCCCCCGATTTCAATATCATCGAAGACATCTGGGCAGAGCTGAAGTGTCGCCTGGCTGGCAGAAATGCCAAGAATGCAGATGAAAAGTATGCCCAACTCGAGGAGGAATGGAAGAATATCCCCCTCTCCTTCATCCATACTCTTCTAGATTTTGATCATTTTTTGTTGTGTTAATAAAGTTTTTTCCAGTCGAGTTGTTTCCTGAAAATTTCAGCGGATGATGCAAAGAAACAGAAAAATTATATTTTTAACTGGTACTGCATATCTTCTGAATCATTAAACAAAGCTTTTAAGATCAATACAAAATATTGGGTCGATTATGACCAGATCACGAGCTTGAGTTCTAACCAAATACGTTTCGTGTGATGAGAAGGGTTTGAGACAGGCGCACGCAGTACTATTAGCTTCCCGTATGGGCTGAAGCAAGTTTGCGACACTTATGAGTCCTGATCCGGTGAGTGGTTCATAGTTGGATAGTTGTCGCAGCCTCTTATTCAACAGTTTTAATCTGTTTGATTTGGCCTTATATTTTCGATGCATGGCTTCGTCCCTTTTTAATTTTCTATTCAACTTTTTAACGTGCAAAGTAGTCAACTGTTACGATATTATACTACTACAATTCACTCCACTCCTGCTATAACTCGTTAAATGAATGCTCAAACTTGTAGGTTAACTCGAGCTAACGCACTCCTGCATTAGGTGACATCTTCACTTAAAGTTTACTTTAAGTAGTTTCAAATGTATTATAAATTATCTTATCAGAAAGTATGATAAAGCATCGCAAGCTTGTGTTGATAGGGATTGATAGTAGTGAAGAAAGTATCAAAAAACAGTAATACTGCTCTCTAACATGTTTTCATCAAAACAGAATTGTACATATGTAAGTGTGCAATACATTAGCACGACAATTATGAAAGCAAATAACAATTTTGGGCAAACTCATACCAAGCAAAAAATACTCCCAAAGGTGGCTTTATCAATAATATGGCAACATGTAAAGACAAGATACTACGTTATATCTTTCAAAGATTTAATACTTTGACAATTTATGATTGCTGATAATCTGCAGAAACTATAGTATATAGCGATTCCGATCCATTGTTGTGATATCAAGAAGAAAATTTAGTCAATAAAAGTTTAAGTGCTTCCCTGCATAAAAAAATAGATAAAGATCCTTGGAGATTTCATCTCTCTCCATCCACTCATCTTCTGCTCGAGCTAAGCAATTCAACATAAAAGTTAATTGAACAGGCATAATGCAGCAAAAACTTACTTAAATTTAAAAATAAAATAAGTCGTACCAAATGGTACTTAGTAATAACATTCAAAGACCCTCAAAAACAATCGATAAAAATTATATCCCCAATCATGTTTCTATAATATTTTTGATTTGGTTTCCACGTTACCCAAGTAATCCTGAGGTTTGAAACTTTAATAGTGGAAAGTATATTGAATGTAGTTATCATCTTGTGTATAACCTGTTGTCAACAATATTGGTTTCACTTATATTGATAAGAAATAGTTTCCTTATTTGAGAAATGTCGCAGGAGCTTAGGTCCAAGAACTATGGTGGGTGGTAGAGCACATATGCGCTATATACGCCCATGCAGTACCCTAGAAAATAAAGGTGGACTCTGCACAAAATGTTGACGCTTTGTTCTCAAAGCTGATTGCGTTCCCAAAATATTGTGTCAACAATCTTCCTTTGCAGAATAATCTTAACGTTTAATAGTCTAAGAAGCATTTGATGAATGGTGATCGTATTGACCGCGGTTACGTTTTAATTGTGGATAGTATAACTTGATTCGTGTCTGATTACCTGAATGACATAATGTACAAAAGCCACTTCTTCGTGGTCATAACGCTCCAAGTGGGTTCAAGCAGCGTATTATCGTAGTTATTTTTGAATTTTTATTCACATAGTTAGAAATTCATAAAATTGAATTTTTTTTTTAATTGTAATTTACCAGTAGTATGGTATTCCTCCGTTTCCTCTAACAAATGCACTTACTGTCACTAGAAAGAGGTATGTCTGGCACATTTTGACATCTCTTGATGAAGGTATTTACTAATCTCGTCACTTTTGGGTAAGATAATGTAGATTTTCCGTAAGTCTCAAAATTCTTGATGATACTGTCGTGCTGTCGTTTACATACATGTGAAAATAGCTTATTAGGTTTTACTGCCAACAGACTAGATAATCTAGAGAAATCAGGAAATAAGAACAAAGCTAGATGCTAATGACGCAGGTTATAGAACATTTTCTGGTGTTTCAAATTATTGATTGAGATGAGACTATATAAATAAAATCGAGTCCAAAATTAAAACAAATTATTTTATTCTTCTTATGGTAGTAAAACTCACAAACATCCTGTAAACATTCCAAAAGAAGTCATGGCAAGAGGCAAGAGTTAGCTAAAAGTCAGTTGTGCGTACTCTTCATAAAAATTCGTCCGATACATATAAAGCTCATCTTGTCTCGAATTTGAATTTTACCGAAATGTTCACATGAATAGACATAGAAGCCGTTATTGGTCGGATAAAAATCCTCAATTGATGGAATATGGTCACCTACAAAATAATTATAGTACCATAGTACTACTAGACTACAGGAAAACCCAATGATCGGTTCTACTTTTTTGGTGACAATATGACGAGTGAAATATACCTCTATACAATGCAGGCCTTCTTGAGGAAGTTCCGTAATTGTGGAGTGCGGGGGTATTTTCTAAGAAATGCCCAACCTATTCAAGAATTCATTCAGTAGTAGAACAGAACTGTTTAAAGAATCCTTATGATTCACACTTTCCGTACCACTGATTGCATACCTCAATAGTGGGCGAGTTTTTCTCAACTTCTATTCTTAACTTAATTGTTATTCTCGTACTTGATATTATTTTGATACCAGTGCTTTGGTGAATAGAAAGAGGAACACATCATTCACACTTCCGGTGATGACCACAAAAAACTCTAATTACCAGAAGAGCCAAAATAGTGTAACAATTTTCAATTTATGAGCATTGAAGAGTTTTGGATAAACAAACTGACATATATATATATATATATATATATATATATATATATATATATATATATATATATATATATATATATATAGTTTTAACTTTAACTACACAAATAAATACATAGCCGCTGTTATGGTAGCATTTGCTAAAAGAAATAGTAGAATGCGAACAAAAATAATTTTTAGGTTTTCATCAATTTATCATCGCTATTCTCCATATTGCCACATTGCCTTTTGAATAAAGAACACAAACCAAAAGAAATAGTTATGATATCCAGCAGTTAACAGAAGCACGTGGTTTAAAAATACACTTGCTTATCCAAGAAGCAATTGCAGATAAAACAAATCCAAAAAATGACAAACAAAAGTACACCCAAAGAGAGGATAAAGATACTAACGGTTTCTCTTGAATATAAACAAACATTTTTAAAAGCTATCTCAACCCAGCCAATTCAAAAACTGACAGAAGGAAGAACCAAAACAATACCCAAACGTCTTTGTAAACAAATAGAACCTTTCTACGCGTGAGTTAATTTGCAAGGTCCCGTGACGAGCTCTTGAAGAGCATTTCCTCCGTAGTAGGATACCTCGTACTATCACTTCTTTAGTCATTATCACAATGTCAGAGAACAAGGTACCCTTATTCGCTACGTACTGGATTATTATCAAGTCTCTCACAGCACAAAACCTAGAAATTTTAAAGCACAGCTTTGGAAAAATACCCTTAAGAAGACTTAGATGTGCGCGTAAAATAAACAATTTTGAGGAAAGTGGAAAATAATAAGCAGTTAAAATGAGGGTCACAGACGTTGCCCGAGGACCAACGCGAATGACACGACGACGTTCGGGTCTATACAACTGCCCAAACTAGACAAAATTAAGTATTTATTCTGGACTATACTAAAATACCTTCTGAATAGTCATGCTGGTGTCACAATTTTCATTCTACAATAGCGGGATCAAAAAAACTGTTTAGCCGTTGGGAAAAATGTGTTTCCAAGTCAGGAGATTATGTAGAAAAATAACTTTGTGTGAGAAAAGACTAGACAAAAATAATAGAAAAAGAGGAGGACGGAAGTTAGAGAAGGTAAAACGATAGTTATTTCTTAACATACGGCTGGAGAAATACAAATGGATATTTAGACAAAAAGGCACCTGGAAATGCCGTATCACAAATTCAGTACTTAAACAACTATAAAGAAACATTGTTAGCTAATTATCTAATGGCGAAACTAGATGTAAAACTAAGAACAGGAAAGTATATTAAATAGAAACAGAAAAAGAGAATATGTATAAATTTAAAATATTGAAAATTAACTATGGTATACAGACTTGATAGGGATTTTAAAAGTGCGACCGTCAAAGAGTATTGAACTGGATTAACAACATCAAGATTGGGACGCTCCAGTTACACATCATCATTAGCCCTGTTGTGTCCAATATTGAGCATAGGTCTCTCTCTTCCTCCGCCATTTCTTCCTGCGCTACCTCTAATCCATCTTAGTCACTCCACTTTCTTAATGTTGTCATACAATTGCATTGCTGGCCTTCTTCTTCTTCTTTTCTATGTTCAAGGTCTCCACCTGCTAATATTACTATTCAACCGACTGTCCTGTATTTTATCCACATGTCCTGCATACTCTTAATTTAGTTTAGTAATTGTCTTTACGATATCGGCGACTTTAGTCTTTTGTCTAATCCATTCATTCCGGTACCTATTTCGTAATCCACAAAGGCCATGTGCACCGGAAAGTTGTGTTCTGTTGCTTTTACAACAGGATAATGTCAAATTTATAGTCATATGTACTATAGTCTTTGCAGAATGCTGCCTGTTCAACAGGTTGGTAGTTTCGAATAGATGCGAAGGCTTTCGCGGCCGGTATTATACTCTGTAACAGTTGTTATGATTTTTGTGTAATGTTCTTCTAAGCCCATTTTGATTATTGCTCTTGGTTGTTTTCTTATTGGTCTGTATTGATTGGTTGCATATTGTCCTGTTCGATATAGTTCTCTTAGTTTTTCTATTTTTATTTTTGTTTCTTCTAATATTTTCTCTTACTTGCTTATTTTATTCTTTGTTATTTTCTATGCAGCTTTCTTTATTGCTGTTGCTATACTTTCTGTTATCGTACCAAGATTGTGAAAATTTTTCTTTTACGTAGGTGATTCCGTAGACTTCATTCTTGTTTTGATTTGACATATAATGAAAGCCTTTTGGAAGTCATGTATCTTGTACTACTATTCGTCTTGTGGGCATTCATCCCTGCCCTGGCCATTCTATCGTCGCTACCAGTGTTGAAAGTATTCAAGGCGATCACATCATGATAGTAAGCAATCGATTATGTTTTTAGTTTTGTCAAGGCTGATTCATGTTTTTGTCCCTCTAGAAAGCTTGCCAGCATATCTCTTCATGTGTTTTTCTCACCTGTGCAATATTGGGCCTATGCGTTTCTCATGTGCGTTTTGTTGATGTCCCAGCATTGAAATCACCCATCACGATGTTCTGGGTACCTTTGTTTCCTTTTCTTGCCGTTTCTATGTCTGTATATAGTATTTCCACCTCTTCATCATCGTGATTACTTCGATCTTTTGTTTCTTTTAGAGTTTAACAGTTCAGTATGTAACGCTATCTCGTATAACTTTGAAGTAATCAACAAAACGTAGTAAAACTTCTTGCTAATTATAAAGCCCACTCCTGTCTGACTCTGTGTTGTCCCTTATAGTATAATACGTTATCTGACTTTAATATCCGAAGACGCTGTCCTGTTTTTCTATCTTCTGAGAAGCCGATTAGGCGCCAAATAAATTTAATTGTTTCATTTTCTGAATCGTATAGCTGGACATCAGTTTTCGGTGTTCTGAAGTTGTAGGTGAATGGCTATCATAAGTTTTGTGTATTATTTCACCAATGTCTTGCCTCCCTTAGAATCCTTGACACAAATTGACCAACACTGAATAGAAAAACAATTTAATAGAAAGGTGGATGTTTTCAAGAAAATAAAGCAAAATTAAGATTAAGAAATAATTAAATAACCCCCATATTCCCATAATTTATTCATAATTCAGAATTTGGTATCGCTGAATTCCTCTTCAAGAATCTTGCTTTTATCCGTCTACAACGAAATTGGTTGTATGTTTGCGAAATTAACAGATGATTTTTGGAAATAAAAAACAAACTTTGGGCTCACGTACCACTAATATACAAACTTTACGGCGAGGTTTTATACATACAAAAATAAATTTTGAAAACGATACGTAAACTTCAAACTTAATTATCTTGATGGCACACCAGTTTCGGCCAACCCAAAACAAGACGAAAAAGTGCCATTCGGCAGCTGCACTTTTGCAGATTGCGCGGCCACGCCAATTTGCGGCCGCGCCGACCCTTTCGAAATCCGGCAGGGCATTAAATGGCCGCTCTCGCGGCCAATTTTCGCCGGCACGCCGGCAACAAAGTGCCCTTTGATATTGGCCATTGGTTTGTCAGCCGAACTTAACCCGAAATAGCGGCCGCTTGATAGCCGCGCGCCCATAAACCGCGGCGATCACTTAGCGCGCGTTTGCACTTCGCCTATTTTTACATTTCCAGACGGGCGCAGCGATGCCTGGCCCGCAGGAAATCTGTCGATGGCCCATCGAGCCGATACGGGAGAAGTGCGAAAGCTCACCGGGAGTTCCCCGAATTGCTGCTGTTTGCTTATTAATAGTCTGCGAGCCGCTTATCGCGGTATAAATATTTTAATGGCCAGCGCTTACGACTAATCTGCTGGCAGCATGCACTCCAATTAGTTTTATTGAGATTATCATAAAAACCATCTTCTTTCTGACCACACGCAAAACCCCGGGTCTAAAAAATCGACCTTTCATACGGACGTGTAATTTCCTCATAATTTATGTCTACATTTGAACTAAAAAGGTTATCGACAGCGTAAACAACGTAATATCTAACTACATAAGCAACCAAATCTAAATTTTAAACTTAAAGATTAAACAAGTTAATAACATGAGTGGTCATTCCATTGTTGTTAGGCTATTTTTCATTTCAAAAAGTATAGCTAGTTCCCCAACACTATATACAATACATAATTAACAATTTTTCATAAGTCCACCATTGTCTGACACAGACGCGGGTGAAAAACCGGGAAGAAGCGGAATAACAACCTCACAAGAAACAAAGTTCATCTAATTCAGACAACAGTGTTCTTTGGGCACTCATGCTAAGGCGAACAGGCGAAGGGTAACAAACATGGGCTGTCAAAATCTAGCTAAGTGGCAAAGAAACTAGATATCTCCAGGAAAGATTAATCTCTTACATTACGGCAGACGACTGGTCTAGAGAAAGAAAACCTTGAGCAAAAATCACCTGTCTCTCCATGTTTGGGTCTGCACCCCCTCTCTTGGAAAACTTTAGTAGATCACAAAACTTCTCAAGTCGAATAGCCTCGGAACCGGACGGATCTAGTTGATAACAAAGATTTTTGACAAAAATGAGTGACTAAATTGGTGGCGAAAGCAATCGAATAATTATATGGTGTAGCCAATATGAAGAAACTCTATAAATAATAAAAAACGAATGGTTCCAGTACAAAAAATATATGAACATACATAAATACGCCATACCCAACAACTAAAGGCTCTAATTGAAGAAAAAAAGAAGTTTTTTTACGAAATGGTCCCAAATCAAGTCTCCTGAAAATAAAAAAAATGACATAAAAGGATGTCACAGCAAAAACAAAGATTGTAAAGAATGTTTACTTTGAAAAAATGTATTGGAAATACAAGAGCGTAAAGTGAAAAGGGCATAAGAAATCAAAACAAGGACTCGATCATAGACTTCTAATCGAAGACGTCACAATTTCAACGAGAGGATATACAAAATGGCGATCTGGAGCAATATGCACCGAAAGATAAAGTGACTCCTTTAATAGTGAAGAAATAGGTTTTAGAGATGAAAAACAGGCAAGCTCAGCGGCCAGGCAATATCCATGAAGAGTTTATTAAGATAGTTCTAGACATCTTGATAGGGATACTATACACAATATTTAATAAATGTCCGGATGAAGAAATTCTCCCCAATTAGAAGAACGCAAAAATTTCTTCTAAATCAAGAAGGGTGGTAGAAAATATTTTTAAGATATCTATAAGATCTGCAGGGGTACTAGGGTAATATCCACAATTGCAAGACTTTATGGATCGGTTCTGAAGCATGGAATGGCTTCAAAGTTGGGTGCTTCTGTGTAACTAAACAATTAATTGAAGGAAATGTTGCACAAAGAAAAATTACCCACGTTACTTTTGTAGATTTAGATCGAGTGTTGATAGTCGTCGAGAGTCAAGATTCTATCTATACGCCACGAAATACAGGGTTGTATCCAGAAGTAGTAGGACTGTTTTTTTTCCGCGTCCGCGGAGCGATGGAGGGGGGTCTGCAAGGCCGGATGTTATGGAGGGGAGCCTTGGGAACAGGTTTCGGCCTGCGGCAGTCGCCTGCGTGCGTTAGTTGAGTGTGGACCACTGTTTTAGTGACCTCCTGTTGTGACGCCTCGTCGTCAGTTGCGATGGAGCGAAATTTGGAGCAGCGGTACTCCATCAAGTTTTGCTACAAATTTGGAAAATCTGCGACCGAAACCAAGGACATGCTTATGCAGGCCTACAAGAAGCATACCATGAGCCGTTCCTCGATATTTGAGTGGCATAAGTTGTTTCGGGTAGGGAGAGAGCTCGTCGAGAACGACCAACGCGCCGGGCGTTCGTCAAGCTCGCGAACGGACGACAATGTGCTGAAAGTTAAGCAACCATCAAGGAACTGGAAGTCAAATGTTACAAAAGTTATTTCAACAAACTGTGAGATACAGAGTGCCCTATTTGCTATAAAATTTGGCATTTATTTATTCATTTTAATGTCAGTGGAGATATTTCAATAAGAATAAGCTTGATGTATTATGAAATAAAGAGGAATATGTCTATAGTGTGACGTCAAATTGTGCTTGACACGTATCTTTGCAATTTCTTTTGTCGCTTGAGTGCTCGTGCACACGTGGAAATATATAGGTATGCTCTGGAGGCGCAAATGCTTACGTTTACAGTTATAAAAATAGAAAAAATCACGTTTGAAGTCCCACTTATGCCAAATAAGTCCAGAATTTGAAGATTATTGAAGAAACAATTGTACAACCAAGCAGAAGATCATCCACAAATGTCCAAAGAAACGATACAGAATGCTTAGACATATCCTAAGAAGTTACTAGACCAACTTCCAGGGTTATCCAGAGCTAAGTTTTATGAGTGCCGTCGTATGTATTTATATGGCCCAGAAACTAAAAAACCTGAAAAGATGATCGTGGTTTTGCACTTTCTCAAGAAAATTTGGGAATTTTGGACTACATGCCGTTTTCAGAAGTTCCATCTCCGTTATAACTGCATGGCAATTTAACAACTCTGTAAACCTTTTAAACGATAAGGAACTCTCTATTTGATATTTCAAAACTAGAGCGACATCCCATATTCTACACGCCCCATTACATCGAGGAGGTTTTGGTTACCATACTCACTCAATATGAGGATATCCGCAAGGGAAAGTTTACTAGAACAAATCGCAAACCACCGACGTCTTTAAAGCAAACATCACCAAAAAATTTAGGCTGCAACAGCGGACATACTGGCAAAGACTTTTCAAAACAAACAGATTCACTTCTGTCGCAAATGGTGACCACTTCAACACGTTGCGATGTTGTTACATTTCTCACAAAATGAGGCAAGTCCACTTTAAACTGCGTTGCAATATCTTCATTGACGTTGACATAAAAAGATGCCAAATTCGGCAGCGAGTGGAACAGTCTATATTAAATATAAAAACCATAAAAAATGCAAACTAGGAAATACATTATGTAAAAGCAAGCTGTGTATTTAATGTAAAGGATGAAATACCAACAAGAATATAGAATACGTAACTTCAAGAAATTAAAACTAAAGACAAAGAAGTGAACATAAATAATGCAAATTAATCAAAAAAATTTAAATATCAACGTTAGAAGCGTAAATGACTCCTCTCCCCTCTATTTCTCCATTTTTAAATCTTTGGTTGTATATTTTCATCACTTTTCTCATATTTTCAGTATAACATTATATACTATGTTTGTTTTTCCATGTTAGAATTTCCATTTTTATTTGAACTTTTAGTTTTGTTCTCCAGAACCTTCATCTTGTAATTCGTCTTACCGTTGATCTTCCTCACTTGTATTTACATTTTTATACTATCGGATTTCTGATGATTTAACATTTATACTGTTTTTTTCAGTTCATAGTTTCCAGGAATTCAATTTTAGCATTTAGCTAGCCTTTTTTGAATTGACGCTCTGTTGTTTGAGTCTTGTACATGTGAAAATGTATCGGTATATTCTGGAGAAGCAAATGCTTATGACTGTAAAACAGAATCGCTATAGTCTTGTTTGAAGACCCACATACGCCAAGCACGTCCAGCATTTGAGGATTGTCGAAAAGACTATTGGACCACCAAGCAGCAAGTCGTCCACAAATGTCCCCCAGAATGTTTAGGAATTTCTTAAGAAGTCACTGTCGGCATATCTGCACGACCCACAAATTAAAAAACTCAGAAAAAGTGGCCGTGGTTTCGCACTTTATAGGAGCCTTTGGGAATTTTAGACTACATGTGGTTTTCAAAATTTTGACAAGGCAATGTATGAAGAACAACACCTTTCAACAGCTTTCTAATTTAAACGACAAGTATTTTCTAGCGGATATTTTCAGGATGGAGCGCATCCTGCATATCACACCACATTTTGACCACCGCGCTTACTCAATCTAACCCCGACTGATTATTCTCCATAAGGATATCTAAAAGGAAAAGTTTACTAAAACACAGACGTCTTGAAACCAAACATTAGCAAATTCAAGCTATGGCAGCGGGCACATTGTTTGGGCCAAATTCATTTACGTTTGGACACAAACGATGGCCACTTCAGCACAATGTCATTACATTTCTCATAAAATGATAAGTCTGCTTAAAATTATATTGCAATATTTCTATTGATGTTGACATCAAAAAAAAGGTCCAGCTCGGCAGCCAGTGGAACACCTTACATTAAGTAAAAACAGAAAAAAATGTACACTGGAAAATATTTTATGTACAATCAGACTGCGTATTTAATGTAAAGGATAAAATGCCAACAAAAATCTAGAATAGTATGATGTGAAATATTAAAACAAGAACAAAGTTAAAGAAGGTGTGGATATAAGAAAAGCAATATAGAAGTTAGAAATAGCAAATTACCATGGTAGCTGTTCACTTGGAATTACGTACATCCATTTCTCCATCTATTTCTTCGTTTCAATTTTTAACAACTTGTTATCTTATATTTCTTTCATTTTACTATATCTATTGCTTAAGATAATCTTTTATATTGACCTTTATTTTTAGTTTGTTTTAATGTTAGTCTATCTTATATTTACATGTCCAAAGCATCGGATTTCGATGATTTATTATATTTACTGGCTTTTTCTGTTCCTTCTAGTTCAAAAATTCAGAAATTTGCTTCTGCCTACCTTCTTTTGACCAATATACATATATGGTTAATGTTCCTTAAGGATAAATATTCATAAGCAACATATGTATGATATTCAGCTGGCCGTTTCTTCCCAATTGAAGTCATTGATAACAAGTCAAGAATAGATCGACCGTATTCGATTAATAAATATTTCTTACAATTTAAAAGAAATAAAAAAGTACATTCGGCTAAATATCCTTGGTTCTATTACCCTTGGTGACCATTTTTGAGGTTGGTTTTCAAAAGCGGCAAGGGTAGACATTAACCGAAGTGGCGTTAGACTGGTTTTTGCGGACTTGCCTAAAAAAGATAATTTTGACAAACCGAGACGACGCCTCACAATAGAAATTAGGAAAACTTGAATGAAACACAACACAAGGTATTGATGGTTTCAGTAAACGTCTCCAAAATTTCATTATAATAAAATTAACTTTTCAAACATACCATCTGGTGAAATATTTAAGAATAATTTTGTTAACCTAAACCACTTAATTTACATATTACACTTTAGACAATAACATCATAGATCTCGATACAGAAACATATCTGAAATACATCAAATAGGGCACAAGAACTTCAGTTGTAATTATTAACTATCAGTACTATATGGCCGCATCTTCTAAGATTAAAAACAAATATTAAACATAAACAAAAAGGACGAAATAATACGATAAAATAGTTTGCCAAGATAGATGTTAAATACGTTATAATATATGGATAAAATATATAAAACCTTAGTAAATAGACAAACCTTACAATTTCAATAAAAATTTAAGAATATAACCTGTTGCATCTTTTCTGCCTTTTTCTTAATTTCAAACATTGGAAACCTGTTGTATACAAAGTTTTCCCAGAAAATATCAAGCCAATTTTAATATAACGTATTGTATCTATTATACGGCTCGATATCTTCGAGATAGACCTTATACATCTATTAAGCAAATCTACCGCTCCCTGTAGAAAGTGCAATGACGATTTTGGGAATTAAACACCAATTTTTGTCTAATATTGACCTAAGTATTTTTTTAGCTAAACCACCCCAGACTAATTCAAAATAATTGATATAAAAACATTGAAGATTAACAAATTATTTTTATGCGAGGAATATTACGTAAATCATGCACAAGTTGGCAACACCGTAAAATAGTCGACGCAATTGGAGCAAAAGTGGCGCATTTGTAACTTCGATATTTCGTCGATGTACTTCAGTTTTAACAAGTGTTAGAAATAAAATCTGTAGCCATTTAGTGGGGGAGGGTGCGAGATGATCAAATAACAAACACCAAAAACAAAATTGCACTTGGTACAAACTGTGGGAATTCGCAGTACTGAGACTGAAGTTGCAATAGATCATGGTGTTCCTCGTTCTGTTGAAAGAGTCTTCCGTGACAATCATCCTAGCGATCCGGTAACTGAACCAAAAGTGATATCCTCGGCTTCCCTAAGCTTCCGAAGTATTGAGACAGGGTCATTAAGAAAAGGGAGAATTACATATTAATATGTAAAGAGACGTAGCTTAACATTACACACACACACATACACACTCACATCAAATATCAATCGTAGTTTAAAAAGATTACAACAAAAGTATAATTGCGGTAATTGAGGTTTGTAAGAAATAGAAGAGAAGTATTGAAACACAAGTGGAAGGATTTAAGAAGAAAGGCGGCCAAATTGTAAAAGCCTTTTGGAACGCCCTGTATCTACGCATTGCGTAGGTGTTGCGTGCGCCGGATGTCGTTTTTACGCCACTTGTGCAACCAAGCAATGTCCGCGAGCATTTGTTTGTGAGCGTCTCCCCAGCTGCGGCACGTCCTAATGCAAAAGTATCAACAATCCCCAGACAGCCGCATAAACAGACTGATTGGAAATGTTGTGCCAGCGTGACCGGTTTATTTTAATTTCAAACAAATAGCCCTACCTGCCGAGCGAAGTGCGTTTCGGGGGGTGACGTCGCCCTCAGGTCACTCTTTTTCTGTCACTAGTTGTTTCTGCAACGTCTGGCGGTTTCATTGACCCAATGAATCACACTGCTGCGCTCACGGACACTTGCGAATGGAAAGCGTGCATTCGAAATTCAACCAACAGATGTTTTGTTATCTTAATCCCGCTAACAAATTTTATCTAAATTATACAAGGTACAATCCCAAAATTTTCAAATATTGCATCCGTGGTATCATCGAGATATGCTCCTATTTCAACTTTACTTTCTATTCTTAATCACTACCCTTGCCTGATCAAGTTGTTACTGACAAAGTACTTTAAAGAATTTTTTGGGTGTTTGGAATTTCAACATATAACAAGAGAAGGATTCAAAATATAGGCTTTACTAAACAAGAACTATTTTAGATCTCTTAACAATTTAAAGATTTCCTTTCAGTTTGTATCTACAAGATTTAATAGAAAAGATGAGAAACCCCATTAATGATAATAATAATGGCCAAAGAAGGTCAGTAACTATTACTTGAAAAATTTATGTGTTTTGAGAACACTATGGAGGCGAATGAAAGGAAACTAGCAAACAGCGTTTTCTGATGACAAAGTTGTTGTGGGGGCTCAATCTAGAAGGCAAATTGAGAAATGAGAGTGCCAATTGTATAGAATACGCTGGAGAATAGAATGTTAAATTGTGGATAAAACGGTAAATGTAGAGGGAATCGCAAATAAGGGTAGAAGAACTGGGTGGTAAATTATTTGGCATTTGTAAAGGAGTGTTCTTTATAGGGCACGGAAGATAAGTAATGAAAAAATTAAAGATGATTTTCAAGTGGTGATAGCAAGACTGTTAAATAGCGTGAAAGTCGAAAATATAGGTACGCCAAGTACAAGTAACCTATTGGTTTGATTATGATACTGAAAATGGGCGCATAAAAAATACATTAAGATAAAGATATGCGTTGATGATGACACAATGAAGCACATCCATTAAATGCCGATTATGAAACAGCAAAGGAGGCATTCTATATTTAAAAAGGATGGTCTTCGAGTTTATTCCAAATATGAAGGAAATAACAGTGATCTATTATTTTTAATTGTAATAGGATTGTTATGAGTTTTAGACTACGATAACAATTTTTGAATTTTTTTCAATTTGATAACTCAAATATTATGGATTACGAAGAACTATGTGAAGCTTTCCAAGCGTGAATTTTACAAGAATTAGGCCGAAATGTAGTTTTTTTATGTAAAGATCTATTTAAAGTGACTTCAACAAGCAATTATTCAAATTCGACACCAAAAGGTTTTAGCTAAGTCTAGAAAAAATCTTTGTAAAATTTGAAGGATTAAGACCTCAAAAAACAAAAATAATATGCACGTAGATTTGATGTAACATCATATCTTCCACTTTTGACCAGCAGAGAAGAGCGATACTGCCATATCCCTATTAGAGCCAAAATCTTCCTCCAAGCGACTTTAAGTCATTTGGACTCCTAAACAAATCCCTTCGAGATAAGTAATCATGACAAAGTGAAACACGCTGTCCTAGGATAATCTTCAAGCATTACTTAGAGTGCATAAAATGTATAAATTCCTGGGTTATTTTTAAATTGTTGATAGTTACAGCAAATAAGATGGGGTAATTCTAAAATTTTGTCGATAGGAGGGTCCTACATTACGCTTTCCACATCGTCCGAGACACAGAAAACCCAAGGACTTAAATCAAGTGATCTAGAAGGTCACATAGCTAGTATATCTAGTCCCTCCCATCTTATAGTAGGCAATATCTAGATATATTCTAGAGTGTGGAACACTTGATCTGGAGAACCTTTTGCGAAATCGCAACAAGCAAATCTTTATCCAGGGACAGTAAACACTATTAGTCATAGACAGCCTTCCCCTTTTGACCGGTATAAAAGAATCTAAGTCTGAATTTAGTTGAAGGAGTAACAATTCAGCTAAGAGGTATTGCCATATCCTTGTTGCAGTAGTAAGACCCATTAGCAAGTCCCTTAGAGATGAACAGCGATGACAAAGTGGGGAAAGTTGTTCCAGGAAGTTAAGTTTCAAATTGGTTGAAATGTTTTTAAGTTATTTTTAAATTTCTGACAGTTACAGTAAACAAGATGGGTCAATTCTGCTACTTTGTCTATAGGATAGTTCTATACTACGTTTAGCATATCATCCGGGACACAAAGAACTTAATTGGCTTGGAAGGTCAAGTATCTAGTGTATCTAGTCATGATGGCTCCAAGTCTAAAGTATGAAGTGCCTAACCCTGGATAACCCTTCGTGAAATTGCATACAGGCGACTGTTATTTATAAATAGCTTTATACTTTTGATCGGCAGAGAAAGTTAAAAAAGTCACAATTCGGTTGAAAGGTATTGCCACATATGCTTCTATAGTTCAGATCTCTCCGCGAAACACTTCCAATTGCTAGTTGGAGTCCTAAACAAGTCAGTATGTAAGAATGTTCTAAAATGGTCTTTCTTAAGTTTTCGAGCGTTGCTTAAGTGCATAAATGCAGTAGCTCCTGTATGTGTACGTAAAGTTAAATTTCAAATTGGTTTAATTGCTCCTAGGTAATTTTTCAATTGTTGACAGTTGCAGTAAACAAAATGGAAAATTTCTGAAATTTTGCCTATAGGAGAATTCTACACTACGTTTTGCACCTCATTCGGGAAACAAAAATCTAGAGGACTTAAATCAAGTGACCCAGAAGGTCAAATATCTAGTATATCTAGCCAGTGTTGACATATAGAGTGTGGAACGCCTGACCTAGGATAACCTATTCACAAAATTGCACGTAGGCATATTTTTTAAGGACGGCGCACAGTTTATCTTCTACATAGCTTTTCCTTCTTGACAGGCAAACAAGAGTCTAAACCTGCACCGAGTTGAAGGATCTCGGTCCGAGCGACTTTCACCTGTTTGGACCCTTAAGAAAGCTTCTGCGCTGAAGCTTTCAAGCATTACTTAAAGTATGTGTAAGTATAGTTAAATTTTCAATTGCTTTGGGAGAGTTCTACACTAGTTAAGTGTCCTGGAAGGCCAAGTTATCCAATATTATATCTGGTGTAAAAATGCACAACAAAAGAGAGAACACGATGAGAATTGGTGGCAATTAATTTAGGTTTTAATATTGTCCTTGATGTTCTGCTAACATTAGTGCGTACATAAGTTTCAATATTAAGTCTTGTTTAAGGAAAGATTAAGTTACTTTTTTCGAATGATTAGAACCAAGAAGAACTACTATAAAAGTACATTTTAAATGTATACTGAATTGTTTAAATGCATTAAGGAAGTGGTGAGCCTTCTTCTTTATATACTGCTCCTTTTTTCTTTGGTAGTCTAAAGTCACTTTAAGAATTTTTAAAGATAAAAATGTTTTTTATGCAACCATACTTTAATGATTGGTATACTGAGACAACCCTTAAATGGACACCCGTAATTCTATACAAACTCCTGTGTTGTATGGTAATGACTGTGTCAATTTGTCTATCCTTTTACAGACTGGTATCCTAAAAACAAGAAGGATGCTCTGAAAAAATTGATCGATTTCCAAAGAGGGCGTATTGTCGGGCAATACGAAGGTGGTCAAAGCTAAAGGCAAATTGATCGAAAACCGAGTATTCCGCTTTTTATCATGAATCGGGTGACACTGGCAGTTTAACACGGAGAATAAATAAATTGTTAGGACTGAGACCAACACCACGATAACTGAGGTCTGCAAAACGGGTGGTGGAAAGAAAGTGAGTCGTAACACAGCTATCAGATAGGTATCTGCATCAGCTAGGCTGTCATGGCAGAGCTCCTATATGGAAAGCATTTTTGCATCGTGTAATCTTTTCAGATGGGCCCCCCTTTGCTCAATTTTTATATAGTGGACGCATATGGATCTGAAAAAAGCCTGGTCAAGAATTCCACACAAACCGCCTGCCACCAACCGTCAAGCATGGGGATTTTCTGTTATGGTATGGGATGGCATTTGGAGCACAAGACAATCAGAGCTCGTGGAATATGTGGGCGATATTAATGCTGAAAAACAAATCGCCATATTATAGACGAGTCTTCTACCAATATTTTCTGGTGGGCTGCTGAACAAACCTTCTACTCTGTTCGCGGAAGATGGAGCTCCTTGCTACACTGCTAAAATGACTCAAGCTTAGGCATAAAACGGCATTCAGAAGCTCCGTGGCCCAATCAGCCACCTGACATGTTTGCGTGCTGAGGGAGCCAACATTCCACAGGTCAAGGTAGCAGAACTCGTGATTTTATGCCCAACCGGGTTAAAACTTTGAAGACAGCACAGGGTGCGCCAACTAAGATTTAATATGCATGGTTGATGTTTGTATCACACTTATACTGTGAAGTAAAGCTCAACATTCGAAAATCAGGATGTCTATTTACTTATGGGTTGTCTCAGTAGAACAAATGTTGAAAAATTTCTTGTTATGTGTGTAAAGCATTACAGAAATACACATAATGGTAAAAGAAATCTGAAAAGATAAAAATAAAAAAGTAGAAAATAAGAGATACAGTTGTTTCTTATTATCATCCATACTTTCATTAGAATTACTTTTACATACACAAACAGCTTCAGTAATATATATTTTAGTACAAAAAAAAGAAGGAAAGCAAGAAAATTGTAAAGATAAAAATAAAATAAGAAGGAAAGCGTGACAAAAATCAGAAGAGAACAATAGAGATAATAGAAGAGAGAAAACAAATTGTACCAGTTTTAAAAAATGGCAATTTATAATTTATTTCAGATATAAAAATTATTTCAGTTAAATATTAGAAATTTGCATAAAATTGTCGAATTTGCTTGTAGATTTTCCAGATTAATTTATTTTTGATCTTTTTGGTGGAAAGAGTATTGAGATAAAATATATGAGGTGCAGAATTCAGTGTTCCCGCGTCTAGCGGACGAGCGCAGGTAGCAAAACAAAGCCGTTTATGATAAAGGCGCGATAACATTCAGAACGAATCCGTGACTTATCTGAGCCCACTATCTCTAAATATTGACAAAGTGGCAACACTTTCCTTATTGCTCCAGCAAGTGGAGAGAGCAGACCTCCCAACGAGAAATAAGCAAGAACTCACCCAGGTGTCGTAGTCCGGCAGGTTCTCGTCGTCCTTGTCGTCGTCCTCCAGTCCTGCCTCGTCCTCGTAGTCCGCAGGGTCGTCGTCGCCCTTCACGTCGAACAGCCTGTCGAACTTCGAGCGCTGGACGTTCTGGTACTGATACCGCCCGCGGTAGGCCGGCGGCGGCGAGGCGGTCGCGGGGGCCTTCGTCGTGGGCAGCATTTTCTCCAGTCTTGACCTAACACTGTCCAGGTGCGGGTACCGCGAGTGCCTCAGCCGCACTTCGTTTTCACTGTTGCTGTTCTTCACGTAGCTGTAACTGTAACTGCCGCGGGAGCGCTGCTTCAGGGCGTCCGCCTTGGACCAGAGCGGTTTGTACGTGGTGCTGCTGCTGCCGGAGCCCATCAGGAGCGAAGCGTATCTGTTGCTGTGGCGATCTTTGGTACTGAACTTGTGCCTCCATTGCGACTCTATGTAGGAAGCTTTCGAGTCTAGGGCCGCGTTTTGATATGCCAAAACGTCCGTGTTCGCCGCGGCGGCCAGGCAGAGCCAGCAGAGCAGATTTGGGAGGATGGTCCGCATCTTGCCGTCTTCTTGGTCGCGGCTTATTTATTACGCATCTTTGTTAGTTGAGGTTTTATGGAGCGTTGAACTACTGAACTAGCTCGCGCCGTAGACTCATTATGTTCTGCAAGCTGTTGGGAATATTTATTTGCTTGTTAAAATGCTTCCGAGCTTGTATACAATGGAAAAAGTATTTTATGACCAATAACAGGTACAGTAAACACAATGAAGTGATCCTTATAAATGAAACGAGTTTGGTAATTATGCAAAAGTTCAGCCAACCAGTGTTTCATGATTTAACCAGTTTAACACTCTAATTATCAAGGTCGCACATTAATTTGCGAAAAACATTCAGAAAGTAAATTCTATTTCAAAATTTCAGCTGCATGTTAACGATGTGTAAGATAATTGAAAAATATGATTAGTATTTTGGATGCAAGGAACACTAGCTCTGGTACGGTACAAAAAATCTTCAATGAAGAGTAAGAAAATTACAGTCATGAACGATGCGTGTGGCCCTACTTACAGGCTGATGATTTGGTGCGTGTTGTGAAACAGAACGAACGATTCACCATGATGGCTCTCTTCCTGCAATCTTCTTAAATTTCATGTTTACTTTTTTAAAAAGTGTGGTTTGCGCAATAGAAATTATCTTCCTACGGTGAAACGTCTGTTACAAAATTAAACCTACCCCTGCTGTACACAGCATAAAGATATTTGTGACTTTAACATATGGTTGCAATTGTTAAATTTTAAAGTTGTAAGTTATGTTGTTTTTTTGGTTAAGTTTCGTTATTTACCAATGGAGTGGGGTGACAGAGACAAGGAAAATTGCTGTAATCACGATCACGATGAGGCTTTTTTCATCCATTGTTGGACGTAGGTCTTCCCCAAAATTTTACATTTTTTTCTGTCCATATCTACGTCTTGTATGTCATCTCGCCTTCTACTTGGTTTTCCTTTTCCTCTTTTGTAACTTCGCGGTCTCCACTGTAATATACTTTTAGTCCATCTATTATCTTGTGCCAAATGGTCAGCCCATTGCCATTTTAACTGTATAATTCTTTCCATAATATCGGTAACTTTTGTTTGTTGGCGTATTCAAGTGTTTCGTTTCTTATCTGTTGGTTTTATTCCGGGCATTTGCCTTTTATGTACCCTTTGTGTTCTCCCCAACCACTGAGAGTTTTTTTTTGTGAGTCTCCAGGATTCACAGCCGGAAATAACGCATTTGTTGTAAACCTTTCTTTGCCTTTAAATAACTTAAAACTTCTTTGTCTTTTAGAATGTAGCTGAGCTTTCCAAATGTAAACCAGCCTATTCGTATTCTTCTTATTTCTTCGGACATTTTTTCTTTATCCGTTAAGAGTTGTTGCCCTAAGTATATATATATATATATATCAGCAATTTTCAATTCTAAAATTATTTTTACATTTTTGTTTGCGTTTGTCATTATCTTAGTCTTCGTCATGTTCATTTTCAGTCCAACTTCTCTCGGTTTTTAAGTTCGTTAATCATTTCCTGTAGTTCTCGGTGGTCTTTACTAAGTATAACGATGTCGTCAGTGAACCTCAAGTGGCTCAAGTTCACTCCGTCAACATTTATATCTTTATTCGACCAATCCATTTTACGAAAGACATCTTCTAGCGCGCTGGTAAATAGCTTTGGGGAGATCACATTCCCTTGTCTTACTCCATTCTATTTAGGTATGTTACCTGTAGTTGCAGTTGGGTCTCTTTTTATATACATACTCGCATTATTGTAGATGTTCTCTATTAAGTGGTCTGTCTATTTCGCAGTTGACCAACGAGTTGAGTATTGCTCAGAGTTTTACGGAGTCAAATGCCTATAAAAGCTATGTATAGATAGGTGTTATATTCTTTGCTCTTTTCTATTAAATTTTGCATTGTTTGAAGGTGGTTGCGTGTGGTGAATCCTGATCTACATCCCGCTTATTCTTTTAGCTGATTGGCACAGACTTTGGTCGTCAGTCAGGTGATTATTCTTATAAATAGCTTATAGAGTTGCGACAAAAGGCTTATTGGTCTGTAGTTACTTAAGTCTGCAATATCTCCTTTCTTATAGACAATTATAACTTCCGCTGTTTGCCATGATTTAAGGATTTCTCGGGTTTTCAGGCATTTTTAATATATTTTTACAATTTGTTGGTATCGCTTCTCTCCCGCCTCTTTCAGCATTTCAACAATAATACTGTTTGGCCCTGGAGATCTATTGTTCTTCATGTTTCTTAAGGCGTTTTAATTTCGTCTGTTATGTCCGCTATTTCTTCCGAACCTATATTTAAGATTTTCCTTTTGAGGCTGCAATTTGTCTGGGTTTATTTTTGATTCGTAGAGTTCAGTGTAAAACCTTTTGACTTCGTTTTTATGGTGTCTGTCTTTGTTGATGTTGTATTTTCTTTGTTTTTAATCTTTCTAATATATTTTTGAATTTCTTAGCTCTAAGTGATTGGAGATTAATGTACAGCTGTACCAACTGTACATTTGCTTAAGACTGATACGTCTTGTATTATATTTTTCTGGGTAAAAATTATAAAGTTTATATCATTTTTATCGTATGATCAGGGCTTCGCCATGTCCATTTGCGTTGTTTTCGTTTTTTGAAAAACGTGTTCATTATGTAAAGGTTGCTTAATTGCAAAATTTACTAACACATCTCTTCTATGATTTATGTGATCTACTCTATATGGGCCCATACTGTTTTTAGTTTCTTCCGGCTTTTTGCCTACTTTCGCATTGAAGTTTCCAATTATTAGCAAATAAATGGTTTGGTTCTGTTGGATACATCTTGTTAGGTCTTCGTAAAATTTTCTGTCTTCTTCTGATTCGCTGGTAAGTGCGTATACCTCTATAACTTTAAATTTTTCTTTTTTATTTAAATTAATTGTTATATACACAACTTGCAGTACGTATTGCATTACGTAAGTATGGAACTGAATAAAGTGTAAACCCTGGAAGACCACGATCAGTTCAGATCGTTCAAGCAATCAAAGCCGTAAGTGCTCGAATTAATCGAAATCTCCTTCATAATTAGAAGATTACGCCTCGGAAGATGCAAATTTTCAAAACTTCGATGTCTCGTATCATTAAGCAAGATCTAAGGCTAGTTGCTTACAAAAAAACATACCTGACAACTGCCGACAGAAAAAGTTGTTGTTGACTGAGTACGTGCATGATGACTACAGAAAAATTTTGTTTACCGATGAAATTTTTTTACAGTGGAGACATTTTTCAACAAGCAAAAAGACAGGGTATACGCTAGGTCGTCTAAAGAAGCATCTTAGCTAGTGCCAAGGTTCAAAAAGCCATAATCGATCAACTGTAAGGGTTTTATATTCATTTTCTAAAAAAGGAGTCTAAACTTAGGCCGCTTTGCATCAATACAATGTTTTGGAATGTGTAGTGAAACCTCTGAATCACACACTTTTTCGGAGTGAGTCTTAGATCTTTCAGCAAGACGCTGCATCCGCTCATAAAGCACTGTCAATTTAAATTTGGTTGAGCAACAATGTGCCTTATTTTCCAGTAGATGATGGGCTTTTTGATAGCTAAGATCTCGATCTATTAGATTAAAAATTATGAGCAGTTTTGGAGGGCATATTTTGCTCAAAAAGACACCTTCAATGTTGGTTGATTGTTTGAAGTGAGTCCTGACAACTGTAGTCAATGGTTTTCCAACGGATGTAGTGCTACCACAGACCAGTGCCGCGGATGTCTTAAAGCTTATGTAGAGGCTAAGGGTAGCAATTTTGGATAAATCTGTGGTATACGTGCCAATAACCATTTAATATATTCTGAAAACATTATACAGAAACAGTTAATCGTTGTACTTTTGAGTTCTAATCAGTATGTAACAGTAGCACTTACTTTTTAGATATTCCTCGAATTTGGTTTATACCTTTTATTAATATTACAGAACTTACACGACAAGCAAAACAATTGAGCCTCTAAATAGTATGCTTTAGTTCTTTCTAGAATTAGAAGATTGTAATTGTTTAAAAAATTGATTATAGATTTTTTAAATATTATCCTTACAATATATTTTTTAAATTTAGTGAAATTATTTTTATAGATCTTAAACTTTCGAAGTAAAGTGGTTTCATCATCCAACCCTTAATTTAACCTTGAGGTCTGACTTGTAAAGTGAATACAGCCCGATAATTGGTGTTACACCCCACATAGCAGTTAAAATGTCATTATTTTCTTGGTCGAGCAAGTCTTGTTTTGAAAAAAAAATATTTCAGACAGTCTATTATGGTGAGCTTAATACGGTCGAAAGGTAAACCTGAAATAAACGGTGGCGTAAAAGTTATGATTAAGATAAAGAGTGGCTTAAAATAAACCCTGGATTCATATTTTAATAAAAATAATTTTGAATTGTTTCTGTGATTGTATTTTTTGTATTTATGTAATTATGTTTAAGAAATGTCCACATGGGCTTCGGTTTAAAAGATTGGGTCAATTTCGTACATCCCGTACGATCCCGAGTCGATGTTTCCATATTTGCAGCGGCACTTTATAACTATAGCAATATTTTCAGGAAACCTTACATCATGCTGCTACTCACAAGGTTTTACATCCAATCATTTGGTGCACTATTTTGACGGAAATTCCACGGAGTTTTTGTACTGCAAAATTATTAACAAATTTGCAAAGTGTCTCGACAATACTAACTCGCTCTTTTGACGTAGTGCATTCCATATTTATTAATCGGAAGAATGAAAGACGATATTTGTCAAAGTACTAAAGTTGCAAAGTTTAAATCCGGCGTTAATTTTGGGCTATGCTTTATACATAGCAAAAATCAAAGGAAATTGTAAATAAATGTATAGAAGACAAAGTTGAAGTTCAAACCGAAAACGAATCTCGCCCAGATGATGTAATGAAAGGGATTTTATTTTCTGGGTCCATTCTCTAAAAAATGTTTTCTAATTAAATTCTTTCTAGCTTTGAATTTGAACCAGTAAAATATTGTGGGGATGTTTTTAAACCATAAATATTTTGTGGATGAATCAAATATAAATTGGAATAATTTTGTTAATTTATTCAAGCGTCCTAAAAATACAAATGTAAGAAGTTATTTTTTTTCATAATTTCCTGACTTAGGAACAAATATTTCCCGATGGATAGTTTCTTAATCCCACTATTTTAAAATGAAGATAATTATGACACCAGCTAATGGCGCACGAATGCCTAGACAGCAACATGGTCATAAAATTTCTGTTCTTCAAGTGCTCGTTTTAGTGGTCTAAAGTCTAAGCATTGCAGTCTAGTCCAGAATAAATTCTCAATATGGAACCCAGCTCAGAAGCAATTTTAAAAACTGTTAATCAGCGATTGTCCCCAAAAAGGCGGATAACGATGCAAATAATGGTTTTAGTCACGTTGGCCATAGAGCGACGTCAGTGACCTTCATTTTCAATTTCTTCTCCTCCTTCCGAAAATTGTTTATGCTACGCCTACAGATGAGTCTCTGTCTTAAAATTGTGCTTTATGTATTCTAAAAATTTCGAGCCGCTTGACACCCTCTGCCGCGAAAAGTTAATAATTGCGCAACAGTAACAAATATTGACATGCTGACTAAAGAAACGGTAGGTACCCTATAGAGGGGGTGGACCCCTTTAAATATCTCTAATGACAAACACTTCAAGGCACGGTCTTCCTCGTTTATCTCATTCGGGTAAAAAAGAAAATACAGTAACTATAAAATTAATGGAGGCAGTGTATAACAGACAGCTATATCGTAATTAATTTTACACAAAATAGAATTGGCTCATCTCAAGACAGATAAATATCTCTTTCTCTTTTCTTGGGTAGTCTAATGCTTTTACAAGAGAGATAAAAAAATATAGTGGAAATATAGGAGAGCAGTTAACGTATCCACCATTATTTACTAATGACTTGGTGAGCTATTGGAAAGTGGCAAAAGGATGGTAACGTTATAAAGATAAGCTGCCTATTAGTCATGAGTTTTGTAGATAAGACCACAATATTTTTTTATGATATATAACAATAAACCGAAAAAGTGGAAAGCGGTGGCATCGTCTAATTTGACAATTTTTTTTAAATATATTAATTCTATTCTCTACAAGATGAAAGTAGAAATCAATACATTAAAACGCGAGTTAGACTACCAAAGCCTTCAGTATCAATAGGTTCATAATTTACATTTCCACAGCAACATGTGAGGAAGTGGTATCCAAGTATATATCAGAACATTTTAGGGGCAAATACAATAAGTATAACATTGCAAAATAACAATTAAATTTTTTAGCAGTTACATTAGGTTTCAAAAATGTTAAATTTGAAACCACACCACAACTAAAGGTCCTAATCTATAGCCTGATTTTAGTAAATTTACACGTTATTCATTTTAGAACCACAGGAAAATAAAATTTAAACTCAAGTTAAGGGCAGCTATTTAACAGTTAAATTCTACAGCTCAGAACTTTAGACAACGCCTTGTATTTTATACAAAAATTCTCAGTAATTTTCATGGTAAAACACCGTAGCAAAAGCAAATATTTTTATAAATTTACTCTAAGCCATAAATCTTAGAAGCAATAAATCCCAGAAAGTGTGAAGATAAGAAATTTACATTTTGAAAGTGTTATAGTAGTACCTAGCAAACTTTCACTTCAGGTTTTCCTGGAGGTTATTTTGCGCAAAAAATACTCTTCACCTGCTCATCATTAATAGTCTCCTATTTAAGATTTTATTTGTAAATTTAGTAATTCAGATTGCAATTGGTAATTTTTATGTTAAATTTTATTTTATGTTCGTTTGATATTATTTGTGTTATAAATAGGGGAAAATGTCGCTCAACTTTGTGTATTATAAAAAGTACAAGATCTATACGTTGCTCTTTGAATTAATTCGTGGATTTGTTATTAATATTTAGATTTTTTATAGCCACCAGAAGTAATAAGTGAAAGGGCCATTTGCCATAGGCTAAATTGCTCGATCTTTAGTCACTTGTACAGTCTGTTGCATATTTTACTAATTGTTACGTGATATCAAAGCCGGTACGTGCATGAGTGTCACTCATGTGCCTGGAGCAGTACCGTTATTGGCACTGTCTAGACAGATGGGAGCCTGCGCAGGTGTTCGGCTTGGTGCAACGCACCTGTTGCACAATTCACTTTCATGGCGAAAAAAGTGGACACTTGTTTAGCATATTTATCAGAAACGTTGCATATCTAATGTTGAATGAATCCTAGTTTACTGGACAAAAAACTAATACAGTTCTTTCGATTTTTGGAGAGGACAAACGGATGTCTATCCGAAAATTTGATGATTGAAAAGTTGATGCTTCTAGGTTTAGGGCGTTCAAAAAAGATTGACGTTCCTCTTAGAAACCCCGGATGTGTTGCAGATTGAAATGGGCGTCCAGTATGTGTAAAAAGGACAAGTTCAGTCATATGCGCAGTGTTGGGAGTGAAGTTGTGGGCCAAACGAAAACAATAGAAGTAGACAATAATGGGTAGCTTTGGCGGCATGATTTTTTGAAGATAGGGCGTGAATGCTTAGAACATTCATAAGAGGTTAGCAGCCGTGGAGATCAAATAATAAAATACTGGCATCACTGGCGGATGCAACAGATCTGTTGCAAAACTTTGCATACTTTGCGTCCTATCGCTCATGACGACGTAAATATGGCAAATTTCTGATGCACAATGCGTCTCTCATCCCCTCATGCACGTTAATAATTGCTGCAAGTGTACAATGCGAATCCGCAGACGTTGAGTGTCTGGTCACAGAAGATAAATTGAATTTCTGAAACGAGACCTAAGAAGCCATGGTCAATATTGCTCATTCCAAAACAATTAGGTGTCCCTTCGTGAGAGCATTACTAATGAGGAATACTGCAAACCACTGAAGCGATTATGCTATGGGAAATGGTGGCCCTTTGGACTACTTCAACATAACAATGCGTGAGTATATATTAGTTGCTCTCTCCTGGAAGCTCTCGGGTACATCATGCTGCTTTACGGCCCATATTTGATGGATGATGCAATGAAACTGGCAGTACGCGGTAAAAAGTTCTCTTTTATTGATGAGCTTCAGTCAGTTGCCTACAAATGGTGTGTTGCATCCGAAGAATGGTTTGCCGGAGCGAGGGCAAAAGTGCATTGAGTTTAAAGGGGAAGACTCCTAATAAAATGTATACTAACTATAAAAGCTAGTAAGGAAAAAACAATTTTAGTGAACGTCGCTCGGTAAACCAGTAAATTGTTCAAAACAATTGATTTTTATCTATAAACGTTTGAGTCAATGAACTCTTTCCATCTCCAAAAGGTATTAAAATCGTTAGGAAAATAAGTTCTTCTAAAATTTAGAGGACGAAATTGTCTCTATCATTTCATTTGAAGGACCATTTTGGATTACATCGTTCATAGTAAAGTCGGAAAATGTTAAACTATATCTGAATATATCTCTCAATATTCCTCCTTCTTCCAGATTTTTACGTTTAACAAGTTTATTAATAAAGTAGAGAATACTAATCATTTACATATACCAAATGTTGGACTATCCCAAAATAAATGTTGTTTATGTGGAGACATCTTCATCAAGACACAGCTAAACATCTAGTTGTTTCAGAGAAAGAGACGTACGAGGTTAGTATGAGTTAAATTGAAAGACCTTTGTTCCTACACAAATGAAATGAATGTAGTGTAAAAAAATTGACAAAATGAATAGCAATTTTTTCACACCTTTAACATATTTGTTCAAGCTTCGTGGTAATTTCCATAACCTCATTGTAAGCTGTGTTCTTAAATATTTAAATTTTGTTTATTTTAATTTTAAGATAGTCTTCGGTTGGGCTGCTTTAAGATGCCTTGAGAGCTCGAAAAGAAATAGTACATTCAATTTTAGCGAATCTTATCGAGTTAAAATTTTCAAGTGCCACGAATTTAGTTATTTATGTCAACAATCAATAATACCAGACATCTTGATGTTAATATTAAATATATAATCAAAAATTCTTGTTAATGTAATAGTTTTAGATCACGAATTTCGCTGTCTAGTGACTTAGCAAAGAAATCAGAAAATTTGTAGAAATTCGAGATCAGATGAGGCAAGAGTGGTAAAAAGCAAATCCTAAGCAAAGGATAAATTTTGTACAGATTTCCCATCATTTCCCAAGCTTTGGTAAGGTATTCCACTGAGATCTACTGTTTTAATTGAAAAATTCATTATTTTATTTACCTTCTTGTAAATTTATATTTATCCAATAGAATCTTTTTTGCTAAACATTCAAATGAGAAATCTAACTTCCACCCTATTAAATCTAGAGTCCCACAAAGTAGCGTATTAGGACCACTGGTATATCTAAAACTGACAAAGCCAAAATCGCCTCTTTTGCTGGTGGCGTGACTGTTATTATCAACAACAATAATTCTTAAAGAACTTGTAAAACCATCGCAACCTGCTTTAAGATAAATGCACCATATGGCACTTTAAACGCCTGTGAAGACTTACAAAACCATCTCAACCTACTTCAAGATTTGTACATCAAATGGCATACAAAAATTAATTCAACCAAATCTTTTTAAATTACATTTACCAAAGAATCATCAGATATGTCCACCTGTAACAATGAACAATGAGCGAATGCTCCTAGCAACTGAAACAAAGTACCTTAGTCTTTATCTCAACCAAAGAAAAAATGATAAATGTACAAAATAAAAGCTCTTCTGAGCAATAGACTATTGTTGTACAAGCCATCATCAATCATTAGTATTCAGAGATTTTATTATAAAATACTAAGGATGATTACAAACTGTCCATGATACGTGAACAATCAGATATTTCATGATGATCTAAATTGTCACATGTAAATACTGGGTATGACAGAATCACAGTAAACCACCAGATTATAAACTACACAAATGACCCAATTATAAGAAGACTGCATAGAACATAGTCCCAAGGTTAGTTGTACCAAGAGCAGCAGAAACATTACTGAATAGAAGAAGCTAATAACATACAGAACATTTCATTAATACTCTGTGTGGATGTAGACTGCAAATAATCAAAATTAGCAATAAAAAATGCATATTCAATCCATTTCTCTAAGCCAGTGATATCAAAAAAGTTTAATATAATAAGAATAACAATATGTCGATATAGGTATTGTTCCTAACAGGCAACAATGAATTATTTAGTACTTTAATGCACTTGAAGAAGTTCGTTATCACTAAGAGAATGTAGTTCGCCTCTCTCCATCTTCTCTCGCAAGCCTTTAAAGTGCCACTTTGTACTCTCGAGTTATTTTATAGTAATGCGTCTCCGACTTTTCTAGCTTCTTTTACAGCCCTTTAGTGTTGCATGTTTTGAAACATATTTCGACAGATGCGAGACTTAACAGTGTGTAAAAAGGAGGTTAGAAGGAGTTTAAACGAGTTGTAGACAAGGTACTAAAATAGGAGAAGGTCACCTCAAAGATATTCCTATCTTGCTAAGGACTCGAACTTCAAAGAGTCATAACAAAGGGCGTGGAAGTTGGAGATGAGCTACGGATGATGGGAATCATTTCTTTTTGTACCAAAGCATCTCCATATTAAATTTTTTTGGTATCACACTTTTAGCTGTTTCTCCGATGCTGTTAATTTTTCTGTTTCATCTTAATAAAAATAATCTGATGCAGAGCTGGGATCGTATTCGCATCTTGTAGTCTATTGTATGCTGTACATGCGGCCTGTGATGAACCCATAGACTGAGTATGCTGCAGCCTAGGGAGCCAGGATGTAGGGGAAGCAAAATTTTTAGTCGAGTAACCGAAAAGGAGCTCAATCGGAGAAACTTTAAAGAGGTTGCAATTATTAAACTTTAAAATAGTACACTCATCGTTTACCGATGTAAAATAAATTTTTAAAAATATTTACACTAACAGAAATACCATATCACAATGAAATTATCCAGGAATGATCGGTCACCGTCCGCGCCATTTCTAGATCGTTTCTGTTTCGTTCTAGAACCGCGCGTTTGAATATAACGCGAACCAGATGGGCATTCGCGGTAGTCGAATAGGAGAAGTTACACAGAGAACAATAGTTCTGTAAATAAATTGCTATTGTTATAGTAACTATTGATCGTTACGTTAAATGTATTACAATTTCTAATTATTGTAAATAAAATTTATGGTCGCGATTTGTTACAAAAACCAAATGTAGGAGAATTCAACAAACGTTCCCAAGAGCGTTTAGAACAGCAAAATGCAGCCTGTGATCAAGAAAATGCCTGAATTGGACACTTTCTTCTCGCATGATGTGCAGCAATCAACTTTAGTAACTACAAGTCTAAATTGCAGTGCCTCAAATATACATTAGCAAGAAACATATGTTGCAATTGATTCTCTGAAGGTCAACTTATTACGAAAAGGAACAATCTGTAGAGAAATACGTAAGGATTTCGGATATCTATGAAAAAAATTATTAGATTCTCTGAGGAATGTGTGCATTTAGTAGTATTTTTAAGAATCAATAAAAAGATTTACAAAAAAGATAAGAGTACTAAATAAAAAACACAATCAGAACAAAAAATAGCCCTAAGATTATTGAAGTCATGGGACATAGTCTACTTGTTGCAATACTGCCATCGTTCAAAATTTTTTTTAAGTATGGCAGTCACTAACTCCATTAGAGAACGATCCTTTCAACTCTTAAGAGGAACAACGTTGTAACAAAGAAAAATGATAGGCTTTGCACTTTTATATATCAAGAGTGCGTTTCTATAGTGTCTTTCTTTTGATGACATAGTCCAGAGGTCCAGAGGTTTGCCAATTTTGAACCATAAAAGAAATGTTCTTATATAAAAGTTTTTGATAGAAATGAACATCAAGAAATTCAGTAGTTGTCAATCAGTTGTTTTCAGAAATAAAAATAAGAGAAAAAACGCTGCCCCTTAACGTACTTTTCCTTTGATTTTCTTACATAAACCCATTTTACAATTAAATAAATAATTTCTCTTCCTTTATTTATTCGCAGTATTTATGTTTCACAAGTAGTCGATAATTGAAGCTTTTTAAGAGCCGCGGGCATGCTGTATGTTGTAAAATGTAAATTATAGTCGAAATATGCGCACGCCGCTACAGCAACAGGCGGATTCGTTCTTGAAATTCCAATTTCCCACTTTTCGCGGAGCTCCCCAGATTTACAGCCCGCGAGCCCGCGGCTTTGTTCCATATTTGCTCTGCGAATGCCATCACTCACCGCAAACAGTCCCGCGCCGCAGAAAAATACTTTTATTGCCCAGATAAGCCGTTTCAGCGATGAATCGCGCCCGTGGCAGCTACGCCAACAAAGACGGCAGACTGGCCGGCACACGAGTAGACTCCCGCACAATGCCCCCTCGCGAATTTAAATATTTATGCTTTATGGACATTCCAGCCTCATCCGCATGCAAATATTTGCAGAGCGATGTTCCCGCTCCTGCCGTGCAGCATATATCCGGCGAAGAGCACTAATTCACCTCGCCACCACTCACCCGCCGGATTAACTCTAAGGGATTTCATGACGGAGCGACATCCTCGACCAAGAGGTCCGCAAAACCAAGACCAAAGCTGCTGAATCTTCGCTTGTGGACGACAGCAAGACGATGATGCGGAGCTGACGGGCAAAAGTTCTCAGTCGAGTGACGGACGCGGAAGAGTGCATCGGTTCTCTATGCTGAAGATTATGTGCAATTTCTCGCCTAATGATCCCGAAGACAATTCCGTGATTAATTATACATGCACGTGAACCCAGACCTCTATAATTTCGCTCGCGAGGAAGTGCTGCGGGCATTTAAAAACAGGCCGCTGTTATCACTCGACCCGGGGCACGGGACAGCTACGATGAGCGTCATGAATTATTTTAGCGCAGCCATTAATGCAGTTGGAACATTCCCGGTTTCATTGAAAGATAAAACGGACGAGAAGCCGACAATAACAGCGTCTTTGGGTATTACTTCATAACTAAAAGTAGCACACAGAGACGATCTATTGAGTTGGTTTAAAAGTAATGTCAAATTTCTGTGCAGTGGGTGATCGGTTAACGAACACAAGGCGATGTTCGCTACCAGAATGGTTCGTTAACCGATCAATGATTTATCATAGATTTTTATGGGAATGTAATTAATTCGCTTTGAAGATCTAAAAAATAAATAAAAAACTATAGAACTTCTGACTACGTTTATTTACATCATCATCAATCAACCCTTTGAGTCATGTTGGACATAGATCTCCCCCATTTCGACCATTCCTCTCTACTTTGGGCTGCCTGAATCCAATTACTTGCCATTCTTTTGATATTATCCGTCCATCGTGTGAGTGATCTTCCTCTGCTCCTTCTGTGGATCCTCACCTAAATACATGGCCACACGTTCAGTCCAGTTCCACTTGATCTGTGTGATTATATCAGTCATGCTTGTTCTTCGACGCAAGTCTTTATTCCTAATATGATCTCTTAAGGACACGCCAAGCATCGATCTTTCCATTTTTCGCTGTGTTGTTTTATACTTTTTAATCGTTGCGTTGGTTAAAGTTAGTTTCGGCGCCATGTGTCATAACCGGCAGCAGGCACTAATTGTAAACTTGTCTTTTTAGGCATATCGGCAGACCACCTTTGAGGACCTAGTTTTTTATAAGCAGACCAAGCGTGGGTAACTCTTCTCTGGAGATTTGTATTTCGTGCCCAAGACTACTTCATTGCACACCTCTTGAAGTTCTTTTAACATTGACGAAATATAGTGTAGATTGTCTGACATTAAATCGAAGGTTTGTTAGGTTGCCTGTCTATGTTTAGGCTTTTTCCTTCCCAATTTGGCTTTTTAAAAGCACATTCCAGTACTGCCGTAAACTACTTGGGAGACATCGTGTTCCCTTGTCTAACTCCCCTTCCAATTGGCATGCGCTTGGTGTTCTCGTGTCATTTTTGCATTTTTGTAGATATTGTATATTAACCTTGTATACCGATAGTCGACATAGCATTCTTATAGCGCTTCCATAACTGGCTCGATCTAAACTGTGTTCAAGGCCTTTTGGAAGTCCACAAAGACTGGAACTAGTGGCCTGTCGTACTCGATGGATTTTTCAATTGTTGTTTTGTTGCTTTGAAAATTATCGTTGTTCCCAAATCCGGTACGAAAACCGGCCTGCTACAGTGTAATTATTTATATGTAATAACAATAATACCTTCATGCACAGTGGTGCATTTTCATGTCTTATTCACCCCCCCCCCTGTTTGTTGAATTAAAGAATAATGTATCCAATCTCGATTGCTTTTCTCTTTTTTTCAGAACCTTTCAGAAGTGAATAATAGTATAGTTGTTATAGAGATCCCTAGACCAATAGGCTAATAGTCAATATGACCTCAACCTGGTTTGGATGCCATTCTAAAACCATTGTTCTGATATCCTCCCACTTCTGCAAAATATTTTTATCCCTTATATTGGTCCCCGGAATTTTCCAGATTAGTTACTACCCGAGGTACTTGGATACCCTAACTGGATATTCGTCCCTCCGTATGTTCCTTTCTTATACGTAACACAAAAGAATACCGACAGGGCGATAGTTTTGTAGGTCAGTACTTCTCACAACATCTGATTTCGTTTTATTACCTGTGTTTATACAGTTATATTGGCGTCGACTAGAATAAGCAGCAAATTTGTCACTGCTTGCTTGTGCCGAGTTGTAACTGTGTGCTTATTAGCTATTGAAGTTTAAATTAGTGTACTTAAGATTATTTTAATGCAAGAAAAACTTGCTAAAAATGAAGGAATCGTCACCAAGAGAATATGCAATATAATTTACATACTAATATTTTTATGTTTATTGATATCGAAGATTAAAATTTATTATAGTCAAATTTTTTTTCTCTATAGATTGAGCACTTGAGAAGGAAAATTACATACAACAATTCCTGGGTATCAAATCAGAAGTAGACGTTTTTCTGATAATGATGATAGTTGGATGCCAGAAAAATTAATCAAAATGAATACTCGGATAACAAAGATGATGACGAAGAAGCAGCCGAAGATGTCAACAATTTCGAATCACATGGAAGTGAACAAGAAGGAGAAGAAAGCGACGATAATATTAAACAATCAACAGCTCCTCAAGATCATTTGCGGGCTGGTGATGGAACAATATGGCATAAAACTCTACCTTAACATCATGAAGCTGGCTCGCATAATATAGTTAGACAAAAAAATGGTCTGTAGTATCTGTAATTCGTTGAAGTGTTTTTTTTTACACTAAAAATTGTTGATATTATACTAACTATTGTAATAAAAGCCCAAGAAAGTACATCATAAATACAATAAACACTTTGTTGGAAATATTTGATTCCATCTGACTAGTTGACTCAATTGATAATTGGGTTGAATAGATTCTGTAATATTATAAGATGTCTTCATTTGGCTTCGCTAATACGAGAGAACAGCGTATAAGGGTGATAAAACTGCACTATAAGTCAGATATGGTTGATGTTAAACTCAAAACTTTCCTCTATGTATAAATCCACAACAAATCTCAAGATCGATGAATAATATTCGCATTTTGAAGAAGGATGCCCAGCTAAGCCCGTTAAATACGGTATAAAAGTATGGCCGATATGTGATGCAGAAAATTATTTTCTCACTGGTCAAATATGCACCGGAAAATCGGCGTCTGGAGGAGAAGTCAATCAAGGAGAAAGAATTGGCTGTTCCAGTAAAATAAACTGGACGTAATACCGCATAATTTTTTCACAACTCTTCTTTGGTCGCACATCTATTATCCTGGAATTTAACTTTCGTTGGCACATTGAAACGAAATAAAGAACGAAACCAAATCTCGAGCAGTACATTCATCGTCGTTTGGATTCCATGATAACAACAACATGCTCGCCCGTTCCAAAAAGAATAAAACAGTTAATTTTGTCATCTATGTATCATGATGATGTGACGACCAAAAGCAAACCGGATATCGTTCGCTTTTATAATAAAACCAAATCTGGCGTTGACATAATTGATAAATTACTCAATATACTGCAAGGAGACGGACGAATAGGTGCCCAGTTGTTTTTTTAACATCGTCAACATTTCCGGTCTTGCTGCATATGTGCTTTATTTTGAAAATAACAATATGACCCAGCGCCAAGTCTTTTTAAGACAATTAGGTGACAAACGGTGTCTTCCTATTATCAAAAGTCGATCGCCAAATCAAGAAGTAATTAGAAACTACCTACATAATTAGCAATCGAAAATATCCTGGGAAATACAGCAAATAATAGCCGTGGAAAAAAAGGGTAAAACACTACAGGAGTTGAAGATAGTAGCAGCATCTAGGAAGGAGTGGAAGGAACGGGTAAACGAAGGGAAAAACAACTAACAACACCTAAATCCAACACCTAAAGGGTAAAAGGAGAGGGAGAAAGAAGAACCATCCTGGATAGATTTATTGCTATCATTTCTAGTTCCACACCAACTGCTTTTAATTCTAAACAATCCGCACATCATGTAATAATTTCAGGGACATCATCTTTGTCTTCCTGAATGCAGGATGGACACAGCTTGCGCCATGTAAAATTGAACTGTCGGTGAGTGATTTCTGACTATGCCTTTCTAATGAGCCAAATAGCTTCAAGAATATAAATTTTTTAAATTTTTCAAATTTCTTGGTACCCGAAATAATCTCTTAATCACTTGGCTAAACCAGCAAAGTGGCATTTGGAGGCAGAAACTGAATTGTCAGCCAGAGAAAATTATGTTCAAGATCTTTTTGCGTCCTGGTGCATTATCTAATAGCAACAATGGCAATTCAATGGTCTGAAAGTAATCAGATACTTGGGGCAAATATTAAACAGTCATTCGATTTCCACATCAATGGCAGCCTTTATTTAATTATGGATTTTTTAACGCTCTAGAGTTCTTAGAACGATAGACAAAAAGCTGCTTGGGCTTCATATCACCACTAGTGTTAGCTCCTAAAAGTAACATCAATCGGTCTTTCATGGTTTTATGTCCAGAAATATTTTCCTCGTCTTTCGTGACGTAGGTACAGTGCGACACGGGCTTCCAAAATAAACCAGTTTAATGACAATTAAAAATTTGTTGTAAACAATATTCTTCAAATTTGAGACATAACTTCTCCACTTCTTTGTCTGCATCAACAGACTCGCCGTGAATTATTACATGTTCAATGCCAGATCTCCTTTTAAACTTTTAAACCTCGGCTTCTACCTTCTTAAGTCACGAATGCGGAGTTAAACAGTTCTACAAAAATTTCTCTAGGTTTCTCTTGAATGACAGTCATTCTAGTTACATCTTTTCATTTCTCTTTCTTTTAGCCAAACTAAAAGTAATCTCTCTATTTTTTATAGATGGCACGTTGTCATTGAAGTTGTTTGAGTCTTCTTGATTATATTTCCTTAGCTAAGATTGTGCCTACTGTAGACCTGTTCAAGCCATACCACCTGGCATCATACATCTTCTGCTCACTCTCTACTTTGGCTATTATATTTTGCTTGGTTGCTATGGTGAGCATAGTCCTTGATACTCCACTCCTTTTAGGCCCCATAATATTAGCTTTTTATATATGAAATTCAGAAAAATTCAAAGAATAAAAGTATCTAAAAAGTTATATACAAAACCGCCAAAGTATTTTTCATAGATGGCATTAAAATACAATTTTACAAATGTACTGTAAGTTGTTCGTTATCCGAACATGTGTTTGTTGTCCGAAGATAAAAATCTTTTGCAAAAGTGTTGGTTGTCCGAAATATTTGTTAACAGATTGTCCAGTGTGTGCGATTTTACGATCCAATGATTCATCTTAGAAGCTAACACTTTAGCGAATGTTATAAAAATATTCTATAATTTAGTTGCAATGTCAGTTAAAAAAAAACGAGTCTTCATTTAGGACATTTTAGTCCTTGCACTCTTGTACCACTATTTCTATTGTAAAAACTATGGATTTATAATTTTGCAAAGAAGATAAATCGTGAATTGACAACTTTTGGACCAACCCACTTGTAATTCCGCCATAATCCTTCGAAAGAGTACACTTAAAAACATGATTGAGTCATAACGGTATCCCGACTTAATTAAAGCGTTTCACGACGCCCAATAAAATCCAATCTACGCAATAAACTGCACGGTTATTAGGAAATGAAGGCAATAACCGCGGCTTTTAATTGTTTCTAGAATAGCGGCGCAATTTATGCGCCCATTCACTTAAATGCGTAGATTAAAGCCGAACAGATCACTTTTCCCATGATTTTGTACTTCTTTTAACGACCTCAACAAACAAGCAGCAAAACTTTACCAGGCTGGACTGGAGCGGATATTCCTCCAAATTGCGGCTCGGCAGAGGCAACCGCGCAGTCACACCCCCGTAATCCATTATTTCCCGGTGAAATTCGATACGCTTTTAATTCTTATCAGGTTTGCTCTTTCTGTTTCAGTGGCCACATTATGTAAAGTGGTCGTATATCATATTTTACGGTGGTGGTTAATAATAGGCGACCTATTCTTGTTTAGAAAATTAATTTACGGCGCAACATAACGGGAAGTAGCAATCTCAGCTGATAAAAGTAGCAACAAAAATTTGCAATCTGCCACAATTGAGGAGTAAACATGTTTCTAGTTAACATTTTATCGGGGTTTCAAACGAAATGTCAATTCTGGATCAAAAGTTTGACTGCTGTCTCATAGCTGGGCAAGTATTTGACATTTTCTTTGAATGTTGGTTATTTGTCTATTCTTTCTTATAGAAATGCTCTATACAAAGATTATTAATGTATTTTTCTGTTTAAACTCAAAAAAGGATTGATATGTCGATAGCGGCAAGAAAAATTAACTAAGCATTGGACGAGCATAACTAAGACTAACAAATAGTGCAACATTGATTAGTATATATTTCAGGAAAGGAATTTTCGAAAAGTCTATTGACGATCAACTTGTAGCAGTGATAATAAATAAATTATTAACAGAAGTTGAATAAAATTCATAAACTACTGTGCAGTGCCTCGCGAAGAATTTAAACGTAACCAAAGCGACCACAAGTTGCCATCTTCATAATATAGGAAAGGTTAAAAAATTCTATAGATGGGCATAAATTGACACCTGGAACAAGATGAAGACTAAAGATTGTATGTCCTTTTTGCTATTCAAACATAAGGAATCTTTTTTAATCTGAATTGTAACTTGCGACAAATAATTGATTCTGTACGATAATCCTAACAGTACATATAATCGTAAACGTAGCGGTAAATATATCGAAAACAAGTAGGAGACAAAGAAAAAGGGGCTGCTGACAAATTATGAAGCAAATAGTTCCAAAAATTCCAAGTCAATTCTTCATCTGAGAGACGAGTATGATGAGTTTGCAGTGGTACTGTAACCCTGAGCTTGTGATGGTTCAACAATTTTAAATTCAAAACTAAATAAGCAAACCTTTAAAAATGCTACTACCTAGTAGTAGCCCAGTCTATTGACATTTTAAATCAGTGATGACAAAATAATATACAGAGTCAAACAAGCAACAATTTCATGTTGGAAGATTCCAACGGTATACAGGATTTCTGCGACAAACGAATGTTACAAAACTTTCTTCTTAATATATAAAGCAACCATCTCGGCTGCAATATTTTCTTCCAGTCACGAGTCAAAAGAAAAACATTATTTTCTGCCAAGCCAAGAACACTTTTTGAAAATACAACAATCATGCAAGTGATCGATAAAATAGCCCGCAATTTTTAGCAATACCAAGTACGCCTTTCAAAAACTCCACGCCGAGTAGTCAAAACTGTCAAAAAATTAAAAACCGAACCAGCAAAAGAAGGAGAATACTGGCAAATAATTAGAAAATGGAAACGTAAATAATAACAAGACAAATATACTAAACCCTCTCCTTTGGTATGGAATTGCAAATTTCCCAGAATTAAAAATAATGCTAAACTATGTCGCTGAAGACGAACAATGCACAATAAAACGTATGGTAAGTGACAGCATAAAATAAATATAGCAAAATCTAGAGATGTGTAAAAATTATTCAAATACACGAAAGAATATGATATGACATTACACTTACCAGTATAAAAGGAGAATTCTTACAAAATTGTAGTTAAATATTTATTTTGTTCTATAAACAGGTAAAAAATTAGAAAAATTATTATTGTAAAGGAAAGTAACCAAATACTCTCTGAATTTGTTTTTGTTGGTCTTGAGTCATGTCAAAGTAACAAAAACGCTTATAAAGTAGTCAGATTGTAAAACAATAATATCCAGATAGTCCCACCCAGACAAAAAAAAGATTCAGTGCAGTGTACTGTACTATACATCAATTATATGGAGATACAAGATCCTACCATAAGAGGCAATATCTTTGTTAAGTGTACAAGTCAGAACACGGCCAAAAACATACTACAATGTTGTGATTATTATTTAAGAAAAAACCAGAAAACAGTTAGCATTATTAGTCGAGCCAGTATACCAGAAACCAGTGCAATATATTAAAGTCAGGAACGACCATCTTCAGTTTGGCAACAAAATAGGATATATTTTCAAATAATCAAAATTACGAAACCACAACAAGCAAGAAGCAAGTATGATATTAAATTTCTAAAATAGCTTAGTCAGTTAATTTAACAGATCAGTATGTTGTTGAATATGTTGACAATGTTAATAAGCAAACTAAGTAACAGATAAGTTCCTCAGAATAGCACAATGGAATGCTAACGACCTTTTCCACTAAAAGAACTAAACTCAATTATTCCTTAAACATAATTGAATGGACATTCTTCTAGTCAGTGAAACCCACTTTACTGAAAAATCTTAGTTCAAGATATCTGTTCTACCAATCATCCAGATGGGACTGCGCATAAGGATATACATAGTCAATATAATCAAACCATTACACGAAATTAAAAATAAATCTACAGACCATCCCCATCCGAGTAGTATACTATTGTATGAAACAATCTGAAAAAGATAATAGACCCATGATTCCTAACAGGAGGCTGTTACAATGGTAAACACTCAGTTTGAAGATCGAGCTTAACTGCTGCCGAAGGCAGGGAGCTATTAAAACTCAATCGATTCAAAACCAAACTGGATCTAGTCCAAAAACAAGCTTACTGAAGAAATTACGAGTAACTGTGGTTCTCCAAAGTCTATATGACATTGAGGAAGTAACAAATAAATTTATCAACCTTCAATAAGCCATACTTTTTGAACTTAAAAAACTCGCTGCTGTAAATAGAAAGCTCGAGTAAATGACAAAAATCATGCTCCATACGAAATAAATGAGTAATAAACCTAAATCAAAATTAAAATCGCCAAGAAAAAAGTTTTTTACAATTAATGTGTCTAATCTAAATCTATCTGATGATTTCATCTGGCATCCAATAAAAGCTACACGCATCCCCACATCAAAGTTTTGATCTCTATGTATTGAAACGGCAGTTCAGACAAAATGGGGTAAAAATGAGGAGAAAACAAAGACGTTTGTAAAATATATTTGCGATTTTTGGAATTCCTCAAATTAATGATATAAAAAACCCACCAACCAACCCATTTACACTTAAAAAATAGCAGAATAAATAAAACGTCTAAATCAAGAACGAGTCTCATAACTCCAAAGGCGCTAAAAGAATCACCAATGAAAAATAGAGTAACTTACTTATTTAATGCAATTATTTGGTGTGAGTACCGGTCTAAAACGTGTAAATTAGGGGAAATTCGCTTTATTGTAAAAACTGTAAAATATTCAATTAGTGTCTAACCTTACGGACCTAGAAGTTTACTCTTCGCTGTACCAAGATTACTAGAAAAACCAGTACTTCAAAGAATTGATTCTAACTTACATCTCACAGTTGAATACTTAATTTTAATTATAATTAACTATACGCTATATCCAGTGTACGTTAGTATTTCTTAACATGAGTCAAGCTTTCGAGACAGGATTTGACATACAGGAGTATTACTCAAAGTTAAGAAAGATTTGTCAAGATTCTACCAAGTATTTGAATTGTATTTAAGTAACCAGTAATTCAGAAAGCCAGTGAAGAAAGAAGTTTCAGATCTGCTACCTATTAATTTTGGAGTCATTGTTTTAGCTGATAGTTACATCAGATCTCTCCACGTCTTATTTTCTTACGACACTATTGTATGTACTAGCCACACATCTGTCGAACAACCACATTATACCCTTTAAGGGTACCTATATGTTTTAGAGAAGTGTCTCACAAGCTAGAATATTAAAATAAATGAGACAAAACCCAGTCAAATTAAATTTAATTTACGAATCCAGCTAAATAGCACACAAATTTCTTGGGCATCACTCAACTACGTAGGAATGTATTTTAACAGCAAACTGAAGTTCAAAGAACACATACGTAAGAAAAGAAAGTAAAAGTGGAAGAAAGTTTCTTTTAACAGTTGTAAATACAGTTTTATTATATAAATCAATAAAATTAATTTAAATCTATGGAATAGAATAACAGGGGTGGGGTAGCAAGTCCAACATTGTCATTATACAAAGATATTGATTTAAATTTCTACGAGCAGCGGTTGATATCCTCTAATAAGTCACCAACGAAATAACTCACGATGACATCCATTTATACAAGAAATTACCCACGAAAAAAGTGTTATCCGTAATAAAAAATTAGAAACCCACCCAAATACGAGTAACTTAAAAGATGGTGGCCGACTGACCTGCAATAACAGTCGAAACCAGCAGATCTCATTATTGAGGAGGTCTTATAATGTCAGTTAATCTACATAATATATATCATGTTAGTTTATTGGTTTATAGAAAACTGCTATAGCAGCTTTAAATATTACCACTGACAAACAACTACTTCCATGATGCTAGAAATAAACCCAATACAAATTCAGTTGCTATCGGATGCAAAAAGTACATATGTCTTAAGTAGGTTTTATCATTTGAGAAAATATGGAAGCAGACGAATATCAGTTTCGTTCAGCTAGCTGCTCGTTTCTTAAGCTCATCAAACCATTTATTGGATGTGGGAAAATGTTAACATCAACATCAACAGAACTTCTACAGAAAAAAGGCAGGATAAAATAGAGCACTTTTCAGCGAAATAGCATCTTGATAAAACCATTAAGTTTTGCAATAAAAACACTAATGACTGATCAAATGGCAAGAAAATAAAGTGTAAATTATGAGCTCCAGAGATGACCTATCTACATACCAGAAATCTTCAATTCATAATCAGTATAATATATTTTCTTTCTAGTTGCTACGAAACCACCAAAGTTAAAATGTATCCTTTTTTCACATATTATTGTAGTCAGGTAATCAGTAAATAATAGTTTAATAAAACTGTTGAATATCAAAAAGAGTTCTATTGGATAAAAAATAATTATAAATATTTCAATGGAATATAGTAACGAAAAGTAGGTAAAGCAAAGCAAAAATCTTGGAGGAATTTGGCAAACAAATGGAAAACAGTACAAAGACGAATTAAAATACGTTCTATCGAGTAATAAAAACCAGAGTACGTATTACAACAAATAAAATCAAAAAAGGAGAAAATGCTGACAGACGAGAACCAAATATTAGCTAAATGGAAGAAATACTTTGAAGAATTACTGAAGACAGGGAATGAGATAGAAGAAAGAGAAGAGGAAAGAATAGTAGAGACTGCAAGTAACGAAAATGGAATCAAAAGAGAGGAAATCTCGAAAGCTGCAGGAATAAAGGAAGTAGCACCTGAAATGATAAAGGATGTAAGAAAAAAAAAAAAAATAACTAAGAAAATTAATAAACCAACTTTAGAAGAAGAAGATAATTCCGGATAAATGGAAAACAGGTGTAATATTACCAATACACAAAAAGGGGATAAGTAAAGACTATAGAAACTACAGAGAGATCACATTACTGTGTACAATGCTCAAGATTTATGAAAGAATCCTTAAAAACAGATTGAAAAGGAAAGTATAGAAGAGAGGCTAGAGGATATAGAAAGTGGATATCGCCCAAAACGCAATATACAAGACCATTTTTTCATGGTGCAACAAGTTATAAAAAAAACTAATAAAGGACAAAGATATATACATGGGTTTCATAGATATGAAGAAGGCTTTCGATACAATAAGCAGAAAGAAAATATAGAATAGCCTAGAAAAGAAAAAAGTAGATGAACAGCTAATGCAAGTTATTAAAAGTTTATATGATAGGCCTGAAAACAGAGTAAGAACAAGAAATAGATTTCGGAAAGTTTCTACACAACTGAAGGAGTGAGACAAGGCAGTGTGTTAATTCCATTATTATTTATATGTGCAATGGATAATGCTGCTAGAAAAAATCAACAAAACATAGAGCAGTTAGTAGTAGGCTACAGAAACCTATAACCTATCCATTTAGGAGCAGCCAATACTGAAAGGAAACTAAGAAAAACCTTAGCGGCTAGAAGAGGCTAAACCTTAACTTGAACATAGATAAAACCAAATGCACGGTCATAAGCAATGAAGAAAGAAAATAAGAGTAGCAATACAAAGAAAATATGGAACACGTTAACAAATACAAATATTTAAGATGGACAATTAACAGCAGGAAAATATAGACAATGCTCTATAAAAAAAAATCCTCGGACATACACAAATACCTAAAAAAACAAAAACAGCGGTCTATAAGACAATCTACCTACCAATATTCTTACAAGGAGAGAAAAATTGGGTATAAACAGAGAAACAAGAGCGAAGATTGCAGGCAATAGAAATGAAGGCATAAGAAAAGAATTACCAGTAAAAGAGATAAAGTACTGAAAAAAAAACTAAAATAGTTCGGGCAGTTAGTAAGGATTAAAGAAGTAAAAAAATCCGGGAAGTAAAGTCAATAAAAAAAAGAGAGAGAGAGGCCGAAGCAGAAATGGAACTGCAGACACTGAGAAGATAATGGAAAAGAAAGAAATGATTGGGACACAGCGAAGGAAATGGCAAGAGACAGGAAGCAATAAAGAAGTTTTCAGCCTCAAGACCCTAAGGTATTAAGAGGACAGGACTATGTATTTATGTATGTAAAGATTTAATTAAAAGAGATAAAAACCCTTTGAAATTTTAATGAGACTGTCTACATAGTTTTGGGAATTGCATTTATCCAACACACATCTACAACGGGTGAGAAGTTTTCAAAAACTATAAAAGAAAAGGTGCGACTAATACGTCAGTCATTTCACATGCCGCCACCACAATGAACGAAACAAATATTGAATGTTTTGAATAAGAGTAAGAACTATTGCTGATGTTTTTTAATAAATGTTGGAACCGAATTCAAAATTGCACCATCCCATCAATTAATTTCTTAAGTTCATATTCACTTTGTTCGTCATTTTGCTTTCAAACGCAAGTTGAATTCAATTGAATGGCATCCTAGTCTCCGTCCAAAAAATCCAAAGTCAGTGCATCTGCTAGAAAAGTTCTTGCAACCATATTCTGAGACTCATCAGGCTGATTTTCTATGATTTTCTTGAAGACTGCGGAACTTGGCAACGTCAGTTTGCTGAAAAAGAAAGTCAAAACAGCTTTCACTCAAAAGGTGGAATTTTTCGGTCCGTAGTATCCGTTAGCTCCACAGCTAGCTCACTTCTACAAGGCCGCAGCAACAATCTAAAGTTTACAAAATCTTCAATAAGTTTTAACACACCAGTCCAAATTTGTGATTTTTCTGTTTAGTCCTTTGAAAGAACACGCAAGGAGTAAAAAATTTCAATACCATAATGCTGTAATCAAAAATGCACATTTGTGGGTATGACAAGAACCAAAAACGTTCTATAAAACGAAGGAAACTAGTGAACAGTTTTTTAATAAATAAAAATTCTGGTCAAGAGTTGAACATCCCTCGTATATTACAATATCCTGGATTTGGGCGGAATAAACACTCGAGTGATATATAAGGAAACAATGGGTGAAAACAGAGAAAACGTTTTTATTTCAATTGCTTACAAGAAAAAGGAACTAGCACGGCGACATCAACGGCCGTAAGTGAAGTAATTTTCCCTATAAAAGGAAAAAACACCAAATAAGATAATGCTTGAGGAATTAAATTTATTCTTAGTGTAATAAATCATAGTGAATCTATAAAAAATGCGATATATTCTACTTATAGCACTATAATTATAGTTACCATTTTTTTATTTATAAAGGCTGGCTTTTTGTTATTAATAATAATATCTTGCAATTTCCTTAATAATGATTTGCATCCAAATATGAAGGTGTCATCCGAGACCCTGATATCGAGAGATAGGTCTCACGTAGCACGCCGAGGCTGCGAAAATTAATGGAATTATACTACGGAATTCTCTCACGTCCACCATATTCGCTTGACCTTTCACCGACGGTTTTCAATCTTTTCCGGGGTCCGGGTATGTACAACTAGCACTACGTTAATCAAGAGAGTGCCATTTCGACCCTCGAAGACTTCCACATCAGTAACAATTCTGATTTTTTCAAAAAAGGAGCTTTCGGGTGAAAATAAGAACTTATTTTTACTCTACAAAGTCTGGCAAGTGAAATTACCTACTATTTTAGGTTTCTAAATAGAAAATCAGTAATTTATAATTAAAAAAATTATAATTTCCGCAGTTAGTTTAAGTATTATTAGATCGTATTGCCTATCTTTCGGTATTGTGTTTGTGTTCCACGCTTTATTACATATTTTCCAAAACCACGTTTTCTTCTCTATTCTCATACATTTTATCGTTTGGGGGTCTGTATTATCTTCTATATTTGTCGTTACCCACTTTAATTTATGCAATTGCTTCTTCTACTTCCCCCTTTCTTAGTTTCAGGTCGTCGAGGAAATTATAGAGCGAGCAATATACTGGTCCCCAACATGTTAAAAAATTAAGAAGAAAAGAACGGGGGAAATATTTATTTTACGGAAAGAGCAATAGAGAAAGGGGATGGAGCTGTATTTAGCCAACAATATGTGAACGTTTAGAACGATGAGAAGTATTTAGTAAATTAATAACTATAATTAAAAATGTATACAAAAATATGAGGAAAAATATAAATAAACGAACTAAGATCTGAAGATTTGAAGTAAAGAAAGGTATAAACAAGTCGGCAGTTAAAGTCATTTATTATTTATAATATAAACGGATAGGCTAACCAAAAATACAAAAGAAAAAACAACTAAAAATAGTAACAGGATATCGAACCTTAACACCTATAAAAATAAAAAGATTCTCCAATAAAAATACTGAAACATTGGAAACGCAAATAAATATAAGCAAAGAAAAACTAATGATAGTGAAAGTGAATGAAGGAAATAATATAAGGAATGTAAAAATAACTTGCGAAGATGTACTCTGAAGTGATGATAGTAAAATTTTAAATAGAATAAGAAACTCTAGAAACATATTTTGCGATAAATAAAATAATATCGGGAAAGAGGTAAATGGAATTGAATATTAAAAAACAGATGTATAGTGCCATAGCCCTACCTACTCCAAAAGACATATGAAAGTAATATAAATGAAATACTCGAGAAAAATCCGCAGTAAAACAAAATGGGACCAGACAAACGAGAAAATTAGAAATGGAATAGAACAAGAATCCGTAACAGAGAAGATAGAACAAATCAATTAAAATCTAGCACATCTAATTAGAATGAAGAAAAACAAACTTAAAAGAGTAATGGAAAGAAAGGATAGCAGAAATAGAAAAAAAGAGGAAAAACAATAGGACAAATGAGAAAACCAGCTACGAACAGACTAGAAGAAATGGATCCATAGATGCGTGGCAAATGAAGAAATTAAATAACATGTGTCCGACTTTCTACTAGGGCGTAAGGAACAGAGCAGTAGAACAAAAATAATTTCAATCCCAGATTTTGTAGATAAAACAAAAAAATTGTATTTTGTATTTTTCCAAAATTGAATTTTTCGCTACCCAATTGTTTACTACCGACATACTTTTGCCCTATGAAATCCACATGTGATACTACCTACTAATTTCTAAAATAGAAATTGAATAATTAAAAAAAATGTTTTGTAGAATTTGTAGATAAAAGATTCGGAAAAAATTTTAAAATTACTTGTCTGCGAATAAAATAAAAAATCTTAATTGTTTTTTAAAATTAATAAATTAATAATATAGAATTGCTTTATTATTATTTAAAATTAAAATATTGGTATGTAATATTTAAAAAATGAGGATAGCTGCTATCTCAAGCAGTTCATTCAATAATAAAAAAAAAGACTTAAGATACTGCAAATTACTGCAACTGCATTATCAATATAAAGGGCGTTCCGTAAAGAGTGCGAATTTGACTCAGACGGCATTTTCTGTTTTGAAGTTTTGAAGGCCTGTTCTTATCTATTACCATCGGTTGCTTTTCCAGCATATCAGTTGGTTTTGGTTCGTTTTCATCATAGAAGCGTTTACAACGGAGTAACGTGTTTTTATGGTTAAAGCATTTTACCAAAGCAGTGAAAGTCGCACACAGACAGTGCGAAAACACCGTGTGATTCTCGGGGGAAATAAAGCACCCGAAGAATTTACAGTTCGAAGACTTGTTCAGTGCGAACGGTGAAATCGCTTGCACGGAATCGGTCTCGTCGGACAGAGTAACAAATTGCGGTTATGAATCAGACGTTCGCAGCAGTTAGGCATTCCAACTTCGTCACATCGAATTTTGCATAATGATTTCTAGACACACGCGTATAAAATCAACCTGACCCAACAACTTAGGTCTGCTGCACATGGGCAACGGAGGCGATTTGCTGAATGAGCTGTGAAGACTGGCAGCGGACAGAAATTTCGCAAAAAAGTATTTTCAGTGACCAAGCCCACTTTCACTGGAGTGGGTTCGTCAAGAAACAGCACTGCTGGGTTTGGGGAAATGAAAATCATCGAATAATCCAGGAGCGTGAAATGCATCCGCTTGTGGTGTGATTTTTGGGCAGGTGGAGTAAGAGGGACGTTTTTCTTTGAAGACTACAGTTAACGCCAAAGAAGAACGTGATATCCAATGGGTTGTAGCCTACAAGAAGATATGGACATTGACGATCTTTGGTTTCAGCAGGATGGAGCGACCTGCCACACTACGCGCGGGGCGGTTGCTACCCCATGAAAAATGCCCGTAACGAGTGATTTATCTGACCAGGAATGGGTGGCAAGGTCCTGCGACCTTACAGCCTGTGATTTCTTCTTATGGGGGTTTTTGAAATAACAAGTGCAGGCTAACAAACCACGCACAATTCTGGAATGTAAGGTGGAAATCATACGCGTGATTAAAAGTATCGGGCCAGACATGTGCGAGACAGTTATCAGTAATTTTGAAGAACGCATAAATGCATGCAGTATCTTAAGTGTAACCATTTTATGAAAATTTGACTGATTTATTAAATTTTCAAATTCAACGCCCTTTATTATTAAAATAAAAATAATACTCAAGAATCTGCTACAGCAAATATAATTCGACGACTACTCTCTTCATTTCCATTTCTAAAGGCAAAACTTTCAGAATTACATTAATGAACTACCGAGATGACCGGCTATTTGACATTTGATATAACTATAACTCACATTTGTAATTTTTACTACATCAGGGGTCATTAAATTTATTTTTATTTAATTAACTTACCCCTAAAAGCAATTGGAATATCTTTGAAGTTGCTACGGGATTGTAGTCCTGTTACTAATTTGTACTTGAATTTCAGCCACTGCTGAAGAAATTAATTAGCTATTTACCTAAACCTTGTAGTGAGAAATTAAATTTCGTTGCTTTTTTCAAAAATCCCCATTTGCGTTCTATAGCATTGTTGGATAGAGTATATAATTTAAAGCTGAAATTTTTGATCCTCCAACTAATTTTGATAAATTACCCTCTGCGTTTAAAATCGACTGCCATATATGGCCTTACGATTGCCGGCAGCAATTTGCTAATAGATCCGTTACTGAAAGTAGGCTATCAGCGTGACATAAGCCGGCCTGTTGTAAAGGACCTCGATAGAATCGGCGCTACTTATCAGCAGGCTGAAAGCGCGCCTGCCGCAGTTGACTGAACTTTTGCAAAACTAGCCAAAATCAAGCTGTGCGGTACCTACGTTCGCAATCGCAGTCCGATTGTGTGCAGGCCAGTAAACCACCGGTTCGCTAATTAATCGCTGTCCACACAAGCGGCGCGCACAAACAAACGAGCGCTGCGGCGTTCGCGCGAGCTTTGGCTGAAACACCGCCGCAGTTTCGGCGCTGACTGCGGATGACAACAGGTGAACTGTCACTCCGGCGTGCAGCGTGCGCGAGAGCTTTCGAAAGCACAGCCGACGTCCTACTCGCTTCGCGGCGCGAGCCAAACTGATCGCGCGCCTCGGATTTGGTTTGCTGCATTTTATCCGGAGATCAGATCATCTCGTTTTCAGCCTTTCGGCGGCGTGTGCCACCTCGAATCCGCCGGCGTGCCTCGGCGATTGCGTCACGCGGTGGCGCGGTTCATTCACAAAATTAATTTTCGAAAATTAAGGGGCAAATCGCTACAAAATGGCCCGCTTCTTGTTTGGCACGCAGCGCCAGCAATTATTAGAGCGCTGAAAAAATTTAAGATTAATTTCCGACTTTATGGCAGTCTATTCGCCCACAACTTGACGCCTCGCTCTATTTTTTATTGATATTTATTGCTATTCTTTGGAAAATATCCAACCTGTACGTGGTATGAGAGTAAATTGAATGTTAATTTTATTTTAAGTTTCAAAAGATAAACAATCATTGTTATTGATATTTTTAGGATCTTCGTAACTTGTCCTGGTTGCTGACAGAAAATGAAAATTTTTACCGGCCTTCTCTCAATTTTTTGCATGTTTGGGATATCAATTTTTTTATTTAATAAGCCGAGTGGTTAACAAGCAAATGTCGTTTTAAATAATTTGTTGGCATGAGGGGGGAAACCGCTCAATGGGGGCTCCGCCATAATACTAATTAGTGTAGTACAAAATTTTACATCTATTTAATCGTCTAGTGATATTTGTATCGTCTAATAGGTTGAGAATTCTGTTCACATAGTTGTGTAGGGGAGAGCAGGGTAATGCCAAACACTTAAGGTAATTCATTAACAAATTTACTATAGGTAGATACGTTGTTTCAGTACTTAGTAAAAGACCACAAAACATTTGATTTTGTAGTTCAAGTTTTATTAGAATTTTTTTTTGTAAGAGCTTACACTGTTCGGAATTGTCCTGGGGGTTGAGGCATTACCAAACGCCCTCAGGGACGATTCCCAACGGGGTCGGCTAAATAAGGAATGTAGGATAAATTACGTAGCTCTTTATAAAGTAAATTTTTTTAATTGCTTAAAAGACATAATAAATTGTTCCTGTGAAAATACGTGAACATAGAACTAGTAATTATAATTATCTCTAATCGATATGAATATTCTAAAAATGAAAGTTACTTTTGTACCTATGTTCTTAGAAAATTCCAAAAAAAATTACAAATAACATTTTCTGTAGTCTCTACCACTGCATCCAACCAAAACACAAACGACACCTGAACCAGAGTTTTCTGTTCCCACCGAATTTACCACACGTAAAGACAAAAGTCGTTTGAGTTAGACCCCCCTTGAAGTGCCAGGGGGTTTCATGAAGGTCGTCTAACTCGTCATCACATAATGGTTCATCAGTATTATCTTTACCTTCCGGTGATGATTCAAAAGATATGTTTCTTCTGCACTTCTTCTTTTGAAGTCGTACTAGGGGTCTTTTTTCTTTTATTCCGAGATTTTTTGTGGCTTTTGTTCTTCTTTTGTAAGTTTCTTTAATAATTTTTTTTTCTTAATCTTTATCTGTAGTTTTTTATTTTGAGCTTATATATCGTTTTCTTCAGAACATCTTGAACGTTTTTTTTTATTTGGTGTCCGGGGCAAAACCACTGAATGGTGCCGTCTTGAACTAGGTTTTATCACTTTTAAGGAAGGTGTAGAGAAATTTGTTTAGATGGCGTTATTTTAGAAGCAAATGGTGTAAAAATTTCCACATTCAATGGAATTGATCCATCAACTTCAGCTTTTTCCTCTTTAAACGAAATACCACATGTTGAAGTCCTCCTTTTTCTTTTCTCCTTCTTGGATACCATCTTCTATGATTGGGAACAGGAAATTCTCTTGCTCTGTTATTGTTTGAAAGAAAATCTTTATTTGTAAACTTTTCTGGGCCAAGGGGACAAATACCAGCAGTTTAAAATTTGCTCACTCCCTTTTCTATATTTGCTAGTCTGCTGCAAGCTTTCTTGAAGATAGCAGCGGTATGATAAGAGATGATCTTCTGGTAAGGATTTGATTTCATAAAGTAATCATATTCTTTGTTGAAAGAGCTTTCAAAGATCCATAAAAGGTAATATCAAAAGGTTGAAGTTGACGGGAGAAGATTGTGATGGGCGAGTAATAACATTGCTCTCTTTGTAAATATTTATGAGTTTTGTGATTATCCATTACTAAAAGGATGTATCTTTGTTTAATTGGCTTCGCAGGGTCAATAAAGGGTTTTAACCATATAAATAACTTTTTATCCATTAAAGCTACAGTGATAGATAGAGTTAGGTGCTCCTCCTTTGGATAAAGCATCTCAATTTTTTTCTTAGAAATATGTTTTCTCTCGCTCTCAATTCGTTGCCGCTTCTACTTGTTTAACGCTTTTTGGGTTCAAGAAGTTTCCAGGCTTTTGGACGGTTAATATTCCCGTTTCATCATAGTTGCAAATTTCAGACGCGTCAAAGTTATTTTCTCCATTACAGAAGAGATGTTAAAAAGATCTCTTTGCTGCAGGCAGTGATCCTGCTCACACTATTTAGCTCTGGTTTTCTCATACTAATCTTCAAGTCTGTTTTAAGGAATTCATAAAGCCAATTTTGCCCTTTTATTCTGAAAGACTTGTTGAAGTCACTCGTGATGTTTTTCCTGCTTACTTGAAAATTAGGCGCCGCAGTTTGACCAATGAAATCTCATAAAAAAACTTAGCTAATAATGTTCTGCTGTTTATCTTTCTTGATCTTCTGTAATATAATTCCCAATAATAGTTCCCAATAGTAGGTTTCCTCAATTTACCACTTTTTAATCCATCACTAAGAGTGACCACCGGTATTTGGGAAGCTCTTGATGCTTCTTTTAATTTTTGATGTTGTTTCTCACGTCATTCATTGCGGCGATCTTGGACTGTTTATCTCACTTGGCTTTTTCGGTAGTTCCTTTACGATTTCTTACCATCTATAAGTCTAATAAAAGAAATGTTGCTCATAGGGCCTTTAGTATGCTGGGACACTTTAAAGGAACATTCAGGAATGATCCACTAATTATTTTAGCACGTTTTGGTCATTTTTGACTTCCTATAGTATAAACATCGACTTCCTTCCGAGTGCTAACATAATTAATGGATGACGCTTGAAAAGCTGTTTTATAAGAAACTCTTGGCGGTATTATTGAAAGAATTTAATTTTAAAAAACTTTAAAAAGATATGTTACGACAGATTTTCATTAAAATAACTCAAAACCCGCGATTCCTCGTATATTTATTATTCCTCGGTTATTTTGCAATTTGCGTGCAGTATTTTCTTATAGAACAACTTTCTAAATGTTCCTTAGTATAAAGTGGTATTAAGAAGTACTAGATCCAAAGGCTTTCACGACCGGTGTTATGGTGCATTGTCTGGTTGGTTCTCGAGTTGTTAGTATTGGTCAGAGTTCGGAAACTAGACGTTTTGTCTACAATTGCAGCGGACATCTTCAGAAAAAATCTAAAAATTAAAAATTTAGTATTAAAAAGGCATAATATAAGTAATCCATATTTTAGCAATAATACTCAGCGGAGTGTTCGGAATTTTCTTAAACGACACCTATGAGCAGTTTCTTAATCTAATCTCAACCAAACTATAAATAGCTACAGAAACGTAGAAACTAATGATGCCGGGTTCACTACTCTAAACTAATTTTCACACTATTTACAATAACACAGCTAGAAAGGTGCTCGCCCGCTCATTGAGTTTACGGCGGACGCCATCAGGCAGCATTAATTCTAAATTTAAACAATGACCGAGAACAACGGTATTTGGAATTCCCCGGTGTTCGACATTACCCCACTTTTTCCCTACCTATTGATTTCGTCCTTGATCCATGGGATCTTGTGGTCGTTGCAGAAAGTCCAGTTTTAGACAAACTATTCCGTATTTGCTATAGTGCGGAGAGTTTTGTTTTGAAATCTTTGTTGGATTGCAAAGGATTCTCGCAGCTTCACAGTTAAAACCCGTAGGCCCGCACTGTAATTGTAGCTCCTTATTGTTTAATGATAATTTAGATCTTTGTCCCATTGGGGATAAGAATTTTCTTCATTTTGAGGTCCAGTTCCTTCTTCTTCTTGGTAATGTGAGCGTTCCACGCGAGTCACCTATGCAAGTCCATCCCAAGATATCTTTCTTCGTCCTTAATTGGGATTTAGTTATCATTGAGGGAAACCGGAGGAAGGATGTGTTTTGTATTGAAATTTATGGCTGTAAATTTATTAGCATTTATTTTTATGCGTCATTTGAGTTGCGGTAGCTTTACAACACAGCCGATGCACGAAATGGGATGATGCGAGACACTAGTAAGGCGGCATTGTCTCCATATGTGGCAGTAACTACTTATTCGCGATGAGCTGTAAGGATTGAGTATAATGTCGGTCCCACGACGCTAACCTGGGAGACGCCACTTTTAATTAGATGAAGACTAGACCGGCTTTATTTATATTTGACCTTTATAATCTTTCACTTAAGTAGGATCTAATAAGCAGTTAGTACTGGTAAGGCAGTGATTTTTTAATTTTATAGAATACACGAGGATGCCACTATGTTAAATGATTGACTAACATCTAGAAACGCCGCATCACAGCATTTGTTTCCTTTCTATTACGTCTAATACTCTATGTACCTGCTCTGTAATAGAATGTTTAGTTGTTTTTGTTGATAAACCTGGCAATCTTTATAGTTAGCTGGGTGGGTTCCTTGGCACGTGGCTGGGGTGTTTTTTGTTTTCTTGAAAATAGCGATGTTGTGTTCTTTTCCACATTTAAAACATAGGAACGGTTCTGTGCAATAACCTTTACTATGATTATAAGCTTGAAATATTGTGCACTGTATAATTGTCTTTTTTCTTGGTGGTTTTATTATTTGTTGGTGGTTTAGGTATTTTATTTCGTATACTATTTTATTATTGGATATTCTGCATCTCATGTTAATGATGCAACTGTTTATGCACGATGCATTCTTTGTAATTGTCTAGATGATTTACATTAAAGGCCGCAGCATGTACTTTTTCACGCATTATGGGCTTTTATTACAAAAGTCTTTTATATGACCCTATTGTTGGCATCATATACATTGTGGTATATCTCGTATTGTGTGAGGTGCTTCAACCCGTAAATCTAATTAGTCATTAGCTTAATGAAGCTAAGAAAAGCGCAGAGAGCTATGGAAAGGTTAACGGTAGGGGTATCATTGAGAGATCGAACGATAAATGAGTTGCTAGAGTCAGCAATAGAAGAAGAGAACGTCGCAACTCTAACAAAGGAGGGGTTAAAGGAATTATAAGAAGTCTAAACACCACAAAGCACCAGGGAAAACCAAATTGCAGCTGAAATATTCAAATTTGCGGACAAAGACATGAAAAGAAGCATACATAAGCTAATTCAGAAAATGTGGACGAAACAAGAAATGCCTGAAGACTGGAGTACAGCAGTTACATGTGCATTACATAAAAAAGCGACAAAACAGTGCGTAAGAACTATAAACATTATTAAGTATTGGGCATAAAATACTGAGTACGATAATAGCCAGGAGACTAATAATGGCAAGGGCAGTAGGAGGCTACCAGTGTGGATTTAGCGGAGGCAGATGTACGTTAGAATATATTTTCACGATGCTGCAAATAATGAAAAATCTATGAAAGGGATATTAACCTATTTTATTTATTTATAGATTTAAGCCAGGTATGTACGATTTCAAGTATCAGCAAAATTAGTAAAATTGTATTTAAATAAATTCAAAAAACATAAAACTTCAAAAAGTTACGTTAGACATATTTGAAGTTTCGGAAAACTGCGATAGGGTGATCCGCTATCTTCTTGTTTGTTTAATTTGATGCTAGAATAGATATTAAGACAAACAACAAGAAGTAAAAGGACTATATTGAATACAACCACAGAAATCTTAGTTAACTTAGTTATAATATCAAAAAGTAAGTCAGAATTATAAGCGACGTTTGTATTGTTAGAAAAACTGCAAGTGGCGTTTAGAGTAAATCAAAATAAATCTAAGTTTATAATAACATCTAGAAGAAAAGGGAGAACAGGATTTGACAATACAAAAATATTTTTTGAAAGATTGGGGCTTTTAAATATTTATGGGTAATAGTGACTGAAAAGAACATAATACGCGATGATACTGAGGCGAGATTAAATGCTGAAAATAGATGTTATTATGCATTGGGAAATTTATTTTAATCAAAACACATCTCAATAAATTCAAAACTTTTAGTATATAAAACAGTTGTGAAACTGTTAATAACATGTGGAGCAGAAGCATAAACCCTTAATACAGAAGAAAGTGCATTTAAATTATGAGAAACGAAAACCCCCCAAGAAGGGTTATAATATTTTAAGCAAATCATGCTCTACGACAAGTATATTCTGCTACAAAATATAATTGAAGGAAAAATAGAGAGATGCAGATGAGTAATATAAGAAATTGGCTATGATTGAACTGGAGAGCTCATTCATACAGCATAGATTGAAGTATGCCACGATGATCGTTAACATTAGATATTAGAAAGATATAGTAGAGAAAACAAGAAAGAGAGGAAGGAAAAGAAAAGAGAGATAGATATATATTAGTGTAGTCTGTCCGTTCTAGAGTTTTTCTGTGATTTTATGAATTTCAGTGTGAATGGCAACTTCGTAAAAATTAATCTGGAACCGAACGTTCCAATTGGGTAGTTACACTGAAAAACAGAAAAAATACTGCACCTATGTTGCAAATAGGACATTAGAACGATCCTGCACGAGTTGCTTTCTTACGGAGCAGAAAAAATGACAGCCTTTTTTGAAGAATTTTATGCATGGTGATCGTTAACCTCTGTTAAAGGGGAGCGGTAAGAAGAGAAAATAAGAATATGAGGATGAGTGAGGGGGAAAGGGGGTGAGAGAGAGGAAGAGAGAGTCAAAGATAACTGACATGTAGGATTTTATAGCATTATAATGGGTTTTCCATTAGAGATTTTTTTTGACAGCTCAGTTAGAACGTCAGATTGTGCGTTATTTCTGTTGGGTTATTGACATTTGAAAACAAGAAGACTTGCTATTTGATAAAACGTTATCGTATAGTACGGTACAACGTGTATAATTCGTTCAAATTTATTATGAAAATGGACTTATAGTGAAAAATGTCGACATAAAACATCAAACACGCATGCGTTTAGTTCATTCTCAACAAAATATTGCCGTGGTTCTTAACAAGGCCTGAACTTGAAACATTCATCCCAAATTCAGTATTTCACTTTTTTCTCGAGATTTCTAATTGTAAAAAAGTGTGGTTTTCGAATGTCAGTGCAAGTATTTGAATAACTATAGTTCATATAATAAAAAAATCATTGGAATTATGTGTAAAGTAAAATGTGCAAAGTTACACATCAAATAAATTTAGCTAAGATTGTGCGTACAAAGGCGCTGCAAACCAAAACATCCTCCAACCCTGAAATATCTCTCAATAAAATGGAGATTTTGGGGTCATTTGAGCTGCAGTGTTTGTTTAAGCTAAGTTCATAAAACTTCTGTTCAGAAGTAATTTTAGAAGCTTTACAGTCGTTTGTAAGGCCAGATTTGTTTACGTATCATTTTACGGCCCTTTCTTTGACATCTAGACATTCAACAAATCCTACAAAATTGTGTCCAGAGAATTAACTGAGCTTTAGAAGATTTAATTACAAAGTTTTGTATTATTTTTCATAACGTAGAGAGAGAAAGGAATATAATGTTAAAATTCCTAAAAAAGCTCTAATTACTAATATCTGTTTAATGAATATTGAGAAAGAAAATGTTACATTTATATGCACTTTTCCAAATTTTAACTGATATCAAAGATTCTATATTATACTGCATACTTATTTAATGTTTTATTATTACGACAGTTCTCTTTATATACTTAAAAAGACGTTTTACATATAGTATTTCCAGATCCTCTTGTAGAGTTTGAAAGAAAATAAATCCTGGCGCATCTAGCATCAAGCGAAGTTTCTGTATTGGTATCTTTGCAAGATTTCACTATTTGAAGAGCTGGAGCATCCTTATAATTTATTTTTGTAGGTATATATGGACCTTAGGATACTTTTGTACACAAGCAACTTATTGTTTAAAGACAAGTATGATTTTTCCCTCAATAACCTATAAATTTTCTTAATTTAAATAACAAATTCTTTTTTTGTGATATGAGTTTCGAATACATTTGACTGAATCGCTGGAATATTATTTAGTATAACGATTAGGTACTGTCGCGTCCTTACTATGTAGGTGATATGGGCAAATTTGTTTTCGTTCACGCTAATTTTTCCATTTTTGCATCCATCGAGAAACGGTGACTAAGTTTGTAATGTTAGCATGGCTACTTCAGGAAAGCTGTTACGTGCAAGGTTACTGTATAGCCCGCGAAGGTGCTCGTTACAATTTCATTATTACTTGACACATCTGCAATATATAAAATGGCCCTAAGGCACTACCTTGCAGTTGCAATAATAATCGACAAAACAATACAAAAAGCTTTTTAGAATGGAAAGGTATCTCAAAGAAATTAATATGAACAAGATTCAAGGAAAGGTGGAGAAAGTCCAGCATAATAAAGAAAACAAAATTTATAGGCGTCAAAAACTAATTTTACGAATAACTACAAGCTAACTGGGAGAAGATACAAAAGAACCACCGAAGAGATATAAACATCCTAATATGACTTCTGAACGCGAAGCTTAGAAATGATAGGAAACGAAAAGTTAAGGGGAGACATGAAATAGGAAAATATGTTTATAAGTTTTTCAAACATAAGAGAATCCACAAGGAAACATGGATCTCATCCGGTGGAAAACATAAGAACCAGATAGGCCATATAATAACTGAAGAGAAATAGAAAAATACACTACGAGACGTAAAAGCGATGAGAGGTACCGACATAGCCTCCAATCACTACCTTGATCAAATAAGAATAAGTTTAAATAAAAAAAACACGCATTTTTAAGACCCAAATAATGTTTCGATAAATTAAACAACACCGAAAAGATGAGTAAGTATAAGGAAAACTGGGAGAAAACGTAAGAGACACTGAACAATTTAAATAACTAACACTAAAAAATATAAAGCAAATCTATAAAGATGCAATAAAAGACGGCTAAAGAAACTATTGGATACGAAAATAAAAAACAAAAACCCTAGATAAAAAAGGCACTTTGATACCGCTGAAGAAAGACAAAAATCAAAATCAAGATACTAACCACAGAAAACAAAGAAACAAGAAACCAACTAAAAAAGAGGCGAAGAAAAAGCACGACAAGACAACGTTTATATATGTATAACGTAGCGTAATAAGCAGAAAAACCTGCCTACAATAAAGATATGAAAACTTTCCACAATATAACAAAAAAAAAAACAGAAGAAAATACAAAACAGTATCAAAACGAAAAAGGGGAAATAGACATATACATACGTCTGATAGAGAAATAATAAAAATATGGGAGAGATATCTCGCAGAAATCTATAAACGAAAGAAAATTGACAAGGAAGTACACAATATTATAAAAATAAAACAACTAAGTATAAGTGAGAACTATTTACAAAAAGCGAAATAAAACAAACGCTTAGAGAAATAAAAAATGGGAATGCTGTAGGCATATTCGAAATTTCTATTGAAGTATTACAAATAAATGAAGAGAGTACAATTGCTCTAATGCACATCTTGATAAATAAAAAAAGATTTTACCTTGTCCAAAAATAGACTTCTACCGACGGCAAGTAAAATTATGACCTAAATAATATTGAACAGGACGAAATCCGCCACAAATACTAAACTGAGAAAGAACAAAAGAAGGTTTAGAGAAAGGCGATCATGTACAGACTATATCTGCATCCAAAAAATAATTTTATAACAAATAACAGAAAAAAAGGTGACGTTTTATAGATTTCGAGAAAGCCCTTGATTAAAATTCAAGAGAGAAAATGTAAAAATATTGCAACATTATGGGCTACCTGACAAATACATACGAATGATCAAACTCCTAAAGGACAATATCTCCGCAAGAATCAAACACTTCAGGAAATTATCGATGAAATCAACATACAGACAGGAGTACGATAAGTCTATTTAATTTTCAACCCTCTTTCTTATCTTCGTAGATTGGGCCCCGAGAAGTATGGAAAATAAAAAACTTGGAATCAATTGGGTTTTTTAAGTAAATAAGAAGATCTCGAGTTGGCAGACGGTATCTGCTTGAAGACCTCAATAGAAAGCTAACACAAGAAAAATTAAACAACCTAAAAGGTAAGCCTAAAAATAAATGGAAAAAGACAAAACTCCTTTCAAACACGAACAAAGTAAACGTAAAGATAATATTTGGAGAACGCAATATAGGAAGAGTGGGCAGTTTCTGTTATTTGGGCAGTATTCTGGACATTAGCGGAGAAACACAAAAAGACATATCTAGAAGAATCGCTCTAGTATAAATAACTTCCAATATGTAAAAAAACATTAGGAGTAAAACATAATTACGCCTATTCAATACCAACGTTAATAGTGTGCTCTTATACATTATAGAGACATGAGTTATTAGTAAATACGCCAAATTAATACAAACTTTAGTAAAAAAAAATGCCTAAGATGCATAACTCAAATATTTTGGCCAGAAAAAATATCAATCTGTCGGCTATGGAAAATCTATAATAAAGAGAAAATTAAAACAATCAAAAACAGAATAAATTGGACCCACATTGAGGAAGCCAAAAAATAACACCACTAAACAAACACTAGACTTCCATGCACATGGAAAACGAAAACCAGGCAGACCGAAAAATACATGGGAAGAAAGTTATAAAAAATCGAGAGCTACAAAATTTAACATTTAATCAAATGGAGAAAAGTAATAAAACATATAACAACAGCAACAGACCTAACGCATTATACGCAGGACATCTACCGTTCCTTCTGAAACACCCGCAAGGCGCCCTTTACTCTCTTGGAGTAATAGAATTGATGAGGATGATGAAAACACTACCTTGCAAAACTTGTGCCTATCAGATGTCAAGGTAAACTTCCGTTACTAGTTTTGGAAAGTTCGGTTAGGCAAAATTTAAACAGGAAGTAGTATTGGATACGAGAGAACTGCTTTAATTTCGAGTGAAAGAACTTCATACCAAACCCCACCGGAGCCCCGTTAAACATCTAAAAATACCCCAGAACAGTACTTTTTGTTTTCGAAAGCTTTATTTATGAAATTGTTGAATAGTTTGTGGACATGATTTAATTTTCTCAGTAATTTAAAAATTAACGGAAGAAGATTAATAGGTCTGTATTAGTTGACCTCATTACGAGGTTTGCCTGGTTTTAAGGTTTTGCCGATTCGACCAAATTAAATTGACTAATATATTATTCTTAAAATATAGTTAAAAATTATTGTTAGTGATGTCACTGCTTTTTTTTGGTTATTAAGTCAAATATAACGTTTTATGGTTGTTTAGACGTTTAATTTGATTTTTTATTTCAGTGGGCGAGAAAGACCAAATTGGTAGCGATAGTTGTAGAAGGGTATTGAGGTGTGCATCAATGTCATTATCCATGTCTTGCACGTGAGGGTTATAGACTTCAGCAAGGTGCTGTTGGTACAAATGGGCGAAGTCTTGGCCCCTTTTTCGCAAATATAACACTGGCCACACCACTGTAAGAGACGAAACCACTAGAGACGTTGGATTTGTTTCCCAACAGATTTATTTCTCTACTGTAATGTGTCTTACTTGTAGGCAGAATTTTTTTCCTTGATTTTTGAATTTTTTTGTAAATATCTCTCCTTATAACACAATTTTAGAAATTTTTAATTCTTGAGACAATCACTTGATGACAAGAGCATTTCGTTTAATTTGGGCATTTATGGTTTTGATTACCCCAGAAGTTCGAGCTGAGCGTGGTTTCCCAGATCTTTAATGATTTGCGAAATCTAAAATTGTATGGTAACAGTAATTTTAATATTTAAGGGGGTTCAATTCTTACTTAACTAGTGAGATCCTTGAGAAATTTTGAATGACTCTCCAGGGTGGTACGATGTTTGATAGCATCTGTCACGTATAAAATGTGTAGATCAGAGAGTTTTAGATTGGAAGCGTTGGATTATATCTAAATTTGAATTTCTAGGACATCCCTACAAGCGACGTCTATATGTCCAGATTGATCGAATTATACACTTATGTGGTATATCTCAGGATTTTATTTCCTAATGTTAAAAATGGCGTCCTTTTTACACATTTTGCTAATGCGAGTTTTCTTAGTTAAACACTATCACAATGGATAGCCAGGTAATTTACTTCATTGGACTGCAAAAAAGTATTGTTAAGAGTGCCGATTGGAAATGATATATGTCTAATAGACCTCTATTCGTCACCATTGCAGTCTTTGGAATCAAGAATCATTGTATGGTCGGCGAAAGTAAAATTGGCGAATCATATGCAAAGAATAGATATAACATTGGGCCTAACATACCGTCTTGAGGAATACTAGAATTTGAAACATTTAAAATGCAGCTTATATAAAATAGGTTATGCGGTGACATTGTTGAATCATCCAATTTTGTCAAAAAAAAACGTGATGATTGGATAGCCATTCGCTTGGGAGTGAGTCATTGTTCTTCCAACAGTTTTGAGAGGAGACTGAGGTTATTGTTAGAAAGTTTACCGAGTTTGGGAATAAGTGTGCAAGTTTGAGATAAAGTGGGTAGTATGTTAATCTCAAAATTCCATTAAACAGGATCATCAAAAATTTAATTCCCTTGTGAATTACTTGTTTTAGTGTGGTTGATGATCGTATCTTGAGCTTTGTTGTTATTTAGTAGCTTTATTTCTGCTTAACTTTCTGTAGTAGTAAATTTTCGAATATATAATAACATATGCAGGGTCACTTGACACCATTGACAGTAACAGCGTTGCCAGGTTCGTTATAAAAAATGTACGAGACAACGATTCCTACACTAAAGGTGCATTTTTGTGGATGCATTGGTTTTTCGTAAATAGCACGTAGATTTTCACTATCCCAGGTATAACAATGGTGACGATTCACAAAACCGTTTATGGAAAAATGAGCTCAATAGTTTATTTTCATACAAACTTGAATAGTATTGATGTGTTGCTGCATGGAATATGGTGCTGTAATGACTTTGTCATGTGTTTAGATTCCAACTGTACAAATGCAAACTTTCAACGTCCACAAATCCTAAAGTTTAACTTAGATTACTCTCTTTGTATAAAACAAATTGTACTATCCTAAACTATCAAATATTTTCGTTACATACGTTTAATATGGTAAACTTTTTGTGGAAGGATTGCATTCTTTAATAATAGATGAGAAGGATCTGAAGAAACGTTTCGTTTGTGATGCGTGCGCGAAATTTGTTTACATCATGTGTGCTTGAGCTTGAAATTGCAAAAGCACTTTATACTTATTTGCTGGAAAGCCCGAATTGTGAAGGGCCCACGCTGCGGACGTTGAGAGCTTTGGCTGATTTCAAGAAAGGAATCGCCGAAATAAAATTGGCCTCGACACGGCCAACAACACCATGCTTCAAGAACTTAAAAAGGATATATTTGACCTGAAATCTCATTTAGTAATTTCGCCGGCTGGCAAATGTGCTTAAAAATAGATTCTTTCGGGAGCCTGCAGTAAATTCATCTAGTGAAAGTGGCGAGCTTGGCATGAAGTATGTGAATAACATACTTAAAAAAATTTAAAATGCGGTTAGGATAAAAACATGTCATATCCTAGGACACTTGAATTAATCTTTCATAATTCAAAAGTGAATTGGAGGGAAGGCTTAACTATGTTGAAAATGATTATGCTATTTAAGAGAGATTCCAAAAATTGAAAAAAGTCACCAACCGACCTCGTTTAAATTATCATTAAGATACTTTCGAAATGTTAGAGGATTAAACATCAACTCAGATAATCTTTGCTGTGTTATAATTGTTTGACTTTTATATATTCACAGAGATCTTTTTTAAATATGAGTGCTGCATATTCTGCATTGGGACTATCAAATTTTTAGATAAAATCATTTATATGAAACGAGCTGAAAGAATGGTGATGATGGTATCTTCTTGACCATGTCTAATAAATTTCGTCCAGGAAGGCTACCGTTTACGAGCAGTTCTGAGCACGACTTTGTTAAAATAACCATATGCAATAGCCATTATTATCGATTGTGGTCTAAAATTTGTGGATAGAGGAATGACCTAGAAAATGCAGGAAAATCAAAAAAAGTACTGGTTGACTGTAACAAAAAATAAACCTTTAGAAGTAAAAAATATATGATGAGTAATAATCCTTCACTCACTACGTTAAACCAGTATATGAATAGGTGCATGTGGTTTTGGACTTAATTACCCCCAAATCCTTAAAGTTAACGCAACGACAAGGGGAAACTTTCCTGGCGTGGAAATTTGTATTCCCCGACACACGTAGGGAAGTTGACAAAAATATACTAAACGGTAAAAGTTTTAGGAAGGACTGGGAAATAAAAAGTTCAACGAATCAAGAGATGGTATTTTCACATTTATTTGAGTACGTCATTGTTCGGATAAAGGTGACAGTATTAAACCCAAAACCGTAAAACCAAAACTAGGAACTGAAGGCCAGACTGTTTTAAGATGGAGCTGCAGTCTAACGGACAATCTGAGATTTAGAAAAAGAAGATTTGGAAGGCCGAGAAGACAAAAGTGGTACGTGGATTAAATGATCAAAACAGAGGAAGTAAAGAAGTAGCAATTTAAGAGACCTAGAATCCAAAAGCAGGCTATGCCTTACAGCGAAGTTGAAAATTGTCTGGTAATTGTAATAACAGACCGGATTTAAAATTAAACTAACAAAGGCGTTGGACAATTTCCTCGGAGAGTAAGAGTCTTCCGTTGTTTGAAAATATAAGATACATGGAGGCAATTTCATGGGAACATCTATGGGAAGAAACAGATATAACTGTGTTTAAATCAATTTATATGGTTATCAAAAAAATTCAAGGACAGATGTGTTAGCAATTAGCTTGGCTTTCAAAATCTGGACTTAATAATGAAAGACTGGTAACTAAGTCGCAAATCTGAAAAGAAGGAAAAGACAAAGTTTCGTAAAAAATTAAAGAGAGCAAATTTAAAGTTTATTACGGACTTTACTTAGTCATGACAAAAAAATATATAAGTAAACATATACCATAGTAGGACAGCCTCAAATACACTATATATATGCTACCCTTATTCAATAACCTTGACTAAGTGGAAGGAAAATGCAGGGCCTGAAAGCGTTGGGCGGAGGATTGATTTACAGTAGATCCATTAATAAATAGATCTAGGGCATATATACTAGTTAAAATATTTCTCTTAACAGGGTAAAAGAGGAATTGTCGAAGAAAACAAAGAAGATTAACTCACCTCCCCCGTGATGACTAATGGAGGAACTACTGCAGCAGAATTGTAAAAATATTAAATCATAACTTATCATCGACTGTAATGTTAATACTTATCAAGTAGTCTGAAAAGCACAAACACCAATCCCAGTGGTAGACATTTATTGCAATTTATTATGGCAAACAATTTAAACATTTGAAGGTTCGGGGCAAAAAGTGCTTAATTTAACAATAGGCAATATGTGTAAGCGATGATATCAAACAGGACGAAAAAAGAGTAGACTTTATAGAAAAATGACACAAGAATTTTAGTTTCCAAATTATTAATGATAAAATGTGTTTGATGCATTTAAAGAAAAAGTTTAGCATTGTAACTTATTAATACGTATGCTTTTACAGAGGTGGCAGATAATACCAAAAAGAATGAATTTTATGCAGATTTGTAAATACGCCACCAAACAATGTAAAGGTTGTATTAGTTGATTTAAATACATAAACAAGCAGTAGGAAAATTTGCTATTCACTAAGTAATGAAGAGTAATGGGAAACAAGTACGTAATATGCCGAGGTTGTAAGTAGTGGTAAATTTGATTACAAAAAAATCATAAAGTAACATGGATGATTCACAGAGCTTGTTATTGCAAGCAAATAGACCATACTCTCATTTCTTGAAGATGGTAATAATCTGTAATGGATAAAAAAGCCTATTGGAGAGCAAATTGTAACTCTAACCGTTTACTAGTAAGAATGAGAATACAATAAAGAATAAGTTTGAATATATAAGCAAAACGAAATATTTTACAATGGAATAATAAAGATTGATTAAAATGAAACTTGGTATTGAGAATTAATATTATAGAAAGGCGTTAGTTATACATGTGATCCACAACGGCCAACAACATAATATGAGTATAGAATAGACAAATTTAAGAAATTTCTAAACAAAAGTCGCCGCAAGAAATGATTACTAACAAAGATCTAGGATACGTAAAAGATGGTTTAACAATGGTTACAAGGCACTTGTAAAGGACTAGAATAGTATGAGGTTGAATTGATTGTTCAAAAATAGTGATAATAAAAGAAAAATAAAATAAAGCAGACATGCAAATAAAGACGAAGAAATGGTTGATCAAAAATATAATGCTGTTAGGAAATTGCAACAATGGAATTTCGATTACCTCTTAAATGCTAAATCAGACAGAAAGAACATGTAAGTTGTTAGTCAATTTTAAACATAAATATTAGAAAACTACATATCCAAAAGGTAGAGGAAAAACAAAGAAAGTAAAGGATTTCAAGACATCAGGATCGGATGACATTATCAAAAATGCTAAAATATATAATTATAAAATATAAATTAATGTATTAAAACCGCACTTATTAGAAAAGTTATGTTCTCTATTGTTCTCTAATTTTTATAAAGAAAAATATTAACTTGTATTACAGCCCAGACGCTTTCTACATGTAAAATATCTGTAAAATTCATTAAATGCATTATCGTCTTAAGTTCAATCCATGCCTTAATGTTGAGCATATCTAGACACATTTGTGCTTTTAATGGAATCACCACCAACTGGTGGATCCTGGAAAGTTGAGTAACCTTGTAGAAGGTTGGGTAATCTACTCGGGGGAAAAATGACCCACTTTATTACCACTATAATCGCTAGACAACGGTATTTTGAAATAGATACCAGAAAATCTCTTGCCATGAACATACAAATTATGATTTGAACAATGGACACGCAAGAAAATATAGATTCGGGTATAATGGATACAATTGGCAACAACCGCAAATGAAAAAAAGAACAAAAGATTGGGCATGAAAGACTATATACGTTTAGGAATCGTATGTGATCTAAGAAACAAGCTACAAGAATTGCAAGAAAACGTAGTTTGCGTTAGTGAAGCAAAGAAAAAGAGGAACATTAATTTATAGTGGTGTAGCAAAAGACAATAGAGCTGCCGCGTGTGTCCCAATACTTGAAAATAAAAATGGACGGAATAAATAAAAACATATGAATTGATTGACGAAATGATAATAAGTATAAGAGGGTGAGTAGAAAGAGGATACCTAACGATAATATGTGTGTATAACTCAGAAGGAGGTAAGAGGCAAGAAAGTGAGGATTTTTACTTTAAACGACGAAATGTATTACAGAAAGTTAATCAATATAATCTCATTATAAGTGGTGGAGATTTTAATGCTAGGACAGGAGAAATAAATTTGAAAATATACGAGGTGCTTGCAAGTTCTAAGGTTTCCAAATTTTTTTCTCGGCAGAGTAAGTAGAACAATGCGGTTAATTATAAAAGAAGCGAAAAATATTCCTAATTTGCATTATAGCTAGCAGCACCATACAATGTATACATGTCGAATTACCCCCATTGCAGCGACTGTTGTTTTGCATACTTCAAATGACGACGTTTACCTTTCAAGAACAACATGTAATCATCCGTTTTTTCCTTTTGCCTGGTGAAACGCCCGTCGAAGTTCAAGCCCAATTGAGTGAGACATGCGGTGGTGACGTTATGGATATTACAAATGTGCCTTCGTTGATGCGAAAGTTTAAAGAAGGTCGAAAGTTGTGCGATGATGAACCGAAGCGAGTAGAGCAAGTTGTTATGGTGTGCGTAATAATACTTTTAAACTGGACACTTCCGTGGGATCTGCGGAGTCCATTTTGCATGATGACCTTAAAATGCGAAAAGTTTTCTTAAGATGGGCCATAAAATCATGGCGACAACGTTGTAAAAATGTGTATGTATAGACGGATATTACGTTGAAAAGTAACAGAAGTTTCAACTTTCTTGGATAAGTATTTTTTCAGAAAAAATTGAACAAAATAGAAAACTACTCAAAGACTTGGCATGCCTCAATAAAATAAGAATAATGAATGGACCTCAATAAAATAAAGAATACATTTGAATGAGAATCTTAAAGATCAAATATCTAAAATTGGCTGTTTCTTAGGTAACAGTAAAAACTTTTAATGATGTGAAAGTGTGTAGAGGAATAGATGTAAACTTTAACTGTTACCTATTTAGAGCAGATATCAAAGTACTTGCAAAATGGATATAAATAAAAAATGGAAAGTAGATCTACTACAAGAAGAATTCATCAGGAAGCTACATTAAAACCGATTTAACATAGTATAACAAACAAGTTAATATAGTAGATAATATTAATAATGAATGGAAAACTATGGAACAACAGAGAAAGCAGCAACAGAAGCTAGGGGAAGAAAACGAAAGAACTATAAATAATCATTTTTTAGTCGTAAGAACAAATACAGGATGAATAAAATGTAACATATCACAAATGGTTGCATAACAGAATTTATTTATTTATTTAATCAAGAACTCTTCTACCAATTGGTGTAGGTGTGCATAACAGAATTGAAAATATTAAAGAAGAATATAACAAACTAACAAAAATCAATATAGAAGAAAGAAGAGTGGTAATTTTTAGGCTTAAGATTATTTCTCATCGCTTGATTATTACTAATTTTCTGAATGCCACTCTAAAAAGCTTATTATTAGTAAAAAAATAAAAAAAGCCCAAATAGAGTATATATGCCATTGCCAAAACTATACTAGCATTTATTACAAAAACAGGTCAAAAGTAAAGATTTTAATCTTTTTAAGAGTAATAGGTCAATATTTATTTGACCCTCATTTGGAGAAGGTCGGAACTTCAACTATCTCTAGTCTACTATGAAGTATGAAAGTGAATCATTTATGGTCTACGGCGACGTTTCTTGTCATCAATATAAATCTTACAGAAAAGGGCAATGAAGAAATTTATGCTATAGTATCAGGACTTTCAAAAGATCATTTTAACACTATCAAATAAGGGTTATGAACTGCGCAACCGAAATCCAAATTTATTTTATATCATGGCAGCCGTTATTTGCTAATACATTGTTGTTACTGGGTTGCAAAATGTCAATTAATAAGAGAAGTATAAAATATATTATTTTTTTGTTTAGAAACCACCAAGAAAATGCTTTTATGATAGATTTGACAAGATCGTGCTTAGTCATAGTCATTAAATTTCTATTTGTAAGATTTTATTGAAAATACATTTGTTGCAAAATTTTCGTTTCTGCGTTTCAATCATATCAATAGCAAATATACTGCATTACAATATGTGTAGTAAAGCTCCAGAATTTTTTAAATAAATTTAACCTTAAAGAATCGCATTGCTTGGCTTACAATGTGTCGTATAAATCACAGATAAACCAGCGTTTACTTTATTTAAAAAGTAACCCTGGTTTTTTAATAACACGCTTTATCTGAACAACTTTAAGCGTTAGAGGAAGTAGGATTAGGCACTCACCCTTAATATTACAAGCAGCGTTAAGCTCCCCTAGGCCGACTTAGCAGGATTAGTAGTCAAAATTTTATAGTTGTTTAAATCCTCTGTTGCAGGCACTGCGCACAACCATAATCAAAAGATAAAATTATAATAAAAGCGATTTAACTAATTCTGGCCATTAATAATTTTTTTATGTTAACTACAATACTAATCAATATAACATGCGATTTTAAATATAATTTTTAATTACATTTTACATTATAGTTGTTGGTTTTTAAAAATAAATTTATTAAATTTTATTTATAATTATAGGCACGCTTTTATAAATATTAAAAACCATTTTTAAAAATTTTAGAAAAACTTCTAGAGGCGTGTAAGTTACGTGGGTTAAAGGTTTTGCTTAGGCTAATCTGAAAGTTCTTGAGATCTCTATAAAGCTTCAATAAAAGCTTTACTTCGCCGAGGTTATTACTCATAATTGTTAACCTTTAATATCTTATAATTTTCAAAAAGCACATCTTTGCCAATAAACAATCTGCATAAAATTTAAAGATGGCTTTCCAGTGATAACAAATTTTTATATCAGAAAATAAATTAAAACAAAATAAATTGTAAAATTGTCAGAACAGCAACAATCCCTGCTAATAAATTCAAAATGTTTGCGCAGCTATCGAATTTTTGAAAGTCTCAATTTCTTTTTTAGTTTTGGACTGCCCGGAGCCGATCTTTGTTGACTGTATCTCGTACACGTCCAACATTTCCCAATGATCTCCCATTGCTAGTCTTACAGAACGTTGTTCAGCTTTCGCCCATTTTTGAATCGTTTGTAGTAACCTTTATTTGTACTTGTAATTGTTAATTGTTCTACAAAGCTTTATAAATTATCTAAATCGTTTCTATTGACAGATGTTCTGACTTTACACAAAATTTAATGCAGATGTTCTGCTTTATTCGCTCATTTCGGCGCCTAACTTCTAACTGACCCTGCTGAAGATGTCGTTTTCATTCACGCATGCGCATTGCAGTCAACTCTAATCAGCTGCCAGGTTACATTGCGGCTGCACAAGTTATTTTCATTATATTAACTTTGACTCAATACTTTCAAGAACTCATACTTCTTCAAGTATCAAAGTTTATATATTTGAATTCCAAGTCATTTTAATATCAGTTTGTATTTGGTTTCAAAAAGTAATCATACGTTCGACACAATGAGATCTTTGAACTATTAGGTGCCATATGCAGATCGTAAAAGTGGGGGTCAAACTAATTTTGTTCTATCGTTTAATAATATTGAAAACAATAAGAAAATATCATCATCAACTACACGGTTTAGGTCTTTAAACCGTTTTGGATCTTCACCGTAGGACATCCTACATTTCGTTTTCGTTTAGATTATATTGTGTTACTAGTTTTGGTAGACGTTCTTTAGTCATTCTTTACAAGTGCTGTTTCCTTTTTCTTTGCTGTGTTTGTCATCATAAAATTCCTCTTTTCCAAGGCTACTACTGATATTTTCAGTATTTTTTTTAGAAATCCTCTAACTGAAGGTACCGGCCCGTATTAGGAAGATTTTGTATCGACCTTTTCTTGTCTAAATCCATTGTGTTATGCTAGACAGGGTTATCTGGAGTCGAATATGGTTCTTCACCACGCACAGCGGCTTTAAGTAGAAAGAGGCTACGGACCTTATGGCGTCTTTACTTATCCCTGTTATTATCTATTAAACATCTTTATAGAATCTTGTAAGAGCAAAAATATTATTGCCCAATGTCTAAGATGCTCAGGCTATGAACTTACGAAAGCTTACAGCAACAAATTATTCACTTGGGTCAAATGTGGAGATGAGTACGAAACTTCAATATGCAACAAAGTTTGAGGAGTAAATTAGAGATCTAATTAACTAACTGCTATTTTGTAGTTGAAGACGAAAATGAAAGTATAAATTAAAAATAATTAACTGAGCAAAGGAAATTGACTGCTGGAGGATCAGAGGGGTGGTGTTGATGTGAGTATATTGTGTCCCTGTTTCTTTGTGTACTACTGTTGTGCTGGGGAATTAATTGGTCGAGTGAATGTTCGTGCGTTTGTTGTGATATTGTAGCTTAATTTAAACTATAACTTTTCTTGTCTATTTTTAATGGAATGTCAGCAAAAAATCTTTTTAATGTAGCTCAAGCTATACTCTATGGAATATTAAAAACAGCAGATAATTTTAGTATCAATAAACTCATCTTTTTCTTGTTCTGACGACATATATTTTTTGTGTGCTCTTCTTAGTTACGTTTCGCAAACTCTGAAAACCCAGAAGCTCTTTATTTAAAGAAATAGTAAATAAAACTTGCCTTCAACAAGCATCCCTAAATATAAATTAATTTCAGCCCCTCTGACAACTAACTTTCTGCAATAAGCCCTCTCTCATGACTAACAGATGAACATTGAATTTAAAAACTTAGAAAGCCAAAATAACATGATCCATAAGCGTTTTTTTAAATTGTAATAAATAAATAAACTTAAAAATGACTACTTTACTGATGCCAACGACATAATCAACCACAATTCTAAAGCCTCAGAGTCGCGTAACTAAGAAAACAACACTAAAAATACTACAAGTATAACAAATACTATCTTAACTAGTTAGGGAATGTTTATGGCGGCAATGCAAAAGCTCATTATGAATTACAATCTTATTAAAAAAAAATCCAAATAGTAAGCATCAAAGCCTAAGTTTTTTCCTATACACTAGCAATTGTAGCAACTTATAGCCTACCGAAGCACACCATATCAACTGACAAGTAAAAAATAATAACTCGCTCGGATCAATTCAAAATAGAGCAATTCAAAAAACTATTTTTGTTAGCTATTTTAGCGATAGAAGTAAATTACCAAATTTGTTCGACATTGCAAACTGGCTAATCTTAACCAGAATTTATCTTTTGATCACTAGTTAGTCATCATCACCACTAGCCTTACAAAAATTACTAAACTTTGTATTAAAACCACGGATAGGAACCCGTTTAGAGATAATCCTGATCTTGACGATGTAACCCAATACTTGATCACTATGAAGTAGTCACTTGCTAAGTCATATTTGCTATCACAAATCATGATCCGAAAATTAATAAAATCCCTCGCTATGTATGTGACATTCTAATCTAAAAGTACAGAGCTGAAAAAATGGCAAACAAAAATATAATAAAATATTCCGCAACAGACTTCCTCATAAACTACTAATGGAAGTAAGTAATGAACATTTAAAATGTATCAAAGGCTCTCCCCTGATGATGGCCCTATTTGGAAAACGACAAAAGTTTATGAAGCCACTCTTAATAACTCTACCAAATAAAAAAATTATTTATATCTGGAATAAAATAGATAAAGACAAAGGATTTGCAAAATACATTGCCAACGTCTAACAACTCCAATGCCGGCATACGCTATTGAAGACAGTGAAATAGAAGATATTCTAAATGTCCGTTCCAGGTTTTTGCCAATCTTGCCTTTCTCACCATATGAAAGTTGGCGGCTCTCGGGGTTGTTTGTCTTCATTGAGTATGTTTTCGTTGTAATTGGGTCATACTATCAAAGAGTTTCTTCTTTTGATCGCTGAGCGAAGTGTTAGCAATGAAGCGTCCATAAAAATAGATCACTCTTTACATTTGTAGCTTTTTGGTAATTTGAGTCGCAGTTACTCTTCTGTCTAATGACTTGATACCATGTGGGTTTTTGTTATAACCGAGAAAAATAATCTAACTCGCTTTGAATACGCATTTTATCGGATTAATTAGTATTACTCCATACCCGTCTTGAGATTCAAAAACAATTAAAAATTATCAATAAGTCAGAACCTTAACCGATCTATGCAGCGTTACAAACGCGGAACATCATGTAAAAGGAGTTGCAATAACATTTTTAAGTCTTCTGGTACTATCTTTATCATGCAGGTACTGCGCAAATACTTTGACTATGGTCCTTTTCGGATACCATTAATACTCTCTATCATCAAATCGAATTTTCTTTTACCTGCTGTAATCAGTCTAGAGCTAGGCAGCTTGGTTTGTTGTAAACCTAAGAATTTAGCACCTATGGTAGCAACTCGTGATAAACTAATTCCTTAATCACTGATTCTTGTCAATATCGCGTCGCACCGTTACTCCAACCATAGATAGGTTTGTGGTTGTGTTTATAAGATACTCAATAGTTCTAAACACTTAAAAAGTTTAGGCTAATAACTGGGATGTTGATGCTGGTCATCGTGGAAACTCCACTTAAAACTGTGTCGAAACGAAAAGTTCAATTCGATGGCGATTATGCCATACGTGGAAGTTCATATACCGTTTGCTTTAAAAAGTTTATATGATCATCTATTTACACATTAGAGTATACTACTACAAGGATACATTCAAAAATCAGAGCCTGTATTTATTAAGAATGCGATCTCTTTCATCTCGTCAGTGACATAATTTAGAATTATCCACAATTGTTGTTTTTATGGACAGTTCTCTTCATTTCTTGAAAATTGAAAACAATCAGGGTTTCTGAAATTTTCAGTCGAACAGCAGAGCTTGATGAGTTGTGGTGGAAGCTTTAGTAACACGTCCACGATTTGGAAGACACTTGTTGGTTCTTGTTTGTATCATTCAGTTGTATTTTGATACGGGCGAGTTTTTCCATAACCTGCTCTAACTTAAGGCTTTGTCGTTGGTGTTTCTGTGGCGATCAGGTCTGGTTATGGTTTGATACAGCTAGCATATGTTGCATTCGTACTGAAAGGCGGTTGCGCCAGATGTTCAGCACAGAATCGTCCTTCGTAGATTGTTGTAAAACTGTGATCCGTTATGTAGCCAATCTTCTAGCTTCCTTTAGCGAGGAGGTCAAACGATCACTTTTTTCAGTGCTATGTTTTAGATCTTTGGAATGTCTTTATTACTTGTAAATATTTATGTTTTATGTATTGTAATACTGCCATAAATCTTTCATCACTCGCATAGCCTGAAATTATGCTTCTAGCAATTTTAATCAAAGATCCACTTTATCGCTCATCGGTCTCTTTGTTTCTCCTGGTTTCATTTGTTAAAAAATTTGTTGTGTGGCATAAATGTTTTTTTTTGTAAAATCACCATTTTGACGATGTCGTGTAAGTGTACGATGAGTTATCAGCTACTAACTCTATCCAGTGGGTCGCTCTGCAGAAAATTTTTTATCTAAAAGTTTTAAATGCAACCGGTAACTGAAAATGGAAACTTCTAATAATTGAGAATTAAAACAGGTGCCCTGGACCTAGTAGACAGGCACCATCTTCTGTGAATGGGACCGGAGACTGCTTGCTGCGGTTAGGTCTTATTCTGTGCATTGGTGGGTTTCCCGCTTTTGCTTTTGAAGTTAAGAGTGCGTTTGTGTCGTCACAATGAACCATTTCAAGCAGATTATGTTTTAAAGAGATAACAGTGATATACTATGATTTTCTAGTATTTGATCATTTGTGTTGTATCAAGCAAAATTAAAAGAAATAGAATATAAAAATATAAGATAAATATTGAGTTACAGCAATACCGTAAATAAAAAAGATAAAAACTCAAAGTTTACTGTTAAACAAATGGAAAGTTTTAAACAATAAAATTACAAAATAGTAAATCATAAAATCTAAAAATGTTTTAGAGCGGATTGCTATTTTTGTAAATCAATGGTAAAATGATAAAATATGTTAAGTAAAAAAGATACAAATGGTGTCAAAATCTGGTTATGCGAGAACTGCATGGACACATTCGTCCAGTTGTGGTTATGTCACTGAATGTTGTTTGTACTGTTTCTGCAATCCATTATCATGCGGGATAGTACATAGATATACCTTATTTCACTACAGAAACCAAAAAAAAGACAGTCTGAGTGGCGACTTAAGAGTTTGCCACTTTTCAATGCAAAGTGTAGTCGAAAACCGGTAAAAACCGGTAAAACCTTAGAAATTCTCTTCTAGAATATAGAAAGTACTATCCATATAAACTTTTTAGAGGAAGTGGTCCATACTAATGCTGAATGTTACTGAACATTTATAATGGTGTTATAAGAAATGTTTTTGACGAGAAAAAATTGAACAGATGGTTTCTAAATATCGTCTATGTGTTAATGCTCGACTTTGATAGTAGCAACAATTAATGTGCGGTAGGTATTCTGCGCGGAGGGGAGAAAGGCTTTTCATAAAGCACAAAAAATTCAAGATAAATAATTCACCGCAAAAAAGTATCTTTCTGTGTTGAAAAGAACTAAGTAGCTCCCATAATGATGACGACAGTGACTCGACTCGGAGGGGAATATTCTAAAAAGTTGAAACAATTTGACGCTTACTACTTTTTTAAAGCAGATATAAATGCAAAGACTTTTACGGCCATGGTCGGAATTTGGAAACTCTTGGCGTTTCGTCTGCAACTATGGTGGACATTTATAGAAGCAATTCTTTAAAAAAAATTTAAGCTATCTTGGAATAATCTTGTGAAAAATTAAACGTTTTTTTGATCGACTGAATATGATAATTACTCGCTTAATTGGAATCAGCACAGCTGTGTCATATAATTAATGGAAAGAACAGCCCTGAAACCACAAGCTATTAATTTATATTATTTGAAGTACAGTTGGACAAAGGTTTTTTTAGTTCTCGCAAATATTTTTGCTTCCTTAGTTGATCGTTAATTACTGTTAATTTTGATTTGTCACATGTGTCTCTTTGTTTCTACAATGTAATTGCATAGGGTGTCCCAAAAGAAGTATATAATTTAAAGCGTGTATCATTTTTTCTGCAAAGTGGTAGCCTTCTGCTTGGTGATATTTTTTAGTAAACACATTGCAGTTAGTGAATATGTAGCGCTACTTGACGGAGGAGCAAGTGGCTATTCTTAAAATTTATTACAAGCATGGAAAATAATTAAAAAAAAATAAAACAACTATGAAATGAATTATTAAAAAAATAAAAAAAAACAGGCCGGCCTCATACTTACTAATAGTTTGACGAAGCGTCCAAAAACTTCAGTCACTGCAACTAACTATTTCAAAAAGTATCGTGCAACAAATATTAATAAAAAATCTGCATCTATAATATTAAAGGTTTAGGTAACCCAAGAACTAAAGCCAGACTGCTATTTGCTGATTGAGTGCTAGAGAATCAAGAAGTTGACGGCCATTTTACTAAGAAAATTATTTTTAGCGACAAGGCGCATTTACACCTTAGTTTTATGTTAATAAGCAATCACATGCTGATAAAAAGTATAACTCGCTTAATCAATAAAGGTAAAAAGCCAATCTCAATTTGTGCAATTATGCAGAGATGTTTAACGTAAATTCTATATATCATTCATTCGTCACCGTTTAAGCAAGAAAAACAGCCGATGACATGCCTTAAGTTTGTAAGTTTCAAAGATATGGGCACACAAAAAAATTATTGTTAAGCTGAACCGTACTGTATGAAATGCAACGAAGACCATCTACGTAATCAATACAATAAAACATCTAGTAACTTTCCAAAATGTATAAACGGTGATCACCCAGCTACCTACAAAAAATGTGCCCATTATATAGAACTTCAAAAACACTGGCTGGCAACAAAAACCCAAATGTATCACACTATCAAGTCACACAACCTAAAACAAACTCCTCTACTTTCCATCACTTCGTCTGTGTTGTTCCTCCACAATCTTCGTGGTCTCCACTTTTTTTTTCTTCCAGAGGGTTCTATTCTGCTACTTTCTTTATATACCATTGCTTGTAATTACACTCCTTAAATATTTAAATTTGTTGATTTCCTTAATTGTTATATCGTCGTCTATTTCTAGATTTTCTGTGCTTCCTTCTCTTGTTGTTAAGTATTCCGTCTTTTCTAGGTGTATCTGTAGCCCTGATTTCGAGTATTCCTCTGTTAGTTTTTTGATCATATAATTTAGGTCTTCCTCATCTTGCTCTGTGACCACCTGGTCATCAGTGAAACCTAGTGTGTATAAGTAGTCTTCTCTCACTGGAAATTAAATTAAAAATTAAAGAAATGGAAACAAAAGTCCGAAGGAATGGGAGTGCCAGTGAGAAAACAAACTCAAATAACCAAAATAATGAACAAACTCCACAACCTTTTTCTTTTAAAAATGGAATTAAACAGCTATCACTGAATTAATAAATCTCTTAATACTCCTTATTAAATTGTTTATATTTACACATATCCTCCCAAACGTTCTCAATGGATAATTTACCTCAAACAATTCGTAAACTCACAATATTAAATTAGAATGTCATCGGCATAAAATCCCAAAGATCAATTTATCAAGTCTATCGCCAATATAAACCAGCTGGATCTGCATGGGAAGGGGTCGCCATTGGTATCAAACTGGATATCAAATACACCAGACCAGTAAATGTTTCCTGTCAGTAACCTACAAATAATTATCATTAATTTAGCTAATATAATCGCCATCAAACTCGCAAGAGTCGATAAACAATCCAATAAGCGAATAATAGAAAATAACGTGTGCAACCTCTTTAATACAGGAGAACCAGGTTAGTTATAAGAGACTTAAATAGTAAGAATACTTTGTGCAACCCTAATAGCAAAAAGCTCAACAACTTAGCAGCCCAACACAAATTACAAATATTAGATCCAAATGAGTATACACATTATCCGTATAGAGATGATCATCAACCTGACATGTTGGACATTACGTCCACCAAAAATTTTTATTGTCCATTCAATAAGAAATAATACCCAAACTGATTACTTACCCGTATTAATAAGATTTTTCTCCACTCCATCCTTTAGACTGTCAGTTCTAGATGAAAGGCTACGTTAATTGGAACAATTTCAGGAGAGACTAGACATACAATTATACAACTAAGTTCAGATTACAATCACTCAAGACATTAATCAACATATAGAGGCATTCTTAAAAGCAATAGAAGACTATACAAGCTGTAACCAAACCTTACAAGTCCAGAAAAATTAATAACCCAAATATCCCACTTCTATACACAATTAACTTAATTAAACACAAAAGCCGAATCAGAAGACAATGCCAAAGGACTAGAGACCGTAATCTAAAAAATAAATAAACAATCTAAGCCACCAAATACGACGTAAAATTGACAAATACTAATTTATATTTACAAAAAAATTTGTACCTCATTGAACTTATCAGTTTCAATATTTGTAAAGCCACAAAGACAATAATACAAAAACAAACTTATTCTAACAACTGTTAATGGTACCTTACATCCCTAACAAAGATAAATGGAGCCGATTTGCTACCCATTCTGAACACACCTTCACGCCGATCGTCACTGATAAAAACTGACGCCACACTTATAATACAATTGCGTATGTGGAAAATCACTAGTCAATAGTGGATGATTTTAATCAATGTACGATACCACAAGAACTGAAAGGATATATCAAATTGCTACTACTAAAAAAAATCAATTGTTTTCCTGGTTATACTTTTCAATGCATGTTTAAGAATGAGTTACTTCCCTAACAAATGAAAACATGCCTACGTACTTATGTTTCCTACACCCGAAAAAACAGACTTATAAGCCTTTTCCTAACCATATCCAAGCTATTTGAAAGAGTTGTTCTTACACGTCTTAGCCAAACACTGAACGAACATCACATTCTACCGTTTACTCAGTTTGAGTTTCGAACAGCCCAACAGCTATAGAGGATTGTATAAATGAGAGAGGGGTTTGTAGCTAAATACAACACAACGGTAGTCTTTTTAGACATTATCCAAGCTTTTGGTAAAGTTTGGATAGATGAATTAAAATTTAAATTACTACACTTATCACTTCCTCATTACTTGACTCGCATTATGTTTTCATTTCTGGAGAGGTCTTTCGCAGTCCGAATTGGCACCGCTGTTTCACCTCCCAAAGCAACTACGGGCGGAAATACTCCTAGGCAGTGCTTTTGGCCCTGCATTCTTAATAACTTAGGTAACTCGAATAACAAAGTCGTCCTTCCAGATATAGGCTAAAAGAATATTCATATTCAACTAAAAAAGAAAATTGTCTTCTTAAGACCTAATGAGTTAGTGTCAAAATTATAACAGTCGAGCACCTCCAAGTCAATTCATTTAAACCAAACATATATGTAATTACAACCCAATCATGTGTGACACTGTAAAGTGTTGAGCTGATTAACTGTTGATAAAAGAAGATAACCCTTGGACCATTCAAAAATGGCCTATGGAAACCCAAAAAGTAACAGTTTGGTGTGGATTTTATTCCGCTGGAGCGAGTAGGCCGTTCTTTTTTAAAAATGAGTTTGGAAACGCAGCGACTATTAATAGTGAACGTGAGCGTGAGATGATAGTGAATTTATTGTGTCCTCATTTGGATGGTATGGATTTGAAAGACTTGTAGTTTCAGAAGGATGGCGTCGCTTGTCATACGATGCGTGAAACAATCCAATTGTTAGAGCAAAAATTTAATGAGCGACTTATCTCCCAAAACAGCGAGGTGAACTGGCCACCAAGTTCTTGCGACCTTACAATATGCGATTTTATCCTTTGGGGATTCGTAAATATTAAAGTTTATACTACAAATATAAGAATTATTCCTAAATTAAACTATACGTACAGGGAAAAAATCCTATTCCACATTTAATGGCAATGTTCACCATTTGACAACAAATTTTGGATACTCCAAATAATTTTATTTAAAAAAGTTTCTAGGGTAGGTTTATTCATACATTGAATATTACCTTTAAAGAAATAATATTAAACATGAGAATTAAAATTTAATGAGTGATTATATCATGTATTGGGGGAGTTGAGTATGATACTACCAACTCCAATAAAAATAAATAACACAAAAGCTCTCGAAATCGCCGTTAAGCTCCACCCCTAACAGGAATGACTCTAATTCCCTCATGCCATGCATCATTACAGAACAAAGGCGGCCGTAAAGGCGAAGTTAACGAGTACACATCGAAAGCGGCAAACATTGGCAATCACATCTGTTTATTGGAAATCGACGTCTGCGACGGCTTACAACAATCGACGGCTGGGGGTGATCGAATGTCGATGGCGAGCGAACAAACAACCGCCTCGCCGCGGCTCCCCTGGTAATGCGTGTAATTGGGGGGATGTCGAGCCATCTGTTCTCGCCGCTGCCAACTCGCTAGCATTAGTCGTAGTTTTGGAAAATAGCGGGGTGCAGGTGGAACGCTTTGCGGCCCCGGCCGCGCGCCAACAACAGTCAGGAACAGCGTTTTAATGGAGGATAACGCAAGATGAATGCGTAAGTCGATTCCGACAGAACGGAACTGTAACGTTGATTGATGGCTTTTTAATTTTTATGGGCAGCGGTCTTGGGTCAAAGTGTACGACGCTCGCTGTACCATTGTATCTGGCATTCCTTGTGATTCATACCTATCGTGTTGGGAATTGTAATGCATTACATAATATTAGACTGTGAAAAAAATATACAAGGATTGTTCAGACCATCCGGCGATCTAACATGTCAGCATAAATTTGACTTTTTGATTGCCAAACGAGAAATTTTGTTCATTTTTGAGTAAAGCTTGAAGTTTTAAACACCTTGGCCTTTACGGTGGTAGAAAAAATACACTATAAGTGGTTCGAGGCAACTATTATTTTTGTGTTATAAAAGTTAAGTTCTTCAATCATCAAGAAGAAATATAATTGGAAGTACTCTGTTGACATGTTATTTGTAAAGAGACATCCTGATGATGTTCTTGTGTCAATTTACAGCTTACAACTACATCGTAAATATAAAGAGACTTTCAAGAACCTTAACAGTTCTTCCAAAGAAAATTAAATGATACAATACAAAACTTTTGTTTGTATAAGCAAGTGTCTCAAATTTTAGCATCTAGACGAAAAACAAATAATTGTTTAAAACTACAGGGTGACTTAAATTGAATTTGAGAATTTTTTCTGAATAAAACACAAAACATTGAAACAATCTGAGTTTTATTGCTACCATTGTAAAGAACAGACTTGTTATCTATAAAATATAATGTCAGTCAAATGCTCTCTACCACATTGCTGACATGCGGCCATTCCTTTAGCAAAGCTTTTTGCAAATTTCTTCCATAAGTGTGGCTCTATTTCAGCAATTAGACGTCTTATGTCTTCTTGTAGTGATAGAATCGTAGTGGGATTGTTGATACAAACAATTTCCTTCAATAGACCTAAAGGAAAAGTCTGATCGCAAGACCGCGGTGTTCAATTGATGTCACTGGTTGACGTTGACGTTGACATGTCTGCCAAACAAGGTATCTTCTGGCAGAAGCTTATTAGTGATCTAGGCGTTCGGTGGTTGTCAAACATGCCAATGATGGCTTTTACGTCTTATTTGCAGGATATCAGTCCTATTACGATACGAAGTTGCTGGCATGGAGTTGTTGCAGTGATGTTTTCTGTAGGATCCGCGTCTTTCTAAGGTGGCTCAGTCTTAAAGTTTGAGCTTAGGGGGTAGGTCGACTGTGGCTAGAGCTAAGGACTGGAGTTGTCACCGCTTTACAGAGAGTTGGTTTAAGAAATGCAAAGTATTCTCTGAAGCTGGCTAGATGACATCTCTGGCAATTTGTGCAGGTGGCTCCGGAGCTTTTTGCAGTTGCCGGAGTGATGTTCATTACCGCACTTACCAAAACGCGTGGTTGGTAGCTGTGGCACTGGTTTACTACTGTCCTTTTTCTTGGCTTTGAACAAAGTCAAGAATGTCTTGCAGGTGGTAAATCTTCTTTTCCTTGTTGGACCGCTTAAGAACGTAAGCGGAGTGGAGCGGCAGTTGGAGCCTTTTTTCATCCTCCTGACGGTGAGGATTGGGAAGTCGTGATCAACGAGTTCGCTCTTGAACCCCTCCTTCGGTACGTTAACGACCCGAGGTGGTTTATCTGCCTTCAAGAGATGAAAATGCTAGGGGATCTTTGCATCAGTCACCAGTTACGCCGTAGAGGACTGGATGAAAATACCATCCTCTATGTTTTTGCCCTACAGGAATCCTGCGTTGCTCTCGTGTAAGACTTTTTAGACTGTAGACAAGGAGTCTTTGTCTCGCACTACTATGGAAGAGATTTATTTTAAGGGAAAAGTACTCACCTGGTGAACTGCTGCTTTCAAACCGTAGGCATCCCGGCTTCTTCAAGGTCGCTCAGGACCTCGAAGGCGTTGCTAGTAGTTTCTGGTGCCGGAGCCGGGGGAGAAATGGAAACCATCGTTACCCTGACTCGACGGCGCTGATCCAGATTAGTTGCAAGAATTTCTTTAAGTTACACCGCCGGACCTTCACCGTTACTGTCTGAGTCAAACATCGTACATAACACTTAGAGCTTTTTTAGACTTTAAACTCACCTGAAATAGACACATTTATAAAATCAAAAGGAAGGCGGAAGCAACACCAGTATTAACCAGACGAGCTCATAGAAAAACATGGGGTCTAAAGTGATGCATATATACACCACGCTGGTCAAACTCATGATAATATGTAGCTTTGGCATGGTGGACAAAAATGACGCAAAGAATCGCTATAATTGTACTAAGGCCAGGAATAACGGGCACCATCAGAACACCAACAGCAGCAACGAAGACACTGCGAGACCTTGCCCCTCTTTATTTTAAAATTATGGGAAAAGCAGGAGTGTTTATTAATAGACTGAGCAATGAACCTGTCCGAAAGATCGTATGGAAGTAAAAAATGGGACATACGAGTGGAGGCGTACTGGGTATGAGAACGGACCATATGACGCTAAAATTTGCATTGAACATAAGTTTAGAGGTTCATATTATGGATCGTAATGAATGTACAAAACGAAATAAGCAAGAGAAACAGATTTGGAAAGTTATCGTATTAAAATTCCAGAGCAACTAGTTGTTGGACTGTAAGTGGTGGGTTTTTATTGATTATAGCCCGTTTTTGGTGTTCTGCTCGTAGCTAGCCTTTTAGAATCACTTTCAACAGATACCTAAATATATATTAATATTGTGCTATTTGCTGTTTAATTGTACTTTTACTTAAAGCCTTCTAAATAATTTGAATAATTTTTACAAACAATTATTTTATCTTCATACAAAATTTGATGTTCTACTCATTCAGTCATAGCAAATTTCAACGATGACACACTACACGTGTCCATTCACTGGAGTGTAACTTTCAACTGACCCGGCCAACAAATTTCTCCTTCTTCAGGGATACACATTATAGTGTACTCTCATTGGTTGCCAGGTTACAACGTATTATAAACTGTTTTTATTATATTAATATTTGTTCGATAGTGTTGAGGCAGACCATGTAGTTATTAATGTTAAATGGTAGAACACTATATATACTATAGACAATGGATGATATTCCGGTTAGTAATGCTCCATTTGAAATTTATGGGGTTTACATATAGAAGTAGTACCTCTATATACAGGATTGTCAGACCTACGGGTCATCCTGGGATGCTGGTCTCCAGACGAAATCTCACTCTTATTTATGGCTCCACGAAGCTTATTAATTAAGCGGCTACATCCAAGTAAACTGTGTCGACACACAGACCAAACGAAATGATAGGCTATAGAAGGCAACCTGCAAATACTGAACTTAATAGCTCATATAGTAACCACAACAGCAGTGTCTGACCCAGAGTGCGTGGCTGCAAACAGCGTCTGTTCTCCATGATAGAGGCGGCTGCAAATACATTCGTTAACCCGTAGTAGGTTAGCGTGGGTTAGTAATCCTAACGCAAGTAATCCCTTAGAAGAATATGGCAAATTTAAAGAGAAATGGAAAAATACTCCTGGTGGCTGGGAACAGAAGTTTCAAATCCCATACCTTCAAAAGGAAGGTTTGCCTTGAGGAATCTGGCGAGGCCAAAATTCGCATACTAAACGTAAAAACCTTACAACGAAACACCATATAATTATAGCAACATATAATTGTAGATTATTAATATCTGAAACTCATTTCTACGATTTGAAAAATAAATTAAGTTAAATAAAGTTTGGTGTTATGGGATCAAGCAAAGTAAGAAGACATGGAGAAAACTTGCAGACCTTAAAATCAGAAACTACCTTCTACTACAAAGGACATGGAAGTGTAAGCCAAGAAGGAATAGGATTCTTAATACACCCGAAGATAAAAATATACGTCCGAAGTTACAACGGAATATCAGATAGAGTAGCATACTTGGTACCACAACTATCAGAAAAATGCAGTGTAAAAATTATCCAAATATGTATGCCGACGACATTGAAAAAGCCCCATCGAGAAATAAATGTAACCACGCTATAGTAATTGCCAATTTTAACGCAATGATAAAAAGAAAGTTATCAGAAGACGAGCCATGCATTGGGGATTATAGATCAGGAGAGAAAAATCAAAGCTGGCATAAACTATGTAATTTTTTGGAAAGCCAAACAATGTATGCAATGAATGTTGTAAAACAACTTCAAAGGAAGTGGATCTGGATGAGCCTAGACGGAAAAACCAGAAATGAAAAAGACTACATCATCTCGTCTACCAAAAAGATCGTGAAAAACGTATCAGTTTTTAACTCATTTAATACAAGAAGTGACCACCACTTGGTAAAAGCTAAAGTAGAAATAAAAAATCCAAGAACGTACACAAGAAAAATAAACACAAACAATATATATAAATATACTCTTAAAGAGAAGAAATATGAATATATAAAGGAACTGGACGAAAAACTGAAAGAGGTTCATAATTCTCCAATGTCGATGAATTTTCCAAACAATTAACTGAAAAAATCAAAGAAACATTAATCAAAATAGCAAAAATCATCTATAGACAAGGAGCAAACTATCACAAGAATCAAAACAAATGATAAAAAGAAGAAGACGGCTATATAGAAAACTGACAGAATACATCAGAATACCGGGAAGTCAGAAAAGAGTCAAGACGAATGATGCGTAAAAATATAGACACACAGTTTTTTAAGTTATAGGAGGAATAAGACAGGTGATAAAATATTACCGCAACTGTTTACCCTAGTATTAGAAGGAGCGTTTAAAAGGTTAAATTTGGACAATCGAGGAATAAGTGTAAATACAGAAAGACTTACTCACCTAAGATTCGTCGACGACATAATTTTGTTCGCATAAAATGGTCAGGATTTGAAGAAAATGATAACAGAATTAGAAGAAGTAGCAATAGAATATGCCTAGAAAATCCAAAAATAGAAATACATAACCATAACTTAGAAAACGCAAGAGACTATACGTAGCTAGGATAAAGAGCGACACTAAGCAAAGAAAACAAGGGTAGCTATCACAAAATTAAAGAAAATCTTTCACCTGAGAATAAGTTATATAAGCAATGTATTTTGCCAGTAATTTCATATGGCACACAACCTTGGACATTTACCAAACAAACGATAAATAAACTTAGAACATCTCAGAGAGCTATGGAAAGGAGGATGCTGGATCTATTATTGCAAGACAGAAAAAGAAACGAGTATATAAGAAATAAAACCAAAGTAATAACATAGTAAACATAGCCTCATATCTTAAGTGAAACTATGCAAGACACATTACCCCGATGGAAGACAAGAGATAGAACAGCAAAATGATGAAATGGAGGCCGTGAACTGAAATGTGATAAAGAGGAAGACCGAAAATACGTTGGTATGATGATATTAAGAAGGTAATGGGATTAACCTGAACAAGAATCGCTCAAATTGGAGACAACTAAGAGAGACTTATGCTCAATTCTGGGCACTAAAGGTTAAAAAAGAAGAAGAATGCCGTATTTATATGAAACAGATATCAGGAGGTAAATTAGATTTTCTTTAATGACCATAACCACGAGAAATGGCTACACCGTAGCCATGTAGTCTTAATCTATGTAATTATTTCCTTCAGTGTTCCTGTCTGGGCATCTACCATATTTTATTTATTCGAATGTTGTACTTATCTAATTTTTTATATTTATATAAATTATGCATTTAAAAGTGCTATTAAGGATGCTAATGATGTCTTTTTATTTTGTATTACCACATTGCTTTTATCTCTACTATCTTCTTCCCTGAAAATTATACAAGCAATACTTTTATAATTTACTTGATTTCTTCTATAATTTTTGGGATCGACTTCGTTTTTTTTTTAGTTTTATTTATTAAATATTTCCAGAAGATCTGCTTATTTTGTTTCTGCTTTTTGTTTTTGAGTCCTTGTCTTTTTGTTTATTTATCTGTTAAGTTTTTTAGTAAGTTAAAATTTCATAATCAGTACCTTTTAAGATTATTAAATTTTTCAGCTGATATTAATAAAAAAAAATTGCAAATTTGTAGGAAGCCAAATATATATTACGGCTAATAGAATATATATATTCATATGAACCTGTGGACAAGGCAATCATGATACTTTATAGTTTGGTGTGTTGCAGTATATTTCTGCGCGTTAATTAAATTTTCAATTTAATAGAATATTGGTGTTTACATAAGATAAATTGCAATTTTTTAATATAAATTGTTAGTTAATTGTTAATTAAATTGATGCAGTAATATTTATTATACTTTACTAAAAATAAAATTTGCATTTTCCTCATTAATCATGGAACTACAAATACAAAATATTATTAGTATTCGAATAATTACTCGACTAAAAATACTCTTTGACTTCCAAAATATATATCAAAATACAACCAAAATTGACTATTTTTTTAATTTTATGAGTAGTAATAATATTAATTTAAAAACAAAATATGTTTTTCAACGTTTTATTGGTGTTAACGCTATCAGCTGTATAAAGACATACAAATTTTAATTTTTTAAATTGTGATAAAAAGCTATTCGCTGTCTCCGTCTCTTTGACAACTTTGTGAATTATTGTTTCGGATCTGATCCTGCACGTGTTTAAGTCAAATAAACTTATTATAAGAACCCTTTATTAAATATTTGACGCTGGTAACATCTTCTATGATTACCGCACGACGATTTTTTGCTGATCTCAGTGAAAACTTCAATCTTTTCTTATTCTTGCAGCCATTCGTTTGGTAATAGGTTTTATTAGCAACAATTACACAAAAGGAAGGCAAAGGGTAGCAAAACTGTAGCAGTTCTCACAAATAGAAACAAATATAAAATCAATCATTTAGATTCTCAATAAGCGAGTGGGAATAAGATTGGACATTTGAGAGAGGAAAATTTAAAGAAGTACAAGAATTGAAATATTTCACACGTAATCAAAGTCTAAGATTAAGATGTTTGGGTGTTATAAGGATGCTAGAAAATAGACTCACAAAGAGGGTGCTAACAGTAGGCGCAAAAGGAAAACACGAAAAGCAAGGCCAAAACAAAGAAAGGCTGGCATCAGTGAAAGAAGAAAGTGGAAAAAATTGTAAAGCTTTAGTTGTCAAGGCTTGTAATTCAGAAAGTTTAATATTAAGGTGTGCGTACTACTTCGGCTACATCTTGCCTGGTTTCATTGGTTATCTTTCGGGAGATTGATGATAGAGGTTTCTACCTGGGATAAGATATATTCGGCGAGAACATGATTTAGGATCACAGCAAGATTAAAACTATTTAAGAGTTGAGATAACCGGTTCACTTAAATGAGGAGAGGCAACGTGCAGTGATGTGTAGTGATGGATGGATGATATATAATTAGTACTGGCGCAGTTTGTAAACTTACGTTGTTGTATTGTGGTTTTCTCTTCTAATATACCTATATGATGCTTTATCATATATCATCCTAGTGAAGCAATTCCAAAATATGGAATGAATCTGGTTGGAGCTAAAATGAAAAATGTCAGAGTTTATAAATTGTTTGGTCAAAGTTTCTTCCGTGGCTGAAGTGTCTAAACAGAGGTAATTCTCTTCGTAATAAAACTTGCAAGCGTTAGAAAAGGAATTTGATGGTATTTCAGTTAGTCTTACATCTCTTACAGAGTTATTTGTCTCTGTGGGATTTTAAAAAACTCAATTTTCCTTGTAAAGACATATGAAATGTGCAAAAATATTTCCGCTGTTAAAAATAAACATATAATCAGGTTCATGGGTTGAATCGTGTCCATAATCGGAAAACTATCCACGTTTCGACATCCGCTTTGATGCAATCAAGTGAGTTTGAAATTGGTTTTTAACCGCATGACTTCCTTTTGACCAAGGAAACTTTAAGTTATATGAGAAGGATGGTCTTGTATGCTTTCTATTAAAAGTGAGAGCTTCACCGAAAGAGTTGCGTAACTGATGACTTGGTATAATTAACACTTTCCAAATAATATGTAATGGGTAGCTATCTTCTGAAGCATTTGGACGATTTTATGTTTCAATCGTCTTGCAAATGATTCTGCTCGTGAGTTAAGAAATAAGAATAAACGATTTTATTGGAAAAAATTATTATTGTGTCCTCTTTATTATGTTTGACAAGTGCCAAAGAATTATTGTGTTCTGCACGATCAAAAATGTATCTAGCCACCCTTTTCAGTCTCCCCAATGTACTTTATAAACTCCTTCTTCTTCGTCAGTTAAGTTTTGACTTTCTATTGAGCTTCGTACTTCTTGATTCTATCTTCTAAGTAGTCGTCCTTTTTTTTGTTCCTATATTCGACCTGTAATTAAGAATATTTTATATTGTATATCCCCTTTATCTTAAAGCTCTTCTGAAGATGTATCTGTAGGTGCGATATTAAAACATATCGGGATGCTGGATCTAATCATCTTCTAGTAACAACTAAGTTGAATTTAAAAATAGTTGGTAAAAGAAAAAGTTTAATTCAGAGAAAGAAACTAAAGTAAGGAATAGTGAATATGAAAAATAAATGGTAATCAGTTATCCACAAATGCAGAGAGAAAAGCGATCAAAGGAGAATGAAATAACATAAAAAGAAATATTGACAATAGGAGCGGAGGACAAATAGTTTGGAAGTGTACGGTTGTCGGATATATACATATTATATATAACAACTCTGCCGACACACCCTATAACCACGTAATGAACTGTAGCAAATAGACCAAGTTAGATTTCGGCTCTTTAAAACTGGAATTTTTGAATTAAGGGAGCACTCTTTGACAGAAGAGCGTGGTCCTTTACGATTGGGGATTGGGGCAACCGGTTCGTAGCCCATTTCCTGTAAAAGTATCAAATCGCTAAAAACAATATTCAGCATCGGATCACGATCTTTTTACCATAGTACTCTTAGAAACATAAAAGAGGTATAAAAATAAAAACAATGAAGATCATCTTGTAGAAACTAAGGCAACGTAACTATCTCTACTAGATGTCATAAGCTTTATCTACTGCAACAATTAAGTATAAAAGATTTATATAAAAGAGAACTAGTAAATGAGCTTTATAATATCACGGGCTCAAAAATATAGAAAGGTAATAATAGCATTAAACCCCATAGACAAAGTAGCAGAAGAAAGCTTAGGTGGCTATAAAACTACGACTAACGAAAAACAACCCGTTTGGCTTACAAATCTAGTGAACAATTAATTAAATGAAACCATGTATATTTAACACTAAAATAAAAAAACTAAAATAAATAAATAAAAAACAGATAACCAGAAAGAAAAAATTTAAAAAAATTAATTTTGAGAACAAAAATGCAATCAAATCAATCAACAGAAGCATGGCAAACTATAAAAACAAGGGTAGATGGTAAGAGGAGCCGTTGTTTTAGAAATGGAATATTTAGGAAGAAGCACCAGATGAGGAATGAAATAATAATATAAAAAATTAACAAGGTTAAAGCGGTAGCGCGGTTGAGGCGCGAAACTGTGGTGCGGATGGACCTCGGTATATTCCTGAGTCTTAGATGTCTGATGGGTACCCTACTCAGTCACTAAAAGTAATTGAGTACCACCTGCGTTCACTTCGAACACAGGGTCATGTTGTAGTCGTCTAAGCTGTGGTGTTTGCCACGTCGACCCGTATCAGAGATGGTGCGCGACAACCGGGCAGTGATGGCAAATATAAGAGAGCCTCAACCTCTCAATGGAGCGTTTAAGCATCGCAAAAAATCTGTTCAATCACGAAGTGTTAGAAAATTGAGGCCTCTAATAGCACGGACATGTGAAATGAATAGCCAGATAATAGATGGCCGAAGAAATTGACGCAAAAGTTTCAAGGAGGAAGACAAAAAGAGGCAGATCAACTCTTTTTTGGAAAGTCTATATAAAAACGGCTATGGAGGAAACAGATTGAGAGAGCAGACAGACGATAAATGTTTTTGAGTAAAAACCAAACAAAAACAATTTTTCCCAGGCTTTGTAGATGTGTTGTTTTTAATAGATGCTCAAATGTTGCTTACAATTTAAATTGGCTTTAACGGTTTTAATTTCAATATATCGTGTGCTCAACAAAGACAACGAGGCAGTATGTATTAGGAAAATCTACAATTGCAATAGTTTGTTGCAGAATTCGAAATACGTAGGTTTAAAATAAGATGGTTTTGCCATTACGGGAAACAGCACACCTTAGTAGTTTCCGATTAATGTATTTGCAGTACTTGTAACATCCTTATCGCTAATAATTTTGTAAAAAAGCAATATCGTTGGCAGCCTTGCTGGAAGAGATTTAATTACAGCAGGTGGAGGTTTATGCGTTTAAAAACTCATTTGTTTTGTGCACTGCACAATGCAATGATGCAAGGGCACCTAAAGCACAATAGCAGCGGAAGATGAATCTTTGTTTGTACATTATTAATAGCAATAAAATGATATAATTGCTGAGCGTTTAATTTACTTCCTATATAAAAAGCAAATCAGACAGCATTTGCTATTAGTGGCTGATGCAATCAGAGTTTTAGCATAAAAAATGTTCAAGTTCCGCTCAGTGACTTTGCTATTTATGCTCATCATTGAATGTTTGATGGCGAGTTTTTTAACGTAATGCATGAGATTTAATTTAAGTATTTTTAATTTTGTATAAAAATATCAGATACATTTATTGTAATTTTATATAAGTATCATTAAGTATCACTTAACCGTGAAAATGTTAGTATTGAAGGATAGTTGAAAATCGAAAAATATCCAGATAAGAAATTAATACAAGCGAGAAAATTAGGTGATTTTTAAATATATTAACACGCTAGCGGGTAGTTCTAAATAATTTATTTAAAGTTTAATTTACTTTTACTGTTTCGTAAAGTATTTTTAGGTACTGTTTGCGCAGGCCAACGTCAATAATAAGAGACAATTCACGAAGTAAGCGCTGAATATTTTTGTACATGTAAATTGTTGAAAAACTCTCCAAACCATTAGTATTAAAAGATTTTCCGATTTTGCCTTTACTTTCTGCTTACGATTAGCTGTGCCGACTTTCACAAAACTTTATTCTGATTTTTTGGATATTTTTAAGTTGTCAATAAATGACGCGTACAGATTTTCTATTAAACTTTCTATATTAGTGTAAATGTGCAACGTTGTCTGAGATTTTACCGTCGGTTTTAGAATAAGCTTAACATACAATAAAAATATTTGATAGTGGAAAGTAATGAGAAAAATTTAGTTGACAGAAATAAAAAAACAATACCGTCAGCGCTAGAAAAAGTAAAATGGAAAAAAGATATTAAATTACAATTATGAAAAATTAAGTTGAAAAATTAAAATTAAAGTTAGAAGAACCCCAGAAAGAAAGGGGAAAATAATATCGTAAAGTGATAAAGGTCTATATCAGATACAAGAATAAGCTTAAGTAAGGGATGGAAAACTTCATCAAATAAAAAGTACAAATAGATATTTTTTCTAAATTAACTAAGTTAATGAAAAGGATATCTGTGAAAAGGGGGAGCTTTGAGGTGAAAACAAAAAAGTATGATTCTAAGGAACTAAAATTTTTATTTACAATTAAAGAGAAAGAAGAAAAAATAAGAGACATAGCAAGGGAAGAAATAAAAAAAGAAATATAGTGAAGGTGGAATACAAGTAATCATAGAAAGGACCAAATTGATATAAAAAACAATGTACTAAAATTTTTCTAAAAAACTGCAGAAAGAATATAATAGCAGGTGCGCAACAATATGGACATTTTGAAAATATAGGACACAAACGGAGACGGCATATGCCAAATACGAGTGTTTCTCAACAGGGGCGACTGATATGGTATTTTGGGCTAATAAGTAAGATGAGGCAGAAGGAGATGGTTGATTTTAATAAAAAGCAGGTACACTACAATAGACTTTATAACTAGACAAACGCCCTTAAAAAGGTAAAGAAGTAGACGCCAATATAAAATTTTACAGAAATTAAGAACAGGTATATAATTCTGATGTATATCAAGTTAACCATGGAAGATTTTAACTCCAAAAGAGGACAGAAAAACATACTTAAGTATACCACAGGTAAAACGAGAAGTGCAATAGAAGGAAACTTAATAGAATTTGTTATGAAGAAGTAATTAAAAATTGCAACAACATATTTTCAGCACAAAGAATTTTACAAGGGCATTAAGCAGTTCTTAGTAATGGAAATACTAATTAGATATACCATACATTAACAGAAAGTATACATATGGATACAAACTCTTCAGAGCAGTAACTCCCCGGATAATAGATATAACAATACAGCAATCTACAAAAGATCAGTTAAAAGTTATTTCAGTTTTTTTATGCACCCACCAGGGGTCCTAATGACGAAGAAATAGAACAACTTTATGAAGAAATGGACACATGTATTAATTATAGGAGATTACAATTGAGCAGAACCAGGAAATAGTACAAAAAACTGCATTGGAGATCATGGTATCCGAAATAGAAATTAGAGAGGGGATATATTGATAAATTTTATAGAACAACGGTAGCTATATTCTATGAATATAATTTTCATAAAGAAAAAAAAAAGAAAGTGGGTGTGATGCAGCCCAGACGGGCAAACCAAAATTAATTATATCTTCTCACAAACAAAGAGCAAAGATGTAAATTGCTTAATTCAATATATATAGCAAGTGACCATAGAATGGTAAGAGCAAAAACAAATATTAACACTAGAATGAGAGAGTTAGAGGTATACAGCAACAAAATAGGATGAAAGGTGAATAGCAAAACAGGTGTCAGCAAATAAAGAAAAGTATGCAGAAGCGTTGAGAAAGAAATTTACACCAAAAAGATAATTTAGAAGAACGAAGCAAAAAAAATAACAAACGCCATTATAGAAGCAACATTTTTAATAACACAAAATAGAAAAAAAGGTATAGTAAGATCACAGAAAACAAAACAAACTCTAAGAGAAATTAATAAAATAATAAGAAGGAAAATAAAAATGATTTGAAAGTATGGCTCAAGACAAAAATTTGCCGACGAAAAATATTAAAACAATTATTTAATCAGAATATAATCCCAGTATTGACTTATGCAGCAAAAACGTGGATTTTAACAGTAAGGAACAAATAAAAGTTAAGAGCAGCCCAAAAATCTGTGGATCGGAAAATGTTAAGAATCTCTTTAAGAGATAGGTGAACAAATATAAAAATCAGATAAAGGACAAAAGTGGAAGACGTGATTGAAGTGATACTTAAATTAAAATAGTCATGGGCGGGGCATATTACCCGCACAGATAACAGATGGACGAAGAGGAAGAGAAAAAGATACCGCCTTTAAGTTGGACCGACGACATAAAAAGAACAACTAATTATAACTGGATACAGAAAGTACAAGACAAGGATCTGTGAAGAGTACTTGGAGAGACCTACATCCGTAAAAAAATAGATATATAGGCATATGATGATGTTGATACATATAGAAAATAAGGCGGACGCAACAAGCTGTGGGCAGGCTAAAGCGAATAAGCAAAGAAAACAAGAAAATAAACAAAAAGTCGAACAAAAGAATATTTTTAAGATATTAGAAACTATAACGTTGAGATGACTACTCTATAAAAATGATAAAACGCAAAAAAGAAGTGAGTCTTGCAGATAGAGAACAAAAAAAGTGTAAGGTGATTAAGTCAATAAAAATTAAAAAAGCAATAAAATATTTAAAAAATAAGGAAGCAGCAGGAGAAAATTAAATTGTAGCAAATATTGTTAAAGCAATCATACGAAGTACCGCGCAAAAGTGCACATGAATTAAAATGCCACATTCGGAAGAGACACCATAAAGAAAGCAAGGTTTAATAATAGCATAATTGTGGTATTGTGATACATGCTAGAAAACCACAGAGCGGATTTCGCAACAAGCTGTGGACAGGCTGAAGCGTTTCTAATAGAATTTATTGACTTCAAAAAAGCTTTAGACCGTATCATGGAATACACCATACTAGTGTCTAAAGTAATTGGAACCACCTATAACTTAGATAAGTTACTGCATACAAATGTCAGGAACGAAATGCAAAATAGCAGTAGCAAAATATAACGCTAATAGAGGTTTAAAAAAAGGTGACCCATAGTCAATTAAGCTGAAGAGAAAGACAGTGTCAGTCATACGATGTCATTGTTGAATTATGGAGTGGTCTGCCGAAATCCAAACTGATGATCTGGTAGTAGTTCATCAAGTGTGACATCTGGATGTCAGTCTTTTAGTAGTAATCGTTTCGAAGAGTTTAGATAAAATGGTAAGAAGACTAATAGGACGATATGAAGCTTAAGTTCCTTTTGTGACTTCCCACAGAAAGATCTATAAAATTTTCAGGGTATTAGTGGAATCTTTCATTTCGAGTTTTTTAGTCAGCTTTTTAGCTGTCTCGTGATACGATTATTCTGTTTTCTATCGTCAATGTAGCATGTACGTTGCCATTTCGCTCGTGGTCTGCGTTTCTCGGCATCTAGCACTGTTATTAGTAGTGGAACGTTCATGGTATGGTTTGTCGAATGTTTCATCATGGGTGTAACATATCATACTGCTTTTTGGATAGTCATAGTGAAATGATTTATGGAATCTTCAAATTCTTCGGGTGTTTTCAGAGTTATTTTCGTTTCACACCTGGTTTTAACGATCTAATTAATCCCCATGTTTGTGAGATTATTTTTCTTAAAAATTACAACAAAGATGGATATTAATCATTCTTGTGCGCGATTTCCGTGATATATATAGCATTAAATGGTCAACTATAGCGCCTGCGCCATTTTCCTGATTTTATTCTAGTTATTATTTTTTTTTGCTTCTAGGGCCAGTTTCAACATTTATGAATTCAGTATTGTGTTTCACATAATTCGTCTACTGTAATAGTTTATCATTTGTATCTATTATGTTGTTATTATCTTGTAGTAGTTTATTATTAGTTTTGTTTTGTATGTACCAGTATGTCCTTGATCTTTCTGTCTAAATTGAAAGAGCCATATTTACTTTGTAATTTTTCTACTTTGTTACATTTTTGTTTTTTCCTTCTATTTCCTGAATATTTATTATTTTATTTATTTTTGGTAATATAACATCTAGTTGTTTATTAATATTTGTTTAATGTGCTTCCACTTGCTTTCTACTCATTACTTTACTATTGGTATGAAACTTTAAATTATTTTTCGTTGGGAATTTTCTATAATATGTGGTTAGTTTAGGTTGGTTAGATCATATTTTTGTGTTCCTTACCCTCGTTTATTTTCTTCACTCTTGTCTTAAGGATTCTCAACTGATCAACGTGTAGGTCCATGCCTGGGTAAGTTTCTGAAGATGACAAGAATCTCTTGTCGATTATAAGAGGATTTATTTAACTTTACTATTTTTAGCCATCAATTTAATAAGATTTTCACGTCTCTAATCTTCTCGGTGCTAATTTGTCGAGTGTGATTAGAATTTTAATGTTAGTTTCAATTTTTTAACTCATGTTTTCCTACTATACATCTGAATTCACTTCAAATTGAAATCAATCAATGGCGAGGTTTATATATTGATGTTTTATTATTTTTATTATGCTTTTAATTTATTCGCAAAGTTTATTTTGTTCCTAATGGGCACACCATAGGTTCTGCTCCCCAAAGCTGATTAGATGTGCTTTAGCGCTAATAAAATACGAACAGTATTTCTTGTATCACCTTTGTGACAAATTTTCCCGTAAGCTTAGTCAGAATCATACCGAAGGGTCCACATTTGGTCACCAAAACGTCCTCGTATTTAAGATCACATATCAGTTTCAAAAATATTATTACGGTACATATCTCTTGAGTTACTTTAAGATTTTTGGATATAAAAATAAAAGGAGTTTTATTTACCAAGGAGAAAGCATAAGTACATACATTTCTTGAAAGTTTAGGACATCTGTATATCGTTTTGGTTATTGTAACCCCATTCAGTTGTGCAAATATGCTCATCTGTAAAAAGGGTACTCGGCAGATGAATAGTAACAAAGTGATGGATTGGTTGTAGGCATCTTTTCTTTTCAAGTTGTACGGAAAATTAATTTTTGTTACTAAGCGAGCTGTTTCTCCGATTAACACCAATAATTTTTGCAATTTCCTCATTAAAATCCTTTCTGTTAAATCTTCTTTCGGATAACGCCGCAAAGCTTCCATTATGCCCAAGTACCCCAATTCAAAACACTGTAAATTCCATCAATATCAAGTTGACAATTTTCTATTTTTAAAGTTGGATAATACGAGGTGTGTTCAAGTTCTAAGGTCTCCAAGTTTTTTTTCTCGGCAGTAATAGTAAGTAGGAAGATGCGGTTAATTTTAAAAGACTCGAGAAATATTTATGAATTTGCGATATAGATGGCAGCTCCATACAATGTACACGGGTCAAATTACCGCCTTTGCAATGTTTGGTGTTCAAGAATAACGTGCAATCTTCCGTTTTCCTCTCTTACGTGGAGAAACAACTATCTAAATTTATTTCAATCGGATGAAGGCGTTATGGATGTTAAAAATGTGCGTTTGTGAGATGTGTGACAATGAACAGAAGCAGCCTCGACCACAAACGAGTGAATCAAGTTGTTATGGAAGAACGTCGATTAGGTGTGCGAGATATCGCCTCTAAACTTGGCATTTCCGTAGGATCTGTGGAGTTCATTTTGCATGATGACCTGAAAATGGTGGGCCCCACAAATGCTGACCGACAACCATAAGACTGCGCGAGTGGCAATGTCTCAGGACATGTTCCGACCATTAAGGACACTCTCCGTGGCCGGTCAGTTTTCAATAGAGCCGCTGTTTTATGAGCGATTTTTCAGTAGGCAAAACACACCCCTAAAGAAGTGTTCTTAGTAGCCATGAAATCATGGCGACGACATGATGAATGTTGTGTACATTTAGACAGAGTTTACGTTGCGAAGTAACAGAAGTTTTAACGTTCTTGGGTAAGTACCCTTTCAGAGAAAAATTTAAAGACCTTAGAAGTTGAACCTCAGTCCAGGGCAGCTCTTAAATGAGGAGAATGCTAAGAATCCCCCTAGGACATAATAATAAGAGCATTAGAAACAAACCAAAAATTAAGATATATGATAAAACTCTACGTATTGCTACGTGGAATGTTCGCAGCTTATTTATGCCAGGTAAACTAACAAATGCAGAAATAGAAATGGAAAGGATGAACATAGATATCCTAGGATTAAGCGAAGTCAGATGGCCCGGATCAGGAAAGCAAAGGACACAAAAAGGATACATCTACTATTCTGGAGGAAGGGACAATGAACACAGACATGGAACAGCAATAATTCTTACACACAAAATTGCAGAATCAGTTATAGATTTTGTACCCGTCAATGAACGGATTATCTTCATAAAACTTCAAACAACACATAGAGACATGAACATCATTAAGATTTACGCTCCAACGAATGATAAAACAGAACAAGAAATAGAAAAATTTTACACTGACATCGAGGAAGTATTACAAAAAAAGGAGAAATTACCATGATTATCGGATACTTCAAAGCCAAAATCGGTGCTGGCGTTGAAGGAGAAAACATTGGAGCGTATGGTCTTGGCATAAGAAACACTAGAGGAGGCAGACTGGTTCAGTTCTGCATTGAAAATAACTTTCTTGTCGCCAACACCTACTTCAAACAACATCCAAGAAGACTATATACGTGGAAAGCGCCCGCTGATAATAAACAACGGATAGTAAGAAATCAAATCGATTTTATCTTGCTAAATATAGAATTTAAAAAATACATACAATCTGTAAAAATTTATCCTGGTGCTGACATCAGCAGTGACCATAACCCAGTTGTAATGGACTTTAAATTCAAGAGGTTTAAAAAAGTTAAACGAGGAAAACTGGATAAACGTATAGACATTGACAAACTAAAGATTCCCGAAGAAAAAGAAAAAATAAGCTGTAGAATAGAAGAGGAACTAAAGGCGCTAGAGACACGTATAAGACCTGAAGAAAAGATACAGACTACGTGGAAGGCGCTAAAAAACATAATAAAAGATGTCCAGGAGCAGGATATTAGATTTAAAGAAAATAACAAAAAACAAGAATGGATGACACAGGAAATCTTAAATCTCATGAGTGAATGGAGAAAAAATAAAACACAGCCAACTCGATATAAAGAAATAAATAAAGTCATCAGAAAAAAATGCAGAGAAGCAAAAGAAAAATTAATGTCGGAAAAGAAATAGAACTGCTGCAAAAAATACGATACGTCCAACATTTATAAAAAAGTAAAAGAAATGACAGGCAAAACCAGAAAACACCAAACAGCAACTTTAAGAGATTCGAACAACGATATAATTCTAGGTATAGAAGCTAAACTCAAATCATCAAAAGATGGAAAGAATATGTAGAAGAACTTTACAATGATGATAAACCGAATGAACCACCATTAGAAGACCAAGCAATAAATGAAAAAGGACCTGAAATATCTAAAAGCGAAGTAATCCACTCTATAAAAACACTTAAAAACAGAAATGCTACTGGCCCCGACAAAATCCATGCAGAAATTCTTAAAATAATAGCAGATAACGAAAGTAAAGGCCTAGACCTTATAACATCGCTATTTAACAAAATATATGAAACAGGCAGGATACTTTCCCATTGGCTAAGATCCACGTTCATAACAATCCCGAAAAAAATCAAACTCCTCACATTGTGTCTCATGTCCCACGTGTTAAAAACATTTTTAAGAATTATTCACACACGTATCTATAGAAAATGCGAATACCATCTGGACAACACAAAATTTGGGTTTCGAAATGGATTCGGAACACGAGAAGCTCTTTTCTCCTTTAACGTAATGACCCAAAGATGTAAAGATATGAATGTAAATATCTACGCGTGCTTCATCGATTACCGTAAGGCATTTGACTGTGTAAATCACCAAAAAATGATGGAAATCTTAAGACTGACAGGAATTGACAAAGAGGAATTGCGCATTATTACTGAACTCTACTGGCATCAAACATCTAAAGTTAGAGTAGAACAAGAAACCACAGAAGACATACTAATTAAAAAAGGTGTACGACAGGGTTGCGTACTCTCCCCGCTCCTGTTCAACTTGTATTCGGAAACAATTTTTAAAGAAGCATTAGACGGGGAGAAAGGTGGAATTAAGATAAACAGCAATAACATTAGATACGCGGACGATACTGTAATAACGGCAAACAACCTCCTAGAATTACAACACATGGCGGACATGGTCGTTCAATATAGTGAAAGATATGGCTTACAACTTAACGTATCCAAGACAAAAATAATTATATTTTCGAAAACACATGTGGATGCAAATTTATACATTAAAGGAGAAATTGTGGAACAAGTAGCCTCCTTTAAATACTTAGGTACTAACATAAATAGTAAAAGTGAATCCAAAAAAGAAATAATATCAAGAATAGAACAAGCTCGAAGAACGTTCATAAACATGAAAACTCTTTTCGTTAGACCAGAACTGAACTTGGAGCTTAGAATTCGAATGATTAGGTGCTACATCTTCCCCATTCTGTTATATGGATGCGAAAGCTGGACGCTAGATCCAACCATTGAGAAACGATTAAATGCTTTTGAAATGTATCTATACAGACGGATGCTAAGTGTTTCGTGGATGCAAAGGGTAACGATGACGAAATTCTAATGCGAATGAATAAAAATAGAGAATTAATGAACACTATAAAAGAACGAAAAACACAGTACATAGGGCATGTGATGAGAGGCGAACGATATGAATTATTAAGAATTATCATTGAGGGAAAAATACAGGGACGACGATCGGTCGGAAGACGCCAAAATTCCTGGCTAAAAGATCTGAGAAGGTGGTTCGGGTGTACATCCGCAGAAATTTTCCGAGCTGCTGTCTCTAAAACTACAATCGCCATTTGGATCGCCAATCTTCGACAGGAGAGGACGACATAAGAAGAAGAAGAAGTTGAACGAACCTCGTAGCAATGCGACTATTGTATTAAGTTGTTAAACTTATCTTCGTAATTTATCGTCATCCTGTACACGATATAGACATTTCAAGTACCTATTGTGTCAAAATAGTGCACCAAACGAACCGACTGTCAGAAGAATGTTAGACCTCTTCAGTATCATCGTGGGATAACGCTTCGTGAAAATATTGTTATAATTAGTCAAAGTATCGTTGCAAATCTGAAAATATTAACTCAGCGTCTTACAAAACAATCGGACATTTTACCTTCATACGCTTAAAATTTAACCAATCGAAGAGCTTAAGCTTATTGACTATTCTTTTTGTGGATAAACAAATGGATTCCCCAACGATCACTATTTGGTGCGCATTTTGGGCGTGTGCTGTGATAGGTCCATACTTCCTCAAATGATGTAACTGTGAATGGCGATCGTTATAGGAAATATGAACCTGGAATAAATGTAATTCTAACAGAATGGCGTTACCTGCCATATAGCTCGAGCAACAGTTGATTTACATCAACAACAATATCTTGGTCATGTAATTTTAACACCATCAGTTATTTCTTGTAAAGCTACCTGAAATCAGCGGTTTATTCCAGCAATCCATAAGCAATTAATGGATTCGACAAAGATATGTGAGGTGTTACAGATGAAATTGACGGGAACACGTGTGAAATTGTAATCGAGAATTTTGTAAAAAGAACTCAAGGTTTGCAATAGAAACCGAGGTAGCCATTTGTCAGACACAATTTTCCATATTTAATCGGAGATTGTGCACTTTAATAATCCATAAAAATCTAATAACAAAATCAATTTTAATTAGGACCAATTTATAATTGATCTATGGTGGCTTCCTGTTGCCCTTTACATTTTTAAAGCAGCCCTCGCTAATATGAGAACAGACGCTGTCGAAATACTATTCTTTATATGGAAATTTAAATGGATAAACAAACCTGGATTATTTACATTATATTTTTCTATGAAGACTTTCTGACAATGCTTATATACAGAAAGTTACATGATTTTAATTATCTCATCCCTTCTATTAATTAAAAGCCTATCTTTAACTTCTTACAAATCAAATTAATTATATAACCACCAACAAAAATGTAGGAACGGATAAAAGCGTTAAAACTTATCCTGATGCATACACAAATTCCGATAGCACTTTATTCAAAGCAAATCTAAGTGTAAAATTACAGAAAGAAAAGCAAATATCAGTAACGCACAGGTACAAGTAAACCCAAGAATGACGAAATAACGCAAAAATTAAAAGTCAAACTCAACGAAGACCTGTGAATATAGACATTAAAATAGACATTAAAGAAAAATGAAAAGCTGCACAAGATATTCTAAGTAGAAGAAAACCAATTAAAAAACAGCAGTGGATAACACATGATATATAGTGACAAACATCGACAGATTTAGAAAGAAATAAAAGAAAACGCATAGAAATGAGTTTGACGAGTTTAATGTACACAAAAAACGAAGCGAAGAACTTCATTTACTCTCAGAAATGAATGAGGAAATTTAATTCTTGCCAAAAATGATATGAACTATATCACAAATCTTTTTGACCATACAGAATAGGATATTTAGAATAAAGCTGATTTAGAAGGACCAGAAATAATGCAGTTTGAAGTTTAATATGTAAACCATGCAAGGTGGTTAGACCTGATAAAGTACCCATTCAGATTATTAAATTATTTGACAGAAATAATACAAAAATGTCTATTAGACTTTTCAATCAGTACATAAAAGTAGAAAAACGTCTGATATTTGAACAAAATCCGTCTTTGTTCCGCTACTTAAGAAGAACAATGCAACATACTGTAATCAGCTCAATGAGCCATGTACTAAAAGCTTCTTCTTAGAATAATACAAAACAGAATTTTAGGAAAATTCACAATTTGGACTCAGAAACAGACTTGGAACAATAGATGTTTTATTCGGAATGAACATTTTACTCCAAAAATGTCGAGAATTCAAGGAAATTGTGAACATAGGATTTATAGATTTTGAAAAGGCATTTGATAAGGTTCAACATTCTGAAGCATTAATAGAAATAGGACTAGATGGAAAATTTATTAGATTAATCAAAAACTTGTACTGGAACGAAACTACTAGTGTTTGTACAGGCAATGAATAAACAAAGAGTGTTCAGTAAAAAGAGGAGTAGCGAATAGAATAGAGCGAATAGAGGAAATAAAATAAACGGGGAAATGATATCATGTTAGGTATGTGGACGATACCGCTATACAAGGTTTCATGAATAAAGTAAACGAGACCAGTGAAGAGATGGGCATAAAAATTAATCCCCAGAAAAATAAGTTTATGGTAATAAGTTGCCAAGCAGTATCGGGAACACAAATAGCAATAAATGGAATAGCAACAGAGCGAGTTAATAGATTTAAATACTTAGGAAGTTGGATAAATAACGATCTCGATCCTGTTTTTGAAATAACATCTCGAACAGGAATAGCAAGAAGAACTTTCTATAAATACCCGACAATGCTATGCAACAATCACTTACGGCTGGCTGTTAGAATAAAGTTTATTAAGTGCTACGCATGGACATTAAAGAAAACCAACATAAAGAAAATAGGAATGTGCAACGATGGACTGCGTGAATTATAAATGAGGAAGAATTGAGAAACTTCAAAATAAAGGATTTTTGCAATTCTGATCGCTTTGTTGTTGCATTAAAAATAAACGGTAAAATAATTTTTCTAGAATCGCATGTTTTATTTCCTGAATTATTCCTAAGCTGCAAATACGCAAACCATATAATATATAAGTATGTGTAACGTTATTTGTGTAATATGATTGAGTTTATTTTTGCAGTATTTCCAAAATGACTACAAGATCAAATTGCACATAGCAAGAGTCGATACTTTTAACCCACTCTACTTTAAATACTTTCATTTGGACTTCGTTTGGTACAACAGAAGCACCAGGACTGTTAATGCGAGTGCGTACCTGTTGCAAGGTTTAAGCGACAACGTAAAGGTATGTCTGTAATAGTTCGTTTTATTTTAAACGATAATTTAATCAAGTCTTTCATTTATACCCATGTGGTTGTCTACTAGACTAAAATTAAAGACAGACAATTTACACATATGAGGTTTATATTTGAATTATAATAATTTTTTAAATTAAATATAACCTAAAATTTTACTTTACGCATAAGATGAACGATGTGGTTGCGGTTTCTGAGTGTTGCAAGTTGATTAACACTTAGGCTGCATAAGCTGGGGGACGTAAAATTCTGACTTTAAATAAAAAACGATTTCAACCAGAGAAATTTCGAATAGATTTAACTATTAATCTTTTGAAATCATACATTTATCCTTTATAGACGCATAATGAATTTTTAAAAACATTTATACTGTAATAGAAATAACTTATCAATAAGAAATTATTCGGGAACTATCCAGAATGATCGACCGCCGTCCTCACCATTTATAGCGAACTACAGAACCTTCTGGTTCGTTCTAAAATCGTACGTAAATATGAGGCGGAGTAAATAGGCATTCGCGGCAGTAGAATGGGTGAAATCACATAGTGGTAAAAATAAATTAGTGTTCTTATAGTAACCGTTGTCTGTTGAGTTAATAGTATTATAATTCATAATTATTGTGAAGTAGTGCAGACCTGGTAAATAAAGTTTAGTATTGATTAAATCGTCGTGCAACTTACATTCCATTTGCCACAAACGCTAAATAATGAATCACAAAAACGTTCCGGGTTTGTTAATAAATTAAGTAGAACAGTATTCCGAAAATCTTTCAAAGAGCTTTTGAATATCAGGATGCTGTGGTCAAAAAAATACCAAAACTACACACGTAGTGTGCAGATCACAATTTGCAGCCTAAATAGTAGCGCATCAAATAGCTCACAAAACTTTAAAAGTACAAAGAGGTAGAGTCGATTATATCACCCCAATGCCCGGTATTGTAGTGCACAAATGATAAACTTTGAGTTGGTAGCCTACAATGGTATTAAACAAAACGAGGAGTCTAAAAGATAACTTGCCACTAAAAAGAATTTTGTACTAATCAGTGTTTCTACAAAAGTTAATAAATGGAGAACGCATCAAGTTAAATTGATCATTACAACAACTTTGAACGCAGAGAGTGCATTTCAAAATGTATTAATAGAAATAGAGTTTCACAAAGAATGAATTGTAAAATAGCAGTATAGTGCAAGTAAAATATTCTCTTAACCTTGAAATGGCATTAATGGTATGTTTCTAGAACAATGCATTTATAAAATCTCGAGAAGTAAGTGAAAGGCTTCAAGAAGAAAGTACAGACACAACAAAGGCCGTTACTCTATAGAGTACTTTAGAAGTTTTTATAAACACCCTTCGAAACCAAGATGAATCTTCAATGTTAGAAAATAAAGCAAAGTCGATGTGTAGAACTGACGTTTACAAAACAGAATTACAAAAAAAAGTCAAAAGTTTCTTTTGATGAAAACAAAGATGGAAGCTGCAGATTTTCCAGATAGACAATTTTTCACGATAGAAATATATTATATGGCAGTTGATTCTCTAAAACCTAATACGCAAAAGAACAATCTATAGAAAAATATATAAGTATTCTGGATTTCTGTGAGGAATCACTCAAATTAGAAATGATAAAGTACGGCAGAAGGTAAACTAACCTTCAAAAGGTATGTTTCTGATTTAGATAACATATTCCCTGAAGAAGATGTGCATTTAGCAGCATTTTTTAAGAATGAATAGAAGTAATAACAAAGAAGATAAGAATACACAACCGGAATCACCAAGACTTCTAGCATTACTAAAGTCATGAGAAGTCATGAGTCTACTTTTCTCAACACTCCCACCGTCCTACAAAAATTAAGTATGACATTTATTAATTTTTCTGGAGAACGATTCTTTTCACCTATCATGATAGTTAGCAACTTTTTGAGATCAACATTAAAATAAGAAAAAATGACGAGTCTTGCACTTTTATTTACTGTGTATTTCTGCAGAGTCTTTCTTTTGACAACACAGTCCAGGGGTTTACCATTTCTAAAGCCAGGAAAAATGTTGTGAATGGAAAAATCAAACAAATGTCTTGTCTAAACAATCAACTTCCCTGAAATTTTTGATAACGTCTCAAACAAGCAAAAATTCGAGAGAAGGTGCATGAAAAATTATCACCTTAATCAGTCGCTGGCCAGTATTACGGTGTTAGAGTTTAAAATAAATTCAAAAATTTGATAAGATCAAAGTTTGGGGTCAATTTTCTTAATAAGACTCAGGTAAAGTAGTTGAAAATGAAAATCATCGACGTTTCTTGAGAGTCAGCATGACCAAAGAGAGTTTTTGATTGTTCGCTGTTTTCTTGAGAATGATCAGCGATTAACGGTTGCTGAAGTTGCTTATGTGTTGGAAATAAGCTACATCACATAATACCTGACGGTATCCTCTTTTACAACAACGCCTGGTGATATACAACTGTTTAAGTTCAACAAAGGTGAGTACCATTGGAATAATTTTTCTATAGTTCGGGGTTATTTTCCTGCGGTTATCATGTGCTAGGGCCAATAAAAAAAGTCCTAGGACAAGGATGTAATGACTATGTTGCTGTCGAAGAGTTCGTGTGTGATTGACTGTTGCCACAACCACATTCATTTTTTGATAGGAGGATAAAAATAATGCTACAATTAAAGAAAGGTTTATATTTAATTTACCTATGTACGTTTGACTTTTAATTTTTGCAATGTTTCAGAAGTGTTGTGCAAAATTGGGGTTATACCTTTTGTTTCTCTAAAGATTTTTATTATTTTGACTTATCCTTGTTTTTTATTGCTTAAATTTTAAAACAAAAAATTTTCTATCAGTTTAATTTGTGCTTTCAAAATATCTACGCCGAAGTCTTTAACATCGTAAATTGGCAAATAAGAATTAATAGGTGTGTAAATAAGTTCTCAGCTTTTTTTTGCAAAATTAAAGTTTTATTTAAAAACAAACAAGAAAAGCTTAAGTATCAAAGTATTCTTCGTTGGCATCGATGACCTTTTGCCATCTTTCGGGTACCTTGCGAATTCCCTGGTGATAGAAGCTCACCGGCTTCGAAACGATAAAGTTATCGATGCATTTTCGGACTTGTTCTTCTGTTCTGATGTGCGTATCAGCCAAGCGATGCTGTATGTAACGACCGGAATAAATGATAATCGGAAGGGCCCATGTCTGGGCTATACGCCGCATGTGGGAGAAGTTCCCAGCCTAACGCGTCTGCAGCTCATCCGTGTCAAATGTTTGAGGGCGTCCAGCGCGTGGTTGATCTTTAAGACTAAACTCTCCTCCGCGAACAGCATTCTCACCATATGCAGCACAAATCATTTCGGTGGCTTCAGCAGCGTTTTTCTTAAGATGAAACGCGAAGTGGATAGAAAATCGAATATGCTCTTTTGTGATTGCCATTGTGAACACAGCTGATTATTGAAGTTATGTGCATCAAACGTCAAATCGCATGATGTTTTGAAAGACCAAATGTCATTGCTTTAAAACCACAAAAGGGCGTACTAATACGTTACATGTAAACGGTGATTTGCGTCCTGTGAAATCTAAAGCTGAGAACTTATATATGAGAATTTATACATCTATTAAATACGTTTTGAAGCAAAGTACGAGGTGCATCCAAGTTATAACACCACCTATTTTTTATCTCATAAACTAATCACACGAAAACTGTAAAACTTGTGTCACTTCTCGACGTAATCTCCTTGCAGCCGTACATTTTTCACAACGTCGACGCCATGATTTCATGGCCGCTGCAAATGCTTCTTTAGGAGTCTTCTTTGACCACTGAAAAATCGCTGATGCAATAGCGGCACGACTAGTCAATTTGGGACTACGGACAGTGTCTTTCATCGTTGGAAACAGCCAAGAGTTGCTAGGAGCCAGGTCAGTTGAGCAGGAAGCATGAGAAATCACTTCAAAGTTGTCAGCATTTGTGGTACCCACCTGGAGAACACTTTTCGCATTTTCAGGTCTTCTTGTATAATTGTGTGCCCAGATTCCACGGAAATGGCAAATTTTGAAGCGATGTGTTCCACACTCATTTGGTGATCCTCCACAACAAAATTTCTCCACTCGCTTAATCATGTCGTCAGACCGGCTGGTGCGAAGCCGAAATTGTCTTGGTTTGTTGTCACACGACATTCTGCCTCCTTCGAACTGTCACACCCACAAACGCACATTAGACACATCACCACATGTCTCACTCAGCTGGCGATGAATTTCAGTCGGTGTCACACCACGCAAATGGAGAAAACGAATGGTTACACGCTGTTCTTGTAATGAAAACGTCGCCATTTAAGTATCAAAAATAGTTTCACTCTCGCTATTGGCGCTAGAGTCCTGTATGCCGTGCGGCAACGAAAGACACTTCGCGTAACGCTCGCATACCTGGAAACATTCTATTCAGTTCTACAGTCTCAGCAAACAACAACAACTTTCCATGACCGCCGCCACAAAAAAAATTTAGGAAAGCAAGTCCAGGACAGCTCTTCCTACCGTTGCTGCAGCCATCTGCGATCAATGGTCCTTTTTACCTTTCCTTCGGAGAACTCCTCTGAGGAGGATTCAAACTTGTCTAAGGTAAAAATAATGCTACCTTCACCTTTCGCATCGACCTCCAAATTCTTCGATGTTCCTAGCGAGCAAAAGGACGACGACGAAATGTCCCCATTGCTAGTTTGCCTGGAAAGTGCTCCCGCGAGGAAATAGAGATTTGGACGTTCAAGAAGGTATTTTACAAAAGCAAACAGCGCGGCTAGAATATCAATCCATCTAGGGAGGGGATGACTCAATTATCGACCGAAGTGAAGATCCATAATCATTTTATTTGCTGAAAGCAGCTAAACCCCGCTGCGTCACCTTGCGTGCCGGAGAAAGGGTTCAAGAACCAACTCTTGGAATGAGGAAGGTGAGAAAAAGTATGTTCTTGGAACTTGAGCAGAACAAGGAAAAAATATATATTCCATCTGCGTGGCGCCTTTGATTTAGTTGTTGTAGTGCAACAGCCAAAAAGGAAGATCATCAATCAATGCCATCAGTGTTAACGCTTTGCCTTGTTAGCTTTAAATGCGTTAAGTATGGGGCTTACAATTGCAGGGACTGTAAAAAGGTTTCGATAAGAAGTGAGTGCTCTAAGCACCACTTACGTTGCAGAGGTCCTCACCGATGTTCCTCAGCTCCAACAACAAATATGGGACTCTATCGGTGGATAGTTCTAGAAAGTGGACCCCTGTGTGTACTTGACAGCTTTATAAATTTGTGACGACTACCCAGAACAATGTGAACTTCCCCGAGGTTGCTGCAGCGTTTATGTTCTGCGCGAAAACGTCATCACCGTTCTTAGCATGTTCAAAAAGAACTGAACATCTGGGATTCCTTAAAGTCCTACTGAAAATGCTTCAATAGCATGATTATTTGCAAAACTATAAGGAGAAAAAAGATAGAGGCTCACAATTAGTTCCAAAAGCCTTGTAAGCTAAAGCTGACGTCAATGTTAACGTGTTTATATTATTACTGATTTTTACCTTCGTTTTTGTGTGCTCTTTTTAACGATATTAACCCGTAACTACTACGGACCTGAAAACCTTGTAATTTTTGGAAACCAACTGGAAATTTTAGAGTTAGAATTTTCCACTGCGAAGTATTCAAAACTTTTTATCGTCAAACGTAGTGCTAGTAGACGACGTGAATTTTTTACATGCAGGATAATTAGATAATCTGGGCCGCCGGACCAGCTAGTACTTTAACTGTGAGTTTTTCAGAGAAAATTTGGATAAGTAATTTTTAAAAGATTTTATTTCATTCTTTTTTGAAAAGTTGAACGATTAAGATGAAAAAAATCATGACACATTTAGTGGTCATGATTCAGTTCAGTTGAAAATTGTGAAGATGATTAACGAGAAAAAATTCTGATGGATTCTATATCTGATAGCAGCAGTTCAACTTGTTCACATACGCTTACAGACTGGTATGGAAAGAACAAAGCTAAATGGTTGAGAGAAGCTCTTTCTGTTAGAAAAACTCAGCATCCAATGTTATAATTGTGCTACCAGGCCTCAAAAGCCCAGTTCTCCAAAAACGCCTGTGTACTTCCTTAGAAGCCTGGAAATTATTATTTACATATAATATTTTTAACATGATTGCTGAAAACACCAATGTAAGAATCGATGAAATGAAGACTAAATACAGTCAATTCCAAACGCGTAGAAACAGCAGAAGAAAATATTTGCCGACTTTTGTGAATAACACTGATGTTGTGGAAGCAAGAGCTTTTACATATATTTTTTTCTATATATGTAAGGATTATTCAAATCGGGTCATGAAGACTTAAAGCCTCTATCGGAACAGGGCGGCCCCTATTCCATTGCACGTCGCTAGCACGTTTTGGATTTTTATTGGCATATCTTCGTTTCGATGATGATCAAACAAGACGCAAAAGAGCAAAGGAAAAAGAACTGATGCAATTTCAGAATTATATTTAAATTACTATCTTGGATTCAATGTCACAATGGATAAAATGCTGGTAGCTTCGCGGGAAATGTTCATTTCGGATGTACATTCCTAACAAACCCACTAGGTATGGGTTGAAGGTGCAAATACTAGCAGGCAGCAAAACCCTTTATATGGTAAATTCTGAAATTTACTCAGAAAAAATTTGAAAGCTAAGAAAAACAAGCTTTTGCATCCAATTTAAGTAAGTGTTACGCTTAACTAAACCTATGGAAAAAAGCAACCGTAACATCACAGCAGACAATTGGCACATCTCACTTGAATTGGCTGATGAGTTAAAAAAATGTAATCTCACCTACGTTGGCACTTTGAAGAAGAATAAGAGGCAAACTCTCAAAGAATTTCAACCTAATCGATGTAAAGCCGTTGATTCTTTATTATTCATATTTTCATTAAAAACCAGGATTAATTCTTCTGCCAAAACGTGAAAGATCTCTTGTTTTAGTTCCCAGCATGTACTGTGATAATTTTATCAACGCCAATGTCAAGAAACCGGAAATAATTTTATATTATAACTCAACCAAAGCAGGAGTTGACGGGCTTGATGAAAAATGCGTCAATTATTCAACTTCACGAAAAACCCACGGATGGCCAATGTCGTATTTTATTATTGTTGGAGTAAATTGTAGAGTTCTGTACAAATTTTCCCAACAAGGAAAAGAAATTTCCAGGTACAATTTTTTGAAAGGGCTAGGGCGGAAACTGTACACTCCATACATGACTTCTCGAATATATAATTCAAATGCACCGCGCAAACTTCGCTCAATGGCAGCAGATATATTGGGAATTGTCACTGAAGAAACTTATGCACCTAAAGAAAAATCTGGAAGATCAAAGAGATGAAGATGTCGTGTGCGTCCGCCGGAAAAGACCACAAGACCATCAACTGCTGCGGGAGGTCCAGAATACCTGTGTTTGTCTGCGATGTGCCCAAAACGTGTATAATATTTTTTGTTTCGTTGAATAGCTTATGGAAGATTATATTTAACATCATTCTAAACCAATTATATTCTTTTTCCAAAAACTTTTTGTTTTATTTTAGATTTTAAAATTGGGCCCTAGGAACCCGCTAGTAGTACTTAAGATACAAATTTTGGGTAGTAGTAGTTATAGGGTAAGTTCAAGCAAAAGGTAAAGTAATAAAAATTTTTGACATGGCTGTGTCTAAAAATCACACTACTGATGTTCTCGTTTAAAACTAAGGCAAATTACAAATTTATTTACATTTTGGGCGGCTACATTTAGACACGATACTGCTACAAACTATTAGGGACACAAGCCTCCAACTTATTGATATGTAAAAATTTAATAACGTTACTACGCGTTTTCACCAAGTTGGTGCAGAAGCGTTCGACATCCCGCAGTCGTTCTATTTTTGTAATACCTGGACGCTGACGTAGTAATCGCCGTCTGAAGTAATGCGTTATTTTTGCATGATTCAAGTATAAATATTAATTTTAGTAAATCATTTATCAAAAGATTCTGACATTTGTTGCTGAAAAAGATTTGAACAATAATTTAAAATGTGTTTGTTTCAGGCTTCAGTTCAGTTTTATAAATTTTTAAGCAATGAGTACCGCCCGTTTCCGGTGCATATGGATTTCCATCTGTGCCAAGAATTTCGACAAGACAGATTTGGCGTGTTCCGATCTCCTCCAAAATCTTTGAACCGCAAGTTACAATGTCCATTGAGAAAGGTACTACTGTTTCTGTGAGCTTCAATAATATCTTTAGTTCTAGTAATGGAAGACGTTTGCTACAAAATTGTTTTTTTAGGGACTCTACTCTGTAACTTACGGCCATGTAGACCCTTCTACGATGCCGCCCCATTTTCCCGCGGGAAAATTCATGATGGAGTGCGTGTTATCCGAAAATTCTACCTTTCTTCTTAAATTTTTGGTTGAAAATGAAATTATAGAAGTAATTAAGAAGTGGGAGACCTAAATCTGTATAAATATATGTAAAATACAATTACAATATATGTTATTTTACAGTAAATATATATTTTTTTGTTGCTATTGAGATATCTCACTAAATCTTAGAACAGTTCCTATTTGACTTTCGAATGATACGCATATCGACTACGCTCTGCTATCTTCGAAAGTGTCAAGTGCAGGTCAACTAAATTCAGTGCCGCTCAATTGATAAGCGATAAATACGCTTATTGCAGCTAGTAAATCGTATGTACAAACACATTATTGGTTATATTAATCTATTAACTCTGTGTATATAAAAATATCACAAATCAACAATTAATACACGTTCCCTATGGGAAATGGGACCGGTCCTGGACTCCCAGGTCCGTTAATAAAACCCGCTGCCGAGAATTACGGATTCACATTTAGTTTTCCTAATTATCAGGGAAATCAACAATCTAACCAATACGGTAGCCAACCAAATTCGTAATTCCCATTTGCGCCTTATGGACAACCCATATCCCCCCTCCTATACAATGAACTCTCACACACATCCGTATCACTACAGCCAAATAATGCTAATTAATACCAACATGTATCTAATTTTGTTACCCGCACTAAATCCAACGACCCAACCCATCGGAAAGTGATGAATTTAATTTTATAATCATGGACGATGAAAACATAAAATCAACCTCACAAAAACCCAAACACGCGTGGCAAACAGTCAAAAAACGAAAAAGAAACAACTCGCAACCACATTCAACAAATCAACAAACTACTCCCATAACTACTTCGAATTGATTCGAGCTACTCTCACAAATTCCAAGCAGCAGTGCAAACCTGTACCAAACATCCAGTACTCAGCAACCTAAAATCTCAAAACCACCACCTTTTTATATTTACGGGGTAAATAACTACAACGAAATGATTACAAATATAAATGCAGTACTAGAAAAAGAACAATATTACATAACAGCGTTATTGAATAACACGATAATACCAACACGTCAGATTCCTACAGAAAACTCAAAACACATCTTGAGAACGAAAACATAATACACCACACCTACCAACTTAAGGAGGAAAGGTCATATAGAGTAGCTATACGAAATCTTCATCATACGATTTCAACGGAGGTTATTAAAAAAGAATTAGGTAAATTAGGACATGAAGTTTGCAATATCATTAACATTCGTCACAGACTAACTAAGCAACCACTACCATTATTTATGGTAGACTTCAAACCTAAAGATAACAATAAAACAATATTCGACGTAAAACATATCCATAATATCAAAGTCATAATTGAGCCGCCTAGAAAGAAGAATACAATACCGCAGTGCCTTCGTTGCCAGGATTGCGGCCATACAAAGAGTTATTGCAACAAACCCTTTGTATGTGTTAAATGTGGTGGCGACCACGAAACTTCCACCTGTAAGAAACCTCAAAATACTCCAGCCAAATGTGCTCTTTGTAGCGGGAATCACCCAGCTAACTATAAGGGATGCTCAGTGTACCAAGACTTACAGAGAGCCAGGAATGCCTCATTCAGAGGAACTTCTAATATAACGCGTCCACAACAGATACCAAATGAAAGCGAATTCCCCCCACTTCGAAACCATATCCACAACATAAACAACGACACTACAAATTCCTTGCAAAATAATCTATCCTACTCACAAATAACGGCAGGAAGAACTGACAACCTTCAAAATAACTATCAAACATCTTCTATAAACCAAATCCTTGCTAACTTTCTTAATGAATTTAAATCAATGTGCTCCCAACTAATTAGTCAGAACAGCATGGTTTTAAACATGCTCTCAACAGTTATTAATAAACTAACATAAAAATGGCGACTTCGTTGCGCATCGCTGTCTGGAATGCTAATGGCATTTCTAACCACATACCAGAATTAATCTCATTCTTGCAATTACAAAATATTGATATATTATTAACTTCAGAAACCCACACAACAACAAGAACAGTAATAAAAATCTCGTTCTATACCACATACCTTACTAACCACCTCAATAGTGCGGCGCACGGTGGGACAGAAGTTGTAATAAAAAATACAATCAATCATCACGAATGGATGTCTTATCAGACCTATAAAATACAAAGTACAAGCATAAATGTGCATGCTCTCTCTTCTCCACTGATAATAGCAGCAGTTTACAGTCCTCCAAGACACTCTATCTCTACCGAAGAGTACGAGGAGTTTCTGCAAACATTCGATACAAAATTAATTCATCACAGGCGACTGGAAAGCTAAAAACACAGCTTGGGGTTCCAGGTTAAATAATCCAAAAGGCCGCAATCTACTGCGAGCCACTGAAAACCTATTGGCCTATCGATACAAACAGACTACCAGACCTACTTGATTTTGCAGTAACACGTGGTATAACGAATACGTTCACACAAATAGAAGCTAATTTTGATCTCTCATCCGACCACTCTCCGGCCATAATTACCCTAAGCACTACAATTATCTACAAAGAGTCTACTCCAAAACTATGTACAAAACTCACCAACTGGGCCCACTTTAGGAATTTGTTAGAAGGAAACCTCAATCTTGCTCTGCGAATAAAAAGCGCTGAAAACCTTGACGAAGCAACAGAATACCTGACGACAATGATACAAGATGCTGCTTAGCAAGCCACGCCCAACCCAATGGTTCATCCACAAATACACAACATTCCTCGCCACATTCGAGATCTTGTTGCCCAGAAACGGAAAGCGCGAAAAAGTGGCAAAGAACCAGAGATAGGTACGACAAAAGCTTACTCAACCGACATACACATCAACTACACAACGTGTTAATAGAATCAAAGAACAATACCTTCCAACATAATATTACTAATCTTTCACCTGACGATCGCACGTTGTGGAAAGCAACCAAAAAATTCAAACGACCAATTGCCACCATATCTCCCATCAAGAAACCGGACGGCACTTGAGCCACATCAGAGGAAGACAAGGCCGAAACATTTGCTGAACATTTCGCTAACATTTTTACGACACCAAAATTCCAATCGAATACCGATTCTGAAATTAATTCATTTCTAGAGGCTGCATTCCAATTGTCGTTACCAATCAACCCATTCTCATCAAGAGAAGTACGACAACAAATATTAGCCACCAATACCCGCAAAGCCCCAGGATACGATCTGATAGTGGGAGAAGTCCTTCAAAATCTTCCTAGAAAAGCCGTAGTACTCCTCACCACAATCTTTACCAGCATCCTCAGACTATGCCACTTCCCAACCCAGTGGAAGTTTGCCCAAATTATTGCAATCGAGAAACCTGGAAAACCTCCTTCACAACCCTCTTCTCGCCATCCAATCAGTCTTTTACCCCTGACATCCAAGGTTTTCGAACGGTTACTCCTCATAGTGACGTAGATCTAGAGCACATAATACCAAATTACCAGTTCGGATTCCGCCAACAACACTCGACGATTCATCAAACTCACTGAATCGTTATTACAATAATGGAGAGCCTCAAAACAAAACTAATTTGCTCAGCTGTATTTTTGGATATTCAGCAGGCATTTGACAGAGTATGACACGCAAGTCTACTACACAAAATTAAGCTCCACTTCCCAAGTCAATTATACTTGTTATTAAAGTCATACCTTAGCGACAGGACTTTTCAAGTCAAGATCAATAGCATTGTGTTTACTTATCACAAGATTACTTCTGGAGTCACGCAAAGCAGTGTGTTGGGACCTCTGATGTACTTACTGTATACCTCTGATAGTCCTCTCACAAATAACACATTAATTGCAACGTTTGCCGACGATACGGGTATTCTCTTAAACCCACCGACTCCCCAAAACCGTCCCAGGTCACCAATTGTCAGCGCAGGTCTTCTACAACACCCTTCCGCTAAACATTGTCCTGATCAATTGCAACGAATTGTTACTCTCAATAAAAGTGTTGCCCATTGCACTGCAGAATGGTGTCAAAGACACTAATTAGATACTTTGGAATTTTTTTATTCACCACCTGGAACGCGCCTGCTAGATAGGTAAATGTATTGTTAGGAACATGTGTACGTCTAGTTGTAAAGCTAATTTTAGTAGATTTCATCCACTCATAGTGTATTCAAATGTTATTATAGTTCATTAGCTGAATTTTGCAGTATAAATATTGTTTCGCTTTTATAATTATATGATAGTATCGGATAAGTAGAACTAAAGAAATAATAATTACATGTGTTTGACTCTACAGAATGATTGTGGCCATGAAAACAACATCCTTTTTGTAAGCAGAAGATTATGTGTCGGTTACGCAAATTTCCAAAACTTTGATGCTTCGTATTATTAGCGAGATGCTTACAAAAGACATACGAAACATTTTCTGCTAGACGCTTTAAAGAAAAGCAAGAGAGAAAAAGCGAAGCGGTTGTTGCCTGGCCGTGGAAAAACTTTGTCTGCGTATGAAACATTTTCAAAGTGGAGGCATTTTTAATAAACAAAATGTTAGGTTGTCCAAAGAGGCATTTCAGCTAGTGACAAAAATTCAGAGAGGCCATCATCTAGGAGTTGTAATAGATTGGTGCAGTGTGTTATGTTGGAATAAGTGACATTCATTTCTGTGAAAAGAGAGTTACAAATTTAGCTGCTGTGTATTAACAGAATATTTTAGAAGATGTAATGAAACCTCTGAATCACACGTATTTTTGATGGTGAACCTTGGATTTTTCGGCGAGACTATGCACCCGCTTATAAAGCACGGTCAACTCAAACTTCGCTAAGCAACAATGTGCCTCATTTTCTATCAGCAGAGGATTGGCTTTCTAGTAGGTTAGATCTCAATTATGAGCAGTCTTTAAAGGCATACTTTGCTCAAAAAGACACCCTAACGTCGACTCTTTGAAGCAAGGCATGACGAATACAATCATTATTGCCCCGGACATTTTAAAGCTTGTGTGTAGGGTAGGGGTGACTATTTTGAACAAATCCATTGTAATTATTCTTACCAATAATCATTTAAAGCCTGAAAATATTATGCAAAAACAGTTAATTGTTTTGTTTTGTCGTTCTAATTAGTGTGCAATAGTATTTATAAAGACATGTATGTATGTCCTCACTTATCGTTTCGAATTTCTTACTGACCCGATCAAGAAAGTCGTTCTTATTCACGCATGTGCATTCTTATCGGTTACCAGTTTACATTGTAACAACTATTTTTATTATATTAAACTTGCGTTGAGAATTTTCTTGTATTAGAAATATTTAATTTAATTTCATCTAAAATATAGTGTTTTATAAACCATGCGTTATATAGAGCCTTCAATATGTGACGTGAACGATAAAAAATTTCTTATAAAAACGCTAGGCAAGATAAAAATTTTTATGATGGTCATTTCAATCGTTTTCCCGAATACTTTTCTCAAACACTTTTCTGATTCTTGCAAAATAGCTAGAACTTGTTATACGACGCGATTCTTGAGTTCGTTTATTCTGATAAGCCTTTCTTAAGATAACCCCCTAAAGAGAAACCACAAGGGTTAAAATCGGGGAAATTTGGAAGCCATTCGATGCCATTCTTTCCAAAAACTTCTGTGAGGATATCAAAGTTGCCCTAAATCCTTCAGGCGGCGGCTCCATCTTGCTGAAAGAAGTATTGGTTGACTTGTCTTTTGACTTTCACAATTGAAATGAATTTTTTAAGAACTTTTGTGCAATAAACTTCTTTAGTCATATATTTTGTGAGAAACAGTGGACCGACAATTCCTTAGTGGGAAACTGCACTCGTATACTAACTTTTTCTGGGCGACATCAACAAACTTTGATCAAATATAGCTTTTGGTACTTCAATGTCGGTAATTTTGTTTGTTGACATAGGAAAGTAGGCCTATTTGTGAAATGGGAGTGCTTTATGTTCAACTTTTGGTCCGAACCATCTCCATGATCACTTGCAAAAGTGAATTTTTGCCAATACTGACCTCGGTCAGAAGCGCTTAATTGAATCTTATACAGATTTTTTATCTTGTTATTGTCGAGACAGACAAGATAGTGTGTTTTCAAATTTGGTCTTGAAGGTAGTTAGCACTCCACTAGCACTTCGGCTTATCTTGTAAAATGCGGCCGAAATGAAAACCCTTTCTTTAGTTGAATAAAGTTCATCTTAACTGACTCCATATTCAAGTGTTGACTTAGAGTGTGAACAAAACTTCAAATATAATATTGGCTGAAAGTTTGACTATGGTAATAAAAAAACATTTTGCGAGGCATAATGAAGGCCCTGTATTAAAGTAACATCATCAAAGATATATTCCAATTAATTCCTTATTTCTAGTATTTGTATAATTTGTATTGTTGGTTATTTTTATAACGGCTAACCTTGCCAAAAGATATTTAAAAACACATTTGTAATTATAGTGACCGAAGCACAACAGCAGCAGTAGATAAAATCTTTGTTGGTATAAAAACGCATTTTGTGGACATCACTAAAATGAATGCTTAATCTATTTTTCACATGAAGTAAAAACCAGGCAGCATTTGTTACTAGTGGAAGAATAGTTTTAGGGACAAGACAATGTTTGAGTGTCGGTTACTAGTTTTATTATCTATGCTCCTTAGCGGATACCTAACTGTAAGATTTGTTAAATAATTTATCAGATTTGATTTGCGTATTCGTAACTTTGTTCAGAAATATCGTGCAATATATTTGAATTAGTAAATTAGTAAAACAAAAGCTATTTTAGGAGGCAAGTACTAAATAGTTTTAAACAGGGTAAATGTTAACTACACGAACAAAATTTTAGGAGATGATTCCTCATTGATTCAGACGTATGTCTGAAAATGGAAGTGTTTTATGATAGATGGTCATATATTGTCTATACGTATAAAGTCTACCTAGAACCAGATTTGTAAATGCAAAGGAATGTAATTAAAAAATAAGTATTTACGGAGAAGCTAACGTTATAAATAGCGTTATTGTCATTTATCATAAAACACATTTTTTCGACATATCATATAAATTTACTTGTTTTATTTTATTATAGCCACCTGGATTTTATATCTGTACTTAACATTTACTTTATATATATATATATATATATATATATATATATATATATATATATATATATATATATATTATAACTTAAATTTTTGTTGAAAACTAGACAGAAATCAATTATATAATAGATCAAAAATGCAATATTTAAAATTTTTGTTTTGTCGATAAAGCTTCAGTTGTAAATTATTAGAGGCTGTTGAATCATCAGTAATAAGCAATTACTTCAGACTCCCATCTAAAGGCTTGTAAGTTCAAACAAATGCATTTAAATGATATTTTTACAAATAGTTCCAGCGGTGCATTTTCGTTACATAGAATTTCCAATAAGAACGATATGACTTTAAAATCAAATAAAATAAAAACTGTTTCAGGTATAACCAACCTTTTTATATTATTTTTAAGCATAGACTATTACATTATGTTTAAATAACACATTATTTAAGTGTTAATCTCGATTTTGTCGACACGAGCAAATTCTACGAACCCAATTTTCAATGATTTTGTGCAATAAATCAGGTCTAATGTCACGAATGCAGTGTTCGATGTTTAATCTAGATGCACCAAAGGTTCGTAATTTGTTTGCCTAGACTAATTCTACAAATGTAATCTAAAGGAGTTAGATCACAACTTCTTGGGGGCCAACTAATAGTTGCATTTCTTGAAATTATCCTTTTATCGAACTTTTCTTGAAATACATCAATAGCAGCATTAGAAGTATAACATGTGGCACCGTCTTGTTGGAGCCGCATGTCCTCCAAATAAATTTCATCCACATTTGGAACAAAACATTTGTTAACATCAATCGATACCGCTTATCAGTCATTGTAGCTGCATCTCCTACTTCGCTTTGGAAGAATGGTCCAATGATGCCTTCACGCTATAAACCTAACCGTACAGTGATCTTTTGGGGATACAAGAGCTCCTGTGGATTGTTTTCACACCAAATACGACAATTTTGTTTGTTAACTTACCCATTTAACCAGATATGAGCCACATTATGAACCGTTTTAAGTTGCTCCAAAGCCGAAGCAGCAAACTCATAGCGCTTACGATTAGCTTCAGTTCTTGGGTCAACACAATCTCTTATTTAGTGCTTATAAAATTATAAAAGTTTTTTTGCATCACGCTTGCAGCAAATTTGCCTATAAGTATAGTCAAAAATGTTCTTGAGCAAAAAGTAACATAACAGTCCCGTAAATGTTATTACGATTTACTTTGAAACCTTTGAGTACGAAAATAAGATAGGTTTGACCTGAAAAACATATTCTACGCCATACTGTAACATGTAATCCACACCGAGAAAGCATAACCATATCAAATTGTCCTGAAAGTCTAGAAGGACATTTTATATTGTTTTCGTTTTTTGAAAATTTTTCTTCTTCAAAAAGGCACTTGCCAGATGACCAGCAGCAAAGCGATGGGTTGGTTCTGAGCATCTTTTTAGGTGTACGCGTACTAATACTTTTTGTGATTTTGTTAAATAAAGCCACGAAGCATCTATTATGATCAGAACATGTACGAAATTATAATAAAAAATTTCGTGAAAATTGTCAGGCCTAATTGCTTGATAAAAAGTAAAATTAAATCAGCATTTTAATTTGGGTTACCCTTTAGAATGCTTTCCACATTTTTAAAGCCTCCCCTAACAAAATACCGCCGCTTATATGGAAATATCAAACCTAACAATAAATAATTTTTCATATATTATGGATAAACAAAACTGGATTATTTGTATCATATTTTTCCGCAAAGGTGTTTTGATAATACTCGCATGTAGAAAGTCATTTTGTAATATTGATGGCTTTGTTGCTGCAATTAAAAATGAACGGTAAAATAAATTTCGTGGAATAAGATGTTTTATTTCTTGAACTATTTTTAAGCTACAAATACGCAAATTGTATGTAAGTAAAATGCATATAAAGTTGTTTATGTAATATTTTTGATTTTATTTTTGCAGTATTTTCAAAATGACTACAAGATCAAATTTCACATAGCAAGAATCGATACTTTTAACCCACTCTACTTTAAATACTTTGATTTGGACTTCGTTTGGTACAACAGAAGCACCAGGACTGTTAATGCGAGTACGTACCTGTTGCAAGATTTAAGCGACAACGTAAAGGTATGCTTTTGGTATTGTAACAGTTCATATCTTCTTTTAAAGAGAAAATTTGACCCAGTCCCTATTTAATACCAATGTTGTTGCCCACGAAACTAAAATTAACATCAGACAATCACATATATGAGAGTGTCTTAAAGTGTTTTTGTTGTTATGTAAAAATATACAAGTATTGGTGCCGTTTTTAAAAATCTACTACAGATTATGATGTCACTGTGATTTACTTAGATAAATTAAATATGATTTCTCACATAAGGTATCTCGACTAATCGCTTCTTTTGTCGCCAGGCTACGTAATCTGCGGGTTTAGGACCCTTGGATTTGGGAGTAAAAAAATAAACTCAGAGAAACTTTTAATAGGTCAGGTCATATCAATAAAACTTTGACATGATGCATTAATCGCTCATCGACGAATGATAAATTTTTAAAGAGACTTATATTGTAACAGAAGTAACAGATAAATAAATCCGGAATTATAGATTATCGTCTGCCCCATTTATACTGACACCTTGAGTAGAAAGTCTAAAACTTTCTGATTTTCTCTAGTTCTAGAACGGCACGTTTAAATATAAGGCGGGGTAAACGGGGATTCGCGGCAGTCGAATAGGACATACAGCGAACAACGGAGGCGATTTATAATTATTGTGCAGCATTTGCGAATAACGATTTTTTTCAAATTAAATCGTCGTTGAATTCACATGTTATTTATCAAGGCTAATCAATGAGTGGTAAAAATAGTAAGAAGAGTTGTTAAAAACAAATGAAGGGCAGAATTCAGAAAACGTTCCAAAGAGCAAATCATACAGTAGAATTCTGAAATCAAGAAAATGTGAAAACAGTCTACAGCAATTATAATTGTCGCCCTTGACGTCAATGACTTCAAGCCCAAAATGTAGTGCGTCGAATGTACAGGTGCAAGTGGGGTACATAGAAGCTTTATATTGACAAAATGTTTTGTTAATAGTTGTTGAAGTTATAAAAGTTTTGCTTCCCATAGCGACAATGAAATGTTAGGTTGTATAAAAAATGGATTTTTAGACAAACGTGTCAAAATTTGAACATAAATGGAGAGGTGTTTCCACATCAAGTACAACTGTCAAAAAATTAATTATGCAGTTAATGGACCAATTTAAGAGAACGATTGTCCAAGAGATTATAAATGCAGAGTATTATTCCATAATTGTAGACTCAAAGCTAGACGTGTCGTACACAGGCCACTCTATATATTATTCCTAACTATAGCTATAAAGGTGCAGAGATGACTAATGGTCTAATGTCGACCGTAAATTTTGTCGGTTTTGCCTAAATAACCATAAAAGACAGGCCTACAACAACGCCAGCAACACGTCTGGGTCTTTAGTCTAGAATAAAAGAAAATCCTTTGGTCACATAAATTGCTCACGCGGCCCACTTTTTGTATTTTCTGGACCAATGTTCTTGTAAGTTCTTGAGAAGTAAATGAAAGGCTTTAGCGAGGAAGCATAGACACATCAAGTTTATCAGTCTTTACAATACTTTAATAAATGCTTTTCAAAACGAAGTTTTCAAGGCTATGAAATCCATGTGCGAAACTGACCTCTATAAAATAGACATTAAAAAAAGGCCAAAAGTTCTTTTGGTGAAAGCAAGATGAAAATTACGAGTTTTCCAGACGGTAGTCTTTTGTGGTAGAAGCATACTGTGCCGCTGGCTTCTCCAAAATTAAATTTAGTGGAAAAAAGATTTGTATGGGAACTCACTCAAACGAAAAACTCAAGAATGTGACAGAGGGCAAATTAACTATTGAAGAACTACGTTTCTGATTTAGATAAAACGTTCTTTAAGTAATGTGTGCGTTTAGTAGGATTTTAAAGAATCAATAGAAATATTGACAAATAACATAACAATACCAAACCAATAACACAATTAAAACCACAGAAGGTCCTAGCATTTTGAAAAGATTTAGTGCACAGTTCAGGGGCAACACACTTAAGAAGACTCAAGTGCATATATAGCATATACAACTTTTCAGAGAACACATCGGCATCGTTCAACGACCAGCTTGACCGAAGCAAATATTCTTATTGTTTGTCGTCTTTTGAGAACGATCACCGACTAAATGTCTTACGCGCAGACACCAATAACAAATTACAAAGCATTTGACAAAAACGAGCGACAAGAAACAAATATCGGAGAGCAACCAAATAAATCCAAGTCCATGTTGGACAATCAAAACAAAATTGAATAGGAATTATGAGCAAGAATGTCGGGGGTCTTTCCGACTATAACGCAGAATTAGACTTTTTTTTACAAATTATACACGGTAGTGCAGCTGTTATAATTAAGAACTCCATGCAGAATTATGAACAACCTCACTACAAGACGAACAAGAAGCAAGCGTCCAAACTAAAGCTTTTCCTTGGTCCGTCTCCAAATTTGCAATGCGCTATCCTCTAATGCATTCTATATCCTCCTGAGTTTCAAATCCTTCTAAACTTATTATAAAAAGTATTTGGAATTCGAAACACACAGAATGGGGCCTTAGAAACTTCTTAGAGGTCGTTAATAACAACAACTGCAGACACCGCTCAACTGACATACTGACCCACAAACCCTAACAAAACACCAGCTTATTAGATTTCTTTATACTTATGGTATAACCCCCAACTATACGAAACTAAAATCCAACTTTATATTGGCAATGGATCATTGCAACCTTAAGCATTTACGCAATAAGTAAACCAACCATTTTAAGGGTAAAACAATGGTAGCAAACGTATTCACCAAGCATATTTTGGAAATTCTCAGAGAAAAATAATAAGACTAACAAGATTACAGCTTTCAAATGTAGCTACCTATGAAGTCATTTTCCTCAAGAAAAGTCTACCAAAAAATTAGACTAGTTAATAAATACAAAAGGCCTGGATGTGATCTAATCAAAAAGGTATTATCAAAAAAAGCAATTGTGTGCTAAGACTAACATATTATCTATTAATGTGAAAGTTAGCTTACATTATTGTGACTATTAAGCCTGGAAAACTAAATTGCCTCTGATAAAGCAATCATGTCAAAAATGTTCGAAACGCTATTGTTCAAAAGCCTCAGGGTGGACCTCGCCTACATCATAGATTTATTAGTAACAAAACATATTATAATGGCCAAATTGATGCCTTTTTCTTAGTAGTCATTAAGGAGTCTATGATAGCATTTTAACATTTTGAACTTTATATTAATTTCTTTGAACAAAGGTTATCAACATGGAGGATAAAAGTACATCAATCAATACAAGACACTTTCACTGCAAAACCCATTGTTTTCCCCCAAGTGATCCTTTACAATGTGATCCTTTAAAATGTGTTTGTGTTTCAGGTTTCAGTTCAGTTTTATAAATTTTTAAGCAATGAGTACCGCCCGTTTCCAGTGCATATGGATTTCAGTCTGTGCCAAGAAATTCGACAAGACAAATTTGGCATATTCAGATCTCTTGCAAAATCTACGAACCGCATTTTACAGTGTCCATTGAGAAAGGTACTACTGGTTCTGTGAGCTTTAATAATATCTTTAGTTTTAGTAATAGCAGACTTTTGTTACAACATTATTTTTTAGGGACTCTACTCCGTAACTTACGGCAATATAGACCCTTCTAAAATGCCGCCCCATTTTCCAGCGGGGAAATTTATGATGGAGAGCATACTATTTGAAAATTCTATCTTTCTTTTTAAATTTGTGACTGAATCAGAAGTTACAGAAGTAATTAAGAAGTGGGAAACCTGAATCTGTATAACTATATGTAAAATACAGTTTCAATATATGTTGCTTTATAGTATATATGAATTTCTGTTGCTGTTTGAATATCGTAATTCATTTAGTATATTTTCTCAGTATAAATTTTACAGGGAAGGTACAAAGTAACACCTTTAAATATTAACAATAAAAAATTTATTGAAACAAATTGTACAAGTAGTTTATTACATAGTAAAAATAAAAGCAAATCTTTAAACTTCACCGTATGCACCGGTGATATCAATTGGTTTCCTCAAATAGCAGAGGATGGAATACACAGACTTCTAAAAGACCTCGTTTGGAATATTGTCGAAAACCTCCAAAATTTGTGTCTTCGAGTACTCCAGTGTGCGAAAATTAGGCCGATAAATTGGTCGCCATAGTATTCTTCCCGCGAATTAGTTGCTCGAAGAAAGTACTCTTTTGCGAAGACCGGAGTCTTTGAATTTTCAGAGGCTTGCAATTACAGACCGCCGAGCAACTTGAAGTGTCCTAGTGCAACAATAGTGGACCACTAACGGTGTCGATTGTCTACCTCCTTTGCTCAATTACTTGCAATGAGAGTAATTCTATCTTGGGACTACCATTGATTTCTCTGCACCGGCACTCGTGGATACACGAATGATTTAAAATTGTTGTTTCTGGTAAATCCAGATGTTGTTTAAACCAAAATAATGATCGAATACGAATACTCTGTAAAGATGAAGAAAGGGATCTTTTGTATAACGCCAAAATGTGAGTGTTACGGTATTGGGAGCTGTCATGATAGTAGGTCATTTCTAATCAAAGATAAATGCAGAATTGCTAGGTAAACCTACGTTGACGCAGTTTTAGAGCTCGTAGTATTTTGCTTTTCTCCAGAAGCGGCCTCAAGCAATCTTTCAATAAGATAACGCTTGCTCACATATGGTACGTAACACAGCAAACTTTTCTCAATATAATATAGTAGAAATTTTTCTATGGTCCGCCCAATCAATTGACTTTTCAGTGAAAATGTCTGAAATATCTTTGCACGAAGGACACAATGCTATCCACAACCTCAAAGGTATCTGGATGAGATACGGGAGCTTGTCAATAATGAATGGAATGCAGGTCATCAAACATTTGTTTATTGTTTGCCTTGATGTCAAGAAAAATGGAAGCGGTTACAAGAGCTTAGATGGGTCTAAAAAATTATTGAAAAATCTGCAAAGTTGTAGTTGATAGGGCAGATTATTTTGTTACCACAACTATAAATTTTGCAAATCTAACTTGCAGTGGATGGTTTTTCTCAGCAGTAAATGTTGTATTGTAAATTGTAGTATTAGGTTCAGTCAAAGTAGTGGGCGCTATTATAATAGCTATAGTTTCACTCCTGCTGGTCATGTTGGTGTCTCTCTTGAACTAAAGAAGAATTATTGCTGTTGTTTTCACTTGGTTTAACATACTACTTACTGCCCTCAGTTTTAGGTCAGGTAGGCTATTATCAGCTAAACAACTCAAGAGGTGCCCTTATTTCCCATCCGTCTTAGTTTTCTTTTTCACTTTTCAGCAATTCGTTTTTTTTAGGTATTGTATTAGTGATTCCTCAATAATTACTAAAAACCAAGTTTTTCACAGATGTAACAAAATAAAAAAACCGTATTCACTTCATGTGAATGAATGAATGGCTTAACACCCCTTGGAGGGGTTTCGCCGCTTCTAAGGAAGCTTTCGAGATCCTTTGCGGGGGATCAGCCCGTATTCACTTCATATAAGAAAGGGAATTAGTAAGACTTAGGCCTACCTCCGCGAAATATATGAAGAGAAAAAAAATTGAAATCAGATTCTTAAGTGATAATACATTAAATATTGGTATTGGGCTTTATGAACACTGGCAGTATAACCTGTAGCTCGAGAAACAAGTACAGGCGCCAGTTAGTTTTATGTTACTGGTGACCCATATATTAATGTGTTGTTTATAAAAAGTTCAGGATATGTCGCAAACAACTTTTTATTGTTTACTTTTTAAAAGTGCAAGAATGTTGAAAAGGGCATTAAAATACGTTACAGAGATAGTACATGAAAGTTGCATCAAAGTAATCATTTTAGAAAAAAGCGATGCAGTTCCTGCAGATGAGGCTCTAAGAGTTTTATTGCTATTGCTGCTATGGGGTCATTTAAAAATCTAGACAAAACTTTATATTAACCCGAAATAGGTTATAACTTAGAAAATAATATAAACTACTAACATTTGGACGTGGCAAAGTTTTTAATTTATTCCCTTAATTAGTGTAAGCACTTGTAGAAGCTACCCATTCATTTTCGTACACTTTTTGTTTTATAAAATACCAGCAACGTTCAATGTCATATGTTTAAAACGTTTGTTCTCGTATGGTGTATCGTTCGAAAACCGCTATAGTCTCAGTAGGATAATAATCCTTTGATATTTCTTTAGTCGTACTAAAATTGTCAATTAGGATTTAAGGTACCTTTTAGATTTCTTCTTGACATCTCGTGAGAGACCTTGAGGTTAAGTGATCTCTTTCTGAAGATCGCTGAAATGGCGATTATAGAGCACAATTTACTTCATTGTTTTGTGTTTTTTTTATTTGAAGAGGTCAAAGGTCGCCCGTAACAAAGGTTGCCTTCGACGATCTCTTGGCTCTTTTTGTATGCTTGGTACCACTCGGAAGCTCGTGTTTTTGATAAAACTGATTAATCATAAGCCTTTTCTAACATTTTAGCTAGTCGGAATATGAAATTTAAGGCAAACCCTTTGTTCAATATTTTCGTTCATTGTCGAAATCGTGACGCACTACTGAAGTACTGGTTGACAGATCGCGCTAACTGTAGACATTGTAATTAAGGACACAAGTCGATTACCTACCAGATGGATGGATCAAATCACAAAGCTAAATCTAAGCATACATTCACAATCGAAGCAAAATAGAAAGAAGCAGTTCAAGATGCCGCAGTGGCCACTACATTCTCTACTGGGAATTAAGACTGAGGAGGAGAAGGAATTAAGGACAGTGCTATTAACTTAAGCAAAAAAGTCTTTTTTTAAATCGTTAACCGGGGCTTTTTAAATTACAAATTCCTGGTACTTTTTTGACAGAATTTATACGTGGTAAATTTTTTGTATATCATTTTAACAGTCTTTTGCTAACTTTAAAATCCAGTTTACAGAAAATATATTAATGTACTTGCTCAATTATCCTAGGACGTATTTCGAAATTTATATACAACTGCATTCTTGATATTTGTTCACACAGTTTTTTTATGATTCCCATTCTTACTTCCAACCCTTGTCTAGTTTCAACAAAAAAGTTGTCATTTGAAAGAGGACTCCTGAAGGAGTAAAAAGTATCACATAGTGAGGTATCGTAAGTTGAACGTTAAGTCATTGAATGCCATTTCCCTTTTATTTATTTTCCGTCTTTACGAGTTTATTTCTTCTCTTCTTGCTGTTATAGCTTTTATACTGCAATTGCATAAAGTTTTGTTGCTAAATAAATTTAAGTAAAAAGTATAAGCAATCTCTCCTCTGTTTTGCAAACAGCCACACTGTGGTTAAAGGAAAAACAGAGGAGAATGCACTCTCTTGCCCTTGGGGTGAGAAATCGCCCCTAAAGGCGGAAGAACCGGAAGAGATCAACGGCATGAGAATGACAAGGAGAAACCACTACATTAATGATCCAAAAATATATCTAATATAACCAATAAGGATTTTAAACAAAAAACTTACTCAGTTACTACTCATGATATACGGAAATCAAGAGTCGGCAGTGGAGTGAACTCACTAGACCAGAGGGCCTCCCAGGTTGTCATGAAGCAAAATCTCTGTGTAAAAATTAATAACATTTTGTAAGACTAACAAAAACATCTCGTATAAAACTGGTACCTGGAATGTCAAAATATTGTATGAAGAAGGCAAGATCCACAGTGCAATTAAAGAAATAGAAAGGTTGTCGGTAGACTTGATGGGCATTAGTGGATGCGCTGGACAAATTCGGGAGACTACCATATAATAAATCACTACGTATATTATCCAGGAAATATAAATGGAGAACACAAAAGTAGTGTAGGTATTATTGTAAATAAGCATATAGCCAAATAGATTATGAACTTTACTCCAATCTCAGAGAGAATAATTCTTATTCAATTATTACTCCTATAGAAACCAACATTACTCAGGTTTATTATTAAATTATTCTATCATGTTTTAAGGAAGATTTCCAAAAAGACATGACACTAGTCATAGAAGGCTGACGCCAAGGTCGGTAATTATCAACACCTACTTTAAGTGCATACATGGAAGTTGCCACAAGATACACCAGGATGTGTCATCAGAAACCAAATAAATATATTGTGATAAACAGACGATTTCGAAATGCAGTACTATCAACGAAGACATATTTTGGAGCTGACATTTAATTGGACCACAGTTCTGGCATTAGCACAACTAAACTCAGATTAAAAAAAGTTAAACCCTAAAATCAACAAACACGACGTAAGACAAATAAAAATGGACAAATACAACAAGAAATACAGCAGCGCATCAAAGCAAAAATAAATCAAATAACTAATAATAAAATAGAAAGTGACCCAGATGAAGATATTACAAAACTTGAAGAAATCAATCAAGAAATGCTAGACAAATATTTGGGGCAAAAGGGTTAAAAGGAAAATGTGGATGAGCAATAAAATACTAGAAATGATAAAAAGGAAAAGAAAAGCAAAGGTAAGGTGGTGTATAACAGAATTGACAAATATATAAAGAAAGCTATTAGAGAACCAAAAAACAAAGAGCAAAGTCTATAAATAGAAATAGAAATAAACACGATTTTTTTATCTGCATACAAAAGAATAGAATAAAATATTTGGTCACACACACAGATGCAGTTGAAGTATAGGAGGGTGAAATAGAGCAGGTAATAGTAGAGAAACCTTAGAAAACTACAAAATAAGAAAAATAATAAAACAACACGGCTAGGCGATCTGCCTATCAACTTACTAAAACATGCCACAACAAGGGCGTTAGAAATACTCTACAATATATTTAATAAATGCTTAAAGGGAAAAAACATATCAACAGATTAGAAACTTTCTTATATAAATTCGATTTATTAGAAAGGAAGTAGGAAAGAATGTGGGAACTATAAAGGAATAAGCGTAACATCATCAGTAGGAAAATTACAGACTCCTTATAACTAAAAGAGAGAAAGAAGGGAATAGAAGAGCAAAGTGGCTTTAGGCCAAAAAGATCTTGTACAGATAATTTATTTACCGTAAGACTTCGGAGAAGAATCTGGCAAAGGAAAGAGAACTCCATGTTACGTTTATAGATCTAAGAAAAACATTCGATTTCGTTCCCTTTAAAAAGTTAAGATTTTCTTAGAGCAGGCGGGCATAAATAAAATGTTTATAGACGCAGTAAAAACGTTATACAGAGAAAATCATGCGGTTACAAAAGTCGGAAACCAAACTTCCTCGTCATTCTCCGCTTCAAAAGGAGCAAAGTAGGGATGCTGCCTCTCCCCAACCTTTTTTAAAATATACCGCCTTAAAACATTGGATTACAAAATGTAGTCCGATGAGAACATTGCTGGATGAAAACCAGATTCTTTTGCTGATGACCAAAGTTATTGCAGAAAATAATAAATAGACTTATAGAGAAATATAACAAGTGGTGTCTAGAAGTGAACACAGAAAAGATGTAGTATAAGGTCATAGGAAGAAAGGACAAGACATACAGCTAGATAAATAAAGAGCATTAGTCAGTATGAATATATTGGGGGTCACAATATGCGAGGATGGAAAATATAAGAAGGATATAATGAAGAAGCTAGGCAAACAGAAAAATATGGTAAAAACACTACATCCTATGGCCGGCTAGGTCACCAGGACCCGTCTCCTTACGATTTTTTTCCTGTAGGTATATCTACAGGCTGAAGCCTTTCAACGCAAGCCGCGAACTATTAAGGAACTAAAGAACGCTGTTCGCAACCCGATTACAGCAGTACCAGTAGACTAAATAGCAAGCGTTGTTCTGTGTGATGGTACATTAAAATATTAAACAGAATATATTTTGTTCTTTTTATTGCTGTTTCGAACATAGGAGATCGTCGTGCTGGGTTCTGTAAAGCATTATATAGTAAACTACACTTGGATTTATGATACTACTATTTTGCACCCTGAGGTGGTACCTCTATGGTCTTGAGATTTATAGGCTAGGTACGCTTGTGTCTTCTATGGTAAGCAATATGGGTAAGAGGTAAGAGGACGACTGTGGGATCGAAGTCATCATAATGTTTACTGATTTTCACGCGGAGGAACGTTAACGTCGGTGCAATTTGACACAAAACAGAGAGCATATACGGCCATTGAGAGAATTTTCAATTGAATCCTTTGTAGGATTGCCATGTTGGACTTACTGGCAAAGACCCAAATTTTAATTCCATATGCACAAATGGGTTTGATAATCATCTTGTAGATGAGCAACTTGTTTTACAGTGTTAGTTTTGAATATCGTCCTAAGCTGTTGTACTTTTGTGACTCTTCCAAGTTAGTTGACTACCAAAAGGAGCTAGGCATTGCCCTTTTCAGAGGAAATTGTTGTATGCTGGGATTTCTGTCTATTAACCTCTACATGCCATTTTAGAAATCATCTTTGAAGAGATTTTAGGTGGTTTTTGATATAGCTAGCAGCTTCCAATCCTTTAGTTTTGCTTTCAGTCTGTTGCAGTTTGTTTTGTTAGTCGGTCTTCATACAGCTCTTGCTTTGTGCTTCTTTACTATCAGCTTTTATTTTCAAGTATGTTAATTGAATGATGTTTGATTTCATGTTGGTGTAGTTTGTATGGCCGCATGTTGCATTTTTACAATCATTCAATTTGCTGCTTCTTCTATATCTTATCTTCTGGAAATTTTAGACTAATCCTGAGGTTGAGGTTTTCTTTTAAATAGCTGCTATATATGTCCTACGTCGATACTAATCTTAGCTTGGCGGGAAAATTCTGTAGGTTACAAAAAAGTTCAGTAGGTCTAGGATTTCGACACTCAGTTGGCCTGTATGTTGGAGTACACTTGAGTACCTTTAGTTTTAAATAGCTAATGCTAGTGATCTGGTCCTAGTTGTTGTCGGGTGGGAATTAGATAACACATTTTGCAGTTACAGTCATCTCTTGCTATAAAGGTAATGCCTAAGGTTTTAATGTAAGCTTCGAATGCCCACTTTTGATTTCATGGGGTGGTGAGCAATACACTGCAGAAACCAGTGTACTTAACTTTTATCGAAGTGGTTTAAAGATTGAGTTATTGTTTGTTTTATAAGTAGAGCAGTTCCTCTATGAACGGTATTATCAGAACGAATTGTGAGAGAGTTTGTAAAATGGGATATTAAAATAGTTACGTTCTGTGAAGTGAATATCGGTTAATTTATAATTCAAGAATCGTTTTACTGTTTCTTTATTTTGACTCATTTTCTTGGCGTTCCAGGTTCTTTTACTGCACTATTTTATTTAAGAGCATGATCAACATAGTTAATACCATGATATTTTGTTATATATATTTTTGAAATCTTCGAGAAACACGGCACTAATGTTTTGGTTTCTACCAGCGTTTATTGTTTGTGGAAAGCTGTTCATGTTGCATTGGATGGCATTCGCGTAATTAAGTATTTAGGGGTGAAGTTTCAATCTGCTAGCGGATGAGTAAGTTGATTGGTGCTGGTTCTACGATAATAGGGTCACTACTAGATGTATTGCGTTTGTATAAGCAGTGATAATATTAGCATCCTTTATAATTTGCAGGGTGGGGTCTACTAGATAGGTTACAAGTGGCTGGGGTGTCTAGTTTTTTACAGGTAGTAGGGTTGTGCACGCAAATGGTCTGCTACATACGTTTTTGTGTGCTTATATAGCGCACACCTGGTACATTGCATTGTGTTTTTGTTTATTTTTAATTGGTTTATTTTTAGTATATAGTTTTATATATTCTTAATTTTGTAGATGTCTTTATTATTGTTGGCTGGTTCCATATCAACAAAGAACATATTCAGTGGCTCCTTAGTCTGTCTTTGTTTGGCAATGATTTTTTTTTGACTTTGTGTTCCAACGATTTTTTGTTAACATTATTTGTGCTTAAGCTTTTTTCATTATATGTTGATAGAGCGTTATACCTATTGGTGAGGGCTAAGTTTTTATTTACTGGTAATTAGCTGGTGAAAAATTGTGAGCTCTTAAAATAAAGAAAAACTCAAAACAGCCGCCTATTTATATCTTCTAAAGTTTAAGAACTGTAGCAATGTCAAAACTATACACAGAATTATGCGAGTAGTGCCCCTTGCAGCAGATCAGGTAAGCCAAGCTGCACATTGTTTTTCTCAAAGTGCCGTTAGACTGAAGAAATTTATATTCCAGAAGAAAAACGAAACCAACTAATTTCATACTCTCCGAAAAATATGTTAACATTGGTTATTAGCAGCCGAATGAATAGTTAATTATATTTGCAGGTATGATAAGATGTAATAACAGAAAAAACAAATTTTCGTTTTTCAAACAAAATCATGCTTATCTAGAAAAACTGAAAATAATGGACTAAATATGGTTAACTTTTGCTAAGAGAATTTAAGGTATGGCCTTTGTGAAAAATGGAGTACTGGAAAAAATCTAATATTTGAAAAAAAGTAAGAACAGTTAGCCCATATTATTTTACAGTTTTGTCCTACATTTACACAGCGCTATCTATAATGTTAAAATCTCCAGTCTATATTTGTCATGTTTAAATCTAAAAGACAATACAGTAGTAGCTTTGGATTCCTACAATTGATAAATTGTAATTATTAGTCTAAAAATGCGATCAACCATTTAACGTGCCCTACCAAGATGGTATTTGAGGCTTAATAAGATGTTTCATGAAATGCTACCTATTACAGGGGAACTTAATAGGGTATAACATCTTAATACTACTTAATAGTAGTATAACATCCTTGTTAAGAATTCGTTAACAAATTATACAAGAGTAAACCCAAAAATAAGGATTTCCCCTTTTTAGAAATAGAAAAAAAGCTTATTTTTAATAATTGATATCTTATTTTAAAGCTTCAATATTCTTTTATTTTTCTACAAAATCGCCATTTCAGTCCAAGCATTTTTTATGCCTATATCATACCAGTTAACCGTCATGTCATTAAGGAAACGTTGGACCACTCCTTTCACTACGTCATGGCCAAATGTTCTTTCAACTTAGGGAACAAGTGGTAGTCACTAGGTGTCAACCGCGGACTATAGAGTGGGTGGGCGGTTGATGATGTCCCATCCAAACTGAGAGCGACGGTTGTACGAGCGACGTAGGTTTTCTTCGCCGGTTTTGAATTGTTTATTTGAGTTTTTTGGATGTCTTACAATACCTGTCAGCGTTTATTGTGGTCCCACAAACTATGAAGTCGACCAACTCTTGAGAAATTTCGCCACTTACGTGATTGCTGCTTGGTTTCAGATGTGAAGTACAACGCCCAGATTTCGTCACCCTTGACAATAAAATCCAAAAAGTTGTACTTTTCGTCTGCACAGCGTCGAAGAAATTCGTGGGAAGAGTCAACACGTTGCTCTTGGTCTTCTGTAAGCATTCGCGGGGCGCATCTGCGGACACCTTCCCATATTTTAACTTCTCAGTAACAGTCCTATGAATGGTGCTTCAAGAAACTCCGATCTTTAAGCATGGTTTGTTTAACCTTCGCGACTGTCTTGTCGGCAATTGACGGTCTCTCAATTTTTTCTTCATCGTGAATTTTTATGCGGCCACCCACAAACTCCCTAACTCCCTACATTACTTGCGGAGTTTTTTGACATTCATGCACAACCCTTCATACTCTTCCGTCAGTTGGCGATGAATTTCGATTGGTTTAATGCCTTTTGCGTTCAGAAACCGAATAACTGAGCGAACTTTGCATCTGGTGATAGCGGCAAGTGGGACCTGCATTACGTACGACTGCCGAGCCAAAAGGCTAGACTATGGTTTGCTGGAGAGTAGGGGATGCAGCGCAAAAATATCCCTGCGGTCCCACCACTTTGGAGACCTTATTTTTGAGATTACTCTTATATGTTTTATAATGGAATATCAGTATGTAAATATACACTTTTATATTCTATCGTGACAAATGAACAGTCTTGATATTAGAAATAGTATAAATACAAACTTAATTGCTACCGAACTTGAAGTTTTATTGGCGTTAAGTTTGTACTTGTCTGAGAATACTTTCCATTGGCTTTTAATATATGTCAGTGAGAACTGTTTTGTTCCTTAATGTTCATCTTCATAGTACTGCAAATTCTTGGAAATATGGATACCTTTTTCCAATAATAGACATAGCATCCTAGATATCTTTAATTCTGCATTTGTTCTAGATTAGTGTTATTTATAATAATATTAGATCAGGATTGTGTTAACATATTTATTTGTTTATCTGGGATCCCTTTAGAATTTCTTCTTTCTGTGTCTTTATATTGTTGTTTATATAAATGATTAAATACGTTGTTTTACAGCTAGCATTTTCCGTCGTCATTACTTCCCATACTAACGTTAGAGTTTCGATAAAGACTATTTCTTCAATTGTCCACTCACCTTTTGGTAATTCTTGTCTATAAAACTCTTCGTCTGCCTCTTTTGATATTTATATTGTCTTTTACTTTTTTTAGTTTATTTATCTTCACTTTTCTAAGTTTTATTTCGTTTTTTGTTTTTTGCTTCTGTATTTTCCATGATGCTTTTATTAACTAGCTCTGCCTTGATGACTTTTTGGTTTATTTTCTCATTCACGATTATTCCCACTCCCCTTTTCCTTTTTCCATTGTTACCCTGAATAATACATGTAGTGTGTATTTGTCAGTTTTATTCTCTCATTTCCTTTCTACTTAGCTTAGCTTACTCCTAATATATCAATTCCATACGTTACCTTCTGTTAGTGTTGTTATATTCCTATTCCCATTTTTTATCCGCCCCCCCCCATTTTTCTTTCTGTTTATTTTTACTTTTGTCCTCTTGTCTCCTATGTTTTTGTATATTATATGTTTCTGTCTGTCCTTTTCGTTCAGGATTTTCATCATTTTATATATATATATATATAGATATATATATATATATATATATATATATATATATATATATATTTTACGGATGTTCGGGCATAACTTCTTTGTTTATGAACCGATTTAGATTATTCTTTTTTTTTTGGTTGGAAAGGGGATACCTCAGGGGTGGTCGCATTTTAATTTCATTGACATTGGACCTTGGACTTCGAAGATACACCAGGGAACTCCTCAAAATCAAATGAGAAATGTAGACTGAAGTTGTTTTTTTTTAAATTGTCTCTTGTTAATGTTTTATGTTTCGTTTTTATCTATTTCCCTTGATTTAAATGATGCAGTCATTTGCATGTAATTAGGAAATTAGTGTTTAAAGTTGCGACGTGCAGCGATGGGAAAAATTTATTGAGCTTGAGGATTGTTTTCAGACTGAATTATTTTTATGTAGGTATCTTGGGTTCTGTGCCATATAATTAAGAGGTATACACGAGTTAAAAAAGTTAATAAAGTGTGTGTAGACAGATATAAATTAAATAAGAATAAACCATAAAGATTTAAATCAGCAATATTTTCAAATCGATGTGTTATAAAAGGCTTATAACTGTTTAACCTTTGAGCGCCCGAGGATGACACCTAGTTTTTCAGGGGTCTCTACAATGTATGCACCAGAAGTTTAACAGTATACAATAATAACTAGTTAATAATGGTAATATAGGTATCCCGGCTAATGCGATACGCTTATTGTATAATGTTTTAGATTTTGCGCTTTATTTCTTGTGTTGCCGTGCTTGTTATCTACTAATAGTTATAGTTTGTTATTCCATCTTTTGTAGTTTTTTCGTCTTTTCGCTAAAGCCTATGTTTCTTTGTGTATAGCTGTTTTTGTTACTTCCTATTCTTATATATAGATCTAGATTATCTTCTTTTATTTTCTCTTTGGATAGGTAGTTGGTTATATAGGTTTGGTAAAGATGTTTGATGCTGTAATTCTATAAAAAAATTATTTTACAATTTTTTTATAGTTTCCTTTCTATATTTGATCTGGTTTTTTATTCAAGCTTTTAGGATAGATATTTCGTGGTAATGGTCAGAGTATATATTGTTGCCCCGGCATATATGTGTGTTTGTAACTAAAGGATCACATAATCAGTCAGACTTCTAAAACCTCTTGCTGACCATACGTATTTGTTGAAGTTTTTTTCGGATTAATAATTAAATTCCATTGTTCTCCGGATTAACCGATTATATTTTGGATTAAGAATATTTCTCACGCTAACATTTAACTTTCCTGTTAGTACTATGTAGTTATTTCAATGTAGATTATTGGTGGTTACCTGTAGAGTTTTGTAGAATTTGAGTTTCTGTTTTCTTTTGGGTTATATTTCTACAATTGCATAGTGATTTTTTTCTGTCTTTAGTTTGATTGTTAAAATTTTTTTATTTATAACAGGAACGCTAACAAGAAAAACTTGTAGGAAAATCTAATCCACAAAAATAAGGTTCAGAGAGGCACCTGAAAAATGCAGTCTGTTAGATAGGTTTACTAACGAGCACAACTAATACAAGATCGAATAATCAAATACATGATGAGATGGGAACAAGAACATGCAGAGCTCTAACAGAGATGCAATGGGCGGCAGCTTGGAGCGTAATTTATTTCCAAAAGTGTTAGATTGAATTGAGATCGAGATAAATCTAGTTTTTCAACACGCGTCTCTTTAAACCACGACAGAACAACCGTTGACCTGTTGACAAAACTGTTATTCTCTTGGTACACATTCGGATCCCCATATGGTCTAGCGTGGTTTCATCACCCTATAGAACTTATTTCTATTACTCCACGATCCAATGGCGGTAAGCTTTACACATTTTCAAGCGACGTTTGGCATTAATGGTACTTATAGTGGACTTATGGGCAGTCCAATTACCGGGAAAATCGTTTTCAGTTCATGGTAAACATAAGCACTATGAAAACCTCGAATGATCGTTACCACTGATGGTATTCGTTTTTTCATCACTGCTGGATTCAAATTTGACACCAATGGTCATTAAGTTTATATGACTTACTACCTTTTTTCACAACTGCGATACACTGCAAACATTTTCATTTATAATGACATAATTTACAGTTGATTTAGCAAGGCCGAATTTGATAAACTGATCTGTTCCAACTCTGTTACTCCATAATCACGCTACGTTCAAAGTCGCTTAAGTCGGTCGACTTACTCGTTGTCTGTGTAACACACACGTACAACCTACATAATTATGTAATTACCTGCCATTTTATCTTATTTTATGACGTTTCACTAAGCGCAACAGCTAGATCAACTTCTTAGAAGGGCCGTCCGATTACTTTTGGTTAAATAATGTATTTTTACAACATGAAATTGGAGTTATTTGATAACAGCAAAGATAGAAATGCTGCATCGGATATAAAAAAGCACAAATAATAATAAACATGCTATGTTTATTACATAATTGCATTACACTCATTTGTAAGATCATAAGCCAAAAGAAACGTGCGGATAATTATCAAACAATAGTGTACTTTAGACAATCGTAACAAACTCAGTTCTCCCACTTCTTAATCGTTTCCACAATTTCTACTTCAGTTATGAATTTAAGAAGAAAATTAGAATTCTCAGTGAATAAGTATTCTGTCATGAATTTTCCTGCAGGCATATGAGGCGGGAGCTTAGAAACATCTATGGTCCCATACCTGACATTGTAATACCCCTAAAAAAGTTGTGTTGTAATAATTGTGCACGGTTTTAAATATTTACCTTTTTTATTGGACACTCTGCTTTACGGTTCATGGATTTTTAGAGATTCTAATATACCAAATCTGTCTGTCTGAATTTCATTACATAGATTGATGTCCATATGCAGTGGGAACGGGCGATATTCGTTACTTAAAAACTTATAAAACTGCACTGAAATCTGAAACAAAATTAATGCTTAAATCCGTTGGGGTGAAAAGTAGGGTAGATTATAATAGAAGCATATTAAGCTAGGCTTTGCGTTTATCAATACACTACCAAAAAATACTATCCGCGACTCGCGATAATTAATGTTTATTTAGAAGAACAACATATGAAAATCTAAACGTGGTCCTACCAGCTTGAGGGTACGCGACCGCCAACTGCGACCTCCACCGATAACATCGAAAAAGTTGCAACAAATGGTAGAGGAAACCGGGGCATGTTTTCCAACGCGTAATAATTTCTGAACCAGCCGGTAGACCGCTTCATTCGCGCACCTTCCACTCACATTCAGTTGATTCGCTTTATTGTTTGTAGTAGGAGATTCATTTTTTTATTTCTTTTATCGGTGAGTAAATTTTTCAGATAATTCTCTTTTAGTGGTAAAACTTATATCTATTAAGCTAGATGTTTCGTTGGTACATACGTTGAAAGAGAAACTATTTCTGCTTCTAGCGATGGGTTTGTTTTTGTAAATAAATGTTACCTTCATTAGTTGATGTCATGACGAAGATCAAATAGGATCCATGTTCAAAACTCTATGAAAACTTGCCCGAAACTTGCCCATGTATTTTGGCAGTTTATTAGTTCGCAAATTAAGATGTTCCAGTTGAATAACTAAACAAGAGACGATAACGTTACACGTGAATGTAAAATTATAAAATAATAAACGATGTAAAATGTTTAAATTAAAATTTCAGACTGAAACTCTTTTAACATTTTGCGAAAATTAAATAGAACAAAATATACCTACGACAATTTTTTAAAATATTCTTTCTTTGCAGATTGATAATGGTTCGAAATTATAAAAGAAAAACCAACAGATGCTATTACAGCCGTGATACAATAAATGGAGCTCTTGAAGCAATTAGACAAGGAACTACTGTTAGGCGATCAGTCTTAGATTTGGGTATTAATCGTCGTATTTTGAACAACTATTTGAATAATCATAAGACTACTTCAGAAATTATGCCTGTAGTAGTTGTGCCTCCAGCATTAGAGGCCTTTCGTAAAGTAGCTTAGCCTGCAACACCTTCATTAAACATACCATGGATCGGTTACACAAAAAAAAAAGAAAAGTAAGTATAGTACAATAACATTTTGGTAATTTGTCTTTGTAGACAAGAAAGGATGCTCGTCGAGTACCTCATTAAAAATGTCTAACATATATTTTGGGTTAACTCCCAGAGATGTTAGGCGATTTGCATAAACTTATGCTATGGCGTGCAACAGAACAGTTTCTCTTAATTGGACAGAACATAAAATGGTAGGACCTGATTGGTTTAAATTTTTTAAACAGAAACAAAGAACTATCTATAGGACACCCCAGGCTACAAGCATGTCCCGAGCGCCTAGCTTCAACAGAACAAATGGTGACATGTTTTTCGAAAATTCGGAAACAGTATTACATCGGTTGCAGTTAGAGCCTAATGATATATGGAACATGGACAAAACAGGGGTCACTACCGTTCAAAAGCCAAATAGGATAGTAGCATGCAGTGGATTAAAACAAATAGGCAAATTAACGTCGGCAGAAAGAGGCACATTAGTCACGGTGGCTTATGCTGTTAATACTACTGGTAACAGCATTCCACCATTTCTAGTTTTCCCAAGAGTGAAATTCTATGATCACTTCATTTGTGACGGAGGATGCAAACTCATCAGGCTGGATGACGGAAGCAAGTTTTGTTAAGTTTGTGTTTTATGCGCGATGCTCGAACCAAAATCCATGTCTGCTACTGTTAAATAACCATTAATTCCATTTTTCTGCAGAGGCCCTGGATTTCTTCAAGGACAATGGCGTAACTTTTCTGTCGTTTCCACCACACTGTAGCCATAAGCTGCAACCATTGAACCGAGGTGTATATGGTTCACTTAAAAAGCATATCAACACTGCTTCTGAGGCTTGGATTTGCCTTAATAAAAGGTTTATGACAATCTACAATGTCCCATCTACTTTAGTTACAGCCACTCCCCAAGCAGTCACCCCAGTTAACATTATCACTGGGTTTCCGGAATTTGTTCCCTAAACCCAGAACCAGACGTCGATTTCATGCCATCATACTTCACTGTTAGATCTCCTTTAATTTAAGTTAATGCAGATAACTTCATTCCTAACTCGACTTCTGTACGAAAACAACTTAGTGGCCCCATAAGTTCATTATTCCGCCATCCTAACTCAAACGATAACGAAGTGGCAGTCCCTTCCACATCGAAAGAACGCATCTTTACTCTCGAAGAAGTTCGTCCTTTTCAAAAAGCTACGCTAAGGAAGAAAAGAAAACGCGGCAAGAGAAACAGAAAATCCTTAATTTTGACAGGCACACTAATAAAAAATGGACTTAGGGAAGAACAACAGATTTCTAAGATCAAGAAAACGGCTAAAAAACTGTTTCGGGATTCAAGGAAAAAAGGAAAGAAACATTAGACTGAAAACCAGAAAGAAAGCAGTGATGATGAGGACGATGATGAAAACTGCTTATGCATTTATTGTTTTGAACCTTTTGGGAATTCGAAGCATAAAGAAAAGTGAATTTAATGCACTATGTGCAAAAAATGGACACATGTGGCATGCAAAAAGGAGATTTAATTTTCTTTCTCCCCGTGTGCGGGGTAAGTTTTCCAACACGACCCGACTGCAGTTTTTGCGATTTTTCTCATTATTCTACAGCGAACTACTCATTATATATGTATCAATGTGTAGCTTAAGATACAAGAAGACAAATTATGCCTTAAACTCGGTAAATAGTGCGACCGAAAAAATTATAAAAAATAAATTTAAAAAAATGGGAAAATATGCCTCGGCCTTTCCTACTGTACGACCGTTAGGTTAGAGAGATGACAGAAGCTGTGAACATATCGAAAGAATGTGTTTGTCATATATAGGATGAAGAATTGGGCATGAGAAAAATGTCCGCGTGTTGGGTCCCGCGCTTGCTCACTTTAAACAAAAAATTCATTCGAATAAACATTTCCAAGGTCCTGCTTATGCGGTTTCAGTAAAACAAGTCAAATGTGCGTCCACACGGCCGATGAAACCGTCTTGCCTTTTTTAGAGCAAGTTCACTCTTTCAACAAAGTCGTATTACGCATTAAAAAGCGGCTTCATTTAAAACGAAAGAAAATGCTCTTCCATCAAGATAACGCACTTAGGCAGTCACCATGGCCAAAATTTACGAATTGCAGTTTGAATTGATTAACCACGCAGTATATTTACCAGATCTGGCCACCAACGACTATTTCCTGTCTTGTAAGCTAAATATATTCGAATGTTCGAATGTTTATGCTTTGGAAGTTTTGAATATAATTTTAATTTAGTTTTCTACAAATCAGCATTGCATGTATTCGTGTCACCCTGTATTTTCATATGGAGTCCATACAGTCTACAACATTAGTCTGATTAGTACAACTATCTGCACCCGTCTATGTTCCTAGTTCCATTTGTCGCTATATACGTTGCCCTTTTCTCCATTATACGCTGGTTGAGTTGCTCTTGTCTCTATTATTCTCTGTTTTTATCGCATCGAATATCTAAACTACCAACTGCCTGCATACGCAATCGTCGTTAAACGATCTCGTCAGCTATTATTTGTTTAAGCGGCAAGACTTGTTTATTATATTTATATTTATTATACAATATTAGATTTAACGGGGTGTACGAGATATACAAACACCAAAATAAAAAGCTACCCAAATGTCAACCTCATACGTATGTGGTACACCTTGCTCTAGCGACCGAGCAAAGCCAGTATAGTCTAAAAGGAGATATATTTTTGAGAAATGCAAACATGTGTATCTGACGCTTTGTCCAAAAAGCAACCCTTTTTAAGAAAAGCAGTGTTATGATGATGTCTTCGAAGGTTAAACTCATATTCGGAAGTAAAATTGTCCCTATTTGGATTTCCGAGAGGGGACAACTCAAGAAGGCACAACAAAGAATAGAAACATAAAAAAATTGCATGATGAAATGTAAAAACGCTCCTCCAGTGTGAAAACTAGAGAATCTCGAACACGAAACGCGAGGAAACAAGATCGATGTAATGGGTGTAAGCGGAACGAGATCGTCCCAGCAAGGTAATATGTGGTCTGATGAATACAAAATAATTTACACCAAAGCAACAAGGCACGGTAATGGAGGATTTAGAATAGTTCTAAACAAAGATATAGAACAGAGAGTAGTAGGATATACACAATATAACAGAAGATTAAGAACAAAGCCCAAAGCACGATAATAATACAGATCTACATGCCAACAACAAGCCATAAAGATGACAAAGTTGCAAATATGTATGAAGATATAAACAACTAATGAGACTTACAAAGGGAGATAAAAATTTTATACTAATTGGAGATAGGAATGCAACAGTAAGAGAAGGAGAAGAAGACAGCATAGTAGGCAAGTACGGGTTAGGAAAAAGAAACTGAAGGAGAGAAAGGCTTATAGAGTTCTATGCTAAAACATAACGGGGGACGTAAAAAGATATCAGATTGACTACATTATAGTAAAAAAGATTCAAAAACCAAGTTAAAGAATTCAAAAACTACTCGGGGCTATATATCGACAGTGATCATAATGTAGTCATAACAAAATAGAGTCTAAACTTAAAGAAGACAAAGAAAAAGGAAATAACAAAATAGAACCTCAAAAATCTAAAAGATGAAGAAAAAGAAAAATCCCTACAATAAACAATAGAACAAGAAATAAACAAAAACACAACAGAACGACAACATTGATAAAAGACGGAAACAAATGGAGCTAAAAATATTGGAAAAACAAAAAAAGTTACAGGCAAGAAGACAAATCAAAAAAGATGCTCATGGATAACAACAGGTATAATAAATATGATGGAAGAACGGAAAAAACTTAAGAACAAATACTGAACAAAGGCAACAAAGATACAGAGAATTAAGAACCAAGATGCAAAGAGAATGTAAAAAAGCAAAAGAGGGGTTTATAAGAAATAACTGTGCCGAGATCCAAAAAGATATAAAGCATACAGAAAAGTGAAAAACTTGTTCGGAACAGCGAAACCCAGAACTCAAGAAATACAGAGCGAAAGGGCTGAAGACTAAAGAAGAAAGATGTGAGGTTTAACGTATCCCGTCAGCTCAAAAGCTCGGATTTTTCAAAAGAACTGTCTGAAACTATTCTTTTTACTTGGCCAAGCTCTTTTAATTAGTGAACTACAAAGGTACAGCACGTATGAAGCTATTTTTGCATACTTTGACAATTGTTTCTAGACAAGTCTAATTCCTTCGACGTCTTGAGAAACGCTGGTACTGAATATTTTCATTTTGGATCATTGTCTCAGACCTTTGTAAGCAATCTTCTGCATAGTAGTCAGATAGTTTCTTTTGTTTTCCATTTCTTTAATAATGTCCAAATTTTGGATTTACTTGGCGATTTTCAATTTTCAAATCTCTCCAGCAATTGCTGTTAAAGTGGACGTCATTTTGTTATCTAACTTTATAAAAATATACGACATGTTTAAACTTACACAAACACTCAAATGTGCATTAAACAGAGGCATCAAAAAATGGACAAACACAATTCTGGTTTCGTAGTGATATATATCACATTTGTCCAAAAAACTTTTGGAAAGTTTTAACTTCCTTTCGAAAGTTTCAATATTCATCTTCGAACAAGATGTTGATTATATATAATACTTTTCGCAGGTATCGCGTCATTTTTCTAAAAATAGAGATCAAGAACATTGTCGTAGAATACTGCTAATCATGTGAACAATATGACAAAATCACAATTTAAATATTCCTTATAAGTTTAAAAAAAACCATAATATTGAAAGTAACAGATTTTCTTTTGGAAACGCAATTTTGCGGAATCGACGCAAAATAGAGTGCATAAAGGCAGAATATAGATGTTTAAAAAAATTATTTATTTTTATAATAAGGTAACACGTAGATAACTTCTATTAAGAGGAAACTAAAATAAATTTAAACGATATTTATGATTAGATTGAGACATATTAAAGCTGTGTTTAAAATTTTAATAAACGAAACATTTACAATACATTTTTAATAGTACTCGCTTAAATATTATTAAGATAACGAGAAACATACCTTTACGTTTTCACTCAAATTTTGCAGTATAAGCGCACTTGCATTAATGGTCCTTGTGCTTCTGTTATACCAAACGTAGGCCATTTGGAAATACTTAAAGTAGAATGGATTAAAGCTATCCACTCTTAAGATATGGAATTTTAACTCATAGTCATTTTGGAAGTACTGCAAAGCATTAAATATTTTATTAAAAAAAAAATTGTATCTACAGGTGCAGACTATTTTGACTAATAACTAAGGGTATGAGGACACAAACTACTGCACACAATAACTGTGAAACTTTATTATAAATATTTAGCAGAATATATTCAGTAGCTTGCCGACTGGTTAGGCTCATCCTACATTTTGCATAACGCTTTAGATTTTCAAATATTGACTTTAAGAATAATGCTCTTTGTCTTTTTGAATAAGTGTTTGGGCCAATCACCAAATCATTTTATTTGGGTTTTAAAATAGTGTCGGCCGTCTTGTGGCTTCCTCTCTACGCGTTTTGTTTAATTAGAGCTAGCCGACGTCACTATGAAAGCGGAGCTGTTACGGCCGTTTCGGTATAATAGTTTTGGAAACGTTCGACCAGCTTTAATTTTTCCGTGTGTACGAAACCGTTTTGACCGAGAGTTCGATTAGTGGCAGGAGTTTCCACATCCCGGAGGTCGTTTGTTGTAGGCCGATTGCATGTACGGGAGTCGATATTTGCCGATGGAGAAACTGCGGTCGGTTTTCTTTTTATTTGACCCGGCGAGAAAAAATAGAAAAATCCTGTTGTAAACCTCGGACACGACCAGCTGAAGGACCCACATCAGGAAAGGCGCTTCCGATCGGCCCCACAGCGAAGATTGGGGTAACTTGTCATTTTCCGCCCACACCCTTCTCTCATTTTCCTCCATTTCCCCTAATTACAGTCCCGGGGAGCCGATTCCTGCAGCAGAGCATTCTCTTTCGCAGTGAGTGTCTTCCAGCTTTTTGGCCTTTTGATTGAAATTCCTTTGTTTGGAATTAAAAATACTATACAGTCCGCTTAAACATGAACATAGGGAACAATAGGGCATTGCACACGCGCGTGGCCTGTACTATGGACATGTCATGCTTATTTGTGTTGAAAGAAAAGTGTATTCATAAGGCATTGTTACCAAAAAATGTCGTATTTTTGATCTTTTAAGTAACTGAACATTTCGAGATGTATTTACCTGAGTTGCAGTTTTGGTGATATGCCATTGTTTCTTGATTATATTCGATAGGTTACCAAGTTTGACAAATGGGTTACGTCGGCAAATATCTACTCCCAAACACGCAATCGGCCTACAACAAACGACCTTCGGGATGTAGAAACTCCTGCCACCAATCAAATACGCCGGCGAATTCTCGGTCAAAACGCTTTTGTACATACGGAAAAATTAAAGCCGGTCGAACATTTCCAAAACCATCATAGCCACACCCTAAAAAGTTACATTTTTCGAAAGCTTATGAAACGCTGATTAAAATGACATATGATCTATAAAAGTGCAGCGACCGGATGTAAATTTATATAAGCTGCAAAGTTTATATACAAATCAATGGAGAAAAACGTTTTCCTCCATTTGCGCTCACGTGACCGACATTTAACTCAAAAATTATTAAAGACTATCGTGCCAGGGTTAATGAGCTTACAACGAACTGCCGGAAATTTCCGAAACATGGTCAAAACTTAATTTGAAAAATGGAATTATTTATATAGAATTGTATAATCTATGGAAGAATTTACGGCACGTGAGATCCAATGTCGAATGAGACCATATACATTCAATGAAGATCATATGAAACAATTCAAAACAAAAACTATTCTGATGTATGTTGCAGCAATTCTGCTGAAGTCTAGATAGCAGTGCATCGTGTGGTTGGTTCTGGGGTTATAAGGCCGTGGTCGGAATTCGGAAATTCTTGACTTTTCGTCCACAATTGAGGCGGCATCTTCAGAAAAAATTTTTCTAAAAATTAAGTGACTGTAGCGTGCATTCTTGCTTTTGTACTCGTGTGGTAGGGATGATGATGAGGGAGCCGTTTTTGTTGACGTCACCAGAATGGTAGATAACGTAATCCGGCTAGCTGCTGACGTCATTTGGGTCGGTGTAGGTAATATTTTCGGACGTCACTCGCTCTTTCGTCGTATCGCGGTCTGTTTTTTGCCCCTTGAGAGCGATAAACCAAGACCCAAGAAGAAGATTGAATCCGTCGTCCCTGTTAAAATCATTTTTATGTTTATAAATCTCCACTGCCTTTTTGTATAATCTCGGGTAGTAATTTCTACATTTAAGTAAAACTTGTATTTGCCCGAATTCTATTTCGCGGTCAGGATTTTCCAAAGCATGTTCAGCAACTGCTGATTTTTCGGGTTGATTAAGGCGTAGGTGACGTTTGTGTTCCTTTATTTTAGTGGTAATTGTTCGACCCGTATTCACATGAACAACGTATACAGTATACCTCTTGTGTATCCTGTGAGTTTTTTGTTTCTTTGGCTGGTCTAAACAAATTCCGTATCTTTGTAGTAGTGCTATAATTGTGGTAGTGTCTCCATATTACAAAAGTGTCATTGACGTCTCTTGGTCATATTATAGGGTTTAATGATGATATCTCTTCAAATTTTTCCATGCAGTAATTGGCGATTGCAAAGCTAAGTGGGCTACTTATTGTTACTCCGTCTTTTTGTTCGTAATATACGTCCTGCCAAAGAAAGTAACTGTACTTAAGGCACTGCTGAAAAGGCTGTAAGATATCGTTAGAAAAAATTTTCTTTAGATGATCCAGGGCATTTTGAATCGGCAATCTGGTAAACAGGGATGTTACATCGAAACTGACCATTAGATCTTCTTCCTGTAGCTGGATGTCTTAAATTTGGTTAACAAAATGTGCATAGTCCTTGATGTAACTGCTGGTATGTCCATTGTACGGGTGTAACAGACTGGATAAGTATTTGGCCAGCTTGACAATGGGTCGCAGCGGTACATCGTCTGTGTATTTTGGGGAGCCCGTATATTCTTGGGGGCAGCGCCTCTGATGTTGATGGTATCATCCAGAGAGAAACTCTTTATCTTAGTATCCGCGATGTAAAATTGCGTTTGAGCACGGTGTAAGTGTTCGTATCTAGCAGTTTTGTCATCTTCTTTGTGTAGTCCTAAGAACAGACAATTGTTGCATATTGCTAAGGTAGAAAATCCAACTGATTGTTTATCATGCCAGTTTAGTTGTTTTCTGACAAAGAAAAGTAGCCCAGGTAGTGTTTGATAGTGCCTAAATAGAAACAGACGTTTCATTATTGTGCGTAAAATCTGAACCAAACTTGATTTATAAACTTATGAAATGACTGATTGTAGGCGTTTGTTGTTGATGTTGATGATAGTTATGTTTTTTTTAATTACTACCTAAATGAACCATAATCTCTGGAGATGCTCTTGCTCAATTTGTAATATGTTAAAAGTTGGCAAAGAATGTACGCGTTTGTTACAAATGCGCTATAAATGGTCAAAAATATGTACTTTCTTGAGAACAGGAACTGTCACGATCGTAGACCATTCCAAAGGCTTTTCATTGTTAGGAATTTTATATAGTTTTTCTTGTGAACTATAGAATCGTTTGTGTTGCTCGAGTTGGCATCACATAGGATAACTATGAGCATCCAGCTATTAAGTTCTACATTTGCCTTTACAATAAGTATCTGTTCAGGTTAAGAACATATAATTGTCCTTTTTTGTTTTTTATAAATTTCCTTCATAGTTTTTTCCCGATCAGTGATGGAAGAGGACGAGAGATTATGGATAGGTTAATTTTAGTTACGTATTAATTATGAATCTGAATTTGTCCTCTAGATCGGGCTAGACAGATTCCTGAAAAATCCGAAAAATCGTTTAAAGAGTATAGTTGAAAGATTTTAAAATCATAGAAAAGAGGTTCGCATGACTTCAAAAAAATTGCCGATAGCAACATAATTGCACTGAAATGGCATGATAATAATTTAATAACACTGTGTTAAAATGTTGTTGGAGTGTAACAAATTAGTCCTCTAAAGTAATGCTCTAAAGAAACCATCCAGATATACAATTACATAATTTATGTAACTTTTTTAAATTATTTTGAGTAAACACATACAATGTCAATATGGTTGGAGTTGATCAAAATGGTTATGATCCTGCTCTTTACCGTACCGGTATCCACGGAAAGAGATGATAATTTTCCTTGATAGATCACGACGTAGATACGTCAATTCACAACTCTTGCTAACTCTATCGTTCACATGTTGGAAGGATGGATCAATAGCACTGGCCAACAATGATTTTGGTTCTTAAAAGCAAATAGCTGACCTCGAACAATTTCTTTACGCTGAATTCAGGAAATGTAGTCCGTATTTGGCCATCACGTACAGATCGGTAGATATTTTCAAAAAATCGGTATTGAATATTCTATACTTTGTGAGTAGGTTCCTCAATTTGTTCATAAGTTATCACCCATGTTCAGTGTAACTCTAGTTTTACCCCATAAAGTTGTCAGCAGTGTATTATTTAACAAATGTTAACAGTTGAAAGCAACTACGTAACACTCCTGACTCGTTGTTGCTTTCTTGGAGTAATGTGAACTGTGTATTGTGCGTATTTCAGTGATTGTCGTTCAGTTGTGTTCATAGTGTACGTTTAAACTGATTTCTACTCTGTGGTGCATGTATAATAAATCCATGGATAAAACAGAAAAGCTAAAAACATGTCACGTAAATGTACAAATGCTCCAGACAATTTCTGTTATATATGTGGCGAGTTCATTGCAAAGCAACAAAGAATGTGCATTACTTCTCTTATAAAAACAGCTTGTCACATGCATTTTCGGTGTTTCGGTGATTTTGATCAGGCAAACAGGTTGCGTCAATAGCTTAAAGGTTCTCATTCATCTATGGCTTTTGCTGTAGCAATCAATGATTTGGAGGGAATAGCAGGATCATTTAAAGATAATTATTTCTACGCCACTGAAATAAAAGGTTTTTTCTGCAAAGAGAGAAATCAATCATTTATTCAATTTACCTTTTGCTATGCGTCTACTCCACATAGTACAGGCCTGGAAATGTTTTTAAGATGTCACAAAACATTTCTTAGGGAAAAGGAAATCCGAAGACAACAGAAATTATGTGAGATGGAGTGCAACATGTCTTTGAAGCTTCATTTTTGACTCTCCCACTTAGACCTATTCTCGGAAAAGTTAGGGGGTTATCAGTAACAAACAGGGAGAGCGGTTCCATCAGAACATTTTGACAATTGGAAAGCGTTACCAGAAAAGACGGAACCCACATATGCTAGTATATTACTGTTGGTTAGCAAACGAAAGATAGCCAACTTCACACATTCGCACCCTAAGTTTATAATATTTTTTTAAGTCGTTTTTTGTGTTAATCTTTAAGATAAATATAAATAAAATAGAGATCAGTTCAACGACATTAACCGAAAAACTTCAATTGGCTAGCAGGTCCTGAAGTCATTTTTTTGTCTTCTTAATGCAGGCACTTCGACTAGAGTTTCTACAGATAGATTGGGATGGGCTTCTAGACTATTGTAAATAATCTCCTTTACGAAAAGGATTTGTAGGTCTGTATGAAAAGTTTGGTTATTTACGTATAAAGGTGTATTGGCTAGTGGCCTACGAAGTTTGGACTGAAACGTTTGAATAATTCTTAGACATACTAGAACAGCCCCACAGTTCCAGTCCATACGTCCAAATTGGTTTGATTATAACTCTATACGAAAAAACCTTGTTTTCTAAGGAGAGGGGGGATTTTTTCCAGTAGCCACCATATCTTTGCTAATTTAAAGTCCATTTATTTTGTTTATTTGTTGTATGCAACTTCCACGTCAATTGGTTATCTAGGTGTAGTCCGAGGTATCGGTCTTCTGGGACATGTGGTATGTCAACATTGTTAAGCTGGACAGTTGAATATCGTTGTCTTCTAAGAACGAATGACACGTGCGTAGACTTGGTCACGTTTACCTTAATTCTCCACTTGGTAAACCATTGTTGCAGTAGATTAATGTGATTTTGAAGATGTTGGGAAGCAGTAACCGGATTTTCATTTGTAGCTAAATATGCCGTATCTTCAGCAAATGTTCCAATTTAAATATATGGGGCGAGTGGTAGATTAGCTGTGTAGATTAGGTAAAAAAGCGGTCCCAATACACTACCTTGTGAAACTCCTGATGTAATAGAGTAAAGTGTTGAAGTTTCTTCGCCGTATTTGGCTTGAAAAGAGCGAGATGATAAGGATTTCGGCAGCTGGAAATAGTGGTGCGGTAGGTTTTGCTCGATTTTAGACTTTTACGCCACACATTATCGAAAAATTTTTTCTTTTAAAAGCTTTATAAATGATATTGACAATCCGGTGACATTGTTGGGTGGTCGAATGAGTTTGTCTGTAGCCAAATTGGTGGGTTGCTGGGCATTTCTATATTAAATTAGTCTCTTGCATTCTTTTGAGTAACATTTTTTCTAAGAGTTTAGAGACTATTGAAAGCAAGTTTGTAGGCCGGTAGGAGGTCACATTTGTTGGCGGTTTTGATTTGAATTTGTTCGATAATTTGTTGTAATCCGTTTTGTCAGCTGGATGTCGACTTCAGCAACGAGGCTCATTATTTCGACAGGAAGGGTTTGTGTTTATCGTTCTTTAGTTTTGTATACTGGTGTTGCAATCCAAGCGGATTCTTGTACTGTTGCAATGAAGTAATTAGTGGTTTCTTCTATATCATTTTCCGATATTAAACTTATGTTGGCGCCAGCCAGTTTTTGAATATAATTCCCAGTTAGTGGATTTGTTATCTAGTGCAGATTTGCTTAGCTTTTTACTTATGGTACTAATGATTGTAGCACACACAGCTGTATGATCTAACGCTATGTCGAAGTTCGATTGTACTTCCGTAAAATTAGTCGAAATACTATTAACAATATAGAAATCTAGTAAGCTAGGGATTTTATTTAAATCTGACGGTCAATATATAGACAGTGTAGAGTAATTCGTTTCGTTGATAATTTTGTAAAATGCTCGTCCTCTGGTCGTTGCTAGTCTTGAACCCCAGTTGAAAGGTTTGGCATTAAAATCTCCGCCTGCTATAAATCTAATACTAAGCGATTTAAAATATTGTTTAAGGTCATTGTAACGAATTATTGTTTCGGTAACTGATCTAACTCGTTAATCTATATCATTATAGCCTGAAGGAAGTCTTTTTTGTACTTCGGTAATTCGTAATGCACAATCGTTTCGCGGATGATAACGGCCGACCCATCATGCGCGACACCAACTGGGTGCTCATTGTGATATGTTATATAATTGTGTATTTTAATATACGATTTATCTGTAAAATGCGTTTCTGATACCAAAAGTATATCTATGCTGTGTGTTTTGCATAAATGTGGCTAAATATCGTTGATATAGAGCTTAATTTACTCCTTCAAGGCTTGTTTAAAAAAAACCCAAAGAAAGAAGTTGAACGGCGTTAAATCGCACGATCTGGGCGGCCAATTCTAATCACCAAACCGGAAAATTACACGACCAGGAAATGACTGATGCAGTAGTTGAATTTCTTGTGGGCTGTATGGCATGTGGCACCGTCTTGTTAAAAGCACGTGGCATCTACAAACATGTCCTGTAATTTAGGCACAAAAACTCGACTATCATGTCGCGATAGCTAGCACCATTAACTGTTATTGCCTGACCAGCCGCATTTTGAAGGAGACTGGTCCGATGATGCCTCCAGTCGAAAATCCCACCAAACAGTGACACGCTGTGGATACATTCGTTGCTCAACAATCACTCGTAGATTTTTTGAACTCCAAATGCGACAATTTTGACGATTAACGAAGCCCCCAAGATGAAAACGAGCCTCATCGCTGAAAATGATTTTGTCCGAAAAATCAGCGTTTACTTGTTGTTGTTCCACAGTCCATTCAACGAAGTTTTTTCGCTGTGCGTGGTGAGTCAGTTCTTGAGTCAATTGAACTTTGTAAGCATCAAGATGCAAATCTTTGTAAGAATACGCTGTAGAAAGCTTCCCGAAATGTCCAATTCTTGGCCACGGTGCCGAATTGATGTTCCTGGACTCTCAGCAACACTCTCATGAACTGCTCCGATGTTTTGTGTTGAATGATTTTTTTAATTGGAAACACTTTACCGTACCAATGGCGCGAAATTAAAATCTTGCGTGAATTTTGGGACACCCAATAGACACTTTTATTGATAGCAGCAGGTTGTCTGATGTCCTATTTGTTTATTATTCCACTTTTTGATGTTTATTATGTTCTTAACAGCAAAACCTTCCTATATGTTATTTAATAGGGTTCAAGGATGCAGATATTTAATTACCATTTTGTACGGTCTCTCTTCTTTCAACATGATGTACAATGTTTTTCTCTTGCATAAATTTTATTAAACTACGGTAGAAATCAGTTTCTGGTAAACATTTAATTAAAAATTAAGTTTTTTCTGCAGCAGATGCTACAGTGCCAGCATTTTTTCGTAATCAATCACCCATTGTCATTGACAAAAATGGGTGGGGGTTTGGGTACTGCCTTTGTTGGGGTTTCTTGTGGGTTTACAGCAGTGTTATTGCTTTCTTGTTGATTAGAATCACTATTCAAATTACTAAGAGATGAGTATTTGTTTGATTGATAGACTCATCTGCTTGGGTTTTCTGCCTTTTTTGTTTTCGTTTATAGGGCCGTGTATCTTGCTAAGGATATTCCTTCCTTATTTATTTACTCGTCAAAAGTCAAACGAACACTCGGATGCATTTAAAAACAATTTGAAATAACTGTTAGATAAAACAAAATTATAAAAGCAAATTTGTCAGTGTACAATATTTAGGCGTTTGTAAGTTGTATGAATTTTTGTGTCTCCATACCCTTACCATGAAATATAGATTTGGCCATTACAAACTATAAATATTAAATATTTAAACAGTGAAAGTATTTTAAGCTTATATAGACAGTCTAAACTAGTACATTGTTTAAAAAATTTGATTACATTTATAGATTTTTTTATTTTCGTAATTAATACTTACCATTAAACAACTCGTAAAAAATACAGAACTCAACAAAATTAATTGATACCTGAATATTCCCATCGCACTGGAGCTTTAATATTGCAACCACCAGTAACAAACAGCTTCTGCAGTACAATAGCAAAATGTATTTTGCATGGCAAATGATGCTTATCAAAAAAGTCTGCGATATAAAATAAGTGCCATCTGATACAGCCTTCCTGTTCTCTATGACATTACAATGTAAAGCAACTATTTTTTCTGTAATTACCTCTACAACATTCAAACGCAAATAACACCATACAAATAAACTATTCAAAAAATAACTGCAACTAAGTAAATTCGCACAAGGGAAATATAAAAATCTTCCTACTATTTTTATAACTCTGGTTTGACCTTTGAAGGATATATAGCACTTTGATGTTAAAACTTCAAACGTTGTACGACGCGGTAATATGTGATCGCAAGATCTGCAAACCTGCCACTCTAATACAAACGATAACACACTGCAAGGTAAAAATAATGTAAGTTGCAATAATAATTATTATTCATTTTAGTCACAATCAATTAAAACTAATTCTCCAATTTAACTTAACAGATTTTACAATTAATAGCTAGACAAGAACAAGTTTTAATTAAAATAGAAAACAAAAAAGTTTTAGAATTAAAAACAGAAAGAAAAAAAAATTAAAGTGATCGTTGATTAAGTAAACCAATTATTATCTTAAACGGATTAGACAGCTTAACTTGTAATGATAAAAAAAAGAAATGGCTATATTTAATATACTTGTAATCAGTGAAGTGATGTCAGGTATATGTCTATCCGCACTGAGTCTGCATGGATTTATGCCTTCCTCAAAATTACCAACAACTTTCTCGCCTATGCCTGACCCGATGCCTCCAATCACGCGTATGGTTTTCATCTTTAGTTCCAGATTTATACGTGGTTTAGTAGCGCAGACCTGTGATGCACAGGGTGTAAGATCGCAAGAACTTGGTCCTGGTCACCGTGCAGAGAAATCACTAGTCACAGGAATGCAAGTAAGGCAACCGTCTTTCGCAGTGTGGCAGGTCGTTCCATCCTGTTAAAACCAGATATTGTCAATCTCCACATTTTCAAAGATAGGCTACAATCGATTGGATATCACAGTAACTGCAGTCTCCCCATCATCTTCAAAGAAAAAAACCACACCACATAGTCGTTCTCAGCGGTTGTGTTTTGAGCTCTGGATTATTCGAGAAGCGTTTTGTTTTTCAAATCCGGCAGATCTGTTTGCTGACGATCCCACTTAAATGAAAGTGCGGTTCGTTACCGAAAATTATTTTTTGCGAAATTTCGTCTTCTCACAACCCGTTCAGCAAATTGCCTCCATTTCCCAAGATCAGCAGACATAACTTGTCGCGTCAGTTAGATTTTATATGCGTGCATATCGAGTTATTTACACAAAATTTGATGTTTCAAGTTGTCGAAATCTCCAACTGCTGCGAACCTCGGTGAATCAATTTTCCAGGGCACACAATGGCACTCTTTTGCACAATACCGGTTAGTTCCTTTGTTTGACTAGTCTGATTTCGTCCAGGCGATTTCACCGTTCCCACTAAACCAGTCGTCTCAAACTTCCTGATCAGTCTTTGAACTGTAGATTCTTTGGGTGCTTTATTTTCCTCAAGAATAGCTCAAAGCTTTCGCACGGTCTGCGTGACACTTTCACCGTTTTGATAAAATGTTTAAAACAATGTGAACAGTGCTCCGTTTTAAACTGTAAACAATCCAAAATAAACTAAGCTACTGTAAAACAACCAATGCTAAATTAATCGGAGTGATAATAGATCATAAAAGAGCTAGGAGGTCTGCCAAATTAAAAATAAATACTGTCCGATTTAAATTCTGCGTCTTTCATGGAACGTTATGCTAACATTCCTTTAATAAATACCTCCTTATACCTTATTTATAAATAATAAATAAAACTGTAAATCAAATAGATGCGAAGGCTTTCAAGGCCGGTATTATGGTGAATCGTGTGGTTGGTTCTCGGATTATAAGGCCGTGACTGTCCCGTGCGTTTTCGGTTTTAAACTCGTGGAAGTATGGGAAGGATAGTGTTGGAGAGGGGGCATTGTTGACGTCACCGGAATAATGGATAACGTGATCGGGCTAGCTGCGACGTCATCGGGTCATTCCAGGTAATATTTTTCATTTTCTGACGTCACTCGCTCTTTCACCGTATCGCGGTCTGTTTTTTACCTTTTAAGAGCGATAAACCAAGATTTAGGTAGATTAAATCCTTCATATCTGTTAAAATGATTTTTATATTTATAAATCTCCATCATCCTACTATATAATCTTGGGTAATAATTCCTACAATTGGACAAAACTTGTGTTTGCTCGAATTCTACCTCGTGGTCAGGATTTTCCAAAGCATGTTCAGCAGCTGCCGATTTTTCGAGTTGATTAAAGCGTAGATGACGTTTGTGTTCCTTTATGCTAGTGGCAATCGTTCGACCCGTAGTCCCAATGTGGACTTGTTCACATAATTAAGGTATGCAGTATACCCCGGGTGTATCCTGTGGGTTTCTTGTTTCTTTGGCTGGTCTAAGCAAATCCCATATCTTGGTGCTGATAGTGTAGATAGAATACCTTGTATTTATTGAGAATTTTTCCTAGCCGATCCGTAATCCTGTTGATGTAAGGTAAAAAAGCTTTACCTATCGCAGTCGATTTTGGTTCCGATAGTAATTACCTAAATTGGATATTTCTAAGAAGGAAAATCAAGACAGGATTTAACTTAAAAAATTTGATAATTCAGAAGTCTATGAGATTAGGTTGTTTGTTGACATTGGAAGGCCAATAAGTTGATTTCCCAGTACGGATGATATTTAACTTATGTAAGTTTACGGACTTTTGTGGTCGTTATTCTAGAATACCAGCGTATGCGCTTAGTATTATAGTTGGTATGAGTAATAAAATGGTTTTGAAGTGTATTAAGTGTTCTTGTTTATTAGCATGTCGTGGTAGATTGTAAACTGTTGAGAGAGTTAATAGCCTTATTCAGTCTCAGAATTACAATTGATGTCACTCCTAAGTTTTTTTTGTGTTAAAACTGTGTGACAATGTATGTTGCCGCTAGCAAACAGTAATATACAATTATGTTTTAGGTTTTAATTTAGTTTTATAAGTTTTTAAGTAACGAGTATCGCCCATTCCCACTCCAAACAAACATAAATCTATGTAATGAAATTCGAACGGACAAAATTGGTGTAGTAAAATATTTTGAGAAACCCATGAACCGTAAAATAGAGTGTCCATTAAAAAGGTAAGTTTACTACAAATAGCATATTTACGATTGTGCTTAAGTATTACAATACAATATTTTCTTTTTAGGGGTTTGTTAATCTCAGGTATGGGTCCATAGATGCTTTTAAGTTTCCGCCTCATATACCCGCAGGAAAATTCATGGTGGAATTCGTATTGACCGAAAATTAAAATTTTCTTCTTAAATTTTACGATGAAGTAGAAATTGTACAAGGTAACCAATAAATTTGCCATTTTTGCTTTTCCATTGAATGAAAGGAGAATAAATATGCAATTAGTATATCACGTGGTTTAAAAACCGGTCGGTCGAGAGTAGGAATATCAGTCGTTATAAAAGCAGGCCCACCGCGCATTTTCATCATTCGCAACTCGTACAGTAGCGAAGACAAATGGAATTGTCCAAGGATCTCGTTCGGTGTTGTTTGCTTTACGACTTCAAAGTGGGCTTATCAGCAGCTGCATAAAGTGTTTGGGGATAGTGCTGTAAATGAACGTACTGCAAGGCATTGGTTTCAAAAATTCAGGTCGGAAGATTTGTCCCTCTGTGATGAACCTCGCAGTGGACGACCACAGGACATGGACGACGAAGCCCTGAGGCGGCCATTGAGAAGGACAGTAGTCTAACGTGCGGTGAACTTGCAAAACAGTTTAACGTTTCTGATGAAACAGTTAGACTTTATATTCCACACACGCTGTTGGAAGTGCATAAGAGATAACGAGTGGCAGCTTGTATGTCGTTGCTTTTTCGCCACCGTACCGCATCCATATTCAATCGCGTGCTTACCAGTGACAAGAAGTTGGTCCTGTATGACACTCCCAAGCGTTCTAAATATTGGTTGTCACCCCAGGATGCTGTTCCTCACAGCGCAAGACCACCTATGCATCCACGCCAGATTATGCTTTGTGTCTGGTCGACAGGTCGTCAAGTGGTTCACTATAAGCTGCTACCAACGGGCCAAACGGTCACTGCGTACCTGTATTTGCAGCAGGCGTTGCAACAGAAGGAGCCAGTACTGGTGAATCGCAAAGGTGTACTCTTCCTTCGTGACAATCCAGACCGCATGTCGCGCGGTTGGTTAGGGATACCATACAACGACTTGGTTGGGAGACCTTTTGCCATCCTCCTTACTCGTCTGACCTTGTGCCATCCGATTACCACGTTTCCACTCTCTGGACAATCATCTTCTTGGAAAATCCTTCACCAATGAAGCAGACTTGCGCCAAGCATTCACGGACTTCTTTGCATCTAAAACCCCCGAGTTTTACCGCAAGGGAATTGCACAGCTAGAGACACGTTGGCAGAAGGTGCTGGATGCCGATGGCGAGTACTTCGAGGACTAACAATAGGCTACACTTTCTGTAAATCATTTTCTTTTTGACCATTACAAACGACAAGAACTTTATTGGTTACCTTATAAAAACAATGAAGAAGTGGGATAATTGAATATTACGCTTGTGTATAATTCATCTATAATAAATATTTTTTGTATAATGTAGGTAAAAGTAGTTAATGTTTAGTTAACTGCATACTTTTCTTGGGTTTTGTTGATTTTACAATGAGTGTAATGAAATTACGCAATAAACAATAATTACGGTATGGTTTTTTTGTATTCTATGCAATGTTGCTACCTTTGCTGTATTCAAACAATTAAAATCATGTTGTAAATATACACTCTGTGGACAAGAGTAATCGAATGCTACACTGGAAAAGTTAATCTTGTTGTTGCGCACACTGAAACGTCATAAAACGAGATAGTAGCATATTTAAGTCATATACGAGTGTGAGACTAAATAACAATTCCTTACATCGAAGTTAACATGCCTACCAACAGAGTAAATCATGTGACTCTGCGTTACACAATCTAGTTAGCAGGGTAGAAGTGACGCTCAACAACAAAGAAATAGCTTTAGCAGCGTTCTTGGACATAGAAGCACCCTTTGATAATACCTCCTCTAACTCAATAACCAATGCAACCCTAACACATGGAGTTGACCACGTCTTGAGTAGTTGGATAAACTCCAAGTAGAAGGGCCGTCAGGTGCAAGTAACCTTGGGAGAGGAATCTCTCAAGGTTTACACCACAAGAGGCTGTACGCAAGGAAGAGTTCTTTCCTCTCTTATGTAGAATCTAGTGGTAAACGAGCTACTAGTATTACTCAATGAAGGATTCCATACCCAAAGTTATGCGGATGACATTATCATACTGATCAGGGGCAGGAATACAAACACCATTGCAGAGCTAATGTTAAATATAACACAACGATGGTGTGAAGGAAGACCTCAAGGTGAACCCTAAACAGACCCCACTAATACATTTCACGAGGAAAAGAAAAGTAAGGTAATTTTATATTCTTACAATTTTCGGTGAAAATATACAGATGGTTCAGCAAGTTATATATCTGGGCATCGCCCTTGATGCAAAACTAAACTGGAATGCTCACCTGAAAAAAGTAGCCAGCAAAGCCAAACGGCAGTCATTAAGCTGACTAGGATACAACAAGTACGGACGTGGAGCTCCGGTTCCACAGATTTCCGGGGCTTCTATACATAAACAAAAATTTGTGACCACTTTCGGTCAAACCGGTCTCGAGATTTTCCGATCGGGCTGATATTTGAATACTGTTGAATACTGAAAACGTTATGTTTCTATCTATCATAGATCGAAAATTATAAGGCGTAACAGATGTCAAAAATGACAAAAATAACCTCCTGCTTGGAAGTTGCCTTAATTAAAAGTTATAAGGAATGACATATTGGAAGTTGGGTCCGCTAAAACCCTTATTGCATTGTAGTAAAACATCCCACCTATGCCAGCTCGCGGATGCGAATCCGGTAGGACATGAGCTTTCGAATGATAACTCCCTTATGTCTTTAGATTCAGTAGTTCTCGAGTTGAAAGTTGCGACAGACGCAAGGACGGACGAACAGACAGACGTCTGTACCGATTTTATAAGGCTTTCCTTTCAGGTATAGAAGCCTAAAAACTAGCATGCTTGTGTATCTGCGGAGTCATGAGCAGTACTCCTACAGCATCTATGGAAGCAATCTCCTTGGATTTTTATCTAAAGGGAGAAACTTAGATTGCTGCACATATAATGAAATCTACTGGTACTGGCATAAGCATAATGAACGATGTGGGCATAAACGGATACAGGAAGTGGTCAAAGAAAGTACCATACTAAGCGTGTGGATACTGACCACACCCTACCGGTATACTCATTTGAAAAACTTTTCAATGTGAGTTACGATCATGACTGGGCAAAAGGCAACCCATCACAACTCAAAAGTAAGCTGGTCTGCTATAGAAAAAGCTAATACATTTTTTTTTATTATATGGAGTGGCTTTAAAACAGGTGCAAATGCTTTTTTAGTACTTTAGTACTTTTTTAGTACGCTGTACAGAAATATGAATATATAAATGAAATAATTTTTGATTATTGAATTAGAAACCAAAAAAGGACTGCAAGGGTAAGGTGAAAAGTTCTCGGCCTGACATTGAAATACTGCGACTTTCAGTTAAAAAATGATTTTATTTTTCTACATAATCTCCCTTGACTTCAACACACTTGATCCAGCGACTCTTCAACATCAGTATTCCTTCTCGAAAGTGAGAATCTGGAAGATTGTGAAAATATTCATCAACTTCTTCATTGGATGCGAAGCGCTTCTCAGAAACAATTTTTTTTAAGTTTGGGAACGGATGGAAGTCTGAGGGTACCAAATCAGGAGAACAGGGTGGATGGCCGAGCAAGGTGCGCAGGTGCGTTGTTCTGGTGAAAGATGATTTTTTTCTTCTTCAAGCCAGGCCTCTTCTCGCGAATTTTGGCATCCAGCTGATCAAGAAGGTTGGAGTAATATTCGCCTGTAATTGTTCTGCCTTTTGCAAAATAATCAATTAACAGGATCTTTTTCGCATCCCAAAACACGCTGGCCACCTTTCCGGCAGATGTGATCGACTTCGCTTTCTTTGGCGCTGAACCACCAGCTTCCACCCACTGCTTGGACTGCTGTTTCGCTTCTGGCGTGTAGTGGTGGACCCATGTCTCATCCATGGTGACAAATCGCCCCACAAAATCGGTCGGATCCCTGTTGAATCGGTCCAAAGATTGCTGCGAAAATCGTTTGCGCATTTGCTTTTGATCGGCATTCAGCAAATGCGGCACCCATCTTGCGCAGAGCTTTCGCATCCCTAATTTTTCGAGCAATATGTTTCGCATCCTTTCTTCCGATATCCCCACAGCCTCAGCTATCTCACTCACCTTCACTCGCCTATCGCCCAACACGATATCATGCACTTTTTTGATGGTTTCCGGTGTGGTTGCGGTTTTTGGCCGTCTTTCACTTGGGTCATCTTCGAGGGATGTGCGACCACGTTTAAATTCAGCTGCCCACTTTTTAACTGTTGACATGGAAGGAACAGAGTCCCCGTAAACTTTTGTCAACTTCGGATGAATTTCCTTAGGGGTTAATCCATCCAAAACGAAGAATTTTATAACCGCACGATATTCAAGTTTATCCATTTTAACAAAAAACAAACTACTTGAGCGGACAAGTTGAAACTAGTCATAAGAACTAATGACACATGCACTCAAGCAGGAAGCATAATTGTTTGCCGATTGCAGTACCATCTCTGTGTCAGACCGAGAACTTTTCACCTTACCCTCGTATTAAGTAATTATAGGACTTTATAACCCAGAAAAACAGAAACTCAGGAATTTTGCAAAACCTTACAAAAGACCATGCATAATATAAAATTAAATAACTAAATAGTACTACAAGGAAATTTAAATGCTATAGTGAAGAATATCACAAATCACAACATGGTCGATCAATACAGGAGATAAACAATAAACAATAATGGAATTGAGTTACTACACTTTGGGGCATACAACAACAAATAACAAACACATTCTTTTAAAGAAAGACATCAATAAATACACAACAAGAGCCAACAAGAGGCTTTGGAAGCCTTACTGAATATGTGAAAGTAAACAGGAATCTATTCTCTTTAATTTCAAATACGCATGTATAAAGACAATCTGGTAGTCAGTAAAATAATTGTCCTAAAACCATGGGTGAAACCCAGAAAATGTTTAATAAGAAAACTATAGAAGAAACAAAGCTAATATAAATTGACAAATTAAGGCATCAGGCAACTATGCCAAACTATTTAACAAACTATCTATTCCAAGAGGAAACAAAAGGAGATATAAACGAAGAATAGGAAATTACAAAACAACTTTACACAAAGCAACTACAAAAGCTTTAAAAAAAGACAGAATTATTGCAAAAGAAAAGGACGTAAGATGGAACAACGAACTGTAATAAATAGTAGATAACAAACGCAGAGCATACCAGAAATACTTAACACCAAGAACGGAAGAAAGTAACCAATATTACAAGAAACATGGTAAAAAAGATAAACAATATAAAAGACATTATAAGTAAAAAAGAGAAAAATATAATTTTGTAAGCACAACAGAAACTGGAAAATTAAAATATAAAAAACTATGGCTCATCTTGAAGGTGGCGAAAACAACGAACCGGCAAGAGCAAAATCAAACAGGCAAGCTACAGTAACTAATAAAGTAATACAAAGCATGTTTCTGAAATTAAAACTATTATACCTTCTCAATATGTGCTAACAACAAATTAGTATTCTTCAATAATGGTATATAACTAGGATAAAATCGCCATTTAAAAAGGACAATATACCAGACTGCTATAATTATAGGAGTATTAGTTTATTAGATTTAGAATACAAAATATATTTCAAAATCATAATAAACAAAATACAAACAGTCGCAGATGTGAAGATGAGAAATGTAGAAAAAGAATCACAGCATTTATCGAGTTCACTAAGGCGTTCGACAAGCTATGGCCAATTCTAGAAGAAAGGCGATTTTCTTTTATCCAATAGAAGCAATAGCTATCGAAACACTAAAATTAGTATAGGAAGTAGTAATAATGACAACATAAATATATACATGTCAAGGCTTAAAAAAAAAGGATGTGTTTTTGCCTATTTTAATAATTTATATAAACGACATGGAAAGAAGATACTCCAAAGGGAGTTTTGATAAACACAATCAAATAGGTTAACACAGTATTGTTCCTAGATGACCAGACTTTCATTGCAAACTCAAAAGACAAACTACAACCAATCTACAGGCTAAATGGGATGAAATGAAATCCAAAATTGTTAAAATAAAAAATCTCCGCCGTTTTTCATCAAAACTTGGGCATTTACTGTTAAAGAACGGAACCTTACGTTTTATTCAAAGTATTTTCCATCGCTAGCCACTACTTTTTTCCATCTTTCTGTCGTCGGAAGAACGCTTCATCTTGTCAGGCTATCCACGAAACGATCCAATTTTTGGTATCTTCATATGATGTGAAGTGCTGCTTAGACAGGCCATGTGCCATCGATCGGAACAAGTGATAATCGGAAGGGACAATGTCTGGTGAATACGGCGGGTGGGGTAGGTAGACTTTACAATTGAGTGTTTTCAAGTAGGTTTTGACCGGCGCCGCAACATGTGGACGAGCATTATCATGCAGGAGAATAATTTTGTCGTGTCTGGAGTACTATTCCAGTGGGCACATTTTCCCTTGAGTGCTCGGCTCTGTCTCATTAATTGTGTTCTGTAGAGAGCCCCAGTAATGGTTTCGTTCGGTTTGAGCAACTCATAATACACGACACCAAGCTGATCCCACCAAATACACAACATGAGTTTTTTTTCATGAATATTCGGCTTGGCTGTCGATGTTAAAGCATGACTATGTGGTCCTCATGATTTCCTCTCCCTTGGGTTATCGTAGTGCATCCATTATTTGTCACCAGTGACTATACAATGCAAAAAACCCTTTCGTTTATGCTTGGCAAGCAGCACGATTTTAAACGATGTAAAATTACTTGTTGAGTCACTATTAATGTAAATGCAAGTTATTCGTGCGTGTAGGAGGAATCTTCCTCCAATAATGCTTCCAATTCCGCGTCTCCCTACACGTTCGGCCTCCCGCTACGTTCTTTGTCGTCAAACTCACCGTTCTTAAACTTATGAAACCACTCACCACAACTTTTCTCATTTAAAGCAGCCTCACTATATGCTCCTACAAGCAATCGACGCGCCTCAGCTGCAGATTTTTTCAAATTAAAGAAGTAAATTGAAAGTTCCCGCAAATGACGCTTGTTCGGCTCAAAATCGAAATTTTCGCACGAAAAAAATTATGTGACGCTAGAAAATCGCTAATATTTTTAGGTTATGGTGTTGCTAGGCTAGATGTCCAACCTTACGATATGACGTTTAACATCTGCCAATTTCAGCCATAACTTACTGGTGGGGCCACCTTTTGGCAAACGGCGGAGATTTATTTGTACTTGCTTTATAAATAACCCTAACTCAGGACATAATTTTATAGTACCAAATTTTAGATGCCTAGAGTGCCATGTTTCGTACAATTATGACGAAACCATTGGAAAGAAGTATTCATATTTCGAAAAATGGCACTATAAGAATCTAATAGGTTTCAAAACTACGAGAATAAAATATAAAGCGAATTTTTTTAGACTCCGTGAAATGAACGGATAGCATTTTGGAATGTTGCATGTAAGACACCTCGTATCCTGCTTCTTTAGTCATTGTCACTATGAAAAAGCAAGGGGCACCTTCGTTCATCGGGCCAGATAGAAAAGGAAAACTGTTCGAATTTCAAAAAGAGTTAAAGCACAATCATTGAGAAGATTTGAGTGCACACACAGCAAAAACGATTTTTAGAACAAGAAACAGTTGAAAATGAATTTCATGGACTTACCCCGAGATCCGCATTTCACCTTCTCGAGGATGATAACCAATTAAAGGCTGCTGAAATTGCTTCTCAGTATGGAACAACGCACGGCACTTCTTTGATAACCAGGACCGACAATCTTGGGATTGGAAAAGCGCCTGCAAGAAGCGTTCCTTTTCTTCTCGCCGATGACAAGAATGGTAGCGCCTCGAGATGAGCAAACGACTTCTCGCACCGGGCTGAAATTTGCCGTATAATTAGATACATCTAGTATGGAGCAACAAGAATAGTTAAATTCTGCACCTGTCAAAGCCAGTACTCGGTTCTTAGCTGCAAAGGCTTTTGGAGTTTTTTTTTCGGATGAACTTACATATCTAATTGTTCTATAAATGTCGTACCGTCTGAATAAAAAATTTTGCTGGTGGCTCGGCTATTCTCTTGTGAAAGTACTACTGGCAGGCGCTGCTCTAAGACACAGAAGAGACTCCGCTGTGGTATTCAGCGACGCAGGCACAGTGCACTGTTACAACACAATATTTTGCGACGGCGTGCCAGTTAACGTACCGTCGCCTGACGTTCCATAGGTTCTGGTTTTTGCGCTGATTGATGCGGTAAAAAGTTATCTTCAAACGATGAATTCCACTGGGCTATCCACAAGTGGGTCGCGCTATACCCAACGCATCGTTTTTAGCAGCTTTACGTAAACTGTCGCAGCGATGTAAAAGTTTATAGGTGTTTACGAAACAATCTGATACTGTAAATCCTCACATTATATGCAAATAGAAAAAGAAAATAAAGGAGTGAAAGAGAAAAGTAGTTAAGGCACTAAAGTACTAGAAGGTGTAATCATAACCAAAGAGAGTAAAAAAAGTAAAAAAACAGAATGAAGTCTTAAATTTTTAAAGCAAAATAATTTTTCGATGGCATTCTTGAAGGGCTTGCCCCGTCCCGTCATGTTACATACATAACATACACAATCTTGAACCTTTCTATCGTAAGGTGTAAGACTTGGTGTCGACTAGTTGTCATTCTTCATTGGTTAGAGTTTTTCGGCACCAATTGTTTCATTCCGTTCTGCCTTCACCTTTTTGTCTTGTTGTATTCCATTCTAACTCCCTCTGTTGCGCTGCCTTTTCTCCTGGTCTTCCTTCAAATATCTGTTCCACCAGTCGGTTTTCACCAATACCATACACATGTCTTAGCCATCCTAATTGTCTTTCTTGTATCAGTTCTTTCGCTGCCTTTACACCCAACTGCTCTTTGTACGTTGTGTTCTTAATCTTGTCGTTTCTTGTTCTTCCATCTATTTTTCTCCAGAACCTAGTTTCTCTGCTTGTCACTCTACTTTGTAGGTTATCTGAGATCACCTACGATTTACTTCCGTAAACTAGAGCCGAGTTCACTACTTCCACTTTAATCTCTTTAGGTATTTTTGCTTTTTCCATAAAAGTGGTTTTTGTAGCGTTGAAAGTTCTTCCTATGACAACTGCACGCTCACTTTGTTTCATCATCTATCTCCTCATTGTTACTAATATATGATTCTAGGTATTTGAATTTGTTTGCTTGCTCTATTTCGTTCACCATTAGTGCACCATTATACAACCCTGGTTTAAGCCTATCGTTGTTTTAAACTTCTCTGATTCCTCCTTTCTGGTTCTCATTACATTCGCTGTCTTATGATATAATGCTTTGATCATTCCTGTCACCGTTGCATTTTTAGTGTCATACACATATATCTTTTATAAAGCATAGGTAAAATTCTTTTCCCTTTCTTATTGCCTTTTTGGTGACTTGTCGCAGTATGAATATGACATCTTGCACTCTCCTTCTTTTTCTAAAACCGCATTGACTGTTTTCTAATGCGCTTTCTAGTTTTTCTCTTTCTTCCCATATTCTTGCATATATCTTACCAAATATGCTTAGTAAAAGGATTTCTCAATTGTTACATTCTTTTATGTCACCTTTTTCATACAGTGGCACTATTAGACCCGTCTGCCAATCTTTTGGGGTTCTCTGTGTTTTTACCATGTTCATCAGGCTTAATATCTTTTCGTAGTCTGTCTTGATCTTAGTTTGTAGGTATACTTTCCAACTGCTTTTCTTTGGTCTCAATTTTTATTTTATTTGTTCTGCCCACAAGCTGTTTTTTATATCTTTGTTAACTGTTTTTGTAACTTTGCAGCTTTCTTTGGTTTTTAGTATACTTTGCTTTAAATAACTCCATGCTTCTTCTGCTTCTCTTTCTCCTGGTTCTGTATTTAGCTTCATTTGGATTATTTTCCGATACTCTCTCCTCGTGTCTTCTTCTTTCAGTATATAACTTGCAATGTTTTTCTTTATAGCTTTCTTCTCTTTTCTTTTGGTGTCTCTGTTTCTATTTTTAGGTCTAACTTTACTAGGTAATGGTCGTTACCAATTTCCTGTTCTCTTTTGAGGACTACATTTTTTATTTGGCTTGTGTCTTCTCTTCCTACTAGAAAGTAATCTTTGAGTAATTTCTCTTATTTTGAACGAACTTCTCTTGTGTATTTGTGTGTCTCTTTGTGTTGAAATTTGTTATCACTAGATCGTTTTCTATGCAAAAATCGATTATTCTGTCTTTGTTGTTGTTTCTTGTTATTTCTCCATGTGCTCCTAGGTGTCTTTCCATGCCTTTGTTACATTTTCTATCCTTCCGGTTAGGTCTCTTATTATGATGGTATTTGGTACACTTACGTGGTCTTTTTGTAAATTCTCTCAGAATATATCCTTTTCTTCCTTTGCCACTATTATTGCCCATGTTGTCGCCTCTATTTTTATGCCTACCTTTAACATCCTTGCGTTTACAAATTTTTCCTTCACCATATTTTCTATTTTTTCCGGTATTACTATCAGTCCCACTCTTTCACTTCCTCTTGTTGTTTGTTCGATTCGCGACTAGAAGAACAAGTATCCTTTTGCTATTCTGATTAAACTCTTGCCCTTCTTTTTCGTTTCCGTTATATCTAAATATTCTAATTGTTGATTTTCGTCTCTTCTACTTTCACGTTCCATTTGCCCTTTCTTAGTACTATTTTCTTACTGTTCTTTTACTTGTGTGTGTTTGACATTTTCTTTGTCCTTTTTTTTCCTGTACTCGCTTCTCTTATCTTATCTATTTCTGTTTTTTTTATCGTGTTAGTTTTTCCCCTCTAGTTTTCGATTTCCATATGTTTATTGATATCTAGGACTTGTTTTCAAGTTGTATCTTTCTTTATATTTTTGCGTCTACTTCCAGCTTATCATTTAGAAATTTCTTTGTCTTTTGTTCGTCGAATTTTACTGTTACATTACTTTTTGTTTTTTCCATCATTTCCAACTTGTCTTTAATTTTTCTATTCTACAAATTAGGTGTTCTTTTCACTGTTCCATTTTTTCTCCCTCATTTCTCTATTTCTTTCATCATCTTTGTCATCGTATTTTCTATAGATCTCCAATTTCTTCTTTTTTAGATTCTTTCAGCTTTACCGGCGTCCTAATTATGTTCCCACTTTTCTCAAAAGGCTTCCGTCTTACTATTATTTGATCCTCTAGCTCTTTTGTTACTTTGGCTCATTTTATTTTTGTTTATTCGATATCTCCTGCTCTGCTCGACCTATAACCGCTATTGGATTGGCTGAAGTTTTTAATGTCCTGATAGTCCTTATCATAGAGATGCTCGTTGTTGTTTGCTAAAAGGAAGTCATTTTCACCTTCAATATTCTTTTAAGCTTTCCTATTTTGGGTTTAATAACAATAGGGTTACTCCTTGATGAAATGAGTGAAGTTGTACTGCATGCGATGTACTGAGTTCTGTATTCTCTTGAATGCTTGCATGTGAAGAAAGTCTTGCATAATTTAAGGTGTGAGTGGACCTTGGCTACTTCTTTGTTAAATTTCTCATTAAAGTTCTTTCAGTTGGCTTTCTAGAAAGCATCTCTTTTATTTTTACCACAGCTAACAATGTAGATGATGGGGCCTGAGTTGAGTGCAGATAATGGACTTTTCTATCGGTTTTTGAGCTTTTTTTTAAGTTGAGAGGATTAGGAATCTTTCTAGATATCCGGGTCTAGGTGTTCGAGCGACCCGAGCATGTTGGATTCAGACCCGAGGGTCGCCTACCAACTAAACCCATCTACCTCTCACTCTTCGCCCATGTTCCCTGCCCGGAACCGCGTGATAATTACTGCAGGTGGGGAGCTATATTTCGTTTTAAATTTTCTTCTATTTATTTTTTAGTTGCGTTCTTTATTGTATGGGTGTTGGTTATCTTCCTTTATCATGTCCATTATTATCTGAGTGCACATTTTGCTTGTCTCGTTCCAATTTTCCCCTGTAGTAATCATAATGCTGCATATATTGGCGGGGGTGACTTTCGCTTGCACGTTGTTTTCTGTGTATAGTCTTAGTTCTTTCCATCGTTTGCAACGGAATATGACGTGCTCGGCGTCTTCTCTCTCGCCACAGAATCTGCAACCGTCTTTGGTTGCCCTCTTGAAGCGCTTTAAGTAGGCCTTACATTCGCCGTGACCACTCAGTATCTGCGTGAGAAAGTAGTTTAATTCGACATGCTTTCTTTCTTTCCAGGGTTTAATTCTTGGGATCAATATTTTCGTCCACGAGCTGGTGTCGCTATTGTCCGATCGTTCCTGCCAATTTTCCATCATGTTGTACTCATTGGTTATCTTGGTTTCCTTGTTGGCACCGTGGTTATACGCCCTCTGTCTTGCCATCAGATCTATTGGAGGGATCGCTGCTATCACTTGCAGAGCCCCTGTGGATACCGTGCGATATGAGCAACTGATCTTGATAAGCGCTGGTCTTTGTACTTTCAGTAGCGTATTTATGTTTTTCTGATACTTTAACCCATCTATCCATATTGGTGCTACGTACAATAGAATGGAATTTGCGACCGAGTTTAGTGTCTTCTTGCTCGTGGTTCTTGGGCCCTTTAATCTAGGTATTAGTCTTGCTAGCTTGGTTGTTGTTGTTTGGGCTCTTTGGGTGGCTAGCTGAATATGTTTAGACCATGATGTGTGAGTATTTAGCGTTACACCTAGATACTTTGTCGCCTTTTGTATGGTTAGCTTTGCTCCTAGCAAGTCTATCTCCTTCATTTTCAGCTCCCTTCTCCCAATTATGGCTGCTATCTCAGTTTTCTGCAGTGCTAGTTTCAGTTTGTGTTTGTTCATCCATCTGTTCACTTTTTCAAGTACGGTCACCATCTTATTTCTCAAATTTAGTTCCTCCCTGTCCGTAATTATTGCGACCAAGTCGTCAGCGAATCCTATTAATTTGCAGCCTGGGGGTAGCGCTATATCCAGCACCGTGTCATATTATATATTCCACAGTATGGGTTCTAAAACCGACCCCTATGGTACACCGCATGTTATTTGGTATTTATTCTTCTTGTACCTTATTTCCCTGTTTTTTAGATAATTTTTAATGATGTTTATGAGATGTCCGGGTGTCTCACGGTCCGTTAGGCTTTTGATTATCTTTGCCAACGATGCGGTGTTAAACGCATTTTTGACGTCTAGCGTTACAACCACGCATAGTTCCCTCTGTTTCCAGTTTCCCTCGTTCGCGCTTTTAATGTACGAGATAACTTCTTTGATAGCATCTATTGTGGATTGCCCCGGGAGAAACCCCTATTGATCTTCCGACAGCCCTCTTCTAGTGTCTAGGTCATGCATTAGTCTGTGTTTTATTGATATTTCATAGACTTTGGCCAGTGTGTTTAAGAGGCATATAGGCCTATAGGCCGTCCCTATTTCCTTCCCAGATTTCGGGATCAGCACTAGGTCCGCCGTTTTCCACATTGTTGGAAAGGTACTCTTCTGCCCATAGTTTATTTAAGGTATTTGTGATTATGGCCGGATTGGCATCCACGGCGCACTTTATCGCTTCTGGTGGAATTTCGTCTGGTCCGGCAGCTTTTTTGCTTTTAAGTTTCTTGGTTGCAGCCTTAATTTCATCCACTGTGAAAGAAAGTACTGCGTCGTTTGGGGCATCTTGCTCCCAGTTGTTCAGGCTCCTGGTTGGAAACAAGTCGTTTATTATTCTGATATATTCTGTTGGTTCCGTTGGGGATGGCAAATACCTACCAAATTTTCCGGTGACGATTCTGTAACCATCACCCCATAAGTTGTTGTTTACCTCATCCAGGATATTTTGCCATATTATCTGTTTGGCTGCTTTGACTTTTTCTTTATAGCTTTTTCTGTGTTCGCAGTAGACCTTGTATTTTTAGTTGGTAATATCCGTTGGCGCCTTATGTTTTGAGCGTGTCCATATTCTTCTGGCTTCTATGCATTTTTTCCTACTTTCGGCCACATCGCTCCCCCACCAGTATACTGGCTTCCTGCTATTGAGGGCTGTGCGTTTTTTGAGAATTTTGTCACAACACATGGTGATAATATCTTTCAATTCTTCTGGGTTTGGACATTCTGGCGCGTTGCTAAAGGCTGTCTTTAATTCATTCTGGAGTAATTGTTCCTTTTGTGGATTCTAGGTCCAACCGGTCGTTTCGGTTATTTCTGCTGGTGTTTCTTTGTCGATTTTAAAATATATAGCTCTATGGTCACTTAGCGTTTCATCGTCTAGGACCTTCCATGTGATCACTTTGTCTGCCAAATTGTGGTTCACAAAAGTAACATCGATAACGCTGCTAGCAAGCCCCCTTTCGAATGTCGGTACGTTTCCATCGTTGATGGCGATGAGGTCATCTTGTATGGCCCATTCTACCAAGTTATGCCCTCTGACATCGTTTAGCTGCGAACCCCATGTATGGCGTTGAAGTCCTCCACAACAATTAGTTTAACGCCCGGTTCACTTGTCTTGATTACCCTAATGCTTTCTGTTAGGTGGTCGAGGTACTCCAAATATGTGTCGACAGTTATATTTGGGGATATGTAACATGAAAATATATTGTATCCCTCTATTCTACTCCAGACCCTTCCATCGCCTTTACCCACGTGTGTTGTCGCTTTGCGTGTACATGCGATTGCGGTATCGCTACGATTATCCATGATCCAACCGGTGCGGTTGTTTATATATTTTTTATTTGGTTCCGCTACTATTGTTATATCAGCTTTAATACTATTTTTATGGGCTTATGGCGTCGTGGGCCGCCCTGCATCTGTTTGCGTTTATCTTGAAAAACTTAGGCATTAATATCGGTTTTATCGGGCGTCCTATCTATGTTTCGATTTCTCGCGGTGTTGCTGCGATTGCCCGTTATATCTGTCTCTTTCCTTTGTTTTTTGGGTGTTATTTGATATCCTTTCCCTTCTACTTCTCTTTTTTGAATTGTGGTGTTTTGGCCGTCTGTTATCGTTGGGCTCTTTCCTGATGTTTGAACGTTGGTTATTGATTGGATTACCTTGTGTCATTTCAACATTGTTTTAGATTTCATTGTCCTATTTTAATTCTGCAATTTCAGACCATGCCTCATAGCATTTGGTTTTTCGAGTGCATCCAGTTGCTCTTGTCTTCTGTCTATCTTCTCCCATTCCTTCTGTATTTTCTCTTTCTCACTCCTAATTTCTTCGTTGTTTAGGTTTGTCGTTGTAAGGTTGTGGTCTCTGTGCAATCTTTTTGTTGGACTGGTTTGTATGTCAGCTTCCTGGCTGAGCGCCGTGGTAGTTTCCCACTCGCTCTGTCATTTTGGTTGTTATTTTGGCCATTCCGTCAATTGCTTATATTAGCGAGGAGGCTATTGGGTTTTCGATTTTGTTGATGATTGCTTTCGTTGCTTTGCCAGGTGGTAGGTCATCAGCTTTACATCTTCTGTGCTCGCTCAGCTCGTTCGGTCTACTGTATGTGTCTGTTGCTATTAGTCTGTCTTCGTTGTCGTTGGTTATCGTATCTTTGTTTCCAGTATTGCTTTTGTATCTAATTTGATTATCCATAGTGTTCCCAAGAGTTGGGTCTATTAAGTCGGTCGCCCCAGGGTGACGCCCTTTCCTAGGGAAAGCCATTTATGCTGTGGGGTGCTCCAGGTGCCCCACGGGGTTTTAGAGGTGTTCTCCTCCTTTTTATAGAGGTGTCGTCCTCGCAGGTCGGCCGTGTAAGGCAAGCCTCCCCGTCGCGGGTCCCCAAGCAGCGTACCACAGGTACGCCCTCCTGTAGTTATTGGAGCATGGGCCGCGGTTACGGTGTTAAGCTGGTGGCTGGTATCCCTCCGGGTGCGCCAATTCCCGTTGCACATAGTGCCTCCTGAAGGGTGAGCTGTCCTTGGCTTCCCCACTCGCCCTAGACCTTGCTGGCATGGGTGACCCTACCAGGAGACCGAAGTTTCCCGCCAGCGTCGCTCTTGGGGTCATCGAAGGTCACACAGCTCCTTGGGGTGAGGGGGGGGGGTTATTATTTTGAGCTGTGCTAGTATTGTGATACAAATACGTGTGGCTTGTAATTAATTTCTTTGTTGGCTGCTCTTGAATTGGTCTTTTGTTATCGTCAGACACTTAGCAGCCCCATGCAGTAGTTTGACAATTGAAATCATGATCATAAAGTTTACATTGTCACGAACGGAATTGTCTGGTTCAGAAAAATTGGAGGACGCAGGACTGCAGGCTGTGCGTGATGAGGTTTTTGATGTGAATGAAGCCGGATTTGATGATGGCTGGCCTATTAGTCATGAGGTTTTTGCACTAAAATAATGTTATGTGCGTACACACATTCATAATAATATCTTTTTGTTGTGAGAAGACTTCACGATAGTTTGCTTAGGTCATGTCATGAGGATTGGTGGCCAACAAGCTTTGGAAAAGCGCCTTTTGGACACCTTCATGATTTTTGTTCTATGTAATTAATTTCTCATATTTGGAGGAGAGTTTGAGCTGCTTTGGAAGGCTACAGCTGGGACCAGCAGAAACAAAAGCAAAATATGTTGTCGTTTACCATAAATGTTGCTGTATGTTTCGCGTAAATAAATTGGGCAATGAAGCAATAAAGTTTATTTTAATGAGCATTTCCTATCAACAATAATAAGTCGATTAGGCTACAGTGCTATTAGAGGCATAGTAATCATACAAATGATGTTCATGTAGCTTCCGCATCGCTTCAGCTAGACAACAGGTAATCGTCACGTAAAAAAGGTAAGTAATGATAAGTATATCTAAGATTATAGACTCCGGTAACAATAGTGGAAGTCCGAGTTGCAGGACACTGCAACAATGCATTCTATGCAAAAACAATATAACCTGAATGAATATTGATTAATAATAAAAGACAACATTAATTACGAGAGAAAAACATTTCTTTTGTTTTTTCAATTTTTCACAATTGAATTAAATTACATTAAATTTTATTACTGTGTGTATGAAGTAGCTCTTAGTTTATTTTTAGTTATATGTAAAATTTATCTCTTTCAGTACACCAAATTAATAATAATCATTTAATAATCTAAAGAAAAGAAATAAGAAAACATGAAGATATTCGATTATCTGCAAAAAAAAAACTTCGTAAAATTTTATGTCGAGTCGTCTGTGGAAGAACTCGAATAAGGCACATATTTGCAGCGAAATTCGATTTTTGCTACCAGGATCATAGGAGAACGAAGAGATCGTTTACTTGGCAAACGCGCGGGAATTTAAACCAATAAAAATCATGTAACATAATCGAGCTAGTTTTAACGACTGCCTAACAGATGGCAACGCTTTATTTAATTTTTTTTATATTATTGCTGTTATTATTAATTATTTGATATTACAAAATTATTATAATTACAATTATTGTATAATTTTACACTTATTTTTACTAATTTTAGTGCTTTAATTAATAATTAAATAAATTTGCCTAATATTGCCCTCATACTGTTGTTAGACACCCAACCAAATAAATATTTTACAATAAAATGCGTACATATAGTTTTTTTTATTTAACATGGTATCATAATAAATATCATATTTGTTATAATTAATAAATAATACTAATAACAATTTTTTTAATGATCATAAAATTGTAATAACAGCGCCATCTACGGTTTAAATTGTACACTGTTCTCAATGTTGGTTAAAATATTATTAAAAAAATTAGTTAATTTATTTATCTAGTGCGTTAGTTAGTATTAATCAATAAATTTAAATTATTATTTATCACGCACAAAATATATTTTTTTGTTTCAATAAGAAAAATTGTATTTTGGCAGCTCCACATAGTAAATCAAAAAATTAATTGTTTTTATTAATTTATTAATAATTGTGCGGTAAACATTATAAATAATGAATAATTTAAAATTTGAATTATTAAAACAATTATAAAATTACAAAAATTGCAGGGTAGTAAATAAATAATTTATAAATAAAAATTAAAATAAATTACGCCAGAAACAATTATAAATTGCCCTTAAAATTATATTTAAATTTAGCAAAAAACATAACTTGTTATTATGCCTGTATATGTAAAATATATTTAAAAATCAAATTTCTATATACAGACTCGCAAATTAATTCAGACCGAAAATTCCGATTTGCTATCAGGATCATAGAAATGAAAGGAGATCGTTTGCGCAGAGCCGGCGCAAGTAGTCGAGTTGCACACCAATTTGAAATATTACAGTTAGTCACCGTGTTAGTACGACTATTCACCAACAGAGCGCGCAGCTAGGTAATTTTAAAATAAAAATATTATTAAATTAATTTGTATTTATTAAATAGTTTATATAATTAATTATTTAATAATATATATTACAAAAATAAATATTGCATTTACCAGAAATTAATAATTACTGGTTGTAAAAATTTTACAAATTTAACTAGTAGGCGGCTCGTAGCAGATTTTATTATTTATTATGCTTTATTATTAATAATTATTAATTATTAGTACTTCTAATAATTAATTATTTATTTTAAATATTTAAATAATAAGTTATATATGTATTTGACAAATATAAATTAATTTAATTATTTATTTTAAAATTATCTTGCCGCGCCCTCTATTAGTGAGTAGCCGTACTAACTACATGACTAACTGTAATATTTCAAATTGCTTTGTAACTCGACTGCTTGCGCCGCTCCGCGCAAACGATCTCCTTACGTTTCTGTGATCCTTATAGCAAATCTGGATTTTCGGTCCTAATGCAGATGCGTGTGTATGGAAATTTTATTTTAGGCATTGTTAAAATGTTTTTTGCAAAAAATACATATAATTTTAGTGGCAATTTATTTTGTCTCTGGCGTAATTTATTTTAATTTTTATTCATAAATTATTTATTTACTTACTACCTTGCAATTTTTTGTAATTTTAGAATTGTTTGTATGTTTAAATTACTTTAATTTAATTCAAATATTTGTTAAAAATGGAAAAACGAAAGAATCGTTTCTTTTCTCGTAATTAATGCCTGATGAATGATTATCTGTTGTCTTTTTACATTCTTATTATTATTATTATTAATGAATATTTTAGGTTGTTATTATTTTTGCATAGGATGCGTTCCTCTAACTCTGACATCCATTATTGTTATCGAGGTACGATAACACTATGATTTTAGATATACTCATTATTACCTTTTTTATGTGACGATTACCTGTTGTCTAGCTGAAGCGATACGGAAGCTATATGAACATCATTTATATGATTACTATGCCTCTAATAGCACTGTAGCCTAATCGACTTATTATTGTTGATAGGAAATGCTCATTAAAATAAAATTTTTGCTTGATCGCTCAATTTATTTACGCGAAACATACAGCAACATTTATGGTAAACGATAACATATTAATTAACTGCAGTGTGTGGTGTCGAAAAGACTTCAATTACTTTCTTGGTTTTTATGAAATTCAGTAAAATATTATTTTTAAGCATGCAACAACAAATAGGATAATCAAGTAGAAAAATTTATAAGCCGACTGGAGTTCAGCTTGGCATACAGCTAGAACTGGTGACCCTTTTCTCTAGCTTCCCTGGTTACACAACATTCAGAGTGATCGTTTTATTTAATTGAGTACCACCTGCACGTTGGATGCAGTGAGAACACGAGATGATGACACATAAACGTCTTGAGAAGGGTGAACTGTATCATCTTGACAAGCGCAAACTCTGAAACGTGCGGTAAAAGTACACTGAGTCCTATTTTTCCCATCGACGACGTCTTTATAAATGAATTTCTTTTCTAAAGTTACATGATCGCCATATTTCAATCCTATATGATTCTCAACTTTCTTCTAGTTCACAGTTTTCTCTTTCTTCTAGTCTTAGCACTGGTCTTCTGCAGCAACTCAAGCACTCCTGAGAGTAGTCCAAGTGATAAAAATTAAATATATGGCACAGAAATCATGAGGCTGTCCAAAAGGAGCTTTCTCAATGCTTGTTTGACTATCAATTCGCATGACATGATCCCAGCAAAACACCACAAAGATATTATTTTAGCACAAAATTCTCACGAATAATACGCCAGCCATCATCAAGTCAGATGTGAATGTACTCTTGGCTTTGTTCACATCAAAAACCTCACCACGAACAACCTCCAGTCCTGCATCCTCCAATTTTTCTGAGCCAGACAGTTCCAATAATCACAATGTAACCTTGTGATTATAATTTCAGTTGCCAAATTACTGCATGGGATTGCCAAGAAACCAATTCAACAGCAGCCAACAAAAATAAGCTACAAGTCACACATTATCTATGCAACTTCGACGATTATATAAACAATTCATAATTATATTGGATAATAAGCTGAATGGGCCTGATGGCAATGACGAGGATGAGGAAGAAGATGAAAAAGAGCATAAAAAGTTAATATTTTACCAGTCGATACGGCACCATATATGTTAGACGTTTTTTCATTTGTGTCTACCTCAAACAAAAAAAAAACAGTGAATTGTACTAGCATACAGACTCTTAACAATACGATCTGTGACTTGTTAGCCTGTCCAAATATTTGCTTTTCATGTACGATTTCCTGGATGAGAAAGTGTGACCTCATAATATATCAATGTATCAAAAACAAGCGACTTAAATAAGAAATTAAAGTATATGCACTAACTGAACCTCATAGGAACGTCGTCAAATTTTGCAGATTTAGGTGTACTTGGTGTTCTCAGTGAAAAAGTCTTGCATTTGTTGGACAAGAAGAGGGTCGAGGATAATATCCTGTTTATGGATGATTCTTATAATTATAATTCTTAGCCGTTCGGTTGTTGCAAAAAACTTTATGTAGGAGAACTCATAAAAGCAACATACATACCATAATGAATGGAAAAGTCGATAAATGTCAAGCTTTAGCTCGTTCTGGTTCAGTAAATGGGGCGATAAAAGTGATTTAGAGGTGTTGGACAAAATAATGGAATCATTTGTGGAAGTCGCAACATTTTGTATTAATACAGTGCTGGTCCACCTTTAACACGCTTGAATTCTGAACGGAATAGACCGATGTAAGTCCTGAAGAGTGGTGAGTGGAATTTGAAGCCATTCTGTATGCAGTAGAATGCAGCTAGAAACGAAGAGGTGGAAATCGACGCCAAACACTGTTTTCGAAACAGCCCACAGAGGCTCGATAACATTCAGGTCTGAGGACTAGGCGAGCCAGGGAAGATGTTGAACCTCATCAGCATTCTCTTGAACAGGACCAAAGGTTATAATTTTGGAATACGTTATTCTCGTCTGGAAATAAAATTTGCACTATTGGAAGGACTTGGTTACCCGAGAGTTCTCTATACAATGCTACTGTGACCTGACCGTGTAATGTGACAAGGAAGACTGCTGAATATCGTGTTATAGCGCTCTAGGCCATATAGAGCTGCCACTACGTTTGATAGTCGGGCGAAAATAGTCCATATTGTATGCTTCAGAGGGTGTTCGCCAGACAAAGACGCGTGCAATGGTAGGAAAGAGAGTGAAGGATGACTTGTCTGGCCAAAAAACACGTTGCTAGTCCTCCAACGTCTGGTTTTTGTTGGCATTGTACCATGCACGTCGCCTTTGAGCGTTCGTGTCTGTTATTAGGGGCTTGGCGATAGCAACATACCCATGGATACCCATTTTATGCAGTTCCCGCCTCCCTGGTTTGAATGACATCCAGGTGTTTAAGTGCTGATTAAGGTCTGTAGTCATTGTTTCGGCTATTGTCTTCTTATGCGACGTCACTGTCCGCTTCAAGGCGGTCATTAACCTGCAACTTCTTCTTTCGACCACTATTATATTTCCGTTTTATTTTATTATAAGACCGTGCCTTCTGTTACACCGCTTAACGTCGCTGTTTTACTCACAGATGCAGACGGGCACCAACAATTAGACCTCTTTGAAGCTCCGTCAGATCAGACATACTGGTCACTCACCATACCTGCCCAACGTCCATAATCACACTGCCTTACTCTACTGTTAGTGCACAGTCCACGCTTACTACTTATATCTGAAAGCCACCCTACATTTAATATCTTCTTCTTCTTCTGGTGCCATCTCCATTAATGAAGGTTGGCAACAATTGTGGCGAATTCGTCTCGGTCTTGTGCTGTTCTAATTAATGTGTGCGTGTTTACGCCCGTCCAGTCTCTTATGTTCTTCAACCATGAACATTTTCTTCGACCTGGGCCGCGTCTTCCTTCTACTTTCTCTTCTATCATGAGTTTTAATAGTTGGTTTTTGTGGTTTCTTGTGATATGACCAAGATAGGCGGTTTTCCTTTTTTTAATCGTATTAACTAATTCTCTGTCTCGGTTCATACGTCTGAGTACTTCCTCGTTTCTTATGTGTTCAACCCACGATATTCTATGCATTCTTCGGAACACCCACATCTCGAATGCTTCCAGCTTGCTAATCTCTTTTTTGTTCAATGTCCAAGTCTCCACCGTATAGCAGTATTGAATAAATGTAACATTTCACAAATCTGTATCTTACATCTAGAGCGAGGCTTTTATTACATAGCAAGTTTCTCATTTTTTTGGAAAGTCATTCTGGCTGTCTCTATTCTGGTTCGTATGTCTAGTTCTGGGTCTAGATTGTCAGTTATCCAGCAGCCAAGGTATTTAAATTTGTGGACTTGTTCTATATGTTCATTGTATACATTTATATTGACTGTTGTGTTTGGTATTCTGCTCACTACCATTGTTTTTGTTTTCGTTGTATTAATTTTGAGTCCGACAGTATCTCCTTCGGTTGTGATACGGTCCATTAAGCGTTGTAGACCCTCAGGGCTGCCGGCAATAATTACGGTATCATCCGCGTACCTCAAATCGTTGAGTAATCTTCCGTTGACTTTGATACCATCTTCCGAGCCTTCAAGTGCTTTGGAATACTTGTTAATCCGATAATATTGAACATAAGTGGTGATAGGACGCATCCCTGACGTACCCCTCGTTTAATAGCCACTTCAATTGTGATGAGTTTTCTAATCTTTTGCTGTTTCTGTTTCGTATATGTTTCTAATAATTGTGATGTCTTGTTTATCCAGTCCTTTGCTGTAGCACTTTTAATTCTGTTGGTTATACTGTCAAATGCTTTGACATAGTCAATGAAACAGAGATATTTCCTGTTTGTTATCTCTGCATTTTGCAGTAATACTATTAATCCAATAAAGCTTTCAGTGCCAAGGCTCTGAACCAAACTGTTCTTCGCTTAGGTCTTGTTACTTTTGCGTATTCTGTTGTGTATTATTCTTAAAATAATTTTAGCACATGGCTCATTAAGCTAATTAATCGGAATTGATCACATTTGTTCGCATTAGTTTTCTTCTGGTATAGGAATGAAAATTGACTTTAGCCAGTCGCTGGTATGTTTCCTGTTTGGTATATTTTATTGAACAGGTTTGTCATTATGTTATGTTATCTTCATTTATGAGTTTCAGGAATTCTGCATAAATGTCGTCTGGTCCGGAGCTTTCCGTTTTTGTTGCATTTTTAACTACTTCTGCTTTTAATATGTTTGGCCCTGTTTCGCCCTTCGCGGTGTACGAGGTTAACTTCAATCGCTCTAAACAATCTGTTGTTACAGTCCAGTTTGCTCCATTTCGCTTCTCTTAGTTGCTTCTGTCTGTAGATATCAGTTGGTTTGGGTTATCATTTGTTAGCCTCTGTTGGTCAGTCGTTTTATAAAGTTTCCGGTAACTTCCTTTACTTTTTATGTAAATTGAAGAGATCGTGTTTGTTCTGCAGTTCTTCAAGCTCTTGGCATCTGTTGTTCATCCATTTCTCTTTGCTTCTCTTATTGCTCGTCTTATTTTGGTTTGGGTTTGATTGTACCTCTGTTGGTCCGAGTTTTATACATTCGTCTCTCGTCCATTAGCTCTAAAATTTCCTTTGTTATCCATTCCTTTTGTGATCGTATTTTGATGTTCTTACAGTTTGGGCTTGTATATTGTTTAGCGTGTTTTAAATTGTTTCAGATATTTTCTATTTGCTCTTGGTCGGTTTCAGCCTCTGTTTCGCGTATTTTTTGAATTCGTTGTTTAGTGACGCGGATATTTGATCTTTTGTATCTGGTCTTCTAGTATTGCCATATTTGGTTTTGTGTTTGTCTTCTTCTTATCTTTTTAACCTAATTCTGATGCGTGCTACTACAGAGTTATGATCCGACCCCACGTCTGTTCCTGGGTAGGTCTTTGTTCCACGAACTCCATTTCGATATCTTTTGTCTATTAGGATAAAATCGATTTGATTCCTGATCACATGTCTTGGGTGGTCTTGCGGTGATTTCCAGGTATAAAGGCGTCTCGGAGGTAGTTTAAACCATGGGTTGCTTATTACAAGATTTTCTTCTTGACAAAATTGTACTAATATGTCATCTCTTGGGTTTCTGTCACCCAGTCTCCCCTACTACATCTTGAAGTGGTCCTTTTCCGATTTTGGCATTGAAATCGCCCATAATTATTGTTATCTCATCTTTTTTGATGTGTGATTTTAATTGTTTTATTTGGGTGTAGAAATTGTTTATCTCTGCGTCGGGTTTTTCTGCTGTTGGTGCATATACCTGTATTATGTTAACATTTTTTGGTTCTACTTTTAGTTGGATCAACATTGCTCTGTCAGATTGCGGTATGAAATTCATGACCGATTTTTTCGTCTCTTTGTTCACTATAATTCCAACTCCATTTGGGTGATCAGGTAGGTTGTTTCCAGAGTAATATACAGTTGAGTCGCCAATGTTCATTTTTCCTGACTCCTTCCACCTCATTTCGCTAATTCCGAGGACATTTATGTTTAATCTCTTCATCTCTTGGATTGTATTGTGTATCTTCCCAGCCATATACATGCTTTTCACATTCCAAGTGCCAATTTTGATTGGTATTTCTTTTTCGTTTTCCACTTTCGGGTGGTTCCTAGCATTCATCGCGGGGATTCTTCGCACCCCTTGACCATTTAAGGTCTGCCGCGCACTAGGGGCCGTTTTGTATTGATGTGTCGCCATAATTGTTTGTCTTGAGAAAGTTTAAGCGGTAGTTTCTCCTTGCTTTCCGCTTTGGTTTCTAGCCGCCCAATATGGGAACAGACGCTATTTGCAGCCGTTCAATCTGAGTCAGACGCTGCTGTTACTATGGGAGCCATTAAATTCATTAATTGAAGGTTGCCTCCCATAGCCTCTCATTTAGTTTAGCCTGTGTGCCGACACAGTATCCGGGATGTGGCCGCTTAACAAGCTTCTGGGAGCCAGAAATGAGAGTGAGAGACCACCCGGAGACCAATATCTCTGAATGACCCAAGGGTCCGGCAATTCAGAGTATAGAGGTGCTACTTCTGGGCGAAATCTCCCGTACATCCCTACATTTAATATAGTAATAAAAATTCTAATCTTCAATTTGCATTATGGATGGAACACTAATAATTACGTAGGTGATTTAGTAAGTGAACTTATTCTCCTACTATTAATTGTCGGAGGCATTTACTATCTACCTAGGCTTGATATTATAATGAGTATCAAGAAAATCTACACTTCTTTGTAGGAGACTATACCAAAAGAAGAGCACTCTTCCAAACTTTACAACATAACCTAACTTATATATCAACTGGTCAGCTACCTTACTAGCTGACATATTTGTAGGAAATCCCGGGCTTGCTGGATTTAGCAGTCATTAAGGGTGTTTCTGACATGTACAACAAAATTGAAAGGAACTTCGATCTATAGTCAGTTCATTCTCCAACAATAGTAAGCTCGAGTACAAATGTTATATGGAAAACTCTACAATAACAACTTTGTATTGTATTGTATGAAGTAGAGACGTGCTTACTTACGAAGAACAGAGGAACTATAATAAGAACAGTAAAAACAGATTTTTTGGAAAGATGCCTTCAAATTATAAGACGGAACAGGTTCAGAACCGAGGAAGTTTGGAGAAGAATGAATATCACCTACTCAATTATGAAATCGTTAGAAGATGAAGCTCTTTAATGGTATGGACGTGTGAGACGAATCCCAGGTGATAGACAGTCAAAGAAAGTGACGCAGTGGTCTCCAAGGAAGAAGAGAAAAAAAGGCAGACCACCTATTCCTGGAAAACTTATACAAAAGTGGCGATAGAAGAAAGAGGTTTGCGAGACGCAGAAACCGGTTGCTAGCCTTGCCAAAAAAGACTTAATCATTTTCTGCTTTTAAAAACGCATTTGTCGTGCCGAGTAATGGCGCAAGGTTACCGAAAGCACAACAACAGCGGCAGATGGAATCTGTTCCTATTAAAAGCCTATTATGAATAGCACTAGAATGAGATAAATGGTGAGCGTTTAATCTACTGCCTATATAAAAAGCAAATCAGACGGCGTTCGCCATTAGTGGATGGTGGAATCAGAGTTTTAGCATAAAAAATGTTCAAGTGCCGCTTAGTGGTTTTGCTGTTTATGCTCTTCGTTGAATGTTTGATGGTGAGTTTTTTAAAGTAATGTATGAGATTTGCTTTGCGTATTTGCAATTTTGTTCAAGAAGTTATTGCATGTGAGCAAAACAGTTCAGCAATACTTCACGAGCTTAAATATATGACACGCACAATCGTGGAAGGTATTGGGCGGTTGTTCAAAATCAAAAAAATACAAAACCACTACTAGATAAGGAACTGATATAAGTGAAGAATGCGTGACAAAATGCAAGGAAATTCAGGAAATAAACGCTAAGCATTTTTGTATACGCAAGTTATTAAAAAAAACTTCCAAAAATTCCGCAATTTTTCTTTAACTTTTGATTAGCCACAAAACTTTAGGTGTGAATTTTTGGGAAGTTTAAGCTGTCAGTAAAGAAGACTTGCAGATTTGTGCTAAATCAGCATTTTCTCTGATCTTTAACTTCTAATTTGGCGTAAGTTTAACGCATAATAAAAATATTGGTTACTAAACAGCGATAAGAGAAACACATTCAGGAGAAGTAGCGAAACAATGCCGTCGCCGAAGTCCAAATGTAAAAAACAGGCGTATGAAAATATGAGAGAAATATTACAGATGATATCTCAAGAGCTTTGATAAAGAAAGTAGAAAAATTAAAATTAGTAGTTAGAAAAACCCGTACAAATTGGGAAAACGGAAAATAGCTGAAACTGGTATGAGGAAGAAAAGTGGAAAAACAAAAGCATAGTAAGAAGATTAAAAATCGACATTAGAGATGAGACTAAACTTACGAATAGATGATTGTCCTAAATTCGTTCAAATGTTAATGGGGAGGTATAGGCTGTGGAAATGAGGAGATTAGAGGAGACAATTTTAGTTAAAATTTTTAGGACGTAAAGGTTCTTGTTTAAGTACTTCCTACTTAAAGAAAAAGGAATGCAAAATAAGATAAGAAAAATAGCAAGGGAAGAAAGAAGTGAAAGTGAAATACAAATAATAATATAAGCACAAAATGGTCACGGCAGCAAAAGCATGCATAAAAAAATTGTAAAAATGTAACAAAAGGCCAAAACATAAAAAATGGCGGTAATAGACTTTTGGATCCAGACGCACCAGGAAAATAAACTTTGTAACATGCGTTTTTAAAAAATAAATAAACAGAAGCCAAAGAATTTTACAGAAATTTAGATCAGGTATATAATTCCGATGTACCGCATGGAAGATTTTTCTTTTGATTTTCTTTCATAATTTTTCTCTATTTATTCCTGTCGCTTGCTAAGGTCTTGGCCTGTTTCCATGTTAATCTTATTCCATGTCTTACAAGGTCTAGCTCTCTTCTCTTACCAGTTCTCATTACTGCCCATGTTTGTCCAACTTGTTTTATTCATCAAGCTTTCCACTTAAAAGCTCCCGGTTGCGTCCTTGTACCTTGTTCCGAGAAATTTTTTTCCGGTATCTTTCGGCAACTCAATTCTACATATTCTTGTTTGCTGAACTCCGAAATGAGGCAAATTGCAGTACCTACGATCCAATTAGTTTTCTTCTTTGGAACTGTTGTTTCAGAAAGGCTAAATAAATTATAAATGAAAGACGCCTGATTTTACAAATACCATTTAAACTCCCAAAGGGAGCAATTACAGAGAATTTCTAAATTTGTTTTAGATGGGCTCAAAAATACATATTTTACTGTTATCAAATTTTTGGGTACTAAAGTGGTCTTTGATAATGTGTGGGCAGATGATTTAGAATACAAGTTTGTTCGCGCCAATCTCAAAATTATATTTATTTTTTGAAGTTTTCAATTAGGGCTGGCTATATTTTTGATTCCTTCATACATGTTTAAAATTTGCGATATAGGCCCAATTGACGGCCCAGCACGCGTTGCGATATGGCCGGCGGTCTGTCACTTCGACTTCGTTTAGTTCGCGCGGCATTGCGCTTTTGCCTGTGTGCACTTGCATTTCGCATTTCGTTCGCGGCACTACGCTTTGCTTTTGTTCGCGTTTGCATTTGGCCTTTTTTGGCTGAGTTCTCGCAGGCAAATTTTCCGTAAGACGAGAACATTTTTAACCGAGAGTTCGCCGGCGGCTTTAATTGGTAGCAGAAGTTTTAATTTTCTGCCAGGCCTTTTGTCGAAGGCTAATTTTTCGGGGTTGTAATTTTGCCGGTAAAAACTCGGTCCATTTTCTTTTATCTGGCTCGACGAAGGAACCTTTTACACCAGGAAGACGCTACCGTTTCGGCTTCTACTGTGGAGATTGGGGTAACTTGTCCTATTTTATCCATATCCTCATATCCCTAGCCCTGGGACCAACAGCAGGGAACCGATATTTGCGGGAAAGCGCCGTTTCCACAGCTTAGTGTTTTAACTTTAGATTTGTTTCAAGTCTTTATTCAAAATTCAAAAGTACCTATACAGTTCACTTATTCCGGCCGCACCAAAGTACTTCTTAGCACGTCGTCGTCATAATTATTATCGTTTTTAGAAGGTCAAAAATTTATGTATGTCTTTTTAATAGTATTTTAGAAACTATAGATATGGTAATCAGAGCCGTAAAGTAGTAATTTGTTAGAATAAGAAACATTTTGTAATATAAGCTTTGTAATTAGAAATAAATGGTAAAATTTTTTTTTGGTAGCATCTAAACATTTATTTTCTTAAGCTGCTAATACGAAAATTATGTTTGTAACTAAACGTGTGCCTACAACTGTTTATGTAATAATGCTGAATTTAATTTGCAGTATTTCCAAAACGACTACAAGATCAAATTTCATATAGCAAGAGTCGATTCTTTTAACCCAGCCTATTTTAAATACTTTAATTTAGACTTCGTTTGGTACAACAGAAGCACCAGGACTGTTAATGGGAGTACCTACATATTGAAAGAGTTAAACGACAACGTAAAGGTAAGCTTTTGATTTATAACAGTTCAGAATTGTATTTTAAATAGTAATTTGTTATTATGAGGGTATTGAAAGGTTTTTGCATTTTTGATAAAAAAATACGCTTTTGCTTCACCACTTTCGATCAAAATATAAATACAAGGTGAACTAATATCACCAGAAATTGTAGGAACGTTGTAGATAGGGCGGCTAGAGAAAATTCCCCTTGCAGGGTACTTATAATTATCGCTTCTTTAGGCAGAATGACGGTGTCGGGGAAAAAGCCGCCTATTGTGCGACGGATTATTTTTACGCTTCTCACCACAGAGAGAGTAAAGTTGTCCAGAATTATGGAAAGACGCAAAACACAGATCTGGGACAACACTCTAAGACGAATTGTGTTCATCTAATATAACAAATTTTTAGAAGGATAAGACGCAATTTAAAATGGGGGTCACTGCTGAAAGTAGTCAAACGTACGATTCGGGGGAGAAGCTGAAGCGCGAACTACTAGAGCACATTTCCATTCTGATCGCGAGGAGGATTAGACCTGTGATTGATGCCGCTCGTGGTAGGACAGCCAAGGAAAAGAAAGATCATCAGCCAATGCTACTAAAGTAAGCGCTTTGGGCTCATTACTGCTGTTGGGTTAGCCTTAAATGCGTCGCTACTCCGGACATTGTAAAAAGGATAGGAACAGGGATTGTGTCCTGCACAGAAGAAGTTATTACTATTATTGGCATGTTCAGAAATAATTAAGTACTTGCGATTTGTTTCTACCACGCTAGAAGCGCTTTAGCGGAACACCCATTTCTAACGTTAGGGCTTACTTCCATGAGAAGAAAGGGTATGGCACTTTGTAAGCTAAGGATGACAATGCTAACGCCAATTTGTTCGCATTACTCTCGAATTTTTACCTTTCCTTTCATGAGCTAATGCTTTAAAGATATAAAAGTAAAGTTAAAAATTCTTTAACACGGATTGATCTTGATAGTAAAAAATTACACCGCTGATATACTGTGGTTTAGAACTGGGCTAAATTAAAAATTCACTTGTATTTTTGGTGTCGCCCGCATTCTTTGATGAGACTTTCAGGTACGATACTGATGCAAGTTATTGCCCTCGATATCGCACAAAGTCGTTTTATTTTTTGGCCCGTCCAGACGCTGACACAGTAGTCATTGTCTCAACAACGTACTAAAGGAAAGTAACTCATTCTTTTGTGTACTTTGAAGCGCAGCATTATTGCATTAAAGTACGAATCTTGACAATTTTAGCAACTTATTTACTTAAATTAAGAAGTGTTTTAGAAGAAAACTTTATTTATTTATAAAATCTAAGCAGCAAATTAAAATATGATTGTTTCAGATTTCGGTGCAGTTTTATAAATTCTTAAGCAATGAGTACCGCCCGTTCCCGGTGCATATGGATCTTAACCTGTGTTATGAAATACGACAAGACAAATTTGGTATAGTCAAATCTATCGCAAAATCGATGAACCGCTATCCACAATGTCCATTAACAAAGGTACTACTGTTTCCGTGCTTTTAGTAACGGAAGACTTTTGCTAAAAATGCTTTTTTAGGGGCTTTACAGCATGAGTCATGGAAATATAGACCCTTCTACGATGCCACCTCATTTTCCCGCGGGAAAATTTAAGATGGAGGCCATGTTGTTCGACAATTCTATCTTAATTCTTAAACTTTCTATTGAACATGAAATTACGGAAATAATGAAGTGGGAAACCTAAATTTTATCTTGTTTTATCTGATTAGAGTTTTAATATATGTATGCTTTACCATATAAATATATATTTTATTGCGTTATGTAGCCTTTAAATATCTTTTTACAAATCGAGTTACTGAAAATTTTGTACTAGGGAAGTTTAGCATAAAATATCATATATTGAGGATGTTGCATATAACATCGTGTATTTCAACATGTAAAATTATTCTTAAAACCTTTTTAAATAAAATGTTTCTTTCAAAACAGTCGAGTCTTCTTCTAAATTTGTATAATTGAGTTCCGCCCTTCTTCTTTATAAACAAAAGTTTGTTGTTGATGGTGAATTTTGAGTTTCGACCAAATAGCCAGTACATTTTGGTGAGTGTCAGACTTAAGTGTTTCCATTTCATACGAGGGTAAGGTGAAAAGTTCTCGGCCTAACAATGAAAGACTGCGACTTTCAGTTCAAAAATGATTTTATTTTTCTACATAATCTCCCTTGACTTCAACACACTTGATCCAGCGACTCTTCAACATCAGTATTCCTTCTTGAAAGTGAGAATCTGGAAGATTGTGAAAATATTCATCAACTTTTTCATTGGATACGAACCGCTTCCCAGAAACAAATTTTTTTAAGTTTGGGAACAGATAGAACTCTGAGGGTGCCAAATCAGGAGAATAGGGGGTACGGCCGAGCAAATCATACCCCAAATCCCGCAGTTTTCCCATAGCCAACGCACTTTTGTGTTTCGGTGCGTTGTCCTGGTGAAAGAAGTTTTTTTCTTCTTCAAGCCAGGCCTCTTCTCGCGAATTTTGACATGCAGCTGGTTAAGAAGGTTGGAGTAATATTCGCTTGTAATTGTTCTGCCTTTTGCAAGATAACCAATTAACAGGATCCCTTTCGCATCCCGAAACACGCTGGCCATGACCTTTCCGGCAGATGTGATCGACCGGCTTCCACCCTTTGCTTGGACTGCTGTTTCGTTTCTGGCGTGTGGTGGTGGACCCATGTCTCATCCATAGTGACAAATCGCCGCACAAAATCGGTCGGATCCCTGTTGAATCGGTCCAAAGATTGCTGCGAAAATCGTTTGCGCATTTGCTTTTGATCGGAATTCAGCAAATGCGGCACCCATCTTGCGCAGAGCTTTCGCATCCCTAATTCTTCGTGCAAGATGTTTCGTACTCTTTCTTCCGATATCCCCACAGCCTCAGCTATCTCACTCGCCTATCGTCCACGTCATGCACTTTTTGGCCGTCCTTTACGTGGGTCATCTTCGAGGGATGTGCGACCACGTTTAAATTCAGCTGCCCACTTTTTAACAGTTGACTAGGAAGGAGCAGAGTCCCCGTGAACTTTGTCGACTTCGGATAAATTTCCTTAAGGGTTAATCTATCCAAAACGAAGAATTTTATAACCGCACGATAGTCAAGTTCATCCATTTTAACAAAAAACATGCAACATGTCTACTGAAAAAATTCGTGCAAACAAACTACTTGAGCGAACAAGTTGAAGCTAGTCATACGAACTAATGACACATGCACCCAAGCAGGAAGCATAATTGTTTGCCGATTGCAGCACCATCTCCGTGTCAGGCCGAGAACTTTTTACCTTACCCTCGTAAATAGGTGCTTTCGCCAGGCGATCTCCTATCCAGGTGGAGTCTAAGGTATTTCAATTTTTCCTTTTGTTCCTGTTGGGGGAGGTCTTGGGTTGTTGTTTTCTAATAGATTTTCATTTGCGGTTTGTTCTATTGGGGTAGTTACGAAGCTGTACTGTTAGACGGTGGAATGTTCTTTGTTGGAGGTACTTTATTTTAGAAGGTTTTTCTTCTTTTAACTCTTCTACATACTCTCCAATGATATGCATTGGGTAAATGTTCAATTTCTTCGTCACTGGTTAATAACTGCGCGCTAGTATCAGAGTGCTGAGATTGATCAAATAATTGTTGTTGCGACTGATAGTAATTTTGTGGTTGTTTTGGAGTTTGAATTTGCATGTAAGTTTGAGATTGTTGCTGGTTTGGTGAGAAATATTTCGTTAGTGGCGTGCGAAAGTGTGATAATTACGGAAACGGCACCGGCTGATATTGCACCGGCTGGTTTTGCACCGGCGCTATCTGTGACATACTGAAAAATCCAGGGTCGCCGGAAGCGTTCTAACCAGAAACAGCAGTTAGGTTTTTAGCTACTACAAAATCAATTAGTTCAACCGCCTCATTAATATTAAACCTACAAATAAACAGATATGCCTGACCTCCAGCAATACGTCTACTCTGCTTCGATGCACCGGTCAAACTTTACTATAAATTGAAAAACTTATATTATAATTGAATTGCCCATATAATAAAATGTTTCAAAAATTGTTTTATTTGTATCATTTAAAAAATGGTGCAAAACTCGAGTTACTTATATAAATTGGTATAAACCAATGAAATTTTATCTTACATTTGAAAAAAGGAAATGTATGCATTTGTCCTTTAAGCTAATGGCTACATACAAAATAGCTCTACATTTATTACTATACATATAATGATGTAATATCACAGAAAACACGATAATTATGGAGAATAAAACATTTATTGTCACTGGAAATATGTTTTATATGCATAAATTTGTCTTTTTTAATCAACGTCGTTTGTGAAATTTTGCGTGAAGAGCAAATATTGCATTGCTGTATAAATAGCTTGTTACTGGTGGATGATACGCATAAAGCCCCAATACAATGGAGAAATTCAGGTACCAGGCAATAGCGTTCAGTTGTCTACTTATTACTGGATGTCTAACGGTAAATCCCATTATTTACTAGATTATTAGAGTTAATTTGTGTACTTGCAACTTAGAACAATCTTACAAAATAACGGCTTTGTGATGTTAATTTGGTTTGATTAATTGGTTTTGATTAAAAAAGAAAGTTGATGGATAATTGTTTTTTGCAGAAATGGATGTTTTGTTGCTTTAGCTATTTTTAAGCTGTAAACACAAATTAAATTTGTAAATAGTAAAAGTGTGTAGTATTATTTTATTTTAATATGCGTAAATCTACTTTTGCAGTATTTCCAAAACGACTACAAGATAAAATTTCACATAATACAAGTCGAGCATTTCAACCCGCTCTACTTTAAGTACTTTCGAATGGACTACGTTTGGTATAATAGGAGCACGAGGACTATTAATGCGAGTGCATACCTGCTACAAGATTTAAGTGAGAACGTAATGGTATGCTTTCAATAAATTGAACATTTTCTAATGTCTTATAAAAATGTTTTATAAAATTATGACGAACTGTAGTACAGAAGGACCTGAGTTTGATCCTAGGCTTGATGTGTAGCCCACTCAGTTACTAAAAATAATCTAATACTTGCGATCAATTCGCACAAGAGGTAACAATACGTTGATTTAAAACACAACGCTTGCTACATCTTTTAATATTACCACTCATTGAAGGGGAAAACGTATGGAAGTCTTAATCTTTCTATGTTCCATGATGTAAAGCGATTGGGGATTTTATTTTGACTGCGTTGTATGATGTTTATCCTAGATTTTTTGTCGCACTCCCAGAGCTAGATTCAGTAAATTAGAATTGTTTCATATAGTAGCACTTTGCTTTCAACTGATAGCTTAGATTGCGATCTAAGGAACTAGTACATTTGCTTGTATTTGAGATCTAACTGTCTGTTGAGATGGAAGGCCAGATACTTTGTTTCCGTTCTAACGGGTGGTGAAGTGCCTTTAACTGTTACAGGAAGACATACGATTCTTCTTGTAGATATGACTTGTACAGATTTGATTTTGGTTGTCTTGAATTTCTGTAGGTCGGCACATTCAGTTAGATTGTTTAAGTGCGCTTGTAGGTGTCGTGAAGCTTCTGTTTTGTCCTTGTGTGTAGAGAGAATTGCGACATCATCAATGAATATAGCGATTTTAGTATTTCCTGTTTTAGAAATATCCGAGGTGTAAAAGAGATACAGGAAAGGACTCAGGACGCTATATAGTTGAACACCCGCAGATAGTTGATTATTGTGTTTTACAGTAATGTAAATGTTTTTTTTTTACATGTAGTAATCAACTCAACTACAAACATAAGTCGTCAATCATTTAATATAGATACCTCATCAACCATAATAAACTTTATATTCTCAATTAGCTCAAGTAATGCAGTGTCCAAGTAATGAAGATTATTTTTAAATACTAGACTTTTAAAACCTGTATTAAAAATATTCCATGTATTTCATATATCGAAGAGTTTGTCAATAAATACAATAGTACCATCACACCCGCGAAAATGTGCATCCTTCATAATTTTGTTTAAATGTCCTAAAAATTAAACAATAAATTTGTTTTTTATTTGTTTTTGACATACTTGTCCCATAAAACCGGTTTGAAAGCATCTTCCTCTGGTAATCCTAATTACAATCTCCTTTTCTGTTCTTTCTAAATTAAATATCTTGGTTCTCACATATATTCAATGAATAATTTTATGGTCTGACCGTCATTTAAAATAATGCTTATATATTATATATAATAATTGTTGTATTGTTTTATTAATTTTTGACTTATGTATTCCAAATCTTCTCTATCTTGGTCATCAACAAGGTGATGCATGTGCATGTATTTATTATTAGTTGGTGGGATTCGTATACGTTGACCGGTGCTTTTGATTATTTGTATAGAATTGGTGTACCTTTACTTTTCACCATACTGCCTCGTAGTTTCTAGTTACATGTTTTCATCTGTTCCTGTTTTTGCGTTTCAATCTCCGCTTATTGTTGTGTCCTTTTACTACACTTATCTACGGTAGCCTGAAGATCTTTTCAAAAATCATCCATTTATTTTACTTTGTTATTTGTATCTGTGTATATATTTGAATTATTACTTTTGTACGACTGTTATGTTTGTCCTTTCTATATCTATTCTATCTTCATGCTTCTTGAGGATATTAGATTACAATTTAATACTCTTTTATCAGTCCTTACTCGGACATGCTAGCTTGGGCAAGAGAAAGAAATCCTATTGTAATCCCTTGACAGAGAGAGGCTTGGCCATCCGACAAACGTAGCGGATGGATTAATAAATAAATCAATCCATTCCCTTACGTTGTAAAACCATTGGTAGGTGGTCCACTTCTTAACGGACGCAAATACCCATTATCATCTCCATCTGCTAAAAGTAGTTAAACGTACGATTTGGAGGAGAAGCTGAAGTCCAAACTCCTAGATCACAAATGATGAAACCAATGATCTGTTGGGCTAGGCTTAAATAAGTCACTACTCCGGGCATTGTAAAAAGAATAGAAACAGGGTTTGTGTCCTGCATGGAAGAAGTTATTACTATTATTGGCATGTTCAGAAATAGTTAAGCGCCTAAGATTTGCTCAAGTTTCTACCATCCTAGAAGCACTTTAACGGCACACCCATTTCTAACGTTAGTCCTTCCATGAAAAGAAAGGGTATGGCACTTTGTAAGCTAAGGATGAGGATGCTAACTCCAACTTGTTTGTATTACTCTCGACTTTTTATCTTCCCTTTCGTGAGCTGAGGCTTTAAAGATATAAAAGTAAAGTTAACAATTCTTTGACATGGCTTGACACTAAAAAAAAATCACACCAATAATTTACTTTTGTTTTTGATTGGGACAAACTATAAATTTATTTATGTTCTTGGTTTCGCCTGCATTTTTTGATGAGCCATTTAAGCACATTACTGATACAAGCACTAAAGTATGAATCTTGACAATTTTAGCAACTTATTTACTTAATTTAAGAAGTGTTTTAGAAGAAATTTTTATTTGTTTCTAAAATCTAAGCAGTAAGTTAAAATATGATTGTTTCAGATTTCATTGCAGTTTTTTAAATTCTTAAGCAATGAGTACCGCCCGTTTCCGGTGCATATGGATCTCAACGTGTGTTATGAAATACAAGAGGACAAATTTGGTATAGTCAAATCTATCTCAAAATCGATGAACCGCTATCCGCAATGTCCATTAACAAAGGTACTGTTTCTGTGTTTTTAGTAACGGAAGACTTTTGCTAAAAATGCTTTTTTAGGGGCTTTACACCATGAGTCACGCAAATATAGACTCTTCGGCGATGCCACCTCATTTTCCCGCTGGAAAATTCAAGGTGGAGTGCGTGATGTCTGAAAATTCTACCTTTCTTCTTAAATTTTCTACTGAAAATGAAATTTCGGAGATAATGAAGTGGGAAACCTAAATTTTATCTTGTTTTATCTGATTACAGTTTTAATATATGTATGCTTTACCGTATAAATATATATTTTATTGCATTATGTAGTCTTTAAATATCTTTTTACTAATCAAGTTACTGAAAATTTTGCACTAGGGAAGTTTAGCATAAAAATTCATATATTGAGGATGTTGCATATAACATCGTGTATTTCAACATGTAAAATTATTCTTAAAACTTTTTAAATAAAGTGTTTCTTTCAAAAAAGGTGAGTCTTCTTCTAAATTTGTATAATTGAGTTGCGCCTTTCTTCTGGGAACTGCAGTAATTGGATCACGTGCATCATCGTTTTATTCTAAATATTTTATGCATTGAGACATTCTATAAAGGTTATCGAAGTTTGACCTTCATTCTGTTTCGCTACCAATGCGCGCTAGAGAGGGATAAAAAGCGCTGACTAATTTTTATCAAAATGTGTACCAGGAGCTGAAATTCACCAGCTGTTTACAACACAATACGAGGACGGTGTTCTACCACGTAGGTGTGCTTTAGATCGAGAAGTTTAAAGGTGACCGAAGCATTTTGCACAAAGAGAAAAGAGGGCGCCCGTCAACCTCTACTACTGATTCAGCTAGCTCTAGAAGTTATCGTATAAGTTTTTATCGACCTTTTCCATTGCACCCAATAACGAAAATTGAATTTTTAAAATTTAGAGACAAATAATAAAAAGTAACGTAAAAATAAATTAAACTCTATTTTTGCCATAAGAATCATGGGAATGGGAAGAGATCGTTGACTTAGCGATTTATTTAATTTTTATATTATTATCAATTATTTCATTTTACATAAGTATTTACAATTAAAATGATCAAATAATTTTACACTATTGTGCACAAATATTATTAATTTCATTAATAAATAAAATAATTTTGTCTAGTATTGCGCCGTCTGAACAAAACTGCTGTTGTGCATCCAATGCTACAAAATATAGCAAAATGGTTTTAAGAATTTAAGTATTAAAGTATTACTTCTATATATTTTGCATAATGCAGTTACAGTTTTGCTGCAATTTTTATTAAATTTCTATCCGAATTTTTCGTATTTAAGGTGTGCATTTTTTGTTTCTAATCATTTAGGTTTATTATTCGTAAACTTACAGCTTATGAGCCACACTTTCACATTATGTTTATTATATTTTTTTCGATATTTGTATATTTATTTTCTTATTTTTTTAGAGTAGCTAGAGTAACCATCAACTTGAAAAAATATTGAATTATAAGTCAAGCCAGTTTATCTAAATGCTGATAGCTCTGACTTGGATCTAACATTCAGTCTCGAAGGCAGTGAAGAGAACACGAAGTTGCATCGTTCATTTCAAGATTTGCCCAAAAGTGACGATGATAACATCCAGAATGGGGCTTTTCCAAACAATGTAACGTTTTCTTGAACCAAGAAAAATCTTCATCTCTTTTTGTTTTCCATATTTGATTTTATTCAACAGTATCGAATTTATTAATGGAACAGAAACATGTCTGATGCGACTATCCTTGTATGTTTCAAACAATTTTTCTATGACACGATTTCAGACCTAGCAGTACAAGAACCACACTTGTATTCTTCTTAGTCATACAATAATTTAGATATTGTTAAAGAAGAATTAGGCATTTTGGGCATTCTAATTATAATGGGAGCTCCAATCTTTGCCTACTCGAAAATTGTATTAATCATCAGATCCAAACTTTTATAATAAAAAAATTACTAAAGTCTGGGTTTACAAAATTGGGCTATTTAAAGGAAACGTTTTTGGCAGATTTTCACTATAAAGACATTGAGCGGTCGATGAGAGCATGATAGAATTGAGAGAAAGAGCAATATACGCCTATAAAATCTATCGAGCTTTGATTCAAAATGTAATGTATAACGTGTGGTGAAACTGGTTTTGAACATTTTGTGGTATTAATCTATGCAAACACTATAAAAAAAGAAATATTGTGTTTACTTTGACAACTTTTTTGCTATAATTCCCTTGTTTGGAAAATTACTGAGCAAATATATTTTACTTCAGAACCAGACGCGAAAGTTTTTTCTAAGACATTAGTAAGCTTAAAATAACTGAATCGGGAACTATTGCTTTGGGACAATGGAAAGACAGAGGCACATATTGCAGAAGTCTCCTATTGCTTCTGGGCTTCATAAGATTTGTTGTCAAATCATTTGAGTGTATGCTGAGTCGGATTCATATTGCTTGCTGTGGTTGCCTATTTCCCTCTTGACCGTTGGGATTTGGAGATCATTCCCAATAACCGCGTTTGTCACGTACCAGGCTCACTGGAAACGTTTAAGTACCTTTATATGGGAGGCGGAAGTGGAATCCCAGAGTTGGATTTCATAGCACCACAATGGTTTAATTACGACTTTATAAACAAAAAGTTTGTTGTTGATGGTAAATTTTGAGTTTCGACCAAATAGCCAGTACATTTTGGTGGGTGTCAGACCTAATTGTTTCCATTTCATAAATAGGTGCTTTCGCCAGGCGAGTCTCCTATCCCGGTGGAGTCTAAGGTATTTTACTTTTTCCTGTTGTGCCTGTTGGGGGAGGTCTTGGGTTGTCGTTTTCGGATCGGTTTTCATTTGCTGTTTGTTTTACTAGGGGAGTTAAGAAGCTGTACTGCTAGACAGTGGAATATTCTTTGGTGGAGGTGCTTTATTTTAGAAGGTTTTTCTTCTTTTATCTCTTACATACTCTCCAATGATTTGCATTGGGTAAATGTTCAATTTCTTCGTCACTGGTTAATAACTGCGCGCTAGTATCAGAGTGCTGAGATTGATCAAATAATTGTTGTTGCGACTGATAGTAATTTTGTGGTTGTTTTGGAGTTTGAATTTGCATGTAGGTTTGAGATTGTTGCTGGTTTGGCGAGGAATATTTTGTTTGTGGCGTGCGAAAGTGTGATAATTACGGAAACGACACCGGCTGGTATTGCACCGGTTGGTATTTCACCGGCGCAATCTGTGACATACTGAAAAATCCAGGGCCGCTGGCTAATACAAAATCAATCAGTTCAACCGCCTGATTAATATTAAACCTACAAATAAACAGATATGCCTGACCTCCAGCAAGGCCGCGGTCCGGCCGCTGTGTTATAGCAAGAATAACAGGCTCGCATACGTCTACTCTGCTTCGATGCACCGGTCAAACTTTACTATAATTTTTTTTAACCCCTTTATTTACAATCTGTCCTAATTATACTATGAACAATAAGTAGTTGGTGTGTATATATTATAAGCAATGAGCAAAAACATGCTAATGGACATGCAGGGTCAGGCTCCAGTAAGCCCCCCTATAATTAATACACTAGTCTATACTGCTAGCGAATGATTTGAATTGAAGGTACTTTAAGTAATTAACTAATTTATAAACTAATACTGAATAGCTTAATGTTCAAGAACAGCATTGAATCGCGTTGGTAGTTCGTTTGGTTTAAAACGTTTTAGGCGTTTTGGGCGATCTGGTTCGCTCATTAGAGAATGTACAAGGTCGTTAGGGAGTGCTGTTAATCGGTCTTTGTATTTTTGGGCAATTTTCCCTATTTCTTCTTTAACGGTTGGAACACTTAAGTCACTTAAAATCACTTTGTTCGGCACATACCACGACGCATTAACTACAGCCCGAATCACTTTATTCTGGAACTTCTCGATGATGGCCAGGTTGGTGTTGCTAGCAGTTCCCCAAAGTTAGAGACCGTAGGTCCATATTGGTTTTAGAATCACCTTATAGAGCAATAGCTTATTTTCTATTCAATCATCCAGTATAGTTTCCTGTATTGTATCCCTAGCTGTTTGCGTTTATTAAATATGTGGGTTCTCCAGGTCAAGCGTCGATCTAGATGGAGTCCTAAATATTTTGCGGAGTCTGCGTGTTTTATTTGTTGTCCGTTAAGTGAGATCGGTGGACAGTTACCAAGGTTCATGGTGAACGTTACATGTTGGGATTTGGTTTCGCTTACCGAGATTCTCCATACCTTGAGCCATTGCTGCAATTTATTCAGAGCGGTTTGCAGGTTGGAAGTTGTAGTATTCGGATTTAGGTGCGAAGCTAGAATTGCCGTATCGTCAGCAAAAGTGGCGGTTGTAGTTAGGCTTGTAGTTGGTAAGTCAGCTGTGAAGAGTAAGTAGAGGATAGGTCCTAGCACGCTGCCTTGAGGAACTCCCGATAGTATTGGGTGGAGGTTCGTGTCTTCATCTTGATAATTAACGAAGTAATGTCGATCCGTTAAGTAAGACTTTAGTATTTCATAGTATTGGTATGGTAGATATTTTTTTAATTTATAGAAGAGGCCCAAGTGCCATACTTTATCAAATGCTTGTGAAATATCTAGAAACGAAGCGGAGCAATACCGATATTCATCTAGGTCGGTATGAATTTGATCTACAAGTCGATGTATTTGTTTGATAGTTGCATGTGAGTGTCGAAAACCGAACTGGTGCTTGGGTATCAAAAAAAAATCATCTAGGATTGGTTGAAGGCGTTTTAAGAACAGTTTTTCAAAGACTTTTGATAGGATAGGTAGGAGGCTGATAGGACGATAGGAAGCAGGATCATTGGGTGTCTTTCCAGGTTTTTGAATAATTGTGACCTGTGCTACTTTCCAAGCGCTTGGATAGTATCTGTTGGAGAGGATAGCATTGTATAGTTGAGTGATTGCTCGTAGTGCGGTTTCAGGTAGCTGCTGGAGAATTTTTCCAGTGATAAGGTCAAAGCCTGGTGCTTTCTTGATGTTGATTTTTTTTTCTAATTACTTCTTGTACTTCCCAGCGCTTAAATGGTTTAATTGGTAGGCTCATTTGGAATGGAGATTCCAGAAAGTTGTTTATTTTAGTATCTTCCTCCGGACACTGGCTAAGGTATGGTTGGAATGCGTTGACTAGGTGGTCAGCAAACGTTTTAGTTTTATCCTTACTAGTACGAGCTAATTGACCGTTTGATTTGGTGATAGGTGGTATGTGAGCTATTGGCCTTTTGAGTTTTCTAACTGCTTTCCACAGAGAACAGTTGGTGGTTTCAGTGGCTGTAAGGTTCGCAAGGTAGTGTTGTATGCCTTTGTTTTTAAGTTGTGGTTGAAGTTTCTTTAGTTTCTTTGTTGCCCGGTTTAGTGCTTGTTTGTTGTCTAGACGGGTAATTTGCCACCGTTTTCTGAGACGTCTTTTTTCCATTATTTTGTCTTTTAATAGTGTTGGGCAGCTGATGGTATAAGTAGTTTTCATCACAGGGGTGGCTTTCCATGCTGCTTGCTGGATTGTACTAGTTAATTGTAGTACAGCTTCTTCAATATCATATTTGGTTTTCAACGGAACTCCCAGGTTCAATTGTTCAGTTATTATTGTTTGGAATAGGTCCCAGTCCGTTTTGTGTTGTGAAGGACTGGTCGTGTTTGTATTTGTGTTAGTTCTGAGTGGAGTGTAATTAGAATGGAGGAGTGATCAGTTGCAAGTTCAAAGCAAGATTTGATTGTAAATTGTCTTGTATTTAGCCCTTTAGTTATACAGAAGTCAATTAAGTCTGGAATCTTTCGGCGATCTGTTGGCCAATAGGTTGGCTCGCCAGTTAATAGGTATTGTAGATTGTTTGCATTTATAGCTGCCAGTAGCTCGCGTCCGTCAGTTCTTGTAATAAGAGATCCTCAGTCCTGATGTTTCGCATTAAAGTCGCCGGCTGCGAAAAATCTATTTCCAAGACTTTGGAAGAAATATGAGTAAGTGTCTTTTTTTGTTGAGTGTTTAGGGGGTCTATAGACGGCAGAAATTTTTAGGATTGCTATTTTGTCTTCTACTTGGATGGTAGTAGCCTGGAGTTGTTTTGTTTCATATTTAGCCAATTTATGATGTTTTATGTTAGACTTTATGATAACTGCCGTTCCACCGTGGGCGGTTTCATCGGGATGTTTAGTGTTGTATATGCAGTAGCTTGGAAATTTAATATAGCTTTTGCTGGTAAAATGTGTTTCTGTTATGAGCAGTATGTCGATTTGATTAAGTTCAAGGAAAAGTTTGACCTCTTGGGTGTGCATGCTAAACCCGTTGGAATTCCAAACTGCTATAGTTAATAGTTGGTCTATTATGTCATTTTACTAATGAGCGTGGTTAGGAGATTCATAATAGTCCCCATTTGTGTAACTAAGTTCTTCATCATGGATTTTAGTTCTTCCATGTCGTTTGACGGGTGCTTTAAGGCCATCGCTTGTATTTGTGGGGTTGCATTAGAAGCCAAGTTTTGTGGAGGTTGAGTATTTTGTTTTGCTTGTTCAAAGTATGTGACCCCAGGGATTCTATAATTTTGAGTAGGCGTGCGGGTGTGTGTAACTGCGCTTCTTAATCTTGGGAAGAGTTTTTTTTTGGAGCTGCTTATATACTATGCATCCACGATAGTTAGCAGGAAGATCCTCGCCACAGTTTACACATTTAACTTGATCATCTTTAGTTACTCTCGGACATTCTTTGGTAGGATGATTTCCTATACATTTGACACAATGAGATGTTGGCAATAGTTCTTGGTATGTCCGAACCTTTGGCACTTGGTACACTGTGGCAGTGTTCTTTTAGCATGTGGCGGTTCAACAGTGATTCTTGTGTTCGTGAATAGCGTGGTTTTATAAATTTCTTTGTTGTTGTCTTTTTGTTTCATTTCAACAATAAACATGGGGAGAGGGGTTTTGTTTAATTGTTGTTTAATATTTCAAATATTAACTATTTCGCGACCAAGATTTTCTAGGTTCTGTTTTATTTCTGCGATGTCTGTTGAGTGATGGATATTTTTGATTACTACTCTGAATGTTCGTTCTTGCTTTGGTTTGCAAGTATGAAATTTTGTGATTTTATCTAAAAGGTGTTTAATAATAGCTGTATAGATTTTACTTGTGTTGCTTTGGTTTTTGACTTGTTCGTTGCCAAGTGCTTTTAATGTGTAATTGTTTTTGGCGATTTCATTCAGTAGTGTCGTTAGCGGATTAATGTTTTTGACATCGGATACATAGATAGGTGGTGGTTTGGGGTCCTTCTGAACGATTGTTGTCTGTGTTGTGTTTGTTTGGTTGTCTATTTCAATATTTAGTGGGTCATATCTATTAGAAGTTTCAACTGGGTTGTCTAACCAATATTGGTTTTTTTTTCTCTTGCCTTTGATTATTTGTAGTGTCTTCAGGGCTCCTGGGTCTTTTTTTGTAATTGATAGTGTGCCATTCGTTGCCTGTCACATTACTAGCTAAGAGGCTCGTAGAGGGTTGATGCTGATTTATCGGGTACATATTTGTCATCGGTCCATGGTAAGGATTTGGTTGGTACACGGGAGGTTGGGATTGTGTACGAAAAGTTTGTTGTTGTGATGCACTATATGTTTGATATTGAAATTGCTATTGTAGATTGGTTTGGTTTGGATATGAATTATAGTGAGGTTGTGAATAGGACATATTTCATAATTTAAATATTTGCGAGGTTATTTGCTTTCAATTTAAATTAATTTGTTTATAAAATAACAAATAGTGAATAATACCTGTGGTATCAGTGACCTTACGGTCAATGATAACGGTTAACACTCGTATTACAGCCGACACTTTACGCTTCGAAAGTCAAGCGCGAACAAATTGGGATTTGTAATTTGGAATATGTATAAATTGACTCGTAATTCTAATTATAATAGAAATTGTAGGCCTGACCTTAGCAGCAGGTAGAGAGTTTTGGGGCACTTATTATCGGAGCGTGGCACTCGACCGTCCGCTACGAAGCACAAGCGCGAAATTTACTATAAATTGAAAAATTTATATTATAATTGAATCACCCATATAATAAGTTGTTTCAAAAATTGTTTTATTTGTATCATTTAAAAAAAGATGCACAACTCAAGTTACTTATATAAATTGGTATAAACCAATGTAATTTTATCTTACATTTGAAAAAAAGAAATGTATGCATTTGTCCTTTAAGCTAATGGCTACATACAAAATAGCTCTACATTTATTACTATACATATAATGATGTAATATCGCAGAAAACACGACAATTATGGAGAATAAAACATTTATTGTCACTGGAAATGTTTTATATACATAATTTTGTTTTTTGTAATCAACGTCGTTTACGAATTTTCCGTGTGGAGCAAATATTGCATTGCTGTATAAATAGCTTGTTACTGGTGGATGACACGCATAAAGCCCCAATACAATGGAGAAATTCAGGTACCAGGCAATAGTGTTCAGTTGTCTACTTATTACTGGATGTCTAACGGTAAATCCCATTATTTTCTTGATTATTAGAGTTAATTTGTGTACTTGCAACTTAGAACAATCTGACAAAATAACGGCTTTGTGATGTTAATTTGGTTACAAATCATTAATATACCAGAATCAGTCAGAAATATGGGTACACATTTAATGATACTGTGCGGTGGGCGATTTATGATTACATAAAGTGAGATAGTGTCATTAGAAAGTCACGTTTTTAAATTAAACATTCACTTAGTGGCTGCAAACTGTTATTTAAAAAAAGTTTGGTTGGTATTGTTGTGTATTGCTCTTCAATATGAAGAACAATCTTTCCAACGGAATTATTTCACTTCATCTAGTTGTAATATTATCATACGATGTGGTGAGACATGTAGCTATATTTATGACTAGTAGTTTTTGCTATTACAAAAATAAACGTTTAAAACACAAATTACACATCACAAATTCCGAATATTTAGTGATTTAAAAAGAAAGATGGATAATTGTTTATTGCAGAAATGGTTGTCTCGTTGCTTTAGCTACTTTTAAGTTGTAAACACACAAATTAAATTTGTAAATAGTAAAGGTGTGTAGTATTATTTTATTTTAATATGCGTAAATCTACTTTTGCAGTATTTCCAAAACGACTATAAGATAAAATTTCACATATTACAAGTCGAGCATTTCAACCCGCTCTACTTTAAGTACTTTCGAATGGACTACGTTTGGTATAATAGGAGCACGAGGACTATTAATGCGAGTACATATCTGCTACAAGATTTAAGTGAGAACTTAATGGTATGCTTTCAATAAATTGAACATTTTCTAATGTCTTATAAAAATGTTTTATAAAATTATGACAAACTGATCCTAGGCTTGATGTATGCCCCACTCAGTCACTAAAAATAATCTAATACTTGCGATCAGTTCGAACAAGAGGTAACAATACAATGCTTTTTTATCTTTTAATATTACCACTTAATGAAGGAGCAAACGTATGGGAGTCTTAATCTTTCTATGTTCCACGATATAAAGCGATTGGGGATTTTATATTGACTGCGTTGTATGATGTTAATCCTAGATGTTTTGGCGCACTCCCAGAGCTAGATTCAGTAAATTAGAATTGTTTCATATAGTAGCACTTTGCTTTCAACTGATAGCTTAGATTGCGATCTAAGGAACTACTACATTTCCTTGTATTTGAGATCTAACTGTCTGTCGAGATGGAAGGCCAGATACTTTGTTTCTGTTCTAACCGGCAGTGAAGTGCATTTAACTGTTACAAGAAGACCTGTGATTCTTCTTGTAGATATGACTTGTACAGATTTGACTTTGGTTATCTTGAATTGCTGTAGGTCGGCACATTCAGTTAGATTGTTTAAGTGCGCTTGTAGGTGTTGTGAAGCTTCTGTTTTGTCCTTGTGTGCAGAGAGAATTGCGACATCATCAATGAATATAGCGATTCTGGTATTTCCTGTTTTAGAAATATCCGAGGTGTAAAAGAGATATAGGAAAGGACTCAGGACGCTACCTTGTTGAACACCCGCAGATAGTTGATTATTGTGTTTTACAGTAATGTAAATGTTTTTCTTACATGTAGTAATCAACTCAACTACAAACATAAGTCGTCAATCATTTAATATAGATATCTCATCAACCATAATAAACTTTATATTCTCAATTAGCTCAAGTAATGAAGATTATTTTTAAATACTAGACTTTTAAAACCTGCATTAAAAAGATTCCATGTATTTCATATATCGAAGAGTTTGTCAATGGTCCTTATAAATACAATAGCACCGCCACACCTGCGAAAATGTGCATCCTTCATAGTTTTGTTTAAATGTCCTAAACATTAAACAGTAAATTTGTTTTTATTTGTTTTTGACATACTTGTCCCATAAAACCGGTTTGAAAGCATCTTCCTCTGGTAATCCTAATTAGAATCTCCTTTTCTGTTCTTTCTAAATTAAATATCTTGGTTCTCACATATATTCAGTGAATAATTTTATGGTCTGACCGTCATTTAAAATAATGCTTATATATTATATATAAAAATTGTTGTATTGTTTTATTAATTTTTGACTTATGCATTCCAAATCTTCTCTATCTTGGTCATCAACAAGGTGATACGTGTGCATGTATTTATTATTGGTTGGTGGGATTCGTATACCATGACCGGTGCTTTTGATTATTTTTATACAATTGCTGTTCCTTTAATTTTCACTATACTGCCCCGTAGTTTCTAGTTACATGTTTTCATATGTTCCTGTTTTTGAGTTTCAATCTCCGCTTATTGTTGTGTCCTTTTATTACACTTATCTACGGTAGCCTGGAGATCTTTTCAAAAATCATCCATTTATTTTACTTTGTTATTTGTATCTGTGTATATATTTGAATTATTACTTTTGTACGACTGTTATGTTTGTCCTTTCTATATCTATTCTATCTTCATGCTTCTTGAGGATATTAGATTACAATTTAATACTCTTTTATTAGTCCTTACTCGGACATGCTAGCTTGGGCAAGAGAAAGAAATCCTGTTGTAATCCCTAGACAGAGAGAGGCTTGGCCATCCGACAAACGTAGCGGATGGATTAATAAATAAATCAATCCATTCCCTTACTTTGTAAAACCATTGGTAGGTGGTCCACTTCTTAACGGACGCAAATACCCATTATCATCTCCATCTGCTAAAAGTAGTTAAACGTACGATTTGGAGGTGAAGCTGAAGCCCAAACTCCTAGAGCACAAATGACGAAACCAATGACCTGTTGGGCTAGGCTTAAATAAGTAACTACTCCGGACATTGTAAAAAGAATAGAAACAGGGTTTGTGTCCTGCATGGAAGAAGTTATTACTATTATTGGCACGTTCAGAAATAGTTAAGCGCCTAAGATTTGCTCAAGTTTCTACCATCCTAGAAGCACTTTAACGCCACACCCATTTCTAACGTTAGTCTTTCCATGAAATGAAAGGGTAGGCACTTTGTAAGCTAAGGATGAGGATGCTAACTCCAACTTGTTTGTATTACTCTCGACTTTTTATCTTCCCTTTCGTGAGCTGAGGCTTTAAAGATATAAAAGTAAAGTTAACAATTCTTTGACATGGCTTGACACTAAAAAAGATCACACCAATAATTTACTTTTGTTTTTGATTGGGGCAAACTATAAATTTATTTATATTCTTGGTTTCGCCTGCATTTTTTGATGAGCCATTTAAGCACAGTACTGATACAATCACTATAATATGAATCTTGACAATTTTAGTAACTTATTTACTTAAGAAGTGTTTTAGAAGAAAATTTTATTTGAGGCCCAAGCCATTATTTATTATATAATAATATCCAAGCAGTAAATTAAAATATAATTGTTTCAGATTTCGGTGCAGTTTTTTAAATTCTTAAGCAATGAGTACCGCCCGTTTCCGGTGCATATGGATCTTAACCTGTGTTATGAAATACGACAAGACAAATTTGGTATAGTCAAATCTATCGCAAATTCGATGAACCGCTATCCACAATGTCCATTAACAAAGGTACTACTGTTTCCGTGCTTTTAGTAACGGAAGACTTGCTAAAAATGCTTTTTTAGGGGCTTTACACCATGAGTCACGGAAATATAGACCCTTCTACGATGCCACCTCATTTTCCCGCTGGAAAATTCAAGTTGGAGTGCGTGATATCTGAAAATTCTACCTTTCTTCTTAAATTTTCTATTGAAAATGAAATTACGGAGATAATGAAGTGGGAAACCTAAATTTTATCTTGTTTTATCTATTTACATTTTTAAGATATGTATCCTTTACCGTATAAATATATCTTTTATTGCATAGCTTTATTATACACTGAGTTAACATTATTTAAGTCTTTGGGGGTATGTAGTTTTTAGACCAATTCGTTAATTATTACTCCCTTTACTGTGTCGCAAGCCGCTTGGAGGTGTATAAAGTTTATGATCATTTCCTCTTCCGTCTCCATTTTATTTTCTATTAAATTTCTTAAGATGAATATATTAACTATTTTTTCTGTGTACCACTTGTTCTTATTCCAATTTTCCTTCTACATGTACCCTGATTTTTTGCTCTATAATTGTTGTGTACATTTTATAAGTTATTGACGACCTACATATTTAATATCCTACAACAAAGTCTTTTATTTTATGCAACCAAAAAGATGAACGCTGTGATGTATCTTGATATTAATGATATCTTTGTGGTTCTAACTCTCTGCCAACAGTTTGGAGGCTTTTTCTGCACCAACATAATAACTGTTTTGTTAACATAGAAAAGGTTATTCTGTCCTAGTATAAAGAGATGGGCATTGAAAATCTAGACTGAGCTTTACAAAGTCTCAATCCTAATCTCATCGAACACCTCTGGGAATAATTGAGTCGTAGATTGCGCTCCAGCTCAAATCGCTCATTGGGTTAGGTCTTGGTGCTTGTTTCAGTTCAACATGCCATCGTTTCAGATTCTTCTTGGATTAAATTGAATAGTCAGCTTTGAGATTATTTCTAGGCTAATTCTGTCTGCATGTTCTTTCCATTTTGTCTTGTACGAGGTGCATTTAGTTTCTCAGGTCTCCAAATTTTTTTCTCAGCAGTGAGAGTAAGTAGAAATATGCAGATAATTTGAAAATAAGCGAGACATATTTTTGAATTTGTAATATAGATGGCAGCACCATACAGTGTACACAGGTCGAATTACCGCCATTGCAACGAGTGTTGTTTTGTATAATTTAAGTGGGTACATTTAGTGCTCAACAACAACATGAAATTATATGTTTTTTACTTTTGCATGGTGAAACAACTATCGAAATTTATCGCCAAAGGTTTAAAGATGGTCGAGAGTTGTGTGACAATAAATCGAAGCAACCCTGACCACAAACCAGCCGGACCAAAACCACGATTGCGCGAGTGGAGCAAGTTATTATGGAAGACCGTCAATTAGGTGTGTATGATATTGCTTCTAAACTTGGTATTTCCGTAGAAAAGTTTCTTCAAGGTGGATCCCACGAATAGAAGGCTGAGCGAGTGACGATGCCTTAGGACATGTTAACATGTGATGCCTCCATGAATTTCCGACCATGAAGGATACTCTCCGTGGTCGCTCATTTTTCAATCGAGCCGCTGTTGCATCAGCGATTTTCCAGTGGGCAAAACACGCCCCAGAAGAGTGTTCTCAGTAGCCATGGAATTATGGCGACGACGTTGTGAAAAATATGTACGTTTAGTCAGAAATTATGTTGAGAAGTAACAGAAGTTTCAACTTTCTTTTGGAATCATGCTTCTAAAGCATTCATATACATAATAGTATTATAATTGTGACATCTTGTGCACTATGGTAATTTTATATTTTGTCGTGACATTATTTCATATAAAAATTAAAATATATGTCTATTGCTTGAAAGTTCTTTAATTCTTATGCTAATATATATTGATAAAATGTTACTGATTTTGTGTTTTAGGGCCTCTAATTCTGTTTCTATTTCATCAGTTAGGATCGGTTTAAACAAACCCCGATACCTACTATCTGCCACAGTATTTTTTTTTATAAAATTTATTAAACTTAGGTTTGGATTTTTTAGGTATTGCTTAGAGCAATATTATAATGTTTAATTTTAATTAAATTGGAAAACATGCACGAGGGTGTTCCCATAAGTACCCGACCAGACCTAGAAATGGCGGTAGTTGTTTGAAAAATATCTGTGTATTAGAAAGTATACAATCTATAAAGTATATGTTTTAAGTTTGAAGACGTCACGTTGTTTAGTATTTGTTTGGCAGCCATCAATATCGAACGTTTTCAGTAAATTTGTAAAAATGGAGAAAATTGGTCATCGTTATGTAATACAATACTTTCATTTGAAAGGCCTCAGCCCAACCAATATAAAAGCTGAACTGGATTCTACACTGGGTGAGTTTGCTCCTTCGTTTACAATAGTAAAATATTGGGCAGCAGAGATTAAACGAGGCCGTACGAACTGCCAAGACGAGCATCGCAGTGGTCGACCAAATGAGGTGATGACTTCAGAAATGGTGAAGAAAATCCACAAAGCGGTACTGGATGATTGTCGACTGAAAGTGCTAGCAGACATAGCAGGAATTTCAAAAAGTGTGGTACATCGTATATTGTCTAAAAATTTGGACATGAGAAAGCTGTGTGCAAGATGAGTGCCGCGTTTGCTCACACTCGAGCAAAAACAGTGTCGTGAAGATGTTCAATTGAGTGTTTAGCGAAGTTTCACAGCAACAAAGCAGAATTTTTGCGCCGTTTCATAACATGGGTCCATCACTTCACACCCGAGACAAAAGAACAATCAAAACAATGGACTCAAAAGGGAGAACCGGCTCCAAAGAAGGCGAAGACCGTTTCATCTGCAGGCAAGGTCATAGCGTAGGTTTTTTGGGATCCTCGTGGGATCCTCGTGGGACAATTTTCATTGACTATCTTGAAAAAGGAAAAACTATCAACGGCGAATATTAGGCGAACTTATTGCAACGTTTGAGCGAAGAAAGCAAGCAAAAACGGCCGCATTTGGCTAAGAAAAAAGTGTTGTTTAATCAAGACAATTCTCCAGCTTACAAATCCGTTATTGCAATGGCCAAAATTAATGAATTAAAGTTTGAATTGCTACATCATGCACCCTTTTCGCCAGATTTAGCCCACTCGGATTATTTTCTGTTCCCAAACTTGAAAAAATGGCTCAATGGTCAAAGATTTTCCAACTAGGAAGAAGTGATGTCGGCTATTTTGAGGAGCAAGACAGTTCTTATTATAAAAAGGGCATAGAACTTATTGAACATCGCTGGGAAAAATGTATACAGCTGAAAGGAAATTATGTTGAAAAATAAATATATTTCTTCCAAAAAAATTTTTTGTTTTCTTTGTTGGGTGGGGTACTTCTGGGAGCACCCTCGTAGTAGATTTGTCTACTACTCTTTTATTTGTACACATAATTGATGGTCCATTTATGCGACAAACATTTACTAATCTTTTGAGGTTCTAAAAAATAAATATATTTACTTCTGTACTTACCTATTATGTTAGTGACAATTGACTAAATTAATAATAAACCATATGACTGTACATTATAATTAATAAGTCAAATTATACAATTAAAAATTTTGTTCATTGTCATCGGCGGAAGTTTAAAGTTCAGCTAATTTCCAAAATGTCATTCCTATTGCAGGCCGTTAAAGTTCAGGTGTTTTGCAGTAACACGGAAACCGTTTTTGGCGCAGTATGTCGGTTACGTCACGTAATTGAGAAAGTTGAAGCACACGAGCTCGATTGACCGTGAAAACTAATTTTGGTTTCGGCTGTTCGTTCTGTCGAACTTCAAAACATTTTGTTATGGACAGTTTATTTTGTACCGGCTTTCGTAAAGGGTTAATTCAAAATACCTGCAGTTTAATTTTTTTAATGAACTTTATATATACATGTAAACCGGAATTTTCAAATTATATTATACGTACCTGTAAATTTATAACTTGATAGAAGTATAAGGATATTAGAATGTAATAAGACAATTAAAGTAAATAGTAAAACACTTACAAAATACGTACTAGTAAAATACAAACATTATCTTCGCGTACTGCCTAGCAACAAATAAAAGTTCAACCGGCTTTTCAAAAAGGTATAAAAGTATTCTTAGCGTAACCTACAAAATATAATAAATCAAATGCGGAGCTTTAGGTTTAAGGCAATAAATTGCTATTAAGAAATGAATCCGCTGTTCTTAAAGAAAAGCAGAGCTTTTAGGGCTCTATTAGCTTTTAAGTCCTTTTGAGGGTTTTTGCAGTTATCTAATAATTTTACCACTACATTTATTTCTGATTCACAATTGAGACATTACAATAAGTATAGATTTAACGAATCTCAAACGTGCTCGGCCTTTAGTCTGTTGGTTTTGAGCCACACCCCTACATAACTACATATTTTAACTGAGGTGCCTATAATTATTTACATAAAAACACCAATCTTGAAAAATCAACTGGCTCATTGTATAAGGCTGTCCGCCGCTTTGTACAAGGTTATTCCATTAGTTTCTTTTGTTACGCATTATTTTATGATTTATGTTACATAACTGTGATTCGGTCGGATAGCTTCGAGGATCTTGTAACCCATAGAGAGCACGCCCTAAGGTTGCGGATCGGAGAATGTCTTCCAAATATAAAGGGTAGGGCAAAAATAAAATACGCCCCGCAAAACAACAGGCTGAAATCCAGGTAGTAGTTTGTTGACACAGCAAACAAAGCCTAAATCTCAACGACGTGGCTGAATGTGGGGCTACGTTTGAATGTATGGCAATATAAAATATGTAATGGCATACAAGGTCTTGGTAAGTTAGATCACCACTATTTCGCTAACGCGCAGGGCTAGCGTGACGTTTCAAAGCCAGCACCTTCTACATGAATATGAAGCCAAAGAATAAAACAAATTTACCCCAAGTGGGTAAAATCTACAATCCATAACCCCACACTGCGACAGCGGGCTGCCTCAAGGGTTCTGGGGAAGATAAGATCTCGGCCAACAAGAAAACAAAAAACAATAAACTAGGTCTAAGAAAAAGAACGTACAACGTGTGATCACTAGCTACAGAAGAAAGATTAAAGGAATTGGAACACAAATAAGATGGGATGTAATTGGTATCTCAGAAACCAGACGAAGACTTATGTAAGATACAGAAAAAACACATATTCTTTTGTAGAAAAAGGTAAGATGAAAGTAACGGGAGAGTAGGATTAAAAATACATAAAGATATAGTCCATATCAGGTAGTCTCGTTTGATATCATTAGAATAAATAAGACCATCTTGGTAAAGTTAGTACAGTGCTACGCTCCTACTAATAGTTATGAAGAAAAATATATTGAAAAGTTCTATGATGATTTGTAAAAAAAAGAACGCAATATACATTCATACCAGGCAAATTCAATGCTAAGATAGCTAGAAAGATTGATGACTCAGAAGAGCTTGTAGGGAAATAGAGGAAGAAAAAACTACTAAAGTTTCTAAAAAAAACAGTTATATTACATGAATACATTTTTCACAAAGAAACGAAAATAAAAATGGACATGAGTAAGCTCACATGGACGAACTAAAAACGAAATAGATTACATACTAATAAATAATAAGAGTATAGTAAAGATATAGATACTGTAAATAGACTAGTTAAAGCTAAAATCTATATAGAACGAAAACCCGAAAGGCAAAAAACAATGGCAACAAAAATGAAACAGGAACCAAATATGGAAAAATTGAAGAAAACACCAAAAAATACCCGAAAACTATAAAACAGAAGTTGAAAAAATAAAATAAAATAAAGATGAAGGAATAAATGACATATCAAAAAATAATAAAAGTAATAAACTAAGAAAAACACAAAGAAAATGCTGTAGAAATGAAGAAAACTCAACAGACGATAAAAGGCACAATAGAGTACACAAAACTTAATAAAACAGCAATAAGAATAGCAAAAGAAATTGTAAATAGGAATTAGTTAAAAGGCTATTATAGTAAAGTAAAGGAATAAAAATTTTCCGCAGAGAAACAGCAATGAAAAGGAAATAATAACTAGCATCTATAACAGATAGAGATAAATTGCTAGTTAGAACAATACATTTATACCATAAATTATACGTATTGCAAATAAATAATGAACAGAACAATACAGAACTAAAAAATAAGATCAGAAACGTGAATTTAGAACATCTAGAGCCAATAGACTCGGAAGAAATCAAAAACGCGCTAAAGCAGACAAAAAAGAAAAAGCAGCAGAAGAGGACGGTATATATTAAGAAATGATAAAAAAGCAAGAAACAGACTAAGTAAAAAGCACATATAAAAAGAAGAGTAAGACAAGGAGATGTGAAGTCGGTATTCTCCGATGATGTTCTTCAAATTAGTGGCTACCTCGAGTGTTCAAAGCACTTTAATGTAATTCCATCAGCTTAACCATATTCAGCGCTTGAAAAAGCCAGAGATGTATTCTAAGCCCTGGAATGGGTTTTAAGGTTTAACATAGGCGAGGATCGACGATTATTGTTAATGGTTGTCGGTTAGGCGGAGGGGTGCAGCGTGCAGGTGCTTCCTTGGACCATTTGCGCATAAGTGCGGTTCTGAGTGGTAGGAAGCGCTGGTCGTGCTGGGCGTTTGAGGCGACGTGCTGTTTTGCAAAGACGAGGTAACCCCTGTAACTAGCAGATGAGCACTGGCACAGTTGACGCAAACAATAGAAGTGTTGTGATCTTTAATATAGTCACACGAGTCATGCTTGCTTGTGCACATTACACAACAAGGACTAAGGTGGCAGCAGTGGTATATGTGCTCAAATCTCTGGCATCTGACATTGTTCTAAGGTCTTTTACTTCGTAAGCTATTCCGAAAAGTTTCTAATGACTTAGATAGTAGGGGTTGGGTATGTCGCTACTTGTTCGCTCATGCTCGGCAAATATCAGAGGTATCAGATGTTTGTTACGTAAGTGTCTCGTTCCATGAAAAAATAGCACGTAGATCTTCTTTAACCTTACCTTTTTAAAAGTTCAATAGAACTCTTAAGAAAAACACTCGGTAGCTTCTCCGATCGAATAAGGTATGTATGGTAGGGCATCTAACCAGCTTTTATCACTCGGCGATTTTATTTTTTACGAGACTGGTGTGGACAGTTTGCCCCGTGCTTTTGGCCTTGGAAAAATTAAAGTACTTTTTCATCATCTGATGGTTCCAGTGCCTGGAAAGTATTGAGGGCAATTAGAAGCATTCTGATAGATTGTTCGTTTTAGTTAACGTTTCGCTTGTTAGAAGTGGATTTGTTGTAAACGGGCATTTTATTGGCAGGTTATTTGAAAGTTGTATACTTCGCCGCTGAAGGTTATGTTTTAGGTGCGCTAGAATCAGTACCTTCAGCAGCACTATTCATTTTATGACTAGCACTCCCTTCTGGTTTGCACTTTCGGATATTTCCCGCTTTTCCCGTATTTTTATTTAGTGAAACTTCTCCAAAAACTTTGCTCCTAACAATTTAAATTTTGAAAAAGCAGATAGACACCGATGTGCAATATCTAATACGTGAGTATGAAAATGTATGTTGATAATTTCTTGATTTTTTGTCACCAATATTTTATTTTAAATAAAAATAAAATTTTGCACTTGCCACAACTTAACTCTTTTTGGATAGTATGGCATAAAATAATAAAGCAAAAATAATAGACTGTGAAAAGGGAGGCACCCTCCAAAACGTTGGAAAAATGATAAAATTGTAATAATTGACTAAATTGATTCTAACGACAACTTAAATTTATTGTAATATTTTTATAGGTCACCAAACATCTGAGAATATGTCTCGATCCAAAACCAAAATAATAAATTATGTCTTTTTTGCATTCTTAACTTTTTTTTATTTTAAAACTGACAAGTAGTGCTATACAAATGTTTTTTCACTTTGGTTACTTAAGCAGTGGTTTGCTATTATTTTCTTAAAGTACTCGAACTCTCTCCACAAGAAATATCTTTAGTCTTAATCATCTTATCGTACGCAGGCCTTGGTAAGATAAGTAGACTGTAACTTATTTTAGCTCTCCCATACATATATAACATATATGTCTTTAACGCAAATGGAAACGGAATAATTCTCTAACTTATTGACTATCAAAACGTCCAGTAGAATGTGAAAGACAAGTGACATGAAAACTAGGTTAAAGCAATGCGTTGTTGTTGAATTTCTAACGCTTAAGGGTTGGCCACCTATTGACATTCTTAGAAGAATGTGTGCTGTCTATTGTAACACCTATGTAAATGTCAGTAGTGTTAGACAGCCGACGAGAAGTGCGAAAGGAAAAGTCCAGCTACAACAAATCTGCATAATGAGGCTCGATGTGGTCTGCAGTTGACAGTCAAGGATGAACAGCATAAAGCACGTGTAGACCAATTAATTGATTTGTGGAAATTGCTACTTGAAGCTAGTAACACTCACTACAGGTCTTGAAATTTCGCGACGTTTTCCGCATTCACCGTAGCAGCAAACAGCTGTTAATCACACAATAGCAGTCTGATTTCTTCGTCAGCGGGATAAAAAAATTTGTTGTGTTGGCATAAATGTGTGAAGAAGATTAGTGATTTCGTAAAAGAGCAATGACGCCCATTGATAGAAATGATTCTAAGCTTTTGGGAAACACAAGAGAAATTCGGAGAAAAACTTTCGTTTGGTTATCAATGACAGACACGTGTAGACGCAGAATCTTTATTATACACATTGGAAACCTACAACAGTGGATTTACAAATTAAGGACACTTATAATAACATCTTCCAAGATTTTGCCTTCGCCTGGAAATTAAGTCATCTTATATTAGCATCTTGGAGCGCAGTGTCATTGTCAAGCCACTTCTTCATGTACGTAACGGACATTATTGTTAATTTCCAGCACAAGTTTATTATTGGCTAGGTGGGTGATAAGTTCTTGCCTAATCGTGTACGTTAGAGCGTCTATCTTTAAACATGAGAAACCATTGCCCGTTGGATTGCAGCTGTGAAGTTTTTTCGCACAGAAACATCGTATTATCGCACGCACGTTATTTTCATGACAGTATTTATTTTCAATTGATCTAGCGGACAAGTAAACCACAACGCAACCTTCTCCTTCCTTTGGGTACTGCCTATTAAACTTTGTATGGCGCTATCTTCGCCTATTTCTCTTTATTGCGCAAACGGAAGTTTCTTTCTAATTTGTCCTCAAGCATAGCTTGTTTGTATACCAACTATATTAATAAAGTTATTGCAAAATTTTTAAAACATCTTTACATTGCAATTATTAGATGTTCTTTCTTCTTTTTCTTCTTTTTAGATTAAGCCTGTGGCTTGTTTATTTATCCAATTGTCTAATGTTTTTGAGAAATGGAGGTTACGATTCTAGGCATTGGTTTCGTGGTTTTCCCATCTCTTGCTATTTTTACAAGTCTGTCTTCTCTCATTCGTAACCCGTGTTTGTTTCAGCTTATCTCCTTTCCCCGAGTGTATCTCACTATATCTGTTTGTCGTATTACCGCAATTGGAATTTGGTCTCTTAGAGTGTGTTCAGTTATTCTCAAAACCTTCATTTTGGTTGTTCTTAGTATGGATTTTGTTTTTGGGACGTTAGCTCTGGTTCGGGAATCGAATGTCATTATTGGTCATTATATATAGGTTTTATATATACGTATCTTATTCTTTTTTTGCTTATGTTTATTGTTTCGTATGGTGTTTTTTAATGCTGCAGATATTCTTGTAGCCTTTTTTATTTGGTGTCTTATTTCGCTAACACTATCTTGATGCGTTTTTCCCAAGTACTGGAATGATATGACTTGTTCACTTATAGTGTTGTCTATGGCTAATTTACAACAGATTACCATAGCCTTTGTGTTGTGTACCAATATTTCTTTGTTATATTTTGTAGCGGTTAGATGGAAATTCTTTAATAATCTTTGTAATTTACCTTTGTTTTCAGATATCATTACTGATTCGTCTGCGTAGCAAAGTATTTTTATTTCTCCTTCAATAGTTTTATATCCTTGTCCGGCCGTTTTGACACTATCAATGATTTTATCCATCATAAGACTAAACGGCAGTGGGCTTAGAAAGTCACCCTGTTGTATTCTTGTAGCCACTGGTATGTTTTCTGCCAAGCTGTTAATTAACATCGTTGTCATCGTGTTTGTGTTCAATTTTTGTATTACCCTATTTACTTCAACTGGAATATATTTTTATTTTAGAATGTTAATGACATCTGCAAGTCTAATTCGGCCGTAGGCTTTGGCCAAAATATACAAGGTGCGCGCGGCAGACGCACGGATTTGAAAAGGTCATTGCTCCTTTCCTAACGGCGGGGTGATTTGAAAGAGGGGGATGGAAAGTTTATGTTCCACGCGGTTTCAGTCGCTATAATGGAGTAGTCCGTTCAACAACGTGTCTTTTGTGTGCAGACCTATTTGTCGAACGCCCGCTCGGTCGTCCGCGTGCAGCGTGGCTTCCGTTTAAGGTTCAATATCACCCGCCGCGGCCGAATTCTCGCGTGAGTTAATGAATTACAGGATACCGAAAATGTGTCCACGATCAGAAGGAGGCCTCCGAATACCGTCACTACCCCAAAAAACATCGAGAGGGTTTGAGCTGGAATTCAACAATCTCCCAGGCGTTCAATTCAGAAACAGGCAGGTGCCCTTGGCATTTCGAGACGTTCCATTCAACGAATCGTTAATAAATATCTTCATTTGCACACCTATAAAATGATTGACGTCCAAAAATTGAAGCCACGTGATTTTGAAGGCAGAGAACTCGCTAGTGAAAACATGCTTGCTGCGTTGCCTCGAGACGGTATCTTTTTCTTGTATGACGAGGCACATTTTCACCTCAGTGGATGTGTCAATAAATAGAATATGCGCTATTGGAGTGATACTAATCGCATGGAGCTCCAGTAAAGGCCCCTGCACTCCGACAAAGTGACCGTATGGTGTGCAATTTCAAGAATTAGGGTCAACGGCCCTTACTTTTCTGAAGAAAATGATAGAGCGGCTACAGTCACTTCTGAATGCTACCAGACCATGATTCAGGCCTAAATTGGAAGAGATAGACGCCTGGTTTCAGCAGGACGGGGTTACAGCCCACACAGCAAGGGTTTGCATGGACTCATCCCCCTAAGAGGTGATTTGAACGGGCCGGCGCTCTCTTGATGTGGCCCCTTGTGATTTTTTCCTGTGGGGATACCTAAAATTCCTTGTTTATAACAATCGTACCAGGAACCTGAAAGCCCTCAAAAACACTTGTTGGAGCCCAAATCGCCGAAATTCCTGTAGCAATGCTTCAAAGAGTGTATGAAAATTTTATAAAAAGGCTTACTCAGCGTTTGGAGTGCAAGGGGCGCCATTTGGGCGATACTTTGTTTAAAACCATGTAATCTTAAATTTCCCATGTTAATGAATTAGGAAAAATAAAAAATTTGGTCATTTTGTAACAGTCTGCGTTTTATTTCATTTTCAATGCGTCTGCCGCGCGCCACTCTGTATAAATGCTGGTTTGCTAAATTCTATGGCCTCTTCTATGACCTATCGTAATGCAAATATAGCTTCTGTGACTGACCTGTTTTTTCTGAATCCTCGCTGCTCTTCATTAATTGTGATGTATTTTAGAATTATGTTTTGGATAGTGCGAGTAAACAATTTTATTGTGGAATTTGGGAGTGTTATGCCTCTATAGTTATCTGGTCGTCTGTTGCCATCTTTCTTAAATATATGGTTATACTTTTTTCCATTCGTTCGGAAGAGCTCCTTTGTCTATTATTTTTTTGAACAACATTGTTAATTGGTTTATTTGATATTTTATCTGTTCAAAGCGCTTTCCTACTTTTTAGCTTTTTACTAGCTGTATGCCTAATGACATCGATATTTGAGTTGTAGAGACTTTGGGCATCGCGTTTATTTCAACGGGTATATTGTTCTCATTATATAAGTTTGTATTGTACCCATGTATCCTCATTTATAGCAGATGTCTGAGAGTATTCATTTATTTCCTTTTTTCTTCTTCTCAGCATTTCCCATACTTTTCTTTGAGCACCATATAAATTGTGTTCCATATCCGCAGTAAAACTCGCCCAGTAATCGTTTTTCAGCTCTTTGATCTTATTTTTCACTTTGTTTCTAATTGTTTTATATCTGTTATACTCTTTTCGGTGTTTTATTGTTCGTGTGTTTTAAATATGCGCCTTGTTTTTCTTTTGATAGCTGCTTCACCTCCAACCGAAACCACGGAGTCTTATTTTTCTCTGCGGCCTGGTTCACCGTTCTCTTCTCTGGAGCTTTCTCTGCTGCATTATAATTTTTTGCCAGCTTTTTCTTCAATTTTTTGCAATAGTCTTTGAGCGCAGAGATCTTTTACTGTTTCATCCACCATTGATTCGATATAAAATTTCTCTGTGTAATTGTGTTGTAGTTTCTTTCTTGTTCCATCGATAATCTTACTTTACCCACCATCAATCTGTGCCCGGAACCTGATTTGTTGAGCTGAAGCTGCGTACGTCGATGATTTGCGAAATGCGTATTTCTCTGTGTGATATTATATAGTCTGTCACCTAGGATTGATCTCCGGATTTATTTTGTATTAAGGATTGTAATTAAAATAATGTATTGTTTACTCGCAGTTCATTTACTGCGCAGAACTTTATTAGACTTATTCTGTTTTTATTTAGAGTTGGCTCATTAAATCATTATTTTATGTCTACCACTGGTTCTTCCCCTATCCGTGCGTTTAGGTCACTCATTATAAAAGTTTTCATGCCTGTCATTATCTTGTCTATTCTTCTTGAGGTTGCATGTAAAATACTTTTATTTTTATGCTTTCCAGCGTCTGGTGCATACACGCTCATCAAGTTAACATTTTCCTTTCCGGTATTTTGCGATTCTCTCACTAATGTAATAAGAGTCTTCTATATGCTGACCGTATTTATTATTTATAGCAGTAATCTACGCTGTGTTCGTGTTTTTCTTTGAGAGTGTAGCCTGGATATCTTATTTTACCTTTGCTCTTTCGTTTGGTTTCGGAAACTGCGCATATGTCTAATTTATGCATCACAGATTTCAGCACGCAAGTCCAATTATGTCTTTCTTTCATTTATTTTTCTTTATTTTTTGTGTGTCCAACTCATTGTTATTGTCTGCACGAGGGTTGTCTCTTTATCACCAGTGCCGTCTCGAAGCTACTTTTTTTAATGTTATCCATTATCGTTTATATTTTATTATTATTCCTAAGGAGTATTTATTCATCATTTTGTATCTTTGCTTAGTTCCATGTCATATTTGGATCTATGAGCCTTACTTAGTCTCACCCTAAATAGGTCACTAGCCTTGTTTGGAAACCCCCTTCAATTAAATGAGATACACATGAAATTGATATTAAGTCAAAAGGAGTATAATTACATTTGATGGTTTTTTTTATTTAAAGTATTTTTTTAGGCACATAAAATTATTTTGCATACTTCTAAATTTTCAAAATGTAGAACTAAAATGGAAATTAAAAACATGGAAAAGCTTCGGCGGAAGCTAACGAAAAAAGCAAAACCAAGAATCAAAATGCGACTATCAGCATGCAAACTCCGCGTGCAGATAAAGCTAAAAGGCCCGACCCCGCTAGTGGCGCGCTCGTGTACGGTATAATCCCGCGAAAATGCAAATTCTGTTGGTTTAATATTAGTATTTTATACCGCTCTCCCCAATAATAACTAAATTAAATTTATCCCGCGAATTTATTGTTGTTGTGCAGTTGCATCGCTGTATTGCTTTATGGGCGCATCATTCACATTTTATGGAGTCTTGTTTGCGCAGCCTTACGTGCTCTTATTTGCCTTTTCAAACCAAGCCATTTGCAAACATGCATTTTTCTCCTTGGAATATATGAAAAATTTTATGGCTTACTTAAATGGTCGTGTTTTTTTAGAGAAACTCTGAATTTTTATACAGCTTTTAATATCCATAGATTTGTTAGCTGTATCATTAGATTACAGATTAACTCGGTTTATAATATTATAAAATATTAACAATATCATTTGTTTAAAATATGCACTCGCGGTGCTCGGTGACGGTCTAGGCAGAGCTGGGTTCGATCCCGGGCTCAGATGCCTAGCGAATTAAAAATAATCGAGTGCCTGCATTCACTTCGAACAAGGAACAATAATGAGACCCTTCAAAGATGTGACGGGGCAGTGAGCCTTAATCTCTCAATTCATGTTTTGCCCCGACGCGGGGTGTAAAGCCTCAGCATTATTATCGTACGAACATAAAAGTGGCCCAAGCTTTGATATTACCTAATAGATTTATTTGTAGTTCTTAAAGTTCGAATTTTATCGTTCTGAAATTTTAAAAGTTTTATGCAGCCCTCAGACAGGCCAATTAGTGGATCGAGAGAGTTCTTTTAATTTGGGGTCTAAGAAATATAAACTACAACACATTTTTATTTGCATTATTATTATTGCATACACAATTTTTAATTATACTGAATGCCCATGCTATAAAAGAATTTATTAGAATAAAATTTTAATTTCAAATTATTTTCTAGAACTCATCGATCTCTGCAAAAGCGCATGTTTTAGTTTTCAATAATTTTATTTTACAGGCGAAATTAATCTGTTTAATTTATCAGAAGTATGTTGTGTTTTTTTTTAATTCACACATCCATGTATAAATGAAACCTAGAAAAGAGTGGTGGGCATTACATTCTTGGGGAACCCCAATCCACATAATCATAAATCGCAGCCTCTCAGTTCCGGTAGTCTTTAACAGAAAATAAACGCTAACGACGTGAGCCGCTTTAAGCCGTAAGACTTATGAAGATTGCTTTCTAACGGCATTGCCTATTTTTTACCGTAATTGCGCCTTTTGATGTCCGGACAGGCATTTTCAGGGAAAAAGAAAAGACGGAGTACAACTTTTACATCAAAAAGTTTTGTTATTCCGCCCCGGTAGCGCCGTTTCGCGAGGAATTTGCTGTACAAATAAAATTTTATCTTATCTGGAGCCTACATGGAGCGCGATTTCGGCTGAAACTGAACTTCTGTAAACAAATAAAAATCGGGGTAATGAGAGCGTATGAGCAACTAATGAAGAAAGTTGTGATAGCTTACGTACAAAATTGAATAACTGAAGCTGAAACGGCGAAGTAAAATATTTATGTGAATTTATAGTAAGCCCGTCGAGTTTAAATACCAAAATTTTTTATGTTCATTATTTTTTGCTGTCAATTAAAATAAGTTATCAGAGTCGATAAAGAGCTTAAGTAAATGAGGTCTATTTCTTAGTCTTAGTCTAGTTCTTAATTGGTCATATTAGAGATCTCGATTACGCGTCAGAAAAAATACAAGTTTACGTCATGTTTCGAAAAAGCAGCAGCGAAATTAGATTTGTGCCAAGGACAGCTTTCGGAGTTAAGTTTCATCAAGAACACACACGACCATTTTTATTAACGTCGTTAGCGCGCCATCTTTGATACAAAATTATAATCGGAAAAGCTCTACAAAGTGCATTTTATATCACTGAGTTTTGTAAACAGCAAATGCTTTAAGTTTCCTCCAGTTGCGTGTGGAATTTACATTCAAAACAAAATAAGACACAGATCAAAGCCACTTTGCAGATTTACCTGGTGAAATGAAGCCTATAAGTATGGATTCTGCTGAAGTCGACGCTGATGTTGCCTTCGGCGCTTCTAATTAGAAGGAATAACTTTGCTTAAGCTGGAGCTGTAAGTCGTTTATTCATTATTTTAAAGCGTTTGAATCTCTGGCGCGTTGTTGTACACTTAATGAAGATCTTTAAAGCTAACGATTTTAATTTGACTACAAATGGGATTAGTGCCCTCCTGAGTAAGGGCTTCAATCAGTAGCGAAGTGTTTTCAGCTTGTAGCTGTCACTGTTATTGTTTATTTTAAATTTGGCCATCCAATTAATTAATTAGTAACAAAATGAAACCATTTTTTATATCACATATAGAAGAGTTACTTATTGATGTTATAAATAGAAATCACAATCAAAGTTGTAATTTGTAAGCTACAAGTCACTAACTAAGAAATAGTAAAACTGTATATTCTCAGCAGGTTTTAATTTCTAAGATGTACCTCATTAATGTTTAAATGAAATATGATAATGCAACGGTCAATTCTTGTGAGCCGAAGCTTCTTGGGTGAAAGAAGAGCCGTTGAAAATCTTTGGATGTTTAGTGCGCTGCGAGGAAAGGTTACTGTAATGTATTTGGCGGAGCCGCGAGGGTTCTGAAATGAAGTATGCAGGTATGTCAGTATGGAAACAAATAATTGGTATTAAATAGTACCTATGTCTTTAAATAATTGGTAAGTTAGCGTTTGTGTCAAAAGTGGAATTTATTGCAATTTTGGAAACTATTTAAATAAATTACAATGCCGAAGCATGTCAAGATTTAGAGACGATAAGGTAAAGAAGGGTATTACAGATTAGCAAACGAACAGAAGTATATTAATACAAAATTTGAACAAAAAACTGCAATCAGACTTATAAAAACTGAAAATTAGTACACAAAATCATTCCATAAATTTAAAAGGGGAATTACAAGAGCTAAAAGGAAATTAGTTCAGACAAACATGAAGGAATATTCTAGTAGTGTGATTAGAGAATTAAAATAAAGTTTAGGCAAAAAGTTGAAAGAAAAATTGAAAAATATAAAGTTAAATGCTATAAAACACTTCTGAAGTCAAAAAAAAACAACAAAAATTAGCATAAAAGAATATGATATACAGAAGAATCAAAGACAAACGAAAAACAATTTAGAATTTTTAAAAAGACGTTTAAAAGAAAAATTAGGAGATTTAGAGGTGGAAGCAAATGCATTCTCAAACAGAAAAAATGGAGTTGCTTAAGAACAGGAGTTATAACAAGAGTAGGAGCTTTCCCAAAAATTAAAGTGGTGTTGTAATGCTGAAGGAGTGACTTAACAATAGAAAGAAATCAGCGCTCATAGATAAAGGATTATTGAATACAATGAGATTTCCTGAGTCTAGAAGTTGGTCTCTTAGAGGAAATCTTGGTGTTAATTCCAAGTTGTGGTTATTAGTACCGAGGAGTCGAGCTTAAAAAATTCTAGTTTATTAGCATAATAGGATACTTTGAAATTAGAAGACGGGAGAGCAAATTAATTTGTGGTAGAAGACAACCTTGGAAAAAGCACTAATAAGGCAACAAAGATGTAAGAAGAAAAAAGATACCTGTGGCTCATCTTTAGAATCAGGAGATGGTACAAAGATACCCTTGTTGCTGTGGGTTGTTTTACCAATGGGTTTCAAGTGTACGTAATACTAAATTGACTTCTATCATGTAACTCCGGAATAATATGCGATTCCCCACAGCTCTTTTTAGAAGTTTTATAGAACATCTCAGTTTTAGAACAGAACAGTTTTAGTCAGAGTTATAGTTGATTTTAAGAAACTGAGCCTCCCTAAAAGGCCTGCAGGCAAGTACTCCGAAAGAAGAATTGCCGAAAGTTTGTTACGACTTTCAGAAGTTCAATTCATCCCGAAGGAAAATTCCGCTAATCTGATTGGTACACAGAGTGATTTGCAATAACTCGTACAAATGTTTAAGCAGTTTTGTTGTGGTTATTGTAAAAAAGCAGAGTAAATAATCAAATCTATAAGCCGACTTTGTTTTAATTGGTATTAGAAGTGGGGTTTATCCCAATTCAAAGAACTATTTAAATAAATTACCATGCCGAAGCACGCCAAGAGTGGTAGAGCTAAAAAGTGACTTAGAATAACGAAATTTAGAGATGAGAAGAAATGAAACCGTGCTATACAATAAAAATGTGTTAACAAAGAACTGTATTAAATTATTAAAGGGAGATCTATGATAATTAAAGCAATACAAACATTTTAGACAGAAATTAGAAGATATAAAGGTAGATACAAAGGAAAATTTTAAAACATCGACAGGGTAATTGTAGCCAAACATGAAAGCATATTAGAGAAGTTTTATAAGATAATTAAAAGAGCAATTAAAAGAAATTTTGCCAAAACTCTGAAAGGAAAATTGCAGAAAATAAAAGTAAATGCGGCAGAGCACTTTTGAATATTTGAAGATTAAAAAGAAAAATAATCAAAGTGATAGGTCATTCCAGAAGTTTTCAAAAATAGTAAATGGCGTCACGGAAGCACATTTCAAAAATCTGAGAGAGGAACTAAAGGTAAACGAAAAAAATACGCTTTGGATGTTTTAAAAAGAAGTATTTAAGAGGTTGAAAAGGAAAATTAGAATTAAATATAGAAATAGATGGTTTGTGCACAAATTATTTGCAACTAAAGAAAAGGGAAATTGTTATGCTTAATGATTGGTGCTTACCACAAGAGTTATAAGGAGAGCAGGAGTTTGATTTAAAATTGAAGGTGGTCTTAGAATGAAAGCGCCAAAAGGTGGGACAACAATGAAAAAAAACAGTGCGTTGAACCTAGAAAAGAAAGATTATTGGGCACAATGAGATTCCTTAAAATTAGGAAATGATCTTTTGGAGAGAATCGTAACAAAAATGGATCTTAACCCAGGTTATGGTTATTAGTACTAAAAAGCTCAATTTTGAAACTCCGACGTCATTTGCATGTTACAGAAGATGCGAAAGCGATTTCGTAAACTATAAAGACGACATGAAGGAATGGTTTCGGACCAAATGTGTCAGCCTTATTTGAGGGAGAAAATTACTAATGAGGCAACAACAGTGTAGAAAGACAAAGGAACAAAACTTTAAAAATTTCTGAGCTATTTTCAGAAATAAACGATACCAACAAAGATGCTGTAGATTTTGTTAATGGATCTGTAATGTACACAATACCAAAATTGACTGTTACTTCTGTATATAACTCTGGAGTAGTATGCATTTCCTATGCAGATTTTTCCTTAAGTAGCATAGATAATTATATTTTTGGGTCAGAACACCCTTAAGGAGAGAACAGTGTAATGCCCGACTCTAGGAAGCCGGATCTTCTAGTAAAAAGCTGTGGGAAGACACGGAAAAAAGAGAGCTGCCGAAGAATTGCCACGACTTTAGGTAGTTCAACCTGTGGCAAAGGAAGGTTCCATTCATTTGCTTGGTCTCGAGAGTGCAATAATGTCAACAAATTTTAAGCGTGTAAAGAAAACGGCCGAAATAGGTACTAAATAATTATTATTAACTCATTAATTAATAAGTTGCTAATAGCATGTAGAAATAAATAATGTATGTATATTGTTAAAATAAGTGCTCTTTTTCTTCTTTTTAACCTCTATGTTATCCAATTTTGGAATCAATTTTTCCTTGTGACTCTGCTGTCCCTGTAGCCTGCCTGTTGATCCTTTCGCTAACCATGGGCTTCAGTGTAGTGTCTTTGTATTCTAACTTTGGCCTGCCATTATATCTTCAATCTCTCTACCATTTCTTTTGCAAGTTTTACTATTATTATTCTTCTGATCTAAATTATTATTATTTCGATTCATCTTTTTTTTTGCAATTTTATTTATGTTTGCTCTACTCAGTGTCCAAGTTTGTAAGCCGTAAATCAAAATAGGAAGATCCCATTAGTCGAATCCTCTGATTCTAAGATATTGAAGTATTTTTCCATTTGCTAACACTCTTTTTATTTTTCCAAAACCTGCTCAGGCTAATCTAACACTTCATATGAATTTGGTATGTGGGGTTGCTGGACCTCTTAGCAGGTACCTTTCCAGGTGGCGGATAGGGAAGCAGCTCCTAGACGTAGGTGGTAGCGAGGAAATGAAATACTCGAAGTAGAGCAAAATCATCAAGTAGCGTCTGACTGAAAATGCGCTTATTTATATTTACTAGACCATCCTTTCCAATAAACATAATGGCGATTTTAATACGAATAAGTGTTAAGCGAAAAAAAATAATAATTCCGCAAAATGCATTTGTTGCGCAACAACAATAACATAAAATCTTAATTTTATTTTAGATCTGATACAAAGATACAATTGTGATAAGGTTTTGTACTTCTTTTTCAAGTACAATTTACAAGTTAACACTGGATGATGCTAGTCCTTACTTCTCGGTCAATGAACGATCGTAGAGCGAGAGATAGAGACCTCTACAAATCTTACGTTCGCTTAGAAGAGAGTTTGATGTACTATTTGGCACAGCTGAGAATATTGTAGACAACAAGTTGTTGTGCCAAAAAGTCTATTTGCAATGAGTGTATCAGAAATATCTGTTCTGGTAGGAAGACGTGGTATTAGCATTTCGAACCTTTCAACAAAGTTGTTATTATACAATAAAAGATAACACTTTTATAAGAACAACAAAGATATAAAGAGGCGATACTAGTCTAGTTTAAAAAGCTTGGTAGTAAAATGAGTACTCAGCACAATTAGATATGAAACTATCATATTATTGTCTGATGTCATTATTTTTTAACACACAATAAAAGAACTGTGAGAAGTTCTTGAACATTCCATTCTATCGCCCTGACTTATAACCTTGAATCTTTCATTTCTTTCATCTTCTCAATAAATTTCTAAACTTTTATTGTTTAGGCCTTTCTTAACAATGTTTAATCCCAGGAACTTAAGTTTTAGTATGTATATATATATATATATATATATATATATATATATCGGCTCTTCACGTCAGCAAGTGGCGTATGGGCCGCTCATACTCTTGAGCTTTTCAGATTCATTTTACACGGTGAATCGCTCCGTATTTCTCTGCTGGTTCTTTCCCTTAGAGGTCTTTGTGTGTTTTGGCTGCATCAGCAAATTTTCTCCATTCCTTTCTCTCCATTGTTTTGTTCTTCCATTGTTTATTTTCATTTTCTGTTTGTCTTCTATTACTTGGTCTTCCCATCTGGTTTTTTGTCGTCCTCTTGGTCTTGTTTCTTCTGGCTTCCATCTTAGCATTTTATTTATTAGTGTTTCTGCTAACCTTACTCTGTACGTGCCCAAACCATCTTAATCTTTGTGACTTTATGAATCTGACGATGTCTTCTTCTCCCATTTTGTGTTTTATTTCGTGATTCATCAATGGTGTGTACTCTCCATCCTGTGTTTTCAGGGGTTCTAGTATTTTCCTGAGTATTTTTCTTTGTAGTATTCTGAGTTTTTCTTCATCTTTGTTAGAGAGGCACATTGTCTCCGAAGCGTAAGTTATAACAGGTCTAATTGCTACTTTGTATATTTTTATCTTAGTTGTTATACTTAGGTCTTTGTCCCGTAGTAATTTATGATATTTCCAGTATAACTTATTCCCTGCTTTTATTCTTTCATTTATTTCTAGTGTTCTTTCATTTTTTCCATCTACCATTACCCCTAGATATTTAAAAGTATCCACTCGTTGGAATTTATAGTTGTTTATCTTAATTTTTGTTATATTTACGGATCTTTGTCTGGAGCTTATCAGGTATTTTGTTTTTTTCTTGATTAATGTACAGTCCTATTTTTTCCGCTTCTCTCGATAGTTTCAGCACTGCTGCTTCTAAGCTTTTTCTGTCTCTACAAATTAATCCTAGATCGTCGGCATACCCAATTATCTGTACTGAACTATGTGTTATCGTCTTCTTGATCTCTGTGTCTCTTATAACCCCCTCTAGTGCAATGTTGAATAGCGTTGTGGATAAGCTGTTCTCTTGTCTTACACCGATTTCTATATTGATATTCTCTGTTTTCCCATTTCTTGTTATAATAGCTGCAGTTGAGTCTTTCATGGTCATTTCAGTTAATCTGATCAGTTTTGCTGGTATTTCCATATTTAGCATTTCTTTAAAAAGTTGGGGCCTGTTTATGGAATTTAAGGCTTGTCTGAAGTCAATGAACAATATATACAGATCTATGTTATGCTCATATGATTTTTCAATGATTTGTGTTAGTATATGCACTGCATCTATTGTCGATTTTCCTTTTCTGAAACCTTGTTGGTATTGCCCGAGTCTTGTTTCTGTATATTTATTAATCTGTTTCGTATAATTGTGGTTAGTATTTTATATGCCATATAGAGTAGCATGATGCCTCTACAGTTTTTGCAATCCATAGGGTTGCCTTTTTTGAATATTGGGGTTATGTATCCACTTTTCCAATCTGATGGCATTAATTCGTTTCTCCATATTCTAACTATCACCTTGTATATCCGTTTTAATAAGACTTCCCCTCCATATATTATTAGTTAATTATTAATCTCATCTGTTCCTGCTGTTTTGTTTGTTTTTAGCTGATTTACCACTTCGATAAATTCTTCGTATTCCGGCGTGTCTACTTCTCTATCCCTGTCATCTTTTATTTCCTCATTTTTCTCGTCTGTGTTTAAGTTCTTGTTTACATATAATCCTTTGAAATGTGTTTCCCATTCTTTTTTATCTGTTTTTGTCGTTCCTGCTGTTTCTAGTATTTTTATTATTTAGTTCTAGTGTTTGCATTTGGTTACTAATCCATTGTGTTTTTTCTTTTTGTATAGTTTACTGGCTTTGTGTTTTGTTTTCTTGTACTCGTCAAGATCTGTTTCGCTTGTTGTTCTTATCCATTTATTTCTCGCCTCGACTTTTCTAAGTCTGTATATGTTGCATTCCTCGTCAAACCATTCTTTTGACTGTTGCCCTTCTTTTTGACCCAGTATTTCGTCTGCTGTTTCTATTATGTTGGCTTTAATATTATTCCATTCTGTTTCTATGTCATCTTCCTCATAAGTTTTTAATTTATTAATAATAGCCCCAGAATAGTTTTGTTCTATTTCTTGTGTGTCTAGTTTATTTATGTTCCAACGTCTTCTCTTTTTCTGTTTATTCATATTTCAGATTATTTTCATTTTTATGTTGGCTATGACCAATATCTGGTTTTAGTATGTAGACTATCTATTAAAGTTTATAAAGCCTATGTTTCTTCATTTTTTATTTTTAACCCCTAAAAGGACAAAAAGTATATTATTCTTCTTCTAACGGGTTAGACTAGTCACCTATACGGGGTACGTCTAAAATGGCTCATACTACTACACAAAAAATCTAATTAAAAATCTAATTAAGAGCCTATATATAAGAGTAGAAGAAGAAAAGACAAAAAGGATAAAACTTGCCCCTAAATACCTAAAAAAATTTTAAAATTTAAATCTTTCTTAAGTATTGAGAACACTGAATTTTTAGATTTTCAATTTTTTTCCTTAAAAGAAAAATGGAGATGCGAAAATGGGACCCAGACACACTAGGCTTGAGACATATTATCGGATTCCCGATTGTTAAGGTGATTGTAGCAATATATTTATCGTTGAAAAACTTCCCGGACTTGATTTGTCTAAAAAGATAAAACGGAGATGTGGTATTGCAACATAAAAACTCATGGTCTGTGGCATATCACTGTATAGGAACTAAAAACTGTATCATGTCTGTGTTTGGTGGTAGGTCTTTAGAGTGGTTGAGGTTAGTGTAAATTATAAAAACTCCCATAATCGTATAAAAACTAAAAACTCCAGAATTTTACATACCCTTTGGAATATTGAATAATTCTTTCGTTTTCAGCATTCACCTTACTCTTCAAAACTAAACGAGTTAAAAGTACTGGAATGCAGATATATAAAATAGGCGATAAATAATTTTATAATAAATTTAACGAACTGTGAGATTGCTGGACGCTATTTATAATTTCCTTTTTTTATTCTTATTATGATGAGATAAAAGCGGGCCCGGGAAAAGCGACAAAGCGAAAAGACCAACCTTTACAAAGAAAAATAAAGAGTATGTGATTTAACAGTGTGTGAGAAAAAGGATGGAAATGGAGGAAGAAGAAGGAGACAAAAATTAAAAAACGGCAAATAGGAGAAGAAAAAGACGGAAAAGGGGAAACGAATAGAAGGATTGAAAAAAATCTTAAAGTGGAAAGAGAGGGAGAGTTAGCCAAGATAGAATGAAGAAGAAAAAAATTTTATCAAAACTTTCGGTCAATATTTAGTTGTTAATAGAGAAGACTTCTTAAGCCCCGTAGAGCTAGTAGTGCATTTGATGCAGTTTAAATTTAATTATCGGTATTTTGTTTTTACGCGCTTTGGTCAGATTTTTTATATTTGGACGCGAATCACGATATTTCGTTTTGGTTTGCGTAATTGTTGATATATTTTTGAGATTTTTAAAATACCCGTACAACTTTTTCCCAAGACACTAAAATTTACATATAATTATATAGGTCTGTTATGTTGTACACGACTGGTGGCCTACAAAGAGACTTCCAATGACGTAATTGGTTTTTAGGTTTTGTGTATCATATTTGTACTATCTATACTAACAAATGATAGGACAGGTTGTTACAAATCTTCATCACAATAATTCTTTTATTGTGATTTGTATTAAGTCTATTAATGTTTGGATCAATTTTTCTTAATTTTTAGATAAGCACATTTGGAAATATATGGTACACGAAAGCTTTAAAAAACTTTTTAATAGTGTATCTTACGTTATGAATGTATGTTACTGAAACACGAGAATTTTGAAAGTTCTTAGTTGCTTTCCAAGTACGGTAGCATTTGTGGTATGGTAAACCTCAGAGTAATGTAGATCTTATAAAGTGTGTTCACTTTTTAAATGATAAATTTAATATTTATTAATTTAACAACAATAATTTAATTATCATCATCCCCAGCGTTTAAATATTCCATCTCTGGATATACGTCTCCCTAAGCTATCGCCATGCCATTCGATCCGCCGTCGCTCCCATTCATTGTGTTCCTGCGATCTTATTGTTTCTCCATCTGGTTCTTGGCCTTTCTCGTTCCCTTCTTTCTATTCTTGGCCTCCACTCTGTTACGTTTTTGCTTACCTATCGTCTTCTCGCTGCATAATATGACCTGCCCATTGGCATTTCAAGTTGAAATAATGTAATAGTTTAAGTTAATAAATATTAAATGAAGATAAATGCATATTTACAAGTCTCTTTTAAAATTTTTTTTTACGTGGGGTAATGGATTTGACAATATTATAAAGTATTTCATTTGGAACTGTGAGACAAGGTCCAAGAAGTTCCTCTATTAGTTTATTTATTGTTGCTGATTTTGTGTCGTAAATCTTACCTTTGAGGCATTCTTATAAAAGAAATTTCATTGGAAGGTATAGGAAACGTGCAGCAATCTATTTGTTTGAAAAAGTTTTATATAGATAAGTCTTTACATTCCGCTAGTATTAAAAAAGTGCGTCACCAACAAAAACCAGTGAACAAAATAAGGTTATACGGATTAAGAAAATACTTTTAAAGAAGGGGAAAATAACAAAATAATTAAATGCGCACTCTATTCTTTACATTGTAGGTTTAGTTTTCCTTTTTCCTAGATAAGCCTATAATTTGTACTTCAAACTTTATTGAAAAATTAAATTCTACTTCACCATGGTTAACAACTAAATGTAAATGTTGAAAGGAGAATATCCATTAACATTTCTCTTTATATATCACTATTCTTTAGTGCTATTAAGATAGATCTTCTGGTAAGGATTTGTTGTTTCCATATTAGTTTGCTTTCATGCCCCATAAGTTGGTGTTCATATTTAGTAGAACATTTTTTTATTTCTTCTGTCATGTATGAGCTTTGTAGATCTTGATATAGCATTTAATTGATAGAAAGTTAAGGTGTTTTGTTTTAGAATATTTATATTGTATTTAACCAGATAGGTTTGAAATATCCTCAAAGTTGAAGACCATATGACAAGATAAGTTTTAGCATAGTCTTAGATAGTAGAATTTTATTCTGCGTGGATATTTTTGATTTAGACCCATGTGTACGTTTGTTTGAATGATCCGGTTCTTTTTGTTTCTATTATGTAAGGCGTTGATTTAGATGTAATATTAGGTATCTAATGTTTGATTTTACAAGCACAGAGTTTTCGGTAACGGCTACAAGAGAACAGGTTTCAGTACGTATAGTAAATATGAGTGGGGCAGATTTAAACTGATTTATTTTAATTGGCTATTTGTTGCACTATTTTTTAGGGAAACTTGTGAATTTGTATGTTTCTAGAGGATACTTATCTAATTGTAGTATATCAACATCGTAAAAATGGAGCATTTAAGGGATTGTCTGCTTTAAGCGGATCAGTGATGTATACAAAGCAGAGAAGTGGGCTGAGCATGGCGCTTTGTGGAATGCCAGATTATATGGAACGATATGAGAAAAGTGCGTCGTTATATTTTATAGATAAATCAGTAACGCCAGATTTCAGAAGAAGGTTGCTATTAACGATAATTTTAAGATTATGCCACACTTTGTCAAACGTTTCGGACACATTTGTGCACATGCTTGTTTGTAGCCTTTCATAGACTGTAGTCGTCTTAGAATAAGTTGAGTCTATACTTCAAAGTGAGCTTTAAATTTCTTAAGTGCTTCAGTAAATTGTCTCAACAGTTTTACATCACAGTGTAGATTTTTCACGTAATGTGTTCGTTGATATCTTCTTCTGGCTTGTTTTTTCTTGCTGATGAGTTGCCGGATATATGAAAAAGTGCTGATAAAATTCGCTGCTTGTTGTTTGGTTCTAGAAGTCTGTTGCAGCTATGTATACTGCAATAGGCGACATCAAATTTGTTGAATTATTGATATTTTCAAATGTATTATAGTCAGTGTATCGTGTTGGCAGATATTTTATTATTATTTATAGCTGCAGTGCTCATCTTAGAGTGACAGGAGCATGGTGTGATAACAGCTTGCAATTTGAGTTTATTAAACAGTTTTGTATTGGCATGTTGTTTGTTGTAAAGATATTCAGAGGTTTTTCAGGTCTATTGACTAATAAGTAAGTTTCTTATTAATTAGATTAGTGTAGTTGTCAATTAAGGCTCCATAGAAGGTTGTAGCCCTTAGATATAATAAGTTTTGATTTCAAATGCAAATGGGATTCCAGTCTCTTCTTATAATAAATTTGTTTTCAAGAACTTGCTCTTTCAAGCTCACCATTGATTTTTTCATATGGTACAAACAGTGAAGGTTTTGGTCACTATCCTATAGGCATGATCTTTTTTCACTGGGTATGTGTGATGGATTATGTGCTTTTCTTTTAGATGTCTTGCTATTTTTCTATGAGTGTCAATGCTAGGAACGTTGACTTTAACTGTTTCATTGGCGAAGTTTTATTTTTCGTTGACAAATTATTAATAATAGCCTAGCAATTTTTTAATTTCTGTATAAATATTGGTGGTGGTTTAGATGTTACAGGTTTAGCGTTGGGGTTATGATTTTCATTATTTGTTTCAAGCTATTCGAATAGATTTTAGATGTGTCTTTGCGGTAGGATAGAGCTGGATTGTTAAGTTATTGGTTTATGATATACTAACGCATAAATGTTTATAAAAATAAACTAAACCTTGTCTACTATACTTGTTATTTGTCGAGTATTTATATTGATAGACTATTTAAGGGATGAAGTAAACATTTTCACACGTTGCAAATTTGAATACTTATATCAAAATCCTAACTGAAAGATTTTGGGCTTTCGTAAGTGTAGCTTAAATTAACTACCACGATGACTTGCATGAAATTTTGATGTTTACACCATTTTAAGCTCTTTATATATAATTAGTATTAATTACGAACTGCTTTTTTGTCTCATTTTACGAATTAAAGAATATGATACCGAAACAGTAGATTCGCCAAATTCGCTTTATGAATTTAAATTTACTGTGTAAGTAACTCGAAACATTAAACAAATTTGCGATAAAGCAACTCGCAACACAAGATTAATTTCGAACATTCCGTTATAGCAAATTCAGATTTGAAAATAAGGCAGATCGCGGACGCCCTTCCGCTCTTAATGATGACGAATCGAAGGCGGTAACCCAAGTTGATTGAATAGGCGAAACAGCCGGACAGATGGGTGTGTCACGAATGAATAACACCAAAGAAATAGATTTAAAATTTAATGTATCGCTCTACTTGAACTACTAACGTGTGCTAGAAAGTGAATCTTATATAACAACCAATATTTGAATGCGTACGAAGTTTCTAGAAAATTGATGCTTTTATTTATTAGTGTTTTTAAATCCTAACGAAATCGCGTTAGTAAATTGACAAAATGCATCAGGACTATACTTCACCTTTCATGACGGAAAAGGTACAATCTATTTAAAAAAACAATACTCAACTATACGTCTTATAAGTCACACTTTAAAATTTAAACAAATGAAGCTACGAAACTCTTCTGTACCTAAATATTCCTTGAAACTCTTCTAACTTTTTGATAACGTTCTAAATATACAAGTAATATTTTTTCGTATTTAATATTAATTATTTCTTTTGCGTTTTTCAAACTCTTGCTAGTTTTAATTTATAAAATATGTGATACAAGGTGATTTCGGTATCAGCAACTAGTAATTTTTATTGTTTTAAGTTATCATAGAATAAATTTAAATTATATTCCAATTTAAAATCATAGAGAAAGTGCAATAAGTAATAGGAAGAACAGTATTATTTATTTTAAGTTTGATGTACTGAGCCAACTTTGCAAATGTATTGTCATTGTAGCTAGTCTACTATAAGTGTGAATATTTTGGCTAAATCGGGTTTTTAAGTTACAGCAACCTTAATTATTACTTCAGCGTACTTAAAGGACTCTTCAGGTGATATAAACTGGTTTTTTAAATTCATATTTATATTGAATATTTCCCGTTTTTATAAAATACATTTAAAGCGTTCAAGAATGTACACGTGCGAAGATAGATTATAGTGCTACATTATTATTAGTAAATTATTTATACAGTGCTGAAAGTGCAATTGTAGACAAAGACAAAAATTATGCAAGCAGACTCTTGTGGCCTAACATGGAAGACTAAGTTTTTTGGGGAGAGTGAATGCTTTGAATATCCGTACGAGGATCGTATCTAAAGGGTGTTCCATTAGGCGTCAAATTTAAAAATTCAATAAATCAATTACATTTTCATGAATGTGGTTATATTTAGCATACTTGTAAATAGTTAAATTTTCTAATTTAAGTGGGAAGCAAAGTGTCAGGCATATGCCTACTCGTACTGAGTCTGCACGCACGTATGCGTTGCCCAAAATTAGCGATACCTTTCTCGCTCATGTGTAGCCCGACGCCTTCAGTTAAGAGTATGATTTCCACTTTCAGTTCCCAAAATTGTGTGTGGTTAGCGAACATCTATGATTTTGCCAACTCGCATAAAAAGAATCAGGGTATAAGATCGCAGGACTTGTCCGCCATTCCTAATCATCATGCAAAGAAATCGCTCGTTTCTGGAATTTTTCTAGAGTAAGGCAACCGCCACGCACGAAGTATGGTAGAACGCTCCATTCTGCTGAAACTAGTGATTGTCAATCTAAAAATCTTGAATATTAAATTATTTTTAAAGGAAAACGGCTTTATAATTCCATTTTTCCCAAAAACTACACCACAAAGTCGTTCTTGGTAGAAACATTTTACGCTCTTGGATTATTGGAGGATTTTTATTTCTCCAAATCCGACAGTTTTGATTATTGACCCTCCCACTCAAGTATAAGTGGCCTTGGATAACGCAAATTATTTTTTTTGCAAAAGAACAGGCTTGCCAACTTCAAAACAAAGAAATTTCCCCTCGATTCAAGTTCCGCGTCCTTTAGCGAACACTCTTATGTATGGGACCGCAGCACCGAGTCGAATATCTGTATTTTGTTAGATATAGAAGTTTTTAAGGGTTAAGACTGTGTTAAACATGTTCCCAGTCTATTTTGCATTGGACTTATCCATAACGACTTGAAGATGGCAAAAGTCTGTCCATAGTGGGATTCCCTAAGTTCGTCGAGAAGAGGAATGAAGGGGAAAGAGTGCAGAATTTCTTGTGCCCGTGCATGCTGCAGTACATTGTTTTTTATTTTAAAACAAATATTTAAATAAGAGCCCTGGATCCTGCAATTCGATTTCATGCAAATTCAAAAATCTGGTTGGTATCGATATACAGTTGCATCCTTCTTACGTTTGCGAAGAAGACAAAGTAGCCTAAATTGACATTTGAAAAGAAATATGTGGCCTGTTCGGAAAATGTTGGGTCATACACCAAAAAATTATAATTACCAAAATATTTTCTGTAAAAAATGTTTCAGTTTGCATAATTTTTTTTTAATCAGAAGATCAGCAATCAGAATACATTAATTATCCTTTAAACTAATTTCTTTAGACCATATTAGCGGACTAACGTCTCTTGAATCTTCTGACAAACTGGTGGTATAGGAGCTCGTTTAACAGGAGATTGTTGTGAGATATAATTTTGTAGGGATGTTTATTTTTCTACTGTGTACGACTGTTGTCATAAAGGGAATAACAAGGCCTTGATTAGTTATGTGTTACGGTGCGTTGGTTATTGATCGTAGGATTTTGGATGTTTGTTTTACTGGCGCAGTACTGGACAGTAGGTCCATATGGGCTTAATGGTAGTTTGGTATATCAGTTTGTTATCCAATTATAGGAGCGATGTTCTTCCAATTAACTCTTTTAGATTTTTAAGTCTTACTTCTATGTGTTTTTTTTGTTGTTGTGAGGTGAGCTTATTTTCAAAATGTAATTCAAAGTATTTCATAGTGGTGAACTGGGGCATTTCGATGTTTAGGTAAATTGGTAGGCACTGCTCTACTCGGAAGGTAAATGTCGCATGGCTGATTTTGCTTCATTAACTTTAGATTTATATCTCTTTAGCTTGTTTTCTAGTTGGTTAAGGTGAGTTTAGATTTGGCGTCATGCGATGTTTACATCGACGTGACTCACGAATATATGTATTGTACGTCAGCGAAAGTACCTATAGTTGTGGTAGGTGTGATTGGTAATTCACAGGGGAATATCAGATATAGGAAAGACCCTAAAGCGCTTTCCTGCGGTATCTGGTTGGATTGAGGGTAATGCTGAGAGTTCATCTTTGATTTGTTCCAATTTGCAGATTGGTTAAGCGGGATTCTAGCGCTTGTAAAATTGAGGCAATAAGATTGATTAAATATTGTATATCATCATAGCTTTTCCTTGAAAGCATTATTTATTACATATGTGATCCGGTGGGACTATTGGTTTGTTAAATGTGATCTACTAAAGCCAAATTAGGAGACGTAAATTCAGTTTGTAGCTGAGAATTTAGGGTTTCAAATTCATAACACTCTCAATCACCACCAACAAGCTTCTAGGGCGACATAATGTCGCGTAGCCGGGGTCTCTATTATTCCAGCTTTTTGAATTCTGCAGGCTAGTATTGAAGTCTCGGCATTAAAGATGTAGATTAGTAGCGTTATGCGTTTTTAGAAGCTTATGCAGCATTCTGGGTATGATTTAATAGATTCTAGAGATTTCTTAAGATTTAATTGCCTTAACTTAAATTTCATGTCTTTTGGAGTAACTGTGGTATGGGTGTGTCAGATCCGTATGGTGTTAGGATTTCTAGGATTGGGTCGTCGATTGTGCCTTCGTGTGGTTGGAATACATCGGAGAGATGGTCAAAAAACAGATCTTTTTTATCACTTTTAGCTTATCTTAGTACTGAAGCTAATTTTTTTTTATAGCAATAAAGATACAATATAAGGTTCTAATGAGGATTCAATGGATCTTTTCATTGAGTTATCATATATATTTACGTTTGATATGTAGATTTTAAATAAATCGTCTCTTAGGTTCCTGAATTTCGCTTTTAGTTGGTTACTTAGGTTGTTAAGTCTCATTTTGTCTGATGGATGGTGAGTTATTTGACTATAAAGTCTAGCTCTTCATTTTTAGGCGATTAGTTGTTTAATATCTAGAAGAACATTATTGCTAGTTTTCCTGCAATTGATAGAGGGAGTAGCTTGTTGTTTTGTTATTAATTAGTTATCAACAACGTCTGTATAAAATTTGATGCAGATTAGTTACGCTATTTACTAAGTTATTGCAAATGTGATAATCACACAGTACACGTGCTCACTCATTAGCATTTCATTTCCACCTGACCCGGCCAGTAAAGTCGTCCTCGTCTGCATGTATTACAGTCCACCTTCATTGGCTTCTAATCGACATCCTGGACGCAAAAACTACTTTAATTAATTATATTAGCTGCATATATTTGAGGTCTCGTATATTTATTATCTGTGCAATAGATGCTGCTAGTATAAAAGGGTAAAAATTGGTTATTATATAAACTGTAAAAGTTAGAAAAAGTTGCTTTGAATAACACATACCGATATAAAAAGAACAATCTATTACGGGCCGAGCGGGATCTTAACGCCCTTGGTTTCCATATTCTCATCTATCAGCAGATGTAGAAGCATGTAGAGGTATGTCAACAGGTGCTGCACTTATACAGTATAAATTCGGAGATGCCCTTTGAGTGTCTTGTCATAACACACAAATCGTGACACAAGACTTTGGAAAAGAAATGCTGATTTATAGAAAAATAGCCCTTGTTTCAAAATGGCTGCCTCTTTGAGAAAGTATTACTAGTCAATGGTTTTGCGAGTCAGTGGAACGACTGCGCTGATGTATTCAGTAACTTCTTTGCGATAAATAGGGACGCAGCGCATTTATTCAATTGCCACATCAGCATTTCTTATTATCAAATTTACCTACGGTCTCGATAAAAGGTTGTGCACAGTAAGAAGCTCTCATCTAACACAAGTGGTACTGTGTTACTTTCAAAGAACGCCAACTTTACAAAAACTGGAGGAGTAACAGCAAAAGTGCATAGACACTGAAGAGAAGTATCTGTGATAAAATGTGTAATTGCTTTTTTTATTTGTGTTGCTGCTCTGTAGCATTTTTCCTTTTGACTTTGAAATAATACTCAACAGCAAATTTATAAAACATGCGTAAGTGTATATGTTTATATATATTATCGTTGGTTCCCTAAATTTTTTTAGCCTTCTAATAAGGGTTGGTTGATTAGAAGGCTGCTCTGGAAGTTGATTTGTATACCCTGCCAAGTTGCTAGGTGTACGCACTTGCCATGTTCTTAATTTCGTCCACTACATGTAGCATTCCTAGATCGTTATGGTTTTGTTTGTGACGTACCATGGGGAGTTCGTTATGGTTTTGAGAATTTTTCCTTGACATTTCTGTAAGATTTTGGTACGTGATGTGTTCGCGTAGTCCCACAGCTAGGCTCCATAGTCCATATAGATTTTAACATTACTTTATAAAAGAGTAATTTGTTTGATAAGGAAAGTTGAGATTTTTTTCTAATTAGTCATTTATTTAACTTTCTTCTTTGCCTCAATGTGGGTATTCCAGATTAATTCCTGATCAAAATGCTACCTAAGATATTTAATGCCACACCTCTGAGGCACGAGGACGTTGTTAAAAGTGATGGATCGATCTGTGGCAAACGTGATCTGTGCTGATTTATTCCTATTTAAGGTTATTTTTCACTTATCAAGCCCATCTTGAAGGGTACTGAGGTTGGCTTGTAAGTGTGATGTTGCTCCTTTCGGTTTTTCGTTAATTGAATAGCCGGATTATCAGCAAATGTGGCAATTATAGTGTTGTCTGTAGCAGGTGTAGGAAAGGTGTACAACAAGTAGAGTAGTAGCCCTAATAAGGTGCCTTGTGGGATTATAGAAGTAATACATGATAGTAGGACACAGAACTATTTATTTTAATTTGGTATATTCTCTCGGATAGATACAAATTTGACTTGGAAAGTAGAGTTTGGTTTTGTATAATAGTTCCGTGTATCACACCTTATCAAAAGTCTGCTCTATATCTGGATATGCAGCTTTACATATTAGATGGATAACAATTCGATGACCTTGATGTATTGTTAAATGATATTGTCCAAATCCAAATTAAAGTGATGGTATTATGTTAATTAAATCCAGATTAATAAGTAGTAGCCTTTCGAATACCTGGAATATTAAGAGTAAGAAGCTGATTGGTCGATATGAGAAAGGTTGTGTAGGTAGTTTACCAGGCTTAACAATCACACAGTCTTAGTACGCCGCTATAAACAGTGGTAAGAAGCACTAAAACTTTCCTATTAAGATTTTGTATAACGTTTTCTTCTATTAGATCACACCCCGAGGCTTTACAAGTATTGGTAATTAAAACTTACTTTAGCTAGTGACAAAGGCTCGACTGGTAATAGCACCTAACATAGAACACCCAGAAACGATATAATTTCGGTGTCGTCATTATTTCTTTGGGGATGTGGTGTTGTAAAAGCATTAGCAAAGTGTTCGACGAATGTATCGCTTTTTATTTTTCTGATCTGGTCCAAGTAGTGTCTAGTTTTTTGATCGGAAGTAGAGCTACTACTGATCCTTTAAATTTTTTCGTTACTTAGTATATGGTCCTCAGGTGAGCGGTTTTCTTGAAATGCATTGTTTTGTACTTCTATTGACGCATTACGTAATTGATGAGTAACTCTATTAAGAATGGTTTTGAGTGGTGTTATTTTCTTTGTGTCGTACTTTTTTCAACAATAACACCCTCTATGAGGCGTGGGATGCTTGTTTCTTGTTTTGCGCATGACCTGCCAATGTTTTGTATTTCATTTGTCGAATATTGAGTTGCTTCGTTAAGGTCAGCTGACTTCTGAAATAGTCCCAGTTGGTGAGTTTAGTGCAAAGTTTCAAGACGAGCTTTTTTGCTGGTGATTGTTGTAATGGAAGTGATTATGAATGAGGGATGATCAGACGATAGACTATAGTTATCTCCCACTTTGTATCAGTAGGCGGGTATACCGGTTGAAACATAACCATAATTGAGATTTTGGCAAAAAATTGCGGCCTTTTGGATTGATTGGTCTCAACCCGCCTCGCTGTGTTCTTAGCATTCCAGTTACATTTATGATTAATTTTGTGTCAAACGTTCTCAGAAACTCTTCATGTTCTTCAGCGGAGATAGGATGTCTGCTATTAATGGATAAGAAAGAGCTTGAAGCTTTATACTTGCACATTAAATTTTAATTTCCATCTATAGTTATCAATTTTTGTTTTTGACAATTACAACTGATCCTCCGTGTGCTATACCATTTACGCCGTAGGATTGGTTTCCAAAGGGAGGAAAATTGTTTATAATTGGTGATGTTTACAGTGGGAAAACTCTAATTTTCTCTGAACAGTGCATTTCTGTGTCTCTACATGTCTTAGTACACTAGGCAGCTATTACACCCATTATGGCTGAAGTGTCTGAAGTTTAGTGTTGTCGACAGCATTTAACGAAGACAATAGTTCTATTATAATGTGATCGTATCACCACAGTCTTGACAGCGAGCACACTGAGGTATAATATTCTCTTTTTAGGAGGTCCAATCGAGACTTGGGGAATTTTAAATTTGGCTTACTGCTATACTGGTTTTGCTGTTGTTGAAATTGATATCCTTGATCATTAGAAAACTGGGATGGGAATCCGCAGTTTTCTGGGACAATTTGATTTAATGGAAACATGGGTTAGTATTTACTTTATGTACACAGAATAAGTAAAAATAAAAATAATTCTACATAAACTTTACAGGCGGGAAGTCGTTTAATGAATTATGACAATGTACTCGACTCTTTTAAAGATAAACACCTGACCACAGGTTAGCACGCGCTGCTATTATCGCAGCGAATTTCTATTTTTGATTTTAAAATGTAATTGAGTAATTTTAAACATGCAAAATAAAATTGTTATAAAGTATAAAATTGTGCTTTATTATATCCATGCTGTCCTCTTTTCAACTGCAAAATGTGAACGAATGAATAAGAACCCCACGGCATTTTTTACATTCTCCATCACTTTTTGTGTACAGACATTTTCTAAAAACAAATTATGTATTTTCATACCCGTTGTCTTCACATCTAATTTTATTAAACACCCCGTTAGCTTCCCAAAAAATGCCAGCATAATGGCTTGATAAATTACTTTCAATGTATAACTGCGAGGCACATGAAGCGGCTGCTCGTCTTTTGATAAATGGAGCGCTTGCTGCAGAATTTCAGAGCCGACCCGATTAGATGTGCTAAAAACTGCTGAACATTTTTTATGCGCATGAAAGCAGCTCTCAGCGCTTAAAGGGGATTTGTGAGAGTTAGCGGATTCTTTCTTTTGGCTGCAGGATTCTTGCAGCCGGCGGAACGCACCGGCCCTCGGCAATTTTACGGCAACTTCGGCGGGACGCGCCTTTGTCGCAGTCTTGAAGGCCCGAAGTAAAATATAGTTCGTGTCTGCCTATGTGGTTCGCGCTGTTGTAAATAATTATATGACGCACCATTTTTAAGATTACTTTGTTGATATAATTCATGTTAAAGGAAGAACATTTAGAAGTAGACATATTTAAATACCTAAACAATATGACAGTAAAAGACGGAAGCTTTGATGAATAAATAGAAGCTAAAATAAAAGCTATGCCTGCGTGGTTCCGTGGTTGAGGCACAGACCGCGGTACGGACGGACCCGGGTTCTATTCGTGGAGCTCTTCGATGCCTGGCGGCCTACTCAGTCACTCAGTCACTAAAAATAATTTAGCACCTGCTTTGCCTTCGACAAGGGGTAATAATGTCTGTCGTCTAAGACTTGCCACATCGCCCCACGACGACTAAACACAGTGAGCAAACATATGTAAGACTCAACCTTTTCGGTTCGCAGGCCGTACTCTCACGTGAGGTATTGGAGCCATAAAACAGAAGCTATAACAAGTTTTTCTAAGAGAGAAAGCGTTAATGCTAACAATTTCGTTTCGTTGAAAATATGGGGAACAACACAATTACTAAGAAACCAGATGCGAAGTAGGAAGATCTACAATTAACACAAGAACTTTTTATTTAAAAAAAATTAAAAATAAAAGCAGCACAAACTACTATAAAGAAAGGTTAGTTAAGACAGCTAGAAAGAGTGATAAAAACGAAATAAGACAAAACGATAAAGAAATTTGATCCAAGAAAAAACACAGAGGGTGTCCAAGAAAGAAACGCACTGAAGAAATAACCAGTCCAGTGATTTAACTACGCCTTACACTCTCAGGGTAAGAAAAAACATTTAGGATTAAGTAGGTAGGCAATTTATATAGTCACAAATCCTTGTTAACAAAGATTTTTTTAGATTAGACTATAATTAAATAGTTTTAGGTTTTGTCTACCACTTTTCGATTCCTTCTCTCTTTAATAACTGTTTCGGAGTTCTGGTTTGTGCTAGTCTTTGTGTGTGGTTTAGACACCTTATTCTTTACGCCTTTATGATTTGGGTTATTCTGGATGCACCACCCCCTCGTTTGTCCAAGAAATTGTTCACTCTTTCTAGCTTTATTTCATCTTTCTTCTTTGATTTTATTATTAGTGTTTTTGTTTCTCGTTGATCTTCTTTCCTGTCTCCAGGTGCTGGTTTTTGTTACACTAAAGCAAAGTCCTCTTTTACTGAACTGGTGATCTACATCCTTTGTGACATTTTTCAGTTGCCATCAGGTTTAATCGTTTGCATTTGGTAGATAATATTGATTATCGTCTCTTTGGTTATATAATATTTCTTAGCATTTTTTTCAGCATCAATTTGAATAGGTTGGGTGACTTCTTATCACTCCGTTTCACTATTTTTATCACTTTAAAACTTAGATATTTCCTCATTGTATTTGGCTTTACACAATCTCATTTCTGTTAGTCTTAGCAACTTTAGTGGTATTTCTGTTGGTTTACTGTATCGCTGGCCTGTCTGAAGTTAACGAACAGCATGTGCATGGCTGTGTTGTAGTGATCAGCAACGGTGCTATTCCCCTTTAGTTACCACATTCTATCTTATTACCTTTTTTTTGCTGAATGCGTACCACTATAGCGTCCGTCCGTCCGCATAGTATTCTCTCCGGTTTCCAAGTCTTTTTTATTATCTCCTCTGTTTTATGTAGTACACTTACTCCTCTATGTTTGACAAATTTTATGTATTTGTCGTTATCACCTGATGTCTTTACGTTTCTTCTTCTATTATTTCTACAATTTATTCTTTTGCTGGTATCTTAATTGTGTCTATTGATTGTAAAGCCTTACTCTTTTTTTCTTTGTAGCATTAATTTGCTGCCTTCTATTAGTTTTCCTGCTTTATCTTTAACGTATATAGCTTTGTTATTATTTTATTTCTGTGTCGTCTTTATCTACTTATAAAGGTTTATAATTTATTTGTTCATGTATTTTTGTTTTAATTTTTTTTGTACGTTTGCAGACTTCTGCATTCTATTTCTTTTCGGTTTTTAACATTTTTATTCTGAACAGTATTTTAATCTCTAACTTGTCGTCAATTTTGCTTTAGTACTATCTCTTTTACTAATACTGCTGCATGCACTAATGGTTTTCACACTTCCTCAACCTCCGTTGCCTTTTTAAGACCCAGCTATTGATGGTCAAAGTTTTTTAAAACTTAACTTTTCTTTCTTTCTATTTCATCACATCACTTTTTTGTATATTTCTATTTTTATTTTATGTGTAGGATCAGAGTTAGCTTCCACTACTTTTTGTGTTCGTACATTAGTTATTCTCTTGAACTTTTGTTCTTCGATTAAGACGTGATCACTCTAATTTTGTTACCTTTCCATTTGGCGCATGCCATGTTCCTTAGTCTATGCCCTTTCTTTGTAAGTATGAGCTTACAATCCTTAGTTGTTTTATTGCTGTAAAACTCATAAGGTGAGCACTATTGTCGTTAGTATTAGTATTTTTACCTGCCGATAATCCTTACATTCCAATCGTTATATTGTTATCTCCTATCATTAGCTTCATATCTTGAGTTGGTAGCTGGTTATATAGTTTTTTAAATTTTCGTTGAAGCTGCCTTTCTTCCGTTTCTTTGCTTTTCCGTCGGTGTATGTATATTCACTCTTATCTAGGTTCGATCTTTGTTTCTGATTCTCAAATAACACATTCTTTCTGACTGTATTTGAATCTGATTACCTTGTTTTTTTGTTTCTTCGTTTATTAGAGAACCTGTAGCCGTTGTTGAATTTATAGTAGTCTTTCACTTTTGTGACTGAATTTTTTGCTTTGTTTTTTGTAGTGGCAGTATATATATTTTACATCTTTTGCCCCCGCCACTAACTTTATCTGTGCTTTTCACAATAAATGTCTTTTATATTCCATGTAATAAAAATAAACTAAAAATAAATCTCTTGTATTACTATACTTGCCTCTCTTTTTACTATAAACTACAAATTTTCCTTGCTTATGTCCATTTTTGTGCTTTGGTTGTACCGTTAAATGCTTCTGTGCCAGTTGCCGGCTAGCTTTTGGAGAAATTTCATCTTTGTAGTTGTCGCTACTACCTTTTAATAGTAAGTTTTTGGTAGGCTGCCTTAATTTTCTTATTTTTTTATTTATCTGCTTTTGTTGTACTCATTAAGATACATTTTAAGGTGGTTAAGCTTACTCTTAGTCTATATTACCTTGAATTTTTATTCCACTGCTTTAGTTCAGCTATTATAATGTTTCCATTATTTCTTTTTTATCTGATACGACTCCAATCTGTTTCTCTAGCAATTGCTATACTTCTAATGTAACATCCTGTTCATCAAAAAGTTTCCTTATTATTCTATTCTGTTCTTCTAGGCTTCTAAAAATTTAAGTTTTTGATTATTATTTTTACGGTTTTTCTGGATCCTTGTGAATATTTCTAGAGTCTGATTTTTCGTTTTTCTCTCTTTCGCTGTCGATTCTTAACTCTTTTCGATTGACCCGCTAGCTAGCATCGTTGGACTTTGTGTTCACTCATGGCCGTGTGGCACTCATTTTGAAACAGTTTGCACTACTGCGATGTAACCTGGCAGATGATTAAGGTGCAATTTGCATGTGACTAAAATAAAGAAATTTATCAAATTTTGTTGTAATAGCTGGAAAGTTAGTTTATAGCAACTATTCGAATAATTTTGGAAATGATGCAGTGGCTATAAATACTTCGGAGATGACTTGATATCCACTAATAGTATTCTACATTTTGGTAGATCTGCATTGAGTAGAACATGCACGTATTATCATTTAACAATATTTGTAAAAATATGTCTATATATAACAACACTTATAACTTTTCGTTAAATATTCAATAATTCACTCAATAATCAACAATACAGCGCACAAATTACAAATGATGTTTTATCGCACCAAACTAAAATTTTCAGAAGGTTTTAGTGCCATCTCTGGATTATGGTAATAAGTTCTGAAAATAAATAGAAAGAAATTGCATTAATTTACAAGAGATGGTGTAAGTAAGAAAATAATAAACAGTAACAAAAGAAAACAAATTGTTCCCGGTTATTTGGCCGTATAGTCGCTGTTTTATTATGAATGAAGTTCAGTATGGTAAGAGTCGTCAATGAAATGTTTGTCCAAAAAGGTCTTGTTTTAGAAAAGTGCAAGGATCACTGGTCTAAGTAATGCAAGATCATCCAAAGAGATATCATCTTAGTACTTTCAAACAGAATTATATACTTTGAGCCTAGTATTTCGATTTCCCCAAACACCAGCTGCTGCAGTGTATTTATTATAAGTTTTATAAGAAAAATATGATAATTAAAATGTTCATTTATTTTTATATTATTTATTTCAGTAATTAATATGCAAAGTTTAATTATTATGATATTCCATATAACGCCTGCGGTATATTTCAGGCAAACCTCCAATTCGGCACAATTTATTGCACATACATTGTAATTACAATAGTTCATTTCTCTGTAAAAATTTTAAATGGGATTGCGCATATTTTGTTTAATTTACATATACTAATTGGACCGTATGTTGTATGGCAGCGTTGCTTTACTGGAAGTTGTTTTTAATTTATAATTATTGATCTCTGATAATGACCGCAACGCAAAATACTTTGTGAACGTGTAGCATCACAAATTTTTATAAGTTACGGTGTTTTTTGTAATTTAGTCATTCAGTGCTAATATTTAAAGCACGACAGCAACAGATTTATTCAAACGAAGCACAATTTTAGAGAAATCTTCAAATTGAAACAAAATACTTATTTTGCGAAGATTAAGAGTTTTTTATACACTATTGCTATGAGTTTATTTGTTAATAATAGAAATTTGAGAAGCTTATATAATTTTGTTTATTTCAAGCAATTTCTTTTTACTATAAAATGTCTTTTATTTAATTTTACTTAATTCTAGTTGTGTAAAAATGTTGTAGAATGTTTTATTATTTCTTTGTATTTCCACAAGTTTTATTTCTTTAAGTCGTATATTCTAATAGCAGTTAAGGCATCATCAGCCAATTCTATATTTCAGAATTTGTGTTCTTTTTCGTTTGCTTTATCAAAATATCCAGTAAATAATCTAACAATGTGTTATAAATGACAGAATTTATTAATATAATAGTTATATTCATATTTTTGTTTTATTAGTAATTTATTTTGAGGTACTTTATTAAAAGTTTTAAAAATTAATCAATTTTTTAATTCTATTCTTGTACGACTTTTCAATAATTTCATTCACTATAAATAAAGGGATAGTTTATCTTCTAGATACTGTCCTATAACTAATTTATTATGATAAGATAAATGTTTCTATAATACCGAAAAAAATATCTCAACGTTGTCAGACTATACGTAGCAATAACGGCGTCTGGATTGAATATCAGACAAAAGCATAAAACGACATTCATTAAAGATGTATGTTGTTTTTTATTTTTTTAATTTGATCAGCAACCGAAATATACCTTATACAAGCTAATATACAATCATAATTGTACGGCGGCGATAGTACCTCTATGGTCTTACTTGAGGTCTATGGGCCAGGAACGCTAAAAGCTTCTGTGGTCAGTACCATGGGTGAGTTGCTCTAATAGAGGGTTACTGTAGGATTGAAGTCCTATTAGCTAACTAAGTTGTCGTACTTTTATATCTATTACTTATTCGTTAAGAATTTTTAGAGCGTGAATGTTGGGATTTTTGTCTATTAACTTGTACACGCCACTTTAAAGCCTAACTTTGAAGAGACTTTCAACATAGCTAGTAGCTTCCGCTGGGTTTTTATCTTTGGAAGATTAACCGTACTGTCTGTAAACGTACCTATGTGTGTGCTTCTATTGGTGTATAATAGAGAGTCCAAAATATTGCTTTGTAAAACTCATACAATTATTGGATATAAACTCGATGTTGCGTCGTTATATTTTGTTTAGAGCTGTCTATTAGGTAGATAAAATTTGGTCAAATTAAAATGTTTCTGTGGTAGACTATTTTTTAACTTTTGTTAACTGGGTGCCAAACCTTATCAAAGACCTAACTTACATCTAGCAGAACAGCCACGCAATATTGTTTTTCTTCTAGGGCTTCATTTATGACCCGCATCATGCGATTGAATTGTTGGATTGTCGAGTGTCTCACGAAATCCAAATTGGCGATCGGGAATTCAGTTATTGGTAACTAAATAATTTTTTATTCTCCGGAAGATTATTTTCCAGAATCTTAGAGACGACACGGAACAGGCTTATTGGTCTATATGAGGTGACATTTGTTACCAGATAATTTGCGTTATACTCAACTGCTTAGGCCAATAACTAAGCTTGAGGATTAAATAAATACATCAGAAGTACTACTCTTTTCTTGGTATTTCTTCAACTTTCTTCCTGCTATAAGGTCAATTTTCGGTTATTTTTAACTTCCTGATGTAATTTGGCGTGTATTACCAATTGGTTGCTTTAATATTTTTTTATTTCTACATTTGATTCAGTGCTGTGTAGAGTAAATACTTTAACAAGTTGATCTGCAAACAACGATGTTTTTGCTTATTACTTTTTGCTCAAGGCCCAAGAATTAGGACGATTACTTGAATTAGAAAAATTGTTATTGTGGGCTTATTTACCTTTTTTATGGGTTTCCAAATGGTCTGATCGTATCTTCTTAAGTTAGTAATGTAGGTCTATTCTGTCTCAATTTACTTAGCTTGTTGCTTAATTGAATAAAGTTTGTTTTGTCAGCCGGTCTTAGATACTCAGAGAGGCCAGATAGCTCTTGGCTTGCCATTCTCTACTGTATTTTTTTTATTTCTAAGGGCATGTTAATTGAATGATTTTTTAATTTATACAGTAGTGTAGCTTATACGGTCGTCTGTTGCATTTTTACACTCGTTGTTGCTTCTTCTATACTCTGGGTACTTTAAACGAATTCTGAGGTTGAGGTTTTTTAAATAGCTACGATATATGTCCTAGTTTGTATATTATTATGTATTTAGGGTTGGGTTTTTGAAACAGATCATGTAGTTACTGGGTGAATAGTCGATACTAAATTGTAGCTTGCATCCATTTCTACGTACGCTAGAGAAATTCCATAGGTTACAAAGAGTCCAGTAGATCTGGAATTTTGGCAGGGTCAGTTGGCTACTATGTTGAGGTTTTAGTTGAGATAAGGAGTACCTTGCTTGTGATGTCCCCCTAGTCGTGGTGAGGCGTAAACCCCATAACATATTTTTGTAGTTTTGATTTGATAGGGTGGTGGGCAGTACACTGAAAAAACGGTTATATCGTACGGCAGGGACTTGACTATTATCGAGGTAGCTTGAAGATTGCGTTCTTTATATTTTAGCAATTTATGATGTTAAATTGTTTATTTTGTAGGTATAGCAGTACCTCCATGACCGGTACTATCGGGATGATTTTGTGATAGTTGTACTATAGTTTTGTATATTCTGAATTTTGTAAATGTTTTTATTATTGTTGGCTGGTTTTATATCTACAAAGTACATATTCAGTAGCTTCTTAGTTCGTCTTTGTTGGGCATTGATAGTGTTCCTGACCTTGTGTGCCTCAGTAATAAAAATTCTGATTTAAATACTGTAATGTCCATTATGTGACATAGATGTGTGGTTACTATCCTGTAGGCCCGCTCTTATTTAGGTTGGTAGGTGTGATATATTACTTTATTTTATCTTTCTTTTTGGTAAGTATCTGGAATGCTACAGTTAATTTTTACAGTGTGTTAGCCATGCTTCTTGTAGTATATTGTTCTTCCTCTATTATATCAGTTAGCCTTTTTAATTATTTCTGAGAAATTAGCGACTTTATACACAAAAATGGAAGGAAGTTTCGAAATTTCTTTGTTGGCATTATTCGTGCTTAAGCTTTATTCATTAGATGTTGACAAGGTGTTCTACCTGTTGGTAAGAGCAAGTTTCTCATTTATTGATTTTGTGGTAATTAGCGTTTTCTTCTTTTAACACATTTCATTACTTGTTATGTATTTTTGTAAAATTTTCCTTCTTATCGTCGCTACTTGAGTGCACTGTGCTATCTTTACCAGTTCGGCCAGTTTTTTAATTATTTGATACTAATGTATTACCCCATAGACATAAATAGGTGGAGGTTTTGATATTTTATTTTCTGCTTTAATTTCTTGCGCGATAGCATCATTTGTTTGTGACAAAGTGTTGAATCTGTTGTTTATTTTTATTTGATTTTGAGTATGCTTTTATTTTTTTCTTTTACTTTCTACAATTTTAGTTAAGTCACGTTCTTTATCATTGGTAGACGGCATTCTGATACAATAGTACTACTGTGGTAAATATTGATTAATATTCCCTGTTGTTAGCGAACTAAGAAAAGGTTGTGGAAACACTTGCGATATTTGCATATAATGTGGTAGGATCACTACATCGATACCTACAGTGGTGAATCGCGCGAACATTCGCTCGACATCCATTCAACTGAATATTACATTATAACTTAGGACAGAAAATCTAAAAGAAAAGTCCAAACAACTACAATACTGACATGCAAAAATGTGACAAGAATGCATGACGTCTATTGAATTAAAAAAAATACTTATACTTTGTTTTTATGCTTTAGACGGCTATTGGGTATCTACCAATCAAAAACTGAACATAATAAAAATTAATTTTAAAAATAAAATTCTGCTACCCAACAATTTTGAAAAAATAAAGAAGTGTTTCACCTAGTCAACATAAAATAGTAGGTCTTATAACAAGAATGTAACAGTTGCTCACGTAAATTTTAATTTCTAAGAGTAGTGAGAACAATAATTACTTAAAAGAAACAATATAATTACTTTATTTGGAAGTTACATATACTACTTTCTGCCTCCTAAGGTTAAAGGTAGCTATTAGAAATCAATTAAAAATCATAAACATCTATTTTCTCTTTACAGACAATATTATGACAAATAACTAAAATTAAAAAAGAATAATCCAAAACGGCCAGTTTCAATTGAATCTCAATACTTGTATTTTGAGTGTTCGAGTTTCGCTTAATCAATAGGATGTATGTGACATCGTAGTGTTAAGTTAGTTAAGTAAGTGCATGCTACAATAATGTTAACTGTAAAAAATTAAAATCCAAACACTTATTCAAAGAGCGTAGATGTACTTCTGGTAAAGACCTATGCGTTACGAGTTCTAAAGAACGTGACCATAATGAGTCTACAGGTCTTTTTATGTGGAAAGTAATTCGGATGCCAATTATAAGACATCATTGTTCAAGGTAAGTAACGTTGTGTAAAAAGCTTCTATATATCTTTTAACTGTCGTTCGTCGATTTTGTCTGTGGCCTCCCTTTGGATCTCCTATTCTTTTTAAATTGCTATTCTACTATTCCATGAATGTACCTATCGTCCCTTGTTCTTTCAATGTGTTCCAATCTAATTCCATCTTAGGGTGGATATTTGCTGTACGATATAACTTAAAACGTTCTCTTAATGACCGTATTACGTGTTGAACCCGCAGTGTCATATTTAACATTTTTCATTCTATCGTTTTCTGAGTTTTTTTTAACTATTTACAAGGTAGTTGAAATGACCACGTTTCTCGCATGTGAGGGCCGGTAACACGTATCGGTCAAAGGGTCTTGCCTCTATTGCATTTGGTGTGATAGATCTGCCAACTCTTTCAATCTTTTCTTTTTGTGTTATTGCTTGTTGGCCTTGATTCGTTTCCACTTTGTTAGGTATTTTCTTTTACTTAGTTTGTTGACTTGTCATTGTGTTTAATAAGTACCACCTGCAGGTTCATCCCTGTGATTTGCTAGCAAGGCTAGATAATCAGCGATCCTTATGATTTATTTTTGACCTTTGTTTCTCATTTTACTCTTTAAACATTCTTCTAATGCTGTGGTGAAAAGTTGAGAAGAGATCGAGTTCCATTAACAATCTTCCCTTTGTACTTTTTATCTTCTCTATTAACATTTTCATTACTAAAACTGAATGCAGATTTTGATTTTACCTTCTTTGATGCCATTTTAAATAGTAGAATTAAGAAAGACTGTTTGACGTCTTTTTATCTTCTTCTTAGTGTGCTTTAATTATTTTTAAGCGTTAACCATTATCGCAGTAATAATATGCCAACATTCTTTGCAATCTTAGGCAGCCTGGAACAGTTTCTTGACTTTGAGATCTGCTAAGACATCATTTTTTTATTAATTTGCTTTACATATTAAGGTGCAATGAGTTGTATTTTTGTCTTTTTTTCTATCCCTGACTTATACTTTTTTTAATAGAAAATCCAATTGTGATACTATTTCCACATTTGCAATGGAAATTTGGTACGAATACAAATTTTTCAATAACTTTATGTCATAGTCATGTAGACTTATTGTTTTTAAGCTTTGGGGTATGCCCTAAATGTTACCAGAACGGTGGTTAATTAGGATGAACCAATCTTTTTGGCTCCACACAATTTTATTTTTTAGTGACTATTTAAGGGTTTACCAGTGTATTGATTAATCTTCAGCTTTGAAAAGGTGATAGTGTAACCATTCGATTTGGAGTTTTCGCTATCTGGTCATCTGTTCTCATTAATAATATTGTTTAGCCTCGCCCCCTCCTTCCAACAGAAAATTTCTGAGCTTTTCTTTTTTATATAAAATATTTACATTCCAGTAAGCGATTCTATAATTATTTTTGTTATTTAAAGAGTTTAGAAAACTGGAAGCTTTTAATTTAGTTTGTATAATCATCATGAGTAAACTAGGCTACATTATTATAATAATGTAAATAATGAAGTGATTTGCTTTCCTCATTGCAGTATCAAAGAAGGTTAAATATATATGCAATGGTCGTTCCTGTTATTTAATATTAAGCTGTACTGAAGCACACTCTCTCCACCTTAATATAGTATTGACATTGCTGCCCAATGTCAAGTTGACATTGTCAACTAGTTTTGGTCTCCCTCGAGTACTTTACTTCCCCGCTACTCGCCACATCTGGTGGGAATTTCCCTATCCGCCACTTGGGGAGGCACCTAGTGCAAGACTAGCAAATCCAGATGGGTTCTGTTTGTCAGATTGCTAACTATTTTAATTGAAAATGCGTTTTTGTTTGTTTTTGCTAGTAGTGTAATTTTAGAATAATAGTCGTAACACTGAAAATCGATAAATACTAATAAAAAATTGTTTAAATGCTTTAATTATAAAAATTCTTACTTTTAGCTTTTAAATAACCCTAAATCAGTTAAGTTTTTATTTTCTAGAGCAGTCGTTACCTAATTTACCCCAGCATCATCTGTTATTTAAAACTCATATACAAATTTAAGAGTTGCGAATAGTAGGAACGCCGAACGCCAAACAAAAGTCCTTAACTTTTACCTGTCACTGTAGTGCGAGCTGAATCGATCACCTGTCCCTGCAATTTTTATCACATAACGCCACTCTAAATTCATTTTGTTCTCCTGTGGTTTGCCAAGATAAAGTTTCTCGATATGTTTAATATTCTTTTTGACACTTTCACGTTACCAACAGAAATGCTGCGAAGTGGGCATCCCATAAGCAAAAAATAAAATCCAAAACGGATAGGCGTTGTTGGGATATTTCTTTCGTTTCGTGTAGCTAGTGGCTGTGAATTGATTATTCATGTTATCAGTTCCTATGTCTATATTAATTCTTATAAATATGTAATTTTAGTTTTTTATTTATTTAATTTTGTCTGTATCTAATAAGAAATTGCAAATTTTTTAAGCTTTAAGAAAGCAAAACTTTTTTAATTTATTTTAGCTATTTATAGATGCAAAAGCTGTACAATACTAAGAATTTGTTGCTTTTGTTAATAATATAGGAAGTGTTTAAATACAAATTAAAATTGGCATTACTTACTAACATAAACCGAACTACAGTATAGTGAGTCAGTTGTTAAAATGATACATATTGTACTGCAGTTGAACAGAAAGATGTTAGTCTATGAGTTAGCGAATTACACTACAAAAAGAAGTTGCCTATAAACCAACTAAATTTTATATTTTTGATATGTAGATAAGTAATGTGAATTTTTTAGAGATAGTTGTAGAAGTATAGACAATAAAAATAGACTTGTTAAGCCATTCAAAGAATACTGAATATTTTTTTATACTCCATATTTCCAATCTACTTATTTAAAAAAACTAGACTAACATAGAAATTGGTTGAATAAGTTGGTCTTGAACGAAGAAACTATCTAGTGATGGTGCCTTCAGTCGTCTTCATCTTATTGGATAAGGTCCTTAGGCTATTTTAGGTTTTGTCTTAGTGAGTTCTTGGATTACAGTGTTTTTGTTTTCTAGTAGATTTTGTAGTATTTTTTGCCTAGGTTACGTACCTTTTAGTTATATAGAAGATAAGCTGCACGTGTAGCGTTTGTTTGCTTATATTACCAAGGAGCATCGACTCTCAACAACTTGGACTGAAAGCTCTGCAAAGCTTTGCCATCTGATAGTTTTAGGCAGCCGCACAACTGAGAATGTTTTCCAAGCAGCTAGTATAATCGCTACAATTTTAGATTCATTTGTGTCTTCTTTGTATGGATGTGAGTCCTCGACGTCAGTTGTTAATCTAAGTGGTAACCCAAACATTTCACTTCTATTTTTGTGACTATAGAGTTGTTATTTATATTGTTGGTGGGTGTGACGTGTTGACTATTATCCCCAATTCTTTAACCCCTTGTTTATATGGGTTAAATGCTGCTGCAAATTGACTGATGCTTTATGTGGATCTTTGCTGTAGTATGGTACTGTCGACGGTGGGAATGTGGGCTGTGTATAGCAAGCACAAAGATTGTAGTGTAGATTTCGTGGTAGTCAGATGTTCCATTATTGTATTTAATCTGCTAACATGTGTCAGTCAGATCGGAGAAAATAACAAAGGCTAAGAAGTTCGAAAATTAATTTTGTAAGGCAAAGACCTGGGTTTCGCCTAGAAATATTCCCAAGGATTGCTTGTGCTCTTCCAGGTTTCTTATAATTGTGTTTACCATTCTGTAAGTTTCTGAATGCTTTGAGTGGCTTTTATCGAACCTGAATTGGTGGGCTGGTGTTATGTGGTCTATATCGATGTCCTTCTTGGCCGGCTGAAAAGTAATTTTTTAAATATTTTGGATGGTATGGGCAGAAGGTTGTTTGGTTAGATAGTTTTTCTGGTTTTGGAGATCATAATAATTTGCGACAATTTTTATATGACTGGGTAGTATGATAAGTGGAACATTCTATTACATATAACTATAAGCAGCACCAAAGTTTTCCTAGGTAAACATTTGAGAATTTCACATATAATAAGGTCGCATCTCGAAGATATGAGGTTTTTAATGCATTGCATTTTGTGTTTCACTTCTTTGGCGAAAAGTGGTCTTTTCAATTTTTCTGCAACGTTCCAAAATGAACAAGTTTGTGATGTATGTTACGAATTCTTTATTTCTCGTTTAAGGAATGGAGCAGACATTAAAGTTATTATATTTGGTTTTGTCTGTTGGATTTCTGAAGTTTGCCTTGCTTTTTTAGCTCTACGTTTTTTACGATTAGTTCGCGTATATATCCGGGAACGTCAAGTTTTCTTGGTGTTTGTGGGTCAGATGGAGTTGCCCGAATGATTGCTTCTTGCAAAAGTTATGTGAAGTATTGCGCAGCTCTATCCAGATTTGCTTGTTGTTTTAGTAGAATGTTTAGGTTTGTATTTATTTTCAGATATTACAAGATCCATTCGGTTTTGTTGGTGCACATTTTTGGTGTGACGGTCTTTTCAATATTAGTTAAGCTGAAACTTACTATGATTTGTGTATGATCGAATGACATATCCAGGTTAGATTCTATTTTAGTGTAAATGTGTGGTAATCCACGAGTTATGGCGAAGTTTGGGTCGCTGAGCCGGTAAGTCGGTATTTCGGTGGGTAGATAGCTAGCTTGAGTAGTGGTAGGGCTTGAAGCAGGTTCCTTCCTTTTGTCGTGGTTAATCTGAAGCCCTACTTTGTATGTTATTGACGTTCTAGTATCCTGAATAAATAAAATAGATAAAAGCATTAAAGGAAGTTGACGTATTACATTCAATAAAATTTGTGCTGAATATATTCATAATGCCAATTACCAAAATATCTTTTCTTAGAATAAATTAAAAATTAATCTGTCAAATTATCAACTGATCGTAATAAAAAAAATTATAAAAGTTAATATTTTTGGAATAAATTGTTTTGGAACTATATGAACATTTATTTTTTGACTGCTCCCATAGATAATATTAGTGGAGTTTAACAATTTTCTCTCTCTAGCAACAAACAGACCTAAATTCTAATCTAGCTTTGACATTTGATATTAATATTCAGTACATAAAAAGTGGCGTTTGTAACAATAACACAATCTTTGTTCTTGTATCGAAATCGCCAAATTTCAATCAAATGAGAGTCTTTTGCAAAAGTGTTATTTTATACTTCAACATATGCTGATTTATTTCATTGAATCTTTGTAGAAGCTCATCGTGAACATGAGAGAGTGATTTTGATACTTTGATTGCGGTGAATTTAGTGTGAAAGATAAAGACTGTTTAGTATGCTCGTAAATTTCTAAGAAAAGACTACAGAAATTGTTAGAATTTATGCCAGATGTGGCAACAAGTTGCAGAAATTTTATATATTATTTATTCTGGGATTTTTAAACGTTTACTATAGAAAAGATTTAAAAGGAAGAACAATGGACATCATATGATTTGAAACAGACATTGCAAGGTATCATGAGTTAAATGTATATAAAGGTATCATAGTTCTATTTTATGAATTATCAATTTTTGTTTTTCTTTTATTGTTTTGTTATTTGTTTCATTGCATAATACTTTTCTTGCATGCTAGTCGTCTTACTTGGCCGTTCTTTAGTTGTTATGTTCATTAGTTTTTTAAATTTCTGTTTTAGTGCCTATTTATGAAACTGTACTTGTTTAATCACAGTATTATTTTTTCGATCTTGTCTTAGCTTTCTAATTTTTGTTATAATTTTTCACACTTATTTATGATTCATCTATCTTATTCTCTCCTAGCATTGTTCTAAATACGTTAACCTGCATTTAGTTTCTTAATTTTATAACTTTATTTTGTTTTTGCTGAATTTTATTCTTTCGTTCTTCTTTACCTCTTTCTATGCTTTATTGACTTATGTTATCATTATCTCAATTAGTGTCTTTATTTATTTCATCTCCCAGTTTTACGTTATGTTCCCAAATCTTCTTTACTGTCTCAGCCGTTTTTGATTTGCGTGGATAATGTGTTACATTACAGCTTTATTTTAAAAGCCAAAACCTGATTTTCTCACCTTTCAAATCCTTTATAGGATTTTCTGCTCTTTTCCTTTTTATAAAACCAGTTAACGTCGCTATGCCCCGCGATCTTTGCCTTGATTCTTCTTTTCGCGGTAAACCCATTAACTTAATTACTCAGTGTTTATAATTTGTTTTAACCCGCGCGCTCCCCTATTTTATTCGCGCTACGCCCACACTTTTATATAACTGTTATTATCGCCGTGAAGCAGGGTCGTATTATATGACTACCGCGTACATCACTATCACTCCTAAATGCGGCTCTATTTAAGCAATTACACGTCACATGTTCTTTTTAGCCCTGGATATTATGGGGTTAGACTAGAAGACCGCTGTGGCAAATCGATATCACCCCTCTGGGAGATAACACGACCGGAAATTTGGTTCTGAGTAAAGTGAGTGTTCCATGTGCTCTGTGGCTCCATTTTGTTGAAACGAAACGTTATTCAGGTCCAAATCGTTGATTTAATTGAAGAAAAGTTGTTTAAAATTTTCCTGTAACAATTGACAGTAACAACACTGTCAGCTTCGTCCTCAAAAAGGAACTAGTCAATGTTTCCTCTAGCTTACAATGCATACTAAACAGTGCATTGGATTTCATAAATAGCACCTAGATTTTCATTACCTCAAATGCGACAATTTTGACGTCACAAAACCGTTTAAAGAAAAATTACCACAACGTGAGTTTTTTTTGCAAAAATTACCATCAACTGCTATGTTCTCTAAAACAAATGTAAGATATTTCTGGTAAATTTTGGTGGATTTTGATATATGTATAAATACCAACTGCACAAATGCAAGCTTCCAACATTTACAAAATGTACATTGCGTGCTATTCAAATTCTAATGTTCAATTGCATCCTTCACATCCCATTGTAATGACTTCCTGTAAAAACTAGCGCCTGAATATCTAGTTACACAAATTTTTAAATTTGTGGTGTATAATAATTGTAAGAGATATAATGTCACATTAATTATTTTGGCTTATAAAGCTACACCTAAAGCGTATTCTATGCGTTGACCGCAATTACAACTTTTAACAGTTTAGTTTTTGGCGCCACCAACTGCATTTGCATGAAATTCGTTTCGCTACCTTTGGGTGTGTTAAACATGATTAAAGTAGAGCACGGCTTCCTCTTAATATTAATGCTTCATTTGCGGCTTTGGTGCAAAGCCGACGCAACTGCAGCCCGCTTGCATTAAACTGGTGCGCCCTGACTGCTGCCAGGGCGTGTGGTTTGGCAACAGGAGCTGGGACTTACGCTTAAGTGAAATCGAATGCGAATCAAGCGCGCTTTTCGTGTAGCCGATATTTCACTAAAACAGCACACTTTTGTTTGTGTTAAACACAAGAAAATGAATAGGTTTTGCGATGATACGTTTTGTCGACGCAAAGCTGAAATCTGTAACGTATATTGTGCTGAAGTGCACTTGAATATGTTCCCAATGCTGTACTAAAGTTTGAAATTTATATTAAAATATTTAATAGCTTTGCTTGATCATTTCAAGTGTACTTTAATATCAAATATTTTATATTAAACATTTGATTAAAGCATGTAAAGCCCAATTTAAAATTATAATTTGAAAACTATTAGGACTTATATAAATGTGTTCGTGATAATAGAAAATTAAAATGTATCCCTCCAAATATTTAAATTGTAATTTAAACAACAATAATAAATTTTGTATACTTACTTCTATGATTTGACAATTAATTAAGAAAATATATTCTAGAAAAAGAGCCACATATTTACCTTTGGGACACTATCACAGACACCAGCGCGTAGTCCGTCCTGACTGACAGACTGAAGCTACTTTTCTGATCATGGAAGCTTTGTTCAATTTCATTCATCGATAAGCTCCCGCAGGACCATCTTTGCACACACTTCTTTCGTGACATTATTTTCAGTTAAGATTTTTCCTATTTTTCTATTGATATTTATTTGGTCTGCTATGCTTTACACAATTGTATAAAATTTTTGACGTAAATTTAAGTAATTTTTACACCACCGTCAGTTCCGCTGTCGTGTCTTCTTTTCACGGGTAAAATATTTTATTTATGGAATTATTTCTGTAACTTAGATTAATCTGGTCCCGATTTTACCTGCACTCTTGCCAAGTTTAACAATTTAATTTATTATTGGGTTAATGTTGACTTTGTTGGCAATGTCGGTGGTCCTAAAGACCAGTTTCTAACCCTTCTTTTTCGATGAGCTGGCGTGGATGTTGAACGCTCTATGTTTGGCTTTTAGGTACCGACTTATGGGCGAGTAAGAATTTTTGAGCCTTTTTAACAGTTTGTCCAGTTTGTAGTTGTGGAAGACAAGATGATGGGATTTTTGTGACTTTCAAATTGCACTATTCTATTGTCACCGTCGAATTAGCAAAATAAATCAGCACATATACCTCAATGATATCGCTGCTAGAGATATGGGCACACCAATTATTTGTATATTAGATTCAATATAGTGTCAAGTGCACCGGTAATTACTCTTATTATTAGTCCATCAAAACACCTAATGAACCAACCACCTAAATGTATTAATTGTGCCGGACGCCATTTTGAAAATTATTGAGGATGTAGTCACCATAATGAATTAATGTAAAGGCTCTTAAAAGACCCACCTAATTATTGAGGACCAACAGCGGCAGCGAACGCGTAGAACAGAAACCCTAATGTATTACACACTTGAGCCAACCCAATCAACACTCCTTTCTTTGTTTCTCAGTTGGCCCTAATCAACGAAGATCTTTAGAGAAATTAACAATCCTAAACTAAAATTCAAATGGCATCAAAACCTAAAGATCTCTACTCATATCAAGCCTTTTCAGGCATTATGTGGATATTGCCTGTGTATTCGAAACATACCTCTCCGAAAACAACGCCTTTAAAATAGCTGGTTACAAAATACATCACAATAATTGAAATTCAGATAAGGCTGCCGACGGAGTGGCGATAACCAAAAAGTAAATTTGCATATCGTTTATGAAGATGGTTAATAAAGATGTTAACCTCATAAAATAACAAGTATTTATAAGCATCTGAACAAAAAACAAAGCGAAACAGATATTCAAGCATTATTTAACACAGTGAACTGACGTTAGTGAATCGGAGATCCAAATAATAAAAACGCAATATGGAGTTGCAGAACAGCCAATCTTAATAGAATCAAATTGGAAAACTTAGCAACCAAAAAAATGCTTTCCGAATAATAACCCCCAAAGATTATATTTATTATCCATACAAGTATGATCATGAGCTAGATATCCTCAACATTCTGCTGAAAAATCATCTGCCTATTCTCATATCCTTCATTAGCACCGCACAAGTTAAACAATACATTTTTCGACTAATTAGGGATAAATTCTAAACTAGCATAGATCAGCATCTGCGTTGCGCCAGCAGCCTGGAAACAGAAGAAGATATAGACCAAGCGGTAACTGGATTTAGTACGAAAATTGTGGACAGTGGATCAAACAACGCTATAATTTAAACCAACTCTAAATTTTCGAACTCATAGTACTTCAAAACATATAATCGATCTTAACAAAATAAAGAGTTGAGGGAATGGCAAAGAAACCAGAAACTAAAAAAACTTTTTTTATGAATAATGGAGCTCCAAAGATAATCCTGAGAGCCCGATTCAGGACCACCTAGACCTTATTCCATGAGTCTAAACAGGATAGGCAAACACCATTATCAAACGGCTCCTAGGATAGAAAAGAAAGACAAGGGCCATTTGGGCTGTCTTTGCTTTTGCAGAAAGATAATCTTGCTATCGGAGGCTACTCCCAGTTAACGTAGCCTTTTCTCTAGGGTATCTTTCGGTCGAAGATTATAAGATTTGAGAATAGGATGGATGGCAGCACTTTTCTATCATACCATTCTTCAAGTTTGCTCAGTTCCTCCCAGCTTGCTAGACCTCCAGAAAAGTCATAACAAACTTAACAATACTGTCTGTGTGTTGGTCATCGTAGAGGCCGCCGTCGAAGTTGTTGGGAACAAACACATTGAACAACGCAGACACAAGATGAATTTTAGGAAACACCTCTCCGAAATCTTCTGCTGGAGGGGAAAAACTGAATCAGCTGGGCCATATGCAGTGGAGTAGACGCTGAAGCCAAGGGTATTGTTCAAGTAGAATCTTGTCGAAAATATTAAAAACACAAAAAAAACTACATCGGTGGTTTGCTTCTTGGTAGACTTCCGTGATTTTTTCATCACCGGAAGAGTTGGCGGGTGGCGGAGTGGTTGTAGCGAAATGCAAATTTATTTGCTGGAGTCAGCTGAGGTCTACGATATTTGTCCTTAGGTGGTGGTGCACTACCTGCTCCATTAATTTTCCTAGGCCTGACAGGAGGCTGAAGCGGTGGTAATCTTGAAGGAACGTACGGGGCTTCTCAGATTTTAGAAGCATCACGACGTTCGTTACTTTGTAGGGGCTTGGAAAGTGACGGGCAAAGAACGGAATTGATAATGACAGTGATGCGCCATCTGCTTAAGTTAAAGGATTTTGTGATAAAACGCGGGATTTAGGTGACCCTAAGGCTCCTTCTTCCGTAGACATCCATTGACTCGGTTGGTAATAGCCATGTTGGCTAAGTAGTGTAATCGAAGGTACCATTCTGGAGCACTGAGGCTATTATAAGCACATTCTATCGCTTTACGGTTATAAAAAAAAGTGCCGCTACTGTTGCCAGAAAAATGTGTGACGTCGAGGACGAAAATGTCAACTCAGATACCATGGCTCGAAATCGGTTCAAGAATTTCAATCTCGGTGACACAGACCTGGACGATAAACCACGCCCTAAAAGACTGTAAATTGTCGATCAAAAATTTTTGGCAACAGCTATCAAAGAAAGCTTAGAATTAAGCATGTCTAGCGAGTTCGACTTGTCACGTTAAATAATCTGAAGACACCTTCGTACACTTGACTTTGAGATCATCCTTGGGTCATTCCACAAAAATTAAAGTCTAAATAAGGTTAAAAGCGAATCGATGTTTGCCGTAAATTTCTTCACAATCCACAAGGCAGTCCTTTATGGCGTCAATCTTTCGAGGAATTCGGATACTGGTAAACAATGGCCTCAATCAGGTCGTTCTAAGAGACTGGTTTGAGAAGAAAGTGATGCTTTGCATTTGGTGGAACTTTGGGGAAGTTGTGCATTGAAAACTGCTATAACAAAAAAGAAGTTCCTCAATCCATTGTTACAGGGGATGAAACCATAATCCTGTACTATGATCTTACAATAAAAAGTGAGTTTACGTAATGATACGGGCTAGATGAAAAGCGTCCAAGGGAGGCAAAGGTGGCTCAATCGACAAAAAATCATGGCAATAATCTTATGGGATTTAAAAGCATTTTGCTGTCGGGTAATAAATAGAGAGCTGTATGTTCATGATTGTCTCTCGTTTCGCCTTTTTTTACGTTTCTGTTCTAGAGACTATTTCATATTGCTTGTCTTGGTATTCTGTTGTGTGTGGTTCAAATATCTTCTTAAGCTTTCTTTCCAATATTCTTTCATATAGCTTTCTCGCCACACGTAGTAGCGAATAATATTATTACTGAGATATTTTTTATATTTTCAAGTTAGTTAGAACACTATGTAACAATTTTAGAGCTACTTTGCCCACTTGTTACTATATTTCCGGAGTTATACCATCGTGTTCCACTTTTTTTACTATTTTGATCGTTTTAGGTCTTTCCTTAATTCATCTAAGTTTATATTTGTTGTTTCTTCTTCTTCTTCCTACTCTTGATTGGCGTTACTGTTGTTGTTGCTTGTTGTCCATACTTCTAGCAGCTTCCTTGTCACCTAGCTATTATACCTTTATCTTTTGTAAGAATCTTCCCATGTTTGTCCTTAATTTGTTTCAACTAGAATTATGTTTCCTTTCTCATTTCTTTCAGTTGCTATTTCTTTTCACCTGACGGCCAACTTCTTTCAATTAAGCTCTCTTCGCTTGCAATACTATTTTCTTTACTTTTAGCATCTGTTTTTTATACTTCTCAAATATGTCCGCTTTCCTGGTTTTAAAATGTAGTTTACATGGCCATTTTTTTTCTCTTATCGCTTTCTTGATAGCATGACGTTTTTTTCGTTTTTTCTTTGTAGTAGTTGTACTACACGTATGTTTTGCAGTTTTTAGCATTATATTTTTGAAATAATTTTAAGCTTCTTTCAGTGACATCGCCTTCAAACACCAAAGAGGTGTCTTCTCCTATAATTTTTGGTTTATTTTGTAGTTTTTGAGTCTATAACTTCTTGTTATCTCTATTGCTTGGTGCTCTTTCCTTTTTACTTCGTTGTTTTTCCTTTCTTTTTTCTTTATTTTTAGTTTAAGAACCAACGGATAGTGATCGCTTAAAACTTCTACTTTTATTTTCATTCTAACGTTTACTCTCTTATTGAAATTTCTACTTTCTACTGATACGTCCTTGTGTGCTTCTCTTGTAAATTTGTGGATATCTTTTTTGAGTGAAATATAAATTTGCTACTCTCAAGTCATTTTTTCTACACAATCGTATTAGTCTTATCTCGTTGTCTTTTTCATTTTCCCTGTTCTTTTATAATTTATCTACAATTCTGTATCTTGTTATCCACTCTTTCATTAAAGTTTTCTTTGTTTCAGTACCCATTGCAATTTTCCCTAGAATGATTTTTCTTATTTGTATGCGCATTTTTGCCTGGACCGTAGGCAATTTTCACATTTATTTTCCCTCACCTTTTGCTTTCATCTTAACTTTCAAAAACCCAATTAATCGCTTCACTAATAAATTCCTTTTTAAATGTGCATCCCACGCCCGTTTGTGCTCTTTCGCTTTCAGAAACCCAGCTGTAATTTAAAAAGTGACTATCAAGAAATATTCATCCCTTTTATTTTTTTTGCCTTCGTAGGAGCTAAAAGTTTTTATTTATACTCTTAATGTTCTATGTTCCCATACTCCAAATCCGTTTTCTTTACCTCGAGTTGTTACTATTGTTGCCTTTTGTTCCTATAATGTAAATTAGTATTTTGGTGGTGGTCCACCTCTGAAAATAACATTATGGTTACGTTCGCCGACGATACGGCAATTCTATACCAAACGTAATTGATAATGCTCAAATATCCATTACACCTGAAATCAACTGTATTGAATTTCGCTTTGATTATAAATTGACCTGGAAAACACACATTAAAGTAAAAAAACTCAACTAAGCTGTAAAGTTGGCTAAGACTAGCTAATTTTCTAACTAAAGTAATATTGAAACTTATGTGGCCTTGCAAGATCGGGGATGTAAAAAAGTATCACATACAAAGATACTTCAAATATGTCAATCGAAAACTTTATACAACAAGGCAAACGCTTTATGGTATGTCCAAAACAGCCCTCTTTATAATAATTTGTACATACCTTACGTGACCAAAAAAACCAAACAAATTGCAAGTGCTATCAGAACATTCTAGGACATCGAAATCTGCTACCAGACCAGCATATCATCCAATCAGTAATCAGAATGTGAAAATGTCAATGGTTGCATGACTTAGTCTAGGTCTAATGAATGCTGCTAAGTCAATTTTACTTTCCTTACATTTGCTTATTACTTTACATTAAAGTCGATTATAAATTTCCATATAAATAAATAAAGAATTCTAAAGTAGAATTTTAATTGAAAATTGTTTTCATTTGGGTTATTACTCGAGCGGATTAAGTTAAATTATATTTCCGAGCAAGCAGCATCCGATTAATTAAATTAAATTCAATTAAAAATGGCAAAAATAGGTTTACACGACCGAACGGCTGAGAATATTACCATTCAAATTATATTTACGAAACTCCGCCGTAAAACAGCCCTGCCTGCTTTAATAACCCTCGGGTCTTCCCTGCCTTTTTACTCCTGAGCATATATTTGTTTTCTAAGTTATTATACGCCCCGCTAACAAAGGCCCATGCAAATGACGCGACAGAACTATTCCGCAACGGTTGCAGCAATCTCGCACAATTATCTTTGCTACATATGAAATGAGCTTTGACAAATGGAGGCTGCCGCGGTTTTACGCAGCGAAATAATTAGTAGTGATGCGTGCATTACGCTGCGCCCGAAAAACAGGCCATAAGCGGGCAAAATGAAGCAAAGCTCTTTGCGCGGGCAGACACAGCTGCTTGCAGCGCGCCACTTCGGTGCTTCTCTGATATAATAAAGGATCCTCCGAGGTTGAAATTGTTTTCGGTAAACAACAAAAAATGTAATTTAATCCCGGCAATGATGAATATGCATCGGGCGGGACGGGCGCCGCGGAAAAGAATTAATCTCAACGCGCCGCAATTATTTTCCAGATATGCGCTGTTTTCCTAAATAATTAAACTCAAATTTCTTTTGTACGAGCGTGTTTTTGTAGTGCGATGTTTATTTCAGGTAAACGGAGACTAATTTAACTTTTAACAATGATGAAGCTTGGGTTATTCGGTAAATATGCAATACCAACATCCATCTTACTAACCAGCTCAAACTAGGTAATTCAGAAAATCAAAAGAAAAACCCAGAAAATAAGATATGTAGTCAGCAAATTTGAGGCACACTCTGAAGGAGATCCAAGAACTCTTTCGAGGAGAAAGTAAAATTTCTTCCATCACCACCAGTTTTTGTTGCCGATGTGAAATATAAAATCTCTAATGGTTGAAATTGTCAAAATTGCCAAAAATGGCTTTATCATAAAGATTATTGGCAAATCTTAAGTCAAAATTATACCAAATAAAACAAAAAACTACTGAAACTAAATAACTACAACCATCATACATACTAGCTAAAGGAAGGACAATATTTTAAAAAAATTACATTACTCAGCTAATGTAGCATATAGCATGTTAAAGATAGAATCTTTATTGGCTTAACCCTAAGCGAATTAAACAAAAATATTCAGAAAATCAACCTGAAACCATCCCAACAAAAAAGAGAACTTCTTCAATATGCAAACTGCTAGCGCTATGAACCCTATTAAAAAATACTGCACACGCTAGTCTATATGTGCAAAAATGCATTGGTATACACCCAACAAAATCTTGGGTAAGGTCTAAAACCGTTTTCTAACGAAGCCCATCCACTAAACTACAAGGGATGCAAGTTGTACAATGAAATGTGGAGTAGAAAATATCCATCACTTTGCTCCCCATATAACCAAAACAAAACCAACCAGAACCAACAAAAAAAACAGAAATGGGAATAATATCTACTTTACCTACAGTAAACACAAATCAATTAACATCCTAACAGTCATCACTAACATAAACAAACTACAAAAATGATGATCCAGCTAGCAGTGAACATGAAGATAATGTTATCTAACAACCATAGTCTCCAAGCTGCATTAATGGCTCAAATCTTTAAGGTAACAGTTTCAAGTTCCAAAGGCTCGATTAACCATTGTCAAGAGTTTCAGGCATTTTTGCTCAACAAAATCTAAATATAGTATATCCGAAGTACACTTCACAAATAAGAGTTATCTTAAAATACCATGGTCACTGTTTATAACACAAAGCACCTAGTGGTTCAGCAGTTATTGCTAAAAGCTCCACAGGACTAAATAAATACCAACATGAGTACACACAACACCCTAAAAAAGAAGAATTATTCACCTACTTCTTTAGTTTGGTCAACTCTAAGCACTCACATTGGGGTTCTAAGTTAACTCCCTTTAAATACAGGGATTTGTTAAAATCAATGAACAAGAATATTCTCAACTGTATTTTTACTGGACAACCCACCTATTGACCCTTTCATAGAAGAAAAATTCTAGATTCTATTGATTTTTGCGTAACAAGAGGTAAAGCACAAAATTGCATTAGAGTTGAACAGTGCTTAGATCTTTCATCAGAGCACTCGTCATCTTCAGTCTCGTTAAGCGCAGCTGTACATCATACACAGAGACGATCTAGCTTTTGGAACAAGGAAACGGACTGGGACTTTTAACAAGTAAAAAAATTAACCTTAACATATCCCTTAAAACTAAAAAAACATCGATGAAGCTGTAAAACACTTAAATTACTACATACAAAACGCAGGTTAGGAATCAACATCTGAGTTAATCTCTAAAGAACACAATAGTGAATATTGAAAAGTAAATTGCTCAAAAACAAAAATAATTTTAATAGAGCAACAAGAGACCTAAATAATATGCATCAAGAACTAGAGAACCGGGCACTTTGGGCTTATCTAGCAAACCATAAAAATCCTACCGTCTCCCCGTTTATTGCCGGTGACAACAAAAATTATAAAATTTCTATTTAAGCCACTGCGGAGTCTTAAAGAACATGAGCTGATCCAAGACCATCATCTTGACTTCAAAATTGAGCATGCCACCATTGAATAAATACTCAGTGGTAAATAGAAAAACCTAAAGATTACCACATTACTCCTGAAAATAAAACAGAACCTCCCACATACCTACTTGTCAAATAGATATTTTCAAATCGAGGATCTTCTACTCCTAACACACATCAGAGATCTCCACCACAGGTCAAACCATAACAGTCACATTTTCGGACAATATTGCGCTCTACGAAACTTTAAAAGTTTTTAAATCGCCTTAAATTCAAGATCCGTTCATGTGACTTTCACTCTTAGAAAAGATCCCTACCTGCCCGTAACTTTGAACAATGTGCAGCTGTTTTACTTAGAAGACACAAAGTGCTTAGGTATTCATTTGGATAGGAGGTTAACGTGGAAAATACATTTCCGCTAAGCACAAATAATTAAACTTCACCAAATTGCAGTGATTCATTGGAAGTAACTAGAAACTCACCTGGATAACAAGCTGCAAATCTACAAATTAGTTTTGAAACCTAGGTGGACGTACAGTATACAGACGTGGGACAATTACCTCAAACATGCAAATATCGCAATGGTTCCAGTCAACAACACTAAGAAGGTGGTATGTGAAAAATTAAACTCGATGAAAAGGAAAATGAAGAACAATAATAAAAAATGTCACCTTTATCTGGAACTTGTTGGCAGTAAATCTTCTACATAACAGTGACGCAACAAACAAACTTAAAAGATTTTCTCTTCTTGACTTACCAGACTTCAGACGTGATATTCTAACATCTGTGCTGTTTGCTATGTTATACCCCACATGTTATTACATTAAAGTGAGCTAATTTACTTATTGTTTATTCAAACAAATTGTAAATATTAGTTAGTAGTTAAACAAATTCAGATAGTCAGTGGTCTTTTTAAAGGGTTACTTATACAAATTATAGGTTAGCTCTCTTTGTGTCTATTTATTACCTTTGGTAGACAACCTAGTCGATTATACTGCTATGCACTTGTAGAGTTTAAGTGCGGCCTTACTTCAAGCTACTGAGTAAGAGTAAATCTAACAGGTAAACAAAGATACTAGGGGTTAACGCTAAGCGAAATATTACAATATCCTTTATAAGTGTGAAGAAAGTTGTTTTCTAAAAACTGAATGTGAGCCGGAAGTTACGTTCTTCATAGAAGTTAAACATAGCTACTGTCTAATTATGACGATTAAACAAAAAAACCCACATTATAATTCATCCCTTGTTAAAAAAAGACTCCGTAATTTATGTTTTATTAATTTTTATTAAATAATTTATTAATATTTTCATATGGATATATTCCGCACTATTCTAAACTTAAAACTTTATATACTTGTCGTTTTAATAATTCTTGTCTCCCTGTATATTGGTACAAAAGAATTATTTCTGCAGGTATTTACATTTATTTTTATATAGTCAATTTTCATATCTATTAAGGCTATATAGGGGGTTAGAGCAATAATGGTATTGTTTTAATTTTAATAATGCTAAAGCACAATTAGCTACAGAACTATGTCCCAGTTTTATTAGAGAGGGGGCGGGTTAATATCCATACATCAGTAGCATATACAGGGTGAGTTTTATGTTACGCAGGATTAGATTTTTTCACCAAATTCACATTTTGAGTGCAAAAAAAGTTGACGTTATTTATTTTTAAGAGAAAGGTTTCGATTTGTTTTGCACACATCAATGGCGACCGAAGAAAAGGTCTTTGTTGTCAAGGCTTCTTACCAGAATGGGGAATCGTGTGCAGTCGCCTTGAGGCCAAGTTTGAGAGGAACATCTTAATGACCGAAACGACAATGAAAAAATAAATTTTATAATTAGACATTCTTTAATTTTTATTTTTTCTCATGAATGTTAAGGATGGTTAAAAGGTTTGAAGACACCTGAAGTGTAAACGGGCACAAAAAGCGAAAAATAATTGGCCAGTGTCTGTGACCATCTCCGAGACTGTAGAGGAGGCTCGCGCTCTTTATGAAGCTGAGCCGACAACTTTGTCAAGACGAGCGGCACAGACATTGGCCATGAAACAAACAAGTGTCATCAAGATCCTACACAAGAAGTTGGATATCAACATTTAGACAAGATTTGCCTTTGCAAATAAAGTATTGATAACTATCGATGAGAAGAAACTCGACATTAAACACCTCTATTTCACCGACGAGGCTACCGAGAATCCACATTTGGTAGTTTTTCGGCTATTACACCCACAGAAAGTGAGCGTCTGGTGCGCCATCTCATAGCGTGGAATAATCGGACCATTTTATGTCACGAGATATGCAAATGAGTCCGCTTGTCGTGAAGAGATGCTGGATAAGTTCATTCCAATTGCAAGCCAGAAACGAATGATTAACCAATACTGGCTTCAACCAGGCGGGGTGACAGCTCATCGTACACTCGATAACTTCATTGTCCTTTCTGGCGAGTTTAGGCACCGAATCATCAGCCTCGATGCCTCCCAAAAAGTGGGAGATGGGACTGAATGGCCAAGTTCATCACCCGATCTCAACCTTTACGTTCATTTTTTGTGGGCTTATCTGAAGGACAGGGTTTACGCAAACGAAATCAACCAACATCTAGGAGCTCAAGAATCGCATCTCTGAACAGATCTTGGCCATCCCAGATGACATCATAAATCGCGCGATTCTGTCGCCTTGAGAGTCGCCTTTATTACGTGGTTGAATCGAATGATAACGTCTTTAAAAACATGTTACAGTAAATTTCTCTTTAAAACCACACAAAAACAAAATTTTTATCATTCGATTCTTTTTGTGTACTAAATTTTGCCGCAAATCCCGCATAACATAAAACGCACCCCGTATGTATGCATGTTATTTATTTTTTATTTATATACTAAATAAGAATAGTTTGTAGGTAAGCAAACATATTAATAAAAAAACAGTCAACTATTGTACTCTTTAAGAAATGTTGCTCAATGTCAAATCTGACTCTTTTAAAAAATTTATAATCTTTAGCGATATTTAATACACATACTTTATTAGATTGTCAAACCAATAATTGATGGAGTTAAAACTTTAAACAGAAACATACAAAAACTAAAACACCGCAAAATATTGACATTTTCTGCGAGTCCTGAAATTTTCCACCACGCGCTTGTATTCTTCAAAAGCGTTTTTACCAAAAATACTTGTCTTTTGTATAATTATAATTGTTTCGTTTTACAAGTCAAATTTTGAGCCTTGGAAATTATTTCGTTCATTATGCTAATTTTAAGGTAAACTCAAAGAAGTTGAACGTTAAGGTTTTACTTTTAACTCCCTAAAAAATATTTTATATATTGAATCGGTATAACTCAGCGTAATTGACGTAGGTATAATAATTTATACAGGTCTATATATCTTCATGTACGGTATGTTGTCGGAGTAATTTATTGTGCGCATATTTCATTTTTATCTATTGCTTGGTTTGAGTTTTAATATTACTTTTATAGATTTTATAAAAAAATAATACATCAGAAAAAGCAAAGATGTAATAAACTTTTTAATATTAAAACTTCATGTTGTTGTTAAATATTTCATAAAACATAAAAATATAAATTCACTTAAGCTACATTGTTAGTAACTTACTTACGTCAACATGTTTATAATTGTTTATAGATTAACTTTATACATTAAAAAGCTTCGATTAAATTAAAAACAAGAATATTATTGTTTGTAATTTAGTGATGTCTACCATCGCACTTCTAAAAGCGCTTAGAAAGGTCATAAAATATTTATAGCTTTTGGATTGACAATACAAGGCGTGCCTAAAATATTTTGTAAATTGTCTGATATCACTAGTGAGGCTACCCAGACACAGTTCAAAAAACTCGATACGAGTCGTCTAACGCAATTAATGTGTGAGGGAGGTGCAATGGAGCAATGGCTGAGCATCGAAATTGGTGGTGGAAGTATACGAGACGGAAGCTGTGTGCAAAAATGTGCTTACTGATTTAAACATTTTTGCAACGGAAAAGCCGAATCAAGCAGAACTTTAAATATTATCGAGCGACTACGATAAATGCTGATACGACTGATAATTGATTCTATAATTGTGATTTGCGAACAGGACCTATTTTTCCCTTGATTTGGCGTCTGCAGGCTTTTTTTATTTTTAGCTGAAGAGCTCATATTTTGGCATGTGGTGGCAGTCCAAGAACGTGTCGCTGCCCTTCTGCGAACGATCCCTAAAAAAGCATTTATTGACAGTTCACAAAAACTTGATGAATGTTTTTAAGGGTGTGTTGTAAAAGTTGGAGATTACTTAAGGCTAATAAACGTAATTTGTTTGTAGCTTCTCCTTTGTGTGTTTGCTGATACCATTCATCGAGCTTTTTAAATATACTGCGTATATCTTTGCCAATGTACCCCGATATTAACCGTTATATTAACAAAAACCAATTTAATAGATTATTATTTAACCGAGAAATAATTATTTGATATTAAGTGAAGAAAATGAAACTTGTATCCAAAATTAAAGAAAAAGTTGTTTAATCTAACTGGAGAGGCAGGCGTGTAAATAGCCGCTCTCGTGGTGCGGTGTGGAAACGTCGTACGGCCCGTAGTGGAAGGTCAGCCGATAAGGCCAAAATCGTCCCTTAAACGGCCGTCGCGTTAGCGGATGGGGGCGGCTACCGATATCAACCAATGAATTGCCAAATCGCTCACCTGAATCGGCTTCGGCTTCGTCGGCAATTCCAAGGTGGCCACCTCTGCGTTGCGGATCTGGTATCTGCGGGATGTTGAGACACGACCAAATTGGCCGAGCTGCGATGCGTGAATGTTTGCGGGGTGTTGAATATCCGTGAATGTATGCGGGTTAAGACACGACCGTCTCGGGTGAGCAAAAGCCCATGCCGTTGTGTGTGCGACGGCAAAACGTAGCTGATATCAAAGGTCCGCATGCCGCCGCGATATAAAGCGGTTCAAGGGCGAAAAGGCCGCCACACCACTAACAAAAGCTAATATGATGACAGTAACTTAATTTATCTATCTTTTACAATAACAATTAATTTTAATGTTATTTTTTATAAATAATGCCTAACTCTGTTTAAATTTAATGCACATTTAGTGAATGGTAGAACAAAAAAGATGGCATGTAGAAGGTTGCCCGGTGGCAAGCTTCTCTAACAAATACATTATATCCGACATGTGTTTTAGGATATGATACTTACATACTAAAACTTAAACTAGAACTAACGTAAAACATACAAATCAGAATGGTAGGCAGAACGTTGGATACCTTCTAGTAACTATGGACTGACTTAGAAAATTTACTGCTAGGTCAGTGGGATGGGCATGTAGTCGACCACTGTTCTGCTGGCTGGAATGTCGTATTTTTTTTTAACTGAAAGGATTTGGAGGTCTCTTCTGATGGCTGCATTGGTGAGTTCACTACCATTTTCAATACTTTCGCTTGGAAACGCTCAAGTATTTCTATATTCGATGTAGATGCTGTGCCCCAAAGCTGGATTCAATATGACCAAATTGCCTTTAGTATAACTTTGTAAAGCAACAGCTTGTTTTCGGTGGTAAGTTTAGAGATACGTTTAATGAGCTAAAACATCTTTGAGAGAGGCAGTCCAAGCTGTTTAAGCATGGTATAATATGTTTTTTATATCGATATATAGTCATAGGTATATTGGCTTTTTTTTGAGGCAACTGTTGATTATTCAGTTGGACAGAGGGGCAGATTTTCCTTCGTGTGGTAAACGTCACATGGATAGATTTGGTTGTATTTGTTTTTATTTTTTATTTAGTGCTTATTGTTTTAATTTTATTTAAATTTGTTTGAAATACTTGGGAAGCAATTACTAGGTCAATGTCGGAAGCTAGAACTGCTGTGTCGCCTGCAAATATTGCTGTAGTAACATTTGCTGTTATAGGTAGGTCTGCAGTGTGTAGCAAATAGAGTAGTGGGTCCAAGACACTATCTTGTGGCACTTTAGCATTTATGGGGTAAAGTGTCTGTTATAGAGATATGACTTAAGGACAACAAAATAGTTTATGGGGAGGAGGATACGTAACTTGAACAAAAAGCTAGGGTGGCACACTTTGTCCAAAGCCTGAGATATGCCCAAAATGCTGAAAAGTAATATTGATTTTTTTCATAGCTTTCAGTAATTTTTTGTACGACGCGATTAATTTGTTCAACAGTAAAATGCAATCCAAGTTGGTGATCAGGAATTGATTTGATGTTTTCAATAATTGGTAGTCGGTTTAGTAATAGCTTTTCAAAAACTTTGGAAGCTATGGGCAAGAGACTAATAGAACGATAGGATTTTAAGTCATCGAGTGGTTTCCCAGGTTTTAGGATGAAAATAACTGTGCTATTTTTCACTGGGCGTTGTAGAGTTGTGTGTGAGATATTTTACCTCGTGGTAAGCAGTTTCTTCAGTACTTTCCCTGCTATCAGATCGTATCCCGGTGCTTTTCTGGGTGTAGTGTTGCAGTAACTCTTTGCACATCAGCAATTTTAAAGCGTTGGGCCGGCAACTTAAGTTGAAAGGGCGCTTTTAAAATTTGGATTAACTCAGTTTCTTCTTTTGGTTGATTTTTTGAAGAGTGTGGTTGGAAAACCTCTGTTAGGTGTTTTGCTTCTTGCCAAGTTTCCCTGGGTGGAAAAGCTTTTGTGACTTTTCGGGTTTTCTTACACAGCTAATAATCGGTAGCTTCAGTGGGCGTAAGCCCTTGCAAGAACGATTGTATGAATTTATTTTTGTTGTTATTCAGGAGTGTTTTGAGTTTATGCGTAGCTGAATTAAGTGCGCGTTTGCTTTCCGGTGCTTTTAGTCTGCTTCATTGTTTACGGAATCATCTTTTTTATGAGATTTTTGCTTGATTAATGTAGGGTAAGTTTTGACCTTTACCGCTTGTTCCGGAGTTGCATTCCTACTAGCCCATTGTTATGCATCATTTAAGATCTTGACAGCTGATTCAATATCTTGCTCAGTTTTAATTATAAATACAAATTTACAAAGTAAATGATATTTTTTTGTATTACTTGCAGATTTGTAGCATACGGCTGCGATTGTGAAATAATACTACAAATTGTGTTATCGTTTGCAGAATAAAGGCATAAAACACTTTGGTTGGGAATGTACTATTTTAATTTTGAATATGGACTAGAAAAGTCATTTATTATTTTATTTATCTTGGAATCCTAAAGGTGGCTTCTCAAATATCTCTGGAGTGGTGAGTCGGAATATCAATTTCGATAGCATGTGAAAAAATAATAGTAGTCTATATTAGTTTTTCTCCGTGCGATTGTAACTGCTATGACTAACACAACAATCACCTTGAAGCGAGTGAAGAATGAACAGCTATGATGATGATGACCACAATGGAGGTCTCATTGAGGTACTTAAAAAATTTGCTTACAGATGGAGTAGTTAAGTTTAGTAGCATTAGGGGTATGCTAACGTCTTTGATAAGCCAATTTTTTTTATTTTTGTATTGTAAAAGGAATCTACGATGTACTAATTGGCATTGTCAATAAAACGGTCCTTTTAAATTAGGCGTTTGTAAGTTAAACCTGTTGCTAAAGTATCTTTTAAAATCATCTAACTGTGTTGGTAGGATGAAGTAGACCTACATAGAGATGTACTGATTGATATCTGTGTGTACTAGCAATGGATAAAATCACAAAAAATTCTTGTGGAGCAAAGGCTTGTTATAGAAAGTTACTTGATGTAATTTGTCAGTAACCTTGTAACTTATTATTTAATAAGTTACATCAGAACGATTATTATTAATGTTGTTGTTAAACGTGGATTTTTTTATGATAGAACTTTTATACTGTATACTTGGGTTTTGTAACAAATGTTTATAAAAATAAATTTGACTAATCGCAAATTAAAAATATATGAATACGCACTATATGGCCAAAAGTATCCAGACACCTCTCCGGAGAAGTTCATTTGACTTTTTTTGAGTGAGATAAAAGCACAGGTAGTAGCATACGTAGGTCATACACATGTGTTAGACAGGCAACGAGTAAATCGATAGAGTTGAGTGATTTTAGACGTGACATAATCATTGGTTGCAACGAATTGGTTTCTGAATTAACCGTGCCACAGGCCCTTCAACCAATTCTATATGATGTCATTATAAAATGGGAACGTCTAGAATGCAAAACAGGTGTGAAATGAAGTGGTAGGCGGCATAGACTTAATGACGTCAAGGTAGTGATGTAGTTGGAAGGATAAATGCTAATTTTGATATTCTTAACATTTCTGTGCCTCCAACGCTCTGGCAACAGTTCGGGGAAGGACCTTCTCTCTACTAATAGGATACCTATTCTGTTCATACAGTAAGTTATTCTGTTGTGGTGCTGAAAAACTAGACTGGCTTTTACGGAGCCCCGATCGTAATCCCATTGAAAACCTGTAGAAAGACTGTAGTTACCGTGGAAGAATGGAAAGTTATTTCTACGTACGTATACCAAAGCTGGTGAAAAGTCTTTTTAGACAAATACAGGCTTTGATTGATGTTAAAGGTGGATCAACATCCTCTTAATACATGCCATATGAGTCTTTAATTCTACTCGCAGAACAGAGCTTTACAAAATTACTTAAAAATGGTAAAGGAAGAAATCACTAGCATAGCACAATACACTTTGCGGTAAACTGGAACAGTGTCCAACGTACTTCTATAATATTTATTTAGAATTTTTAGTTTTCTTTTCTTTTCTTTATACACATTTTTAGATATATTGCTAGCTTAGGTTTTTAATCTCATTTTTTCTTCTATTATCTCTGTTCTTAACTTGTTTTGTTTTCTTTTTATTTTCATTCTGATTAAGAAGAAGAAGAAAGGAAATATAAAAGAGGTAGTTTTTTTAATAATCTTTTATCTATTATCTATATATCAAATTTTTACTTTAATTCTTTTCTAATTTCCCTTCTTACACATATGTTTTTACTTTTTAAACCTTTAGCTTTTTTTTTAATTAATGAATTTTTCATAATTTCTTATTTATTTCAATTTGTTTTGATTTTTCAATTATTTTTTTCATTGCTCAAGTAATTCCATTAAGTATCGTATTATTTTTTAAATTTTTTGTACATTCCATTTTTATTCAAATTTTTCATTGTTGTTTTCTAACCATTTTAGGCTTACTTTTAATTGTTTGTTTTTCTTTTATTGCTAGTTTCAAAGTTTTTCTCATTAACTTAGTTTTTAGCCCCATTTTCTTTAAATATTGATAGTTATTTGCTTCCTTTAACTGCCTGATTTAGTTTTTGTAATTCTGTGTTGTTTGCAACGCGAACTCTATTATTTTTTAGAAGTCCGTAATTTTTTCCTTATTATCCTCTTATAGCTGGTCAGCAAGACCATTCGAAACCCAAAGTTCTAAAACATGCAAATCAAGACCTTCTTGTTTTCTTGATGTGGAACTGTCGGAGGATTTTAGCCTTTTGGAATCCATTTTTCTGTCGATTATAATTTACGACGTCACAGTTCGCTTCCAAAATGGGTCCTTCAATGGATTGTTAAGCAGTTGGCAGCAATTCTCGACTATTTTGGCGGCTTCTGCTTCAGTAATTTTGTGCGGATCTTGGCGGGACTTCTTGCGCACAAAATGAACTTGCTGAAGGTACCGATGAATCGTTGATTTGATAATCCAAATTCAACGTCCAGATCCCGAGTGCTTGATAAAGGTTCGGCGCCCAAAGTCACCATCATCCAACTTTAATGGCCGGCCGGAACGAGGCAAATCTTCAAGGCTGAGATCAGTGGATTCAAAGCGCTGTACCACATTGAAGCTTTTGACTGACTTACATACCTTCAGCACCGCAAATCTCTTTTACGACATCTTTTATTGAAATTTTCGGGTTTCATCAACAGCGGATCAAAACTCAAAGCTCACTTTCTCGCAAATTCATCTGAAATACAAAAATGAACGTTGCTAGAACACTATAAGCACAAGAACGCATAGAAGTTGAATTTTTTTTGCAGCTGAGTCAAAACTTTTGGAGCAACTTAGTATCACACAAAGAAAACGTTACACTAGATATAATTGCAAATAACATCGATAAATATATTTTATATTTTATTGTTTTTTCTTTGTTTACACTCTGCCTTTCTTCCGCGTAATTATGTAGTCATAAACACTAATTATAAATTTTACACAACTATGAAGAAAGGACTTGTATTTGTTAACCTTCTTTTCGAAGAATGAACACACTGAGACATAAAAAGACAATATCTGTTATAAAAGAATTGAAATTTGAAATTAACACCTAAATTAACATTAGAAGATAAAGGTTATGACCTCTATAATTACAAATAAAGATAAACGTAAATTGACTGAAGTTCTTTTATTGCATTGTTATTTTATTCTTATTTTTTGTAGCATCGCTTTTATCTTTACTATTTGCACTTTACTTTCTAATGTTTTCGTTATTACTTAATGTTACTGTTGTATCAAGTTTTAGTAGAAAGTTAATTACTAAAGATTTTTTTTGTACTAGTAGGTGTTTTATATTCACTTACGATTTTAGTGATTCAATTTTTCATTCTATTTTCTTATAATTGCACTCAAAATATTTAAATGTGTTTTGATTTTATTTTATATATTTCTGTCTATTTTTATTTTTTTTTTGTTTATTTGAATTTATTTGTCGTTTATAAACGTACGTTCTTGGCAGGCGTGTTTGTGCTATTTAAACATTTTAATTTGTTTATTTTATGCAAAGATAATTTTGATTTTACTTTCGAGATAACTACATTCACTCCTCTTCTTTTCGTTCCAAAAATAATTTCTACTTGTTAAAATTTGTAAAAATTCTCTTAGCTTGACAACCTCTTGTTAGTGTTATACTCAATCGAGGACCTATGGATTTGCAGCGTCTTCAATCAAGATCCTGAAAGCAACAGAATCGAGTAATTGCATTAGTGCCACCTTTGAGGGCATGGACAATGAACGCATAGCGCAAAATTGATTCAACTGAAAGGTTAGTCCAATGCAAAACGACGCTTGGCGGTTAATCAGTTATAAGAGCTACTCGAAGCAAATTCTGTTGAGTGTAACATTACAGCCAGGTTCCGAGTGTATAAAAGTTATGTGTACAGACACTTGTACGCATATATTAAAACTAAACTAATAGGTACCATACACTCTGTCGACTAGCGACCACTGCTGACGTTTAGAACGTGCCGATTTGATACTGTGTTATAGCTGCATCAACGTTTGGCTCTAATTCAGTGCGATTGGAAATGAAAAGTAATGACTTTATATTGCTATTAGGCGCAAAAGGTCGCGTACAAAACAAGGTGGCTAGCCACAAATTTATCCATAAAATCAGGTTTGATCCTTGCAAAGCGATAGATACGTTATTTTAACGATTCGTCAAACATTCCGTCACGTAACGTCGACCTTGGGAGATCTGAAGTTTAACAAAGTGGAGCTTTTATATTAGTCTTGATTCGGCCGCTGGCCTCGTAGATGAGTGGATGTATCTGTGACGCGCGTGTTATGTATGCATGCACTCGAATGCCAGTGACCCGCATTAATCAGTGAGTTTATTTATTTATTTTAAATATGTTTCCGTTTCAACCACAAATGCCCATTGCTCAACAACAAATTCCAATTTCTCAACATCATTTATTATATCAAAACCAGCCATTAACGCCCTACGCTAATCCTCCTACGCAACAATTATTATCAAGCCAAACATATGTTCCATATGTATCTTATCCTACTAATATTCCACAACCCATGCACTGTCCGCCACAAAATCCTAATAACCAGCATTCAGCACCTGAAATGACCGCAACAAACGATGACCAACCCCAAACGAGCTCTCATGAGTGGCAAGTAATGAAAAAGAGAAAAAGATGCCCACGCTCCCCTGATAATAACCTCGAATTACAAAGCTAAATCATCGATAACAACAGATTTAATTTATTAAATGACATGCACGAAGATAACGTAATGGAAACAACTAGAGACGAACCACAATCTGCAGTATACCTCCAGTATATATACACGGAGTAGAAAATTATAATGCAATGATTACAAATCTGACAAAAGTATTAGAAACTGAACAATACAACTCAAAAACACTAGCAAACAACGTCGTCAAGATAAATACTAATAACCCTGAAACATATCGAAAACTTGTGAGACATCTTGATGACGAGAAAATTATTTTTCATACTTATCAGATTCAAGAAGAAAGGGCATTTAGAGTTGTAATCAGAAACCTTCACCCAACAGTCGATACCGCGTTTATAAAAGAAGAATTGAAAGATAAAGGACATACTGTACGCAATTTAATGAATATAAGACACAAGGTAGACAAAACACCACTTCCTTTATTCTTTGTTGACCTCGAGCCTGCCACTAACAACAAAGAGATATACGAACTTAGATCTCTATTAAATATGATAATTACAGTTGAGCCACCAAGGAAAAAAACCAATATCATCCAGTGTACTCGTTGTCAAGCATACGGACACAGTAAAACTTACTGCAGAAAACCATTCGCGTGCGTAAAGTGTGGTGGTAACCACAATACCCTGACGTGTACAAAGCCAAAAGACACTCCTGCTACATGTGCATTGTGCAATGGAGCCCACCCAGCAAACTATAAAGGATGCTCTATCTACCAACAACTTCAGTTAAAAAGAGGAAACAACACAGCCAACCCTAGGATGCAAGCACCACAAGCTCTAAAGGCGGCCACAATTCAACCAAACACATATAGGGCAAACAGGTTTCCAACTAGCTATGCCGCAGCCGTGGCTGGACAACAAAATTTCATAACAACGTCAGACTCATACAACACTCAAAATCAAAATCAAAACAGCAATGACATCTCCCTGTCTCAGTTAATGCAACAAAATACTATGATGCTCAACTTACTCACTAGCCTGATAACCAAAATCTCCCAATAATGGATACCCTAAGAATAGCCGTATGGAACGCAAACGGACTTCTACAACGCCGTTTAGAAGTAGAAGCGTTTCTAAACACCCAAAAAATCGACCTGCTCTTGTTATCTGAAGCACACTTTACTAATTACAACTACCTCAATATCCACAACTACAGAACTTATTACACCTGTCATCCCGACAACACAGCTCACGCTGGAACGGCAATTATAATCAGCAGCAAATTATCACACTACGAAATGGAGAAATTTGAAACATATCATATACAAGCCACAAATGTCAAAATTAAAGACCACGTTGGAGACATAACAGTATCATCAGTATATTGCCCTCCGCGGCATTCAATAACGCAGAACCAGTTCGAAGACTTCTTCAGGACGCTAGGAGACCGGTTCATAGCAGGTGGTGATTTTAACTCTAAACACCCCTTATGGGGTTCCAGATTAATTAACCCAAAGGGAAGGAAACTATATAAAACCATCTTAAATAATCATTATAATGCAGTAGCCACAGGTAAACCCATATATTGGCCAACCGATCTGAATAAACTGCCGGATGCATTAGATTTCCTTATTACAAAAAATTTCTCGCCCAACTACATCGATGTTGCTGACTGCTACGATCTAAACTCGGATCACTCTGCTATAATATGCACGTTGAGTAGCTGCATAATCAACAAACCTGCAAGGCCCAGCCTACACAACAGTCTTACGGATTGGGACATTTTTCGACAATATATTGATGAACATCTATCGATTCCAGCAGTACTTAACACTTCAAATGAAATTGAAACGGCAATAGAACGACTAACACAAACCTTACAATATGCTTCTTGGACAGCTACGCCCATAAAACTACAACATAAATGTAACAAAAACACTAACAACTACTCCTTAGAAATTAGACAAAAGATCAGCGACAAACGAAAAGCAAGACGGATTTGGCAACAAACAAGACACCCAAGAGACAAAAATATACTAAACACTCTCACCACACAACTAAAAAGATTAATCAAGAAACAGAAAAACGAAACGTTCAATGATTACGTGCGAAACTTATCCCCCAGTCAACACCATGACTACTCCTTATGGCGTGCAACTAGGAATTTGAAAAACCCTATTATCCCTATCCCTCCTATTCGTAAAAATGATGGCTCTTGGGCCCGATGTGACAAAGATAAAGCGGTGGTATTCGGCGAACACTTAGCTGCAACCTTTCAACCGCACGAATCAGACAGAACTCCACAAGATGATTACGAAATTCTCGAATTCCTCAAATCACCACTCCAACTCCATTTACCCATTCGACACTGTACACCCAACGAAGTCCAAACAGAAGTTAAATGTTTAAAAACTGGCAAAGCACCGGGATATGACCTAATTACGTCCGAATTACTTTGTCAACTGCAAAAAAAAGGGATAGCAGCTATAACACCTATATATAATGCCATCTTAAGAACTCAGTACTTCCCAATCCAATGGAAATTTGCCGAAGTAATTGTCATTCAAAAGCCAGGAAAACCAGCTCAATTACCAGCTTCTTATAGACCGATTTCGCTGTTACCACTCCTCTCTAAGCTCTTTGAGCGAATTCTACTAAGAAGACTTGAACCCATTATAGAAGAACTGCATTTAGTTCCGGAACATCAATTCGGTTTCCGCAGAAAATACTCAACATTGGAACAAGTCCATAGGATAGTGGATAAGGTAGAAAAAGACTTCGAGGAAAAACGGTTATGCCTAGCAGCATTCTTAGATGTGGTCCAAGCTTTTGATCGAGTTTGGCACCCTGGCCTCCTATATAAGATCAAGCAAACCCTACCGCAACAGTACTATCTGCTCTTCAAGTCGTATCTAGAAAACAGATACTTTCGGGTCAAAATCAATGACAGCCACTCGCCAATCTACTCAGTCGAGGCAGGTGTACCACAAGGTAGCGTACTGGGACCGACATTATACCAGTTGTTTACGGCAGACCTTCCTGTTACCGACAATGTTTTAATTGCTACGTTTGCGGACGACACGGCTGTATTATCTTCACACAGAGATCCACTTCAGGCATCAATATACCTGCAAAATGCGCTGGAAGCTTTAGAAAACTGGATAAAGACCTGGCGCATCAAAATCAATGAAAACAAATCGGCTTCAGTGGTCTTCACCCTCCGCAAGGTTGTTCCACCTCCTATAATCTTCAACGGCACTAACATACCACACAAAGAAGATATCAAATATCTCGGTATTCATCTCGATAGCAAACTAAACTGGAAAAAACATATACAGACTAAGCGAAAAAAATTAGATATCCGCGTGAAGAAGATGTTCTGGCTCCTCGGACGAAAATCCCAGCTCAGTTTAACAAACAAGGTGTTGTTATATAAAACCATGTTAGTACCGATTTGGACGTATGGGATCCAGTTTTGGGGATCTGCTAAGTCATCGAACGTCGAGATATTACAACGATTTCAAAGCAAAACACTTCGCGCAATAGCAAACGCCGAATGGTATGTGAACAACCGCACATTACATAACGATCTAAAGATCCCATGGATTAAAGATGTCATCAAAGCTTGCTGCATCAGATACAACGATCGTATTAGTGATCACCCTAGTGTTCTAGGGACAGACTTATTAAATAATGCAAACGCAGTTAGACGCCTGAAACGGACAAAGTTTAGTGACCTAACAAATTAGTAGTAAGACTTGTATACCTTGTAATGACAGGAGGTCACTCTTGGTGTTCCTCCCCACATGCTATGTACATTAACTCATTTGCTTGTTAGTCTAGTTAGACTAGTTGTAAATATGCAGTAAATAAAAAAAAAAATTAGTCTTATCTCTCTGTTGGTCATTTTTGTTATTCAGTATCCCTATAATCTATTCTATTTTCTAAGAATTATTTAAGTATCAAAAACCTTCAAATTGTAATTCTAATATTCATTTCACTATAGGCCATTTTCGGTTTTAATGCTTAGCATTAAATTTCACAGATCTAACCGCAGCCCGGCCATAAGTACCGATAAATTAGTATTTGCGTAAAAAGAGGGCTTTCCCAGGATTAACGGATTTTGGGCGGGCTGAAAGTTGCTGGCATCGAGCGGTATCCTTTAAATTGGCCGGGAAACTAATGGGTTTAGCATTAGGGTAGTCAATAACAAAACTTTTGCCGAAGATTACTTAATTCCCAAGTGTCAAAACCAGGCGACACACTGTTGATCGGTTTTGTAATAGATGCACGAAAAAATTTTAAGGGCGCGCTTTTTGTGTTTCATTTTATAGTTTTTTCTGTTTAAGCGCACTAGCTGCAATTTATCATAAATTATATTATGGTTTCAAATTTAATTTACCATTAACTTCTCAATTTCGTGTTTATAAAATTTTTTCTTAAGGTACACTGCTGAAATACGCTTAGTTATATTAAAATTAATTGGGTTATGGAAGCAAAGTAGCTGTAACCCTTTTTATGTTTAATGCATCTGCTGTATTTGTTAATGCAGTTCTTGGTGTGTTCAGATAATACAAACATTTACACAATAATTTGATATAGAACTACTTTTATTCACTCCACCACTAGAAGCTAAATAAAACATATACAATAGCGCTCAAAAAGATTTTACCCGTACGTTTTTCTGTCATAATTCTTTACAGACTTAACTATCCGGTTAAAACTTTTCAAATATTTTTGTGTGGGTCTCACTATTATTGAGAAAAGATTTCCCAATTTCCGGTCAAGGGAACCCAAAAATTTAGCCGATTTTTGAAAATCGATACAAATGGTCATTTTTATTCAATCAACTAACTATTCGTTTTGTGTGAGGTCTTTTTAGTAATTGTTGTTTATTTTAGGGTAATGGCTGATATATTTATAAGCATTGTTGGTTGACAGATGAGGAGAGTAAGGCTATCCAACAGAATAATCTCTAAGGACGCTCTCACCAGCGCCTTGTGGATCAATTTGATGTTCAGAAATCTACACGAAGCTGTTGAAGAGGGTTAATGATTCCAGAGTAATCTCTTGTTAAATTGCGTTCGGGCGACCCAAGAAAACTCCTCATGCTGTCGATAGAAAGATCCTAATGAAGACCCTCATCGGACTTTAGTCGACAGATTATCAGACGTTGCCTGAATAATGTTTGATTATCTAGATGTCGTCCCATCTTCAAGCCACTCGTCAGTGAGAAGAACCAGAGTAATCTCCATTGGAATCGTCAGGAGTGGAACGACGTACTATGATCGGACAAAAGCAAGATTTTGTTGTTGGTAGCATTAGCATAAAGTATGTCTGTCGCCTAATTAGCAAAAGATTTCATCCTGGTTAACAAATCCCGTGACGAATTAGTGATGGTGTGGGTAGCATTGAGCGCATAAAGAGACGGTTCTTTGCACAACATAGACGGGCCAATGGACAAAAAAATCTATCTGGATATTCTTGAAAGGGTCATGCTTTTACTTGCGAGGTTTTATCTTTCAACAAGATAATGATTTGAAATATGCTTCTAAGAATGTTAAGAATTGGTTCAGCGGGAAGAGAATTAATATAATGGAATGGCCAAGCCACAGCCTAGATTTGAATCCTTTTGAGAACTTTCGGAAGGAACTGGAGAGAAGATTGGCAAAGAAAAAAGCAAAGAATTCGCTTGAAGAAAAAGGAAACTACAACTTAGGGAGGACCATATTGCATGCATTAAATTTCTGTAATTTTTGTTCAAGCTATTTAAGCTTGCGTGAAAAACAGCTTTAAAGATACATAAAATAATTTGTGTACCAAAGAAGACGAATTTTGCCAACCTGCTCAACTAATTACTAATTGCATATATACCAATTCCTCGGATTATGTATCAAAGTTGTAGCAGTTGCCGTCGAGCCGAGGAAACTTATTAACATTCAAACGACTGTGCAGCTACTGTTGAAACGCCGGGCGATTGATCTAGTTAATATATGTATTTTGCAACTAGCGGTGCTGATTAACTCGATGATTCATTATTAAAGGCGTGTTCATTCGCAGCGCGCTTAATAATCTAAAATGTAGCGGAAAGTTGTTCGCACGTAACTAATATTAATATTAATAGCAGTTGCCAACTTTCATTTACAAGTTTATTTGATGTTATCAGCGTTATTCTCTGTACACCGTTCGCATCACAGCTAGCTTATATCGTCTTGCCGAAGCTAGGAGCGGGTGTAATTCGGAAACTTCTGCGCAAAAGAAATCCAAGTTTACCAATTAGTTGAATATTTTTAATATTGTATTTCGTTCTTATTACTTCAAATACAACTCTAATATTTACAGTTAGAGAATAAAGGAAGTTAGTGTTTTATATTACACAATAAAAACATCAGAGTATAGAATTCAATTGTATTTATAACACAGCAATATGTGTTTCCATTTTTGGCTTTTTTATATTTTGCACACCTTCTTGAATCTTCCGTCTCCCATCTCAGTTTTCTTTCTTTTCTCTTGATGTTCTAATTTATTGTATTCTTTTTTCTCTACTCATTTTATAGTTGTTTGAGATATTGTTTTTTGTTATTCCAGTAGGATGTTTCTTTGTTCGTATACAATTTTTATAATATTTTCTCAGGATTTCTACTCTTTTATATGCCGTATCCCATTCCCCTGCTTTAAATAGCTCTTCTACATCTCTTTATATTTATTTTTTTGTTTTTATTAATAATATTTTATTCTATTTATTTGTCCTTAATAGGATGTTAGCCTTTTGTTTTGTGTTCTTAAATTTACTTCTTTCTTTTATCCATTCTATTATTTACCATGTTATCCATTGTCTTCTTCTTCTTCTACTCGCTGTCGCATACTCCATCTGCCGCTGTTAATACACTCTTTTTTATTTTTTTTAATGATTGTTTTACGTCGCATGGTGTGGTTGGTTTTTGGGTTATTAGGCTGTGGTCGGAATTCGGAAACTCTTGATGTTTCTTCTATAACTACAAATTAAAAAACATGAAAAAGATTTTTAAAACATTTTTTTATTGATGCCCGTCGCAGTTGTGGATCACATGTCAGGAGTTTTCGAACTCCGACCACGACCTAACAACCCCAGAACCAACCACACGATGCTCCATAACACCGACCGTGAAAGGCTTCGCATCAAATTGCTCTACGTTGATTTGTTGTATTGCCTTTTTGTGATTTTGTGTTCTAGATTTTCTATCTTACTTTTAGTTTTTTCAATTGCCCGGTCCTCTTACGTTTTGTTACTAATTCTTATTTTTCAATTTGCATGTAATCATGACCATATTACGGTTGCAGCCTGCATCGGCTCTGAGATAACCTCTGCAATTTTCTATTAGATTTTTGAATCTTTGTTTCATCGAGATGTTATGTATTTGATATATCTTATTATCCGCTGGAATTTTTCAGGTGTATTTTCTGTTCACTTAACGTTTAAAGTTGTGTTGACAATGCCTAAATTATGCTTTGCTTAGAATTCGACTAGTCGGTCCTTTCTTACTTTTCTTTTTCCGTATTTCTATTTTGCCGTCCTTTTTCTTTACTATTGTATTTAGGTTCTCTTTATCTTTTACATATTTTGTGACTTTACAAATATTCCTGGACGAAATTCCTGATCATCAGTTCGGATTCCGGCACCACCACTCTATGACTCAACAGTGCCACCGTATCGTCCATAAAATATGCACTTCTCTGAAAATCAAAAAATACTGTACCTTGGTGTTTCTGGATATATGTCAAGCTTTTGACAAGGTATGGTTCACTAGCCTCTTCTACAAGATCAAATTTTTTCTGCTATCATACTTCAAGTTATCCATCTTCTATTTAAACGATCGTCAGTTTCAAACCAAAATCAATGGTAAAGCCTCAGATTTCTTCTAAATAAAATTCGGAATACCACAAGAAAGTATATTGGCCCCATATTATCTCTTGTACACCGCAGATATACCTGCTATACCAACTACCCTAATCGAAACTTTCCCCGGTGATACAGCAATTACTGATAGCCATAAAAATCCTGAAATAGCATTTTTATACCTAGAAGACCATTCAAATATTCTACAAGACTGAACTATCAAGTGTAAAATTGAAATTAATTACTCCAAATCAAAGCAAGTAACTTTCACTTCAAGAAAAGGTTATTGTCCACTAGTATCTATAAATAATCCGGTCATTCCATAAGCCTATTAAGTTCGCTATTTAGAACTACATCTTAATGACCAACTCACTTGGAAAACACACATCATAAAGAAGAGAAAGCAACATGACTTTCAAAACTTAGTACTTTACAGGTATTGTGTTTTTAGATATTACGAACATCGTCATTTGGAGCATAGAATATTCCAGTAGATTGAAATAGATCTGCCAATGATTGTGTCTGTTTGTAGCCAATCAATTCTAATAAATTACACAGGACCACAAAAAAATCGAGGAAAGGTTCCTTCGACCAGACCAAGTGTATTATATGTTTTTTGGGTCGCTGAAACCGAATCCGCAACCCATTTGCTCCATCACGTCAACGTTTTCTAGTAATCTCCAAAAATGACCAAAAATTGTGAAACCCAACCATATCAATCCTAAAATCTATCTAAACCCTATAACTCTTTACCTTTATGACTCTTAATACCAATAACCTATATTCCTAAAACTCATAACGTAAAAAATTATAACCTTAAAACCCATATTAAAGCCTTAATAACTCAATGAACGCATAATACAGCAAACACATGCTACTCAAACTTAAATTTCGGAGAATATCAACTTGATAACCTTATTAGCTTATCAATAACACTCCATAGTCCTATAATCCAATAACCCTACGAGCCTAAAATGCAACACTGAAAAAACTTACGCGAGAGACTTTAAGTTCGAATGGTAGAGAGTCAAAACTCCATAAATCCATATCCTCATAACTCCATAAACTTTAAACCTAGTACCTTAAAGCTCAAAAACCTTACAGTTCTCAAATTCAATACATTAATCGACGCCCTGAACAAAATATCTGAATCGTGCTAGCTTTTGTCAAAATCTCGAAATGTATTTACATGTGAGACTTAAGCTCCGAATGTCAGATTTTGTTTGTGTGTCGACATCCAGAGCACCTCCACGTGATGCTCATGCCGTCATAGTAGGGACACGGAGAAAGTGCGTGACGATGCAGGGACTCGGAACCCCAGTATCGGCGGTTGGTTCGGGTGAGAAAGCAGATCCACAGGCGTCGTCATTAAACGACTGCATCTCTACATTCTAATCTAATTAATCGAATCTTTGAATTATAAGCATCGATTTATAGATATTCGATAGAATCGGAACGTAGTATTAGGAGTACGAAAATATTGTATGACTAATTTGGTATGGAAATCAAAGTATGTGGGCAGCCTGAAAAATTTTGAGCCTAACATGGAAACAAGTATTTTTCTGTCAAATTTAATTTTATTTTTCAACCCTTTTAAGTCAATACATTTTTTCCAGCGATGCTCTAATCTCTTTAACCTGTCTAAATGGTAGTTCGCCTCATGCTCTTCAAAATAGATGTTTACGCTTGCGATGACTTCCTCGTTTGATGAAATTCTCTATTCTCCCAGCCAAACCTTGAGTTTATAAAACAGGAAACAATCACTGGGGGCCAGATCTGGTAAATATGCTGGGTGGTCAATCAATTCAAACTGCAATTTATGAATTTTAACCATGGCGACCACTGAAGCATAAGTTGTCTTGATGAAAGAGCACTTTCTTTCCTTTCAAATGGAGCCGTTTTTCAGCAATTGCAATTGGTCCAATAACAATGCGTAGTACAACTACGTTATTGTTTTCCTTTTTACTAAGAACTCGATGAACAGAATTCGCTGATTATTCTAAAAAACAGTTGTCATTACCTTTCCGACCGATGACACTGTTTTCGCCTTTTTTGAGCAGGTTCACCCTTTGCAGTCCACTGTTTTGACCATTCTTTCGTCTCAGGAGTGTAATGGTGGGCCCTGGTTTTATCTTCTTCTCCTTCTTTTTTTGTTATTCTTCTTCTTCTACTCTTATTTACGCTATTTGCCTGTTTCTAACTCTATGAGTCATGTTGGGCGTACCTTGGGAGGCGGCTGCTCTGACCCGTTTTATCGACAGTGATAAAAAAGTTCGACTCGTCTCGCTGAAACCGCCTATGCAGAGCTTTGAAAATGTTCATTCGAATAAATGAGCAAGCGCGGGACCCAACGCGCAGACAGTTTTCCCATTCCCAATTATTCAGTCAATATATGACAAACGCGTTCTTTTAATATGATAACGGACTTTGCTATTTATCTAACTCTAATCCGACAAGCCATTTTTAGTAAAGCTTTTTTAAATTAGCCTAATATTAAAAGTATAACAAAATTTTTCTAACCCAATTTTAAAATTATATCTATATGAAAGAAGTCTTGAAGTTAAGATCAATAATTCAATTTTTTGGCTATCGCTAAATTACATCTGATGTATCACAAGACAACATTGAAATTACATTTCCTGATTACACAGATGTACTGTTTATTTATAATGTACTGAAACTGGCAGCTGAAACTTCAAATCATCTTAGTTTTGTTCAATATTGATTTATTAAGAGGGTAATTGCAATTAACAGCGATAGATCTTGCCAAGTTACATTTACAACTAAACAATAATCGCACAGAAATCAGAAGTAAAATATTTGGAAATAGATTTTGATTGAAAGCTTACATGGACGTTTCACATAAAGGAAAAGTGTAAACAACTTTATCTGAAAGTAATACAAAAGCATAATCTCAGTTTTTATTATGAAATAAAATAGTTCTATGAAACCGTGCTTAGACCGATTTGAATCTACAAAATTCCACACTGAGGATGCTCTAAGCCATCTAATACAAATATATTAAAAATATTCTAATTTTAAAAATAGCAAATGCGTCATGATACGTCAGTAACCAAAAGGGAATCGATTATAAAGAAAGATTTATTCCGAACAACGTTACTTCGATACCTCGGGACGCTGCTAAAACTATTTTCAAGCCCAGACGGTTCTTAGCCTACGTGCGACCAATTACCGTGGAAACCGAAGGCCAACTGCCAACCTACCTGGATCACCTGAATTATTTCATACAAGATTCCATTCGACCACCTAGGTCTTTTATGTTTTATGAACAAGGAGAGCGCTGCTTCAAACAAACAAATGTGTCTTCTAAATGTCTCCTCATTTTAGCAACCGTTAAGAAAGCTTACTTTATCATGCTTGTAGGGTACAAAAACAATCTGATTAAAAACCTACATAATGAACCCTAAAGTCCATAGAAAAAAGTGTCTTCGAGAGCTAACCTTGCAACACGACTATGATTAGCATCCCGAAATTTTTGTCAACTTCAATGTATAGATTATCCTCGAGCTAGCAGTGTCTATTAAAATATGTTATTCATTTATGTAAAGCAGATAGCGAATTAGTAATAAAATAAATTGTATCACCGCTAAATGATAGAAAAAAAATTTTATTGTTGGAAGAAAAATTAATGGCAGTTGATAAATGATGAGAAGCTGCATTACTGTGCAACCATCGCCAACTTCCTTGTTTTCTATATTTAGGCCAAACACGGCAAATATGGCATAACATACGCTTCAATACATCAAGACAATAGTTAGCATCAACCACTTTACCACTTAAAGAGATGCTTTCTAGATAATCTCGTTGTAAGAGGTAATAAACATTGTTTTGAATTATAAATTTTTGAAGATTTTTTTGGCGTTCCTTTATCTAGTGATTGCCATCTAAGACTTTTTTGGTTAGTTTCTAGATTGCATTGATAATACCATGTTTCATCAATAGTTTTTAAAACGTTTCCGTCAATTAATGTGGGATAAAATTTGATTTAACTTCCGTAAACCAAGCTTTTTGCATAAAATACGACGAATTATTATTTTAGATATTTCCAGTCCCGTTTTCATAAATCTCATTAATTTTTTTAAAATATTTATAAAATCCTGCGCTTTTTCGGCATTTTCTTTAACCATCGTTTTATCCACATTCTCCCATCCTTCCCTACCTCCATAAGCCATTTTAAGAATTTGCAGCATTTATATGGTATTTTTATTGTTTTTAATCCAAAATTTATATTTCTTTTGATAATTAAGTTTCGTAATTTCTTTGTCAGTAGTCCATATGTTCATTTGTTACATGCCATAAAGCGTTTATTACTGCTTAGAGAATATTATTCTGAGAACGCTCCAGTTTTTCATTGCTGAGGTACAGGCTGTACTCTAGAGGTATACCATATGTCTAGACGGGCTTAAAGTAATTTTGTAAATTAGCAGTTTCTTTTCTGTTTGACAGCTTCTGTTTTCTTCCAAGCAGATAGTTTTTTCCCCGTAAAGATATAAGTGCACCAGGTTAGTCCTTTGTCCAGATGAAGACCTGGATATTTGACTACATCCGCTTGAGGTATATGATTTCGGTTCACTAATCCTTAAGTAGATTTGAGGTAGGCTAGCTGTGTGGTGAATATAACGTGGGCCTTAAGATACCTTAGGACAAGGTAGAGTTTTCTGTAAGCGTCTTGGTATTTTACTTGGAAATTTCTGTTGAAAAAGTAAGATGTTAGAAGAGAGTAAAATAGATGTAGAACTAAATGTTTGAGTTTGTATCTTAGCTTCTATATTTTATTAAATGCTTGGCTTAAATCAATAAAGGCAGCAAAGCAGTATTCCTTCTCTTCTAGGTCATTAGTGAGTCTTTTGACGATTCAACAAATTTGTTCGGCAGTTCCGTGATTTTTTCTAAATACAAATAGATTATTGTTGAACATTCTTCTTGACTGGGGTTGTTTACGATGACGCGCTTTGTATCGCTTTTGTTATGACTATTACGGCTTTTTTATATGAATTTTGGTTTTTAATAAAATTTAAAAAGTTATTTATTTATCTAATTTTTCTCCGAGATAGTTGTCGATTTTTCCACTATAAAGCGAAAGTTTCTTTGATTCTCCAAGTGTATGAGTATAAATAGTTACCGAAACTGATGTGTGACAGACGTTAGCTCTAAGCATAACTCTACCAGAATTTTTTCATGTTAAGTCCAATGATTATACGAAAGTTTATTTTTACTGGTGTTAGTGTTCAGCCATTTTTTTCTGAGATAGTTTTAGTCGATTCTTCTACCATAAAGCAATGGTTTATTAGGTTTGCCTAGTATGTGAGTATAGATAGTTACTAGAACTGGTACACAATCAGACGGTAGCTCTAACCACGTCTTGTTTGATGTTATGGCCCTTGGTTATTCAAAATTCTACAAGGTCTGGTATTTTATTAGTGTCAAAAGACTAATATGCTGGTTGTAATGTTGATAGACAATTTAAATTATTATTTTGTGTGACTTTTAGTAGCTCTTCTTTTAGTGGTTATAAATCTAGATACTTATAAATTATTTTTCGCGTTATATTCACCCCCAGCTGTAAACTGATGTCTCGAAGTTCTGAAGAAATTATCGTAATCATTGCATTTATTGCAGTCTCATAGTGGACAATAGATTGCTGATATTTTGTTTTTCCTACATTTCCCCCATATGCAATTTTTTGAAATTTTCTTCAATCATCGTTTTAGTCGATTGACCGGAAGATTTATTATCATCCATGTTCGCTCTACCTCCATATGTAATTTTAAGTATTTAAGGGGTTCCTATGGAACTTTAATTCTTTGTAACACAGAACTTGAGATATGCATTTTTCGATTGATGTATACAAACACCTGACTTAATGTAATGTATCGTGATTTTCAGTGAATGAAATGTTGTTGAAATTCTTACAGATTATTAAAAAAGATTGATGTTTTATAAATAAATTAGCCTCCAACAGATGGTTTACTAATTTCGGTAAAGGACGGTAAATTCATTTATTTTTGGTATGGGGGGGGGGGGAGTAAAATATTTTTCGATTTACGTAGTATTTTAATAAAATTTATTATCAGCTATATTAATTAAATGTGTTATTTTTGTTTAATTTAATTAGAAGAGCACACGTGAGTTCAAAGTTTTAAATCTATCAATAATAGGGTTCAATTTTGACAAAATAAAATTAGAATAGATTAAAAGTAAAAGCATTCGCATACAATTCAAATAATAATTTGAAGCATGAAATGCAAATTTAGCATTTCCTATTAACCATAAATTGCGTAGATATGTCCAAACAGTTGAGTTCTATTTTTCAAGTTGCGAAATAGTGGCTTATAGAAACCCGTTTGATTCTTCCGCGGAACTTCGGAATTATATATAAATATTAAAGCCTCTATAAATATTGACGTCTACTCAAACTTTTCTTTTGCCGTATTTGCCAGGACGCAAAGCCAAAAACAAACTTGCCCGATAAATTTCGGCTGATAAGAAAATCGCGGGCGTATCTTTACACGTTGCCCCGCGGCACGTCAAACTCAAAACTCGCGCAGAATGCCAAGTTTTATTTTAGAAAATATTCCCCGGCAAGAAATCTCCGTCGGGCGTATTCGCACTTCTTGATGGGAACGCGACCGGACTGTGCAGCAAGTAAATAAATAATGCAGGCTGTCCCGCGTCACAAACTTTTTGATCTCATGATTTGGAGCTTGAAAATGCGCGCGAGGTGTGCGTAAGACATGACCAATTTACTTTTCCTTCTATGTTATACTAAATTCATATCTTTGAAGTGTATTTGGTGATACAGTAAAATTAGCCAAATTGTCCCAATTTACATAAATTAGCGCTTGTTGCCATTGCATATAATGTTATAGTTAAATTTTTATTAATATTATTAAGATAAAATTGCTGCAAAGTGATATCAAAAATTATTTAGGTATTTAGAAAATATTATTCGTGTAGTGATGCGAGAGGAATTGTGGATAAAGCGGTAAACTAAGGAAGTAGGCAATCATTTATCTTGCGTAGTTTTGCATCCATGAGGAGATTTAAAGACGACAAGGGTCTGTGCACAATGAATCTGCTTATTCTCATCGCTTAGCAGAATCAAAAGCATGTAGAAATATTCTAACGGTAGCTGTACAGCCCAGATCCAGATAGGTTCTTTGAGTGTTTGGTTACATTTCATATCAGCTTATTGAAAACTTTTACTTCAAGAAACCCAAGGCTGAAAAGGTCTATTCTAAAACAAAGACTAACTGTCTTTTAGGACTAGAAGAGGTATTGTGACAGATCAGCTACCCCCTCGTAAAAGAATTATCAGTGTGAATCACTCAAGCGACTGGGAGAAATATTTGCAATTACTCGTAAAAGACTACTAGAAGGCTATTCCATGGCAATGAAAAATGCGGAAAAAAATAACTAAGACAAATCTGGATATCACAAGATATCCTTCGAACAAAAGACATGAATACTAATTATCATTAAAGCTAAAAGTACTAATCAAAGACATAAGTAACACTGTGAAAACCTCGACGTAACCTTTTCTTCCCCTAAAAGGAACATATTGCCTATGGGCGCGATCCGATTCGGAAAAAGTAAAACTCTTTGCCCAACATCTAGAGAATATTTTTCTACTTATGTCATCTTCAGTGTCTATCATAGAAGAGCTAGAAATATAAAACTCCTTAGAAATAACGTACTAACTAACACTGTATCACGAAATAGCTTAGTAAGACTGACCGTGCTATTTAGTGGTCTTGAGACTGGGTTACTTCCTAGAGTAGTGGAAAATAGCGCAGGTAATGCAAATCCACAAACAGAACTACCTATTAGTCTTCTGTCCACCTCTGGCAAGTTGTTAAGAAAAGGAAAAGACTAAATAGATCAGCAGAATGTATGCTATTAGATCAGCAGGGTATTACTACCAATAATAGATTCGAACCTATAGCAAGCCAAACTAACGGGAATCAAATCAAATCCAAGTTGACAATAATGATGGCTCTAGGAAGGTAGCAAAATCACCTCTAATTTATACATACGGCGTTAGTAATCATAATAAAATGATTAAGTTTATCTCAACAGTTGCAGAAAATGAACAATATTACACAAAAACGTTAGGAAATAACAGAGTCAAAATCAATGCAATTACCTCGGATACATACATAAAGATTGTTAGACGCTTAAAAGACGAGCAAGTGATTCATCATACATATTAATCTAAAGATAAACGAGCATACAGAGTAATCATCAGGCATATTCACCATTCAATACCCACCGGAGAAATTAAAGCTGAATTAGTGAAATTAGGTCATCAAGTACGTAACATTAAAAATATAAGACATAAAAAACCAAATATCCACTTTTATTATTCTATGTTGCTCTTGAACCGAAAGAAAACAAGGCAATATTTGGCATAGAGTATGTGTGCAATAGCAAACTTAAGGTTGAGCCACCACATAAGAAGACAGGCGTCATTCAATGTACTAGATTTCAAAATTGTGGACATTCAAGAGCTTAGTGTACTCGACAATACATGTGTGTCGAATATGGACAGCAACACGATTTGAAAACATGCGCAAGCATAGTACTACACCAGCAAAGTGTTCCTTATGTGAGGGCAACCATCCTTCAAATTACAGAGGCTGTTTTGTTTATTAAGAAATAATAAACGTGAAAAACATAACATCTAATAGACCGACTCTAAACCTAAATTATGCAAAAACTATCCCTATCCCAACAACTTCACCTAATAATGTGTAGTCACAAAATTGCATCCCTGCGTCCGCTGTAGTTGCTAACAATATTAATAATCAATAAGTCAACATAGAAGACAAATTAACTACCTTTCTAAACGGATTCAAGAACATGTACGCACAGCTAATGAACCCAAACAACGTTATGCTAAACTTACTCTCAACCCTAGTTACTAAAATAGCCTAACAATAACCAACATAATAAGAATAGCCACATGGAACGCAAATGGTCTATTAAACCATAAGCAAGAAATAATAACTTTCCTAAATTTAAATAAAATAGACATAATACTAGTATTCTACTCAGTTCACAGATAGATCACAGATAGATACCTCCATTTAAATTGCTAAAATCCAAGCCGAAAATGTCAAAGTCAACGCGTTTCCTTGGTCATTTACAGTGTCAGCTATTACTCCCCTCCTAGAAATACAATAGTTGAAAATTATTATATTAAATTATTTCACACTCTAGGAAACATATTCATTGCTGAAGGAGACTGGAACTCCAAACACACCCACTGGTGTTCCAGAATCATCACAACAAAAGGTAGAAACTTGTTTAGAGCGATTATAACAAAATATAAGAACTGTCATAGCACAGGTGAACTGACGCATTGGTCAATGGATCCAGCCAAGCTTCATGACCTGTTGGATTTTTACATTTCCCATGAGATAGTTATAAACTTTATGACGGTTGAACCGAATAACGATTTAACAGGAAATCATGCACCAGTCATACTTAATTTAAGTGCTCGAGCTGATTCCTAGGCTTACATCAAAAGATACTGATTGACGTAAATTCCAACAACACATTGAAAATAAGATCCAACTTAAAGTGCGAATAAAACAATCACAATATTTAGACCAAGGAATCCAATACCCGATCGCTTTTATCCAAGAACCTGCGTGGGAACCCACTATTAACCAAATTGAGCCAACACAACATGTCAATAACATACTTTTACATATAAAAGAAGTAATAACTGAGAAAAGACGAGCTCGATCACGATAGCAAAGAACACGCAATGCGACTAATAAACTAAATTTTAACAGACTAACTCGACTACTTCGTGCTGCTTTACTGGATTATCAAAATGTCAGCTTTAATTACTACATCACAAACCTTAAGCAAGAAGATTACACCATCTGGAGGGCTACAAAAAGATTTAAAAGGCCGCAAGTAATCTTTCCTCCTATACGCAAAACTGGTGGCACATCTAACAAAGAAAAAGCCGAAACTTTTGCTGAGCATTTAACAGATGTATTTTAACCTCTTCAACCTAATGTACCAGTTAAAGCTATTTAGACGTCCCGTGTCAGATGTCTGGCCTATTAAATCATTTTCACCAACGGAGGTTCAGCTTGAAATAAAAAAACTAAACAATTTTAAAGCACCAGGATACGACTTGATAACAGGGTAAATATTACAAAAACTTCCAAAAAAGCCATTGTACTATTAACGACTATTTATAATTATTAATAATAATAATTTATTACATGTTAAGCATGTATTATCATCCTATATTATGGAAGAATGCCCGCATAATAATCTTTTTCAAACTGGAAAACGTAACTTCTTACAGGCCGACCAGTTGTTACCCCTACTAGGCAAACTTTTTGAGAAACTGTCCCTTGGAAGACTAATGAACAATACATATTTCTTTACACAAGTTTGGGTATCGCGAGGGACACTCTACAATACAGCAAGCACATAAGATAGTTAATAAAATAGCACATAGCCTCAAAGAAAAGAAATATTGCACAGCCGTTTCTTGGACGTTGCCCATGCGTTTCACGGGGTCTGTTACATTGGGTTACTCTACAAAATGAAAAGGCTACTGCCAAACTACTATGACCTTCTCCTTAAATCCTATCTTACAAATAGACTTTTTTATCCAGCTACTTTTCTATAAAATCCGGTGTCTTTGGATCCCTCCTGTATCTTATATACACTGCTGACATACCAGAAAATGGAAACACTGTTATCGCTACTTTTGCTGATGACACTGCTGTGTTATCTACATATGAAGACCCTATGTTAGCATTCGAGAATATTCAACATTTAAATGTAATCATCGAATGGCTTACTAAATGGCGTATTAAAATCAACACATCCAAATCCGTTCAAGTAACCTTTACAACTCAATTTAACAGTTAATCTGAATAATACTCCAGTACCTGTCAAAACAGAAACTAAGTAGCTGGGATTACACCTGGATCAAAGACTGACTTAGAATAAACATGTCCAGGCTATGCTACTGCACCTGAACCTAAAGTTTTGAAAAATGTACTGGTTATTAGAAAGATCAAAACTATCCCTATCCAACAAAGTACTTCTATACAAAATCATGTTGAAGCCGATTTGGACTTGAAGAGTACAACTCTAGGGTTGCGCTAAACCTTCCCGAACAAAAAGTATTTAACAGTTTCAATCTAAGATACTCCGGTACCATAGCAGGTGCATCGCTGTATGTCACCAATCAAACTGTACATGTTGATCTTGGCATACCATTCATTGCGGAAGAAATGAATAGACTTTCCCAAAACTACTACTAGACTCCAGCACCACAACAACAAACTGATTCATTGGTTATCCACTGCCCACCCATCTGTAAGAAGATTAAATAGAATCTGGCTATACGATCTCCTAACACCATAATGTGAAAGGATTCCCAAAAGGAGTATCACTAATGAGTGGTTTCTTCTAACTCGTGTTATCATATTTACTTGATACTCCTTGTAGAGTAAATTGAAAATTTTTAAATGATAAATAAAAAAAAAGTTATATGTAGAGAAAATTAGAGGTTGTTGATGTATCTTCACTCTAGAAAAGTCTATCTATAAAGAGAATAGTAATATCTGCATATCGAGATTGGTCAAAAGCCTACAAAAGGAGAAAAAAGGAAAGCAGTCCATGTATGCCAAAAAAGGCATAGCTTACACTTTCACTAACAAATTAAATAAATGAAAAAATAAATATATGCCCTATAAATTAATAGAAATATAAAAAAGGTATTTTCAAAGCGTTTATTCAAGTCCAATAATCAACGGGAACATGTCAATGAAGGCCACTGCCAAAAAGCATTGCAACTAATGCTGGCGTTAGCATCCAGCGATGAGGTGATCGCCTCAGGCCAAAATAATTTGGGGTGACATCTATAAAATTAATATAAGTGGGTGGACAAAGGCAAAAGTGGGTGACAAAGTTAGTGTTTGACAGCTCTAATCCCGCATAAAAGTAATTTCTGAAAAAGAACAAAAAGAAAATTAAAATTAAAACGACGAAAAATGAGTGGGTAAAAAAGGTGTAAGAAATCGGAAAAAGTTGCTAAAGCGTCGCTAGAAATGTAGTGCTCCGAAAGTTAAATTTTACATGTCTGCTAGCATTTTCTGTTAATTTGAATTATTTTAAAAAGCTCATTAGTTGGCAGTGAGGCGAGCCGAAGGGCGCGATCATCCTCGCTTCTGGAGGCGTCGGCGCTCAAAGCAATCTCCACTTGCGCCCAGAATGGCAATTTGACTCCCATCCTGCAGCAGTGCTTTGCCAAGTTGCCGAGATCAAAGCACCTAGTGGGCCCACAAAATCCCACCTCAAAGGCCGCCGAGACCCTCTGCAGAAGCGGACTTTCGGAGAGGCATGCGCGTGGGGGCGGCGGCAATCGCGAGCGCCGGCAGGCGTCGTCTTCGTATCAATCGCGCGCTGCGCCCCGCACCGTACGCGTGCCCTTGCCGCTTAACCTGCTTTAATCTCCGTTTGTGCGACTTTGCGGCGATCTTCTGAGGACAGAGCGTGCCAATGCCTGCAATAGTGAACTTGGACTGATGTTCTTGAAAGGGAAAGTGGACTTAATTTAACTTTGGAGTACATGAGTGGAAAAATGAATTAAAGGGTAAGCAAACTTTGTTTTAAAGTTCTTAGCTGCACGAAAGTAGCTTACAATTATAAATTGAAACAAATTACTTTGTTACTTCAGTTTTGAATCTTTCTTATCTACTATTTCATAAAAACAGTTAAATTTTCTATTAAATTTTTGTATGTGAAAGTTTAGCTAAATTAGACAAAAAGGTAAATGGAGAAAAAAATTTAAACCAACTGTAATTATCATTTTAACCCTTACATCAACAATTTAATTGTTATTTCTATAACTGAATGTTTAAAACACTTTTTATGTACCAAATACGCAGTTTAAAAAATAAATAACCCGACTGTGAAGTAAAGCTTCCCCTATAGATCTTCTAGACGTTTATAATGGGTACTAATGTGAAATATTTTAGCTACATTTCTTTTGCCGTTTATTTAGGATGCGATGCTGTAGATCACTCAAACAATTTTAGAAGTTTGAAATTTAGGACGGCTATTGCACGTGTAGACCTTCTAACGATAATATGTCTAAGTTCTTAATTTATCAGGGTAATTAACAGTATGGATTTTTCCGATCGAGACAGCATTTGTCTCATCATTTACCGCGGACACATTTAAAAGTTGGGGAAAGTAGATACGATCTTTTGGGGCCGTTTGAAAGTAATTAACAAAGAAGAATGGACTATTCTTAGAAATTAGCTCTATCGGTTAGGGGTTGATAGCTAAGCTCTTCATATTTAAAAAATAAAGTTGAGTAATTCGGAAATTTTAGCTTTAATTAGTGTAATGTTGAGCAAAAAAATTTATTGTTGTGTTCATTAAATAGACCGAAGGCCACTAAAAACGAACTTGAAGCGAAAGTTCCACTGGCAAGCAAAAATGTAAATACAGTGAGGCTTAAATCAACACGATTTTAAAAAAGGCAAACAATAAATACGGACAGATTTTAAAAAATAAATCCTCACCTTTCTGACGGAATGGTTTGTTTGGTTTGGAGTTGGAATGATCAGCATATGTGCTTGTATTAATCGATTTTAGAAAATGTCTATTCATTTAGGCCATTGCATGATTTGGAAGTTGCCGATGAAAACCCCTTATCAAATGTTGGGGTGATTATAACCCATAAAATAAGTCAGGTGGTGGTTTAGTATTAGTGAATGATAAGTTTCCTCTAAAGTGAGTAATAATAGAACATTTCACAGGATTCTTATATGGTGATAGAAAACTATTTGTAGGAAGAACATCAAAACAGCTGGCTAGTGATTAAAATGCGGTCTAGATTAATTTATATAAATTTTCACTAATTAAACTACATTACAACTAGCTATAAATAGTATTTTTTCTTTGTTACTAATAGTGAAACAAATAATAATTAAGATACAGGGTAGAAAAGTGAAACCAATACATAAATCCGTACAAACCGCAACACTGATCTTGATGTGTTTAATAGATTGTGCAATGAGTTGTTCACTTAGAACTCTGAAATACACTACTGAACCCCCGTACCGTCAGTAGTTGCAAGATGTGAACCGAAAGCTCTGAGAATCACACCGCCAAAGAATAACGTCATTTCCAAAACGGCCCCTTAATTTATATTCTAGAATTAGAAAGCTGAAAATGCATGAACTTTAGAAATTTTTTAAAAAGCAAAAACTATTGTTACAGTTTTGGAATTTTAGCATTTATTTGTACATATTTTTATCTATTAAACACATATGGTACTGACTTTGAGGAAGGTTTGCGCGTCACTTGGAAAATTGCTAAAGTTTCTAAAAAAACAGTTCAGGAAGGTATTTATTAACTGAAAATAAAGGATATAGAAAAAATTATAAGCAATTAAATTTACTTTTTAGGTAATTTTTTAGAACTGTTAAGTTTAGCAAGATCGGTTGAATAGAATAAACGCTAAATAAAGTTCTAAGAAGTAAAAAGTGAATGATATCGATAACTTACTAGCTAATCAGCGATTCTAGGCCCATATAATAGCCCTTCAGCTTCTTCGTAGAACTAATTTTCTTTCATTAGCTGCTCTCTCCGTGTTTTATGAGCCTCTTTGGTCAATAAAGAGCTGCGGCGCTCCTGTCCAACATTATATTTCTTGTACTGGCTCTCAATTACTATCTCTAGAGCGACCATCGTTTATAAAATTAATGAATAGCCTCCATTGGATAGTCCAGCTGCAATATAGGATGCAATTTTGATAATTTTAAATCCAGAATGCAGGGCTTTGGAGATAAGCGTCAGACGGTGATGAAAGTTTTGTTAGGATTCTACGTAAATCTTCTTTTGAAAGATCTTTATCAATTGGAAACATATGTTTTTCGATATTTAGACTAAGTGGCAGAGGGTGCTCAAAATTATCCGAATTATCTCTAATAGTTTTACATTTTGGCACTTGCACCAGCTGTTTTCGCCCGATGGGCAGTAACGACACAAATAGCAACAAGAGGCCAATATAGCTGTCTTCTTATCTTCAACATTGTTACCATTTTTTCGAATAGCTAAACTGCAGTATAAGTTTTTTTTTTATCAAAGCATCAGTTATTTTTCCTCTTCTACGAGCCTATGCGTTTTTCCAAATTTTGTTACCGAGTCTCCATTCTTTGGGCGTAACTGATACACTCACTTTTAATCACTTGGAAATCATCACCATACGGATTTACATTTAGGATAGCCTTGGACGTTTTAAACTCACCATTTTTTTTAAATTATCGTTCTTTATACTGAATTTCTCTTTGAACCTGAAAAACATTTTTGTACTTGTGTCGACTTCCATCTTACCCGCGAAGTTTTTGTGATGTTTTGCGTAGCTTTCATTGTATTCTTTAAATTCTTGAGTACTTTTCTTCTTCTTCCAAAATATACGTACTTGGTGGCAGCTTTTTTAACTACTAAACCAATAACTTTACTTGTGAAGTAGCCTAAGAGTGTAATTACCCCGCAAAACTATTTAAATTCACGCTTTTTTTAAGAGCTATTTAGAATTTAGAATCAGCCTGTCGTATTCTTTATTCATGTTCATTTCTTCTCCTACAACTTTCCTGCGGAGAGTTCAAAAGCTAATTTTGAGGTTAAGTGAATAGTTAGGTAATATTGTTAGACGTCCTTTTGTCCAACCCTTTGCAGATATTTATAAGATAGCAGAATAAATTTGTTAAAGACGCATGATAAACCCAATCCGACGATTCACTTCATAACCAGTATTGATGGTAGGCTCTCCAACCATAGTGGCAGATCTAAATGAGTTTGAAACCGAAGTCTCGATTTTGGGCTTCTTCAAACCTCAAACTTTGGTTACACTTACAACAAATAACCAACTCTAATAAGGCATTAAAAATATAACCGTGCAAAGGGTTCCGATGGATACCTTCAGTGCTAACGCTGAAGAGTTTTCTTGCACTTCCCTTGCACTCTTTTCTCTACTTTCACCATTTTGCTTTAAGAACTGATTGTCTTGAATTTTTTTTTGCATGGTTTAGATACTCGCCTTGGTACGAATTATTTTTTTGGCCAGGATGTTATTTTCAACTTCTAAGATCGTTTTGTGCAGGTCGAATTTTGGAATTTCGACCCTCTCTAGTAAACGTAAACAATTAACGTATGATAGTCTTTTACCTAGAAGTACGACATAAATCTTTTTTCTGAAAAATCTGTTTTACCTGAAACTAACGGCGGAAACATTTGAAAAGAGGAAAAGAGCGAAGATGAGCCCCGTTCATATGCTATGTATGTTCTGAGAAGCTTTAAATATTACTTTTTAATTTTTTTAAAATTATATTTAGATTTCATTCCTTAAGAGTTGATGCATGTTTTTCAGTCCTGAAAAGTGGTCCAATAATTATGAGGAGTTATCAAAAAACTACTAAACCAATTAATTTGAATCTTTTTTATTGAAAAAAGTAAGTCTTCTAGAGAAAAACTACAGTAACCATAAAAAATACAGAAAAATATAGCGACTGCGTGCATTTGTGTAGGGAGTCTTTTTTCATGCAGCTTGGAGGATTGATATGAAACAATTATTTTTGAATTTCTATTACTTTCGTGATCTTAATTTTCACTTTACGATAAGGATTTTTCAAAAAAAACCTTTTAAAGTCATAGTTTTTCTAAAAAAGTCGAATACTATACGAAGCGATAAAGAATCTTTTTAGGAACATTTATACAAAAGATAAAGTTAATAGGACAAATGGAGAGTTAGTTACACCCACCGCTTTAAAAAGTTGTATTTCGAGAAAAACGCATTCAAAATTTTTTATGGGTTGAAGTCGGATAAAATAAGGAGTTTGTAACCTACCCTCAATGCTTGCACCATAAAGTTAACCTTTCTTTGTGATAGCAGTCAACTTTATTCATTGCGGATTCGGCACTCTCTTGTCGCTTCCTGCATCTTAAGTGCAGCCGTGCAAATTTGTGTGTCGTTGGCTTCTTGACACTTGTAGTAGGCTACATTGCCAATAAATTCGCTCAATGTTTGTAAAATTATCAACAGACTTATGTAGCCTTTATTAAATATTACTCCTGCACTGCATGCGGCTGTTTGAACAATGATAGTGACGCTATACGTCTGCTTTGGAGCAATCCTCTACATGAGAGCGTTTAGGCTCCCGTTCGAGTTTTGCGTGTAGCCGGCAGCATGCTTTAACAATAAATTGTCTTTGTTGAAGTTTATGTACATGAGTCATTTGACGCAGTCAATGTCTTTTAAGGTGTTGGTAGTATTACCAGGGGCATATGAAATCTCCTCCAGAAGGACATCTTTGATATTTTGAACATCTCTGGCTATAGGATCTGACAATTATCACAAGAGTTAGGCTAATCCGATTAAAAATAAGGTACCATTTGAATAAGACAACAAAGTCAACAGACGATGTAGAGGGGTGTTAATGTATATAGACAAGTGGTTGACAATTCTCAAGATCTTCGATTTTCTAATTGAATTGTGATAAAAGTGGATTTACGGTCTAAACATATTATCCAATGATTAATTACAAGACAAACTGTAGAACATGCTGCATAAGGTAAGAATTTTCAGGACAACTTATGTTTCGCGTCTGGTGAGCTTACCAAGATGTGATTTATTTTAACTAGTTTCTGAAGATCGAACCAATTCTCGTCTTTATTGACAGAAGGTATGCTATGTTAGAACGAGCTGGTATATCCTGATGTAATAAATTGATAGCAGGTTTTTCTGCAGATAGATAACGACAGACTACGTATGGCCCGAACTACCCGGCAAAAAGTAAGGAAATTCTATGGAATCAAACTAATAGCCTACCTCCAGCCACAATAAGCCCTTGAGGATTCATTCCAAATCAAACAAAAATGCCCTACCCCGTCTATAGTTCCGTTATTTCTTGGCCGGATGCTACTTGCCAACATGCAACAGAATGGTGTCGTCGGTTTTCTGATTTTAAACCACAAGATTGGTACCAACGAGGCGTAAAAGTTCTAAAAATTGTTCTAAAAATTTTTGATAGTTATAAAGAATTTTTTATTTGTGGGAATATGTGCTTATATGGATTTGAGTACATGCTTAGTCCGAAACTGTCGGATCTTCGATTGATAAGTCAGTTTATTTATCTTGTTTATCTCTTAATTAACTAATAAGAGTACCATGTAGTTGGCAAACGTATTTATATACGTGTCAGCCATAGTTGATATATCCACCGTATAAATCAGATATAAGTAAAGTCCTAAAACGCTTCCTTGAGAAACTCCAGATTGTATTAAGTAATAATTATTTGTATTTTTAGTCGATCTGATGTCAATATCTGTCAAGCAAATTTTAATAAAAAGCATATTTAGTTTGGCAATAATTTTTTAAATTTATATATAAGCCATAATTTGTCAAACGCCTGTTATAAGTGTAAAGAAACTCATACGTAAATTTTTTAACTTCCAGGATTTTTTTGACTAAGCTCATAATTCTGCGCCGTTGTAGGTCGTAGAGTGCTTTTCTCTGAAGCTAAATTGATATAAGATCTTTTAGTCTCTTTAGTAGAAGTCTTTCAAATATTTTCAACATAATGCAATAGATACATAATTGGTCAATATGCTGTAACTTCTGTTGGTGGCTTTCCCGGTTTTGGTAATTATAATAATTTGAGTGTACTTCTACTGATAGAATAATGGCATAAGCGTACCATGCTGTTGCAGATGGTTGTTAGCAGTACCAGGGCTTTTCTTTAGAGAAGTTTTAATTACTCAAGCAACTAATAAATCTTATTTAGGCAAATTGTGTGAAAACCAGAACTCTGTTGTTGTTTTTAAGCGATTACTGGAGGAATTGATGTAGACTTCAACTTTGACGTAGCTTCAAAAAAGAGGTAGACAACAATTGAAGTCTCTATTTTAAGAAATTACTGGTTTATAAAATTTCTTACAATTACTTTGCGACTTGTGCGACATCCTGTTAAAAATAAAGGTCATCATCAATTTTATGGTAACGTATGTTATTTACTGAAACGATGAAGTCAATAATTTTGGATCTTTTAAAACGCTTTCAGCCGCAGTAGAAAAAATTCTTAACTTAATTAAAAAACTTTTTTAATTAACGCTCTTTTATTTCACTATTTTGTATTGATTCTTCAGTTTCTCCTCAATCTGTTATTCAAACGATTAGATTAAAAGTTTCATGGATGATTTCCTGAAGTTAGTATCAATTTATTTGTTCCACATGTTACCTAAAATCGCCTTTCTTCCATAATATATCGGTGCTTAAAGTAATTCTAATGGGACTGTGCTGAGTTTAAAGCAGGATTCTATGTTGTAATAAGTACTTGGTATTCTTTTTGAAAAACTTAATAGGTTTGATATTTTTTCTGCCGGTTGGCCAATAGGTTGATTAGTCGTTTAAAAGACGGTTTAAATTTTGTCTTTAAATGACTTTGAGAAGATTTATTTTCTATATGTGTTGCCCTTATTCTGTGTATTCCGTAAGTCAGTTGGCTAGAGAGCTCCTTTGCCAAAGTTGCCTTTAGTTTTTTCACGTACTTTAAAGTCATGTTTCCGTCCACAGTTTACACAATTATATGCCTTAAGGCAATAGATCTTTGAGTGACCATAAACCTAACATTTCTTGCATTGGAGTTTTTCTAGTTCATTTTTTGAGGACTGTGCTGCAATTTTAGCATAAATTAAAAATTATAAATTACACACTTTTTTATTATTAGTTCTAGATCGATAAAGAATAAAAGTAGTCTTGATTTCCTTACAATTTGCTTGATATTTAATTAATTTCAAACTTGATGACTTTTTTATAGTTTACGTTTTATTTCTTTGGTTGGTGTTGAGAAATAGATACTTTTTGTTATAACTCGGTATACTCCTTCCTAATTTAATTAGCAGGTCTGATTAGCTTTTTATAACCACCAACTAAAACTACAAGATTAATTATATCAGTACTTCCTGATAGTGTTTTGGTATGTTTTATTTTTTGTAACCAAGGCTAAATTTTTAATATTTTCTTTGTAGTCCCTTATCACATAAAAGTGGATTAGAGATGGTTTAACTGATCTAGTCTTGCTTTTGTCATTGTTCGGCTCGATATTACTATCAGAAGTTTATTCCCTATTCATTGGTTGGAATCGATTTATTTGATTCTCGTGTCTTGGCTAGTGGACTGTATAATGCAACCTACATTAAGCTGGATGTGGTTTAGTGTCCCGATATAAAAGTATAACTTAGGCCTTACTGAGTTATCTAAAACGAAAAAACACTAATTGGGCAGAAAATTCAAAGAGATACTAAACGAGGACAACTGAAGAACAAACATACTTTACCAGATAAATGAGTAACTTTTGTAATAAATAAGACTAGTTCAAGATTTACATACAATAAATAGATAAAACATAAGAAAATATAAATAAAAAACTAGGACGCGCAAATTTTCACAATAGGCAATACATTATAGGAAAAAAGTTATAGTAACATACAGGAAAATTGCGCATGAGGAAACTGTAATAATATAAAAATTCCTCTATATCTTCAAAATATTAACACAAAGAAGGGCCGATTTTTCGAGACGTCGAACCGAGTGACAGCCCTTAACGCTATGTAAAAAGGAAGCAATATGGAGAAATTAAAAGAGATACTCCAACAAATAGAAAACAGGCTACAAGATATGGATACAAAGCTGGAAAAAATAGCTTTGAAATTAAACAAAGTAAAAAAGACGAAAATACACAATAGAAAGAACAAGAAATTAAAAGAAAAACTTATTGGTGAAGGGAGTAGTTGACAAGGAAAAAACACTAGATAAAATCTTAATTGTACTGCATAACATGGGGAGTAAAATAAAAAAAGAAAGATGTAAAAGAAGTCAAAAGTACACAAAAAAATGGAAATACTAAGGAATACTAAGAATTTAAAAGATACTGAAATATGGATTAACGAGAACTATTGCAAAGAAAACTGAAAATAATTAATCTTAAAGTTAAAATAATAAATTAATTATAAATAATAAAATATACGACGTCAAAAACAGAGAGAATAGTAATTTAACATTAAACGGAAATAGGAAGAGGAAACAAGACAAATAGTAAATACAAAAGATCAGTTAGTGATACATCGCCTAATGAAGACCTGTAGCATAATTAAGAAAGATAACAAAAATCACTAGACCCAAAATTAAGTAGGAAAGATAAGCAGAAATTTGAAGTTATAGGAAATGATCTAAAAGATAAAGAAAGTAAGAATTATGAAGAGAAAAGAGAATTAGAAAGGAAATAGTAAGGTCGAAAAACATGAAAGGTAACACAAAAGTAAAAAATTAGAAACTTAGAAAGATAAAGACATTAAACCTTACAAGTCTGAGAGGCAAAAGAATTAGAATGATCGGATCTAGAAATATTAATAGTACCAGACACAAAAAAGAGAGTAGAATCTTAGAAATTAAAAAAATTAGACAAGAAAGAAAGAGCACAAGCAAGAATTGGGTGTATAATAGATAAAAATATTAATAATACGATAAAGGAAAGGAAATATCTTATTAATTTAATTATACACCAAACGCACGATAAATTGGTAATTGTAAGTCGCCAAGCGAGATGAAAGAGTACAACACAAAGATAAATTCTGGGATCAGCTAAGTTTAACAATAAAATCAGTCAGAGGAAGAATATTTGTAGTGAGAAATATAAATGCTAGAGTAGGAAAACGAGACAACGCATACAAAGTGATTGGCAATTTTGAAGAAGAAGACTACTTTATTTTTGTACATTAGATGATTTATTTATTACAAATACCTTCTACTAATAGAAAGACATTTACAACTACACAAGAATAGAGCCCAGTAGAGGAAAGTACTCTATCATAGATTGTATAATTGTAGAAAGAGAAAACAGAACTATAACAAAAGGTGCAGTTGTTAAGAGAGGCTATGAAATAGGTAGTAATCACTATCTTTTAGTAATCAAAACAGAAATTTGGAAAAGAGAACTTACATAAAGAAGCAAAAGACCTTAAGTTAAACAAAGAAACAGTAAGATCGTTTAAATTACGGAATAGAGAAATAACTAAAAGATAAGAAATAACAAAGTCGTGGAAGAAATGTAGAATATATTTGGAAACACAGTCATAGAATCAGCAAAAAAGATATGTGCAACAAGTAAATAAACAGATATAAGAAATAAACTGCATGGAAAACAAAAAAATCAAACAGCAAGTGCCAAAAGCACCTAATTAACAAAACAAAAATGAATTACGAAGAGTAACAAAGTAACAAAGAGAAACAAAGAGTAAAGTATAAAAAACTCGTAAAAAAATCTAAACAGAAAAACATGGTGAGAGTTTGGAGACAAACTTGAAAAAGACAATAAAAAAAAACTATTATTATTAGTATCTTCAAAGTCCTAGAAACTTTTAGAAAAGCAGGTATCATAACAATTAAAAATGAAAGAGAAAAGATATAAAGAAGTAAAACAGAAGTTATAAATAACTGAAGGAAGCTGCTGGTAACAGAAACGTTGCAAAAATCAGACTGCAAAGCAACAAGTAAATCAGAAATAGAATGAATTATATGACCATAAAAGAACTAGTAGAAGCGATTAGAGAATTAGAAAATGACAAGGCATTAGCAAACATCACAACAGAAATGGTCAAATGCATGCAGTCGAGAAAAATTAGTAAAAAATCTCTGAATGTTTTCTGAGTAGACGTATCGAAACGTTACTTTTTGTTATAATGCGAAAATGCATTTGTGCATGTAAAAAATGTATTTGTTTGACGCATTTTTGGCAGACCTAAATAATATTTTATTACATGCTTAATATTTCCCAAAATAAGCTCAACCCCGTTACTTAAAGGTTTGTTGGGGTCGTTGATCACGATCATGATGCTTAAAATGCACTTGATGGGGCATAATCCTGGAGTTGGGGGCGATTTTAGAAAACCAGTACAAATTTGTTTGTTTTTTGAGTTTTAATGGTCTACAGGTGTAAGGGTTTTTGGGGTCGTTCATCACAAATATGATGCTGAAAAGTGCCCCGACGCACTTGGCAAAAAAATTTTTTTTGCTACAATTTGAGGCAACCCTAAAACCTACGATCTTGAAATTGGGTTACAAATTTTCGTTGAGGTGGCGGATAATCAAGAACCTCGAATTCAGCAGTTTCCGATTCAGCACACCGTAGTTATTTGCGATAATGTAAAAAAGAGCAATTTTTATCCAAATCTTGCAAACATAAATTTTCATGGAAAATGACAATTTTTGTGACATTTTTTACATTATGACAAATATCTACCTAGGGTTAAATCGCAAACTGACGAATTCTGGTTTCCCGATTATCCGATTTTTAACTGAAACTTACATGCGTTGACACTCGATTTTCACTTTTAGTGAAAACAAAATATTGACTTTTACTTTTTTACTAAAAGCAGAACGTTTGTAAATTTCGAAGAAAAACTTAAAACACCCTATTTACTTATTACTGCTGATAAATGGATGGGGTTGTCTGTGTGTAAGCAAAATTTTTTGCGTAATAATTTCTGAAAAAATATCTTTTTTGAAAACAATTCAAATCGAATCATATTTAAATGAAAAAATGCACGACTCATGCCCTGGTGCTTCAGGGTATTCTTTCCCCAAAATTCTCCAATGCATTTTTTCACTTTGGTGCATTGGAGCTTAATTTGAGAATCAAATTCATTATCAGTGACCCCAAAAACCATTATTCAGACAGTTTAAACCCGGAACAAACAAATTTGAGATAATTCCCCAAAATCTCCCCCTTCCTAAGCATCATATTTGTGATCAACGATCCTAAGAACCTCAGAGTAACGGGATTGGGCTGATTTTGGCCAATATTAACCATGTAATAAAATATTCTTTATGGTGCACAAATGCACTGTCGCATTATAAAAAAAAATATAATGTAACATTTTTTTCTAAGGCTTTTCTGAATCGAATGTGTCCTGGAACGTCTCTATACGTGTACCCAGAAAAAATTTAGAGATTTTAGCGTTTTTTTTTTACCAATTTACCTCGACTAAAGGGAGAAAACGGAACACAAAGTCTACTGAAGATATTTAACAGAATCTGGAACAAGTAGAAAGAATTTAAGGAATAAAAATTAGGATGAATGCTGTCGATATTTAAAAAGGGAGGCGCGATGAAATGCAATAATTATAGAGATATTACTGAGTATTTTAAGGCAGCAGTTATAAAAAATTATTAAAAAAACACTGAGGAAAGTTATGTTATCAATAGAATAGAATGGGTTTAGGAAGGAAAGAAGCCCATAGAACTACCTATTTATAAGTAAGGAAATTATCAACAGAATAGTAGCAAGGACGAAAAAACGTGTTTAGCATTTATAGATATGGAGAAATCCTTTGTTCGGGTACCAAAAACTAAAATGTGGGACTGTCTGAAAATGAAAAAAATATATATAAATAAGATGCTTAATGTTTAATGGAAGTTTATTTTTATGGAAAAAGTTAATTAGAAGTGCAAAACAAAGAACAAAACCGTTATACATTGTGTATAAAAATTTAGAAAAGGTTAATATTTCCGAATGCGCCTTCGCAGACGATATAGTTCTAATGACGGGGAGCGCGAAGGAATTAAAGGAAAACCTAGAGCAAGAAAGGAAATTAAAGTTGTGCTAGACGATAAACTGATCGAGCAAGTAAGCAGTTTTCAGTATCTAGGGGTAATCTTAGAAGGTACAGGAAAACAAGAAATAGAAGTAAACAACTGATTACAGAAAGCCCATAATGTATATTTACGTTCTAAGTAAAGGCCTTATCAACAAGAAGAAAATCACAAAAGAAATAAAGATAAAGCTCTACAAAATAATATATAGACCACTTCTCACTAATGGATGTGAAGTGTGGGTCTTAATAACGAAAAAAGTAAGATAAAGTAACCGAAGTAAACTACATAAGAAGAGTTAAAGGTGTATCAAGAAGAGGACGAGGAAATAAGGAAAGAACTAAATATTAAATCTGTAGAAGAATTTATAGAACGACGACGAACTGGCCATGGCAGCTGTGGATACAGATATGCTCGCACAAGATTGGGACGAATTTGATTACCGTATGGATATATGATGTGCATCCCAAAAGAGGGTAATTTTGAGCACCTATAATTTAATATGTAAAAAAACTTCAATATTAGCCCTGTAATATAAAATTCATTTTTATATGTTTACTATTCTTCATAATATAAACATTTTATGCGGTTCACCGATTTTTATTGAGGAAAGTAAACGCTCACTGAAACTATAGTAATGATTATATAATCAAATAGGGTATTTTACTTTAAAAATTCATACATGCCCTTAATGTATGAAAAATAATATCATTCTAATGTTCCCCACGACTAGTTTTACAATGGTCGAAATTTTCGATAACCTTTTCACGCTGCAATGCTATTTATCTCGGCGATTATGTTGTTCTTGAGGTTTTGGATGGCTGGTTTATTGACGTAGACTCTACTTTTCAGATATCTCCACAAAAAGTCTAAAGGTTTCAAACTGCACAAAGAAGCATCCAATTGACATTCCATTTCTCGAAATTAAACGTTCACCGAACTTCGACTGCAATAATTTGATATTCGCACGCATTGTGTAACAGGTTGCGCCATCTTGTTGAAAATATCATCGTTTATATCAATTTGATTTAGTTTTGGGAAGAAATAGTCATTAATTATGGCGCAGTATCGCTCAGAATTCAGAATGATCGCATTTCCAGTTTTATTTTCGAATAAAGTGGCCCAATGACATCTTTTGACTACAGACCACCAAACAGTCACTTTTTGAGGATGCATTGGTTGTTACTGATATTCTCTTGGATTCTCGTTTTCCTAAATATGACAGTTTTGCTTGTTTACTGTTTCATTCAATATAAAATCCGCCTCATCCCAGAAGATGATTTTCGATGAAAAATTCGAATCAATTGCACGATACTGGAGGAGCCAATCAGAGAACACGTGTCGGTTGAAATGGTCAATGGGCTTGAGTTTTTGAGTCAATTGGATCATGTAAGCGTGTAAATTCAAATCTTTGTGCATAATACGGCGTAAACTGATCTCTGGAATGCTCAATTCTTGCGATCGGCGAGCTATTGAGAGTGTTGAGTCCTATTTTAAGCTCTGCTTCACCGCAATGATGTTTACTGGTGTGCGAACACTTTTGGGTCGCTCATTCTTTGGCATGTTACCAACAAAATCAGTGGCCTTGAATTTTTACACTAAACGACCGATGACGGTCTCATTTGGACGGTTGTTTTAATAACTTTAATGCAGATATTCAATCGAATATGACTTCGTAGAAAAAATGTCAAACATTAAAGTAAAAAATGACGCTGAGTTGACAAAAAAAACCTTTATTAAAACAATATTTTAAAAAATACATAAAACGCCTTTCTAGTTTTGTACGTCTGCACAAGAATTTTATTTTTCACCTCTCTGTAATTACATTTTTGTATTTGTTAGCGAAGTCGAATGGCACTGAGGCGGTGAGCGTTTATGAGGTTAAAAACGGCCGTACGCGTCCAGCGAGCTTTATCGGCTACAGCGCTGCAATATTGCTTCTGCAGCTTCGAAAACAGCAGTTTGCAATAACTGACCCCAGCCACCCCGACAAACTTTGCTAGAGGCATATGGCGTCTACGGCCTGAAATTAATAAATCTGGCACGCCGAAGCGCCGGGGCCTTTATGACTTTCCATATATAAAGTTATTAGACAAACGCAACTGAAAGCCGCGTTCACTCAAACGAGCAAAAGGGGATCGGCGCTGGTATTGCAATTAATTGCGCCGGCAATTTGCAAAAATCCTGTTACGAAATGGCGTGTTTGCGTTTTGCTCGCGATGACCTAGAAAGTCCAATTTCGGATGACGTTAGATAATTCACCCTTAAAGCCATAAAATTCCAGATTTACGAAATTTGGCAGCGGGTTATTTACGACGACATGAATCAATTTTTTCGGCGCGCCTTTTGACTTTCCTTGCAATTTAATACATTGCATTAAAAGGCAAGTGAAAACTTTGTTTTTTTCCTAACAATCAATCAATTTTAAATATAATTGAAACTAATTAATTTTTAAACACCTATAGAGTCTTGTAGGTGTGGTATAATTTTATAATCTAAAATAAATTGAAAGTCTTATTTTCTAATTTTTTAAATTATACATTTATTGACAGTCAATGCTATGTCATTATGCTGACAAAAGAGCTGTAAAGCATTGAGTAGTCCTCCTGTAGTTTGGCTGGCCAGAGTTTTTTAAGTCTTCTATTGATCTGTGGTTTAAACAGTCGCAGTAGTGTGACATTTAGGTGATATTCTAACTGGTCGTAGATGTTGGAGACTTTTTCTTTATGTCGTATTTACCATAATAGTATTTTTAGGTCTGTATGAAGCGTTGGATTGCTTATATACCAAGGTGCATTCGTTACTCAGAGTAGTTTTGATTGAGATCACTGGATTATGAGATGTTTGATTACTTGCACATCTCCAAAGCTCTATTCCATAGACCCATATCGGCTTGATTATTGTCTTCTCGAGAAGAATTTTGTTTTTCAACCGTAGGCTGAATCTTTTTCCAATTAGCCAGTATAGATATTTTGCAATTAGATCTATTTTGTCTTTTTTGACTATGTGATCTTTCGGTGCATTTATTATACCAAGTTATTTGGTTACTGAGACTGAAGTATATTTACATTATTTAAGTGCACTTGTGGACATCGTTTTCTTCTGAGCGTGAAGGTAACTTGGACTGCTTTAGTCTCGTTAATCTTGATTCGCCATTTATTGAGCCATATTTGTATTACATATAGGTGGTTTTATAATGTTCTTGTGGACGTTGCTGGATCTTGATGCGTTGCAAGGATGACAGTATTATCAGCGGACGTTCCAGCGGTGCTATTCATGTCAAGTGGTAAATCTGCCGTGTCGAATAAATATAATAGGGGTCCAATCACACTGGTTTGAGGAAACCCAGATTTTATTGAAATGTTATTGTATGCAGCCTCTTGACCCTAAATTCTCGGTCACTTATGTGGTATTTCAACAATTTGAAATAGGTGATGGGAAGAAACTATTTAATTTTGCATAATAATCCTCTACGCCAAACCTTGTCGAAGGCTTGGCTAACATCCAGAAATACCGATGTACAGTAATCTCTATTTTCAAGTGCCTCGTTTATAATGTCACACACTCTATGGATTTGCTGAACGCTTGAGTGATGTTCATGGAGTCCGAATTGGTCGTGTGGTATCCATTTTTCAGTGTTGGGGTCGGCTTTTATTCTTTGAACCAAGAGTCGTTTCTCTGCTTGGATCGTTACTTAATTTGGATATTAATATGATATCTGCCATTTTTAGTTGTTTTGGCCGATGATTTTCTCTAAAAATTGAGTTAAATATATAGGTAATTATTATTATCTTTTTGTGGTAACTCCATCATTTTGTGTAATTCTGTCTACGCCTGGAACTTTTTTAAGGTTCAGATGATTAATTTTTATTTGTACTTGCTTTAGGGTGAGTGCTTTGATTTTTAGGTGTGATTAGATGAGTACTTGAAATCTTTTCTATTTTATCATCAGTTTTTTCTTTGGTAGGAGTAAATACTTTGGTGAGAACACCACTGTCTTCACTTTTAGCCCAATGTGGAATGAGTGTATAGGAGATACTTGTTGGTTGGGTTTTTTCAGGTGTTTGAGTGGCTTCCAAATTGAATTACCAAACCTGTTTAGACTTTTAGGTAATGTAGTCATGGAATTTTCTGTCATATTCTTCTTTAATTTTTGCTTTTAACAGGTTTCTTGCTCTATTTAAAGCTCTTTTCCTTGTGGAGCATGTGTTTTTGCCTTTCTTTTGATTGCTATTAGTTTTTTAATTTCAATTAAAATATTAAAATTTTGATATTGTGGTTGCGAGAGAGGCGTGGCATGTTGAGCTGCTTATGTGATTTGATTAGGCTTGTTAATGCTTTGACCACTTAAATTGAGTTTTAGAGTCTTATATTTAAGTTTATATTTTCTTGTAATTCAGTTCGGTATTCTTTCCAGTTAGTTTTCTTGTTGTATAAATGAAGCGGTAGTTTTTTTGCGTATGATAAGTCTATTGATCAGTGCTATAATTGGGAAACGATCAAAAGATAAGTCATAACAGTACTACTGTCATGTATGGTGAGCAGATGTCATTAGAAAATTCTTTTGGTCGGAAGGCCAGTATATTGGGGTACCAGTTGATAGGAAGGAATAATTGTTTGCTTGTGTTACGTTTTTCAGCTCTCGGCTTTTGTTGTGGTAAGACGTGAACTCTAGATGATATGCTTACTGTTGTGGTTACCCTCTGCCATAAATTTTGGACCATGTTTCTGAAAGAAGTCTTTGAAGTGATGTTTCTTTATATTGTGCGTAGAGGGCAGAATACTGATGCAATTGTTATGTGATATAGCAACTCTGGATTGCAAGTAATCTTCTTCATACTTATGTAGTTCTATATGGCAAATCGTATTTTTTATTGTTATAGACGCACCAGCGAGGGGGTTTTATCTGTATGGTTTGTATAATATCTAGTGTACTGAGGTATATTGATGTACGATCTGTCTGTAAAGTGTATCTATTAAATTACCTCTACTTCGTTTCTGTGTTGTAAAAAGCCATTGGAATTTCACTCGACTATCTTAATAAATTTGGTGCTAATTAGGTTTAAGAGCAAGTTTAACACCATGCTGTTTCGTTGTATTTATTGATTAAATATTAATTTTAAATCTCCGAGAAATTTGCTTAATATATTGTTATCTTTACTTGTTTTAGTTTATTTTTGCTGCTTTTGGGTAACCGATATTTGGCTGGTAACGTTGATGGTGTGGATGTACAGGTTTTATCACATATCTAGTGGAAGCATCTGTGTTGTTTGGTTGTGGTTGAAGATTTAGCCTGTTATTTGCGTTGTGCGGTTTAATGAGATGGTGGTACAATTTGCAGCTCGTGGCTAGGTGTGCACTATCAATAGAGCGCATCTGGCGTGTTTTTAGATTGACTTCCGTACGCTTCGAAACTCAAATAGGAACTGTGATTTTCCAAATAAAAATTTATAGTAACTGTAACCATAAAAAATATAATAATATATAATAATAATGGCATTATCAATACATTTTTCTAAACAACCGATAAAGTTTGATATTACTCTAATAAGTATTCAATGAAAATTATCTTAAATCTTTATTTCTACAGTCTTTAAAGGCTTTGAATTTTATATTGAAATATCCAGTGGTATTTTATTACCTCATTGGTTAATTTTTTTATTTATTATATTGTTGCATGCAGTATGAGCTTGGAGGAAATCCATCCAGCGATGTTATTCCCAACAGATGCAAAATTAGTCCTGGTTGGCTTGGCGTATCAAGGCTTTTGGTCATGCTTAGTTTAGTTTTCTAGGAATAGTGGGATCGGCGTATAAGTCTTCTATTAAGGAGTTGTTGTGTCATACAAGAGTAAAGTGAGGTAGTTCTTAAAGGTTTTATTTCTTGCGTCACATAAGGCCACGCGTAATTGATGAAAGTCTTTTCTGGCACATTTTGTACTGTCTGTAATGAGTTCTCTACCATATTTTACGAGCTCGTTTCTTTTCTTGCATGAGGTCTTGGCTGTGATGTGCAATATTTAGGTTTGTAGTGTCAGTGGATGAATTAGAAAGTATGTTTTTAAATTACATTCTGGTAGAAGTTGAGTTACTCCATCAGGCTCCTGGGGTTTCTTGATTTGGATTCTTAGATTGGTACTCTGATTTAGCAGTTGGCTAAATAGTTCTCAATTTCTGTGTTGGCAGCAGGAATTTGGTGGGTTTTCTTTGGTTATTACTGTAGAGTTTAGTGTTAAGATAAACTATAAATGGTTAGATGTTAGTTCTTCGTTTAATTCAATGCTGAAGTAGGTATTAAATATTTTTTATAGTTTTAGGGCTATAGTTTTGAAACTGTACATTATATGTGAATGGTTCACATAATATTTCAAAGAGGATAAAAACGTTTCGAACGCTACCACTACAGTGCTTGGGCCTTTAATGAGGAAGAACATTTGTCGTTTTAATCATGATCAGTCTGATCAAAATGGCTGCTTGAGTAATGACAAAGGCATTTGTCGGAAAAGGGACGAATTCGAAAAAGTTAGAGCGTAGCCCGATGAAGTGAACCCGTAGAGTGAGCAGTGGGAACGTATACTGACACAACGTTTAGATATAGAACATAAAAAGAACTCGAAAGTTTGTGTGTTCTGCGCCTTACCGAGAACAAGGGGTTAGGAATTTTTTATATTAGTATGGTCACTGGGATGACGTATCTTGCGATGGTGTAAAACCGGCTTCTTTGTCGAGTGAATAAAGATCGAGAAAACTTTATGTTCCAATAGAACCGAACTCCACGCTGGACTGTTTTTAGTTTTCCGAGTCAGTTTCTACCTCAATAACAGATACGTCGCAAAGCGAATGAAGACTTGACACTTATGCTCTAGCCCCCGAAATTTTCTTGTGGGGGGGTTGTAAAATAATCAGTTTATGTACCACCTCTTCTAACAGCTTTGGATGACTTGAGGAAACTGTATCACAAGTGTGATGAATTCAGTGACGCAAGACATTCTTTATCATGTGAAGGATGAATTCTGTTCCCTCTTAGATGTTATCCATGCAGTCAGAGGAAGGCTCATTCAACATTTATAAACTTGAATGAGATTTACAAGTAGTTTACATCGTATTTGTTACTAGTCCTAATTTTGAATTGCAGACTTAAAATTAAATTAATTTTTCGTATCACCCTGTATGCAGAATATAGCTTTATCTACAGAATGCGTTTTCGAAATAATATTTTCAACGAACTTAAAAAGTTCGTTACTGAATTCTATATGTCTGTCGGTCTGTCGGTCTGTCTGTCGCTGTCACAAAATTATGGATTTTTTAAAATTTTAAAATGGATTCTTATAGGAAATTTTACGCTGATTTGAAAATCGAAATCAAAAAGTTTCTATCTCGAATAGTTTTCGAGATATTCGACTTCGAATTTCGGGAAATTTTTCGACATTACGATTTTAAATGTGATTCTTATAGGAAATTTTACGCTGAATTCGAAAATGAAGAAAAAATTCTATGTCGAATAATTTTCCAGATATTCGATTTCGAATTTTCCCGAAATTCGAAATCGAAAGGTTTTTTTAAGTTCGTTCTGGGATTGCTTACAGAGCAATCTCTTCGGCGGCCCCATGTTTTGTTTTAAAGTTTAGTTAATAAAACCGTCTGCATTCTAAATTGCAATTATTGGTTCTATAGCCATTTAATGCTAAAGATGCATCTTGTTAGTAGATTTAAAATTGTTGCTTCCTCTGAATAAATAGTTTTAAATTCTATTAAAAAGTTGGTGATATCGAAAATTAATATTCGTTTATTGCCGCTTTATTATGCTATATTGGAGTTTGGTTTCTTATTTTAGCCTCTTGTTGGTGTAATTTCATTACCGCAACTATTGAAGTTCTTGTTAATCAGACATTTTTTCTTTTTTAACTATTTTTTATTTATCGGCGGTTATCTGTGACTTTTATAGTTATTACTACTTAACTGAAATTTTTGCGACTGGCTTAAGTAGTACGATGCCATAGGTTCGATGTTTTAGTTTTAGTAGGATACAGGGTTTGTTGAGATTTAAAAGTAGACGAAAGCTATCACTATTTGTTAGGGCATTTGCAGAGTAACCGACTGCTACATTCGTTACTAACTGCCCGTAATTTATCCTGCGTTGCTGCTGATTCACTGCTTAAACTCCCGCCCGCACAGCGTTCCATTTTTAGATTTTAAATAGTCAAAGCTTGCAATTAAATTTTATTAAGAGGACGTGGCCGACAATTTGTTAGTGATTTAGAAAATAAGTAATATTTGAAAGCAGCGCCCACTAGCAGAAGCGTATATAAGATGGTTATTATAAAAAAATTGTGTTCTGAAATGCCAATTGCTGAATATCTGTAGCTAAAAAATATGTTCCAAACGTTTCCAGCACATTTTTACTTTCTTTGTTAAAAGGTCTCAATTTTTTATGTTAATTAAAAAGGTAGTGATAATTATCTAGAGATTGGTTGCTGCTTTTGGTTATTTTGTTATATTTTAAAATTTGATGCGTCAGTGAATAGCATTTTCTATCACTGCTTTGTTGTTCAGATATGTTCTTTGGCGCACTGTAAATAAAAATGCCTGTCTTTCTCAGAAGTAAGTGATCTACGTCTTTTCAAACCACAGCCAAGGAGTCTTTGTCTTACAGTGAAAAATATATACATAAACTAACAATGCCAATTTTGCACCATAGCTTAGTATGTATTCTTCTTATTAAGGTGCCATATCCGTTAACGAATGTTGGCTATGATCACTTTGTCGACTGCTGCTCTGAAAAGTCCAAGATTCTACTCCGCAAAGAAGAACTGTAATAACAACGTACTAAACGAATTTTCAATTGTAAATTGAGGTCGTGACTACACAACATTTGCTTTAGTCGTGTGAATGCTGCTCTGGCACGTTTTATGTGGTATTTGATTTCAACTGAATGATCTCAATGACTGTTGATTGATGAACACTTCTAAGACACGTACTTTCGTCAGTTTTTATATTAGTGTTCCGTTAATACTAATTTTTTTGCTAATAATCATGAACTTTGTCTACTTGGTGTTGAGTTGGAAAGCATATCGTTCAGAAGTTTTAGTAATTCTGTCGAAAAGTATTTGTAATCCTTCCAAAGTATTTGCCATAAATGCACTGTCGTCTGTATAACTTAGAAAGTTAAATGGAACTTCATTTATTTTTACTTCTTCTTAAATTTGATCTAGTGCTTCTTTAATTATTTCCTTAGAATAGATGTTAAAAATTAACAGCGACAGAATACACCTCTGTCTGATTACTCTTTATATAGCAATGTCATCTGTTGTTCTGTTCTCCATTCTAGTAGACGATTTTTAATGCCAATGTAAGTTAGCTATGATTATAGCGTCCTTGTCATCAATTCCTGTGTTTTTTAGGATGTCTATCATTTTTTTGTGTCGAACCTTATCTAAAGCTTTTTTGCAGTCAATAAATCCCACAAATACATCGCTATTTACATTTTTACATCTTTTCACTACAATTTGGCTAGCAAACAAAGCCTCTCGTGTTTCCAGACTCTTCCAAAATTTAAATTGTGTATTTCCAATATTTGCTCCTATTGTTCTATACATTGTTTCATGTATCACCCATAGAAATATTTTTAGTACATGATTAATTAGGCTAATTGTGCGGTGGTGTCTGCATTCCTTCGTCTTATGTTTTTTTGGTATGGTAATAAATGCTGATCTCAACCAGTTTGATGAAATTATTCCTGTTTTGTATATTAAATTAAATAGTTTTAGAAGTGTGCTTATTCCATAGTCTTGTAATAGTTTTAATAATTCTCTTAGTATTTCGTCTGAACTGACGGATTTTTTATTATTTGGCTTTCAGTGGCTTTTCAAACTTCTTATTTGGTTACAGGTGGGCCTGTTAGAACACTTTTTACTTCATACTACGAAGATCTCTTTTCATCTAATTACTTTTTCTTCAATATCTAACATTAGGTTTTCATTTCGATTTGTAAGTTTGCTCGTAGTGTTGTATTTTCGAAATTTGCTTTCCTCTTTGACTTTTTGTGTAAATGGAATATGTCATCTTCTTTCATATTCTTCAATCTCGATGCTTTAGTCAGTTTACCAATTCATCTTTGCTTTTCTTATCTGTTTTCTTATTTCCTTATGGAGTCCGTTGTATTTCTGTGTATTTTGGATTCTATATTGTCTTATTTCTTCCATGAGGTCTAAAATTTAATCTGACATTCACCTTTTCTTCTTTTGATATCTACCCCTTTTTGGATTCAAATGCCCTAATTCATTGATGATCGTTTGTCCTTCAGATTCACATGTTTCTTCATTTGCAAACTTTTATGGCATTTTTGTATTCTCGGTTAATTGTGGTATAGTCTATTTGGTTGCAAACCACATGATGTTGTAAATCTACAGGAGATTTCCAAGTATAGAGGCGTCTTTTTGGGAGCTTAAAGAACTTGTACATTATAGTTAATTGGTTTTCTGTACAGAATTGTATAAATCTATTTCCTCTGCTATTTTGTACCCCCAGTCCATGTTCTCCTGCTACTTCTTCGTCTTTGTCGCTTCTGACTTTCGCATTCAAATCACCATTAATACTATAATGGCATTACATTTGGTTTGTGTATATCGGTATAGAATTTTTCGACTTCATTATCACAGTTTGTTGTTGGGACGTACACCTGTATAAAATTAATGTTAATGGGAGTATCCTGTATTTGTAGCATCAGAATTCTATCAGAGTATGGTATAAAGCTTGGTAATAATGATCACTACTCCATTTCTATGATGTGCACTATATTCTCCTGCGTAACATGCTATTCTTCTATTACACATTTTTCAGGTTATGACCATCTAATTTCACTTATACAGAGTACTGAGATGTTTATTCCCTTTATTTTTTTGGTGGTGTTAAAATTTTTTTCTTGTTCGTACGTACTTCGGACATTCCATGTCCCTATTTTTACATTAAATATTGTGATACTGGGTGGCTAGGAGATTCTTTGCACCCCTGCCTCATTCAAGAGGCACCTGTACTCAGGCCATTGTTTAAATTTCCAACCATTATCATGATTGTCTTGGGGAAACATAGTGTAGTGGTTTTCTATTTCTTTCTACGCCGGTGTGCAAACGCCTTTTCTATGGATTTCACTGCGCTATTTGGTTTCCAACATACAGCCAGTATGCGGTATTGTAAAGCCAGGTGCCACTTTCAAACCTTTGTAATTGGGGAGGGAGGTCGTCTAGATAAGTTGCTTTCACTAAAACTTGGAAAATATAAGAGCCAGTAATTCAATTATTTAGAAGTTGCCCTTAAGCTTAATTTTGGTCCGCCTGGTATTTTATTTCCCTACTACCCACTATATATAACGGGAGTTCCGCCACCTAGGGAAACGCCCAGTTGGAAATTTAGCAACCCCGCTGGGTGTATATTCTGTAGAATTAAGATTTCTATTAGGTAAGATTACTCTTTTTGAGAGAGTATCTTCTCAAATTAAAAGTTTTACTTAGTCGCCCACTACACGCCTTATCTGTGATTTTTTTTTAGTATATTTTTTGATAATTCGAATAAGTGAAAACTAATTGATATTTTTATGACAAAACGTTATTTTACATCGCTTTTGATGGATAATTCAATTTGTCTCTTTCAGGACTCCAATTTGCAACGTATGACACTATTAATTTAACGTTATTTAGTCGATAGATAACCTGATATTGCTAATTTAATAAGAAATCTAGACTAATTAAGAATAATTAAAAAATCTGTTCTAAAAGTTAGTATTGAATTTTGCGCGACGTTATATATGTTTCAACAAACATTAAAGACAGTACTTCTAAATTATGACTTTTAAATTATGGTGAATATAGAACAAGATTAAAAATTATTGTAAAGTAAGCTTATTCTATTATACACAGTTCCGTAGACTTGCAGGATGAAATATTGAAAACACAAACAAGAACTGCTCTGGAAAGCGCAAGTGCTTGCCCGACCTTTAATTACAGTATTTCGAGCGGAGGCCTTATTTCAGAAATCCCAGCTGGCGAAGCCAGAAGCCACAATTTATAAATTAATTTGTAGGTTTGCTCAACTAACTGTGTCCTATTTAGATTGCCATTACAATTATGTAAGGGATTAGCACTTAACGCCATTACCGGCTAATATGCATATCACACGGAAAGTGGCGATTCATTATAAATTCAGATACGTAAGCACTTAGCCAGAAATTTACACCCTTAATTAGCTGGCCACGAAGTTCGTAACTAGACGTCGCTCCAGCTACCATCATTAAGTTTACTAAAATTGCCGATTATTTTAATATTCAATGCGTATTTTAAGGCATGGCAATAAAAAACGAATTGCTACATTGTGTAAAATAATGCAGGGTAGCGTAAAATTAACGAACGGCTTTCAATCCCTAATATATTTTTTGCTCAAAAGATTTTTTAATTTTTTTTTCATAAAAAATTTAGATTCAACTGCATACAAAAATTTGTGTTATTATTCTAGTCAACTAGAAACAGGCCTTTAAGAGTCAATAATTAAATGTTTGATTGCACATCCTCGACAAAGGTGAAGTAAGTGATCATCCAGAATTTGAAATAATTCTTCCTGCTGTCGCTGACGAAAATAAACAGTGAGTATTATAAAGTCCTGCGATGCCAACAAGAAGACGCCCAATTTAATTTGCAATATCTTAATAATCTTTGCAAAAGAACTGATCATATTAATTAATGTTTCCAGACTTGGCTAACATTGCCTCACTAATGCAATATTTCAATATTTCTTTGGCATTTTACAAAAGAAGGTTAAATATTAAAAATTGAAGCATATGTTATAATGTTATACAGCATACATTTATCTACAAAATAAATTTGAAGCCTTGTTGGTAGCACTCTTGTGATTTGGATTCAAAGATCTGATGACACCCTTCTACTTTACGAAAGTATGCAAATTGGCGTCCGGCCAAGAAATAAGCTATTGATTGATTGAAGCAGATAGTAATCCTATACTACCAAATCAGGACTATAGTCGAAGTGGACTATATCAAGGTATAGTTTTTTTCAGGTAGCATACCTTTTTTTGGCGCCTTATCCGTTCCTGACATTAGCTATAACCATGGCAAATTTTAATTTTATTAACTGCTAGACTAAACAGTTCTGCTGATGTTAATCTAAACCAATCTCTGTAGCTCTCCAGCTAGGAATTGAGTTTTCTTTCAGGGCTTCTTTTTACCTCGAGTTTTTTTGTAGAATTAGTTGCAATAGACGGCAATTGCCTTCTTTTACAACGTACTCAAGGTATTCAAGCTTACGTGTTTTGATGCTAAACATAATTTACTTTTGTTTTTGTAGTCGCTTCAGCATTTCCTTGTTTGTTATGCATATGTATGAAATCCTGAGTGTTTGTCTGTACATCTACATCTCGAAGGCGTTTCTTCTGTTGATTATTTCTTTGTTTATCTTCTAAGTTTTCGCAAAATGAAGGAACACAGAAAATACATAACATTTCAAAATCTTTATTTTAAGAGTTAGGTTTAGATCTCTGGATATAAATAATTTTGTTATATTTATAAAGGCTATTCTTGTCTTCTCTATCCGGCATTGTACTTTTTTTATAGTAATTTTACTCGTTTAGTCAATTGTCTGTCAACGCTTAGAACTTCCGGGTTATGTTATGAATTCGATATAACCATATATATTACCTTTGAAATATTCAAGTTTAGTCCTCAAAAAGTTTATTTATGTATTTGCTCCGTTCTTTTATCTTCTTGTCGGATTCGGTGGTTATGTTTCCATCAGGGTCAATCATTCTATTTATTTTGTATTTCCTTGCGATTTTAAATTTTTATTCTTTTATGCATGTTCATATTTTTCATTTCTGTAATTTATTACCAACCCAATCTTCTTTTGCTTTCCTTATTTCCTCTTTGCGTTATATTTTCGCATGTCTCAGTTTTTACCTAGCCGTCTTCCATTCATCAACTGAAAAATTTATTTTGTCATCCAGTCTTTATGCTTTATGTGTTACTTGTGTAAATGTTTCTTGCATGTTGTTTGAATAACGAGTGAAGTTTACTCCATTTTACCTCCGGGGAGCGTTGTCTTTAGTTATGGATGTTCTATTATGAATCTGTTTATTGTTTTCTCTATTTGGCCATCTTTAAGTTACTCTATGCCTTTACTTTGTTGTTTTAGTATTACTTTTATTTTAATAATGACTGGTACGCGATCTGATGAAATATTTACACTGGGGTAAGTTTAGGTTGATGTAATTGCATTGCAATTAGTTGTTTTCTTTCTAGTTATAAAATCTGTTGCATTTCTTACTAATTTATCTACTGAATCCATGTGTACAGTTTTTTAAGGAGGGATAATTAAAACATCATATTTATTATTAAAAAAAATTTCTCTTTACAGAACTAAACAAAATGTTCTCCCCTTTCGTTCCTTTCCCCAAATTTAATTTCACCGACTGTAACTGAGTCTCTACCTCTTCCAACTTTGGCATCGAGTTCCCTCATGATGAGATTTACGTCTCTTTTCTTAAATTTTCTTATCATTGTATTTAGTTGGGTAAAAAGTCTTCTGCCATTTCTTGGCATATACTTCGACGATGTTTATGCTACAAGTTGTCGCACTTTTTTACAACAGATTTTATATGTTTTGTTATAATTAACACAATACCATTTTAGTAATTAGGTTTAATATTGCCTGAATAGCATACAATGTATTCTTGTATATGTATATAAGTATCTGCATTTGGCAATTGTGTTTTAGTATTATACAAGCATTCAGTCGGTTTCTTTTTTTCGATTACATTCTATACTTGGCTACTACTGAACATACCCTGAACATTCTATGTACTTTCAGGTAGGTGTTTTAATTCTTTGCTGGTATTATTAACATTCCTTGACTATTTAAAGTCTGCCGCGGACTAGCGGCCCTTGATTTTTGTTGTTGTGTCATGATTGTTTTCTTGGGATATCCTTGAGGATTTTAAAGTGGTAGTTTCTCGTGGCTTGCCTTATCAGTTCCTCCTCCTTCTAGGCCTTGGTCCGACCCGAGTATTTTATTTTCCGGGTACACATTATATCTGGAGAGCGCTTTGCTATTCCCCACCTAGGGGAGGCGCCCAGTTAGGGACTAGCAACCCTACTAGGATGGCAGCATGCATTTTTTGTTAAAATAAATGACGCTAATGGTTTAATCCTTAGTAACCAGTTCACACCTTTGTGATTCCATTAGATGCAAATCGCAACTTTGGTCTCAAAACATTTACTTTTTATTAGCTTGGTCTGTTTGGACTATAAAAATAGATTCAATGTTTATCATTCGAAAGTGGAAAGGAATCCTAATTGTTTTTACTTAGTAACCTTGTCTAACCAGTACGATGTTTTTGACGTTATAATTGCCACACGCTATGATGCGATGTATTAGAGAGTCAAGGAACTCCATAAAATCTTCGCATTTGCTCTACAGTTGGATGAGCAATAAACCGTTGAGTTAGTAAGCGGTTGCAGCCAATTAGTGGTTGTTATGCTCGTTGCTTGAACATAATTTTAACAATAGTTGGAAGATTTACAGTATTTTATACATTTAGATTTCCCCTTAAGCATGTTTCTTCGATTTCAGTTTGGTGTAAAGTATAAACTCATGAATTGAGGAATGCGATTGTTGTATAAAATAAGTTTTGTTAATTAAAAGAATATTTATTTCATTATGTTGAATAAATGTATTTAGTTCATCTTTGCGATTTGCAAAACCGTTTACATTCCAAAATAATATTTTGTATAACAAAACCGTTATTTGGTAAATGCTTCATCAAGTTGATTCATTTTTGTTGTTAGATTATTAATTGTTGTTTGTTGAGCACTTACGGTGTTATACTGTCATGGTTATAAAATTTGCATTAGTTAAATAGACCAAAATTTAATTTAATGATTGATTTGTAGGACTTTCTATGTCAATTTTTATTAGAACGTTTAGTATTGGCATTGTTTACAATTTTATTTACTTTTTGAAGTTGCTGCCGCAATGAATGTTTTTATATTTAGAAATATTCTATTTTAATTTGGGAACACAGTGTTTATCATTTTTAGGTAAGCTTTGCAAACATTATAGTTAAATTAACGTTGATAGTGGTTGTAGATATTCAACGTAGTAAAGAATAAAAGGCGATACAGGTTAGTAATTTACATATCAATATTTTATCTAAGCAACTGCTTATCATCCTCTTTAGTACATAATATTATTTTTTTATTTAATTTAAAATCAAATATTACATCCAAAATGTATAGATAGGGTGACTAACGCACAAGAAATATGTATTAGGGGCTCTTGAGTAATTACCGACAAAGTATACAATTAACAATACTACATATGCCCATAGGTAATCCTCCTGAGTGGTCTATTAATTTTGGGAAGATTTAAGATCTGTTGAATTATTTCATAATTCTTGAAAACTGGAATGAAAAACTATGGAAAAATACAATCTATTATTAAATTATATTATTAGTATTCGTACAAAGTAGGATACAAACTATCATATTCTGCTTTTATTACTAAAACAATCAAATGGCAAAATTGTTATGATTATTTGCATGATTTACAATTTTACGTAAAAGAACCTAAACTTGCTAATAAATGACGTAAAATTAAATTGTATTTTAAAATTACAGTATTAGTAGCAAAATAGTGTACTACTAAATGTTTACATAGATCCAACTAATTAAAACGTCAGATCAGATAACGAAAGTCAACCCATTTGACGAACATTTTGCAAATGTTTTCATAACACTACCACCCCGGTGCGACGGCGTAAACGAAATAGAAGGTTTCCTTGATCTACCTTCTGAAATGACACTTTCCCTAAAAGCATTCTCATCCGCTGAAGTTTGACAACTAATTTGGTGCACCAACACCCACAAAGTCTTCGAGCACGACTTAATAGCGAGAGAAATACGACGACATCTATCAAAGAAAGCTTTAGTTTTGCTTACCACAATTTACAATAGTGTCTTGAGATTGGGGAGGGGGGGGGGGTATAATCAAGTGATTCTGATTGCCAACCCTGAAAAGATTTTCAATATTCTACAGACCCATAATTCTCCTGCCCCTTGTGTTAAAAATTTGTGAAAAACTTCTCTTCAAAAGAATCCCACAAAACAACAAACTTTGCTCTCGTAATTCCATGTTATGAATTTGGATTTAAACAAATTCATTCGATAGTGCAGGAAGGATATTGTATTACTACAAAGGTAACGGTGGAATTTAAAACAATCAAAGCATGTGCCGATGTACCTTTTGGCAAGAGTTTGATAAATAACGGTGCAAAGACTTGCTTTACACTTTCCGAGACAGCTATACCTTGTGCTAAGTCTTATCTGAGCGAATGCACACTTCAAATACATCAATACAAATGGCTTAATCTCAAGCTATCAACAAAAATATCATTATCGTCATATTAAATACGGTAAATTAAAATTTGCCGCAGCATACAAAACTATCTTGGCTTACTGGGAGACTGATTTTGTTGAACAGTTGTACAGCAACAGTTAATAACGGCAAGTCAGCACAGATACCTTTCACTACCAAACGTAATTTATAATGCCCTGTTACATCTGAAGTTAAATGTTTCTGATTTTACCTTGACTATAAAGTAAACTGGAGAATACGTATTCAAGTCATGAAAAGTTAAATAATATTTTAGTTAAACAAGTAGATTGTCTAATTGGGAAGGGTTTACAGCTCTCATTATCGAATGAAGTACTCCTGTACAAAGTATGGTCTTGCAGAATCCAAATTTAGGAATGCGCAAAAGCATCACATACAAAGATTCTAATTGAAAACCTTAGGCAACATTACAAACTCCCCTTGGTATGTCCAAGATCACTAACTGTAATGATTTGTATATACACTACTGTATGGTCACTTTATTAAAATTTAGTTGTATTTTTTGTAATAAATGTTGTATTGTTTAACCTTTTACCATCTCTTTAGACAATATTGTTAAAAAAATATAATCAGTGACTTTGTTGCGTCGAAAACTAGAGTAAACAAAATCATAATCCTTTTACATCCTTGAACTGTCGCTCAATAATTTTAATCTTTCTCTCTGTTAATATTTCTTGTTTTATACGTTTGTTTACATTAAAAAAACTATGGGTCTTCCGTAGATCCGACTTCCAAGCTCACGGGTTTTGCATCAGAACTTGTGCCGTTTACTTGTTTTTTTGCCACGTCTCTTTTTGAATTTTTGCATTGCATGTCCCCATGGTAAGTCTTTCTTACTTTACATCAAGAAATGCGATCAGTGCGTAACATCGCAATAACCTTAAGGGTTTGTGTTCCGACGGCGAAAAAAAATTTTAGGGATCAGTTCATCAGATTGATGAATAAGCGAAATAGAAGATTAACTGCTCCAGATATTGCTTCAGAGTGTAACCGGGGACATGATAATACAATATCAGTCAGCACAATAAAGCGGCGCCTCCGGGTAATCCTCATTGCGACCAAAATGCCATTGTTACAACGTGATAAAAAGGCTAAACGGCTTCACTGGACGTAAAATCATCGTTCCGGGACAAATAAGCATTATTATGGTCCGGCGAATCCAAATCTGAAATTTTAAGTCAGTAACGGACAATTTTCGTGCCGCGGTCTAAGACTGAAAAGATGATTCAGGACTGTATTGTTCCGACTGTCAAGCACGGAGGTGGGTCTGTTTTATTGTGGAGCTGGTTCTTTTTAGTTGGCCTGGAGAACTTAGTCGATGGCTTTATGAGCAAGAACATTATAAAAACATTTAACGGAAAACGCCATACCATCTGGTTTGCGACTAATCGGGAAGAGATTTATGATGATACAAGACAGCGATCCTAAACAAGCTTTGTAAGGACGATCTAGGAAAACAAGAAGAACAAAGAAATGTTCAAAATGACGACATAGTCACCACAGTGCCTAGAGCTCAACCCCATAGAGTTGCTATGGGATGCGCTGGACAGAACAGTGCGAAAGGAGCATTCCACGTCCAAAAAGTGGTTAACACAAAAGTTTGGAAGGGCATCAAAACCTGCTAGTGGACCAATTTATCATTCAACCAATACTCTAAACCTTAAATCCACATGACTTAATCCAAGTCTAATAAATGCAATGGCTGAACCTCTTTCGAGATTTTTTATAATTATATTTACTTATTTTTTAATGCAAATTATATTGTTATCAAAAAATTTAGATTGATCAATGTTATGTATCCTTATTTCTGTCATGTCAACTAAATATTAGCAATATCACTCTGGTCCAAGGTGTTTTAAATAATGCAATAACTTGTTTTTAGGGAGAGGGGTAGGTCAGCTGGAGTCTTTACTAGTCATAGGCCAATTTAAAAATGTGGTTTAATATTAACATTAAACTGCTTAGCTTATTTATTGTTGGCAACAAAACTATCACCTAAGATATGATACCAGTTTACTAAAAGCGGTTTGCAAAGAAGAATTAAATAAAAAATTGGTAGACAACTAATTGTAGTTAATGTTAATTATAACATTGTATTTTATAAACAACAAAATATACAACACATATTTTAGTTTAAACACAATTTGAAAAATACCTTCAGCATCATGTTGGTCAGAGCTAACTTATAATTTATTATTTATTTTTCTCCGAAGCACGCGCTAAGAGTAATTGTTTACTTTTTGCTATAAATTTATCTAATTTTTATAACGAATACATTTAAACTAAAACTACTGCCAATTATACACCGCATGGAGCTTTCATTGCTAACTGTGTATTTACAATAAAATATTCAGAACTTTACTGTTAATCCAGTTTCCGAGTTACGAGGCAGAATTTCCTTATTAAACGTTAAAACTGCTAATGCACTTTGCTGATGGAAAACTCTAACTTTTATAGAATGAATTCCGGCAGCTCTCGTTATAACTAGAAGTAGCGCTAGTGCATTTAAAAGTAGTCGCCCAACCATGATACTAATTTGGTAAAGGGATAACTTTACAACTAATGATAATAATATTTTTATGTTCGATTCATTTTTCACACTATCATTAGTTATTACCCTAAAAAAATATTGTAATGAACTCGGTTTTGTGGGTTAGATTTATTTACAATGTACAGACGCTAGACGCTAATTATATAAGCATTAATACTAATTATTTATTTCTATTGGCCGATTTGTTCTCTAGCGCACTGCGACCACTACATGAATTGTACTTTCTCTATTTTAAATACCTATACGTGTTATAGAAGTCTTGAAGCTTCTTGTCGACGTCCGCGTCGAACATCCCAGAATCATGGCGAGTCTTCGGCAGCTTTTTTTGCAATCTTGCAACCCTGGCAGGATGGTCCCTACTTCCAAGGATACATTGAATTGGGTTACGGTATTTTAAATAAAGTTTTCTGAATCCACCTCGAACGTATGCTAGAAACTGTAAAAGTCGATGGTGGTAACAACTATCGTTGCTTAAGGAATTACTTTTTTTACTACTATAACTGAGGACTAGGAAATAACTTTGTTTAAACCGATTAAGAAAGGAACAGCAAGAAAGGAAAATTTGAGCTAGCGAGACAACCGCCTGATGAAGAGCAGTAGAAAAACAATCCTTAAAAATGCAGCTAAATTAGAAACAAATTTAACTGAAAACGACAACAGGAATAGAATAAAAATAAATAAAAATTATATAAATATTATTGATACTAAAGAAATAAAAAAATGTCTAAAGAACAGCAACGAAGTAAAAGAGTAAATCATTATTAAAGTTTTTAAATATATTTTGGAGATTTAAAAATTATGTTTAGTCCTCCTTTTTGATTTTTCAGCTGCGTGGCAGATTGAAATATGCGCCCAATAAGTGTGTGGGGATAAGTTATAGCGCTACGTAATTTCACTAGATAGAATTGCTGGGGTTTACAGAAAGGAAGATAGTGAGTTAGTCAATAGTCCAGTACTGCAAGTGGAAAGTAAGTTAGTAATGTGTGGAAATGCCTTACCAAGCCGCAAAATTGTGTTTTTGTGGACATCGGAGTTTAATGGTGTCAAGATAAGATAAGTCGTTCTTGTGAAACTTGGTTTACAATCATCTATGAGGGCTTGAAAGTCATAAAGAGCTCACCACTCAACAAAAGCGTATGGTGCTATTCCAACACTTGCTGGAAATGTGCAGTATGGGCACTGAAACGTGTCTGTTTAGATGAATTATAAATCATTTTATGGAATGGAAACAAATTGGAAACCCTCAAAGAGAAGACAAACAATACAAATTTCAAGACAAGTTACTAAGCGAAGCCCATGTAAAACAAGAAGAGCAAAATAGCTGAAAGTAAAAAGGAAGAACTACATAGTAGAAGATATTAAATTAGGTGTGGTAAAAGAAGGAGACAAATGCAGGAATGCAGGAAGGAATATGTTGATTCTGACCCGTTAAGAACGAAAAGCAGAACGTACTGAGAAAATAAAGTATGGAAATGTGAAGTTGGTAGCAAGAAAATTCAATCAAAGGTGTTTATAGTATTTGTAACCCCTCCCCCCATTAACTAGTCTTGTAGGGCAGTAATAATGTGATACCTGATATATGGTCGTGTATTGACATGTTGAAACAATTCTTATCAATGTTCCGTTCCTAGTAACGCACTCACTAGAGGACAGCCAGTCTATCAGAAGAATTTCATCCTGCCCAGAAAAATACAGTTGACATTGTTTTGAAATAAACAATTTAGGATCTCTTACCATTCTATAAACTGGGTTTCTTTTTCAGCGTTTCGTGCCAGTACCACAATTTGTCGCTCCAACCAAACTCCCAAAGAATGTCTCAACCCAAGCTATACATTTTCAGCAACTGTTGCAATAGCTCCACAAGTTCTTCTATTCTGACTCACTGTGTACAGAACTTTGTCATTTTCAAGTCCTCATAGGCTACAGCTAAATTTCGTGGAACGGATCTGTTGCAGTCGACATTGCATCAAAATGATTAATCTGTTTGTTGTTATCACGCCAGTCACACCCTAGACGTCTTTAAACTGTGATGTGCAGAGAATGCGACTCGGTGCTGTCTTTCCATACGCGTTACTGATCTCATATGGATGTCCAAAACTTCAGAAAAAACACCATACATTGCTGCCTATGTTATAATTCTCGGCTTTTCCCTCAACTGCCTCGCAGTGCTGCACAAATGACTCACTACCTTATCTTCGGCGGGTTCTAACAACCCCAACTGGTAGAATCACGAGGCACTACATTTTCTCTTTACACACGCACTGGGCGTGCATTTCAATCTCCAACACACCTGAAATATTGAAGAGGAGAATAGACAATTATATTTAAATCCCGTATTTTTTTCATTATGTTTCATAGTTGTTTATTTTTACGTTTTTTAAATAGATGTTTTATTGCATTAATGATATTTTCATTCGTTTCATATTATTACTTACTTCATTAGTTGCTCGTTTACGATAATCTAGTATTTTTGTTTTTTAATTTATTTTTAGACTTCTGACAATTAGTGTGGTAGTCGACGAAATATTTGACGTGTAGTTCTACATTGTATATGGAGCATTTTGTTGTTGCCTTATTATGACAAATCACATTGTCTGTTTTTTTTTGTAATATTATGAGATGGTCTACATAATTATCCCTATGTTGTTTAACGAATATTTTCGGTTTCTTTAGTATTTAGTATATATAGTATATTAGTATTTTGATTACTTTCTATCGTTATATTTGTTTAAAGTTTATCATCGAAGAACAAGAAACACTATTTAATAAATTTTTGGGATAACTGAGCTGGAGTGCTCTCAGAAATATTTGTATAATTATTTTGTAGCAAACCTTCCTTCGCTTAATGATGGGTTCTTCATCTTTCTCTTTATATACCTAGATTTTATTTTTTAGACAACTCTGATAGCAAAATATATCAATCTCAAAATCACACAAAAATTGTCAAATAACTGATCATTGACTTTTACCTTGCTTGCAATTGCGATCCTGATAAATTATTTAAAGACATCAGTCTTTATCGTAAGCATTTAAGTAATATCTTCTACATTTTTAATTAAATATTTGTCATCTTTGAGTAAAACAAGTCCATTCATTAATTTTGGCCATTGCAATAACGGATTTGTGAGGTGGTGGATTGTCTTGGTGAAACAACATTTTCTTCTTAGCCAAATGCGGCCGTTTTTACTTACTTTCTTCGCTCAAACGTTGCAATAAGTTTTTCCTTTTTCAAGAGAGTCAATGAAAATTATCCCACGCGCATCCCAAAAAAAACCGACGCCATGACCTTGCCTGGAGATGAAACGGTCTTCGCCTTCTTTGGAGCCGGTTCTCCCTTTTGAGTCTACTGTTTTGATTGTTCTTTTGTCTCGGGTGTGAAGTGATGGACCCATGTTTCATCCATGGTTATGAAATGGCGCAAAATACTAAATACTCAATTGAAACATCTTTACGACACTGTTTTTGCTCGAGTGTGAGCAAACGCGGCACCCATCTTGCACAGCTTTCTGATGTCCAAATTTTCAGATAATATACGATGTATCGCACATTGAAATGCCTACTATGTCTGCTAGCTCGGACACTTTCAGTCGACGATCATCCAGTACAGCTTTGTGGATTTTCTTCGCCATTTCTGGAGTCGTCATCTCATTTGATCGACCACTGCGATGCTCGTCTTGGCAGCTCGTACGGCCTCGTTTAAACTCTGCTACCCAATATTTTACTGTTGTAAACGAAGGAGCAGACTCACCCAGAGTAGAATCCAGTTCAGCTTTTATATTGGTTGGGCTGAGGCATTTCAAATAAAAGTATTGTATCACATAACGATGACCAATTTTCTCCATTTTCAAAATTTTACTGACAACGTTCGCTATTGATGCCTGCCAAACAAATATTATACAACGTGGCGTCTTCAAACTTGAAACATATGCTTTATAGATTGTGTACTTTCTAATACAGTGATATATTTCAAACAACTACCGCCATCTCTACGTCAGCCCGGGTACTTATGGGACCACCCTCGTATAGTATACTTGTTTTCAACTAATTTCTGCGCATAAGTATGGTACAGATTATTAAAAAACTAATAAAATAATACATGTTTTTTAATAGTAAATGGAAATGTAATCATTACTTCTTAAATTAAAACAAAATTTGTACTAATCTTACCAACCCTATTTTATGTTCAACATTTTTTTTTAGAAAAGTTTAATTTTAACCCCAAGTCACACAAGAATTTTGTAATTTTGTAATGAACCAACCCTAGCTGAAGGTGCTAAAGTAAATATTTCAAAAAAGCCAAATGCATACGTTTACAGGTTGTGACTTCATCATCATCAGCAGCAGCTTATGCAGTCTATCGTCGGACGTAAGCCTCTCTCAAGTTGTTCCATTCTTCTCTATTGCGTGTTTTCCTCATTCGATCGTACCCTGATACTCTTTTTATGTTGTTTATCCACCTGATCTGCGGTTTTCCTCTACCTCTTTTACTTACTCAACCTCTCTATTTTATGATACTACGCGCCCACCTGTGTTATCTTGCATTTTTTCTTAGTTCCGCCTTAGGGCAATCCTTCTATTACATTACTTTAAATTTTTTTTTTGTATTTCGGTATTCTGTATACGATCACATAGCGTTCAGCATCTTTCTCTGCATGGACCTTTGAGTTACTTGGAACTTGTGCCTGATATTTTTATTGAGGGCCCAAGCCTCTGCGCCATATGCTAAAATCGGCAACACGTATTGATCAAAAATCTTTGCTTTCAGTGTATTTGGTATTTCCGACTGGAATACATCTTGTAGTTTTCTGAATACCGACCAGACCAGTCATATTCTTTTATCTATGTCTGCTCTCAGACTGTTCTTTAAAAGTTGTATTTTCTGTTTTAGGTACACAAAACGCGTCCACATTTTTATTGTTTTTTCTTCTAGAATGATCTCCTTCTGTTCTAGATTTTATTTGTTAAATACTCTGTTATGTTCATGTTTATTTTTAGTTCCACCTGTTTTAGTGCTTCGTTTAGTTCTTCTAACATTTCTTGGCGTTCTATTTTGACTTTTGTTATCAATTTATGAATACAAACAGTCGTCTTAAATATATGTAATGGTAGTTGCGTTTTCATATATTTAATAAGGGTTGTGCATCTGCCATCTATTCTACAGTTGGCTAAAGCATTTAGAACTGCCCGTATTTCTATTAAGTCAAATGAATTTTTATAATCTATCAGTTCTAGTCATAATTTTATGTTATATTCGTTTGTCTTTTCTATTAGTATTTGTATTGTCTGTAGGTGGTTGTGCTCTAACCTACCCTGAGTCCAGCTTGTTCTTGTGGTTGATAACTATCCAGTTTGCTTGTTATTTTACGTGTTACTATCTTTTTGAAGAACTTGTACAGCACTGAAAGCAGAATTATGTCTGTAGTTTTCTAGTTTACATCCGTTTCCTTTTTGAAGATTAAGACTACCAGGGCATGTGGTATTCGAGAGTCCATTAAGCATTTATTGTAAATTAGTTTTAGTTGTTTCAAAACAGGTTTACCTGCATACCTTATCATTTCTACAACTATTTTGTCTTCCTCTGGTGCTCGCTTGTTGTGACATATTAGTGATGTAATATAGATAGTGGAACCACCGCTGCAGCCTAGTGGTCACATTGTTCCTCTGTCCCAGGGTGCGGGCGAGTTTTAGTCTCGCTGGAAACCCATGAGTGTATATGACATCCTACTATTAAGATAGAGTTAAGTGCATTTTAGTAAGCACCATTTTTTTACTGGCATTAACGTATTTTTTAAATACCATTCTTCTGCATTATTTGTTAGTTATATTCGAAATAAACTTATTTTCCAATACTCCAGAAAAACGATTATTACTATTTTTCATAGCAAGTTTTTCATAATTTAAAGGTTATATACAAAGCGTATAATCAGAACGTTTATTTTGAGAAAAATTTGATCGAAGAGGACTAATGAAGAATTTATAGTGATATAAAATCATTTTTTTAATTATTCATATCGTTGTAAAGCTGCTTAGCTTAATTTTTTGGTTCAAACATTGTAATGCAACTATGGAATTTTGTTGACTTTAAGATATCAAAACATAAAGTAAGGGGATGTGAAATTATTTAATTTATTTTATATTGGGTAATAGAATGAATAAACAATGAAAATGACATTATTATAATGCAAGAAAAATTAAATTTATTTACATAAAACTTTTAAAGTGTAATTAAAACACAATTAAAGTAAAAAGTACTGGTAATCATATTAATCAAAGTCGTCCTAATTAGCGACCATTCTTGAGCCAAAACCTAAACCTGCTGCACGCCAACACAACTTCCTCCTTTTCCATATCTGTTATTACTTCTATGATGGAGTCCGCTAAGCTGTCCTTGGTGTTATGGTGCCCCTTATTGTCCTTTGCCTCGATCGCGCCCTAGACGTACTAGTTAAGAGGATTATAGTCGGGGAAGCAGTGGTAATACAAATGGTTCTATAGCTATGCCTTACTTGCTTTATTGTCTGGAGCAGAGTGTTCCTTGAACACGTAATCTCGCTCAGTGTCCACTTCCTCTATTCAGAGTTTAACGATCTGCATTCAAGTCTTCCTCAAAAAAGTGGGTCGCCATGATATTTCGTTGCTCGCAAGCCCCATCATTATCACAAGGGTGGAAAACCTTGTATGCATGACGATAGACACCTAAAAGCATTTTGACAAATCCAATAGTTGTTTTTGCGATTCATCTTCTTATCCTAAATAAAAAATTTTCTTCTAAAAGAAATATTAAGGTATCAGTGCTAACTGACCGTCGACCTTGTCACGTCCATTCCTTTTACCAGGTTAGTTATACTCTGTCTAGGATTCTAATTGAACTTCTCTTTTAATTCGTAGACGAATTCATCACTTTTCAAGTGAGATTCCATGTACTTCTTAAATAGGTCGTAAATTTGGGTCTTCCTATAGCCACACCACAAAATAATTTCTCACGGAAATTTTTCCGGGCAAAGGGATTCGAGTATAGGGTCTTATTCTAGGCACATTTTTTTGACTACTTTTCTTCTTGTACCACCTCTCCTATCGGAGATTGGCGACCAATAGTACTGTTTGTACTTTGTTTGTTGCGGCTGGAGTAAAAGAAACACTACTTTCTCCACGCCGGTTTCTTAAATTCTTGAGCTTTGAAGTCCTTTTCCGCACTTCTCTTTCTTCTATTTTGTTTTGCAAAATTTTGTATGGTTTATGTCGCGTCAAGTGTCCAAAGTATACTGATTTCCTTATGTTGATATTAAGTTTTATTTCTATATCTTTATTTAAACTTTGCAGGCTTTCTTTATTTCGCATTTGTTTATTTATAGTATTTACAGGATTCTACGATAAATTCACGTTTGTAAAAAATTATATTTATTTTATTTTGATTAACTCTGCACCATACAAGAGACTAGAAAATAAGTAGCATCGTACAAGTCAAATTCTGAAATTTACACTTAGGTTTTTATTGCATAAAACTTTGTATATTTTATAAATACCTGCTTTGATTGTTTGATTCTACTTTCCACCCCTGTCGTGTACGTATCCCGATCATCTAATCTGACAGACTGTATATTTGATTGCTCTTCTTTCTAATACTCCAATTCTTCTGTCAGTAGTACTGTATCGTCTGCGTATCGGAAATTATCAATTCTTCTTTCTCCAATCACGACTCCCTTATCGCAATGTTTAAGTGCCTCTTTAAATATTGTTTCAGAGTGAAGATTAAACAGTATCGACGACAGTACACAGCCTTGGCGGTCACCTTTAAATTTATCGAATTCTTATGATTCTTTATTTTAATATTAGCTTTTGTTTCCAATACTGATTTCTAATTAGTCTGAATATCTTTGTTGTCTAAGTTTAAATAATTTAATATATATAGCAACAGTTTAAGTTTAAGTAGTGAACGCCTTATAATTTAGAAAACCCAAATAAACGCTCTTGTTTACGTCCCTGTATCGTTATAGAAGAACATTAATGCCGAACAACGCCTCTTTCGTGTCCAGGTTGTTCCTAAATTCGAACTGTGCATTTGTAATGTTTTGTTTGCATTTACTGTATATTTCCTCATGTAAAATTGGTAGTAGTACTTTTAGAGTTTGATTTATTCGATTTATTGTTTTGAATTCGTTGTATATTCTGGAATTTTTTGTGTTCAGGCAGGTGACGAATATTAGAATTATTCTTGTTAAATACATATTTTTAATTAATTTTATTAATCATTTTAGTCCATTGTTATCTAATAACTTTAGCACTTCTGTTGAAATTGCATCATAGCTCATTGCGTTCCCTGTCTTGGGTTGTTTTATAGCTTCTTAAGTTCACCTATCTGAATGTCTAAGCCTTTGTCATTGCGTGTTTCAAATTCCGAAAGCCTGTTGTCCTTAAAAAGGTCTTGAAGGTAAGTTTTCCAAGTCAACACTTTTTGCTTGCAATCTATTATTATATTGTTGTATCCGTCTACTACTATATTATTTATTTAAATTTTATGTATAGACCGGGCACCATTTCTGTATCTCTTGCTAACCATTATGAAGTCAATTTGATTTTTAACCACTTTATCTGCACCATTTCTTGGAGTTTTCTAAGTATAAAGGCGTCGGGGGTTACAACGCAAAAAAGGTAGATTTTCTTCTTGACAAAATTGCACTATAATAATTTATTTTTTCTATATCTGGGCATTCAACTTGATCTATTTTTAAGTTGAAATGTTTCATAACTATATTAACGTCGTGTTTCTTTGTTGTTTAAGCGCTTGACTTATTTCTTCGTAAAATCGTTCCACTTCCATAACATTGTATTGTACTAATTATTGGCGCTTTTAACTGATTTACCTGTTTCCATCTATTTACTTCGTTGGCTGCTTTTAGAATTTCCTAAAAAATTTTATGTATAAAAATTACCTTATGGCATTAAATGACTTAAAGCTTAAATGAACTACAGATTAGTGCTATTTTTGGTAGAGAGAGTGTGTAAAAAAAATGACAGCGAAATTTAGAAAGTTCGCGGCAATTTGTATAGAGAAATCCCACAAGAAGCGGTACGTGCAGAGATAGTTGAATAGGTAGTCCGTATGAAAGCCTTATTTTGACACTGTCGCTAGCTATTATGAGTAATAGTTCTAGTTTGAATAGAATTTTCAGAATTCAAAGGTTATGATTTATAGCTCTTTTAAAAAGTAATATCTTTGTAGCAAAGGTTGTATGTCAGCTATGTCTATTTATAAACAGATATTGGGTTTACAAAAATATGCTTCTCATATATAGACACACAAAAAAATCTACAGCATCTTATTTGGTTTTGCGTGTTAATTTAAAAAATTTATATCTATCACATAAATATACAAAATAACAATTTTGCAACACATGTGCATGATATACTTAATATAAAATATTTATCCACGTTGCCTATTATTAAAAAATCACTAAAATGCTGTTGCCCCAACGGCTGCATTAGCTGACGGCGGAAGTTCGAGCCGAAGGCTCGGTTGTGAATTAAACGATCTTTTTACTTGGAGAGGAATTTGACACGTCCCGGCCGTCAGCTGATCCGCGCTGCTTGTTCAATATTCAGTTGAATAATTAATGGCCCCCATTCGGATCGCTTAATAAACTCGATAGTGCAAATGAAACGGTTGGAAGGCGCATACTAAAATCCTATTAGGCGTGTCCGGTTTGCTTTATTTTTAGGGATAAGGTCACGTACAGCGCCCGAATATTTTACTTTCGAATTTATTATGCTTCACGGTTGTCGGTTCAATAAGATTGTTTTATAAGAGAGGTATAGAAGAATCTCGCCGCCGAGGCGTAATGACGGATGATGTGGTATGTCGCTTGCGACGATTATGTAAGCTAAATGTCGGCTTAGGAATAACAATGCTTTGTTAACACGGAAAGGGGGCTTTGTAATTTAAATCGCAAGTTAAAATTATTTTTGTGTCAATAGATTTTCTGGATTATGCCCACAACAAGCAAAGATATATTTAATTTGGTAACAAAATATGATAATAGAAAGAAAATGTTCGCGTGGTGTTTTACATAATAAGTTTATATAAAGTATTTGACTACAATTTTAATGCCTTGGTCATAGACTGTCATTTAGTAAACGAATTAAAAATGCCTGTCAAGATTTTATGAGCAGAATAAGTCGCTTCGAACGAATGTTTAATGGTGTTATTTTCTTATTGTAGTAAAATTACATCATCAATCAGAATAACAATAAGATATTCTATAAGCTAATTGAATGTGCGTGAATGACGTGAAAAATTGCCATCTAGTGGTGCGTTCTTGCTTATTCCATCAGAAAGACGGGGTTGTTATGTTGATTTATGAGGCCGCGTGGTCATTTTTGTTAAAGAGTTCTGAGCTCTGGTTGTTGAGTTAAAGGCGAAACCATATTGTTGGTATATTCGAGAAGACGATTTTAATGCTTGATGACTTAGTTTTGGTTATGTTAGTATCGAATGATTCAAATTGAACTTTAGGATTTTAATTGTGCGTTTGCCTTTTGTGAAAATTGGAAGTTTGCATTTGTACAGTTCGTATCTAAACATATTGGGCGATGAAGCTGATTTTTCGTTAAAGGTTTTTTGTAAATCGTCAAAACTGTCGCATCTGGGCGGTGAAAATTCCCGCTATATTCACAAAAATGCACTACTTGGTTGGAGAAATCATTAGTTCGTACTTAGCTTGGAATATTGTTACTGTCAATGGTCCAATAAAACCAACGATTTTAACTTAAATGACATGTGGTGCCACACAGCACCTGAAACACTAATTTGCTTCAAACCAAACTTTCTGGTCGTGTTTTCTCACATAGAGATGACATCGATTGGCACTGCGGCCTTGTGATTTAATCTCATTAAACTTTTCCTTCTGGAGCTATTTGAAACAATAAACTTGTCACTATTACGCGACTAAAAGGCGACATTAGACATGTAATTGTTAAAATAGTAGACAAAATTGCTAAAAGAATTTTTGCATGTCAGCGGAGTTATGGAGGGCATTAGCCTGTACTTTACCCTGATAGAAATAAAATTCAGATTGTTCCAATATTTTTTTCCTGAAACTTAATTTGGTTTACTCTGTAGTAACAGGTGGACAGTGTTTATAGCATACGACAAAGGTTGCATGGACGCGCTTGGCTTCATTCACTTTTATTTCCAATTTTAATGATTCTCACCATTTTTTAAGAATATCTGTGTCGTGGGCGAACGCTTCAATTCTTATAAATGACATGGCAAGTCAACACTGAAAAGAAAATATAGCGGCTGTGGTTGGGCAAAGTTGCGAGTAGTAACTTCCTGATTTTTTTTGAAAATAGCGATTTAACAAGCTCGACTGTAATAAAAGATAAAAATACGGAAAAATGTTCTTGGTTCTAAACAGTACTCCCTGCTTTCTAAACCATTGCTGCATGGTAGAGTGGGAGAGATATGCTTGTCAAGTATTAACTTTTTGTTTATTCCATTTAAAATTAACTTTTCTAGCAGTTAAATATAATGGACAATAATCTGATTGGTTTTTACGATTAAATATCATTTGGAGATTTTTCGGATTTTGATATCGATATAATCTGAACAAATTTTATTTGGTGCGTGCTGTTCAGGTTATTGAATTTAATAGTGCCAACAGGAATGTTTATCATTTTCTGGTAGTTGGTTAATTGGTTTAAAGTTTACAAAAAATAAATCTGTTGGTTTCTTGGTTTTTCTGCCTTTCGTGTTATTTATGTATGTTTCTGATTATATGATTCAGTAAGGCTTACTCTGTTATTATTTTTTGTTGGAAAGAAATTGTAGAGTGGAAATGTTTCTTGAAATGCCAATTCAAGATTCTGTACATTTTAAATTTAGCATTATTAAAAATGGTTTTGCTGTGACATTGTTCTTCTTCAGCCATATGTATACTTCCTATAGTTTTTTTAATATTCTGCTATTCCATATTTGTACATTAGAGGTGGTTTATGTACATTAGTTGTTTTTTCTCTGTTTTATTCCATTTCGTTGTCTATCACTGCCGGTAACTACAAACATTTAGTTGTTTGTTTTATTTGAGGTTTTCTGACTATTTGCCATTCTCCTTTTTTGCTGGAATTTTTTATCACAGGGTAATTGTTTTTAGTAGTATCTGCTCCTTTATTTAAACCATTAAAGTTGTAAGCAACTGAATTTGGTTTGTTGCGCCATAGTTGTATAGTGAAATTGTGTATAGTCAAACATATACATTTGATGTCGTTGGTAATTGATTGTAGTTATCGGATTGCGCATTTTATGATTTTTAGTTACACTAATAGACAACTAATTTTAAAATCCAAATACAAGCTTAATGCACTATTTGATTATCTACCTACTATCTACTCTTAGCGAGTGTGCATCTATTGAACGCCCAAACTAAAATCTAGTGTTATTATCTAAAAATTTTTTGGGTGTATACACAACTTTGTGATAGATTTTATAAAACTCTTGAGTTAATTAGAAACCTTCTTCAAATTTATATATAATACCCCCGCCGTGAAGTCATAGTGAAGCATCATCTATTAGTTTTGCAAGATACTGCAAAGGTTTGTGTTCCAATAGCATAATATGAACATTAAAGGTAAAGAAAATATGGTTTGACAAGTAACATTTACGACACTGTTTCCTTTCTACGGTGCAACTAAAAAAAGTACAAGAAAATCCCGGAAAAATAATTTTTTTCCTATAATATCTACAACAAAATGTTTAAGGATAGATATTTTGACCTATAAGGTGCCAAACGTTTTTGACAGAAGAGTTGCTTTACCCCGATGAAACTATGAGAATCGCTTGTTTCCAGTACCAAATGATGGATGTTTTTGACGCATTGAATGGAAAAATATCTTATATCGACAATAAAATAAAGAACGTTGTTTTATTTTATCATGCAAATGCAAACCGCCAAAATAACTTTGGGAATTATTATCAACTTGGGCTAAAAAATAGTGTCCCACAAAAGGGTTTACACTGTTTGAATGTTAGAAAAAAAAATATTACAGATAACCTAATGGAAATTCTTGTATCTGAATCTGCCATGATCAGTGTTTGTTATCATTTATTTATTTTTCTTTTCGGTTTAGTTGCCATTAGTGACAAATAATTGAATAGATGGTTGCGAACCTTTTCTTTGAGCAATGAAAGTGGATTTTAAAGTGTTTTTGGAAATCTAAGACAATGAAAGAAGTGCAGAGACGATAGTGGAGAGAATTTAATACTGTGCCACCATCACATGTGACAATTACGAAATACGCGACAAGTTGAAAGGAAGAAACTGTGTGTGATCTGAAAAGGGACGGTGCAGGAAGAAATCAGTATCGGACTAAAGAGGGATAGAAGCAGTGGTACAAACTTTTGCAAGGTCTCCCAAGAAGTCCATACGCCAAGCAAATTAAGTGTCCACAGCATTTTAAAGCAAGCAAGGTGGGAACCCTACATTTCTAAGTTGTTTCGCGTGATAAATGAAGACGATCCTGATAGGCTCCTATAATTTTGTAAATGGATTGCGATAATGAACAGTTTACTGATTTTATTGTTTACTCTAATGAGGCGACTTTTAAATTAAATGGAACCATCAATCGCGACAACTGTGTGTACTGGGCAAGAAAAAAATCCCAATGTTATAGAACGACCTGTTAATCTTCCTGAATAATTAGTGTTGTATAGTATGTCTGTCAGAGGACTTGTAGGACCGTTAAAAAAAAAGCGTGCCAGGTTCTGTGTATCTTAACATGTTGCAGGAAACAATTGTGTCAGCTATTCACCAACTCTTCTCAGATAAATATTGATTTTTTTTAACAATACAGCACACCGTCCCATTACCATCGAAACATGCTGCAATTCCTAAATGAAACATTTGTTAAGAGATGAATAGGCTGACAAGAAAGTGTCGAATATTCACCCAGATCTCCATATCTAACGCCGTTAGACTTATTTCTGTGGGGAATTCTGAAAAACTCCGTCTAAGCTACAAAACCACATACGCTGGATGTTATGAGAGAGGCGACTGTGACTGCCTATGAATCTATTCCTATGGAAATCATATCACATGTTTGTCGACCTGTTCCACAGAGTTCCAGATGATGTATTTTTGTCAACGCCAAAAGAGATATTTTGAAAATTGTCAATCATTAGGATCATCAGCAATGTTTTGAACATCTTTGTAAAAAAAATATATTTTTTTGGAGTTATTAGAAGGTAGTATTGGTATGGTTTTTAGCTTGTTGATGTACTGATTGTATATAGTTTTACCACAAATCCTAAGGTAGCGTGCCCTCGATTTTTGTAATAATTCAATATATCTTTTGAAATGTACTGACAATTCGCATTTTTCTTTTTTCAGTGTTGAATAATAGATTTGCTTCCTGCACAGTTCTCATGAGATAATTTATTACGCTGTTGACTCACGTTTATGTTGATATGCTCTTATATGTACTTTTTAAAGAAGCCCTGGTCACTTTTTTATGTATAATGACAGTGGTGTTTCTTTCTTAACCATTGGCGCACTTTTTGGCGTCTTATAGACGCCACCTCATACATAGCCTTACAATTTTTAAATACGTACAAACGCAACTTTGTGTGATTCAGTAGCTGATTAATATATCTTCTTTTAATGCTTAGTAAGAGTTGGGTACTGAAAAAAGTGATGGCCTTGTAGTGATTTTAGTTTGTTTTCTACGTTTTTTATATGTGAGGTGAGACTACATGGTATACACTTTTGGCCAGCAATAAATACAAGTTTTATGTTCTAAGCAAAAAGATATCGGGTTCTTATAATTTTTGTTTATTTTAGCCACAAATGTGAAGCTTTTGTACAATTTGAATTTAATTAACACAACAGAAGTACATGTTTATAACAGATCAAAAAGAAGATAATACAATTTTGTTTGCCTGTTGGAGACTCTTTTTTAGTCCAAAGTTAGAAATTTAGCAACACTAATAACAAGTAATAATCAGGTACATCGTTCCACAAATGTAACATTTAAAGGAAGATGTAGTTTTAAGCAATATTATCTAACAAGGAGGGTAAATATGGCATTGGGGTATTTTTATTAGTCCATGCTAAATTGGCTTATGCAGAAAAGCAGCCAGAGATATCTCACACCGTATTTAATCGAGCAATCGTTCCTGAACGAAACAAATCATATAAGTGGGAACTATAAAAAATAAGAGAGAAACTCTACCCAATTTTATGTCAATAAAAAAAATTATTCAGCTTTCTTTGAGTTTTAGAAAGATATGACGATGGTGTCTTATGCTATATTTCTAAAAGAACAAAACTGAGTCACTTCTGTCGTCTTTGCATCATACTGCAACAATCGATGTTCTAGAGAGGCAAAATCAAGCAGAAATAATTACCGTTTACAATGGCAATAAATTTGGCGTTGACATGTGGATACATAGTGTGCTACGTACTCATTAGCGAGAGATAGAATAAGTTGGCAACATTTTTTACATTATTTAATGTGGTATTGTTACATTGAAAACAAAAATCCGTTCATAAAAAGGTGGTGCTATTTTATCAAAAATGTATGTTTAGAATTAACAAAAAATCTTTTGTAAGAGCAATTACAGTCTATTGCAGTTTCAAAACAAACTTTTAAAAAAGCTGAAGAACTGATATAAAAAATGACAAAGTATGACAAAAATGAGGTATGTGCCAATGATTCCAAAACGACCAAATGAAGAAATAAGTAGCATATCAAAATAACGTTGCAAAGATTCGGGTAGGAAGAATTTTATTGTACTAGATATACGAGTTTTAAGTGTCAAAATCACATATGCCTATAGCAGGGAAATTTCGTTTGTGGTGATTACAAATGAAGAAATAATGAAGAAGCAACTCTAAAAGAAGTAAACTAGCTGCAACGTTATATAGCGTAAATTATGTAAATTTCAATTTATATTTAGCCCACTTTAGTTAATTACAATTTTTTATACAACAATAAAACAAAAAAGGATTTTTTAAACGTATATCTTAACTGATTTTTCTTAACAGCAGCAAAATTTATAGAAAGGGATACTACGTAGTATGTAAATTTGAAAACGTTAACAGTACAGTTAATGATGGTAATACTAATAGTCGCTGTATGTGAAATATGATTTGATTATAAATTGTAGTTAAGGATGATGTCTAGATACTTCGATGATTTTTTTTTATAATGAAAGGTTTTATTAGCAATCAGAATTAACAAACCTATGAGCTAATGTGCTCACTTAAGTACTAAATATTTACAGTACTATGATAAGGGTACTTCCAGTGAAGTATCTTATTCAACCGTCAATTAGATCTATTGGCCAGCTTCTTCTCAAACGTCTGTCAGGATGGTCTTCAAGTAGTTGATGTAACAAAATGTTGCTGTGGTTTTCCAATTTGTCATGGTGGCAGATGCTTCGTTCCTTGATGACTTTTAAATCATTGTGGAGTGTCTGGTTAGTGACGTACCAAGGTGTATTTGCAATCATTCGTATTATAGAATTTTCGATTGGTACCTTTGGATTATGGTTATGTTACTTTTACTTGCACATCTCCAAAGTTTAGCTCAGTATAGCCATATAGGTGAGAGAACAGTCTTTTACAGCAGCAGTTTGTTCTCTAGGGACAAACATGAGTTTCTTCCAATCAGCCAGTGCATATTTTTTGTTTTTAAGTGAAGATGTGTGCGCTTTTTATTTATGTGTTCTTTCCAATTAGGTTTACTGTCCAACTGAAGTCCTGTGGTATATTTACGCCATTGATGTTGACTGGTGGACATTCATCTTTCCTCAGCGTAAAAGTGACATCCACTGATTTGTTTTTATTAATTTTTATTTTCCATTTTGTTAACCATCTATGTAGCTCATATAGATGGTTTTGTAATTTGGTGGTGGCTGTTTTTGGGTTTGGTCCCTGGCTAAGATTACCGTGTCGTCTGCGAACATACAAAACTGACCCGAGTACGCTTCCCTGTGGGACACCTGCTTTTATTTCACATAACAAACTTAAAGCAAAACTTAAAGACCTAAAAGATCAATCATTTCAAGAATACCTAACGGGTCTAAATCGATTCGACAACAGTATATGGAGGCAAATAAAATCGATAAAGAAACCTAAAAGGCCTGTACCACCTCTGAAAAATGAAAATGGGCTTATCACAGGACAATGGGTACGCAGTGATGCGGAAAAAGCAAAATTGTTTGCAAAACACCTAAGCACTGTATTTACACTACATGACAATCAACCTGATTTAGAAACAGAACAGGATATCACTATCCCTCCAGAGAATATTCAACCGATCCGAATATTTACCCCAAAGGAAGTCAAAGAAGAAATAAAGCTTTTAAATGTCAAAACCCGCCTGGTACGGATCAACTGACACCAAAAATGATAAAAGAACTGTCAAGGAAGATAATTATACTTTCACTGTATATATGCAATGCAATACTAAGACTCAACTACTGGCCTAACCAATTTAAAGCAATTGAAGTCATATTGATACCAAAACCAGGAAAAGATCCAAAACTAGCATCTTCATATCGACCAATTAGCTTACTGTCTGTGATATCTAAGGTCTTAGAATGGCTATTACTTCGACGATTAAATCAAGATTTAGCTCCAGACGATTGGATACCGCTCCAGACGATTGGATACCGCTCCATCAATTTGGATTTAAAAGTGGTCATTCGAATGTGCAACAGACCCACCGAATTGTACGGGACATCAATGAAGCACTAGAAAACAAGGAATTCTGCACAGTAATCTTTCTGGACGTTAGCCAGACCTTTGATAAGGTCTGGCATGAAGGCCTATTATTTAAAATCAAACGCTACTTGCCTCCAAGTTACTTCCTAATACTAAAATCGTATTTAACTAATCGTGTTTTTAAAATAACAGTGAATCAAGCGGTATCTGAACTTCGATTATATGGTTATAAAGAAGTTCAGCAGGTCTGATATTCTGTTGGGGTTGTCACTAGGTTATTATGTTAGTGTTCCAGTAGACAAAAATGCAAAGTCTATTAACAAGTTGTTGAATTCTCTTCCTCTTACACTTGTGAGTCTTGAGCCCCTTCGCGTATGCTTTGTATTAGAGTTATCGCCCACAATGAAACTTAGCCGAATCGAATCGAAGAATGGCTGCAAAATTATTTTAGTGATATTGTGTTTTCAAGGACAATAACATGCAACTTTTTATGTTTGGTATTTTGTTCACTTGCATACTCTATAACATTAAGAATTTTCTTCGAATCATGACAGCTATACTTCCGTGTGCGGTGAGCTATGTGAAATAACTTATAATTAGGTATGATTTCTTTGTGAAATGTATTTTCGAGACAAGTAAAATTATTTAAATAATTATTGTAGTTAGCTTTTACTTCATTCTTATGTGCTTATTCATAAAAAATTAGACATTATATGAGTATTTGCGACCATAGTGAGTACACTGAGAATCATTACATTCTTTGGTAAGATCTGGTTACACATGATTTTGAATTAGGAGAGAAATTGCATAAACGATATCTCTTTTATCGGTTGGGATTAAATTGAATTATTTTGTGCATATATTTTTTTTAGTGTTTTAGTAGATTCATATCTTCGTAATGGTAGAAAGTTACTTAAAGTTGTGTTGAACGACCAAGAAACAATTTGTATACAAAATAGCCTCTGATTGTGGTGTAGAGCATAAAACACATTTAGCAGAAGTTTCTTTTAATTGTAGTATGTTCGTATATCATAAGCACTTCCATAATATGCGTTAGTATGATTTTAGTTCTGACATCAAGTACATTGAACTAAGTTTATGTTCTTTCTTTGCCTGTACCAGAGTTTTTTTTTTGTAAGTTAAACATATGTTTCAATTTATAAATTTTTTGTTATTACTGGGCAGTTTAAAGTTTACAAAAAATAAATCTGTTGGTTTCTTGGTTTTTCTGTCTTTCGTGTTATTTATGACTATATGATTCAGTAAGGTTTACTCTGTTATTATTACTTTTTGTTGGAAAAAAATTGTAGAGTGGAAATGTTTCTTGAAGTGCCAAATCAAGATTCTGTACATTTTAAATTTAGCATTATTGAAAATGGTTTTGCTGTGACATTGTTCTTCTTCAGCCATATGTATACTTTCTATAATTTTTTTAATATTCTGCTATTCCATATTTGTATATTAGAGGTGGTTTATGTACATTAGTTTTTTTTCTCTGTTTTATTCCATTTCGTTGTCTATCTCTGCCGGTAACTAAAAACATTTAGTTGTTTGTTTTATTTGAGGTTTTCTGACTATTTGCCATTCTCCTTTTTTGCTGGAATTTTGTATCACAGGGTAATTGTTTTTAGTAGTATCTGCTTCTTTATCTAAACCATTAAAGTTGCAAGCAACTGAATTTGGTTTGTTGCTCCGTAGTTGTATAGTGAAATTGTGTATAGTCAAACATATACATTTGATGTCGTTGGTAATTGATTGTAGTTATCGGATTGCGAATTTTATGATTTTTAGTTACACTAATAGGCAACTAATTTTAAAATCGAAATACAAGCTTAATGCACTATTTGATTATCTACCTACTATCTACTCTGAGCGAGTGTGCATCTATTGAACGCCCAAACTAAAATCTAGTGTTATTATCTAAATTTTTTTTGGGTGTATACACAACTTTGTGATAGATTTTAAAAAACTCTTGAGTTAATTATTGACCTTCTTCAAATTTATATATAGTACCCCCGCCGTGTAATCATAGTGAAGCATCATCTATTAGTTTTGCAAGATACTGCAAAGGTTTGTGTTCCAATAGCATAATATGAACATTAAAGGTAAAGAAAATATGGTTTGACAAGTAACATTTATGACACTGTTTCCTTTTCACGGTGCAACTAAAAAAAGTACAAGAAAATCCCGGAAAAATAATTTTTTCCTATAGTATCTACAACAAAATGTTTAAGGATAGATATTTTGACCTACAAGGTGCCAAACGTTTTTGACAGAAAAGTTGCTTTACCCCGATGAAACTATAAGCATCGCTTGTTTCTAGCACCAAATGATGGATGTTTTTGACGAATTGAATGGAAAATATCTCATATCGACAATAAAATAAAGAATGTTGTTTTATTTTATCATGAAAATACACACCGCCAAAATAACTTTGGGAATTATTATCAACTTGGACTAAAAAATAGTGTTCCACAAAAGGGTTTACACTGTTTGAATGTTAATAAAAAAAATATTACAGATAACCTAATGGAAATTCTTGTATCTGAATCTGCCATGATCAGTGTTTGTTATCATTTATTTATTTTTCTTTTCGGTTTAGTTGCCATTAGTGACAAATAATTGAAAAGATGGTTGCGAACCTTTTCTTTGAGCAATGAAAGTGGATTTTAAAGTGTTTTTGGAAATCTAAGACAATGAAAGAAGTGCAGAGACGATAGTGGAGAGAATTTAATACTGTGCCACCATCACATGTGACAATTACGAAATACGCGACAAGTTGAAAGGGAAGAAACTGTGTGTGATCTGAAAAAGGGACGGTGCGGCAGGAAGAAATCAGTATCGGACTAAAGAGGGATAGAAGCAGTGGTACAAACTTTTGCAAGGTCTCCCAAGAAGTCCATACGGCAAGCAAATTAAGTGTCCACAGCATTTTAAAGCAAGCAAGGTGGGAACCCTACATTTCTAAGTTGTTTCGCGTGATAAATGAAGACGATCCTGATAGGCTCCTGTAATTTTGTAAATGGATTGCGATAATGAACAGTTTACTGATTTTATTGTTTACTCTAATGAGACGACTTTTAAATTAAATGGAACCATCAATCGCGACAACTGTGTGTACTGGGCAAGAAAAAAATCCCAATGTTATAGAACGACCTGTTAATCTTCCTGAATAATTAGTGTTGTATAGTATGTCTGTCAGAGGACTTGTAGGACCGTTTAAAAAAAGCGTGCCAGGTTCTGTGTATCTTAACATGTTGCAGGAAACAATTGTGTCAGCTATTCACCAACTCTTCTCAGATAAATATTGATTTTTTTTTAACAATACAGCACACCGTCCCATTACCATCGAAACATGCTGCAATTCCTAAATGAAACATTTGTTAAGAGATGAATAGGCTGACAAGAAAGTGTCGTATATTCACCCAGATCTCCATATCTAACGCCGTTAGACTTATTTCTGTGGGGAATTCTGAAAAACTCCGTCTAAGCTACAAAACCACATACGCTGGATGTTATGAGAGAGTCGACTGTGACTGCCTATGAATCTATTCCTATGGAAATCATATCACATGTTTGTCGACCTGTTCCACAGAGTTCCAGATGATGTATTTTTGTCAACGCCAAAAAAGATATTTTGAAAATTATCAATCATTAGGATCATCAGCAATGTTTTGAACATCTTCGTAACTTAAAAAATATATTTTTGTTGGAGATATTAAATTTTAAACAGTGTAAACCCATTTGTGGGACACTTTTATCATTTCAGAACTACGGCTGATAATTTGAGTAAAATCATCTACATTTTTATTCAACAACGCAGTATAGATAACTACTAAAACCACTGATGAATAATAAGGAAGCTAATCTCTCATTTAGGCAAAGACAACCTAGTGCACTTATTTGTTAGATCAAACAAGAAAGAGTCTATAGCGTTGTCATACGCAAGTCAATTTCTCTCTAACACATCATGAATTTTGTTCAGTTTAGCACAGAACTTGATTACGTAACGTTGTCGATAATTTTCTCCATTGCGCGTCGTGGCTCATGTACTAACAGCAGGTTCACGGAAACAGCAATCCTGACGCTCTTAGAGCTCATAGCAGACCGAGATTGGAAGCGTTGTGAAGTTTAGAGTTTTTCCACCTAACCCAACTGGTCCAAACGCGCTTTAGTAAAAGTGAACTTATTTTCTTAGCTCTCGCTTTCTTGTAGCAGACTAATTATACCCAAACACAAACGTTCTTCTAAATCATTCAACAAACTAAGTTATATATCAACAGTGAATGCAACCTATTGCGTAATAAACCTACGTAAAATTTCTTTTTAATTACGAAAAGCATATCTGATATGCACACACAATAATAATAACGTAAAGTAGAAATATTTCACAACCAAAGTAATGTATCACTAAAATGGGCTGGAATCATTTTCAATTTTGTATCAACGACAATTTAGCACACATCTAACAAAATTGATGGAACTGTACAATATCCCACAAAGCTTATTCAAGAAACCCTACAAGCTACTTCAATAGATCATAAAAATCCAGGTAACTAAATCTTTAAGGTAACCAATAATAGAAAAACGCAGAGCTCTAAATGGTAGAGATCCAAAGCCCCTGTAGACAAGAATATCCTATATAGTGTATTCCACTGATTTTACAATGCTATCCAAAAAAGAGAAATGCGACATTCAGTTAGCATATTTTCACTATGGTCAAAAGTCTATTCTATTTGAACTACAAAAAGTTTAAAAAACCTATTACATCTACAAGGAACCCCTGATACAAGTCTCACCCCATTACCATATAATGATCTTAATTTCTGTCCAGAGATATCTTAACCCGCCTGGTCAGTTATCTCTACTCTTGAGACTAGTCTAACTTGTGATAATACACAGAGAGATAAAATCGATCAGCTCTATAATATTATAGAAGGAAACATACTATAACACTGCCCTAAGAATATAGTGTTCATTGCAACGATATGCAATCGTATGGTTGCTATTTATTATTTCCATATGCAGCGGAAATTTGTATTAATCACCATATTTGTGATCTAGAAAACCCTCACAACCCTATTACCTTTCTTATTTGAGGTATCATCCAAGATATCAAGCGAAACCAATTCTACTGTACCAATTTGGCCCCTACGAAGGATGTTCAACCATCCAGAAATACTAAAAAATAGTTAGATATATTAAGAAATAGCTTAAAGAGAAAAAAATGTGATCCTGGCATTTTTAAATATTCAGCAAGTATTCGACAGAGTTTGGTACTACAGGTTGTTATATAAAATTAAAGAAAAAACTACTTCTACCTAAATAAAAGAAACTTTCAAGTTCAGTTGAGTGTACAATATCAAACTACCACCTCCTCAACTTTGATTTTTGCAACAAAGAGTCTTCTGTCCTTCCCTACACCTGTTCTATACTGAAGACATTCCAATCACAAACAAAACCTTAATTACTACTTTCACGAATGACACTGTAGCAATGTCATTCAATATTTTCACCTCTAAATGCAATATGTACAATCAATTACAATTGAGGTGAAATATTTAGGGCTCTACCATGATCAAATTTCGAACTTGAAAATACCCACATAAAAAAGATAGAAATACAACCTGAAGACTTTAGAAAACAAACTGTTGCTATTTAAATTTATCCTAATAGGATTGAGCAATGCGGATGCAGGAAGACATCGAACATCAAAGTATTTCAGTTTTTTCATTAGAAGATACTGCATATTTTAGTTAATGCACATTGGTTGGTCAGCAATTAAATCCACCATTGTGACCTTAAAATTTTCTTTATCACTTAAGTCATTAGGGATTATGCTACCAACTCATTGGCGATCTCTACTTTCACCAGACTGTGAGTGAACCTTGGAAGCCCATTAAGAGATATAGCCATATAGCAACTATGCAACATATCATTTACCTACTATACTACTGAGTTTGAGGGCATTATAAATTGGCATTTTAAATAATAAAAATTACTCGCTTTTAGTACAGAGTAAATTACAGGCAATGTTGTTCCCGCTAAAAGTAAAATCAATTTAAAATTTAAATTAAAATAAAATAACGAAAAACAAATTTACTCAACCACTGGTCTTGCCTTTGAATTACTAATTTACTTTATTAGATCACCGATGCGTTAAATATCTAATTAAGAAAATGGGAGTTTATTTTGTTAAATGTAAAGCTCACCTAAAGTTTCGAATTTTTTAATTAAAAAGACTCGCAAGTTACCTAAGTTAAAGTTTTTTTTTAATTTTTAGTTCACTTCTTTAACGAAACTGGGTTTGTTTAAGACTATCTGTTAAATAATGTATAAACTAAGAAACCAAGTTACTCACTAGCTTAGATGAGGCCTAGAGTAATTACAAGTCATGTATTACGAAAAAGTATTTACTTTAATCAAATATTAACTTATTTACTTTGATATTGGTAAAATTATCGTTGACGTTCGTGTAGCAGATCGATTCGTTAATCTACTAAAGTTATGCGTTCGATAGTAGGTGCACGGCATGAATATCATTTCTAATCCCTTACGTGGCCGGTTAATACCTGAATGGGCCCACAAATTAACTTTATTGGCTCGAATGGTCTCGAGCTAAATTTGTCCACTTTTATTAAACGAGCAGCAAGCAAAGAATCTCGCATTGCTGTTCTGACATTCACTAATAAGAATGTATGCTGGAACGAGTCTCCTAAAATTAATATTAGTTGAAAGGCTGTTGACCCGCCGCTTCGTACGACGGGTCCAATTGAGTTGCGATAAATGGACAGAGATCAACTATTGCCTGCCGGGATTCTTGGGGCGAAACCTATATTTCAGGACTTGTTTGTATCGTTAATTCTGAGTATTAGCTAAATAATTATAGTTACTATTTTTTTGTAAATAAAAACAATGTCCTGTACTTATTTAATAATTAACTCTACTATCATAATTATTTGCAAGTTATAAAAATTGTTTTCATCGAGAAGACAATTTATGTAAAAGTATTTAAAAACCATTAAGTTCAGTAAGAGTATATTTTAATAAAATTAATCATTATTTGAACAAAATGATGTTTACAACCCTTTACTATTATAATTTCTATTTTTTTCATAACATATCAGCTCTTAGTATGCTCTAAAAATGTAGTAATCGATGGGCATGATATTTGGCAAAATAAATAAATGTGTAATTCTTATTCTTGTGAAACCGTCATGTAAGACTAAAAATTATTATGCCAATTAAAGAACTCTCAGTTGGATTAGATTATACATTTCTTACTGCAAAAAAACTGCATAAGTTTAGGTGAAGACTTTTTGATTGAGAATGGTAAATTGAAACTGTTTTGATAAATTAAATCAAAAATTGATTTTATCCAGCGAAAGCGCCCAAGACGTCTGGCTAACGTGTGGCATTATGGCTAAATACACCCCGTTAAATTAAATTAAATTCACACAAAAGCCCCCGGTCTCCAGCAGCCTACAATCTCCGATTGTGGCGGCGATTGAATGTAGAGACGGACAGATGGTTCTAAGAGTTAAATATGACTGCCATAAGGAAAATGACATGGCAAAGAGAAGGACTATGTATATAGCAACATATAACATACAAACTCTCTCTACAGATAAGAAGCTACTGGAATTGGAAAATAAAATTAAAGAAATGAAATGTGATATCCTGGGATTGACCAAAATACATGTTCACAATGTAACACACTACGTAGAAATCCCCGATAAAATTGCGTACATCATAGTATATTTATCAATAAAAAGTATTCGAAGATCACAAGGAAGATAATACAGAACTGCTTTGCAAAAAATTAACAATAAGCTTATAAAAAAAATTCTACGAGATATACATTTTTAGTTCGCAATTCTAATGCAAAGATAAGAGAGATGATCTTAAAACGAGAAAGTAATGATGCTGAGCTGACTGAACTAGATAAGTTAATACAAAATAAATTGCTGCAAATGGATAACGGCAGAGTATTTGCGGTACCAAAGTCCCGGTAAAAATTGGAATCAAATTGTTACCTCACCCAACCTATAGTTCTGAATGAAATATGTTTAGATAAACAGCTCATTTATTGATCGGACGTCACTTTTCCAATTTTTAGGGGGTAGAAAAAGGTGTTGTGAGTTATTCTATTTCAGACCACAAGGGTGGTTTAAAACAGCCATAGAAAACATAGATGGATGGATATTATACCACACAATGTGGATATTACTATCTTTGTAAATAAATAATTTATGTATATTGAACAGGAAAAAGCCTTTGGACCACTCTAATATATTTTACTTATTACTTTAGTAGTATCAGTAGATAATAGAAAAATTTTTACAAACTCAATATCCGAAAAAAATTCTAAACAAGGTGGATTAATTGTAAGCAAAATAATGTCAGTTATATTTAAAAATAAATCAATTAAAACAAAATTATTTATCCACAATTCAATTAAATTAAAGTTTTGAGTTCGCATTTTACTTTAAAAGTGCAAGGATCTCGTCGCGTGCCGCTCCGTGATCGACGACGATATCTGCGGAGGTCAACCACAATAATTTTCAATAAGCCTATCGACAGTAATACTCTTATCAAAGCTATAAATCCATTGATCAAATTAATAGAAGACAACATTCCTAAAGCAAACTACTGCTATAAACTTTTACAGGGGAATAAGTTGGAATTACAAATGAATAAAATAATGTAGAGGATTACAAAAAGATCAGAGACGTTCTAGATACTAATAAAGTAGCTAGGCATACATGTAGCTTGGAACAGGAAAAGAAATTTGGAGTAGTTTTGAGGAATTTCCATCAACGACAAGAAAATACTAAAGCCCTAACCAGTGAAGGCCACGAAGTTCTAAATGTAATGAACGTAATGAACAGACTAAACAGAGGAAAAACCTGTTCTTTACATATTAAACGTAAAATTAACAATAATGACATTTTAAAATAAGCATAGGTAATGCAATTGTTGCCTTTGAAGAACCAAGACGGAAAACTCATCATCCGCAATGCAAAACTGCTAATTTTATGGTACACACGTAATAGGTCACCTAGACCATCAATCCCTGACAGAATATTCTGAAATCCGGGAATATCTAGAGGCCACCTTTCAAATGTCCCAATGCCAAAACTGTTCAGTAAAAGAAGTTCGCGAAATCATCAACACAAATCTTCACCCAAATAAAGCTCCAGGCTTTGATTTAGTAACAGGCAAATAATCAAAGAACTCCCCGCAAAGGTTTCGTAATGTATACAATATTTACAACAGCAATTGAGAATAGGTTACTTCGGCACAATGGAAAGTCTCCCAAGTAATTATGATTTAAGCCAGAAAACACCAAACCTAACTGATTCTTAAAGACCAATCAGTCTCTTGCCGATTATAAGTAAACTCTTTGAAAAACTGCTTGCCAATAGACTAACACCTATCAGGGAAGTGCTAAATCTTATACCTAATCATCAGTTTGGCTTTAGATATGAGCATTCCACCATTCAGCAGGTTCATCGAGTTGTTGACTACATCAACCAATCATTCGAAGACAAGCAATACTGCACGGCAGTGTTCTTGGATGACAGCAAAGCTTTTGATAAAGTGTGGAATGATGGCCTCCTTTATAAATTGAAACATACATTGCCTCATCCATATTTTATTATATTGAAATCCTATCTAGAGGATAGACTCTTCCAGGTTAAATACGGACAACAACTAAGTGAACTGTATCCGGCACGTTCTGGAGTTCCACAAGGCAGTGTCTTAGGACGTATGTTATACCTGCTCTAGACAGCTGATGTACCCACCAACACACAATCTCTAACAGCAACATTTGCGGATGATAAAGCCATCCTGATGAAACACAAAGATCCTGAAATAGCCGTTAAAATGCTACGAGCACATCTAAACGAAGTAGTGACATGGACCAAGCGACGGAGGATTAGACTGAACGAAACCAAATCGCTACATATCACCTTTACAAAATGCAGAAGAAATACACCGCAAATCCATATCAATAATACACCATTACCGCAGGTTGCGGAGGTAAAATATCTCGGCATGCACCTCGACAAGAAGTTAACATGGAGGTCACACATCTGGCATAAAAGAAAACAATTGGGGATCAAGTTCAGCAAACATTACTGGATGCTCGGTAGAAGATCCGAGTTGTCGCTTCAAAATAAACTCTTAGTTTATAAGGTTGCATTCAAACCAATATGGGCCTATGGCATAGAGTTATGGGGGTCAGCAGCAAACACCAATATTCAAATCATCGAAAAATTTCAGACAAAAATGCTACGTGCAATGTGTGACGCGCCCTACTTCTTAAGAAACATTGATATTTTGCGCGACTTAAAAGTAGACACAGTGAAAGAAACCATTACCAAACTCAGTGAGCGATACCTAAGTAAATTGGAGTCAATAGCAATTCTCTTGCGCTGAATTTACTCGATAACAGTTTGGACACTCAAAGACTAAGCCGAGTTAAACCACTACAACTACCTTATAGATTTACTTAACAATCAAGATCGCAGTTCTTACTTGCCCACTGTAATAATCTAACCACATCTCCTCGGCTTCCAAGTTACTTATAGGTTTAAGTCACTGGACGTTAATCCTAACGCCTTTTTCATGTCATTTAATCACTTATGTATCAAATTTGCTTATTGTGTATACAGATCGCAAATAGTGAATAAAAAAAAAACGTTATAGGTGTACTAGACCTCCACGCTCCGTCAAGTGCGCTGATCTACATGATTACCGTACCTGCACAAAAAATCGTAGTGACAGCAACTCAGATAAATGTGTGTTGTGTCAAGGCCAACATCCCGCAAACTATAAAGGCTGTAAGGTGTACCTAGAGATTCTAAAACGCAGATACCCAAATCAAGCTAACCCTAGCTATGCTATACGCCTCCAATCCCAGCAACAGCAAAACTACAATTACAGCAATACCAACAAAAACAGTCACAACTGCAGCGGCCACTACACCACCATCAACAACAACAACACTTACCCCACTCCATGACCCAGGCACAATACCATTATACTTAGATCAAGTAAAAAAACTAAAGAAAGAATTGACCGTTAACACTTCTCTTCAATCATTTAAAAATACACCTAGCTAGCGACCTAACAACAATAATAACCTCACTCCAACAAACAATTCAAGCGCAACAACAGGTCATTAATGAATTAACTACCCAAATCAGGCTTCTCAGAGAAGAATTAAACAATACAAATTGCTCCAATCCATAAAATAGCACAGTGGAATGCCAACGGCCTTCCAAATCATAAGAATGAAGTTGAAGCGTTTCTCACACATAATGAAATAGACATCCTGCTTGTTTCTGAAACCCACTTCTACAGTAGTTCCTACTTCAAAATTTATAATTACCAGTTATACCATACAAACCATCCGGATGCAGATAGAAGGGCTAGAGGCGGCACTGCCATAATAATTAAGCAACACATTAAATATTACGTCCTAGTAGCATTCCAAGAAAATTTTCTACAGGCTACCAGTATTGAGATAGAAGACTGGCATGGTCCACTAGTTGTACCTGCCGTATACTGTCCCCAAATTATGCTACCAATAAGCAAGGCTTTATGCACTACTTTAGATCGTTAGGTAATAGATTCTTAGCAGGGGGTCATTACAATGCTAAGAATACATTATAGGGCTCCCGTATTTCTCCACCAGGCAGAGGTAAAGTGCTATACCAAGTAGTACAAGAACTTAACTTAGGCCACCTATCAACCTATGAACCCACGTACTGGCCCTCAGACCCAAATAGATTGCCAGACTTGCTAGATTTTTTTCTAACCAAAGGTTTAGCTGTGGGATACCTTAAAATAGTAACATGCCTGGATCTACCGTCAGACCATACCCCCGTTATTGCAACGGTAAGCACTACAATTGGGACCGTTACAGAAATATTATCTACAATCAGCTAGAAATGCAAATTTTCTTCAGTCTGATGAAGAACTAGAATCAGGCAGTCTATAATTTTACAAGAATTATTCAAGAAGCAGCTCTGGAAGCAACTCCCGTAATATCACCCAAACAACTACAAGCTTGTTGCCCTATTGTAATTAAGAGAAAATTGCAGGAAAAAGAAGACAGGAAAATCTGGCAATACTCCAGGTATCCATCGGACAAACGTAAATATAATCAAGCTTTAGCAGAATTGAAAACACTCATAAAAGCCGCTAAAAATGAGATTTTCAAGAATTTCTGTCGAAGTTAAGCCCAACAGAAGATACCAATTATTCCTTCTGGAAGGCAACGAAAAGAATAGAAAACCAAAATCAACCAATTCCTCCCCTAAGGAAAACTAATGGTTTATGGGCGCGATCTGACTTAGAAAAGGCCCATATGTTTGCTCAACATCTTGTAAATGTCTTTCAACCTATTCCATCTCAAATAACCGTCGATAAGGAAAAGGAAATACAAGACTTCCTGGATATTCCACACCAACTCGCTCTACCCCTGGAACTCTTTATAGTTAGAGAAATCCAGCAACTAATTAAACACCACCTAAAATCGAAGAAAGTCCCAGGCTATGATTTAGTCACAGGGAAATTAATCAAAGAATTACCGCGCAAAGGCGTAGTTATCTTGACTATGTTATATAATGCTGTCCTGAGGCTGGGTTACTTTCCAGTACAATGTAAGGTAGCGCAGGTTGTACTTATTCCCAATCCCTAAAACCTCCTAATGAAGTTGGTTCTTACAGGCCCATTAGTCTATTGCCCGTCCTAAGTAAACTACTAGAAAAGTTATTGACTAGAAGACTTTTGGAGGAGCACAATGTTATCCCAGATCACCAGTTCGGCTTTCGTGCTAATAATTCCACTATTCAACAAGTCCATAGGGTCGTAGACACAATTAATCAGGCCTCTGAAGAAAAACAATGCTGTACAGCTGCCTTCCTAGATGACAGTCAGGCCTTTGACAGAGTTTGGCACACGGGCCTGCTGTACAAACTCAAAGCATTCTTACCACACCTTTTTACACTATCATCAAATCCTATCTAGTGGAACGATACTTTCAGGTAAAATACAGACAAGCCAAACTGAGTTACATCCAATTAAATCAGGTGTGCCACAGAGCAGTGTACTTGGACCCATCTTGTACCTCATCTTCACAGCAGACTTGCTTACCAATCCCCACACACTTACTGCTACCTATGCTGATGATAAAGTACTTATGGTGAAACATAGAGATCCGATTGTTGCCGTAAATCTCCTGCAACAGAGCCTAGATGAAGTAATACAATGGACCAAAAAATGGCGTGTTAAGTTAAACGAAACAAAATCTTTTCAAATAACATTTACAAAATGTAAAGGTACATCACCTGCAGTCCTTGTAAACAATATTCCGCTAACTTAACTGACAGAGGTCGAATACCTAGGCCTGCACATCGATAAGGAACTGACGTGGAAGTCCCACATTTGGAAAAAACGCAAACAGCTCGGTATGAGGTTTCGTAAGTACTACTGGCTACCTGGTAGAAAATCAAACTTATCATTAACAAGCTCCTCGTTTACAACACAGTCTTCAAACCCGTCTGGACCTACGGCATCCAGCTGTGGGGAACAGCTGCCAACTCCAACGTGCAAATGTTAGAAAGATTCCAGTGTAAAGTGCTACGTGCACTGAACCAAATGGTTCAGCCGGAATAAGTGGATTGTATCGGTAATTTTGAATTTTGAATATAGAACTTCAAACAACTCTAAAATTAAAAACACTAACTTGTGGAAACGGCGCTTCCGCAGATATCGGTTCCCTGCTGTTGGTCCTGGGGCTTCCGGAAGAAAGGAGAAGGATATGGATAAAAATTAGTTACCCCGATCTTCACAGCAGACGAAACGGGGGCGTAAAGATTCCCTCGTCGAGCTGATAATTTGTCGGCGGACCACAGCGAAAAAATGCCAAATGCAAAAGCGCGAACAAAGGCAAATGCGTAATGCCGCAAACAAAAATGCGAAATGCAGGTTTTAATAAAGCAAAAGTATAAAGTCGCGTGAACTTAACGTAATTGAAATGGCCAGTTTAAAAATTAATAAAGCAAAGGCTTAATGTCGAACGAACTAAACTAAATCAAGGTGCCAAAGCAAGTGCTAAAAGCCAATTGCACGAGCGCGGCCCGCGGCTCTGACCGCCCGGGCATATCGCCACGCGTCCTGGACAATTGGGCCGATAAAACAAATTTCAAATATATGAGAGCGAATCAAATTATAGCCGGCCCTAATTTGAAATTTCAAAAAAATAAATATAAAATTGGCGCGAACATCCCCCAGTCCCTGAAGCCGCCACCGCCTTCAGCACCAACAACTACTGCGAGGGACGGATCAAAACCCAACAAAATTGCAATACAACCAAGGCAATCGGGTAATACGTACGCACCAACCGCTTCTCCAAAATGAATTAAACAAACAAACCTGAATAACTATATACAAATTATATACAAATGGAAAGGAAGCGGGAATAGCTTCACCGTGGGTCGAGTATAAATTCCCCCCGAAGTTCGAACTCGAGCTACTCGAACCACCCCATTTTAGCCAAGGGCCATTTTAAAGGCGAACAGTTGTTTTGGTCAATTGGTACCCGGTTTCAAAGGTTCACTTGGTTTTTTCTACTTTCGTCGGACCTGCAACTCGCCTCCAACGCTTCCAAAAATCTTGTACAACTCGATCCAACAACTGGAATTGGCTTAATCGATTCAGGGGGATATGGGAGACGAGCTCTGCCGGTAAATTTTCTGCCGGTTTCAGGTGCAGGAAGTGAGCCGGAGTCAAGACCTGAAGATCCGATGGATCCGAACTCAGTGGGCAAAGAGGTCGGGAATTCAACAAAGACTCGATTTGAGTTAGAACCCGTAGTAAGTTCTTCATATGTCAAAATCTGATCACCAATTGCTCGGGACAAATGAGCCTTGACAGATTTAATATTAGATTCCCATAAACCGCCAAAGTGAGGAGCACTGGGCGGTATAAATTTCCACTCTATTCGATGATTGACTAAACCGTCACGTAGGGATCGGCGATGTTCGTCGGACTTTAATAACTGTGCTATTTCTTCCAACTCAGCCTTTGCACCTACAAAGGTGATGCCCCATACTTTGTTCGAAACGCAGACATTTTACGGGACTTAAAAGTGGACACGGTAAAAAATGTGATAACGAAGTTCAGTGAAAAATACCTAAACAACCTAGAACACATTTCTACTGAGTTAGCTCTGAATCTACTTGACAATAGTGCAAACACTCAAAGGTTACATAGATACAAACCACTCGACCTACCTCATAGATTTAACTAATTAAGTTATTATTGTTCTAACCTTATTCTTAAGTAACTTCTGTATTGTAAATCGATGGGTTTCAATCTTCATGTCATTATGTCATGTCACTTTAACTCTTAACCTAAAATTTGCTTATTGTTGTATAAACAGATTGCAAAACGAAATATACTTGATAAAAAAAAATTAAAGTTTTATTTCTAGTTGATAACTAAAAACTAAGTTTTAGAAAAATTAAACTTTTTATAAATAAACCCTGCATATTTTCAATTTATTTTCATTAAATTGCTAGCAGTAAACTAAGCAATGTACTTCATTTATTGTTAAGCCAAAAAAGCTGTTTAAAACAACGTCAAGCGAGTCTCGTCTACTTGCATTTATTCAATTTTTTATCAGTTGAAATTAGGGCTATTAAAAACGTTGAATTTGCTTGGGGAATGTCCTCGTTTTAGTACGAAATGAATATTGCAGGCAAATTTGTAATTAATTGCTTTTCATGTGTTACGCCGCGGGGACGAAACTTCCCAATTAACTTTTTCGTACAACTTTTTGTAACTGCGTTGTTCGGAAAATGGTATTTCGTGTTTGGATGTGTAGTTTTAATGTGTTTTTGTTTATACAGTAGAGCACTTTGTTCAGATACCATTAAAAGTGATGGATTGGCTCCTACAGTATAAAATCGACGCTTTATCTGTATTTCCGGAATTAGTTCGGGCACTTGTTAAAGTTGATTTTGACAATGCAGGCATTTTCAAAGAAGGATAGGAAAGGTGATGCTGGAAAAATATAGAGATTATAAATAAATTATTAGGTAAGAGCTAATTATAATTTTATTTTATAAATATCTTTGAAACAACTTACTATCATTGTTAAATTGTTATTGACATACTGTATTTTCCGTGCATTTTACTGTAAAATTACATAAGCATGAGTATCACAGAGAAGCCTACTGCTACTGCTGCTACTTAACATACAGTACCGGCCAAAATTATATTATATTATGGTTTTTCTGCTGTAACTTCTCTCAAGAACGACAAAGCAACTTAAGAGGCGAGGTGAACCAAGTGGTGTCCTAAAAAGTGTGAGTCAAGTATGGTGTGATTTGGAAAATTACAAAAAATATCTGGAGTTTTCCTATATTTATTGAATTTTTGATTTTTTCTGTCACTTTGACTTTTGGTTCATATTTTTTCTTCTTCTTTATACTCTAAGTTGTTATAGGTAATGGGAAAACGTTAAGGTTCCTGAAACTTGTCAATCCCTGAAGCGTTGGTGCAGAAAGGAGTGAGGAAGAAGAATATGGCTGGAAGACCCCGTATGATCACTCGCACATCTGATCGAAACATCATCCGTGCCGCAAGAAACAGCCCTCGATTTGCTGCAACTAAGATTTTCACCCTTATTAATACTCCCACAGACCCAAGCATCTCCGTACGAACGATCAGACGTTGTCTACAGGAGGCAGAATTACATGGTCGGAGACCTGTAAAGAAACCAATAATCAGCGAGAAGTATCGGAAGCTGCAACTTTAACGGGCGAAGAATTGTCTGCACTGGGGACGGAGAGAATGGGGCCAAGTCGTCTAGACTGACGAATCCAAGTTCAAACTCTTTGACAGTGACGGAATAGCATGGATTCGATGTCCTGTCGGCACTCGCATTGATCCCAAGTACTAACTGCCCACGATAAAGCATGGTGGAAGACCATGTATGGTGTTTGGATGCTTTGATGAGAATGGAGTCGGCCCTCTTCCTCTTATTTACGGAATTCTGGACCGATTCGGATACGGGGACATCCTGCGGAATACGATGCGACTCCACGCTTTTTGTTCTATCGGCCGGGCTTTCACCTTCCCCCAAGACAACGACCCGAAGCATCGCAGTCGTCACTTTGTGGACTGGTTCGCTCATCCCTCCTCAACTAGCTAAGACAGTCTCCTGATTGAGCCGCTGTGGGGAGAGCTGACGTTGGCCGAAGAATGCAGCATAGAGGTTTACTCAGCTGGAGGAGGGGTCCGTTATTGACACTCTCATCGACTCCACGAGATACCAGGCTGTCATCGGTGCGAAGGACTATGCTACAAATGATTAGGATATTTTTGCTGAAAAGTTCACGAAATGATGTTTCTACGTTTGTAAAAAATTATTTCGCCCAAACAAAATTGATTGTTGATTACGATGATTTTTTTGGTTTGTTATGAAATATTTCTTTTTAATATAATGATAAGAATGACAAAAGTTATGCAAGAGAAACCGAAATATAATATAATTTTGGTCAGTACTGTATACACATCAGATATTCTAGCAATATGGCGACTTTCATGAACAAAAAATGCAAAGGCCTCAGTACAACACAATACATCCATGGAAGCTATTAAGAAACTGCATATTGGGACACACTAAAATATTTTATTTATCAATCGAAATTTTAAAATAAACCCCATAAAATATCAAACCAAAATATTTGTTTCTCACAAGAAATCACCTAATGTAGAAATAAGTGACTATATCATCAACTGAAATTCTATTGACGCATTAGTAAAGTATTTTGGAATATTGCTACCTCTTACTATTACAATCTAAACTACAGAATAGTAACATTCACTATAAAACATGTTATTGCTTAAATATTAATGCACTGTACTGATGAAATTCCTAATAATACCACTAGTCCTATATGTACATGATGTTTGGACCAACATAGCAAAAGCAGCCGTACATATAAAGAGCTATTAAAAGTGAAAATAACGTATTTAAATACTTTGAGAACTAAATGACGGTGCCACATGTAATTTTAAAAAGCGGAACACTGAAGTGAACCCGACTCATGATGATCTCAGTTAGCCTCTCCTACCCAATTATGATTCTCAATTTTTCGAGCTAAAACTGGTCAACCTGAATAACCTTCTCAGAAACTCGGTAGCCAACCCGGGTACATAGTAGTGTTAAGAACTAAAAAGGGCAAGAAAATTAGTTTTTAGAAAAGAAAAGTGGGGATAAAATTATTTAACATGAAAAAACCTAAAAACCCTAAAAAAACAGACAAACAATTTAATAGTAGGAATGAACGAATTAAGGGTAAATTAATTCAGCGCCAATATTCTCTTTAGTTAGACACAAGAAAATACTAGGTCTTTACGGATTAGGTAGGCCACAATAGTTGATAAAATCACAAATACCGAGAAACACAGTGGACGACATGACAGCACACATAAAATGTATATCCTATTAAACAATGAAATGAAGAATAAACAGCATGAAAGTCGAACAGATTTTGTTATAAAAAGTAAAGTATAGAAATCAATTTAGGAATTTAAAGTTGTATTATGTCGGATCAATATTTTTTTAAATTCCTAGAAGAATTCTATATTTGCTTAACAATTAGTGACTTTAATGAGCAAATAAGGAAGGAAGAGATACATAAACCACTAATTAGAAGTCATAACTAATCAACACCAAGAAAACAACAATAATTGACTGATCTAAACAACAAGCAAAAGACTTACGCAGCACCATATTTCTTTATAGAAGTATTTATAATGGAATGTTAAAATCAAACAACGAAATGACCACGTCCTAATTAACTTATCAAACGACGTACATATAATACACATGAGAGCAATGAGAAGTGTTTACTGTAATAGTAATGATTTCTTGGTGTAAACAATGTTAAATTAGTGAATTACTCCAAAACAGAAGAAAGATGTCAGCTAGCACTATTTCAGTTATAATAATTAGAACGATATATGCAAAATAATTCATAAAACGAATCAAGAAATTGTTGGTACACGAGCATATAAGATGTTTCTCTTTCGTTTTCAGTCTTCCGATTGGTTCATAATAGTTTACCACATACGTCGATCAAAAATTTAGAAAAAAATTAATAAAAAAAGATACATGTCTTACTGTAGCAATATTTGTCTAATGCTTTGGATCTTAATCTTAATTGGAAGAACTAAAAAACGATCAATGCAGTTAGAAATTCTGAACAACTTAAATTAAAGTTTTGAAAATGGTTTAAAAATATTCATTTCTAAAGATGAAAGATTTATTAAGACTGTCGATGTTTAAGATTGGAACTCATAGAAGCAACTCAACCCTAGAATCAGTTAAAGAAAGTTCAATATTTGCGTAAGAGATTATGAGATTGATTCAGAAAGCTTGGATAATCAGTCCAAAATTCAGAAAGTAGCAAAATAGAAAATCTCAAGATAAACGAGGTGGTAATTGTGGTGACTAATAGCAAAAGGTGAATTGAGCAGCTATTAGCAGAATTAAAGAGATTGTGTTTGGGCAAAATGGAATTTAGTTATTGTTACAAGTTGCCAGTTGAAAATTCAAAAGACACATCGAGTTTGTTCCTCAGCTTAACGAAATATTTTTTGACTGGAGTTAACAAAGTAAAATTCTTGAGTGAACTTGTCATCGAAGTTTCAGTAAACTTACTGGAATAATTTAGCTGGTAGTAGAAAGTTATAAGCGCGTTTAAATATTTTCTTCTATGGAGAGAGTGTTGTCATGTTAAAGACCCTAAATTAAATGTTTACAAACCCCATACCAGGCAAATTAAATTAATCATTTTTTAATTTCAGATTTTGCAATGAAGAAGTCGAGCCTCACAAGGATGTTTTGTATAGCGCTGGTCCTGGTCGAAAATGCCGTAGGGAAGCTTAGGAAAGAAAAAGACAGTAAGAAGATGCTGCTGAAGTTCTCTGACACCGATACCGTCAATCTGTGCACAATCGAAGGAAACTCGGTACCCTTCCACTGCTTCTGCAGCGACGGCACCGCCACAGCCACGAAAGCGAAGTGTTGGGTCTTCAACGGGCTGAACCAGGAGCACAACCTCTGGTCGCTGTTCGCCACGCAGCCGCGGATCACGGAGCTGAACGTCATGGTAACGCAGATGGGGCAGCTGAGCTTCATCCCAACGAAAGCTCTGCAGTACCTGAAGGAGTTGCGCACGTTAACGATCATATACGGCGGCGTCAGCACCGTTCATCCCTACGCGTTCGCAAACTTGACGAAAGTGCACGAAATCTTGCTCGCCCGCAACAGGATCGTCACCCTGAGCCACCACGCGTTCGCGCACCTAACCAGCCTCGCCACGCTGGATTTGGACGAGAACAGAATAGCGGAAATAAGCAGAGACGTCTTTGTCGACCTCCCCAACTTGAAGAAACTCTTCATTAGATACAACAACCTCAGCGTCATTCAGGATGACGCCTTCAGGCAGCTGGGGCATTTGAGTGAACTGGAGCTGGGAATTAATAGCATCAGTATTTTAACTAAGGACATTTTTGCCGGACTAGGAGAACTGAGGAAGCTGAGCTTGAACAGCAACAAGATTGTCATGTTAGGCGATCTGACATTTGCTGAACTTTGGATATTGGAGGTATGGAAAATTTAGAGGTGCATTGCCTTTTTTGATATTTTTGGAATAGTTATTTATTTATTTTAATTATTAAGATTGCGACTATTACTATAATTTATTTCTAATGATATTTTCTTTATAAAACTACTTTTAAAGTAATTTTGGACCACAAACAATCTCGAAAGCTATGTATCATCCATTTGTTGTTGCATTTTTAGGTACGTATTATTTTTACAAAAGTTATGAATAGTAGAGGAAGTAAATTATTTAAATCAATTTAGACTGAGAGTTTAACTTAGAAAAAAGGAAGCGTCAATTCACACCTACCATCATCCCCAAAATTAATTTAAGAAATTCGTGACAATTTTTTTTTGTATATTAGACAGTGTAAGTTTTCTAAATTGAGAAAAGGAAACCATCTCATTTTTCAGAACACCTACGCATTCGAAATTAAATATTTTATATGGAATGTAAAGTTGAATGGGGTCGTCGGCTCAAAAAATTAATAGTGAAGCCTCTTCTGATAGTGATAGCAAAGGTTTCTACAGTACAAGAAAAAAGACGAGACTATGCCAAAGACATTTTCAACAACTTTATATATTGTACAAGGTTTGTAGTTGATAATTCTTTGTTCTGACTTCATGTATCACATTTTTAGTCATAGTAAAGGTTTCATTTTTGAGAATCTTTTCTCCCGTATAGAGAAGTAAGTTTGGGAATAATTTTTTCTCTATTGCCGCATACAATTTTGTATCAGGGAATCGGATACCATACCACGTACAGAAACAGCAACTACAGCAAAAAAAACAAAGCTGAAAAATCCTGTGATTAATGTTGGCCCAAGTTAAAAATAAAATGGCCACCTCGGCTTTGGTTGCAGATCTTGGTTCTTTTCAGAAAATTTTTGATTGGAATTTTGCAATATTCTGATCAGTTTCACTCTTTGACTTATTTTCCTGAAATCGCTAACTGCCTGTAGAATAGCGGCATATATTTTGTTTCAAGTTACCACAGATAAAGTTGCACAATATTATAACACAAGATCTTGCTAGCCAGTTAAAGTTGGCATTTCGTGAAATTACGAAACCAAAGATTTGTTATTGCAGCAAATCTACTACTGCTCGAGTTGTATAGTAGGTGGCGCCGTCTTGCTAAAACCATATTTGTTCTAGATTTATGTTGTCCAAGAAAACCGGCCTATCATGTAACGGTAACAATTGCCATTCCAAAATTCACCATTTCTATCATAGTATTAGTAGAGGTATAAGCCTATCATGCTATATTTCCAAAATCCAAAGAAAAAGGTGACTTGCTTAGGGTGCATTTGTTTTTGAGTTACAGAAGAATTTTCCGAATCTCAAATACGACAATCTTGTTTGCTTATCTGTCAAGTTAAAAATACGCCTCGGCTAAATATGATTTTTTGACTAAACTGAGATTGCTTCTCATGAGCACTCTAAAAACGAATTCACAAATTGCCAATAGTGAAACTGTCTAGTAAGCACTTGCATCGCTTATATTTTGTATGCATGAGGGTGCAGGTCTTTAATGAGCATTCGCGGAAGAAAGTTTCTCGAAATGTCTATTTGGTTTGCACAATGCCAAGTTAATGTTTTTGCATCCGCAGCAATATTTGACTAACTATGGCTATATACTCACGAGACCTTACTTCACGCTAATACTTAAGAAGTCTTGCATCCGTCACCTATTCAATTTTAAGGCAGTTTAGTGCAATATTCGACCACATATTTGTTTGCCATGTTTATCAAATTTTTAGTGCGTTCTTTCTTGTAGTATTCTATATTTAGTAATCGAAAGAATCTATCAAAATTGCCTATCAAAAAAGATGCAAAGTTTAAGTTTGGCGTTCAATTTGGGACGCTTTTATTTGCTACCACTTTGCATAGGATACCAAATGGTGTTTACCATCCAGTATGGAGGCCATATAGTGTTTAGCCAATGCCAACTTTTCTGTTTTTGGAACTTAAAATATGTTAGTTTAATTATAGTTAAATTAATTAATGATTTATAGTTGACAAAGGCAACGAGTAGCCAGATTGAAACCCTAACAGATGCAACAAAAGGTAATGAAACATTTGTCCTCTCAAAGATATTATTGGATAACATTTCAAAGATAAACCCGCACATGCTCACAACTACGAAGTACCTTCAGTCACCAACAAACATTAGGACTTTGAAAATGACAAGAAACTGCAAATACATTAGCAACGCCTTAGTAAAGCTTTTGAGATTCTACAGCACACAGTAAATGTAGGGGATGATTATTATCATTTGGTAATTTAGTAGAGTATCTGAGAATGCCTCTTGTGTCATTAAGGTGATATTCTAAATATAATAAATGTGTAAATGCAGGTTATTGCATTATAGTCGCCATTCTTCCTAGCCAAGTAATCGAAAATGCTGGCTCTTCTACCTCTTCTAAATTCTCTAGTTTTGAACCCCAAGAACAAACTCAATCTCAGTTACAAAAATCAAATCAATTTTAATACTTAGGTAACCATTAACTACAAAACGAATACCCCTACATAACTCCCAACTGCCAAATAAGTATGTTGAAGTTATTCTTAATGTGCAAAATTAAATATTATCTTATACAAATACTGAACACTTAGGAAATTAAAGCAATATATACATTAGAGGCGCTTCAGTGCCCCACACATTTTTGCTAATTGGTTGCTTTGCAATTATGAACAAATACTAAATACTGGTATATTAATCGTCGGTGGACAAAAAGTGTAGGGTTGTTGCCAATTCTTTTTAGAAAAAATTGCTTTCCTAATAATAATGTCTTGGATTAAATTTTTTGATTCAAATAATCCCAATAAACCCCCCAAATAAGTTGGATACACCATAGTGAAACTTTTTTGATTCAGGTTTAAAAATGTATGTTAGCAAATCAATTGTTCTGTTGTAATATCCTCTACGAATGTACACTTTTGGCATCTACGAGCACAGCGGTTTGTATTTCTTTTTTTTCCATTGCTAATTAATGAATCAAAATATATTTATTCATTCTTGAGCTTCAAACTAACCTGATGTTAGATCCTTATTGAAGTCAATTCTGTTTTATATGGGACGTTTATGGTGCTTCGTATAGTGTATACACAAGGGTAATACTATACGTTAAAACGCAACAAATGGGTATTAGGCTTCAGTCTGCGTAACTACATATCAATTGCACAACGCAAGGTGCTTGATAGAAAACCCTTTATTTCGTTTATCAAGAAGAGCTTTAAAATTTTAATATTAGAATATCTTCTCATAGTTCAAGGAACAGGTAGTTCCACCTAGAAAAAAGTCAAGGAACTTTTTATTTATAATGCACAAGAACATCATTGTAATAAACAGCCTTTAAAGTACTAAAAAATGTCAAATCTAGTGGCCGGGTTCGATAATTTGTGTGAGATGGAAATGATAACAATGTGATTCTATTTCTTGATAGAAATATGCCTGGAAATCTATAAAAAATATATCGCTCATCCTTCCGTTCTTTGAGTTACTCTAATAAGGCCTTTATCTTAAAGTTATAAAAATATTCTCAATCTTGAGAAGATAAACATAGAAAGAACAAAATGTAAACTTCTTACCCCTTCCTTCTGATTCAGAATATGACGAATTGTCTAAGACTAGGAAAATATATCGCTTATTCTTCTGTTCTTTGAGTTGCTCCAGTAAGACTTCCATGTTAAAGTTATGGAAATATTCTTAATCTTGAGGAAAGAACATAGAACAAAATGTAAACTTTTGTCATTTTCTTCTTATTTAAAATATGACTGGAATTGTCTAACATCAGAATCAGAATTGGGTCTACAAAATATATATCGTTTATCTTTCCGTTCTTCAAGCTGCTTCAATAAGGCCTCCAAGTTAAAGTTATGGAATATTCTTAATATTAAGAACAGAACAAAATATAAACGTCTTGGCCCTTTTTCCTGATATTGCTTTGTCAACTATGGTTCAAGGGTTTGTACAAATTTCTGTACATTGAAGAGGAAAGTTTCATTTACATTGTGTAGTCTTTGTTGTCTTTGTCCATAACTTTTTCTAAATAATTGAGAAAATTGTTTACGCACTCTTCATTAAATGCATTTATCCGATTTAATCCGATTTCCTTTGCTTTCCTAAAACTCATGCATAGGTTTTAGTCCGTTGAATTGTCCTACAGAAATTATGACAGTATTTATTTTTTTTTTGAAAATCTGTAAGCAGTTTAAGAAGTTTCAAGGAGTCAAGCCATAAAATAAATTAGCGACCTTTAACTCACAGTCTCGCCCTTTTGTGAATGTCGCCTTACGACCGAGAATAGCCTTAAGTTTCCAGTTTTCATTCGTAAAAGAACTCATGGCTTACAGCCCTTATCGATATTTGAAACTCTACTGTATGAATCATGTCTTTCAACTGATATTGGGTGTAACTATCTTTTGTAGTTAATCGAGTCTACTTAGTGGGAATTTAACACGAAAGTGAACATAGTTTGACACTAAAATAGAATAATATTCTAACAATAATAAATCAATAATCCAAAATTATATATGAACGTAATGATTCTAATTTATGGTATAAATGACCAAGGTCGTAATACAGATGTTACATAAAGCAATGCATTTGGTTTTATAATCTTCCGAAGGACCTTTAATATTTAAACTAATGTTAACAGAGTTTTTTGTTACCAGAGATGGTTATTGTGGCTTCTTATACATCTGTATTTGTGATCGGATGTCCTTAATATGCCCTTAGAATTCGTTGATACCGCTGATACCTTTCTTTTTCAAGCAATTTTTTGCTTGTTTACCAATTATTAATTACTCATGATTTTCCTGTCCATTAGAAACAGACAACTGATAAGAATATTGTTACTTTATATTCAAGTTTATCCCATGTGGTCTAAAATTATCACGAAATAAAACTTAGTTGTTTTCAAATTTCGTTTGATTATTTAATGCTATGGCTAAGGTCCTTATTTATGTCTATGTTATTTGGAGAAGAAAGAAATTGTGATGTTGAGTATTTTGAACACTTTGGTGGATGTGTTGCCATAATATGCTTCACGCTACATTACGATGTAGCAAGGCTGTGATCATTTTATCTGTTGAGGGACTCCTTTATCAGGATTCATTTTTGATCTTGTAAAAGATTCAATCTTTGACTGCGTAAAGCTAAAGAATGTTTATACTAACATCTTCTGCGGCTTTAGTTGTGGGGTAAGAAAGTCTCCTATACTTTTCTGGTATGTTCTCAACTTAAGGTCACTGTCGAGGATATGCTGAGTCCTTACTGACTGTTTTTTTTTGGCTGAGTTTTTTAGGCACGCATCAATATGAATTCGACCTTGATTCGATCTTGAAAAATTATTCATAGTCCCAGTTTTAATAAATTCATTAATACTCTGTTGGTTTAAAGATTCTGAGTTGTTATAAAAACCTCTTGTGTTGTTTTCCTACTTTACATAAGACCAAGACTCACACAATTAAAAATCAGCTTACTCCACAAAATTTTAATTAAAATTCTTTTTTCTTTCTATGCTAGTCAAGTGCTGAATAGATATTACAATTAGATATAATTTTCTTCAAAAAAATTGTAATTATGTTTATGGCAAGGTTAGGTACGTATCCATAGTTACAATCAATTACATCATTACTATAAATATTTGTTTATAACCAACATTAATATTAAACGTTAAAATACAAAAAAAAATTATTTACATTAAACTTAGCACAAAGTAAATAATATTGAGGATTATATTATTCAACGTAGCTTCCATCAGCATCCATGACCTTCTAGAGCCAGTATCTAAACTTGCTAAAGACAAACTTGTCCTTATGTGTCATTATCTCCATGATAAAGCTGTTTTCGTTGTTATTCTTTCTCATTAACCTTCGTCTCGACCACGCCCCACACATAGTAGTCAAATAGATTGCAATTGGAGTAAAACGTTGGCCACGATTTGGGGGACCAGTGGTAATAGCTATCTCTAGGTCTTTCTTGTAGGCTGGAGTAGAATCTTGCTGCAACATGTACTTTCGCCTAGCAGCCACTTCCTCTCTTCAAGGCTTGACAACTGTCTCTAGCATGTTGATCTAGCTGTAGACGATTACCTTCAAGTCTTCATCAAAGAATTATAACGCCAAATACCTCTTTCACTGGTCACAATCCTCAGCATTATTACAGAGGTGGGAGACTTTATATGTATGAAGATAGATAGATACCTGAGAGGCATCTTAGTAAATCCAACGGTTATTTTGGTGATTCATTTTCCTGTCCTGGATGAAGTCAAGCATGATGTTGTTCAACAGTGTTTTAGCCTTTAACTTTCTTTTTAACTTGTTTATATCAATCAACAAAAGAATTGTAATGCAGCTTTTTATCATCAATTCTCCTATTTTTATTTTATTGTTTTTTGCTTTGATTTACATTATAATTCTTAAAATGGTTTATCTTTTACGTACAATAGAAGGATGTTTAAAATACATAAAAATCAACAGGAAAATAATAGGTGTATAAATAAGTTCTGAGTTTTAGATTTCACAGGACGCAAATCTTACCTGTAACGTATTAGTCCGACCTCTTGCGGTTTTAAAGCACTGACATTTGGTCTTTCGAAGCATCATGCGATTTGGCGTTTGATGCACATAACCTCAATAATCAGCTGTGTTCACGATGGCAATCACAAAAGAGCATATTCGATTTTCTATCCACTTCGCGTTTCATCTTAAGAAAAACACTGCTGAAGCCACCGAAATGATTTGTGCTGCATATGGTGAGAATGCTGTAAGTCATGCAACGTGCAAAAAGTGGTACCACATATTTCGCGGAGGAGAGTTTAGTCTTGAAGATCAACCACGCGCTGGACGCTCTCCAACATTTGACACGGATGAGGTGCAGACGCGTTAGGCTGGGAACTTCTCCCACATGCGGCGTATAGCCCAGACATGGCCCCTTCCGATTATCATTTATTCCGGTCGTTACAGCATCACTTGGCTGATACGCACTTCAAAACAGAAGAAGAAGTCCGAAAATGCATTGATAACTTTATCGTCTCGAAGCCGGTGGACTTCTATCACCAGGGAATTCGCAAGCTACCCGAAAGATGGCAAAAGGTCATCGATGCCAACGAAAAATACTTTGATTCTTCAGCTTTTTTTGTTTATTTTTAAATAAAACTTTAATTTTGCAGAAAATAGCTGAGAACTTATTTATACACCTATTACTTATAAGTACCGAAACAATCAAATGAGTTTAAATGTTAAAAAAATATTTAGTTTTATTATAACCTAACTAAAAGTTATTGATTGTATATCTTACTCGAAATGAAATCTCGCACCGCCTTTTGTTGTAATCGGGTATAAAAGTCGCAAGCTTACAAGAGCACTTAAGGGTACTGTTATTGCCAATAATCCCCAATTGCTTTCGTTTATTCGGATATTTTTAATGTCTGAAATATTTTCAATTCCCTTAATTGGATTGCACTGCTCGAGGATCCTTATCAGCAAAGCATCCTATAGGCTGATTTTTATTCAAATCTCAGAAAATACGCCGGAGCTGGGAAAACCGATAAACAGTCCGGGTCGTTAGCTAAATGAATTAGTTGCGGGTCCAACATCGGTCGCCCATTTATTACGTTGCATCCTAAGTCCACAAAATTAATATCGCAATGAATCGAGCCGCCGCAAAAAATGTGAGGAGGGCGCGCGCCCACATTTAACTAGATGGATAAGGATTTTTCAAAGGCGTCTAGCTTAAGAGGGCTCGGGAGATAATTTGATTGCTTGGTGGTATTGAAATTGGTGATGTTAACAAGCATTGAGCAGAAATGTTTTTAGCTAAGTAATTGCAGGTGGTAATGTTCTCGTTAGATGCTTGTTTATTTTTAAATAGAAATTACTGTAAAATAATAATAAGAAGAACTATGTAAGTAGGAGTGCTATTTTTACTAAGCTTATCAATATTTGTAAAGATAAACTGCCTCTTGGATAATCTTGTTTATTTATTGTAACGTTGTTTGCATACTTTTATTTCATTTGGCGTGCTTAAAAATTGTTTGGCATTACAATTGTTTTTTCTTCATAAATCCTTTATTAGGAAGAAGTGAGCATTTTATTAGACATTAATTATTAAAGTCTCTACATTCCGTAAACTTTTGAGTCAAATAGAACGTAATCGCATCAGTGAAAGATTTGTGGAATGAGGCAGTACGATGAACCCAAAACTGTAACACGCTGTGTCCCTATTTATTATAACGAGGCTCATAGAAGTTGTTTTAGTGAGTTGCAATACCGGTCAATGGTAATGTTCTCATTGGAAGAATTTTCTCCTGATCCTACAAAATAATTGCTATTTGGTTTGGGATAAATAATTCCCATGAGATTTTAGGGCGGAAGCTTCCAGTAAGCTACAGTTCATAGAGTAGAAAGTTTCTTTTAAGGTGTCTCGTGGGAAAACTATAGAAACTACTCCGAACTTGTGCTGTGCAGCTGCATCAGCTGTTGGCATGTATCCACATATGTTTTTATGGGGAACTCATTGTGCTAGGCTTTTGTCATTTTTTAGACTCCATAAATGCTAGTATATGTAGTTTGGCAAAACAAATCTGTTATATCCGTCACAGATTTGAATGTAATTTACCTGTTTGCCATTATAGAGTCGGGAACACGTTGAATAATTTGTAGTTTGGGGGTGTTTGCCGAATGAACGCTGCTTTTGCCTTCCTCAGCACAGCCTTTGAATTCCAATATACAGCAAAATAGTTCTGCGATTCGCTACAGTCACTTTATGCTTTCAAAGTAGCCATACCACTTATTGCAGGTCATGATTGTCTGCTGTCATGATTTTCAGCTTTGTCGATAAGTGCATTCGTAGTATTGCACTACTTTTCTTTCTCTACGTCCCAGCAACACATTCCAATGGTATGACTTGACACTATAGTCTATCTTTACAAACGCATTTTTTAAATCTGCACTGTAACCGGGGTTTCAATTAAGGCTTTAATTTGTGCAACTTCAAGGTCGTTCCTTTTTGTGTTTATTTTTCAAGGCAACACTAATGGTTTTATCTTGAGTTACTTACAGTTTATGGAAATTTTAAGCGACAAGATAAATTAGTTTGGTAATGGTTAAACATATATAATAAATTATAAATATTTACTTGTTGGTATTGACAAAATGCTAATAAAAGATGTGTTGGATCACCATAATTAGGAGTATATCACTAGCAGCTACGAAAATATGCTTGTTAAGTCCTGTAATAGATGTTATGGCCATTTGTAATCTCTCTTCAACTTGAGTTGCAAAGAAAATATTATTCACCCATTCAGAAGTTTGGTATCTGTTCTTAGTTACTAAAAAATGGCCTTCCATATTTATCTAGTAATGCACAACATAAATAAGCTAATAAATATAGAAGGGTACATCTGCGCTTGAAAAGAATGTAAAAATGTAGACACAACTAAAAGAAACGTATATTAGATCTAATCATAAACATACTGAATGTTATGAAGAACAACCCGAAAGATTTGAAAGATGAGGTGCACAAAATAAACGAAATATATAAAACTGTAATGAATAATTAGCCAAATTAAAAGAAAACAAAGAAAAATAAAGTAAAAGATAAAAATGGACAAAAAATAAAATACAAGTTGAGAAAGATTATAAATTAAAAGGAACTGTACTACTTTTCAAAATCATTTTTGATTGAGATAAAAGTTATGAGTTTAGTTAATCAAAATCGTTTATATAGGCTGGGTAATTATTTAGGAAATATAAAATCAGTCAATTTCCTTGCACGTATTGTCGTCAAATAGTCCAATTGTATCAAGCTTATTTAAATACCCTCACAGAAAGAGTACAGGAGCGATTAAATCTGCCCATCTTTTTAGTCAGAAAGAATTTATAAGATAGCCCGGTCCTTATAAAACCAAATGTCTTCTGGGCCCAGTTTATTGATTTTTACTTTATGTTTATATAGGAAGATGTAGATGTCAACTAAAACGCTTACGGCGTAATGGACTGTATCATTACCAAATGTTGGCAAAAATTGAAGTCTTGGTTATGAAGGTGTAAATATGTATGCAAGTGTTCGTGTAATACATTTTATACACCATGATAAGATATTTGTAGTTGCTGAGCGTAATATCTTCCAGGGTAATAGATTTTCAATTACACTATCACGACTACAGCAATAGTCGTGTTAATCACGGAAGTGAACCATACGTTTCTAATGGTCCATGATGCTCTTGTAAGTACAAAATTTATACGCAATAAGTCACGTGATTTTCTCAATGTCATTGTAATGGATAACACAGCCCCACAAATAAAAGAAAGTTTCTGACCTGGGGGTCTCACTATGCTTACTATATGTTTTCGGAATCGCTGAATTCGAATCCGAGGTCCATTGGGTCTGGGTTTAACCATAATCTGAAAAAATCTCCTAATGTAGGTTAATAACAACGTTAAAATTATTTTCAACGGTCTGGGGATCAAAATATGTTAACTATATGTTTTTGGGATCGCTGAATCTAAATCTAAAGTCTATTCAACCCAGTAATGTCAGGGTTCAATCACAACTTTAAAAAAACCTAATGATGTACGCCATTTAGCACTAAATTTTTTTTCTAAGTCTGAGATTTAGATTACGCTTACTATATGTTGCTGACATTTAAATCAACATATATTTAACACATTCTAAAAATAAATATGATACTTGTAGTTTCACCGTTTCTTGGAATATTAAAGCTGCGGATAGGCGGATGATATTTTGATATTTTCTCTTGGTCTGGATGTTGGAGTTGGTGTGGGCGTATATGGATGTATGAGTATCTATTGTGCCAGGTCTTATAGGATCAAAAAATCTGTTGGTTAAATGTAATGGGAGTTGAAGGAGACAAATTACCAATAAAGTCAACAGCATTAGGTATGCCGTAGTCATTGCTATTATACTTATAGTGACTTTAAGCTGTAGATAGACACGGTAATTTTATGTGATCCATAGATCACTCTGAATCAGATTTTTTAGGGTCTCATTGCTGTGCCTGGAACTATTGATTGATCGTAACTTTTGGGCATGCTGATGCAGAATTATTTATTTAAAGATGCCATAAACCCTCTGTGTAAGTGTGGTACTATTGTCAATACTTCCACGCTTTATGGATTTCAAGCACCATCGTAGACAGTATTTGGACATTTAATGACAGTGTCGCACTTTTTAGTAACGGACGATCTTGCAACCGATAAATATTTTAGAAAAACTTTAAATCTTGCGATGATGTTTAGTAAGTTGTAATAGCATTTTAAAAAAAGGTTTTTATGCTTTTGAACAGTTAAAATTATACTAATTTCCTTGGAATTTATCTGCATAATAATTCTATTGCATGATTGTTATAAATTTTGCAGTGTTATCAATTTATGTTCTTTTCAGGACTTGGATCTGGAGGAAAATCAAATAGAGTTCATTTCCGAAAGAGCTTTTGCCGGCTTGACGCACCTGCGCAAGCTCAATTTGCGTTACAACAAGTTGAAAAACCTTAGGAGCAGCTTACTGGACAGCGTTCCGGATGTCACCAACTTCGACATTCGTCACAACTACCTAGAAACGCTCACCTTCGATAATGTCAAACCGATCTTGCACAACTTCTACAATGACAGCAGCTATTTTTACCTTGATGGTAAGTAAATCTTATCGTGCTATTCATTAAAAAGTAAAAAACACAAAAATATATCGTTCGTACATTAAAAATAAGGCAAAAATTCTAATAGGGTAATACAGTAAACCGAAAATAACTTTGATATATTTAAATAATTATATAAAATATTTTTGAAATGTTGACACTGATACCTTTTTACTCTACTTTTACAGCGTGATTCAAAATGATGGACTTATATTTTTAAATATACAAATTAAAAATAGGCTAGTGACTAAAATGACGAAAATTACATTTACTTTTACTTACATTCAAGTTTATAAATGTTTAATGTACCCCGTTTTGGCTGTATTGCATCGAGATTTTGTAGCTCCATAGCAGAACGTTCTGTTGATTTATTTTGCCACTAAAAATTAAATTAAAAATTCGACTTTACAATACGACGCAAAACGCAAAAACGTCTGAATGTGATGGAATCTTCCGAACTAATGAACGAACATCGTGTGCTGATGTAAAATACTATCAACATCAAGTTGTGTTAGAACATTATCTTTAATATACGACAATATTGAGGTATGAACACTGAACACGCGTAGGATGTGTAAACTAACTTCTTGTTCACGTAAAAATATAAAAAAATCCGGTGGAAAGTTCACGTTTCAAACTAATTGTGACATATTACATGTTCAACCTAGGTCACTCAGTATAGCCAGAAAAAATTTTCAAAATTTTAATTTTTTAAGGTTCAAAAATCGAAAACTTGCATGCGAGAAAAGCAAAACATAATTTTACCATTCGTATTTCACCCACAGTTTGAAAAATTTTATTCAAAATTGCTTTAATTTTCCAAAATTTGTAGTTGACGTATGTTTTTTTAGTCATGGTTTTCTCTCACAGTTCTCCTTGACAAAAGTGGTAGCTTTTTAATTTATTCTACAAATTAACTTAATGCATTTGTTACCAATAGCAATATTTTGAATAATAAACATAGTCAATCAGTGAGATAATTTTTACTAGAAAATTATAAAATGTGTGGGTAATAATAAAAAACGTTTCAAGTGTGGAGGATATATTGCATATATTAAAACTGAATTTCATTACTTCCAAGATTGTTTATCTTCCTGTAATATTATACAAGATATTTTTAGGGAAATGACCTTATCATGAGCCATAAAATTTATTTTTAGGTATTTGTGTTTGTGGAGAAACAAATTATGCGTTACTGAGCAATAAAAAATCTCCAGGAATTGGACAAAGATATATATTGATTCGACCACTTTGCTTATTATTGTTCCACCTAAGCCCACTTTCCCGTTACTTTTATCTCCAATATTATCGATCATATCTTTTTCAAGTTTAATTACTATTGTTATTCCTTTAAATGTCATTTGCATCAAACTTATTAGTTTTTGTCTTTTATTGAATGCTTTATGTTTATTTTGTTGCATCACATGTGTAGAGTCAATGAACAAAAAGTATATTCCTATATTAATTGCGTGCCATTTCTGCATTATTTCGTCATCCTATAACTTGTATCGATTGTTGAGCTTTCCAATATAAATTAATTTGGGAACCTCCTACTCTAATTCAGTGTATTGTTGATATTGGAAGTCTAATTATTGTGCTAAGAGTAATAATACCTTGATAATTGTAGAAAGTTTTTCAAATTTCTCTTTTTAGATTTCGGTACTATTATCCCAATCATCCACTTATTAAGCACTTGCTCTTTGTTTTATATTTTCAGAGTAAATATGTAAATAAAAATACAACAATACAAAATAGTAGATTTGATTTTGCACATCTTGTAGATAACGTTTTTGAAGATCATTGCATATATAAATGCAATAAACAGTAAAATAAAAATAAAAGTTTTTACTGCCTCTCTATGATTTTGGAAAATATTTTCTATAATTAAATAAAATTCTTGTCTTGCCAAACAAATCGTGTGGCCAAGAATTTATAAAACACCCCCAGAAAAGGGTCATTTTTTGGAGTGGTTGAGGCATAAAAGACGCTCATGCTCTTTAATTCTAATGTTTGGCCTAGAATCTCAATTTAAGTCTGGGTGCGGGTATGATATATAATATATATTTGGTGTATCTTTTGAGATTTTTTGTTTATTTGATTGGGCTAAGCAAAAAATGAGGACTCCGCGAAGGAAGGCAGAATTTCCTGATTTAGAGATCTCACGGTACCGATTTTACCTGATACGAACAAACTTTTTAATAGTTCCTCTCTGGTGAAGGTAGCTAACACTCACTAACACAACTTCTAGTTATCTATATGTTGGTATCCGCTTTTAAGAGTCAAAAAACCCGAACAACTACTGTTAACAATTGTCAAGCAAACGTTTTCTGCACTGAGCTGAGCTGTTGACATCAATAACAGTCCTCCATCACAATTCATTTTAAATAATTCTTTTGTAAGCGTATCCACCATAGCTGTAGACGAAATATTAAACGTTTCCAAACTTTAAACACATCGAAGTATCCAAAGTAGTAGAAAATATTTCGGAATTTTTCTACTTAATTAAGAAAATATCAATAGAATATCTGAGAAATTATGATTTATAAAATAAATAATTTTTAATGGTACCTTTTGCTTCAATTGAATTTTAAATGCTACTATATAATTTCTTGCTTATGATAATTATTGATTAAATTTAAGTTAGCAGATTTCATAAAATAAACTGTTATCATTTGTAATAAATTTTTATTTAAAACATTGTAATTTACTAAAAAGAGTTGGAAGAAAATTAAAGATTCATAAGCGCAATATAAATTACTGCAAATAAGAAATTATTCAGTTACAAATTGGTCAAATTTGTAGGAAGAAATTCGATATTCGCTGCTTTACTAGACTTCATTTTCCATTAGCTGAGCTACCCTAGCTGTTGGATATTAAATTGCATTATAATTGGTAAAAAAGAGATCGGCGCAATTTTGAAAAATGATGCATAAGCACCGTAGAATTCAATTAGAAGTCATATTTTTAATTCGCTAAAGCCTTTTCGAAACAAAAAGCGGCTTTAGCAACTCGTGTTTTTTAGTAGACTAATAGTGAGCAGTTACTATAAAGTTCAAGCTTTCTGGCAACATTCATTCAAATGGGAAACTTCCATGTAAACAAGCTCTGTCGTCTACTGCGAAACTTTGCCGCTCGATCAGATTTTTTACATCCAAAACTTGCGACGAGCTTTATTTTTGAACCAGTAAACATCTTTTAGAAAATCTGTCTCCTTGTATAATAAAATATGCTAACTCAAAATGCAAACATACTTTTTCTATTAAAACTTCTGTGCCTGACGATGTCCTTGAGAATTTTATAGATTTTTATGGGTAATAATTTGGTAAATAAAATAGTAATATTTTATTTTTTATTAAGCCTTAGCTTACTTTCAATTATGTTTCTACAACCGTAGCTCAAACATTAATATGATTTTTTACTAAAAAGGAATGCGGCCTATAAAAATTATGTAATGATCTACTAATTATAGAGTGCCATATCCATACGGTTATTTTTAAATATTTTTGCAACTGTATCCAAGAAACAAGGCAACTAAAAAAATTTCAGCTCTTTATCATTCACCATTTAGTAGTTAGAAACATGTTAATGGCTTAAATATTAGTCAATTTTGGGGTGGGAAGCTCTTACTTTCACAAGTATATTAACGGCGCAACGCGTTTAAGGAACTCAAAGAAAATTGAAAATGACCCGTATCACTACCAATGAGTATTCCTGACAACACCTCAAAAATTCCAGAGATGGTTTAAACATTTTTTATTAGGATAGACAGCACTGAGGCGATCGCCTTTATTATCACAAGCCTATAGCCAGACGGGTGCCAGAATTAGCAACTTTTGAACAAAAGCCGAACATATTATAATGTTTTGAGGGCCGTTATAAGCAAAGACCCGGCAGGCTTCGTCGACGAAGCCTGATCTAGACGTCAAGCAGTCGTGTAGAACATTCCACATGTTTTGCGTACATTTAACACTACAAATAATAGAAACATTGGGAGGACATGAAAACTTTCATATTTGAGCATTACAAATGCCACCAATGTAATTTAGCATTGATGTCATGGTGTTTATTAAAGAGAAGAGTAAACACAATACAAACCAAACAGCATAACAACAGTCACCATCTGGGTTTCTGCGACAATAATTAAAATATTTAAATAATTCAAAAACGGTTAAAGTTAGAAGGCTGATTTTTACGCCGAATTAGCAAATATAGTTGTGAATGTGGTGTGCAAGTTTCAAGGAAATCGGTTGAAGCTTCTAGGAGGAGATAGAATTATAAGTTTAGAAAGAAAGAAAGAAAGTTAGGGAGATAAGACAATTATATTATAAGATAAGTGAATAGAGAAAAATGGATTGCTGCGACAAACCAGTTTGAGGACTGAAAACTGAGGAGGAGAAATAAGTAAAGACAGTGAGTAACAATTTTCAAACCAATTTCTATAACAAGAAAGATAGTATTAAATCACTACGCACCAAAAAGTAAGAGGGCGTTAAGAAAAGGAAGAACGATAGGTAAAGACGTATTAGTGAAACAAAAACGTAATTCCATTTGCAAGAGCGGCTTTGTGGTAGTAAAGAAATAATTTTTGTAAAGGTAAAGATCAGTAAATGTGTAATACAAAGTACATTTAGGTTCTAGGGTCTCTAAATTGTTTTTTTAGCAGTGGAGTAAATAGAAAAATAGAATATTTCTAAATTTGTAATATAAATGGTATCACCATATAATATACACAGGTCGAATTACTGCGATTTCAGTGAGTGTTGTTTTTGTATAATTCAAATGGCGGCGTTTAGTGTTCAAGAACAACCTATAAATCATCGGTTTTATCTTCTTGACTGTTAAAACGCCCAGCGAAATTCATCGCCAATTGAATTAGACGTGCGATGAAAGCCTTATGGATGTTAATGCTGTACGTTCGTGGGTGCAAACGTCAAAAAGGTTGAGAGTGATGTGACAATAACAACTAAAGCAGCCTCGGACATAAACCAGTCGGGTCAAAACCATGATTGCGCAAGTGGAGCAAGTTGTTATGGAAGACGTCGATTACACATTAGTTATGCAAAGCGGTATGGCTTAAACCTCTTCAGTCTAAGTTCGTCCTCCTCGCTTTCCAGTAGATGCTCTACTAACTAGCTCTGCTAGTCGTGGTAACGAGTACTGAATCTTCGTATTTCTTCATCTATTGTGGGAATGTCAAGGTCACGGCGTATGACCTCTTTTGGTATATACCATGAAGCATTGACTATTGAACGTAGTACTTTGGCTTGGAATCTTCTCAAAATGTCTATGTTGGAGTTACTGGCCGTTCCGCACAACTGTACTCCATGTGACCAAACGGGTTTAAGTATGGCTTTATACAATAGTATTTTGTTTTTCAAGGACAATTGGGATTTGCGTCCAATAAGCCAATACATTTTGCTGAAAGAAGTCCCCAATTGTTTACGTTTTGTCCATATGTGCTTTTTCCAAGCAAGGCGTCTATCTAAATGGATCCCTAGGTGTTTGGCGCTTTCTGCTACAGGAACTTCTTGATTATTAAGTCAGACAGGGGGACAGGTGTCTCTTCTTGTACTGAAAGTTACATTAACAGATTTCGTCTCGTTGATTTTGATACGCCATTTTGTAAACCATAGCTGTAGTGTGTTCAGGTAGCTTTGAAGGATACGCAATGCTATTTGTGGGTCAGAGTGAGAAGCTAGAACAGTGGTATCGTCCGCAAATGTAGCTGTCAGTGTATCTCTTGTTGTTGGCAGGTTCGCAGTAAATAGTAGGTACAGTAGAGGACCTAACACGCTTCCTTGGGGGACGCCAGCACTTATAGGAAATAAATTTGTGTAAGATTCGCCATATTTGACCATAAAGTGCTTGTCGGCAAGATAAGATTTGATAATTTCAAAGACGTCTGAAGGCAATGCATGCTTGATTTTATGCAATAAACCGATATGCCAAACTCTATCAAATACTTGGCAAACATCAACAAACACGGCTGAGCAATATTTATTTTCTTCAAAATCGCCAAGAATTTTATCTATAACCCTGTGAATTTGCTCAATTGTGGCATGGTGTTGTCTAAATCCAAATTGATGATTAGAAATTAATTTGTTGGTTAAGAGTAACGGTGTTATTCTTTTCAACAGCAATTTTTCAAAGATCTTAGACATCACTGGGAGCAAGCTGGTTGGTCGATATGATGAGGCATTTTCTTGGCCCAGTTTGGGCCAGTTTGGGAATTAAGATAATGGTAGCGACTTTCCATTGTGGTGGGAAGAAACGCCATCTTAGCACGACGTTGAATATATACGTTATAAATCCATAGCCTTCATCCGTCAGGTCCTTTAGAACTTTTCCAGTGATTAAATCATAGCCTGGTGCTTTACGAGGATTTAGATTAGAAGTAATTTCGAGTTTGATTTAATTTATGGAGTATTGTCTTATTGGAAGGCTCAACTGGAAAGGAGATTCAAGAAATTGCTGTATTTCATTATCTTCTACGTTCGAGATTGCAGATGGAAATGGTTTAAATACTTGGGCTAGGTGATTTGCAAAAACTAGCGCTTTATCTGAGTCACTTCGGGACCAAGTTCCATTGTCGGCTCGAAGAGGGGATTTGTGTTGCTGCGGTTGCTTCAGCTTCTTGGTTGCTTTCCAGATAGAATATTCGTGGCTTCGGTTGGTAACAATTGTTTTAGATAGTTTTGTATCAACTGGTTTCTGATGTCGGAAAGTAGCTTTTTAAGATCAGAAGCAGCTTGATTTATTATACGTTTGTCATTTGAATGCCTTGTTGTTTGCCATCGCCTGCGTAGTCTCCGCTTTTCAGCGATTTTTTAATTAACACTTACTGGACAAGAAGTATTCGGAATATACAATGTATTGCCGGGAGTGGCTTGCCAGGCAGCTTGCTGAACGACGTTAGCTCTGTAGCTAAAATTAAATCATTTTCTGATTTTAAAGGAACGTCTAGCGATAATGTGTTATCTGCTATTTCTCGGAATAAGTCCCCGTTAATGACTAGCGTAATTATAATAGGCGAGTGGTCAGCTGATAGATCTAGGTAAGATTCTACTTTCAAGTTGTTTGGGCTAATTCCTTTGAATACGCAGAAATCGAGCAGATCTTGTAGTTTCGATGGGTCTGACGGCCAATATGTTGGTTCACCAGTAGATAGATGTCGCGTGCCATTACTATTAATTGCCTTCAGTAATTTGCGGCCTTTAATTAGTTAACCTGGATCCCCAGGCCATGTGTTTGGCGTTAAAGTCTGCAGCTGATAAAAACTTAATGCCCAGGGTACTGAAGTAATGTTCATAGTGACCTTGTTTGTTATTGTGGCGAGGTGGACAATAAACTGCCGAGATTACAAATGATCCCGTCCAGTTTGTTACTATAACGCTTGTAGCTTGAAGGTGGTCTTCTTTATATTTTTGTAGTCCATAGTTTGATACTACTTTTAATGATAATTGCTGTGCCAGCATGGGTTCCTCCATCCGGATGTTGTGTGACATACAGTATATAACCTGGGATTCTGATAAAATTTCTGTCTGTGCAGTGTGCTTCTGACACCAACATGATGTCTATGCATTGGTTTGAAAGAAAGGATAGCAATTCATCTTTGTGTTGTGACAGCCCGTTGGCGTTCCATTGAGCTATTCTAAGGAGTTGACTCATTACCAGTTTTGGAGACAATAGTTGTTAGGAGATTTAACATTGTTGCAATTTGTTCTATTAAAGGTTTCATCATTTTTTTAGCTCACTCATATCGTCAGTCTGGTTGTTTGCTTGCTTGCTGCTGCTGCAACTGCAAAGCGGCATTGGAGTTACTGTTCTTCAGAATTTGGGCATGAGTAAGATTTGGACGAATATATTGTCCAATATGTTGAGTAGCTACTGCAGGCTGCTTGACTCTGAGTGCGGGAAGCATTTTTCTTGAAGCTGTTTATAAATGAGGCAACCTCGATAATTGGCTGGGTGATTTCCTCTGCAATTAACGCATTTTACGACCTTGCTTCTTTCCTTCCTCTGACAATTTAAGGTTAAGTGGTTGCCGGCGCACTTCATGGATCTTGGGCTCCTGATACAAAAATTTCTCGTGTGGCCAAACCTCTGGCAATTAGCACATTGAGGGGTTTGGCGTTTTGGGTGAGGCGGTTCAATTTTGATCACAGAATGAGCTAATTTTGTGCAGATGTTGGTTGCTGCGTGACCGTGAGTTAACAGTTCTTTCTTTAGTTCTTCTACATTAGCAGTTGGGTGAAAATTCCTAAGTACCACTCTGAAGGAACGCTCTTGTTTCCTTTGATATGTGTGAAATTCCGTAAAAATTTCCGCTAAGGCTTCAATTATGGCTGTATATTTCTCAGAGGTTTTTGGTAGGATTTTCACTTCTCCATTATGTAACACTTTCAACTCATATTCATTTTTAGCTACTGTTTCGAGTAGACGAACTAGTAATTCAATTATTCTTACTTCCGACGCAAAGATCGGTGGAGGTTTGGGACCTGTTTTCGAGGCATTTTGGGTTTCCTCTTTTTCTGCATTGTCGCCACTTAGTGGATGAAATCTGTTTTTGGGATTCAACCAGTATCCTGCCGCTTTTGGTTGTTTATTCTGCTGAGCGGACTTTTCAACAAACTCTTTCTGAGTACGCTTTCTATTTTCTACCAATATCCATGGCTCTTGGCTTAATGGTTGTGTTTGAGGCTGTTGATATATAACGTTGTTTTGGCAAGATAGATATGTGGCCACAGGGTTAATGTTTGAGAGCTGTACAATATCATTCACAGGATGCGACGTGTATGCACTATTTACTGGCTGCTGCATTGGCTAATAGTTGGATGGTACATGTTGCGGTTGGTAAATTTGTTCAACTTGCATAGCGCAAGGCTGGCGTCCTGAGTTTGGTGTTGTGGTAGGCGAATAATAATAGGCCATAATGGCTTTATAATAAAGATGTACTCAACCCACAAACGTCCACTCTGCCTCGATGCACTGGGCTAACGGCGGCAGGAACGGCGGCAGCAACAACGGCAAAAACTGCAGCAGGAACAGCGACAGGAACGACGGCAAGGGGCCGCAAGCCAGCCAAGCTAGGACATATCGGCGGGCTCCGCCAATACACTGGCGAAAATTGTATGTATACGCTTAATTTACAATAAGCAATATACAACAAAATAAGAAATGAAAATAGTTTATTACAGTTAATCACTGTTTTAACAGCGCTTAAGGTTCACTGTGCGATTACGGTAACACGCTACGCGCACGGCATGTGCTCGGCTTGAGGGCTCGAACTGCACTCCCATTTTATATGATGGCCTGAACAAGCAGAAATTTTTCTCAAGGTGGCCCCCACAAATGCTGACCAACGAGGACAAGGTTGCGCGGACAATATCTTAAAGCATGTTGACATATGATGTCGCCATAAATTTCTGATCATAAAGGACACCCTCCGTAGCTCCTCACTTTCCAGTCGAAGCGCTGTAACATCAGCGATTTTATAATGGACACACCCCTAAAAAAGTGTTCTTAGCAGCCATGAATTTTGCGTGCGGCTTAGGAAGGATGCTACGGAAACGTACCAAATGCATTAAGAGGCCTTCAAAGACGACTACTTATCAAGATCGCAAGTCGGAAGATGGTACAAGTCGTATAAGGTGGACCGGGAAGAGGTCGTCGATGAGCCCTTCCGGACACCCATCAACGGCCAGGATCGACGACAACATAAAGTGTGTGCACGAAGTTTTGAAATCAGACTGTCGTTTAGGCATCCGAAAAATCGCTGATGCTCTAAACATGTCAACATTTGCGGTACATGGGATAGTAACCGAGGATTTGCAAATGCGGAAGGCCTGTACGAAGCTTGTGCTAAAGGTGTTAACGGACGAACAGAAACAACAACACCCCAGTGGTTCTCCAGCCTCCATACAGTCCCGATCTGGCTCACCGTGACTTTTATTTTGTTTCCTCGCATAAAGAAAGAGCTCAAAAAAACATTGGGAGTCCGTGGAGAACATTCAAGCTCATACTACAAGAGTCCTAAAGACATCCTGGCCAATGACTTCCAGGCATGTAAATTGCGACTGCGTAGGTGTATTGATGCAGGAGGAGCGGATTTTGGAGAGTTTTGATGATTTGTACAGATCGAATCAATAAATCAATTTTTATAGAACCATACGCATTACTTTTATAACACACCTTGTACGCTGCTCTAAGTGGGCTGAAAAAATTCTGAACATAATATAATCCAGACTTGTTGCCGTACAACTTTCATTCTTTTATATGTTATTACGTAACTCTTATTTGTAAGTATATGTACAGGAAACTACGTTAAAGTTCAATATAATGCTTATTTAGTACATCTCGGATAAAATTCAAACATAAAAGTTGGATATTTCATTTTATAAACCCAAAAAATTAATTTTTTGTATCTCCTGTTTCTCTTATTGCCTGATATCATTCAAAAAAACTTTTTGCACAAACATTTTACCAATATCAAATCTCTTATTATGTGGTTTCTCTTACAGTCTAAATATCTGTGTAACTACTCTCATCTACACACACACGCCATTGTTAAACAAACTTCTCTATCATTTTGGGGAAATAGAGCATCTACTTCTTCAAGAGAAAAGCTGTGAATTAGTTTGTATACACGCATTTACTGGTGTCCATACGTTGTTATGAAGAAACGACCATTTCGAGCTACATTATGGCATGTCTACCTAATAGTACAGGGAAGCACTACTAAGTGTCTTGACAGTAAATTAGACAATATTACCAAATTTATTAGCTTGGAGGAAGAGTATTCAATTTTGTACTTCATCTTATTACAAGTATTTTTTATCTATAGCTTTCTTTATGATGTTTTTTTATTATTTCAAGATATCCTATTGTTAATTTTATACATTTATTATTTTTATTCTTAAGCGATGCATTTTTTGGGGTACTGTTTATTATATTCTTTTTTTTCGTATTTGTAACTTTTATTATTTTATTTTATTTACCTAAATCACCTCGTGTTATTTCTTAGTCCTCTCGCATTCTACAACTTAAATTCTTTTATATTTTCAGTAAATGCCTTTTGTTTGACTAACTGTTTATAATTCCTTTTTTTGCATATGTTCCTTTGCCTTAAGTGATAACTTTCATTTTCCATAACCTTAATTATTATTGAAAACTAATACCCACATTATTAGTTTAAACACTATGTATATTTTCTTGTCATTATTAACCCTCTTTTTTGACTTTTCCTATATTTGGTTGTCTTTTATTGTAAAATTTGTTTTTTATGTTTTCTTTTATTTTATTTATCTCTTCATACGTAAAACTTATAACTGTTATACAATTTTACTCTTTGTTTTTTAAAGTATGGGGCTTTACGTATAATTACATTTTTTGTGTATTGGTGTTACACTAGTAAATAATTTTTCAATCTCTCAAACTTTTTTAATATTTTTATTTTTCTCTTCAAAATATTTATATTATTTTTACATTTCTGTAACACTGTTCTATAATAGTTGTTTTACTACTTCTTTTGCACTCGTACTCTTATTTTATGTTTGGAGTTGTTCTATGAGTATTTGTCTTTTAATCATTTCTTTTTTATTTTTACTTTCTTTGGTTAAATGTGGTTCGTTTACTTAAGAAAGTTTATTCAAAAGCTCATTTTTACGATTCTTCTTATGTTCTAATTTTTACCATCCTCAGTTTTCACAAGGCTCTAGTTATAGTATATAATAATTATTAGCTTTAAAACTCTAACGTAATTTAATAAGATGACTTTCTAGTGACCAATGTTCCTAATTGAGGCTCTATTACCTTTATGTGTTTATGTCCATCTACATAAAACAATAAATTATATATAGTTTAGTACACATCTCTCTATAAACAATAAACATAGCACATAAAATCTCCTAGTCGCCGGTTTCCTCTGCAAAAATTAAAAGGGACAGCTAAATTTAACATAGAATCCGAATCCGCGACTAGAAATTTAATAAAACCAGAGCAAGTGGCCTAAAAAGTAGCCTCGTTCATTTTAAAAATCTATACATAGTTGAGAAAAACCTTTAGAAATCCTAGCTGCCAGTTTCTTCTAGAAAAAACAAAAATAATAGCCAAATTTGACGTAGAATCCGAGTCCGCGATCAGAAATTCAAGAAAACCTGTGCAAGTGGCCTAAAAAATAGCCCCTTTTACATTTATATGCCAGTGGCACATTTTAGTAGGAGAGAAGATAGGGATTGCACATATTACAAAGCGCGATGTGCCTCAACGCACACCTCTCGAAAGCTTTACTAACTTATGCGCAGAAGTATACTTTAACAAGGCCCCGAAGCGGCCTTTACGTTATAATTTTTTATTGAACTAATTAAAAAACAAGGCCGCTTTGCGGCCTTGAAGTAGTCGTTATTCACGCATGAGCATTACAGTCGACTTTCATTAGCTGCTAGGTCACGTTGCGACCACACAAACTGCTTTCGACATTTTTGGAATGCATCACGTATTTGCAAAATATATGAGGGTTCATGAGAACAAAGAATTGATAAGATTACATACACCAACTTTATATTGGCATTATTGAACATTATAAATATTCTCTTTAAAAAAATCTAATTCGTCTACTATAACTGAAAAATTACTGTTTTGTACGTTTATTAGCGCTTTTTATTTTAATATAAGTCTTTAAATATGATAAAAGAAATTATAAATAAAATCAATAAATGAAACGCAAAAAGAGACCAGGTATTGATTTAATTACAGTCAAAATGCTTACAGAACTTTCACGGAAAGGACTAGTAAAATTAGTGTGTATTTTTAACTCTATATTAAGATTCGACTACTGGCTTATATTATTTAAAACTTCCCAACTGGTAATAACGTTATGGCCGGAAAAATTGACACACGTATCACCCTACGCTCTATTAGCTTACTGTCAATATTATTAAGACTTTTCATCAAAAGTTTGTTTTCCTAGATCTTCTCAAAAAATAAAAGAATTCTCTTTATTAAATACTTGGCATACTAAAATCAAATTTATACATCACCAAAACTAGACGATGCTACACTCAATTAGAAGTACCTCAAGACATGATTGGCTTCCTCCTCTATGTGATTTATACATCCGACATACTCACTTCTAGAAATATTACAATAATTACTTTTATAGATGACATAATATTCGCACTCGGAAATGATCCAATAGTTGCCGTATTTAACAACAAAAGGTAGTTAAGTACTCAGTACTTTATCTTTTCTCAAATTTAAATTGAAAAAATCGTATACTAAAGGAAGAAATCGAACTGCGTTCAAAATAAACTTAACTGGCTAATAGGTCATATATCATATCTGTTAACTAACAATAACTTATTTATTTTTAAAACCGTCATCAAAACTGTATAAATTAAAGTCTGCAATGGTATAGAGACTCATAAACCAACAAAGTTTATCTAAAATCTGTTGTACACCCACCTTGGTATATTACCAACCATGTACTATATAAAGACCTCAATGTTCTATAGGTGAATAGTGTCATAAACAAAAGAGCTCATTTTAAACACCTCTTACAACCAATAGAATTTGACAACTATGCAATATTTGGCTACAGGATCTATGAAACCACTGGATAATGCATCTCTTCACACTATTTTCTTGCACAATATAATTTTTCATTGTACACTACACCAAATAAGCTCATCAAATGTGTAATTTGTGATTGACAATACAAAAATATAAATAGAAAACAAATGCTAATGTACGTTAAAACAATTTGATTAAAATAAGTCCGTAAATAATTTTAGATTAGATGAAAAACGAAGTTGATTATTACATGGCCGTTTTTGACATAATTTTGAAAATTAGTAGGATATCTTCTTTCTTCATAGAACACCATTATTCACGCCAATTCAAGCAGAAAGCAACACATTCATATGATTTATTTGCTTAAAATGACAGCCTTTCACTTTACAAATTGTTGAGGTATTTCTTTCGGACTAAATTCATAAGTACTTCTTTCGATAGTCTGGACTTAATTTTATAGCAAGAAATGATCATTAAACAAATGCATGTTGTTATTTAAAACTAAAAAATTCAGGAAGAACAGTATAAAGAGAATCATAATCACAATTTTTCTTGCTGTTCTAAAATTGTTCAAAGAAATGATTTACCATAAAAGAACTATACAGAGACTTTTCTTAAATTCAATGATGTTTTGATATCGTTTATGTAACCATTAAAGTATAGATTTATTTTAAAAATTTTCTGTTAAAAAATTTACTATAAACATTTTATTATATTTTTTAACATCATTTTTCTTGATGTATGCAAGTTAAGTACATATTGTGATTCAAAAATTTTGAAAATCTCCAGGATATAACGAAGTACACAAAGAAATATTGAAATGTGAAGATGATATCCTGATACAACAATAAACAAGAATATTGCTGAAATGGTGAATAAGAACAAAGACTAAACAATTATCGTAAAATAACAGTACTAGGCACTATGTTAAAATAAAAATTGGATAACATCAATACAATGACAGACAAAGAATCGAGATCCCAAAGGAGAAGATCTTATATACAAATGTCATCTATATAATCTAACAAGTAGTTGGAAAAATATAGACTAATAAATCAGCTTATATGTGTATATTCAATCTGGAGGAGGCTATCGACAAATTTATGTTAAATCTCGTATCACAAGTACTAGATGAAAGAGAAATCAGAATAAATCACGGATTTTGCACAGATGCACATCAGAAATATAATATGAAAATATCAAGTAAGAAAACTAAACGTATGATGCATATGATGCAAAATAGAACTAAATGGAGGATTAATACAAGTTTTTAACTATAAATATAGTACAACAAAAGAATCATCGAGCTTTAAAAAAGCAAAAATGCTCAATTTTCTATTCGTACTATTACAAATGTTTAATTGTAAGATCCTCACGTCACACGATATATGTCTAAGTAGAAATCTAACTTGGTCCACACACTGTGTAGTATGTCTCCATTGATGCTCCTTACAGCAGCGGTAATGTGATCTCAAGTTCATCCGATGTTGTTGAATCGAGATCTTTAATGTATTTCCAAAAAAAAATCAGAAATCGTAAGGGCGGGAGACCTGGAGGGCTAATACTAAAGCTAATACTAAATCCTCTCTAGCATATTTCCCAATCGAGAGGTTAGAGTTCTTCATTTAGATAGTCACGCGTTTTACCATACCATTAAAATAGAACTCCATCTTGTTAGAATATGAATTTGTTAGAATTTTCAACAAAATATCTGAATATGTTGTACCCATCACAGTCTTTTCATGCTTTTATTCGGAAATTAGTTTTGGCAAACTTATTTTACGTTCCACAACCGTATGGCGATTTTCCGTGCCCCATATTTGAACATTGTAATGATTTACCGTTCCAATTAAATGAAATGTCATCTAGTCGCTGACTAGACCGGACCAGACGGCTAGCAAATTCGTTTTCCCTTATCGCTTCTTGCATTACCTTACAAATTCTAAATCGCCTTACACGGCTGTCGGGCGGTATTGTAAAATCTGCCTTAGAGTTTTCTCTGGAATATCAAGTTCACAAATTTGTTCTACTGGTGGATGATTGTGGGAGACACACGAAACTTTCCCCAAGTACCTGATCTTCCGGTGTTTTTACGTTTATTTACATTATCCGGCGATATCATCGCAGAATGCTGTAGGGACCTGACGGTTCTCTTAGTTATTACCTTTTAAATTCACTTTACACCGTAATAACCGATAAAATCCACTTATACTCGGGAATACAAAACGCTTTCTGTTACACCGTTACCATTTTTTTAGAATAACAAAACTCATTTTCTAAGGCCTTGTACAGAAATGTAAAAACTAACTAATTTACTTTTTAAATAGTTTTATGCCTAATCGTTTATTTAAAGTCTGAAATTATCTGATACCTGTGAAGACGGCACTGACTCGGACACTTTGAGTAATATTCTTTATCATTTTTTATAGACCCTTGAGGGTGTGCTTTGTACAGCATCATGTATGTTTTTTTTTGATATTTTAAGATTTCTTCACGGCTAAAAGTCAAGAGTATTTAAATCGTTTGATATGGAAGGCCAAATTATATCACCAGAAAGAGAGTAAACGCCCTTCAAACACAATTTTAGCATGTTCTTCGTTTATCTCGTTCTGTGGTATGCTGAAATTACATGTTTCTCAAGTTATTCAAATTTAGGGACAAAATAGTCTCTACCATGTTAGAGTAATGCTCTTCAGTAATGATAAGGTCTTTTTCTAAAAACATAGTGTCTAATTAGATTTCTAAAAAATCTCGAGCCTAATTTTGAACTTACGTGGATGCAATAATCATTCTTGGATAGCCAGATGACCTTTCTTCTCCCAGATGTAGTAGTGGTGTTTATTAACACACATAAATAAGTTAAAATGCGCCTTATCGCTCATTGTGAGTTTTTTAAAAAATAATTTTGTCTTCGACACTAAGTTCCAGTCTTAATGAATTATAAACTAAATTTATTTAGTAAACTGAGAGTGAATCTTGTACGACTTAAATGCAATTCTTTGTTTAATATGCTTGACAAGGACGTCCAACAAATGTCCATTTTTGAAGAGTGGCACCTGGTAGAGGTTTGAATATTTTGCCAAACTCTTTCAACATTCTTCGCTGTACCAACAGTATGAATATGGCTAGATCTTCGAATATCTTTATTATCACTAGTTTCTTCAACTTTTTAAGCAAGATGGCAAATTGTGCTAACAATGAGCACATTATTACAATCAAAATCTCGCCCAATTTTCAAAAATAGCAATAATTGATAAATTGTCTTGGTAAAAAGTTTTGACGATACCCACACGCTGTTGGATCGTAAAAAGATTTATGATTAATAACTACGTGTTTTCTACATAACATACAAATCACATTTTTTTAACAATGCGTGCATTCAGAATATGCACTACTCACCTTATTATACGTAATATTAAATACCTGTGCCCCAAATGACAGTATTAATTAGCAAAATAGTTTAAACTCCAATAGTTCATGTATTTTATAAGTGTAATATATAGGAGTGTGGTGATTTAAACTTTTTTCTAATTTTTTGAAAGGTGTTCTTATGAAGCCGTAAACAAGCTCACTTACTTATCAACTTAATACAATAACGATGTTTGCTAAACAAACTCTTTTTAAGTCCTGCAATGCTTTCGCGCGCTGGAAAAACGGCGATTGTTGTCGACGGAAACAGCGTAATAAGCATGGCGTGCCACCTAAAGATTGCTACCTGATGCTTTGGCGCGATAGCTGGGCGGTATAGGGTGTTGAATTTATAAGCCATTTCCATGCCGCCGCGACTTTTTTGCTTGCTGATTTATAAATCTCAGGCGTCCCTGAAGGTGACATTCTAATTAGACACGAAACTCAGCTGCAAATCATTTTAATTCATTACTCGGTAGCAGCTCACATGAATCAGGGCTTAGCCTTCCAGTTATGACAAATGTCCTGATACCACACAACACTAATTGTTTGCTGGAGAATTATTGGTCGACGTTTAGTTTTGTATTTTCTAAATTTATTTTGCACATAACAATAATACAAAAATATTATATTACTAGTTATATACATCTTATAACATCTATTCATCGACGTTATTCTTTTTTTAGAGTTTATCCTCTTTTCAATCAATATTTGATTTAAACATTTTGAAGATAATTAATTAGGATGGATTTGAAGATGTTTAAAATGCTTATTGATTCTTTAACTTTTAGTGCATCAAGAATTGAGCATAGGTCTCTCTTAGTTCTCTCTATTTTGTTCGATTTTGAGTGGTTCTTGTTGAGGTTATTCTCGCTACTTTCTTAATATCATCATATTAACGTGTTATCGATCTTCTAGATCGTCTTGTAGTTCACGGCCTCCATCTCATCATTTTGCTGTTCTATCTCTCGTCTCCATCCGGACAATGTGTCCTGCATAGTCCCACTTAAGATACGAGGCCCCGTCTAGTATGTCTATTATTTTGGTCTTACTTCTTATATATTCATTTTTTTCTGTCTCTTAATGATAGACCCACCATCCTTCTCTTCATAGCTGTCTAAGGTGTTCTAAGTTTATTTACTATTTTTTGTAAATGTCCAAGTTTGTGCGCCACATGTAATTACTGAGAAATACATTGGTTATATTATCTCAGAGTATTTTTTTGTTTGTTAAGATTATCTTTAATTTTGCGAAACCTTATTCGTCTGTCAATTTCTATATACTTGTTTTTACTATTTAGTATCATTCATTGTCTTAGGTATGTATAGTTTCTTGCGCTTTATAATTTTTGATTATTTGTTGCTATTTTTGGATCTTCTAGTCACATAGTATTTGTTTTATTTTTGTTTATTTTTATTCCTAACTTTATCGATTTCTCTCTAATTCTGTTAATTCATTTTCTTCAGATCGTGACCAAGATGCGAACAAGATTATGTCGTCGGCGAATTTTAGGTGTGTAAGACTTTCTCCATATACATTTATTTCTCAGTTCTCTTAATTTAACTTCTTAAATACTCCTCCCAATACTAGGATGAACAGTTGCGGTGATATTGTATCACCTTGACTTATTCCTCTCCTCTTCCCATAGAACTCTGTTGTGTTATGGGTTTTTACTGCAGCTTTAGCATTCCCGTATATGATTTTTATTATATTTGCATATCTATGATTCACATGGGCTCTTTCTGGTTCGTGTAAAATGCTTTTTTGTAATTAAATGCTATATTTAAGGGCATATTATATTCTAACATCATCAAGTTTTTACAGTCAAAAGGTGATCATAAGTATTAAATCCTTTATGAAATGCTGCTTGTTCTACAGATTGGTACTCTTCAAGCTTTTTATTTATCCTGTTTGCAATTACTCTTGTAAACAATTTATAAGTCTGTTGTAATAGACTGATTAGTCTATAGTTCCGCAGAAGCGTTGGACCTCCATTTTTAAAAAATATTACGATACTTGCCTTGTTCCATTTTCTTGGCACGTTCGTTGTTCTATGCGCCTGTTAAAAAGTATTTCTAGCTTAGGGACGATTATGTCTACTGATTTTTTGATCATCTCAATTATTATCTCGTCACTTTCGGGGCTTTATTATTTTTCATTTTACTTAAGTAATATTTTATCTTCAGTTATTTTCGGACCATCCAACGTTTATTACTTTTTTGATACCTGTCTTTCTGCACGTTGTTGCGCCTGGAAGTTATATGGGTTTTTATTATGTTTAAAATTTTCTCTCCGTCCCTTGTGTCTTGATTGTGAGTTTTTTAGAGTTACTATTTCTCTTCTTTCTTCGGTTCTTCTTAAGTATCCTATTTTTAGTTATTTTTTATTGCATTTTCTATTTCTTGTTCGTAATATGTGTCTATATCTTTACGTACCATTCTTCTTGTGTCTTTTCTAACTTTACAGTATTTTGCTGTATTCCGTTTGTTGTTTCTTTCTGTCATTTGCTTTGTTTCTTGGAATAACTTGCTCTGTTGTCTATGGATGCTGTTTGCTAGTTTGATTGTTGTTTCTTTGACTTTATCAGTTAATTGTTCGGAAAATTCATTGACATTGGAGGAATTATGTACATCTTTCAGTTCTTTGCAATATTAATTTTTATTTTATTTTTCTTGTATACGTTTTTGATTTTTTTATATCTATTTTAGCTTTTACCAAGCGATGGTCTCTTCTGATATTAAATGAGTTAAGGATTGATACGTTTTTTACGATATTTTTGGTGGATGAAAAGATGCAATCTATTTTTTTCTGATCTTCCCGTCTGCGCTCATCTAGGTCCACTTTCTTTGAAGTTGTTTTGCTAAGTAGATATTCAATGCATTTAATGTTTGACTTTCCAAAACAAACATAGTCTAAGTCCTCTTTGATTTTTCTCTCCTGATATATAATCCCCAATGCATGGCTGGTATTTCAATAACCTTCTTCCTATCATTACATTAACCAATTACTAGAGTATAACTACATCTATCTTTTGATAAAGCTTTTTCAATGTCTTCGTACATAATGTCTACTTCGTCATCACGTGTCGATGTCGGAGCATATATTTGGATAATTTTTACACTGCATTTTTCTGATAGTTGTATTACCAAACATGCCACTCTATTTGATATTCCGTTGTGATTTTGGACGTATTTTTTTAAATTCGAGTGTATTAAGAATCTATTCTTCCTTGGATTTCACTGTCATGTCCCTTATAGTGGAAGGTATTTTCTGGTTTTAACGCCTGAAAGTTTTTTTCGTGCCTTCTTACTTTGCTTAATCCCAGAACGCAAACTTTATTTTAATTAATTTATTTTCTAAGTCGTAGAGGTGTGTCTTAGATATTAGTGTTCTACAATTATATGTTCCTTTTGAAGGTATGGGATTTTGGATTTCTGTTCCTACCTACCTGGAGTATTTTTCCATTTATTTTAAATTTGCCATATCCTTCTCAGGGTTTTTTAGGATTAGGTTTGAAGTATACCATGATATATTTTTAGTTAGGTTCAATCCTTTTAATTAAAATAGTTTTATGTTTATATTTGATTTGCTAGAACATCCCTATCACTTAGTGCTATAAGTTTACGCAATTTGTTAAACATTAATTTATTTTCCAGTGAGAAACAGAAAAGCCTGCATTTTCAAAATATTTTTTTTAGTTGTGTGTATTTTTCAAGTTAATCTATTATCCAGGTACTATGGTATCTTAGTTTGAAAAATATTTCTATACAATTTAAGATTAGTGGGAAAGGGGGTATCTAGAATACCTGAGCGTATATGTTAGCTATAAGCTCTTGTTTCATTACCTTTTGCTCTTATTTATACAACTATATTTGAATGACATTGGGACGATTTTATAGTTTTGAGGTGGCAGTTATTGTTTACCTAATGTATCGCCTGCAAATATTCCAATATTAATGTTTGGAGTATTTATTATATTTGCAGAATATAGCTGGTGTAATAAGAGGCTAAATACATTTGCTTATGGTGCTCCAGAGTTGGTTCTTTATATATTTTAGTATTCTAGTCTATGATTGATATCAAAGTACATTTCAGAGAAATATAACTTCAGTAATAATTACATTGTAATTAGTAAAGAAATTACAATTTTACTTTATATAGTGAACCTTAATGCCAAACCTTATCAAATGCTTGTTGTGTGTTCAACCACACTGTTAGACAGTATTTCCTTCATTTATTTCTATTACCTCTGTTACCATTCGATGATATCGTTGGACTGCTGAATGTCGTCTTTTAAAAGCAAATTAATATAAACTTTTTTTGATTTTTTTAAATTATTGAATAATCTGTTCTAAGCGTGATTATTTATGAAATAACGCATCTTGTGTTATCTTGCTCATGTCCTTTTTTTTCTAATTAGGTCTAGTACATCACAAAAAAGACTTTCGTTTCTAATTTTTCTTCTATTTTTAATGTAAACATCCAAGTTGTCTGCTGCATTATTGCATAAAGTACTTTGTTGCCGTTTGTCTTTTTGAGTGAAACTTTAAACTTATTTTTTTACATGTTTAATGTGAGTTTGAGGATTTTTATCAACTATTTTTTCAAACGTATTCCAGTAAGTCTCAATGTTAAACAATAAATGTTTTGAGGTTCTTTTGATAATAGTTGTGGTACTTATAGCTACCACAAGCGTGTGATATAAGAATAAGTCAAAGTTACCTTAAATTTTTGATGACAGAAGAATTTAACAGGCCAGGAATTTTATTAAATTCGCTAAGACGACGGTCGTAAGTACTAATAACTATCTTTTTGGTTAAGATTGTATAGTACTATCTTTAAGTGCAATTAGTCTACTTTTAATGAATTTGTTTACTTTTAAATCACTTTCGCATAAAAGCTGTTGTCCGAGTTTTCAAAATATACCTCAAAGTTGTTTTTGTAAAATTATATGGAATGATCAGTAGTTTATGTATCTGAACTGATGTTACTTGTAAAAAGTATTTTTTATGCTTTTGGGGTTGGTAATAATCAATGTAGCTTATAATTATTTCATTATCCCAATTAGGAGTAATATCTGGGTGTTCAGTGATAATAATAATATTTGTGTTGTTCTGTTATTTTGCTAAATTAATGAAACACATTTTGGGTTTATCTAATTAATTGTTTAAAATTATATTACAATTTGGACATTGAAGGTTGTTAATATTAATGTTTTCTTAAATAATTTTGTTGCCTTTCTCATTTTGTTTTGCAACTCTTTATGCAGCCGTGGTAATTATCTGGGCGGTTTTTATCAAATAGAGCGCACATAGCAGGAGTATGTTTAACCTTTTAGCAAGATTTTGTATCATATAATTTCATACAATACATTTTACTTAAAGGACATAGTGATTATGTTACTGGTATCTCACGAATTGTAGAATAAAATAGGTTTTTCGTGGATATTCCACTTTTATAATCTGATTGTTCATAATTCGTAGATTAAAAATATCTATTGTTTTTGCATCGTTCAAGGTCCTCGTAAAAATGTAGTGTCAGTGTTGGACTTTTTGTGTTCTATGCTTTATGAATTATTAAATTTGAATAGAGCTTTTAAAAGCTCCTTTAATATGCGAAGTTGGTATTGTAGAATATAAGCACTAAAACATACTGTAATCTTTCCTACGCATGCGTCAATATGTGGCGGTATGTACAGTTCTAAAATTTGTATAAATATGAAGGATACTCATGTAATGTGATCATCCTGCCAATTACAGAAAATATTTACTACACAAAAACTCCAAAATAAGCTGAAATCTAGCAGGCACATCAATCCAAACCAATTATAGCAACATTTAATACATAATAACACAAAGCAAAATACATTATATAAAAAACCTACATACAGTCAAAAAATATAGGGCTGAAATCAACATATGACATTACAAAAATTCTTAGAATAATTGAAAATTATGTTCACACAGCTAATGTAACAAGACAACACATAGTTATAAGTAAATTGTGTATTATTATAAGCAAATTCATTTAATAATGTATAAATTCTTATGTATACCTTTATAGAATTCAAATAGCATCCATGCAAAGATACATAACACATTTTTAAAACTAAATAACAAACACATTTACATATATATCCTGCCTACAAACACCTTATTATAACTTCTGAACATTCTAGTGATATGGCCCACGAAAGTACAACAATACTAATAAGGTATATAATATAATATAAACATATAATAAGAAGCCCATTTATGTATTATAAATTTTATCAGTATTTCTAGAAGCAGCGACTATCTAAGTAAGGAAATTTTCAAGCTGAGTAAGATATATACAGAGCCCTTCTTTAGAACAACCTACAAATCAAATATTTTTAAAACGCAGAAGGACATTAAAGAAGCCAATAATTTATTGTTAGTATACAAAATGCAGCGAAGCATTAAACTCCCACGATCTAAAAATAATGTACAAGATGATACAAATATTTCTAACGAAATAGTTTTTCTAGTGAGACAAAAACGCAAGACAAAGGCCATATGGCAACTCCGGGCGATCTATATGACAAGACATTGTGTAATGGGTTGGCAAATAGTTAACAAAAATAAAATTATAATAATAAATTAAAAAACTTATCAATATTATTCATCCCTCTTTATCACAAACAGATGATATCTGGAAAATTGTAAAAGCAACTAGAAGGCTAGTGAAAAGTAACTCTCTATTAATAGTTTCAAATAATGAGTTAGATTTAATCGAGAAAAGCAGAACCATTTCTTTAACATTTGGCCGAAGTCTTAATTCTCCATTTAAATAAAACTGATGATAAAGTTACACGTTTCCTAGAAATACCACTGAAACTGCCATGTTTTATTAATTAAGCACAGGACAAAATTCTTTGTCTTAATAAAAATAAGGCTTTTGGATACGATTTAACAAGAAAGTTAATGGCTGATCAAATTCCCAAAAGAGGGTTATTGTTTCCAAGAAATTTTTTCAACTCTAAGCTGTTGGCCTTCATAGCTAAAGTATGCACAGATAATGCCAATCTCCTGAAAATGTTAGGTTCTATTATCCGATAAATATAATGTCTAAAATATTTAAATTCCTATAAACACTTGTAACTAAATAATCATATGCAACTGATGGTGTAGATGACATTTTATGATCTAACAGTGCCATCAAGTTGTAAATACATAATTACGACCCTCAAATCTAAATAATACGGTCCTGCTATATTTATAAACATACCACAAGCCATTGGAATGTTGCCTGTTACGTTAGATTGAGTTAATTTTACTAAATGAGTACTACCTACTTCTTAAGTCTTATCTGAGTGATCATTACTTATAAATAAAGTATGGTTAACAATATCCTGGAATTTATCCATCCTGCATTGGCGTTTCTCAATGAAGTGTTCTTGGATCGTTACTGTACACCATGCATATTGCGGTCGTACCTAAAACAGCACCAGCGCACGTAGATACTTTTGCAGACAACATAGTCGTTCTTTCTAATCCCTCCAACTCTCAAACCACTTTCAAAATCTCCAAACATTTGACTCTTTTACAAATATAGCTAGACAAATGACGAATAATGCAAACATTTATTATGTGAACTTTACTCTAGATTGTATAAAATGTCCACCAATGTACATAAAAGATATACCAGTTGTACAAGTAAATGAAGAAAAAACTTACTCGGAAACAAAAAGAGAGGAAATGGACCTACAAATTAAAAAATATAGTGATCGCTTCGAAAAAATCTTGTATCGCCCTGGAAAATAAAATTTTGGTTTGTTAATAACAAAGCCAAACTTGATCGTCCGAAATTAAAAAATAAAATAAATTAAACTAGGGGACTAAATGATTGCGAATTTACCCTGGTATATTATTAATTTTAGAATAGCAACACGAGAAGAAGAATTTTTAAAAACTACAAGCTTACCCAAACCTCTTGGATTGAGCCTAAACGATCTTCCCCCAGGAGACTAAAAAGTTGTATATTGATCTATGAGAACGTTATCCTTACGGGATACATTTCTTGATGCCATTTTAACTCTAAAATATTTCTTTGCAAATAGTTTTAATTGTTAATATTATATATATTTTAGTAGTTTTCTGCAGGCATCAAGAATGATTGTATTGATTTTTTCTACATAGTTTTATTTTGAAATTGTTCTATATCTTATAATGCTTTCATCATTTTTACATAATCTTTAATTCTACGGATAAATATCGAGGGCAGTTTGCATATATATTTTTGTTAATTTTGTGCAGAAAAATTGGTTAATACATGCCAAAGTTGCAGATCCACCTCACTGTAAATTTGGTCTTCTAAATTTTTTAGAGTTTATAGTTTTGCTCTTTTTCTCCTTCTTTTTACTCTCAAAAACACATTACTATTTACTAGTTGTTATTATACTGTTTTTGAATGTACCCCATTTTTGATTTATAGTTGACTATTGAGCTACTGTTTATTTTATAATTTGTTTTATGGCTAATTGTTGCTGACTTTGGATTTGTAGTTGAGTATGGACCGGTGGCTGTATATTAGATATTTGATTGTTTTTAGGTTCAATTATATACAATTCCTATTTATTAGGTAAGTTTAGTCCCTTGACAGCTTTGCCTTAAGTTGAAGTTTGATTAGCGTCCTTATAGTCTTCAGTACTTCTAATTGACCGACTGTCCTAAACAATCAAGTCACTCTAAAGATCAGCATTTTAATAGAATTGAACTTTGGTACTATCCATCAGTTTTTAATTGGAAGGTAGATTGATACGAGCGCAACACCTAAGCACGCCTAAAGCACGAAAATCATTATCGGCACTTTAGGCGCAGACATAATTGATTATTCTTGGTTAAGGTAGTTTTTCGGGAATTTGTATCACTTTTTAAAAGGTAGTGGCAAACAGTGTAGCAGGAACTATTACTTGTTTTGATATATTCCATAATCATTTAAAAATTAACAATCAGAAAAAACTTTGTTTTTGTAAAATTAAGATGTCTTACTTAAACTTTATCAGAAGCTCGAGCTAATATTTTATGTTCCAAACAATCGTTGTTTCTGATTGGTGATCCATTTGCCCATTGCAACTTTTATAGCTACAAATTAAGACAAATTCACATATAATATAAACTTAATATACCATTGGTAATAAAAATACTCGACAAAAACTGAAGTTTTTGAAAGGTTAGGAAGTTTGACGTTTTATAATTTGTTTATGTAAAAATTACTACTGAAGAAACAAACAATTTCTTACAGGAGTTATGTTGTTAAATATACATTTCAGGGAGATACTTGGTCATATTCATTTTTAACGAAATTTCTAGAAAATGTTGCTAATAATGAGTCTTCTAGTGTCTTTTATCTTTATGGATGGTTGGCTTAGGCTGACAATAAAGAGTAACAATGGTATCATATATTTATTACTAAATCCGTTGCCTAAAAGTATTAATTAACATGAAACTGTACTGTATTTTCGTGTTGACAAAGAATCTTTACTGCTTAGATTATTTAACTAACTTATGCCATGGATCAACAAGACAATATCTGCTTGTATAATCTACCTTTACATCTATATATCATATTTAATTAATTTTAAATTAAGTATAATGTTGTCAAACAAGAGTTGTACATTGAGAAAGTTCAAATTATAGAATTTGTTTTCTATTACGAACTTGTGCTCACGTTATATGTGTATGTATAGTTGATCAGGGTCAGTAACTTAAGATTAAGATAAATTTTAATTACAATATTTGTCCAGATATCTCTAGATTAATACTATTAATTTAAATTCTATCAAAGAAACATAAAAATATTTAGTATTTAATGGAAACTAAAAGAAGCGCAAAGGAAATGGACGTTTCGTCTGCTAACAACGTATATATTTAAATTTTACAAACCGTGGTAAAAGAAATTATAAGCCAATATAGCAAAAATATAGTTACTTTCAAAAATATACTTACACGTATTGCGTTTTTGGAATTTTTTATTAAGCACGAATATCATTTTGGTAATAACCGCAGAATAGAAAACGGGTTGTTTTGTTTTCATCCAAATGTGTTTCAGAATTTTTAAATATTCTGCAATATAAAAATGCTTTTTCTTGTATTTTGTTATATTTATATGTAAAATGGTTCAAATTTTTTGTTTGTAGGACAAAGATTTCATGTGGGCGGTAGAGTGGTCAATCCCGAGCTAATGCTAACTGCATGCGTCGCCCATTTAGGCAATGAATCCCCCAGATCATAAACTTTGCCTAAATACTATTCATTCTGATCCCCTACATTAGACAGTCCAGCCGCGTAATCCTTTCGTGCTAGAATTTATACTGCGCCGGCCTTGGAGTGCGGCTTCCAGTTATCCTGCCGCAGAAATAATTAGAACAACTAATCTTCTTAATGAAAATGTAGAACAAATATCGGGGTAATATAAAACATAGCTATGTTATGCAAACACTTTCGTTAGATTATGAAATTAATTGTTCAAAATTATAGAATTTGAAGTTTTAAAGCGTCCGAGTGTTCCCAACTTAATGCTTTGTTGGATGTCTAGGTTTTGGACGACCTTCCCACAGTGTTTGCAGCGGATATATAAACAATTTTAAGAAAACGCTATTTTAAATATTGCTACAAAAATAACATTAATTAATAACACCAAACATATTTTTGGGATACCTTCTCCTTAGTACTGGAGAAGCTTATAATCGTGCTTCTTTTGAGTTAGGAATTATTGTGGAAGTAAATTAGCAAAGTGCTGTACAAGACAAAAAAAATCAACACTAATTAGTAAAACAATAGTGATAGCATCAGGTTGCATCATAAGTCTTGTTCGTTACATACAAGCAATCGTATAAATACATGCCGACATGTTATATTATTCATTGTCAGTAAATGGACTAGCCTATTAGAAAGCTTTAGATTGGTGAAAGTTGCTCTGTAATACTTCTAAGATGCAAGTAAACAAAGAACATATTTGAGTGGCCATTCTTTACAACTATAAAAAAAAGTATTAATTTGACATTGAGTTGGGTTTATATACCACATTTAAATTAAGTCCTGTGATAGTTTACGTTTAAGACGCCTGTGAATATTTTTTTGGCCTAGATTTAATTTGGTAGCACTTGAACACAAGGTTAGATTTTGGAAAAACTTTACAGTGGATTTATTAATGAACTGTAATTAATGAAACACTTAATTCACTGTGAACTTGGTTATTACACACAAACCAAGGGCAGTTGATGGCGATTCTTAGCACTTTGTTCTGGATTGTTTGGAGTTTCTTCATGTTTGTGTTTGATGTGTTGCACCATATTGGACATGCATACGTAAGAATTGGTCTGAGGATTCCTTTGTACATAAGTACAGCACACTCAGGTCTGAGGTGAGATTTGCGGTTTATAAGGGGATATAATGCACCCAGTCTGTTGTGGCACTCGTTGAGTTTTTTATTGATATGATACCCCCAGTTCAGTTTCGCGTCTAAGTGCACGCCTAAATATTTAACAGCTGAGTCCTTTGGATTCCAATCTATTTCGTTATTATTTATTTTATTTTGTAATTTGCTCATATCTCTTGAGGGTAAAAATTTTTGTTTGACATTTATCAGAATTTATTTTAATTTTCCATTTCTGAAACCATGCACATAACGTATTTATAGAGTTTTGTAGGAGTACAATTGCTGTATCAAGTCTGAGGCTCTGTGTAATAATTGCAGTATCGTCAGCATACATGGCCAGCGTTGAGTTGAGATCTGTAGGTACGTCGTGAACGAATAGGTTGAATAAGGTGGGTCCCAGAATGCTGCCCTGGGGTACTCCGGCCCGAATAGGTTTAGAACTAGATAAGGTTGAGCTGACCCGGACCCTAAAAGTTCTGTTAGTGAGAAATGAGTGAATAATTTTGGTTAGGTAATTTGGAATGTTTAAAAGCCCCATTTTATATAGAAGTCCATCATGCCAGACCTTGTCGAAAGCTCTTTCCAAGTCTATAAATACAACCGCAGTGTATTCTTTCTTTCCAAACCCTCTTTCAATTGATTCACTTATTCTGAGAAGCTGGTGAGAGGTCGACTGATGGGTTCGGAAGCCAAATTGAAGAGGAGGAATAGTATCATTTTGATGGAGGTAATCTAGTAATCTGGAAAGTATGACTTTTTCTAAGAACTTGGCCAGGGTTGACAGGAGACTGATAGGTCGGTAGCTGTCAGGGTTTTCCTTCGGTTTACCTACTTTATAGATGGGGAGCACATTTGCAGTTTTCCATGCTGTCGGAAAGTATCCTAGTCTGAGACAGGCGTTGTATATTGAGGTTAAGTAAGCCAGAGCCTTTTTTGATAGGTGCTTTAGCATTTCGTTTGTTATAAGGTCGGGCCCAGGGGTCTTACGCTTAGGTAATATTGTTATGTAAGATTTAATTTCTTGGACAGATGTAGGAGCTATTTCGTGGTTATCCTGTAAGTGCATATTTGCGATTGCGCTTGTTACTTGCCTTTCGAAGTGTTCGTCTTGTTCTTCAAAATTGGGCGTAAATGCCTGTTCAAGATGAGTTGCTAATAAGTTGGGTTTTTCATCATCGGAAGAGTATCTGGCGTTATTTGATATCATAGGATAGATTATACTCAGTTGTCTTAATAATCGTTTGGTAGCTAACCATATAGATGGGTCACCGGGTTTAGTGTCTTCAAGGTAAGAATTGTATCTTTGGATTCTTAAACTATCAAGTTCATTCTTTACTAAGTGACATAGTTGGTTGTACAGTGTTTTAAGGTATGGTAACCGGTGTCTTTGCCAATCACTTCTATATCTATTCTTTTGCTTAATTAGATCAAGTATGTAGTTGGGAGTTCTAATATGCTCGGCAACTTTCCTTTGCTTCCATGGAGTGGTTGTTTCTTGTATACTTGCTTGTAAGGCTGATGTGTATTGTAGGACGGCATTGTCTATATCCGGGGGAAGTTCAGGTGGTCCCACCCAACGGAGTTTTTGATCAAGGGTCGACTGAAAATTGTCCCAATCAGTTTTACCATGCGCTAAGCTAGGCGGTGGAGGTATTATTTGAGGGGTGTTGTGGAGGCTGATGATGACAGGAAGATGATCAGAGTCCAATTCAGATGCCACTGTTTGATACACTGGATAAGTGACATTTTTATGCAGTATAACATCTAAGATGTCAGGTTGATGGTCTGTTCAGTATGGATGGTAAGTGTAGTCGTCAGGGGCTGATATTAATATACTGTGTTTGGCCATAATGTTATGCAACTTCATCCCGTCTGGATTACTAGCACGGCATCCCCATATGGTATTTTTTGCATTTAAGTCTCCTAAAATTAGCGTGGGCTTGTTGCTGCTGAACAATTCACCGATTTCGTCTTCAACAAGCCGTTTATTTGGGGGTTTGTATGCAGATGTAAGGGTTAAAGAGCCACTAGTTTTCATGTGTATTTTGATAGAAATGGCTTCTATGTTTTGAAGAACACCCATATGGAGGAGGTGGTGGCTGAATTTCTTTTTAATTATAATTGCAACTCCGCCTGATGCTATTACAGCTTCTCGGTCTTTCCGATATACGTGATACCCAGGAATTCTGAATTTTTCGGTGCTTACAAAGTGTGTCTCTGTGATACACGCGATATTAATATTGTGTCGTGTCATGAATTCTATAAAAGTTGAGCGTTGAGATTTAAGACCATTGGCATTCCAATTTGTCACTGTTATATTATTTATTAACTGAGGATTATTTTGATCCATTGCTTAGCAATGTTGGTAATAACGTTGTTAGGAATGGCATTATTTTGTCTAAATGGGGGATTAGCAGTTCTATTAATTTCTTAAGTACTGTGGAGATAAGGTCAGTTGATGATTGCTGTTTGTCGGGTGTGGAAACGTTGGGTGTGGATATAAAACGTCTTGGGGGCGATGACTCATTAGTCGTAGTATTTTGTTTGTCTATTACTGCTTGGGCGTATGATCTGTTTTGAGTTCTAAAGCTAGAGTTTCTTGTTTGGTTCAGGGTTACCTTAGCGTAATAACTACAATCTTTGTAGTTCGCTGGGTGCTTTTCCAAGCAGTTTACACACTGAGGATTATCTCCAGGTCGTTTAGGGTATTCGGTAAATAAGTGGTTGCCAGTGCACTTCACACAGCATGCTTGCGAGTGGCAATAGTTACGTGTGTGGCCGTACAGTTGGCATTTTTTGCATGAGGAATTTCCTTCGACTTTCTTCGTATCTCTACTTCTACTATGCTGTGGTTTAGTTTTGTTAGTTTGAAAATTTCCTTGCCTTCTTGGGTGTCATCGAGATCCACCGCGCATAGTGGGATCAGATATCTGTTTTTGTTGTATAATCTGGCTACTTTTTGTACCGGATATTTTAGAGTTGTTAATTCGTTTTTGATTTCATCTTCCGTAAGTCTTTCTGAAGTTTATATTGATTTTTTCTGAAAACTTAAGTAAAAAATAATTACATTACTACAGTTCGCCAGCTTTTCATGTAACTATTCAAAGCCATATAAAACAACTGATTAGAAAAGTATTTCTCAAAAACAGGTACTACATGATTTACTTCTGACACAATTTCAATATCATGATGCAGTTTTGTAATCTTCCAGTTTAATTTCTGAAGCAAATTATTTATGGAGGCAAAATATGGTTGCAATATAGAAATTTCAAACATCAGCATTAATGACTGAGTTCCGGAGATCTAATGGTATCTCACTCCAGAGCGAAACTTAATTCTGCAAAAATGTTGTTTAATGTTTTATAGTTCGTTTGGAGTCGCTAGAAAGATATTAAATGATCACAACTGAAGTATGTTTTCAGCAAGCGAACCGTTTGAAGAAAGTATTGCATAAAAAATATCCAGTTGTTGTCAATTGCCTGTCCTTAGACGTCCTTACACGATTCCCAGCGGTTCAGAAAAGTATAGAAATTTAACTGGGAGCTTTAAGAGATTACAATATTTTTTTGATAATAAAAGCTTTACTTCCCGTTAAAAAGGCACTCATAACCTTTTATTCAAATCTGAAGCAATGTAGAGGGGGCAGGGATAATGTTAATGACAGCATACCAAAGTTGACTAAAGCATAAATGCAGAAAACCCGAAATTACTTCATTTACAAGAAAAAGAAAGTTGAATAGATCAAAAGTATCAAATTATCTCAACAAAAAGCTGCAAGTGTTTCGAAAAGTTAAATATTTATGTAGAACCCTACACAAAAATATTTATAAACCTGCAAACAAATATATCATAATTTCCATAGAAACGACGTGATCAACTGGGAGCTTAAGACAAAAATAGGTGTATAAATAAGTTCTCAGCTTTTTTCTGAAAAATTAAAGTTTTATTTAAAAACAAACAAAAAAAGCTTAAGTATCAAAGTATTCTCCGTTGGCGTCGATTACCTTTTGGCATATTTCGGGTAGCTTGCGAATTCCCTGGTGATAGAAGCTCACCGGCTTCGTGACGATAAAGTTATCGATGAATTTTCGGACTTCTTCTGTATTGAAGTGCGTATCAGCCAAGTGATACTGTAACGACCGGAATAAACGATAATCGGAAGGGACCATGTCTGGGCTATACGCCGTATGTGGGAGAAGTTCCCAGCCTAACGCGAAGATGTGTTCTTGCGTCGCCTTCGCAACATATGGTGGAACAGGATGACTTTGCGACTTCCTTGTTCAGTAAATGGCCTCTTTTCTTCGATTGCGTCGCTCAAATTGATGAGTTGCTGTTGGTAGCGATCCGCCGTAACTGTTTCACTTAGTTTCAAGAGTTCATAGTACAGCACAGCTTTCCAATCCCACCAGATACCGAGCAAATTCTTTTTGGCGTGGATATTGGGCTTTGGAGTCGATGTCGAAGGTTTGCCAGGGTCTACCCATGATTTTTTGTGCTGGGGATTGTCGTACAAGACCCATTTTTCATCGCCCGTAATAATTTTATGCAGAAAATCCTTTTTTCGGTTCCTTAAAAGCAAATGGAGCGCGGTGTCACGCCGTCGATTTTTGTTGTCCTCGGACAGTTTATGCGGAACCCATCTGCCTTCCTTTTGTATCTTACCCATTGCATGCAAACGTATGGAAATGGCTGGCTGAGTGATGCCAAGCTGTTCTGCAAGCTCTTTTTCAGTTTGTGCATTGTTTTGATCCAGTAAAGTCTGCAGCGCATCCGTGTCAAATGTTTGAGGGCGTCCAGCGCGTGGTTGATCTTCAAGACTAAACTCTCCTCCGCGAAATCTTTGGTGCCACTTTTTGCACACTGCATGACTTACAGCATTCTCGCCATATGCAGCACAAATCATTTCGGTGGATTCAGCAGCGTTTTTCTTAAGATGAAACGCGAAGTGGATCGAAAATCGAATATGCTCTTTTGTGATTGCCATCGTGAACACAGCTGATTATTGAGGTTATGTGCATCAAACGCCAAATCGCATGATGTTTCGAGAGACCAAATGCCATTGCTTTAAAACCGCAAGAGGTCGGACTAATACGTTACTGTGAAATCTAAATCTGAGAACTTATTTATACACCTAAATATGGTTTGCTAAATCTATTTCATGATTTAAACAGAAAGAGAAAAGACAAAATTAACTAGAGTTATCTAAACTCTAAAATGTTACCTCTCTATGTATTACAAATATTATGAGAAGTACCCCAACTGCAACTGTGAAAACTTTATTAAACCGGCTCTTTCCTTTTTTAAACATATTATTAAGGTAGAGGTAAGAATAATGCCTTATGTGGTAAAATATAATATAAATCATAAATAAAGCTCAACTAATTAATCCCGAAACGTACAGAAAAAGGGCACAATGACGAAATAAGCAACTAAACAGTTCTCATAAACAGAAAAATGTAAAAATGACAACGATATTGGAGATTCCCCAGTTTAATGCGTTTCTGGAGAAGTATGCTATAAGAGCGAAAAACTTACAGCCTAGATATATTCTTCTGGAAAACATAAGAAAGAGCTATTAGGGCAATCTAAAATTAGTATAATAATAATACATTTTTCCTCCTTGGCTTTGAATTAAAGTATATGGTATCCCTACCATTAATTTTGTGGTTTAGAAATTTTTGGAGATTTGGTGCAAATCAAGAATAGATCACAAAAAAGGTATATTAAACCAGGTCATCTCATTTTGCAAAAGGGATTATTTGAGATGGCTTTGTCTTTCAAAAAATACTGAAAATAATTTGCAAGGATGTAGTCGCATAAAGAGAAATACTTTAGGGGAGTTTCTAGCAGTTTATAACTTACTAACTAAGCCTACGCGGACGAGGTTCTCAACGGGCTCCAACGTCTAGATAGTTCGTTGCCTACGTGAAGCAAATTGCCGTCAGGACCGAAGATCCACATGATTCCGTCCGTACGCCGCACTACCTGAACCACTCAAACCATTTTTATTGCTAGCAGAGGAAGCTTTTAGCTGCAACCAACAAAATGGGTATTCCAATCTACTAGTTTAAGCATATAATAAAAATGCTTACAACTCCAAATATTCCTCCAACTGTAGGAATTATTTACAGTTATTATCTTGTCCAGAAACTAATCATTTGCTCAAAATTTTTCTACGTCACTAATACTTTTTATAGGCAAATGTTTCAGCTTCGCACAAAATTTAATGCACATTTGTTGCTCTACTCACTTAGTCATTCACATGCGTCGACCACCTACTATTTGCGCTTCTTAGTGACGCTTAATTTCCATTTGATCTAGCTGGTGAAGTCGTTCTCGTTTAGGCATGCGCATTTAGAGGCTGTGCAAACAGTTTTTATCGTATTATAATTTTCATAAATGTTGATAATCGATCACAACATATGCATATAATAGATGGTCGCAAGAAAGTATTTGCACGTTTAACAATAAGGACAAAATTATTTTCTCTATTATCTTTGAATGTTTCTTCAATGAGACACATACTTTAAGATAAAGCTAATTCTAGGAGATAAGAAGCGATGGTAAAATAGATCCAGAACCTCACGTGCTTACGGTGGACTTTGCTCGGATAATCAACGAGGCTCTGGTAGTATAACCTTTTTATCTGGGACAAAATAAGTATTTCCCAAAAGATCTATCATTAACTCGCAATGGCCAACGTGATAAGAAATAGTTAAAATTCTTTTAACAATGAAATATACATATCGTTAATCCCCGACCAAGATAGTGATCAAAATAGATTGCGGTTGGGGGTGCTAAAATAACTGCGTTGGATTTGGCTACCACCGACCGCATGTGACACAACTTTTAATTCAAGAATAGTTTCAACAGATTATAAGATTTATAAGAATAAAGAAAAGCTTAATAAAATGCACTGTGATATAGTGGGTATTAGGAAAATCCGCAGAAGAGTAGAGCAACATTTAAAATTAAAATCTATAAATATTTTTTACAATAAATGTGAAGATGAGAGTTCAGTGGGTAGAGTGGGTTTTGTAATAAATAAAAGACATATAAATAATATTCTTTAAATAAGAAGTATAAATATAAGGGTTGGTTTTTCAATATTAAGACTAAATTTAAAATACAAAATTAAAATTATTTAAGCTTTTGTCCGAAGATGTTGGATTCTTATATGAAGTTACATATTTTATAATTATGGTCGGAGACTTCAACGCTAAAATTGGTGAGAAACAAGATAAAACCAAATTCTCTTTAAGACAACGTGGTGTAGATGAGAGAAATATAAGAAAAAATCGCTATAAACATCTCCTTCAAAAAGGATAAACATCAGAAGTAAACATTAGTCAGCCCTGGTGAATATACTAAAAATAGAATAAATTTCATATTACATATGTTGTTAATAAGCAGTGGCCACAGAAGAACTAAAACCTCTGATGCAATAAAATAATGTTTTCTCTGATGTGTGAGCTTTATTCTGTTGATGTTGGCATCTCGTTTTTTTACTTTCCTTATTATAGGATAATGCAATTGGCGGAAATTTTACCTACCCAGTTTTTCACATTTCTGGACGAAATATAACCTCAGGACACCAAAAAAGTTGGTTTTAGCCATTGGTTCGTGTGTGTGTGTGTCTGTCGGTCTGTCAGTAAACAGGATATCTCGAGAACCGTAAGACCTAGAGACTTGAAATTTGGTATGCAAGTTACTTGTAGGTAGGGGATGCAGTGCGAAACTTTTGGTAAAAATCGGCTGAGCCGTTTGGTCGCAAGGTCCCAAAATCGGTCGCAAAGCGGTCGCGAATCTAAACGGTTGAAGATACAAAAAATTCATGAGAATAAAAATGATTTGCTATCACGAGATAAACATGAATTTAAAGTAAAAGTTGGTAAAATAGGAACTCGAAAAAAAATTGAAGCCCGGGATTTTTACCAGAATTACCCAAATAATAGGATAAGGAAAGTCGTGTGATGTTCACACCAGATTTTTTTCCAGTATAAGACTGAACAACATCAATGATAGTGGATGCCCCTGTCTTATTTCCTCTTTAATTTCAAATTCCCCGGATGTGTTGTTATTTGTTCTTACCTTATTTCTTGTCTCCTGCAACATTACCATTATCATGTTTGCTGACTGCTAGTTTTTCCAGTGTCTTGATTAGCTTTTTATTTTTACTCTTTCATACGCTTGATTAAAGTCAATGTAGAAGATCATTGTTGTTTTCTGGTACTCGTGACTTTCCGCTTGTATCTCAGTTAGCGTGAAAATTTGGTCCACCGTAGTTTTACTCTGTCTAAAGCCACACTTCTATTCTCCAATTGTATTTCCTATTTTTTCTCCTAATTTCTCTTTTTATGTGTCGCTAGAATTTTATATGCTACATTAAGCAAAGCAATAATTTGGACATTTGCTTTTACTTCCTTTTTTATATATGGGGTAGATCAGTGTTTGTGTCCATACTTTCAGTAGCTCCTCCTTTTTCCAGATTTTGTTAATAGCTTTTGCATTTTCTTAATTACATGTTGATCTCCATATTTAAAAGCTCTTATTCTGTCACTTGCGGGACTCTTATTGTTTTTCAATTTTTCGATTATTTGCTTAATTTGTTCCTTGTTTGGAGATGTTACATCCTTTTATTGCTATTCTATACTAATTCTGCCTTCTTCTTCTTCTCTAATTACTCTTTCTTTGTTTTCCCATTAAGTAGTTGATTAAAATGCGCTTTCCATTTATTTACAATTTTTCTTCTCCTGCAGCAATCTTCCCATTGTTATGTATATAAAAAACTTGCAAAACATTTTAATTAAATTTCCTCTTTTTTCTCTTAACGATTTTTTGTTTTCTTCTCTACTGTCCATATCTGCCTTGAGTGTCTTATGATTTTTTTTGTAATATTATCAGTATTAACTTTCTTGGGATTTCTAGTTCATTCTTTTTTTTTGTTTCTGTTTAACTTCTTTATTACAGTACTTATCCGCCTGTTTTATTATTGTTTTTATGTCCACCCATCTTTCTTTAATTGTACTCTCTTCGCAATTATTTTTAATTTCCGACTTGCAACCTTCTCACAGTTTGTTCTTCCTGTATTTTTAGTCGGACCGTTATGCTGTCGCTTTTTTATTGTTTGGTTTTTAAGCTCTGGTATAAGTTGTACCATTTTCGCTCCGACCATGAAATGATCCGGATCTGCTTCTATGCTTCTGTATATCCGCACATTTTCTATGCATCTTTGCTCTAGTTTTTTTTATTGCTTTGTGGTCAATCTAGTTGATAGTCTTCTCATTTTGGTGCTCTTCAAGTACCTTGGTGGATTTTTTCATTGAAAGTATGTACTTTTTATGACCACATTTTTTCCTTTTGCAAAATCTATTAGAAAATTATTGGTTTGTAGATTTGCCTATTTTTGCGTTTGCATCTTCCAATAACATTTTCATGTCACATTTACTTCGGATACTTTATCTAGATTGTCGTAGAATTCTTTCTTTACCTCCTAATCTTTTTCATCTAAAGGCGCATGAATATTTATAAATGTTATCTTTATATACATATAACTAATACAAATACAATTATATGAAACATTGTAATATACCAAATTCATCAAAAACTATGTGACACTCTGGTGTATAAATTGTTAGTCTGTGGGAACTGTTGTTGTTTAAAGTACTAAAGAAACTTACTGTTTAAATTTGTTCCTTCATTAATCTAAAAGCACAGCGAACTGAAACTCTTTAAAATCGTGTTTTTAGCACTCATTTTTAGACAAACAAAAAGCGTAATAAATTTAATTGGCGCGCGATTCACCCCATCTCTGCAGCGGCAGCAGCGCATAATCGGCGGAACTGCTTTCTGTTTATGTCGCATCTTATTAGATGTTAGTCCAGGGGCTTAGAAGCGAGGGTGGCCAAATAAGGCTGGTAATCTCGTAAGAATAAATGTGCCGTAAAATGACACGTGAAATAACAAGGAGACTTGTTGAGACCGGCCCCGCTGAAACGAAGCCGGCCGCATGTAAATTAAATTTAACCGGGAGGCTTAAAGGCCTTTGTTGCGTTTAAAAAGCAACATTAAAACGTTTTTGCAGTCATTTCGCCGCGGCATTAATTTTCTAGCACATGGAGGTGCGGACAGGTCTAATATTTGCGGCTACTGCAAACTTAATTATTGTTTCGGCTGAAGTATTGAGCCAGTGATTTTTCGGTATGTCAAATTAAAAACATTGTAATGTAATTTAAAACATGTTTTGATTTATACCTTAGTGCGCCATATTTTGTAAAGTTGCTGTCTGAAGTTCTTTGGTGATGTTTGCTGCTAAGACACCTATGGCCAAGATCTAATTTTTAAAGAAATAATCAAAGGGCGTCAGATCTCGTACGTGTGGTAACCAAAATTTTTCCAGAAACATGACTCTCAGTCATACTGTCGTATGATCTGTAAGATGTCCATTGTTAGAAATATCTAATAGATGTTTTACCGTCTAATTTATTTACACAAATCTTGAGGAGTTTTATATGTGCAGCTAACGTGGTTGATGTATAAAAGATGAAACCTAAACATAAATATTTTTTAAAAAATAAGAAACAACGTCAAAATCAATAAGATCTGTTAGTGGTTACAACTTGAATTTTGTTTTTTGTTGGGAACCGTTTGATTGACGTCTCTGGTAGCACTGTAGCCTCACGGACTTATTGTCCTTTTGTCATTATATTTACAGCACTTTTTCCAGCATTTTTGTTCCTTGTACCAGTCTGTACAAGTCATTTATTGGATAATTGTTGTATTCTTATGGATCCATTATTGGTTTCCCATAAATAGCTTGCCTCACCCTCGCACAAGATGTGGATAGCTGTCTTTGTTTGCTACATTATCTGCAACTCAGATCTTTATTGTACAGCTCTATGTTGTCGAGGTGTTCTTTAACAGAACAACGTCTTGTAAGGAGATCTACAATAGTTCGTAACTGATTTCTCCTTTGTACTAACAATTTTTCAGTTCGTTTACGAGATTGTTCTTTTATAAAAGGTTTTGTATCTTTGTCTTGGTACATTTTCTTAGTATTCTTTATGCGTTTTTCTAACCCATTCTCTTATTCGGCTTCGTATTGTACCTCTAAGTAGCTTCAGGGCCTATATCTCAAGTTGACAATCCTTAATGCACTAGCTCATCAATTTTTTCGTTTCCTACAATTTTATAGTGTCCTGGTACCCACAATAGTGTTAAGTTGTGATCCACTAAAGTACTGAGGTCTTTGCGGCATAGCATACCAGCCTGGATGTTACCCTCGGGTTCTTTAGTGCCTTCAGAGATGCTTGACTGTGCGTAAATACCTTAATTGGCTATTTTGATAAGACCTCAAACTATTTTGCCTTGCGCATTTTAGTATAGCAAATATATAGGCTTAAAAAACAAATGTGCATCTCCTAGTGAGAAATTTAACTGAAGTTACCTATGTCCGTTTCAGACTCGTGTTTGATAGGCTTGTACATCAAATAGATTTTCCTGTTTTGTTTCTTTTGGTTATTTATTATAGTGCTATCCGAAACATACTTGTTAAGCAATTTGTTATAGTGAAAAAATCAAACTAATTGGTCTTAGAACCTTAGCTACGCCCTGTCCTATCTTTTCAGGTTTTGGTATAAAATTTATTCCAACTAGTCTTCAGGATTTCGGTGTATACCTCAGAGAAAGACTTGTTCTGAGCATATCGTACATGCTATAATGCAGAAGGTCACTTTCCTTCTGGAACAAAATAGGATACAGATAGCTCTATGTAAGTTAAAGAGTTCGAATGGGTATCCCACCAATTTTTCCTAGATGTCCGCTTAAGGGGTTCAAGTCTTGAGTTTTGTCAGTCACTCAGTGATATATCAGCAATTTTAATGAGTAATTCTCTTATTGTTTTCACTTTTTCGTAGTACCTCATCCACGTATCTCTTTTGGATTTCCTCGTTTAGAGCCTATTTATAATTACCCCATATGACGAAATTCTTTGCTACATTAAAAGGCTTTATTATCTGTTTTCTTATTCGAGCAAGATCTTCACTGTAGTAGGGCGTAATCTTGTTGGAAATCCTTTTTACCTGAATAGAGTTATCTTTATAAACTGAGATCACCGCATCCTGCATTTGCCTTGCTGTAATCTTTAGCCCGTATTATTCTAAGAGTGTGTTCTAGGCCTGCTTGCTGGGCTTCCCAGTTTGTCTTTTTGAGGGTTACAATAGGTTTTTTGCACAGGACTCATAAGCTCTATTTTAAAGCAAATGTGGCTAGAACCGGAACTACTTACCCCTTCAGAAACATGCCAATTTCTGACAAGGCAAGCATAGTACCTTTTGTTATATCTGTAAATTCTTTTCTTTGTATATTAATAAAGGTATGATTGTTGCCTACATTCAGTACGTTTAAATTATTTCTGTGATAAATTGTAGCAAAAACTTACCTCGTTCACTGGTGTTTGTACTTTATCAGGTAATGTGGTGTAAATTTGCATCACGGCCAATGTTGTATTGCCAGCCATTTTCTCTGCGTTCAATTACTAGCCCCTCTAAGTTTCTGGTTGGCGGTAGAGAAGGGTTATCGTGAGAAAGTTATGTCAACCTTCATTCCCCGTCCTTAATCTAGTCACCGTTAAGTGTCTCACACAAATAATTTAGGGGTAGTATTTTGAATTTTTTTTAGTCAGTCGACTGTAAACCAGCTCTCTTATTCTCCCTAGACTTCTAACTTTATTTATGTTTACCTAAGATTCTTAAATAAGGATTACTATGCTGAAGCATTCGGATCACCAACTCTATTATCGAGGCTCTTTAGAACCTTGGTAACCCTGCCCAGATTATAAAAAGCCCTACACTAGAATGCCTCCAAAGCACCAAAGAATGTCGCGTGAATGGGATGTGCAACAAATTGCTCCTCCTTTTTACTTTTCTACTTAGGAAAATCCAGACTCCTACTTTTAGTGCGGGCTCTTTCTGCACTTCTAGCACTTTGGAAAGTCCTTGGACTCAACCGCAGTCAAATCTGTGGCCTTATAGAGTCGACCCATGTTACCAATAGTCCTCACTAGTCAGTCTTCGATGTCCGCATCAGCACAAGTCATGCACGAAACCTTCTCTACTAAACGTTGTCCTTTTAATTTGCAACGAACTGCTGCTCCCAATAAAGGTGTTGTCTATTGTATTAATAAGTTTTTCTTAAACCAGGTTGACTTCTTCCTGGTTTAGAGTTATCTCAAGATAGCGCCTCAAGATTACTGCTATCTTGAGACCACTAGCCACTTCTGTATGTACCAGTGTGCTCCTGTTTTCTTGTATTTTTTGTAGCTGGATTTTGAAGTCCGATCGGGCTCTTTGAGACCCTTTTTCCTCCTCTATCTTGCTCGCTGTAGGGTCTTTCTTTTGCAACTTTTTATCAATCCACATCTCTGCCGCAATCTCTTTAGCTATAATCAAACTTATTTCACCGAGTCGCAGACGGTCTCTTTCCTGTTCTTCTCCTAGCTGCTGTTTGTTATAGAAGATTCTGATTTTCTCCTCTGGTATTTTCATTTTTTGGTCCTCAAGAGACTACAGGTTAATAGCCTGTGTTCCAGTTGCTTCTATGACAATAAAATTTTATTTTAAATCAGAAGCTTCCATAAATGTAGTCCTTTGTAATATCCATACTGTTCTCATGAGTATGGGGGGGAAATGGTCTACACCTTCAAAACCTCTTGCACAGAGATTGCCTAGTATCCCAGAGGCTTCGTTAACGACACTATATACTTTCAGCGTCATTGGTCTCTTGATACAGGTCACATAAGCCTTGAATTAGGTTTAGCCTATTTTTTGTTCAATTCTCTGAATGGCGTTAACATAGTGGAGAAAATAAATATTTATCGACTCTCTAGTCTAGGTTATAGAATAGAAATATACAAATTGACCCCCACTCTTAAACTAAGGAGTGCTGTAGTGTAAGGTTCTCCTAAAATTTACCTAAACCATATTACGGTTTGTAGGCCACTCACATATGACCACGCACTCTCCGCCATTTGTAGGTTTGAAACCGTTTCTTTGAGAAAAATTTAAATAGGTATATAATCATAAACGACTTTAGAATCGGGTTGTGTTTTTGTGTTGGTTTTAGGCGAATTTAAAACTACATATAGGAACATATAAATCTTTTGCTTCTGACGATCATTTAATGGCTTAAAAAATTTATAATGACGACGAAACTGGCCTTCGGTGGGATTGTGAAAAAGAGTATTATCAGGGAGCGATAAAAATTTGTTAAAGTTTTAAAAATAAATTGACTACGTCGCTTTGTTCTAATGATTTTGGTGAACATAAACTAAGTGGAAAACAAAAGTTTATGCCTTTTATAGACTCATTCACTTTTCTATTACATATAGAGCTCACTCCGGTGCTTGAATAAATATAGAATTAATTAGAACGTTTTTTATGACTGTGTAAGTAGAAGACTGAAACTAGTAAGGTCATATAGTTCTAGATGACTACTAGAGCCTACTTGGCAGATAAATAATTGACGTTTGATAACGTTATGTTGCTTACCTACCACCAAACGTTACAGACTTGTCGCAGCCTATAAATCAAAGCGTCATACAAAATTTATATGTGTATACAGGCGCCCTTTTAGTCAATGTTTATTTAGTGCTAACGTCAAACATATTTAAGATCCCATTTTTTAATAAATTTAAGATTCAAAATGCTACAGTTTACAACATGTCTTGGAGCAGTTATGAAACTGCCGAGCGTTCTACAGGCACTCCAGCACACTTAGAACTCCTGGAAACTATTGAAGAGTAGCTACCGAGCAATCCTATTGTCATACTGTCTGAAGAACTTGTTGAGCGGGTAGAAATAAATTGGACCGAACTCATCGAAGAAGTAATATTTAATAAAGTCATAACCGGGAACATTTCGAGTCCAAGTTTTACTAAGGAAATGGATTCGGGGAAAAGCGAGGCCGAACGCAATACTAACTACATCACGTGTCAAGAAGCTGTTAGTGTACTTAATAAATTCAGCAAATTACGGAGCGCAACAGTTTATTTAATGTGCCGAGATTTAGTTTGAAGGTCAGTTTACTTCGAAAAATTTTCAAGCCATAAAAAAAGTTAAAACAAATTAGAGATACAAAAATGATGTCAATCAACAAGTCCGACCTCTTTAGTAAAGATTTTTATAGGACAGTTTCCAATCCATTCAACGACTGAACAGAAAACGACAAAAAATTTAAAAAAATTACAATAAACTTCTTAAGCGATCATCGGATGATTTTGTTATCGCTAGTATCACAGATAATTGCAACTATTAATGCTACTTCATTAACCTTTTATTATTTTAGTCTGTTGCTAAGATTGTTTTTGTACACTCATGTTTTTCAGCTTTTTGATCTTTTATTATCTTTTCTGTTTTTATTATTATTTTTTAAAATGTTGCTCATACTTTCTGTATAGCTTTGCTTTTGTTTTTTCACTTCTAAATATATTTTTTAAATATTGTCTTCAGGTCTATCCAGAGAATTTATTTATTTTTTTATTGATGCTTTTGTCTTTAAAAATTCTACCCTTTTTTATTGTTAATATCTCTTTGAGTAATTCTGTTTTACCATATGCCACTTTATTTTTTATACAACGAGTTAAATAATAATTGAAGATTGCAGGACTTGCTGTATTTATGTATTTCTCCCAAGCCTTCCTATAACTTGCTAGAAATTTTATCTCATCTTTCTCCTTTTTATTTTATTTATTTGGTTTCTTTATTTTCTTCTGGGTTTTATTGACTTTCATGCTATCACTAATAATAGTAATAATGGTAAGGATCTACGCCCCGCGTAGGAGCACGACCTGCGAACTGAGAGGTTAAGGCTCTCATACGTTCGCTCTCTCTCTGCCCGGTCGTTGCGCACCATCTCTGGTGCGGGGCTGTGTGGCACGCACCGCGCCTAAGACAACCGCCATTATTACCCCTTGTTCGAGTGAACGCAGGTACTCAATTATTTTTAGTGACTGAGTGGACCACCCGCCAGGCACCAGAGAGCACCACGAATTAAACCCGGGTCCGTCTGCATCGCAGCCCGCCCCTCAACCACGGGACCACGGCTGTCTTATCACTATAATTCTTTTAATATCACCTTGCGAGTTTAATTGTTTATTTTCAAGTCTTCCTATTATTGGCTTCTGTCCTGTTGTTTTTCTAATATTTTGGTTGCTTATTCTGTTTCATTCGGTTTTAATTCTAATCTTCTTGTGTTTCATCTCTATTGCAATATTTTAGCAGCATTTGTTATTAGAAACATTATTTTTGATTAGATGTTTTGTACTTTGATACATATTGTTTAAGGCATAATATATATTTTTTATTTATTTGCTTTCTTTACTTTTTTTAATTCGATATCTTTATTATTTTAATCAGCTGTGTATTACTCATTTTTTATCTTCAGCTTAGTCTTTGCCATATTTACTTCCATTTTGTATTTTCTTTTCTCGATTTACTGTTTTCCATTTCTGACAATTATCTTGGCCCTGCTTGGTACCCATTCAAAATGCTTGTTGAATTGGTTCTAAGTTTCTGTATTTAATTAGAATATTTATCTGTTTTTCCTTTTCTTTAATTAATTAATTCATTTTCTAAGAATTATAAATAGTAGTAGGCTTAGGCGATCCCTTATTATATATTTTTATTTATTTTAAATTGTTTGGTTAAATATTAAGTGTTAAAGACCTCATTCTTCTAATTTATCTTTTATAAATTTCTTAATGTACTCTCCAATATTCTAGCACACAACTGAGCTAAACATATTATTCTATAGCTTTCACAGTGTTCTTGTTTTTTCTTCTTGTACACGGGTTTTCCCATTCTTTAGATTTGTGTATTAAATCGCCCTTTGCTATAGTCTATAAACGTACATTTTCTTTTTCACCTAACTATTTAATCATCTGAAGAGCTATTCATTTTTTTTATATGTCCTTGCTGTTTTGATTCTTTGATGGGCTTCTTCTGTTCCTTCTCTTGTTATTTATTGTTTCATTTGTTTCACATGTTTAATCTTTTTTTTTTGATAGTACTGCATTGAAATTTTCTGAGTAAAATTCTTTCAAGCTTTTAGTTTCTATTTTTAATTGTTTATATATATTTCATTACTTGCTTGTCTAATTATTGTATTTTTATGTTTGTCCAAAATTTTCTGTTATCTATATTTGCTTTATTTATTCAAATTTTTCTATTTTCTTTTTTCATTATTTTTGATGGCTCCTGTTATTCTGTTTCTCTTTGTCATTTTATGTTCTAATTTTTTTAAGTTTTTTATTTTATTATCTTACTATTTTGTCCTTTTATTTTTTAAATTTAATTTCGACTATTTTCTCTATTATGTATTGTTTTTTCCCTTTAAGACTCTTTTAACTTCTTCTCTTCTAGCTTTTAAAATTCCTTTTAGACTTTTCTTGTTATTTTTTATACACATTTATATTTTTAGTTTATAAGTTGATATTCTATTATATTCTCTGTCTTCTTTTAGTTTAATGATTTTAATTGAGTATAGCCAAAGCAAAATGGCTTTGTTTTTAATTACTTGAGTTTTTTCTGGCAAATTTTGTGTGTATTATATAGTTGATCAAACGCTTAGCATTTCAGTCTTTTGCAACAAACCTTTATCTTTTACATCCAAACTGTATTTGCTATTTTTAAATCATTTCTTTGACAAAATTAGTCATCTTTATTTTATCTTTATATATTTTTCTTTCTCTATGATTTTCTATGAAGTTTATTTTTCTCGATGGTGGTTTTACCACGCTGGCATTTCATTCTGCAATTTTTTTATTTTTTATCTTATTTTTTGTAGTACTGTTTGTAATCTTGTATAAAAATCGATCTTTTTGCTACTTTCTATTTGTTATAGGGTGGACATATCACTATAATTCCTGAATTGACACTATTAAATATAATTATTTTATTATTACATTTATTTGTAACTAGTATTCCTATCTATTTTTCTCATTATTCTATATTTACTTGAGAGTTTAACTGTTTGTTATTTCAAGCCTACTTCTTACATTTTTCTTTATTTTATTTAGTCTAATATTTGATATTATTGTTATCAATTTCTTAGGTTAATTACATTTTTCTTTCTTATTCTTATTTCTCTGTTTTTCTGAATATTCTATTTTATTTGCATTTTCTGTTTATTGTTTAGTTCTTCTCTTATACCCTTATTAATATTTTTTAACTTTTCTATTTGTATTTTGCCCATCTTTTTCTATTGCAATCGTTTTTTCAAGTATTACTCCTGGTTTTTTGGATTTTTTTAATGGATGTGTATATTTGTAATATTTTGAATTTCTTTTCTAATCTATTTTTTCATAGTTCTTTGATTTATCGTTCTCTTTCGCTGTTCTGGTGGTTAAATTTTTTGTCAGTTTTTGTAGTGGGTACTACTCCCCACGTAACACAAATTTATTGTAAATTCTATTTGTCTTTCTTGTGTGCTTAATTAACTTTTCTTTTTTATAGTCTTTTCGCATAGTCATCAATTAAACCAAATTAAACCAATGTTCTTGTTTTACGACAACAATTTCTCTAAATATTCAGCGTATTTATTTTCGTTGCGCATTTTTTCTATCCATTCTTTCACCAACCAAATTTTTGTTTTCATATCTGTTATAACTCCTTTAACTCTAGTTTCTGTTTGTTTTAGTCTTTGGACCACTATTTTTCTCCTTGTTATTTTTCTTTCAAATAATTGCTTTGTTTTTCAACTTCTTTCTCGAAATTTTTAGTTTTGAAATTTATATTCTATTGTTTAGTACTAAACAATAGAATTTAAATATTATTTAGTTTCTTTGCTACTCAAAATTGTTTTTGATTATTAAGTTACAATTCTTATAATATTTTAAAATTTTGAATAAAATTATTGAGCTAAATTTACATGTAACTTAATTATCATCACACCAAGACCAAATTTGTTTTACCAATTTTTAAATTGACTCGCTGACGTGACTTGTGTGTTTCTCTATATTCCTAATGCATTTTTTTAAATAAGCTTTGGTTGTGCAAGTGATTTCAATATTTATTTTTCCATTTTATTAATTTCTTTATTTACTTTCCTTAAACACTAATTTTTTTCTTTTTTTTCCCTACGTGTTTTACTAGCCAAGAATAAATTGTCTAGTCATTTAGTATTGAGTTTAAATTTCTGCCTTTATTTTGGATTTATTTATGTACACCTGTCGGATTAATTTTTTTGTTTGCCACTTTGTTGTACTTGTGATATAGTTTTCTCTTGTATGTTATTCTCACTGAAATTGTAGCAGATAAAGTGTCACCTTTATAATAAAATATCAGATGAGTTAAAATTTAATTAAAATAGTATTTTTTTAACAAAGGGCTTTTTGGATTTTTATCTCTGACAGCTGACGATATGTATATTGTTTTTGGTATTTTAATTTAAATAAAAAATTGAAACCCTTTGAACTTGACGAAGCAACGCACAGAAAGAATAAATGTTCATTGCTGTCTCGATCGCTGAATAAGCAAAACGGCCTGCAGCGGAAACAATTTTGGTTTAAATTGGGAGCCCGTTCTAGTCAATAGTAATTGCACAAAAACTGCTTCACTATCGCTGCGCTTAATAAAGACCGTTTAATGGGAATGGTCAACTAATTTCAATTACAGCGCTCGATTGTAGCCCATGCGCTTAAATGTTCAAACGTTTCAATAATCGCTGTTCTGAAACTACCAGTAGACACTTTTATATCGATCGCCAGTAATTTCCACAAAAAAATCTGAGCCACGTTGCTTTAAAAAATTATTTTGGAGTATTTAAAGAAAAAGTAATATTTATTTATTTACCTTTAAAACTTTTCATTTTATTATGCCAAAGACAAGATTTTCAAATTCGCTTATTGACGTCCAGCTGTTCTAAATTAATAATACTTTTAAACTGAAATCTAGACATGGATTTAGCGAAATTTAAATAACTGTCAACGTTTGTGATTTGTAATATGATTTTTTATAAAGATTTGTAATAAATTATTTCGTACTTTCAAATGTCTGAAATAAAACCTTATTTAAGAAAGGTTATACTTAAACTCTGTCAATAGAGTAAATCCAAAATACACCACTGCTACTAAAAATAAATTATATGAGATTAAAACTTTTATATTAAATTAAGCATAGTATAATAAAATAAAGGATCTAAGTTTAAGAACCATACCATATCTGAGATTTGCATACGTCGTTTCTGAGATCTTAGGTTTGGGCGGGGTAGTAATACCACATGTAGAATAGACATAGAAGTATTTTAGCTATTTATCTTTGCCACGTATAACTTACACAGTTTGAGAATGGCTCATCGTCAACAAAGGGGATGTTTTTTTTACTGTAGTCTGAATATGGAACCAGTAGGTTGAAGAAGGTACTCGTTGCAATTGCAAGTGCCCCAGTTCAACGATGGTAAATACCACAATGTCTTGTGGCTACTACGGATTTTCCTGCACTCGTAAAAAATGTTACAATGGGCAAAGAAATAGGGTGTGGAGACATATGAGTGGCATAGAATCATCTTTCCTGTTAAACTTGGATTTTGTTTAAATTAAAACAATGGACTGGTATTAACGTGCAATGGATGTGGAGAAAGGGAACAAGATTAAATTTGTACGAGGATTCAAAGTCAATTATTGGTACCACGGTACGGAGAGCCATTAGTTATGATCATAGATTACATCTAGTCAAAGTTAGAGTCAATATTACTACTTAGACCTACATTGACGAAATTTTACAGCTTTCCTTTGGAGAACTCCAATCAGTGTTCCAACAAGCTCCACTATATATATAACATATTAAACTTCCTTCAACAAAACAGAGTGGAAGCTCTTTGATTCCAATACTATCATCTAACCTTTCACCGTTTAAAATATTATTTTAAAAAGAGTAGAGCGGTATCCACGATCTTCAAAAATCTGAATTGTATAAGAGAGTGTGTAATAAATGGAATGCATGAAGATAGCTCTCGTCCGTTGTATGACTCGATGTTAAGATGAATGGAAGCAGCTGCGAGAGCTCATTACTAAATGAACGTAAATAAATATTTATGGACATATATGTCACATTAATTACTGTTTTTTGAAATAAAGTACGTGGGGTTAATTTAATGCTTATAAACATTGTATTTTATTTCTCCTTGTTTGATTATCTACAATATAAAAGTATGCCAAGAATGGTTAAACAAATCTAAAAAGACTATAGAACGTTCTATAGAAATATGTAAACCAGATGTAATCTAACATTTTTGAATATTTGGAACGTATTGTAAAATAAAACTCTATCCATATACAAAAGCTCGTGTTCCTTTATAATTATTTATGAAAAGTAACAGTCATGATAAATATCAATACATTTTGTGAGTTTATAAGTCTTTAAAAGACAAAAAATGGATGATATCGTTCCACCGTTGCCGCTGTCTAATAGTAGAAAAAGTTTTGTTTCTATCTTTACTCCTTTGAATCTCACAGTTGTTTTTGTTGTGCTTCTTTTAACGTTGGTTGCTTTATTAATGGTGCACTTATAAATATATTAAGCCAATGTTGCGCGATTGCAATACAATCAGCAGTTGAATAGAGTGGACTGTAGTAAGCATTAACTTAAACTATTTCTTGTACACTAATCAAATTATTCTGTTCACATTTAAGCTGCTTACGACATAGCCGGCCATACCTTCATTAAAAAGGCGCACCGTCATTATATTGCAAATAACTCACGTTAATCACGCCTCCAGTTAGATCCGATGGGAAATCTGTATTTTCTTGTTACAAATCGATTGTATAAAAGTTTTCCACAAAATTTTGTCTCTACTCCAAGGTATCATTTGAAACCCTTGCAGTAGGCGTGCTTGTAGTTAAGTAAAAATGTCAGTCTTTATTGCCCTGATTGCATCCCAAAATATATTGCCTGGTCTCCTTTATCTTCAATTTTAGCTATGCGTTATTTTCCCAGGTCTTCAAGGCTTAGTTTTTGGTCTTCAAACTTCCAGATTTGGCATCTTTGCGGCAATTAAACTCTAAATATACTTTTGTATGTTAGCTTTCAATATATGGGGACAATCTTTAGTTATTACCTAGTTGCATTTCTACCTGTAGTTTCTAGTTTCTAGTTTCTACTTCTTAGTAGTGTTTTACTAGCAAGGGTAGATTTTGCAAACAATTCCTCTCGGGAAACTCTCGGATTCTAAAAAAAGTATTGTCGAATATTCTTTTGCACGCCTTGGGCCCTTGTACACTTCTACAGGTGAGGCAGTTCTCAAAGGTAGGGATAATTGTCCCGGCCAGTTAAGTAATTCCTCTACCTCAATATCAAAGTTACGATTGTTAGATGGGTATGAGGTGAATACTTGTGCTAGGTGTTTGCTTTTTCTGCATTTGAATGAGCCCAACTTCCATCTAATTTCCTTAGGGGTGGTATATGAGTAGTAGGTCTTTTAAGCTTTTTTGTCGCTTTCCAGATAATGCGGTCTTCTGGCGATAGGTTGTGGAGATAATATGCGATAGATTCATTTCTGTTTTCTTGTATGACACTCCAAAGTCGGTGAGTTAGATTATTAAGTGTAGTCTCATCCTGAGGATTTCTGGATCTTTGCCATTTGGTGCAGGCTCTACGTTTTTTAGTTACAAGCTGTCTAATATGTAACGGTATATTGTAGATTTCGTGTGTTTGTTTAAGATTTATTGGAGTAGCTTGTCAGGCAGCCTCTTGAATAAGCTTTGTAAGGTATTCGACGGTTGCATCGATTTTAAGCAAACCAGTTCATACAAAGCCCCTGGCTATGATGTTATAGTAGGGAATATATTAAAAAATCCCCCTAAAAAAGTAATAGTACTGATTACAACAATCTACAATCGATTGTTTGCCATTTTTCACTTTCCGACTCAATGGAAATTCGAATTAATAATCATGATCACGAAACCTAGGAAACCTCCGCAAGAACGAGCCTCTTTGCTATCTAAAATCTTGAGCGTTTACTGTTATACAGAATCAAAGAAATAAACCTTTCAGATGAGTTAATATCCACTCATCAGTTCGGCTTCCGTGTAGGATATTCAACCATCCAACAATGCCATAGAATAGTCAACTATATCAAGGAAACGTTTGAAGACAAAAAAATGTGTGTCTAGGTATTGCTGAATATCCAACAGGCCTTTGACAAGGTATGGCACTGCAGGCTTTTGTATAAAATCGAAAGAAAGCTTTCTCACCAAAGCTTTCTCCTTCTAAAATCATATCTAACTTCAAGGCAATTTTAAGTTAAGTTCGAGGGTTCACTATCAGCTATCAGCTCCGGTGTTCCGCAGGTTAGTGTCCTCGGTCTCTTTCTCTATCTTTTCTATACTGAAGATATTCCAACTACAGACAATACCCTAATTGCTACCTTTGCAGATGACACTGCAATAATGTCATCTGATACTAATGCTAATAACGCATTCCAAAACTTCCAGTCACACCTAAATCTTTCACAAAGTTGTCTCGATCGGTAGCGGATCAAAGTAAACAGCGCTAAATCAAGTGAAATTACCTTCACTATGAAACACTACATGCCTTCAAGTCACCATCTTCAACCAACCCATCCCAATAAAAACTGAGGTGAAGTACTTAGAACTCCATCTAGATTAAAGGCTAACTTGGAAAGCTCATTTAAAAGCCAAAAGACAACAACTCAATCTAAAAACCAGAAATATGCACTGGTTAATCGGACGATCATCTAAACTTACAATACAAAATAAGTTATTATTATATAAAGTCATCCTAACACCCACGTGGTCCTACGGGATTGAACTGTGGGGATTCAGTAAGCCATTTAACACCAAAGTACTGCAGTCTTTCCAATCGAAGACATTGCGCATTCCAACTGATGCACCTTGGTATGTCAGCAAACAAACCCTCTATCACGACCTCAAAATCACATTCATCTCAGATGCGCACGTTAAATTATTTTAACCCGCTTATTACCAACCTCTACCCTCAGCAGCCCTCGGATAGAAGATTGAAGAAACAATGGCCAGAAGATCTTATTGAGTAAATCGTGGAGACCCGTCAGTGGATGGTGCCCTACTCATGCTAAATACATTAATTTCAACTAATTTACTTATTACTTTATACCAAAAGTAGATTTTAAATTCCCAATTATAAATAAATAAAAAAAAAAGCTTGGACCTTTGACTCTTCGGTTGCCTAAAATTGTAGCCGTTTTGCGCTTAATTTCGTCATAGAAGAAAAAATTTCTTAGAGGCTTTAAGAGATGCAAAATTCTTTCCAGTCTTGCATACACGTATTTTCCAATAAACGTTTGTATTCTTGAAAAGTCTTGCGATAATCTAGCTCTCTTTCTTCTTTTTCGCGTTGCCTACAACGGAGACAATATCTACGCTTCTGTCTAACCCTGCAGCGCTCGTCTGTAAATTTCCTGGTAGATTCTGGTATGGAAATGGCAATTTAATTAATTCAACGAGCATTCTTTCTTAAACATTTTAGAAATATATATACAGCACTTATTATGACTTCTAACTCAGACCACATTTTTTGCAGACAACCACTTCGTGTGTGACTGCCGGCTCGCCTGGATGCACATCCTAAAAAACGAAACGAAGAATCAGCTAATCCGCGACAACTTGGAGCAGCTCACCTGCCACTTGGAAGTCGATGACGCAGAAGTTCCGGCCTCTTTCCTTTTTTCTACGGAAGTCACGGACAAACCTCTTTTTGAAGATAGAGACCCAGCCTTTAAAGCGGAAGATGCGAATGAGTATGGCGGTGACGCTTACTACGACGATAACGACTACCCGCAGCAGACAAGTACACAGATCCAAAAGACATCTCAAGTTAAAGATCCCTCCCTGCTGCACTTTTTCCAAATCCCCTCGCAGACCTGCCCTGCGTAGACGAGTCGAAACCTACCACACAAATTCCGCGGTACCCCTACACGCCTATCTACGCGGAAATTAACGCCAACAGGTGTTCCTTAGTTGGCGTTTCTTTTACGGTGCCGCTGTGCATAACCACTGTTTTAGTGTACCTTTCGTAAGTTGCAAAGCAAATTTTTATTGACACAACTTCTATTCGTTGGATGTATTGTCCGCAGTCAGAATTGCGCCGGTTTCCAAAGCAAGGACAAACTATCGGGCAAATTAAATTTGTAGCCTAGTGTTTTATAATTAAGTTGGAATTGTCAACCGTCCCAAATGAATGTCAGAAAGTTTAGAACGAGGGGGTGAAAATGTGTCTACTGTTTGAATAAAATGTGCTCTGTTCTCTATTCCCATCTTCTAACAAATCCCTTCAATATAAAATCGAATGTTATATTTTAAATGTACATTACTTGCTTTTATATTTTAACTGAAGCTCATTAGAACGCTTTGAAATATATTTTTTGTGTAAGTGTTTGCAATTATTTTTTTATATTTCAATTAATGAATGATAAGGCTATTCTATACAGTTTTTATATTTTTTAAATTATATATTTGCATACAATTAAATTAATCAAATAACGACAACAAATGTACATTTAGAAATAATAAAAACCGATTACCTAACATTTCTGTTAATCGCTGTACATAAATGTATATAAATTTATAAAATCTGGTATTACTATTACAGGTAAATGTCTCGTTGAATTAAAATTTGTGCTTATGCATGTTTCAACAATAGATATACAAGCACATTTTCTCTGTTTTTACAGTTTTTCTTTCTCTCGTATTCTTCTACGTAATAGGAAACATAATTGTAAATTAAAATTGAAAATATAGTACTTTATTATTATAATATATTGTTTTATTAAATCTGCGATAAAAAATTTGTTAAAAAATAAGTTCACTGACACCAAGATGATATAATATGGCACTAGCAATGGGCGCAGGTTGCGATGAGTTTAAATGTATTTAGACCTGTATTTCAGCGGACATAACAACCTTGCGTGTTAATTGTGCACTGTTAGTGCAATGTCATCTTGAAAAACGAAATAAAAGATAGTTTTTCGGTACAACTTTTTATGTGGTCTGAGTGTTGATCAATGTTTAGAAAATAGACCCGGGAGTTATTTTCCTTATGAACCAGATGACCATACTCAGATGGTAGGGAGAAGTATGCAGAGGAAGTTTAAGTTAAAAAACGCTCTAAGGTTAAGACATCAATCTTCGCCTGTCACGTAGCAGAACGTCGCTGTTGTCTGCCAAACACATAAACTAGCGCCATGCTGAAGAATATGTGAACACAACAATTCGTATCAATTTGCAAGACCACGTTCAAGCAAAAAATATGTTTCGTTTGGTTACCTCATTCCTTAACCGACAAGCAAATGGCACAATGCCTTTTGTGGTGTTTAAAAGTGGAACTATATGCCAATAGTATCGTAACAGATGACAAAACCTTATGTGAAGTTTCTACGACCTTTTAATGGCATGGGATGACGAGTGTAATCACTTCTCCAAGAAAACGAAAAGTTTTGGTTTGGTGACTTTCAAATGATACAAAAGTACATAGAAGATAGTAGAAAGTTCTTTAAAAGTTTATAAAAATTAAATAATTATAGACAACAACTGGAACACCATCGGAGTTCATTATGATTCAGCATTTAATGCATAATTAGGAGAATGCTTTGGAATATCTTGTTTCCATTGTATTATTATTAATATATTAGATAATCAAAGATTATTCTTACTTTCTTACAAAACCACCATTTCTGTCCATATACGCACTCCTCATACGGATTTGTTAACCGAGCTGCATTTAAATACACATTCTAATCATTTGACCATTTGAGCTCTGGGGACTGCAGTTTATGCAATCGTTAGTCGTTATTTTATTTCGACAAAGCTGTAGTCGACCTTATTTTTATGACTAGCAGAACTCGTGCGGCTTACGGAATGTTCCATGTCTGAGCCTTATGATTGTGCTGAAATTGCGAAATGATAATTTATTAGTGTCCGATCATGACATTACGAAAAATACGTGGTGATGATGAAAGAATTTTGGCACTTTCAAGAATAATTTTTGTATTCAGTAAATACAGTAATACTGGTGAATATTTACTGAAACAATATGAGACAGTACAAAGTTCAGAATAAAAACCAATGAATTGACATTCCCACATTTCAACAAACAACGGATAAATAAAATTAAAATTAATTTTAAGACTTCTGCATTTCGTAGACGATAACGGTAACATTGTGGACGAAAATGACTAAAAAATTAGAGCTATTATTTTACATTTTTCTAATACATTGCCTCTTTAGGATAGATGAAAGCTAATGAAACTTAAAGGGCGCTTAGCGTGTGCGCAGTGTAATAAAGTTAAATTCGCAACATTCGGCATAAACATGTATAAGGTTTGTTTACATTTTAAGATTGTGATAGTGATAGTGCGACAGATCCCTACTTTCCTGTAAGCACTAATATGGTGTTAAATAAGTGTGAACAATTATTTGGCACTCTTTTTTGGAATAGTTGGAACTTCTCTCGAGATTTATTCCGACTATTGGCAAGTTGATCAGCTAATATGATTGGAACAGTGAAACCAAATAGAAGAGGTGTGGCATCCCATAGGCAGCATGGCGAATTTGAGATTTCGTCAACTGATAATGTGTGAAATGAAACGATAAAAAGACACAGTAAAAATAAAGAACAGACACTGAGAGAAGTGACAAAATAAAACTCTTGAAGACCAGAAAGGGATGGGAGAAGTCAATCTACAACATCAAGGTACACCTTTGTTCCCGATTGTAAAATCTCATAGAAAAAGTTTCATTTTCCTGAAATATGCATAGAAAAAAATATGTCCTACTTAGACTTCCGATTAAACATTTCTGAGCAACTGCTGCATTGAGAAGTAATATCGTATTATTCGACTTGTCTATTAGTGGTATTAATTTTAGTTTGTTGGTTTTTAACGTCGGAAAGATTTGAGAAAATTGGGAATTTGGAGATTTGGAGATTTTCCAACTGAATGGATTTGAGCAGGGTGATCGTGGGATTTGGCGTGAAGATAACGATTAGTATGAGTAGGTTTTCTGCTATGAGAGTATCCGAAAAATGGAGGTAATTGTTATGTTTGACTTCCATTGTAAACTTGATATTAGTATGAAGGAACTTGGAAAGCACGTCATGTCCATGAGGCCAGATGACAAACGTATCGTTATCGTACCTTATCCAACAGGTAGGTTTCAAGGAGAATGAAGCAAAGGCTTCTCTTTCAAAGTCGGTCAAAAACCCAGACGAGTACCATTGGTCTGGCGATAGAATTTGTTTTGATAAGTACAATAGGTATTGAATAGGTAGTGGTTAATTAATTTGAAGGTGTCGCCTTACGATTGTAATTAGTTTTAGAATCTGCAAAATCTCAAGAAGAGGCCGACAACATCAAGACTTGGAAATTTATAAGAAGCGGCGGGAGTTTCAGACCTATGACAGGGCTTGTTCTGTAAGCGGCTGTTTAGGCCAGGTATTTGGTTACGTTATGAGTGGGTGATCCTAAGGCACTGACAATAGATCGTAAAGGCATATTTTGACAGAACCTACATAGAACAAAGAAACAGCTACATATCCAGTCGTATTCAGAAACATTCTTTAGCTGTGCAAAAGAGCTATATTTTTCTGCTTTGGCCAAACAAGAAGGAAACCGGACATATAATTAATTTTTCAATTTTAAAGCACTCGCTGCTATCTTCCATCCTATCAGTAAAATTATTTGTCAGACTAAGTGATAAACAGTCAGCTAAAGCAACGCGCTATTATTTAGTTTGTAACGGCTGCTGGTTGTGTTCCTATTGATTGGCGAATGGATGCTATTTATGGCACTGCCTGTGTAAATACTAACATTTTTTGTTAGGCGGACTAGAAAAATTTAACCACAACAAACTTACACGATTTGTGTGTCCATTGTCGTCGGTTTTTAATCAAGAGCGTGTAGACGAATTGATTTTTGCTAATTGTCGTATGTAATAAAAGGATATCAATGGACCTGTTAGGATATGTTTTGAACGAGGAGATGCCTGATTTTTACTCAAAGGGACGAAGAAACTTATTCAGCGTTGGCGTACGTGTGTGAACAAAACTAGTGATTTTGTAGAGAAGTAATAATAATCCTTGATAAAAGACTTAAACTTATTTCCATACTCAACTTAATAATAAATTTATCGCAAGAAGGCCAACTTTTTTAAAACACCCCTGAGTCTTCCATCTTGACCTTTAAAACTGCAAGTTTACTGGTTTTTAGATTCAAAAATTATTATTCATTATATGTACATTTTGTTTATATTATTATAGTAATTATTCTTTCCTTTTTAATTGTAGATTGTAGCTAAATTATTTGATACGTTCTTAATGAATGAATTTATATTTAAAGATATCAATGCTAGAAGAAAAAAACAAATAACTATCTAATTATAGTTTTGTGTTAAAGAGTATCCTATTGACATTATCAAAAAGTTATATATATTTTTTAATTAATGTTTTACTTCTTTATATTTATAAAAAAAATTGTTCAGCTTTTTGTATAAACTACTTCCTCAATTATCTTCAAATGTATAAGCTTAAGCCATAGATTTGTGTTTTTAGATATTAAATATTAAAAAAAAAGTTACATTTATTTTTGATTATGACATGAGACATTCTTAATTTTTTCATTGTTTATTAGCATATTAATAATCAAAACTAGTCATAACAATTTACGTTCTATAAGTAAATGGAATGACAATATTAAGATGAAGGGAATCCATTCAGCGATGTTATCCCATTACTTGGAGTTAGCCTCCTTCTTCTTTAACTTTCTTATAAAAGAGTCATGGTGCAGGTTGGACGCAAGAACATTTGGATAAGCCTGTAGTCGCTAAAAATGGTTAGTACGTCTTTTGATTTATTTGTCTTGAACTGTTGGTATTTCAAGGTTAGTACGCAAAGTCAGTTTACTGACAGCAATGAGCCTTTGCGAGCATTTCTAGAGTCTTAGACTGTAGGCGATGTATGGTGTTGACATTAGATTTGCAACAGCAACAGCAACAGCCCCAAAGTTGAATGCCATAGGTCCAAAATGGATTAATTATCACCTTATAAGAATCTTGTTCTCTAAAGATAAGCACGATTTTTTGTCTAGCGACCAGTACATTTTTTTAATTTGTAAATCGATCTCCTTTCTTTTTTTTAATATATAGCGTTTCCATGTTAGCTTTTTCTCTAAATGAAAACTTAGATAGCTTGAAGGATTGCAATATTATTTAGGTATACTGTAGAGCACTCTGTACGATTAAATATAAAGTTAACTTGAATGCTTCTCGCGTCATTGACTTGTATGCGCTATTTGTTTAACTAGGTTTGTAGAAAGGACAAATTATTTTGCAGGTTTGTGGAAGCCATGAGAGGATCAGTATGGTTTGAGAGAAGCAGTGTCACTAGCAAAAGTGCCAATATAGGTATCTGATGTTATAGATACGTCAGCGGTGTATAATATATATAATAGAGGCCCAAGAACGCTTTGCTGAGGCACACCAGAATTGATTGGGTAAACATCAGAAAGTGTTGAGAAAATAAATCTGCTGTTTCTTGGGCGATACCTCTGAAGTATCTATCGACACGCATAGAAAATTTTCCACCTCTGTAGTGTTGTTGGAGGTTATGAGCATCGAAGGAGATGTCACGGTACCTCACTTCATTGAGGAATGTCTGTCTGAAGGTGATCGCCACTGGTTGCACGACTTGTTGTCATTCTCCCAGATCCGACTGCAATTCCCTGAATTCTATGTGGGGGAGTGTCGTTGAGGCGAAGGTCAGTGAGAGGTATTACAACACCAAAGACAACGTAAGGGCTTCTATAATGGAAGTAATGATCCCTGTAGGCAAAGAGAAAGTTGTGATGGTGGGTTTATGTCTCGTCTCGAGAATGTGGTTTCCTTAGTGAAGGGTTTGTTACTTGCAAACCTACTACATACATAAAATGAATGGTGGCTTCCTCTAGCTCATGGAAAGTACATAGACTGATACCGATTTGTAGATTTCCTTCAATCAAGTGCTTTAAATTAATCCCAATCCGCTTTCTGGTTCTACAAGGATGATCTAGGTGGCTTTTTAATTATTGTTGTACTGATTGTAGCAATAACTGCTGTATGATCGGATGCTAGGTCATGTTTGCTAACAATATTAGTGTAATTAGAAGAAATACCACTTATGACACAAAAGTCACAATATGTGAGTGTACCGGTTGAAAGATAACCGTAAATTTCCTCGCGTATGAGGTTATATAAGTCTTCTGACTAGTCGTAATTACACTAGAGCCTCAGTAGGTGTGTTTTTAATTAAAGTCCCCACTACACATAAAATTATTGTTTAGTGATTGAAAGAATGGCATAAGAATCTCTTTGGTAATTGTATGTCTGGGTGGACAATTTGGCCCAGTAGTTTACTAACTCAAATTGACGTCGCTTACAGAAATGATTTTTGGTATTTTTGTAATTCATAATAGACGATTGAGCTCAGAATTATCCCTATTCATATTGCTTTCTTTGTTCCATTCTTAAATATAATTTCTTTTGATACAACCATGCTTACTAAATTGTTACATTTGTGGTATATAAAGTATTTCATATAATTTATAAGATTTGATTACGCTAAACAAATATTAGGCGTGGTTAAAAGGACTGATATTTTAAATTTTAAATGAATCTTAGAAATGTAGAAATAAAGAACTTTAAACAAATGATGGACATCTGCAAAAAGCTGGCTATCTCTTGGAATGCTAATTCTTTTAATTTAGAGGAGCAGAAGGTGTAAAACGTGACGTAATAAACTTATGATAAATTCGCGACTTGCCATCGGTAATACTAATTAAGTTAGGAATACAAAGAGCTGCGAAGTTTCTATTTTAAACTTTTGTAAGTTTGAGGTAATCTTTGCGCTTCAGCGAGGCAACTTTTAACAAACGCGTAGTGTCTGTTCATAAATCGCTTTATGTACAGAAATTATCTTCAACAAAGCTACTAAATGCTTATATCAATTTTTAACTTCTTTCATCCACAGGGCATCCCTGACCTTAAAGATTTACAACAATTTATTTATGTGCAATTAATTTTTAATTAATTTAATGGAGTATGGGGGAAAATGAAAACAAAAGTAGTCAAAGTAGACATTCAATATATTTTTCACCAATTGCAACGCACGCTTTAGAGTGAATTTTTATTGATTTATATACACGCGCAAAATATCTGGAGTTTTCTTAATAATATTATACGTTTGCATAAAGGTTATAGTATTGAAAATAAGGTCCTATAAGAAAATTTTTTAAAATGATCATATAAATAAAAGTTAATAGAACTACAATATGTTACAAAGGGTGGTAATGCCTCTCTCATCAAGATGTCATCTGTTGTGAAATACACGTCCAGCCAACAATAATGGCATGAACTTATCTGTCCTCGCGACATTGTAGTGATGTTCGTTCTTTTCTAAAGGCTATATTTTTTCCTCTTTAATATTTTTTTTAGAATCTTTTTCCTGTTTGTTGAAACATAATTCACATCTTGTTCTCTTTACTAATGTAATTTTATGTAACCTAGTCTTTTCAGTTCCAGATTTATAACTCGTGATGAAGCCCCTTACTTCCATTCTATTTAAATATTCTTTATGTACCTTTATTTTGTCATCACTTTTATAAGTAACAATCAAACTGCTATTTCAAAAAATATTTTTAGTTCTTAGCATTTTTAAATTTAACTTGTTACCAACTATGTATTGATTATTCCATTTTTTCTGTTTTGCTTTAACCTGTAGAGTTTTTGACAAACTTTCCGATTTCTCTTTGATCTTGTCAATAACACGATATGGTCCGACTATGTTACATACTAATAATACTTCGTTTTAATAAATTTTCTAATGCTATATTAAAGGTGTTGTTAAAATTGCCTTTGTACACTAAAACTATCTGAAATGTTCTCACTGACCATGCAATGCTTTATCTAATATCACCCTTTTTAAGTGTATCGGTGTAGCATGTATATAAAAGTCTCCAGTTGTACTACAAATATATATTTAGATCGTTAAACCATATGTTGATTGTAAAGCGCTACAGCTAATATTTATATGCAACATCTTCCAAATGTTTTCATAGTTTTGCCCTTTTTATATATTGGGTACATAATAGCTTTGCCATCATTTATTTGGTATTGTAAATTTAGCAAATGTTGTATTTTATCCTTTTTGTAGTCCGTTTCTTTTCTAATGATTTTTACCTCCGCTATTTCATTTTCTATTTATACGAGGGTGAATCAAATATAAACAAGACTTTTGATCTCGGGCACGCAATATTAACGCGCGAGAGTTCTCTCTTCGTCAGGTGTTGTAGGGATGTCAGGAGTGGGGGAAGCAGGCGGGCGATTTCGTTCGTTTCTGTCAGTACCCATCGTGACAATGTCTGAGCAGGAGGTGCCGTCGTCAATTGCGCAGCGTATTATCATTAAATTTCTCGCCACGGAAGGTGTAAAACCGGCTGAAATCCTGAGGAGATTGACTGCGCAGTTCAAGGAAGAGACACTGTCACGAGCTAGAGTGGCCGCATGGCACAAAAAGTTCGTGGAGGGTCGTGAGAATGTTGAAAATGAGAGCCATGATCGCCGACCTCGCATCAGCATCACCAACGAAAACATCGTCCGCGTTTAACAATTTATTGAGGGTGACAGGCGTCTGACCATCGATGAGATTGCATCTGAGATTGGAATAAGTTATGGCATCACAGAGGAGCTAGGGTTTCGTAAGGTGTGCGCAAGGTGGGTGCCTCGCCTTCTGACAACTGAGCAGAAATTGCATCGTTCACAGTTGAACACACTCCCTACAGCTCTGACCTATCGCCCTGCGACTATCACTTATTCGGTCCTCTCAAGGAAGCCATGGGAGGGCATAGATTCGACAGCGATGAGGAGGTTGAGGTCTATGTGGGCAATTGACTGGAAACACGACCAACTTCATTCTACGAGGGAGGCATTTCAAAATTAGCTACACGTTGGGAAAAATGTGTTTCTAAATCAGGAGATTATGTAGAAAAATAATCTGCTATTCTTTTGTTTCAAGTTCAAATCAAATATTTTTAAAAAAATAAGTCTCGTTTATATCTGATTCACCCTCGTAGATTAATATAATTTTTTTTATGTGCGTTTGCTTTTTTTAATAATATTTTTATGTACAAACGTGTTTCTTGAATTATTTTCCGTTTTCCATAAACCTATTTATTTTCACTCGCACAGCATCACCTTAACAAAACTTCCCTTAAACTTTATTAAGAGGTGAACTATGTACTTCCATATGATGTTGATCTGAGATTGGAACATTGGTATTTTACAGGATAGGTTTGAAGTTCGATTGTTGCCTCGCCTTTGAAACCATTTTTAATATCTGACTTCACAGTTGAACTTATTATTATATTGCTATAAAATCTAACTTATGATTACTAATTACGTCCACTAATATGCTAAATGGATGCATATATTCGACAGCGATGAGAGTTGAGTCTTGTGGGCAATTGATGAAACATTATTCGAGCATATTCACGAAGACTGACTTTAAGTCACTGTGAACGTTGGGAAACAATGTTTTCTAAATCAGGAGATATTAGTAAAAATAATTATTTCTTCGGTTTGATTCAAACGAACTCATTTTACAACTTAATTGATTATATTTGATTCCTTAGTTATATAACTTTTAGTTGAAGTATACCGATGAGGATGATCACCACAAAATGCAGAAAAATTAATAAATTGATTTCATATTATTTACGTTTTCCATAAACCTATTTATTTGTTATTTCCTAATAAATTTGTTTGTCAAATTTTTAAACTTTATACGAATTTAACCTAACTATGTATTATATATAATTTGATTTTATTTACCACTGGTTATATTTTATTTAGTAGCAAGTATTATAAAAGACGGCCCAATGTTATGTAGTAGACGAACCAATTTTAGATACTTACAAAAATTTTTATGTTTTATTATGCTAATACAAATCTAACTATGAACTAATTACTAGACAGTAAGTTAATAAATTTTATAATATATATAATATATATAATATATATATATATATATATATAGTAGTAAAGTGGATGAGACAGTTTCATGAGAAGATGAGATCAGCAAGATTGCTACTAAAATTAGTACACTGGTAAAAATCGAAATGGTTCAAGAATTATAGAAATCAATGGTTCCAAGTTGCACAGGACAGAAGCACATAGGGAAGAGCAGGAAAGGCTTATGTACAGCAGTGGACCACAACAGACTGATGGTAATAATACAAGAGGCATCATGGTACGCTATACAGTCAAATACCTAAATCCCAAAACTTCTCTAGAAAGGTGATGAAACTAGTTAAAGAAAAAAGAAAAGCTAAATCAATCTGGCAATGATTACACAAAATCAAGTTGCTAATAAAATTAAATGAAAACTGGGGGAAACAGAAAGCGATACGTTCTAGCAACACATAATTGAGAATTCTTTTTAAAGTAAAAATTATTACAGAGCAGTCTTCTTAGACATCCAACAAGAAATTCGACAAAGTATGGCACAAAGGGTAGCTGGCTAAAATAAAAGCATTATTTTCAGAACAATGCTATTACTTTTTCTAGTCTTATAATTTTAACCGTTATTTCTAAATCAAATCCAATTTTTTATTTACCATTTACTGCTGGTCTTGAGTGCATTAAAGATCATCTAAAGGTTACAAGATTAGTGCAGGAACGCATACGTGTACTAGAAGAATGATTGGATAAATAGAGAATTAAGGGGAATAATACATAGTTAGTACATATAATTTTTACAACACAAAGGGTAATATGCTTTTCTATTGCCATAAATAACATTACTATACCACAATTTGAAAAAGTGACATACTTGGGATTACATAGGAACAATAGGCTAACTTGAAAGCAACACACAAAGCCGCAATGTGATGGATTTAAAAAACAAAGAGATGTACTGGCTAATAGGTTGGAAATCACCCTTAGCAACGGAGAAAAATTATTTTACGTCCTATCGAAGCATAAGGAAGCCAGCTATGGAGCTTTTATATCTACTCCAACATAGAAATTATTTAGAGGTTCTAATCCAAGACATTCAGAACTTTTGTGGGTGCTCCATGATATGTGATAAACCTCACACCCTAATGTGCGTGATGTAATTACCGAACAAATAACCAGACACGCTGCAAGTAAATTGTCGTAGATTAAAGAAAAGTAGCCTTGGAACACATAAAATAACGTGAATTCTTAATCAACAGGTGGGGGTAATGTTAAGGTAGTACCAGTGGAAGCCATCCTCATCAAGCTATCAACACATTAGGCTCTTAGAATCTCTTCCAAATTTAATTGCTAATGTACTAACATATGTTCAAATAAAGAAAAGTTTCATATTTCAGTGATTAATCTATTAACTGCTATTTTTATTTTAATTAACAGTCTTCTAGTCTTAGTTTTTTAGCGTTTGTGTTTTACAGTCCAGATATTTTTCTAATTTGTCTTCCGATTTCATTTTTACCACCGTTCGTTCTTATTTAGGGCAAATGTGTACCTGGTGTCTGTATAAAGATAGATTACAGAGCTATATGATGGCACCATATAACGCTGCTAAATCGCATAGAAGAAAAGGTCGCAAAAGCATAGAAGCAGACAATCATAGACTTCAAGGTGTCTTTACAAAGAGTAAATGCTTTGGATATCTATGCGAGATTAGTAGCTGTGTGTGAAAATGTAGCATTAAGTTAAAGAAATGTATTCTTTGGCTAGATGTCAAATCTCAAAGGCAGCAAAAACTGAGATGAGAAAGACAAAGCAGCGTGTGTCAAATACTTTTGTATACTATCATCTAGGAGAACGGTAACAAAAATCTCTGCACAACAGATTCCGCACATTCTTGTCGCTCGTCAGAAGCAGAAACGTGTAAAATATTCTAGAAGTTGCTTTACAGCGTGGATCTCTTGGTTTTTTCAGTTGGCTGGCCACAAGTGATATACCTAAAAATGGTGTGCAGTAGCTTTACTAAAACTGTGAGAGCTATAGTAGAACTGCACAAATATTAAGAAAAAACACCGTTAATGAAAGTCCACGTCTTTCTAATAAAAGATTAGCGAGGAAAAAACAACTATAGCGCCCAACATTTTTAAACAACCCAAGTATTTAGTCTTATTATTTTATATATTTTTTATTGACCTAGCAGACTTTACATTTTTTGAATTTCTTGAGTGTTTACTTTTATGAATAAACATTATCATTATAAAACTAGTATGTATTTCTAAGATTCGTTATGTTATCTTGTCATGAATCAGTCTTTACAATGATCGTGACATAATTTTTCTTTTTAATGCTAAATCTTTATTAATTTATTTATAAATATTAAATTATAATATAAAATACATAATTTTTTATTATAATATTTTTAATTCATCATCAATAAACTATCCTAATACTAACAATATTCTGTTTTTATTGCAATTATTTTTTGGTTATGAGCTTGTTTTCTAATATTCTAAATTTTTCCTCCAGTACTTTAATCTCCTAGTTTATTTTTATACTTTTTCTTACTTATACTTTTATTTTACTAGATCTTTTCGACACCAGTCAACAAGCTATATTATAAGATTTAGAGCAAACTTGTGGAATGTAGTGGAAACACCAGCGGACCTTCAAATAAAAGAAGTAATAAAAAGATTAAAACATAATAAGAGTGCAGAAAAAAACAGAAATAATGATATAATTTTTAAAGAAAGTGGTGATTATTTAAAAACTGGTTTATGTTAATTTAATTAAACAAATGTGGGAAGAAGAAGTGCCTAGCACTTGAAAGAAAGGAATAATATGTCCGATATATAAAAAAAAATACAATTTTCCTTCTATAAACAATAAGGATATCACATAAAATCCCCTAGTCGCAGGTTCCCTCTAGAAAAAAACAACAGACAGAGAATCCATAATCAGAAATTCAAGAAAACTAGTGCAAGTGGCCTAAAAAATATCCCCTTTCACATTTATATGCCAATAGCTATATTTAAGTGGGGGAAAAGGTAGGATTTGCACTTCTTACAAGGCGCGAAGGGCCTCAACGCACACCGCTCGAAATATTTACCATCTCATGCATAGAAGTATACTATAACGTTATATACTATAACTTTTACGTTATAATCTAGTATGCAATAATTATAGAGGAATCGTTTTATTAGACGTAGGACATCATAAGGAACAAACCTTGTGGATTCCAAACAACTAATCGAAGAATATTAAGGATTTCAAAAGATAAATCTACGATAGATCAGAGAACGCAAAGCAATAGCTATGAAAAAATTTTTTGCTTCCACAAGCTATTTATCGATTACGAACAAGTTTTCATTTCAACGAATAAAATAAAATGTAGTAAGCTACGCAACAGTTACGAGTACCACAAAAAATAATAAATTTAATAAGAATAAGACTAAGAGGAACTACTAATAAGGTGACCATAGGAGGGGTGAATTTAAGATTAACAGAGGTTTAATACAAGGGGATCCCTTGTCCTAGAAAATGTTATTAGAAATACTGGACTACAAGCCAAACGATTAATTTATCACAATAAGCGTCAAGTCACAGCTTTTAAAGACGATATTATGCTACTGAGAAAAACAAAAAATGAGTAAGAATTTTCAAATAATTGGACAGAAAAGAAACAAAAAATGTCGAAAGCTAAAGAAAAAGCTAAATATTTCGAAATAAGGGTAATAGAAAATACTTCAACAAACACAATCAAGCTAATAGGAAAGGATGCCAAAAAATATAACCTCATAGAAGTTGGACAATTTAAATATTTATGAGTAACAATTACGAATCAAAATGAAGATACTTAGATAGCAAAATATTAATGAAAAAAAAACAAAGCGATGGGTATCTTATGAGAGTGCTAAAATCTAAAGTAATAAGCAGAACAAAAATCTGAATATATCGAACAATAATTCGAGCATTGGTGTTACATGCTGGTGCGACATAAACCCTAAATAAGAAAAATACTTGGATAGAAACGAAGACGGTGAAAATCAACGTCGAACCTTATTTTCTAAAACAGCCCACAGAGGCTCGATGATATATAGGTCTGGGGACTGGACGAGCCAGAGCAGATGTTGAACCTTTTCGGTAGACTCCTGAAACTACTTTTGAAGAGGATCAACAATGTGAATGGGGACCACTAACATCTTGGAATATGGCAGTTTGCACCACTGTGTGGACCTGGTTACCCAAGAGTTCTCTATACACTACTAATGTGACCCTACCTTGTAATGTCACAAGCGCGGCTGTCGATTACCATGACATAGCGTCCCAAATAATAGAATTGCCACCATGTTTGACAATCGGGCAAGAATAGTCCATATCGTATGCTGCAGAGAGTGTTAACCAAACAAACAAGCGTCTAGTGATGGGGAAGAGGATAAAGGATGACTCATCCGACCAAACGACAGTTTGTCAGTCTTCCAATGACCAGTTTTTGTGGGCATTGCATCATGCAAGTCGCCTTTGAGCATTCGTCTCTGTTGTTAGGGGCTTAGCAATAGCAACACGCACATGAATACCCATTTTATGAAGTTCTCGCCTTACTGTTTTGGATGATACTAAGGTGTTTAGGTGCTGATTAAGTTCTGTAGTCACTTTTTAGTTGCTTTCTTCTGCGGCGTTAATACGTTTCAAAGCTTGCAATAATATTACGCTTCCCCGATCCTGTTTTACCATATACTATATATGTTGCCATGACTTTCGAGAGCGTACCTTGTGTTACAACTTATAACGTCGCTGTTTTGTTCACAGATGCTTCAGATAGAAGGAAATCAACAATTAGACCTGTTTGAAACTCTGTCAGGTTGGACATACTGGTCACTCATCACACCTGCGCAACGTTCACAACCACACTATTAATGTACAGTCCATACTATTTGCAACAAATAATGGGCAATTGATTTACGCACTGCCTAGTGTTACCAGGCGTAATGAAGATATGCTCCACTTTTAACAAGTGTTTTCATTATCAAAAACTATTTAGACCTTGGAACGTTGATCTACTTATTATAAGTTGGCTTTTTCCAGCTATTTTATATAAGGCCTTTAATGTTTCATTATTATATGTCACCAGTTTCTTGACAAAGCCTATTTTTATTTCTACAAAAAATACAAGGTTGCTTGTAAAAACACACATTTTGAAATAACGCATTATATTTGACTGAGCATTCGAGTTTTGAAGCTCAAGCAGTGCAGACGTGCGAATTCAGTGTTTTCTGCGTTATTCTCGCGCAGTATCGGTGACCGCGCCGCGCTAGCGGCCCAGCCACATACCTGCGATTAAATAGCGCTACGAATAAACTATGGGGATCCAAATCAGAATTTCTCCCAAGTGCAAATACCAATTAACTCATCTTTTTCGCAACTGTTACCAATACAACAAACTTACCTGCAAAATCCAAACTTATATAGTAGTCAACCACAAAACAGTAATCAATTATCTTTGCCTAATCCGATTCATTTACAATCCTCAACCCACCTATCAAATCAAGCTACAACATATCAATGGCAGCATGTCCTATATAGTAGAAAACGCGTCAGAACTACAGACGAGCAAGAATCTAATGCATCAAATAAACAAGATTACTGGTTAGGAGACAATAGATATAATATTGTTTCCGAAGAAAATAACACGAACGAAGGAGAAGAAGAAGGTCCTAAAAGCACCGAACAAAAGCCGCCGCCCATCTTCATATCAGGAGTAAAACAAATGAAACCACTTATTGATCTATTCAACAATATTGCTAAAGACAAATTTGTAATCAAAGCACTACACAATGATCAAGTCAAAGTGCAACCTACTGAAAGTATGACATACACAACTATTGCAAAGGCACTAATAGAAAAAACACCGAATTTCATACGTATAAGTCGAAAACTGAAAGAAGCTTCAGAGTGGTACTTAAAAACATTCATCCAACAACAGAAACAACTGAAATAACTAAATTCCTGCTTAAGAGAAGTCATCATGTAACAAACATATGGAATATAAAACAAAACAATAAAATTTCACTACCGATCTTCTTTATAGACCTTAAACCAAATGATAATAATAAGGATATCTACAAGATTGACCTACTCCTAAATACCAAAGTACAATTCGAGGCCCCACATACAAAACGCGAAATACCACAGTGTAAACGCTGTCAAAAATATGGGCATACCAAAATTTTTTGCAGAAATAAGCCAAAATGTGTAAAATGTACCGCAGAACATCTAACAACTGAATGCTCTAGAAAGGTAAAAGACTCTAACGTTAAATGTGTTAATTGCAATGAATCACATCCCGCAAATTACAGATGTTGTATAGTTCATAAACAGCTACAACAGAAATTCTATCTCACCCTAAGAGAACGAAAAATTTCAATTCGACCTACTCAACAGGGAATAACGTTTCACAAGCAACAAGAATACAACCCAACATACCGGTAATGCAAGATAGTTAACCAACACATATTGTCACAGCTCAACCCTCAAATGACTTAACAGATCTTCGCCAAATGATGAAAACCTTAATGGATCAAATGAGTACACTAGTAAACCTCATGTCTAAACTTATTAATAAATAATGGTTCCATTACTAAAATTGCGATATGGAATGCAAATGGCTTGTGCCAGCATGCACAAGAAGTAAAACTATTTATCCAAGATGCTAACATAGACATACTACTAATTTCAGAAACTCATTTTACCAATAGAAGCCTTTTTAAAATTCCAAATTTCAACGTGTATAATACAAATCACCCTGATAATACAGGACATGGGGGCACAGCAATAATTATTAAGCGCACAATTAAACATCATGAACGAGCGGAATACAAAATTCCCAACATACAAGCCACTAGTGTACGCATAGAGGATGCCACAGGAGAAATTACATTATCGGCAATATACTGTCCTCCTCGGCACAATAATAAACAAGCAGATTTTACTACATTCTTTAAAACGTTGGGAACTAGATTTCTAGTTGGAGGTGACTACAATGCAAAACATACAACCTGGGGTTCAAGAACCACCTCAACTGAAGGCAGAGAGCTTTTACTCTCCATTCAAAAAAATAATTTAAGTTACCTAACAACAAGACAACCCACATACTGGCCCTCCGATCGCAATAGACTGCCAGATTTACTGGACTTTTGCATTGTAAAAGGTATGAACCCAAAAAAATTCTTAATTAAATCATGTCTCGAACTTAACTCTGATAATAATCTCTACATTAAACTCGGTACTTGGCAAATCCAAAAAAACCGTCACTCTATAGCCGACAGACGGATTGGAACCTTTTTCGAAAGAATTTAGATCATTTAATAAATCTAGAAATTCCTCCCAAAACTATTTTAGACTTAGGGAACGCGGTTGAAAATCTCACTAAAGCCATACAACAATCTGCATGGCAATCTACACCAGACGCTGAAGAGCTTCGTATAAAAGAGGAATGTCCCATAATACTAAAAGAAAAACTGGTCGAAAAGAGGAAAGCTCGGAAGAAATGGCAACTTACAAAGGCTCCATCCGATAGGCAAAAATATAACAAGCTTGCAAAAGAACTTAAAAAGTTACTGCTCAATGCTAGAAACGAATCAATACAAGACTACCTTAAAGGACTAACCCCGACTGCAACCACGGATTATTCCCTTTGGAAAGCCACGAAAAAACTCAAACATCCACAACTACAATTTCCACCAATAAGGAAACAAGATAATACCTGGGCAAGGACTGATCAACAAAAAGCCACAACTTTTGCAGAACATTTAACCAAGGTTTTTCAACCTAATCCAACTCGGGCACAAACAATAGAAGCTGATACTGCTAAATTTTTGAATATCCCTCATCAGATGTCCTTACTTATCAAAAAAAAAAATCAGTGGAAAGTAGAAACAATTATAAGTGGATTAAATACCAAAAAGGCACCTGGATTTGACCTTATCACAGGCAAAGTACTGAGAGAACAATCTGAAAAAGGATATAAAATACTGACATATATTTACAATGCAGCATTACGAATTGAACATTTTCCTTGTCAGTGGAAAGTCGCAGGAATTGTGATGATACCAAAACTTGGCAAAAACACCAATTAAGTTTCATCCTACAGGCCGATCAGCCTTCTCCCAACCCTCTCAAAGGTTTTAGAAAAAATTAAATCGAATAACACCACTCATTGATGAACAGCAGCTCATTCCAAATCATCAATTTGGCTTTCGGAAACAACATGGCACTCTAGAAGAAATTCACTGATTAGTCCATCAAATCAAGTGCGTATTCGAAGCTAAACAATATTGTTCAGCCGTATGCATAGACATAAGTCAAGCATTCGATAAAGTTTGGATAACCGGATTGCTTTACAAACTTAAACGTAGCTTCTCTCACCCAATATATGCCCTACTAAGATCCTTCCTTACAAATAGAACCTTTCGAATTAAATATCAAGAAGCTCACTCTAACATCCCCCCAGTCCTATCTGGAGTGGCGCAAGGAAGTCGTCTTGGTCCAATACTATATTCCCTCTACAATGCAGATTTACCTGAAACTCCTCAAACAATTATTGCAACCTATGCAGATGATACAACCAGATTGGCATCGCACGAAGGTCCCATCACTACTTACAAACACACCTCACTCACCTCGAAGAATGGCTTCAGCGTTGGAGTATTAAAGCAACCGAAACCAAATCAACTCACATAACATTTACATTGAAACGTGGAAACTGTCCAGGTGTAACGCTAAACGGAACTCTCATACCGCACACGGATTACATAAAATATCTCGGTCTTCACTTAGACAGAAAACTGACATGGCGTACACATCTTTAACAAAGAAAACTACTAGGGAAGAAATTCAGTCAAATGTATTGGCTCCTGGGTAGAAACTCCGTACTAACGACTGACAACAAATTATTACTCTATAAAACCATTTTACACCAATCTGGAAATATGGTATCCCACTCTGGGCACTGCTAGTAAGTCAAATATAGAAATCATCCAAAGATTCCAAAATAAAGTCCTACGAGCTATAGTAAATGCACCTTGGTATGTTTCAACGCAATTATACACACAGACCTAGGCATACCCACCGTACGGCAAGAAATCACAACTATCAGTGCCAAACATGCAAACAAGATGATAACACACCTAATCAACTGGCAAACACGCTCTTTGACGATGATGAAGAGCGAAGAAGACTGAAAAGGTTCAAACCTACAGACCTACCAACCCGCTTCGTCTAAATTGCTATCATTTTTAATCATATATTATATAAGTATAAATTGTATTATACTACACATGTTATAGTTAACTTCTGAGTGTGCTCATAGGAGCACTTCCCTTCAAGTCATAATTTAGTTATTTAAGAAATAGTTTTAAGTATTTTCATAAGATATATTTAATGTCTGCTTTCACAGACAGATTGTTCAACAATTTGGAGTCATTAAAAAAATATTTGACTGAGCAATAAAAAATGTGAATTAAAATTTACTGCCATTTTAGTTCAAATTATATATTTTTTGAACACCGTAGCAACTTTTCCTACAAAAATGCAGTGCGGCCGTTCCAAGGCTTTCCACATTTTCGCAAACAAATGGAAGCAGACCTAGCCGAAGCCGCGAACCTAATGCGCGCTCCGCTGTTTGTTTGAATCAAATAATTCGGCGTGAAAAGTTCAGACCCGGAACAGACGGAATGGGACAAAAGCCTAATAAATCATTTTCGTAATATCTTCAATGACAGGGGAACATCGGTGCAAAGTTTTATACGAGACAAACAAATCACAACTTACTTTGACGTTTTGCATTCCGTATTAGAAACCCGCTCAACTTTAAATGAGCATCCCGATAATTCGCATTGAGCGCGGCGCTTCCTGTTCGTCCGAAATTGTTGTTTAGTTATCAAAGTACGGTATGCCACTGTTTTGTACACCATTAATTTCATTGTTCTTTAAAAATCTAGTTTGCTGAGAATTTTGACTAAGCAGACAAGATGGCATTATAAAAAAAAATTGAAGATTGGTTTAGCGGGTTTAACAGGCAAAACTATGTTGGTTATAATTAGTAACGGTAATATCTATTTAAATTTAATATTTTCAAATTGATTCCGTTTTTAATTAAAAAAAGTTGCGTTACCTACGCCTCATTCTCAATTGTAGACTAAGTAATCTTAAAGTGGAAATATATAGATCATAATTTGATTCAATTTTGTAAGGCTGTCGTAAACCATGATTTGGGTTTAGCACAGCATTATCTATAGTCAGCCGACTTAAACTTGTCTGCAATAGCCAGATAATAAAAAAATGTATGCAGCTCTACGTTATATGGTTGTAGCCACTGTTGAAATATCTTTACATGCTCCTGTTGAGCATTGAGAGTATGGGGAATTTATTGGGCAAGACCTTTGTCTTCTCGAAGTTCTCATCGATGATTTGCTTGTCTGATATTATCATAATAGTTTTTATTGGACTCTACCATTCAGCGGAATATCGTTCTGCAACTTGGTGCTGCATTTTCATACATCACTATTAACCTCATATGGACGTTTAAGGTGGTCACTTTCTCTTCCGTTGCTGTTTGTAATAGTTTACTTTCATATTTTTTTGTTCGCGGCTCTACTAAGAGAACTGTACTCATTACCTTTATTTCTGTGCGTTCCAGCAAAGCCATCTAGTGACACTATAGTTTATCTTCATACACGTACCAGACTTGCATTTTAATTGGCAACACAACGGAAGCGCTAATCATTTTCAAATGCTCTAAATACATTAACAATGACTTTCAAACATTTCCAAATTTTCTTTATTGCTATCTGATGTAAATGGCTTTACTGTTGACTTATCTTCAATAATAAAGATTTTATACGTGTTGTTACAATTTTAAAGTTTATATTCTTAATGATTTTATATTGGCAGTATTAATCCCTTCTTGAGTTAGCTTCATGTAAGGAGGCTAGCATTTTCTTCTTCAATTGCCGTCTCCTTTCCGAAAGTCACCATAGCTATACGTATTTTTGAAATGGCTAATCTAAATAATTGGGACGTCGCACTCTTAAATTCTTTAACTATGAGTGTCGTATTCTTCCCTTGTATTATTAGTTGAAGCAAATGGTATTTTTCTTCTTTCATCATATGACCTAAGTATTGCAATTTTCTTTTTTTAATGGTGTTTATACTTTCCTCTTTATTCTACTCAGTACTTCTATATTTGTTACTCGATCAACCCACCATATTCTTAATGTCCTTCTGTACATCCATATTCAAATGCGTTCAACTTTTTAAAAATTTCTTTAAAGTGTGATTTATGAGATTTATTGTACCATAGTCTGCACATACTCTCGCATTTCGCTTTTTAGGTAAGGTTACGAAAGTTGATATTAACCAGTCATTTGGTATTATCCCTGTTGCGTATATAGTATTGAATAGGTCTACCAGTATATGAATATGTGTTTCATCAATCAGTAACAGTAATTTAGCAGAAAGTTTATTTCGACCGGCTGCTGGCCCACATTTCAATCCTTTAACAGCATGGATAACTTCTTTTTTAGTTATTTCAATTCTATTATTGTGAGACTGAAAATGATTTCTTAATTATTTTTGTTTTTGTTATCACTGAATAATTCATGGGTATGTTTTTCATTATTTCAAGTACTTTTCAACATCAGTAAGTATTTCTCTGTTTTTTTCATTAATTCATTAGGTTGTTTACGTTTCTGTGTCCCAGTTAATTATTTTACTTTTTATGTGCGTTAAAATTGCTGTATTTTAGTTGTAATTCTTCTATTTTTTTTTGTATTAATTTTTGTACCATCCTTCCTTCGCTGTTTTAGTTTTTCTTCGTATTTGTTTTTGGATGTTTTTATATTCATTATTGTTGTTGTTGTTTTTGATAATTAGTCAATCATTCATAAGCCGTAGGATTTCAGAAGTCATTTAGTTTTGTTTTGTTTTTTGACTTGGTTTAGCAAGCATTGTCTTTCTTGCTTCCATTATCACAGCTTTGAATTGCTTCCATTTACTATTTGTATCTTGGTCGAATATTTTTGTATTTCTTAAATTATTATTTATTTTACTTTTTATTTCTTGACCTTTTAATAGGGAAACATGTATTTTATTCTTTATCATTTTTTGCTGGTCTTTTCAATCTCATGATTATTGCAGCTACAATAGATTACGATCACACAAAACATCAGCCCCTGGCTAGGTTTTCACACTTTTTATTACATTTTTGTATTTTTGACTGGTCAGAAAATAGTCAATTCTGTTCTTACAATTCGCCTATCTTCATTTTGGGAACTGTAAAGCCGCGTTTCGGTAACTTGAAAATGGTGTTCATACTTAGATTGCGATCTTGAGTGAATTGCACTAGGCAATCTCCTTTTTTATTTATTATGCCAGGTCCATATTTACCCACATATTTATTGTATTCTCCTTTACAAACTTTAGTTTTAAGATCCCGCAAAATTATAGTTCTTTACTGATTTCAGTATAGTATTTATCTATTCATAAAAGGTCTTTATCTCTTTGTCCGTTTGTCTTCTGTAGGGGTATAAGTTTGTATTCAATTACTTTGCATCTCTTGACCTGTATTTGTATAGCATAATCCTGTTTGACATGAAAATGAAGTTAATCACAGATTTTGCTAAGTCTCTATCTACAATTATTGAGACTCCGTATATGCGAGTCGTCGTTGCCGGAAAAGTATATGGCATTATTTGTTGTATGTTGTTGACTACCATTTGGCCATTTAGTATCACTGATACTTAGGATGTTTATGTTTATTCTTTGCATTTCTTGTGGTATATTATGCAACTTTCCAAGTTTGTACATGGTCCTCACATTCCATGTATCAATTTGTATATCGTTCTTATAGCGTTATTTAAAATCTTCCCGTTCGGAGATCCGATTAGGTAGCTATTAACACCGGAACATTTAACTTTAATATTAGCCATAATAAGTTTCTACCTGGGATATCCATGTAGAATATTTAATGCATAATGGTTTCCCGTTGCCTTCTGCATCTTCATGCCGTTGACAATTTAGTGGTAGTTTATCCGTCTTTAGGGGAGATTTCTCTCCCCAAGGACAAGAGGGTGCCCTGACCTATGTTTGCTTTTCCACTCTCCGAAGAGGGGGATTGCTTATACCGGCGATTATTAGGTTTGCTGCTTGGTTGGAGACTACTTATTCATTAGCTGCTTCTGCTTATTCCGCAGCTAACCTCTATATCTAAAGGTAGTTCACTAACCGCCACCTGTGACCCCGTTGATAGCCTGCAGCACAGCAACAGCTGATTATTACGCGCTTTAAAGTTTAAAATTTATGTGAAGTAACCGAGATTCTCCACGCCCTAATAGCAAAGGCGTTATTTCTGTTGCTGCACAGCTTACCTTTAGGTTCAAATTACAGAATTTGCTTAATTTTTATGGTTTCTCGTCACCTTGAATATAATGAGCTGTATTTATGTATCTGATAACTAAGAAATGATTAATTGAAAACCCTGGGGCTTGAAATAAGGCTGAGCTTCATAAACGTATTTTTTTAACAAAAATTAGTTTTAATCACGCAAAAGTGTTTATCGGAATTTCCTAATGTTATTTTCGTTTCATCAGAGGTTGGATAATTATTAGGGATTTGAATTTATTTTTACGTATTCACATATGTTGGTTGCTTTCTGTGCCCCATTCTTTACGCTCTTTGTTGCAATTAATATCTCAATACAAAATTACACAATCATGGAAGATTAATGTAATTTTTTGTAGACTATAAAAAGTTGATGTAGTATATAATTAGCTACACAACGTTTCGTAAAAAGTAATAATCTAATCTCAATTTAAATGATATATTTGTATTTAATTTTTTTATTGTTAGCTAGTATTTGTAGACTGGAGCTGTTCGCTTCTCACTTATTCCCTTAAGACTTTCTTAAATTTTTATTGTTCTCAGCTCTTTTCCAAGTCGTATAGTAATAAAATTTGTTTATAATCTATTGATCCAACGCACCCCATAAAATATTCAATTAATTTGAAGGTTAACCTCTCAAAAGTTAGAGCCTATATTCCGCCACTTATCATTAGCACTTTCCTTATCAGCCTTGAACGCTCCTTATCGATTGGTAAAATAATGTAGCAGATGATTATAACTTTGTTTGTTTGTATTAAACATCTGTATCTAAGTCTTTCAGATGGGCACTTTTGATGTGCTTTAATTTGTAATTTAAAACCCTAATGTATTTTGCCTTCATATAATAATTTAGAAAAAAATATTTACATTTAGCTTACTTCAATGTCATTAATATAATCCACTTCTAGGCTTTTGCTTTATATACATTCTAAATTCTTATAAAGCTATAATGTATAGTCCACTTTTATTGGGGTCTATGAATATTTTGCAATGCAGTGTTCTGCTTCAAATTCAATCCTTACGTTACAGGTTAAATGGGACCAATCAAATATTGATAGTTCTTCTTCTTCTCCTGTCGAAGGTTGGCGATCCAAAAGACGATTGTAGTTTTAGAGACAGCGGCTCGGAAAATTTCTGCGGATGTACACCCGAACCACCTTCTCAGATCTTTTAGCCAGGAATTTTGGCGTCTTCGGACCGATCGTCGTCCCTGTATTTTTCCCTCAATGATAATTCTTAATAATTCATATCGTTCGTCTCTCATCACATGCCCTATGTACTGTGTTTTTCGTTCTTTTATAGTGTTCATTAATTCTCTATTTTTATTCATTCGTATTCATTGGTTACCCTTTGCATCCACGAAACACGCATCATCCGTCTGTATAAATACATTTCAAAAGCGTTTAATCGTTTCCCAATGGTTGGATCTAGCGTCCAGCTTTCGCATCCATATAACAGAATGGGGAAGATGTCGCACCTAATCATTCGAATTCTAAGCTCCAAGTTCAGGTCTGATCTAATGAAAAGGGTTTTCTTGTTTATGAACCTGCTTCGAGCTTGTTCTATTCTTGATATTATTTCTTTTTTTGGATTCACTTTTACTATTTATGTTAGTACCTAAGTATTTAAAGGAGGCTACTTGTTCCACGATTTCTTCTTTAATGTATAAATTTGCATCCACATGTGTTTTCGAAAATACAATTATTTTTGTCTTGGATACGTTAAGTTGTAAGCCATATCTTTCACTATGATCAACGATCATGTCCGTCATGTGTTGTAATTCTAGGAGGTTGCTTGCCATTATTACAGTATCGTCCGCGTATCTGATGTTATTGTCGTTTATCTTAATTCCACTTTTCTCCCCGTCTAATGCTTTAAAAATTGTTTCCGAATACAAGTTGAACAGGAGCGGGGAGAGTACGCAACCCTGTCGTACACCTTTTTTAATTAGTATGTCTTCTGTGGTTTCTTGTTCTACTTTAACTTTAGATGTTTGATGCCAGTAGAGTTCAGTAATAATGCGCAATCCCTCTTTGTCAATTCCTGTCAGTCTTAAGATTTCCATCATTTTTTGGTGATTTACACAATCAAATGCCTTACGGTAACCGATGAAGCACGCGTAGATATTCACATTCATATCTTTACATCTTTGGGTCATTACGTTAAGGGCGAAAAGAGCTTCTCGTGTTCCGAATCCATTTTGAAACGCAAATTGTGTGTTGTCCAGTTGGTATTCGCATTTTTTATAAATACGTGTTAAAAATGTTTTTAACACGTGGGACATAAAACTTATCGTACGATAGTCGTCACAATGTGAGGAGTTTGATTTATCGGGATTGTTATGAACGTGGATCTTAGCCTGTTTCGTATATTTTGTTAAATAGCGATGTTATAAGATCTAGGCCTTTACTTTCGTTATCTGCTTTTATTTTAAGAATTTCTGCATGGATTTTGTCAGGGCCAGTAGCTTGTCTGTTTTTAAGTGTTTTTATAGCGTGGATTACTTCGCTTTTAGATATTTCAGGTCCTTTTTCATTTATTGATTGGTCTTCTAATGGTGGTTCATTCGGTCCATCATCAGTGTAAAGTTCTTCTACATATTCTTTCCATCTTTTGAGTTTAGCTTCTATACCTAGAATTATATCGTTGTTCGAATCTCTTAAAGTTGCTGTTTGGTGTTTTCTGGTTTTGCCTGTCATTTCTTTTACTTTTTTATACATGTTGAACGTATCGTATTTTTCTTGCAGCAGTTCTATTTCTAGGCATTTTTCCGACATTAATTTTTCTTTTGCTTCTCTGCATTTTTTTCTGATAACTTTATTTATTTCTTTATATCGAGTTGGTTGTGTTTTACTTTTTCTCCGTTCACTCAGGAGATTTAAGATTTCCTGTGTCATCCATTCTTGTTTTTTGTTATTTTCTTTAAATCCAAAATCCTGCTTCTGGACATCTGTTATTAAGTTTTTTTAGCCCCTTCCACGTAGTCTGTATCTTTTCTTCAGGTCTTATACGTGTCTCTAGCGCCTTTAATTCTTCTTCTATTTTACAGCTTATTTTTTTTTCTTCAGGAATCTTTAGTTTGTCAATGTCTATACGTTTATCCAGTTTTCCTCGTTATATATTATATAGTTATGCTTTTATTAAATTGTTATGTTTAATATGTGCATTATACTATAATTTTTTACATCACTAAGATTCCTTCAAAGATGACACATAGTTGACATGAACGACCTAATGTTAACCCAGATTGGTGCTACATACAAATATCTAGTAATATTTCTGTGAGGCATATGAAAAAAGCATTATAATAGATATTCTCTAACTCAATGAGTACTGAAGCACCCAGTAGCGCTTCTTTGGAATATTATGTGGTCTTAATATAGTGATGATAATGACAAGTTATGTAGACGTTCAGTTGAAAAAGAGTGTTTGTTAAGAGTTCCTAAAGATTGAAGGTTGTGCGCCCCTAGATATCTATGTGTAGATGTTAATATTAAGCGTAAAAGAAAAAATATAGCCAAAATAAATCTGCATGACCAGGTTTGATGTATTCAACCCTTGACAGACACGAGTGAACATCAAGAGTGTATAGACAAACAGATTTACGTTAATCATCACACCAAGCAGGAGAATTTTGTTGAAACTCTTAGAATTTTTCATGATAAAGCAGGTGCTTAATATCTTTTTCAACTACGTGAAAAACTCATTTAATCTTTTAATAAATAATTTTCTAAGCTTACATAAAATAAATGGTTTGTTTGGATACTGATCTATTAAGAGTTATTGCAAAAAACCAAATTTTTCAAAACACCCTGGAAATTTAGTAGTAGACGGACAATAAACTCATATGTTAACAGTTTTTCGATAAATGATTTACATGGATTTTCTTATAATGCTTAAAAGTTGTTTACATATTTTGAACTTGCGGTCTAATGGTTCCTGATTAGAAGACATACGCAGAGTTAGGATTGTAAACAGTTTTCACTGTGTCTTAGTGAATGTCAGAGCTACTTACTTAAAATTATCTGTTATTCTAATGCTTTTATTTTCTCTATTAGCAAAGATGGTAGCACCTTTAGGAAATCGTCGAAAAGTAAATTTAAACGCTAAGTTCTAGTTTTGCTTTTGTGCTTACATAACTACCAATTTTATTTTTAATTAACATTTTATTTATTCCTTACTTAGTTAAATAATAAAGAAATTATAACTTGTTCATATATCTACATTTAGTTTAATAATAATAAACAGTCTCACGTTTAAAAGCATTAGGTTTTCAGTAATAAAGAGTTTTGGTGTTTTAAGTTGTATTTTTAATTTTTAATTTTATTACTAGACTTTAACCAAACTATTTACAATTAATAAAGAGACAGATTTCGATCGCAAAGCTTTTGAAAGCCATTTTTGGGACCATAAATGAGTGCCGCCTCCAGCTTCCATTTCAAACACAAAAGAGGGATGGGATATTGAAGGTGTATATGGTGATGAACAAAATGTAATAGAAACAGGAAAATAGTGACGACGAAAAATGTGACAGTCCAACTCTACAACATAATATACTGCAACAAAGGTTGGCCCTGCGAAAGCTACAAAATCTCTTTATGTTCGAGATAACTTCAAATAAACAGTTACGCTAGTAATTTGCAACATTGTAGGGCAACAGTCTAATTGAAAAGCAAAATCTGTATACCGTAAATGGAATAGAAAGATCCTAATAAATCAGGACAGATTACACTGCTGAGAAATTTTATGGTTACCTAGGAATGATAATAGCAGCAGAAGTGTACCTCTGTTATTCTAATGAATAAGACATATAGGAAATATTGGTCTAGAATGTCAATCGATTTTAGACGATTCAGAGATTTTTAAGATTTGATAACGTCAACACTAGAAAAATGTGACAGCATTTCAAAACTGTGATTATTACTAAATAAAAATTTGAGGATCAATTATACCTCTGGAGTGTCTAACCGTAGACAAACAATTTTTTATATTAAAAAACTAATTTACACAATATATGCCAGCAATACAATAAAAATATAAAATAAATATATGGAGAGCGTGCGACGTTGTTAATTTTTATCTATTAATTGACCAATATACAGAGATGCGTAGAAAGATATGAGCAAAATACATAAGTGAATGGGTAGTAACGAGTGTTTGCTACCGACTATGGGCTTTTTTGCCATACTTTCGTTGACTAAGCTCTTCTTATTAGGAACTATCTCGATTATAAGCATATTAAGAAAGTAAATCTTACATACCATCCCAAATCTTGGTAAATAAAATGGAATAAGCATAATCTTCAATTTTTTGGATTTAGCGAGAACAAGGTTATTAAGATATCATTCGTGCCAAGCGCAACAAAGCTGTTGTTTTATTATCTACGTTGCATTATGACACTGCAATGACTGACCCTAAAAACAAGTTTCAAATAATACAATATTATTCAGAAAAAAAATGTTACTAATACGGTTACTATGTCGAGAGAAAAACTAATAGGTGACCGACTTCTATGTATACCAGTGTAATTGGTATAATCATATTAATATTTCACATTACGAACATATTTGTATACAAAAGAAATTAGTGATACTAATAATTGATGGTCAATCGAGACATCGGCGTTTGTGTTGATATTTTGGCACTAAATTAGAAATTAAGTGCGTTTTAGTAACTTTGTGAAAATTATGTGCAGCTTATAACTTTAACCAATCATCTTCAGGTGAGATAGAGAGAGATTACAATTGTCAGTTTAAAGGAAGAACAAAAAGAAACAAGAAAATCTAGTTGCATATGTAACAAACCAACTTGCGCCGAACTTACCAAAGAAATTGAAAAATGTATTCTTTCTAGTAGTTTATAAGTTGGTATTTCGCTTGAGAAAACAAGATTTATTTTTGTGTTTTAGTTATATTTATATTTTTTGAGCACTGGTAAACAGCTAATTTTCTTGTCATCTTTGACATTGTAATGGTCAGAGGAATAAGGCACAAAATTCTTTTCATTAAAATATTTCCCATATTTTATTTTAAAAACTAAATTGTAGTTATATTTTGTGTACACTTAGACCTATTTTAAGATGTCACAAAACTACGATCATTTATGTATCTTAGCTGGAATACTGATTATTCTTCTTCTTAATTGAATAATGCTAGCTATCACTGTGCTACGTTAAATACTTTCTGTACTCCTAAACCAGTCCAATTTCCCAATTTTCTAAACCAAGACATGTTTGGTAGATCTTTTCTTTGTTTTTCTACTATTTTACCCATTGTGGTAAGTTGGAGCATGCGGTATTTATAGCGCATTATATGGCTAATGTGTTCGGCTTCATGATGTTTTATTGTTGCTAATAGCTGTCGTTTTTTTCCCAATCTTCTCAGCACTTCATCGTACGCAACCCTAGCTATCTGTAGGATGCGGAGTATTCGGCGATACATCTACATTTTGAATGACTTCAGCTTGTTCAACATTTTCATTTTTAAAGTCCATATTTCGGTGCCATAAAATAGAATCGGCAATACATAGCGTTGGACCATTCTCTATCAAATATCTATGTCAAGTTGTCTGTTACATAGTAACTATTTCATTTTAGTGAAGACGTTTTGGGCTATCTCTATTCTGATGTTATCTTCTTGAACTTGATCTCAGATTGTGTTTACTTGATAACCAATTAATTATACGCACTGACCTCTTCAATTTGTTGTCTAAAAGGAATTTGTTGTTTACGGTGGTTTTGTTAACAATAATTATTTTAATCTTTTTTTTTTGTTAATGTGCAGGCATATATTAGCGTATTTGTCGTTTATCTTCTTTAATAAGTGGTTTAGATCTTTAATATTATCTGCGAGAATTGCCATGTTGTCAGCATATCGAATACACTTGAGGTATTCTCCGTTAATTTTTATTTAATAAAAGTTTTCCATAATAGGCCACAAAGGCCCTTTGGAGTCGTAACAGGATAGGCCTGCTACAATCTAAAGCCTAAGGTACACAAAGGTAGTAACGTGGCTATTAATATTCCAGAGATTTATCTTCAAGTACTCATTTATTGCAGCCTGATCGAATGCCAGTGATCGAATTCTCTTTTCTTATACATGTGTAATGCTTGTATAATTTTTTTATTTACATTGTAGTAATCGTGTTTCTTTAAAAGTATGTAACCTAATATCTCTGGGTTATCAGACGTGTAGTTCTGGAATTAATAACAGTACATCATGCATTTTCCTGTCTGAATCTTTTAGTTTATGGGAAACTATAATTTAGTATAACTACAAGCCCCATACTGGAATTTTTTCATCACTAAGGGCATAGGGCAAGCATATATAAACGTAGAAGATAGCTTTGATCTCTGCTCAGATCACACTCCTGTTATACTAACTATAAGTACCTCTATAATTCATAAAACTAAACCACCGCAACTACATAACCATTTAACTCACTGGGACTACTTTTTAGAGATACTCGAAGAAAACATCTCTCTAAAGATAAAACTAAAAACAGCGGAAGACTTCGAAACGGCAGTAGAAGAATTCTTGACGGCAATACAGAACGCCGCTTGGAAATCAACACATACGCTACCAGAAAAACACAGGAAGAAAGGCTATCCAATGGAGATCATGAAAAAAATAGCAGAAAAGAGAAGATTACGTAAAGAGTGGCAGAGAAGACGTTATCCCGAAGAGAAACAACGTTACAAGTCTTCCAACTGATACCTGGAGCACCCGGAACTGACGAAGAAGAAATTGATAAGTTTTTGAATGCCCCATTGCAACTGTCACCGCCTATTAAAGCCATTAAAGTGAAAGAGGTAAAAGATACAATAAAAAACTTGCCTACAAAGAAATCACCCGGGTACGACTTAATAACAGGCAAAATTCTAAAAGAACTCCCACCTAAGGGTCTCACATTGCTGATGTTTATATTTAATGCGATACTAAGAACGGCTCATTTCCCAGCACAAAAGAAAGTTGCTAAAATTATTTTGATCTAAACCACCCAACTTTTTAAGTTTATTATCCATAATTTCAAAGCTGTTCGAAAACCTGCTACTCAAGCGACTAATGCCAATTCTAGAAGAACAAAATCTCATACCGAATCATCAATTTGGTTTCAGAAGACAGCACTCTACAATTCAACAAGTTCATAGAGTAGTAGAAATTATTAACTCCACCTTTGAAGCTAAAGAATACTGCAGTGCTGTATTTCTAGACGTCAGCCAGGCTTTTGACAAAGTCTGACACAAATGCCTACTGTATAAGTTAAAAAAGTGGTTGCCTGATAACATTTACCTATATTACGATCTTATCTACAAAACAGGCTCTTCCTAATAATATATAAAGAAGAACTTGCCAACCTAATCCTTATAGGCTCTGGATTACCCCAAGGAGTGTTTTAGGACCAGTATTGTACTTACTCTACACAGCAGACCTACCAACCTGTACGGAAGTCTCAATCGCAACGTTTGCTGACAATACTGCGTTGCTGGATACAGACGAAGATTCAGCAAGTGCCTTTTCCAAACTACAAACCCTTATCGATCAAACCAAGTCCGTCCACGCCACCTTTACAAAGAGAAGAGATACTCGTCCACCTACCTCTATCAACGGAACAATAGTACCACAATTCGACAACTTTCCTTCCACAAGAAACTTTTCATTTACAAAGTAATCTTTAAACCGATATGGTTTTAGGGAATTGAACTCTGGGGGATCGCGCCATCCACTAACCTAGCTATAATAGAAAGGTTCCTTCGAACCATTCTCAACGCACCATACCTCAAAGTGCGTCTGTCAAAGAAGAAATAGAGAAAAGTAGTAAAAGTTATATCGCTAGAACTTTACCCTAAACTTATTGGACAACAGTGTTCATAATCGGAGACTTAAGAGGCAGTACACTCTTGACTTGCAGTTTAGATTTTAGTTTAAACTCTTTAGATTATATTATAGTTATATGCCCTTTTGTAAGCGTTAATACGCATTAGTTGTATCTGAAGCGATGTTGATGAACATTTGCTTTCATTGTCACCCACATCACTTTTATTTAAGTATTTACTTATTGCTCTACGAGCATAATGTAAATAATAATAATCTGACAAAAATAAAAATTACAAGCCGGAATTGTTGTAGCTTAGAACTTTTTTGTGCTTCCTGATGCTTCAACTTTATGCAATCGTCTTACCATGTTTTAACAAGAGTTTAAGTATAAATACCACATTATAATAAATTCTGACAATTTATATGAAAGCAGTAATTCAATAAAGCTTCATTCGATGCTTCTCTTAATGTATTTAATTTAGATGAGTAGAGCCACACTAGTGCAGTTTAATATCAAGATGTTGCAACACCGCTTTTTCTTAGACTATGAAGTATCACGTCGAAATGTTAATAAAACTACTAGTAGTAGATGGAGGGAGAATATCAGGGCCATCTTTAAGAGGAATACTCTGTGGAAAAATAAATATATTGGGTATTAGGAATTTTTTGCAATATGACGTGAGCGATAGTGATACGTTGTAATAATTTCAAGCGTGTTGAGGCAAGACGATCTTTAGGTAACAATACCAACAATGTTATCTTGGTCAAAACTGAAATACCAAGTAATTTTGCAGGCGGTTTAAGTATTGATCAGTGTTTGGAGAAAATAGCTCTTTTGATAGGAGATAATTGTCTGTTCAATATACGACCATATTCTGATGGTTCCAAAGAGAAATTTTAGTTTGAAGTTAAGTCTCCTTTAGAAAAAAACATATTTGTTGTTAAGAAGATACTAGATGATCGACAGAAATGTGAAGTATTTGAAAACTACTACAATGACAATTCGTACACTTCTGCAGGATTACGTTTAAATGAATAAGATTTGTTCCCTATGCCTTAACTGACGAACAGATGGTTAATTAGTTTTAAAATGCAACATATTATATGACAACCAAATTATTTTTATAACGTACCCCTTAGAGCCCAAAATAATAGTTTTCTAATTTCGAAGACCTGTTAATAACTTGGACTGATGAATGTCTCCAGATCCTCTAGAAAAGGTAAAAGAATATGTTGGAAAGTATTTTAAAAGATCATGAAGGTTAAAGGTGTAGCATATGTAATAACATTTACAACTTCTCTAAGAATAAATCATATAGGCCTTATTATTGAATACATATGATGCTTATAAGTCAATAGCAACAATAATCCAATAAGTAAGGTGGAGTCAATTAAGCACATAGGTAATATTGTATCTTGAAACCAAACAAATAGGTCTCTCCGTAATAATTCGATATTTATGAATAATTTAGTTCATACATTAATATGTACAAAAAATTCTGTTCGTTTGTAAAAGTAACATAAATTGTTTAGAATTTATATGTAATTATTTTGTTTTTTTGTTAGTTTATTGAATTATATTATTATTACATTGCGACGCTTAATATCATATAAATGGAAGGAACTGCTAGAAGATCGCAAGCAAATTTTATTTTCTCTATTAAAAAATTTCGCTTGCTTTACATTGTCACTGCCGTTCACGACTAATTAATTTTTGTTCCATTTTAAACTACAACTACATCCATTTAATTGTAGCAGTTTAATTTCACAGCAAATGAGCTGTTCTCCCATGCACCATCCAGATAACTAGGGTTTCCCGCCGGGGCTTCCTCGGCTCGCTGAAAGCATCGTTTTTAAGGCACCAGGAACCTGCCTCTACTTTTCCTGTTACCTACAGTCTATTACGGCTGCAATCACGATTACGCTGGAGTAGGACTTGTGACAGAGCTCTAAGAAATGCGCCAAAACATTTACTTGAAGGTTTCGTTTATATGACACCAGCTTATTCTCAAATTTCCACATCAGCATAAAATAATTATATTTTAATAGACAAACTAAAAGTGTTGTGTACACATGGTTATATAGAAATAGGTCAGAAAGTACTATAAAATATTAAATTTAATATTTATAAAAGCTTATATTAGAGACACAAAAAATAAAAGTCGCATATAAATAAAACTTTAAATACTGGACCTTACAAATTTAAATTTACTGTAGTAAGCGTAACAGGGGTGTAGGGATGTGTCGGAGAGGTAGTACCTTTTATTTCGAACGGTCACTCCAAACGTTATAGACGGGCGAAGGTTCGGATAACTGGTCCTCACGAGACACCCAACTCTCACTTGATGGCTCTAAGCGCCACACCCTGGTACACTGTGTTGACCCACAGGCTAAACCAAGTGAGGGTAACCAGATATGGTGAACTAGCAGCGTCTGACCCAGAGTGACCGGCTGCAAACAGCGTCTGTATCCAGAGTGGACGGCTGTCACTAATACTTACCAACCCGTCTGGCCAGCGTGGTGAGTTATGACCAAAAACCCCCCGAAAGGGAAGGCTTATGTCCGAGAAAAGCTGATGAAGAAGAAGAAGAAGCGTAACAGGAAATTTATAAAAAATGTAGTGGTGATTATATGTAATAAGAAAAAAGTTATACTTTAAATAATTGTTATTAATCGAAAATATATAATTTATCATCTAGATTAATGGGGCTTTTCCCCAGATTTTCCTAAATTTTTTATCAATGAAAATAAAGCTAATAATTTCAAACATTAAGTTTTAATAAATCAATAGCCGTATTTAAGACATCGATAGAAATACTGTTCAAATCGGGCAAGTTTCAGTATGTCACGGGAACAATGGCTGTGAAAAATGCTCGTCGTTTCTTTACAGGGAAATACAAATAGTTTTACAAGAGGATCCGGTCGATATTTCAGACGGATGCAATGACGTACACGTGTACTGTGTACAAATAAATTCCTTGCAATAAACTTCAATATGCCTTGTAAGTTGCAACTCGGTGCTTTGCTAAGGCGAAGTGGCAATGTTTTACAACGAGTGCTATTTTGCAACGAACTTTGAACGGTCTTTCTGAGTCACCACCTCAAAGATCTGCAAATGAGTGTTGGAGTACAGCGCATTACTTGCACAACTCTTATAATTCAGCACGAAAGTAGATAACGCGATAGCATAAAGGAAAAGCGAGAATAAATTGCCTCATTGAGAAAGAGCGAGCAATCTCGGCAAAGGACGATCGAGCAATAATACGCTTATTTCAAAGATCTAAACTTAACGGTATTTAAAGTTTTCTTACAACTTAGTAAAAATTATGCTAACATAAAGAAATCAAACGATAATAATCACCCCACTATATTACATGAACTATCGCTTCTCAAAAAACAACTGAAAAAATTATATTTGCGAGTAGAGGAAAATTGAAGGAGTGGCTGAAGCAATGTGCCTGTTTGGGGTTGGCCTTTGAAGTGGTCCTGGTCTGTACGTAGAAAAAAACTACTTTATCAGTTTATTAAATAATTAAGTTGTATGTTTGGTGTTACTTTAGTGAATTTCGAATTTGACACACTACAGCTCTTTACAGATACGTTAAATGCAAAAAATGAATAAAATATATCAGACGTGTTTGCTACGTAGCCGATGACAAATCGTAGTTATTATACAAAGTCAAATATTGCAGACGAATGTTGGTGTTTGTTTTGTTAGCATTATGTTGGTATAAATTTGAAAATTTTTAATATTAATAATGTTATAAAATCTGTACCTATGCTATTCTGCGTATGTCCGTGACTACACTGACAGACCAAAAGAAGGAAACAATCACGACATTGTTTTTAGCTTGATGGTGCATCCAGTTTCTTGATTTTGAAACATATGACTCCAACTATCAAACTGTATCATAAATAATAAACTATTTTACAACAGTATAATGATAAAGTTAACATTAGGTAATATGTGGGTTTATTTCATTTTGCTTTCGGAAAAGTCCAACTGAAAGGAATATTTTTAAGGCGGAATAATTAACTGATCAACACTATGTATCAAGTTTATCGTTGCGACGAATCAACACCGACCAGTTCATGAGCACAAGTTAAAGGAACCGCGACTTTTGAAAGGATAAGCAATGAATTTCGTTTCAATATTCTAAAATATGGCTGATATTGCCTTGGGAAAAATCTCATGTAAATTGTAAATGTTAAACAGTCTACGAAACATAAGACCAGTAATCATCAGCAACACTTTGTATTAACTGCAAGATCGGAAATAGCAACGCTGTTATTAAGTTTATTTTAAATATCGGTAAGTTCAATTCTAACTAAGACCCGCTCACAGCGCATTTTGAACACTATAAATTAGAATTGTAAATGCCATAACGCAAAATCTTGCCATTTCAATAATGCTAGATCTTATATGGACTCTCACTCGTCCGCTTCATCACCATAACAGTAAAGTAGCTAATCAAAAACAACATGCAAACGCTAAAAGTCTTTAAACTGACTTAGAAAATGACAACATCGCATAAAATAAAAAAGTGCCCTAATAGAACCTTTTCTTTGCATAACGTTTTATCTTGCTCTCTATCCAGCAAAATGTTTTACTGTCAAATTTATTGAACATCTTGTGATGCCATAAAGTATATACTGCCATCTGTTTGTCGGCTAAGCTATGGGATGTCCAAAAAAAAAAACTTCCCCTACTTGAAGATGGTCATGCATAATAATATGAATTGCTGTTGCAAAAAATTGAGATTTCTTCAATGCCACAGTTTAGCAGATACTAATTCTTAGAGATCGATTTGCCTTCTTCAATACAGATTTAAATCTATTTTAACACCCTTGAACCATATTGCAAACATTTTCTAGTGCTTTCTTGTATATATACATATATATATCTCTCTTTTTCTAGTTGTACACTTTATAGTTGAAGTGCCGTGATCTCATGGTTATAATTCAGGTTGTAGTTTGGGAAATATCCCTCCGTTTGTGGAGTCTGGAGCATTCCTAATATTTTCTTAAAAAGGTGATCGGTGAATTTCTTGATTTGGTCGATCCAGCGTTTTGGAGGATACCCTCATGGGCGTTTATCTTCTGTTTTCTCTTGAACAGCCTGTTTTTCTAGATCGGCGTCCTTTCTCCTAGTAAAGCGTCCGAAATATTTCAAAATTCGTTGTTTTGCGGCACCTGACATTTTTCCTAAATTTCCAGTGCTTCTAATATGGTTCTATACGCTGTCCAACGAATCAACAGTCGTCTCCAAACCTACATCTCAAAGGCGTCATGCTATTAATGTCTATGGCCCTCAATGTACATGCTTTTGCTGCGTAGATGGCACTGGGAAATACAAGTATTTTGACTAGTCTGCATGATGTCTTTGTGATGTGGCGATCTTTCCACATTTTGGATAACTTACTCATAGCTGTTTTTTGGCAAGCGCTATTATTCTTTTTATGCCTATTGACGAGTTGCCATCATTATTTATATGGCACCCTAAATAAACTACTTCTTTGATTTCTACATTACAAATGTTAGGTGCAGTTTCTATTTTATTGATGCGGTATATTACCATAAGTTTTGTTTTTTTTTCACTTGAGTTTTAGGCTGAAGCGTAAGCTCTCCTGCTTAATCTTTTCCATCAGATCTGACATCTCCTGTTCTTTTGAAATCCGCTGCTGTAAGAAATATAACCTTACTTGGGTGGAAAATCAGTGCCATGGTTCTGTAGTTATTACATTTTTGGCTTGGCCCTTATTTATGCAGTGGAATAAAAGTGGGCGAACTTTAATTTCTTGGCCACTGCCCATACCTCCACTACGTCATCTCTCGTGAGTAACGACTTTCCCCTCTTTGTCTGCTATTTTCCATGTTCTTGGTTTAAATTCTCTTGCGATTTTTTTGATCCGCTGGAAGAGGTCTCTGTTTTCGTTGGTATTAGCTTGTCTTTCGATTTCTTAACACATGCTTTGTATGTGATGATTTTTGTCACGTTATATTTGTCGGCTCAGATTCCTATATTCAATTATTTGTTATTTTGTGCTTATGCCTTTTTCTTTGAGATTATTCCTTTCTCTTACTAAGCTCTAAATTTCGTCGGTCATCTATTGTTTTTTTTGTTCTGTTGTTACACTTATTCTTTGGTAGTTAATAAAGTGGTTTTGATGCTACGTCACATTTCTTCTGGGCTTATCTGACTTTGATTATTAAGTTTTGCTCTAGTTTTGTTGGAATTGTTCCATGTTTTCAGGTTTCAAGGAAGAAGTTTTTTTTTTCTATTTCTTTGTTTTTATATGAATGTTAACTTTAGCTAGCAAGTGTTTATCATCACTTCCACATTCGATTCCTGGGAGAGTTTTTATATTATTGACGCTTGATTTTCATCTGACAACTATGGAGAAGAAATCAAACTGATTTCTGTATTGTCCTCCGTAAAAAGTCTACGAGTAGCGTTGTCTTGAATGTTGAGTGAATAGAGTATTTATAATTGCTAAATTGCAGAACTCTACGAGTTTTTAACCGGAATCATTTCTCGGGTCTAGACCAATTTTTGTGTTAAAATCACTTTGTATGCTTGTTATTTCTTTATTGGGTATTTCTCTAATAGTTCTTTCCAATTGGCGGTAGAATTTAAAAATTTTATCTTTACTGCTGAATGCTGTTGGCGTGTATACTTAGACTATGTTTAAGTTAGATGGTTTAGTATTAATCTTTATAGTGAGTATTCTGAAATTGATGCGGTTGTAGTCCAGTACCCTTTGTTGTATATGTTCAGAAATTATCGTCGCCAATCCTTGCATTTAGTCCGTCTGGTCTCCAGAGAAGTATATGTTGTTGTCGTTTTTGGTGTTAAAATGTCCTTGGCCTGTCCAATACAAACTATTGTAATGTTTGATATTTCTCGTTCCATAACGTACAATTTACCATGTTATAGAATAAGTTCTTAAACATTTCATGTGGCAATTGATATGTTCTTACGTAGAGATAGTTTTGTTAACAAAATTTGTATATTTACATCCTTAAATCCACTTATAACTTTCCTTCTCCATAAATCCGATCGGTAAAATGTTTATACTCCAGATTTTACTATCTATGAGACAATCCATGAGATTATCCTGGGTAGATACTAGACGTAGTTATTCCCTGGCTTTTTTCTAGGTTGCGATGTGGGAAGGGATATTTGACAAGGGTAAGATTGAAGGTGCAAACAATTTCTCTAGGAAAGGGCGTTGGAGAAAATTCAGGACTTACTGGGACAGGGCCGTCACACACACCGCTACCCATTATGTATATATACAGGAACATAATTATATTTCAAGGGGATAAATAAAGTAGATTATATTTATAAACAATAATTTTCTGTACTACAGTACAGAGGACTACAAATTGGGATTTTTAAATTAAAAAAAATTAGTAAATTATTTAGATCATTAAAATATAATACAATGGTTAATAAATAATTCCGGACGATACGAGACTAACCAAATATGGAAATAATAAGTAAGTTATTGTAAAAAAATAGAATGCTTGTATAGAGCAAGCATCTATTTATTAAAATTTAAAAATGTCTACCTAGTAATACTTTATTTTAATATTTCATAAGGGTATTATAACTTATTTTCATAGTTTTCAATAAATACTTGCAATGTTCTGATTAGAAATATTTTAGTTTGATGTATTACGGTATATTTAATGGTGGTATCAGAAATTCCAGATTCAAAATTTTACTTTGAAGTTGCTTTTGGAAAGATTATTGAGTCCCACAGGCATGTGAAATGTTGTTAAATAGAAGAGTATTTAGACATTCTAGCACCACTTATTTTTACTATTCTACGCAAAGGATTTTAAGAGTACAATTTTGTTTCTTTTTGGTATTCTGTGTTTTAACCAACTAGTGGACGGAACTGCGCTTAGTGCTGTAGTGCTCTTAAAAGTTCAATAAATTTGAAATTGAACTTTTAGATATACACATAATATTATAATAGGTGACGAAACCTATCTCTTATGTTTATGGTGTGCTATCGATGAGCAGGACCTCGTAATAGCGTAAAATGACAAGTATGACTAGATTTTTGAACAAATCTGGAAGAGTTGGTTTGACGCCTGGCTTCAAGAGATGTAAAAGTGTATATGGTGAAAAGCGTTTTGAAGGAATATGAAAATTGCAAAACTTTTACGCTATATATTTGAGAGTTTTTCAAAATAATTGGCACTACAACTATTTTTTCCTTAATAATTTTTTATTAGGAAAAGTTAGCTACATTTCATAGTAAAAGGTGTCCTAAAAGAAACATCAAATTTTATTTATTTATTAGTTGGCATTGTGTTAAAAGTAAAACTTTCCACTAAGTGTGGAATAGCAAACAACAAATGTCCTCAATCGCTTATTTGGTATTCTTAAATTCTATTGACTAACCGCAAGGTGGTTACTACAAAATGTCACCAAGCAGAACATCACAGGAAGAAATAGTGCATTATTTAAATTGTTTTGGAACACACTTTAGTTATTTTTTAATGTTTATGTACTTTTGCTATCGTTGCAGTAGTTTTTTTACGGTTACTACAAACCATACTTTTGGATGTAGCACAAATCACTTGTAGGCAGTCAAATCAAACTTGTTATTGTTTGCATAGTTGCTCAATGCGAATGCATCAGGTGTAATTCACATCATTGATCTTATATAGTCGGGCACGTGCTAGATAGTCTACGAGTAAATTCCTTGCTGCATTTGAATTCAAATATTTAGCGAAACGCAGTTTTGTCGCATGATCACTTCATATGGATGTATAGGACTTTTGAGTATTGCAGACTTAATGTTTTTAACATATTGTAATAAAGTGAGAAACTTTAGTGTTCACATAACATATAACTATGGCCATAGGCGTACATGAGACGGAAAACACTTTCAATTCAAGTCTTTGAAACTTTTGCATCCTAGCTGATAAGCCCGGTAATACTGCTAATATTGAACAACAAATAAGTAGAATAATATTATTTGACATTCCTCGACAAATGGATGCTATATATGGCAACGCTTGTGTAGATAACAGTTCTGTTAGGCGATGAGTAAAAAGTATGAAAGGAAAAATCTAGTTACAACGTTTGATAACCACGAATGAAAAATATTAAGCGTATGTTGATAAACTGTCTTGGACAAGGAAGCTCTCGATTTGTCTCCAACGGAGTGAAGAAACTTGTTCAGCGCTGGTGTGCATTTATAAACAAGAATGGTGATTTTGTAGAATAGTAATTGCATCCAGTAATAGAAACCTACAGAAAAAATGTAAAGCATATACAATCAGGGGTTGGCAAATATTTTGAACCGATAAAGGGCTTACATAAAACTTAAAGAATAAGACTTAAGGCAAACAAAGAGCGCTACCCTTGACAAACTGCAATTGTTATATGCTTGTAATGTAAAGTTGACTTTATATTTCTATATTTTAAAATTAAATTTAAAAAAGCACAGATTACAACTCCAAGGATTGTTGCGTTCCTCTTGACTCACCTTGTACATGCAATAGCTTCGCTTAAAAATTTAAAAGACATCCTTATGCAAATGCGATCTACAACTGGAAAAGCCATTTTCTTCAAAGATCCTTGAACGGGCGCCGCTAATTTAAACTCCCAAAATATGGCCGGCCTACTATTCATAAACGTGTAGCATAAATTTATTTAGATTACGATCTCTGCAGAATAACCTACACAAATAACCTTTTAGCGTTCCGAACGTATTCTAGCGCTGCTGCGCAAAAACTGGCAAAACATTATAAAGTTGGCCGGAAGGGTAGCCGCAAGCACTTTATGCAAATGCTATAACAATATCTATTTGATTTTCAAGTCAAATAAGTCGAGGCCTCGACAAACAGAAGTATAAAATTCCGGCAAATTTCTTTTATGTAAATACTGTAATAATAAAGAGCTTAGTGTAAACAGGTCGCCGGCTAATGTGTAGTTTAAAATATTGTTTACATGCTTTTACGTGTAGCGTTTTTGTGTAGCAATAATAAAGTAACTATAAAAGTTATATGTACATAATAACTATAATAATTGATTTGTTTGAATATGTAATAGGTCTAGTAAAAAGAAATCCATCATTTTTCCCATAGATGGATTTAATAAATTGTATCTCGCGCTCTAAAACTCCGATCGGTTTACACTAGATCGTGTTAGAAAGCTGATATTTCATACTAAAAAAACTTATTTGACAGTTTTGTGAATGGTTGACTCAGTTTTGTTTGAGCTCACGTCAAAGATGGACACCAGCAAAGAGAAAATACGCTATATATTACAGTTTTTCTTCGATAAAGGTTAAAACGTAAGCCAGGCAGCTGAAAATGTAAATAGTGTTTATGGTTCTGATACTGTAACAGCCAATCAATCGCAGTTTTGGTTTCGTCGATTCCGTTCCCGTAATTTCGATGTCAAAGATGCACCACGCTTTGGAAGGCCAATTGTCTAAAATGTGGATAAAATCATGGAAATGGCCGAGTCTGACCGTCATCATATAAGCACTGCTTCTATTGGCCAGGAACTAAACATTGCGCAAAAACCGTTTGGAACCATTTGGAAAAGGCTGAATACAAAAAGAAGCTTATGGTCCGAATCTCCATCTGTGAATCGCTGCTGAATCGCAACAAAGTCGATCCATTTCTGAAGCGGATGGTGGCTGGCGATGAAAAGTGGATCACTTACGACAACGTCAAGCGACAACGGTCGTGGTCGAAGCGCGGTGAGCCGGCACAAACGGTGGCCAAGCCAGGATGAACGGTCAGGAAGATTTTGTGGGATTGGCAAGGAATAATATACTATGAGTTGCCCCCGTACGACTAAACTCTTAATTCAGAACCTGTACTGTGAACAATTGGATTGTATGAAGGAAGCAATCGCCCAGAAGCAGCCAACATTGGCCACTAGGACAGGAATTGTGTTCCATCAAGACAACGCCAGGCCACACACATCGATAGTGACTCGCCAGAAGTTCCGGGAGCTTGGTTTGGAGGTTCTTATGCATCCACCTTATAGTCCGGATCTGACACCAAGTGATTACCACCTTTTTCTGTCTATTTTGCTGGTGAAAAAGTCGCCTCAAGGGGAGGTTTGTGAAAATCGATTGTCCTAGTTTTTTGACAATATGGACAAGGGCTTCTACAAGAGAGGCATAATGAAATTAACTTCAAAATTGCAACAAGTTATCAAACAAAATTGCGCATATTTGACCTAAATCGGTTAATTCTAATTATGTTAACTAAAACCATCAATTTCATACAAAAATAATAGATTTCTTTTTACTAGACCTTATATATACATCAGTAAATCAAATATATAAACTATTTTTTTAACTTACTAAAGGATCTTAAAAATATAAATATTGAAAGTTTTAGTTGTATATAACCTTTTGATTACAAACACACTTTACCTTTATTTCTGCCTCAGAAGCAGTTTCAGTCTCTTCACTCACGCTAGTTCTCGGACAATGCCGGTAACATTTATTTTCAATTCACAAATAGTTTATCATCTACGTGCATTTAACTCTTGTTACAATTGTTATTTTCAAACCGTGACTTAAGTATACACAAAATGTTGGACAGTATTGCGCCCTCTGTTGTGAGAAAATTGATAATAATCTACAAGAGTGCCTGTTGTTCTGACATTGTCATATTGACTAAAAATCACCAAAGATTCAATAAGGATGTGACCAATGACAGTAGTGAGAAGTTAATCGCTTTCTGCATTAACAACGAGCTAAGAGTAAATAACACATTCGTCAACCATAAAAAACAGCATAAATATACTTTTGAAAACTCAAGAGGGCAAAGATGCATAATTTACTACACAATCACAAACAGAAAAGTACATCCTTCACAAATACTAGATGTATGGTTTGAGTTCCACTAATGTAGGCAGCGATGTAAGTTAAGAAAAAGAATAGGTAAAATCAAAACACGCATAGTACATAGCCAAGAAAAAAATTTAACACGGAATTCCTGAACGACGCGTCAATAAGAAATTTATGTAGATGAAGATTAGAAGCAAAAGTATAACCAAATTCGATAGATATGGAGGATGATATAAAAAAAGCTGGACCAAAAACTAAAAAGAATATAATAGAAGCGGAAAAAGAAGCAATAGGCTCAAGGGAAGCTAAGGAAGACTAAGAAGCACAAAAATATACTTTGGTTTAACAATCAAGTAAAAGCTCTAGCAAAACAAAAAAGTTTAGCCTATCTAAAATACATATCAAATTAAAAGGTAGAAGCTTATGATAAATTCAAGCAAATTATAAACAAGTTAACACCAACATTAGAAGAATTAAACAGGACTATTGAAAAAACTTCTAAAAAATCTTAAGCCTGATTTCTATGGGCAACAGAAATAGGTTTATAGAATGATTAGAAGACAGAGATAAGAAATGAGAGAACTATTTGCAGCACAAACTATTAATATAAATACATGGAAACAATACTTTACACGTTTCTTGGTAGAGGAAGATACATAGACAAATAGGATAGAAAATGAAATAGAAGTAAATGAAAAGCAATAAAAAGAAAATCATGTTAAAGAAACAGTAGAAATATATAAGAGCATTGTTCCTCCAATAATAACCTACGCCTCCGAAACAAGGCGAAATCACAAAATAACACAAAAAAGTCAAATAGCAAAAATGAAGGTTTTAAGAAAAATAAAAGACAAAACAAGAAGAGCTAGAATACCCAATCTGAATATAGGAGAATGTTGCAAAGTCACAAAAATGCATCAGAATTGGTGGCAGATAGACATTAACAATGGAACATATCAAGAATGCATCAGTGTCGGTTAGTAAGGAAAACAAGAGATAACAGACCAAAAGTAAGAAGAACGGTAGGGCGCTCAAAAAGATGTGGAAAGGCAACATGATTAAAAAAAGAAGAATAACAAGAAATCGGTAAAGGAACAAGCTAGTAGCTTACCAAAGACGAAAAAGTAGAAGAAGATTAGCATTATGTAACACTTACTTACGCAAGATGAGTTTTTTGGTGTTAGGTTACGGGAATCTTGGAAATTATCAAAGCTATAAAATCAGTTTTTTGATAATTGATGCTTATTGCACATGTTTTGTTAATGTGATTGAAATAAGTTTTAGACCTTCTTTTTATTCAAATTACTTTACACATAAAGACATATTTGTGTCTTCGTCTATCTCAACTAGTAATAGATTTCAACCCCTATCAAATCAAGAAGCAAGCACAAGCAATACCAGTACAGAAACTAAGCTATAAATCCCTCCATTCATACTACATTATATCAAAGCTATCAATTCATTGATTACTTTAATTGAAAAACATATTTCTAAAAAGAACTACCATTATCAACTTCTGCAAGGCAACAAACTAAGGCGACAAATACATAACCTATCCGACTACAAAACCATACGAGATGTCCTAGATGCCAACAAAGTAGCCAGACATACTTATAGCCTAGAAGAGGAAAAAAAATTCCGTGTTGTCTTAAAAAACCTACACCATACAACAGATTTAGAATTCATTAAAGGAGAGCTAGCAAAACAAAACCATGAAGTATTGAACGTTATGAATGTTATGAATAGAGAGACAAAACAAAAAAGAACCTATTCTTCATAGACATCAAGCGTAAAGAAAACAACAGAGAAATATTCAAAATCACCAGCATTGGTAATGCTATAATCGTCTTTGAAGAACCAATAAAAAAAGCGCAGATACCTCAATGCATAAACTGCCAATGTTATCATCAGACACGCAATAGATGCACTAAACCAGCCCGCTGTGTCAAGTGTGCAGAACTTCATGATTACCGCACTTGTAATAAAAAACGTGAAGATGGAAAACCGCCCAAATGCGTCTTGTGTCAAGGCCTACACCCTGCAAATTACAAAGGGTGCAAGGTGTACCTCGAAATATTAAACAGAAGATACCCAAACTCTGCAAACTCAAGCTATGTTTTACGTCTCCAAAACCAACAGCAACAAAAGCAACAGACACAACATCAACAGCAACACCAACCCTATCAACAAAAACAGCATCAACAGAGTCAGCTCCCTCAGCAAAACAAACTAGAGCAACAACAGTTATTCCAGCAGCCACCTTCTAGCCAAAGACAACACTATCTACCTCAAACGCAGCCACAACCAAATCCACAAAATCCAAGTGACAACAGTCCATAAAATTATAACCTCACCTCTATAATAGCCACACTTCAACAAACGATACAAGCACAACAACAGACAATTAACGAACGTACCACACAAATTAGACTCCTCAGGGAAGAACTAAAAAAATAAAAATGGTTCCGATCTTTAAAATTGCTGAGTGGAATGCTAACGGCCTTTCAAAACATAAACAAGAAGTAGAAACCTTTCTCCTCTACAATGAAATAGATATTTTGCTTATATCGGAAACACATTTTACTAGCAGAACTCACTTCAAAATACACAATTATCAACTTTACTTCACAAATCATCCACAAGCAGGCACTCATGCCAGAGGAGGCACAGCCACTCTAATTAAAAAGCACGTTAAACATCACATGTTACCTCCATTTCAAGAGGAATTTCTTCAAGCTACATCCATAGAGATTGAAGACTGGAATGGCTCACTGGTCACATCAGCTGCATACTGCCCTCCAAACTACGCTGTTAACAAACAAGGCTTCATTGAGTACTTTGGAACGCTAGGAAGTAGGTTCTTAGCAGGTGGTGACTTTAACGCAAAAATACCCTATGAGGTTCCCGAAACTAAAATTGGGATTTCTCAACTTATGAACCCATATACTGGCCTACCGACCCAGATAAACTACCCGACCTACTGGATTTCTTCACTACGAAAGGTATAGCATCTACCTACCTTGATATCACCTCATGCCTTGACTTAACCTCTGACCACACACCAATTATAGCTACTGTGAGTAGCACGATCATAGTTAATGAAACTGACCCTAAATTGTACAACAAAAGAACCGACTGGAAGCTCTATCAGGAAATTGTTTACAATCGCTTGGATCTGAAAATCTCGCTCCAAAATAACAATGACCTTGAATTAGCTATATAAAAATTCACAAATATAATTCAAGAAGCAGCAGTGGAAGCTATACCAAAAATTGACAGTGTAAGACAACAAGAAAGGTGTCCCACTATAGTAAAAAGAAAAATAGCTGAAAAAAGACGTTTACGACGTATCTGGCAAAATACAAGACAACCATCTGACAAGAGACGCTTAAACCAAGCTAGAACGGAACTTAAAGTACTTATAAAAGATCTAAAAAATGAACAATTCCAAGAATATCTCACAAACCTTAGTGCAACAGTAGACACAAATTACTCCCTTTGGTTAGCAACCAAAAGAATAAAAGCTCAAAAACAACCTATGCCCCCTTTGAAACAAACTAACGGTACTTGGGCACGAACAAATTTCCGCAGATGAAGAAGCAGAAATACATAATTCTTTAGATACACCGTATCAACTAGCATTACCGCTGGATTGCTTTACAGTTAAGGAAGTGAAAAGAATTATCAGAAACTTAAACCCCAAGAAAACTCCCGGCTTTTACCTACTAACCGGCAAACTACTCAACGAACTACCACGCAAGAGCTTAGTGTTACTAACCATGTTATACAATGCAGTTCTGAGATTGGGGTACTTCCCAGTGCAGTGGAAAGTAGCGCAGGTAATTCAAATACTCAAACCCGGGAAATCCGCATATCAAATTACCTCCTACAGACCTATTAGATTGCTGTCAGTGGTAAGCAAAGTATTGGAAAAACTCTTAGCTGAAAGACTAACATTCATCCTAGAAGATAGCAACATAATTCCGGACCATCAATTAGGGTTTAGGAGGGAGCATCCTACTGTACAACAGGTCTACCGAATAGTAGATAAGATAAACCAACCTTTCGAAGAGAAGCAATACTGTACAGCTGCTCTACTCGATGAAAACTAAGCCTTTGATATGGTGTGGCATGCGGGCCTCATGTATAAACTCAAAAAAGTACTTCCTCATCCGCTATACGTTATTCTGAAATCGTACCTAGAAGAGCGATATTTCTGTGTAAAAGTTGGTCAATACCAAACAGAGCTCCAAAAAATTAACTCAGATGTACCTCAGGGAAGTGTTTTAGGTCCAATTCTATACCTCCTGTACACAGCAGATATACCAACAAGTCTGCACTCCCTCACTGCCACCTTTGCTGATGATAAAATCATAATGACGAAACACACAGACCCAACAGTAGCTGCTCATCTTCTTCAACAGAGCTTAGATCAATTGACTCAGTGGATCAAAAGATGGCGTATTAAACTCAACGAACCTAAATCGTATCATATCACATTCACCAAGCGCAGAGGCAACACACCACCAGTTCTAATAAACAACTTCTCGCTAACCCAAGTAAATGAGGTTAAATATCTTGGCCTACACCTCGACAAAGGACTGACTTGGAAGTCTCACATCTGGACAAAAAAAACAACGTGGTATATTATTCAGTAAACATTACTGGTTACTAGGTAAGAAATCAAAACTATCCCTCACAAGCAAACTCCTGGTTTACAATGCGATATTCAAGCCCATATGGACATATGGTATTCAACTTTGGGGAACAACAGCTAACTCCAACATCCAAATAATTGAGAGATGTCGATCAAAAGTGCTTCGGGCTATATGCGATTCACACCATATTTTCTAATTAGAGACAACAACAATATAGGAACAAGAATAAAAAACTAAGAAAAAATAAATATTAAGAAGGACAAGTAATGTCAACATTGTGTTACGAGTCCGAAATCTTGTCTAATAACGCAGAAATGAAACGACAACTAAATACAGTCCAAATGCACTATCTACGGTGAAGAAATGGGCAGACCTTAAAGGTCATGGAATGAAGGTATTAGACAGGACAGACGGACTTCGAGAAGAAAACTGGATAGGAAGCACTTAGTTGTAGTTTGATGAACTAGTTGCACAGTATTAATTTAACTTTGTAATCATATATATATATATATATATACCGTTTTCCGTGCTTGCTTGCAGTCCCCACTTCTGATATTGATTGTAGAGCCTCCTCAACATAAATTTCTTGGTAGTTCACAGAATTCAATGTATAGAGATAGTGTTCATGAATTGGTATGTCTACGTAGTACTATTTCTAAATGCAGGTTAAAAAGGATTGGTGATAGATTACATCCTTGGCGGAGTCCTTTTGTTATTGACAATTGTTTTCTTTTTTTAAATACTGTATTTATTATCAAGTTCTTTTATAACAGCTAGCAATTGGGTATTCATGTTTAGTTGATTTAGGGCTGCTTAAAGTTTGCTTTGCAGTATTAAATTATAGGCTTTTTTAAGGTCGATAAAAGCCAGATGCTTTCCCCTGGTGTTACAATACTTTTCTTAATATTTGTTTTATGTAAAGAGATTGTTAGTACATTGGTGACCTTCCGTTATTAGTAGGTAATTGTCATTTGTTTCCGTTATAGTGTGTTACACAGTCTGTTTAAATTTACTTCGATTTTATATCAGTAATTCTTTATACTGGGTTTTTTTTATAATTTTTCAGACTACTAGACCGCGATCCTCCTTACATGTAGTCAATCTGATTATTTTGTTTCCATTATTCTTTATAATCTTCCCTTCTTTTCTTAGTTTGCTTAAGCAGCCATCTGTTATATAATTTCTTTTTTTCAATGATTGTTTCTATCTCTTCTGTTAGCCAAAATTTTTATTTTACTTTTTTTGCTCTATATCCCCAAGTGCTTGGTAGGCAGCATTATGTGCTGCTTTTTGAATGTTGTTATATCCCGTCTCTACATTACCTACTGGCTCATTACTTCTAAGCTTATTCTTTAATTTATTTTTATATAACATTCTAATGCTAGGTTCTGATAGTATATATAATTTACATCTCTGTTTTTTTTATATTTTGCTCTTGTGTTGTATTATCTCGTCGTAGTCTATTAGGAGCAGCTTTAGAGGGTCCAGTTATTTTTTATTCAAGCATAAATTGTGAAATTCACAGTTACGTTCTTTTTCTATTCGGCAGAATACTTTCATAAACGATTTTTGTTTTTTTATGTTATAATCGATGATTGATTTTTACCTCAATTGAGATCTTTCCTACGTATGCTTATGTTTGTTCTTGTGTGCATAAAAACCGTTTGGTATTTTTAGATGTTTTTTGGGGGGTTCTAATATTTCTTGATTGGTTAATAGCATTTGCTCCATGCCTGTTATCTTTTGTTTTGAGCCTGCTCTTCCATTAAAATTTTCAGCGCATGGTATTTCTATGTGATTTTTTATTTTAGTCATTACTTTTCTTAAGTCTAATAAAAATTGTCCATATTGTTTTGAGTCATCTGTTGTTTCATATCCGTATGAATATATCGTTAGTGTTATAATTTTGTCACGTTCACATTCAACATTTTTAATATAGTTTTTGTTTCTTTTGTATTAAGACAGCTACTCCCGATACTGCTCTGCTAGACTTATTTACACCAGACCAAAGGTGTACGTAATCTGTTAGTTCATTTCCTTTTCCTTTTCTTTTTACCTTCTAAATAATTGTTATATCGATGTTTTGCCGGTTTCTATATTTCTAAAATATTATCATTTATTTCTTGAACATTTCAAGTAGCTATTCTCATTATTAAGTTTTTTGCCAATTGTCGTCATAAATTATTATACATCCTAGTCCAAGACTTGTTGATAGTCTTTTTAGCAATTTGACTCTTTTACAAGTGAAGAGTTGTCCGATTTTTTTTTAATTTAGGGCAAACTCTTTAGCTGAAAGGATTTAGATTTTAGGAGCTACTACGGCACAGGGGTTCACGTGTAAAAGTGAAGATAGGGCTGCTAACAAAATCGCAGAGGCATTTCTTGATATTTGCTAGGGAAGATATTTGGCATCTCCTCCCTCATAGAGACTGCACTAGTCCTTTAATCCCCAGCTACAACTACACAGCAATTATTAAACAATATACTTGAAAACGTAGTGACCAAATTAACTGCAATCTCCAAAATGTCATAATGGATAAAACATTTAACCTTTTCATTTGGAATGCAAACTACCTAACTAGACATCAACAAAAAATAACTAACTTTGGAGACTCACTACACAATTAAAAGTTATTTAAAAATCACAAAATATATATTATATGACAAATATGGCTGTTATAATTAAAAGTCTTGTTAGAGAACATAAATTACCTAAAATATATTGGTCACCTGGATAAATAATTAAATGACAAAACATTTGGTCATCGATTTGTGGCAGGTGGTCATAAATTGATCAGCCCAAGAGAGCGACAAACTCCAACATATATGTATCTACTACAAAACCTACATACTGGCCTACAAATAGAAGAAAAATACTGGATCAAATTGAATTTTGTGTATCCAAAGATTTTCAGCAGAACTATCTTATGAGTAGAGTAACTGAATTGTTTTCGGATCAATTATCAATAATCAGCACGATTTACACTCTGTAGCAAGAAAACACATTGAGAATTGTTTAAGAATATGGTGTTTTTAAAAATTTTAGATGTGTCGATGAAGTAATTGAACAGCTAACTAATGGATCCAAAAATTTACATGGAACGTAACTCCTACTGATCGTATAAAAACACACAAAGAAAAATGTCTTATTTTCGTTAAGGAAAAGATCAAAAAATAAGTACGTTGAGAGAGTTCACTAGATCATCAGAACATAAATGTAAATTAAGCAAATCCAGAAAAAAAATTAAATTTTTATTAAATAATGAAGACCATTTAGGACCATCTCAGCCGCCTTAGTCCAATCTAAGCAAATAACTATTTCTTGTGGAAGGCCACAAAAATATTAAACTTCAAAAACAAGCACCGCATATCACGAAGAGCGACAAACCTTGATTAAGAACTTGCAACGTCGTCTGGCGGCATCACTTGGCACTGCAGTCTACCTCCACACGCGCCTTTAAATCCACGGCGAAATTCAAGTCTCTAGAAAAACGCACTAACCATTTTTGAATTCTTTGGATATATTTGGTTCGGGATTTAATTAGTACTAAAACAACATACCCAAAGTAGAAAAATACAAGTGCAGTTGAGCTGAAAAAATAAAAGTTAAAAGGCAAATTAGACAAAGATGGAAAAATGTCTTTCAAAAGAGCTCACGAAGTGAAGTATAATTTTTCCAAATATAACTTGAGCTGCTAAACGTATCGAGGTTGGTACTCCCCATAAAAATCGCCAGTATACTTTATCACAAAGTAATTAATATGAGGCTAAAACTCAAAAACATTTATAAATTTAAATTACTGAAAACAAAATCCTTAGTCTAAGGAAATTTCAGTAACCATCTAATGATTGAAGAATGGCAAGTATTGTTTTGATGAAAATCCAGATTTGTGTTTTATGCACTATTTTAATTAATCTTTTTAGGTCTAATGGTTTACTGTAAATACTATAATTAATTTAATTTAACATTAAATGTTAAGTAGTTTGCCATTTTGTCGGTTGCTCGTATTAAATTGTAATCGACATCTGATATACTGACGCTACCATAAGGGACTTCAAACTATGTAGTGATGTAGAGAAAGAGAAGAAACACAAGACTATTATTTTTATAGTGAATATTTGCAAAAGTTGTTTTTATTGCTTCTTGAACCTTCTTTACTGTCTTGTAATAACTTTAACCTTTGGGGCTACCGTTTTTTTGCCATTCTTTTGTTAACTCTCCAATTAACTAAGCTTTGTTGCTAACTTATCGTGGTCTTTTGGCCATGCCTTGTTGAATATGCTGCAGATTTTTGATTGGATTTATACTTAGAGAGTGCTTTGGCCATAGCAATAGTTGAATTTGTTGTGGGAGTTGTACGCATTTGATAACAAAAAGCGACATGTTCCACGAAAACAACATTTTTCTCAATGAAAATATTATTTAAAACAGGACTCACTTAAAATCCCAATGTGTTTGACCTTATTTATAGTGCAGTCATCCAAATTTAAATGTGATCAGCCACCAAACCAAATAGGACGCCAAATCATTATGCTGACTCCCACAAATTTTTAAAAATTGGCAACGAAATTTATTGTTAAATTGGTTAAATGAACGTTTCTATACTCAAGTGAGAAGACTGTCACTGAATTAGTATCATGGACTTTTATAAAAAAAATCGGCCACTGAAAGTCATCCAGTCGAGAACGTATGTATCTCTATTGCTGCTCAGTTAAAGCGTTATGTCCAAGGATGTCAACAAGAGTTTCTTCTTAGAAATGCGTTTGTACAGTGCTACACCCTGTAAGTGGCGTTGATTGTACTTCGTCTATTTCTGACACCTGCAGCAATTTGGCTGCTGTTTTGAGTCTTTGGCAGTTTCTCTTGCCACTACTCGTATTGTTGCGGGAGGACACATCCTGTCAATGGTGATGATCTACCGCTTTTTTAAATCGATTCGCTGTTGACTAGAAATATCTTATTTTTTGTTGCAAGGGATTGCGATAAAGTAAGAGTAGCAAAATTCAAACAACATTAAAGTGTCCACATATGTTTAAGAAGAGTATGTCGCCTTGAGGCTGATCTACTCTCTTATAAGTTGTCGGGTACCTATGTATGGAAATGTTTCGATAGTTTTGATGTACTTTGATGACTTTTTGGACTAATTTTGCCAAAGAACTGTCAAAAATTTTAACATTTGGATTAAGTATGATACTTTATTTTTAAAAAAATTTAAAAAAATAAAATTTAATACAAGATAATCGACAAACTACACTTTTTGTATTACATATAGCTTGTCAAAAAATATTTTGCTTGCGACTTATTTAGAAGCAATTCTTATTATTCAAAAAAAAAACAGATGAAAACTTTGCATTACTCTAAAATTCAGCATACTCATATACATTCGAGTGAAGTTATCAAACTTGGGTGCGCTGTAACGAATAATTGTTTGGTATAACAATAGCTTTAATATGCTATAAAGTTCAACTGAATATTCCTTTTAATGTTCATGTAAAGCGTGCGCATCAAAATTATTAATAAAATTCAATTTCGTCTTATGTTCGGCAATCTAAGAGATAGTAAATTACAAAAAACTTAGCCGGAACCTGCTGCGAAATAAGTCTTTTAAGGGCAAAGGGAGTCATTTGCCAAATTTCTGAGTTGCGACTACTATGCTTGAATAACTTAAAAGTCGAGATGAGAAACGCTGGAAAATTGCAGAGAATCTTGAAATGAAGAGCTGAAAGCTTTTAGTAATTTAGCATCCCACGCACTACCGAAAACAAAAAATGCTTGCGTGAAATTTGAAACGGAAGTAGGGCGCTTAATTCCGGGAGCGCGAAAGCCGCGTTTAATAAAAAATTATAAATATGCAAGCTGCTGCAAATTTTCGTTCCTTGTTGCTGGTGTAATTGTAGACTCTCCGCTGGAAACCGAAATGAGGGACTCAAATAAAATCGACTTTAATTTACTTGCATATTGAATTACAATTAAGAAGGAAACTTTAGATCTTTCCCTTTGTTAGCATTTCTAAAAAATAACTTCAGCTGTTTATTTTATAAACTAATACTCGTCGAAAGGAGATTTTATATTTATTTTTTAAATTTCTCTCTAGTATTTGAAATAGTTAAAATTTCATAAACTATAGCTAAAATTTGGTTGCTTTAATGTAGTCAAAATTTTCAAAAATCAATTAGAAATAATACTCTAAATTGAACTTTAAGATTTGAATTGGGCGCCGTTTGTGTTCTGTGAACGTTGCAGGTTTTCATTTATATAGTTAGTGTTTAAACACAATACAAAGTCATCACGGCACAGTATACTGTGGAGCAATGCTGTGTGTTCAAGTTGTAAGACCTCCAAATTTTTTTCTGAAAAATTACCCCAAAAGTTGTAACTTCTGTTACTTCTCAACGTAACCTCCGTCTAGATGTACACATTTTTTCGTTTCGTCCACTAAAAGATCGCCGATGCAACACTGCCTGATTGGGAAATGATTGGCCACAAAAAGGGTCCTTCATGTTTGAAATTTATGGCGGCATATTTTGAGACATTGCCACCTGCTAAATCTAGTGATCGTTGGTCAGCATTTATAAGACTCACCTTGAAGAAGCTTTCCGCATTTTCATGCAAAATGGACTGCACAGATCCTATAAAAATATCAAGTTTAGAGGCAATATCAAGGACACCTAATCGACGGTCTTTCATAAGAACTTGCTCCACTCGCGCAATCATGGTTTTAGTCCGGTTGGTTCATGGCCGAGGCCGCTTTGGTTTATTATCACACAACGCTCGACCTTTTTTTAACTTTTTAACATCTATAAAGTCTTCACCGCATGTCTCACTTTTCTTGAATGGCAGCTAGTATACGTCGTTCAAAAAGTCTCGTTACACATAAACCTCACTACTCGTCCTTTTTATTAAAATCTCCTATTATTAGGAATCTGCTATTCAAGTTCTTACTTATGTAGGCAGTAGAGACGCTAACTCTGAACGGAACTATCTAATCTACAGTTAGTATGGCCAAAGTTTTGTAAATTACTTTCTTCGATATTTGCGATGTCTTACATTGCTGTCGTTCCGTCGTATTTGTATTTTTTGTTGAATGTGGGGAATATGACGTAACTTTTAACGATAAACTAAGTTTCAAAAATAAATAGGATGTTAATATTGCTATTTTTTAGAAATATTTGATTTTCTAAATATGTTAGCATGGCGTTATAAGCTGCTATTTTTAGTAGATGGGTTATTATGCTATTTTGCTTATTATGGTGGTATAGATGTACCCGTTTGAGTTAATAAATTACAGAGAGTGCTAGTCATATTGTTAACATTCTCCGAGAGATATTTAGTGAAGGTAGATCTGTTCCTTACTGACAGGTAGTGTATAAGGCTATCTGCGTGTAGTGTACAACGCATCTTCAAGTGTCCGGGTGTAACACGCTTTTGGTGTGAGATGAATAATTTCCTAGTCATGTAATTTGCGCCGGAAGGTAATCCCCAGCTAGGTACCTCTATGAGGTAGTGCTCCGTAATGAATTCAACCTAGCAGAGCGCAATTCAGTGACTGAATTTATTCGCCAACTTCAACGAATAAATAGCCGTCTCCAATGACCAAGGTGCAAATAATCGTCGGAAAGAACCCGCCGGTTTCTCCACGTTTGGTCAGGATATCTGGTGTGGTGGCCTATCGCCCTTGAACCGTCTGCGTTTCGAGACGGTGCGAGTGACTTGATATCTGCCGACAAACGTTTTGCTATCGCACACAAAACGGCCTGGCTTTTTTCGCTCGGCCGGCGAGCCTGCATACGCCATCGGCGGCACCTTTTGAAACGCAAAGTACTGTCGAATCAAAATTTCCCTCAAAAATGATCCACCGCTAAGCCAGGTGTGAAGACATCACAGCACGGTGGCCACCAGGAAATCAACACCGCTGAAGCCGAAGCCGATTACAGGCGAGCGATTTGGCAATATTCGTTGGTTGATATCGGTAGCCGCCCCCATTCGCTTTTAAGGGACGATTTAGGCCTCAGCGTCTTACTTTCGGGACGGGCCATACTTAGTTTCTCACACCGTTCCACGAGAGGCACGGCTGTTTACACGCTTGCCTCTCCATTTTTGAGCTCGTTGTCACGAACCGCGGGGACAAAATATGGACATTTTTCAACTCTGTCGTTTACTGCGCCACCATTTTCACAACCATCGGTTATGGACATATTTATCCCACCACAGTAACTGGACAGGCTTTGACCATAGTATACGCCATAATTGGTATTCTGTTATTTCTAATCGCTTTAACGGATTTCGGTAAACTGTTTACACGCTGTATTAAGTTTCTGTGGTCATTTGTAAGAAGATTGTATTATACTGCAGGAGTGTTAGAAAAACGACGTTGAGGATATCTTTCAAGGTGCTCAGATAGTATACAAAATAGCAAAACTTCGAAGCCCTTCTATGTTTACCAGTGCCGACGCTAGCAAGAAAGAGGGTCCAGAGAACCCGAAGCAGAATGGAAACCAAAATTCTGTTGTCGGGACAGAAGCCTCAACAACTCCAGCTTCAAACTTTGAAATCGACGAGGAATTTTGCCTGCCCATTTCGATTGCCATATTCATCCTAGTACTGTACATTTTCTTAGGCGCTCTAATGTACTGCACCTTTGAGGGCTGGGACTTTTTTGCCTCATTCTATTTTGTCTTTGTTTCCATGTCCGCCATAGATTTCGGCGATTACGTGCCTAGAAACTCGATAGTGTACTTGGTGTTTGGTTTGACTTTGATGAGCATGTGCATAAATGTAGTTCAGGTGAAGCTCAGCGACACCTTCAAGAATGCTTCTTCCAATTAGGTGTGACCGTTGGTCTAAATGTAAACGAAGAGGACAGTAGCATAGGGACGGTGGTGCCAACTCCGGTAGAGATTCCCGAAGTGCACGTGTCTAATAGCAAAACAGACAATAACGTGGGTGATTCAGAAATTAAGATAAAAGATAAAAAGGTAGCCACACCAATATCAAAGAATCCTCCACACCAAAACGTTAAGCTTTATCATAGCGTAATTATTGCTGCAAGAATTAATGCAGTTTTCCCTCTGCTCTCATCAATTTTCCAGAGATCAGATGATATCCAGGTAATGTTTTTTGAGTCTAACGATGGTTGACCACCAAACTCCCAATCTCTTAACCATCCAAGTGCCATTTATCGTCATGCGGGATTGTAAGTAAAGGACCCAATTTTTAGGAAAGCTTAAGTTGCATTACTTAAACTTCTTCAAGGCCATAAATCTAGCCTAATCTATCTATTCAACCTAGATCAAAAGATGACTCTCCTTGTGTTACTCATTTATCACACTCCTGCACATAGTAATTCGCGATGTACCAGAGATCAAGGCTGGTCTCTTTGATCAGAACTTTTTTGTTGTTTCCGTTCGCTGCATATTGTCTTCTGTTTAAACGGTATCGTGAAAGTGATTGTGAGGATAATGTAGCCTCATCGTTGGGTACTGTCACTGCTACTAAAAGATTAAGCACACCCAATCGCAAGTGTGTTAAGTGCGCAAGAGCACACTCTACTAGTTCCCGAAACGCCAAATATCTAACACTGGCTACTAGTCCTGATGTTGGCTTATAAACCCGTAAATATATTTCAAGGTTTAGAAATCATTATTCAATTCACTCAAAATTTGGTATAACTAAGCCGTTGAAACTCCTGCTACTGTTACTTCTTGGTAACCAAGAGAAAAAACACCGTTTTTGTAAAGTCCTGTTTAGAGCGCAATTTAGCCCCGCTCTTAATCACCAACTACCCGGTGGGTTATTGCCATTTGCCATCAAACAAGGAATCGGGGAGTTATAAGCTCGCTTTTGCCTATAATTTCCCCATATACTAAACAGGCTTCTGCCCTAAAAATCTGGACATAATTCTCCACAAAGACGTAATCACCCTCATTGCAGAGCATTCCTTCTAGAACAATGATTACATCAGGCAGACCAAGTTGAGGGCTCAGGTAACTCTCTTTGGACGTTGTTTAAAATTCTAAAAAACGACCAATAGATCTGAGCCTTCTGCTGGTTATTTAGAATGTCAGTGTGACTTTCAATACATCGATTCTGACCTTAACCATATGGCCACCGTCGACCGTGGCGTTAAAGGTTTACACGAACAACATCCCTGTAACCACTTAAAGTCTGCCCCACAAAAATTTTCTTAAGGGATCTCTCCTGTAAAGCATTCCTCTGCCTCACTGCCGTAGCAAACAATGTACTCCATTTCCGCCATTTTGCAAACTCTTGGAAGGTATTGAACGTAACGATACTGTCCAAGCCTAGGAAGATCAGTACATTTTTCAAAAACTACCAGCTAATTAGCTTTCAGACTATGATAGAAAAACTCATGGAGCAAATTATTTACCAGGAGTAGAAAATTTGGAAGTGATTCTGGAAAGACAGTTTGACTTCCACTCTGGTTATTTTACTACCCGCCAACTTTTTCGGGTGACCAAGACCTTTAACAAGGTGCAGCATAACCGGCTGATCTTTAAGATGCTTCAACTACCATCTTATTGCTAATGGTACAACTAATTTAGTCTGTCCTGTTCAACTGTTCCTTGAGCCAGTCGAAGGGCGTCTCCGAGTCGGCGCCTTAAAAGTTACCCAAATCCAGGTATTCGGATTATATTTGACGCGCTGAGGTACTTACGAGATACTACCATGCATTGTCATTCAAATTTTCCAACAATCCAGGAATTTATCTTGCAGATTGTTGATTGGTTTTTCTTCAGTATTTAAGATTACATAAATTTATCTATCCGTAGCCTGTATATCTTATTTTACCATTATATGTTTTTTTATTCTTCAATAAGGTGGTACGATGTTGGTTTAACAAAAGTTAACCAACGTTAGTAACCCCTCACCAAGGATATAAGTTAGGGTTAGTTATCCCAATGAAGTCATGTTAAGTTTTTATAATCGAATGGGACTACACGACGAATATCTATTTTGGAGCATATATTTTTGATTGTTAGTTACCAATGGTCCCCAATAATTTCAAATAGCCACATATTTATCAAGATGAGATATTGGTGAATGATAAAAAGGGCCCAAGGATAACATTTACTTAACATCATTAAATGTGTTTGTTTAGCGTTCACTAATGTGTTTTCCAATTGCTGGGAGTGCGCTCTACACACAAAGTGTTAGTTATCATTTGAGTTATGCAACTGCAAGTGCTCTTCTAATTCATTACCAAGAAGTGCACAACTGTACTGGAAGCAAATTAAGTAAAAGGGAATGCATAAAACATTCATGCAAGGAAGCGTGGAAGCTAGGAGCTTATTTAATGCTGAGTATGCTAATTCTCGTGCACTTTGAAATCTAGATGTATTTAATTAAGAGATTTTCTTGCGTGCGTTAATTTTGGATGGGTTTCTAAATGCATTAATGGAGTTAACATTAACATTTTCATGTCGCCGTTTGCAGTCGTCTTAAAATCTGAAATATCGAAATAAAAAAGTTCCGCTAAAAAAGCTTCTATTCTATTTTATATTATAAACAAAATGTAAAATTGGAGATTTTTTAGTTAATTAATTTTACAAAAAGATTTTTTATTTAAATTTAAGCGTTAAAAAGACTGACAACTTGACAATGTTTGGCGTGGGTAAATTCTGCAGACTATGAAATTCGGGTTTTAGTCGAAATAAGTTGCTTTGAAATCGAATTATTTATATATCATCAGCACACACAAAAGCTATTAAACCAGTAGGTATTGGTTTTAATCAACCAACCAGTATGTTTTTTTTTACACTATAAATAAAAATCTACACTAAAAATAACCTCAATCAAATCTCTTAAGAATAAATTTAAAAACCTTTTACAATAATAAATAACTTTAAACGAAATAATAAGGCAAGACAGAAGACAGACAGAAGACAGAAGTAACAGCAGGCTTTTGACTTAATCACTGGGTTCTATTCTTAGGAATTTTATTGTTTAGGAATTCGTATTTGCATTTGAGCAATCAGATAATTTGTTATTGATATCGATAAACGAGTTGAACAACTCACAATCTTTAACGTCATTATTATCTTCTTAATATATATATATACATATATGCACCAGAGATAACATCGAGATGAATATTTCTCGAATAGCTAATAAATATTAGCTAATGTTTTAAGCTCAATTTGTGTCTAATATTTGGCCTCCACTGTTCACTCACCACTTACTGTAAATAAATTAATTCCATTTGGAAAATTAAAAAAATATATATTAGCACTTATCAGTGCACAGCAAAACAGTGGTCGAAAGACAAAGCTGCAGGATAGGGACCGCCGGGCTTTGTAACATATTGTGACGCTGCAGAAGAAAACAACGGTCAAGAATGTGGCTACAGAACTTAATTGGCACGTAAAAACTCTAGTGTCATTCAAAATAGAGAGGTGGAGACTGCATAAAATGGGTATCCATGGGCGTGCTACCACTACGAAACCCCTAAGAACGGACACGAATGTTCAAAGGCAAAAAACTGTACGTTGGAGGACTAGCAATGTATCATTTGGCTCGACTACCTACTTTTTATCCTCTTCCCCATCACTGTACGCGCATTGGTCTGACAAACCCTCTCTGAAACATACGATGTAGACTGTTTCCGCCCGACTGTCAAACATGGTAACGGTTCTGTTATGGTCTAGGGCGCTAAATCATGGTATTCGGCAGCCTCCTTGTCACATTACACAGTTGGGCCATAGCAGCAACTTTTGAGTAACTAGGTCTACCGAATTGTGCAAACTTTATTTCCAGACGGGAATGCTATACTTCAGGATAATAATGCCCCTATTCACACGGCTGGCTCTGTGCTAGATTTCGGCGTCGATTTCCACCTCCTTCGTCTTTACCTCAACTGGAGGCTGTACTTCATAAAAAATGGTTTCAAATTTTACCCACTACTATTTCGTTCAGAATTCAAATTGTATTGCGTGCTAAAGGTGAACCAACACCGTATTAATACAAGATATTCAGACTTCCACAAGTCTTTCCATTATTTTGTCCAATACCTATATATGTGCCAGTACTTGCTGTAAGTCATACCACGTTTCTGAGTCCGTTCCTGTAACTAACCAACCAAACAATGCGGTCCGTGCTGACACGGAAATATTTATAAAGAACACAATCAGTCTTAATGTGACACAGACTTCTTGCAGGCTACAATACTTAAAGTTAAAAATAGCTGCTATTTACTAACATCCTCGACACAATTTGAAAAAGAGAGTGATTTTTCCATACTTTATAAACTGCGAAATAACAACTAAAAAAAAATAATTAAGTAAGATTTTTTGAAATACCTAAGGTGATAGCTAACAAAGTTCTACCATAATTAAAAGTGCTAAAATAATCCAATAAGGTACCAACAAAAACTATAAAAAAGACGGACAAGAGCAACCTTCTTTAGTTAAAACTGCATTAAATAGTATATGCAATAAACCAAAAACAAAAATAAAAAACTTAGGTAAAAGCTCTTTTTATAATTACGTAGCCAATCTGTACAGGTTTGTTAATTATATACGAAAAGCACTCATATCTAGGAACAAACTCAAATTTTCGATATTTTCTATACTCCTGCCGCGTAATGGGCTAATAGTGCTAAAGAAAAGGCAATTCTCTTTTTGAGTATTTTGCTGAAGTTTTTATATCAAACAACTAAGAGAAAACGAGATAAATACACGCATTTTTAGTTTTCCCTAGAAAGTACCTCCAATTATTTTTGAACGCAGTTTATAAAAAATCAGTTTTTTAAATGTTAATAAGCCGCTTAGATAGGGAGTACTAGTACTTATACACATATGCAATGCAATACTTTATCTTAAGTAGTGGCTCAAGTAGCTGAAAACTGCTGATATTATATTAATTCCAAAGCTAGCAAAGAATCCAACTGAAGTCTTGCCATATAGTCTTATAAGTCTTTTGCCTATTATAATAAAGACACTCAAAAGACTACTGCTTATAGGAAATAACTCTTCTCTACCCGCATAGAAATGAGTGTTTCCCTATTTGTTTGGCTTTAAGTAATTATAATCAACGACCCAGCAAGCTCACCGTACAACTCATGCAATAAGCCAAGCATTTGAACAAACAAAAATGTACTGCAATTTTTCTAGATGTTAGATCGGTCTTTGACAAGGTCTTGCATGTTAAATTGCTGTGCAAAATTTACTACAGTTCCTGTAAGTCTTATTTTAGCGTTCGCGAATTTAGAACAAAAGTAAACAAAAAGGTGCCTAAAAACTTACCACAAGGGAGTTTTTCATTTGGAATCCCGACTTACTAGGGAGACTACATAGCAAAGAAGAGAAAGCAGTTATACTTGATATACATGTCCTCAGAACACAAACTTTTATAATTGCTATTCTAAGGAACTCGTAATAAACGCTGATTGCAAAAAGAGAAAATGCGTTAGCAAAAAACAAAGTTACACTAACCACTTATATTTATCAAAACTGGAGCTTACTATTCCTAACTTAATTTAACTTGCTTTAACTTAATGCTAGCTTAACGCTAAGGTTTAGCCTAATGTCGTCGGCGGAGCGGGGAGCAGAGTTGGACTAGTCGAGTAGCTCTGGCATCAGAGGCGCCGACCAGGCCTGGTGCAGGCGGTTGGACAAGAGGCCGGGCGACGATGCTAGTGGTCTAGCAGCGTAGACGGTCGGGCGCAAAGCCAGCGACAGAGCAGGGAAATAACGCTTTTCTCGATCTGGTTTTTAATGAAACCTTCCAATTTCCAAACGGACTCACTGATAGACAAAAGACAGAATACACACCTGTTGCTTGCGTTCTTTACCGTTAAATGGAAAGACCTGGGAGAGATTTGTGGAAGGCGTTCGTCGTTGGTCGTAGCGTTAATTTTAGGCTCAGAGGCAGCAGACAGGGCGTAAGCGGGTTAAACGAAAATGCGGTTTTACAGCGGGCTGGTAGATCCAGTACAGAGCGGAATGTTATACACAACTCTTAATACTTAAATGCGGCAATAACGTCGTGAAACAAACAACGTGTCAACCTTTACGCCTGTTCAGTTTAATAACGCAGATGTGAGCTGGCCGCACGATCAAATATTTTAAGGCTGACTTTGAAAGTTTTAGATTATCTTACCCGATAATGTATGTATTTTCAAAGAGCGGGTAAAGCCCAAATTTAAACTAAAATGAAAAAGGCACGATTTGGCCGCAACAATAATCATAACCATAATCTGAAAGTATAGAAATAGATTAATAGAGATCTGCAATCAGATTCAGTACAGCCATAATACAAAGAAGACAATTAAAAATTCTTGAAGCGACCAAGAACGTCATCCAAGCTATTAAGGTAGAATAGATATTTATACAAATACTACATTGTAGCCATTACTAGAAGAACCAATGGTAAGCAAATCTGAGAAGATAGAAATCTCATCACTTGAACGGGGACTCGGTACTTCATTACAAGAGTGTCATCGTTCTCACGCCAACGATTGCCAATTAATGTATAATAAGAAATGTCAGAATAGTTGTGAGTTTATAGATATTTTTGGATGAAAATTAAATTCATAAAATAATTTTTCCGTAGTGACAAAAGTAATTAGCATTTTTCTAAGTTTCGCTACACCGCTTTAAAAAAATATAGACGGTATCTGACCATAATTTTTAAAATACGCTGCATAATCTGCAATAAATTGTTGAATATGTATGTAAAATAGAAACATTGACAGATATTTACAAAATAAATTTCTTTTAGCACAGTCAAATAATAAATTAATTTATCATCTCTAAAACTCACAAATATCGTACTAAAATTAAAATAAGGAGAGTAGATGAGAATAAATTTTCAAAATAAGTTACTGTCAAAACTAATAGCAAATATGTTAGGCAAGATAGCTGGCTTAGTAAAAAGAAAACCGAGCGTACAGTAAAGTATAAAAAAGAAACAAATTTTTCTACAACCGCGACGTATTTTAAGCTATTGAAAATTGCTAGATCAAGACGATTGTGGTCCATTATCTGTTTTACAAAACGCATTATTGGTTTTGTTTCTTTATGTTGGCTTGTCAATCATTAAAAATAATTAAGAATAAACAAAATGGTATGCGACAAACATAACAGTAGTTTTATTAGTGCAAAACGTTTTGAATTAATTTAATATTATTCACTCGGACGCAGCTACAGCTTTAATTAAAACGAGCACATTTTTATGTGAGGGTAATTTTCTCGTAGTAATAAGAAGACACGGCGCTGCCATAAAAGTTAATTAGAAGCCGACTTCGCCATCCACCAAACTTCAAAACGGCCATTCGACGCGCTCTCCTTCGGATGAGAACCTGCATTTACCGAACGCTGCAACTGAAATAAGACAAGTTTGAGAATATTGCCGTCTTCGGAGCAAATCAAAGTTCTCCGTTTGAAGTTTCCATAAAGCTGCCGGCAGAAATTAAGGGCGCGTTTGTAAAACTTAATTGGGCGAAATTGAACAAGACGCTTGATATCGATGTAATGTGCAGCGAATGGCTCCGCGGATAATTTATTAATATATTTAGTTATTAAAAGGAGTTTTTCACTAAGAAATATTATTTATAAATTAATATACTAGAGTTGGAGTATGCCATGGTAACTATTTTTTAAAAGGTAGGGATGGTATCACAAAACGTTGTATGTTTCAAGGAAGCCATGCGTTCATAGCATGTCTCTACAATTCAAAATGCGATGTCACAATATCAATCGAAGCTATAAAATAAACTAAAAGTAAAGACCACAAAGTTGTAAATATTTTTCTTGGTAAAATAAGGATCCTTCTTATAATATAAATGATAAAAGACATGTAAAGTTCAGTTCTTACATCAGATTAAAATACAGTTTGGTTATTTAAAAGATAAAAAAGATTCATCATACGCTCATTTAAAGTATTATCATCAACCTATAGCTGCGTAAAAAGTGGTAAACGTCGGGACTCAAAAACCAGCAATAAATTCAAAACGTACCTCGTACAAAGGTGCTTACACAGCCAATTATAAAGACTTCCTCCAAGTATAGAGTATCTATTTTAAGTTCGTATAGTAATTTTGTTTTATTTAGGTACAGCCAACAACAATATAGTATGCAAATTCCAGCACAACTTTAACACTATCCACCATAAGAATTTTCCTCAAACCGGCAATTTCTTAAAAACCCTAGAAAAAGGACTAGAACTCAGATGATCATGTTTATTTAAACTAAACAAGATTTAAAGAATTGCTTGTTTTAAAATAATGGAGACAAAGAAGACAATTCCCACCGGTGCAATAGACGAGTGGCACCGACTCAAATGGATATTGTTTAAGTACATCACAGTTTGCCTAATATTAGTATAATATAGTCACTTTACTAATAAAAGTCACTTAAAAATACTAAGATACCACTTGTATGCCATTGGAAAAGCCACAATTTTTACTTGAAAAGGTTTCCAACATTATGAGATACAAGGCTATTGCAAAAAATAACAAGAAACCGCAACCGCTGTGGCCCTCAAGATAATGTAGTAACTTTAAATATTTCAGCAATATACTTGCCCCTAAAATATAATAAAAAGAACTCTACGAAAACACATTTCTACTGATGACTGGAATACACAGCATTAACATTAGGGTTCATCGATAACTCTAACTGAAGGCAAAGAACTGTATGTATCAAACTATAAAAATAAATTTAACAAAAGAGCTGAAGAAATATATATACAAAAATACCTCATTAATCTATCAGCAACAGAAGATACAAAGTACCCACTTTTAAAAACAATAAAAAAAATTGAAAAGGCCATAAATATCTATTCCACCAGTTAAAGACCAAATGACAGATGGGCTAAAATAATAATAAAAAAAAAACTGCAGTCTTTTACAAACTTCGCTAACCAAGTGGAAAATTTAAAGCCAACTATCTAATATCAGTACACGTAACAATACACGGTAAACTGAGACAGGCCGATGACAAAATGCTAAGTTACGCATATAGACAGACGCCTAACGTAAAAAAAATGTAATCACAAAACGAAAACAGCTTGGTTTAATGTTAGGGCAAATGAATTAACTAATTATCAAGAAATCCCACTATTGAAAAACAAATTAATGAAATACAAAGTAATTCTGAAACCTATATATACACACATGGGATATAACTGTAGGGCGCAGCAAGTAATTCTAAACTGAAACTGCTATAACGATTTCAAAGTAACGTATTATGAATAATAGTTATTAATGCATAATTGCAAATATCTACATGTATTATCAATTAAAGATAAAATGAAAGCATTTACTGCAAGTTAAAACACCAGAATGCGCACATAAAAAGATTTAAGCTAAATGACCTAGATAGATTTAATTAGGATTAACATATTTGTATTAATAATTATTGTTACCATACAAAGACATATAAAATTCTATAAAAAGCTCTTGAACTAGCCAACAGTTTCAAAACCAAAACCATTTCTAAAACTACTAAAAAGCTGCTAAAAAAGCTCGTATGCAATACTTAACCCTCAAAGAAATACGAAGAGATTCTCCAGGAATAGACCAAATTACTTCCAAGATGCCCAAAAACTTCCAAAGAAAAGACGAATTATGTTTACGAATTACAAGAACTAAAATCTCCAGAAATAATTTTAATACAAAAATCTGGTAAGGACCTAAAGAATGTAACCTTGTATAGAACAATATGTTTATTACCAACTATATCAAAGCTTTTAGAACGATTACTGCTTTATCGTATTACACCTCTATAAAATATAATTCTAGATCAATTTCTTGATAAGAAAACAGTGTTCCTTAATACGAGCTAGTAATATAAAATTGTACCTTAAGATGCAAAAACTTAAGAATAAAGTAAATAGCAAAACTCTCATCTTTCACTTAATTAAACCAGGTGTTCCTTAAGGTCCTTGGATCTTTTTAATACATACAATCGATGTTCCCACAGCCACTAACACAGTCACAGGAATATTTACAGATGGTATAGTTATTATGACAAAGATTCCCTAACGGGAAGGCCCACAAGACCACCGCAATCTACTTTAAAATAGGCTACACAAATGAAAAGTTAAAATTAATGAAACAGAATCTCTACATGTAATGTTTACATTACTAGAGCAAGAATGTCCGCCAGCAATTATTAACAACATGTAGCTTTCGGCATCAATAAATGTAAAAACTTATTTGAAAAAAGCATATACAAAAAAAAGAAATATATGGAATTTTGCAGTCACTAAAGAATAACATTCTAATATATAAAGCTGTTATTAAGCCTACATAGACCTACATATGGCATTGAGCTATATTGGTGAGCCAAAAAAATCATTGATATAATTCAACGATAACGATAGAAAACCCCCAGAAACATGCATAATAATATGTGAGCAATAAAATGCTGCACCAAGACTTGGATATATCATTAATCATAGATTTGACTGGACTCTGATCATTCAGACGTCATATTAACACTGAGTGAAAAGGTAATGAAAAGGGCAGCCAGAGTTACTCTTACTAACAAAACTACTGATTGGGAGAGCTTTCAGATTGACCTTTATAACAATATTAACCTGAATATTAGTCCTAGAACGGCTGAATAACTAGAAAAAGAAGCGGAAAGCTTTATCAGGCTTGTCCAAACAGCGGCATATAACAACACCAAAGAGATTACACACATAACTAAATGTGTAAACTATCCAACTGAGATCTGAAAACTTGTCAGAGAAAAACGAAAAGCTAGAAGAAAATGACAACGATTGAGAGATCCTGTAGATAAAACCATACTTAATAACAAACAAAGAAATCCAAAAGCTTAAAGAATAATCTGTAAACTCGTATCTACAAAAATTATGCGTATATGAAAGAACTAATTACTCACTCTGGAAGATCAAGAAACCACTAACCTATATCTCTTCTATTAGAAGCAACATTGTACCATGAGGTCAGAAACAATAAGCAAAAAGCAGATCTGTTCGCCGAACACCTGGCTGAAGCATTTACTTCCAATGAAGGGCAGATAAATCATACTATAGATAATATTGACAACCCAAAATCCTAAGAGAAGTAGTTGAGAAAATAATAACAGAAGAAAGCACCAGGATATGATCTGAAAGCATTTGCCTAGAAAGAGTATAGTAATGTTCCTACATGCTGAAAGTTGCAAAAGTGATCATGTTGCCAAGGCCAGGAAAACAACCCAATGCTGTCCAATCCTACAGGCCGATTTCTCTACGGCCAGTAGTCTTAAAAGTCTTTGAGAAAAACTTCTGTACAAGAGGCCAATAATAGAAAATAAGAACCTAATCCCAGATTTTAAATTTGGATTTACGCAAAAGTATTCAACAATAAACCAGATGCAGAGAATAACCGATATAATAGAACGTAAAATGAAAGAAAAACAAGTCTGTTATGTAGTCTTCTTAGACGTTGCACAAGCTTTCGACAAATTATGGTACGGAGCTTTGATACATAAACTAAACAAAATACTCCCAATGCAATATGTGAAGATAATAACATCATACATCTCAGACAAACTCTTCAGAATTAAGCAAGAAGATGAATACTCGAATCTGAGAGAAATAAAAGCTGGAGTGACTCAAGGTAGTGTACTAGGTCCTATTCTTTATTTGTTGTATACTAGTGATATACCAAAGTTCAAAAAAAACCCGCAGTGGCTACGTTTGCAGATCTCTGCACTATTTGCAATAGAGAAAGACTTTTTTAAATTTATTTAACCAGATCAGCAACGTCGTGCTGTTAACTATTGATTACATGTAACACTATTGTCGGTTAGGGATTGCCTATTGGCTTACCCATTCACTGTTTAGTTTTATTGTTGTATTATTTTGGTTTTGTCACTACTTTACACGTCATTATCACTACTATCATCGGTTGAAAGGAGATCTTGCGTCAGTTCACGTTTCAAGCGTTGATGTATGTGTCTCATTCCTAGTGTGTAATGGGCTGCTCCTGCACAGTTGTTTAAATTTTTATAGAAGGTTATCGCTAATTTTTTAATGTGTTCTTCTATGCTTAGGATATTTAGTTCAGCGTGTAGTTGGTGGTTCCTTATATACCATGGAGAATTTTTGGCTATTCGAAGAATCTTATTTTGTAGTGTTTGTATTTTGCGGATGCGAGTCGGTGAAGCAGATCCCCATACACAGCATGCATACATTACCAGTGGTCTAATTATTGATTTATAGATTAGCATTGTACAGTCTATGTGTAGAGAACTTTTTCTGTTTATCAGTGGGTATAGTAGGGCTAATCTAGTATAGCTTTCATTCAATTTGTGGTTAATATGGAAACCCCAGGTTTTTTTTATTCACTGGAAAACCACAAATACAATACATAATTGGACTGAATAATAGAAGATAAAACTAAACCAGCTAAAATCTATACATATCAACTTCACAAACAAATTATTATATATAAAAGGCACCATTGTGCCCTATGAAAACAACGTCAAGTACTTAGGCATGATTCTGTATGCCAAAATTAGGTGGAAAGAGCATGTGAAGAAGACAAGAGCAGAATTACTCCTAAAATATAGACAGCACTATTGGCTGATTAGGAGAAATTCCAAACTTTCAATCTCCAATAAAGTACTAATTTACAATCAGATCTTAAAACTAGTATAGATTTATGCCATCCAACTGTGGGGCTGTGCCAGTGACTCGAACATCAAGTTTATTTAAGCATTTCAGAATAAACCGTTACATAACATAGTGAATGCCCCCTAGTATGTTCGAAATTCCTATCTTTATAGAGACCTAAGAAAGAGATAAAAATATTTGCTGGAAAACATGAAGCTCTTCAACTGTTGGACAACTAACACCATGTCCAAAGGTTGTAAAGGAGAAAACCAGCTGACCTTGTGTAGTGTGTTGTATATAAAAGGAGAGCACAGTGCGCGAGTGAAGTGCAGATAGCTCAAAGAAATCTAGAAAACATCAGTGAATAGACTTTAGTCAATAAGTACATAGTTTTAAGATTTATGAGATAAAAATTAATAGCAAGCACATTGGTGCTATAAATAAAAAAAGAAAACAAGTCTACATTTGAGAATAAGAAAACCAACAGTTGTTCACTATCTAACTAATCTTATTCTAAGCTGCTATAAAAAATATATGTTTTAAAACAATATTAACAACCTTAACAAAGAAGATAAAGAACTAAAAAGATTTTAGGTTTACATGCCATCAGTTAAGAGCGAAGATAATGTACGAGTTAAGTCGAATAAACAACAGACTAATTCATTTGTAAAGTATTTATTAAATATTTTTAATTCATGTAAGTTTAAAATTTTAGTCATCTTCAGCAATCCTAAAGATTAAACAAACGTATGATACTGGTTAGGTATGCTTTGGTGTCTTAGTAGACTGTACGTTAGGCTTGAAAGAGCACCAAATTCCACGTATGCAACTCTAATCCATTCGGTTTAGAACTTGAATAGTTTATGATAAAAAATATGATTTTTAATGATAACACATGATCCGCCTTGTACTGTATTATCAGGATGACTTGTGCAGTAGATAACGTAATTACTTAATATTCTAATAAATACTGTTACACCTGATTAAAAAGACAAAATAAAGCGCTTAACTGTTCCTTCGTAATATTCTTATGATTTATTAACTGATTATTGTTAAGTATAATTACAACGGATTTATTCAAAACGGCCACCTTTAGCAAACTACGCCCTCTAAAACTGCCTATAATTTCTAGTCTAATGGATTGAGATCTGGGCTACCAAAAAAATCAAGTTTTAGTTGACTTTAGCTTGATTTAAAGCTCACCTCGAAAAAACATGTGATTTAGAGGTTTCACTGCACTTTATAAAACGTTCTATTGATACACATCCGCCAAAGATTTGACTTTCTTTGCACAAAAATAAATACAGTTTACTCTATTAGAACACACTTTCCAAAAAACTATTACAGCGGCTGCATGATGGCCTTTCTGAACTTTTGGCATTATTTGAAATACTTCTTTGGACAACCTTGCATATACCCTGCCGTTTTGGTTGCTGAGAGAGTCCTCGAATGTACAAATTTTTCATCCGTAAGCAAAATGTTTCTGCGCCTATCATACAGGTGCTTAGTCAACAACTGCTTTGCTTTTTCTCTCCCACCTTTCTTTAAAACATATGCCAGCAAATGCTCCGTATGTCTTTTGTAATCAGCCAGTTCCAGGTCTTACTTAATAATCCGAGAATAAAATTTTAGAAATTTGCATCTCCTGAGACATAATCTTCTGCTTGCAAAGAGAATTTTATTTAGTTTAAACATGTACGGCTTTGGCTGCCTAAACAGTCTCAACTGAACTCGGTCTTCCAGGTCTTGGACGATTTTCGACACCTCCAGTCTCAATAAATAGTTTCGTAGCTCGATATATAAACATATGGTTAATGCCGAGCAAATGCAGGATCTTAAAGATTACACTTTTCTTAGTCCCACACTTATGTAATGCTATTACAGCAATATGTTTTTTTGTCAACCCCATTTTATTGGTAAATAACCAAACTAAATTTGACAAGAAAGACTATGTAACTTACTTTAAGCTTTGACAATTGCAACCATATATTAAGCTACAAATATCTATATGCTACGTAGAACTAGAATTTATAATGATATTTATGAGAATACTAGATAGTATACGGATTTTTGTTCACTTTAGGAAACGCTTTCTAAAATACCAATTATGTTGATTATGAGAATGCTGTTTAATTATAATTAGTTTATATTTCTAGTTTGCGTTCAAAGTTGGTAATCCGCGACATAGTAGCCATTATGGTCTTATTTTATTAACGACAGCTAAGTTTTAGTCCATTTAATTATGATTAATTACTTAAGTAAACATAACTCTAAATTTAAAAACAATGGTCGTTTGATTTACTAGGTTTGTTTATGGATTTTTGCTAATCTCTAAATGATTTTGTGGTAATGTTTTACTTATGTGTGTTTGAGCAGGATTTCGTAGTAGAGCGCGAACTTAGTTTTGATATCTATCTATATTACTGTCTCCGATTTCAGTGAATTTGTTGTCGGTAAGATTGATAATTAAGCATACTATTTGGAATAAACTTGAAGCGACAACAAAATTAAAATATTTTGTACAAGCTGGTTACAGGTTTATTTAAAGGGGACGTCTGGTTTTTTTGGATGGAAATTGGTCAATTTTCATAATTTTTTATGCAAATCTATTTTATTTAGAGATATGAGATTTTGTGCATTTGAAAATACATATTAAGAGGCATCAAGCCCAATTTTTTTTGAAGTCATTTCCCGAAAAACCGTGCGTTGTGCGGTGCACAGAATATCTTTGCACCAGTATAGCCAAAAAAACAAAAAAAACAAACGGCATCTTAAAGTAGACATATGTATCTTGTCTAAGTCGCTTCGCGACAGTGAAAGCGAGCGAATGTGTACGATGACCGTGCATTGAAGCCAAACGGGCGTATTTACTCATACCTGCGTTATCATCGCGGCAGCAATCGCAACGTTCCTTATGTGTATTGCGGTTTTACCCTCGCAGTCATTAAAAAATTTTCTTTTAGACAGCAAATGAGTAAAGAGCTAGTGAATGCAAGTATGATAAAAGTTCAAGTTTACGCGCGGTATCGGATCAGCGCCGAGTTATCAGTTATGTCCAGCTGTAAGGTCGGTACACTTGTAAACTTATAATTTTTAAATAATTAAATCATTATGTCTAACAACAATATAGGATATCCGGTATATCCAACATATTATTCTCAACAGTCAATAATAATAATGTTCCCATAATGTATAACTCGCAACCTCAAATGCAATGACAAATGCAAGCGCAACCTCCTCAAGTACCACAGTGGCAACAACACCAGCAATCATTTACATCACAGTGGAATCCAACACAAACCAATCAGCAACAGATTAGTAATTTTATCCAACAAGCTCCACCTCAGCTTTTACTATGTGGGAATCTAACTTTCCACAACAAAATTTAATAAACAATTACGTACCGCCATCCACAGAATATTTACAATCTTTTCCAACGCTACCAGCTAAAGCTAATATAAATAATGGGACACAACAGTTATTAACAAGCACAAATATTGACGACGATATTATGTCAACTACCAGTAGTAAATCAGAAGTAATTACTTTAAACGAATTCCAAGAAATAAGACGCAGTAAAAAAGAAAAGGTAATGATCTTTCAACACAAGAAAGTAAAAAAGTAAACTCTGGAATATCCACCCGAAATAGGTTCGCGGCTCTCGATAAAAGTAATAGTAACGGGCAATCTAGTAACACGGAAAATACCACAGAGAAAATTATACAACCTCCTCCATTCATAATTCATTATATTACAGATAATAAACTGTTTTTAAATTTAATAAATAGCCATACAAAAAAAGTGATTATTATTATCAGTTAACGCAAGGAAACAAAGTGAAGTTGCAAGCCAAAATGTAGAAGTATATAAAACACTAAGAGACGTTTTAGATAAAAATAAAATAGCACGACTTATTTATAGCTTAGAAGAGGAAAAAACTTTCACAGTCGTGCTAAAACATATGCACCATTCTACTAATATCGCACTAATCAAGCAAGCACTTTTAAAGGAAGGTCACGATGTAGTAAATATCATGAATGTTATAAACCGCGGAACGAAACAGAAGAAAAACCTCTTTCTTATTGATATAAAACGAAACACTAACAATAAAGACATCATCAAAATTAAAAACATTGAAAATTGAAGAACCCATAAAAAATCCAAATACCGCAGTGCAAAAACTGTCAGTGTTATGGACACACTAGAAACAGGTGTACTAGACCCGCCCGATGCGTTAAATGCGCAGAGTTACATGATTATAGGAAATGCAAAAAAACCGTAATGACGGTAAACCTGCAAAGTGTGCTATGTAACGGAGAGCACCCTGCAAATTATAAAGGTTGCAAAGTCTATTTGGGTATTCCGTGTAGAAGGTACCCTAGTCAAGCATGAAAAGTATACTCCCTTCGCAATCAACCGCAGTTAGAAAAAACCATGACACAACCCAGAATGTCACAAAATCAGACAGTTCAACAACAACAAGACTTAAGTTAACCACAAACATCATTAATTACGAAAAACTATACTCATACACCACAAAACACAGAATCGTCAATAACTTACCCTACTTTTGCACAAATCACAGCTTCTTCTCAATCTCATCAAATTAAAAACCAAATTTCAGAACAACAAGGGGGAGACTTGACATCCATAATAATATCAATGCAACAAACCATTCAAACACAGCAGCAAACAATTAATGAATTGACTACACAGATCAGACTTTTGAGAGAGGAATTATTTAAAAACAAAAATGGCACCAATGTATAAAATAGGACTCTGGAACGCCAACGGGCTTTCACAACATAAACAGGAAATAGAAGTATTTCTATCACAACACAACTTAGAAATCCTTTTTATTTCGGAAACTCATTTCAAAAATTCAAGTCACTTTAAAATACATAATTACATCATTTACACCACAGAACACCCAGAAGCGGAAAGACGTGCCATGGGAGGAACAGCTGTATTAATAACGCAAAATATTAAACATCATGAATTATCAAAATTCAGTGAAAACTTTCTACAAGCAACTAGTGTGGAAATTGAAGACTGGTACGGTCCACTTACATTGTCAGCAGCATACTGTTCAACAAATCAACCGACAAATAAAGAAGGTTTCGTAAATTATTTCCAAAGTTTAGGCAATAGATTCATCGCTGAGGGCGACTATAACGCTAAAAACATTTTGTGGGGTTGCACTGCAGGTAGACGAGAGTACTGCAACAGGTTATTCATGAACTACATTTAAATTACCTGTCAACATATGAACCTACCTACTGGCCAACAGACATGAATAAATTGCCGGACTTACTGGACTTCTTTGTAACTAAGGGTATAGCTCCAGGGTATCAAGATATTGCATCTTGTTTAGATCTCAATTCAGATCATACGCCTGTTATAGCCACGATAAGTACTACGATCATTAAAAAAGAAGAACCAGTTAAATTATGTAACAAGAGAACAGATTGGGATCATTTTAGATATTTAATGGACACCAAGTTAAATATGAAAATCCCTTTAACTACTAAAGAGGAACTAGATTTGGCAGTTAACGACTTTACCAGAATTATTCAAGAAGCAGCTTGGGAAGCTACTCCTCAAATTCCCCCTGCTAGAAAAAAGGAATGCTGTCCAGTAACAATTAAAAAGAAAATTGCTGAAAAAAGACGATTGAGGAGAATTTGGCAAGACACTAAATACCCGTCTGACAAAACACGATATAATCAGGCATGCATTGATCTCAAAAGATCAATTAGAGATTTAAAAAAATAAGAGCTTTCAGGAGTATCTTGAAAATTTAAGTCCTAATGATGATACGAACTATGCACTATGGACGGCAACAAAAAGAATTAAGCGACAAACTCGACCAATTCCTCCCATACGAACAGCAAATAACTCTTGGACAAGAACGGATAAAGAAAAAGCAACACTGTTCGCTCAACATTTAGAAAATGTTTTTAAACCTTTACCATCGGACATAACTCCTGAAGAAGAGTCTGACATACAAAAATTTTTGGAAGCCCCATATCAAATGTCCACAATGCCAAAGCTAGGTATTCAAAGAAATGCCTCGAAAAAGCATAGTAATGCTTACTATACTACACAATGCAGTTCTGCGACTGGGATATTATCCGGTGCAGTGGAAGGTGGCTCAGTTAATCCTGATACCAAAACCAGGCAAACCGCCAAACGAAGTAGGTTCTTACAGACCAATTAGTTTGCTATCTGTACTAGGTAAACTTCTTGAGAAACTCATCGCCAGAAGACTTATGACAGTCGTTGAAGATTCTAAATTAATACCTGGGCACCAGTTTGGATTTAGAAAAGAACATTCTGCAATACAACAGGTACATAGAGTAGTCGATTATGTCAACCAAGCCTTCGAAGAAAAATCTTATTGCACAGCAGCCTTCCTCGACGATACACAGGCATTTGATAAGGTACGGCATAATTGACTCTTCTTTAAATTAAAAAGTACACTTCCACACGCTTATTATGTTATACTAACAGCATACTTAGAAGAAAGGTTTTTCCAAGTGAAGTATGGTCAACATCTCACAGAACTTTATCCTATAGAATCAGGCGTACTTCAAGGCGGTGTATTGGGACCTCTTCTATAAAACCTTTATATAGCTGGTATACCTACCAATGAACAAGTACTTACAGCCACTTTCGCAGATGATAAAACAATCATGTTCAAACATAAAGATCCAACAATAGCCGCTACTGATTTAAATCTTATTGACAAATGGAGTAAAAAGTGGAGAATAAAGATAAATGAAGCAAAATCTCTTCATATCACCTTTACCAAATGTAGAGGAACTTCACCGGACGTACTCATAAATAATACACCACTACCACAAATCACAGAGGTCAAATATCTGGGCATGCACCTAGATAAAGGTGGAAAAAGCACATAATGAGTAAGCGAAAACAACTCGGTATTAAATTCAGTAAACACTACTGGCTACTTGGCAGAAAGTCTAAGTTAACCCTACAAAACAAGCTATTAGTATACAACGTTGCGTTTAAATCAATTTGGTCATATGGGTCAGCTGTGGGGTACAGCAGCGAACTCTAACATCGCAATTATAGAAAGATTTCAAGCAAAAGTACTACGAGGTATGTGTGACGCCCCTTATTTAATTAGAAATGTTTTAAAATAGTTGTAATATGTATTATTTAGGAAATAGTTAAGTTGTGCGTAGCTTTTAAGAAAACTTAGGGTTAAGGTTTTAGTACCTTGCTCTTATGTAAACCCACGTCAATACTATGTACACATAACATTTGCTTATTGTAACGTTTTTACAGATGGCAAATAGTAAATAAATGCATAAAAAAAATGTATCTTGTCTATATTCTACAATCAAGTTGTTAAGATTAGTAGAAAAAAAAATACCAGTCTGCAAAAAGAAATTCTCGGAAAAACGTCCTTTTACCCTCTTCTAAAGTAAAATAAAATATTTTAGGTTAAATTTGGAGAATTGGTTGTAGAATACAGACAAGCTATTGTTTCAATAAATACACAAAACAAAATTTAGGTCGATCGGATTAATGGTTTCCGAGAAATCGTGCCCACCGCGCGAAAAACCCTCATTTTGAGAAAAACGCATTTAAAGTTTTTTTCTGTTTCGCATTCAATTATAATTAACAAAATGCTTACCAATCATCAGTCTGCAATTCCTTCGTTGTAAAGTAATCCTTGGGCCTCTTGAAAAAGTTCTTCTTGCTAATCAAGCTCCTTTTTTCTCTTGACTCTCGCAACTTTGGAGGATTTGCTTAGATTTTTTATCAGCACATGAAACGTTCATTTTTATTCCTACCACACTTTGTTTTATTTGGATCTTTACAAGATCCTTTACTTTGGGAACATTTAGACATAATGATATAAAATTCAACGCTCGTTCAAAGGTCACGACGTAACTGGCGAGAAAACTCGTTGAAACTTGCACCGCGGAAAAACTGGTGTGGCGAGCATGCATGTATAGATATAAAGATACGAATAAACTAATAAAAACATTGCGATTCTGAGTCGTTTCTTCCGAAGAAACAAGTCACAATTTGCAGGGCGGAAAAAATGGCTTGGCGAGCGTGGCATATATGCATGTATATCTTTGCGGTAAATTGAGATATAGAAGAAAATGAAAAAAGCATTATAATCCTAGGGTTTCAGCTTTCTGAAAAAATAAAAATCTCAATATCGATTTTTGGCCAAAAAAAACTAGACGTCCCCCTTAAAAAATAGTCAGAAAAGTTATGTTGGGTAATAACAGATCGGTAATAGGTGATTTATTCCCGACTTAGTGTAAAATACTTAATTTTTTTTATTTGGTTCCTTTATTTAGATAATATATAATAAAAGTAAAATACCAAAAACCATTTTTCAAATTGTGTTAGAGCCAATTACCTATTGCCCAATCATAAAGAAAATACTTCTTTACACCCTATTTTTAGTGCCTTTGGTATCACTGCGCACAACTTAGTCAAGTACCTGGTTAAAATGCCTTATCGTAAGTCCGAAAGTCCTAGTATTTTTTAGAAATCTTCAAATCTTTTTGCTTTGCAGCTCTTGAACTCCCTTCACAATTTAAAAGACAACACCCCTATAATTATTAACTATTGCCTTTATAAACAAATTTTGTCGAAAAACCAATGGTGTTCTTGTAAGTGTCCCAATATCATCTGTTATAACAAAAATTCTTATGACCAATTTTAAAATTAAAACCCTTGCTTTGTTTCCCCTTAACCGTACTTGTTGAATAAGGTATGTTGATGATATTTTGTTATCCGTCTTAACTAACTAGTTACTATATACATATCTACTAAACATTTGAATAGAAAGTAAACCAAAACAGCTAATATAAAATGTGGCGTGTCCGAGGTCTGAGCGTACGTTTGGTTGCCTATCCCACTGTTATTATTTGTAAATAATTGTTTCGCGTTCCCACCTTGCAAACATTTGAGGGAAGGCTAGTAAAAAAGTGTCAGCCTAGGACGCCGAAAATACCTCGTATATACATATTTACATATATTTTGTAACAATGACTGCTACAAACTTATTTGAAAGACTGATCAAGCTTAAAACAATTAAATCCATTAGTAACTTGTACAAGCAAAACGTAATCCTTCCGTACCATTTAAATCAGTACATATTTCAGAAAACCTAATACACCGTTATGTGCAAACATATTTTGCAATATAATCCGTTCCGAGTTGTTGCAGGTAGTTAGTTGCAGCGAAACTTTACTGCAGTTGTTATTGAAGCAGCGCTTTGATTTTCATTTTGCCGTTAGTTATTGCAACACAAGCATTGTAAGAAACTTAGAGATAAACTTTAACCCAGAAAATGCGAGTAATACCGTGTACCGCAGCTGAAGCAAAACAAAATAATTCTTGCCTTAATACCTTAAAGCTACCTTATTACATTTTTAATCAAAATCATATTTAAACTTTAATTAAAAATTACTATCGCGCCAGGGTGTTGCGTACAACAAACTTTTATCTAGGTGTGATTATCTCTAGTGCAAACAGGATTTTATTTTCATTAATACTTCTGAATTATGAGCAGTTTGCACAAGTTTATAGCCAAAATTTATACTTATAGTTTTGTCGATTTGTCATTGCAAATTAACAGAGTTATTGTAACTTGGCCTTGCATATTATTGTATTTTGAAGAGTGCGATGCTTGTCGGGCTTTTTAAACTTTATAGTTGTCTTAGAGTAGTTATGGGTTCAAATTTCAAGGTCTCCAAATTTTTTCTCCGCGGTCAGAATAAGTAGAAAGATGCAATTAACTTTAAAATGATGCGGGAAATATTTCTCAATTTTTAATATAGGCATTGCAGTGAGTGTTGGTTTAGTGTTCAAGAACAATGTGTAATCATTTGTCTTTTCTTTTGATGTGGTGAAACGCCCATCGAAATCTATCGCAAATTGAGTGAGACATGCAGTGGAGGCGTCATGGATGTTCGTGGGTGAAAGTAAGATTGCGCGAGTGGAGCAAGTTGTACGGAAGACCGTCGATTAGGTGTGCGTGATATCGCCTCTGAACTTAGCATTTTTATAAGATCTGTGGAGTCCATTTTGCATGGTGACCTAAAGTTTCTTCAAGGTGGATCCCACGAATGCTGATCGATGACCACAAGGCTACGCGGTGGCAATGTCTCAGGACATGTTGACACGTGATGCCGCCGTGCATCACCGATTTTCTAATGGGCAAAAGACACACCTAAAAGAAGTTTTCTTGGCAGCCACAAAATTGCAGCCACAACATTGTCAAAAAACTTGGACGCATTTCATATTGTAGCTAAAATAAAACCTTGCACTCGCGTAGAACGTACTAACAATCTTCTTCTCTTCTAGCCAGATTCAATCTATATCACCTTCAAATTTTCTTATTTTGTTGAGATAAAATGTGCTTATTATTTGTCTTAATTTGTTTGTCAAATGCGTTGTATAGGGTGGAAGAAAAGTAAATACATTAAAAAATAACTCAAAAGACTTAGTCTTATTATTAGTATTTTACATTTGCTTAATCCAAACTCCATTTTGATGATCTATATATTTTGATATCGCTCATGTAAATTGTGGGATTTGTTGTTTTCTTATGTATAATTTGGAATCTATTTGTTGTGTTGTTTAAAGTGTTTAAAACGGGGTTTAAGCATAAAGCACTTGGTGAGTTACCTTGTAAGATCCCTGATTTGCTGTTTGTATTTTCTGTTTGTGCTTTTGTTCTGTTTGCAGATGGATGATTGTTATTCTCTATATTGTCATAATTTTGGAGAAACTGTTTCGTATGGGTAGATATACTTTATAAATATTTAATAATTTTTATAGGCAAGAATGTGGTACAGACCCAAAGGCTTTTTTGTAGTTTATGTAGCAGGTTTGCAAGTTTTGTTAATGTTTTTTTGTTCTTGTTTTCTTTACAGTTATTAAGTGGCGAAGCGAAGCGGAGTCACTTACTAATTTCATGTTGTCCGTCCGTCCGAGTAATAACTCGAGAACGGCTGGGAATTTCCAAATTCTGTTTTCACCAATCGACAGATGACCAAAATGCTTGTTTGCTAGTGATTTTGAAACTGATTGGTCAAAGGTCAGCGTTAGTGACCTAACTAGAGACTGCTTTGCCACTTCGCTATTCGTTGCAAGCTTTGCAGGTTTATTTGCTATCGGGTTGTAAAACCCTGGACGGAGTTCGGAAACTTTTGACGTTTCGTCCACAACTGAGCGGACATCTTCAGAAGAAAATCTAAAAATTAAGTGATTGTCCCATGCGTTTTCGCTATTACATTCGTACCAGTTTAGTAGGAATGGTGTTGGAGGCCGTTGTTGACGTCACCGGGATGGTAGATAATGTAATCGGACTAGCTGCTGACGTCAATCGGGTCTTAGCAGGTAATATTTCGGCATTTTGTGACGTCACTCGTTCTTTCTCCATATTTTATATATTTCTTTTTTTGCCTCTTAAGAACAATAAACCAAAATTTGGGTAGATCGAATCCGTCGTCCCTGTTAAAGTTATTTTTATGTTTTTAAACCTCCACCGCATCTTTATACAATCTCAGATAAGAATTTCTACTATTGGATAAACTATGTTTGCCCCAATTGGTCAGGATTTGCCAAAGCATGTTCAGCAACTGCTGATTTTTCGGGTTGATTAAGGCGTAAATAACGTTTGTGTTTCTTTATTCTAGTGCTAATCGTTCGACCCGTAGTTCTAATGGGGACTTGCTCACATAATCAAGGTATGCAGTATACCCCTGGTGTATTCTGTGGGTTTCTTGTATCTTTGGCTAGGATAAGCAAATCTCTTATTTCGGTGATAGTAGTACAGATGGTTTCCACCTTTTGTTTATTGAGAATTATTCCTATCCGGTGCGTAAGGTAAGAAAGCTTTGCCTACCGTAGTCGATTTCGGTTGTGTTTTTCGTGCGCATTTGTTAGGTTTAGTTGCTCTATTTATCTACGTCCCCGAGTAGTCACTCTCTTGTAAGGCTTGTTCCAAATTCTTTAATTCCTTATTCAAAAACTGTAGTGGACATATACGTCGTGTTCAGTCTGCCAATGTTCTCACAACCGTTTTTTTTTACTTGGAAGGTGATGGTTCTGTTGTTATTTGATACGTGTTTCGTTTTTGCATTTTTAAATGGTTCCATTTCTTCTTCTTGGACCCACCTAGCTGAGTTATTGTATTCTGTACTATTTTACTATATATTTTTCTAAAATTTTATAATTTTGCCTTTACTCGGTGGTGTCTCTTTAATTTCCTATTTATTTGTTAATTTATTATAAAAAGGCTTTCTGTGGATGTTTGTATGTGTGGAATATCTCCAAGACAGTTTAATTATTCTCCTTTAATAGTCTTCCTGTGTGTTTTATTATTTTCTTTAACTTATTTTTATGTATGTAGTTTTTTTGCATATACAACATTTAATTTGGTTTCTATTTTATATGCCACTTTTCTTTTCTGTGCTTTGCCTTTTGTATTTTCTGGCTGTTACATGTTATAATAGTTGTTGCCGCGGTATGAATTGTTGTTTTCCAAGTTGCTCGAGTTATCTCTGTATTCTGTAGTAATTTCTTTATTTATTATTTTAATAGGTTTTTTGATATGTTGATTGGGTAATACTAATCTCTTGGCAGTATTACTATGTCTCCAAATCGTCAGGTTTAGTTTTATTTAATTTTTTAAATTTTGTTTCAAGCTGTCGTCTGCAGTTTGATTGTTATTGTCCTTTCCTCTTTGTGTTCTATATGTAATTGGTTGTTGTGTTTAGATATTCGATTTATTTGTTTCTCTTATGTATTATTTGCGTGTAATGTACTTGTTCCATTAAAATATTTGCCTGCTACATGTGGCCTTTATCTGCCTGTGTTTTATCTTCAGCTATAACTGCGTTTTATTTTTCTTGTTCATGTTTATTGGCATTTCCTTTTAAATTTTTTCGTTTCACATGCCGCTAATTAATTGTTTATCATAATAACATTTTTTTATTATATTTGTTTTTGTTCTATGACAGCTATAGCTAGTTATGGGTAGTGCGCGCTAAAAATCGGTATCCTGTTTTAATGTGTTCTAGTTGTTTAGGACGGCAGTAGTAACACATAACGGTACGGTTTATTTTATCTGTTCCGGAAAATAATTTTGGGCAGTTTCCAAGTTCTACCCCTAGTCATCATCATTTGAAAAAGTCTTTAATGATCTTGCGTTCTGCTCGTCTAAGGGTAGCATATTTGTAGCATTTTTTCCATTATAAAATGGGGTTTTATATTTTTGAGCTACTGCCAATCTGGAAAGTGTCTAAGATGCATCTCAACAGAGCTGTGTCGTACTATTACCCAATTCGCGATAGTGTTGAAGCGAGATTTATGATGTCGCTGGTCTTTTCCCCTACTGCAAGGAGCTCAGGTTTGTGGAATCGCTAACTTTCATCTGCGCTATAAACTATGTACATCCGTGTAGTGTGTCAGTTGCTGTTCCGCGGGGGGTATTTTATTTTCTTTCTGTCCTCCAAATCTACTAGAGACAGAGTCAGTGAGCATCCCCCATCCGCTGAGGACCGTGCTGATAGAGTAACTGGTAAACCTCCGTTTATTATTATTATTCTATAAATTTTGATAAATTTATGAAACCAGATATTATTAAAGCGATAGAAAAATATATAGCAAATCAAATCAGTCTTCAGTAAGATGGAGTTATTCGATACTCTAAAGTGATCACATGACATAGCATAAATTAAATAAAAAATGTAATAGTAGTAAGAAGTATAGTTATTTATAATTATTTAAAAATATATTTAAACATAAAGGATGTTTAAAAGTAATGTCCTTTTCTTGATCTGTTTTAGAAGTGGACGAAAGTCTAATCAAAAATTTTTGGTTATTATAAAGACATTTTCTAGTCAATATAAAATTAGGTTGTCAGAATTTGGATGCTGCTGCTACGAAACGGCACTGAAATGTAAAAGTTTGTACAAATAGTATTTCATTCCGATAACACTTCATGAGGTTTTAATATACGGAATAGCAATTGTGGAATACGCTTGTTACCTATGGAAGAGTCGAATGAAGAGGCGCTAGAGGCGCAAAGTAAGAAGTTAAAAAAATAACTAGAACAATTTTCCACAAAAGTGAACAGAACTAAAACAAACAGAAATTTGTTACATTGCTTCAAATTATGTATTTATCCTTATTTATAAGAGTTGGGCATGAGTCATCCTTGCTCAACTAGTTACGCAGTCAGATAACGAAATGAAGGATATACACTTTAAAGGGGATGAAGAAATGAAATATTTTTTTATTCCACTTAACGAACATCCTAGTTAAATCTAAGTTAAATACGAAATATTGGTAACTTTGATTCAGATGGCCAAGCAATATGAGGATCTTGTACTAAGTTATACATATAAATCAATTTTACAAAGTTCGTTAATGGGCTCCCGGAGTGTGAGTCGCATAACAAAATTATAAAATTTAAATTCTGGGCTCTAAAAATGTTGAAATAAATATGATACTGTAATTTTTTCTCGTTTTTAAAAGAGTTTTTTTGGTGGTACCTTAGTTTGGGTTTAATCATGTTAAAATCGAATACCATTTATGGTCGGTTTTCAAAAGCGTCAATTTATAGGATTTAAATAATATAAAATTCTTATGTTACGTAGAATATAACGTTGATCACAAATATGCAAGATAAAAAAAAAAATGTCAAAATTTTCGAGATATTCGATTTTGAAGTCGAATAGAAAAGAGGATTTTGAGGTTTTCTTTTTTGGAGTCGGTAAAAATACCCCTCATATGTTCATAAATAAAAAGCAAATTTTAGGGGTCTCAGGTCGCCCCATAATTTGGTCACGCCCCCAAAAAAATATTTTTACAGAAGACTTTAATACAAAAACATTTATACTTGTCACGTTTACTATAATAATAATAGTTCCCCGTAACAGGCCTTGAAGGCCCTTTGGGGTCGTAACAGGATAGATCTGCTACAATCTAGAGCCTACGGTAACACGTGGCTAGCGCTACGTACCGACCGCCTATTATTACCCCAGAGTTTGACCTCCAGGTACTCATTTATTGCAGCCTGAGTCGAGCTAGGTTGTAAAAAATGCCAGTGATTGACTTGATGAGAGCTTGAGAAATATTTAAATAGGTTTTCCCGGCCCATTGCGCCTCCCTTTAAATACAATTTGCACCTAATTTAGATTTTTAAACATATAAATAATAAAGTAAGACTACGAAACAGCAACCTTCTTCAAAAACTTATAACACATCATCTGACTATCATTTGGTTTCTAATAATTCAACCTTGGAAATTAAATCAAAACCTTCATTAACAACCCAAACCTACTATCTAATATTAAAGGACTTTTAATAATCTGAAGAAGATACTCTAATATTATGTGGTTTTTCAAAAATTTATAAAGAAAACTTTCGTTCATGTCTCATGATTGTTCCATTTGATTGTCTTACCCGCAACCTAGCTAATACCTTCTTAAACTTCTTACAGATTAAGTCTTATTTTACATCAAAAACTTCTACCATTTCTAAAAAACTCAAAGCTTTTGATGTGCAAAGACAATGTCATGATCAACGTTGATGTCATTTCTAGGTTTCCAAGACCTTGCAATTATTAAAATCAATTTACCATATAAAGAACGATATTTTCCTTAGCTATTGTCTATTTAATACCTAATTTATCTTTTAAAATAAATTCTACTGCTAAAAATAACAGCATTTCTGTGTGTTCTATTTTTTCACCCGACGTAGTACATCTTTTTATGGTTAATTTTAAAAGCAAGGACCTTACCCCCTTTTCTCTTAAGCATACCTGTTGGATACGATATGATAATGTTTTTGGACGTTATAGACAACATGTGCTTATTGAAATCCTTTTTCGCCTAAAGCAAATATATTGTGCAAGTACAATAACACATTTCTCCTTTTCCTGGACATTCATGTGACCGAAAATCTTTTGTTATACTAGTTACAGAAAACATACCCATACCAATAGCTATCTAAACATTAATTTCCACTAGAATCCTATCCAAACCCATTCAGTTGCAAATTTTTTTATCACCAAGTACACTAATTTGCTGACATAAAAGATTGAAAAATAGAACTTAAGAGCATTACGGTAACTATACTGCAATACAAATTATTCTAATAAACCCTTACCCAATATAATTTCAAATATTAACAGAAACACCAAGTCCCAATTCCAAAACGTGTTCTTGCCTTACATCACCAATTACGTGAACAATAATAAAACTACTAACTTTATTCACTGTTCTTAGAAATCCCAAATAGTATATGAAGAACCTTGTGGAGGCTGCCAAAGAACCGATATAGGTTAAATAAATCCGCAAATATCTAGTATGAGCATCTAGTATGAGCATTTTCTGGATGTATGGAAAACGATCATTATTCTTGTTAAAAATCATAAAATTAATTTCTGCAATTGCTTTAATTTCACATCTTACCAGCAGAATAACTCATGGAGCAATTGAAATAGGAAAGCGTCTTCAATGCCTAAGTACAAAAAATGATAGCCAACGCTTACGTCATATGAAAACCGCTCATTATTCAAATGTTGGGCAAGAATGTTTGCAACGAAGCAAATATACAATGTTGATATCAATATATTAGAGAAGGAAATTTTGAAAAAAAAATAAAGTCTGTAGACAAGCAACTCCTGTCTGATAAATATAAATAATTTGAACACAATCCAATAACTACTATTTATTTCCCTGCTGGAAGTTTTAACCTATCTAAAGTGACTATAACTCGTCATTTTATGATACTGAAAAAGTTTGAAAATTGACCGATTGGTTTCGTATAAATGAAAAGAACATTGCCAGATTAGAAATATTAGAAGTAGCCTCTTCCTTGTTACTAAGAACAAGAAATTTTTTTGAAGCTACGGCAAAAAGTGGATTCTGTACGATAATCGTAATCGAAGTAAATAATGTTTTGATCGTTTTTATTTCATAAAGATCATAAGGATTGTATGGTGGTCTAGAGAAAGCATTATTCACTATTTCTTCTTGTAATCTGATAAGCCAATCACAACAGAGTGCTATTGTAGAGATAAACATTATTACATAAGAAATTATTTCCAAAACTTAGTTAATAGACTCGGGCTGATACTTCTTCTCAACAATTTCAGATCTCACGTAATTAATTTAGTTGGGCTATGAAGACTTTCATCACTCAACTTGATTACCTGACTTCTCACTGACAAAAAGTCTATTATTTCAAAAATAAAGCTTTATGTTTCTTTTAAACAAAATTTTTGTGGGTCGACAACAAAATTTGATGTCAATCGTTATAATTTTTATTCTATAAAATTTGATATTGCATATAGAACTATCTGTTGTACGAAGTGCATTTAAGCCATAACACCTCCGTTTTTTCCCTCACAAACTAATCACACGAAAACTGTGAAACTTGTGTCACTCCTTGACGTAGTCTCCCTGCAGCCGTACACATTTTTCACAACGCCAACGCCATTTCATGGCCGCTGTGTACGCTTCTTTAGGACCACTGAAAAATCGCCGATGCAATAAGGGCACGGCTAGTGAATTTGCGACCATGAACAGTGTCTTCCATTGTTGGAAACAGCCAAAAGTCGCTAGGAGCCGGGTCAGATGAGTAGGGAGCATGAGAAATCACTTCAAAGATGTATGCATTTGTGGTAACCACCTGGAGGAAACTTTTCGCATTTTCAGGTCTTCATGCAGGATTATGTGCACAGATCCCACTGAAATGCTAACTTTGGGCGATGTGTTCCACACTCATTCGGCAATTCTCCAAAACAAGTTTTTCTATTCGCTTGATCATGTTGTCTTGGTTTGTTGTCGCACAACGTTCTGCCTTCTTTGAACTGTCCATCACCACATGTCTCACTCAAATGGCGATGAATTTCAATCGGTTTCACACCACGTAAATAGAGAAAAGGAATGATTACACGGTGTTCTTGCAATGAAAACGTTGCCATTTTAAGTATCAAAAACAGTACTCGCATGTCACGCATTCACAAAGATTATGCGCGTATTTTGAAACAAATAAACAAACAAACCGCATGTTTGTCTGTTTCCAGTCTTGAGAAAAAAATTGGGAGGTGTTATAACTTGAATGCACCTCGTATATAAATTTAAGAGATTTTACATTTCAATCCATGCAAACTACAAGTATTTTAAATTTTGATTAAAATACTTCTTACTTGGCATAACTTTGCAATAAATGCGCAACCGCAAAGACGGAACAGCATTGCAACCTCTGTACTTTGGCATGTTGTTCGCTTCCAGGGAAGTAAAACTTGAAGGAGAAGTATTCGGCCGATACACTTTCTTCCCCTCATGTCACTAAACTGAGTAGTTTATAGGTTAGATCTAAAATGTCCGGTAGTATTTTCCGCTTGCGTATTTTGACGTGCTTTTATCTGGAACGGTCAGAAACAGCAAGCAACGAACTGAGATAAGGGGAGTTGGATGCGTGAACTTACAACGCGGCAGCGTCTCCTTCTTGAACGCTCAAAAATAAAAGCTTTACAACGTGTGTTTACGATCTTGCCCGTGAACAATTTGTTGCAATTGTTAGTCAACAGAATTAAGCCTTATTTGAGTTCTCATTAAAACAATAAAAGAGAAAAAATGAAATAAAAAACAACAAATTATAATCTTTGTTATACATTTTCTATTATTAAAAGCAACTGTAACTATAATTTAAGTCATTCTGCAAAAAAGGTTGCCCTTTTTGTTTTATAATAATTTTGCACTTATTTTGATGATTAGAAATTTCCTCTAACTTAATATTCTTCTTTGTATTCCTTTTTATTTAATTTTTCCAAAATCCTTATTTCTAGCTTTTCAGGTCGGTTTTTTCTATTTTCGTGCATATCATACTAACTGAAGATTTTTTTTTGATTGTAATAAATTCTGTTTTAAATATTTTCAGCAATCGCCATTAGCAGATTATTTTTGAAGTTTTCATACGTTTCCTTAGTATTTTTTGTTGAATTTCATATATTATTAAGCTTTTCATTACATTGTGACATTTTATCCCTTTAATAAGATTTTTAAGAAGAGCTATGTGTTCCTAATTAACGCACTAATTTTTTCTAAAATCATCGTCGATGCCGCTTATGTGCTAAGTTCTGAATTTTTGCACAAGTTAAACTTTCAAGTGTAAGACGTATATTGACACAATAAGAAACATTATTTTTTAAATAAAAATTTAGAAACAATAAATAGAATAAATATATTAAACAATTACTTATTTTCCTCTGAGCATGACTATAGCACCGCTTCCTTGTTATTCAGCTGGAATATGATTCCTGACATTTATGTTATCTGCAAAATATTAGTCAAACTCTAACGCTAAACCGTTGTAAAAGTTTGCAGCTTTTAAAGTAAATGTTTTGCCTTTAACTTTTTGAATGGTTCGTCAGATCTCTTTCTTTATATTTAGGCCTTTTCTTTTCTCACTTCAATTAAAGCTTTTCTTAGATCGGCCAAGTAATCAGTGTAATGAGTTTTTTCTTCCTCAACTTTTTACATCAGATCCAATAATTTCTTGCACAAAAGTCAGTAACTTTTGAACAATCTTCTTTTGCTATTTTTTATTTTAATTTTGCTCGCATAGAGGTCGCATTAATAAGTCTGATCAATTCCGTTCATATAGCTGTAAAAATCAGGAGTTCTTGGTCGCCCTCATCAGTCTATTTAGGTTTTTGAGACCTCAATTATGTCAACTACATGATTACTGTAGTAGCAGGTGGTACAAAAGTCATTACCTTATCGGAAGATATTTCAATTTTTGCAAATGGCATCTCATGTCATCGCGACTTTGACATTTGTAAAGTAAACAGAAGCAGAATACACGTAGACAAATTATAAACACTACATCAATGTTTTTGACAAATAATTGGTCCGTGGTTTTGGCTCAACGTGTGTTTCGTCGTCGATTCCCTGGTCGTGTGGCGTCAACTGGACAAACACTGCGGCTCGCCTTGAAGAGATTGGCTCAAGACGGGACAGTAACAAACGTGACCGGCCCAGAAACAGCCATTCGATCGATAATATCGCTGCTATGGCTAAAGCTGTCCAAGAGAACCCTCAAACATCAACCAGACGTCGGGCCACGCAATTGGGCATCAGTAGACGGTTTTTAGAGCGAATTTTGGCGAAAGACTTGAAGATGTTCCCGTACAAAGTTCAAACAGTGCATTGGCTATTGCCTAAAGACCGTCAATTTTCCATTAAAAATTATTATAAGCAATGAAGAGTATTTTCACCTAAGTGAATAGGTGAATAAGCAAAATGATCGCATCTGGGGCACTGAAAATCCGCGTGTGGCAGTAATTACATCCTCTCAAATTCACTGTTCGGTGCGGCATATTGACGAATTGGGTTTGGAGTACATGCAGTTCCAGCAGAACAGTGCAACTGCACATATTGCACGAGCAACAGTAGACATTGTAAAACAAGCGTTTTTTCGGTCGCTTAATATTTCGCTTTGGCGATTTCCACCGACTTGCAAGATCGTCTTTTTTGGAGTTTTTTGAAGTCACAGGTCTATATGAACAAGCCACAGACCTTAGGATCCCTAAAAGAGAACATCCGACAAGAAGTGGAGAATTTATCACCAGAAGTTTTAAGAAAAGCCATGGAAACTACTGTGAAATGAGTCCCAATGTATATCAACTCTGGCGACAGCCATTTGACTGATATTCTTGTTAGAATAAGACTTGTTAGAGGCAATTTACTTTCGTTAACATTGAATATAATAATATTTTTTCTTAAATTATTTTTTCATCGTTTAACAAAGATTATTACTTTGTTGAATTTGTTTCGTTTTAAGAATTCAGTTATCTAATTTCAGTTCAACTGAGAGCTTATATTACCGTTAAGTTACACTGCAGGACACGAGCCTTTTACGGTTGTAACAGATATTTGCACACTGGCTCTGATACATTAAGTTATTATCGATTTTTCAATTGGTGTAAGTGCTGCTGTAAGTATTTTGAAACTACTGTTGGATCCTAGTGGGAAGCTATTGTTGCTATATTATCAGAGATAGTTGCAAGTATTGTGTTTATAATGGTCGGTAGGTAGGCGGTATATATCCAGTACAGAACTGGTCTGAAGACACTCCCCTGAGGAACTCCTAACTGGATAGGTGACGGAGAAGTAGTAGAAGTTTGAGCTCTATCTAAAAAATGTCTAATACTAAGACATGTTTTGAGTACAATATAATAAGTATATCGCAGGCATCGTTTGATATTATATAATAAGCCTCTCGGTTATACAAAGGCGTGAGTGATCGATAAATGTAGCCATACAAAATATTTTAGTTTGCAGCTAATGTTTGATTTTGGGGAAAATTCTTTGTATTTGTTCAACGGTGATATGTTATTTGCAAAAATAAAATTGATTTTTAGGTATTAAATCTTTCTCATTCAACATTTTTGATAATACTGGTAGCAGGCTAATAAGACTATATAAAGCTACATCAGTTGGTGGTTTCTAGGTTTTAGAATTGTGGTAACTTGGGCCACATTTCACTGGAGGGGTAAACATCTATCCTGAGAATTAGATTAAAAACTATTACTAATCTAATGTATTAGTATAGAAGTTTTTTTTACATAAATTTGGGTACAACTTTATTTTTGAAATTTTTCAACTGAAAAATCCATTTAATGTGATGATTTAATTAATTCCTAAATAATTTATTGTGACGTCCGAAGGAAAAGGTGTAAGAACATTTGTCAGGTGCTATGCAATGTGTTTGTCTTCTCTTTATTATTTTTGCTTAGTTTTTTCTTGTGGTTTTAATAAAGGAAGTATGCCTCCGAGGTCAATTTATTCTCTTTTTTGTTCTTTATTAGTGCCTTTAGGGTTCGATAAATTATAAATTGCTGAAATTCTTGATTTTGTATTTTTGTGGCAATTTTTTTAATTTTAAGCGGCTTCATTATATAGGTTTAGGAAATCTTAAAAATGTAGACTATTATCTAAGATTTTTTGTTAATGTTATCATTGATAAGTGTTCTTTAATATTGTACTAACATGTCTAATTTATATTCATTCTGCAATAGGAAGTACAGAGCAAGTTTAAACCTTAAATTTGTTCTTTGAATAATTCCCATTTAGTTTTCTTCTCACTTATGAGAAATTGTTTCTTGTTGAATGTATATCTGAATTATGCACACAAGATGAAGTGCCGTACTTGTTAGCTCCTCCTCTAAGATCGTTAGTCGAACGACTGGTTTGACGCAGTTTTCCATGTTTGTCGTTCTAAAACCTTGTTTTTCATTTGTACGTAACTGCAACTGCCCGAGTTTTTCTTCCTCTTGAGGATTTTTTGGATATTCTTCCTTCTGTTATACTGTTGAGCAGTCATTTTCTTCTTATTAGGTGATCTATCGTTTGCATTCGTCGTTTATGTGACTCCAATTTTTTCGTTTTTCTTGAATTGTTCTTAGTACTCTGTTTTTCTTTGCGTCCATGAGATCTTCAATATTTTTCTGTAGCACCAAATCTCAAAGGATTTTAGTTTATTTTGGTCTGCGTTTCCTATAGTCCATGATTCTCAGCCATATAGTGCTAGGCTATATATGTACGTTTTTGTAAATTGTTTTCTAATATTTATTGTTAAGCCACTAGATGTAAATAGTTTTTTTCTTCTTGTTAAAAGCCCTTTTAGCCATGTTTCTTTTATTATTCTGTTTTCTTGTTAACTGTATATTCTAATTTAGAACTAACAGTTCAGTTTACGTTGTTCTTAATTATTATAGCGCTACCACCTCTAGAATTTACGCAAGGATGCTTTGTACCATGAATGATATAACTGGGAGCTTTAAAGTGTTTTTTAAATGTTTTGAAGTGTGAGTTTTTGAGATGAATATTACGTCGATATAATGGTTTACAAACACGTATTTTACTTTTTGGATTTGTCCATTAAACCACTAGAGTTCCATTTTGCCATCTTAAAAGTGTCTTCATTTATTACATTTTACTGATCACAACGGTGAAGAACTTTAATAGGGTTTCCACCTTTTCTATCATTTTTTTTAACATGTTCTCTAGACTGCTGCGAAGTTTACTGAAAATTGCAGATTTCTGTTGCATTTCTATGCATATAATATTTAATTATTTAATTTCGTTTGGTTTGTTTCCAGACATTTTATGTATTGTGGTATGGGTCGTTTAGAAAGTTTGAATTTTACATTATTTTATAATTTACTAATAGAGCTATAAGAAGCTAGAAGTCAAAGAAAGAGATTTTTTTGCTTGCAAATATTTATATTTCTTACAACATACCTATGACTTTAGTTTCTTACTTAATAGCGTCAGCTCTACTCCAATTTTTTTTTAAATTTTAACTTGACAGATGTCAAGCTCAGTATGATTTTCTCTTAAAACTTTGTTAATAGGAATGTAAATTTCAATTGACAATAGTTAAAATTAAACTTTTCTTTTTGCAGAGCTAAAAGGGTGTAATAAATAACTATGTTTTTAGAATATCTTTTAGGGTTTTGATAACTTTGATACCATTAACAAATATTTCTGGTGGTTTAGAGATTTTCGGTTTCTGTGTTTTTAACTGCTTTACTGTTGTAGTCTCATAGTGCTCAGTGTCTGTTGGCAGCGCAGACTAAAATGCTTAGTAGATTTTTTGTCTCATTTCTTCGTTGCTATAATTGATACCTTGCTATTTACTTTTCTGTTGGGTTGTGTATTGCAAAATTAATTGGTGTTTGTTGGAGTTGTAAAAAGTATACACTTAGAAAGGCAGATGTTATCTATGGATTTTGTGTATGATGGGCATTTGCTGCAATAATTGTATATTTCGTTCGTTAAACATAATATTATTTTGTTGCCCATATTGCAGATTAGTACTATTTATTACAAATCCCTGGTCAGTTTTATTTTATGTATTTTACCTTTGCTTGTCTTTATTTTGTTAATATCAAAATATTTAATGGAACGGGTTGCAATCACACATATTGAAACTCAAGCCACAACCATGTCATGTATTTTTAGAATTTTTAGTTAAAGACATATTTTTACTAATAGGTGCTTAATTATTTTTGTTTTCCTTCTATTTGAAAATTTCCATTTCAGTGCCTGTGTGTCGGTGTTTAACGTTGATTTCTTTGTTTGAAACCTTTTGTAATGCCTTTCTTGTTGTGTCACAAATTATAGCGTTGTTACAAGATGGTCGAGGACAACCTGAAGCTGTAAGATTTGTTGGTAAAAGCCTTGATATACCAGCGCTTTGAGGAAACTGGCCTGATAACCAAAAGACTCGGATCTGGTACAAAAAGAATTACGACCCGAAGAGATGACCATTGTTTTAGTTAAACATATAAATGTTAGTGAATGGACCGTTAGAAAAAGATTTTGTGCAGCGAAATTATCTTGTAGAAGAATCGCTACGGATCCAGTATTGCAACGCCTACATCGAATTGCAAGGTTTTTACCCAAAATAATCTGGCATGGAATAATGAGCACTGGAGAAGGGTACTGCTTTCAGATGAGTCGCGTTTTTGCCTCACTGAATCAGCCGGACGTCGGCGAGTATGGAAAAAACCTGAGAATTATACGCTACAGTTTATATTGATGGGCGACTTCCATTTGACGGCGGGTTGGTTATGGTTTGGGCGGAAATCTCTTCACCAGGACTCGCAGAATCGGTTTTTATACAAAATGGCTTTTTAATAGTTTACAAGTACATTAGAGAGGTTCTATAAAATTATGTTATGCCTTTCATGATTACTATGGGCAAGCATGGCATTTTCATGTAAAATAATGCTAGACGTCACGTAGCCAGAGTTGTCAGAAAGTATCTCGATAATGTGGGAATTAGGCCGTTTGAGTGGCCAGCTTTTAGTCCAAACATGAATCCCATTGAAAAGTTCTGGAATAAGCTGGAACTACCTAGCCGAAGGCATACACAATCTCCAAGAACTGCCCAGAAGCTGTAAAAGTTGCTATTGCAGGAGTGGAACAACATCGACCAGAATGTGATCCTCAACTTGATTGAAAGTATGCCTGGTCGACCTTAAGCAGTCATTAATGCAAGAGCAGAAGTTTTTTTATTGATTTCAATAACAAAAGTCGAGCTTCGTTTAATATGTAAATTTGTTGCTTTTTAAAATAAATTGTAAAAACCAAAAATACACTTTCTGATTCGGTATTGAATATTCAATTTAGACTACGACATACGGTGCAATAATTTACGATTTACATACATAAACGTTTAGCTGAAAATTTTAAAAAGATATCACAATTTCAATGGGATCACAATTTATTACTCGCCAGTGTGTATATAGTAATAATTTCATTAAAAACTTCTGCGATTAAAATATGATAACACCATCAAATTCTACTTCTGTAGCAAACGCTTAAAACATGAATCTGATTAGGCAAGCAAGCATTTTTGATGATAGTAATTAAACTCTTCCTTTTATAGGCAAGAGTGGCATCTATTGGTAAAGTTCCAAAAAACTGATCAAAGTCGTAATTACCAAACTTTAATTACTTTTTTTGTTTGTTATTTAATATTCTAAACTGCGAGTTATAATTTATTTTATAGGCCATAACTTGTACAAGTACGCGTCTTAGTATGATTAGTCTAAAATATTCTTTCGGTGTTGATACAATACTTACTTTTACGGTTTTCTTAACTTATATTAAGGTTTCTGAAATATTGAGATATATACTATTATTTTATTTGTTTTTAATCATCAACATTTTTAAGAAACTTATAATTGCATGTTTGGCTTATTGTGTTGGTATTCTACTTAATGTACAAAAACCCAATTTAAAAAAGAGCAAATTTAAAACGCAAGGTCTCTCCAAAAATATCGACGAATCAATGTTAATACAGTAAACAGAGCGCTTCAATGCGCATGCGTGAATGAGAACAACTTTACATTTAGGTCAGTTTGGAGTTTGCTTCGATGAAAAACACATGTAGTGCGTAATCATTATATTTGCAATTACGGAGCAAGTACAGCAACAGACTTGAATCAAATTCCATGCAACACTGGAACATTTGTATGCATAAACTAATCGGATGATTCAAAAAGTTTTTGGAAATGGTACAATAAGTAAAGTATAAATAAAGGTATGTTACAAACGTTTCAAAGATGGCCATGAATCTGTTGAAAGTCCAGAAAAAAGTATAAACAATCTCCTAAAACTAAAAGTTGAGTTGCGAATTCGAAAAACTGAAGTGTAATGGACAAGATTTATTTTACGAGTACTGATAGCAAAACAAAAGGTTATTATTGAAGCGGATCTACAATATTTCTTCTACTTCGTAAGACTATTAAATTATTTATTATTACAATTGCCAGTTTTGGTGTTACATGGCTTGATACTTTCGAAACAGACATTGTATGAATACTTAAGGGACATTAACAGCTGTATAATATGGCGACGTTTTTACTTTATATTTATTAAACTCTTTTTGTCAACATTAATATTTGTTAAGTTACAATAAATTATTTATCAAGCTCTCAGCCTACATTTCATAGCTATAAAATGAAAACGCTGATTAAATGCACTGCCCCTAAAGGCACCACATATATATCTCCTCTTCCATTGGTATATAGAGCTTCTCATCCAGACAAATTAAATTTCATTTAAATTTCTGCAATCTGCAAGGAAACTTCTAGCGATCTTATTTCCTTTAAAATAAAATCGCAATTTGCATTTTCCTTGCGCTACTTTAGTATTGTATTCCTTACATAATTACATCAATTTAAATGCAGGTATGGGGCGAAAAATTAAGCTTCCAACTTTGTAGGGCGTCTGGCATTTCACGGCGAAATGTCGCGTAGTTCCTAGACAAAATAAGCCAGCGTGAAAGATGGAATTCTTTGAATGGTCAGTTTAGTTTGCAGCAGCGCGCTCGGGCTCTCGCAAATTCTGTCGGACACTCAATGCTGCTTGTCAGCACTTGAATGCATGTTAGTTCGCAAATGATGGTATTCATAGGTTGCGAGAAATGTAAATGTACACTAAATGTTGGGTCCATTAGAACGTAACATTAATTATACGGAGCAAACTTGCGCTCGGTATTGAAACGGTGGTTAGGCGGACGTTAATTAATGCGTTGTAATGTGTCACGTGCGGCCTTTTTATTACGTTTATCATTTAATTTTGGTTGCTTTGTAAGTTTTAATTCTTTATCTAACAACTTTAAAAGGAATTGTTTTTTTAAAGAAGGTTTGTAGAATATTGTCGAATTTAATGAGGAGAACTTGTATACCTCCTGAGAGAGTTTCTCTTTGTTGTTAAATTCCTCTCTTTACAAATTGTTACTTAGAGCTTAATATTTGACAGAGTTACATAACTAATGACCCAAGCTCCAGCAATTTTAATGGAGTCGTCCAAGCAAGGGATGGTCATGCAACGTAGAAATTGTTTCTGAAATTTTTTAGCAGCGCGTTGAAGCTACTCACTTTGGTACTACATACTGTCTTGCAAAAAGTAACTCAAAGTAGAAAGTGCCTAGCAAATCCCATAAAATCCAAAGTACGACTTTTTACATGTGTTCAGAGTGTGGCTATCCGCTTTTAAATATTTATTTTGGGCTTAATAGCAGCCTAAAAGCACTACTTCTTAGTATTTGTCATTGTGGAATTGTGTTAAGCTTTAGTGCGGTGATAGGGCAGCAACTAAACGGCAACTTCCACAAAGTTTAGCATGAGTTTGTGTATGATGTTAGAATATACTGTAAGTTATCTATGGATTCGCTTCGGGTCGTTTTTTGCGACTCATGCTGATAACGCTCCAAGATTCTCTTGAACGGGGTTAATTTTTAAAGTTACTCTTGCAAAAACATCTAAATGAAAGGTACACCGTGGGTTCATTGGCGTTACCCCAGCCAAATGCAGCATTAGTGACCAACATTTTGGTTTAAATATTTTTCTATATGTCAGAAATACCATTGGACAGCAAAGTCTATTATGTCCGGAATTTTACACAGATCCGATAGCAAGTAGATTGGCGTTCGTAAAATAATGATAATAATTTTAGAAAATTTTTATTAATCAGAAGATCAGTAATCAGAATACATTATTTCATGACCTAATTTTATGTCTTTAAAACTGGCATAGTGGCCCTTCAGATCAGTAAGCTAACGTCTCTTGAGTTTTTTGACAACTTGGTGGTGTGAGAACTCGTTCCGCAAGAGTCGTTTTAAACTGTAATATTGTAAAAGTATTTTGATGTTCTATGTTTGATTCTGTTATAAACGGAATACCAAGGTTTCTCGATATTGTATACATACATTTGTGAGCACTGCTTTTTTCGCAAGGCTTGATTTTTATTTATTAAACTTTGTTTTCTAGTTCTTAAGCGAGTCTTCAAGTTGGTTTACATCATTCTAACTTGCGAGTATAATTGGTACCTGTAGTTGTGGTAGGTAGGGTCGGGAAGTCAGAGGTGAATATTAGTCATAGGAAAGGTCCCAAGATGTTTCTCTGAAGTTTTCTGATTGGACTAGGCATAGTGCTGATACCCCATCTTTGTTTTAAGTAGGTCGACTCTAGTATCATATAAACTTGAGGTGGAAAGATTTGTTAAATTTTGTATGAGAGTTCTTTATGCTTATCGAAGGTCTGACTAACATCCAGTAGGATGGGTGTGCAGTAGGGTTTTTCTTCTAAAACAGTGTTTGTTACATGTGATTCGGTGGCACTGTTGGATTGCTGAATGCTACGAAAGTCAAATTGGTAGTCTGAAATACAGTTTGTTGCTGAAAATTCAGGGTCGAGGATTTGTAAAACTAGCCTCTCACTTTTAACCTACTCTGATGCTGGGCGTAGCTTTTATAGTGGTAAATTTATAAATTGAGGATTTAATAAGAATGAGTTATCATATCGTTGTTTTTTTTTTGTAACTTTTATTGAAAATTTACAATCTACTTCTTTAAGAGTATTAAGCAAATAGGATGTATGTGTTTGACTTGGAAAGGAAAGTATCCACTGACAATTCTCCTTATGGTTCACTAGCACTTAGTGGTGTGGGAGTAGGTCGACAAGCCAGGTTTTGTTGAGTCTTCTAATGGGCAGTCCATCCCCTTATGAGGTTACCTATGAGATCGTTTGGATTTCCCGTAATCCGGTGTCGGTAATTGGCAGAGACTGTAATGATTACGTTCGTGACGTGTGAAAATTGGAAGTCTTCGTGGAGTATGAAGTTGCTAACGTACCATGTAGCGTTAACAATTGCACGGAGTGTTTTGTTTTGGAACGCTTGAATTGGTTTTAAACGAGTGGGCTTGGCACAGCTCCAAAGCTGGATGCCGTAAGACCAAATGGGTTTCAAAATGGTTTTGTACAGTAGGAGTTTATTTCCGATGGAAAGTTTTGATTTGCGCCCCATGAGTTAGTAGATTTGTTTGACTTTAAGATCCAGCTGCTTCCTTTTCATTTGAATGTGTTTCTGGCACGTTAGTCGTTGGTCTAAATAAAGTCCTAAGTATTTTACTTCGGTTTTTACGGGTGTAGGAGTACCATTGATTGTTACAGCTGGACAGATATCCTTACGATTGGTAAAAGTTATATGAACAGATTTAGTTTGATTAATAATGATTTGCCACTTGGAGTACCATTCGCTGAGCATGTTGAGTTGAGTTTGCATGTTATTACCGGATCATGGTCGGGGGAGAGAATAGCAACGTCGTCCGCAAATGCAATGGTAAGTCGGCAGTGTATATTAGGTAAAGGAGCGGGCCGAGCACGCTACCATGGGGGACACCAGAGTATATAAGGTAGTGGGGAGAAACAGAGCCATTATGTTTGACAGAGAAATTTCTATCAGTGAGATAAGATTTTAGAAGGAGGTTGCTACTAACCATGTTTTTAAGTTTGTAAAGAAGACCTATGTGCCACACTTTATCAAACGCTTGGGAGTCGTCCAAAAATACTCCGTTACAGTATTGTTTAGCTTCTAAACTCTTGGAGATCTGCTTCACTATTCGGTGAACTTGGTGGAGCGTTGATATGCTTTCGCGAAAACCAAACTGATAGTCAGGCAGCAAGGTTGTTAGGTCATGGTCTGAATTCGTTTAAGTAGAAGTGTCTCAAATAGTTTAGACGGGATGGGCAGCAGGCTTATGGGTCTGTATGAAGATGTTTCATACGAAGGTTTACCAGGTTTGATTTCTACGTATTGCCATACAGTAGGGAAGTAACAGAGGCTGAAGATTTGGTTATAGATTGTTGTTAGGAGTACAACAGCTTTTTATGGCAGCATTTTTAAGATTTGGACAGTGATTAAATGGTATCCCGGGGCTTTATAGTGTTTTAGTTTGGTTATTTCAGATTTAACTTTTGACGGGCTAATGTGTTTTATTGGCAGCGACATTTGGCATGGCACCAGGTGGTTCTGGTGCTTGATGTACGTGGGATAGATGGGTTGGAAAAGTGTCTGCCTTTTCTTGGTCGGAGTGGGCCCATTGATCGTTGTGGCTTCTTATCGAGAACTTAGGTGGAGTAGGTTTTTTAAATTTTTTAGTAGCCTTCCATAGGCTATGATCATCATAAGGTATATTCTGAATGTATGCTTCAAAGGTGAAGTTTTGAGCTTCTTTTAGTGCTGCAATAAGCTGCATAACCTCCTGTAATAGTGTAAGTCTTCCATATGGCGTGATCTCTGCCATTGTCCTCTAGCTCTTCTTTTTTCGCTAATAAGTTGGCGAATGTGTAGCGGGGTGTCTTTGGTTCAAGCCTTTAGAAGTTCAGAACATGGAGTCGATTGCCTCGCGGCTTGTTGCAAGAGAGCCGTAAAGTATTGTACAGCTCTATCTAGATCTGCTGAGTCTTTAATTCGTATGTCAAGATTTATGTTTTGAGTAACATATTCTGCGAATTGGTCCCAATCGGTATGACTTGTAGTCAGCGTTGGATTCGTAGGTTTGTTTATGATGGTGGTGTATAGGGTGAGGATAACAGACATATGGTCTGATGACAGGTCGTAATTCGAGGTAATTAAGCAGTTTTGCGTTGGTATACCTCTAGTTATGTAGAAGTCTAGGAGGTCTGGGAGTTTCCTTGGATCTGTCGGCTAGTAGGTGGGCTCTCCGCTGGAAAGGTGAGCATAGTTATTAGCAGTTATGGCTCTTAGGAGGTTGCGACTCTTGGTGGTGACGATTCTGGAACCTCAGTGGGTATGCTTTGCATTCCAGTCTTCTCCCGAGATAAAACGATTACCAAGAGAGTGACAGAAGATTGCTTATTCATCGGAGGGAATGGTGTGGCGTGGTGGACAGTAGACAGCTGATACATTCAAATCCCACTTATCAGTTTTTACCTGGACATTGGTAGCTTGGATCTCATGTGTTTGGTAGTTAGCTAATTCATGATGGGAGATGGTATTTTTAATTAGGATTCCTGATCCGCCACGAGCCGTGCCATCGGGGTGGATACAGTGGTAGAATGAGTAGTGTGGTATGTAGAAGGCACTGCGTTCGTTGAAGTGTGTTTCGGGTATAAGGAGAATGTCAATTTTGTTTGAATGTAAAAAGGCTATTACCTCTTGTTTGTGATTGAGGAGCCCATTGGCATTCCACGATGCAATTGTAAGGATGTTAACCATTATGGGAGTTTACTGATGACAGTGGTAAGCAGATTTAAAATCATGCTGTTTTGGTTTAAGATCTGGGTGAACATGCTCTTAAATTCATTTATGAATAAAGTTAGATGTTCTCCTATATCTCTTGGCTGCTGGGGGGGGGGGGGAGAGTGTAGTTCTGTTAGTTGCCTGAGCGTAGGACAGAGGTTTATTTAGAGCCGTGAGCGTGTTGGTTGATTTGGGGATTGTGGGCTGGGTTGGCGTAGTAGGGTAATTGATATGTGTGGAGTTGTTAGGAAATCGTCTGATGTCGTGTCTCTATGCGATTAAGTCTTTGTAAACTCTACAGCCTTTATAGTTTGCCGGGTGGTCGCCTGAGCAAAGGGCACACTTTGCAGGTGTATCTCTAGTTTTTTGGTAGGTTTTGGAATCGTGGTGGCTCCCACACTTGACACAGTTGGGTGGTCGATTGCAGTAGGTTTTGGAGTGACCATACTCTTGGCAGCGCATACATTGGACTATATCACGTCTTTTATTTGGTGCTTCTACTGTTATTTTGGTATTGTTGATGTATCTTAGGTCAAATATTTCTTTATTGTTTAGTTGTGGTGTGAGATCGATGAAGAACAAAGAAAGTGGTTCTTTAGTGATCCTGTGCTTGACGTTGTGCACTTTGTGTCCTGCTTTTGTTAATTCGTCTTTGATGTCTTCGACATCTCTGTAAGCGCGGTCTTCTTTCGCTTGGTACGTGTGATGAATAATTTGTTCCTCTCGTAGGTGTTTTACTAATTTTCGGTAGGTTTTAATGGTGTGCGCATTGATTTTTATTGTGTTATTAGCTAGAGATTTGGTGTGGTATGTTTCATCTTCTGTAATTTTCGCTAGGTTAGTATTCATGTTTTGATAATTTTTGGCGCCGTTGATAAAGATTGGTAGTGGTTTAGGTGTAGCTGGCGTGGCAGATGGATTCAGGCTGGGGTCATCATTTCTAGTTATAGTTTCAAGCGATTTAAATCGGTTATGCACAGGAGTGGGAATCAAAGCAGGGGATTGTATTGTTAGTTGATGGTTGATTTTAAGTTTTTTGGAATTGACAGTTTGCCAGCCATGTTTAAGGGCTGCCGCTGGGCTGTCGTTATGGTAGCGTCAGGATTTGAATTAAAGTTATTTGAAGTTATCAGAGGGCTAGGTTGGAAGGGAATATGATTATTTTGAAGCGCTGCATTTGCTGGCATGAATTGCGGATTACCGTAAGGTACGCCTGGTTGTTGGAAGGATACTGGATTTTGAGAATTAATTAGGTTTGGCGGAAATCCAGGTATTTGATTTGGCTGAAATTGAGAAGGATACATGCTTACCCATTGATGAAGTTATTTGATTAGAGTCTAAATAGTAGGCTTGTTTTGAAAATTGACCTCTTTACAAATAGAAATGCAGACACACGGCATCGCATTTATCGCGTCCGATAAGCGACCTCACTAACAGCGTAATCTATTTTTTAATTTTTTATTCAGAGTTTCAAATCTATTCTTTCATGTAGAAAAGAAAAGAAAAAGTTTTCTGTTTTTTTTAGAGTTGTGAAGCCTTTTGGGAGCCCTTTGTGTATAACGTATGTACTGATTGTTGCTGTAATTACTATATGCTGGTATATATTAGCTTTTGGTAATGTCAGTATAATTTGTCGATATTCTAATGATGATAAAAGATCAACAAAGTGTGGTGTTTTGTTAGGGTCTGTAGGTTAGTATATCAGGGTTCTCGTTAACAAGTAGTCGTATTTGTTATCTTGTATAACCTTGTGTAGCTTTCTACTTTTGGTTGTGATTATTAGTTTAATTAAAGCTTTGCTTTACATGTACTTAACATTTTTTAAAATAATTCTTTTAAACATTAATGCACCGTGCCAACTGTTCTGTTGCCCGTAGTGGCTAGCCTAGAAGTCTTGAACTAGAATCTTTCAAAGTACTCGTCACGGCAACCTCCACATTTTTAGCAGTTGTTCTTTCAAGTTGAATTTAAGCACAGTAAACAAAAAGAAGTTGGGCGGAGTTGAAGCAGTGCTGCCGTAGTTTGTTTCGTCAGAAACCTACCTACTGACAGCGACGTATTTAAAGTTCCGCTGTGACGGTTTTATGCACAAAGGATTTTAGAAGTCCACTTTATCCACTATAAATCTCACACTTACACGTTACTCAGAGTGCAAAACTGATTTAACTCTAGCCACATTACCCGAAATGTGGGAGGTTTGCGTTATGCGCTTTGCTCATTTTTTACATACTTTTTTCGTTCTCTGGACGCTTTGTGCCATCTAAATACTTGACCGTTTGATATAACATTCTTTTATGGATTTTTGCTTTATAGCAAGCGTTCTGGTTGCAAATTTAAACAAAAATTTTATTCTATATCGCTAATCGACACTGAAGCTCGTTTTGACCAGTATCGCGGTGCTTCGGCAGCTATTTGCATTCTTTAAAAGCTCAAAGGTAAATGAACCAAATGGGACTGTTTACCTGACAACCTCCTTCTGCTTGGACCTAGAAGTCAGTTTCATTATTTTCCGGGCGTACCTATATAACTTAGTTTATGTTGCTGAGTGGTTTGGAAGAGTGTTTGTCTAGGGTATAGTTGGTTTCTAACCCTAGACAGTATGCTTAGCATTCTAATTTTTTGTGACAAAGAAGAAAGATTTTAGTGACAGTAGAAATTATTGATATTTATCGATTGCAATGACATGTTTTGGTGGACAGTAAATAACTTTGATCGTTAGCGGCCAAAGAAATAAGTTAATTTCTACTAAAGCCATTTGAATTTTGTTATGTCAGATGGTAATTGGTAGTAGTATATTGCTGACCTGATTATAGTTGTTTGATTTGGGTGATTTATTTCATCCGGATAGTTTGCGTACTATAAATTGCAGTGTGAAATTTTATTATTGCACTAGATATAAAGTGGCTTTTGGATATAAGCATATGTCCATTGTGTAATTTGTAAACAAGGTTTTTTTCATGAATATGGTGTTTTAAGTCATTCGAGTTCCATGCTGCTACTCTTATTAAATTAGCTTTATTGAGTTAGCTTGTTAATGACTTTATCTGCCATCTCATCATTGTCAGATATTCTTGCTGTGATTTATGAGTAGCTTGAAGTGTGTAAGAGTTGATGATTAGTTTTAATGAGTGATGATATATTTGTTTTGTTGAGTATTTGATAGGTGGCTGCTTTAATTTTTTATAATTAGCAGGATTGTCATCTTTGTGTACGACGGACATGGCAGACGTGTTCTTAATCTTTCTGTAGCCTTTATTAACATGTAATTATCCACATGTGACACAGTTGTAAGGCTTCGAGAAATAGATCTTGGCGTAATCATAGGTTTAATAATGTGGAGAAACGCCCATTACTTACTCTATGTGTTATTTTTATTATGTAGTTCATCCATGATACCTTGGAGGAAAATTGGTTGGTGTAGATCGTGTATAAAAATTCGGTAGAATGTCTTTTAATTTTATAAGTGTGGTATACTGTTTTCTTCTCATAAATGAGAAACCAACTTCCTATGTGAATTAATAGTTTTTTTATTTATTTTTTCTTCTTCTTCTTCTTCTGTCATCAAGGCTTAGGCCATTCTGCCTGTTCCGAACTTCATTTGATTAGGACCATCTTTTCTTCGGTCTTCCTACATCTCTGCGTCCTCTTGGGTGGTAGTTTAGGATTTGTTTCGGTATTCTTTCTTCTGTCATCCTATTAACGTGTTGTCTCCAATTGTTTCTGTATTCTTCTATTTTGTCATTAACGTTGAAAATTTCTAGTTCTTCCCTTATTTCTTCATTTCTTATCCTATCATTCCTTGTGCAACCTTTAACATTTCTGAGAAGCCTGAAAACCTTCTTGTTTTGTGTTTTAGCGTTCTATTTATTGTCCCACAAATTGCTTGGAATTTATGAATCTTGTTTTCTACATCTTTATCATTTTCGTATGTGGTGTCGCAGCCTAAGTAGTTGAAATGAGATATCTGTTCTAAAGTCTTTCCATCTATTATTATTTTCGATCGCACTGGTTGTTTTCCTTGGAAGGCCATTATCTTTGTTTTGTCTTTAGATATTTTCAAATTGTAGTTTCCGCAGAGTAATTTGAGACGGTAAATTGATCTTTGCAGATCGTCTTCGTTCTTTTGAATTATTGTTAAATCATCGGCATATAGCAGTAAGTTTATGTTTTTGTCGTCTCGTAGTTTTATCCCTGGGTTTACTTGTGGTTTCCAAAGTTTAACCACGTCGTCGATATAAATATTAAATAAAGTGGGTAAATAGCCCACACCCTTGTCTTAGTCCTTGATTTGTTTGAATTTTATCAGACTTACTGCCGTTGTTGTTTATTACTATGTTTGTGCTAATATATGATGATCTTATGATTTCTATAAGGTGGTTAGGGAATCCTTTTTCTTTCATTATTTCAAGGAGTTTATGTCTGTCTACGGAGTCAAAAGCTTTTTCGAAATCTATGAATGCAAGGTGGGTTTCCAAGTTGAATTCTCTTCTTTTTTCAATTAATCTCTTTAAAACGAATAGGTTGTCACTACATGAGCGGCCTTTGCGAAATCCAGATTGCCCTTCGTCTAGTAATACCACAGCTATGGGTTTTGTTCTTTCATTAATTATTTTGGAGTATAATTTATAGGTGGTGTTTAGGAGGCTGATTCCTCGATAATTTGAGCACTTTGAGCGGTCTCCCTTTTTAAATATTGATATGACTTCTGCTGTCTGCCATTCTGTGGGGATCTTCTTCTTTCGCCAACATTCATTTAAAAGATGTAGTATTCTGAATTCTAGAAGTGGTCCTCCATATTTCAATAATTCTATACTAATTCCATCGGGCCCTGCAGCCTTCCGGTTTTCATTTTCTTTAGGCATTTTCTTAGTTCTTCTATGGTAATCATGTCAATTGTAAAATCAGTTTCATCAATATCTTCCTGTATTAAAATGTCCTGTTCGTTGATTTCTCGATTATTCCATAGGTTTGTGTAGGTTCCTTCCATCTTTGTCGTTAATCGTTTTAATTTTGCTACGTCCTTTACTGTGCTGTTCAAATGTTTCATCATTTTATAAGCGAATTCCTGTCTTCCATATACGTCGTGTTCTATGTTGCTTATCAGTTTTTCCCAAGATTCTTCGTGGGCTTGTCTTACGATCTGTTTTACTAAGTTTCGTTTTTCATTGTAGCGTTGTTTATTTTCGGGGGTTCTTCTTTGTAGATATATTAGATATGCCTCTTTTTTCTCTTTTATTGCGTTCTCTACTTCTTCATTCCATATTTTTAATCCTCTAGTTTTCTTTCTTTTCTTTTTCTTCCCTACTGCTTCATTCGCTGCTTTAATGATGCCGATCTTTATATTATCCCGTTCTTCATTGATTTCATTACTAGTGGGTGTACGTAGTAAGTGTTCTTGTAGTCTGTTTTGATATAAATATCGGGTACTTTCCTCTCTAAGGAGATGTATTTTGAAAACTTCTTCTGGGTTATTTGTGTTTGTGGTTTTTCGTTTCTTCCATTTTGTTAATAGGGTTATAGTGGCTACTAGAAGATAGTGATCTGAATTTATATCACTTCCCCTGTAAACTCTTGCGTCTTGCACGAGGTTTGTTATCTTGTTATTGACTATTACATAGTCTATGATTGATCTTAATCCTCTTGCTGACCAGGTGTATTTGTGTATATCTTTTTCTTGAAAACGTGTTTGTTAGTTTTAGTTCGTTGAAAGTAGCGAAATGTCGTAGTTCTTGTCCATTATTGTTGATTACGTTTTCCCGCATGTGCCTACAGTTCCTGGGATGGGGTCTTTTCCCACTCTTGCATTTAGGTCTCCACTTATTATGAGGTCGTCTGTCTTTGTATACTTGTTTACTACTTTCTGTAGTTGTTTGTAGAACTGCTCTGTTTCCTCTTTCTTTCCCTCTTCAGGGCGTATACTCCTATAACCATCATGTGTCCTCTATCTGTTTTCATTCTGGTAGTTACTATTCTTTCATTGATATATTCGTAGTTTACTATTTTGTTTCTCCACTTTTATTGCCATGATTGCGACTCCACTACTTGCCCGTCTGTTTTGAGGTATTCCGCTGTAGATCATTATATAATTATTAGTTTCTTTAGTGCCTTTTAGTTTCTTTTTTGTTTCACTTATAACTGCTATGTCTACTTTTCTTTGCATAAGTTCTTTGTCTAATTCAGTTTCTTTTATTCCTAGCCCTCTAACATTCCACGTGGCTATCTGTATTCTCTCATTAATTCCAGCTCGTTTGTCCTTTTCACGCCTGTTTCGTCTACTTGGTGATCCGTCCGGTTGATTCTCATGAAGTTTACCAGTAATTTAAAATTCCCTGGCAGCGTTACGAGCGCTGTGCAGGTTAAGCCGGTAGTGGGGCTGCCACTTTTCTGCCTCCGGCAGGCAGAGCAATTTATTTTTTCTATATTATTAAATAACGGTAACTTTGCTCAAATTATTAATCATAGGTCTAAAATAAGCTGCCGCATAAATGTATATTCGTGTAAGGACTAATGTCTGTAGATTGTGTTTTAGAGTTAGTTCTCTTCGGATTATTTTCAGTTTAAGCATTATGCTCGGTTTAAGTGAGTAACTGAATTCTGGCTGTTGTGTTAATTGAAGACATATTGCCAGATGTTTTTACTTGTAACATTAATTTTCTTTTTGTAATAATAATTTGTTATCACTAGTGTTTTGGCTTGTGACGATAATTTCACCTTCTTTACTTTAATTGTTGCGAATATTTGTACGGGCTGAGAAACAGTGAGAGCTGCTGTGTCAGTGTTACTAAAGTTAGGCATGCGTGGAGGTGGGATTTGAGTTAGACTTTATTGGTACGGTTAAAGCATTGGCATTGGTTTTGCTACTTATATTCGAAATATTTAAGAGGTTGGCTTTGTATTATGAGCGTCGGTTGGGGATTATTTCAGTTGTTGTATGTCCCGTGTGTAATCTTGGTTAGAAGCTTTCCACTACATAAATGTCAAAATTAAATTCTAATTTGATTTGTACGACACTGATTTCGATATCGGTCGCGTGCATAAGCGGTTATCACTCGACCGGCCTTTAGAGATAGAAAATAGCGAACGACACGTTCCTATTTTGCAAAAATTGACCCAGAACTCTGGGTTAGTGTGTTTTGTTATACAACAAATAGATTTTTAAATTTGGGCTAGGCTGAGAAAGAATATTTGCTAGTTCTATTATGAGAATTTGTTATTTCTAAGCTGACAGAACGAGTGAAGTGCACTTTATTTATTTATAATAGACAAGGGGAATTCGGAAAAAATCTCCGCTAACGCGGGAAGTAAACGGAATAACCACTGCCATTTTGTGGCGCTGTATGCAGTAGTTCAGAAAAAATGTAGAGTGGAAGAAGAAAATTGTGTTGCAGTTTACTAGTTTTCTAAATTAATTAAAACTCAAGTATGGTTTGGTAGTACGATTTTACGGTTGGCTACATCTTGTCTGCTTTCATTTGCCATATTTTCAGAGATACTGGAAATGGAGGATTCGATTTGAGCAAAATTACAAACTTCAAGTCTCTTGCAGAGTAGTCAGAAAGGTTATGTAGTTAGTAATGGCTGGTTATTGGGTAGTCGATTTTGACACAACTTGAAATATTTATGTTTTTGAGTATCGATTTTCTTTTCGGATATATAATGACCCTTTGTCATGTGTTATTTTAGAGAAAAAATATTCCAAATAATAGATGGATGTTGAGAAATCTTAATTTACAGAAAATTCCCTAAAGTTTCAAATTGGCTTTAACGAGGTTCTTCAGGTAGCGTAAATAGACTTTTTAAGTAGAAATAACCCTGCTTTCTTGAGGATACGGGAGATGAGGGATGGTTTCCGCTGATTTTTTGGTTGTATTCTAATAGGTACCACCTGTTGAGCTCTGCAGGGTTGTAAGAAAACAAGGTCATATAAACGTTTAGGTTTACTTAAAGTAAGCTTTGAATGTTAGGCCCTGAAAAGTTTGGATTAATTTTTTAAACAACTTATTTACGGGTCGAACCGCGTTGTATTTAAGAAAAATGTGGGTCTCCGCTTTGATGCCATTTTCTAACTTACTTTATATAATATCTTTGGTATATCATATTAAAATTTTAGTTGACAAGCAAATATTGCTAAAGACTAATATATTTTTATTGTATTGCTATTTTGAAATCAAATAAATTTGATTGTATTATCCAGAAATAACAAAATATCCGGTAAAACCAAACTAAACAATTCCTGTTAAAGCGAGAGCAACTTCAGAGACCCAATTTATTATTTGTGCTCCTTATTACGAACTGACTGCTTGCAAATTCCATTGCGCAGTCAAATTAAAGCCATTAGTCTGAAAGATCTTCATCGAATGCACAGCAACCAGTTAGGAGTAACGACTAAGCAACTTGTTTCTGCCTTTCAGGAAATTATCCTGTTTAATTAGAAGCACTTATTGGCAGCTACCGCTTTAAGCGCGAAACAATGCTGCATTTTACCTTTATTTTCATTGCTAGGAATATTCCTTTTTACTGTCGTATTCCTTGCTTAATTATGCAGAATTAATATTTAAACGCTAACTGTAATATGGATTACTGTAAAAGTAGTTGCCTATTTCTTAGTCAGCTCTTTAAACAAAATAAATCCATTGGCATCGATGATTTGCCAACTTTCAGATAACTCACTTATGGAATGTTATTGATTTCGGTGTAAATAAATTATCTTAATGATAAAACAATGCTAATCTGTTGGTCAATTTTGCTAAATCGCCCAAGCGATTTTCGAGTACCATTATCATGTAAATATCAAAAATTCCTAATAAGATGTTCTGAATCGCCCCGCTGGTGTTGTATTGTCCCTAATAGTTTATTATGGAAAATTTTTGTGTATGAATTAATATTATTGTTTTGTTATCGCTGAAATATAGATTACTTATATTAGGTCTTCTTAAAACTACTTTATACTAAGGAACATTTAGAAAACTGTTCTGCCATAAAATGCTGCACACGAATCGTAAAATAATCGCTTAATAATAAATAAACGAGGAATCGCAAGTTTTGAATTATTTTAAAGAAAATTTGTTGTTTAAAATTATTTCTCGTGACGTATTTTTTTACAGTTTCCTAGAATTAAATTCTTTCAATAATACCGACAATAGTTTTTTATAAAACAGCTTCTTAAGTGTCGCCATCCATTAATTACGTTGGCACCTTGTGATAAAGTCAAATCTCACGCATGCTCATACTGGAATCAAAAATGGACAAAACATGTTAACGTAATTAATGGATGATTCTTAAATGTTCCTCAAAAGTATCCTAGTATAACGGAGGCCTATGAACAATCTTCTTTATTAGGTCTACGTATGGTGACAAATGGTAAAAAGAACTACTGAAAAAGCCAAGTGGAAAAACAGTCCATGATCGCTGTAATGAATGACGTGAGAAACATTAAGAGCTTATCAAATACCGGTGGCCACTCTTAGTGATAGACTAAAGAGTAGTAAACTGAAAAAGCCTGCTCTTGGAAAGAAACTTACTTTTACTGAGGATCAAGGAAGAAAAATAGCAGAACATGTTCTAATATTAGCTAAGCTTTTTCAAGGGATTTTATAGGCCGAATTGTGGCGCCTAGTTTTTGAGTGTGCAGAGAAAAAAACATCCTAAATGACTTTAAAAAGTCTTTCAGAATGGCAGAGCAAGATTGGATTTAAGGATTTCTTAAAAATAACTCTTCTTCTTCTTCTTCTTCTTCTTTTCCTTATACCCCTTCAGGGTGTCGGATAAAAAAATAACTCAAAGATTAGAATAAGAAAACAAGAGGTAACTAGTGTGAGCAGAATCACTGCCTTCAACAAAAAGAGGTTGGAACTGTTTTAACAACCTCTCTTCTGTAATGGAGAAACATAACTTTGATGCATCTCAAGTTTATAGTTATAAAAAAAGGGAATATTAACCGTCCAAAAGTCCGGAAAAATCTTGGGTCCGAAAGGAGTTAAACAAGTAGGAGCGATTAAACGAGTTGGAAGCAAGGGAAACATCACGGTAGTCTGTGCTATAAACGCTGTTGGTAAATGCGTCTCATCAATGTTTATGTTTTCAAGAAAGAGGAAGATTACTGTAGCTCTAATAGATGGATAACTGAAGAGTTCTTTATAAGATGGTTAAAACCCTTCATTGAAACTGAAAAGCCTATTGAACAAAGACCCATCATTTTAATAATACGACCACAAAACTTACACCACATTAGCCGTTTATAATCTTTGCAAAGAGAGCAATGTAATTATTGTTACTCTTCCACCACACTCCTCCCTTCGAGTCCAGCCTCTTGACATCATTTTCTATGGGTCTTTGAAAGTTTCTTTCAACAACAAATGTAATTACTTTATGAAATCACATTTCTACTAGATATTGCTGGTATCTTTGATAAGGCTTATAGCAGACTAGCAAATATAGAAAAGGGAGTGAGTAGATTTGCAACTGCTGATACTTATCTCCTTGACCCAGAAAAGTTCAAAAATGAAGATTTTGCTATTTAATCAATAATAGAGAAAGAGTCCCTGTTACCAATTATAAAAGTTGGTAACCAAGTAGAGAAAGACGGGACTTCAACATGTAACATTTAAATTGAAGAGGAAAACCCAAGCTCAAGTGAAAATGCACCTAATCAAAAAGTTGGTAAATGAATTCTATTGAATGTGAAAATTTCTACACTATCTGCTTTTGTAATTACGTCAGTAAAACAAATATCTCTCACTCTTAACTTAAAAGTGGTAATACCTGATTTAAGACAACACCATTCAATGGTTTTTACACGGACACCAAAATAAAAAACTCCTTGAAGACGCAACGGAAGAAAAAATTAGACTCAAAATAAAAAAAACTACAGAAAAATAAATTACCAAAGAAATTTACAAATAAAGAACAAAATCTAATGACCTGTATAGAGCTTCTTGGAACTTCAAAAGAGCGGTCTAACTCAAGCGACATTTGTCTTATGTGTAGTGAATTCGGTAAGAATTCCGGTTCATGTGTCGTTTGTGTTCTGGTTGGATGCACTCAGAGTGCAGGGGTGTATTTGTGATTTTTGTAGGCAGCATTAGGTTCTGAGGCCAATTTTAACTGTACTGTTGATGTTATTATTGCAATATTTTAATAACATAGATACAAAAGTTACTTGAATTTTTAGAATAATAAAAGTATTATATTGATTAAAAGTAATTACTAGCTTTATGTTCACATATTTTCATTTCAATCATTAAATTAACTAACTTTATAAAAAGCTACGTAATTTATCCTATTATTTAGCTGACCCCGTCGGAATTACCCCGAGACCGTTCGGTAATGTCTTGATTTCCGGGGCAATTTCCAAAAGTGTAAGCTCTTATAAAAAAAAATTTCTAAGAAAACTATAAAACTATAAAGTCAAATATCTCGTGGTTTTCAAGTAGATAATAAAAGAGCGTATTTACCTATAGTAAAGTTGTTAATTTAGGTAGCGAATAGGTACTTCTTTGCGATCCCGGTAAAGGACAGACCTATTTCAGGGGGTGGCGACCCTGCCTACGTGAGCTCTTGATTATCCTCCGCCTCCTATAACAGGAGGAAATCAAGTCCCTACCCAAAGTCCTATCATACCTAACAAAATTTACCGTACCTTATCCTAAACCAACTCACCAACCCGCATGGCAAGCGTGGTGTTGTAATGCCAAAATACCTTTCATGATGATATTAAACCGTAAGGAAAGGCCCCGAGTTCCCGGCGGTCCGCTTATCCCCGACCATGGCGGCGGTCGGATAATGAGGCAGACCAGGGGTGCTAAGAATGCCCGGGTTAGGACAGGCTGCCAAAAAATAACTGAACTAATGATTGGAACCATAAATACCAGAACACTACTACACGATCAACACATATATGAACTGGAGTATGAACTAACTAAAATAAAGTGGGATATTATTGGATTATCCGAAATAAGGCGCAGAGGAGAAGAAAGTATAATACTCGAATCAGGTAACTTATTGTATTATCGAGGATCAGAAAACGAAAGCCAACGTGGGGTAGGTTTTATGATCAATAAAAAACTAATACACAATATAACCAGGCTAGATAGCGAAACAGATAGAGTCGCATCAGTAACAATACAAATATCAAATAAACACAAATTAAAAATAATAGAATGTTATGCCCCAACAACTGCCCACGATAATGAAGAAATGGAAAGCTTCTACGAATGCATCAATGATATTCTATCAAAAGAAAATACTAATTATACCCTCATCATAGGCGATTTTAATTCAAAGCTAGGCAATAAACAAGAAGAAAACGAAGAATATATAGGACCCTACAGTTTTGATGAAAGGAACGAGCGCGGAACAATGATGCTTGAATTTTTAACACGCCACAAGATCTATGCAATGAATTCATTTTTCAAAAAGAAAAAACAACGTAAATGGACGTGGATATCTCCGGACACCCGAACAAAGAACGAAATAGACTATATTCTCTCAAAGGATAAGCATATAGTAAAAGATGTAACAACGCTAAATTCTTTTAACATAGGCAGTGATAGAATGGTTAGAGCTAAAATAAATATTAATAGCAAAATAACAAAAAAGAAAAGAAAAGAAAAATATAATCTACCAGACACTCAACGATTATTGGAGAAAACGGACGAATATCAGCAAGATCTACAAAATGCACTGCAACAAATAGAAGAGACATGGAATAAAAACTTAGATGATCAAAGTACCATACTGAACGAAATAATGAAAGAGACCGCTGATAAAGTTGCACCAAGGAAAAAACAAAAAGTAGAGAAACTAAAGCAAACAACTAAGATTAAAATAGAACAAAAGAGAAAGTTATTTAGAGAAGGTAAATATGACGAATTTAGAGAAATGGCTAAAGAAACGAGAAGATTAGTAAGAAAGGATCTCGAAAACTACTATGAAATAGAAGTAGAAAAAATAATAGAAAATAACAGGGGATTGAAAAGCTTAAGGAGTAATAGAAAACAACAAATAGTGGTATCAAAAGATGAGAGAGGACAAGAGATACAACGAGAAACTATGCTAGAAATAACAGAAAAGTTTTATAAAAACTTGTACAGTTCAAAGAAACAAGAAGAACAGGGAGAGAATACAAAACAGAAAATAACCAACATAGGATCAGAGGAGATGCCCGAAATAACAATAGAAGAAGTATACCACTCACTCAGGCAGATGAAGAATAACAAGGCGCCATGAGAAGATGGAATTTTGACAGAGATGATAAAAGCAGGAGGAAAACCCATAATATCAAAGCTATGTGATCTTTACAATAAATGTCTCATGGAAGGACGAGTACCCGAAAGTTTCAACAATGCGGTAATTGTAATATTATATAAGAAGGGAAACAAGGCGGATTTGGAGAATTATAGACCAATCAGTCTACTCTCACAGGTATATAAACTATTGACAAAAATTATTACAAATAGACTTAATAACAAAATAGAACAGTATTTGACAGTAGAGCAGGCTGGATTTAGAACAAACTACAGTACACATGAACATCTGTTAAATATGCGAATTCTCCTAGAAAAATCAGTAGAATATAATCTGAATGTACGTATGGCCTTTGTTGATTTTAAGAAGGCCTTTGACAGCGTAGTGCACTGGGCAATCAAAAGGTCGCTAAATAATGCAAGGGTAGATCATCGGTACTCAATGCTTTTATCATATATATATATGAACATGCAACGTCGACAATACAACTTCATGAACATACTAAACCTATCCCAATTAAATGCGGCATAAGACAAGGAGATACGTTATCTCCCAAATTATTTACGTTAGTTATCGAAGATATATTCAGACAACTTAACTGGGACAACAGAGGCATACTAATAAATGGAAAACGTCTAAACCATCTCATATATGCAGACGACGTAGTACTTATCACAGAAAACTCTGAGGAGCTACAGAATATGTTAACTGATTTAGAACAGCAAGCATCTAAAGTTGGTTTAAATATGAATTTACAAAAACAAAAGTAATGTGCCCAGAAAATCCAAGAATAAATGTAAGAAACATAGAAATCGAAAATGTAGAAAGCTATATATATCTTGGAAATATGATAACGTTAGGAAGGCCTAATCAAAAATAGAAATAAACCGCAGGAAAAGACTAGCATGGAGCGCGTTCGGAAAACTAAGTAAAACACTAAAAATAAAAATATACCTATGCGTTTACGTAGCAGACTATTTGATCAGTGCATATTACCGGTGTTGATCTACGGAGCACAAACATGGACCCTCACCAAACAGTCAATGAGCCAATTGAAAGTGACGCAAAGAGCAATGGAGCGTCAGATGTTAGGAATATCCCTAAAAGATCGTAGAAGGAATACATGGATTTGAAGCATCACGAAAGTTAAAGATGTTGTGGAGGCAGTGACAGAACTGAAGTGGGGTTACGCAGGACATGTTGCTAGATACCAAGATGGAAGATGGTCTAACACTTTATTAAAATGGAGACCATACCTAGGAAGAAGAAACAGAGGACGACCCCCAATGCGCCGACGACCTTAAGAAAACGGCCGGGTTAGCATGGATCAGAGAGGCTCAAAATCGTGAACACTGGAGAAACATGAAAGAGGCCTATGTTCAGAAATGGACCGAAGATGGCTAATGATGATGATGATGAAAGTTGTTAATTAACGATTACAAATATTTAAAGAATTAAAGATTTCCCCTAAGTATTCAGTATTACGCCGCACTCTCCTAATCGCCGCCAACTGTTACGATTTTTCAACCAATGTCATAAACTAAAGCAAATAAATACGGAATATAGTTATTTTATATAATAAATAAAGCAACTGTAGGTATGTTTTACATATCTTTTACAACACTGAGAAAATATGAATTCCACTAATTTAGAAAATATCTGGGAATTTGGGAATTAGAGATGTGCGGGTATGATTTCACTGGCATTTCCCTGACTTGCTGATTATTTGTTACAACGCAGAACACATATTTATTAAACTCTATGACCAAATAGAAAGAATCGACCGTTAACGTTTGGAGCTATAAAACTTTTTTAATCAGCCCTTGTCGTCCATCCTTGAACACAGATCCCATTGTTCTCCACCGTTCTCTATCCATTTTGGGTCTGTAATCTTCTTGATGTCGTCAATTCATCTCATGTTTGACCGTCCCCCATTTCTCTTTCCTTTCCGGGGCTACCATTGTAAGATTTCTTTGTTTAATTTTCTTCGCCCGCCCATTTTCACTTCTGTCTTACCATCTTACTTACTACGTCTTATACACCTATTCTCTGCCTTATCCATGTGTTCCTCTTTTTGTTGCGCAGCAACATACCCAGCATGACCCGCTCCATTCCTCTTTGAGCTACTATAATTTTGTTTACTACTGCTTTTGTTAATGGTTATGTCTTTATTGGTATAATGCACTGGGTATAGACTTGGGTTTTTTGTTAGTTTACGAAATTTTCTTTAAACACATAGCTTAACTTTTGGAAAGCACTACATCTTTGTTTTATTCTTTTCTTTAGTTTTGCCGTCTGGTTTAGCTTATTTGTTCATTTTAGTACAGTATTCGACCTGTTTTATTTCCTCGCTGTCTGTTGTCATCCTTATTTCGTTTTCTTTCATTATACCTGACATGTATTTTGTTTTTTCTGTATTCAAAAGCGTCAAACAGAAATAAACATAGCTACCTATAATGTAAGATCACTAACAACCCAAGAACAACTGGAGAAGTTGGAAGATCTCACAATAATATAAAGTAAAGGTAGTACAAGCTTACGCACCAACAAAAGACTATGGTGACGAGAAGGTTGTAGAATTCTAAGACAATATTAGCAAATGCCTAAAGGAAAAACAATGCAGGTACCACATTACCATGTTAATAGGAGATTCGGACACCAAACTTGGCGTACGAAAAGATGCACTAGAATAAAAGAGGGCACAGCATGACCTGTAAAATAGGAACGACCGTGGAGACATGTTGATGGTCATTCTCGCTACCACCATTCTATACGCAATGAATACTTTCTTCTATAAAAAGCCTCAGAGACAATGGACCTAGATAAGTCTAGATGGAAAGACCTGAAATGAGATAGATTACATTAGATCATCACATAAAAACATGTCAATGATGTTACAGCGATTACAGATTAATTCGAGGTAGGATGGTGATAAATTCTAAATTAGAAAGACAAAAACCACAAATATAAATGAAATTACAGAAATAGCTGCAACTTTTTAGGGAAAATCTATATAAATCAAAGGATATAAGAAAACAGAACTCAGATCATAAAAAACCAAGAATAATAAATATCAACTTGGAGGAAATACTCAAGATAACAATGGCAAAAGTAAAAAATGCACTCGAAGAAATGAAGAATCGACATGCTCCGGGAGAAGATGGAGTAATTAACAAATTTGCATATTGTTCAAGAAATGCGTAAAGAGGGATATATACCTGAATAATAAGTTTATTATTATAAATGTTTAAACTACTGTCGAAAATAATACCAAAGAGATTAACTGATAAGCTTGGTTTCTGTCTACTATCTGAACAAGCTGGATTTTATAAAAACTATGGAACGCTAGTAAACTAGAGACTACTAGAGAAAACCACAGAATATAACCTACCTACACACCTAGTGTTTGTAAATTACGAAAATGCGTTCAATAGTGTAGAGTACTGGGCTATAATGTAATAATATAACATTCCTTGTGACAACCTTTTCAAATTTAACGTTTTTAATTCCCGTAGCAAGCTCGCGATTATTTTATAAGAATAATTTTAAAATGAGCTTCTAATTACTCTAATAGCCTATACATCCCATGCACAACAATTATGTAATCCTTCTAGTCTTATGTTTATACTCTTACATTTACAATTATATTATGTACTTTAGCTTTATTTTTGTTATTCTAATAAATCAATATACAAAGTAAATTAGTTGTACTTTTGGTAATTATCTAGTATCTTAACTTTTTATATTTAGGTTAGCCACTTTATTAAGCTAAAGCAGTAGTTTTTAACTTTTCTAAAGCAAAACCGTCTTTTGACAAGAACTTTGTTAATAACTTTCCCTCTACAACTTGTTACTCTACTTAACTTTATTAATAATTAAATAATAATTAAAGCATCTGTTACCAAGCAACTCAACTTGCTTCTTTGTTGTTAGCGTTATCTCTTACTAAGTAGAATATTTTTTTACTTCAGAATTTTCCATAATATTCGCGCGACAGTTAGATGAGACAGAAGCAGGAACTGTACCGTTGATTATGGAGGGCAATATCAAAAATTTAATTATAAGTTACAGATTGTATTCATCATTTGGTTAAATATGGATAGATCTTTAAAAACATCTTTAGAAATATCAAAGTTTAGAAGTCAGAAGCAAATTATCGACTTGCATTTTGTAAGATACACTTCCGAATGTCCGCCATAGCGACTGCCGTGCTGTGAAGCCCCAGTGAGTAATATAATGCCTTCCAGGAATTCAGCTATAATCAAGCTAATAATGAATTAAAAACTCTTATCAAAAATTTAAAAAACAAAAGTTTTCAAGAATATCTCGAAAACCTAAGTGCTACAGAGGATATGAACTATTCTCTTTGGAAAGCAACCAAAAGAATTAAGAATCAAAGACAGCCGTTTTCTCTTACACAAAATAAAAGACAGTTGAGCCCTCACAGACTTGGATATAGCTGACACCTTTGCGCAACATTTTGTGCAAATATTTCAACCTTTACTAACATCAGTTACTACTGAAGAAGAACTGCAAATTAAAAATTTAGTAGAAACTTCTTACCAGATGTCTCTTTTGCCAGATTTGTTTGCAGTTAGGGAAGTTAGAACTATGATTAAAATCAATCTTTATCTAAAGAATGCTCCTGGCTTTGATTTAATTGTAGGACAACACATAACTATCTATGATGTTGTTTTGAGACTAGGTTACTTCCTAGCGCAATGGAAGGTTACCCAAGTAATCCTCATTCTCAAATCTGATAAACCACCTAGTGAACTCATTTCGTACAGACCTCTTGCCCATCTTTGAACAATTATTCGAAAAACTATTTGTCAAAAGACTGCTGTCTATCGTAAAAGACCTTAATCTTATTCCTGACCGCCATTTTGGTTTCCGGGAGTAGCGTTTTACCATACATAAAATTCATCGAGTGATAAAGTTCATAAATCAATCCTTTAAAGAAAATCTCTCATCCTACTGTGTGTTAAAAAAATAAAAACTTGGAAATTATCCATAAACCATATTTTTGTATTGTTATGTTCACTTCCAATTTGTTGTAAATCAGCAAAAAGTGTAGAAGGTTGGGCAGCATCTCTAAGTAGGGATTGGACTATTTTTTACCGACATTTGCAAATCAAAGAGATTTTGGGGTCATTAGTGTTTTGCTGGTTTTTAGTTATTGTGAAGAATAGCCAATTTTATGATTAATAACTTAAAATTTCTTTGCATATATGAAAAATCTTCATCAATCTACTTATACTTTCTGTTTATTATGATTTTTCTTGAGCTATTTCTAGGGATGATATTATATACATTGCCTTAACGCTGGCCTTAATAAGAACTAAATCAAAGTTGCAGCATTAATACGACGATAATTCTATTGCCATCAATCCTGAAACAAATTCGCATAAAGAACTTGAGTAAAGATGATAGCTGAAGTTATGGTCATCGAATGGGCGCGACATTCATTAACAGGTGATTATGAAGCCAATGTAGCAACAGAATATAGAACAATTTTACCGGTAATATACAGAGAGTTTCAAAAAGAATCATCCGATTTAAAAATTTTAACTATTCAGCTTTAATCCATTTTGATGTGCTAGAAAGAGAAAATTCTCGAGTTTTACGAGATTGTCGATAGGTAGCACCAGCGCGCTTTGTTTACCTGGCACATCAGTGTTTGTCAAAATGGCGAGTCGACAACATAAATCATTTTGTTCTACGTTTCGCAAAGTGTGAGTCCATAACAACTGTTTAGCGTGATTTTAGGCGACAATATGGCGTTGAACCTGCTTCTTAGAGCAAGTGGGTGATGGTATAGTAACTTCAAAACAACGAGTTGCCTGTTTAAAGGAAAATCCAGTGGTGGTCCCCGCATCCGGCTGAGTTTCGCACGCAGCCCCCAAAAATCCACTCGCCGTACCAGTAAAGTCCTCAAAGTCTGTCTGCCGTGTTTTACTACGACATTTGATTATAATAAACGTACAGGATCCAATAAATGCAATTTTTTATGCAGATGACAAACAACGACGTGAGGAGTTATGTGAATTCATACTCGATAATTTTGCAACGATGGATCAGCCGTATGAAACCTAACGATACAGCTTTACATCACTGGTTTCCAAAGTCTACGGACCTCACTGTGTGCGTTTTTTCTCGTGGGAGTTTATAAAAGACTGTTTATGTGCCTCCTCTTCTAACTACAGTGGTCGAACTGCGGATAGTAGCCGTGGCAGCAGTGAATCCAGATTTTTGTTTTATTGGTTATAAGCAAATTAACAATCAGAACGTAATACAATAAATCAATGTTCTACGAGTTAATGTGATGACATTTGACGTGAGGGGGAGTCCATCCAGCGACGTTATCCCGTTTCATTACAGTTGCACTCCTTTAAGATCACTGGGCCATTTCTTTATTTTTAATCTTCTCGGTGGGGGATCCTGATGAAGGTTGGATGCAAGGGTGTTGGGATGGGCGTGCAACCGCGCAAAGTGGGTGTTACTTCGTTTGGTACGTTCTTCTTCTACCGTTGTGACTTGTAGGTCCGTATGCAGGATCAAGTTGCTGACATACCACGGAGCATTTGCTAGCAGTCTGATGGTTTTTGATTGTACGCGCTGAATAATGTTAACATTGGACTTTACAAGCAGTCAATGCCGTAAGTCCATATGGGTCTGATTACTGTTTTGTAAAGCAGGATCTTGTTTTCGAGACACTTCCAAGCGCCCAGTACATTTTCTTGATTCGCAGATCAATCTCTTTACGCTTTTTCAATATATGAGACTTCCAGGTGAGTCGTCGGTCTAAATGAAGACCTAAGTAGCGGGCTTCTGTTGCTTGAGGAATGGGTACGTTGTTCAGAAAAACTGGGGGCAGTCGAGTGATTTAGAGTGAAGGTAACGTGAGTGCTTTTTCATTGACCTTGATTCTTCATTTAGAGCCAGGTCTGAAGATGAGTTAATGGGTTTGTAGGTTAGGATGATGAGATTGGTATGACTGGAAAGGGGGACAGTGTCATCTGCGTATGTGCCTAAGTGTGTATTATTTGTTGTGGGAACACCTGAGATATATAGTAAATATAGCAGCGGTACAAGGACACTGTCTTAAGGCACACCTGAGGTGATTGGTCGGAGGTCAGAATAATGTTGGCCATATTTGATTTGGAAGTAGCGATCATTCAAGTAAGATTTTAGCAAAAGGTAGTATTCATTTGGCAGTAGTTCTTTAATTTTATATAATAGGCCGTCATGCCACACCTTGTCAAATGCCTGTTTAATGTCTATAAAAACTGCAGGGCAGTAAGATTTGGCGTCGAGGGCCGCATTGATGATATTTACAAGTCGATGGCATTGCCCAATCGTGGAATGGTACCGCCTAAATCCAAACTGATGGTCTGGTATGCAGTTTTCCAGTATGTCACTATCATACAGTCTTTTGATTATAAGTTTTTCTAACGGCTTATAGAGTAGTGGCAACAGACTTATTGGACGATAAGAGGTAACATCTTCAGCAGGTTTACCAGGTTTTGGTATTAGAATAATTAGAATTTTAACAATGATGGCCAATATTGGCATCTCAATAATGGAGTTGAACAGGTTTCGTAAAAACGTCATACTATTTTTGGACAGTTCAGTAAGCACCTTAGCCGTAATTAGGTCATACCCAGGGGCTTTGTTATTGTTTAGATGGCGAGTTTCATCAAGCACCTCAGTATAGGTGAAGCTTTTGATGGGCAGCGACATTTGAAGTGGCGTCTGAAGGAAGTCTTGAATCTCAACATCGGGTGCAGTAGAGTATCAGGTGAAAACTTGGGCAAAGTGCTGGGCGAAGAGATCTGCTTTATCTTGATCTATCTTAGCCCAGTCATTATTTGGTTTTCTTAAAGGTGGATTAACAGCCTGTGGTCTTTTATTAGCTTTAGAAACTTTCCAGATACTGTGGTCGGTTCGGGACAAGGAAATTAGATAATGTTGAAAAGTTTCTTGCTTGTGCAGTTTGAGTTTATTCTTGAGGGCATTGGTTAGTCTATTAAATATCGTTTTTTCAGCTGCAATTCGAGTCCTGTGCCATTTAGATCTTGCCCTCCTCTTTTGCTTGATGAGTTCAAGGATTTTATTGGGGATATTTCCATCCTGTCGTACCGTACCGTACCAGGCTGCAGATTGAACAGTAGTGGTGAAGTGTTCTGTGGCTTCCTCTATATCATTAGGGGTACGCACGCTGATGTTGGTTTAGAGATTTTCTTGCAAAAGCCTTCTGAATTTGTCCACGTCGGTTTTTTGGTTATATAGAGAAGGTCTATGTTGTCTTCTAATAATTGTAGTGCTAATTGTAGCAATGACTGGTGTATGATCGGATGATAGGTCAGTTCTACTGACTATATATGTATAGGTAGAGGATATACCTTGGGTGATAAAAAGTTCAGTAAATCAGGTACCTTATTTAGATCCGTGGGCCAGTACGTGGGCTCTCCGGTAGATAGGTAGCCATAGTCTTCTTCGCGGATGAGTTCATATAAAGCTCTGCCTTTGGTAGTTATTAGACGAGAGCCCCAGTAGGTATGTTTGCAGTTATAGTCACTTCCACATATAAAGTTGTTGCCAAGAGATTGAAAGAATGGCTTGAGGACGTCTTTGAAAAGTCTATGCCTGGGTGGGCAATACGCAACAGAGATTACTAGTGGATGTGATAATTTGTAGACTTGAATAGTAGTTGCTTGGAGAAACGGTTCTTTGTACTTTTCCAGTTCATTGTGAGCGATTGAACTCCTTATTGGAATAGCTGTGCCTCCGTGAGCTGTACCGTCAGGATGTTCTGTGTTATAGAATGTGTAGTGTGGTATTCTTAGAAAAGACCTGTCTGTAAAGTGCGTCTCAGATATAAGTAGGATGTCTATATTATTTAGCTTTAAAAATGGTTCAATTTCATAGATTTTTAACAGGATGCCATTAGCATTTCATAAAGATATACGGAGTGAATTAGCCATTATCTTACAAGTTTACTTATGACTGTGGACAACATGTTTATTACCATGTTGTTTTGTTGCATCAGTTGTAGCTTTAAATTCTTCTAGAAATTTTTGTAGGGTTACATCTTGGGGTTGTACTTGTGTAGTGTTTGTATTTCCTTGCACGGCCTGACTATATGTTCGTGGGTTGTGATGATTAGGGAAGATTGGGTGAGTTTGATGAAGTCGTTGTTGGAACATGTTTGATGTTGTGGATCGAGTTTGTAAGGATGTGTTGGATCTTAACTTATTTTGAATTTCCTTATGTACGGTACAGCCTCGATAATTAGCCGGGTGCTCTCCGCCACATAGAGCACAATTGACGGTAAGTCTTTTGTCTTTTTACAAGATCGGGTATCATGTGAGCCGCCGCATTTTACACATACAAATGAGCGGTTACAGTAGGCCTGGGTATGGTTGTACTGTTGGCACCTCATACACTGTACGATTGTTGTATTTCTGTGTGGTGGTTCGACCTTTATAATTTGGTTTCGTAAAAACCTGAGATTATACATGTCTTTGTTACTTGGCGCAGGTTCCAAGTCTGCAAAGAACATTGGCAAGGGCATTTTTGTTATTCGGTGTTTAATGTTGGTTACGGATTTTCACTTTGTGACCGTTCTCCTCCAGTAAATCGGCTATTTCTTTGGGAACAGAGTGGTGTAAGTTACGGATGACGACACGGTATGCTTTAGTTTCTTTCATCTGATAGGTGTGATATATGACGTTAGATTCTTTCATGAGTGTGATTAGCTTGCGATATATATCAGCCGTGTTGCCTGATATCTTAATTACGTTATCAGCCAGTGCTTTAGCTTTGTATTGTTCTGATTCTGCAGCATCTGTTAGTCCGTAACCCCTTGTACAAATATTGGTGGTGGTTTGAGTGTTTTATTTTGTTGTGTGTTTGATGTATTTTCTATTTCAGCCGCATCAGTAAGATATGTGAGGACCGAGTATCTGTTATTATCTGTAGTAGGTATCATAGTGTTCGCTGATGCTGGTTGTATTAGCTAATTCAATATCGTTTTCAGAATCTGAGGTATTCATGTTACTTATTGCATCGTTATTAAGCATGTTATTTGATTGCGTTGATGTGATAGGGTTATGTATCTGTAACGGTATTTGGGAAAATGTGTTTGGAATTTGTGTGTGGGGTATATATTGCTGCTTAATAGGTATATAAGAAGCATTTATAAAAGGAGATAGTGGTATTACCTGGCTTGTCGTCTGATTGAAATTAATGGGAGGCTGGAAACCCTGTTGAGTGGTTGTTGGCTGTTGATAATAATAATTGCTGCTATTGTAATTCATGTTGATGACTTGCGATTAGTTCGCTGGTGTTTAAAAAATATACAACGTAAAAATAGTTTATATCAGTTGAGGTATACTGATATAGATGACCCTAGGGTCAACGATTTCCGCACGTTGCACTCACTTATCACTACGAGCTCGGAACACTTCCTTACTGCATGAAAGTAAAACGCGGTATCAAATCCAGATATGGTCGCAAAAGTTTGGGACGAATTTGGCTACCGTATAGACTTTTGTCGTGCATCCAAAGGAAAGCATATTAAATACATGATTTGGTATGTAAAAAATCTTCAAGATTAACGCTGTAATAAACATTAGTTTTAACTGTCTATGTTCATTGGTTTTCATAATATAAACATTTTAAATCGGTTGATTCTTTTTGAAACGCCTTGTATAACACCAAAAATGCGCCCTGAAACGTCTTGCATCGATATTACCAGATTAAAAACTAAATAGATTCTATCTATGCAATAATCTAAACGTAATAATATAAAATGTTAAGCCACAAGCAATAATTTCTTATTATTATTTGCTATTGAAAAATTGCATTTATTACATCTTTGTGTGGCGCCACACACGCATTTCCTAGAAATAGCAATTTAATTCAAATCAAATACTTTGACGGCGTCGTTCGCTTTTTCAATAATTCCCCGGTGATAAAATTTCTTTGAGATTAAATTCCTAAGCACAACCTCTTTTTCATCGCTTTGACTCAAACGAAAAAATCACGGTATTGAAATGCTAAGGGGTTTTAAAATCAATTTTCCGGAGAGGCGCGTAAGTGTAGTAATGATTTCGCCTCTACACAATTTCGGAGAAAACGAAATATTCCCGGCGACTGTACGTTATTTAGCTGCAAATTGTAGCAGGATAGTAACAGTTCAGAGTTGCGTATTTGTAAGTTTGAAATTACTATGGAAATAAAAGTGGATTATATAATTTAATTTCTATATCAAAAAATAATTTAAAATATGAAAATGCTAGTTAATTAATATTTTTTTAGGGATTTAATTTGTAATTATTTCGTTTCATCGATGAAATTGCCAGTTTGTAACGTTGAGAATTAAAATAATACATTCAAAAACTACAAAAAAAATTATTGTTTATCCTGTAGGTAATATTGCAGAGCATGATTTTGCCGTATTGTTATAAAAGTAACTTGAAAATTTGATAATTAAAGTTGTAGTTTGTTAAATCTGTGGAGTGTCTTGGGATATATTATCTTTCATTTTATAACACTGATTAATATGTATTATAATTAGATCACAGTATTAGTTGTACTTTGCTCTAGTAAAGGGTTTTCCAATGAAGGCGCTCAAACTTAGTGTGTAGCGGCCATGTTGGTGAAGCTACAGCTGTCAAATTTAACAGTTATAGTAATTAATGTTGGAAATTCATCATGAAAAATTATACTGCTCAGTTTGAGTTACGTTCTGTGCGCTACGTGATTTTTACGGTGGACACAATCGTCCTATTGAGTCGACTATTCGTCGTATGGTGGAGAAATGTGAATCAAATGGTTCAGTAAATAATCAAACAACACCCGTACGTAGTCGAAATGTGAACGACAATGTGCAAGATAAGCCGAGGCAGCCAATTCCTCGTCGCGCCAAAAACTTGGGGTTTTACAGACCTTAACTTGGCGAATTTTGCGTCGAAACTTGGGCCTACACCCGTACATAATTTAAGTAATTTAGGAACTGAAGGTAAACGACCATAGGCATTAGGATGAAAAATCATCTTCAGCGATGAGGCCCATTTTTGGACGAATGGCTGTGTCAACGAGCAAACTTGTTGCATTTGGGGAGATAACAATCCACATGAGATTCATCAGTTACAAACGTATTCAGAAAAAGTTACTGTTTGGTGTGGATTTTGGTCCGGCGGGGTCATTATCCCGTAATTTTTCCAAAATAAAGCTGGCACCGCCAGAACTGTCACCGGCGAGGTGATAACCAATGTTTTTAGGGAAAATTGGAAGATATAAATCTCAAAGACATGTAGTTCCAATCAGACGGCGCTACGTGCCACATAGCGCATGCAATAATGGATCTTCTGCACGAAAATTTCGACGGCATGGTTATCTCGCGTTCCTGCTACCTCAACTGGCTACCGAGATCGTGTGATTTAACGCTATTACAATTTTTCTTGTGGGGTCTATGGGAATAAGCCGTAGATGACTTAAAAGTCAATATAAATAATGCAATCAATGATATACAGCCTGATTTATAAGGTCGAGTTATTCAAAACTGGACCTCTTTGCGGCCATTTGACCGATATCATATTATATATAAAATGTAATCGAATACTCTTTCAAATAAAAAAAATTAAATGATATTTCATACAAAACTTCTTTTATTTAAATTTAAAGTAAAAGTCGTAGAAATTAAAAGAAGACTACAAATAATGTAGATGTTTTTATAATTTACAAATTAGCAATCAAAATATAAAGTACAGTATAAACTAATCTGCTAGCCTATAATCTATCTACTAAGTATTTAGATCTGTGAAAACATAAAATTCCTTCCAACTAAAGCGATCTCTTAGTCCATGTTATAGATCATTGTCTTTTGTATATCCTAATAAGGAATGGATCTGAATGTGTTTCTAGTTTTTGGCGGTGGGTGATACTTCTCTCATGGACGCCTCTTTTTAGTTGCTATTTTCAAATCTTTGTAAATCACTTCATTTTTTGTGTATCGCGGGGTGTTAATTACTCTAATATGCAAACATATTGTATTAAAATGAATGGAATTTTCCGCAAATGACGTTCAAAGTTCTGTATCTCGCCAGGTTTTTCCACAAATCATGAAAATATAAGAATTTAAAAAATAATTTTTAATGACATTGATATATGGCAACGTTTGTAAAGTATGAAAATGTTTTTCAGGGACGGAATAAATGTGTAAGAATAGATAAACACAAATACATATTTAAAGGCAAACATACCTAACATTTACCACTGAGTCCTTTGAAACTTCCTCTCTTGTATTGTCTTCGGTGTTCGTCTGTACAGTCCCTTTTCAACATCCAACAACAGCCGAGCATCAGTCCACTTTCCTTGGTATCTTTTTTCTATTACTTGAATATCCTAATATAAGCGCTCGTCATGTTCTTCTGTAGAATCACCAAGATTGTCAGGAGAGTAGAGTAATTTAGATGAGCATGAAAAAAGTGTACTTTGACGCTCAGGTTGCAACCAGCTTATGAGATTCCAACATCTTCTAGGCTAAAATGGGGTAATTAGCAGCCTTCGTGTTCTCAAAAAGTTTAGTACCACATTTTGAATGTATCCAATGCATGAACCAGGAAAACCCCCAAATTAAGTTACTTCTTATAAGCCTATAACACCCCTGCAGTATTATCAAAACTGCTGAAAAGCTCATATTGAAAAGATTAATGCCCTTAGTAGATACCCCATTCTAAATCCAAATTTAAAAAAGATATAAAGCGCGTCAAATAGTTTTACAACTGATAAATAAAAAATATATCACTGTAGTTTAAAAGAAAATTAAAAAAGAAGGCTAACAAAAAAAATTTCGAAAGTGATAAAGAGCAAAAAAGCTTTGTAATGGTACGCACTTGTTTGAGTACATGGTAGCTCTGTATCTACTTTTTATTAAAAAAAAAATGGTGAAGCGAAACAACATAGCTCTTTTCTTTTGTTAACCAAGTACCAGATTATTGCAAAAGGCAAACGATGGTTCTATTTGTACAAACAATATCCAGGCATTTATTTTGTTTCTGCAGTTTTAGATTTTTGCCTTGTAGTCTATATAATATCAATATTTTACTTAATCCTCTTGACACGAGTATACTTTTCTTGGAAATATTTTAGGTTTATTTATAGAATATCATTTAAAGAAAACAAGTATGCAAAGATAATTATTTTCAATAAACTATATTTTCTAACCGTTTAATTCCAAGTTGTCGCCGGAAAGAATCTTTGTGGTCACAAGTAATTAAAAAAAAGTAACTATCCACACTTACCCCACTGACAAAAATACAATCGACTTATTATTTTCAAAATCAGGCTACAGTTCTTTCTACAAAATTTGTTCATGTTTATTTCCCATTAAGCTTTTCGGAGCGGGTAGATGTGCAAGTTTTCAAATAATAGTACAGTGATTACGTCCCCAAACAAACTTGAAACAGTTGTAGCAATTACAAATAAAATTATTTCGGCGCTTTAAAATTCCAACAAACATAAAAGAACTTACTGAAATATCAAATGATGAAATGATGTATTTTTTGTCCGAAACCCAGACCAATTTTGTACCAAAAGTATACTAAAGTATCCCGATCTGACAAACAAAACTGTAAAATACTTTATTCCATTTGCAACAACATATTGATGCGGCTTTAGTTTCTCGTCATCAAAACAAAAGTGACAAATTGCCCCAAAGTTAAAAATAAAATCAATATGTAAGCCCAGATTTAAAAAGCGCGGAAAAAAGTTTTTGAAAAACAGACACGTGCGGTCATTAACATATTTTATACCACACAACTTGTATTTTATGCTGTTGAAAGTTGTTAATGTTTTTGTTTTGTTCCGCAGGGTGGAAGAGTAGCCATGTTTATATTTCTGAATTTATTACATATATGTGCAGAACTTAAAGCATTATTTTTGTTTGCTGTATTTTTATTTACTTTGTCTACAGTAAACTTTTATGGAATGATTTTTTGCTTATAGCTCATTGAAATGTATATTTCAAAAGAAGCAGAAGCACTCAACTGTAGAGATTTTTATATATCTCATCACTAATACCTGTGTAAATATTAAATTGCAATCGTTCTTGTACTATTCTTTAACCCAATTAAAGTGGATGTGAAAGGGTTTAATTATATGAGGTTTGGTTGTTATTTTTAATAATAAAATTGTGGTAATATAAACTGCTTGGCCACTTTTATTGTGCATACATCAGCTTTACGTTGTTATTCTTGTCTTTACTTTAACTATGATATTTAACTAGAATAAATTTAAGAAAAATTATAGCTGTATGTGAAAATCTCTTATTGCACCTGCAATAAGATGTAATTTTAGAGTTTAAAGAGCTTTTACCAGTATAACCTACAAATAACTATCGGTCTTAATAGAACATATTATAACTACTCTTTCCCACAATACTTAAAAACATTTTGAAGTTACATAGTCAAATTTTTTAATAATTATCTCTAAATGGCCAGTACATCACTAAATATAATAAGCTTCTATTTAAATTAATTTTAAATTTGTCTATTACTCAGTTATGTAGCAGAAATAATAAAGTTTTGCTATCCAGGCAGCTTTTGGTAACTCTATTGTTTCAGTAAATACATAATAATATATAATTATATTTCTTATTGTACAACATACTATTAATCCATTATCATTATAAGAAAAAATGAAATATTTATATGCACCTTCATAGTTTATCCCGGAAATATCGATCCAATATTAATATAATAAACAGACTGCACATGGGCGATGTAAGCTGGCAGCCGATGGTAGTCAATTGTAAAGCGCATGCGTAAAAAAGGACAACTTTATCGGCCGGGTCAGTTGGAAGTCAACACATGTAGTGAGTAATGACGGCAAACAGCAGCAAATCTGTATCAAATCATGTTAAAACTGGAAAAAAGATTCAGAAAATATTAAATACAGGACATTTCAGGATGTTTGAAACAGCCGAATAAATATATAAGATGACAACGTACTTATTGTAAAGGCGACGATTTGACAACAAAGTAAGTTACGGAGCAAACATATTCAGTAGCTTAAATTTGAACAATAAAGTAAAACATTAAAGAACGACAAGAACAGCAGCAGTATTATTAGAAGCCTTAAGATATATGATTCGGAAAAATACATGTTCATACAGAGATTAAGACGACGGCTAGAGAAATGAAAGTCAAAACCACAAAGAGAAAAATATTGCTAAGATAAATGTCATAAAAATTTAAACACTTAGCTCAGTAAGAGGTCTAAAATTGAGAAACACAGTATAAAACTGAAATATGAAACAAATAAAAAGTAAAAGATAGAGTTAGATTAATACTGAATGAAAGAAGGTTACAGATAGGTTGCGTGTATAGAAAAATAAATTGCATAATAACAAAACTAGCAGTGATGATCCACTAACCGCAAAATAAAACAGGAGGTAAAACTTCAAAGCTATGGACAGACTGTTGGTAGTCCGTGGAAGCTAAAATTAAAATTAGAAATAAACAGAATATAATTTTATAAAGAAAGAAGAAAAATGTAAAAGAAGACTATATGGGATATGGAAGTGACAGTATAACTATAAATGCACAAAGTTTAATAATAAAACTATTTAATTTTAAAATTAATATTAGGTATGTATTTATTAAAATGCCCCAATATACAAAGTACGTATGAAAAGTAACGAGATACATTTTGGAAAGCAATTTAGTACAAACTTTTTGCATTTGTAATTTTGTTATGACGATTTTATGCTCAATATATTTTGCAACTTTGGCCACATTGTCTCAAGTGTAAAATGCTGATGAGCGACTTGCGTTTTGCTCTTTTTCGACATTTCTTTTTTCTCTGAATAGTTTGCGCCACCTAAACACTTGCACTTTTGATAAAGTATATTTTTACAATAGTCTTTCTGTATCCTAGCAAACGTCTCCGTTGCGGATTTCTAGTTTAACGCAATTTTTATCCCTTATCGCTGATCGTGTTTGTGTTGTATTTTGACCAGTGACGAAACGTTATAACAGCTGTCCACTTCACAAGTTATCTCTAAACAAAGCTCTGTAAAAGCTATGTTGGATCGTTCACCTGACATCTACCAAATTTTAGGCCTAAAGACTAAATCTTCCAGTTCTTCCCCTTAGACTAAAATAGTCAGTCTTGTTATTCTCCTGATTTGCATTGTAGATAACATTAAAAATACAGTACATAATAGAAAAGTAAATATGTCTATGCTTTTGTAATCAACTGTAAGAAATATCTTATAAATGTACCGAATGGCTTAACATGTGTTCACACCGTGTTTTATACTAAATTAAAAAAAAATTAATAAAAATGTGTTTGGAAGGGTGCAATAAAAACACATAAGATAAAATAAAAATTAAAAGATAAAGAATCGATTGCCCAAGGCACTTCCAAATCAAGTTTTATATAAAAAAATCTTTTATGTCCATATAGAATAGAAAAATAAACAGTTGTAAAGTTTAAATTAGCACTGCTTTTAAATCGACCATTTTTTCCGTTACGGCTCAATTTTCAGCACTGCAGCTTCAAGGACTTATTACGCCTATTAACACGCGCTTAACTCATTTAATGTTAGGATATCAAATACACCCACTCAAACTCTTAATCGCGAGGTCACGGCGACAGCCCTTAAATCGAACATATAAAAGCAATAAATAAACAATTAACCAGGAGAAAAAGCAGAATATCTTATCAACACAATACATACATTGCTGATTTGTATTTTATCTTTTGTATTTGACAAATTCTTTCCTCTTAAATTATTTTAAGGTAGATTTAGCTAAAATAATATCTATTTCAAACATCCACATATATCACGATTTGCAAAAGAACTCGCTGTAGTTTTTTATTGCATGCCTCTTGTCGTCAAAGGCACTCTCTCATTCAAAATGTATTTATCATGTTAGATTTGAATAAAATTTTGTACACACACTTAAATAAATATTTATGTTACGTTTCTACGCAGGCAGTCAATCAAAGGAGTGAGGAAAAACTAACTTCAATTGTTTTTAAATGTAACATTTGCATTTTTTGTCAAAGTATCGTTTTTTAATAAAGTGTTTCTTTACACCCTATAGTTAGTGTCTACCATTAGCAGCTTAGCCAAATACTTTGCTAAAATTCCTACAGAGGAAATCTTATCCTACGTCCGAAGTTTCTATCATCTTCTAGATATACTCAGAACTTCCCCTATTTGCAAAGTTGAAGTTATAATAATATTCCTAAAATCTTGCGCTTATTAGAATCAACGTACAATATAAAAAATACCTAATTTTGCCTGCCTAATACCTATTTTGCTTTTCAAAATAAGTTTTACCACCCAACGAACGATGCTGCTATAAGCTCCTCATTTTTGGCCATTATATAAAACCTTTTATGACCGATTTTGAAGTAAAAGCTCTTACCCTCTTTTATCTTAAAAGTTAAAACTTTGTTAATTGGACTAATGGAGAAGATGCATTTTTTGATTTCTATTTTCACTTAAACTAAACTACATTAACATTAAATTACATGGAAATTAAACAAAATAATTTCTTTCTTTTAGGCATTTTACCATAAAAAATCCTTTAAACGACACCTTTCATACTCTTACTAGTTGCTACTTTAACACCAGATCTCTGTTCAAATACAATATGTTGGAAAATAGGCGATCTCCCCGTCTATCAGACTTTCTGACATAAAAAACTAAATAGAACTAAAAATATTACTACTACTTTTTTCTAATGAATGATTATTCTTTATAATTAAAGATACTAACCAAAATACCAACTCCCAATGCTAAGATAATTTCAATCAACAAAAAACTTTCTTACTTTATGTTAAAAGCATTACTAATAAAATAAGCCGCATATTAATGAGAAAACACATGCATATAGTCTTCATAACAAAATAGTTGACTTTACTTGTTCATGTAAGAATAACTCCTGCAATGAATCTTAAGGAGTATATGAAATACCTTGTAGAGACTCCCAAACAAACAATTAAATAACCGTTCGGCACTTGCCAAACATCATAAAGAAAGAGGCTGCAAAATTAACTTCTTCCATGCTAAAACCATTGTTTCCATATTCCATTCCACCAGGTGAATTATTTTTAAGGCAACTGAAATGCGAGAGCGTCTTCAATATCTGAATGCAAGAGACGATAACCAACGCTTACTTATCATATGGAAACTCCTTATTACCTTTCACCATCAGTTGCATAACATCTCTAAACTTTCATCTGCACAGTGCATCTTTTGCCAAATAATATTTTCGCCAAACATTTACTTCCAATCCTACTACTAGTGAAGCGAAACACATAAAAGATCGCTCTTCTTTAGGATTTACAGCTATCCTTAAAGAATAGGCAGACTGATACTCCAAGTAAAGAATTAACTCCAATCTCCTTTGATAATGATCGAGATTATTACTAAAATAGACGCCGTTTAATTATGCACATACAAAGTTTGCTTAATAAAGCTTTGCAAATGCCAAAGAGTTATTACCCTTTCGCGCCTTTTATGTTAGGATTAATTACAAATTACACATTTACACATACATCATTACCCAACATCATCACCACCCCGACTATCTTTTAAGTGAAGCGGTTATCCAAGTTCTTGTAGAAGGTTTTAGTTTTGCTGTCACTTCATATTGTATCTCTACTGATCCTAGATAAAATTTCCCTTACCAATCGATAACGATAACATAACCACTGACACTAGGCAAAGTCCCGCGTACAGCTGCGTTACCATACTCAATATTAAACTCTAATAGTCTTAATACAAAATTATAACTTTAGCAGCTGATAAACAACTCTATAGCTATTTTCAACAACTTAAATTATATTGGTGAGATAAAAACATTTAAGTATCCAAAAACCCAACAACTCTTTACAAAACCCCGATTACCAACTCAAAACAATTCTCCGATGCCGAAAGTTTTATACTCCGAAAATCTTTAAGAATCGCAAACTAGTAATGCTTCCTAAAAATTCTTAAAGACAAAAATTTCCTTACGATCTATTTTCAGCGTCTTTGGTTTTCCTACATATAACCTGGCCGAAAAGCTTCAGCCTCATTATCCATACTCCTGCATTCCTATACGTAAACACGACATAATTGTCAGTTTTGATATCTCCCTCCTTACCAACATTACCCTCTTTTGAGACTATGCAATTCCCAAAATCACTAACCGTCTAAAAAACGACGCCTTCGCATCAGCCAACCATTGTCTACAAGTATAATTTTTTTATTTTTACACTTACTAAACTAAGTTTAAATCTACCTGCCTTTTCAGGGCATATACAAATAATTTTTAAGTTGTTATTATTATAGTTTCTCATATTGTTATCCAAATTGAAGTACAATTGAAGGTTTAATATAAATGAGGTGTAATTTCCTATCTATGTAAGTTCCACTTGTTCTAAGAAACAAAACTTTTTTTCTGTTTACCAATGGTGGCAGGTTTTACTAAACTCACACTAACTATCAAGAGCACTGTTTCCTCTTAATTTTAAAAACCTTTGATAAGTGGTCTCTACAGCTAGCAAAATTTCTTTTGGTATAAGTTCTGACTGTGATGGGGTATCTAGAGATAACTAGTATATTAAACTTATTGAATTTACTATTTATCATTACGCATTAATTAAATTAAAATAAGATGTGGTGAGAGGATGTGGCAGTTTATTCAACAGAGTTAAATTATGTGACGACTTTCATCTTTTTTTAGAACTAGTGAAAATGTGAAGTGACTTTTTTAAACTGAATATTAAAGGTAGAAGCAGTTTCAATGTTTAAGTTGTAATTTTCCTACATTTATCACTCAATAGAGTGTACGTTTATATCAGAGTGCGTTTTTGATGGTGTCTTTATCTAAAGTAAGCATACAAGAAGGACTTGCTCTTGGCCGACAATATTAAAAACCCAAATAAATATGCAGATTAAAATTTATTGCTAATTAAATAACGTTATAGCATTAGACTTATAGTAGTCAGCAAAATTCTTCTTTAGTGCGTAATATGTCTCCGTATAGATATTTTTTTATTTAAAATATTATTTTTTTCTTCAACATTTAGTTAAAAAGAGATATCACAATGCGATACAGAATTTTTTTTTCTATAGTCCTATCCAGTTTAACGCATTTTATTTAGGAAATAGACAACTTTTTGATGCCGTATTCTAACAAAATATCGCTTGGTTCTAGAGCCATTTACGCACACATTTAATAGAAACATCGCCTTTTAGCATAAGGGACAACTTTTATTTTTAATAGCAGATCACAATAATATTAAGTATTAATTTTTTCATTTATTTACTAAGAAATCAGTGAGACTTACATCTATCTAATTTTCAAATTAAGTGTTTTAATGAATGCGTATTCTCCATTCCATACTTACTCGTTTGAACTTAGAAGTATAATGATACACCAACTTTCATGGCACAGCAGCATTTTCTTTTATTACTGGCTGTTATATTTACAACTAGCGGTGTTTCTAAGTGTACCACAGCGTGTGTAGGATCTGTATGCGCAATATAGTCTGTGAATGTGGCCGTGACTACATTTCCGTTGCATGGTAAATCTGCTGTAAATATTTGGTATAGAACAGATCCCATAACGTTTCCCTGTGGAACACCAGTACTGATTGAATATAGGTTAGAATGACTGTCACTATATTTCACTTGATGATAATATCCGTCACTTAAGTATGATGTTATAAGCAGATAATGTTGATGGAGAAAAGAACTGTTTGAAGGTAAATAGTAGACCAAGGTTCCAAACTCGGTTAAATGCCTGGAAACACTGCCGTACAATATCGGCGTTCTTCAAGATCCTTTTTGATCATAACCACTACCTTGTAAATTTGTTCTAGTCTAAACCCAAATTGGTTTTAAGGAATTTATCTGTTACAGGCATTAGTCTTATCAATATGAGCTTCTTCAGCAGTTTTGATAATTCTGTAGGGGTGTTATAGGCTTATAAAAAGTACCTTCATTTGGGGGTTTTCCTGGTTCATGCATTAAAATAAATTTTCCAAATTTTTATTGTATTGGCAGGTACCGTCACCTTATCGCTGCACTAAATTTGTTTAATTCCCATTAGTGGATTTTTAAACAGTTATTTTGATGGTTTGGCATTAATGAGATTGTAACCCGGCACCTTTTTATTACCGATATTTTTAATTTCCGAATTTATTACTGCTTAAAGTGTTGTAGGGGTGGATTTAATTGTAATGGAATATTTAGATATTATAATATTTCCTTTCCTTCTTAAGGTGTTGCTGTTGGAGAATATTAAAGAAATGTTCAGCAAAGAGTTTTGTCTTCTCTTTATCTATTCTTGCCCACCTACTAGCAACTGTTTGAATTGGGGGATAGATTTTTTGAGGTTTTTTAGCTTTTTAGTTGCATTTCGAATTGCTCAATTCTCTAGTTAATCTATTTAAACTATTTTTATCGTTGGGATGCTTGGTTTGGTGTCAGGTTCTTCTGGCTTTTTTTCAGCTATTCTTGTTTTGATATCTGAAGGATAATTATCAATGAAATATTTTTCAAGATTGGATGGAGATGAAAAACATGGGGCCGGCGAAGAGATTGCTCTGTAAGCAATCCCAGAACGAACTTAAAAAAACCTTTCGGAAAATTATTCGACATAGAATTTTTTCTTCCTTTTCGAATTCAGCGTAAAATTTCCTATAAGAATCACATTTAAAATCGCAAAGTCGAATATCTCGAAAACTATTCGAGATAGAAACTTTTTGATTTCGATTTGAAATCAGCGTAAAATTTCCTATAAGAATCCATTTTAAAATTTTAAAAAATCCATAATTTTGTGACAGCAACAGACAGACAGACAGACAGACAGACAGACAGACAGACCGACAGACCGACAGACCGACAGACCGACAGACCGACAGACATATAGAATTCAGTAACGAACTTTTTAAGTTCGTTGACCAGGACGCGCAAAATTGCAAATAAAAAAATTGAAACATAGCAAGAGTGCGATTCTAAAAGGTTTTTAAATTTATATTCTGCGCAGCGTTATCCCAGCTTCTTAAATTTATTCTCTTACACGAACAAATTCGGAAACTGAATATTTATGTTTAAAAGTTGCCTAAATCTATCCAGAGATTCTCATTAGTTCAGATCATTTGTGTTTTTATTCACTGGAATTTACTAGCGAGTGCTTTAGAATGGCAATAAAAGTAAATATAAATTGCACCTAATAACGCGAAACGGCTGCGATAATAGCCTTACCCGCTTGCAACGTATTTACTAGAGCTACCAAACTCGTATTCTTTAGATAACTTTCAATGCACTTTTAATGTGTTATTGGAATGCAACAAAAGCAACCACTTGTGTAACGAGCCAATTCCGAATAAAATTCCTTAAAAGCGCCCCTTTTAATTATTTAACTCGCTGCGCCTACTCCCTTGGTGCAAGGGAAGTCCTTTATGTAAATTATGGCAGTCCTTACAATAAATTTCGTTACATAAAATTTTACTTATTTACGTGTTTAATAAAAGCGCTAGGTGAAAGCAATTTGCGAGTCCTCGAAATTCCCGTGTCTCGTAAATCATTCAGAAATGTGACAACTTTACCAAGTCCTCATTCTAAATGCCGCTCCGCGCTTTCCTTGTGCCCCGCGTCACGTTCCTACTAGGAAAAATACCGGCGGCATGGATCCTAAAAATTTCGTTATGTAATCTGCAACTACCAATTTATCATTTATTTATAATGCGCGGAAGATGAGCCCGCTGTTGCTAGGCACGCGCGCGGTCGCGAGGGACGGGCGAAGTTAGTTGCACACGAGAGTTGAGAAAGTAACTTTGTTTATGCCGAAAATCTGTAGTTTTTTGTTGTATCTAGAGAATTATCTTTCTGTTATAAAATGTTTACTTGAAACTTTATGTTTGAATATCAGATTCTATCTACCAATAATCAAGTCAATATATAATTCACATATATTCCCTTTAAGATCCTGTCGTATGTGTGCGACGTCTTATAAAAATCCATAGCAAAATTTACTGATAAAAAAATTGGCCGTCACTGATTGCCTGTCGCAGCAAGTGGACCTTAAATGATATAATGTAGACAGAATCCGAAAAAGTAGTCAATAAGTCACTCAGTGCTATTCCAAGGAGATTAATTCTCAAGATTGAGCTTTTGCAAAAATTGTTGGGCTATTAGATTATTAACGTAGAATTCCTAAGCTTAACGGAATAAAACTGTAGCGCTAACATGATTGTTAATTAAAAATATGCGTTATTCAATATTTTGCTTGTGAAGGCCAACTATAAGAATAATTCGAACATTCACAGTATTTTACAATTGTTTATATATAAAAACTAGAATTAAAATGCAATGCATCACCCCCACAGCAGGGGTCTCCCGATTTCGGCTACCCCTAGTAACACTATACCAAAATTGCATATCACATAACTATTAAAATTGCAGTCAAACAAATGCAAGTCACCCCGACGCATTGAATGTGTCCTAAAGGAATGTCAACGTAGCATAAGCTTAATAATGGAATATCAACGATTAAAACAATGACAATTCAAGCGATCAAGATGCAATCGTTAAAAATTGCTACATTTTGCAAAGAATCACGAAACGCAAGAAAATTAAATCTCCTCAGTTGCACACATCAGCCCAACGAAATCAATTGACGTCGAAATAGGTTTACAGCACTTTCTCAAGTGACACAAACTGATACTAAGTCGCAAAAGCTAGTAATACTTAGCAGGTACCTAAAGAAGATAAACCATCACCTGCCTTCGTGCATAGTGTACTTAAGTATAAAGAAATGATAAAAGTACTTACTAACAATGCTAAAGAAGAATAATTTTATACCAGAACGTTAACCAGTTGTCTCAAAATATAAGGGATGATAAAATCGTTTATTGTGCATAGCAACTAAAATAAAAATGTGACTACAGAATTTTTATCAGAAACGTACACCACTTAATATCCACCCAAAGAATAAAAAATAACTGGCTGCCCTTAGTCATGCTACACGAAATATTACTAATATACGAAAGAACCCCTTTCTTTATTTGTAGTGGGCTTTGAACCACTAGAAAATAATAAGAAAATATTTAATATAACATATTTAAGTAACATTAAAAGCGCAGTTAAGTCTCCTTCTATTCAGCCAAATTATAAAGAAAAATTATCTAGCTGACTGTAAAAGTTAATCGCTTTACAAAATCTGCAAAAAATGAGACAACATCCACATAAATACCCACAAATAATATACATCAGCACTCAAGGCCTCTAAACAGTTTCACACAACAATTAAGCTCTTAATCTGAACTTTACACTTGCTAACCATTCTACTTTTGCGCAAATAGCCTCTGAATGGTATAATTCAATCATCCTAGCCCATGAACAAATAAATCTAACGAAGAAACTTCTTTCGTGCTTTCTCAATTATTTTAAAAATGTGTTTGATAACTAACGCATCAAACGATGATTTTGAACATGCCCTCAACCGTAATTAAAAAATTGACTTAAAAATGGTGTCATTATTGCATATTTCAGTCTGAAATGCAAACGAATTAACCAATTATGTACCAGAAATTAATACGGTTACCTACATTCGAAATAGATATATACTAATTTTAGAAGTTCGTGTAAGTAGCAGAACCGTGATTAAAATTTATCTCAGCTGCCATGGTGGAATATTGCAGCGATGTACAGCCCTCCACAACATTCCATCAGTACTAAAGAACACATAATTATTTCAGCAATTGGTCATCGGTGACGATTGGAATGCTTGTCATTGGGGGTCACGATTTACAATTACGAAAGAACGTAACTTCTTACAAGCTACTTAGAATTTAAATCTTGATTATATTACAACCAATGTGCCTGCAGTCCTATTTCAACGCCCCAATAAAATCCTCGACCAGTTCGATGTTGCAATAACTAAAGAAATTCCCCAAGACTACTCCTAATATACAAATTGCGAACTATGTATTTAGCCAACTGCCAGATGAGAGCCCCCATCTAAAATTTCTAATAAAAAATCATAGGAGTTTTATGTGATAACTCAATATCTCACTAAACTTCTACAGAATGTAGCTTAGTAAGCCACATCTAATTCTAAAACAGCAACCCTAAGTATAGCAAATTACATCAAAGATCTTATAAAATAGAAGAGATAGGATGTGTTCCAATAGATTCAGTTGACAATTACGTGATCCAAGAAATAAAACATTTGAAAATCACCTCACAAATTTATTGACAAATAATCACTTAATAAAGCGAGCCGCTAAAACATTCAGATGACCCAGTATTTCAGTTACTTCAATTATAAAAAGCGATGGCATGATAAAATATCGGTGGACCAAATGTTTTCACTAAACTTTTTTCCAGTGTATTCACATTACCTCAGTCAAATTATTACAAGAATAACGAAGACGTAACCGATTTTCTGAATGTACTTAGGAAGTATAATCCCATTATATCAATTTAGTTTTCGTAAGTACCATCATCAACTACATATGAACGTCAAATAGATTTTCCTCAAGATCTAATGCAATGGTTTTTTATTTAAAACAAAAACGCTTTTCCAACCCTATAGGTCTGATGGTTAAATTATAGCTATGTGATAGGAAGTATTCGGGTTTAGATTAATAATATATTTTTCAATTATCATTTCATTAAACCAAAGTATCGCAAGCAGGTGTCCTCGGACGTCTCCTGATAAAATCAAAACTACATTTGTTAATGATACGGCTTTTCATATTATTCTTCGACTATCATCTGCAAATCTCCAACATTATCTTAACATCCTCCAAGAATGGTTTGATAATATCTACACAAGTTATATATATAAAAAAGAATCACCTATCTACTTGTTGCGGTCAATTATCTGAGGCTTCACTTAGATCAGAGAAATTGACTCAGGTACAAACAAACATAAGTGGCTATCGCAACTTTTATTAGAGAACAACATGCTTCTATATAAAGTCATATTCAAACCAACTGGAACATACGGGGTTTAACTGTGGGATTTTTGAGTTTTGGCACGTGTCTATAAGATGACTTTCTTATCTTCCCGTTGAATGTCAGAAACGGCAGCGTTTCAAGATGTACAAACGTATTAACTTGCTATCAAGATAAAAGAGCAGTCATTATCTGCAGAAAAACTTGGGTACAAAATTATATCTCTGTGTCCAACTAAGCCAATACGGCGGTGAAAGAAGGCTCAAACCAAAATTCTGCTCAACGGAAAAGTCCTCACAATTGCATATTTTAATTTAAAAGTTTTACACATTTATTTTTTCAAGCAGGTCGTAGCGTAAATTCCCCATACTGTTCTCAATTTTGTATAAAATAATAATTAATGTTTTTAAAAAAATACGTACATATGTAGTTGTCTTAATTTAAAAAAGCTTAAAATTTATTTTGGACTACACTGAATCACCTTCTTTAGAGCCCAGACTATTTGTTTGAATTATTAAAACTATTACGTGTGCGATTGGGTAGTAAATTCTGCAAAAGGGGGTATACTACTTGCAGCAAAATATTATTATTGAACGTGTGTGGATGTTTAGTCTTAGTATTGTTTACTTGCCTGGATATAAAATACAAAATTGTATCAGCAGCGGTAGCACCATAGATCAGGCTGGCCGTAGTGGTTTGTAACAAAAAATAAGTGGGTGATATAAAATGCCCTTGTTAACAGAAAATTGCCTTATTTTACTTTAACAAAAATTACAAAAATCAATACTATTAAGACAGCCTCCTACGACAAAACAAGCCATACTAAGAGAAGCTATTAAGAACTCTAGAAAAGCAGTAAACGAACTGGCGCAAGTGTCAAAAACGGAAGCACCTTACAATGCAATTTCCATAGTAAAGGGCTGTACAAATGCATCACAAAGTAGAAATCCTTGCTGATACAGGTCATGTTTAATTTTGTATGGCAGTACCAAAACTGTCATAACGTACATTGATATTTTGGGTAGTGAACTCCCTCCTGTCTTTATTAATAACGTTTTCATGAAAAAAGTTGTTATTATTAAAGACAGTGCATCTTGTCATTACATGTAGCGATGTAAAGAGAGAATAAGGTCAATAAAAAAACTATACCGATTAAAACTGCTAAGACCGGAGATTCTAAAACCCTCAAAACGTAGAAAATGACCAGTAGCTAAAAAGTTTGCTAAAGGCCTACGAAAATGGCTAATCTGCTACAGTAACCAAAAAAAGTGAGTGTACTATTTAATGCCATTCTATAGTAAGAGGCTATACAATCGCGTGGTCAAGAAGAAACCTTTGCTGACAAATATCAACAAAATTGAGCAAAACTGACCAAAACAAACAAAAATTTGCTTTATAAGTAAAGCAGAGCGGAGCCTATGCATAAAACTAAACTATAGGGTTTAACGAAATTTTATTGAAACGAATGACAAATGAAAGCGAAAAATTTGCTGCCACATCCAGTGAAGTCGGTCTTCAGATTTTATCATTAGGCTGATTTTTGGTGTCTGAACTTAACTTATGGTCCTCAGTTAAATACTAAAAACGTTATTATTCTATCTATCGCAGATCAAAAATTATAAGGCCTAACAGACGACGGACATGACAAAAGTAAAGCTAGTCTCCAGCTAAAAAGAAACTAAAAATATATAAATTACTTACAAAGAAAATACTTATTTTTCTACATATTCTCAGCTAACTTTGGCAGATTTTTGAAAGAAGTATATTACTAATATACAGAACCATTATTTACACAGTTGGTGAGTAGTTTACACCATTTTACCAAGATTGTTTCAGTGATATTCAAGAGCAAGTCGCAAAATCCAATGCGTGCGTTGGCAATCCTTTGGTCAGCAGATTGGCTAATTGGTTCTTCGTCGCGATGTATTGGACCGAGATGACTCCTTCCGCCTGCGCTTCTTTGACGAAATGCAATTGAATACTGATTTCGTCCTTTTGTGGAACTTAAGGTTTAGAATCAACCGCACAGTGCTCTGGTTATTACAATACAATGCAAATCAATGCCATACAGTACAATCGCAAGCGCCCATATCTTTGGCCGGTCTTCTCAACCATATCACGTTCTTTGATGCCCAATATACAACCTTATATTTCGCTTTTGTAGTCGATAGAAACACTGATTGCTGGTGCGTTTCAGAAAAAATCACAAAATCGTTGATTGTCTCTATATCCCATATAGTCTGCATCGCAAGATGGCTAAGGTTTTGTCTGATTTGATAATTTGATATTTTAAACCTGTGCATTACTCATTATCAATTTCTACAGTTCCAAAATATAGACTTTTGTTTACATCTTTGGTTTCCCAAATCGGTTCGTAAGACTTCAAGAAGAATTTTGATCTGGTTGCTAGTACCGGTTTGTTTATGTTTCTCAACTTGTGCTCAGTTTGGCTGATTGAGGCAAATGGTTTATCGCTAGTAAGAAAATCGTTGTCTTTGTAAATGTTGTTAAATACTATAACAATCAACCTTTGACATCTTCACTGAATTTTACAAGTTTCAATTTTAGTAACCTGTAGGAATTCTTATTGGACTTACCTTTCATAGTTTTTAACATAGCCAGATAGTTGATAATTATAATGTGATAGATTACTAATTTCAACCGTCATCTTCATCTGTGATGGTGACTTGAGATTGAATGATAGTCATTATTCTCTCATTTGTAGGTGTAAATCGATATACAATTTCTATATCATCATTATGAATTACTTGTAATAATGTTTAATTAGGCTTTGATTTATAAAATTCTTCTTCCCACTTAATAATGTTTCCGATCCATCTAGAACCAAAAATCTTCTGTCGCTACTTTTGCTGATCTATGCTGGTAAACCCACCTAATGGTGTAAATGGCAAACTGTATCACTTCAGCTACACTGAAATGCTTAAGACAAGGTCTCCAGAGAAGTAATGCTTTTGTTTTAATTGATAAAGATAACTTCAAATTGGTTATTATTATATTATACTAAAATCACAAAGCCAGCTTTACGATTTAACCAAACACCTTCTGTGATTAATTGTTCTTTCAGCTATAATTAGCAAACAAAATTCTAATCAAAAATTAATAAAATAGATAATACTATAACTCAGTCGCGGAAAATATAAATAATTTAACAAATATTAATAGCCAATTAGTTTTAATTTTTCCAATCAATAATAAAATTTCTACCGTCGTTAAAAATAATGAGACGGATACTTTAAAAGCAACCTTATAAAATTATGTCTAGAATTTCGACACAGAATAACTATTATTGCTATTAGAACATAGCTATATCATTATATTATATATATTATAGTAACAATAAATTGTAAGTTTGTTATCAGAAATGGCATCTATCGTATAGTGGCTTGTAACTTGGCTTGCAAATGATTCCATTCATTGTAACTCCAGATAGTAAAAAAGATCTCTATGTTGTAAAAATATAATATAATGCTTTAATAATTAAAGGTTTTTAATGTTTATCTTTGTTTTTTATTTTATTTAAATAACGATAAACTTTTAATGTTGTATTAGTTTAGAACAAATAAATTTAATTAACACTTCAAAGGCGGAATTTTTTAGAAGTCGAGTTCCAAAGTTTGGTTGAAATGACCAAAATCTAATTAAGCCAAGCAATATAACATAATTTCCGAAGTTCAATGCTTGTCGTATCACTCGACTTTAGCGTCGCTGACACCTTCGTAATTAAAGTGTAACGGTAACGGTGTCAACGACTATTAATACGCCAGTAATAGAGTCCTTGTCAATCTATAATGTTAACCTTCTATAGTTCAGCACCATACAAGCAAGTGTATTATAAAATATATAGCACCTATATGCATTTCTAGCCATATTTTATATATATATACATATTTCTTCCGTTTTTCTAAGCTTTATAATGTATTATTTTTAACGTTTATAATTGAAAAAATTATTTTGTTAAATATGTAGAGCCAATTTCAAGAAAATAAAGATAATTACCTTAGTAGTAAATCCATGTATTCGTCTTTAAAGATAAATGTAATGTACCACTTAAACAATCTAAATTTATTGTAGAAAAATATTAGAAAACAATAAATTAATGTTATTTTAACTCTCACAATCAAAGAAAAGGCTTTGATTTTGATCTCACCCTGCATCTTTTGTAAAAGTGTCTTACCAGAAAATGTCGTCCTTTATTATAAACACAAATCTATAACGTCTAGCTTCTGTATAGAATGGTCAATGAATAGACTAATTAGCCATTATTTATATTTTCTAGAATTTACTAATCCAATAATTTGACCCATTCAATTATAATGTTGTAAAAAATTATAAACTTTGAATATATTCCCACAAAAAACACTTAAGAGCTCGTGTCTGGCCCAGGTAGCTAAGCGGATTTAAGTTAGAAAGCATAACAGGTTAACGTGGCCTAATTGCTAATAAATCTGTTTAAACATAGTTGTATAAGCACATATTTGCGTTTTACTGGATTTCCAAGCAGAACAATGTGATAAACTTTTAGATTAAAGCTAAATAAGAAATATTTCAGTTGCAGTGCATTCTTTGCATGCAAAGTTTACTTTTTTATTTAATTGAACTTTGATTAGTTATCTCTCCTGGGCGCATCATCATTGGAATTGGGAAAGCTCGCTGCTCATATAATCCATCACAATCGGGGTAGTAGAAAACTAAAGTACACACACTAAAACAATAATTAATCTGGTCCTTCAGGTTAGGGTGTTAAGGTGTTGAGTTAGCCATCTAACGCTCGTAAAAGGTTGGCATTCAATGTAGGACAACATAAGCAATGAAAAAGTTGTATGAAAACGGCCACTTAGAAGGACCAGAGTCTTAAAAGATTAGCGGTACGGCGGTGCTCCAAAGGAGGCGAAAGCTAAAAGACGAATCTCTTTACAATTATACAAAAAGTTCAACAGAAATATCATTACCTGAAGATGCAGTTAAGAATCTGTTATCATAGTACACATACACATCATCTGTATATATTTATTAATACATATGCAATTAATAAAAATAAAAATCTATTTCACAAAACGCTTTAGATAATGAAAACACTACAAAACTGGTACTGCTTGGTGATTTTAATGCACGAACAGGCTACAACCGTTAATTAGCGTTTTAGAAAAAATATTTAAACAATACTTATTTAGCTACAGTAAAATATTTAAATAACGTAAACCTTTCAAAAAAAGAACGTACATTAATAAATGACAACCCTGGCGGTGATAGCTCCTTCCCTGCAACGGTTATTCCTGTAAATATTTAGAGGTTGTAATATGTGACTCTAGAAAATTAACATACAACCTTTGGTAAAATTGCACAAGAGATAAATTCTTCTGCGAAAACGGTAAACACACAATTATTCACAAACATGTGTTTCTTAAAGTTGGTACCTAGTGGGTGAGAAAGCAGCTTTTTACTTTTGACGGTGAAGATATACTGTATTACTTATCAAGGCCCAAATAATTCAATGCGCAGGTAAAGTGATGGACAGTGTTGTTTCTGACAAAATTGACATTATTTAAGTGGATTTTCAACCTGATATTGCTGTTACCAACACTAAAATACAGTCTTGGATGTACCCAACCACGAGAAGAAAAAATAGTTTAACTTAGCTAGTATATATTGCTACATTTCCGATATAGTTCGTAACTTGCTCCGAGTTATTTTTACTTATTTAGACTTCTAAAGGAGTTCCTGATAAACTAATACTTCGGCACTAATGTTGTTGAATTTGTAGGTTTTTCAACTATTACTTAAACGATGGGTTAAGTGCCTAAAATAGCAGATTTATTTAAAAAACTTAAAACTAAAAGATGTTTTTTTATTTCACATACATAATTTATTGTTTGACTTATCCCCTTTTGTGCAAGTAATGGATTGTTTTCAGTCACGTTAATAAACACAGAACCACTACAAAGTAAAAATCTTTTTCTAATACCACAGTTTTTCTTTTCTCTAAATAGAACTCAAATGTTTTAATAATTACCACTTAAACATTTCTGTTTACTCATTTTACTTTGTAACTATGATAAGATAATTTTGGAAAAAAAAGATTCCTCCATATGTTACTTAGCTTGCATATATCGGTTTTAAACGTTCTCCCCTCCAAAGTCAACACATTCTGGAAGCATCGTAATTCCATTTTCAACAAAGGCTTTTGGCGGCGTACCCGCTCCCGAAAAGTCTAGATAACGGCGTCGTTCTCCGCAAGCTGTATGCCTTGTAAGTCTAATTTGAGTCTTCCTAACAAATATACTGCAAGGCGTATGTAGCAGAAAGTTTCATTTCAATTTCTGGGGGCTTTTTATTGTTGTTTTGGCCGTATAAAGGCGTGAATTTCCCTGAAAGAAGGCTATCCGTTTTCCAACTTTCCGCTTTCCTGTTGTCTGTTTCTAGATCTGAGTAATAAGCTGCATTGACTGTTCTGGCATCCGTCAAAACGTCTACGTGAACAACTCCTTGCCAGTCTCAGAAGAACGTTGTCATCACTTTTCCTGCCAAACGCGCGAAGTAACGCATGCACTATTCATCCGTGATCACTATAGACTTTAAAAATGCATCATCTTCGTCTTCAAACTGCTGTAAGAGATGACTGACAGCTTTCATGCGCACTATTTTGTTTACCTTTCGATAGTGCATTTTTAGTGATTTTTTATAAATCTTCTACACTACCACTACCAACACTAATGTACACCATTGTTTTAAGTTTCTTAATAATCCTGCGCCTACTCTCACGAATAAGCGCGCCTGCACGATTAATATTTGGCTCGGTGACGGATATTCGCCGCCTACAATTATGTAATTCATTCTCCATGCACTCTCTGCCCTTTCTGAAGCCCTTACACCACTCAAACACACGAGTCCGTGAAGATATTCTTTCCTATACTATTGTTGGAGTTTGTTGTAAATTTGAGCGTACTGTCTTTTCCAAAGAGGAATTTGGTCTGAATGCTACACCGTCACATTGTTACACGCTTTGCGGTACCATCTGTTCTCTCATCACTCTAGCAATTCATAAATAGGATTGAACAGGTTTTAATCCGAGTAGCAGAAAGGATGGTGGTTGTGTCACCACTCTGTTGAGGTCGCACAGCTGCTGCGCAGTGCGGCTTGCTTACACACAAATCAGTTCCGGTCATGTTTGAACCACTTTGCATTAGCAATTTAATCAGATTTATTTGCAATTTTTATAATTCTTGCTGAAACAAGCAATTATAATGTATTGTAATATAAATAGCATATATCGGGTACTATTAATTATAATATAATTTAATGTAATAAAAATACTAGAAAAAAATTTTAAAAATTATTTGTGGCAAAGTCCTCAAGATAATATAGTGACTTAATGAAAATATAATTATAATTTAATGGGTTAAGCGCATATATCAAAATTATCTATAATCATATCTTTCCAACCCCTCATTCGGTTATTTCCATTTTGGGACTATGACAAATATATACTTACAAAGATTACCTACAAAACTTAATTTATATTTGTCAACAACTAGCAATTCAAAAAATTCAAAATTATTTAAAGGCAGTTTTTTCTCAACCCTTTGACCGATCTTCCCCATTTACAAACTTAAGCAAGAGATTGCTCCAAAATGTATGTACAAAATTTCATTCAAATCCTATAAGAATTACGAGGGTTATCATGTCCACAGGTTCCGTTATTTTATTCACATGCATGCGCTTATTCAAAAGCCCAGATATACAGGATAGGTAAAACGTAACTAGACTTTAAACTTTGTAATAAAGTCCATATAGTATAAATTTATATAAACAAATTTGTACAGCCTCAATGTAAAAATCACATTGAGGGAGCATTGGAGTCCTAGGTGGTCATTCATAAGGTCCATTTCGTCTCAGTCAACATTCCAAGCACGCACAGTAACGAGATAGGATGGTGTACCTTCCTGCTTAAAAACTTGGGTCGTCGATGTTATTCCAACTGGATACCATGGGCTGCAGGTAAACGGTGTGTTTACCCACAAAATATGGACCAATGAGTCTTATTTCCGTCATTATGCAGTTCACAGTCACCCTTAGTCGAGTTTGTATTCTCTAAGCCGTCATTTCGGGATTACTCTAATGTATGGGGTATTATAGAATTCATAAATAGAGTTGTCCTATCTTGTCTTTGTTGGTGTTAGCGTTAGTTGATAAAAAGAACTTCTTTCTCTCAGTTGTAAGAAGGGTACATTATTTTCATTATCATTGCTTTAATATGTTTAACTAGTGCTTGATTCCAATAAACAGTTGCTGCGGATGTCGATATTGATGAATTAAAACCTCAACTGCTCCTCTGTTTCGAGGTCTGAACTCTTCTAAAGTTGGCGCTTTTGGGACAGTTGGAAGGTAGCAAATTTTTCTTGTTAGTGGCGTCAGACACTTATTAAGATAGATGGGGCATTAGCTGTTTTTGGTGTGGCTTTAGGATTCAAAAAAGAGTAGGCCAGTTGGCTTAAAGTAATTTTTAATCTTGTTTTGCGCCATTCTAAGAAATGACAGTCAATAGTGCCTTGGTGAGCTACATCTAGATTTTGATCAAAAAGTGACATCACAGCATCCAAATAATGTTCAAATGATTTATATATAGCTTTATTTAGAATATATACAGAACTAGCTCTTTGTTGTTGTTCGGTAATTGCTAGAGTAAGAGTAAGAAGATTAAAAACTCGAATTGTAAAACCGTAAAAACCAAGTGTGGCACATTATATAGAATACGGAAAATATACTTGTTTATATATGAATTAGGAATGTATAGCACTGTCGATTTCATCTAAAAATTTTATAAACTGAATATAATAATGCTTTTAAATTAGAAATAGAGGAGAAGCAGTTAACAGGTCTATAAGGTGCTGAATCGTTGTGTAGCTTACCAGATCTGGAAAACGTTAAAACTATTGCGTGCTTCCGTACGGTGGAATATATCTAATTTGCATATATTTTGTTTTTGAGAGCACTGTCTTACTTCTGTTAGAGGTGTAAAATGTGAGGGTATTACATTTGTGCTATTGATGGGACGTATAATTTGTTTTACATTGCTAATGTAGTGATAAAGGAATTATCTAGCTCGAAGTACAAAGATTTCGTATTTGTCATTATCATCTTTATAAATGCCTCTGTTGATTTAAAGTGGTAGTATAATAATAGCTTTCCTTACGGGCTTTTAAGTTACTTCAGTTAACCAAGGCCTTCCAGAGAAAATAATTCTATATAATTGTATATGTTATCCCAAATTGACCCAATGTAGTTTTAATTTGACTAATTAGATCATTTTAAGGAGCTTTGCTTACAAGATCTTATGTATGTATCAGTACAGTTTGATCAGAAATCAGAAATTCTTTGTGGAAAATGGAATGAAATAGAGTAAAAGACGTAGCCCGCTACTATTTATCATACGCATTGAACGAATAATACAAACAGGCATAGATAAAATACTAAAGACTTATATAGAAGACTGGATTTGAAATTCGAAATATTTGCAAGGTTTAATTTTTGCAGATAATATAGTGATAGTAGCACAAACTCCAAGGGGTGTGTAACAGTCCCTGAATAGATACTGCAACATACCAAATGTAAACAAGCAAACTATACTATCAGACGGAAGAAACGGTTATAAGCAAAAGGAAAATAATTACATAAGCTAAACTACAATTATGTAACATACCAACACTAATATAAGCATCTGAGAGCTAAACTATACAAGAAAACATAAAAAATTAACTGCAATGAAGATGAGATATTCAAGAAAATGGTAAGAGAAAACGCGAAGGGATAGGGCGAGAAGAATTAGAATTACGTTCACTAATAGAAACTATAGAGAGAAGATAACTTAAACGAGAATGGTGTAAACCATAAAGGAAACTTTCAACCGCGCTGAACACTATGACATGAATGAATGAACAAAAAAGGAATGAGTCTGAAAGTGAAGAGTCAGTCAGTGTAATGAAGGATGCTAGTGTATGGTTACAATCATAGATATTAGTTGAAGGTATCCAGACGCTGAGCGAGTAGATTCAACTTTTTAGTTTTTCACCCACTTTCAGATTAAGCTGTCATAGTAGAAAGTTTTAGGCACCGAAATAAGTATAAAGTGTCTGAAAAATGTCAACAATATTAAAACACGTCGACGTGTTTTACTTGGTGGTTTGAAGAAATATATTCTTACAATTGCGTAAATGAATTTTCGAAATCGTAACGTCACTTCCGGTTGCCGTCAACCGATTTGGCTGAAAATCAATCCCATGAAAGGTACTGGACCTAAGATGTGTGTATGCCATATTTGAAGTGAATCCGTTGAACAGAACGGAAGTTATAGTGTCTCCAGACACACAGACAGACAGATATGATGATAATCTCATTAACTTTCTATAGCGTTCCGCAGTCGAAAGTTAATAATATAGTTACGTATTAAGAATTAATGAAGTGAAGAATATTAGAAGCAAGTCCCTAAGGTAAAAAAACAGGGAATGTAATGAAACGAGACATAAGATAAATAGCAGATAATAGAGGAAATAACGCCAGAGAGCCAAGAACAATATCTTCTAATAGAGGCAATTACTGAAAAATGGGTCAACGATCGTACGTTAATACAAGAAAGAAGATATTGGCTTTATCTACAATTATCCGGCAAAGCAATGATAATTATAGAGCTTAACCGCTATTAAAGCCAGCGTGGTCCCGTGGGGGCGGGCTGCGATGCTGACGGACCTGGGTTCAATTCCCGGTGCTCTTTGATGCCTGACGGGTGGCCTACTCAGTCACTAAAAATAATTGAGTACCTGCGTTCATTCGAACAAGGAGCAATAATGGCGGTCGTCTAAGGTGCGGTGCTTGCCACATCGCCCCGCATCAGAGATGGTGCGCGACGACCGGGCAGAGAGAGCGAACGTATGAGAGCCTTAACCTCTCAGTTCGCAGGCCGTGCTCCCACGTGGGGCGTAGGGCCTTACCATTATTATTAACTGCTATTAATTTTAATTACTGATACTTCACTGACTTGGCAGGCGATAGATTCCAGGGGAAAAGAAGAGTTGGTTCTTTGAAGCACCAACTTATCCAAATCATAATAGGCTTTACCCACTTACCAGTTGTTCAGTAAGTTGTTGACGTGTTAGTCTGTGGAGGAGTAGGAGGGTAATGGATTCGACGTTCGATATGAGGAAATGCGTTGTCAAAATGCTGGGTGAGGGAAACATGTTATATTTAATTAAAAATATTTAATTAGTTATAAATTAGTATTAGTATATATATTTTAATATTTTGTTTAGTTAGTATTACAAATGCATTGCGTATGTTACAGTCATCTGAAAATGTCATCAAACTTAGGAAATCCCTACCTTAATAAATGCTTCACAACTGGGTACGCCAAACATGGATATAGCTTTTCAGTTAATTTTATTGATTGCAACCGCGTTTAATCAAATGCTAATTAATTAAGTGCCTCCCTGTATTCGGCTTAGAGAAAATTTCAGCAGCACAGTAACAGAACCACTCGACAAAAGCTATTTCTCAAAATTTAAATATTTGTTGGCACCAACAATTAACCACGCCTTCGCGAATGTTCAATGCAATTATATTCTGCCCGCTTGCATTTAAATATTTAAGTGCCATGCTTTATTGTTATTTTATTCGAAGTATAAGCGGGGATTAGGCAATATCAGGTCACGCAGAAGGGATTTGAGCCTGGCTTCAATTTTTGTTCCGGCATAAACTATGTTTAGGGATTTGGGGGATTTACAGTTTTTGCGTTTCAGAGCGCAAAAAACGTCGGCGGCGTAATATGTGGCTGCGTGGAGTGGAAGGTCGAGTAATAATATTAGCATTTAAAACGTCAATTTCAGCTAGTTTCGCGGCAATATTCACATAAAGGCGCCATTACTTTCCGCAAAAACTCGCTTGAATATGCATTCTCGCGGGGCTGCTGCAGGGGCGGCGAGCATTTCGACTGCGGAATCAATAGCACTTGTGTTCTTCGATAAAGAAAGATCTGGTATAATCGGCAGTTCCTGAAACGGCGTGGGCGGAGGCAAACAATCCGAATGTTGTAGTTTCTGCCGACTTGCCACAACGTTTTCGGGCGAAACGCTAGCGGAGTTCATGCTGTTTTCCGGCACAAGGTCGTTGAAATAGAAAACGATTTTGTTAATAGACCAGAAATAAACGATGGACTTTTAAGCTACGATGACAGCGTGTTCTATCGAGCTCAAGTTTGATTATTTTAGCTGTAACAGATATCCCGCAAAACTTAAAAAAAGCAAAATAAACAGTCTATAGATTAAAAAGTTTAACAATAAAAGTAATATATAAGACGTTTGTTTTTGCATGTTAAATATCAAATATTAATATTCAAACAAGAACCAGCAAAATACATTTTCAGATCACTATTGTTAATTATTTAAATTGCACGCTGTTTACGTTAAGTGGACGTTCAAAGTTTTCATTTGTACAGTTAGCATCTAATAAAATGGCACAGTCTATATAAAACCACAAAAATACAAAAATATTTGTAAACTGGATTCAAGATAACGCAGCAGTTAACTTATATTGAGCGTGGAGCTCAGTTTTCTTCAACTGACTTTGAGAATGGTCAAAATAATTTATAACAGCGCGCCGTTATGCGCGACATACCTGAATATGTCTCGGGCGAGGAGCTGAAGCAGGAACTTCTGGACAAACGGCGCTCGAAGTCGTTCATATTCCTTGAGCTTGAGCGGAACAACAAGCGCAAGGCTATTTTCCACTTTCACAGCATCACTCAGTATCACTGCTGCGAGAAATTCGGACACGTACAGCTCTGCTGTGCTAGCTACCGACTTGCTAGCCCAAAGTTCTGTACCAAAGTACTGTAATGCCCACTACTCTGCGGAATGCAAGAAGAGTGTGTCTGCCACCTATGCTAATTGTCAGGGCTCGTTCAGCTTTTAGGAACGCTCTGAATTTCCCAGTCTGACGCTCTGTCAAGCTATGACTGCACCACGCCGCAGGACCAGAAAGATACCAGCTTCCGTTATAACTACTTCTCATGGAGAACAGGCCGCTTCTCAGCGCTAGCCACAGCACGTTCTACCGTTTTCCAAACCCCACTAGTTGGTTCCAAAATGTAAATACATCCACATTTTCAGAAGCATCCTAAAAAGTGGCGGCCACCAACTTTTTAGAGGTCGTCGCAGGGCTGATACTCTATCCTTGGCATGTTTAAGTTGACCTGAGCGCCTGAGGCATGTGTAAGCTTTTTTCATGCTGCAAGCGCCTGAAGGTCACATTAACTTGCTACATTAGAGCTTCCAGAAGAAGAAAGGCTAGGGGCTTAGAGCCAAATACCTTGTATGCCAAGGACGTTTACGTCTACGTCTGAAAAGCATTAGACACAGTCGAATAAATAAATAACTGAAAAGCAGATTAAAAATAGAAAATAACTAAGCAATTATTGACTTATACTTCTCTTTTTCAATTACTTGTACATGTCAGTGTCTAATTATTTGTGTGTATATAAAACGAAATTATTGTAATCAATCAGAAATAGAGCGACCACAAAATAAAACAAGCAAAGACTAGAAGACTAGAAGACTAGAAGACTAGAAGACTAGAAGACTAGAAGACTTCGAAAAGCAGAATCCAAGCAGCAAAAGTTGGGAATGTTACGTAATTCAGTGGCGTTATCAGCAGGTTTCTCGTATAAAGATAGTCTTTCATTCGAGTTTAATGGGTTTTTGTTTTTCTCTTTATCAGAAGGACACAAAAACCTTAGGCTTACTACTTTCAGTTGCTGCTTCCAAAATCGCTAGCCATCTGACTAGATGCGTATACACCTACAGTGTTTGGTTCAGACTAACGGCCAATTAGAATAACAGTCGCTTTAAAAGTTTTACTTGATAGACTATAGGTTTGTCGAAAGAATGTCACTGTACTTATTCAAAGTGAAAAGATATATTTCAAAATTAAAGTCTACTCAGAGAACTGGTAGTCGTTTTTGAAGTGTTAGCTGCTTTGCTACCAGAGTACATCATACTGTTGCGAGTGTGGTAAGATATATCAGAAGAAGACTGCGCAAGGGTTAAGTTGATCAACAGGTTAATTTATCTTAAACACAGACTGAACGTTGGAGTGGAGCAAGCTGTAAAACTGTTCGCAGCACTTAGAATAAGAAAAGGCTGACAAAAAGTAACAGTAAAGCAAACTGTTCTAGGGCTAAAGAATTAGTATCAAATTATGAAAGATAAAAAGCCGCTTACATAGCAAACTCATACTAGTCTTCATATAAGTGGCAATAAATGCTAATTAAAGATTTTTGAGTTGTTCAACATTGATACATAGAAAATGAGTCAGTTGCACGCTAGTGTTATGAAATGCCCCACGATGAATATATTGTGCATTCCTAGACCGGTAAAAATTAATTTTTGTTAATAACTCCTACAATCGTAGCACCAAAGTGACTATAATTAAAACGATGGTTAACTTAAATTTGTTACCAGGTCGGGCCCGAGCGGTGATATATCGGGCGTCGGAACACTACGACCGGCCACGCGTGGGGCACTGAAGGCTAAAAAAACGAAGCGTCGGCTCCAACTTACGATTAGAATTATATTTACAATCTTACAAACTTAACCTACCTTACGTTAACTTAACCTACTTAGCTAATTTACAAGAACTTAACCTACGACTTAATGTATGCGCTGAAACGGACCGCGAGCTAGATGCGGTAGCGGGGTCGGTGGCGGAACCAGGCAGCGAGCAGCAGGGGCGGTAGCGCAGCTGGGCAGCGTGCAGCAGGGCCGATGGCGGAGCCGGAAAGCGAGCAGCCGGTCCGGAAAGCGAGCAGCAGGTCCGGGCAGCGAGCAGCAGATCCGGGCAGCGAGCAGCAGATCCGGGCGGCGAGCAGCAAAAGAAGTCAAAAGGGACTAACATGATGACACTTGATGGTTACTTCTTGAGGGGCTGACGACTGAGCTCAGGTTTTAAGTTTTAAGGGCTCAGCCGTGCCCCACTCTGCTAGTGAGGTGCAGAGTTCAAGGTAGAAACACGCTGAGCCCGCTGGGGAATGCGGGGCTGTGCCCAGGATTGGTGGACGCCGGGGGCGCCTTTGCTCTGATTGGAAAATGCCGTGGCGGCTCTGGTCGGTGGCGTTTGGGTCGACTCGGGATCGCTTAGCACGACGCGGCGCGGCAGGTCAACTACCCCTGTGTTGCACACGGTGCCACAAAGTCGGCCTTAGGTAACATTCTTTGGGATTATAAATTCCAAGAGGGGCCCTTGTGTTGCCCGAAAAATTCCGGGTCAGGTAATGTCAGCCCTGGCGAAATCGGAGCCAGGTAACAAACTCAATGACGACTTAAAATTAGGAGAAAAAGAAGAGGAACCAAAAACTTACATAGATTTAGTTATACTGTGGTATAAAAAACTTGATCAAAAACTGGTGAATAGAATCTTTGTTTTATTTGTGCCACATATTTGTTTTGTTGTTTAGCCTTCTCATATATTTTCAACAGTATCAACTTATCACAGTCAATCTTTAATAATAACGCTCTTTTCGAATTACAACATGTCTTAATGTATAGATTAAAGTTTTATTTTCGTATATGGATATTGTTCCTATCCTTCTCTTTTGTTCCAAGTATGGCTTCTACTACAGAATAATCCCTTCCTAATTTAAATTCCCTCTTTACTTTTATATCGGTTATTTTCTTTATTATTTTATTAATTCATAACCGATTACCAACTTTCCTCCCCTTACTTCTTTTGTTATTTTATATATAAATTGGTGTTTGTAAAACATATTAGCCATAACAAGGTTGTTGTCTGAGCGGAAATTTAATATTTTACCTTTAATGTTAATCGTGTCTTTACCATATGGTCCTAACACCCCCTTCCATTTTTTTTTTGGTTTATTGTCATTTCTAGACTTAAAGTCACTTAGTAGTATTAGATTACTTATGTGTCTTCTCCATTGTGTTTTAAGGTTTATCCAAGAAGAAGTTCTTTACAGAAGACAGGTCGTTTCCCTTAACTGCGTAAACTATTATAATTGTTAGTACTTTTGCCGTTTTTTTTATTTCCGTTCCTTCATATATTAATAAATTTTTATTTTTATTTATAAGTATTTATATTCATTGCCATTGTCATCTTGGATGTATTCTTCTTTCTCATTTTTTGACGTATTACTCCATTTGGGCTATCATTCTATATCTACTTTCCCTTCTATAGTATCTTTTTTATATCCTATCTTAACTTTACTCCCTTTATTTATTTCTTCTTTGCCTAGCTTCCTGATTTTTGATTTAATTCTTCTTGCTTAAACGTCAGATAATATTCTACATATACTGTGGACACCTTTTGGTTCAAATTTACTTCTTAATATATCTTGTCTCCTAATTTTTCACTTCTATAAAATTGTAGAGGTATTTTAATTGTTAATTATAATTGTTACTTCTTTAACCTCAGTTTCCATCTGTAACTTATTTTCTTAAAAATCGTACTGCTGCTTTTTTTGAGTGGGCACCAAGTTTAATTCCTCATTTTTTCTTTTCTGTTTATCGTAAATCGGATTTCAAGTTTGTAGGTTTTGTTTTTAAGTTCTTTTCTTTCATCTATCGAGATTTTCTTTTCCATTTATTTTTATTTTTTCAGTTTTCTTGGGAATTTTTCTTGTTGCTTTATTATTCTTTTTTATCTCTTCAGTCATTATTATTAACAGCATTTTAATGTTTAACTTTTTTGTATTTAGCTTCAAACTTTTTTCTATTTACCTGTTTTTATAGGTTGGCGAATAAGTTCATTCGGTTTTATTTATTCTTTTGTTTTACAACGATTTGTTGTATTAGAAAGATCTTTTTCTGCTCTACAAAACTGTGTTATTTGTTTTTTTGAATAATTTAATTTTTCATCACTTTTCAGGCATAGAAATGGAATAACCAGGAGGCAAAAATCAGAATTTTCGACACCTGCTTTTCTTCGCTTTTCATCGAGGACAAAAAGCTGCCGAAGCTGCTCGGGACATATGCAGTGTGTACGGAAAAGATGTTATAGGCGAGCGTGCAGCTCAAAAATGGTTTGCGAAGTTCAAAAATTGCGACTTTGACCTGGATGATACGCCCCGTAGTGGAAGACCTTCGGAATTCGATGAAGAGCGTCTCAAAGCTCTTTTGAAAGAGGGCGGTCGCCAAGCAAGTCGCGAATTGGGGGAAAAATAAACTGCGATCATCAGACCATACTCAACCGTCTTCTTTCAATGGGATTTGCCGAAAAATTGGGAGCTTGGGTGCCTCACGACCTTACAGAAAACAACAAAGAAAATCGCCTTCAAATTGCTTCACAACATCTGGCCAGCCATCGAGCAACACGTGGGCACAAACAACGTTTCTTGTGTCGAATCGTCACGGGAGATGAGAAATGGTGCCTACATGTCAATATGAATCAAAAAAAGTAGTGGGTGGCTCCAGGAGAAACTCCGAAGCCGAGAGTAAAGCAGGATCTCCACCTAAAGAAGACTATGATCTGCGTATGGTGGGACTGGGAGGGCACGGTGCACTGGGAAATGCTCAAAAAGAACGCCACGGTCAACAAGGAGCTCTACATTTCCCAGCTACACCGCGTGAATGAAGCTATTCGACTGAACAGGCCCGATAGACAAGGCCAAGTCATCCTGTTCCACGACAACGCCAGGCCCCACGATGCACAAGTCGTCAAAGCCGCCGTTCAAGGGGAGGTTCTTCAGCATCCACCGTACTCTCTGGACCTTGCGCCAACAGATTACCATCTTTTCCGCTCCCTGTCGAACCATATGAGGGGCCTTACCTACAACAACGAAGAGGACCTCAAAAACTGGCTCAACAACTTCTTCGACACCACACCGCGCGATTTTTGGCGGAACGGTATCAACAAATTGGTCGAGAAGTGGGAACAGGTCGTAAAGAGTAACGGAGAATACATTATTGCTTAATCTATTGTTAAAATTATTGTTTTTTTGTTTAGGTAAAACTGTTAAATAAAACCGAACGAACTTATTCGCCAACCCATTACTTTTGGTGATTTACTTATTTTATTAGTTGTTTTGAAGACTTATAGTTCTTCTTCTGTATTACCATTTAGGTCTTTATATCATCTCTTACAATTTATAACCATGTGTGTTGCCACTTTACAGTTTCCGATTATTTCTAACAAAAATACTTATTTAATTAACTATTTTGTTTACACACAAATTCAGCGTTTGTTTATCATCCTCTACAATTGCACTATCACGAAACCGGCAAGGCCTAAATGACAAGGTTTGTTTAATATTGTCTTTCTATGCTCCACTTTTTACTTATCTTTTGCTACTATCTAAATTTTTTACATGATACGACTTTATTACCATCGAAGTACTCCACGTCTTAGACTCTGAGGAAGTCTTCAATGAAGTACATTACCAGAAGCTATGGTAAATTCTAAATTTATATAGAATACCTACTGAAATAACAAAGATAATTAGATTATTGTATAATATCTACTATATAGGAAACAATGATTTTATCATATAAAACATTAAAACGATAGTGCAGTTAGGAAAAGTCGTGTTCTCTGGTTATTTTTGTTTCGGATAGTAATGAACTAAATCATTAAATTTTTTCGAATAAAAAAGGGTTAATGTCAAAATTTCGACAATGTTTGGGAAACATGGAGTTTGCCGACGACGTGTGCCTTCTAATAAAATCGTTATCACATATGCAATATCAAATAAATTAAGTATTATGCCTATAGATTCGAAGAGCGTAATAGAGGTCGCAGAAAATAAGCCGAATAATTTAATGGACGTAGTATACCATAGTATTGTTCTTGAAGAAGAAACAAACTCGCAAAGAAACATAAATTAAAGAATAATGAAAGCTTAAATTGCTTTTAATTACCCTGAAAAATATAACACACGAAAAGAATATTAGTTTTCAGAACAAGTTATGAATTACAGAAATAAATGTTCAAGAAAAATTTTTAGTATTAAATTGGTTCAATATTATTTAAAAAAAGATTCATGGGGAAAAACAAAAGGGAAATCAATTATTACGGTTATCAAAAAGAAAAATGAAGGTAGTTATGGCACTTTTTTTTTTTTTTTCTATAGCACTTTTGTGCCTGCAATTAAAACTAGTCTATGAGACCAACCATTAATTTTGTTCTGATAAATCTTAAACTAGGTACTTATCTACTAGAGTCCATCCAATGATGTCTTCTAATCTTTTTCTGATTTATACACTTCACTCGCGCACTGTGCTCTGCTTTTACACAACAACAACACTACACAAGATCAGCGGGTTTTTTCCTCCTTAGTCTTCGGACATGATGTTGGTTGTCCAGTAGTTGTAATGCTTCTGGATTTACATGAAGATGGAGCCTATCTTCATGCTTTCCAGCAAACCTTTTATCTCTTCCTTCACAGTTGGGATCTGAAGGTCTCTGTGGATGTCTGAGTTGCGTACATACCACGGGCGTCCACTATGTTACGCAGCACTTTGTTTTGGAATATTTGTAAGCACTTAACATTTGTGTCACTGGTACAGCCCCAGAGCTGAATGCCGTAAAGCCACACTGGTTTTAGGATCTGGTTGTATATTAATACTTTGTTGGAGATTGAGAGTTTTGAGTTTCTTCCAATCAACCAATAGTGCTGTCTGTATTTTAGATTTAGTTCTGTTCTTTTCTTTTGACATGTTCCTTCCATCTAAGTCTGACGTCCAGATTCATGCCGAGGTATTTTGCGTTGGTCGAGTGTGGTATAGTAGTACCATTAATTTCTAGTAGTTGTGGGTCCACTATCTTCTTATTAGTGTAGTTCACCTGTACGGATTTAAGTTCGTTTAGTTTGATCCTCCATCTTCTGGTCCAATCAACTATCTGATTGCTGGCTGTCTGGAGCTTTCTGGCAGATCCTTCCTGATCTTGGTCCACTGCTAGAAGAGCAGTGTCATCAGCAAATGTAGCAATAACTGCTTCTTCTAACATTGGTATGTCATTGGTATACAGTAGGTATAGGATGGGCCCAAGTACGCTGCCTTGTGGCACACCCGCTTTTATCTCTTTCAGGTCAGAGTATTCATCCTCTTGTTTGATTCTGAATAATCTATCTGATATATATGATGTCAAAATTTCAGCATATTCTTTCGGTAGCAGTTTGTTTAATTTATAGATCAGTCCTTCGTGCCATACCTTGTCGAAGGCTTGTGCCACATCTAGGAATACCGCGGAGCAAACTTGCTTTTCTTCTAGCGCACGTTCAATGACGTCAGTTATTCTGTGCACTTGATCTATTGTCGAGTGTTTTGCCTAAATCCAAACTGGTAGTCTGGGATTAGGTTATTGTTCTCTATTAGTGGTCGCAGTCTCTTGAGCAGTAGTTTCTCGAAGAGCTTTGATATTATGGGCAGGAGAGAGATGGGCCTATATGATTTGACATCATTAGGTTGCTTTCCTGGCTTTGGTATCATGATCACTTCTGCGACTTTCCAGCATGCAGGAACATGTTTTAATCTAAACGCTGCATTGAATAGGTAAGTCAGCATGACTATACCTTTTCTAGGCAGGTGCTTAAATATTTCTCCAGTTATTAAGTCCCATCCTGAAGCTTTCTTTGGATTTAGATTTGTTTTATTTCATCTGCTACTTCTTTCGGAGTAACGGGGTGATATTTTCTGATCTTTGGTTTTCCGTGTTAGTGATATCTTGCCCTGGGTTGGGGTAAATATTTCAGCTAAGTGCTCTGCGAACAACTCTGCTTTTTGTTTATTATCTCTGGCCCATGGTCCATTGTTACTTCTGATTGGAGGAATAGTGGTTACTGGTCTTTTGATCTTTTGGTTGCCTTCCACAGCGAATAATCAGTTTCTTCGTTTGCTGATAGTTCTTGTAGATAGGTACTTATAGAATCTTCTTTAATTTTTGTATTTCTCGTCTAAGTTGCTGGGTCTTATTGTTAAGGATGGTTTTATCGGCAGGATCTCTCGATTGTTGCCATCTTCTTCTTGCTCTCCTCTTATCTTTGACCAGGTCCCTGATCTCAGCTGGATAATTCACACCTTTGGTTACGTGTGTGAGTTCTCTGGTGTTGTTGTATGCTGTTGTTTGGATGAGGCTGGTAAATTTCTCGGCTTCTTCTTCTAATCGATCAGTGTTTCCCAAATTGATGTTCAGGTTGATGTTGTTCTGCAGATCAATTTGAAAGCTCTCCCAATCAGTAGTTTTATTTGTGAGGGTGGTTCTAGCTGCCCTTTTTATTATCTTTTCACTTAGAGTTAGTATAATTGCTGAATGGTCTGAATCCATGTCTAAGCTTTCTTCCACTTCTATGAAGTTAGAGGATACTTTTTTGGTGACGAAGAAGTCTAATAAGTCGGGAATTTTATTTGTGTCAGTTGGCCAGTAGGTTGGCTTCCCTGTTGAGTGGTAGTTACAATTCATATCTTGAATTGCTTTCCTCAATTCTCTTCCTTTGGTCGTGGTTAGTCTGGAGCCCCACTCTATATGTTTAGAGTTGAAGTCTCCACCAACAATGAATCTCTCACCTAAGTGTCTCAGGATAGTAAGATAATCATCTTTTTTAAGGTTGTATCTTGGTGGGCAGTATATTGCACCAATTTTCACTGTTTGTTTTGTTGACTTGATTCCAACCACTGTTAGTTGGACATCCTCCCTTTGCAGATGACATTCCTCGTAGTGGTTGAGTGATTCTTTTATTATGATTGCACTACCACCACTGGCTTGGTTATCTGGATGTATGGTGTGATATGTTTTGTATCCCTTATTTTGAGGTATGATTGATTTGTCATATGCGTCTCTGATATGAGACAGACATCTATGTGTTGGGTATTTAGAAAGACTTCGAGGTCATGAATTTTGTTTGGAATACCATTGGCATTCCAGGTAACAATTCGTAGGTCTTTTTGATCCATAATTTTATTTTGCCTTCGGTATAGCACCAGTGCTTCTGGCTTCTAATCTGTCGAGTCTTGCATTAACTCTATCTAATGTTTTCATCATATTCTGCATAAGCTGCATCATAGATGGTTCATTTGTTGATGGGGCAAGTGCTACGCTTGCTGGTTTTTGTTGGGTGGCTTGGGCATAAGACACACTAGATCTGACTGTATTAGAAACAATTTGTCTTGGCTGAGGATTTGGTTTTTACCCTTAGTGGTATTCTCCTTCTTTTCTGTAGTTCTTTCGCTATTGTGCACCCTCTATAGTTAGCAGGATGTGCTTCAGAGCAATTGATACACTTAGCTGGTTTACTTCGCTCCTTAGCGCATTTTGTACTTAGATGCTCTTCTGCGCATTTCACGCAGGCAGGTGTCCTTCTGCAAAACTTCCATGTATGGCCATATCTTTGGCATCTTTTACATTGAGGAATTAGCTTGCTATTCCTTACTGCTTCTATTTTCACCTTCATGTGGTTAATGTATTGAATATCATAGATTTTTTTGATATCTTCTGCTCTGTCAAAGACTAGCATGTAAAGTGGTAAGCGAATGTGATTCACTTTATTGTTGTCAGTAGTTCTCTTAAGTTTTTGAATTACTGATATAATTTTAAATTCTCTTTCTTCGAGTTCCTTTGAGATCTCTTCTGCTGAGGTTGAAGGATGCAAATTTCTGACCATTACTTTAATAGACCGAGTTGCTTTGTTTTCATAAGAGTGCCATTCAATATTAGTTTTGTTTATTAGGGCTGTCAGAGCTCTATACTCTTCATTAGAGCCGACGTTGACTTTAATTTGGTTATTACTCATCATACTAGTCTTATATTCAAAGTTTCCTTCATTTAGGCTATCTTTGACAACCTGATAATCTTTTACATTACTTAAAATCACCGGAGGTGGCTTAGTGACTTTAAGGGCTTTATCTAATTGCTTTTTGGGGCTCTCGTCTAATTTTTCGGGAGATTCCTCTGCCTTTCGTTTTTTCTTATTCTTGTTTTTAGTTTTTTTGGATTCAGCTAAAAGCCAATCTGTTTCTCTAGCTACGAGATTATCTTCCTCTTCTGAATTTGCTGGACTGTACGATTTCTTTTCTGGAGTATTTATTTTGTGTTTGGCTGCAATAATAATTTCTTATTTTGTGCCTGCAATGTAATTACCTGGTTTTAAGATGAGCAATTTCATTCAAAGCTTGCTGAAGTTGCGTTTGTAGGTTAGCGATAATTCCATTCTCTGGTATCTGTTGGATAGGTATTTGCTGAGGTGTTAAGATAACACCGTTGTTCTGATTAAGAACCGGCACTGCTTGCTGCAGTGGGAACATGATATTTCCGCGATGGTCTGACGACCCCGGTCAATGCCGCGGGTCGTCTGCTATCACCTCGCGTAAATGATAACACTTACGTTTCGCGTGTTGTAATCACTTTGAGAACGCTCCGAGCACGTCCTTACTCGGTAAAACTCAATGGCACATTAAGAAATAATATCACAGAACTAGCTGTAGGTTATCCAGTCAAGGACAACCAACATGGAAAAGAGATGTAGCACAAGAAGAAAGGGATGTTAGTTTATAATGGAGCAAGGTGAAATAAACATTTGTGACAATGCAACAAGCGTGGCAGATGTACAGTTAAATAATTCTGACAGAGTTGTAAAGTGTGTAATTAGTGTGTTAAGAAATTTAGGATCGACGTCCCTAAATTTAATTTTGAGCTAATTAAACGCTATTAGTTTCCCTATATTCGATTATGAAATGGACAGGATTAATAACAATGAGAAGAAGAACAATAACTGCACGTTAAATTTGAAAAGTAGAAATCTGTGATGTTATTCAATATTTGACATCGAAATGATGAACTAATTACATTAACTCTGACGAAACTCAAAAATTATTTGAGATATACAATGATTCAAATTAAACTCAAGGAAGTTTTTCCTAAACAATACACAAAATGTTGGAACGATCTGAATTATATTGTCATCAGTATAAAGTACAGTCTTAGCAATTCTGTATTTTTTACTTTTGTAATCCCGAGAAAAAGTCTAATCGGGGCAAATCGCAAGAACGCGCCGGCCAATCGATGTCACCTCTCTACGAAATAACACGGCGGTTTAAAATAAAGTAAGTGTTTCATGTGCTGTGTAACGTATGGCTTCATTCTGTTGGACCCTACACAAGCTGACATTTGCGGTTCTAAAAAGAAAACTGTAATCTGAAAGACGTTTCGAAGTCAAAACGACTATCCTCGTCTGTAACGAAGAAGATCATCGCTGCTGCCAAAAAGACGCATGCGTGCGATAGAAATGTGATATATCATAAGAGGGTATCCGGATATTGCTACACCAATAATTCATACCATTATGGACAACTGTTTAGGTTTCAAATTAATTATTTATAAATTTAGTACTTATTGTGGTAGCTAATAATCGGCAGGATATATGAAATTATAAACAAGTTTGTGGAATAGATAATGTTATTTGTAAAATTTTATTTATTGCGTGTTTCATCGCGGACAATTTGACCATTGTGCCATTTTAAACAGTTTGACGTTGATGTAGAATTATTAATTATTACTTGCAGTGACAGCATCTGCCCGAATTTATTATTGCAATACGAATAAAAGATAAATGCTTCGACATAATTTAAATGCGCAGCCAAACCGCCCGGGCGCCTGAACTCGAATATTAAATACGAAGAGGCAGCAAAAATGCTCAATTTAAACGTGGCTCTTTGAAGTGTCATCTATAATTAAATTGTTTTAGCACCTTAATAATTCTAACGTGTCGAAACTTAATTAAATATACACTAAAGGGCATCCTGTGGTTGTCAGCCCCAATTGCTGTGTCCTGCTGCGCTAGTTAATTACTGGATGACTTAGTAATCGTGCAGCAGATCTAGCAAATCGCAAGCCTTATCACATTCGATTAATATTTAATGGCTTAGATTGCCAGGAGACGTCAACAAACCTATTATTAGAATTTAATGGAAAGTTTTAATTAGTAACATGTAGTATTCTCCTATATCTACTATACAGAGTATTATTTAAAATAATAAAACGGGGAGGTTTTGTACATAATTGTAGTAAGTATATTTTTAGTACAAATTTGCAAAAAACTCTATTAGTATACGTTTCACAAAATAAAGCAAGAATTTATATACTAAAGAAATCCAAGCCAAATTTATTTATTTAATTATATAATTATATCATTCGTACATTATGAAAAGTTAATTAAAAATTATATAAGATATAATACAAAGTAAGCCAAAATGTTCTGGTTTAATAAATAACTTTACTGTCATATGAATTTCTAAAAAATTTCATTTAACAACAATCATTCATAAGAAGTAAGTAACGTTAAACGAACATCTCCATAGAAGAAGTAATCTGCGCTTTCTTCAAAATGAATTTCCAAATTAAGCCTTGTAAGACATTTCATGACAAAAAAATTATTAATAGCGATTTAAATCGCAATAAAGCTGATAACAGGAAGAATACTGAAACAGCCGCCATATGAAAGCACCAATGAGATCACCGAAATCCTTAATATTAAAATTGGGCAACTTGCTCTCCTAGTAGAAGTGGTAAAAATAATCACAAGTAAATATATTATAGAAGCCGATTCTTAACGTCCTATAAGCCTTTTGTCCATACTATAGAAGTTATTCGAAAAATTTATTTTAATCAGGTTCAAACCTATTCCAGAGAGAAGTAAGCTAATTCCAAATCACCAATTCGAATATCCATGAATAATTTCACACTTGAAAAGGTTTACCATGTTGTTAAAAATATAAGTCTAAACTCAAGTCTCTGAGACTTTTGGCGGTTTATGCCATGTAGAACTAATTCTTCTTCTTCTGGCAGTGCCTATCCGTTTCGGATGCTGGCTATTAACATGGCTATCCTAGCTTTATTGGCTGCTGTACGGAAAAGTTGAGTTGTTGTTAAAGAGAACCATTTCCTTAGGTTCTGTAGCCATGATATTCTTCTACGTCCTGGGCCTCGTTTTCCGTACACTTTCCCCTGCAAGATGAGTTGCAGTAGGCCATATCGATGTTCGTTACGCATTATGTGCCCCAGGTCGACCCATGAGATTTTCAGAATGCGCCTATAACACCACATTTCGAACGCCTCTAACTTCTTGGTAGTAGCCTCGGTCAGCGTCCAAGATTCCACCCCGTACAGGAGCACTGCGAATACGTAGCATCTCAGTAAACGAAATTTTATTGGTATTAAGAGGTCGTGGCTCTTGAATATTGTGTTCATTTTAATGAACGCTGCCTAACTTTTCAATTCTTTGTTTTATTTCAGTTGAGTGATCCCATTGTTCGTTTAGACTTGTCCCTAGATATGTGTATTTCTCAACTCGTGTTATCTGTTGTTGGTTAACTATTAGACGTCCCGGTGGTATTGGATTCTTGCTGATGACCATGTATTTAGTTTTTTGTATGTTAAAGTTTAGACCATATTTTTGGCTTGACTCTGCTACGCGTGTTATTAGGGCTTGTAGGCCTTCTAGGTTATCTGACAGTATAATTGTATCGTCTGCGTATCTTACGTTGTTCAGCCGTTCTCCGTTGATGAGTATTCCCTCGTCAGTATCTTCTAAAGCTGTTTTCATGATGTGTTCGGAGTAGATGTTAAAGAGTAGCGGAGATAGCACACAGCCTTGTCTCACACCTCTTTCTATTTTGATCTCCTCAGTCATTTGGTTATCTATCTTGATATTTGCTGATTGGTTATAGTAAATGTTGTTAATGATACGTTGATCTTTATCAGCTAGGCCAATTGTTTTTAAGATTGATATTAACTCGTCGTGTTTGACCCGATCGAAAGCCTTTTGATAGTCTACAAAACACATATACACGTCACAGTTCACGTCTCTGCATCTTTGTATGAGGACTTGAATGGCGAAAAGAGCGTCTCTTGTACCTAATGAGTCTCGAAAGCCAAATTGTGCGCGAATTAGTTGCGCTTCGCATTTTTTGTATGTCCTCCTATGTATTATTTTTAGCATTATTTTAAGAAGGTGGCTCATTAGACTAATAATTCTATAGTCTTCACATTTTTTCGCATTCGGTTTTTTCGGTAGGGTTATAAATGTGGATTTAAGCCATTCAAGTGGGATTACTCCTGATTCGTATATGTTATTAAACATGGCCGTGAGCCATTTAATTTCATCGTTCTCCATGTTTTTTAGAATTTCTGCGTGGAAGTTGTCTGGCCCCGTCGCCTTTCCGTCCTTTATTCCTTTTATTGCGGCTATCACTTCTTCTTGAGTAATTTCCGGTCCTGTGTTACCTATGAAGTCCCCTGTTTTTAGTGTATCGTTGTTTCTCTTATCTTCGAAGGTCTTCTCAACATAGTTTTTCCAAACTGTTTTTATTTCATTTACATCTAATATTGTATTGCCCTCATTATCTTGTAAGCATCCGGTTTTCTTTGGTCGTTGTAATCCTGCTGCTTCTTTCACTTTTTTGTGCAGATTGAAAGAATCATGCTTACCATCTAGTGATTCAATCTCGTTGCACTTTTCCTCCACCCAAGCGTTTTTGGCGTCTCTAATCTTTTTCTTTATTTCTTTGTCGATTTGTATGTATCTGGTATTGTCTTTGTTCTTATTTTTCCGTCTTTCCTCCATCATATTCAATATGTCGTCTGTCATCCACATCTTCTTTTTCGCTCTCATTGGGCGTAAATATATGTCAAGAATTTCTTGATTTGTCTCTTTAAGCTTCTGGATTTTCTCTTTTGTGTCGGCTGCTATATCTGTTTCTTTGATTTTTCTTTGATTTTTCTTTTAATATGTTGCTGTATTCCTTGTTTTATATCTTTATCCTTCAGTTTCCTCAAATCGTATTTCTTCGCTTGTTGTTGCTTAACTTTCTTCAATTTGAGTGTTATCGTGCCGACAAGAGGGTTATGGTCAGATTTGGCATCCGCACTTGGATATGTCTTTACTGCTGTTATTGCATTTCTGTATCTTTTATTGATCAAGATATAGTCGATCTGATTTCTGACGACGTGTTGTGGGTTATCTTGGGGGGCCTCCAAGTGTATAGGCGTCTTGGTGGTAACTTGAAGAACGTGTTGGTGATGACTAGTTGTTGTTCTGTTGCAAAAATACTTAATCGATTTCCTCGTTCATTACGTTCTCCCAGTCCAAACGGTCCTATGATTTCACCACAGCTTCCTTGGCCTATCTTGGCATCGAAGTCGCCCATTACTAATGTCAGTTCATTCTTTTTTACTTTCGTCATGACGTTATTCAGATCATCATAAAATGTTTCAAGTATATCGTCGGATTTGTCAGCCGTTGGTGCGTATATTTGGATTATATTGGTTTTGACGGGGAAGGTGTTAATCTGAATTAGAAGTATTCTCTCAGAGATTGGGACAAAGTTTGTAACATATCTGCTAATTTTTTTGTTAAGGATAATGCCAACTCCATGTATATGTTCACCGTTAGTGTTTCCTGAGTAGTAAATATTGTCTTCGTTTATTAAGCATTGTCCTGATTCAGTCCATCGCATCTCACTGATCCCCAGAATATCTACGGATAGCCTTGTCATTTCCTTGATGGTATTGTGTATTTTACCAGCTTCGTACATGGTTTTCACATTCCATGTACCTATCTTAGTAGAACTAATTAGAAAATTAAAAATAGCTTTTTGTCCCTTCTGCATAGTATTACAATCTTTCCTGGAACATAGATACTCTTTAGTAAAATCCCTGGTTTCTATTCAATTTGGAGTCACATTGTAAACTGCTTTGGCCCTATTTTGTATCTCCTATTTACAGCAGACATCCCAAAAGCTAGAAATATAGAGAGTGCTACTTTTTCCGACGACACGATCATATTGGCCTCTAATTATAATCTTGTCTTTTTGCTTCCCAACTCCTATAATATCTTGATAAATTAAAAAAGCATTTATAATGAATAAAAGCTAATAGCATTAAATCGATTCAGATAAATTTAATTTTTTTGAAGGACATGTCATAAAGTGATGTTAAATAACCTTCTATTTTTACAAAAGCAGTATTTTAAATACCTTATTTTACATCTCAATAGGCCTCTGCCATGTGGTAAAAACTACTCCAGGTAGACCTCATCTCTTGTAAGATGTACTGGTTATTAAGCAGAAAAGCTCACCTAAGTTTGAAACATAAATTACAGAGTATATGACACATTCAGTTATTTGGGTTATTTGCAACACACCCTGCTATGTGCTAAAGCAGATCATAAATCAAGACCTACAAATGCCAACCATCTAAAAAGAAATCACACAAATGCGCTCGCTCCTCATGGAGCCAATTTCATCTATCTTATACAACACAATTACATGTAGTTTTTTAAGATAAATTGTAAATTATTTATAACAGTTCTAAGAGTTTGTATTGCAAGATTATAATTTTGGTTCAAAGTTGTTCTGTTACTCTAAAAGAGTTCAAAGTTTATTTTAGTTTGCAAGGGTTTACAAAAAAAGGTCAGATCTTGTAAATGAAAAGACGGTGTTTAAAATTATTTTCCTATTGAATATACCTTACATTAGCAATCAGAACAATATGTATATAATATAATACATTGTAAGCATTTTTAGCGGTGCTTGAGCAAGGAAATCTTTTAAAGACACGTTTGATTGGTTGCAAGCTTCTCGCTCGAGTAATGAAAGTGGCCTAGGTTGTCAACAGCAGCATTTGGACCGTTGGTTCTGCCGCCAGTTAGGAGTACATGGGCGACAAACCATCTAGACGCTTGAGTGCTTTGGTAAGGTTGGCTGATTAAAAATGGAAATGATCCAAATGGCTCAAGTCACTAGCGGCCAAGTTGAGCCTTTGGTTCCAATGGTTGTTGGTTGCATTGTTGTATAGAAATCATCTGCGGTTGCAAATAATTTAACGGCGTCCCAAGGTTTCGAGGTATAGTTGTTAGAAATAGGAAGCACTTTTATTTTCCACGTAGAAGTGCGTACGTCGGTTGGGCACTTAGAAGTTTTCTCTTTATCCGACGTTGCCCTTACAACTTCAGAAGTGGGTTTAGACCCCATAGTTACAAATACAATAAAAGTATATTTTATTCTTACAACATACTATTTAGTCTTATGAGCTAGTGCCATAAGAAGGGTGTAGTAATATCGTATTGACTACTCAATTCACACTAATTTCAAATGCAGCATTGATACACCAAGGTATTATTTTACTTTTATTTTATTCTTTGGCGTATAAAATACATAATTTTGGTATGTTTTAAGTCTTTCTTGGTGAGAAATTTTTTTTTGTAATTTATTTCTTTACAAACGGTATTTCGTCATAATTATATAAAGTTTTCTTGGTTTTAAACCACGGTGTTGGATAATAACATCAGTAACATTTTGAGTTAAAATTGTTGAATCATATTAATGTTGAATATGCTTGCGCAACTTAAATTATAGATCATATGTACATATGGGTTTTCTTACAGCTTGATACATTAGTATCTTGTTCTAAAATGTTTCATATCCAAAACTTTTCTTTTCTTAGTTGTTTCTTCCACGTGAATTATGCTATCCAATGTAGTGTCAGGTATTTTGTCGTCAGACCAATTTTTGAGAACTGTTAAATGATGTACTTATTCCAATTATTTGTCTTGAATCAACTGTAAATACAACACTGCTATCGATAAAGCTCCTACAATTGTTTATTGGGTATTGGTTAAACTGGCCGTCAAAAGGGTCCCAAAATACTTTCTTGCACAACCTACGAGATAATTAAATATATCTCTTATAGTGAGAAATAATGGTATAGCCTTTTTTCCAAACTCGAAATCGGTAGCAGTGCCCATTAACTACTCAGACCACCCAATAGATACTACAAATAGATGCTGCTTACTAGCAAAATAAATCCCTTACCAGCACTACTAGGAGAAACGAGATAAGACAAAGTTAGAAACAAAGAATGTAAGTAATAAGTATAACATCATAGGTATAGGCCAATTTGTAAGAAGAAAGAAAAGAAAGAAACAGAATGAACACGTCAACAGATTCATTAAAATAAATAGTCATAGCAAATTGTGGCAGAACATACCACAAAAAAGATGAAAAGCTAAATTCAAATGTCAGTGGAACCTCCGTAATTAATATGTGAAAAAGAACAAGCTTCAGTCTACATAAAAAAAGAAACTACAGTAACGCTTGCATAATTATGTTGAAGTGATCTTTGGAAAATGACTGTGGTACGCCCAAGAGGACAACCGAATGGAGTTCCTCTGCTTCCTCTAACCAAAATAAGATGTATTAAATTAAATCCTCGTTAGTTCTTTTGAGTAATAGTTTTTTCATAATAATTATGATAGACTGAAAGAAGCAAAAAGATCAGCTATTTGTTACAAGAACGTCAATATTTCCCAGATAGAGGAAATTCTGTACTTAATTCGTTTCACTTTGCAACAAAAAACTTGAATTAGATAATATGATGTTGGTTATCTTTTCTATAAGTTTCCTATGGGACTAAGAGTTCGTTCTGTTAATTTTTGGTAGTCATCTAATATTGAATTAGTTTGGTTCTATGGTAATTATCTTAGAAAAATATTTTCATTCCCAAAAGCTTTTTTTCCACTTAATAATATAAAAGTTTCTAACACTTTAAAATATCTTGGATAAAGTAAACTTACAAACCAACTTAAGCATAATAAATAACTATTTAATTTATTTTAAGTTAAAAAGTGTATTATTTGTCAATTTAAAATTATGCAGTTATAAATAACTAGTGCAATAATAAACATTTTAAACTGATTTTGATAGTAGTACATACCTGGTTCAATTATATTTATTTTGAAAATCACAATTTACTTAAAAAATACTAGAAAGCAATATGGAAAATATTATTTAATTTTACTTTAATTTAGAAGTCTATACGTGCGTTCAGCAAAACTCTCAGGTAACGGCTGATCATGCCGCGCTGAGTGAGACAAGAAAAAGAGTTTTTTTTGTTTAGGGTCTCACTCTTACCAGGTAGTCGCAGTTTCCGAGAATTCGCTTGTTTGTAATTACCTTTTTTTACTTTACTTTATTGGCATTTTAGGTACTTGGGTATAAGTCCCTAACCTTTTTCCGGAGAGCTCTGGCGGTAGATGTTGGTGGGTTCTTAGGCGTTTCCAGGATGGCGGATGCTTAGCAGATACCCACATAGCTCAGGTAGCCCTAAACATGCCAAGGATGGCTTGGATCTCTTTACTACAGGTCATGAGGCCTGCAACCACGTCCATGAAGTTGGTAGCGTTTTCTGTCGCCGCTACTATGTGTTGAATCGATTCCAGGAACGTATGATTTACGTTCTAGAATCACCCGGCGATGGTAGCTCAGTTTTAATGGTTGGTCTGCGATGCTGGGTTTTGTGTCAGTCATCGCGGTGTCGGTTGAGATTGTTGGGGAGTGGGGTCATCTCCTCGGGTCGCTGCTGCGCAGCTGCGTCCTAGAATGGCCGTCGTCGTTCGGAGCGCTGGCTTGGAGAAGGCAGGACATTTCCGGAAACTGGTTGGATGTGGTGTGACAGTAGTGGCACTGGGTAGCGACCTTTCTCTTATTTGGCTTCTCTACCGTTATAGCCAAGTCGAGGACGCCGTGAGCTTGGAAGACTGCTTTGTCCTTTTCGAGCCACTAAAGTTCTAGGACCATGAGCGGCACAGGGCGTCTCTTCGGCCCTTTTTTTATTCGCCTTACCGAGCGGATGGGGATGTCTCGATCGAGAAGCTCCTGCCTTAACTCCTCCTCGGGGACGTTTTCTGAAACTCAACGCATTACTGTGCAAAGAGGCAAGTCAGCCTTTAATATGGCATCTGTGGTCGGTAGTGGCAGTTGTGGAGCAGCAGCAGCATTGGTTAAAGCTACTGGAGTGGTTGGAGCGACTAGGGCGGCGACACGACTAGCTCGCTTACCTCCCCGCTTTTCTAGGACTTCTTCGAGAATCTCGTAAATTTCTCATGGGTTCTCGGCGTAACAATACTGAAGCCTGCGCCACAGAATTTTCTGGTCCGGGTGTGCGGTGAGGGTTTTCTCGAATCACTGATCCGGTCCATCGTCGCTATCACACTGGTCGGAAAAAATCGCTGAATGCTAACTGATATTGCGGCGGTTAGCGGCTCGCACGGATAGATGCGTCCGACCGCATGCACTGCGCTGCTGATGTTGTAATTACCGATTTATGTCTGCATTTTTGGGTCAAGTACCCCTCTGTACTGTGACTGAATTAATAATTTTATTGTTATTGGATCGTTGTTATTTGTGGTTACAAATACTGTAAAGTAGTTTCCAAACGCCGTCATAAAGGCAGCTTTTGAAGTTTACGAGTAATACTGAGATAGCCGCTGTACAGTTGCAACAAACAAAATGTTTCCATTCTGCGGGCCGCTGTTGTTGAGATCTTCGCAGTGCGCGTAGACGTCTGAGAACTAGAACAGGATAGAATACTTTAGAATGAAATGCTAACAGCTCCAACGATACGAGAAAGCTCCAAAACAGATGCTGAATGTATAAATAGCAAGCAGTAAAGCGGCAGGAAGAAGTCAAGTTATATCAGAAGCCAATTCTAGTGCAAAATAAGTTGTGTTGTAGATAAGTATAGTTATAGAGAGTTATTTTATATTAGTAATTACCTGCGTTGATGTATGTTATTAAATAATTTAATTTTTATAAATAAAAAATCTGGTGTGAACATCACACGACTTTCCTTATCCTATTATTTTGGTAATTCTGGCAAAAATCCTGGGCTTCAATTTTTTTCGAGTTCCTACTTTACCAACTTATACTTTAAATTTATGTTTATCTCGTGATAACAAATCATTTTTATTCTTATGAATTTTTTGTATCTTCAACCGTTTAGATTCACGACAGCTTTGCGACCGATTTTGCGACCCTGCGACCAAACGGCTAGGCAGATTTTCCCTAGCTACAAGTAACTTACATACCAAATTTCAAGTCTCTAGCTCTTACAGTTCTCGAGATATCCTGTTTACTGAAAGACAAACAGACAGACAGACAGACAGACAGCCAGACACACACACACACACACACACGAACCAATGGCCCAAACCAACTTTTTTGGTGTCCTGAGGCTACATTTCGTCCAGAAATGTGAAAAACTGGGTAGGTTAAATTTCCGGCGATTACATTACTTTCCTTATTATAGGATAAGGAAAGTAATAAATTAAATAAGTAGCTTAAATTACTTTAAAAGTTTTATTTGTTATAGTTGGAGAGAAAACGTTAAATCAAGGCTACTGAGAGTCAAATGCATAATAAAATAACGTGTTTAAGTTGCATCAGACCTATCCGCTCTCTCGTAAAGTTAATTGAAAGAAAATGTTACAAAATTAGCAATACTTGACCTCACAATATAACTGTATTAGACGTTTAAAGGTTCGGCGAAAATGCAACTTTTATTTTAGAATAAAGTGAATAGTTTTACAAATAGCGGTAAATTCATAGCGTACATAATGCTCTTAAACAAGGCTATATATATATATATGCACATATACATATAATTGAAATATATATATGAGTGTACAAATATATGGCAATTCCTAGAATCGCTGCAACTGCCGTTGTGCAGTCCTCGCTGGCGCGCATTCAAAGTGGTTGCTGTTATTCAGCCAATCCTGCTTGCAGCCATATTATAGCAGCTCTCCGTACATTTTTATATTATTTATATAGCTACATAAAGTTGATTTATTTTTTTAATAATAAATAAAAAAAGATTACTCAAGTTTTACTAAATACGAGGTGACTCAAAAAGAACGCATGTTTTTAAAATAAATGAATTTTTAATACACAAAATTTTTATTAGCCCTAAGTAATTTGTAATAAATACATTTTTTGTTAGATATATTAATTATTTAACTATAAAAGATTATATTGGGAAGAAAGACGTCATATTCTTGCTGTACAAACATCCAGATTCTCTTTTCAAATTTTTGCATCACACTTACTAATATTACTTCTGGAACTTTCAGCTTTCTTGTCGTACAAGGATTTCAAACTTAGACATTTGGTTTGAAGTAACCCCAAAGAAAAAAATTACTAACAGGCACATGGGATGAGCGTATTGAGCAAAAATATAGCTGATATTTGGGGAAACATTTGTCGAACAACTCGTTGATAAGACTTTTGTGTGTGGTTTGTGGCTCCATCCTGTTAAAACTACATTTTTCCTGCGTAGCATGTGAATATGGAGTGTGACTAAAGTCTGTATTACTGTAGCCCCTCCTTCTTCAAAAAAGTACTGTAATCTTAATATTATGGAGAGGTTTATGTTATAGTGGACAATCTAAGAAGATTTAAGGCTCAACATAACGTTGACCCTACTCGTCAAAACCATTTTTTTCCTACTATCCTACATGCTTTGAAAAATACCTGTAAAAATTTCAGTCATTTTGAAGGCTTAGTTGTTGTTTGGCGGTAGTTTGTATCAGTAGATGTCAGTACTTTCGTAAAAATGAAAAAAATCGAATACCATGCCGTTGTTAAGTACTTGCATTTGAAAAGCAATACGCCTACGCAAAATAAAACCGTTTACTAGGATTCTGTCCCATCATTTACCACCGCGAAAAGATGAGCATATGTTGAATGAGTGTATGTTGAAAAATAAAATTTAATTTGACAGAAAAAATACTTATTTCTATGTTAAGCACAAAACTTTTTAGGCTGCCCAAGTACTTGTAAGTGCGCTGCTGTCCAAAATCGACAGTTTTGCTCATTGACATAATCATTTAAATAGAACAATTTCTCATCACAATCGCATTGCCACAATCAATAATTTTAACCATTTTTTCACAAAAGTGAAAGTTAACGATTTTGTACAGATTGTAGTGCGCGAAGAAACAAACCCCAAAGTTAGAGCATAACGCCTAGTTGAGCACTGAGAACCTCGATGATCTTTTCAATCTCTTAACAGTGTCTAGAACCTAAGTCGTACAGGGACGACCAGTTAGATGAGTTCCTTTTTATAACTAATTCACTTGTACGAAACTATTCAATCCATGAAAGTGACAATGAACTGTCAATGAAAAAGTCGTTGAATAACAACGAATTTGTTTTTTTGTAAAAAATTGATCGGAGACGAGAAGGCAATATTTCACGATCCACTTCTACTAAAAGTAAACCCTCTGAATTACTCACCGGTAGTCCGTTGTGGTCGCCAACCTCCTTCTTCCCAACTACCGTCCGTTTAAAAACACGCGTTTTTACGCCACTTTTTTGAGAACTAAAAAAGACGTTTTAAAATTAATTCTAAGAACTTTTTGGAAGGGCAATAGAATACGATCAAGAATGGCATAAAATGTGTTTCCTGAAAATTACATTCAGATTGATGTCAGGGAAAAGAAATTTTTAGGAGTGCAAAATTAGGCTTCAAACAAAAATTCGTCTTGAAAGAAATCTGAAAACCACGCGTGTTTTATAGTATATTTCAAATAATTTGCACAATATCATTAGTTTCTTTATAATTTAAACTAAATGGGTTAGTTTGGCCATTATTTTTAAAATATTATTTTACAATAATACTCCAAGCCTACTTGTAAGCAGTATAACAACAATATAATTACAACTGTAAGATTCCTCCCCAGAAGTAAAATAATTTTTATTTATTTTGTGTTCTAGCTTTTAGGAATAATCGACTAAGGCAATTACATAAAACTGCAGTTTGTTATAAATTAACATAAACTTGCTAGAGTGTTATCGGACTTGTATTTTTCGCATCGCTTATTTCTGTCTCTTCTGCGCGTATGCAAATATATTTCTGTAGCACTACTTCCCTTCAGGGTCGTTTTAGCATTCGCGTTCCGTTCCAATAATTTCCCTTATTCGAATAAGCATGAAGTTGCCGCTGAAGTGGAAATAATCAACTGGTATTCACTTTATTCTTAGCTATACGTCAGTTTGGGTGCATATTCTCTTGTAAGAACTAGCCTTTGGGCGAATTCCTTAAAGCAGAAGGCAAACTGGCCATTTAAAAGAAAAATAGTTTGATGTTTTTTGTACTTAAAAAGAAATTTGTTTTTACATGATTGCTCACAAAACTAAATTTGTTTTTGACCAATTACAGTTATTCATATTAGTTTAGTTTTAGTTTCAGCATAACTGTTTTAAAGTATATAAAAAGATTTATATCTATACTTGGGACTGAATTACGATACGTTAAATCGAATAAACGAAAACTTGTGTTATTATCACATAAACCATTTACACAAACGCAATAATATCACCGCATAAACCGTCCAAATGAGCATTCTTTCTATAAAATTGTTAACATCCGGATGTGAGTGCGTTTTACTAAAGCTAGCTTACATTGAATGGCTTTGTATTTACTGAAATAAAATTATAATTAAAACTAGAAACACGATCAAAAGTGATCTAAACGATAGAATTATTAAAATAAATACGACCTCACTACTTAAAATTATTTGCTATATTTTATCAGTAGTCCACCAGTTGATAAAATGTTGATCCAAGTAATATTCTTTACATCAAAAAGCTTCGCATACGATGTTGATTTTCCAAAGATTTTTTGCTTTGTTTTTAGCAGCAGTTATGTTAAATGCCCGACTAGATATCTCACATTCGTCTATAGCTTGAAGTTTAATGATCTGTGTAAACTATGAATGTTGTGGTGGCTAAGCTGCTGGTTTCATTTTTGGAGATCTCGTCAACATTAATAACTTTAATGAGACGTGAGATATAAAAGTTATATCTTTTTCTCCAAACTCACAGTTTGTATTGCTAACTTTTCCTACTCATATCCACCAGCAAAATTTTATAGTACTCCAATAATCCTATTATTTATAATTATAGTGCATCAACCTACAATATAATCAGAAATCTTCAAATAATTTTCGATTTAAAACTTACTTTTAAAGAGCATACAGATTTTGTTGTTAATAAATGTTTAAAACGTTTATAATTTTTAAAAAGAAGTACATATACTAACTGTGTAAAAACTCTGTATTATTCTTTAGTAAAATCTGTACTTGAATTTAATTCCGCGGTCTGATAACTTCAATATAAAGTGTGAATAAATTGTAGAAAGTCTAGTGAATAAAATTTCAGTATGAAATAGACCTAAACGTTGATTTGGTAAACTATGACGATCTGAAATTTATATCATCTGTTGACTCTTTAGATATATAACTATTATTGTACCCTAATTGAACGTACATCAACAGTCTTGATATAAGTATAGTTTGTGACTCTTTACACATTTTAAACGCAAACTAAGACCATTCTGGTCAATATTTGTGTTTTGTTGTGTTATAAAAATTAGACTATAATTGTTAATAAAGATTATTACTATTACAGTTGGCTAAGTGGTACCAATTGCAATAAGCATATTTAAAGAAGTTTGTGTTTGTCTCAAGAGGAAATTTTTGGTATCCTAGTCTTAAACAGTTCAAACATTGTCTAGTTTGCCTAAACCGAACATAGAATATTTCAAATAGAATCTATATTACATAAATCATAGCACCGCTTATATTAGAGAGCAGTTTAACATCCTGTGAATCTCCCAAAACCCAAACAGTGCATAGAGACAACTAACATCGTTATTGAAGGGACACATAGACCAATAACTATCCTTGCAGGTTATTGTCCACGGAGATACTCAATTAAAGAAGACACTGATTCAAAAATCTACAAAATCTCTAACGTTTTTGGCAGAGGGCAATTGCAAAACTAAGCACAGCAGGTGGGAATTTAGGTGTACCTAAAGGCTAGAAAGTGGATTTATAAGAGCAACCTTAATATACTGCCTACTAGGAAGTCTACTTAATAGTCCAATGACGAACTTCATGATGCTACTGATTTTATAGTAGAAGAAAATTTAAATTTTTCCTTAAACTGCTCGACAATATTAATCATGCTAAGCTTTAAAATTATATATAAACAAAGAATTGTACACTTTACTTATTAAATGGTCCACAGCACTATTTCAAAATGATCAAGAAAATATCAATAGAGATATCTCTTTAAAAACGTCAGATTAAATATGTGTAGAGAGCCTAAAAAAATTTTAAATTTGATATGGGATTGAACCTCAAGAAACAATCTTAAAAGTAAGAAATTAAATTGCTCTAGAGTTGCGAAAGAATTTATATCCAAAAAGAAGAAACTAAAAATGTGTTTGATAAAGGTAAACAAAGATTGAACAGATCTGTATGGTACTTAAAAGAACTGCAGTTGGACGAGAAAAATACTAATAGAAGTTATGAAATTAAAAAATAACATTATAATATAAATAATTAAAGAAAAGTTACATAAATTAGCAGCGGACTGATCTCGGAACAAAAGAAAAAAGACCAAAAACTTCTGGTAGACAGATGAACTAATTGAGTTAATATAAGAAAAGAAAAAGTTGTATCTTAGATACCTGGCCACAAAGGAAGAAGAAGATAGCAAACAATATAACCGATACAGGTACATAGCTAAAAAAAATAAAAAAGGCAAAAAACGAGGCATGGGACAAGAAATTCGCACAAATAAACTTACTGATAGGACGATCTAGGTTTAGGGAAGAACAAATTCAAACGAAGTCATGAAAATTAGCTTAATAAAAATAGTCATGGAGTTGAGTTTTGGATGTTGGACGGCGCGGACGCGAATTTTATAGCAGGTGGCGATATATAAATACCGTATACGGGCTATACCACACCAAATGAAATTCGTAAATTTCAACGCGACGTAAAACGTGCATATAAAACAAAGCGGATTTAGTGGCGAAAAGAAAAAAAGAGAAAAACAAAGGGTTTGTGTGCAGCGTTCTGTGATTTTACGTGTACAATGCAGTGAATAAACCTAGAGCGGACAACAACGAACGGGCGACGAAAGTGTGATAAGCGAGCGGTGCAAGTGCGGATAGCGATAAAGCCCGCGGTCAACGGAGTTCAGAGGAAAGATAAACAAATAAACAAATAAGCGTGCTATAAAACTTGAACAAATCTTAGGGGATCACATTTAAGAGCTAACTGGATGGAAAACACAAACAAAAGGGAACGGGAGTTAAATAGCAGCACAGAATTGGACCAAGAACTCTGTAGAGAAAGCAAGAGAAAAAACATTAACAAATCCCCCCTGTTAAAAATCACAGGATCAGCGAATACCAAAATGTCGGAAATAAGTGAGCTGAAAATAATGTTTGAAGAGATGATGAAGGAAATAAAGGAAAACACGAAAGCTAACAAGGAGCTTAGAGAGGAGTATAAGAAGAAGGAAGAGAAGTGGGAGCTGGAAAAAGGCTACCTAATCAAAAGAATAGAAAAGCTGGAAAGAAAACTAGAGATAACAGAAAAGAATAGAAGGAAATGCAATATTGCAATAAAAGGGGTTGAATTCAAAGGAGAGAATAAGAAACAAGTCGTGATGGAGTTCCTCGAAGAAAAATTACAAGTGGAGGCCAAAATAAAAAATGTACATACCATAAAGCCAGCATTAACAGTAGTGGAGATGGATTCTTGGAATGAAAAACAGGAAGTAATGCAAAACAAGAAATCTTTGAAAGGAACAAGAATATACATTGAAAACGATCAAACACAGGACGAGAGAAGAATACAAGCGGAAATCAGGAAAATAGCAAGAGCGAAAAGAGCAGAAGGAAAAGAGGTAAAACTGGATACCAGAAGATAATAATAGACGGAACTTGCTACAAGTGGAGCGAAGGAGAACAAGAGCCATAGAAGAGACTCCCTCCTCAAAAACTAAGCACCCAGAAAATAAAAAACAGACACAAAAGATGACGAACAGAGCAAAGGACACGGACACGAATAGAGAAACGAAACAAAAAGAGGAAAGCAGGAGTACATAAAAATAGGAACATGGAACATCAGAAGTATAAACGGGAAGGAGGAGGAACTCATAGAAGAAATGGAGAAACAAAAGCTGGATTTTATGGGAATAACAGAGACAAAGAAGAAAGGCCAAGGACATACGAGACTACACAAAGGATATTGGATGCTTTGGTCAGGAATAGAAAAATCTGAAAGGGCACAAGCGGGAGTAGGTTTAGTGGTACACCCTGGCAAAATGAAAACAATAATAAATGAAAGGTATGTAAATGAAAGAATAATGGCAATAGAAGTCAAACTAGGGGAAAAAGAAGAAACATGGCAAATTATTGTGGCATACGGACCTGATGAAGACGAAAAAGTGTAAATAAAAAACCAGTTCTTTGAGGAACTACAAAAAGTAATAGATACGAAAGGAAACAATATTATAATTATGGGGGACCTAAATGGAAGCGTAGGAAAGGATAATAGAGGCATAGAGAGAATTTTAGGAAGACAAGGAGAGCACAAAAGAAATAGAAACGGTACAAAAATTGCAGAGTTCTGCGTGGCAAATGATTTAGTAATAACTAACACAAAGTTCGTACATAAAGACATACACAAATACACAAGGGTGCAACACAGCAGAAACGAGAAATCAATTATAGACTATTTTCTAGTGAACGGGGAGAATTGGCGAAAAATCAAAGATGTTAAGGTGAAGAGAGGACCGGAAATAGGCAGCGACCACTACCTACTCCAAATGGATATGAGGGTGAGTCAAAAACAAGCGACAGAGAAACATAGAAAAATAACTAAGGAGAAAATTAAAAGCCACATGTTACAAGAAGAACACATCAGGAAGAAATACCAAGACATCCTAAAAAAGGAGTACGAGACAAAAAATATCAGAACAAATATAGAAGATAAATGGAAAACGATAAAACAATGCATGATAAAAGCAGCGCGCAAATGTTGCGGGGTGGCAAAGGTAACAAACACGGACTTTAAAAGAACGGCATGGTGGACAACTGACATAAAAACACTGGTAAAAAAGAAAAAAGAATGCTGGCGCAAATATCTACAAACAAAATTGGAAGAGGACTACAATTTATACAAAGAGAAAAGAACGCAGGTAAAAAACAAGGTGAAGGAAGCAAAACAGAAAGCGTGGGAAGAATTCGGAAACAAAATGAAAAAGAATTTGACGACAACCAGAAACTATTTTACGGAACTTTAAAGCAACTGAGAAAAAGAAAACTACACCCACAAAAACATCAAGGATAAACAGGAAATGTACTGACAAATGAAAACGATATTATGGAAAGATGGAAACAATATTTCGAAGACTTGTTGGCAGCAGGGGAAGAACAGAGAGGATTGGAAAAGAAGAGGGAGGAAAATACCGACTTCGAAAAGACACGAACTTAACAGAGGAAGATAGCGCAGAAGGCAAAATAACAAAACAAGAATTGGATATACCAATAAGGAAACTCAAACTAGCAAAAGCCCCAGGCATAGACGAAATTACCCCAGAGATGGTAAAATACATGGGAGAAACAGGCAAGGAAAGGTTACTAGAACTATACAACGACATCTTAGTAGCAGGAAAAGTACCGAAGGAATGGAAAATAGGAATCATAATACCCATATATAAGAAGGAGACCGAAGAGAATGCTGTAATTACAGAGGAATTTCCTTACTAAGTATCCCAGGAAGGTATTCGCAAGGATTCTAGAAACTAGACTCAGAGACAAACTAGATAAGACAATAGAAGACACCCAGAGTGGGTTTAGAGAAGGACAGGGGTACAAGACCATATATTTACAATCAGACAGCTAAGTGAAAAGGTCATAGAGAAAGGGAAGAAATACATCTCTGTTTTATAGATCTGGAAAAGGCCTTCGACAGAATAGAAAGAGAGACAATATGGCAGTGTCTAGAAAAGCAAACATAAATTACAGAGAAGTAGCAGCAATCAAAGCACTATACGAAAATAGCGGAAACATAATAAGAACGAGACACGAGCAGTCGGAGGAATTTAAGACCAATATAGGCCTAAGACAGGATGTGTACTCAGCCCGCTGCTATTTAATTTAGTATTAGATGAGGCAATAAAAGAATGCAAGAAAAAATAAGAAGATACCATGTAGGAAGCTGGAATATGGAAAAATCTACATATCAGAATTACTTTTGCTGATGATATGGTTATATTCGGAAAAAGTGAGAAAGACCTACAAGAAAATATCAATGTATACAACTTAGAACTAAAAAAGAAAAACATGAAGATAAACGGAGATAAAACCAAAACAATGGTAATAGCACCAGACAAGAGAAGACATCGTATATATATAGAGGGAAGAAAATTGGAACAAGTAGAGAAGTTCAAATACCTAGGTGTATGGATACAGGAAAATGGAAAACTCGATGACGAGATAAATGAAAGAGTAGGAATTACAGGACGACTATTTAACTCCTGAAAGACAGTTAGGGTGGTTGGGACATATAATAAGAATGGACAAAAACAGAACAGTGAAAAAAGTGTTTGAAGCAAGACCAAAAGGGAAAAATAGGATAGGAAGACCGAGAAAAACATGGAAGGAGGAATTAAAAGAGGCAGCAGAATCAAGAAACATAAAGTGGGAAGAAATTCGCACAACAGCAAAGGATAGAAAAAAGTGGAGAGAACTGTGCAAGATAAGCCCGAATCCATAAAGCACAACTCAGCTCAATAGCCTTACACCGAAAGGTAGAAAGGTTTTGGATTAAGTAAGTAAGTAAGTAAGTAAAAATAGTCATGAAAAGATCCTTATAGTGACCTATCGAAACAGAATAAAATAGAATATTTGTACACAAACCTAAATGTAGTTGAAGTACAGGAGGATAAAATAGAGCAGATAACAGCAGAAAAGCTAAAGAAAACACTACAAAATATAAAAAATGTTAAATCAACAGGGCCGGGCGATCTGCCTATCGAGTTGTTAAAACAGGCCGCAGCAAATAATCTGCAATATATTTAATAAATGCCTAAAGAGAAACATACCAACAGATTTGAGCATTTCTCATATAAATTAGGGGCACTATATATTCAGTGCAAGAAACTGGGATATACGTTATCAAAAACATAAAAATCTAGTTATATGGAATCTAGTTATGGTTGAAATCCTATAAGGCTTTCTAACTAAATCCATTCAAAATTATTACATAAGTGTTATGGTTCTTTTTATAATAATATACTACATAACCTTTTCTTGCTTTTTGGGCTGGAGCGGAGTTTTTTTGGAACACATACTCTCACTTAGCGCACACCTGCTTTATCCAGGTCTTGACAATTGTCTCCTGTATGACGCTCACCTTTAGGCTTTCCTCAAAGAAGTGAGGCGCCCGCTTCGTTGCTTACAAGTTCTAGCGACATTATGTAAGCTGTAAATTTTGAATCCTTGACGACAGCCGCTTCAGATGCATATTGGTAATTCCAGTGGTCATCATGACAAGTTATCTTCTTATCTTGGACGAAGTTTTTTTTTCCCGAGAAGAAGATTGATATCGTTCAGCAGTACTTGGACTTTTAACTTTCTGTCTATCTTGTATTTACCAACCAACATTTAGTAATCCTTATGACAAAATACTTATAGTGCATATCATAGCGCACTGATAAACTAACCGTTGACCTCGCCACGCCCATTACTTTTGCCAGGTCAGCAATGCTCCGCCCACCATCCTAATCGATCTTCTCTTTCAATTCGCATACGAATCCGTCGCTTCTCTGGCGATCAAATCGCTTACTGTAAGTTGTCCCGTCAGCAGTTATCTTTTTCTCATGGTAAAATTCCCTGTACTTCTTGATTACGACGTAAACTTGAACCATTTTGAAGCCAAACCACGGAATAATTTTTGTCGGTGATTTTCCGGCCCGAAAGAATTCGAATATAGCAGGTCTGCGATCGGCTGATTTTACCGACAATTGTAGATGTAAAACTAATTTATTGTTTTATCCAATAGATGATTGCGCATCAAACGGCCTTTTGGCTTTCCCGAAATACAACCTAAAAGAATCCTGTAATGAGCTAGACAACGCTGTGTATTTAAACAATTTCGTTTATGGGATGTTACTCTACGGTTTGGACATTTGATAATTAAAATGGAAGAATGCTTTTAATATCTGAATACAAATTACTCTTAATTGTCATATTAAAACTCCTTATTACTCTGTGCCATCAATCATACAACACTTCCAAACCAACAAACGTTTTCTAATTCAATGCACCAAATTTTCCAACCCCATAAATGGTGAACATATCGTGCAAAAGGTTAGTCTTCTTTAAAGACTTTTAATTTTTGGAAAGTAAAAAGTTTTGCACTGGCTTTCCATATAAAATATTTGGTGCAGAAATTCTGTATTAATATAAATATTTCCTATTTATTTACTTTACTCGGTAGATACATAGTTACGGGTTACATTACTTAGTTTAGCCTTGGCAATTAGATATTTGTAATATATCACATTTTTTCTGAATTATTCTTTAGTTAACTGTATTGGACAATCTTTTTTCAGGGTAAAGAAATGAGCAGATATTTGTATGCTTTGCCTTTCTCTGTGTTAATGCGGAGTATGTATTGTTTGGTAAATCCACTTTAAAATGAATACGGTTTTAGCGATTTCAACTATTGGCTACTACATTTGATAATTTCAGATGATAAATTGGAAACAAGATGTTGATTTAATACTATTTATGCAATTTCCTTTGTAATATAAAAGTCAGTGGGTTGGGAGTTTCATACGAACATGAAGATAGGATAATTTACCAGCTGAAGCAAAATTTAGTCTATTTTATTCATTAATTAATAAAATTATTTTTGACTCGCTTTCTTGATTTTTCACATTATAGACTTCTACCCCCTCTAGCAAAGAAACTGTAAGAGTAACAACTCTTAAAGTCAAAATCGCTTATTCCCTTAATTTTTAAGGTAATCGAATGAAATTTTAAAGAGGTAATATCAGTTTATTGTAACATCTCTACCGATATTTATTAGTCTGTAATGAGGAAAAACTGTGATAGAGTAAAAATGGTTGAGAAAAGTAAAACTAATGTAACACAAGTTTTAAAAATTCGATAAATAATCTAATATCTCATCAGTATGATGTGCTACCTCGCATACGAACCGTGCTCCAGTTGAATATCGCAACACACTGAAACGTTAAAAGTACTGCGTGGGATTCCAGACTGATTACACGTAAAGGATTAAAGCAACATAATCTAAATTATGTCTGCTGTCGAGACAACTTATTAGCAAACGGATTTAAATAAAACTCCAAGTTTGCTGGATTTTCAGTCTCCAAAACTATTTTTACATTGACCTAGAGTTAGACCACATCTCAAAAATAACAACTTTGAATACAAATGCGATTTGGAAGACATGATTGTCTAAACTTTGTACCACAAGCGATTAGAAGCAATGTCAATTCCTCATTTACAATAATATTAACTGTCTAACAAAACTGAAAAGCTCTAGAGTACAAAAATCATTCAAGAATCAGTCTGTGAAGTCACACCGATTGAACATAAAAACGCACCCTAAATCTACAACATACCACTACATGTGAGGCAGCTGGTAATAGAAAAACTCAGAATTTGTAATAAATGGTATAACCTCAGAAACTGTCAGGACAGGACCGTCCTAAATAATTTAACCCGCCAACTTTACAGTACTGTTCAGCTACTACATCTTTACCACCAATAGATTATTTTAGACGGCAAAGAACAAGAAAATGAAGAATTACTACTTTCCCACGTCCTCTAAGAAAACCAGGTGGAAGTTAGGCTCGACTTCATGAAAAAACCACATTGTTCTGCTACTACTTTCTAATGACTTAAATTTCGATGCAGTAATAGAAGGCGATTTAAATTCTGTTGGATAATTAACTTTAAGAATAAATCCTTTTCTGGAAGTCTAAAGAGAAATAAAAATGACTAGCTTACATAGATCCCTGTGAAATGTTGGTGTAGATATACAAAATCAGAATAAGTACTTATGCAAACAATTTTAGGACAGAAAAAAACGATAGAGCGTTTGCGGAAAGTACTCTTATAAAATTGGCAATTGACTCTGTTGATGGCAAAGGAATTTTCATTTGCACCATTCTACTTTTTTAGGGGCAAATATAGGGTCATCCAAATTGAACTTTAAAATATAAATTGCGCTATGTATGTGGTGTGGCGGCCTTTTCGCCCTTGAACCGCTTATATCACGGCGGCATGCTGACGGCTGTGATGTCTGCACGTTTTGCCATCGCACACAAAACGGCATATGGGCTTTTGCTCGGCCGACAAGTCTGCATACGCCGTCGGCGGCACCTTTTGATTTGAAAGGTGCTGGCGAATGCAAATTGCCCGTAAAGACCTGCCGCCAAGCCAGGCGCGAAGCCCGGCAACATTCGCAATCCGCAACGCGGCCAATTTGGTCGTGTTTTAACACCGCACATTCAAGCACCGCAGCTCGGCCAACTTGGTCGTGTCTCAACCCGCATTCATTCACGCATCGCAGCTCGGCCAACTTGGTCGTGTCTCAACCCGCAAGAAACTCGCCATCCGCAGCGCGACCAATTCGGTCGTGTCTTCACCCCGCAAGAACATTCGCTACCCGCAGAAACCCGATCCGCAACGCAGAGGCGGCCACATTGGAATCGCCGACGAAGCCGAAGCCGATTCAGGTGAGCGATTTGGCAATATTCGTTGGTGGATATCGGTAGCCGCCCCCATCCGCTTACGCGACGGCCGTTTAAGGGACGATTTGGGCCTTCTCGGTTGCCGTTCCAAACGGGCCGTACTACGTTTTCACACCGCATCACGAGAGCGGCTATTTTTTGGTCCTTACGAGCCGCATCGGTATCGTATCCAACACCGCATCCACGAGAGCGGCTATTTACACGCCTGCCTCTCCAGTATGCCTTTTGTGAACGTTGTAAGTTTACATTTGTACAGTTAGTATCTAAAAACAGAGCAAAGTTATTATAACACATCAATATCATGCAAGTTTATTATGAAAACAGGATATTAAGCAATTAGCCTTGTTTTTCTTTAACTGGCTTTGTGTATCGTCAAGATCTGGGGTAGTGAAAAAGCAAAATTGCACTGTTTGGTGTGCATTGTGGGCTTGAGTAATCGATGCTCCGTAACGTTATTACTATCAATAGTATATGTCACCAGGAGATGCTAAACAACTTTTCCTCTCAATGAAACCAACGATTTCAACTTGAATGACATGTGCCTTCAACAAGATAGAACCACATGTCATACAGAATATAAAACACTTGCTGTACTTCAAACCAAATTTCCTGGTCGTGTTACCTTGCAGACAGGTGACGTCAACTGGTCATCGCAGTCTTGCGATCTAACCTTATTAGAGTTTCTCCCTTAGGACTATTTGAAGGAAAAGGTTTATATTAACAAATCTGCTCGATTCCAAGGCTAAAGGAGCACACCAGACTTGTAGTTGCTGAAATAAAACCCCATCTGTATGAAAACATTATAGAAAACTTCGCATCCCAAAGTGCGATTTAGATTACCCTATATAGTTTGGTGAATAGAACACCCTACCTATGCTATAACAAAGTATGATTTTTATACCGGCCGCTTAAACTCTCCATCTAATATGAGCTATTCGTAATTCTGTTGCTATTTCCTGCAAATAAATGTTTAACTTTAGAATTGCTTACATCCTCACCAACATCTTTATCAATGCAGAAAACAACTAATTTTTAGTTAAGGATCGACGCCGATCTGCAAAATTCTGCATAAATGTCAAAAGTTAATAAGAAAAATTGAACAAACCTATATTTTTATTGTAACAAATTAAAATTTTATTTTATTTATCTGCTTTATACGATCCACATAAAATAAAAAATAAATAAAATAGAACATTAGACTCCAAAAACGGCTGATGCGTCTGTTAGAAATATTACGAATTTAATAGTTGTGATATTTTTGTGAGCAGACTGTTTTAGTAAAACATTTATAGAGGATTCTTCTTAATAAACAATTGGAATTTTTTTAAGGAGGGGGAAAAACCCTGAAATGTAGATAGTATACATTTACAGAGGATTGACGTACATATCTACATTCAAATAACGCGGTAGCGCATCTTATAGTATAATAATAGTATGTGCCTCGGAGGCCTGCCTTGGTAGGATTAGGATTAAAGAAGTAATGACCCTTGGGTAATAGTGCATTCGAGTAGCCATAGTAGCGCCTTGTGTAAAAAAATTAATTTAAGTGTAAAAGCGGACCTTTATGTGTTATATTAAACAAACTATTTTATATTCCTTGAAAAATAATAATAAACTGTATTATCTGCTCAACTTTCAATATAAATCTATGCATACCAATATTTTTATTTATCTTCCATATTGGTTTATCATCTTAAGAGTCACAGTTGGTGTTGCTATATAGTAATGTATTTCTTGTAATGCAACAATTTTTTCTCAATTACGATTTATTGACATACGGGGCTTTTTCTCAAATAAAAAGAATTCGCTGATTTTATTAGGGGTAGACAATATACCTTTAATTGATAATGCGTTCAAAAAATACGAAATTTTTAACAATTCATTAAACTAAAATTAAAATATATAAATAATATTCTATAAAGGATTCCGAATTTAAAAATTCAATAAATCAGTCAAATTTTCATTGAAGATACTTGTTTGGTGCTCATCTCTAAACCCGTGTCTCATCTCTACGGTAACCTTTGCTGTCCGCCGGCCGACCCTCGTCGCAACATAACGAGTTTTACCGCCGCCCAGCATTCCGAGTTGAACCATCGTGAGCGACGGAGCAGAGCCAGCCGACCAGATTGAAGCCTCCAGCCAGCCGATCCAGGTGCTCTATTGCGCTGTGCTGGTACGCTGTCGTTGCCTATTACACGTTCCGCCCCGTCCATGGTGCCCCAGGCGATTGAAGCCGCCAACGAAGAGCACCCCGAAATATGCCGTCCATGTTACCAGAGACCATTACTTGCGTCGGGAGAGCGCACAACTGACCTGCCGCCCACCATATTTGCAGTTATTCAAGTATAGTTGTATTGTTTTTTCTCAGTTTCGTTGTTTTCTTAATTGTTACTTTATGATTAATTTTAGTTTTGCCCAATATATAGTTTACACAGCTCCGCTTTGTTTTATTTCCTGTTTTGCTTATCGAGTCACCTTGTTGGGCTTAATTATCAAACATTATTTTGGCCCTTCGAGGTCGGATCGAATTAGTCCGAGAAAATCAGATCATTTTGCATTAAACAAAAAGGAATAAAATTAAGAACGAGCTGTGTAAATTTTGTTCGCTAGTTTTGCCTGTGTTGCTGCGGTCCGAAATATTGCGTTAGCCTTGCTGTTTTGTGTCCAAGGTCGACCGTTCGCACCATAATTTGTTACCTGCGTTTTGACCATTTTGTGTAGAATTTAGGAAGAAATCATAGAGTATAAGATTGTAGGACCTTGCCGAAATCTTTCGTTGCAGGAATTTTTTATGTTGTTAGGCGACTGTCTCGAGCAAAGTGTGGAACGTCGCTCCGGTTTGCTAAAACCAGAAATTGTTAATTTGCATATCTTTAAGGCTAGACCACGGTAACTACAGTCTTCTTATCATCTGCAAAGAAAAACGGCCCCATCACTCCACCCATCCAAAAACCATACCACAGTCGTTCTTAGTAGATGCTTTTCACGCTTCTGGATTATTCAAGGATTTTCGTTTTCCCTAATCCGACAGTTGACGTATCCATTGAAGTGAAAGTAAGCTTTATCACTAAAAATTATTTTTGTTGCGTCAGTTAGATCTTATATGCGTGCATGTGGAGACATAAAGATGCCCATTTGCTACGAACGTTGGCGAATCGATCTTCTAGAACTCACTGTTTTACACAACAGAGATTTGTTGCTATATCCGACGAAACCGATTCCGCCCAGGCAATTTAAACCAGTCGTTTCAATTTTCTCATTAATCTTCGAACTGTAGATTTGTTGAGTGCTTTATTTCTCCCGAGAATCGCACAAACTTTTCGTACCGTCTGTGTGGCACTCCCACCGCTTTGGTAAATTGTATTAACAATAAGAACATGTTGTTCTATTGTAAACTATTTCGTAATGAAAACGAATATAAACATACTGATTTATTGAAAATACCACCAATGCTAAATTACCTGGAGTGATACTATAATAAGGTACCTGCTAACTTCAAAGCTTTTGAAGAAGGTTTTCATTCGCAAAGATCAAAATCTGAAGCAGTACGCAGGACAATCGACTGGAAGGGCTTGAGATTACGGACTGTAGCACGACTTGAAGTTCCTTAGTGCAACAATGATAGACCATTATGCGATACCAATTGTTTATAGCATGTCGTTCTTTTATACAGTTACAATAGACAGCGGAAAGGTATTTGCGAATCCATGAATGTTTAAAACTTAAACGATAGTCGAATATTAATATACCGTAGACGCAAAAAAGGAAACAAAGGGCTATATTAGAACGCCAGCTATGGGTTTTATGGCATGAGTAGCTATCGATTATGATATCAGCTCATCTCTAGAGTTAGAAGCAACAGTTACATATACATAAAGGCTGTCTTACAACCCGTGGTACTTCTTTTCCTTTGGAAGATTATTCCGTAGAATTTGTCAACAATATAATACCCGAACACATGTGACATATTAAACTTTCTTCAACATAATATAATATAAATTGACTTTACTCTGCGGATCTTCTCTATTGTGAACAACATTCGATGTATCAACCCGACCTCTTGGTAATCTAGGATTAGGTGACCAATTGTAACCATCTTTTCCTATGTTATAGTGACCTAGCTGTATAATTTTAAGATCTAAATTCGCTGAACTGTTAAAATTGTGATCTTGGCGGGTAATCCTTTGGCGAATCGGACTCTTTAACTCAACTACGTTTACAAGGGTGTAAATTACTGTCGGATCTACTGAACGGGTCTACAGGAACATCGAAACTTTAATCATTAATTGCCCTCAATTTCATTGCGTACGTTGTTTTCTTCATCTATAAAAATATACATTAGATAATATGTTAAAAAATAAAATATTTCCGTACGATGTGATGGGAAATAATAAAAAATTAAAAGAAAACAATATACAAAAAACAAAAGTAAAGTAACAACGTTTTACTTACCGTTAATAAAAATCGGACTATCACGGCACCACACTATTTTTTCGATGCCTCAATTATATTTTCAAAACTAAATAATGAGTGCCTGTCATGATCTATCGTAGGTCTCTAGCGTAAGAGATTAAGAAGGTTTATAAGTGTGGCCCAAATTAAATTCGAGATTTAAACTTCGTGTTTTTGTTTGTTCTGCTTTCTGAAACATTGATACTACAACAAAGCACCTATAATGATGTGAATCTTCAGACAACTGCCTGAAGATTCATTACAAAATTTGATAAAACATTTTGGTATAGTTAATCTAAGTGCCACTGCAAATCCAAAAACATCGACTCGGCGTTATGTAGAAGAAGTGGACATTTCAAAAAGATATTTAGTCAATTTGTTTTTAGAGTATTATTAAGTGGTTTCTCAGGTTGATCGTAAAAAAATTAAGTAATGAGGCATATTTTGAACTCAACAAGTTCGTAAACAAATAAATGCATAATAATATAAAACAATAAAGAGTCGCTGTTTGGTTTGGGTTTCTTAAAGATCATACTAGAAGTGCTTTAACTGTGAATGGCAATTGCTATCGTTACATGATAATGGATCTAGAGCAAATGTGGATCTAGCAGGATGACTCCACATGCCGTACATCTCGATCACCAACAATATTCTGGTCAATAATGTTACAACTGTCCAGCAAGATCTTGGAATTTAACACTGCAATTTCTGAATTAAGCAATTCTCAAACAGCTAACGTCTTTAAAAACGCTACCAACGTGTTATCAATAAAATTTGCGAATCTATAATAAACGTTTTTATAAGAAAACCAAAATTTAATTCCAAAGTCAAAATGGTCATTGGTAAGACATGATTTCTTATATTTAAAGGGAAATCAGGTGCTTCAATGCTCGATAAAAATTCATTTACAAAATCAATTTATAATTTTTTTATCTAAATCGGGTATTCACTTGGACCACCCTTTACGTGGTGGAAAAAAATGCTCGCGCCCGGCAAACTGTCGATTTCTAAGAATTTTATATTTTACAACTGTAATTTTAATAACACTTTGTTAACCATAGTTGAAGTTATAAAGTGGAAGATTTATTACTTATCAATAGTAACAAAGATAATGCTCAAGACATTTACAGTACGAAACCTATTAACTGATCTTCTTTGATAATCCTTGTACTGTTAAAAGGCATGTTTGTAATTATTACTTAGAGTAACAATTTTTTTTTATATTTCAGATAAAAATAATTTGGTCTTGAAAAGTTAGTTTAGAGATATATCACCCATGACAAAAACAAATTGTTTTTTATTGTAAGGAATCGTTCATCTATAACGATAATATTGACGCAAAATTGATGAAACGGTTCTCTTCAACTGTTTGCAACAATAATGATGTCGCTTTCTGCTATAAAGCCGAGCATAAAAAATAGTTTTCCATTGTAAACGTAATATCTAAAGTCTTTGGTGTACTGAGTGCAACAAAACTATTTATTTTTATTTATTTTTTTATAGTACTAACAATTCCCGCTTTATAAAACACTTAAAAAGAGCTGAAAATCAATAGCGATAAACGTGTAGACTTCTGTACGTTTCAGAAGCATTTCTTATCAGAATAATTCTGCAGAGATGCTAATTTTGTTGGTTTAATATCGGCGAACCTGTTTTGTATGTAAATTTCAAATTTGCCGGTATAATTTATAGACCTCATCATCGTGATTTATTACGAATACGTGCGCCGGCCGTATTACTTTTTGACTTGTCCAAACCCATATAAAAAATGCATACAGCGCAGTTACGTGAAGTTAAAAAAAATTAATTAACATATGAGGCTATACAACCAAGAATAATTTGTTTCAGATCCCTTAAAATAATAATTGCAATGACTGCAATTGGGTTAAAGTGCTCAAAGCTCAATTAATGACTTTTATAAAAGCTGTCCAGTTTAATCAGGTTTGGTGTCTCTCTGAAGTCAGTTTAATTATGATAAGAAATTATACTATCGCATTTAATATTTTTTCTATAATAGTCGCCAACGAAAACTCCCATTAATTACTTTAAAACTTAGAGCTTTTGTCTTGAAATCGCCGATAACCATTCTCGTTAGCAAACTCCAGCTTCTTTCCAATATTAAAGAGACTTTAGAAATGTGATTTATTCTTGCAGCCGATAAATTATGATTCCTTTTATATAATTACTTAATTTATTTTAATTCGCCCTAATAAACCTCGTGGTGTTGTTCCCTGAATGATTTATGTGTTTTAAAAAATATGAAGTAATTTAAATCACCTCTTTATAGCGTAGGTGTCGCAAATCAAATATAACCCGGAATTTTTTTATGCACAGTGAGATGAATGGAGAAGGGCGCAGCTTTTGAGCTTTGCAAGCAGAGAAGCTTGAAGGCAATTCTGTCGCTTTTTTAGTCACAATTATAATGTCAGAACAAGATATACCCTCATCTGTTGCGCAGACATTGAAATTTAGGTCATCAAGTAACAAATGTATGGAACATAAAGTAATGCAGAACCAAAGCACTACTTTCAATGTTTTTTATAGAGATCAAACCTGCCCCTAATAACAAAGACATTACAAATTGGAATACCTTTAACTATTTTAAATTAAATTTTAACCATCCAAGTACGCGAAATTATACAATATGCTAGGAGTACACCAACAGATTTTGTCACTTAAAACTTCGATGTGTCAAATGTGCAAGTAATCGTACTATATACTACTGAAAACTATTGACGTAAAAGAAAAACGCGTAATGTCCGATGCGTTTCATGCAGAAAAAACCACCCAGAAATTACAAAGGATAGACAGTATATAAAGAATTACCAACCAACTCATCAATAATAAAAGAACAAAAACAACAATTCCCTACCACCAGCAATATTGCTGAATTTTAGAACCAAACTTTATCAGCATTCTAACTAACTTCTCGAGTTAAAAAACATGATAAACAAATAAGTACCATGCTAAAGCTCAAGCAACTCAACCCGTGCTTATCAAAATTAAATAATAGAACTGTTTTACCCTCATCCTAACAACGCTGCACGAGGTAGACCATCAACAATAATCAAAAATTCGACCAAACAGTACTATATAAGCAGCTTTAGCATCTATTACAAGCCGTTAATGTGACAATAGAACCTTTAACCATCTCTGTTTATTTTTCTTCTAGGCATATAGTCAAGTAGGAACATTACAAAAACTGCTTTAGCACTTTAGGACTACGGTCTATAACAGAGGCTCCAGACTTATCACACCAAAGAGAAAAATTATCTAACAGATAAAACAAAAACCTGACCTAGTGGACTTTAGTGTTACTAAAGGCTTTTCACAAGACTTTCTTACTGCAAAACATTCTTTGATTTATCATTTTACTATTCTTTATACCACACTTTATCCGCATGTGCAACTAACCGAGCGCAAGTAATAAACACACAATATGAAAGAACGTAGTACAACAGGAGTATTAGAATGGAACGACATAATCAATCAAAGCCAACTCGGCACACAATTGGTATATTTTAATTAAACAAAAAGTAATGGGAAAGAAGTTCAGAAAATTATGGAAAAAGCTCAGAAACTAAGAACGTAAGAATACATACGACTGTTTAATGCAGCTACACAGAAACTCAAGAGGCTCCTCAAGAACAACAAACCTTTCTGGGTAATCTCACACCCATTGAAGACACTGATTGCTCGTTTTAGAGATCAGTAAAAAGATTAAGCAGAACATAAAAGCTTCACGCGTCAGGGAATAAGGCCCAGGAGTAACAAAAAGAAAGCACCAACTTAAGCCGCCAGTCGCTTATGTAGCCACAGCTCTGCACCTCAAGAAAGCGTTAGACTATGACCTAATCGGTGGTAAAGTTCTAAAAGAGTTGTCCTATATTGGAATAAAATACTTTACGCGATTATTTAACGCTCTCTTGCTTACTGGTGTTTTCTAAACTACTGAAAAGTGACACAGATTATCTTAGTCGCAGAACTGGGAAAACCACTCAATGAAGCACAATCAAGTCGAGCACCAAGCCTCATATCGACCAAAGTGTTTGATAAACAACTTCTTCCAATCCTTGAAATTTCAACAATTCGGATATGCACTCTACTGTAGAACAAGTTCATCGAGTTGTCGATGGAATTAATGAAGCGTTGCAATATTGGAACACGGCTGATCAACAAGATATGGCACATCTGCATATATTACAAGTTAATTTTAATTCGCCTTTGAATTATTTCTTTCTACTCATATCCTACCTGCAAAATAGTTTTTCTTGTTCATATTGGCACTGACCTCACAAAAATTTAGTACGTACCCCCAGGCAGTGTTTTTGGACCATTGCTATACTTAATAAATATATACTATCGATCTTCTGACAACACTTGAAGTTTTAACGGAATGACAACGTCGTTCTGGCTATTGACACTGCAAGCTCTGCAAATCGTTCTCAACTCAATACATTCCTGGCTACAAAAATAAAGAATTATTGCTAGTGAAACCAAATCTGGACATATAATGTTCACTATGCGAAAATAAACTTTTCCACCTGTTTATCTAAACCATAAGCAGCTTCCTCAGCAAGAAGTGAAATACCTTGGGGTATACCTAGAGATACCACTCACCTGGCGCAAGCGTATTTTTACAAAAGAAAACAATTAGGTCCCACCAACATGAACTGGCTCCTTGGGCGAAACTCAAAACTTATCATGGACAATAAGCTCCTTGCCTATAAAGCCATGCTGAAATTGATCTGACTATAAAGAAATACAACTTTGGGGCAGCATTTCTGAATCTAATATGGAGATTCTCGGACGTTTTCAATCCGAAGTGCTTTGGATGGTGGTAAATGTGCCTTGGTATGTTGTCCCAAACGCAATTATCCGGCATTATCTTCAAATGCTAAGGAACAAGAATGAAAAAAACTACCTCAGCACACATCGAAATATGTTGGTAACAAATCTCATAAATCAGTCAATAAATAACACAATACTCATAAGAAATGCGTCCAAGAAATTACTCAATAGATTCTGATTGTTATTTATTATTCTAAGGTCCAAAACTCTTACTTTTTCACGAAGAGCTAATGATCACTCTTTTGCATGTTATTTATTTGTCATATAATTTGTTAAATATATGTTTACAAATCGTAAATAAAATGGGATATTAAAAAGAAATCTATTGCACAACAGACTATTATCAAGTTTCTTACAAGAGAGATGTAAAACCATCCAAATTTTTGAAAAAACTTAAAGGTTGAAGACAACGCCCTTAAGTGGGCTTATGTTCAACACAATATTTGTAGCCACTACTGATTGTAGTAGCATAAATTACTATTTGAATGACCATTTTTTTCTTCAACCTTTTTGGGATATCTTGCTTTTAGCAGAGGTAAGACAAGTTCATTTAGATGTCTCTTTTTTATTTTAGTGTTAGATTAATTGGTTCTCAATGATTTCTTTAACAAAATGTATGTTTAGTATAGTTTCGTTTTTATGTGAACTAAAATGGCAACTGTATTACGTAATGTCTTTAACTGAAAACGGTTAGTAAAGGCTACATTTGATTAACCTGAACATCCCCAAATCTTGATTCCACGTGTCCACGTGATTTGTAAATGAATACTTCATTTTCAATGGAGAATAGTGTTTTTCTGCCTAGTAACCTATACTTTTGCATGGCTTTAAGGGCTATTTTTTTCTATTTTTTTGGTACGCATGTTTTCTAAGGCTTTTTAGTTTGTGGAACCATTGTATTATTAATTATTATTAAAGCTCACTATTGTCGCGTTACGTGTACTGCCTATTTATTGACTTCAATCCTCCATTTTTCCAACCAATTATCAGTTAAGTAGACATGCCGTTGTAAAAATTGCCTAGTCACTGCAGAGACCTATATGGTAGCGTCATTTCTTTTATTAATCAGAAGATTAACAATCAAAATGTATTATTATTCTATGAGCTAATTTGATATATTGAAAACTGATGCGATGAGGATCTCTGCAGTGAAGGGCCTTCTTTAGTTCAGGTCTGTGGCCCAATGTCTCTTGAGTCTTCTAACAATCTGGTGGTGTGGGAGATCATTCAGTAAAGTATTGTTATGAATTGTAATTTTGTCAAAGTGTTTTGATGTTCTATCAGGTATAACTGTTGTTATAAACGATTATTTGGTTCGTTATATGTTACATCGCGTTGGTTGTTGGTCGTAAGATTTTAGATTGGCATCTTTACATGATTGTAATATTTATTTTACTAGCGCAGACCCACAGTTTCACTCTGCAGGCCCATATACACAAACTTTTATTTTCCATTTCTTGAGCCAGTCTTCAAATCGATTAAGGTGAGTTTGGACTAGGTGTGATATCGCTGTGATTCTAGAGTGTGATGACGTTGTTATTGAAAGTACCTATAATTGTGGTAGGTGGGATCGGGAGGTCAGATATCGGATACGAGAAAGGTCTCAAGACGTTTCCCTGATTTTCCAATCCCCTTGTACCTTCTTTTCATATTCTAAATTTCCTGCTGCATAAATAGGATTCTGGTAGCTTGTGAAAGTAAGATGGTAAGATTTGTTTATTACATGTATCATTTGGTAGTACTGTTAAATTGTTAGTGCGATCTACAAACGCAGTAATCTGTAGCCTGTAATTCAGTTTTGGCTGAGAATTCCGGTTCGAGGTTTCGTAACACTACCATCTCAAGCAGCTTCAAAATCATCGATAACAAGCTTATACGGCGATATGATGTTGCATAGCCGGGATCTTTTGAATTCTGTAGGCTAGTATTGAAGTCTCAGCATAGAGTTAAAGATGTAGTTAATAGTACGAGTCCCTTTTTTGGAAACGCAGTATTCTAAGATGTAATTTGAACGGATCCTGGTAATTTCTTAAAATTTACTTACTGTATTTCAAATTTTATGTCCTTTTGAGTATCTGGCGGTATGGGCGTAGGAGGTGTTTCCGATGGTCTTAGAATTTATAGAATTGGGTCGTCAATTGTGTCTTCGTATGATTTGAATACACCAAAGAAATGGTCAGCAAGCAAGTCTACTTTTTAATAATCACTTTTAGCTCACTCTAGCGCCAGAGGTAACTCTAAAGGTGATAATGCTTTAAGAAGGATTAAGTTATTATTAAATATATTCAGGTTTCATACATAACTTTTGAATAAGACGTTTTTAGGTTTTTCAGTTTTGCTTTCAGTTGGTGACTTAGGTTGTTAAGTCTCGTTTTGCCCACGAATGGTGAATTCTTGGCATCGACCTCTAGCTCTTCGTTTTTGAACGACTAACTTTTTAACTTCTAGGTGGCTACTATTGTTAGTTTTTTCCTCTGATTGTTAGAGGGGCGGTGTGTGAGGATTTTATATTCTTTAATCGAAGTTTCAAATCTGTGCTTTGTTTTAGAGTTGCGAAGTTTTTTTGGAGGCTATTTGTGTATAACACGTGCTGATTGTTACTATAATTAATATATGATCTGGTATTAAGTCGTAGCTTGAGGTAATGTTTGTATCCGTTGATGTATTTTAGTATGTCGGGGTTCCCGTTGACAAATAGTCGTATTTTTTATCTTGCATAACCTTGTACAACACTCTACCTTTGGTTGTAGGTAGTCAAAATTCTCAGGTTGTGTTTCCTGTTGAAGTTTCTTCCAGAAATGAATTTGAGCTCTAAAAGTGTGGAGCAAATGTTCTAAGTTTTTTTTAATGTTGTGTCTAAGAGAACAGTAGACTGTTACGACAGTTAGTTCTTACGATAAAGTATTAGCTTTAGGCCATATCTTCCTCGCATTTACGGAAAGCGTACTTTTTGATACTTTGTTTTATCGAGATGGTTGATCCACTAAATCATATAGTCTAGAATTTTTAAATAGGATTTTTCTGTAAGACTTGTTTTGCTTATTATCAGGATATAAACAAAATTTAGTTTTAGAAATGGAATAATTTAATCTGCACATTTTGAGTGACCGTTGGCGTGCTGTTGTGCTGTTGTGAGAAATGTATTCATTGTTTTGTTTACTAATTAGCATCGTCAATATGTTTAAGGCCATACTGTTTTACTGAATCAGTTGGGAAAAAATGAATTTAAATTCAACAAAGAACTTGCTAAGAGTGAGACTGAGCGAGTGGTCGGTGGTATTTGCAGTTTAGAGTTCTGCATTTCTGACAATATTAGCATAGTTTACTTGATGGTGGAAATTTGGAAACTGATTTTGTAAATTTGGGTGTGAGATTTGAAAAGTTTGTGGTCTGTCTATTATGTTTCTACTCGTTCTTGAAGGTTCCTTTAGGGTACTGTGACTCTGTTAGTATACTGTATTTGTTAATACGTGATAATACATTTGTTCTTATTTTTATAGGTTTTGTGCACTTTAACAAAATGTTAAGGGTCTTATTTAGGTGGTCTAATGTTTTTTTAGTACGTTATTGTTAGTAAAAACCATTGTAAAGGGTTGTTGGAGATTATGAGTTTAGTAGGTCTCTATAGACTGCTGTGCTATAAATTGTTCTTAATTTGGAGGGAAATAATTTCCGGATTCTGATGTTAATTGGTTCATTTATGTGCTGTATGGTACGGGGATTTGACCTTTTTTGTTTTTTATTTAGCTAAATATGTAACTAAAACTAAATTAAATTCCTGCTGGTAACATTGTAATAATTTGAAAAAGAATATATCGGTCTTTGCGATTCTCTGACTGGAACTATATAGTGCCCAAACCGTGTCATTTGCGAACATTCAAGAGATAGAGATTTGATGACGATGTCCCTGCTATTGCGTAAGTTTGGCCGGTGTCACAAGGATATCAGGATAAAAAAAATTGTAGTATGTAGAAAAATAGCTTTATTTTGTACGTTTATGATGCTTAAAATTATAAAGGTAATTACAGTTTGAATTTAATTTTTTCGACTATTTTAAGATTATTAACACTGCTAAGTCTCTTTGTTTGTATCAATAATATATAATGTAATTCCAAATATGTTCAGTACATTTTATAACAGAAACATTCAACTGCCAACGAGAGAATTTTAAGTTTAATTGAAATTTCTGTTTATGATAGTAAACGAAACGGACTCGCTTTATTAAAACTACAAAATATAATTTACGTTTACCCTTAATAAAGGCCTCTCCCGCTGTGTTTATTAAGTTGATACTTACAATGGAGTGGCTTTATGAAACTTTTATCCGATATAACGCGAGAGGATAGCGGTCTATAACAATAGCGCCCCCCGAATCATAAATATGCAGATCCAGGAGACGGCAAGCAAATAAAGTTAATATTCGTATTGTGACGTGCATTGCATTTGCATTGATTATTTTATATTAAATTAAATTAAGTTACACTGCCGTTATATTAATATTTCTAGATTTCTGTTATTTAAAAAATAGTAGATGTATACGACAGAAATCTGTTAGAAGAGAAAGGGGAAGTTTAATTACATATTAATTTATTTTTCACAGTTTGTATTATAATAGTGAAAGGCTGATGTTTAATTTTAAATAAAACTGCTTTCAAATTTATTTTATAATTTAATTTTTATTGAATTTTAAAACATACAATCTTTGATTAAACATTGGAAATTATATCTGACTTATGTCTACTTTAGCTTTAGATTCAATTCTTAGTTCTTTACACATTACAATTTCGCATGCATGTTCCTATCACTTTCACATATAACAAGTAGGATTTCGTTTCGAGAAAAATAAATAACTGTTTTGTGTAGAAGTGCTGCGAACAATTTCAGGGTATTTAGAGCTATATATTGTCAAATTTGGGAGATCTGTGACACATTAAAGCTGAAAATGTAGCAGAACATAAAGTGGAATCAGAATCGGCATGGTGCAAGTCGCAGTAACGCGGACCCGACCGGAAATACGGAGAAATATCGGCGCTGCTGATTGAGAAAAAAAGCTGAGTGAGAAAAGACCATGCAGGGGAATAAAGTCGGCAAAATCGTTGATGAACGGCATCAAAATTTTGGCGCATTAATTTGTGTGAAAACCAGTGATGTCGGGGGTAGATTTACAGCTTCCAATGGACAAAAACTATTCTGAACAATTTGACGGTCCCATAGATGATCAACCTAGAAGTCATCCCAGACTTTGTAAGCGCTGACAAATTGATGTGCTGCACCAAGATTTTGGCGCGCTGATTTTGCCGAAATCCAGTGGTGTGTGGCAGGATTTACAGCAATAGGTCATCGCGGACACCTTAGAGGCAAACAAAATTATATTGGAAAGCGGCCGATATACATTTCAGCAAGACATTTGTTGACGTGAAAACGTCTTTAAGTTCGGTGCAAATACCGAGCGGCATTTTAAAATTATGAGCGAAACCAAAACAGTCAAGTTTAAAATAACTAATAATCAAAACTACAGGAAGAACGACAACGGGGAGGGCAGAGTTCAATAGAGCAAAACTGAAAGCAATATGTAAACCAACCTGCATTTCTCTCGCCCCTGTACAACGCAAGGGATGGAGGATTTATTTAGGTAACGGAAATCTTGCGTTAATAGCACGTTGCAAATGGGATAAAATATCAAATTCTTCTTGGTTCTTTAAGTTCTCATATAATTGTGCATAATATTTATAAAAATCTTATTTGATGGTGTGAACCCAGAAAAGGTTGATATCTCTCAATTTTTAGATGGCGCTTTATGAAGAACGCATACTACTTGTCTTTTAATACCAAAATTGTCATTAAGAGTGTCTAATGACACTTTTGTTTTGGCTTTCGCCTTATCTATTTAATAAGAAGGTCCTCTTGTTAATGCTCAATAAAATATTAGAAACCATCTTCCTCTTTTTTTTTCCTAAATCTTCTTCGTAGAGTAGCGTGAGATAATTTATATGTCCTTGAAATTCGACTATGAGGAATAAAATAGTATCTAAAATGTATAAGTCTAGTTTTATTTTATTAAAACTAGCAATACAACAAATTGTTCCAACATTAGTAAAATATATAATCTTAGATTCATTAGTAAACAAACCTGTCGTCTACTATTTATGGCAATCTAAGTATATAGAATTTTCGAAAAGTAAAGTTACATTCAAGATAAGCCTTACGCAAAAAATCTCCTTTAATCGATTTTGAAACAAAAAATCTCTCTTCCTTTTGGTTTAAACCTACTAATTGGTTACTCAATATCAATAATACGTTTATTATCTAGACTCATGGACAAGACACGCTTTCAAGTTTCTTTACCACTTAAACCAAATCCACATCAATATCAAATGCACCATGTAAATAGAATAAAACAATTCTTTGTGTTTCCCGAACATTTTTATAATATAAAATATTTAAACTGCAGCTTTTATTGCAAAATTGTCTAATCTCACATTCACTCAGTTCAAATACATTCAGTTAAAAAACCGACGAAGAAAACTTAAACCATTACGACAAGCCTGCTGTAAAATGAATGTTACAACAAATCCTTATCTAATTTCATTAGAATTATTAACGAAAACACAAATTTCTATTTTCAAAACCTTCTCGATCAACAAAAACTGTTATTATCTTACATCAGAGGCAATGCCTATAATTAAAGCGCGTATTAATGACGCAAACCATACATATGACCAGTAATAAAATGACTGATCCTCTTCGTTCAACTAAAGCCTGTTACCGTAATAAATACCAAGAGGTATATGAAATATTTTGTGAGGGCTGCCAAAGAATTTACATATTTACAATTCGAATACGAGTATTCTTTAGTCGTATGAAAGAAGATGAAAAAACTATTGCCCAATTTCTTATCTCACTAGTACAATTATTCCTAAAGCAATTAAAACAGAGAAACGCCCTCTATGCCTAAATACAAAAGATAATAGCCAACTTTTATATAGCATTTAGAAAACTAATTATCTAGCGCCATTCATTTCGAAAAAAATTTAGCCAAATCTAAATCTTTATTTAAGACTTACAACAAAAAGCAAAAATTTTAAACACTCCTTTAAAAAATTGAAAAAAGCTTGTTTTGACTATCTCTGAGAAAAGCGAGGACGTCTACATATTTTGCTAAAATTGTTATAAAACACAAAAGTATAGAAGGTTGATGGAGATTGAATGTGAAGTAATAATTATATATATAAAAAAAATTATGAGTGCTGCTGCTGCTGCTGTCACACAGGTCAAAGGTCAAATCGTTCGTGCCTTTCCGTGCCGACCCGAGCGCCTCCGAAGGACAAATTTCGGCCCGACGACAGGCGCGACCGAGGTGATATATTTCCGGAACCGCAAGCGATGGAAAATTTTCGTTTGAGAGCGGGTAATAAAGCACTTATACATAAAAAAAATTATGAGTGCTGTCACACAGGTCAAAGGTCAAAGGTCAAAGTTGAACTCTAACTGGATATACGTAAACGCGTTGTCATGGCAACGGCGTACGCCAATTATGTCAAACAGAGCTTTTTAATCGTGTTTTTATTTATTTTTAAAAACTACTATGTGAAGGGGCTCAAGCATGTCGGAGTTGGACAAGCTCTCCGGGGGTCCGCTGCCAGACCTCGTAATAAATAAATAAAATAAAATCAATAATTTTTCAAACAGAGATCCGAGAAAAACCTATTTCAACAGATGAATGTCAACAAAATCATAGCCGACAAAACTTTCAAAAAATGGATCATTAAAATTCCAAATTAAAGAAGTTATACATAATTTGTGATTAATCCAATTTCCCTATAGTTCCAATAAAATGAAGGAACATACTTTGCAATAAACACTATTATTGATTAATTTGCATTATTTGAGAGTACTCTCTTAATGGGATCGAGAGTCGGCCTGCACACCAAGTAGTGAGAGGTAATTAGTAACGGATACTAGCGTTTGCCTGGCGTTTTGCTTAGCGGCGTTAGAGGAGTGAAAGTTTCTCTCGTGAAAAGTGCCAATTCTCTTTTCAAGCCCACATCAGCACCTCCTCGTGGTGAGAGTCGGTAACGTAACCTTGGTTACGGCTAACGCTGAGTGGACCCCTTGTCGCGTGTACAGCCCCCTTCGACCGAGAGATTGAACACCATCTGATCTCCGGGGCAATCGGGTCGTGTTACAACGGGTAGCACCCACTTCGCGCGACAGGTAGACCCGACCGGTTTTTAGCTCCCCCTATTGGGAGCAAGTGTTGAGGTGTTGGTTTTTTTATTCTGTTTGTCCTTAAAATCACGTGTCGGCAGTTATACGCCGACACTCCAACACCTCAAATTTTATTATAGTAGCTCATTCACTAACCATCAATTCGACAATACAATGGTGCTGTGCCAGTGTGGGAAATCCTATGCCACAGAAGCTGGCCTAAGGCAACACCTAAGGCGCCGTTATTGTCGGGGACCCAACCCCGACCAGGACTTTAACTCTAACTCTCCGAGTAGGAGCATAACCCGCAAACTAAGAGGTTGAGGCTTTCGTATGTTAGGCTTCACTGTTGAGTTGTCGCGCACTAACTTTAATACGGGGCGGTGTGACAAGCACCGTACCTTAGCGACCGCCATTATTACCTTTTGTTCGAACTGAAGATGGTCATATATTCTTAGTGACTGAGTAAGGCCATCCGCCAGGAATTTAAAGCCGGGATTGATCCGGAAGCAAGCGCTTCAACTGCACAGCCACATTGGCGCCATGGGTTAATTTAAAATAAAACATTAAAATATGTTCGTTAGCTCAACTCCTATCTTAAAAGTTTACTTTTTAAATACTACTATTACTATTGTTGGTAATATTTATTCCAAATTGGTCATTACACCAAATATTTTCTACAGATCCTTCAAACTTTTTTCGCTAGCTGCGGCCTCCAAATAGACAAATAAGAAATTTTTGTTCTACATTATGCAAGATAGTGAAAACATTATTTTACTATTCGATGATTTAAATCTGGGTAATCTTTTACGTAACTGATGAATAATAAAGGAAGTTTATATGATTTGTATAAAACAATACAGAAAAATAAAGTTATGCACGAAATAAAAATTTAAAAAAAACCAGAAAATTTGGATTTTTGATTTAAAATAACCGATAAAACATGCACCTTTCTGTGTAAAACAGTAATAGTCACGACAATTACAAAAAAGAAGAGAAAAAGTAGCATATTATTTTTTAATACCTTCATAAACTTACAAGGGATTGAATCAGTTTTTGATCCTTTACGTGAAAGAATAATTAATGGGGTAATAGTTTAGTACCTTGACGCATTTAAAAAAATTGCAGAAGTAGTTGTACTACCAAAATGTTTATTATTATTTAAGGAACCAATTTCAACCCCGTTCTTGTCTGCAACACTTGCACTCCTCGTTAAGACCCTTTAAAATTCTATGTTTTTGTATGCCCTTATCAATATTGTGAATTATTTTATAGGAATGATTTTAGAGTAACTTTGTTATAATATATCTATATATCACTATATATATAAAATTCTCGTGTCACAATGTTAGTTGCCATACTCCTCCGAAACGGCTTGATCGATTTTTATGAAATTTTGTATGTATATTCGGTAGGTCTGGGAATCGGTTGTAATCTATTTTTCATACCCCTAAGTGATAAGGGTGGTCCACCCCGAACATTTTTTTTTTATTTTTTTGGTTTAAAATATGTGGCATTAAAAAATCTCGCAATGTCCCACTAATGAATGAGCAACAAACAACCATTTACGACCGCATTATGCTCGCAGTTTCGGCAGGACAAGGTGGATTCTTTTTTTTTTGGATGCACCAGGTGGAACTGGCAAAACATTCCGTATTTCAATAATTCTCGCCGAAATACGATCAAATAATGGCATCGCATTGGCCGTTGCATCACCTGGCATTGCGGCAACTTTATTGGATGGAGGCAGTATTTAAGCTGCCACTAAATATTCAAAATAACCCAGACGCAGTGTGCAACATAAAAAAACAATCGTTCATGGCCACAGTGCTGGAACAGTGTAAAATTATCATCTGGAATGAATGCACAAACATTCGCTTGAGGCGTTGAACAGGACATTGAAAGACATTAAAAACAACGACAAACTATTTGGCGGCACTCTGTTAGTCCTTTCAGGTGATTTCAGACAAACACTTCCCGTCATTCCGCGTTCAACGTACGCTGATGAGATCAACGCTTGCTTAAAATCATCGCCATGTTGAAAAAGTACAGCTGAAAGTAAATACGCGCGTTCAAATGGTTCAAGATCCATCCGCTGAAAAATTCTCAAAACAACTGTTAGATATCGGCGATGGAAAAGTTATTATAGATGAAAGTGGATGCGTAAAATTACCGACCGATTTCTGCACAATCATTGATTCGCAAGATGCTCTCATTGAACAGATATTTCCCGATGTACACACACAGTACATAAATCATGAGTGGCTGGCGAAAGAGTAATTTCAGCAGCAAAAAATGTGGATGTCAACGATTTAAATATCAAGATACAACAGTTGTTGCCAGGGGAATTGGTGTCATACAAATCTATTGATACAGTTTGCGATGCCAGCGAAACTGTAAACTCATTGGATTTGCCAGGCATGCCATCGCATAATTTACAACTGAAGGTTGGATCTCCGGTTATTTTGCTTCGTAATTTGAACCCACCACGGCTGTGCAACGGCACGCAATTAGTCATTAAAAATCAATGAAAAATGTTGTCGGAGCCAGCATTTTAAATGGTAAGTTCCGAGGTGAAAATATATTAATACTACGAATCCCTATTATAGCCACAGATGTGCCAATTCAATTTAAACGTCTTCAATTTCCAATTAGATTGGCATTTGCAATGACTATCAGTAAGTCCCAAGGCCAAACGATGTCTGTTTGTGGCTTAGATTTGAGCACACCATGTTTTTTATTATACGTAGCATGCTCTCGAGTGGGCAAACCATCCAGTTTGTTTGTGTTAGCTAAAGGTGGGCTAACAAAAAATATTGTACACACTCTAGCATTAATGGATTGGTATTGTTTGTTAGTGTTATTGTCGTAATTAATGATATACATAATATTAAGGAATAAATTATAATAAATTAAAAAAATAAATGTTTGGTGTTTTGTTATTTTTATATTCCGTCATCGTTCACAGCGCTCCATGCCTCTTTTACTCATATACTACATCCTCACACACTTACAATAACTTAGTTATTTTTTTCAACCCTACAAATTTCCTAGAAATAATTTATATGGCAAAACAACGTTTGCCGGGTCAGCTAGTATATATGTATGTATGTATATATATTAAACAATTTTATGCATTGTTTTTAAAATGTTTTTTGTTTATAAGAAAATAATATACTATTCAAGGACTATAAAAAAAAAATATGTGAAGGAACGCATAAGTCTAAAACAATCTAACGGCTATATGTGAATCCAAAAAGTGTAAGATAAAAACAAATTCAAAAAAGCAAACTTAAAATATCTATAAATAAATGAAGCAATCAGAAAGTAAAAAATATTTTTGATATTGCACTAGGGGTATCAATTATACGTAAGTCACTAAACAGTCTTAATCTCAGTACTTTAAGTATCCATTTTATTATAATAAAACAGAAGTAACATACTCATTTTTGCAGTGCAAAGTATTGTAGTTATCAAATATTTCATGCCACAGGTTTTAAAGTATACATTTTTTATATAACACTTTCTGTCTTGTTATTTGAAGAATTAAGTATTAATACCATAAAAGCAGTTTGCCTTGTCGCAAGTGGACTGTAATGCGCATGCGTAAATGAGGACCACTTTACTGACCTGAGACTTAGACGCTGGTGATTAAGCACGTGTAGTGTGTGATCGTCTGCTTCGTAATGACGCAATCTAAATTAAACTTTGTGCGAAATATTTTTCTACAGAACCTCTTGTAATTAATGTAGCTCGAACAAAGGCGTAATGCAAACCACTCGCAGATGTAACAGAAAGTAAAACTTTTTCTCAAGTTTTCTCAAAAAATACATAATTTTTGTAAGATATCACTAAATTTCAGCCATTAGGACGAATCAGTTATGAACAATTTCGACTTACGACTTTGTAGAATGTTTTGAATATTGTAAACGATTCTAAGGGAAGTACATGAGGCCCCAAGATGTTTACTGTAAAGAAAAGTGTGACTATACATAATATATAATGTATTTTAAACCATTTTTATTAAATATATAATTTTTTAATTCTTTTAATTGTAATTTTTATTACACATCTTAAAACATTCCGGGTAGACTACGTAATTTTACTTTACAAAGAGTCTAAGGTTACAAAACACCAGATCTGGGACCTAGGGCGGATGTTGATTAAAGGCAAAACATTTTAAAAATGTTTGGCTGACATTTTATTATGATATATTCGTTTTTAGCAACTTTTAAATTTTAATAGGGCCTCTTTTGTTAATTTCTTAAAATATAAGGCATCCGAGCCTCATACATTGTTTTTAGTTTTAGATATTTTTGTAAAATAGGGTTTATTAGTACTGCAAAATTGTCCAACATATATTTTTATGACAGAATATTTGGAGAGTACCGCAAATAAAAACTCTTATAATTATATATATAAAAAAAAATATGAGTGCTGCTGCTGCTGTCACACAGGTCAAAGTTCAACTATTGCTGTCGGTGATGTAGTGATTTGAGGGATGGGCTAATAAAATAAACAAATGAGTCATTAATACTAAAAAAAATTATTCTGCCTATAAAGACACATCATATATAATCCGAAATTTGTTGATTACGCAACATGTGGTAAACCGAGAAGATTGCGGCTTCTAAGCATTGTAGGTAGAGATATCTAAAGGGGATTCCCCTAGTTATTTTAAAAAATATTTATTGATATTTAATCTTCACTTAAAGTTACACCACATAGTAGTCAGAAAATACAGATAATTAAATTCATCCGTAGCTACCACAAAACTTTTCTTCTACATAGAAACTTTGACTATGCAATTAAGTAAAAAAGTGCATTTTAGATGGGAGTTTAATTTTTCTGTTTTGGGCAAACAGGATACTCAAAACCCGCAGTGGTCTATGTAGTAACATAAAAAAATCAAAACGAAGAAATCCCAGCAGCAATAAATTTTTGATTACACTGTGTACCAAAGACAGTCAAAAATCAATGCGCAAAAAGTAATAAAGCGGAAATAAGCTTTTTTATGACCTTAAGTTAAATTTAATATAAAGTTTTGCAATCTGAAAGCCATAAAACCTAATATGGCATATTTACTACCATTTGCATGCAAATACATTATGTAAATCAAATAAAAGTTTATTTTATGCCGTAAAGGCGATATTCAATTTATTTTTTCTGCTCCTTCGGTATTGGCATCATACGTATATAGATCAGAACTCCACTTGCTCGGGGAGCATAACCGATCAAATGCGTTCTCGTGCGAAGTCGCACTGCAAAAATAGGTTGGACTATATTGTACCGTGATTGCAATAAACTGAAAGCATAACAGTTTTATTTGGACAACCTTTCTTAGTAGTTTAGATTATTAAATAATTTATTTATTTTAATTTCTAAGCTTACACGATTATAAGAAACAGTACAATTTTAATTTTATAAAGAAAAGTAATTTTTTGTTTTGGAGTGATCCACAGAAATATGCATAAACGAAAAATGCGCTAAATCTAATGCTTATGCTGTCACGCAGCATGAGAGCAGATGAATTTATATATTATGCAGATGCAATATTAACAACAAAGTATAAATTAATCACACTTCTATTTAACAGACAAGTATATTATTTATTCAGTAATTTTTGACACATACTAAATATATAGCATATTTGTTTGTAACAAGCACTTACCCTGAGAGGCTTAGGCGGTCTTCTCCTTCAATAACTGAATATTAACTGAGAGTTCCTATAACCCTCCTGCGACCTTCTGGCAAACATAAATTCCGTACGATTTCTTCTGCTTCATTCTATCTTAGCTAACTGTTTTGTACACCTAAATAACTTTCTTTTTTTGTCTCTTGCCCTAAACTTTTCGTTTTATTCTCTCTCTCTTTTTTCCATTCAACTTCTTAATTTCCGCCTCTCCTTTCTGATATTAAAGAATTTGTTCTTATGTCAATTTTATAATAAAAAGTGTAAGCATATTTTACATTATAAACTGTTTAAACTAATATATAGATGCAAAGTAGTTCAAGCGTTTCAAGCCCGATGACATGAAAGCTCAGAATCAAGCTCAGAATCAAGCTCAGAATCAAGAACAGGGTAATTGTTTGATAAGCTCGTAAGCTGGGTGGTACCATAGCGGAATTGGACGATTGACTGAACATTGGTTTAAAGCTGTTAAAGTTGCTGGATTTACATATCAAAATATTCGCAGAAGAACGCTCTTTCGAATAGTATCAAAATCACATTTCATCGTCAATTAAATATAAAAAACGTTAAAGCTTTTTGTTACACTTAGTTTAGTGAATGTATTTCTTGAAATATTTTTTTAAATATATAGCAATGTAAAATCTGGCAAACCAACTACTGCCGATAGTCCCACTTTCTTTTTTGACACCGATCCTTAACGCCCTCGAAGTCCTTAGCAACCAAGATGAGATCGCCTCCACCCGGACACTCCAATTTAATCTCTTTTGTCATATCCTGGGAGAAAAGAGCATGGTCTCCAGTGAGAAAGGCAAATCACAAAACTAGGATAGGCTTCTTCAATGTCCAGAAATGTAATGGATGAGATCTTCATTCGTATCGCGACTTCTAAAGATTACAGGTAGTTGACTCGCTTCCTAATGGGAGCAGAGATTTAACACCACTTACATCTGCTGAAGGCAGATAAGCCTCTGCGCGTCCGTAACACGTAGCAGATGAGAAAGAGTCACCAATGACGTCGAATGCTGCTATGTTTTTAAGTTTGAGAAAACGACAGAGAAAAACACATTTTTGACCTACACGGAGTTTTAAACTTGGCTGTGACGGTAAAGCAGCCAAAGAAAAAATGTGGGCCAGTGCCGCCGCTGCCGCAGTGTTGGTGTCAAGTAAGCCTGAACTGCGATAATAACCACCACGGGGAGTACAAGAAGTGTCGGAGTGAGTCTGCTACCTGCGCCAACTCTCTTTCGTCTAGCCAGCTTCAGGGGATGCTCCGCACTTAGCAATTTGGCCAACAACCCCAGCCAGCTGCACGTTTCTGGCAGCTTTCCAGAGTGTCATAGCGGCTACCCAAAAAGCTACCAAATTTCTTAAGGTAGTATTGCATCGAAGACATCAACACCACCCTTGACATTTTCAGGAACCAAGGAACATCTGGAGCACGTTTTCGTTTTTTGTCATTCTAGTTTTCAAAGATAGATTTTCCTAAATAAGTAAGCTTGAAAACTTACTGTACATGCTAAGGATGTCAACATCAACCTTAAATAACGAACAAAAGTAATTTTAAAAATAAATATATTACAAATTACATAGGTAACCACTTTGTTGCTGAAGACATTGTATAGCATATTTAAAAAATTTAGAAACAAATTTACTACTAGTGTAGATAAAATTCTATCGCCTTTATTCCTTGCATATTGACATAGTCTCTTTATTATGGTTTTAAGAAAATTTTATTACACGGCACTTTATAAAAAGAAATAAAGCTGGCAAGTTCTATTTTTTAAAAACAAAATTAAAAATCATAGAAACTTCTTCTTTAATTTTTCTAAAGTTAAAGTGCTATAAATAACATTTCAATGTAAAAAATGTCATCTCTATGAATAACAGATCAACTATTACCCATTTGTTTAATATATTACTAAAAATATATGTTCCCTGTTTAAAGTGATGTAAACAAGTTGAGGTTATTTCTTTGGATATATCAAAACATTTGGCAAAATTCCAAATAATTTTATTATATCGAAATTATATGAATATGATAGCAATAGTAATAGAATAGATATAATCTTAAGGAACGAATTGTAATAGAATACCAAGGCTATTCCTCATTTTATTTTACTACATTGGAGTTTCCCAAAGGATCTGCTTTCGGTCTATTTTTAAAAATATTTATAAATAATATATATAATGCCATAAAATCTCCTTATTTGGCTTATATTGGCGATTACAAAATCTGCAGAATTATACTCTGAAAAGCTGATTGCACGGTAAATGGCAAAATTTTTAGATTAAAAATAGAAACAACTCGCTGGTTAATTTAAAAAAGCTACATAATAAATTCTTCTCATAAAATACAGTTCCAATTGTAACTATAAAATAGATAATAGTATATGTGTTACGTACTGTAAAACTTTAGGTATTCTATAGTATTTCACTCAAAGATAACCTGTAATTTTCATAATTGGAAAATGTTTAAATTTAATGCTTTGCAGTTTAGGTCTTATTTCATGTAATACACAGTTGAGTTTATTAATTATTTATTTCAATTTCTTTTTGCAATCTGTGTACAACAAGAAGAAAGACGTATGTTAGTGAACAGTGGGCATGATACACGACGTGTGGTTGAAATCCAACGATTTACAACTTGTATTTTTTTTACATACTGTGTTGTGTTTTTACTTAATAAAATTTTTACTATTGTCTAGTAGGTTGAGAGCCAAAGTATTAAGATGATACTCTAGTTTACTTAGGTACTTGTCATTAAACTTCACTATCACTTTTTTTAAAGTATTATCTTTGTCTTTGTTTCTTACAAAGTAGGAAGCATTGCACATCTCACATAACACTTTGTATTAGAATCTCTCAAGGATCTGGATGTTGGAATTAGCTGTTGTACCCCAAAGCTGTATTTTATATTTTCATATAAGTTTAAATATTGCATTATAGATTAAGAGCTTACTTTTTAAGGTTAATTTGGATTTCCGGACTAGTAACCAGTAGACCTTACTAAACATTATGCCGAGCTACTTTATTTTATTCTACATGTGAGGTTTCCAAGTTAGGCCTTTGTCTAGGTGTAAGCCAAAATATTTAACTTGAGTTAAGGGAATGTTATTTACAAAGACCTCTACACTTAATATAACACTACACGACTAATATAAAAGAACTTGGCTTTATTAAGTTGAATGCGCTATCTCTTGGACGATTGTATTGATTGATCCAAATTTTGTTCAAAAAGAAAGGCAGCTGTTAATGGATATTTAAGTCTTACGATGATGATCTTGTCATCCGCAAAGGTGGCAATGAAGAAGCGCGGATTTGTTGGAATATCTGCTGTATAAGCGAGATATAGAATCGGACTAAGAACACTACCCCAAGGCATCCCTGAGTTGATTGCTTGTAGAAAGGTTGGCCAATTTTTACGTACAAGTATCGTTCCTGCAGGTAGGATTTAAATATAACATAAAGAGAGTGTGAAAGTATTTTTTTAAGTTAATGCAGAATTCTAGTATGTCACTTTATTAAAAGCCTGGTCAAGTGATAAAGATAAAAAAATTATTTAAAATATTTATAGAGAGTGGGGTGAAAAGTTTTGCTGTATTTCAAAAATTAATATACTAATTTCAACTATTTTTGGGTTACTTATTCTATATATTTCAAAAGTAGTTTATTATAATAATTTTATAAAGAAAATAAAGTAAAAATTTTGATTTAAGATAATGTAACTGGAAAACAATTACAAAATTATATAGCGTATATAGTAAAAATAAAAATAACTGGCAAAATTATTTAGTAATTGATTTGGCTCTTTTCATTTTTAATAATCAATTAGCATCTTTGCTTGCAATCCTTTGCCATAAGTTTTTGTTATATAAGGATTTGGGGATTGCCTTTGCTAATTTATTTTCTTAGTTTTATTGATAATAAGTTTTGCTCTTAACAAGGTGGATTATTCTTCCAGAAAACAACATTTCCATTTCCAAAACAGTTTTTTTCTATTAATCTATTTTACAATACTTCGAGGTAACTAGTAATACAATATATAGTTGAGCATACATGCATCTCCATACTATAAGAGAGGTAATATATTTAATCATAGAGAGTACATATATTTTTCTTTAGAAACTTTTTTAAAATACTATTCTTCACTAAATATTACTTTTTGGCACTGTCCTGTGCTGCAGTTTTCATATAGACCTCTGCAGACAAATGTGTCTTTGCTTTGCAGAAATAAATAAATACTTCTGTGCTCTACATTCTTTTAATCTACAAGCAATCACTAACAATGGTAGCTTTCACACTATAATTTAGCCAATTTAATGAATTAGGTAATAGTTTTCGTTTGGAGAGGACGAATGTTTTGCCTAAGTGGCTATTTTTTGACTAGCAGAGCTTTTTATGTTTCTGGTCGTCAGCTTCTATTTAATTTTTAGCGAAAAAGGCTAAAATTATAAAATAAAATTGCTGTATTCTCTGCAGAAATGGCGTAAAAAGTAATTAAATATTGCACTTTGGTTGAGTGGATAAAACCTAACTTCACTAATACCTGCAAGAAAATTCGATGGTATATCAACTCGTATGGAAGCTTTGTTGGTTATTTCATGTGATTGACACTTCAAGCGATTTTGTTAGACCATTTGTTACTCGAATTTGAGTTTCTCCGGCTATAAAAACAAACAAAGCTAAACAAAACTACTATAAAGTAATAACAAAGCATGTGTGTTTATGTTTCCAATGTCTCCTGTGAAAGATTCTGCCCGCTCCCCGGAATTAAAATGTCTTTTCAAATGGCTTTCGGCTTATAAAACAATAGTTGATAAATTATTATTTTTTATCTATATCTATAGCCAAAATTGACAGTAACTTACCAAAAATTAAATTTTTCATTTTTAATAATTAAGACCGCAGGCAAAAACATTTCCTTAGGGTTATAGCAATTTATTACTATGATATTTAAACTTGTTCCTTGGGGAACACCACATAAATATTTTTTAAACTATTTAAGCAATCTCGTAGTGAGCTATTTATTATAAAAATAATAATATTATTCATTTTTAATATATTTCAAGGCATATGTGTTAATTTTTAAAAGAGTAGACTCTAACAGTTCGAAAAAATTCAGACTCCCAAGGAGTGTTTAAAAGTTTGTGTTTGACAATCAGCTTTTTGCAAATCGATGCGTTCTCTTATGACCATATTTTGACTTGACAAAAAATCTGCTTTTTTTAAACTCTATATACACTTCACTAGTTTAGTTTTATTTACTCCCAAATATATTTTTTTCTAAATCGTGATTGGTGTAGCACGAACGTAGACTATTATGCAGAAAACCTTACCACCAGAAGATTTTTTCAAAACTTACCGATAAAACTTTACATCCAATTGTTCTTAATAGCACAGCATATTTTCATCTACTACCCTAATTTACCTACATTAACAAATGCTTGTTAAATGTTTTCAAAATCTTAACATCTGAGCAGTACATGTCAAGGGCAACAAGAGCATTATGTAACTCAAAACATGCTTTAGTTAGCTTTTTACCACTACATTTAATGAATAGACCTAACTTGACAAGTTATTCCACTCGTTAAAATATTATTAGTTAGAAGCTAGGAACCTCGCCTGCTGTGATATGGGTGAGCTTACCAAGCTATTGTTGGTCCTAAGCTCGGGTAAGGGAGGAAATTTTTGTATAAAAAAATTAACCACTAAAAACTTCAATAGCCTCGAAAAAAATGGATTTATTGATGACAACCACAGAAGAAAGGATTTGGTGACAATAGCAGCATGTAAAAAGTATCACTTTGAAAGAACAAGAATTAATGGAGGAGCATATCGACATCCAAATTACTTCCGAATCCAAAAATAAATAGAAAAAATCTAAAAAATAAAACAACATTATGATTTACAATTAAATAATAAAAAGCAAAAATAAGGACCGAGTAGCAACTCTAATACACAAAGAATTAAATCCTAATATAAAAAGCTATACATTTGAATATGAACCAATTGAAACATGGAGAAATAAAACAAAATACAAGTATATAACCTTTTGTAGAGTATATGTACCAAAGAGGAGACAAAATAACAGAAACAGTATATTCTATAAAGAACAACAAAAAACACCCGATAAAATACATAATAACAATCAAATGATTCTGGCAGGAGATTTCAATGCTAGAGTCGACAACCAAATTTTAGATAATGTAATAAAACCGTACAAAAAAAAAACGTTAAACATAAATGAACAATATTATATAGAGCAATAGAATCAAGAACATATCACTATTTAGTCGTTCGTAAAATAAAATTAAAAAAGAGACTAAAAAACAACATTATGAGTCAACAAAAAACTAGTGTAAAGTAGATTTCGGAAAAAGAAAAAGCGTTAGACATTTATATAAATATCAATTTCAGCAACAATTACTTTAACGTGAACCAAACGAATAATTTAAACTAAAAGCCAAAAATATAGAAGAAGATATCTGAAAAACAATGACAAAGAAAGACTCATATCTAGGATGAATTTAAAATAAAGAAGCAAAGCAAAATATCAAAAATGTAAATATAGCAAAGACAGAAACGCAAAAATAAAAATAAAAAACAAGTTTATGGGCGATTTAAAATGTGATAAAAATTTGTATACAAAGCAATAAAACACGTAAATAGAGAAGAAAAAATATCATTAATGTAAGTAATACTAAAAATCCGAATGGATTGGATGCTACAGGCGTAAATGAAGTTAACAATTAAATATATTGACTTTGCAGTTATTACTTTCATTGATCGATCATTTTTACCTCATGGAGAACATCAGGTTTGTCATCTGTCAAGTCGCCTTGAGTTTCTAATAAAGATTTTGACTGTTAGTTTAGTTTTATTCAATCTGTGGCGACTACCTTTCAGTAATATCGCCAGTTCTGGTGACTGCTAGTGATAATTTTATGTGTTTGGCAAGTTAGGCCAATTTTTAATTGTAGTTAAAGGTACTTGTAGTTCCTACTTATTTGTTATTTTGTATAGGTCAGTGAACAGTGTCTAGTCTCGCATCTAAAAATCCAAATATATCAAAAATTGACGAAATGGCTATTTCTATGTGTACTTTTCGGCTTGAAAATTAGAGAAGGGGCGTTAATTTAGCATTATGACTTGTTAGAAATGGTGGAACGGAAAGGACCAGGTTACAACGCAAATGTCAATACCGTCGAAACTTAAAACACACCTGGGGTAAGAAAGGACAACAGTGCGCGTTTTACAATCGAGTACCCTCTGGAAAGGACCATTGTGCGTCAAGTGATAAACATGAAGACAGCGCAGAGTTGTGAAAATAGTACTATCTACGAACAGAAAAACAAGACACCGGTTTTCTTTTTTTAGTCCTCTCTTTCAGTACTATCGTGCAGCTTAACATTAACATTACAGAAAAAATAATGTAGCAACCATATCCAGCATACATAGACTCATTGGCGATAGGAGAATTGAAAGAAGTATTTAAAAATAACAAAAAGAGAAAACCTACAGGAATGGATATGTTAAACAGAATTATACTAATATATATACTTTATTTATTTAACTTATGTTAGCAAAAAACAAAAAACCAACAATTAGAAATGTTAGTATTGTACAAACGATACATAAAGAAGGCAGTATAAGACACACATAAAACTATAGAAGCAAAAGTTTACTCAATTCAGTATACAAAATTTATACAAAAATAATAACAAAACGACTGCTGACATTCACAAACAAGATATTATTGGAAGAACAAAATAAATTAAAAAACAGTCGCTCTGCAATAGATAATGCATTTATTCTACTACAAATAAAAGAAAAAAGTTTAATCTGCAAATACAAGTAGCATACATCGATCATCCGATATATGTAAGTAAAAGGAAGGTGTGGCATATACTTAAAAAAAAGAATTTCCATACCATCTGACAAAAGTAATACAAAGTTTCCACAATGGCACAGCTTCATCACAGAAGGAACCAAATATAAAATGACAAAGGATTGCGACAGGCGTGTCTAGATCATAAAAGGTTAGAAATAAATAGCACAAAAAAAGTAAAAATAGACGCGAAAAGAAAAAACGAATAGCAAGAAAAAATAAGACAAAAAAATAGAAAATGAATTATACGTAGAACTATTAGAAGAAAAACAAAAAATTAAAAATAAAAATAAAAACATCCCATAAAATAAATGAAAAAAGGTAAAATGTCGACGACATTAATTAGTAGTTATAAAATTTGTTCTGAATGAACAAAATTATTGCATATATACTGGAGAGGCAGGCGTGTAAATAGCCGCTCTCGTGGATGCGGTGTGGGATACGATACCGATGCGGCTCGTAAGGACCAAAAAATGGAGAGGCAGGCGTGTAAATAGCCGCTCTCGTGGTGCGGTGTGGAAACGTAGTACGGCCCGTAGTGGAAGGTCAGCCGATAAGGCCAAAATAGTCCCTTAAACGGCCGTCGCGTTAGCGGATGGGGGCGGCTACCGATATCAACCAATGAATTGCCAAATCGCTCACCTGAATCGGCTTCGGCTTCGTCGGCGATTCCAAGGTGGCCACCTCTGCGTTGCGGATCTGGTATCTTCGGGATGTTGAGACACGACCAAATTGGCCGAGCTGCGATGCGTGAATATTTGCGGGGTGTTGAATATGCGTGAATGTATGCGGGGATGCGAAATGTTTCTGATGTATGCGGGTTAAGACACGACCGTACTAGCCGCGCTGCGGGGCGTGAAATGCGAATTTATGCGGACTGAGACACGACCGTAGTGGCCGCGCTGCGGGGCATGAATGCTTCGGCTGATCAAAAGCCCATGCCGTTGTGTGTGCGACGGCAAAACGTAGCTGATATCAAAGGCTCGCATGTCGCCGCGATATAAAGCGGTTCAAGGGCGAAAAGGCCGCCACACCATATACCAACAAAAAAAATTTAAGGTAAATCTATAAACATTTACAAAACAAATACAATATTCTTAAAAAACTGAATAGAAGACTTACTCAATGCATGTATGACATCGTATTGTACATAATGCATTTATGTGACCCAAGGCAGGGAAGGAACCGTAAGCGCTTCACAAACATATTTTTAAAACTAAAAAGTTTGTAGGCAAATATAGAATTATAGGGTATCTAATAAAGGGAAGCTGCTGTTTGTAGGAAACAGTTGTTTACTCTTTCGCGGAGAGGCATTTAAATTTTATGATTACTCCAATTGTTACGCCGTTAAGCAGCGCAAACAAGCCCAGCCCCAAATATGAAATATCTGTTCCGTTATCTTGGCACTCCGTACATCCCTTCACTCATCTACATAGTAGCTTTTAGTGTAATTTCTGATCCCGAAGTTGGAAGTGCTTGTATGACATTTGCAGCATATCTAAAGAAGCCACTCGTCCTGAAGTGTTTGCTAGCTGTAACATGCAATTCGATGTAAACTTATTAAAGCTCCCGACGTGCAGATACGTAGATAATTACCCAGATTAGCAGTTCCTTTATGTAATACTCCACGTTGGGATGATAAAATTAATGCTAAGTCTGGAAATTGCGCAGATAAGTAGCAAGAAATTTAGCAGTTGCGAAATTTGCACGTTTTATATGCCAACTTGTAAGCATAAAGTAAAGTAAGCACACCCTCCATTGCAGTTGTTTCCTACAGAGACAAGATGCCGCACTTTTTATACAGGATCTCTACAACACAAAAAAGCTTAGCGTAACTATATATTTAAGTATCTAGATACACATTTAAAACTATCAACAGGTTTACCTTAATAGAGAGAGCCGGTATAGTTATTTTTCTATGCCAGGAAGACTATCAGTTAGATAGAAAGACGCCGAAAACACAACAGCTTATTTACCCTAAACAATTATAGTCAGTGCAATTTGTAATGATGAAATCTAAAGAAAATTTGCAGATTCTGGACCAGCCACACCATATCTGTAATTTAATTTTCTATAAATTATTTTTCACAAATTTTATTATAGGAAGCCATTTAGGTCTGTATTCAGTTTTCTTCCGTTTTATAAGAAACATCCCTCTACTGTAACTCGACTTTCTTCAAATTTTCTGTTGGTAAACCTTCTCAGCAGACTAATAAAACGTAATTTGTTACTCCAAACCATACGTAGTAATTCCTTGCTCTACGAAATTTAATATTTATAGCAAACATTTTTGACTTATGGACAATTTATCAATTATTTTTTGTAAGTATAATTTTTTTGAACTATCTTTGCTAATAACATCATATGTTAAGAAAAACAAATTTATAAAATAAAAATTTCGTCTAGACCAATAGTTTTGCTTATTGGTAGCATAATTTGGGGGACAGTATACGGCAGATACAACCAGTCTTCTATCTCAATACTGGTTACCTGTAGAAAATTTTCTTGGAATGCGGGTAGGACGTAATGTTTAATGTGTTGCTTAATTATTATGGCAGTGCCGCCTCTAGCCCTTCTATCTGCATCCGGATGGTTTGTACGGTATAACTGGTAATTGTAAATTTTGAAGTAGAAACTACTGCAGAAGTGGGTTTCAGAAATAAGCAGGGTGTCTATTTAATTACGTGTGAGAAACGCTTCAACTTCATTCTTATGATTTGGAAGGCCGTTGGCATTCCACCGTGCTATTTTAAGGATTGGGGCCATTTTTATTGTTTAATTCTTCTCCGAGAAGCCTCATTTGGGTAGTTAATTCATTAATGATCTGTTGCTGCGCTTGAATTGTTTGTTGGAGTGAGGTTATTATTGGTGTTAGGTCGCTAGCTTGCTGGCTAGGTGTACTGTTGAATGATTGAGGTGAAGTATTAACGCTCAATTCTTTCCTTGATTTTTTTACTTGATCTGAGTATAATGGTATTGTTTGGAGTTGTGCCTGGGTCATGGAGTGGGGTAAGTGTTGTTGTTGTTGATGGTGGTGTAATGGCCGCTGCAGTTGTGACTGTTTTTGTTGGTATTGTTGGTATTGCTGTACTTGTAGCTTTTGCTGTTGCTGGGATTGGAGGCGTATAGCATAGCTAGAGTTGGCTTGATTTGGATATCTACGTTTTAGAATCTCTAGGTATACCTTACAGCCTTTATAGTTTGCGAGATGTTGGCCTTAACGCAACATACATTTAGCTGGGTTGCCTTCACTACGATTTTTTGTGCAGGTACGGTAACCATGTAGATCAGCGCACTTGACGCAGCGTGGCGGTCTAGTACCTACTACGTGTGTGACCATAACATTGGCAGTTTTTTCATTGCGGTATGTGAGTTTTCCGTCTTGGTTCTTCAAAGGCGACAATTGCATTACCTATGCTTTTTATTTTAAAAATGTCATTATTGTTACTTTTACGTTTAATATCGATAAAGAACACGTTTTTCCTCTGTTGAGTCTCCCTGTTCATTACGTTCATTACATTTAGAACTTCGTGGCCTTCACTGGCCAGGGCTTCCTTTATAGTATTTTCCTCTGTCGTGTGATGCAAATTCCTCAAAACTACTCTAAATTTCTTTTCCTCTTCCAGGCTATATGTGGGTCTATCTACTTTATTAGTATCTAGAACGTCTCTGATCTTTTTGTAATCCTCTACATTATTTATTTGTAATTCCAACTTATTCCCCTGTAAAAGTTGATAGCAGTAGTTTGCTTTAGGTATGTTATCTTCTATTAATTTGATCAATGGATTTATAGCTTCAACATAATGGAGTATAAATGGTGGAATTTGTGTTTTGTTTCTATTGATAAGAGTATTACTGTCGATAGGCTTATTAGAGTTGGCATCAGAAAGGTTTGGTAGTGGTTGAAATGTATTTGATATTGGGATGCCTACGTTTGACTGTTTAGCCTTTTGTATAGATACACTACCATTTGCAGCTTTTCGTTTCTTGCTATGTCTAATTACTTGAAAGTCGTTCAGCTTTGTTATTTGAGAAACATCGCTTGCAGTTGACATATTGTCGTCATTATGGTTTTCTACATTGGGCTGTTAAAGTTTGGTTTTAGTCTATTTAAACTGTCGGGATTGCATGGTGCCTTCCCGAATAGCCAGGAATCGGTTCCGCATTGTACGGTTGCATTTGTGATGATGAGAGTTGAAAAAAATCAGCATTAGATTGACAGAAGTTAACATATGGTTGATATTGAATTTGCGTTTGAGTATGCAGCGTATTGTTATGTGTTATTGTTGGATTTATATACATTGGTATTTGATGTGTAGTTGATTGCTGTGAGTTTGTTGCTTGCTGTTGATAGCCTTGTAACTGCCATGGTTGCGTCTGTATGTAAGTAGAATTTTGTGGGTTATATTGTGTTTGGTACATTTGTTGATGTGTATTTATGAAGACCTGCGGTAGAGGTTGCATGGTCGTGAATTGTGATTGTTGCAGCTGTGCGTGGAAGCCAATTTACGGAATATTATAATAGGAAGTGCTCGGGTTAACAGCATAACCATCGCTGTTCCCTTGCATCTTGTAGTAATTCTTGGTAAATCTTATAAGTTTTACAAGTAAAAAGTTACTTGAAAATTATTGTGGTTGACCTCCGCCGATATCGTCGTCGTGGACGCTTGGCTTTGGTGATAACGGAGCCGCACGCGACGAGAGCCTTGCACTTTTAAAGTAAAATGCGAACTCTTTATAGAATAATGCTGTAAAATAGATCGTTTTCTCCACCTGCAACTTCATTTGCTGAGTTACTTTTTAATTTTTTTATTTTTTCTTCTTAATTTTTAACGATTTTACCCATAACCTAAATCCAAGTCCTATTTATTCTTACTTGTTTCACGCTTTCATTTGTAAAAATTTCAGAAATGACTAGTTGTTGCTACGTTAAGAGTTTATACACATGTACTTTTAGTTTTAGATCAAAATTCTTTGGCTTCAGGCATTTCTATGTTGTGTTTTTCAATAGTATGAAATGCTTACCTTAAATTAAAGGTTTTCTTGTTCTTCTTTAATAACATGATAGCCAACTGTTATAAGCTAAAAATATGGTATTGTACGCATTATTTTTTGTGCTCCAAGCTATACTAAATACTTGATTGTAACTCCTAAGTATTTTAATATTTCTGATGCTATTTAGTTGCAACCCACTGCTTAATCTACTTTTATTTGTGCCAATATTTAACCTTATTGACTTTTATGTATCCATTATCATGTGTTTTTGTGTTTATCAATATTAAGGTAACTTTCCTTAGCGATCAATAGTTTCCAAAGTATTTTTCCATATGGCTAATATTAGATGAAGATAAAAATGTATGTAACCTTTGTTATTTTTTATTTATTATAGTCTTACTGATATCTGCTTGCTAACCAATTTTAAAACATTGTACAAGAATTTTTAGCTTTGCTTACAGTTGCTCTCTAATTTATCGCCGAATTGTATCCACACTCTGTTTTTAGCTGGAATTTTTTGTTTTTCCTCTTATGACTAATATACTTCATGAGTCTCTTCATTCCTCTCCAGTAGATAGTTTTTCAAAGTTTATTCTTTCAACTGACTTCTTTTTAATACTATCAGCATATTATGATTTATGTGTTCTGTATCTCTCTTTTCCAGGGCTTTTTTAATATTATTACGGTCAATCTTTGAGAACTTATCATTTCACTTTTCTTTATGTCGTTTTCTGATTATAACACGTCTAAATCTTTAAAATTTACTTACTTAACTATTATTATTAACTTTCTTTTTTGCTCTTCTTTTGCCTTCTACTAATTACGGATTTGGTGATTCGTCTCTACTTCAAATCCTTTCTTTAGTTTTACATTGGTGGTTTCTTTATGTTGCCCTTTTGTATTAATACACAATTTATCATTGATCCCTCTCTTCTAATGCCAAATTTTTTATTATTTTATGTATTGACTTGTGTTTGTACAACATATTAATCTCTGCGCAGAACTAGAATAATATTTTGCCATTATCGTTAATTGTGCCTTTGTGATATGTTCCTAGCGCCCTCTCCCAACTTTTGTGTTTGTTTCCAACTTTAGAATTAATGCCATCTATTAGTATTAGACCATCTTTGTACCCGTCTATTGTGTCTTGTGTTTACCCTAAAAGGAATTTTTTATAACAACCAAATCGTTGTTATTGAACCCGCAAACTATTATTATTATTATTAGTACTTGTATTATACAAATTTATAACAACTTTTTTAATATTTCTTCTGTAATAATTTTCTCTACTTATTAAGCACCAAGCTCCCGATTACGTCGTTTTTCTTTATGTTAATTGCTATATTGCTTGACTTGTGCGAAACTGTTTAATTTTTTTAAAAATCCTGTTCAAAGATGTACGGTTTATTATAGTAGCTATAATATAATTTTAGTTTTCCCTATGTATTACACTTTCCTATCCAGCATGTTTTCTGTAAGGTTAATAAGTGTATTTTGTACTCATCATTTTCAATGCTTCTATTCTATGCAGTGCCAAGATATTTTATGTAAAAATACGTAAATCGTCATTCTTTCTCTGAGTATTTATGGTGTTGAGTTTTTATTCCTTCTTATTTTACACGTAAATTACTCAAACTATCTAGTACGGTCACAGATGGAGCTCCATAAAACGTTATGTGTCTCAATTCCGAATGAAGAGTCGTAGTGCACGGTACAATCAGCAGCAATAAAAAACTCTTGGTCAATTTTTTCCACACGATGACTCTCTAATCAAAAATTTCCGATTTTAGCGAACCACGTTCTTCGATGTTCTACAGTTTCAAACCGTTATTACGCGCGTTTTACTCACCTGTGATTTTTTGTAGTTATGTCTTTAAGTTTCCCCTTTTCAATCAGTTTAATGATATTGGAATTGAAAAAGTTAAGAAAAGTTTTTATGTAATTATCTTGAAATTTTAAAGATATATTTATTGCCTGCAAAAATTATCTCCTACATAATAATCTGAATTACTAGGTTGTAAAGAAAGTTCTGTTACAGCTGCGAAAAATCCAACGTTTATGCGCCAATTAATAACCAAAACAATAACAATTATTCTTCAAAGTATAGTCCGTCACTGTCCACGACCTTTTGCCATTGTTCCGCAAGCTTCGGGATCTGCTCTTGTTGAAAGCTTTCGTTTCCAGCAGTAGCGGATCAAAACCCGGAGCTTAAACTTGTCGATTGCCATCTAGGATGTGCAAATGAAGATTGGTGTAACATAGTAAGCACAAAAAATGGCCAAAAAAATGCATAAAAATTAAATTTTTCGCAGCTGTAACAGAACTTTCTTTACAACCTAATAATACAATAAAAATTCGATATTGCTGAATTACATTGTATTTAAAGCAAGTACTAGTTATTGAAATTCATAATAAAATTTTATTGCAATTTACAAGAAATACGTGCGCTTAATTTAAAAACAATTTGGAACGTCGCTTTATTTATTACTTATATTTTCAGAAAAAAACGCTCAAAACAGCGCTGTTCGCGATGTTTACTTTCTATGCTAATTTTTAAAGGCGGAAGAGGAGGGAATGCACCCGTAACCATTTTATTGCAAATAAAATACCCGGCCGCCGCTGGGTTAGTAACAGGTTCGTTAAATCAGTCCCTTTCGGTCCTTTTATCTTTGGGATGCGGTTTTTGGAAGGAAATTTATGGGTTTTCCGATAAGTCTTTCTAAGAGCGAGAATGAACACGCGCAAGAAAGGAACGGCCTGTATCCTAACCAGCTGTTAAAACACGCATTTTGTTGTAGGCGGCCATCGCCTTTATTAAACTGCGCTAATGTGTTGAAGTTGCGCACATTTTTCCCTTACAGTTAAACAAAATTATAACAAATATATAGCGTAAAGATTAATTTAGCTGTAAATTTAGCTGTAAAAACACTTTAGATATATTAATAATAATAGAAATTGAAGACTCAAGCGATAAATTTAGTTATTTAAATAAATTGCAAGTACAAACAAAAATATTAAAAATTATTAATTAAAAAACTAAAAGTTAACAAAATTTATACATATACACACGGCATGTTCTATATTATGCCAAAATAATATATTACTATGTGATCATTGTGTGTGACTAACTCTTAAACTAATTATTATGATCGCATTTTTTTTTAGCTTAAATGAACTTTGGCGGGTAGTATATCTAGTTTAAAAAAGATTTCTAGTGTCTCTTTTACCCAATGCATGGTGTTACAGACTTTAGATCAATCGTGTAGTGCCTACTACTACCTTAATGCAAGAAATGGGTGAAAGATGTCCTAAACAAGAAGCAAATGCGCTAACTTTAACTACTTTGCCTTGCATTCTTGCAATTCCACTATGACTTGAGGAACCATATCACTGCAAAACTGCCATATGTTGATAGATATCATGAATTTGCATAGTGATAAAAAATTTATTTTTGATTACCAAGTTGCTCTGAAGGAATGGCTGCAGGTACGTATATTTTGTAATTGATGATAACTAAGGTTAATATTAAAGAATTTTACTAATAGGGTACATTGGCGTTTCAGTCAGAAGGGCGTATTGTTGCATACATTTATCACTGTATCAACATTTATTCACATTAATCTATGTAATGCACAAAGTAATCTTTTAATCATTAAAATATTTTCAGAAACAAAGTTCTATATTGGAGTCCTCCTGGTGAGAAGTATCAATTCCAAATTGCTACATAAGTATATCAAAGTAGATTTAATAAAAAATTACGTGATAGCATAGTTAGATCATGGAAATTTGTGTTTTAAAGAGTGGATGGGAATAAACAAAAACATAATTTATTATGAAAAGTTTGGTTATAAGAGAGATGTGATATGCTCCTAAAGCCAACCAAAGCTATTTGTGGTGGAGTTACTAGGTGTGGAATCAAACTACATTTAACCGCTGTAGATACTTAGGATCAATAGTCAATACGCACGCCAAATATAGTTGTGTAAAGTCTTAGTCAATTAATTTAAATTAAATAGATTCTTTTTTACTTAAATAATAAGGTAATTTAACCGTGTTAGCTTCAGATCTAAGATTACTCCCAAAAAATTGACAGTATTTTCTTAAAGGAGAATAATGAAACTCAAAGAGAGGCAAATAGGTTGATATAAATGTCTTCTGCCACAGAAAAAACATCATTTGTGACTTACTGCTGAACAACATCTATTACTCTTCGTATAGTTTTTCTGTTTGTGTTGTACTTTTACTAAAAAGAAATATGCATAAATCGTCTACACAGAAAGGCGCATGAACATCAGCTGGTAAGTTGCATGCAATAAGATAACAGAATAACAGATAACAGAAAAAACAGAATCTTGAGGAGTGTCCATTCTTTTGATTACATTGACTAGAGATGGTAGTAAGGCTTCGAGCTTTAAAGCTATGGTTAGAAAGAAAACTTTGTAAAAATCAAGACAAATTTACTTTGACCTGCAGGTGGACAAATGTCTTTCAACAGACAGTAACATTATATCTCATTATACGAATAAGCTTTTGATAAACCAAAACTACGATTGTGCAATGGTGGTGGACTAAAAAGAAGAACTAAGATATCATCTGCAAATATGCTGCTTAGTTAATTGTTGAATAAAAATGGTTGGTGCTAAATAAGAACTTACCAAAGTTTTAAGATTTTCTTCACGAAATTTTCACTATAAATAAGTTTAAAACTTTTAGTTGGATTTTTCCCCTTTTAGAAATGGAATAACAATTGCTTCTTGTTTTGGTTTACAATAATAATACTTTTGTCCAAATATTGTTACAGGCGTCAATTGTTAGTTGACCACGCAATGGAAGGTGAGCCTGCAATCTAAAGGTAACATTATCATGGCCTAGTGGTGAGTATGAATATCTATTTAGACAAAAAAAAGTCCGTTAAGAAAATGGTTTACTTTTTGTCTCTTAATAGATAAAAAGAGAGGAAATGCTTCTTTTAGTTTTTAGTAGCATCTAAATAAATGTTAGTAATCCGCTAGTAGTTCTAAAACACCTGAAGGACTGCCTATTATGTCGTTTCCATTGTCTCTAAGGAATAGGTAGAATAGGCGGAAGAGCAAATTTTCCTTGGATATATTTTTGGCGCTAATAAACAAATAAAATTTCCTGTATAACTCTTTGGACTGTATAGAAAATTTACAAATCTGTCGCTTTAGGAGCTTGTATGTGAGTGAACAATCTATAGGATGATAATGAAATAAATAGAATGATCTTTTCTTGCGTTCGTTAGTCTGCAACAACTTTTTAGAGCACCAAAAAATACTTGGCTTCCTGTGAAAGTCCTTGTTTTTGATATATTTGTAAATATTGTTTGTAATAGTTGGTGGAATAAACAAATTTTGACATCCCTTTGAACCACTAATTTATGATTGTGAAATAGTTCATGCTATATTGTATATCCTTATAGCAAAGTTATCTGGTAAATTTTTGCAGTCTTACGTAATCTCTTACTACAAGCCTTATTTAGCGGGTGTAATGATAGTGATTTTGATCTACTATTTTAACAGAGACAAGAAGCTTTTTTTACATATTTTAATTTATAAAGTATATACAAAGCGGGTACTAAAGGAGTATAGAGGTCTGCAGTGATCAGCCTTTCTAGCGTTGAATATGTTTCTTTGCAACCCTTAAATGTTTCAAGGAATAAGTTTTTATTTTATTTTTTGATGCAATGGGCTACGAGTATTACGAACATTCCTAGTTTTTTTGGGATGAATTATAAAAAATGTATTACTGTTATTTCGATATTGAAATGCAAATGAGCACATGCAGAGTGTGATGGTGGTATTTACAATGACTAAGTGAATAAAGCAGAAAACCTGCATCCAATTTTGTGCAAAGTTTTTCAGCAGAAACTATTCTAAAAATTAAAAAAAAATTAGTAACCTTTTTTGGTAAGTGCAGCAAGAATAAAAGTGTGGTGCAAACGACTTAAAAATTGTTAGGTATTTGTTGAAAATGATCCATGTCTTCAAAGAACAGTAACAAGCAGAACAACAATTTTTTCGGAAACATAAAATCGCTTAGGTAACTTAACTACTCCACAGACTAGACGTATTGTACTGGATTTAAAGATTTGAGTAAATACGATGAGGCACTTATTTGCAATTGCAAAATCTTTTGAACTGTAAAGGTAAAATTAAGAGAAGTGTGCGAGTCCCCAAGTTGCTTACTTTGAAAGAGATCGAAACTATGTAGAATATTTCTTGTATTTTGTATCTTTTTATTAAATATATAGATATTTATATTATTTTATTTGTAATTTGACATATTGTTGAAGGCAATAGATGGACTTGGAATGCAGAGATAGAAGGACTGCTGAAAACAGGTAGTAGCGACAGTTGGGACTACAAAATTTTGCCAAACAACTAGCAAACAACAAAACCATAGAAATGAGCAAAAAAAGCTTATAGCAAAAGAGAAAAGAAGGATAGTAATAGAAGGGAGCTAATTCTGATTATATAAACCATAAGAGAATCTGAAAAATTTAGAAACGGAGACGGGAAGATATAAAATAGCTGTAATAGCCCCACAAGAAACATCACGGAAAAAAATACAATTATAGAAGTAGAAAGCTACTATATGTCCACAACAGCAGTGAGACGAAAATACTAAGGGCATGTTTCCTAATTAACAAAGAAATTAAGAACAAGATAATCAGATTTGAAGTTGTATCACAGAGAGTGTTCTACTTAAAATACAATATGATACTAGTAAATATACTCGCCTCGACAAAAAAAAGAGGTAAAGAAAAGAAATTTTTATAAAAATTTAGAAAAACTATATGACCGTTTACCAACTCAGGATATTAAACTAATGATGGGAAATGATGCAATTAGGATAGGAAGAAAGATATTTACTTTTCAACCACTGGTAGGCTTATTAAGACTAATAAAAATAGTTCTCGCTTTATCCGTTTCACAGCAATAAGAAAAACTAAAAACTGTAAGCACATATTTTAATACAAAAAACATGCGCATAGGAATACGTAATATACCAAATGTAAACGTAAAAATAACACAAAAACGAAAGAATAACATGTATACATATTTCTCCAATATTAGATATGAGGAAAAGGGTATACAACATAAAATAGTGGAGATAATTAGAACGATCTGGAAAACGAAGAAAATACCACAAGAATAAAAAGACGGTGCTGATAACCGTTTACAAGAAAGGTGAAACAAAGGATTGTGGCAACTACGAGAAAATAATACTGATAAACACAATGTACAAAATAATAGCCACATTATTAATTAAAAAAAAATAAAACAGACGGAAGCCTATAAAAGTATCACGATAAGACGAAGTCTACCGAATAAACCACCATAAAGAAAATAATTATCAGCAGTTACAACGCAACTTAACCATATACTTGCTATTCGTGGACATGTAAATACCGCTAAAGTTGATACAATGGGAAAATATCGGAATGCTTCGAGGTGAGAGGAAAAATGGAACAGGTTGAGTTAATGTCACCTATTCTGTTCAACCTCATACTAGAACAGATAAGGGACAACGGCATAATAATCAACTAAAGTTAGCAGTGCTTAGTATATAAAGATAATCTAGCCCTAATGGCGAGATCAGTATCGGCATTAGAAAAAATGACAAAAGATGTAGATTACCAGGCCAGGAAAAGAGGATTGCGCTTTAAATAAAAACCAAGTTTATGGTGATAGTGAAGAAACCAACATAAAAGCAAAAACATTTACAATAAAAATTAGTGAAAAGATATGAAAATGAAATACAGAGGGCAAATCATCCCTTTATATATATAACAAAACAGTGATGAAAGTATTGAATTCAAATCATGGTTAGTTAGAAGTGCTTTCGGGTACCACATAGGATAAGATTGTTAAGCATGATGCTAGTTGAAATAGTGTTAAGACTTCTAGCTACTCATGCATGTGAGATGTGCGTACACAATAAAATTAAGTAAATTAAAGTAGAATTTTTGAATAAAAATATGTTACAAAGAATATTTGGTTAAAAAAGAGTAAAGAGTATTGATACCCCAGAAGGGCAAAAGAGGATCTATACAATCAGCCCAATATAACCAAAATCACAAAGATTAGCACATGACAAAACACCAAAACAAATAATCGAAGAGAAACTTGAGGGTGCAAAAAAAGTAAGAGGGCCCAAAAATACATGTTTAGGAGCTGTCGATAGAGATCTAGAAAATAAAAGGCATCGGAGGTATGGCTCGAAATGCTCGAAATGCCCGAAATAAAATGTTAACCAACCGCATATAATTTTTTGCCAGTATAACAGATTTGCTTTTTGTTTAAATGGTTAGAGCGCTGTTTTAAATATAAAAAGTATATTAAAAAGGCAAATAAATTAAAACTAACCGCTATTTATGAGATGGCCGTATATTAGTGCCGCGTGCGATTAATGTGGATGTGTGCCCACACATTCAGCTGAAAATTTAATTAACATCTGCACTAGATTACTTTGAGGACGGCCGGTTTATCTAATCTATGAAGTTATTTGCCCAACGAAAAAGCTTTTCATTTAACAAATATTTTCGTTTTAAATCTAAAGTGTGCGCCGCTGCTCAAAGGGAATATTTATTTAGCTCTGGGGTCGGTTTTAAAGGGGCGATCGATAAATCTGCATCGGCTGGAATTAAAAATCTCGCCGGGCAATAACATAAAAAAAGATTAGCGAGATTATTGTAGGACAATGCATTCCATTTTGCGGTTTCCAGTGTTATGTGAACAAAGTCATACAGTTTCCTTTGATCAAATTTTTATTGGTGATATTTACTTAAACGCGCTGCAGGAATCGGTCAGAGTACACATCAAAGAGTTGTTTAGTAGCAAAATATTTATTTTCAGCTATTCGGAGCATCACTTTACTATCACTATGACACAAGGGCCTATCTCAATACGGCTTTTCCAAAAAACTGACTGGAATAAAGAAGAGATGAGACGTCACTCAACTGGACTTTTTTTATGGGGATATTTTAAAGATAAAATTTAGTGTACAAAATCAACAATACTACAGAATAAATGATAAAATTTAAAAAAATGTCTTATTTTAAAATGAAAAGCTGTTGAATTGTTTTTAGAAAGATGTAGTTGTCAATCCAAATATTTATAGACAAGCATTTAATTTCAAATTTGAAATATATTAATATAAGCTACTAAATTTTTTCTAAGTCAATTTTCATTTAAAGAATAAATACATTTTTGGTGATAACCCTGTAGTATTAATAATAAAATTAAAATTTAATTATTTACTTTTAAATTATTACTGAATAGAAGAATAATGAACTTTTTCATATATATTTTTAATTTTTGGAGAAAAAGTATTGTTATTTTTTTGTACAAACAAAATTATTGAATTACTTGCTTCTTATTGTGGTTATCTAAATTATAAACGAAGAAAACGTTTCTTTCGTTGGGCATGAGGTGTTACAAAATAAAGTTTAAAAGTAAAAGAATTATCAGCATTTTTAAGGTTTTCCGATACATCCGAGTGACGCATTGGTACCCAGACTTTGTAAACAATTTTTAAATTATATAATAAGCAGACAAGGAAGAATATGTTACATTGTTACACATGTAACCATGATTTTCTTCTATAATGCGCTAGCAAAAAGAGAGTCAATAGAATGACGCAGATCGGATGGAAAAGATGTCTCAGTTAAGGAAAAAGGCAAAAAAAACAATCTTTTGGACTAAAACGGAATTTTGGTAATTAGTTTTAATGAAAAGAATACGGTAGTAAGCGGAGAGTATTACATCAGCTTATTGTATGAACAAGACTGAGATGTTAAATTCCTCTGTCTTTCTGCTGCGAAAGACTGTGTAAAGAACAGAAAAAAATTCTCGTAGTAGAAAACTTAACAACAATGATAAATTTCAGGAGGTTGCTTTGAAGTATTTTGCAGAGTATTTTTCCAAAGATATGAAAATGCTAATTTTGAAATATAATAAATATGTTGGGTTACATGGAGATAAAAGTAAACGGAAGACTAGTGATTAATATACAGTAGACAGACGACACCGTTACATTAGCTAACAGCCGAGAGGGGCTTCAAAAATTTATCGATGCAATAACAAGGGAGGGAGATGCATTTGGCCTTAAGATAAACCCAGAAAAAACAACACATAAACAAAAACATAAATCTAAACACCAACATAATTATATACAACAAACGAATAGAACGAATAGAACAGGTGGACCAATTCATATACTTAGGATGTTGTTGAACCCATAAGTAAAACTACGTTGCCATATAAAAAACGTAAGAAGCGCAGTCGTTAGAATGAAAAGCTTACTAAGAAACTCCATACTATCAGAAACAGTTTTGTGAATTCTATTATATGGAAGTGAATCGTGGATGCTAAAAGCCTATTTGATGCGACGAATCCTTATAATATCATGGACGGAGCAATGAACGTAGACAAAGAAATTTTTGGAATTGTCAAAAGACGAAAAACAAGCTACTTAGGATACAGAGGCAGAAGATAAGAGCTTCTAAGACTGATAATTGAGGGTAAGATTGAAGGTAGAAGAAAACCGGGGAGAAAACGCTCATGGTTAAGAAATGTGAGAGACTGGATTGGTCTAAATTTACAGTCACTGCTAAGAATAGCACAAGATAGAGAACGATTTGCTAAAGTTGTTGCTAACCTTCTATAAGAAAACAGCACTTTAAGAAGAAGACACCTAAGATTAAAAAATAAGGAGCTAAAGAGATGTCATGTTTATAAATTATATAAAAAATATGTTTAAAAGTGTTCAATTTTAATACATGGTTTGTATAAAAAGTGTCGGGAGAAGTTTCGGAAAAATAGATTTCTTTGGGATATTGCTGCAATACCTCAAAAGTATTTAAAGTACATCTCTTGAGCGTCGACACACTTTTGCCAGCGGATTTTTCACGACTTGAAGGCTCCCTGCTAGGTGTATTCCAGAACATCCTTAAGGGTACGTGTGCAAGCTTCTTTGACGGCACTTACGGTCTCATAGTGGTCTCCTTTCAGGGAGGATTTCATTTTTGGAAATAGCAAATAGTCTGCTGGTGCCAAATCGGGTCTGCAAGGGAGTTGGAGAATCGTCGCGATGCTGTTTATGGTCAGGTAGTCGGTGACCTTGGAGCAGGTGTGGCTGGGTGCTTTGTCGTAATGAAATTTCCAATTTCATGCGCATACTTAACCGACGGTTTGAATTTAGCACTTCACACACACGTTGTCGTCGGTTCTTGAGGCCGACGGCCGTCCAGCGCGGGGCTCGTCCTCCACACTCTCTCGGCCATCTTTGAAGAGCTTGTGCCACTAAAAAATTGCAACTTGTGACATGCATTTATCCTTGAATACTTGGCGAATCATGCCCAACGTCTCCGTCTCCGTACCCGATTTCCCCAGTCCAACACAAAATTTGATGGTGTACCGCTGTTAAATCAGGGTTCCACTAAAAACACGATTTAGTTTGAATGAACGCTTGTAGGTGACTGGCGCTTGGCGCGTCTTGAAGGTCACGCTGAGCTTACGCGGTGTAAGCGCGCTCCGACGTAGAGTCACATCAGGAAAAAATTGTTCTCGATACTTTTTATACAAATCTTGCAAATACTTAATGCCTGTAGATAATTTTATCACTCTTGAAAGTTGACCTTAAGTGATAGCATTGTACACTGTTTGAGTGTGCAACTAACACCCAAAAATCAAATAAATAATTAAAAGAAAATATAACTAATGGTACAAAAATTATTATCTTATTAGACAAGATTAAAACTTTAAAAATAAAAAATACAATTACAATTTGGATGTCCCAACTGTTTTATTTAATTAAATGGCCCTGCCCTAGAAAATCCGTTTTAGCAGAATACCAATTAGCTACTCGAACAGATAATTGTATTATTAAGCTAAAAAAAAACATTTCACAGGAAACGGTAGTTGGATTTGGTATAAAACAAATAAAAAACCTTTACAACAAGCAGTAATATGGGTCACATAAAAAACTAGGAAGAGAATGAAGAAAAACAAGTCACCTTCTTCAAACCCACGTATTTCAGAAGTGATAGTTCAGAAGAAGAAGGTTAACCTTTTACCTATAATCATTGACAAGAGGAGAATTGGATGTAAAATTTAACTTACTTTCTTCCAAGGAAATAATACTTTTGTTGTTAAAGAATAGACTTTCTCATCAACGAAGCAGATAAAAAGCTCCACTTTTATAAAAATAAACTTAAACGTCTTAGTCATCGCGAACAAATCAAATATCTACCCCATAGAAAATACAAAATTGTAAGAATAAGAAATGTCTTTAAAAAGACTATCTCTAATAAAAAAAATAAACTACAAATTCTGATTAATTACAACAAAGATGTTAGAGGGATCTGTAAAATCTACGATATTAAAGGAATAAGAGTTACTACCTCCGCAGTCAAAAGACTCAAGCTGATTTTGCAATGTAAAAAATAACTTTTGAAAAAAGGTAACGACCTCTCTTAACATCACGGTCTCGCTTGATGAACAAGAGCAAAGACAATAAAAACGCACATTTCTTTACTGATAATCAGTTACCATAATTATAGTACTAAAGTTGCAGCTATCTAGTACCATCTCAAAGATGACTATCTCCACCTCCCAGGACAACTAGGAGAGAGACTTATACTTAGATGAAACCTCACTCCAAAACATATCTATTAGGAATCAAGAGCAATTACCCCCAAAAACAAAGCAGCAAAAGAAGTTAACTGAAACTTTCACTTACGAATACTAACAGAGTCCTATACCGCTCAATTTCCTCGTCATCGAAAAAATTTTTTATACTTGTGTTAAAGTTTTAAAAGGATTAGAACTAGCAACCGATCATTCGTTGGTAGTATGATACTGAGCGACCAGGTCATAACTAAAAAAGAACTGCCATTTCTAAAAAACAGAACAATTAAATGAAATAGCTTTAGATTGGATTTGTACAATAAAATTCAATTGAGCATCAAGTTTATAACTGAAGACATATATTTTGAGGCTAAAAAGTGTATTGCCACTGCTAGAATGGCCAAACAAAAGAGAAGAAAAGTAAATTATTGGACAAAGTTAGCATCAAACAAGACTGCTAAGAGATAAGACCAGGCTAAACCAATTGAGACAGCAGTTAAGCCACGAAATCAATAAGATGAGAAATAAAACCTTTAACAAGTCAGTGAAAAGGGCACTAATTATTCATTACGGAGAGCCACCAAGAAAACTAAAATACCAATGTTGCATGTCGCATTACTGAAAAGACTTGGAAAAATAGGCAACCAAGAAAACACAAATATTTTTGCAAACCCTCTCAAAGAAGGACTGAGATTACCGTGTTGAATGCATGTTTAGATGAATAGATAACCAACTTTTCCGAAATAGGTAGCGGTTGAGATTAAACAAAACCTAAACCCAAGAAAATTTCCAAGGTGCGACCTCATAAGCAAGAAAGACCTGAAGTCATTTTCCAAAAAAGAAATTATCAAACTGACTAACTTAATTAAAACTTCATTCATTAAACATATGCCACTATGCTGGATGATCGCAGAGGTTATTGTGATCCGTAAATATAAAAAACCGTGGATGATCTGTAGTCGTACAGACCCATCTCTGTTACCTCCAAACTAAATAAAATGCCGTTTCTGAAAAGACTGAAGCCTATTATTGATAAAAAATCATTTTGGACCATCATTTGAGATTTATGGATAAATATGCAACTTAGGCCAAGTTCATCGTATCGCCAACTTCATTAAAAACATTTGAAAAAATTATTTTCTTAACTATATTTATATAACTATGTTATAGTTGCTCTACTTGGACTGGAGACTTTAAAATCAATAACAACTTCCAAACAAAGATAGAATTTACAAAAGACAAAAAGCTGGGATGTGAAACTCAATGAGAATAAAGTTGTCCTAAGAGTAAGAGCGAACATTTATCGTTGACGATCAACGGACATGTAATTTTATAACACCACGAAACTTCTAGGTATAAATCTAGATGCTAAAGTGCGATGGAAAAAATACATAAAAAAGAAGAAAGAAGAACTAAACATCAAATTAAAAAAGGTGTATTGGCTAGTGGACAAAGATCTGCATCGAAAGCTAGTAATGAAAATAGTGGTAGGATATAATTAGACGATTTGTTAAAAAACAGAAAGACCGGCTTCATAACAATACCAAGGTTAAAGCAACTCAACTGCTGCCATTAGTTTTAAGATTGTCTTAAAACACAATTATTTGCTAGTCTATATCGTAGATTAGTTGTAATGTGATTGATTGTTATAGGGCGCTTTATAAAAAAATTAAAATGGTTATGTGTTACATTAAAGCAATGAAATAAAACTATCGTTCCTATTTTTGTCAATGTTTAAAGCAATAAAAAAACAACAAAAATATTTATATATTCGGTTAAAAAAATAAATTCTCCCTCATGAACATAAACATTTCAGCAGTTCGATATTGGACGCTTTCCGAAAACCCCTAGTCTATAAATCCTGAATAAAATTCACATATTTTACGAAGCTGACGTTGTACTCAATCAATATTCAGTGTTTATTGAAAGATTTCATATAGTTCCTGTGCAAAACAGGGACTGGAAATAAAAACAGAGTCCTACTGTGCTACTATTCATATCAACAGCTGCTTTCAAATAAAATAAACGATAGACTTGATTTTTGTTTTTGTTATGATATGGAATTAACTACATATTTTGAAAATATGACAAATATTCGGATAATATACTATTAAGTAAAAAAAATTATCAAAATAATTCAGACACTTCAGGAAGAGTTAGAGGGGGGGGGGAGTAATTTTACTTTCAAAAGTATCGTTTAAAGACTTTTACTTCAAAGATCACCTTTGTGGCTTGCCTGTTAATGCTTGAGCTTAGGAGCGCCTTTCGTACACTGAACCGTACTTTATCCCCAACCCAAATAAGCACTTCGGCGGCTGTTTATGGATCAACATTTTTTAGAGTTTCCGCAAGGCACTAGCCGCTTTATTGACGTTGATTTCCCGAGCCCCTTATCAGCGGGAGCACCGAGAGCGAAATAGGCCGGACTGCAGTTGTTTTTAAAAAATGGGCGCATATTTCTGCAGGGCTTGATAATCGGCGACTATTCGAACAGAAAGCTTCGCCAGAATAGAATAAAGGGGGATGGATGGATTCCATAAAGATCCCAGGAACAATGCTTACTCTGCTTTCCCTCTGAATCGAATAACGCGGGCGCAAATTTTTCATATGGATCTCACGGCGCGAACAAAAGTGCAAGAAATTATGCGCGGCGTGGGCCGAAGAGCCGCCGCAAATGTAATGAATTCGGTAAATAAAATATGTGAGGTTAGTAATTTTTATACCAAATTAATTTAAAGCTAGCGCGTCGTTAGGTTTTTTTTTGGCGCATTCGTGCAAATATGGTGTAAAGTATATATAAAGCTAAGATCAATTTAATGAACTTTATTGTTCAATACTATTAAAATCAATTATTTATATAATTTTTTGTCGCTTTTTTGGAACAATATAAATACTATCTTCGAAGGAGTAACATATAAACCAAATTTGTTTTCATATACAGAGTGTCCCACGAGAAGATTTCGTGTATAGATTTTTAAAACATTTTAAGTAAAAAGTTCTAATAAATATGAGTCGAATTCTCAACCCTTTTTGAGATGTCGATGAAGCAAATTAGGAGTCTCTAAGGGTGCTTCTTCCTCCAAGTATTATCACTGTAACTGTTGTTGCCAAAGAAAAGAGCCCATTTTCATGTAGAGCATTTACAACTAAAATTTACTTTGTCCTTTAACTGTTGAAATTTGTATTGTCCTGGTTTGAGAATTCTCTTCAATTTTCCTCAGTACTCCTTCTGTCGACTCTCTTTTTCTAATATTTCTATCATTTTTTCTGTTTTCAGACATTTAATTTGGGACGGAAAAACGCGTAGAATTCCTTTGTGACATGTGGAACGACAATTTGAGTATCTAATTATGTACAGTACATGTTTTGACAATAAAAATTAAACCAAATACTCTTGGTAACCATCGTATCAGGTAAAATGATAACCAGTTGCGAGGAAAAAGGAGCTACTAGAACAACGAAGCAACTTCAAAGACCTCTAACTTACTTTATTGACATCTCAAAAATGTCAATCCATGTTTATTAGAATGTTTTTGCTTAAAATGTTTCGAAGTTTTCTGCATAATAATTTGGCAAAGATTGTCATATCTTCTTAATTTGAAGAGCTGTTTCATCGTGTACACTGGCTTTTCTCTGATCTTCATTTTCATTTACAATTCCGTGCCGAAAAAATGCCATTCCGTTGTAGTGACGTAATTTTGTTGTTACCTCGCACTTCAGAGTTTGTTCAATATTCTTCTTGCCACACCCAACTCTTTTGTTAGAATCAAGAAACATTTCAGTAGACGTCACAAGCATTTCTAGTAGATGGTGCACATTTTCTTGGCGTTTAAATTTTCCGTAAATAGAAAGAGACAATTAAAATTGGGTGTGCAGAAGCATACTCAAACATGTACATTTAGAGGGTGTTTTTCAGTACTCTGAAGCATCCAGTTGCTCTTCGTTTACCAAGATTTCCATACGAAATACCATCCCCAAAAATAACCTCTGTCCAAATTTTCCTTTGCCCGTATCAGTCGTTTTTCTACGCGTTTTTCTGATAATAAAGGCTTCGTCAAAGTTGATCGAAAATAAACGTTTTTTATTCACGTAGGCGACTTCTAATCGTTTCTAAAGAAACTTGAATTGATTTGAGGAAAGCGCAACAAAAGACCTGATTTTTCTTCAAAAGAAACTTAAGGTCGCTTTACCCTTCTCCCTTTATATGACATAGCTATCCTCTTCGGCAGATCGTCTACATTCCCGACCCTCAAATATTGCATTATCTATTTTTATTGAATGCCTACGACTTCCGCATATATTTTGAAGTATTTTCATACCTCAGTTTGCAGCACTGTTCCTGTCCCTGTAAAGATAATGAATTCACCGACAGCAACAACACAATGTGCCGACAAACTATATACTACACAAAAATCATTGAATAAAAATTCAAACGAATTAACGTAGATGACTCTAAGGTGCTTCCTTACAAAATGATGACGCTCTCTTTCTTATCATACAGAATGTATAGATAAATTACTTTTTGGGTAATAATTTTTGAATTAATTGGAGTAGGTTTATGACAGATTAATTACCCCAAATTAAATGTTGAATTCAAACATGCCTTTTCAAGTATAAAACTTGGGTTTGGTTATTTTTCTCAAAATCACAGAAGTATCTATCAATTTAAATTGTCCTCGATTTTCAACTTAGAATCCATCCATTAGCACATTAAGCAAGAATTCGACATTTTATTTGTTACATTCTGCATTGGACTAAAAACAGAGTTGGCTGAGTATGTGTTTGTCTATTTTATTGGCCGCAAGTTGCTTTACGTATTGTCCATTTGAACATATGCCAAAATAGAATAAACTGTTCAAAGATTGATTAGAAAATTCTATAGACCCAAATCAGTAATAAATGCAAGTCTTTGTGAGCACTAGAGTGGCAAGGTTCCGTAAAAATATTGGCATAGTTAGTCAAAGTGTTGCTGCAAATCCAAAAACATTTATTCGATATCATGCATAACAAGTGGGCATTTTAAAAAAGCTCCCTTCGGCGAGTACTTACTAAAATCTTGCATTTTTCTGCGTACACAACCCTGGAGCTGACAGCTATTTTGAGCGTTTTTAACTGACTATTCCCAAGCACCGATAATTATGTCAATTGGTATAAGAAACAAGACGGAGGAATTCTGGAGAAGACGTCATTTAAGATCAATCAATTCTAATCTTTGTAGCCACTAGGCAACTATTTCAACTCAACTAATTATACCTAAACAAACTTGAGAACATCGATTAACATTTATAGAGAGGTATTACAAACGTTCAGGGTTGATACATTCACGCTAGTACCGAGCGTGAAGGAACGGTCGATCAACCAATCAAAGTCTAATCTGAGTTGGTGGATTACAGGAGAATCAAGGTGTAGGTAGCAGGTGCGGTTATAAAGCACCTCTAATAAATGTAAATGTATGATATTAAGTTTAATTTGACTGTTACAGAACCCTTAACTGCGGAGGAAGGTTTGGTGAGACCAATCCAACCACTAGGAGACTATTTCTGTACTGCATATATTTACACAGGTATAGGGTTAATATACTACACGTAGCGAGGTAAAATGATAGGGAGTAACGAATACCATCTGAAATCTAAAAGCATTTCTATAATACAATGAATCGATTCGCGTACTACACTCAGTTTACAATTTACTTCGGTCGCGCAGTTATTTAAAACTAAAGAACTGCTGACATTACACTAAACAGCCTAACGGCACCGATTGGTTGTATTTTTGAAGAACAATTGAGCCAAAAGTCTAAGCTTCTACCTATCAAAGAAAAGATGGCTTAACCGATTGATTAATTCTTTAATGCTATTAGGACACCAGTTTTTGCGCTATTTATACCTAATCCTTAACGGAACGTTGATATCTTTTGTAGAAAGCCGAATAATAAACTTTCAGGATCGACTGCACTCGCGTGAGTCAGTACTTATCTTAACGGATTGATAAACTGACATGATTAGGTGATCAGATGGAGAAGCGTATCGATAATAGCATACAAATTTCAATTAGAAAGATTTAGGTTGCAAATAATTGAAACTAGCCGAGCTATCGAGGTACCATTTATATTACCATGCCACTGTAAATGCTATATATTGTACAAGACCAAATTATTTTTACAAATTAAAACACAATAAAAACCTTTATATTACATTTGATAACTACACTTAGTAAGTAACTCATGCGAGCCACCAATTATGAGAAATATTTGTGTAGCGCTACACAAATGCATAACATTCTTAGAACGGTTTCTTCTATTTTGACGTTCTTTCCAATAGCCTCAATTACGAAAAACTATTTGTTCCGAAAGCGGGATAATTTACTAAGTTAGCCTTACCATTAAGTGGTTTGGCACAAATCAAGAAGATTTAGTTGCCAATCTTAAAGTGCTGGACTTCAAGTATTGAGCTTTGACAACGTTTGCTTACTCTTCCCCATAATTAAATGACATAGTACCAGATGTATTTGATTACTACTGTGTACAAAATGAGATAAAAAGGCAAAACAAGAAGAATGGGTGAAATCCGGAAATAAAATGACAGACAACTCCAATGAAAATTAAACGTTATTTTACAGCACACTAAAACAACTAGGAAAAAAACAGACCAACACATTAAAAACATTAGAGATAAACAAAAACCACTTAAAAAGAAAAAAGATATGGTGGAAAGATAGATTTAATATATTAAGAAGGTGTTAGAGAACAGTGGCGAATAAAAAAAAATGAAGACAACAGCGACAACAAACAAAGTACCACAACGACGATCAAAAATGTAGGCGTTGAATATAATATATCTCCAATAGAATTACAGAAAGCAATACAAAAAATAAAACTTGGAAAGACAATTGAAATGGCTAGGATATGTGTATAGATAGGGTCAAGACCAACTGGCGAAGCAAGATCAAGAGGAAATAACATAATGGAAAGATCGAGCAGGACGTGGACAGAAGCGACGAGAAAGACATTACAAAGGGAGAGGTTAGAATGGAATACAGCGAGACAAAAAGCCCAAGGCAGAAAAAATGGTACCGAAAAACTACAACTAATGCAAAGTGGCAACCAACCGATACCAATTCCTACGCCTTACGACAGAAAGACTCAGGATTATGTATATTATACACTTTGTATATCAGCAATTTATTTTTAAGAGATAATTGTTAATTTAATATAATTAACCAATAATGTTTTTTGGGAGATAAACCCAGTTGTAACTTTTTAAACCATATATTTATTTGACCTAATAGACCTTTAAATATTTAACTTTTTCAGTTTTACACACGAATTAAAATGATTTTTGTATGTTTGCTTAGTTTCAGCCAAATTTCAAAAAAATTTAGGCAGTTCAAGCTATTCGAGATTCTAATACAAGATTTTTCAGAATGTTTGTATGTTTTGTGTTAGATTCTAAGTTGTTTAATTTGAAAGGGGCCGAGAATATGTACATTTTTTATATTTATTAAATATATAAATGATTTGTTATTATAAATGTAATTTTTGGTAATATATGGCTAAATGCTATCAAAAAGAGGTAAGTAGCTTAACAAAGTAGGACTTCCTTAATATCAAATAAAGAGTTTTTATTTATTTATTTATTTTGTGGTAGTATTTTTCAATATAGAAACATTTTTGATGAAATTATATAACATGTCATAGTGTCATGGCTTTCATATGGCACTAAACGTAGATTATCTGCAGTATTCATTCAAGAACATATTCTTCTTAATTCTAAATTTAAAAACAGCACACAACAATTTTGAAAGAAATTTGATAGCACTTGCCCAATTCTATCTAACTGAGTATAAATTATTCCGATTATGATATTTATATGGCGTTTACAATATTGTCAAGCATTAAACCACGCTAAATGAAAAGATATGGTATTGACCACGATACGACTTGTAACAAATGCAACATGTATAATACGTTAGTGTGTTTAAATACCTATAAAAAGTGTGCATAAGATTTTCATATATAGAACAATGCACTATAAAAGTTCATCATACTGTAACCCATAATAAAAAATTTGTAAAGTAGATCAAAATATGTAAAAAAATTTTGTGTTTAATTTACTGCTTATGTCGATCGCTTGTATAATATAAACAATTAAAATATGAAAGCACGACGGATCTTTTACACTAGCACCACAGGCCAAATTCAGGTTGCAGTGGAACCTCAACATAATGTAAAATCTACAAAAACAAATGGGCAATTAAAATACAATATCTCGAGAAATCATTAAACATTGGAACATCGATAACCATATATCAATAAAACCTTTACAAAAATCACCGAAAACACAAGAAAATTATTATATTCGGGTGAAATAAAGGTGCCAAAATATTTTTAAATTAGCTGATTTCCACACAACCCTGGAGGTATTTTGTGCTTTTTTTTTAAAGTGCTATCCCCAGCACTTTATGCACTTTAGAAAGAAACAAGAGGAGGAATCTGGAGAAGGCATCAATAAGATCAATCGATCGTTTCTTTATAGCCACTAGGCAACTATTTCAACACTGCTTATACCTAACCACTTGAGAACATCGATTCCCTTTATAGAGAGGTATTACAAACGTTCAGGGTTGATACATTCCCACGCTAGTGATACCGAGCGTGAAGGAACGGTCGATCAACCAATCAAAGTCTAAATTGAGGAAGTGGTGGATTACAGGAGAATCAAGGTGTAGGTAGCAGGGCGGTTATAAAGCAATTATAATAAATGTAAATGTATGATTTAAGTTTAATTTGACGTTAAGAACCCTTAACTGCGGAGGAAGGTTTGGTGAGACCAATCCAACCACTAGGAGACTATTTCTGTACTGCATATATTTACACAGGTATAGGGTTAATAAACTACCACGCGAGCGATACCTATCGAGGTAAAATGATAGGGGAATGTAAGAATACCTTTGAAATCCTAAAAGCATTTCTATAATACAATGAATCATTCGCGTATTCTAACTCAGTTGTAAACTGCTTACTTCGGGCCGATTCATTATTATTTAAAACTAAAGAACTCTAAATTACATAAAAAAAACTTAACGGCACCGATTAGTTTTTTTTTTTTGAAGAAAATTGAGCCAAAAGCGGCTTCTACCTACAAAGAAAAAGATGGCTTAACCGATTGATTAATTCTTTTAGTGCTATTAGGACACCATTTTTGCGCTATTTATACCTAATCCTTAACGAACGTTGATATCTTTTGTAGAAAGGAATAATAAACTTTCAGGATCGATGCACTCTCGCGTGAGTAGTACTTATCTTAACGGATTGATAAATTGACTGATAGGGGATCAGATGGGAGAAGCGTATCGATAATGCAACAAATTTCGAATTAGCAAAATTAGGTTGCAAATAATGAAACTAGCCGAGCTATCGAGGTACCATTTATAACCATGCCACTGTAAATGCTATATATTGTACAAGCCAAATTATTTTTTCAATTAAAACACAATAAAAAACCTTTATATTACATTTCATAACTATCACTTCTTAGTAAGTAACTCATGCGAGCCACCAATTATGAGAAATATTTGTGTAGCGCTACACAAATGCATAACATTTTTAAACGGTTTCTTCTATTTTGACGTTCTTTCCAATAGCCTCAATTACGAAAAAACTATTTGTTCCGAAAGCGGGGGAATAATTTGCACGTGACATGTTCAGCCTTATCCATTAATTATATCATGCATCCCCATTATTCGTAAAAAATGAAAAAAGACTTACCAATTGATGAAAATGCATTGTCCAGTTGAGGGACACTGCATTCATCTAATCCATAGCAAACATTAATTTTTCTGAGACCTTGGATAAAGGGGTGTTTACTCACCATCTCCTTAAGCAGGGTGCGCATGAAATCACTCGATCCGTTGGTGGTTAGAAGATTTTCCTTAGCCGACAACGACGTAAAATTCAAAAATTGTTTTTAATATTCCAGCGAAAAACAACTCGCGTCCGCTCGCGCGCGCTGATATCGAGAACTGACCGAAAATCAGCCGTGCAGCTAACTTTGAAATAAAAAGTTAGTTCGTTTTCTTGCAGGCAGAATCAAGGATATCGTGAAGTAAAAACTACACCTGTGTTATCGCGCAGGCAATGATTGTTTTGCTTTGATAACATTAGGTATGATTGGTATTATATGTGGAGTACTTTATTTTTAAGATTTAACTATTTATTTGACCATAGAAATTGAAAATGGCATCCTGAATTAACTACAAACTACAGAAAGTTTTAATAGCTCCCATTCGGTTTGGAAGTTATCATAAGAAAACGAAAATTTGCTCAATATTCGAACTTCAACCCTCACTCCTTGAATAAAAGAATGACGGCCGATTACGAGTTATTCGTGACTTACTTTTAAACCCTCTCCGTTAGATTTACATTTCTCTCGGGGTTTCAAATCGGTTTTGCATTAGAACCCAGCTTAAGCCTAGTGCCAGATATGCGTTTTTAATAAGACTTTGCCTCAGGATATTTACAAAATATCAAAAAAAAAAAACTCTCGCACATCGACAAGGGTAGCCGATCTAAAATATTCCTAGGAACTTGCTAATTGATTTTTGGCGCTACGCAGTGAAAAGCATATCTTTCTATCTCTTATACCACTAAAGAAGGGGAATAATTAATTAATGTTTAGAGCTTTTGTGAGCATAAACTAGTAGGAACAGGGGTTGGTCTATTTGACCCTGCTTTCGGAGAAACTGTAATGGCCTGATAAAAAAAAAGTTGGTTTAAAAAAGTCGGACTTATTTCCATAGTTTATTACTAGGGAAGGGAGCATCTAGTACGTATTAGAAATATTTTTTTTAGATATTTGCAGTTTGATTTTACTATAAATTCTTTAATTTACTTTAAAAGCAGTCAGTATATAACTACTTTGCAAGATCTTGTACTGCAGTTTGACAGATTCTTTAATTAGATTACGATAAATGTGACGGTCACTTTGACAGTACAAACATTGTTTTACAGCAGACACTCTGTGTTAAAATATTATTAGTTACTTACTGGCAGTAGTCGGCTATTTCTATTCGATTTTTTTAACAACTGAATGGTAAATTGCGACTAAATGGATGATTGCAGAAAAGTGTGTTATTTCAAATGCACCCCGCATTATAGTGCAAACATAAAATTGCATACACTCTGTACAATAGGCGTTTCGTTTTTGTGTACCCAAATTTTGCTTTTTCCATTTTATGTAACGATGAAAGGCCGAGGATATGAGATTATCGGGTGTTTATATAACGCTTTACGCCATAACTTAAAGGTGTAGTTCGACCTTGCGCTTCATTTCTAATATGTAGGTACCAAGGCATCTTGCAGTGAAGGCGGATAACATTATGGAGAATTTGTTAATATTTTTATTTATTAGATAAATCGTTGAGTAACTGTTTAGTACCTTTTGTAGCAGCCATTATATATAAATGGTTTTAGTATGAAAATGTTTAAATCTCTAATTGAAACAAAAGTGCGGTCTTCTATGTTTTGTGGCAAAATATTGGCCTGCGTGACATTTTATTGATTTTCTACAGTGGACACTATTGCCAATACCTTTTCTGGAAAGTTCTGTAAACAATCGATAATTAATCAATTGGTTTTTAGAACAACATGTAAATTCTGTTTATTTAAAAAATTATTTTTAGTCGTAAGATGCATTTTCAACTGGTTTATAAACAAACAAAATTGTAGCATTTTAAGTACAAACTTTTTATATTAACACATGAAAAGTACATTCACCCCCAATAAGTCACTGTTTAATGTGGACTTTGGGCAGGTGGTGTGCAAGGTGCACACCTCTACGAAAATAATATTAAAATACTATTACATAACCTAATTCTTTGTACCAAATGAGTACCGTGGATCTGGAACAAATACGGTTACAGCAGGATGACGCCATCTGTCACACAATTCAAGCAGCAGTCGATTTACTGCACCAACAATTTCTTGATCGTGCAGTTTTCCTAGTGCTGGAATTAACTAACCAGCAAGAGCTTGCGATTTAACATTGTGCGGCTTTGTAGAAGTATAAGTTGATGATTTTAAAAACAAAATCTGACAAGATTTGTAGCCGAAGCCGAGATGGTCATTCATCACACATAATCTACCATATTTAATGTTCAACAATAATCCAAACATAAAATCACTTTAAAAGTCGTTTTCTTTAAAATATAAATCCTGTAGTAACTAAAGGTTATTATTATTCTAACTTATCGGTAATTTATATTAAGGCACTGTACATTATAAGGTTCGCCACAAGAGGCTTTGGTTACCAAACTTAAAGTCTTGAATTTTGAAAATGTTTGACTTGCTTGCTCCGCGCCCTAGTTGAATGCCGTAACACCAGATATATTTCATTATTACTTTGTACAAGGTGAGACAAAAAGAGAAAAACAAGAAAATAAAAGACAACTTCAGTGAAAATGAGAAGTTATTTTACAGCACACTAAAACACCTAAGGAAAAACAGACCAACACATTAAAAACATTAAAGATAAACAAGGAGAACTACTTAAAAAGGAAGAAGATATGTCCAAAAAATGGATTCAACATTTTAAGGATGTGTTAGAAGACAGCGGCGAATAAGAAGAAAAGGAAGACAATAGCGACAACGATCAAAGTACCACAACTACTAACAAAGATGTAGGCATCGAATATATATCTACAATGGAACTATAGAAAGCAATACAAAAGATAAATCTAGGGAAAACAATTAGTCTGGATAGGACATGTGTATAGATTGGCTGAAAACCGACTGACGAAGCAAGATTAAGAGGAAATAACAGAGTGGAAAGTTCGAACAGGGTGTAGACAGAAAGGGTGAGAAAGACAGCACAATAGGGGGGGTAAGAAGGTAGAAGTAGAAAAGAATGGAAAAACTGTGCCAAAAAAACTCCAACTAATACAGAATGACAATCAACCGACACCATACGGTAGAAAAACTCAGGATGTACATTGTACATTAACAATTTATTTTTAACATATAATTGTTAGTTTGATCTAAAAAATCAATAATTTTTTTAGAGAATTAACTCAGTTCGAGCTATTCGAGTTTCTAATACAGAAATTTTCAAAATGTTTGTATGTTTTGTATTAGATTCTAAGATGCTTAATTTGAAAGGGATTGAGAATACGTACATTTTTTTATATTTTGCAACATTTTTACTAAGTATAGAAATGATTTGTTATTATAAATGTAATGTTTTGTAATATATGGCTAAATTCTATTAGAAAAGGGCATGTAGCTTAACAAAGTGGGACTTCCATAATATCAAATAAAAGGTTTTTATAATTATATATATTATATAGTAGTATTTAATTTGATTTTTTAATATACAAAACTTTTTGATGAAATTATATAACATGTAACAGTGACACGGCTTTCATATGACACTAATCGTAGGTTATCTGAAGTATTCATTCAAGAACATATTCTTAATTCTAAATTTAAAAACAGCACACAACAATTTTGAAAGAAATGTGCTGACACTTTATATTAAATTGAGTATATACATCTTCCATTAAATGATAAGATCAGCTATTATGCTCGAAAAATAAAATAAAAAATATAATATTTGCGCGTATGGGCTCGGGCCTAAACTCAATATTTAATAAATCTGTAGTATAGTACAACCGTATGTCAAAAAAAAGATATTATAGTTCTTTGGCAAAGTTGGTATATGAGAAAGTAATTTATAATTCAAGTTGTTAGTGACATTCGACTATATCATTGAATAAAACTAAATGGCAAAACCTGAGCTTATATATGATCATTTATACCACAATTTACTGTTTCGCCAGTTTAACTTGTTCTACTAAAATTTTTTTACCAAATTACTTATAAAAAGTTTTCTGTTATTTCTAAAATTTTTATTTTTATATGCAAATTATATAAAAACTCTGCGAGCTTCCAAACAAAGAATTCTTAACATGGTTCTTCAACTTGGTCAAACTACTTACAACAGACAAATATCTTACAATTCCTTTGTCCTTTGGCACTATAAACTTACTTTAGAGTGTCTCTATGTGGCAGTTCCTTTTTCTAGCATTAGAGAATTAGACATCAAGATTCGGTATTCTTAATTGACATCTGCAGTCCAAAGATAAAGTATTAGAAAACTAACTTTACAACTTAGTAGTAGATAATGCACTTGATATCCCACCATTATTATATTTTATTATATATATATTTGGTTTGCAATTAACGTAATTGTAATTCTAATTGTGATTTTTCCACGTTCTATAGTTTTTTACAAAAGATTTATGAAGACACTGATAAAAAAATGAAAAGAACTTATCTTTTTAATTTTCTCACATTTTTTTGATCTTATGTTTACTCAACATATCACACCACTAAACTAAATTGATCTTGTACGATAGTTTATATTTTTTCCTGCATAAATTTGATAACATTTCTGTATAAAATTGTTTTTGCATTATCATTAACAATGTTGTTAGATAAGATTATACTATGTTATTTAACATTTGATCAGAATTGACTACTTCATGAAGAAAAACTGGTGATGGTTTAGGTAATATTCTTCCAACTTCTGTATAGGCTCACCCCTATTCACTTAAATTTACCATAATTTTCTCCATCTCTTGATTGGTCTTTCCCTGAATCTTTTTTCTACTGGCTAATTTATCTCTAGCTTGAAGTACTAGGCAAGTGTTTCTTTATCCTCAAGATATGATTATTCCACTCTTGCCTTCTAGTTTTAATCTACTCATTTACAAACTGTATCTTACATTAGTTTCGGATATCTTTATTTGTGATGCAGTCCATTTTGTTTTACCAACTATCTTTTTTAATTTCTTCATTTCTGTGTTTCCATCATTTGTTTCATCTGTTGTGTACGTCTGCGATTTTCCGTTGCATACTGGTTAACACTGGCCGCACCACACTTTTATATACCCAGCTTTTAATGTCGGTGTTGATAAATTTGTTATGATGCTATTTAATGCTCCTGATACTTTGGCGGCTTTTATTGATTGATTTTTTGCCTAACCTTTTGATATTCCTCAGATGAATATATTTACTCATAAATAATTTAATGTGGTAATTTGTTCGATTATGCATTGCTTATTTGTAACGTGCACCTTATGGGCTCTTTGCTAATTGTCATACATTTGGTCTTCTTCGTTGATATTTTCATATTGTATCTTTTACAAGTTTGCATCATTTTCATTACCATCCTGGTCTTTGTCATCTTCAATTAGTATTGTCTCGTCAGTACAACATAATATTTTTGTCTGTGTTTCGCATTTTATAACTTTCTTGGGTCCTCACCTCTTCAACTACCTGATCCATCATAATATTAAACAGTAGTAAACTGTCTTATTCGTATCGTCGTTTCTATAGTTCCTAGATACTCTCTATTCACCTTGATTATTATTTAATTATTTGTATAGATTTCGTTCACTAGTTTAATGAGTTCTTGGGAGGTTTCCCTTTTCTGTAAGACTTGGATGATATTTTTCAGCAGTATACGGTCAAAAGCTTTTTCTAAATCCACTATACTTGTAAAAGCTGGTTTATTACATCCTAATGATTTCTCCACCACTTGCTATATTACAAAAATAGCATCTGTACAAAACCTTTCTTTCCTAAAGCCCTGCTGTTCCTCTGCTAGCGATATTAATTTATTTAGTTTATTACTTAGTACTCTTGTCGTTAATATCTAACGGGGTTATTTCTCGGTAGTTTTTGAGGTATTTTTCGGTGGCCTTTTTTAAAAACTGGTATTACCACTCCTGCTCTGTAGGTATTAGGGATTCTTTTATTTATAAAAATGTTTGTAGTAATTTTAATAATTCCTCTTGTAGAGTTTCACTTCCATATTTGAGTAAGGTATTATAAAAATTGTAGTATCCCGCGGATTTTTAATTTTCCGACTGCCTATTGTCGTCTGGCCTGTCATCTCCCATATACAATTCCTTAAAGAATTTTTTTCATTCTTTCGAATCAATATTGTATTTCTACCAGTTCTTTCATGTCCGCCTTGCTGCTCCTTATTACCTTTCATACTTGTTTCTGCATACCATAGAAGTCTCTTTCTATGCTCTTTGAGAACTTTTTCCAATGGCTTTCTTCAATCTTTAATAAGTTGCGTAAGTATCTTGAGTTCTGTATTTTATTGTGCAAACGCTATTCTTTTCTCATTAGACAGTTCTTCTGCTTCATTAGAGAACTATGGTGTTCTTGTGTTTTTTCTTACAATTGTTGTTCTTGTTCCCAGGGCTTCTCTGGCACGTTTCAAGATATTTGTCTCTGTTTTTTAGGCTTTGTCAATTTCATCTTCTTATAGAATCGGTTTTTCATTTATTATGCTAGCCATTCTTCTTATATTAGTTTCATATTCCATGATTTCTATTTTAATGTATTCTTCTTTCCCTGTATTTTTTCTTATATTTTTTTAATAGTGTCTAATTGTATTCTAATTTTTGCTAGCAGTAGTTCGTCATTACTAACGTCTGCAGTATTTAGTGTATTAGCTGTTATTATTTGCTCTGGTCTTATTTTTTTGTTGCATAAGACATAATCTACGATAGATTTTTGCGCTGTTGTATAATACCATTTGTAGCGCGGGTTCAGGTCAAAGTAAATATTGCATATTCTAAAATTGTTGTCTGCACACGCTTGTATCTACATTTTTCCATTTTGATTAAGTGCTTATTCATTGAAGCTTTGTTGAATTCTTGGGATTATATTATTTTCGGCCTTTGCATTTATATCTCTCATGATCAGTATCATATCATCCTCAGATTTTTTTAATTTCATTGTTAAATGTTTTATAAAAGTCTTCCTTTTTGTAATTGAGTTTTCCTTTTTTCGGCGCATTTGCTGAAAATATATGTACCTTATTCTTATTATGTATCATTGTATTGCTTATCATTTATTGTCTAGTAACAAGAAGACATCCTCTTTCGCTCTTTCTTCTTTGTAGACACCGCTGTAAATTCCTTTTTCTTTGTCTTTGTAAGGGCGCACATTTCCATCTTATTTTTTCCATTTATATCACTATTGCTTGGTCTTTTAAAATCCAAATTTTGATGTTCCAGGTGCCCACTCTAATATTATTCTTTCTCCATATTGTTTTTTCTGTTGTCTAGCCGTATTTATTATTGATTATCCATTCTATTCGGAGGCAATGTATTGGTTCTATGAGCATGAATTCGGTTTTAAGATGGACAGGTTGCTAACCCGTTTTCCCAACCCTCCTCTCTTATCCAAGTGTGGGATCGACAACGGCACTGATGACCTATTTAATTCATCCATCACATGCCTCAGGCGTAGTTTTAACATTTTGTGTCGGATTAAAATTGTAGGACGTATGGTCAAAAATTTTTTAGTGACTATCGCAAAATTGGAATCTAACAATGTTATAAATGAACTACGAAATTCAGCTTCAAAATTGGCGAGGTTATATATTATTGCACGCAGTTCAATTCTATTCACACACACGCATAAAACACAATATTTTTTGGAAGAGTATGACCTACAGTATTACTGTACTACTGTATTATATTAAGATATTGCTTATCTACTATTTTGCTTCTCAATTTCAAATGGCAACTATTCTAAAAGAGATTCCACTTGTTCTTACATATTTTATAATTACAACAAAAATAAAAACACAGCAGTAAAATAAAAATAACTTCGTAATTTAAACAAAAATGGGAATCATAAACTCATACTTACTATTTAAAGGTTAATTAGCAGTCAAATTGAATATAGAGCAGAAGATATTTAAATTTTAAAGCTTCTTGTTGCTTTAAATGTCTACCAAAAAGAAATTTCATTTGACGTGTAATAAAACAATATAAGATAGATAAAATGTAATACTGCGGAGCATTGCGAGACGCAAGCAGTCCTATAGAGGACGTCTTCTGCAAATAGTAATTTAAACCAATTACATCAGCCCTACTACACAGTTCTAATAGTAGAAAGCAGGTAAATAGACTGGTTCCTCTAATAAAGTATCAGATTTCACCGCTCGTGAGAAACTTTAATTGATTGCTCTGAATTTTATTATTTTCTATGTGCTGCCTGTCAGACACTGTTTTACGTTTCTATGAAAAAAGTTTTATACAAACAAATATTGTGTTTTCGCCACAAATTAAATACCTGAAAACTGTAATTATTTATTGAATGCAACTTTACATAAGCTTACTTATGCAAATATTGTTAATTCATATCTACTGTTCGATTCCGCGATTATGTATTTTAGTAAGCGGGGTTGTATCTGCGATTCTTAATATTGGTGCCAGAACTCCTAAGAATTCCAGTTTAGCAGTTCTGTCCTGTTAATTTTAATCAAAGTTATCACTCAAAATATATGCCACCAAACGACCAATATCAACAACGACAGCAACTTAACAGAAACTTATATATACAATTTTCCATAAATCATGTCATGAGATCTTCCAATAACACCACATATTAAAATTTATTATTCCAAAATTGTATCATCTGCCAGAAACCGCTTTAGCAGCTTGAATGGCACGAAAATAAGAAATGTACTCGCAATGAAATTAGTAATAAGATAATTAGTCAAACCATTGCAAACTGTTGATTGCATCTATTTATTTTATTTGAATTGAAATTCAACTTTTGCGAAAGGTAATTCGAAACATCCGCTTATTTTTTAATTTGATATCAAGATAATTGAATCTTTAATCCAGGTTTTAGAATGCATAACCAGAAATAAATACCAAATTAATGAATTGGTTAAAATTATTCAAAGAACTTTTAATTACAAAAATTAAATCTTCATTAGATAAAAATACAGATTTTCACATCTACCAAAGAAAAGAAGTGCTAAACTTAAATACCAACATAGATGATACTTAAGATGCACAGTTATCAGGTTACCAACATATAAAAAGTAAATCAAAAAATTATAAAAAAACAATTATCATCCTTGTTTATAAATCTAATGTCGGTTGATAATAACAAGGCTGTTTATAAACGGAACTACTTACTTACTTGTTAGTAGTGAAACTTGGAATTTTCTATGTAAAATATCAATTGCCCCAATAAATCTAATTTCGGTGCTTTGGTCAAACGAAAAACCTTTGATTCTTAGTATCAGCGTAAAAAAATAACAACGTAGATGCGTCAACTGTAATGGGAATCATTTGGCTAACTACAAGGACTGCTCTAACATATATACAAAGAACTTTCACAAATCGCCGCTGCGATTAGAATCTAACCAAATTTTACGCAAGATTAGGTTGTAAGATGTGATCTCCCAATAATGCCGCAACACACGCCAATAACCACTTCCCAGATGCCATAAAGAGAAAGTTAAAGGAGCAAATTAGAATAATGTTAAAACTATTGACAACCCCTATTGCTAAAAACAACAACGATTCAACACCTTGAAGTAGCTGAATAGAATGCTAATGGTTTGCTAGAACATCGTGGTGAAGTATTATCATTTTGAAGTATTTATATATGAAATATATCGTGAAAAACGTCATCAAGTATTGCGTACTTCCAGAACATAAACAAATGCGTCTTCTAATTGTTAAAGACTAGGCAGCGATATTAACATTATTAGCAGTGTATTATCACTCTTAACATGCTAATAATGAACAGGGTTACTATAACTACTACTTAAATATCGCTTATATGGAATTATATATTCAACAGTTAACGATTATAGTGCTAAAATTTTTATATGGGAATTCAGATTAACCACGACTAAAATTATAAAACTAATAAAAGTGATAGACAACATGGATTTAAAACACATATTGACAGGCGAGCCTATATATGGGCCGACAAATCTGATAAAAATTTAGTTGGCTTTTATTTAGTTAAAAGAATCAACTTAAACTACTTAAAGATTAAATCCTATTTATATCTGTCAACTAAACATTGAGCGATTATTTTAATATTAACAACCAATGTGATAACTTTTTAAAAACACCTGCTCTGTGTAATAAACACACTATCTGGGAGTTCTTTACAGAATTGGTAAATATTATACTCTTGCTAGGTGTTGCTCTTAAAACTGAAGATGATTTGATAGCAGCAACAGAATGTTTTAAAACTACGATTTATCACATACTCTAAGTGTCTTGTGCTAGTGAAACAAAAAATTGCTTGGAATCGAAGACTCTGTAGAAAATGAAGAGTTACTAGACACCCAACTGACAAATGAAACTTGTATTAAACAACAACTGAACTTGAAACTTCATTAAAAACCGATTTACACAGATCTACCTCAAAGCTATGTGCTAACAGAAGCTATTAAGTATTGGCTCTAGAGGCCAACCAAAATTTCAAAGAATTTTTACTGGTAGCGGCAAACAGACTAGAATAAGGCTCTGACTCTTGTAAGTCATTTAACCGAGACATTTAAAACTTTTCCTTCAGAAAACACAAATGAAGAAAGAATGAAATTTAGTAGTTACTCGAAGTCTATTTGTTCAGTTTATTTGCTTAAAAACAGTTCACTTTAGATGAAATCAAAACTGAAACTGAACCCATGCCGAACCCAGATGAAGATGTTTTTTTGTGGTCTTAAGCGACCGCGAAAAAGAAAATGCCGAGATTTCCAGCCCTCTCTCGTCGGTCTACCTCTACCTACTATCCTGTGAAAAAAAAACAAAATTCGCCATCTTTCGTAACAGAAAGTAATGCTTTACAAAGACAGTAATTTAACAATAAATAGTAAGTCTGTTCATGAGTAGATTTATTTGTATGTATTTCATGAACATCGGTAGGTCATCAATATCGACAATTCAGGACAAATACTGAATAAGAACTGACAAAGAAGCAAAATTACTTCTGCAGCAACCCAATATTGCTCCGTTTATATTTATTCAAAAGTAAAAAAAGTCGATGTGGAGGGTAATGTGTAGACGCTGAAATGAAATGCGATATTACGCTATAAGGAGCCTTATAACGTACAGCATTTTTGCCTTCTGTAAAGATGTGTAATGCAAGCTAAAATCCTAGGTTTGCTTACTACTCGAAGGTAGTGGAAGTGCTGTATTGTATGATACCTAAGTTAAGTTCGCCCTCCATAATACTTAAGAGTAGCTGCTAGGATTTCTTGAGATAATTCAATTCCAGCAGTTTTCTCGAATTTAATATAACGAGGTCTTAACAAACGTAGTTACAGAATTTGTAAAAATATGTGCCATAATTTAGAAAATAACTAACAATAATCAGATTAAACTTTCAAACAGTAAGTAGTTTTGTCGTCATATAAAAATTAGTCTACAATTACTATCAAATAATTAATAACGTAAAAAGTTATTGTTCACATTTATTGTCTATTTAAAGTAATTTTTTTAAAAGTAAAGAAACTTTTATAGGCGATAACCACTTAATGTAGAATTTAAAGTAGAAGTGCCTGCAAATGGTCCATTAAAACAGAAAATATAATTTTAAAGTTTTTAGGTTTGCAATATTTGACTTTAGCACTTTCCAAATTTTGAAATTTGTGTCTAAAATGGTAAAAATGGCAAAGAGAGAACGGAACTTCTAGAAATGAGCAGTTCTAGAGGTTATAAGGAATAACAAATGCAATTTGTTTTCAAATTTTTAAACACGAAAAGCGGCACGGCAGGAAGAGCTACAGAAAGGTCAATCCTTACAGCTGGCTGATCCTGGAAAATCATGGATCTGCGCAAGAGACAATTTATTTGGATCATGGAAATGCCGCGCATTAGTAAGTATAATTCTTATTCCCATTTCAGTCGCCCCCTTAATTTATTTTACTTTATTTTCAGGCCTACGCTATACTTACAGGTACTAATTGTAGCGTACGCTACAAAATTACGCAGGTTTATAAAAGAAAATCATATATAATGCTAGATAAGTGATAAAAGTATTTGTAAAATAGAATTAGGTGTATTTATATGTATGTATGTATGGTAAGTATATATTGTTACATGTAATGTGTTATCTTTACAATTAAATAAAATTTTATATAATAATAAGTATTTAGAGACATAATGCAATATTGCTTACATATGCACTGCAGTTAAATAGCTGATTTACAATGATACACATTTTAAAGAAAAATTAAGCTTAGGGTTATTATGTGATGGATGTAAGTAATGTAATGCAATACAATACCAAAACATACCAAAAAAAATTTAACATGTGTTTTGTTTGTGTTGTAAATGCATGTGTTTGACACTATAACCAATTAAATTGCCATTCCTTTTACAATTCAAGAGAAATAATGCAGGAAAAGCTGGCTCAGAGGAGAGAAAAAAAAATAACGTAAATGCATTTATTGTAGGAAATATTAAAAAAGGAATGGAAGGATTAAACCTTCTAGAAGTTCATGGGGAGCATTTCCGGTATCAGTGAGATGTATTATTATATATAATGAAAATTATAAACTAGATATATATTACTCAACTTAATATATCTTTAAAACCTATTGCTTTGTGAAAGATTTCCATTTCTTTTTGTCCTTTGCTATTTCCTTCCAGTTTTGTTCTCCCCTTTCCTTTTAAATCTTTCTTCACTGCTTCCCACCATTATTTCCTCGGTCTCCTTTTTTGCGTCCTTCTGAGGTTCTTCACCGTACATCCTTAACTAACTCCTAGATGTCCTAAACATTGAACTATTTAGGCTTTAATTACCTTAATTATGCTTGGCGTGTTATACAGTTCATACACTTCTGCGTTTGTGCGTTTTTTCCATACGTCATCTACCTTCTTTCCCCTGTATTCTTCGCAGCATTCTTATTTCCCACACCTCTAAACTGTATTGGGCCTTCTTTGTCATAGTCCACGTCTCACAACCGTATAATACTATCGGTCTCGAATTAAACTTTCTGCACATCTGCTACCGTTGCCTATTTTAAATCTATTTCTCTTTTCCCTCTATTTGTTGTTTATTAATACTCCCAAATACATGTATTCTTCCACCTTTCGAATTTTAGGGCCTTCTCTTCCCTAATTTGTACACTTAATTTGCTTTGGTTATTTGCCCCTTATTTGTTCTTAAGTTCGATATATTTAGATGTACTAATATTAATTTGTAATCTCATTTTTTTTATGTCTCTTATTTTCTTCTCTGTTTTACTTTTCCGTGCCCTGCACTTTTGTTTTACTTTGTTTTTTTTTTGTTGTTTATATAGACATCTTTTGTTCATTTTGTGTGTGCAAGAATTTTTGTCACATTCTCGTTGTTTGTTTATCTCGTCCTTACATATTTTGTCCATCTAGAAGTTTTTCTAATCTTTTTATTTTTTGGTATATTAGTTCGAGTTTTTTCCATTTCTTTTTTATTTCTTCATTCTGTGCCTCATTGTCATTGTAATTTTCCTCTATACTTTTTATATCTTTGCGATATTTTTATATTCTGGAGTTTATTTATTATATTTTTTTTCTTTTCTTTCTGGTTTACTTAGTTTTATTTTCATTATAACGAGAAAGTGGTTTAAGCCTGCATCAGCTCTTCTATAAGTTCTTAATTTTTTACTTCGTCTTGCTTTTCCTTCGTCTGTTAGTACATGATCGTTTTGATCCGTTTCCTTCCTTCCTGGAATTCCCCACATCCCTTTGTATATGTCCTTTCGCTTAAAGTATGCACTCATTGTTTTTATCTTTTGTTCTATAGCAAACATTATTAATGTTAGCCCATTATCATTACCTTCTCCATGTTTGCTTTCCCCTCCTGTAACCTCTCTGCGAATCTTTTCTACACCTACTTTTGCGTTCATATCGCCTATTATTAATTTCAGGTCTGTTTTGGGATTTTTTCTGAACTATTCCCTCGTGGACTATATAGAACTCGTCCTTTACCTTATCTTCTTTTTTCTCGGTTGGCGTGTGAACATTAATTATTATCATGTTATACATTGTTATAAATCTTATGGAGCATATCCTTTCAGATTGCGACTCAAAGTATTTTACTTCTTCCTCTAGAGTACTTAATATAATTATCGTAAAATAAATAATACATTGCTTACAAAATGTAACTGCGTTGTATATACGTTTACATACTCTTACTAGCTATTTCCCTAGCTTGAAGAGCTTCTTTTTCATTATTATGGTTATCCAGGTTATTTTTTATTGGAATAGCTCATTTACATTTTAAATTCAAGTAATTTAATTTTTATAATTTTTTTTGTTTTACTCGTAGACAATTCAAGCAAAGAAAGCGTTCTATTAAAATCTCTCTAATACATTCTACTGTGCGGTGAGTTTCTTTAAGAGCGCAATTAAAACATTATTCTACAATATCACTAGAGTTTCCGTGGAGATTAGATACTAACTATTCCTTTCGTTCATAAGTACTATCACATAAAATAAGTGCTCCAACTACCCTCAAAAATTTTATATATTGCGTTGTTTACCAGAACTTCTAGTTATAAAGACGTTTCAATCAACTTAATAGGACTAGTAAAAAGAAATCCATTATTTTTGCATGAAATTGAAGGTTTTATTTAACATAATTAGAATTAATCGGTTTAGGTCAAATATGCGCCATTTTGTTCGACAACTTGTTGCCATTTTGAAGGAAATTCCATTATACCTTTCTCATAGACGCCTTTGTCCCTATTGGCAAAAAACTGAGACAGTCGATTTTCACAAGCCTCCCTTGAAGCGAATTTTTCACTAGCAAAATAGTTCCCCGTAGTCAAAAACAGGTGGTAATCACTTGATGCCAGGTCCGGACTGTAATGTGGATGCATAAGAACCTCCCAACCAAGCTCCCGGAGCTTCTGGCGAGTCGCTATTGATGTGTGTAGCCTGGCGTTATCTTGATGAAACACAATTCCTGTCCTAGTGGCCCAAGTTGGCCGCTTCTGGGCAATTGCTTCCCTCAGACGAGTCCAATTGTTCACAGTACAGGTTCCAATTAAGAGTTTGGCTGTAGGGGAGCAGCTCATAGTACATGATTTCTTGCCAATCCCACCAAACGCACAGAAAAACCTTTCAGGCCGTCAATCCTGGCTTGACCACCGTTTGCGCCGGCTCACCGCACTTCAACAACGACCGTTTTCGCTTGACGTTGTCGTAAGTGATCCACTTTTCATCGCCAGTCATCATTCGCTTCAGAAATAGATCGATTTCAGCAGCGATTCACAGATGGAGATTCGGTCCGTGAGGTTTTTTTGCGTTAACTCGTGTGTCACCAGCTTTTTTGTATCCAGCCTTTTCCAAATGGTTCCAAACGGTTTTTTAGTTAGTCCATCTATTAATATCACATTAAAGGAATAATTTCTATGTTTATCGGCATGATTAGTTGGGGCATTTATATTTATCAACACTAACACAAATTAGCAAAAATCCACCTTTTATTAAAAATTCCATTGCTATCTGATGGCCAATATAAAATATCTCAAAAAAGATGTCAACTGTAGAGCTTACAGTATGATTCACTGTCCTACATGTTGTTAACTTCGATGCTCCATGTATCAAAGCAATTCTATTTTTTTGAACCAATGTAGATCTAAAAGCAGTTGTTGGTTTACTTAAAACAATTGCACCTTTTTATTATCCTCAAATACTGCACAATTTTTGACGCAGAAAATCAGTTCAAGACGAATATATACGTAAATATTCCTGAAATTGCATTGGTGATAGGTTATAGAGTTTGATCCTACTTTTACAACCATTTCTGTTTTAATTCGATTATCACATAGCTCACTAAACAATAAGAAAGGTAATATACATACTAACTTTAATAGAAAAGCAAACTATCTCTTTGCAAAAAAGCGCACTATAACATTGCACTTTAGAAATCGGATGTAATGGTAGAACAAAATTAACTTGTTGCTTGAAAAGTATGACCTCCTTTCACTTTTCACTATCAAAGCAATGAACAATAGTGGAACAAATCCTATAATAAAAAGTGTAAATGAACAGTAAAAAGTTACAAAGTTTGTTGGTGGAACAGAGTCAATATAATTCAAAAATTACCAAATTCTCTAATCAAAACAATAGAATTGGACAGAAAACTATGGTGATAAATAGGTAATAAATAAAGAGTAAAAGAATGAGAGTAACGATATTATGAAGACGAGAGTATAGAACATTAAGTTATGATACAATAAGCACCAAGAAGTATGGATGAAGATTGCTAAAAAAATAGATATGTGAAGTACCTTTAAAATAGGAAAAAAGGTAAAGACAAAAAACTCGTATAGAATTACAGTTTGGTTTATAGCAGAAAACAATAAAACGAGTGAAAATAATAAAGGTTCGAAGATTTGTCCAAGATGTAAATAATTTATGTTTTTAGTTAATTAGCGTGTATGTACCTCATATGGCTAAATCAGAGGACGCGGTGGCTCAGATGGTTTAACCAGTCGGCTCTCTCCTCTAGCCGGCGCGCGCGAGTTGGAGTCTCGCTCAACCCGTGGGTGTGTGTGAATGTCCTAGTATTTAAGTGCATGTTAGTAGGCACAATAAGCCCTTGAGACTGCAGTGCCTGTAAGTGTGCCAAAAAAATGGCTAAATCAACGGAAGAAAAAAATAGTTTTATAATAACTACAGAACATGATAAACAAGATACCTTATAACCACCAAGTCATGATTATTAGTGATCTAAACGCACGAGTGGGCAATATACTTTTACAATGCGTTAAACTAAAAATATTCAACAAGCAAATTAACCAATTTTTGGGCTCAAAGCAGTCTCCATAACATTTCTTTGTCCTACAAATACCAACGCAAACGAGTACAGATATCAATCTGTAATAGACTATATAACAAGCAGACATTTTTTACCGGTTGACATTTTAGATACAAGAATACTAACTTCGTCCAATATAAGCAACAACTATTCAATTGTTTGATGCAAGATTCGAATGCATATATCATATAACAAACAACCTAAAGTAGATAAGAAAGTTTATGTTACCCCTTTAAAAACAGTATATAATCTAATAACTAGTAAATATAGTGCAAATGAAGAATGGATAAAAGTGAAAACTAATTCTATAAAAGTTCCATACGACTTAGTGGATAAGTACAAATAGTACACTGAAGCAAAACATCATAGTTCACTAATAAAGTGAAAAAGATAAAAAAAAGAAAGAAGCTTTTATTAGATTCAAAACCAGAAGATCAACAGTTATACGTACAAAAAAGAAATTCAGCACATCTAAGGATCTATAGAGTTTTAGAAAAATAAAGGAAGTGTGATAAAAAATAGAAAAGCTGAAATTAGGGATATCGTAAAAATAAATGTTACAAATACAGAAAATTGGCTACAATACTTCAAGAATTGTATGGCAGTATGACTGAAACTAGTATAACACCAAATGAGGAAATAAAAACGTATCTGTCGATTTATCAGAGGGAGATAAATCAGAGAAAAACAATTAAAAATAGGAACGTACTGAGACAGGATAAAATCAGAAACGAGTTATTAATACTTGAAGTGCGATCATTAAATGAACAGATACACAATTATTAGAGAAGGAAAAGTGGAAACAGACACGAAAGTATGCCAATAATAAAAGAACAGAGAAGAGTAAGATGTGTGAAGAATGTGAAAATTCTAATTCATTTGCTTCAATACATAAGTCATAAAATAAAAAGATAAAAAAATATAACTTCTCTTTATATACGTTGTAGTTATCTAGATACTTAATCTTACGTTTTTCTACTATTATATATGTAAGGCGGGTGCAGCTAAGTTTGTCGTGATGGTCTATACTTGTTTTCTATTGTTTTCTATCTTGAGGACCTTGTTTTATTCCTTACTATCTTGTTCCCTTATTCGCTACTTTTTCTTGCATTCCGTCTTTCCATGATTTTCTGGGCCTTCCTATTTTTATTTTTCTCAGCACTTGCATTTCGTACTCTCTTTTTATTGGTCTGTCCTTAGACATTGGCGCACATATTTGTGTTATCAGTTACGGTTTTTTAGTTTTATTTTCTTTTTGTTTTAGAAATCTCATTTCTTTTGCATATATTTTAAAGTTAGGGTCTATATTTTACTACTGTATATTGTTGACAGCCAAATTTATTTTTGCTTACTTCTGTTTTTATTTTTCTAGAAATCTTCTTGTTTTCCCATCCTGTTATTGACTTTTTGTCCATTTTGTTGTTATTCTCAATTATAAATCATATATTTAAAACTTTCTACTTGTTTTATTTGCGTCCCTTGTAGTTTTAAATTATTTGTTTTATTCTCCCTCAACACTGTCATATTTTTTTGTTTTCTCTGTCTGTCATTATATTTATTTATTTCTAACACCTCCAGATTAATAAGTCAACCACTGTACCTGCATTCTTTACGAACATGAATTCGTTTCTCTTTGTTTGCTTCATTTGTCAGTATCCTAATTTTAATGTTTTCATCTTTTTTATTGCATTTTTGTTAATCGTTTAGCATTATTTAGAACAGGTCGGGACTCAACACACATCTCTGCTTTATTTTTATCTTTTGTTTTAAATTATTTTGACTTTGGTATTTTCTTTAGCAATTCTGCAATTTTATTATTTTTTAATACATTTTGTTATCTCCAATGTTATATAACTTTTCCTGGTGGCCTCTTTGACTTTTTTGTCTTGTATTTTTTATTACTCCCATTTCGTTTATTTCTTCTTGTACTTTTGTTATGTTCTTCTTCAATATATTGTCTTGATTTTTTTATTATTTGATTTTCTATTATTGCGTTTGAAGATTCCATAAAAAGCCTTTGGTTGTCTGTAGCTTTCTATCTGATTTTCTCCAAATTCTATTCAGAATCTTTGTTTGATTTCCTAATTGTTATTGTTGCCACTTTTTCATTTTTGTTGTTGAATTAGTCTGTTTCGTTTGTTATTTTTTCATTTTTCATGTTATACCTAAGTTTTAACATAATTGTATTTACCATTTTCCTTTTCGAGCTACCCAATAGCAGATTTTAGTATAGCATTTTCTTTTGCTGCAACTGTATTTTCGTGATTCTTTAAATTTTGTTTAATATTTCAGTGTGGCTTATGTTGTATTCAGTATTATCTCGTTTATCTTTTATTTTATTATTTTACTTTTGCCAGAAAATGGTTTTATCTTTGCTTTTCGTGTCATTTTTATATTCTACACATTGTTTATTTATATGATTTTTATTAAGAGTCAATCAATAGTTGAGTTCTCATTTCTGTTTTCTACGACATTTGTATGTTTCTTTATGTTTAAATTTTGTATTTGCTATCACTCAATTATCTTTTATACTTTATTCTATTGGTTTGTTGTCCTTATCGTTTTTATCGCGTTTCCTTTATTTTTCCTTGGCTACATTATGTTTTTTTCTTGATAAGTACATTTTCTTCAGTTTTCTCTATTTTTATTTGCAGTTTTTCGATTAACAATTTGTCTGTCTTGTCCAAGTAGATTAATTTTTATCCTTAATAACCTTCTATTTATATATTTCTTATTTATAATGTCTTTCAGTTTATTTGGCTTTATTATTAATTTTACATTACATTTTGGTTCTTCTGTTTCTTCGATTTGTGGCCAAAATAACCAGTATCCCTTATTGTTTGTCATTATTTTTATTTTTAGGCTTCTATTCTTGTTTTTATATTGTTTTCAGCTTGCTTTGGGTTTTTCTTTTCGTTCTCTTCTATTTTACCTTTCACTTTGATTTGTGTTTTTGTTATATATCTTAAATTGTTTACTGATTGCAGATCTTGTATTTATTTTGATTTGTTTTTTATAAGTTTTTGTCCTTCTAATCCTCGTCTGCGACATATTTTGTTTAATATTCCTATCCTTGGTTTCTACCAGATTTGTAATTATACTTTATATCTAGAAACATATGAAGACGTGGAAATTGTACATAAAATCAGTTTTAGTAATTTAAATCTAAAAAAATAAAAAATAAATAATTAAAATTTTAAACTAATGCAATGAATAAATTATTTATTTGTTTTTAGTTATACTCTATAAAACTTGTTATAACTGATTATAACTTACGAAGCAATTGCAATGTCCTATTTTAAAATTGTAAAACAATTATTCAACAAAAAAGTGAGTTATTTATTGGATGTCTACATAGTGTTGATGGAAATCAATATTACACAATTTTAAATTTATTGTGTTATATAGTATTGCTTGCCAGTATTTTTTACCAACATTAAGATTTGAATTTGTGAAAAATGTAATAAAATTTGTTGCTTTTTAAACGCACATATGCGCTGGACATCAAACGATTTATTTTAAACTTTCGTTTTAGTATTTGCTTTGTGGCCGTGCTGCAGGCACAAGCAAGTTAAACGAAGTACAACAAAAACGTATGACTTTAGCAATAAAAAGCGAATCAAATTACTTGTAGGCATTTCCGCTGACGACATACGCAGATACAAAAGAGCACGCAATTGTAGATAACGTCCATAAAGATAAGCAAAGTTTATGCCTTTCCGATTGCAAATTTAGATACATGAAAATAAAGGTAGATTTATGCGCCGCTTTCCGTGGCGGGAGTGCGTTTGAAAAACGGTTTACTTCAAACTAATTGCCTTTTAATTTAAACGACACATTCAGGCGAGTTAGATTTCCATTTTCCTCTTCGGCTGCACGCAACGGAAATATTCGCTTCTAGAGTTTCAGCTTAGTGATGCTCCCTCTCCCACGTGACACCTAGAACTTTTGAGGGCTCTTTTTTAATTTGCAAGATAACAATCATACAAATAAAATATATGTTTAATTATTGTAATTATAAAATTGTGAGACGATCGTTAGAAAACTTATTAATTTGAAATAAAGTTATAAATAAAATGTCTGGAAAGGGGTAGCTGAATAAATATTATATATCGCTACGGTGAGTGAACCAAGTAAGTCGTCGGTAAAACGCTTGTGCAAGCGCCCCGATGGTTTAACCCAAAATTGGGCAATATCGAGCATTATTGCACACAATCTAGAGTAAATGACAAATTAATAAAAATGCAAGGTTAAGCGTGGTAGTAAATGTGTGATGTTTGTTATACCACTTCTTTGGAGATTTGTGGCCTAAAGCATCACGTAAGCTAAATGGTTTGATGCATGTCAGAAAAACTAAGAGGGTGAAATCAGGTAAGCTACAGTTAAAAATAATTTGAACACTTATGTGAGAAAAAGGAAAAACTGAACCTTGCATAGGAGACTTTGGAATAGATGACAGAAATGAAGGAGAACGTATACTTAATTATTTATAAGAAAAACATGTAGGTATTATAAATACATTAAAAAAAAAGAAATAATCGAAAATCGACTTAGTGTAGCCCCAATGGGATATGAAATATAACGGATCTTGTAGATACGATAACTGCAATAACTCTTCCGAAAATAAAAAGCATTGGATGAGGGGTGAGCAGATGTGCTATTTTGATTTCTACACATAATTTACATTAAACTCTGTTTAGAGTTATCTCATATCTTTATATTACGTAAGTCATAGATTAACGTACCATAAGCTTTTGGAATAATTTATTATTCCGATTGCTAATAGAATTAGGTAAAATTAAAACTCAAACTGGTAATACATAGTAAATTAGTGCGCTCTTTATCTAAAAGTCACAGTTAACATTCTATAGCTCAATGCCACATTAATAGTTTACCTTTTACAAAGATGCTTTTTTCTGAGGCTCGAAACGAGCAAATCGGGGGATCGCGGCTGCCTTTCACAGTTGGGCCGACGTCTCTGTAACACAGCCTTGCTTTCCCAACACTTCGCTTCTTAAACGTATTTCCCTTTTGTTTGGGCTTCTCAAGTCGCATTTAGCTGATCGAGTTTTTTCTTAGTTCCATTAATTCCGGTGGTGTTCTTGTTTGTTCTCCTCGGGCCTTTTTCATTGCCGAGAGCTTTCATTCCCACCTATTAATAGGAAAAAAATTAGCTTCGGCTATATTAGCGGTGTAATTGATGTTCCAAAGCCAAACATCGGACAGCGCTATTTTTTAGGCGGAGTAATCAATTTCTTGCCGCGGAAATAGTCAATCAACAGCGGCGAGACTAGAACTAATTCCATTCCATTTGTTCAAACAAACTTGGAAACAGAGCTTCAATGGCTCGAATAGAGGATTGCTACAAAAATCTGGGTCATGTTAAATTAGTATTCAAGTAAGTATTTGTTATATCCTTTTATCCCACATAGTTGTGATAAAGCTTATCTTAAATATTGTACTTCTTGGCGCTCTTTGATATTAGTGCCTAAAATCCATTGAAATTTACCCTTACTACTAAAGGCCTATATTCCTTATATTAATATTTCATTTACTATTTTAATCCACTCAGTGCCATTAACTAAAAACATGACTTGTATAATAATATAGCTCAGATATCTCTTTACTCTAACAGATGTTTGTTCATAATTATTCATATTTAATTTTCTCAACACTAAATGTATATGCTGATTGGATTTATTTGATACTTTACATACCCACACACTCATTGAAATAGCTATGTAATAATTCAATAAATGAGGGCTTGTGTATATTCAGTTGTCGTACAACAGTTGATTAAAAGAAACAATCGTATACCAATGTTAATTATGTAATAAGACTCAATTTACTTGACATTTTTATGTATACCATACAGGTGAATCTGCCAGCGATGGGAAACAGCTATAACAATTAAAAAATACTTTCATTAAAACCTTCAAGTCGTAAGTAGATTTTGCAATATAACAATTTGAGCTAACTCTAAACAGAATTTAATGTGAATTATGTTTAGGAATCAAAATATCACATCTGCTCACCGCTCATTCAATTCTCTCCATTTTCGCAACAATTACTACAGTTACCGTGTATTTCATACCCCACTAGGACTACTCTAAGTCCATTTTTAATTATTTTATAAATGCACTAATAACTCGTAAATGTTTTCTTTGTAAATAATTAACCAGCCTACGTTCTCCTTCATTTCTGTCAATCCCTATGCAAGTTTTAGTTTTTCTTCCGCTTTTTCCACTTTTCAAATCCTTAATTAGGTTACATCCAGTGTGATTTTCCTGTATACATGTCAACGTTCCTATCTGTATTTTAACCCTAGCTTACCTATTTCACCCTTCCATTTTATCTGATATGCACCAAACCATTTAGCTTAAGTGGTGCATTAGGCTACAAATCTCCAATGGAATAATATAACAAAAAGAAAGGAAAAAGGGTCTCGGTTCCCAGCAGATGGGTTAAATTTTCAACGGCCTATAACTGGAACATGTCAGCTAAGGGTAGGAGACCCGGACAGAAATCTATCTAGTCCTCCAGGTGGGAGTTATGACAATGGGTTGCTCCTCACTTCTTGGAAAAACTTTTTGAAACGCAAAAAAGCTTACATCTAACCTCGAAAGTAAGGACGGATTAAATGGTAAACGACAAGCGCATAGAAAAGGGAAGGTGATTTTTTGAACTTTAAATACGCAGGGTTTTAAAGGAACATTAAATTAAATAACCTACATCATTTTTATCTTAAAAAAAATAGAATATGGTACTGAAACGATTAGTTACTACTTTCATATTTACAAATGGTGTATTTAAAAGCCAATGTGCGCAAAGACTGGTGTATCCATATTAATAGATAAAAGTTTAAAAGAAAACGGTAGGCAAAAATATAAGAATAAATTTAAAGAAATTACAATACAAACTTACCATGTTTTGAATATATGGAACATCCAATGACGCCAACAGTAACGAAAAAACCAGTTCTTTGAAAAAAATAAGTCAAAAGTAACTAAAGTAGAAATCATCTAAGAACAATCTAAATAGTAGAATGATAAAATGAGAAATAATAACGTAATAGAGCCATATAGAGAGAACGTAGTAAACTAAAATAGAGAAATATTTATAGATGTGTGTGAACAACCACAACTAAGAATCACTAATGGTGTTTCAAACATAAAGAGATATGTAAATACACGTAAACACAATATTCAAGAAATTTAAATCAATAACAGATTACACATTAGTTAAATAAACTACACACTCAATAGAAATTCGAAGATGTTATAGTTTACAGAAGAATATATGACGTATGGAACCACCACTTATTGAAAATAAAAATAGTCTTCCTAATTCGACGTAGAACCACGAACAAAATACAGGACACAAAATATTAAACTAAAAATATTTTAGAAGAAACATATATAATTTAGAACATGACAATATCAAATTAGACCAGGAAGTTATTTATAAAAAACCAATTAACTGCAAGTGAGATATAACGTATTCTACAGCATTAAACTGATACTAAAAAGTGATAAATATTTTGGTGAAATTTTGAAATTAAAAAACTGTATGCTATAAAGCTATATGAGAATGGTTAAATACAAAACATGAAGAAGATTACAGATAATAATAAAGACAAGAAATAAGACAAAAAATTATAGAGAGCAGGGCAGAAGCTTGAGATAAAAAATGTATGTAGGTAGATGCCTGTACAGGTGGCATAAAATGTACCAAAACGTAAAAATTTATAAATAGAGAAAAACAATAGGACACTACCATTAATACCAACACAAAAATAAATTTAACATTATAAATTGCTACTAACAGAATACAGGCCAGAAATTAGTTCAGACGCATGTACACATAAAAGAGGAAGAAATAAATACACATAAATCGATGGTTAAAATTGCAATAAAACAAATTAAAGATGGAAAATTCCCAAGACCTTAAGAAATTAATGCTAAATTATTGAAAAATGGAACGTTAAAGTTATATCGATCTCTGACACATAAATCTACAAAATGTATCTACTAAAATAATGGAAAACAGCTTAAATGGGTTATATTGTAATAATTATAGGGGTATATGAGTAACGAGTACGATAAGTAGGGTATATGAAAGAATAGTCTTAAAAGAAGAACTTGATTGAACAAAATACAAATGCTACCAGGAAGAACAATGTGATTTTTAAGGGGGCGCACATGCTATGTTTAAAATAAATTATAAAAAAAGAACTTAAAAAACAAAGCAAAATATTAGTGAACCCACAAAAAACATTTGACAACATATCAATTATTTAACTATAGGAGGTGCCCCAGCACACCCTTATAGGAGCTGTCCAGAACTTGTACAAGAAAATAACATTTTTTGAAAAATGGGGCATAAGATATCAGAACTGTTTACTGTAAATAAAGGGTTACGACAGAGATGTTGCATTTCTCCACACTTTTAAAGTATATGTTTCAAAAGCGCTAATGGTTTGGGAAAAGAAATATAAAGAAATGAACATTAAATTCACCCTTCAGTTTGCAAGTGATCAAGTGAAATAGAAAAGTGAACAAGAGAATAACTTTTATTTTATTGATGATAAAAAACCGAAAGATGATGATTAAATTTACTACCAAGCGAATTTTATTCTTTTATGTAATTATCATGAAATATTAAAATATGTAGCTATAATATCTATTCACCGTTATTGTTTCAAATAATTTGACAGATTGGGTCAGATGTACTGTTGCTAATATACTTCAAAAGTCTTACAAGCCACAAAACAAGTTAATCGGATTTGAAAACGCTTACGATGTAATTGTTTTTAACTCTGCCAATAATAGAAGCGCTAAGTCATATCCACCATATAAAGAAATTACGCTCTCAAACTACTATAAGCGACTACGGTCTTGGAAATGATCTCTCTCAAAAAGTCTTATAAGAATGGTTTGAAAGCCATTACCTTCTAGCCAATATGTATGGTCTCATTCATTGACTATTCAGACAGCTAGTAGTATTTCCCAACAATATAAAGTTATTGAGCTCCTAATGGCTGAGATTTGTGGATTCATTGATTTTTATCCATAAATTGGTATTCTGTATGGCAACACCTGTATGCGCATCAATACAAAGTTTGTTAAATATCGGCAGCAGGCGTTTGATTTTTTTGTAATGGGATGAAGAAACTTGTTCAGTGCTAGCACGCTTGTGTGAACAGGGATGGCAATTTTGTAAGAAAGTAACGAAATCTCTTGGTAAAACACATGTCGAGTTTATAGGAGTTTATAGTTGTACGTTATTTACTAATTAAGTTATCACTGCATAATTTTATTCAAGTGATTAATTCCTGAAAGACAGCAGAATCCATCCCAAACGTGACAAATTTCAGCATCACATAATGTAATATATTTAGTGGATATTAAAATGCCAAATACATTTTGGATTTGTTCTTAACAGTAGAGTGATTGCATAACCTTAACATATCTAACATTCTGAGAGCAGTTCCGGATCATAATTCAAGATTATGATGTAATTAACTTCTTCTACCTCATTTTCTTTGTAGCCCTAATCGTTTACCATCAACTTATAACTTAATCTAATCAATGGCTGACTTTTATTGCAGTGGGTAATTTTTAAGATGCAATAATTTCTTAGTTTCAAGACCAAAGTTTTAATCAAAAGAGTTATATGTAAATTATAGATTAGATAGAACCATATTTTGGAGGTTCTTCTAATGTCATTTTTGATAAATAAAGCAAAGCATTGTTGCATGATTTAAATTAAAAAAACTTTTTAAAAAAAATTGTGGAAATGTTCTAATGCGAGCGTTTAAAATTTGAAACAAACATAGCTATAGCAAAAAAGCAAGTTTATGTCGCAGTTCGGCCATATTTGTATATAAACCGTTCGCTTTTCACCTATTCCATTATATAAATAGCGCATTCGCAGCGGCCTTTTTGAATTATTTAATATGCAGCTATAAATAAAATAAAAGTAAGCTGCGCGGGAATTTTATGCAAAAATAGCGCTGTTTGCAGCTGTGCGTATTTTAAATTAACTGGCGGGTTTATTGTACATACAAATCTGAATATTACTAAATTCTACTTATTGCGGCTGGATTTTTTTATAGAGCAAATCCCAAACCAATGTGAACTGCAACGGGACGGAATATATAAATAAAATTTTGTAAGTAAAAAATGCAGTTATAATTAAAACTACAGCATATAAAAATTAACGAGTTTTTTAAAGAAAGTAGTATGTATTACTATTTGGAAATTTGAAGCAAGTTAGTTACTAGAGAAATTTACTTTTTTACACAGAGAATTATTTAATTAACTCCGGTTCCAGTGTCTAATAGGTGGAATGAATGACCTATGAGCAGAGCTACTCGAGTCCGGAAAAAGGAAGAGAAGTGATGAACCAAGTTAGTGACCTACTCACCGTGAAACAAACTATGCTCACAGAACTACGCATGAGATTAGGAAATTATAAAGGAATATACATACATACATATATATATATATATATATATATATATATATATATATATATATATATATATATATATATAGATATAATAAATGCATAATTTGTTTTCTTGTATTATTAACGTGTACGTACTTGACATTATTCAATCAAGGAAAAAATATGGGGGTTTTACGAAAAAATACACTACACTACATACAAGTTACCTCATAACCATCAAATTAAGATAATTGACAATTTTAATTCATGACTAGACAGTACACCTTTACAAGACGTTAAACAAATATTCAACGAACAATATGCTAACGATAACGAGGATTTGCTAACTGATTTCTATGCTGAAAACAATCTATATATAAATAACACCTATTTAGATCATGATACGAAGTACAAATATGCATATATAAGTAATTAAAAACATTAGTTTGCAATAGACTACATAGTAACAAACAAAAGCTTCTTCCTAACTAAAATCTTAGATGTAAGAATACTAAATTCGGCCAATATATGCGGCGAGTCTTTGCTAATTATATGCAATATTCGTATGGGATGTGTCATACAACAAGCAAACCAACCTGAAACAGACAGGAAAGTGTAATATGGAATCTCTAGGGCATAAGTGCCAAACAACAATATACTAACTATTTAAAAATAAAAATAAAATATAACGCAATTATTAATAAAGATAGAAAAGCATAGACAACAAATAAAACTAACATCGTAAAAATAGCAGAGAAAACAGTGGGTAAGAAAAGTATTAAAACATTAAGGTAAATAAAGAACATAGAGAAGAGACTATTGTATAAAAAAATATGACGTATGTTCTTCTTCTTCTTCTTCTTATAGGCCGCCTCTGTTTATTTCGGAGGTAAGCTACCACTTGGTTAAAATGTTCTCAGTCTTCAGCTAATGGGAATAATTGTGTTGCAGTCAATCTAATCCATTTACGTATGTTACACATCCATGACAATCTCTTTCTTCCTACAGGCCGTTTTCTTTGGATTTTTCTCTTTACTATTATTTGGAGTAATATGTATTCATTCCTTAAAATGTGTTCAACGTAGACAGTTTCTTTTCTTTATAAGTTTTATCAACTCTTTCTGTTTATCTGCTTTTCTCAATACTTCTTTATTTGTAATTCGCGCAGTTCGAGATATTTTTAACATAACGTATGTTAGATAACAGGAAAACTAAAATTAGTGATACTGCAAAAATAACTGCTGTAAATTCAGAACAATAGATGTACTACTCTAGAAAGTTGTTTTAGTAAAGAAAATTAGTATATAACATCAAATAAAGAAGATAAAATGAATCAGTTGATGTATCAGTGGGAGATATTGAAAAAATATTAAAAACAGAAAAGTACTAAGTCAGAATAAAATAACAAAAAAGTATCAAGGGAGAAAATCAAGTGAATAGCGCCAAGAGTTATTTAAAATAATAATTAAAAAAGAAGAAAATGCCAGCAGAATGGAAAATAAGCAAAACTATCTTAATATTTCAAAGACGGCGAAAGATTAACTCATAGAATTATTGAGAGATGCGTTTCTGAATGCTAATATTGGACAAGACGCACTTATATTAGCATATAAGTAAAGAATAGCAATATTTTCAGCCTAATCGATCATATTATCTTTTTCTTCTCTCTGAAGTTTTTTCCCTTTATAGGTTTGTTGTCTTTAACCTTTATCTTTTACGGTCCTTCTAGTCTCCTTGTTTGAGTAATCGTTCTACCACTACGTTTGTTTTTTTCTGAGCTTGGCTTTTTGGTTTGTTTTCTAAAATTCTTTTCATTCTTTGTAGATACAAAACCCCCCTAGTATTCCTTTGAGCTCCTTTCTTGGGAATTGTAAATTTCTACCAGAGGATTGTTTGCATTTAACGAGTTTTTCATTTTGTTTCTGTTTTACATGGGTTGGGTTGCTAGCTCCTCCTTTGCCCGGAATAATTCATTATAATTTAATTTTTATTACATATGTGATACGCCAAGTTGTTGAAAATGCGAGTGAGTTAAACATAGCAGCATTTTTGTGTTTTGATATAAAAGATACATTCAATCATATCAAGCTGCAAGATGCATCAAAGTAGTAAAAGACTTAAAAGAAAATACACTAATGAAAATTCAGGCAGAAAATCAATTTTTCAAAAAGCATAAAATGTAATGTAGGAATCCGACACAGGGGCTGCCTGAGTGCTATCCTTTTTAATCTTACAAGGTGGCCATTAATTAAATGTAAATGCTTTTATGAGCGCCATTTCTAAACCGTTTGGGCAATCCTCATGGAAATCACATGAGTTGTTGTTTATAGTTTTTCTGACAATATCACTGCAAAATCAATTTCAAAATGGTATCGGTATCTACTGTGTATATGATTCACGAAAGAGTACAAATCATAGCTGTGGAAAGAGTGCGAATGAAACGGTCAGAAAGTGGAAGAAAAATAGACCGGAAGTCAACTTTAGAGGATACTAAAAAGGTATTTACAATATATGTTATCTATGTTTAATTTTTATTTTAATCTTTAACATGATTGAATAAATTTTTAATAAATTTTATGGATTAGTCGAAAAGTAGTTGACCACGGGCAGTGCCCAAAATGAAAACCGGAAAGAATATCTAAGAAGTCCAAAATTTCGTAGAAGAAACGGTGTCTATATTACAGAGAAACGTTTAGAAAAACATTGAAATTAAGAGAACACCTTTTCAAAAGATAATAAAAGAAAATTTGGGCCTCTTTGCTTACAAAATGCAAGTGCATCTACCATTCAGCGATAAAGCAATCATTGCAAAATATAATTGTGCAAAAATTCAAAACAAATAGCCGAATAAAAAAAATGATAGCCGAAGGATATTATTCTCGGATCAGCATCATTATGAATTGAAAGGCTATGTCATCACTCAAAACTATCGCATATGGGGAGCCGAAAAGCCGGAAATAATAATCGCACGCTACTTACACTTAAATCAGATAACTGTTTGGTGTGCCATTAGCTGCTATGGCATAGTGGTTTCATATTTTCTACCAGAAATAATTACCGGTGAAGTTTCAAAAATCAAATTATGGGCAAATTTTTCGGTCACATTATCCAAAATTCAACGAAACCAGAATTTTGGTTTATGGAAGATGATGCCCGAATCCATCGAACTTAAAAAACATGTTCACGTGTTTTTGGCTTAAATATCATTGCCTCGGATGCAAAGAAAAAGGCAGCTAGAGGAACCCCTTTTACTATGTACCCTGAGATTTAATAAAGGATATTGCTTATCATCCACATCAAAGAATAATCGAGAACATCTATGGCCTCGAAATTCGCATTAAAAATGCCATTAATTTAATATAAAAAAAGACACAAAATCGTTGATCACTTTTTAAACGCCTGTAACACATGACCAAGATCAAAAAATGACATTTGAAAAACATTAATATTTAGTCTTATCTAATTAATAAAAAGCAATTTATCCAGTCTGAATATCTTTTGTAGTCTTTTTGTAATATAATCTCAACCATCAGCGTCCAATTAATGGCCACTTGTACTATGAGAGAATTTTCAGTAAAGTAACAAAATTACCCGGGTATAAAATTTGGCAAAGACAAATCTCGTAGTATTCGATGCGGAGGATGCAATCCTGATTGAAAATCTAAGGACATAAATCCGTGACAACAGCGAAAAAATATAATCTGGAAGTCTCGGCTGAGGAAATCAAATCTATGGTTATCCAAAAACCCATTCAATACTTGAAATAGAGAGATAATAATACACTCAAATAAGCACTCATCTGTGTAACATACATAATGATTGTTTTGGAATGTTACGGGAAGGAATAGCGGGTAATGTCTTCACCAAACCACGATTCGATTGCCACGACCTTCATAAAATAAAAGCTCCCTCTTGCATGTTGTCTGGGGCCTTCTTTGCACTCCAATCACTACTCATTTTGTTTACAATTATCATGCACTTTTTGTCGCAAGCCACAATATGATTTTACAATTTATAGGTTTTTTAAGTAGCTTTCCGAAAATTTCTAGCAAAAAATCAGAGAAGCATGAAATAAAAATTTGGTGGATCTGGAACAATATAAACTAGTAGTTCTTCAATTTAAAACCTGACTAAGTTCAGAAAAAATGAAAGCTTTAGCTAAAATATAAATACTCACAATCCGGACTTTTATATTTAAAGGAAAGTACAGTGCACTTATTATCTTTTGTTCCTGTGTCTTTCTTGTTCATAACAAACCTGTGTTTTGTCTGGTAGAAGTGTCTTTTAAAAATTTATTTGAAGTTTACAATATCCTAGTATATACTTCAACTATCAGAAGCTCTATTAAACTAAAAACATTATGAAAACTTACAATAAATATAGGCCTCTCACTTTCTTATGCTAAAAAAAATAAAATAACTTCCTCTGTAGACAGCATTATCCGTAATGTACTTTATAGTATACGAGCAATAAGTGCGTGAGTATAGTGCGTCGTATAGAGGTGTCCTACATTAAAAAGAGATTAATCGTTTGATTCTTTTAAAGAAAAGATCTAGCTCGCATGTAACTTGCTTGTATTTTACTTATTATTTAACATTATATTTCAGTTTTTCGGCTACTTAAAAAATTGGAAACAAACTTTGTCTGTAAGTACATCAAATGTAAATCATTTGATCTGTTAAAACATCATTTTTCTTAATTTTGGTGTATTTACAATCTAAATCATCACAAAGTAAATATGATGCAATAAAACACCCAATGAAGTTTCACCTTCTTCCACATTCTTTCAATTTGGAAGCAGATCTTGGGGCCAGGTTTTAACGAGTTTTTGTGAAAACCATTGTCGAATAGCTTCTCTATTGGCTCATTTTTGTGGTTTGTGATGTTTGTTGTATGACGCTGTCGCTTAATGAATTTCATCTCTGAAGAAGAGAATCTTCATATTGCTGTGAAGTGTTTGAGTACTCACGTACCATTGTGCACCCGCTATTGATTTTAACACTTTAGACTGAAACCTCTGGATGATGTTCAGTGTCCATAAGCCCATACAAATTTAAGCACAGCTTTGTATAGTAATATTTTAGTGGGGAGAGAAAGAAAAAGTTTTGACTTTCGACCTAAAAGTCAGTACAGTTGCCGAAACTTTAGATTAAGTAAGACGTTCGTCGAGATGGAGGCCGAGGTATTTTACTTCTGTTTCTACAGGTGTACGTGCATTGTCCATTTTCACAAGCGGGCTAATGTGTCGTATGGTGAACATAACTGATTTGCTTAATTTACTTTTGTTTACCATCGAATACACAAGTCATTAGGTATATGCAGATAATGCCGTGGAGTTAACAGCTGGTTATTAAATTTTACAGGAAAGCGCCTATTCGACAAACGAGATTTTATTTACTGAATAGAGCATTTTTTAGTTTGAAAAGCAAGCCTCCATACCATACTTTATGGGGCACTTGGGAAATATCCAGGAATACAAATTTGTTGAATTGTAGATTGATTTTCTCTAAAGTCAAATTGGTGTTTCGGAGCAGCGTTAAAAATTCGTGGTTTGCGCAAATTCTCTACAGTAACAGTTGATCGAAAACTTTGCTTATGGTTGGAAGAAAACTGATAGGTCGATAAGATGTAATTTCACTATATTATTTTTTAGGTTTTTAGATCATGATGATCATGCTGTTAAGAGAACAATGGCCCTATTAGGAAGTTATTTTAATATTTAGCCTTAAATTATGTCGTGTTTTGAAACTATCGTATGTTAAGATTATTTATCTGTTTCTTTTAGAAGTAAAAGTTTTAATAGCTAGGGATATACACAGTTCTTGGTTCTGTTTTAAAGACTTTAGTTAAATGTAAAACAATCATATCGGATTTTTCTTTATTAGAGCAGGCCCATTTTCTATATCGTTCACGAATAGGAAGAATAGTCGTATATGGTCTCTAAGTTTCTTTATTGTCTTTCAAAGTGTCTGATAATTAAAGGTCAGACTTTGTAATGTCGAAGTTGTCGGTTTTCGTTCAGGTCGTGAGGCACCGATTTGTCAAACTTTTTTAATTTTCCCATTTGGTTCAAATATCAAGCAACTGTTGAATTGTTAACGTTAAGTTCTTCTGCACTCTCCCATGTTATTTTGCGTAGACTCACTTCAATAATGACCTCCAAACCTCATCCTCAATTGCAGAAGAACGTTCATGATCTTCATCTCCGAGCTTCCCGTCCCTTCGACAAAACTTGTCGACGAAAATGTTGAGCCGTACCTTCACTGATGGTCTTCTGCCCAAATGCTTGGTTAATATTGTGAGCAGTCCCTGCTAATTTTCATCTCTACAATAAAATTGCTTGAATTTGCTTATAATTATTTAGACACCCGAAAACAAATAGGTGTAATAAAAAAAATTGCATAAATAAGTAGAGCTAACTTTGCTCTTTAAAATGGAATATTACATAAACATAGTTAAAAAAAATCCCAAAATTAAGCTTCAAAATTTAAACTAAAAAAAACGCCTTTATTTTTGCGCCAACCTAATAGCTAGGGATTTGCTTGTCTGCTGTCTAATTAGTCCTAAAAACTTCTTACATTTGGTGATCGTTGACATATAGAAGTTTCATTGTATTATTTTTTTAAAGGCACTTTAATAACTTAGATTAAAATGCACACCGTTCAGAATCTCATTTTTCCATAACAGCTGCTCTCACGAAAATCGCGGAGTTCTCTGCAATTCTGCATTAAATCGCACACCGATTCGCGGAACTGTTTTGCAAAAAAGCGCTAACGAACTTTATCGTTCAATTAAACGTATTCCGGCTCATTAGCCGAAATTTGTTTTATAATTTGTTTCGCAGCAGTTGCGCTTTCCAAACAATCCCCGTTCGAATGAGTTGCAACGGCTGAATGGCGGCGCTGATGATCCGCTTTCGCCATCACGTTCGCTTCCTGTTTGGGGAATTTTTGGCAGCATTGATTTAATGCGAGGGGTTTAAAGCGCTTCGGCGCTGACCAGCATACAAAATTGTTTTGGGAAGTTGTTCTTCAACGAAACATCAAAACGCGCTGCTAGCGGCAGGTGTTACGGAAGAACATATTTAATTACGCTCCACCTGGGGATCAAAGCGAAATCATGAAGGATGAAAATTTGTAAAGTAAGCATGCGCTAAGTTCAAGGGCTATTAAAAGCGTAATTAAGTTAAAGCTTTAAAATTCTCTTAATTTTTGTAATTTGTTTAGACCTAGCATATAGCTATAAATTGAAGTTTCTCATCATTAATTAATTATTTAGAAGATTGAAGGTGGATTCCAGTCTAGTTATATGACTTGTACTAATGTGCTAATTAGTTAAACTCAAATAGTGTTAGTTACTTAATACTAATTAGTCTCTAGTTAGTAACAGTCAGTTTCGCCTGTTCGGATCACGCTTAGTCCATAGCTTAAAATAGCGCATACTAGAAGCTCTCCAATAAATTTTACGCAACAGTGTAATCCCCCACTTGTGATTTAAAGGGGAACACAAAAAGAAAGCTACTCTGTAACTTGGGTGAGCGCCTTTTTTAAAAGGACGCCAAGTTTGTGTCTTTATTTAAAAAAATTGCAAAAGACATTTATAATATGTAATTTAAAAATACGGTCAGTAAACAAATTTCTAAATAATAAGCGATAACGAAGCTCCAATTTTATTTTTTCACAACTTGAAGTTTTAATTCAAGTATAGTGCCAATAATAAAAGACTAGGGGCTGCTTCTACATCATATTTAATTGTAGCAGGTGTCGTGTGACACTACAAATAAAGAACGATTTGATGCTATCCAAACGATACACCAAATTAAAGAAGGAAATAAAATTTATTCTTACAAAGCTATGTAATGAGTGTCCACATAAGATTGTAGTGCGTTTTTCGGATTCAAAATGACTATTGGTTTTAACAACATTAAATAATGCTAACATTAAATTAATATTATTGATCTCCATTATTACTCCCAAAACCTATGGAATGACAATAATGTACTTACTGGTAAATAATAAAATACAACCGGACACAAAAAAATTATGACCTCTTACAATTGTTCTTGTTATTATAGGCCTGATAAGTTGTAAAAGTTTTCTTGTCTGTGGAAAAAATATTCTTCAGTTGTGGGCGTCTTTCCAGCCGTACACGTTCATTTGCATCTAAAACATACCACCCCCTTTAAAATTTGTACAGAGTCGGTATTATATTATTGGTACATCTTTCTGTTAATACCGCTCATCAACTATTGTACAATTTGTTGGGTAATTGAGTTTGCTACATAAAATATCCAAAGTCCCTTTATTTTTATCTAAGGTTTTTCAACTTACTAGTGATAGTGGAGAGGCAGGCGTGTAAATAGCCATGCCCTCGTGGTGTGGTGTGGGGAACTAAGTACGATCCTTAAACGGCCGGCGCGAAAGCGGATGGGGCGGCTACCGATGAGTAATTGCCAAATCGCTCACCTGTAATCGGCTTCGGCTTCGGCGGCGTTGGTTTCACGGTGGCCACCTTGTTGCCATGTCTTCGTGCCTGGAATACGACCGCACTGGCCGGGATGCAATGCGAAAGTCTTGCGGGGTGGTTAAATGTGGGTAAAATAAACACGACCGAACTGGCCGCGTTGAGGATCGAATATATCTTGCGGGTTGGTTAAACACGGCCGCACTGGCCGCGTTGCGAGTCGAATATGTTTCTTGCGGGTTGGTTATCTGCGGGTTGGTTAAACACGACCGAATTGGCCGCGTTGCGGATCGAGTATATCTTGCGGGCTTCGCGCCTGGCTTAGCGGTAGATCATTTGCGGGAAATCTTAATTCGACAGCACTTTGCGTCTCAAAGGGTGCCGCCGACGGCGTATGCAGACTCGCCGGCTGAGCAAAAGCCCATATGCCGTTTTGTGTGCGATAGCAAAACGTGGCGGCAGATATCAAAGCCACCAGCATGCCGCCACGATACACAAGCGGTTCAAGGGCGAAAAGGCCGCCACACCACATAGTGCTACTTCAATTTAGTTTTCTTTGAACCATTCTAACGTATATTAGGATAAAGACATCACCATATTCATCTATAATTTTTAAGCTCACATATTATTTAGTATATCAAGTAATTTTCTGGAATATTTGGAATATAATAACAATATCTTTGAAATATTTTTCTTGCAGCTATGTAAAGCTCTCATTTCAACAGTTATTTGTCACCAATTTGTCAATAAAACTTGAAAGCGTAGGTTTAGCTATCACATTTTGGATTTTACTGCACATAGAAATTTTTGTATTTGTGTGTGGCTTTCACTGTTGGCCATAATATAATAAAATCTTAGTTCTTTTGCCATATCCCCAACAGGCAGATTAGGATTATTTTTAAATGAATTAACCACCACCTTTATATTTTTTTCAGTATGAGCCCATGAGATGTAGAACTATTTTGTTTCTTTCTTTTGATATCTTTTAAACTTTCTTACAATATTTATAAAACATTTTATTGTTTGTCCCTGTAGATTTGAAATAACTTAAATTATTTATATGTTTCGATACAACTTATCTTTGAATATCTTCTTTGCTAGACGCCACTGCACTTTGCAAAAAATTATAAAGCTTTATATGTTAAAATGAGAACAGCAGAATGGAGAGTATTACAGATCTAAATGTAAGTATTTTAAAAATTTATACATAAAGTTGCCTGAACTTATTGTGCATAATTTTTGTTTCAAGTAAATTTTTGCTGCAAATATACCTTTGGCCAAACGCAAAATGCGAAAAGTTAGTTATAATATTTAAAAATAAACTAATTGGGCAACCCCCCCCCTCCTGAAAGTAGAAGAGTCACTATGAATTAAAGAAAAATATTGCAATATATAAAGTTATATTTGATAATGCCTAGTTTAGAAATTTACTGGGCTAATTATAACAATTACATCTCCTTACAATAAACAATAAGCGTTGAGGGTAGATTAATATTATAAATAATATTTTTAGCAATAATCATTTTTAGACATTTAAATACTAATGCAGTTGTATAAAATTATTGAAGTAAGATAATATACGTCAGGCGTTTTCAAAGGGCACTTACTGTGAAATAGAATCCTTTACGTTTACCACTATGGGCTATAATCACCATCAACTTCAATTAGTGCTGCCTATTGGATTAGCAAAGAGTCAACTTCTCGGGTAACAAAGCGTTGCTTCTTTGAATAAATCCATGCTTTGACGCCGTCCACCAACCATTATTTACCACTTGCTAGTTTTCGTGGAGGCCTTGTGGTGGTAAACTTGAGCAAACAGGGTTTCAATCTGGAGTGAATGTTGTCAGGGTGAAGGACGATATGAATTTTTTGGCTTAATGTGCAATATGCAAGCGATCAAGCTGAGATAAACTGCCTTTTACCTGATAAATATGCATCAGTCTAGTAAAAGCTTTTCATAGTCTATCAAACCAGTAACCATTGTTAATTAGTATACCGGTATATCTAATTTAAAAACATTTAAGTCGTAACACTAATAAATAACTAACGGTATTATTGAGGTTTAAATGGTTATTTTAAAAAATGTTAAGGTAAAATATATTAAAATATTGTACTGGGTATATGGCATTACAATAGATAAAATAACAAAAATGTCACCAACGTCATAATAAAATAAACAACAAACACTCTTACATGACCTTATGGAAATTATTTTATACATTACATTTTCTGGTACAAGAAATCTACAAGGAATACCGGTAGAATTGGGCATAAATATATGTATTATCACTAACAAATTAATAAAGTAAAAATTATAGAAAAAATAATTGTATGTCGGACAATACTACAAACTTAGACATTTTTAATTGACTTTTAGCAAATGTTTTTTGATTAATGGGACACGGCACTTGTAATCTTATGCTATATTGAGAGAATAATTGTTCTCTTAAGAGCAAATCGATATTAATATTTGTCCCTCAATTTTTCGATTTTCCTTTTTATTGTCAGCATATTTATGTCTTGATTTATTACATGGTTTTATATAAACCATGTTGCTTGTGTTAACATTCTTAGTACCTTCGACTGAAAATGTCAAATTATCTCAATGTTGGAATTTAAGGATGTTTTCCTAAAATTAGACTGCATAATTGGTTTTAAAATTATTTTATGTCAAAACTTTTCTTATAATAGTTATAAATTTTTGGAAAGTTTAAACCAAATGACTTTTATTCAACCCCAACTTGTGCTTATTAGCCTTAATTTATCTTTTAAATCAAATTTGCAATTTTCTAAATGAATTTGTAAATTATGAGAAAGTATGGGTAGATTTTTATGCGGTGCCGTTATGTAATAAATTCTATATTCTTCATATATTTAAACAAAGCATAATTATGTGTCAGGCATATAATAGTATTGGTATGAAAACTTGCTTTTTATTTTGTACAGAAATCCAGTACTCCTGACCTTATCAAAAGCTTTAGAGACATTCATGAATACTATTGATCAACAAATTTTGTATTATATGCCGTAATTAGCTTTTTGGCTACTCTGTGCACTTGTACTACGGTAGCGTGTTGTTATCTGAAGGTATCAGTAGTTATAGCTTTTTAAAATAAAACTTTTCAAAACCTTCAGGACTGAAAAAGGACTGATTAGACGGTACGAGCTTAGTTCGCCGAGGTCAATGTGACTTACACTAAAACGCCACCTAGATATAAGATGGAGTTGGATATTATTGTAATTATTTTTAATCACTCTTGTGGTAGCTTCTTCAATTTTCCCCCAGTTATCGTATTCAAGTTAAATGTTTAAGCTGGATGTAGATTTGTGTTGGTTATTGACTCAATCTCTACTTTTTAATTTTGGTATAGAAAGGCCCTTTATAGAGGAAACTTCAAGAGAACGGTGCAGTGGCTTCAAATCATAAAATTTGTATAGAAAATGCTTGGAATACAGTTCTCAGATGCCTTGCAAATTATTCCGCCTTTTCTATCCATAGTTCTAATTGAAAAGATTTATTTTTATTTTTTCTAAATATTTATTTTATGAATATCTTATTCTTAATGTAGGATAGAGAGCATGTGGTAGATTTTAAAGTTTTTGTATTAAGAGTTGAGTTTCAGGTCGCTTCTTAGCATTTCCTCTAAGAGAGTTTGCATATCGTGCTCGATGCAACTGACGGCCCTTTAAAGTTGAATCTTAATCTTCATTGGATGTATTTTGAGTTATAGTCGCCTCCAGCAATAAAATCCTAATGTAAAGTAGCAATATTGTTCAAATTGTTATTTTTCTTAGAAAAGAATATACTGCTAATATATAACTACTTGCTATTTTTGCTATCTTGTTAGTATTTTGTATTCGATTAAATTCTTAATTATAATGCCCGTATCTGTGAGACCTCCGCATCTGAGTACCTGGTGTCATAAATTATATAATTTTGTATTTTTGGATGGCATTTGTTAATGTATTGAGATTCAGAAATGTCTATATCTATTTTGTGGTGTATTAAGGATATATTTATTTCTTTGCCATACTGGATGAAGCCCTTGGCGCTCCATACTATTAATTTAATTTATTTTATATTGCAGAACAGTTGATCGACTTAGAATGCTGGCCATTCTCTTTATTAGTTTTTAATGTTTTTAAAAGTCTTAATTAGAGCTCCAAATTTGTGTGACTGGGAGAGGTTAACGACTTAAAGATCGGCTGTGTTGGTTGTTTTTTAAGAATTAGTATAAGTAACTCAAAGTTTACATATTGCGTTAGACGGGTTCATGCATATTTTATGCATCTTGAGTTACGGTTACAGCCTGGGAAATTTTTAGTTTTGGATGGCGTGGTCTCAATTTCAGTACTGAATGTAGATCATCCAGATATATATTTCTTTATTGTTCAATATGAAAATCTGTATTAAATAAACGTAAGCAATTAAAATCTAGACACCTTATCTTTATCGAAGGAGGGGGTTGACAATTTTCAACAAAAATGATAAAGAGTTATGTATTACTTTACATAGAACTTGTAGATGGAGATTATTAAGGTTTATTAATAATTTAAATGTTTATCTAGTGTATCAGTTCATTTTTTTTCTTGTTTTGGAAATACAATAACAAAGTATTTATTGTTTTTTAATAGAATACAATTGTGCCAAAATAAATTGACGCAATTTTTTATTTGATGTATGAAGAGCCGATTTGCAATAGTCTAGAGGCTAGGCAACTTAATTTACGAGAGAACGGTAATTTTTAACAATCTTAATATTTTTTAAACCAATATTTATCTTTTACATCAATAAACCAAACACCAAACCACTAAACTAATATATTGAAGAAAGTTAAGTTTCTAAAAAAAATCATATAGTAAAGTAAGGGAAACTAGTGGAGAATTAAACATTGTAAATTCAACTATTTGAAAAATACCCAATGATCGATTGCTGCAAAGCTATCATTTTAATGAGTACAGGCAGCACGTCGAGTTAATTTTGAAAAACATTTTTGTTTACGAACAAAGCAATCTTTACCGCGACAATATTTTCAATTTTGTTAAACTTTTGTAAAATTCTTATATTTTATTCAATCTTCTGCGAAATTATGGTTGATGTTTTAGTTTGTTGTATTTTCTTGCCTCAATGACTTTAGACGAAAATTATTCTGATATTTTGGAAACAACTACGCAGCTAGGGAACTCGGTAATATAGGGCTTTGGAATTTTTTAATTCTTATTAGAAATTTCGCGAATCACGTCTTTAAAAGAAGATAGCTATCCGAACCGCTTAAATTAAATTTTCATGTTTTTTCTAATATTTAAAAAATTCAAATATCGTTAAAAATATTAATACAATTAGAGAGTCTTTAGAAATGTGAGAAAAGCGAGGCAACAATTTTAATTCGCCAAATTTAGGAAACTGGTGATTTAATATGGTTTTGTAGCATTCGTAACGAAGAATCCCAGAACACTTCAAGTTACGCTAAAATTGTTAGTAAAAAAATAAAAAGTCAGTTTTAAATGAAAATAAACTGCAAATATAAAATGATATAAAAAAAACACTAATATAAAAATAAGATATCATTATAAAATTAATATTATTGTTAATGTATGCGGTTTGTCATCTCTCTTGATTGAAAATGCAAATCAGAAAACGGTACAATTGAGTTAAAATAAGTCAACACTAGACAGTACACTGTGGTAACTAAACCCCTAAAGCAGAACATTTAATTTGCTTGTATAGGAGAAACAATTTTTAATAATAAATATTTGGTTTAAGACTTTACCTAAAGCAATATTTACACTTGGAAATTACCCTGGGATGGGTACCAAAAGAAAAAACAAACTAGACATAATAACCGTTTTCGTAACAGTGTAAGCTCTTAACGCCCGGTTTTGAATAATCTGGAACTTGTCTATGCAGGATTTAGCGGCACAGCTCCATAGTCAACATTTCGAGGTACTTTGTCTCTTGTTTCCAGGGTATTTCCTCTTCGAAGATCCTAAGTAGAGTTATTTCATCGCGCCAACGAAGTCTTGTCCTGGTGAAGAAAAGAACTGTTAAATTCTTTTCTACGTTAACAGCTATTCTCCACCGGTGGCACAATGCTTTTATCAGTTTTAGGTGTACCTAGAGTTGGCGTATCACCAGGTGTTGTCTCGATGGGCTGGATAACACCGCCGTGTCGTCTACGTATTAAACCATCATTGAAAGGGTGTTTTGGATATGTCCCCGACGCAGATCTATCAATGACTTCACGCCGCCGATCTTGATCCAAAATTTGTGTCCTGAAAACCATCGGTAGTGGGATGGTCGCTCAAGCCATCTTGAAGATAAACCCATTATGCCAAACCTTGTCGAAAGCTTTGGTCACATCAAAAAAGATTACATCGGCGACTTTTTTCTTCCGTAATTTTTTGTACTACCCGAAGCAGTTGGTGGGGTGATCAGAGCGGAATCCGAACTGATCCTCCAGGCATTTGACTGCCGTCCTCGGGCTCCACAAGTTTTCCCATGGTGAGCAGAAAAAGTATGATCCTGTAATCTTAGGAAAATGTTTCAGGTTTAGAAAGCTTGAGAAGCATTATCACATCCGCCTCATTTCATGGAGTTGAAAAGTAGTAGAGGCGAAGGACAGTACATAGACGATTGCCTTTTTCCGATAAGCCTGCAGCGCACGGCTAGGAATGTTATCAGGCCCGGGAGGCTCGCGCGGCCCCAAGTCTTGAATCGACGAGGACTTCCTGATAGATAGCTGGCTTTAAGTGCTCTTGCAGCTCATGTTCTTTCAAACAAACGAACAAACAACAAGAAACAAAGTTCTGGAAAAAATTAGAACACAAATTAAAATATACTGATGCGGCAAGAAACTATAATGTAATGATAAAAGAGGAAATGGATAAAATCAATAAAATTGCTAATAACAAAACACTCAACAACTGTGCAAACGTATGAAATAAACATTAATTAAGATAGCAGTAGAAGTGAGCGGAGTTACAAAAATCAATAAATATAAAAACAGACAAGATGGTGGACTAAAAAAATAAATAAGGAAATAAAAGCTAGAAAACAATCTTAGGGAGAATACTTGAGAAGTAAAAACAACAAAACATACAACAACTGTAAAGAACAGGCAAACAAAGTTAAGAAGATGGTGCAACAAGCAAAGCGGAATACCTGGAAAAATTTCAGAAACAAGCAAGAGACAAAGACAGTCCAGAGAACCAAAAACTCTTCATAAAGTCCTCTATTCGATTAGGAAAAGCACATAAAACAAACATATAAAAGATAATGAAGGTAAAATAATAGGAGATAAAAAACATTTTGTTAAGAGATGGAAGGGTACTTTGTAGTAATGCTAAATGCAGATTAAACTAATGAGATACTAGTGGAAGAGACATACAAAAAATATAAAATAGAGAAGAAAGAAGAAAGAAGACGGAGAAAACAGTACATAAAAACTAGTAAAGTAAGAGAGGCTGTGAAGGCGCTGAAAGAGGCACAGAAATAGTAAAAATTTTAGATGCTAAAGGACTGGAAGTAATGACCAAATTATTAAAGTATGAAGGGACGAATAAATATTAAATGTCGTAATTACTTGAAAACTGCTATTCCAACGCCATAAGTTTCCTGTCTGGTAGAATACATTAGAGTTGCGGTAGATATTTTAAATCGTTAATCAATATTGTTGAGATGACTGAAGAGATAAAGCCAGATGAATACTAAAATGTGACACACTAAAAAACAAGCCCAAGATACTGTCTGAGCCTGTTAATTTGAATCGTAAAATATCTAGCTTTATAGACTTGGATTAAAATCAACTGTATTAGACAACTAGGATGGCTACGAAATCAAAGTAAAGCTGTTCTCTCTGACATGTAAAATGGAATCAAGGCATAATCACTACACAAAGTACATACTAACACATTTTGCCAAAGGGTCTTTTTTAAGACCACTTCCTTGTATCAAGTCTTCTAGCGTACGAGACAGATGACAAAGATGCGGATGGAGACAACTCATACTCAACATAATACAGACTTTTTCAGTTTTAAAGTGAAATATCTGAAATCGACATCACTGTAAGCATTGAAAACATTACTATGGTAGTCTAATGAGATTTAAAATATCTGTAATTAAAAATGTGCGATTTCTCAGAGCTTAAATCTTTTTTTTAATACTACATCATTTTAATCAAATAAAATTTCGACAAAAGATTGCTAAACTATAAATAAAATTTAAAAGGCACTTTGTTTAAGAACTAAATAAATCAGTTAATACAATATTACTGATAAAAAAATAAGTAATAATCCCAAATAATTACTTCCAATTGTAAATTTGCATGCCTCCTGATTTAATGGCCAAGCCCCGAAGAATTGATATAAATTAATCAGATACGAGGGTAAGGTGAAAAGTTCTCGGCCTGACACAGAGATGGTGCTGCAATCGGCAAACAATTATGCTTCCTGCTTGGGTGCATGTGCCATTAGTTCGTATGACTAATTTCAACAGCTGAATTTAAACGTGGTCGCACATCCCTCGAAGATGACCCACGTGAAGGACGGCCAAAAACCGCAACCACACCGGAAACCATCGAAAAAGTGCATGATATCGTTGTTGTAGGATAGGCGTGTGAAGGTGAATGAGATAGCTGAGGCTACTGGGATATCGGAAGAAAGGGCGTGAAACATCTTGCACGAAGAATTACGGATGCAAAAGCTCTGCGCAAGATGGGTGCCGCATTTGCTGAATGCCGATCAAAAGTAAATGCGCAAACGATATTCGCAGCAATCTTTGTACCGATTCAACAGGGATCCGACCGATTTTGTGCGGCGATATGTCACCATGGATGAGACATGGGTCCACCACAACACGCCAGAAACGAAACAGCAGTCCAAGCAGTGGGTGGAAGCCAAAGAAAGCGAAGTCGATCACATCTGCCGGAAAGGTCATGGCCAGCGTGTTTTGGGATGCGAAAGGGATCCTGTTAATTGATTATCTTGCAAAAGGCAGAACAATTACAGGCGAATATTACTCCAATCTTCTTGACCAGCTGGATGCCAAAATTTGCGAGAGGCCTGGCTTGAAGAAGAAAAAAATCATCTTTCACCAGGACAACGCACCTGCGTTGGCGATGGGAAAACTGCGGAACTTGGGATATGATTTGCTCGGCCATCCCCTCTATTTTCCTGATTTGGCACCCTCAGACTTCCATCTGTTCCTAAACTTAAAAAAAATTGTTTCTGGGAAGCGCTTTGCATCCAATGAAGAAGTTGATAAATATTTTTACAATCTCCCAGATTATCACTTCCGAGAAGGAAATCTGATGTTGGAGAGGCGCTGGATCAAGTGTGTTGAAGTCAAGGCAGATTATGTGGAAAAATAAAATCATTCTTTAACTGAAAGTCTCGGTCTTTCATTGTCAGGCCGAGAACTTTCCACCTCACCTCGTAATTAAAAAATGCTGCAAAATTATTCATCTATAATTTTATAAGAAAATTGTTATACAAGTTTGACAATTTTAATTTGTACAGCTTTACAGAAAACATTTTATATTTTATAACATAGGATTAAAAACTTGACGTTATTTTGCCAATCTAAATATACAACCTAAATATATATATATATATATATATATATATATATATATATATATATATATATATATATATATATATATATATATATATATATATATATATATATAATTCAAACTCTTAGTCAATTGAACAGCATAAAACTTTAAAATAATAAAAGCATTAATTATCTATACACATCCGACCCATACCATAATATAAGTCTTGCACCTGTGAAAGAGAGTTTAATATTTTGCCATAATTAAACAAAAATCTTACCGCAGACACTGCGTATATGGCGCCAAACAGCGCCCCCAGCCCAATATCGGCCAAGTAGAGCTGCCCATCGTTGTACAAAGTGACGAAAACCACAAAGCAGGCAACATGCATGACTACCGCCATAGGTTGTTGGGCACGGTGAAATAAAAGGCTATAGTCGTAATGCTTTAAGTGTGAACCCATGTAAAAAATGCAGAAAGACATGAGGGCGCAGAATAGGAAGGGAACGTTTGGCAAAGTTGATCGTATTTGGTGGCAGAGGTTGGGATCGCGGGCGGCTTTCCATTGACGGTGCAAAAGATCTTCTTGTAGCCTAGGAGGTTGGGCTGCGATACTTCCAAGAACAACTCAATCATTAGCGTTAGGACATACATGAAGGCTGAGTGATACACGAGAACCACTGAAAAGCAATACGTAGCTTTACGTAAATAATCACCGAAATAATTTACCAGATTTTGACAGTAGCAGTTCTGCACATTTCTTGAAAGACTTCTGCTTAGTTCGAATGAGTACGCCCAAGCCGAAGCAAAACGTCGCGATTGTAACAAACAGGGAAATGGCCCTGTAGGCGTACTTCGGTGGTGTATACAGGTCAGCATTTGTTTCGTTGTGATATCGCTTGATATAGTTCTCCAGACCCTGCTCATACAGTCCAGCAACTCTAAAATTGATGCTTCTTGGTTCAAATTTCAACAGCAACAAACAATGTTTATTACCCTAATAAGAAGCCCACGCCCAAGGCCGCTGTGATCAGAAAGTAGATCAAAGCTAAGATGACCTTCGCCCGATTGTCGCCCATTGTTAATCTACTTATCAATAATTACAATTAAAAGCCTTTAAAAACCAATGTAAAATAGACTTACAAGTTGTGAATACTTCGATTTACACCTGGCATGACCGATCTTCAAGCAATGTCGACGAGAAATGAATTCAGTGTTATCAAGTTCTGTCTTCCTTGGTCATATAACACTGTTTATCAAAATAAAGCTCCTATACGCCTTTGAAAAGAAAAGATAAGAAAATGTTTTGGATAAAAAAGAATAAATAGAGTAAAACGTATAGCACGGAGCAAGGCAGGTTAGTGAATCACGCTAACAGTGCGATAAATTTCGCATACCAAATGAATCAGTGCACCTGCATTTATTTTGGCTTATCTTTTAAAACCTTATATTACACATCATCACTGCAGTATTTTATTTTCCAAGCCAATATACATTTTTTGTATATTTCTCGTAATGATTTTAATTAGTTGGTACTTAATATTAAATTACCAGAGTTTCTACTGATTTTCTTCTTATACGTTCATAGGAAGCAACTAAATTAAGTTTTTCTCGTAGCAGGCTACTTGCCGATTAAATAACTTTTTAATAATGGTATCACTGAATATTACAAATTCCGTGGATATTGCTCTATAATGGCTTTTGCAATAATTCCACTTACGAATTTAGTCATAAGTTTCAAAATGGTGTCCCAGAAATATAATTACCATACAAAAAGCAACTCAAAACAATTTTTTGTCATAAAGTCGTCAATCTTCAGATATTCCAATAATAAAAAATATATACTGATATGACAAAAATGAGTTTTATATCGCGTAATAAACGAACAAAAAAAACTTTAATGTTAGATGATGTTTCAAGAAGACAATGTTTGGCCAACAAAAGTTGCGATCCGAAACTGCTAGCCTTAGTGCATGCACTTCCACTGTAAAGCTGTGAATTAAAAGGATGTAGACTACGGAAGAAACCGCTTGCCTCTTTCTACTACATTTAGCTAAAAATATAAAAAATGGACAACAAAGCAAGTACTACGTGTTCAGTGACAAATCCACTTTTAGTATCAATAATCATGACGAGAATACGTATGTCAGAAGACTACCTGGAAATGAAATTACACCAAAATGTGTAGTGTCCACAATTAAGGTCATGGTACGGTGGTGGTGCCTACCCGCTTTAGGGTTTAGTCGACTAGTTTTCATATATAAAATGATAAATAACTCGAAGTATGTTGAAATACCACAGAATACGATGTTGGGTAGTGGAGAAGGCTTGTTTGAAAACAGTGGTTTTATTTTTTTAGAACGATAATGTATCTATTCTTAGAATATGTTTAATCTTTGATGAACGCTAATAACATTAGGAGATTGCCCCAGTCAACAGAATTTCCTGATCTTAATCGCATAGAAAACATAGATATCAACAAAAATTGCCAACAACAGAACTAATCGAGTTCCCAATCAAAGCTTGAGATCGTTTTATTTTAAAGGAAAAGTCAGAAAAAACTAGCAAATTCCATGCCTAAGAAATATAAATTTGATGTCAGAAACAAGGGCTGGCCAATAAAATAAGATATACATTGACTAATATTGAAGCATGATTTCTTGTTTTATTGGAATTGCAGCACCAAGAAGAAATGCGAATTAACAACTGAAATTAAAACAAATAAATGTTTAAATTTACAAAACATTTTTTCATAAATATTTAAATTTATTTAATAATACATGGTCCTACCTAGGGCTCTTGCAACCTTCTCCATTCTTTTTGGATCAAGTCAAACAATAAACGAATGGTGTTTTTATCAACCGCATTTTATTAATTATTGACACGCTTCCTTGGTCGTCGTTGATATCCCTGTACACTTTGGGCAATGATAGTTCAGACATTTTCAATCGGTAAAAGGTCAAATGATCAAACCGGCCATTTTCTGTTTTGTTGGAGAAAGTTTACTGCGTTATGTGCCATATATAATCGAACATTGTCTTGCTAAAATATTGTTGAAGGTTTTCTCTGAAGGAAAGGAAGTACCACGGGCTGTAAGACCACATCGATGTAGGTCTGACTAGTAATGTTATCTCTAATTCTAACTAGAGGTGATCTGCTATCATAATTGATAAAGTATTATTTATAATTGGCGTTGTATTCCTTTCTACACGTCTACAGCGTATTAATATCCAACCGTCGTTTATGTTTAAACAGAAAAAGTGATTCTATGGCCCTTTCTTGCCAGTGCAGAGAAGTCAGTGGTAGACGAAAAAGCTGTTAATCTCTTTGGAAGCAGACGATCGGTATCGTGTAATAGTTCACCATTGTTGTGTTAGGGCAATTAAAGTGGCAAGTCTTTGAAGATAATAATCCTCAGGGTTGGTTGCCATGCGTACTGCTTCCAACCCCGGTCTTTGTGAATGAATACCTTCATTGACTGACTGGTTCTATATTCTCGTTACAGTGCTGCTATATAAAACCAATTCTTTAGTCTATTTCTAATACAAAAACACCTCCTTTATATAGGCCAACGATACGTCCTCTTTTAGATTCACTAACGACCTGATAATGTACTCTTTGTAGACACAATGTAAGTTACACGTGTTAAATCAGGATGTTTGAGAACAGCTTTATGTCTATTTTACACATATTACTACTTTTTTCACAAACGATATAACATGTTTTTGATTATAGTATGCTTAACTTAATATAAAAGTTTAATGGTAGTGCAATTTTAATAATCAGTAGTCTATAATCACTTGACTAACAATAAAATTGCTCCATAATCATATCTCTTTTTAATTACACTATCTGCTAAATTTTTAATATAAAATTATTGTACCCTCTATCTTTGTAACAAAAAAAAAGCAAAAAACTAAAAAATATTTCACATTTGTGTAAGGATATAAGTTCTAAATAGATACGGCCTTCGAAGTGTAAACTTATTAAGTGACAGAACTATGCTTAGCAATTCATTAATCAGTTTGTTAGTGCATTTAGTTAGAAGTTGCACATTAAGTTAGGGAAGACCCTAGTGAAACATGCAACTCTACACAGTAAGTACATGCTGATGAGACACCATCAACAAACCCTGTCTCTGAATAGCATAGTTACTGCCGAAAGACCGTTATGTTACTGTGTGCATGGTATCAGAAGAACTAAAATTAAATATGAATAATAGTCACCAAATTGTACACAACGATTAAGAAGAACAAAAATTTAATGCAAAAATAGTCTCCTATACACTGATAGAGAAACAGAAAGAAACCAGTTGAACAATTGCTGCTGAACTGTCTGAGTCAGAGAAACCAGAATTGATCCCATATGTGTGTTAAACATTATTAACAAAGATAAATATTAGTATTATTGGTATGACCTTCAAACGCCTTCAAAATTCTAAAAGACAAAGTCATGGTTCACTAACCTCCAAATAAGTAAAGCAACAACTTTTGAACACATCGTTAATCGTAAAAATATTTGCCTAAAGGACAAACGATGTATCAAAATGTTTACACTGATATGTTGAAACGTTTGCCTTGAGCATTTCTATGTTATATATCAAAGAACAGGTGGTAGCATAGAGTCAATGTAGTACCAAATATTGCACTAAGTGAATTTGCGCTCAAACAAAACCCTATATTTATATTGTTCTCTTGCTCTCAGAATGGCAGACAGGTTTAGTAGTTTAATCTGGATGGTCAACTACACTTTGAATGGTCTTCTAACATTATGGTGGTATATTATACATGTATTCTATCATTTAAAAAAATTTGAATTCAGTTTTCAGCTTAATACATAATTATTAGGCAATAAGTTGGATTGTGTCTTTACTTAGACATGAAGGAAGCGCATTGTTAGCAACATATACATTAATTTAAAGGCATTATTACCGTTCTGGTGGGATTGCAAGGAAATCATTTTCAATCACAGCGACAAATTAAACTCGTGCAAATTTATAAAAGAAGCCGATTTTAATAATCGAAAAAACACTATTCTTCATCGTGATAACATCAAACCACATGTTGCCCCACTGACCTGTTGAAAGTGAAGGAGTTAAAATAATAAATTCGACAGCAACCACCATATTCTCCAAACCTTGCTCATTTTCCAGTATTAATGGCAAAACATTTTGATTCTGTAGAAGCTATCGAAAATTCCTTTAAAGAAGAAATTTATACATTCATTGATGTTATAAGGTCATTATAAAAATAATGGTCACTGATCAATATAATTAAAATTTCCGGATTTTATACATATTTTCTTCAACACCTCGTAGGGACTTTCATAAAAGTCTTGGAGATTATGGAGCATACTTGGTCGCCCTCTATATAACTCGCTCTCGAAGCGTTGTTGCTGTAACGATCCTTCATCCAGTTAGCCACGATGTTAATATATCGTACATTGTCAAGTCTATCATTCTCCAACTACGTTTACTTTAGGTTTATTTCCAAAAAGTAGATCACATGGTAGTTTCAGTTGACGACCGAAGACCTGTCTCTTTGATGGTCAGAAAAACTTTTGACAGATACTTCCTCATCTCTATTTATACGCTCCACTATTCTACCTGACTGTGGATGTAATAAAGTTATTTTTTATGCCCAATATTTCTTAAAATTTTGTGAACGTCGTTGATTTGAAATTTTGACTTTGATCTAAATATAAATCTAATGGCATTCCAAATCTGCTAATCAGTTATTTTATCAACACATTGCAGTTTCTTGATTTGGTAATCCATAGGATTCAACCCATTTGTTAAAATAATCCATTGCTAGAGTAAATTTATTTCCATTGTAATTTGTAGGGAACGGACCAATTATGTTAATAGCAATTTTCTAGAAAGGGCTTCCGACATCATACTGTTTCATTGATGCCTTTGGTTTCTTTTGCAAGAAATTTTGCTCGTTACATATATAACATATTTCACTGTTGGTAAACATGGACCACTAATACCCAGTTAAGTTTTTCCAGCTTCCTTTCATTCTCAGACATATTACAAAATTGAGTCTCCTTTCTGGTCATATTTCGCTGAGTTTCCATAAGTCATTAGTCACCATATGTTCTAGCGTAGACGCCATATTATCTTGTATACGATTATAGTGGTTACAGTCTTCTGAACTTTATGCTCCGTCTCAAATACTATAACCCGTTAGATCCATCTTGATACTTGGTCTTTCAAATTTTTAAGATTAAAAACTGCTTTAGTGGTAGCATAATCAGTTCTCAATAGGAAGTACCATAAAAATATTTACAAAAGTGTTCTATAGATTTGACGAGAGCGAGTAGATTTTTTTTAGTTTGCGCAATGGTTGATTTCAGGCTGTGACAATACTTTATTGAAATATCCGATGACTTTATCTATATTTTGTAACTATAAGAACAATTCCGAATTACTCGCACCTGTATCCAAAATAAATTTTCCTTCTAGTTGTGGGTAGATCAGTATTAATGCATTTACTAAGGTACTTTTCAGGTTTTGAAAGCTTCTTGACATTCTTTGCTCCGCCCAAGACTTCGACTATCTTCCGTTAGTTATGTTCATCATAATGTTGGCAAATTTACACACATATCTTCTGTAGTAATTGCACTTATTACCGATTTGAAAAGGGAGCACTTTTCTGGGTTTAATTCTAGATTAGCACTTTGCAGTCGTTGTAATAGCTGCTATAAATTTTTATATGCTCTTTGAGTAATTTTCCAATTACTATTATGTCATCCGGATACACCAAGCATGTTTTTAGGATAATCCATTAAACAATGCCTTCATTAGTTTTTTGAAGGTCTAAGAAGCATTGCAAAGTCCAAATGACATTACCGTGAATTTTCATAACCACGACCCAATAGAAAAATTTATCGTTTCTTTGCTTTAAGATCCATTTTGACTTACCAACACGCGCTGTTTAAATCTAATGTTGGCTGTCCAACATATCATCACTCCGTAGTAGTGGGTTACCGTATCTGGTGGACTTATTCTTTTTAGTATATTTTCGTTGGGCTAGTGTCAATCGTTTAGACATTGTCGGTGTCTATTTGTCCTGCCTTTTAAACTCTTGTCATATTGGAATACGCCTTGATTCTGGTGCAAGAAATTTTTAACTTTTGTTTAGTAGTAAAATTCAAACCACTGCAGGATATGATCACTGATTTTAGTTTATCATGTACCCCGCTTGATTTTTCCTGGGTGCTATCAACTAGAGAAACTGAAGTACAATGGCTAGGGATAGTACCTTCCTCCAACATTCAAGAATATTCATTAATATTTATCACGGGTACTAGTACAAAGCTGGCAATTTCAATCAATGTATCTAAGATTCGTCACCTGTGACGGTGTTATAAACGGCATTTGAAGCACCACCATCGTATTTTTTGAGTATTTCATTCGACTAATTGACATGAACCTGCTTTTTAGTGATAGTTCACTTTTGCAGGATTCAAGGCGCACACCTAGGAATGCCTAAATGTGCTCGAATTTTAGGATAAGTCACATGGAGATCTTGTTTTATCAGTCTGTGCATGGCATTAACGTTTATCGGCACCACAGCCGACTTTAGACGACCACCATTAAAATTCATTGAACCAACAATATACATACAGTGGCTCTGTATGGGGCTTCATAATCAAAAGTCGAAGTGAGTTGAGCAACGCACTGTTGTTGAAATAATCCACCTCGACAGTGGTAAAAAATTATGGCACAAAGATAATTACGGTTAATTCCATTGTTTGACTGAGAAAAAATTTAAAGTTAATGAAAACCAAACAAATAGCGTCTGTGATTAAACATTCTGAGTACGTATGCCCACAAAATACCAAACTGTATGATGCAAACCTCAGATTGCACCTAGCACACGCGGGATTGTCGATTCGCAATAAATATCACGCAGCCCATGTATCAACAATCACAAAAATATTGTGTTTTATGCATACAAAGTTACCAGCAACTAACAACAACGTATTTCGTGACACTTTTAAGCTGTGTGCCTTCGCGGCACAGAATTATTGTGAAAAATAACTCGACAAAGTAACGTGACCGCCAAAACCTAATTAAAGCTATGTATGCAATAATTTCCCATGAGGTTCAGATTAAACGTACGCCGACGCATTTCTTAACGATATACCCCAATTCCCAAAACCCTCCTCATTTCTGGCTGGGACAGGACTATCCTACGTTATCCTTAAATATCACTGCCCTTTGCCGAAAATCCCTGGTTTTATAGGGGACGCCGTTTAACCTAAATTTTATAGACGTTTATGAAAGCACCAAACTGTTTTTGAAGAGACGGCGACATGTGCAAAAACGCTCATCTTTGCTGCAAGCATAAATCTGTCGCTTAGGATAACTTTTTCAAAATTATAAAATTTATTTAATTAAATAGTTATAGTTTGCTTATGATTGATTTTTTAATTATTTCAATATATGTCTGTAAATTAAAAATAAAAGCTCAAATAAACGTGAATACAATTTACTTACAGTGACTGAAAATGAAAGAAATTGGGTATTTAGGGTTTGAAAATACAGTTAAAATACAATTAAAATTTCCAGATACCAGACGATTGGTCTCAAGGAATACTAATAAAAATACCAGAAAAGGGCGATCTCACCCGATGTGAAAATTTCAGACATATCAGGCTTTTATCAACAGCAAGTATAAACATGACTAAAATATTAACAAAAATAATTACATCGGCTATAGATACTAGACTCAGAGAGAACCGATCATCCATTGACCACATTTCTACACTAAGGATAATATTAGGTCAAACTGATAGAGAAAGAACAGGACCTCTGAATAAATTCAATTGACTTTGAAAGAGCTTTTAATTTAGTGTCAAGAGAGATAATGTGGAAGATACTACAGCATTAAGGTCTAAGTGACAATTACATAAGAATAATTAAACTACTATATGCTAACATAAGAATCAAACAGCATAGAAAATTATGAAAGAAAATAAGAGGATTGTGACAAGAATGTGTCTTACCTCTATCACTTTTTTATTATTATAAATTGTATTATAAGAAATGCAAAATACATAAAGTCTGATGTAAATAAGGGGACGTTCAACAAAATGAAAAATTTAACATTTACAAGCGATGTCTATTTGTTCACGCCAAATGAAGAACAAGTGCAAAAAACTTGATAAACTAAACTCTGAAACGTAAAAGCTTGACCTAAAAATAAATGGGAAAAAGGCTAAAATCCTCACAATAAAAAACAAAGAAGAAACAGCCATCACGATCAAAGAATTTATCATGGCCGACGAATTTTGCTATCTAGACAGTACGCTAGATAGTAGCGGAGATACACAGAAAAGTATTATCATGACGATAGCTTTGCCACAAAAAGTATTCAACATGTTAAAGAAAACTTGGAGCCAAAAAAAAAACAAAACCACAACAAGGCTCCGTATTTTCAACACAAATGTTGAAAGTCTTCTTTTGTATTTTTTTATAGTTTTTTTTTTATAAAATTTACATTTTGCAAATACATTTCTAATATACTCGCTTTGGTGGTACATATACTAAAATTGATTGACATGGCTCTTGCACAAGGATGACACGCAAAATCGTAACATGTTTTACATTTTTTTGCAGTCAGGGAAGTTAGAACCACAATTAAAATCATTATTCTTTCAAGAAAGGCTTCGGACTTTGACTTAATTACAGGACAACTTATCAAGAAACTTTCGCGTAGAAGCTTTGTTTTGCTAACAACTTTGTAATTGTAAGTTACCTTCTAACACAATAGAAAGTCGCCTAAGTAATCCTAATTCCCAAACCTGGTAAACCACCTAATGAAGTCAGTTCGTACAGACTTATTAGTCTCTTGGTCATCCTTGCCAAATTATTTGAAAAACTATTTGGTAGAAGACTGCTCTTTATCGTAGAAGACTTTAATTGCGTTCCTGAGCTCCAGTTTAGTTTTCGGGAGCAGCCCTATTATACACCAGATTTTTTGAGCGGTAGACTTTATAAGTCAATCCTTTGAAGAAATGATGTATTGCACCGTAGCCTTCCTTGATGGTAGCCAAGCTTTTGACAAAGTCTGGTATGATAGTCTTTTCTTTAAATTAAAAACTATATTACCTTATTCATACTATGCCATCCTCAAATTTCATTTGGAAAATAAAGCTAAATATAAACAGCAGCTAACCGACCTTCACCCAATCCGCTCTGGTGTGTCTCGGGGTAACGTATTAGGACCTCTCCTATATCTTTTCTTTACCACTGACCGACCCAGCAGTGACTGAATATTCACAGCTACCTCTGTTGACCACAAACATAAAAACCCAGTAGCAGCTGCTGAGATCTTGCACACTATCCTACATGAAAAAAATTAAATGAATCGAATTTTATAAACAACGTGCCGTTATCCCAAATAACGGAGGCGAAATACTTAGATATGTACCTAAACAAACGTCTCACTTAGAAAGACCACATATGGAAAAAACGGAAACGAATCGGCTTAAAATTTAATAAACATTACTGGCTTTTAGGAAAATAATCCACACTTTCCTTAGCAACAAACTGCTCGTCTACAATGTAGCCTTCAGGCCTACGTCGCATAACTGTGAAGTACAGCCGCTAACATTAATATTTAAATTATTGAACGCTTCTAATCTAAAGTGTTATGTGGTATGTGTAATCCTCCTCACTTTCTCAGAAACGTAAAGATCATGAGTGATCTAAAAGTAGACTCTGTTAGAAATACAGTGAAAAATACCATAGTATTGGTATAGCCGCCCCAGCTACTTCAACACTTCCGGCTGCTCTAGCCGTGTCGTCCAGCGCCGCACCCCACAGTCGCCCCCGCAAGATGACAATGGTTTCCATCTCCCCTGGTTTTAGCGCCAGCATTCCCCACCGTCCCCAATGCCTTCGAAGCCTTGAGCAACCTCGAAAAAGCTGAGATGTCTGAAGAGTTGTCTGAGTCTATAGCCGGACAGCTTTCATAGCCAACACTTCCCCAGAAGAGGACCACTCCTAGGCGCAGTTAGGCCGCAGCGACGAAGGAGAAAGCTTCTGCTGCTCTACTACCGTAGTCAGAATTACGGGGCGCATCAAACAACAACCTGCCTTAGTCAGAACACCGAGACTGATTCTCTTCAAGAATATCGGCTCCTCCGCGTTCTTGGACTCTATCAGCAATATCGCGAGGTTGAGGCGGTAGCAGGGTTGATGTCCTACAAGTCCGTCATCCTTGCCATGTTTGGCAAGCACTGAACGGCTGGGTCACTAATAAGCTTCCACCATGTAAAAAGCGCTTAATGACACACCGACTTTCAACATAAGGGCTTCTTAGAAAAGAAAATTTAGAGACTTGAACCCAGGTATCTTGTTTGCCAAATATCTTCAATAACTTAGTTTTTAAAAGATCTTCTGTTGGAGATGTCCGCCGTAGTTGTGGAAAAATCTTTAAGAGATTTTATAGACCTATCACGGCTTAACATACCGAGAACCAACAACACGTTTCTACAGTAATATCTTTTCCTGGACCTCATTTTTCAAATTACGACAAAATTCACAATAATGTTAAAGGTCATTGCAAAACTTATGCTTATACAATTTATGAAATTTTTATAATTATAATTAGTTTTAAGTAGATCTTAATGGTACCATTACAATTAACATTATTTAATCGGTAGATAATCTGCTACCAGAAAATCTTAATTAAGTTTTTTCCATGAAACTTGTTATTTTGATAATAAGTAACAACTGAGTTTATATAACTAAACAAACATTGGCCAAAAATGTTGGTATTTAAGATCAAAAATGATATTTCTTGTCTTCTTATTTTAATGTTATTTTTGTTGGTTGCTGACACATCCTCAAAGCTGTATGCTGTGGGGTTTGATAACAGCTTTATAAATTAGAATATTATTTTCTATTGTTAAGTGAGATCTCATACCAATCAACCAATTAGATACTTTTGTCTTTAAACCTATTTGTTTAATTTTGTTTTCCATTAAGTTTGCTGTCTAAACGTAGATCTAGGTATTTCTCTGAGATTTTTTTTTAACGTCTCCCTGCGGAACTCTGGATTAAATTGGTTGCATTACTGATATTTTTGTTCTAAATTGCCTATCATTAATGTAGGATTTTAGTAGAGAGGAGTTTTGAATTTTGTAAAGCACGCCCAAGTGCCAGACTTTATCTTAAGTACCTGGCTCACATCTAATATTATGGCAGAGCAATGCTTTTTTAATATTTAACGATTCTAGCATCCAATCATTTGGTGTAAATTCTAGATCAATTCTGTGGAATAGTAATTGTTCCAATAATTTGGAAATCATAAGTAATAAACTTATGGGCAGATAGAAGTTGGCCACTTTAGGGTTTTTACCAGACATTGGTATTAAAATTATTTCTGTCATTTCTAATTGTCTAGGAAAGTAATAAATTGTAATGATTACATTGTATATGTAAGTCAAAATTACTATTGCTTTCTGTGGACGCTTCTGGGCCATCTTTGACATAATAAGATTCACACCAGGTGGTGCGGCCGGAATAATGGACTGTATAGGTAATTTTGAATTTTAATAAAGGAACTTGAAACAAATCTAAAGTTAAAACACTAACCTGTGGAAACGGCGCTTTCCCGCAGATATCGGTTCCCTGCTGTTGGTCCTGGGGCTTCCAGAAAAATGGATATAAGGGTATGGATAAAAGATAGGACAAGTTACCCCAATCTTCACAGAGGAGCGAACGGTAGAACTCTTCTTGGTGCTAAAGGTTCCTTCCTCAAGCCAGATCAAAGAAGTTGGATCGAGTTTTTTGATGGCAAAATTTTAACCCCGAAAATTAGCCTTTAACATAAAGCCTCCCCGAAAATTAAACTTCTGCTGCCAATTAAAGCCGCCGGCGAACTCTCGGTTAAAGTGCTCTCGTATTACGGAAAATTTCTGTCACAAACTGAATTCCAAAGAATGACGCCTGCGAGAAGATAGCCAAACGGCCAACGCACAAAATGGCGAAGCGCGAACGAAAAAAGACCAAGTGCAAAAGCAACAAAGGCAAAGGCGTAGTGCCAGCCCCGCGCTCCAACCGCGGCCTATATGTCGCAACGCGTGCTCGAACAAATACGGCCGATACCTCAAATTCAAATGTGTACAAGAGGAAACCAAAATACAGCCGACCCTAATTTAAAAATTCAAAATTATAGGTAATTTTCAGATTGGCGAGAACACCAGGTGATTTTTTACCTTCATAAGCTTTATTTTATTCATAAGTTTTTTTTGTGAGATAAGTTTGATGATTTAGTTGTCTGTAGATATTCTTTAATGTCTGTGTCATGAAGTTAAAATACTTCACGAAGATAATTTGCAAAAGCATCTGCTTTTTGCCCGGTTTTCTTTGTTTAATAAATTTATGAGCAGTAGTGAACTATGTATTAATGGTTTCCTTGTGGACTTGATGGACTTCCAGATGAGGTTGTCAAATCGGTTTAAGGTTGAGTGATTTCTTGCGTAAACTTCAGTTCAACTTTGAGTTGGTTACTTAGTGTGTTAAGAATAAATTGGATTTCTGGATTCTAAATATAAAGTGATTGAAGAATTGAACCCATTGTACTACCTCCTCCGCCTTTCTCCGGTCAACCATCAGTCACGCCAACCGATCCTTTGGATGAACTTGACGATGTCCGACTGAGGGGTAGCACTGATGCTGGCCATGCTAGGCCAGAACTTCCCCAACATGCATCCTCTAATTGGAGCAATCAACCTTGCATGTTGGCATATTTTTATACTGACCCATCTACTACAATGTCGATTGAGGCTTTCTTGATTTATTAGTATGAAGAAGACCACATAATGGTTGTTTCGTGCCTTGCCATACTGTCTGCGTGCTCGTTACCGTATGATCCAGAATGTCCTTTAACGAAAATGAGTTTTAGGACATCACCTGTTGCGACTTGATCAAGAGTAGTCTGACACTGGAGCTGCAGTTGTTCAATGCCAGTAAAACATCTCTGCTATCGCTAGCAATTCTGATCTTTTTATTCTTAAAACTCCTTCCAAGGATTATATTTGCAGCTTGCCAATACTTCCGCTTGAAAGATTTTGATTAGTTTGCCTAATTATACGCGTACTTAGAGGTTCAAATCATCTAAAAAGATATCTGATCCCGTACCCTGACTCGTTTTAGACTCATTTGTGAAGATGGTTATATTTGGTTTAGTTGCCTCTTCACTATTCAAAAAAATTCTGAATAGCTTCCTAAAATTTTCAGACGAGTGAAAGAGAATCCGCTGTATGCCCCTACATAGAATCCGATGATGTCTTTTACCCACCCCTTTGCCGTTCAAAGTCTTAAAGCTGACCTTAGTGCTACCTTCTCCACATACATATCTAGTAGATAACTGCCGTTGGGGTGGAACGCATTGCACCCGTGATACTCATACAAGTCAGTCTTTAAACGTGTGAGATCTTGGTTGCTACAGTGACCTGTCCGGTCCTAGGTCACTAGACTAGTGCACCATAATATAGCGTTGGCCTAATTATGGCAGTGTACAGCCTTTGGTGAAGGACCACGCTGTTTCAGTTTTAACCATTATGTGTCTTCCCTAATTCACCTTTTTGATTTATACAAGTCTGTGATACCGAAGTTGTAGAATCCGCTTTCGTAGAATGTTATTTACTCCACGTTGCCGGAGGGCTATCGTCTTAAGGATGAAATCTATATAATAAATTCCTATATCAGTTTAATGTCTTTTCGTATATTAAACTTAAAATAGATTTGGACGAAACTATCAAATTATTGCAAGCAGATTAGAATCTTTCAAGAGTCAGAAGTAGCGCCGAAAAATAAGATTTATTTAATGCATTAAAAGCAAAACAAAATAAAATCTCGGGCATTTTAGGGGACACCCTTTATATGCGTTTTTTATTTAATTTAAACAAAAAAATTGTTTTCTAAGTAACATTGTTAATTGCATATGTGAACAAAATAATGATAAAAATTTTAAAAATAATTTATGCTTAATTATGTAATGTAATATTTATGTTTACGCTAATTATGTTTCTAAATCGTTGATTTTATTTTGTTATTTTTGTTTTCACAATTTACGGATTCAATTAAACGTTAGTAAAGAACTAGGAACTTTGAGTTTTATCTACACAATTTGTAAATGTAAATGTCAACATGCCCCTAATCTATTTACTTTCTACAGTTGCTGCAGTTTAAATTTAATTCAACTGTTGATTAATTTGTTCACTATTTTAAACTAAATTACAGCAAAGTTTCACCTAACTATAAATTTCAATTAAATAGTACTACCATCGCTTGTCGCCATTTACAGTATAATTTCCGTCCTATTTGATAATTTTACTTTTTAACTTTGTCAAGATGAACTTAACTGTGCGCGATATATTTACTTCTGACAATTACTTACGCCTAAATTTTTGCCTAACTTTAACTTTGAAAGTAACACTACCCCAAGCACGAGGTATGATATTCCGAGAAAATAAAAATTATTGTTATACGGCTCCGTGATTTATAACGGAAATCTCGGCAAGAAAAGCTCATAAATCAGTGGAGCGCAGCAAAGCACATTTTGCAGATCCATTAATAAATCGTTTTAGCAGTACAGCGCACAATTTGTAAGTGAATTTTAAAATTCTCTGTGCTACTAATGATATACTTCTACACTTACTGCTTCAAATCAGCTCGAAGCGAGCCTACATGTTTGAAGTGATACGTACGCCGGGAAATTAATATCGAAACTAGCATTACTAAATCACACCGCCTTCCAGGAACGGGCAAATTTATAAGGACGCTAAATCGCCGCCCTCCATCGCTATCTCGAGAACCTTAGTGCCACGAGCTGTCTAGACCGTTTCTTGTACCACGCTGCATCGGACGAAAGCAAAAACTGATTACCTAGTCATCAGTAATCAGTAGCAGTACGTGCCGCGTATTCGTTTTACTTGCAAAGGTAAAGTAGGCACGGTTTCGCAAAAAACACGCCTTTCACTTACAAAGCGGGTTTCATATGTTCATACTGTTCAACAATTTCTCATTTTTTTACAAAACTGAAAGTAGCCACCTTTTATAAATTTTGGGGCGCTGAACACGAAAATCTCCCTTAAAATTCTTTCCTCGCTTGTTTTGAGTAATTTCGCTGTTTATATTTTACATATATTTTTCAGCAGTGACGACTTAATAATATTCTGTACAAAGCTGACGATTGCAGACTGTTTATAGACTTCTCAAAAACAAGCCTGAAGGCTGTGCTATTGCATTATAGTAATGAAAATCATCATCATCATCTGGATCTTATAAATTACAGTCAACATAAGTGTTGATTTCAAAATGATAGCAATTGCTCTCGGTCTACAAGGTGGATACACAAAGTACTGTTGCTATATATGTGAGTGGAATAATCGCGCAAGGCATGCCCATTACAAACAGAAGAAGTTTTGTTGACTAGCACTAAAAACGTTCCATGCGAACCTCTCAGTCTTGATGAGCTACGTGCCAGCCATTGTTTTCGGAATATTAGTACATAAGCCTAGAGCAACCTTCGTGCTGAAAATTACAAAGCCCTAGTGGAACAGCTTATATCTGCCTACGGGAAAATTGGATGCAACATGTCACTAAAAATGCACTTCCTGCATTCAATATTGATGTTTTTCCAGCGAATTACATTACAAAGAAAAGTGGTCCGTGGTTTGTTTTAATGTTAGCTGGATGATCCAGAGAGATGCTTCGGACGTTCCCCACAAGCGACAAGCAAAAATACGGCGTGCATAAAAAGAAAAGTTTGTTAACTCTTATTCATACTGTTGTATCCCATAGTTGTAAACAGTAAAAATACTCAAAAACCTGAGCCAGGATGCAATTTTTAGTGATTTTTTTATATTCAACAATCCGAAATCTATATAAAAAATTTATTGTTGAACAGTGTTATCTTTAAATGCGTACATAACAAAGTACTAAATATAGGAATCTTTTATCCAATAAATTGGCAAATCATTCAAGAAGTAATTTTATATGTTAATTAAAAGAAGATTGAATAAATAGCAACTATGTTGAGACTATTCCTTTTAAAAAATATAACACAAAAATAAGAAAGAAATATGTAAAGCTATAAGGTATCGTAACATTTAAACCAAGTTCATTCCAGAACGACACGATTACAAATACAAAACTTTGTTTGGAGGTATAAAGCTACTCATAAAATTAATCCTTAACGGGATATGTACAATTTTTGTTTTGTAGCTTGTAATAGACTACCCGTTTTAAAGGAGAAAAAACAACATATATGCCGTCCTTCTACCACTATTTCAGTTACTGTGCTGGGAAGTTTACTTCCCCCATTTTCCTATGTGTCCTATCCATTTTAATTGCTATTTTCCCCTCTTTGTGGCCCCTGTTTTAGTCTCTTCCATATTGTAATGCTTTGCACTCGATCTTACCAGTTACCCTTTTCGAATATTTGATATCTGCTGCCATTATCATCTGCATCGTTGTTCAGCTTTCTGTGTTCTACATTAGAGTTGGGAGGTGCCCCGTTTTGTATATTCTCAATTTTGTTTAATTGCTTCTTCTCTAAGATGTTATTTATCATGAAACATACTTGGTTTGTAATCGTTTTTTTAATTGTTTTTATTAATACTATGTCAATTTCATATATCACTATACTATTTATGGGTATAATAAACAGCATCGGGTTCAAACTGCCTCCTAGCGTCACTCTTCAATTTGTAGTAAAGGTTTTTAGCGGGGACGCGGTGGCTCAGATGGTTCAACCAGTTGGCTCTGTCCTCTAGCCTCTAGTTCGAGTCTCGCTCGTGGGTGTGTGTGTATGTCCTTATTAAGTACATGTTAGTGGGCACAATAAGCCCTTGAGGCTGCAGTGCCGCCTGTAAGTGCGCAAAGAAAACCAAATAGGTGAAGTAACTGCCAACGTAATGTTGAATACCTTCGAAACCACAGAGTATATATATATATATATATATATATATATATATATATATATTATATATATATATATTATAATATATATATATATATATATTATATATTAGGGTATATATTTCGACGTTTCGGCATCGGCTTTGATGCCATTTTCAAGAGGTTAGCTCTTCACTCAGGGTCTGCCTACTCCCCAAGGAGAGCTATGAGTCTTTGAATAAGACTGAGCTTTCGTGTAATATGCTTGATCTTTTATAGGGCTAGAAGTGAAAGTTTGTTTAGCGGGAAATGCGTTGGGTTCGGGAAAGTTTGTAGGATTAAGGGTATTGCGTAATTGGCGGTGCGGAGCAATAAGGGACTTCCACATGACAGGCAAACGCTGGCTGTCATCTCTTGTGTTGAGGCACTGTGGGCGTTTTTCTATTTCAATTGCCTCATGTACTATTCTGCTGGTAAAATTGAAAATGCGGACAATGGTTTTAGCCCCAGAGAAATTAATTTTGTGGCCTGTTTCTTTGCCGTGTTTGGCAAGTGCCGAACCAGTATCGCCTTTCCGTGCGGCCAGAGAATGCTCGCATATTCGGCTAGATATTTGCCGATTTGTTTGACCTATGTAGGTCCTTTGGCAGTCTTCACAAGGTATTTCATACACTCCTTGGGATTCATTGGGACAGTGATCCTTTGCTGAGCGAATAAGCTCAGATATTTGGTTGTTGGTCGTAAAGACCGTGCGGATATTTTGCCGCATTGGTATGCGGCTTATTCTATCAGAGATGCCTCTGACGTAAGATAGGAATGCATTTTGTTGATCAAGAGGGTTTTGGGATTGAGAGTTAGTGTTTTCATTTATATTTTTGACTATATATTAGTTAAGGATTTGTTGGAATATCCATTTTGTAGTAGAGTGGTGGTAATGGATTTAATTTCTGTTTGGCGATTTTTCGTATCTGAAAGTCTGATGGATCTGGTTATAAGGGATTTTGCAACCGAATAGATTTGGGCAGGGTGGTGATGGGGTTTGGCATTTAGGTAACGGTTAGTGTGAGTGGGTTTTCTGTAGACAGTGTAATAAAAGCTGTCATTAGAAGGATTTTTTGTTATGAGAGTATCTAGGAAGGGAAGGGAATTGTTATGTTCAGTTTCCATGGTAAATTTGATATTGGTGTGGATTTGGTTGAGGTGGGAAAGAAATTCTGGAAGGGTATCATGTCCATGAGGCCAGATAGCAAAAGTGTCATCGACATATCGTATCCAGTAGGTAGGTTTAAGGTGAAAGGAGGCAAGGGCTTTTGGTTCAAAATCGGTCATAAAAGGTTAGCAATGACAGGTGAAAGTGGGGAGCACCATTAGTTTGGTGGTAAAATTTATTTTGGAAGGTAAAGTAAGTATTGGATAGGCAATGGTTTATTAGGGAGAGGATATTGTTATTTATATTATACGTTGACTTTAATAACTGTAGGGTATCAGGAATTGGGATGTTTGTAAACAAAAAAACGACATCAAAGCTGACCATGATGTTACCTTTGCGTAAAGGGAAGGTTTTCAGTATTTCTAGGAAATGATAGGAGTTTCGGACGTAGGATGATGCCTGCTCTGTGAGAGGTTGGAGAGTCTTGGCAATGTATTTGGCTAGGTTGTGGGTGGGAGAACCGAACGCACTAACTATAGGGCGTAAAGGAATGTTCTCTTTGTGAATTTTTGGGAGACACAATTTGAGAATTCTGGACGATTTTTCTTTGAGTAGGAGGAGTTTCTTGGTATCGGATGATAGGTTGGAGTTAGTAATAAGGGTTTTGGTTTTCTTTTCGAGGTAGGTAGTGGGATTATTAGGTACATGGCGATGATCAGAGAATTTAAGTAAATTGTGCATCTTACCGATGTAGTCCGCAGTATTTCTAATCACTGTAGCGTTGCCCTTATCTGCCTGTAAAATAATAATATTATTATTTTCTTTTAGAGCTTTTAAGGCGCGTAATTCGGAGGCTTTGATATTTGGTTTTGGTAATTCGGCTGTACGTAGCAGTTTAGCTACTTCTTGCCTGGTTTCATTTGCCACATTTATATATATATATATATATATATATATATATATATATATATATATATATATATATATATATATTCTCCTGTATTTGTTGCTTGCTTTAACTTTCTTTTTATCACCAGGCGAAAGCTTGTATTTAAGAATCCACATTTTTCGATAGGATTGTACAATATTTACAGTCAAAGCCCTGACAATTGCAAATAAAATGTATTGGATGTTCACTGCAAAATTTATCATCACAATAAGTGGCATCAAATAGTCACATAAAAAGAAAAGCAATGTTTAAATATAATTTCAAAATGTGCAATTATTTGCAATGTCGCCAAGTTATGACAATAGTTAATTTTGGGGGCGAAAACCTATTTTCTGGACAACAAATTGGTTCTCAAGGCTCTGCTCACGCTTGGTTTTTGCTACATGAGTGAAACAAGGATAAATCTGTTTTGAATAAATTAGTCTTGAATATTTTGTTAAAATGTGTTTTGGTCCAATGATAAAAAGTTATTAACGCTAACAAAACACAATTTTCACCTAAGAAAAGCCTTTCTCCATTTGATAAAATTAAATGAGTACCACTTATAACAATCTTCTTCCACAGGTTGAACCTATTAACGTAACTCTTTCAAAATAGACAAATACAGCATTTGCTATAAAAAGAACAAAATTAACGAAATAGGCGGGTCGTTTTACAGCATGATATTTTCCTAGTTCCAACAACGAAATGCTGCATTGGACTGAGATGTTCCACTTCGCTCTCCAACCTCTCAGTATATTTTTTTGATTAAAAGATTCGCTTTACTGTTCTTAGAGATAGAGACGAACTGATAGCATTTAACTAAGTAATATTTCATAAAAAGTATTGTGCATGTATTGTTTATTAAAAATAAAAATAAATCAAACTTTTGGAGCAGCCTTAAAGTTATATAGAACACAAGAAATGACTCAACATATACCCCTTCATAGTGCACTGTTACATGCGGATTCATAATTTCCGATATACAGAAATTATGCTCATGTTTGCTTTGCCATTAAGATAAAAATTTACAGAAATTAGTTTATAAAATAGGAAGTACACATACCACAATAGTATTTGGAATGAACGACAGCCTGAAAAATGTGGTGACATAACTTTTAGGAGACACATGTGTCTTAATAATTAATTTTTTCATTTACCTATTTATAATGTTGATTGTTACCAAATCCAACTAAAAAATTATTCATACATCTCTGTGAACTGGCACATTTTTAAATTTTAATCAAAAGCAGGCGATTAAAAGGATACTGAAAAATACTTATCAGCATGATCATTACAAATTAAATATGCTTAGAATCATATAATAAAGTTATAATAAACTTTCACGTTTAATTCCGGATATCGATCTTTAAAATTGTTCTGATGAAACGAGGTCGCCATCTGTGAGTTAGAGGTACTGTTAAAGCCGAGCAGAGAACTGCGAATCTAAATATGAAATAATACTTTTCTAGTGACAGTGCCTAAAAGTTGCACATATTCACTTCTTAAAAAGCTGTACACTGTAATTAAGCAAATACAAAGTATTAATTGAGTTACAAAATTTTTTAACAAAAACAAACAAATTAATAAACAAAGAAAATCTTCAAGTGTACCATCACTAAATACGTGGCTTTTTAAAACTTAATTTTAATTAGTTATATTTGGACAAAGCTTTTATTTTCAGTATTTTATTTTTTAGAATAAATGGCACTGTGAACATATTTACCACTGATTCTTAGGCGAAAATAAATACTAAAGAATATTTTTATAGTATTTCTTATCGGCTATATCCCTGAACTACCTTAAAAGCTGAAAATTTCAATTCACCAAATAATTAGATTTAAACCCCATATTTAATCATTTCCTTTATAGAGTTATTAGTGCACTAAGGAAATCAACCTAAAGTAAATAAAGTAATAAAGGCTCTTTAAAATGGAACTTGCGTACGAGATTAGACACTTTTATCTCCGTTAGAGTAACTAACAAGACGGATCAACTGAAAATTTGAAATATAATATCAGAACTATGTGAAACTATATGGCCAGGGCTAGAAGACAAGAAAAATAATAATGGATGTTTGTTGTTATATTTAAAATAAAGACAGAAATGAAGAAAAGACAAGAAGATTGAGTTTTTTTCTAAATAAAGAAATAAGGGCAAACCTAACCAATTTGTGTACTATTTTAGTCAAAAATAGACAACGTTTAAGAACATTAATACTGATGATTAAGCATAATCAAAAGGACTGTTTTTATCAAAAATTGTTGAAAGCCTTTGCAAAATAAATGAAAGTAATATCGTAATCGCAATAAAGGAATTTAGTTCAAAGCTTTGCAAAGTTTTTACAAAAGAGATCAGTCAATGTGCTGTATGAACTAAATAATAAAGACTGCTCTAAATTATCTTAAAAAATAAACTAAACGAAAGACACCCAGATATACCGCATTGCTTGCAACAAATAGAAAGAATACGTGTTAAACGAACCTCTTAGTAGGAGAAGTTAAGTTAAGGAAAAACGTTCTGGAATGAATAAAACAACTAAGAGACGCAAAACAATACAATGTAGAAGAACTGCATAAAAAAGATACCTAAAAATGTGGCACATCAGTTGAAATTGCCAAAAATATCACAAATTGAGGGAGAAATAAATAACTACGACAATTAACTAAAACTTAACACAAATAATCCGACAATATCGGAATTGAAACAGTTATAGAAGATATAAAGAATAACAAATTTAAAGAAATATATAAAATTCTATGAAAGCTGTGGAAAGCCGGCATTGAAACAAGAAGTGATATTTTAAAACAAATGTAAAAGATACTTGGAAAAAGAATACATACATCATTAACAAGTAGTATAACAATAAGAATATCCAAAAAAAAGTGTGAAAATGGACTGTTAATAAAACATTAACATATATACTAAAGAATCAAAACAAACATCAATATTAATATAAGAAGATAATTGAAATTCAGAAGATCTTTAAAGATCATATACATTTTTTTGACTTAATACCTCACTAACGAGGAGCGATAGAAGCGAACTAACCAAGAATTAGAGAAAATATAATATTTAATCAAAAGTAGAATTGAATTAGTCAAAGGTTGAGCAAAACAATGGGAAAATTAGAAAAAATACATTTAAATGAACAGAAATTGGACAAAGAAACAGGAAAAGGCTACTAAAAATACAGAGAAGAACAGATAAGGAACGTAACTAAGGAAAGTTGAGAACCCAAGGACAAAAAATAAGGTAGATGTTTTGTAGAAGTCCTATGCATACATACTTAAGTCACAGGTTGAACCACGTCGTTTGCAGAATAACACTCAGCAGTTACTTACTTTGACACCAATTTTAAATGAATTTAGCTTTTCACTCGAAATTTTTCAAAAAAGGTTGTAAGTTTTTTAAAAAGACTTAGTTTTTGTGTGTTCTGCTTTACTATTAATGGGATTGTCACTAAAAGTTTAGTAAAATATTATTTGGTAGAAAATGCACTGGATTGGAGAAAGCTGTTTGGTTTGTGTATTATATGTATATTATAGACATCAATTGTCTGTAATAATTCTGCTACTAGGATGGGAGATGAGAATAATTGGTTTTGTATGGGAAAATTAATTTTCTTTATATTTGACAAGTGTCTAACAATCATACGATTAGCTTGATCCTTGTCGGTTAGTTAGACCCACACACATTTTTTAGCAGTCTTCACGAGGTATTTGGGACTTTTTAAATATAATTTCTATAACACTATGTCAAAATGTGGCTTACAAAACCAGTAAACAAATTTATTAAAGCAAAAGATACGAGATACGAAAAGTTTCTAATATGTAAATCGAACGAAAATTAACAAGAATATATAACAAAAAAAAAAAAACCACGAGAAAAAATACGAGAAGAGAAAATAAATTTTGAAAACAAAATTAATGCCTGCAAACAAAGAAAAACCCAATCAAAACAGATAGTAAAGAAAAGTTGTCTTGATTAACTCAACTACTGGTGGTAGAAGAAATAAATAAAAATAAGTTAAAGTATTCAGTCTTTTGTTCTGCCGTAACATACTTTATACAGATTTATGTTAAGGAACAAATGAACAGAGAGTTATTATTGTTAAAACTCATTGCAAATTCGGCGAAATTTGGTAACATAGTCTTAGGGAAGATGTTTTAGAGTTTCTCCTGCTATTATGTCATGTGTAGGTGCCTTGTAAGGATCAGAAATCTTTATTTCTTGGGGTACTTCTTTCGGGAATAATGACTTTACTGATAGGGACAATTATCAAAAAACATCAAAATATGTTTGCACATCAGTGTCGTCTATATTAGGCAGAAACGGAACAAATACTTTACTAAAATGTCCCCCAAAGACTTTGACTTTTTTGTTCATCTGAACGTTGTCAATTATGGTTCGTCTTTTTTATGGGCGGGGGTTTTCGAACTTTTTTGTCGCCTTTTCTAATATGCGATCTTCTGGTGCTAGTTTAATTAATATAGTGTTAAAACGTTTTATTTTTGCCTTCTTGTAAAGTGTGTATAACTGTATTTATCTTCAGAATATCTCGTTCTTTGTCTCTTACTATGGGCTTTTTGTATTACTAGTAAAATACTGAACCACTTTCTTAATCTTGAGAGGCTTTTTTATACCTAAACATGAATTGATGTCTTCATTAATGAACTGCTTTAGTAATTTCCAGTTGGTTTACTTATAACACAAATGCAATAATTGATGACTCCAGTGCTTAATATTAATGTTATACTCCCATAGCTAGTATTTAGGTCGAAGTTTGATTCTGTTGTGCAGTATGTATTAAATACTCCTTTCATAACATCGGTCTGTTGGTTAGGATGTTAGTTCTTCGGTTGGCAAAACGTTAAAGATGTGTTTCTGCAAAATGTGTAGTAGGCTGAAGATTTTTGTTAACTTTCGACTGCGGATGTTATAGAAAGTTAATGGTTTTAACATCCTGTCTGTGTGCCTGTAAACACTATAACTTCCGTTCTATTCAACGGATTCACTTGATACTTAGCATACATACACCTTAGGTCAGTATCTCCTGCGGGATTGATTTTCATCCAAATCAACGGTGAGGTCAAACTTTTTTCCACATTCTTGGTAATCGTAGTGTTCACCGCAGTCGAAAGTTACATCTGATGGTTTTTACACCATTCCCGTTAAAGTTAGTCTGGTTTTTCACTGATCAACGCCTGAAAAATTTGTTCCAAGAGTTAGAGGGAACTGTTGGTGTTTATTAGCTGAAATTTGGTATCTTCGTTAACTATAAATTGCGGCAATGCACGTACTTCCGGTAAATCTTTATATTTTTATTAGTGTACTTTGCATTTTTTTTCTGTAATTTATAACTGTAGACAGTAATGGTTCGAAGCATTACGTATAATAACAGCGAATTCTATATGACCACTTCCAAGATGACTGGCATAATATATGTTTTAGTTTGGTATTTTTTCATTATTTTGCTTATTGTATGACTCTTGTGAATTAGAAAAATTTATGTTTTGTAATACCCTATGCTAATATTTACAAGATTTTGCATCCATTACCGACAAGGTCTCAACAAAAATTGTAATCAATCTTCGGAGAGCTGATTAATTTCTTGCATTATTTCGACCAACAATTTCAGGGAGTGTGGTACCATTTCCACATAATTTTCATCAAATTTTCAATGTGTTTTAACAATAATAATTTACCTTCCATATTTATAGATCGAAAAATCGTAGATTATATCTGTTAAATTATGAAAATTGCTGAACGGAAGAGCGCGAAACTGAAATACGCCGTTCAATTTGGACCGCTACTTTATTACTTTTTATTAAATTTTAGTTTTTTTTAATTTAGAATAAACTGCCTTTAAAATTATCAGCATGTTTTAGTTGTCTTGTTTTCTTTAAATATTGAGGACCTAAACTCTACGATTGGTTTAATTTCTAGTTAGACTGCAATATGTTTCCCCTTCAACCGTTTCTATTTTTTCTATTTCATGTTATTCATTTTATTTTCTACTACACTTAAAAGTGGATTTTCTATATATCACAATCATTTTCAATTTTTCTTTCCATTGCTTTTATTTGTACTTGTTTTCTAAAATGCCCTCCAATGCATCAACCTGTTTAGAAACGAATTCTGCTGTAAACTAAGTTGAAATGAAATTTGTTACTATTGGAGAGGCAGGCGTGTAAATAGCCGTGCCCTCGATGCGGTGTGAGGAACAAATTACGGCCCGTTGCGCGGAAAGACGCTAAGGCCCAAATTGCCCCTTAAACAGCCGGCGCCAAAGCGGTTGGGGGCGGCTACCGATATAAGACCAGCGAGTAAATTGCCAAATCGCTCACTTGTGATTGGCTTCGGATTGCTTTTACTGCGATGATTTCCTGGTATGCTGATATTGTCTTTGCGGGAAATTATAACGCGACCGCACTTGCCGGATTGCGTTTCGAAAAAGGTGCCGCCGACGGCTATGCAGGCTCGCAGGCCGAGCGAAAAAAGCCCATCTGCCGTTTTTAGTGTGCGATAGCAAAACGCTGACCGGCAAATATTAAAATCACCAACACCGCCTCGAAACACAGAGGGTTCAAGGGCGAAAGGCCACCACACCAACTATAATATAAAAATGAATATGATAATAATTTAACAAATGATGTAAACAGTAATATATTTGCAGAATTTATTATAAATTATACTACTTGTGCAGGGTCGTCGAGGTAAACTCGGAATTTTTTAGGTTGTTTGGGGGAAAGTTGAAAGGACGTCTTTTAAGCATGAGTAATTTCCTATTAGGTAATACAACAAGTTAGCTTCTAATAATCAACAACTCACAATTATCGACAAAATAAGCCGAGAATATCAGAATCCCTACGCGCTGAAAAATTGCTGACAAAAATACCCAAGTCTACAACGTAGCCAAAAGGGCAGGGAATCCAATCATTAGCAGAAGGTAACTGCTGACAAGCAACTTGCAGCAAGCGATTTGATCATAGAAAAGTGATGAATTCGTCCAGAAGTCAAAAGAGAAGACTAATCACGATCCTGGACAGAACATGGCTGACCCGACAAAAGAAATGGACGTAGTAAGGTTGCACCAGAAGCTGTACTACAAGTTTTTCGTCCTAAGGAACCGCAAACTGTTGACTGAGAAAAGCGCTGCTGAAGAACATCAAACACGACAGCGTTGGCTTACTGAAATTCCTTCCAAACGAAAAGAGCTCCATCCAGATGTCTTAAAAGTGCTGGCCGTCATGCGTACAATGTTTTCAGCCTCTATGATGATGCTACAGCTTGTGAGCAGCGAAGAGCATATCATAGTGTCCCATCAACATCGCTAGAGACAGTTGTCAAACTCTGGATAGAACGATAGCAGTGCATGTTCCATCAAGACTACGCTCCAGTTCATAAGACAAAGAAGACTCAGGTATGACTACATAACAGTTTGTATTATCACTGGTCCCCCGATTTGTTACCACCCTCCAGTGCGACTAACTGCCAGAAATTTTAATGTCTACCTTACAACAGCTAAAATAAATTAATGCAATTATTTCTGTCACTTTATCACTTAACTTTGAGATTAATTTCAAAGGTAACAAAAATTATCTGCGCACATACTCAACAAATATAGCCGTTTTAAATAAATAAAAATAATAACTAGTGCTGCAATTTTTAAAACGAATGGCACCAAAATAAGCCAATAACTCTTAAACGCGCTGGAGCCACATTAATAAATTGTATTGCAATTTCAACAGAGCAAAGAATAAATCACATACAAGTACACTGTACCTGCAGATATTGCGAATATATTCTGATGTATAGCCATAACCCCGGGCTTGCTCTGCATTTCAACTATGAATTTCAAAGACAATATGGCAACCTGACAAAGCCGTTCGTTCTTAAGTTAAATCGCGTTGGACTGTAGAAGTAAAAAGGAGCAGCCCAATAATAATGCAAAACTGAAACTCAAACATTCATAGTTGGGGAAATTTCGCGTTGTCTCAAAGATTCTAGTAGCACGGATTGTCTAGACTACTTCTTGCGCTCGTTAATCATAGGATGCAAAAAATAATTAGCGGGCCGGACTTCTATAGAGCTGACTTGCTCCACTTATCGATTTCGTCTGCAAAGTTAAAGGGGGCACCATCGAACGCTGGAAACGACTTCTGCAGGCTCCGATTTTCCCTGTTTTTCACTAGTTTTGCTTGAGAACATCTTGCCTAACCGCATTTATCACCTATAACATAATCTATGTATTAATAACGGTTTTGACTTTTTAATTCTAATTTATACAATTAACTTTTACGCAAAAAATAGTTTCTTTTAACACTATTTTTTTAAAGATAATAATACAACGTTTATTTTAATAATGAACCTGGCCAGAAGAGGTATAAGTGAGATAAAACAATTTACAATTTGTTTTTTGATATAATTTTTTTTTTAATATTTATTTATTAGCAATCAGAATATTTACATGATATTCTATGAGCCAATTTTATGTAAATTGATACAGTCATGAGGGGAGGACATCCAGTGATGTCGCCCCTATTTTAATCCGTTAAGTCTAATGGCCACTTTCTTTTCAATATTCTGGTTTGGGTGTCGTCAGCTAATGGGATTACTGTTACGTTTGGATGTTTTTCCAGAGTATGGTGATGTTTTATTGCTCTTGCTTTTATTACATCCTTTACATATGGAATGTTGAGGTCATTATGTAAGGTTATGTTTGACACATACCACGGGGCATTAGATAACATTATAAGTGTTTTGGATTGGAAACGTTGAATAATATTTAGAGTTGATGAACTGGCACATCCCCAAAGTTCACATCCGTAGGACCATATAGGACGGATTATGCACTTGTAGATTATTAACTTGTTCTCTAATGTAAGGGCTGAGTTTTCGCCAATGAACCAATATATAGTTTTTTACAACGTAGGTCCATTTCTTTGCGTTTTTTATTAACGTGTGTCCTCCATGTCAGTCGTCGATCTAGGTGTAGACCCAAGACAAATTGAAGAAGATGCTAAAAACACTCATGGAACAAATGGGAACCATGTTAAACTTATTAACCACTCTCTTTTCTAAAAACGACAATGGCGCAAGCTCTTAAACTAGCTTTTCATGCGCGTTTGCTGACCCCAAAAAAGGCAGCTACAAATTTCAAGCCGACTGCAGTCTAAAAGCAAAGGCAACTAAGATTTCCTCGCAAACATCTCGATTGGGACCCCGGCCATTGGAGTCGGTTGTTATTCACCGACAAGTGAACGTGTCTACATGGCAACGACAGGAGACGTCCGGTTTATAGAAGGCCAGGAGAGCGATTTGCTCATTGGTGTAAAACTGAGATGGTTTTCGTGTCTAGTAGAGAACGCGAAAAAGGTTTAATAGCGGACCGCTACATCAGGAACATTCTGGGGGAACATGTTCCGTTTGCAGGATTTGTTGGTGAGGTCTTTATGTTAATGAACATTAATGCACGAGTGACCAGTACCTACCTGGCTGACGTCAGTATACCGAAAATGGGCTGGCCTCCGCCAGACTTGAATCCAATTGAGCATGTTTGGGATGAGCTTAAGCGAAAATTCTGGACCAGAAACCTTACCCCAGGGAGCGTGATGGAACTGAGAGCGGCGTTGATTGAAGAGTGGGAAACGATTCCCCAAGACAGCACAGGAAAAGTCATCCGATCCATGCGTAATCGCTTGGAAAGTATAATTAAAAGTAGAGGTGGGAACACCACGTATTGAAAAAGTCATTAAATTAATTTCAACTAAGGATTTCATTTCTTCTTTTTTTATAATCACCTTTTCCCTTTATACTCTTTTGTGTTACACATATTTTGAGGCCCATAAGTTTGTCAGAACAAGTCTGATAATAATCAAATAGGTATCATTTGAAACAACAGTTTTTAAACTTTCAAACAGTACACTGAACTTTACTTGGAATGCTATCGGAATGGATACACATTGTCTTAAAACTCAACCATGTTGCTGAGTCGATTGTTTAACTCACAAGTTTATATAACACTGTCATAGATGCAAGTTACCTCAAATATGTAGACAAAAATGGGAGTTATTAGAATTTGTTTACAAATCAAACAATAATTATTGCAAGTAATTGTTTATTGTCGCTTCTTATTACCTTCTTTGTGCTACAAGAATGTATAAAGTAGTAAACAATACAATATGAAACAGATAACAACATTAACAGACAACACTGTCTTGTAATTACATATACACAAAAAACAGCAAAAGGAAAAAATACTGTCGACAATTTGTTTATCCATGAGGCATTAATTAATTCGTTATTTCAATTTATTCAGTTGCGTAAGCTACTCAAAAAAAAAATGAAATAACTCCTAAACAAAATTTGTCTTCACACCTCATTCAGTCTTAGAACTGACAACAAACGTTGCTGACGTGTTTACAAACTATTTGTATTTTAAGTATTTATAATACAAGAGTCATAAAAAAGTAACAAACAAATAGTCACAACTGGTCTCGCTATATTAGTAAAAGTCGTCCATACCAAGAAGCAAACACTACCAAGACTTTCTCATAAACGGATGTTCTAGCGCATTCGAAGGCGTAATTCTTTGTTGTTTGTCCATAACCAGCATCTTCTTCAGTAGGTCGATGAACTCATATGGCTGGTCTTCGGGAAATATTGTAACAGCAGCCCCAAATTTTAATGGAATGTTCAAAATATGATTCAGGCTGTTCACTTTGCATAATCTGGAGTCTTTCGAAACCTTGTCGGTTTCTAATTGAAACTGCTTCCGGCTCTTCAAAGTCCACACCCCGCGATGTCTGTTGAAAAACTGCTTGCTTCGGAGCGCTCCATTGAGAATCGTGGAGCACGGCAGGCCGAGGGTGTCCACAATGCAGCGCATCTGATCGTATTCCGTGGATCCGCTGAAGGCGCACCATCCCAGCACGAGCTCCGTCAAAATGCAACCGAACGACCACATGTCTATCTCGGTGTTGAAAGGAAGGCCGAGGATAATTTCGGGAGACCTATAATGCAGGGTCTGGAGAAGCTTGTATCGGCGATCCTCGTTGAGCACGGCCGCGTTTCCGAAGTCTATGATCTTGACTCGGAGAGGCTGGCGGAGAGGGTCCACCATCATGATGTTTTCCGGTTTCAAATCCGTGTGCACAATCTTCAGTTCCTAGAAATGAAGAAACAAAGAATTGTAGCAATTTGCATACATTCTCCAATTATAGTAAATTTAGAGATCTTAGATTTACCTTCAGTTTTCGAAGAGCTGAAAGTATTTGTCTGCTGATAATTCGAACCCACGACAAGTGCATCGGACTGAAACCTCTTTCCTTCTGGAACGTTTTTAAGTCTTGGGACAGCTCCTCAAATACAATACACAGCCGATTCCCGTGGAAGAAGTGGTCTAGAATATCCACACATGAAGACGTTGCGTTTGCTTCTTGAAGCTGCTTTAGAATTTCGACTTCTTGTATACCCTGAAATAAAATGTATCATTAGCATCGCATATATCATTTTTCGTAAATGATTTATCTTTTACCTGTTTTGTATAATCACACTCTTTACGCAGTACTTTGACCGCTACCGTACTCTCGGTTTTTCCATCGACACATTTTAGCACCTTACCATATTGACCCCTACCAAGTGCTTGCTTAATTTTGTACCTGTCGCTAAGCATTTTCGCTGAAAATTGTAACAATGTTAAACAATAAAACTTTATTAAATTTTTAAAATAACTTACTTGAGGATCCTGCTGAACTGCGTGTGTCATTGGTGTGATCGCGTGTCTGCTGCTGAAAATAAAATAAATATAAATGTTTGTATAATACTACTTAAAATATATAAAATGTCCACAGTTCTTATACAGAAAAAAAAACAAAATTTCATATTAATAATACTTACCACAACGGTATCCATTTTGTCAAAAACACAAAATCCAAAATAACTTTTGCAAATATTCAAAAAGAACACAACTCTCCTTTTATATTTTACAAATAAAATCAAACAGAAGAGTGAGTTATAGAGCACGTTCTTAACCTTTTATATTTCAAAGGTATAATTTCCCCTTCCAGAGAACTGCCCCTCCCCATACTTGTATAATTAATCACAAACCTTGATAAGGTGAAAATTATAGAAAGTGATATGAGCAATGACTAATTACATCATTAAAGTAGCAAATTTGTTGTTATTATTTAACAAAGACCTTGCATTTGATTTCTGTAACATTTATGACAAAAATTTATTTATAAACCATGCGAACTGAACATTGTATCCACTTTTATTGTTCTGGCCATCTGAATTTTTTGTCTTTAGCTTGTGTTTTATTACTAGTTTCCTCTCTTATTCTCTAATCTTTCAACATGACCTAACCACCTAATTTTGTTGGTTTTGATTTTTTGCGTTACACTCAGCTGTGATTTTCATTAAATAGTTGTTGATTGTTCTTATTATCCATTGTTTTCGACCTTCTTCCCCCTAAGGGCCCTCCTCTTTCACACTTCTAGTTGGGTTGTGGTTTGCTCTGTTACAGTCCACATTTCACTCCATCGTTAACACTGAGCGCATTATTGTTTTGTGCACACGCATTTTCATCCCCTCTAGTCATTATGTTTGCTCTGTTTTGTTTAATTTGTTACTATCGCTCCTAAATAGTTAAATTCATGCACCTGAGCAAATTTATATTTACCTTCAAAAATTTTTAACTTTTAAACTACCGCTATCACCTCTACTCGCCACATTCGAACATCTTACTTCCATATATTTAGTCTTTTCTTCATTAAAAAACAATCTGAATGTTTTTGAATGTTCCCCCAGCTTTAATAATCCTTGTAGCCTTCTTTCCGTTCTTGTGATAAATACCACATTATCTGTGTACACTACATATTGATGTGTGTGGTTAAAGATGGTGCCTTCGCTGTAAATTTTGGCATTACGTAATATACATCAAGGGTCACTTTGACGTAGATCTCGGTTAACTTCAAATGCTTCAGACAGGTTTCTATTGAATCTTACTTTGTTCTTTGACTCTACCAAAGTTATTCTTGTTAGCCTTATGAGCTTCGCTGGTATTTTAAGTATTTCTATTACGTTAAATAACTTGATTCCTGTTTACTGAATATTATGCTTTTGTTTATAATTAGTGAAAATTAATATTATTACTTGATTTATTACAAATATTTGGTCACTAACCGATGTATATCTTCTTAATCCACATTGGTGATCGTCTGTAACTTTCTCTGTTTTTACATTTAATTTACTTTTAAGCGCACAACTATGCCTCTATAATTCTGACATTGTGTTTTGTTTCCTTTCTCGGAAAAAGCGCTTCTAGCCACCCGATAGACATTATTTCTTCATTATCAATTTCCTTTGCAAAATTTCTTTGTATTCTCTAATATTGTTATTATAAACTATAATACTTTTTTTTCGTATAAATTTATATATATTAATTGTGATTTATTTGGCTAAAAGAAATTTTAAGATATTATAAAATCCTCTAGAACTAAAACAGTACGTAATTAATAATACTATAAAAGAATCATTTTAATAAAGATTAAAACAGGACCTGTTAACACAGTGTTAATACAAATGTGTACACCCACAAATAAACATAGTCAAGATGAAATAGAAAAAATATACATGATACCCTAAATAAAGTATTAAAGAAAGTATCAGGCGATAAAAACTTAATCTTTATTGGCGACTGTAGTGCTGTACTAGGAGAGGGAAAACAAGAAATGCGGTAGCAAGGTATGTTCAATAAAAGTCCTGAATAACTGAAAAGTAATACAACCCATTGCAGTGAAACGCAAATATAAAAAATAAGACAGGGAACGACAATAAGATTATAGAGACTATGAAATAAAGTAAACAATGAAAGTAGGAGAGTTAAAGAAGAATACATAATAAATATCTGTAAAGAAATACAAGAAGAATTGAATGTAGTAAATAGTGATACAGCATACAGGAAAATTAAAGAATTGTTTGAAGTACAGAAAAAAATGTTTTGGAATAGAGAACAAAAGATAAAGTCATTGCTAATAGACGGAAAGAATATATAGAGAATCTATATAGAGATTAATCACCTAAAAAGCCAATAATAAACGAAACACTAATAAACAATAGAAAACAAAAACCTCCAATAATAAAAGCAGAATATGACAAGAAGATAAAGTAACTAGCTAATCATAAAACTCCTGGTATTGACGAAATACCTGGGAAAGTTATCAAATCCTAAAATTTATTCATAATATTTGACCTCGTTAAAGTGATTTATGCAATTGGACATATCCCTGAAAACCTTACAAAGTGTATAATAGCTACTATAAAAAAGCCTGAAAGTCATAGACACGAAGAGCATCGAATTATAAGCCTTATATTACACATTTTAAAAATACCGACGAAGATATATATCACAGAATAATAAAGATACTAACGGATCAGTTTGGATGTCGTAAAAAACGATGAACAAGATAAGCATTAAGTTTAATTATTGAAAAATGTATCGAATAGTACAAAGAATTTATTGATGCAGAAAAGGCATCTGATAACGTAAAATAAAACATTCTCTAAATATACAAAACTAAAGAGAATGATATCGGTTAACGATGAAGAAAGAGCGTCACAGGGATGTGGTTTATCCTCTCTCCTTTTCAATTTGTATACCCAGAATGCAATTGATAAAGTTAATAATTCATGTAACGCAGAAATCAACATACATGGAGAAAAAATTAAAATATTACGAAGCTTTTGAACTATAGTTTTATAGAAGGATAATGAAAATCAGATAGACAGATAGGGTTACTAACGACGAAATACTGAAAAGTCTGGAGAAAAAAAGAATATGGAAACATATACAGAAAAGATAACACCAGTTAATTGAACACAGTCTTGTTATAAAAATAATTATAGAAGGAAAAAGAAACAGGTGATGTCCATGCCACCGGTATATCAAACAAATTATGAACGACGTAGACACGAGAATTATCAATACATCGAAAAGCTGGGAGAAAACAAAATTGCGTCAAACCAGTCAAAAGGCTGGAGACCTAGAAAGAAAGAGGGATTTACTTTTTCTTGTCAATACATCCTTTGTAGTTACCTGAATGACCTTCTTAAGGCAATGCACCTTGTGTTGGACTACTTTTAGGTTATTTGCATGCTTTCGAATCATGTTGTTTGCCAATTTTTACACCATTTAAAGATTTGGTGCAGCCACCTTTCAGGATCGCCATGGGCTTACTATCTGTATTAGATTATGTGATTTTTTTTTTGGGAGGTTCGACAGATATTTTGGTGTTGTTGAAGCATTCTTCACTAAATGTTTATTTGTTGTTTGGGCAAAGTTTAAAGTCGGTAAAAAATAATGATAATGGTCTTTCAGTTAGTCTAATTTTAACATTTATTATGTTTTTTAAGTTATTCCTTACTATAGAGGGGTATAGATTTTTTAATTACACTTTGGTGTACACGCTCTTTTCTGATTTGATAAGGTAATATACTGGTTTTTTCTTTTAGGTCCCCTACAAGTTTTCTCTAAGTCCTAATTTTGGGTGTAGTAAATTTTGCTTTAATAGATTTTTTCCTCTGGTGCTACACAAAGGCTATTTATCATGCTTTTAAAAATTTTTAAACAAAATGGGAATATATAAAGTGGTTATGAGATTTATCCCTGCCTTTTGTTTCGAATGATTTGTCTTGATTTGCGGTAGATAACAGGCTCTTACTATTTTAGATGTTTGCATAGTGAATGTTTGGGGGCGATTGATTCGTGTTTTTTTGCCGTTCTTCACGGCTTGCCTTAAATATCTACTATCAGTTTGTGTATCTAGGAATATCTACTTCTGTGTTATACAGAAATATTGTGTGAGTTAAAGCTTGTATGCTCATGTATTATTATGAAATGTGTAGCTGCGGATTGGTTAACAAGTTAAAACATAGATAAGTAGTTTGTGGTATAGAAATAAATAGTCATGACAGAGGTGGTAGCTAAAATTGGAAATAGTTGTAGTGCCTACTTGATCTTATGTTTGTTGCAGTTATAAACTTAAAATTGTTAAAAATATTTAAATAAATAAATATATTATGGTCTTGTGTATGCGCGATAAAACGGCTATTAACACTTCTTTATGCTACAAAATTCAAATGCGATCTCTATGGGTATTTGAATACGAGAAAAAATGATTATAATGATCGGAATATAATAGCTCATAAATTTTTATAGTCGAAATTGGAATAAATTGATGCACCTGACTTGCATAAGTACAGATTCAGACCATATTATATTCTATTTCCAATTTCAATAAGTTTTTCTCAAGAAAAACGTTGTTATAATCAAATTAATAACCAATTTGCAATTATGAAATATTTCATATTCTGAACTATTTGAAAATAGTATGAGAAGCTTTTATATAACTCCTAATATTCTCTTCATGTAATAAATATTTATTAAAGTAATTATTAAGTGCTTATTAAGTAGTTGAAATAAAAGTTCAATTTAATTTTATGTTATTTGTATTGTTTGTATTACTAACTGCCGTCTCATTATGAATGAACAAAAGTAATTACTAAACTACCCCAAAATGAGAAATGCGATTTTCTATAGAAGAATATTTCCAGGAAACAGCTATATCTTACTATTACCAATTTTAATAACATGAATACAAGAAAAAGGAAAAACGCTGTTATAATACATTTCCGCAAAAAGAAGTGATACAAAATATATCCAGAAATAATTCCTTATTGAACACGTTTAAAAAACAGCGTGGAAAGCAATAATGTATGGATTTTTGGAAAAATTGATTGGCGATTTGATTTTTTGCGCCTCATTGTTGTGCTGCTGATCTCTTACTGAAAAATTTTCTATGGAGGGTGCTTACTTGCTTTTATAATTATTTTTATTTATTTTCTTCAGTTGCTTATTTCACCGTTATAGCTTGTTTCTGGAGGGTAAGGGGTGGCACCAACACCCAGCCACTCAAATGTCAACCTCACCTGCACGCGGCACCCTCTGCTAGATTACGAACGAGGCTCTGACGACCTAGCGTCCGGATGTATAACTGGACCCCAGTTGTCCCGAGGTAACGGGGCCCTTCACGTCAGGCTAATCACTCATTAAAGGTATCACGATTCAGAAAAACAGACGACGACAGGCGCTAAATAGGATACGATTTGGCATATGGAACATTACCACCCTCACAGGAAAAGAGAGTGAAGTTGTGGAGGAAATGCAAAGATACAAAGTACATATTCTCGGAATATCAGAAGTTAAGAAAAAAGGATGTGGCATAAAACCGTTAGACCACGGATATACACTCAGATACTCCGGCCCCCTCAATAGGAGAACAAGGAATAGATGGCGTGGGGATAATAGTAAACACAGACTTAGACAGAAAAGTAACCAACTGGGAAGCTATAAACTCCAGGATCATAACCATAAACCTTGAATTAGAAGAAAAAGTAGTGATTATACAAATATATGCACCAACAAACACGGCCATCAAATACGAAAAAGACACGTTTTACGAAGAACTGCAACGTACCATAGAAAAAATGCAAAACACAAATAAGCATTTATTGATAATGGGAGTCTGGAATGCCCATATAGGAGCCGATAAAAAAAAGGATTTAGATCAATGGGTGCCTACGGATTGGAGAGTAAAATAAATGATAACGGAGAAAGGATGCTGGAATACTGCATTACAAACCATTTATTAATAGGGAACACATGGTTCAACCATAAAAACATCCACAAGATAACTTATGAAGCGGAACAATTAAGGACAGAAAAATGTGATTGACTATGTTACCTACACACGAAGCATGAGATACGCCATAAATGACGTGAAAGTTATAGGAGGGGCAGAACTAAGTACAAACCACAATCTAGTGGTAACGGATACTAACATCCGTAAACCCAAAGGAGAACGACATAAAAACTACGATAAAATAAACCTTTATGCACTACAAAACCCGCGCATACAATAACAATACGAGGAAAAACTATCAGAAAAACTAAATATACTAGAACAACAGGAATATATTCAAGAAACAATGGACGCTAAACAAAAGATGGAATATATCAAGAACAACAATCAAAAGGAAACAGAAACATGGGCATAAAGAAGATAAAGATTAAAGAAAAGAAAGAGGCATCTGGAAAAATAAGATCAAAGTAAAAGAACATACATAATAAAAAGAATGAAGCAAAAGAAGCAGTGAAAGAATCCAAGAAAGCGACATGGGAAGACTTCGGAAAGAAAACTGAAAAAACTATATTGAAAACCAAAAGCAATTCTGGAATATAGTCAAAAAACTAAAGGGAAACCGCTCACCAAAAATACGAAATATTATTAACTAACACAGAAGAAATATTACAAACCTGGAAAGAATATTATGAACAAAAATTTGGAGAAAACGACATAGAGAAACTGGTAGAAGAAGAAACATGGAATGAAGAAGAAGCAAACAATGAAGTAAACGAAGAAAATGAAGAAATAACAAACGAAGAAGTGAAGGAAGAACTAAAGAAAACAAAAAATGGAAAATCACCGGGGGAAGACAACGTATACCCCGAACTACTTGAAAAAGGAGGAGTAGCAGCAATCCAGTGGTTGAGATGTATATTCCAACAAGCATGGAAAGAAGAGGAAATATATAATAATACCTATCCATAAAAAAGATGAAACTATCAATTGCGACAACTATAGGGCAATATGCCTGTCGCCAATGGCTTTAAAACTATACACCAGGATAATAGAGAAAAGACTTAGAAAAGAAATCGAGCAAACGGCTTTCCGCCCTTGGCGACAAACGCAAGACCACATCTATACCCTATGAGCCATAATAGAAAAGACACTAAATAAAAACAAAGAGTTATATATAGCATTCCTCGATCTAAAAGCAGCATTCGACCTGGTCTCAAGAAAACATATCTGGAATATATAGCCCTAAAGGAACTACAAGTAAGCAAAAAATTGGAAAGAAATGTAATAGGAAAAATAAGGTTAAAGGGAAAAGTTTCAGAAGAATTCCATATGAAAAGAGGAATCAAACAAGGTGATAGCCTAAGCCCCCTTCTGTTCGTAATATATATGGATAATATTCATAAAACATGCAAAAGGGAAACAAGAAAAAAGGTATTCGGATACCACAACCTAAACCTAGTGAAATCGCAAGACCTGTTATATGCAGATGATATACTGCTATTGGCAAGAAACCCGGAACAACTATAGAAAAATATCTATTTCCCCTCTTGGCATTCTAACTCTTGCTGTATAATTCACGTTTACTTCTTTAATTTAATTTATTATCAGCTGTTCTATTGTATTTGCCGTATTTCTAGTAGCCTCATGATATCTTTCTGTCTTACCCCAGCGAATGCGCTTTTTAAATCCACAAAGGACTTATATGTACGCTTGTATTAAATCGACTTGTCTCTTTGTCGGATAATAGAAGTAGCGTGAATAGTGCTGCGGTTCTTTTTAAAATCTTGTTCTTCCACCATATTTATTTTTTTCTTCTTATCCTTTATTGTTGCCGTTAATAGTTTGAGCGTGCTATTCATTAATCTGATGTCTCGGCAATTTTCGGCTTTTTCCTGTCTCTTTTCTTAAGTATTGGTATTAGGAGACTTTTCTTTCATTCTTGTGACACCTTTCGGATGTTTATTATATTTAATAATTTTTACAGCCAGATCCTTCGTGAAATACCTCCATATTTTATGAGTTTGTTTTGTACTCTGTCTGGACCTAGCGCCTCTCTGTTATACTGATACTTGCATTTTTGTTTTTCTCGTTGTTTATTATTCTGTTATTTTCTCTTGTTTCTCTACATAGTTTTGTAAATTGTTCGCTTCCTGGTTCTTCTGTGATATTATTTATTCTTATGAATTTGTTTATGTCTTTTCTTTATCTTTTATCATTTTTTACACATTTCTTTGAGATCCGTACCGGTCGTGTTCCAATCTTTGGTGAATTTCTCCCAGTGCTTATTTTTTATTCTCATTTATTATTCTCTAGCCTCTTTTGTAGGTTAAAAATTTTAGTTTTTTTTCTTTTGCTAACAGTTTAACCCTTTAATCATACCACGGTGTTTTATATAGTCTTTTGTACACCTATTATATTTGTGAGGTGTTTGTACCTGTTACAACATAGGCAGTCATAGAGCTGTGCCCTCTTGTATCAGACCAAGTAATTTTGTGTTATATAGGGTGCTCGAAGTATCCGTCATTAATTTGGAAGCCGTTAAGTACCCAAATTTCTATAAGTCTTTCTCCGTTTTTGTTAAGAGCTTCTTTGCTAAACTTTTGTTTTGCTCTATTAATAGGTGCGTTACCTACTCTTGCGTTGAGCTCTCCAAGGATGATTGTTTTACTGCTACTTGTCGTAGTGCCTAACAGCTCTTGTGGGTTCTTATAAAATATGACTTTTTCTTCTTTACTTTTAGTAATGTCTAGTGCTTAGACAGGGATAATATTTAATGTATTATTTTCTAGCTTTAAAGTGTGTTCGTCAATATATTTTGTCTGAAATATTACTTTCATATTTTTTGCGTATCGCCAGACCTAGACCTCTCTGAGATCTTTTGTTCTTCTTTACTCCGCTAGAAAATAGCATTTTGTCTGTATTGATAATTTATTTCAATTCTTTTACGTTTCACTCGAGGCGCATATTTCAATTTTGTGGGATTTCGATTCTTGTAGAATTTTCTGATCTTTTTGATTCTACAAGGCACTGTTCCATGCAATAATATTTAAAGCATAGTTTCTCGTTATTCTTTTTCTTGCCTTATCCGTCATCTGCTTGTTCGTCCTATTTAGAGGCTTCTTTTAGGTTCTGTGAGCAGTTCAAAAAGTCCCCATCGCTATTTTGTTTCTTATCTACTGGCTGGTCTATCTGAAGTCAGACTGGTTAGAGCAATCCCCTATCCGCCTCCGATGGGAGACAGACAACCCCATATTCTACTAAAACCAATTTTATGGTAAATAAGTTATTGCAAATAGGAAACGTTATAAACTATTATGTTCTATTACAAACTGATTTTGAGAATATGTAACATTGATATGTAATGAGGAAATTGAATTAATAAAAATGCAAACCGAAGCAAACAGCTTTTCAATTAATTGGATCTTATAAATTCGACTTTATAATAGAAAAACGATAATTTAAAATACAACTATGGTTAAATAGTTAAAAATTAGAAATAGGTGATATAACTTTTATTTAAAAAATGAAGCATAACATTGTTTCAAAGCGACTAAAATAAAATTTTAAATACAGGTACGGGATTAAACTAATAGAATGAAACTCAATAATTTAGGATTTTTTAAACAGAGTCGTAGACAGTCTTTAACTAATTTATTTCCATTTAGAAATACAAAATTATTTACATACTAGAGATTTAAGTTCCATGTAAAAATATTAAAATATGATAAACATAGCATTTCAACTAAAACTTCTAAAATATTAATATGAACCTGAAATAATATATTCATCCTATGATATAAAAGCTCAATAAACGTGTTTTTTTTAAGAATAATGCTTTGCTTACAAAAAATACTTATGGATAGTCCTGAAAAAATGACTTGAGAGAATATCTAAACAAACTACAAATAAAAGAAAAACTTACACACTCAAAAATACAATAAAAAATAGCAATATTTATAGTAAGCTTTATATTTCGTATAAAGTTTAATAAGTGTATTAGCATTCAAAAATATAAAAACTCAAACAAAATTTGAGCAAACCAATGTAATGTGGTTTCATTGGCATATATAATTTCTATTTGTTCCAAAGTTACATAACTAGATACAAAGAACGTACAAACATAATTATAGAATCGTTAACTGCAAACAATTAATATATTTAAAAAGGTAACTGATAAAAATATGTTACTAAAATTTATGTCGTTATAAAAAAATAAATAATTACAAAAAAGTACATAATCCAAAAAATATAATGAATTAAAAAAGCAGCTGATGGACTATTACAATTTAACTTCATCAATATAAGAAGATTTTTTTTGAAAATATAAATAGAAATAAAATTATTAAAGCTACTAAAAGTCATATAACGTTAAAAAATGCAACAAATTAACTAAACGAAAACTTGCCTTCGCACTTTTTCCAGGCTTAGGACTGACAGCAAAACTACTAGGGTGTGTTTTTATATTTTGCAATATTTATTATAAATTTTGTGTTATAGCAGACATCAACATTTTTAAAAAGACCAAATCAGTAAAAGAAAGGGGTGCTTCAATGCGTCCTCAGGCGTTATTCTAATTTTCCTATCTATTGTCAGCATCTTCTTTAGAAGATCAATAAACTGGTGGGGTTGATCTTCAGGAAAAATCGGCACTGGAGCTCCGAACATAATGGGAACGTCGAGAATATACGAGAGGTTCCCGATTACGCATTTTCTGCGATCCTCTGTAGCTTCTCCCGTATCGTATTCGAATTCGTCCCGTCCCTTCAGCTCCCATCCAGCAAACCACCCGTTCCACTTAAAAAATCGGTTCACTCTCAATCCTCCATGTAGCAGTGAAGGCGAAGGACAACCCAGCGTGTCGATTATCGCCTTGATTTGGTCGTATTCGGTACTTCCACAAAAAATGCACCATCCGAGAACGAGCTCTACTAAAATGCATCCCAGCGACCACATATCCACTTCTATATTAAAGGGAAGTCCTAATAAGACCTCCGGTGATCGATAGTAGAGGCTTTGGAGGTGCTTGTTACAGCGGTCCTTTTTGGCGGCGATGGCGTTGCCGAAATCGATGATCTTAACACGAAATGGCTGTAGCAAGGGGTCGACGAACATGATGTTATCCGGTTTCAAATCGGTGTGGATGATTCCCAACGCCTAGAAAGAAACAAAAATTATCATCATACAACTATTAACGTCGACTTGAATGTTCAAAATGCTTTTTAAGAAACAAACCTTCAATCTCTTAAGGGCCGACAGAATTTGTACGGCTATGAGGCGTATCCAAGCGAAATGCATTGGTGCGTAACCTCTTCTTCTCTGGAAACTTCTTAGATCTTCAGTTAGATGCTCAAACACGATGCAAAGATGCTTGCCAAGCAGGAAATGCTTCTCCATCTCGACCATAAATTGTAATGCGGAATTTTCTTGTAGTTTCTTCAGAATAGCCACCTCTTTTAAAGCCCTTTAATCAAAATTTGCAAATATTAATCAAATTAATAAATAGTCAAAAATGTAAATAACTCTTACCCGTTTCATGTGTTGATCCACATCCTGCAGTATCTTAATTGCTACCGTCTTGCCGGATTCGCGCTCTACACATTTTATCACCTTGCCGAAATGTCCTTTGCCTACTACCTTCAACAATTTATACTTGGAACAAAACACTTCACCTGGCTGTGGATGGTAGAATCCATCTTTGGTGCAACCTAAAAATAAAAATGACATTTATTTTTTATAATAATTATTTGCTAACTTACTCTCGTGTAGCAAAAGTAATATTATATTACGAAAACAGCTCACCGTTTAATGTTGTTTTAAATAGACCATGCGAAAGGTCAGTTTTATTCTGAAAAGAAATAATAATGTCATGTTTTGAATACAAATATAATCAGATATGAATAACAAAGTAGATTGCCTTACCAAAATCGAACACATTCTACAGAACGCAGATATCAACTTTGAAATATAAATACTTTTCGCTCCTACAGCTTACGCTTGCAAAATACAAGAGAAAAGTAGTCTTTTCTTATCGTTTACAATGTCCTTATATACACGTGCAGTTATCCCCTCTTCTTATTCTACTGATAGGCTTAACGTTATCATTTCAAACATCACCCCTCCCAACTCGTCCAATGTGAAAGTTAAACAAACAATAAATGCATATAAAAACATAGAAAAACGCAATTTGTAAATAGTTTAAGAAATTTTGCGATTACGTTTTTTAGAATTACGTCATAAATGAGGGTGTAATCTAAAAATTTTTGGATTCTTGGTTTAAAAAAACATGTTTCAAAGTAATATTGCGGTTTTAATTATTAAAAACAGATTGAAGTTAAATCGAAAACGCATACATAATAGTTTTACTATCTTGTTTAACGTAAAGTATCAGATGATTCTTTAGCTTGCTGTTAAGAAGGACGACATTTTCGGAAATGTGCTCATACTTTCTATTCTTAGAAATCATTGACTCTTGTATACAATATTGGGTAGTTTTACATTAGCAAAATAGGGGTTTCATAAGGAGAAATTGACAAATAACATTTTAATAATATTAATAATTAGTAGTCTGTAACGACACTAGAACGACATTTCATTTGTTTGGATTATTTATTTTTTTTTTGCTTTATGTTATGCCATTACGTGTATGTGCAAAATCTTCAAGTACTACATAACGATGTTACTAATTTTACGGTCGTGAGATTGTTTTCATTTTTATGTTTTGACGTCTTTTTCAACCCTTTGCCATAGCAAACATTTCTTTATGGTAAGTATATAAATTAAAATAGATCAGAGTGATAAAAAAATAACCGATTAAACAAGGTAATCCCGCAAGAAAATGCACTAACAGTAGCAATTGTTTGTAGGGGTTCCTTTTATTGAAATGTATAATTGAATGTAAATAGCATTATAATAATCAGGCCCAAAATTAATTACAAATTATCATTTGTAAACTGTAATAAACAAATTTTAATTTATGTTTTTAGAAACTAGTTCTAATAAGCTGACAATTTTTTTTGTTAATATAAATAATACCGTATCTATGATGCATACAATTTTATAGTATGATTTTACAACTTTTTTGTGGCTTCATTAAGAAAATTCCTAAATTTATAGTGTATTCAGTAACTATAAAGTATTGATGTCTAATTTTGCTTAGATTTTTATTGAAATATGAACATTTTATCGGCAAAAAAATTAATACTTAATTTATTTCTTAAAATTTAATAAATAATACCTCTTTTAATTATATTTATATGTGATTTGTTATAGTAAATTCATGAATAATTGTTCGACGTTCTTATAGTCATTTTTATTGAAAAATAAACCCCTTACAATAATTATTCGGTAAATTAATTGCCATCAACTTCAATTACTCTTGCTCATTTTCTTGATATGCGGTCGATTCCATGAGCACGGAAGCTCTGGTTCTTCGAGGCAATCCACGTTTTGATGTTGACTACCAACTCATTCTAATCTGTATAGATTTGTCGTTAGCAAGTCGGTAACTGAGTTGTACATTTTAGGCGTCCTTTTGTCTTAAACAACAATATAAAGTTGACCAAGCTGAGTCAGATAGTTATCGCTGTTGATGTTAAACAGCCATTTTACCCCTATTCGAAATGGCCTTCAAGAATCGCCAGATAATTATGTGCCCTTCGAATCATTTTCAGTTATAGAAGTTTAAATTTTTGTAAAAATCACCTAAAAGGTATACAACACATTGAAATTTTTATCATCAATTTCTTTATTCGTGAAAGAAAAGCGAGTTCAAATCAGGCGTGCTCACTCAAGAATGTACTGATCGTTTCGAACGTAGCTTAGACTGTCTGGTAATAATTTAGTGCCTCCTCGAGCTGCAAGAGTTGAGTTTGATTTATTTATTATTTACTTATAAACTTCTAGCCTTCAACTAATACATCATGATACGATTAAAAACATTATTATTTGAAAAATGGTCACCGCTTACATTAGAAGTCGCGAGTAAGCCACTAGCCAAGATAAAACAATCCAAAACAGACAAATTGCAACATGTGATTTTTTAAAATAAAAAGTGCTCATTAAACAACGCAAAATTATTAAGCAAAAATAAATATTATCAGATGGACCCTGCAAACTAAACACAGCTACAGCAATTGCAACAACTTTAATTCGTAAGGTATAGCCTATATTTCTGCGAGACACTAATAATCACAAACGGTAATCATTATACTAAATTTTACAAAAACAACAGCAATAATAATAATAATTAATACATATCGTGCAATTCTGATGACTTAAATATAAATATAATAATTAGAAATATTCCCGCTTTTATCCCAGTTAAAGTCTGATAAACTCTCTATGAAACTAATTTATATTTTAATAGTGACTAGACTGAATAACAAGAAACCTATACCACTCTGTGCTGTTAAGCTTGATAAAACGGGAAATTAGAAAACATTTTTTTACTCATACATTTAAATTACTGCATAATAAGAGACGGAAAAGCGTGCACTTAGCTTCTTACCAAGATCAAACGAATACATTTATATTATCATTATGTCTTTTCTTTTCAATAGCAAGTCATGTATTATACACCATCTCTAATCCTACTGTAAAAAAATTTAATAACAAAAGATTTAAAAAATTAACAAACTCTTATCAGTGTATTAGCAAAACATAATATAGATATATTAGTAGTTACCGAAAAATATCTAGCAAAAGACGAGTTAAAAATTTCTCAATGTACTATACATTTGAATAGAAAGTAAACAAAGACGGCTGATATAAAATGTGGAGTGGCCGAGCTCTAAGCGTACGCTTGGTTGCCTGTCTTTAGGATCGCTTTGCATATCTTACTTTCATAAGGTCACCGCACCGACTTATCCCACTGTTATAATTTGTAAATAAATTGTTCCACGTTCCCACCTTGCAAAAATTTGGGGGAAAGCGGGTGAAAAATTGTCAGCGTAGGACCCCAAAAATACTTTTTTGTGGGCAACTCCTAGTATTATACATATTGGCACAATTGTGTGACACTTTGAATCGAGATGTGTAGTGACAATTATTAATTGAATAGGAAAGGTATTATCTGTCAATTTGAAACTTAAAAATAGCAATATGTAAGCATTATTGCAGTTTATAGACCACCTAAAATCGACTATTGGAAGAAAATATGTATGCAATCTTTTTTGATACTCCAACACCAGCACTTGGAGGTTATAATTCCCATAGTACACTCTAGGGCGACAGGGCAAAAAATTTCAACAGAAAAAAATTACAAATATCTATTTTAAAGCGCGCTATTAAGCTATCAAAGCAGCTATTGAGTAACCTACTACTACCCATACAGAAAAAATTGCCAGCCTTATATATTAGAGATATAATAGAAACTTAAAAGCACGGATAATACAAACCGTACCAGAGGAACTTGAAAGGTATCATCTTCCAATACTATTTACATTTAATAGAACTTCTACTAATAAATATTTTCGTGCTTAATTAATTAATGGCCACGTGGACCGAACTAATTTTTAAAAAATGTTAAAGGCCTTAAATAAATTAAATAAAGAAATTTATGTTAAAATTAAAAATTTTCACACCTTCGGTTATAACCCAAGCCACTACAATCTAGACGATACCCAAAGATAAGTATAATAATCCACTTGTTTATGGTATCCTTATTAAAACAAAAATAGACAAAGCAATTGAAAAAACAAAGAATATTTTAATCTAAACAGAACTATGTAGTATGTATTAAATTTTGCATTAAAAATTTACAAAATTAATTGCTGCAAGCACTACATCTCGAAATTACTACCTAGAGATGTTTTTATCTAACAAACCCTTAACATTTCTAATGCCTGCATTTGAGTGGGATATTTTCTAGAAAGAAAAGACCTATCCTGTTACCACCCCGTAGGTCTTCGTGGCCTGTTGCGGGAAACTATTGTTATTATTATATTATTTTCTAAAAACACTAACACGTTTAGGTGCTTCTTTTTTGAAAAATGAATCAGAAAATCTAACAAAACATCTCCCGATAAGTATTTTTCCTACAAAGGCTAAATTGTTTAAAAAATTATTCTCGGCGGTCCCTCGCCAATCTTAGATACAAATTATATACCTCCCCAGTTTCAATAACTCTCCTGCATCTGGAAACTTCTTGAGAATAGCTTTGAAAGAACACAGCGTGTTATAATACTGTTATTCGATGTCGCACCGACTCTTTACTTTGTGGTACAGAGTGTCCCACGAGAATATTTCAAAACTTCTTGTATTTTAAGCAAAATAGTTCCAGTACACATGGGTCTACTTCTGAACCGTTTCTAAGATATCGACAAAACAAATTTCGACATTTTATTGTTCCTCAAAATATTATAATTGTAACTTTTATTTTCAAGGAAGCTAAATCCTAGAACTTCATTTTCATGTAAGTCCTTACAATTAAACTTTGACTTTGGCCTCTCGTTTTTGAAGTTTGTCTTGCATTAGTTTGAGAATCCACCTCAATCTTCTCAGTACTCCTTCTGCTGACACTTTTCTACAAATATCTCTATCACTTTTTCTACTTACAAACATTCTGTTTGCCAGAAGAGAAAGAAAAATACATAGAATTCCTTTGTGGCACAGAGAGGAACGATTCGGGTATCTGATCCAGTACTCTTTTAGATTTTAGATTTAAAAATAAGTGATTCAAAATAAAACTAGTAATAAAAAATCATAAGAATCTTTGATGCTAAAAAACATAATCATAAAAAGAGTGTCCAATAAGAATAGTCATCAACAAGATCAGATAATGAAATTGATGTTACTTTTGTATTTATATCCTGCATTTTAACCTTTTTTGCTATAATTGCAACTGCCATTACCGAGCAAATCCAATAGTCTGCTCATTGGGACTTTCCTTTTATAAGAGTGGAATAACCCTCTTTAATTAATAATATAATAATTAATCAGATAGTTAGATAGGTACTAAACAGAAATCAAGGCAAAAAATTAATACATCTAGTAAAAAATTAATTTCTGGTACTGTTGTTAGTTATAACTGCAGTAAGATATTTCTAGAGTATGAAATGTCAAATGTAATAAAATTAAAATTATGTAAAACTAGTTTTTTAATGTTTCTAAGTTGCTATATTCAGTTTTATTGGCAAGTGGGGAGTATTCCAAACAATCAAATAGAACGCGCAGAATAGTAAAGTTACAAAAGGATGTTATAGAAAATACTTTTATGTTTTCAATTTGATTCAATAGAAGTATGTGTTTAATCATAACGTTTAGAAAAAGAATGGAGTTGGAGACGAGTGACAGGAAAGTAATATTTCAATTTCACTAAAAAATGTTTTTCTCTTAAACTTGACAGTTTTGATATTGTAATTGACATAAAAGTATTTTGAAAAAAACTTGTAAGCAGGTACTTAAATGAAAAATTTGTAATCAAATTTTACAGTTTTAAGATATCATTATTACAACAATGTTATATTTTATCATATATATTTATAATTTAAAGCACATTCAGTTGCTATAAACAAATGTAATGTTTAATTTTGTTTAGATTTTCTATCAAGAAATGGATGCAATTATTAGTTAAATGTTCGGGGAAAACAATTACCAACAAGAAATAGAGGGTTAATTATTTTCTAATTTGTTTCATAGAATTTCATGGACGATTTTATTGTCCCTATATAAAATGGAATTAAAAATGTGTTTGAATGTCAAAATAATTATGTAAATGATGTAATTAACCTGTTACAATTGAGTGACTAATAAACAAAAATCTCAATTGTTCATTGCAAACTTTTCTCTGTTAGAAATCTAATGTCTTTACAAAGTTATTAGAAATATAGTCTACTTTTTACTATGGTAACAGTTGATAAAACAATAAAAATTACATTTCCAACTTTAGAAGAAATTTTATGTTTATATTTACTAGTTTTTATCTAAAAAAAATATTTTTCATCGCTGAAAAACTTTTAAAATTGACAAACGTGTTATTCTGAAATTCATACAAGTTTAGAACCGTTCTTATTAGATATGTTTATATAATTTTTAGGTAATCACAATTCTTTTAATTTCCGAAGAATTACGTAGTTTCTATTTCCCTTTATAATCCTAATAATAAGATTGATTTATATACAAAATTTCTAACACACAATTCATACTATTATAACATGCATTTCTTTAAAATTATATTTTATGACTAGCGGCATTATTATCATTATACAAGCAAGTTTTGAACACTCCACAGGTTCTCTTAGTTATTTCAACGAGACTTAAATAATGACCTTTCTCAACAGTTAACAACAATAAGCGTTAACATAGAATTCTGACAACTTGATTTCTATATTGTTTCCCTTTTTTTAAATTCTCTCCTAGATAACTCTCCCTCTATACACCTAAATACCTCATTTTTTCTGTTCTATCCTTTTTTTATTGCCTCTTTTTAATCCCCTTATTCTCACTCCCTAATTATAATTCCCTTTTTATCTTTTCTTATAAACCAATATAAATGGCGTACAGCTAACCATCTTAAAGATTGTTAAATTCTTTGAAACATATTACATTTATTACAATGCTTTTTATATTTGCGTTCCAATACCACATTCCAATTTTACCTTCTTCCGCTATGTATTTAATTGGGGAAGATACAAAAAAGGTACTAATAATCTTTTAGTGCGATTTTCAGTTTACATGCAATTAAGGTAGTTTTCACAGTCCACACGGCAACTACCTTAAAAGTCGATCACCAGACAGGGAAAGAAGGAAAGTTTTGTTTCCTATATAATGGTGCACCACACGCCTTGAGTTTCTGGGCTGTTATAATACCCTAGTCCACTTTAACCTTTTAAAAGATGGCTCAACTAAAACAAATTGTTTCGTTTTCCATCCAATCATAAGTAGCATGCCAAATTTCTTCTATTTTACGATTCAGGAAATTTTTTATCGCAACACAAGAACAAAAATTCACAGGATTAATGCTTTTTGGTTTCAATATCGCACTCACGTTCCCCGTTCGATTTTTATAAATTCAAAAAAAATCAAGCTTCTCTATATCTAAGAACAGATTAAACTTTAAAAATTAACATCCTAGATCTTTTGGGGGCAAAGATAAAATTTACTTGTTTAGCCTTTACAGTGCCTTTACATAATTTTTTTTCGTTTAGGGCAGAAAATTAAAAAAATTAAAATATCAGTAACAAATTTTAATGTAAAATAATGTAGAGCAGTTTTTAATGTCAGCCTTAATCACTTTACATTTTTCACCTCCTTAAGGGCAAGAGTCTTCTCAGTATTTTTTCAATAGGCAGGTTGAAAATCAAAAAATATCAAAACATGAACGTTATAAATTGGAATGAAGGGTTTAGAGTAAGAATTATTTTGATCATTTTATTAAATATGACTGCATGTAGTAGCTGTTTTTAAATAAAGCTATACTGATATTTATTGGAAACTCCAGTCATTCAAATATTTAGCATTCCGAATGCATCCAAATTTTGGTGGCAGCGCCCACTAAACCGTCTGGAATTTCGATTAACAATAAATTAATAATCGGGGTTGCACAATTCTCTAGAATTGACTAACATCTAACGGAGCAAACTTGAATGTTTTTCATAAATTTCAAATTGTTTAAAGTCCATCTTGTGTTTATATACACATACATTAGAAACGTTTAACAAAAAATGTAGTAAAAGTAAAGTAACTTTGTACTTCACGAAAAATTGCTAAACCTTCCACCCTCCAATTTTTTTTTGGGATATTAAAGGTAAAATATTTTAAATAAAACAAGTAATAATTAATGTTGTATGCAACTTTGACGACAACCATAACATAATTGTCAAATATGTAATTCTTCTCTTCTTCTTAAAGTGCCTTATTCATTAATGAATGTGGGCAACAATCGAGGCAAAATTTTGTCTATCTTTAGTGTCTCTTATCAACTCATGTATACTCATGTGGGTCCAATCTCTAATGTTCTTAAGCCAGGAGCATCTCCTGCGACCTCGCCCTCTTTTGCCTTCAACGTTTTCTTCCATAATGAGCTGCAATGTATTGTATTTGTCATTCCGATATAAATGTCCAAGATAAGCTGTTTTTCTTTTTTTAATAGTTAATAGGAGTTCATTTCTTCTGTTCATTCGTCTCAGGACCTCTTCGTTTGTGATATGCTCCGTCCAAGATATACGTAGCATTCTTCTAAACACCCAGTACTCAAAAGCTTGTATTCTCTTTTCTGTATTAGCCTTGAGGGTCCACGCTTCAGCACCATATAATAGTATTGAGTATATGTAGCATTGTACAAATCTGTATCTGGTTGTAAGACGAAGACTGCGGTTGGTAAGTAGTTTTTTGAGTTTTTGGAATGCTGATCTTGCTGTTTCTATTCTTATTTTTATTTCCGTTTCTGGGTCTCCATTTTCTGTCAGCCAGGTTCCCAGGTATTTGAATTTTTGTACTTTCTCTATTTGTCGATTATATATTATAAGTTGTGTTTGTGCTATTGATGTTTTGCTGAAAATCATGTATTTTGTTTTTAGTATTAATCTTTAACCCTATTGCGTCTCCTTCACGGCTTACTGCATCCATCAGCCGTTGTAGTCCTTCTAGGCTATCCGAGATTATTGCGGTGTCGTCAGCTACTTATATTATTAAAAGTTTACCGTTTATTTTATTCCGTCTTCGGAGTTTTCTAGGGCTTTGACAAAATCTGTCTCTGAATAAATATTAAATAATAGTGGTGAGAGGATGCAACCTTGCCTCACTCCTCTTTTAATTGAGATAGCTTCCGTATTTTCATTATCTGTTCTCACTGTGGCGTTTTGGTTCCAGTATAGGTTTCTAATAGCTATTATGTCTTCTTGATCAAGTCCTTTCTCAGTCAATACTGTCAATAGTTCGTCGTGCTTTACACGGTCGAAGGCTTTTTCATAGTCGATGAAGCACACGTAGATATCTTTTTGTTGGTCACGGCATTTTTGTAGCAGAACTGACAGGCTAAATAGCGCTTCTCTGGTACCAAACCCTTTTCTAAATCCAAATTGGGAGTCGCTCAGATCTATTTCACATTTCTGATATATCCTACGGTGTAAAATTTTTAGAAATAACTTGAGAACGTGGCTCATCAGGCTTATGAGTCGAAAATCATCGCATTTGTTGGCGTTGGTTTTTTTGGGTATAGTGATAAACTCCGATGTCATCCAATTAGAAGGCATTTTCCCAGTTTGATAGATTGCATTAAAAATATTAGTAAGTAATGTTATGTTTTCTTCATTTAGAAGTTTCAAAAATTCGTTATGAATCTGGTCTGGTCCAGCTGCTTTGCCGTTTTTAGAATTTCGTATTACGCTTGTTGTTTCACTTTGTAACGTACTTGGTGCATGCTCCGTTGTTGTTATATGTTGTTCAGTTCTCACATCTTCAAAGGTCTGTTTTATATATTCTTCCCATACTTGTTTTAGATCTTCTTGGTTTGTGATTAGTTGGTTGTCGTTATTTAACATTTTGTTGTAGTTATATTTCTTAGTCCCTCCTATAGTTTCTTTGATCTATTTGTGTAGGTTAAAAGTATTGTGTCTCTTTTCTAATTCTTCTATTTCATTACATTTCTCATTTAGCCATAGTTCCTTCGCTTGCCTTATCTTCTTTTGTATTAGTTTATTTAGTTGTTTATATTGTTGTTGATTTTTGTTTTTGTGTGTTCTTCTGGTGTCCATTAACGTTAGTATTTCTGATGTCATCCATGGTTTCTTATTTTTGTTACGATTTTGTCCGGTTACGGTATTTTGTGTGTTTGTGATGGCTAGTTTTATTTTGTTCCAGATAGATTCGATAATCTCTGTGCGGTCTGTATCGTCTACATCAGTAATTACATTATTTATTAACTCGTGTATTCCACTTTCTTTTATATTTTCGTTTAGAGTCTGAGCCAACTGCATGCAGTGGACTGTTTCTTTCAGTTTCTGTAAATCTATTTTCTTGTCATATCGCTTTCGTAGTTTTTTGAGACGTATGTTAATGTATCCTACAACAGGATAATGGTCTGAGCCCACATCACTTCCGGGATATGTTTTAACGCCTGTTAGTCCATTTCTATATCTCTTGTTAATTAGAAGATAATCTATTTGATTTCGTATAATGTGTTCCGGGGTGTGTTGTGGAGACGTCCATGTATAGAGGCGCCTAGGTGGTAACTTGAACCACGTTCATGATGACCATGTTTTCTTCTTGGCAAAATTGTATTAGTCGTTCTCCTCTATCGTTTTGTTCGCCCAAGCCAAAATTTCCCACAATGTCTTCTACTTTGCCTTGGCCGACTCTGGCATTGAAGTCGCCCATAATAATAGTTACTTCGTCTGTTTTAATGTTTTTTCTTAGTTCATTTATGTGTACGTACAGTTGTTCTATTTCTGCATCTGGTTTTTCCATTGTCGGGGCATATATTTGGAAGATGTTAATATTCTTTGGTGACGCTTTTAGTTGTAGTAATATTATACGATCTGAAAAGGGTATGCAGTTGATTATAGATTTGTTTATGTCCTTGTTGACTATAATCGCAACACCATTCGGATGATTTGTGTCATTGTTACCTGCATAGTATATGACATGGTCACCAATTTCACTTTTTCCACATCCCGGCCATCTTGTTTCTGATATTCATAGAATTTCTATGTTTAATCTAGTCATTTCTTGAATTACGTTGTGTGTCTTCCCAGTCATATAAAGGCTCCTTACGTTCCATGTTCCAATTTTAGTGTTTTTTTTTTCTGTTTTTATCCACATTTGGGTGGTGTCTATCTTGTTTTAACGTGGGGATTCTTAGCACCCCTTGGTTATTTAAAACCTGCCACGGACTAGGGGCCAAATTCGGGTTTTGTGTTGCCATGATTGTTGGAACTTGAGAAAGTAGCGCAGTAGTTTCTCCTTGCTTTTTGCGCCGCGGTGCTATGACTGGATAGCATTTACATAATGCTTTGCCCATAGGTTTCCGATAATAAGCCTTTAAGGAAGATAATCTTGCAGTAGCCTTATTTCGGTACTAACAACACCGCTGCCTGTTGTCAGCCAGTTTTGGTCCACCCCAGGTATTTGATTTCCCTGGTACCCACCATATCTAGTGGGCATTCCCCTATCCGCCACCTGGGGAGGCGCCCGATGGGGGACTGGAAACCCCACAAATATGTAATTAAAAATCTCATAACACATGTTTATGTGCTACTATTGTATTCTAATATAAGAGGGTAAGGTAAGAAGTTCTCGGCCTGACAATGAAAGACTGCGACTTTCAGTTAAAAAATGATTTTATTTTTCTACATAATCTCCCTTGACTTCAACACACTTGATCCAGCGCCTCTCCAACATCAGTATTCCTTCTCGGAAGTGAGAATCTGGAAGATTGTAAAAATATTCATCAACTTCTTCATTGGATGCGAAGCGCTTCCCAGAAACAATTTTTTTTAAGTTTGGGAACAAATAGAAGTCTGAGGGTGCCAAATCAGGAGAATAGGGGGGATGGCCGGGCAAACCATGCCCCAAATCCCGCAGTTTTCCCATCGCCAACACAGGTGCGTTGTCCTGGTGAAAGATAATTTTTTTTTCTTCGAGCCAGGCCTCTTCTCGCGAATTTTGGCATCCAGCTGGTTAAGAAGGTTGGAGTAATATTCGCCTGTAATTGTTCTGCCTTTTGCAAGATAATCAATTAACAGGATCCCTTTCGCATCCCAAAACACTGCTTGGACTGCTGTTTCGTTTCTGGCGTGTAGTGGTGGACCCATGTCTCATCCATGGTGACAAATCGCCGCACAAAATCGGTCGGATCCCTGTTGAATCGGTCCAAAGATTGCTGCGAAAATCGTTTGCGCATTTGCTTTTGACCGGCATTCAGCAAATGCGGCATCCATCTTGCGCAGAGCTTTCACATCCCTAATTCTTCATGCAAGATGTTTCGCACCCTTTCTTCCGATATCCCCACAGCCTCAGCTATCTCACTCACTTTCACTCCCCTATCGTCCAACACGATACCATGCATTTTTTCGATGGTTTCCGGTGTGGTTGCGGTTTTTGGCCGGCCTTCACGTGGGTCATCTTCGAGGGATGTGCGACGACGTTTAAATTCAGCTGCCCACTTTTTAACAGTTGGCATGGAAGGAGCAGAGTCCCCGTAAACTTTTGTCAACTTCGGAAGAATTTCCTTAAGGGTTAATCCATCCAAAACGAAGAATTTTATAACCGCCCGATATTCAAGTTCATCCATTTTAACAAAAAACATGCAACATGTCTACTGAAAAAATTCGTGTAAACAAACTACTTGAGCGAACAAGTTGAAACTAGTCATATGAACTAATGCACCCAAGCAGTAAACATAATTGTTTGCCGATTGCAGCACCATCTCTGTGTCGGGCCGAGAACTTTTCACCTTACCCCCGTACGGTTGAACGGACTGGAAAATATCCTATAAAAATTTTTATAAACAATATCAAACTCGTCAATCTTTTTTTTTTCATAGTTAAAACGTCTAGAAATTTTATAAAAGCTAGATTGTACTTTTTATTTATAAACCACTGGTTTGAAGTATAAAAAAAGCTATATAGAATCGTTTGCCCTCTACATATTGACACTACTAAGCAAATTTTAATAACTTACCCTTTGGGCTCCTTTTCATGTTGAAAAATATTTTCAAATTGGTTTAATTTGATTATGTGTTTGAAGATGTTTTGCAAAAGAATGAAGTTGTAAACGAGTTGTAGAAAAGTTAAATGATAATTATATTTAAAAATATCTTATAAATAATCTTTAGATTAGGAATAAAGCGTAAGTAAGCTTGACCACATAAAAAACGAGGAAATAAGGTAAAGCTGCGAAGTTCAAAATATCGACGAGTGGGAAAAAAAGATCAAAATTGAATATATATCTAGGATGAAAAGCACAAGGATAGTAAAGAGAGTTAGAGCCCTGTTTTCTAGAGAGAGAAGACCACCGGGTGGATCAAGAAAGAGATGAAAGGACGTGCTGGAATAAAATAAGCTTCAAGCTTATAAAGAAGCAATAAAGCAATAAAATATCATTCTACCGAAGTATTCAAAACATAAATTTACTGTGAATAAGTAGTAAAGTAATGTATTTTGTACTTTTAAAATTCGAAAATAGAAAAGTCCGCTAAAATCGATTTTCTTAAAAAAAATAATTGCAATAAGAAACAATGTAAGTTAATACAGTCCTTTAAGAATTTATGTAGTGAATGAAAGTAACAATTCGATTAGTATAAACAATGCAAACGAAAACTTACATTAAACTTACTATTTTTTGTGTATAATAATCTTTCGGTTTATTGAAAATGGATTATTAAAGGGTTAACATTGGAAAGATAAAAAAATTCACTAAAATGATTTATTAATTACAACTTGCATATAACAAAAGGAAAAGTTCAAACTTAAAGTAGAGCTGAAGAATTATGGACTTTTTAAGCAGTAAGTTTTAGAAGTTGTACAACTAATTCAATCTCAATTTAGCGTCACTGAAAATTCTTGTATACTAAAGACTATCGTAATCAACAACAAAAAAGGCAATTGTTTTTAAAACCTGTTAAAAAAATTGTCGTTTGTCAGAAGTAGTTTAAAATTATTAGTAATAAACTAATAAACCATCAAATCAAATTATTTTTTGTGTGTTGTAATAAATAATGACACGTATATGATGTATACAATTTGAAGATGGTTGTTACAATAATATTTCACCCTATTATATATGTTTCTAAATTTATGGTTTATCCAGTGACACTATAAAAGGACATAATTGTTAATTTTTCTTAGATTTCGTAATGAGATCTAGATGTAATTATCAAATAAACAATTTGTTGATACAATTGTCAACAATAAATAATAGTTTATTGATATCTAATTTGTTGCTTACAATTTCATAGAGAGATGTTATAGAAGAAATATAAGTTGGGATTAAAAAATTTATTTTTGACTGTCAAAATAGTTATGTTAACAATGTACTTACGTCGTTATAATTAAGTGACTAATAAACAAAAAAATCTTAAGTACAGACTTTTCTCTATTAGAACTCTGTTGCCTTTACAAAATTATTAGAAATGTTGTATATTTCTTCATTGTCCTGGTAGTTGGTAATCAAAGCTGAAAAATAAAGATAAAAGTAATAAATGTAAACTTTCAACTTTAGAAAACATTTTTAATATGGTATTGAAGATGTTTTATCCACCAACTGTTTTTTGTCTGTTTACTGAAAAACTCTAACTTTCCTAAAGTCTTGGCGACTTTAACACTGTTTTAATTAGAAGTATGCAGTATTTTCACAATATTAGTTATGAATATGAATAATATTTTTAGTTATAACCAACTTTTATATTAACGCAATAGATAATGCAAGATTTGTACATAAACATTTAAAACCGCTAATGCATTACTAAAATACCTCTATAGAAATCATCATGCAAAAATCACAAAAAATTTTTATGGCCGCTATTTCAAACGTTAAATGTTCTTAGAGCCTATGTAATATAAAGTGTTGTATATTAATCGATTTTATAAACAAAACTATAAGTTAAGGTATTTTTCACAAAGTTATTGTTTTAGTTGTCGTCTAGCAGTATTATAATACAAGTAGGTTTACGACTTCCTGGGAACTTACTTATCTCTTTAGCAGACAATACTTAAACAATCTCCTCCGTTAATAACTGAATTCTACTAACTTGAACGCCATATGGTTTTTTCTTGTTTAATTCGAGTATAGCTAACTCTCTTTCTAACCACCTAAATATCAATCTCAATCTCGTCTTTCCTCGTTCTCTTCCTTTTCTTTTTTCTTATTTTCTTTCTCCTGGCTTCGTCGTTTTCGTTTACTTCTTCCCTTTTCTTTTGCTTCCCATTTATCACCCAATGCTATGTCACATTTCTTCATTATTCGTTACATATTTGGCACCTTCCTCTCTGCAGTCACCATCGAAGAGCCTCGGCGCATGTCATCATAATATAAATAAAGAAATACGTCTACAATAATAATTATTAGATAAAATTGCATCTACCAACCCGTTTTGCAGCTGGTTATTTTTTTTATAAAATATTGTGATGCATGTACCTGCATTTCAAAGTCTCACATATTTGCCTCTCTTAGAAAATGTATTTAGTTTTGTAGAGTAGACTGGTTGCAAAAAGCAAAACAATTATTATCAACCAACAAAAAAACTTTTAATTTACTATACAAAAAGACAAATGGTTCTATTATACCTTCACCACTAGGCGGAGCAATTGTCCACCGGTTCAGTTCAATAATCAGCAGAGAGCGTCAAATATCGGGGAATACACTTGGACAGACGGCTAAATTGGAGGAAACACATATGGACAAAAAGGAAGCAGTTAGGGATCACAATACAAAAAATGTACTGGCTTCTAGGCAGAAAATCCCAGTTGTCGTTATCTAATAAAATATTACTGCACAAGGCCATAATCAAACCAATCTGAGCATATGGCACACAGCTGTGGAGTACTGCCAGCAATTCGAATATCGATATTCTAAGAGGCTTCCAGTCAAAGGTTCTTAGATCAATGGTAGATGCGCCATGGTATGTCCCAAATGATGTCATACGAAGAGACCTCGACATTCCATCAATCAATGATGAAATCCAGAAATATAGCAACCGCTATAACGATAGGCTTAGAGCACACCCCAATCCACTCGTGGAGCACCTAATGGAATCGGACGATGAACAACCAAGGTTAAAAAGATTTAAATTCTCCGAACTTCCAACACGTTTTGAGTAATGCGATCAGTGACAGTGTAGTGAATGCGCTAGAATTAGTTTAGTTAGAATAGGTTAAGTTATTTGTCAAATCTTAATTGTATCTATGAAGGAAATAATCAATAGGTTATTTTCTAACACGTTATTTATATACAATGTCAAAGTACTTACTGAATGTTGATGAGCAACAGATTGTAAAGTGATAATAAATAAATTAAAAAAAGTCCTATTATCTATCTAATGACATATTGTGTGATAGATTTCTCCAATTTTATAATCCAGGGAGTTTTTTTATTGTTCTTACGTTATGCATAGCATCAAATGATGTATGCCTGTCCAGTGCTTCTAGGATTTAATACTACGTGCCATCGACTTTTGAAAATAAAAATACGCACTTCCCTTTACACTTAAAAAGAGCTCAAATTCCTAAATATTAATCACTTCAGATTTTTGATACATATGTAGATAAAATTTAAAGTTAATTCCGTTTTTATAGGAGTTCAAAATGAAAAATACGATGAAGCACCAGTTAAATAAATTGGAATGAACTGTATGTATGCCAAAACGCAACAATTTACAAATAATAATGTAAGCAAATGTCCTCAAAAAACAATTTTTTTTTATTTAGTACTTTAGAGTGGATGTTACGTTGGTCGGTCGCTCAGTCAAAGGTATTGAAAATATCAAAATTTATAGAAAATATGATAAATTAATATTTTACTGGGTTAATACTTCTTTGGGAATATTTATTCTTAATAACTGATACTACAAACTGTCCTTTAGTACAAAAGTTTGATTTCTAAAAAATCAAAATAAATTATAACTTGGTTTTACAGAGCACTGCAACAAAAATTCATTAAAGTTTAATAATATACAGAGCCATCCTTATGTGTACTATTTAAAATTTATACATGCTTATATAATAAAACAATTTTCCTAGGTTGTATTATAATATTGCAATGAAATTTTAATTAAAATTTGTTATATCTATTAAAAATCCCAATTATATTTGTAAAATATTTATCCAGCTAGTAACAAAAAAAACTTAATTTAAACAAAAACAAAAATGTTCCTAGTTAAGTTTTTTATATTTATATTCCTTTTATCGAATTATAACAGTTTGGTAACATCTAAAACAAGGCGAGTTGACCATCGGAGATAAACCTAGAATATTTTTAAAACGCAAAAGTGGATCAAAATGACTAAAAAGTTTATATAAAAACCTACAATTCTTTAAATAAAATTTGAGAGTTTAACACTAAAATACTACGGTCTCATACATCAAGATATTCGGTATATCTTGGAGAATTCGTTTTATGACTTTTTATGGTCCACCCTAACTCGTAGCATCTATTAACACCTTACCATATTTAATATCAAAATTATCATTAAAAATTATTCGTCTTGCTAAGACATTGGTTTAGACTTAAAATCACTTATTGTACTTCGTCAGCCAATATCTTAGACTATTTAAATATTTTAAAGTTTTAGAACTTTAAATCTCTTTATAAGTTCATTTACGTTTTAATATTGATGAGTAAATGTTTACCAATGTTTACAAAAAATTAAATAGGGGTAAAAAAATATTTATCATTTATGCAAGAGTTAAATCTAATAATGTTTACTGGATGTGCTTAAATAAAGCTTTATTGCTATTTGAAACTCTAGTCGTTCAAAATTCAGCTCTTCGAATTCAACTAAATCGCATAAAACTATGGTGGCAGCGCTCCGCTAAACTGTAGAATTTTTTGACTAAGTGGATAACCCTTTTAGAGATATTTATTTATATTTAGATCTAGTTAAAACTTTAAAATACAAAATAAAATCTTTTAAATGAAACAATAATTAAGTTGTAAGAAGCTTTGATGACAACCATAACATAATCATCAAATAGACAATTGTTACTTTTACAAGATATTTTTGTTTATATCGTTTTTCGTTTAAATTGCTTATTTTAATATCGTTTGTTTAAATTGCTCTGTTAGACAAAAGGATCAGATACGTTAAAGAATGCTTGCTATAGTCAAAAAGTATAAAATTTTCAAAATAACTGATAACAGAATTCCAGCTAAATTAGATATAAATACTTGTACCTTCTATTTATCTCACTGAGTTAAAATCTACAGTCTTTATTATGTGACGCAAACGATAAAAAAGGTATTATAAAAAAACTACAACTCTTTCTTTATTGTGATAATCAATAAATGAAGATCAGTGCATTATGTTTTTAGAATAACTTCCTTCATTAGATATGGTAATTTCAACCCCTTTTCCAAAAATCTCAGTTGCTGCTTTGGTCAAATGTGGGTTTTCAGTATCCCATCTTAAATGCAATACATTAAAAACTTACAATTAATAGAAACCTTTTTAAGTATTTAAGTATGTCATTTCCAATTCTCTTGCCTAATTAGGAGAATTTTAAAAAATAGAATTGAAGAATTAAAAATTATTTGGTTAAAGGTTTAAGGATCTACTAAACTCAATTTAATGCTAAGAAATAAAATTTCTTAAAAAATATCTGCAATAAGAACGATGCCACGGTTACATTTTCGATTAACTTGGTCCAATAAATTCGACTAGGGCAATCTAGACTACAAATTTGTTGCAGCAGATAAAAATAGAAAGATAAGTGATAAAACTATTCTTTAACAATATAACATTTACTATTGCATAAGACAACTAAAATTAATTTCTTATTAAAACCTAAAATATTGCAAAGTAGAACTAAAAAAATTGAGATTCCCAAACAATAAGCTTTCCGAATTATTTGACTAGTTCAATTAGAATTACAAAAATTGTACAATAGACCCAAATTTTTTTGTAGGGTGTTAATTTTAGAAACTGTCAAAAACATATTGATTCAGTATGTTTCATGACATGGGGTCAAACTTTTAAATATTAATGTGAAACTGAAGAAAAACAATTATTTAATATCCTACTTTCAACTAAGAATAATTTAATACCTATCTAGCGATAATAAGTAATTAAAAAGATTATGCTAATCAACTATAAAAAAGCCAAATAATCTAAAGCTGCATAACAAAAACAAACGGGAAATTTTTTTTTTAAATGTAACCAACACAAAAAATTGCTAAACTGTCAATTGCAAATTATTATTCTATTTACGAAATTAGAATGCTATTATAGCTTACTACAAAATTTTATTTTATAACAAAAAGAACTCATGTTGAATGTATTCTAATAAAAATTAATGTCTAATAGTCAAAACATGCAAATAATTAAAATACAAACAAAGAAATAAAAAAGATTACTTAATATAAATTAACAACACCAATAAACAAAAATTTTCAAAATAGAAGATATATAATTATTAAAAATACTGAACATAACAAGCGCACCAACCTCACAAAGTCAAACAGTCAAAAAATCTTGCCTTCACACTTTTCCCAGGCTTAGGACTGGCAGCAAAACTACTGGCGTGTTTACAAGCTTTTTTGTTGTTTTTTTTTCATTTTATAATATTTATAATCGCTTTTTATTATTTTTCTTCTATAAAAGACAATTTTAAAAATTACAAGAACCATGTCAATAAAAGGAAGGGATGCTTCGATGCATCTTCAGGCGTTATTCTGATCTTCCTATCTATTGTCAGCATCTTCTTGACAAGGTCAATAAATTCGTGGGGTTGATCTTCAGCAAAAATCGGAATTGGAGCTCCGAAAATAATGGGAACGTCGAGAATATACGAGAGGTCCCCGATCACGCATTTTCTGCGATCCTCTGTAGCTTCTCCCGTATCGTATTCGAATTCGTCCCGTCCCTTCAGCTCCCACCCAGCAAACCACCCGTTCCACTTAAAGAATCGATTCACTCTCAATCCTCCGTGTAGCAGTGAAGGCGAAGGATACCCCAGTGTGTCGATTATCGCCTTGATTTGGTCGTATTCGGTACTTCCACAAAAAATGCACCATCCGAGAACGAGCTCTACTAAAATGCATCCCAGCGACCACATATCCACTTCTATATTAGAGGGAAGTCCTAATAAAACTTCCGGCGATCGATAGTACAGGCTTTGGAGATGCTTGTTACAGCGGTCCTTTTTGGCGGTGATGGCGTTGCCGAAATCGATGACCTTAACACGGAATGGCTGTAGCAATGGGTCGACAAACATGATGTTATCCGGCTTTAGGTCTGTGTGGATGATTCTCAAAGCCTAGAAAGAATCAAAAATTATCATCATACAACTATGTTACTAATGTCGACTTGAGTGTACAAAATGCTTTTTGACGAATTGTTTGAAGTACGAACCTTTAATTTTATAAGGGCCGACAGAATTTGTGCGGTTATGAGGCGTATCCAAGCGAAATGCATCGGTGCGTAACCTCTTCTTCTCTGGAAACTTCGTAGATCCTCACTCAGATGCTCAAAGACGATGCAGACATGCTTCTCAAGCAGGAAATGCTCCTCCATCTCGACCATGAATTGTAATGCGGAATTTTCTCGTAGTTTCTTCAATATAGCCACTTCTCTTAAGCCCTAGGATTAGTAAATCACAACGGCGAATATTAATTGACCTGATAAATGGTTATTAATTATATTACCCGTTCCACGTGCTTTTCCACATCCTGTAGCATCTTAATTGCTACAGTCTTGCCGGATTCATCCTCTACGCATTTTATCACCTTTCCAAACTGCCCTTTGCCCACTATTTTCAACAATTTGTACTTGGAGCAAAATACTTCGCCTGGCTGTGGATGGTAGAACCCGTCTTTGGTGCAATCTAGAAATAAAAATAACGTTTACTTTTTCTATTAATTATTTCCTAATGTACTCTCAAAAGTGAAAATTGATATTATATTGAGAGAATAGCTCACCAGTCAGTGTTGTTCTAAATGCATCATGCGAACGGCCAGTTTTATTCTGAAACAAAATAATTGTGTTAAAATGTTGTCATATTTAAATACAGCAAAAACAAACTAAAATAGATGCCTTACCAAAATCGAACACATTCTGCAGAACGCAGATATCAACTCTGAACTGTAAATACTTTTCGCTACCTCTACAACTCACGCTTGCAAGGTATAAAAGAAAAGTAGTGTCTTCTTAGCGTTTGCAGTGCGCTTTATAGGATGTGTATTTATCCCCTCTCCTTATTCAAACCTTTCTACACATCTAAAGTAAAAGTTAAATAAACAATAATTAAAGAATAGGACAATAGGAGACTACAATTTTAATTCTGCTTAAAGTTTATAGTTAAGACTGTTTTTTATATATAATTTTTTATCAAATATTATTTAAATTTCATATCAATAGTAGCTTTTGTACAAACCCGTATTTTCACATTTTTATTTTAATAAATTAATATGTTTTATAAACTTTTAAACTAATATATTAAGATTTAAATATTAAAAATAAGCAAGACTAATATAAAAAAACGAGAACATAGCATTGATACTTTTTTAACGCAAAATGTCAAATGCAAGGCAAGTAAAAAACAAATCTGTTTGGGATTTGCGAGCAACAATTTTAAGCTTAAATAATTATTTAGTTGGTTATTGTACAAAACATTTGCAGTTACGTGCCTATACTTTCGCAGTGATTCTATTAGTAAAATATTATTGTTTTCAAATATCCCAAGGGAAAGTTTACAAATGACCTTTTAATAGCATTTGTGATCAGTCCTGAGTAAGACTAAGTGGAATGAAATTTAGAAGAAGTGAATAGATCTATTGATCTTTACTCACAGACCAGCGAATGCGCTTCATAAAACTTTGTTACTTTTATATAAAAAAATTTGAAGATATTGTTTTCATATATATAAATGGTTGTTATCCCTGTCCCACACCGCATTATTCCTTCTAAAGAAATAAGGCAATTGCCTAACAAAAAATGTTTCACAATAATAGCAGTAAAAAACATATAATTAATAAAACAGTCTGGCCTTGTTTTATATAATCTTAGAATATGCTGAAAATAGTAAGAGTACTTGCAATCTTCAATTACTAAATACAAGGCACTAACAATACAGTCACACTAGGGCACACTGAGCTTATCGCTACGCATGCGTTAAATATGGCGGTAAAATTTGTAAGAATAAGGGATACTTCTGCTAAACACGGTATATGTAACGCTGCTCATCCTGTCAATTACAAAATATATTTGGTACTCAAGAAACTCCGAAAGAAACCGAAACAGGCACATAAATCTATATTAATTACAGCAACATTCGACACACAATAATATAAAACGAAATTAATTTTACAAATAATTTACATACAGCCAAATAATACAGCAGGACACAACAGAAGTTTAAAATCAACATAAAATTGCAAGAAACCTTTTTTAAACTTAACATAGCTACGTTTCTTACAGCAAAAACATACATTACGGACAGATCCTACCTGCTGATATTTTATTATAATTTATATTATACTGATCATCCTAATGGCAAAGCCCACGAAGATGATAGCAATATTAATAGAAGCTCAATAATAGTCTATAAATTTCCAAAATATAAAGAATTAGTTCTTCCACCAACCATCCAATTAAGCAAAGTACTAAATCTAGTTACAATAGCGACAGTTTTTCTGCCCAAACATAAAACCACCAAGCTTTTCTTTCAAACACTTGGAAATAATTTTATATGCGGTGGAATAACTTCATAGGTGAAGAAAACTATGACCAACTTCTTCTTCCATAACTTTTCATGTCCATTTTTAAACATACACCTCTTCAATCTCTTTCCATCGTTCTCGGTTGCTTCCTTGTGGAATTCATTTAAAGCCTGCTGTTAATTTGATGACGTCTACTCAACGCATAGGTGGTCTACCCTAGGTCTTTAAAATTTTAAGGTCTCTATGTAAATATAGCTTTGTGTCAGCTATCTAAATCACTTCTTGCTACATGTTCTGCATTCTTGCGGCCTTTTCTGCCACATTTGTTACTTGTCTTATCCAGTTATTAGACTCTCTATCTTTTAATGTTATTGCCAGCACTGTTCTTTCTACTGAGTGCTGTGTTGTTCTTATGATGTATATATTATGCTGCATCATTGTCCAATTTTCAGCATAACATATACAAGTAAAATGCATGTGTTAAATACTTTTACCCTTAAATATCTGGGAATCTTTTTATTTTTCATTATAAAATTTAACTTTCCAACTGCTCCAAATGTCTATTTCTTTGTATTCTACATGTATGCTATCCCCCTCTTTAGACATTACTTTGGTCTTGTCTAGGTTGATCTTTATTCCTAATTGTTGTATTGCTTCTCTAGTTTTCGCTATCACTACTATATTCATCTGCATACCTTAGGTTATTAAGGTATTTTCCGTTGATTTTGATAGATCTTTCTGACCATTCTAATCTTTTAAACACATCTTCCAAGGCTAGCGTAAATAATTTTGGTGATAGGTTATCTCTCTCTGCCTAACACATGCTTTAGTTGCTATTTCTTGCAGTAATTGATTATATCTACTATCGATTCTGCAATGTTTTAATGCCAGTTGTATGGCCCACGTTTCAATTGTAGCCAAGGTCTTTTCATAGTCAATGTACCCTATATATATATATATAAATGTCATATTCATTGCATCTTTCTATTAATAATTTGACTGAGGTGGTCAGCGGTGGAGTATCCTTTCTTAAACCCTGTCTGTTCGGAGTCAATCAATTTGTTATTATTTTATTTAACAGTTTGTACAGATGTAACAAGAGACTTATAAGTCGGTAATTTTTTAGTTTCTTTCCGTCTCATTTTTTTTTAAATAATAAGACAACCTTAGCGTTATTCCATGCATTTTGGATCTTACCTTGTTGGAGACATTTGTGTAATAGTTTTGTTATTATTGTTATTACAGTGTTACCCCCTTCCTTTATCATATCCGTGGTGATCTCGTCTTCTCCAGAGTTTATTGTTCTTAAGAAATCATTTCAACTTTGTCCTACATTTGCATACATAGTAATAATTTATAAAACTCGTAACTGAACTATCATGAACTGGAAAATTATATTCCTGGTCATTAATTTGGTTTAAAAAGGCAAAATTACACAATGCAATAGTACCATTGTGTTGTAAATGTAAGCAATACGTTTCTTGAATATAAATATCCTGTTTTAGAGCATTTGCAGACAAGTGACAAATCTGACAAATTTTAAAATAATATCCTCTTATATAAGGTTGTACCTAGGTTTTTAATCTCTTATGTGAATTATCGTTACTTTTAATTAAGATATGCCAACATGAAGAAACTATTAGTGAACTGTTACTCTACACCAGCTTACTGCAGATACAAGCACACTTTATATGACACAATACTTATAATAATTTCAGTACTAAAACAGCTTCTCAAAATCTCCAAATCTATTTAAGTCTCTTAAAAATCTGGTTAAACAAATGGCAAATGGGAGAATATAAAGCGAAAACCATTATCGCCTTTATCGTATGGTTGTGACACAAGTATACATACATAACATACCAGTATCACAAGTAAAAGAATTATGTTAATTAAACAAAAAGTCACCCGAAAATAAAAAGAATATGGACCTACGTATCAAAAAAATATGTGAGTGGCTTGAGAGAAAGTATTGTCTTGTCTTGGAAAATAAGTTAATAATCAAGTCAATTTGAACGAACAACAACTACAAAATACTAATAAAAAACTGTACGGAGATAGAACTAGCGCACGCAATCATCGGGAATAGGCATTAAAAAACATATCAATTGGCAACATTTTGAGAGGCAATATATGAATGAATAAATAGTATGAAGAGTAGTGTAGGTGATGTACATCAGCATATGCTACTTATACTGCGTTTGACTCTAATTGATGATTTATGTTAGACTTATGGGGTCCGAACAGAGACAATCAGATCAAATGGCACTGTATTATTCAAGCTAATAGACACATTTTTAATGTTTTTTCGAACGATATATTCCCAGACTGTCGTACTTTTTTCTTGTCGGACTACAAATGCACCCTGGTATGTCAGTAACATAACACTACATACTAAATACCAACAATAGAAAAAGAACGTATCAACCATTTTTAGAGATTAATAACAAATCCAAATCTATTTATGTGGAATCTATACCAAAATCTTACTCCTAAAAGACTTAAAAAAATTAACCCACAAAGATTAGCTTTGAGGTATAGAATAAAAACGCTGAATGATCTTCTCATGCCTTTGCCGCCCCCATAGAATGATTTTTTTTTGTTCTGATTGCCAGTGTCCCAATAAATTTAAAAAATCAAAAACAAAAAACTTTACTACCACATTATAAACGGATTATGAAATTAAAAACTTTATGGCAACTGTCCGAAGCCAGCGTGATCCCGTGGTTGAGGAGCAGGCTGCGATCCTGACGGACCCGGGTTCAATTCCCGGTGCTCTCTGATGTCTGGCGAGTGACCTACTCTAAAAATAATTGAGTACCTGCATTCGCTCGAGAAAGGGGTAATAATGGCGGACGTCTAAGACGCGGTGCTTGTCACATCGCCCCGTATCAGAGATGGTGCGCGATGATCGGGCAGGGAGAAGCAAACATATGCCAGCTTTAACCCCTCATTTTGCAGGCCGTGCTTCCACGCTAGGCGTTAGAGCCTTTCTATGCCAAGTGTCCAATTAAATCTTTTATATTATTAAGCATCTGTTTGTTCTTTTCCGCATTAAAATACAAAAACCAAACAAATGTTAAAAGGTCGCATTTTAGACTTGATCTTTATGTTTAGATAATAAATAATATAAAATTTATCTCATAAATTTACCAGTTGTATTTTTTATGTTTCATTTTTGGCACTTAGCCCATTCAGAGGAAGTGTTTTTCACGGTGAGCAAAAAATTACAAGACATTAAATGTTGGCTATAAAAGTTATGGTATTACTTTAGTCATGATGAAAACATTCTATAAATAAACGATCATCACATTAAATTTATATTTCCCGCGTTAATAGTACAAGCATCAGCGCTGGGGACTGTACATGCAATGTAAATAGAATCATGTTCATGACAACAGGAATATACAGGTTTAATGATTAGCTGTGGTCCATGATATATGGCTGGAACATTGGAGACCTTATTTTCATGTAGGATAATGAACGATCCCTGCATATAGTGCAATCAATTTTTATAAAAAAAAAAACGTAATAGTTCAATTTAATTTTATTGAGATTTAGATGTAATTATAATTATTCATTACAGATGAAAATGAACATTAATACAAGTTAATTTAATAAGTAACCAGATTTTGTTACCCTAACATTAAAATGCAATTAAGAATGCGTTATGTTTATTTGGACGTCAATATTATTGATTAAAGATATTATTATACGTTACAACTTAGTGACTAATAAACGAAAAATTTGAAATCGTTAATAACAAACTTTCTCCTCCTAAGACTATAAATGTCTTTATATAATTCTTAGAAATGATGTATATTTTTCATACCTTCCTTGAGAAATGTTTGAAAATCATCAATGTGTTGTTTTTAAATATGTGCTATGCTAAACCATATATGAAACTATAATTTTCAGAAAAGAAGATTTTCATATATGGTTAGGTCAGTTTAATAATTTTGTACAATGAATTATTGATACTTTGCATTCATCATATAAAAAAAAGTTTTAATATGTAGAAGTCAGCCTTTTAATTAATAAAAGATAAACATTGTAATTTCCTTTTAGAATCTAAGTTACAAAAAGCATTTTTTATTAATACAAAGTAACCCTTCCAAGTCATACTTGAAATTTTCTTGACAAAAAGTGGCCTCTATGCGATCCACTTCTGGCGAAACCGAATATGGAATGAAGAATTGGCTGCACACCTTTGGACAATGCTGCATGTATATCCAAAGAAGTCTTTGCAATAAACATTTATGAAACAAAAAGAATAGAAAATATTTCAAGTATTGCACAGCAAGTTTTACATTTTACTTATTTTTTATATCCAAAGTCGGATATAAGCATCCCCAAATTCTTCCATGCCTTCACGAGCGTCGGCAACTAGTTTGAGCGCGTCCTCTACTTCTTTCACGGTCTCTAGTATTGGATCACTTGGTTCCACCTGTTGCCCGGTTCTTTCATTGTATGCCCGGCCAATCTTCATTTCAAAGATACTACGTATTGTACCACATTTATTACTTTTGTCTTCTGACAAACAATCCCATTTCTATCTCGATGTTTTAGTTTGCTTTCCATTGATTGTTATGCTTTAATTAATTTGTAGATGATCATTTTTGTTAGCCTCGACTAAACACTTTTCATTTTAAATACAAAATAATCTTGTTATTCTTTAAGATGTGTTGCTTGTCAAATACTAACCACACCAAGTGCGTACGCCTCCCTACTTTGACTGTCAGGTTTTGTTTATTAGATTTAATTCAGTGGTCGTGATATATCTATTTCTGGGCATTTTTTATTATTTTCTGGTCTATCATAATTATTCCACTATCTTGTCTTAATATTATTTTGTTTCTTCTTATTTATTTTTAGCCATACTCTTTCCAATCGTACTTCCAATATAAACTAGAAATCTTCGAAATTGTCTGTATGAGTACTATGTCATTTTCATAGCCTAATTTTATTGTCTTCTTCCGTTTATATTTATGCCTTTCTGATCCCATTTTAACACCTTCAGTACGGCATGCAAGACGATTGTTAATAGTTTTAAGCTCATAATCGCACACTGTCTTACACCTCTTTTGAATAGTATTGGTACAGTGCTTTTATACTGGGATCTTGGTACTTGTGTGTATCTGTTACCAACTTTCTTCTTTCTGGTTCTTTTCTACTGCCCATAATTTTGTATATATATAACATAACATATATATATAACAGCATATAATATCAGTTTCTTAAGTGATCCCATGTGTATATCTTTTACAGCTGGCGGAATTCTAGTTTATCCTTATTTTGACACTAATTTCTGATTTGCTATATCATCTCTGTGATCTAAGATTTTTCCAATTGGCAAATATAGAACATTAAGCAATGATAAGTCAAGTTAATTTATTGACATATTAAATCAAATTGTCGCTGTTATTCCAAAAACACTTAGGCGGCATCGTACACAACAATTGGACTCTTCAATGAGCTCCTTCTAAGAAATACTCACTACAAACTTGCACCTTTATGTGCACAAAATTTAATTGACGCAAGAGCTTAAGCTACTAATTATTTTGACCGTCGATAATTTATCAATTATTTTTTAGAGCGTCATGGGGTGGATTTTCAGCTTAGTAATTTTTATCCATGCGGCGCTTTCGTAAGAAAATAATATTGTAGTATTTTGGGTTCGGAAAATTTGCATGCAATTCATGAAGCGCAAATGCACTGCCAACAAGTTATTGTTTGCTGTGGATATTGGGTTAGTGACGTGATAATAATCGAATGTGTGAAAACGCATTCTTGACACCATCTGCGCAACATGAATCTGGCAGAAATGTGGTTTCAGCAGAACGGCGCCACCAAATTCAAACAGTTGCCGAACTCAAGAACGAAGTCAGACGTAATATCGATGAAACTGATCAGGACATGTACGAAATTGAAATTGAAAATTCTGCGAAAAGAGCCAAAATTTGTAACCGAAACTGAGGTGTGTCAGACGTTATCTTCCACATTTAATTGGAAATTTTATACTTTAATACACCATAAACATTAAAAATCATTTTCTTTAAAATTTAAATTCGACATTATTTGGGCTACTCTATCCCTGCATCTTTTAGCAAATGAAATAATTAGTTATTATAGTTCTAAACAATTAGCATTTAATCTAAATATATGTGTGTAATGTATAGTGGTACATTCGTTGCATTACTTGTTCTACATTGCTCAACTTTCACTTTGAACGCGCAATGGGTGTTGGCGTTTCAAGTGGTAACATTAAGCAGTCTACCAGGAAATTAAAGGGGGGGATAATTACTATCATATATAAAGACCATTGCAAAAGACCAGTGATCACTTTTCTCTTACATTGCACAAGAGTAAGCTGTGGAAGAAGTGAAAAGTGCTTTGACAACTGCGTTCTCTAAAATGTATTCAATTTTGGTAAGACGCAGTTTTTTATTGTTTCTTTTCATTTTATTTTTTACGTTAAACTTGTCGGTATTTTAACGTCGCTTTTTATTTCAGAACAAGATTGGCTATTCTCATGGCTTCGTTGGAAATCCAGTGCGAGGTAAATTGATTTTCCAACTTTTCTGAACGTCGTTGTTCATTCTCACTTTTACACTAAGTAAATTATGGATTTTTTATTCTAGGTTACACCAAAGACGGATTTTACCATCCGCAAATGGGTGAAATATTTTGCTCCGCATACAAAATGTTGAAGATAGTGGGGAATGGGCGATTCGGCAAAGTGATAAAATGTGTTGAAGGGGGATCCGGCAAGTCGGTAGCGATCAAAATGCTGCAAGATGTAAAAAAACAGATGGAGCAGGTAAGAATTACTTACACTTCATTACAACCCCACATTGACAGTATACCAATTAGTTTGATGTTCTTAAGTATCTTGTTTTTCAATTTCAGGGCCTTAGAGAAGTGGCTATACTGAAACAGCTACGAGAAGATTCTACCTTGCAGTACGTGGTCAAGATGGAGGAGTACTTTTTGCTCGACAATCATCTCTGCATCGTTTTCGAGCATCTAAGTGAGGATCTAAAAAGTTTCCAAAAGCGAAGGGGTTACGCGCCGATGCATTTCGCTTGGATACGCATTATAACCGCACAAATTCTTTCGGCCCTTACAAAACTGAAGGTTCGTACTACAAGCTATTCTAATTGCAGTCTACGTTAGTAGTTCTATGGTGGTGACTTTTTGTTTCTTTCCAGGCATTAGGAATCATCCACACCGACCTGAAGCCTGACAACATCATGTTCGTCGATCCCGTACTGCAGCCATTCCGCGTTAAGATCATCGATTTCGGCAACGCTCTCACTACCAAGAAGGACCTCTGTAACAAGCAGCTCCAGAGTCTCTATTATCGTTCACCGGAAGTTCTATTAGGGCTTCCCTTTAATGTAGAAGTAGATATGTGGTCGCTGGGATGCATTTTAGTCGAGCTCATTCTCGGGTGGTGCATTTTTTGTGGAAGCACCGAATACGACCAAATTAGGGCGATAATCGACACCTTGGGTTATCCTTCGGCTTCACTGCTACACCGAGGTTTAAAAGTAAATCGATTCTTTAAATGGAAGGGGTGGTTTGCTGCATGGGAGCTAAAGGGGCGGGACGAATTCGAATATGATACGGGAGAAACTACAAAGGATCGCAGAAAATGTGTGATCAGAGATCTCGAGTACATCCTTGACGTTCCTATTATGTTTGGCGCCCCATTGCCGATCTTCTCTGAAGATCAACCCCACAAATTCATTGATTTTGTCAAGAAAATGCTGATAATAGACAGGAGAATCAGAATAACGCCGGAAGATGCATTGAAGCATCCTTTCTTATTGACAACTTCGTTTTTGTCGTAGTTTTTATCATTGTTAATATGTGCAATAGCAAAAAGTAGCTGGTAGATCAAAATAGAATAATAAAATTAAAAAAAAAAAATGTAAACACGCCAGCAATTCGCTGCCAGTCCTAAGCCTGGAAAAAGTGTGAAGGGTAAATTGCTTCCTAGTGTTTGAGATATCAATAAAAAAGGTGTATCGAATTGTAATTGTAAAATAATATTGATATTTTTGGTGTAAGTTAATGTTTAAAGTAAGTAACGACGTCTTTCAACAGACTATTCTTAAAAATAATTTTAACTATTTTTGAGTTTTCTAGTAACTTGTCATGTATAACTTTGTAGTTAAATAACAGCAGTTTCAAATAAATATAATCTGAAGAAAAAATTGCGTATTTAATTTTCGATGTGTGATCTTTTTGGCCATCGTCGTAGCAAGTGAATTCATATTTAATGCTGTAGTGATAATGCTTGCATTCCCAAAATTCCCGTTTGGCTGAAAAAATCTTAATTTTCCACATGTGTTCTTAAGAGTAATGGGTTTTGTTAGGAGACCTATGGCAAACAACCTGTAGCAATATTGATAAATACCTAGGGGGCACTAGATGCTCTGAATCATGGAAGTTACTAAAAAATCTACGAACAGACAGGAAAGAACACCTGCAAATACAGTACATTGAAGACAAAGAGTGGGAAGCATACTATGCAAACCTGCTAACAGAAAACAGACAAGAGTACATGAAGAACATCGAAAAGAAGGAAAAGGAAGAGAAGAAGGAGACAGATAAAGATGAAGAAGAGGAGATGGTGTCACTGGAAGAAGTAAAAGCGGAAATTAAATCATTAAAAAACAACAAAACTGCGGGACCAGGAGGGATACCACCGGAACTCATAAAGTATGGAACGGAAAAATTGTTCAGAATGATAACGATAATGGTCCAGAAAGTGATGAGTGGAGAAGACATGCCTAAGGAATGGAAGGAAGCCTATCTTGTCTCCATATTTAAAAAGGGCGATAGACGGAAATGTGAGAATTACAGAGGAATCAGTGTCATTGGTACAATGGGAAGAATATACGGACGAATACTTAAAAACAAGTTAGAAAAACACATACAAAACAAAATAGTGGAAGAACAGGCCGGGTTCACAGCAGGAAAATCATGCGTGGACCATATATATATATATATATATATATATATATATATATATATAATACAATACTGGAACAGAAAAAAGCTAAAAATAGAACGATATATCTGGCGTTCGTGGATCTGGAAAAAGCATATGATACGGTTCCCAGACAAAGATTATGGGTAGCAATGGAGAGGATAGGAATTCCCAACCACCTAATAAGGGCCGTTAAAAGTTTGTACAAGGAAAATAGGGTGTACATAAAAGCGGGACAGAAGATAATAGGTAACTTCCAGACAACAAAGGGCTTATTACAGGGATGCTCCACATCACCGACTTTATTTAAGATCTATCTAGAAGAAACACTGAAAAACTGGAAGCGTAAATGCGAGGGTATGGGAGTGCCAGTCAGAAACGAATATCTATACACGTTGTGCTACGCAGATGATCAAGTGGTTATAGCGCATGATGAGGAAGATTTGAGCTTCATGATGAGAAGACTAAGCCAGGAGTACAAAAAAGCGGGGTTACAGTTAAACTACAAGAAGACCATGTATTTAGCAACAACGGAAGAAAAGTTAGAAGACCTACAAATAGAGAAGGATATAAGAATAAAAGCCACAAACAAATTTAAATACTTAGGATTTACAATAACAGACAAGGCAACAACGGAAGAGGAAATTAAAAATAGACTGGGACAAACAATATCGTGTATTAGACAGTTGCATCCAGTACTATGGGATAGACAAACTACGAAAAACACAAAAACGAGAATATACACCACAATTGTACAAAGTATAATGACATATGGAGCGGAAGTCTGGGTAATAAACAAGAGCAATGAAAAAAAATAAGAGCGACAGAAATGGAATATTAGAGGACGTGCTGTGGGGTAACCAAGATGGAAAGAACCAGGAATGAAGAAATAAAAAGAAGAATGGGAATAGAGACAGACATAATTCATAGTATCGAAAACAAGAGACTCGCATGGTACGGACATGTAAGAAGATCGGATGACAACAGATGGATCAAACGAGTAACAGATTGGAGTCCCGCAGGAAGAGGGAGAGGAGATCGTGGAGGGATGAAGTGGATGAAGCGATGGAAAGGAGAGGTTTAGAGGAGAATGACTGGCAAGAACAAGAAGCGTGGAGAACCTGGTTGAAGGAAGGAAAACGGCAACAGCTGTAGAATCCTTATATATATATACCTATGCTCCTTACTTAAGGATAATAGTTCTACTACTTTTTTTTGTTGGTCCCGTTTACAAACGCCTTCTTACAATTGTATCCTGGTCTATTCATTAAGTGAACTTCCTGGTAAACATAAATGTAGTCTTCAATGTGTTGTGCAACTTGGCACTCTCGCAGCTGGTTCTAGTCAATAACAATGCCTGCCCCCATACCTCCGCCATAGCTGAAACCAGATTGGAGCACATCCATTAAAGCACAGTGGACCACCTTCCTTGCAGTTCAGATTTTAGTTCTTACGACTATTTTGAAGGCAACAATTAAGTAAAGAAATTCGCCCATCAATGATTTTTAGGACTAACTTTAAGACTTTTATGAAAGTGGTATCAAAAACTTGGCTAATCAAATGCAACTTAAGATAGTGAGAGTTTGTAGAAAAATAGTTTTTGGCATCGCATTGTCATAAAAGTTACGAAAACCTCTGTTAAATTTAACTTACCCACTTGAAAAAATAAATTAAGGAACTTGAGTAAAATTTATATCCGGATAGCAAAGCATCAAAAACAAAAATTTGTACGAATAAAGATTGCTGGGTAGAGGGTTTGTATCTTTTTTTATTTAATTTAATTTTTATTTAATACCAACAGACAAAGCATCTTAATATTTAAATAAGTCTAGTATCAGTAATTCTGTTAAGATAGGAAAGCATTAGATAACAACACTATCTGTGATCCTCAGAAACAAGAACTGTTGGCCTAAATTGTTTAGTGGGTTACTCGAGAAGGAAATCAAGTATTATAAGGCAAGAAACCTGGCTGATTCGATCAGTAGCACGTGAGTAACCGAAGAGGACTACAGGAAATTGACAGGTGATAGACATGTATTAATTCCCTTAACATACTTATCTATTGCGATCGAAAAAGCCAATCTGAAAAACTTCTCCGACGAGTGGATAAAAGAGGATCTCTTGGCCCAAAGCAGTCCTATCTACAAGGTGCATGAAATCCAGAGCTTGCACGCAAGCAGCTAACCGCTAAAGCGGAAAAAAACAAATAAGGCACTGCCACCGCAGCCAAAAATTTGGCCACGCACACAGATGCTGTCACGTAGCACCGAATGCGTGAAATTCTGGAGACCGGCTACCACCCCACGCGGAACCAGCAATCCGCGTTAACTGCAATGACTCTTGTCCTGCCAATTAGAAAGGTTGTCTGGCCCCAAGGCACCATCAGCCGTATTAACTCAGTCCAACCAGACAACCCTAGGAATATCGACAATTTTCCAACTACTCCAGAAGTTAGACTAGATAAAATTTTTAAAATCCCTGGAAGAAACCAAAAAAAGACGAAATACTACTGTTCCATACGCAGAACTTTACGTCATTGTTCGGCTTGGATGGATAAAAGCAGCCAGGCACAACACCAAAAAGCATTTCTATTACAGAAAGGAAAAGAATCACACAGCCGTCAAAAACACCTAGTCTTAAGAGTTTTTCCATAGACGGCTGTCAAAACGACTCATGCAGTCTACCACATACCACTGAGAGTTCTTTTTTGTGAGTCTCCAGGTTTCACAACCATACGTGATTGCCGGGATGACACATTGGTTGCAAACCTTTGCCTTTAAATGATTAGGAACTGCTTTGTCTTTTAGAATGTAGCTGAGCCTATTCGTATTCTTCTTCTTATGGTATTTTTTCGGACATGTTTTCTTTATCTGTTAAGATTTCTTGACCCAAGTATATATATTTATCAACAATTTCTAACGGTGTACCTTCTTAAATGATGTTTATATTTTCCCTTGCGTTTCTCATTATTTTACTCTTTGTCTTGTTCATTTTCAGTCCAACTTCTCATGAGCGGTTGTTAAGTTCGTTAATTATTTCCTGTAGTTCACTCCGCCAAACCTTTATTTGACCAATCCAATCGATGAAAGACATCTAGCACGCTGGTAGATAGCTTTGGGGACATCACATCCCCTTGTCTTACTTCTCTTTGTATATGTATGTTATCTGTAGTTGTAGCTGGGTCTGTTTTTATATACATACTCGCATTATTATAGATGTTTTTACCAATTCGTTATATCTGCTGTTTATTTTGCAGTTTACCAACGAGCTGAGTATTGCCGCATTTCTATTGAATAAAATGCCTTCTCGTAGTCAATAAAGGCTATGTATAGTTATATTTTTTGCTCTTTTCTAATAAGTTTTGCATTGTCTGAAGATGGTCGTATGTGTTGAATCCGGATCTAAATCCAGCTTGCTCTATTGGTTAATTGGCATCGAATTTGGTCGTCAGTAGATTGGCGATTATTCATATAAATAGCTTATAGAGTTGCGACAAAAAGTTTATTCGTCTATAGTTATTTATGTCTGCAATATCCTTTCTTATAGACGATTATGACTTTCTTGAGTTTCCAGGCATTTATTATATATTTTTACAAGTTGTTGGTACATTTCAACAATAATACTGTCTGGCCCTGGAGATCTATTGTTCTTCATATTTCTTAAAACGTTATGTAATTTCGTTTGTTATGTCCTGTATTTCCTCCGAACCTACATTTAAGATTTTCCTTTTCGAGACTGCAATTTGTCTCTCTTCTGAATTTTTATAGTATCTCTCTTTGTTGATGTATTTTCTTTGTTTTTGATCTTTACAATTTCTGTTTGGCCTATTCTGAGACGTTCTTTAAAAAGTTTTATGTGTTTTATTTTATTCCAATGTTGCTAGTATAATCTTCACTTTAAACTTTCTTATATCTTTTCATATTTCTTTTTTAAACAATTTATTCAAAAAATCAGTGAGTTAAAATTTGCATCTTTTAAATTTGTGAAGAATTTGTAAATTTTAGTTGAATAGAGACCGCTTCATATATTTACAATGAAATTTTCCTTGCGATGCAGTTGTGTGAAAGCAGTTGCATAAACAATACGATGCACTTCACAAATTAACAATTAGAAACAGCCATGTGCAATATTTTATAGCATTCACTAAATAATATGAACCAATTTAAACAGATACATAAAAACACACAATACCTAAAATTTTGATATCTATAGCATATACGGGCGCCTACCAACCTTATCAATGATTCATTCTACGTTATCTTATCTCGACAACTAATACAATATCTTCTACCTACAAAAAACGAGTGCATCATCGTAACTTGAGTTCGTGCTGTGTACGTAAATTTATCTGCTGCAATGAGAGAAATCATAAATTTACAAGTGGGTCAGTGTGGAAATCAAATAGGATCTAAGGCAAGTTTCTGTAAACCAACAACATATTAAATAAAAATATAGGTTTTTTACCTATAAAATTACTAGAAACTCCTTATTTTTTTAGTTTTGGGAGACTATTTCCAACGAACACGGTATTGACAGGTGCGGAAACTACATAGGAACGAAAGACGAGCAATTAGAACGAATTAACGTTTATTATAATGAAGCCAATAATAGCAACTACGTGCCGAGGTCCGTGCTCACCGACTTGGAGCCAGGGACGATGGAATCTGTTCGGTCGGGGCCGTACGGGGCTTTGTTTCGGCCCGACAACTTCATTTTCGGGCAAAATGGCGCCGGCAATAATTGGGCGAAAGGCCACTACACTGAAGGTGCAGAACTGATAGACCACGTGTTGGATGTTATACGAAAAGAAGCCGAGAGGTGCGACTGCTTGCAAGGATTTCAACTGTCCCATTCGCTTGGGGGAGGCACCGGGTCGGGAATGGGCACTCTGCTCCTCTCAAAAATTCGCGAAGAGTACCCAGATCGAATTATGAGCACATTCAGCATCGTACCATCGCCTAAAGTGTCAGAAGTAGTTTTGGAGCCGTACAACGCAACCCTTTCTGTACAGCAACTAATCGAGAACTGCGATCAGACTCATTGCATCGACAACGAAGCCCTGTACAACATATGTTTTTCAACTCTCAAAATGGCAAGCCCGACTTATTCCGACTTAAACCACCTTATATCGTTCACAATGTCCGGGGTAACGGCGTGTCTGCGTTTTGCTGGGCAGTTAAATGCCGACCTGCGCAAACTCGCTGTTAACATGGTGCCTTTCCCCCGCTTGCACTTCTTCATGCCAGGTTTTGCGCCGCTTACCCCGGCAAGCAGTTTGCAGTACCGCCTACTGTCCGTCCAGGAACTGACGAAGCAAATGTTCGACCCACGCAACATGATGTCCGCATGCGACCCCCGGAACGGCCGGTACCTCACTGTAGCTGCCATTTTCAGAGGGCCAATGTCCATGAAAGACGTAGACCAAACCATGTTTGACGTCCAGCACAAAAACTCCAGCTACTTCGTGGAGTGGATTCCCAATAACGTTAAAGTTGCCGTCTGCGATATCCCCCCGCCGAACCTGAAAATGTCATCAACGTTTATAGCGAACACAACCGCCATACAAGAGATATTTGCCCGAATTAGCCAGCAGTTCTTCGCCATGTTTCGCCGTAAGGCATTTTTGCATTGGTACACAGGAGAGGGGATGGACGAACTGGAGTTCTCCGAAGCCGAATCCAACATGAATGATTTGATTTCAGAGTATCAGCAGTACCAGGTATGAGTCTGTAATTTTATCTAACGATTACAGTCCAGTTAATCCATTTTTCCTCTTTTAGGAAGCTGATGTTGATGACGAATATGTAGACGAGGAGGAGGAAGTTGCAGCGGAATATTAACGTGACGTTTTTATATCTCGAAGATAAATCATCGTAGTGTTACAGTTTAAAGTTGATTTTTATAGTGGATAAAAAGCAATATGGCATATTTTTTACAATTTTGTTTTTAATACAACATATTTAAGTAATTTATTTCTTATCGCTTATTACTAAGCCACTTTGATATCGTGTTATTAGGACGTCAAAACTTGTCATGGATTAAATTAATAATCCATCTCCATTCTTAAATAATAAAAAAAGTTTTATCACTCTTATCAGATTGTTTTAAAGAATATTTAACATATTAATATTGTACTGTACAGAACAGACCTTTATAGACCTATATAAAATTAATGATACCTTCCTTTTGCTTTTTTAAGTAAACAAAGATGTATATATTGTATATATTGTATGTATATATATATATATAAATTCCAGTTTAAAAATCTAGTATGAGAGTGGGTTAAATCTACTCAGTTCTACTAGCAAATAGGAAAAAGGAGAAAATTTATCTGTGGTCGTTTGTGAATCAACATCTTCATCTACGGAAACCTTGATCAATCACACCTGTATTTTATAGTCACACTCTTGGTGTGACACGAAACTCTTTCCTTCCCTTTCAGCAGCAATATTATACTTATATAAATTACTTGAAACTGAAGGATGTATCTATATTTCAAAACAGACTGAACGACCGCCATTTTTCGGATAACCAAAAACTATAAGTTTGAAACCTTCATTACAAACAAAAAGACAGAAATACATTATGCGTGTGAGCGAGTGGCGGCTTGTTCCATGCAATATGAACCCACAAGGATTATCCTTTCTGGTGTTTTCCAAATCAGCTGAAGGGTATGAGCTGGTAAAAATGATCTGAGTTCTTAAAGGGTGAGAAGAAAACCTAGTCATATTGTGAGAAAACAGTAGATGACTAGTTTATATGATAAAGATCAAGAAGCGTAAGCGCACTATTGTTTCAGCTTAAGTAAATGGAGCGTGATTTATGCTGCAGGATTATTCTTATATAAAAAATAAGTTATGGGTTAGACATTAAGGTTTATCTACAACCGTCTTAATCAATCTCATAATGAGGATAAGTACTTGAGCCTTCGTGGGCTTAATGTGGCCTCAGAGCAATCTGTCGTATCACATAAACTGAAACATTCACTGAGGAAAAGTCTGCGTATTTTGACAATCTCTAAATCATCAAGCAGAAAGAATTATTGAATATGAAAACAAAGATAATTTGATACACATATAGATACACATGAGAGTAGAACATACAAAATATAACAAATTATGGAGCCAACTGATGGAATTATTTTAGGTCTTGCAAAGAAGAAGAGTAATAAAATCAATCATTAATATCGGAGTTAAATTTACAGATTACATAATCAGCATAGGTAATAAATTATACAGATTTATTGGTTACCGATATAACAAGTATGGATCAATTATTTGCTTGTGTTGGAACACATCTCCAAATTATGGACATGTAATGATAATTACAATTTGAGAATGAGCTTTTATTTTTTCGATATGGCAATAAAGTATGGATCATATTATTTGCTTGTGTTGTATTGAATCTACTGCTTTATCTTGGTGGAACTGTAATGTTAATCAACTCTTCCATTGACTCCTGTTATATTGATGCATCTCACACAACATGGTTATTTACCGAAAGAGAATGAGTTCGCAGACAAAGTCACTGGAAATTGTAGGAGAATGTCAACATACTAAAATGAATTTAATTGCTGATATAGGATAGAGTATCTCGCTCTTCTTGTACAAAATGAAAGAAGAAGCCGAGGCATCTAAGCCACAAATTAATAACATTGTACTAGTGGCAGCAAATAATAAGACAAATAACCAAAGAGAAAAATTGAGACACTATTAGCAAAACGTATTAGAAATGGCCAAGTTGCTATGGTGAAATTACCAAGTGGGGATTACCCAAAGCTTTCAGAATCTCCGTCTTCTTAATTAACAATCGAAAGTGGCGTGTTTCAAATGAATAATCTAGACTACAAGAAAAACTATATAGGAAACAAAATTGTTACTTCATGTTACTTTAAAGTTTATTCTGTGCAAGAAATATGGATTCTCTTAGCTATTGAAAAGAAATATGTAATTGCCCACTCAGTACTTTCAATGGGTAAGATGGAATTAGAATGAGTAGTTTTCATTCTGAGTTTCAAAAGCAACATTTTATATTTAACTTACCTTTATATTAATTAAAACATCGCGTATAAAGTGAATACGCGATCCTAAAAAGGCGTACTAGCCGCTGGTTGCGAACGATAAAATGCGCTAGGAAAGGTAAAATAAATAAAATCAAACGAAGTCAAACTCACCACTTATATTTATCAAAACTAAAACTGACTAGTCCCAACTTAATCTAACGTACGCTAACTTAACGCTAAGATTTACCCTAACGTCGTCGGCGGGAGAACGCCTACTAGCACCTAGCCTAATCGGCGGTGAAGAAGGCGAACTAGCGAAAAGGAAGCTGTTGGAGGTGCAACAGGCGTCCGGGTAGCGGAGCGGGCAGGCGTCAGAGGCAGCGGCCAGACGGGATGCATGTAGCTGGGTAAGAGACCGGGCGAAAATGCTGGTGGTCCGACAGGGTAGACGGTCGGGCGACGAAGCCAGCGGCAGTATAGGAAGCAACACTTTTCTGTCTTCCTCGCCTCCGGGCACAGCTTGTCCTTAATAGTACTCCCTAATTCCCCACAAATGGATCCGCCAATAGAAAAAAAGTAGGATACATATATCTGTTGCTTGCGTTTTTTACCGGTTAATGGAAAGACCTGTGAGCGATTCGTGGTTGATTTTAGCCTCAGAAACAGCTTTGTCAGAGGCACATTCAAGACGTAAACCGGGTTAAAAGAAAATACGGTTTTATAGTGCAGTACAGAGCGGGCGAACAAGTCAATGGAGAATGGAACACTCGAAAGCGGTTTTTAACTTTGCAAAGCATGAGTGTGTCAGCTATCACGCCTGTTCCGGGTGATAACGCAAGTGCAAGGCTGCATTTAAAAGTTAGCTTACCCGATAATGTACAGATTTTTAAACATCACAACAAAAACGGACAAAACCCCAATTAAAACTAAAACTGAATGAAAAGGCAAGAATCGGGCGCAACATAAAGTAAATGTTATTTATAGGGGGAAAACTTCAAGAGGTGGTTCTTGATACGAAAATGAACAAGAAAGCCTATCTGAGCATATATATTTTCGTGATAGATAGCAATACCGTTCTTCTTATCATTAGTTCCCAATGTATTTATATGTTTCTTTTAATTTCTTCTTTTTAGATGTGTTCTTAAGTAAACGCGTGTTGTGAAATAATGTTACAATTATCCGTCATTTGCATCAGAAATAAGAAGATATAATTTACACGTGTAAACAAACAAAGAAAAAAATCTGGCATTGAAGACTCACTGTGTATTTGCTGATATTTATAAGTCCAAACTAACACCTCTTGCAATTTGTCCTTGTAGTTAATATTTCTCATATACATATTTTATACGCAAATCAAGAATTTTGTTTATTACTCAATATCTTAAGTTAAAAAAATAGTTATTAAAGATGAAGATAATTAAATGATAATAACAAGTGTCATTTGGGTTGCCTGAGTTTAGGCGCAACGTACAAATTAAAAAGTAGTTTTTGATTATTATTATGCAGCATTTGTAATAAACATTAGAATTATAAAACTAAATAAATAATTAGATGCTAAATTATATACATATAAAAAATAAAAAATAATAATGTTAGGCAGACATAAATAAATCCAATGTGATAGCTAATAAGAGCTAATAAGAAAGAAGAATGGAATATATTCGAAAGCTTTAGTAAAAGCCAGAACACCATCAAAGAGAAAAATCCACGGACATAAGGCAATTGAAATTAGCAAGAAAAGTAAATGAAACAAGAAAGGCGTAACAAAACTATATAAAATTATTGAATTAATAAAAAAGAATAAAAACTAAAAGAAAGAGTTACCTTACCAGAGAGAAAAATAGAAACAACAGAAAAAAAGACGCCTTTAATAGCAAAATTGTATGGATGGGAACAAAAGCTGAAATTTTAAAGAATATGAACCATAGCAATGAAGGTATGAACCAGAAATATTAACTATCCTCGTATCTTGATCTCATACATTGCGTTCTCTCATCGGTGTTTGTTTCTTCCCAAGGGGGCTATTTATCTGACACTAACTGTGGCGTAGATTTCACACCATTGACATTCTCTAAGGTTCTCTGCATTTTCTAACTTGAAACTCATTATTATTGTTTCTCCCTATTTTGGTCTTGCCTTTGGTGCTTCTATTCTAACAACACTTCAATTCATAATCAAGCTATTGCTCTCATTGTAGTTCTTGTAGCAATAATCAATCGTCAAACACGATGGTTTCTTTTCCTCTGTTTCACCACTTTATGAACAATGAATCTGCCTTTATACCTAACTCTTCTAATTTCTCTTTCTCAAATACTCTTTTAATTTCTTCAACGTGTTCTTTTGCGTTTACTTTCAGACTTTTCTTAAATTTGTAGAGTGTCTTTCTAGATTCATTTTTAGTTTTATTCGGGAATTTCGAAATTTTCTTTTAAACTAATTTTTGCCTACCTTCGCATACTTTGAATATGTTCTTCCACATTTAACTTCATTCTTCTGTATTTGTCTGTAATTCTTCTTTCAAGTTTCTAAACTTTTCTTTCGCACTTTCTCTTGCGGGACATTTTTTCTCGCTATTCTATGTACATCTGATCCTTATAAAAGCTTTGATAATCAACTTAAATCGGATTTGTTAATTTATTTCGGCCAGAAAATATTTGCAATTGCCCTTCTGGCCGTTTCAGTCGTGCACAACTTTCATCCTCGAAGCCCCTCGTAGATTCAGATGACTAAAATTTTCCTCTGAGACGTGTTTAGAATTATCTGGACGTCTACCGCTCTGTAGCCGCCGCCGCTCGTAGCCCTTCCAGAATGATTGGGTTCCCGAAGGTCTTTATGTTTATTCGATACAATAAAATCAAAAACATATAAAAACTATTGAATTATGTAATGTACTAATACAAATGATGAAAAATGTTGCTTGAGTAATACCAACAAACACAAAAATTATAGATCGATAAAAGTATTTTGAAAATAGTGGTATGTTAAGCAGTAAGCCAAATAATTAAATAAAAAATGTTTATACCCCTACAAAAGATAAAGATATAAACAGCAAAGGCAAATTTTATAAACAAATACAAGATATTTGGGGGGTAGTACAAAAAATCATCCTAGAGATATAAAAATCTTACAAAGGACCTCAACGCTATGATTGGAAGTAATAATACAGCAACAAATAAGATTGGAAGATATAAAAGAAAGTGGACTAAGACTTTCTGAATTTTATAAGACAAATGGACTACTAATTGGTGGCACATTTTTTGAATATAAGATAATTCATAAGAAAATATAAGGACCCAATTCATCACGTAAGGCAAAAAAACTATTAAGGGATATAAAACCAATTGGGGTTGCCGACATGGCCTCCTAACACCGATTCGAAGAATAAAAACAAAAATGAGCTTAAAAATAACAAAATGCACCAGCAGGATAGAAATTTAATCTTGCAAAAATAAACATTGTCAAAAAAACCAAAACATTCGCAGACAAACTAACAATTTTTTGTAGAAAGTATATGGCGAATGTACGAGTTATAGTAAACAAAATCCAAGAAAGGAAAAAATTAAAAACAAAATCTTTAAGCGCGAACCACAAAGGAATAAAAAAGAAACAGAAAAATATTGGCACAAAATAAGGATATGAAAACCCGATATAAAATATAGGAAAATCCAAATCTATATTAAATCTTAAATGTAGACTGATAAAATGAGGAAAAAATGTTTATGAATGGAACACGTCTCTATGCCAAGAAAAATAATAGAACAAACAATAGAAAACAAACAATGTATTTGTGCCACCTTTACTGTAAGATTCATTTAGGAAAACTTATATATAATCGTCCCACAAATAATTCAGAGCAACATCAAGGGGGCATTTTAATCGAGGAAAAGTTCTAAACCATAATTAGAAAAAATGGACTGAACAGGACACACACTTTGAAAACCACATAACATAGCAAAACAAGTATTAGATTTCAACGCGCAAGGAAAGCGGAAAGAGGTAGACCGAAAAATATCTGGAAGAAAACTAAATACAACAAAATACATGGTATATTTTTATTAATCTAATTGTTATAACAAATTTTCTATTTGTACTTGGATTAGTTGATTTATTGCAAATTTATAATTTACTTATTAAATTAAAATGGAACGCTCGCTAATTTATAAAATAACGTTTTCATGATTACACAGTTTTATTTTATTGATTTATTAATTAACTAAAATAATCCAACGAATCTCACACATTTATTATCAGCTTCCCAATAAAAATATTTTTACACATCAAGCACCCTATAGAACATTTTTGAAATACCCCATACAACATTTGAGAAACTGGCGGGCTTGAAACAAATGAAGATCGAGGGACGCTTACAGAAATGCAGACGCGTCCTGGCCTTCTGCGAAATGGCTGCGGTGCTGCCGTGATGCTGCAACATGTTGCCCCCTTCAAGCTAAAATGCAGGTAAACTAGTGTAATGTCCCGCTAGAGCTCAATTTACACGGTGGCGTAACTAAAATGATCAAACCCGGCTGCGCATCGTAGTTTTGCCTTTCAAGCATGCCACTGCCCCAGTCGCTATGTTTTAGCGCTATGAGGGTAGCAACAAATTGTTGTTTAATGCGAAGCGATGTTTACCGGCTACATTTCCGTTTAAATTAAGAAAGCCGAATAAATCTTGGAGAAATCCCGCGACGCGGCGCTCAAGCTTTGGGCCTACCGATTTTTACGGCGCTGGCGGTATATAAGAAGCTCCTGCTAGATTTTATTTATTTAAACGTCTATCAGCTGCAAGTTATTTTGCGCAATTGAAAAGTAGTCATAAGATGCAATTGGGGGACTCGCCGACAATCTGGGTATTAGCTAAATTGCATCGGATTATTTCGAAGGTGTTCGGGTCCGATCGTTCAGTTCAGCTGCTGTCAAACAAAAAGTAAACAAAGAGCCGCGGGAGTAGCGCTAAATGTTTAAACGTTTATTTATACTTTCGCCGAACGTACTGAGGACTGTTCATTTTATTAGACGGACAGTAAATTGTTGCCATAAATAATAAACGTTTCAATAAATTGCGGCTATTTTAAGTTGAAATTACAAAACAGCGCAATCGAAATCTATCAGTGATATCAAAGCTATGTACAATGAAGAACGATCAAAATTTCTAACTTTTGATCGAACACTCGCCATAAGCCTATACACATCCTCCATTAAAATTTTTCGGCTACCTATACATACATTTGTTTGATTGTTTTAGCTTCTCGACAAACTTTTCTTAAGTATCTCTTTACAGTAGCCCAGTAACGTTCAATAGAGCGAAACTCAGGACAGTTCGGCGGATTGTCCTCTTTTTTCCAAAAGCTGGTGTTGCACCAGAATAGTCGGCAGATGTTAAGTCTGGTCAGAATAATGGAAGAATATTGTGCTTACAATAGAAACGTACTAACCGTTTTTGTATGTATTCTTTCATGTACAATTCGCCTCCAATTGTACCACAAAAATGCAGAACTTCTGAGACCACAAGAACATATGGCATGCCATACAAGAGTTTTCATACCGAAGTATCTTCTTTTAGGAATTTTCTGCTTTTGACTATTTTACGCACATACATACATTTTTTCGACTTTAGCAGCTTCAAAACAATCTTCTCAGCTCCTGAATTTACCGGGCCACTTCGACGTCGCGATTTAGACTAATAGCCAAGTTTATGATGATTTGGAAAACCGCCAACTTTAAAAACTTTGTAATTTTTGCGAGTTTTTGGCAAAGATAACTATACTTAATACCACTTTTGCAAAGATTAGCTTTCTGATCTTAATACTGATTCGCTTCGTTGCTGTGTATTTGATAGCAGTTAAAAAATAGTAACAATTACAAGCCAACACTCAGCCGATACAGTCAGCGACTATTAAAAAATTAAATGTGGCTGTTTAATAAAATGAGCAGTCCTTATATGATAATTTAAAACTTGACGGAGGAATTCAATTAACTTTTTTCAAAAAAGGAGAGAAAAGAAAATTTTAGCCTATCGCAGTTCTGCAGTCATTTCGCAGGCAGTTCGGATCGTCTGTGTGACGAGTATCGGGTGCGCGTTCGGGCAGGCTTTGGCAAAGCTTATAAAGTGCGAATTCGTCAATTGTGATGTGAGCGCCGATAAATATATATGGTGTAAACTAGTGCATTTCGCGTTATCGCGTAAGTGGACATTAAACATTAAGTGTCTAGTGGAAGACGGACGAAGGTGTGCTTGCTGTTGGCAGCGACAAGAGACGACTGTAGCGCTGCGGAATTCAAGAGAAGTTCAACGAAAGGTAGGTCCCATGATGCCGCCGTGAGCCCGAAAAAAGGTTAGTGCTTTTATATTATTATCAGGAACAAGACTACATGTTGTCTTATCTTAACTTTCAAAAAACAAGTTTTAACTTTCTGGCTGTTACGATCGAACTATTTTGAATGCGGAAAGCAATTGCATTCCTGTGCTTAAAATATTCCATGGGTAATTTTAGGAGAAGAAAATTGCTAACTTAGGGGTGCCAAAGGTTTATTAAAACTTTATAAACAGCAATAATGAGAGGACTTTTAATCAACTGATTGCATCATGTCGCTATTTACAACTGCAGTATAAAGAGTAGATCACAGGGATACTCAAAATTAATTTTGGGGTTTCTGCTGGCAGATACGTGATAAGAGATAAAATTATTTGCACTTTTTCTTCAATTATCTCGTTTTATTACAACTTACTACATGAATAAGTAATGTTTGCAAACACAATTCAGCATTAGAGTTTTCAAAATCACCCAGTAAATTAGTAGGGAAAGGGTTAATACAACTTGGTAACGTCATTTATATGCTGAAAGCATACAAATGCAAAAGGAGGTGATGCACATTTTAAATTTGATTACTCTTAACGATCGAAATCAAACTTATATTGCAATTTTAAAGATGTATTTCCATCTTTACTCATTTGAATTTTACTTAGAACTTCTAATAACATAATGACGCTTGTATTAATTGTTTAATATCTTAACGCACTTGAATCAGTTATAAAATGGTAGAAATGTGATTTTTTAGAATAGAGTTCTTTGCCATTATGAGACAAACAAAAAAATTATCATTGTCAGTTTCAGAAATGTATAATGTACACGAAAATTCTTGTATCGTAACCATGGTATCTATAATATGGCAAATGGGCCGCTTTGCCATTCCTTATCTTTTCGAAGATACACAGAAGAAACTTAAATTCATTACATTTTTTTATTCCCAATATAAGGGTCTGCATTTTCATCTTTAACAGAAATCGATATCTGCAAAAGTGGGTTTCTCTTCGGGCCCCTATCGAGCCGTTAATTGGACATACTTACAATGAAACTTTTCAAGAGAAACTAAACCAAGGTGACTAAAAAATTATGAAAATTCCGCGAGGGTACTTCACCTGCCAAAATAAATTTAGAGTTTTGTTCGAACTCTGCATTTTTTTTTGTTGGACCGGTAACGGCGTTTTCCTAGCAACACTTCAGGCTACCGAACGGCGAAAAACGCATCTCGCTAATTTTCACTGTTTTTCAGATCAAGATTTTTTTAATTTCAGCAGCTATTTCGGCCATGAAGAAGTGCGGGCAGCGTTCGGACCCATAGAGGTTTATTCTTAAACAGACCGAATAAGTTAAGTATCACTCATTGTGATGTTTGAAATCGGTAACATCAGTTAAGATGAAATTAGAAGGAAATAATTTAGTTTTTATGTAAGGCGTAAATGTTATGTTATACTGGGAGATGTAGCAAAATCTCAGAACTTTTGCGATGATGATTTTAGTCATTGTTGAAAAAATAGTGTGGAGATTTCTCGTCGCAGTGTGAAATAACGAATGTAAAAAATAGCTACAGAAGCATACGGAATGATAGACAAGATACAACTGGTGGCCTTGGCAATTCTATTAAGAGAATCAATTCTTTGGTTCGATTGTATCATTGACTGACTATTTATGAAACTGCTGCAAACACAAACATATTTTACAAAAAAATTTTAGTGTGGTATATGTAGACAAAATGTGTTTTTAGACAGAAACCCACCTTAATGTAGTACAGAGGTTTGAACATACAAAAATGCCCGAAGAGGGAGTTCCACCATGCCCCAAACCACTGTTTAAGAACTGCAGGTGTTAAACAAATAGGCTCTAAAGGTTAAAAGTATCATATAGAAGTAAGAAAGGTTCAACCAAGTATTAGTCGTGGATTTTAAGTAAATATATGTGTTTATTGGATTAATAAAATTTATTATTTGGCTATCTTATTGCAGTTTCTAGTATATTTAGTTTGCAACTAAATTACTTTTTTATTTTTTTTAATTTTTTGTCTTATTCCTATATCAAATTATCCCAAACTACCAGTTTGGATTCCAGGAGCATCATTCAACTATTCAACAAGGGCACTGAATTGTTAATAGTATTATGGAGACCTTAGAGACTAAATGCATTTGTACAACGGTATGCCTAGACATAAAGTAGACCTTCGACAAAATCTAGCACATGTGACTGCTATATAAAATTAAACTCAATTTCCCAATCCAGTTATGCCTAATATTAAAATCATATATAACCAAGAGGACCTTCCAAGTAAAAATAAACAACACAACTTCTGAATACCATGAAATCACCCCGGAGTACGGCAGCGCAGAGTTCTAGGACTGCTACATTATCTTCTGTATACCGCTGACACATCTACAACTGACAATGTTTGTCAATGATACAGCTATCCTCTCAGCCAACGAAAACCCAATAACTGCAGCAGCCCATTTACAAACTCGCTTAGACATCCTACAAAACTGGTTTAATAAATGGTAAATTAGTCAATAGTGATAAATCCGCACAAATTAGGTTCACTAATAGACCCATCGTAGGTCTACAAAACAGTATCAACAATACTCCCATACCTCAGAAGACGGTCATCAAATACTATATCTGGACTCCAAGCTAATCTGGAGCACACACATCAAAGCCAAATGAAAAGCAAACAGATCTCAAGATTAAGCAAATGCACTTGGCTCATCGGCAGAGGCTCCCAACTCTCACTTTCGAACAAACTACTTCTATATAAATGTATTATTAAACCCATCTGGACATATGGGATCCAGCTGTGGGCTGCGGTAAAGCCTGCCACACCAAAATCCTGCAGCTATGCCAGTCAAAAATTCTTCGCACAATAACCAACGTTCCATGGTACGTCACTAATGAGACTCTTCATACCGTACGTAGCCTCAGAGATCCAGAAGCTTGCTCAAACATACACAAACAACTTGCCAGAAAATGGAAATCAACTAATGGAATAGCTCTCCAACTAGCCGAGTATCACCAGAAGATTGAAACGACATTGGCCACAAGACCTACCTGAACCTGTGTTACCCAGAACTACCTAGTGTTTAGCCTACTGAGAGAAAGGTTCTGGTCGGATCCCCTACGGATATAAGATTTACTTATTACACGCGTGCGAGTAGATTATAAATAGGTAACTTTAATACAAAAAATTGTTTTATCTTTATTTCAAAGATTATCATGAAAGATAAGCAAAGAACGCATACGAGGTAAGCGCCAAAAGTTTCCGATCTGACTATGTTCTAATAGAGGTAACGGCAGATAGTATCATCTTCGGTTGAACGTTTGCTAAAATTTCGGCAACCGATTTGTCTCAATCGTTGCAACAGTCACTTTAGTTGATAGAGGCATGTTATTTTGCGCAATGTTGAAAATCAAGTACCGCGATTAAATTTCTCATAAAAAAGGCTTAGTCCCAGTGATATTAAACAATGTTTGGATGGAGTCGCCGTTATATTCCACTATAAAGGAGTTTGGTCGTTTGGTCCTAGAAAGCATCAAAGACGAACCACTTGCAAATTGGCCGGTTGAAGTGCTTTCGGAAGAAAACGTCGCCCTCGTCGAAAATGGGGTGCTGCCAGATAAGCGTTTAAAAGTAAAAGAATCATCGGGTTGGGGCTTTCCGATACAGCTGTGCAACTCATTCTACATGAGCACCTTTGAATAAAGTTAGTGCCAGATGGGTACCCCGATTTTTGTCAAGGTTTAAAAACAGCAACATGTGACCTGTTGTGGACAATTCTTAAACCTTTGTCGCGCAACAAAGAAGAAGTTCTTCAATCCATTGTTACAGAGAATAAAACTATTATCTTGAACTATGATCCCCTAGCAAAAAGAGAGTCAGTGGAATGGTGGAGACCGGACGAAAAAGATCTTGGCATGGCAATGGTCTTTTCAAACTTAAAAAAAAAAGTTGCTAGTCGATTTTAAGGAAAGAAACAAAGTGGTAGATAAAGAGTATTATGCCAGCTTACTGCGTTGATGGCACCTTAGGTTTCTGATTTGTTTGCAGTTTAAAATTGAGAAGTATTTCGTTCCTTTCTTTGTCGTATACAATATTTATTTTAGTCAGTAGGTCTGTGTTACTCTAAATATTGGCTTTACATTACAAAGATTTTTTTAATTTATTTATGTTGATCGTCTCCTCTTTAAAGTTAATATTTTAACATTCTCTTATTTGTGATATATCAGCTGTTCATATGTGAGGTAAAACTTAGGTATCGGCGAGATAATTGGGTTCACTTCGCTTGGTGGTTTGCAGTGAATTATGCACATCGCATTTCACTTGTTATTACAAGAAGTCAAGTAATATGTTAGCTAAAATATAACACTCAATTTTTAAGACACAAGTAATTAGAAATAATTCAAATCATGTCTCTACACAAACTCACCTCACATGGAACTACTATACTTCTCTCAGTATTACTTTGCAATATACTTTTGCTATTTTTATTTTTAAATTTCTAGTTTTCCTACATCTGTGGTGTTTCTGATATTTGTACCGTTTTCACTGTTTTGTGAATTTGAACGATATATTCGTTATTAGTAGTCATCAGACTCAGTACTTTTCTCATTACTGGCTATTTACAAAGAATGTGATTTTCTGTCCTTCAACTAGGAGGTACTTAGGTTTACTTTGTGCACAAATAAGTTTTATCATTTTTACATTTCTCTTTTCTCAATTGGCTATAGCTTTTGTTCAACATTTTAACTCTTCTATGTAGTTTTTTGTTTCCTCTTCTAGTTTTAAAATTGTTTTCTAGTGTTCCCTTTTTATGTATTACAATTTCAGTTACTTTTCATGTTTTTTTGCATTCTCTTTGTTCATAACTTGACAGTATCCTTACTTCTTTAAAAATTCATTATGATTTAATTTGTTCTTTCCCCTTTTTCTCATTAAATTATCATTACACGTAGCAGTTTCTTGGTCCTAACATGTTACATACAATACTGATGTGCAGGGTAGGTAGGTAATAATTATTTCAAAACTTAATTGTGGACAAGAAAATAAAATCAACGTTATTGAATATTTAGTCTATTATAACATTTAATTGTTTCCTAGAAGCTTTGCACACTTTAATATTAGCAAATTCGGTTATTATTTTAGAATAGTCAAACGCTAGTCTCTCTGGTAATTAATGTTGAGTGCTACCAGTCCATTAGTCTAAATATTGTTGAATTGATAATTTTGTCAAAAATGTTGAAATGGAAATTTTCTTTAGCAGATGTTTTATCTCAAATGTTTTATTTCAAATTCTGTAGTGATTCATCAAGAAACAATTTCCAGGTTTTCTTAAGTTATTCTATATCTTTAATTAGGTTCCCAGTATTATTTTTTCTACAACCAATGTTGCTTTACGGGATTCGATAATGAGATTCGTTTGACATAATAACACTAGTACTTCCAGTCAAACTATAGATATAAGAACAGATGGTAAACAACAGTTTCTCTGCTTCTAGCCTTGCTGATATTCTCGTTGTTGAAATAATCATTGTATATAAAATTACATATTTATATGCATTTAGATTTAATATAATCGATAATAAAAATATTTAAGGTTTTTTGTCATTCTGTCGATTTCTATAGTTATATTCAATGTAACATTGTAAACAGCATCTGGTAACATTGGGCTGTCTCTTCAATTTAGTTTGCAAAAAAGGGATCTTCCTGCGGAAACAACTATTATTAATTAAAAACAATATTGCTGTGCAATTTTTTAAAAATAACAGCAAAAAAACTTGAAATTGCACAAATTTCACTTAATAAAAATGGCTTACTATGAAGATTCACTGTAATGACAATGATTTGGCTTGCTCTAAGAGGCTGGATGCCAGACAGAGAAAAGCTAACTTTCTTCCACGTTGTATGTCCCGAGATTCCCATGCCAGTTTCTAAAATTGAACAAAGTGTAAAGAGAGCATTCGGAAAGAGGGGAAAGACAGCTATTTTCAAAGATTCTCCCTACAGAAAAACTTTAAAAATGCTCTTAAGAAAAAAGATAAAAAAAACAAAAAGAAAATATAAGAAAAGGTTATTTAAAAATTGAGAAGAAAAATAATGCTAAAATGCTATTACCAAAAGTAATGCTAAGGAAGACAAATAAAAGAAGAGAAGCAACTGTAATTAAGCTGGATAGCGAGGACAATGCTGAATGTATTTATTGTGGACATTTTAATTTTACCAGTCATGAGAGCCAAAAATAAGTGGCCCCACAACTCGTATGCCATATTAGACAGTGAAGATGATGTAGCTCTCCTAATTTATGAATTGTGTAGTTCATATGAATTCAATTCCTCTTTTATCCCCATACTATGAGGGAGAATTGGGTAATGAGATTTAATTTTCAAAATAAAAATTTACATGTATCTATGCAATACTTTACTTTTTTTCACATCAAACTGCTTAATAGAGAACAAATTTTCCATTGCCAATGAATATTTTCTACTCTCCCTAATTGCTGCCTGCGATTAATTTTTAAACTTCATACCTCGTTCCATTCTGCCTGCCCTTATATTTCTGTCTAACCTATTGAGTTAAATTGAGGCCTCTAATATTCTTCTTGTCCCCTCTTATTGACTCTGCTGATATATGAGAACCCCCACCAATTTCCTGATACTATGAAATTATTTGTTTAGTATAATCTATATCAATTATTCGGTCTTTATTTTAAATTCATAGTTTGTAGGTCAAAATGAGTTTAAAAAATGGAAATTAATGCTATAACACTTTTCAGCTTTGATAATTAATTATAAGCAACCTAGGTAATAGAAATCTCCAATTTTAGAATGCTATTAGTGGATCAAATGTTTGTTGACAAATAATCCTCAAATCTTTTTCTCGTCTTTCCAAACTGATTCATTAGCTCTAGAACATAGAAAGTTCTAATTAATCTTTCCCTAACCAACCATCTCCTGGAATAACCTCAGAATTAAAAACGTAAAATATGTGTCCATAAGAGTAATTAAACAGATTCTCAACATCAGCAAAACTCTATTTTGATTGCTTTAAATCAAGAAACATATCTAAGACTGCTTTTGTTTATTTATAGATTGAGGAGAGTTTTGTCACACTTCTAGAAAATTGTTTTTGTTAGTGTTTTGTGTTTGTAATATCCCAATCAGATTCTTTGATTCCAGATGAACAAAGTTGAACTTTGAATTCTGGTATGTTATTGCTAAAAGCAACAATTTTAATTGGGTGAGGATGAAAAAGAGATTTGTGATGCCAAAGATGAACGAAGATCAGCCACTTTCTGGATGACGAGACTTGCATGCTGCTTCGGATGCCAAGCGTCTTCAAACACTCGGGACTTGGCTGAAGAGCTTGGAATCAACTAGAAGATAGTTTGGGATTTTTAGCAGCTTGAGTGTCCACAAGATCCAACCAAACCACAGGCTAATAAGAAAGCCAAAATCTACCACCAGTTGAAGAAGCATGTCACAAGTACTTCAATTCAGAGTAATATTTCAACCAGATCCAAATGCTTGCAAATTGATGGTCAAAGGTCATACAGAATGATGACCTACGCTTTGAAAAAATTGAAAATTTTCTCAAGTGTGACACAACTTACTCCTTAATTTGTAGAATATCTAATTTTAAAAGTCTGCAGTAATCTCCATATTTTGAAGTGTACATAAATACAGCCCATGTAAAAAATAATTTATTAACAAAAAATTTTTATGCAAAATTAAAATACAAAATCACATTTAAAATGCACCCAGTATTTGGCTTCAAGTTATTACAATTCTTAACAAAAGCTATAATTAAAGACTTAGCATAGTGTAGGCAACAACCTGGTGGATGTTAAAACTGGAAGTTATGAAAAACTTTCTCTCCCGCTTCGTTTCCCTGAGGTCTATCCCAATGATTGGGTGCCTCCCTATTATTATCTTCTGCTGGTAATCTCTTATGTCAAAGGTCTTCCACGATGGTACGTGATAGAAGTATATCTAAAAAATAAATCTATTAAATTCAGAAACATGCTATTGCTATGATGCTAATTACGTTTCCTATATCAACCCCCAAGACAAAGATGCTGCCATACAGGAACATGCATGTGACGTTTGCTTGGAACACCTCCCAGGTATCAAACAGCTTCTTGCTGTACTGATCCTTCTCTCCTAATATAAATAATTCTAAAAACTGCTCCATGTTCTCAGTAGTGGCTAAAATTTGTTAAAATCTAATTCGGCTAAACCAAAAAGCACAACACAAAACTTACAGGCACACACAATTATGTTGTCTCTGTATATATGGCACCAGCGCTCCAGCCGGGGGTGATTTTGCACGCAAAATTTTATCCTCACTTTATTCTCGACACTGCTGATCGGATGAATGTTCTCATCATACTTGAGGACTTTAACCTCATTGTTGATCAAGAAAGTGGCAATCCCGCCCCACATGTGCAAGCAGGAAACCTCATTAGGAGAGTATATCCGCAGGAACGTCACCTCACAGAAAATCTGACCGTCCTCTTGCTCCCGGCACAGCTTCGAGATCGTGATGCGGCCACCACGCTTTTCGTAGCAGAGATATTTCTTGTAAACACTACAAACAAGCAGAATGATATGTTTATACTAAAAGATGTAATCTAAAATACCTGTGCAGCTTGACATCCTGGATCACAACTAGTTCGTTGAGCTTCCCATCAAATTCAGTCAAGACTAATGTACCAGTCTTATAGGCAAGTAGCAGGTAAATTCTGCCTACTCCATCATGCTTGTCATCACCTGAAAACAGATATCACTTATGTTCCTTGCTTTGCACTCATAAAATTATTGACCATCCATAAATGTGATTTCGGTAATTTTCACAGCTTGATAGCGTGCAGTGTGCAATAGGCCCCAGCTTTCTTCAAATATCTTTACACGCCCATCCTCGGAACCTACGGCAATGTAACTGCCTGAAAGGTATGCAAATAACCAAACATGTCCCTACGCAAATTTTTAAATTATACCTGATACGGCAACGTAAGTAATTCTAGGAACATCAGCGGGGCACAGAAACACATCGAACTTAACATTCTCTTTCATGTTCTGCCACGCATACCAGCTGTCGTAGATGTTCAGCCACTTGTCTTCGTCGTTGTAGTACTCATACTTTTCGCTGTAGTTCACCAGCTCGTTCTGGGGTATCTCTCGGAAGCAGCACTTCTTCCAGACCTGCGTTTTCTGTGATAAACAGCGGTTAAGCTTGGCCTGCTAGGCGAAACTGCGAGGCGCACCTGAGTCAGGAAGTCCACGACGGCTCTCCAAGTCCTGCTGACGGACCTGGCGGCTTTCAGCGTCTTCCCATCGCAGTGGTACAGTATCCGCTCCAACACTTCCACAGGAAAGGCGTCCATGGCGGAGGTCCGGATTGGTTCTGGCTGGCTGCGAGCGCGCGGGCTATTTTAAAACCCAACAAAGGGCGATACTACCACATCACGCACTATTTGTAAAACAAAGGCAGCCGATTTATTTTTGTTTTGCGTGCGGACGCCTGTTGTCGCCAGTCTGTCAAAAGAGGCGACGTTGCCGCGTCTTGCACTTTTAGGCAAAAAGTGTGTTTACCATGCACTTACGGTACGTTAAAATTAGAAACGCCTTCGATTTATTGCGGTTTAAAAATAAAAATTTTACTGAATTATCGATATATAAATATGTGGCGGCCTAAATACTCTTTGATTAAGGTCAAAATGCATGTTAAGGATAAATATATAGAAGTGTAGGAGAATAAGTTAGGATTATTGGCGTCCTCAAAAATATAGTAATAAAAATAGTGGGGCGTTTTCTTTTTATTGGAATCCAAATATTTTGGTTTGCTTTAGGAAAATAAAAATTTAAAAACTTGTACATAATGCAAGCCAAAATCGATAAGAATTATTCTCAATTTTTTTGTTTTTAACATTCGCATTTTAAATATCTTAAAACATTAATATTTTGTTCCGTTCAGAATCTATTTTAAGTACGGCAAACCTCTTCTTTTCTATTTCTTCTGCTTTTCCAGGCGTTTTTCCTGGTCCTGCAGCCAATTTTTCCATTCCTCCTTAACCCTCGCCAGTATTTTCATTTCCTCTATTGTCTGTCCTCTTTCTAATTCTATTTATCAAATTTGGTCCATGTATTTTCTTCTTGGTTTTCCTCTTCGTTTTTTGGTTGATTCTCCAAATTCCATTACTTTCCTTGTGATCCTATTTGGTTCCATTCTCATTATGAGGGCGTACTGTTTTACTATTTCTCTAAATCTCCCCATTATTTAGCCAGCTTCATTTGTGTTTGTCTGCGATTTTTTGGAGGTGTTTCATTTCGATACCATTTATTTTAATTTCATCTTTATTTCTTGGTGTTCAATTTTTAGACGCGTGTGCTACCGTTGGTACTGTTATCATATTGTGGATTTTCTTCTTTACCTCTATAGCTATGGGTTCTAGTATTGTATTATTTATGGTGTAACAAATTTTTCTTGATTATTTGCTTTATTAGTATTTCTGCTTCTATTTTTCCATCTCTCCTTAATATACTTCCCAGAAATTCATATGTCGTTACTTTTTCCCGTGTCTTGTTTTTGCAATTAATTTATTTGTTGTTATGGTTGTCTTTTTGTTTTTCGTTTACGATCATAATTTTTGTTTTGCTAGTTAGTATTTACTTCTATTTTCATGTTTTCTGTTTCTCTGGCCTATGCGTTCACTAGTTTTTGCATTTTGTTCTTGGTGTTCGCTATTAATATTAAGTCATCTGCATATTGATTGCTTCTAGATTCCTGTATCCATCTATTTTTCTTTAATTTGCCTAATTATTTTGTCCATGATAGTAATAACTAGTAAAGGGCTGAGGCTATCTCCTTGTTTTATTCCTTTAAGCATCTTAAATTTTTCTGATTGTTGTTCTGCTATTTGCACATTTGCTTGTACTGTTTCGTATGTGCTTCTAATTGTTTTGTTAAGTTGTTTTTAAATCAATAAATGTTGAGTATAGTTTTTCTCTTTTTATTTTTTTTCCTCTTATAATGCTTTCTCTTCTTCTAGTTTTGCTTCGATTTGTTCTCTAAAATTTTTCTTCTAAGATTTTTGATTATAATTTGGGCTAGGCATATTGGTCTGTAATTTTCGCACTGTGGATTATTATGCCTTTTCCTTTCCCGAGGAATTTTTTGTTTTTTCCATGCTTATCTACAAATAGTCCATAGATAGTCTGTTTTCTTTTTGGCCCATTCATTTGATAATCTCCGGTGCTATGCTGTTTTCTCTAGTTGTTTTACCAATTTTTATTGTCCATATTGTATCTTCAATTTCTTCCCTTGCAATTTCTTTTTGGTGTTTTATTTGGTTTTTATTGCTTTTATCCATTTTCATTTATTTTTTTAGCTTTGTTATTCTCGTCCAAAATTTTCTACTGCCTGGTTTATGTAGTTCTATTATTTCTTCTCTTTCGTTTTATGGCTTATTTTACGATGTTTCTCTTTCTAGTACATTATTCTTTGTCTATCTAAATTCTTGTTTGAGTATAATGATTCTATGCTTTTTTATTTTTTTTACCAGCCTTTTTATATCGTTATTCCACCAGCTTGTCCGTTCTGGGTGACTATTATATTTATCTTCAACATTATAGTTATCTTCAACACCGTTTTCACTTTTATTCGAGGTTATATTATATTCTTATTTCCTCCAGTTTTAGAATTCTATATGTCTTTTTCTAGTATTTTTTTTATTTTCTCTATTTTTAAGCTTATGTATCGCAACGATATAATGTTTTCTTGTTTCTTCATTGTCGTTTATTTTTGCATGGTATTCTGTTACTATTCTGTTTCGTTCCTTTTACTGCTTCTTTTTTTTCGATTTTTTGAATTGTCTCTGTTGGGTTTTGCAAGTGTGATATGTAGTCTATCAAGCTTTTGGTGGTTCGTTCTTCTGCCACAAATGTATATTTATCTTCTATTGATTGCCCCTAGCTTTTTCTTTTACAGAAATCTGTCATTTTTATTCTATTTCTATTTTGAATATCTTCTCCATGTATTCCCATACATCCCATTTCTCTGTTTTGGTCTTTTCTATCTCTATTATTCCAGTTTCCCATTTTATTGTTTTCTGATGTTCTTCTTTCATTTAGTCTTGTATTTGTTGTAAATTGGTATAGAAGTTTATTGTTTCTTCTTTTGCTGCTCCTTTGATCTGTCCATAAATTTGGAAAATTTATTTTTTCTAACTTGAACTTCGTAACACATAGGATTGATTACTATTTTTACCCCCTCCTTTGCTCTCTGTTCTAGATTTGTTAGATATGTACTTTCTTTGCCTTTTTCTGAGTTACACATATTTCTAAAATTTGCATGCTATTTTAGTCCATTTCCTTCGTTAATTATATCGCTTTTCCTGTTATTGTATTTACTGTATGTTCCAGAAACCTATGCCAATAATTTAATTTTTTATTTTTTTTATTTGTGTCCTTATTCATGTCCTGTTTCGGTGCCTGTCATTATATTTGTTTATGCGTTAATCTGTTTGTGTTTTGGAATTGTTCCAGTATTTCTGTTTGTTCTACTTATTTTATTTAAATTTAAATAGTCCCGTGACTTTTCATCTGGGCAGTTTATTGTATCTGATGGTTGCGTGGTGTTTCTGTAGCCTTATGTAATTCATCTATTTTGTTATTAATAGTTCCTTCTTAAATTCTTGCACCTCCTTAGTGTGGTCTTCTTCTATTAAATTTTTGTAGCTTTTGGTTTGTTAGTTGCTTTTGTAACCTGCATCTTCTTCGACCTTTTCTCTAATTCCGCTAGAATTGGTCTATTTTTCCCGCTTAGCTATTTTCCAATTCTTCTGATTTTTATTATTTCTTCCTCCATTCCTATTGCTATCTCTATGTCCCTAAGAATTTTTTTTACTTTCTATTCTAACTATAATTTTTTCTCCTTGTTCTCAATTCCGTATATAATTATATTCCTTTTTCACTTCTTTATCCATTTTATCCATATTATCTTCTTGTTGTGTTATGTTTGGTAAGCATTAATTATAAAAATTTCTTTTGAAAAGTTTATTGTGTACTTTCAAAGAAGAACATTACGATTATTTTGGAGATAGTGATACTGTCAAAATGTATAAACGGTTCTAATTTAACACGGACGCTTCGAGAAATACGGAATGTGCCAAAGCTGCGAATAAAAAAAGGTTGGGTGATTTGATTTTTTTAAAATAGAGAATGAATAGGTATAGCAAGACAATTTTATTTTTTGATTTAATATGCGTTGTACGTAGACTTTTGAGGTAACTACACTCTTTTTCATAAAATAATTTCGGGATTCTAGAATATATGGTTAAAATCTATACAGCGAATAATTATAATGTACAAAATACTCGTTTATCTCTAAGATGGCAGTTTCTTAATTTGAAATTTTGAAGAGATGGTAGATATGTTTTATTGGTACAGTATACAATGAATGTAAGATATTTAAATTTTGCTAACTACGATATTAATCTATCAAAGGTCTGCACTTTGGTGTTTAACAAGCAATGACTTTTGTCAGCAATTATTCGGATTGATTTAAAGTTTTAATTGTCAAGTTAATTTATCGTATCAACATTACAGTTCTATTTTCCATAATTTTTCACAAATATACTAAAAGAGATAGGAAACTAGGAGAAGAGTACAAATGTGCTGTTGCAAGAACGGCACTGGCTTTGAAAAAATAAAACCCCGTTGACTTTTTTTCTAATTATTAAAGTTATCAGTAATGGTTTATACTACTTATATACTTACTTGATATTTGATAGCCTTATACATCCATGTGTATGACAAAAGCCTTTTCCTTTCCCTCCATTCTCTTCTGTCTCTTGTCTCTTGTTTCTAGTTTCTTCCTGAATAATTTACTATTTCATTTATTCAGCGTCCTTTTGGCCATTTTATTCCTCCTCTATTTAGTGCTGTCGGTATTCATTTGGTAACGCTAGATGTCCATCTTGGTTCAGGCAGTCTCATAATATGTCCTGCCCGGTTCTATTTTAATTCTTTGCTTCTTATTATTACATCTTTTACCTGTGTTTTTCTCCTAATTTTTTCCAGTCTAACTTTATCGTTTAATTTTAGACCTAGCATAGATCTTTTCATTTTAGGCTGTGTTATTTTTAATTTTTGGTATAGTTTTATGGTTATATATATATATCATGTCTCTGCCTCGTAAGTAAGAGTGGGTATAAGGCATTTATTGAATACACTTCTTTCAATCGTGATAATTGCTTCACTATTTAAGATTTATTCCGTGCTAAATTGATCCTTCGTTTAATTTCTCTTTTCATTCTGTTTTCAAATGTCACGATCTGCCCCAGGTGTACCGTTTCTTTTGTTACTTCTAGTTTTCCGCATTTATTGTTATATCTTATTGTCTACCATTTGTTAGTAGTTTTGTTTCTTCTAAGTTTATTTTTTATCCTATTTTTTTACTTTCTGTCTTTCATCTTTTGTAATGATTTTTTTACTTTTCGCTAGCAACACTACGTCATCTGCAAAACGTGGGTTTGTTAGTTTACTTATTCCGATTTCGATTCCAAGCTTCAACCAATTAAATTTTTGACATTTATGTTGTATTACACTATTAAATAGATTTGGGGATAACGGATTTCCTTGCTTAATACGCTTTTTGATATAAAAATAGTTACCTTCTCTCTCTAAACTCACTTTAGCTATATTATTTTTATAGATATTTTCTATAATTCTTACATATTTCAGTTGGATTTATTGTTCTTCTAGTGCCTCTAAAATACTATTATGTCTAGACTATTCAAGGCTTTTTCAAAATATGTTAGTGCAATATATGTTGTTTTTTATATTTCTTCGACTTTGTTATGATTTGATTTATTATTCGGAGGTGATCTGTAATGGAAACATGCTTCCTCTACTGCTTGAATTTTCTATAGTTGGTTAATTATTCTTTTTTTAATTATTGTAAAAATAATTTATATAAAGTAGATTAACTGGTCTATAATTTTTAATTTCATTTCTTTTATTTCTTGTGAATGAGTATTATTTTAACTTTTTCCACTGATTAGGTATTTCTTTTTATTCTGGGATTATTAGTTTGTTCTTTATTTTGCACTGTCTAGGAGTTTTATTTTTTTTTTAAATTTATATTGCTTCTTCTACTTCTTCCATCGTTATTTGTTTGATTATTTGCTCTCATACATATGTTTTGCATTATCTAGTAGCTTTTTATCATTTCCCGTCTATTTCTTATTCTTTCCCTTCTTCTGCTTCTATTTTAGTTCTTTGATTACTTTTTTGTGAAGTTTGTTTCTGTTATTATTTTTTCTATTTCATGTGCGAAGATCCTTTTTGATTTCTCTTTTTGCTGTTTCGTTTAATTTACTGCATTCTATTCTATTATGCTTTTTGCATCTGTTCATCCTTCCAATTCTTCTCTTTTGCGAATTGTTGTTTCATTATTTTTTTTTGTTTTTTATTTTGCGTTTTATCGTGCATCCAGTTTTAGCCTTTATGATTACGTTTTTTAAGCTGTCATACATTTGCTGTACTTCAAAAGTATGATATATAAGCATTTCTTTTTCTGTGAGATTTACAGCTAATTCTATAATTTTTTTTCACTTATTACCTTTTGATCATATGCCCCCTCGTATTTCTTTATTCCGTCTAGTTTTATATTATTTTTATGCAGTATTCCAGTTGCTTGCACTAGCTTGTAATCCGCACATAGTTCAAACTGATTTATTACTTCTGTTTTTGTTATCATCTTTGTTATTTGTTAAAATGTAGTCTATCTCGTTTTTGTATATTCCTCTTTGTATTTTGTTTTATTTTGTATTTTTTGTCTAATTTATTATGTTTGTTTTATAGTTATTTGGGTGATTAATCTTCTAGGGAGTGCTAATTTAAGAAACTTTTTTCCAATTTCTATATCTGTGTCTATTGTTTGTATAGACATCTCATAGCTTTTTGTTAATTTTCTCTTACTATTTCTTCTTTATTTTTTTAAGTGTTTTCTATTATCATTAGCCGTATTCGTTGCATGTATCGTTAAATGTATATCGTGATCTGAATCTTTTAATTGCTGTTTTTGTATGATCGGGATCATGAATGTTTGTGTCCACCTTTTTTTCTTTTACCGTTCCTTTTTGCTCTTCTCGACTTGTTCCTTATTTCATATTTGTTCTTTTATTAGAAGTTTGGAGATTGTTATTATTAGAATGGATCTTTTTGCCATTATTCTCAACATTTATTTGTTTATCTTCTTTTTATGTATTTAATTGGCTTGTTCTGTTTCCCTCCCTAACTTTAGTTTCTTCTCCCTCTTTCTTTGATTTTAAATTATTTTACACACTATCTTTTTCAGTTTTTATTTCTGTAAATTATGAGTTCATTATATTTAAACACTGCATAATGGTCTTGATATCTTGCTTTTTTAAATTCTGGTAAAGTCGTATTTTGTTCTTATTTTAGTACCTTTTAGTTTATGCTTGTTAGACTATATTAATAATTTTGATCTAAATAACCCCAAACTAATAATTGGAATTGTATTATATTCGGTTTCTCTTTCACATACACATACGCATCAAAGACTTATCAATACTCCAACTGCATTCATATACTTATCTGCAAAATAAACAAATCTGCTTGTCTTAAATAATGTTATGTTTCCTAGTGGCATTGAAGTTTCTTGCACACGTTATATTTAGTGTTTTTCCTTTTAGATCGACGAACGGAAAACTGTCGAGATGGCAATTCTACGAAAAAGTTGCCCATTTATCTAGTCTTGGCAGTATCTCGTAAGTGCAGATAGCAATAATCATTTCAAAATGTTTGCTTTATTACCAGCAGTGGATGTTATTATCTTGCGTGTATAATTTATGCATGTAACTCTAAACATTTATGTTGTCCTAAAGGTAAATACGCCATGCTTGATTAAAAAGGATAATCGCTGCCATTGCATTCACTTATCTGTAAATTACAAAGGTAGAACTATGCTACACCAAAAAGGCTTAAGCATTCTAAATTCGTAAAGTGGGAACGCAAATACTTTCAACAAAAGTGTTCTTTCTTTTGATAGACCAAATTATTAAAAGGGTAGTAATGCTGAGATGAACTGTTTGTGTACGGTTATGAGTGTAGTGCACTGTCTCTCATAAGAAAGAAAATCCCAGCAAGTATGGCAAAGTTTGATTTACTTTAGACAAAAACGTTGCCTTCGTTGAACAACAAAAAAGAAGCTACCACCAGTCCCCAAGATTATTCTGCGCAAACACTGTGCAGTTCTGAAAGCAAAAGGTTACGATGTGCAACTGAACCATGAATCGGAAAGAAGTTTTAAGAGAGTGTCTTTCATTATTCTATTTTGCTAAATTTTATTGCTAGTTTACAATCTATTCTATTAGACAGAGTAATTAGTAAATGATATAATACATAAAATATGCGTCTTTTTGCAATCTGTATACAACAATAAACAAGACATATGTTAGTGAACAGTGGGCGTGAGACATGACATGGGTTATGTATTTACTTAATCAAATCTAAGGTTGTGTCTTTTCAGTCTATGTGAACTTTTACTATTGTATAATAGGATGAGGGTCAGTACTGCAAGTTGTTCGTTATCCGAATATGTTTCTTGTCCGAACATGAAAATCTTTCGCAAAAGAGTTTGTTGTCCTATTTGTTCGCAGTCCGAATTGTTGATTAACCCATTATCCACTGTATTCTTCTATTTGAAGATATGACTGATATTGGTTAACAAATTTACAAGAAGTTATTTTAAAGAAAGTTTAACTACTCATTAACTATTAGGACTTTCCTTTTGCAAATATCTATGTGTAAAGGTGTATAAAATAATGTAGACGAAAAATATCTAAGAAGTAAATTTTAATAATAAAAAATCTATTTTCTATCACTGAACTCAATGCAAGTTGATTGTTAATTTTCGCTAGTTTAGTGTTCATCGCATTAAAAAAATGGATTATAAACAAATTTGTTTCCGGTAGGTTTTTAATTTTCTTTAGATTTTATAAAAGCCCAGCACAAAGTGTATAAATTACTTACTGTACAACAGATCAACAGCATCCGCATTGCAACGAAACAGCGCCAAAAATTTTAAAATAGAATTTACTGTTTTGGTTTATCTTATGGAAACGTTTTAGTTACATTACATAACAGTACAGTCTGTCTAATAATAAAGTGACCCCTGTTATATTGAAAAAATAAAAATGTAAATAATTTATCATTAGAGTTATTGCGCAATTACTCAATATCTGGTCCAATTTTCATTAGTAATTATAGGTTCAATTCACATTCTGCATGTTCATTTCACAACGATCGCCATATTTTCTTAATTTGAAATGTTCTAGCGTATACATTGGTTTTTCTTAGAGCTTCATTTTCATGTATGATCACACATGTTTATTGGGATTAACGTCTAGGGATATTTCTAGACATTACATCGTAGTGACATTATTTGTTGTTTCCGTGCACTACACAGTTTGCTGTGTTGTTTAAAGTCATCGCTTCTTTTGCAGCACTCAAATTATTCTATTAGAAGCAAAATATTTTTCAGCAGACTCCAACAAGCGCTTCTGGTAGATAGTGCACATTTTTTCGACGTTTAAATTGTTCGTAAACAGAAAGAGGCAATTAAAATCGTGTTTTCAAAAGTATCGTCATACATGCACTTTTACAGAGTGTTTTATTATGCGCTCAAGAATTTTATTATTCTTTGCCGATCACGCTTTCAATGAGGAAAATTATGTCCAGAAAGAAGACTCACCCATGAAAATAACATTGCCCCAATCTTGATTTAATTTTCCTTTGCCACGCCAGTTGTTTTCCACGTTTTTTTCTGATAATAAAAGTTGATTTAAATTTATTTTTTGTGGAATTCTATTTGGGCATAGTGCAGCGAACGCGGCCTGACTTGTATTCAAAGTCTTCGTTGTTGCGACGCGGGCTATTACGTGTACTATAACGAATGCATCCGATTTCGAAATATACTTTGCAACCGCTTTATACGTCATATTCGATTTTTTCGCATGATTCACTAAGAACATTGTCTCATATCAGGACTTTTGCACTAATTGTAAAGATAGCAACATAAGATGCCGGTAAACCATTTGAAAAAGACTGAGGCCACATAAAATATTTCTTGTATCTTGTACTATTTTGATTAACTTTTATTATAATGGTAATTTTCTTGTACTACAGTCAACCCCCCTACAACATCCTGACAACACGGTTTTCACATAGCATGAAAGTAAACTTGAGCGTTCCACAGAATTTTGATGACATATCTATTTTTATTTTAGCTATTTTTTTTCATAGAAAAAAGAATAATGTATGCGGCTTGCTAATTCAGGTGCAGGAAAGCAAATGATTATTGAAACTACAGTAATGAGTGTATAATTAAGTAGGGTATTTCATGTTTGCCATATATGTATGAAAAATAATATTACTCAAATGTTCACCACGACGATTTACAGACGTCGATACGATGGTCGAAATTTTCGATGACATTTTCACATAAAGTCGCTTTACTGGCATTTATCTCGGAAATTATGTTGTTCTTGAGGTCTTGGATGGGGGTTGGTTTATTGACGTAGATTTTACTTTTTAGATATCCGCACAAAAAAGTCTAAAGGCATCAAGTCACACAAACGAGGAGGCCAATTGACATTTCCATGTGGCATGTTGCGCGGTCTTGTTGAAAATAAACATAATTTATGTCAGTTTGATTAAGTTTCTGGAAGAAATAGTTATGAATCATGCCGTGGTATCGCTCCGAATTCACAGCAATCATTTTCAAAAAAAAATGGTCTAATGACATCTTTTGATCACAGAGCACATCAAACAGTCACTTTTTGAGGATGCATTGGTTGTTCTTGATATTCTTTTGGATTCTTGTTGGTTCAAATTTGACTGTTCACCATCCTATTCAATATGAAATGCGCCTCATCTCAGAAAATAATTTTAGATGAAAAACTCGGATTAATTGCACGATGTTGGAAGAGCTAATCAAAAAACACATGTCGTTTGAAATGGTCAATTGACTTGAGTTCTTGAGTGAATTTAATCTTGTAAATGTGTAAATTTAAATCTTTGTGCATAATGCGGCATAAGTCGGTCTCCGAAATGCCCAGTCCTTGCGATCGACGAGTTAATGAAATTTTTGGTTCCTATTTCACACTTTCCTTCACTGCAGCGATATTTTCTGGTGCGCGAACACTTTTGGGTTCTCCACTCTTTGGCATATCACCCACAGAACCAGTGCTTCGAATTTTCGTATCAAACGACTGATGGTAGTCTCTTTTGCATGGTTATGATGACCGAAATAATCGTGGAGAGCTGGATAGGTGTTTTTTATTTTTCCACCATTTTTATAGTGTTTTTGAATCACTTTAACGCGGTCTTCAATCAAATATGACTCCATAGCAAAGAATGGCATACCTTAAATCAAAAAATGACTCTGGGTTGATCGAAAATAAACATGGTATCTGTATAAAAATTTTTTTTATTGGATTAATGCAAATTTACAATCTACTTAATAAAGTAATAAGTAAATGGGTTGAAAGAAGTTCACTTGAGTCAGGGGCCATCCATCGACTCTCTGGATTCACCTAGCTAGGTCTTCTGGCCATGTTCTGTTAAGTCTTCTATTTTCCATTGGTTGTCTGAACAGTTCACTGATTAGCTCGTTGCTGTGGGTTATGCTTCGATTTTTATGTTTAACAGAGTAAGCATTGATGACGTCGTGTATAAACGGTATTTTGAGGTCGTCGTGTATGGTGTTGTTGGAGACATATCAAGGTGCATTTAGTAACATTCTGAGGGTTTTAGATTGAAAGGTTTGTAAAATTTTTGTGGTTTGCTGCAGCCCCATAACTCGACACCATATGTCCAAATAGGCCTAAGAATGGTTTTGTATGTGAGGAGTTTGTTCTGTAGTGAGAGCTGAGATCTACGATTTAGTAACCAAGACATGTTCCTCACTTTTAAATATAATTGACGTCTTTTTGCCTTAATGTGTGTTCTCCAAGTTAGTTTTGCCTCAAGGTGAAGGCCGAGGTATTTAACTTCTTCTTTGACAGGAATGGGAGTGTTATTGAAGGTAAGAGGAGGACATTCTGCTCTTCTTGTTGCAAACATGACTTGACACGACTTGTCAACGTTTAGATTAATTTTCCAGTGCGTAAGCCAAATTTGGAGTTGATCAAGATAAGCTTGCAATTTTGCAGAAGCTCGTATCGGATCGAGATCTGTAGAAAGGATGGCTGTATCATCAGCGAACGTTGTTAGTAGTGTATCATCGCTGGCTGGTATATCAGCGCTAAACAGTAAGTACAAGAAAGGTCCCAGAACACTTCCTTGGGGTACACCAGAGTTGATAGTCTGGTAGTCAGATAACGAGTCTTCGAATTTAACTTAGAAGTAACGGTTGTACAATTGATTTGGTAAGTATTGTTTAAGTTTGAAAAGTAAGCTTGCATGCCACACCCTGTCAAACGCCTGTTTTACGTCTAAAAATGCCGATGTATACATTTGTTTTGCTTCTAAGCTTTCTTTGATTTTATTAACGATTCTATGGCACTGTTGGATAGTGGAGTGATTGGGTCTGAAGCCGAATTGGTGGTTAGGGATTAAGGCATCTATATGTGTTACGTTTGCAATTTTGGTGAGGATAAGTTTTTCGAAAATTTTGGACATTACAGGAAGGAGGCTTATTGGCCTATAGGAAGTGGCATCAGTTGGAGGTTTTCCTGGCTTCAGTATCATGATTATTATTGCATACTTCCATAGTATCGGATAGTAGCACAGGCGTAGTATGCTGTTATATATGGTTGTGAGTAATACAATAGCTTTTCTAGGGCAGTTTTTCAGTACTTCACCTGTAATGAGATCATATCCAGGAGCTTTATGAGGATTTAAGAAACTTTTTTTTGACTTCTGCAGGTGAAATAGGCTTGGGTGGAAGAGACATCTGACAAGGGGCGTTTAAGAATGTTTGTATTTCGACATCATCTTCATCATCGTTGAGGATATCAGGAGCGGAAAATACACTAGCAAGGTGTTCTGCGAATCTGTTGGATTTTTCAATATTCGTCCGCGCCCAGCTCCCATCAGCTTTTCGTAGAGGTGGAATAGATACTATGGGTCTTTTGAATTTCTTTGTCGCGTTCCACAGGGAGTGATCATCAGTAGATAGATTGACGATGTAGTGTTCGAAGGATTCGTTTTTTGCTTCTTGGATAGCATTGTGGAGATTGTGCGTTATTCGATTTAAATAAGTTTTGTCAAGTGGATTCCTGGTAGTCTGCCACCTGCGCCGAGCTCTGCGCTTTGCGATGACCAATTCTCTAATATGAAGAGGAATGTTCTGATTGTTGCGGGTGACACCATGTGCACAGCTTCATCTATGTCCTCCTTATCTTTTAAGCGGATATTTATTGATATATTATCGTTGATATGTTGACGGAATAGGTTCCAATCAGTCTTTTTAGAAGACAGTCTCTGTTGTGGCTTTTTCCATATAATACTGGTGCTTAGAGTTATTATTACAGGACTGTGGTCAGAGTGCAGATCTAAATTGGATTCAATATCACTATGTAGGTCTGAGATTCCCTTAGTTATGGCAAAGTCTAACAGGTCGGGGATTTTATTTCGATCGGTCGGCCAATAAGTTGGCTCTCCAGTCGACAAATAGTTGAAATTATTTAGTTCTAAAACTCTCAATAATGTTCTGCCTTTAGGAGTAATCAGCCTAGATCCCCAGGCTGTATTTTTAGCATTCCAGTCTCCGGCAACTAAAAAGTGTGAGCCGAGTCGTTGGAAGAACTCGAGGTATACATCGCATGTTATAGAATAACGTGGTGGACAATATATTGAAGCAATTGTAATAGGTCGGGAGAAAGTATCTACTTTTATGATGGCACTTTGAATTTTGTGTGTTATGTATGGTTGGAGTACGTGATGTTTTATTGAAGATCTGATTATGATTGCAGACCCTGCGTGAGCCGCATCATCAGGATGGTTAGCATAGTAAATGGAATAGTATGGTATTTTAAGAGTTGTCCTTTGTGTTGAATGACTTTCAGCGATTAGGAGGATATCAATTTTATTTATGTTAAGAAATAGCGTAAGTTCCTGAATATGGTTTGATAAGCCATTTGCGTTCCATTCTGCAATTCTAAGTGCATGGGCCATTATTGAGTTAATTTATTGACAGCATGGTTAGAATCATACTGTTCTGGTTGAGTAATTGATTGAACATATTCTTAAAATCATTAAGGAATATAGTAAATTTGCTAGTTAGGTCTGTTTCAGTGTTGTTAGATGGGATGTTAGGTTGTACTGCGGTTATTTGGGCATAAGTAGGGGTTGGGGTTGTTGGATGTAGTGGAGTATTAGTTGTAATATTTTGTGACAAAGGACCGGGCCTGTTGGTCTTAGGTGATGGTTTCTGTTTATTAAGTTTTGATAAACTTTACAGCTTTTGTAGTTCGCTGGATGATTTTTCTGACATAGAGCACATGTTGCTGGTATATTTTTAGATTTGCTGCAACTAGAGGTGTTATGTGGTCCTCCGCATTTAACACACTTAAACGGTTTCCTACAATAGGTTTTCGTGTGTCCATAGTCTTGGCATCTTGTGCATTGTACGATCCCACCTTTATTTCTTGGCGCTTCTACTAGAATTTTAGAATGATACAGAAATTCTAATTTAAAGATTTCTTTATTATTATTTTGTGGTTCGAGATCTACAAAGAATAGAGGTAAGGACTCTTTAGTAACCCGATGCCTGACATTTGTAATATTACGAACTTTGTGTTCTTTTTTCTCGAGTTCTTGTGTAATTTCTGGTAGGGGAATAGAAGGGTGGATGCCTCTTATGACTACACGGTATGCTCTATCTTGTTTTAACTGATATGAATGGTGCACAATTTCTTCTTCACGAACGTGACGGATGAGTTTTCTATAGGTTTCAGGAGTGTTGCTAACGTTTTTGTAGTGTAAGTTTCTTCTTCAACTACTTGTACTAAGTTATCGATCATGTCTTTGTAATTTGAGACCCCGTATATAAAGATTGGTGGAGGTTTCGGTTCTCTTTTTGGAGGAATTGAAGTATTAGACGTATTGTTATTGCTTTCAGAGAAGTGAGAACTGATTAGCAGTTTTTATTTGGGCATCAAGTTCAGAAGAATTTTGTCGTTTTGGTTACTATTTTCCAGGCGTGTTTGGTTTGATTTTGTATTTCATTGTAGTTCATTGTTTCATCATCACATGCTAAGTTATCTTCTGTGGTTTTATATTTTATATTGCTGCTAACAGAATTATCATAATTTGCACTAATCTGCTGTGCTGATAATACAGTTGGAAATTGATTATAAATTGGTGTGAATGAAGGTGCTATTTGACTTGGCTGTTGATTGAATCCTAGTAAAGGTGCTTGATTCGCTGGGGATCGGTTGGGGTACATTAGTGGCATTTGTGCATTTACAAACGATTGTCCTGGTATGTTTGATGACTGCACAATAGGCTGATTATAGTAATTACCATTTTGTTCGAATCTGCGTTACTCGTGGAAGGGAACATGTTCCCGATCCCGAGTGTTTATCGTTCGCATGCAGTGTAATAGGATTCTTAATAATGCGCACTTTTAAATATTATGAAAACGTTTAAAAATATACACGAGTTTTCGAAATTAAATTAATAAATATATAAATTTGCCTGATCTTAAGCAAGGCTACGGCTGCGGCTCCGCCGTTGTGATAACTCAGGTATAGCTCGGCAGGCACGTTCGGTCTGCTTGAAGGCACTAGCAAGAATCCTGTATCAAATTGACGATTATTTTCCCGCGTTTCTATTAGCGGACCTTTAATATATTATAAAATTCCAGCTCCATCTACTAATTGAAAATTCATAACTTGTTGCAAATATTACAATTAAGCATTTTGTAATTATAGGTACCATTGGGAGGAATTTCCGTTATAATATATATATATATATATATATATATATATATATATATATATATATATATATATATATATATATGTAATGTTAAAGAAACAGGGAATTCACCATGCACAGTATATGTCATAATCAAACGGTCTGCATATTGCAGTTTTATCTGAAAACTTACTCGGGATATTTCTGATTTGAATAATTTTATTACTGTCGCAATTCAATAGCAGTAATATTTTGCGTAAATATTTTTATTTGAATTTATTACAAAATTCAAATATTTATATGGGCATGTTTTTTAGACTACAGATTGTTATAATGCCAGATAAAAACAAGGAAAAACAATTTAAAAAAGTTAGTTTTGATAGAAAATACAACTAAAATTTTAAATAGACTAAAAGATGGAGAAAAGTGCTCATCTGTTAGAAAATCATTAAATCTAAACAAATCTACGATTAGAATAATAAAAAGAAATGAAGGTAAAATTAGAAAAAGTGTTGTGGAGGGATGCTCGTTAAATACAAAACGTGTGGACTAAGCACGAGATATTGATAAAATTAAAGTAGAAAATGCCCTTATGATTGGGCTTCAAGATTGTGGGTGAAAAGATATTTTTAGAGGAATTTAGAAATATATGAAAGAAACTGTTCTCCATAATAACAAAATTAGTTATTTACTGCATGTAGGGGCTAGTTTAAAAAGCCAAATAAAATATTTTCGATACACAATTTTAAGGAGAGGAGGCCTCAGCAGATACAACAGGTGGGAACGTGAAAGAATGCTCCACAGGTATCACGGGCTTTTATCCATATAAATTTTTAACTGGTAATAAATTTGTGTTGTTTAATGTATGTATATTTTTACTTGCCGAGGCTGATACCGCTCTTTTATTCATTTTAATAATTTGCAAGGTATTTAAGTATTATATATTTTTTGAAAATCATACGGTCAACTAAAAATGATGAAATATTCATATAAATTATGTTAATTATAAAATTATCATGGCGTTAGGATGGCCTAGAGGCCCAAGGCGCTAAATTTAGACCGTCGCAGTCAAATATGTGGGCGTGGGTTCGAATTCTACTTCTGACAAGTCACTTTTTAATTTAAAAAGGCTGAAAAAAACAATGAACATGCGAACGGACAGACTGTACGCAATAGGCTATTATTTATATGTATAAAAACCTAACAGTTGACCATAAATTTACACGAGAAATACGTGAAATTCTAGACAGAAGAGATTATACTGCTAACCATATCTTCAACGATGATGAGGCAGAGTTGTACTGGACAAATTAGGTTCTTGGACATACATTCCGCAAATCTAAAAAGGGGCACCAGGGTTTAAAGCTTATGAGAATCGTGTCACGTTTGTTATGTGTAGTAATTTACCAGAAAGTTTTATTTTAAAAACAGTGGTAATACATTACCCATTTAGTTCTCGAACAATTTGTATTCTGGAGATTCAACCGTGCAACTTGGATGACTAAAAATATCTTTGAAGATTGGTTCTACTCTGCCCGTAGATAGTTATATGAAGGAAAGAAATCTTGCTTGTGGATAACCTATCTAGCCACAGTAAAGAATTGGTTCAACCCAATGTACAAATTGTCTTTTTCTCTCCTAACTCATCATCATCATCATTAGCCATCTTCGGTCCATTTCTGAACATAGGCCTCTTTCATGTTAATACCATCATGAAAGGTATTTTGGCATTAAAACACCACGCTTGCCATGCGGGTTGGTGAGTTGGTTTAGGATAAGGTACGGTAAATTTTGTTAGGTATGATAGGACTTTGGGTAGGGACTTGATTTCTTCCTGTTATAGGAGGCGGAGGATAATCAAGAGCTCACGTAGGCAGGGTCGCCACCCCCTGAAATAGGTCTGTCCTTTACCGGGATCACAAAGAAGTACCTATTCGCTACCTGTCTCTCCTAACTATACATCATTAATTCAACTGTTGAATCAAGGAATAATGCATGCTTTTAAGGCTCCCCAAACAATTAAAAACATTTTTAATAGAATAGAAAATAAGGAATATAAAACACTTACTCAGATGTGGAAAGCATTTTCTATTTTGGATTGTATTAAAACAACAACGGAATAAAACCACTAATGTTTAATGCAGGTTATAAAACTCTGTCACTACATATGGTGCAGAAAGGAAATGCTATAACACATTCAGATTCAATATAACGGTATAATAAATGCTCCATCATGTCTAGAGGGTAAAGAGCAGATATAAATATTCAAGATGTAGAGGAATTATTTCAGGAATAAATTTTGAATCAAGAGGAATTTATAGGCAAGTCTACCTTAAATGCGCCAAAAGATGAAAGCTTTGAAAACATAAACAATGCATGGAATCTAAATTCAAGTTTAAATGACGTCTGGCTGGAAACAGACTTAGTCAAAAAATTAGAATTTTACCGCATTGTTTTTTGTAGTGCATAGTGGAAAGTTTATAAGAAAACCGCAAAGCTGCCTGGCGCCTTAACAAGAACCTTTGGCAGAACTGCAAAGTGAGGACATACTAATGTTTACAACTAATTCAATCAGATTTAATAATGACTTAATAAAGATAAATACATTTGATGAGAACTTTATATAAGAATTTTAGACGACGCTGATGATACAAAATAAATTTCTTGTTTTTATTATTGTTGAAATTTGTATGGTTTAGTTTTGCATATACACAATTTTTCATTTTTGTTGATTTTAGGTTTAATATACTTTAATTTTTACATATGAAGTTTTAAGTCTTAAAATTATTAAAAAATTTGCAAGAAATTTATAACTATGCAGTAATAAAATATCTTCGCTCTTGTATGACTTCCTGTAATTTCGGTTGCAAATTAACACAAAATATATTTCTTAGCCTATATTATTTCTAAGTTTCTTATAACACGATTCAACACGAAACAAATTAATCTTATTATAGAAGAGTTGATTATATATGGCTCGATATTTTTGGGACAATCCATGTTGTACCATAATTTTTTCTAACTTACAGATTTACAAGACGTCCAGCAGCGTTTTTCTGTAATATCAAGTAGCTCTACTATAGTAACCAAAATGATAAGTGACATACAGTCAATTGCACCAGTACCCTGTCATTGAATTCCTAAAGAACGATAGCTGAAGGTTGTGCCCCAATTCAAATTCATCTTTGAATATGTGCCGTCCCTAGCAAAGTTTGTGTGGATGAACTGATTTGTACAGGGATGATCATATTGTAGAAAAGTAATAACACCTCTTGATAGAGCACATACCAAGCCTTTAGGAAATATATAGTTTAGCTGTGTACCTAATCTACTAGTAAAGTTATTGCGAAGGAATAATTTGATTAAAAATACCATTATTTTGTCGGGTATTATATTGCTGTTATGTCTGATGTGATATTCATGTAACTATTATCTTAGCTTTTAGAATTATCGTTATAGAAGTATCAGAAATAATACATTTCTAAAAAAATGATAAACAAATATAAATGAATAAATAAAAGCTCTGGTTGCAAATATCATGAAGCAATTGTTACATTTTTAATTTACTCAGGTGCGTTGGCGTAACATTATTTTTTAAAGATAAATGAAGAGATGAAGATGAAGAACAAGAAAATTGTAACAGTGTTGATTTGCCATCTATAGTATGAGTTTTGAAATGCAGCTATGACAGGTAGGGGTAGGGAAGGTTAGCAAAAACATTAGATGGAAAGGTAAGATTGATATAATTTCGTATAAAAAACTTTAGTACCTATCAAAGATCTAAAAAAATTAGTTTTTTAAAAATATATATTAAACGGATTATCTATGGAAACCTAAAAAGTAAAATAAATAAAATATTTATAATTTTATAATTAAATCAAAAACAAAAATTGTATTAGATTATTTTAATGTATAATGCTCTCTATGTCATCTTAAATATTAAAATCTATTATTACCCCGTAATGCAAACATTGTTGCACTATTACAAAATTAATTTTATTTATGAATTAAACGAAATAATTTATTTTTAACTTGGTGTACCAGAGCAATACTAACTGTGTTATTTTCTAAATGGAAAGCTTTTCTGAGCTTTGCTTTTATCTTTATTATTAAACTTTTTTTATGATGACTTTGATTACGTATATGTCTATATTTATATCTATTGTCTAAACATTTTGATACAATCTGCGGGAAGTGTAACATATTGACATTTGACACATAGTAGTTTTATAATCAATCTGTAAAGACATTTTCATAATGTGCTTTAGCCAAGTTAGGCCAAAATATTGGGCGTTCAAATTAAACTTGAGCAAACTCTATTTTTATTAAAAAACAACTACAAAATTAAAATCAATGTAACACGTAACATAACAGTTTCCCTGGTACTCAATAATTGCTTTTACCATTGCGATGAATATCTTATAGTAACGTTAAAATTCTGCATCTTGTGGGAGTATGGTTTGTGGACTGGATGGTTAAGGTTTTTATATGTTCACTCTCACTGCATGGGTATAGCGTACCACTTCTAATGTAGCGAAAAATTAATTATTTTTGGTTAAACTACCCGTTAGGCATTTCGAATCGTCAGCCAAGTGACTTAACTGCTCAATCACGAACAGCGTTTCTGTTAGTTTAAAATTGTCTTCGCAGAGAAGAATGTTTTCTGAATTTTTTTTTAAAGAAACGAAAACTGTAACTTATTTTTATAGGAATATTCTTGAGTGACACTTGGAATGTCCCGAGTAGGCAGATTTATTGGAAAGAAAACAAAAATAATACACCTTTTGATTATAACTACAGTCAACCATTTCGGAAGTTGGCAGAACCTTTAACAGCTTATTTAAAAGATTGTGGATTGGATTTTTCAAAGATTATTTTTAGTATGCAGGCAATCTGTCAAAACTATAGAAAGCTGTTATTGAGAACTGGAGAGACTACTTTCAATTATGTTAAATTTTTTTGCTTTAGGTTTTTCAGTTCTTCTTAAATTCAAAATAATATTTCCGCGAGTTTTTTTGAACCTACCCAAAAATCTATTTGATCTGTGGTGGCATCTCTCAATAAATAACAATAGTCTCTTTTTAAAATATTCACTCAAATAATTATATCGATTGATACTTAGATGCGTTATCTTTACGATCGTTTAAATTAAATATTTTTGCAATCTTTTTTTGAGATGTTCTGTTAATTACAATTAAATAAATATTCGTGGAAAAAGTTGTAAATATTAGAAACATGAATGTTTTTGGGGCATTCATTACATTTTTGGTCATTAAATTAAAGCACAATGCGGAGGTCCCCGGTCCCCGACCGTGTGAAAAATATTGGTTACCAGAGTAACGCGTTAGGGGCCACGCGGAAATACACGAACGATGTTGCTAGATATTTTGTAATGTCAACATAACGTCAACGCCCATTACGACGATGCACCAGAGTGAGACAGAATTCGTGACTGGCACAATCGTTGGAGGGCAGCAATAGTAACGATTGACATAGAAAGTTAGTAACACTCTTCTCTATTAGGATATTCTAGTATAACCTTTGCTTTGAAGGATTCGGCTGTTTTTGATTTTATTTTATTTACTGGGTTGTGATAAAAGTATACAATTCTTTTTGTGAGATTGTCATGATGTAATCTTTGTTTAGTTTTCTTATAGTAATCAATTACATAAATATTTGACAAGAAACTCAAGAATAACTACTGTTCCCATAACCAAATCAGATTTAGAAACTATTCTTTACATGTAGCATCACAATAATTATGAGACTTGGCAGGAAAATGATGAGGCTGATTTTCTTTTAAGTATGTATTTTATTCTTTTATCAAATCAATATTATTTCCTTCAAAGTAGGTAGAGGTTATACATCGATTTTGTTAATGAAGCTTCTGCTGGAATGCTTTCTGTATATTATTGAAAGTACCAAAACATCAGCATTCCAAATTAGAAAAAAGTTCTAAGGAATGTAATCAAATGTATAGAGGAGCTGGTGAACCACAGAAACAATATTTTCTACCAAAAATTTGTCGGCGCACACTTTTCTCAGGTCCAAATCCTTTATTAAGGTCTGGTGGACTATAAGTCCGCTCAAATTTAACTCGCTACTGATTATATTCAACCAACTGTCGAAGTTTAATAGCACAACGTCGATCAAATTTTGTCCTTTTTACAACGCACTTTACGAGTATAAACACACCTTCAGACGTTCTTAAAAATCGCGTAGCAACTGTAGTAGTTCAAACTTGTACTGAGTCTATGGTAGAGGTTATTCTAACTGTCGTGTGTAGAGAGAGGCATCGGCGTTGCCGGTTTGTGCAGTTAATTTTTTGTCAAACCTTATATGTACGCAAATAAACTTAGTGCGGTAAAAAAGTAATTTCTTTTATTTACACGCAACAATACAGGTTCGGTTTCAACTTAACTGCTCTTTGACTCTTATCGAGTACGGGACATTTGCCAGCACGTTGCCATAAAACATCTTCTTGTTGTGCAGAACGTCGTCCACAATTTTCTTTCTGTAAGCCAGCCACCTCCTTTGGTCGACGAAGGCTCTAAACACTTGCTTGGTGGACGGGATGCGGTTGTCAAGGAATTGCTTAATTCTGTTCCAAATGTTGCCCTTATTGCGCTGAAGTAACCAGTAGCGGGGTATCAGCAGGCATTCCGTGTAGGTTATTGCCACTATCCTGCGATTATTCAGGTTCTCCCCAATACTGAAGCACGCAGTTGGGCCGAAGTAGCACACCTAAAATCAATTAAGGCTGTCTTAACCATAAAAGCACTGTAATGCGGAATTTGGTTGATGTTCCCCCCTCATTACTGTATTAAACTCGAGTTACAAATTTTTGTATTTTTATGACTAATCTAACAATACGTGGCAGACATACTAGAAACGTATATGCTTAACGGATAATTGAGACGAATTACAGAACTTTAAAAATAATCACAGCTATAAACTACAAAATGAACAGTAAGGCCCATTTGGCTACTTTATTAGGTTCGACTCTTCCTTAATTTGAGTTCTGTTTTTAATAAAACTTTTAAATTCCGGTAGTTGCCCATGCTTGCAATTTATTTTTAGAAGTTGGGTTAATGTAGATATTAAATTACATACAAAAGTGCTGCAGCGCCTTTAAAGTTTCTAAATTTAACTGAAAACTGGTAGACGTCAGTAGCAATACGACCTTGTTCAACAGCTTCATTTCTTCATTGATTTACAGCTCTAAGTTTTACTCTTGTAATCGGAATCGCTTTTCGGCTTTAAGTGCCAAAGCGCAAAATTCTACCTTTTGAAACTATTTTTTGTTTAATGAGGATAAGTTTTTTATTATGCTCGGATTGGTTTTTTTCTTTATTTTTTAAATGTATTTTTAATATTGCCACTTATAATAGTTCTCGGTCTAAGTTCTGCACTGTGGGTATGTTACTATTATTATCTGAAGTTATTTCTTTGTGCTTCACACGTGCTATAATTTCTTTGTATCATTTACGTTTCTCTTTCAGAAGGTTTATGTTCAGCTTTTGGCTCGTGTGTGGCGTTCGTCATTGTGATTTACAAAGTTCTGTAAGATCCTTATCTCTTACTAAAGGAGCTGAAATTTACGTTTAAAGTAAAGTAGGTATGCAAGGTATGCATTCGATGTTATTACACATGGTGGTATCTCTTAAAAAAAATTAAAGTTGGGATTGTAGCATCTTCTTAAAGTGCCATCTCCCTTCGGAGATTGGCTTTTGTTATTGCAATTTTTAGTGGTAGATAAGTGCATCCAAGCCATTCCCTCGAATTTTTCATCCTTTACGTTCTATGTCGTCCCACTATTCTTTTACCTTTAATTTTGCCTTGCGTGACTTGTAATATTCTACACGTTTTCTCTCTGTTAATATGACCAGAGTATTCAAATTTATTATTTTTGATAGTGAAAATTATCTCAGTTTTCTTATTTATTTAATTTAGGAACTCCTCATTTATTTTCGCAATATTTTGAGAATTTTCCTGTACGTCCAATATTCGAAAGGTTCTATCTTCACTGGATGATTTTTCTTTAAGATCCAAACTTTTATGCCATACAACAAAGTCGAGAACACGTAGCATTTTGTCATTTTAATTCTTAAGCGAAGATTCCTAGATGTTTGTAATTAGTGACTCGTTCGACAGCCTCGTTGTTAAATGTAATATTGGGTAGTCTTGGTGGTGTTTTGTTTACCATTAGATATTTTGTTTTCTTCACATTCATTTTAAGGCCGTAACTGTTACTTGTAGAGCTAATACTCTCCAATAAAATTTTCAGATCGTCCATATTATCGGCCAGCATCATCATTCGCATAAAGGATATTGTTTATGACTTGACCGTTGGTGTTTATACTTAGTGAGGGTTTTTCTAGTACTGCATTTATTATGGTTGGTGAATATAAATTCAAGATCGCTGGTGACATTATACAGCCTTGCCTTACTCCTCGTTTAATTTTAATATCTTCACTCACTTCTCCGTCTACTCGTGCTATTGCTTTTTGATGCCAATGCAAGTTTTCGATAATATAGGTATACATTCATATCTAAGCTTTTGTGTGACAATACATTCAGTCCAAACAGTGCATCTCTTGTGCCCAATGCGCTTAGAAACACAGACTGTGTTTCGGAAAATTTTAAGGAATATTTATAGCGCATGGTACATAAGATTTATTGTTAGCTGTGATCTGAGCATTCTTTAGCAGTCTTTTTTGGCAACATTACAAAAATTGATTTAAGCAATTCGTATGGAATTATGCCAAACTTATAAGAAGTAATTTGACCAGAAATGCTATTAATTTTAGGAGTTGCGTTAGAATTTCCAGTTGCTTTATTCATCTTAATGACATAACCTCATCTTTAGTTATCTCAGGTCCCAGCTCTTCTGTATTTTTGTTATCTGAATTAGATCTTGTGTTTAAATAATTCTTTTATATATTCTTATCAACGTTGTAATTTTTGGATCAAAATTTTGTTTTTATTTTTAATTACTTCCTGTTGTTTTTCGATACTTATACCTGCGGTTTCTTTAATTTTCTTGTAAAATCCGAATGTATTATTTTTATTTTCTACTTCTTCAATTTCTTTACATCTATCATGCATAAACTTTTTCTTAGCTTCTATTATTTTCTGTTTTATTATTATTGAATCGCTTTGTATTTGCTTTGGTTTTTTTCTATAAATGTCCTTCTTGTGTATCAAATTTAAAATTCTTTTGTCGTCCATTTCTGTTTTGCTTGATATTTCGGTTTGTTCAACTTTTTCGTTTGCGTTTACGATAGCTTATTCATTCCTTTTCATTTTTTTCTTTACGTTTGTAACTGCAATAATGTTATTTTTACTGATTGTAAGTTTCTATTTATTTCTATTTTTATTTCTGTATTTATTTTAGTAATCTTTAAAATTCTGGTATCCAAATAATGTCACCGAGATGTAGTTTTGATTATTTTCTTTAACTTCATCGACAACTGCTACCAGTGGGTTATGGCTAGAATTAACATGTGCTCCGGGTTTGTCTTTAGAAACATAAGCGGGGGTTCTGTAAATTTTATTAATATAGATATAATTTATCTGATTTCTAAATATAAATTCTGTCAAAAAATACCGGAAATTTGTAATTTAAAATCCCCGGCTAATGATTTAAAATCTTTTTTGTGTAAGTTGGTTACATTGTCCTGAATTACTAGACCTAAAATGAGCATGATATATCAACCAATTTGTTTACATCAGCTGATTGAATTAGTACACTTCAATAGTGCAATAAACGAAAATATGGAACAAAATATGAAATAAAAAACAATTATTGTTCTACCTAGTCCAGAAGTTAGTTAAATTTCAAATTTTTTTATTAAAAAATTAATTTTTTATAATTAAATAAATAAAAATTTTATAAAATGAATATAACATCTCATTCTTCTATTTTTTTTTTTATTTACAAGTTATTGTCAAATCAACAAAGGAAATTGTTATACATGACATTTGTAATATAGACTAACAATTACAATAAATGGCTTGGCAAGACTATTTATAACGTCTTGTTTACAATAACTACAATAATAAATGTTGCAATTAATAGTTGACTACGTATGAGAAACTGACAATAATTGAAGACCTAGGGAAATTATTGCGTTAATCATTATTTTCGTCAGAGGCTACTAGATCCTGTGGTAGTCATCGTTTTAATCTACCATGTATGTTCAACTGGCACAAGTTGTAGTGAAGGACACCAGCACATGTTTTCGCATTTTGTAAAAACTTTTTACTGGTTTGACGAATGAACTTTCACATGAGATACACCTAGCTCGTAGTGCAACTGGTTGTTACGAATATACCACGGCGCGTTCACTGCTATTCGTAAAACTTTGTTTTGGAATCGCTGCAGTTTATTGATGTTCGTTTGTGATGTAGTACACCAGACTGGACAGGGATAGAGAATTAATCGGCGTAGTAGCGTTTTGTACATTAAGATAGTGCATTCAGGCTTCAATGTTGACTTGCGATTAATCAATGGATAAAGTTGCCTTAACCTATTGTTGCTCTGTAATAGCTTGTGGTTGAGATGAAAGCTCCAGGTTAGGCGCATGTCCAAGTATACTCCGAGATATCTGACTGCCGAGTCCGTTGGATTCCATTGTATGGGATTGCCGTCAATGATGATATTAGATACGGTAGCTATTTTTCTTAAAGTAAAGATTTTAGTCTGACATTTTGTGGGGTTAATTTGAATATTCCAACTTTTAAACCAGTTAGTGATTTTGTCTGTGGATTTTTGTAGTTGATGCACAGCCTCTATGTCGTCTGCAAATGCGGCTATGGATGCTGTGGTTACCGGGAGATCGGATGTGTAGATGTTAAACAGCAGAGGTCCTAGTATGCTGCCCTGCGGGACTCCATCATGTACTTGTTTAGTCTCAGATATACAAGAGTTGATCTTAACCGTAAAGTTCTATGTTCTAGAAATGAGAAGATAATTGCTAACAAACAGTTGGGAGCATTTATTTTAAGGAGCTTTTTCTTTAGGCCTTCGATCCACACTTTATCGAAAGTCTGAGCAACATCCAAAAAGAGGACTGTAGTGTAGTATTTGTTGTGGTATCCTTTCTCTATTATTTCAGTAATTCGCTTGAGTTGATGATAAGTTGAGTGTCCTCTCTTGAAGCCAAATTGAAATGGTGATACTATGTTTTGGGTTTTGACGAATTCTAGTAATCTAATGTAAATAATTTTTTTAAGATCTGGGACAGTGTAGTAAGTAGGCTTATTTGTCGATAGTTCTTAATGTCTCCTTTGTTTTCCCGGACTTGGCGAACATAATGATGTGTGCGTGTTTCCAGTCGCGGGGAAAGTACCCAGTGCGGAAACATGCATTTAATATTGAGGCTAGATGGCGCAGACATTTTTTGGTCAGATGTTTTAAGATCGTGTTGGATATAAGATCATGGCCAGGTGATTTTCGCCTGGGCAGGGCAGTTATGATTTTTGCTATGTGGGACGAATGTTTTTTGGTTATGACTGGAACATTTCGTTCAATATGATTAATTATGTGGAGACCGTGTGTAGGATTACAGATAGATAACGGCGTGAAGACATGTTTTAGGTGTGTAGCAAATGCTTCTGATTTTTCATTATCTATGTAGTTGACAATTCTTCAAGTCGCTTTAATATTCTTTTTGTGGTTTCCTACATACCTGGGTCGCCAGGCCCGATACTTGCTATATGTATTTGATATGATTCCAGTTTATATTCGTCGAGTTCCATTTTGAGACGATGAGTTAAACTGTTTAATAGCCTTTTCTGGTTTGGCTTCTTGTTTTAATGAGCTGCAGTATATGATTGGGAGGTTGGTTATTATTTGTAAATATAGGTTTAGTAGAGGTTATAACTGATGATTTTACGGCAGTCACAATTGATGTGGTGATATCTGTGTCTTTTGAGTCTCGCAGGTGTTCAGTTCTCGAAGGTTGTGATCTAAGTTTTATTGGAAAGTATTCCAGGCAATTGGTCCATTAGTAAGACTTTGGGGTGGTAGCCTTACTTGTAGCGTCTTGAGAAAGGATGCTAGTACCGGTAAATGATCGGAATTAACTTCCATTATAACTCTTTGATTGATCTGCTTCGAAAAGTTTTTCTGCAGGACGATATTTAGTATGTCTGGTAGGTGGTGTGTGCGGTAAGGGAAGTAAGTGTACTCATCTGGAATCAGGATTTGAAAGGCATAAGCAGTTGAATAATGATCAAATTTGATGCCTTCAAGATTGGTAGCCCGACAACCTCAAGTGATATGTTTACAATTAATATCTCCGACTACTAGTACCTGATTAGTTGTATTGAATAGAATCTTTATGTCATTTCCATTTAGTTTTTTATTTGGCTGCCTGTATACGCTGTAGATAGTTAGGATACTTTGATCACTTAGTTTAATTTTAGCTCCAACAGATTCAAGTGTAATGTTTGGGATTTCAGGAACGCATGAGTGTTCAATTTTTTTCTTGATAATGATAGCTACTCCCCCGGAAACAATTCTGGAATTTCTATCTTTACGATATACGCTGTATCCTGGTATTTTAAATTTGTCATTTTCGGATAAGTGAGTTTCGGTAAGGCATGCTATGTCGATGTTGTATCTAGCCAAGAAAGCTACGAATACTAATTTTTGGTTAGTGACTCCGTTTGAATTCCAGTTGAGAATTGTTAAATTTTCTATTGCTCGATGGGTCCTATGGTCCATTGAACAGTAGAGGTAATATGGCGGTTGTGAAGAATGATTTGATTTGTGGAAGATAGGGTGTTATTAATTCTAAGATAATTTTGATAATGTTTGTGGGTTCAGTTGATTGAGTTGGGATTGACGTTGGCGAGGTAGGGTTGTCGTTTAGGATGTTTTTAACCTTGTTAGCATATGAATATATTGGGGTAACACGTGCGCTATTGGTGATTGGTCTATTTTTAACAAGTTTCTGCTAGAGTTCAATGTGGTGGATACAACCGCGATAACTTGCCGGGTGGTCACCGCCGCAATTTGCACACGTCGGCTTAGTATTGGCTTGCTTAGTACACTCATTATGTTTATGATTTCCTGCGCATTTCACGCATCTTGGGGAAAGACTGCAGTAATTTTTAGTGTGGCCATATCGCTGGGATCGATGGCATTGCAGTATGTTAGTTGATTTTTTTCTGATCTCTACGGTCACTATCGAATGATATATTGATTTTAAAGTAAATATCATTTTTCCCTCATCATTATTCGTTAAATCAACGGCGCACACTGAAAGTGGTTTTTTATTTTTGGTTAGTAGTCTAGTTACATTGATGATAGGCAAGATTTTTAATTCTTCTTTTATTTCAGCAGTAGTTATTGATAGCGGTACATTTTTAATTACCACAGACAATGGTTTTTGATTTGGGATTTGGAATGTGTGAAACTGAATTCCATTTTTGGTGTAATATTCTGTTAAAGTCCGGTAATCATCTTCGTTTGATAAATTAATTCGAAGCGTATTTGCGTTGCACATTGTAGTAAACGTGCATGTTGCCTTTTGTTCGATATCAGCAACTATATTGTTGTGGTTTATTGCATTGTGCAAATATATTGGCGGAATTTTAGGTTTATTAATATTAGTAACAGGTTCGGTGGTTTGTTTATTTGATTCTTTAGTATTAGTGTCGCTGTCATTTTGTGAAGGCAAGTAATACATGTATCGTTTTTGTACTTCGTTTAATGGTGGTGTTAATTGGTCGCTTTTGCGCTTATTTCGCGCTTGTTGGTCCAATTTGAAATCATTTGTTGATATAACTATAATTTATAAAGTTAGATAATATTATAAAAATGTACTCACAATGCAGGCTATGAAATAGCTTTCAAATCAGCTGCGTTGCACTGATAGCGGAGCGTACACGTAGTGCCCGCACCGTTTCACTGCTCGCACTCTATTATTCTTATACTTATCATTAAGATTTGGTGAAGTTTTATAAAAAGCTCGCTGAACAATCGCGATTTGAAAAAAAGAGGCTTAAAAACTAATTTGTTTATAATTTTTGCAAAAATAAAATTTTTAAAAATATTTTAGGGCATTAATTTTAACATACAGACCTTTAATAATCACTAAGAGAAAATAGGAAATTCAACATGTTGATTTTTAGTGGCCCACTTTAGAAAGTTTGACTCTGTATTAAAGCAGTCACAGTTTAAGATGGTTCTAAGTCGGTTTCTCAAAAATCTGTATTTAGGGCAAAATTACTGGACGCCAATATTTTAATATTTTTAACAGTAATTTTAACAATCGGCCCAACTTTTATATTTTGTGTGAATTACTCATTCACGATAATTGAAACCTTCCTATTTTGAAGACTTTTTACAACTTTTTTTAAAATTAACTGCAAATATGCATTTGAAGGATAAAAAGTACGAGATCGTTTATGATGATTTGTATATTAAAAAATTGCACACATTACGATTTGTGAATCTAAATGGATATCAAAGGCTTATTGATGTTTTTCATATCAAGGTTTTGCGTCGAAAACTTTAATCGTACCCAGTTGGCGAAAAATTTACTTTTATATTATGGGGCAATGTTTAACTTCAGAAAACAAGATACCTTTCTAAACTAAATATGTCTATATTGATATTTTAACTTATGCTAAGTGTACAAATTTTATTTTAGAAAGCTATAAAATCTCGGAACTTCACACTTTGTTTAAGTTCCAACTCAGCTCATCCCGCAGGACTGATTTAATTTTTAATCTTATTTAAAGGTATTTGTCCACAGTATTCTTGACTGCGCAAGTTTCATAAAAGCAGTAATTTAACAAGCAAGGGAAATCAGTCAAACCATTGAGAACATTGTTCAATTGTTTACATCGTGTTCAATCAACTGCAATAACACACACAATTTTTAGTTACATTCATTTAAATCTCAAATTTTTTTAAAGACTTGAAAGATCAAGCTCTCAATCTTTACCCACGCTTTCACGCTGTAGAGAAGTTTCAAGTGTACAAAATATTATTGAATTCTAACGTGTATTACTTCTTATTGGCTCAACATCTTAAGTTTAAACGTAGCTATTAGTATTTAAACGTAACCTGGATTGAAAATTACATTACTTTCAGGTAAGAGTAAAATGTGATTTTGTATCAGGTTTTTGTCTTTTTATCAGATATCCTCCTAAAGCTTGGTCAGCGGGCAGTGTCTCCAGAAAATCTTAGGTTATTTATTTATCTACCTCATTCTTACTTTTTTGTTGTTTTTCTTATTATAATTTTGTTGTAGATATTAAATAAAATTTGTCCCTATCTAATTTCCCTTTCAACTCTATACGGCATAGATATATTCAAATCTTTAGTTGGTTACCATTATACGGGGATCAGATCAGAGAGCTCTTGTTACCTCGAGAATACTTTTTATCTGGTATAGCCATTGTCTTCTTTGTAAATAATTAATGGAAAGTGAGGTAGTTGTCTTTTTAGTTTCTTAATTGGATAAGTTATGGGGGAGGAAAGATATAGGTATAAAAGGGATTAAGGTTGCGTGAAAATTATTTCTATAGTAGAAAATGAGCTTTACTGTAGATCTTCTACTAGCCTCACAGAAAAATATCGTTCTACTATTCTATTATGATAACTGTAGCAGCGCAAATTAAAATTAGTTGAATTACCTGCACAAAGTACGTTTCGACATTCGACGGCATCTGATAGCAGAAAACTTGCTCACTTTTTCTCGTGTCGTTTGTCGGTATATTTGTCGGTTTTATATAGGACGACATTTGATCTTCAGAGCGTATGCTGTCAACAAGAGTATTTTTAAAATTTGAGGTGATAGGCTGTTAAGTATACTTACTTTTTTAAAGGCGCGTTCTCGTTATCCTCTTTAGACCTTTTTGAAAAACTTGCGTCGTTGATGTCGAGCGTTACTTTACTTTTACTTTCAGATTTGTTTGTCTGTACAGTTTTACTACCCGTGGACGATTTTCTTTCAGAAAACTGTTGAGATTGTTTTGTAGCAGCGCTCGTCTTGGAATCGACATTTTTAGAATTACGGTCTAATTCCTTATTGGAGATTTGTGGGTTTGACTTCAAAGGAAGGATTTCTTGCTGCATAACCGGAGGTTCGTACAGCCTAAAAGCGTTTCTTGTTGGCCACAAACGTTGGGATGACAAGTAGGTGTTCGATCATGCGACATCTTCCTTTTATCACAAAGTAGACATTATCAGGTAGGCCTGTGTCGTCACCGATGATTGTTTCGTCAGGCACAAATGATTTTAACTTCGCCATCAAGCAGCATTCTCTCAGCGAAATTTCGTCCCAGTCATCGAAGTAGCTGAACGATTTCATCGCGTTCTGTATGTAGTCCCACTGTTGTTTCATTGTGGCTTTTAGAATGCTGTTGAAGTCTTCCTTCTTTAAGCACAGCAGCTCAGCATGTGCTAACAAAAAGCATTAATTAAACATGATACTTGCATTTAAGGCTTCTTAGCCGATTATTGTTTGTTGTTTTTTACTTCTAACAGCTTTAAATTATATAATTACAGAAACAAATTACTTAAATGCACAATAAAAGTAACAAAAATTCAATGCAATATAAATTGCGGAATGTTCATTTTAGTAATGCAGCACAAATTTACTAAAGTATTTTTGCAACTAAAAAACTGAAAGATTGCTATTAAAATGGTAAAAGTTTCTCTGCTACTACAAAGCTTACCCCTTAAAAAATTGTTTTGCATTTTAAAAACGTGACAGAGTTACGCGCTTAACGAAACCAGGTCGGTTTTCGTTTGATCAATGCTAAGGGCAGCCGAACAGCCAATACCCAATAAATAAAAAAGGTACTCTACTTTTAGTGGTGACCGTGGCGGTTCTGGGTATGTCGTGCAGCAGTGAAACTTCGCCGAACAAACTTCCCGGCCCCATAATCAGTATGTCCTGCCGCTCCATTGTGTCGAGTATGGGATCGTACACTTCCTGCCAGACGGTGACCTTCCCTGTTATAACGAAATAAAGGCTGTGAGCCTCCCGCCCCTGCTTGACCACGTCCCTGTCCGGCCCATAGTAGAAAAAGTATGTGACGCCCGCTAGCTGATTTTTCACTTGCTGAAAGATTGCGCCGTCTATGTTAGAGAGGAATTTGCTGAAACGCTTGTGGAACTCGCCTTTGGATATCGGCGAAAACACTTGAGATTTCCTATGATGCTGTCCAGATGCATTTTTTCCTCTTCTGACCTGCGCTCCACCGGCTTGCTCAGTATGAGCTTGTCCTGAAATTGAATTTGAATCATTAATATTAATTTGTTTTAATTAGCACCCAAGTATAGTTTTTTACATAATATTTTTTTGGCTATATGTAGCGCCCGTCTGAACATATACCAGTACCTTTTAGATATTAGGGTAAGTTGTTGCTATTATAATTAACTATTAAGAAGAAGAAAATTGTAACAATATTTTGGAGTCAATATACTGGTAAAAGGCAAGTTAAGGATAACCCAATATTAAGTTGCAGAATTTTTTTAGACATATTAATTTGTTTAACAAAAACATATTTTCATATGTCTTCTTGTAGATAAAAAGATTGAAATAGTGAATTAAGAAATTTCCAAATTTGTCGCTAATTTGCTAAATTTTTTTGATCTACACTACATTTTTTTAAATGGTCGTATTGACATGTTAAGTTTGAATTCTTAAAGTAACAATGTTAAAGTTTTGTATAAAATCGCTACATTACGAAATCTACCCACTTTTTGGAGGTGTTATTACAAGCATTTTATTTTTTCCCTATTTTTTGGGTTTTATATCATTTGTAATTTTAACTAAGTTGTAGTTTTCAGATTTTCTCCATTAAAATGAGTTTTTCATCGCTAATTTCCATCTGTCATACAAAGACATTCAGTAAGTGTTTTAACATGCATTGACAATTAATAAATTTAAAGAAATGACGTGCATCCATTGATGTCACTTATATTAGACTGAATCTAGTTTAACATATTTACTAGTATCTAACTTACTGATTAATACTTCATTAATGCACAAATCTATTAACTAGGTTTGTGGGTTTAAATTTTTATAAACGTGGTCGCACTTGATCGTCATTGTTTAGCAAGCACTCCTCTAGGATGTTTGGGTGATCACTAATGTGTATTAACTAAGAATCTAAATACTTCTAATTAGAATTTTCTCAGTATTTTAATGTTTGATGTTTTAGATGTGTCCATAGTTGTAGATCATATAGGTTTAAGTACAGTTTAGTGGAGTACTAGCTTGATTTCTAGGGAAAGTTGTGATTTCTTGTGTTCTTCATATCAGTTTTCTGTCTAGACGAACACCGAGGTACTTTGCACTGTCTGCTTGTGGAATTTGTTGGCTATTTATCTCCAGTGGTGGCCAGATGCCTCTTCTTAGAGTAAATGTTGTTTGAACCGGTTTGCTTTCATTTACTTTTATGCACCACATCACACCAGCACTGAATTTTTTCTAAATGATTTTGTAGCTATTGGGATGCTTGATTTGGATCTGTTTGTGATGCAAGGATAGCCGTGCCATCGGCGAAAGCAGCATACGTGTTTTCTGTTACTGTCGGGAGATCTGCCGTGAATTACAGGTACAGAATACGACCCAAAACGCTGTTGCGTGATTTCTTCTGAACCCAAAATAGTAGTCGGGTAAGACATGTTGGTCCAGGAAAATTGAGTATAGCTTTTCTAAAAGTATTTTTTCGAATACTTTGGACAGCGCTGGTAGAAAACTGGTTGGTCTATAAAACGCGGATTGATCACTAGGTACGTAGATTATGAACTAATATTCTTTGTTTGGTAGTTCTTTTAATATTATGCCAGTGATTAAATTGTGACCCGGGGTCTTATGGGAATCATTCAGAGAACTTTTGCCTCCGTGCCTATAACCTATTGGACTTTATTGATTATAAAAAACGACTGATTGGCATGATCTCGATATCCTGGAATAAGCAAAATTTTTGATCTGAAACGTGATATAGCTCCACCTATACCATTGTCTTTAAAAAATATGGACAAGCTTGTAAACGAAAACATGGCAAACTCAAAAAGTAAATTAACTTCTATTTTCGTAAGCTTAGTTTTAGAAACAATGGGGCTTTGATGTAAAGAAATTAAATCATTAGTTGACATACTTGGATTATTTTTCATTGAAAACTTAAAAGACAAGACAGCAAATTACTTCGTTCACCAAAGAATTTCACGGGTTACCCATTAACCATAGAAGAAGTGTATGAACTAATAGCTAAATTAGGTAAGAAAAAAAATTATTTGGTTTGAGATTAGTTTGATTTTAACAACATTAAGAAAAATACACTGAATGTTAATAAGTTATTTTGCCTTAAAGAATTGAAAAATATTAATGAGAAGGAACTACCTGAATAGATCTAATAGTTTTTTGAAAGCAGAATGGAAGCTGCATTAGCTAAAATTTACCTTAATTGCCAACAAACTCTTTTGATCCTTTCTTCGTGTGAGTAGAAAAATGTTGCCCTGTACGTTGTCGGTCAGCTCCTGCCCTTCCACGTCTAGTAGCCAGTACAAGTTGTTTATGACAAATCTGACAGCAGATCGAAATCGGAATCTTGCTAATCGGCCTCGGGCTACGAGTTCCTCGGGCGTCTGCAACACCGCAAAGCGTGCATCAAAAACAGATGTCTGAGGTGGGTTACCAGAGATCTTCGACGCTTGGCCAGGCGATAATCCATTGCAACTTCCGATAATTTTAGGACATCCACGAATTTACTGACAGGCGGTTGTGTAAGCTGCCCATGATAATTACCCTAACAAAGCATATACAAAAGTTTTATTTGTAGAAAGGATGGAATTATGATTGTGTTTGCAATGGATAAGCTTCGTCATGACTTTTGATAGGGCAGAGAAGATTTGATTTTAAATTGGTTGCTGGTATACAATTACTAACATTTTCATTGATGTTTGGATCGTAATTTTGCCATTTTGTCTACGAAAAAAATAAAGAATAAATTATCGTTAATCGTAGTTTATATATAAGGAACCCTTTTAAGTATGTGAAATGGAAGAAATATATGAAATAAAACAATAATATAATAATTTAAGGTATTGATTCTGAATATGTCAATTATAATAACTGCTAACTTTTAAACAATTTAATTGACACACATTATTTTGATGTGAGTAATAATTTTTTTTATAAAATATATGGTATATCTCTGGTAATTTTCTAGGAAAAATTTTAATACAATAATAGCATGTTTGCAACACAATAAGATAATAAATTTGTAAAAAGAGCTAGGTGATAATCAAAGCAGGAAGATCAGTAGTTGTTCAAGAGTATACTCGAAGATAATTTTGTGATCTTCGTAGTCTTCAAGTAAGTCTACGATAAAATAGAAAGACCTGAGCTATATAAAGCATTGGAGGAATTAAAACTAAGTAGAACAATTATGAATATGATAAATCTAATATTAAACAAAATAGAAAGCAGAACAAGAATAATAGGCAAAATAACAGAAAAATTTGGAGTGAAAGATAGAGTGCGGCAAGGTGATCCATTGGCATCCCTTCTGTGCAACTACGCTTTGTAAAAAGTAATATGAACAGCTAATATTAACAGGTTGGGATTGGATTACAACAAACTTCATTAATGCAATGCCTGTGCAGATGACATTGTATTATTAACAAAAAGTAAGCAAGAGAGCAGGTGGTAATGGATAAATTAGAAAAAGAAGCTAAGAAATGGGACTTGCGGATAGATACAGATCTGGGGATAAGTGGATACCTAAAAATAAGGATACAACGATGGCAAAATTTATAATTTTGAAAAGTAGCGAATTTTTCATACCTAGTGATAATGTTTAGCAGAAAGCCATACACGAAGAAAGTACTACAGTAAAGAATAATGACAGAAAACCGTTGCTTACCCTCGTTCTATAAATTACTAAGCAAGAAAACAACGCCGAGAAAATTAAGAACAAGAGTTTATAAAATAATTATAAGGCAGACTGTTATATTTGGAAGTAAGGTGTGTATTTTAGGGACAACAGAATGAAAGATGCTAGGAGTATCAAAGAGAAACGTTTTAAAAAAGATATTAAGAGCTAAAAAATAAATAATGTTTGGGTGAAACAAACTAATCAAAAACTAAAAATCTGGTGTGAACATCACACGACCTTTCTTATCCTATTATTATATATTCTACCGGGTCCATCGCCTCGACCCTGCGATGCACTCGTCTAAAAATTTGTTAATTTAAAAAAGGACGAGACGCGAGTCACTCTAAAGCTGATTAAAATAAACAGTACAAGACAATAATTGACTAGTACTTAAAATTTTGCTACGTCACTGAAGGTAACCGTGCGAGCTCTGCCGCACAGCCTTTCCCATTATCGCCTGCGTGCTTCCTCCTAGCGGCCAAGCGCTCCCCCCTCCTCCTGCAGTCGGCCAGGAAGCTCTCCGAGCGCGCTGATTAGTCCGTTTAATTAATTTTTAATCGGCTATAGCTTATTTATTTGACCTGGGATAAAAAAAATTCATTGTAATTTTTTGTTCGTCTCGGTCTGATCTATCCGGTAATATAAATTTCCCGAAACATTTTATGAACACCCGGTATATTAAAAACCCTAAGCTTCAATTTTTTTTCGAGTTCCTATTTTACCAACTTTTATTTTAAATTCATGTTTATCTCGTGATAACAAATCATTTTTATTCTCATGAATTTTTTGTATTTTCAACCGTTTAGATTCGCGACCGCTTTGCGACCGATTTTGCGACATTTCGACCAAACGGCTCAGCCGATTTTTACCAAAAGCTTCGCACTGCGTCCCCTACCTACATGTAACTTGCATACCAAATTTCAAGTCTCTAGCTCTTATGGTTCTCGAGATATCCTGTTTACTGACAGACCGACACACACACACACACACACACGCGCGCGCGCGCACGCACGCACACACACACACACACACGAACCAATGGCTAAAACCAAGTTTTTTGGTGTCCTCAGGCTATATTTCGTCCAGAAATGTGAAAAACTGGGTAGGTCAAATTTCCGCCGATTACATTACTTTCCTTATTATAGGATAAGGAAAGTAAAAAGTTTTTCGAGGAACCGGACATAACAGGAGTTGTAAGATCACAGAGATTGAGATGGTTGAGACATATAGTGAGGATGGCGGAGAATAGAGCATCAAAAAAGATATTTGAAAATTTGGAAAGTAACTTTTTTTCTGTAATGTAAGGAATTGTTTAATCATCATACAAAAGACATAAGGGATTAAGTTAATGTGGGATAAATAATTTGATGTGCGTCTTTGCTTTTTGGAAAATGGAGATTCCGTATGCCGTCTTCTTTGGTCGTAGGTGTTATGTACCGCCATTGATTAAGTTATATATTAATCTGAGAGCAACGCATATATGAATGTCTTGGCTATATTTGTTTTTATATGAGGGGAGAACAAGCACCATATTCTAAACATTGGAGGCCGTTAAAACTGGCAGTGTCTTCCTCTCTGTAAAATTAAGATTATCTCAGGGTTTTTGGAAGATTTCAGATTTAGGAAAAATATCTTAATATATATATTATTCTGATTAAAGGGGTAACATTTTTGTCCATATAGGGAGGGGAGTGTGCGGTAAAATATTGTATACCCAAAAACTGAATTTTAAAACACCGGGAGGGAAATCTTCTGATTAACAATCCGTCTAAAGTATAATAGAGCTGGTATCTATCCTTAATTGTTTATATTAATGTTCAGCATGGATTGAAAACAGAATCTGAGATCCTCATCTACTTTTAGATGAGGTGTGAGAATTTTCAAAACAAACAGGTGCTTATAACTCATCTTGATTAAATTATAGATGTCAACAAGTCAGTCTTTAATTTTTAGTCAGCATCTTATCTCTATTTGCTGAGCTGTATAAAAAAGTACAAATTGTGTGTGTAGTACTTCACATTAATAAAGCAATAGCTAGAGAAGAGCTCTATTTTAAATTTTAGTACGTGTGACTTTCGCAGCCTCAGAAGAATAGGATGAATGCTATCACCTTTTTTGCAAGGGCACATAGAGAACTTTTAAAGAAAATGATATAAATTTTAGGATTTATTATCCTGACAAGAAGAAAGCGATTTTGTGATTGCAGCAAATGGTCTGTTTTTAGTTTTTCTAGCTGTCCTTTAAACGTATGAGTGCAAACCAGCTGCATAGTTTGTAAATATGTTGATAGTTACATAAATAAAATAACACAAAACGTCGTGTACAGAAAAACCGAGAGGTACTAATATTTTTGAATGTATTCCTTGGAATTTGCATAGTATGCTATTATTAAAAAGAGCCAGAGTAGAATGTTTTCTTTAATGTTACAATTATTGACTTTTACGCTGAGTAAGATTCTTAGGAGATTTTTCAATTATTGTTTTTGCGGTAATTTTGTACGTGTTTGCTAAGGCGGAAAATGTAAGCTAAAATTAATAATTTTTGCCAAATAGAAATGGAGATATCAGGATATTATTTTGATTGCAGAATTGATTTATCAACTAAGTTTTCTACTACAGCATAATATTCTGTTTGTGCCAATTTATCCGAGTTATTCTGTAAGTGGTTGTCATCTTTCTTCTTCTTAGCAAAAAGGGAGGCAGTACATGTTAGTTATTTATCTGGGCTGAATTGAGATAAAGGAATGAAGCACTGTTCAGGAAGTACTTACTTGGTACTTATGTGTGTGTTAGGTTGATGTACTTTGAGTGAAATCATGTACGTTTTGGTTGTTCAAAAGATATTATTATGCATTGGTGAAAGAGTTTGCAATAAGGTTATCTTCTGTCACTTTCAAGTTTAAATTTCTATTCAACTTTTGCTTGAACTTTTTATTACTTAATCTACAGTAGTCACTTTTCCAGCTTATATATGTTAAAAATTCCACATTTTTACAATACAGTTGTAGTATGAAAAATAGTAAATAATAATTTTAAAAGTTAGTAACTTTAAAAATAACTTTAACAATAAAATAACCAAATGCGCACTTTTCCTACGTAATTATATTTATAGAAGTTATTAGTTTTATAAATAAAGCGAGCCACTAAGAATTAATAAGAAGTGTGAAACGGTGAGAAGGTTATTGATTTATAACGAACAAATAGAAATTAAGCTTATTAGTATAAATAGAAATGTGGACAGGCCTGAGTTTTAATACGCGAAATAAGGACAACAAGTACGCTGTGATAGTGGCTATCGGAGCTCAACCAGGAAACAGCAACTCAAATAGTCAAGTGAGTCAACGAAATAAAAGGCAGTGGGATGAAATAGCAATGAAGGGAAGCTTTCGAAAAAAGCATAAAAATAATTAATTGTTGACTGATCTTAAGAACAATAGGAATTGAAAGTGAGGAAATGGGAGACACAAAGATAATACAGAATATGATGAAATAAATAAATGAAAACGGAGCTAAATAAGATGTATAGAAAAAGATTGAGGCTGTGAGAAAAAAAACTGTTGGTATATAAAATAGAAAAATTAGAAAAATGAAAAATATATAAAAAATTCTAATGTACTAGTCGAAGAAGTAAAATTCAATAAAAAAATAAAATAGTTAATTTCTAAAATATAAACAAAAAAAAATACATGAACAACAAAAAGGGAGGTGACACTTAGATGAGGTACGAAAAGACGGATAGAATAAAGGAAAATGATAAATTATAAAGGCAGGAACACAAACAAGCAACTAATAAATAAGAAAAAAGTGTATTACAAATAAGTACATGAAACGTGAAGAACATATCAGAAAAATAAATAAAAATAGTAAAAGAGACAGAAACGCAACATTTGGAACGTTTAGGTATAACAAGGAAAAAGAAGGGACAAGACAAAAAGAGAATAACAATTTGATGTTACTTTTTTAAGTTATAAATCCAATAAACAGAAAGAAGAAGTGAAAAGTTTGGCTGCTAATAAAACAAAAAAAATAACAGAAAGTAGAATAAAAAATTTATATCAAGAAGGTTATTTACAAAAATAAAGGCTGTAGAATGGACAATAATGGATATGGACTAAACGAAAAAGCACTTAAGGAAAATAAAGATATGTTCTGAGAGAATTTACAAAAAAAAAAGATGAAAGCAGGTCAAGTATCATATTAATTGGAAACCTAAACGGAAAGTTAGGAAGATATAATAAAGGGTAGAAAAATAGCTTGGGTTACTTGGTAAATAAACAAGAAACAGTAACGAAATAGAGTTATTTGTAGAAAATAAAGTAATAATAAATTCTAAATTCTTACACAAAGAAATTTATAAATACACACAAGAAGTGTAACATAGACAAAAAATCAATTATAGAGTATTTTCTAGTTGATGGGGGAAACATGAAACTAATAAAAGACGTAAGAATGAAAAGTGATTAGAAATTGGTAGCAATTACTATTTAGTTAGGATGTAGGTATATGTACAAATAGAAAGAGAATTAGAGAGGATTAAATAAAGCATCGAGCAGAAAGATGTAGGGTGAAATTTTCTAAGACAAACATCACAAAACGGAAAAAATTGAAAATGTGGTATCAAAAACAGCAATAAAATGTAGGTTGAGAACTTGTCGACTCCAAGCCTTCCACCGTATGGTAGATCTTGAAAATTAGCTTATCTACTCTATAAAACTACAAAATGTAGCTATGTGTACTAATGTGTAACTAACATTGAAATTCATCCTTTAGTTATGGACCGATTTCAAAGGTCAATACCTCATTCAATCCGGTTGTTGCCAAACCTCGCATAAAGGTTTTAGATTTTCAATTTAGGTCACGGTTGACCTGTTATAGGTCAAAACATAAATTATCATGAAGTAATTAGACAGTTTGCGTCACCTATCGGTGTTTCATACACCACGTGGCCAATTATTGTCGTTAGTAGGCGCATGCGGCATAACTTTGATATATGTGAAACCGAATATAACCGAATAAACGTTATCATGCTTAGATATGGCTGATAAAACGATTATTGGCTCATTTTTCTTCAATTGTCGAAGAAACTCTGAACCAATTATTTAGTTTGGGTTGCCCGTCCTTAAGACCGGCTTTTTTATTAGTACCAAATAGTTATGGATTTTATCTTACTAGTTTATTGTTATGTCTTCCATATAAGTTTAATTAATTATTGCTTCTTGGTGTACATTTACATTACCAAAAGATTAATTGAGATATCTGAAACATAAAAATGTAAACAAACAAATAACGTAAATACATAAATATCTTCATATATACACATCTAAAGTAGTGCATTATTTAACAAACTTGGCACTTATTATTATATACAGTATAACTTAATTGATATACGTGCTTAACAATTAATGCCCGATATACATAACAATAATATTTCTATTATACATTTTTCAAACAACAGATTAACATCTATAATAATTGACATAAACTTCTGAGAGTCTATTATAACAGCACATATAGATAAAATTGCTTATGACATGGCATGCAGACACATATTTTAATTGTTGCTCTTGTTATTTTAACAAAGTGAACATGCATATTTACATTGACAATTTTAAAAATAACTTATTTACCTGACATCTTCATAAACAACTGAGTGACAACGATAGAGCTTAAATATAACAGGTTTATATACTTTTCTTGAAAATTATATACAATTAAGTTTAATTAAACTACTTGTGGTCCTGGTGCTACGTACATTGGCGCTTGGGGCACGTACGTGACCATAGTTGGCGTCATCGTGGTAACTTGTGCCACACTAGGATAGGCACTTGCTGGAGGTGGGTTTGTAGGATTAATTTCATTGTAGTAGCTAAGGACGCAAATCCAGATGTACCAAAACAGAGCTAAAATTGTAATATGCGTGACTAGTTAAACTGCATGCTTGTGTTCAAAATGTGAAGTGGACCACAATGTTAGTATATTGAATGGCATATTTGTAAGTGTTCTGTTAGTGTCTTTGCTAGTTATTGCACAATCAAGTTACATAAATTGTTCATTTCATACCGACCAGCATTTTAATTTTGCTTCCTTTAGTTGCTGTGTGGTTGTGAGTGGAGACAGAAATGGGTACGATCGTAAGCAGCCGAAGACCAAATGTTCAGATAACAGCAGATGAAATTTATAAATCTATAGCGATAATTAAAACCAGGACTGTCCCAAAGTACGACGATGTAATGACAGACGCGGTGTTGAAGGCTCTTGAGATTGCACAGACAATTTATAAAAAATCATCTTTAACGTGAATTTGGAGTTCGACATGTTTCCAACATGTTGAAAGATCCAAGCGATGTGTTTTATTTCAAAAATAAGTTGTCGGAAAAGCGTTAGACCGGATCATAACGATGCGAGTAGAATACAAAATACGACAAAATTGACGGTTTAATGGCAATCTACAATGGGATCAGACTATGTATGAGGTCAAAGACCCAAGAGACACGTAAGAATATTGTGCATTAATAGCCTTATATATCGCGGGAGTTTTCATCGGTACTTGGTAGCTGGGAATCATTCGGGAACTAGCTGAAAAGGATTTCCACAAAATCTAATCTCGTTAGTAAAAAATTACTTTACTGAGAAGATAACGTGGGTCGAAACGGGAAACGGAATCGTAACGAGGCAAGTAATGAGGAAATTTTATTATGGCTCGTGCTCCGGACCGGTATACTGGAAGCTGATATATTATAGTATATTAAGAGTTCAGTTGCCGTAAGGATACCAGATTACAGAATTCACGTATGACACCTTTTTAATAGTGTGGGCGATGCACGCGGAAACAAAATGCAAAACACATACCGCAAAATTAAGATTTAACGTAAAAAAACTAAAGCGGCATGAGGGCAAGAAAAACTAATTTTCTTTCTTAACGACGAGCTTATCTTTTGCAAAGATCATATTCGGTACCTTTGAGTAGAGATTGACAATCGGAATTTGTGGAAGAATCACATTCGGGAGGTTTTTGGTAAGGGGAAATAATTTTTCTATTGGGCATATGTCAGGCCAAAGTCAGAGAGAGTAGGGCCTTGATAACCGTAAGCTGTTATGAGGGTGGGTGCTTACAACTTGGCTTAGTTTTAAGCTAGTTATTTTTCTGAATTTTATTTTGCTAGAAGTAGTAGACTGCAGATAGCTAACAACCTACTCAAAGCAGCACATTCAAGAGGAATTGGGCTGCGGCAAAAAAATCAAAGTGTGACTAAGAGGAAAAGGGGTACTCGGCCGAGCTAGGATTAGAGTAAAGTACGAGCAAAAATAACAAGTAGCGGAAACGAGGTGATACACATGTGGAGAATTTGACAATTCTATACATGTTTTGCTGACTTGCAACGCGCAGGAGGATACTAGAGCCAGAACGAAGAGGGTTTTTATCATGGGCGGGTGGAAATTGAGAGACTTTCGAGTGGGTGAGTGGTAGACAGCTCTTTAAGGTACTTGCGGAACGGTGCACAAACACAAATTTGTAATGAGTGCGTGAGGTTTGGGCAAAAAAACAGACAGAGGTTCTTACAAAATATTTGCAAAGAAACACAAATTTATATAATGCAGCCATTCATTAGCAAAATTACAAAGCAATGTTATATATTAATCAGTGCGACAGAGCACGGTAGAGAGTGAAGATATGATAAAATGTTAAAAACCTATTAATGAGCTTTCCTGTAAAAATGCAGCGTAAAAAAATACTGAGCTTTTAAAGTCATAGATAAAAAGGTAGCATATATCGTGAACTTCATGAAAATCTAATGGTGCATTCAAAAAATATTAAAGAATAGAAAATAGTTTTTGGATTAGTAAAAAGTCAATAAAAATAAAAAATAATACAATTAAAAATAAATTTAACCATACGTTAGTAAAAATTTCATTTAAAGGTAGATGGTTGTATTAAATATTTAGCTAAATTAATAAATTACTTTAAAGGAGAGCCACAATATTAAATATTTTATAAATAGTGATTTACGAAGAATGATTAACTCACACTGTCCTGTGGTAAGAAAAAGAATTGAGTCAAAAACATTGCAACAAAAATAAACAATTAAATAAACTACATTAATTTGTAAAAAATGTGATACAATTTTACAACTTACCACAAATAGCTGTAGCAATGATTGCTGCCACAAAATCTACAAATATGCTTAGTCCACATATGATTGTAAATACTCCGAGACCAAGAACAGTGTAAACCAGCCAAGGGAGTAGAAAATACCTGGATTCCTATAAACACAAAATATATATGTAACTATTATAATGGAATGATTAAAAAAATGCATATGTATCCAAATTTTGCAAATTAGCGTAGTTCCAAAAAAATTTGGCGTATAAACAAAATTTTCAAGTAGTGTTTTTAGCCATGAATATATTGTTAGAAGGTTTGGATAATAATGTTGAAAATGAGAAGTATAATTACAGATACATTAAAATTTTTATAACATAGGCTTAGAAAATAAGATAACTAATAAATAACTTTGACCAGAGTAAGTTCTTATGTGGCACAAATAGCCTACAAATGCCACTGCTGGTTTCAAGCCTGAAAATAACAGAATGTCAATAAAATTGTTGAACAACTTTTCCACTATAAACATTCCTTACGCCCCTAATTCTAATAAAGCCTCTAAGCAGACAATTTGGAGAATAATGAGAATGAGTATTGTGAGCGTTTAATACAAAACGAAATAGCACAACAAAAAAAATAAATCGTTAGAGATTTGAGAAACGACAAGGAAACCTAGAAAAAGGATTAATAATATTGAAAGGCTATTATACGAGAATGAAGAATAAAAGACTAAAGAATTGGAAAAAAGCAAGATATATTGAGACCAAAGGATTTATCAATAAATATTAAGAAATAATAGAAGAACTCAAAGATATATGCGCCATATAAGAAAACACAAAAAGAAAAGGAAGTAATAATACAATGAGTACGTGCATATACATAGAAAGAGAAGGTATAAGTATAATATCTTATAAAAACTAAGATAAAGATAAATATTATATTTGTGGATCTGAAGACTGCAAACCTAGAAATAAAAGTAAAAACTGTTATAAGTACAGAATGTCATAGATTAAGTACCAAAGGAAGGACAACATACTTAACAAATTATAAAAGTATCTTCTAATCATATAATTGTCTTATCTCCCTAAAACTTGCACACCACATTCACAACTATATTTGCTAATTCGGCGCAAAAAAATCAGCCTTCTACTTTTAACCGTTTTTGAATTATTTAAATATTTTGATTATTGTCGCAGAAACATGTGGAATGTTCTACACGACTACCTGGCGGCTAGATCAGACTTCGTCGACGAAGCCTGCGGGGTCCCAGCTACTTTAGAATAAAAACATGGGGCCGGCGAAGAGATTGCTCTGTAAGCAATCCCAGAACGAACTTAAAAAAACCTTTCGATTTCGATTTCGAATTTCGTGAAAATTCGAAATCGAATATCTGGAAAATTATTCGACATAGAATTTTTTCTTCATTTTCGAATTCAACGTAAAATTTTCTATAAGAATCACATTTAAAATCGTAATGTCGAAAATTTTCCCGAAATTCGAAGTCGAATGTCTCGAAAACTATTCGACATAGAATTTTTTCGATTTCATTATTGAAATCAGCATAAAATTTTCCTTAAGAATTACTCATAAAATCGCAATGTCAAAATTTTCCCGAAATTCGAAGTCGAATATTTCGAAAACTATTCGAGATAGAAACTTTTTGATTTAGATTTTGAAATAAGCGTAAAATTTCCTATAAGAATCCATTTTAAAATTTTAAAAAATCCATAATTTTGTGACAGACCGCCAGATATATAGAATTCAGTAACGAACTTTTTAAGTTTGTTGAACAAACATTCTGTTACTGTTGCCAACATTAATCTAGAGAAAAATTAAAACTACTGCAAATGAACATTAAACGTAAAAATTACGGGAGTGCATTATGAACGAGCGCATAAGCTTTGCATTAATTCAACTTTATGTATTACGTATTTCCTATGGGCGGCTTATGCTTACGTCCACCATGAATGGGGGTTAAATTGTTCCATGTTTCTGATCCAGAGAAAAAGCTGGTCTAATTAAAAATTTATACGTTCGCACCTTGCAAAAATTTGAGGGAAGGCGGGTGAAAAATTGTCAGTCTAGGACGCCAAAAATACCTTTTGGCTGTCAACTCTTAGTATGATATATAATAATATAAGAAAAAATATATAAAATATAATTTTTCCTGTAAAATGTTGGAAAACTAATTGTAAGATAGTAATTTACATATTAGTATTAGTCGGAAGTAATAACAGTATACTAAACAAATATCAATAAAGTAACAAAAATAAAACTGAATAATTGAATCAGAAACAGAGAAATAAATATATAGCAAAATATGCTGCGCGTATTACAGTGTACTTAAAAAAATTGAAAAAGTAATATTTTATGAAAGGTAATAAAAAACAATGAAAATGACTGTACAAGAAAATATGAGAAAATTATAATTTGTAGTTGGATAATAAATATATGGGTATAATGATAACACTAAATGTTAATTATATAAAGAATAAGATTTTACCAAGGTAGTTATAATTTTGAAATAAAATAAAATAAACTAATTAGTCGGAATTAAAGATATACAAGATAGCTTACACATTAACAAACATTAATTATATGTTAATATTGATATATAGTGGTATAGTTATTATTTATTTTTTTCTTTTAAATATCAGTCACTATCAAAATGAAATAATAGATTTTAAACTGTGAGTTTTACACCAGTGAGTTAATGTTTAATACGAGAGTATATCAAATATAAAGCGAGCTTTATTTTGACATTAATTGTAGTATTATTAGGCAAATTTTGCTTTTAGCCAGCTGTGTACCGAGTGTTCTACCTGATTATTGTTAAAATGCTGTGTATATCGTGCGCCACTAACTTCAAGGACAGTTGTGGTACCAAATAGTATGAATAAGGCTCCATTAAGCTATCATAACAACAATGACATGTCACTGCTCCAATTCTTATTATTTTTTTATTTAATTATATTTACATTTACAATCTGATCTGAGGAGCAATAAGTAAAGTTGGTAAACTTATAAATTATTACATGAAGGATGCTTTCCTAGTGAAATGCTCCCTTAAAGATAATTTAATAGATATATATGTAATATATATATAATATATATGTAATATATCTACTATATATACATATATATATTATATATATATATATATATATATATATATATATATATATATATATATATATATATATATATATATATAGAGAGAGAGAGAGAGAGAGAGAGGGAACTATTTGCTATGGTTGTTTTAATCTTCGAGTGGTCTTCCATAACAAATAGGCCGTAGCTTCAGTAGCGGAGAGGGTTCAAAGGTAATATTGTATAGCTTGTTTTTTGGTCTTGCAGAATAGTTTTAAATTTAGAATTGCATTATTTAACCTGTTTTTGTCGTTAGGGGATCTGGTGTCCGCCAAATACTGCAAGTCTGATTTTCTCAGTTATTTTTTTTATTGTTATGGGAAGAGTATTGTGGACCTCGTTTGTTTTTGGTTGAGGAGTTGAGTCTCTGCAGCGTTTTATGCTATGTAGATGCTCTACTACGTCATCAATTTTGTTTGGAGTTTTTAGAGCTATTTTTAGGTTTAGTTCTTCATTAACTAGTTCTCTCTAAGTGGTGTAGGCCTATTAATTATCTGTGCGCTTGGGCTAACTATAATTGGAGAATGATCTGAAGTCATGTCGAAATATAATTCGATGTTTAAATAGTTTTGTGCTAAATTTTTAGTTATACAAACATCGACCAGATCTGGAAATTTATTCCTGTTCGTAGGTAGTGAGACAGTTAGGATAGTTAATACTAAGTAATTTTAATAGTTCTCTGTTCTTGGGGTAGTTATTCTAGTACCCCAATATTGGTGCTTAGCCTTATAGTGTTCGGCGGAGATAAATCGTGCGTCAAGCGTATCCAAAAACTGGGTGTAGTGTTTTGTTTTTATATTGTGCCTTAGAGGGCTGCAGTGGGCCAAGTAGTGTGACTGTCTTGATCCTATAAAGTCTTCCTTTGGTAGCTTGGATGTGTTCATGACTGCAAGTATTTGTTTGATAGTGTTTGATGGAACTTTTTATTATTACAATTGATCCTCCATGTGCGTCTCCGTTTCAAGAAGTTGCGTGTCGTAAATAAATAATTAGGTATTTTGAAATAACTTCTATTTGTAAATTTTGTTTCAGATATTAGAGCTATATTTAAAACATAATTTGTGATAAACTCCCTTAATTCTAGGGTGTGATTTGACAAGCTAATGGCATTTCATTCTGCAATTTTGATTCTTTGGGCCATTATTTCAATTTGGAAATAATGGCTGTGAAAAGGATTAACATTATTTTTATATTTTCTGCTAGTTCTAATATCTTTTTCAATTTTTTCTATGTTTGACGGCTGCGGTTGCATGTGAGTAGAAAGGGGTTGTTGTCCATTTGCTACAATTTGAGTAAATGTTGCTTTATTGCTATTTGAAATTTGTCTCGTAATTAGTGCTGACTGCAGTATTGGTAGTACTTTAGGATGCGGTGTTGAAAATTTCCTCTGCTTCAGTTCCTGACAGATTAGACATCCTTTGTAGTTCACAGGATGAACCGATTACATAAGACACACTTTCGTTGCGTGTTTTTCGTTTTAGTGTACGTTTTTGTTGTATGGTTTGCTCCACATTTCATACTTTTTTTTCCGATAATACAGCTTACGCAGGAACACCAATAATCATTAAAAATAAAATATTACATATAGATAATCTACTAGCCACAAATGTCAAAATTAAGTATCACGTTGGGGAGCTAGTACTACCAGAAGTATATTGTCCATCCAGATATGCAAGAACACAAAATCAGTCGAAAGACTTTGTTAGGACATTGGAGGGCAGTAGGTGGTAATTTTAATGCTAAACACCCCTCATAGTGTTGTAGGCTAATCAACTAAAAAAGAAGACAGCCACATAAAATAAAAAAATAAAACATAAAATTATCATCGATAATCTCTTTAATGCAGTAGCACAAGTAATTTCTCCTATGGGTTAAATAACCTGAATAAATTTGCAGACGCTTTAAATTTATTTATAAAAAAACTATTTACCAAGAGATATACACACCAGTGATTGTTGTGACTTAAGATTAAATTACTCCGCTAGAATATGCATGTTAAACGTATGAACAATAAAAAAGTCTGTAATACTGAGCTTACACGATAGTCGCACGGACTGTAATATTTTTATATAATATGTTAACGTTCACCTATCGGTTCAATCAAGACTTAACCCTGTAATAGAAATTTCAGTAGATGTAGATAAACTAATGTATGTTTTATGACACGTATCTTGGGCAGCTACACTTATAAAATTATAACAAAATTGTAATAATACCACCAACCATAATAATATTAAACAAAATATTGTCGAAAAAGGATAGCAAGACAAACAAACACGATACCTTAGTGATAAAAATAAACTGAATTTTTAATAATTTAAATAAAAAGATTAATAAAAAACAGAAAATCGAGACATTTAGGGATAATCCAAACTTAAGCAATCTACTACTTCTACTACTCATTCATGAAATTGATAGTGCTTGGTCCCACTGTGATGAAGACAAAATAGAGGGATTTGGTGAACACCCAGCTATTATTTTCCAACCACAAAAAACAAAAAAAGCTCCTCTTGTTATTTGTGCAATTTTTAAATTCTTTGAAGAACTACTCCGACTTAATTTTTCCATCAAGCATCGGAAATATAATAAAATACAAAATGAAATTGGATGCCTCAAAACACTTAAGACAACAGCCTACAACTTCATTACAGCCAAGTTGTTTCACTAACTGTCAAAACCGCCAAAGGAAACCTTAGTAGCTATAGTATGAATATTTAATGCTATAATAAGAATTCAATTTTTTCTATTAAATAGAAAATTGGGAAAGTCATTTTCATTAAAACCTAGGCAAATTAACTCAGTTAATAGATTCATATTTTCGGTAGTTTTAAGCAATTTAAATTAATATTATTATAAAGGGTCAGTCAGTTTTTACATAAAATCGTGGTTTTGCTAAAAGTACTTAATTATGAAACAAATGCATAGAATACGAATAGTAACGAAAACTTGTGTGATTAGTTGCGTTTCTGAATATAGATCAGGTTTTTAATGGAGACCAATTTCTTGGTCTATTATTTAAGACAAACAAAAACCTTCTCTATTAATACTATATATAATTTAAATGGTATCTGGAAAACAAACATTTCCAAGTCTAATTAAACAACAGTGGCTCTCCAATTCATCCTGTGTACCACAAGATAGTGTGCTACACCTCGCGTTATATTAATTATTCACAGCAGATCTACCTGTCCTTGACAACGTTATAATTTTCGCTTTCATGGATAACATAGCCATATTATCCTACAATAATCTACTCCAAGCAACAATAAATTTACAGAATCTACTAGAGGCTTTAGAGAGGTAGACAAGGACTTAGTAAATCAAGATCAATGAAAATATTTATAATATTCATCTTTTAGAAAATTGACTTACGTTTAGTAAGTTTTAATGTAAATCGTATACCCTACTAAAAAGATATTAAATATCTTGGCATACATCTTGACAATTTTCCTTACGAGACACATAAAAAAGAAGAAAAATTAGATGTCTGCATGAGTACGATGACCTGGTTGTTCAAATGCAATACCCAACTAGCTTAACAAGCAAAGTGCAAGCTTTGCGTAATGGCAAACACCAAATGGTATACGACTAATCACATATTGTACAATGACCTGAAGATCCCGTTGTTACTCCTCACATGTCATGTATGTCCGCTCGTTTTATTATCAGCCCTTTTAGAATAACAGTTTGCAATGTTCTTTCGAGTGATGTTTGTCCTAACGTACCCTTTCAGAAAATATTTGTCAACATTTTATTTTCATCTGTTTTTAAATTTTTAATTACATTCAATCTAATAAATTTTTTTGTTGAACAATTTGATTTTGACATGTTGTATAGCAGATTAAAAAATTTTTCTCTGACTTATGCTAAAGTCAACTAACCAAAAAAGTTTGAGGATCCCTACAATTATTGGTCCCATTACAAGTATTTGCTGGTTCGGTTTGTAGTTGTTCTATCTTCATAATTTAAAAATTAATTTTTATAGCTGCAAAATACAGAAAACAGATTTAAAAAATATATCTATGGTGAAAAAAATAGTATTATGAATTATTAACAAAAAAATATAAAACTTGTGCACTTCACTGACCTTGATAGTACCATACACCAATAATATGTTGACAACCAAGAAAACGTAAGAATATCCAATGCCAATCTCAAGGTCTTCTCTGGTTTCCATATCTTCAATGCTCTCTAGTCCAACCGTGCGAGCTATTATAGCACCAATAGAAATAAGCTGAAATATGTACGTTTTATGCATGAAAGCAAAAAAGGGAGTAGTTTTACTTACAATTCCACATATTCCTATTATTAAACTACCAGTGTGTAAGTCGCAACACCTGCAACATGTTTGTACTGCCACCCTCATGCTGTCCTGTATCTGCAAAAGAAAATATATTATAAATTCACTGTGATATCGCACACATAATAATTTTGGAATCGAGGGAGATCGTTGTCGGACAAAGGGACTGGAGTGTTCTTGTAAAATACTGGAAAAACTTTAGACATCTATTGAAAACTAGGAAAATTTCAATATCCCCCTAATTTTAGCAGATGATCAGCCATCATTATCTTTTAAGAAAGATGAGAATATGGTGCAATTAGCCCAGGACTTCAAAAGCTGCAAGCACCCACAAACTGTATACAGTGAGAATTAAAAAGCTGGTACTACGATACAAAAACCTACATTTAAAAATATCTATATAAAACACTAATTGAAACTAGATTATTAAAACAATTGTATGTATAATGTAAAATGTATGTAATAAAAGTGTTACATTTAGCGTTTAAAATCAAAATTTACTCATCCTTACTTTCTTATCGTCTTCTCAACTTCATATAATTTATGGGCTTTCGTGAAACTTTAAATATACTTTCTTCGATAATTTTTAGAAATAATACATGTGCAAAGAATATAATACAATGTAAAACATAAAGAAGAAGAAAGATTTAAAAATTCAGGAAAAGCTGGCAAGAGGAAAGGTAAAGTAGGCTAAACTCTGGCTAATGACGTGTAGACGAATGTGATTATAATTAGAAAACCATCTAAACTCACTTTATATAATATTAAAACTGGTTAAGGGGTATTTTAAGAATTACAGTTACTAGAATATCGATTTTTAATTAAAATTAAAAAATACAGATCTTAAATAGTTGCAAATTATTTTACTGGAATCAACGGCCAGTATGGTAATCTGCACCGATTGTTAATAACAACTATGTAATATATAAAAATACCCGATGAAGTTAAAAAAAATCCAGAAATAGAAGTGTTTTTATCAGAGAAGGAAATAAAATGCTTTAATTTAAAAAATCTACTGATTTGAAATTATTATTATTACATTTATTAGTAATGTTATTTTTAAAATTAGATACTGATTAAAGCAGCTACAGTTTACTAAAATTATTATGTTACTTAATTCGGGTAAACCAGTTCCGTATGTTACTTTACATAGATCGATAAGTTTGTCAATTAAAAAAAATTCTAAAAATAAAATTTTTATTATCTATTTGGCTTCCGACGTGAGTACTTTACCATACAACAGTGCAATATATTAACCAAAACTATTAGTATAGATATGGAAAAAGTGAAGTATTGATCTGCTATATTCCTAGATGTAAGGCAAGCATTTGATAATGTTTGGCACCAAGGGCTACTATTAAAAATTAAAGGCGTGTTATTATATCAGGAAATAAACCATACTTAAACTGCCACTATTTTAAGTATGCCCCAGGTTAACGTTTTGGAGTCCTTTTTGTACTTACTATATACATACGATGCTACAACTACGCTGAACATGTTTGCTGACAATGCAACTACAGTAGCTTATCGCGAAGCTATTGCATCCGATCACTTGCAAATCATTTAAATAAAATACAACAATTTATGAGTAACTAGCAAATTAGAATCAATAAAACAAAATTTACTGTTACCTCAAGTTAACAAAATTATCTACCGATACACATAAGTGGTACAAACATACCCCAATCTTAAGAACCTAAATATTTGGGAATTTATCTGGACAAGACACATTCAGAAGAAGAAAAAACAACCCTATAAAAACGAAGAAAATAAGTGGGCTAATTGGAAAAGAACCAAATGTTTGACTTGATAACAAATATATGTTATACATAGTAATTCTCAGACCCGTTTGAATACATTGCATTGAAGTAAATCAAACCTAGCCTTTTTTCAAAGAAACTAGGCTGTTAAATCATGTATGCTTTGATATGTTAACAAGTTTCACATAATGACTTAAAAGTGCCATTTGTAAATAAAGTGAGTGCCGAAAATTGGTCGAATATAATTAAATATTTTAATTGTATTTCAATGATTTATTTGTAAATATTGGTCAAACGTTAGAACTTTTGTTGTATTATATTGTATTATTGGGCACTATGCTTATCAATTTACAGATTAACATAAAATTAGAATATAGGATAATTTATTATTCCTTCTGTTGTTTGTTCTCCAGTCACATTTATAAAAATCAAATTGATGTGTAAATTAGCAATCTCTTATATTCCTTTTTGAAGCAATAATTCAAATATTTTTAACATATAATGGAAGTAGATTTATTAGTCTATTATATGGTGATTATGTTGGTGGTTTTTAAGGTCTAGCTAGTACAATCATTATTTATTTACACACATAGTATATCGTTATAAATGATAGTGATCAACATTAAAATTTCTCAAAGTAGGTTTCGTAAAGTATTTCCTGTTATAATGTCCTCGACAGGACGTATACTAACATTAGGGTATATAATTTATTTCGTCATCCGAGAATGGCTTGATTGCTAAGAACATTTGACATGGTATGTAGATAGAATCTATTCTTTTTTTCTGCGCCTAGATTTGGAGTATAAAGGATATGTTCAACGAATACCTTTGATTTATCAGTGTCAGATCTAGCCCAAGCTTTAACAGTCTTTCTGATTGGTGGAATTGAAATCTTTGGCCTTTTAAACTGTATTTTAGCTTTACATACTAAGTAATTATTTGTTTATAAATTGTTAATGTAGTACTTGAAGATATTATTTTATAAGATTTGTAACAGATGAGTAGGATTGTTCTAGTTCTTTGTTCTTTGATTTGAGCTCTACGCTTTTCAGCAGTGCTTTTATATAACGAGGCAGTTTATCAGTTTTAAAATATTGATTAGATTCAGTAGGTGTAGCTTTTATGGTGGCACCTCATATAATTTGTGTTAAGTATTTTATTGCTACTTCGAGTTTGTTGCATTATTTGATTTTAATTACAAGATTGTGTTCGTTAAACGCTTATTGAAATGGATTCCAGTTTGTATGTAGTCTTGATGGATTTTCCTTGTGGATTACATTAAAACATGTTGTAGTTTATTAAATTAAGGTTGGTGGTCGGATGTCAAATCATAGTATGATTCAATTTTAATGAAAGTATTGGTAGTGCCTTTAGTTGTTATAAAATCTAATAGGTTAGAAATTTAGAATGATTCCAGGGTAGCTTGTTATCCGTAAGCTGATGGTTAATTCAATGTCAAGGTCTGAATGGCAGACACCTGATAGGTTTCATAATTTAGGAGTAAACACTCGTAATATAAATATTGTTTAAAAATTTTCAGACCTGACCTTTAATTCTTTATCTGTGACATTCAAACACAAGAAATAGGTTTTATTCAGTTACCTGATATGTTTTCTGAATAGATATGAAAAGGTGTTTTCAGAGGTGAATGAAAGTTAAATTAGTGAAGTGATGTATGAGGATTCCGAACAGACCTGGAACATTTAGTTTTACTTTAATCCAGGGAAAACCCTTAGTGAAACGGAATGTGATGCAGCAAGTAATATGCTAAAGAAGAATTATTAATAATCCTTGTTTGTAAATGTCACAGAAGGTTTCGAGAAGGCAAAGATGATCCTTAAAAGTCAACAAGAGATATTCACCCAATCTATAGCTGTGTGATTTTTTCTGTTTCCTTCGTGTGAATATGTCACTGAAAAGAAATTGACATGAAAATATTGCAGTAATCCAAACACAATAAATGTGTTAAAGAGCTTCCTCTGCTTAATTCCACGATCTGCAGCTGTGCATAGATAGTCGAGGGGACTACTTTGACCAGACCTAGTACTATTAGTTGGTACTTTTAGTAATCTTTAGTATTCGTGTAACAAATAGTATTTGCTGAATTATTAATACTTTTGGTGTTTTAAAGAAGGTTAACGTATACAATTAAAGGAGGAACTATTATTTGAACCAATGTGCTTTGAGTTTTATTGGTTTGTTATGACTGCAATTTAAAGTGTTATAGAACATTTCACATAAGTACAACACTGTAAGCAAGTATACTCTAAAAGTTAGTATAATAATTACAGTTCTCTTACCATTAGTAGCATAAGTTTTAAAGATGGTGAGCATCTGATGAATTTTAAAAAGTTGTTTTTTGCTAAGTTATCAATACGATTTCACCTTCTATAAGAAGAGTTTTAATTTGGTCATAAGTACATTGGCTAGGTTAATTTTGATGGTGAAAATTTGACATATAAGCTTTGTCAAAATGTGTGTTTTGTAATCTATGCTTTTGATAAATTGTTTTTTTATTTTGATGTTTTAAGTGATGCGTTAACATTACTTGAATATATTATTTGATATGAGTTTTCAGTGATTTATTTTTATTCAAGATCTCCCGTTACTAAAAGCGGTGGGTCTCTTCTTTTCTAATAAAGTTATAGATCAATCAGTTTTTTTTTGTTGTTACAGAATGGATGCAGGAATCTGACTGCAATTTTAAAAATCTTGTTTTTTTGAAGTTCATCAATACGATTTTGTCATCTGTAAGAAGATTTTACAATTTTCGATAAGAATCTACGGCTTGATCGTTAATTTTGACTGGTAATTTGTTAAAGCTTCGGTGTATTGGTTATGGCTTTTGATAAAATGTTTATCATTTATTTATATTTAAGTACACTATGTACAAAGATGGGTGATGATTTGGGCAATTTTATTTAATTGAGTATTACTATTACCTTTTTGTTATGACAAAGCAACGCAAAGGTTTTGGGTGTTGTGTTTTATTTTGGCAGTTTAAATTAAGTCGCAGTGATTGAAAACGTGACTTTTGTGATTATGTGCTAGAAATATTTGATATGTAATATTCTGTGGCTAGTAGAAATTAGATGAAATATTTGTCCTCCAATTAGAGGCCGTGACTGTTGAAATATATTATAGCTCAATTAATTGAATAATTTACATTTTACTTGATTTATTTTATAATGTTGATGAAAACACTTATATGACCAATAAAAATCTGAAACTGTAGTTCGTTTGATGCCGGATAGCCGTCAAAAGTTTTATTTTTATTTTTAGTTGGAGTCTGCACTGACAGTTGCTATCAACAGTCAAGCCCCATGGCCGGGGCCACACTATATTTATTCTTAATCTACAATGTTTTTTTTAAGTAACACTTTTAAACTCAGAAATTTTTTTAATTAACATACAAGTTGAGTACGCTTAGATGATTAGTGTGGGTATTTCAAAAATTAGTGGAGCTAAAGTGATGACTTGCAGTTTTTTAGGTTCAATTTAATGCAGCTATTTTTGTTTGAAAAATCACGGATAAGAATATGTTTTAAACTTAAGTGCATCTAGCTGTCTTTGTATTGAGGTAAAAAAAGAATCTGTAGATAATTGTGTTGTTAGAAGTATTTTAAAAATAAAACAACTGCTACCATTTTTTTCTTTAATAACCATTTAATTTAGTTGATTGAGCTTTGTCATTGAAAAATAAAATATTTGTTTACGGATAATGCAATTTAATGTTTTGTTTTCACTTAATATTAGTTGTAGTTGTATCACATAGTACTTTATTTTAAAACTTTAAAACAAATCTCAAAGGTTTCCAATGCTTCATATACTAATCGGTGCACTTTTGTATTTTCTTCCCTACACAAAGTCTGAAATAAAGATTAGTAAATCTGGGTAACCTTAGTATTAGGTGCATTTATTTTAATGCTCTGGTTAAAAATGCGTTATTTAAATAGTTTCTATGTGCTGAAACTATGTTCCCACAGCTGAAATTCTGATTTTAATTTAACATATTTTCAGACTTGTTCTGAACTAAATTAGTATAACGTAGAGATGAAAAATTGTAGAAATATTGTAGAAAATCTTAGCCATGTCAATATAAACAGAATTTTTTTGTATCTAAATCTGTTCATTAAGTTTATTGTATATCCGTTAACTGCCACTACGTGTTTTGGTAGTTTAAAAATCTTAAATTTAAATTAGAAATCTGATTCACACATATCTTTAAATCATGTAACTAATCACGAACGCCTTTTATGGTCTCTAACATACACAGTTTTTGCCACTGATAATTTTTGATCATGAATTTTGGATGCCTTAATACTTTTACATTAGTAGAGTTTTGCAACTTATTGTGTTGAATATTATGGATTTTACGTTAGACGTATCATTGCTTTTATTTTTATTTTAATTCACATCTAACGATGTTTTTCTTGATTTCTTAAAAGAATACACTTCTGGGTAGGCAGAGAAGGTTGATGTTGATCAAAATAACATTTAAAATATCGCTTAATCACATATTGTGTTTGTTATAACTGCGGCAGTAACCAAAGCTTCATTAAGGTGAGTTATATTTATTGTTTATGGTAGATTTGAGTTTCTATTTGGGTTTCGTGGCATAGAGGCGTGCTTGGTGTACTGAATTTCTTACAATATCAAGCGTTACGTTTGGGTGCTGGCGAGTAAAGCGGTGCAGATTAAGTGGCAAGAGATTTGCTCACAAAGTTGAAGATTACTGTATTCACTCGTCGTAATCTCATGTCGTATTATGAACAAAATTGATACTTTCAATGCATATTTCAGCCAGATGGGCCGGTGTAGCACATAACGCAAATTCCTCTACAAATTACTTTATTATTGCAAGTGCAACCAAATTTTGGATACACCAGGTTGCAACAAATTAACAATATACTGAAAATCTTCTATTCCATCACTTATGGAAAATAAGAAACGTTGCATAACAGAAAAAAATACGAAGCTGCTAAAACAAGTAAAAATTAGTGACTACTGGTTTTACAAACCGATTACGTCAAACAGATGTAAGATTTTATCTGATAATAACAAAACTGATATGAATGCATTCAAAGAAAATGATGCTACAAAAAAAGTTTCTTGGCCACTATCGATGTTTGGAGTAGGTGTAAAATATATTACACTGCATAGACAACTGCTAAATGAATAGAATTCTTTTGTGACTATCGTAGAGTTTACATAAGATATCAATTCTAAACTTTGGACAACTGTCCAAGGAAGCATTCTTTAGCAACCTATTAGTTTTATTTTTGCTTTGTCAAAATGTTTGGGGAAAAATCTTCTTAAAAAGATTAAAATATGCCCTACAATATTTAATACCGAATCACTAGTTTGAACTTAGAGATTAACAAGCTACTAAGAGAAAGTGCTCAGATTGATGATATAATCCACATTAATCAAGAAAATAGAAGATATTGTTCAGCTGTTTTTTAAATATTTTCAAGCTTTGATAAAGTGTTTTTGTACAAAATTAAATCATTGCCATTATATTTGACAAACATTTTTAGTAAAATTAAAAGAGGAGTTGCCTTCTGGTTTTCCTGAGCAATCAACATCTTTCGCAGACAGAATATATGAAGCGTCTAGGCGTTCATCTTGATTGACAATTTACATTGAGAAAATATATTTGGACCAAAAGAAAGCAACTGGAAATTAAGTTCTGCAGAATGTACTGGTTAATGGATCGCTGTCCCTAGAGGGCGAAATACTTCTATATAATATATTAGTGTTCTAATGGCAAACCTTATGTTGCTACAGCAGGAGAGGTAAAAATGTATTGAGCGTTGCAACGATCGGTTTAATGTCTAACTAAGTTATACACATCAAGAGGATCAAGATAGAGGGTGTACATTACAAGAGAAATAATTGCTTCATTTATTAGATAACATAATAAAAAATAGAGAAGAAAAAGAAAGTTATAGTAAAAAGGGGATGAGTGAATGAATCTATGAACAAACAACTAAAGATAATAAAGTTAAGTTAAATATTATTAAAGCCTACTTTTAGAACATACTAAATTTTCATAATATTTGTAATTATAATGTTAAACACAAAATATATTGTAAACCAACGTGACTTTTAACTACCTATTTTTGACTCCGTTTGCTTAAACAAAATTAACAAATTAAAAATATACATATAAAGTAATGTTATAAAAAATTAATATTTAGAATTATATTTTTAATTATTTATTTTATCTTAACTTAGTACTTTACTAATTATTTAATTTTATTAACCCACGTGACTTTTAGAGGTTTTCAGTTTTAATTTTTAGGATAGCTTTATATAAGCCCGTAATCTAAACAATTGTTAATATATTTAATAGTACAACAAATTTGTTTAACAAAAATCAATCAATTTATGCCATTGTCAATAGGTTCTTTGAATCTAAAACTGCAGATCAATACTAAATAAATAGGAAATGGCCAGGAATTTATTTAAAATTTCTGAAGCACTGAAGCATTATGAAGCATCAACTACCATCGTACCAATTAAATAGTGTCATGCAAGAGCTAAAAAGGCTGTACTTACAGTCCAAAGCCACTTGGCGGATTTTCTACTACAATCTAAACACCAGCCGTTGCCTTCCCCGATTTAGTGGACATTCTTGGCGAATTTTCGTGACGTCATGGGCGCCAGGCGGACTGACTGATGGCGCAATAGCTGCAGGGCCAAGTTTGTAGACATCCTTAGGGATCAGGGATGCAGCCATAGGCTAAATTTAGAAACAATCTTATATTTAGGTTTTTTGTAATTTCTGGGTTTACTTCTGCCTCTTAATAATAGAATTATTTAAATTTTGTGATTAGACCGTCCCTAAAATTACATATAGAATTTGATAAAATCAATATCATGTAAAGATTTAAATATTGTTTAACAGTGTATGATATTTCTATTTGTTACTGTTTAATTCTTTGATTTTGTTGTTACAATTAATTCATTTAGTATGCAGTACTAACTACAATATAATTGATGTAGTATATTACTGACGAATTAGATGAATACAGGATGATGCAAGCTAAACGAACGGTGAATTTTACAATATTTTTAACTTTAAAATATATAAGGGGAAAGAGTTTCTTGACCACTTATAAAAATAGTATCACATCTATCTACAAAGGAAAGTTCTCTTTAATGCACATTCATTCACTTTTCTTAGATTATCCTAATCTGAAACAAACAAATTCTTGTATGTTGTTTCTTAGTTGTAGGGATACTGTAAGTTTGTTGACCTAAACACTCTCTCAAATAGCCCCAAAGAGAAAATTGGGAGGGGTTTACATGGGGTGGACACGTAGGCTGGTTACAATCATCGCTTTTAGAAATTATACTAATAGTACATATATAAAAAATTATCAACAATTGTTTTCAAAAATTTTCGTGTAATATTTATAGTCTGTATGATATGAAAGCGACCATTGTCATTTGATAAGGACGCATTGTAACGTTATAAATGTTAATTTGTTTGAATTTTCTGCTTTTTAACAATAGCAGTATATAGTTTACTGGAATATTGTGATGTTGATGTTAGTGAATTCGTTATCTTTATAATTTACAAAAAAAACCGAAATTAATATATAAAGTGGTTGCAAAATAAATGTGGAAGTCGGAGACATTTATTAGGTAGCGGGTAAATCGACATTTGGAAATTAGAAATGTACACGATCTGCCGGAGTTAGAACATGCGTTACAACAACGAAGAAGGGTAAAGCAAGCGATCTTGCGTTTATTTGAAAACAATCCAGACTTTTCGCTGCATCTAAATAAAACCCCGCAAGAAAGAAATTCAGGCTGTTTAAATACTATTCGAAGTCGCCTACGTGGCGTGGAAAAAAATTGGATTGAGAATGGGACAATGTCATTTTCACCTGCGAGTCTTTTATCTGAGCATAGTTTTTTTATTTATTTATTAAAAGCATGGTCAGCGAAGAGTTGCCTCTTACTGACATTTGGAACTCCGAGAAAATGTCTATCTGTTAGAAATGCTGAAACATTTTTTTGTCCTGATAGAACAAGTTGGGCGCTGCAAGAAGACAGTTATCCTAAACATTGCAGAAAACTGTGTAGTGCGTGGAAACAATAAAATATGGTAACATTGATGAAATCGCCAGCAATGTCTCCATATGTTCATTACATTGAAAATATGTGGTTATACATGAAAATGAATCTGAAAGAAAAGCCAGTGTACACGACGAAGCTGTTGTTATTTTAAATTAAGAAGATATGGCAATCTCTACCAAATTATTATGCAAAAAAAATTATCGAAAGCGTAAAAAATCTGTGAAGCTATAATTATTAAGGGATGTAATTAGATCAGATATTAAGTAATTTCTGGTCATGTGTAATAGATTTTTCAAATTGTATTTATAGGATTAAAAAAAATAAAGAAACTTGTACTAAGCTGACGCAGACTAGTTTGAGTTTCTCTCAACCCACGGATGTGACGTCATACTAGTAAATGTTTCTTTGTAGGCACAACAAGCTCTTGAGCTGCAATTCCGGGAAATTCGCCCTAATGTATAAAATAAAATAAAAAATATGTTGGAAAATCAAATAAAAACTGGTGAACGGGCGAAAAACTAATCATGCAGACTCTTTTCGAAATCTAAGATCAGAAACCAGCACTCCTATGGCCTGATTTGATTTTAACAGCAATTCAGCAACCATAAATTAAACGGTCATTCCTGAAGAAGGTGAAGGATAATGAGAATATTCTTCTCAATCACGCTGTTTTTTGGCCGATGTCAAGTTTAATTTTGAACCCTCCATAGCTTCTAGCCCTCCTCCATACATTTATTGTTTATATTTTTAAAGGTGTTGTCTCAAAACTGTGTTCAAGTCTTTTCAAAATTTCAGCCGGTATTACACTTTCTGTTATAAAGGCACTTAATAATTATCCACATTTTACATCGTGTTACTAACTAAAGAAGTGGCAGTGGGAGATAATCTAGTTTACGAGAGAAATCCTATTCAGGCATTTTTACCTACAACATTTAGAAGCCTCGTGTCTCTACGTTTACTTCAGATATAATTAAATATAATTAAAATGAATTTCAGTTTATATTTGATTTACCCACGTATTAATTGTTCGATATAGGATTCACGTAAATTTCTCTTCAGTTTTTTTATATTTATCATTCTATTTTTATGGCGCGCTTTGATACATAGACTATGTTTATTAGAAGTTGTAGTGAAAATATTATCCACAAATATGACAGTTCGTAAATGAAAAACGTTAAATCATTAAAATAGATAGTATCTTTACATTTGATACACAAATATTGGGATATTAGGAGTGACATTTGAACTATCGCAACTAAGGAAAAACAAACATTCTAGTAAATGTAGTAAAGTAGTGATTAGTAGAAAAACTATGTCTTAGTTTTAAGAACCCTACCAAAAATTAATAAAACATTTTTTTTTATAAAATTGAAAATTGTAGGTTAAAATAACAGTAGAAAGTAAGAAAATTAATATTTAATTTTAAAAAAATATATTAGGGAATGAAGGGCGCTTTAAGAGTGAGGAAAGTCATTTTATTAGACGCAGGCAGTCAGGAAATTTTGTTCTGGACGAACGAACAAAAAGTTTTGTTATTGAAGCTACATTCGGAACAATGCTTTTTGGACGGGTTTTCATCATGCATATAAGTAGGGAACTTTGAAGTGGTGGTTCTGTAATTAGAAGAGAAGAAAGGCATCGGGGTGCACAAACACCAAAAAACATTGATAATGTAAGACTTCGCTGTATACATATCTAGTCCTGTTGTATGCGAATTTTGCATCTAGACCTTTTTTTTTAAACGATGTAAGTGTTGTTGTATATCAACTTTTTGAACATGATTAGCGAAAGCTTCTGGCAACATGTGGAAACAGTTTGGAAAGCGTTATTTTCTTTACCGACGCAAAGCATTTCCGCTTTTTGAGATACGTTAATAATCAAAACTATCCTTATTAGAGAGATAATCATCAAAAAGACTTTTACGTATATTTCCTCTACAGCAAACGTGTAGCTGTTTGGTGTGTGGTGAGTAAAGTGGAGTGATTGGTTCTGATTTTATCTTACAAGGAAGGTCAATGTGTTATTACCACACGATTGATATGTGGAAATGATTAAACTCACTCCAACTGGAAAATTATATGAAAAATTTGTTCTCACAAATTTGACTCAACCTGATTAAGATTTAAGAGAATTACATAAGAAAAACGATTTTACGGGAGGAAGAACAATTTTAAGCACATTCTTTTCACTAATTTGTTATTGCCAACAAAATACTAAAGAATGCTGTTTAATCACAAGAGTGTAGCGAACCAGTGCAGTTGTGTTTTACTATGTTTCTCTTAATTTTAGTAGACGATAACGTATTGCATACGAAATTTATGCGAACCACAATCATTTATGTTTCTATAAAAAGTACTCTATGTCGTCAACACTTTTATAAAAAGAAATGAACTGGAGCAACAGACTAATTAATATCTTTTCTGCACTATACAAATAGCACTCAGATGACGTTTAATTACTCTCTAGTATTCAAAGCAAGGGCATTATGTTACTAGAAAATAATTGTCGTTTTAGATCTTTTAAGTTCCACAAAGAACAGCTTTATTAAAATTAAAAGCGAAAACAAAAGCATTGTTGGCTTCCACAGTTTCTTTGAAAGAGGAAAGTTGTTATTTCCAAAATATCACTATTTAAAGACGATCTCTATGAGAGCCTTTTATGAGTGGGTGAGTTATTAATTTTTGATGAATCAATCTGGGTAGCATTTTTTTTACACCTACCTAGTAGCCCTGAAGAAGTCTCTTCGAGCAGCGGTATGAGAAGTAACGGTAATTTTTAATAATTTTCTAAGCCCAGAAATACCAGTACTTTCGGTACGTAAATGTATTATGTAGGTTCTCATAATTATGCGACAACTCTACATTCAGTTTTGTTGTCATACTGATTTTCATTTTTATGTGATAGGGTAATCATAACTCAGACAGTTGCGCTAAGAGTTAATCTTTATCATATACTAAAGAAAACTTAGCATGATCTACCCCCATTATCTGTCTTGACGAAAAAATAAGCTAAAAGCACAATATGTTTCTCAGTTAATTTTTTTACGTTAAAAAAAATAGACGTGTCCCTGTAGTTAAAAGAAACGCATATAGTGATTTTTGTATCATTATGACCAACGTAGTACAAAAATTATTGTCGGTAAGGTCTACGAGAGCAATTTCATTTGGAGACTAGTTGAGATCTTAACAAACAGTTTTTTCTCGACCCCAATCATCTGCAGTAAAACAAATGCAATGGACATACCTAGTGCCGACACTAATATAACAACCTTAATATGACCACAGAGAATTATGAGACGAGTTAGATGTGGGCAAACAAAAACAATGTTTGTTTAATTGGCTTCAGGTATTTTCAGTGCATGTTGTTGCATGTTTATCTGGTATTATGTTCTTCTTTATCTAACTCCAAAAAGATATTCTCTCTACTATCAATATAGATGTTTAAATAATTTAAGAAAAAAATATTTTAGGTGAAAATTTTAAGTAATTACATTATCATGTAGAATATAACTAACAACTTATTGTATGACATGATTGCAGTAGTTTGTTCCAGATTTTTATAATTGATAGAAACATTGCAGCATAGTAGCACTGATGTTTGTTATACTGCAATGCTGGATATCAAAATAGAGAGAATAACATCATAAGCAGGTATAGTGTGAGACGGCGTTACGATAAGTCAATGTACATGAGAAATATTTTTAAAATTAAGAATAAAAAGTTACATTTGCGTCACTTTAGATTGTATAAGTTTTTAAAAAGAAATGAGTGTTGAAACTATTGAAATATATATTTGAACTATACTTTTACTTTTCTAATAGTAAAAAAGTATTTTATCTGATTTTAAAATACCGCTCTGGATGGCCTTCTAACATTTCTGATGACTTTCCGTTTTAGTGAAAAATAATTTAAGAGTTATAGCTGACAATATTGCTGAAAGTTTTAATGCGGATAATGCATCTACATGTTACTATTTAAAGAAATGTTGATTCACTTTAAAACTAGATAAATGGATGTCGCATTGTTTGGTAGAAATAAATTGGAATGCGTTTCTGTTGTCGTGTCCCTGCTAAAACGACATAAAAAAGCTTTTTTTGGAATTAAGTTTTAGTAAGCGATGAAATCTGGAAAGGGTAAAGTAGAAGGTTGTGCTGACGAGTGAGGCGATCGCTTGGGGGAATTTTGTCAGAGCGCCGACTGTTATAACAACATATTTTTCAAATTTCCCAAACAAAGCTTTTATGCCTGGAAATCACCTTCAGATAGCAAAGATAGTTATAATGAATCAAATTGACTACATTTTGATAAACCAAGGTTTAGAAATTTATTAAGGAAAACTACAATACATCCGAGCACAAACATAGCGTACGACCATAATTCACTAGCATGGCGTATCAACTTGTAATTAAAAAGATGAGAACCGACATGAAAAGGTTAATATAAATTGAAAGAATACAAAAAATTGAAGAATACAAAAAGGAATGATATAACTTCAATATATAGGTACATAAAAAGGTGAAAGAAACGGTAGGTTTCAGAGATAAAATATATTCAGAAACAATAAGAGATACAGACAACATTTTAATAACAGATATGAAACAGAATATGATCCTATGGGAAAATTATATACAAGAATTGTTTCAGGACAACAAAAGCTAATGAAAAACCGAAACCGATAAATCTAGACTTAAAATCGAGAAAGAAGAAATGAAATATGCCATAAAAACACAACATGGAAAGATTACTAGACCAAACGACATCCCCCTGGAAGTTCTAAAATTTATAATGGTGGTCTTGGAGATTCATTAGAAATCCCAAAAATAATAACGCCAAAAATTGACCTACACCCTAAACACCTTCTTTAGGATCATACCTAACAGAATATATAAAAGTATTAAGGAAAGCTTCTAAAAGGGCTTGGAACATACCACGACCATTTTATCCTGGTACAGAGATGTTTAGACATGAATCTGTTTATTATACAAGAATCATTGTTAGCCTGTATCGGAAATAAATAGCTAAGTAAGAGTTTAAAATAAATACACAGAAGAGGTACAAATACTGAGAGGAGTATGACAAGGCTGCGTATTATCATCTTTTATAATTAATACGTATAACAAAGCTTTTAGGGCAACAATCAGTCGGAGTCGTGATATAAATAATAATTGCAAATAACATGGCTGACTTACACCTCGTTCAAACAACGAACACTTACTGTAATTGATACGGCCTCAAAATTATAACATTGTCAAAATTAACCGTTCGTGCGATCTTAAATATTTCGGATACCTTAATTGAAAAAGTTAATTGACATAGCTTAATGACACAAATGGTCAATCACGGGAAATAAAATGCCACGTTGAAACATTAGCAAATGTTATGCAATCGGGACTTGATCATCTAACTAAAAACCAGAATACATCGTTACATTTTTGCCATCGTATTGTACAGTGTCATCATAAACCTTAAATCAACTGAGAATGTAGCATCTTGTCACATTTGACATTTAGTGCTAACGAAGGATCCTACGAATATCATGGACAGATAAAATTATAAACGATAAAGTATTGCGATGAATAAACAAATCACGTAAAACAATAAACACCATTAAAACAAGAAAAGAAATAATATTTTAGACATGTAATACGGGGAAATGAATACTGACTTTTATGTTGCATAATATAAGGAAAGCACTGCACTTGAACGCTATTGCTAGACATAGCAAGATATCAAATAAACCACCTATTAATCAAGTAAAAGTATAGAAATCAAGTTAAAAACAGTAGAAGCACTAATAAAACCAATAATAAAAGCAGAACTTGACATGTTCGTATTAATAAGACAGCTCCCGGTATTGACAAAATATCTGGGGAAGTCATTAAAAGCCTAAATCGAGAAACTTTAATCTTAATATTTGACTCCATTAAAATGATTTATGAAACTAAACAAATCCCTGAATATTTTATCACCAGTATAATAGTGACTATACCATAATGTTTAGAAGTTATAAATGCGAAAACCATTGAGCAATAAGTTTTATATCACAGTTTTTTAAAAATACCGACAAAGGAAATATATCGAAGAATTGAGGCAAAGTTGACAATAAATATGTTAACAGAAGATCAGTTTGGATTTTATAAAAACACAGGGACAACGGAAGGAAACCTAGCATTAAAACTAATTATTGAAAAATGGATAGAAAAGAACAAAAATGTTACGTCGCATTTATTGATGCTGTAAAGGCATTTGACAACTTGAAATGGAACATAATTTTTAAATTTCTGAAAGAACCCGGAAATGACTATAAGCTATATACCATTTATTTACAGTTTCTATACGATTGAAAACGAAATAATATTGGTTAATAATGAAGAAAGATAAGTCAGATTAAAAGTGTGTCAGACAGGAATATTTTTTACCCTTTCTCCTTTTCAATTTATATACCCAGAAGGCAATTAACGAAGTTATTGATTTATGCAATGCCCAGAGAAAAAATTAAAATGTTACGTCTCGCGAATGATATATCCCTGTTCTCCAACAGTAAAGAGGACATAAAGTAGGCATACGTTAAGATGAAAGCGCTAATGAAAAGATAATATAATTTGAAATTTAATAGAAAGAAGACCAAAAATGTAAAAGATCAACATACAAAACCAAGACTGAAGTAAGAACTGACGGGGTAAAATTAGGCGAGGTAAATGAATATGCATATCTAGGCAGCATTATTATAGAAGATAGCAGAAGCAAGAGCTTTCCTAAAATATACCTTTGTGTGGAGTGTTGCTGTCAATTGTGGACCATTGGCAAAAAAAAGAAAGATTGAATCATTTGAACAATGGTGTTATAGAAGGATCATAAAAATGAGCTGGACGGATAGGCTTACTAAAGTGGAAGTACTGGAAAGGAGTGAAAAAGAAGAGGATGTGGAAAAAGACACAAAAAAGGCGAGACCAGCTAATTGGGCATATTCTTCACCTGAAATTAATTACAAAAGAGAACAAGGAGACATCGATGCCACCGATATATTAACTAAATTATGGACGATGTGGACACGAGTAATTAGGAAGAAATGAAAAGAAAAGCCGGGAGAGACAAGATTGGAAGCATGCGTCAAACCAGTCAAAATACTGAAAATCTATAGATAGACAGAGATAGATAAGGCAAGAAAGGAAAAGGAAATAGGGCATAGGAAGAAGAAGGACATCCTGGTTAAGAAACTTCTAAAGGATTAGTTTAGTTGCAGCACATCAAAATTATTTATATTAGCTACAAATAAAGTTAAATTGCCCCAATGATCGCCAACCCCCGTTATTATTTAGAACAAAAAAGAAAAAACAAGTAAGTTATGACTACAAAACGTACAACGCACAACAAACAGAACCTGTGGTAAAAGTTGATTTATATGCAATTAAAACGTGGTAAGATTACAGCAGAATTATTAGTTTACTTATCATGAAAAGCAAGAATGATAAGTAAGTGTTGCAAATCATTTATTAAACTTAAAGAGAAAGTATTCGGTCTTGGCTAATAAAAAATGTCTAATTCTCCACTACAACACTATCAAAGGAGTTATACTGAAAAATTTTCCCTGTATTTTTCAGATTTTTGTCAATTTTAGTAGTTTTAATGCAAGGAATATGATTCTCCCAGACCTATTAAAAACTATATCATGGTTTTTTTAAAGAAAAAGCAGTTTCTATGAAGACGGAATTTACAAGATTGTTAAACATTGGGAGGTTATTGTTGCAAATTATGGTAGCTCTATAATTGATTGATATTTTTGTATTAAAAAAGCAATAATTATTGGTTAAAAGCTAGTTCTTCAGGTAAACAAAATTAAAACAATACTAATAAAACTTTAAAATTGTTTTGATCTATTTAATTTTTAAATAACTTTTTTCTATAATTTACTATTTACTGATTTTACTAATATTTTATTGATTGTAATGACTTGGTGTGTACAAAGTAAGATTGTGCTGATATATGTTAAAGAAATGCTTCGCATTGGTTGTTATCTTGTCTATAATATTTAGAAGCTTTGCCGACAGAGAGCATAATGAGGTTCTATTTTGATAATTAAATCTATTTTTATGTTAAGCTTATAAATTATTTGTTGTTTAGTATTTTTACATTTGTAATAGTAAATGCTTATTAACATGCTGATTAATTAGAATCTTTATTTGTATATTATTTGTGTTAAGGTAACAGCATTTTTATGCTAGTAGATCAGCATTTATTTTGTTGTTGGAAATTCAACCCTTACGCTAATAAATACCATTTAAAAACGAGCGGGCAACGTGAGCGCAGATAATCCCGCCGCACAGCGAAAGCTGCGAGGCGCTGAAAATTTTCATCTCGGAAGTTTCCGTTTATAAATTTATGGCGGGGGAGATGACCCAGATCTCCAACTTTCAACTAAAAGGCAAATTTCGCAAGATAAAGTGCGTTTCACCATCAAAAAGCGTTTTATATTACGCGCGTATCAAAAACGCTGCAATAATTCAAAAAATGCGTGCCGAGAATGAAAGCACAGAAACTGAAATATTTCACACTGACAGAGGATGAAATATGCTACAAGGATTAGAATCCCCAATTTACATTGCTGCACTTCAGATAGAAATCTCTTGCTGTAGGGAAGCACATTTTATACATTCATGTGCGCAAATGCCCGCCGAAAGGGCGGATCTGGCGTTCTATCAAGGAAGCGGACCCGCGGCTTAACATTTCGCTAAGTGGCATATTCATATCAAATATTTGGTTATTGATATAGGGCATCTTAAAACAAGAATCAAGCATTGCATTCTATGTGGAGCGTCTTGATTTTTAAAAATTTATATATCTTAGATAAGCTAAAATTTAGATAAAATTTTGTTTTATGTACGAGATTGTTTTGAAAACTTTTTTGTCCCTAGCTGATACGTTTGGTAATATTGCACATGGAATATGTATCGTAATATTCTCTAACTCATTGACTACGCAGAACGATTTCCTGTAATGTCAAGTGGCTCTACTGTAGTAACCAAAATGACAAAGAACATTGAAGCAATGTGCTGTTATTGAGTTCGTAATCGCTGAAGGTTGCGTGCCCTTTGATATTTATTGACGAATGCATGCCGTTTATGGCAACGCTTGTGTAAATGCTAGTGTTGTTAGGCGGTGGACAAGACGTATGAAAGGAAAAACCCAACCATAACAAAATCTACATAATGGGGTTCGATATGGTCGACCCTTCACAGTTACAGATAATTAATGCTATTCGCCGCATAAATCAGAAGGACATCTTTAAAACTAATAAAACTTTTAAATAAATAGATGCTTGTTTTTTTTCTAGCAGAGTGAAGAGACTTATTCAGCATTGACGTGCAAGTAATGACATTCCTTGATAAGGGACATTCCAAACTTTTAGGATTAGATGGGTGATATTATAATAAACTTTTAAACATTTTTATGCCTAAGTGTGTACTTGAAATCCGAAAATATGTTTTAAATATAAAATTTGATAAATATCCACTTGTGGAGGACGCACAGGACTTAAGCTCTTTTCTTTTCATAGATGCTGTGGGGCTTCCCGTATTATGTCTTGTTCCTCAGTTGTGTGTAATTTGGTAGAGTAAACCCTATCCTTAACATATCTCCACAGAAAAAAGTTTAGGACAGTTAAATTTAATGACCTAAGGGGAGGGCCAAACCACATCACTAAAACAGAAGATTAAATATACGTCTTAGAAACATCATACTTAGTTTGCCAATGATCTTTTTTGCTGTGTGGCAAGCTAATCTTGTTAAAATCACATGTTTCTTAAGTTATTCAACTTGAAGGACAAAACATTTTTTTATTACGTCAGAATAAAGGTGCTCAGTAAGGGTAAAGGATTTTTTTTAGTAAATAATTTTTAATTACATCTCTAAAAAAATTCTGGATCATATTATAACATGACGTGAATATAACTGTTGGAGAGCACAAAGTCAGTTTTCTTTATTAACGTAACCCCAATAAGCCAAAATCGGCCTTATTTTTCATTATGAGTTTTTCAATAAAAAAGCTCTTTTTTTAAAAATTGCATTATTTTACTCACAACGTCCTTGATGATTTATAAGCCAATGTTCTTGAGTCAGTTGGATCTTGTACGGTTTTACGTGCTTGTGTGTCCAAGATCTTGTTTTAATTTTCGTAAAGTAGCAATAATTGTGAAACGATCCATTATTAATATCTTCCCAATCGTAACTTTTGACAACGCGTACATTTTTTTACATTGTAATAATTACATTACATTGTAATAAGTAAATTTGATACAAGAATATATCATGAGTAGAGTAATCGTCCACAGATCATTCTCTAAAATACCTCGAATAGGTTAGGTTTGACTAATTTACGTCGTGCATTTCTTGCCTTAAGTCTGTTAACCATGTTCTTCTAAGCCTTCTCTCTGTCATTGGAGGATTTATTATTTCTGCAACTAGGTCATTTTCGTCGAAAGTCTCGATTTCCTCGGTGATAAATGGTATGTTCAGGACATTGTGTAAGGTAAAGTTCGATACATAGCGTGGTGTATTGGTGATAGAACGTAGAATCTTAGACTGGATCCTTTGAATTATTTTTTGGTTTGAAGGTTTAGTGCATCCCATAATTGAATCCCATAAGTCCATATGGGTCTAAAGATACATTTATATAATAATAATTTGTTATTTACTGATAGTTTGGACCTACTTCCCATTAACCATGACATCGTTTTAAATTTTAAGTGGATTTGTTGATGTCTTGTTTTGACATATTTTTTCCAAGTAAGTTTTTGATCTAGATATAACACTAAGTATTTAACTTCATTTGTTACAGGAATTTGAGTATTGTTTAGGAAAACTGGTGGGCATACCATTCGTCTTGTAGTAAATGTGACATGCGCTGATTTTGTCCAATTTATCTTAATTTTACATTTATCAATTCAGTTTTGTAATAGATCCAAGTTATTTTGAAGGTTTCGTGTTGCAATTGCTTTGTCCCTGTTAACTTGACAGTATGGCGGTATCATCCGCGAATGTAGTTATGATAGTGTTGGTGTTGTTGGTAAGTCTGAAGTATAGATCAAGAAAAGTAGTGGTTCCAACACGCTACCTGAGGCACCCCCGATTGAACTTGTTGACAGCTGGAGTAACTGGAGTTGTATTTTATTTGAAAGTATCTTTCTGATATGTAGGACTTTAACAGATGGTAATACGGGGTAGGAAATACTCTTTTGATTTTATGTAAGAGGCCGATGTGTCAAACTTTGTCAAAAGCCTTGGCAACAACTAAAAAAAAACAGCACTGCATAATGTCTTTTTATCGAGGCTTTTGATTATATTGTTTACAATCCTATGTGTTTGCTGTACTGTTGAGTGACTTTCACGTCTGGAATAATTGTTGATAGGTCTAAATCAGATTTAATTCTTTTTATCAGCAGTTTTCAAAATCTTAGATAAACTAGGGAGTAGGGTAATTGGCCGATGTTAGTTGGTTTCATTAGCAGGCTTTCCTGGTTTGAGTACCATTATGATTTAATTGAGAGTGTCATTTGGCAAGGTATGTTGAGGAACTCTTCAATATTATTATCATCGTTGTTAATGTTGGCTGTGGGTGGTGTAAAGACTTGGGCAAGATGTGTTGCAAACGTTTCCGCCTTTTCTACGTCGCTTTTGGCGAAACTGCGGTCCGGTTTTCTGATTGGGGGTACTGCGATCTTAGGTCTCTTGAATTGTTTTGTCGTACATTTAGACTGTCAAAAAATTCAGTTGATAATATGTATAAACTGTATCTTGTATATATCTTATTTATATGTTCATCAATGAATAAAGTTATCGTAAATAAGAATAAACTTTTTAAATCGCTTTAGATAATTTATTTTTTTACTTGCATATTTATTTGAATTATTTACAATTTGTTATTGTACTACATTATTATTCAGTAAATTAGCTAGTAGATGTAATACATGACAGGAGAAAATAATGCTCAATAGTCTTATTTCTGTGTAACGATGAAGCTAAAGTCTAATATAAGGCTAAAATTAACAATATATGAGTAATGGAACTAAATTAAATCTTAGGTAAATCTATTAACTAAATCTAACGGGACATGACTTTAAAGTCTTTTGAGGTTTTGTCTGTCTAATAACGCCACTGCTAGGTTATCGGGATGAGCACTGAGTTGGGCTTCATATTTAGCACTTGCACTAGCAATTTTTTGCTTGCTTGTAGGTAGAAGAATATCTTGGTCAATGGCCCAATTTGTTTTGGTATTTTTGCGAAATTTTTAGCTTTTAATTGCTTGCAGCTCCCCAAAGTTGGATTCCATAAACCAAGACTAGTTTTATGATGAATTTGTAAAGCAGGGCTTTGTTCTTCAAGGATAACTAGGACTTTCTGCCTACTAACCAGTATACTTGACAAAGTTTCAATTCAAACTGCATTCTCTTTTTCATTATGTGCCCCCCAGGTTAGCCGTCTATCTAGGTGATTCCCTAGATATTTAATGGGATCATTTACATTAAACTTTAATTTTCGGTCATTTTATTAGAAATTTATAAAATGAATATTTGCCTAATATTATAATCTTTTTTATCAGTAACTACAACTAAAGAACTAGTGTGTGTATCATATTGCTTATATGTTCAAAAATGTAAGAGGACAGAGTGCAGTGATTATAGAGGAAAACATTAAACATCACACAGCTGAAGCTACAGAAGTTGAAAAAATAATTTATTTAGTTAATTATGATATAATTTTGCGGCTATCGATTGCCATCCCAGATATGTGCTCAATAAAGAAGAAAATCTTTACCTCTTAAAATAATTTGGAAAGATATTTATACTCGGAGATATTTATACTCAAAATGGAAAATTACCGATTGAGAATTAAGACTAATTACTTCAAAAGGTAAAGAATTACATTAACTGACTTACTGAACTATGGACACTAACAAAATATTGAACCGGCTCGATTTCTTTGTCACCATAACCATGTTAAGGTTTAAGAATAGTTAGAATTAGTGATAGATCATTTGTTGTAGTTATAATATTTAACGATTGTTTTTAACAATCAGGACAACTGGTTGAGACTTAGATTTGGCTCATAAAATCTAGTTGAACAAATTTGGAGACTGAAAAGTTTGTTGGAGACATACAGCAAGTAGCATGGGCCAATACTAAGCTAGTGAAACAAAGAACGAGGGAAGTAGAGTATCCAACAGAGATTAAAAAATTCGTTTCTGAAAAACTTTAGCCATAAATCAAAAGGATAAAATCGAGACTTCTAGAAAGTGAGTGAGTTCATTTATGGAAAGAAAACTAATTATTTATTAGGGAAGGCTACAAAAAAGTTAAAAAACTAATGTTGAATGTCTCATCATTGAGAAAACCTCAAAAAATGCGGTCTAGGATCATCCAAGAAAAAACAATTCTTTTTGCAGAACTTCTCAACGAATTTCTTAACCAAACGAAGTTTATCGTGAGATTGAAGCTATTACATTGAATGCATGTTTAGATTATGTGAATGTAGAACCAACTTTTTTGAAGAAAGTAGTTAAACAAAATCTATATCCCAGAAAATTTCCAGAATACGATCTCATAAATAAAAAAAATCTTGGAGAAGTTTTTAAAATCGACTAATTTAATTAACGCTTCATTTCAGCTTAAGCTCGCACCACTGTGATGGAAGATCGCAATGGCCTTTATGACCTTTAGACCCGGAAAAAAGGATGAGTGATTTGGTGGCGTACAGACCTATCTCTTTGCTACCAGTTTTCCCTAAACCATGTGAAAAGTTGCTTCTGAAGAGATTGAAACACGTTATTGATAAAAAAAGATTATTCCGAGATATCAATTTTAGGAATTTTGGGAATAATCATGTAAAATCAGGTTTATTGAATTATCAACGTAATTGGAAAGGTGTTTGAAGAAAATAAGATTTGCTTGGTTATATTCTTAAACGTAGTTCAGGCTCCTCGGATTGGAACTAAATATGGATAAATGGTTACCTAAGAATTATAGCCTGTTACTGACATATTGTATTAGGAACAGACATTTATGTATTCGACAAAAAAGCACTTACTCCGAGTTAAGACCTACCAGAGCTGGGTACTCGGTGCTCCATTGCGACACACCTCAAACTGGTAATACTCTGGTAATAAACTAAATTTGCAGACGATAGAGGTATCTTTGAAATTGGGCTGAAGAGCTAGAAGCCAATAACAGCTTACAAAGGGCAGTATATACAGTTTACTCACGGATGAAAAACTCAATGTAGATAAATATGTCCATGTCAACTTAACGTATTGTAAGATTAATAGTTATCGTTGACGATCGACGGACATGTAGTTTCATATACTAAACGTTAGACTGAAATGGAAGAGAGACACATAAAAAATAGTAGAACTAAACATAAAATTTACAAAGATGTATTGGTTGATGGGAAAAAGATCTACTATATCAACACATATCGAGTTAATGTTGTACAAACGTATATCAAAACATGTATGGAAAAAACTGTCTTATGGAGCTAAGTATTTTGACGTCCTACGTAAGATTGTTTGCTCATGATTAAATTTTTCAAAATTTTGTGTTTTTATTAGCACGCTAATGTTAATGTTGGTATATTGATTAGATCTATAAAAACAAAAATCTGTATCTTTCTTTAGAAATATTTATCCTGTGATTAAAAACGTACACACGTCTTTTTCAGTGACACCTCTTTATCAATATTTTATTAGATTTATAAAAAGATCTATTTTTTGCATCTTTAAACGCATATAACACTTCGAAATGTTTTATTATCCAGTGTGATTGCTTCGCTATAAATTCATAGTGCAATCAAGCGAATTTTGAGTAATTGAACTTTCAAAGTATCAGCAAAAAGTTGATAGCGTTTGAAATAATAATTAATAAGCAACTGTCCCAGAATAGAACCTAAGTAAAATGTTGGACAAAAAATCCGTAGAAAGTCGCTCGTAGAAAAAGCGTAATCGAATGCTCTTTTCGTTACTAATGATCCACATTTAGCTTGAAAATGCCGTGTATTTCCGCTAGAGATCATGTTTTAAATTCTCCTTCGCTGGATATTCTGGATAATTTTTTGAAAGGTAAAAGGCTGATGTTACATTTTAGAATTAGTTTGTCTACAAGGTTTGCCTATTATATGGAACATTTGGGAAGGACAAATAACATTGCTTTTTATGCATAATTATAATAATCATTCTTTGAACTAGTAGGAAACCAATTGATAGTGGTATTTACAAGATCGCTCCTTGTAGTTATTTTGAAGCAAGCGAGTGTGTGTCTGATCTAAAATATTGGTGCAGAAACGCCCGGAATTTTACCTGGAAGTTGAAAACAAGTGCTGTTTGTAGTCTTGATGTGAAGTGACGTAATAAACTCGATTGAATTCTTGCATCAAAATACAAAGTAAACTGTTTAAATATCAGAACTAGAATTCAGTTCAATTTAACTAAATTTAATGCTAAGTACTAATATCATTAAGGTAAATATCGGTATTATTGAAAGTGTCCCAGTTTTTGATAGTTTAAGATTGAATTTAATTAAGTTAAGTGAGAATTTTTTATAAAATTTAGGTCTTTTTTAAAAATAATACTATTTTGTTAGCTACAACAAAATTTCTGCCATCCTCATTGCTTCGACTTTGTGAGCATTTTCAAAAGTGTTATCCTGTGCAACGAGGTAAAAATTAATGTTTTTACTGATTTCATTAAGGATTAGATAGGTTTGTTAATTTTTTGTATGATGTGCACTAATTTACAACTGTTTGTAAGGTTTTAATTATTTATTTAGTTTTTAATGCTTTCAGAAGTTTTCTTTAAAAAATATTTTGTAAACAAAGTGCAAGAAATAAAAGTCAATAATAAGATCACTAAAATTTATATTTTACCCTGTGTTAATAATAGCACCAGCATTTTTTTTTATTGCGTCCCTATTATTGACAGTTGGATAGTTGAAAAAAATCTGCATAAATAGGTTTTTCAAAGTAATTAGATGATTATAATTATTTTGTATCATTTAATACGCTATAAAATATGTAACAGTCATTGATACAGAATTGATTTATTTATGAATTATGATAAATATTTTAAATGATAGATATTTGAAATATGAACTAACAGCTAAAAACCAATGTTTTACGGACCACAATACCAAAAGTTTCAAAACCAAAGAAAATATTGCTAGAACCTGTAGACATTTCAAAATTGAAGAAAATATTGTCAAAACTGGTAAACGTATTAAAACTAAAGGAAACATTATCACAACCTGACGACATTTTAAAACCAAATAAAATATTGTTAAAACCTGCAGATGTTTCAAAACCAAAATAAATAATATCAGAACATATACCAGTTGCAACATTAGGACGAAAAATATCCAAACCTACAAGTAATTTGACATTAAAGCGCACCCAAAAAATTTCTTATACCGTCTCCTTTCAAACGAACCTTTACATGGCTGAATGAAATATAATAACTTTAGATAAATGGCTAAACTATTTAAGAAACAAACAAGAAAAGATAAAACCCAAAAGACTAAACTATGAACGATGGAAAAATAAAAAAATAGCAAAAGAAAAGAATAAACTAAAGCGGTCAAAGCAAAAGAAGAAAAAGAAATTTCTTGATGAAAGACATATTGATGATCTTCAAGAATCAGAGGTACCCAACAATGAACATCCTGATAACTTAGATGAACCAAATAAAGAGCAGAAAGTCAGTGAAAAAATTAAAGCAAATCGATTTGTGATTGTAGACTATAGAAGAGTATTTTCCAGGAATGGTACCAGAAATAATGCAAGATGGTGCAAAGGTTAAAGTAATCATATTAGTGATTTATTATATATGAACTGTTTAATTAGGACTCCACAGTTAAAAAACACTAGAGAATTTTCGAAGAAATCAAGGAACGAAAAATTTGGCGGAGAATGACAATCAAGAAGGTGTATTTATGAGCTGCATCAAGGATCACTAGTAATAAATGTAGTAAAACAAGCAAGATTATGAAGACGGAAAAGTCCCAGAAAGATAAAATGAAAGAGCGTTACCTCAAAAGAAATGGTTCTAAGATGTAAAAGAACATTGAAAGATATTAAAAAAAGGATGAAAAAGTCAAAAAACTCAAAGACCTGTCTTGATAGCCTACGCGTGCATAAATTTAATAAAACCGTAATTTTATAACGCGCCCCAAGATGAAACGTAGGGGGGGCGGCTTCTGAGCGTTGCAGGTAAGAATGCCTGAAGGGGATTCCTCTCGAAAGATATCTCGCATTGCCTGCTCTTTAGCCAGTATTACAATATTAGAGCAAGGGATACCTTCGTCCATTGTTGCGGAATGGATTATTAGCTCAAAACAGAAGGCAAGATCTTCCGGAATTTTAAGAAGACTTGTGGCATAGTTTGAGAACAACATACTTAAAAGATTCAAGTGTACACGTAGCAAAACAATTTTTAGTAGAACGAAAAGCATTATCTTGCTGAGAATGACTGGTGATTAATTTATAGGCAATCAAAGAGCTTACAATAACGCTCGGCCTTATACGGTTGTCGACAATTAAAAATTTGTTTTGGATTACACCGAAATACTCTTCCTATAGTCTAGACTTATTGCTTTGTAATTTGTTTGAACTACTAAAAGAAGCAATTTCACAGAGAATTGACAAAGATGTTTCTGTCAATGGGTTCGTGTGCGATTGCCACAATTATACTTATTTGAACTTTAAATGGCACGTCAACACACAGCCGCTAGTTGGTTGCGGTATTCCAAGTTGTCTGCTTGTTTTACCGGCCGACTTGCTTGAGATACACTCAGAACTCCAAAATTCGCTTCACGTTCTCTTCCGTTACCGCAGTCGCCTGAGCTTTTACCTTTACAGACAGCCAGTTTGCCCAAATTGATGGTTTCTTCCCGTTGAAGGTTAAATGTTGAAACAGCGACAAGATGTACTTGACTCGGATCGAATGCAAAAAGCCTTGTGTGCACAGTACGCTGCTGCACCGCTGTGATTTAAAACTTTAAGATCTTCTCTTACAAATATTATATAGGCTATTCACTTATAATGTATAATTTAGGAAACCTACAGCTAGGAAATTCAACCACCTCTATTTATCAATTTAAAAATGACGTGAATTATAACTAATGCACACATAATTACAATATAAAGTAAAAGTTGTTGAGGTAATATATTATTTAAAGTAATAAAATTTATAGATTAAAGAAATCTCCATGACTACAAAAATATGTGGCCCGGAATCTCTAATGATTGTAAATGGGTATCCTTATTAAATCAAGCGTAAAACGATCCAGCAAATTAACACAATCACTTGGGCAAAACGTGACATATATTGGTAGCCCTCATCAAGCCAAACAACTTTGCTATTAATGACTTTCAGTCGTAGGTGCGATTGAGGATTGTAAAATATAAGTGTTAAAGTTGTCATAAGCTAATTAGAAACTGATATTAATTATTAATAAGGCCGAAAATTGCTTAACATATTAATTCACAATTCTACATTTAGTGTTCACTGAAAATTAAAAAAAAATTTTTTGTTGCAACTACTTTTATTAAATAACACTCATTTTATTGGTAGTTTTCAATGAATTAGGTTGAGTATTACTTACAATTTTTGAAAATAAATAATATTTGAATTTTTATCTAACTGTTTATTGTTGTAGTTTAGAATTACTGCATTTTATGTTTCACTAAGACAACAGTGGTTGCAATTTACTATTTTTATTTTTATTTATTGTAGTTATATATTTACACATACGGTTTTTAATATAAAAGTTAAAAATACCAGTGGACAAATATACTTATATACAATACAGTATAGATCCACATGATGTAATAGTGGAGGTAATAAAACTGTTATAGATTATACAATATACAAAACTAGCCTTGTGTATTCCCAGATTTTTTATATCTGAACACTAAACTTGATAGAAATAAACTATTACTTATGCGAGATACGTATAAGAATGCAGAAGGTAAAAGAAAATTCTATTAGTATATGAGAAATATCTTAAAAAATGAATTTCTAGAAGAGGCAAGTATACGAGATCTATATTAGAGTTGATTAAAACAGTATATTGAACTAAATGCAATAGATGAAATAGATAACACAGACGAAGCTTGGACAAAATTAAAAACAAACATACTTAATGCCATTGAAGAAGCTCTAAACACAAAAAGGATAAACAGGAGCAAGACTGTCACAAATAAGACATTTTAGTTTTCTGAACATTTAACGAAGAGAAGAAAATAGCATGTATGAAAGTAGGCAGTTACTTTTCAAAAAGATAAAGAATATAAAAGAATTAGAAACAGAGATAACGGGTAAATAAGAAACACAGAAAAAAGTTTCAGGAAGACGTAGACCAATGACTTGCGACAAGATTTATATGGTCAATAAAAACAAATCTAGAGAATGATACAGGACCAAAGAAGAAAAAGTAGATAAATAGAGAATACTACAATAAAAGAAAAAATTTGGCTGGAACACTTTTAGAAATTAATACCCAAGAAACCAACAAGAAAAAATACAAATCATTAATAAATTAGATAAAATACAAATACAGTTAGAAGTAGATCAAGAAGATGCGCAGAGAGCAATACAAAACTTAAAAAATAAAAAAAGTACGAGATTTCCAACAAGATGTTCAAATATGAACGGAAGAATCTAATTGTAGAAGTGATAAAATTAATAGGACACATTTCAAATATCTAAAATATCACAAGAGTAGAGAATGGGCATAGTTACACCGATATTTAGAAAAGAAGACAAATAAGTGATTAGTAACTATGGAATATTAATTTGCCATTTCAGTTCACAAGAATATTATCACACAGAAGCTAACAAAGTTCATAGAGTTCAGAGATAAATAACATAAATTTAGGGCAGGTTGGTTGTTTAATTATACTATAGTCACAGTAAAACATTAGCAGGAAAATAATTGATATTTAATAAACAGTGCAAAGAGACGAAAATATAAAAACAATAACACGGAAAAACGACAATAAGAGTATGAAAGACTACGAAATGAAGTAAGCAAAGAAAGTAGGAGAGCTTAAGAAGATTGAAGTGTAGGACATGGTGATAAAGCATAAAGGAAAATTAAAGAACAGTTTAGAATAAGGAAAACAAAATTTCTTGAAATACAGAACAAAATAGGGGCAATTTTACAAGAAGGTAGATAGAAAGAATATATAGAGGTGAATCGCTAATAATGAACGTAGAATTAACAAGAAAATGAAAACCAATAATAAAAGAAAAAATTAAAATGAACGTAAAACAACTTATTAATAATGGAGCCCCTGGTATTAAGAAAATACAAGGAGAAGTTATCAAATGCCTAAAGCAAAAAACTGAAAATCATAAATCCTAAGAGCGTCTAGCAATATGTTTTATACCACACGTTGTGATAATACTGACGAATATCATATATCGAACAGAAGCTCAGTTCGGATTCGGATAAAAATGCAGTGACAATGAAATCAGTCCTAACATTAAGATTAATAATTAATAAAAAATGTATTGAAAAGAATACAGAAGTTTATATCGCCTTAGTTGATGCAGAAAAAGTATTTGACAACGTAAAGTGGAACATACTGTGTAAATCTCTGAGAGAGTCCTGTATCGAACATAAGAATATACTTTTTATTTACAATCTCTACATTACTCAAAAGCGAATAATATCGATTAATGGCGAAGAAACAGAAATACATATTATATTTTGGGATTGCAATGGCGAAGTTTTTGCTAATATGTTAATATAACAAAACACAATTAGTGCTTACTGTTAGCACTACTGCAATCTGTTGGTGAAGGTGAAAATGCCTATTGTGAAGAGGTTATGTGAGTATTCTCTTCTATGACAATTCTAGATAAATTGAAGAAAATGTGAATTAATAGTAGATTACACTCTTTACAGCTTCAACTTGGATTTTTACAACTGCTTTTGTTACTGGCTACGGGAGAATTACTATCTTCAGGCACCTCTAAAGACTGCGATTTTCTGTGTCGTTCTAAGGCCCCTAATTATTGGGTTTGGTGACCAAGGATGCTACCCTATACAGTCATCGCTTGTTCTCTCATGAACATCCTGATGGTGGGGAGTTCTAAATCCCTATGGAGCGTCATGTTTTTAACGTACTACGGAGCGCAAAAGATGGACTTTAGGACTCAGTTTTGAATCACCTGAAGCTTATTTATGAGTTTTTTTTGGACAGGTGTCCTGTATATTATCATTAGCCTTATCATAGTCTTGTAAATTGTCAAATTGTTTTCTGGGGATAGCCTGCTTCCACAGTAGAATAGCGACTCAAAAGCTTTCCTCGTTACCTTCTCTACGTGGGAGCTTCAAGTGAGTTTAGTGTCCACGGTAATGCCAACATATTTGACCTCCTTTCACCAAGGAATGGCGGCCCAAAGATTGTGACTGAACCCAGGATTTCCTATCGGTTTCTTTTGCTTAACTTTTCTTGGGATTGTTTTATACTCAACGTTGTTCAAATCAATCTTTGACATTGTCAAGTTGTTGTTGAAGCCTTTTCATCGCCAGGTGGGACTTGAGCGAGCTGGATATTAACGCCTTGATTGCTTGCAAACTGGGCTAGCATAGTAAAGGTCTTCATCGATAAGTCTCTGACGTAGATCTTAAAAGAGTTGGGGACAGCACGAATTCCTGCGGTACTCTTGAGCAGAGTCATCTTTCCGATGACCTCACACTGCCGATTTTCTTCCAGAACCTCCTAACCCACAGAATAATTGGATAATTTGCAGCGGGATGGATGAATGGGACATATAGCCTAGTTTGTTGTACAACACCATGTGGAAGAAGGGTTTGATGTAGCACCGGTGACTTCTTTCTTATTGCAGCTTTCTGCGATGCCTTGCATCATTCGTAGAAGTTGATGGCTGATAGAGTGGCCTGAACAGAATTCGAATTAACTCTCCGGAATCAGCTCAAGATCTTTAATCGCTGTCGTTATACTGTGGTGGATGATCCTATTTATTATTTTTTCAAAGTCTATAGCAGGCTGACAGACTGATAATTCTAGGGAAAAATGCTTGTCTTCCTTGGCTTGGGAAGCATTATGACATCTGTAGACTCTAGCTTTGATGGCAAGGCCATCTGGCGGTACTTGCAATTGTATTGTCCTTTTAGAGTATCCTTTAAAGATACTCTAAGATATCAAAAGTTTAATGGCAATAGATAACCAAAGAAACTAGGACTAACCTACATTTTTTTTTATAAAAATGTTATCAAAAATTATACTTTCGCTGAATCAAATTCATTTAGAAGAAAGGAAGGATGCAGAAAGTCGTGATTTAATAAAATATTACAACAAAAATCTTATTTAATTTTGGCTCTTTTGCAACTTAACAGAGATCATCCATTGAGTGTTTGAGTAAAAAAATTGGTTCAAGATATAAAACATGTGTAATTAATTGTATACTGTAAGTTATTTAATAACGGTACCAGTCAAGTTTCTGGGAAAGTCAACACTGATAGTTTGTGCCAAAAGGTCTTTTAAACATGTTTTTCTAAGAGTGATTATCTATAAAATTGATTATCCGTATCAACCTTTGTTTTAGTTTGTGTAATAAACGCTCTATTGCACGTAATTTTCCTTCATTCCAACAAATAAATATTAAAATAAACCTCCAAAAGTATCTGCGTTCTATAGCAAACTTTTAGATATCCTTGTTAACACAATTAACAGACTCGAGTTTGCGTTTCAGTCCTAATAAATTAGTTAGGGCCAAGCACGGTTCTTCTAACCTTAAAACTAACACAACCTTCCGCGCGTGGGCGCCGCTCCTCATTTCATCGACAAAATGTTACATTTTCCTATTTAATATTTCAGGGCCCCATAGAAGGTCTAAATAAGGGTTTTATAGCTGCAGATAAATTAAATTACGCCGAAAACTTAGCGGAAATTGTGGAACATTTTCTTGAGGGAGAGAGAGGTTCTTATTCAAATTCACTTAAGTTCTGTTAGACGAAATCGCTCCAGGTTCTCTTGTATAAAACTCGACTGGAAACAGAGCAACTTTTTAATTCAATCATATCTTTCGAGTAAGTTGCAATCCAAATGTAACGCTGGTTTTAGTTGCTTTGATTACTTCTGAACGGGCGGAGTTGATAAAATTAGTCCCCGCTTCTTTTATTGTGCCGCTTTTATCTCTGGAACAGCGGCCGCGATGGCAATGCGCTAATTCGGCCATTTAACTTTGACAGTAGGAGTAAACTCGCCAGAAGCGATAAGCAGATGTTTTGCTTTCAAAAACTTTTAGTCCCGTTATTTAGTGACTCTTATTCTTTTTACTAATGGAGCTTCTTAAACAATTGTAATGCAATCAATCTGTTTATTACTTTTTGGAGACTTTAACAGTAATAATTTTTGAAGTATTTATGGGTTACTACATTATACATATGTTGATATATGTTTTTCTACTCACTGAAGGTTCAAATTTTTGATACTTACATCTTTTCTGCTGATATTTCAGCACAAACACTTATTATTTCATAAGTAAGTATAATGTAGTATTATGTACGTAATATTAATGTAATAAAACTTTAGTATATCATATTTTTTTGGTTTTGGTTTCTGTTTATTTGAGTCTGACCCTAATTTCTTTTCGTTATTTTTTATTTTACATATAAGTGTGATATTTAAAATACAGTCTTTTTCTCCAAATAAAGTTGGATTTTTGTTGGGTCAGTTTCTAGAGTTTAGTCAGTTTCAATTTGGCTAGACCCTATTTTACTTTGGGTCACCATATTAGTGATTTATAGTTCATCATAGATCTTGTCACAATATTGTACAATCAGTGTTTCGTGGGTTGTTTAGTTCCCCATACTTTACTCAATTTTAAGTTTGTAGAAATTAATAGTGTTTTTTTTATTTACAACTCTTTATGTATTGGGACCATTGAAATATTATTTGGTTTTATTGTATTTACACAAAAGTGTAAAGACCAAAAATAAGACGTATATGCATGTTTTAAACTATAAAAAAGCATTCGACAAAGTTAAACACACCTTATAAAATGTCTCATGAGAAAGGGTTTAGATGAAAACGACATTAACCTTATCAAAAAGCTGTACTGGAAGCACGGTAGTAAAAATTAAGTGGGGCTCAGGGAAAAAGTCGATATAAAGAGAGGGGTAAGATAGGGATATGTTCTCACCTTGCTTTTGTTCAATTTATACTCGGAAGATATTTTCTATGGAACTGAAGGTTAAGGAGTCAAAATAAATGGTGAAATTGTAACCAATTTAAGGTGGTACCCTGGGTATAATAATAATTGTTAATAGCGAAGAAGACCTGCAGCAACTGCTGAAGGAGACGAATGCGGTCTAAACATTATCTTAAAAAAATCAAAGTAATGGTGTCCTCTAAGAAGTCTAATCTTCAAGCAAATGTGACTATAAATGCAGCAAGTTAAGAAACTTAAGTATCTAGGCAGCTAGAATAAAACATGCTGGAAGCATATTTCAGAGCATGAAGCAATTTCTATGTAATGGTACACTGAATCTGGAACTTAGCTATCGCATGGTGAAGTGTTATGTGTACTCTGTCCTTCTGTGTAGAATGCAGATGTGGACACTAAAAGTTAATACCATGAGGCTATTGGAGGCATTTTAAATATGGATATATCGAAGTTTGCTAAAAATTCCGTGGACAGATATATAACCAACAACGATGTATTAAAAAACCGTGGATTAATATTACCTATCAAATGGGGGAAAACAAAGTACTTAGGCCACATACTGCGAAATAACAAATACGAATTGCTCAAGCTAATAGTGAAGGGCCGAATAGAAGGTAAACGCAGCCCAGGTAGACGACTAACATCCTGGATGAAAAATGACAGAATAGATTGGTTTGAATGTCAAAAACGTAATCAGAGATGCGGAAAAAAGATAAAAATTTGCTACGGTTATTGTCAACCTCAGGTAGTAAGAAGCTACTGGAAGAAGTATGTGTGTGTTACTAGTTAGCTTATTTACAAGATCATTTAAAACATACATTGTATTTGGATAGCTTTCGTAGCAGTTTAGGAAGTTCTTAAATATTCTCATAAAATGGTAGAGTGTTAATATGACTTGTTTGTTGATGAGGTGAGACCAGCCCCTTACTATGAGTTTTCTTTAATATGCTTAACACTCAGTTTTTTCCTCACATTTATTATGAAAAATGATGAAGTGATAGGTCCAAGAAATTATTGCTAATTAGATTACTCGATAACAGGGTTGTATTGCATATTAAACTAGTGTTTATAATTGGTTATTATTGGAAAATTGGCAAATTATAGGAGACTACAAATTTGACTACTTTTCCAATTGTCATATTTGCATATGTGAAATTCAAATTCACTTATCTATATCTAGATTTATATTTGTACCTGTATCTGCGTCTGCGTTTGCTTCTATATCTAAATTTGTATTTATACGTCTATCTATGCTTTGCAACTTAACTTACTTTTATTTGAGCAACTGTAGTAACTTAACATATTTTAACTTGGATCAGTATAACATAACATAATATTTTATTTTATGTAATTATTTTATTTATTTTATAAAATTTGTATTTTCAACAAATCTAATGAAAATATTTCGATAATTTAATATTATATTTTTAAAGGGATTGGCTACGTTCTGCCGTTACCTGTTATTTCTTGTCGTAATATGCCCCTTCTACTTTTGAGCTGGAGAATACTAAATTTCTACAGTAATATAGATAGCGAAAGTTGTTTACATATTTCTATTATTCGTTTACCATTGTTATTTAATTTTGTATAAGATTCTCTATTTGGATTGTGCAATTAGGCTCTGTTCTTCCATTAAAATCTCCTATCAGTACTATTTCGTGTTGGGGATTTACTTTACTTAATATCTATAATACTTCCTTGATCTCTACTATTGTGTTATCTGACGGAACATATGCTTTTGTTATTTTGACATTGTGATTGAATAATTTCATTTGAATTGTGATAAAATGCTCGTTGATTTGTTTCCGTTTTTTTATATAGTTCTTTAAGCTTTTGTGTATAACGATCGAAACTCCACCTGTTGCTCTCTTATTCTTGTCTACATCACTGTAAATATGTACATACTCTTCTTTTTTTTTCACTCCCTACCCATTCTCTTTAGTTTCGGTAAGTACTGTTATATCTATTTGCTATATCTTAATCTCCTCAAAGACTTCTTTCTTTTGTTGAAATTTCTTGTACTCCCAAGTGGCAAAATTCAAAATATTTTTCCTTGCGCATAGTCGTCTTCTATTAAGTTTAGCACGTTGCTTCCGAGGCATGTATCTAAGGTTTTTTGTGATTTACAAATTATTCCGGCTATTGGGGTACAGATCCAAGACGAACTCCCCAGCCTGGGAGACCAGGTAATTTGAAATTGAGGTTTTCTTTCCGTAGACTAATTGTCTTACTGGACTATAGAGCTTAGTCTTCTCTATTTAAGTGGCTCTTTCGTCCTCAAAGTCCGGAAATCTGTATTTCCCCCTTCAGACTGTTGACCAATTTTTATCCGGTAACCCTAGACAGGAGCCCTTACTGGGTGCTATCAACCGGACTAGTTGAATCCAAGTTTTTTTAACGAGGTTTACTCCTCCCCCTCCTCTTTTTACAGGCGCGCTTGGGACCGCCTACGGCAGGGTTTCTTCTACTTTACTACTATAACAAATCTGCCAATTTTTATAACTGATGGGAGTATCGTAAATTACATTTTTATAATTAATACATTTTGTATTTCTATAAATAATATTTATCTATTTTTATTAGGATAGGTATCATAGGTATCATACGATATAGGAAGCTTTATAAGAAATTGCGGAAAGAGTTTTAGCAATTTTTATATTTATTACGATTCAATTGTCTTGCTATTGCTTTTTTTTAAACTGGTGCTCCATAACTTAGTAATTTTAGTAATTGCACCTTTATATGTAGTAGTCATAGATTCTAAATTTAGTCTCTAATTTGACACATTTATTAATATGCTACACTTATATTTTTAATATGTTTATTAACATTTAACGTTTTTTATATATAAACTCATAATTTCTGCAATTTATGTGATCTTATTATATGTATTATATATATATATATATATATATATATATATATATATATATATATATATATATTTATTTATTTATTTATTTACTTTGCCTTTCGAAATTTTAGACTTTTAGTTCATTCAGTTACATTTTATTGTTATATGTTTGCCGTTTTATTTTCTAAATGTCTAAAGTTGTGAAATTTTTAACCCCTAATGGATATTTTATTATTTATTTTGTTACTTATTTAATTGCTCTTCTCTATCAAGTCCCTGCAGCATTGGGAGTTCTATCCATTTTCTGTAAGCTATTATATCTCTCGCCATCCTTTTTACTTTTGCTATTGTTTTCCTTCTTTTTCATTATAGTTTGTATATATTTTTTTTACTTTTTTCTCTTATTTCTGTTGTACTATTCTATAAAGTTTGTCTTCTTCCATTCTTTATATGTGTCCTCTCCTTTTTAATTGTTGTTTAGTTATTTTTGTTATTAGTGCCTCCTGTTTGTCGTTCCCTTATTATTGTATTTTAAACTTAATATCTTTATCTGTTATTAGTTACCCTTCTCAGATATTTTAGTTATGCTGTTGTTATTCTCGATTTATGCTTGTCTATCATTGTACATTGGACATTGGAGGTACAATGAGATACATGATGTGTTTATGTTCGTGTTAGTGTCTGCGCCTGGGTCTGTGTTTGCATCTATGTCATATGTGTCTGTTCCTTAAATAGAAAAATTTAAAAAAATCAAAACTCACAAAGACATTGAAGCAGCAATCGTGATTTTTTAGAGATACCTAGTTACGTAATAGCAAAATCCCGAGAAAGAAGAACCACAAAATAAGTTGAAAACCGTTAAACATTACGCTTACATTTTTGCTTGAAAATATTTTTTACTACGATCTGTTACTTATAACGTTAGATTGTGGATAAAAAAACAGTTGATGTTGCAAAATTTTAAATATTTTTATGTAAAACTAAGAAGGGAACATCATTATAATTCAAAAACCAGCCGTGAAAGCCTTCACATTTATTTAATTCAAAGGTGACAGGAAATTTGTTGAATACCGGAATATTGACAATTAAGAAAGATAATCTATTTACAGTTTAAGAACTAGAAAATGAAGTAGGAATTTGAAAAACGAGTACGTGGTTAATGATCCTGGAATGAATTATGTCGCGGAAATTTTTTTTCCGCGACTACTGTTGCAAGAAAAAAAGAAACGTTGTTTCCAATACTTAATTAGAATATCAAGAATATCACCAGACTATCAATAAGGTTCAGTTCAACATGCAACCAAATTCTTACATAGGATTTTGGAGAATGTTTTGAACAGTAGAAACGACGTTCGGATAAGTGTTAGATCCCATGGTTAATGTAAAGGGAAATGTGGTTACATGCAAAATTTCGTGTATTTTTTACTATTTTTACGAAATAGTTGAATGTTGTTGGTGTGACTATAAATGTTTTCTATTGTGTGGCTCGATATTTTTGGGATACACCACATAAGCCAATTTTAAGATAATGGAAATAGTTTGCTTTTTTTAATTTAATCTGTCAGTCGATGAAAGAGGACTGTAATACGCAAGAGTAAATCAAATTAGTAAAGTACTTATAAAGCATTATTACTCCGTACCTTAGTGAAATGTCTATTATCCTGCATCGCAAAGTAACGGTTTCGCATACAGGAAGCTAAGCGATCGTTGTCTTTTTGTAACCACAGCGCTTCATTATCGAATCCATACACTAGCAAACGCTTCTCATATATTTTAAACATGTTTGCTACAATTGATGTTTTTTTGAAAGCGCACAATGTGTCAAATTTTTTATTACTGAAATAATATTAAACATGGATGTTTAATAGAGCTTTAGGGTAGTTTTTTCCTAAGTGCAGACCAGGGCCTTTTCAACCCAAAAGAAGTCTTTATCAGGAAATAGTATATTGCTTCAGTGGCACTCAAAACACAAACCTCGTTATGTTTATGTGCCTTTCAGTGAGCAACGGTTTTACGGTGATACTTTGCCATGTAATTTTGTGGGCTTCTGGACGTCATTTTATTATCATGAATTCTACTTTTAAAGTTAACAACTTGTGCAGATAATACTTTACCATCACAATACTCACTTGCCGAACTTTGTAGTGGTGACACAATAACAGTTCATCAAATCTCTTTGCAAAATTAACGCCTTGTAGAATATTTACTTAAATTTCAGCAGAATAACTGAGTTATTTCTGAAAAATTGATTAAAGTGCATTTAAAATAATACATTTTTTAATATACAGGAGTACTCTCTCAACAGTCTAAAATATTAATTAAAAAAATTAATTTTTAAATGTAAATTCTCATAACTTAAATTAAATTAGTAGAAAAATTTAAGTCACACAAATTTTATAATTATTTGCATTAATGTGGGCCATATTATAAAAATAGTGAGTTACAAAGTTACCTCTATTACTGCTGTTATTTATTAATTATATAACTTTTATTATTTGCACAAATATTAAAACAGTCTGCTAAAATCCATAAGGTTCTTTTTTAATATTTTTTGAAGCAACCGATCCTAATAAATTTTTTGCTGGTGTCTAGAGAACTTATTTAAATTTTTGTACAGTAAAGGTTAGATGTCGTTAAAGCTATTTATGGACTTAACAACATTAAACTTCAGAAGTAACGCCGCCCACGGGCCTTATTAAAAAGGAAAATTTTATTACTAATTGCTGGAATTTTATTAAAATCTCTTTTTAATTATTTTGTTAAAATCAAATGTAATAGGTTATTATTTTCAATTTTCTGTTGATTCTAATAACAATTACTTTTTACAGTCTAGTATTTAAGAATTAAATATTTTTTCAAATAGTCTTTATGTATTTCCAAACACTTATTAGGTTTTTAAATTACTATTTCAATGTACTTTGAAAAAATACTTCAAAAAATATTCCAAAACAGCCTCCTGATACTTTTTATTGTAAAATTTTTTACTTCAAAAATATTTATTCATTTTTGACATTAGATAATAATCACTAGTCTAAGATATAGGTTGGGTAGTAAAGCTTATTAAAGCACAGTCTAATTGTAACTTACTGGACAGGGACATTATCGAGCAAAAGGTGGACAGTTCGAGTGAGCATACCACGTCTCTCTTCTTTGATAACTCCGCGCAATTTATGAAGTAGCTTGGAATAATACTCGTCGTCGTTTACTACAGTGCTTCTTTTCTTAAAATTAATTAGCAAAATTTAATTTCAATCTCAAAAAATTGTTAGTATGATATTTTTTATCGGTTGTGTCACCTTTGCTTTTCTTGGTTGTTTTTTGTCCGGTCTGCGCCATTCTGATGACTCTCTTCTTGACAAGGGACTATAATATAAGATCACGGTTTTATCCACTGTAACATTAAAATGAAAAACTTCGTTGTTATTGGGATACAGATTTAAAATTTGTTCGCAAAAGATCACAGGTTGTTGTTTATAAACAAAAGTCTAGTGCTAATCTTAATCATGTGAAGACGCTCCTGGAAAAGGTGTCACACGGGTGCATTGGAAAGCCTTAACCTTTGCTGATAATTATTTTCTTTTATTCAGCTATCTTGCAGTCACCTGATATAGTAGTTGAGGATCCTAACAGCAAACAGCGCAGAATGTATGCTATTTATTTACATTTTTGCATAACAACATTGAACTTTACACTGCTTTTTCCAAAATTCACAAACTAGATACTACTGTATTACTGTTTGTTAAAATTGCAATATTATTAAAAATAAACTGTTTTATTAAAACTTTATATTAAATTAAGTGTACAATAATAATAAAACGATTAAAGATGAAAGAACTATATGTATATGTCTATTCGAGACTGATAAAAATGTCTTACGAAGTAAAGTAGTAATATTAAGACTAAAATAGACACAAATATGTTTAGATTTGACACGTATAACTTACATGGTATAAGAATGTCTCGTCGTCGACAAAGGGTATACTATCAAGTTAGTCGATTTGAAAGAGGCCTACACGAAGCGGGTGCTTTGTTACAAAAAAAAACAGATAAATTTAGTTACCGTAGGCTATAGCAGTACATAGGACAATTAACCGAGATGATTGTCATCTTTAGAACTTGCGATTACAAATCATAGCCTTACTTTAAGAGCCATAGAGCAGCAAAATTGTATCCTCTATTCTACGTCGATTACTCACAATGGGACCAAAAGCTTTTTGTACTTTTTACGACTATTAATGAATTCGCTATACCGTCTACAGACATCTGTGGACAAGAGAATGGCATAGATTTTTTTTCTTGAAAAAGTCCGATTTTGTTGCAACCAAAACGTACCAGATTTTAAATATCTAGGAACTTTTGTTAATGAAAATAGAGATAATAGAAAAGAAATTCAGTCGCGCCTTGAACAGCTCGAAGAGCATTTACAAGCATAATTTTTTTACCAGATTCGATCTCAACAATGCTACGTATTCCCAATTATTTCATATGGACGCGAATGCTGGACCTTGTATTTCACCACAGAAAGAAACCTTCGAAATATACATCTACCGACGCATTCTACGTATTTATTTGGACATAAAGAATAACAAATGCCAAGTACTCCACCGAATGAATACCGATAAAGAACTTCCATTAACTTTGAAGAAAATAAAAATACAATACTTTGGGCATGCCATGCAGGGTAGTAAATACAAAATACTCTGCTTAATTATCGAAAGGAAAATCTAGGGAAAGAGGTCAATAGGGAAACGGAGGAACTTTTTGTTAAAAGGTATCCGCTTCTGGCTTTGTTGAAAATCCATTGATATATTTAGAGCAGCTGTTTCTAAAACAAGGTTAACCATATGGATCATCACCGTTCGCAAGGAGATAGAGCATTAAGAAGAAGATTATGATATAGAGAGTTATCAGTTATAATAGCAAGTGATTTCTAATCACAGTTAAAAACATTACTAGTCAGACCTACATCGACGTGATTTTATGACTCGCAGCAGTTTCTTTTCTTTAGAGGGCGCCCAAGCAATATTTCCAACAAGAAAATGCTCGATTACATGTAGCTCGTAACATAGTGGAAACTTTTTATGGCTGACCCGACTACTTAATCTTTCACCGATCGAAAATGTTTGGAATATCAATGCACGAAGGGCACAACAGTTCATTGTTTGATTCGATATCAAGACTAATGGAGGCGACCACAAGAGCTCGAGGTGGGGCCACACATTATTGAATAAATGTAAATGTTTATGGATAAATGTTTAATAAATTTAATCTTTCATTTACATTATACTATTAAATAAGTATATGAAGTTACAATTATTAATTTGCATGTTTCTAGTGCTGCAATATTAATAATCAGTAATGTATATTTGTAGGAAGGTAAAAGATATTATTATATTTGTCTACTCAACGCTTCAGAAGTAGCTAGCTTATCTTTTAATTTCGAAATTGCTGCAGGGTGTGCAATAATACATAATAAATAAATTAGGCTCCCATAACAAAGTTACGATTCTCGCGTTTCTGCATTTTATGTTCGGTTGCCATACAATTTTTTTTTTAAATTTATTTAGCCAGATCAGCAACGTCGTGCTATACATGGTTCTGTTAACTATTGATTACATGTAACACTAATGTCACTTAGGGATTGCCTTTTGACTTACCCATTCACTGTTTAGTTTTATTGTTGTATTATTTTGGTTTTGTCACTACACTACACTTCATTATCACTACTATCATCGGTTGAGAGGAGATCTTGCGTCAGTTTACGTTTAAAGCGTTGATGTATGTGTCTCATTCCTAGTGCGTAATGGGCTGCTGCTACACAGTTGTTTAAATTTTTATAGAAGGTTGTCGCTAATTTTTTAATGTGCTCTTATATGGTTAGGATATTTAGTTCAGCGTGTAGTTGGTGGTTCCTTATGTACTATGGAGAATTTGTGGCTATTCGAAGAATCTTATTTTGTAGTGTTTGTATTTTGCGGATGTGAGTCGGTGAAGCAGATCCCCATACACAATAGATTAGCATTGTACAGTCTATGTTTAGAGAACTTTTTCTGTTTATCAGTGGGTATAGTAGGGCTAATCTAGCATAGCTTTCATTCAATTTGTGGTTAATATGGAAACCCCAGGTTAGTCGTTGGTCTAAGTATACCCCTAGATACTTAACTGGGCTATTTTGCGTGTTCCATGGAATTTTTTCATTATTTATTTGAATGTTGGGTATATCTTTGATGCGTCGTAAGGTAAACACTTGGGCTTGACATTTGGTTGAGTTAAGGTTTATGTGCCATTTTCCCATCCAGTTTGATATTGTATTTAGGCTGGATTGTAGTTCGTTTGATGCTTCCAATAGTTCTTTGCTCTGGGTAACTAGCGCAGTATCATCTGCGTACATAGCAATGGCTGCTTTGTATGTTTGAGGTATATCATGGACGTAGATATTAAATAGTGTTGGACCCAATATGGATCCCTGTGGGACGCCTGCATTGATAGGTCTAACTGTTGAGTATGTGGAATTGATTCTAAAGGAGAAGGTGCGGTGTGTGAGAAATGATCGTATAATATGTATCAAATAATCTGGTATGTGGAGGCGCTGTAGTTTATAAAGTACACCTTCTATTCAGACCCTGTCGAAAGCCTTAGCTATATCCAGGAATGCTGCTGTAGTATAAGCTTTATTTTCGTAGCCTTTTTCTATGTATTCCACAATTCGTTGTAGCTGATGGGTCGTTGAGTGTTTGGATCTAAATCCAAATTGGAATGGAGGGAGTATGTTAAGCAAGTGTAGGTTTTGAAGTAGGCGCCTGTTTTTTTTTCTAACAATTTGGATAAAGTTGATAGCAGGCTAATTGGTCGATAGCTCGTTGGAGAGTGCCGATTTTGTCCAGGTTTGTGAAATACAAGTATGGTTGCATGCCTCCAGGCAGCAGGGAAGTAACCAAGTCGCATGCAGGCATTGAAAACTGTGGCTAAGTAGGCATGTACTTTAGTTGTGAAATTTTTAATTATTATGTTTGGTATAAGGTCGCTTCCTGGGTTTTTTTCACTTTCAGTTTTTTAGCTAACCTTTTAACCTCTCTGAGCGATGATGGTTTGAATTCACCACTTGTATTTGATTCTTATTGTTGGAGATATTGTCTTACTTCCTCATCAAAAGCATTATCATTAGTTGGCGCTGGAGTAAACACAGCTTCAAAATGGTCCGCAAATATATTGCAGATTTCTTCATCTGTTGTAAAGGTTGTGTTTCTATCTTTTAGTGGTCCAATTATCTGGGGCTGTCGAAGAATTTTCTTTGTAGCTTATCACATTGTAGGATCATTAGGTTGTAACTCCTGGATATAGCGTTGGTATGAGTTAAATCTGTATTCATCCAGTTCTGTTTTTACTCTGCGTATTAGTCTATTTCATTGCATTTTATATTGCTGCTGTCGAGTATTTTGCCAAAGTCTTCGAATTCTATGCTTTTCTTTTATTAATTGTAGAATTTCCAGCGGTTGGTGATGGTAGTTATTTGGTCTTCTTGGGTTAGTGCTGATTGTTGCTGCCTTAATGGATTCTTTTGTTGTTTATAGGAGGTTGCTTATTACTTCATCAATTTGTTGTGTTGTGCGGATTTAGCTAGGACATTTGATGTGGTCGCTCAGTAGGTTTTTGAAGGTTTGCCAATCCACTTTTCCATTGATGAGTTTCGGTAATGGAACTTCTTGTCATATGGTAGTATTGAAGGACATTACGACTGGCAGGTGATCGGAATCCAACTCTGTCATTACATTTTGATAGATTGGTCTTGTAACATTCTTAAGTAGCACAATATCTAGTATATCTGGGAGTCAATCTGTCCTGTATGGGTAGTACGTGTTCTGACTCGGGGCTGCTATTTGAATTGTATGTGTTGTGCTGTAGTTATTTAACCTTGTTTCATTCGGGTTGGTAGTTCTGCAGCCACTATAGGTGTTCTTGCAGTTAAAGTCTCTAATAGCCATTATTGGTTGATTGTCATTAAAAATAGATTGAAGATCATTTTCATCCAGTCTCCGGTTTGGTTGTTTGTATATGCATGCTATTTTTATCTTGGAGTTATTCCCAGTTTTAGCTATCACAGTAACTGCTTCTAGGCTATTGAGGTCATCTAGATATATTTCTCGGATTTCCAGTTTACGTTTTGCTATAATTGCTACCCCTCCCGAAGCTATCATACCTGTTCGATCATTCCTGAAAATGTTATAACCTGGGATTTTAAAGTTTTCTGTGTTAATTAGGTGTGTTTCTGATACGCAGGCTATATCTATGTTGTGTCGTGCTAAAAAAGCAATAAATATACTGCGCTGTCTTTTGATGCCATCAGCATTCCAGTTCATTAAAGTAAAATTATTAAATGTAATTTGTGTTGATATAGAATTGTTTTGTTTATTAGTCGCCATTTGTAGCGTCTGTGAGTAGTGGTACGATAAGTGGTAAAAGCTTATGTAAATGGGGTTTGAGTATATCTAAAATCGCGTTAATAATCGTTGTTATGAGGTCTGTTGAATTTTCTGGGTTTTTAGGGAAGTTAGTGTTTTGTTGCTGAGTTACCTCGGAGTAACTCGTTCTTCCATCTACAAATGCTGGTTTAGTGTTGGTTCTTAGTTGTCGTGTTGGTGCGTTATGTGTCATTTGTCTGCTTTGTGTTTGCTTAAAATGATCACAGCCTCTGTAATTTGTGGGTGATCTCCTCCGCAATTTACGCATTTGGGTTTTTCATTTGGTCTTTTGGGACAGTCTGTATATAGGTGTGATCCTAAACATTTAACGCATCGTGGTTCTAATTTGCAATAGTTGCGTGTGTCCCCGTATCGTTGACAGCGCTTGCACTGTGGTATGTCCTGAGATCTTTTTCTGGGCTCAACTGATACTATGCTATTCATAAATCTGGTTAGATTAAATATTTTGTTGACGTTATCTGTTTTCTCGAATTCGAGCGCACAAATTGGGATCGGTATTTTGTCTTTATTGTACAGCCAGATTGGTTATTTAGGTGTTTGTAAATCCTTTTTTATTTCCTTCTCGCTCAGCGAGGGGGGAACGCTACGCATCACGACTGATAATTGTTTAGCTTGGGCTTCGGGATCGCGGAATGTGTGGTATTTTAAGTTATTTTTATCATAGAAGCTTGTAAGTTTTTGGTAATCATCTATGCTAGTTAGGTTTATTCTAAGGAATTTTCCCTTGTATGCGGTGCTAAAATCTGTTGTTGCTAGTTTTTTAATATCTTCTATTACTTTTTGAAAGTTGATACCTTCGTGTAAGTAGATTAGGGGGATTTTCTCCTTATTTGCTGCATCGTGAGTTTCAGTTTCTGTTTGTTGGTAGTGTTGCATTACACCCTTTGTAAATTAATTTCGTGCTGTTTGTATTTGGCGGGATATAATATTTGTTGGCTTCGATTAATGTGCTGTGTTCAAACATATGTCTTTTACTGTTATCTGCAGGTGGTGATAGGTCGCTGCTATCGCGTTTACTAGTGTTAAACATATTTGTAATTAGTCCTGGAACCCTTCCGACGGGCCCAATATAGTTTAAGGAACTTAGTTATTAATTTTAAGTAGAACAACTGGTATTGTGAGAATAATTTGCTGGAAAATATTATGTTAATTTATCTCTCGAGGTTCACTGGCCGCACCGATAACACGTCGGGTTCCGATCACAGTTAACTCGCGACTCCAGTCATACAATGAAATGCCTTCTTCTTCAGAAATTTTATATTTAATTTTTCGTATGTAATACAATGCAATTGTATTACTTATATTACAAAGTTTTACTATCAGTTTGCCTGGATGGGTTCTTATTTATAGCAAATATTAAACTTTTTTGACCAATTATCGAATTCGAATGTTTCGGTATTTTTTAAACTCTGAGTAATAAATAATACCAAATCCAATATAAGCATCTCAAATGCTAGTGGTCTAATTAATCATGATCGGTAAGTAAAAATTTTTCTTAATAATTATAAAATTGGCGTTATGTTAATTTTAAAAGTCCACTGACGTAACTGACATAAAAATGCTCAAATACGCAGTTTAGTTTACTCAACACCACGAGGAAACCATAATTATTAAAGAAGGCATCATCCACTACAAATTTATGAAATATAAACAACGCATACTGCTAATAAGTAGAAGATAGTAATGTTTTCCAAACTCTGTAATTAAGAAAGATGATTTTTTAAACTGTTTTAACTCCCTTCGGTTTATTTTTATAGTTAAAGAAGACTTTAGTTCTAAACATTAGTACTGGGGCTTTAGATTTTCCCTCACTGGCGGACAACTTTATCAGACTATGACAAGTAAATATCTCGTACCGCTTTCATCTGACAGCCAACGTGTTTGCATAGGGATAGCAGAAATACTTTTGATATAACAGACTTTTGTTTCATAAAAGATATATCAATAAATTATTTAGAGATTGAATTATAACCCTAGACCCTCGAATTAGAAGTAAAGATATGCCATCATTCTTGAACATATTGCAATATCCTAGCAAGATATGTAAATAAAAGTTTTTTATTTAAAATGACTGTAGAATACCCCACCAGAGCTATACAATAAGCTGCCTGGAGTTCTATCTCAATTAAGTAAAAATCAGAAGAGTACACAAGTTGTCCCAATTTTATCAACGAGCAAACAAATGTTAAAAAGGGTTGGAAAGTTACAGGACAAGAGACAAGACAAATTGCAATCGAGCCACCAAACAACTAGCTAACCAACAACTAAAAAATTAAATATTAAGACAAAAATCATGGGAATAATGAATTTTTAGAGATTGGGTTGTCTGCCAACTTAAACCGTTTATAGCCCGGAAAATTATAAAAAAGGTAAAACATCCTTAACTAGGTGGGAATTGGGTTAGAAAAGGTAAACAGACTTGCCCAACATCTCGGCAATTCTTTAAATCACTCCTAATAAAGTTCTAACCAGCTGAATAATTACACATCCACTGTTTTCAATCAAAATTTGTAAGATATCTGAAAGCGTAATTAATATAATTAAATAAGAAAACGCTGCTAGTTACGGGCCCATAACGGAAACATTATTCAAACAGCTACCATATAAAAGCATCAAAGTAATCACCGAAATCTTTATAGTAAGATTAAATTCCATCTCTCTCATACCAAAATCTGGCAGTTTCTTACTGTCCAATAACTCTTCTGTGTGTATCAAAGTCCTTAATAAAGGTAAAATTCATTTCACAAGAAAAAAAGCTAATTACAAATTATCAACTTAGATTTTGTCAGAATAATTTCACCATGGAACAATTTTAATTGTAGTGAATAATGTAAAATCTGATCTAGACAACACTAGGTATTGCTCTGCCACCTTCTTCGATGTCTTTAAGCCACTAGTTCAAAAAATCAAAAACAACTTATTTTTGCCTTTCTCTATAGTATTAGAATCCTACCTAAAAGAAACTTTTTAGTAAAATATGAAGATTTTTATACTTCCCTGGTTGTTATCCAATATATAGTTCCACAGGAAAGTGATCTTGGCCCTTTTTTGTACTCTCTTTACACGGTCGACCTACGAAAAATATAAACTTAGAGATCTCCACTTTTACCGAAACCATATTGGCCTTTAATCAAAGTTCTGCCTTTGCTTTCCACTTTTTACAGTAAAATTTCGGCAAACTAGAAGGATTGGTGAACTCATGGTGTATAAAAGCGAATAGTATTAAATCGAATTAGAAAAAGGGACTTGTCTGAAGTGATGTTAAATAATGTTTCATTTCTACAAAAGGAAGTTTTGAAGTATCTCGTCTTATACCTAGATAAGTATCTGACGTGTTCCAAACATATATGGCAAAAATGATTTTAAGTAGGCCTTATCTATCATAAGATGTGCTGGTTATTAAACAAAAAAGGTCATCTAAGTCTGAAAAAATAAGCTACTATACACCGTCCCAATAAAGCTAATCTGGACATATCAGCTATGGGGTTGGGCTATCAACTTTAATATCATGGACCGTGACCTAGAAATACTAATCATCCGACAAGAAATCTCCACTTTGAGTATGAGCTATCTAACTTGACACATCTTATTAGGCCACTAGAATGGATTAATCAGCTCGTTCTACCCCAGAGAGTGTACTGCATAGCAAATTAAATCCATACAGTCATAAATGTCTGGTATCTTTTTGTTTCTCTGTTAGCGTGTGAGGGACTAGTTATGCATTAAGTTTCTATTTGCCTAAATGGTTGCGTAAAATTTACGACACACATTTTTATTAAATTTTTGCTCTTATGATATACGTATAGCAACAAGAGCGTCTTTATGTAGCAACTGCTTACCACGTTCCATATTTGCAGTGGTGTGATGTTGACGGACGGCCAACTCTGGGATTATTTTGCACTAAATTCTTTGCCCCACCGTAACCTTTGTGTTATTCAAAGGGACAGCTTCTTGATATTTATTTACTATATGCTAGTTAGTTTATATTTCATGTTTTACTAGGGGTTTCCCTAGTTTAACAATAGTGAGTTCCTAAACGCAACCCTACCACCTAGTCAGTTTGCATGGAAACACTTTCAAGGCTATATCTATTCAGAATATATATTAGGTGACTTAGTAACATCTATTTTTGCGTTTGAATATCACACATTAAGAATTAAAAAATTAGTTATGGAGCTTTTCCTTATTATATATACAAGGGTGATGCTTTTAAAGTCTAGAGGGCATAAAATAAAAAAACCAAAATAAAAAAACTTACAAGTCTATAAAATTATATAAAAATATCTACAATTTTAAGATTTTAAAATAAATATTTTAGTTGCCATTTGTTATATTCGCAAAACATAACATTTATTTTTGAGAATTAATATACTTGTAGTAATTATCTGATACGTAAGTTGAAATACCTCTTAAACTAAACAGTAAAACTTTATTAGAACAGACAGCCGTAATTTCTATTTTAAACATGATTAAAATGTTGATATAAAATGATTGCTTTAGGAAAACATAACTCAGTGATAATGTAGCAGACAGTAATAAGATAAGGAAAGGGGCGGGCTGCGCCTTTTTCCTGCCGACATCACGATTTCCCCGTTTGTCAATAGTGAAACTAGCGACAACATCTGAAGATTTGCCTAACTTGCGTAAAGTGCGGTCGTGTTGTGGAAATTGCTCGTGACTAAACTAAGCCCCTTAATTTCCTAATTGTGCTGAAAATACAGCGCTACAGATGTTGCACTCCTACGGAAACGTTAGGTTCAATTGTTTGTTGGTATTTGTTTTGTAGTTCCAAACAGGGCCAATTAGACCGATAATTAGTTTTTCGGCGGGGAAATTGATTGTTCCATTTGTGCGCGGAGTATGCAACACGAGCTTTATTTTACTAAAAGGCATCGTTATTTCCATGTGGAAATATTTTTAAAAGTAATCAATGGATTGTAATAGATTTACTATGGGATGTTTTATTTAGTTCACTGAACTACTAATTACTGCTGTAATACACCGAGCTTTTTCTTGTGCTTTATGAAACGCCGCGCTGCGGCAAAACTCATTTTACGTGGTAGTTAAGAATACGACCAATTTACTTGGTCATTAAAGTCCCTCTTTTTTAATTGTTTGGTTTGTGCCTACTCCTGAAAACTTGAGCAATGTTGTATTGTATGCTTTATGATGATTGTAAACAAATTTGCAAACATTAAAGAAGTAACTTTGTTGTATTTAACATCAAGTTTATTTTCGATTATTAAAATTACGACAACTATAATTATAATTTTAATTACAAGTAATTGTTTTTAAGCTATATTTAATATTTCATTTCTAAATATTACAAGTCTTATTGTTACTACAGCTTAAAGCAGAAATAATAAAAAAATTTAAATTAATTTTTCTAGAAAAAATTAGAAATTCAACAAATTTCAACAACGTGCAGCTATTGGAGTATAATTTTATGATTAGTAAGGATGTTCAGTCGCACAGTTTTTTGGACATAAAATAAATTGTGATCTTACACAGGGGAAGATATGAAGAGTTGGTAGAAATTGTATTCAGTCAACAATTGAGGTATCCCAAAAATACTTTTAAATTTAAGAAACTTTTACCTCGGTGCTTAACTGATATGTTTATTAATTTTTGTTAAAGTTTCTTAAAAAATAGTATGTGCTTATAACAGCCCAAGTTAGAAACTGTTAAATTTCTTTTTCTTAATATTTTAATCTGCCGAAACGACTTAACTAACGTCAATATTTTCAGAAGGGATATACCTTGAAAAGTGACTCTGAACAGAAAGCTGATCTGCAGACCTTATATTCGCAAGGCAGTAGTTAAAGAGTTGGCTACTAAATTAATACTAGGTTTTATATTCACTCTAAAAGCCAATTATCTGGTAAAAACAAGCTACTATTGTACAAAACCACCTACAACCTATGCAACTATGTGGTTAACAGGTTTACCTATTATAAGTGCCCGAAGATCTTGATTCCTCTAAAATTGCACATAGGCCCACGAATATTTAATGTTATATAACATCAATAGGACTGAAGTTAAGGGCTGGACTCGGTGATCTCTGAGTTTGACATTGAAGACAACACCAACGTCAGGAACGGTAGCTGAATTAACCAGGCAACTGGTAGTCAGTCATCAACTCCTAAATCATAAAAATTGGATTTTATGGTGTGTTTTTTGTACTCTGTGGTTTGGCAAAATCATGACCTTTACGGAGATAAAAAATTACCGATAATCCTGTAGATTATCTATCACAACGCGTAGGACCTTTAAGGGGACTTTCAGTTCCACGATAACTCCATCACTTGTGCTTAATTCAGCTATGAAGTTGACAGAGGCGCCTGCTACAAGAATCCTAAGATTCCAATTTCTCCGTGAAGCTGCACAGGATACTAATCTCCAACACTAGGTCTTATCAATAGGGTTAAAATTAAGTAGTCTCTGATTTTAGCACTGAAGGGCGCGTTAACGTTACAAGTGGCAGTTTAGTTAACCAACCAACCGGTATCACTGACAGCAGCAGCTACACCAGCTAACTCACTGATTTTTAACTGGACATGGAGGGGCTCTTAAAATTTTGGTAAAATTCTTCAGGGTCTCCACCAGCACCCGAAAGACTAGACCATTCGGAAGATCTGTTCACTTGGGACTGGCGTTTTTAAGTGCGGGCAAACTAAGGGGGGAAAATCAAACTGTTGAACTTTATGCATTGATATAATTTGAGATGAGCTGAGGCTTTCAAATTATACCTGTCATTGCAAAGATTGGGACTGATTCATGTAGATCTGCAACTCAACAAAGTACGTATAATGCTTGCTTCTGGAATTTTTGGATGGTATCGTTACCGTTCTTGTCAGCGATCTAAATGTGAAGCACCTTACATGAAACAGTCGAGTGACTAACCCCAATGCCTTGACGTTGTGCATCGAGCCGTAACCTCTAATAATGATTTACAAATTATGGCTTAATAGGCCGATCGGGCGTCTTTGGTGTTGTCATATTAAAGACAAAACTATGTAGTGGGCGGTGGACAATTTAAGTGAGTTGAACTGAAACCACAACATAATTGTTTTAATTTTGAAGATTCAGGATAGAGCCAATAATATTTTTTTTATTACATCAGTTTGTAGCTAGTTTTCACCATCCATATATGTCAGAATGTGAGTCCAATCTCCGACGAAGACCTGTAATGCGCAATCTGAAAGCTTCCATCTGGAGCTCTACCTGTTCCTTCAGGAACAAAAATCCCCGTAGGCGATGGTAGACTTTCTACGACAAAACCTGAAAGAACAGAGACAGAAAAATTGGGCACTATGGTATAAACAGCTAAGTCTAGACTTTGAAGACAGCTGCATTTACAGGAAGTTTATTCTAAAACTAAAAACTGCCGATATAGAGTGTAAAAGCGCTAAATGACAGTGAAGGGATTATAAACCAAATTCATCCCAATGCCGTTCATTTGTGGAGAAAACGGATTGGCGCATACCATAGCTAAAAAACAAAGGTGTTTGTATACACTTAAACAGCAACATGGTCTTTATTATCAGAATGCTGATCTAGTTTTCCTTTACCCCTTAGACCAAGTAGTTTGGCATTTGCGGAACAAGGAGGTACAAGGACCTATCGAGATAGTAACCGCGGAAAAAGTCTCCTAAGTGATACAAGCACTGAAAACTGTAAAGTATTTGGACTAGATGGCATTTTTAATTTTAATATCGGAGTTATTTTAAAGGAATTAATGGAAGTTAGCAGACATTGTAATTATTCGTAAGCCAGGGACGACAGATATATTTTTTAGGATTATAGATAATATAGTGTAGAGGGTCATCCGCAATCTGCTGGCAACAACGATTAAGGTTAATACCTGAGAGTCAGTTTAGATTTCGCCAAGGCTACTTCACAACTCTTCAGCTTTTTACACGTTTTACTACTTTAGATTTAGACCTTTTTGTCGGACAAGCACTTTCACGCAGATGTGCTATATGGATCTATGCTGTCCTCAACTCTGTTTTGCTATGGATTTGCTAACCACATTTTTCACGATGCTAGTGAAATACTTACATAAACAATACGATTGATATTCAACTCATTTAGGTTCCACTTGGCCGTGCAACTACTAAAAGACTGACTAGACAACATCAAGGATTGGCTTGATCACTGGTGAATCCCAATCAAACTCAGGAGTTTTATTTGCTTGAAGAGACATGTGTCCATTCGTAATCTTTGGACGTGCTATCTCTTAACTTACCTGTGAGAGGTCCCATGGAAGACAAAAACAGTGAGAGTTACTTTACCAGAGAGGCTATTCTCAAAAAACAAAATGAAGGTCATTATTGGCACACGCAGCAACAATTCGGATATATGCTGCAAAGATCTATGAAATTTAGGATTATAGTAATTTATTAAATCACCCATTCTATATAGTAAATCTGATAAGAAATTTATTTATTTCTCTTTAGAGCAAACTGTAAATAATAAAAAATGTTTATAATCTACAAATAAAAACATGGGACCGGCGAAGAGATTGCTCTGTAAGCAATCCCAAAACGAACTTAAAAAAACCTTTCGATTTCGATTTCGAATTTCGGGAAAATTTGAAATCGAATATTTTTCTTCATTTTCAAATTCAGCGTAAAATTTCCTATAAGAATCACATTTAAAATCGTAATGTCGAAAATTTTCCCGAAATTCAAAGTCGAATATCTCGAAAACTATTCGACATAGAATTTTTTAGATTTCATTATTGAAATCAGCGTAAAATTTTCTTATAAAATCTCATAAAATCGCAATGTAGAAATTTTCCCGAAATTCGAAGTCGAATATCTCGAAAACTATTCGAGATAGAAACTTTTTGATTTCGATTTTGAAATCAGCGTAAAATTTCCTATAAGAATCCATTTTAAATTTTTAAAAAATCCATAATTTTGTGACAGCGACAGACAGACCGACAGACATATAGAATTCAGTAACGAACTTTTTAAGTTCGTTGAAAATACCCTGAACAACTTTCTAGCCCAAAATTGATTATCTACTTCAGTGGCCATAAAGAGGCTTGTTGTGAGTGGTATCTTGATCAATAAATCATATAAAATATGATATAACTAATTTTAAAATTATTTTTAGGTTTTGTTATTATTGTATTCTTTAAATATATTAGTATTTTAAGTTATAACTTACGAATTTGTATAGCTACTGAACTGTTATGCGTAATTTTTGAGTAGTTTTGAAAGTACTGAAGACGGTATAGTATACACTGTAGAATTATTATAAATAAACTACAAAATTATATATTTTTTAATTGGTTTATACATAGAATTTGGCTTAAGTATTTTTAAACAATACGAACGGTTATTTTAAAAATTAGGTACAATTTAAATTCACTTTGGATCAAGCGGATATATTAATAATAAAGTTATTAAACGGGTTTAGCTTGTCTTTTGTATCCATTGAAGAGCTTGGGACTATTATAACGTGACCAATTACGGGAGCAGCTGGTTAAGTCACTCAATGCGATTGTTCTATGACAAGAACAATACAATTTATTGATTTAAATAATAACAAATATACAGGTAATGTTTATAATATTTTAGCTAGTGCTTTGTTTTGGGAAAATACGCTAGCTTTACGGCAAATACATTTATTATTGTTATATTTTTATCCTAAATATTTTCAATCCTTGGTTTTTAAAATTAATTATGGCTACAAATTCACTTGCTATAGTATTTACTTTAAGGCAGGATTCGGGAAACCACGAAAACTCAAATTTTTCTAACGTTTAACAACTATACGCAAAGAAACACTAATCTACCATAATCTGTGCCATAGTCTCTGTTTAGTCTTTAAGAGTTCTCATCTCGCTCTGGTACTAACTTATCCAACTCCAACGTAACTCTTACAAATTTGAGTTTACACGTAATCTCGTGTACAGTTCCGCGAATACCTCAAAAGTTGCTTATTATTCGCGCACCCTCGATAGTTTTTTGATCTCCTCTCGCATTCGTGGCAATGTGATGAGAGCCGTATTTGCTCCACCCTCAGTTCTTTACAAGCTCTAGTAAAACCATCTCAAAAATTGGCAATCCGAGACCTGCCAATGCCCCTTTGAATAGTTGTTTCTTACGCTCCTTGACCAAAGTTTCTACTTACGCCTTAGACTAATAGAATAAGATTTCGATTTTGGGAAACAGCGTCTTTGCAAGGCTCTAAATCACGACTTGCAAATTTAGTGGCTCTCTCAAGCAAGATAACTTCTTTAAGCCTATTGTAATATCTGAGGCATTCTCGAGTAGCTATCAGATTGTACTAAAGATGATGCTCCAGTTTCCAAGCTTGACTCGTCTTCTTCTCATACGATGACCACGAACGCTCTTCCGTCGCCCGTCCACCTCAAGTACCTCTTTGCTAAATGGGATGTCATCTCTCTCGAATGGGTGTCTTGTCTTCTACATGAATATCTTTTTCTCGATGTCGTTTAACCGCAGCCTCTCAACTCCTCTAGAAGTTGCTTTCCCGACCCTCTTGTTGACCGTTTCCGGTCTACCGCCTTTCGCAAAAAAAAATGCAAAGTCAGCTGTTTTTGTGGTTGGGGTAAGCCCCTATTGCTTTAATCGCGAGTACCCTCTGTGTAGTAGGCAAGGCCTTACTTTCTTTGATTTTACACCATTCTTCTCATATTTAGGCTGTTTACAACATTACCAGCTGTAAAAAGCGACTCGGGTTTTCTGTGGTTTTCTCGAGTTCTGCACAAAGGCGAATGCCGAGATGGGGCAGTTAGTTTGTAATCAGGACTTACTAAACCCATGGAGATTGTCAATCAAATAGAGCAAATGTCAGTGTAGTTCTCTGATAGTCATAACAGTTCTACTGAATAAATGGTACAGCAGTAAAAACTCCTATGACAAGAACAACAATAGAAATAAGAAAAAGGCCCATAAGAACAGATTAAAGCAAATGGCTGAGATCTTAAAATGAAAGGTTAAAAATCTAGAAGTGACAACAACCATGCTGCTTCTCTCAGTGGTATAGAACAGAAGGCAGTTTGTTTCATTGTACCCACTAGCATCAAAAGACCTATCAAATGAGTAAATTCCTTTTGACCACAAATAAAATTAATCAGTTAAGCAGATTATAAAAATTACACAGTTTATTAACTACATTGTTAGATAAAAATTCAATGTTGCATCATGTGGTTGGTTCTCGGGTTATAAGGCCGTGGTCGGAGTTCAGAAACTCTTGACGTTTGGTCCACAACTGCGGCAGACATCTCCAGAAGAAAATCTCCTAAAATTTTACAATTTAGAATTCTATATATCTATATCTGATACTTTATATACCGTAAAGCATCAGATATAGTTTTAGATTGAAAGAAACGAAGTAAGAAAAACAACTTGAGTATCAAAATAAAAAAGAAACTAAGGGAATACAAAATTGTACTGTAATATATAATGGTGTAGATCAACATATAAGTGCACAAGTCGGCGTAAGTATAATGATTAACTTAAAATAGAATACGAATTAAAAAGCTACACTTATATCAGTAATATTACTAATTATTAGATTTAATACTGATCGAACATATCTTATAATCTCATAGGTGGCTATGCATCATAAGAAAAATGGGAAGGTGATTCAAATCAACTTAGTGACACACTGCAGCGAGAGACAAAGAAGATAAATAAAAATGGCTATATCCTGCTATGCGGTGATTTAAATGTACATGTCGATAATAACTTTTTACTTTATATGTATGAAGTTGCTAGAGAAATGATAAAATATAAAATAGAAATACTGACCCTGCAGGATATAAGCTGGAAGTGAGAAGATAGGATTGATAAACAAAAATATATGATGATGTACAGAGGGGAAGATACACAAGGACAGAATGGAACGGGATTTTTGATAAGTAAAAAACTGAGAAGAAATTTAATTGCGTTTAAAAGAATAAATGGAAGGATATTTTACATTAGATTAAAAAACACGACACGCTTAATCTTCTGAGTGATTACAACGTGAAGATGGGAGAGCAGTAGCTGGTAGAGAAACAAACGGTGCACGATAAAACCAACAACAATGGAACAGGACTGGGAAATTTAGCATCAGAAATAGATATGTACATAGCATGAAATAACAACATAAAATACAACATAAAGTAACATGGATAATTCCTGGTAGAACCACACGAAACCATAGAGATTACATCCTAATAGGTAAAAAGAGACAAAAAGTTATACAGGATGTAAGATCGGTTGGAGGAGGAGATGTGGGGACAGACCACATCTTAGTAACTGCGAAGCTAAAGTTAAAAGAAAGAGATGTTAAATTAAAATGATAACAGAAAAAAAGCACTATATGAAGTATATGAAGAGAAAGTAAAAAACAATTAGTAAAAAGTCGGAAGATGAAAACATGGAAGAAGAATACTCCAATATAAAAATAAGCATTAAAGACGCCGTAGGTAAAGTAATAAACAAAAAAAACTACAGAAAAAATAAATGAATGGTTGGTTTGATGAAGATTGTAGGGCAATAATACAAAAAAGAAGGCTACTAGATTAAGGTGACTAAGAACAGAAAATGAAGTAGATCATAGAACATAACAAGAAATTAGAAAACAATTCTAAATTATTAAATATAAAGAAGACAAGATGGGTGGAGGAAGTAATAGGCACAATTGAAAGGACAATAATAACAACAAAAAAGTGTATCGCTTTATCAAAAGGCAAAATATATAAAGAAATACAACAAATATAAGTAGCATAGAATGGAGAAATTATTTTATGGAAGTACTAACAGACAGCAATAAGGTGATAGAAGTGGAAAAAAAACTTAGTAAACAAAACAGAAAATAAAGAATTGGACATACCTACGCAAGAGGAATTCAATGAAGTAATAACACAGCTTAGTCAATAACATAGTCAATGAACTGGCAAATCACGAAGGAGAAATTTTAAGACAAAGAATATTTAAACGTCTAATCCATATCTGGAAAAAGGAAACAATCCTTAAAAGTAGGAGAAAGCAATAACAGTACCAATATATCAGAAGGAAGACCCACTTAAGCTCACTTAACGTTGTATATAAGATATTGGCCACGCTAATATATAAAAAACTAATGAAGTACACGGAGACAAAAATGGGAGATTACCAATATGATTTCAGAAAAGGTAAGTCTATCATAGATGCTGTAGATATAGAGGCAAATAGCCGAAGTTCTATAAACATGGAATTGGATTGCCAATTATGTAGATCTACTTTAAACATGCATTTGATAGCCTGAAACGAGAATAGGTAATAAAAGTCATGAAGGACATAAAAATACCCGTAAAGCTAACAAAATTGTTGCAAATGACGATGAAAATCTCTCAAGCACCAGTTATGACAGACGAAGAAGAAACTGAATATTTTGGAATCTAGGTGTAAGGCAGGGATACGGTTATTAATTATAGCGTTTATTCTAGCACTGAACGCACTAGCCGAAGAGAGAAATTTTAAAGGAATAATCATCAATAAAGCGATACAAGCACTTGGGTACGCAGACGACCTTACTGTGCTAGCTAGAGATAGAAGAACCCCGGAAGAAGCAATTGAAAAATCAAACAAGAAGCAAAGAAAACAGGCCTAATAATAAAGTAGAGAAAATACGAATTTCGAGTTTGAAATAGTAGAAAACTTTAAATATTTAGAAATAATACCGAAAAAGTGACAGAAACATCAAGATAGATCAAAGAGCACAGACGGGACACAAAACTTTTTATAAATACAAAAATATTATGAGAGCAGCAAAGTTTTTTTTTTTGAAAGATAGATTATAAGTAGGATATACGGACTAAAGAAAGTTTCAGGTGGCGAATATAGAAGCCTAATGAACTTTGAAATAAAAACCATTCTAAAAGAAGAATATTATAAAAGTACAAAGACTCAGTTGGTATGGACATATACATATATGGATATATGCAATGTGGAGACCAGACATCAGCAGACCGACAAGTATGTGGAAAGAAGTATTAGAAGATATAAATAAGCCGAAAAAAAAGCATGGAAGGAAATGATACAGGACCGAGATACGTGGAAGAAAATAATGGAAGAAGCAAAGACAAACAGGATAGAATAAGGCAAGAATAAAAAGACGTGGACTAACTTACTACAAGAAACCAGTTAACAGAGGTCAAATAAGATGAGGAATGTACAGCTACGTATGCATCATTTACAGTTTATTTAGGGACTGTATTAAAAAGTTTTAGTAACCCATTTGTTGCAACGATGCTACGTTCAAAATCACTCAGCTCTCCCGACTTACTCATTGTTTGATTAATGCACATTTGTGACTCTTGATATGCTCGTACCTACACTTATATGTCTTGCTAAGACGTTTTCATACGCACAACAGTCAGATCCACTTCTCCAGAGAGATGTCCAATGGATATTTTGGCTATATAGTGTATATACGTAATTTTTGTTATCTGCTGTATTTTTCCCCTTTATTTGCTAGGTTAGATTATAGTTGTTGAAAATGTTATGAAAGAATGTATCAGTTACCGAAGTTAAATGAGTTTATAAGTAAGATGATAAGTTTGGTTTTATACAAACAAAAAAATTTCGATTTTTATAGATAGTTTATCATCTGTTTAGCGTGGGTTGTTAGCTTATAATTAGGTAGTTTATCTTGAAATGATCTTTAGCAATAATAAAATGGTTAGAAAGTAATTTCACAATACGTTGTAAAAAATTGTACTAATATTAGTAATTATACAATTACCACAGTTTAGTCAAGTTAAGTTTTACTGTTGTCTTATTTTTGAGACGGACAAAAAACGCGATACATTCTAAAATTCATTCCAGTCCGGATGTCCGAACGGTAAATTTCCCCTTAAAGAAAGCGCTCTTCGAGTGCTGTTGCTAGGCCGCCCTCTCTTTCACGTTGAATGCCATAAGGAGTTGCTCACATATACTAGTTGTTCTGAAATATACTTCGCTGTGCTTAGCTGACAACAAATCGCACCATCAACTGTGCGCCAGCTGCGCGAAACGTGTGGAAGTTGCGTGGAAAATTGTAGAATACAAATAAAGAAATAACCTGTTAAAGAGAAACGATACCGTGTACACTCCGCTGTCAAAATGTGCTCGTGCTAAGAGGGGCGTCTGACGGAAATTAAAATTAAATTGTCCGTGAAGCTTTTTTGATCGAATTTGGAAGGCTGATTTGCTGTATAATGGACGTGAAAATTAATTTTTTAAATAACCTACTATTGAGTTATATAACTTAAATAAACAAAGATTATGTAATTATTACTGATTGATTTAAAGTTTTAAAATTAAATTAATTAGAGAAGGAAAATGTGTTGCTTATATAAAAAATTTAAACATTATCTTAATTAGAGTTTTTTGAATATATTGTTTATTAGTTTGCTTTGTACAGGGTGATTCGTAAATATATCAAACATTTGCTACACAAACTATACAGTTGATTACGATAATTTATCCAACGATGCAGAGAGAAACTCCTGGGCGCCTAACAAATATGACGTTCAGTAAATGTGGTAGCCATTTTGTAATTTAGAATGGATAGCAACGATTTCGAGTAAATTCTAGAAGACAGCTCCTGTTCAATAATAAAATAGTAACAAAAAGTAGTATGCAAGATTCCAGGACAAAGTCTACCTTCGCACAGTTCCCCCGTCAAGACATCTTGGACCAAGCCAAGAAACTGAGAACAGTATTAAGAAAAAACTTGCTAGCGCACTTCCATAGGTCCATTATGTGAAACAAATCTTTCCCAGCCTTCTCTTCTATTTTTTTTCTCTGTTTGCAAACATTACTTTTTGCACTGTTCATTCGGAACTTGTATTTGTATTTTTTAAAACATAAAAACAATAATATTACGAGAGCAATTTTAAGATTTTTGCGACCTAGTCGATATGTTTTGTGGTATTGCTTAAAGAGCATAAAATTAGTATCTTAATATTCTCTAAACCATTGACTATTGAGACACTCAGTAGTTTTCTTGTAAAGAAAATGGTCCTATTGTAATGACTAAAATTATAAGTGACTTGGGCATTTGATTGCTGCAGCGTGTTGTTATTGAGTTTCACGGTTGACAATTGTGGACGCATTACATTAATCAAAAAATGGGTGCTACTTATGGCAACGCCTGAGTGAATGTCAGTACAGTTAGGCGGTCGGTAAAAGATAAGGATGTAGTCACAACAAATTAGCTAGTAATACTTAGTCTTCTTGGAGCTAGTTGATCAATGGGAGTGGAATATTAAGCGGCTGCTAGTCTTCCAATTTCGTTGTGTGCATATAACGTTCTTAATCTCTCTCAAAGTAGATTTGCCATTGTACGAAGAGTTTTTGATTAGAAAGATTGAAAAATGTTTGTGCTAGACGGTTTGTGTACTCTTAAATTTGTATACCGTACGTCCAGATTGGCTTCAACATGACTTTATGTAGTAAGACTATTTTGTAAATTTTTCGATCGATTAATCAGCTCACATGTTTAACTTTGAGGTCTAGATTTTATATTTTGGTTCTTATGTGTGATGTTTAAGTGAATTTCTGGTCAATATTTAATCCTAAATATTTGACTTCTGTTTTAACTGTTTTATTTGTAAACTACATCTAACTTGACTAGACTTATCATTATTAACAGTTGCTCTTTATTTTTCAAACCATATATTGGCATACTAGCGCTGGTGATTCATTAATAGATAGTATTGTAATAAGTCAGTGAAAATAACGAGTTCAATTGTATATTAAGTTAGAACATCAGAAGTGCAGTAAAGAGCTACCTTGTACTGTATATCTTAAGTAATCTGATAGTAATCAAATACAGCGTTGTTAACTTTGACTTTCTCTGCTGTAACTATGATTTGAGTAGTAAACACACTTGGCTTTAAAAGTGTAACTTAATTTTATATAGCAATGCCATAATCCAGATCTTAGCAAATGTCTGCTTGATGTTAATGAAGGGTAAAGTATAATTTTTTTATTCTTTCTATTATTTTGGTAATAATTTAATAGTTTTGGTGTATTGTCGAATTGCGTTAGTGAAGAAGAACTGGTGTGTTGAGATTATGTGATATAAGTTAATAGAGTTTTATATTCTCATTAAAACCAACTTTTAAAATATTTTTACTTAGGTGATAGCAGACTTATAGGTCGATATAATGTTGATTCTATAGGTTGCTTCTCAGGTTTAGCTATTATCATAATTAAGGCAAATTTTTACTGGATTGGTTAGTGATAAAGTCTTAATATGCTATTATAGATTGTATTGAGCAGAAATAAGGTTTTTTAGGTAAGTTACGTAAAATTTGCCCAAAGATATTGTCAAAACCAGAAGATTTATTACGATTGCTGTATTTAATTTTCTGCAGGTGAAAACGGTTTAATCGGGAGAGATAGTTGACATGGTGCATTAAAAAATCTTTTATTTTTTTATTATTGGAAATTATACGCAGTTGTCGAGTTGCAAAGACTTGTGTAGAACTGGCCCCAACTTCTGTCGTTTTTTTTTGAATTGCCGAAATTATTATGTTTAGTTTTTTAAACTTTTTTGTGATTTTCCATATTGTGTGGTTGTTGCTGGATAAGTTGGTATTATAATATTAAAGGTTTAGTTTCGTTTCTCATTTAGTACAGCGTGCAACCTATGGGCGAGTCTATTATACATTGATGTATATGAATTCAGTGAGCGTAGATTTTCAAACAACATTCTGTATCAGCATAATTAAATCATTTATAGCTTCGTTGAGCCCATTTGGTTCCATTTTCAAGATTGAAGCTTTTATGTAATAATTTTTGAAATAGTTTCCAATTAGTGCGCTTAGAATAGAGTCTATGTGGATTTTTTATGATTACACTTGAACTTATAAGTCAAAATTTGATTTGATATTTGAAGCATATATATATATATATATAACAAAATATATATATATATATATATATATATATATATATATATATATATATATATATAGGATTCGGATAGGTTTCCGCGGTTAACTATGTTTAAACAACTTAGTTCACGTGATGAACCGCGTCTATTTTGGGTAAATTCTCGACGTTTCGGCATTGGATTTGATGCCATTTTCAAGAGGTTAGCTTTTCACTCGGGGTCTCAATCTGCCTACTCCCCAAGGAGAGCTATGAGGCTTTGAATAAGACTGACCTTTCATGTGACCTGCTTGATATTTATAGGGCTGGAAGTGAAAGTTTGTTTGGCTGGAGATGCGTTGGGTTGGGGAAAGTTTGTAGGATTAAGGGTGTTGCGTAATTGGCGGTGCGGAGCAATAAGGGACTCCCACATGACAGGCAAACGCTGGCTGTCATCTCTTGTGTTGAGGCACTGTGGGCGTTTTTCTATTTCCTATTTATGCCTCACGTACTATTTTGCTGGTAAAATGGGAAATGAGGGCAATGGTTTTAGCCTCAGAGAAATTAATTTTGTGGCCTGTTTCTTTGCTGTGTTTGGCAAGTGCCGAACCATTATCGCCTTTCCGTACGGCCAGAGAATGCTCGTATATTCGGCTAGATATTTGCAGATTTGTTTGACCTATGTAGGTCCTTTGGCAGCCTCCACAAGGTATTTCATACACTCCTTGGGATTCATTGGGGCAGTGATCCTTTGCTGAGCGAATAAGCCCAGATATTTGGTTGTTGGTCGTAAAGACAGTGCGGATATTTTGCCTCATTAGTATGCGGCTTATTCTATCGGTGATACCTCTGATGTAAGGTATTAATGTTTTTTGTTGGTCAGGAGGGTTTTGGGATTGAGAGGTAGTGTTTTTATTTATATTTTTGAAAATATTGATTAAGGATTTTTATGACCGATTTTGAAACAAAAGCCCTCGCCTCCTTTCACCTTAAACCTACCTGCTGGATGCGATATGTCGATGACACTTTTGTTATCTGGCCTCATGGACATGATACCCTTCCAGAATTCCTTTCCCACCTCAACTAAATCCACACCAATATAAAATTTACCATGGAAACTGAACATAACAATCCCCTTCCTTTCCTAGATACTCTCATAACAAGAAATCCTTCTAATGACAGCTTTTATTACACTGTCTACAGAAAACCCACTCACACTAACCGCTACCTAAATGCCAAATCCCATCACCACCCTGCCCAAATCCATTCGGTTGCAAAATCCCTCATAACCAGATCCATCAGACTTTCCGATACGAAAAATCGCCAAACAAATTAAATCCATTACCACTATCCTACTGCAAAATGGATATTCTAACAAATCCTCAACCAATATAATCAAAAATATAAATAAAAACACTAACTTTCAATCCCAAAACTCTCCAACAAAAAACATTCCTACCTTACATCAGAGGCATCACCGATAGAATAAGCCGCATACTAATGCGGCATACCGGGAAGAGGAAGACCACGCCTACAAATTTATAAAACAAGTGATGAAATACGCTGGCACCGATAACTATAGGAATATGAAGCAAATGGCTAGCGACAGAAAAATGTGGAGCGCTGCAAATCAACCTACGGATTGATAATGGAAGTAGAAGAATTTGAAGCTGTACTGGTTCTGTTACTGTTGATAAATACGAAATTTTATTAGGATTACTAAACCAATATGTTGGTTTATTTGTTGATAGATAGCTCACATTGAACTTTTCACTAGTACGCAGCATATAGTCTCCTTTCGGACTAGTTAGTCACAATCTCCTAGTCGTACGTTTGATATTACGATCTTTGCCGACTATTAATTTAATGTCAAGTTCGAAAATATTATTTCTACTTGTCAGCAGAGAAGCAATGGGTTGCAGATCAATAAAGTGCTGCTATAGTTAGCGGATAGGGTCTTATCTGAATTACTTTGCTTTGTAGTTGTGTGTTTTGTAGATTTGAAATTTGTAGTACTATAGAACCGTTCTAATAATTACCGTTCATCCATCATGAGTGGGTAGTAAAATACATATACTGTGTAGTGTGGAATTTCAATGATTGTTCTATCAGTAACATTGGTTTCAAAGAAGTGATTTATAACCTCACTTGCATTATATTGTAGTTTATAACCGTGGTTAGCATACCAAGTACCATGTTTTTTATTAAACTAATCGCTCACACATATTTTTACATTTGTTTAAGAAATTTAATAGCTCTTAAAGAATTTTATGTATTGTTTTGTGTTTGTGTTATTTTTAGAAGTAATTTGCTCATAAAGTATCCCGTTTCTTGGTATTATTATTGGTGTTCTTTGCAGACGGTACAGTTCTTATAATTTCTGAGTGGTTTTGTTCTCATAAGGTATAATTAATGAGGTAGAACCTGTTTAATTTTATTTATAAAGCAGCCCGTTGTGCTAAGCACGGTCAAAGGCTTGTCGAATATTCAAAAATACTCACTCGTTTTGTTTCAATTGCGTGTGCTACGCTATATATTTGTTCAAGGAAAGAATCGCTTTCTCTGAATAAAACTGACGTTGCGGGATCATTTTAGAACTTTCGAGTAAGATTTTGTCAGGGTTAAGCAGTAACTTTTCTAGTATTTAAATAAACAGAACACCAATGTTATTGATTATAAGAGTTAGTTTTTGGGTTAAGGGTTTATTTTATGGGAAAAATCTGGATTCTTAACACTGCATTGAACGGTTTCCTTAAGTAGCTCTTTTAATATTTTAGTAATTTTACTTATTTGCCGACCATAATGCTAATCAAATGGTTAATTAGTAAAAATATTTGTAGTGCACTCTGCAAATAGTCAGCTATTAATTTATCTTCATTATTATTTGTGGAACATTCGATTGGAAAAATTAATGTAAGTATTAGGAAAACATACACGCTTTGGTTATTTCTAACTTAAGTGCTATCATTTTTTTGAATTGTAAAGATTAATTGACAGGGCCGTTTAATTTATGTCTTATTGTTAATAACAGTTGTAATTAAGGTAGCTACCACTGAGTAGTGGTTTGATGATAAATTAAAATTAGTTTTTGCAACATTATAGTGGTTAAAAGGATCTTTAGTCACAAAGATATTAAGCAAGATCTTATTAACATTAGAGGGCTAATAAGTAAGTTTACCGGTTCTTAAATGTCTACAATCTTGTGACCCTAGTCATTATAAAATCTAGACCTCATTAGAGGTTTTTAGCGCTAAAATGACTTCGGACGATGAATAGATTTTCTAGAATTGCAAAATAATCGAGAAAATGATCTTTAAAAACAGCATATTTAATAAGATACTAGATGGCTTTCACCACAACTGCCGTTGGTTGAATACATATTTTTTTGTAGTTTTCCACATCAAAGTACGCAATTTTTTATTTATTATTAAGGCTGTGTTTACCATAAATAGTTCCAATGGGATGTTTTAAAGTAGTTTCTTTTGGTAAAATAAGTTTTGAATTTTAATAAGATGTCAATATAATGGAATCTTTTAACTGAATCAACCTCCTGGCGATGTTAATCCAGACTTTTTGCGTTCTAAAATGTTGTTTTCATGGATTTATTTCTTATACAGTCTACTATATATGATATATAGGGAGGTTAGTAAATTAATTATTGTACTGTTTTGGCTTATTAGTTGCGTAAACGTGGCATCAAATTTATTTAGAAAATGATAAAATGTTATCCTATTGATTTCTGTATTTGGTCTTGCTATTTGAGCGTAGCTAAAATTATATCTTGGAGAAGAATTTAATAGGTATTCTGACCGTGTGGGGTTTCCAGCCCCCCATCGGGCGCCTCCCCAGGTGGCGGATAGGGGAATGCCCACTAGATATGGTGGGTACCAGGGAAATCAAATACCTGGGGTGGACCAAAACTGGCTGACAACAGGCAGCGGTGTTGTTAGTACCGAAATAGGGCTACTGCAAAATTATCTTCCTTAAAGGCTTATTATCGGAAACCTATGGGCGAAGCATTATGTAAATGCTATCCGGTCATAGCACCGCGGCGCAGAAAGTAAGTAGAAATTACTGCGCTACTTTCTCAAGTTCCAACAATCATGGCAACACAAAACCCTAATTTGGCCCCTAGTCCGTGGCAGGTTTTCAATAACCAAGGGGTGCTAAGAATCCCCACGTTAAAACAAGATAGGCACCACCCGTATGTGGATAAAAAACAGAAAAAATGCACTAAAATTGGAACATGGAATGTAAGGAGCCTTTATATGGCTGGGAAGACACACAACGTAATCCAAGAAATGACTAGATTAAACATAAAAATTCTAGGAATACCAGAAACAAAATGGCCGGGATGTGGAAAAAGTGAAATTGATGACCATGCCATATACTATGCAGGTAACAATGACACAAATCATCCGAACGGTGTTGCGATTATAGTCAACAAGGAGATAAACAAATCTATAATCAACTGCATACCCTTTTCAGATCGTATAATATTACTACAACTAAAAGCGTTACCAAAGAATATTAACATCTTCCAAATATATGCCCCGACAATGGAAAAACCAGATGCAGAAATAGAACAACTGTACGTGTACATAAATGAACTAAGAAAAGACATTAAAACAGACGAAGTAACTATTATTATGGGCGACTTCAATGTCAAAGTGGACCAAGGCAAAGTAGAAGACATTGTGGGAAAATTTGGCTTGGGTGAACAAAACGATAGAGGAGAACGACTAATACAATTTTGCCAAGAAGAAAACATGGTCGTCATGAACACGTGGTTCAAGTTACCACCTAGGCGCCTCTATACATGGACGTCTCCACAACACACCCCGGAACACATTATACGAAATCAAATAGATTATCTTCTAATTAACAAGAGATATAGAAATGGATTAACAGGCATTAAAACATATCCCGGAAGTGATGTGGGCTCAGACCATAATCCTGTTGTAGGAAACATTAACATACGTCTCAAAAAACTACGAAAGCGATATAACAAGAAAATAGATTTACAGAAACTGAAAGAACCAGTTCACTGCATGCAATTGGCTCAGACTCTAAATGAAAATATAAATGAAAATGGAAAACACAAGTTAATAAATAATGTAATTACTGATGTAAACGATACAGACCGCACAGAGATGATCGAGTCTATCTGGAACAAAATAAAACTAGCCATCACAAACACACAAGATACCATAACCGGACAAAATCGTAACAAAAATAAGAAACCATAGATGACATCAGAAATATTAACGTTAATGGACAACAGAAAAACATACAAAAACAAAAATCAACAATATAAACAACTAAATAAACTAATACAAAAGAAGATAAGGCAAGCGAAGGAACTATGGCTAAATGAGAAATGCGATGAAATAGAAGAATTAGAAAAGAGACACGATACTTTTAACCTACACAAAAAGATCAAAGAAACTATAGGAGGGACTAAGAAATATAACTACAACAAAATGTTAAATAACGACAACCAAGCAAAGAAGATCTAAAACAAGTATGGGAAGAATATATAAAACAGACCTTTGAAGATGTGAGAACTGAACAACATATAACAACAACGGAGCATGCACCAAGTACGTTACAAAGTGAAATAACAAGCGTAATACGAAATTCTAAAAACGGCAAAGCAGCTGGACCAGACCAGATTCATAACGAATTTTTGAAACTTCTAAATGAAGAAAACATAACATTACTTACTAATCTTTTTAATGCAATCTATCAAACTGGGAAAATGCCTTCTGATTGGATGACATCGGAGTTTATCACTATACCAAAAAAAAAACCGAACGCAAACAAATGCGATGATTTTCGACTCATAAGCCCGATGAGCCACGTTCTCAAGTTATTTATAAAAATTTTACACCGTAGGATATATCATAAATGTGAAATAGATCTGAGCGACTCCCAATTTGGATTTAGAGAAGGGTTTGGTACCAGAGAAGCGCTGTTTAGCCTGTCAGTTCTGCTACAAAAATGCCGTGACCAACAAAAAGATATCTACGTGTGCTTCATCGACTATGAAAAAGCCTTCGACAGTGTAAAGCACGACGAACTATTGAGAGTATAGACTGAGAAAGGACTTGATCAAGAAGACATAATAGCTATTAGAAACCTATACTGGAACCAAAACGCTATAGTGAGAATAGATAATGAAAATACGGAAGCTACTTCAATTAAAAGAGGAGTGAGGCAAGGTTGCATCCTCTCACTACTATTATTTAATATTTATTCAGAGACAGTTTTCGCCAAAGCCCTAGAAAACTCCAAAGACGGAATAAAAATAAACGGTAAACTTTTTAATAATATAAGGTATGCTGACGACACCGCAATAATCTCGAATAGCCTAGAAGGACTACAACGGCTGATGGATGCAGTAAGCCGTGAATGAGACGCAATAGGGTTAAAGATAAATACTAAAAAGACAAAATACATGATTTTCAGCAAAACACCAGTAGCACAAATACAACTTATAATATATAATCGACAAATAGAGAAAGTACAAAAATTCAAATACCTGGGAAGCTGGCTGACAGAAAATGGAGACCCAGAAACGGAAATAAGAATAGAAACAGCAAGATCAGCATTCCAAAAACTCAAGAAACTACTTACCAACCGCAGTCTTTATATTACAACCAGATACAAATTTGTACAGTGCTACATATACTCAATACTATTATATGGTGCTGAAGCGTGGACCCTTAAGGCTAATACAGGAAAGAGAATACAAGCTTTTGAGTACTGGGTGTTTAGAAGAATGCTACGTATATCTTGGACGGAGCATATCACAAACGAAGAGGTCCTGAGGCGAATGAACAGAAGAAATGAACTCCTATTAACTATTAAGAAAAGAACAACAGCTTATCTTGGACATTTATATCGGAATGACAAATACAATACATTGCAGCTCATTATGGAAGGAAAAGTTAAAGGCAGAAGAGGGCGAGGTCGCAGGAGATGCTCCTGGCTTAAGAACATTAGAGATTGGACCCATATGAGTACACATGAGTTGATAAGAGCCACTAAAGATAGACAAAATTTTACCTCGATTGTTGCCAACATTCAATAATAAATAAGGCATTTTAAGAAGAAGACCGATATTTTATCTGGATTTTTTAAAAACTTCTAAACGGCGTAACTATTGTAGTTCATTGGATTTCACCACATTTGTCACTGTGATGAGGTTTGTAGCAATAAGATTTTGAGGGACTATATGCTTGACACCAAATAGGTTAAATTAATTTGGTCTTCTTTTTTTTAATTTTAAATTTTATATTGCAAAGACTGAATATAACTTTATTATTACTGTTCATTTCTAGTTTCACAAAGGAAAGAGCCAATATGTTTTTAAAAGATCTATGTCTCACGTTGATGTTATTTCAGACTTATAATTTTTTCTTTTAACTCAGATTTGATATCATGCGTGGGTATGGAGAAATGTAAATTTTTGATAACTATTTATAGGCACTGACACGTACAGTGTATTCTTTTTTCATCTTTTAAGTAACTAATCAGCTTCCTATAAGTTACTCATTTATTTTTACTGTGTGATTGCTCACAAACGTAGTGCAATATTGTTCATTTGCAACAACTACTACATATAAACTATTTGCAGGTGGTCTAGATACTTTTAGTTGATTGATGTTTTGTTGCGTATGGTTTTCAACGTTAGTTGTATCAAATTTTGTGTTATTTTATATTAGTATATTCCTTTTTTCTATGTTAAAATGTGTTGAAGCCTGAGATATGTTTTTTAATGCACGTTTTTTTATTTGTTGGTATGGATGATTACGATCCATATCCTTGTTAATAACATTATCATCACTATGGTTGTTATCTGTTAGAATTTTTCGTAAACGAGAAAATTTCTGATTTATTCTTTAACAGAATAACGGAACTTGTTCATCACTAGCGTGATCAGATAAGAATAGTAATTTCGTAGAAAGGTTATAACACTTTTTGATATATTTTAAAGCTTACTTTACGACTGAGACAAGGAATATGTCTATTAGAATTGAAAAACATACAAAAAGCAAAGCAAACTCTAAAAGATGGGGAAATAAATATTTATAAACAATAAAGCAACAAAATAAGAATGTAAAATCAAGAAATCTATTAGAACAAAAGCAAAAAACTGAAGAAAAAAGGAAGAAGCGTAAAGATTGGATATCAGAAACTGATGACAGAAGACAGGAATGAAGGTCGAATAATCAAAAAGGGCTACTAGAAGAAACCGCAGGCAGCCTCGAAAGGAGGACTGAAAAAATATGCAATTACTAAATTATAATGATAGGAGTGGAAAAATAATGACGAAATTGACAAGGAACAAAGACATGAAACGCATAGGAAACAATTAAGTTAAGATAGAATAATGAAACAAAAATACAGCGAAGATGTGGAATGTCGAACTGGAAATTAATATAAATAATAAATATAAATAATAATAAAAATCTAATACAGAAATAGAAAAGGAGTGCAAAATAGAAAAACTGAAAAGAACGAGAAGTATATTAAAAATAGGAGATTTTATTATCTAGGAATAACAGGAACAAAAGGGAAAAGTAAAGAAACACAAGAATTAAGAGAAAAATATAGGCTATATTAATTAGGAGTGGAAAATATAGAATGGGAAGCGGTGGGGTAAGCTTTATGGTAAGTCCATATATATAAAAAACATAAAAAGTGAAAAATTTGTCAATAGACTGCTGCTAGTTATGGAATTAAATTGGAATGATAAATACAACAGTACCTTAGTTTACAATGATATAAAGATTGCAAATATGTTATAATACTTCTGCATATATATTATTTTTAGAGTAATCGAGCTTCGACAAACAATTTAACTAATACATTACGATCAATTAGTTTAGCAAGAATTTCTGTTTTGATTTTATGATTTTTGTTACTTTCCAGTATTTTCGACCACTATTTTACTTAGTTTAACGGTTCTTATAAAAACTCAACGAATAATGCACCAGGTTGTTAGGTAATGCAGCAGCCGAGCACGTTTTTATTTATTTATACGACATACTTCACTATCTAGCTGCGAACGTGCACCGTACGTGTGTGTGGAGTTCAGTTGCCTGCAGTTTATAGCTGCTGGAGTTATGTATGCATTGCAGGAATCGAAAATGCCGTTGCAGTTTTCACGAGTGATGTAAAGAGTGCTATGTGAAGGCACCTAGATGGATCAATCGAAACACCTTCGCGAGTTTCTTAACACTGCTTTAACGTTGAATACATATATAACTACCCCTAGAAGATTAAAGTTCTAAAGGAGCAAGCATCCGTTACATTCTAATAGTTTTATTTTTGCATACTTTTTTAAATCTCAATTTTATTAAAGAATACGAAGGGATGTTAAGAATGTGTTATGTAAAAAACTAATCTTTATTTTTTGAAATCTAAGAATATTATTGAAAATAATATTCAATTTTTTAAATTTTTAAATGGCAGCATGCCATAAAATATAATGCTATCAAATACGGAAATCGAATTCTTTAGATTGTTTTAAAATATAATATACGGTCTATCCTAAAAATATAATCAATATTAATACAATAAAAATAGTTTTCCTGGTTGCTATGTAACTTGGTAGTTGTAGATGTCAATCGGATGTATTGTGGGATTGTCGTTTTTGACATTTGCAATAACTGGGCAAACGGAATCGACATCAAATTTTATATAAAGCTGGAACATTCATCCGCATAATTTTTTTTCTTTTCTTGCGGAAAGGTTGTAATGAGTGTAGCGCAAACAAAGACTAGTATAAACGATTTATAGATGACTGAAAATCCGTTGAAAGTTATCCACCTGCGGAAAGACTAATAATGAGTAGAATATCAGAGAATATTAAACGTGAACGAGCTACAAGCAACAACGATCGGGGACTGACAGTCCGAGAACTAAAAGACGAGCTACTTTGTAGTCTAGATTTGTCACCCTACAACTTCTGACTGTTATCAAAATTTAAATCACTTTTGAAAGAAAAGAGATTCAGACATATATGACAAGCCAGTTATTTGCGATTCCAACATAAGACTGCAGAAATAGACCTTAGCGTACGAAAAGAAAGAAAGAATTTTTTTTTTCAAAATTATGAGGAACAAACGACAACTGAGCAAGCTGACAGTATTTTTGTTTGAAGTAGTACCCTCATCTAGGTTTTTAGAAATCTTCTATAATTCAGTTCTGTAATAAGTTCTTCTTCTTAGGAAATATTCTTTTGAAAGTTTTGATTTGCTAAAATCTGGTGAGGTATCCCAAGCAGTCTTCTCTATTTAATAACATCTCATGTGGTCCCATTTTTTAAAATATTTTGGTTTTCCTTCCTTACTTGCTTTGAGATTTTACCTCCAGACAAATTTTTTACAACCGTGTCCTTTCTTATTTAACTACAGTATCTTTAGATGATGCCACTCACACTTTTAAAGAATTATATTTAATGTTATATTTTTATAAATTTGCACTTTAACTGTCCGTAACACTGTTTTATTTTGCACTTCTTAAACCACTGTAAACACTTTTTTATTTCTTTTTAGATCATACCGCCAATTTTCAGCTCAGTGATGGATGTTTTTCATTTATTCAAAACTGTAAATAGCATTGATTTGACAGCTAATTATCAAAGGCACAGTTCCTAACTCATCACTTTCATTTAATATCTCCTATATTTTATTTTTTATCTTTTAAACTTTCCAGTTGTCAAAATCATATAGCTACATGCATTTGATAAAAGTTGATGCAATGATTTAAAATTTCCTTATTTACTCCAAACACCACTATTTTATAATCACCTCTAATACAATATTATTTCTGACGGGAAAAAATCTTGTCTTAGTTAGTATATCTTTTTGGAAGAGATGTATTTGTATTTTGATTTTTTTCTTATTATATTATTGAGAATCTAAAGCTTGTCTGGAATTTACTCACTGCTTGTTCTACCATGCCTTTTACAACTTGTATGGTATAGCGTATAATGTTTTGGGTCTAAAATGTAAGAGTAAGTTATATAGACAGGAGAAATATGTTATGCTGCATAAGTAAATTAATGATATAAGAAAATTTCGATAAATCAAATACAATAATAAGCGAGTAAATGTAAGCAAGTGTTGTTTGACATATATAAGCAGTGAGATATAAATAAAATAATATAAATATTTTGGGAAAGTTACCAAAATTAAATATCCAGAAGCTGAATGCATAAATGTTTATCAAGTAGAGGAACTAAACAAGAATATAGCAGTCTTGAAAGAGATATAAATACCCGTGAGAAGGTTAAAGAACAAAAATCCGATCAGAGATATCATACAAGCAGAATCTATTGAAGAACGAGAAGCTACATTAGGTTTGGTAGTGATTATTTTAACTTATATATGTGTGGTGAGGGTAATAATACTGAAACCGTTTAGTGTACGCTTCACGTCATTATAAAAGACGCATGCTAACTGAAGCCAACCTAAAAAAATTTTAACTTCTGTGGATTGCGTCATTATTTTACTTGTTTGCTTAATAGTAATTAATTGCAGCTTTTATTTAAAATCGAGATTTTTTGATATTGATTCTGGGCATACCAATTTTAAGTATCGACTGTTAGTAAGTGCACTCATACAAAGCAATTACTGACACTCGTTTTATTTTGCATTTATATATAAACTGATAAAATTTTGTCAAGATAATCTACTGCAGAGCAACACATAAAAGGGGTCTTATGTTTTAATTCTATGTTTTAAATATGGATCTTTAAAAAGCTTACCTGTAACTAACTGATGAGGTAATTAAAAAAAAGTTAACCGGTTATAGTACTAAAACATTAACTGAATCTGTCTGTAGAACATGTCTCTAAATATTATTTATTATCTTCAACATAATAATAAAATGTATGGAGCTAGCAGTTTGTGCAAATATAGTATTTTATAAATGCCACCGAATTTGAATTTGATTCGAAAGGGATTTTTTGATTTTAAGTTTTCACACCTATTCTAATTATTTTTGTTATCTCTTATCACTGTGATTAATTTAACATTAGTTGTTTTTGCAGTACTTCAGTTTTTTTTGTTTTATTTTTCTCATGGAACAGGATGCTGAAATATTGTCAATAGAGAACGTTGTCGTAACATGATACCTAATCGGTTATGACCCAACTTTGAAGATATGGAGATTGACGATCTCTAGCCTCAGCAGGATAAAGTGATCTGTCAGACTTTGTGTGGGATGGTTGCCTTACTTCATGAAAAACTTATTATTGTAAAGTATGTAGGTAAATACATAGGAAACTAAAATAGTACTTACTATAAATGATATATTCACCTTCTGGAGACTGTTGTTTGTCCAAAATAGCATCTTTGAAGGGCGGATTAAATGACTCTAAATTTGCAAGTAAGGACGATTCTTGCGGTTATCATAGATGACCAGATAATTTAGGGATACTTTCTCGAAATAATAGAGTTGATAAGAACCGCAAATAATAAAACTAGAGTAATGTGTGTAGCGCACAAACAAAAGGCAGAAACAATATAGGCAATTATATACAGGGCTTGAAATGTATGGGCTTCATGGTGTCCTTAACTTATTCGATTCTTTTTTTTAATAAGTTTACGATAAACCGGCATTGTTGTAAGACATTTTATTATAAACAAGAATTTTAAATATAATGCGATAGTCACACTCAAGGGCATATAAAATTATAAAATCAGTTTTGGTTGCAGTATCAAACAAAGTTAATAAAATTATAACATTTTTTTCATTAAATTTCTTCCATCATTATTTATTTACTTCCTTTGTTTTTCAACTACAATATACTGATACCCTTAGTTAAAATTTGATTTAAAGCAAAAAACCAAACAAACCTTTTTCTGAAATTAATTATTTGATCGCGTATTACTAAACTTTGTTGAACAAATGAATTTAGAAAATGACTTTAATTTAGACGAGTGCTTTATTACCCCCTCTCAAACGAAAATTTTCTATCGCTTGCGGTTCTGGAAATATAATACCTGATCCGCCAATAGACAAATTTGTCATATGCCAGAAGAGACAATGTTAAAACATACTTTTATATATAATTAAACTATATAACATTTTCAAAAACTCATATACCTAAAACTGATCCGAATGTAAAATTATGCTAGAAGAAGATAAGATTAAAACATGCTTGTAGCACTAAAAGCGCATTACTGAAAAATATCAACCACGCCAAAACAGTATATAGTGTGCTTGGATAATTTTCTTTTGTTTGTGTTTGGATGCCCTAAAATATAGGGATAATTAAAAAGTTAAATTACTACAAGGGGATTTCGTTTGTCCAAATTGTTATGCAAGTGGATCTACAATTTTTTTACTTTACAGTTTCTTTTTAAAAAGCATTCAATTTAAACGACTTTGTGTCTTTCGATCTGTGGATAAAATTTGAGCAGTCATTAATTTTGAAAAGGAAAACCGCAATGGTGATAAAATCCATTTCTGTTATAATAAATTTACCACCGCCATTTTCCACCGTTTTTGCGTATTACAATGCAAACACAATCGAATAAATATAAGTTAAGTTTGGACACCTGAAAACGGCTAAACATTGTGAAGTGCATGACACAACTTGGTAGATAGCCAAATTCAGTTGCTCAAAATTGAAGAAATTTTATATAATTGTTACATAAATATGTAGTTTAAAATTTATATAATAAATTAAGTCTACAAGAGCTTCCTACAAGATGGGTCACATTTGATCATTTCGAAACAGAGACGGTTGTATGAAGCTGATTAAGAGAGATACAGACTTTATTTTCCTAGATAAGACTTGGATTTATCATTACACGCCAAATTAAAAATTGGATGAAATAAATTGGTTCCAAAGAAAAACTACTCAAGCAGCTGGAAAATTGTCTGCGTCAGTATTTTTAAACATGAAAGAAATTTTGCTAATTGATTACCTTGAAAAAAAGGACAGAGATACCTGAAGAATGTTAAATAGCACTTTTGTACAAGGTGAAAGCAGAAATTAAGTCCAAACGTTCCGTAACGATCAATAAAAAGTGTTGTGTCACTGCAACAACTTATAGTTTCATTAAACTGTTATTGTTGCCAAAATTGTAACTTTCTTTGAATTTGCTACCTCACACTTCCATCTACCTTCAAAATTAAAATATTCTTGATTGAAAAGAGATGTAGGATAAATGAATTTTTGTTTTTGAAACTTTTTAGGTTTCGAGTGCATAATATTAATTTTTTATATTTTTTCTACAAAAAAATTGTATTAATATTGCTAGAGTATTACCACCAATTTACGATAAGGGATTTTTTGAATTGCTATAATAAATTATGACTTTACTATTCATTTAAAACATTTTTCAAAATATCTGTTAATTTAAAAACAGAAAATGGTACAATTTGAGTGTACTACACGCTAAACTGAGCCAAAAAAAGATGCATTATCTGTTAAACACAACAGGTCCACCACCAAAGTGTACTATGTACGCAATGTAATTTTTGTCTCTTAACTTCATATATCTTGTCTGCTGTAAAGTCATAGTGAAGTGCCATCTGTCAGCTTTACAACGTACTGCAAGAGGATACTGTTATATCAATATTACTAAAAACAGCAATACCGTGAGACAAGTTACATTTGTTGGTAAATCACGAGAAATTATTAGTGTAACTTTAAAAAAAGATACTGTTTCCTACAGTATCTGCAAGAAGTGATTTAATGGTTTTAGAGCGTAAAGAAAGTTTTCAACTTTTAGAAGAAGATTGCTAACCTGTCAGTCAGAATTCTCAAAAAAATTGGTGTAACACGTTAAATCATTTCCAAGCATCTACACAAATTTGGAAGAATTGGAAGGAAAGCCGTTGGATTTCTACTTAACTTATAGCTGAGAGTTCTTAAAGATGATACAAACGCATAAAAGTGAAGATTAAATAATTAGTCAATTCTTTTCAATTAATATCACAATTGCGTGAAAAAATTGAGAATTAAGTTGCGCCCTTGTTATTTCTGTTAGAGTCACCGGCGTGACAGCTTTTTAAAAACACGCTGCATCTATAATTTATAAACTTGTATACTTAATTTTTGAAAAATTGCATTTTGTAGACTTTTGCCGTGCCTTTGAGTAGCTATTAATTATTGAAAGCTAGGTACGACAGCAGCTTCGTGATCGTAGTGATAATTTATGGCTAGTACGAGGAAGCACGTTGTTAGATTGCAGAAGCACACTTTCCATCTATTTTCCTACTCGCTTATTTTGAATTGCACATGCAATCTCTTGAGAGCCATCACATGCGAGACAATATTAATGGTGGATTCGGTTCCAATCAGTCGATTGATGTCTTAAAACCGAGACTATGCGTTTGTAGATTGACGAGGCCGTTCAGAATACTTCCTGCTTTTAGGCTACCCCTGTGTTTTTATAGCATCAAGTGCATATAAGGTAAAGTCGTTAAGTCTTTTCGCTGTCTTTATGTTTACATTGTAACAGAAATAGATTACTGGATGTTATATTTGGAAACATTTGAAACTATCTGTGATTAAAACATTAGGAATTTTTTAGTTATTCATAAGTTTTTCAGTGGCAAATGTTTAGTCATTTTTTGGGATAATTATATATTTGTAAAATTTTGTAAAATATTTACCTATAATATAATTGCCTAATAATTAGTCAGCATTCTATAACAATGCCAATAGAACTATAATATTGTACATACGGTGGCCGTATAATAATTGTTGTCTGCGACGTAACGGCTTTTGATTTGAACGCTTTCATTATTTCATTAGCAAAACATTCACCAAATTTAATTTGGCTTTTAATAAAGTTCTTAAGAATTGACAAAGTGAGATTTGTGCGGTGATTAAATGTTTTTTTTTATTTAAAATTTTGATTATTTACATTCTGTATCTATACAGAGTATTTCATAAATGTTAATCAAATAAATATAAATTCGTTGTTTAGTTTACTATATGATTGCTGTAGGATTTAGTCATTTTCAGTATTTCACTTGGGACGAAGGAAATCATAAGGCCATTAAGGAGTGTGTGGTTGTACGTACCATGGAACGTTTGCAATTATTCTTAGTACATTGCATTGAAATGTTTGGATGATATTTATTGATAACGGTCTTGTACAATATAGTTTTGCACAACAATATTTTGTTCTTCGGAGATACCTTTAATTTTTTGCAAAAAAGCTATTTTGTTTGTTGAAATTTTATTTCTGGTCTTCTTTTAGACTGGATGTTTTTCCTAAGTAAGTCTTTCACTAAAGTGAAGTTCGGAGCATTTGGTTTCTCTTGCTACAGGTAGGTATTTGCTCATTGTTCATTGTTGCAGATGGACATACTTCACGCCTCATAGCAACCTAAAAATATTTGGATAAATTAATTTTTGTTTTCCATGTGGTATGCGACTCTTAAATAAGTTTGATATGGTTTTGTAGATTCTTGAAAGTGTTTAAAGAATTTTCATTGAAGTCAATAATAACATCATTAGCAAAGGAGGCTTTGTAATTGAGGAATTGCAGTACCTCTACTTTATGAAACTCCAGAATAAATAGGGTAGAAGATAAATTGATGATCTTGATGTTTAACAACATGTTAGATAAATCCAACTATATGAGAAGGTAGCAGTTGTGGGACAATAAGTTTTCAGTTTAAAAAGTAAACCAGTGTAGCGTATATAATCAAGGGCTTGAGGAATATCAAGACATATGGAAATATGTATTATCTAAAGTTGTTGGATTGTAGAATGGCATTTTTAAAAAATGATGATTAGAAAGTATTGTAAAAAATTATGATCTGCATATGATTATTTTCGTAATAATCTTTCGAAAACGTTGCTTGCAATTAATAATAGAATAATAGGTCTATAAGACGATAAGTACGATAGGCTTGATATGCTACTAAATGTGATTGTTAAGAAAACGATGTCTTTTTAGGAACATATTTGAGTACTTGTTCAGTGATTAGATTATATCTGCTTATGTTTAGTTGTTTTATTTTTCCTTTAGTTCTGTAGGAGAGAAAACTGTACCAGGTGGAAATATTTGGTAGGGTATATTTATTTTTTGATAAGTATGATCTGGTTGGGTTGGTTTAACGTGAAACAAAATATGCTTTTTTTGTTAAAACGAGTCCACTTGACATTAGGTTTACGGATAGACGGTACAGACGTCGTTTTCTATAGTTTTCATCATTTATAGATAGATTAAGGCTTTTAAATTCTCTTTTGTGTAGTGTATAGTAGTATATTCATGGTATTTGTTGTATTTTGTTCTTTTTGTGGGGTTTATTTCTAGGCTGCTTTGTTATCTTCTGCGAATTTGAGATTAAGGTTATATTTCTTAGGTGATGCCAGAAGTAAGCTCAATCGGTATGTTTTGTGATTATTTAGGTGACAGTGATTTTCTAATGGCTGTAATGTCTGTGCTATTTATAACTGGGGTATGGTCGAATGTGAGATCGTAGTTGTGTTTTATTACACAGCTGTTTCTTGCTATACCATTTGTTTTTAAAAATCTAGGTCAGAAGTTTCCTAGGATGGTTTGGCTTGTATGCGGATTTATCAACACTAAGAGAGTTATAGTTATTGCTACTCATCATAATAGATTTTGACATTTTATTATAATTATCAGTTTCAGTTTTCACTAGCTATGAATCCAGTACTAAGAGTTCAAAAGAAATCTTTGTATTTATTTGTGGATATTGTGTCTCGTTTTGAAATGTACACAAAAGTAACAATGAAGTGCTATGAGTTAGCTTTTATTTCGAAGCTAGTTGCTTGTATTTTATCTCCCATCTAGATTGGGCGTATTGTAAGTAATTTACTGTATTAAATTGAATATCACATTGGTAAAAAAGAAACAAAATGTTAATCTTTATTATATTTTAATTGATATTATCTCATGCTTATGATTTAACAGTCCGTTGGCGTTCAGTGTTGCAATTCTAGGTGGTATATTTATAAATTCAGTTCATAGTTGTGTAAATATTCATTTTTTATAGCTTGTGTGTATGTTCTTTGATGGTAGTGGAGATTTGTAGTTTATTGTATGTTTTTATACATTGGCTCTGCCTGAGTTGGTTGACCGTTGCTACCACATTTTTATATATATTTTGTAACTTGCGTGGTGGTCCGTGTTACATAGTGCATATTTAGTGTAATGTTTTTTTTTTGATTCTTCATATGTCTTTGTTTGTGGGGTTGACTTTTTGCACAGTGGAATAATTTTAGGCCGTAAACTTTGGGAGAAGATTGATATGTCTTGTATTAGATTATACTATAAACGTTTTTTTTTTCGTTGATGTTCTAAATTTATAAAGAATAACGATAACGGTTCTTTAGTTGTTCTAAGTGTAACGATCATGGCATTACGGACTTTGTTTCTAACTATTTTTATATTTTTAGTTGGTATGAGGTAATGAAGGTGACGTATGACAGTTTTGTATGCTTGCTCTTTTTTAATTTGATAGTACATATAGTGAATGATGTTTTCTTCTTTTAGGTGTCTTATTAGTTTTATTTTCTTTCAAATCTGTAACTTCATATATGAATATTAGAGGTGGTTTTGGTATTTGTGTTTGTTTCAATTGAATTACTTTCGTTCATGGCTGATAGCGGGCTGTAACGGTTTTGTATTTTTGTTCTTTTTTTGGCGTTTCTCTTTTACGTTTTCTAACCAATTGCCATTTTCTCTTTTTTTATTTCTCGTTAAAGAGTTGATAACTTTCATATTTGTATTATCGTTTTTTAATTTTGTTCAAAGGTTTGATTTCGCAGGATTTAAGATATTTTGGAGGATAGTTTGGCCGTTTTGATGAACTGGTTGCAATAGTTGTTGTATTTGAGATCGAACAGGCTTTTAAACTTATATACATTTGGCATGAACAATTCTGGTTGGTGGTGACTTAACTGCTTTTGAGATTTAGGAACTGCATATTTTAATGGCCAGTATTGCTGATAATTGGAAAATATGCCCCCTAAGAGAAATGTAGGGCCTGTCGCTTACTTGGTTTCTTATTGTGGCTTTCAGATTTTTCTCTAAAGTAAAATTTAGTACACCACTGGTAAATGAAATATAACTATTGTGAAATGATAAGTACATAACTAATAACACGCTATTAACTATAGATATGTACACTCTTGGACTACCGAACCAAGCGATAGCGCGGGTAACACGTTTGTTTCTCTCGAAGGCACAATGAAAAGAAGCTGAAGAAAAAATATAACAAACATATTGCTTTTTTTAGCAACTAATAAAACATTGGTTCTGTAAATATACTGTGGTAGAACAATAAGCCAACACACAAAATGTGCTAATCGACCCAATGCTGCTGTAATTCAAAGAAACCATCGATTACATAAATGATAAGGTAATAAAAGATCGTAGTTTAACAACTAAACATGTAGTGGAAAAGTAAACTTTTTTAATAGTATATTTTTACTGATAGTTTTAGCTGCCATTATCCACAATATTGTAGCATTCCTTGAATTTGCTTCCTCCGACTTCCATCTGTTTTCAAAATTTAAAATATTCCTGACTGAAAAGAGATTCAAGACAAATGAAGTTATTAGGGCTGTGAATGTTTATTTTGATTATCCTGATGAAATTTAGTTCCAGAAAGGAATCGCTAAACTATAGGATCGTTAGATTCGCTGTATTAGAATTTATTAGAGTCAAATACACATTGAATCATGATTTCTGAACATTTAGGATTTACATATATGTAATCAGTCGTTTCCCTAACACTTATTTCATAACGTAAAAATTGATAATACTTTTTTGTTTTTGTAGTTTTGTAGTTTTTTTTTTATATTTTCTTAAAAATAATTTGCTTCTGCAACACATATGTCCTTAAAAAATTGTTGGAATGTTACCACTAATCAACGACAAGAGATTTGTTAAATTGTTTTAATTGATCTAAGACATTATTAGTCCTTTAAAATATTTTTTAGGTTATTTGTTAATTTAAAAGCAGAAATTGTATAATTTGAATACATTCTAGACTAAATTTAACCGAAAATAAGAGACGTATGGTGCTTTAAATACACCACGTCTACTACCAAGGTGTATCATGTATACAACTCAATTATTTTTCCATAACAATACAGGATACTGTATTCTATAGTACCTGCAAGAATTGATTCCAATGGTTTGAGAGTTATTGTGTTCAAAGAAATTTGAAGATAGGAAACTGGTATAACTTTCGAAAGAAGATTTCTAACGACATAGTTACAATTTTTAGAGAAATTTGGTGTAACAAGTCAAATAACTTTTAAGCATCTGCACAAAGTGGGAAATATTTATAAGGAGAGCTGTCTTGGTTTTCCACTTAATTTACAGCTGTGAATAGAGATAAATTTTAGCATGTTTATCAGATTTTATTCTGTTGATACCTGCTTTAATCTGTCGAAAATATCGTGTTAAGTCTGGCAGAGTTTATTAACTTCCAACTGCTATAATTCAAGAAAATATCACTTACAAAAATAATAAAGTAAGAGAAGATCGAAGTTTAATAACCAGACAAATAGCAGGAAGCCGACTGTTCTTCTTGCTCCTCCTCCTCTTTTTCTTCTTTTTCGGTTTTTAACTCATAAGATTTACGGCTTTTGTCTGGCTGTCTTCTCAGTCTGTTTTCTGTAAATCCCTTTTCCTTATTTTCTTTTGTTTTTATACAAGTTACTTTTGTTTCTTCTTCTCTTCTTTATATCAATTTTTTTATATTCCACATATTCGTATTATTGAGAGTTCTGTTTTTAATATTTTTGTGATTGAGCAGGTGATTTATTCTTTATAAAGTTCCTCGGTTCTGAGTCCTCCCTATCTTGGTACGTGGAGGAATTTTCTAATAAAATTTGATTCTACTCTTTCAGTTTTGTTTCTTATTCTGCGTAAGTAGTTACATCACTCTTTCATACAATAGTATTTTTTTTCTCACCATATTCTGCAGTATCTTTTTGTACTTTGACTGACATTTTTTATTCCATATTACTTATTACTTTGCTTTTCTCGCTTTTTTCATGCAAATTCTTTCGATGATGTAATTCTCGCAAGTACCTGCTGAACTTAGAAGTGGGCCCAAATATTTAAGTGTTGTTTGGGCCAATCACCGATTCATTTTATTTGGGTTTTAAATAGGGTCGGCCGTCTTGTGGCTTCCTCTGCATGAGTTTGGTTTAATTGGAAATAGCATGCGGCGGTTTGGTTTGCCTACGCGGTGACGTCGCTATAAAAACGGAGCCGTTTGAGCCGTTTCGGTGTAGTCATAATAGTTTTGGAAACATTCTACCGGTTTTAATTTGTCCTTGTGTACGAAACCGTTTTGACCGAGAATTTGATTGGTGGCAAGAGTTTTCACATCCCGGAGGTCGTTTGTTGTAGGCCGATTGCATACGGGAGTCGATATTTGCTGATGGATAAACTCGGCCCGTTTTCTTTTGTATTTGACCGGACAAGAAAAAATAGAAAAATCCTGTTGTAAACCTCGGACACGTACAGCTGAAGAACCCACATCAGGAAAGACACTTTCGATCGGCCCCGCAGCGAAGATTGGGTAACTTGTCCTTTTTTCCGCCCACACCCTTCCTTCCTCTTCTTCGATCACCCCTGATTACAGCCCCAGAGAGCCGATTCCTGCACCAGAGCGTCCGCTTTCACGGTAAGTGTCTTCTAGCTTTTGGCCTTTTAATTAAAATTCCTTTGTTTGAAATTAAAAATACGTTACAGTCCGCTTAAACCTGAACAGTTGTACAGGTTTCGTTTTCTTTATAAAGCAAAGTCAAGCTTTACTGCAAATTCTGGTTATTAAAAAAAATAATTATTACAATTTTTCACATATTCTGATCAATTTCATCCATATTAAGTTGTATTTCGTTCTTGAGGTTATCAACTGTTTGTAGATTGCAGGAGTAGACCCTAAATTTCAGTTTATAATACAAAAAAAAAATTTTCAATGCTTTAAATTTCGTGAAATTACTCAACTAAGAAATTGTTGGTGTAGTAAATATACTGTTTATTGAGCTGCATGTGGCAGATGGTACCATCCTGGTGAAACCCCATTTGTTTTACATGCATATTGTTCAATTAGTGTCAAAAAAACTGGTCTCTCACGCAACGATAATAATTGTCATTTACAGTTACAGTACTATATTTTAAGGAGTATGGCTCTTGTTGCCTGCCCAAAATTTACACCGTAAGATGATTCGCTGGACGTGCAATTGCTTTTCTTTGGTTACGTGATCACTTAAATGCAACAATTATGTTTGTTTACGAACCCGTTCAGTGACGTTTTCACCAACTAAAATCTGGAATCAAATAAAACTAATTAATACTCATAAAACACCAGGCTAGGACCTCATAGTAGGAGGCATTCTTCAAATACTTTCCAGAAAGGCAGTAGTTTTACTAACTACCATATATAACAGCATATTGAGATTATGCGATTGCTTCTTATAATAAAAGTTCGTTCAAGTTATTATGCTAGTTAAACCTGGGAAGCTTCCCTCACATAGACTAATATGCCTCTTATAGACTAATATGCCTTCTCCGCCTTATGTCCAAAATCTTCGAAAAACTACTCTTTAAACGGATCCATAAAACAGTTGACCTAAATGATATACTTCTTTCCTATCACTTTGGGTTTTGAGAAGGCCATTCAACAGTTCAACAAAGTCATCGCATAGTTACCAAAATCATGAAAAGCTTCGAAACAAGAAGAGTTCGTACAGCGGCGTTTTTGGACTTTGAACAAACCTTTAAAAATATATGACATACGGGCTTTCTCTGTAAACTAAAATAACACTTTCTTAGTCAACTCTACTTAATACTAAAGTAATATCTCGGTGAACGGATGTTTCAAGTCAAACTGAACAACCTTGTATTAAGCTATTGCCAAATTAACCCCGCAGTGCCACAGGAAAGCGTATTGGGATCACTGCTGTACTTCATATATACAACAGATATTCCAGTTTCAATTACAGAGACATTTAGACCTTTTAAGCGACTAGTTTGAGAAGTGGGGGTTTACTGTTAATCATGATAAATCGACTCAGGCGACATTTACAAACAAACGCGTAGAATGTCAGCCAACAACAATCAACAACACACTTATACCAGTGAGGACCGAAGTGAAATACCTAGAGCTGCACCAAAAAATTACATGGAGAATACATATGAAGGTCAAACGAAACAACTTGACCTCAAAACAAAATAATTGGTATGGTTAATCGGTAGGTACTTCCAACTTTCATAATCCAACAAGTTGCTTTTGTATAAAGCGATACTAAATTCCATCTGGACCTACGAAATTCAGCTCTGGGACTGTGCCAAGGCTTTCCATATCAAGATAGTTCAGGGATTTCAATCTAAAGCCTTACGAATTTTAATAAACCCCTCTTGATTCAAATAAAACACTACACACAGACTTTATATAGCTGAATATATACAATGATTTTCACGTGCATGTAATTAAAAATTAGCTAACCATCAAAATGAAAATAGTATAGCAGCTCGCCAACACCCCAGCAACCAGAAGACTGAAGCGTCATTGGTCACAAGATTTTATTTAGTGTAATTTTCTGGGGTACCAGCACTGGTTGGATCCTCACAAATGTTATGATACCCAAATCATTAACTCATTACTCAAATTCTGAATAGATTGTAAATATGCGAACTACCAACAAAGAAAACTAATTAAAGAAATATTTTTAGAGTTGTAAAAAATGTGCAAAGTTTAAATCTAGCTTCATTTTAGGAAACTTTTTATAATACAGCTTTTTGGCCTCGAGTGATTATTGTGTCTAACATGCAACGTCCATGAGTTTCCGGTGAGATTCGAATTTTCCCGCGCTCTATGTTCCCGGAGAGAAGAGCTTTCGCTCTTGCCTAGTCGACCACAGCGGTGGCCCATAATAGGACTTACTTTTATATTTATATTTTAAAGGATATTCTATCTACTAAGTAAAAGTAATTTTTACTTGTAGCAAAAAATATGTTTAAATGCAGTATCTCTTATACAATCCCATTAATAAAAATATTCAGAAAACAAAAAAATGAATTTAAAACACGGACGTTAATATTATATGTACTCGAATAGTTGAATTAGTGACTTTTCCAATTTGCACATTTTTCATTGCACTAGAATTCAAATGACACATTTATAATTCAATTTGCTGCGAAACTAAGTTACCGAGCGCTAGAGCGCCCGAAAGAGCCGGTCCGTATTTTTTGCGGATGTAAGTTGAAGATTCTGGCGGCTAATACGAGCTTTTAAAGCGAAACGTGCAGCAGCGCGAATCGTTTATTCTACAGTTACGTTTCGTACGTTACAACATGAAATAGGTTCATCGGTTTGGCTGACAATAACACTCGTCGATTCTCGAGTTCGTTTTGAGCACACATTTGCAGCAGACAAATTCTCCCCCGGGAGCCGGATGTTCAGATTTGATTATCTCGTATACGATTTGATGGATGCAATAGTTTTTTGCTGATTTTTATTGTGAGTGCAGGCGGATAAAGGGGAATTGCGGTCGCTATAAATCTAGGCGTTGTTTGTTTTACAGGTTTGCATCGCTAGTCTTTTTAGCGCTGCGTCGATAACTCAAACGTGGGCGGTGCACATTGTCAATTAAATCTTTTAACCGAGCATATTGATTTATTAATGTTTAAATATTTCTAACTCATATTTTTTATATTTTTGAAGGGGGGGGGGTGAGCATGAGGTATACGGTAAATAATGAGGAGAAGTTAAGAACCACCGCACTGCAGCTTTAGAATATATTGTAGTACTCATCTGTTCACTAATCCAGTAAAAAGGTTTGCCATCTTTATCGTACTAAGTAACCTTTTCATCGCGTTGCTTCTCGAGAGCTGGCTCCACTCAGAAATAAATGTCTCTATCAAGTAAGAGTATTGCCGTCAAATATAATGTAAGGTTGTTTCATCCCCTTTCTTACAAATAATAGGGTTTCTCAAATAAACACCCATTGTGTGCATATACTTTCATTACTGTAAACGAAAATTAATTCAGTAGCAATTAATTTTTTAAAAATTCTGAGCATTTCCTTAATGTGTTAGTCTTTTTACTTAAATCTAATAGTTTTGTCAGGATTTAATTATTTACTTGTTAAGCCAACCGCAAACGGCGATTTTGGTTACTCCAAGTACTGATTCAGTTACTCTGAAAATTTAAAAGAAAGGAAAAATTATATCTTGCTAATAGGTTTATAGTACTCTTTAAAGTTTACAAAATTTTTCGGCACTGTAATAACATAGGTACAATCTTATCAGATCACGAAGCTTTGCAAGATATGAAGTAATCAATAACTCAACACCATAATAAAGTGTTCCACGAAGGGCGCCGAAATTTTTATGAAAGTGGTTATATTTAACATACTCGTAATCAGTAAAATCCCCTATTTAATTATAAAACACGATGTTAGGCATACGTCTACCCGAATTAAATCTGCGTGCATTTATGCGTTTAAAATTACTGATCACTCTTTTGCAGATGTCTGGCCCTATGTTTTCAATCATGCGTATGATTTCCGCCTTTAGTTCCAAAATTAGAGTTTGCATTTGATTTTGAAAAAGTAAAGACGTGGATGTTATCACTCTGTTAAAAGATCAAGTGCTGCAACATTTAAGTGCAGGTCACGTTAGACCCATCTGGTCTAGATGACTTCAGTGGTAAGTGGATAACCAAGCAGGTCATAATCACACACCAATTCTTAACAGCAGACACAATTATCAACCTCCTTATCTACCCCAGCATTTATTTTCAGCATTTATCGACAATGACGTTAATGATGACGTTAATATGCAGGAAAATGAGTCAACTACGGCAACTAAAATTCAAACAAACGAACTAAAACCACCGCCAATATTTATATACGGTGTAACTAATTTTAAAGGCATGTTGAACAATCTCTGCAGCAAGCAATAACTCAAGTATTTTTTGAGGGATATGGCGAATTTCTGGGTTTGCAAGTTTTTTGGATGATGTTTACAAACCTTGAAGCCCCACAGAAAAGTCACACAGGTTCAAATTTGGCGAACGTACGGGTCACGGACTATCGTCTTTCAGGAAGATCAAGCTTCCGGAAAATATTTCCCTCAAAACTTGCATCGATGCTTTCGCTTCGGCTTACACCGTGACATTATTCTGCTAAAACCAGATATTCTCCAGACCAAGCTTTTTAACAGCCGAACAAAAAAATCTGAAGCGTGCTGACATACGCTTAGAATTAAAGGTAGCTTCCCGATAAACTTTTTTCAAAAAGTAAGATCCCAATGATCCCCATTAGTGACAATGCGCACTAAACTGTGACACGATTACTATGATAGGCTTTTGGTAAATCATTTTTGGATTGTTTTCACTCCAATATAGAAAATTTTGTGTATTTAAATAGCTAGAAAGTGTTTCTCTTTACTAAAGAAAACCACAACGGTATCTTGTAGAGATGAAGACGAAGGCCACACTGAAGAATTCACCGTATAATGCGGTCAGAGAGGTAAAATGCGGTCGCATATTTGCGTGGGAATGATTTTGATAATTGCATCTAACTGGATCGATGTTTTCGGGTATTCGAACAGTTCAAGGTTATCTCTTTCTGACAATACATTCTGTTCTTCTGATTTTTACCCAGAACATAATCAATTTTCGAGCCGAAGCTGCTCGGCAAGGTGAAATTTGGAACTGAGTACTGAACATGCGCTGGATGGCAGCCGCAGAAGCGTTTTGGGGCTTCCACAGCAAAAACGCGCCGTTCGTTTATCCCCATTATGTTTACGACTAAAATTTTTTCATATCCAGCTGGTGCCTTACATTCACCCTTTTACGTCCTCGCTTCGCTTCACAATATTCTATTAAAATTAGGGATGGAGCTTTGCCACACCCTGTATAACAATGCATGACTAAGAAAATAAAACTTTCAATTTAGTAATTTTTAGAATGTTTGCATTAAATAAACAGCATCGTTAAGAGCTGAATATGAATTAAATTGACACCTTAAGACGAGCATAGCACATATGCTTAAAAATGTGTACCTGACAAGTGAAATAGCCGCATTTTTTTAAAACGGCAAATAGTGGGCTGCCGTTTAAAATACGCAGGAATTCTTGACAATTTTATTACCATACATAGACGCAGTCTAAAGATTAATGAATCCTTTAAAAAAGTTACAACGCTTTCTTTATTTATATTTCATTGTTATATTAAATTCAACTATGACACGAACGAACCTTGTTTATATAAACATGCAAAAAAATAAAAATAAGATAAAATGAGTTGCTGTTGGATGTACTTTCTTTGTTCAGCTATGTAAGCATTGTGGTGCATTGCTAAAGCAATTTATTATGTGTATTACTTTGTTTCATATTTTAGCATTTCAGTAGCTTATCTTTAGTATTACATAGTAGTTTAATCATCTAATATATAACGGACATTTGAATAAAAATGGACTTTAAAAACTGATGGTAAGCACGTTTGAAACGGATAAGCGCATACTAGTGTTATATTTAGTATAATGTGGCGTTTAATCTTGTATCGTTTTATACATGAAGAATATTTAAAAACTATAAAAAATATCAACAACATGAAAGCTCAATTCTTGCAATGCATTGTGCACTTTGGGAAAATTACAAGCACAATAATCATGCTCCTGGGTTTGCATTTGTGCAAAATTGTGGGAAAGATTAAAATGTGAATTTGCTATATATGATGGAAAAATGGCTGTAAGAATAAAAATCTAAGAAGTGTAGAGAATATTGCTACAGTGGTCATAAAGACTTAAGTATGTTTATTCCGCGTTATACTTAGAAATTACCTTTTTTGCTAAACGGCAACTTAGCGAATTTTGAAGTAAAACTTATGCTTGTATTTATATAAGAACGTTTTAGGCCAAAATCTGAAGCTTACTAATCACAGAGGTTATAGATATAACAGTAGGTGCTATGTTTGTTAGTAATATTGTCAGAAATTGGCATATTTCTAAACAGGTAATTTATTCTGATCACAGGCACATCTATTTTGATAAAGGAGGTACCAGCTCTATACAAGGAACCTATTGTAACCCTCTAAAAACAAATTGGGAAGATTACCAGACAAAACACAATTTCAGAGGAGTGAATAGAATGATGAGCTAGAGATTTCATCAGGGAAATGGCAGGATGATGTGATATTGGCTTAAAAAAAATAATTATTTTCAGGTGAAAAGGGATTCCAACAGTAATGTGCTTTAGAGGAATGAAAAAGAAAGCTTTTTAATGCAACAAAAATTTTGGGGGTATTGAATAGTTATAAAAAGGCTCTAACTGAATATAAATGGGCTAAAAAAATAGAAAAGGTATACATAGAGGCCACTGTGGAGAGATAGAAGCTATTGGAAAAAGTTCAAAATTTTAGAAAATATTTTAAAAGGGGCCTTAGAGCCCTGTAATTACTCTAAAAATGTAGACAGGAGAATACACTAATATTGGCAAGAAAACAATGAGAGAATTATTCAGGGTACACTATCCGGAGTCGCAGGTTGCTGTTATACTATCAAGTGACTGACAAGATTTATAACTGGAACGTCCGAAGAGCGCATTTGGGGAGAATTAGCAAGATGCAAAGAAAGTGGCCAGTTAACCCATTCTAACCTTATAAATCGCCAATATCTGATGCAATTTATTCTATGTTGTTGCAAAAGAGGAGTAACTTTCTATACTACAGAATGTGCGGTATATTCAGAACTAATCTTCCTCTGGGGTATATATCAAAATCCTGGAGCATAATTAGAGTAGGTTTTATACTAAAACTTGGAAATTAGTTTTTTTTGCACTAAAAAAAACTGTTTGACAGGCATATGACCGATGGTCTGTTAGTCACTCAACCTCTTCATTAAGACTAGTATGCTCATAAAGCAGGAGTCTCTACAGAAATTTATTACCAGAATGGAGTATGCTGTAGAAAACAATAGAGTTACTTTAAGTTGCTTTTTTGGATATTGAGGAAACGTATGATAGTACATCCCTAGATTCAAATGTTACATCGTTGAGGCACAATGAACTCAACCAAACAAGCTACATGTGAATGAACTGTATGCTTAAATAAAGATTAGTACTTATATCTCTTGTGGGTGAAACAATAATGGCTTGGGCTGTGGAACCTTGCAATAAAATAGCTGTGAAAAGCACTTGAAGGGAACGGATATAGAACGCTGAGATGTGCAGATGACTTTATCCTATTATTCCAGGGAAGATTTACCAACTCAGTTAGCGTTTGGAAATATGCTAAATTTGGTTACAAAATGGGCAGATATAAATGTCAGGTGTCATTTTATGCTAAAACCTCAGCTGGAATCTACACATTCAAAATCAAAAAGGCAACGAAAGCAATACCAGTGAGCTTATAGAAAAACATGGGGTCTAAAACGAAACCTATGATATTATATACAGCTAATATTTCATGGTGGACAAAGATGGCGTAAGATACAAAGACTTGCTTGTCTGGGAATATCAAACGCAATAAAAATAACACAAATAAAGGCAATGAAGACAGTGCTAATCCTTCCCCTTCTTCATTTGAAATCATGAGAGGCAGCAGTGGCTCTTAATACACTGCCCAATACCAATTTTTAGTAAAAGTATGGGACTGAAGCATTTAAAAATTGGACATAAGGGTGAAGGCATACTGGAAGACCATATGACGTCAAAATTCGTATTTAACATAAATTTAGTTAATATTATAGGTCAAAATAAATATGTAAACAAAAAAGACTATATTTGGAACGGAAAAAGGCATATTCTGTAAAAAGAGAGACTTGCAGTTAAGCTCTTCACTAGGAAAATATATAATTGTTTTTTAAGCTGAGATATTCGCTATACTAGAGTGTGCCAGAAAAAATAATTTGAGGACTTGTCAGAATAGGCAAATGAACATATTCATGGACAGTCAAATATCCCCGAAGGCATTAAAAAACACGAGGATAACGTTTAGGCTGGTTTGGAAATAGCGCAAAGAACTCAGGGCTCTGGCAGACTATAAGCTAATTCTCTTCTAGGTACTAGGGCACTGTGGAATTGCAGGGTATGGGAGTACCTATACATACAATTTAAAGACTGGTAAAAAAATGGATTAGAAAACAAAACATAAAAAATGATGAGAAAATGTACCAGGATAAAGGCACGAAAAAACTTTTATACCATCTTATAAACAAACTGAAGAATTGTTAGTACAAAGAACATTGTTGTCTCAGGTCACCTTAACAAAATACAATAGAAACCTGAATATCGGGCAATGTGGGGGGGGGGGGGGGTTTAACAGAGATAACCATCCAAATCTTGTGCTGTTTATGGAAATCCAATTATGAATTTAGAATAATACAGCAACTATCCTGTAAGGGACTTGCAAGGACTAGTTCAAGGAATAACGATACTGTAAAAAGTGCTTAAAGATAAAAAAGCACAGTAAGTTTATGGGGCTGCATTTGTATCGGAAGCATAGATCAAACGACTCTCAATAAAAAAATCATAGAATACGTCTCCGATTATGCCTATTTTTTTTATGAAGCCTATTTTTAGTTAAGTTGCTATTTTCAAACACTAATTTAATCGAAAAAACCTTTTATAATTGAAGAATTGACTATACGTTTACTAAAACTAACTATATGAGGTAGTTTCTAGCACGGAAACATCATTTGAATTTTGTTTTTTAAAAAATGATACAGTATATTATTGCAGTGAATAGCGTGTGGTACCAATCGGTGATAAATATTTTTTTTATTGTTACAATTACATGATATGAACTTAATAGGATGTAGTCGCAACAGGAGAGTGTCAGGACAGAGCAATATTTCTGATAATACCATTAATTTATTAGTGAAAAAGTTTAGTGGATCAATAATTTCACGAAATGAACCTTAAAATCCTGCGATTTAAAGACAATAAATTATCTTCTTTGGGGTGATGTTAAAGCACAAGTTTGTAGGAATAAACCGCAAATGCTAGATGATCTGAAAAGAAACATCTAATACAACATTTGTAGAATGGAGTTAGACCAAAAATGGAAATTTAGTTTTCTCGAATACAATGGCGCCCTCACAGCCGTAATAGGCATTTCAATTATGCATTGTTTAAAACATAATGGCATAGAATGTATTTTAAAATAATGTAAGCATTTCAGTTACACCTGAAGTCTTTTCAGTTTTATTTTATGGTGCGGACGAAATAAGTGGACTGTATCGGTAATTTTGAATTTTGAATAGAGAACTTCAAACAACTCTAAAATTAAAAACACTAACCTGTGGAAACGGTGCTTCCCGCAGATATCGGTTTCCTGCTGTTGATCCTGGGGCTTCCAGAAGAAAAGAAGAAGGATATGGATAAAAATTAGGACAAGTTACCCCAATCTTCATAGCAGACGAAACGGGGGCGTCTTCCTGGTATAAAGGTTCCTTCGTCGAGCTGATAATTTGTCGGCGAGAGCACAGCGAAAAAATGCCAAATTCAAAAGCGCGAACAAAGGCAAATGCGTAATGTCGCGAACAAAAGTGCGAAATGCAGGTTTTAATAAAGCAAAAGTATAAAGTCGCTTGAACTTAACGTAATAGAAATTGGTAATTGCACTTAAGTGCAAAGTTTTTTATTAACTTAAAATAAGAAAGGTATAAAAACATTTAGAGTGTTCGCCTAAAAACTTATCTAGCGGGGATTTAATTATAAAGATTTACAATTAAATTAAATTAAAAGTGGGACGAGGTAAGCCTGTTCATTAATCAGACTAGGCTTTTGCAGGAGGCGCAAGTTAAATAGCCCTAAAAAAAGTTTTAGCTCACTAGCACTGATTGTCGTATTATACGAGTCATTTACGGCCGTTGTTTTTTACTACATTCCAGTTTTTTTTTACAAAATAACTTTTTTTGTATAATTAAACAAAGTACACAAACAAAATGTCTATAACAGTTCAGTCCTAGCATTGAAACTTAGTGGGCGTGTGTGGGCGTATTTATTTATTTATTAATTTAATATTTCTATCGCTAACGAATGTGACCTCCGGGTCAAGTGCATTGCTATAGTGAGTAAACTTTTACAATTATTTTACAAAAGGAATTAAAACTTATTTAAAACCTTCAACCATGCAAAATTCGAGTGATGGCTATTACTCCAGCAATCAAATGCAATATCTAAATTACGTACAACAGCCCAAAAATTTATATCCACAACAAATGCCTCCCTTTCAACAAAATTATCACCAACAATTTACTTCACAAACACCAACGTTCGAAACACCCACAATAGTTCAAAACAATCTGACGCCTACTCAGTCACATGTACTGCATTAACCTCAAGTCAGCTATTGTCCAACCGCAATCAATTTTTCACTATTGCCACCCCCCCCCCCTCACAAGCACAACAGTATACCTTGTTGCATGGTTTGTGGCCTCAACCAGTAATCCAAACACAAACTGAATCAACTCTAAATAATGCCACTAAAAAAATGCAGTCATGACAACATGTCAATTGCAAGCGAAAATGAATTTCAATAAATCAGAAGGCACAAAAAAAGGAAAGCTGACAGCGACTAGGTTAAAGCCACAAATGCAATTCAAAAAAATTCACTTATCTCAATTAGTAATAGATTTCAACCGTTATCAAATCAAAAAGCAAGTACAAGCAATACCAGCACAGAAACTAAGCTACAAATCCCTCCATTCATACTACATTATATCAAAGCTATCAATCCATTGATTACTTTAATTGAAAAACATATATCTAAAAAGAACTACCATTATCAACTTCTGCAAGGCAACAAACTAAGGCGACAAATACATAACCTATCCGACTACAAAACCATACGAGATGTCCTAGATGCCAACAAAGTAGCCAGACATACTTATAGCCTAGAAGAGGAAAAACATTCCGTGTTGTCTTAAAAAACCTACACCATACAACAGATTTAGAATTCATTAAAGGAGAGCTAGCAAAACAAAACCATGAAGTATTGAACGTTATGAATGTTATGAATAGAGAGACAAAACAAAAGAAGAACCTATTCTTCATAGACATCAAGCGTAAAGAAAACAACAGAGAAATATTCAAAATGACCAGCATTGGTAATGCTATAGTCGTCTTTGAAGAACCAATAAAAAAAGCGCAGATATCTCAATGCAAAAACTGCCAATGTTATGGTCATACACGCAATAGATGCACTAGACCAGCCCGCTGTGTCAAGTATGCAGAGCTTCATGATTACCGCACTTGTAATAAAAAACGTGAAGATGGAAAACCGCCCAAATGCGTCTTGTGTCAAGCCCTACACCCTGCAAATTACAAAGGGTGCAAGGTGTACCTCAAAATATTAAACAGAAGATACCCAAACTCTGCAAACTCAAGCTATGCTTTACGTCTCCAAAGCCAACAGCAACAAAAGCAACAGACACAACATCAACAGCAACACCAACCCTATAAACAAAAACATCAGCATCAACAGAGTGAGCTCTCTCAGCAAAACAAACTAGAGCATCAGCAGTTATTCCAGCAGCCACCTTCTAGCCAAAGACAACACTATCTATCTCAAACGCAGGCACAACCAAATCCACAAAATTATAACCTCACCTCTATAATAGCCACACTTCAACAAACGATACAAGCACAACAACAGACAATTGACGAACTTACCACACAAATTAGACTCCTTAGGGAAGAACTAAAAAAATAAAATGGCTCCGATCTTTAAAATAGGTGAGTGGAATGCTAACGGCCTTTCAAAACAAATAAGAAGTAGAAATCTTTCTCCTCCACAATGAAATAGATATTTTGCTTATATAGGAAACACATTTTACTAGCAGAACTCACTTCAAAATACACAATTATCAACTTTACTTCACAAATCATCAACAAGCAGACACTCATGCCAGAGAAGGCACAGCCATTCTAATTAAAAAGCACGTTAAACATCACATGTTACCTCCATTTCAAGAGGAATTCCTTCAAGCTACATCCATAGAGATTGAAGACTGGAATGGCCCACTGGTCATACCAGCTGCATACTGCCCTCCAAACAACGCTGTTAACAAACAAGGCTTCACTGAATACTTTGGAACGCTAGGTAGTAGGTTCTTAGCAAGTGGCGACTTTAACGTAAAAAATATCCTATGAGGTTCCCGAATCTCCCCACCTGGTAGAGGAAGGGTCCTACATCAAGTAATACAAGACCTCAAATTAGGGTTTTTCTCAACTTATGAACCCACATACTGGCCTACCGACCCAGATAAACTACTCGACCTACTGGATTTCTTCACTACGAAAGGTATAGCATCTACCTACCTTGATATCACCTCATGCCTTGGCTTAACCTCCGACCACACGCTAATTATAGCTACTGTGAGTAGCACGATCATAGTCAATGAAATTGATCCTAAATTGTACAACAAAAGAACCGACTGGAAGCTCTATCAAGAAATCATTTACAATCGCTTGGATCTGAAAATCTCTCTCCAAACTAACAATGACCTTGAATTAGCTATAAAAAAATTCACAAATATAATTCAAGAATCAGCAGTGGAAGCTACACCAAAAATTGACAGTGTAAGACAACAAGAAAGGTGTCCCACTATAGTAAAAAGAAAAATAGCTGAAAAAAGACGTTTACGACGTATCTGGCAGAATACAAGATACCCATCTGACAAGAGATGGTTAAACCAAGCTACAACGGAACTTAAAGTACTTATCAAAGATCTAAAAAATGAACAATTCCAAGAATATCTTACAAATCTTAGTGCAACAGTAGACACAAATTACTCCCTTTGGTTAGCAACCAAAAGAATAAAAGCTCAAAAACAACCTATACCCCCTTTGAAACAAACGAACGGTACTTGGACACGAACAGATCGAGAAAAAGCAACCTGCTTCGCCCACCACCTCGAGAATGTCTTCCAACCAATACCCTCTCAAATTTCCGCAGATGAAGAAGCAGAAATACACAATTCTTTAGATACACCGTATCAACTAGCATTACCGCTGGACTGCTTTACAGTTAAGGAAGTGAAAAGAATGATCAGAAACTTAAACCCCAAGAAAGCTCCCGGTTTTGACCTACTAACCGGCAAACTATTCAAAGAACTACCACGCAAGGGCTTAGTGTTACTAACCATGCTATACAATGCAGTTCTGAGATTGGGGTACTTCCCAGTGCAGTGGAAAGTAGCGCAGGTAATTCAGATACTCAAACCAGGGAAATCCGCATATCAAGTTACCTCCTACAGACCTGTTAGCTTTCTGTCAGTGGCAGGCAAAGTATTGGAAAAACTCTTAGCTGAAAGACTAACATTATCCTAGAAGATAGCAACATAATTCCTGACCATCAATTTGGATTTAGGAGGGAGCATACTACTGTACAACAAGTCTACCGAATAGTAAATAAGATAAACCAAGCTTTCGAAGAGAAGCAATACTGTACAGCTGCTCTACTCGATGAAAACTAAGCCTTTGATATGGTGTGGCATGCGGGCCTCATGTATAAACTCAAAAAAGTACTTCCTCATCCGCTATACGTTATTCTGAAATCGTACCTAGAAGAGCGATATTTCTGTGTAAAAGTTGGTCAATACCAAACAGCGCTTCAAAAAATTAACTCAGGTGTACCCCAGGGAAGTGTGTTAGGTCCAATTCTATACCTCCTGTACACATCAGATATACCAACAAGTCCGCACACCCTCACTGCCACCTTCGGTGATGATAAAATCATAATGACGAAATACACAGACCTAATAGTAGCTGCTCGTGTTCTTCAACAGAGCTTAGATCAATTGACTCAGTGGACCAAAAGATGGCGTATTAAACTCAACGAAGCTAAATCGTATCATATCACATTCACCAAGCGCAGAGACAACACATCACCAGTTTTAATAAACAACTTCCCGCTAACCCAAGTAAATGAGGTTAAATATCTTGGCCTACACCTCGACAAAGGACTGACTTGGAAGCCTCATATCTGGACAAAAAGAAAACAACTTGGTATATTATTCAGTAAACATTACTGGTTACTAGGTAGGAAACCAAAACTATCCCTCACAAGCAAACTCCTGGTTTACAATGCGATATTCAAGCCCATATGGACATATGGTATTCAACTTTTGGGAACAACAGCTAACTCCAACATCCAAATAATTGAGAGATTTCAATCAAAAGTGCTTCGGGCTACGTGCGATGCACCATACTTTGTGAGAAATGTAGACATTCTGAGTGATTTAAAAGCTGATACAGTAAAAAAAGTGATAGTTAAGTTTAGTGCAAAATACCTAAGTAAACTCGATCATCACCCAAACGCCTTAGCTCTTAACCTACTCGATAATAGTGAAACCCTACATAGACTAAAGAGGCACAAACCACTAGACCTACAGAATATATTTGAGTAAAAACCAGTACGTTGATATATACATTATATATATATATATATATATATATATATATATATATATATATATATATATATATATATATATATATATATATATATGTAGGAAACTGTAAGTTGTAAATCGCGGGATTTCAACCATGTCATGTTCATGTTCAATATTCTCTAACACACATATTCTTTTGCTTATTGTTTGTGTAAACAGATTGCAAAAAGTAATAAAACATTATAAAAAAAATGTCTAGAGTTGAGGACTCTTATTACTAAAATGTTTCTGCAAATGTCGTGTTTTGCAAGATGGTTTAAAGAGGGGGTTAAAAGTTATTAATAGTTTTCCTGAAAACTATTGAGTGTTAATCATTATTTTGACTCTCTAGTTGAGTGCAGTTAATATAAAACACTTTTATTTCTTTTCGTCTTTGCTGCATGCTTATATGAATATTATATCCAATATTTTATAAAAAGCAATTTTTATAAAAAATAATATAATAAATTTGTAAACTAAGATAAGATTGAAGTGAGTAAACTAAAAATATTGAAACAACAAAATAAAACTAAGAAGTATACTATAAAAAAATTACTATTATAAATATATTTGAATAAATTACAGAACCAGCCAATAAAAATACAGTACTAGATATGCAGATATAAATAGAAGAATTATAAAAATATACAAGATATAACAAAGACACAGAATTACAAAGCAGAAAACATTTTATGGATCTAATCAAATAAAAAAGAAACACCGTAAATTAGCTATACAGCGTCACTTTTACATTAAAAAATCTAAGGATTCAAGTTTTTTTATTCACACACGTTTATTTGAACTGTTGTTTATTTGGCTAACAGAAAAGTCGAGATCAAATTCGATAATTTTAAGACATGGCCCTGTTCCATAAAATTTCGACATTTACATCAAACACATGCCCAGCATAATATTAGCCCAGTTTCAAAACAACATGGCGATAACATCTAGGCCATTTAGATTTATCTGGCAATTAGACAATTTACACTGCCCTAAAATATTTCTAAATGTAGTTTGATAATTGGCGAATTGCATTAACTTGGAGAAACTTTGCACAATTCTTTAAAAAATCTAAATCATCACCTTTTTTAATTGAGCTTTTCTTGCAGAGAAAATATTTTTTTGTAGACATGGACCCTATATTTATCTAACTGATCTAGGTAGTAGGAAGCGTCATAATTTTGTATAAGGCACCAATCTGGGATACGATGTTAAAATGGATTGCTGAAGGCCTCAAACAAAGAAGAAAAATAAAAACTACGGCTGCTTTATGAATGGAACAGTTTTTCTATATAAATACAGAATTTTATATTAACAACCTTATAAAAAGTAGCAATTATTTATACAAAATTAAAGATAAGGATCTTAATTTAAGAATTATAAACGTAATTGTAAGCGTAATTATTACAATTGCACTAAAATAATAACCAACATTTTGTATGACATACTCAAACCGAGATAAAGCAACTTAAAATAAAATAAATAAAAGGTTCAATGAATATAGTAATAATTTAGTGAAAAGAAATAGATAAGTAAGGAACAGTAATTAAAAATTTGTTAATTTTAACAAAAAAATTGTTATATCATAGCAGATCAAAAATAAATTGCAACTAATTCATATTTCTCTACTAAAAAAGGTAAATGTAAAGCTGTAGGTGATGTATAAAAGTGATCAAATAGAAGTATCATCCAATTTTTATAAGCGGACTAACCTTCTTCCACCCAAGGTTTAAGCCACGGGACCTGTTCAGGTTTATCTATTGCCATCTTTTTCTTAGTCTACTCACGTCTATTTTCCACTAAAACTTTATTTTTATGCCATCTTTGGTAATCGGCAACCTTCTACCTTTACCACATGTAGCTTCTTGTTTGTTGGCTTGTACTAAAATAGGTTGTGCTCTTAAAGTTCTTCTTATTTTGTCGTTTCTGTCTGTTAACTTTGATATACCCTTTAACGGATTTTAAGAATTCCATTTTTAAAGCTTGAATATGTTAATGCTACTATACATCAAGACCGTTTAGTGAGATTTTTGTTTGGACTGGATCTTTGCTTTGTAATGCCCTATTGTTTATCTTCTGGTGTGGGGTTATCAGAACATATTATTTGCCTTCATTGTCTTAGATTTTTGTTAAGTTGTTAACAAAAGGCAAATATCTTTATGGCTAGTATATTTCCATACTAAAAACATCATCAATGTGTATGTTAAAAAGTGCGGCTGAAATACTCCACTCTTATTGTATACCTATGTTAATAATTGTTTACTGCAACGGCCTTGTAAGTCTATTACAATGTCTATGCCATTCTACATGGCTTTCAGACATCCTATAAGTTGTGTTAGACAATCTTGACTTTGCATAATTTCTATAGTTTTTCAAGGTTGATATTGTCAAACCATGTGGTAAAGTCCATAAAAGCAATATACGTTTTACGATTAAGCTCTGTACATCTTTCAATGATTTACTTAATAGTAAGTTTATCATCTATATGCATACAAGATTGCTTTTTGCGAAATCCATGTTATTTCTCATAAAGTAAATTCTCGCATATCGTTTTACTTGTAAATTTAAGATTCTTGTGCATATATTGTACGTGGAATTTAAAACACCGATACCTCTGTAGCTTTTAGTTTTACTTAGGTCTTCTTTTTTTAAAACCCGTGTTACTTTAGCTTCTAGCCAGCTAACTGGCAGCACATGTTAGCAGGTGCAGAAATCGATATTTGAGTAAGAGTCCGTCGTATTATTAATTCCACATTTATTTCTTCTATTCTTAGCGATTTGCTGTTTCTGCTTTTCTGAAATGTGTTCTTTAGTAGGTGCCCCGTATATGATGCTATATCGGTCCATCCTTTTTTGTCTCTTGAGGATCTCTTATTTATATAGTATTTATATGTAGTTGTTCTTTGTCGTTGTTTTTAAAAGGTTTTATTAGTTGATATGTAAAGCCTATCTCGTTATCTGCAAATAACATATTTTGCACTAGATCTGTTTTAGTCTTGTTTTCCTCTGTTTTGTTTTGATGTAAGGGAGGCCCTTAAATCTGAGACTAAGAAATAAATCAAGCTGCCAAAACGAGCTGACTAATTTGCTAAGTAATTCTCAAAGTGTACAGTGGAAATACGATACTATATCCTGTTATGCCGAAATGGTAAATAAGGAAGAATGAATGTGATTTTATATGTGAATACTATCTACAATGTAGGACAAATAAATGAAATTATTTGGTGACTACTACCTTCTTGGTTCACAGTCTATCAAGCAATGAAATGTAAAAAAAAGTTCAAAGCAGTTAAAAAAAATTTACGCATCTGCAACTAACCTACTAGCTACATGATAAATAAATAAGTTGAAAATTAGTTGAATATTTATACTTTCTATTAACTAATTTTCTAATATGTGCTTGTTTTATAAAAAAAAGTAGCTGTAAATTAATTTTTGGTTGGTTCTCGTATCTTTAACATGATAAAATAAAGACAATTTAAGTAAAAAATAAATAAAACTATTAAATCATTGTATTTAGAGACATCATTCAATTTTTTCTGTGTAATTAAACCCAAAAGTATCAAAATTAAATTTTTTTAAATGGAGAAAGGGAATTCTCTTCTTTCTAGTTAATTATATAAAAAATAGACCTTGATTGCTAATTATATGAAGAAAGAACGTTTCAGTCATCTGAAAGATATTGATATGTCTATCTTAGACACAAACGATTTAGAGGAAAACAACTACAATTTGGACGTGTATTATTATAGAGGATTAGAAAGTGAAAAACGGCAAATAGTCGATACAAAAAAGATTGGAAAAATAATCTCAGTAACGATAAAAATTTCTTTAAATCATCTGCCTATATCAACAAAATAACTTTAATGTCAAACAATGAAATAATGGAAATTTATCTAAAGAAAATACTAATTTTAACCTGGTTATCCATGATTTTAACTTAAAATTGGGTAATATATAAAATAATAAGAAATATTTAGACCACTATAATTATGGCGAAATCGGAAAGGAAACTTTAATTTTTAACCAACAATAAATTATCCCACAAGCTACTTTTTCTTAAGAGGGATAAACAACAAAAGCGAACCTGAATCAATCCAGATAATATATCGAAAAAATATATCGTTAAAAATGAATAGCAACAATAGTAGGAACAGAAACCAAAGAAATACAAAAAAACAAATAAACATACTCAGACATAACAATAGAAACAAAATCGAACAATAAGGGCAGTTCTTTAAAGAAAGAAAATACACAGAATTTCGAAAAATGTTTAATGAAACAATTAACTAACAGAAAAAGACCTGAAAAAATTTATAAATGTGCAAAAATTAGTTGAAAAAAATGGCTTAAAGAAGTAACACCAAATAACGAATGATATCCTTAACCATTTTGCCCCAAGTGGTACACCTGCATGCCAATAGTATTCTAATTAACTTGGAAGCTACAAAAGTATAGATACTGAGCAGAAATGGGAAGACTACGATTTTAACTTTTGGAGTTAGGTTGTGTAGGATAAAATAGACAGTCAGTTGTTGTGCATGTAGTGAACAGTATGTGATCTTGCTTTTTTGCATATTTATGCAATATTACGAGTGACATATTGCATAATTTTGTATAATTTCAAATTATTTTTACAATAATATTTTTCGGTAAGCAGGTATGTAAGTAATAAGTTTGATACCAACTGGTTTATATCCTAGTGTAGTGCACCAAGTGCACAATCTTTGTTTAGCCTGCAGTATCAAAGGATTTAGCGTCTACAATTTACCAAAGGTGATAAAGTGAGAGTAAGACTTTCCCAGCAAATCAGGACAAGATCAATTTGAAAAGACTTCTAATCTTACTAATGCAAGTCGGTTTGTTCGTTAGAAAATCTCTAATGATACATTTGAATCTGCAAAAGTAATCTCTTCTGGAAGAAAATGTGAAATGTTGTAAATATTGGAAAACTATTAACTCATCAAATTTTTTTATGAAGTAGTTTATTATTCTTTGCGTTTAAAAATAGTTGCTTGTACTAATAAAAGTCTCAGTTTGTCAAGTAGATTCAATAATCTAAAATAAAAATTAACTGGCAAAAACAAACTACAAAAAGTTTTAGGTTATGTTTTTAATTCTATAAAATTAACTATGCTGCATACTTGTATAGTTAGTTGTAGAAATATACCTACAAGACGAGTTCAAACACCGACTTGGCGTGAAATGACAGGCTACCAAAAAAGTTTTTATAATAAGCAATTGTCACAAACCTGAGATGACCAAAATTACGAAGAAAAATAGAATTGACCGAAAGGAATTAGCCAACTGTCCGAAAACCTTTGCATTTTACCAACAAAAGTTGGGTAAGGTTGATCAAATATGTTAGTCCACAAATATTTACGATTATGACCAACAATTTACCAAATTTTGGAAAAAGTAATGGACTAGCGGAGGAATACTAACTTGCCGCTGCCAAAAACGGATGTACCATCAAAAGAGAGACAGGCTTTTGGGCCTTTTTTTATCTATAGGAAGTTTCACAAAAAAACAACGAGCGGGTTATAGTAGCCAAAAAAAAAGCATTAAACAATAACTAAAATCATTTTTTAAAAGTGCATGTACGTTTCTTAAAAACTGTTTTACATTATTTCATACTCTTCGCATTTTGTATATTTATAATAATGAGTCAGACAAACGGACTTTTACTTAATTTAAAGAAAACAAAATATATGGTGATCTTTAAAAATAATAATCATCCTGACCAACTTATACTGAATAACCAACCAATAGAAAGAGTGCAAAAGTACATATATTTGGAAACAACAATTAATGAAAACTGGGACCACTCATTAGAAATAAAAAGCAGGATATAAAAATCCAGAGCCGCATTTCCGAAGATGTCAAAAGTATTCAGATGTCACGATTTATCTTTACCAGTTACAATCAGACTATGGAGATGCTACGTCTTTTTGGTATTGCTATATGGAGTCGAGTTTCAAACCTTGACGGAGGCTTCTTGTAAGAAACTTGAAGCATTTGAAATATGGCTATACCGACGTACTTTAAAAATTCCGTGGACAGACCATATCATTAATCAAACTGTTCTCGAAAGAATGGGTTAAGGAAAAGAACTCCTACTAAAGATAAAAACGCGCAAACTAGAATACCTAGGGCACGCTATGAGAAATGGATAGCGATACAAGCTCTTTCAAATAATTCTTCAGGGAAAGGTGGAAGGAAAGAGAGGCACTGGGAGAAGAAGAATATCGTGTCTGAAGAACTTGAGAACGTAGTTTAATACAATAACGGTCGAACTCTTCAGAGCTGCGGTGGACAAAGTACGAATTGCCGTTATGATCGCCAACGTCCAGAAGAAAATAATAAATGACATTTTTGATTAATATTATTGTTTCTTACCTGAAGGTACCACTGTAAAAACCTTGTAGTATGCATATGTATCACGCTTTTCTGCAGCTTTTTGTACATTATATATGCCTTATTTGTGGCCAATAAATATAAATTAATACATAATAAGGAACAAAAATATATTCAGGGGCGAAAGACTTAAGGAATAAACAGGTATAGGAAATGAAAAACAAGGTTAAAGCTAAAAAGAGGAATGGTTGTAGGGAGACTTCTATAGAACAAAAACCATATCGAGTATAAAAAACAAACAAGGGTTATTAATATTTTTTCAAAAGATATTTTAAAAATTAAAAAGTATAGCATGTACTGAAGACCATAAAGAACAACAAAACACTAAGCTAGCATATGAAGAGAAGAAAAATATTGAAGGTCTTTTGCGGTATCTTCGAGTTATGCTTAAAAAAGAAAAAAAATTGATAACTGGAATAACGTGTTTAAAGTATTGTTATTCAAGAATAGAAATAAAATAAAATTTTAGTATTTTGTTTATTTACACAAGTCTATAAACTGCTTATTCGGTTAACAAAGAAACTTTGACAATAAGAAAGCCACACAATAAATCTTAACTTATGCTTAGGATTTGTAGATTTTTATAGTTTTAATTACCATAGAACATTGTGCTACACAATACTTACTAAAACATGAATATACTATAACTACACGCAGTTTTTATATAAATTCATGAAAGCAAGAAACCCATTTCTATAGAACAAGTTGTGAGACAGAGAAACGTTCTGCTTCCCAATCTATTTACAGCAAATCCGGAAGATATTTTCAAACAGTTGCACTGACAATACAAAGGTGTTTTAATGAACTGTAAAGACTGCACCATCTCTGATATGTCCATGATATTGTCTTTATTATAGATAAATCTAAAATATTGTAAAAAATGTTCTGTGATCTAGAGACAAACATATCACAAATAGACCTGAATGTAGACCTCCATAGAAACTAAACTATTTAATATAATATGTATAAATGTTTCTGGCTATTGTTTGATAAATTAGGTGAAGAAACAATATTTGAGAACTCAGCTTTTGGACCAGTACGTTATACCTATTTGAAATAATGGTGTTTAGAGCAGGATTCTTACAAATAATTCAATAAACCAACTAAAAATAAATTAATGTGCTATAGGACGGTGAATGTTCGGTATATCCTAAAAGCTAGGAGAGAAAATATTTATGAAAATGAAAATTGTTGCTGAACTTAAACGGAGCTGTCTCAAATGTTGTCAAATATTCTGATATAAGATGGATCAACATTATTCTATAATGAAGACCATATTTAAGTAAAAGAATTCATAGACACCTATCTATGCATTGAACTACCAAACTTATGATATTTGTGGGATTAGTATGAATAAAAAAGGCACAAAACCACTACAATTAGGGAAAGGAAAGAACGCTCATGTGATAAATTAGACCTAAATCATGACTATCATCATAAAAAGTATTTTAGAAAGGAATATATTAGAATCCTTGCATGTAATTTTAAATAAATTTAAAAATAAAAACACTTTTATTAACAGTTACATAAGGTTTGTTAAATGTTTATTTTGTAACACAAGTAATTCGGTTCTCTTAATGAGTAAAGCAAAAAATTGTGAGAGAAAACTTCGTGATAATAAATGGGTTTTTTCTATAATTAGAAATGACATTTTTATTTATTCCTCCAACTGAAATTTAAGTTCTTTACTAACTATTTGGATTCATAGGAACGACTTGGTCATGAGCATGCCATTAATATAAAAAAATAAACAGCAAAATCTATACTTAAGACTTGTTTATGTTTGTTTTCTTATTTATTTTTTGGTTGTACTGGAAAATCTACTTTTCATTACCTTCATGACCGTTCTTAGAAAAACATTCCATAAGTTAGTGCACACGTTATTATCATAACATAAGCGCTTAATCGTTCGTCGTTTGCGCCATTTACACACTTGCGTACGTGAATAGATTTTAACATTATCGATGGTCCCGTAACACAATTGTGTAGGCCTTCGATTGTTACTCACAGGCTAATTACGAGCAACAGAGAAAGCCAACTTATCTCATCTGCTTTGGGAAGCTTAAAGCTCACTCACCATGAAAACGCTTCCTTCTGCCATAATTATACCGCACGCAGGACATCAATTGTCTCTATTTAATAGCCATACTACGTACTTTGCAATTACGATCCGATTATGCTTGTTACAAATTAGGACTTGCCAAGTTTGACAGTTAAAGAAAGAACTGCTATTAGTAAGTCTTACGTGCAGTAAATTTTTTAAAACTATCTTAAGAAAATTAATTATTTGGCCTTGCGCCGCCATTTCTGCTAACAGGTGCGTCATATATTTAGCTAGAAAAAGGAGTAATAGAGATTATGTGCAATTACCACTCAAGTTAACAGCCGTAATTAAAACTGCTGAAACGCCTAGTCGGAATGACTAAGCTGCTTAATTGTTTAATTGCTTTAATTTTTAATAACACAAATTATTTTTAATAACCTTTTTTATATTAAATACACCCGCAACCAAATAAACTTACGCATATAATTAGCAATGCAGTGAGCACTGACAACTATCTAGCAGCATACGCAAAAATGGACGCCGGCGAGTGCATGACCTATGAATTTAACTTGGTTAAGTTAGTGATGCAGCAGAGCTGCAGAGGCAGTCGAGCTATAAATCACAGTTGGCTGTGTGTCAGCAGTGGCTTGACCGCAATTTGCGTGGAAAACAAAACAGAAAACTCCTCGAATAGTAGTGAAGGCACGTCAACGCTTTGGGAAAGAGCCATCCTTAAGCATTCAAGAATGCATGGATTTCCCGAAACGTAGTGGTGTATTGTAGACCATGCTGAAGCCTCCAATTTTTTTTTTGATATGTAGCTTAATAATAATAAATCAGTTAAACTTTAAAGCATTGATATCGAATGCTTTACAACCCTAAATTAATATTTTGTAACTATAAATTCCTTGTTTAGTCAATAGCGTTGTATCTAGAAGCGTTTCCCTTGGATAGCTTTCCACTGTTATAAATATTGAGATAGTTGTGCTTACTTATCGTTTTGTTTGCATTTTTTCTTTTCTTATTATTATTTTATTTTCGCCCTCTATATATTAACAAATCGCTTCTTATTCCGCCTTGGCTCGGTGCTTTCCTGTTTTTAAGTATTTTAATCGACAGAATCACCTTTACTGTTTTAGTTTGATGCTACACTAGTTTTAATAGTATCTTTATTATAAAAATTTTTTAAGTGTTGTACCCAATATTCTTCGCTTATAATATTTTAAGAGAAAAAAATACATTTTATTAAAGAAACCGTTTAGAGAAAATGTGTCCAATTTGTCCATATTATCAATAAAATACTTACTTTATTAGCAAATTTTTTACTCTAAAATAACAAAAAAAAAACATCTAAGATAAATTCTTTGAAAAAAAACGTGCAAAATATGAGTTGATTATTGTTGATTATTGTTGATTGTTCTTATTTGTTTGCGGGTTATAGGAAACCAAGGAATCAAAAAAATATATTTTAATTTCTCTGGAACTCATGAAGTGATATTAGACCTCCCCCCCTCCCAATATCTACGCTTTACAATTGAATTGTGTTTTTGAAAGTGAGCAAAGCATGAAACAATGTGAGTTCTGTCCGACTTCAAAAAGCTATAAACAAGTCTTCATTGCTGAATCAAAGTTTTAAGTGAGAGCTAATGGGAAATGTGGACCCGTTGGGTGTCCTCGAAAACAATAAAGTTTTTTGAAACAGCTGAAGCTTTTTTGGACACTTATTTTATTTTATTTCATTTCGTTACAGAGCCTTGGTGTCTTGGGCCTGTATAAGTTTTCTGTTACCTACCGATTCCTTTGCTGTTTTTATGATATTAATTTTTACTTTTATTCATTGAATGCTGAATTATCCTTTATTTTTATTCTTAAACAGATGGTATACAGTTTTCTGATACTCTCATTCTTTAACCCTATATTATTTTTTTCTCTGCTTTAAGTTGGTTCATTGTTTTACAACATATCTTATTTGAATCTCACATACAATCAGTAAATAGTCACTGCCTCTATTGGCCAAACCTAGTGTTTTTAAATCTAAATTTTTATTTGGTAACAAGTGTTTATTATTATAGTCTATTACAGATTGCCATCCTTAATCGCTTTTGTATGTATGTTTGGATTTGGTATCATAATTGAAAAAGGTGTTATTTTTACATAAACGTTTATCAACCCAACTCTTAATTTAGTGATATCAGGTATGTACTTGCTAATTATCTAAAAAATATTTATTATTTTTTGTTCCATCTCATTTTCAGTTAACATAGTTATGCATCTTTGAAATTCTACATGCGGAAGCACTTCTAGTCTTGCAACCGCATGTTTGTTTTTTCAGTTTCTACTCTAAACCAAAATGTAATCTTGTATAAGTTGTGTACCTTTACCTTTTTCTTATTTCATGAATATTACATATATTTATTTTCTTTGCGACAATCTTCATTAATACTTCTTGATTCCTGATGTTCCATGCTGTTATAGTATCGTTACTTCTCCTGTTATATACGACAAATCAATAAGTTTTCCGTTTTATCCATGTTATATGCATATAAAGAACCACATTAAGGGAATTTCAAATATTTGTACACTGGAAAAGCTACCTTTACAGCATTCTACTAATCAGAGTAACAAAAGAACTGGGTGATGATAATAATTAATATTTTAACATGGATTATATCACGGTGCTCCTCTCTAAAACTACTTTCTTTGTTGCGTGAGGCCATTTTCCGGTACTAGTTTTAGCCGTACTGGTCCTTCCCACCATGCGTCTTGTTTCAGCTTCTTTACAATTGCTCTTTTGGAAGAAACATCAGCTGGGTTGACTTATTCAAAGACGCGTCTCTAGCTCTTATCGTCGGCTATTGCTCTTATCTCTTGAACTCTAGTGTTGACGAAAACAATTCATTGTTCCTCACTCTTCATCTATGTTAGTCTAATACCAAACAGAAGTGCCTGTAGCACTGAACACATTGATTATCGGGGCTACAATTAAGCATGAGGTTGATTCCAATATTAGTATGGACATTTTCTTTTAAAGTATAACACGAGATTTAACTTGTACTGATTGAAATGCACAAACACAGGTAGAAACCAATTCCTTCATATATATTGTTGGGAACAATCCAGCAATCTAGGTATATAATAAGTTATAAGTTTGAAAATTTAATCTGCCCGTTTCTTAAATTCATGATTCATATCCCTGGGTAGCTCTTTATACTATCCCACCTTAATCTTCTGCAAGATCATTTTAGTTGTAATAATGGTGAGAGCCAGAGGATCAAATATCTTGTGAGTAATAGAAAGGATGCTCTTCGTATACATTTCCATGCCACATGGCAAAGTGCTTTTTACTTTACGTCATATTATATCTAATACAAAAATCTTGGGCATTTCAAATAGAGGAATGGGGTTTGTACGCATGTCGAATACAAATTTTCATCTTTGTAACTCAAATCTAGGAAGATTTTCTTAAGTAAAGTTCTAGCTTTCTCCTTGATTAAAAACATTCTGCCTTTGTTAACATACTAATTGCGTAATTATTTATATAAAACAATTTAATTTTTTAATCTTCCAACACAAGCTTTTCTTCTTTTTCAGCGGAGTCAAGTTGGTGATTTAAAGACGCAGCTAAAAAGGAAAGGACTTGATGTGACTCTAAAAACCACTCTGCAGTGGCAGTACTCTCGGGATTTTGCAGAAAAACCTTTTTTTGAACAGATATAATACCATACATTTTCATTCAAAATCTGATTACGATATCAGGGATTTTTTTAAGCACACATTGAGATGAGAGATTTTTTTTAGGCTGATTCATTAAAAGCTGGTTTGATTAAAATCGTCGTGTTGCTAAGTTTGTAAACATAATAATGAGGAAGGTCAAAACAGCAGTTCTACATGTTTTTTTTTAAGTACCACTTCAATTATTTCTTATTTTTCCCAATCTATGAAAATCTAATGATATGCCTCTAGTGTTTCATGGACTACTAGCTTCTACGTTGCAGTTTCTAATCTGCTCAAAGACAAGCTTTTCTTGCTCATTAGTAGTAAAAATTGATTTATCTAGGGTAAATGTATTTCGTTTTGACTATCATCTTGTTGGGCAACAGTGCTTTCAAAATGTTGTGTGCAGCTTTTTATATATTTTTTGACTTGGTTTCTGCCGTATTGTGTATGCCAATTGCATTTAGAAACCATAATTTCTGGATGGACGTCGCTGAACTAAAAAGTTATCCTTCTATTTCTTCTCACTAAAAACTTTTTCCATTGGAGTCCATCTAAACTTAGTATGTACTACTAAAGTTGCACATATGTATCAGTCCTATTTATTTTTCTATTGATAGCTTCTTAGCAACATCCTTTCCAAATAATACATCGGTGGCTCTGGTTTTATATTTACGGTCAATTAGCTTTACATTATGACTTTTTAATGAATCCATGAATCCCTAGTCGCACGTTTAATATTATTGGCAATAACCAGCGTATCAGACACAAGGAATTAAAAACAATATTTGTATTTTAAATCAGAAAATATAGCGCAATACTGCTTGTCAGTCACACAGTAATAAAACTTTAGCATTTTTGCTTGATACATTGACACTATCGCACGATTATTTCCTTGTCATATTCTTGATTTGTTATGTCGGTAAGAAATATTTGAGCGAAGAGTTTGGTAACGTTTCACCTCTCACACATCATATTTTACAGACCATCGGCAGTTAGATGACCTGTAACTTAGTTTTAGACAAGCAAAAAATAGCTGCTTTTTCTCGATTATTTCATGTTTCGTCTCTAATAAGAGTTTGGTTGCGGTTTCACACTCTTGAGTCAAATGATTCTTCTCGCAGAATCCATATGTCTTTTTAGTACTGACAGGAGCTGGATTAATAAACAATGCTGCTGTTGTGTTTTTCTCTGGTTCTTTTTTTTTCTTTTCCTTGCTCATATATTGTCTAGTGCTCTTTTATGAACCGCATATTGACTATCCTTATATTATCCTTTCGCTTAATTTTAAATTACAGGAACTTTATAAGTTTGCCAGTTCATTTTCACTGTTTTATTTTACGGAAACACCTATGTATTTTCTATGCTGTCATGACATCATTCTGAAGACAAGATTCTATGAGGGGTAGAACAGGTCGGCACCTTAGTCATTTGTAATCTTCTAGTCAAGTTAACATAAAAGCGGGATACAGAAGAGGATGCATCATACATCTTGTTTGGCAATGAAAGCATTAAAATCTTTGATGTAAAAGTGCAATTGAAGGTTTTTTCGACCATACCTCTCCTTCAAAGAGTTTACCACATCTTTGTATTACTCCCGTGAGGGGAGTTGTATAATAATTAAGTAATAATTAATTCCGTGATTTCCAAAAAGGCATACAGGACGCTTTTGCACTTTATTAGCATAATTTAAATTCAGAGATGATAGTCTTGAATTTGTTACATCCTTTTTTTTTATATGTTTAGCACTGGACTTTTCCACTGTTTCTTATTTCTAGCTAAACATTTTACTCCACCCTACTGTAAGTTTAAATCACTATATTTTTTGGTTGTGCATTTTCTCCATGTTATTGGTAGTCTCCTTTGGTTGCTCTTGCCTCTTACGATAGATTCTAGAGTCTTTTAATAATGTTATTGTTCAGTTTTCTTAAAGTGTGTCTTAGCTATTCCCGTTTCCTTATTTAAATGTTGACGGTTTTTATTTAGTTCGCTCCTATAAATATTTATTTGAAGTTACAGCTAGTATACATTTAAAATTTTTCTTGGCCATTTATTTACAAATGGTTGTAGATTTGATTTTTATTTATGATGCACAATCGTATAATAGTGTGCTTTTAGTGTTCAAATTAAAAATGCGAATCTTATTTGTAATCGATGATTCTTTTGCGTTCAAAATGTCTTGGGGTTGATTGAAGGAAATCTGGGCTCTCATAATTTTGCGATTAATATCTTTTTGGCAATTTGTATTTTGTTCTAGAACAGTACCTAAATACAATTCTTAATTTATCTTACTGCCTTTAGGATTTAGTGGAATTATATTAATTAGTATTATTGACCTTTATCTTTAGGCCCTCTTTTTTTGTATTTACTTTTTTTATCTGAAAACTCTAGATCTTTTAAACATTGTCAATACTTCTATAGTAGTCTTTTTTTTTCAAAGGCTTGTTTCATTGTTCAGCCCATAGTTACAAAAAAAGGAGTGGCGAAAGGAAACAGTCTTGTATAATTCTACCATCAGTTCTAATTTTATTAGTAATCATGGCTTTGGTTTTTAGGTAGGCTTTAATTATTATATAATATTTTGATTATTGGGATTATTTTTAATAGGATACCACATTTCTCAACTATTACCTATAATTTTTCGGAATTTATTTTATCGGAGTTTTTTTTAAGTATATAGGAGACAAACAAATATATCTCTTTCTTCTACTAAAAGGCCTCATTAATAATTATTTGTGGGGTACAGATTTGGGCAATGCATCCCTGGTGTGGTCTAAATCCCACTTGATTTCCAACAAACAATGCAATAAAAATTAAAATATAAAGAGTTGGAAGATATAAATAATTTAAGTATTGAAAATCTTTGGGTATTTTATAAGATTGTAATCACAGAGACAGCTATAGAAACAGTAGGTATAAAAAGGGGTTAAGTAAAAGATTGAATCTCACAAAAAACATGGCGGTTGATTGTAGAAAAAAGAATGAATGGGCGAACAAGTTAAAAAGGGCGCTACTACTGACGGAATATGCAGGAGGACAAACGACGCAAACATGATAACTATATACGGAATAACAAGAAACTTTTCTAGACTAAAACAAAATCAATCAACACAGATAAGAGAAACTTACTAAAGACAAAACACAACATTTTGAACATACATAAATAAAATTTGGGCGATCTCTATGCAAAGGGGCAAAAAATATTAAGAAGTAGCCATAAATACTGAAGAAATCACAAAAAGAAGTGAAAAGAGCTAACTAAAGAACGGTAAGGTTACAGATAAAGATAATATATCGGCAGATTTAATAAAAGTAGGTGAGAAAATAGTTAGGCAGTTGATTTACTGCCTATTGAATAAAAGATGGAGCACAAAATAAATACCCCAAGAAGCCTAATTATAAAAATCCCGAAGAAAGGTGACATCACAGGCTGCAAAAGCTGACTATATATTACGTTATTAAATATCACTAACAAAATTTTATCTTGCAGAATAAAAGAACCAACTGATATTGGTCTAACAATAAGAAACAGTTAATCGGGATCCTTTCTCCATGCATTTCAATCATGAAAGCCAATCTGTTGTGGTGGTATTTAAGAATTTATTACAGAAGGGCAATTAATCCCGGATTTTCCGTCTTACTTAAGTAACTTACATTATAATATATGTTCTTCCACAACAAATGTGTTGGTACTGTTATATGACGTTAGATTTTCTATTTTCTTTGGAAGCTACCTATCCTCTAAAATTTTCAAGTCTAACCTGGTCTTTGTTTCACGGTGTATTTGGTCGGTGTACACGTTATCAGTATTGTCCTTGGATTCTAACATATTGTCGGGTAGGTTACAATTAGTTCGTTATTTACATTTTAAATATAGTAAAGAGACTCTCTAATAAATTTGTGAGGATCAGCCTTTGCTAGTTCGTCCTCTAGTTTCCTTTCCATGTCATCATAGACCGCCTTCTGCGCTGCTTGTATTTTCTTTGTTTTATTCATTCTGAATTTGTTTGGCTAAGCTACAATTATGAGTATCACTCCAGGGTGAAGTTTTACTTTGATTTGAATATCGAACTTGATTTTGAACATCTCCTGGAACGAACCTCTCGAATCTCGGTCTAGAACGCCGTCCCACCAGGAGTACCAAAAAATGTGAAAAGGTTTGTTAATTAGCATTATTCTAACTTGGCAAAATCTTTATTTGTTAGGCCTAATGGCATTTACACTTTTTTCTAAAAAATTATCATAGATTGCGAACCACATAAACTCTATGGTTTTCTCTATATCTATTACCTCTTAAAATAATTTTTTTTTATTTAACTATTATTCCTAGTTACTACATTCAATATGCACAGTTCCATTATTGGAACAACGACAAAGATAGAAATAAAAAACTATTGATACTAATAATTGACAAGCTCTGCATTGCTATGATGTTTTTGACCAATAAGTAATTTAAAAAAAAATTAGGAAAATAATGTTTTAAAAAAATGTTATAATAATAAATGGTCACAGACTGCGGTTTTCTTTCATACAGGGTTCAGTAGAATGATCTCTTTTTAAATTGATAGACGATGATCAAGTCTTACAACCTTGAGAAGCATAATACCATTCTAGTGTCCTTTCTGGTGTGGAGTGGTAAACACCGTGGATTTGTACTGAATACTTATTTTAAAAATGATGATTCTGTAAATGTGACATAATTGCTATTTCATAGGAATTTCAGAGTAGGTTTTCACGAAGAGCCCTAACAGAAAAAAAACAATGTTTGTTGTGGTTACACATTTTTTGACAAACTGATTCAGCATTAAAACGGAAAGCACCCGCTAGCTAGACTTTGTACCGTTCGGATACCCGAGAATATCGTAGCAGTGAAGAAGAATGTTGTCACGTCGCTACAACGTTCTGACACTAAGCATGCTTTCGCTTTGGAATATCGTGTTCCATCAAATTGATGGTGGTGTATGAACTTAAAAAATGAAACTAGTACGTCCGGCAAGCTGCTTGCGAAGACATGAAGGCAAATGTTCAAGTAGATGCGCTCAGTAGTAACGAAATAGATTTTTATTTATTGGGCTGCCTCAATAAGCAGAATTTTCAGTATTGGGCCTCATAAAGTCCTTAACAATTCCATGAGTGAGCTCTCCATAGTCAGCATTTAAATATTTGGTGTGCTGTTACGGAATTTGGTATCAGAGGGTCGCATTCTTTAAGAAAGCGGTACTAGTGGTGACTGTCACGTCCACCCACTATATTGCAATGTTACGCAATTTTCTCGAGCCTACACTCAACAAACATGGAAATGCACTACTATGGTTTCAAGAAAATGGCGCTATCGCACACCTGGCGAAAATTCTAGGAAAGTTCTGGGATAAAATGTTTCTACGCCGCTTCATCTCATTACATGGTGACATCTCATAGTCGGCTACGTCATTATAACTGTTCTCTAGCAATTTCTTTCTGTGGCGATACCTGAAGGCTGAAGTCTTTCAACGCAGGCTGCGACCTTTCCAGGAATTAAGAAAAACATTGAACATACTCCAAGTTGTTCTTTTTATTGCTAATTCGAAAAGGGGAGATCATTCTGCCTTGTTCTGTATTAAGTTTTAACAGATTTTACTATAAATGAAGTTTCCGTTTTGGTGGTTGTTCTTGTTAATAAAATGAAAAGGATACTCAGCCATTCATACCGAAACGTTAGACGCCGCATTAGTTTACAGCATTCTGGGTCTAGCGGGAGCCAATTATTCATAATCTGCAAAGCGTTGGTAATTTGGCATTGTACGTGAACGCAAAATAACCGATCGACGCGATGTCGTAACACGTGATCGCAATTCACACAGCGCGTTCGCATTATTAGTTCCCCCCGCAAACGGCATTGTTCAGCAAATAATACGTCTGGAAGTATGTTTGCCGCAAGAAATGGGTTCAGCGTGGCATCCAATCATCTTCGGCGGTGTGTTGTATCCTTCGGGATCTCGTTACCGACGTACCTGGGAGACGCGCGTCTGCATTCATTACGTGGCTAGGCTCTATCTCCTCTGTTTCTACACGGAGATCATTTTAAGGCGCTTTCTATAAATTTTTGAGTTGATACGTGATACATAAATATTTAATTGAATTCGGAGATATCGCCGTCTCGCGCTCCTTTTAAGCAGCGAGTGTCTGTGCATGTATTAAAGCCATGCCGCGGAGTCGCCGCGCGCGTTATTGAATAACGCGCCGAGCCGTTGCAGAAGCTCAGGCGATCCCTGCACTGTTGTTCGTTATTCCTGGCGAATCCACAATTTAATTGAACTGCAGACGGAGCTATACGTCCGTGGCGGACTTTCTTACAGCGGGCTCCTACAATGCGGCACTTTAATGTTAACGAGTTCTCGATTGACTAAGGCAATTTTGTGTCTTGGTGCCTTTTCTGAATAAAAATCCTTCGTTAGCGGAGGAACGGTGGGGGGTCCTGAAAGGTGAACAAACACTTTCCGTTGTTTTATAATGGGCGGATAAATTTTTCTCGTTAATTTCGGGCGGTAGTGCAGACAGGGCTCAATTAAGTATGACGTTGTTTTGTACAAATTCATCCCATGCACTATGGTGAGCGTATAGAGTGTGGAAATGCGTGAAATAATTACGCACCCCCAATTTAATGCACAGTTTTGCCCGCGGCCAAAGATCTGCCGGCGATGAGTTACGGCAGTTCGTTTTTGCTTGCCAAATTTGTTGTGGTGGGCGATGATAACCGCTCGCCCCCAGTAGATTAGCATCCACCTAGAAAGCGGGGACATAACTCACGGGAGAGATGGGAGATGTAGGCGCGAGGGAACCCTATAAATTCGAATGCGTGCTAGCAAAAAGTATATGATGTAACGCAACGCAAATATATACTCTCGCATTTTTCCTTTTTTTGTTATAGACGAGGAGCAATTATAGAATATAAACGACCATTAACCTTAAAATTAACAGCAGTGTTGATAATGTATGTAAATTACTATTTATTTATTTTTATAATTCTTTTTATTAATTAATACAGGCTGTTAACTTAATTTTAAGTTTACAAAAAAATTTGTGAACTTTCTAGATGTATTCAAGTTGTTTGTTAAGATTAATGTAGTGTTAATAAGACTAAAGATTTTGATCAACCGAAATTACTATGTGAAAAAATATTATATTTTTCAACAAGTAATTTCAGTGGACTAAACGGTACACTCAGATAGGGCTGCTAGTCCTCCATCTTTCCATGTATGGAGGGAACCAAAGAAATAAAATATTGGGAGCTGACCAAAATTAGCATGAAACAGGGCAGAAGCTGTGTTTATTACTAAGTAGAAACTATCTTAAAATAACTATTCTAAAATATCGATATCAGACATTTACCGGTAGAAATAAAGCGATGATTCTTATGGCTGTGTCACTGCGATGTAGAAAGCAAGGAAAAACTACTGCAGTATAATTTCAAGAATAACCACTTATGAATGAATAGTTAAAAATGGTATTTTTCTTCTCTTGATTTTCTTTAATAAAATATTGCCTGTCATATCTTCTTTATTGATCTTTCTTTCTCCATTCTTACTATGTTTCCGAACCACTTTAACTGCATTCATTTAATGCTTTGTACTAACGGGTACATCCCTAGGTTTTCTCTTATATCATTTCTTATTCGATATTTTTTTTATTGTACCTATTACACTTCTTAGATATATCATTTTCACTCGTTGCACTATTTTCTATTTGTTTCGTGAGTACCCAGCTTTGACTTGTGAGTATGGTTTTGGATATAGTGATCTTTGTTTTATTGGTTATCTCTCTTTCTTTCTTACAAAGGATTTGCTTAATGAATATTAAAGTTTTGTTGCACTTTCCATTCGATTATTTATTTCAGCATACAATATACTATCATTCTAAATCTTCACTCTCAGGTATTTGTATGTTTTCACTTTTTCAAGCCGTTCTCCGTTTTATTGTATTGTTATATCCGTATCATGTTTTACTATTACTATTATATTTGTTTTTCCTACATTTACTTTTAGATATCTTTTAAGCAGAGCGCTCGTTCGTATTTTGAAGCTGTATTGCAAGTTTCTTTTGTTATTAACGTAGACCATCAAATGATATGCGAAGGTATTTTCCGTTATTTTTACTATTTCCATATTCTTGTATCCCACTTTTAGTTTTTTTAATTTTCTTTTAATTAAGTTGAATAGGTTTGGACTTAGTATATCTTTTTGTTTTAAACTTTTTTTAGTTCTAAACTCCTTGGATTGTGCATTACCCATTCTCACATAGTTTCTTCTTGTTTCGTATAGTTTAGATACTATGCTCAGTATATTAATTCCTTCATAACTTGCGCAGTCCTGTTGTCTCCTTTTTTGTAGATTGTTAAAAGTATCCCTACTTTCCCGTCTTTTGGTATTTTTCAACTCTCCTCCTTTATCCGGACTTGGAATCGACAACGGCATTGATGAGATAACTCAATTCATCCGTCATATGTTGCAGGCAGAGTTGGAAATTCTAATACAATTAAACACTAATAAAAAGAAACAAGGAAAAACACAAGAAAAGAAGAGAAGATTAAAATAGGACTCATAGAAGATGAAACTAATAGACAACTGTACATAAGAAGACTGGCTAGTAAAATAAATGGAAAACCGGTTCAATAAGAGATAAAATTAACAAAGCAAAACACCATGGTTCTCTAATGAAGTACAAGAACTGTTTAATGAGAAAAGAAGAGCGTTTGCACGATATAATACAAATGGAACTCAAGATACCTACGTAACTTATCAAAAATAAGAAGCAATGTTAACTCTAATTAAAAAGAGATTAAAGAAAGCTACTGGGAAAAGTTCTCAAAGAGTATATAAAGAGACTTTCATGGTACAAAAAAAAACCAGTAATAAAAAACAACAAGAAGGGCATGGAGAAACTGGTAGAAATCAACAATATTGCCTCGGAACAATGAATAAAATTCTTTAAGAAATTTTATATACGAGATGACACGCCAGACGACAACAGCTAGTTAGAAAATAGAATTATAGTAGAGGAAGAACAAGAAATCTTAAAAAAAGGAATAATAGAAGCAGTTGGAAAATAAAAAAATAAAAAATCTGCGATACAACAAGTGGTGGAGAAATCTTTGAAATTTAATAAACCAGGTTTTATGTGCATGCTAAAAGATATCATACAAGTCTTACAAAAAAGGGAAATCGTTCAAGAACTCATCGAACTCGTGAAAGACATTTATACAAATAATCAAATAATAATCAAGGTAAATGGAGAGTATCTACAATATGAAAATATCAACAAAGAATATCAAATATATGACAATCAGTAAAGAGCCCATAAGGTGTAATTTGTAAGTAGAACAAGACATAATCGAGCAAGTTACCACATTCATTTATCTAAGAATAAATATATTTAGCTGGGGCATACTAAAAAAACAGGCAAAACTTCAAGCAATAAAAGCCGCCAAAGTATCAAAAGCATTAAATAGCATCATATGAAACTACAAATTTATCAACACTGAAGTTAAAAGCAGGGTATATAAAAGTGCGGTGCGGCCAAAACTAACGTACGCAGCGGAAACTCGCGGAGATACACAACAGATAAGACAAATTATGGAGGTATAAGAAAGATAGTTGATTAAACAAGGATCGCATCCAAAATAAAGGTATGCGAAACCAATGTAAGATACGGCCTATACACGAATGGATTCAAACTAGAAGGCAAGAGTGAGACAATCATGTTTCGAACATGAAGTAAACCCGCTAAGCTAGAGATAAATCAGCAACAGGAAAAAGATTTAGGGGAAGACCGATGAGGAGAAGGAGAGAGATGCATTAGAAATTGAAGTGAACAGGCGTGGCGTGAGCCTACATAGAAGTTGGAAGAAGAACTTATTATTTCTAGGATATTAACATCTAAATTTTTTACCATCTCTATTGTCTCTCTATCGTGTCTCTTGTAGCTTTGTCCTTTTACAGCCTCCTTTACTTCATCACTTTTTATATTCTGTTTCTCGCTGTCTTTGTTCTTCTCTTGTTTACCTTCCTCATCTTCTTCCTCTGGAATTTCACTTATTTGATCTACATTTAACATTATTTTAAATTACGCTTTTGTCTTTTAACAATTTCCTTCTTACCTTTGACTATTCTGCCGTCTTTATCTTTTATATTTTTAGTAAGATTTTCTTTTTCTAATAAATTTAAGGACTTTATAGAAAAGTTTTTGGTTGTAATCTTTCTACAACTGTTTGTTAACGTTTATTTTTTCTTTATTTTTTTTACTCAAGTATATTGTTTGTTTCTTATGTTTATTAATTTTTATAACTCCGCATGCTTCCGAAGCTACCTTAATTAGTGCCTATTTGAAACGTTTTCAGAGTTGTTTAGTGTTTATGTTCTCGGCAGTTTTAATGATTCTATTCATTTTCTCCACCATACTTACATTACACTTTTTTACCATTTCAGCGTCTTTTAATTTGTATGTTTTATTTTTATGACTGTTTCTTATCGTCTCTTTGATTCTTTTCTTATCATTTTCTGTTTGTATCTCTATTTTTGTCAATTTCAGGTAATGATCCGAATAAATTTCTAAGTCCCTTTTCATTATTGTATTTAGTATTTTTTTTCCTATAATTTTTATTTATTATAAAGCCATCTATTATACAATACATAAAATAGAACACCTAGCAATCGTAGCATTAAAAATTCAAATGCTTAAAGTTAATGTACTCTATCTTAATGAAGTCAGATAGCCGAATGCTAGATAACATAACCACCAGTACTTAATTTGTACAACTTAGGACGTCATAAAGATGAGAACAAAAATGAGACCAAAAGAGTAATCAAAAAAAAAGATGCAGCACTGTGTGGCCAATTTCATTCTTTACATTGTATGATGCTGACACAACTCAACGCCTATCCATTAAATTAACATTTAATACAAATTTACAAATCTCACATCTAACAACACTAATAATAAGATTTTGTTCAGATTTAGAAATGTCAATCAAAAACTTGAAAAACACGAACTCAACATAATTATGACCAATTTTAAAGGTAAAGATATAGCCGGAAATTTCAGTGGTCAAGAAGAAACCTTAGTTGTCACTAATATGTTTTATAATTTATGTGCGAGAAGGCATATTGGATATCATCTACACACACTGAAATGCAATAATAGGAAATCAATTTGACTTTATCTTAATAGAGACATGATTTAGAAATAGTGTTAGGAGTATAAAAACCTAGTAGTTTCCTATAATGATTCATTACTGGTCAACGAAAAAATTACACTGAGAAATTTATAAAAAAGCAATGGAGAAAATAATGAAAAAAACTTTAGGATAAAAACTATCAATAATAAGTTAATGAGATAGTAGGAGAAAAACATCATGAAGCTACAACAAAAGATATTGACAATGGTTAGAAAGATATGCCGGAAGGCAAATATTTGGCAATAAAGATCAAATCGCAAAGAAGTCTTTAGTACAAGAAATTTGATTATTTATAAATGAAAAATGAAAATGTAAAGACAAAAGTAAGAAAAGGTGCAAATAGCCAAATGAACAAATAGAATATGAAATTAAGAATGACAAGGCACATTAGATTGAAGGAAATTGCCTAGAAATACGAACCTCCTTAAGAAATGTAAAGAAATAATTTGAAATATAAGAGAATCTCATTAGTAGTAAGAAATACGCAAGGCGAAATTGAACTGCCTGAAGAGTTTAAAAAGGCAACCTTTAAGAGATATGTAACAAAATTTAACACAGAATATAGAGAAGGGTAAAACGAGACTGAGAAAAGTAGCGATATCTTGTAGATTTTAAAATCAGAAATTGAATATGCATTTAGAGAGGCCCTGACAAGCTGCATATTGAGCTAACTAAATTACTAGTAGAAAAAGACCTACAATACCTGACTAAACTGTTTAACCAAATATATAAGAAAGGCGAAGTTTTAAATATACCTAAGAAAAATAATTTTAAGGTACATAAGCAATGTCACCTGATAAAATTGATGAGATATACATTAAAAGTTCTTTTGAGAATTATACAAAATCGCATATACAAAAAATGTGAAATACAACTTGATCGCAGTCAATTTTAATTCCCAGCAGAAATAGTGGGTAAATAACATTCTTCTCAATGACTGTCGTATTTCAAAAATGTTGATAATTCAAAAAAGAACGTGCATGTATGTTATATAGACTTTCAAAAGGTCTGATCAAAGTGACCGGATGCGGTACGGTAAACTTAGAGAAATGGGGTTAAATATTAACATAGATAAACCAAACACATGTTCATATCTAAAAGCCAAGTAACCATAAATACTCTTCTCATATTAGAAAGGAATCAGATAGAGCAAGTTAACAAATATAAATATCTCGGTGTAATTATAAACGTTTCGTTAGATCGAGTACATAAGAACTAGAATAAAAATATGCCGGAAAGTGTTTGTAAAGTATGCCTCAATATTCACAAACAACAACTTAAGTTTTTTAATAAGATTACAATTTTTGAAATGCTGTGTATGGTCTATTGTAAGGAATGGAGACATGGCCGATAAATGCACCAAAAATGAAAAAGTAAAGTCGTTTGAAATATGGGCTTGTAAACAAATACTGAAAATTCCTTGGACCATTAGAATTATAAACGAAGAGGTTTTAAAACGTACTAGATGCGACCAAAAACTCATAACCATCGTTAAAATAAGAAAAACCAAACATTTATAAAAATGAAGCGAGTTTTATAAATTAATAATTCGACTTGTACGATGCTAAATATTTTCTACTCTCTTATATGGTATAGAGTTCTGGATAGCTAACGAAGCTGAAATAACAAAACTAAATGTGGTTTTATCGTAGGAACAACATAGACAGACAAAGTGCGGAATAAATAAGTCATGCAAAAATTAAAAAAAGATATAAAAACAAAACCTACTATCAAAAGAAGGAAATTACGATACTGGGACATTTGATACGACATGAAAGATATAAAATTTTGCAAGAAATTATACAATGTAAAATAGAAGAAAAGAGAAGCCTGTGAAGAAGAAGGACTTTACGAAGGGCTAAAGAATTTAAAAGACTGGTGCGGAGAAAGTAGTGTCTTCTTGTCTCGAGCCGCAGCAAACAAAGTACAGTCAGCGCTCCGATAGGAGAGGCATTACAAGACTTATTTCAAAACATTATGCAAGGACAAATTGAAAAAAAATGTGTCGACAGAGTCAAGCTAGATCAATCTAATAATTAAACAGACATTTTATGTGGCACGAGATAGAAAATTATTTAAAAAGGTAGTCACCAAATTTCGATAAGAGATGGCATCAAAAGATAAAACAATTCAGATTAATAACAATAACGAAAAAATTTTTGAAATGTTTCTACAAAAAAGAAAAACAGATAAATTGAAAGACTAATAAAAAAGGCACTGCATTTAATGAAAACGGGAGAAAGCGGTATAAATTGTTGGGGTAAGAAACAATGTCATTGTTTAAGTTCAATGAAATACAAAAGAATAGTAGAGCGCATGTATATGCAACGGTTCATGGTACCTAAGATTGAATTAAGGTATTTGGGTGATAAAAGGTTGTTTAAAATATTAATTACACGGGATATCCTATGGGAAATTTAAGATTTTAAATGCGAATATCGCTGTAGCCGCGCATTTAAAAAGTAACGAGCCATTGACGCAACTCGACTAGAATTTTGTGCAATATTCGCCGTTTACGTGACGCACCATCCGTGCAACTTCATTCATCATCAGCCCCATCAAATTTTGTAATCAATGAAGAAAATGTGCAACGTGTACGACACATAATATCGTATAATTTTTGCAGGATGGCTGAGGATGGTGCCGCTGCCAGCATGAGTTAATTTGTTTAGGGTATGATCAAAAATACAGGGCCTTCTATTAAAAAGTTTAATTTTTAATTATAAAAAAAAACGCTCTCTTTAAACAATATTGAAATAGTTTTATTTGAATGCTCTGCGTTAATAACGGAATACGATACTTTTCAGGTGGTTGCTTTACCTCTTTTTACAGAAACTTTATAACGTTCTTGCACATTATAGCTCTGATATTATATTGCAATGCATGAATCATTTCCAGAGTATCGAGTATCTTTGACGTAGTTTAAAAGAAAAAAGTTTAATGGTGTTAATCAAAGTTTCCAATTTTAGAAATTTATTTTTTACTTTTATCCCAGTGATTATTATCCCAGTGAATTTATCACAAAAGAACGCCACTCTGTTGAAACTAAAAGTTGTCGTCGTTTATGACATCCACTTCTAGCCAAAAGAGTCAGTCAGCATTTCACGATAATGCATATTATTCATTAAAAAGGTCTCACTAGCATCGTTCTCAAAAAATTTTGGCCAATGACGCCACTAACGCAAAAAGCGCACTACACTGTGACTTGTTGGGAATGGAGAAGCCTTTCGACTACGTCTCTTAGATTTCTAAACGTTCAGGTGAGATAATTTTACTTATTTACTTATTTAGTGAGTTGGAAGTGGACTATATCAGTCAGGATATCCAATTTCCGCTAATGTTTATAAATTTAAAATTCGAATCTTCTGCAACACTTTCAGTTGCGGCGGTGATGTTTATATAAATTCGGTTGAACGAGTACACTTCTGGTTTCTTACTGGTAACAGTTACTACTAACATATTGAAGAATGAGAGCTTTAACATTAATAAGTAAAAAATAGCTCAAAAACTTTGTTATGAGATATCTTTTCTGTAAAATTCAGTTCACCCAAACTCTGAAGAATATACGCCCAAATTAGGTTGCATAGCTTTTATAGAAACCAGCTCATCTTCCGACAAAGCTTATTTTCGTTTACATGAATATGTGAATAGCAGATCACTGAAGTTTAGGAAACTTGCGATAGAAACAGAAAGAGTAGGTTTTGAAAGTTACAACATTTGTAAATTTAGAGTTGTGTTACATAATCAATATCTCTTTGACAATCCTCAAAAATAATTCCAGATACAATGGGCATACTTTAACAAGATGGGGCGGGGAAGTTGCTTATTTTATGAAATAGTTGAATGTGAATAAAATATGTAGTGCCTTAAAAAGACTCGAATATTGAAATACAAAACTTAAAAATATACATGTATGTGATATTATAATAACAATGGTGAGAATCTACACTTCATAAGAAAGCATGACTTGAAAAATGAAAAGTTCAATTTTCCCTACGTTTATCTTTACTGCCATATCGTCACGCACCATCTCTAATAAGGGTTGTATGGGCATGCACCGCGTTTTATACACTATTATTACCATTGGCTTGAAGTGAATGCAGTCACTCGCTTATTTTTAGAGACTGAGTAGGCTAGCCGTTAGGCATCTGATATCAACCGTTTGAATGGACTCATAATTAAATGTTGACAAAAATTTTTAATTTATTACATTATCCTAAAACAAATTTCGTGAGTTCAAAAGCTATTCTTAAAAATGCACACAATTATAGTCAATTACTTAGGATGTTTAAAACTGATTAGCACTTTTCCCTCAAAACTCCAGTTGTGTCGCAGATTGAAATGGGTGTCTAATACTTGTGAGAAAATATAGTGCCACGTGGTAACACCAGTTGATACTGCAGGAATGTACAGATGGAAAGATAGCAAGTCAATGGTGTAGTGCAGTTATGGACAAAACGGAAAATCATGGAGAGGAAAATCATGGTTAGCGATTAATAGCGTGTTTTTTTAATGAAATAATTAGTAACCGAATCACAGCAATGTATTTTGCTGAATATTGTAGTCCAAAATAAGCAAGGACTGTATTGAGAAAGGCAAAGCATTAGGCGTCTCATAAATGCCCGCAATCCGCATATTACTCAATTTGTGTGTCTGACTATAAATAACAAATAGACAAATTATTTTATGCAACTGGTCAGTTTTGTAGAATTTTGTAGACCATTATCTATGAGAACTTGAAGATTCCACTCAAGGAAAGCGTGTAAAGGAGTGCAAAAAGTGCCTAGAGTTGTATAATTTTGACCGATAGACGTTTTTGAGTATTTGGTCGCAACAGATGAATCGTGGTTCTGGCACGAAACAACAAAAAACGCCAGTTTATAAAATGTAGCAAAGTGCAAGCTCACGTTTCAAGAAACCACGGATGAGACTGTTTACTTTAAAACAAAGCAAAATAATTTCTATGGATCAGGAGGGAATTTTGCAAATGGATTTGCTGTTCCCTTTTGAGAACGTTACCAGCGATATTGCAAATCACTGAAGCGACGTTGCCGACGTATTCAGCAACGACGTTATAGAAAATGGAGACGCAGGGTGTCGCTTTAACATAACAATACGTAGCCAGATGTTAGTAGCCATAGTATTGTTTTTTTGTAAGTTTTTGACTATACCATGCTGCCTTATACTCCATATTCGCCGGATCTTGTGCAGAGCGACTACGTTTTGTTTGACGCAATGAAAGACGCAGTGCTTGGTAAGAAGTCTTCCTTCAGTCGGTTTCCCACAAGAGGTTCCGTACTTCTTTTGTTGATCAATGTCTCTAATAGCTCTGCAGTCTTATGGACTTATTGTGCTCCTTTTATTTTATCTACAGTATTCTTTTCAGTATTCTTGTCTCTTGTACCAGTTTATAAATACAATTTCTTTAGTTAAATACAGTGACTATGACAAAAATGTAAATCCGTTATTGGTTTCCCATAAACAGCTTGTCTTCTATGTATGGCTGTCTTTGTTTCCCTACCATATTGTCCGCAACTCAAGTCTCCATTGTACAGCCTCATTTTGTTGAAGTGCTCTCCGAAAAAACAATGTCTGGTGTGTCGACCTATAAAAGCTGGTTCCTGCTTCCTTTTTCGTTTCCAGGATGGTCCTTTTATATAGGTTTTCTTATGTCTTTGCCCCGTTACATTTTTCAGCCTTTATATGTTGTTTTCTGGTCTATTTTTTTATCCGACTTCATATTGTACCTTTAGGTACTTCCAGAAGCGGTTCATGGTCTATATATTAAATTGATAATCCTTTTTGTACTAGCTTATCAGGTTTTCCGTTGCTTGCAATTTTACAGTGCCTCGGTACCCACAATCGAGTCAGCTTATTGTGGTCTGTCAAAGTACCGAGTTCTCTTATACCCAGCATATCTTCATTCATATATCTAATTTTCGGATGCCTCACTTCTATATAATCTTGCGAATGGAGAGAGGGAAGGTCTAGCCGTATCTCTGTTGTCGGTGTTGGTATTGTTTTTATTGAGTTTGTTATTGTTAGACAAGCAAGTTTTTATATCTTACGGTTATAGCAGGTTTTTTGCACCACACCAAAGCCACATATGCTATCATGGGTTTCACCACCGTGGTGTATATCCAATACATCATTTTTGGTTTTCAACTCCATGTTTTTCTAAAAGCTTGTCCGGATAATACTACGCTGCCTCGGTCTTTCTTTTTATTTTTTAAATGTGTTAATCTCACGTGAGTTTTGAGTTTAAAATAACTGCGAGATACTTTAGCTCACCTGATAATTTTATTATACATCCTTGAGTTTGAGAAATCCCAGTTTCTTTAAATTTCTTCTTGTGAATGCTACTATGGTAGATTTTGAGGAAATTATGTCCCCCTGCATCTATCCAATTTGTAACCTGGTTTAGAGCTGTTTGTGTACGCCCCCTAACTGTATTGTTAAATCTTTCCTGAGACAATATAATTAAGTGATTTGATTATCCCATTATAACAACTAGTCTATTACAAAATTCCACAGTAAAGAGACAAAAGAAGACCCTCTCTGCGAACATATTCTTGTAACCCGAGTTATCATTATTTTACCTATCAGGGGTACCTATACCAATCATTTTTTAAGCATACACTCGATTCACCCAAGACTTGTTTTGTCCAGTTCTTTATTTCTCAACGTTGTAATGATTGAATGTAGATGTATATTATCACACGCTTCCTCAATATTCAAAAAAGTAGCTAAAAGTGTCTTTCATTTTGTACAGCATTCTCCACTCTGGTAAAAAATCTATGCAGTGTTGTGTCTGCGGATATTCCTGGTTTATAAGCGTTGTGGTTTTGATGTGCAGATCCTGTGACTAATAGTTTTTTAGAGTTTACAATTCAAAAGTCATTAAACTAATTGGTCTTAGAGCCTTAACCACATCCTGTCTTATTTTTCCAGGTTTTGATATAAAATTAACTCTAATTAGTCACTAGGATTTTGATATACAGCCCAGATCGAGAATATTTTGTAGTATAAAAGGTCACCTCCCTTTTGCAACAAAATAGGATACATACCGTCAGGTCTCGGCAATTTATAAAGTTGTAGTGGGTTAATTTTTTACTTTACTTTGTTTACATCTATCAGTTTCTTTGCATCCTGTCCATTATCCTTAGATCGACATTTTAGGAATTCCAGTTGTGTGTCCAAAAATAGTTTTTAGCAGTCTTGCGGAAACTGGCGGAGAGATGGCAAAAGTGCATAGACATTGAAGGGGAATAGATTTAATGAAAAGTTATTCAGTTCATTTTAAGAAAAGGTTAGTGAGAAAAAACAATTGTAGCGCTCTAAGTTACAAAGTTTTGTAAAACACGTTCAAAAGAGTTGTTTAAAAAATTTCATTTTCTTAAAAATTATTTGAATGAAAGGTAAAGCTAAAAATAAATCTCTCATATTACTTCCAAGCTTGTAGTTGATGGAGTACCTATGTCATCTCTTTATTTAAAGTAGTTTTTTATTCTGTTAGTTGCGTATGGTGGTTTTCATTTAGATTTGATATATCATTTAACAGTATACTATAATAATCAACAAAATTGACAATTGAGAAACTAATTTCTTTAATATTTGCAAATACTTCCATTTTATTAAAACCTGAAATTATTGAGTACTTGTCATAAATTATATTTGTAAATATACTTTCACATCGGCAATCGCTTTACACTGTTTTATGCTGATAAACGTAATTTTCGGTGTTAATTTACATAACTGAATTAAATATCTACACAGTTCTATTCGGATTAACACAGAACGTCTTTCATTGTATTTCTTTCTGTCCCACTTTATCTTCTCAATACGGTTAAATTAATGTGTATTTTAGACAAGATAAATTAATACCAACATCTCCAAGTTCAGTAGATATTACGCACCCTAAAAATTATTGAGTTGTTTTAGCTTACTAGTCTGCAAACATCATTATAACAGTTTCATAAAGGCTACTTCAGCTCCAAGTTCTGATGTTAATAAATGAACAAGGGAATTGTAGTTGTAGGAGTTGGTGTCTGAAAAATAAACGCTGCGACTCCAGTGTCAGATTCTTTCTCGGCTGGATTTACGGTCGTACGACGTGCTTTGTGTGAAACACGTTATTGCGCTAACGAATTTTTTTAAGCACGCTTTATTTGCATTAAATTTTTTACGTGCGCCTCAATACACTTTTGTTAATCCTAGTTTTTGAGTTGGGATTATTTGCTTAATTTAACCTAATATACGAACAGTGATAACGTATTTTTTAACTATTACCTTTTGTTAATAGATTTAATTTATTTATAGTATATATTTTAAATTATTTCAAATTTGAATTTTTACATTGTGGTGAATTTTTTTGTACCTTATTTGAAATTAATTTTAAAATTTTATATTTTATTTGCTCTTTATTTACGTAGCATATAAGTATTGATTTTATATAAGAAAAGTCGAAATATTTTTTGTATCTTTTTTGTTTTTTATCTTTTTTATTTAGCGTATGAGATATCGGGTAAATTTTTAATTTCTCGAAGCATCTTTTAAAAATCTTTAATCTGAAGATGCCATTTTAAACTACAAATGTTTTCAAGAATATACTGCGTTTGTCACGGGTTTTATATAGACCAAGCTGTTCAAGTAATCCTACAGGTAGTATTTTGAAACCGCAATGTCTAGTGATATATAAACTAAAATCAGGATCTCTGGTTTAAAAGAATATCCACCAAGACCATGGGAAGAAAATATTAATTGACTTGACAAAATAACGGGTCCTATTAAGCGTATGCCATAAATCCTCATTTAAATAATAATAAAATTAATAAGGAAATAGAACCAAGAATTGGAAGAAGGAAAACATACTAAGATTTAGAATATTATATAAAGGAATCTAGATATATGGAGACAAAAAGGGAGGTGAGGTTTCGGTAAAATTAAGAACTACATTTCCATATATTGTAAAAAAATGAGCTGTCAAAGGCAATTGTGAGAGCCCTGTTACGCAAAAAATATAGACAAAATTGACTATATCGGTAAAAGGTTATTGAAAATTATTTTAAAAATTGACAATAAATATCTGTTTGTGGTCAGTGTTTATGACCTTGACATCGCAAAAGGAGGAAAGAAGATTGTTTTATGAAAAACCGCAAAATTTAATTGAAGATATATCTGCCAACCACCACATCATTATATTGGGCAATTTCAACGATTAGATAATGATCAATGCAAACACAAACTTTTTATTTATTATTGATTATATCCTAATTAACAGGACCTCAATTAAAATATTGGATGTAAGAACACTAAATTCAGTAAACACCCATTATTGTTCACCAATATTAGAATAAAACTCTAAATCGAAAACCGAAATATATGAAAAAATCCAATGTAGGATCATACTCACCACAAGACAAACCTCTACAAAAATCTACCAGTAATAAGAAAAAAGCAGCTTTATGCTACAAGACAAAGAAAATCCCAGAAGACAAATCAGACTATATACGAGAACGTAACACAGTTACGAAAAAGGTAAAAAATTTGAAAGCTATATGAAATATATGGAACAAAACCTACAAGAAATGGATTGTGACGGAAAATTTTAAAATAAACTCAGTTAATAATAAATAACGAGAAATGTACTCTGAATAATTATATAAAGAAGAAAAATACGCCCCAGCACAAAAAACATCACTAAACAGTTAATATTGTTAAAGTGTTTGTTACAACAGACTACGTAAGAATGCATTGGTCTATAAAAATTAAATATGAAGGTAGACAATCTCTAAAAATAGAATTAAAAAAAACTTTTAATAAGGCAATAGAAAACTAACTTTTTCAACCCTTACAATAGTGTTAAAAATAACTCTAAAAATTATAGGAGAATAACATTATTACATTCACCCATACTTAAATATAAACGAGAAGCAGCAGGGGTTTTGCCGAAGCTATATTTGTGACTTGTCAGCTAATGGAGATGGTGATAAAATGTTTCAGCTTTTATGTGTTTTGTGGACCAAAAAATGGCGTTTGATAAGATTAAACTAAATAATATAGTAGGGGTACTACAAAAAAATAACGTATTAGCATTATGTTAATAATAATTATAGAAGATGTCAACATAAACACGATAACAAGAGCCCAAACCGGAAAGAGTTTAAGTAACACACCTAAATGCGTTAGTGAAGTTTGCCTAAGAGGCTTACTAAATTCAGTACTTTATAATATAATCAATAAGCAACAAAAACATAGCTATTCTACTACTACTGAAAAGAAACTTTAAGAATAACTCACAAAAACTTCTCTTCAAGTTTTTTCAACAGAACTAGAATATGGCAGTCTATCGAAAAGACTAAACATTGATAGTCTCGAAACAGTTCATAATGTGTAAATTAAAAATCAGAAGGAAGATAATAGAATAAGTAATGTCCTTTACATATCTAAGGGTAGAAATGTCATGTAATCAACATAACTACCAGGGAGACAAACAGCAAGATATTTAAAAGACGTTTTCTGAAAAAATAGATACCTAATAACCAAAAACAAGGTAAAACTATATAAAACCATGGTAATGATCCAGCAAAATAAAACAACTGCTTCAAGCCATAAAGACGAATATGTTAAAATTGATACTAGGAAAATTAAGAAGACATAATAGAGATAAAATTTGTCAGGAGAAGATAAAAAGAGTGAAATATCCAAAGAATTAGTGATGACAGATTAACCAAAATAACAAAAGACCTAAGACCAAAAGGTAAAGAGATTCGGGTCGCCCACAAAAGCGGTGAATTAGAAGTTGAGATTCTACATCTACAGAAACTCAAATACCACAGATTAAAGTTCGAAGAAGAAAAGGTGTAATCACAAACAAAAGAATAAGATGAAGACGAAGATATGGTACAATATATTCTAGATTTGTATTTTAGGAACAGAAAGAAGTCGGGCGGGGCCAAGTCTGAGCTGTACGGTGGTTGGAGCACTGATTTTAAGTTTGACTTGCTAATGTGAGTATTTTCAGTAGAGGAGCTCTAATTGTTTGCTACTCAGAACTTTGTCTTTTGGTCTCGGGATCGTACTCGAATACCCATGTTTTATCACCCGTTATTATTGTGTTCAAAAAGTCACTTCATAACGTTGCCCTAACATACGCTGCATGTCGAGTCCGTGACGCGTCACGAAAACACAGTTTCCGGGAAGCACGATCCTCATTTTCTCAAGGCTCGGGGGCAACTGAGTCGACAATCACGTCTCTCTAACTCTTTTGGTTGACTAGAAAAATTATTCTCTATACTTTTCGGACAAATCGCGTACAATTAGCTAACTGGATAAAAAAATTGCTAAGGCTAATTATATCTATTTCAAATAAAATTATTCTCCTACTTTTTAGAATTAGAGTTGGTGTTCTTACTTTTTCTATATTTAAACATAGAGTCTACATTTTTCTCATTGCAATTATTTTAATATATATTATAAATCCCAGTACTCTTATTGACTGAATTAACATGGTTTACATTAAACTACTAAATATAGAAACATCAAAACTTACGAGTATGTTGCTTATATTAAGTATACCCCAATTAAGGCGGTACTCCTTAAAATTTTATTTTTAAGGGAGTGAAAAGATGTGCAATGTTTTAGCTGACGACAGGTGGTGTATAAACTCTTCATTAATATTTATAAGACTTGTGTTCATCAGTTTTTGATGTTCTGTAAAATTTATGAAAACATCTTTCGAGAGCTAAAGTTTTTTCATCCTTGTTATCAAAATTAATCATAATTTTGGAACATTAATAAAATTTAATTTTTTGGACTCTCAAAATCGCACAACAGGGTGCAATATTGAAACCCAAAGACAATAGTCATATGGTACATCATTTGATGCAAAACATTTTTGCGTTTACATTATGAGGGTAATTGGAGAAAGACATGAAGAACTTCGTAAATAGCAAAAAGCAAGAAAACTAGTGTACAATATGACATACTGTCAGATATGTTCGTTTTCATGATTTAAATTTCTTTTATTCGGTTTATTCTATAAGAGAGTGAAGTTAGGGTGAGTTATTGAAAACTAGAAGCACTAGGTATATGACACATCTTTGGATACGAAAAAAACTATCTGTCTATCTGTCTGACTAGTGACTTTTAGAGAAGTTAGTGGAAACTGAAAATCGAAAATTAAAAACATAACACTGAAATAGAAAACTGGAAACTGAAAACTGCAGCATGCAACATATTACTGGATTAAAAATTGAATAATTATGTTGTTTTTAGTATTCAGCATAGTTCACAAAACTAAATTCACCTACAAAGCGAAAGAAATTAAGATCAATTAGTGGAAGGTGAATACATAAAACATACGACATTATTGTATAAGAAATATAATAAACTGTAACTTTTATATAATTTTCGAATATGAAGAAGCTTGGGGATATCGTGTGGCAAAGGAGAAGCAACATCCCTTGTAAAGAAGAATAAACAGCATGTAGATATAGAGGGACTAAAAAAAACTGCAAGTGTCCCGGTTAGTTTCGATCAATTTTCTTTTTTTTTGTTAAAAAGGCCTTTATCTAATTTGGCAGCTCAATCAGAATATTTTCCATCATTAGTTGTAAGCTTTCCTATTTTTTGAGCAGCATGTCGAAGCCGTGCCGAAAAACCAAAGGCAATCCGTTCGTCGACCAATGTTTGTACTTCTTTGAAATTACGGAAATCCGTGACTGTTAACGTGTGTTATATTGATAAGAAAGATGGTAATATGATGGACCCTGGTCTGAAGAATATGAGGGGTGCGGAAGGATTTGCAATGAAAGACTTAGTAGTATCTTTTACTGCCAAAGCAACACGAGGCCAAGAGTTATTGTGCAAAAGGATCACTTATTTATTAGGGTTTGCTAACTAATAAAATAACGGAATAATTTCAAGTATTATTAAAATATATCTATTTTTCTTTTCATCCTCCGACACAATACTAAACAAAACATTTTTGCGCTACTTATCAAGCAAATAAATCGCAATGTTCAAGCAACAAAATTCATGTGACGCTCATTTTCCTTCCTTTTGGATCTTTCTCATTGCATGTAAATGGTCCGAAATGGTTGATTTAACATTTGGTATCCCTGCAAGTTTCTTGAATGATTGAGTTGGATTTTCATCTGAATGTGCTTGCAATTGGCCGTCTCCAAACTTTTTTGCCTGACCTGAGTGTTCTTTGCCATTCACATCAAAATTACGACCTTTAAATGTTGACACGATGGAGTTTCATCACCATAAGTTTCTTTAAGCATTTGATCATCTTCGGAAGCTGATTTTTTCAAATCAAACATAAAAGCAGCGAATGTGGAAACTGCTGCTCTATCTTGTAACAGGTAGAAACAATGAATAACTTAATAAAATGGAGGGATATCTGTTATAAGCTATACAGAACCATTAGTACTAACAATTAGCTTATAATTATTTACAATAAATGTTACTATTTAAAACTAATCTATTAGGAAGTAAAAGAGAGGAAAGGAATGCGGAAAGAAGGAGAAGGTGATCAAGTTTTCAAGAACTGTCAGTTAACACTCAAGTGCTAATGAAGGCCTTTAGGACAAGCAGATGGAGTTTTCCACAAAAAGTCTCTTACCTGCTTGTATTAATATAATTATAAATTTGAGTTTCACAAGTACCTAATAATTAATAAGCACACACATTCTTGAATTTATTATAAAAAATCACAAATTATTATTTTTTTATTTCACCTTGTACTTTTTATTTAAAATTTTACTGATAATTATTTAAATGTGTTTAGGCTACATAAATAAATTTTGAAATATTTAATTTCTTGTTTTTTGTACAGACATTAATAATGATCTCTTTATAGAAAAGTGAACGAGAACAACGAGTCTAGACATTTTTTTCAGTTACGAAAATCGATTGGCACACAATTTATTACGGTGTCCACTTTTTTAGTTGCAAGTGGCGGATTAATTTAATTTTGTTTTACAGAACATCGCTTAGTACACTGTGAAGTAAGAACCTAGAAATAAATTAAGGCGGAACAATGAATTAGAAAAAAAATTGCTTTTTAGTAATTTTGGAAAAGTAAGAGTTTATTTTTAATTATCTTTGATAAGATCACATTATAATTGATAAACCTAATGATGTTTTTTTGTTAACGGGCGATTTTAATTTAAATGAAGCAAACTGGACGGATTCTATTTCATTACGCGGTTGTCTCCATTCCTCAATTCTTCCGAGCGGAAACTTAGCAGTTAATCACTTTAATGAGTTTCTGGCGTTTACAAATTTTATACAGACAAATAATATTAAAAACACTAGTGATCACATTCTAGATTTAATCATATGCAGCGAGTCTACGGACTGTCGCATTATTAGTTGTGATTATCCGCTCACGCCCTTATCATAAATCACTTTTAATAGACCTTATGTTAAATTATACACCGTCTCTGGAGCCCTGTATTTTATATATTTATAATTTTCATGGAGCAAATTTTGAGAAAATAAATGATGAATTAAAACAAACTAATTGGCAATCAATTTTTAAGAATTTGGATGTTGAGCAATGCATATCAATATTTTATAGGATACTTGACGATTTAATTTCGCGTTTTGTTCCCCGTCGTACAGTGTACCCTAATAATAATAGTTTACCGCGGTGGTATAGCAGACCGCTTATAAAAATATTAAAAGAAAAACGGAAATACCATCGTCTTTGGAAAATATTCGGAAATCCCCTCGATTACAATAGTTTGAAGATTCTCAGAAAAAGGGCAAATAAAATAGAAAGGCAATGTTATCAAACATTTATTAAATATTCAGAAGAAAAAATTAAGACTCATCCTAAGTTTTTCTGGACTTTTGTGAAGTCGGTCTTCTCTAACGATGGTCTGCCGCAAACTATGTACTACAAAGGTGCGTGCGCTACTGACGGAAAGCAAATTTGCGAATTTTTCAATGTTCATTTTCATTATGTGTTTGAGGAAGCCGATCCAACAGTTATAAATATTAAAGAGCTGGAATCTCCTTTGAATTGCGTAACAAACATTAGCAGCATAGATAACAGAAGAAATTGTCAAAAAGTTCTTTAAGCATATTGACATTAACAAGGGTGCAGGGCCTGACGGTGTGCATCCAGTACTAATTAGTAAATGTTATTCTACTTTGGCGTTGCCCCTAACATTGCTTTATAAAAAGTCAATTTCTGAAGGATGTGTACCAAAATTTTGGAAGAGAGCTTGGATTACTCCGATACCTAAAGGGTCTATTACGCAAGACATAGAGAAGTACCGGCCTATTTCCAAGTTATGCCAGTTTGGTAAAATATTAGAAAAGATAGTTACTAGTCAATTATTCAGTGCCCTTCGTTGTTTTATTACATCTCACCAACATGGCTTTTTTAATGGTCGTAGTGTTGAAACTAACCTTCTGAGTTTTACTGAGTTCATTCTTAATGCCATGGATAACGCCTGTCAGGTGGACGCCGTGTATACTGATTTTGCCAATGCTTTCGATAAAATTTGTCACAACACATTATTGTTGAAGCTTTGGGGGCTCGGTATACACGGTGACTTATTAAGATGGATAAAATCATACATCGAAAATAGATGTCAGGCTGTAGTACTGGGAGGATTTTCGTCGAAATATAAAGATATTAGTTCTGGAGTACCTCAAGGGTTACATTTAGGTCCTCTATTATTTACACTTTACATCAACATCACGAAAAGCATAGCGCATTCAAATGTATTACTTTATGCGGACGACACTAAAATCTTCAGGCTTATTCGTAGTGTCAATGATTGTTGTCTATTACAGCAGGATTTACTTAACTTAGAACCCTTCTGCACAAATAATAACCTTTTTCTGAATATAGATAAGTACTGTTTTATTACTTTCACCCGAAAAAAGCAACCTATTCAGTATTCGTATAAACTTTACAATAAGAATCTTAATAAAGTGACAGAAGTTCGTGATTTAGGTGTTTTAATGGACGCTAAATTATCTTTTGTGCCTCATATTGACAGTATTTTATGCAAAGCTTATAAACAATTGGGTTTCATATTAAGAGTGGGTAAGTCTTGTAAGAGCTCTTTTACATATATTCCTTTATACAATAGTTATGTTTGTAGTAGATTGGAATTTGCTTGCTTGGTTTGGCACTCACTGTATGAAATTCATTCTAATAGAATTGAGAGATTGCAAAAGAAATTTATAAAATCTTTAGAATATAGAACAGGAAATTACTATTTGGATTACGAAACCTCTCCTAAAACGCATAGACTACCCTCACTGAAATGTAGACGTGAATGTGCTGACGCTGTGTTTCTTTATAAAATAATAAACAACTTTGTTGATGTACCCGTCTTATTACAAAATATATTGTTTCGCATACTCTATAAACAGGAAAGGAATTGCTGTAAAAAGAATCTTTTTTCTATTGCTAGCAGTAAAACATGTTATGCTAAAAACAGTTTCATTAGACGTACATGTAGACTTCACAATGATAGGTTAAATAATGTTGATCTCTTTATTAGCTCTTTAGTAAAATTTAAAACTTTAATAAATAAATTACTTTAGAAGTTTAAATTTAAATTTTCAACTTTATGTATTTTAAGTAATTATACTTTAAGTAAATATTGTAACCATGAACAGATACATAAAAGATAAAAATATAACTGTATTTACTACTAAGTACTAATTCACGTATGCCTGTACTATTACTAGGGAACTCTAGGTCTTAAATTACTCTAAATTTATGTAGCAATATCTGTTTATGTGACTGTATGTTCCTAAATACAAATAAAAAAAAGGACGTTTCGCTTTCTTACATTTTCAGTAAAGTTTTAAATTATAATTTGTATCCCCATGAAAAATGTGAAAGGTCAAAGTGGCTTTATTCACTGTGCGTTAACTAATTACTTAACAAAAATTCAATAAGAAATTTATTAGGCGCGTGTTACTTTGGAGAAAGATGGAGGGTTGCAACTCCAATAACTGCCGCGTAAAAGAACAGCGATTGTAGCGATAGTACGGATGTTTGTTCTATCATGTAATTAAAGAGCCTGCATGAAAGCGTAATCCTACGGACACTCGCCGCTCGGCGTATCGCACGCATTTGAGCAGCTAAAAATGTCTTGCACATAGACCTTTTTAGAAAATGTTATGCAAATGATACCTCAGTGAAACGGAATGGAAAATTATGCTGCAGAGCCTGAAAGTACCCCATTTGAGAATCCGTGCTTGGGCATTAAACTCTAGCATCAGCTCTTAATGTTGCATGACTGAGTTGTATTTAATTTTAAACTGCAATTTTTTAGAGGTTCCGCCTGCGTTAATAACCAGATTAAATTGGATGTTGCCATGCTACTAATTGGATTAAATATCAAAACGGTGTTTTTGGGGGTCTCGAGGAATTTACAATAAGTAGCATTGTCGAGTAAATTTTTTGTTAATTTTGGTTTCCTTTTATTTAGTTTAGTATATTCAATTTTTAAAAATTATTACCGTATAGTACTAAACCAGTAATTTATTGAAGAATATGTGACAATAGTTTTATGAAATTTATCTGTTTTATAATATAGACTTAAAGAGAGAAAAAAGGCTAAAATAAATAGACTACCAGTGTATACGTTCTTAAACGGTCGGATGAGTTCGAGTTCATTCAAATCTAGACCAGTGACGTGTTCACCTGAGCAAAGGTTACTAAACCAAAAAAAGCGTAAAACTTTGTAAAAATATATATACAATTTCAAACACATCAAACAGATCAGAAGATTACTCTCTAATCACTTATATCTATAAAAATTTAAAACAAAATTAAATCAAGCATTAGAATATAATAAATCATGAAAGCTATTGTTTTTAATTTAGGCTCTCTTTTAGACTGTTTTGAAGTGAGCGGATGTGTACTTTAAAATAAAGTAAATTTAACACCAAAGTGAGATTTTGTGTAACTAGCAACACTTCTTTTCCTAATTAAGACCATAATATCCCAACCCCTTATCCATCTATGACAATAAATGAAGAAGCATCTAATAAACAAAATGAAATCAACAAAACACAAGCTAATAAACGCATCTAACAAACCAACAACAACTAGCTAACAATATCCAACAGATATGAAATCATATAACAAGTAAGAAACAATAACGACGACGACAGTCAAAAATCCAGAACTATGAAATCTCCACGAGTTACTAGAAAATTATAGAAAATTTTACTATAACTAGTGAGAATGTGTAATATTATATATATCAGCAACATCAAATGGCACAATTAAAATTAATACCCTAACCGCAGACTTCTACAGGAAACTGTTAAAACATTTTAAAGAGGAAAACACACTTATAAGCTTAAAAAAGAAAAGACATATAGGGTAGCCATTGGAGATCTACACTATTTCGTTCTAGTGAATATAATCGAGGAAAATTTAATTGAACAAGGCCAAAATTTGCAATATAATAAATATACGACACAGAGTAATTAAACAATCTTTTCCCCTTTGTGTGATCAATATAAGACCGCAAACCAAGCAAAAAAATCGATGTTAAATACATCACTAAGATAATTCTTTCGATAGAACTTTCCAGAATTCTGAAATGCGTCAAATATCAAGGTTACGGAACCTCTAGAAAAAACTTTTTGTCTGAATTAAATACAGTAATGGACACAAAACATTAATATGTAAAAAGACCGCAACAATCCAACTTAATGTGCCTTGATGTACGGTGAAAGTCATCTGGCCAATTAGATCGCAAACAAAACTCACTCCTAATAAATCCTTCTAAATATATATGTATACGAATTTTCTCCTCTTCGGAATCAATCTAATAACTTTAACAGCAAAATACAAAGACTCTCACCAATTGTAATTGGTTATCCCAAAGCATGGGCAAGCAAAAGCAATAATCTAACCCAGGACCAACAACAACTTAACATTAACAAAATTGTATTAAATCTCATATATCTTTGAAATATGTTCTTTTAACTTACAAACCAAAATAGTATAATTTTAATTAAGCTCTCCACCATGATAAACAAAATAGCTCAAAAATGGCCAGTTCACTACGTATTGTTCTGTGGAATGCCAAGGGAATATAGTTACGACAAATTGACATATTACTAATCTCAGAAATTTATGCAATAAACAGGACAATAGTAACAATTCCAAGATGTAACGTATATTATGCTAAACACCCAGATAGAATGGCCCATGGTAATAAAAAATACAATTCCTTGTCATGAACTACAACCCTACCAAACTGAAACCATAAAAATCTAAGTTTTCCTATATTTACTTAAGATTACAGCAGTTTACAGCTCACTGAAGCATGCCGTATAGTCTGATGAATACGAATAATTCTCCAGATCGTACGGTATTAAATTTATAGTATGATGAAAATGCGGAAAATACAGCTTGGGGTTTTAGATTAATCAACCTAAAAGGATGCAACCTGCTCAAACAATCCGAAGAAATAATTTCGGTTATCGCTCAACTAGAGAACATACCTATTGGCCAGAGATCCACACACACTTTAGGATTTACTAGAGTATGTAATCGCCAATGGAATAGCTAATACGTACATTAAAGCGCAATTTAACTACAACGTGCCCACCGATTATTTTTTGTCATTATTATCCATAGCACAATAATAATCGCAAAAGAAATTCCCATTAGACTATGTACTAAAGATATTGTTTGGGATCTACTACTTGGACGAAAATACCAACCTTGCTATTAGGATTAAAAATACTCAAGGCCTAGTCGAAGTACTTACGGAAGCATGTAATGAAACATTTAATGAATATATCACAAAACGCTTTCCTAATGATCACTCAATCTGGAAAGCAACAAAGAAATTTAAGAAACCCATAGTAGCAATTCCACTAATTAGAAAACCAGAACTATTAAAGACAAAGTAAATAGTTTTCCAAGACATCTTTCTATCATTTTCACAATTCCAAACCAGCAAGGTAACTATGACGACACCAAAATTATAGATTTTTAATACTCCGTGCCAGCTTTCGCGACTGTAAGATCCTTCTCATCATGAGAAGTTTACCATTATAATAACTTATAAATACCAGAAAAGTCTCTGGGTATGGTTTGATGGTAGGAGAAATGTTGCATCATTTTCTAAGAAATGTATTAGTTCTGCTCACCACCATTTATAATAGTATAATGAGATTAACTTACTTTCCGGTACTGGAGAAGTATGCCTGGATTATCATGATTAGCTTGATAAACCACCCAAACAATTATTCTCCTAAAGATCTTTAACCTTATCACATTTACAGCACCATCTCGATCTGCAAGATTGGACCATTGTAGAATTACGGTCAATAGTAATAAATATGCACAAATAATATAATAATAACAGTGTCATAATATATAAGCAACGACACTCTCTATACAGATCTGAAGACCTCATATCTAGATGCCGACATTCAGAGGATAGAAGTCAAGTTCTATATCCTTTGTGGCCAAAGATCCATAGATTAAATTTAAAAATATTTTGCAAACGACTTTATAATTCGAGTTAGAAAGAGAAATTATTAGAAATATCTCATTATTTGCACATTGTTAATCTATCCATGGTAAACAGAACATAAATCACCGGAAAAACAACTAACGCAAAAATATATGGAATAATCAACACAAATTGAACAACTGATGGATAAATATCAAGCGGAGGGTTGTGAGCGAGTTCTTAGCGTTTTCGACTTTTAGCAAGAAGGTATCCCGATCGAAAACAAACTAAACTACATTTTTTGCTCTTGGAACTAATTCATCGCTGAACCCTTTGAGGTGAAAAAAGGTCATGGATATAGTCTTAAGGGACAGTTTTGTATCTATTCAAATGTATTGGAGATGGAGTAGTTATTGTTAGTTCCTATTTTGTAAACCGAAAATAATGCAACTAAGAGAATACTTCAGAGTAGTGCACCGGAAAATAATCTAAAGAGAACCAGGAGACATTTAACTTTGTAAACTTCGATATTCACTCATCTCAGAGGTGTCGTAGCTAATTACACTCGATTTTAATGCTTTTTACCAACTGAAACTTTCAAAGATGTGTTACTACGATAACTTCTTGTGTATGACATAAATGAGGGGATGAAGAAAACTTACAGGGATGCTCCAATCAAATTTTTCAATTTGAAAACAAGCCACTTTTTTATTTAAGATTGCATTTTTGTGATTCTAGAAAATACTACTGTTCGAATTCAATTCCAAAGATTATTGAAAAATTATTTTAATCTTGAAGTAACCTGATAAATGTACAATATATTATTCAATAAGTGCACATTATGATTGGAAAAAGTAGCTTCTCCCCTAGATAAATTTTGTATTTTTTAATTATCATCAATTATAGTTTGGTTATGGGTGATTTTAATAATGAAAACCCAAGGGAGTTGTCAATGGAAGATGGTTATAGCTCTTTATGAATGATATAATATAATAACGACAGGTAAAAGTACGAGGTGCGTTCAAGCTCTAAGATCTCTAAAAAAAAATTTTGAAAAATTATTTACCCAAAAAAATTAAAACTTTTGATACTTTTCAACGCAATCTCCGTTTAAACGTACATAATTTCTATAACGTCATGGCTATCAGTCTGTGGCTGCTGAGAACACTTCTTTAGGGATGTGCTTTGCCCACTGGAAAATCGTCTTTTATAATTTATGACGGCACCACGTGTCAACATTTTCTGAGACATTGCCACCCGCGCAGCTTTGTGTTCGTTGGTCCCCATTTTCAGGTCATCATAAATAAATGAACTCCTCAGATCCTATGGAAATGCCAAGTTCAGAGATGATATCACGCACACCTAATCGACGGTCTTCCATAAAAGCTTCTTCCACTCGTGCAATCATAGTTTCGGTTCGGCTGGTTCGTGGGCAAGTCTGTTTCGGTTTATCGCCCTATAACTCTCGACTTTCTTTAAATTTTTGCATATACAAACGCACATTTTTAACATCCATAATGCCTTCACCGCATATTTCACTCAACTGGTGGAAATTACAATGGGTGTTTCACCACGCATAAGAGAAAACGGATGATTACATGTTGTTCTTGAACACTAATCATCGCTATTTTAAGTATACAAAACAGAACTGACTGCAGTGGTGGTAATTTGATCTATGTCTAGTTTATGGTGCTACCATTTTTTTTACAAATTCAGAAATATTACTTTCGTTTTTTTTTTAACTTACCGCATCTTTCTACTTCCCCCCACTGCTGAGAAAAAAAATTGGAGACCTTAGAGCTTGCACGCACCTCGAATAATAATAAAAACAGAATAAAAAAACATTAGAGGAAACAATGGCTAAAATAAAAGCACTATTGAATATAGGGAGAGAGAAAGATAAGGAGAAATGGAGGTAGTTACAGCTATCTTCTCTTTCGCACTTTTAAGTAAAAGCTATAAAAGTTATAATACATAATGAGTGATCAAACTTTTGAACTAAAACATATTTGTAGCACCTATATTAGCAATTATATGTTGCAATTACACATGTTATATGTGCAACTTTAACAGACCTTAAAACGTTACGCACAGTAAATAAATATCTGTATTAATATCAAGGCATTATGCTGCCTACACAATCGGATAAGCTTAATACCTACGCGTATGTAATTAAGCCGGCAAACAAACAACGCATACGCTGTAAGCTTCAACACATATTAAATGATAACCAACAAAATATTCCTTCAATCCAAGTTGTAGACGTTTTCTTTCGAAGTATTTGAAAAATTGCCATTAGAAAGCATAATAGAAGAGCCAACTTCTTGACATTTCTACTCACTTATTAATTCAGATTTCCTAACAATTATTTAATTTTTAATTCGACACAAATAATTGTAAATAGTAATACAAAGAGTTTCGAAGAAAATAAATATTGTGCAACAGGTCTTTTAAACATCCTGCAGGCATTCGATAAAGTTACTGGGTTGTTGTATAAGCTAAAGCAACTACTCCCAAGTAATTACTGACTACATATCAAATGGTTACTATTCCGTAAAACATATTAACATTTTTGAACATCCGGCCTTATTCTGTAACAAAAGCAACCGAGTTTATTACATATATAATAACGATCGTTAGCTTATTCACGTTTTCATGATTTTAAATTTATAAGTAGGAGTTGTTATTATATTAGTTATCGTAATTTAGACAAATAATTATTGTAAACACTGCCAAAATTTGCTAACGTCAGGGCAAGTTAATAGAGTGCGAATCGCGTAAAAATACGTGTTTCTTGTGACGAGCAGTTGAGCACGGGAACGTACAAATACGGGTTATGTTTGTTAGGCAATTATTACTGCATGACTTTGTTATATTGCACTAGACTTATATAAACACTATTACAACAACAAATTAGGATTAGGACGGTAGGGTCATTAACAAAATAATACATGATCTATTACAATGCTCAGTACCAGAAATTTATGATTTTTGTCTCATCTATTTGCTTTAGTAGACTTGTGTAGTTTGTCTTGTTTAGATGTGGCCTTTTGTAATATGATATTTTTCTTGTTAATTTTATATCTACTCTACAAAACTGCAAAAATGTAATTATGTGTGTGTGTTTGTATGTTTGTAACTAACATTGCAACTTCTTCTACAGTTATAAATCCATTTCAAAGGCCAAACCTCGCACAAAGATTTTAGATTTTTGATTTAGTTGGCAGTTGACCTGTTATAGGTCAAAACATAAATTATCATAAAGTAAGTAGACAGTTTTTATCACCTAGCTATGTTTCATGCAGGACGTGCCCAATTCTTGCCGTTAGTTAGTGCATGCGGCGCAACTTTGATTTATGTGAAATAGAATATTGGCGAATTACTGTTATCATGCTTATAAAGGGCTGATAAAATGATTATTGACTAATTTTTTCTTCAATTGTCGACGAAAATTTGAACCAAATATTTAGTTTGGGTTTTTTGGTCTTTTTCCTGGTACCAAAGTAGTTATGGGTTTTTCTCACTCTTTTATTGTTTAATTAATTATTACTTCTTGGTGTAAATTTACATTACAAAAAGATTAATTGAGGTATTTGAAACAACATAAAAATACGAGGCGCATTCATAAAGTAAGGGCCGTTTGCATGTATATAAATAGTGGCGCTTCGAAGCACAGTTTTACCACTGCAGCGCCATCTACTGACTCATTGCGAAGCTACAGCGTCATTTGTTTTGATTCTGAAATTGTATTGTTGTCAGTGAATGCAAAGAACAATGGCCGCGACAATCGTTGATCCCGCCAAGTGTGAAGTGCGTTCTGTGATTCGTTTCTTATGTGCAAAAGGATCGTCGGCTGCTGAAATTCATCGGGAGTTATGCCTGGTTTACGGACCTACAGTTATGAGTGAAGGAAAGGTTAGACAATGGTGCCGTTATTTTACAAATGGCCGAACAAATGTCCATGACGAAGAGCGGAGTGGCAGGCCCAGTATCCAGACTGATGAAATCGTTTCACAAGTGGACCAAGCACTGCGATCTGATCGTCGATTGACGATTAGTGGCCTGGCTGACAAATTTCCTCAACTTGGACGCACTACTGTTTACAATATTGTCACAGAAAACCTCGCATACAGCAAATTGTGTGCAAGGTGGGTACCAAAATGCTCACCGACCACCACAAAGAGCAAAGAATGTCTAGTGGACGAAAGTTTTGGCCCGTTATCAACAAAATGGAGATGATTTGTTTTCTCACATTGTTACTGGGGACGAGACGTGGGTATCCTACGCCAACCCAGAAACAAAACTGCAATCGATGTAGTGGCGACACTCATCCTCACCAAAACCGAAAAGTTTAAACAAACTCAGTACACAAGTCGAAAATTGATGGCTACAGTTTTTTGGGACAAAGACGGTGTTCTTTTGGTTGATTTCATGGAACGTGGGACAACAATTACAGCTGACGTGTACTGCGAAACGCTCAAACACTTGAGACGTGCGATCAAAAACAAACGCAGCGGGAAACTGTCATCTGGCATAATCCTCCTCCACGATAACGCGCGTCCTCACACTGCTGCCAAAACCATTGAGAAAATTCAAGATTTTCGTTGGGAACTTTTTGACCACCCACCGTACAGACCCGACCTTGCACCTAGCGACTACTTCCTCTTCTTGCATTTTAAACGGTGGCTGGGTGGACAACGTTTTGAAACCGAAGACGGACTCAAAAACGCCGTTGTCAACTGGTTCAACTCTCAGGCGGCAAGCTTCTATGCAGAGGGGTTAAAGAAGCTGGTGCAGCGGTACGAAAAATGCTTAGAAGTGAACGGCGATTATGTAGAGAAGTAAAGTAAGATTGTACCTAACTAAATATGACAATAAAATTTGTTTCTTATGAGTACATTTTTTTCTGTGACCAAACGGCCCTTACTTTATGAATGCGCCTAGTATAAACATACAAATAATGTAAATATCTTCATACGTACATTATATGTGTCTAAAGTAGTATATTATTTAACAAATTTATTTAAATAAATTTTACTTTGAAGGGATATTGACAGACGACTAACAGCTCGGACTTAAATTTCAGCAAATGTACTGGATCATAGGCAGAAAATCTAAATTATCAATAAAAAACAAATTCTTATTATACAAGTTTATACTAAAATCAATATGGGCGTATCGTATAGCCCTTTGGGGCTTAGCAAGTAACTTAAACTTAGAAATCTTGCAATGCTTTTAAAATGAAGCTCTTCAAACTACTGTAAATACGCTATGGTACATACCAAATAAACTCCTACACTCTGACCTGAAGATACTAACTATTAAGGAAGAAATAACAAGTTACAGCATCAAATACAGAAATAGAATCTTCACCCACCTAAACTATCTTGCATTCTCACTTGTCGACGAAAGTGAAGACGCTAGACGACTGAAGAGATTTAACCCTTGGGATTTTCCTATTAGATTTATTTAAACAACGAATACACCAGTTCAGTAATAAAAGGGTATTCGCTGGGATGCTACTCTCCACGTCATGTTTTATATTAGTTTTGAGACTTTAGATTTTTAGTCTATGTTATATTTATAGTCTTTCCTGGACTGATTGTATATTTCAATGGAGTCAATAATAATAATAATAATAATAAAAACTTTAAAGGGAACTGTTTTCGGCAATTTGTACTATTCTACTAAGTATATAGAATTTTTGATGATGTAGCTTTATTGTTTTACCATGTATAATAATTAAACAAACATATATGTTTAATATCTAGTATTACAACATGTGAATTTCAAATAAAGCCAAACATAAAAGTTATCTTTTATTATACTACATATCACATACAAATTAAGCAACAGTAATGTAAAAATAAAACAAAGTTATCAATGTCTATAAATTATGTTAGAAGAATATCATCAAAGAAATGTATAATAATCTAAAAATGTATATTGTCATAAAATTTATGAACAACATTTTTTTAACCAATTACACAGAAAGTATTTTGTAAACAAAATAATTGCTCGCGATCAAAGGCTCTTTTCTATTGTCCGTTCGCCGTTTTCCAGTCGAGTGCATTTGACGTATGGAAAATGTTGGGGCGGAAGTTATGTTTCCTTCCGACCTAAAAAGTTGCCCTCATTTTAAACATGTAGTACGTGTTGCATTTCGTTTATTCATTTTCCGGTAAAAGGTACATTAATAGTAATTATCTTACCATAGTTGTTAACAAAGTAACTCTTAATCAAAATGTTGATTGTATTGATTAGAAATTTCAGACAATTGCACTTATTATTAAGGATTTGAAAATTATGAATTAAAGAAATCATATGAAAGTGGCGTAACTGAAGGTTAAAGTTTGTTTTTAATGTTAGCAGTTGTTGTCTAAGGCTTTCCTCAAGTGAGTTTCAAAAACTTGTTTTGTTAAATCTATTATTTTTTTATTTGCAGAGCTATTTGTTTTACATAATTAAAAAACGTTCAACAGTTTTTTTCTCTATTTGTATTATAATCTTGATCTAGCAATTATCGTAGTATCCTGGCGCTTTCTTCAGATCTGTAGCCTTCAAATACAGTTGTATTTCTTTTTCTGTACGTAATTTAAACGAGAAGGGCTGAAATGTAATTGTAAGGTGTGCTTTTTCTTCACTTTCGGACCAATTGTTATCAGTTTTTCAAATTGGAGGTAGTCTTAGTTTGTTAGATTGTCTTAGTTTTGGCCTGGCCTTTTCAAGTGAATAGTCTGATGACTCGATGGTGTAAACATTTTTTTAAATTAAGTATTCCCCTATTTTTCAGATCATGAAGCACTGTTTTCAGGTTCTGTGCTGAACTGTTGAGCCTGTTCTTGCCATTTGGAGACCTAATCTTCTTTTTCCGCATATTATATATATATATATATATATATATATATATATATATATATATATATATATATATATATATATATATATATATATATGAGCACTTTTTATCGTTTGTGTTCAGTTGAGGAATCGAATTCCAAGCTGCACATTGTATAATTTAAGCGTTTTACGGTTTTTTCAAAATCAGATCTTTAAAAGCGTTACAGTTTTTGTTGCTAAGTCTAGGTGTTTCCTCTTTAATAAATACGCGATTGTAATCGATTAGTGGTTTGAGGACAAATCAAGACATTACTTAATATTTATGTAATTTTGAGCTTTATGTTTTTGTTAAATCTGGAAACTTTTTATCAGTGGATCAGCAGGAGGGTTGCCTCTGATACTTTAGTAGTAGTTACTTTAGCGCCCCATTCCTGATGTTTAACGTTATAGTCATCAGAGGTAATAAATCGTGTATTAAAAGACGTTCAAGTTTGAAGATTATTGACCTTATAACCAAATAGTGTGAGATGAAACATAACTCGTTGATGATTTTTCAGGTGAACAGCGAAACGGAATGTAATTGAACGCCTTGTATTGGGGTGGTTGGAAAATTAATGATATATTGACAACTTTCGTAAAGCTGTACTTTACTTTTCTAATAATTTACAATAGCAAAAGCTGTACGTGTGGCAGACATATAACATATAACATCCAACTTCAGTTTGAAAATATATTCTAGGAGGGTTTCAGGTTTCTTATGTCATTATTATTATTATGACACACATGTTTGTCATCCCAAAATAGTTACTATACCTAAAACGTAATTTATTTTCGTCTTTGTTAAGGAAATATATGCCCAGAAATTAAAGTTACTTCTGTAAAACAAACAGAAGACCTTCGACTATCTGGAATGCCTGCCTTCATTTTTTGAATATTTAAATGACACTACTTCTGAAGCTTGCCTAACTCTAACTAGTATCCTTTAGAAGCAGTAACTGCATATATAAATACAATTAAATAACCGTGAATAGGGTGACAGTTTAATAATGGTTTTAATGGTGAAAGATTTATTTCTAAGAAGACACTCCTAAAAATTCTAGTGGATTTGGACAACAGCATATGAAAAGTGAAGTGGGATATGTTTTTCTTCTTCTATCTGTGCCATATCCTCAATGGACGTTGGCGATTATTATAGCCCATCTAATTCTGTTGCCTGCAGCACGGAATAACTCTATTGATGTCATGTCGGACCATTGTCTTAAATTCTGTATCCACGATGTTCTTCGTCTTCCCGGTCCTCTCCTTACGTCAAATTTTCCCTGCATGACAAGCTGCAGCAATTGATATTTGCTATTACGCATTATATGCCCGAAGTATGAAAATTTCTGTTTTTTGATAATCTCCATTATTTCTCTGTTAAGTCCAAGAGATCTTCATCATGCGTCGGTAGCACCACATTTCAAATGCTTCTAGTCTCCTACATGCATTATTGGTTAGGGTCCAACCTTCCACGCCGTATAATAGTATCGATAAAACGTAATATTTTAGGGTGCGGATACGAAGTTGGAGATTAAGGTTGATATTACATAACACATTTCTCATGCTATTAAAGGTGGCTCTGGCTTTTTCTATCCGAATTTTAATTTCCTGGATCTGATCCCATTTGTTATTTAAACTGGTACCTAAGTATTTAATTGTTGGAGCTATTTGCAGCTGGGAACCATGTACATAAAACTGGCCAGTGACATTCTCCTTTTTGCTCACAATCATTACTTTGGTTTTATCTATGTTTAGTCGCATGTTGTATGATTCGCTTACAGTCGCTACCTTTGTTATCAATTGTTGCAGTCCTGTTGCGGTGTCAGCGAGCAAAACGGTGTCATCCGCATATCGTAAGTTGTTAATTAGTACTCCATTTAATCTAATTCCTTCTTATATCCTTTTTGAAAATTCTTATTTACTCACATTACAGACAACACAAAGAAAAGACAGAGGATTACACCTACCTAAGAAGGAACGACTGTTCATGAACCGATCGATACTAGGTCACAATATCTTGTGGTCTGGAAGAAAATTAAACAATAAAAAGATATTAACAGGACAAAAAGAACAATTACTTGAAGGATTTACTTTCTTATTTAATATATAAATTGCTGTTCAGAAAGCACTCGCCAAAATATAGACAAACGGATCGCTAAATAAATGCAAAGGAAGACCTTTCTGCAAGCAGTTTATATAAAAAATATGTGATTCTCAAACTGGTTACGTTTACGATTTTAATATTTATGTAGGCATAAAAGCTAACGAAGGCAAGGAACTTTGAGAAGGTGAATTGTAAAGATAAGATCTACAAATAGATTTGTGATAAAATGTAGTAAAGTAGGTGCTCTAATTTAAATGCCGATAATTTTAAGTTACTCTGTTTATGTCTTTTGTTCCTGAAACAGCGGCTACATTTTTTATCATTTTTATTAATTAATTTTTATAAACGTTATTTTTAGAAAGAATACAACAATTCTTTAGACGAAAACTATATTTTTAAACTAGTTTAAAAAAAACTAAGCCTTATACATAATCCGTTTTAAAAGAGTTTTAATTTTTACAATTTTTCTGATAATTACTCTAAATTAAAGTGTTTTCAAAAATTTTGCAGTGCATTTAGTTTTATTATTATAATATGTTTTATTTAGGTGAAATGCATAATATAATTTGTATTTTAAAACCTCTAATGGACCTGTACCTTTTGTCGTGAAGAACAAATATTTCAGGGTAGATTTATTAATTTTTTGGCAACATATTTTTGTACGTTATTTTTTTTTTGTATAAATAGTTTTTTAATTTTAATCTAAGAACAAATTTATCAACTGGAAGAGTTTTGTTGCAATTGATACATAAAATAATAGATTTCTTTTTAATAGCTTTAAAAGAACATTCAGTATTTCTTGAGTAACTTTTGTAACTAACAGCTCTCATCTGCTGGTTTAATTTAAACAATAAGGCGTCATTTCGCGTTTCATAATTTTGCACTTATAAATTGTACTAAATTTTGTAATAATGCTCAAAAATCTAATGTGTACATGCACACACATAGTAAATAAGAACTAACTAACTATTTGAATAAATAAAATCTGCCAAAATTTCCAGCCCGGAGAGTGATTTAGTGTAATTTAGCATAGATTAATAATTTTATTGCTAAATTTTTAGTAGCTTTATAAAATTAGGCATTGCTGTGCCATGTTAACGTCTGAGATTGGAAATTCGAGTTTTTTTTTAAATATGCAAGTTTAAAAATTGAAAAAAGCAATTTCAGGAATCTTAATTGGCGGTCATCCCCGAAAAAGAAGTGAGCAACGCGAATGTTCTCCTCGGTAACGCTTATCCTTGTGCAACGCCCCTGACTTTTATTTTAACTGCTTCTCATCTCCTTCTCTGTGCTTCTCATCCTCCCACTTGAGTCTTCTTAAGAATGCTGTTCTTAAGATGTCTAAATATTTTCAAATTTTTGAATTGTTTTACGTCTTTTATCATGAGAAAATTGATAGTAATCTGTAGTACAACAAAAAAGTACTTCCTACTCTCAACATCACAATATAACTAATGCAACGGTAGTGCAAAGTACCCTACATTCACAAGCCACATCCTTTTCCCTTGACTTTACGACGTGTAAAATATTTTATATTTATAAAATATATTATATTATATATATATATATATATATATATATATATATATATATATATATATATATATATATAAAATATTTTACACGTCTCTGTGCAAGGTCAGTGTCACGTAACACTCTGTCACATCGAAGTAATCAAGTTCATGTAACCTTTTTAAAGCCAAATTAGTGTAGAACGTTTATCCTTACCGTTGTGTACTTTTATGTGCCATCGACAATTGCCTGATCCAGCATTCCGTAAAAAGAATTACATCGACAATCTATTCGTTATTTGTGTAACCATATAAGAATTACAAAGCAATTTGTACCTTATTTTGTACCATTATTTTAAAGAAAAATATGTGGCTTTCCATTAGTGTACAAACTGGACGCATGACAGAACTTTTTATTCGGTTTTTCTTTGACGCCGACTTTAGTTCAACGTATTCAATTTATTGCACCAGTAAGCGATACATTGAATGGACCCACAGTCTTACGTTTTAATAATGGTAGCAATAGAAGACAATTACCGCACGTATCTGTGGGATTGGCTTCTGAAGCGGAACAGTAACTTTGCAAAAAAATATGTTTTATCCCTCAATCGAACAATTTTTTTACCCAAATAAGTTATTATGCGTATTTGAAAATTGATTGAATCGCTCTCAGCGTCTCCACCAAAGAAATGTTTATCAGGAACCTTTTTACGATCCTCCTCGATCATTTTAAGAAGTATAGACCGAGAACTTAAATTATACACCATCTAATGCTAGCATATCATGAAATACTTGTTTTATTTACCTACAATTTCGTTGAAAAATGATTTTTTCGGAATAATTGCAGCTATCACATTGGGGTCAAGGTTGCTCTAAACAGAAGAGAGTTTTTTGGGCTAACAATATATGGCATTACAAATCATATTGCTGCATTGCAGACATTTCTGTGTTGTGCTTTAATTTGCATCTGACTTAAAGCAACTCAGGTTGCAATGGTAAGGAATTCATACAGAAGACTAATGGTTTAGAGCTCATTGAATGTTATAGCATCATTATTATTTTAAGATTGACAAAGGTATTCTATCAAGACATTTCAGTATTCTGATATTTAAGAAGTGGCGTATATGTGACAATGCATAATGTATTTAAACGTGGAAATTATCAAGTCTAAGCTAAGGGTCGGATTTAAATTTCACTTTACACTTGTTGGCCATATTGGATAGGTACGAATGACAGGAAACTCAAAATAAAGGTTGATTAAGCCAACTACAAACTAAAATTCTACCAACCAAAATTAAGTGAAGACTTTTATTAATGTAAAATACAGTTAACAAGTCATAAATCTTTAAAAAAAATGTTTACTTTGAACCTCTAAAATTGTATAGTGTACTAAAGTCAATAAATCGACGTAAACCGATTTCATTTCTGTTGTTTGACTTTTTGTTTGTATCCATATTTATAGTCATTTTCGTAGCCAAGGTCGTCTCTCGTTTCTGCTCTTTCCCAACCGTTAGCTCAATAATTTACTGTAAATGGGGTTTTTTTTGCTTCGACGCTGACTTCTTCTCTATGTAGAATCCATTTTCACCATACGCTGCTTAATAAGATTTTCTCTTACAAATTATCTACTATTACTATTGTTTCCACTATTTAATCCTGTTTGTTTTTAATTCGTTTTGTATCATTTACTTTCACTTCAACTTTTAGCTTGTTTGTGATGAACTTGGATACTGCTTCTTTTCGTTCAATTTCCATAAAATTACATCCTTTAATTATGTTCTTTTCTCTCCTTTGGTTTTCTAGATTATCAATCTTATGGTCAAGTGTTTTCATTCTTTCCTTTATTTGACAGTTATTCTTTTTTAAAACTCTTATTTCTTCATGGTGCTTTAATTGAACTTTTCTTGGAGCTTTAATTTCTTTTAATAGTTTTCTCATTTATTTACTCTTGTCTGTTGGGCTTTCTTTTCGTCTTCTTGGTGATTTTAAATTATTTGTTTTTTAAAAGGATCGCTGTTTTCGTCGTCGTCGCTATCCGCCCATCTCATATTTTTTATTTCATCAACTGAAAAATACTCACTTCTGTTTTCCTTTTGCATTCTTAAATTGCTTCAATTTTTTCTACTTTTATTTTACCTTTTCCGAGTGTACGTTTAGTTTTCTACTTTTACGATCGTACCTGTTTTTCATAGGGTCACCGCTCCAACTTATCCTTATTGCTGTTATCATAGAGATAGAAAATTGATTGTAGAGAAAACGATAAGAATTGGGACATGAAATATGATTGCAGTAAAGGCTCAAGAAGCAGAGATAATAGAAAATATAGAAAATTATAAAGTGATGTTAATACAAATAACAAAAACGAAAAAGAAAAGCAAAAAATAGAAAGTATATATAGAAATCGCCTACTAATTTATAGTGGTGTAAATATACAAGATTAAGGTAGTGGCGGTACGTAGAAAGTGGATAAACAAAATAAAAGATTAGAAACTAATCTTTGAACGTATACTGGAGGTAAATACAGAAACAACTAGTGAAGGCTACACCTTTATAGTAATTTATGGCAGAATTTTGATGCTAGAAAAAATTTGGAGAAAGCGCTGGTAATAACAGCGGACACAAACTTCTAGATTTCTGCATATCAAACAATATGGCTACAACTAATGCAATATTTAAGCACAAAGATTTTCATAGGAAAGAGAAATTCATGATACATTATATAATTATGCACAGATATAAACCGAATGAAAAAGTATCAGGGTATACAGAGGAGCTAAAATAGGAAGCGACCAACGTAGAAGTGAAAGTAGAGAATATTAAACAGTAAAGGCTTATAAATAAAGAAAAGATTAAAAAATGGTTTTCAGAGTTAACAGAATAAATGTATGCACAGGAATATAACCTAATTACAAGCATCGCTTTAAAGGAGGCATGGGAGGCATTTAAAGGCATACTACTGAAGTCAGCTGACATTGTACGTACCAAAACTAAGCAAAAATGCAGTCATGGGAAAAATTTGGCAGCTTTATGGAAGAAAAGGCAAGTAGAGAAGCTCCTGTACAGAGTTTTGAAAAGTTTTAGACATAAGTAAGAAGATACAAGACCACAAATAAAAGACGCACACGGTTAATCAAAGAGCAGTTAAGACGTTCGAAAGAACACTTCCAAGACCTGATGAGAAAGGTCGATGAAGCAGTTGAATAGACGAAAATGCAAGATAGAGAAGATAGAGAAGTAAAGTGAAGGTAATAGAGACAATAGTCAGGCTAAAAATAGGAAAAGAGCTAGGGACTAATAAAATAATCCTAGAATTTATAAATTATATGGGAAATAGTAGAGTAAACTGGTCGGTGCGCATTGTGAATCTGGCGTGGGAAAAGAAAAATATACCAATAGAATGAGAACTAGCCGTCATTATATTCTTATATAAAAAGGGAGATACAAAATATTGTAACAATTACCGAGAAATTCATTGATTAATGTGATAGCTAAAATATATGAAATCATAGTGGAAAGAAAACTAAGGAAGATAGTGGAAGCTAATTTGGAAGAGGAACACATGACACAGTATTTGTACCAAGTCGGTTAATGGAAAATGCAATTTAATTTAGACAAGAGTTATTCCTATAGTTCAAAGATATTTCCAAGGCATTCGATGGTGTCAGCAGAAGTAGAATATCAGAGGCTTTAAGAAACCATTGAGACCATCAAGGGAATATACATTAAGACAAGACACGCAATAAGAATAAATAACCAAACATCTAAAGAATTCGCCACAAACGTAGGAATAAGGCAGGATAGACCTCTGAGCCCATATCTATTCCTTATCTTAATAAATAAAATTAGAAAGGAAATAATAAATGACCTTATACTAAATGATTTCAATTTTCTAAACTTAAGACATGTAATAATGAATGTACGGGCTTATGCAGACGATTTAATTATTGATAATCAAAGGTAAAAGTCACTTCAACATAATTTTAAAATGGGGAATCAGCACTGGTAAGACATAATATGAGGATAAAGTTAGGAAAAGCAAAAGTGAAGATGATTAGCAAGAACCAGAGAAAAGTAAGCATAAATGTTGAAAGTACAACTTTAGAGCAGGTGAAAAGATTTAAATATCTGAGACACAATAACCGAGGCAGGTGGAATGGAAGCAGAAAGTAATAATAGAATTACAATGACCAATAAATTATTATATTTGCAAGAGATAAATCTCAAAAAAAAAATAAAATAAATGAAAATAATAATATTTAAAACAATATTTGTCCCGACTCGTTTATATGGGTGCGAGACGTAAGTTATAACAGAAAAACAAAAGAAGAAAATACAATTAATAGAGATGCGATATTAAAGAAGGGTGTTAAGGATTAAGATAAAAGACAAATTAAAAATGACGTAATAAGAGGTCGATTACAAGTCAAAGAATTAAACAAAATACGAGAACAACATCAACTGACAATGAGATTAAATAGGGGCTACATGGCGATGAGAAAAAAGTAGGCCATCAATAACATAAAAAAGAGGCTAATAAGATACTTTAGACAAAGGGGATTAAATAAAACGAGGCAATAAGCACAGCAAAAAAATAGAAAAAAGTGGTGCGATTTAATGAAAATCTAATAAAAAAAACTCGTACCTCTACACTAGATTACCCATAGAAGAGGATTCCAATAGTCTAATATTTTGTAAAAATCTGTATTTTATAATAGTATAGAGGCCGATTTTATTATGCAAAGTTTGTTTGGATTATGCTTAACAATCAGTTCTTAGAAAAACAGATAAACAGACTACTGAGAAGATCAGATTTGGGGAATAGACTTTGGTTTCCAGAAAAGCCGCAAATGTATGTTATAAATCAACAGTGACCAAGTATTGAAAATGTTTGTATTACATGCCTGTAGTGTTTTAAATGGTGCATTTATTGTCTTGTAGTATTATTATACCTTTAGAGTAATACAAAATATTTCATACTTGATATATTTTACTAAGTTGGAGTTCTTTCTATGTTTAGCCTCAATACTAATAATCTATAAGAATTTCAAATGTTTGCGTATGAATATAAAAACCACATAGTTAAATAAAGCGTTCGGATGCGCGGCACCCAGGGTAAATTTTGGGAACTTCTGATTAGTAAGCAGCTCTCGGCACATAAGGGCTCAAAATCAAAATCTGACATAAGTCGGAGCACTGTTTTCCTACAAGTTAACAATACATCTGTAACACGAGGAGCTGAAAGCATGACAAACATTAATGCGCATTAAGTGATTTCCTTAGCTTGTAACAACATTATGGCGTAATTGAAACAGTAGATGCTGCTTTTAGCATCCTTCGCAAAATGGGTAACGAGCGATGGTGCAGCGCCGCTTCTCCCAGCGCCATTTTTCTCAGAAGTAGCGCCGATTTTTGTGTAACCGAGTCTCCGCTATGCAAACAATTCCCGGAGAATTTTTCCGCTGATTGCAGTTTGAAGAGGCGGCGGGTAAATAGAGCCTCGTGATTGCTTTTTCTAGGCATAATGGAGTATTCACGTGTAAATGATGTGATTGAAAATAACAACCGCTGGTGGATGATTCATGGCCCGAATCGCCCCTAATAGAAAATCGGTAACATCGGCAGGAGAGACGATACACGTGTGGTTTCCTGCCTGGGGGATTGCCGGGGCTGCCTGCAGCCTTAGTCGACGTCTACTATTAAGGTCTAATGTAATACTTGCTAAATATCACTCCCGCGGTGGTGCGTCTGTTTATGGTTGGTTTAATGATCTTTAGCAGGGGATGGCTTAAAAGGGAGAAGGCCTGGCTATTCCTAAATGAAGCTTTTCGGGCGATCGAAACATTTTCTGGTGTTCGTTATTTAGTAATGTGTTGCTGCAACAATGAGTTATGACTTTCAGATAATTTCAGTAATTATTTAATTTGCTAAATGAATTATATATATATATATTTCGTTTTGTTTCTTTATGCTCCATTTCTGTACATCAAATTAAGCTTAGAGAAACATACAAAGAAACTTAAAACTTATCTATACTTTTTAGACTTATTATATAATATTTATATTATTTAATAAAGTCTGATATGAGTAGTATTGCTTTTATATTTAAACTAATCTATGATAATTTTTAAGTTTTTTTACAACTTAAGTTAAACTTAAATAAACACGTGGGATATTTTATCTTCATCGCAACAACAAAGTCAACCCTTAAAGTACCCACACTCAGAACACTTTAAATTGGCTTTATTAGCAATAACTGGAGGTGTTTATGCACAACTTTAGCCAGCATTTCGATAACAACAATTTTCTTCTATCCTACCAACTACTTTGTATGTATTAACCCTTTAACCAATCCTCAATTACATTTTGCAGTATCTAATAACACTTATAACCTTAAATTTACATAACACGCATGTAGAATACATCTAACTAGACCTTAGCCATGGAGAACCCGAAAATGATAACAGACATTTATGGTAAGTCGTGAATAAACGTAAAAGAAAAGAATAAAACAATGAATCAAGCACCTCCAAGATCCACCATATAAACATTAAAAATCTTTATAGCTATTATCTACCACAAATCAAAATTTCAAAGAATCAAGAATCTCAAAACCACCCCATATATTTCACTTATTATTATATATTTAAGCACATGATAAATAAATTTTTCTTGAAAACAGAGAAAGAAATCTACTATAACAAAATCCTAACGTCATATAATCTAATGCATGAGGTACCAAAGTTATGGTAATTCTAAGGCTACACCACACTTTAATGCTGTAAAGTGTAGTGAAAAACCTGATTTTAAAGCATGTAAATAACCCAAAAATATACCTACAAATTTTTTCCACAAATTAATTTCGAACGATATTGCCTGGTCTTTGTTTAAAAATCATCTAAAAGTAAAAGTAAACATAGATCATAGGCTATGGTTGAAATCTTTTGATGACTTGGGCAAAGCATCACAACACATTACTGAAATAGCCCAAGAGATTATAAACGACTGATATCGCCACTATATCGCTATATATTCGACAACTAATCCCAAGATGCGCGCAGCTAGAAGACTATAGTAAAGATCAAGAAATATTATCTATTAGCATCATTGTAATAGACTATCTAAACAATTAAAAGAAATTGTTAAAGTAGTGCAGAATAATACTTTCCAACGGTACGTCGGTAATTTCTCACCAAATTATTAGAAGCTGTAGAAAGCTCAAAAAACCATAGTGTATGGATGCGCATAAACTAAGAAAATGATAATAGTTCTATCTGAAGTGTTTGTACTGTTACCAGGTCGGGCCCGGGCGGTCATAAATCGGCCGTTGGGACGCCACGACCGGCAACGCGTGGGGTACTGAAGGTTAAAAAAACAAAATGTCGGCTCCAACTCACGATTAGAATTATATTTACAATCTTGCAAACTTAACCTTACGCTAACTTAACCTACTTAGCTAATTTACAAGAACTTAACCTACGACTTAATGTATGCGCTGTATGCAGCAGCGGGGCCGGTGGTGGAACCAGGCAGCGAGCAGCAGGGGCGGTAGCGCAGCTGGGCAGCGTGCAGCAGAGCCTATGGCGGAGCCGGACAGCGAGCAGCAGGGGCGGCAGCAGGTCCGAGCGGCGGGGCCGGAAGCGAGCAGCAGGTCCGGAAAGCGAGTAGCAGGTCCGGGCAGCAAGCAGCAGATCCGGGCGGCGAGCAGCAAAAGTAGCCAAAAGGGAATCACCTGATAACACTTGATGGTTACTTCTTAAGGGACTGACGACTGAGCGCGAATTCTTTGGTTGCTTAGGTTTTAAGAGCTCACAAGGTCGGCCTCAGTAACATTCCTTTGGGATTACAAATTCCAAAGGAGGGTTTTTGTGTTGCACACGGCCCAAAACATTCCGAGTCGGGTAACATTAGCCCCGGGGAAATCGGGGCCAAGTAAGAGTACCTTGACGATGAGGTATAAACAAGGAAGGAGAAACCTTTGTCCATATACCATACCAAATATCCCTTCCAATAAAGTCTTAGCAGCAGTCAAGAAGAAAATAAGTAAACTTAACATACACAAGGCTGTAGTATACGACTTGACCATATAACAAATATTTAAATAACTGCCTTGAGAAATTATTGTTCTCTTAAGAATTATATATAACCCTATGATAAGTTTAAACTACTGCCCAATTATATGCAAATATACAGGTAAACCCCACACGCAACAACGTCTTATCGACCTATTAGTTTACTACCTATAACAAGCAAAGCGTTCGAAAGGTATTTACAAAAATGATTTACAAAGAATACGATCACGTCGCACTTCCCCCCAATTACCAATTTGAGATTGAAAAGTGGTATTCAACAATTCAACAAGTTTATAAAATAGTCAATATGATCGATAGTAGTCTCAAAGGGGAGAAAATCTATGTATGTTAATATCCCTCTTTCAGGTATTTCATAATGTGTGCCATCCTGATCTCCTCTTTCATTTGAGAAATAAACTAGCCAATAAACTTTTCTCTTAAAAGTTTTACTTAACTGATAGAGACTTCTTAGTAAGATAACGAATGCTAATTTAAATTCCATTCTATTGAATTTGGTGTTCTTCAAGGTAGTGTTCTTGGACCACTTCTTTTTCTACTAAATACGGTTGTTGTAAATGAAACAAATCATATTACAATTACCTTATTTACTAATAACGCAGCTGTATTATGCGTAGGTAAAAATTTAGTAGTGACTTCTGAAAACTTACAACTCAGTTGAATTTCTTTATTGAATAGTACACTAGATGGAGAACAAAATAAATCAAGTAGTCTAAATTACAATTACTAATCGAAGTCACTTGTCTACCTGTACCAATCAACAAGTACATTTACAGAATCATCCAAACACAATGCAAACAGGTGGACTCTAAGTTCTGCCAAATATATTGGATTATTGACCGAAAATTCAAACTGTTGTTAAGTAATAGACCTCTCATTTTATAAAACTATTGTTAAGTCTATATAATGACCTATGGGCTCTAAGTTTCAGTCCAAGGTATTTAGAGCAGTAGTAAATTTCCCGCAATACATTAGTAATAAGAGATACTCTAGACTGACCTAAAAATCCCCACCATCATAGATGAGATTCATCCAACCACTTTCAAATACCGAGACTAAGTGATAAACCATAAACATGATTTGATACAACAGTTCTAATAAAGAAAAACTTTACAGAACCTAGCCTCAAGATATTTACTCACTACTCTTATGGATGTATATTACAAATTTGCAAATTTCCAAATAAAAAAAGTATTGCAAGTTAGTATCATATTAACAAGTATATCACGTTTGTAGAAAACCCCTTACTTACTCATAATGTTCTAAATTTTTTTATAGGGACAGTCACCCGTTTTCATAACCGTCTTGGATAGTTTCGTGGGGTAAATTATTTTGCTATTTCGAGTATCATTTGTCTCATGTTCTTGTTACTTTTGCAAGTTTATAGTTTTTTTAAAGATTGTCTTTATTCTCTCCTCTTCATCGTCTTTTGATTCTAGTTCTGTATTCTAAGTTTTTTGAAATTATTTTCAACTTCTTTGATCCACCTTTTGGTCGGTCTTTTTTTATCTTTTGCATTTTGATTGCCTTCAAAGTCATTCATACATCGTATATGAGCTTGAACAATGTTCTATGTTCAATGTTCTTAAATATTTTCTACTACAAAATTTCTAACGATATCACTACCTGTTTAATACCTGTTTTATATTTTTTTAACTTAAAATATATAAATAGCGCTTTCTTCCTTTAGGTTTCATGACAGTGCTAAGGTACTTACTTCCGGTAAGTTCGTTTATAAACGCCTTTCCATTATTATGTTATATTTTAATAATCAATGAACTATAAGTTGAGTACGAACCCACTCCGCCATGTTATGGTAAATTATGCATCTTGGTATTCGAGTTGGTTCTTGTCCGTAATAGTCGTTAATTTCTTCCTGCCGTTCACTTTATCACCTTTTTTATTGCTTTCAATTCTATGATGACCGGTAACCTAACGCAGTCTCACCTTATTCTGTTTTGCTAGATTATTAATTTCTTCGCAACACTCTCACATCAGTCTAGGTGTGACTTATAAGTTTGAGTGAGTTTTCAGAAGCGCCGCGTTGTTAGATAAAATATAAATGTTATGGTACTCATCAGTTTTACATGTTTTGTACCTAGTTTAACCCTGTAGTGGCTTTTTTCCTAATCACAATATGAAGAAGGGATAGATATATCTCCGTTATCTTAAGAGAATCAAGTCCTTGAATCTTGTTTAGTTGTGATTTAGTGCTCTTCCACTTAAATTTGGGCTACCGTAATAAGGCTACATATGTTAGAGCTGGTATGACCACCTTAGTATACATCCAGTATGTTTTTCTAAATTTTGTTTATGTGTTGGTTTCGGGTAAGTATTGAATTTAAAGTAACCCCCAAATACTTTGCCTAAGTTAACAGACATATTTTTCCAGCAAAGGTAGGAAAGTCCCAACTTCTTTATATTCTTTCTTTACGTAAGTGGAACTATGCTCTTTTGAGCGTTGACCGTAAGGCTTTTTTTAGTCCACTTAACTACAATATTCTGGATTCTCTGCATACGTTTGCAGGCCAAATTAATAAAGTTTTCTTCGATAAGAATGGTTAAAAGTAAGAATTTTTTGCTGGTACTAATGTAAATGTTACTCTTTTTCTCAACGTGCCGTCAATTTATTTTCAGAAAATCTACTCCACTTACAGTCTTTTAATAGCTGAGGTGGTAGGGTTGAAGAATGTATATTTCATATCCATAAATGTCTGAAAGAGAACCTTTTTTATTTTTTATTTCTTTCTGCGCTCTCCAAGTAAAGCTTATAGACATACTAGTATTGATACAGAATATATTTTCTCTAACGCCTTAAGTACAAATAGCACTGATGAGTTAGTAGCCTTCTGCTTGAGAATAGCCGGATTTACTGGTCTTTGGTATAAATATAACCCTAGTTAACCTTCATATTCTCATTATGAAGTTAAGGTTTAAGCTTGCTCTTAAAACCAAACAGAACTGTCTACTTGACCCTATAGTTAGAGTTATTTTGTTAACAGTTTGCCAGTAGAACTTTGTCGTTCTGGATTAAGATGCATCGGGACCTAGATATTGCTAATCACAAAGTAAATTTTTTATAATGTTTGATCCAAAAATGTATGGCCGAATTATTTGTTGCTGATGTTTTAATTTATATACTTCGGTCTCTTGACTCATAAATTTCTGTTTGATTTTTGAGCCTATTGAATTTGTCTTTAACGTATGTAGTGAGGCCGGCAATAGTTGAATCTAATGATAATTCTGGTTCAATTAATTCTCTTACTGTGATTGGTTCCTTGATGTAGAATATTTTGATATTAGCCTTTTGATGATGAACACTTTCGATAGTCATTAATTTTCTTTTCTTTCTATTCATTATTTTAATATTTATTTTCAACTAGTTAATTACGACAAAAACCATATGATACGACTGAGATAACTAAGATGTTGATCTTGGTTTTAGAGCTTCAATCGGTCTCTAGAGTTTGACGAACACAGTGATAGTATTTTACGGTGATGTTTCTTCTCGTCTGAGCGTAATCAATACCATTACTTTTTTCTATGTTTCGTTTGTTTTTATTTTTCTAACAACGATTGGATTATTTGTCTAAATGTTTTGGCTTTTAAATAGGTTATAATTTAGCTGTTTAAGTATGAGTTCTCTTTAGCTATTTTATTAACTATAAAGTATTTATATAATCTTAGTCTTATATGTACATAGGCTTAATTCTCGTTATTTTTTTTATTATTATTACTACAATTATTAACCATAAATTTTATCATATGAGCCTATTGTTTCATAAACTTTATGTACATATTATTAAAGCGCTAAGGAAAAACACACTCTGTAAATCGAAGAAGCAACCGATTTTAATGATTGGGGGCTCTTCAGATTCGCTTTGAAGAGACGGGGTGCGAGTTTTAGTTTTGAATGCAATCTGAATTAAACGTAGTCAGTTAGTAGCACGAAAAGGATGATCTTTTGACCGAAAATTGTATTTCGAAGGAAACGTGCGCAAAATGGCGCTAAGCGCTTGACATCTGTTCGATGTTTATTTTATTTGCAACATTTTAATCAATAACTTTATAAAAACCTTAAAATATTTAAGACTTTACATAATAAGTTTAAAAGTATTATTATATTACAATTTATGAAGAAATTTAGGTTTAATTTAATACAGTAGCCTTAGATGTCAAATAACATTACTGGAGTGCTTCGTAAATGTTGACAACTATATGTCGTGTTTATTTTAAATTATTTGATCCAGAACTGTACATTTTTCTCTAAAAAGCAGTAACATCTGATCTAAGGTTGTTTAGAAAAATAAATTAAATTTGGTAATTGTTGCTATTTAAAGTTGTTCCAGCTGTAAATGATATTTTCTGCGTTACTTCTCGAGGTGCTTTTCGCTGAATATGCCGTGTGCGAATCTGAGAACATTATGGAGAAAGGGGCTTACCCGAGAGCGCCGGAGGAGAAGGCACGAAAACGGAAAAGGGGATATTAGTAGATGGTATTTTAGACGACGAAGTAAACCATACCGACCTCGACAGTGTTGTAACATTGTAACAGGATTATTGATTAGCAAGAAGATTATTATATCAAAGAGACAGCAGTTACAAAACTACAAAAAGGGGTTTCTTGTGCGAGGGTGATAGTTGGGTAACTAACAAGTAGGGGCGTAAGGAGAAAACTGTGATTTTATTACTGGTTCTGCTTTGTTATAAATTAACTAAATTTATACTAAACAATTTAAAATTAGTTTTGTTGTCAGTTTTTGACGTTTTTTTCAGTTGTACTTTAATTACAAGTTTTTTAACATTTAATTATGTAGTTTAAGTCTAACTATTTGAATAATTTTATTGCCAAACTTTTTTTTTATTCCAGCTGTAGGTGTACAGGTTTTGCACTAGATACTATGTTTTGTTTATATTTGTAATATGTTTTATTTTTATTTTTATATTTTCTAGACTAATGTTTATTTTATTTTGTAATTACTTCTCTTACTGTCTGTTTTTATTTGTTCATCAAATTCCACATTGTTATTATTTTAAAGTGTTTCGTCTAAAACATTTTTTATAAATTTACCATCAAAATAAATTTTGTTATAAATTTTGCACAACTAATAATCAGATATATACCTACTTTTATCTTAGGTAAAGAAAATGTTTGATGAACTTTCTTGGATACCACTTTCTATATTACGAATAATTGGACTGGAGTCTGTATCATACAAAAATCTACTGCCACATACAAACACAATGCGTCAAATGCACCGGATATGCATAATTATTCTCAATGCGCCAAAAATATACCGCATATAATCTTACTATTGCAAAATTTTTAATACCAAAGGCTTTCATTATTGCCCTTTATCAACGCACAATGCAGATATGTTAATAAATACTGAAAGGCACCTAACAAATGGTAGAAAATTTAAAAATTCTCAATATGATATACATATGTCGAGGAGACCATGTAAAACTTTTTGCATCAGGAGGCGTAGCGATAATCATTAAATGCTCATTATCTGTTTATTTACATGAACTAACAAATCTAGAACCACTAGTTATTAATTTGAATAAGCAAATAAGTGTCATATAAAGATTATTGTTTATAAACAACTAAACAAACTAATAGACTATTAGAAACATATAATGTAATCTTCTTTAACAATAATACCCCAACACTAGCACTTGAAGTTTATAAATCTAAAACTTCCTGTAGTTGAAGGTATGATGATAAACTCAAAGAAAATAAACTACAAAACTTTATTTCAAACCACGCTATTTACCTATTGGTATCTATTGAAGCAACCTACCCATACAGAAGAGATCGTCAAACTGACATATTGGATATTTGTTTACCAAAATAATTATACTATATATATATATATATATATTATAATTATAAATTGAATAAAGAAATTGTTGAAATTGAGAAATTCAACTCGATCGTGTTCTTGACTAAAATGCAAATTTCAAGACCACACCTAAATTAAATTAAATTACAGTAGTTTACTTGCTGATATAGCAACTCTTATCAAAAATTTAAACAGATTAAGACATATTTGGTAAGGAAAAACAGACCTGTTAATCAAAACAGAACTAAACCATATGACCTGCGGTATTACATCTGCATTGAATATCCAAGGAATTAACAGTTACAAGTAACATATTGTGAATTTAATGTGGAGAGTTGTTAAAATAATATCAAAATTCCACCGCCTCTCTGTATAATCTCGGGTAATAATCTCCTACAATTGGATAAAACTTGTGTTTGCCCGAATTCTATTTCGTGATTAGGATTTTCCAAAGCATGTTCAGCAACTGCTGATTTATCGGGTTGATTCAGCAGTTGCTGAATGTGCTTTGGAAAATCCTTTTAATTTGATAAATCAAATATTACCAAACACTCAAATGCATTAAAAAATGTTAACATTCCTTCTCCAAATTCCAGTTGTATCGCAAATTTAAATGCGTGCCCATTGCATATGTAAAGGTTATAATGCAATGTTATGATATCACGTGTTGTTCAGGAACACAAAAAGGAAAGGCAGTGAGTCATTCGTACGGTGCTGCGAGTTCAGTTATGAACAATGCAGAAAACATGTAGGAAGACAATTATGAGTAGCAATAGATGGTGTAGTTTCGTTAGAGAACAAAAGGAACCAACTGTTTTGCACGTACGTACCGAGTCGGAGAACCGTCTTTTTCTAGATATCAGAGTTCCAAGGTGGCAAGGGTTGTGCTGAAAACATCAAAAACAATGAGCGCACAAAAATTCGCGTAAATCACACATTATCCAGAATATGTAACATAATCACAAACGGACGAATCACATTCGATGCACTGGCAGGTGTAACAAGTCTATACTGTGGGGAATTTGTACGTAAGTTCTGTTCATAATGGATTTTCCATATTCTTACATCTCAGTAGAAGCAGAAATATGTGTGCAACGTAGATTTGGATTCATCTAGTTTAGTAACTATCTTTTTAAAACTTACATCAAATTTACTTAATTCATACGGGCTCTGCAAGTTTAGGCAAAACAATTTCCTTATTCAACGCTTAACTGTAATTGCCACAAGTTGCTTTAACTACATCACGCTTTATCAAACGAGCTGATTCAAGGTAGAAATTTTTCCGATTAGTTGTTCTATCTTTTATATTTGGAAACATGCGAGGTCTATCCTAAAAACATTGAACATTAATGTAATAAAAACGGTTTGCGTGGCCGCCATGTAATCTGACAGTCGATGACATTGGAATGTAATGGGAATGCGTAAATGAGGATTACTTTGTTGATCGGATTAGATGAGAGTTAGAAAATAGTGAGTGAGAGCATATGTAGTGTGTGACTTCCGCATTTATAATGGCTAAGCTAGTAGGGTAGCAAATCTACATAACATTTTATGCAAAGCTGGAATATTTGTTTGCAAGAAATTATTAGGATGATTTAAGAATGTTTTGGAAATGATGCAGCACAAATAAAGTATTGTGCAAAATTGATCTCAAGATGGGTGGTGGTTAAAAGTGTTGGAAAGACAGGAATAAGCAGAACACCGGAAACGTTGAACGTGTATGGCCTACAATTAACAAAGACCGTCAATTGGAAGTCTAGAAGATGAACTGGGGATTCAAAAAGTGAAGTGTGTAAACTTTTGACGGAAGCTCTTACTACGAATAGAAAGATCATTGTGTTGAAGTTGCTAACTATTTTCTTCAGATTGTCATAAAAAAATGATTTTCTTCAAAAATGTCATAATCAAAGATGAATCGTGGATCTACTGCTACGATCTGGAAACCAAGGCTCAATCAGAAGAATGAGATTAAGAATACGAACAATGTTTATCTTATTTTTTGTGATTTTTTGTATTATTTGGTTTGATATTTGCAGAAGTTAGGTATTTTGAATATTTTTCAAAATAACTTCTTTGAACACCTGAAAGTCTTCAACTGAAACCTCTTTCAAAGCGGTAGTCACAGTAGGCCGTACATTTTTAGTAGTCCCAAATGGTGTTATTTTAAGCTGGACTTAAGCCTAGAAAACAAAAGATGTTGTGTAGGGTCAGATCAGAGCTCTAGAAAGCATTGTCGCGGTTTGTTTCGCTAAAAACTGTCTTACTATCCGCGTCACAATGCCATAGTGAAAAATTTAAATATAGGCGATCTCTGAATAGACGTGCACAACTCTTTTCTACATAAAATGCAGCCTTGACTATCTGTCCAGGTGGTACAAACTCTTCATTGACAACATTTTTAGATTAAAAAAAATGAGCATTGTTTTTATATTTAATTTACTCATTCAAGTTTTCTTTAGTCGACAAGACTCAGTGGTGTGCTATTTAGAGCGCTGTCTTTTCATCTCCGGATGATACTGAAAAATCCACGTTTGATCGCCAAAAAATCATGCTGAGTTCTTATACTATTCAAAAGCTTATCAGAAACCGATTTAGCACAAACTTTCATAATTTCACGCACAATGGAGTTTGAAAGTTCTACTTTCTATGCTGTTAATCTAACATTATAACGTTGGTCAGAGTCAAAACCCGCTTTTACCGTAGCCACACTGTCCAAAGTGTGAAGTATTGATGGGCATCCTGTACATTGCTTATCTTCGATGTCTCCTATTTTCTTTCTAAATGCTTTATGCCTTTTAAACGCTCGTGCTTTCGATAAAATATCCTTTCTATAGGCTTTGTGTATCATAGTAAGCGTTTTAATTGAGGATTTTTTGAGTTAAGGTAGCGCAACGCTCAAACAGCTATCCATCTCGCACTGTGTAAAGACTCAAAGGCAAATGAACTAGATTCAATCGTTCACGTGACATCACCACTAAATGTCAAATACAAAAACTTACTTCTCCCCTCTCCACTCCCAAATCTTTCGTTTGAACTCATAAAATCAGTCTTATTGCTTGACGTACCTTATATGTCACATTTGCTGTGGTTGTATTTAAATTAATTATTATGGAATTTACTTCGTTTGTTAGTTAACCGGATACAAGTTAGGCGATAAGATGTGTAACACAATTTTATTGAAATATAATAGCTACTTTTACTCTGGGTAGTCTGGTGAAAACAAAAGGGTTGAGTTATACCGATAACCACTTCTTCACACGTAAAGTCGTGTTTTATTTTTACCATACTAGTCATAGAACATGTATAAAGTGCAAGTAGTTAGATTACGACAATCAGAGTCAATCAGTGTGAGAAATAGTTCTTTGCTTTTGAATGGGAGTGTGCCCAACAGCAGTAGGCACAGGTATTTGCGCCCAGGCCGCCCGACTCCAGCGTTTTACCGGTATGAAATATTTATTTTTACGCTTTCGACGCTTACAATCAGCTTCCGCTATGCAACCTCCAGCTAGGCCGACAACCGGGTCGAGAAATAATCCCTTGTTTTTATAGGGGCATCAGGTATCGGTACACGCATGCAGATCCTCTGGCTCTGACAGGTTACAGGTTTGAAATATTCACTTAGGCTGCCCCATCAGTTCCAGTTCGTCTTTTATATTTGTATGTTTTATTTATTCATGTTATAGATATTTTACATGTTTTATATTATTTTATTAAACTACATTTTACTACTACTACTACTGTTTTATATTATTTTATTAAACTTTATGTTGCTGACAAAAAAGACAATGAAACTTACAAGTAAATAAAAAATATATATATTTCTGTTTTTCCCTCATCACATATATTCAGGGCCTATATTTGAGGCTCTTATTTGTTCGCTCTTGCTACCTGATTATTGCACACCATCTCTGATACGGGGTGATGTAGCGAGCACCGTGTATTAGACAGTCATTTTATTACCTTTTGTTTTTAATGACTGAATAGGCCACTCACCAGCCAAGCGCCTAACTTGGCGTTTTCGTTCTTAGTACTTTATACATATTTGAAGCGCTTGAAATGATATCATTCTTCTTTCTTCTCGATCCATTAATTAGTTTGCATTTATTTACATAACGTTATTGCAAGCCAACCTGTTCATCGCTAAGTAACTACTGACTTCTGTAGTATGCACAACTTGCTTTAGATACGGTAAATGCGGCCATCCTTTAATATTGCTTCATTAATATTCGTTATAATCTTGTGTCTAATTATACTTTTTTAATTTTTAGTAGTGTTTTCTCTTCCACTCTTTCAAGAACCACATCATTTGCTTTCTATCTTTTCAGTTTATTTTTAACATTATTTTCCAACAATACATTTTGTATGCATTTCTAGTTCTTTCTTTATTCTTCCTCATTATCTCTAATCGGAAGAACGTATATTAAGACCTCAAGAATTACAGGTGGTAAAAAGAAAAATAATACATTGTTCGGTTAAAAATATTAATCAATACACCAACAGATAGAACGTTTAGTCTAATGAAGATGAAAAAATTTGCCTTTGGTACAGCCAAGGACATCTAAACCTCCACTTGTTCGTGTACTGTTAAGATAAATACCCATACTATAGATTTGTATAAGAAGCTTATTACACACTTTCACGGCACACAAATTATCTGCCATACTTATCAAATCAAAGATACGTGTATAACAAAATATAATATCTGAAACAGAATAGTTTACCTAGATACATGTTTTTAATATTCAGCAAAAAAAATCAAAAATGGAGAAGCGACTTTCAAGAGTTTTGATTTATTAAGAACATCATTTGTTAGACAAACAATATACTTATTAGAATTTGGTCATTATTTTTTATTGATCCATGTAGTACAAGTATCTATCATGCATTATCACTTTTGTGTTAGTTAAAAATGAGGCGCTGCTAATGTAGTCTCATATCGTTACTTTTGGATCTGCAATACGCAAATAAATTTATTTTTCTTTGATTATGCTTTTTAGTTTTTTAGCTCATTTTGTAAATCATATATTGAGTGATCCAGCTTTTAACTTAGCTCTTTAAAATATTTCTTTTGAATGTGCAAATACATTCAGTTGTAGTACTCCTTTCTGTTAATTTTTTTTCTAATCCTTGTTTATTGCTATATCTATCTTTTTTATGTTACCTTATCTTCTGATCTATCACCACTGCTGCATTTATGTTTCCCTTTTGCAAACATATTTTAGTAATATTATAGCTATTGTTCTATTATTTTTAGTTTCCTTTGAATTTGTTGTTTTTTATTTTTTTATAATTAACTATCTGTTATTAATTTTTAACGTTACATTTTATTTATGTAAATATGTTGCATGTATCTATTTACTAAAACATTCCTTTTTTTGCTGTACCTTATTTAATACTTTCAAGTCTTTGTTAACTATTTTTAATAGCTTTTTGTTAATTTTATTATGTCGTGGGTCAATCTTCTATACCTGTTATAAATTTTGACTTTGATTCTTTGCTATTTTTTATATTTTTGTTTATTCTACTTATAAGTAAAGTTCAAATTGCCATTTGTAATATTTCTTTTTCTACAATTTTTGTTTTTATTTGCAAAATTTTTTTTTTCACTTGCATATCTCTCATTTATAATAGACTCTATCATCATCATCATCATTATTCAGCGTAAATTATTCCATTTTTGGACAAACGCCTTCCCTAGCTGTTGCCATTTTATTCTATTTAATGTAAGTCCCGTCCACTGTTTCCCTGTTCTTCTCTCGATATCGTCCCTCCACCTTGCACGTGGTCTACACCGAGATCTTCTACCAGTTCTCGGTCTCTATTCTGTGATCTTCCTGCTCCATCTATTGTCCTCTCTTCTCATTAGGTGTCCAGCCCATTGCCACTTTAATTTGGCGATACGAGTTACCACGTCTTCTACTTTTGTTTTATTTCTAAGCCAGATATTTGTTTTCCTGTCTCTTAGTCTAACTCCCAACATTGATCTTTCCATGTGCCTCAGCGTTACTTTTAGTTTTTCCAGGTTAGTTTTGAGTGAAACTCTAGGTTTAGGATGCGTAGGTAAGTATGGGAAGTAAACATTGATTAAATAACTTTGTTTTTAAATGTTGAGGGTATGATGACTTAAATACGTCTCTTAGTTTTTCGTACGCCGCTCAAGCGAGTCTATATATATATATATATATATATATATATATATATATATATATATATATATATATATATATATATATATTCCGATACTACTTCTATGACTTTGTTTGATAATTGTATAGGCACTGCGTCGTCACAGTTGGACATTATCTTAGTTTTCTCTATATTCATTTTAAGTCCTACTTTCATCGCAGCTTGGTTTAAATCTATGACTAAATCTTGTAACTCGGCCATGTCATTTGATAATAGTATGACGTCGTCAGCGAATCTCAATTGTGATAAATATTCACCATTTATGTTTAAACCTTTTGCTTCCCAATCTAGGGTTTTAAAAACATCCTCTAGTAAGTTTGTAAACAATTTTGGAGAGATGCTGTCGCCTTGTCTAATGCCTCTTTTAACTTTAATTGGGTTGGTTTTATCAAACGTGTGTATTGTTATAGTAGAGTTTTCGTAAAGTTCTTTAATTAGTTGTATATACCTATGATCAATTCTACATCGCCTCAATGCATTTACTAGAGCCCATATTTCTATTGTATCAAATGCCTTCTCGAAATCTACGAAGGCCATATAGAGATTTTTCCAGCACCTGTTTTATAGTATGGATGTGATCTATGGTGCTATATCCCTGGCGGAATCCTGCTTGCTCCGGTGGCTGGAAAGCATCCAGTTTGTTTGTAATTCTGTTCGTTATGATTCTTGTCATAAGATTGTATAGGTGTGGCAATAACGAAATAGGACGGTAATTTTTTAAATCGTCTTTATTCCCTTTTTTACTTTCCTTATTCTATAATAAGGAAAGTAATGTAATCGGCGGAAATTTGACCTACCCAGTTTTTCACATTTCTGGACGAAATATAGCCTCAGGACACCAAAAAAGTTGGTTTCAGCCATTGGTTCGTGTGTGTGTGTGTGTGTGTGTGTGTGTGTCGGTCTGTCAGTAAACAAGATATCTTGAGAACCGTAAGAGCTAGAGACTTGAATTTTGGTATGCAAGTTACTTGTAGGTAGAGGACGCAGTGCGAAGCTTTTGGTAAAAATCGGCTGAGCCGTTTGGTCACAAGGTCGCAAAATCGGTCGCAAAGCGGTCGTGAATCTAAACGGTTGAAGATACAAAAAATTTATGAGAATAAAAATGATTTATTATCATGAGATACACATGAATTTAAAATAAAAGTTGGTAAAATAGGAACTCGAAAAAAAATTGAAGCACAGGATTTTTAATATACCGGGTGTTCATAAAATGTTTTGGGAAATTTATATTACTGGATAGATCAAACCGAGACGAACAAAAAATTAAAATGAAATTTTTTGATCCTAGGTCAAATAATAAAGTTATAGCCGATTAAAAATTAATTAAACGGACTAATCACAGCGCGCTCGGAGAGCTACCGGGCCGACTGCAGGAGCACGGGGGCGCTGGGCCGCTAGGAGGGAGCACGCAGGCTGTGCGACCGAGCTCGCACGGTTACCTTCAGTGACGTAGCAAAATTGTAAGTACGAGACAATTATTGTATATATATATATATATATATATATATATATATATATATATATATATATATATAATATAATATAAATATAATAATAAGGAAAGTCGTGTGATGTTCACACCAGATTTTTATATATTAGGATTATCTTCGCAGTCTTCCATTGTTCTGGTGTTTTTCCTGTGTCCAAACAATTATTGAACAGTTTCTCTAGGCAGTTTAAGATTGGTGTTCCTGCGTCTTCATCTGTTTTAGCGTAGTCTTTATTTCGTATTTTGATATTGATGGAATATCTTCTGTGTAATGACGAGTAAGAGCGGCCCGTCTATCTCTAGGGCTAACAATTGGTTGTTGTATTTTGGAAGAGTACAAGTCCGAATAAAATGTTTCTATGTATCTTAAGATTTCTTCTCTATTTTTTATTGTTTTCCCTCTTTCGTCCTCTAGGTAAATAATTTCAGTGTTTCCTATTTTGGTTTTATTTCTGAAGACTTTTGGGCCCTTATTTGCTTCTATTGTGTCCTTGATAATTTTTTCGTTGTGTGCTGCTATATCTGCTCTTACTTTCTTTCTTAATTCTTTGTTCATTTTTTTAAGTTCTTCAATTGTTATATTATTCCTTGCCTTGTTTCTATTTGCTTTTGCATCTTCCGTTAATTTACTGGAGTTCTTTCTTATGGGCCTATTTTCAAGAGTACTTCTTGCCGTTTGTATTGTTATATCAGTGATGTATTTATTCAGTTCATCCACGTTAGCAGCATTTTCATTCATAGGGTTGTTCTCAATTGCCGTGTCTAATTTAGTTCTATAGGTTTCTTTTTTTGAAGACAGCAATTCGATAGGTATAGTTTTAAATTTTGTTTTTCTAGTTTCGTATTTATCCTAATTCGTGATCGTACGAATCTATGGTCACTAATCTGTAGTTTATTGAGTACCGTTACGTCCGTTACTGTATTTCTTTTATCTGTAATAATAAAATTTATTTCGTTCTTGGTAATCCCATCGGGACTATCCCACGTCCATTTTCTATGTTGGTTTTTGGCAAAGAAGGAATTCATGGCTTTTAGACTGTGTTCTTCTAAGAAATTGACAAGTGTTTGTCCCCTTTCAATTCTATTTCCAATTCCATGTTTCCCAATACTTGTTTCTCCTATTTGCTGTTTTCCTAGTTTTGCGTTAAAGTCTCCTATGAGTAATGTGTAGTACGTTTTGTCATGTTTCAGTGCTCTCTCTATATCTTCATAGAATTCTTCCACTTCTAGATCGGGGTGGGTTGAGGTAGGAGCGTATATTTGGATTATCTTCAAGGAGTACCTCTGTGTAATTTTAATAGTAATATATGCCACTCTAGATGATATTCCTACCATTTAATTAACGTACTTGATCCATTTATTGTGTATGAGTATTCCAACACCATTTCTGCTATTGTCATGTTCGCCTTTGTGGAATAGTAACTTCCCAGATTTTAACTTCAGAACTTCTTCTCCTTTCCTTCTTACTTCGCTGAGCCCTATGAAGTCCCATTTAATATCCTTTATTTCTTTTTCTAGTAGTGCTATTTTATCTTCGAAATGTAATGAGCTTACGTTTGGGGTACAGATGTTTATCTTCACGAGGACTCTTTTCTTAGGTTTGGGGCTGAACGAGTTTTTGACCCCCCCCCCCCCAAGAATCCTTGGGGCAGGATATCGGTGTGGGATTGTGGATTATTATCAAGTTTTAGGGGGTAATTAGCAATTAAAACGCTGCGCTTGCTAAATGCGTGTTGGCGACTTTTATTCAGCCGCCCCATCTGGGTACAGACGCTGTTGGTAGCCGCCCAATGTGGGAACAGGCGCTGCCGAGCCTGTTGGTCCGCGGGAGGTATTTTATTTCCCTCCTACCCTGCATATCTGCAGAGCTTTCCCCTATCCGCCACCTGGGGACGTGCCCTCTAGGGGTTACAGGCTCCCCGAGGATATATATATATAAATATATATATATATATATATATATATATATATAATATATATATATATATATATATATATATATATCAACGTGACCTAAATCGAAATCTAAAACCTTTATTTGAGATTTGCCTACAATGTATATATATATATATATATATATATATATATATATATATATATATATACATTGTAGGCAAATCTCGAATAAAGGTTTTAGATTTTCGATTTAGGTCACGGTTGACCTGTTATAAGTCAAAACATAAATTATTATAAAGTAATTAGACAGTTTGCACTACATATTGGTGTTTAATGCACTACGTAGCCAATTCTTGCTGTTAGTAGGCGCATGAGGCACAACTTTGGTTTATGTGCCCCGTCCTTGGGATGGGCCTTTTTACTAGTTGCATATAAATGTTTTGGAATGATCACACATTGTGATAAGTTTAAGCGCATTAAAAGAAATTTCAACTTACACGCAACTGGTGTGCGAATTGCTTCTGATCTGTGGTAGGAGATGTTTCTTTTCTTTTTATAATCATGTACAAAAAGTATAGAGGGTTTCAGAGGGACATTTTAGTTTAGAAGACGTTAGTTATGGAGAAGAATAGTGCTGCTGTTAGAAAGATGCTCAAATCCGCAGGCATGTGACCTGTCATCAAATAGAATATTTTACATCAGCAATTTATACTATTATGTGCTACCACCTTTAAGTGTCCCTTTTAGTAAAGGTTTAGTTAAGTACAAACGCAAGTTACATTGCAGTTTTATGCTGCCGTTATGTTCAGTACGAAACCGCGATGTAACTTGTTGGCCGATGAGATTAGATTGTAATGCGCATGCCTTTATGAAGACTGACTGAGCAAAGAGAACAATTAAGTAGCATCAAATTTTCTGGGGATTTGAATCATTTGTCTGCAGAAACTATTCAGGTGACTTAGAAAATCAAAGATTGTTAGAAATCTGTTAAAAGTTATGGAAGATCGTGAATGAGCATTATAAAGGAACTGTTAGTTCAAGAACTAGAAACTGAGGTGGAGATTTTAAATAGCATGTAAAGTTTTAACAAAAATCTTAGGATGAAACGTATTGCATCAAAATTTGTTCAGCAACTATTGTTAATAGAATAGTTGTTAATGATTTATTTCCGATGAACTACATTTTGAAAAGAAAGTGATTCCAGACCGTTGACCAGCTTCGGTCCAGTACGTCAATACAATTATTTACGATTTCAACACAGAACTTAATAGAATATTTTGAACAGTGAAAACGACGTTGAGAGAAGTATAAGAAACTTTAAGATTGTTTAGTTTGAAGCAAATTGAGACTACGTACAATGTTTTTTAGATCTTGCACTATTTCCACTAAATAGTATATTTTTTGTTACTTTAATTATAATTCTTTGTATTATATGGCTCTACGCTACTGAAGCAGACTAGGTTATTTTGAAAACGAAACATCTTTTTATGTGGGTAGCATCGTACCAGATGAAAAAACCTGACTTTCTTTTTATTGTGACGAGGACCTTCCAATAGTATGCAATAAAAACTGTGTTCAAATCCTTAAGAAAATGTAAAACAGTTGATTTGACGACTGATTTAGAAGGATACAAAAGTGCACCCACAATGGAAAAAACTTTTGCAGTACTCTATGTATTAGATTAATTCAAAAATATTTTGATAAGATCAATTTTTTTCATATAATAAAATTTTTTTTTCATATAATAAAAAATTTTTTATAATAAAAAATGCGTACCTTCGTATAGTATCCATTTAGTTATGAGCCTAATTTCTTATGTCTCGTTGGTACCACTCTTATGGCTTGGAATCAAAGAACTGATATATAATGAAGAGGACTACAGGCGGAGTATGGCAGCATTTCGCACCCATCGAGTTTTGCTAATTCTCCCGGGTTGTTTGGATCGTATGGGGTCTTTGACTGACTATACTAAATAGTTTATTTAGATCCAAATCTAACAACTCAAAAAACGAAAAAAACTCTTGCACCACCTTATCTTTTACTGAGATTTAGAGTAATTTTATGTGGGTGCGTGTGTTTGCCTATGTAAAAGCGTATTGATATCTGGGCAGTAACAAAGTAAAATTAAAGACGATAACGTGCTATTGGCATATTTTCCCTTTAGTTATAATTAAAAAATCCAAATTATAATTAATCTTTAGATTATGTTTAAGATTTTATATTTTTATATATTGATGACGTCTAATAGAGTTATGCATTTCTTAAGTACCATTAAATTCGAGATTTTAAAATAACTTTTAATTTTAACTACCGCTAAAGCTTACTAAATTTATTAATCTTTATACTTCATATGCAGGCGTGTTAGTCCTGGATTACCGTAATCATAGAACCTTTGAAGTATCCTGGAAAAATAGCTTTGTATCTGCTTTTACAAAAAGTTATTACGCATTATAAACTATATATACAAAATATTTAAATTAAACTTCAATCTGTTATAAAAAAAAATTGTTATACCTTTGGGAAAATTATTACTCACACTAAAACAAATAGCATGCTAATATTACGTATAAAAAATTTCAATTTATTATAAATTTATGTAAAGAAAAGCACTTTAATTGGTATTGTGTTAACAAGATGATTATTGTTATTGGTTTTGGTTTTAAAAATATTAGCTGTAGAGGATTTTACTTTATTTAGTATACAGGGTGTCCGACTCGCTACCAAAATTGATATTTCTTTAATATGAATAATAATAAAAATGTTGATAGATGAATTAAAAGAGATGTGAGGAACTAAGCGTTATCATCTCACAGCAAACGCCAATATTTTCTACTTTTTTTTAAACATGTGGATGTTTGAACTATTAATTATTAATAAAATCAGTTAAGGTATGTCCATTGCGTTCCTTCATATTCTTCTAATCTACATTTCACACAAGCACTATGGTTTGGTTTTCTTCAATCATTGGATGTGGTGTTAATTATACAGTAACTGAAAAGCTTCTGCATTTACATTTAATCAATTTTTTACATTTTGAATACTAAACCTTCGATAAAGGTTAATGCTGTAAAGATGCTTTAGAATGTCTGGATGGATTTTATTTTTGTGTCACTGGTACAACACCAGGGCCGAACGATAAGAGGTATACCCATTTTAGAATTAGATATCTTCATATCTAAGTCGAATCTTAGCGGTTGTACTTTTTTCAGCTACTTCTTTTGCAATAACAAAGACGATGTTTTTTGATTTTTTGTTATCTAAGATATATATATTATTTTTGTCAACTAAGATATTTTTCACCATAAATAAATAAATTAGATTTTGTTCACTATCACACATTTTCTGATATGCGGAATAGAAATTCTTGGTTCTTATCTATAGAGTTTCTGTTGGTTTTATATATAAGAGCTTATAAATTATTTCTTAAGCTTCATCTGCATTTTAAGGCAATTTTAACTTTTTTTAGTTTTATTTGTTTTTTATTTTTCTTTGGCTGGATTTCTAATTTTGCCCGAATAATTTACTACTTTGTATATATGGGCAGTTTTTGTGTTGTTAAATTTAACTGACCGTACAAGTCTTGTAAAAATTTTAATTTCCAGGTTAAGTTGTTGATATTCCTGTTAATGCTACTCTAAAGGTTAATTTTAAAACTTCCCAACTGCTGGCTTTATTTACTAATGCCGGTCTGACTGCTTTTTTAATTATTTATTCACTTAATGTTAAAATGGCAGCTGAGTGGTTAAGGTATAGGTGAAAATATTTTGCTATCTCAGTGTAATTAAATGAAAATGTTTTAAATATAAATTCATATAACAAACCAGGACTTTTAGGATTACTAAGTCAATATTTAGCCTTCCTTAATAGATAATAAATACAAACAGCTTTACCAATAGCTATCTTTAGTTTAGTGTCTTTGGCCTCAGAGCGCTCAAAAGCTGTTCTCTAAGACTACTGATTTTTTCGTAAGGCGGTACAGGTAAGGTAAAACACACACCAACCGCCATCCATATCAGGTCACCAAAGAAGAAGGGGATTAAGTTTTGAACTTAGAAACTTCCAGTGTCGCAACATCAACTATCTTTGGACGTTGTTAGTATCGATCACCAGTCGATTTGCAGTAGCCTCAAATTTTGTAGATGTTGCAGTAAAATATAATAATTTTTTTGCCATATTGTGCCAAAGTGGACAGTCAGCTGCTTTACCTGTCCGATTTAGTTTAGTAAACTTATTTCCTAGTACTGTCAGTCGAACATCATACTGAAAATGATATTCTTTAAAATGATTAGTTTATTTTCTAATTGTAACATTTGGCTTGACTGTGTTAAAAGGTAGTGTGATATGCTTTAAATCCTTTTATTTCAATATAAAACTTATTTATCGTGTCTCCAAGATGAGACAAATGTCTATATATTGAGTATTAACCAAAACTTCTACATTTTTGTTTGTAATCTATTTGTAGATTTTATTTAACAATAAATTTATTTGTTTTAAATATAGCACTAGTACTCCTGGTTTCTGGTTTTTCGAATATTATCAGTGATTATAATACGTTTTACATAATTTGTATTATAGATGTTTCAAATGCAGGTTGAGCTGGGTGGCCTGTTTCGAGTAGCCTAAATAAATAACAGCCCAGATTTAACTATTAAAATTTGATTAATTTTATCGAAGAGTTTATTTTTTTAGAAGCTCCTTGGCTTCAACACATTCTTTTGGTTTTTAAAATGTAAATAGGAGCAGTCGACACACTTTGAAGTATTATTATTGTTGATGACTGATGACTGTGTGATGGTTGCCGGCACATTTTACACAAGTGGCTGTAAAATCTTTGAGTAATCTTTGACATTATTACACTGTAGGATACGTTTCTATTTATTATTGTTCTAATTTTAATTTTTATGTGGTTCATATATTGTTAATCACAATATTCCTTTGATATTTTTAGAACTGTTAAATATCAACATATACAATAGTAAACGAGTGTACTTCTCTGTGATGTTGACACTATTTTCTTCTATTATTCTTGCTTTTAATTTTTTATATATGTCTTTTGCTAAAATTGAAGAATATAAGTTTCTTACCATCACTTTAATAGGTGTAATAACTTAGTTTTCAAAATTGTTCCAGTAATGCTGTTAGTTCTTAATATTTATTTTAATTATTACTTAATATGTTACTGTAATAGTTAAATTTGCTAATTACTAATTATTACAGCACTGTAATTGGGAATATTACTCAGTGTTGGCTTTACATGTTTAGGCATATGAACTGACTGGTTTAAAGGCTGTTTTTATTTTACTTAGATAATGTAATCACTTATAGAACAATATAATCCACTGTAAATATGATATTCGCAATACCTAAGCGACTCTGACCTCAGATCGTCTGAAATAACTTCGTGTAGATTTATATTATAAACACTTGATAGTAGTTTTTAAACATGCAAATGCTATCTTATTTAAGAATAACAACAAACAGAAAGGCTTTTTTATGCTTTATAGACCTTCGTAAACTACTAAAAGAAATACAATATGAATACCCTAATAAAGAAAAGCGTCAAAGGGGATTTAAAAAAACTATAAAAAGCACGTAATAGAAAACTTAAAATAGAATAACTTAAAACATGTTAGCAAATACGTTCATTGGTACAGGAGTAAGGCGGAGAAGAGCGTTGAGCTCACTTTGCACATTTGTGTTATGGAAGAAATCATAGAAGAGTACACAAAGAATGAAAATGTTTACAATAGAATATAAAAATTTTCAAATAATTAACTTAGAAGTATGTGTTTTTACCAATAATGTGGTGACTTTTGCTGATACAGAAAATCACGAAATTATTTTTGTACTGTGGAAGAAATGGCAAATGAACTATAATTTGGAGCTTAACACAGTAAATACTAAAATGACTGCCATAACAAGAGAAAATATAATGAGTGTGGTCATACAATATTACAACAGTTTAAATATCTAGGTAGTACCATAAACATGAGAGGTACTTTAGAGGAATAACTAAATACTAGGATAAGCGCTGTAAACAAGTTTTTTATGTACAAAAATTACTCAAAAAAATAAATCTAACCTACACAAAATTAACTGTATATAAAACTATCTACTAACTATTTTTTATGGAGTCGAAGGCTGGGTTTTGACAAAAACAGAAGAACAACATTATATAATAAAGGATTGAAGTTCTTAAAAAAAATAAAGGTATCAGAAGACCAGCCAGAACAAAAATGAAGACATCAGAGTAATGTTAAAAGTTGAACAATAAAATTAAAACAGTTTAGATGATTTGGTCAATTAAGATGAATGAACAACAACAAAAGGTCAAAAAAATATGGCAAGTAAAACCAATAGGCAAAAATATAAAAAAAGATATCCAGAAGAATCTACAATGATCTAAACATTTTCCCAGAAAGGGGACTAACTTAGAATTATATAACACAGATAAATTTGGACAGGCAGAACTCGAGAATTTAAATCAACAATAAATCACAATAACAGGAAATAACTACTTAGGAGTAGATGAGGACTGACTTTTTATAATTTACCTATATAAAAGTAACAAACAAAATAATAACTTTCCATTCTGAAATGAAGTTCTATTGTAAATCGTGCGGTTTCTTTCGTTTGTATACATTGGCTATGTATGAAATGCTAGGAGTTTGTAGAAAACTCTTTGAAAATAACTAGATCAAAAACTTGGGTTTTAGATCATTTTTTGTGTCGCTGCGTGCCCTTCAACCCCTAACTTTGCACAAGTTGGAACGCTTTTATGTCTGTTCTCGACAGCAGCAACTAGGCGCTAGGGCAGCCTTCGTTTTAGTGCGGCATGAAAGTTGTGCTGTAACTGTAAATTGTGTTATAACGCGCTGATTATTGCGGACATGTTTATTAAATTATTGAGAGAGTACTTGGAATGCCTGCTTTACTTGTAGTACGATGTGTATTTTATAAACGCGATTAGTTTTGGTAAAGTACTTTTTTGCTTAAATTAGTATAAAAGCTTACACAAGGTTTTATTTAATTTGTGTTTAATTGATGTCAGATGTAATTACAAAATTTATAAACCTATGGTGAGTGTCTTGGCGATTGTTTGCCAAAAAGTAACGTTACACTTTTTAACTTTTGTAAAAAAAAAGAATTAGAGAATTTTTAGTAGTGCTCGTTTTATTTTTTAGGTATTATTATTTATGGAATAATCAATACAGTGTATTTTAAATAATATCTAAAAAGTAGAAATGTATTGCATATGTGTAATTTGAAAATATTTGGCTTTCAGTTGATTAAAACGAGTTCGTTTCGCTCAGAATTTTTGTAGTGATAATTGCCATGTGAACAAAGCGGTTGTGTGATCAAGTACTGTTTATTTAAACAATCACTAAACTGAGTTAAAGCCAATAAAGTGAGAATAACTTATAGTTTATTATTTATATTCTCAAATTATGTAGCACTTAAAGGTGTCGGCCTCCGAGAATTTGATTCAGACCGTGCTCCTATCATGGTGAGATAGCCGTTAACGCAAAGGTCAAATGCGTATTTTGTGAAGTGTAAATAATTAATGTAAAATAATGTGTTACAACTGCTCCGAATAATAATTAGTCAAGCACCGCTGCAACCCCATTAATTTTATTCTTTCCAGACGAATTCTAGTTTTTAGTTTCAGGCTATGTATTCAAACTAAGACGTCCTATCTCAGATACCCCAACCGAGATACTTTTCTCAACAACTGAATCACTGAACAACCACCATCTCTCATATTCATATATTAATACAACTGCCTGTTCAATTTCCTACTTTATCAAAGCAACATAATACTACTAATGAGAATATCGGCTATGCAAATGTTAATGACGCTACTTCTATTATCAGTGCAGGCGAACAAGTCCCTGTGAAACACGCGTGGCAGCAGGTGAGTGGATATCTTTAAAAGAAAGAGAATAAATTGTCAATCATCAGAAGAGAATGACCAGTTGAATGTTTCACCACTACACAAACAAGCATCGACTCATCCAATGCAGAGACATTTTGCTCTAAACCACAAGACTCTAAACCTAGCCCAATTTATATTTGTGGAGTCAAAGATTATAGAGCCATGAAGATGAAAAAACTATTCTATTATCAAATAAAACAGAATAAAGCCTACCGTGCGGTGGTACTTGATTTCTACCATTCCGTACCCACTATCTTACATAAAAGACAAGCTAAAAGCTAAAGGGCATAAAGTACGAAACATTATTAACGTTAGACATAAAGTCAGCAAAATTTAGATATGTTAAATACGGAGGATTTTACGACACCAGAACAAGAAAGAAAAACAGGCCAACATCAGCAATATGCGCACTTTGTACCAGGAACTATCCTGCTAATTATAAAGGTTGTACAGTTTATTGCGACCTAACCAATCTTCGATATAAAAATAATCCAAAGACTCCAATTAGTCATACTCCTTTAACGCAACGTAACAACCCTCAAGATCAACATATTAACGCCAATTTACCGCAAAACCAGGCCCTCAAATAAACAATTCCAACAATATAGATGTAACTATTATTATTGCACACGCAACTGATAAGAACAATGACAATGAAGTTTTGAACTTAATATTCTCTGTTAATTATCTCCTTCAACAAGAGCCTTTGCGCCTACGAAAATCCGCAAACAAATACGATCCTTAAACTTACAGCTGTTGTTCTGATAACTATAATATCTAATAGCATGCTACAACTATGATACTTTCTCTTACAGTGAAAGTTTGCCCAAATGGTCATGGTTGCCAAACTTAGTAAATCTGTAACAGAAGTCACTTCCTACAGACCAATCAGTCTGTTGCCTCTTTTATCTAAGATCTTTAAAATACTTTTATTCAAAATAATATTGGAAACAACCCCTACAGGTGACTTAATCCTAGAGTATCAATTTGGATTTAGGCAAAACTACTTCACTCTCCAACAATGCCAAAGACTGGTAAATCAAATTAGGAAAAGCGAAGAATAAAAGGAGGTATATGTCACTGTACTCCTTGAGGTGCAACAAGCCTTTGATATGGTTTAGCCTCTTATATAATACTAAAAAGCAACTTACTGATTAATTTTATGTTATTCTCAAGTCTTACCTCGAATACTGATTTTTACAGGTCAAATACTTGATTCGAGCAGGAGTTCCTTAAGGTAGTGTCCCTGGACCGTTTTTATATGTACTATTTGCGCTGTCGAACATTACGCAATCTTTACTGACAGTACTGCCATTATATGCGTAGACTGGAACCCTGTCAGTGCATCAGAAAAACTTCAGAATTATCTATCTTATCGTCCTTCCTGGCTCAAATAATGGAAAATCTATGCGAATGCAAATTAATCGGCGCAAATAACATTCACAACAAAAACAACAATCAGCACTCAACTCACTATTAATAACGATCTCATACCAAGATGAAATAAAATATCTCGGACTTTACCTTGATACAAAACTCACGTGGAAAACTCAGATCAAAGCTAAAAATTGATTTAGAACTCAAGAACATGAACTGTCTCAGTAACAGAAGATCGCAGTTATCACCCGAAAATAAATTACTTCTGTACAAAATATTACTTAAGCTGATTTGAACTTATGGGATTGAGTTGTGGGGTTGCAGTAATACCAAGATTCTTTAAACCTTTCAGTCCTTGACTCTCCGGGCAGTTATGGATGCTCCACGATATATCTCTAACTTAACTCTACATACAGACCTTCACACCCCTTTTTTAAACGATGTAATCAGATCCTCTGCCATCAAATACAAAGATTGCAACACTGTTCATAGCAATTAACTTATCAGTGACCTGTTCACCCAACCCCTGGAGAACGGAAATTCCAGAGAACTGTCAATAGGCGGCCCCTGACTCAAGACGGGTATTTTGTGTATATCATTTACTAATTTATTCTGTGTAATAAAGTAAATTGTAAATTAGCAATAAAGATAAAATAAAATGTCTGTAATTTAAAGAACCGCTTAAAAATTTTCATATTTTTTGAGGAGATTTTTATTTTTTAATAGTTTACAGATACAATTTCTGAATTAAAAAATTATAATGTTATATTAGTTATTCTGGAATTGTTAGGTATTGTGAGATACCTTTAGAAAATTAAACGTCTATTTCACATGCGTTAACCTCTTGTGCGGGAAATTTGCGGCGGGAGGCTACTGGTGATATTAGACTTGTAACGTCATTCAGTTTTCTGCAGTTAACGATCCTCAGTTATTGCTGACGTCAATAGTTGGTCCAGCTTTTTGTTGCACAGCGATTTTTTTTGTATTCTAACAGTGGCCAACTGAAATCACGATAAATTGAAACTGTAGCAGGAAAACGTGCCTTATGGTTTTATTGATTTAAAATTTAGTAGTGGAAGGTATTGGAGGACACTCTACATGTCTGATAATATGTAGATTTTTATTTGCATCGTTATTGGCTGAAATAAAAGTGCAACTGTATAATTTTATAGTATTATTAAAGTTAATATTACTACATCTCTGATAGGCATTTTTATGACGATAAAAAGTCAATAACTACGTACTTTAAATAGCCATATTATAATCACATGCAAAAAAGTTGCTTTGGTTTTCATGTTGCGGTAAGAGGTTTGTTTGTAACAAATTTATTTTCACCTTAATTTTTGAAGAGGTATTTTGTACAAGCTCATCGAGATAAATCCGGAAACGAATAATAATGAACATAACATTAAAAATACAAAAAAAATAAATTAAATAGTATTAAGAATCATATTATTAAATGTAGTTCACTTCAACGACTACGATCTTCTAGAGACGAAACCCAAACCAGTTTTGACCCAACACAACTTATTCCTTGTCTATATATGTCATTACCTTTATTATGGAGACCCTTAAGCTGCCTTTAATAATACGACGCCCTTTATTAACATTCACCTCGACCATGTCTCACACACAGGAATTGAAGGGATTGCAATAGGCGCTGGAGGATGGCCGCCCATCCAGTAGCCATCTCATCTACCTAAGACTTGATAACTGTTTCCAGTACGTTAATATAGCTGTCGGAGGTAATCTTCAAGTCTTCCTCAAAGAAGTGAGATGCCATGACATCTCCATTGCTGCTCACAGAACCCAGTATTATCACAAAGGAGAATTATGGAAGGTATTATACAAATGAGAGTTGATTTGATCAAGGGTTTTACGAATGGAGTGGATGCAGTGTCTAAAAGCAGAAATAGTTTTGCTTTTTTAAGGACACGTAAAATAGGCTAGGATTTTTCATGATATTTTACATAAATAACTTGTTTGTTTCTGCAAGATTTTCGAGAAGCATATATATATATATATATATATATATATATATATATATATATATATATATATATTTGTGTGAAATTCGTGACGTATCAGCATCCACTTTGATGTTACTTTTAATGGAACCTCAGTTCTTTACTCGGGGTCTCAATCTGCCCACTCCCCAAGGAGAACTATTAGTCAAACAAGAAGACTGGCTTTTCATGTGATCTACTTCACTTGTTACAGAAACATATGTTCATTTCCCTTAAAACCTACTTATTGGTTAAGGTTTGTTGACAATACATTTGTCATCTAAGAAAAATAACAATACGGATATTTTGACAGAAATGATTACAAAAGTAAATGATCTACTAGAAGAGGTCAATGATGTATGAAACGTACAATAAAGAAAAAATGAAAATACTAAAAAGGTAAATGATATAATGAAAAAAGAAACTAAAAAAAATAGAAAATAAATTAAGAAGAAAGTTAGGAATCTAACCAAAATTGTATACTTAAAAGAGAAGCGTGAAAGAGAAAATAATATTGTTGTAACTAGATTAAAGATTTATACAGAAGGTAATCTAGACTTGAAAACGATGATCAAAAATTTTATAGAAAAAAAAAGCTGTATTTAAAATAAATAATTATAAAGAAAAACGGAAATAATTGGAAATTGCGAAAATTTGAGAACACAAAATTCTTCATAAACCACGACCATACAGCAAAACAACGAAAAATAAAGAGAGCTATAATAAAAAGATTAAGAGAAGAAAAATAAGCAGGAGACGATGTTAATATAGGATATAGGAATATTATAATAAACAGAATAATATGGAAGTGGGTTCATGACCATGGAACACTACCCAGTCATAAAACTAGCAAAATATCTAAACTGGCAGATTAGGTTGACGAATGATGCAATAAACTTGATAAATGAAATGAATAGCAAAATGATAATAAAATAATAAAATGAGTAATACTAACAAGGAAAAAGACAAACACAAGGAAATAGATGGGGAAAATAGGAACAAACAAAATAAAAAGTTACACAGGAAAAGAAGAAGAGTTTAATCAATGGAATTCAGAATACAATCATAGAATATTTGAGGATCACATAAACTAGTATTAAAGGAAAAAGAATAAAAAGAAAGTGACAGGTGATTTTTGAATGATATGATTATAGATGGAAAAGAATGAACATAGAATAGCTGGTGTTGTCTTAACAGTGAAACAAAATAAAATGAAATACATAAAATTAGAAAAGTTTATTAGCGTAAGATATCTTATAGTAAATATAAAAAAGGAGCACAAAAGGAAGAATATATATATTGGTCATAATCTACGGTCCAAACAAGGATGGAAAAAGAAGAAAAAGATAATTTTTTTAAAACTACAACGGGAAAGAGACAATAGTAAATGCAATGTAATAATGTCGGAGGAGCTTAATGGAAGAGTAGGTAGATATTAGTATGGTGCATAAGTTCTTTTGTTTTTTAATATAATATTTTGCATTCTGAAAGCGGAACAAATTTGTACACTTTTCTATAGTATCAATTTAGCTATGAGCCAAGTCACCCATGTTTTGTTGGTACTACTTTTATAGGTTGGAATCAAAGAACTGATATAAAAAGAGGGGTCTTATATTTCCTGTGAGTTGGCAAAGTTGATATCCGACCAAAAAGTGAGCCTTAAATGGTGATCCGATGGTGCTATATCAGGACAGCCATTTGCACCACTCTAACAACAACTTCTGTAAAGATAATAGATTTGTAATTACAAACACACATTTTCAGCATTAAATACATTGATAAAATTACAATAGAAGAAAGGAGTATAAATGAAAGAGCAATGACTACATTTAAGTTGGTAAAAATATCTGGAGAAAGATCATAGACGTAAAAGTCAAAAGGGAAGCAGCAATAGGAATTCTTTATTAGAGATGAAATGGAAAACCAAAAACAAGAAAAAGAAGTAAGCAATAAAAGAAAAATTGAGAATAGGAAGATCAGGTGCTATAAATTAAGGGAGATATAAATTAAAAATAGATATTAACAGTTTTTGGAACAGTTGAGCACATGTGGTCGCACTTTGAAGATAAAATTACAACAGCAGCATAAAAAATATGCGGAATCACAGGATTTTGTTTAATTATCCGTCCATACAATCTTTCTATTTATGATATTAATGTAATACCCTGGTAATTGTGATACTTTTCTCCATTTTCTTTTTTATGTATTGAATTAATGTAACCCAATTTTTAAAGTTACTGTAATAATTCAAAGAGTCTGCTATAGGCGTTTTTCACTAATTCAATAAGAATAGCTCCAGGACCTGATCTTTCATTATTTTTTAAGTTGCTTTTGAATTGCCTTTTCTGTTATTGCATGGTTTATTGTTTTATATACTTTTGCCTGTTTTCCGTAAGTAGATATTTCTAATATTATTTGCATTTATTAATTTGTATCATTTGTATATTTGTTATTTTAGTCACTTTTTTACCTAGGAGTTTTTAATACTTTTCAGGTACTTTAGTTCTTGTTACTCCTATAGCATTTTCCATTTCTCTGCATATATTATTTCATTTATTACATCTTTTTTTGCTTGTCTTCTTCTTCTTATATATTTTTTCTGTTTTCTTACTCTTATGTTGCCAACCATTTTTGATAAGCTTTTCTTGTTTGTTTAATGTTTTTATCAAGGTTTTTATTTTTCCAATAATTTATTTTTACTTTCATTCTTATCTCTTCTAACGATGCGAATGTGGCTTCATGTATTGCTTGTTTTATTTGACTATAACTGTCTTCTTCACTGCCTTGTACATATTTAGTTAATTTGCTTGACAGTCTTCATTTAAATAAAAAGTTTATTGATTTGTCTCGCAGCAAATTTAAATTGTATTTGGTACTTTTTGAATTTTTCTTTTGTTTTCATTTTTCTGCTTGATTGTAGTTTTGCTTAATTCCAAGTTTATTTTTAATCTATCAATAAGTAGCATATGGTCTGCTCCACATTTGGACCCTCTTAGAGCTTGTACATTATGTTCTTTTATGTTTGCTTCTTGTCTTTGTATTAAGTAATATATTATAGACTTTAGTCCACGTGTTGGTTGATACCATGTATATTTATGGTTATCTAGATATTGGAAATGACCATTCACTATTTTTAGGTTAAATCTGTGCCATGTTTCTATTATGGTTAGTATGTCTTCGCCAAATTTCCTAATTACTGGATTTTGTTCTTTGCGTCCTGTCATAGTATTTAAAGAATTTAAGAAAGTACCGACCCTTAGTCCCCGGTATCCGTTCAATGGACAGAAAGTGCTAAGAATCCCCGGGTGGAAAAAACTAATTGCAGCATGGAATGTCACAAGTATGTTTGAAAGTGGTAAACATCATAACACCTTACAAGAAATAGACAGGCTACGGATAGATAGATGTCTTGGGAATTAGTAAAATGAAATGGCCAGAAGATGCCTAACAAACAACAAATAATAAAGTAATATACTATAGCGGAAACAATAACCCACACCATTTGAATACAGTCACGTTAATTATCAACAAAGATATAGACAAATTTGTAAACAACGTCGTTCCGATATCAGATAGACTGATAATGTAACAACTAGGAAAACCTAACATAATAAACATCGTTCAGGTTTACGCTCCCACTGCCGACAACGGGAACGACATCGTGGAGTTACAAAAAATCAAGTGAAATTCAAAAATCAGTAAAAAAATCTGACATGTGCGTTGTTGTAGGTGACTTTAATTCAAAAGTAGGTAGAGGAATACAAGGAAAATATGTTGGTTCTTTCGGATTTAGATAAAGAAGTATAAGAGGGGACAGGTTAATACAATTTTGCGAAAAAAATACCTTTATTATTTCCAATACTTTCTATCAACAGCCACCTAGAAGTTTATATATATATGGATTTTATCAGGACATAATCCACAACATATCATAAGAAATTAAATAGACTGTCTATTAATTAATAAAATATTTAAAAATAACATTGAATACATTAAGACGTACCCCGGTGCAGATGTGAAATTGAACAACAATCTTCTAGTTGCCACAGTGTATATTAAGCTAAAACAGCTAAACAAATCAGAAAAACAGGAAAGACAATATAATTACATTAAATTAAATAAAAATATAGAAGCAGAAAAAATCACAAACGAACTAAATAGGAATATTAAAAAAGAAGAATAAACAATTAAGACTAATGACGTAGATTTAAGTTGGCTTACTATTAAGAAAATTATAGAGAAAAGCACATTCAAATGATCTGATGCCTAAAACTGTGCAAAAGAACAAATTGTGGATGACAAAAGAGATCTTGAATTTCATACAAGAACGACGGGAACATAAAAATAAAAATTCATCCTATAGTCTATAGAGAAATACATAAAGTAGTCGGGACAAAGATCAAAGAAACAGTGGATAAAGGAGCAACTTGACGAAATAGAAGAGTTAGATAAAAGACACGATAGTTACAATGGGCATAAAAAGATAAAACAAAAGATTGGACAATATAGACAGAGACATTTCTATAACTTAATTGATGATGGTGGTAAACACTTAATAACCATAGAGAAACAACTGTCTCAGTGGGAAGTCTACATAATAAGTATGTTTGAAAAGAAAAACAGAAACTAATATAGAAAACTAAACTAAAGACGAAGTAATGCACGCAATTAAATATACTAAAAAAATTTTTATTTGCTGTGAATGCATTGATACAACGATGTCGAGATGTAAACAAAAGGGTGTGTAGTGGATTCGTGGATTACAAGAAAGCGTTTGACCTAGTTAGACTCGACAAGCTGATGAAAATTCATTTAAAACTTTTATTGGTATCAGAAGGATAATGTGGGTACAAAATTAATAGAAGAAGTAGTATGAGACAAGGATGCGTACTGTCCCCTCTGTGGTTTAACGTGTACTAGGAGGCAATCTTTAAAGAGGCATTACAAAACAGTAATAAACATGTAGCTATTAATGGACTGCTATTTAATAACATTAGATAAGGTGACGACAGTTTACTGATAGCTGAATCAGAAGAAGACTTAAAAACCCTTTTTAACTGTGTGCAATTGATTAGTAGCGGACACACAACATCCACCAACAGAAATAAGAATGGGGACAAAAAAAAACAGAGAGAGTAATGAACTACCAATACTTGGAGACTATTCTAAATGAGGAATGGGGACAAGATACAAAAATAAGGATTATAGAATAGGGCCGAAAAATATTTATTAAAATAAAACCTTTAGTGTGCAATAGGGATTTTAAGAACTCACTAAGAAATGGAATTTTAAAATATTACATCTTTTCAATTGTACTTTACGGTATTGGACTTTAACAAATAAACATTGTAAAAGAATAAACGGATTCGAAATGTGGACATATCGACGTGTTACATATATCTTGAGTTGACAAGAGTTCAGAACAAGGAGGTAATACGTCGAATGAACACACAATAAGAATTACTATGCACAGTTAAAAAGCTAAAATTGGAATATCTGGGTCATGTCATGCGAAACTCAAAGTATGAACAGTTGCAGTTGATAATTCAGACTAAAATAGATGGAAAAAGAAATCCTAGACGTAAAAGAGAATCTACGTCAATTGCATATTTGAAAAGGTGTTTAATGACCTTCTTTGTTTGCTTTTTCTGTCATTGTAATTCCCATCCGTAATTCGAAGCTTACACTTTGATTTAACAGTTTGTTTGGTTTTACAAGTCACGAGGAGTTAGCCCATGTCCTCAACTCTCCACCTGGAGGACCAAGGATTTTGATTTTGCGATATTCTTTCCCTATATAGTCTGAATGTCCACTACTCTAGAGAACTATCTTCTTTGTTTGGCTCTTCCGTCTTCTTTGCTGTTAAGATTTTCTTTAGTTCTCTTCCACCTCAGGAACCGTTGGACAGTTTTTACCTCTAGTTCTAGGTAAGAGTCCTTATAAGTGCAGCCGTGCCAGTCGAACCTTGGTTTATTTAGCAGATGTTACTCCTACACTATATTGTTTGCTAAAAGAAATGCCAAAGAAAGTAAAAACTGGTATTTTTAAGAAAGTGGCGACTTCTATCTCACTTACGGATACAACACGATAAGCAAAATTTAAACCTCTTAAATCTCAGAGATGAGATTCCTACGGAAAAAAGGAAAACTGAAACAGATAAATAAAGAACAATACTTTTACATAAATCTTAAAGACAAAATTAATACAAGATACATTAGAGCTAGGAAAACCGATATGGTTCGGTCACGTAATGGGATAGGGGGAGAAAGAACGTCAAAAGTATTCAAAGCAAAACCTTTAAAAAAAAAGAATATGGATAGAAGCTAAAAATGCAAAGAAAAACTTAACATTAAGTGACATGAAGGAAAGCAAAAAGGCACAAGACAGAAAAGAATGAAGAGAGATATGCAGACGAAAAACACGGTGACCCAACTCCAATCGCTTTAACTTGAAAGGGTAAAAAGGCTATAAGATTAACTAAGTAAGTAATTGTAAGTCTCTGTATCACTTTTATCATGTAAATATTTTTTATATTGTTTATTACTATTTACAATCAGTATACAATTAGTACTATAAGTAAATATTTTGAGTTGTGTGTACAGGTATTGAATAATAAAGAGAGCCGCCATCCAGTGGCAGCTAACTCGGTAATTTCTACATTTTATTTTAGGTGTCCGTAGTTTGGGGATACTATTGATACTGTTTACATGAACCTGGTTGGCAGGTCTATAGTTTTATGTCTTTTAAGCCTATGTAGAGCTTCACTATTGTCCAAGAGATTTATCGCGAGAGTATTCGGGTGCACTTCCAGTTTTTTTTATATTTCTCACTACACTTGCTCACTTATTCTTTAACTGTGGGAACTTTTAGATCGTCACGAATTTCACTGTTTGGTATAAACCAGGGTGCCTCAGAACTTTAACTTGAAATCTTTCCATGATTTGCATATTAGAATTTGCTGCTGTCCCCCATAGTTCTTTGTCGTAGGTCTATATTGGTTTGTAGTCAAATTTGTAGATTAATAACTTGTTTTTGAGTGATAAGTTGGATTTGCGCCCCATCAACCAGTAGTGCTTTGTAAATTTCATACCTAGTTGTTTTCGTTTATTTAGGATGCGTGTTTTCCAGGTCAGTCCTTTATCTAGATGAATCCCTAAGTATTTGGCATTATCTGATTGTGGCAAGTTTTGACCTTTGAACATAACTTGTAGGGTAGCTCTTTTACGTTTGGTAAATGTGACTTGTAATGACTTGTTTTCATTTATTTTAATGAGGCATAGCAACGTCCATTTTGCTATTACATTTAGGTGTTATTGTAGTAACCTGGCTGCGATAATTGGGCCTGGATTCTTTGTTAAGACAGTTTTATCATCCGCGAATGTTGCTGTGCAGACGTTTGGGTTTGTGGGTAAATCAGACGTAAAGAGCAGGTATAAGATTGGTCCAAGAACGCTGCCTTGTGGTACGCCTGCTTTTACTTCTTGCCCATATTTTGCTCTGAAATATCTTTCTGTGAGGTAAGATTCTATAATACTGTATAATGTGTGTGGTAAGGCTTTCTTGAGTTTGTTTGGTGCCAAACACGATCGAACGCTTGGTTAACGTCGAGAAAGGCTGCTACACAATAATTTTTTTCTTCAAACGCTTAATTTATAATTTCGGTTACTCTATGGACTTGCTCAATTGTGCTGTGTTTTTTCCGGAAACCAAACTGATGTTTTCGGAAAAGGTGGTTTTTGGTTATTACTGGCATTAGTTTCGTACGTAATAGTTTTTCCAGGAATTTGCTTAAGCCAGGTAATAGACTGATCGGTCTATAGGATTTTGCTTCGTTGAGGGATTTTCCTGGTTTCTGGATGAGGATGATTTCCAAGACTTTCCACTAAAGTGGGAAATAACCAACGGGGAGCACTGCATTATAAATTATGGTTAATAGTGCTATTCCTTTGCGTGGAAGCTCTTGGATAAGTCGCCCAGTGATCAGGTCATACCCTGGGGTCTTCTTCGAGTTCAAATTGTGTTTTATCATATTTACTACTTCTTTCACCGCAAATAATTTTGGTAGTGGTGACATTCAAGATAGCTACTAATTTCTTTCTCTTCAAAAAGTGTGGCTGGTGATGGTAAAGGTTGGAATATTTTCTCCAGATGTTCGGCAAAAGTAGTAGCCTTTTCCAGATATTCTTTGAAGGAATTGTTTTTTAGTGATTTGGTTGTCCTCTTTAGCTCACGTGCGGCTTCATCACAACGTCTTTTATCCGATGGGTACTTCGTATTTTGCCATATTCTTCTAAGGCGTCGTTTTTTGGCTATTTTTTCTTTTATTATTGGGCAGCTTTGGTTTATTCTGTGTATTGGAATTTCTCCCCATGCTGCTTCTTGGAGGAAATGCCTTTCATTTATAGCAAAATTAGCTTGGGGTCAGTAAAGAAACATTAGTCTACCAGACTAATAACCACTTATTATATAACATTTGTTGATTTTCTGTATTTGGTTGATGTTCAATTGTACTGAATATCGCAAAGGAAATTAATTTGCAATTAAAGCTCTTCAAAAAATTACAGTCGGCATCGAGGAAGAGCAATGCCGTACCCATAGAATAGGCAAATCTCCCGATCGCAACTCCGCAATTCGCTCCGGAAGCGCCGTTTATTAGGCTCCGTGCACGCTCCCGAACGTCTTCGATTCGGGGGCGTCCCGGCGCGAGCACGAGGTACAACGCAGATAAACTTTGTAAATCATGAATGCATCCTAAATTTGCAAGTATATTGTTTGACTGTAAGCAACGGAACAAAGGGGGCGTGTGCGCTGGCGCGCGGCCCTGCAGACGCGTCGTTCGGCAGTTGTGCCCGGAACCCGGAACCGTGCGGAGCCCGAAACACGCGCGGAGTTTTCCAGGGGACACGCCCACTTCTCCGCTGCACAGGGACTTTATTTATTAACCTTCCCGATCCACTTTGGGGCGCTGCCGCTATTTATGAGCCGGCCCGGCCACCCGGCCTGCACTTGCATGTAATTGCGGTGACAGGCGCAGACACCGCGGAACCAAAAAGCGCAACTTCGCGAAGGCGCTGCGCTCGAAGGACGCGGTCTCTTCGAGTGACAGCCGCGTCCGAGGGCGGTTTCGAGGAGAGTCCTGTAAGAGTAGCTCTGGAACACGCGGCAAAGCGCAAATAAAAGCTGCGAGGCCGGCACAACGCTCCAGAAGATGCTGTAAGGGAGTGGGAGTGGCAGCTCTTAAGTGATAAATAATTACACGTACGCGCCTGGGTTTGCAACGCAATTATGTGGAAATAAAGTGCCGAATTGGAGTGTGCTGTGCTGTTGCTAAAATGTAACGCAGTCGAATAGCTATCGCACTTCCTGATAATTGCCCTCGTAGTAATGAGTGCAGCCCTTGTGGATAGAACTGCTTCGGCAGCGCCTCTTAGATTTATGTCGGCGCTGGTTTTCCTCTGCCTATTTTTCCTTGGTTTAGGTATGATTACATAATTATCTACTAATTTAAAACTAAGCTCCGGTACTAATAAACAATTTTATTTTGTTGCCAAAAACAGGATGAAATAAGCTGCTAAGCTTAATTATTAACTTCTTCATAGCAAATTAAGGCCACTGTGAGGATAAGTAACTTAATTTTAATTGTAACTCCTTCTTCAACATCCATTGGATCCTCAAACAAAAAATTTAATTTGTATTTTAATTAAAAAAAAATGCTGCAATGAAAAACCTTTTGTTTCCAAAATGTTTGCTGAAATGTTCCACATTGACAATTACTTTATTGCAGCCGTTAAAAGAGTAAGAAACGTAAGAGTGGTGGAAAAAGGACAATTTTTACTTCCTGCTACTGCTCGTGATTATAAAGATAAGCCTCACAAATTGTAAACTGTATTTCAAGTTGTACATTTTGTGAATTGTTAAGTAATGAGCCAAATGATCTATCCTGCAATTAAAATATTTTTAAAATCCTAAATTGCGGATCGTTAGATCTCAAGTTTCTAATTAAAACCAATCTAAACAAAATTATTACATTTACACAATTAAATGCTATTTCGAATTTATATGACAATTTTTCATATTGGATAGTCAAATTCTTACAACTAGCGGTATTAATATTAATTGATTTACTATTTAAAAGTGCTCTTTATAAAATTTATAAAATAAATAATGATTTTGATAGTGGATAGGCACATATTGAAAAAGGACAAACTATTTAGAATGAAATAATACACGTTAATGAAAAAATTGGAAATATAGTATTTTGGCGTATAACTACAAAGACTTGTAGTTTTTTATGTTTCTTCCGTGTGTTGTTATTGCTTTCTTGGAATTTTTGCTGTCCTTCAATGCTTCTACATTGTTCTAATAAATGCAGTTGTCTTGTTTGACCTTATATCTCTACTTAAAAAATTTATTATTCATAATCACTTCAAATTTATTACAAATCTCCTTTATGTATTATAAGAATTTTTAATTTATAAATTTTGTAAGTACGGTACTTTTTGTCATTTTTTGTTAAACTTTTCAAGTCCCTCATTATTGCGTGATATCTGTACAAAAAATTTCAGTTTTTTTGACCTTAGCAGCAGTTGTTGCTAGGAGTAATGAATTTTAAGGCAATTTTAATTGTATATCGGGTTCTACAGAAATTTTTATTAATAATTATTTATTGTAGATAAAAGACTAATATATAATGACGTCATGTGACATGTATGCAAAAATATGTATTTTTGGACTTATGTATGTGTGTTCAATTGATTATACTAATATGCAAAGTTTTGTTCTTTTGAAATAAAGAGATATACCAAAATGGATTTTTCTGTAGACTCAAACAATGGCGTTCGAAATTCCGTATTGCGTTGTGAAAATTAAAAAAACCGTAGTTAATAACCTTGATATATGGCAATGTTTGTAAGGTCTGAAAATGTTCTCTGGAGGGACGGAATAAATATGCAATGAATAGACAAATATAAATACATAATTAAAAGCAAAGATACCTAACATTTACCATTAGGCTTTAATTGTAACTTTCCTTTTTTTATTGTTTTCGGTGTTCGTCCGTACAGTCTTTTTTCAACATCCAACAATAGTTGGCCATTCACTTTTTTAGGTAATTCTTTTCCACCACTTTAATATCCTAATGGAAGCACTTGCCAGGTTCTTCCGTAAAATCACCAATATTGCCAGGAAAGTAATTTAGATAAGCACGAAGAAAGTGAATTTTGACGCTCATGTCGCAACCAAGCAGTTTATAGGATGTAAACCGTTTTTGTCGGTGTAATTTGCAGCCTTCGTGTTCTCCAAAAAGTTTTGTATCACATTTCTGAATGCTCACAATTCGTACTCGCTCACGATTTTCTCGAATATGTTGTTTACCATTCATTTTAGTGTTTGTGGGCCTATAAAAGCTTTAATTTTTTCAAGCGTAACACCAAGCTACTGAAAGAATTTACTGTTTCTGCTTGAAGTTGTCACGAATTGCTTCATTAAGCCACGTTTGATGTATAAAAGTGGCAACAGTAACAATATTTTTCTGCCCTCGAGTCCCATTCGCACAAGAAGCAAGGGAATTTGGTGGTTTGCCTACTCGTTGGCCGAGCAATATTCCAATCACCTTGAAATTCATGAAGCTTGTACTGCACAATTTCCAGTTTCATTTTCGTTATGAGCTATGTATTTATGCTTATCTATTTCTTACACATTCATTCCGTCCCTCCAGAGAAAATTTTTACAAGTTGCAAACGTTGCCAATTTCATTAAAAAATTACGTTTTTTTTATTTCACAACGTGATACGGAATTTTGAACATCATTTTTGGAATCTCTGGAACAAATTCATTCCGATACACCTTTTTATTTGAAAACAACAGAAGAAAGTTGCGAATTGCAGAGTAGTGTTATATTTAATGTTTTCTTTAAATCACTTCAACTGATTTTTGGTGATTAATTATTTTTTATTATTAACACCAAAAATATTTACAATATGTTTTGAAATAAATTAAGACCAATAACTGTTATGACAATTTAATTAACAAAATAAGAGCAACATATAAGTTTTTGTGACATGTAAATTAACATGTATAGTAATAGCCAGTGACACAACTTATTGTGTTGACTTACGTTGAAACTTATCTGGAAAGTCTTGAAGGACTTTGTTCTCTATTGATAAATAAGAGCAGCGATCAATAAGACAGTATATTTTTCTAAGTTTAGTCTAAGTATTTCATTTTGGTCCAGTAGGTGGATCCACAGCCTCTTGATATCTTCTTTTGATGACTTATGAGCACAAGAGGATGTGTTGTGTAAAAATTGAGCCTAATTTGCTCAGATACCCTGCTTTCGATTGTATTTATATGGTTTTGCAAATATCGCTACTTTCAGATTGCATTATGGCTGTACCATTTTCAATGACTACAAGTTTTGGTAAATTTGTAGTTTTTCGTGTTTTCCATTTGAAATTCTAAAATTGGTGGATAAATTTTAGGAAAATTACGTGGAAATACTACCTATTGCAGACGACTTTAAAAAAATTTTACTGTAGTTTTGTATATTGGATATAAACGAATATTGTGGACAACAATTTGGCGAAATTCCTTAATGGCTAAAATCGGTCAAAGAAGTTAAATTCCTTTATTTTTACCAAACCTTCGCAGTTTTTGCCAAATTTTGATCAAGTCTGAGACCCATATTCCTTAAGCATATATCTAGGTACAGTCCAAAAAGGATGAGATGGAAGAGATCGAATAAAGGAGTGGGGAGATATGATTATGAGTGTTTCAATTTTTACGTGTAAATCACATGAATCTCCGATAAAATTTGTAGCAAATCGCTGCATTACGAAATCTGCCTACCCTTTGAGTACTTTGCTGCAAGAATCTTTTTTGTATTTGATAAAAAAAGTGTTTATTAAATAGAAAAACTCAAGACGCTCTGAAGTGATTAGATTTTATTTTGAATATAATACCATTATTACTTTGTTGAAGGATTGAGAGATGTCTATGGAAGTAGCAGAGCAATACTATGTGATTTCTTGGTTATTTTAGATTTTGTTAACTATTCTATGCATCTGCCCTAACGCAGCGTGTTGATCTCAAAATCCAATTTGGTGGTTTCAGAAATTTTTTTTAAAATACTTTGGGTATTATGGGTAGAAAACATAGAACAGAAAGTTGTCTTCTTTATAGGTTTGTCAGGATTATGTATAGAAAAGATTTGTGCGAATTTTCAGTGATCGAGAAAGAATCCACTTCTTAATATAGTGTTGAATATGTACGTAGTTATGTTTATACTTATTTGATAATTATTTCGGTATATTATAATCTAGTGTTTTTTATAGTTAAGCTCCATACTAGTTTTTTATTTTTTTAATTTTCAACTTTTTGTTAAATAGTTAAATGGTTAGCGAATGCGAATGCAAATGACTTGTCTTTATCACCTTTTGCACAATACCCGTTTCGTTGCTTGAGAAGGGGAATATATTGTAGTGGGTGCTTTGGTTTCTTAGTTGCTTTCTATAGCGAAAGATCCTTAGTTTCAGATGGGGATAGTTTGGTTAAAAAATCTTGTATCATATTTTTTCTAATATTACTTATAAGAGTTTTATAGGTTTACAGCTGTTGCATTAAGTCTCTGTTATGTCGTGCTCTTGAATTTTGCCATATCCTCCTTGGCTTTACAATTTTCCGCTTGTCTATTATCAGGACGTTTTCATGTTTGTTTAGTTGATCTGTAATAGATGTAGTTTGCTATGCGGCTTGTTGAAAGGCTGTGATTAAGTGTTCCACTGCGTTAAAGATTTTTTATTTTGTTTTCAGCTTGTGATGTTTCCATTTAATGTCCTTCAAAATTTCTCCCAGTTTTGTTATCTTATCCCCTCAAGTTGGACGCTTTTGGAGATGTAGAGTATATACGATTATGAGTGAAACTATGAAGGACAAGTAATTTGATAACATGTCTAGACTTGATTCAGCTTCAAGGCAGACTCTGGATATCGCTTTTACTAAACAGAAGTCAACAAATTCCGGCAGCTTGTTTTTATCAATTCTCTTCTTTTAGAATTAATGAGCCTAGAGCTCCAGAGCTTAGCACTGTAGTCAATTCTTGCAATAAATCTGTTTTTTAGGATAATGAAGAAGCGTTTACAGTTTTCCTGTTTGATGTTGTGTCTTCCAGAACTATATATTTATCATAAAATTTTGGTGACTATATATTAGTTTAATGTGTTTTAGTAGGAATGTTCAGTGAAGGGAGTGTTAATATGATTACAATATCAAGCCCTTCATTGACCATAACAATTTTTACTTCTTATCCATGTTGGAAAAATTCATAGGTGTGCTATTTGACAAGCTTTAACATATGTTAAGCCATTAAAATAATTGTTGATAAAATTTTGATTGACAGATCCATTTACCATCGTATTTTTCAGCTTTGTAACATCATCTGTTTGTTTTTATTATGGTATGTTATTGTAAGGGTGCATATTTATCTAACTATTTGGTGACTAGAAATTTATTTCTGGTCGTTGTGATTAGGTTATTCCTCGGTGAGTTGGATTCTATTGCTTTGCAGATTGCAGTCAGCTGGGTGATTTTAGTCGTAATTAATACATTTTATACTTTCCCTTTTTTATTTATTTAGTGCGGTAATTTCCTGCACATTTTACATAGCCCAGACTATACATATATGATATTAAAAAGATTTACTAGAATATCTATTCTAAAATCATCAAATAATTTTAATATCTCTGTGTATGTTCCAATTGGACCTACGGCCCCTTTTGTCTTGATGTTTTTTATTGCATATTTAATTTTGCCCTGTGGAACATGTGGCTCTCTATCTAGTGTTTTAAATTTTCAATTCTTTATTTTACTATTATTAAATAATTCATACACATGTTTCTTTGATTCAGTTTCTTGTATAAATCTAAAATGATTTTTCCATTTTTATTTCCCTTAGTAAGCATATTTGTGTGTTGATGTTTCTACTAGTAACATCTCTATATATGTTAAAGGAGTTACGTTTTTGTCGTAGATTTTCTATTTCAGGACAGTTGCTAGACATTCATTTTTATTTAGCTTCTCGAATCCTTGAAACGTATTCTTTATTAATCTGAAAACATATTGTATTTTGCTTTCTGCATTTTATTCTTTTATTGATTAAATTTATTATTTCTAAAAAAAAACCTTCGTTTCCTGTTGTTTTCTTAATTTTTTTGTTCTGTATGCATGAGATTATGCTAATTAAATTTCTGTGCTAAGTTTTCTTTCGCTAAGCTTATTATTGATATCGATTTTACGAATTCTGGGTTTTAGATTTCCTTAGTTTTGAGATTTGTAAGCTTCTTGTTGGTTTTAATTAGTCGGATTTTCAGTGACATTAGTACAAGACTTTAGCCAAAGTTTACATCAACACTCAAATGAGTTTTCACTACTTTAAGCTCCTTCTTAAATATTTTGCTTATTAGTATATAATCTATTTTATTTCTGTTTATTTTTTGTGCTTTATCCTATAGAGCTTCTCATGTAGCCAGCCTCCGTGGGGGTAGCTTAATTAACGTGTTCGTCATTGTTTGACTTTTTTCTGTACTAAATTGCAGTATTCTATGACGCCGTTTATTTCTCACGCCTAATTGAAATCCACCAATGCAGTCATCAGTTTCCACTCACTTTGTGATTTCTCTTTTCTTTGTTGGTGTTAACGCATTTTGCAATTTATTGTGTTTGTTTGCAGTCAACGAGTAAATTGAAATGATGATTTTCTCAAGGATCGTTTGTAATTGAATATGAGTTTCTCTGTCAGTGCCACGAAATTTATTAGGTTGATTTTATTCTTTTGCTAATAATTATACCTATATTGATGTCGTTGGAGTAGTATAGGATGTTGTAATTTCCTTTATTTTTTCCAATCGTTTATCGCACTCGCTGAGACCAAACATAATTATGTTCAATTTCTCCATTACGGCACTGACATGCAAGCTTGAACTAAAGTGAGTTTCAGGTGGTTATTTTTATGATGCTTTTATTCGTCTTACACATTATTGCACTTAAATTTACACTCTTTTAAAGGGGTGCCGCGTACTAACGCTATTTCTTTTTGATTCACAGCCTCGTTTGTAATGATTGCCTTGGGAAATTAATAAATGGCAGGGTAGTTTTTCTTATTACAGCCCGTTGAACTTTGAAAATGCTGTCTGTAACTATCTGAAAATAAGGCTGTTACATAATTATTCTTTGCCAGCCTTGATCCAGTAATGAAAATTTGATTCTTTACGTCATGTTCTTAGTTGATCCATGGTGCTTATTTGGCTTCTAGTCTTATTTACATCTATCCTATGTCTACAAAATGTTCCCTATTAACCATTGAGATGCGCCGTGTTAAAGTTTGTGGACTTCCTCGTCCTAGTTTGTTTAATTTTTTTTTTAGTTTTATCGCTCACATTCCCTAACTAATATGTTTTTCTTCTTTTTTATTTACATACTTACATTTTTTTGAGGTGCTTTAACTTATTGCGCGATAATTTGTAGTATGATTTTCATTTAGGACCAATGATTTGTAACCCAAAAGTAAAATTGGTAAACAGTAAATAAGGTAAAAGTAAAATATGTGTCAAATGTTGTTTAAGGGAAAATATATATACAAAAAAGGACACTTTGCGGTCTTGTTAAAGTATATTTCTATGCATGAGATGGTAAAGTTTTCGAGCTGTGTGCGTTGAGGCGCTTCGCGCCTTGTAAGAAGTACACACTCTACCTTCTCCTACGCTTAAATGTAGCCAATATAGCAAAAGACGGCAACCACCAAAGATATTGAACCCACAAACCTCGCATCTCGAAGCAAACCCGCTACCAACTCGACCAATTGGGCATTACTGGAAAGCACGCTTTGTGCTCTGGTTCGTTCGGTCCGTTTTTCTGTCATTTCTGACAACTGTTAAGCTATTTTTTAGGCTACTTGCACTGGTTTTCTTAAATTTCTGATCGCGGATTCGGATTCTACGTCAAATTTGGTTTTCCTTTTTTTTCCAGTGGGAACCGGCGGCCAGGGTATTTTATGTACTACCCTTATAGTTTATAGAAGGATTTATTTAAAATCGTACATTAACCAAAAATTTATTAAGTAATGTAAAAAAAAACAAAAAAGTATGTTCGCAAAAGGAATTATTTAAAATCAAATTTGTACATATTAGTTTTCAATCATCTGCATCATCTATTTCTATTTCACGGCAGATATGTCTAGAGTAATCAAAAGTTGTAGAAATTATTCGTGCAATTAATTGTTGGTCACAATTAGTAGATTATATCCAGTTGACTCAGGTAACGGTTTTGTTGTATTTTTCAAGCCGTTTAACAAAATTGATTTTTTGTTGAGAGAATTTTTATTAAGAGTATATTTCTGTAGTATCTTTTGTTTCTATTGCCTTTATCTTTTTTTTTCTGTATAATAGTTTACTGTCTCTTCTGGTTTTTTAAAACTTTCTTACCATATTTTCAGGTAATGTTAACAAATTCATCGACTGTTCTGGTTTAGATAATATCGTAAGGATTTAGGAAACTGGATGACCTTTTTGTTGACAGCTGAGTGCTTTTTTGATGATCTTAATTGTTGACTTGTACGTATGGTAATGAAGAACACTCTTAAGGAATACAAAAAAGCTCGTTTTGAGGAAAAATTTGCTGTAGATACTAAAGTTCCAAAAACGGTATATTAATTTAGGATCCAACTGCTACCTGATTCCAGTTGTAGTGTTTGACAAAACGACAGTGCGTTTTTAAGCTTTGCTCATTACATAATAACTACTAATATTTCTGTCTGGATGATTAATCATTCATCTTTACTTTATCTACATTATTATAGAAGTACTTTGAGAAAGCAAAAATAATTATTAAGTGATTATGTATGTATACAATGACTGAAGAACAAAGTAGGATTTGGCCGTTTCGATCTGCTACTTTTATAATTTCAGTGTACGTTAGGTGTTCCTCAAAAATTATAAGAATTTTTCCTTATAATAATCTCTCTTTCATGTATGTAGCCAAACCTCTTGGTTGCCTATCAGAAAATTTATATTGACATTCTTCTATTGTTAAGACCGACAGCAGAACATTTCGTTTTTATTACAATAGGGTATTACATGGACAATGTTAAACTTTTAAAAGACTTTTTGGATATTTGTAGGCGTCAATAATTTGAAAAGTATTTCCATTGTCCGCAATTCATATCCTCAGTTCATTAAGGATGAGCCCTTTGATTGATGCATTAGAAATTCTAGATTTTTTCCATGAATCTCCAAAATTACTAAAATCTGAGGTTTTTCAAAAACTGCAGTTAAAATTTTGCTAGCACACCGCAGCTCTTTCCAGCCCCACATTTAAGTTTTCCATATTATCTTCTTAAATGTAATTAAAAGCTGCCGTTAACTTCTCTGTGTCATTGTCTAATACAATTTTGAGATATTTTAGTTGTAGCTGAAGACTTATTGCATATTCTAATGAAAAATATAGAACGTTGTGAATGGTTTGTATTTTCCAAAAAAATAATATAAAATTATAATTAGAATTAGTACTAGAAATTCTTTTCGTTTTAATTATAATAATTTATCTGTAGATAATAATAAAAATACATATGGCCACTCCATGATAAAGTTTTTATTCATTGTTTGCAAAAACTTTTATGCTTAGAACTGAAAAAATTAATTAAGGCATGTTTGACACTATTAAAATCACCAATTCTTCATGCAAAAAGTATTGATGAGATCCAAGAAAGTAATAATTTAATAGTGCAACATTTGAGAAGCAATCAGGATGACATAAGACTTTCCATTTTAAATCTTTAATTTTATGTTGTGTGTTGTTTCAGTAATGCAGCTTTATTTTTGTCAATCTAATTATTGGCATTAAAATCTGTAGTGATTGTTTGTCTATATTTTGACAAGTAAAAGTACACCACACCAGGGATATCCTATCCTGGGCAAAAAATCTTTTCTTTTAGAAAATTTGGTCTTGAAGTCCCTTTAGGTGACTTTCCAACAGATTGCTATTGCTTTTTTCGTATATATAAGACCTATTTCTCATTGCCGATGATGATACTGTTTCATTTCTGTTTTGATAACAATGGACTGTAGATCTAAATTCTCTGATATTTTAGTATATGTGTCAATACATTTAGAACTCACTTTCCGCCTTTATTGATTTTTATGATTGTATTATTGATCCAAAGGCTCTAATTCCGTTAGTTATTTTGTTAAATCGACTGTCCGAGGTCTTCTTCAACATCTTTCAAAATGTGATCAATAGAACGTGTTCGACCAGATCTATGTTTACATTTTATATTAAAATTACTTATAGGTAATCTCCCATACCATATCTGACAGCTCTTTATTTTAATAACTCCTTAATATTCACTGGTGATGTTTTTTACCATATATTTTGCCTTTTTCTTCTTCGCTTGGTTGCAATGCTGCTATTCTGTAAAAAAACGTCACATCGTGATAAAAATTGATATATACTATAAATAAATATTGCTAATTAATTTAGGATTGTAATTAAAATTTGTTAAATTAATATAACAGTATTATAGTTGCGCTACTTAAAATGCTAAAAAATCGAAAGCTTTTTGGAAATATATTTAGAATAATATATTTATTTTTTATGTGTTCTAGGTATTTATTAAATTGCGAAATAGAAAAATTCCATTTATTTATTTGTAATAACGAAGCATTTTTCCTGCCAACAATAGACGCTGTTTCTTTTCAACTCCAAGGAGGGATGTCTAAACTTCTTAGAATCCTTAGAAACATATCAGTAAGAATTAACCGCTAAATTTTAAAAATCATTGCGGTTTTTTATATTTTATTTCAAGCATGCAACACGTAATTTGTGAATACTCATCTTTATTTAGATGATGTCCAGTTGATCAAATGTTTTCTAAATATGACACTACGGGCACTATCTGACGTTCCTTGTCTTAACAATGCGATCGGCGGCGCTGTTTCTATACAGTACTTCTGCCATTTTTACCCTATTTGATTTTAGTTCTTTTTTCAATTTACAACTTAGTTACAACTCTTAATGATAGTAAAGATTTTTACTTCCATATGCCTTTTACAATTAAAGAAACATAGATGTTTTGTAAAAGTCAATTTTTATAGTTTCATACATCATAATTAATTTTTGCACTTCTTTTATATAATAAATAAAAATTAAGTTGAAGCTCAGCGAACTAACAAACTAAAGCCATCCATAACTGTTGAACAAGTACTCGCCCGGAAATAGGAGTCGCTTTATTTGACTTATGAGTGCCAGGAGAGTCGACTGTAAGCTCTTTATAGAGCCACCTTTGCTTTAACTCATGCAAGATATTATTGTTTTTTATAAAGAAAAACAAAAAGCTGCCTTATTTATCCCACAATTAGTACAGCAAAGGCTCATCAAATTCTCTTTGATTTGTACAATACATTACAGCCCCCTTTCTATCAAAGAACGATCAATCAAGAAACGAGATTTAATAATATTCCTCAGTCACTCGCAGTTTTTCCATGAATATAAGTTAGTTTTTAAGCATTTTCTTAGTTTTCTTGCATTTTTAAATATCGCGGACAAAAATTGTGCAATTACAACTGCAACTATTTCGTGCATATCACAATCGTGGCTTTCGTTTTAAGCTCTAGCCGCGCTCGCTACATAGTTAACTGCATTATTGTAATTTGAGCCGGCAAATTACACTACTGCCTTCAATGCCCGTGGTTTCGCTAATTATGACGTGCTCGGGCAGCCGCAAAACTTTGGCAAACTTCGTTTGCGCCGTGTTTGAGTTTTTCCGCCGCTGAAATTAAACATCACAATAATGAGCCGCCGCTTCTGAATACCAGGTGAAGCGATAAAAGTGCGCGGCTTGTGGTGGTTTTGTCTTAGTGGAAGTCCGCCAAAGCGCCAGTTCCGCCAACTTTTGCCGGAGGTGTTTGTTTCCAGCAAATAATGCACTTTGTGTGGGTGCTGATTTGAAAAACTGCTTTTCGCTAAATCATTTCGAACTTTATTTTTAATATGACGGAGCTGGCAACATGTTAATGAATTAATTTGGTTTTACGATACATCATTTAGATTTTAACTGGATTTTCAGTTATTTAATGTACTTTTTATGTTTTTCGATCCTATGTGCCACTCCGAATCCAACTAAAAAGTAAGAAATGCAATTAAAATTAATTAACACAGCTATTTAATCAAATAGCAAAAAGCTTTTTAAGTTTTAAATGTAAAAGTTTATATTGAACTAATAAAATTAAATTTCAATTGCTAATGCCTCAAAGAGCTTTCAGCTTTTCATTTAAATGTGGTTTATCGACGAATGTTTAGAGTAAAAAGATAACTTGTTGCAGTCTACTGTACTAATTATTTCAATACTTAAGTAAAATACTTAAATTTTTACGTAGAGTAAAAAGTAAATTAATGGTATGACTCAACAATCCGCGCGGAAGCACGACCTGCGAACTGAGAGATTAAGATTTTCATATATTCGCCTCCACTATCCGGTCGTCGTGCAATATCTCTGATACGGGGCGATGTGGCAAGCACCGCGCCATAGACGACCACTATCATTACCCCTTGTTAGAAGTGAGTGCAGGTACTCAATTATTTTTATTGATTTAGTAAGCCATCCGCCGAGTATCAGAAAGCGCCGGGAACGAATCGCGGTTTATCCACACCGCGACCATGCTGGCAATAAAAATGTAAATAAATATATTTTAATTTAAAATCTTTACAATGACTACTTACCTGCGAAAATTAAAACTTCTGTTGCTTCTCAACGTAATTTTCGTTTAGACATACACATTTTTTACAACGTTGTCGCCATGATTTCATGGCTGCTGAGAACACTTATTTAGGGGTGTGTTTTGCCCACTGGAAAATCGCTACTGCAACAGCTGCTCTATTGGAAAATGAGCGGCCACAGAGAATGTCCTTTATGTTTAAAAATATATGGCTGCGTCACGTGCTAACTCGTCCAGAGATATTGTCCAACGCGTAGCCTTGTGTTCGTCGGTCGACATTCATGGGACTCACCTTAAAGAAACTTTCCGCATTTTTTTATGTAATACGCAGTAAATTTTACTTCCTTTGTTTATCTTGTTGAAGAGTTTTTGGTCTTGCGTTCCTATGTTAGTTATTATTGTTTCCAAGTACTCGTAACTTTTTACCTCTTTACGCTGATTTCCGTTAAGGGTTATTCTGATATTTCCTTCTGTTTCTGATTTTGTTGTTTATTACTTTACTTTTGTTTTTGTTTACTTTTATTCCTTATTATTCTATTACTATATTCCACTTGTTCACCGCTTGCTGTAAGTTCCGTGATGATTCTTCTACAAGTACAATATCGTCTGCATATACCAAGCACTGTATTCGCTTTTACTTCAAGTCTGTTCTTCTTATATTCTTTTCTAATCTAGCTTATAACTGTTGTTCATAGCAGTAAAGGATTTAAGGAGTCCCGTTGTTTTATTCCTCTGTTCATTTGGAAGCTTTCCGATTTATTTTCGTTTATTAATATATTTTTTTAATAGCCTGTAACTAATTGTGTTACTTTCAATTCTGATAAGGCTTTCCATAAACTATTTCTGGAAACTCTGTCAAAAGCCGATTTAATATCTGTGAACGCTAGAAATAGCGGTTTATCTCTTTCTATTCTTTTCTCTATCATCATCTTCAATGTAAACATATGTGATCTTGTGTGTGTCTTTGTGGTCTGTAATCGGCTTGTTCTTCCACCAATAATTCTTCAATATATTTCCTTAGTCTTCTTTTAAGAATCCTTGAATATATTTTCTGTGTGGTGGAAGATAGGCATCTTGCTCGGTGATTGTTGCAATTATTTGAGTCCATTTCTCAATAATCTGCTATTCTGTTCTCTTCCAAATCTAGTTGGCATAAGTCTTTTATCCATTTGCAGAACTGTTCTCCATCATATCTGATCATTGTAGGTGTTATGTCGTCTATTCCAGCAGCCTTGCCCAATATCATCTGGTAATTTGAGTTTTCTTCCTTGTTATAGTTTTATATGCAACTTACCACTATTCCTAGTATTACCTCCACGCCACGTTTTGTAATTCATTTTACTCCTTTGCGGTACCACAGGAGGCTATCTGGTTTGATAGCTTAATATCAGATTTTTCCTTGTTGTTACACATTTATGGCTTATATGGAGTCATTAGTGGAGCAAAGAGTTTTATACCATGTCGGTGGATTTTGTTAAGGATATTATTTAAATACAAAGTACTATACCTGCTGAGGGATAAAACAAGTTCTTAAATTTTTTCCATTAGATCTAAATGTGGTTGATTTTTTCCAACTAATTTTTCTTTTCAATATTTTTATTATTTACAAAATAAGGCATTTTAAAAACATGGAAAATATACAAAATAAAGTCAAGGAATTTTCTTATTCCTTTGGGATTTGTTTCGGCCCATTTGTTTATCTGCACAAATTTTGCTTCTGAGGCAATATCACAACCCTGTTGTGGAAAACGATGTGATTTATTACTCTCGGGTAAAATTGTTTGCTGCAAATCCTTTCAACTGGCAAAAGAACAATATTTTTATCCATCTCCTCTTCTTCAGATGCTAGATCATAAAGAATTTTTTCAATATTTTCTCTATGGAAAGAATCTTCTTCTAACGACGAATCACTTGCATCATCTGAAATACGCTCAAGACTTTAAATTTATTCGAATGAAAGTCAAAATCCAATTGTTCTAAATTTATTGTTACTGCAATGTCTTTTAGTTCTTTTTGAGTTAATCTTTCAGTATATCGTCTTTTTATTAATTTAAGAAACAAAAATTTGGAATCGATTGAAGTGTTGCAAAAATGCTGCACTATTACACCTACTTAAACCGATGGAAACTGGCTGCAGTCAAAAAGTTTTTTTAGAAATACTAAAAATACTCAAAGCTGGCAACGTCGCAAATTTTTTTTAGAAATCGGGGAAAGTGGCTCTTTGGAAAATTTTCCGATTTTCTCTTGTCATTCAAGGTGTTAATTTGTTATTGTGATGGTAGATTTGTGCGATTTTACGTCAACTCAATGGAAAAGCGGTTTTTGCGTGTGAGTCTTTACAATACGTAATTTTTTCCTTTCCTGAAGTGGTTGATCAAAATGGGAATTTCAAAAATCCATAGTTACACTTCCTAGTTAATAAAATGCTTTTTGCCTCCTTTAATTTGCTTTTACCTCTAGTCGTTCACTATTTTGACTACTGACTAGTTTCTGGTATGTAATGGTTGATCCTAGCTTTTTATTTGTGATTACGATTGCGTTCCCTGATGGTCCAAAGTAGCGGCACCCATTTTACCCACAAATTTTTTATTTATAATTTTCAAATCGTGGTATTGTATACTAGATTTTTGTTATCAATGAATATTATACATTTAGTAAATCATTTAATTAGGAACAATAATAGTAACATGCAAGGAAACTCTCCAACGTTTCTTAACTTGTTATTGATTTGATTGCATTGCTTTTAATCTAATCTAAAGATGTAAGTAATTAAACCAATTTGGTCAATTTAGTAAATCAAGCTTTTTTAATTTTTTAGGATGTATGCTGAATATGTCACAACATTCTACACTATGGGTTCCTATTTCTTCTTTTGTAGATGGTACAAGAATATTTCGTGGTATAATCTGGTTAGCCACCTATATAGGTACAACAACATGTTTCTGATTGCTTTACTTTCAAATATTTGTAAGATCTTTAAATCGGAGTCGTTGGCCGACTTACATAATTAAATCGACATTGATTTGATGACATTTTGTATGGTACTATTATAACTTATCTTTAATTGGGAGTTTATAAGTTCTTCTTATCAGCCAATATATTTGTCTGCATATTAAGCTGAGTTAAATTGATTTTTGCAGATGTGTTTTCCAATTTAGTCTTCTACCCAAGTACTAGACAATCAACACTACCTCCTTACTCAGCGTAAAAGTTATATGTACAGCTTTGTCTTTGTTTTGAATTTAATTAAAATTTAGGTGGAGGTGCTGAAAAGCTGCGCACAAGTTTTTATAGAAGGCTAACACGGCCGTGTTATCTACAAATGTAGCTATTAGTGTTTGTCTGTCAGTTAGAGTATCTAACGAATAGACAAAATAAAGTATCATACTTGAAGCTTTCCCACGTTGGAATGTATAGAGTAGAATGCTGTTTGTTTTCTTTAAATGTTCATTAAAAATACCTAACAATAAGTCAGAGATATTTTTCTATCTTTTACAGTAAATCAGTAAGTCAAAATATATTAGAAGCACGGCTAATGTCTAGAAACATCTTTTTAGTACAAACTTTTCAAATTCTTTTGTTATTAGGTTGTCCCAAAAGTTCTGTAGCCGAATCAAAATTCAAACATTTATGCACAAATTTATTCAAAACAACAACTATTCTTCAAAGTATAGCCCATCATTATCCACCACCTTTTGTCCAAAACAGTAGATCGTCCGGAACGAGGCCTGTCTTCCAAATCAAAGTTGTCTTTGTTGAAACGCTTGAATCATCTTTGTGCTGTTGGAGGAGTCACCGTTCCTTCGCCTTCAACGTCACAAATCGCTTTTGCAGCAGCTTTTCCGTCTATGCCTTTCTTCCAGTAATAGCGCAACAAAAGTCGGATTTCAAGCTGTGTGTTCTTGTAACCAGTATCAGACATTTTATTCTATTACAAAAATAGCAAAAAAATGAAAAAGGCAGAAAAAATGTTTGAATTTTGATTCGGCGACAGAACTTTTGGGACAACTTAATATTATAGAAAGAAGCCTAATAGATCTGCAAGATGTAACTTCTTTTAGGATTTGCATGTTTTTGGAATTTTTCTAATCTGAATTGTTCCGAAATTATACCCAGTCTTAAGATAAGTGTAGCTAAAAGCCATTATCTGGAAATTCTTCAAGTATTATAGCTGTTATTAAATTGTAACTAAGAGACTTGTTTAATTTTAAGATGTTTCAGCAGTGCTAATTGTTTTGATTTTTTTTCTAGTGAGAATAAATTCTTTTATTCTATGAACAGCGGATGGTTTTGCCTCTTACAACAATTGTTATATTTCTGGCACCTTATTTTATTGTCAGTACTTAATATTTGTTTTTCTAATTACTCCTTTATTTTACAATGTATCCTATTTATAAAGAATAATAAGTATTTGGTATGTTACATGTAATAAATAATGCAAGTAGCAGGTGAAACTTAAATTCTTATGGACATGTAGAGTCAGGCTTCAATGAGCTACTCTATTATCAATTTTACTAGCCTAATTCAAATGAGTGTTTCAACATAAGTTTAAATTTCAAGACGAAAATTAAAAAGTAAAGCGTGTTGGTAATTCGTTAGGTTTCAAACGTTTGAGACGACCAATTAAAAATTTACTAGTTGATTGGGATGTATCAAGAGTCTGATTTTATAAGTTTTGACAGTTTTTTCGATTTCTTCTTTTACAGTTGGTACACTCAAATCACTTAAGATCACGGTGCATTAACTACATACCCAGCACTTTATTTTGAAATCTCTCGATGATGACCACTTTAGAGTAGTTAGCGGTTCCCCAGGGGGAACGGCCACATATACATTTTTCAAGTAAGGCGATCTAAATGGAACCCCAGGTATTTTACGAAATCGGTGTGTTTCAATTGTTTGTTGAGCGAGACAGTTGGATCGTTATCACGGTTTATGATAGAGATGACGTATTGGGATTTGCTTTAATTTACCTTAATTCACCATACTTTAGCCGTTGTTGGACTTTTTTGAGAGTGTGTTACAGATTATGGGATGCTGTAGTGGGGTTAAGATGTTGCGGTTAAATTAGTAGTTGGTAAGTCGACTGTAACGAGCAAGTGCAGAACGGGTACAGTCGCGCTGCCCTGGAGAACTCCAGATGTGGCCGGTTGATGATTTGCCTTGAAAATTTACAAGGAAGTATTGTTCCTATAGGTAGGACTTCAGTATTTCGTAAAGTTGGTACGGCAGATACTTTTTTAATTTATAGAAGAGGCTCAGATGCCACACATTATCAAGGGCTTAAAGTGTTTTCGGTGCTCCTAAGAAGTAACCCTCAACTTTTCTTTATTTTGTAAAACTCTCTTGGTGCGTGATGTGTTTTTGCATTATAAAATTTTGTTTCGGCAAATCTAGTTCTCTTTTTATAGTCACTGGTGCAGAGTATTTTCGTGCTGTAAATGTATGTACGTAGAGGAGAAAATGTTGGCTGTGGTGATATTTGCAGTGGTATTTTTGGCTGAAGTTGACAAGTGTGATATAACAGATTGTTGACATATAGAGTTGCTGTAATGTTGATCTAAAAGATGTTTGTGGGAACATTACTGAAATACCAAATTTATTGATTTTTTATGTATGCAACTTTTAGGAAACAGTGACTCGCCAATAAAGAATAATCCAAATTTAATATAGTAGATAAATTAAAAGTGCAGGTCTGACTTTAAGCGGTTCAAGTAGTTCTGGGTTCATCAAACACTCTAATCTTGGAATATAATACACAGCTTCACTAAAAATTTGGATTAATTCACCCAAAACAATGGCGCAGAAGCTCTAAGTATTTTTTTCAATTACACTTTAATTTGTAAAAGCTTTTAGTCGCTGGGCGAAACTCGCTTTTTTATTTCTATTTATTTTTTGTAATTCTAGCAGTGTCCACCGTAAATATCTGTATAATAAAGTCAATACGTCGTTTGTGGCTCTAATTCGTCTTAATTTTGTAAACGAATCTTATATTTTATACTAGGAGAAAGAATTATCAAAACATTGAATGTGATTTAATTGTCTTGCCTTAACTTTTACATCTATGGGTTAGCTGACAGATTTTATCGAGCCAAAGCTTTGTTTAATGTGTGCTTGTGTTATTTGTTTTTAAATTGTGCTATTAAAAAATAGGTAAACACAGAAATAGCAAAAGCAGCGAATCCCGCTCTAAATTATTAGAGCATTAAACGTTTCGTGACTGTCATATTCATTTACATTGTAGCGCACTGCAGCTGCTTGGAGCGGCTGCATTTGAATCCGCGTAGCTCATCGCCACTTAAATTATACGAACCATTATTTTGCTATTTCATTAGCAGTCATTGTTATCAGTAATGAAACTCAAAGGTACAATTCGGGCCGGTACATTGGGAAGGGAAGCGAGCAATTAAGAATTAATCTCGAAAGTATATTACCGCTTACAATGGAGGTGAGTGCAGGAAAATGCGGCATCCGGCTCCGGAGCTTTTTCTTAATTAATTACGCTATAACTCAAAACACCGGCTGCATCGAATTTACTCTTCGTGCAAATTTTTAACTGGTGATAACGCAGTGCATGAATGGCCGAAATTATAAACGGCGCTGATCATGTAATTGGCACTTGCTGGCTGCGCAAACACCATCATTACGTTTCAGACGGTCATAATCAAACAAAAATTAATAAAAAGGAAGCCAGCGATATTATTTGTTCTCCGTAAAATCATTCGCTGGGGAACGCGTAATACAATGAATGTCAATTTTCTGCGCGCATGGGAAAAGAGCCTTTGCCGAGAGAACGGGTAGGATTTGATAAATTTTTAATATAAAGCTATTCATGTCAAAGTGATGCAATAATAATGGGTTTTGAGTAAATATTTTTATATTTTCGGAATTTTGTAGAAGCGGCGGATATTTGCATATGTTTAACTTTGTTTTCCCGCACATTTTCCATTATTTTATCACTTAATATTATTTAATTCGGTTTGAAGCTTTAAAGCAATTACGACCTGCTTCTTGAAACTAAAGCGCTAGTTTTCTTCCATGCGTTAATTACAACAAACTGTACTGATAGCACAGCTGAAACTTTGCTTATTAAAATTCAAAGTGGCTAGAGCACTAAATAACTAGCGCACTTAGTGACGTAACTTGTAAATTAACTCCCTGGTAATTAAATTTACTTACATGTTCCTACACACAAAAATCAATGCAGCTTTGAAGTTTTGATTAAATGTGTTTTACCTAAATCGTTTAAATATTGACATAAATTTTAATTAACGATATTAGCCAAAGCTAAGCTAATTGTTGTTGGTTACCAAGCAACTGAATGTAATAAGTTGCCCAATTTATAATCTTATAAAAAGGCTTTTTAAGGAGACAACCCAAGTACTTAAATTTTTTGCTCATTGAACTTTTAACTAATTAAATTTTTTCTGTTCTTTATGTCGTATTTCTGTAAAAAACAAGAAAGTTGGTCCAAAATCGGATTGAACGTTGCGTCGTTATCGTCAAAACTACGTAAAGACTTATATACAGTTGAGTATAGAAACTTTAATGCCGGTCTGAGGCTACAATTATGTTTTGTAGCAGGCAATTGTATTTAGCAATGCAGGATAATAATCTGCATCATCTCTCCTCCAGGCGGTTTACTTACTGCTTTGTGGATAAAGCAAACTTCCTGACCTGCGCAATTATTGCATGATAATGGTCTTCGCGAGATAAATCTCACATGTTAAATTACAGAAGCACCAATTAATGTTAGTAGATTAATTTTTAGAAGCTAGCGAGAATTAATGAAGCATAAATCCGTTGCTTTGGAAATACAAAATAACAAGAGGTGATAATCAATTCGGTTCGTAAGCTGTCTAAAAGAAAGGCTCTTTCTTAGCTGCGCAGCACTCGTTTGTAACGAGTAGCAAAAGATCAGTTAACAAAAAAAGCTGAATAAGTTGTAGTTTCGAGACACGAAACGACTAACAGTAAATCGCAAGCAATCTAGAATGTGTATTGTTCTAATTTTTTTAAACTTAAAAGTGTTTTTATATTTTCAAAGGCTTAAGAACGCTTAACTGTATCACCATTACGCCATTGGAAAGTCTTTGACGATTTGTCTACTATTCATTGGAAGAATAAAGCCCATTTGCACTAAATGCTACAGCAGTACTTAGAAGCTTAGATTTTGTAAAATCATTGCAAAAGTTATTTTCTTGTTTTTTGTTTTTTCGGCGCTTGCGCAGGAATCGTACACTACAAATCCATGGTACATCACCTATGTAATTATGCTTAGTTTTGCATATGTCACCAAAACGAAAAGCAAGTAATGTAAGGAGTTTGAGAGACCGTAAACCTAAAGATCGTGATACCATCAACAGTGTATCCAAATGTCCTGGGTATTGTATATAAAAAAATAACAAACCATCACAAAAGAAACACTTTAAAAGATAATTTCTAGGATCACTGTATCGTATAACCAACAACACATTGCTATTGATTTATTATCATTTGTTCTTCAGAAAAGAGGAAACAAACGGAAGATCATAATTTTCTTATCAAAACGACCTTGTTGAGCAATTAGCGGTTAATAATCACGGTTAACAAAGTAAACACATTTTTTATCACAAATCACAATTTTTTTCAAAAACTAATCATTAAGTGGATTTTCAAGCAGGTGGCGACCAATGTCGACACGTCTATCGCATTTAATTTGTGTATGAGGTTCTTGTATTATAGTGGAGTTGATGTAATAGATTTTAAAAAATGAACGTGAAATTTAACCAACAAATGGCAAGTGCTTGATAGAAGTTTGACATCCAAAGCAGCTTAATAATTAGCATGAAGTCAATAAGTCATTAAGTTTAAAGCCGCCAAAATCAAACCGCTTGTACCACGTCGAAACAGTTATACGATCCTCGGTTCTTTGTTCCTCAGTACGTCAAATCACCTTTGCAGCGTCTCTTATCGACAGTTACTATTTCCAGCAACAGCGGATTAAAATCCAAAGTTTGATTTTGCCAATGCATAAAAAATAAATTCTTCCACGTTAAGTATTTTTTTTTATAACTCCAACATTGAGTTGGTTTCATTCCAAAGATTGGTTTATGCTAATTATTAAATATAGTTGGTGCCTTAAAGAATTTGTATTTTATAGTTAGAAGTTATCTTTGTATTTGAAAAATAGTTGAAAGGTCAGTTTATAAATCAAACATTTTTGCAGCTATATGGTTGAACGCATTTTACCGTAAATAAATGCTATGAGATATTATATACTTGTGGTTAGTAAATTGGTTAATCTATATGAAACTTTGGAATAGTAATTGTTATTGGTTTTAAAAGGAAATGATACGTTAGACACGTTATTCTTACTTATTAAAATAGTAAAGTAATACACTTGAAGCCACTAGAAATATTTAAAGTGTTGTAAGTGCAAGATGAGTTAGATGGTTTGAAAAGCTTAAAAAAATTATTTTTAGACTAGGATTATTAGGATCTCAATACTGATGCTCTGAGAGCATTGATAAACAATAACTCTTATACTACAAATTTGCAAGTTTGTAAACGATTTAGGTGTAAGCTATATAACTGATCATAAATATTTGAAGTACATGGGAAGAATGATAAAGTGGAGGAAATGTGTAACGTCTGTCCCTTTTCTGACAATTTAACTTAAATTTAAAAATTAGTTTTGTTAAAAAAGGCATTGAAAAGAGACTGACATATTTTTAAAATCTAAACAAGAAACATTTTTTGAACAGGGAATAAAAAACTTCTGGAAAAGTGGCTTAAACTAATTTTATGCATGTCTAAATGTACTTCAGTAATCTTTAATAAATCGGTATAATATAAAGATCATACGATAAAAACTGCGCGAATAGTTACACAATATGGCTCCTCAGTAACACTGTATTCAAATTATATAACTTTTTAAATCTAAATCAGAAATATTTTTGTTTAAAAGGTATTGAAAATAAGCATATTGAGAAGTGCCTTAAACAAGTAACATTTTTAAACTGAAGAATAATAAACTTTTGAAGGTTAAAATCATATTTCATGGTCAAATTTCAGAATCATAAACAATAAATTTTAGTTTTCACGATAGAAAAACTGCCAATAGCTAACTGTGCAGTAAATGTCAACCACAATAGTTGCATAGTAGAGCAATGTATTAATGATCTCTTTCTAATTGGCTTAATCAGAAGATGATTGTGTTTAAATTGAACCATTTCTGGAGTGCCTTAAAGTCATGTTAAATGAGTAATATGTCATTACCATTTTGGGTCTGAACTACGAAATTTCCTTAGTGAAAATCCATAATTACATGGAGTTTTCAGGACATATAAGTAATAATGACCGGTCTCGTTTATGCTGGCCACCAAAATCGCTGGGCTTCACTTCACGTGGTGTCTTTTTGTAGGGATATGTAAAATATACCCTTTATAAACCACCGACCCCCCTCAAAATGCGTATAAAAATACTGAACATTGTGAAGCGAGTTTTTAACATCTATTGGGAATTGAATTTCGATAGCTGATATATAAATTCTTACTTTATGCAACAATTTATGAATAAAATGTAGCAAGCTGAAATCGTTCAAATCATTTTAAAGTGCTCTATATAATTTTTGTCAATATTCTAATAACAAATTATATAGGTCTTGCAAATCGAGTTACATTCCTAAAGAAAACAGAGGCACACAAGAGGTATTAGAAAGATGTACTGTTAAAGCACCAAGAAGTAATTTTTTTTCTATATTATTATGATGTGAAAATTCTAAGTCTAATTGTGAACTGAACTAGGCCAAATAAAAAAATCCGGATATCGAAAGATCTTACCATGTACTTTGATAGATTAACATCTTCAATTATATTTCTTTTTTTTCTTCTTCTCTCTGTAAATAGCATTGCCTATTCTTAATTTACAATATAAAGTCGATTTCACTTTTTTTTATCCGCCCTGCCTACCTTTTCTTTTAGACTTCTGTTTTGTAAATATTTGTATATATTTGAAGTTCATTCTTATTTTTTTTAATCTGATTTTCGTTAATCTTTTAAATGTTTATTTTTGTTTTAAGAACGTCGCCTCTGTGGTTGGAAATTTATTTGTTTTCCATTTTGATGAAGGGTTTACTACTACAGTACTTCTATTTTAAATTGTCTTCTTTGTTTTTTTTTAGATTTATGAACAATTCAGCAATTTACTTAGAACTTTTAGATTATTGTTGTCAACTTTATTAGTATTCCTAAGTATTACATTATCCAAAATATGTTACTCAGGCACATTTAAGTAAAATATATTGGTTGTTGAAGGTTTTATATGGAATTGCTGTAAAATTCTACTTATGAAGGAAGAAACAAGAAATGGAACAAAATGGGAGTACAACAAAGAGAAACAATAAAAACTAAAAGATATTTGATGAAAACAAAAAATGAACAGGCAGTACAAGATTTTGTAAAGCAACACGTAAAAAATTATCTAAATAAAAATATAAAGTTGCCTATAAACTAGAAAATATGGTTTTCTTACGTTTTTATCTTAAAACCTTTGTGTAGTTTAGGGTTAAAGTTGTGCTTTTTAGAAAGTGGCTAAACAAGGGATACGATAGGAGAGGTAAGTACCTAGTTTACGTTCTAATTAAAAAATAATTGTTCAATTTACATTTATTATTTAAAAAAGCTTCAATTAGTTTTTGTAAATAACATCTATATAGTTTTTTGTATTGCAATTAATTTAAAACTGTTTAGCGTATTAGATAATAGTGCGTTAGGAAAATACTATTTGGTTTCAGAGATTTTTCTCTTGAGGATGTACTTTTTTACTCGAAGATGAAGATTTAGTTAAAAATGTAGGTAATATTATTTTGATACCACAAGTAGATGCTTATAATATAATCACCAATGAGGGCTCGGGTGATGAAGATCTGATGTTAAATAATTTATCAGGATTACAATTGCAAGCACGTACTAAGACAGGAACAATAAAAAATTTGACAATTTCTTGCTTGAAAATGATATTTCGTTAGCTAAAAAAATAAAACCTAATGTAACAAGAAAAAAAAAGAACACATCTTTAGTTGTGCAAAAGAAAATTTGTTACAGAATTTTTAATAACACTCCAGCCTAAAATCATTCTAAAAGATTACTTGAATGGTTTTAGCTGTTCTTGAATACCAAACTTAAAACAAATATAACCGATATGACAAACATAAAAACAAAGGAAGGTTTTTTGTTGGAATTTTAATATTTAGTGGCCAGCACCCAAACAAAAAGTTATTGTACAAATATTGTTCAAATATCAGTAGAACAGATTTTTCTACAAAAAAATCAAATTGCCAAACACTTACTTGCACATGCCAGTCTTCAACGTACTCTCCTTCGGAGTCAACACATTTTTTCTAACGATCTGGAAGCATCCTGAAGCTCTTTTCAGAAAAGGCTTTTGGTTGGCAGCGTATTCACTCCCGAACGTCTGGATGGCAGCGCTGTTATCAGCAAACCGCATGCTTTTAAATCTGATTTGAGCCTTCCGGATGGGTAGAAATCACTGTGGGCTAAATCGGAACTATACAATGGATGGGGCAGAAGGCATTGTCTTGAAGGTAGGCTACCTGCCTCCCACCTGTCTTCCGCTTGGATCGGAGTAAGCTGCATTGACTGTTCTGGCATTTGTCAGAAAGTCTACATGGATAACCCCCTGCAGTTCCCAGATGAACGTTGTCATTCCTTTTTCTGTCGAACGGCTCCTCTGCACTCTCTTGAGTTTGGGAGAACCGGTATGCCGCCACTCGTATAATGACTGGTGGGACTCGGGAATGAAGTAGCGCAACCAAGTTTTATCGGTGGTCACTATAAACTTCAAAAATGCACCACCTTCATCTTCAAACTACTGAAGTAGACGAATAGCAGCTTGGATGTGTTTTCATGATATTTTCTACACTACCAACACTGATGGACAGCATTGCTCCAAGTTTCTTGATAGCGCTGGCTCGGCGGCAGATGTTAGCGATGGACGATCATGCCCCACTTAAACTTAGGGGTTCGTAAGGGACACTCTTCTCCAACTTTTTTCCAACAAGGAATATGACCACAATGTGTTGTTCTACGATTCTCGGTACTTTCTCTTTGGTCATCAATTTAGCAACCCCCAAACAGAACTGAACACTCGAGCAGGAGTGGGGTGGAGGTTGTTGTCCCACTCTCTTAAGGTCGCACAGTTGTTGCGCCGTGTGGCTTGTTTACACATAAATCAGTCCCGGTCTTATTTGAACCACTTTCTATTTGCCATATTTATGGATTTAGCTTTTGTAATAAGTATGTACTCTTCAGTACAAGCACATACTTTCAAAATAAAATTACCAGTAATATGTTTTTTATTAACCTACTTCTAAATATTAATTCATTCTTCTGTATGTATTTTGAAGGTTATATTTCTTACAGTTATTAATAAATCTACAACTTTCATCCAAGAAAACTTGGCAGGCATATGTATCATGAACAGAAGAGTAATCAAAGCAATCCCTATTCCTATCTTTTTGTGAATATCCAGAAGACAAGATTTTTAATTATTTCGATAACTTTATAGCCAAATTTTACATTATTTTATATATGATACTCTAAATTTTCTTGTAAGAAGCGGTTTAGAAACGTTTTAGTACTTGTGCTAACTTGTTCTAGAGCACAAATTTATACTGGCATTCTTAGATACTTATTAGAACTTTTCTCCAGAATCGTAGTCATAGACCCAGCTTTCATTTCTGATTATAATCTTTGGTGTGGCGGCCTTTTCGCCCTTGAACCGCTTTACATCGCGGCGGCATGCGGACCTTTGGTATCAGCTACGTTTTTGCCGTCGCACACGGAACGGCATGGGCTTTTGCTCAGCCGACACATACACGCTCACGCGCCAATTCGTCGTGTCTTAATACCCCGCATATATAAGTTCGCAGCGCGCAATTTGGTCGTGCTTATCATCCCGCAATTACCAGATCCGCATCCGCGCAAGGTTACGAGGAACCATCGCCTACGAAGCAGAAGCCGATTCAGGTGAGCGATTTGGCATTACTCGTTGGTTGATATCGGTAGCCGCCCCATGCTTCGGACGGCCGTTTAAGGGACGATTTTGGCCTTATCGGCTGACCTTCCAATACGGGGCGTACTACGTTTCCACACCGCACCACGAGAGCGGCTATTTACACGCCTGCCTCTCCAACCTTTTTTAGAAAATGTATTTCGTTGGTAAATTAAGTCTAAGGTTTTATTTACTTTAGTAACAGCTATGGAATAAATCTTTCATCAAAAGTTGCATATTTTAATTTTTGGCTAGCTCTAAATCGATTGCCTTGATTTGTATCTACTTTTGAATTATTTAGATGATTTTTAGAAATAAATGTTTTAGCTTCGCACAAAATTAGATGCATATTTATTGCTCTACTCGCTTAGTTATTACAAATGCTGCTATTACTCATTCCTAACTGACTCGGCTATTGAAATGGTCTTCATTCATGCATGCGTTTTACATTCAACTCTTGTCAGCTATCAGATTACATTTTGGTCAACCGTTTTCTTTATATTAATATAGGTGTAGTTCAAGAGAGCACAATGTTAGACATATTCCTATAACAACCGACTGCGACATGTAAGTATGCAATGTCTGTTCCAAAAGAAATAGGAATTATATTTTGCGAGAGCAGAAAATAAAAACGTGAGTTAAAGTACATAGATATACAGTTTGACCTAGTTCAGTTCACTTTATGACTCCAGCCAAAGTGTTTTGGTGACGCAAAACGTTCATTGGTGGCAGAAAGTTTTGGACATGAAAGATGGCCATCAACTTCAAGAATTAAGAACAAGGTGGTTCCTAGAAAGGTTACTCCGGATAGTAATCGATGTCTAAATACACGTTAAACGTAGAGAAGTTAAAACTAGTCAAACTAATTCAGTACGGACGTATGGGAAACATTTTGTGGAAATTAGTCCTAAAGAACTTAATCCATATCAAGTGTTGAATCTTGAGCCGTGTAACAAGTGACAACCAAAGAAAAAGTTTAGATTTTTTAGTGTAATTTTACAATCAGAGAACAATTCAATACTAATACCGAAATAAATATTTTAAGAATAAGATCCATATTCACATTTTATTGTTCAAAAGAAAGAATATTGGCTAAGAAAAAAGTTTTAATTAAAAAATATTGCAACGCTTTCTTGGTCATCCTATAAATCTAATTTAACAACATGTATTTTTTTAATGTTCTAATTCTCCTCAAAAACACTATTTAGGGACAGTTGAAAACATTTAAACAACTGCGCGTTTTCCATTATAAACGAAATATTAGCTTTTTAAATGTTAGCCGAAATTACCATTCAGTTTCCGAAGGTATATTAAGGGCTTTTTACCCAGGCTGCCATTCATCGATGTAGTGGTTTGAATTGTATAGGTAGGCAAGACTTCATGTAAATAGGCAACAGCCATTCTAGTCATTTTATACTTTAATATTGTTAAACATATTCGAATCGTCTAAAATTTTTAACTGATAATATCATTAATTTTATCTAAAAACTCATCTGCTTTAACTTTAATATCACTTGGAATGTTAGAACTTTTTACTGTGACATAAGTCGTCAATTTACGGCAAGAAATTTTCAATTTGCGCTTCAAATTGTTCATCAATGATTTAGTGACTATGAAATCTGTCAAACTTTTCTCTTTTAGGAATTTATGCCCTCAGTTTTTAATATATCAATAATGAATTATTTACAAGTTATCACGTTGCTCTCTATACCTTTTTTCTTTTTGAAAAGTTTGATTCCATTTTGTTTAAGAAATATTATAATAGTCTGCACTACCTAACTTTTATTTGTTTCTTATACTTTTCCCTTTTTTGCTAGTAATATTGCATAGTCATGAACTGCCTGAACTGTCAATAATTTTTTTCTTTAGTGTAAGTGTATTAATACTCTGCTGCTAATGACCATCTGACTTAAAGGGTTCGGTACTTGTAGTAAAAATTCTTGTATTACTGTCATCGCTATTATCTGATAATTACAATGTTTCTTTTTTTACAACCTCAAGCTGATTGCTGAATGTTTATTCAATAATTACAAAAAAAAATGTGTGCATAATAAATTTTCTAGAAGACAATTTTAATTATCTTTACTCGACTAAACAGATTTTAATTGCTTTTGCAATAATTTTGCAACACGTATTAGTTTTTTCTCGCTTACGCTACATAAACACCTCATCGCCAAATAACTAACTAGGGCTAATTTGCTTCTATTTATAGACTTGATAGAGGGCAGTAGATTGTCATGATCACGCCTGCTGTCCCCTGTGAGAAAATTTGATTTTAAAATGTAAATGTTTAAAAGTAGTCAACATAATAAAGGTTTCTAAGATGACTTTTGTCAGTATTCTTCATTTGCTATGATCAAACTTCTGATAGTCCATTTGAAAAACAGTTGTCTTAAACGCATAGAGAATTTTCAAAATTTGTCATCTATTTAAATTTAACTAAGTGGGCGTAGCTTCCTTAAATATAATTGTGGCAGAGTGCTCTATTAATTAATAGAAATATGGATTTAATTACTTGGCTATATTAGTAATTATTTCATGTATATGCTTTGTCAGTTGTATAGAAAACCTGATAATTTTAAGAGAAAAAATCTTGGGAACAAACTTATTTGGGGAAAAATGTTATGTTAGACTATAAAATCTTGAGACAAATAAGTGCGATTTTATGTAAGCAAGGGATGCTGAAGATAAAATTTAGGTTTTCGACTACAACTCCACAACAAAAAGACGGATTGAAAGGTTCGACCAAAGAAAGGCCAAATAAATAAACCAGAAAGAAAAGGGCTAATCATTCTGTGAGAGAATGTTTGGTTAATAAAGTACTACAACGCTTTTCTATTTTGCACATAGGCCTGACTTGGCTTTGTACAATTTTTTTAACCTATCTCACAAACGTTATTTTGAGATAGTTGAAGACATTCAGTTAGAGGAGTGAATATTTTGAACATCTCAAGTGAAAAACTTTAGAATCGCTCTATTAAGTCATAGGGGTCCTATTTTGATGAAGATAAAATGTACATTTTTTTGTGATTTTTAGAGCACACTTAGTATTAGACAGACCAAATGAAATTACTATGTTATAGCAGACAAATTACTTACGGATTACTTAAAATTGGTTACTAATCAAAATGCCTTATATGTCCCAAACATGTTGAGATATATAATAACAAAGAAAATGGTACGAGATTCAAAAAATATTGTAGACACTGCTTCCAACCTCATCCCACTGTCCAAAATCTTGTCAAAATGTTTGGAACCTTTTTCCATACAAAATGTGGTTCACTGGAAGAAAAAAAACTAATTTTGCTGCGATACGTTTTACGCATGATCTTTGGCAAAAATGCCTCATAATTTAATTTTTGGAATCTCTAACTTATATTCTAGTTTTAAAACTGTCAGTGACCGATTTTTTATAATTACAGCTTGTACATGTTCAACATATTCCAGCATTTTGCTAGTTGTTGATCTTCTAGAACTCAAATCACCTTTAACAGATTACCCGTTGTAACGATCACATAATACATGTGGTCACCCATCGGCGTCTAACTCCCAACATTTCATTTATGTATGCGCAAACTATTTCCATTACATTATTATTAACTTAACATTTTTAAGATAGACTCCATAGTTATCAACGTACAAATTATACAAGAGTTAATAAAGTTATTTTTTTAACTGTAAGTCTAAACACAATGCATTAAAAAATCGCCTTTTTAATTTTTCCAGAAAGAGTACCATAGAAAGCAATTTTGGTGCTTTATTAATTTAGAATTTATTTTTTCTTTCTTTGGATATTGTAACTATAATGATCAATATTTAAGCTCGTATCTTTTATGTTTGGTCATATTACTTTATGTAGTCTAAAATTATTTTCTTTGAAACTTCTCTAACCGATGTTATGCATTCAACAATAATAGTAATTTAGATCATTTTTTAATTTTTCTTGTTTCAGTAAGTGCAAAAATCCATATTGAGCGGCTTTATTTTTCCCCACATATGCAGTGAGTTGGAAATTGCACGAACAGATGGCTTCAATATACAAATTAAAATAATAATGGGAGTTTAAAATTGTCTTGACTCTTAAATTGGCTAAACGCTGGAGAGATAATTAGCCCAATTAACTGCTTAGAACTGAGTTGTTGTTGTCACAGTGGATAGGCCATTTTTTTAATTAAGAAACTTGTTAACGCTGACCGTTGATCAGTTGCAGCGTCCGCGGTATGACTAAAAACTAAGGCAATGACACTTAGTGCGTATTAATATACCGCTCACGCGATAAATCAAGCTGCGATAAACACGTAGCTGTAAACTAATAACGAAAGAAGTAAATTGTGGAGCGTGGGTAACTTTTTAATTCGCAAACTATGGATCAACGCTTCTGTTATGAGCCCCTTTATTACTTCCCCGAGTTGGGTAAGTGCTTTTCTTGTTCTTTCGCCTCATATATTTGTATCGGGAAGAGTTCTTATTCCGCCAAATTCACTTAAACGCGGCCCGATTAAAGTGACTTGATTGAAATTTTTATCGTCCTTTCAGCTTCTCTCTGAAAACTTCATTTGACGTGTAATTTGAATTTTAAACGGGCGACAGAAATACTGCCATTTCCTCGGCGTGCTCGGCGGAACGTAATGTGGCTGAAAATGCAGAGCGCTGCAAGCGTCGTTAATTTACTGCACTCAAAAGTCGCAGTTCGAGTTGCCAAGGTAGAAAAGTCCCCGTTATTGGAAGAAAGAGCCATGGAGACCGGATCACAATTGAAGTAACTTTACATCATTAGGACATGAATTCATAATGGGGCTCGGGTGGGTTTTTGGATTATTTTGTGCATTAATTGGCATACGGGGGTTGGACTAAAGAACAAAATCTAGTTATTTCGTTTTTTGTGACATGAAAAAATGTTAATATAGTTTTTTACAATTTTAAATAGTATAGTAGATTATTGGAATATATTTTTAAATATTAATATATTAATTTTATTTCTTAAAAAAACGTATGACAATATTCCATCTTAACACGCTGTTAGTTTTGATATTTGGAGACCGTATTACAAAATGATTAATTAACAAAATCATTTAAAAACCTAATTGCATTTTAAAATTTTACATTCTGTATAAAATATTTTTTAATTATCATATGTTTGTACTAAAGAGGTGTAGTGCTAATGTTTAATAAGCTATCAATAAAAGTCTTGATAAAATGGGAGGGAACATAGGAGAGAATCATGTGGGCAAGGCTCTAAGCAAAATTTAGGAACATGACCAAATATATAATTGTATCTAAAATACAAACGAAATATAAAAACCATGATGGGTGATATAAACGCAAAAGTAGGAAGCGACTATAATGGGAAGAAAAACACAAAAATGAATTACCTAAAACTACAATTCAACGATAGGCTATAAGAGAAGGAACTATAAACCCCGGATATCAATAAAAACAAACAAGTAAAAGGGGGAAATGAATACAAGTTTATAGCCGAGAGGAATCTAGATCAAAAAATGGTATGAAGAATATGATAAAGAAAATAAAGAAGTAAAAAACAGACAAGACAAAAGAAAATTTATAGATTAAATAACAGACCTGACTCAAAAATTTTATTTAGGAGGACGAAATATTTGCTAGGATCAAACAATGCACTTTCAACAAAATTAAAAGGAAAAAAGGCGAAACACCATCTACTCAAGAAGCAATTAAGATCAAATGAGTGAAATATTTCACTGAAATGTATGAATAGATTACAAGACCATATGAAGAAATAAAAGATATGGTAAACCTAGAAGAAACACTAAATATTACAAGAGAAGAAATAAGATATTAAATGAGATGCGTGGAACTGATAAAGGCCCACACAGATTATTGAATAAAAATTTCTTATATATTAATTAATAAGGTCTGGAGACCAGAAAAAACGTGATTGGACAGAAGCCACGATAATCCAGGTATCAAAAAGGGAAATCGAGCTATATGCGAGAACTGAAACCAATCATTTTACTTTGTGTAGTTAGCAAAATAATGACGAGGATTATATCAGAAGGACTAAAAGAACTTTTCAGTAAAAAATTAAGAGAAAATCAGGCAAGATTTAGATCCAACTCAGCTTGTGTCAATTATATATGCATATATGCAAACAGCAGAAATAAAATAAAGAAATATGTTTATTTTGTAGATTTTCAAAGAACTAATTTATCAGGATAAACAAAAACGTGGAAGATACTAAAACAATATGGCATACCTAGACATAATAAGATTCTTTTATGATGACTTACCGAACGTGTAGAGTATGAAGGACAACTGGATCAAAAAATTGTAATATAAAAAGGATTCAGTCAAGAATGCAATTCTTTTTCCACTACTATCCAATAGTAATAGATTGGGTAATAAGGAAGGACAGAGGATAAGAAAACGGTCACCAACTGGAATGTGTTTGATAAATCATAAGGCTTAGAACTGGTTGACGATATTTGCTTAAAGATAAACAACAAAAACATTTGTAAAAAAGATAACCAGATCAAAAAATAGTACAAAATGAGGAGACATACAAATAAACTACTTATTAAAGACACAATATAAGACAAAAAAGTTTAGATAAAGAGAAGAGACATCGAAGAAATTGAAGAGTTCTGCTACCTAAACAGATATGTGTGTAATGTGTGTAAAGGTTAGTACAGAGAAAGATATAAATAAACGTATACGATTAGCACATTACTAACAAAACAAAGCTCCGGTTATTTCGCAGCAACGTGTAAGTACATTACTTTATGGCGCAGACACGTGGAAAGATAGTAAAGAGCAATTCAAAAGAGTACAAACACTTATAAACAGATGATTTTAAATTATATGCAGAATTGTTTGGGTTGAAACAATTAGCAACGAAGACATGAAAAATTACAAAACAAGAAAGAATAGAGAAAAAAATAAAAAAAGGAGCTGGATAGGCCACATCCTCGGAAACTCAACAAAAGTATAACAAAAGTGCAACAAAATTTTAAAAAGAAGGTAGACCAAATAACACGTAGAAAATAAGAACTACAAGTCACATTAACTTGGAAAGAAAATAAAGAATTAAAAAATAGTCTTTTGGATTCCTTCTAAGCGTTTGGTGGGATCCGTATCAGATGTGTCACTGGTTGCCCCTCAGCTTGACAAAATTGCATTCGGGAGAGTGAAGGTATCTCTTGTCACTTTTTTCCTTGGAAACTTTAGAAGAATTATATTTTTCGTATTGCTGACTTTCCATTCTATTAACCACTCACTTTCAATGGTAAAATTGGCAAGTTTTATTGAGTTACTTCAATGGATGGGTTTCGCAAATTTAATAGAGAACTTTTGGATGGTAATAAGTCCGGCGTTTTGGTGAACAAGAAGCTAATGCCCTTCAGTATATTTTTTATACTATAACTTGAGGATTACTATTATTAGTATGCAAGATTGAAGCTTCGAGATGTGGCTCTATAGGAGGATGCTCAAAATATCATATGTGGATAGAGTCACCAACCAAGAAATCTTAGACAGATTAACAAAAGAAAAAGAACTGAATTCAGGAATTGAAACACTAAAGCTGAAATATCTGGTCCATGTTATGAGAGGCACGACATACCAATTGTTACAATTCATTATTCAAGGTAAAATTACTGGAAAAAGAAGCGTGGGAAGAAGAGCAATGTCGTGGCACCGTAACCTAAGGGAATGGTTTCACTGCTCTTCAAAACAGCTATTCAGAGCAGCAGTAAATAAGGTGGAAATAATCATGATGATCGCCAACCTTCGGGAGAAGACGGCACCCTATGAAGTAGTATGCAAGATGGGACTATATTGTTCTTAATAGGAAACCGTTGTATGAGGGTAAGTTTATTTGATTCAGCTGTATGTTGAATAGACTCGTGTGCTTGCTATTTATCTATACAGAGGAACAATATTTAATTGTGAGTGTATTAGAGCTTGTTTTGGCGTGTGGAGCAGTTTGGCATTTGCGCCCTTAGAAGGTTTTATGATTTTCTAAATTATATTGTGTCTATTCTGTTTTGGTTGAGAGGGTTTCAGGTGATTTTTAAAGGTGGGTGTACTGTCCAGAGATAAACTGTATATTCTTGAGATCAGTCGGAAGTGCAAACGTACATAAATTCTTGTGAAATGGTATGCGATAGATCAAAGTCGTAGATGTTAAAAAGTAAGGGGAACAGCACACATCATTGCAGTAGATCGTTTTGAAGGTTTTTGAAACTGCTACGTTTTCTCTTAACTGGACTTGAAAGAGTAATGGGAATTTCTTATAAGGAACTAAATTATATAGCTTATGTTGAGAACTTTTAAAGCGTATCATGAGGAACATCTAAGTGTATGAGCACAGCACAGGTTTTCAGCTTGTTCCGAAATCTCTTTTTGATGTGTGTGGTCAGAGATAGCTTGTCGTCTCGGCAGTTTCTGCCAGACATAAATCCAGTTCGTTCTTTTGGTATTTTATTTTTTCCATGATTTTGTAACAGACAGAGGAATTATCGATCTGTAGTTTTTAAGATATTTTTAGGGTTTACTTGGTTTTAGTGTATCTATTACTTTGTCCTTCATAAATATCAATAACAGTTTTAGAAATGGTTTATGATATCAACATACATTTTGAAATTAGGTTAAACAGTGTAAAGCACCATAGACTGTTTTCGATCAAATCAAAGAATTCATGGCTGTGTTTTGACCCAACAGTTTTACATAATACAAAGTAAATATTAACTATACGAGATAATTGCTAATAAAGAAGACACTATAAATCTGAAATAGGTGATTATTGTATCACATTACATTGTATGACTATGTTATTTATTTCTTTGCTTTAAAATAGGCCTTTTTAGTGAAGTTTTTCTCCAAACTCTACACGCGCTTTACCAGCTAATTTGCATGGTTAAGTAGAGTTGGCATCTTTTTTATAAGTTTGAAACCTCAGAATGTATACTTGACATTTAGATTTATGTCCGCAATGAACCGGTTATCAAGTAACTCAAAATAATATTCGTATTGTTTTTTTTTTTGAAATTTTATACATACTGTAAATAAACAGAGGATGTGGTATTTTCCACTTGACCTTTGACTACTGCATTTGTTGCTTGTATGTGTTTAAGAAAATTCTATTTTGTAGTGTTTTTAATAATAACAGCTCTGCTTCTTGTCTGTTTTGTGTCACAAATTTCATAATTTTGTATTTTGAGGTAACTTTTAGCCATAAAGCGAGTCTCTTGAATTATAATTACGTGTGTGTTGTGATTTAGGAGCAATACTTTTGATTTTTATCTTATGAGTTAGTACAATAGCGTTATGTGGTCTTGTCCATTATGTCATTATTTGATACCATTATAAGTAGACTTAGCACGGTTTCTATTTTTGGTGTTATCTAGGTTACTACTTGTTGGTTGATGGGGATTTTGTATGGAAGGATATGGTTGTAGGTGGGTAAAATTTTTCTGTTGTTTTTTATTTTAGTTTGATAATTTCCTAGCACGTTTTTGACTTTTATTCATCTTTTTACTTTTAAAGAAGGCTAGATTTTTTTATAATCTATATATAACAAAAACAGCTGATATGAAATGTGGTGTGACTGAGCTCTGAACATATGTATGGTTGCATATTTTCAGGATCGTTTTGCATATCTTACTTTCGTAATGTAACCGCACCGACTTAACCCACTGTTATCATTTGTAAATAAATTAATTCATATTTCCACATTGCAAATATTTGTGGAAAGGCGCGTCAAAAATTTTCAGCCAAAAATATCTTTACCAGCAACCCCTTGTTCCTTATAAATCTTAAAATTCCTTAGATTATCACCTCTAATCGAGAATCTTACATTTTTACTGCGTTCTTTACGTTGACAAGTAGTTATAGCGTGATTTCTTGTACAATTTACTAATTTGCCACGGAGTTGCTTATAGGAAATTTTCCAAATGAAACTTAATTCATTAAGGAATAGTTTTCCTTAACTAAGAAAATTCAAATGTATTAACTATATTTATTACAGCTGATACATTATGAGCGTCTTTATTGCTTGAGTTGTTCCACAAAAAATAAGAGAAGTGTTTTTTACTTTTTCAATTATGTGGAGTAGAAATTTGCTCAGGTCTATTTATGTTTGCAATCTTTGGAGAACAATCGATGGCTACATAATCATTTATATCTTTCAGATTTTCGTCAGTGAGTGTGGAATTTAGGTGTTCTTTTCAGCTAAAGCTTTAGTAATATTTGTGGGCTGTTGAATGATTTTATTGGTAATTTGGCTTGGCACTTATGTAGCGTAATCAGACTTAATTATTAAGTGGCGAAGCGAAGCGGAGTCACTTACTAACTTTATATTGTCCGTCTGTCTGTCCGTCCGTTCGTCCGTTTGTCCGAGCAAAAACTCGAGAACGGCTGGGAATTTTCAAATTCTGTTTTCACCAATTGACAGGTGACCAAAAAGGCTGGTTTGCTAGTGATTTTGAATCAAAACGCATCTACTCCACTACTAGAGGGTTCTCAAATTTGGGAGACTGTTTCGCCACTTCGCTGTGCGTTGCAAGCTTTGCGGGTTTATTCTATGGTGCATTTGTGTTAAGCGTTCAATAAATTTAACATTCTCAGTGAATATTAGTGTCGTGTAATACCTTTTAGGACAGAATTTCGTATCTATCTTGTCGTTGCAATATTTAAATAGTAATAATAGAGCTTTGCTTATCTGTTCGTTGTTGAGCTTGACTCCCTTTTCGTTATTTACTTCTTGCCCTTCTACTTCTAAGAGGTGAATTTAGTCGGCTATTCAATTCAATAATAGGTAATTTGAGATTGCTCTAAGTAGCATAGATTTTACCTTGTTGCGGGAGCGCACTTGATCATAGAATATTACATTATTTCACGGAAGTAGTGGAAATGTAGCTGGAAATGGTATTTGTGGAATAAGCCATCACACAAGGCGTACACTTAGCGGGTAGTGCTTTTGCCCCGTGCCGTTCGCTCAGAATATGTTATACTTGGCTGCACTTGTTTGTTACAATAACTAACACAGTTCGATACCTTTTGTACGCGGATTTTACATTTAGCAAGGTGATACTAAAAATATGTGCCATTTTATAAGGATAATCTACAAGTTTTACTTTCATCCGAGTAACTAGAAGATAGCATAAATGATTAATACATGAAAATTACCGAGTGTGGATTTCAAATTTGCATTTACTGCTAAACATTGGTATTATATATTGTCTAAGAAATTAAATATAACTGTTGTGTTACATATTTTTTGAACACAAATACAGAGCAATAAGCGAGACAGAAGAAACAAAATTAAATATCATTTTATATTAAAATAAAATAAACGATTTTTGTAGATACCATCAACAGAAGCAGTAATGTACTACTTAAGAGAATACAAAATAAATTACTGATTTTTGGATTTTTAAGTATTTTTGTAATAAGTAAAGTGTGTTTTTTATAGAGGTATAGAACTTTGAAATGGAATAAAACAAAGATGAATTTTTTAAATTCACATGAATTTACTTGATTCGAAAGATAATCTTTTGGCATTATAATTTAAATATGACTTCTGGCATATGACCGCCACGGCTGGCTCGGACGTAGTCTAATCTGGAGGTCCAATTTTTGATGACTTTTTCCAACATTTGTGGCCGTATATCGGCAATAACGCGGCGAATGTTGTCCTCCAAGTGGTCAATCGTTTCGGGCTTATCGGCGTTGACTAGCGACTTCACATATCCCCACAGAAAATAGTCTAGCGGCGTTAAATCGCACGATCTTGGAGACCAATTCACGGGTCCGAAACGTGAAACTATGCGGTTATCAAACGTTTCCTTCAATAAATCAATTGTGGCACGAGCTGTGTGACATGTTGCGCCATCTTGTTGAAACCACAGCTCCTGCACATCATGGTTATTCAATTGATTGAACGAAAAAGTCAGTAATCATGGCTCTATAGCGGTCACCATTGACTGTAACGTTCTGACCAGCATCGTTTTTAATGAAGTACGGACCAATGATTCCACCAGCCCATAAAGCACACCAAACAGTCAGTTGTTCTGGATGTACCGGTGTCTCAACATACACTTGAGGATTACCATCACTTAAAATACAGCAGTTTTGTTTATGGACGTATCCATTCAAACAAAAGTGAGCTTCATGGCTAAACAAAATTTGCTTATGAAAATCGGGATCAACGGCAATCTTGTTTTGGGCCCATTGGCCGAATCTACGCCTTGCTAGGTGATCGTGTGGCTTCAATTCTTGCACGAGTTGGATTTTGTAAGCACGCAAACCAAAATATTTTCGCAAAATCTTCCATAAAGTGGATGGACACATATCCAATTCCTGTGCACGATGGCGGATAGACTGATTCGGGTCTTCCTCTACGCTAAGCTCTATAGCAGCAATGACTTCTTCTGTACGCACTGTACGACGTCTCTGTGGACGCGTATTATTATTTAGAGTAAACGTGGTGCGAAAACGTTCCATAGTTAATCGAATTAATTGCTCTGATGGACGAATATGTTGACCGCAAAATGGACGTAGTGCGCGATACGTATTTCAAACAGAACCATGATTTTCAAAATAAATTTGCACAATTTGGAAGCGTTGTTCAGGCGCCAGTCTATTCATGTTGAAATGCCAAACCAAACTAAACATATATCACTTGACAGCTGACAAAATGGCCGCCAGTTAAAAAAGTGTTGCCAACTTAAAGTTTTATACCTCTATAAAAAACACCCGTTATATACAACAGTTATATTTTATTTGAACAAATATTTAAGTCACCACTTTAAAAATACTGCAAAATTTTTGGAATGTCTTGGTATAGCACTGCAAAAGCCACATATTGGAAGCAGATCTAACTTTTCTAAAGTCTAAATCACTAAATAGATTGTAGAAACAAGAGTAACCAAACAAAATGTACAAAAGGATTATAAGTCTTGTTGTCAACAATAAAATTAGGAAAGTGCTATTTGTGTCAAACATTTTTTTACACATATGGGCCGATGTGGACTCGATCAGCTTCTTTACTATTTCAGTTTTTTCTAGAAGTTTAATTTCGTCTTTTTTTCTTCTTCTTCATTCTCCTCTTTTCGATAAAACAATGTCTTATTAGTTCTGATTATTTCACCTCTTGTGATGTAGACCAGCTTTTATACCACCGCTTTAGAGATCCATCTAATGATCTTTGTGTTTTGGCGCACTTTGCCAAACGTTCTGCGTCAATCTTATCGATGTAGTTCCTTCAGTATCGTCGTCGCAATTTTCTGTACTACAACCTCTACTTCAAGCTCTTTTGCATCACTTTTTATGCTATAACTCTTTTAATAAATCTTAATACTATTATCTCCGTTGTTCTCATCATTCTTCTTGTTTTTGTCGTTTCCGCCCTTGTTTCTTCAAAATAGGTAAGCATTGGTCTGATCAAAGTTTTATATATTCTAATTTTGCTCTTCTCACTCATGTCTGTTTCCTCATATTATATTTCTGAGATAGCCTGCCATTCTTGCTGCTTTATTATTTTTTTATTATAACTTCTGTTAGATGTTCGTTACTTGATGTACTCACAGATAGTTGAATCTCATTACTTGTTGATCACTGCCAGTATATATCCGATTGCGTGTTTAGAATCATCATCGACTGTGCTTTTTCGGGAGATATGAGTATATTAAAATTTTTAGATGTTAATTTAAATTGATATAATAGATATTAAAGATATAATAGATATTAAAGTCTTTGTTTTGATAATTTGGTAGAAGGTGGTGTTGAATAGTTGGATTTAGGCTACCCCCTCTCTAATATCCGCTATTTTCCCTTCTTGAGTGACTTCCTTATTAGTCTGTATCCTATACTTGTTGCTATTGAGCTCCTTGGATTATTTTTAGGTCATCTGTGTGAACATTATGTTGTCTTAAGATTGTTATTACATCTTTTAATCGCACTCAGGCAAACGCTTGTTTTAGGTCAACGAAACATAAACATCGATTTATTGAATTGACTTTTTAATCAATTGTCGTAGAATTAATATTGCTTCTATTGTTGATCTGCTTGGTTTAAATCCTTGTTTTTATTCGCATATAACCATTTCATATACTATTTTGGTTAGTAGTTTAAGCATGGAACTTTTACGGCGTTATTTTTCAATAATTAGTTGAGTTATTTTTTTTGCCTTTTTTGTGTATTGGTGTGGTTATAGTAGTTTTCCATTACGTTAATACTAATTCATAGTTTCCAAACTTCTGGAACAGACTTGATTATTTTTTATTTTTATCAATTTATTAGTGATATTTTTATTACCTGGTGACTGTCTGTTTTTCAATTTTGATATGACTCCCAGTACGTCTTCTAATATGATGTTTCTATGGTCAATATTTTCCTAATTGTTTAGTCCCTCTTCTTCTTCGTTGTTGATTTCGGCGTTATGGTAGAGGTATCTAAATGTGCTACTCAAGTTTATGTTTCTGTGGTGTTTATTTGTACTTTTTTATTTATTGGCTTTCTCGTCATATGCCATACTTCATTTTGAGCTTCAAGTAGATCATGATTCATATCATAGTCTTTCTTGAGTTGTTTTTTTTTGTATACCCGATACACAATATTTGCAGAGAACTAATTAATGCGATGTTCCCAAATTTGCTGATGTTATCGTACGTACATCCAATATAAAGCTGTAGTGTATGGCTTTATTAGTGTTCACGTAGTCAATGATAGGCTTCTGTCGTCTTGTTTTTTTAAATGTATGTTTATGTTGTTCTTTGTGATTAAAGTAAGTGTTGTTGATTCGTAATTTGTTATGGGAGCATAACGATATTAACATCTCTATTGTCGTTTCTGGTTTTTTATTAGACTCTTGCATAACTCCGGGAATTGCATTGTTACCGATCCGAGAGTTAAAGTTTTCCTATCACAAAGATTTTGCCTTGGCTTGCGAGCTGACCATTCGTTTATTGTAGGTTATTACAAAATAATTTTTTTTGATATTCGGTGTTTGTAAATTTTACGTTACATACATGTTGTTTTGATCCATTAGATGCTTGAATCTTTTATGTATCAGCTCTGGCGTCCTTATCAACGCTGTTGGAGAATAGCATCTAATTTATGTATATTTCTCTTTACCTTTTTTCTTCGTCTCCCATAGCATACAAATGCCTATTTTTTTGATGATTTCTAAGATAATTTCTTGATCTTTATTGTTTCAAGTTGTGGTATTCCAGCATGCTAGATGTAGTTTATTTCTTTTCCAGGTTTGCTATTTCCTTTTTCTCGTTATGTGGTCATTTTTTAAGTTTTATCAATATCCGAGGCTAGTTTAGTCCTTTGAGCGGGTTTTACTTCTTACAAAACACAGGCTGCTAATTTCATGGTTTAATCCTCCTACTTTATCCGAATTTGGGATCGGCATCGGTGTTCGATGGACTTCTCAATTCACCCAGCTACCATCGAAGCCGGAGTTAGGAATTTAATTTTTAGAACTAAACTACAAATATATTCAATCGACAGCAAACTATTTTTAATCAAACCATTATCATTAACCCAAATGTAGAACAAAGGCATCTGATAGAACGACTCTCTATTTCCATTCCTATATGGATAAAAAAAAAACGTCTAAAATTTTGTTTAAATTTAGCAAATCGTAGAAAAGACGCTATTTTCTTTGTTGCGTAACTAAACTAAATCTAGTCAAATGTTCGAAACGCAAAAATACGGAGTGCGCCATAAATCAAATAAAAAAATTATTTAAAATATTTTGACTCACCTAATCTCTATTTTTAATATGTTGCATAAATATTGACAGGTGTTTTATACGTGAGCAGTCTGAAAAGTTTTGAGCCTTAACTTGAAGATAGCCCCACTCGTCAAAACTATTCTGCTACTACAATTGTACATGCTTTGAAAACTATCTGTAAAAATTCAGTCGATTTGGACGTTCAATTGTTATTTGACAGTTGTTCGTATCAGTCGATGTCAGTGCTTTTGTAAAAATGGAAAAAATCGAATATCGTGCGTAATTAAGTACTTGCATTTGAAAGGCAATACGCCTACGCAAATTAAAACCGAATTAGAAGTCGTTTACGTCGATTCTACCTCATCATTTGCCATCGTGAAAAGATGGACAGCTCAATTTATACATGGTCGCACCAGCTTGGCTGATGATGAGCGTTCGGAACGTCCAACAACTGCGACCTTCACTAAGAACATCGAAAAAGTGTACCAAATGATACTGGAGGACCGCTGAATTAAGGTTAGATAGATAGTAGAGGCTGTCTGCATATCGAAATAATATCTTTGTCTTATATTGACTGAAGAATTGTGCACGATAAATTTGCCCGCACGTTGGGTTCTGCGTTTGCTCATTTTGAACAAAAAATTCATGCCAATGAACATTTCCAAGGGCCTACTACGGTTGGACGTTTAGCGTCGATTTATTACTGTCGATAAAATTTGAATCAGTCGGAAAGGTAATGACGACTATTATTTTAGATAGTCAAGAAAGTCTGTTTATCTACTATTTAGAAAAAAGTAAAACAATAACGAGGTTGTACTAAGCATCGATATTTGAGCAGCTGAAGGCAGCAATTTCTGAAAAACGGTCTCATTTGGAACGGAAGAAAGTGCTTTTCTATCAAGACAACGCATCGGCTATGGCCAATATTTACAGATTTACAGTTCGAATTGATTGATCACCCAGAATATTTACCAGATCTAAAACCCAGCGACCATTTCTTATTTCCTACGCTCAAAGTTTGGTTCAGACGACAAAGAACGAGGAAGTTATCGCAACCGTAGACGCCAATTTTGCAGAACAAGACGCCAACTACTATTTCAACAAGTTAAAGAGGTTGGAGCATAGTTGGAAAAAGTGTATCTACTTAAAAGGAAACTATGTTGAACAATGAAATTTAATTTGGCAGGAAAAATATGTTAGACTCAAAACTTTTCAGACTGCTCATGTAAGTGGAGTCCAGTTAAAGTTGCATATCTGGGCTTTAATAAAAAATATATTCTTTATCTCTTTGTTTTAAGTGTCTATGTTATCTTTTGCTTTATTGCAAAAAAGATTTTGCAATAATAATAAAAATAAAATAAATGTAATTTTATGTTCTAACATAGGCCCCTAGAGTTAAAATAATTTAGCCCAATGTTAATTCAGATTTTTTATTATTTCTGGAAGTGGTCAGCATATCCATTTACAATTTCTATTATCTCTTAATTTGATAAAATCTATTAAAAGATACGAATATCTTTAGTTTTTCCATTAGATGTAATTGCGATGGAAGCAAATCGAGAAAATAAGCAGATGCAAAATGGTTCTAAATTCAATTCTGCAACTTTGTTGGATGACGGTATGTTATTAGACTAACAAACTATTCAAATACTCGTATAAATGCGCATCTCGATGATGGGCAACCCATAATAAATATTTGGTTCAGAGTTTTGTTGACAAATGAATACAAAATGACCCAATAATTGTTTTATTAGCCATATCTAAGCATACGTTCGGTTATATTCGGTTTCAAATAAATCTAAGTTGTGCCGCATGCACTTACTAACGGCAAGAATTGGTGACGTAGTGCATGAAACACCAATAGGTGGCGGAAACTGTCTAACTACTTTATAATATATTATATTTTGACCTATAACAGGTCAACCCTAACCTAAATCGCAAATCTAAAACCTTTGTGCGAGGTTTAACAACAAACCGGTTCAAATGAGGTATTGACCTTTGAAATCGGTTCATAACTCTAGGAGTTGCAATTTTAGTTACAAACAAACGCACACACATAGTTATATGTTTGCAGTTTTATAGAGTGGATAGGTATTATTATTTAGCATTAACTAAAATGTGGAAGTAAAACAGTGCAGTGCATAGCGCGTTCAGTTTTATGTTAGAAATTACAACTAAATGCTCTAACCAGCAGCAATTAATTTCGCAGTTCGTCTGTTTGCGCAGCAAAGTTCGAAATGCAGGAAATACAGCCGAACTATGAATATATCCAATCAGAGGAACGCAATTATAATATCAAATATTTGCACGTCGTCTCTTCTGCTTCATTTTATTTATTGCTCCACTAACGGCGCCCGGCTGCCTAAATCCGGGGCCTATTTGTTACTTGAATGGCACTGCAAATTCCGCGCTAATTCATCGTCTGCGGCTTAATTCCGAATAGTTTCGCGGAATTGAAAACGGCTGAAAATGCTTCAGCCGGGCTGGGGCGGGCACGAAAGCAAAACCTCAGACGCCGCTCCCTCAGTGATCCACGTCGTGCACTCGCAAATGTATTCAGTGCACTAACTCCGGAGCGCAGTGTATTCGAACTTGACAATGTTATGCCAAAATGGGAACTGCCATCCGTGTAAAACGAAGTTTGCGGAAGTTGCGCCGTCTTGCGATTCGTCGATCTTGCAGCGGTGTATTTGAGTTTTAAATAATGGCATGGAAGATGTGCGGTTCAAAAAACTAAATATTTGTGTTGTATAAAAGTTTGTGCCACTTTTCTTTATTATTATGGTTTCCAGACCTGAAACCTACTTTGAATCGAACCAGACGTGTGCGTTATACTAAACAATATGGTCATATGTATATAAAGAAACTATAAATAGATTACATACATATTTTGTATATTTTCTTTTCTTTCCATATCATAATCGATTTTAAGAAAACTAGTAGTTAGGAAGCTCATCATACTTCTTAGTTTCTGATGAACAATAAATAACCATATCTTATTTATTAATTAATTAACAGAAAAAGGCACAAATCCAATTATTTTATATATTGTAAATTAAGGTCTGATAGTAGTTAATATATAATCGCTAACTTTTACTTTATTTTCTTCTTCAGCAATTACGATTATTTTAGTTGTGGATTTATTCAACTTTATTCCATTTATTTATTAAAATTTCGTTTCACACTTTCAGATTATCTTTTAACTTCTTTTCGTTCCTCGTTATTAAAGCTACAGCATCTGCAAAGGCGCATTCGGAAATATCAAACGTTTTCAAGGTTTCTGTATCCAATGTTTAATGGTTTTGTTCTTTAATTTCCAAAAAGGTAATAATAGTGGACTTATGCTTCTCTTTAACTAAGTCCCTCTTTTGTGTGGAATATTTCAGACTCCACATTCTTATTTATTGCTCTATTTCTAGCCACTCTGTACAGACCTTTCATCACTCTAAATAACTCCTTTTTATACTTTTTTAGACGCTCTCATAATTTGACTCTTGGTACCCTATCGAAGGCTTTCTCCATGTGTATAAATGCTAAATAAGATGTTTTTGTCCTTTCCATAGTTCTGTTGTTAATTTCCTTAATTTTTTAAATTGTAAATACGTGGTCTTGTGGACTTCTTTTCTTCCTTAATCCACTGATGTTTAATAACATCGATTTAACTTTCCCGCTTAGTATTTTTTGTTAAATTTTTCGAACGAATTCGTTAAAGACATTTATTTCAGACTTTATTAAAAAAATTTTCTTAGCATCATGTTCTGTTCTCTTTCACGTTTTTAACAATTTCTGTTGTAAATCTATCACTTCCTGGTGCCTTGCCATTTTCAGTCTTTAATTGTTTCTCCTAGTTTTTCCATGGTGATATCATTCATTTCATTCTCTAGTACTTTTAGTTTACTTGTTGCTTTGCAGTTTAATTCTCACAATGTTTTTATTTTTTTGTTCTGTTTCTATTATCAGCAGCTTTTTTTCAATGTTTTGTAACTTCTATTTCACTTCTCAATATGTTTATTTTTAATTATGATTTCTGCCTTTCTGTTATTTTTTAATAATTGTAAGACTAGTGAATGACGTTTTGTGTTTTGTCTGGTTCTCTTGCTACATTTTTAACTTTTATTCTTTATTTCTTGTACCCTTCGAAATTCATTTTTGTTTTGTTATTTAGGCTCACTTAGCACTTTTCTAAATTTTTTATTTCTATTTTATTTCTTTTTCCACCATGCAGTTTTTCTTATATCCTTTTACTTTGCTTGTTCCATATACCTTTTCTAAATATATTTCACGTTTCTTACATGTTTTTGTTATCTATTTCTTCCATAAAATTTCCAGTTTATTTCTCTGTAGTTTATTTATATATTTTAACTACTTTTTTATTCTTTAAATTCCATATTCCATATGATTCTGTTTTTTTCTTCTACAATTGTATAATCTATAACAGAGTACTGTCCTCTAATTGGTTATAGTCTTGTGTGCATGTGAATGTTTTTATGTTGATATAAGGTATGTGTAATAACTAAGTCTTCGTCTATTGTTATTCCATTTTTTCGCTAAAAATTCCAATCACTTTGTATGTGTCGGCTCGATTTCCTACTTTGGCATTTATATTTCCTACTACAAATATTCTTTGTTTGGTGGCTTCTAATATTAAACCTAAGAGCTCCTAGAAATTATTGTTTTGTTGTGCTTTTTCATCTTCGTTTGGCTCATATGTTGCAATTAGCATTTCAAGAGGCGTTTGGGATTTTAGTTCAATTAATAAGATTATTTCTGATATTGCCTTATAATTGTTTTTCGTATTTTTAATAACTTTACGTATTATACACGCAATTCCTGCGTGTGCTGTTTTCTTCTTATCTACACCGCTCTATATTAGTATATTCGTTTTTTACTTCTGAAATTCCATTCCCTTTCTTCTTTGTTTTTGGTACTATTAATATTTGTAGACCTGATCCTTCAAATTTATTCTTCAGCTCGATTTCCTTACTCCTTACTCCTCTTTTTTAGTTCTGTATTATCGTTTATGGTTTTCGACTTTTTTATTTTCTTTATATTTCTTTTCCTCTTCATAATTCTTATTTATTTTTATGTTCATAGCTTCTATCATTACTTTTAAGTTTATCCTTATTTTCCTACTTAGTTTTTTTTGCCTATTGGTTTTGTTATTTTTTTAAATTTTGCTACGAGGCGGCCTTCCTTGGAAAATCTATCATTAAATAATCTTTTGTATTTAATATTCGTCTTATTTCATTTTATTTTCGTACAATATTGTGTTACTTGCTCTGTCTTCTACGCCGTATACTTTGTTGTTCATAATTAATTTATTGCATTTTAGTAAAGCGTTTTGTATTTTTTGTGTTACCTTCTTTAGCCCTGATATTAATTGTTTCCGCTTTTCTTGTACTTCTATCGAATAACGCTCGTTAATTCATATTCCAGTGCCTTATAATTCTTGGTATTCTTTAGTATTTCCATTTTCTTGTTGTATTTTGTAGGTTTATGTGGTATAGGCCTTGATCCCCTCCTTTTATATATTCCTATTCTTTTGGCTTCTTCTATCTCTATTCCTATCTTATGTAGTACGTTTAAGATTTTCTCCAGTATTCTCCCTTTTACCACTAATTTTTTTTCTAAGTAACTTAATCTTTTCCTGGTTTGCGACTTGTTCTTTCAATTATATATTTTCTTTTTTCGTTACATTTAATTACAAAGTTATTTGATCCAGCTTTGGATCCCTGTCTTGTAGCCTGTTCCACATTTGTTGGGATATCTCTTCTAATTTTCCATATTGCTTTTGTTTCACATAGCGTTAAGGGCTGTCGCCCAGTTCGACACTTCGAAGGATCGGTTCTTGTTTTTGTAAATGTTCTGAAGATTTAGAGAAATTTTTGTGTTAGTATAACTTTTTATGCGTAATTTTTCTAGAAGTATATTACCATAATTTTTTCTTATGTAATTTATTTCTATTTTCTTATTTTTTATTTGTTTGTTCCATATATTCTCATCTTTATTTATAATTTTTTACCTCAATTAGCGCATTTTATTTTATGAATTACTCACTTATCTGGTAAAGTATGTTTGTTCTTCAATTTTCCTCGTTTAGCATTTTCTCGAATTTTCTATTCAATTAGCGTTCTTACATTTTAGATAACTTGATACGGCCTGAATTTGATTTTATATCGGAGCACCAAAACACAATCATTTACAGGGATTTTATACTAAAATAGTAGTAGTAATAATAGTAATGCTAATTATTTCCTGACAGGACATAGAGAAATTAAGTACTCGCTACACCCTTTTTTGTTTACCACTAATGATCTAAGTCGAACTGCGGTTTTGTTTGTTTTATGTTCCATAGCTCTTTCCACATTTCTTTAAAATGACCTTTTCTTCTTCTTTTGCTGATTTTATTCCGGGGTTTTTTATTCATATAGTTTATACCAGTTTTTTCCATAGCTCCCTATTTGATATTGTCTTTCGACACCAAATTTCTAAAATTAACCTTAGACTCCTTTTTGTGAAGTTTAATTATGTTACTATAGCTATTACTTATTTTTGTTTTAGTTCTCATGACTTCTTACTTTCAATTTCTTAATCTTGATTTTGCTACGTTGAGATACAACCAACCTTTTTACCTTTTGAATGGTCTGGTAGTTTCTGGAATGTTGTCCGTGTTACTTTTGGAAGCCTGTTGTTTGGTATTCTGGTGATTTGTTCTTGCATCTGTGTTACAATATCCTGTATATTACATCTTTGTCAATTTTCCTCATTTTAACCTTTATGGTTAAGTGCCCATTATTCTTATTTCTATCTCGACGAGTATTCTTTTTTTATCGACATGTCCGCTTTAGGAGCGTCGATTTATTGTAGTTTTCTGAGCTTTTTTATTTTTCTTCTTAAAAATAAGTATCGTAATACTGCTCCTTTATGGTCCCGTTATATTTTATTTATCACATGTTTGAAATAGTTTTTGTCGGATTCTTATGTAGATCAGTTATTCCGTATTTTAGAAGTTCGTTTGGTCCGGGAGATTTCCTGTTTTTTAATTTTTTTTGTTGTTTCTGTTACTGTTTTTTCTTCATGATTATTTAATGGTGCTAATAAATCCTTTAGTCGTTTTCTTCTTGCACAAGTCTCTGAAGTAATCTATTTATTAACATATTGTTTTCTTATTCTTAGCATTCTTTTGTGAATTTAGTTCAATAGTCTTTTTTATTTGATGGGTACTTGTATTAATTTCGTTCCTTATTATAACGTATTTAATATGCTCTTGTGCTGTCCTATTCTTTATATATTTGATATATGCTTTCTTTTTTGCTATGTCTTTTATTTTATAACTGAGCCTGTTGCAATTTGGTTTATTTTTCCAGTTCACAAGGCTTCTCTTGCCGTTTTATTTATGTTAGTTGTGACCTTCCTCTATTCGACTCCTATGTTATGTTCTGTCGTAATGGGTTTTGCTTTGATCTTTTGTGATATATTTTTAAATAGAGCCTTTGTGATTTCATCTACTAATAACTCAATATGTTTTTAAACATATATTTGGCTTCTGTTGTTTTCTTCAGTTGTATCTTCAGTTACAATGTTCAGAGAACTAAATTATAACCAGTTCCGATATTTGCCGACCTCAATGATTCCATGTTCAGCATAAATAAATAAATGGATATATTATTCCGATGAAGTTAATGGTTGAGCTTTGTTTTGAAACAACTTATTTTATGTTGCATTTATATTTGTAATAATTGTTTATTTTTAAGTTATTATTAGCACAAAGTTCCACTAACATTTTTCTACTGTTTTTTTATCTTGACGTGTTGTTTTATTCAATGTGGCGGCTCCTTACCTACTCCTACTTTTATATCTTCCTTTATTAGGATTTTTTCTCAATTTTTAACTGTAGTCTTTCCTCCAAAGGTTCTATTTCGTCCACTGATTTATTTGTATCGGAAGCATGTACACAATAGGTATTAAGCTTATTCTTATCGAGTCGTATTATTGGCTTAATGATTCTTTTATTGATACAGCAGCATACAACTTTTATACTTTGTTCATATTTTCAACTAACAATTTCACTTCTGCTATCGTTTTCGTGCTTTTCTTGGCTGTTGTACAAGCTCGTGTATTTTTAATATCGCATTATATCTTTGGCTTTGTCTTTAGCTGCAGACATTACACAGAAGTCATTTATAATGTTCGTTCATTGCTATTTATTTACTTTTTAATCTGATTTGTGTATCATTTTAATAAGCTGTTAATCTTGTCAGAGTAGGATTTTTTATCTATCTTGTTAAGTCTAAACCCTCCGTATTCTAGATGACAAGGTTATCTCGTGTAGAATGTGGTTCTTCGCAATTCACGAACAATTTGATATGAAGAGAGGTTAATCTTTTCCGTTGAGGAACAATATTGTGCACCATCATTTTTGGGATGGTGAGGACCATTGTCAGATCAAACCATTCTAAAAGTTCTACTTCTCCCAAGTTTGTAAACTTTTCGACTTTTTCTATTATTTTACCGGATACTGAGCTAATTGTCTTAATGCTTCTATATTTATACACATATCCTTAGTCTTCTTGGTGTTTGTGCTAAAATCTACTTTTTTTTATTTTCTTCTTTACTGAACTGAGTTTCACTTACGCGTGCTTTGCATTATGCATATATATATATATATATATATATATATATATATATATATATATATATATATATATATATATATATATATATATATCCCGCAATACACAAATACATTTTGAACTTTTTGGTCATTCTTAACTCAATATGTTTGGAAACAAAAAATATCTTTACTATCTAACTTTTTATTCCCATGGCTTAACTTCAGATTCTAAAATGATTTTGCCTATTTTGAATGATCAGAACGAGTTCCGTTCGCTTTCTCTTTTCAGTTTTCAGTTTTGTAAACATAGCTATGCAAAAAATAAAGCCTTAATCGAATATTAATTCTACACATTACAATAAATCAGTGTTTTACAATAATAAGAAAAATTACCTAAAAGTCACAGGAAATCCTTGTATTTCTTAAATCAAAGTATAAGTTATGAGATACTATAAAGTTATGAAACTATTTCTACACATAGAAACTCATTAAAAACAATCATAAAAATCAACTTGTGAAATAACAACGTAAGGCGTTTATTTATCCCCCTAAAATAAGGGAAGTAATTACTTGAAACATATGTCTCCCGATGGATGAGAAAGAGTTAAAGCTGATTTTGGTTAACATATTATGCGTACAAAGACATTGGGACTGTGCTTAATCTGTGTCTATAACGGCATTTAGTTTAGCGAGCTTTTTGCTCGTGTCGTATAAAAAATAAAATTTTTATTACTTCCGTGACAATCAATTGGGACGTTTACAAAAGAGTGCTGCGAAAACGTCAAATAAAGAAACATCTATATTCGTGCTTTTTGGCTTAATCTGGAAAATAGCCATTACAGTTTGGCGGCAATGTAGTGGTTTAAAGATAACGGCGTCACTGTGGCACCAAAAGAGGCCAAATCGTCTAACCGCTCAGAATTGAAGCCACTTCAGAAACATTGAGCTCTAGTAAAGGAAATTTTAAGCAGTATAAACATGCTATTTGTAAAACATAAAAAGTTTCAAGGATAAGTGGCATCAAGTAAGTAAAGCAATACCTGAAAGATGTTGGGAACTTGATTGGTGAGCAAATATTCGGGAACTCATTCACATCCATAAAATTAAGTTAATTTTAATTTATTATTTATTGTTTAATTGCACAGCATATTCCAAACTTTTATATCATAAAAAAAATTAATATATATTGGGACTGTTTAAATAGCAACTGACTGACTGAAGAGGGAACCAAAGAAAATATTCTTAAAATGCCGCCCTTTGCTCTTGGTGATCGTAGCCAATTCCTTCAAAAGTGACCAATGAATTCACTGTTTCGGTGATTTTTTTGTTTAAGACTTCCAGATTTAATCGATTTATTTCAATTCAATAATTTGGATTAAAGTATTGGCATATTAATATTAATTCTTAATTGCTTTGTTACTCAACAGCTGATGAATTTGAATTTCGTAAGCGGGAAGTCCTTATTCTTGGTTGACGACACAGTGAAGAGATGTTCTCTTGATTTCGAGCCATTTTGATCTATTTCTTACTGATATTGTTGCAGTTTGCTGGAAATGTTTTTAAACTCTTTCGATGTTCTCTTTAATCGTCACTGTTCTCGGTCTATCATTCCTGCCTTATTATTATTCTGGATACTTCCGGTATTTAACCATTTCTTGGTCAAACTATAAAACTTCTAATTTTTTTTAATTTGAACTTTTGTTTTAAAGAATTTTTATAAAAGTAAAAAATAATAGCACTTGCCGAATGATTGTTTGTCGAGCTAATGATGACTTCCGGTTTATCTCTCTCTTCCACAATTTGAAGATTTAGGCAGTATTTATCACACAAGTATCAAAATTCTATCATTTGAATTTTTTCGGAATCCAATGTTTATCGTTCGGCGAAGACATTTTAAGAAATCTGAAACACATATTGTTTATCAAATGTAATATTGAATAATTTGATCTAGGAGTCTACAGATGACACAATGAAAAGTAATGTTATGGAATTACGTACACTAAAAATGCGATGTAATAATAAAATTGTTCTTAATAGAGTAATTATATTAAAACCTACACGACCAGATAGTTTCGTCTCTATACTTTAATATTTTTATTTTTTGCTATTTATGCAGAAAAAAATTGGATACTTTTAAAAGGTTAAACGCGTTATGTGGCAGTTCTAATTCTTCTCCCTCTATTTTTTATTATTTTTCCATACAATAAATGATTACCACAAGTTTGTTTCGACATTACGCGGTATCAATCCACCTTTGTTAAAGCCGTGCTGTGTTCCTTCTTCAACTAGACTAGGCTATATTAATTTTCTTAGTGTTCTTTTTTTAAGTATTTATGCGGCTGCTTTAAAATATTTATAATTTTGTTTAGTGATCCTGTCTTGATTAGATCCCCCATTTACTTATACGTGCATTGATCAAATGTAATTCGAAATTACTTTTTTAAAATGTCCTAATATTAAAAATATAAATAAACAAAATTATTTTTAGCCATAATCTCGTGACTTATAAACACATTTTTCCCAACGGATGGGTGTTTTTTATCCCGTTCTCGTAAAATAAAGATGTTGACACCAACCAATTGTGCACAAACGCACATAGTCGTCAAATATATACTACAAGCAGTCTAAACAAATGATAATCTCAGAACAAGTCTGGACTCTAGATGGTGTTTCAGTGTAGTCCAGCAAAGGTTTTCAATTTTTTACGAGTTTGGGCAGTTGTATGAGACTAGTAGCTATTTTGAAGCAGAAAGATGTATTAAATTAAAAATCATTCTCAAAAAGGTAGCCAGCCATGTGAATATTCTAGTTTCACGCTGGTCCTTGAGCAACGTCGGTGACGTTTTTTTAACTGTAATTCATTTGAGTTTTTAAAGGGTATTGTTCTCAAACTATACCTTAAGTATTTACGCCGTTTATTGTGAGAAATTGCACAACAAATGATATGCTAATACTGACTCTTCATTTGTCTCAAACTACAACACTCAGAATATGGGGCTTCCTGCGTTTTTGTAATCGTAATTTATTTTTGATATTAATATAACACTGTCGCAAATATTCAATTAATATTTGGTTATTATATGCTTATTTATTTTAATTCACTACTTGGATCCTTTGGATAATGGTATCTATTAAATTGTCTATTGTTTTCTGGGTATTTTTTGAGATTTTCTTGTCGCCGTTGTCATTAACTCGGCTTTGGTGTTAGGTTTTCGGGATCTTCTGGTCATATTTCGTTAAATAATGTGTTAAGACTTTCTTGGGTTTATTTCTGGAAACTGCTCCAACTATAACAAAAGTTGAATTTGCTAGTCCTTTTTCCCCAGGTTAGTTGTACATACTTGGTGACAAGGAGTGTTATTATCCTTAAAATCAACATTTTATTTTACAATGTGGTGAAGAAAGTTTAATTGATTGGATGTGCTGCCACTATCGCTATATTAGTAGTATCGCTTCTCTTGCCCAATCCTAACGACGCTTTTTCTAAAAGGATTTGAGCAAAGATTTATTTTTGAAAACGAACTTCTATAGCCACCACTACGCAAATAGTCTTGAATGGTGTCTTTGCTTCATTTTGACAGTTGCATCAGTTTGGTCTTTGTTTTATGGTGACCGTCATTTATCGCTTTATTTAAATTGAGTAACCACCCGAGGATACTTTGAAACGGCAGAATAATCCAGGTAAACGTTATATGGTTTATACATTGCTAAACTGCCCGCACGCGTTGAAGAATGTTATTCAGCTGTACATAGTTTAGCTTTTTTGTAAAATTTACTTTACTTATTCTTATTTAGTGTTGTGTTTAGATCCAATATTTTAAATATATTTAATTTCTATACGGAGTACGTATATTTTGTTATATTTGAATTTTATAGTAAAATTGAACTGATTACTTGATTTCATTAGTTCTTCTTCTTAGTTTAGCTGGCTGTTCTCATTATCCTTTCAGGTGTTGATGTTGCAAATTATTGAATTAAGTAGTATTATATATGTCAATTCAGTTATGCCTGTTCAAGGCTAATCTTCTTGCATCGTTCTAGTACTTAGCCTTCTCACTTAAAATGACCACAATATATTTGTTCTAAGATGTTGATCTTTTGCTTCCTCTCCGTCTCAACCAGAATTCGTTCTTTACAGATGTCTAGCCATTTTAGCCTTTTTAGTTTCTATAATTTGGAAAGGTTGCATATTTAAGCTGTGTCTGACATCAGTACTTCTGAATCTGTTAACTACAGTTTGTAAGCCATATTTCTGTCTGTTTGTCAACACCCAATTTTTACATCTGCAGCATATATTTTATTATATACAATATTTTTGATTTTCTTAGTCTAAATAGAAGGTTCTGGAGACGAAGCCTAAGAACCTAATTGTTAGTGAGGGAAGTCGGGTGAACGGTCCAACCCAGCTCATTTGTCTTTGAGTATTTAAAGAGTCTGGATTACTTCAAAGGTGTACAACTGTTTGAGCGTCGCTTCGCGGATTAAAAAGCAGCGTAGTGTTGGTTAGCGATAAAATTTTGTGAAAACTTGAAATATTTATAACCGAGACCCTTTCTATGATACAGAAAATTTATAAGAAGTGTCCAAAAGCGTTCATGGAAGGAAAAGAGAACGTTGAAGATAAAAAAAGAGTAGAATGCTCATCAACATCTCACACAATGTGGCTAAAATGAAAGAGGTTTTAAACTCTAACCGGTGTTTGAGTGTTAGATTGAAGTAAAATTGCAAAAACCATTGTATATGAATTGCAGATGCGGAAAGTTTGTCTTAAATTAGTTACATAGGTTTCGACCAGTAAAGCAAAGAAAAACCGCGTGTCGATTTTTGGTGAGCTTTAATTCGGCTTGAAAGGATATCATTTTGGGATTGTTAAAAATTTGCAAACTGCGGTAGCGAGTGCTGTACAAGAGATCCCAGTTTAAGACTTTCAGGTGAGCTACGATAGGCCGCAAAACCGTTCGCAACGGTGTGTGGTGTAGTTTTGATGAATATTAAGTGTATATAATCAAATGTTCAATTAAACACATTTTCTGGAATATCTCATTACTTGTCGGACGTACCTCGTAGTTTCGTTACTAAATATATTTGGTTGCTTAGTTTAACTTCCAGATTTCTACCACTGCTTATTATTTGGTCAAGACATTTGCAATTTTCAACTCGTAATAACTGCTTGTTTTCTCTTTTTCTACCAGTTGCCATAACCACCGTTTTTTTACTATTGGTTACCAAACCATATTCTTATAATGATTTATTCTATGTTATGTGTTTCTTTAGTAACTTCTTTTTTGATTTTGTCATAGTAATTGGACCATTCACAAATTCCGATACTAAGAGTGGTTCCAAGCTCCTATAATCCGTACGCATTTGTTGGGTGGTAGTTCTACATTCTTGCAGTATTTTGTTTATCAAAATTATAAAGAACGATAGATTTAACATTCTTTTTGTTGTTACAAATTCTTTAGATGAAAGGTTACCTATAAAAGAACTGGCATTTTTACCATATAATATCGTTTCTTATATTACTTGCAATCAAACAAAAATACAATTTGTACTCCACGACTCTTTCTAAATCCACTTTGTGATTCATTCAATTGATATTCATCTGTATTTTTTCTCACACTTTTGTAGACTTTACTTGCTACATTTAAGACAAAAATGGCTTTATAATACTTACAATTTGTTTGTCTCTTTTTATGGCCACTTCTGAATTAGATGGTAGTCGTTTTTATTTTAATTTTCGTTTTGTTTTCTTGCTAGAGGGCTTTATGGATTAAGATTTTAGCTCTAATATTATCATGTCCAAAGATTTACTACGTTTTAGTTTCTTTACAGCTATCGCCACCTTTTCTACCATAATTCTTGCTGGGTCTTCTATAATAGGTTGTGTGTTTGGTATTTGCACAAAGAGCTTGTCTATTATATACATTACCTCCCCCATCTCTTTTAGGTGATTTTTTAACTTAGCAATTAGGTGATCTCTTTCAGCCAGTAAACGCTCCCTTATTTTTTTCTAAGATACCCCAAAGCATCATTATTCAATACTTTGATCTTCTTATAAAACAATTTTGTGTATATCCTTGCGTTATTCTTCAATATCTTTATGAATTCTTGATGCGTTCATAAGATTTTTCATTGGCGTGGTCCGAATCTTAGAGTTATCGTAATCACTATCATTTCTGGCCTATAACATATTTGCTTTTACTTAAAAATTTTTTAGGATGTTATATTTCTTTTGTCTCCCATAATAATACTTCTTTAAAGTTTTGGCTCTCCTCTACTAATACTTTTGAATTGTAATTATTAATTATTTCATCTTGCTACTATAAGGCTTTCTTACCTAGCTTTTTCTATCTTGTTATATGATAATCTACTTATTTTTTAGCTGTGGATATTGGCATCTATTTTAATATTCGCTGTTAATGCTATGTGGTACCCTTATGTACTTATATCTTGAATCCACTTATTCACTTTATAATCAATGATTCAAAATTTATTTTTACTTGGTTTTATCTTGTATAAGTATAGATCCGTTTACATTAAAAATTATTTGATATAATTAAATCATTATATGTAAAAGATTCTAGCGATTTACGACTGTTGTTACTAAATTTTTTTGCATAAAATCTTCTTAAAATTTGTGGATAGTTCTCTACTTCTAGAATTATGTACTATACTTACTGTTTCTTTTACATGTTGTAGATGTGCCCAAAGTCTTTTCTTTTTACTACTTTCACACTATTAAGAATACCTATTATATGTGCCAAAGCTTTACTTAACATTATAATTTTTTTTTGTTCACTGTTTTGCAACTACGTACTATTTTGTGTGGAACTAAATTAAACTTTATTCTTTGACTATCTTTACCTATATTCTTTTACCATATTAATTACTATAAACGTTGCAGGTATCGTTTGTATTTAGTCTTATTGCAGCTTTTTGGATTTCTACTTGCCACTATACTGTAGCCTTTTCCACTCTACTTCACTTTCATATTTCACTTCAATTTTCACATTATTCTTTTGCTCTTTTATAAGCAGCTATACGTTTGCTCTCCAACTGCACTTTTCTTTCCTTTTTATTAAGTTTTTTTAAATATAAATTAATGTACCTCTTAACCCGATCTTGTTAATGTACACTTTTACTTTCAGAATTACCATTTTTTACTAGTTCTTGTTATTGAATTATTATTTCATTTCTTATAAAATATTCTACTTCTTTAATTTCTTCACCCTTGTTCAAAGCTACACTTTTAAATATAATGTTATTCTGTTTCTTGCTTCACCATTCTTTGTTCCAATGCACCAACTTTTTTGCTTTATATTTTTCCTGCTACCATTTAGCTTTATTACTTTTTAGTTTTATTTTAATTTCTGGCATTTTTGATAATACTGTTGCATCATCTTTTATTTACTCGACGTTATTTTTCTCTTTCTCTACTTTTTCCACACTTTGATTTAACTATACTTCTAATTCCTCGTTATGCTTGTCGCAGTCAGGAGATTTTAAAACTTCTTTGTTTTTTCCTAAGATGAATTTTTTTCTTGCGTATCTTTACTTTATATTTTTCCTCTCTCTTTTGTCTGTCTTTTTTCTACTGACATTTCTAGTTCCTTTATCTATTAAATTCCACCTCTGAAATCTAGGTGATGTTAACGTACTATGTTTACATATTTATAAATCCCGCCCGTAAGCCTCAATCTTCGAGCTTATCGTTATCTTTTAATTCATAAAAGCAGAACTTTAATACGTAAATCACTTTACTTAACAGTTTTAACCTTACATATTTGCCAAACTGTACAGTTTTTCTGAAATATGTTGTTTTAAATTGTAAATTATGTTAGCAAGAGAAAGTGATTTAAGCGACCCTAATTCTATTAATTATTATTTGATTTTATATATTCACTCTTTTTAAACACATTCGTCATGATTTTGTTGCTTTGTTTTAGATAAATTTTTTGTTACTCTTGGTGCTTGTGTGGGGACTTACAGTGGCAAATTTTATGAAAGTTTTTTACATTTTATGTATTTTCTTATCTCTTGCTTGTTGCAAATAAATTAAACTTTTTGTTGTGTTTTTTAAAGATCTCCTTGCGCGAAACTTGTATATATGTCTGCAAACAAATATAGCAATTTGTATTTTTTCGTATATTCAATTCGACTTTGCCGAGTGTATTAACTTTGTGCCATTTGTTAAGTGAATTGTTGATTAATGCTGTATTTATATTTTTACCCTTATAATTTTAAGAAAACTCTTATATTTTATTTGAAAATTTGCTTTTGATAACTGGTTTGCGACTGTCTGATTTTTACTTATTTTAACAATGATATAAAATATATTTAGATGTATTAAAGCTACGTCCCGTTTGATGTTTTTACGTTCTCGTATCGAGTGAATTCGACCATTTTAAAATGAATATTCTATTTTTACTTTGTGCTTTTTGGTCCTTTTTTAAGATAGCGTCAATCACGACTTGTTACATACAGCTATTACATTTTTGTGACAAATATCAAAATTTAAAATATATCATATCAAACTTTAACACATCTAGCAGTTTTAATGAAAGATGTAGGTAAATTTCTTGCAGGCAACTCTCGAGTTATTTGCAAATATTCTTTCAAGAGAAGTTCTATTAAAAATGGTCCTTTACAGCTTTGACATTAAGGCGGGGGTCGTGTTAAGAGAAGGTATGACAACCCCATGTGTAACTAATTCTTAATTTAGTTATAAATTTGTCTTTTCGGATAGCTAAATTTCTTTAAGAAGTATGTTTTAATTTAAAAAAGCTTTATGCTGCTATTCGTGGTGCCACATACTTAGGATCGATCGCTTAATGGCTGCTAATCCGTTCGTGTAAAGAATTGGTGGAAATTGGATTGAACGAGGAGCAGATGCTCAGGCTTTAGCTTCTTGGTCTGCCATTTCATTACTCTCAATTTCACTGTGTTCCAGAATTCAGAAAACTGCTACTTGATAATAACGTTCTTTTAAAACTGCTGCATGCTTATAAACATTATAATTTGGGGTAGTAATAGAGAATTTATTTGTTAGCTGTTACTTTTAAGTAATTTGAGCATTATCTCAATTAAACAAAATCCATTGTTTATTACACATTATTTTAGTCTACCTTTGCGAAATTTCTATTATTCTTCTGATTATGTATTATTTTAAATGTTAGAATGTAAGCACTCTGCTAATAAGGTGTTTTCATAGCTAGCAATATCAACAAATGAATCCACGGGAACATCCAAGTTAATAATCGTCTGTCTAAAGAGAAACTATATATTTAGGAAATATTTTCTGCAACACATTTATTTTTGCTCTTACGTTACTGCTAAACAACAATCATTTTGTTTAAATAAAAATTAAGATCTAGGTATGTATAAAATTTGGTGAAGACCTCGATTAGACACTCGTAAAGTTGTTAGATTGTTATTATCACAATTTCAATGTTCTCTAAAGTTGTCATTGCAAAAAGACATTCGTTTTCTCTTTAACGCTGATTTAATCTTCCGAAAACATTCTTCTATAATTTTATGATGTTGCACTTAAGTGCGTCGCTATGTTGCATCGTTTAAAAATCATTTAAACATAGGCAAACGATATTGTCCATTCTATTGCTTAATCGCTACTAAAATGGAAGTATACATACTAATTTGCTTTTGCCATCTTTATATTGTTAACCGTTGTAGCAGAGGATAAACATTATTTGAAGTCCTTTGGATTCCTTTAATTCACTCTTTCATATCAGAGTTTAATCAATGCAAATTTTCTAAAAAATGGTCTAGAAGCATAGTTGGGCAACCGAAGTTTAATTTATTTTGCGTAACTTTAAATCAAATATATAATGGCCTGTAATGAGTAACTGGAGATATAAGAGTAGGTGAAAGTGAATAAGAACACTTTTACTGCGAATTCTTACTATTTGTACCCTATATCGAACTGTTTGAAATAATCTCCTGTAATTGGATGGTAAATAGCCTTTTCATAAAACCCCACTATAAAAGAAGTGCATAGTGAGCATTTGTAGTTGAGTTTAATCAAATGTGCGCTCAAACTAGTCCTAGCCGCTACAAATACTTTGACTCCCTATTCAATAGGACATAATTGTAGTCGTAGAAGAACTGTCTTGTTTGTTCAGTTTGTTCAGTATAGATCCTTAATGTGTTTTTACTAGATTAATATGATGATCTTTCCATGTTAGTTTTGAACCTAACATTACTCAAATAAAGGTAAAGAGGCTGATATAAACGCCTCTTTTTACAGAAAAATAGTACAAATCTTGTTTCATTATTTCTAGCTTGGAATTAAACAATAGTTGTTGTGTTTTATCTTCACAAAAAGTGTTAAATAATAAAAGTGTTAATAATAAAACCATTAGTTTTTAGTCCATGTGACACACCAGTTTTGCTATTCGTCGGAGAAAGTCTTTTTGTTACCAATAAAATTGTTAGTTATTAGTTTTATTCAATTAGTAGCTACATTTCAGTACTATTGTTGAATTCCACAAAAAGAAAGGTATAAATTGTCTACATAAAAAGGTACATGTATCAGTCACCAAGTTGCTTATAATAATATTAACGATAATTATGTAATAACAAAAAGGGCAATAAAAAATAGAAACTTAAGTAACAGCATTTTTTTCGGACAAGTTAGTTAGAACCAATATCATTGATTTAAATGCTAGAAACAATTTCAGAAAAAAACTAAAGATTAGGACATGTTTTTTGGATTGCGACGAGGCAACTGTTTTAGTAGATCATAACGCTATGTGATATAAATCTTCTCTAGATCAAAGAATACGGATATGCCGCGATGGCTGAAAGAACAGATGGGGTTTTCAAATATGTTACTTGAAACATTAGAAAGTGATCGATTTTTTAAAACTCTTATTTATCATAGCTTTAGAGAATTCTCTAGCAAACTTGAAAGAAAAATATATCTAAAGCTTTCAATCTACTTTTGGTTTTTATTTAAATTTATTTCAAAAATGAAATAATAATTTTGGCATTATCTAGTATAACTATGTAGGAATCATGTAGTGGGATAAGTAACTGAAATCCTTAAATATTCCACAGAGTTAGTAGAGCCGTTTCGAGACTACGTCTATGGAGTTTTCTCTTCAACTAGCTTTTATCAATTTTTCTACCATTTTATGTAGTTATGATTTCTTTCAACATTATTTTTTCCAAAAGGATTTAGGGCACGCTAGTCTAAGCTTTAGGGATAGTGCCCACACGAGTCATGGTTCTCTTTTATCTTCCATTACAAGGAAAGAACCATGTCCTAACCCATAATCCCACCATATCACTAGTTATCCCTTGCTATCCAAAATTTGGGAAAGCAAAGAAACCTATCCCCAACCAATCCCAATTTTTTGAGAGGATCAATGAAATGTAACAACCATGCTCTATTGAACACAACGGTTGTTGCTTGATCACCGAAGCTAAACGGCGTTAGGCACGGTTAGTGTTTAGATGGCCGATCTGCTTAGAGCATCATGACTTTTCTATCTAGAGAATTTGAAGAAGAAAAAGAAGTCCAAACTTTATGTGTGGCATCATGAAGACTTTTTAAATTAATTATACTTGCATTCTTCTTTAAATTAGAAATTGGTTATTTATAAGATGTAACCAAGTAAGATTCTTACAAAGTATTAGACAAGATATACACCAATGTTCTTTAGCACTAAGATTCTCCATGCTTTTATCGGTAGCATGTATAGCAGCAAAGAAAGGCAGAACGTACAGTGACGCTTTAAAATTATAGGCCGTTTTGCTTTGGGTACCATTAACTTGCTTGAGTGTCAAGCAAACCTTTTAATTTTTTGGTATGTTATAGATTACCCATAAATCAATTTTTATCAACAGACTATAGAAAAGGAGATACATGGCTGAAATCCGTTATATTATTTTAAATCTTTGTTACTAGAAGCAACATTATCAATGTCTCCTATTCCTTCCTCTTTCCGTCGCTTTATGGCAAAGCAATTATACGTGTGACTTCAGAATATCCAGAAAATGTTTTTTTTTGCATGTTGCTTTGAAACAACCACGGCTCTTAGTACTGCAAAACCGCTGTGTGCAATAACTTTCGACCAATTGCCATGCGGTGAATTGTAAAAAAGGTCATTTTATAAAAGCGGTTTCCCTTTTATAAAATCCTTGTACAAAACCTATTAACTATGAATATCAAATATAGGATACTCATCATACTTTGGTAGTTGATTTCTGTATACGTTTTGAATTTTTTACAGCACACCCTTGGCACCGGTCCCTACCTTCTGGCGTCAAGGCGCTGGTTGAACATTTTGATCAAGTAGACTAGAAGACTCATGCGTGCAGTGTGATATATCAAAAAATCAAAATGGTCGGTCAACTTTCAAGTAAATTATGCCATTCGAAACAAAGTGGCTTGTACTTTTGAGCGCTATTGCAGTTAGTAAGATATGAATGTCAGAAATTAAAACATAAAAGTCTACAATTTGTTTTTACAGATTTTTAACTATCCCCTCTAGTTTCAAATATTGCTAAAATTTTCTCTATACACACGTAAAATAAATTGGAGCGGTAGGTATGTAACTACCTTGGAAGAATATTGTTTGATAAGATCATAAACAGGATAATTTTACCACAATTACCAGACTTGTGTTTGATAAGTAGGTGTCATGGCAAAGACAATTTTGTGGAGGTGTAAAGAAAAAGATGGAGGTTAGATGATTTTTGTTTTTAAAGGATTGCTGTTGCAAAGCTCCACACACAACAGCAGCATTATATTTAAACTGGAGGGTGCCCGGCACCCAGAGTTTGCTTACTAATAACTAATCTTCTTCTTAGCCATACCGTAGGATGTTTCATCTTGGATTAAGTTAGGTTAATGTGCAAATTTGGATTATACAAGTGGACCATACTTCTTTTCATTCATTTCTTGGCATTTGCTAGCTATTCCAGGCCTCCTGTGGCGCGATTGAGTCTTAGCACCATAAGCTTCTATGAACATTCGGTGAGCTTTAGCAATTGATTTTTCAAATCAAATATTAAAAGTAGCGAATGTGAAAAAGGTACTTTAGAATGTTCTATCTTTTGACACTTAAAAACAATCTTTAACTAAATAAAATAGAAGACAACTTCGAAGGCTTTTACGACTGGTGTTTTAATGTGTCGTGTTGTTTTTTCAAGAGTTTCCAAATCCCGATCACTATTTAACAACCCGAGAATTAAACTCTTGACGTTCCGTCCACACCTGCGGTAGATATTCAGAGAAAAAAATCTTTTAAAAATTAACAATTTTTATTTTTAAACAATTTTCTTCCGACGTTGTCCACCTCAGTTGTGGACGAAATGTCAAGAATTTTTAAACTCAGATCACGGCCTAACACTATAAGAAGGAACAACACGATCCATTTTGGATTTAGATAAAACCTACTTTTGGCATCACCAATCAATTAGTCATGTATTGGTACTAATAGAGTGAGTAATGGCAAAACAACGAACACTACGAACGATGATCTAATAATCCGTGGAGTTCGCGCCAATCTCTAATTACGTTTATTTGGATTTTAAATTAGGGCCGGCTATCTTTTGGCTCCTTCTGTATATGCGCTTTAGTTTTGATTTGAGATAGCGGTGGCCAATTTCCGCTTGCGTGGTGCGCCGATATATAAGCGGCTTCGGCCGCGGACTCTCGCTCTTTCGCTCGCTTTGTTTTTGAATTTTAGTTGTGATGGTTTAGAAACGTGAGACCTGCTTTAAATTTTCCGTGCCCGAGGCCGTTTTGATCGAGAGTTCGCCGGCGTATTTTGTTTGGCGGCAAGAGTTTCCACATCCCGGTGGCCGTTTGTTGAAAGCTGATTTTATTCCGGGATTCGATATTTTGCCGACCAGATTTTCTCTTTCTAGAGGTCGTTTTGTTGGCCGATTGCATTTCGAGAGTTGAAATTTTGCCGGCGGAAAGACTCGGTTCGATTTCTTGGTATCTGACCCGGCGAGGAACCAAGAAAAACTTAGTTGTAAACTTTCAGCTGAAGGACCCATACCAGGAAAGACGCTTCCGATAGGCTCCGCTATGAAGATTGGGGTAACTTGTCCTTTCTTTTCACCCACACCCTTTTTCCTCTCTCTTGATTCCCCAGAAGTACAGCACGGTGAACCGATTTCTACAGAAAGACGTACTCTTCTTAGGTGAGTCTTCCAGATTTTTATCTTTGATTGAAATTCCTTCTTTTAAAATTTAAAATTACGATACAGTCCACTTTTGGATGAAATACGTGGCATAGCCACTATTGTCAATAACGGCTTGAAGGAGCCAGGACTCTACCAAAGGAAGGAGATGTATTGAGGTTGTGCTTTTCCAAACATGTTTGAGACACTCGAACTTCTCGTTGAGAATTTTCGGCTTTTCTACGATACCATCCGGCTGAGGTTCTTAATCGGGTTGAGATCCGGACTCTAGGAAGGTTACTCAAAAACAGTGAAGCAGGAGAGGCAACTTTAGAGCTATGTTTTGGATCATTGTCTACTGGAAGATTTAACCAGCCGCCGTCCAAGCCTCGACTTACATAATTAGTCGCTTTTTATGCAAAAACCCTACTTTATCTCCAATGGATCCACCTCAGACCATGTTTCCACCTATGTACATACTTGACCGAAGGAGCTGTGTACTACAGCTTGAAGCAGCTGACGCGAGTAACGGAAGCGCATGATCCTATCGAAATGGGCATAACTCGGCTTAGGCATGAGATGCGACCTGCTTTTTTGGATAAAACCTTTGAAAACATTTCTCAACGTTACTTGTTTGGAACTCATTAGACCAGTACTTTAGTTATTATTGATGATTTTAGAGTGGTCATAACTATAGAACTCCATTCTAAAACAAGCATCCTTCAAACTAACCCTATTGAAATTCTTTAACAATATAAATAAGATTCCATTTTTAGTCGATAGATAGCCTCATGCTTTTAGTTTTTCGGAAATTTTAAGTTTTCTAAAAGAGTAGTCTTCTCTTTAGAGGCCACTTGGAATTGTGAGTCTTGGTCGCTGGGGATGGAATCGATGTACTGCACTTAATAAAAATACTACTTCTGATTTTTATTGTACGATTTAATTTTTTTCTGGGCTCCAAACATGCCCTTGGCGACTGACCTCACTCTTGACGATGAGAGATAAGCATTGCTTGATGTTCTCGAATTTGTAGAAATGTTGTATAACATCCAAACATCATGTTAATCTCTCAACTCTGAAGGAAGTTCTAAAAAATTAAAAGTATCCAGAGAATTTTGACCGATGCTGTACTTGAAGTTAGCAACGAAAAATATATTTTCAATATACTAATTTTCTTGCTTCCTCGTTTTACTAGTTTATATGTTAAAAAGATTATTTTAATCTTAAACTTAAATTAGTTAGAAAAGGGTTTATCGGGAAGGAAAACGGTTGTTTATTTATAAGAAGATTTTTCTGGTAGCACAAAAGTTTATTATATTAAAATTTATAATCTACTCTTCTTCGAAAGGGAAAATCTGCAGCATTAAGAATTATTGATGGCACCACCTTAAACAGGCACTGTTGTGCATACGCTTATTACAAATCGATACCAATTCGTAGTAAAAGCCAACACGACGAGCAGAGCGCACCAATAAAAAAATTTAAGTGCCCATAAATATCTATTTGGTTTATAGAGAAAGTGACCTTATAACGTTTTAATGGTTATTACGATGTGTTTCACAGTAGGCTTCTCTGAAAGGCGGCCCGCATAGTTTATAGGCTACTGAAAAAGAGCAATCTACAATATTGTGCTAATATTTTATAAAATGAGAAATGCTCGGTGGTTTGGGGCTACCCAAAATTTACTCGGAATTAAAGTGGGTTTAAAATTTTGTAGTTTAGTAATAAAAAAAGCCCATTGTACGCAATTTGAAAATCGAAAAATATTTAACTAGGCAGAAATGGCAAAAGAAGGCCGACTTGTTACTAGTGCTTTTCATAATAAAGTGATTATTAAATTTTAAATTAGCAAATCTTAAATGCTAATTCATGATGAAGTCTACTGATGATTTAAATTAATGAAGTACGCACGAAATTAAATTTTGCAATAAAGCTGCTCAAGGCAAGGCCTGCAATAATAGGGCAACTCTCTATGAAAAGCATTTTAACTAAAAACTCAACATTAATTTTTTATTCTTAAATTATAAAGTGTAGTAAGTACCATTTTGCGAAAATTATTGAATATAGGGAGAAAGAAATTAATAATTTAAAAAATATTTTTTGGTTGCTACCAAATGAGGGACACAAATCAAATCAAATATAAAGATATATTTACATATTTTAATTTGACTACAAATGGATAGTAATTTGTTGTAATGTTAGTTTTTCTGTTAAAATATTGGATTTGTATAGAATCACTAGAACTTTTATGTCTATTGCTTTTTTGTTTAAATTTTAAATTTGTTTAAAAAAATTGAGGGGTTTGATTTTCCCTCGACTCTTTGTGGCAGCTCGAGATAGACACGTTAGTCACTGAGATAGCAGTCGTTTTAGTAACTATGCCAGATCATCCAACTTCTTAGATTTAAAGTGATCGACCGATTTAGTGACGTGAGTGCTGTTTCCTGTTAAGAAATCCGTGTTCTATGATAAGAAACGGAAAGAAAAGTAAAAGTTCGCTGAGCGTGCCCGATATCGTCGATTTAAATTAACCATGACCGAGCCTCTATCAAGAAGAAGATTTCTGCTTTTCCTGTAGGCCATCTTATTAGCAATAAACATCATGGGGATCACTTAGATTGAACTTTTTTGTCGGAGAAGATGATCTGGTGCTATTTCAAAGTTTATGTTGGTACTTTTATAGTTCTGCTAATTTGTCTCCATTGAAAGTCGTTTGTCAATACCCTTTATTTTATAAGTCTGCGGCGGGTGGCCAGGTAGGTGAATTTTAGGGGTTACAAGAACGATATGGTGCGATTAGACATCTGTTGTTCGTACCGGTGTACATGGAGTTCCCGCACGATACCACATTTAGATTGCCTTTTGACTTTTCTGACCATCAAAATTTTAACCTTAATTTCTGGCTTAAAAGTGGATTTTTGCATATATATATATATATATATATATATATATATATATATATATATATATATATATATATATATATATGTATGTATGTATGTATATATATTAGCGTTATGGGCTTTGCAGGTTCTTGGCTTCAGTCTCTTTATTACATTTTTCTATTTTGGACGGCTTTTCTCTCTCTTCCTCGCTCTCTTTGGTCGTTTATTCTTATTTTTTTTTTAAGTCTTCTTGAACCTTCTGGAGCCATTCTTCCAAGGTGGCCCTTTTATTTTTTTCTTCCTTTTCTTCGAAACAGAACTTTTCTAATATATCCTTGTCTCGCCATTTTGATAACACGTACGAACTATCTCACCCTGTTTGCCTTTATTTGGATGGCTCCAAAAAATGTTCTTAGTACTTTTTAGCCTATATTTCTGATTTGACTTTGTCTTTTAGTTTTATTGTCCAAGTCTTATGTGCATAACACCACCGATTCAATTATAATTTCATAAACACTTATTTTCGTTACTCTTGAGACTTTTCTCTTCTAATATTTTTGTTAGTTACCCGACAGCTCTATTTTTTACGATTCTCTTTATTTATTTAATTCCATGCTTGCCCCTTGTTTGTTACTGCAACCCTTAGATATTCGAAATGACTGACCTTTTTCAAAACCCATTTTTTATCTTAAAATTTAAATATGACATTGCAACTTTGTTAAATTGAATCTGCTCGCATTTCCATATATTTTGTATTGTTTCCATTTATTCGTTATCCATATTTCTTCCTCTTCTTCAAACCTTTTATATGTGTTTTAAGGTGTTTTTACTTTTTATTAATATAAAGACGTTATCTGCGTAAGCCATACGTTGTACCTTATTATGAAAAATTAGCTTTGTTCTTTATACCTTATTCTCTCTCACAACTGCTTCTAGGAGCTAGTTGAATAAATCAGTTGAACGTGCCCCTATCTTAACTACTTTCTTTCTTGTGAAGTGAATCGAAAAATATCCGTATATTAGTACTCTGTTATCATTTTTGTATAATGCCATTCACACAAGATTTATTAGTTTTATGGGTATTTTCCGTTTTTCAGACTTTATTTAGCATTATTCGAAAGATAACCCTATATACCTAAAATCCATAAATAGCATATGTAGTCTTAGATTTTGCTTGTAGTTGTCCATTTAAATAATTCTTAATGTAAATATGATTTTAAGTTAGCCTTGGCATTTTCCAGTTGATGTGTTCTCAGATATTTTAATTTACTACGTATATTTTTTGCAACTACATAGTATACTACATCTAGAACATTTTATTCCCCCTTTTTAAATATGAGATTTTTTGCTCTCAATATTATGCCCCTCCTCTCTGCTTTTGACTGATGTAGATGTGCTCAGATATGGTCAAGTACGTGATCCATTTGGAGAGATTTATGTTACCTATGTCTTTTAATCGAAGCATGTGCTTGCTACCTTTTTTTGATTCTTTGTTGCAAACTCTATTAACATATTGACGTTTTCATCGGTTTTCTTTTGTATTATAAAGATCCTTTCTTCCAATTTTTGCGTTTAAATCCCATATTATCATTCTAATATTATATTTTGGTATGTTCTACAGCACTTCATTTATATTTTGGTAAAACTGATTTCTTATTAGGTCTTTCTTTTCTGCAGGGGCATGTCCATTTATTATACTTATCTTACTATAGTTATTTCTTATTTATATGTGCTTCTCATATTTTTGACTTTTTGTTTAAGATTGATGGTTTTTCAGATTTTGTAATTGATTGTTCTTTCTCATTATTTATCTCATTTTTTCACCTTTGTTAATTTTTTAAACGTTATGTATTTTCTATTTTTATTATTTTATTAATTTTTATGTTAATTTCTTTTTCGTAGCCTACTCAATGTTCTTATTACTCTTTTCCTTATTTATTATATTTAGTTTGGCTCTCTGATAGTTCTAGGAGTTTTCCTCAGCGATATTTCTATCACTGCCCTTTTTTCCATTTCTTTGTTATCATAAGTACTTTCTCCTGTAATTAGTGTTTTATTAGCTATTGCTTTGTATACTTCATTAGTTGCTATCAGTTGATTGTACCTTATATAAGCCTTGTATCTATTGTCACTATTGCTTCTCTTAGTTGTGATAGTACTTTTTGCCCACCTTGAATATTCTTAGAGAAATCCTCGTCTATCCATATTTCCGTTCCTTTTAAATTTTTTGCTATTTTTTGCATGTTTATCTATCGTACTGTCACTTTTATCAAAATTTGTCGCTTTTTTTTAATGTTTGCCAATTCTTCTTACATCTTTAATATTGACTTTTTTTTTATCTATGTTGCCTCCCATTTTTTCTAGCACAGTACAAGTTTTTTTGTTTCTTCGTTACTAAACTTTGGCTATTAAAAATATACGTCAAAATAGTTTTGGTACAGTGGTAGTATATGTAAGACTCTGTCAACTAACAAAGCAAAAGTTTTTCCCGCATGTTATTATCTAAAAAAACTAATGTCGTCTGGTTAATAATTCTCCACTTGTCAAAAATTAGTACTTATGACAGCTATAATCTTCTTAAATTGTGTAGATTACAATTGGAAAATTATGCTTATTTATAACACCAAATTTCTTTGTTACGTTTATAAATATATTGCTTTAGTTGACACCAATAGCGTGCAATTAGCTACAATTGGGAAATGTTGGCAACATTTTCTGTTCGTGAAATTGAAATGATATTCTTCATTTGCAGCTAAAGTATTTCGTGCGTAGTGTAACGTTTTCATATTTAGTCAAAAATATAATTTTCGTCATTGTGATGGTTTTTTCGATTGGCTCTGTGTTTTGAATGGGAAATAAAGGGATCAGGTGTCCTTTGAATTAGTTCAATCTATTGTAAAATATGACTGATTTTTTATCATCACAAAACTTTTTGTTTTTTAATTGAGTTTGACATAGTTGGCAGAAGATACGGCGTAATAGCGTATGTATTAATATTAGCAAATTAAATGTACAAAACTACTTTAACTGTTCTCTAAAGCTCTAAAATCAATTAATAACTACGCCGTGAAGATTTTCGGATCCTTTGTCACACCCTTACGATAAAAAAACTATTTTTAATAAAAATTGATAAAAAATAAATTAATAACTTGCATTGCTCAATTTTAATGTGACATGGCAGCAGCACTTTAAATGGTTTAAAAGTCACTAGATGCCATTTGCTATATGTTTAGTATACTCCGAGAATTCTTGATGGTAAAATACATTGTTAGAGATAACAAATTTTATAATTATTAGTAATTTTATGAAAATAAAACTTTTTTGTCAATACATAATGTGCATTTCGGGAAAATTATGGTTTACATAATCGATCTGCTATACTTGTTATTCTTTGAATTGTTAAAAATTGATAGGAGTTTTACTCGTTACAATGCTGAAAAATAACATCGAAATGCATTAAGTGTTAGTGTTGCAGAAAATCTAAATTTATCTGTTTCACATTAGCCCTTTGAAAAAAAAACAATATGACGTGTTTTCTTGGAATAAAACGTATGAGAATTGGCAATTTCAGAAAATTTAACACGTGGAAATACTATATTTTTCATAATCTTGTAACTTTTATTAATAATGTATGTCGTAGAATATTGCAGTTTACAAGGCAAAGATTTAATTTTATTTTATTTTACAGATATGTTAAGCTCTCACAATTTTAGAGCAGATCAAAAACAAGGAACAATCAAACAACTTTAAAAACCAACATTAACATAATGATCAGGCACTTAGTTTAAAAATTCATAAACTTTCTTTCTGGCCCCTTCACTATCTGTTAATTTTTTGTTATAATAGAAAAATATCAGATAATAATCTTTGGCAACAAAGTCATACATATAAATTAAAACCATTTTTTGTTTTTCTAACATGAATTTTGACTCCTTGTCCTATTTTTCAGACAAAATAGTTACACCATTAGCTAGTTTAATCTACTGTAGCTATAAGGGACTGTAACTAAGGAATTTTAATAGCCTTTTATAACTTTTTTTCTTTGGAGTAGATTGGTGAGACTGCTAAGTGTGGTCAACAACTATTTCATGGTTAAAGTCAATTTAAAAAAGTAATTATTATTTTGGAGCTAAGTTTATTACAAAAAATTAGGAACAAGTTTTGCACAAAATGAGCCAAAACTGAAATAGTTTTTGTCTATATTTAACCAATTTAACTTTTAAAAATTCCAGTAGATCACCTTTATACAACTTTTCATTATAAAGGAACCATTTGCTCGAATTGGCTAATTAAAGCATATTAAAGATAGAAAAACATTCAGATTAGTTTTTATTATTAATTGTAGATAATGAAGTCTACAGGCAACAAAGAAAGTTTGCGTATGCCACCTTCAACAATTTATGGATATTAGAACTATGAATTCTCAATCTAGGAAGTAACAAATGACCATATACCTAAAGAACTAACGTCGATGAGTATTAAAAATATGATTATCAGTAATATAAGTTCCTTAAAAGCAAAACCTAGGCCATGAGATGGTGTATCAATCAAAAATAAGTGTCAAAATATATCTTCTTTGTAAGAACCTACTCTGCAAAGCAAATTCTTCAATATTAACATTTTAAAAAGTTCGTTTGAAGATAATAAATTTGTGACCATAGAGACTTTTATGTTTACAGCAAATGCGCGTGATTGTCCAGACATAATTTTTTATAATTTGTGAGATGAACGGCTTCTGAGCATTGTGGTGGAATGCCCAAGAAAATTTCACCCTTTGCGTACCTCGCACTACCCCTTATTTAGTCAGCAGCACAATGTTAGAGCAGCACGCACTCTGATCCGTTGCGCAACGGATTATTATCACGTTACTCACGTTAGAGGCCATAAAATTGCCTAAAATTGTGAAAAGTTTCAAACCATAATTCGGGAGCAATACCCTTACGAAGGTTGAGGTTTAGGTGTAGCACAAACAATTTTTGAAAAGGCAAAGAAGCATTTAAAATGAAAATCACCAATGCCGCCCAAAAACAACCGTCACTAAGGAGGATATTTGCATTGGTTGCCGTCTTCTCCGAGTTGATTACAACGATTGCTTGTATCTGAGATCGGAATTAGCTACGGCAGTCCTTAAGCAATGATGATTTTGAATTTTAAAAAGTGTCTAGAAGAAAATGACAATATTAATTGCACTAGAACACTATTTCCACAACTTGATGTATCGCCTTGCGATTATCATTTATGTGAACCATTAACAGAAGCATTTAGAAGGCGGATTTAACCACAACATTGCTCTCAAAGAGTTTGTGTCACCTTCCAATCTACCTATATGTTGTGAAAATGTGTTTTTTAAGTCAGAACATTATGCAGACAAATAAAATCATCACTAACAAAAAGATTAGTTATAAATAAAATATAAAATGTAACTATTCATATTCTCTTAAATTATAATTAATTAAAGTTATTTATAAACTAAAACAAATAGCTAATTAACTTTTAAAAATTACAATTATATTCCTTTTAGAGTCAGGCGTATATTTAACTGACATTTATATTTGAACTCCCTAAAAACAAAACATTACAATAACAATTTGGTTAACGCGCCAACAAACATTCATTAAAACCTTTATAGATGCGGTAAAAAGACCCTAAATTTTAATTAACTTAGTTTACCGACCACAAAATTTTTAATTCTATTTAAACTTTGTAATCACGGGCCTAATGTAAAAAATGTGTACTACCGGGGTTCGCCAACAAATATTCTAATAGTCTTCAGTAGATAGTTATGCTTTATTTTTAATATTTGGCGAGTTTTTATTAATGGCGTTTTAATTATCATATTCTTGTGGGGTCGCTTTATTTCATAATTTGGCACATTTTTAAATATCTTAACCGTTGTATATCGGAAAGTGTATTAAATTACCTTTCAATCTTATTCTTTTTGCTTTATATCTTACTTGTTTTTAATTTGATTTTGGTTCAATAATTTCTTCTCTAGTGTTATATAAAAAGTAGCACGCTTTTCTTTTTCAAGGTTTCTTTTTTGGTGAGTGGCCAAATGTCAGTTTACTGAGGTATTACCTATATGCGTATTGTTATAGATTAATCAGGGGTGGCGTGTTGTAAAACAACTTAATCATATTTCGGATAATTAACGCAAAAACATAACAAAGAACTGTTTCAAAGACATATTGCGAACAGATAAAATACTTTAGATAAAGCGGGGAAGATTTACCTAAAATTTTATTATCTGACTTTATTTACTGCAAACCTATAATGATAACTAAGAAAGCGTGTAATTTTGCTACATAATTTATATATAAAAAAATACAATAATACAGAGGTAAATACCTCTTTCGCGCGCGAATATTCTTGTAGAAGAGCAATACTATGATGGCCACCCTCTTTGTTTATATATTTTATGGATGTAGTTGCATATAGTACATTTATTAATTAAAATAAATTAAGAAAATACAAAACTATATTTAGAAAAATTAAGCAAATGTAAAACAACAAGTTCAGATAATTTAAATAGACAGAAGAGATTTTCAAAAACTTAATAGAGCTGCTTTAAAAACCGTGGGCGGAAAACTCGGGACTATAAATATTGCACTTGCACTACTTATTGTAATAATTTTGTTTAAATAACAAATTCCGCTAAAAAGGTTAATATTTTTGAAGAAATTGTACAACTGATGACTAGTTACTATAATTCATTTTATGCATTTGTAATTCTAAAGCATTCGTGTTGTTTGAGATCTAGTTTTACTTTGATTTTCTAAAATTCGTTCAGTTGTAATCCAGAAAAACCTTTGACATTAATAAATTACGAGCTTATTATTTCAGCAGAATAACAAAAACATTCACAGTAGAAACGATAGTTGGTTTCAAATGGCCCATTTTCGTCGATTACATTATTTTTTTAATTTTTTTATTATTGTACAATAAATTAGCAATCAGAATATGTATTCTATATGCTAATGTGCTAACATAGGATCTTAAATAAGAAAATCCTTATCGGTCATGATGAGGCCTCTACCATCGAAAAGTCCTCGTCGTTTTCATCGGATGTCGTTTGGCCAGAGACGTTTTAGCCTTCTGTTGTCTCGAGGATATAGAAGTGGGCGTATAAGAGGGTAGCTGTGTGTTGTAAGTCTGGTATGATGGTTGTTGCTTCTTTGCTGGATAACTTCAGTGATGTATGGGATGCGGAGGTCATTATGCAGTGTATTATTAGACATATACCATGGAGCGTTAGTGAGTTCACGCAGGATTTTGGATTGGGATCTTTGGGCAATGGAAATATTTGATTTGCTGGCACAGTCCCACAATTCAATGCCGTATGTCCATATGGGTAGTAATATTACTTTATATAATAAAATTTTTTCCTCGAGTGGTAGATGCGATTTTCTTCCAAGCAGCCAGTGTAACTCCTTGAACCTCAGATCTATTTGTTTCCTCTTTTTGGTTATGTGTTCTTTCCAATTCATTTTTTCGTCAAGATGAAGTCCTAGATAACGCACTGAAGAAGATTGTGTAATGGGAGCATTGTTGAAGGTGACCGAAGGACATCTACCTTTTCTCAGTGTAAAGGTTACTTGGGTTGATTTTGATGGATTAATTCTTATTTTCCATTTGTTGACCCAGTTTCCAATTAGGTTTAGATGGTCTTGCAGGTAAGAAGCTGCGATTATGGGATTTTCGTGACTAGCCAGAATAGCTGTGTCATCAGCAAACGTACCGATTGAGGTATTTGTTGTGGTTGGAAGATCTGCTGTATATAATGAGTATAGCACCATTTACTTTAGCTCTAAATTGGCGGTCTTTTAAATATGATTTAAGTAGGTAGAAGAGAGAGTTAAGAAGGAGCTTGATTTTATAAAGAAGGCCATCATGCCAAACTTTGTCGAAGGCTTGGCCTATGTCCAAAAAAGCCGATGCAAAATATTCTTTATTTTCCAGGGATGTGTTAATTTTGTGAACTACTCGATGACATTGCTGGATCGTTGAGTGCTGTAACCGGAATCCGAATTGGTGGTCAGGGATAACATCTAAAAATGAGTTCATTCTGCTGCGGATTAGTTTTTCCAGTAGTTTGGAGATAGCTGATAACAAGCTTATTGGTCTGTAGGAAGATACATGATTTGGGTTTTTGCCAGGCTTGGGGATCATAATTATTTCAGCAACTTTTAGTTGTTTGGGCCAATACTGTAGTCTTAAAACCGCATTGAATATATATGTGAGCATTACAATACCTTTCTTGGGGAGTTCTTTCAATATTTTTGGTGTAATCAGGTCAGGACCTGGAGCTTTTCTAATATTTAATTGAGTTATTACATCTATGATTTCTTTAGGAATGATTGGTTTTATAGGTTCTGCGGGAGGAGGATTGTTGTTCAGAAAATCGGAAACTTCTTGATTTGGTGTGATATCGTGAGGAGTAAATACTTCTGTTAGATATTGGGCGAATAGGTCGGCTTTTTCCTTGTTGCTTCTTGCCCATGGCCCTGGGTGGGATCTTGCTTGCGAACTGGGGTTTGCGTGAACTGGTTTGAGAGCTGCTTTAACGGGTCTCCAGATGGAATTATCATAACGATTCAAGTTTAATATGTAGTTTCTAAACGATACATGTTGAGATTCCTTTATTTGGCGTTTGAGTTTCCTTGTTATTTGGTTATAAGCTGTTTTGTCTGTTGGGGAATGGCTACGGTGCCATTTTGCTTTGGCTTTTCTTTTTTCTGCTATTAGTTTTTTAATTTCTAAAGGGATATTAATGTTACTAACATGAATTTTCGAGGGCGGCGTTGCCTGGTGAGCGGCTTGTAATAATATTGTGGTTAGGTTATTTAAGGCATCCTCTACTTCATTGATGCTTTCGTTGATTTTATTCCTGTAGCTTCCCAATCAGTTTTTGAATTATATATCTTAGGTGGCTTTTTAACATTTATTATAGTTGTGCTGACTGTTGCTATTACTGGTGAGTGATCGGAAGATAAATCTAAGTTGGGGACAATGTCCAAATACGAGTTTGAAATGCCATTAGTGACGAAAAAGTCCAGGAGGTCTGGAATTTTCCTGGAATCAGTTGGCCAGTAAGTTGGACTGCCCGTTGATAAGAAATTGTATTTCGCTTCGTGTAGGACCTTGGCTAATTCTCTTCCTTTCGTGGTAGTAGTTCGTGATCCCCATAGGGTATTTTTACTGTTGTAGTCGCCACCAGCGAGAAACTTAGTGCCAAGCGTTTTAAAGAATTCTTCAAAATGTTCTTTTTTAAGTTGGTGGCGAGGGGGACAATATATAGCACTTATGGTTATGTCAAATGGTAGAGTTTTAACTTTTATCGAAGTGGCTTGTAAGTAATCTTTTGCATATTCAGGTAGTACATAATGTTCGATGGTGTATTTTATTAATATTGCAGATCCTGCGTGGGCTGTGTTGTCTGGGTGGTTAGTGTGGTAGAATTTGTATCCGGGAATCTTAAAGTATGACATGTTGGTAAGGTGGGATTCGCTGATTAAAATAATGTCAATTAGGTTGTAGTGAAGGAAGGTTTTTATTTCTTCTTTATGTTGTAAGATACCATTGGCGTTCCAAAGTGCTATTCGAAGGAACTTGGCCATTACTTTTGTCCAATTAACATGGTTAGCATGTTTAGTACCATGCTATTTTGATGTAAAAGTTGGTTAAACATGTTTTTGAATTCTTCTAAGAACTTATTTAACAGTTCGCTGATGTTATCTTCTGTATTAACATTCTGTGATTGTGATGTGTAATTAGTATTATTGTTGGCTGTTTTAGTGTAGTTTAGAAGTGGGTTGTTAACAATAGGTGCAGGTGTTTGTTGATTAAGATTTGATAATGTTGGAGTAATATGAGGATTAATATTGTTGTTTGAGACAGAGTTTCTTTTGTATAAACGATGGTAATATTCACAACCTCTGTAATTCGCAGGGTGTGGACCTCCACATAAAGCGCATGTAGCTGGGGTGTCCCTAGTTTTTGCAACTGGCGGTACTGTGCGTATTGCCACATTTTACACATTTAAAGGGTCTGTTACAGTATTTCTTGGAGTGTCCATATAATTGACATCGTGTGCATTGTATTACGTTGTTTTGTATTCTTGGAGGTTCGACTTGTACAACGCAATGACATAACGTACGGATATCGTAGACTCTTTTATTATTGTCTGCTGGTTCTAGGTCCACAAAGAACATATTCAGCGGTGTTTTGTCCTTTCTGCTTAGCACATTGATGATATTCCTTACCTTATGCCCTGGGATTCGAGATCATCTATTATATCTTGAGTGTCCATGGAATGATGTAAGTATTTTATTACCACTGAAGAGCTCTTTCCTCTTTAGGTTGGTAAGTATGGTGAATGATATTGTTTTCTTTCATGTACTTAGATAGTTTCCTGAAGGTGTCAGGGTGTTACAATTTATTTTTACTGTATCATTGGACATACTTCTAGAGGAGAACTGCTCCTCTTCAATTATTTCATTTAATTTTTTTATCGTTTCTGGGAAGTTGGCAACTCCGTATACGAAAACGGGAGGAGGTCTAGGGATGATAACTGCGGTTTGGTTGTCGGTGCTTTCTGGGTTATGATTTAAGGCACTAAATTTATTAGATAATTGTATGTTAGTCGGTGTTATTCCTTTGTTTGTGAATGTTTTTCTTCTCTTGACACTTTTAATTACTTGCCATGAATTTTCGTTTGATGAATTTGCAATTTCTTCATCGCTGGTTGATAACATTCTTTTGTTGTTAATTTGCTGTGGGTGATCATAAATGAATTGTTGTGGGGCGTGCTGTGATTGTAGAAAATATTGAGATTGTTGAGGGTTTAGATTTTGCATGTAATGTTGTAGTAATTGCTGTTGGTTAGGTGGGAATGTATAAGGCTGTGATAGGAACGTTTGTGACATTTGCGTATTCGTAGCTGGCTGGTGTTGCATAATATTTGTTGAGGTCATTGGGTTTTTAAAGGTGAAACAGTTGTTATTACTGAGTTAAATGTTGAAATTAAATTAATAAATACAAAAATTTGCCTGACCTTAAGCAAGGCTACGGCTGCGGCTCCGCCGTTGTGATAACTCAGGTATAGCTCGGCTCGCACGTTCGGTCTGCTTGAAGGCACTAGCAAGAATCGTCCATTACATTATAAAATTATTTCTACTTCCATATAGTTTTACTAAGTAACGGAATACTTTTATATCAAACAAATTCCATTTTTTTCTTTGACTGATAAGTTCGGTGATTTTGCAGCTCAGTCGAGTAGACACATTATTTGTGCTTATAAATTTGGGTAACGGTAAGGATAATCAGAAATGTAATTCTAAACGATAATAATATTCTTGAAGTGTACTATAAATGTTCTAGATGCGCATTTCCACTTCGATTAGAACTACATGCTTCTCAATATCACATAGTTCGTTATGTCGCTCTCACAAAATGTGATTATGTATCATTATACTATTTTAAAAACAATCTTCTTGACTACCGAAATTATTAAAGGTCACAAATTTTGCAGCAGCCCAGGTACGAACATTTGTATGTACAACTTAGGGGTGACTACATCTCATATCCAAAAGATAAAATTCAGATTAGTTGGTAAAACAGAGGGTGGAGTAGATGATAAATAAATTTGCCCGTAAATTTTAATTTTAAAAATGCCAGTGGATTTTATGTTAGTGATGCATTTTATTTAATTAAATTATCAAATTTAAATAATTGTCTTTCATAATAAATATTCTTATAGTTATTGGACCAAAAGTTTTGTTTCTCAAAGTACTAATATTTTGTTAAAATCTCTTGGTTTAATTCAGAAATATTTTGAAAAAATGTTTCTGTTAGGCAAAGAACCTCTATTTCTTTAATTTTCAACTAATCAGCGTTTTACAAATGAAGATCAGTAGCACCAGTTAGAGAAATTACAACTGAGATTATCATAATAAATGTACGATTAGTGAAACCATTAATCTTCTATAAGATTCGCTAAAATTGTATGTCATATTGAACTTTATAAACTATTAATTGGAAGAGCTTCTACTACAATTATCATTACTGAATTAAAAAACAGTATCTGTCAAACATAGATGCATCAAAATCTGACAAAATGAGGTAATTTATCTAACAACCCAGTCTGAGTGTAATATCTGCTTGCCAAACTATTAGTTTAACTTAACACACTTCACCATCCTTAGAAGCCTTAAGATGGTCATCCACTTCGATTCTAAGGGCGCACTGCATAACATTAAAAAATTATAATTTGGCAAACAATTAGTCTTCGATGTTCGAAAAAACAAAAATCAACAAGAATTTAGTTTGTATGAGTCCTATAATCACAAGAATCAAACTTCCTATGCTAAATTATAGATATTTCGTTGAAAAAATATTACGATTAGGAACTGTGGTTTTCCGATAAAACACGTTCTGTTACTTCAGCCATTACATGCCATAAGTTGGGTAATGTTGTCTTACTGTACTTCAAGAAACACCCTTATGCATTATTAGTGGCAACTTTTTATTTAATATCTATAAAGATCAATTGCAAGAGATTTAGTTAAATAGAAGTTCATCTTTTCCAAGAATTGGTTGCCATTACTAGGTTTATATTTATCTCTGCTTCTTTGCTTTTTAAGGCACTTCAGTCTTTATTTCTTTGTTCTCATTCTTAGTCAGCAATTTCAAAATATTTTTGGAACTCTTGTTCTCAATATTATTGATGTAGCCAATTTCCAGACCTCAGTTTAAGCCTTGCCGCTTCTTTTTTTGTTTTTGATTTTGTAAGCATTTTTTAGTTTTTATATTACTAGAAATAGTGATTTGTTGAGATTGTCTTCTTTATTTCGGCTGCCAAAGTTGTCAGTGTCACCGTTACAAGTATTTTTTCTACTACAATGTCTATTTCAGATTATCAATTAAATTTTACCTCTGATTTCTGAGAACCTCAAGGAGTTGTCAAACTCTTATTGTTTGTTATTTATTTTCGAATATTTTTCTAAGTCTTAAATATTCATTAATCTCCGTTGATTACCTTTCAAGTTGCTAGTAGGTAAAGCTAACTTTTGTGATTCATTATGTTTCTATTATATATATTATATATATAATGTTATATATGTTATATTTTCAGTAAGCTACCATTATAATAAAAATCCACAAATTAGCCATGTGAAACCTCTAATTACATTTTCTAGGAATAATTGGAAATCTAACTTTACATATCAAGCAAAACTACGAATTCGGAATTGGCACACAAAAACTTTTGAAATTTCTATTTTTTAAGTTTCTTCAAAGTTCGACAAAAATCTAAATCAAGGTGTCTTGTATTGTGCAATGTTTTTTCTTAATTATTTTAATACGTTTTTTGACGTTAGTATGCATAGGTGGTTGTTTATTAAGCAATTATACGGAGCTTTTGGGCTAAACTATTCTTTGCAAAAAAATCATTTCTGCTCTTTATTATTAGTTTGCATTTTTTACATTTAAAGAACTCAAATACGATCTCGCCATAAAAACATAAAGAACCATACGGAAGCATTAACATTTTCAATTATTTTGTCTGATTTTTCAGATTAACTTACGGTGCAATACATGTTTTTAGTCTATTTTAAGCCATACAACAATTTTCTCTTACTGCAAGGGTAAATAAAAACGTTTCCGGAATAATAATGAAAATAACAAGCTAAAGATTATTTTCCAATCCCTTTAAACTGTAATACACTATTACACAAGCTTTTCGTCTCCTTTCCGGAAGTGGCGTTGTTCAAGATCATCCAAATAACCATTCATAGCCCCATAGCCATAGCTCAACTCTTTATTTAAGAAAATCTCTTTCTGGTCATTTTTTGAGGGCGTTTGTCCAAAAGTGCCCCATAACTATTTCTTTAGATTAATTAACAAGCAAAGTTTACCTGCTGCTTTAAAATACTGACCAACTGCTGTTCAGCTAATTGCATAACACTTACATCGGAATAAATTTACCGTATCCAATTATTGTTATTGGTGCATTTCAGTATTTCTACTGTATGATGACAAAGTCATATCTCATTCACGGCTATATCTTCTTTTAAAATTCCTTGTTTTTTTCTAAACATTTTCACTTAGAAGTGTGTGAATGGGTTTCTGCTTTGAACTGGGCCAACGCAATTCTCTTCTTGTGGACATATTGTTTTTACAACAGTCGTGTAGATACGAACTACTTCTTAACTAGACATGATAATGTCAAAAATTTTATTAATAGCTCTTACTGCAATTGCAGTTTTTGGACGCTTTTAGCCTAATTTATCATTTGTGTGCGTGTGGTGGTGTTTGAATTTTAAACCCAAGACACTTATGATAACAAATAACGATAACACATCATAAAGAACAACATTTCATCCATATTCTTTTTTGAAAATAAAAGAAGGTAATAATACCGAATATCCATAATTAAAATTGTATAAAAAGGTTTGATTTGAATTTTTAAACAAGTCGGTAGTTTATATTAAAAATTTGCTAATTCAAACACGTGAAGATATATGGAAAAGCTAACGAGCTAGTGATGATCTTAAGAACTCTTTAATTTGTCTTCTTATGTTTTGATATATCTGTTTCATAAGCAGGGTAAGATAATTACAGTAATTGTAAAGGTTGTGACTTTAACCTAATCAAGAATTATATATTTTATAAAACTAAAATTTTTAAAGAAATTTAGCATAAAATACAAACGTGATGTATTATTAATTCGCTTTGTGATAGGAGCTACTGCCCCAGCATTTAGCGAGGAACCCGTTTATTTAGCAATCGCGATAAATCCGCGTGACTCTATTTCACGGCTGATGACTCCGTAATGCATGTGGCTTTAATTTACACGACCTGATAATACAGACACTTGGCTAACGGGAGAGCGGCACGAAATACGGCGCCGACCATTTGTCAAATCTGCACCCGTGTTATTCATACATATGCCATTACAATGCTGATTTGAAAGTCAACGTTTACATTTCGAACTACATCGCTTGTCATGGCGTCCTGATTCCAACGAAATTTATTTCCAAATATTGGCATTACGTACTTCATTCGGCCATGCCTTTATTGGGGCTGGAAAACGTAAGTATTGTTTGAAAAGCAATTTGCAGTATTTGCCTTGGCGCGAGCTGAAATGTTTTAGTGGAGTGCTACACATTTGTTAATTGGAAGGGAGTTCGAATTTAAAAAATTGAAAATACCACAATCATAAAGTTGATATTTTCTAATGCAGTGTAATAAAGTAAAAACATGGTGATTAACCTATACCAGGTCTTAGAACCTACAAATGCAAATAAAAACTTATAAATAGATTTAACTATGAACAAAAAGGATGTAATTATATTAACAATTAAAGAAATTTAGTAATAAAGTGTCTCAAATATATCTTTGTTAAACAAAACTTTTTAAGACTCAAAGAAAATAATTTAAATTTGCCTACAGAAAATTTTTACTAGCAAAAGGATGCCTTTTGTATTTTAAATTATAGGAGTGTTTGGCTAACTAGGCTCTATTTATAATTAAAAGTCATTGTACCAACTTAATTTTAACGTATACTCCTGTTTAATTTGTAGAAAGCGACTCTTTTTCTTCTTACAGACATAATTCATTGTCGTTGCACCCTTCGTTGCTTTTAGAAATTTTAAATTTTACCCTTTTTTGTACTAACAGGATATATATGTATCGATTGTCAAATTCTGTTTAATACTGGGGAAATTTTTTAATTTATTTTCTACTGCAGACTATACTATTATTTTTTTAATGTTTAGCTGAATATAGAGGTGAACTAACCTTTTGTGTTTTGTGCAGGTTACTATTTAACAGAGTATGGTTTACTAATAAGATCTATCATTTTGTAGTGCTTTGGGCAAAGTTTTAGATAACCAATGAGCTACTCTTTAGTTATTTTAGCCTGCAGTACATTGGCACGGAATATATGTCTCGCCAATATGTAGAACTGGACCAGATTTCTCTATAATTCTCAATATTAAATTTTAGTATAAAATCGAGTATCATTGGCTTTGACAAAGCAGCAAAAATTCTAAATGAAACTGACAGTTCTGATACTTATTTTTCTGAGAATACTGCAGTAACATCAGGTTGAATAATTTTATAATTGACAGTTCTGAATCTTCTGATGACGACCTAAACAGTTCAAAATTCACTTTAGATTTATTATTATTAAGATAGTAGTCCCGAAATCTCTATATGATTTGGACAGAAGTTTATTGAATATTAAAGTATTTTAGAATTCTTATTTATTCACATTGCCGATAAAACAAATATAAGATTTAACATGATACCTACTAACAAGGGTCTTATAATAAGCTTTTGTCTATGCATATATACTGTGTCCATAGGAAATCTTTAAGGAACCAAGTAATAAAAGAAGCTATTAGCAAAAATAGATTTTTTCAGTTAGTTTCACGTTATATTGAAAACCCTATAAAGTCACAAAACTCAAAGAAGAATTATTATTTGAAAGATTTAGTTACTTGATTGGAATAGCTTTTCAACGACATCGTTCGATAAAACATAAATAAATCAATAGCTAAATTTAAGGAAATCCATCAAGAAGAGCAATAAAAATATGATGTGTAATTCCGAAACATATTCCTTAAAATTTCAACACTTATATGCGCTTTTACAAACCCTTTTAAGATGGTACTCTGATCCTTTGCTTTGATCGCTTTTAAAAGTTTTTTATTTATGGACACATTACCATTTTTCTGTGCAGCTACAAACAAATGAACAAAATCTTTATAAATTAGAAAACAAATTAAATAGAGGGGATTTTCAAGTACTATTTGGTAATACATAAATTGTAATAATAAATTACATGACAATAATAAAGTTTCTTGATGGTTCAAAAATTATTTTTGTCCAAAAATTAATTGTCTGATCGGTTTATTTGATTTTACGACTAAAGTGCGAAATCGGAAATATTATGAAATAGGGTTTTTCCAAAGTTACTAACTATTTATAAAGAAAACTGCTGGATACTATATAAAAGGTGAAAAAGAGAAGTTTTTTATCAGTCTAAGAGAAGCGTTGATTACAGTGGAAAAAGAAAATGCCAAAATACAAAAAAGAGATTCTCTGGCAGAGTATCCAAAAAGATAAAGATAAGGAACTTAGTCCAAATACTGGAAAATATTTCGGAACGGTTTATTATTCGGATTAACTCAAATTTTGTAAACAATAAGAAATGTGTGGAATTCACTTCCTAGAATCGGAAAAAAGCCGTGTCCCAACTCTAATCCTGTCCTTAACATATTTTCCTCCCTATGTTCTATCCATACACCATATTTTATATGCTTAATTTACAACTAGCCCAAAGCCTAACGAGGCAAATTTGATGTAATACTTAATTATTAAACTAAAATAAAATACTGACATGTGGAGGGAGTGTCGCCCATTGGCGAGTCCCTGAATATACTAATATAACGAGTACTAGTTAGTAAGGTTTAGCGTTTTAAGTCTTTTTAATCTACGAGTGGTATTATTAATGTCTAGTATATTTAGCACTAACACATTGGGGTGAGTTCTTATTCGATTGACATAGGTGACTGTTTGTCTTTTAACCTCATCTCTGATCCTTGGAATTTTTAGGTCGTCGTGAAGTGTTTTGTTGCTAATGAACCATTCAGCGTTTGTCATTGCAGGAAGAGTTTTGCTCTGGAATCTTTGCAGAATATCAATGTTTGATGTTTGAGCACCGCGCCATAGATGTATGCCGTACGCCTACACCGGAACTAAAACTTATACACTAACACTTTATTTTCTAGCGATAACTTGGATTGTTTTCCTAGAAGCCAATACATCTTTTTCACCATAGCATCCAGTTGCCTTCTCTTTTTTGTAATATGGGGTTTCCATGTGAATCGCCTGTCGAGGGTCAAACCAAGATATTTTACTTCCTGTTTGATGGGGATTTGTGTACCATTTAGTGTAAACGTAATAGTTGTAGATTTGGTTTCATTAATTTTTATGCGCCACCTGTACAACCATTTTTGTATTATGTCGGGACTACTTTGTAGAATTATTGAAGCTTGTAATAGATTCTGGTGAGAAACTAATAACGTTGTATCGTCGGCGTAAGTGGCTATCATTGTGTTGTCATTGCATGGTAGATCAGCTGTAAATATCTGGTACAGGGTTGGTCCCAGAACACTGGCCTGAGCAATTCCTGTCATTATTGGGTAGAGTCCAGACTGGCTGTCGCCGTACTTTACTTAATAATACCTCTCACTTAAGTGTGATTTAAAAAGAAGAAAGTATTGATGTGTAAACTACCGTTTAATTTTGTATAGTAGGCCAAGATGCCAGACGCGGTCAAAAGCCTGGCTGACATCAAGGAATACCGCAACACAGTATCTTTGTTCTTCAAAATCCTTTTCGATTACATCTGCGACTCGGTGTATCTGTTCTAATACAGAGTGTTGTTGGCGAAACCCAAATTGATGTTGGGGGATAATTTCTTCTTATTCAATTATGGTTGCCATTAGGAGATACCATAACCATATTATTGAGGGATACACAAGAAAACTTAATTACGAATCAAAATTGGATGATAAAAATAACAGAAAAATTTTATTACATCACAAAAACAGTAACAAAATTGAAAATATAGAAAAAAGATTTTAAATGTGAACTCGGAAGATATACCCGATGTCGAAATATATGAAATAGAGAAAGCCTTAAAACAGACAAAGATAAACAAAGTATTGCAATACTTTCAAAAATGATCACTGAAGGTAAACAACTATTGCTAAATGAGCTCAAAATATTATTCAATCAATGTCTAGAAATGGGAAAAATACCGAGAAATTGGGTACAATACTATTATGTCGTTTTTTAAAAAATGTGACAAAACTTCTTTAGAGAACTACCGACCTATAAGTTTTAAATGTCAACTATATAAATTACTAATAAAAATTATAACTAACAGGCTCACCAAGAAATTAGACAGATACAAGCCGAACACCGATACACCAGAACAAGTGGGTTTTGGTAGTGGTTGCAGCACACCAAATAATTTACAAGTTTTACAAAACTTAATCGAGAAATTGAGAAAATATTACTTGTTTTTGTACTTTGCTTTTATAGATTATGAGAAGACTTTCGACTGACTATTATAAAATCTTTACAGAACAGTCGAGTAGATTCTAGATATATCAAGGTAATAAAAGACATTTATCAAAACGCTACCTGCAAAATTAAACTATGCAATACAACAAATGCAATTAAACTGAAAAAAGGGAGACACAATATCCCTAAACTGTTTACGCTATGCCTGTAAAATGTATCTAAGAATCGTCAGTGGAAAAACAAAGGTCTTAATGTAAACGGCGAAAGGTTGAATCAATTAAGATTCGCCGACGACGTTTTACTTATAACAGATAACTAACAGTAATTACAAAAAATACTTATATATCTGAATGAACAGGCAAAGGTTATTGGATTAAAAATTAACAAGAAGAACACAAGAATATTGACAAACAACCTAGTAAATCAGAAAGTGAATATACAGGTAGAAAACAAAACTATCGAAAAAGTAGAAAACTACATATATCTAGGTCAGTATATTACTATGCAGATATTCTTACAAGTAAAAAAAACAAGAGATGGAAACACAATTATTTAATCAGAATATCATCCTAATATTGAGTCATGCAGCAGAAATGTGGACTCCAACCGCAAGAATAAACAAAAGTTAAGAGTAGCCCAAAGGTCTATAGAGCGGAAAATTTTAAGAATATCTTTAAGAGATGGGTGCTCAAATATAAAATCAGACAAAGGACAAAAGTGGAAGACGTGATTGAAATGGCCATAGGAGAGGCAGATTGCCCCTACAACAGATAATAGATGGACGAAGAAGATAGTTTAGTGGAGACCACGATTGAGAAAAAGAGAAATAAAGTAAAAGACCGCCTTTAAGATGGACCAGCGACATAAAAAGAGCCAATAATAACTGGATACAAAAAACACAATACACGGATCTGTGGAAAGTATGTGGGGAGGCCTAGATCCGTGAAAGGATATAATAGATATATAAACAATAAGAAGACAATAAGAAGATGCTATAGTTACGTTCAAAGAAAAATTGAAAATAAAAACACAGTACTGCTCTTCATGCAACATCAGTTTATTTAAAGGATATTATTTTAATTTTCACACCAATTAGTTATTGCAAAAATGAGGGTATCATTATTTGCTCTAAATAAATGTTTCATACATATATGGGAGAACGGATCGCGCTTTCAAGCGGAGCGGTTGAGTTATCTGCGCTATTGTTGGGGCCAAAAGTATTGAAACACCAAGTGCAAGAATGCGATCTGGTGTAACGAACGTAATAAGTCGTATTTTTGGTGTCGTAAACATAGGCATGCAAATGTTAATCCACTTTATCTGTATGGAACACCACCGTATCAAATCCCATCACAGATGCCTTCGTAGCCAATATTTTCTTTTCTTTTATAAAAATATTACAACAGCAACAAAATTGGGACCACCTGCAATTTCAATGCCAACAAGAAATTTCGATGCAAATTAACAGAGGAACAGACTTAAAAGACACAAAACTCGGACAAGCAAGGACGCAAAAGTTAGACTACTGGCTAGATACAGTATTAATTTAAATTAGATATCAAGTACTTTGCTGAAGAGGAAAATAACAAGAAAAATGGAAAACCACTGTAATATGTGAAGATATACTCTGTATTCGTACATGGAGCAAACACTCTGGAATTTCTCACCAAAAATAAATATACCATTAAGTTGCTGGCTATACATAGGCCCAGAATGAACTAATCTGAAGGCTATAGTGCTGTTACCAACATTAAAAAAACACAAAATTATACTCCTTTCAATAAAAAAACATATTAAGTATACTTGGGTAACATGTACAGTTGATATAAATACCCCCACTAAACACATAGCACACAGTAACCGTCATTCACAATATTAGACATGGAATTCTAAAATTACCATTGCCTATGATTCTCGTTCAACCGCAATAAAACCAATACATCAAAATCATACAAAATTTTAACCACTTCATGTCAAACGATAAGTACTTCAATATCTAACTACCAGAATAATGGTCACACACTGAACTTTTGTCATAGAAAGTGTAAAATATGCCGAGGAACACACAACTAAAGATTGTGAACAAACACAAAGAAACCAAAACGTTAAATGCTTTAACTGTCAAGGAAATCGCCTAGAAAATTATAGGGAACGCGTAGTTTATAAAGAAGTTTCTAAAAAACAATTTTTGGTATTTTAAAGAACTTACAGTTGGTATAACCAGGTATCTCGTACTCCCAAAATGAAAATAAAAAATTTCGTCAATAATCAAAAAGACAAGATGATGAAGCTAATGGAAGAAGAGTAACTGTTAAATTTATTCCCGACCGTTACATACAAAATAATGCCAATGACTTAGTTTAGCACTGCCCAAAGTCGCGACATTTCTGACAAACCACAATAATGATATGTTCATTTTTGAGTCACACTTTACTAATTTAAACTATATAAAATTCAAATAAATATGCTATTTACAAATACTACCATCATAATCAAATAAGCTATAGAACATTACGAAATACTATATGCTGCTACCACTACCCCCCCCTCGCACCCCAGCACATTATTAAACAAGAACAATGTTAATTCTTCTTCACCACTCTCGGATCTAGATTTCTAGCAAGATAGATTGAAATTCAAAAAATTGTAAGTGGGAATCTGGGGTCACTTTGATGCGCGAGAGAGAATGATTCAAAGTAATGAGGAAAAATAACGTACAGTATTTGTCAAATGATGAGCCAAGACACTGTTTGTTGGACCCACTAAAAATCTCTGACTTATTGGATATCTATGTTATAAATGAAATAGTAACAAACTACTTAAAGTAGAATTATATTTGGACCAGTCTTCCGATCCTTTATTATACGATAACATATTGTACCCAAATGATGAAACAGCTAAATCCTAAAACACTTTACAGTAATAAAATTAACTAGGACTATTTTAAGGAGTCTGTGGGCGCTGAAAATAGCAACAGATATGTACAAAGATGTAAAATTACTAAAGTGAATAATACAACAGTTATCAAGAATTGGGTGGCTTAAAAATCAGAAAAACATCAGTCTCTTTTGAAAAACGTTACGATACCAAAGAAATAATTTGTAGAATAATGACCAAAATTATTCACAATTTACACTTGACATTAGTTAGGCTTTTGACTATTTTGAATGTTTCCACTTATGTACTTCAATATCCCTAAGTCATACAAATATATAAGCAATTTCTGAAATTCCAAGAAGAACTATTAGCATTTCATTCTATCTACTCACACGTTTCACAAGGGAGTGTAATAAATCTCACACTTTATCTAACCTATCTATATTTACTAATTATTAGACAAAAAATGATTGTTACTCATGCGAAAGACACTTGTGATAGCTTATTACAACGATCTGAAAATGATCCTTAAACTAAACCTAAATAAAATCATAACTTGATGAAACACTTAGGAAATTAACTTAACTCAGTACGTATAATATGCACAGTTAAGAAGATACGTTAAACAAAACGGCAACGCTAAATATTTAGGCATGTACCTTCGCCGACGGTTCACCTAACATACGCATATCTGAAAGAAACAAATTTAACTAGACCTAAAATACAACAAATGTGTTGGCCCTTAGAAAGAAATTCTAAATTTTTAATCAACAGTAAGTTACTGCTACCAATATGGAAGTATGAAACTCAATTATAGGGATCGGTCAGTAATTAAAATCTGGAGATATTCCAAATATTCCAAGACAATGCAATCCAGAACATTGTAATTAAACCTAGGTATGTACCAAACGGGCCTAAAAAACAGGACATTCCTGTGTCATGAATAAAAAAAATAGGAAGCCTACAGACTTGTAGAAAATCTTCCAGACAGACAATGAGCTTAACTATGTTAAGTTCAGTTAATAGAGTACTCCGGTTAGAAAACTCTTAGATGGTCTCATTATTCTATCATATCTTATAATTTTCTAACGTTATTCTTCTATCCCAAATTGTAACTTTCCATTATCTATTTCCTATTTCTTGCTAGGGTTCTCGCTTCCTCTATCTTTTTTCGTTTTTCTAAACCATTTCCCCTTATTTGATCTATCTACAATTTTGCTGGTTTTCCTCTTTGTTTTTTGGGTGTTTTACTAATTCCCATTATTTATTAATATAATTCTGCCTGGTTCTATATAGCCATCCATTTTAATTTATTCTCTTTTATTATTTCTATTGGTAATCTTATTATATTATAGATATCCTAGCACTGTTTTAGTTAGAAAGTAATATATTTTTCTTGATTCACTCGTTCTATTTAATAATTTGATATCTATTTTTCACACTGTGTTATTATACTTCCTAGATATATTGTACTTTCTTATTCTTCTGTCGTATTTTACTTATGTTTATTTCTATTTTAATACTCTTAATTTCTGCATTCCATGCGTTCACTAGTTTTTGCATTTTGTTTTTAGTTATTCTCATTAGTACCACATCAAGCTTATACAACAGGCTACTTAATTGACCTGGCTTTAGATTTTTGTGTTCTATTACGGTGTTTAGCTGCTAATTTTTCTTGAAAGATTAACAACGTAAGATACAGTAAGTAGAACATCAGGAAAACTAATTTGCGATTGGGGGACACAAACATTAAAAAAAATTCCTTAGTTTTCTTAATTGGGAATCAATACTGTATGTTTTAAGTTAATAATAAATTAATTAATAATTACTGTATATCACACAGTAAACCGGGTATATGTGAAGACAATCCAGATATGGTTGTTCTGTTAATACAGCCAGTTTTTACTTTATGCAAACTTTTGACATATGCTCTTGTTGCTGATAAATTTTGTTATGTAGCAGACATCTAAAAATAATTTTATATAAACCTTATCTTAGTCTCATAAAGTTTATAATAAAGGTAAGCACTCTGAAACAGATTAGTCCTTTTTATATAGCGTATGAAACCTAGTAAAGCAGTTAAGTATGAAACGTTTCTATTGAATCCCTTGTGCTTATGCTATATAAATTTTGGGACGGCTTTATTGAATCGTGAAACGTGAGATTGTGTCAGACTTGTGGATTAACAACTTACCTAGTTACGTAGACGTATGATACCACCTTTAGATCTTTTACTTTATTTTAGCTGGATTAGTAAAGGCACCGAACTTAACTGATTATTAATATAACAGAAGCTTTTAAAAAAGCAAAATTAAAACGACAGCTGAGATAAAACATTTACCTTATCATATCTCGATTTGCAATCGAGTGTCAGTAATGTTTAAAAATATTTTTAGACTTTTTATCTAAAAAAGTTTACTCGGCGATATGCTATTTCTTAATTTAAATTTTTAAATTTTTAAATGTTGCCTAAAAAACTGTAAATTGTCGTAGAGATTACATAATAATTATTATATATTTGGGAAGTATTAGTTCTACTTTGTAAAGTAGATCAAGTTATAAAAATGCTATCGTTTATATAATTCAGTAACAATTCTCTTGATTTGAATTCAAATATTATTTAAATATATGAATAAGTGGAACGGCGGTAATTTAAGTTACTCCAATATTTAAAACTAGTATTCAAATGATTCAAATATTGGAAATCAATAAATTGCGTTCTATTTTTTAAAAGTGTTATTTACATTTGTACTTCCTTCATAGCTTTAATACATATTCCGACTGTTCCATTTAATCTAATACTAATTTCGTATTTAAATTATAAAATTTGAGATTGAACTGAATAGCACTAAGAGCAAAATAATTCCGAATGCTCTGAAGAACAAATTCAAATTGTAGAAATGTTCAAGCAATTTAATTTACAAGTATAGTGCATTAGAAATAGTAATAATAAAAAATAGAAGGAAAGCCAAGGGAATGGTTAAATAGGAATTACAAAAACTTATATTTAACATTTATCACAGTGCACCATCCATTATTATAAACCGACAAACAAAGTTAACTCCAGAATCTGGATATTTAAAGGTAATTCAAAGTAACAAAGAAAAGCATCAAATATATTATTCAAGATAAAAATAAAAGTGGAACAGCAAGGATATCTTAAAGAAGCCCAAAAAAAAAAGAAAAAAGTAAATCATTAAAAATAATGACAATAAACTAAAAATTAAAACAGGAGCTAAAATGAGTCTTTAAATGTATTACAATGAAGCTAAAAGAATATGAGTGGAAACTACAAAAAGTACTAATACACAGAAAATAAGAACTAAAGAGAAGATATAAAAGTGAGTAATAAATAAATTAAATAATGATAAAGAAAAAAATTTTCTGATTCATAATCCAGGTTTCGCATCCATAGGTTAATATTGGCTTTAGCACTGACCTACAAATTTTAAGTTTTCCGTTTCTGGATAGCTCTTTCGCTGTTAAAATTTTGTTAGACCTCTTCCACGGTTATTACTTTTTGCTATCCTTAGAACAATTTTATTATATTCTTTGCACTTATTGGTCACCAAGACATCCAAATACATATCTTACTCTACTTCTTCGAATTCCAAAACATCTTCATTTCCATTTAGTTTTTCAATACTGAGATTTTGTTTTTAAAGTTGCTTTTCGTATTCTTAAGTTACACGAATTTTGTCTTGTCTATAATAAATTGGAGACCCGTTTTCCTGCAGATTCCATTAGCAGTTTTGTGACTTTTTGGTGCTCTTTTCTGTTTCTTGCCGGTAACATCACATTACATGTATATGCGAGGCATTTGTGACTCTTAGTAAATAAAGTTTTTTTTTGTATTTATCTCACTATTTCTAATTATTATTTCCAGAGCTAGATTAAATAATACGTATAATAATGAGCCTTTTTCTTAATTTAAATTTATTGTTTCGTGTTATATCCAACTGCTGTGACTGTTTTATATTGTAATTTTTACTAATCTGATTAATTTTGATGGGATTTTCAATTCTTCTAGCCGGTTTATTAACTGGTTTTTATTTATGTTATCATATACGTCCTAAAAACGTCCTTAAACAGCATACTAGTTAGAACATTATATTAATAACAGCCGTATAAGATCCGCTTTAATATGCAGACTTAGTCTGCTGTTGATCTGTTCTTCCTGAAGCCTCCTTGGAAATCTTCCAGTGTTGTTTTTGTATACTTTTCTATTCTTTGTTTTATTAAGGTGGCCAGTATATATAACATCTAGCAGTGCAATTCCTCTGTAATTTTTACATTCCATTTTATCGTATTTTTTATATATTGGTAAAATCACTGCCTTATTCCATTTGCCATATTTTAGTTATCAGGCATAATATCTCCACCATACTTTAAATTCTCAGCAGTTATTTTGTTCTCTTCTTGTGCTTTATTATTTTATTTATTATATTGTTTATTTCATTCAGACTGAGATTTTCCACTGCTTCTTCATCGTTAAGCGTATTTTCTTAGTCTTAGTTTTTATCCCGATCCTAAATTTAGTATTTCCTCAAAGTATTTTTCATCACCTCCCAATAAAATGCTTTTTTCATCTTTAACAAATGACACGTTATTTTAATGACCAGTTCGAATGTATTAATAGGATGTCGGTTCACCTTTAGCATCAACCATATTCTTTACTTGTCTAGGAAATTTTTTTATCAGCTTTTATATGTCAGTAGGACTTGTTACTGCAGATTATTTGACTTGATGCATAATCTGAGGTGTTTGATAGGATTAAGATAGGAGCTTTGTAAAGACCAGTCTAGTTTTTCAAAGCCCATCTCTTCAAACTATGGAAGAATAACCTTTGCTCTGTGAACAAATTAGCTATCCTGTTTGTATAAAAGAGGTACTTGCCGGAACTATTAATAGTGTTTGAAAGCACAGAACTCTCAGGAAAATCAAAATTCATCTTAACGTTCATATTTTCAGCTACACAAACCAAGAGACTTAGGCCCAATAACAAAAAAACCCAAGCTATAATGCTAATCTTTCTAACGTACGTGTATGACTTATATATGCCAGTACTTTTATATAATTCTATGACTTTTCAGTGCATGTAACAGACAAATCTACGTCTCCAAAGGAGTGCCAGGATATTTTTGGTGTAGTAACGGTTGGCATGTAAGGTATATATTTAATAGTCACCTGACATACATTACGCTAATTGGGCACTTGATTGGGGCTAGCACTAGAGTTATTCCTAATATCCCAAAATACGTTTCTCGGCTTCTCAGGCATTTATATTTGTGTGTTAATACGTGTATATCATCTCTGTGTGTTCTTATTATGAATAACAGACTATATTAATAGCACTACACAATATACGTCTAGTTCAGATTAGGGGTGTAGGTGAAAATCGACTTATAAGCATACTTATATAACTGAATGTGTGTTCAACTCATGAAGAACACTATTGTCATATATCATTGTAATATGCATTTTAGGCATATGTTTATAAATCCTTTTTTGTTTCACCTTCTATAATGTTACTGTATTTGTGCTTATCAGTCTTTACCGAACAGAAATCCTATTTGTTTACAATTTTTCGTTTTGAAAAAGTCATGTATATTCCAGTAAACTTATAACTATTATGAAAGGATTACAGATGAAAAGAGATGAAAAGAGCCTGTTTATGAGCATGATAAAAGAGACGATAGAAGTTATATATGATTTATGTGATAAAATTGTAAAATATTCCTTATTATTATAAAAAGTGAAAATTGAAAAATCAAAACTGACATCACTGGTAGGCTGTATTCATAGCAACCCATTTTGTAACTGTAATTCGTGTGGACACAAAACATGATCTATTACTTAGACTTTTTACAGTTATCTAGTTTTTGTCTTTGATTTGACTTATTCGCAGAAAATTTAGCGCGCTACTTAATTTGCTAACACAAAAAAGCTCTCCGTCCTTCGGTGGAAAACTGAGCGGGTTAATCGACACTGTGCAGTTTTAATTTGAAAAACGAACACCAAACTAGAAGTGCTCGAGCGGGTGTCGAACAGCGGCGAACTGATTAAAACGGAAAAGTTTTTCCGGGCCTCCGTGATTGGATACCAATTTTCAGGAGGCGAACTGACGCACGCACGGTGAAGTTCTCACGGCACAAGGAGCAGGTCGGACTCGTGCAGCGGTCTCACAGAGCTGCAGCCTCTCAACCTTTGGCGCGGCACACATTACGGGGCTGTTTGTACGGGTTGTTCTTTTAATTGACGCCTGTGTTACGCAAACTAGGCGAGTCGCGAACGCGCGCCCCTTTTGTGCTAGTTCCCATTCTTTGCGAAGTAGTTTCCCGGCTTTGTCGTGTTTACGGGGCGACGCTGTTGGGCTATGCAAATCTGCGGTAGAGGCATGAATCACGCACCTCAGGAACAATAACACTTATTCTCGATTGGAATTCTCTTTGGAAATAAATAACTGTATTCGCACAGTTTCATAACCTGGCCCTAAACTGAAGATAAAATCTTGTACTGAAATGAGTAATAATCCACCTTTATTCATGATACATATAATCTCATTAATGGTTTTTTGATTTTGCAGTTTTTCTCTCGGGCAGATTTTTATTTTACTTAAAAACTTTGGCTGGTATTTTTGCCGTCTCAGTTTTTGCTAATGTCTTTATCGCGTAAAGCCGATTGGATTTTAGTGAAAGTGAAGCCTATCTAAATGAATTAGGATTTTTAATTATAGCCATTTATTCTACATGTATTTCATTTTTAGAAATATTTAAACAATTACAACTTTTGTTATTAAATATATATAGTCTCTTACTTCAATGTGCAATAGCAAACTCGTTAAAATGTTTTTGTACTTATACTGAAATGCAATTTTTTCTACTGTCGCTGCCTAAATCAAGGTACAGTAGCGTGGTATGGTAGTGAATGTACTGTCGAACGGGGTACCTTATTTTAAAATATGTCCAATATTTAAATGTGAAATGAATTAGTAGAGACCAAAAGTGGTACACTATATATCCATATTAATATTAGTATCAAATGAGTGATCCGTATTATGCAATCGGTTTAATTATGGAAGTGTATTAGTATTCCACATTGTAGTTTAAGTGGCGGCTTTTTGTTTTCAATTGAGTAGAACATACTGAGTTAGGCATAATGCTTCTAAAAGTTTTTTATTCATACATAGCTCCAGATAAGTTTTCTTTTTAACTAGACGAGGTCTGGCAGCGGCCCCCTCGGAGAGCTTGCCCAACTCCAACATGCTTGAGCCCCTTCGCATAGTAGTTTTTAAAAATAAATAAAAACACGATTAAAAAGCTCTGTTTGACATAATTGACGCACGCCGTTGCCATGACAACGCATTTACGTATACCCAGTTAGAGTTGAACTTTGATCTTTGACCTGTGTGACAGCACTCATAATTTTTTTTATGTATAAGTGCTTTATTACCCGCTCTCAAACGAAAATTTTCCATCGCTTGCGGTTCCGGAAATATATTACCTCGGTAGCGCCTGCCGCCGGGCCGAAATTTGTCCTTCGGATGCGCTCGGGTCGGCACGGAAAGGCACGAACGATTTGACCTTTGACCTGTGTGACAGCAGCAGCAGCACTCATAATCTTTTTTATATATATAATTCTAAAGTAATGTACAGCAAAGTCCGGAGAATTTCATGGTATCTTATTGTTGTTTATATATGCGCTTGAGGGGATCTTTTAGTCGACGGAGAATAAATTTTTTTAACTCATATGAAATTAGCCTGTATCACTCCAAGACGAGTCCACCCGACTGATTACAATTAACCTCCCAGATACATTATTTGCTTGATTAAAAATAATATCCAATTTCTACGTTAATGACAATTGGGAATCCTCAACTTAAGATTCAATACATACAAAAAACCATATAGGTGATGTTAGTTTAGGAGACGAAAACCTTTGAAAACAACTAGAAAAATCCTAAACCAAAATGAAGAATTGCCCACGCCATCGACGGAAACCAATAATATTACTTCTACTTCGGATAGAAAAAGCTGCTGCCTATGATACTCACCTCAAAAACATCTTCGTCTTTCCAATAATTTGCACGCCTACTCGCAAGGTATAAATAATAAACGACATTGAAAGAAGAGTATCAATAGTAGACTATATTCTACCAACTTTCCCAAATGAACCCATGAACATTATAAAACATTTTCCGAAAGAAAATCTCCTGACCATGTCTTATTTACCAAGATAGTTATTAAATAGTTCACATTTAAACCAATAGTTTATTTATGTTCCAATTACAATGTCTGCATGAGATTAGGTTATTTTCCACACTCTTTGAAAAATGTGCATATTCTAATGTTCGGAAGCCAGGAGAAAATATTAAAAAAAATAAGCAGCTATAGACCAATAAGTCTGTCGACGTCGAATACAAGGCGTTGCCATCAAAAAGGTATTTTTGGCGACCTAGATTGACAATTTTTTACACGCTTTTCCTCATATTTTTGCATCGTAGGAACGTGGAACAATTTATTTACAAATGATAACAGTAAGATAAGTCGGTGCGGCAATCTTACAAAAGTAAGATATGCAAAACGATTCGGAAGATAGACGACCCAACGCTCAGAGTTCAGCTACACCGCATTTCATAACAGCTGTTTTTGTTTACTTTCTGTTCAAAATGTATGTAGACATTGCAAATCTCAACATACTATCCAAATTATAATTTGGATTTAGAAAAGGCCATTCAACAAGCCATTAATTCCAAATAATCAGCCGGCTTATAGAACGCGGATTTCATAACAAGCAATATGCTGCAGCAATTTTTCTCAATGTTGTATAGGTATTCAACAAGGTTTGGATCGAAGGCCTTAGAAGATTTTGGACATTGCCATACCTCAAAGCAATCATTTTTTTCAATAGAAACTTTGCAGTCAATGTTTGAAAGCAAAAAGTCTCGAGTCAGACTCCCACAAGTCAGCATTTGGGGCCTAGTCCTCTTCAACATATACAAGCCTGACTTACCAAAACTTAGTGCAACAGTAGCTATCTTTACGGATAACATCGCTGTGCTTACTCAAGCTGAAAGATGTAAATCCAATTTACTTGATAAAAGAAACCAAAAAGCGAAAAAAGTACTTAAAAGATACAGAACTACTAGCGAATGAAGGTGGGCTTACTATTGAAACTACAGCTAATAATGCAAAACATAATGTAGGTTGAATAAACGGATGACACACGTATCAAAGTTTGCTCATAAAAATATGTTAGTCAAAGAAAAGTCTAGAATGGAGCAAAACTCCCTCCCTAATTTCAAGAAAAGTTATAACGCCAAAGGCGGTCTAAAAGTAGATGAAGTGATTCCATTGACGCAGATCGTCTGGAATTTTTGCCTAGAAGGGCTCTTAATAGCCAACATGTCGTGAACGAATGAACAGAAGGTTTTTGCTACCGAAACATGGTTTTCAGGCGGGCTTTCAACTTGCACCTTTCACTTTCGTTGCAGGTAGGGAACTACAAAATGTATTAAGCTGAAGAAGTAGAAATGGAAGACAAAGCAATACCACTATTAAAGATTTTTTTTGAAAATCAAATATTTTGGTACTCATTGACAGTAATTTTGAGCAAACTCATATCTATATCAAACCTCTAAAAACCCAATTGTAAATTACAAAAATCTAAGAAAAATGTGAGATAAAATTTTAAAACTAAAGAGCAAAAAGATACCAAAACAAACATAAAATCAAATAAATGACTACGTTAAAGTAACAAAAATTTTAAGAAGTACAGCTGTAAAAAATATACAAAAAAAAACAAATCATGTACATATGAACAGCGTGTAAAATAGATTATTCCTTCAGCAAATTTGAACACGAATGCTATTGTGGTGAGGTTGATGCAGCGTACTATTTTTAAAATTAGAAGAATGGTTATTGAAAATAGAGAAATATGTACAGAAAAAAATATAATGATATATAATTCGATAAATTGTGGGAAAGTCGATAATAGTCATAAAAGTCAATATGAAAAAATAAAACAGAAAAGTGAGAAAAGAAATAAGAGAGAGAAAAGAGCAAGTGAAAGATGATTAATTAGTTCATAGCTGATTTGATCTAATCCAGCTGCTTTGTTTAATTTTAATTGCTTTACTACTTTTGTAAACTCTTCATAAGTCGGTGCTTCTTCCTCGGTGTTTCTATCGTCTCTTATCTCTCCATGTACTTCTGTTTTTGTAGTACTGTTGTACGACTTTGTGAAGTGCGCCTTCCAGGCTTCTTTTTTAATCTTGGATATTATTTCCTTATTACCAAACTGTTGCTTAATATGTTGAATGAGCTTATTGTTATTTCTATTGTTTTCTTCCAGATCCTGCACCTGTGTACTGGATCCAATACGACTTTCTCTTTGTAAATAACTTTGTAGCTCCTTTTTTTATTTTTTGTACTATTTTGCTCGTGTTTGTAGCCATTTTTGTCTTGCTCTCATTTTTTTCTCGCTTTTTTTGGCATTCTTTGTCGAACCATTCTTTTTTCCTTGGTCCTTTATGATCATTTTAGTATTTTAATACCATTTTTATATTGTTTCATTATGTTTTAATCTATTATTCCCCTTGTTTTTTCAGTTAATTTTTTATTGCTGTGTTAAATTATTTTTTTATCTTTTCCGTGGTTAGTTTTTAACTTTTCTCTTTATACAAAGGTTTGTACAAGATGTGATCAACAATCCAAAGAAGCAATTAGGTCCACCAATATAAAAATGTCTTTAAATATAAAATATAAATATAAATCCCCAAATAGAGAACATGGTAGTTAATGGATTAAGTTTGATGCATCGGGGTTAAATTGTTCAATACTTTCTTAGAGTTTGAGTGTTGCACGACAAATTTGACAATTTTGTGTTGGTATAAATATATTAAATAATATAGGGCCCAAAATGGTTCCTTGGGGAACACTAGCAAGTTGAAGAAAAATGTGAATTGATTCGTGCTTGAAAGTAAGCAATGATCTAATAGCGCATCAAAATTGTGTTGATAGTTACTAATTTTCGTATTATTCCATATGTACCATTAAAAAAGTATTAGTTTTTAGAGACGGAACAATCACTGATTGTTTTAGAATTATTTTTGCGTTTCTCCGCAAATCACAAAAACGTGCTTGATTTTTAAGGATAAAATCGTTGGAATCAAACCGCTTGTACTATTTTTAAATAATTACATGACTTATAGTTTCTTGTTCTTCAGCATTGCAAATCTCCTTTGCAGCATAGTTTGCTAAGAGTTTCCATTTGCTAGCAATGATAGATCAAATCTTAATGTTCAGTTTGTCAATTGTCATTTTGAATTCAAAAATAAAAATGTTTACGACACCTCAAACATGAGCAACAACAGAAAAATGCATAAAAATCGAGTTTCTTGTGTTAGGAGATTTTTTTACAACCCATTAAAGAATTCAACCGAAAAGCGCGCTCCAACAAAATACCCATATTAATACATTTGCGTTTGGAGTAACAAGACTCTTACATAAAAGATCAAGATAGTCTTTAGGATTTTGCTTAACGTGGTTCAATTAATTTGCTATGAAGAAATTATTCGAATGCGATTTTGTTTAGATATCAACGTTATTAACACTTTATGCAGTTCTAAATAGTCATTTAATTATTTTAATTGTATTATATTTATGGAGCTGCCAGCGTGGTCCTATGGTTGAAGGGCGGGCTGCGATGCTGACGGACCGGGGTTCAATTCCCGGTGCTCTCTGATGTCTAACGGGTGACCTACTCAGTCACTAAAAATAATTGAGTGCCTGTGTTCACTCGAACAAGGGGTAATAATGGCGGTCGTCTTAGGCGCGATGCTTGCCACATCGCCCCGCATCAGAGATGGTGCGCGACGACCGGGCAGAGAGAGCGAACGTATCATAGCCTAAACCTCTCACTTCGCAGGACGTGCTCCCACGCGGGGCATAGGGCCTTACCCATTATTATTATATATTTATGGCCTGACATTTAACCAGACAATGATATTATTTTACTGTTGTTTACATAATCTATATTCTCCTGAGTTATTCTATAGCCCAATAGACCAGTGCCTTTAGTACATTGCAAGCACTTCAAATCTTCTTATGTTCAACGAACTTAAAAAGTTCGTTACTGAATTCTATATGGCTGTCTGTCATTCTGTCGGTCCGTCACAAAATTTGAGATTTTTTAAAATTTGAAAATGGATTCTTATAGGAAATTTCACGCTGAATTCAAAAATGAAGTCGAAAAAATTCTATGTCGAATAATTTTCGAGATATTCGAAAGGTTTTTTAAAGTTCGTTATGGGATTGCTTACAGAGCAATCTCTTCGCCGGCCCCATGTTTTTGGCATGTCTTTAAGTTTTTCTTTTGCAAATGTTAAAATAAATTTTCTCAAAATGCTACTTTAAAATTATTTAGTCGTTATATATGCCACAGAATAGGCGAAACTTCTTCCCTCTTCTTTAGTTTCGATCAAAAGGGAACAATAGGAGGTACAAAAAACTTATTTTTGCAGGGTAAAGTTATAAACCTGTTAGTTCTAAGGAAGATATCAGCCAAGTAGTGTCCCTTTTTTCAGTGCACTGTTGAAGTCCTATTTTGTAGCTCTACATTGTTGTTTTGATATATTGTACTTTATAGCACTTGAGGGGTTTTACAAAGATGTTTGTAAACCTCAGCCTTAAGATATACACACAAGTTACATGAAGTGAAACTCGGCGAGCGAGCTGGCGAAAGGACCTTACCATGTTAAGATATTAGGCGCCTAGAAAACATATCGAGCAGCACTTGCAACGAAACTCTTGTGTGGACTGTCGCTTTGTTTGAACCAAACGTTTTCCAGTTAGAATACATTGATTTTTGGTTCGAAAAATTGCCGAGAGTGACAATAACACATTAAGAGCTCCCTTAAAAACACTAAGAGTTATTAATGATGCTAATTTTAATCACTCCACAAAAGTAACACTTCTACTGTGAAGAAGTTTTTTATGGGTAGCTTGTAAATTATTATCACTTTAATAATGGAAATGCGTATAGAAATCAACTGCGCATATAGCCAGCTTTCCAAGACGTTTTCATAATTTTTCAGGCTTCTTTGGCAATAAAGTTCGGAGAGTTCTTATGCAAAAATCATCTGGTAAAGATCTAAACAAAGATCTTGTTGTAAAATTCGTCGAACAGCACGACTAGATAAACGAAGAGTTTTACCGCATTGAAACTTCCTTTTAACCCTCTTTTTATTTTTTTATTTCTAAATTTCTCTACCTGGAACAAAATTGATATTTGATCTGAAACGGAAGCTCAAAGTATAATATGAATGCGTCAAAAAAATGTGCTATACAGTCACAAAAAAATCATCATTTAGAATGTAAACTTCGGTAGCAAGGCCTTCTGTAGGTAAATTTTCTTTACTATCTACGTGTAATGAAATTACTTCTCTTGTCCTTAGACCATTTTTTGCTTTATGATCCTCCTTTGAAATTAGGAAGGGTTTTTCCCTACTTTGTATATTGAGTTGATTTACATACATTTAGTTTCTACCTTGTAATTATTTACTTTTACTTACGTTGATTCAAATAAAAGAAAAAGTAGAGGGCATACTAAGCTTTGTAGAAAAAAAAATAAGGAAAGCATAAAATATTTATTTTGCGTTGCACTTATAATATCCGTCTTTTCTGAAGTACACAAATTGAAACCGTTATAAACAGCTTCCTTTGTGCGATGCTTGTATAAGATATTAACGAATATTAGCAATTAAGGCCCGGTTTCAAAATTAAATTTAGCGCAAGTGTTCATCTTACGTCAGCTTACTCATTTAACTTGGCGAGCAGTTGTTTTTGCGTTACAAATATTTTCGTGCGGCAAGCAAGTTTTCAGGAGGGCCGGAGTAGCGCCTTCAGCAATTAACTTCTTTTGTTCATTTGGCGAAGTTTTCCGGAAATTAATTTTAGGTCTCCGGGCGCCACATTTGCGATATGGGCAAATGCGAGCTTTATGCACTTTCGGAATTTGCAGCTGCCGTGCATTATATTAATTCCGGAGCTTTTACACGCCGCGGCAGGTCCATAATGCAATATGCAGCGGGTCGTTTGAAGCTGGGTTTCCAATCACACCGGCGCTTTGTGCGTTTTAAGTCTTGTAATTACAGATTTGCGCATCCGAGAGCAATTTCTGCCCTGTATCGCAGCATCGCAATCGATTTGCGCGTAAATTACTGGGAGCTATGAAAGTGTTATTGCCCATTTTACAAATGGCCTTCCAATAACAGGCCAATCGCCTCTACGGGAGGACAAATTTTCACATAATGCTCCCGCTGTAATGGAAATGATATTGGATTGAATAAAACCAATAAAACGGACGAATACACCCACTAAAAAAAATGTTTTTCAAGAAGATTATTATTTACTAATTGGCAAATTTGCATGTGTTTGTCTTTTTATATAAATAAACAAGCTTTTATTTTTGTTTATTAAGTAATTTCAGAATGGTCTTAGCTTTTGTACCTTACATAAAATGATTATATATTAACAGGCCTTTAAAAGGAAGAACACCATTTTAACTCTTAGTTGAGGGGTTTTAAAGACGGGGTTACAACTTTTTAATTACAACACTGCAAGATAAAGAAGCATCTACACCTTTTTGAAAAGCCTACGCATACAATATTTTTATTTTTTGTTGAAACCATCATAAAGGAATTCAGAAACCCACCAAAAGCGTTTATAAATTTAAAAATAAAACAGCGGCAACTTAATTACTTCAGTTGTCTGCATCAAGACCCAATATACGACCCAATATACAAATATAAACGAGACTTATTTTTTAAAAAATATTTTATTTGAACTTGAAACAAAAGAATAACAGATTATTTTTCTACATAATCTCCTTATTTAGAAACACATTTTTCCCAACGTGTAGCTAATTTTGAAATGGCTTCCTCGTAGAATGAAATTGGTCGTGTTTCCAGCCAATTGCGCACATAGACCTCAAATTCCTCATCGCTGTCGAATCCACGCCCTCCCATAGCTTCCTTGAGAGGACCGAATAGGTGATAGTCACGGGCGATAGATCAGGGCTGTAGGGAGGGTGTTCAGCTGTCTCCCAGCCTAATTTATCCAATTTTTCTCTTGTCGGGGCTGCTGTATGGGGACGAGCATTGTCATGGAGAAGTTTCACCTCTCTCATCAGTAAGTCACGTCGTTTGCGGCGATATGCAAGTCTAACCTCGCTTAAAATGTCGCAGTAGTACGCCGCATTAATGGTCCTGCGATCATGCAAAAAATCGAGATGTAACAAGATGAACGCGGACGATGTTTTCGTTGGTGATGCTGGTGCGAGGTCGGCGATCATGGCTCTCATTTTCAACATTCTCACGACCCTCCACGAACTTTTTGTGCCATGCGAACACTCTAGCTCGTGGCAGTGTCTCTTCCTTGAACTGCTCAGTCAATCTCCTCAGGATTTCAGCCGGTTTTACAACTTCCGTGGCGAGAAATTTAATGATAATACGCTGCGCAATTGACGACGGTAACTCCTGCTTAGACATTGTCACGAAGGGTACTGACAGGAATGAACGAAATCGCCCGCCTGCTTCCCCTACTCCTGACATCCCTACCCAACACCTGACGAAGCGAGAACTTTTGCGCGTTAATATTGCGCGCTCGAGATCAAAAGTCTCGTTTATATTTGACTCACCCTCATACTTACATCAAATGTGAGTTCAATTGAAGTCAAAGTTTTAGGGTTGACAGAATTAATTGTAATTTTTAGATCACATCAGGGTCTTCATTTACCACCATCGGCACGTTTCTGCCGTACAAGAAGACATTACAATATTAAAAAAGTATAATAAAGGCGATACTAAATTAAAGGTATTACACAATTATGTACAACCTACCATAAAGGAATCTTTAAAATTTGTATCTTTTAAAGAAGAGTTATATACAGAAATTAGAGACTTTTTAAAGATTTATAATATTTCATTTAGAGCTAGACTTGAAGTCGTTCAATTTGTATGGCCTGAATGAGACAAAATTATTGGAAATAATGGGGACAAAGAAAGAGATAATCTACATCTTAATTCAGAAGGGGATAAAAGAGATGACATTGGTAATATTTATGAGAATCATCAACAAAAAAAAGCCTCAGGTATATCCCATTCTTTAAGACACATATAGATGTCTTCAGTTTGAAAGTCTTGTAGAGAAAATAATTATGATAAATTTGTATCGTAGCATTTTAAGATGGTGAAGCAATTGGTAAAACCGCAGCACAATTTGAAAAAAAAAGTCAACATTCAAACTAACACAGGACACAATGGTGTCGTTATGAGGCAAGCATCCATTTTTATTTTTTGGAAGGACAAATAATTGGTCAAAATTCTGAAGAAGCAAAAGTATAAACAACTATAAAATCTCCAAAAACAACGGAGGTATATTAAGTTTTATTATAATTAATTAATGAGTTGTATAACATAAATAAATCTACAGAAATATTAAAAGAGATTTTCGGTTAAATGAAATTAGTGATTGTTTCCCTGCCAAATGGAAAAAAAATACAAAGTTGTAAATGCTTGAAACCATTGCTTGACAACAGTGCAACAGCTTGTATTCAAAGAAGAATAACAAAAGTATATTGCAGGCTTTGTTTGAAGCTGAGCAATAGTTAGAATGTACTTTATTTTATTCTACTGAATCAAATAATTTCCCTTCATTGGCAGTCCAGTTTGGTGGAAAAGTTAAAATACATATATTTACTTATATTCCAGTTATTAAGAGCACACTTAATACAACAAATGTAAAACCAACGTTACTTCGACTACCAAAACGAAATATAGAAGGAAATAATTAGTTTGTGCTTTAATTGACCATTATTATTTCAGCTTCAAGAAAACAGCAATTGATCAGCACTGAAAAACAGTGAATAAAAAAAATTCTCTTTGTGATAGTTGGTTCAACACATCACATTTATTCAAAGATTACAATAGTATTGTTTAACATGATGGAAAGACAATTAGTCCAGAGTGAAATTGAATACGTAGCTACCAACCTGGACAAAACAGTCACTAGCAGATACATCAGTCGAGTCTGACTCTGGAAGAGAACCTTATAAATTCAAACAGGATACGTATCACAATAATAGCTGATCTAGCAATGAATCGTACGCATATTTTGGTCATAATTTTATAAAATCTAGTACAAGTTATAAGGATATTAGCCAAGAAGACGTTTCTGTATATAAAATGGATAATGTCGCTGCTCCTGAGGTTACAAAGAATAGTGAGCGAGCTAAGAACTGTACCTTATAATATGCTTGTCAGTACGGAACGTTTCTGTGTTATTAATTTATCCATAAATCAAACGTTTTCATGTAAAAAAAAACTTTGTTCAATCTGTTCTTTTGCAGTTTATTGATCTTCATGGTTTAATGTTTTATAAATGGATAATAAGACCAATTGGGATAAGAAGACAACCACATAGGTGCTGAAAAAATTACGATAGTTATCTGATGTAACTGAATAACATGTTATAAGAACTATCGTTCTTCAAAGTCGTTAGTAGAAAAGAAATTAATATGGATATTAAGAAATATCAAGTAATATGTATTTTTTATCACACCAAGACTTTATCTCAACCATCCCGAGAAGAATAATTGTAACAATGTTTACCTTGGAGAAAAATTGATGTCGTTCTTTGAACATATTGCTCCGATAGTTTTATGAATAATAGAATTTAAAAGACATTGTACTTTAAAGCAGTATTTTCCGATGAAAACTGTGAAACAATGAGTGAAATTTTAACTCTGTACAGTACTGATTTAAGATATACCTATGATACGAATATTAATTGCAGAAGAACTGATACTAACTGAAGTAAATCATTAAAAAAAAAGTTGTAGCCATTTTATATGAGATGATAAAAAACCCTAAACGTTGTTTTGCGCTGAATAGAACTTTTTCCTGTAATATTCTTTTATACCTTACCATATATAGCTGTAGGCACAGCTTTATGTATCTAAAAAAATCCGCTGAAGATTTAAAACAGATAAAACCGAGATTCAAAGGGGAAACGATATATTTCCATCAAAGATATCTGGCACTAAAGTAATGGAATGTCAAAATACTAACCAAGTAGTCCTTTCGAAAAATTATCATAAAGCCACAATGTTAGTTCTTAGCAGAAGAGCCAAGGACGCAAAAAAGCACAAATATCTTGCCTAGAATAAATAATAGACGGAGACCATTTGGCTAAAAAATGGTCTTTGCCATAAAGGCAGAAAATCAGAAAAATGTTGAGAAAAAGTCTCTTACATGCTAATTATAATGATTATAATCAACAGCTGGGAATCTATAATAAACTTTATAGAGAAAAGCAACTCTTATTTGACATTTTATTTTAATATTTTAAGATCTACTTCTAAAAGGTAGAGCACAAACGTGAGTAAAATTGTGGCTTAAGAAATATTGACAGGCTTAAGAAATGTACAAAGAGACGTCGATTCACTAGGCATGCAGAATATAAATGCTATTAATTAGATGTTAAGGAGGCTTCTACATCACAATAAAACATGCATGAGTTACTAATAAAGATATACGACCAAATTAAATGAGTATTATACGTTTTCTTTTCTTTTCTTCACTCACTTTATTTTCTCATTCCCAATGTATTTTCAGTTGTTGTGGATTTAAACCATTGTTTGAATATTTTTCTATTCCTTGTAAGACATGTTTTTCTAGCTGCTTCTTGAAGGTCTTTCTCTAGTTCTTTTCCTTTACGTACTATTTTACATGTTTTTCTGGGTATCGCTCATTGTTTATTAAGATCAGGTGCTCATACAGCTGCAGTTATTTCACTTTTATATCTTCTACTGAAAAAGGTGTAATTCCTAATTTTTCCCGTGTGCTTTAGTTCCTTACTCACTCACTTTTTGTCTTTCTTACTGCTTGCTTTAAGTATTTCATTTTCTGTTTATTCTATTTCTGTTTATTTATCTATATATTCCATTATTACGTTCTTGGTCCATGCTTCCGGCTTTAGTGATCAGTACTCCCAGATATTCATATTTATGCACATTTTATATTTGTTGCACATCTAGTTATGTCCTCTTTTTTCTCATTTTTTGCTTTTGTGATATTGCATTATCTTGGTTTTTTCTGTATTAGCTGTCATTCCGTTTTCCTCTAAATGTTTTTTTGATACATTTGTGGTCTTCTGTAGTTAATTTTTATTTTTCGCCATAAGTAATCTGTGTGTTTAGGAAAAGTAAATGTATGCTTTTTTCTATTCCAATAGTTTTACAATTATGACTCTTACTATATCTAAATGGTTTTGTACTTGTCTTTCTGATTTAAATATACATTTTTAGTGCTACTAACGATAAGCATATTGCCCTGTAGTTGTCTCTGTTGTAGTATCTTTCTTTTTATACACGAGTATTATGATGTTTTCATTCTTTCGGTATTTATTCTGCATTCCATGTACTATCGTTGACGTTCATTTAATCTGTCACCTTTTTAACATTTCTAAGGTTATACTATCTTCCTCTGATGCCTCTTTAATTTTGTTTCTTTTATTTCTTTTTCGATTTATTTCCCTTCTGAGATTATTCTTCCTGTCTTTAGTTTTCTTTTTTGTTACCCTCAACTTGGTTACGTAGTACCCTTTCTATGTTTTCAGTATTTCTGTTATTTGTGGTTCTCTTACTTGATCCTTAATTTTTCTTACTTGTGAGGCTCGGCTTCCCTTTAATTACTTAACTATGTTCTAAGACTGTTTTAATATTTTATATACCTGTCTTTCTTTGCTTGTTTTAACGCTTTCTTTTAGGAATTCCTTTTTTCCTATTATATTTTGATCTCTTTATTTTACTATTTTGTTTTAGGTCTTGATTTATTTCCTTTTCATCTAATACGTCTCTTTCTGTTTTTATTAAAAGTGAAAAGTTTCTACCTCCCGTTCAAAGTCTAGTGATTTTCTTCTCGATCTCCATATTTTTCTAGTCTTTTTAGGTTTTATGTTAGTTTATTGTCATACTCTCTTCTTTTATCTGAGTTTTATCTGACCTAAGAGACAAGTCATCTGAGACATACATATACGTCTCAGTTTTGTTTGTTTTTGAAAGCAAATTCAAATATGCTTATTTTATTGCGGAAAACATAATGATTGTTAGGCTGCAACTAAATACGAAAAATAATGTATTTTTTAATAAAAAAGTAGAACTGAAAGGGTTCCATTATATTGACGTTAATTTTAGTTTTTAATTTGTATTGACTTTATCTTTAAATTTTGTCTTTCTGTCTAAGAGTCTTGTCCTATACGTTTTTATAATGTTTAATTTAATTTTAGTTGATGTTGTTAATCTAATGTAGTTATCATTATATCATGAATTTGGTTTTTTATTAATAAATATTTTTTAATTTCCTTATTCTTCTCAATTGTTGTTTAAGTACGTTATTCATATTTTTATCTACTTTTTATTTATATCTCTTCTGCCTATATTTTATTTTCTATTCTCAATGTCGGGCTTATTATTTTTTAACTTACAACCGATATCTGGTAAGCATAATATTTTTTGGTTTATTGTCTATACAAAAACCCATCAGTATTTACCTGATTGTCGGTTGACCTTACTCTACCGACCTATTTTGTACCCTATCCCTCCTTTTCAAGGATGCTCTTTCAGATTAGCTTGGTTTGGTTTCAATAGAAATTTTAGAGTTTTGTACTTCCCTTGTAAGTGATAAGTGATATGGAAATTCGGTTGCCGCAAAGACGCTGTTAATAAGTTTCTAACGATTGAAAATTGTGTGCCTGTTGACAATCATCAATGAATAGATGCTATCTATAACAATGGAAGCTACTAGTGAATAGCTTAAAGCGCTTGTAGGCCAATTGATGTGTGCTAATCGCCAACTAAAGCAAAAATAATTGGGATATTTGCGCCAACGGGATGAAGAAATTATTTCAGTGTTGGGATTTGTGTAGTCAGAGCTGCTATTTTCGTAGTCTATTGCGAATATATCGCTTTTTTGGATACTTTATTCAGAACTTTGAAAACACCGTCTTACTTTTTTTTTGTTTTTATTTTATCGTTACATGCTAACATTTAAGTTTAGTGTAAAACTGTTTAATATTGTGTTATAATTTACTTTCTCTAGTTCTTAGTCCTTCACTTCCGTAGAGTATAATAACCAATTCGTCCTATTCATTAATCAAAATTAGATTACAACTAATCTTGTAATTTGATATTGACGAATACATTTCAGCATTCGTCTACAAACTGTTTTCTTTTGTACAGCATTTATTTGCTTGTAAACTACATTTTTACAATTTAACTTATTTAGTATGAGGACATCTTAACTTAATACATAAATTTAATAACTTTGTTTAGTGTATTCTCGAGGATACTGTTTAAATGTGACAATTAAGAGTTTAAAGGTCACAATGTACCGTGCTAATTTTACATTTATTATTGAACAGGTTTGGTTTTGAAAATTTTTCTATTCAATTATGATTAATTAAATGATTAAACATCAAAATAACGAGACTGGGTAATTTCTTAGCTTCTGTACGAGTCTTAAAATGTTTGTATCATTGGTTTATGGCAATACATATTACACCTGTTGGAGAGTAGTTGACTACAGCCGTTAGTGCTATCTTCAAAGAATTAGCAAATTATACTACTTAATACTAGTTATAATTTATAATACACAAGATAAAATTATTTTAGACAGTCGACTGTAAGTTTGACTACTTTAGATTTTACTATAACATACTTCTCACAAAACCAATGCTACGGGAAGATGGATTTTTTGAACTCTATTCTTCTTTTTGTATAATCTAGTATACACTCTATTATTTTGCTTGTTAGAAAACTTTTTCACTGCACATTTGTTAATCTCTCTATCCATCATTCGCGCTAGTCAGTCAGTCATTAGGCTTTTTTTAGACTTTTTATTTAAAGCACTTGTAAACAAATTTCCTATATGTATTTTGTTAGCAGCTAATTTTAGGTATTATATTATAATATTAAATTTAAAGTTTTAAAATTATGCATATACGAATATACTTATATATATATATATATATATATATATATATATATATATATATATATATATATATATCTCTACTCAACTGAAACTTCACAAAATACCTACTGATAACAAACACTCTTACTGTACACCTGTTAGCCTAAAGTTCAGAAAAAAAGAGAAGAGAGAGAGAGAGAGAGAGAGAGAGAGTGATCTTGTAAAAGGTGGGAGCTCAGGGTTTGCGGCTGTGTGATAAGTGTAGGGGGAGAAGTTTTACGTATTTGTTGTAAATTTTATGACAGCGCGCCTACTGAAAGTTTAATGAGAAGTTTAAAAAAAATAAAAGGCAACTTGTGATGTAGCATTTTTAAATGTGCGTAAGCTTTTCGCCATTGGCTCATTATACAAATTAAAACTTATATTTCCCACCTACTACTAGCTTACCTTAAAATTGTATGTTTGTGATCACTTCTTCCAAACTAGATATAGCAACCAAATCCTCCAATTAAAGCTGGGACCGCTTTTATACCTTGTATTTACGAAGATGTTGAAACAATGAATAAAATGACCATTGCCACATTCACGGTCAACAATCTTCACCTAGCCGCTACTTATCTGAAAAATCACTAAAACAGACTTGAATAATGGCTTAATTCTTGACGTATAAAGGTAAATCCTGTCAAATCTACACAAGTGAACTTTAACTAGAACAACTGAGTATCAAATATCTCAATTAATAATACTCTGTTACATAAATAAATAAAGTCAAATACTATAATAAAATCCAAAGATTGATGACTTTAATTGTTTTATTAATTCGGACTATTTTTTATATCTCCAATATCATTAAATAATTTCGTAGTCTTCTACTTAATGCGAGGAGTCTTAATAATGTCACTTTTTCTTATTCTACAACCTAACCCAGTAATGTGGCCTTCTTTATCGGCCTACTCCATCGTTAAACAATGAAAATGGTTTAACAAAAACAGCATGCAGCTTTCAACTTTAACAATTAACTATCACCACCATACATCATAGTTATAAATACTGTGATACTTAGCAAAACAAAGTTAGGCTAGGTTTTGTAACAATGTTTATGGAAATATTAGATGCACTGTTATTAACTTTTCATACGATTTATTGTATTATAGATGTATTTAAACCACTACGCCAAAGAAGGCAAGAATGTAGAATGTAGAAAGTTATATTAATCGGTAGTTAAACAAATGTTGCATGACGAGACAGTATTCATTAATTTTTTTAGCAGAAGTTCGTAACAGCGAAGTTCCACGTGCTGTTCATTAATCGTTTTTTAAAGCTCGTGCAAAAAATTTCTAAGCGTATAATTAATAACGTCAGCTTTCGAAATGATTAATTAAATAGTTTACCTACTGGGGCTTCTTGCTAGCTTACCAAGGCTGTATTGTCATTAAATTCCGTTTTGCCAGCCGTTGCTGCTTTAATTAAAATGCACGATGCTATTTTAACGTATTGTTATAGTTTTTGGAAATTTATATCTTATTACAGTGAAATATGGTATGTTTGTAAAAAGAAGAATATTTAATATACATATATAAAAACTAATAAAACAAAATAACAAAGAGTGAGCAAATTTTTCAAAAAAATCAACGCCATTATAAGGGAATGTGCTTTTAAAACGCACACAATTTGCCTTCTATTGTTTATTTGATTTTACGATTTTTTATAAGACTTTGTTTTAATATAGTTTTTCTTGTCGAATCGTGTTTGTCTTAAGATACAGTATTACAACCTTTATCAGAAATGTTTCACTATTTGGCTCGTAAAAGAATAATGATCTTAGCTATTATCAAAGTTCTTTCTTTGGCGATTTATGCGCAGCTGCCACCATGTATGGAGGCTATGGAAGCAAGCAGAGAACGCTTTATCCGGGATGCTTTTCATTCCATTCGTAATAGCCGTTTGTATCGTTGGAATATCTCCATGACCGGCATTTTCACAGGGGAAAACAAAAAAAGAATCACATTGGTAGCTCGTTTAATAATTATCATAAATATAGGCTATATCTGACTGTTTATCGACAATTTCTGATCTGTCTTCTTTCTTTTCCTCTATCAACGAATGAAAGACTTTTTACATTAAGTTTTCATTTTTCTAAATTAATGCTTGCGCAAAGCTTCATTTAATTTCTATAACACGACTGTCTTTTGTTTTATATTTGCAACAGTGTCTGATGTTGACGGGCAACTGACTCTTCAATTGCACTGAATCTTTGCCCTTCTAAAATTTTTTGTGCTATTTATAGGCACGGATTCTCGATAATCTCTTATCACCATATACTTCCATGTTTTACTAAATGTTTTCCTTGGCTTAACTCAGATCTTAATATTAGTTCTTTCCTGGAAATCCGTATCCATGGCGTTGCTGTGTAACTTTCAACAAAATTCCTTGACAAGCCAGACAATAGGTTGCTAAGTACAGCCCTACCATCTACTAAGTTTACATGGAAACGTTTCAAAGAGCATGTCTATTCAGAATACATCTTATGTAATTACCCTAATCTCCTTCAAATGAAGCACCTGAATGTCCAACTTCACATACTTTCCATCGATATTTTCACTATTCAAAAATATTTTTTTCTTGCAATCGCAAGTAATTATCTAATCACATTGGCCTGGACCTTGTCGGTGGTCTGGAATACATGTGACAATTTATTCGGTATTGTGGTCGTTTATAATCTTCCAACACGCTGACTTGTTTGTACCATGTCCTTATTCGTGCTGTACTTATTGTATCGTTTTCCAAAAGCCTTCTAAATCAGCTGAATATTTTACAAAGGGCAGATTATCTGCTTTCTTCGCTCAATAATTACAAATGCGATGTGGTTAATTACCAATGTCCAACTCTCAACTGACCTGGACAGTAAGTTTGTCCTCATTCGTGGATGCGCTTTACACTGCACTTTCATATTCTTTTAGGTTATATTGCGGCTGTGCTAACTGTTTTTTATTTTTATTTACCACTAGAACGATTTTCCTTTTTTTCAACTACGTATCTTTGAATTTGTTACATCACTAATGCATTTTTTTTTTGTTTTAAACAGCAATTAATTGCAATAGTCTAATGTATTTCTGATTTTTAATCATTCTCATCTACATTACATCATTACCAAAAGACTATAAAATCATCCGAATATTTTATATACACGAATGTTCCAGTTTTGCATCAAATCTGGTGCAATTTGTTGCTCTAGTTGCTTATTCATTGTAAATGCGTGGCTTACACAATGCAAGTCTTCTCTCATTGTCGTCTAACACTAAACTGACATCGGACTAGCGACGTTATCGTAACTTACGCATGCGCATTATAATTTACCTTCACAGACTGTTACATCGTGGTTGTGCAAATCATTTTTGTTATACACTACTTCTATTCTAAAAATAACGGGAATGGTTTTAAAAAACACTAGAATAGTTAGGAATGCTTGAAAACAAATTTTTTTATTTATTCGACATTATTTTTTAACAGAACTATAACAATTTGCATTCAGAACTAGATTAAATAAAATAACTAGTTTTATGTCTTTAATTGCAATAGTGTTTATATCACTCATCGTTGACGTTGAATTCTTCAATTGATGCAAAATAGGTTTCTTTTATCGACAAATCTTCTTGTGTTATCATCATATTGGCTACCATATTAAAGATAATAGTCTTTCTTCTACTTGATCCGTGCTTGCCTTCGAATTGACCTTCCATAATTAAGTTGAGCAGCTTGTATTTTTCGGGATATCGTAAAACTTTTGTAGAATGGTCTTAACTACTTCTAGTTTTTTGTCCAGTATATCAAGAATGTTATTCTAAGATCTGTCCAGCTAATTTTTAGTAATCGACGATATATCAATATCTTAAATGCATTTATACTTTTTAACTTCGCTTCAGTGAGTGTCTATGCCTTTTATGCCATAAAGCAGTACTGGTAGGATGTAGCAACGGACCATTCTCATTCTTAGTCTTAAAAATAAATCGTGACTGGATAAGGATTTTCCATCTTAATAAAGGTCGACTCTTGGGTTCCATTGCTCATCGCTATTGCTGCCGAGATAAGAGAGTTTATGAGTCTTTTCCATCCTTATGCCGTTGATGGTGATACCGTTAGTTATAATGTTGATTTGCTTACTTATAACCACATACTTCGTCTTGTTGATGTTAATCTTTAAACTAAAAGCTTTCACATGTATTGTTTATTTTAGTCATTAAGTTCTGTAATCTTTTTCATTTCTGATTAAGATGAGTGCATCATCAGTGTGTCTAATATTTTTCCATTAATAATTATTTCTTCTGTTGCACCAGTAAGTACTTAATTGAATATATCTTTAGACTATAGGTTAAAAATTAGAGGAGGGGGGGGCATAATGTACCCCTGAAAAACTACTCTTTTAATAGTGATTTTGTCTGATGTTTGATGTTTGACTTGTACCGCTGCTGTATGATGCCAGTACAATTTAGCTATGATACATAACATCCTTATCGTCTAGTATCTGTATCATTTTATTGTAATGTACTTTATTGAACCAAGTAAAATCATGGTTGACGTATCGGAATCTCTGAAATTAGCCCTTGGGTACTAAATAGTCTTCTTAATCCACAGTCTATTTTGGAATAATTACGAGATATATTTTGCCCAACTTTTAAGTTGCTGTGTTGTATCTATTATTATATTTTCATTATAGTCTTCTGGTTTATCTAGTATTTGTATTCGTTTAATACCGTTCACTTCTTTTAATTTTTTATGTAGATAGAATTATGTTTTATATAGTATTGTTCAATTTCTTTACTTTCTCTAGCATTTCAAATTGCTTTTGCTCTTCTTACTTATCTTGAATTTTGTTGTTGATCCTTTTATATTCCATATGGTTTTTAATTCTGTACCTTCGTCTTTTCTTCATATGAATTTAACATTATTTTGGATGTTTGCTGTATGTTGTTCTGATCTTATTTTTAATGTTTTTTTTCAAAGGTTGGTTACTTTACGTTTAGTATTTTCATCATTTAGTTTTTCTTTATGTAATTGTAATGTTCTGTTTACATTTTTCTTAACTATTTTAAATGTAATCTTATTTTCCCAACTAAAGAATTACGATTTGTTGGTACATCAAAAAGAGCCGGCTCGGTGAATATGGAAGACTGAAGTAAAAATATAGAATTGTGGTATTAAGGTGTAATGTCGTGCAACAATCACCAAGTGCCTGGTTCTTGATATTCAGGGAAAAAACGACGAATACGGCACATAAAATACTTCAATATACCAAGATAATACTTTTATTATCTATTAACTGGTGTACCACTTAGAATAAATTTTTTGTGAATAATTCCACTGTAACCTTAAAAAGCAATTAACATTGCCTTGATTTTTCATTTTTCCAGACAAGATGATTTTGATTTTTCTTCATCTGCTGACCGCTATTTAGCGCTCTAATGCTTGGTTTCTGGATTTCATTGGAAATACTACGTCACATTACCAGTTGCAATCGTTTTTAAACAAATTTCTTCCCTTTGAGCTCATCTAATTATATTTTTACAATGCCCAATTCGGTACTATTTTTGATAACTGATGTAGAAAGAACTACAAATTTAGTCTCCATAGAGCATGTTAAGTATTTTCATTGAATATTTTTTTTAAATTTTCTAGAAATCATACATTTTTTTAAATGTTCTTTAAACATTGTTTCACTCGATTAGCATGAACGTTTATTATAATTCACATCCTTTTAATCTTTAAAAACTTTTGTTTGTGATAAACAATTATTTCCATAAGCAAGTTCAAGCATTTTGGGGAATTTACTGTTTTTAACACAAAAGTTAATACCAATTCTTTGTTTTTTCTTTATATATAAAAACTATTGTTACTTAATACGGTCGTATTTTGGCCTTTAATAAACGATAAGTCATGAAATTTTTACAAATTATTAAAAATAGCTGACACTTCGTAAATTCATCTCCCACCAACAGATGGCGCTATTAATTTTGTTAAAACAGAACCATTTAGGTTATTTTTAGGGCAGATGGTATATTAATATTGTCTCTGTATTTTCAGGTCAGTCTTTGTGTATTTAATAAGATCTAAAAGCAAAATTAGTTGCTAAGCGTAAAGATGCATTTAGCTTCTGTGTAAGTCGAAAGCAAGTGATGGTATAATTCATATTATAAATTATGGTTCAGGGAATTTTACTTCAAAGCAAAAGTTAATCCATTTCAGCGCAGGTATTCGCCCAAGCTGAGCGAATCAAAGAGCCGATTAAAAGTACATGTCCCCTGCTTTATTTTCCGAATTAGATAATCATTAAATTCTATCTGCAGAATTAAAGCAGCCTGCGGGCACTAATTAAAACAAAAAGCACGGCCCGAAACATTTTTGCCTCTGCCTACCCAATAAAGCTTAGCACGTATAAAAACCGCCATTAAAACGGGCGGCGCGGCGTCGATACCTCGATTCCCCTTTCACCGGAATGTCAATCAGAATAGCAGATTTCGCGGTCGGTGTGGGGAATACGACATGAGTTTAGGCCGCCATGTGGATGATACTTATCAATATGCGAGTTAATTGTGGGCTCCAAAGTTTTAATTAATTTTCTTTTATATTTTCCGCTCGCTTTGGCGATCTGGAACCGCCCGCCAAACGTTTGCGTTTTTTTGACGGGTTTGATTAACGAACCTGTTTTTTTAGCTAAATTAGATATGAGATAATCAAAGTGACATTAAAAATTATTTATGGTTAAATGGTGTATCTGTTCTTCGTATGTGTTTCAAACAAACATATAGAGGCATTTTGAAATAAAGGGATTCTGATTAAGATAAGATTAATTATTTGCTTACTTACACAAAATCCCTATTCATTTTAGGAGTGTACAGCATTGGCGGATAAGATGACTTCTCCCACCTCTGTTCACCTTATACCTCTTTTTTCAATTACTTTACTAATCTCATTTTATGGCGTTTTTCTTGATCTGTCCTTTTCTGTCTTCTTTTGTTTCTCACTTCGAGTTTCTGATTAATTTAATCTTTTTAATTTTTTTATGGATCTATTCATCTTAGAAATTATTTTTATTTTATCTTTTACTACACTTGTGTTTATCATTTCCCAATAAACTGTTTTCTTGTTTTCTCGTCTTCTAAACGCTTTCCGACGCCTAAACATTTGTGCTTTTGATAAAGCATTTTTTTCGTATGCTTTTTATATCATAGCAAACGCTTAGGTTGAGAATTATTTAAGTAAGGTACCCTGTAAAGGTTTAAAGATAGATAAGCTGGTTCGGGCCGTTTTCTTGACATCCCTCATTAACTGTTAAACCGGAAGTCTTCGCCCCTTTTACTTGGACATACCTTACATTTCCTCTGGCACTTATTTTGAAATTCAGCCGGGTTTCAATCTATGCTATAATTATACCGCCATAATATTAATCCTCAGTACGAACATTAATGCAGATAACTAATACGCTGACTATGTACTAAACATACCGACTGGCAGCTGTTCTAAGACCTAATGAATGAAGAAATTACATTGGATTATCATATAAAATACCAACTTGAAATTAAAGAGGTGGTATAACATCTAACGAATATAATCCAGACCCCAGCATGGAAAGCCACAACCACACTAATTACAAGCCCACTCATAAAAATGATAATATTCTTTTACGTATTAAAAAATTAATCATCCAAAAAAGAAGCGCACCTAGGAAATGATAAAAGACAAGAAACCCCCACGATAAAATCTATCTCAACAGGATAACACATCAACTCCGCTCAATACTAAACTAACAAGGTGCGCAATGATACCTTTAAATACTACATTTACCATCTTTTAAACATCATGAAAAGCAACAAAAAAATTCAACAGGCCAATAATACAGAACTCATCTATCAGAAAACTTCGTCGTAATTGGCTTCAGATAGACGACGACGAAACCAATACATTTACAGAGTATTTATCAACAGTTTCAGATAACGGGCATCGAGATGACAAAATCAAAAGTTATATCAATGATTCCTGCCAGTTATCATTACCTATTCCGCCCATTTCACCAGTTGAAGTTCACCAACAAATCAACAAGACTAATTCGTATAGGGCTCCTGGGTTGAAGAGATGCTAAAACATTTACAAAGAAAGGCGCGTGTGCTATTAACAATATACAATAGCATCCTACGCCTGTGCTGCTTTCCGATTTAGTGGAAATAGACTTCTCCTCGACAAAATAAACCAACTAACACCCACAGGCTACATAATTCGTGAACATCAATTTGGATTTAGACAAAAATATTCAACAGTGCAATAGTGTCCTCGATTTTTAAATGAGATTAAAGAAATTTTCGAAGGAAAAAAGATGTGTGCTGCAGCATTCCTTGATGTACGGCAAGCTTTTGACAAAGTCTAGATCAACGGATTACTACTGTACAAATTAAAATTGCTTCTCCCTAGTCTTGTATACGTAAAATTAAAATTCTGCTTTACTGAACGATACTTCCAAGTCAAAGTCATTAATTTTCTGATTACCAATAATAAAAGCTGGTGTACCACAAAGTAGCGGTCCTCGGGCCATTCCTTTACCTCATATACACTGCAGATATACCTGTCATAGAGAGTACTCTGTATGCCATATTTGCTGATGGCACGGTCATATTGTTTTACAATAATAAAATATAAAAAATTGCAAATTTTATATCTAAGAGATAAAATAGAGAAATATAATGAAAAATAAAAACATTAAAAGAGAATGGGTCATTCTAGCCACAAAGACGTGGTCAAAGCGTTAGACAAAAGAACAATTTGCACATAAGAACTAGTATATGTGGTGCTAGATCATGTGTCAGAAGCACCACTAATATGCACCCTACAGCTTGCCTATGAAGTGCATGGTTTGAGCGATATTTTATATATCAATTACTGAATAGTCAGCAATTATCACCTTACCTTCGTTCCTAAATACCACCAACAACAAAAATCAGATAGTTAAACTTTACCTCGCCCTATCACGTTTGAATGGTTTACTTTACTTTTCATGTGCTGCCAGAGTTGTTAGATGCCATACCTCTGTTGCCCGCAATAAAAAAGGTTTTAGTACAACAGTGGTCAGTGGTTTTGTCCACTTTTATTTTGATGTCTAAGGTATCTAGGTATCAGATTCCTTAACCGATGGATTGTAAGGTTTTGTCCTATGGTCAATGAGATCTACAGATCTCATTTTGGAATTTTTTTGTGGGAGCACTTCAAGTTTTTTTTGCATAACACTGTTTGCTATAGCTTCAGCTATCTAAAATATTCTAGAGCAGGTACTAGCGATTTTTGAGAAAATGCGGTAAAATTTTTATGAGCCGTTGTAATGTATGTATCAAGAATAATGGTAGTCACTTCGAGTTTAAGTATTAAAACAATTTACAGAGATGCATCTCAAACAAATTTCTTTTTCAAAATGTAGTGGTGTCTGAAACAAGCTTTTCCCACTATAGGTTCCTTATCTCAAAATAATCAGTTTAACGTTTTATGCTGTATGTATTGACCTAAGAGGTAACAGAAACAGTGTTTATGCTTATATAACTTAATATGAAATTTTTTTAGCAAGGTATAGAGTTTATTAAGAAATTTTAACATTAAACCAGTTCTTAGAAGTACCCATTTGCTAAATACAAAGTACTCGTTAACATTTTCTCATACATTAAGTAGTCATATATTTTCTTCTTCTTTAATGCCTTCTCTAATTAGAGGTTGGCGACCACCTGGTGAAATTGTTGACGATCAATGGCAGCTCGGAACAGTTGCTCAACGCTCATGTTAGTCCACGCTCTGATGTTTCTCATCCACGATAATCGTTTTCGACCGACACCTTTCTTTCCCTCAATTTTTCCTTTGATTATAAGCTGCGGTATATTGTATTTATTATTTCTTAGAATATGCCCAAAATATGACGTTTTTCTCATTTTAATTGTAGACAGTAATTCTCTTTCTCTACCAATTCTGCGTAATACTTCGATATTGCTTACTCTTTCTATCCACGGTATCTTCAGCATTTTTCTGAATATCCACATCTCAAATGCTTCGATTTTCTTCATTATAGCTTTCTTTAGGGTCCATACTTCAACGCCATACAATAAAATAGACCACACATAACACTTTACAAATTTTATACGGATTGATAGATTTAGGCCTTTATTACACAGCATACTTCTGAATTTTATATATTTTCTTAAACAATATCAAATAAAATGTTATTTTGGTCCAGTGTTCATTTTTAAATTGTCAAAGTATGACAAAAATATAAAATTTTAGGGCATTTTCTATATTAATTTACTTCGTGAAAAGTTAATTTAACTTAATAATACTAATTTTGTCTGGGTTGAATTAAAATATTTGTAAATACCACTCAGAACTTCGGTATATGACAGTTATGTTTTAAGTCTATAAAGAATATGTTCATAGAACAAGCATCAAAAAGTGACTTTCTCTATGCCAAACTATTTTTATTTTGGTTAAAGAATAAATTAGTTAAATTGGTTGACACTAAAAATTATTTGGCATTTTCGTAATTATTTAATGTACCACAGCCGGTGAGTCTGGTTGAGTATTTACTCAAATGGCTACTACAATGGCTTGTAAGATTATATCTATTTGGTTAAACGTGGAGTTAGTATTGTAAAAAACAAAAAAGTACGGTCTAAATGTAAATCTACTTAACAAGTAACATCAAGAATTTAAAACATTTATATAATTTTTTATTGCCAAATTTTTTATTAATTTTTTCTATTTAATTTAAGACAGCCTTAAAATTGCCTTACGAAAATTAATGTATAATTTTGTGTTGTTTTCTAAAACAATTTTTTTGAAAAATAAATTATTTATTATTACTATTGCTCATTTCCTTGGAAGATGGTTGATTCCACGGATAGAGAGGCATTAGTTGTTCGAAGCAATCTACACCTTGACATTGACCACCAATTCAACAAAATCGTCACAAACTTTTACCACTTGCACATTTTTCAACGAAAGAATGACAAAGTAATCCATCAGTAATTTAGTGAAAGAATAGATCTTATTTCTTGTTAGCATCATACGGTCTTCGATATGGAAACGGACGTTACCATTACGGAAAACGATGTGGTTCTTTTACACAGTCTTAGTTTTTATGGTTCAAACCAGATCAAACCAGAGTAAGTAAAGTTGGTATTAGTGTTGAACTGACTTTTGTCATTTATGTATTAACTTAAATATGTAATAAGTCGCTTTGTGGCATTTAATTTTTTATTTTGTGTATTAATTGTATTTTATTTTATAGAAATGAGAAAGAATAGTTAAATATTAATGCTATGCAAACAAAGTACAAGTAGTTAAAATGTATGCAGTTTACAAGTGATTCAGGAAGATTAATGACGAGAAAGTTAATTTCAAAATGAAACATACACGAATTTATTTTGAGAAACTTAAATCTATCAAGGAAAATCTATTTGTCAGTTCTCGAAAATTACCTTCAAAACTTAACTTTCTATAGAGATCGATTATAACCAAAATCAAAAAGTAGTATCGTGAAATACCACATATTTATTGTTGTCTAAGCTCAATGATCTGTGGACACTTGGTCCAAATCGGCGTGATGTTATTTGCGACGAAAAGCGAGTTTCTCTTTTATCTCGACATGAAAAATTAACGATTCATTCTGCGCAGTACTTGTAAACAAAGAGGCATATTTTTTAGGATGTCAATACCTTGCTTTTAACAATTTAGAGGACATGGACTCCTGCCATATGTGTTCTGGATATTAAGATGAATAAATTATCCGATTTCACTTTGGTTAAAAAAAAACTGTTTCTTTACAAATCGATATTCAGATTTTGTCGCATGAAGCTTAACTTTTATCTTTCAGCAACGGGTGCTTATTTCTTACGCCAACACAACTTCGAACGGTATGAGATGCCTAAAGTGTGTAGGTTTAGTTTTAGAAGCTTTATTTGATAGTTGTGTATTTTATAAAACTTAACAAATAAACGCTTAATATTTGTATATACAAGGGTTTTTAAAATACTTGTATCTCATAGCCAATAGGTTTGAAAGTATTACTTCGAGACACATAAAATAGGTATGGTAATATCCTCCAACTCATTGACTAACAAGGCATCCAGTACCCTTTTTTGCAATATCAGCAAGTACTGCAATGATCTAAATAAAAAATAGTATAAATATTCGGTTAAAAAATGTGGCGTTAATGAGATTTCAACGCTTAAGGGCAATGTGTCCATTGACATTCAACGGCCAATGGGTGCTGTCTGTAATAAAGTCATGGATGAATACCATCAAACCTCTGTAAACGAACTCATTCGTGTTATTCACTGTACAAAGCAGGATATTACTAAAACTGTTAGAATTTTTCTTTAAAAAGTAAGTGCTAGATTTTTTCCAATGTAATGAGGAAACTTGTGTGATGTTGCCATGCGTGTTTAAACAGAAATGGTAATTTTTGTAAAGATTTTCCAAACAAAATAAATTTAATATAAAATAAAATAAAAACTATTTTGGATAAAACCAAACGTTTTATATGATGTTTTGAATAACGCATTATTTAAGTGTCCACTTCGACTTTGTGCACAAGAGCAAATTCTATGAATCCAATTTTTGATTACTTTGTGCAGTAACTTGGGTCTAACGTCACAGATGCAGTGTCCGATGTTCAATTTAATTAGATTTCAAATAAATCCACAAAAAGTACTCTAAAGGAGTTAAATCACAACCACTTGAAGGCCAATTAACAATCGCATTTCTTGAAATTATCCTTTCACCAAACTTGTCTTGCAATACGTGAATAGTGGCAGTAGCAGTACGACATGTGGCACCGTCTTGTTGAAACCACATGTCCTTCAAATCAATTTCATCTAAATTTAGCCACAAACAAATTGTTAACATCAATCGGTACCGCCCATCAGTCACCGTAACTGCATCTCTTATTTCGTTTTCGAAAAAATGTCTCAATGATGTCACCATGCTATAAATTATATCATGCAATGACTTTTTTCGGATGCAAGGGCTTCTCGTAAATCTCTTGTGTATTGTTTTTATACTAAAAATGACAATTTTGTCTGATAATGTATCCTCTTAATCAAAAACTAGTTTCATTTAAAAAGATAATATTTTCCCAAAATTATGATCCCTTTAAAGTTGCTCTTAGGGCCAAGCAGCAAACGATGGTCGAGTGGCTTCAATTCTTGAATCAACACAATCTTATACGGGTGTAAATCCAAATCTTTTCGTAAAATATGCCAAGTTGTCATTTTTCTATTCCCTAATTCCTGAGCACGACGAGGACTTGGTAAATTTGGAGCCCCTGCAACACTATTTCTTACAGCAGAATATTCTCTATATTTCTTGCATTTTGACATCTTGTTGGTATTTTCGCATCATAAGGAGTAAAATCCCATACATATTTTTTAAAGATTTGACGAATAGCAAGCACAAAAGGGCGATTATGTGGGCAATAGGCTTCGCGAAGACCCTGTTGAATGTTCACAAAAAAATATCTATTTTTGGACAATAACCAAATGTTCCTGAAGCATATATTTAGCCATGATGAGTTACCAGAATATTATAAACACAAATGACAACTATTGACAGTTATAACACTTTAAGTATCGTTGACATTTTATTTCAAAATCATATCATTCTTATTGGAAAACCCTTTATTTGTATACTTTATCTATTAATAAAGTTCCGGAAAGAAAACAAGACTCTCCAGAATACCCTTGTATTTTTATTTAATTGAAATTTTGTTTCTAGAAGTGGCAGATAACAAAAGTTTAATGTGTACAAGAAATAATATACCTTTAATAACTAACGCAAACAATTTCTGATGGAAAATTCAATTTGACGTTTCTGTTTTTACTGCAGAATTAAAAAATCTATTTTGTTCGGCGAAAGTAGTAATTAAAAATAAATCCCGAACAGAAGCTCTTGTTATCGACAAGACCATTTTTTGTGCAATAAAATATCTCCATAATAACTCTTGATAAGGGTAAACGTACTTCGTGTCGATCCCTCTACGGTGAAATATTGAGCTGCAACTGTGAGCTACAGATTTTCGATCCCTATCCCTTACATTATGCGCACGTTAATTATTTCATTCAGGCTTGTTGTTCGACGAAGCTTTTGAATGGAGAAGGGTTGCTAATTTGAACCCGACAACACCCAGGCAAGCTGCTAAAAACGTCAAAAACAAATTTTGCCTTAATCCGTTTTCCGTATTTCGCGCTCCTTGTTTACTCGTCTGTTTTCGAACCGAGCAGTCAGCATTGCACTAACTGTTTAAATGTTACAATGCAACATTGGTGTTCGATACAGTGCATTAGTTTTGTTGTGACTACAATGAGATTGGAATTGAAAAATAATTAAATTTAAGGGAACATTAGCCGATTTAATAAGCGAAACTATTTCATTATTTTGTTTTGGCATATATGAATTTATTTTTTAGAATAAATTTGAGTATTTAGTAATAAACAATTGCTAATCAACGTGTTTGTTGTTGAATAATCATATATTTTCTAACCACAGACAAAAACTAGTACTTAAAATGACCTTTTATGGATAGATTATCTACTTTAGATAAGTAAAAAAGTTAGGACTTAGAATCTTTCTAATTTTTTAAAGGTTGGTACATATTCGGGGATATATATTAGATGATTATAAAAGTTCATGTTTGGTTTCTGTAAATAGTAAAAACATTGCTGTACACCAAAGAATATATCATTGTGTGCGAAGAAATGTTGGAAGTAAATAACAAAAACATACATCTAACTGCACCTTACAGACGTTTTATAAAAGCATTAGGGTTGAAACTGCAATGAAAGAAAATTATGGGCGATTATTTGGACCGCATTCATGTCTTAAAAATTTTTAAAAAGTGATTTGGCTCAGGTGGTGATTTTAATTTGAATAATCAACTCAATTCTGAATGGGTTTTCGGCATTACGCGCGTTTTAGTAAATAATATTTCATAGATTTTAACTGAAGAGATTGCTAGTAGTTTAAATATTTACAACCATTCGGAATTTATTATTTAAAAAATCTTAGATTCGCTTCCGAGCTGGATGCATCCTCATTCTTTATCGGATAACAAGATCCTTGAAGGACACAAAAAAGAGGTCTTTTTAAATTGGACTCTAACAGATGAATAGAAGATAAATTTTGTACAATAAAAAATAAGCAAGTGAAATTGCAATACCTCTACTAAAGTTTACGTTAGTGTTTGTTTAGTGAGAGAAAGTATTTGTCAAATACCTCTCCCATCTGGTGAAACAAGCACTTTAAACAACTCATTGAACTTAATGTAATAAACTTATAAAAAGTCTAATTTTGGCTTCTCTCCACTACAACGCATGAAACCAACACAATTAAAATAGAAAATCTTTCAGCATAAACTGTGTTCTCCAGATCTTGCTGCTTTACATTCTTCTGTTATTATTTTTTAAGAATAATTTTAAGTATCAAGAAAGGTTATGCAAGTTTTTTGAACGCTGAGAGGAAATTTTGGTAACTGTGCCAGCTTTGGCAGAAAAATACAAAAACTGACAAATCGATAAGGCTGCTGCCTTTTCTTGTACAAGGCAATTAGAAAAAACCCTGCCGAAGATTTAATACAAGTTTAAACTACTTACAGTTTGCAAAGCGTTTGAAGTTAAGTACTATTCGTGAGGTGCGTTGCGAAAACTGATCGGCAAAAGTTTAGGCAACGCTCGAGAATTTGCTACTATAATTTATGGAGAAAAGCATTACTGTTACCTCATAGTCTCTCGGTTTGCAGGATTTTAGTCCTTACAACTTCCTTTTATATCGTCGGTTAAGGAAGTATTACAAAGTATAACAGATTCGATTTTGGTAATATCTAGAAGAGTGTAGTGATGAACTGAAAAGCAATCTAGCAGACGCTTTTTAGGACTATTAAGAACAATGAAACTACTTTTATTTGTAAAAAGAATAAAATTTATGATGAATAGAAAAATAGTTCCAGTTGTTCTGCCAAAACGGATAACTAATTAAAAAATTTATTCTTTAAGCCGCAGCTGCTTATATTTAGTCATAAAATTTGACAATTATTCATTGATACATACAAACTTTTTTAGACTTAAATTATTTTTTAAGCTAAAACCATATGCTAAACTTTCTTTAGTTACCCTGGTGAACAAGTGTTTTTTTATTATTACTAGATATATGGTTTAGTCTACTCGATTACATACACATACACATACATGTTTCGTTTGATTTTTATGTCGTAAATTAGTCTCATCTTCACAGTTACTACTCTGATATCATTTTTGTTGTAAATACAGGTTTAATTCTTTGCTGGAATAAAGTATCCTAAAATAATAGAATTATAGCAACATCACTACATCATTTAGTATTTTTTATGTGTTGTTAAGATTGTGAAATTTGTACAAATAAATGTTATTTAAATGGTTTAATAACCTTATTTAATTAATTAATATTATTTGGCAAGATTAAGGAGTTTGATGTAATATAAAAATCTAATCTGGTAATCTTGGACGGCGTATAAACTTTTACTATAATACAGAATTTATGTGGTGTCGTATAGCCTTTTGCAAACCAACTAAACTAATAGAATGTAGAAGATGCCTTAGTTGGCCAATACTTGGGTTTGACTAGGACGGAGATAATCAATTAATTAAAGCATTGTGGCCCGCATTGGGAAATAAGCGAGACCAAGCTAGCCAAAATTTCTATTTTAACAATTTTATTCTTGACTTTTGTGACGCCATGAGCGAGTTTGTTAGCTTGTGTGCAAAATATATTTATTTAAATTATTTCAGATAGTCATCAACATCAGTCGACAGATTGAAAACGGGTTTGATAAACTTTTGAATTCAAACCAACTTGCAAGTCTCCATCCAAAACAGTCAGTAGGAACGTAATTTTTTTTAGGCTAAAGTTACTAAAATTAAATGGCTTGTGCCATATGGAAACAGTCGCATAGCTCATAGTTTCTTTTCCTTCGACAGCGCAGTTCCGGTTACCAGCCGCAGCGGACCAAAGCTTAAAGGTCAGTTTGACAATAGCGATCTGGAATAAATAGATAAAGATTGCCAGTGCATCATAGACATGAAAAATAATAAAAAGTGCATAAAAATAAAATTGGTTTTAAGTGTTAAGAAACTGTTTTATCGCCTTATTTAAATGTAGCTAAATATTGAAATCACTTTTACAAAATTCTACTTAATATTTGAAGTGGGTAACACAAATGAATATTATTCTCTATATTTGTAAAATTTAAGCCCACATCTGCAAACATTTTTATTAAAAAAATCAAAAATCTTTCAAAGAACAATTTCTCTTATCTAAATTTATTCTTGATATCTATGTTTAAAATTCTATAAGAAAAGAACTTAGTTCTATATCGTTTTCTTCAGAACCCAGAATTTAATCAAGATTTTCCGGCTGCGCATTCCCCAGTAATTATTACTCCGAGCACAATAATTATTAGGAGAAAGCCCTTACAAAGGCTTTGAACTAAATTCACCAACTGAAACTAATTCCGAAATCTATTGGATAGAAAATCAATCTTGCCATTTGTGTTAGAAAAGGTTTAGATGAAGCAACCCACTACTATAACAATTTAAAACGCTGCATGGCAAGCCGCACTCAGTCCATCAACCAACTACCCGAAAGAAGTTAACATTCTTCGTCACATACGAATTCTAGTCTTTGAGAAACATAGAACGCAAAAGAAGTGGCCAAGAACCAAAGCAGACAAGACAAAATCATATTAAATAGACTAACTTATCAGTTGTACAACGTACTACTAGAAGTTCGGAATGACACTTTGAAACACTTTATTAGAAAACTGTTGCCTGATGACCACACAATGTGGAAAGTAACAAAAATATTCAAAGGATTTATCGCAATGACACCTCCAATTAAAAAACATTACGGCAACTAAATTGGAGCAGAAAAAGAAAAAGCAGATTCATTCGCTGAGTATTTCTCTAACGTATTCACCTCACCACAACTTCAGAACATACACACAGAAGACGAAATCGAATCATCTCTTCATACCCCATACCAACCAAACTCTTTTCGCCGGCCGAAGTACGTAAAATAATTCTTACCAATACCTATAAGGCTCCGAGTTACAATTTAACAGTAGGAAAGGTTCTACAAAATTTTTCTTGGAAAGCTCTAATGCTCCTCACTTCCATTTACAATAGTATCCTAAGACTTAACTAAATCCGGCAAACCACCCTCCCAACCCTATTTTTACCTACCAATCAGTCTTGTGTCCTCAATGTCCAAAATTTTTGAAAGGCTATTTCTCAAAAGAATTGACAAAACTCTAGAAAGCATAATTCCATCCCGCCAATTGGGTTTTCGACAACACCACCCAACAACATACAAAAGTCCTCTAATTGTTAACCGTAGATAGCTTATAGTCAAAGCGAATATGCATTGCGGTATTTCTTGACAAACGTTAAGCTTTTGACAAAGTGTGGTATAAGGGCATGTTATTCCAAATCAAGTTATACTTCCCAAGTCAATTGTACTTTGTGCTTAAATCTTATCTATCTAAAAGTTTTTTCAAGTTAAGATTAACAACACAGTATCTGACTACCACCAAATTATCTCCGGTGTGCCACAGGATAGTGTACTGGGATCGTTGTTAAACCTACTTTAAACTTCTGACATGCCACCTTAATATCATACGAGAATGGGCACATTCGCAGACGATACGTCTATTCTCTCAGCGAACGAAAAACTTAAAGTAGTAGCAGAACACCTACAAACTCATCTCGAGACCCTCCAAGATTGGTTCGACAAACGGTGAATTACAGTTATTTCTGACAAATCAACACAAGTCACATTTACCAACAGACGAGTAATAAGTCCTCAGCTCAGAAATAATTATGCTCTAGTACCCCAGAAAACTGAAACCAAATATCTAGGCCTGCATGTAGATCAGAAATTAATTTCGAATACACACATTAAGGTTCAGTGAAAACAGATTAACATTAAAACTAAACAAATAAACTGGTTAATTGGGAGATGAGCCCAACTTTCTCTAACGAACAAAATACATCTGTATAAAACCATATTAAAATCCATGTAGATCTATGAGATACAACTATGGGGATGTACAACGGCTCCTCATATCAAAATTCTTCAGAGATCCTTAGAACAATAACAGATGCTCCGTGGTATATAACAAACGAAATTCTCCATAAAGACCTAGATACCCCATACGTAACTAACGAGATTCAAAGAATATACAACAACTTAACAGGATACGGAAACGAACTAATGCAGCAGCTGTCCAACTAAACGTCACCAGTATATTAAAACGCCAATGGCTACACGACTTGTAATAATTCAAATGACAATGGTCGTTACATCCTAAATGACATGTAAAACCACATACCATTTACTAATTACTTGTTAAATAAGTAGATTATAAATATGCAAATAAATTTAAAAAAATATTATTTTCTATGTGATAGTCCTTCTCAAAAATTAAAGCTTTTTTGAAGCTCGTTTCTCACTAGACGAATGGTCTCTGGATTACCATTACTGCCTTTTGTAGTCTATAAATTAAAACTCTGTAGTTTTTTGTTTTATAAAATAGTATGTATGTCTGCTTTTTATAGTTTTATAATATATAATTTAACAAAATCTCTGAATTTAGAAATATAATTTGCTGTCCTTCACCATAATAAAAGAAGTTAAATTCTTTACTTCTAATTAAAAGTTTAATAAAAGAAGAAAAAGTACAAACGATTTAATACTACTGTTGATAAAGATCTTTTTACATTTCATACACACAAATTTGTATTTAAACCTAATACATACATACTGATAAAGGATTATTTTAAAATAAGTTCTTGTAAATAAACGTTTTTTAAAATATAGCTAATTATTGCATAAAGGTAACAAAAAAAAATGAATTAAGTTACTGTTGTTGACAACGTACTAGTATAACAATGAATCTTAATTGTTTGTAATAAAATTTTCTAATTTTTCTTGTTCATTACTATACTTTATTTAAAAAGATTTGCTTAGTTATAATTGTAGTTACAAAAGCGGTGATTAAGTAGAAACAATGGGTTGTTGAAGTGCAATTTTTACAGCCGGGTTCAAAATAAGTAGTAATAATTTGGTAGTCTAAGACCACATTGCCCCGTATCAGAGGTGGTGCACGACAACCGGGCAGCAAAAGCTTTCTTGTTTTACAAGTCATGCTCCTACGCAAAGCGTTAGAGCCTTATCAACACTATTTATATATCAGCATTTATAAATAGTTAGTTCGTGGCCGATAGGTCGAGGAAATTAGCTATATGAGAACAGGTTCGGCTTCAATTTTAAGGTCTAGCGGGTGACCTACTCAGATACTAAAAATAATTGAATATCTGCGCTCACTCGGAATAACGAGTGGCAATGCTGCCGGCTAAGACTCGAGAAAAAATATATAAGTACATTTGCAATAGTAATTTCGACCTAAAAAATAAGCATCGTAAGATTCATTGCACTAAACCATATTTGGTAAAGTATTTCTGAAATGCCTAGTGGAAGAACCAACCATCTAATCTTAAATGGGATTAAAAAGAATTGCCAGAGAGTACGTTCTCGCGTGATGAACTGTTCGTATACGGACAGTATCGTCAACGTTATAAAACTTACGAATGCTTAACCTTTGTGTAATTTTTGATTCAGAATATTTTATAAACACTTTTTAGTTCTTGTTTTATATAAATAAACATACAAAAAATGTTTGCCTTAAAAGTGGAAAGGCTCAAAAAACTTACGGAGTGTGATCTGAAAGATTTGTATACAAATTTTGATCTGGAAACTGAACATTTTGAAGTTAAGAATGAGAAAAAGATCATTTACTGTTTAAAGAATATATAGATTTGAGAAGTTTATACATACCCCCTTTATTAATTTTTTTATTTGTAATGAAAATCTATCATTTATCAACAAAACCTTTTTTGACAAAAAATGTATAAAATTATTAATAAAGCCACAATAAACAGAAAAAAATTCAAATTGTTAAATTGCTTGAGATTTCACTAGAAAACGCCAAAATAACAACGAAAAGCAACAGGCTTTTTCAAATAACTTAAAACTTTAAGAACTTATATACTCTCAGTTCCTATTTTACTATTGCATAGCAAAGAATGGCTTTTAGAGAAAAATTCCATTTTATATGTACATTTCGATAAAAGTACAGCATTAAGTGTAATTAAATTGTAATGCTTTTCAATATTTCCATTAAATACATTTTAAATGCAGCGCTTTATCTTGGGGAAAATAAATTCAGGAAGATTATCTTTAGCTAACTATGTTGTAAAGTTCATAGACGTTTTTCCAGAGTTCTTTCTCTAATGTGACATTACTCAAAATTTTGTTTTTACATAGAAAAAGTCTGGCTTTTTATAAACCTAGACCAAAGCAGAACATAGTGAGAAAATAATTTCTAAGAATTTTGGAAAACCTAAAATCCGCCTTGTTGAGGCGTTTGAGTGCGGTGCGGGCGGACCCAGGTTTATTTTTAAGTTTATATGCCTCATGGTTAGTCTATTCCATCATTAAAAATAATTGAACCAAACAGCCTCCACGACTCCGCTGACATGCGACAATTCTTTTAGTTTTCTATTATGCTTTTCCATGAACGCGGCTTTATATGAGCAATTACACGTTTGATGTTTTTTTTTCAGCTTTGGAATCCTCACAAGTTTATTGACATAAACTCCTTCTTTTAAATATCCCTAGAGGGGGGAAATCTCAAAAGCTCTCAAAAAAAATACGAGCCAATGACTCCTTCAGCTCACAATACACACCAAGAAGTATATTTTTGTCGACTCATTGATTTTTCATGAACAGCGTAGATTTTTATTATCCTAAATGCGACAATTTTTGCGATTACAATATGTGTTTAAAAAAAATTAGCATTAACTGCTGTATTCCTTAAAACCCAGTTCACATATGTACGGCTGGCGATCTAATTCCTCAAGTTTTATTAAAATGCATTGCATAGTACCCTACGAAAAGCTAACGTGATTGATACTTCAAACACACTATTAATAACTCGAACAATATTGTCACTTGAATGACTATTGCGTTGACAGACAACCTTCGTATTGTCAATCGAGATACCACTTACTTTAAACTTTTGCACTGTATCGCGAATTGCATATTTCATATTATTGAGTAACTGATCATCTATTTTTATAATAAACTTGAACAATGAGTTGCTTACAATTTATTAATGAATTAATATACAGTAGCATTACAGGAAAATGCTTATAACTAAAGACTGGTGCTCCGCCTTACGGCACTACACCAGCACTACCGCAACTGCATTAACAATTTTCCGCAAACCTGTATTTAACAATGCTCCGAATTTGTTTTAACTATTGTGGCCGCAAATTTACCTTCCCCGGCATTCGCCTTAGTGCAGGACCCGGGAAAACCACAAAAACCCGGGTCAGGCCAGGCGACTCGAAGCCGCTGATGGCTCCGAGTCCTCCTAGCTTTTACAATACTGCGCAGAAACAGACTAAACAACTACCTTAACCTACGCCGGGCTTAGTGTCTGTTATTCATCGTCCCAGAGTTCGCATCTCGCACCAGCACTTATTTTTCCCAACCCCCGCGCGCCCATCACAAGTTCGCGTCAACAAGGTAATCTCGCGCACCGTTCCGCAAAAACCGCAAGAGCCATCCACCATTCACGCACGTTTGAAAGTCCCTCGAGCTCCTCCCGCGTTCGTGGCCATCTTCAGCCGCTGGTAATTAGGGTTCTCTCCGCCCTGGCCCTGGTCTCCTCCTCCGCGTTGCAGGTCAGCAGGACGTGCATGGGGTCGTCGACCTCCCCACACGCGCATCTGTTTTGGTTCTCTGCCAGCTTTCGGATTCGAATTAGGTAGGACCGGAAGTTGCGATGCCCAGTGATAAGCTGGACGGTGTGCCGGTTAAAGCACTCCGCAGCCTGTCGCGCCGTGTCAACCGTGGGAATGAATATCCGCGTCTCCGCTGCTTGCCATCTCTGCTCCCATCTTGCTCTCGTCCTAGCTCGTAGTCGTTTCTTTACGAGCCCCATTGGTACCGTCTCGAGTATAAGCGGTCCATCTTCAGCCGCTGCCTCTTTGGCCAACTGGTCTGCACGCTCGTTGCCTGAACAATGCGTTGCTGTAGAGTATACGGCCTCGTAACTTTGTCATGTGTTTAGATACCAACTGTATAAATAAAAATTTTCAACGTTTACAGAACGCAAACGGCGCACAATTCTAATTTTAAAGTTCAATTCGAGTCACCTTTTTCTTATAACACCACTTTCAAGAATCGACGGCGATATTTTTTACTTCATGCACGGCCTTATTGATGGTTTTACTTTCTTCTTCCTCATTTAAAACTTCGTACTAGTTTGAGGTGTGTATAGGTTTGTTTAGGTAATATTTGCTACTAAACTTTCGGGGTATCCTTTTGTTGGCTACCTCAGGGTTATTTTTATTCCCCTTTCGTTTAGATTCTACAGTTTGACATAACTATTCTAAGGTAAAAAGTTTGCGATGAGGTACTGCTACATACGAAACTGAGTCGTACTGCATATTTATATTTTATTGCAAAGCTTATTTTGTTAAATATTACATAAATGTTGGCCTTTAGGCCTGCACGCAATTTAAAATTTATCACAAAAGTTTCATGTATACAAATTCTAGAAAGTCGATCTCAAAATTGTAAATATCTCGCTAACCTTCAACTTTCTCTTCACTGGCTATAAACAACATATCCTACGCTATGTAAATCAAATGAAAACGAGCGGCTATCTAGTGGAGTATTCTTTCCAAGTCACAGAATATATCTCTCACTACAATAATTTTAGTTAAACAAAAACAACAAGTGGCTGTATCATTATTTTACTTTCCCCAAACTGGAGAGTCTGTGAGAATCATATAAAAGGAACAGGTGTTATACAGCAGATACAATGGGTTAAGGTTTCAGTTAGGCCGGCCTCTTATTCATAAGGTGAAAATCAATACAGAACTGGCAGTACAGTGCGTTGTAATTTAAGTTATTTTGTGACTTAATCTCCATATCACAATTTATGATTGATAAACAAACATAATTAAAGTAACCTACTATTAATGATCTCCGCAGCTGTCAATCTTTAATTTACTGAAGTAGTCAAACACTTGGCGTGTTATAAATTGAAATTTTGTTCACCATGCATTTTTTTAATTTATTTTTTTATGAAAATAAACTTAAAAAATTCTCACTATAACTTGGTTTAATTTTGTAAAATTTTAACTATGACATATATTGAAGTATTCTTTTATACTAGAGATTAATTAACCAGGAAGGCTGATTACGTCCAATTGATTCTCAAAAAAAAGTTAACCTTTGATGTTGACAAAACAAAATCCAATTTTATATTGTTAGTATTATATACAGCGCTTTTCTAGTCTGCATAATATTCTATCAAAATTGTTGAGAAGAGACTTGATAAATAATTGATATTGGCACGCAAATGTGCTAATTTTGCTTGAAGCCTTATCTCTGACGAATCCGAAATTACCTTAAGCACATATTATCATGTCATCTGTCAGATTTACACTTGTTAAGCTATTTTACTAATTTAATCACATTTGAGGAGCGGCAAGCGTTCCATGCTCGGCTAGCAGCTAGAAAATTGGAAATTGGTTGGCACTTTATAATTTCCGTTGTATAATTGAGTGAATTTGTAATTTGTCTCCGTTCCGGCGCTACGGTTAATTTAATCGATGTTATACAGGCTGAGGTTTCAGTAAAAGCCTTTACAAGTGTCTAGGCTTTTACTTCATGTTTCAATCATCCCTTTAAATTAGATTTGAGCTCCTCACGACAATAGCTTCAAGAACTGTTTCTTCTGTGCTTTTGTGCTGCAGCATTTTTGATTATTGGTTTGAATTTTTATTGAACACGGCATTTATGACTATGAGTTATTTAAAATTAATAACTTCTTTCTTGTTCTGCACTTTTCATTTAAATGGACGCTGTCATTCCAGGTTCTTCTAAGCTTCCCTCTTCTATTTTTACCTATTTGTTTAACTTGCCATATCCTGTTTTGTTGTTCTAAATGCATATTAAGTGACCAAACCATCTTATCTATATGTTTCAATTTTATCCCTTAACGACATACATTTAGCTCCTTTCTGATGTCTTTGTTTCTTATTCTGGTGGGTGTTTTGACTTCTGGAGTATTAAACACTCCAGCTTGTTGACTGTTATCAAAATGAAGATTTCGGCCTCAAAAAGAAGAGTTGTTTGACAGATTGTTTTATATACAGTTTGTGTGGATTGACACTTCTTTTTTGCTTAGGACGTTTGTAAATGGCTTGTAAATGGCTTTACCACTTATTCTAGTATTTAATCCTTCTTCAAAAGTACCTCTCGTGTTTATCGTACTCTCTAGATATTTAAACGGACGTGTATTTGTTACAAGTTTGATGCACGTATCTGATAACATGTTTCCAATTTTTATTGTGTGTTTAATTTTATTACACGTGTTCTTTATAGTTTCTACTAAGTCCCTTTCAACGTTTTTATTTGTTAGATTATTTTATATGATACTTCTCTTAGTAGTATCAAAAGCTTTGTGGAGATTCATAAAGCTCAGATATGCCTTTTATGTTTTTACTTGATATTTTTCTACCAACCATTGTAGGATGATTATATGATCTCGTACACACTATCGCTATTTCTTTTCTAAGATGGTTTTATAAACTTTTGCTGCCACATACAGTAAGAAGATTCTTCTGTAATTAAAACAGTTTTTGTGTATGGCTAGTAATATTGCAGTACTTTATCTGTTTGGTTCTGTCTTTCAAGTTAAGTTGAATATCGTGTGTAAGTTTTGTGTTTCTCTTATACACATAAACTGAATAAGTTTTTATGGTACTTTATCGCATTTAGCTACTTTTTGAGTTTGGTGTTAGACGCAGTTTTTATTATTTCTTCTACATCTAATAGATTTTCAGCATTTTTGCTTCTCTGCATTTTCTTGTTCCATAATTTGTTTAACAATTTAGCCTACAGTTTAATAAATATTGTTTTGCGTTAGTAAATCTGGAAAGATTTTTTCATATATTAAGTACTTTATTTTCTTCAACCACCACATTGTATCTCTTTTTTGTTCTTGAATGTTATTAAGACTTTATAAAACAATTTCTGGTTGTTTGTACTACCCCTTTCTAGTTTTATATGAGTTTTTGTTTTATATCCTAGATAATTGTTCCATAACTTTTCTTTCTTTGACTTCTGTTTAACTTGAATATTCAATGATGTGTACTTCTTATTTTTTGGTTGTTATTTTGTTTTACATGCTTTTGTTGCCACTTAAATGTCGCTATATTTGTTCTAGCTGCGGCCTTTAACAAACTTAGTCTCTTTCAAATTTATATCCATGTCTTATTCTCACATCCTTGTAAGCAATTATTGGACTCTTCTTTCTACTTATTACAGTATTTGTTTTTGTTAGCAGAATATATTTGTAATTATAAAATTGAACAGAATACCAATAGTATTTTTTGTTATTATTTTTCCATTAGGTAAAATTACTTAATTTCATTTGATATGTTCATTGCTGAATTTCAAATGACAATCTGTCATCACCAGTAAATAATTTTGTATATTTATACCGTACTTTGAAGATCATTCAGCTGTTAGATCGCTTTTACTAGGTCCACGTACTATTACCACTGTGATTATTGTAGGTTTGTATATCCCTAACATTATTTTTAAAGTTATTTTATATATCTCATATCTTCTTTTATATTTCTTTTCTGATTGCGCATGAAGTCCTTGTTTGCTGATTCCTCAACTTATTTACAAATTAACAGTGTGTCATTTCCATAAATTAACTGTTAGTTTCTTTCGTTTTAGACTCAGTGATCGATATTGATTTTTTCTTTTTTAATTATTCTGTTATCTCAGTTTTTTTTATAGCTCAGTACTCTAATCTTCTTAGCCCCAAATTTTCGTATGTTGTGGTTTAACTAGTTAGCCTTAGTCATGGGCTTGTTATATTTCTTTGGAGATTCGTTGTGTCTCATCGCAGATATAAACTTTAATTTCGATAATAATCTTATGACAGCCAATTTTAACTTTATGCCCTTGGCTCGTTTTTCTTTATTTATTTTCCTAATTTGTACCTGTATTGCTCTCTTGTTTCATGTTAAATAGTGTACTATATAGGTGTTACTACTCTTTAGGTTAGTTTTATTTATTTGTTACTTTATACTTAGCGTTTTAGGATGTTTACTATTACGGTTTGTCTAGTTTGGTACACTAAAGATCACTTTATTTATTCTTTATTGGCCTGCATCTTATTTTTAATAGATTGTTTAGCTTTTGATTTTACATATTAGGTTATATCTATTTATCTTTTTTTACATGTTTTCTACTTTATGTTTAACTTTAGTTATTCTTTCATTTAACTGCTATTTTTTCTTCTCTCAATTTTCTTTTTTTTCTTTTTTGTATTTGCTACGTCATCTACATCAGGCCTTTAATTTTTATAGCTGGCCTATATAAATTTTACCACTATTTTTTTGCTATTGCTCTTTCATTGGTGATTTAATTACTTTTTTATTTTTTCTAAATTACGCCAGTTTACCTTTCCCGCTAATGTTAAGTCCCTGTCTTGTTAAATGCTCATGGAAATCCGCACTTACTACTTGAAATTGGATTGGTATTATTATTTATTGTATCTAAATTTGTATTATAAATATTTTCTTTGATCGTAAATTTCTTTAGTTATATAATTATCAGCTTCTGACCCTTAACTTTGGTTGCCGTATATTGAACATATAACAAAAATGTTAAATTTTTTTAATTTGCTACTTCTACAAGTTTTCGCTCTATAATTACCAAATCTGCACTTATTTTTTATTAATAAAAATATCAGTTCACTTTCATACATATATACAAACATCGTTTTTGTGAGCGATGTTTACGCTGTCATAATTTTACGCTAGTTTTCTTCAATTTCTTAAAAATTAAAAAAAACTTTTTTGTGTCTTCTTTTTACAAGTAAATAGCTAATATTTTTTATTAAACTTTTGTACTTGTAAAAGATTACACAAAATATGTTTGACTACCATTCAACCCCCAAGTATTTCTAACGTATAAGAGGAAAGTTAGAGTTAAGTTTCAGCAAGTATCTAAAGTGTTCTAATTCAGCATTTAAGTCTTTCATTACTGTCTATATGTTTATATATATTAATATATATTTTATAGTGCTTTTTTTACTTTAATTTTTTAAATTAACTTACAATCTATAAAATGAAGTATAATAAGTAAATAGTATGATAAATAATTATTTAACATGGAGAATAAGTGTTTGTTAACATTTTCTTATAAATTTCACTGTTCATAACTGTAGATTTTTCTAGGGAAAATATCAAAATTATTTAGAATATGCAAAGCAGATCGTAAAGACTTTGTTTCTCGAGTCTTCTTATATAGGTTGGTTTATCAAGTTCTTCGCCAGCCTATTAGGGCAATTCCTTAGTCTTTTGGTATTTTTGTACAACCTTAGTTATTTCTTCTTTGAAGAAATTCTTCTTTTTAGAAATTTGAAGATCATGGGCTATAATTCGATTTGGTACGTACAAGGAGCTCCTGTTATTAATCTGAGAATCTTTGACTGGAATATTTCCAGAACTTCGATAGCAGATTAGGTTGCAGGTCTCCATAAGTCTTTATAGCTCCATATGAATTTGATAATTTTGTTGTAGATTTATTTAGCCAGCACAGGTTTTTAGCTTTAATCCGAGCTATTTACGTTTTATGAATATGTTCTTTTTCCAGGTCTGTTTACGATTAAAGTGCATGGATGACTTGAATAGATTTTGTTTCATTCATTCGTATTTGCCACTTTGACAACCGAATTTGAGTTTGGTTAAGATTCGACTGTAAACGTTGTAATACGACAAGCATATCTAGGTGTGCATATGTCGCCGTTATAATATTTTGTGGCTAAGGTAATTCAGTTGTAAAGATGAGATATAAAACCGGTTTAAACACGCTATGATGGGGGGTGCCAGCATTAATTGGACGAAGGATACTGAACAAGGTAATGCCGATTTTGTAAATAGGACTGAAGGTTTTTGAAATAATGAAGAGGAAAGAATTTTTTGATTTGATAAAGGAAATCATTGTGCCAGACTTTATCAAATGCCCATGTTATTCTTAAAAGGGCTTCACCAAAAGACTTTCATTCTTCAGAGAATTGTCGGATATACGTACAAATGCGGTGGACTTGCTCTGTAGATGCGTGTTGTGATGTAAATCGGAACTGGTGTTTGGGTATTGCTCGTCACTTAGTTAATATTGGCTCTATTCGAACTAAGATTTTCCAGTAGCTTTGTCAGCGTCGGGAATAGGCTGATAGATCTAAAGGATCATATTTTGTGTTATAGTTTCACAGGTTTTTCTAGTAAAATTACCTGAAATACCTTTTACAAGAAAGGAAAATAGCTCGTGTAATATATTGTACACCTACCTTTGGACGTTTCCTGAGGCTTTTCACCGTAATCAGTTTAAAGCCAGGCGATGTTAAAGTAAATTTCGGTAAATGAGGTTCAAGTTAATAGGGGGATTTTAGATTAATTTTAATTGTTAACTAAAGGATTACATTGAAAAACTGTAGAAAGATGGAAAACAAATGCTTTGACCTTATCCTCGTTGCTTTTGGCCCCATTATCTGTACGAATAAGAGGGGAAGTTTGGTGTATTTAGCTTTACGGGTTATTTTCCAAAGCAAGTAGTCGGTTGCTATCGTAGTAGAAAGATGCTTGAGGTAGTTTTGTGGACCTTATTTTTATAGTTATTTAATAATTTACAGCTTGGATGAAACGGCTTTGGCCTTTGGGAATTCTGGTTTTATGTAATGTTTTTTTTATTCTTCTTTTCTCTTTAAAAATTCAGTTTTTTTGTTAATTAGTGCTTTTGTTATGTTGAAGTAGCTGTGTAGGGGTCTTGGTTTGAATTTTTATTTGATCGTACTTGAGTACCTTAATCTCATGTTTATCTTTAGCAGTTTTATTTAGAAGTTTATTTAGAGGGGTGATAATTTTAACTCCTTTAACGAATATTGGGGGGTGGTTTGTTAATGTTTGAGTTATCATTAGAGGTTGTGTCGTCATCAAAGTCTTTATTGTGTAATTCTTCGTTACAATTAGATGTAAATAAATGAGAGTTTAGCCAGTAGTCAGTGATTTTTGTTTGTTTTGTTGAACTTTTATCCTGACTATTTATTTATGTTTCTTCTTTTTGATATTTTCTATAATTTTATAGACTTTCGTTTGTTGTACCAGTGTAGGAAATTGGTTTTGAGTGACGTACTGCGGATGCAGGGGTATTTGCTGGTATATAATTGATATGAGTGAAGAAAATGTGACATTACCTTGTAATTGCTGTTGATCGATAAATATGTGATGCGTATAAAATGCTTGTTACTAAGCAAAATGTTTTGGCTAAAAATACAAGTTGTAGAACTGGATTGTTGGAAACTTATGGAACAAACTGCATTAAATGCGGTTGGATTATTGGTATATGAACGCTATTTATTTTAATTATTTTGTACTCACATACGTATGTGATAGGAGGTTCCTACCTTTTTAATTTACAACAAACATTTTAATCGCAAAATATGCGACAACTGCTTATTTACTGCTGAATTATTTATTATAGTTTAACACAGTTAACCAGAAATCGTTATCTATACAAAGTACATAGCACGACTTATTTACACTACGAAGTTCAAACTGAGAATATGCGATTATTAGTAGTAAAACTTGACGTAGAGTATAAATAAAATAAAACTGTTAATTTGTTTCAGTAAATGGATTACGCCTAACCAATATGAGTGCTCCTATGGTCGCCGATACCAACCACAACATGGAGCTGAACTGCCACTTTGATATGGAGTCTGAAGAGTTGTATGCGGTAAAGTGGTACAAGGATGACCAGGAGTTTTTCAGGTATCTTCATCATTCTTTAATTTAATCCCAATTTTCCTACCAAGTACTATTTGCTGTAACCAGATACATGCCCCATCAGCAGCCGCACATCATGGACTTCCCCGTGTCCGGGGTGCACCTGGCCCTGCAAGGCACGGACTGCGGCAAGGACCACTGCAAGGTGCAGCTGATGAAGCTGACAAGGCACCACAGCGACGGAGCCTACCGATGCGAAGTGTCCAGCGAGGCCCCGACGTTCAGACTCGCCGCCGAGACGCACAACATTACCGTTGCAAGTGAGTTCTGTGTGTAGCAAAGCGTTTCGGGCAAATGCGCCTAATTGTATCTAGGCAGAACGGCGCACAATGATACGCTTATTATTCGCCGGTAATTGAGGTTTTCTCTGCAGCCTTGCCGAAGGAAAAGCCCAGGATAGAGGGCCTGGAAGAGTCGTATAATGAGGGGGATATTTTGTCCGCTAGCTGTACCTCGTCGCCATCTGACCCGGCCGCCATTGTTACATGGTTCGTAAACAACCAGCAGGTGAGATACAACTCGTGTCCTGTAATTATAGTTGTAGTGCCCGGGGCAGCTTCCGCCGTAATGCTTATTGAAAGAGGCAATGCAGAAATGTTCTAAAACATGAATACTGAAATAAGCGTTTAAAGTTATCATAAATGGAGTTTTAGAGCTTTTTGGTAATAATTAGTTTATAAATATATTTTTCCATTAACCAACCTTTGAAGGTCTTATCAGCGATAATGAACTTACAAAAAATATTTTGCTGTGTTTAGCAAAAATATTTAGGTGGATATCGTAATCATCTTAATACAGAATTAGAGAATAACATACGTTATAAGTTCGTAAAAGTAAAATTTAATTAGAACTAGTAAAATTTTCCTAGTTAAATTGCATATAAGCTCATTTCTTGATGATTGGTAACTGCAATGTAGTTTTGTATTACAACTTTTTTAATCAAATTAAATTTGCTTCTGCAGAAATTTATCTATATATAAATCATTTTATTTTTCTACATGTTTGAAATTTTGACATAGAATTGATTAAAATTCCTAAATTATTAAATGGATTGCGTGAACACTACATGAGTTTCTACAAAAATGGTGGCAATAAACAACCCATACTTAAAAATTATGTATTGTTTTTAAAAACTATTTCTCTGCAGAAATGAAAACTGGCAAAAAATATCGAAGACGAACGCCGCTTTAGATACTTGATATCGTTAGTACAAACGCCTGTAAACTGTACTGAAAGAGTCGACACATATACAAAAAATTACAATTGCAATAACACAACAATACAAAATCTATATATATATATATATATATATATATATATATATATATATATATATATGTATATATATATGTATATATATATGTGTGTGTGCGTGTGTGTGTGTGTGTGTATATTGTAAAAGTCCTTGATAATAAAAAGCCACTTGATACCTCATAAGTCGCTCACAGTGTGGCTTTTACTTCTGAAAACATTCTGAAAATTCCGAGTTTGAAACCACGAATAACTGCCTTTTTCGTAGTGGCTTAAATTTCTTCCATATTCCAGAATCTCCTTTTTTGCAGGTTAATGTTGTTGTATTGACTGGCGTTCTGTTTTACATAACCTTCAAAACTAATTTATAATAATGCTCACATTATTATTAAGACAACAAATTAACTTGTTCTAGGATTTTTGGAAAAACCTCAAAAACCCGAGTCACACCTAATACAGTTTAATGCAAAACTATGGAGCGAACGCTACGCTTGTGCTCTGTTATCACGTTTCGACCTTTATATATAACCAATAGTTTTATATTACTGAGAAAATTTAACAAATTTAAATTTAACAATTTATTTATTTTTTAAAACGTTAAAACCACGAACCATAACCAAAATTTATCCAATAGTAAAACTAACCTGCAAAATCAAGCGCAAATTCGATGATGTAACACCACCTATCAACAAAGTGCAAGAAAGATACTATCAACTGACGAGCTATTAAAGCAAAATAAATATTTTAATTTATCTCACAACGTCGAGGCTGAAAGCGAAAGCCAATTAACCGAAAACAAAGCATCTCAACAAACAATAACTGTAAAGACAATTAAAATTTCACCAATCTACTTACCAAATCAAATAATTCACACTGCGTTGGTAACAGTTATTAAGATCCCGATTAAAAGTCCATTCCCAACTATACATGGCCAAAGCACAATTCGAATCAACCTAACCCAGAAGGGTAACTACCGCGCCCTTACACAATTCTACAAAAATAATGAAATCCCCTATTACACCTTTCGTAATTCCAATAGCAAGCTCTTGTCAGTAGTTATCAAAAATGTAGCGTTGTCCTTAATCAAAAAAGACATTAGTGAAGCCTTAAAAACCCTGCCTGTTATTAATATAACCCGTTTATTAATCAAGAACAAAAGACCACTACCGATATGTGGAGTCGAACTATCGAATAACGACGATCTGTCCACTCTTATCTCATTTGACAGCTTTTCTAAACCCAAACCACATTCCGTGCAATTAACCAATAGACTAATAAATTGGGATTTCTACCAAGAAACTTTTAACCGCAACTTCACCAAGATGAGAACCTCATAAACCAAGAAGACATCGATATAGCTGTTTCAAACATTACCACATCGACAGCTGATTCTGCTAAAATGGCCTTTATAAACAAACCCAGACATCAAATCTGACTATAGTTTTCCTCCTCCTTACATGGTCTACCTGATCAAGTATCTAAACTAAACTAGAAGACTCTGGTAACGGACGAAAAACCCAAAACTAAAATACTGCTGAACAACTTCACTTACCAACTAAAACGCAAAATGGGCAACTTTAGAATCTAATTTTACCGTAAATATATCTCTGGTATTGGTCCCGGCGACCAAGAAATGTGGAAGACCACTAAAACAAATTTAAAATCTTTTCAAGAGATACTTACACTTAAATTAGATAATAATACCTTTTACATATACGACGAAAAGCCAATAATCTTGAACAGACCTTCACACCACATCGAAACTCACTACCCTACCAATACCGACTATAATCAACCCACATTTCTCAATAAACTAGCCAAACTTATAAAAACACTACCCAAACGTAAATCGCCCGGCTACGAACTTAACTAGAAAATGCCTCTCATACCTAGCAACCCTGATAAATACATGCTTGCGAATAGGCTATTTTCCTCAAAACTGGAAGCACGCATATGTACTCATTTTTGCCAAACCTCGGAAGAACAAAGAACATATGACAAGCTACCGACTTATTATCTTATTAACAACCCTCTCCCAGATTATTGAAAAATTTATATACACACACCTAAACAAAGTCACCAATGCACTTCACATTCTTCCTTTAATTTAATTTGAATTTAGAAAGACGCTCGGCCTGTCACCAACTACAACGAATCAGCAAACTCATTGAAACAGGATTTGAAAACAAATGCTACATGACCGCAATTTTTTTAGATGCTGCCCAAGCCTTTGATAAGGTTTAGGTAGGTCTCAAAAAGAAACTTTTAAATTACGAAATACCACGTTACTTCCTAGCTACCATTTTCTCAACGCAACAATTTCCGAAACAAAAGACATGTGAGTGGGAGTTCTCCAAGGCAGCATCCTGGGCTTATTTTTATATATACACCTTTGACATTCCAAAAATCTTTGTGACAATAGCAACGTTTGCCGACAACACAGCTATTGTAACGCAAAACGCAAACCTGAAAATAGTTATTCTTCAATTGCAAAATGCAACGGACAAATCCAGCAAATGGTTCAAAGATTGAAATATACGAATCAGCCCCTCTAAATGCCAATGCAAAATCTTTACTCTAAGGAAAATTGCTAATTCGCCTTTTCTTAACATCGATGTAACCGCGATACCCTAGAACCTCAGAGACTCTGCAATCAAATATCTTGGAGTGCACCTAGACACAAAGCTGAATCAAGCATATCAACCAAAAGCCAACACAATGCCACAGTAGACTATGACAGCTCTATCCTATTATCAATCGCAAAACCTCTCTTCGACCTGAATGTACCATCCTCTTATATAAATCTCTATAACGACTACTAGCGCTTTATGCTACTAAAATATCTTAAAACTTAAAACTTAAAAAATTCAAAAACATGGTTCTGTAAATTGCAATAAATGCCTTATGGTTCATCCACAGCGCACAGCTACACCATGAACTGGGTGTCTCGCCAATCCAAACTATATTATTACGAGCACCAGCAACTTCTTTTCAAATGTCGACAAATGAAAAGATGTGAAACAGTAGAATTTTTAGCAGCGTAAGAAACTGAAGAAACAGCTTTCCCAAGATATTATTTCAGACAAAGAAAACCAAGATTACTAATTTAATCTTCAGGTGCCGCTATTGTCAGCCTTTATGAAACAATTTAAGTTAATTGTTAACTTTAATTTATAACACAGATATTGTATGTTTGTTATAGTCATAATTAACTTATTTTAAAACTGTCATGTATAACACCCGTAGTGTTGATTTGACAAATGCCAATCAAAAAAATCCTCCTTATAGTTACATTATTATCCAAAATTTAGCTTCACTTAAGTCACATTTTTTATATTCTACACATAACTTCCCGAGTTTATAAGCTCTGCTTTAGCCCTGGCTTTATATTTTTTGTCTGTCTTGGTACTCCACGAGCTTTTGGATTATGATAAAGAAGGATCGGAAGTTGCCGTGTCTAGTGTTAAGGTGAATGGTGTGCCGGTAAAGCCACTCCACCGTTTATCAGATGAATATTTGTTAATGTTGTTGTATTTTTGCTACAGATCCCTGCTCCACTCCTGCCTTTGTTTTAACTCATAATCGGTTTTTTACGAACACCATTGACACTGTCTCTAAGGTCAATAGTCGTGCTCCTACCGCAGTTTTTTTGGTCTGCACGCTCGTTCCCTGCAATTTTGACGTTTGTTTTATACAGATGGTATTGGATTTCAATCTCAGCTTACAGCGTTTTTGCCAGACTTCAAACATCTACTTCTAAATATGTCGGTGTTATCATGTTTCTGACAGCAGGTAGCGCTGACTTGTTGGGTGATATTATAATTCACCTTGAGACGATTGCTCTATGTCCAACGATTTATTTCTAGCGTTCTCAACTCGCACTCTTATTTTCTTGTCGCGTGATCATAAATGCGGTTTTTTCTTTTCCTTGTTCGCTCGAACTCTTCTGATTTACCTCTTGTACCTTTTAAAGTTTGCTACTTTCGCTCGGTTGTTAGCTGCCTCTGGTCAGCTGCTTTTTGAAAAATAAATTTCGTTTTAGTGGCTACTGTATTGTAAACACTTGCCGTCTCAACCATAAATATTCTTTGTAAGCCGAGTAAGTTCCTAGCCTCTTTGATCTTGCACTTTTCCTCTTAGATCTCGACTACGTACAACATATGCGGCCGTACCACTCCCTTAAAAAACATGCACCGCAAAAATTCTACGTTACTCATGCCTCCTTTTCGATCCGATGGAGAATTTATTTTCCCTTATCACAAAGTGTACATATGTAACTTATCCAAAAGAGCTGATCGTCTATTTCTACTATTACTTCTGCAGTCGACATTCCTGCAATTTAGCGAAAGAGTTGGTTTTTTATGTTTCTTTTTTTTACATAAAATCTTAGTTTGCACGATTCATACGTATTTTTAGCCCTTTTCGCGCCTTTTGTGTCGCTGACCTCGGTTGTGTACTTATCCGCAGGAATACCGTATTTTCTGACGTTAAATCTGCCATTTTGGCTTAGGATTTTCTTTTCACAATTTTGGAATAAACTACACCGTTTGTATCTTTTAACATTTCGGAAATATAAAAGATATGCTTTATACCCAAAGTTTTCAAAGTTTACCATTGTCATCTAGAAAGTCGCAATATCTTTAGCGTTTTGTATTATTTAATACGCGGTGCATTAAGATTTTCGTTACGCTGCACGTAGAACACTTTTTTCATTTTTGTTTACCCTAAATTATTATAATCTCAGTAAGTTTTGGAAATCTAATCTTCTTCATAATCCTGCAAAATTTTTCGGCAGTTTTCTGACTCAGCAAAAATGCTTTTTGAAATTATTTGCCCCTCGTTTAATTCAACTGCCCTATTTCCAATTTTGTTGCAGTCTTGTTTTCGGTATTGATTCCGAAGAGCTATCCCTGTACGTTTCGAATACTCCCGCGAATTTACCCAGATTACAAAAACGCATCCGGATGGTATTTTGTCCGTTTCCATTACCGTATTTTCAAACTGCCGCATTAATAATTTATGGTTGGGGAACATTTTCTCCGACTCCACAAACTAATCGCTAATTTTATCAAATGCTCTTGCAATTCGTGCCGCGATGCTCTACAAAAATCGGCCTGCTATTTTTGTTGATGAATAACATTGTATATATTTACCATTATATTTTTGAGAGGAACAAGCTATTTAAGCAGTGGAAAAGAAATATACGGAATATAAAAGAGCGGAACTTAAAACGGCGAAGATTGACGTTTACAAAGGTATTCTTTACCAAGACAAGCAAAAGTCTACCGTAACAGTGATAAAATTAAATAAGTTTGAAATAACAAATTATTATTTATATTTAGCTCCAAGTGTCCTTTTGTTATTCCCAAATACAAATAAAGTGGGAACATGAAATAATGTTCCACATATATCCCGAACAAATTATCAACAACAGGTTAAAGACAATATTAGAACCACAACTAACAGAACCACAAAGCGGATTTAGACCAGGAAGAAACACACAAGATCACATCTTCACAATAAACCTCTGCTTAGCCTTCATAAATCTAAAGGCCTTTGAAACCGTACCTAGAATAAAAGTATGGGAAGGATTTAAAGAAACGCGAATACTCAATAAAATAATAAAAGTGATTCAAGACTTGAAAATGATTCAAAACATGAAATTAGAAGGCTTTAAAACAGAGGTGGGATTAAGACAAGAAGGAGGACTAAGTCCAACCTTATTCAATATACACATGGATGATATCATCAGGAAAAGCGAACAAAAAGTAAATAAACTATTTATTGGATATAAAAATCTAGAAAGAGTAGAGATAGCAGCAGGAGTTTTCGCCGATGACGTAGTGATAACAGCGGGAAGTGAATAGAAACTACAAGAAAACTTAAACATATGGAAAGAGATAATGGAAGAAGAAGGTATGGAAATAAATATAAATAAAACAAAAGTTATGATAATTGGAGAACAGGATGCTAAAATAAATATTGAAATAAATAATGTAAAACTAGAACAAGGAGAAGAATAGAAATATCTGGGAGTAACGTTAGAGAAAACAGGAAAACAAAAAGCAGAAGTAAATGAAAGAATTAATAAAACAATAATGCTATACTACGCAATGAATCAAAAATTTATAAGCAAAAGAGAAATCTCTAAACAAACGAAAATAAAAGTTTTCAATACTATATACAGAACAGTACTAACCTATGGATACGAAACCTAGGTACTATCAGAAAGGCAAAAAACAAGATACAAGCCGCAGAGATGAAATACTTGAGAGTGACTAGAAAAGACAGACTTAGAAACACACAAATAAGACAAGAACTAGGAGTACAACCAAGAATGCGCTTCATTGAACAACGACAACTCAGTTGGTGGGGTCATATACAACGAATAGTAAAAGACAAGTAAAATTAGTGTATGAAGCGTGGACACAGACAAAAAAGAAAAGGGGAAGACCAATAAAAACGTGGAACCAAGTAATAGGTACAATACAAAAAGGACGAGATAAAACATGGGGAGAAGCAACAACACTAGCAAAAAACAGAAAAGAATGGAAGAGATTCATAGATATGAAATAAAATAAAACGTAAATACATGCCACGAAAAATTGTAAATGATTATTATAATAATAATATATCCCGAGTTTTTATACATATAATGACATATTAAAAGTTAACTTGATAACACATACGTCATTTTAAATTTAATTACCGACTACATAGCCACAAGTATTAAAATATTATATTGACAAACATTTCCTTAATATTTACCAAGTTAAACTCATATTATTGGTAATATTATAAAGCGTTGGTTTTTCCGCCGATGCGCTGCGGCTGTCGCCGGTGATTCTTCGACTATTTTCGGGACCACCCGAAAATACACGAAGTTGAAAAAAGTTACGGACAGACGGACGGATAGATCGTACGCAATAGGGTTTTTATTTTTGTTTGTACGAAAGCCTAAAACTGGGTAAAAATATTATCCTATAAAAATATCCACCAGAGTCTGTTCATCTCCAACGGCTTGAAAAGACCTTAAGTCAGACCATTTTTTGTTGGAGCACACCTATTGGCATTACAGCCTCAAGGGATTAGTGAGTCTATTAACATTCAAACTTATATACTACAACACCCATTAGTTTTTAGCGAAACTCAAACTCTAACGCTACAGACAATCACTGCAGGAGTTTTCCAAGGCAACATATTAGGCTCAGTCTTATATTTGCTTTTTACTGCCGATATACTAGCTACACCGTACACGAAGATGGAAACATTTGCAGATGATATTGCCGTCCTTGCGTGCAATGAAAACTCTTTAGCTACCATTGATTACTACAGGAACACACACATTTATTATAGGAATTGTTAAAAAAAATTGAGAATTAATGTAAATAAAACTAAATTAGTGCATATAACTTTTACAAAAGGGAATATGCTCTGCTGTTAATATAAACAACATTGTTGTATCCCAATTTGAAGAAGTAGAGTATCTGGGATTACACTGGGACAAAATATTAAATTGAAAGCAAAATATAACAAAGAAACTCAAGGCAATAGACCGGAAAGTTATGAAAATGCATTGGCTAATAGGTCGGAAATCTCCCCTAGCAACTAAGAGTAACCTCCATATATATATATAAAACGCCCGATTTGGACATAGAAAAAAATTTTGGATACCTTGGAACTTGAACGCATCTCGTAAACGTTTGGCTGGTTATTTTCCTCTACTATTAAAATATTTATTTTATTTCTTTATTGGTTAAAATGTAAACATTGGATTTATTTTTCCGTTTTCGTACCCATTACTTTGTTATTTAAATTTGAAAATAATTTATTACGTGTTATTAGTTTAATTAATTATTTATCACTTATCTGAGAACATCAATACATATCTATATTAAAGTTACTACTAACCCTGTTAAACCTTTTTGAGTACACTTTATTGCAAATTTATTTTAATGGTAAAATAAACTTACTCAAAGTTAAATTAAATGAGGTATAAAATAAGTCGCATAAAACAATTCAGCTATTTCTAAATTTATAAAGCTTGTTTGCTATTGCAGATGAAATAATTTAAAGCACATAAAAGGGCTTTAATGCAATTTAAGAGCTGCGCTGCTTTTTAAGGCAAACTATGCAGACCTGGATTCTGTTTTTTATTTATTTCCTTATATAAATTGCTCCCGTCGGTTTTCTAATGTGAGCCCTAAGTTCACCAAAGTATGTTGTTTCTTCTTTGAAAATGCTTCGCGCGGAACAGCAAATTTCTCTCTATCAAACTTTAAGATATGTGTACATTTAATACGTCGCTCCATGAATGCCGTGTATGTAAATGAAGCTCAGGATCCAGAAACTACTGCTAATAATTTACCCGCGGTTTACGATGATATAAAGAGATTAAACTAATTTTACAACACAAATTTTGCACTAAAAATTAACGAAATGTGATTTAGATGTTTTGAAGTTTAAAGTTTTTAATTCAAGATGTATTTCCTCCCATTAAAAATTATCGCAAACTACCCTTGAGCTAACTTTTAAATCTTTTCTCCAAATATTTTTAGATTAGGTTTTTCAATTTTTAGAAAGATAATAATCTGACTGAGAAATGTATGGCGACGAAGATAACTCGGAAATTTTATCATAGTCAAATTTTTCATTTACGAGGTGTTTTCAAGTTCTGGGGTCTCTATATTTATTTCTCAGCAGTGTGAGTATTACTATTATACGGTTAATTTAAAAAAAAAAACGCGGTAATATTTTTGAATTTGTAATATATATGGCAACACCATGCAACGTAAACAGATCGAATTACCGCCATTGCAGTGAGTGTTGTTTTGTATACTTCAAATAACGACATTTAGTGTTCAAGAACAACGTGTAATTATCCTCTAACGCGGTGAAACGCCCATTGAAATTCATCGCTAATTGTGTGAGATATTAGGTGAAGGTGTTATGAATGTTAAAAATAGGCGTTCAAAAGTTTATAGAAGGTCGAGAGTTGTGAGACAATGAACCGAAGCAGCCTCTGCTACACACTAACCAGACCGAAACTACATTTGAGCGAGTGGAGCGAGTTGTTATGGAAGACAGTCGATTAGGTATGCGTGGTATCGCTTCCAAACTTGGTATTTTCATAGGATCTGTGGAGTCCATTTTGTATGATGACCTGAAAATGCAAAAAGTTTCTTCAAGGTGAGTTCTACAAATGTTGACTGGCAAGCAGGAGGCTAAGCGAGTGGCAATATCTCAGGACATGTTGGCACGTGATGCAGTTATAAATTTCCGACCATGAAGAACGCTCTCCGTGGTCGCTCATTTTTCAATCGAGCCGCTGTTGCATCAGCAAGAAACGCCGTGAGAAATGTTTTCGACAGCCATAGTACCATGACAATGACGTTGTGAAAAATGTGTACGCTAAAAGGAAATTATGTTGAGAACTAACAGAAGTTACAACTTTCTTGGATAAGTACTTTTTCAGAAAAAATTTGGAGGCTTTAAATCTTGAACGCACCTTTTATTATAAATATTGCAAGCGGTGTACGTAACTTTAGTCTCCTTTAAAGTAAACACCCCGGTGTTGATTATGCTACCACTTTAACGTGGCAAATCAAGATACTGCCAGTGGAAAGACAAGGTTATTTTTTTCTAAACCTTAGCCATAGATTCATGTTTTACTTTCGGTTATGACCTTTTTAAACTAATTTGATATATTAGTAATAATCTAAAGCAAGTAGTTAGCAATTGCAGCGCATTGTTTAATTTGCTTTGGTAACAGTTGTTTTGATAAACCAAGGTTGATTTATTAAGGTCTGTCCTCAAAATTCTTTCGACTAGTTTGATGTACAATCTTATCTATTATAGAATCGTTAGCAAAAGATCAGAAACGTGTTATTGGGGATAAACCATTTGTGACTATAGCGGCTTAATTTACTGCATACCACTAACGGCGGATTAATTAAAATATTTCTGATTTTCGCATTCTTTCCATGTAGTACTTACATCGTTGATAATACGAACATCTTTATTCTTAGGAATGGTAAGTTCCATTAGTGGCCACTTGTTTTGTGATTGTTCCTCAAATAATCTTCAAATTTTTGTTCTGGACTGACTTCAACTGCACAGTTGCAACAGGTTAAGCAATTATGACACAACCGCTAAAATGACTTCTCTATCACAAGGAAAAAATGTATGTCATCCACGCCTAGTCTGGTGTATACACCGAGAAATGATTTGTTTTTAATTTTAAGCAAAAAAAGACAAGTCCATTATGTTTAAAACCTCCAGGAGCTTTAATTTTGTCTTGACATTGTGAGAGTTTTTGGTCAATTTTTTCGGGCAGTCAACTTACTAAGGTAGCTACTTTGGGAATTACTGAAATCAGGAGTGACGCTTTTTGCTAATTTTTTGCAAACGTGATTGCTGCAAAGATTTAAGATCGCAAAGAATCGCTTCAGAAGATTTAAGATTTGTTCATTTGTCTGCAAATGTTTACTTTTAAATTTTGGAAATGACCTTTAAATAATTGTGTAGAACCAATATATTGCATGGCGTAAAAATAATTCATGTTCTTAAAATGGGCAATAGTTGGAAGAGGAAAGGTCGGCAAGCAGAGTACACTGCCTGTGAGTAATTCAGAGGGTTCCGTTTTAGTAATGATGGCTCAGTGCCATTGCATCAAGTAGTTTTTTTTAAATATTTTGTCGACGTCTTTTCTTTCAATAGTTCAATGTGGCGCATGATGGAACAATCCCTGATTTTAAAAAAATTCTCGGCAAGGTTGAGTTATTTTCCACAACAGGATCAGTTATGAAGAAGAAATCTATCCCTCCGTGAGCGAATATTGGGCAAGGCTTGGGGAGTTGAGTTGGTTGTGTTAAGTTATTGGGTGAATCGGTGCTAGTGTGTGCTAAGATTGCATATCTGTTTTGTTTCAGATTGATTTGATGTTTGCAGTTATAATCTCCTCCTTTTCCTTTATTCTCTTAAAATCTATTGCCATTTATTGTGTTGTGCTGTAGTACATCTGGAATTATTTTTCTCTTCACTAGATTCGGAACTGAGTCTTGAACTGCTGTCCATATTATAAATGGTTTGCAAGAGTGGTTGTCGGTGTAATCGTTTATTTTGTAACTGTGCTTGTGTATAGACATTTTTTAAGGATATGTGAATACCACTGCTATTTTTTTGGGGAGTGTTGCATATTTGGTGATTTTGTTCGTAAATTTGACCAGTTATCGGTACTTGATAACCAAATGTTGATGGTTGACTAGGTGATGTTTGTGTAGGAAAACTAAACGTAAGTTCATAATTTCTATCAGAAATAATCATGTATAGTATGTTATATATATTGAATATTTGGTTTAAACCCTGTAGATACGTACTTGTAACAATACAAATATTATGACTATTTTATTCCTTGATTCGATTGTATTTAAGTTCCCTCACTTTTCTGTAATTTGACATATAATAATATGGTTTTTAAAAAACTTGCAGTTAAGTGTTGTTATCAAGTTTCATATAAAAATGAGACATCATTCCATAATTTTTAATTGTGCTGCGACAAGTAAGAACTTGTATCTAAGAAGCAATTATTGGCAGCAAGTCCAAAATTATACCATTAATTAAATAATTATTGATTATTATTTTTGTAAGAAATATACTGCCGAGTATACAAAAAATTAGAAAATCAGTTAGTTATATATTGTTTTATGCTATTCTGGCTTTTAATAATTAAAGTAACTTAGAGCAGAATATATTATGTTGGCTTTTTTAAATAAATTTTAAAATAATTTAAGTCAACAGTTTTGTGGCTATAGAAATTGATTGTGTAATAATGCAAATTTTCTGCAGGGGCCTTTTTGGTTTATTAGAATTGCTAATCTTTAAAACTGGCAAACTAAAATAAATGAGTTATTCAAATTGGTACGCACAAATTAACTTATTTCGGTAAATGATTTTGATGGTCATAAATAAACCTGCACAAACTCAAATCGATAATTTTGTCTATTTTTTTTTTACATAAGCCCATGGCTTGGATACATAGCACCTAGTTATAAACTAATAAGCTATTTTAATATTAACCTAATTTACTAATAAGATTAAAATTTATCTGTCACCCAATGGCTCGAGTCAATTAATTGCTCACTTTATTATAATATTGTCACTTAAAGTCACAGTGATAGATTGCGCATTTTACGAGTGCTCTGCTTTTTATGTCATTCCCGCACTTTTCACGTACACTTGGTTATATGTCAGTTCAAACGGTTTAGTTCGCTTGAGGCGACGAAGTAGATTAACGTTGTTCAGGAGCTGGATAGCCGCGTTGTTGGGATGTCGATGAAGACGCTCTTCATGGGATGTTGCATATTTTCGAATTACGCTGAACACTGCGTCTACTTGAAGGTCTCGATGCAGGTCAGTATTTCTGATGTACCACGGAGCGTTTACTGTATTTCGTAGCACTTTGTTTTGAAATTTTTGTATAGATTTCACATTCGTTGGTTTGGTACATCCCCATAGCTGGATGCCCTAGGTCCATGTCGGTTTTAAGATCTGTTTGTATAGGAGAACCTTATTATACATTGATAACTTAGAGTATCTTCCCATTAACCAGTACATTTTACGGTACTTGATGCCGAGTTCTGCTCTTTTCTTTTTAACGTGCTCTTTCCATCGGAGCTTCGCGTCAAGGGTCATTCCAAGATATTTAGCAGTATTTACATATGGAATGACTTTACCATTAATTGAGACTGGAGCATATTGATTTCTTTTATTTGTGAAATTAATATGATTTGATTTGGCCTCGTTCAATCGGATCTGCCATCTTTTTGCCCAGGTGTTAATGGCGTTTAGGCCTTTTTGTAGTTTTGTAGTAGCGCTGTTTACGTCCAAGACGACAGCCATAACAGCTGTATCGTCGGCAAAAGTAGCCACTATCACATCATTCGATTTTGGTAGGTCGCTGGTATATAATAGGTAGAGTGTAGGTCCAAGTACACTACCTTGTGGCACTCCTGCACTAATCGGTTTGAGCTCCGAGTAAGCATCTTCGTATCTCACGCGAAAATACCTATCTGAAAGATATGAGCGGAGTAGTGCACTGATTTCAGCCGGTAGGAATCTGTTTATCTTAAGGAAGAGTCCATCGTGCCAAACACGGTCAAATGCTTGAGCCACGTCGAGAAATACTGTGGCACAAACTGCTTTTCTTCGAGTGACTTTTCGATTACATTCGTTATACGATGCACTTGATCGATTGTTGAGTGCCTATCGCGAAAACCAAACTGATGTTCTGGAATTAGTTGTCTTTCTTCGATCATTGGTTTGAGTCTTTTCAGTATTAACTTTTCAAAAAGTTTGGAGATTACAGGAAAGAGAGAGAGATGGGCCTGTACCCCTGCACTTCATTCACGTCTTTACCTGGTTTTGAAAGGACAATTACTTCTGCACATTTCCATGCTTTTGGCACATATTGTAGTCTTAGCGCACAATTTATTAACATAGTAAGTTTCACTATCCCTTTCCGTGGCAGGTTTTTCAACACTTCACCGCTGCTGAGGTCGAAGCCTGGAGCTTTGGCAGGATTGATGTTGGTCATTATCTCCTTTCTCACTTCTTTGGGTGTTACTAGTTGAATATTTTTATGATTAGCTTGGGATCGCGTAGCTCTAATTATCTGTCGGTTTTCGTAAGGTTTAAACGTCTCCTCGAAGTGTCTTGCAAATAAGTCCGCTTTGTCTTGGTTACTTCTTGCCCAATTGTTGCCATTTCGGATTGGTGGCTTTTGAATGATGGGTCTTTTGATTGTTTTGGTCATCTTCCATAGGCCATAATCCGTCGTTAGATCGTCTGTCAAATTTTCTAGTACGCTTGTAATGGTTTCTTGTTTCCATTCTTGGACTTGCTTTTTGATTTCGGCTGTTAGGTTATTTAAAATGGTTTTATCTGCAGGGTTTCTTGTTTTTTGCCATTTCTTCCTTGCCTTTCTCTTGGTGGCAACTAGAGTTCTAACCTCTTTCGGGTAATTGTTACCCTTAAATATTTTCGGCATGTAGGTGTAGCAGCCCATGCTGCTTGTTGAACGAGTTCAGTAAATTTTTCTACTGCATCTTCTAGCTCGTCTGGTGTCTTTAAAGAGACATTAAGTTGGATGTTCTTATCCAGGTGCAGGCAGAATTTATCCCATTCAGTGTATTTATGTGTAAGAGTGGGCTTTCCTTCCTTTTTGATGATTCTTTCACTCAGAGTTAGCACTACGGGAGAGTGATCCGAGCTAAGGACAAATTCTTCCTCAATCTCGATGTAATTGTCTGAGATGTTTTTTGAAATAAAAATGTCCAATAGATCTGGTCGCTTATGGATGTCGGTCGGCCAATAAGTTGGTTTTCCGGATGTGTGTACTTGACAGTTGTATTCTCTAACAGCCTGTAGTAGTTCTTTTCCCTTAGTAGAGGTTGTGTTAGAGCCCCATTCTATATTCTTGGCGTTGAAATCTCCGCCAAGTATAAACTTTCCTTGAAATTCTATGAGCAGACTTAAGTAGTCTTCTCTTTTTAAGTTATACCGCGGAGGTATATAAGTGGCGCCCAAAGTAATCCAACCTTTTGTGGTTTTAATTTTTGCTGAGGTTACTTGGTATTGTGCTGTTTGAATATGAAAATTTTCATATTGTGATATGTGCTGCTAACTATGACAGCACTTCCACCCTTGCTGTGTTGGATGGGTGTGTTGTATGGTAACAGCAGTAACCTCTTATTTTGACATAATCCTCTTTTGTGAGGTGAGTCTCTGATACGAGGCATATGTCTAGATGTTGTGTCTCTAGGACTATCTGTAGTTCATCTAGCCGTTGTCGTAGCCCATTAGCATTCCACGTCATTATGCGTAGTCCATTCATTTTTGTTTTAGGAATAGCCCCAAGCTCCGCTGTTTTCTAGATCTTCTAGTCTCTTATTGAGTATTTTGTTCATTTCCTCTTGCTGGGATAGCTTTTCAAGGATCTTTTGAAGTGCCTGCTCAATGCCACTAGGTTCACAATTTTTTGGGTCAGGTTTTGTACCCTTTACTCTCTCTGCATAGGTTTGATCTGTACTAGTAGCATCTTGCATTTTGTTTTGAACCTTTTGTTTTGGTTTTGTTTGTGTATGTATCCATTTTCTTTTATTATGTTGATCACGCATTTTTGTAGCTCGAATAACTTCACAACCTCTATAGTTGGCCGGGTGTGGCTTTCCGCAATTGTGACATTTGGTTTTCTGTTTTGTTTTTGGGCAGTCGCTAGATCTATGAGTACCTGAACAGCTTACGCATTTAATTATTCTTGCGCAGAATCGTTGTGTGTCCCCATTTTTGGCAATTTTTACATTGTGGGATCAGTTTAGATTTGCGTAGTGGTTCAATATTCTTATACACTTGCAACAAAAATGTATTTTTAATATACAAAAAAAAATTTTTTTTTGTCTATAATACATTTTTGTTGCAAGTGTATAAGAATTATATGACTTAATTGCTTTCGTATTTTGTTCTACAGTGTGTTGAGTTACTTTGCTTCACTATAAACATATACGATTTTTTATTATTCTAAAGTTTATTTCAAAAATGTGTTTAGTTGTTTTTAATACATCTAGATTTGTTCTTTCTGGTAATTAATGTGTTCTTTTAGACAGTTGTTTAAACAAAAACGCAAACTAAATCTAGTTTAATGTATGGTAAATATATAAAGATATTTTTTGTTTTACTTTTTAATTAATTCTTCTATCAATAACTTCTTCAACTGCTTAATTTTTAAATATGAAATTTTCCTTTACCTCTTGACCCTGTCGTCATAATTGAGACTTGACTAAAATTATGAATGGCCAAATATTTGGTGTGCAACTATTAACTTGTAAAAGGTTGACGTCTTACCCATTTATGGAAATAATCCACCCCGTTTTCTATACATACGTACTATCTTTTAGGGATCCCCTAAATTCAACTTTGGAACAAAGAAGGTGGTTGATAAACTCGACAAAACATCTCTTGACATCTTGGCAGAACTAAAGTGCATATCAGCCAGGTGTAATAAAATCTCCTAACCCAGATCGACGACCGTTAACAATACCATAATGTCTACTACTTTTATTCTTAGTTTAGTTTAGTTTCTCCACGAACCATGATTGCCTGCAACAGCAGTTCTTTTTCTAAACGTTAGTCCAGTTAGTCCAATGTAAGTTTTAATTAAGTCTCTCTAATCACTTCATGCAGGAAACCGGACAAATTATTTTTCGGGCTTCATCGTCACTTTTCTTAGTGGAAGCGCAAAAAAGAAGTAGTCTCACAAATATGGCTTATAATACAATATTGCTTTTCCATAAAGTTGTAAGTTATGTTGGAACAGGCGCATCTTCCAGTGCATAGACAATATAATTATATAATAATTTATTTATAACAGCGGGTTACTTTTACATACGTACCACAGAAAAATATAACCCAGATATAACAAATTATCTATTATCTTTCATTTTATCAAGCTACTCAGTTGCTAAAAGCAGTATATTTAGTAAAATATACTGTACTGTATTTGTCGTACGATAAAAATTTAATAAACATAATTTTAACATTAATACAATAGATGTACATAAATTTTATTCTGTTATACTGACACATTCATGACTTTAAGCACATTGTTCTAAAAAGTAATCGATTAAGATTCAAAATAAATCAGGAATTTCTTAAATACAGATTTTGTTTTAATATTTTTAAGAATTAAAAGAAAATGCTAGTTATTGAGCTTAATCAATAAATGAAAAGAAATTAAAACACAGAATGTCCTGGGACTTGGAATCACATTTCAGTGTATTTTCTAACTGCTTATGATTTATTTGGATATATTTTTTACAACTTTATTGTTAGAAATACTACCTCACTAATTTTTAAAAATCCAAAAGCTCTGCAAAAAGTTTATAATTTTGAAACGTTTTTGAACCTACTATTTTGTAAAAACTTACTCTGAAACACCGTGCTTTTCTAGCTTCTCAAATTTAAAATCTATTGTAATTTTTTTAAAGATTTTTGCAACCACATACTCTCTGGGACTGTTTTCAATTACTTTTTTTTTGAAATTTTGCATAATTGTTGCTCTAATTTTGTAGAGATGTAAAGTACGTTTACTTTGTTATTTACTTCTCTATTTATTTTGATGTGAAGAGTAATTTATTCTTAAGTTTCTCTATTGTTGATGTAGTTGTAATTTTTTTGTTGTTTTCTTGTGGTTTCTTCTTTCCTTTCTTTGCTTTGGAGAATAAAACAAATTCTTAGGGCTGACAATATTTGGACCACAAGTTTATACGGTTTAGTTGAAGATGTAGATGATTTTAGATCCTAAAGAGTATCTTCAATTGCTCGTGCATCGGTAGATGTACTTCTAACGTACATGAATTTGTAACATTATATCAACATTGCAGACCACTTAATCATGCAAAGATGTATTTTGATAATTTTCTAAATATTTGTATTCTAAGGTTGGGGTTCTTTCTGACGGGTAGAATATGACAATAGTTGTATAACACTTGTATAAGCTTTATTATTATCATAAATAACGATCCGTGTATCTAAAATATTTATAATATCACTGATGATTCAACTTGAGTTTGACCCTCGTCTACTAGTTTCTCAAAGACATATAATTTTTAATTTATACTTGTCAGAATGGAGTAAGTCTCGGAAGATAATTATCTTTGGAATTTATAAAACTGTATGTGGTAACTCGCATTTTGTTGGACGATACTTGCCTCTATAGTTTTCCCTTGCCTGCTAATACGTTTAGCAGATTTATATAAATATATGCCCAATTTATTTTTATTTTATCTAAAAATTTATATTTTATGTTATTCGTAGTAGGATCGGGCTGAATATGTGGCTTCTGACTTTTTTAGTGCTACATCTGATCATGTTCATGCAAGCCCTTCGGTTAGCCTTTATCAGCTTGTTTGGTCGTTTTCTATATTTACAAAATTTCTATTTATTTTGAACAATATTATAAACGAAATTTTTTTTTTATTTTTTAAATTTTTCTGAGCTATGCACAAATAATAACACAAATTAAGATATAGGATGATTGCAAAAGTACGTGCCCGATTTTATAAATTATTACAATATTTTTTATTTTAAATAAAAGGGTCTTATCAACTAATTATATAATCGCCATTCTTTTCCACGATGGTTTTCCAACGATTTACAAGTTTTTCTATGGCATTCTTACAGAATGAGATCGGTTTGTTGTCAAAAAAGTCTGTAAGGTTGTTTTCGACAGCTTGTACAGAACTAAGTCGTTTTCCATTTAAACTGTTTTGTAAGGAACGGAAACAATGAAAGTCTGAAGGTGCAATATCAGGCGAGTATAGAAGATGCTGCAGGACTTCCCATTTCAACTCCTGTAATTTTTGCACGTGTGTCGAGCCACATGAGGCCTAACATTGTCATGGTGAAAGACAACACCCTTTTTGTTGGCCAAAACAGGACGTTTTTTACGAATAGCAGTATCAAGTCTGACTAATTGTTTATAGTAGATGTCTGCTGTTATTGTTTCTCCGCGCCTCAAAAGCTCAAAATGATTGATTCCCCTACAGTCCCACCAAACACACAGCAAAACCTTCATTTGATGCAGACCAGCTTTTGCGACAGGATCTGTGCCTTCGTCGCTTTGTTTCCATGTGCGTTTTCGTTGCACATTGTTGTAAAGGACCTACTTTTCATCGCCTATTACCAGTCGATCCAAAAACGGCTCATTTTCCTTCCGTGTCTAAAGTGAAAGAGCCATGTTCATCCGGTCTAATTTGTTCCTTTCCGTTAAACAGTGCGGTACCCAAGTATCAAGCTTGGACATACAGCCAAGCTTGTCAATGTTTAGCCTCTCAGCTATCTCCTCAGTCGTAATTTTTGGATGTGTCTTCACTAAAGTACGCACAACGTCGTCATCAAGGCCAGAAGGTCGGCCAGAGCGAGGTTCATCTTCCATTGAAAAATTGCCTTGCCGAAACCGTCTGAACCACTTTTTGACAGTTCTCAGAGCAGGAGCACGGTCTAAATAAACAGTCTGAATATTTTTTTGAGCCGTTCCAACACTTAGGCCCTTCTTGAATTCATACACCTTCACATGCCGCAAATGCACTTTTTCGTATCCCATTTCCATGGACCTACTGCACGAGCACGTAAACTTGTTAAAACGTTTTTTTTGCAAGAAACGGACGCGATTCTTTGTACATCATTTACAAATCGAATGACACTCACACACATCAAAACAAATGCGCTATTTCCTATAAGCAACGTCATCTATAAAATCGGGCCCGAACTCTTGCAATCATCCTATATTTAAGTAATTTTTAACATACACATTATATTTTGTAAGATCAAAGTGCTCACTATTTACCTCCACTATGTCCTGAAAGTCCTTATCAGCATGTCTATTATCACCACCTGAGTTTCTTTAGTGATATTTGATTTCATGTTTATAGTTTACGGTTTGTCGTGGTAAACTCTTTTTTAGATATCCTCATTGAATATAATAAAGCAGCGTTAGACCAGACATTTTTTGAAATCACACGATCGATACAAATAACCTAACAAATAATACCGCTCCATTCTGCTGAAAATATTTAATAAAAAGCTTTCTCATGTTGCCCAATTAATTTTGAAAAACGTTAAATATTTTAATATATGCAGCTATTGTGGTTGCATAAAATAAGATAAAACCAGTTGTGCGCTTTTGTACATTCTACATCAAATACCAATTTTCTCTAAATAAATCGTAGGAGATTTCAACATACTCAAGTATAAGAATTTTCAAATTTATATATCCCGATAGATGGAACTCTGTTTTTTTTAAGAAACCATTTGTAGTTTTAAATGCTTGTATTTTCTTAAAGAATAGCCTAAGATTTCACCAAATCAGGCCGTTTTAACTCGCAAGTGACGGGCATCAACCTTTACAAATGTCTCTGAATAATCTTCTCTTGACAATGCCCAAAGATTATATTTTAATTTAAATGCAAATGAAAAGTACTTGCTCTTTCAGAATATTTTGTGAAAATCTTACAGGTACATAATTAATTACTCGAATGACGTGACAAGAAAACAAAGAAACACGTCAGATAGTATTAATACCTTTTTCCATTTAAGACTTAATTAGGCGTTAAAGTTAAAAGCTAAAGGTCAGAACGAAAGGGAATTCTAATACCCAATGTGTTGCCGGTACAAGATGAGAGATCACATATCGTCACACTAAAATATTAAAAAGTCGTTGAACATCCAGTTTATAACGTTGACCTCTCATGTTATGATTGCTATTTGTGTACTTAGCATTAAGTGGGAGTAAATTTAAAAACGAGAAGTAGGTTTAGTCATTCTTGCGTAAATGTCTTATTGTACTTTAAAATACTAAACATTAAAAAACTTTCAACTTGCTGGTAAGAATGTGCACGTTATAGTGGCAATTCAATTAAAAAGTAAACCTATATATAATTCAAATATTTACTAAACCTGTTTTAAAAAATATTATTTATATTTGTAGTACCCGTATTTATATACCGTAGAATATGATTACTTTATCATTATTGAATATTGCTATGAAATAGGAAAAGCAATCGTTTTGCTGCCATCTTTTTTTACTCAAACAGAAAATTTGTAAGTTACCAATTGTAACTTACATGTTAAACCAATATTTAAAATCTGATTTTAATATGAACTAATCTTTTATTTACAATCACAATACTCACGTATATGACCAACATTTTGTTTGCTATAGCCTTACTTAATTAGCTAGCTATCTTTTAAAAAGATATTTAGTTATTCTTTACAATATTTTAGTTCAGAAAAATAAGGATTGTCGTTTCTATCAGGTATTTGTCTACAAGTTAGTTTTGCAAGTAGATATATGTATGACTAGGGAGCCGTGGTGGTTTAATGGATAGGTCGCTAGACTACGAAACCAAGAGTTGCGGGTTCGAATCCCGCTCTCGCCAATTCAATCTCTGACATTTTACGGCCCAGCTCGACTCATGCTGCAATAAATGAGTACCTGGAGGTCAAACTCTGGGGTAATAATAGGCGGTCGGTACGTAGCGGTCGGTACGTAGCGCTAGCTACGTGTTACCGTAGGCTCTAGATTGTAGCAGATCTATCCTGTTACGACCCCAAAGGGCCTTCAAGGCCTGTTACGGGGAAGTATGACTATATGTATGACTAGACAAATACAGTAAGAAGTCAGATCTATATGCATTTGACAATTGATTTTGCTTTTACCCACTTTCCGCAAATATAACGTTTCCTTCTTAAAAAACGATATTTATTTATTTAGCACTTATGCAAGTCTATGTTCAAAACGTTTGAGAAGAGAAAAATGGAGGAAAATAAAGTTCTCTCTAAAAAGGTTTTATGTCTTAAAAACCCATTAATTTATTAAAATTTGCCTTGCAGGAATTTTAGGATTTTGAAAACGTAATATCCACCTAGTTAACTTACAGAAAGTTGTAACTAGGATTTCTTAAGTAAAGATGTGTCAAAAAATCCTAAAATATTTTATGGTTATTGCCTAACTTCAGTAACCTTCAAAAAATAATTACAGTTATTTTTTTGTTGTTTAATTTGTTAATGTAAGAATATGCCGTATTACATCATCAGTATTTGTATGTGTCGGTATGAAAACATTGAAAAAGAATACTCGCAGGAAAATAATAAGATAAGCCATATACTGTGGGTCATTTTAAACAGATGAGAGTTTTGCAAAGCACCATATACGACATTATCAGATGTAGAAAAATGGTCAAAGCAAGTAGAAAGATTACAAGAAGCATGACTATGGAAAAGAGAAAACTGCTCGTCCAAGAAGAAGTAGAGATACTAAATAAGGGCAAATTGTTATAAAAAAGAGAATAGCAGATCTTAAATGTAGTGAAAAGTTAAAAAAGTTTATTGTGTAACTTCGCGAAAGGTATCTGAAGCCAATAACTTATGTTGTTATACGAAAACATTACAACGATGGAAATTTTGCACTATACATCTGACACTCTAGCCATAGATAGAAGTACCACGTCAACTTTATTCCATGGGCAGAAAATGTTTATAATGTTTTCCAGAAAAGGCTAGTTAAACGCTTTTGGTACCAACTAAACAAAATATTTAAACAGATGGTAAAAAATGAACAGTCTAAAAACATACTTTGCTACATATGAATACCACAGCGCAACAAGATGAAGATTATGGACCAGACTGTACTTTTATATTAGATCAATTCTTATTTTTATGTTAATTTTAGTATATTTTTAAATAATAAAATATATTCAATGGAGAAACAAAAATTTCATAGGACAAAACAAGTTGCAATCGATCCTAAATGAAGCATCTTATTAAGATGATATAAGCTACTACAGCGACTATAAAAAAACGAACAACACACAAAAATGTAATACAATAATATAGAGAACAAAATTCAGATGATGTAGTGGTTTAGGTTTCGGGTAATAAAAGTAGTCTGCTGTCCTCTGAACTTCATATGAGAAATGTAAAACAAATAAGCAGCACGTAATCGTATCAATAGAGAAAAATTAATAATCGATACTTCAATCTTACCAAAATCCAAGAAGATTACCAGGCATGGTTTTTTCCATATAATAGGACAATATTTTAAAACAAAATACAAAATTAAAAGCGAAGAAGTTATAATTGTTTTCGTGTCAAAATTTGAAGAATGATCTACTAGGCTAGGGTCCTACTTATAATTGTTAAAGTTTGATGATAAATAAAATATAATAATACTTTCCGATTTTTTTTTATTTATTTGCATATTTACCATCTTATTTAGTAAGTAACTAGTAAATGGTATGTAGTTTCATATGTCATTGCCAATTTCCCCAATAATGCTACTCTAATGTTGATTGAATTATCGCAAGTCGTGTGGCCATTGGCATTTCAATCCCCTGATGACGTTTGGTTGGTTGGACAGCTGCCCTATTAGTTCGTTTCCATGTTCCATTAATTTGTGTGTTCTTGCAAGTCTTTAAATCTTGTATGGGGTTTCTAGGTCCTTATAGAGAGTTTCATTTGTTATATAACACACAGCATCTGGATCTTCAATTAACATCTTTGAAGGATTTTGTTATAAGAAGCCTTTGCACATCTCCATAGTTGGATTTTATAAGTCCATATGGGGTTCTAATTGGCGTGTCAGATTAGTAGAGTAGGTAAAACAGTCCACTACCTTGTGGCATACCGGAGGTAATTTGAGAGTAGTTAGACACTGTGTTTTTAATTGACTTGGGAAGCATAACTTGATTTTGAATAACATGCTTTTATGCCATACTTTTTCACAAACTTGTTGTATGTCAAGAAATACCGGAATGCATACGCGCTTTCACTCTAAGCTTTCCATAATATGATTAAGAGACTTTGGTGTATTATTGAGTGGTGTTGCCGAAAACCGAATTGATGGTATAGAATTATGCTGTCTAGATCAACAGTTTTGTCACTTCTTTTGAACAATAGCCTTCCTTCCGCTCCGCTCGCTCGAAAGTACAAGTGTCAACGACTATTGCGTGTTATCGCCGCTTGCGGCTGTTACTAGTGATAGTGCATTTCCTACAACAATTAATAGTAGTAAGTACTAAATTCACTATGATAGAACCCCTGCGGAGGAGTTCCTGACTATTATGAGCGTTAATGGTAATAAAAGAAACAGTGGCGATTTATCGCCATCAGAATATGTACCCAATAAAAAGTATTTGTTCGAACCAAAATATTTAATCTCAAAAAACAAATTCTATTTAAATGAATAACAAATAGAAAATGCAGGCAAAATTATCTATCAAGGCAAGCACGCTGCGACAATCAATGCAATGGTTAACGGTAATTCATCACAATCCACACCAGTGCCCGCTGAAAAGAAAATAAAAATTCCACCTTTATATTTGCACAATACTGATAAACTCAATTACCAGGAAATATTACAGAAACTAAAAGATAAAACCAAAACTGAATTTTCAACAGTTCACAAAAACAATCAACTAAGGATCAATCTAACAAGCATAGAAAATTATCCATGTACGACAAAACACTACAGTGAAATTAAATTAAGTTATCACACTTTTAAGGACCCAGAAGCAAATAATCTCTGTAATTATCCGGAATATACCTGTATCACTGACGGAAGAAGAAATAGAAACTGAATTAAAAGCCTTAAAATACCCCATTAGAAAGATCGCGCGCTTGTATAACAAGAATAGATATCCAATTCCCCTATGTGCAGTTGATCTTGAAAATACACAGGAAGGTAGGAAAATCTTTAGCTTAACAAGACTTAACTATTGCGTAATCCAGGTTAAGCCACGAAGAAAATCTTCAGAAATCCCGCAGTGTAAAAAATGTCAACTATATGGTCATAAGCGAAACTACTGCCAATCTCTGCCCCGATGTGTGAAATGCACAGGTAACCATCTATATGATAATTGTCCCAAAAAACCAAGTGAGGACCTACAATGTGTTAGCTGTTTGGAAAAACACCCCCAAAAATTAGAGGATGCAGTTACTTCCTTAAGTTAACATTTGCACAAGCAACCTTAACTAAGCAGGAGAGCCAAGTAAACCAGGCGCCCTCACCTGGTCAACTCCAAGGACGTGCACCTCAAGCTAATGCCAACCAGGCGAAAGAATCTCAAAACTCAATTGACCTTGTCACAACTATATTAACAAAACTCGCTGAGTTACTCATTCCACACTTAGAAAAACTAACGCCATTATTAGCATCTATACTTCCTACCTTGCTAACTAATGGATCCAAATAAACATCAAATAGTTATTGAATTAACCTTGACTAATTGGAATCCCAATGGTCTAAAAATACAACGCTCCATTTTTATTGATTCTATGACTCGTTATAACATAGATATCGCTTGTATAACAGAAAATCACTTTATTAATACTGAAGCGTTCCGCATCCCAGGATATTCAGTGCACCGAAAAGATAAAGTAACTGATAAGGCCTCCGAGGGAGTAGCGATAATAGTAAAGAAAAAATAAAACATCACCTACTGCATCTCGTTGATATTGAAAACTTAGAAGCTATAGCCATAAAAGTACACATGGGCAATAACCGCCCCCTAAAATTAATCGCTGCGTACAAACAACCCGATAAAAGGCTATTAGACTCTGACATAGATAAATTATTCAACAATACAGAGCATACGATGTTACTAGCCGATCTAAACGCAAAAAACACCACCTGGGGATGCCGAACTAGCAACCCTGAGGGTATAAGGCTACACAACATTATGGCGAACCATTGCATACTTATATCAGCACCAAATGAGTTTACCTATTACCCGTACAGGGCTGACCATCAGCCTGACATCTTAGACGTTGTGCTACAACCAATCAAACACCAAATCCAACAAACGGTAACTAATGAACTAGACTTGGATCATCTCCCCGTAATCATGTCCTTCTTTGACATGCCTCAAATAAAGCCAGCTGCTCCTAAATTTGTTGATGGAATAACTGACTGGAACACCTTTCAAAAAAAGCTAGATCAAAAACTAAATTGGAGGGGACCGCTACAATTCCCTATGTGCATCGATGAAGCAATAACACAATACACGGCTGCAATACAAGAAAGCGCACAAGCTACAACACCACGGAAACAAAGAAGTGTTGCTTCACACAACATAACACCTGATTACATAATAAAACTTATAAGATCAAAAACAGATACAGAAGAGACTGGCAAAGAAGACGACTACTCTACTACAAAACGTTACTTAACAAATTAAATTATTTAGTAAAACAAGAGCTAGATAACCTTCGAATAATAAGATACAATAATTACCTTGAAGATATCCATCCTGGTGACTCCAATATGTGAAAGGCAACTAAAAGACTGTTAAGACAACCAAATGTTATTTACCCTTTAGTAGATAACAACACAATTTACTTATCTGAAGAAGAAAAATCAGAAATATTGGCCACGCACCTAGAGAAAATCTTTACGCCAAATGCAGACGAACATGACCCTCTACCTGCGACCTAAATGGCAAACACTATAGCTCATTTCCATATGCGGGGGACTACTGAAATAACCCCTGCGTCTGCTCAAGAACTCCGGCTACACATACAGTGCCTTCCTAAGCGCAAGTCCCCTGGACCAGATTTGATAAACAACGAAATATTAAAACACTTATCCAAAAAAGCTGTAGCTTACTTAACCTCAATTTGGAATGGCTGTATGAGGCTAGGATATTTTCCACTGCCTTGGCGAACTGCGAACGTACTACCAATTTACAAAACTGGAAAAGACAAGCACAACCCTGATAGCTACCGACCTATTAACTTATTATCTACCTTAGTCAAACTCCTGAAAAAGGAGATACTCACTCGCCTGCAGGACTTTATACTTGAAAACGAAATCATTTCGCCTCACTAGTTTGGGTTCAAACAGCCGCACTCAACAGCTCACCAATTTATTAGATTAACAGAACTAATTGAGAAGGAGTTTGAAGAAAAGAAGTACACCGCAGCAATTTTCCTAGATTTGGAAAGAGCCTTTGCTAAAGTCTGACTTGAAGGACTCTTGTACAAAATGATAAAGCTAAGCATCCCAGCTTATATAATAAAAATTATAAACTCCTTTCTGAACAACAGAACGTTCAGAGTAAGAATCAAAGCAACACTTTCTAGCATCAAAACAACAAAAGCAGGAGTTCCACAGGGTAGCCTTTTGGGACCAACCTTATTTAATCTTTATGTACATGACTTGCCCACAGTAAAAAATTCAACGCTAGCCATGTTTGCCGACGATACTGCGATTCTAACGCAGGGCACTACAATTGAAACAACAACAACAGAACGACTACAAAACGCAGTAAACGTAACGTGTGACTGGTATCCAAAGTGGAAAGTAAAAATCAATCCTACCAAATCGCAAGCAAAGATGTTTACACTCAAACGTTACCCCCATCTCCCAACAATCAGTCTAAACAACGATGATGTACCATGGAACCCAAAAGATGCTGTAGTAAAGTACCTAGGAGTCCACTTACATACAAAACTCAACTGGGGATATCACCTAACTAATAAAATTAATGAGTGCCACACAAGACTCATTCTATTATACCCTTTGATCAACCGAAAATCGCATCTTAGATCTGAATGCTCATTATTAATTTATAAGGCGATTCTCCGGCCTATATTAAGTTATGCATGCCCAATTTGGAGTAACGCAACCAAATTCTCATTGAAGAAACTTGAAACCATGCAGAACAAAGTGCTACGTCTTGCAATTAACTGCCCTTGGTTCGTACGCAACAGCCAAATACACCAAGAGTTAAGTGTTCCACTAATCTCAGACTACATTCACAAGCTAACTAGTAATTTCTTTAAAAAATTAGTGATGTGTACAAGTGCAACTAAATTAAACCTCGGTCAAAAGAACATACACTCAAGGTTTAAGCGTAAGCTACCACAAGACCTACTATAGATTAACTAACCCTAAGTAATATTATAAACCAAATGTTGTAAGTCAGAGGTGTGAATACGCTCATTTAATCCTCTTCCAAAAATTAATGTACTCCTAGTTATAAGTTGTCCTTGTACCAAAGCCGTGTATTTCATTTTGTTTGCAGATCCAGCTAATCCATAATAATAAAAAAAAGCCTTCCAAAAATTTTTGACGTAAGGACAAGAGACTAATTGATCTGTTGGAAAAAGTTTAGGAGGGTGGTTTACCGAGTTTAGCTGTCATAATGATTTTGTAGAACCTCTCCTACTATTAAATTGTAACCCGGGGCCTTATGGATATTGGCAAGTTGGATTTGTTTAGATACGTCGGCTGGTGAAAAGGGTTTCATTGGTAATGACAACTGGCATCAAGAAATGATTTGATTTCACCTTCTGTGTGTATGTTTGAGGCTGTGGTTAGGTGAATACTCAAGAGGGATACTCAGCAAAAGTATATTCTTTTGTTCTGCCCTTGCTCAGTTACCGTCATGTTTTTTTAACTGGAGGTATCATTGCGATCGACCTTTTGAATTGTTTTGTTACTTTCCATATTGTGTGGTCATCAGTCACGAGTTTTGTAATGAACCGTTTAAATGTGTCATTCCGAGCTTCTAGTAGTGCGTTGTGCAAATGATGAGTTAGTCTATTTAGTAGGGCTTTGTCTTGTTTGTTTTTGGTTTTTAGCCACTTTTTCCGCGTTCTACGTTTATCAACAACTAGATCCAGTATGTAACGGGGAATATTAGCTTCTTCCGGGTAGTTGTTTAATGGACGTGGTTTGCCATGCAGCGAATGGCAAGATCGACTTTTCTATCCAATAGATTTTGGAAGTAGTCCCAGTTGGTAAATTTAGTATAAAGCCTTAGGGAGGGCCCTCTTCTAATAATTGTTGTGCTCTGAGTAATAATTACTACTTTCCTAATTTAAAAACAATATTTAACGGGATCTTTGGATTGGAGAAATATGAGTGCTAATTCTAATTATAATATATTTAGTAAGTACTATTTTATTTGTTATAATAATTTAACCGTTTTTTTTTACAAAAGAGTAGATTTGAAACTTTAATTTAGAAGTGTTTGTAAATTTTTTTTTATTAGCTTTTCTGGAGTTACATTTTTAATGCTTATTTACACTTTTGCATTTTAACCTTTAGTTGTTGCAAAAAAATGTGTTAAATTTTACACCAAATATAATAATAATGAAAAGAAATGAAGTGTTTTATCTTATTATAACTGTGGTCAAGTAGTTTTTTGGATATTTCTAATTCAAAGAAAAAGTTACGATATTTTTGATTTATTTCCAGTTTGTGTAGTAGAAGCTAGATGATATTCAAACTCTCCTTTGTTATATGTGATGCATAAAGTATCTAAAATTATAATACTGCGATTATCGCTTTTACAAGATGATACATTCTGTTGAGCATCCTTTGTTCATCAACAAATTTATCAACAACGTTTTGATGAGCTTTCTCAAGTACACTAAATAATCTTTTATTTTATTTCTAACTAAGAATTGTTCATTGTATTTCACATTAAGAAGATAAAATGGAGTCAAATGAAAAAGACCTACTAGGTTGCAAAAGAACTTCGAAATATTTGCAAAAAATGACATTGGTGCGGAAAATAATATAAAAAGCAACTACATTTCAAAATACAACTCAACAATGCCAGTGATTTTTTATCAGCGTTTTGCAAGTTGTCAAATCTGCTTACTGTACCAATCTACAGAATTTCAAACAAACAATTCCTGAAATACTTTTTCAACTTACTCTAGCGAGTTAAAATAGCAATTTCAAAAAAGTACGCCGCAGATCGCCAAAATCGGGTCTGTATTTAAGCGAAAAACACTCAATTCTATACAGTTTAACAATTTCATCTGTTTTTGTTGTTTTCGAAACAGCAATTTGGATATAGTAAAAAACATATTCAGCTCTTAATTTAAATTCTAAACAACTTAATGTATTTTTGAAGCACTGAAAAACCTATATTAATCATTTTTAATCAAATTTGGTTTAATGTAACTAGCAACTGGTGTCTTGTGTTACTTGTATGTACACTCATCTCCCCTGCTACTAATTTCTAATGGCTCACATTACACTAGCCCATGCAATTTTAATTTGCAATTCCTACACTAACAGCTATGCACTTCTAATAGGCAAGAGTTAATGATACAATTACCATTTTACAGCACAGGGCACTACCTCTCGAATAATATATCAAATAGCCCTTAAAGCAGATACATAATTGCTTTTAATTGTTGTCTCAATGAGACACTATATGTGTCTTTATATTATGGTACACACGCTATTGTTCACGTTTATGTTGTGTTTTTAATGCTTCGCTTTTATATTTTAGTTATATTTTATTATTATTTTTAGCACATCACTTGTATGCATCAAAAAATTATAAGTCACCAGACTTTAAAATGATATAAGCGTTTATATAATAATCTTTATAAAATATCAAAAATTATTATTTTCATCATACTTTTGTAAAATTTAAAGTTAGTTTTTAGTACCTCTCAACATGCTTGATAAGTTCAGAAAATTGTAAGCAAACGTCACCTACGACAATCTACTAGAATGATATAGAATAAGGGTTAAGACCGATACATTCAAGTTTAAATATACAAAATAATAAGAAAGACAACTACTGATTTGGTATATTGTACCTAACTTTATCACCGATGCTGCCATACTTCTTGAAGGTGACTGCAACATCTGATCATCAAATTATTATTAGTAGCATAGTGGGTTGAAAAAGTGTTTATTGTCGGGTTCTGAAGCAGGATGAGGGCATTACAAATAGTTTTGTAATATTTAAATATGAGTTCTATTCTTTACAAGACTGCAAAATATATTTGTCGCTTCTTAATTTATATACTCGCAAGAGAGCTGTTTGGAATTTGTGACGGTTCGAATCTTCTAGAACGAGGAACTTAAAAGTCAGAACGATAGATAAAATATTGGTAAAAAAACATGTGAAATGCCTCAGTTTATTATCATATAGTATTTTAAAATTAAGATGTTTTATGCAACACTTCATCAAGAAAGAAAGGTTTTGAAACTAAACGAAAAGCTTTGAGAGTAGTTGGGATAAAAGAGGTCTTCTAGCTAACCACAAATTTTTATTGTTATTACTATTAGTCCTTTCCATTCTAGGGGACGCTTTCGCGTTTTATTAGTGCAAGATTAAAGTTGTAAGTGTTACCCCTAGATTTATTTTGGGCTTTTATTTCTTACGTGGCATTAATGACTTTTTTTTATAAAAATATAGATCAAGGACTACTGCATGCTTCTATTAGTTTGTTGGTTTTTTTTGCTATATACTTTACCTCATTCTGATTTAGATTTAAATCTTCTCTACTCTATTGTTGGTTTTTCTTATTTCCTGCTGCCTCTTGCATAATTTAAAGCTTGTTTTGTAATTTGTTGTTTGGTTCTTTTAATGCGTGCTCTAATAATTTCCGTTTCCTGTCTCTAATGTCTGTAATAAGTGGTGCCTAGTTCTCCAAAAAAGGCTTGTAACATCAACATTGAAGACTAATTCAGTAAGACAACTCTCTCGTTCAATAATAGCCAATAATTTTTCTGCTTCTGTATCTTTATTTGTCGCTTCTTCCTAATCTATATGTTATGAAGATTAATTCTGTTTGGAATCGATGGAACCATCTTTAATAAGCTACGAAATTTACACTCTGAAAGTGGTTAAAAACTGTTCTTGTTTTCTTCATTATGCTTGCTTGATTTGATGGCTTTCTAGATGTGGCTACAAAATTACAAAGAAGGGTAATTCCAAAAAAAGGTCTCATACTTTTTAAAAATAGAAAAAAAGTTTATTTTTATAATTGGTACATGATTTCAGAACTTTAAAAACAATCAGTTGGTCTTAGTATAGCAGTGTTACTGCTAGAGTAGATTCCTAACTTGGATCTTTGGTTTTCAAAGTAAAGTTTAGCAGTTTTAATCTTTTTCAAATCTGAAAAAACCAAATTATAAATTTATTGTTGGTTATTTAAATAGCATTGCGACTTATAGTCTACCCAGTATATGAAGGTAAAACCTTCTTTGTGTTGACAGCCTAATAATTGAAGGTCGGGTCTTACATGCGAGTGAATACCCTATTCAAAACGCGACAAAAGACTATTATCTCACTAATTGTCTAATATACTATGCATCATAACAGGTATGAAACTTTTAGTTGAAAAACAAAGTAAACTATTACCCATTGTAATATTCAACAAAGTGCACTTTATTTACTTGTTAATTAAAATTCACTATTTTAATTTACTCTTGATACTGTACAGATGGAGCGACATTATTATGTTTCAAATACTCTGTTCTTGTAGCAGCACATTAACCATAAGCAATGGAATAATTGATTAACCACGTAAACACGTGAACAATCCCTAATTCGCACACATAGGCGTTTTTGCGTGTTTAAGGCGCGCGGGCTGTAATTCACTCACAAGTATAGCACACGGCAGTAATAAATAATTCAGAGGCAACGATAGCGGCGGGTTTCCGAGATGAAATCCGAGCGGAATAAGAACGCCGGCAGCGAGTGTACACGCGAGAGTTTGTTTCTGATCTGCACTTTTGTGAAACGCGAGCCTTTCAGGCGCGCCGTTATTCAGCGGCATTGTCTTATCCCACTTTGTTCCGCGTTCCAGGCCCCCGAGAAGTTCGTCGAAGAGATGAGGCCGCCGGACAGCGACGGCCTGCAGTTTCGATCCGTGTCGCTCCGCTTCCAGGTGAACCGCAAGCACGCCCAGAGGGACGCGGACGTGGTGGAGCTCCGGTGCGTGTCCACCCTGCCGGGGATCCCCCTGCCGCCGCAGGAAGTCGCGCGCGCGGTGGCGCTGAAGGTGGACCGGGCCCAGGTCGTCAGCAACCAGAAGCTGCACTGGCTCAACTCGTCCGCCGCCCAGCCGGCGCCGCTGCTGCCCCTGGCCATCTTCCTCATGACCGCCGTGAGATGGTGACTCGCCCTGCTGCTTGCGGCGAGGCCAGCCGACCATTAGGCTGGATGTATGTTAGTCAGCATGCCATATTTCGTACACTAATATGAGGTTCTCTTGCGTTCACTCGTTCGATCGACTATCTCTCGATCCATATCTATGTTCCTAAATGTCAACAATATCCACGCTATTCTATTACAAACGACGTGCCTCCATAAAACCGCTTAAACACGTCTTTTTGTTTACAAATTGTATTTTTTTATTTAATTTGAGACAAGGAAGATTATTCTTTACAATATAAATAACATGCTGAAAAAAAGTCTATGGCAACCAGGCTGCTTAAAAAATTGTCATCTAGGTATAAAGTTATTTTAATTTTTCTAAGAAAGTTTACTTTAAAATTACAACTTCGACTACAAGATAAGTGTATGTACATCATCCGTTAGAAGGTAACGTTTTTTTTACTTTTGTTATTTCCCAAGGATTTATGTTATAGCTTTTTTGTTTTAACTGTTCTGCTTATGCTTATTTTATGTTATTAACTAGTGGGCTTTTTTTCAATGTTGGTAATTACAATTTTCTCCTATTTAACCATTTACCTGAACTTTTTCTACAACATTTTTTGTTGCATCTACGTTTTACCTTCTATATGCCCTTCTAACTTAATGTGGATAATATATTATTAAAGATCGGAAACTATCAATAGTTTTTATATTACTACTTCAGTTATAGTTAGTCTTATCATTAGAAATTTTTTTTATTTCAAATTCTATTTATAAAATTATACAAAGAAACAATTCCCATAAAGCTCTACTGTACATGGGACTTAAAAATACACAATAATGCGGTGGCCCCAAAAAAAGCTCCTTTTCATTTTATGCTTTGCCTTTCCCTATTAATAGCTGTTGGTTAGCGTATAAATACTTGTTTATCAACTCTCTTGTTCACTTTTTCACTAATTCCGTATTATCATTTTTTGACTTCTTCTACAATACTATAGTTGCTTCCAAATAAGGATGTATTAGAGCTACTTTCTTTGTTCTTCTATGAACTCAAGTAGTGTGGTAGTATATGCACTTTGTTAAAGTTTGTTACTAACTGACACAGCTTTTTATTTTTAAGATAAAGTTATGATGAGTTTTGAATAATTCCACCAAAAAAAAACCAAAAAGGTTGCATTTTCAGATAAATTTTTTGAGTGATGAGAAAATAAGTCACACAATTTTCCGTGCAGACATTGTGTATAACTTTTTGAAACACAGTGTGAGCTTTGTAATTTCAGATTTTGCAAATGTTAAAAAAATTGGCCTTCAAAGCTTTAACGTTAAACATTGTTTTATTACAAAATTACCGTTAAAAATGCAGTTTCAATCTTCTTATACTTTTGAATTTTTTCTTTAAAATTATTATAAGATTTCTAATTGTTATAGTGGCATTAAAGTTTAAATGCAAACGATCTTGTGATATTTTCACATGCAATTATTTTATTAAGTAAGGATTGTTTAAAAAAGAATTACTCAAATATTATTACTAACAACGAACTTTTGGGCAAAGGATCTTAAAAGTCATACGTGACTTCAGGAGTTCGCCGTTAATAAAAATAAGTGGATGTCTTTAAGATTATATGTTGAACGTTGCGTTTCCGCTTGGTTTGTAGAGAATATATCGTTTCTACTTTATTGGTACAATGACAAGTTAAAGTAATGTTACTATATTGTGTTGCATATGTCCAAAGGTAATGTTTGAAATATCTACAACGAGGCTTAAAAGTCAACTTCAATTAGAAGATCCTGCAAATAGCGTTTGACACATTGAAGCAAATTTGCCACTAACATTTTACATTTTTTTGAAATTTTTCTAGATGGGGGGGGGCATAAAATTGGATCCAGATAAGATGGTGACCAAATTTTTAAATTTATTTTTCCTTATTGATCATATCAATATAACGCAGTATTATATGAAGAAACCGCAGAGTTTTTGAATTAATAGTTTTGTTATTAAATTTTATTAACAACTAATTCTGAAAGAAGAAACTGCAAATTTAATAAAGGATGAGGAACAAATTTTGTTATAAAGAAATCTTCTGCCTTTGGGAATTTAATAAATCATTGATGTTACGTTCATAATGAAATTTTATTTATAATCTCTATTTAAGTTAATATACTCTATAGATAATTGCCTTAAAATTTCCAAACAACAGTTTTTTGGCATCTTTCTCCGATTTCAATACATTTAATGAGATGTAGGGATGTGTCGGAGAGGTAGTTCCTTTTATTTCGAACGGTCACCCAAACGTTATAAACGGACGGAGATTCGGATAACTGGTCCTCAAGAGACACCCAACTACCATTGATTGAAGAAACCAGAGTTGAATTAGTTGTCCCTCAGGTTAAACCAAGTGAGGGTAACCAGATATGGTGAACTAGCAGCGTCTGACTAAAGGTGAGGAACAAATCTTGTATCCAGAGTGGACGGCTGTCACTAATACTTACCAACTCTGGCCAGCGTGGTGAGTTATGGCTAAGAACCCTCCGTTTAAAAAAAAACAAGGTGAGGCTTATGTCCAGGAGTGGACCGAGAAAAGCTGATGAAGAAGATGAAGAATGAGATGTCTGAGTTCGAAATCATCTTAGTATGTCTAGTACAAGGCTGGACTGCAGAAAGACTACTCTCAATTCTGCTACAAATTTTCAAGGCGTCACCTTGTTTTATTATTTAAATTCTTTTTTTGTAAAAATGATGAATTCGCACAAATATGAAGTGGAGAATGGAAAAGTGCTTTACTTATTCTAGTAGTGGCAATAAAATAGACAAAATAAAATTCCCCCTCCAGTATTTTGGATAATTCAAATGTTGGAGATGTAAATACTGAAAAAACAAAACTTGATAAATGTTTGGATTGCTAAGGCATATATTTCCAACCTTGCAATGGTTTTTTTCAAAAAAATATTTTTACAATAGATCCTATAATTGTGAATTATTATTTTTATTACAGCAGTTTTTGCTCGATCAGCCTTATTCAGTACAATTCCTTTGAAATACCGAACCTGCTTTTGTACAAATTCTTCAGTCGGTGTAAATTAAAAAAAAATAAATTGCTCAGTTGATTATAAGTTATAGTGTGTCTCTCACTCTCTTTTTACTTTTTAGTGAAGTTGGAATTGCGTTACATCATTTCTGAAAAGTTTCAGTCTACGAACATCTTGTGGTTCAATTGTATTCCTTGTGCTGAATAGGAGATTCTCGACCGTTACAAGTTTGCCTTCTTTCATTGTTTCTGCGTTATATTTGGCAACTTAATCAAACCTTCCTTCTTTATTTAACAGTTAGATGTTGTAAAGATATTATCCTGCATTTTTTATAAAATAACTCATTTTTCCCTTGGAGCTTTAGAAGCACAGGGTTTTGCTTTAGCCGAATTGATCAACATTAAGAATATGTTGAGGCACTAAACTTCGATCTTTTATCAGCTTTTTTTTTTTTGTTTATAAGTAGGTGGCCGTAATTTTTAACTTTTTATTTAATAGAATGACGCTTTGATAAGTCACGTTTTAAAAAATCTGCCTTTGGCGACGCACTCAGTAGCCGCTATTTGAATATTAACGTCTGCTGCTGCTAATTATATATTTTTTTATATAGTATTTTGATATTTGACATTATATAACATCACAGTTTTGTTCTAAGTGTTTTGTCAGCCATCAAGCTGTTTCAAGCCTTTGCAGTTATATAGATTTGTTGGATTGCTTTCACATTTTTTAGTTTTAGTTCTTATCTTGTGATAATCTAATTAATTTAAATTTTTTTACTTATCCTTTTAATGTATTTTCCTGCCGTTAGCTCTACAGTTGTTACCATTTTACCAAATATAAAAGTACATTATCGATTGGTGTATTTCGATTATATAAAAAAAAATTACAATTGGAAAGATTCCATTTGGGTGCACCATTAGCACTCAAGAGTACATCACTTGCAAGACGTCGCTATTATAATTTATTTTTTGCGACGCATTTTCGGACAAACATTTAACTTGTAGATCGTTTTTCCTAGTTTCCTACATTTTTATGTTGTTTTTTATTTTTAACTTCGTCTTCAAGCTGTGTCACTTTCGATTTCAGTTTCTGTGGGAAAAGGTCCTTTCATGGGCTCTATCTGACAGTGAAGTCAAATTCCCACTTTGACCAACTGTTGGTTCTGTTCCCTTGTCAGAGGCACCACCAAGAATGAGTGGACCCAAGATCACAGCTCGCGCGCAACGCAAACGCGGCTTAAATTGATTAGAAAATGGAGATATAAACCAACCCAATTAAAACACGTTGGGGGAACTTAAATGTATGGGGGGCCTTTACTTCAAGTGGCCTGTGTGAAATTGCTCTTATATAATTGAAATAACTATTGAAAAAAGAAAGTTCTAGTAAAACTATTGCAAAAACTAAAAGTAGAACCCCATCTGTCTCATAAAGCGAGAAAGATATTTTTGTAAAGATTAAAATTGATAATTTTTACAGAACAACCCGGTTAAAGTCTTTTTTGATGAGAAGAGATATTTCTGATTTTTGAATTAAAATCTACTAAGCCTTCAAATGTACCCACCCTTTTAACTATTATTAAAAAATTAATTTTTAGCACGATTGAGCACTATTTGTTACCTTTTCTATCCTTGACTTATGACGAATCCAACTCTTCTATTTTGTTCTCTAGAAACTATAGGAGTATTATTTGCTTTTTAGAGCTACATTTTGCCTTTTTATTTGTATTTTGCAGAAATTTTTATTTCCTGTTAGTTACTTTGTTTAGTCCACAGTAAATTGATGTTAATTGTATTATTTTATTGATTATATTACTTGGTTTCATGTCTAGGCTATGCGATTTAACAACAAATTTATTTTTTTGTTGAGAGATATATTTCGTTATTTACTTTTTATTTGTTTATATTTGTTATTATTAAAAACTTATTAGAATTTTTTAGTACAATTGAACTACGCCACCTTAAATTACTTATATGAAGAGCTACTAAGTAACCAAGCTTTGCTTTTGTGTCCTTAAACGATGTCAGTACAACCAAAACTATTGCAGTGTTTGCTTGTTAAGGAAATGTCTCTAAGTGCAGACATTTGTTCAGCAATGCTGTGCTACGGGATTAGAGAATTTTATTACAAAAATTCCCCTTCAAGTCCGACAACAGACATAACATTGCTTTGTCGGATTTGCAATTTCATTAGTCCGGACAATGCAGGTGCCTAACGTGTGTTCCCCGCGGCGGCGCTGCGTCCGGCAGAGCTTTTACCACCCCGATAAAAACCATTTGCGCTGTAAAATTGTCGCGGCAAAACGAAAGCTGCGAGCCCGCTCGCGTTTAGCATGGAGTAGGATGTAACGCGGGTCTATCGATTTTCATAGAACAAAACGCAGATAGGTCAGGAAAAGGAACGGAAGCTGCGCTCGTGTATCCAAGTGTGCATATCCGTTTCATTCAGCGGTGCCGATCGCAGCGCCGCCGTTTCAGGAGCGCGGCTTGTCAGAGGCGCCGCGGTTGAGAATCACAAATCTCAAAAAATCGCCCGCTGCACTAGCAGAACGCGCAAGTGTCTCCGCTAATTAAGTAGCGCAGATGGGAACCGTCTGCCTAAGCGGCAAATCATTTATGCACGTCCCTATCTTGTTAGGCTCTCTGCCCGCCGCCGTTCGGTTTCGTTCCCTGCAAACGTAACCGAAGTTTATCAGAAAGTTTTCGCATAAATTATTTGACATTCCGCCGCTAATAGCGCTGCCATCGAATTGATTCCCCGACCTTTAAAAGCAGCCTTAAAAACAATTACTGAAATAAGAAAAAGCGGCTTCTATTGGATTTGGAACTTGCCGAAAATTGATTCGGCGGAAAATTGGTCATGGAAACCGCGTTTTTTGTTTTGCGTGGTCTTACGGAGTTTTTTATAACCACTCAGGGTAAAATCGTAATGTTGGAATATGGACTTTTAGCACAATTCAAATGTTTAGCACACCGAAAATTGGGTTTGAATGCAATAGATCAATATCTATTGTTAACTGATTTTGTAAAAGTTCATTAATCACTACACTTTTGCGTATTCATGACTGAGTACTGGATTATAACGTTTCATATCCTGAACACAAAGGATCGGTTTTGCTTTGTGGTTATTTATTTTTATTTATAAACAAAAACTTTTAGGTTTCAAAATTTTGTCAGTTACATTTGCAAATTTTGGATTTTTTTAGAAGTTTCTATGAATCATAATTAAAGTAAAATTTCTCAACAGAAAATTCTTGCAATTAGTTCACTCCATATTAAATAAAATTTCAATTACAAATTCTAAGTTTAGCTGGGTACTATAACTTCATTAAGTTTTCCTAGTAGAAAAAGCAGCCTAAAAGTAACTACTAAAAAATGAAACTATTAAATGGCTTTATTAATGCATAAAAAATTAATTTAAACAGTTAACTAAAAGGATACAGACTAATATGTACTAACAATTTTTTTATTTGCACTGTTTTTGATCGCGTTTTCTTAATATTTAATTAAATTTGTTTTATTTATGCGTTTCCTCTTCGAAAAGCTCCTAATTTCGCATTGTATAAAATTTCTGGCTTATAAAAAATTTGTTTGCTAAAGAAATTATTTATTATTTGCCCGGCTACGTAAACGTGCCTCTACCTTTTTAATTTAGTGTTGATTAATTTGCCTTTTTGGCGCAGCCAATGGGAGTGCGCATAATAAGCGCCCCATACAAGCGCGCCCAATTTTGAAGATGGGATTTATTTGTCGCGCAATTTGTATTACATGCCGTTTGTTGCCAAACGAATTGCGGAGGCGCGTCGTTGTAATAAATGTTTGTAGTATTTGTCCCTTCGCGTAAAATTACTACACCGGCGTGCACTGTCGCTGAATTTTTTATGGAACCCCGCGGTTTGTTTAGTTTTCGGCAAACTGAGAGTGTGGTGGCATAACCGGTATTGCTGAATTGAAAAGCTCCGCCAGCACCGTTCACCTGATGGCAGTTAGTCATGAAATAACAACAGGAAACGCTGGTTAAAAATTCAAAATTTACCAAAGATCAAAGCATGTAACATAGCAACTGTATTCGCATCCCGCAGCGAAGCTGCCGCAATTCCTCTGATTTCAGCAAAGACTGGTTGAGTCGCTCAAAGTACTTAAGTAAGCGGTAGATGTAAACTAAGTAATGCATAGCTGTGTCAACGTTTCCGTTTCTCTCCCGCGAGAGCCACCGCAGCGGTCTGTTGGAGTCCTTCCTAGCAATAAATTTGAACCTTTGATATAAGTGTTATAGAGTAAAAGCACGTTTGTATCTACTTAACTTAATCATGCACTTCTAGGTTGACTGTTACTGTGATGTGGAAATAAATGTATCATTACGCTGTGTACCACTACCTAGCGTTGAAACTTTCGTTCCCTGCGTTACCTTGTTTGATAGTTAAGGAGAGTTTACGAGACGCACCGGCGTCTGTTTTAGTTGGAGGATGGTTTTATTGCGTTTTGTCGATGAAAATAAAATGTATAAATATTACTTCTTAGTTTTTCTTAGTATCCTTATGCTCTTACGACATCATTTTTATCTTTTGCTAAACAAATTACAGGTCAAAAATTGATGTTCTTCAGTTGCCTGACATGTAATCTGAATAGAAATGTCCTTGAAAATGTAAAATTACTAGGTGGTAGGGCTGTGCTTGGCGGAGTATGAATTACACGAGTGACGTGATAGACCCAAATTCCGAGCAAAGAGATAACTTTGAGTTTTTCGTTAAGTTAAGAAAAATTCTTGAAATATAATACAGAAAGTTTATGATGATGAGGCACTATCGAGAAGCCGTGTCTTTGAATGGGAGAAAAGGTTTCGGGAGGGGAGAGATTTAGTGCAAATACTACTGCAATTGTGGAACATTTGAGATAATTACCGTTACCGTTACTGTTATTGTGCGCGAGACATCAGAAGAGCTGAAATAGTCCCTCATACTAATAGAGAAACAGAAAGAGACCAGAGGAGCAATTGCTGTTGAACTGTTGGAAAATGCCAAAATTGGTGCCATATTTTTGTTATATAGTACAATTGCGGGAGATGACCCGCAAATAAAGCACTAAAGTGCTGAATGCCAGGTCCTAGTTCACCAACTTCCAAAAAAGTGAAGCGACAAAGACAATGTTGACCGCATCTTTTATGGTAGAAGTTTAGTGCTTCAGAAAAATCTGCCTGAATAGTTCAACCAAAAGGTAGTCGATCTTTCTAAAAGCTAAAATTTGTTTGTTATTTACAATCTGGGGACAACTAGGCGTGGTGCCCTTTAAAGTGTGTGTAAAAATTTAAGTAAAGTAAAACAATTTTCGAAAAAACTGAAAATTTACACACACATAGTTTGTAGTTAAAAAAAATTATGGCACCAGTCAGTCAACGATATGCGGAGACGCGGCGAGTCAATAACAGAGCAAACGTGTAATGAAATCCAGGTTTATGGGACGATTTCCTAAAAGCTGAAAATTGGTATAATAGTATTTTTTCACATAAGGTTTATGAAAGTCATGGTCAGTCATTAAGTTTTCCGTACAAAGCCAGTCAACATCGAAACTTCACAATGCGGATTTAAATAATCACAAAAATTTGAAAATTTGCACAATAATTTTTATGTGTATTTATTAAAAGCAGAATTAACTTTCTTAAGTCCATATGGTCTAGATATTCCTAAATAACCGTAAAAAATTGGTTAAAGTTGTTGCTGTCTACTTGATCAAGATTTCTGAACGTTTCTTGGTATTTTTCAGACTTTATCATAATATTTAATGTTCTCATTTTCTCTTTTTTGTAAAAAGGATGATTGTAGTCATAACCTGTTAATCCATAAAATGCCAGAAATTCTTCACAAATAGTGTTTTCTAAATGTGCATGTAACATAGTAATCATCATCATTCTCATCATCATGAGCAACTCTTTGTGTCCACTATTGGACATAGATCTCCCCCATTTTGCCGGCCATTCTTTTGATATCATCCGTCCATCGTGTGGGTGGCCTTCCTCTGCTCCTTCTGTCAACTCTCGGCCTCCATTCAAGCAGCCTCTTCGTCCATCTCCTGTCCACCACATGCCCGGAATGTCTACTTGAGCTTTGCTATTTGTGTGATTATATCAGTCACACCTATGATTCGGCGTAAGTCGTCTTCGTTCCTAATATGATCTCTTAAGGACATGCTAAGCTTTTTAGCCCTTGCGTTGGTCAAAGCACGCACTGATTTTTAAACGTATCGGCAGATCACCTTTGAAGATCTCCCGAAGTCTTCCATAAGCAGGCTAGGCGTGGGTAACTTCTCTGCAATTCACATGTTTGTTAGCTTCTGCCCGTCTATATTTAGGCTTTTCCTTCCCAATTTAGCTTTTTAAAAGCACACTCCAGTACTGCCTTAAACAACTTGGGGGATATCGTGGTGCCTTGTCTAGCTCCCCTCCTAATTGGTATCTGTTTGTTGTTCTCGTGTAGTTTTACCGTCATTTTTGCAGTTTTGTAGATGTTGTGTATTGACTTTGTGTACCAATAGTCGACACGGCATTCTTGCAGCGCTCTCAATCTCAACTGTGTCGAGTGTCTCTTGGAAGTCCACAAAGACTAGAACTAGTGGCCTGTTGTACTCAATGTATTTTTCAATTAATGTTTTGAAGTTTTGTAAATTTTCATTAGTTGCAAATTTGACACAAAAACTGGTCTGCTCCAGTATTTGTTAAAAAATATAATTTTTATCAAGTCTGGTAGTTATAATCATTGTAAATAGATTGTACAAGTGGCTTAAAAGACTTATAAGTTTGTATTTCTCTAGTTCAGCTATATAACTATTCTTGTGAAGCAATATCACAATAGCATTATTTAATTTATCTGGTATTGTAGTACTGTACAGGCATATATTGTACAAATCTCTTATTTTTTTAAGTAAGCAAGGACAACCTATCCTTATTACGTCAGCAATTACCTTATCTTCTTCAAGTGTGTTATTGCTCTTTGCTTGTTTTATGTTAAATCTATTTCTTTTAAGATAAAGTCTAGTAGCGATTCTGATCCTTGATTTATTATAATGTCTGGCTCTACATCTGGAGCCAAGTCTGTTTCTTATTGATTTTTATACAGCAGTTAATAGAAATCTTCTATTAGTTTCAGTATCTCTTTTCTGGTAGTGGAAACAGCTTCTTGTTTTTAACTTCAATTATTTCTTCTTTCTATTTCCGAGTTTTCTACGTAGCACTTTTAATACTGAACCTATTTAGTACCAACATGTCTTTGACTAATTGTCAGTTAGTATAAAATCAATCTCATTTTTTGTGCGGCCGTCTGGACCTGCCCAGGTACATCTTCTGGTTGTCTTTTTACAGAAGAAACTGTTAATCTGAAACATTTTATTCTAAAGTAAGAAGCCTAACATTTTTTTCCATGATCATTTCTGCCTTTCAGACCATAGCCTTTCAGTGAGGTTTCTATAGCATCACACTTAATCCCTATTTTGACATTAAAATCTCCGCACAAAATAGTGTAATGCGTTTTGTTTTTTGTGCTAGTTACTGTTACTTCGTCATAACGTAGATCTACTTTTCCCAGCCAGTCTTACATATATCTCGTACACAGCCTTAGAACGACATATATCACCCTAGTTGAAAGTTTCTTCACACATACAATTTTTTTCACTGTGGCGTTTATAATTCCGGTTGCCCTTATAGAACTATCATCTTCGCATAATGGAAGCTATGTTTCCGATATCAATTTCCATCCACATGTTTATATTTCTCTTGAGGTTATCCATATTTGCAAGTATAATCACGAGCACATTGGTATCCGTAATTACATTTTCGCTAATTACTTTAAATTTGCATCATACATCGAAATTCAGGTAAATAATTTTATTGAAAAATATAGTGCCATTTTACCTTTTTCTAATGGCAAATATTCTTTAATCCTTAACAAAGTTAGTTGGTCGTATTTGCTCCTCTCCAGTGATGTTATATTGCCAATTATAACTTGTACAATGTACAAGGCGGTTCAAATATAAAAAAACAAATTGACAAACACTTACTTGCACACGTCAGGCTTCAATGTACTCCTCTTCGGAGTTAACACATTTTTTCAACGTTCTGGTGGCATCCTGATGTCCTTTTCAAAAAAAAAAAAACTTTTGGTTGGCAGCGTATCCACTTTTGAACAGTTTGGATAACGACTTTGTTGTCTGCAAACCGCATATCTTGCAAGTCTTATTTGAGTCTTCCAAACAGGTAGAAATTACTTTAGACCAAATCGGGACTGTACGGCGGATGTGGGTAGAAGGTATGGTCTTGAAGGAAGATTACCCGCTTTTTATCTGTTTTCCAATTGGATTGGATTTTTTCCTTCACGTCTATTGGCAAAAGATCTGAGTAATAACCTGTATTAACTATTTTGGTATCCGTCAGCCAGTCCTAGAAGTACGTTGCCATCACTTTTCCTGTCAAAGAGCTCTTCCACGCTCTCTTGGGTTTTGTAGAATTGATATGCCGCCACTCGCGTGATGACTGCTAAGAGTCGGGAATGAAGTAGCGCACCCATGTTTTAAAGGCGGTCATTATAGACTAAAAATGCATCGTCTTCGTCTTATTCTACGAATAAGCGCATCTACACAATCATTATTTGGCTAAGTGACAGATGTTCGCAGCTGACAATTATGCAGTTTATTCTCCACACGCTCTCTGCTCTCTCTGAATGATTTACACCACTCAAACAGACGGGTTTGTGAAAGACACTTTTCCCCATACTGCTGTTAAAGTCTGTGGTAAATTTCAGCGGACGGAACGTTTTTCAAACGAGGAATTTGATCAGAATGCGTTGTTCCACGCTCCGCGGTATCTTCTGTTTGCTCATCTTTCTAACAACTCCCAAACAGAACTCTGAAGGTCACACAGTTGCTGTGTAGTGCGGTTTTTACACAATAATCAGTCCCGGTCATATTTGAACCACCTTGTGCACTGTAAGTACTGGGACATATAAAAAATCCAGGTTTTAGAAAGGTCGATCACTTTTTGGTTACTAGAAGAAGAAGAACAAATTAAACCAAAATTTTTACACTGACATGCTGAAACGTTTACGTCAATGATACGTGGGCATCTAGGTAATAGTTCTTATTGCGGGACGGTACTAGGCGCTCTACTGCTGTGTCTGTTCATGAATATCTAGGTCCTTAGGCACATTGCCTTTATTTATTTTTGTTTTTATATGTAAAAATATCGCGTAGTGAAGATACTACAACAACCAAAATGGCTGTGACGAATGTGCTGTGTATAGATAACTGAGGGGGCTACTTGGCGAGACTTAGAACCATCAGTGGGTAAGTTAAAACTCGACTTGGAACTTTTCTAACAATTTGTATTTATTTTCGCTTTCATATAGAGTTTACGTTGCGCCTTCGAGTGGAGCGGACGTATTACCCGCGTTATTAATACGAACAAAAGGTAGGTGGCATCTATTTACTTATTTCGTTTTAAATATTTGCATGCGAGGTGCCACTAGCAACAAGAGGATTGTTAACAAAATGTAACCGCATACACAACAGTCAAAGTGCACATTTGAATATGGAAGTGCAAGGACGTGTGTTCGCTCCGTTTGAGACAAGTGTGCGATAACAAATAAATTTTGATTATTTATTATTTACAAAATTCGATTTTCTACGCACAGTTCAAGAAGCATCTCAGTGGTGTACTAACCACTCCATTTTAACTCTCAAACAATGAGTAGCCAATTTTATAATGCAATATCCACAATAATGTCAGCCCGCATCATCTTTCTCAAATGTTCAATTTAAACAAATTTATATAAAATCTTTACAAAATTTATCAAATTTCTTATCTCAAAATCAATATCTACCTAATAAATGATCATTTCCAAACACTGAACACAATTTTAACACAGGCAACATCTTCAAATCTTCCATTCATGTCACCTTCACCACCAGGCAATGCGTTCTCCATAGAAGATAGTGATAATTCAGCGTCAGAAATTTACAACTGGCAAACAGAACTAAAAGGAAACGGAAAATAGATTTAAGATTTCCAGCAGATATTACTAGGGCTTGGAATATATGCATATACATACTTTTGTATGCATGCATATTTTGACAGTTTTTTTACAAATGCTCATGCAAAATATTATTTTGAATATTTAGGGACACTCATTTTATTTACAATAAACAGTTAAAATTCCTATTCTGTATCCTAAAGATCCTGGGATGCTTACGTTTTCATGTTTATAAAATAGAGAAGCTCTCAGATTCACCTTACTAGCTTGATATGACACCCAGTGATTACCAACTGTTTCCAGAATTTAAAAACCTTGTATGATGAATGATTTCAGAATTTAAATGGTATAAAACGGGCTATACGCTAGTTGATAAGAGGCTATAAAATCTTTTTAAACAACAAAACCTGAGCATCAGAGGTATCGAAGTAAATGTCGCGAACAAACTCCAGAAAGTTTTAAAACGTCTTCCAATGTTTTTAACGAAGGCAGAATTGTTAGGAGAAATGTTTGATAGTGATTAAGTAAGTATTGTTATTAGAATATCGTACTACAATTCTGGGAATTTTTTTATTCTTCCTGTATAAAGAACATAAAATAGTTCCAAACATGAATAAAAGGCAGTATTATATACAAGAGCACAAAATGGTGAACTGAAAGCGACTTCAATAGTATAAAATTATCTTAGAGTCTATTTCATCCTAATACATAGTTAGATAGGATCACATTTTTGTAATAACAAATTTGCAGTTTTGCAAACATTGGTCAGACAGTTGCCCACCTGCATTTATATAAATCGCACAACTGCTAAGCTTCGTCCGAGTTTGAGCCACATGTTCGTTCTGAATATTTCAATCCAGGAATTTTCAAAGAGAAAAACAAAAAAGGTGAGCAGGTAGTAATAATTTTCTTGTTCAAGCTAATAAGTAAAATATATAAAGTTTGGAATAATCGGTGGAGAAATAAATAGGGGCAGGGCTGCAGGGTTAAGTGCGCCCACTGGTGAAGAATTAATCAAGTTTGGGTTTCGCTGATGTGATGACTTATCTCTTAATTTTCTCAGTAATTTGTGGAACAAATTGGAATTTTCCATGTTGTAAACAACTTTTTGATCGACCCCTGTAAACAGTTTGCAGGCCAGCAAACATTTGTTGCCCAGTCGACAAACTTCGAGTGTTCACAGGACTGCGCCACATATGTTTTCCTTGTTCAGGTAATAAAGCAAATTCGCATCTTTTTTAGTTGTGGCGTGATCGTCGATGCGGCTGGAACAAGTGCGTTAGCGCGCTCGCGACGGTGAACTTTCGGTGTTGTGATGAGACCAGGTGCTCGTGCCGGTGCTTCGCAGCTACGAAAGCTATGTCCTCCGATGGAGACGCAATAGGACCACAATATAGTAAGTGTATCCCGATATTTGGTGCTGGGCAACGAAAACTTTTTGTGCGCATCATTTTACTTCTGTCTTTATTATACGAGGCTTTTTCGAATAGTTGTAAAGTTAAAGCAATTTTTCGCAAAATTTTCGTACACCTTAAATCTTCTCATCCTACACTAGAATCATTTATTTTGCATATTTTAACTGTTTTATGGTGCATATTTGCATACATGTTTTATATCTTTTTTGTGCTTATATTCAAGTCTCTAAATATTACAAATACTCAGTACATGAGAACCAACAATAAATTTAACGCCCTGAAAAAGAAAATAATAGCCGTACAACTAAAATACAGTAACAAAACGCCTAGAATTTTTACTCCCTCCTATTTTTATATATGGTGTTATCAATTTCAATACAATGGTCGAAAACCTAACAGAGGTGACAGAAAAAAAATTTATTTATTGTCGGATCAACAATTATTTGCTATACATAGCAGGGGTAAAAGTAACAAGAATATAATAATAATTTAGACTATACCATTGTTTAACAGAGTAATAGTCGCAGTGATGTTAATTGATATTAATTTAATCGCCTATTTGATCTGTTAATGCTACGTCCTGAGGTAGTTTACGTTTCAGTCTGGTGTACGTTCATATTAAACATTTCTATAATAAACTGCGCCATTATAAACACTTAAGTTAATAAACTTATTTTATTTAAAACGTTTGCTGCGAATAGTGTTAAGGTCAAGCCAAAACAGGCCAAGAAATGTCGCCGCCGTTACACTGCTCATACTCGACTCCACTTAAAACCCTGAAAAATATGGAAAACTTATAACACATTTAAATAATAATGAAATAATTCACTGCTGATGATATTGTCGATGAATTAAAACAACACGGACACATAGTACATGACATACTGAACATAAGGCATAAAGTAACTAAGCAACTTGATGTCCTATGTAGACGTCAAATCTAAAGAAAATAATAAAGAGATATACGAAATTCAGTATTTAAGCAACATGAAAATAGTAATAAAACCATTAAAAAAGAGAAATAATGGGTGGCCCATCGAGTACACACGATTTAATTTTAAAATAAAAAACATCAAATTATTATTTAATTGAACAATTTTTATTGATATAAAGTAGACATGTTGAGATTAATTATGGAATATGATGGCCACCGCGGTTGATCAAATTTTTGAAGACTGTTTCTAAGTCAGTTGGCTCAATTTTAACAATAAAGCGTTGGATTTATGTTTTCAGTTCAGGAATTGTTTATGGTTTGTTAGCATAGATCTTGGATTTTACAAAACCCCCCAGAGGAAAAAATCGCATGCCGTCAAGTCCCAAGATCTGCGGCCAATTAATGTCAGCATTTCTGGAAATCACGCCAGCAGGAAAACGTTGTCTTAACAAATTGATGCTATATGTCTTGTAGCACCACTACATGTCCATATCGTCCAATTGATCTCACAAAAAGTTTGTTATCATGTCACGGTATCGTACTCCATTTACAACTTAGCCAAACTCATTCTACAAAAAAAAAACGGTTTACATCACCAACCTATAATCCATACCAAACAGTGGCTCTTTGTGGGTGCATCGGTTTTTCATGACTAGCACGAGGGTTTCTATTGGCCTAAATCCGACGATCCTGCTTATTAATAAAAACCATCTACATGAAAATGAGCTTTATGCCTTAAAATGATGTTTAAAAAAAATGTTACTCTTTGGTTTTTTAGCACACAATTAGCGAATTGTCTCCGCTTCAAATGGTCAAATGGTTTCGTGACTTGAGCTCCTGAGTTAATTGAACTTTGTAAAGGTTGAGGTGAAGGTCTGTAGTGAGAATTCGTTGCAAAATGGTTCTGCTAATGTTCAATTGTTGAGAACAATGACTTGTTGATGTTCTTGGTTTCTCATCGATACTCTCACTTTTACTAACCTTAACGATTGCAGATGACAAATATTGCCAACTTAAATATAAATAAAATATAAAACCCCATATATAAATATGTATGTCAAATATTAGCTTAACAAGTTTCAATAAACAACTATACATATCCGCAAAACACACTAGGTTACATTCGGAATCGTTTTTTTTTATACAATAGAACGATTTGACTTTATTTGAGTCACAACTAATTGACTGAAAAAATTTCTTACACGTTTGAAGTATTAAATAATTTTGAAAATAGACAAAAGCAGGTAAAATAAAGCAACTCTTACGAAAAACAGAAATATGTAATATTGACATACTAGGAATTTGATAATGCGTTCATCCATTGCATTTAGCTTTTCCAATATTTGTTGAAGAGTTGCTTCAATTGTTGAATCTAATCTAATAGTTTTTCTATTATAATTTTCTTCCGTTTTTCCATTTACCGCTTGACTGTAGGTCATGGGTTTTGATTCATTTTTTTTGCTTCGGTTTTTCCACATTTACTCGTTCGATTCTTTGGGTTTGTCGTAACAGATTAGATTTCTTAGTTTGTTTGTTTTTAATTTTATGCAATTCTTTGGCCACCAAACATCCACGATAACTAGCTGTTGTTGTTCGCACTGGACGCATTTCGGTTTTGCATCTTTAGGTTTATTACAATCTGCCGTTAAATGTTTTCCGGTGCATCTAACACATCTGGGTTTCTTTGCACAGTATCTATCGCAATCAAGGAGCGATCCCTAAAAATAAAAATAAAAATGGCTAACCTGCTGAGAATAATAGAATGGAACGCCAATGGACTACAGAAACATCAAAAGAGCTACAAATAGTCCTGGACATGAAAAAAATTGATATATGCCTCATTGCCGAAACACATTTTACCAGGGAGTCACATATCAAGTTTAAAGGATACAAGGTATATCACACGATTCACCCTGATAACGACGCAAAATGTGGTAGTGCGATCATTGTAAAAGATTCCATTCTACATCACCAAGAAATAGGTTACCAAACAGACATAATACAGGCAACATCTATCATAGTTAAAATTAAAACGTATGAAGTAATGGTCACAGCCCACCAAGACATAACATCAAGGAAGAACACTACCTTAACTTTCTTTAAAAAAAAGGATATCGATTCATTTTGGGAGGTGATCTCAATGCAAAACACACGCAGTGGGGATCTAGGGTAGTAACAACGAAAGGTAAAGAACTTTTGAGAGCATGTAACCGCTTGAACTGCGAAATACTATCGACTGGTAAACCAACATATTGGCCAACAGATTTGAGCAAAATTCCTGACCTAATAGACTTTTTCATTGTCATAAATATCTCTTCGAATTACATTCAGGCTGAAGAAGCATGGGATATGAGCTCAGATCACTCTCCCAAACTTCTGACCTTAAGTGACACCGTAATTCAGAAAGAACTCCCACATAGACTACTTAATAAAAGGACTGGCTGGAAAAGTTTCAAAATCAAACTTGAGAACTCTATAAATCTTTCTGTACCAATAAGAACTGAAGAACAGTTAGATACAGAAGTAGAACTGTTTGTCATGAACATCCAGCAAGCAGCATGGGAAAATACCCTTGAGATTAAACCTAGAGTCAAGGGTAATAATTACACTAAAGAAATTAGGGAACTTGTATATGAAAAAAGGAAATTAAGAAGAAAATGGCACCAAACAAGGGCACCAGTAGATAAAACCGCCCTGAACAACGCCACCCAACAACTAAAGAGAGAAATACAACGCATCAAAGAAGACTCAATTAAAAGCTATCTGCGAGAATTAACTAATGACAGTAAAACTGACTACTTCTTGTGGAAAGCCACCAAACGCCTAAAGCGACCTACTCTTCAAAACCCACCAATCAGAAGGGCAGATGGAAGTTAGGCCCGGAATAACCTACAAAAAGCAACTAGATTTGCAGAACACTTGGAACAGATCTTCCAACCAAATGCAGGAGAAGACCTCCAAGATTGGACTGAACTAAGACAAGAGGATGCTCAGATTCCACTCACCATTCCAAAAGAAGTTTTGGAAGAAATCAAAACGAATATTAACCCAAAGAAGGCACCCGGATTTGATCAAATCATAGGAGAAATTCTTAAACAGCTTCCAAAGAAAGCAATAGTAAAATTAACTTATCTTATTAACGCTACATTTAAATTAAGATATGTTCCAACGATGTGGAATGTAGCGGAGGTAATAATGATTCTTAAACCAGGAAAGTCACCGCAAGAAGTGTCGTCATATAGGCCTATCTCCTTGTTGCCGGTTACTTCGAAACTATTTGAAAAGTTACTTCTTAAAAGATTAAAACCGATAATAGAGGAAAAGAACCTAATCCCTTCGCATCAGTTTGGGTTCAGAGAAAGCCATTCTACAACAGATCAGGTACACAGAATTACAGATGTTATCGAAAAGTTTTTAGAGGAAAAGAAAGTCTGCTCGGAAATATTCCTAGATGTTGCCCAGGCTTTCGATAAAGTCTGGCACGAAGGCTTATTCCATAAATTGAACAAAACTTTGCCACGACAACACTTTCAATTGTTAAAATCATACCTTTCAAGAAGATATTTTAGAATAAAGCTGGAAGAGGCATATCCTGAATTAAGAGAAATTAAGGGTGGAGTGCCGCAAGGTAGTGTACTAGGTCCAGCACTTTACCTGCTATACAATAGCGACATTCTTGAACAGAACACTATTGCAACGTTTGCAGATGATACAGCCATTATGGCAATAGGAAAAAATCATGAAGAGGCTGCTGAAAAGCTACAATCCTCCATCGATAGAATAAACACCTGGACCAGAACTTGGCGTATCAAGCTCAACGAGAGCAAGTCCGTACAAGCAGCACATGCCCATTAGAATCAACGATGCCCAGATTCCACACGCTGATTCGGCGAAATACTTGGGCATGACCTTAGATGCAAGGCTACGCTGGAAAGCCCACGTGAAAAAGAAAAACGAAGAGTTTAACCTAAAATACAGAAAAATGTATTGGTTACTCGGAAGGAACTCCAAGTTATCCATTCATAATAAATTTCTTCTTTATAAGCAAGTTCGAAAACCAGTATGGACTTATGGCCTACAACTTTGGGGCTGTGCTAGCAAAAGCGATATCCAAATCATTCAACGACTACAAAACAAAGTATTGAGAGACATGGTCGATGCATCTTGGTACTTCCGCAACTGTGAACTTCATAAGGACCTTGAAATAGAGACAGTTAATCAAATCATTCCCAAAATTGGAAGACGTCACGAACAACGACTTCTCCAACACGTGAATGCTGAGGCACTCCAGCTCCACGACAACACCAACCTGACAAGAAGACTGAAGAGTACTAAACCCTTCGAACTAGTATAGTGAAATGAGTGAAAAGCAGAGTACTTGTGCGGTAGTTGCACGTTACAATTAGTGTAGTTTAATTATCAGAATCTGAGGTGAACTAGTGAGCAGATCCTTAGTTAAATTTCATCCTGTAGTTATTTAAGTTAGAAACAAATTATTCGTTGATCAATGTTATGATCAAATTATAATGTCAAAAATGTCCAGGAAAAAGACATTTAATAAAAAAAATTACTAGGAATAAAAGAATGTGGGTGGAATGATAGAAAGGAATTGCAATCTTAATTACTTTGGACTGGAAGAAAATAAAAAGCATCAGTATTGAGTGGGCACATTAATGAGTAAAGTAGACATAAGTAGGTTGACAGAATGGAAACCTATCTCTGAGAGAATAATAATGGCAATCTTTTATTTGACCTAATTGTACTATGTTATGCACTGACTGAAGTGGCAACAATGGAAATGAAAGAGAATATAGTACGCTTAACAAAACTATAATAGAAAAAAATAAGATCGGGATTCTAATGAAAAATAGGGATAGAAAATGAAGGTATTAAAAGTACTAGTGGAAAAGCATGAGATTGGAGGGAAAAATGAAAATGGTCAATTATTAATGGAATTTTGCGGCATCCCTAATTTGAAAATAAGTTAACTATGCATAGGGATGTTTATAACGTTATATGGGTTTTACTCAACCAAGAAGTACAAAACGGATTTACCATATGGGTATATTTTATTATTATAATCGTTATTATTATAATCGTTACCCTTATACCTTTCGGTGTCGGGTTTACATTCTTATTTATTCATATTACATTATATATCTATAATTACATTTTTTTTTTATTTTTTTTTCTTCTATAAATTTCTTCCAATCTTTTCTATTTCTTGCTACCCTTTTTGCCTCTTCCCATGATTTTCCTCTTTTTTGTAGTATTTCTTCTATCACTTGGTTCCATTGTTTCCTTGATCTTCCCCTTTTCCTTTTTGTCTGTGTCTTGGCCTCGTATACTGCCTTTACTTGTCTTTTGTTATTCATTCGCTGTATATGTCCCCACCAACTGAGTTGCTTTTGTTCTATAAATTGTATGATTGGTTTCACCTCTAATTCTTTTCTTATTTCTGTGTTTCTAATCCTGTCCTTTCTGGTTACTCCTAGTATTCGTCTAAGGTATTTCATTTCTGTAGCTTGAATTTGGTTTTTTGTCTGTTTGAGAGTATCCGCGATTCACTTCCGTAGGTTAGTACTGGTCTGTATATTGTATTAAAGACTTTTATCTTGGTTTTATTACTTATTTCTTTCTTGTTTATGAATTTTTGTTCATTGCATAGTACAGTTTTATTGTTTTATTTATTCTCTCGTTTATTTCTGCAACTTGTTTCCCTGTTTTGTTTAATGTTATTCCCAAATACTTATATTCCTTTACTTGTTCTATTTTGATGTCTTCTATTCTGATATTTGTTCTAATATCCTGTTCTCCAATTACCACTATCTTAGTTTTATCTATGTTTATTTTCATGCCCTCTGTTTCTAGTACTTCTTTCCATGTATTTATATTTTCTTGTAAAGTTTTTCCTGTCCTGCTATTAACACCACGTCGTCTGCGAAAACTCCTCGGCTATTTCTACTCTTTCTAAATTTCTATGTCCTACAAACAACTTCTTTATGTTTTGTTCAGTTTTTCTGATGATATTGTCCATGTGTATATTAAATAAGGTTGCGCTTAGTCCTCCTCCCTGTCTTAATCCCTTCTCTGTCTTGAACCCTTCTGATTTCCTATTGTTACTTATTATATAATTTGTGTTGGTTTCATATAGGTCTTCAATCACTCGTATAATTTTGTTATTTATTCCTTTTTCTTTCACTCCTTTCCATACTTTATCTCTAGGAACTGTGTCAAATGCCTTCTGCAGATCTATAAAGGCTAGGTAAAGATCTTTGTTTTGTGGTTGTCTTTTCTCTATTAGTTGTTTAATTGTGAAGATGTGGTCTTGCGCACTTCTCCCTGGTCTAAATCCACTTTGCGGTTCTGCTAGTTGGGGTTCTAATATTATTTTTAATCTGTTATTGATTATTTGTTCATATATTTTTATAATAATGTTCAGTAGCGTTATTCCTCTATAGTTACAGCACTGTTTTCTGTCTCCTTCTTGTGTATAGGCGTTATTAGTGCCACTCCCCATTCTTCTGGAATTTTTTCACTTTGCCATGCTTTGTTTAATATTTCTCGTAGTAATTCCATCCCTGTCTCTCCCAAGTGTTTAATCATTTCTGCTGTAACTATATCATCTCCCGGTGCTTTTCCATTTTTTAGTTTTCTTACTACATTCCTTAGCTCGTCCATTTTATTTTTCAATTTCCTCTTCTTCTATCTGGTTTGTTTTCCCCGTTTCATTTGTAATAATTCTTGTTGTACGTGTCTGTTGTCCTAGTAACTCCTGAAAGTATTCTCTCCATCTTTCCATTATTTCTGTGTCATTTGTTATTGTTTCTTGGTTTTTGTTCTTTATGTATATCTCTTTTCTGCTTTTCTGTTCTAAAGGATTTTATGATTTTGTAAAATAATTTCTGGTTACCTGTGCTATCTTTTTCCATTTTGTTTCCAAAATCTGTCCATAATTTTTCTTTTGCTGTTGCTACTAATTCCTTTACTTTTTCCTTTGATTTTTATATAATTCGTATTGTTCTGTTGTTTTGCTTGTTAAGTATTTTTCCATTATTTCTTCTTCTTCATGGTTCTTCTTTTATCTCATTTGTCCACCAGGCTGTTTGTTTTTCCCGTTTTCCATCCTATAAGTTCCACATATCTCTTTCACTGTATTAATTAGGATTTCTTTAAATAGCTTCCATCCTTTTGTGCATCTGCCTGTTTTATTACGTCCATTTTGTTCTTTAGTTTGTTTTCTGTTTTCTGTTGATATCTTTTGCAGTTTCTTTATTTCTAAGTTTATATGTTTTTATTGCTGTATGGCTTCGTTTTATTGTTTTTAATGTTTTTCTATTTCCGTGTCATTTTGTCTTATTTTTCCTATAAGCAAGTAGTGGTCGCTATAGATTTCTGCACTTCTTTTCACTCTTACATCTAATATATTTTTCTTCTCTTCTTTTGTGCTAATATATAATCTATGATTGATTATTTATTTGTCTCTAGTGAACTTGTATTCCTTGTGTTGATAGAATTTTGTTATAATTATGTTTTGCATTTGACAGAAATCCAAAAGTCTTTTCCCGTTATTGTTTGCACTTCCTCCATATTGTCCTATTATTTCTTTATATTCTTCATCTTTCTTCCCTACTCTACTATTGAAGTCGCCTGCTATGTATATACTTCCTTTGCTTCTTCTGTGGTATTTGTTAATTCTTCCCAGAATTTTTCTTTCTCTTCTGCTCTTTCATTTTCGTCTGGTCCGTATATTGATATTATTGTCATAATCTTTCCATGTCTATTCCTTAATTCTACTAATAGTATTCTTTCCGATATTGCTTTCCAGGTACTGATTTGTTCAGTTATTTTTTGTGTATTATACAGCCAACTCCACCTGCTGCTCTTTGATCGTTCTGTACTCCACTGTATATTAATATGTGCCCGTTTGTTAGACTGATTTCTCCATTTCCTTTCTTTTTTGTTTCATTTATCACTAATATTTCTAAATTTGCTGCTTCAAATTCGTTTATTAATTCCACTTCTTTTCCTTGTATACTTCTAATATTCCAAGCTCCTAGTTTCCATGTATTTAGTTTCTTTTTTATTTGTATTTCTCTTTGTTTTTCTCTTTCTTTTGTTAGTGTTTCGTCTTTCTCATTTTTTGTCCCCATTTTCCAATTTTCCATAATTTGTATTCCGCTTCATTGTCCTTTTTCTTTGCCATTTTCGTCATCTCTGTTATTCCTTTGTTTGGTTTGTTCAATTTTTTGCTATGGTTACGCCCTTTTCATCATCATCCCAAATGTAGGCTTCTCCATCAATGGTTATTTTCCTGTATCCTATTTTTACTTTGTGTCCTTTGGTAATTTCTTCCTCAGCAATTTTCCTTATCTCAGCCTGTATTTCTCTTTCCTTTAGTGTTAGATCATTTTCAATATATATCTTACTACCTTTCAATTTGTATTTGTTCTTCATAATTTCCTGTTTAGTTTCCCATGCATTTACTTCAATAATATTTACTAATCGTCCCTCCTTGGTTTTATGCTTATTACTTTGTTAACTTCTGCTTCTACCATTAATCTGTCCTTTAGGAATTGTTTAGCCGCGTTTTGTTTCTGTTGTGGGTCAAATCCTATTCCTTTTATCACCACGTTGTTTCTCCTTTTCTCCTTATCCATTCCTTCTATCTGGTTTTCTAATTTGGTGATCCTATTTTTAGTTGTTTCTTCTCCGTTAGCCATCTTTCCTCTTTTTTGCATTTCCTCTCTAGTTTACGTGTTTCTTCGGTGTTTTTCTTTATTTCTTCAGTCATTGTTAGCATCATATTCTTGATTTCTTGGAAATCTGCCATATTTGTTACTGTCGGCTTCTGTTTGTGTTCTTCAGTTGGTGATCTAATTACTTTTTTACTAGGCTTGAATATCTCTATTTCTTTCTCTTCACTGCTATTTAAATCTATGTTCCTTTTAACGCTGTTACTCATTTGAAATTTACATAAATATTTACACTAGTACTTTAAATAAATATTTACAGTTTTTAGTTTCAAACTCCGATAATCGCGGGTCGGCTTATCGCACAGTTCATTCGCTCAGGTCGACCTCTAATATCCCGTTGCGTTCTCTCGATTGATAAAGTCGACCATTATTGAAGGAAAGTTTGGTTTTAGCTTGTTATAACTCAGTTTAAATTGCACTTCAGTTTTAATTATTATTTACTATTGTTTACTTCACTTATGTCACTTCTGCTTACCGGTGTTCTGCACTTCACTACGTTCAATTTCAGTGTGATAAGACCCGTATTCGGATTATTTATCGCCACTATTAAATTCGTCCGTGTTCCGTGGTCGACTGGAAATTCCATATGTGTATAATGTGTCATAAACTGCTACATCTACTACAGAAAGAACGTGAATATGAATACAGAACTGAAAAAAAGAACTAAGTGTAATATTGAAATGGCTGAGAATGGCGTTTTAAAAGGCAAATTCATCTAGAAACATAAATAAATTATAACTTACTTAGTCTTGAGCCCTTCTACCTTTAAGTGTAAGGATAGTATGATTGAGCCCTATATTGTTGCCTCCATTGTCTTCTATGTTGTGTTTGGTTTTGTGTACTTTTTTATTTTATTCCCTTTTTCTCTGTTTCTTCTCTGATTCTGTCTAACCATCTTTTTTTGTTTTTCTTTTGCACATGCGTTTCAAACACTTGTTTGTAAGTCTTTCATCCAGCATTCCACACACATGTCCAAACCATCTGAGTTGTCCTCCTATAATCTTTTCATTAATTGGTTGTATTTGTAGGGTTTGTCTCTTTTGTTCTTATTTTTTATTCTTCTCGGAATCACATTTATATTATGTTCTTTCTTAATTTTTGCCTTTCTGTTAATGTCCTTGTTTTACTACTGTATATAATTATTAGCCTAACCACTTTTTTAAAAACTTCTGTTTTTATCTTTTTCGGTACTTCTGTTTTATCCAAGAATGTCGTCTTCATTGTGTTAAATAATTTCCCGATTTTCCCAATTTTTTATTTATTTTCTTATCTTCTCGTTTTCTTTTGTTATTGCTGCTAAATATTTGAATCATTCAGCTTGCTCTATTTGTTTTTCGTCCAGTCTTATTTTGTGAGTTTCTTTTGCGTTAGATATTATCATCGTTTTCGTTTTACCAGTAATAAGTTTTATGTTTAACTTCTTTTTCTTCGTCTGTTTCCTTGAGATTATGTTGCAAATTCTTTTCTGTGTCTGATATAAAGGTAATGTAATCTGCAAACAGCAGTTCTGTCAGTTGTGTTTTTTCAATTGCCAGTATTCTAATATTAATTTTCGTACCTTTTTCTTGGCCTTCTTTATTGCCTAGTCTAGTACTACTACAAATAGGAGCGAGCTCAATGCTCAACCCTTTGTTTGACGCCTTGTTTAGTTTCAAATTATCTGGATTTTTCGTTGTTCTTACTATGTTCGTATGTCTTTTATTACTTCTATGATGCTTCTATTTACTCCTCTTTTCTGCAACACTTTCCATATATGGGGCATAACGCGTCAACTGCCCCAGCGCTACCGCAGACGACCGCGCGCGGGCTAAACACGACGTTTTCATCTCGACGTTTCGGCCTCAAAACATTAGTAAAAAAATGATATAAGAACACAGTCTTACGTATTTTTTTCTCAGCTTTCCAATGGTATCATTATGTTTAGCGATTTTTACTCTATAACCTCAAAAAATGCAAAAGTTTGAAACACGTTATATCTTTTTATCTTCAGTTTTTTGAATTTTCAGACCATTTAGATCGAAAGATCATACATTTTTACATAAATATAGTTAATCAAAAAATAGTGTTTTTTTATTTTTTTCGCGTATTTAAACGATATAATCTTTAATTGCTAATATAATTATAAGCAAGGAATAAAAACATATGGAAAGATTGCAAATGTGCTTTTATTAACACATGTCAAGAATGAAAGAAACGCTAAATCATGCATCCTATCCACAGATAACAAGTAGCGCAAATTCAAACAGTCTCGTCTTAGATTTAGGTACCTACATTAACGCCGTCTTAAATAAATACAAGGCTGAAATAATAAATTTTATTCAACATAACACAATAATAGCACATTTCTTATATCAAAAACACATTTCACTGACAGAACAATGTTTAAAATTCCACATTACTGTATATACCATAATAACCTTGATGAGACAGCGCACGGTGGTGTTAAGGTAATTATTCGTAATACCATATCACACCAAGAGAAAACTAACTATTAGACAAACAAAATACAAGCTAGTGATCCATATTAATGCTCAACCATAGTCTTTTGACATTGGTGAAATATACAAACCCACCAAGACATGGAATTAACACAATAGAATATGAAGACTTTTAGACAATTAGCAGGAAAATTCATCACGGGAGGGAACTGAAATGCAAAGCGATTGAGAATATGTAGGTCAAAAGAAAGAAATTTGAGACAAACCATGACTAACTCAAACTGTTTTAATTTATCTACAGGTCAAAGTACCTATTAACCTTCGGACCCAAATAAGATTCCAGACTTTCTTGATTTCTTCGTCGTTAAAGGCAAATTTCCTAATTATATTTCCTTAGAAGCATTCTCTGATCACATTCTTATTATTACCACACAGCACTTATATAGTAAGTCGTCCAAAATGTTCTTAAGTTAAAATCACCAAAAATTAACTAATATGCAAAGTGTATATGGCGAAGACATCGTAATCCTATAGACAAAAAAATATATAATAGGTTAATTTGACAATTAAAAGCAGTTTTTGCATAATACCCGAAATGCCGTATCCAAATCATATATCACCAGTTTGTTAAAAAAAAGACGTTTGAAAGGCTACCAAATCTTACCTCTAAGAAAAGAAGATAGAAGTTGGGCAAATATTGAACAGGAAAAAACAGCAATTTTTTCCAAATACCCCTCACAAGTTTTTAGTCTACCTTAACTTAACAATAGCATTGACGATGGTCATATTAAAAACTGAGACATCTTCAACTGAAATAAACAAGCCATCTCAAGATGTAAAATTCCCAGCTTTAATTTGATCACTGGTGAGACATTAAAGCAACTACCCAGAAAAGCGCAAGTTTTGCTAACCATAATGTAATAACAACGTATTACAATTAGCGTACTACTCCATCACATAAAAGTTTGCATAAATAATAATGATTGATAAACCAAATGAACCTTCAAATACAATTTCTTCGTACCAGTCAACAAGTTGTTACGGATCATGTCCAAAATCTTAGAAAGGGTTCTGCTCAAAAAAATTTTCAAAGATACCTAAATAAACACAGTAATACACAACTCATCGATTTGGTTTTAGAGAAAGTCACTCAACTGTACATAAATACCCCAAGATCGTTACAAATATAGTTTCAAGTCTAAAAAGGAAAAAATTATGTAGAGCTGAGTACTTGGATGTTCAGATTTCGACCAAGTATAACATGAAGATCTCTTGTAGAAACTTAAATTATCCTTTCACAACCTCACTATGTGATCATAAAATCATATCTTATAGACTGGCATTTTCAAGAAATATTAACACTAAAACATACAACTATATCTTATAAAATCTGGTGTTCCTTAATGAAGGGTCTTGGGTCCTTTTCTCTATTTAATTTTTACGGCTAACATCTCAACCACAAATTTTACCACAGTTGCTGTCGACTACAGCACCATAATATTTATAAATGAAAACATATAAATAGCATATGAGAACTTGCAAATACATCGCGACCAAATACATGTTTCATTGGAATGTTAGAGAGTCGTAGTTAACAACAAAAAGTCTACATAAATCACATTCACTAATCGAAATATCGTATGTTCTGCTACTACATTAAACAACACTGAATAGGTACGTAAAGAATCTGGCACTAACGCTCAATTAAAAAATCACATGGAAAGCAAACGCCATAGAGGAAAAACTTCAATAAACCTAAAAATGGGTTCGTTAATAGGACGTATATCAAAACTTTCTACAGAAAATAAAATACTACTATATATGTGTATAATAAAGCTTATCTGGACTTCTGGTGTTCAACTTGGAGTTGTGCTAAACTATCAAATACAAAAATACTACAAAGTCCAATCAAAAATACTGATTTTCAATTTACTATGGTCTCTTAAAAATAGGGACCCTACAGAATAACCTTGGTATACCACTTTTTGAAGAATATTGTAAATCGGCAGACTAATAAGAAAGCACTTCGAACAGATTCCTGAATATCCCAATTAGGATGCAAGATAAGTTTACAATTAGCCTAAAATCATAGAAAATGTTAAAAAACGGTGATATACGGATGTTTTAAATCAGTGAATAGCTATTAGCTAAGAAAGAAAACTTATCTTATCTGTAGTACGTGGGCAATCTAAAAAGTAAACAAGTATTTTTTCTGCCAAATTCAATTTTAATTTTCAACATAGTCTTCTTTTTAGTCGATACACTTTTTCCAGCGTTGCTCCAACCTCTTTAACCCATCCAAATAGTTGGCGCCTTGCTCTGCAAAATAGGCGTCTACGGTTGCGATGACCTCGTCGTTTGATGAAAATCTCTGCCCTTTGAGCCAAACTTTGAGCTTAGAAAACAGGAAATACTAGCTGGGGGCAGATCTGGTTAATATATTGGGTGGTCAATTAATTACAACTGCAATTCGTAGCGATCGCCGAAATGTGAGCCAATGCGTTGTCTTGATGGAACCTTGATGGTTCTAAATGGAACCGTTTTTTTAGAAATTTTTGCTTTTAACTGGTTAGATAATGATGCGTACTATGACCCCGTTATTGTTTTTCTTTTTTCTAAGTAGTCAATGAACAGAGTTTGCTAACTATCCTAATAAACAGTCGACATCACTTTCCCGGTAGATGAAACCGTTTTTGCGTTTTTTGGAGCAGGTTCGCCTTTTGCAGTCCACTTTTCTTTGTCTCAGGAGTGTAATGGTGGACTCAAGTTTTATTGGCAGTAATAAATCGACGCAAAAGCCCCGACTCGTTTTACTGAATCACTGATCATATTACTCACAGCTTTAAACAGGGTTTAAACTTTCATTTTAATTTAATAGTAAATATATTTTGATACATCGGTTGTCCTAGATAATTTAAATCCTAAAATTGTCTATATTTAATTATATTACCTAATTCTGCTTGATCTCAGTTGGATTTACTTTTGAGCTGTCAGTATCTATATAGGAATCCAACGACCAATAAATATTTAAAAATATTTTAAAAAATGTTTAAGGCTTAAGTTAAAGGTTTTATCAATATTATTAGAACACTGTAGTAAAATTAGTTCCTAAATTTTAATATAGTGTTAAATAAACAGTTAAGTTATTTTGATTGTTATTAAGGCAGCGAAACTCGCAACGTAAAAGGTAAGTTTCCAGCTTAAGCTTAACAAAATGGAAAGCGCTGTAATTAGGAGATCGTGTTTTTATGCTTTTCTGTTTCAGGCTATTCATATTAAAACACAAATTAATATAAATAATTTATAAGGCAATTTAAGGCTTATAATTACTTAGTGTAATATTTTTTTTCTAAAACCTAAGAAATAATAATTATTTATCTTTACTAAATTACTACAAAAATAATTTTGTCTCTTATGACAGTAGAAATTATAGCATTGCAATATTGGGGTTGAAAAGAGACAGTTGAATGCTATAACATCTACAGCATACTTTTTTGAATTTACAACGTTGATCTCTCCGTTTTATTATTAAGTTATCTAATTAATTAATTTAAAACAAAAAAGATGCGCGTTTACAGCTTTGGTTTTTACTAAATTTTTAGACCCGCTGTCAAAACAAACTTTCTTTCGTCGGAACGCACTTACTAGCACATAAGCCTCAATGGCTTATTATGCCTAGTAGCTATATACTCATCTATGTACCCGTTTTCTGAACAAAGGAGCATTGGTCGTGACCAATCAACTACAGCGGCGGCCCAACATCAGACTTGACGTGAAGCTAGATTATACGCAAAGAAAATGTGCCAAGGTAAATGGTCTTTATCTTTTTGCATTTAGTGTTGGTTTGGTAAATATTTGATTAATCCACACTAGGAAATTTCGTATAGTCCAGTGCTGCTTATATTTTTCGCTTTGTATAAATAGAATTTTTTATCTTTTATTTAAAAAGCAAATCTAATATTAAGGTTTTATTTTACCTTGTAGCAAGGACGTTTACGAAGTAGCAAGTTATAATGTTATAAAGTTTTTTCAATCTTTCCGCTCAGTGCACTGTTGCTGCTCCTTTTACTTTGCTTCTGTAAGCGAGCTTTTTTGCTAGTCTATGACACCGAAATCCTTGTCCCGTCAACTGTCTGCGTACATTCTTTTCCGAACTTCAATATCAGCCTTATCGAATATTGTAGTAATATTTTTGTGCCATTTTTTTCATGTTTATGCAAATATTCCCTATTTTAAAATAAAAACCGGGCGTGGTCCTTCTTCAGGTCTGCATTTCTCTTGCATTAACTATCAATTGCATCATTTTAGCTATTTTTTTTAATATTTATTTATTAGCAATCAGAATATTTACATGATATTCTATGAGCTAATTTTATGTAAATTGATGCAGTCATGAGGTGAAGACATCCAGTGATGTCGCCCCTATTTTAATCCGTTAAGTCTGTTGGCCACTTTCTTTTCAATCTTCTGGTTTGGTGGTCGTCAGCTAATGGGATTATTGTTCCGTTTGGATGGTTTTCCAGAGTATGGTGATGTTTTATTGCTCTTGCTTTTATTACATCCTTTACATATGGAATGTTGAGGTCATTATGTAAGGTTATGTTTGACACATACCACGGGGCATTAGATAACATTATAAGTGTTTTGTATTGGAAACGTTGAATAATATTTAGAGTTGCTGAACTGGTACATCCCCAAAATTCACATCCATCAGACCATATAGGACGGATTATGCACTTGTAAATTATTAACTTGTTATCTAACGTAAGGGCTGAGTTTTTGCCAATGAGCCAATATAGTTTTTTACAACGTAGGCCCAATTGTTTGCGTTTTTTATTAATGTGTGTCCTCCATGTCAGTCGTCGATCTAGGTGTAGACCCAAATACCTGACCTCATCTACTTGGGGTATGCGCATGTTGTTGAGTGTAACCGGGGGGCATGTTGAGTGCTTGGTTTTAAAAGTGATATGTGCTGATTTGCTTTCATTTGATTTCACTTTCCATTTTCCCATCCATGTTTCTAGTAAGCTTATGTGTTCTTGTAGAACTCTGATGCTACTACTGGGTTCTCGTTACATGATAGTATGCGAAGATGCTTAGGCTTGTATATAGTGTGGTTGGAGGGTCGAACGTGTATAGTAAGTACATTACTGGCCCTAATACGCTGCCTTGGGGGACACCTGCATTTATTTTTCTTATTTAAGATGTTTCGCTGCCTACTTTTGTTTGGAAATATCGATCTGATAGGTAGGATTGTAAAAGTAGATAGTAATTTTGCGGCAATAAACTTTTAATTTTGTAAAGCAGGCCTCTATGCCATACCTTATCAAATGCATTACTCACGTCCAAGAACACTGCACTACAATACACTTTGTCTTCGAATGCTGTACGGATTGTGTTTACCAGTTTACGACGTTGTTGTGTTGTAAAGTGACTAGTTCGAAAGCCGAACTGGTGGTTTGGTAGCCATTCTTCTTGGAGTTCACTTTCGTTTATGCGTTTTAATATTAATTTTTGCAACAACTTTGATACTATCGGGAGGAGGCTGATGGGACGGTATGATTTGATTTGGTTAGGAGGTTTACCCGGTTTGACTATTAAAATAATTTGAGCAAACTTCAACGTCAAAGGCCAATATACAAGTCGCAGAACTCCGTTAAACAATATTTGTAAAAATCGAATTCCTTTTTTGGGAAGACGTTTCAGAACAGTTCCCATTATGAGGTCATAACCTCGTGATTTTTTACTATTTAACCGTTTTATCTGAGTTTGGATTTCTTGTTGTGTAAATCTACGTATTGAAAACGATAGCTGTAGTGGAGCAGTTAGGTAGTTTTCAATTTCTTGATCAGGTTCGTTAGAATTTGGTTGAAAGGTGTTTTGTAAATGTTCGGCGAATGCTTCAGCTTTCTGTTTATTCGACTTTGCCCGTGTTCCCGTTGCATCTTGTAAGGGTGGAACATTTTCTTTAGGTCGCTTAATTCCTTTGGTTGCTCTCTACATCGTTTGGTCATTTACAGAAAGTGAACTTGTATAGTATTTAAAAGTCTCGTTCCGTATTTGTGCAGCCGACGACTCAATTTGTTGTTTAGTTGATTTAATCAATTTTTGTCTTGAATATTCCGACTACGCTGCCAAATTGCTCTTGCTCTTCTTTTTTCTTTTACTAGCTCCATTATTTCGGTGGGGATGTTAGGAGTATTACATTTTAAGTTGTTTGTTTGTGGTATTGCTCTCCATCCTGCTTCCTGTATTGTTGATGTAAAGTGGTTTGTTGCGTGCTCCAGGTCTTGATTTGTTTTTAAGCTTATATTTGTATCTAGATTTTCAGTAATATAGTCTTCGAACATTTTCCAGTTAGTTTTTGCATTGATAACAGTAGAATTTGGTTCTTGGTACATTATAGTTTCACTCACTGTAGCTATTACAGGCGTATGGTCAGATGAAATATCATAGTTGGGAATAACATCTATGTAGTTTCTGACATACCATTGGTAATAAAGAAATCGAGTAAATCAGGAATTTTATTGGAATCTGAGGGCCAATAATTGGACTTCCCGTTGATAGAAAACCGTATTTGTTATCTATTATTAGTTTAAGTAGTTCTCTGGCTTTTGATGTTATTAGTCGTGAGCCACAGTGTGTATGCTTTGCAGTGAAGTCTCCTCCCGTTAGAAATCTAGGTCCTAGTAGTTCAAAGAAGGTTTGTAACATTTGTTTGGTTAAGTTATAACATGGTGGACAGTAAACACTTGCTATAACTAGAGGTGCTGGCAACCTCTCAACTTCTATCATAGTGGCTTATAGGTAGCCTGTTTTGTATGAAGGTAACTGATAATGTTTAATGGAGCTACGTACTATTATAGCTGAGCCACCATGCGCGGTGTTATCTGGATGCGTTGTGTGATATACAGAGTATTGAGGTATTGTTAGATAAGATCTTGAAGTGAAGTGTGTTTCTGAAATTAGTAACAAATCAATGTTATTAACACGTATGAAGGTTTAAATTTATAGCTTTCTGTGTTGTAGTCCATTAACGTTCCACAGTGCTATTTTAAGAATTTGGCCATTATTGGATGAGTTTGTTGATGACTGTAGTTAACATATTTAGTATCATACTATTTTGCTGTAGTAATTGGTTGAACATATTTTTGAATTCATCAAGAAACTGTTTAAGACTAACATCTTCTGAGGATGAGGGTTGATTTCGGACTGCTTCCGCATAATTTAAATGTGTATGTGTTGGCTGGCTAGGGTTAGTGTAAGGTTGATTATTTTAGCTTTTTAAGAATGGCAAATTTTCTCTTGTTAGGTTTGGAGGCCTTGGGGTTACTGGTTGCTTGTTGGGTTGGTATTTTCGTTGAAGCTCTTGATATATGGAGCACCCCTTATAGTTAGTTGGGTGGGGCCCTTGGCATAAAATGCATACAGCTGAAGTTGCTCGGGTTTTTTGACAACTTTTTGTATCATGAGGACCCGCGGATTTCACGCAAGCAAAAGGTCTACTGCAATAACTTTTTGTATGTCCATAGTTCTGGCAGCGAGTACATTGTACAATATCTCTGCTGGTCCTTGGTGGTTCAATTATAATACGTTTATTTTTCAGTGAATGTATGTTGTATATATCTTTATTGTTTGTAGCTGGTTCAAGGTCTATAAAGAATATTGGCAAGGGATCTTTGTTTTTCTGTTTTTACGCTCATAATGTTACGCACTGTGTGTCCTAATTTTTTAAGGGCATTTTTGATATCATCGACCGGGGTAGTGTGGTGTAGATGTTTTAATACAACTCTGTAGGGACGATTTTCTTTCATTTGATACTTGTGATGTATAATGTTACTATCTTCCATGTGCTTAATAAATTTACGGTACGTATCAGGAGTATTTGCATTTATTGTAACTACATTATTGTGTAAGCTTTTTGAGGTGTATTATTCTTGTTCCACTATTGTTTGTAAGTTTGTGATCATCTTACCATAATCTAAAACACCGTGTACAAAAATTGGTGGTGGTTTATGTTCAGTTACGTTTTGATGTTCTTCGTTTTTTTGTTTGTTTGATTCATCTTCCTCAGTTAATACTGAGTATCTATTTTTATTTCTGCTTACTGGCTCCTTTACAGTATCAGTAGTTTGTGTGTAAATCTTTGTTAACCGTTTTTGTTTATTATTCGAAACCCGTTGCCAATTATTAGCGGGATTAATTTCCATTTCTTCGTCGTCTTCGGGAAATTCGCTCATGTTACTTTTATCTTGATGTTATTGATTGATTGTTGTATCGTGATGCTGACTAGCGTAAATTTGTGGCTGGTTTAACGTTGATTGATACTGTGGTAAATAATAGGATGGGTGATAAGTATGAATATTGAGTTTGTTGATAAGAGCAGTTGGGTTGTATGTTGGGTAAAAACGGTGATTGAGGAATTTGTAGAGGATTTCCATTCATATGTTGTTGGTTATTAATGTTATATGCGCTGTTAAAGCCGTTTCTGGTCGTCAGTATTTTGTTGGTAGGTAGTTATTAGATTTTTTGTTATTATTAGTAAATCATTTTAAATAAAAATATTCGCTTACAGTTTGTTAACTATTTAAAGTTGATATCATAAGTTGACTAAAGGTCACACTTTATCCCACAGCACTTGTTATCTCGCAGACCGTTCATAGCGTCTTTACTCTACGAAATACAAATCCGAACTCATCATTTTAGCTGTATTTAGTTTATGGATAAGTGCACTGCAATATTACTTACGGAGGAATTGAAGTGATAAAAATTAGTCGAATAATAACATTAATAACAATAATTTTTAAACTTAACTAGTAAACTTTACCTACTATTTTATTTATCTATATTTTATATAAATAGCAAGTGGTAGGGTAATCTAAAAATATAAACATGTGTAAAACAGTTACAACAAGGATATTAATAATTTTAAATATTAATTAAGTAGACAAGTAATCAAGAAATAGTAATCACACTAAATGCATGTTTAAATGTTAATTTAATTTATATGCATATATCGCTGCTGTGCTTTGATAGTGTTACAACTAAGAAAATATTGTTTTTTATTATTCATGTGAAAACAAAGTCCTCTTTTTCATAACCAAGATGTGGCGGCCTTTTCGCCCTTGAAACGCTTTATATCGCGGCGGCATGCGGGCCTTTGATATCTGCCACGTGTTGCCATCACAATAGCAGTATGGGCTATTGCTCAGACACATATACGCTCCGCAGCTCGCAATTTGGTCGATCAACACAATATTCACACCGCAGCTCGACCAATTCGGTCGTGTCTTAAACATATATAAGTTCCGTAGCGCGGCAATTTGGTCGTGCTTATCATAAATACCAAATCGCAGCGCGGAATCACCGAGGAACCATCGCCTACAAGCGAAGCCGATTCAGGTGAGCGATTTGGCATTACTCGTTGGTTGATATCGGTAGCCGCCCCATCCGCTTACGCGACGGCCGTTTAAGAGACGATTTTGGCCTTATCGCTGACCTTCAATACGGCCGTACTACGTTTCACACCGCACCACGAGCGGCTATTTACACGCCTGTCTCTCCACAAGACATCAAAGATAAGCTACATAGCTTAGAACACCCTATAATAACCTTAATAAATATTCAACTTAGAGCAAGCAAAAACTTATTGCTAATGTTTGTCGTTGATCTCGAGGCCCAACTAAACAAAGATATTTATAAAGTGGAATTTATACAAAATACAAAAGTCAAATTAGAAACACCTTGAATCAAGAACATTCTAATACAATGTGCACAAAGTCTTACAACTATATCAGATGTGGAGAACCACAACAGTAAAACCTATAAAAAGACTAGGGAATAACCAAATGTGCCCTATGTAATGGCGATCATCCCGAAAACTACAAACAATGTACTGTATACAGAGACCTAAAAGCTAAAAATGAGTCAAAACAGTCAGTCCGACAAAACAAACTCACTAACATTCACAACTAATTATCAGCCCTCCTAGCTACTCATAAATCGCAACCAGAAAAACTAACAACAATGATAAAATCACACACAAACTTACCACCTTTCTCTGCAAATTTAAAAATATGCTTACCACAGTCATTAATAAAGTGCGTTAGTGGAAATTAACGTATCTACCAATTGTTGAAGCCGTCTACTATCCACCTAGGTATTTCATTACAGACGATGAATTTCAAGATATTTTCCCCCACTTAAATTCGTTTTTTAGTGACAGGAGACTGGAACGCGAAGCATACTACCTGGGGTTCCAAGCTAATTTTATCTAAAGAGCGAGCACTTTTTTATATTACACAACAGCATAACCTAAGTTACATGTCGAATAGCGAGCCAACCTACTGCTGAACTTTGCGATTAAAAAAGGAATTTCCGACATATATAGCAAAACTGAAAACAACATCGAACTAGATTCAGATTACTCCCCAATAGTAGTAACTCTGAGTACAAATGTTATATGAAAAACCACACCATCAACACTTTGTACCTCTAAACCTGACTAGGAGCAATACCAATTGCTCATAAATGACAACGTTAATCTAACACATACAATGTATACATTCATTGTAAATCTGTGCAACCGTCGAATATCTCACAAAGCTCATTCAAGAGGTTGTCTGGCAAGCTGCTTCAATAGAACATAAACAAACACACGAAATGCACGATATACCATTACATATAAGACAGCTTGTAGATAAAAAATGCGGAGCCCGTGCTAAATGGCAAAGATCCAGAAATCCTGGAGACAAGACTACACTAAATAATCTAACCCAGCGACTTTGCAATGTGATCTAAGAAAACGAAAAAAAAACAGAAGTTCTACCCTATCATTATAAGACCACACGATCTGGAAAGCGACTAAAAAGGTTAAAAGGCCTATTACTCAAATATCACCCAAAAGAAAACCAAACGAAAGCTGGGCTCGTTCAAATGAAGAAAAAGCAAATATCTTTGGAGAATATCTCATACAAGTCTTCATTCACTACATCATCTCCCTAAAAAAGCAACAGCTCTTATCACAACAATATACAACCGTATACTTGCTATTTCTCACTTTCTCACTCAATTGAAATTCACATTGATAGCCATGATTCAAAAACCTGGAAAAACTCCTCAAGATGCAGCCCCATATCGGACGATAAGCCTATTACCTCTGCTGTCCAAAATTTTTGAACTCTTACTGTTATACAGAATCAAAGAAATAACCCCTCATGCAGAGTTAATCTCCATTCACCCGTTAGGCTTCCGCAAAGGACATTCAACTATCCAACAGTGTCATAGAATAGTCAACATTCGAAGAGAAAAAAGTGTGCGCTTTGGTATTTTTGGATATCCAACAGGCTTTCGATAAGGTATGGCATTGTGGGCTCTTATATAAAATTAAAAAAGCTAGCTCATCAAATCTTCTTCTTCTTAAAATTTTGTCTAACTCAAAGTCATTTTCAAGTTCAATTTGAAAGTACGCTATTAAACTACCATGCTATCAGCTCTGGTGTTTCGTAGGAAAGTGTATTCGACCCTTTTCTCTATCTTCTCTATACAGAAGACATTCCAACCACAGACAATGCCTTAATTGCTACATTCGCAGATGACGCTGCTATAATATCATCTGATACCAACGCTTACTTACGCATCTCAAAAGCTCTAGCCACATCTAAATCTCATGTAAAGCTGGTTCGATCGGTGGCAGATCAAAATAAGCAGCATTAAATTAATTCAAGTCACTTTTACTATTAAACATTTTACTTGCCCCTAAGTCACTAATTATAATCAACCCATCCCAATAAAAATTGGTGTGAACACTTAGAACTTTAGCCCTGATCAAAGACTAACCTGGAAACCTTATATGGAAGCAAATAGACAGCAACTCAATCTAAAAACAAAGTATGCACTGGATAATTGGACGTAAATCTCAACTGAATATAGAAAGCAAACTGTTGCTATACAAAGTCATCCTAATACCTGTATGGTCCTTCGGGATTGAGATGTGGGGTTGCAGTACCAACTCACCTTGGTATGTCAGCAACTAAACCTTCCATGACGACCTCAAAATTCCATTCATTTGTGAAGTCAGAAGCAAAAATGCTCACCTTAAATCATACCACCAAACTCATTACCAACCTCTACCACCGCCAGCCTGTAGATAGAAGATTGAATAGACAATGGGCAGAAGACCTCATTGAGTAAATCATAGAGACCCGTCAGTGGATGGCACTCTACTCGTGTTAAGTAACTTTCATGTCAACTTATTTACTTATTATTCAATGTTAAGAGTAGATTGTAAAATGAAAATAGAAATATAAAAAAAAATTTACAGAACATTTATCACGGCATAATTCTGTTGTCAGTGGTTTTCCGCTAGAGTGCACTTATATCGCTATCAAATTACCGGAGGTATATTGGTATCAGCGGCATATTTTCAGTTGTTCAGTGTCCCAAGGAGGACATCTCAGTATTATACTACAAAAGTAAACTAAATGTTTTCAACCTTTCGCATTTTGAGCTTAAAATAAATGTCGTTACCTGTTTCGTTTGGCATGAGGGTGAAGCAGAGCGTGGTGTTAATAAAATAAAAACTATGTGTTGCGATACATAGAAAAAAAACTCTTTCTGCTAAATAAAATGGAGGTGAATATGATTATAAACCTCTCAACAGAAGTATTGTACACATTTTTCTATTTTCCACTCTACATTGGGTTGTTTGAATTCCAGGGTGTAATGGTGTTCCAATATTTTTCTACAGTCTGGTAGCGTGTCATTTGTATTTTTTTTAAACCTAAAATAATAATCAGTAATGATAGGTCGATCATCGCCGTAGTTTATCTCGACTTCAAAAGTTATTTTATCAATCGTTAATCAACAGTACAGACAATGCAAATATTCTTTTCGATGTCCTTTATTTCCAAATTATCGCCCTAAAAATTGTTTACAACTTGTGCACACTTGAGTATTTTTAAGAGTGTTGTACTCAAATAACGCTTTAAATCTCTTTACAAGTTTTAGGCTTTATATAATGGAAAACCCAATAATAATCCATTATGCAAAATTTTCCTCTGAAATCACAAGGAAGTGACTTTTAGTCATCTCTACCCACGACACTCAGAAACTGCATTCTCATTCGCTCTGATCACGGCGCGTAAAAGAAATTTTGGTTTATATTTCATTCATCCTCGTTCCGAAAGCAGCACGCAAACAAGAACAAGCTAAGGAAATTTCTCCGTAGAAAACTGAAAATATTAGGAAAATATTGGAAACGGAAGAGATAAGATTTGCTATTTAATCGAGACTACGGACATCTGAACAAACAGATGCATTTCATTTGCTATTGGAAGTTGCACGCAAAACAGAAAAGCATAGATAAATAATCAAAAATGGTACATTAAAGTTACCATGCACAAATACCCTCGCCATATATAAAAATTCTGGTTTGCCTAAAGCGTAACGTACTAATAATAACAAATTACTTCTAAATTATAAGAAAATCACAATCGGGTACTACAATCATACTTATTGTCGATATTTACAGAAATTGGAATAAAGCATTTGCTAAATCGATGAGCTAGAAGTTTAACTGAATACATAATCAAAACGGGAAAAAATGTTAATACAAGTGAATTTCTCTAAATAAAACTGAAAACCGGATGGGGAAAAAAACTTATATTTATAAACTAGATAAAATTGGATAAGTTAACGTGCACTAAAATTGAAGGTAACTGGTAATAATTTAACAAGGAAATATTATATTCATTACGCTACCAAAAAAATCAATAATTAATAAAACTAAAGGATGTTGATCCAAACATACTCAACTTGGTTTATGTTTAATACATGCCAAGGTATGACTCTTCGAAAGTTCTTTGCGTCTATATAATTGTATTTAAAAAATGATAAATAAAAACAAAAGTTGACCAAATCATTGTAAAAAAAGAAAAGCTAAAATATAAAAAAATAGAAGAAAGTGAAATTGCTTGTCAGGGTAAGAATATTGGATCTTTACTATCACTTGATAATACTAGTCGCAAGTTTTGATGAATGATATGGATGAAGTCATAATTTTATAAGTTTTAATATCAATTATATAGTCATGTTACATAAATATCTACAAATTATATGCAAATGACAATTGACAAAAGTTAATTGATTTTGTAGGAACAAATGAGATGGTGATAAAAAGTACAATGTTTCAACACAAAAATATTTATAAAGTAACATAGACAAGCCCGGACAAAAAGACGCAAAATCAAAACAATCACGTGTTTATAGATAAAATCCACAGTAAAAATATACAAAATGTTAGATCATATAGAGGAGCAGATATAAGTTTGGATCATCTCTTACTAAAAGTCAAACTAAAACAAACAATTTCTATACTCTATACAACTAGAGGTGGAAGAAACTGAGATGGGATGTAGACATGTTAAAGAAGGAACAAGTTCAAAAGGACTATGCAAGAGAAACAAGAGAAATGATGAACGATACATGAAGAAGTGTAAATATGGAGGAAGAATGGGCGTTTCTTAAAATGGTAATGGAAAAGAGCGCAAAAAAATTAAAAGGAAACAAACAACAGAATAAGAAAGATTTGGTAAATAAAAAAAAGGCAGACTAAAAATGTTACCGGGTCCAACAAACCAAGTATTAGAGAATTATAGACAAATAAAAATAAAATTTATAGTCTATGAAAAAAAAAAGAAACGAGAAGACAATGAAAAGAGAATGGAAACCATGGAAGAAGCTTTTAGAAGTTAAAACCGCAGAGATTTATACAGAAATTTAAAAGCAGTAGAGAGGCTTCAAAACAAAATAGAGACAATAAAAAATGAACAGGGAGAATTATGCATGGACGAAAGGGAAATACTAGAACTTTGGGTAGAGTGTTACAAAAAAGCATTTACAGACCAAAGGGTACAACAAACTCCACAAGAACAAAGTAACAACGAACTTTCATGGGAAGAATTCATAGAAGTGACTAAAGAGATGAAAAACAGCAAAAGTCCAGTGTCAAGCAAAACTGTAGTAGAACAAGTTAAGCTACCAAATAAAAAATTAGGTAGAAGAATTCACGAAATAATAAAAGAAATTTGGAGAGAAAAGAAAATGACGGAATAATGGACGTCAGCTATCATTTGCCCCATATTTAAAAAAGACAGTACACAAAAAAAGTTGTAAAATAATGGCATCTATAATAATGATTATATTATAGCTAAGTTCTGATCTATGTATCAATCTAACAATAAGAGTTGGTAAATTATTTTTGCCCTGTGCATAGATTATCGCCCTTTTATTCTATTCTTCACTATGTACGTTGACTTTAACATTACTCTCTGTTATTTGCGGTTGTATCGCTTTCATTTCCTTGTGTTCAACTAACCACCTTTCAACAAACCAGGCAAATTCGATTATATGTGTAAGTATAAGAATTACTTTATTTCCCGTTGTTGGACGTATCCAACTTTGAAGATTTAGAAATAACCAAACCGTCTCTTTGGCAAACAGTGGCCTGGACTGACAAACGGCTTCAGAGAATAACTACAAGATTAATATGAATTTTTTTGCATTTACTGAACTGTTTTTATATCGTATTATTGACAATACATTATTCCACTTACAGAAATGTTCTTAATCTAAAAATTATAACTAAAAGAATTTTGATTATACAATTGAGATGTTATACGAATATGGCAAAGCATTGTAGTTTGTTTTTAGCAACGTTAGATTTGGTCGAGCAACCCTGACCATATTAATTATCACAAAGCTGACTGTGTGATGCGGAATTAGAAGACGTCTCCGAGTCCATCACTCGTATGTAGAGCATTTAATATATAAGACTTGTGATTACGTATATCCGCAAACTGCAGCGACGGAATAGTGGCACTGTTGTACATAGTGGTTAAATATGACCGGAACTAAATTGAGAGAGTGGAGCCACAACCTCTACCCTCCCTTCTGCTCAGGTTAATACTTGTTCAGTCCTGATTGGAAGTTGCTAGCGTGATAAGCGAACAAAAGATACCGCGAAGGGTGGAACAAAGCATTGTTGTCAAATTTCCCGTTGGAGAAAACGTCCCGCATGCTGAAATTTACCATATACTCCAACAACAGTATGGAGAAGAGTGCCTTTCACTGACTTGTGTGTTTGAGTGGTGTAAGTACTTCAGAGAGAGCAGAGAATGCGTGGAGAATGAACCGCATTATCGTCGGCCGCGAACATCCGTTACCGAAACAAACATTGAGCGTAGAGACGCACTTATTTGTAAAAATAGGCGCAGCACTATTAAGAAACTTGAAGCAATGCTGTTCATTAGTGTTGGTAGTGTAGAAAACATCGTAAAAATCACTTGCACAACACAGACGAGAAGAAAATGGTGTCCATATAAGGTGCCAGTCATCTCCTACAGCAGTTTGAAGACGTAAGTGATGCATTTTTAAAGTCTATAGTGACCACCGATAAAATGTAGGTGCACTACTTCATTTCCGAGTCCCAGCAGTCATCACGTCAGTGGCGGCATACCAATTCTCTCGAACCCAAGAGAACGCGGAGCCGTTCGGCAGAAAAAGTGATGGCAACATTCTTCTGTAACTAGCAAGGAGCTTATCCATGTGGATCCATGTGTTTCTGACGGGTACCGGAATAGTCAATGCAGCGTATTACTCGGACCTGGCAACAGACATGAGGGAAAGGATCCGATCCAAGTAGAAGACATGTGGTAAGCCGTAGCCTTTCTTCAAGACACTACACTCCCCCATACGGCTGAAACAATTCTAGAAATTGAACAACCGCTTTATAGTCCCGAAAAAGGACGACTGAGGTATGCTGATAAACTTCCATTTAAAAGTAGCATCTACAAAGCCCATGTCCATTTGGAAAATATGCTACTGGCCAAAGCAGAGTTTAAAGAAAGATATTTGAACTTTAAGGAAACAAAATATCTGATGGGTGTTTAAAAGAAGCCTTAATTACCTAATAATATTGTACACAAAATGCTTCTACAAACTTCATATTTATAGAGATAAACTTAGCTGATAAAAATGTTTCAATTATTACATATTATTTAGTAAGAAGTATTGTAATTTTTCAAGAAAAAGTATTGGAGTTTTATTATGTTATTATATTGTCCTACAGTGTGTTAATTTCTCCACTTTAACTATTGTTAAGGATTGGTCCATACAGAGTATTTGTGAAAATATATGGGACTTGTCCCTACCATCTGGTAATAAACTGGTACTAATTCGCATCCTTGTCAACTGACTTTGCTTCGTCACAGAGACCCTTAAATAAGAAGAAAACAAACAATTTTGATTAATTTAATTAGATGTGGTGTATCACAGAAGGACATTGAATACTGAAACACTGAGTCTGTTAGATGCTTAATTTTCTATAATTAAAAATGTATATATATATATATATATATATATATATATATATATATATATATATATATATATATTATATATATATATATCAATAACATATTAGACAGATATTTATATATGAATTTGATTGTATTTATTTTACCTATGCTTTTTTTATTATAACATTACAAACAAGAAATATAGTCTAAAACAAATGACAAATAATAACGAGGGAAAAACTAAGGCAGAAAGCACTAGAACTTCATATAAACAACAAAAATATCAACTAACCTTAAAAGTAACAATGCCTAAAAGCGGTAAGTGAATAGTCAACAATAGGAGTAACTGTAATGGAAATGACTAACCAAAAACATAGTTATTTTAAGGATAAACAAAATTTATTACAAGAAAAATGCAGTAGAATACGTAGAGCTGAATGAAACATTAATAAGATTAAACATAGTGACAAAAAAAATGGAAAAGATATTTTAATGGTAAGAGAAGAGTCAAAAATAAAAAGCAAAGAGAAATTATACAGAAAACACATAATAGCACATAATTACGAAAATAGTTTTGAAATAAGAGGCAGGCAAATATTGAAAACAACAGGCTTGCATAAACAAAAAAATGTTAAACAACAATTACAAATAAAATATTAAATATAACCTCAAAGAATATTTCAGACCTATTAAGCAGAAACAACAGTTTAACCAAAATAAAAAATGATAAGGCACCAGCTCAGACCTAATACTAACACAATTGATAAAAGTGCCGGAGATCCAGATGTACAGGTATTAAAAGCATTTAATACTTGACTATACTTTTCTACCATTAGGTGTAAAGCGAGTGGATTTGGGTTTGTATTGGTGGTCTACACTTTTATTTCTATAGTTTCTTATCCTGAGTTTTTATTTTATTTTTTACCGCTTATACTTTTGTGCTCTCTTCCTTTACATATTCCGTCTTTCCACATTTCTTGGGCTTTTTCGTGTTTTTGTTTACTATTTTAATTTTTTTATAATTCTTCATAGCAGATTTTAGTATATTTTTAAATGTTTTCCATTTTCTTTTACTCCATTTGTATTTTCTGATTGTCTAAAATTTTTGCTTGTTATTGTAATATATTTTTTCTAGTACTGAGGCTCTTTTAGATACTACTTATTATTTTTTTTGGGTTTTCTCTTTGCTTTTATTTACTTTTTTCTTTTAGATCAATTTTTACCAGGTAGTGGTCAATTACTATCTTTATTTATTGTGTTAGATAGATAGATATAAAATGGGGTGAGGCCAAATGGTCTTCTGCACTGCAACCCTTAAGGTCTATTGTGCACTCCTCTAATTTGTTAAATTTTTCTCTCTAGGCTTAGGCTTTTTAGTCTCCGAAGTCTAGAGAGAAGCTCTTTTGTATAGCTTTGGCTTTTCTTCGCTTACAGTTAGTTGTGGGAATCTGAGACTAGTCAGGCCTTCACAATAACACAAAATGTAGTCTACAGTTTCTTCCTTTTCCTGGAAAAATATTTACAGGCTGCTATATGTTACTCTTAGGAGATTTAAATGCAGTGTCCTATCAGTAGGTCAACTGTGACCCTAAATTTAGGTCCGTTTAGTCGTAAGGCTGCTGCAAATTTATGTTATAGTTCCTGTATGAACTTCTTCGATCATCTCAAGCTGCTGGTATTGTTTTATTAAGTATCCATTTATTAAAATATGCTGTTTTAAGACTATTTTGAAATGCCAAGGTAGAGTTTTGGCCCGACAGGTTTTGTTTCTGCCATCTCATTACCCTGAAGCCTCTATGTCCCGGTACCCAGGAATCTGTGCCGTCCCAAACAACCTTTGACTTTACCACAGGTGACTATTCTCTTACCTCTAATGTTAATTTTTTTGATCTCCTTTGTACAGTATTCTATACCTAAGGTTTCCGCCTGAGAGTCTAGGAAATTTTTTAAGCGCTATTGGAATATTTTTGCTTATGTGCCTAATTCAATCTTGGAGCCGTCAGTACACCAAATTAAATCTGCGGAGACAGAGTGGAATCCTTCGTTCCAGTCTTTATCTGGTATTACAAGTTTGATGTTTTCTCAAATTTAAAGTAAGTAGGATACTCTCCTAGATGCATAGAGACAATTGGAGCTTTCCTTGCATATGTGTTTAGGTAATTGTCTTCTAGGGCAGCAGTTGGCGCCGTTTTCATAGCTGCTGTCACGCTAAAGTCAAGCACGACAAGGGAGCTGTTCCTCCTTTTCTACAGCACTTTTATCTGCCATGCCACAGGTTTAATCCCCAGCTACTACCACATAGTCTTTTGCACCTATTCAGTGCATTTTAACTTTTTGTGATTCTATCTAAATGTCGATTATATGTGAGCTTTGGATCGAAGATTACGCCTAAATATTTAGCCTCTAAAAAAAAGGCATTTCTATTCCATTTAACGTAATAGGCTTTATCTCTTCTAAAATTCTCGTTTGGTGAACGATACACCCACAGTTTTGTGGGAGCTAATTTGAAGTCTTTCTTTTGTGCAACATTTTATTCTTATATTAAAGGCAGATTGCGATCTTTTTACAATAGTACCCGAAAAGCGGTACAACTGTGTAGATAAACTTCTCCTTGAGGGCAGACTCTGGTGATTCTCACTTCAATAGTTAGGTTGCCTAAGACGGATATTATGATCTTTTTTTTAAACTTTCTGCAATCCATTGGAATAAGGAGTCGAATATTCCTTTCGCCTTAAGTGATTTGAATAGGGAGTCAATGGAGACATTGTTGAACGTTCCCTCGATGTTCAAAAATAGGGCTACGGCTATCTCCTTGTCTTGCATGGTCTTCGAAAATGTTCACGGGTTACTTTAATGCCATTTTCAAGGGGTTTAGACCTTTACCCGGGGTCTCAATCTGCCTACTTCCCAAAGAGAACTAAAAGTCCTTAGGGCTGCCTCCTTGCAATTTATTTCGGTGGGGACACTTGAAATCCGAAGTCTTTTAAAGCAGACCTCAGACTATTAAGTAATTAAAAGATGGTTTTTGCAAAGTGATTGCAGCAGTGCCAGTGGGAATGACGACAAGCAATGAGAAACTTAAAAGTGAGTCTGCAGAAGTGTATCGCTCATACGGGTATACATTTGAAGGATTCTTATAAACTGGTTGATGACTAAATAGAAAGTTACACTTCTGCATGATAATAAATCACTAAACAGAATCTATGCTGTTCTTTAATTGCTATATTAAAAAGGGCAGATTATTCAGCCGGATCACGTACATCTATAAACATGCCATAATGATATAAATGGATGAAAATACTGCACCAATACTAATCAGAAGAGATATAAAGCAAAAAAATGGGTATTAGAAAATATTTATTGAAGAAGGCTAAATAATCTATCTTATATGCATGAGATAGTAATAATTACACACAATTATGAAGATTTCCAGGCTATGGTAAAAATTTGATAGCAAAATAGAAAGAGTAGGATCAAAATAATTAAAACCGAAACCGAAATAGCAACAAACTAAGATTATGTGAGAAACATCACGATAAATGGAGAAATAATAGAAAATATTCAAAAATACATGCATTTCCGTCAATTAACTAAAGTGAACTAAAAAAACCTGTGTGATTAAGATGATCAGCATTTGTCAGACTACAGAAGATCCTGAAAAACAAAAAGATCCCATCGTATGTAAAAGGAATTTTTTATTATGTATGTCACTAATTAAGTCTAAAATTGAACAATGACAAAAAATACCATCCATACATTAGCTAAGACACAACAAGCGATTAAAAGGTTTTTTTTTCACATCTTTATTAATTGGGTATTTACAATCTGTTATAGGATAACGTTCATTAAATCGTTTGGCATATAATACGTAACATGAGGAAGTAATATCCAATGATAGTATTTCGCGATACTGCAACAAGTAAGGGTTAGTTGAAAACATAATCTAATTAAGTTTCATACTTAAACTATAACTAAACCTAATCTATAAATCATTCAGGTAAGTCTAACAGGTCACATCTTTGGAATCGAGGGACATATTGTCTGTCTAGTAACGCCACAGCTAAATCATTAGGATGCGCACTAAGCTTCACTTGATATTTTTCACTAGCACTTTTAATTTCCTGCTTAATTGTAGGTATCGGGACGTCCTGTTGTAGTAACCAGTTAGGAACATACCAAGAAACATTTGTGATGATCCTGATTGTTTTATTCTGAAATCGTTGTAGTATTTCTATGTTTGAATTACTGGCAGATCCCCAAAGCTGGATGCCATAAGTCCAGATTGGTTTTAAAATAGCCTCATACAGTAGGACTTTGTTTTCCAAGGATAACTGAGACTTTCTCCCGAGCATTCAATACATGTTTCTCAGTTTTAACCCAAGTTGCATCCGCTTTTTCATGACGTGGGTCTTTCAAGTAAGCCGTCGATCTAAGTGAATTCCTAGGTATTTTACGTTGTCATTTTGCGGCAGTAGGGTATTATTTAATGCTACCGGAGGGCAGGTTTCTTTCCGGAGGGCAAAAGTTACCTGTGTCGATTTGGTTTCGTTCACACGTATACGCCATAATTTCAACCAGGTTTCTATTCTGTTGAGGTTTCGTTGGAGTAACAATGATGCTCTTTGAGGATCAGTATGGGATGCCAGTACTGCGGTGTCGTCGGCATAGGTAGCTACTAGCGTTTGTGGAGTGGTTGGTAAATCCGCTGTGTAAAGTACGTACAGGATAGGTCCTAGTATACTTCCCTGCGGTACGCCGGCTTGTATTGGGTGGAGACTCGATTGCGCATCTTTGAATTTTACTTGAAATCTTCTTTCCGATAGGTAGGACTTAAGTAATTCATAATAAGGCAATGAGAAGACTTTCTTAATCTTGCACAGCAGTCTAGTGTGCCATATCTTATCAAATGTTTGGCTTATATCCAAAAACACAGACGAGCAGTATCTTTTGAGATGCAGGTCGTGAGTTGCTTTAGTTACAACTCTATGAACTTGCTCTATCGTGCTATGGCCTTCGCGAAATCCAAATTGATGATTGGGTATGAGGTTTTGTTGTTCAAGAGTTGGCTTTAGTTTTTTTAGGAATATCTTTTCAAACACTTTTGATAAGACAGGCAGTAAACTGATCGGGCGATATGAAGTAACTTCTTCCGGATTTTTGCCTGGTTTAGGTACCATGACTATCTGGGCCATCTTCCACTGATCCGGGAATATGCGTAATCTGAAAATGGCATTGATTGTGTAGGTTATCAGTTGTATTGCCTTTCGTGGTAACTCCTTCAGGACTCTGACAGTTATTAAATCATATCCTGGTGCTTTTTTTGGGTTACGGTTATGTAGGACACTATGTGAACTTCGTTAACCCTTACTGGTTTTATTGGTGGAGCAGGGTTATTTAGTTCTTCCAACGCTTGATGTATGAAGTTTTCATCCTCCACCGAGCATAGTCTATCATGAGGTTGGAATACCGTTGCCAGGTGTTCTGCAAAAGCATCCGCTTTTTCTTGATTAGTGCGTGCCCAGCTCCTGTTGGCTTTTCTTATAGGTGGCACCTAGGGTTTTTGTTGTTTTAATTTTCTAGTCGCTTTCCATAGTGAATAGTCGGTAGCTTCCGTGGCGGTTAAGTTAGACAGGTAGTTTTGTATTTCCTGGTTTCGAAAGTTGGTCAAGAATGCATTTAAGTCTCTAGTTGCATGGTTAAGTATCGTTTTATTTCTAGGATTTCTGGTGGTTTGCCACATTCTTCGTAGCCTCCGTTCTTCTGCTATTTTTTGTTTGATTATTATGGGACAGTACTCTACATTTTACTGATTTTCGCGATCTGGCGTAGCTTCCCATGCCGAGTGTTCGATAGCTTGATTTAAATGATCAACAACATCAAAGATGTCTCTTTCTGTTTTTAAGGAGAGATTAAGCAGTAGTCGGTCCTCTACTAGGTCTCAGAAGTAGCTCCAGTCAGTGTTTCGTGAGAAGAGCGATGCAGGTTTTTGTATTCTTAGCACTTGAGTACTATATGTTATGAATATCGGTGAGTGGTCAGAGGATAAGTCTAAACAAGATTTGATTTTTAAATAATTTTGCGAGACGCCCTTAATGACACAGAAATCCAGTAGATCTGGAATTTTGTTAAGATTTGAGGGCCAATAAGTAGGCTCTGACGTACTTAGATAGTGCAAATTATTTTCTTCCATTGTTTTATAGAGTTCTCTACCCCGGGTTACTGTTACTCGGGAGCCCCAGATTTGATTTTTTGCATTGTAGTCCCCGCCAGCTATGAAACAAGGACCAATGGACTTAAATTGTTGTTTTTTAATGATATGTCGTGGAGGACAATAAACCGCTGAGAAAACAATGTCTCTATTTTTTTCTACAACTGCAATAGTAGTAGCTTGGAGGTAATCAGTTTGAAATTGTTTCATTTCGTAATGTTTGATTGAGCTCTTTACAAGTAGCGCTGTTCCTGCATGTGCTGTGCCGTCAGGATGAGGAGTGATATAAAGTGAATAATTTGGTATTTTTAAGTAAGTGTTATTTGTGAGATGTGCTTCAGAGATCAGTGAAATATCTAGATTGCGAGTATGTAAGAATGTTTTTATTTCCAGGCTATGTTGAGCAAGGCCGTTGGCGTTCCATTGAGCAATCCTTAGTATATTAGGCATTATTATTCTTCTTAGTCATCATGGTTATATATAGTTAACATGGTATCTATGCGTTCCATAAGTTTAGTTACCAGCATTTCCAGTTTAGTTTCTGTTTGTTGTTGCGATGTAGTCTGCACTGATTGCGGATTGCAGGTTGTAGTGATTTGACCTTGCGCATTTGTATTATTTGTTTTATGAGCATATGATACTCCTGGTTGGACAAATTGAGTGTTAGTGCCAAGTTGTCTGGGAAGCAGAGGAGGATATTTTTGGTTTTGGATTTCTTTTGCTACTAAGCAGCCTCTATAATTTGCTGGATGGTTACCTTCACAATTAATGCATTTAACATCCGTGCTTTTAGTCTTGCGTTCGTAGTTTTTTATTAAGTGGTCTCCTGCACGCTTAACACATCTTGGACTTCTGTGACAGTAATTTTTTGAGTGCCCATATCTCTGCCAGTTTTGACATTGTATAACTTCACGTTTAGCGTGCGGAGGTTCAAATCTAATTTTTGTTTTCATGAGGAATTCAATGTTGAATATTTCTTTATTTTTTTCTGATTGTTCTAATTCTACAAAGAACATTGGCAATGGATTGTTAGTAACTCTATGTTTTATGTTGTATATGTTTAGAACTTTGAGCCCATGTGTAGCTATTTCAGTGACTAACTCTTTGAGGTCAGTACTTGGATGCACATCTCGTAGAACAACTTTATAATGCCTATCGTTTTTGTGTTGGAAGGAATGAAATTCCGTGTTTTTAGCTTTTAAAATTTTAATAATTGCGCTGTATATTTTTGCGTCATTTAGTTGTATCTTTACCTGAGTATTTCCGATTACCTTAATGACGTAATTATCTTTGGCGTGTTCTTCTAACATATCCCTCAAAGGTTTCATGTTATCTACTCCGTAAACGAAGCTTGGTGGAGGTTTGAATTCTGTCGGTTTTTCTTCCGCACTATCAGCAAGAGGTTTAAAACGATTAAATGTTCCTGGAGCACTAAGCTAGCAATCGGATGTTTTGATTGTTTATTAACACATTGTAGTTCCGTAGAGCCACGTTTTGATTTTCTTGTGTTTGGTGTTTGCCATAATTCTTCATTGTGTGGGGCTATTGATACCGGTAATCCGTGCTGTTGTGATTGTTGTGGGGGATAATAAAATTGCTGATTTTGTTGCGGCTGAGCTTGCATAATTTATTGAGTTTGCATAGGTGTTTGTTGTTATTGCTGCTGTGGGAGGGTTTGTTGATATCTGCAAGGGCTGATTGTTGATCAATTAACGTTGGTGTGTTGATAGGGTACTGATACCCGAAATTCGGCGCCAAACATGACTGCCTTTTTGTAAATAATTATACGATTAAGTTAAGTAGATTTCTACGTACAATTTATTCGTGGTGATTTGGCCTCTGCCCTCTCGATAACATTGTACTTATCACCGATAAACCGCTGGCACGGGTTATCTCACTTTATACTTTCACTTGCAGACACAATTTGTCTTTTCTCTTTGAAAGTAAAATAGGAACTGATTAAAAGATAAATTCTGAAGATTTCAGTTAAAAACAAAAACATTTGTCTGAAAAGATAGCACATAAAGTACATGTAGTAATGTACAAAAATGTCTAGTACTGGAGGTCGTGAACTTGACCATACTACAACTTTCCTTGGCTGCTAAAATCCTGTTCTCCTTTAATAATTTCATTTATTTTTTACTCTTAATTTTTTTTCGGCATCTTCTATGCTTAATCTAGTTTGTACTTTATTTTGGTATATCTTTTTGCTTTTTTTGTTTTTTATTCTACAGCTTTTAATTTCTTCTTTTATTATTTTCTTCCGCTTGGTTTGTTTTATGTTTAAGTAAAAATTCGTGGAATTGTTTAAAAATAAGTCAAAAATCAGATATGTATTTATTGCTAAATACTTTAATTTATCAAGTGAGAACAAATGAGTTTTATTTGCGCGCAAATAAAACTGCAGCTAGTGCCCCACTTCATGCAAAAAGGCCGCGATTCAGACGCTGCATTCTGCATACCCTTTTGCGAAAGTACATTTAAGAGTTCCCGGCAAATATGACCCGTGTGTTTTTATTTATCCTTAATGCATAGCAATGAAAACCCCCGGTTAAAACTTCGGGGAATTCGAAATAAATGCGCTTTGATGTCGAGCAGCCGAGCGAATGCGATTTCAACTTCTTATCTGCGTCCTTAGCAGACTGCGGTTTTTAGCCTTTTAAATTTTACCCCAAATATTTGTTTTGGAAAAATAAGCCGACTAGTTTATTTATTTTTTGCGGGCGCGCAAAACGTTTTGGCGCAGCTATGCGCAAGGCGCCCGTCAATTACCGCCCGACGGCCTTAACTCAAAATTCAAATTGCATGGGCGCTTGCCTGCCAGGCGCACTTGCTTTGTTATTTTATAATTAGCTTAAGGCTGGCGGCGCGGAGTGTGTAACATGTACTTACAAATTATCTGTCCACCACAATTTAATGGATGACAGACAATGCTTCACCCCGAATATATCTCTCAGTTATAATTTAGGGCGATAATCTCCGCCCGCCCGGCTTGCCCCACATAGCACGAGAATGGACCTAACGACACCTCCAAGACTGAAGAGTGCCCATAATGGAAATAGTTCGTCTTCTTTATCTCGGCAGATGGGTCAAGACGGAACTGCAGTATTGACGTTTGCTTCAAACTTTGCACCGCTCCTCGTTTTTTATCGCGAGGGCGCACCACCACGGCAGCGGCTGCTTGTTATTTATTTTCAGCTTGTAAATGCCGCGTTTATTCCCGTGCAGAAATAAAACATCGTGTAGCTTCCGAACTCGCCGCTAAAATAATGGCATCTGGAGGATAAGCGTGATTGTTTTCGTTAAAAGATTGTAGCTGGTGGCTGTCTTTGGGTTACCGTTTCATTAATCATGCTGAAGGGTTTCGCTCTTCAGCCTCCCCTCGCATAGGCCAGGATGATCCTTACAAGCTTCTTCTGCGAAGGCTTGGCTTGCGTGTTTTAGGCAATTTAAAAACAATAAAGTTACTTTATGGGCTTTCAATTACGTTCCAAACTACTGTCTTAATGTAGTTCTTCAATTATTCATTTTTGTTTTATGCAATACAGTCCTGTGTAATCTAAAATATTAATTAGTCACAAAATTGACCCTTTTATATTTTCTATTTATCAGTTTCTTGAATATCCATATAATATCCATTTATAAACGTTTATAAACCTTATTAATTTTGTTCTTAACTTAAAGTTTTTCACTCAAGATGGCCAAAATGAAATGCCAGGGTTGAATTACAAATAACAAGACTACAATCGAACTAAAGCAGCAGAAAACTTACGATTAAGTAGTAAAGCAGTTCTGGCCAATTTTATTGGCAACATGTCAAATTGTTTGTGTAACGATTTTCATTGACAATTGAGCACTTCCAGCATCATCTTCGAAAAGTATAGGCCTGTCACGTCACCTCCCCAAAATCAAGACCAAGCAGTAACTCGTTGAACGTAAATTTGCTATTCATAAATAATGTAAATATTTTTAAAGCTCCAAATACGATAATTTCGTTTTTTTAAAACTCAAAAATACCACTAAGTTTTTCTACCATCTCCACAAAATTATCATCGAATTTTTAATGTTTTAACAATACTAACTCGCTATACTTGGTACAGGGTTTTATATTTACTATGATAATACGCCAGTGGTATCTCTACAACCGACTGAGTAACGATATTCACTTTTGTAGATGACACTGCAGTAGGAGTACCATGAAGGCTACTACAAAACAACAGAATAGCAAGCCTTAAATGAGAAAGATTCATGGGAAATAACAACAAATCTGTGCATATCAATTTCATTAACACTAAACTTTACCTTACCACATGATAATACAGCAAAGGACCTAGGAATAAACCTGAATGCTAAATTAAAATAGAAGAAGCGAATCAGAAGAAAAACGAAAAACTTACTGTTTGCTAGAGATAAAAACTATTTTAACCACCAACAATTTGCCATTTAGTTTTTAGAGTATTATGAAGTAGTTTCTCAGTATAGTCGTCAAATCATGTTTAACGGTAAACCAAAATTTTAACTTTAGACGTAACTTATGAAATAAATGCACTTCTAACGTGTGATTACTCGGCGTGGACTTTAGATAGGTGGTGTGATGATCCCATACATTTTTGAAGATGATGGTGGAAATGGCGATCGTTACTGTTGCCTGATAATTCAGTTTTTTGGACCAACTGCGCAACTGCTTTTAAGAATAAATGTGGTTCCAGCAGGATGGTGCCACCTGCTATAAAGCTCGAGCAACAGTTGTTTTAGTATAGTAACAATATCCTGGTTGCGTAGTTTTACAAAATTTTACATCAATTAGCCGGCAAGATGATTTAGCATATTGGAATTTCCTTTTGTAAGACTACTTAGGGCTGGTTGCATAAAGTAAATTAACCTGTAGTTCTGCTAAATCTGGTTTAACGTTTAAGCTAAGGTTAACTACGGTTTAGCGCCATATGCTTTGCGTAAATTAAGATAAGGGCATGAGCAGTTAAATCACAGTTAGTATCGCAAAAGTTCCTAGATAAAGAACAACATTTCTTAAAATTATAAATCATTTTATATGAGTTGTGTCGCTAGTCTCATAATAGCAGACAAGTTTTGTACATACAGTAACGTACATAATAAGATAGACGTCGACGTTTGCTATTTTGAATAAATAAATGTACTTCCAATGCCTTACCTACTGAGAATGGTCCTGGAAGTAGCAGCATGCCTGGTTAGCCTCTAATCTACCAGCCTTCAAAAACATAGTGGCAATGGCAAAATACGCCTTATAGTACATATCACCAGTTATACACTTTGCCGCAACTGATACTAAACCAGCTCATGTATCCAACTCTAGTTATAATCTCTAGTTATAAACTTACAAAACAACGCCATGACTTAACAACCAACAGTATTAATGAGCGATGTAGATTATAAATCAACCGACGAGATCACCATCAGTCAAGTACCTTGGAAAATTGTAACAATACGACAGAAAAAGGGAAAAATACAAGTAAGCACCAAAACTACTAACTCTACTAATAATTCCCCATTAACAACAAACAGTTTTGATTTGGTGAAGTCAAGATGTCGCACAAACAGAACACCACCACAACAACCACAATCGAGTTACCGAAAATTAAAAAAGACACTCAAACTACCCCCATATTTGTGCATAAAGTAATAATTTTCTCTCCATGATCACTCATTCCTTCAAAGAATGCCTGGAAAAGCTTACCAATACGGCCGATACTGATTAATTCTTATGAAAATCTGCCAGTAACATAGCAAAAGTCAAGAACCCTATACCTCCAATTCGCAAAGAAGATAGATCTTGGGCCCGTACGGATCTGGAAAAGGCTACTACCTTTGCCGAACATCTGGAGAAAGTATTCCAACCTCTACCATCACAAATCACACCTTTTGAAGGGAAATAAATTAGTAGTTATCTTGAAGTGCCATATCAAATGTCACCACTACGAAAATGATTTGCGGTGAAAGAAGTAGTAAATATGATAAAGCATAATTTGAACTCAAAGAAGGCCCCAGCGTATGACCTGATCACTGGGCGACTTATCCAAGAGCTTCCATGCAAAGGAATAGCACTATTAACCATCATTTATAATGCAGTGCTCCGCGTTGGTTATTTCCCACTTCAGTGGAATGTCTCGGAAATCATTCTCATCCACAAATCAGGAAAATCCCTCAACGAAGCAGAACCCTATAGACCGATCAGTCTATTTATTTGACTCCTGGAAAAACTATTAATTACGAAACTAATGCCAGTAATAACCGAAAACCACCTTATCCTAGAACATCAGTTTGGTTTCCGGAAAAAACACAGCACAATTGAGCAAGTCCATAGAGTAACCGAAATTATAAATTAAGGGTTTGAAGAAAAAAGTTATAAAGTGTAGCAGCCTTTCTCGACGTTAGCCAGGCGTTCGATCTTGTTTGGCACCAAACAAATTCAAGAAAGCCTTACCACACACATTATACAGTATTATAGAATCTTACCTCACAGAAAGATATTTCAGAGTAAAATATGGGCAACAAGTAACAGATCTGTATCCCATAAAAGCAGGCGTACCACAAGACAGCGTTCTTGGGCCACTCTTATACATGCTCTTTACGTCTGATTTACCCACAAACCCAAACGTCTGCACAGCAACATTCGCGGATGATAAAGCTATCTTAGCAAAGCATCCAGACCCAATTATCGCAGCCAGGTTACTACAACAGCACTATGGCGCATTAAAATAAATGGAAACAAGTCATTGCAGGTTACATTTACCAAATGTAAAAGAGCTACCCCACAAGTTATGTTCAACGGCCAAAACGTGCCACAATCAGATAACGCCAAATACCTAGGGATGCACCTAGATAAAGTACTGACCTGTAAAACACATCCTAAATAAACGAAGACAACTAAGTATGAAATTTACAAAGCGCTACTGGTTGATGGGGCGCGAATCCAATTTATCACTCAAAAACAAGTTATTAATCTACAAAGTTGTCTATAAATCAATATGGACCTACGGCATAGAACTATGGGGGGCAGCAGCAAATTCTAATATCAAAATCATGGAAATATTTCAAGCAAAAGTTCTGAGGACTATAACTAACGCACCCTGGTTTATACCAAACAGTGAAATTAGTGACGATCTAAAAGTTCCCACAGTTAAAGAAGAAGTGAGCAAGTGTAGTGAGAAATATCTAAAAAAAAACTAGAAGTGCACCCGAATACTCTCGTGATAAATCTCTTAGACAATAGTGAAGCTCTACAACGAGGTTCATGTAAACAGTATCAATAGCATCTCCAAACTAGCTGTGCCTACGGACACCTAAAATAAAATGTAGAAATTACTGAGTTAGCTGTCATTGGATGGCGGCTCTCTTTATTATTCAATACTTGTTCGCTTCTTCTTCTTCTTCTTTCTCTTTGTCCCCATTTATACCTCACGGTGTTGGGTCTTTTATCCAACTCTTGATTCTCTTGTTCCTTTCTCTAGCCATTCTCCGTATTTCAGTGATGTTTTTTCCTCTTTTCCTTGCCATTTCCTCTACTGATTCTTCCCACTGGATCCTTGGTCTTCCGCTTTTTCTTCTTCCTTCGGGTCTCATATTTAACATTTTCTTGTGTATCCTTTCCTCCCCCATACGAACGAGGTGTCCATACCAGCTTAGTTGTTTTTCCTCTATTTCTTCTACTAGAGGTTTTACTTCTAGTTCGTCCCTTACGCTTCTGTTACGTACCCTATCTCTTCTGGTTTTGCCTATTATCTTCCGGAGGTACCTCATTTCTGCAGCTGTTATTCTGGATTTATGCTTGTCCAGTATCGTCCACGTTTCTGATCCATAATTGAGTGTCGGTGTATAGATGGTTTTGTATAAGTGTAGCTTTATTTTAGTGCTTAATTCCTTCTTTCCTACTAGAGTGTTGTTTATTTGGTAGTAGACTCGACTTGCTTTTGGCTATTCTGTTTCGTATTTCTTGGTCGATCTTCCGTCTTTATTTATCATTGTTCCTAAATATTCGTATGTTTCTACTATCTCTAGTTGTTGTCCATCTATTCTTACGTCTATGTTTTCTTTCTTTTGTGATGTGTAGAATCTTACCTTGTTCTTGTTTATTTCCATTCCTTTTCTTGCAGGCAGGCATTCCATATTTGAATGTTTCTTTGTAAGACATTTACCTTGTCGGATATTAGAACAATATCGTCTGCGTAAATTAGGTCTTGTGTGTAAACTGGAATTAGGTTGTGGTACCCTAATCTTGTCGGTCTAGTTTGATTCTTTGTTCTTTTTATTATTGTACCCATGTAGGCTACGAAAAGAAGTGGACTTAAGCTGTCGCCTTGTTTAACTCCCTTTTTTATTCTAAACTCTTCTGATGTCTTTCCGTTTAGTCTAACTTTTCCCGTCACATTATTGTATATGCTTCGAATTACTCTTTGTAATTTTGAATTTGTTCCTAGTTCCTCTAATGCGTTCCATATATGTTTTCTTGGTACTTGATCAAGCGCTGCTTTTAGGTCCAGGAAAGCTAAGTATATGTTCCTGTCTAGTGATTTCTCTATTATAGATCTAAGAGTGTATATGTGATCTTGCGTTTGTCTGTTTGGTCGGAAAGCTGTTTGCTCTTCTTCGAGTTTATTTTCAATCCGAGCTCTTAGACGCTTTTCTAGAATTTTATCAATTATCAATTATCAATACCTGTTCGCACAACTCAAAATATTTACTTATAGTATTAATTGTATACTGATTGTAAATAGTAGTAAACAATATAAAAAATTATCACTCGACTACAAAACATAGTGGAAGCAGAATAATATTGCACCAAAAGTATGGCTGTTAAAATCATCAAAATCACTTATAATACCATAGAAACGTACAGAAAAATGATTAAATATACGAAAGACGAAAAAATCATGCACCATTCTTATCAACCAAAATATCACACAATAAGTACAAACGATATTGTAGAAGGGCTAAAAGAATATGAACATAAAGTCAGAAATATCACCAACGCCAAACATCCAAGAACAAAGACTTCCGTAAATTTATAATTTGCGGATTTGGAGCCGGCAAATAATAACAAAGAAATTTACAAACTTAAACGTTGTTAAATTATATTTTATAAGAAAAAGTAAAAGCACCATACAACGCCAACATTATAGACACTCAAAGTCTTAGTATTATTGACTGGTTCGGCCTAAATAAGTGGACTGTATAGATAATTTTGAATTTTGCATAGAGAACTTCAAATAACTCTAAAATTTAAAACACTAACCTGTGGAAACGGCGCTTCCCGCAGATATCGGTTCCCTGCTGTTAGTCTTGGGGCTTCCAGAAGAAAAGGAGAAGGATGTGGAGAAAAATTAGAATAAGTTACCCCAATCTTCACAGCAGACGAAATGGGGGCGTCTTCCTGGTGTAAAGGTTCCCTCGTCGAGCTGATAATTTGTCGGCGAGAGCACAGCGAAAGAATGCCAAATGCAAAAGCGCGAACAAAGGCAAATGCGCAATGCAGGTTCTAACAAAGCAAAAGTATAAAGTCGCGTGAACTTCACGTAATTGAAATGGCCAGTTTAAAATGAATAAAGCAAAGGCTTAATGTCGCGCGAACTAAACGAAACCAACGTGCCAAAGCAAGTGCTAAAGCCAATTCTAAAAAGCCAATTGCACGAGCGCGGCTCGCGGCCTCAACCGCCCGGGCATATCGCCACGCGTGCTGGACAAATTTCAAATATATGAGAGGGAATCAAATTATAGCTGGCCCTAATTTAAAATTTCAAAAATAAATATAATTAGGAGATTGGCGCAAACATTGATCTTACGCCTGCATGAAATGCGAAGGATCACACCCCACTCCTACTGGAAAAAAACCAGAGAAACTCTAGCAAAGTACTTTTTATGGAGAAAAAACCACGCTGCCAACTACAAAGACTGAACATTATTAAGAACTAACTAAAAGCAACAACACAAATAAAATTAATAATTTCGTCTAACCAAATACTATGGCAAAAAACTACACAACAGAAATCGACAACACAGAAAACACTCGGGGACTTAATATAACATTATAGAACTTCTTGGATACCATGCTTAGTCAGTTAATACAACAAAATAGCATAGTGTTAAACTTGCTGACAACGCTACTAAATAAATTATATTAATATGAATAACAAAATCTTAAGGGTAGTGTTATAGAATGCTAACGGCATGAAAAATTCGAAGAATGCTATCTAAAAGCATCCACAATAAAAGATACAAGCCACAACATTAAGAAAGAACATTTTAAAGAGTCAATTTTAAACTTTAGGTCCAAAATTTAATTGCAGAAAGAAACTTCCACTGTAAACACACATTATGAGTCTTGCATCTAATCACTACTAAGGACAGAGAGCTAGTAGATTTTATTCAAGGCAAGAACTATTTGTTTCTTTCGACTAGCTCTCCAAAATACTGATCAACCTGATCAACACCAAATCTGCTTTATTTTTCATAACGAACGTTATCTTCCAGAGGTATACCGAAATAGTTGGAAGCTGCGATCTGACTTCTGACTACGCTCTAATAATAACCACAATTAGCACAACTATATTCACAAAAAACCTATCCCTAGACTTCACAACTCAAGAACTGACTGGCAACAACACCGTAGCGTAATAAATAACAGCATGCATTTGAAAGTAAGACTGCAACGATATAGAAGAAGCAACGACCACGCTGATACAAGTATTTGACAGGCAGCACAACAATCAACGCATCAACAAGTGCCACTAGAAACTCTAAGTAATATTTTCATAGAAATAAAGAAACCGGCAGCAGAGAACAGAAGAGTCACAGCTGTTTGGCATCGAAACTATATTCCAGAAGATAAAACTAGTTATAATCAAATGTGTAACAAACTAAAAACAAAAGTTAGGGAAATATGTCAGCAGCTTAAGCAGATATGATAACACCATCTGGTAACCAATAAAAATATTAAAAACCGAAATCCACTGCACCTCCAATCTGAAAAACTTTACTAATATTAGGATCGTGGTCTAAGAGCGACATTGAAAAAGCCACGTTGTTTGCTGAACATCTAGCTTTCGCATCGGAGAAATAAAAAAACTTTACCCTCGAAAAGTTCCTGGAGCTGATATCATAACACATAAAATGCTAAATAAACTGTCCAGAAAAGGAATAATAGATTTGCAAAATTTATTCAACGCTAGTCTACGAATAGGTCACTGACACGACCCGTAAAAATTTGAACAAATAATTCTCATACCAAAGCCGGAAAGACACAACGGATGTAGCATCATATCGCCCCATACTCTACTTTTTCTACATTTTCCAAGTTATTTGAAAGGATAATACTAAGTAGACTAGATACCGGATCACCAATTTGGTTTTTGACAAATCCACTACTCCATACAGCAAAAACCCAGAATAATACATAAAATAAATACAATAATGGAAAACAACAAAATTTCACAACGGCACTGCTAAATATCAGCCAAGCTTTTCTACAAATTTTGACATCCTCATTTACTTTTTAAAATAAATAGGATTTATCTTTTATATATTAATCTTTTAAAAGTTTAAAACAATTTTTAACAATAAACTGTCAGTGTTTATCCAATAAATGTAGGAGTACCGCAGGGAAGTGTTCTCGGACACTTCTTATATTTACTGTGAACAATGAACTTACCAACGTTTGATAACACAATCACAAGAGCATCTACAGATGACATAATCATCGTCGTAAAGAATCAAGACCCAGCCATAGCTTTATCTCACTTATAAGATCATCTAAACGCTGTAGGACTGGCTTCATAAATGGAGCATTAAAGTCAATGGTAGTAAATACAAGACTTAAAAATGAAAGACCTCAACTTCCTAATCGGTAGAAGGTCAAAATGATCGCTAAATAACAAGCTTCTCCTGTACAACACAATACTAAGGCCTATATGGACTTAAGGGATAAAACTATAGACCTGCAGAATCAAATCAAAGTGGTCATACTTCAAAGGTGCCAGTCAAAAATTCTACTGACTATTGCTAACACTCCGTGGTACACCTCAAACTTCACCCTCCTCAAGGACCTCGAGTTGGCACTTGTGCAAAAAGACATACGTTTTCACGTTTTGTTTCTTTATTTACATAAATGCTACAATCTAGTCTTAGACTAATAAGTAACTTAATTCTAATTCTACTTCACTAAAAAAAAATCTTAGTTACTAAGAGTCACCCATTGCTGTCTTCTTAGCAAGTCTAACTTCTAAAGCACTTTTTTCACGCGCTTAACACAATTCTCTGCTTTAACACTAACAATTTACTGCACTACACTAACTCATGGGGTTTAGTCCTCTTGAGTCTTCTTAGCTGATTTGCATTATCCAGTAACTGGATGACCTCGATGTTTCCATGTTGTAGAAGTTGTTCTTCATGGCTTCTTGCATATTTTTGGATCTCTTTTTCCACATATTCTACACCAAGGTCCCTATGGAGAACTTGATTCCCAATATACCAAGGCGCATTAACTATATTTCTTAAAACCTTGTTTTGGAACGTTTGTATAGTCTTGATATTTGTTTTTGCGTTACAATCCCAAAGCTGCGATCCATATGTCCACACGGGTTTTAAGATTTGCTTATACAACAGTAGTTTATTGTGTATTGACAAAGCTGAGTTTCTTCCCAGAAGCCAGTACATTTTTTTATATTTGATGTTTAGCTCTTCTTTTTTTTCTTCACATGCACTTTCCAGCGAAGTTTTGTATCTAACGTGAAACCGAGGTACTTTGCTGTATTAGCATACAGAGCCGTTTGTCCATTTATATTTATTGCTACGTGTTCTATCCTTTTATTCGTAAAATCTATGTGCACTGATTTACCTTCGTTAAGTTTGATTTTCCACTTCTTGGTCCATTTCTGGAACTTATTGATGGCATTTTGAAGTTTGTTCGTTGTTTCTGTGTTATTTTCTCCCACTGTTAGTATGGCAGTATTATCCGCAAAAGTTGCCACAGTGTCATTTTCTGATTCTGGGATATCACTCGTGTATAGAAGGTAGAGTACCGGGCCCAGGACACTGCCTTGCGGTACTCCAGCTTTAATTTCTTTGAGTTCAAAATAGTCGTTCTCTTGCTTGATTCTATGAGCGACATCCAAGAAGACTGCAGAGCATACTTTTTTTTCTTCTAGTGCTGTTTCTATGATATTAGTAATTCTATGGACCTGCTCCACCGTTGAATGCCCACATCTGAACCCAAACTGGGTCTGGGATCAGTTTCCTTCTCTTTATAATCAGCTGCATTCTCTTGAGTAGCAATTTTTCGAATAATTTAGATATGACCGGTAATAATGATATCGGTCTATAGGAGGAAGCTATATGTGGAGGCTTACCTGGTTTTGGGACCATAACTATTTCCGCTACCTTCCACAATGAGGGTACATATTTGAGTCTAATTGCTGCATTAATTAGATGGGTCAACTTTACGATCGCTTTCCTTGGTAATTTCCTCAGGATTTCGCCTGTGATTAAGTCGTATCCTGGGGCCTTGTTAGGGTTTATGTTGTTTTTAATTTATTTAATAACTTCTCCTGTCGTCACCGGTGTTATATTTTCTTCTTCCAATAGGATAGTTTCTTCCATTACTTCTTCTTCTTGCAGGTCGTAGGGTTGGAAAATGGTCTCCAGATGAGCAGCAAAACATTCCGCTTTTTGCTCGTTGCTCCTAGCCCAACTTCCATCTTCTTTTTTGATGGGTGGTGTCTGCGCAATAGGTGTCTTTAGCCTTTTTGTTGATTTCCATAAGGAATGATCTGTACTGCGATCATTGGTCAAGTTAGTCAAATAGTTAGCAATAGATTCCTCTTTTAGCAGAAGACATACGTGAAAAATACTTCAAACATCACGAAAAACTAAAACTGCATCCCAACCTTCTGCTACAACCAATTCCACTACCGATTTACAACAGAAGACTGAACCGATGTTGGTTAATGGACCTACGATAGAAAATCGAGAAAGTGTTATTGAATGTCTTCCTTGTTATACCATAACTATTCTTTCATATGTTCACTAAACACAGAACAGTAGCTTATAGAATTGTATTCTTCCTACTGATTTATTAAAAATAAACACAAACACGGCAAAGATACTGGTATATCTAGGCTCATTTGGTAAGAAATAAAATTATGTACTTAGTGATTTGTAAGTCACCAAAAATTGCTTATCTTAAAAAATATTATTACAGTTTGAACTAATTTTAAAAAGCAATAAAAATGTTATTTATTGTATAATTAACAAAAAATTACTTTAAGTAATAATATGTAAGAAAAAATTTTTAGGACAATATTGAGTTTATTTTAACATTTTTAAAATTATTATAATTATATTTATATATAATATTACTTAATAGTTGCTATCTAATAATAGATGAAAAATAAACTTTTATAAACTATTACAAAATAAATTATTTCCTACATTAAGGTAATTCATATTTCAGAAATAAATTAGAACACTTTTTTAATAAATATATAATATACATTATATTATTATTTTATAAAATTTTGCAAGTTATAAAGCCAAAGTAAATTTTAAATCAAAGTTAAGTTTGGCTAAACCATTAAAATCCGAAGTTCAACTAATCTGAGTTTAACTACGTGTTGCATACTTGTGCAAAAACTTAAATCGGGCTTTGAACTTTGGCCACACCTTATAATTAAAGAAAAGTTGCTCAATTACGTTAACTCTAGTTTTAGTGCTATTATAGGCTGTTCCGGTCTATATAAATCACCTATCGTCTTATCAATAGCGTTGTTGGAATGGGATAAAGATAATATCGTTATATATCTATTTCTTTTAGAAATTTATGACGCACTTGTCATTTGCCAAATTTTTTTTGTAAATATAATCGAAAATTCTTTCTTAATTTTTTAATGGTCTCTATTATTATCTGTTATAATTAATATGTTAAATAAATTTAAACTAGAACCAGTTTCGTATCGTCACTTTTCTCTCTGTATCGCAACTAGATAAGTACAGCCTCTTTACCAAAATAACAATTAGTAAACTGGACGGGTCCATTAGCTATCGTCAACATACACCTTTATATTAAGAGTAGAGAACAGTTTTGCATTTATCAATGCAAAATATTAGTATCACATTTTTCTATGTTGATAAGATGTGGCAACAGAAGCTACACATTCTCTTAATTTTGACAAAATTCCATCAATAATAATATATTCTGAGATACAGTATCTCTTTTTTACAAAATTAGTAACAAGAATTTAAAGAAATTTTCTCTAGGAGAAAGTTTATCACTTTTGGTTCAGTTTCCATTTTAATGTGTCTGAGCAAGAATCGAAATATCGGTAGCGTCAATTTTGGATAACTTATTTACATTTATATAATTTGCGTTGAAAAGCTATGTGCAATATATGTATCTTATAAACATATATAAGCCTACGTTTCGATCAGCTGAGAAGATTTTTCTCATCAAAGTTACATAATTTGTTTGTATGATAAAAATTTTTAGCCCACAAAATATTTTGATACATTAATTGATTGTTAATAGACATTGACAAACACATGTTTTTAAGATTTAAATATTTTTATTTTGTTTTATCTAGTAACTCTGGTTTTTATTTCGCTATCGCCAGTTCCAAGTTCGGTTGAGAAGAGTAGGAAAAAGGCTGGTAAAGATGCCTTAGTGAAGTATATTGATGCCGCTAAGCATACTTTAATAAACGCTGACAACACTTAGACTATTATTCTTAATCAACAAGTAAATCTTTGTAATAAAATAGGCAACGGTGAGTTTCCAGCAGTGAAACTGAAAGCACGCGAATAAGGGAGACCGTAACATAAAGTCAGGCAAATCAAGTGTCCTAAAAATGCCAGCACAAGGGTATAAGCAATAGATTTAGTGGCTACGTGGAATACGAGAAGAACTAAAAAAAGAAAACTGACTAAAATACTGAAAGCACAAAAACAAATGCTGTAGTCACAACAAAAATAAAAAAAGTTGAAAGATTCTTAAGATTTAGATTATTACCCAAGCATGGTATTCCACGAGGATGTTTCAAAACTTTATGCGTAAGTTTTTGGAAACATTTTAAACAAAAAGTTTGATAGGTCGAATCCTCGGCCAATTTAAGATATTGATGAAGCGGGGTCTTTTGGGGTGCTTGGTCGCCTTAACATTTATACTTCCCTTAAGTATTACCATTATAACTTTCAATGTCAGGTAAACGAGATATAGATAAGGGTGATATGTACTTAAAACATTGGTTTGGAAGGAACGGACCCTATAAAATGGACCCTAAGGTTCCTTTAACTTAATCTTTAGGATTTATTTTTTTGAGGATAGGATGGGGTCATTTTTGTATAGTAGAAGTAAGTCTGACTAAAAGCAAATAATTATATAAGAATTCGGGAAGATTTCGATACGATTCGTGAATCAATCAAAAACATCAATTGGCGAGGGGATCTACGACGTCGCATTACTTTATGTGCAGAAATTGGAGGAGCGCGTTTTAAACAGCTGTGGTTTATTCTAATTTTAATTTATCCTAAATTTTTAATTGTAAATTTATTGTTTTAGTTCGGTAATGGCAATGTTACTAAGAACTATTTTTTTAAATACATCATTGTCTACATCTAGTTTCGTTGACAAGGTTAAAATGATAATACTGGGAGAAAGCATAAAATGTTAGAAGGAAGAAGCTTCTTCAAGGGTCCCTAATTTGCTTTATTGATATCTCAAAATATGTTGAGATTTTGACCTACGCCTATTGAAACTTTTTTGCATAAATTTATCAAACAACCTGTACATGAACTTTTAGAACATCTTCGTGGAACACCCTGTATAATGAGTACCAGAAAATAGTTTATTTGTGAAGCAGTGTATAACAAATGACAACGAACAAGCTAGATATATGTAAATTAAAAGTATAATTGACAAGTGTGTACGAGTCAAAAGATGGAAAAAAGAAGATACGACCAAACATCCTTGCAGGTTTAAATGGCCGAGCAGGAAATTTTCCAACATCTAAAGTGGTGAGATCCCTTAAAGGAGATTGAATAAATGGCAACGGGAAAAAACTGTCAAAATTGGCAACATTTAACAATTTGAAAATCCCCGAAACAGAACATATAAATATGCATGGAATTTATTACAGAGTATATAATATTGCAAACAATAAAATAAAAAGTTTGGTTTAAGATCTAAGAGTTTATATCAGTGGTGATATCTGTTTGAATCACTATTTATTAACATTTACATTATTAGCAAGGTGAAGAAATCCAAAACGGGAATCGCAACTTTAGTTCAAGAAGTATTTGCTGCAGGAAGAAAGTATCTAAAATCTGTACAAGAACAGAATTATGAAACGCTTAGTAAGAATACCAACAGGTAACGACATCAACTAAGAATAAGGCAGTATCGGAAGCGCATGGAAAACGCAACAAAAAAGCTAGAGGAAAGGAGACTAAAATACGAAGCAAAAAAGGCTTGACTGTGGAACGAACGTAAATGAAAAACAAATAGCATATAAAAGACTTCAACAAAAAAATATACAAAAAGCAATAGAGCAGTATGTTCAAAAGGGAAACTATACCAAAAGGCCTATCAAGAATAAGTCCTGTAAGTAGTTGTAGAAGTCAAAAGTAACGAGACAGACTTGAATGATAACAGTGATACATTGGATAAGTTGCAAAACAGATTACAGAATTCGAAAAGCAGAAAATCCGCAAGATTAGACGGGACGAATTTGGAGTTGGTTAAGTATACAGTTATTCCCTGTTACCCTAAGTTATTGCACCCCTAATGTGTGCTTGTAAAAAATTCTAAATTCATGACAAAACCAAAAAAATTGTTCCCCCTTTCAAAAAGGAAATAGAGGTGATTCTTGCTGTATATCACACATAAAATGCAAAACTCATGGAAGACATAGAAATTAACTAAGGGGGAGACTTTCAGCCTTTCTAACACATTTTAACTTATAGATTAATGACTATATCAAACAGTGTAAACCAGACGTAGATCCCAAAATATAGCTAAATCGATGTGCTTACGTAAACAGATTACTATTTAGCAATAAAAAGTAAAACATAAGAAAACGAAGACACACTGCAAATAGCAATCCACCGTGTAGACTAAAAGTTTAGAAAATACATTCTTACGATATCTTTGAACAAGATAAAAATTATGGTCTTCGTAAGTCAGTATTTCGTTCGATCAAAGACACGATCAGACCATTTTTGGTTCCATAAATCGAACATTGAAAAACAAAATTCAAAGAACACAGAGATCACCTGTACCAATATATGGAAGCAAAAGTTGGCTAAACACTGAAAAAGATTATTGCAGGCAGCAGATCTATGATCTGTCAAAAAAGTAGAAAGCTGCACGAAAAAAATTTAATACAAAATGAAAATGTGCGAGACAAACTAAATGTCCACAATCTAAACGATAAAATAGCCAATTACAAGGAAAAATAGAGATAGTACATTGCAAAACAAAAGATACTCAAAAAAATTCTCAATTACAACCCAAAAAGCAAACAAAACGGTAGTCATAAACAAATATTTGTGAAAATGGAACAGACAAATATCCAATATTTTTAGTGCAGAAGAAGAAAAACTATGTTTTTCTGACAAACAAAGAACTATCACACAAACTTACTTATGTGTCTTATCTCTATTTTCAGGAACAAGCACCTTGCCCTGCTTTGCTAACACCTTCTCTTTTTTAAACAATATTATTGTTATATCCACAATTTCGGCCAACAATACATCTATAACAAGCAACAATCACTTCTATCACTAAAATATTTTGTATGTTTCTTAATTTTATCCTTTTATTTCATCTCAATTCCCAATACTAAAAAAATTAAACGTTTTTAATTGCTACTGTATTGCGCATCAAAAATGGATGCAAATTAATTAATATTAAACTTGTCAATTAGCTAATTGTTACTAAAGTTTAGTTTAATTATACATGTAGCTAGCAATAGTGACGATGCAAGAGCTAGTCTTGAGAGCAAATGCACTCAGACTATTTATCTTGTCGATGTTAGATATCGTTAGTGACTGATGGAGAGCTAATGTTTACAATTCTTTTCTATATAAAATATTTGTAGAAAGTATATTCAGTACAAAGAAATTATTTACTGTGCTGGTTTTTAGCTTTGATTCTAAGTATGTCATATTAGCAAGTGTCGTTTATATATTATTATCTGTTGACTGAAACTTAAGAGTGGTCGATTCAAATGTTGAAAATTTGCCATTTTTTTGGCATTAATAAAATTATGACAAAGCATTGCTAATGCGGCTGAGGCATTATGCGAGGTTGAAGGTCAAGATGCCTTACCAAATTCTAAACTTGCTTTAAACAATTTATTTGCTCTAAAGAGTTCGAACGGCCTTCTGTAGTACATCGATATGTTTCACTTTAAACTATGGAAGCATCCTCAGCTATTCGACCGTTATCACAGAAGCTTAGACTATCCTGGTAAAAAATAAACCGATAGACGATGTGCCTCACGCTTTAATGCAAAATCAAGTTGAACAGTGGATTAATGTGAGCGAATAGATGCTTGACAATTTTCAGTAAGTGCATCTATCTTCGTAATCAAATCAAATCAAACAGCCAAGATACGGAACCTGTTGTACAAGGTAAAAGTTTTGATGCCAAAGCTACTTCCCAAAGGTTGGACCGTCAATAGCTTGACAGAATGTATGATGTCTTAAAGAACAAAACTTTGGCATACCAATTGAAAACGGTTATTGCTAGAGAACAATTCCAAACTAAATACGGCGCAAATGATCAGATAGAACTTGAAAAACTTGATGAAATCGAACTGACCTTCCACTTCGCCCATAGTTCTGATTTGGCTTTTAGTCAAGGCGAATTAGTAAAAAATCTCTAAATTTCTTCTGGGTATACGTATCAAGACGTTGCAAAACGCATTTTTTTGGAAAAGCCTTATAAAAAAATACCACATATTTCTCGTTATAATGCAAAAGTGCAATTGTGCATGCAAAAAATGCATTTATTTTACGCATTTTTTGCAAACTTTAAAGAATATTTTACTGTTCGCTTCATATTGGCCGAAATAAGCTTAACTCCGTTACTTGGGGGCTTTTGGGGTCGCTAATTACAAATATCATTCTCAGAAAGTGTCCCGATGCACTTAGGGGCATAATCCTGGATCTGGGGACGATTTTGGAAAGTCATCTTAAAAGTGTTTGTTTTCCGAGTTTTAACTGTCTGAATAAGGTTTTTTGGGGTCGCTGATAACGAACGTGGTGTTTAAAAAGTGCCACTATGCATTTGAAGGAGAGGGGGAGGTTAGCATAATCCAGGAGATGGGGGCAAATTTTGAGAAAATGTGCTTTCAAAGTGCCGAAAATTTTGCACAAAATGACCATTTTTTATAACATTTTCTTAAATTAAGGCAAATATCTACCACGTGCTGAACCGCACATTAACAAATCCTGGACACCTCACCAAATATTTTTAACCGAAACTCACATGCTCTGAAACGCGATTTTCTTTTTTACTGAAAACAAAATCTTGACTTACTTTTTTACTAAAAACAGAACGTTTGTAAACTTTAAAACAAACTTAAAATCTCTATTTATTTAATACTGTTGATAAGTGACAACCCTGATGGGGTGTCTGTGGGCCATCAAAAATTTGTTGTTAATAATATCTGAAAAAAATTATATTCAAATGAAAAAATGCATTATGCGTACTCTGGTGCCTCAGGCATCTTTTCCTAAAAGTGCTTTAGGGCATTTTTTCACTTTGGTGCATTGGAGCTTAATTTGAGAATCAAAATCGTTATTAGTGACCCCCAAAACTCTTATATAGACAGTTTAAACTCGAAAAACAAACAACTTTTAGGTAATTTCCTAAAATCGCTTTCATTCCCAGGATTATGCTCTCCTCCAAGTGCATCGGGGAATTTTTTAAACATTGGATTTGTTATTAGCGACCTCAAAAACCTTTATTCGGTATGTTTAAATTCGAAAAACAACAAATTTAAGATGATTCTCTAAAATTGCTCCCAGCCCCAGAATTCTCCACTTTCTAAGCATCATATTCCTGATCAGCGACCCCAAAAATCCCCTAGTACCGAGATTTAGCTTATTTCAGCCAATATTAAGCGAGCAATAAAATATTTTTAGTCTGCAAAAAATGCGTCAAATAAATGCATATTTTCGCGTTCACAAATGGACTTTCGCATTATAACATAAAAATATGGTGTAGTAACATTTTTTCTGGGGGTTTTCCGAATTGAATGCGCCCTGGAACGTCTCGATACGCGCACCCAGAAACAAATTAGAGGTTTTAGCGGTTTTTTTACTAATACTTTCCCTTGACTAATTATAAAATTACCGTTTGCTCTGATCTATGACTTACTTCTTAGCCAGATCTCTCTTTGTCAGCTGTCAATTAGTAGAAAAAGGTTATCATCAGTTCTTCAATTACAAGACTTAGTTGGACGAATAGATACTGTACAATACAATTAACTAAATTATTTTTATATTGAGAAACAGAAAAATGGTTGTACCACCTTAATAATATTTACTATAGAAACAAATATATTTATTTAAATATTAGACTCAACAATACAAAAATATCAAACATTTGCTTAGTTAAATATAAAAATTTGTAGTGCAGGGTTTGAGCCAGTTGTGGATTTCGAGAAGCGCACATTTGGTGCCCAAGCCGATGAGAATAACCTCGAACATCTGCCTAAAGCTGAAGCAAAGAGAAGGTTGATTTTAGCATAGCAAACTTTTAATCAGTAGTGTTTTCCGTGTTGTGGCGGTTAGACGGCCGCGGTTATAATTAAGTGATTAGTGATGAAAAATGGTAAGACGTTTTTAAATTATTTTTGATGCAACTGTTAGTATTGCTTTGCCAGTGTTCGAATTTTACTCATTGCCTATTATTTATACCATATGCAGCAAACTCTTTAAATTAATGGGTAAAAAGTTGCAATTTGATCATCAAATGTATATAATGTATTTTATTCTGTCTTACATGCTTTGTGAAAAAATTATTTAATATATTTTATCAGAGGTGTATTATAAAATGCATACAAGGTACTCTCGGGAGATAGTGAGACTAATTCTAGAAAATTCGTTTAATTGAAGTTATGTTTGTATACATTTAATGCACCTTAAAATAACATTATTTAGCAGCAATATACCGTTGATAGTGGTTCTGTTACGCATCGTAGCTCGTCTTGAAGTCTTGAACTACAGCACTTATCGCAGCAGATTGTACATTTTGAATGGTTCTAAAATGAAAATTTTTATTCTATTCATCGGTACAAAATTCCGCATCTGCAGTTTTGTCGTGGTAATTTTACGGCCCTACTTACGTGGACAGTCCAAAAAGTTTTCATCATGAAGATGCCTCTACTCATCAAAACCATTCTACCACTACCTGTAAAAATTTCAGCTATCGTGGACGCTTTTAGGAGTAATTCTATTAGTCGATGTCAGTGTTTTTGTAAAAAGGAAAAAATCGAATGCCGGGCCGTAATTAAGTACTTGCATTTGAGAGGCAAAATGCCTACGCAAATTAAAGGCCAGTTAGACGTCGTTTGCGGTGACTCTGCTCCATAATTTTCCACCGTAAAGAGATGGGCAGCTGAATTTAAACGTGCTCGTACCAGCTTGGCTCATGAGCGTTCGGGACGGCCAACACCTGCGACCTCCACCGCTAACATCGCAAAAGTTTACCAAATGGTACTGGACGACCGTCTAATCAAGGTTAGAGAGCTATCAGGGTCTGTGGGCGTATTGAAAGAACGCGTTTGTTACATATTGACTGAAGAACCAAAAATTTTCAAGATCACGCTTAAGCGGTTTCAGCGAAACGAGTCGGGCTTTTTGCGTCGATTTTTTTTGCGCACTTACAGCGCAGCATTTATTTATTCAAAATATTGACCATTTAATTCTGCACATCTTGCTCATCTTTCCGGCACTTTATGAATCCTATTTCAAAAAAATTGTTTTTCCTTTGAGCGAAACCATTCATCGATCCATTTTTTAACTTCTTCGAAATTGGCGAAGTGCTGCTCTGCTAATGCAGAGCCCGTTGATGCGAAAAGGTGACGGGGCAAGGTCTGGAGAGTACGGCGTGTGCAATAATATTTCCCATCCAAGCGCTTTCAATGCTTCCTTGGCCGGTTTTGCTGTATGAGGCGGCGCGTTATCGTACTGTGAAATCACTTTACCGTGTCTTCGGGCCCATTCTGGACGTTTTTCGATCAATGCATGGTTCAAATTGATCATTTGTTGTCGGTAGCGATCACTATTAACTGTTTCACCAGATTTCAACAGTTCATAATACACCACGCCATTCTGGTCCCACCAAACACAGAGCATCGTTTTCCTGCCAAAGCGATTCGGTCTCGCGATTGATGGGCCAGCTTCTCCAGGTGATAACCATGATTTTTTGCGCTTAGGGTTTTCGAAATAAATCCACTTTTCATCACCCGTCACTATTCGATGCAGAAATGACTTTCGATCAAACTTTTCAAGCAGCATTTCACAGACGATTTTTCGATTTTCCATTTGCCTGTCATTCAATTGATGTGACACACAACTTCCCATCTTTTGAATTTTTTCAATCTTTCGCTAATAATTTCTTAGGCAATATTTAACGCTTCTGCCAATTGTTTTTGAGTATATGTTAGGTCTTCATCCAATAACTCCTGCAGTTTCGCATCTTCAAACTTTTTTGGTATGGCAGAACGTTCTTTGTCTTGCACATCGAAAACACCACTTTTGAATTGTCGAAACCACACCTCACATGTTTTTATGGTTGGAGCATGCTCGCCGTATGTTTCAACTAGCAAACGATGACTTTCAGTGGCTTTTTTCTTTTGATTAAATAAAAAAAGTAATGCATGCCGCAAATGCACGTTTTCAGACACATAACTTGACAGTTTTGAAGAGGTATAAATATATGACGGTGATACTTTCACAAAATAGAACCTACGACGTTAAAGCTTGATGCCTGTAGAATAAAATAAACACATGTCAAATCCTAATATTGTATATTAAGCCTAGCGACCTGGTATTACTGTCGATAAAACTTGGGTTCACCATTACACTTCTGAGGTAAAGGATTTTTTTATCGGACAGGAAGGTGATAGAGACTGTTTCTTCTATTCATCGACTACTTAGAAAAAGAAAAAACAATAACGGGCTCCAATTGGAACAGATGAAAATTGTCTTCCATCAAGACAACGCACCGGCTCATACTTTAGGGATCACTATAGCCAAAATTTACGAATTTCAGCTTAAATTGATTGACCATTCTAGCATATTTACCAGATCTGGCCCCCACCAACTATTTACTCCTTCCTAAGCTCAAAGTTTAGCTTGGACAGAGATTTTCATTAAATGCGGAGATCATCGCAACCGTAGACAAAACACCAACTACTATTTGGATGGGTTAAAGAAGTTAGAGCATCCCTGGAAGAAGTGTATCAACGTAAAAGTTGACGCTATGTTGAAAAATAAAAATAAATTTAGCAGAAAAAGTACTTGTTTCTATGTTAGGCTCAAAATTTTTCGGATTGACCACTTAGACGTTGCTTAAAGTTCAAAACCGCTTTTACCTGAGGAATATTGTCCAAGATGTGAAACGCTGATAAGCACTCTGCGCGTTGCTTACTATTGATGTTCTGTCTTCTTTTTCTAAACGCGTTCTGACACTTAAACATTTATGCCTTTGATAAATCATCATTTCCATAGGCTTTGTCTGTTGCAGCAAGCGTCCCGGTTGCTGATTTTTTTAGTTTAATGTAAAATTTTATTGCGTATTGCTGATTGAGGCTGCGCTGAATTTTGAACCTTGCGACTTCCCAGATATCCGCACTTTATAAAACCTCAAAAGGAAAGAGGTGGATCGAGTCGTTTATATGCTATCCTCCACTAATACCAAAGCTCAAGTACTCCGTTCTCAGACTCTTCTGCTTGTACCAAGAAAATCTGTATCATTTCTTTCCAGACATACCTTTACGTATATTAATAACCATCACTTTTTATGTTATTCAAACTTTCTTAATATACTCTCCTCCCCAGTTTTCAGTCCTCAGACTAGTTTGTCGCAGCAATCCATTCTTCTCTATTCACCGCTTTTCTTTTCATTTCTTGATAGTTTTTGCTTCATGTGTTTTCAATTATTTGTTTTATATAACTCAACCGTGGTCTTCCTCTCGGGTTTTTCCCCTCTACTTTTCCTTATATTATTGTTTTCAGTAATCCTTCTCTTCGTAAAACATGTCCTATCATTTGGTCTCTTCTTTTTTTGATATGTTTCCATATTTTTCTTTCTTCACCCATTAGTGCTAACACTTCTTTGTTGGTTTTTCTTTCCATCCAGCTGATTTTTAAAGCTCTCCTATAGCACCACATTTCGAATGTCTGTAGCTTCCTTCTATCGCTTTTGCTTACTGTCCATGTTTCGCAGCCGTATAGTGCTGTACTCCATATATATGTTTGAATTAACTGTTTTCTAGTCTTTATGGCGATGTTTTTTGTTATAGAAGGCTCGTTTTTTTAGATTTATTCTGTTGTTTATTTCTCTTCTACTTCTTCCATCTTTCCTGATTATGCTACCAAGGTATTTAAATTCGTTGACTTCTTTGATCGACTCGTTATCTATGCTGATGTTGTTTATATTCTGTTCGTTTTTTCCGCAAACCATTGCTTTTGTTTCCTTTTTGTTTATTTTTATATAATATTCTTCTCTAAATATCTCGTCCATATCTCCTATAGATTGTGTCATTTGTTCTTCAGATTCAGCCAACAAGGCTACGTCATCAGCATATCTAATCGCGTCGATTATGTTTCCATGTATTTTTATTCCTGCGTTACTTTCTATTCTCAGTTCATCTATGGCTTTTTGTATGTACAAATTGAACAGCAAGGGTGATAGCGGACAGCCTTGTCTAATTCTCACTTCTTCCCTTTCTCCTTCATACTCTAGAACCGCTGTTTGGTCTTTGCAAATATTGTATATAGTTTTTCTTTCTTTTTCTTCTATTCCTATTTCTTTCAGTATTTCGAACATTTTTCTCCAGTTTACTCTATCGAATGCCTTTTCTGCGTCAATAAAAACAACGTATGTTTGTTTATTTTTCTCAATCCTCTTTTCTATTATTCCTCTTAGCGCCATGAATGCTTCTCTGGTTCCTGTATTTTTTCTGAACCCAAATTGGTATTCTGATAAATTCTCTTCTATTCTTTTTGCAATTCTACGTTGTAGGATTTTCATGAGGATTTTCGATGCATGTGTTATGAGGTGATTGTTCTGTACTCCTTACATTTTCTTGCTGTGCTTTTTTTCGGCATAGTTATTATTAGGCTTTTTGTAAATGTTTTTGGAATTAGTCCTGTATTATATATTTCCTGTATACTTTTATGTCTAGTGTTTTTTGATCTAGGACTTGGATTATTTCGCTTGGTATGTTGTCTACACCTACGGCTTTGCTTTTGCTTAGGTCTTTTAAAGATTTGTCAAATTCTGATCTTAGTATTGTCCTATCGTCTTCTTCTCCTTCGTTCTCATTTATTTCTAGTTCGTTAGCCGGGTTTCCTTCATCCCCTTTATATAGTTCTTCTAGATATCTCCTCCACCTTTCCGCTATTTCCTTGTTGTCTGTTATTATTTCTCCATTTTCATTTTGTATTCCATGGCATTTAGGTTTCTTTTCTCTAACCATATTTTTGATCCTTTTGTCTTTTTGCCATTTTTCATATCTTGCTCGCAGTTTTCTTTTATGTAGTTTTCTTTTGCTCTTTTGATTTCTCTTTGTATTCTCTTGCTGAGTTCCAGTACCTTTGTTGTCCCTGTTCTGTGTTTATGTTTTTATACCTCCTTCGTTCTTCTATCAAGTTCAATTATTTCTGTAGTTATCCATGGTTTCTTATTTTGTTTCTTTTTCGTTCCAATAGTTTCTTTTGCTCCTTTTATTATTCCTTGTTCTATGTCTTCCCACTTATTTACGTTGTTATCATTAGTTCTTATTTTATTTGTAATCTCTTGTTTTACTTTTTCTTGTAGGTGCTTAACCGTTCTTTCTTGTTTTAGCTTTTCGATTTCCCATTTTCTTGTTTCTTTCTTCTTTAATTTCTTTAGGATTACCCTAAGTTTCATCATGACAAGATTGCGGTCGCTGTCTACGTCTGGGCCTGGGTAGCTTCTGCAGTCTTTTGCTTGGTTCTTGAATATTTGTTTTATTAATATGTAATCAATTTGGTATCTGTTTCTGTCTCCTGGCATCTTCCAGGTATATCGCCTCCTTACATGATGTTCGAATAGCGTATTGGCGATTACTAATTTGTGTTTTCACCGTAGCTCCCTACAATTCTTCATTCTCTTCCCTCTCCCATTGCCGCGTTCTAGTCACCCATGATTAACAAGTTTTCATCCCCTTTCACATATTTTATTAGTTGTTCAATATACTAATTAAATTAAAATGGTGCATAATTTAAACAAAAACAATATATATATATAATATAAATAACGTAAAACATATATAACCAAGGTCCGTCGCACACAACATTGTTGTCAAATATGTATACATACTAGACAGAATACACAGTAGCACAAATTAAAGCTTCGACAACTTGAATCATTTTTAATATAATACGTAATATCGTATAGGGTTGTGATTATTTTTGATGAGTATTTAAATTAGGTAATATATTTAAATTTAAAGAAATAGAAGCCAATGAGACACTTAAATGTAGTTGCATATATATAACGACCTTTTGATATTACTGGGATAAAAGCAACAATTTGATTACATTTTATAATTATACAAAATGATCGTTTAAAATAGAGACAAAATTTATGATGCAATTTTTGATAGAAACAGTTCTAATAAACATACAAGGTGTTTCAAAACTATGGTAAATGAATTTTATAGCAACAACTGCTGATGTTAAATTTATTTGAAGTAATAAATTCAATAGCGTGATTTGTTGAGAGTCAGCGCTAAGTTTGAACAAGTTGTGACTTGTCATTCGGCTTCCTGATCAGGAAAAGTGAGGTCAGGTTTGCCGTGTCTGTCGTGCATCACAGGTTTTGTTCTAAGTTACAAAAAAGTGCCAAAAAAGCTCATAAAATGTTAAAATCAGCGTAGGGCAATAATCTTGGACTTTAACGACTGTTTAAAAATGATATGAACGATTTAAAAATTGGTTGAAGACGAACAACGGTCGGGATGTCTTTTAACTTTAAAAACAGTCAAAAACGTGCCAAAAGTAACAAAATCGATTTGATCAAACAGACTACTTACTATTCGAGAGCTTTTTGAATAACTGAATATCTCGTACGGGTCCGCGCAAAACATTTTAACCGAAAATTTGCAAATGAGACGAGTGAGTGCAAAATTTGACTGACGAACAGAAGGAAAATTGTGTTTTGGACGACACCATTTCGAATATTAAGGGGGCCACAGCGGAACAGTTACAGGCCCTCCCAAAAAAGTTTTTCAGAAATGCTTCGAATCATGGAATCAATCGCTAGCCAAGGAGAAAAAAATTAATTCGAATTTGATGTATTCTTATTACTTTGTTCATAATAAAATTATTCACCGTACTTTTTGATCACATCGTATGTATAGAAATGTACAGTAAAGCCGAGAACCTGGATGATTAAATCATTACATTGAAAGACATGATGCTGTTTATTTCTGGAAACTAGAATATGTGTTCAAACGCTACTCTTCTTGAGTCTTAAAGCTCAAATGCACCCATTCAAATTTCTCTGGCTATATCTGGATAGCTCCATATCGGGAACTCGCTTAGCGTATGCGACGCTCTTCAGGTGGCCCACAAATAAAAGTAAGGGTTCTGGTGACAGATATGGCAATTGGGGTCGTGATTTTACTTTTAACATATTTTGTGCAATCATGTTCTGTAATATTATTTTCAAATTTTGTACTATTATAGATAGAGCTAAGCCAGTGTGCAACGATGTTAATGAATTTTTAATGACAGTCGCAAACAGCCTAGACGTTAATAAAAAATAACTCTACCTATTTCTACAAAGCTTAATATTTGGCCCACGAAGCCTTGAACGTGGTATGTGGAAACAAAGCTTTGCATTGTCTTTCTAACTGGAGTTTATTTTCCGGTACTCTTCCGTATAATTCTATACACGGTTGATTTGGTAACCCATGTAATGTCTGATAACACCATGCGGTAGCATAATACCTAAGAATTATTAATAACCTATTGTGGTAAAGTAGGATTAGTCTTTTATTTTTATCTCGTAATAAGTCTAACGGTACAGTGCTAACTAACATCAAAAATTTTGTGTCGGACGGTTGTGCTTAGGTTCGAATTTCTCATTACCAAATTATGAAAAAGTTTTCAGTTCAGTGGTGGTTACATTCCGAATATAATTTTTTTTCTTTAAGATTAATATGTTACCTTATTCACTCAATATGTGAGACTTCTAGGTAAGTTTTTGTCCAGATACACTCTCATGTATCGTACTTTTGTGGATTGTGATCTTGCAATCTTATTTACTATTATCAGTAGAAACCCTTGACGTTATCCAATTACAGATAGCATTTAAATACATCTTGTAGATGACAGGTTACGGTTGTGGCAGTGTGGATGGCAAAAGTCTCAGTGTTAAGGGTGAAAATAGCACGTCTATGGTATAGAGGAAATAAAGGAGTGGCTCAAGTGCACCACCTTGTGGAACACTTGCCTTAACCTCCTGGTAGGATGGGGTTACATTGGCTGATTTATCTTGGAAAGTTTGATAAGTCAGATAGGGTTTTGATTAATAAACAAAGTTTTACTTTATATAATATTCCCAAACGCCACATTTTAGCAAAAGCTTGATGACCAGCATTTCTTTTCTTCTAAAGCCTTATTAATAGTGCCACTGAATTGTAGAGTTGCTCTGCTGAAAACCGAACTGGCGATCTAGGGATGGTTCATCAAGTATGACGTCCTGGTATAGTCCTTTCAATGGTAATCATTTGGGGAGTTTAGGTAAAATGGGAAGAAGATCAATAGGACGATATGAAACTGGTTCGTTGAGGTATTTGCCTGTTTTCAATATAATTATGGCCTAAACAAATTTGAACTGTAACGGAAATACGTGAGTCGAAGGATAAAATTGAATAAAGTGGTTAATAAAGTAGCTTGTGTGTGGTAGTTGCTGTGATTAAATATAGCCAGGAGCCTTGTTGATTTTGAGGATTTTTATTTAATTCTTTACCTCACCAGAGGAGAATGCTTTTTTGGAAGTGATAGCTGCAGAGCTGCATCGATGACTTCTTCAAAGTCTTCATCTGACTCTTCCGTATAGGGTTTAAATATTTTAGAAGGGTGTGTGGCCAATTCTCCTATTATGTAAAATTTGCTAGCCCATCCACCTGTTTTAGTTTGCAGGGATGGGATGTGAGTTTTTATGGCTTTCCACAGAAAGTTATCGCATCTAGAAAATCTTTCTGGATATTGGTAAAATCTTTCATTTCGAGATTTCTTTAGTTTGCTTTTAAGTTGTCCCGCGACACGATTATACCCCTTCTAATATCTATGTGCGCGTACGTTATAATTTCCCCCGTGCTTTGCGTTTCTCAGCAACTAGCCTTTTTATTAATAGTCTTAAGTTTCATCATAGGTGTAGCATACCACCCGCTTCTTGGATAACCATAGTGAAATGACTTGTGACACCAGGTTTTTCATGTGTTTCCAGTCTTATTTTCGTTCTCATACTTTGTTTTAGAAACGATCTAAATAATTCCCGGTTAGCATTTTTGCCGTACTTCTTTTATAATGATGGTCATACTGTAAGAATTACAGGTAAATGGTCAGCGTATACATCGTAGTTTTACTCAATGCTTATATAGTTATTCGAAACTCTATTTAAATCTGTCGGCCAGTATGTAGGAGATCCTATGAAATAAGGGGTATAGTTTTTTGTCAGTTCTCTTTCTCTTGGTGTTGTAAGTCGCGATTCCCAATTCGTATGCTTAACATTGTAATCACTCCCTCAAGAAAACAAGGACCTAGAAAATCAAAGAAATCTATCATGTGTGCTTTCGTGAGCTGATGACTAGGTAAGCAGTAGATGGCAGACTCAATTAATAAACTTGTAGTTTACTTATATTTATATACTAGAAGTATATAGATTTTGTTTACATGAAGAAATGTTATAACTTTATCTTTGTGTTGTCTGATGTATTAGCGTTCCACAATTCTATTCTTAGAAAGACCATTATAACGCATTTTTGTTGAAATGACTGATTAAAGAGGCTTTTATTTCGTCAAGGAACTTCGTTCGCGCCATGTCATTGGTTAACGGTGCTGTTCGATTGGTTTTTGTTTTACATTGGCTACATAGGATTTTAGTATATAAGTATGGTAGGATTTTGTCTATTAGTTAGCATGGTCCTTCTCTTTTCGGGGACGTTTAACTTTAATGCTCATGATCATCTCCATCAGCCTTTTTTTATCTTGTTTTGGATATAGGCTCCCGCCATTGTATTACATTTTTTCCTGTTTTGTCTTTCTCTGTACTAGCACAGTCCAGCTGCCTTTTTAAGATCACCTGACCACTTCATTCTGGCTCTTCGACGCTCTGTCCATGGTCTCAATCTTATGATCTTGTTTTCTCACTGCGTGGCCCATCTAGTGATGCTGCAAGAGTGCTACTCGTTTGACTATATAGGCTTTTATAGGTCTTTTAGGCTTACGTTCTTTGATTGACACAAAATTTGTTTGTGATGGTTTTGGTGAAAGTCCACGTTTCAGGCCTGTACGTTATCACCAGTAATATACACTGATTGTAAAGTTTTGTTTTTAGGTGAATTGGTATCTTCATTTGCATTACGTCTTTTTTATTTACCGTATACCGCCTAACCAAGTCTTGTTCTTCTTTCAACCTGTTTGTTTTTTTTTACTAATGAGCACCAGCTACCCCAAATATATATAATTCTCTACTTTTTCAATGCTTTTTAATTCTATTCTTATCTCTACGTTTGTTTCTTTATTTATTATTATTTTTGTTTTGCCCTAAGTTCATTTCAAACCTCACATTGTCCTCAATTTTATTCAGATCATTTACCATTTATTATAGTTCATTTTTACTCTGTACTATCACAACGATCTTGTATCCAAATCTTAAGTTGTTAAGTCGCTATACTTCTACCAACATTTCCTTATTTTTTCATTGTCTGTCATATCTCCTTGTCTTACTCCTCTTTTTATATATACTTATTCGGTGTTTACGGATATTTTGGTATGAACAGTTTCCCTTCTATAAATTTGCTCAATATATATATCTGTAGTAATTCTTACTTTTTTAGTAATTTTATTACTGTCCGCATTTCGATGCCTTCAACGGTTTTTTTGAAATAATAAAATAAAGCCATAGATGGCGTCCTTATTGTTGTAAAAGGTCGATGGTGCTAGACTTTCCTAAAGCCTACTTGCTCTATTGGCTAGCAGAAATCTAGTTTATGTTCTAATCTATTGAGTATTATCCTTGAAAATATTTATACATTTTTGGTAACAAACTGGCTGGTCGATAGTTTTCTAGATTTTTAGTATTGCCTTTCTTGTGCAGTAGCATCGCTATGGTGTTTTCCCACCCATTCGAAATTTTTTATAGCTCTTTACTCAGTCTGTTTCATGCTTCTTTCAGCATTTCTGGATATATACCATCCTCTTCTGTTACTTTTCCATTGTTTGTCTTCTAGGTCTAATTATTTTAGATGTCTGAGTTTACGTTTATGATCTTGCGTTTTAGTTCTGTGTTGTTTTGTTCATTATTTATTTGTGTATAATGTAGATGCTCCGTCCTCTCCTTTCAGTTGTATTGTTTTCTTTTTGACTATATTTTCCTTTAGAAAATTTACTTTTTTTAATAGCCTTTCAAATATTTCCTCTTTATATCTTCTAATGTCTTCTTTTGCCATTCTCCTTGTTGTTTTATTAATCTTTGTATACTATTGTGTGCCTTTTATTCTCTGTTATAAATTGTTTTTTCCCCCACATTTCTGTGTAGCTTGTCTTAACTTATTTTTCTTTTTGTTTTACTACCCGCTGTCTCTTTAAATCATTTTTCTATTACCATTATTATTTTTTATATACATCATTGATTTTTTATCTTCATTTAGTTCTACTTTATTTAATTTCTGTTTTATAGTTTTCCGGTATATTTCGACGTTTTCCTTTAATTTTGTTATATTTGGTTTCTGTTTTATATTTATTGTTATTATTCTTGTCCCTTCGAGTTTTTATTCAATATAGTTCGTAGCTTTAACCAGTCTATGATCACTTTCGGTATTAAAACTGTTCATAGTATTTACATCTGTAACTACATTCTTATTGTTTGTTAGTATGTAGACTCTTACGTTTTTAGTTTGTCGATTTGGGCTTACTCATGTCCATTTTCGTTTTCGTTTCTTTATGAAAAATGTATTCATGCAATATAGCTGTTTTTCTTTTAGAAACTCTACTAGTCTCTTTCCTCCTCTATTTCTTTTTTCTAACCCATATTTTGGTACAAACTCCTCTAAGACTTCAGTTTCTTTACCGATCTTAGTATTAAAGTCGCCTAGTGTACATGTATATTGAGTTTTTGTCATCTACAGCCTTTTTTAGATCCTTATAGGACACTTTAATATCTTCTTCTTCGTAGCTACTAGTAGGAGCATAGCGCTGTATTATCTTAATGGAGGTACTCTTATTTATTTTAATGACAGGACACAAGACTTTATCCGTTATGGAGTTTATCTCGGTAATAAGTGGCATTATATCTTTATATATTATTAGTCCTATTTCCCCGTCGCTTTCCTCTTTTTTTCCTCTATGAAAGAGTGTATTTTATTTTTGTATCTTACTTAATTTCTCTCTTCTTCGTCTGATTTTTGAGATATCAAGTACATCCCATCCGATTCAAGTCATATTCCAATTCTCTAATCTTTCTTCTGCCGCTATTGATCGCACGTTGTACGTTTCTACTCTTAAACATGGTCTATTGTTTATCGTTTTCTTGTTGGCCGAGATTTTACCTCCCCCAGAATCCTTGATGCAGTCTGCTGTCTCAGTGTGGGATTGTGGATTGTAGATCTTGCCCATTTGGGGTAAATTTGTTTTATCCTTTGACTTTATATTAATATGAAGGTGTTTGCTTTGAAACGTCATGTTAGTCCTGCGGGTTTGCGAGTTAATGGTCTTTTCACTTGCTAAGATCATGTATCCCATTACATATATTATATTGCCATACAGTAAAACGTAATTCTACATCCAACCATGTCGTTGAGACCTAGCCTTTGTTTGTTGTGTCAACAAACCTACTACTTAGATTTCACCGTGTTGGTGCGGGGCGTATTTTATTTTCGCCCTTCCCTTTATGTCTGATCCGTTACTTGGGGATGTACCCTCTAGGTGTTACAGGGCCCTCGAAGGTTAGTGCTCATATTTAGCAGATATTTTAAATTATATATGTTTTTATTGTTATCATATAATTCTAAATCAATAAAAAACAAGGAAATCAGTTGCTTAGATTTTCTACTTCGCATATTGTGGTTATTACAAATTTGATGTTGAAGTACATTTTTTATTTCTTCAGTAGGGATTGTGGGATGGAGGTGTCTTATCACGAGTCTTATCATTACGATTATTATTTTTTTTTATTTTCAAGGGCCTAATAATTTTGCGATGGTCTTTTATGGAGCTAACATTGAGCGTGGCCTCATTATTACTCATTGAATTTGAGACAATTCTTTTTGTTAAGTATGGAGTTTAAGCATTTTATCATTTTCGGATAGTTTTCCTCACCTTGGATAAAGATAGCAGGGGGATTTGGGGTTTTATCAGTTCTTGTTTCCGCATCGGACATTAGTGCATCTCAGGATGATAAAACGACAAATTTATTTGTTTAACTGACGGGATTTACTGCTACTTACGTTTTGTTCTGATACTGACATTTGTTTTTGTCAACTATTTAGTTTTTGCCAAAGGTTATCTCTGTCGGAAACTCATTATCAGCTTCTTTCTGATACTATATGTTGCAGCCAGCATCATGACTAATTACTGCAGCTCGGACTTGTATTTAGATTATTGCGTATCATTTGTTGTTGTATCTACGCGAATGGGTGTAAATTATGTTGTGAACAATTTGGTAGCAAGTTACACATAAAACCATGCCGCCTTGAGAGCCCTGCCGAAGCCGACTGGCTGCATAGAGATTATTAAGATTTGTAGTATTTATAATATTACTAATAAAGTGTATTTTTAAAAATTAGGGTTAGCAGGTTATAAGTATTGTTAAATATAGCATTTAATTGAATTTATTAAGATGCATTAAGATGCACATCTCCAACCCTACTCAAGATATTCTTAGAAGATACCTTAAAGAATTGGAAAAGGAAATGTGAGGGAATGGGGATACCAGTGCTCAATGAACATCTTTATACACTAAGCTACGCAGATGATCAAGTGATAATAGCCCAAGATGAAAAGGACCTGAGCTATATGCTACGAAAACTAAAAGACGAGTACACTAAGGCCGGTATGGAAATAAACTTCGACAAGACAGAATATTTAGCGATTACAGAAGAAGAGGTAAAAAACTTAGAAATAGACGACAATGTAGAAATAAGAGGGAAAAATAAGTTCAAATACCTAGGCTTTACTATATCAAAAATACATCTCAGAAGAAGAAATAAAGAACAGGTTAGGACAAACTAGAATAAGTATCAGACAACTACGTCCCATTCTATGGAACACACACTTACAAAAATACAAAACATAGAATATATAACACAATTATCAGAAGTATTATGACATGTGGCAGAAAACTGGATAATTAATAAGAAAAATAGAGGAAAAATAAAAGCCACAAAATTGGAATTTTGAGAAGGTGCTGCCAGGTGACACGACTGGACAGAATTAGAAATACAGAAATAGAGAGGAGAATGAATGTAGAAAAGACACACTGACTTACATCGAGGAAAAGAAATTAATATGGTACGGCCATGTTAGAAGGACGGACAATAATCGATGGATAAAGAAAATAACAGAGTGGAGTCCTCCAGGAAAACGAAAGAGAGGAAGACCCGAAGATCTTTCAGAGATGAGGTGGACGAAGCCATGGAAAGAAGAGGGCTAGCAGACGGAGATTGGGAAGACAAGAAGAAGTGGAAGAAACGGTTGAGTGAAGGAAGACAGCGTCAGCTGTGAAGATCCTTTGTTATATATATATATATATATATATATATATATATATATATATATATATTAAGATCACCGGAGTCACACATTATCACACCCTGCACTTAACAAACTTAATACTACGACGTCATATGCACCCATGTGTTTCCAGCGAGACTTGAACTCGCCCATATTGGCTCGCGGTCAGAGGAGCAATGCTCGTGCTACCTTAAAGTGCTAGTCCTTACTTCTTTACATCAAAATAAATGGGTCTCCTGATAAAATAAGCCATGTAATTTTACGAATGCAAAAATTCAATGTTAAAATAAAATATTATTACATAATTTCACCTATTACTTTTCTAATTCAAAATGAGAAAAAACGAAGAGTTTACTTAAAAGATAGATAACTTAAAATGTATGAGCTTCTGTATGTTTAAGTCAGACAACAAAGAAATATCTTTATTGTCCTAGCGCGAGTAGCTTCAGCTGTATCCCAGCGATTTATGTTGCTTTATTGCAGCGCGACGTGCGCCGTGTAGCATCAAAATTGCAAGGTTATTAAGGTGGTGTGCATCTACGGGAGGGCATTACTTAAACGGCTCGATATTTTCCTTTCGTTTAATCAAGTTTGTTGCTCGCTCCGAACCGCTCCTGAGCAATGCCATCAATTTCGAGAGGGCCGCTGTTAATCCGCGAAATGACAAATTGTATACGAAATTGACGCTGACTATAACCGATTCCAATCTGCTGCTGTGTCGAAGCAAATCGCACCCCACCTTCGCCGTAATTTAATAACTTCATCTGATTCGCGACGACCCTCCGAAATGGTTCGATGACTGGTAGCCCGGCATAAATAAAAATTATCTGTTAGGTTCCCAGCAAATCGGCGCTGACAAGAGACAAGTTTTATATTGCGCCCCGAATGGAATCCGCCGTTCGGTCGGATTCAATAGCAACGTCCCTTTTATGGATTTACGGTTCTACATAATGCACGGCGTCTGCGGAAATTTTTATCGAGCAATATTTAAAAGTAATACAATAGGTGCGCTGCCGCAGAAAATATTCTGCTGTAATAATCTTGAATGCAAGATTCCATCGCCGTGCCACGGATCCCTCTCGAACTGTTATTGCTAACGCCCGTGGCGGCAATTTTTAGATATTACAGTTGGCCAACTTTGCATCCTCAATTTATCTGCGTTATTAGCTTGCTCTATCTCTTGCCTAGTGTAAAAATGCGAGCAGCACCAGCATTAAAACCCTAATACAGAACGGCAGCACGACCTTTTTTCCAAGTATAAGATACTTTAAAAAGTTAATTTATCCTCGAAGCTTTATTTCTAGCAACGTTACTTTGCTTTGTTTAACTTTTTTTTATTGTAGCCAAAATTTAATTTTTATTTTTTTAATTTAAGCCTGATAATTTGGGATATTGACGATTAGCTTTAAATACTTTTCGTGTTACTAAAATATTTAGAGTTTGTTGGTTTATTTTAGATTTTCTAATAAGAACTTTATGTAGTGAGTAACACATCATTTAAGTCTCCACCTCGACTTCGTTCACAAAAGCAAATTTGATGGCCCCTAATTGTTGATAAATTTGTACAATAACTCGGGTCTAATATCACGAAATGCAGCGTCTGTTGTTCAATCTTAATGCAACAAAGGTTTGTTTGAATAGATTATAGATTTCAAAAAACTCACAAAGAGTAATCTAAAGGAATTAAATTACAACTTCTTATAGGCCAACTAATCTTTTACCAAACTTTTCTTGCAATATTTCAATTAGCTGTGGGACATATGGCACCGTCTTGTTAAAACCACATGTCCTTTAAATCAAATTTTATTTAGAATTGGCCACACAAATCTGTTAACATATAATCGGAACCGCTCACCACTCACTGTAAATACCTTTTCCTACCCCGTTTTGAAAAAAGAATAATCCAGTAATGCATCTATGCCATAAACCACACCATATGGTGATCTTTTGCGGATGGAAGAGCTTTTGTCAATCTCTTCTGGATTTTTTCACACCAAAAACGACAATTTTGTTTGTTAACATATCCACTTAACCAGGAATGAGCTTTATCCGAGAAGATAAATTTTGCCCATAATTATGATCCACTTCTAAAGTCCAAGTACCAAATGATAGTTCAATGGCTTCAGTTTTTGAATCAATACAATATTATACGAGTGTAAACCTAAATATTTTTCTAAACACGCTAACTTGTTGTTCTTCTAAGCTCTAATTTTTGAGCTCGGCTAGAAATCGATACATTTTGGAGCCTCTGGAGCAGAACATTGCTGCTGTAAGAGATACTGTTCTCTTACAGCAGCAATGTTCTCTAAATTACGTGCATTTCGACTTCTTGTTGGTATTTTCGCATCGTGAAGAGTAAAATTTCTCTTAAATTTTTCAATAGCAAGCACAAAGGGCAATTATGTGGACCATAGGTTTCGCGAAGAGCGAAAGTGTTCACAAAAGAACGTCAATTTTCATAAATTTTTTGGACAATAACTAAACGTTCTTGTCTTTATTTGAGGATTTATCATAAACTGCATTAGTGTTCGTTTGAGTTACTAAGCGAAAGAACGTCCTTCGTACGCTAATACGTCTCGAGTGAATTGATAAGTGCCCCGTAAGCCCATCGGTCGGTTGGGGTATCTCGGAGGCGATAAATTGCATATATTTACTTAAAATACTATAAAAATGTTTCGGTAACGTTAAAATTATTGTGCAGCCTGCTAACACGAGCCGCAATCCCAGCCATCCAGGAGGCATAATTCGGGACTTTAATTACCACACAATACCAATAATCCAAATGGAGCTTACTACCCTTAACCACAACCTACAACAATACAAATTTAATTTTTAAAAATAATAATTTTGAAATAAACTGCAACACTTCCCAAATCTTTCAAATCTCTCCTCGTCCGTCAATACTTTACAATTCCAAATACCTCAGCCTGTTCCAATAAACACACAACAAGCAAGTGTTGCAGGCAAGTATGTATATATAGTACTGTTTAGGATGATATAAACGTAACCAAAGGGAACAATTGGCAAGAGTTTAAGCATATAAAATAAAACGCACCTTATTTTCGCGCGATAATACACAAGTACATAAGATAAACATGAGATAAAAATAGATTTTTAACTCATCTGACAAAAGCAATAAGAAGTCTACTGCAACACTAAAATCACCATAGAAAACAAGGACGAAGGCAAAAGCCTGACCTACACATATCAATGTGTAAAGCAAAGATGTGGACTATCACCCATTCTGTTTAATATTTATATTGACGACATGATAAGGACATGGAAACAAGAAACACCAAAGGGAATCCAAATAAATACAAATAGATACGTCAACACGATGCTGTTCGCAGGCGACCAGGCTGTAATCGCAAATTTAGAAGACAACTTACAAGGAGCAATCTACAGATTAAACAACATATCAAAAGATTACAACTGCCAAATATCAATAATTGAAAAGGAAAATAATCCATAAGATCTAAAATTATGATTAACAACACCAATCTAAAACAAATACAAAATTTCAGATACCTAGGTTGCGATGTCTCGCGCAGTTATGTCCGAGACATCGACAAAAAAGGCCACATTTCCGCGAATGTGCAGTATTATAAGAAGAGCATTAAGAAACAAAACAAGAAAGGAGACACAGATAAAATTTTACAATGTAATTACTATATGGCAATGAAACATGGAGAATAACAAGAGACTATAAGAAAATCCAGTATGCAGAGATAAGTTTTCTAAGAGGAGTCAAAAGATGCAGCCGGTTAGACAGACTTACTAAGGAACACATCAACATTACAAAACAAGATGGAAGGAACATGTAGACAGGATGAGTCCAAAAAGATTCACAAAATTAGAAATACAGTACAACCCAAGAGTAAACCGAGATGTAGGAAGACTTCGGAAACGATGGAACATTAAACCGGAACAGAGCGCAAGGCCTAATCCTTGAAGTAGACGACGATGACAGCAACTTAAAGGGAAAAAACATAATGGATCATACCTACCAATTTAGACAGGAACAGGGCATACCGAGTAATTATAAGACAACTGCATCCAACTGTGCCAGTACAGAAAGTACAGCAAGAATTATAACAAAATATGACAATATTCTAGTATATCAACATCCCAATATTTCCAACAAAGTTACTACAAAGCACTACAAGTTCTAAATTACTGTTAACTAAGTTTTTTGGTAAATTTAAAAATGTATTTAATAATTTTTTTCAGCAAAACAGTTTGATCCTATCCATGGTTACCACCCTCATAGGTAAAATAACATCATAATGGTTGCCTTCTTAAAAATAGCCCAGTGAAATGCCAATGGACTGAACTTACCTGGTCCACTAGTACTGTCTTCAATGTATTCCCCTCCAAGATACAGATTTTCAAACGGTTAATATCAACACGAGGAAGAGAACTCTATAAAGTTATCACTGACAGAAATTATTCATCCTCTCGAGCGAAGAATCTCGTACTGGCCAAGTGATTTCAACAAAATTCCAGGCCTATTAGATTTTGTTGTTGTGTATGGACTCAAATTAAGACCTGTCATTGGATCATACTCCTGTTATAATTGCTATTAGTGAAACCATTATATTCAGAGTATTTGTCCAAAAATAAAGTATATAATTAGAACTTGATATTAGAATAAAAACGAAGAACTAGAAAATACAACAAATGATTTAATCAAAATGATTTAAGAGGCAGGATTATACTTTACCTCATCAGTTCACCGCAGGCACCAAAAATCAGTGAATATTTCACTCGATAGTAAAAAACTAATAGCCCAGAAACAAGGCATGTGCTACATGGCAGCATATAGATAATATCCAAGACAGAACAAGATACAACTACCTAAGTAATCAGCTGAAGAAGAAATTACGAGACGTTTGAATGAAAATTTTCAAATAAATTTAAAGAATCTTAGATTCCAAATCCTAGTATACGCAGTCAAACAGAGCAATGGGTCAAGTCAGACATAGAAAAAACAAATATATTTCTCAACACCTAGCGGGCACCTTCAACCTTTACACAAATGAGCTAGATGAAGAAGAGGAAGAATATTTAACTACACCCTTGCAATCACTATCACCAATCCGAGCTTTCTTGCAGAAAATCGTCCTGATATGACCTTATAACAGCGAATGTACTAAAAGAACTCCCCATGAAATGTATAACACAAATAACTATCTTATTCAATTCCATTCTTCGCCTAATCAACTGACATTTTCAAAATTATAATGATACTAAAACCGGGAGAAGCACCTAATGAACCTGCGTAATGTAGACTAAATGTAGTTAAAAGAAGTCGAGCAAATACTTTCCTTAAAGATATTATCTCTCAACATCAGTTTGGTTTTAGAAAGGAACACTCCACCATCCAACAGTATGATCTGCTAGTTGATGTAATTAATAAATCATTTGAAAAAATATAATATTGCTGTGCGGTTTTCTTTGATGTGAACCAGGCTTTTGATAAGGTCTGACTGTATAAAATCAAAACGTCCTTTCCTCTCCAGTATTTTTCCCCCTCAAATCCTACCTAGCAGATTATCACTTTTAACTAAAAATTGGTAGTGAACTCTTGAAAACCAAAACAATAAATTCTAGCCCTTTACAAGCTAGGGTCCTTGGACCACTTCTTTATCTAGTATTTACCGCTGATCTACACAAAACATAAACACTTACAACAGAAACTTTCGCCGATGACACTACCGTTTTCTCTTCTCACAATAACCACTGGGTTATTGCAAGCCAGCAGGCACAAGAGCACATTTACCTTATTCGCAAATGGATGGAAGAACGTCCATGCAAATGACAATAAATCTGACTGTCACATTTACGTTGCGGCGACAACTATGCCCACCGGTTGTAATGAACAACGGTATCGAAGTTCTACAGTCGAAACAAGTGAAATATCTAGGAATGCGTTTGCACCAACGACTGATTTGGAAGTGACACATAGTCACGAACAGGGAAGAAATAGACATTTAATTTAAAAAACTTAACTGACTGTGGGTAGAAAATCTAGTTTTTCAACAGAAATAAAATAACCGCTAGCGGATAATACCTACCATAGACGACTTTAAAGGCTATAGCCAACAGATATAGCAGCCTAGATCACTTAAATGTCAAAAATGTATTTTACTATTTTCTTTAATATTAAGTTTATTGCTAGATCAACAAATACATTGTTATACATAGAATGGATCTTAATTATGATATATTTGATGCGGACTAAGGTGAGGAGACTATTTAGCTATCTCGTGGACACTTTACGATAGCAGCGTCACTGATTTGCGATGCCGACTGATATTGTATCCTGTGGTTTGAGTCTTGTGTGGATCTGTGTTTAAAATAGTTTGTAACGAGGCGCTCCATTACACGCATTAGAGTTTGGCACTCATTTTAATGTAACATAATCATCAATAGTCATAAGTTCGAGTGTATTGACTGTAATACGCAGCACTTTGTTCTGGAATCTCTGTAGTTTATGTTGGTTGTAGATGTATTATATCATATCGGTAACGGACGTAAGAGGCTTTTGTAGAGGAGGACTGCACCTTCAATTTTAAGGGGAACTTGCGGTTAAGTAGAGTATATAGTTGCTTGAGTCTTGTATAACCTTGAAGTAGTTGCTGATTAATATGAAAGCTCCACTTGACTCGTGTGTCCAGATGGATGCCCAGGTATTTGATTGGGGAATGGTGTGGTTTCCAGGGTATTGGAGTATTATTATTGTGTAAGCTGGCGGGATTTGTAACTCTTCTAAGCGTAAAGACTGGCCTGACACTTTTTGGGGTTTATTTAAGTGTTTCTCTGTTGGAACCATCAATAAATTTGATTTGTAGCTTGTCTCAATGCTAGTATAGCTTTATCCAGAGAGGTTGCTTGGGTAGGAATTATCGTATCATCAGCGGGGGTGGCTAGTGTTGCTGTGGTATTAGGCAGGTCAGATGTGTAAATACAGATTAGGGTTAGGCCGAGCACGTTGCCTTGCGGGACTCCAACATGGATGGTCTTGGTTTCTAAAAGTGGTGAGTTTACTCGAACGGCGAAGGTTCGGTCTTTCACAAACGAGAATAAGATGGCTTTAAGATAGAATGGTAGATTGATGCCCAGAATTTTCTTTTTCAGGCCTTTCAGTAAGACTCTGGCGAAGGCCTGTGTTACGTCGAGAAATAAGGCCGTTGTGTATTGCTTGTTTTCAAAGCTGTGCTCAATAACATCGCCGATTCTTTGCAGTTGATGGCATATAGAATGGAATTTTTTGAATCCAAACTAGTAAATTGGGATTTTGTTGAGCTTGTCGAGTGCAGTAGTTAATAGATCAAATATCACTTTTTCTAGTAGCTTGCAGAGTGTGGTTAACAGACTTATGGGTGTATAGCTGTTGACTTTGGTTTTGTTTTTGCCTGGTTTGGCAAACATTAGTATTTGGGGATGTTTCCAGGATAGGTGAAAGTAACTTAACCTTAGGCAGACGATTGAAGATTAAGCACAGGTGAGCTAGAGCTTTTATAGTGAGATCCTGAAGGATGGAGTTAGGAATAACGTTGTGGTTTGAAAATTTTTTAGATGAGAGTAAGTCAACGTATGGTAGTGTTTGAGTTCCTTCGGAGATGTTGGGTGAATCCTGTTTGGGTTTGAGATATTTGTTCCGATAGACTTTATCACGTGGTTGAGATATGTGGGGAAACAGATGATAGTGGGTGTAAAGGTTGCTGGTAAATTGAAACAAAGGCAAAGGATTTTTTTCATCGGAAGTGTAGTGAGCATTACTTGCTTCATTAGTGAGTGCGGGCAGTTCATCTCTTTGCACTAGAATCTTTTGTGGTTTTTCATAGTCCCTATCCCCAGACTGAAGGTGGCTACGTGATGTTTGTAGGTGTTAATTCGGGGTAGGTCTAGTTCTCTTTTGATCCTGTGGAAATAGTTGTTTAATTGGTTTTGATTAGAGCATTTTGTGTTCGTTGCTATTCGCGCCTCAGTTTGCTTTTCTCATTGATTAGAATAATTATGTACCTTGTTGGTTGTTGTAGTCGGAGGGAGCGGTTGGTGTACAAGCTTGCTGTGCACTGTCACTGATCATTCTTGTGCGGTTGTCAATGGCAGTCAATATCTTGGTTGATTTGTATGTTTGAGGGATTGGTTATTTTACTATCCAAGAATTCTTCGAATCGTTCCCAGTTTATTTTGCCAGTTATTATTTTGGGGTTTTGGTTGTTTGAATGCTAAGTTGTTTGTGAAGCACACTATGACGAGGAGGTGATCTGAATTAAGTTCCGTTATAAGTTGTTGATAAAGTGTTTTGCTGAAATTCTTTTGTAAGACGATATCCAGCCTGTGGGGCTTATGATAGATGCGGTAAGGGTAATACTTGTCCGGTGCGAGGATTTGGAAGTTGTCTGTTGCGAGGTTTTCAAGTTTATTCCCAATTGGATTGAATGCCCTACATCCCCATAGGGTATGTTTAGCGTTAATGTCGCCAATGGCCAGAAAAGGTTGTATTATACTAACTATAGTTTTAATGTCATCATTTATTAATCTTTTATTTTGTTGTCTGTATGCACTAGATATAGTCATAGTAGTGTTGTCGTTTAGTGTAACCTGAAGTGACATCATTTTAATAATTAGATTGGAGGTCTCAGGGAGTCTCGTATGTTTGAACTTATTTTTGATTAGGATCGCCACTCTTCCAGCTGCAGTTGGGGAGATTCTGTCTTTGCGATAGACGTGGTAGCCGAGGATTTTAAGATTGGTTGCGTCATACAGGTGCGTCTCAGTAATATATGCAATATCAACTTTTTATCGTGTCAGAAAAGCGATAAATAGTGAGCGTTGCTTTAGGTGCCCGTTGGCATTCCAGTTAATGATTTTTAAGCATTGGATTGGTTGTGTTGGATTATGGTCCATTAAAAAGTGCGAGTACGATGGTATGAGTGATTAATGTAATTTGATCGAGGTAAGGTGTGAGTAGGTTGAGGATGAGTTGGATGAGGTTATTGGATGATGAAGAGCCATTGGGTGGGGTTAACAGGTTAGCGTTGAGGTTTGCACTGTTTTTAGCTTTGTCTGCAAAACTCTGATCGCTGTTGGTGAACCAGTTTCTGATGTTGGTGGCTTTACGGGCTGTAGTCTGAGCTTTGGTGCGTTGTTGCAGGAGTTTGAGGTAATGTGGACAGCCGCGATAGTTTGCACTATGGTCGCCCCCGCAGTTTGCGCATTTTGGGGGGTCGTTAGTCTGCTTTTTGCATTCGGTGTGTAGATGGCCGCCTGCGCATTTAACGCATAGTTTTTTGTTTAAAATAATTTTTGGTACGCCCATACTGTTAAAATCTATGGCATTGGATATGACTTTAGATTTCATTCTAAGTTCCACGGTTGCAATGGAGTGAAATAGCGCTTTTAGTTAGAATATGTATATATATGTATATATATAGTGTATAATTTAGTTAAGGACCAAAAGTCTTCGTCTTTAGTTAAATTTAACCGTAGCGTGAATGGGTCGTAGGTTGTTGTGAATGTTCCTGTTACGTATTTTTGATTGTCTTCTATAAGAGCTTTATGATTTACTGCATTGTGCAGATCGATGAGTGGAATTTTAATCGCATCCGGCTGCTTCGGTTGTGGCTCCGTGCTAGGAGATTGTTGTTCCGTTATCAAAGCCTCCAGTTGTGGCGGCAGGTAATACTTGTTTCCTTCGATAAGGCTTTGAGCGATCCATGGGTACCGTTTTTGAACGTCGCTTATTGGTGGTGACAAACTGTCTAACTTGCGCTTACTAGGCGCTTGTTAATTCATTTTATTTACATAGATATTAGTAGTTAGTTGTACAATGTTGAAAATAATTTATACTTAATGCGTTTAAAGCAGAAAAATATTCCAAGGTTAACTCGACTATTATCGGACGGAGTATAAAATATTCGTTCCGATTCACTGCTCGCACTCGACTCCATATTTTACTATCGTAGGATAACAGCGCTGGGTGTTATTAATTTCATGCCATGTATATAGCCATCACATGCATACATACATATCTGCATATGTATGTATTATAAAATTCTTATTGCTGAGACTAAAAATTAGTTTATTCTTGTAACTCTTTTTATTATTATAAGCAAAAGTGGGTAACATTTTATAAAACTGTATGTAGCTGTGGTACGACTGCGATTATCAATTTGAATATTGTTAATATTGGAGCTGCAGTTATTGAGGCTAACCTTGTAGATTTTGCATTTGCATATACATTTAAAATTTGGGATTTGTCTGTTTATTATTGCCTGATATTGCATAAAACTTGATGATGGAAATGTTCGTTTTCCGCAAACAAAACAATTTTATATTTCTTTAAATGTTCTTATTTATTTTTAATATTACAAGTTTACCTACTTGAAATATTTATATTTACCCCGTAAGAACCTACCTTGCGATCACGAACTTATTACTTTATTACACTTGCACTCTTGACATTAACACAAACTTAAGCTATGGAAGTCAAACCCAACATATAAATTAAATAGAAATATACCTTTAAAATTAAATGAAAATATGCGCTGCATAACGCGATTGTCATTTAGTGACATGGCTTTGTATGTTTGTTTACGTATAAATATTAACAAACATGGACAAAAACGTTTATTGTTGTACTCACATTTAGTTTATTTGTTCAATTGCTAATTTGTAATCAATATACATATAACGCAGTGTAGCAGATTAAGCTGGTTGGAAATATTGCAGTTTGCAAACTTTTGTGTGTGGCAAGATTATGTGTATTTCGTAATTTGTGTCAAAGGTAAACGCCATAAATATATCTATCAATGTTATTTAATTGTAATTTAGAGTTTTTAAAAATCTAGTATTATACATTTTATTTGCAATAGTTTAATTGGATGCAAATTTATAAAATATAAAACAACTTCAACTTTAAGTTAAGACTTTAATAATAAATCACATTATGAATTGGTTTGTGTATTAGTCAATTTGTCTAAACTAAAAAACTTTGGTGTACAGGTTGGAAAATAATTAATATAATACAACAATTAACTAAACTTAGCACACGGATTGTGTGTCTTCTTCATTTCTATATAAAAAAAAACATCAAAAGCTGTTAAATATCTTTTGATATCATTATCGTCATTTTCATACTCTATCGTGTGTTACTGTAATGTTTTTAAAAGTGTATATCTAATTCGAGTTTTTTTGCGGTCTATTTTTCTTTTTGCATACATTCGATGACATTCTTACCTCATCTGTAATTTGTTCGGCGAATAGGTTGTCCTACTCATTCCCATCTTTAGATTACTATGTATAATGTCACGTCCTCAACTTTGGTTCTATTTCGAATTCAATAACTTAATTTTTTCTCTTGCAGCTTTTACTTTTCTTAGTATGGTTGCCCTAATCGATTAGACTTCAAGCCATATGCGAGTATCAGTAAGATTCCTTGATGCAGTAGTCTAGTTACAAGATGGTGTGGCTACGTTATTGTCTTGAACATATTCTTTAAATTGGTGCATGCTCGTCAAGCTATAATAATTTTATCTTTATTTTGTATACTGTTTGAGTATTCGTCAATCATGTTTAGTAAGTTATTATGGAAAATTATGGAGAGTTCCTCATTTTCAAATGTGTAATGTTTAGCTCCGATATTTAAGTCCAGATTGGACCATATCGACCTGTTTAAAAGCGTAAAAAGGCAGGAAGTGAGAAGATAGAAGGAGACACAAGCCTTGAAAGATAAAATACGCAAGGTAGAACCCTAATTAGTGAGTAAAATTAAAATCTTTAAACGAATGGAGGTTAAGGAGATAGTATTAGAGGTCAAAATTGCATGCTATAAAGCGATAATAATAATAACAGCACACATATTAGAGGCGCGCTTAAATTCGTGGGGATAGGCAACACATCGTACGCCAGAAGAATATGTAGGAGCTACTGAAGCAGATAAGTGACAGGCTAGATGGTATAGATAAGAAGCTAGGACAAATATATACCGATATAAACGCCATAAAGCAGGAAAACAAACAACTTAAAGATAAAATCAAGATCCAACATAAAAGAATAGAATTTTTGGAGAGAGAGAGGTCAAAAAAAACAACCTAGTGATAATGGAAGTGACGGATGAGGAGGGTGAAAGGGAAAAGGAGATGCTGGATAAAATTACACTGGTCATGAACAACATAGGGGTTAGGATGAATAAAGAAATGGAGCTAGAGGATTACATAATGTTGGGAAAATATAAAGAGGTAGGAACGCGACCAATATTGATTAAATTAAGAAAATTTAGTAAGAAAATGGAAATCCTAAGACAGGCCAAGAATTTAAAAGACACAAACATCTGGATAAATGAAGATTACACAAAGGAAGTGCAAGAAGAGCGGAAAAAATTAATCCCAATTATGAAGGAGGCAAGATGGAAAGGACAGAAGACACTGATTAAGTACAATAAATTAATAATTAATAACGAAGTATACGTTACATAGAGAGACGAATTAGCACCTCAGCAAAACATGTCAAGGTATATAGTGGCGAAGCAAGCGCTAGTACAAAGAGATCGGTCAGCGAAAGGTCACCCAAAGAGGATATATTAGCACAGTTAAGGAACATAAAGACTTCGTGGGCAAAAAACTAAGTAAAACAGTAGCGGGCCGGAAAAAAGATAACAACAGCAATGGACATGGAAATGAAAGATTGAGAAATAAGCAAAAAAGTAATGGAAAACAAGAAAGTAAGAATAAACGCAAGCACGCGGAAAGAAAACAAAATGGGAAAAAAATTATTAGAGTTGGACAATGGGATGTAAGAACATTATACCAGGGGGGCAATTTAGCACAAGTTTAGGATGAAATGGACAGATACCGCATAGATATCTTGGGAATAAGTGAATGTAGATGGACAGGATATGAGAAATGCAAAACAGAAGAACATAGTTTCATCTACTCTAGACTGGAAGAAGGAAGCGAGTATCAGTATGGTGTTGGAATCATTTTCAATAAAAACATAAGAGAATTATTGGTAAAATGGAATCCGGTAGTAAGAAAATGACAGTAATACAGTGTTATGCGCCGACGGAGGTCGCTGAATACGAGTTAAAGGAAGAGTTTTATAAATGTCAAAAATGGTGGTATAACATTATTGATGGGAGATTTTAATACTAAGGTGGGTTCAAATAATGATGGACTAGGGGAAATTATGGGTAAAAAAGGTATAGGAGATAAAAATGAAAACGGGGAGTTACTTATAGAATTATGTGAATTATATAAGCATCAAAATTGCCAAAAAGTAACCTGGGTTGCACCGAGCAGAACAGTGGAAAACCAAATCGATCATATATGTACAAACCAGAAATATAACAGACTGATGTTAGATACAAGTGACCATTACCTGATAATGGCAAAATAGCAATAAATATGGGAAAGACAAAGGGAAAGGCAAGAGGAATGAAAAGAAAAAGAGTAGAATATGACATAAAGCAGACTAATGACAAAGAAAAGAGACAAAAATTTAGTAAAGCGTTAATAAACAAGGGAAATTATATTCATTATGGTAAAAGCGTTGAAGTTACGTGGAATGACTGTAAACAAGCATTCCTAAACACCGCGAAGAGTTAATAAAAGCAAAAAGAAATATTAAACAAAAAAGATTAGGAGAAAAAATAAAAAAAAAACAAGAAAGGCTGCAGGAATATTATAAGAAGGTGAGCAAGGACGTAAAAAATGCAATTAGAAGAGGTAAACGCAAATATGTAGAGGACATAGCCGGAAAAACTCAGTATGCTGCAGGTAGAAGGGACATGAGAGAGATATATAAAAAACATAAGGAAGCTAACTAATAAAGGTAAACAAATTTCGATCATAAAAAGCAAGAATGGGGAGCTGTTATGCACAGAAAAGCAACAAATGGCAAGGTGGATGGAATATTTCAACGAATTGTTGAATGCAGAGCAGGAAGTAAATCTACAAATTACCGAGGAGATAGAACAAAGGACGGAACTGAGAGTTAGAAATGTTCCACCTACAGAAGAGGAAATTCGAAGAGCAATTAGCCAGATGAGAAGTCATAAAGCTCCGGGGATTGACCAGATTACAACAAAGATATTAAAGATAGATGTAGAAATAAAGGGTAAAAATATTAAAACCACTGATGGAAAGAAGGAAAATTCCTAAAAGATTTGAGAGGAGTGATCATAACAATACCAAAGAAAGGAGATCTCAAAAAATGTGAAAATTGGAAGGGTATCACTCTGCTCAATATTGTTAACAAGATATTCTAGAAGATCATACAAGAAAGATTAGTAGCAGTACTGGATGGTGAGCTAAGAAGGGAGCAGTGTGGATTTAGGAAAAACCGATCATGTATTGATCACATAATAACCTTACAAATTGCAATAGACCAGTCTGTGGAGTATAATGCACTGCTATACATAATTTTTATTGATTACCAGCGTGCTTTCGATTCACTAAATAGAGAGTGCATATGGAACATCCTGCGAACTATGGGAATACCACCCAATATAATAAATTTAATAAAAGGATATAACGAATACGAATGCAGAATTGAACAAAATGGAACACTGTCGACAACCTTCCAAACAAAGTACGGTGTAAGACAGGGGTGTACCCTTTCCCCTCTGCATTTTGTGCTGGTTTTAGATGAGGTGTTGAGAGAGGCTATGAGAGGACAACAGGGAGGAATAAGATGGAAGAAACACTGAATGACCTTGATTTTGCGGATGACATCTGTCTCATTGCTAATAACGGTAAATATATGCAAGAACAGTTAAACAGTCTAGTGAAAGAGTCAGCAAAAGTTGGACTAAAAGTAAATACCAAGAAGACAAAGTGTATGTATCTAAATGTAGATCAACCGAAAATCCTATTAATAAATGGTGAAGAAATAGAAAAAGTTGATGAATTCGTCTACCTAGCGAGTGTAGTGGCGGCGCTGGATGGAGGGCTCAAGGACGTAAAAAATAGAATAAATAATGCAAGGAGGACATATATAAATTTGAGTGCCGTATGGAACGCAAGCAATTTAAATACCAAAACTACAATACAAGTGTTTAATCCAATGGTGAAGGCGGTTTTGTTATACGAGTCAGAATCATGGGCCTGAGGGGTATATTGAAAGTGTTTTGACCAGACTATTAGTAATAATGAGCTGTGGAGAAGGACAAATCAGGTGGACATAAATACGGAGATAAAAAAGAGGAAATATAAGTGGAAGTGATGGTGAAATTAGTAAGAGGATATTAAAATGGAATCCAGAAGGGAAAAGAAAAAGAGGGCATCCAAAAAATACATGGAGAAATACGACAAAAGTGGAAACAAGAAAGTCATTTCCAGAGTTGGCACAAATAGCTATGGATAGGAAGAAATGGAATAACTACATCAAAACCCTATGACCCATAAAGGTATAATGGGACTTAAAAAAATTATGGAAATGAATAGGCTTTCGCCATATTTGTTTTTGGGACATTCACTTGTCCGCCCACTTTTGCTATTTCTTGTATGTTTGTTATGGTTTTCTTTAAATCTCCCATATTATTCGATAATAAAACAATAGCGTTAGTACACCGTGCGTTAAACAGATATTCTCCGTTAACATTATTTCTTTATCTTGCTTAAATCGCCTATTTCATAATTTAAATAACGTACTGCATAGCTTTATATGGTTTTATATATTACTTCTTCTCATATCTATGTGTTTCTATCTATACTATTCTATTTTAACATATAACACTTTATCCTTATTTTATAAACACATAGCAGTTCGATTGGAAATTAAGTGACCACGGAAAGTATGGTCGGAAATTTATGACGACTTCACGTGTCAGCATGTCCTGACACACGCGGCTTTGTGTTCGTTGGTCAGCATTCGTCGGACCCACCTTAAAGAAATTTTTCGAATTTTTAAGTCATCATGCAAAATTAACTCCACAGATTCTGCGGAAATGGCAAGTTCAGAGGCGATATCACGCACACCTAATTTACGACTTTCAATAACAACTTGCTCCATTCGCGCCATTATGGTTTCGGTCCGGTTGATTTGCGGTCGAGGCTGCTTCTATTCATTATCACACAACTCTCGACCTTCTTTAAACTTTCGTACCTACGAACGCACATTTGTAACACCCATAACGCCTCCACCGCATGTCTCACTCAATTCGCGATGAATTTCGGTAGGCGTTTTACCACATAAAAGGAGAAAACGGATGATTACTCGTTGTTCTTGTACAAAACAACACTCACTGCAATGGTGGTAATTCAACCTGTGTATGGTGTTGCCATCTATATTACAAATTCAGAAATATTTCTCGCGTCTTTTGAAATTAACCGCATATTTCTGGTTACTTTCACTTATGAGAAAGAGAAATGGGGATCTTAGAACTTAAACGCACCGTGTAGTGGCAAAGAGATAATCGAGTTGTGACAGTTAACAATTTTATAAGATGTAGACGATATATAGATGTTTTGAATGCGACCTATAGTTTTATAAATTCCGAAGTATTGATTCACTTCCTTTTGCACTGTCAAACAAATTAATTAAAGTAAGTGACCCGGAAAGCTCACCATCAAATGCGTATTAATTTTAATGTGATTACCGATTCAGACTTGCTTGCGAGCGGAACTAATTAAAAAATTCGTTTGAAAGAAAAAATTAATTGTGGCGGCTGTAATACTAAAACGTTAGTGAATATTAACTGCAGATTAGATCGATGAGGCGTTATTCGCATTAAGTATTAATTACATCCATGTGTGTAGCAGAGCTGGTTGTACTGTGTGACCTCGTGTTCTGTACTAGTTTAGCTAACTGAGTTTGTAATTAGGTATCAGGTGCAGGACTCAATAAATTGAAAGTCGAGTACGGTCTATCTATAATACATTAAGTTGGGCGCTATATTAGGCAAGAAAAAATAGTTTTTATTTAAACCTTAGAGAAATTTGTTATAAAAATTTCACTTACCTGTTTCATTACGTAAAAAATGTACCGAGTGATATTAGTTAATCATAACTAAATCTGTTTTTTAATTTTTGTTTTTATTATCATTTACTTATAACAATGAGGGGGAGCAAATACGACAGCTTACCTCACAGCAACATTTTCTGTTAATGGAGTTTTCATTGATTCTCAATAATCAACAAATAATTGCAAAAATACAGTAATGGCTAAATATTGGTAAAAAACGTTAAGATTATTTATTTATATTGAAGTTGTTAAGAAACGTAATTGAACTTGAAAATGAATAATCAAAAATTATTATTAAAAAATCTTTCTTTACTCCACCATTGGAAAGTCTTCTGCCTCTGGTTTTCACAGAAATGATGGTAATGTTCTGGTATCCATTTTAGAAGTCTCAGTGAGTCTCGATTCTTACCACTAATTATGGTTTAAAAGTTGAACTTGTCTGGGGAATGTTTTTAGGCTACGTTGCTCTTTTTCTTTGTCTACTATTTTAAAGTTTTTATCATAATCAACAGTTTTGTATTAGAGAAATTTTTCCTCTTCTCAATTGCGGTTGATTTTAATATCCACTGATTTTAAGGTCTTTTTGCCTTTTTTTCAGTTAATTAGAGGTGAATTTTTCTTTTTAAACAAAACTATTTACTCATTTTTAATTCTTCCGTCGCCATGTTGTAGAATACCAAAACTTTATCATGGTGATAGTATTATCTATTCTCCTTTTTGCACCCCCAATCATTAAGTAAACTCAATTTACCTCTACATGGGTGTGCCCTCTAAGAAGATATTTATGGTTGACTATTTTTAATGAAAGCAATATTCTTAGTAGCCAGTAAAATTTCTGTTTTTCTCCACAATTAATAGGCTAAATAGTTAGTTCTTCAGTGTCACTTGTTATGTTATTTAGTGCCTGAAATGCAGGATAAGACCTCACAAATACATTGTGCCTCGTCCGTTTCATTCCACATATCGCAGTGGCCTTTTTTATTAGCGGAATTTAGAATAGTTAGATTGAGAGTCTATAGTTTTCTTAAATAAAACAATTGTGAGTTGGTCAAGTCAAGTGTGTTCCAAGCATTTTTTTTTCAACTCAAAATCTTTGCGTCATATCTAAATTTTGCTTCTGCTACATACGCTTTATGGTTGGCCTGCAACTCTTGCTTACTTTCTTCATTGAGATCCTTTATCATTGTTGTAAATTTATAACATTCATTATAGATTGCTAACAATTTGAATAAAATATTAAATTTGTCATTAAAAATATGCCCATGCAATCTTCTTTATCTATCTGTGGCACGTGCATTTTCTTTTGTTTGCAATTTTTAATGCGCATTTTTTGACCTTAAGTTCCTTGGCTATTTTTTTTTCGTTTTTTGGCAGAACTTTCTCTACTGTAATGGACTTCGATGACTAGGAAACTTTTTGTATGATTATAAATGGTATTTTTTGCCTGGTTGCTTTTTCATTCGCACGCTGAATCTTACTACCTTGCGCCTCAAAATAACACTTTAAAATTGAATTTCTCTTCAAAACATTTGTCTATGTAAGTAAAACGACTGTTCTTTAAGTTATGAACTGACGCTTATAATCGTTACTGTTACTATCTCTATGAAAACTATTAAAAGATATTGTGCTTAGTACTTTAATTTGTATTTTCTGTCCAGTTCTTGGTATATGATGGCATGCATAGAGATTTCAAGTGTTTAGCTGATACAAGAACTCCTTCTTTAGTTTGACATTTTTTAAATGCTTCTTTATTTACTGTACCGTCTTTATCTAGCTTCTCATGGTTTTAATGAGTTCTCGCTTTATTTTCGAACAGCAAGGACGTGTCAACGTTCGCTCCGCGACTCGGAAGTGTGAGTGCGGCTTATCAACGCCTGGTGCCAGCGTTTATCTACATCAACATAAACCACAATATTTATTTCTGATAACAAAATTAATTTATATAATTAGCAGCAATATTTTCAATTGCTACCTGTCACCCCCTAGGGGGGTGAATTAATCGTATTATCATGTCACATCTCAAAAGAAATTCTGATCACTTATCGCCACCGATAACTGATTTACAAAAAAATATCAGTGGAAACCGGAATCACTACTTGAGAGAAACAAGTTTTATTTGTCTAAACGTCTCGAACCATCATCCTCAGAGGAACCAGAGACCACTGAACAACCCAAAATAAAAATACCGCCTATCTTTCTTCAAGGCCCACTTAACCATAAAGAAGTTATAAACGATATTAAAACCATTGTTAAGGGAGAGTTTACGACTAACCTCAGCTTATCTTCATTGAAAGTCACTCTAACAAGCGAAACTGATTATAGAAACTTGGCCAAACATTATCTGACAAACAAAATTGAATTCCACATATATCAAAACCCCAATAGCAGACCACTATCGGTAGTTATAAAGAATGTCCCTCTCTCTTTAACCGAAGAAGAAATACAACAGGAACTTGCAGTCTACGACCTCCCTATAACGCGAATTACAAGGCTTTTAAATAAGGACAAAAAGCCCATGCCCGTCTGTGCAATACTTCTCACGGCAAATGAAAAAGCAAATGAAATTTATAAGATCAAAAATATATTCCACGCATTAGTTACCGTTGAACCACGTAAAACTAATCGCAAAACTCCTCAATGTTACCGATGTCAACGCATCGGACATACAAAAAATTATTGTAGACTTGAACCAAGATGCGTGAGGTGCCAAGGAAATCACTTGTACACCAACTGCGATAAACCTCGAACTGATGCCGCAGTATGTACTAACTGCGGAGAAAACCACCCCGCTAACTTTAGGGGATGCCAGTACTTCCTCCAATCAAGGAACCAGCAAGGCAAACGACCTCAGAACGAGACTCCTAGAGCAATAAGACCGAATAGCAAACCCGGCCCTGCCAACAATCTGAAAAATTTCCTCTCCTCAAAAACAGTGTAAACAACACCTTCCAACCAAACGTATCCTGGTTCCCAAAAACAAATTCTACATCACCCGAAACCCAACCCTTCCTCAACACCATCTTGTCATCCCTGTTGCAACTCATTCAACCTATCTTAGAACAAATCAAGCAATACATAATATCAAATTTCCTTCCTTCCCTTTTCAATGGATCACAAAAATAAGACTATAATTCAATTAAAACTCCTAAACTGGAACGCGGATGGCATCAAAAGACAATTAACTCTATTTAAATCTTTTCTTGAGAGACATTCTGTGGATTTAGCGTGCGTCTCTGAAACGCACTTAGCCAACACAGATCAACTCAACATTGCCGGCTATCAGATCTACCGCGCAGATAGAGAAGCCAGGTTTGCATCAGGAGGAGTAGCCATTATCATAAAACGCAACATAATTCATCATGAATGTCAAACAATTAACACGATAAACCTCGAAACAGTTGGAGTGAAAATCAAACTACTAACGATACTACTATAACCATAATATGTGCTTACAAACAACCCAACAAACAACTTCTTGAAATCGACATCTCTGCCATATTTAATCCAAGCGAACCCATCCTTCTGATAGGAGACATGAATTCAAAAAACACGATATGGGGATGCAGAGAGACAAACCCTGCTGGAAACAAACTTTACGACCTAGCATCAACGTACACTTTCCAAATAGAAGCTCCAGTCGAACCTACACACTACCCGTACAGAGACGATCGCAGACCAGATATACTTGACATAGTTGTCCACAAAAACTTCAGCAAACAAATCTTCCAACAAGTATGCACTGAACTAGATTCAAACCACCTACCAATTACAATCTCGTTTTTACTGACACCAGCAAAACAAATCCAAGAACCGAAACTCATAAATGGACTACTAGATTGGAACGCTTTTCAAGATATCCTTGACCAACGACTTAAGTATCCTAATAACCTTCAAACCCCAAATCAAATAGATCAAACTATCTCACACGTAACAAAAACTATCACTGACAGTGTCAACAAGGCCACTACCACCGCGTACAAACGAAGAGTACACATTGATCATTATTCACCCAAACACATAGTGGATCTAATTAAGCAAAAAATCACACTGCGGAGGGTATGGCAGAGAACTAGAAGAAACCCCGTCACCAAAAATATGGTAAATAACTTGTCACATCGAATAAAGAAGGAGCTAGATGTCCACCGAATAGAGACTTACGAAAAACATATTAGTAATCTTGAACCAAGAGATCCCGGACTATGGAAGACGACCAAACGTATCCTACGTCAGCCACAAGTGATGCCTCCAATTTCTTCAGGTGCGCAAACATTTAACACCGATGAAGAAAAATGTGAAGCCTTCGCAGATCATTTAGAAAAAACCTTCACATCTGAAAATCACGCAGATCCAACATTTAGAAATATAGCCATCAACCAGCCAATCATAGAACCAAACTTCAAATCAACTTCACCTAGAGAACTCGCATCAATAATTAAAAGTCTTCCAATAAATAAATCGCCAGGATATGACAAAATACCTAATGTCATACTTAAAAAGTTTACAAAAAAAGCATTGGCATACCTAGCAACCACATTTAATGCGTGCTTAAGGATTGATTATTTTCCGAATGCATGGAAACATGCAATTATTCTACTGTTTCCCAAACCAAACAAAGTCAAGAAAGATATTACTAGCTATCGACCTATTAGTCTTCTAACTACAATCTCGAAGCTTTTCGAAAAGGTCATATATCGCCGGCTTAATGAAGAGGTAATAAAACTGAGTATTGTTCCCACCTTTCAATTTGGATTCAAAAAAGGCCACTCCACCTGCCATCAACTACAGCGCATGATCGAAACAATCGAACGAGGATTTGAAAGCAAACAATACGTTACTGCCTTGTTTTTAGACATAGCTCAAGCGTTCGATCGAGTGTGGACCGATGGCTTAAAATATAAAATAGTACGTCTTCAACTACCTGAGTACATAAAATCCATATTGTTCTCGTTCCTAGAAAATCGTACATATGCAATCAAGATACAGGCAAGTTTATCAACTACTAGAGCTATACATGCAGGGGTTCCACAAGGGAGTATTCTAGGTCCCATTTTATTCAACATCTACATGCATGACTTTCCTGTTCCCAATGCAAACCTAGCAATGTTCGCAGATGACACGGTCGTGTTAACTAGAAATCAAAACTTAGAGCAAGCAATAGCCGACTTACAAACTGCCGCCAATACACTAAGCAGATGGTTCATGAAATGGAATCTATCAATTAATCATTCCAAGTGTACTACGAAAATATTCACACTTAGAATGATCAAAAATCCAACGTTAATTACAATCAATGGACATACTATACAATGGAATGCCAAAGACGAGCCCGTGAAATATCTGGGTATCCATCTCGATACTCGGCTCACATGGAAATACCACATACTAAAAAAATTGAACGAAGGCCACACGCGTTTAATCCAGCTCTACCCAATCATAAATAAAAAGTCCACTATGAAAATCGAATGCATGACGCTCTTGTATAAATCTCTAATACGTCCATTGATTCTGTACGGATGTGTGATATGGGCTAACACTTCCAAAACCAATCTCAACCGAATCCAGACGTTACAAAATAAAATTCTTCGAACAACAGTCAACGCCCCGTGGTTCGTTACAAATCAACAACTTCATCACGAATTAAACATGCCCACAATTCAAGAACATATTGCAAAACTGACTAAAACCTTCCATGACAACCTTACCAACTGCAATGGTGCCACCTTCTATGAACTAGGCCAAAGATGTATTCATAGACGATTAAAACGAAAGTTACCCCAAGACATATACTTGAGTGATAGTGGTGATGACTAAGTGCGGACTAATCTCCAAATAACTATTTGATCAAAATACGTAAGTGATAGTCTTGATGTCTAAGTGCAATTAATTCTCAATTAACTATGTGATCAAATGGTAAATACAAATGACTATTAACACAGCTATTTCAAGTGGTTATTAGGTACCATTCTGTTATTTCCCTTCGTTAAGTATTAATTGTCAAACATACCTTGTATAACAATGTATATTGTTGAGCAGGTAAAAGTTCTATTAAAAAAAACAATGGTTTTAATGTCGCTATTGCTATTTGAATTGGGGACTGTTGGAAACACTAAACCTTGAGTCCTTCCTGTTCGGTGGTGTATATGGTATATTAATCTCAATCGTACATCATCATTGCTTTGTTCCAAAAAAAAGTTCATTAACCTAAAAACATTATTGCCAGTAAAATGATTAAAACTGATAACAAACTAATGTAACATAATCCAAATGCCAGCTACAAATAGAAATTAGAAATGCTGTCCCATGCTACAACGGATAAAATCAAACTAACTAGCAATTGTCTGTTCTTTTTTCTATTTATTGTACTAATTGTGGTGAAAAACGTGAAGTTTATTACTTGTTACATAAAATTTCACTTGCGCAGTATAACTTTACTCTCTCAGTGTTGCTAATAGACAAATATGTTGCGAGTGAGAGCTTTTCAAAATGAAGTATAATATGTTACCATCTTTTACCTTAAAAGTAATTCACAATATAGGATTTTAAAACCAGCGTTTTTAACCTTCCCCACATACCTTTAAGGTACAGATGTATATATACCAACATTACTAGTGACAATAATTTTAAAATCTTATTAACAGAATATCTCTGCAGAAATTATGAAGTTAATCAAATGAATTATTCCAATTATTGCTGTCTTACAACATGTGCAGTCCACATTCTTATAATTATAAGTAGTAAAGGTATGTACATAGTATGCCCATAAATAATATTGCAGGATCAGAACGACAAAATAGAACTATTAACTGTTTTTCCATATTTTCTTAATTTATTACATAGTTTTGATACATATGTATAATTACAACGGATATATTCAAAATAGCCACCAATAGCCTTTACACAAGCTTTAAGACGGCTGTGCCTATCGTCTATGGCAGCACGCATTACATTTATTGGAAAAGTGTTATTAATTGTAGCTGCCAAGACTCTCTTCAAAAAATTAAAATTAGGGTATATTTTTGAAAAAACCACGTTTTCTAAAACTGACCATAATTTGTAATGTAACGGAGTGAGATCTCGGCCACCAGAAGGGCAATCCGCTACTATTAAAAATGAGGCATATTTTTGGCTAGTCCAGTTTGAGCTTACAGTTTGTGGGTGCATGCGAAGTATTGCTGAAAAGTCGTAGCGTTTAAATTTCGACTCATTTTTTCACAAAAATGAATGTTAGTTACTCCACCAATGATGACCTCTCTGAACCCTTGGCACTAAATGAGGTACGTCTTTGGACGACCTAGAGTCTCTCTTCTCATTTTGTTTGTTAAAAAATTTTTCCACTGCAAATTTTTTCTCATCCATAAAAAGGGATATCCTGGGGCGATCATGCATGTACTTAATCTACAACCTCTTTGCTTTTTTTACATTTCTTTAAAGCATCTGTCAGCAAATGTCCTAAAATGTCCCGTATATGTTTTGACAGCAACTAGTCCTGGTTCTTGCTTAATAATGTGAGACATAGAAGTTTTGGAAATTTGCATTTCCCGGGATATAATCTGCTCAAGAAGAGGATTTCGTTTAGTGCAAATAGGAATTTGACAGTCGGAACTGAACGTAGTCTTCCAGATATTGGACAATCCTCGACACTTTCAGTCTCACTGGGCAACTTTATAGCCTGAAAGACAACATATGGGTAATGCCAAGGGACGCAGAGATTAACAGATCACCCTGTTTTCAGTTCTACACTTACATGCAATGCTATTACAGCAATACGATTTTCTTTATTACCCCACTACATTGGTAAATAACAAAACTTGACAAGAAACACAATATAACTTACAACTTGACAATTGCAAACATATGTTAAAGTCGTGAATATCTTCATGTTGTGTAAATCAAGGGTAGGTTTGATTTTGTAACTGTATTTATGGGTATACTACGTAATATAAGCTCTACTAGGTACAGATTTTTTACTTTTTTATTTCCGTCAAAGTCTAACTTTGTTAGCGTTTCTTCTTTTTTAATATTTTGTAACAAATTTATAGAAGATACTTCTACTTTTCCACTTTTCCATTTTTATTTATTTTTACATTTTACATGTGTTTCACATCTTTAATTTTATTTAGGGCAATTAACAAGGATATTTCTGCAATGAGTAGAAAGATAAAAAAATTACATGCACAGGTATAAATGCAATAGAATCGGCTCTAAGATCAAAATTTTTCAAAAGTTTAGTATAGCAGAGCAAAAAATACTAAAACTTTACATACACCTTAAATGGCTCTGGATTATTGTTTGCTGTATACTGGGTAAGGTCGACTTAGAAGAAAGTTTACTTAACAGGTGGTAGCTACAGATATGTCTAACAGAGGTTGATGGTTATTTGTAATCAAAAGACTTAATTTTAATACCAGTTGATACAGACCAATTTCACTAAAGAATAGTTAAGAATGTGCTAACCTAATGCACATGGATCAGTTAAGTAAATTAAGGCAGATAAAGGTTTAACCCTTAGTCGACTATTACGTTTCTATCTATTTAAACATAAGCAGAGATCCAAAAAATTAAGAATTTTCTGGATTTTTGATATAATAGTTGGATACTGCCAAAAACTCCTGTATCACTAGACTAAACAGAAGTTTACTACCTATTACTTTACATTCAAAGTTGGTGCAGATGATTATGCTTGAATGGTTGTTTTAATGACTGAAGTTTTTGATTGATGAACTTCTTGAACATCCATTTGGAAGTATGTTATTTTGGTACTTCGGATGATATCCAAAAGAGCCTAACCGATAAGTTAAAATTAATTTTAGTAGGGATCTTCCAGAACTGCTTCAAACAATGAAAGAATGTCTGAATTAGACGAGGACAATCTTGATTTGTAAAAAAGTAGTGGTTGTTAGAAGAAAATTACTCTCATTATTTTGTTGTAAATCTATTTTAGTCTAAACATAATATTGCAATAGAGTTCTTAGAGAAATGGTAAACTGAATGATATGTGGAGGTAATATGGTGTACGTGGATATAGGTTAACGTTCTGTGTTCTTGTTTTTTAGTTTTTTATTTTGTATGGGAATCTGCTCCGTAGTACATTTGTATCATAATTGTGAGTCTGACTGTTTTATATACCCAACTAAATATCTGCATTATTCAATTTATAAAACTTCTCCGACTATCTATACTGACTATAAAATAACGTCCCATATTCTTCAGCAGATTTTTGAGTAATAGATGGTCTTAAAAAGCTTTAAATATTTTGAGCATAAATCTTATATTTAGCTTATTTAAGGCTTTACTGTTTTTCTACCACAAGATACCAAACGAATGGGGTATGTTACTGTTAAACAATTTTTGGATGTGGTATTTAGCGCCGTTGCTTTTTCGGTAGTTTTTTGACCTTTGTTAAAAGTTGTCTTATTACCAAACTTACAAACTTTTTCTTTGATATCTAGTTAGTTTTTCATTCGATTACTTGCAATGTAAAAAGTTTTTACAAACAAAATTTTCTACTACCTATACTGAGCTTTGTCCCTCAATTGCCTCATACTTTTTCAACAGCCAGCTTTTGAGTTAAAGTTGGCAATGTGTCCAAATCTGTTTAGGCGTAATCCAGTAATTTCAGAAACGACAAATTGGTAATCTACTAAAAACAAGTAAAACCGGTGTTCTTTAACAAGAAGATATTTGAATACCTTTGATTGATATTTACAAATCCCCATATCATTTTTTTTATATTTCCTGGGTTCACAAATAACAAAATTTTTCTTAATTTGAGTTATTAATATAGATTCTGAAGTAGTGTTAGTTTAAAGTTAGATATTTATTATACCAAATTAGCTGAAAAATGTTCAGATTAAGATTTCAGCAGCGGTAGATAGACAGGAAAATTTGACACATTTTCTCTTGGGGCTTCTACATTACGCTGTCTCTTAAGTACATTTTTTATCTTGATAGAAGTTGACTTTACACTTTACTCCACAGAATTACTTACTAACCTTCTGTAACGTCTTCTTTACTACATAACGTCTTTCTGACATGCAAACAGCATGCGATTTTCTATACTTTGCTTCTTAGCATGGACAACTGCAACCACAATTCAGGATCTTTGATTCAGAACTTTTTTAAGAAATAGCGTTATATCGAATACACTTATAATCTTACATTCAGCATGCTAATTTTTTTTTGTAACAATCTTTATTTTTTACTGTTCTAACTTAACTTTTTAATTACTTTTAGAGTCGAGTTCTCCTTCTCCTTCTTTACTGCGAATCCTATGACAATTGGTCGTCAAACAGAAATTTCCTGCAACTCACAAGCTCGGCTCTTTAGTTGTAAATGATTGCTTTAATTTTTATAATTTATCTGAGAAAACAGCTTTTTCTACTCTATTTCAGTTAATTTTGAAAATATCTTTGTTGTTCTTTTGTGCCCTCAATTTTTTTCTAGAATTTCTGAAAATACTCTCTGATCCTTTTTTTTAACATCTTTACATGTTTATAATCGTTGTTTTAAGATTTTTGATTTTTCTTTTAATCATTTAATATATCAAATATAAATCAAAATTGTTTTTTTAAACATATTTTAGTAACATCAAAATACAGTTATTTTCCTACATATCTTGATATAGAAACACAATTTTCCAACACATAAGTGTTTTTTATCTCGTTGTCATAATGTTGAGGGGGTTGTAACATCAGGCAATGGCACACGAATGCTTTGATAGCAGGAATCGCTGTCTTCCAAATGCTTCTTTCAATGGTCCAAACATCGCATAACTATAAGTCTCGACTGCAGAGAGGGTTTCGGGTGACCTAAGCGCTGTCGTAGCTTATTATAATCGATGAACAATGCTGCTACGCTTCTCAATCTCATTGAAGAGGATGTTAGTAACTTTCATTTTCACCTGGTTTTCCAAAAATTGAGTCTTCTTTAAAATGTTGTCTTCTCAAAATTTCTGGCGATTGTAGGCCACTTGTCGTAACAAACTTAATAATAATTCGTTAAACAATAGACAAAGGTACTTTTTACTTTGACACATCACTACCTAGAATACCCAAAAGCCGCACTTCTCTTTGTTCACAACGTGTAAAAAAGTTCCAGTTTACATTTTATTCAACCTCGTATGTATATTTATTATAATTTTCCTTTCAGTTTTCTAATTTGTAGGATATTTTCCCGGTTTGTTTTTATTTCTTTGTTTAAAGTTCTAGAACGTTCTTTGTTGTTTACTCTAAATTTTCTCATCGACTTCTAAAGCGCCATGATGAGAAGCATGGCGTCACAAAAGATGAGTTTCTGGGTCGGTTAGAGCCTTTCGCAGACTTTTTTGGAGAACAACCTTATTCTTTGTTGTTTTAAGATCTTAATCTTCTAATCCGTTTTTGTTTATGCCACTTAACTTGCTTCGACATAGTAACTTATGATGTTTTCAAAGTTATATGGTTGTATAGTAAAAGTAGTGTGGCACAATAGTTTTTTGAACGTCTAGAGCTTGAAGATTGGTTGGAATTAATGGGTCTATGCTACATAATAACAAAATCGTAAGTAAAACTTTGATTTATAAATAGTACACTCAAGTAAGATAAAAAGAAAATACATAAATTAGTCATAAAATATCAACGAGGTGTAACATTAATAAACATCACTTGAGTAAAAAGCTTTTACACCAACACAGGTTTTATACAGTATTTGCATACACAAGCGTTTAGTACCTGAATTTTTAGCTGTGATAAAGTCACTAATAAAATTATAGTTAAACAAGCCACAATATTTTAAGGAAATATCTCAACCTAACTTAACAATTAATTTCTCTAATATGTTGAGTAACGCCGTCTAGACTATCAGAAGCATTTATCTTCGCAGTTTCCATGCCTTTGCAAAAAGTTTAAGTTATAAAAATCTCAAACTTCTACATTAACTTATAAAATACCATTTATGTTGGTTGCGGTAAAAAGATCTTCTACACTTTATAAAGTACAACGCGTACAGCCGGCAAACATAATTACATCACTTAAATTAGAAACCTACAGAAATTAATGTGTGTTTTTGCAATAAATGGCGTTTTAACATTAAATACGTAAAAAGCATCGCCGTCTCTATCCCTTTAAACGCACTGAATAACACATTCCGCGTTTAAACAACCTCCAACTTTGTATTCGCATGTGGGTACGTGTTTAAGGAAGTTCTCGCCGTTTTACAGGGATAAGTACATCTTTTGAATCCTTCCATTAGCGCCGCTACTTAATGGTCTTGATGTCACATTCGTCGTCATCAGCGCGAGGACTAATGGTCCGCACGAGTGCAGGTTCGTGTCCAGTGCACTTGCGTTATAAATAACCCGGCGTGATAAGTTCTCCTGCAACTTATCACGTCCCTTAAATAATGTAAATTCTATTTTCGAGGTAATTATGACTTCAGCAGCTTGGTGCAGCATAGTATTCTATTATTCGATATAATATTTATTTCGTTGTGTCACTTTTAAATTCTGTAAGAGTTCCGCTTACAAAATTAAGTCAATAAGTCACAGAAATATTTATTAATATTTAGAACATGTAATTTATTTTGTTTTAACTTATTAACTTTCGACTGCGATCGTAATAGTTTTAACATCCTGTCTGTATGTTTGTTCGTCTGTGTGTCTGTAAACACTGTAACTTCCGTTCTGTTCAACGGATTCACTTGATACTTAGAGTTGTATACATACATCTTAGGTGAGTACCCCCTATGGGATTGATTTTAATTAAAATCGCTCAACGGTTAAGGCGTCAACGGTGATGTCAAACGTTTTTCGGCGTTATTTGTAATCGTAGTATTCACCGCAGTCGAAAGCTGCATCTGATGGTTTCTACGCCATTCTCGTTTAAATTAGAAACAATATAACATTAAATTAAGTTATTAATGCATTAAAGCTCTTTGATATGTGAGTATCGGCGTACTTAGAGAGGCAAAAGAATCTATGTGAGTGATTTGGTAGATAATTTAATTTTCATATTTTTACATGCTGGCCCAGTGACCCTGATAAACTGCCAGATTTACTCAACCATGCGAATACTTACCAACAAGCTGAATGAACTTTGATATTTAGTTTGATCATACACCAATCATTATAAACATCAGCACAACAGTTATCAAGAAAGAACACCTCCCCCCTCCGCTAAAACTGCAATAAAAGCACTAATTGGAATAATTTCAGAAACCACATAAAAAAAGAAACTAATCTTAGCATCAGAATAAAAGATGCCCAGGACATTGACAAGGCAACCCAGCATTTGACTACAAAATTATACAAGAAGCTGTATGGCAAGCCACCCCTGAATTTAAAGAATCCCCCGCAACAAACAACGTTTTCCAGCACTTACGAAATCTCATAGCTGAGAAACGGAGGTACCTAAAGAATGGCAGAGAATTAGAGATAGACGGAACGAAACCTATTACAACAGACTAACTTGTTAACTACAAAATGCACTGCGAAAGCTCGCAATAAAACATTCAATCAATACATTACTAAGCTTTCTCCTGATGAAAATACTATATGGAAGGCAACAAAAAAATTCAAGCGGCTAACTGAGGACTGAAGACTGATAATACCTGGGCCAAATCCGATACCGACAAAGCCAAAATTTTGCATAACATCTAAGTGACGTCTTTACAACACCACAACCACAGAAAAATGTTGGTGATAGAGAAACCAAATTCTCATGCCCAGATAGTAATGATTGCTGGGCCTGATAAACCGCTTACTCAACCACAATCCTACAGACCAATAAGCCTCTTACCCCTTTTTTTCCAAAATTCTTGAACGACTCCTACCCAGGTGCTTTAAAAAGCTACAGACTTAGATCAATTGATTCCATAGCACTAATTTGTATTCCGTGAAGACCACTCCACCATACACCAAAATCACATTACTTACATAATGGAAACATGGAAAACAAGAGTGTGTCTTTTAAACATAAAACAAGCTTTTGAAAAAGTATGGACATAGCGTCTTGTTATACATATTATTAGTTGTAATGTATTGTAGTGTTAGTTACTCTTCCATTCTAGTATTGAAATCTTTATTCGACAGTTATAATTTTTTCTTCTTATTCTGTTTCCTTTAATTCTTATACTTATCTGTAGGGTACGACCGGAAATCAATTTTGATTAAAGTAGAACGATTAGAGGTAGAACCTTTAAGCCTGACAATTGTTAAGGGATATAAAGTAAAGAATATGACTTGGCCGATACAGAGAGCCTATGGGAAAGATGCTTTATCAAAAACACAAGTGTCTGGGTGACACAAAGGAAGAGGACGTCGGGGAGAAGTACGCGCAAGGTGCTCAACAACGTCTCACATTTTGGACAAGCGGTTTTAAACCCTAACCGACATGATGGCAGATGAAGTAAGACCTTTAAAAGTTGTTGTGCACGAAATCGTGCTAAATTGATTTATAAGATTTTGATCAACGAACGGAAGAAAAACAACAATTTTTCTTGAACTTTAATCCAGCTTAAAAGTATACCATTTTAGGATTGTTAAAAATGTAGAGGCTGCTGTAAAAGTGCTTCAATTTATGATTTTCAGGCAAATTACAAATATTGGCAATGATGAATTTACACTAAAGGATGTTACTTAGAAGAATATTAAGAGTATATAAGCACATCTTCAATTAAATAAATTTTATATTACAGTTTTGTTAATTTCTCGGCGTATCTCAAATGTTAGTTTTACGATATTTATTCTTTTATCTTTTACATAAACATTTTAATACACCCTTTCTTTTGGGTTTGTTTAACCACATCTGTTCGAGTATCTTTTGTACAGACCTGCTTTTCATCTGTACTAATCCTTTGTGTCTGCACATATTTTTTATACTACGCACTCTCATTCTGTTTTTCTTGTATGCTATAATGTTTGCATATATTATAACTAGAATAGTTAGTGTTGTCACTGGCACGCTCGAATAATAGAAAAGGCTTCTATACGGGGCATTAGTGAAGTTAAAAGCGAAACAATACTTGCTTACAATTTTCTCTGATATTATGGATATTAATGAATGAAGGAGACACTTTGAATTAAAAGTATATATTGGCCAGACAACAAGATATCTTTTGCTTACGGTTTTTTTCTCGGTAATCGTCGGGTCCAAAAAAGCTCTTATTTATTAATTTCTTGCCTGCATTGTTAATCATATTTATGGTTTGCCAACATTTGAAAATGAATATTTTAATGTATATTTTCTAAAAAATAAGCTCTTTACAAAGCTTTATCTGTTTGCTTTATTTGGTTTGTTTCAATAGATTTGCTAGTAGTATAATAAAACAAAACAATAGTTAGAAATAAAATATCTTTCTTTATTTCTGTTTCTGTGAGCTTGTAGGATACAAACCAAGAACTGCTCTTTCACCTATCTACACCATCACAGACAATGTTTTGCGCAATTTTCTTGCTAACAATTAATTCCTTCTCTATATACATTTTAAATTCAGGCGCTGATTTTGTTCAAACATTTGTAGCTTTGGCTCATCGACGACTGACCCGAACGTGGGCCATCCTTATCGCTAAAGGGTTTGAACTAGTCGTAAACACATTTTCTGCTCGCAGTTTCTGTCCCGCACACTTGGACTAACATTTTGTGCGTCTTCACTACCGTACTTTCTAATTTGTAACTTTATGTTTAATTGTTACTCCATTATAATATGACCTTACCACTCACATCACCTGCATTCTTTTCTCCGCAACGGATTTACCCTGACTTTTCTCAAAGTGTCTCTGGATAGCCATATACGTACTCACGTAGCTAACCAATCTTGTCGTTGAGGTATCAGACTATTTAATAAACCTTTTAGATACACCACATATAATTAAAGCTCATTTTATAATTTTTTTTGTTTAAATATAAACATATAATGTTACTCAAAAAAATAGTCAAAAATAATCTTCAAAAGGACTGCTTACATACATAATCTTATATATCATAAGAAATTAAATTTTTTGAATCTTTTAGGAAATTTCAACTTATGATTTGATTGATAGTAATCAGAAAATATCAGGTACTGATATTCACACTTAATGCTAATTTTTGTTATTTAACAACTATTTAGAACTAACCATAATTCTGTTTGTTAAGCGATAAAGTATTAGGACACTTTGTTTCTGAAACAATGAACTCAATTTGTTTTGATTTCGTGGAAATTTACGCTAGAAATTAAGGTAAAGACTTCGGAGCTTTGTGAACTTAACAAGTTTCCTGGAGCTTTAAGTTCCCACCACTATCGCTAACTATCACTTTGCTCGGCAATTACTATCCTGCTAAAACTTTCTGCAGCCAGATTAATAACGGAAAAAGGTGACCCATAGATCTTCGCTTACCCAACGAGAAGCTCAATTTGAATAAATCCAACGACATTCGCTACCATTGGTATGACTTCTGCAAGGGGCAACAAGTCTTGTTTTTCATTTAGGCTTTTTCTTGGCTTTTGGATAACATAGCCACACAAAAATTTTTTTGTTCTGATCTGGGGGTCTGACCTTGTTTACTACATGTTTTTGGGGTCGCTGAATCCGAATCCGAGGTCCATTTAACCCCATCAAGTCAGAATTTTGCCATAACCTAAAAAACCCATAGTTTAAAACATTAAACGCACATAACTCTAAGAATGAAACTTCTGTTCTGATCTGGGGGTCTGACCATGTTTACTATATGTTCTTGGGGTCACTAAATTTGAATCAGAGGTCTATTTAACCCCATGACGTCAGGATTTTGCCACAACCTCAAAAAGACCATAATTTAAAATATTAAACGCACATAACTCTAAGAATGAAACTTCTGTTCTGATCTGGGGGTCTGACCATGTTTACTATATGTTCTTGGGGTCGCTAAATTTGAATCAGAGGTATATTTAACCCCATCACGTCAGAATTCTATCATAACCTCAAAAGACCATAATTTAAGATATTAAACGCACATAACTCTAAGAATGAAGTTGAAATATAAAAATCCAAACTGTTAAGTCTCATAACCCAATAAACCGTTTAACCATTCAATCCCATCTAACCGAATTACTCAATACACAAGTATTAAGGCAGTGTTACTCCATAATACCAATGTCTATGGTCCTACACCATGTATAGCTCACTCGACTATAAAAATATGAACATGCAAGTACTTTTGAAGAAAATTAGTTACAAGCTCCACAGATGGCAAAATTTGTGGATATTTAAAGATCATAACCATGCTACTAGGACAACAGTCCAGCTTTACAAAGTACTCCTGCTGCTTATGTTTATAGGATAGTAGAGACAGACAGCAGCATTGCAAGGTCAGAGATTAGCGAACTAGAACTTCCCTCACATCTGGGTCGCATAATGTCACGAATCCCTCGTAGATCCATCGAAGATCCTAATCCCTCCTCTTCATATAAAGCTAGGTCTAATAAAACAGTTTGTCAAAGCTCTTGATAAGACGGGTAAATGTTTCGAGTACCTACAAACAGTATTTCCTGGAGTTTCTGATGCCCAAATTAAAGAAAGGGGTGTTTGATGGTCCTCCAGTTTGGAAAATGTTTAGGAATAATGTCTTTATTAGTAATCTAAATGATGCATTCCAATTTAGCGATCCCAAAAGCATATAGTAAACATGGTCAGACCTTAGATCAGAACAAAAATTTCGTTGTTAGAGTTATGTGCGTTGAATATTTTAAATTATGGGTTTTCTGAGGTTATCCTGATCCGATGGGGTTAAATGGACCCCAAATTTGGATTCGGAGTAAACATATACTAAACATGATCAGGTCCCCAGATCAGAACAAAATTTTTTGTGTGTGGCTGTGTAATGAGCTTCTTATGGCATTTTATAAATTGTAAAAAATCTTAACACTCTTATGATTTAGAACTGGTCATTTTTAACCACCTACTTCTTTCTAGTGGTGTCTCTAGATTTATTTTCAAAAAGCTTCTCATTTAGTCGTTTGCGACTATAAAATCAGTTTTGCTTATACAAATTAGGGCCAACCCATCGATTACAGCTACCAAAAAGACCAGCTGGCGAACAAATTCTTTTATCTCAGTCACAATTCGTTTTACTCGTCATCATAAAGTATTAAATCCATAATTTCTTAAGTTCTGAGATAATTTGTCGATTTATATGTAGCTTGCTATATTTTAACTTATCTATGGCTTATAAATGATTTATTATTAAGCTTGCAAAACAGTAAAAAATGTTTCTTTATTTTTACACTCTCCTCCGGAGTCAAAACCTTTTTTCTAACGTTTTGGAAGAATTCTGATGCCCTTTTCAAAAAGATTTTGGTTGGTGGTATATCCACTCCCGAACAGTTTAGACCAGAATAATTATTACATTTTTATCAAAAGTAAGAACTTCTCTCCGCCAGCTCGTATCGATTTTGGATTTTTTGCAGTTTTTTTTGTAATTAGTTGAAAATGCATCGGGATGCACAAAATGCATTTAAAGGTGCATTATTTTTAAAAAACTATAAAAGTAGTTAGAATGTCTCAAAAATTGTTATTTGGGGAGTTGAGTCGTTGATGATAAAAAAAATAGCTTTAAGTGTATGCAAGCCTTTCGAAAACTTATATACTATACCTATATGCATATAAAATTGTATTTTGTATACACTTTTTAAAACATGTAACAAAACGTCTAAAAATCAGACATTTAAGAGTTTTTGAGGTCACTGATTACGAAAAACTAGTCAAAGTTTTCAGTAAGTGCATATAAATGTATATTAAAATTCATCAATAAAGAAATTTTGCGATAATAATCAAAAACGTTTAAAAAACAGCATTCTTGTATTAGTGGGGTTGCAAATTACGAAAAATGCCAGGTCGATACGACCTGGCAGACGGGAGTTCTTACAGAAATGCTAACTTTTCTGGTCCAGTCAAGATGACGGCGTCGTTGTCCACAAACCGCATGTCTTGCAACTCTGATTTGAGCCTTCTAAACGAACGGAAATTATTTGGGGCTAAATCGGAACTGTACGTCGGATGTGGCAGAAGATTCCACTTTAATTTCCGGAGAGTCCATCGTTGTTTTTGCCGTATGGAAGCGTGAATTGTCTTGAATAAAGGCTACTCGCTCTCTACCTTTCTTCCGCTTGATCGAATCTTTCTCTTTACGTCTGTTGCCAAGATATCTAGCTGCATTTATTGTTATGGCACCCGTCAGAACGTCTACGTGGATAATCCCCTGCAAATCCCAGAAGGACGTTGTCATCACTTTTCCTACTAAAAGGCTGTTTCGGGCTTCCTTGAATTTGGGAGAACTGGTATTCCGCCATTCGCATGATGACTGCTGGGACTCGGAAATGAAATAGTGCACCCACCCATGTTTTATCGGTGATAGACTGCAAAAATGCATCATCCTTTTCTTCAAACTGCTGTAGGAGATGACTGGCAGCTTGCATGCGCACCATTTTGTTCAGATCCGTCAAAGTGCCTGGTACCCACCATGCATTTATCTTGCGATAGTGTAGTTCGTTTTTACGATGTCTTCTACACTATCAACACTGACGGACGGCATTACTACAAGTTTCTTAATAGGCACGTTCAACGTTTGGCTCGGTGACGGATATTCGCGGCATTCTGCACGCGCTCTCCGTGAGAGACACTCTTCCCCATATTGTTGTTAGTCTCTAGTGAATTTTAGCGGACAGGTCGTTTTGTCCAACAGAGGAATTTAATCGCATTGCGTTGTTCCACGCTCTGCGGTCACTTTTGTTCGCTTGTCACACTAGTAACTCCCAAAAAGCACTAAACAATTTCTAACCCGAGCAGGAGGGAGGGTGAAGGTTGTGGCTTTATTGTTTCAAAGTTACACAGCTGCTGCGCAGTATGTCTTGTTTACACAAAAGTTAGTTCTGGTCATATTTGAACCACCTTGTATTTGAAGTAGCGTTCTTAAATGCAAACATTACTTAAAAATTTCGATTTTAACTCACCGATGACCGTCTTTGGAACTTAAAGGAATAAGTTGCACTAACCTAGTTCTAGGCTTCAAACAACAAAAAGTGTCATTTTACTCACCAATTTTCAAATAATATTGCATTTTTGTCAGTTATAAATAAAAATTTAATTTAATTTGTTTTAGTTTGATTCCCTTTTTAAACTATAAGGAAAGCACATAAAATCCCTCGCTTCCGGTTTCCTCTGGCAAAAACAAATTTGAAGTAGAATCCAAATCCGCTATCAGAAAGTGCAAGTGACCTAAACAATAGTCCTTTACATATTTATATGCCAGTGGCTACATTTAAGTGGGAGAGAAGGTAGGGTGTGCTCTTCTTACAAGGCGCGAAGCGCCTCAACGCACACCTCTCGAAAACTTTACCATCTCATGTATAGAAGTATACTTTAACAACGCCGTGAAGCGGCCTTTAGGTTGTAATTTTTTATTAAATTAATTTTTTATCGCTTTACAATTTCTTTAAATTTTAAAAATTGTCAGTCATTATCTACCTACTGGGCTGCGGCGGCCTTGTAAATTTTTGAAACGAACCCCCAATAAAACTAATTGGTGACTTCTGTTTTTACTTTCTGCGTTGAGTCTTCTAGAGTCTTGCTGCTGAAACACCGCTAGCTACGATATTGAACTTCAAACACACACAAAATCCAATCATGTAAATTTGTAAATCATTTTTCAGTAGAGGGACCACTCATATTGGTACTTTTTCCATGTTGTTTATCGGCGTCAATCACGCCGGTTGTTCCAAAAATTAATCCGCATCGATTCGGTCAGCCGTTTCAGCCTTTCGCGCCGCGTCGCCGCGCGGCCCCGCATCCGCCGTGCAACCTGTCATTGCGACTTGCCGTCACTACAGCCATTAACTGGTATTCAGTTATTTACAGGAGATGCTGATAACAGGCGGGCTTTTGAAACGAGAGTTGGCATTTAATGCACGTAACTGAATTAGTCACGCGTTAACGTTCTCCCTCGCAATTACTAAATCGGCTCGCTGCCGTTAGGCGAAATTTAAGAGCCAAATTTGTATTTGCGCCCTGCAAGGATCACATTTGTTATCGCGGATGCCGAGAGATAAATTAACTCTCCATTCGTTTGCATCCCGAAGGTTCATTCTTTAGCAGTTCGACGGCGCCTTTTTCGCCCAATTCTCGCCTTATCGGGTTTGCGAGCGGGGCGGCCCAGATTGGTAGATAATTGAACTGCTACAAAGGGGCTTATCCATGCTGAATGTTAAAACGATCGCTTAAGGTCGTTTAAATAAGCAAACAATTTGTTTCATTACGAACAGAAAATGGAATACGCGTAAACAAAAACCCCAATCAACGCTGCATTTAAGCGTTTAAAATTGTTATAAATATAAATAGAAAAGAGCAGATCGATTAATTATAATATTTTTTGTAATTTCCTTTGTTTAACAACTATATTTAATAGACACTGAAAACCCCTTAGTACTTTAAATTTTGGCCAATGTTTCCAAAAATTTGCTTTGACAATTTAATAATTATTTTCTCAACTTTAGCTATAGAACTTTGCAACGAACATAAATAAAAATTTTTAATAAAAAAATCTAGTAAATACGAAAGATAAGTTAAAACATCTCAGGTGAGAAAAATAATTATTTCTGGACGCTCAAAAAAGTGTAAGTCCTTGACACTGTCGTGTCATCCAATTTGTCAATTTTAGACGTTTTGTGCAAATTTGCGGTTGAATAAATTGTTCTAGTAGATGAAATCTCACCACACCTATAGAATGTTATTTTTTCGGGTGCAATTCCGCCTTTAACGTTGTTTGTGACGATTCTTTGCGTTACCTCCACGACCTTTAACGTGCTACATTATCGCAAATGATCCACTTTTCCGTCACCCGTTACTATTCGCTTTAAGAAGAGACGTTTTCCCGGCGTTTCCGCAGTGAAGTGACGTATACTGAAATAGCTAAGATGGCTCCGATTAATTCACGCACGTAAATGATGAGCCAAAAAACTAACCTGAGCTGCCTTAAATGGTTTTATACGCTTATCTGGGATATCTTAAAAGCCATAGCAACCGCCTATTTATTTTTTTTGTGGAGGAAGGGGTGCCCTTATAGGTAGTGTAATCTCAAGAGCTTCTTATTGTACTTGCTAATTTGCATTCTTACGTACTACAGTCAGTTAAGTAAGAGCGTGTTCAGGTTAATGTGGAGAATTTAGGTTGTACGTAAACAGATGTAACGTTCCGAAACCCAGTTTTAAAAAGTAAAACCAAAGGTGCACTTTCATGTGGTGTTTAACGGTCCGCTGTATCAATTGTTAGTGGAGGTTGACAAGTGAGACGATAACATTTTCAAACAGAAGCTTTGTCCGTAAAAATTAGATTGCTCCAATCTCGGTCGATATTGTCCTTTACCCGAGCGAGTCGCTTCGTCACCTAACAAAGGTTTCTTTACTGAACTACGGTATTTGATATGCACACTGTTTCAATTTTTCTGTTCCTTGGCGCAACATTAAGCTCGGGTTTCGCAAAGAGAAATTTATAGAAGAACACCTAGACTAACGAGCCAAGTTCCGGCAAGTCATCGATTTTTTTTGTCTCTTTATATCGTGGTACTCACTTTCTGACGAATGTTTTCGACTTATTCATGTACTTAGCAGTCGTTGCATGAGACATTTTTGGATCTTTCGGGTGGATACAGAGAAATACACCCTCGTAGAGCGACGCGTACGCAGCACTCAAGGTGCTTTAGGCGTTTCTTTAGCAAGAATTCAATGCCAATTAAATCTTTTGAGACAAAGCATTGAGGACAAAGGTTTGTTCCCTCTATCGACTAATCAAAGAATTAGGGCGATACATTTTACCAACTGCTGCTTATGCCGAACATTCTCTTACTTAATTGACTGTACTTACATACTAGAACGTTACATACATCAATTAGTTTCTAGCGAGACTCGTACTCTGTGTGACAAATTTTATCGATGATAAACTTAAAAAAATTAAATCAATTTCAATCGGGCGATTGAAAGGGAGGCCCTCTTGACTTAAAAATTTTAATACCTAAATTGGCGAACAAATTTTTGCAAATACATCAAATCAAGGAGTTTTTGCCTTTGCTTTTACAACTATGCAATTATGAGAAGATTAAGGGAAAAATCACTTTTAATATGCGCCTTTAAGTGATGCAGTTGCGCCAAAAATAATTACAAATAATTTCACTTCTATTGAGAAAAACAACATGGTAAGACTCGATAGAGAATACAAGGTTTTTATGCTTTTATAAAGTAAAACGGCCAACATTTTTTTGAGTTAGTTTTTAGTTTATTAATGGATACAATTGCTTTAGCCTGTTGTACCTCTGTATCAGTTTGTAATTGGTGTAATATTTTCAACTGTACAAGTGCTACTGTAGTTATAAAGGGTGTTTCTTGTTTTGAAGTTGGCATGGCTGTTCTTATTATTTTGTTATCTATTATTGCTTCAATTAGTTGGTTGTTTCTCAATATTATTATATTTTGATTACAGAACAGCAATCAGCCTTTACTGTTAAAATATTTTACGAAAGCGGTGAAAGTGCCAGACGGTGCGAAAACTGTGTGATCCTCGGGAAAAATTAAGCAGCCAACAAATCTACATTTACAAGATTAATCAGAAAGTTTGAAGCGACTGGTTTAGTAAAAACGCTTCGGAGTAATAGGTTTCGCCCGACAAAGCAAAAAATCGCTGTTGTGCAAAATAGTGTCACTGATAATCCTGGAAAACTAATTCATCCATCTTCACGGCAGTTCTAAACAACTTTGTTACATCGAATTGCACGTGAAAATCTCCATATGAATGCGTATAAAATTCAACTGGCGCAACAACTTAAGCTTGCTGATCAGAAGACGAACATTCACAAAAAAATTATTTTTTAGTGGCGAAACTACTTTCACTTAAGTGGATTTTGTCAACAGACAAAATTGCAGATTTGAAGAAATGAAACTCTTCGAATAATCTAGGAACGTAAAATGCATCCGCTAAGAACGCCTGTGTGGTGTGGTTTCTTGGCAGGTAAAGTGATAAGGCCGTTTTTTTGAAGATGCTGAGGGGACTGCAGTTACCGTCAACAAAGAACATTATCTTAACATAACATCCAATTGATTGTAGCCTACTTTTGAAAATATCGGGACGATCTTCTTCGTGAGAGATGGTTTCCTCAGCCCACGAAAAATTCTTGCAACGAGTGATTTCTTTGCATTGTGACCAGGAATAGGTGGCAAGGTCCTGGAATTTACACCCTGTGACTTCTTCTTATGAGGGTTTGTAAAATCACAGGTGTACGTTAACAAATTATAATTCTGGAACTGAAGAAAATCATTCGCGTGGTTGGATGCATCGGGCCAGACATTTGCGGTAGAATTATTAGTAAAATTGAGGAACGCACAAATGTATGCAAACTAATTGCGGATGGACATATTTGTGGATATTTTAACGATTACATGTATGTTAAACATAACCATTTTCATAAAAATTTGACTGATTTGATAAATTTTCAAATTCGGCATTTTTTATTAAACACGCCTTATTATTCTTACGCCTAACGTGTATTTTTATAAAGATCAGTTTCTAAAATCTACCGTAGCCGCAACTCTATCTGTCCGGCATTTGCCTTAATGAAGGACTCGGGAATGTCGTGAAGACTTGAGTCAGGACACGTGATTTGAAACTGCTGATGGCTCCCAATCCTCCTAACATTTACATTTCTATACAAAGAAACCTATAAATCTAAGCCGCAGTCTCTCTATGTTTAGTCTGCAATATCCAAAAGTTTGCATTTTGTACCAGCACTAATTTTCCCAACCCCCACGCGTCCCCTACAATTTGCAACTACACGTAATCACGCTCACTGTTCTGCGAATAACGCAAAAGCCACCCACCACTAGCAAATTACTTAAAGTATTTTAATCTCCTCCTTCCAACGATCTCTACCCATTCGTGAAGACGGTCCTCTTCGCTCTGGCGCTGGTCACTTTCTCCGCGTTACAGATTACCAAGATATTCATGGCGTTGCCAACGTAGGACCGAAAATTACCGTGCCCATTGATAAGCTAGACGTTGTGCCACTTAAGATCGCTTGTAGTCAATTCTTTACGAATCGCGTTTGAACCGCTTGGAGCATTAGGGGTCCTGATTCTATCAGTGCCCCTTTGGCTAGTTGATTCGCACGTTTCTTGTCTTCAAGTTCAACATGCGCCTTCATTGCTCTGTGCAGGCACTCTGGATGGTTATCAGCTTGCACTAGGAAATGGTGTCCAGTCTGCAAGCTTGCCTCGTCCTCGGTGGATCTTTTTGTCTCTTCGCATGACCACGAACGTGGCTTTCGCTTTATCGCGCCTCAAGCTCCTCTTTACTAAATAGAATACTATTTCGCTCGATGTCCCATTTGTTTTATAGATGGCTTTTGATATGTCAATCTCGCCGCACTACCGCTTATAGACAGCCTGCCAAAACTTGGGAGAGAAGTTCTTACCGTGCAAATAATTTTTATTTCGTTAAATAAAATGTGCGTTGCATGGCAGTATGGTGTACTCAAGAGCTTACAATGTAGCAACAGTGTGGCGACTGACGTGTAGTAGTGCATTGTCATGTTAATACAACGCACGCGCTTTCGTTTCCTGTGATGGCGTTGCTGCATACGTCGGCGAAATTGCTTCGCTAACAGACATCAATAAATGGTAATGCTTTTACGAGGGGGCAGTTAATTTATTACTAACATACCTTCCTGATTAAAAAACAGCTTTTATTTGCTTTTGAATAACTAATCCTGACTACGGTTTCTTAGGATCATGACTGCTATGACTAGAATGTCTTAGAGGCCACTTTGTGCAGTTGCAGGTCTTACTAGCTTTTGTTTATACATAAGGCACAAGCCATTGTCATTTTCAAATCCTTATGGTGATGATGTGAAAGATTTGCGAGATTTGCCTGTTTGCTGTTATTAAGTCGACTATATGCCAAATAATATGTAACTTGCGTTCATTTGCCTTTATCAGCACGGTCCTTTTACTGTCGTTAAACTCCAACATCCAGAAAAATACAGTTTCTCAACTTGATGCTGTTGGCTTCTAATTTCTTACGGATGTCCAAAGCAGTTACTTTTTCCCTCCAAACAAAACTATATTATTAATCGCCGTCTGTACTTTGTCTGTTTTATTGTTTTTTTTTGCTTTGTCTACAACTGCGCTTGTAGTGCTACACAAATGATTCACTACTTTTTCTGTTGGCGCTCGAACAGCGCCATTTGATGGTATCTCAAGAACTATATCTTTATACACAATTAGGCACTTATCTAAATCTGTGATAGTACTCGTTTGAATCTCGAAGCGTAAACATCGCAGATACACGCGCTAAGAGTTCAAGTTCAAGTGCATTGTTCGATAAAGCGGCTGCGGCCGCCTTATCTCGTATCGCGAACCCGAGTTTGCTTAAATTATTTTAATCAAGAAAGAAACATAGTTAACAACAGGTAATTTTTATTTAACAAATACGACAATGTTATCATCAGGAAACGAAACTGGCTTTAACTACAATTTAAGCCAGCCTCTACCTCATAATATACAGAGCCATCCTTCGCCAAACGTACACTTCACACAATTTCCAAATACCTATCAAAATCAACCTATGATAAACACTCAACTATCATTACCCTACATTGCACCAACTAGTCAACCTTCACAAGGACCAAGTAATCCCTTTCCCCCTAACCAGGAACAATACTTAGCAATGCAATCTTCAGGACTCTATCAGCCTCAAAATTCCCGGCAACTATACAGGTTAACCTCAACGTCTGACGACGAAATGGGAAACGATCCCCCCTCAAAAGAGAACATCGCATCTAAAGAAAACCCCTGGCAAGTGTTTAAGACTACTAAACGAAAGAAAGTTAGAAAATCACATGACACGGTATGCTCAAACAATTTATCCCTTTCCAATAGTTTTTCTGCACTAACTAATTCCCAAAATCCAACCCCCATCGACAATTCAACAAATAAAAACAATACTCAAAAAGATAAAACAATAGAATCTGATAAAATCCCCAAACCCCCGCCTATATTTGTTTATGGAGTCCTAGATCTACCAAAAATGAAAGCTACACTAGCAAATGTAGCAGAAGAAGAGCAATATGTCACTAAAAGCCTGGCAAATGACACAATTAAAATCTCACCAAATACTCCTGATATATTCCGTAAACTAGATACGTTCACACACCTACCAACTAAAAGACGAACGAACGTTTAGAGTAATCATCAAAAATCTTCATCACTCGATTCCACTCGAAGACAAAAACAGAAATCACTAGACAAGGACACCAAATTAGAAACATCATGAATGCTAAACATAGAACCACAAAGGAGCCAATAAATCTATTTTTCATGGACTTAGAACCATCTAACAATAATAAAGAGATATATTCCATTTAATCTTTACTACACAATCGCATAACAATTGAACCGCTAAGAACAAATCGAAATGCTGTCCAGTGCATGCGATGCCAAATGTATGGTCATACAAAAGCATATTGCTCCCATCCCTTTATGTGCGTCAAATGCAGCGGTAATCACAGCACAGCCAGCTGCAAGAAGAGCAAGGACACGCCAGCAACGTGTGCACTGTGCGGAGGAAATCACCCAGCTAACTACCGAGGATGTACTCGTTACCACAACTTCTACAAAAGTAGAAATACCAATTCCAAACCGCCAACAACCCAATCCCCAATCATAAATAGACAAAGTTATATATCCAACCTCCCGCATTCACCTACATACGCTATTATTACCAGTCACCAAGAACCCCAACAACAAATCCCTTCTGACCAGTCTCTTAACCTTACCTTAAACAAATTCCTAGAAGAATTCAAATTCATGTTCTCCCAACTCATTCAGCAGAACAGCATGGTCCTTAACATACTGACAATGTTAATAAGCAAAACAAATAATGGATAAATTCCTCTTAAATCATAGAGACGAAGTAATACTATTCCTAAAACATAACTACATCGACATAATGCTAATTAATGAAACGCATTTCACGGAAAAATCGTACATCAAAATGCCTAACTACCATTTATATTACACTAACCATCCAGACAAAACAGGACACGCTGGAACCGCTATATTAATCAAACAAAATTTAAAACAACTACCAACTACGAGAAGGAATCTCTCCAGGCTACTTCCATCAAGGTGATCACCCTCCCCTATGAAATAACCATTGCGGCTGTCTACTGCCCCCCAAAACACAATGTCAAACAATGTGACTTCGACCAGTGCTTTCATACCCTGGGTCCCAAATTTGTATCAGGCGGCGACTACAATAGTAAACATACTGCGTGGGCTCCCGCCTAGTTACTACAAAAGGCAGAGAGCTATATAAAACTATACAAGATAATAAATACGTCTACCTTTCAACAGGGACCCCGACACACTGGCCATTCGATCAGAACAAAATCCCCGATCTCCTCGATTTCTTCGTCATTAAAATCACCAAACTACATGGGCATCTCCCCAAGCTACGACCTTTTCTCGGACCACTCCCCCATCATAGGAACTATAAGCGCAAGTGTCCTAATCAAAAATCCCCCCGCACGGATCCATAACGCTTCAACTGACTGGGATTTATATCGGCAAATTCTTCACGAAGGCATTGACTTGAAAGTCAGTTTAAAAACCCCTCTCTAAATTGATACAGCAGTTACCAAATTCAATTCTCTGCTAACAACTACAGCACAGCAAGCTACCCCGCCTAAGGTGCAGAGAAAAGTCAACTCATACACACATGTTCATTTAGAAGTTAAACTTCTAGTTGCCCAAAAGATGAAAGCCAGAGCCAAATGGCAAAAGAGCCATCATCCAGCAGACAAAACAACCCTCAATAACCTTGGAAATCAGCTTAAGGCGAAATTCAAATCCCTGAGGAAAGACTCGTTGAATATCTACCTCTCAAATATAAACCGATATGACAACTCAATATGGAGACCAGTCAAATCATCTTTAAAACCTCAAACCACATCCCCACCAATGCGAAAACTACCTCCAGCTCTAGGATGGGCTAAGAATGACAAAGAAAACGCGGATTTGTTCGCTATTCACCTATCTGGAGTATTCCAAACACATGATGAACCACCCAATGTTAACCTCCCAGACCAACCAGCACCTGAACCGAATACACCTGCCATACCACTAATAACACCGAAGATTGTAAAATCTGAAATTCAGAGATTAAATCTCAAGAAAGCACCGGGACCGGACAAAATTACACCGAAAATGCTCCGTGAGCTTCCACGAAAAGGAATAGTTCTGCTGACGTACATATTTAATGCTATACTCCGACTTCAATATTGGCCGAAAGAATTTAAGATCGCAGAGATAATACTCATCCCTAAACCAGGCAAAGATCCCAGCTATGCGTCATCAAAGCGCCCCATAAGTCTGTTACCAGTTTGCTCCAAACTCCTTGAAAAGTATGTCTTACAAACCTTAGACCCAGAATTCACGGCAACTAACTGGATCCCTGATTATCAATTTGGCTTTCGCCGACACCATTCTACCATACAACAGTGCCATCGAATCACGCAAGAAATTAACACAGCATTCGAACAGTCAGCCTACTATATAGCTGTTCTATTGGACATTCGCCAACCGTTTGATAAAGTCTGGCACAAAGGACTCAAACTCAAAATAAATAAAATCTTACCTCCTCAACTTCATAAACTTTTGGACTTCTACCTAATAGACAGAAAATTTCGAACACGCGTTAATGACGAAGTCTCTCCAGTGTACCCAATCCAATCTGGAGTCCCACAGGGTAGCGTTCTGGGTCCCTTTCTTTATACGTTATATAGCTCAGACCTTCCAACCTCCCCAACCACTACTATAGGAGCATATGCCGATGACACAATTATACTTGCGAGACACACGGACTTAAACCTCGCTGTGGAATATGTCCAAACTCACCTCAGCTTACTTGAAGACTGGCTCCAGCGCTGGAACATTAAGGTAAATGAGTCCAAATCTACTCATGTGACCTTCACTCTTCGCAAAGGGATATGTCCTCCACTACATCTTAATAACATCGAGATACCACAATCCCCATCAATGAAATACTTGGGACTACACCTGGACAGCAAGCTCACCTGGAAGGAGCACATTACTAAGAAAAAAACATATAGAGCTCAGATTTAAAACCCTTTACTGGCTACTAGGCCGACACTCCCCATTATCCCTCTCTAACAAAATCCTTATCTACAAAACCATCATTATACCAATCTGGTCCTATGGAATAGAACTTTGGGGCTGTGCTAGCAAGACTAACCTCGCAATCATGCAACGAAGTCAATTTAAAATTATAAGATCTCTCGTTGATGCTCGTTGGTACATCACTAATCAGATGATACACGACGACCTCGGCATCCCGATGCTCAATACGATAATACAGGTCAGAGCCAGGAAACATCTTGAAAAACTTACCACCCATGACAACATTCTTCTCCAAGAACTTCCACACCATCAAGTCATTAGACGCCCCAAGCGCCGCTGGCCTACAGACCTCCACTGAAGAGGACCGCACATGTGCCCAACACCTTAGCACTATTTTCTAGGACGAGGACCAGTCACTGGTCGGGCCCTCATCATGTCAATTTATAAACCAAAATATTAGCTTAAAGAAATACAATGTATTCTGATTGCTAATGTAAAATAAATTAAAAAAATCTAAATCTGTGATACAAACGAAGATTTGGGAAGGAGTATCAATTTTAAATGCCCAACTAGTTGTAAGTTATATTAAAAATTTTGCCATTGTATAGTTTTCTGTTGATTTTGTTAATGGACGGTACTAGTAAAACTAGTAACCAGAATTTCTGTATTTGAAGGCACTAAACTTGAACATTCTTGTGCATTTTGTTTCATAATAGACTTTCCTTATATTCAAAAACTTATTATTTATTTTATGTTTTGTGTAAAATTAGATGTTAATAATTTAAGCTAATCGGGAGATCACACTGCGGGGTAAATTTAAACGTAAAAATAAAATGAGATTTCTGGCTTTATTAAGATGTTAGAGGCAATAGAAGCAGCCATCGAAATAAAACGGACTTGAAAAGCATTTCTGATTTAAAAGTAGAAAAGCCGCCAATGGGAAAAGGATATAATTCAGTTAGAAGGAATTATACTTCCATGTCATTGCCTCCACGCCCAAGTTTTAAACTCTTGATAAACTAACAAAGGGAGTTTCCATATATATTCCCGATTATATTGAGCAACCAGGATTCCTCTATTTAACACGAATAAACACAAGGTGGGACAATATTAAATAATTCTAGCGTAAGACTAACAAAAATGTTTTAAATACAAAGAAATTTCTAAATTTGGAAGCAATTTCAAAGAAAGCTATTATTTTTCCGCCCTCTACACTAAAGTAACCTTCTGGTGCTCTGAAAAAAACTATTCTAACTTATTCTAATACATTCAGATATTGTTTAATCTTATATAAATTTCTTTTAAGTACAGGTAGCTCTAAACGAATGCATGTTTCTGAAATAAATGTAACTCGTTTATTTGAGATGTACACTTTTTATTAACACTAAAACGACGCATAATAAATGCTGTTATGATTATCTAATTATAAAAAAAACATAAAACCCTTCTTGTTCTCTTCAAAATTCTGTATCGCACTTACCACCGTTTTTTCCAACAATTGGAATTTTTTCACGGATGGCAACTTTCAGCTTTTCGACCGTAGACTTCCAATTTGAGGTTAACTCTAAGGAAATAAATCGCAGGCAGGCGACTCTGGTAAACATGGGGACAAGGAATATTGCAGAAAAGTGAGATTACGTGCTGGACAAACATTTGTCAAACAACTAGTACCGAAGCCGCCGTATGAGCAATCACATTTTTTCATATTGACTCTTTAAACATCAAACGTGGATCTTTGCCGTATCAAACTAATCTTAATACTATAAGGAGGTTTCTAGAGTTTTCTCCTTCCCAAAACCGACAGTTGCTTATTCATCTAAATATAAATGTGGCTCATTACTTATCTTCACAATAACACCATCGGAAACAATAATTATGAGCATTTTTTGGGTTAACCAAAACTATCTTAACGACGAGACAGGCCCGAAGTTGAAGTTTTCATTTTCTTAACATTTTGATTTTTTGTTGTTTTGCTACCGTTGAGGTACTTATCTGGGTGGGTTATTATGTGTTTCTATTCCTGACATAGTGATTATTCTTGTCTTTCTAAATAGCATATTGCATGATGGGAATGTGGAGATCGTTGATTGTAAATATCACGAGACTTCTACATAACTGCAATATTGAATTTGCTGGCACAATCCCATAGTTTAATGACGTATGTCCAAATAAGCCTAATTATTGAATTTTAAATTAGAACTTTTTCTTTCAGGAGCAGTCGAAGTTTTTTCCAGGACGTCCAGTTAATCTTCTTGAACGGTAAGTCAATTTGTCACTTCTTCTTTAACATACGTTCATCCAGTTCAATTTTTATCAAAATGTAGTCTCAGGTGTTGTGCTAATGATATTACAAAAATATTTGCGCTATTGACAAAAACTTGTAGATAGCGACATTTTCTTAAAGTAAATGTTACTTGTATTAACTTGCTTCATTAGCTCTTTTATGTTTGATATTTTATTTTTATATAAGGTTTAGGTACTTTTGTACATATGATGATGTGGTTATTGGATATTCACGACTGGCAAAAATTATTGTGTCATTAGTAATAGTTCAATTTATAGTAATTGTTTTGGTAAATTCTATGCATATAGCAAAGAAAACGCTAAGCTCAACCCAAAGGTATTTCAATCCTGATTGGAAAAGTCTGTTAAAACTTACCTTGGTTCTTAATTGTCGACTATTTAGATAAAATCTGAAGACCATGGTACTGTATTTTTTTAACGCCTAAAATGCGAATGAACAGTATTTTTGCTTATCAAGAGTTTGGAGGTCTTAATGACACCCTTGAATTATTAAATGATGTTGATCTAAATTAATGACCTGGAATTTCATCTAAAAGTAGACTAATTCGAGTATTAGTTCTTTTAGAGGCTTATAAATGATATATAATGTCACCAAGTGAAATGTTGCATTACAATGTCCTTTTTAAGTCGGCTTTTGTACTTTAAGTTTAAATTGGTCGGGTCTAGGCAATTTTTTATAGTTTAGTTAAGTGATTTCTTCTTAAATATCTTTGGTTTTTCAAGTTCTGTAGCTGCCAAATTAGTATTCAGATTTTTAATGTGTTTTGCGTTGGCTAAATATTGTAAAAGCTAAATACTATTCAGCAAAGAGATTAACTTCTTTGTTATTGTTTTTCCCAAGACTCAAAGCCCAAGTGTAGGAGTTTTCTTACAACCGGGGGATCGTGTAGGTTTTGCTGATGCTTTGACTAATCTAAATATTGAAATATTTTTTATTAATATCTTTATTCGATTAGCAATCAGAATATTAGTACACTCTATGAGCTATTGCTATCTATTAACTAGGCGAAGTTGAGTGACTCCCAGTGGAGTCACTCCACTGTTATTTAGTTAAGTCTTGTGGCCATTTGTTTTTAAGACGTCTAAGAAAGAATATTCGTTTAGTGGTGCGATGGATTCGTTTGGGTGGAGTTCGAATGTTGATTGGTGTTTATTGGCGTACTGTTTGATTACCTTACTCACATATGGGTTGTTAAGGTCTGAGTGGAGTGTTTGGTTGGTCACAAACCATAGAACGAATTATTTTAGACCGAAAACGTTAAATAATTTGGATGTTGACACCCATAATAATAGCCTTGTATAATAAAAGTTTGTTAGCTAATGATAGCGAAAAGTTCTTCCCGATGAGCCAGTACATTTTCTTTAGTCTAATATCCATTTTCTTTCGTTTGTTAGTGACATGGGTTTTTCAAGTCAATCTTCTGTCAATGTTTAGTCCTAGATATTTGACTTTGTTTGACTGACGAATATGCTTGTTGTTGAAAATTACTGGTGGGTATTCTTAGTGTTTAGTCGTGAAGGTGATGTGGGTAGATTTGTTTTCATTTACCTTGATCCTCTATTGAGACAGCCATTGTTCAATTTGGTTTAGGTAAGTTTGTAGTGCTGCTGAAGCGGTCGTAGGATTCTTGTGGCATGCCAGAATCGCCGTGTCATGGGCAAATGTACCTATTTCCGTATGATCTGTTATGGGTATGTCCGAGGTAAATTATAGGTATAGCATAGGTCCAGAAGACTTCCCTTAGAAACTTCTGTTCCTCTTTCCTTGATTTTGGATACTTAGTTGCCAATTTTGGTTTAAATAGTAATAATTTAGTATTTATGGGGAAGGAGTTTTTATAGTAGTCCTCTGTGTCACACCCGGTCGAAAGCTTGATTCATATCTAGGCAAACTGCGGAACAGAAAACTTTGTTTTATAAAGCGGTAATTGGGTAGCCATATTTCTTGTAACCAGTTTTTATTGATACGCTTTATCACTAATTTCTCCAGAAACTTGGACACTACCGGGTAAGCTGATTGGACGGTAAGAAATAATTTCGTTGGGGTTTTTTTCAGGTTTGTAAGAATTATTTGTGAAAATTTGAGTTGTAGTGACCAGTATGTAAGTCTTAGGACTGTGTTGAAAAGGATTTGTAGAAATTTGATTCCGTGGTCAGGTAATCGTTTGAGAATTGATTTGGTTATTAGTTTTTCAGCCGTCTAATCTCATATTTGATTTTTTTGGTGGTAATCTTACGTATTGGTAGAAACATCTGTAGGGGTGATTGTAAATCTTCAACTATTTCCTCGTCTACTTCGTTGGAGTTTGGTTGGAACACATCTGCTAGGTGGTCTGCGAATGCTTCTGCCTTTTCTTTGTCCGATCTCAGTTATAAATAATTTTGATTGTGGATAGGCGAGTTTTGTATTTGAAGTTTTTTGATTCCCTTGGTAGCAGTCTATAAATAATTGTCATAAACCGTTAATGATTAAAGGTAGGTTTGGAAGGATTCGTTAGTGCAAACTTTAGTTTGTTTCCAAGTTTATTGTTTAGTTGATTGAATTTTTGTCTGTCTTCTATGTTGTGGGTGCGTTGCTATTTTGCTCTTATCCGTTTTTTTCTTCCACAATTCTATGATCTCGTATGGTTTATTGAGACTGTTGATTTTTGAGTGGGTTGCCTGTGGAGTAGAGTTCCACCTTTTTTTCTGAACCGTAGTTATAAAGTGGTTTGTAGCAAGTTCTACTTCTTTTGTAGTTTTTAGGCTTACCTTTATGTCAAGGTGTTGCTCGATGTGGTCTTGGAAGGTGTCCCAGTTCATTTTCCTATTGCTGAGAGAAGGCTTAGATGTTTTGTAAATTATGGTTGAGCTGATTGTGCCGTTAGCGGAGAATGGTCAGACATTAGGTCAAAATTGAGAGTAACGTGCATATAATTTGAAGAAAGTCCAGTAGGTCAGGAATCTTGTCCGGGTCGGAGGACCAATAGGTTGGACTACTAGTGAACAGAAAACTGTAATTATTGTCAGTAATTAGTTTGCATAGTGCTTTTCCTCTAGTAGTGGTTAGCCGAGAAACCCAGTGAGTGTGATTGCAATTAAAGTCACCGCCTGCTACATTGAAATATCAAATCGACTATGATTAGCAATATAATCTTAAAATTACTGGTCTTGTACTTTTTTACCGTTAAATTGAGGTTGTTGTTTAATTTATTATATGTGTATTTGTCGGCTAGTGAATGACTCCAATGCTATTTGGCCTTGGGTTTAAGTTCTTCAGCAATATTTTTTTAATTCTTAAAAATGTTTAAAATTTTTTCTTTTGTTGTCTTTCTGTTATAGTGTAACAGCTTGTTTGCTTGGTGTAAGAGTACCATTTCTTTGTAGCCCTCTTCAAAGCTCTACAGGCTTAAGTTACACTTGTAGATTTAATTTTTTGTAATAATCTTAGTTGATATCTGAATTATATAGGTAGTCACTTTTTTAATGTATACCATTTTTAAAACAACTGTTTTTATTACTGCTATATAATTTGATGTTAGATCACATTGGTCATACATTCGGGTATGATTGTAAAATGCTATTTTGATTTGTATTTGGAATCTTCAAATATAATTTATTAGTGTGGTGAGGTGTTGTTGAGGAAATATTATTTCTTCTTTAAATGTTTATCGTGTCATAGAGCTATTCTGCTATTTTGTTGAATGAGTTATTTGAACATGCCTTTAGGGTTCTTCTAGGAATCGATCAAACATGACTTTCCCGTTTGTGTTATTATTACTATTTTGTGTTTGAAGTATATTGTTGATATTATGTTGAGTGTCTTGCTAGCTGTTCCTTTGATGTATTGCATTAGAAGAGGTGGTTGTCAACAAGTTTATGTTTGCTGCTTTGTAAATGGTTGGCAAAATTGTTATTACCACAGGATAAAAACCACCATACGAAGCACACGTAAAGTTAGCAGAAATTTTTTAAATACTCATACAACTGTCGTTTCATCTCATTAATTTATATGCCTAAAAATATTTTTTTAACGGTTTGTTGTTATTGGTTGCTTTTGAATCAATACAAAACATGTTTAGTGGTAATTTAGTTTGTCCCTTGCTTACCATTTACACGTTACATCTCAATCTTGTAATTCCTTGTCTGATGATGAAGATCTCAATTGAGTGACATAAATAATTTATTAATATACTGTAAGCTACTTATTCTTTAGATTAATAAGTGTGACAATAAATATTTCTTTTTGTCATAATTACTATCAAAATTTTTGAGTGCTGAGTTATTCAATTTAATTTTAACAGTATTGTTAGATACGTTTCTAGTAGTATATTATCCTTCATTTCCTATATCAGCTATTTTTTGTCATTGTGCCGTTCTATGGGCAAATATATAGTTGGGATGTTTGCTTGTATATTGTTTTCATTTGAGGATTTATCATAAACTGGATCCAGAATACCGTATCCATTGTTCAAGTTTAGTTCTGCTATTTAGACGACGTATTAGAAAAAAATTCTTTTTTAACTTTTTTTATTATTTGTTACGGATTTTGGTTCAATTTTGTAATCAATAGGTGGTAAAACTTCACAAAATTGTATGGTTGTTGTACGACTGTGATTAGCAAATTCAATATTGTTGCGACTGAAGTTGCAACCATAGGGACTAATCCTGTAGATGTCGAATTCACATACAAGTTTTAAATTTGGACATTTGTTTGTTTATTATTGGCTGATAAAGCACTTCCATTACCAAGATAGAATTGTTTGTTCTCCAACAAGAAACGTTTTTATATCTCTTTAAATAAACGTATTTACTTTTAATATTACAAATTTACATACGTGAAACATTTATGTTTACTTACTTTGCGGTATCAAACTTATCACTGTATTACAGTTGCACCCTTGATATTAACACAAATTTATGCTATGAAAGTCAAACCCAACATATAAATTAAATAAAAATAAACCTGGAAAATTAAATGAAAATATGTGTTGCATAACGCAGCTGCCAGTTTGCGACGTCACATTACATGGTTTTGTATGTTTGTTTGCTTATAAATATTATTAACAAACGAGCAAAAATTTTTACTATTGTACTCACAATTAGGTTATTTATCCAATTGCTAATCTGTAATCGATATACATATAACGCAGCGGATTTAGCTGGCTGAAATGTTGCAATTTTAAATATTTGCGTGGGGCAAAATGAACTTTTTTCGCAATTTGAATAAAAGGTAAACCTACAAGCTTATAAATATATCTACCGATATTATTTAGTTGTCTAATTTATCGTGCTCAACTTTAGTTCTACTTCGAATTACATAATTTGATTTTTTATCTTGCAGTTACACTCTTGACGTCAAATTTTTGTCATTCTTTGCACAGCTTTTACTTTTTGCACTATGGTTGCTCTAATAAGCTAAATTTGAAGCCATATCTGAGTATCAGTAAGATTCATTGATGTAGTAGTCTAGTTACAAGATGGTGTGGTTACGTTATTGTCTTGAACATATTTCTTAGATTAGTGTATGCTTGTCAAGCTAATTCTGTTCTTTTAGCTTTTACTACATAGATATTGGCTGACCACTCTTAGTGGGTTGTTGTGGAGATAAATAGACGTTTGCCATACTTATTTTTGAGGCGTTTATTTGTAGTCTTTACTATTTCTTGTATGTCTGTTATTGTCTACTTTACATCTCCCATATTAGTAATTGCACGATTTTAACGTGGTTTTATAGATATCTCTTCTCATATCTATTTGTTTTTATTTATATCATTCTATTTTAACATCTAATAATCTACTCATCCTTTTAGAATGGATTTTAGTAGTCACAGTCCTTTGATCTTTCCCTGTACAATAAGTTCCACCAAATTGTCCTTTCTTTATCTGGTGAAGTAACCGAAATATTTTAGAATACGACCTTTATTGTAGATACACGAGTTTTTATGTTTATTTCTTCTTGTGTAGACGCATTTCTATTGCGATCTGTGTACAAAATTCTTATAAATCTCCTACAGTTTTTCTGTAATCTGCTTTTAACATTTAAACTTCTGTACTAAACAGCGCTATTGAAAAAAACAATGTTATAAGGATTCTCTTAATGGTTTTAGGTATATTAGTTCTCTCGATATTATCTTATCTTCATCTTATCCATTGCGACCCTAGCTATTCAGCTTTTTTTCGTATCTCAGTTTAGCAGTTTCTATATCTGTTAACGCGTGGACCCAAATGACAATTAGTAAATCTTATATATTAGTTCTATTTATTATTATTGCATTTTATGATTTTTTTAAGTAATTACTTTATTTAATATTTACTTTATATTTTAACTTTCTTGATTTATTAATTATCTTATTTCTTATTAAAGTTTTGTGCTTTTATGTGAAACTTATTTGTTGCTTCTTCTTTTATATTAGTAATAATTTAGTTGTAGCAATTTTCAATATTTATTATCCCAGTATTAAGTTTATTTATGTGCCTTCTTGAAAGTATCTCCGTAAGTTTCTTCTTTTTTGTTCAATATTTGCGCACCATAACCGTTTTTAGTTCTAGTTTTAATTAGTTTTTGTTTTTTAATCTATATTGCTTTCATCTATATCAGATAAAAAATGACGAAGTCCAAAATTTTTACAACCAACTTCAACAAGTTGTAAATCTAACGAAAGAACGTCCAACTGATCTCATTATGGACAGCTTTAAGTTTAAGTTTGGCAAAGGAAAAGACGCAGGTACAGTGGTAACTCTAGTCTATTATAGTCAATGGCCTGCTCAACGCTTGTACACGTGGACGTCAAAGGGTGATAATAGCAATGTAACAAGAAATCAAATCAATCTTTTAATAAGAAGTAAAATATTCAGAAACAGTTATTGATCAGTTGAAGCTTGTTCCAGTACAGGTGTTAACTTATATATTAAAATAAAAGTGCAACCAGAATATTTAAAAAAGATAAAAACGTTAAAAAAGGTATTCGTAGCTAGTAATGACAAAACAAACAAGAAATGGGAACAAATGAAATAAATTGTAATAGAGGTAAGTCGGAATATTTAAAACAGAATAAAATGGTAAAGAAAAGGAATGAATAATAGCTGACATTCTTATATTATATAAATATAATTATAAAATAAGAAAGCAAAAAAAGATAGCTCGAACAAAAGCGTGCCGAAACTGAAATATTACAAAACAAAGACGTTAATTTAAACCTATATAATAAAGTGAAAAAGCAATAAATTAATTGACAAAAATAATCAGCTTATTTTGGAAACAAATAACAATTTGTTAACTTAAAAAATTTTTTGGTGGGTAGTAGCCGCTGCTACTAACGTGAGGTTTTCGTGAAAACGTCGCTTTGGCCAATGAAACCAAAAATATAGAATCCAACGGAGGCAGATGACTGGATTTTAGTGGATACTGAAAGCCGTTAGTGACAAATATAGCGGGCAATTTTCCACCGTCCAAAAATTGTTTACAGATCGCGTACAACTTGAATGGTATCACATCGCTTTCAGGAAATACTGACCTTAATGTCCCGTAGTGTTTCTCCCGCGTGTTCTTCAGGTCAGACTGGAACCACGAACGATCACATACATTTCACTTATAACCAAACTCGCTCGAAATAAATGTCTTGTTGAAGTGTATATTAGCCGCTTTCCAATAGATCGACATAGTCAGAACGCTTATGACTTACAGGCGAATCATCTACGGGAACGTTGAATTCTTCAAAATGGTCTTCTTTTATTAGAAGCTGTTTTATTGCTGTAAAATAAAATTTTGATGCCGTACATCGATGATTGTGCCAACTTTTTTCCTCCGCCTGGCTTTTTATCGCTCGTCTTTTTTCGTCAATCGGTACTGCCGATACTTCTCGGTATTCGACCTACATTACGCTGATTCTTATTATATAGTGACATTTTTAACTTAAATGAGTCACAGTTTTCCCAAATTTAACGGTGCATGACTCTAGATAGCCTAAAATTGTCAGTAATACTTAATTCTACACAAAACAGCCATTTATTATTTCAAGCCACGCTACAAACAATGTTACGCGCTCTCCAAGACCACTCGGCGTGCACTAACTCGTCGTTTCGTTACTCGACTAAGAGTCCCCCCACCCCATCGTACGGAGGGCAGAAAAAAATTTGGCTAGTTTACTTATCGCTTTCAACGTTTCTCCGTCAAATACTGCCCTTCCCGTTATCTTCCATTCAATAGTCTTCGAGTATTAGTTATAATTTTAACATTTTCAAAAGTAAAGAAATTGTTGTGTGGTCGAAATTGAAATATAAAGACGTGTAGGTATATCGCAGAATATTAAAGATGTCATTGGTTAAGATAGTGGGCGACATATAAGAACTGTTATGTAAGAAAAAGGACATGGAAATAATACCAACAATTAAAAAAAGGAAAGCCTAATTTTTTTGGTGTCTATTACAACACGATAAATACAGACTTTTGCAAGTAATCATATAAAGAAAAATTTCAATTAAAAGAGGAATTCGACCAAGAAAAATATTTTAGTTAAAAGACCTGCGCGGTCGGTATGGTAAGAGCATAACAACACTATTTCGAACGACTGTAAACAAAGTACACACTGTAGCACCCATTTGAGTTTTGAACAGTAAGTTTGTGCTATTGTGTGCCACGTTCTGTAACATAAAGTGTAAGGTGATAACTCTAAGATTATTGTAACGATAACATTTGAAATAAATAAGGGAGTACAAATAAGTCTTCGCCATTTTTATCAAAAATTGGGCATTTACTGCGAAAGAACGGAACCTTATGTTTTATTCAAAGTATTGTCCATCGCTAGCCACTATTTTTTCCCATCTTTCTGAAAACATACGGATACCGCGTCGGAAGAACGCTTCATCTTTTGAGGCTATCCATGAATCGACCCAATTTTTTGTATCTTCATATGATGTGAAGTGCTGCTCAGACAGACCATGTGCCATCGATCTAAACAAGTGATAATCGGGAGGGACAATATCTAGTGAATACGGCGGGTGGGGTAGGACTTCTCAATTGAGTGTTTCCAAGTAGATTTTGACCGACTCCGCAACCCGTGGACGAGCATTATTATACAGGAGAATAATTTTGTCGTGTCTGGAGTAGTAACGAGAGAATCTTTCCTTGAGTCCTCGACTTAATCTCATCAACTGTGTTCGGTAGACAACCCCAGTAATGGTTTCGTTCGATTTGAGCAACTCATAATACACGACACCAAGCTGATTCCGCCAAATACACAACGTGGTCCCCATGATTTCCTCTTCTTTGGGTTATCGTAGTGGATCCATTTTTCATCACTAGTGACTATACGATGCAAAAAACTCTTTCGTTTATGCTTGGAAAGCGGCATTTCATATGTGCAAAATCGGCGTTCAGCGTTTCTAGGCTTCATAACGTATGGAACCCAATTTCCTTGTTTTTGAATCGTTTCCAACAATTTTAAACAATATAAAGTTGCTTATTGAGTCACTCCTAATGTAAGTGCAAGTTTTTCTTGCGTTTGGCAAGAATCTTTCTCCGATAATGTTTCTAATTCCGCGTCTTCGTACACTTTCGGCCTTCCGCTACGTTCTTTGTTTTCAACGTCAAACTCACGGTTCTTAAACTTATAAAACCACTCACGACAACTTCTCTCACTTAAAGCAGCCTCACCATATGCTTTTACCAGCAATTGATGCGCCTCAGCTGCAGATTTCTTTAAATTAAAGAAATAAATCAAAAGTTCCCGCAAATGACGCTTATTCGGTATGTGATGCTGATACAAAATCGCTAATATTTGAAGGTCTTGGTGTTGCCAAATGTCCAACCTTACGATATGATGTTTTATATCTGACAATCTTTTGTCAAACGGCGGAGACTTATTTGCACTTTCTTTAATATATTTCATATATCTAAAATTAAATTAAATTTTGATATCATAACTTGCTCATTACTGGACAAATTGTCAACAATAATAAAAATCAAAAACAGTGGAAGGCAATAAATAAGCAACTTTAATAAACAGAACCCGGGCACAACAAAATAGCGATATAATTGAATTAAAAAATATGATGAAAGAGCTCATCAATAAAATAGATACCATAATAAACCTTCTTTTAGTATTACATAGCTAACAAATTGTTATAATGGCTCAATATTAAAAATATGCATAAGAAATAAAGCAATTCCTGCAAATTAATAGTGCTTTTAGTGTTAAAGGCGCATTCATCCTTGGAAGTCCTTTAAAAAAAAAGAGAAGGTATTAAACATCGCGAGTTATAAAATGATAGTCCAGAACTAACAACCGTGCCCTTAGAAGACAATATGGAAAATTTTAACTTAACTGCTACCTACTATCCTCCAAAATCCAATAACAAAAAGGAAAGTTGTAGACTGACAGGACTTATTATGGAGTTTCAAAAAAATTAACTTTAAGCACCTGAAAGTAGAATTTTGCTCTGTTCTATCGTCTGATCATTCACTCTTAAAAAACAAGCAAAACCATGTAGTAAAAGAACAAACTGGAAAGTACACAAAATGATAATCGATAAATTTATTAATCTGAATATACCACTGAACACTGGAAAACGTTGACTTAGCAGTAAGCGACCTCGCTAAAACAATAAAAACCAGCCTAAAAATGTTTTTCTATAATAATAAAACAAAAATATTTACAAAAAGAGGGATCTTCGATAAAATAGTAAGGATAGATAAGAGAAGTTGTATTAAAGCTGTAAGGAAATTAATGCAACTATTAATCCAATTTAAAAATCCTTCAATACAGAACCTGCCATACCTGTCACTGTCAAAAGTAATAAACTTTTCACTCAGACACACGTTTCGTCAATTAAAAACGACAATAGTAAATAGTACAAAAGCAACAAGGAAAGGGCCATAGCAATTGCGAACCATCTAGTAAATGTTTTCCAATAATGCAACATAGATGTTGTTGACCAATAACAAGAAATTCAAAAATACATTAATATGCACCTCCTAATAGAAAATATCAACCTTCAAGAATTTAACCAAACAATCTCACAAAACGCTAAAAGAGCACCAGGATTTGATCTGATTACTTGTAAGGTATTTTGCAAACTGACAACCAACAGATTAAAAGTTACACAACAGATTTGTAACGTAGCACTTAGACTTTAATATTTTTCTAGCCTAGAAAGAATCCAAATGGAGTGTCTTCTTATCATCCAATTAGTTTGCTGCTAGTTGTTTTAAAGATGTTTGAAAAAATACTTCTAAATAGATAACAATAACGCAACTACTAATTGTCACTTTAATTTTAGAAACCAGCATGGTACCATTAAAAAAGTCTATCTGCTAATTAGTGATTGATAACCTATTGAAAAAAGATTTCGTCGAAATTTGTCACAAAAGGTTTCTATTACGAGGGTGAATAAAATATAAACGAGACTTTTGATCTCAGGCGCGCAATATTAAAGCGCGAGAGTTCTCGCTTCGTCAGGCGTTGGGTAGGAATGTCAGGAATGGGAGAAGCAGGCGGGCGATTTTGTTCGTTCCTGTCAGTACCCGTCGTGACAATGTCTGAGCAGGAGGTGCCGTCGTCAATTGCACAGCGTATTATCATTAATTTTCTCGCCACGGAAGGTGTAAAACCGGCTGAAATCCTGAGGAGATTGACTGCGCAGTTCAAGGAAGAGACACTATCACGAGCTAGAGTGTTCGCATGGCACAAAAAGTTCGTGGAGAGTCGCGAGAATGTTGAAAATGAGAGCCATGATCGCCGACCTCGCACCAGCATCACCAACGAATACATCGTCCGCGTTCAACAATTTATTGAGGGTGACAGGCGTCTGACCATCGATGAGATTGCATCTGAGATTGGAGTAAGTTATGGCAGCACTTTTTCGATCATCACAGAGGAGCTAGCGTTTCGTAAGATGTGCGCAAGGTGGGTTCCCATACAGCAGTCCTAACAAGAGAAAAATTGGAGAAATTGGGCTGGGAGACAGTTGAACACCCTCCCTACAGCCCTGACCTATCGCCCTGCGACTATTATCTATTCGGTCTTCTCAATGAAGCCATGGGAGGGACAGATTCTACAACGATGAGGAGGTTGAGGTCTATGTGCGCAATTGGCTGGAAACACGACCAACTTCATTCTACGAAAAAGGCATTTCAAAATTAGCTACACGTTGGGAAAAATGTGTTTCTAAATCAGAAGATTATGTAGAAAAATATTCTGCTATTCTTTTGTTTCAAGTTCAAATAAAATATTTTTTAAAAAATAAGTCTCGTTTATATTTGATTCACCATCGTAAAACTTAAGAAAAGTTTTTCATGCAGTTTTGCTATTAATCTTCTGCCTAACAAACATATGTTCTCCTAAAATACTAGGATGAATATCGCTATAAGTTGGTACCGACAAAATCTGGGACACTACAAGGAAATATCTTAGGTTGTATCCTATACCTTTCATATACTAATATTATAATAGTGCCACAGTTACAAATTAGTAATAAAAAATAAATATTTTGTGATCGATTATATTCATTGCGTAGTTTAATGTTCTTATAATCTAAGATGACAAAGTTGATTTTGTTTTTGTGTCTTTGTCAGGACCCCTGTAATATTTCTCTCAAAGGAAATGTATTTATTGCTTTTAACTGTTTTTTTGCTTATTTTGGCATTAAAATCTCCGATTAGAAGTATATGCTATCTTTTGTTATTATCTATTGGTCTATCTATATCTTCATAACACTATTCTGTCTGTCCCTCTGTACGAATAGTAGTAGATGCATACACTTGAATAACTTTTAGGAAATACTGATTAAATATATATAATTCGGATCTGCAATTTACATTACATGTATTGCGTGTTACGTAGATTACAGTACAACTAAATGCTGTATTTCTGTTCCTTTCCACTATGCCTCTCTGTACAAAACTTGGCTTTTATCTAAATTCCCATATTTAATTGCTGGTCTTATTCCCTTGATTCTACAATCTGCGTGGTCTTCCTGATTTATTTTTTCCGGGAGGTACCCGTTGAAACACTCTTTTTAGCCATCTGTCTTCCAGCATTCGCATTAGGTGTCCATATTAATCCTCTGCATTCTATTCTATCTGTAACTGTTTCGTTTGCTGCCAAGCGAGTTCTGATGTCTTTATTTCGAATGTTTTTGTACTCTATGGATAATTCATTTCTATTAGATTCAGTCTTCTCTTTATTGCCGCATTAACTGTCCACACCTCACATCTATAACACAAAACGGATTTGACCATTGTTTGTCCTATTGTTTCATAAGTTTTTATTACAAGTATTTACTCCACCACAGTGAATGAAGGCAGCCAACTATTCTTCTGCTTTGTCGTATTCTATCCCTTATTTTCTCCTTTCCCAAGCCATGCTTGTCAATTATTGCTTTTAAGTACTTAAACTGATCTACGTGCATCCGAATTGACTTCAAGATATACCATCTTTTTCAGGTTGATTGGTGGTCCCCATTTTTGATATTTGGTATAAAGTTTTCTGATCACAAATTCCAGATCATAGACGTCTTGAGCAGGAACTACCTTATCATCTGCAAATCCAGTGTGAAAAGAGGCTTTTTATTTATGAGGATTTCAATTTTTTTCTTCCAATTACTTAGTATCACCTCAACGTATAAGTTAAAAACTAATGGAGATATACTACAGCTTTCTGAAGTCCTTTTGGAACTGGAAATATTGTTGGGACTTTTAATTGATGACGTGTTGTCATTATGAAGTTGTTTTATAATGCTTAATAAACAGAGTTAATGCATAAAATGTTTAAAGCTTTCCATAGTTTTGATCTGGGCATTAAGCAGAGGCCTTTTCTGAATCTATAAAAACAAGATGTACTTCTTCCCCTGTTTTAATTCTTTTCTCCAATCGTTGCTGTAGTATAAATAAGTTGTCAGTACACGATATTCTCGGTATAAAATTATTCGATCTCTAATCTCTTAACTTTTCTTAGATAATTTTTGCGAATAAATTGCTTAGCGTACCAATAATACTCAAACCTCTGTAACACTTAGGATCCTTCTTATTACCTTTTTTAAAAAGAGGTACTATGTATGAAATTTTTCATTCTTTTAGAGCATATATTAATTGGCAACAACTATTCAGTAGATTCGTAATTCTTGTTATCAGAGCAGCTCCACCACATTTGATTGGCTCCGCTGGAATATTCACGTATATAGACGTGTCTGTTTTCTAATGTTCTATTGCACGAACCAGCAAAAAAAATTGAGTGATGTTTTCTTATTAATTTGGGTTGAGAAAAGGAATATGGCGAAGAAAAATTTTTATTAGCTCTAGTTTCTGTGATATACAATAGGTGAAAGTTTTTCATTTTAAATAATTAAGAGAAAACGATAAATATTAATTACCTGTGCTAACAACAGTAAAAGTGTGATTGTTCTTTTTTTAAATGACAGTTACATCTTAAATTAATGAAATAACAACTACTAGGTGGTTGGATCTACAGGGAATCAATTGATGGCTTCATGGGATTGAGGTTGTCTGTACTTGGAGACTCTGACATCATGTTGAAGAATATTTCATTGCTGTAACCTTGACCCTAGAAGTTCCTCATTTCCTTGTGACAAGTCAAGGTCTTAAATGAGATCACTCAACTCCGATTGGCTCAATCTGTGCGGTTGATAATCTTTTTTTTTCAAAATCAGGGTCATGGGATGTTGAAGGTTTGTTGGGTTTTTCTTCTTCATCCACACTGTCTTCATTTTCTTACTTATAATTTTGAGGTAGAGCAGAAACTGATAAACTGTCTGAATGTGGAATAGGTCGAATAGCAAATAAAAGGTTCGGGTATTGAACTGTTCCACTTTTTTCATTGACAATCCTGCCTTTATAGGAAGCGTCAAAGAAAAATAGCAGCCACCTGTGTGATTTGTAAGCTCCCGTCAAACCATAGGCAGAGCAAAAGCCATTGATCGTTTTTTTTTAGCTATTCTCATAATAAAACTGAACATGAGTGGCAACATATATGTGGAGCCCATGACTTATCCTGGTCATCCTACCGTCATACCCAAATATTGCTGCTAGGCAGTCTTTACAAGAGGCGTCCAATTGCGTTTCTGTGACAAAAACGTTATTCCACTACAAATGTAACATAAATTGTTCACTAAATTTATACATTTCCGTGGCATGTTGCCGTAACAAATTTTACTCTTTAAAAACACTCTAAAATAAGAAATTCTGCACTAATTACAGCAGAAATAATATAAAATTTACCGTCACAGCAATAGTGTTAACGTTTATAACCTACCCACAGCTAGATTACTATTATATTTTTACAGTTGAGAGATGTGTCAACATCCAAAAACAAGTTTTCCTCAAACTAAAAATGTAGACTATAGAGAATACAAAATGTCACTGTATCTGCAAAACAAAAGCTAATCAGTAATTGTCATGGTGATTTTTGAATTCAGCAGGTGAAAATACATAAGAATCACCCAATTTTGAGCCCGAATCATTTCCATTGTTGGGCAGTTTTATTTAACCATTTATGATATAGCCTATTCTTGTCTGTTGTGTGCTCCTAAATTTCTTCAGTTAACCAGGATGGTTGTGTTGTTTATTCATTTTATCTTTATTTTTTCTTAATGCTTCCATTGCTGCTCAATGTATTGCCTTTCTGGTAATCTGATATTTTGTTTCTTAATTCTTAATTTATTTGAATTGATTCTAATTGCTTTTTTAATCATTTTCATTAAGTTGTTTAATACCTAGATGTTGTAATAGGTATAATTAAATATCTTGATGGTAACATCCTAATCTATTCTTTATTTTGCTCAATCTAACAATGTCCTGTTTGATGTTTATTAATTCATCCTCCAGCTGAGCCGACCTTTTGTAACGAGAGATTTTGTTTTAAAAGTTTGTCTTCCTATCACAACTCATGCTGTCTCATTCTACAATTTGAGGCCTGAAAACCTTGTAGTGCCTAGACTTTCCATTATATGTAGATCTCATAAGTGAATAAAATTAGATAAAAAAATATTGGTTAGGATTATATAGGTTGCTTGAGACATGAGTCCCTCCTAGAATTAGAAAAATCAAGACCCTAAAGTTAATATATCTTCCTCCTGGATTGCAGAAGAATATCTACTAATTTCCTTTTTGCTAATGTGGTGTAAATATTTATTTTGCCTTTTTCAAGATTAAACCTTCAAAAATATAAGATGACTGCTTATTCTTAGCTGGAAAGAAACGTTTACGAGAATTTACCAAATTATAACTACAGACGCAGCCGGTTGAGAGATCTGATATTTGCTTTATATAATTTTTAAGTGCATTTAGAGGAGGGGCGATTCCCCCGATGTTTGAGCTGCACAAAGTTTAAGGTAACTTGAGTGTGCGATAAGTTTCAAACAATACAATGACGCTGTGAGCACTACAACTGAGCATCTGAGTGTCTGATAAAAGCGCCAGTGCAAAGTTCGATTCCTTTTTACCAACTTGGCTGAAATTCTGCCGCTTGTCTATACAGCAGAGCGCTCTCTATTCTAAAGAATGGAATTCTCAATTAAATCGTAATGCTTTCCGCTGCAATGAAGACGCAATACATCTATTTCTGCCTCGGCTAGCATGGAGTACTGCAGATCACAAGCTCGAAACAGGAGAGCTGCCGCAGACTTAAAATGACTCGCTTGTAATATGCAAATTTGATGAAATAATTGGTTTCAATTCTTTTCTAATCTTATCAAGAGGTTTTTACAATCCTTATCAAATTGTTGTCGTAACAAAAGTTAATTCCGTTAAACGTTGTAGTTTAAGATATTGATCTAGACGTCTAGACTGTCAGATTTAAGTTTAAATTAAATTTTACTTCTCGTTGTTATATCTAATTTGTGTAATTACTGTTAAAGCTAAATTTATTAAAACGTGTACGCATGTCAGTCAATTATTTCCGTTTGTTTTGTAGAATTTTTTATTTTATTTGATGTCCCAACAATTTGATTGTTAAATTTCTGTCGGACTATTTAATTAAATAACATTTTAAATGTGCGGCAGCGACGTTAAAATTAATTAATACCGTCGCTTTGCAGAATGCAAAAATATCAAATAACTATAATAAAATTTAATAGTCCAATATAACAATGTTTTTAATATTGAATCCACATGCCTTTAAGTGTCCTATTTAAAAAAATATATAATTTATTCATGGTTTTGTACTTGCATATTTTTTTTATATATTTTTTTACTTCTTTCTTCCATTTTATGCAAGTTTTTCGAGTAGTTTACCTGTCTTCTAATTATTATTGTTATTAATGTTTGTTGAACTGTTTATATATATATATATATATATATATATATATATATATATATATATATATATATATATATATATATATAATCAATTCCTCATCTACCGTAAAGTGTAGAGGATTAATTTATTCCTTAAATATTACATATTACACATTCCATGTATCTTCCTTCACCATTTTTCTCCATACTTTTCTGTCTGACGCTAGAGTCTCGACTTGTTTCCATGTTACCCCTATGTCATTTAATAATTTTCTTACTCATTGTCCCATGTATTGCGTGGTCTGCCTCTCCTCCGTCCAGTTTTCTTAGCTCTTCATACCTTGTTTACTTGTCTTTTTTCATCCATTCTATTTAGGTTCCCCACAATAATTGTCACGTTTGCAGCTGTCCTCAGATACTTCATCGCTGCAACTTGTATTTTATTATATAGCTTTTCAGTCAAAACCCATGACTCACATCCGTATAACAGTGTAGGCAAATAAACCGTTTTGTAAATCGTCATCTCCTTTTTTATTAATAAAGCCTCTTTTTATGCTATGAAATAGCTTTTATGTTGCCGTTATTCTGTTGTTAATTTCTTCTTCAAGCTTCCCTGTAGTATCTATGACTGCTCCCAGATATTGAATGCTCTCAACTTGTTCCACTATGCTGTTATTTATCTGTATCTTTACATTTATCTCTGTGTCGTTTGTTATTACTATTGATTTCGTCTTGTTTGAATTTGTTTTCATACCTTGATCTTCAAGCTCTTTGACCTATATATGGACATTAAATGGCAGGTTTTTTCCACTATTGGCCATTATCACCACATCGTCTGCAAATACGCATTCACTTATTTTGATTGGATTCATTTTATAATAGCCTGCATTTATTTTCTTGCTTTTACTACTCGAATTCTTTATTATTAGGTCCATAGATGTAATAAACAGAATGGGGCTCAAGACTCTCCCCTGTCTTACCCCTTTTGTTGTACTAAATTTTGCAGATTCTTGATTATTTGTTTTAACTATGTTATATGTTTCCTTGTAAATTGATTTAATTTCTTCCACTAAATCTCTGTCTACTTCTACATAATCTTTGCCTCTCTGCTTTATCGAAAGCTTGCTCCTTATCTAATAAGCACAATTATAATTCGTTATTATATGTTAGGTTCTTGTCTACTAAGTTTCTTAAAAAATGTGGTCTTGCGTGCTGTGTCCGGGTCTGAAACCACTCTGCGCCTCATGTAGTTTTCCTTCTATTAATTTCCTTAACCTTTGTTCTAAGACAGATTCGTACACTTTACATGCAACACAAATCAAGAATATGGCCTTATAATTGGAGCACTCCCATGTGTCCCCTTTTTTTGTAAATTGGGACGATAATCGACGTTTCTTTTGTTTTCCATGCACCATTAATAATTTCATGCGGTAGTTCATATCCCTCTGTGCTCATATACCTAAGTAGTTCAGCTTTTACATTATCAATGCCTGGTGTTATGCCATTTTTTAGTTTCCATACTGCTTTTTCCACTTCTTCAAACTCTATGTCCTCACTACTCTCTATGTAGAGGTTCGTATCTATTATTTCTATTTCATTGGTTTGTATATCTATCTTTCCCAGCATATCTTGAAAACACTCTTTCCATCGTCTCATTAGTTCCTCAGTTTTAATAAGAATACTCCCTTCTTTACTCTTAACATGTCTCATGTTAGATTTTAAAAGTTATTTTAGTTTATTTTGCCTAACACGTTATGATATTTTACAAGTTTAGTCAAAGAATTAAAAAAATAAATTACAAGTTAGAACAAAATAGTGAAGGGGATAATTGAAAAAAAAACAAAGATAAATAGGGAAAAACACTAAAATTTTAAGAGAAGAAGTAAGCATAGAAATCTTATGAAAGTTTAAGAGAAGAATTATAGGTAAACATAAAAAACATTCCAGAACTTTGAGAAAGAAATTGAAAGTAAAAGCCAGACCTTTCAAAGGCTTTGGAAAAAATCCAATGGAAAAGCAACTGAAGGTTTTTCAGATTTATATTTTAATAATATTTATTGTATCGACTTTTTTTAAGATGTCTTAAAGTCGTAATTTTAGTATATATTAAATTTTTTTCAAACTAATGTAACATATTTCATTAGTTGTCTCGTTATAAATGTTAGGTGTCCAATATACTTCTGGGTTTCTATTATTTCTTTTAATGTCTTCTATGTTTTCAGCTTTTATATATTGTTCTTTTGTTTTTCTTTATTATCTTTTATCTATTTATCTATTGTTTATTTTATCGTTTTTTTTGCATACCTTTAATTGTCTCTCTTATATTTAAGTTTAACTTGTATGATGTACTTCCTTTCGACAGTGTATTTCAGATTCTTTACAAGGGTAAGGTGAAAAGTTCTCGGCCTGACAATGAAAGACTGCGACTGTCAGTTAAAAATGATTTTATTTTTCTACATAATCTCCCTTGACTTCAACATACTTGATCTAGCGCCTCTCCAACATCAGTACTTCTTCTCGGAAGTGAGAATCTGGAAGATTGTGAAAATATTCATCAACTACTTCATTGGATTCGAAGCGCTTCCCAGAAACAAAGTTTGGGACCAGATGGAAGTCTGAGGGTGCCAAATCAGGAGAATAGGGGGATGGCTGAGCAAATCATACCCCAAATCCCGCAGTTTTTTTCTTCTTCATGCCAGGCCTCTTCTCGCGAATTTTGGCGTCCAGCTGGTCAAGAAGGTTGGAGTAATATTTGCCTATAATTGTTCTGCCTTTTGCAAGATAATCAATTAACAGGACCCCTTTCGCATCCCAAAACACGCTGGTCACCTTTCCCGCAGATGTGATCGACTTCGCTTTCTTTGGTGCTGAACCACCGGCTTCCACCCACTGCTTGGACTGCTGTTTCGTTTCTAGCGTATAGTGGTGGACCCATGTCTCATCCATGGTGACAAAATCGCACAAAATCGGTCGGATCCCTGTTGAATCGGTCGAAAGATTGCTGCGAAAATCGTTTGCGCATTTGCTGTTGATCGACATTCAGCAAATGCAGCACCCATCTTGCGCAGAGCTCTTGCATCCCTAATTTTTCGTGCAAGATGTTTCGTACCCTTTCTTCCGATATGCCGACAGCCTCAGATATCTCACTCACCTTCACTCGCCTATCGTCCAACACGATATCATGCACTTTTTCGATGGTTTCCGGTGTGGTTGCGGTTTTTGGCCGTCCTTCACGGGGGTCATCTTCGAGGGATGTGCGACCACGTTTAAATTCAGCTGCCCACTTTTTAACAGTTGACATGGAAGGAGCAGAGTCCCCATAAACTTTTGTCAACTTCGGATGAATTTCCTTAGAGGTTAATCCAAAACGAAGAATTTTATAACCGCACGATATTCAAGTTCATCCATTTTAACAAAAAACATGCAACATGTCTACTAAAAAAATTCGTGTAAACAAACTACTTGAGCGAACAAGTTGAAACTAGTCATACGAACTAATGACACATGCACCCAAGCAGGAAACATAATTGTTTGCCGATTGCAGCACCATTTCTGTGTCAGGCCGAGAACTTTTCACCTTACTCTCGTATATGCCTCAAGTACTTCCTCTCCCCAATTCGATCACTGGCATTTTTACAGCCCAGCTCCACTCAGGCTGCAATAAATGAGTACCTGGAGATCAAACCCTGGGGTAATAATAGGCGGTCGGTACTTACGTTACTACCCTTGTGACCCGTAGGCTCTAGATTGTAGCAAACCTATCCCGTTACGACCCCAAAGGGCCTTCATGGCCTATTACTGAAAACTATTATTATTATTATTATACTTCCTTCTTCAGTATTACCATCAAGTTCCTACTTCTCTGTTTTTATTTATTACCTACTCAAATATCTTCTCAGATCTACTTAGCATGTTCTTTTAATTTTTGCACTATTCATTCACAGCTTTAAATTCTCCATATATTTTTCCTTTTATTATTATCTGTAAAAATTAAAAAATCTAGAAGAAATTGTATTTTGCTGTTGAGATTTTCAGTGTTTTCCCGTTCTTCATCGGCCGCTAAAGAATATTAAGGGTTTTTTTACTTTTTTTATTTATTTTGGACTTAAATGTTGGGTTTTTATATAAAATTCTATTAATAAATTTTTTTACTTTCTACTTTGTTTCTATATATTTGTAAACAACTTTTCTTCTGCTGTAGTTCTTTACTCTTTTATTAATATGTGGGTAAACCAAATATAAACCAAAATTTCTTTTCACGCGCTGTATAGTAAACAAAAAGGGAGTTACTTCTAAACGTTTAAGGGAAAGACACTGTAAGAAAATTGCTTTCTTAAGTTATCTTGTACTTCTATCTCTTTAGTCAGTATTACGGTGTTAAAGCAAGACATACGCACCATCCAAAATTATAAGGAACTAACATCAGTGAAAAGATTTTAAAGTATATGTGGCCCATAAACAATTTTTGGGAGGACGAGAAACAGTTAAAAGTAAAAGTCACCGACTTTTGTGTGACTTTTTGGACAAAACAAAACTTGAGTATTGTTGAAACTATGCAAGTTTCTAATCTGAGATATCATTTTTCTTCGCAACAACTCTCAGCTGCCCAAACTCGGCAAAATAATTGAAGATCCGTTTTGAACTACATATGGCGTACAACTCCTTGTTTTTTCACATCACAAAATAGCAAATCAATACTCGAAGTTTAGTTAAAGTCAAAGATATTCGACTTCTAAACGCACTGCTAGACAACATTGTGAAATAAAAGTACGTCTTGCAGGCTTTAAAATTGAGTAAAAATGCATGCTTTGTAAAGAGTAATTTGTATTATTATAAAAGCGTAAAATGAACGGAACACACAATACCACACATACAAGTATAAAAAAATTTACAAAATAAAATGATCAACGTCTGAAACATTAAAGTAAGAATAACAAAAAATAACTGTTTTTTGCAGATCTCAGGTAAAGGGAAAATTAGAAGGTAATATTTAAAAGAAAAATATTTATGAACATTGTTTTACAGTTTAAAGTAAAATTTTTACTCTAAAGAGGTACGCTACGTTAAATATCTTAAAAAGCATTTTACGATTATTGTCCAAGAAATACAAAAAATACAAGCACAAAATATGTAAGCTGTCTTAAAAAGCAAAAAAGTAATATACAATGTACAACCAGGACTTTGTATTAGGGGCTTGACAATAGTATCCCTTTTTTTTTAATTTAAAATATTGCCAGATCAAACATTTTTGTTATACATAGCATTGGTAATAGAAATGTTAATATAACACGAAACAAAACTTGTGTGACAAAATAATGGTCACAATAATTTAACTTGTTGGTATTGGCTTATTCGTTAATAGGATTTGTTAGCACTATATCCTGGGGTAATTTGCGTTGAAGCCTGGTATGAATGTTCGTTTTAAAGAGTTCATAACGAACCGCGCCACTACACGCACTTGAGTTTAAGATTAATTTTTCCGCACATCTAGTAGGATGCCTAGCTCTTCGTGTAGCTGAGTGTTACGTATATACCACGGTGCGTTTACAGCAATTCTTAACACCTTGTTTTGAAAGCGTTGAATTTTTTGCAAGTGTGTTTTCGATGTATTGCACCACACTGGTGATGCGTATAATATAAGAGGTCGTAGTAAGGTGTTATACAATAAAACTGTGCATTTAATTTTGAGACTAGACTTGCCATTAATGAGCGGGTATAGCTGCTTTAATCTAGTGTATCCTTGGGTAAGTTTTTGGTTTATGTGGTATTTCCAACTTAAACGGGTATCGAGATATACCCCTAGGTATTTGATTGCACCATCATTCGGATTCCAACATATTGTGGTATTGTCAATGCGTAAACAAGGAGGATTATTGATTCTTCGAAAAGTGAAGATTTTCGCTTGGCATTTGTCGGGGTTTATGGTGATGTTCCAGAGTTTGTACCAGGAAGATAACTTGTTAATTGCATTCTGCAGCATCGCAATTGCTTCAATAAGATTGTCCGCTTGGGTAAATACGGCAGTGTCGTCCGCAAAGGTAGCAATTGTTGCATTAAGCTCAGGTAGGTCAGAAGTAAATATGTTGAAAAGCACTGGGCCCAGAATGCTTCCTTGTGGGACTCCTGCTCGACACATTTTGGTTTCGGACATGTTGTGTTAACTTTAACTGCAAAGGTTCTATTGTCTAGAAAGGAGAAAATAAATGCTTTAAGGTATACAGGCATGGCTATGTCTAGGATCTTTTTAAGGCCTTCGATCCACACCTTGTCGAATGCCTGTGCTATGTCAAGAAAAACTGCTGTAGTGTAATGTTTGTTATGAAATCCGAGTTCGATAAGCTCGCTGATTCTTTGTAGTTGATGGCTTGTTGAATGGCCTTTTCTAAAGCCAAATTGAAATTTAGGCAAGATGTTGAGATTTTCAATGTGTTCTAGCAACGGTTGTAAGCAATTTTTCAAGAATTTTTGATAACGACGTTAACAGACTTATGGGTCTGTAACTGCTTATTTTGTTTTTGTTTTTCCTGGTTTTCTGAACATTAGAATGTGCGCAAGTTTCAGGACTCTGGAAAGTACCCTAGTCTCATGCAGGCATTGTAGGTAGTACATAGATAAGCTATAGCCATCAATGTGAGGTGTTTAAGAATTGTATTGGTGATCAAGTCGTGGCCAGGAGATTTCCTTTCGGGGAGCTTTTCGATAATATCCTTCAGTTCGTTAGGTGAAGTTGGTTGAATTTCATCTGGAATTGGCACCCTTCGTTCAATATCGTTTATGATTTGTGTGTTGTGAGTGGGCGTGCAAGTGATTGCAGGGTGAATGTGTTTTCAAGATGATCAGCAAAGGCAGCTGCTTTTTCGAGTCAAGTGTAAGTGACATTATCAGATACAGATGATAGCGTTGGCAATTCTTCTTTTGATTTAGAATTTTTCTAGTTGTTTTCCAAAGGCCCCAATCTCCTGGGCTGAAATCTGCTATGTGTTTTGATATGTATTAATTCGTAGGCTGTCCAGTTCTCTTTTAATTTGGTGCGTTAGGTTGTTTAATTTATTTTTAAGTTGAGGGTTCCTGTTTCTCTGCCATTCACGCCGAAGCTGGCTTTTGTTTTGATTAAGTTAATGATGTATCTGGGGGATAATTGTAATTTGTCGGATGAGTCCATCTAGTGGTTGTACAAGCTAATTTAGCACTATCTTGAATTGTTGATGTAAAGTGGTCCACGCCGCATCAATGTCTTTGGTTGTTAGTAATCGTGTTGGGCAGTGGAGTTTACTATTGAGCTGAGTTTGAAATACGTTCCAATCGATTTTGCCATTAATTAATTTTGGAGTAGATTGTTTAATGATTAATGTGTTGGTGAATGACACCAGTACTGGGAGATGATCAGAATTTAGTTCTGGAATGACACTTTGAAAGATAGGTTTACCAAAGTTTTCAGGAGAACAATATCGAGTATGTCAGGCTGGTGGTCTTCTCGGTACGGGTAATAGGTGTAATCATCTGGTGCCAAAATTTGGAAGGTGTTTGCTATGGCAAGATTTTCCAGTTTAATACCTTCGGGTTTGTGGCTCTGCATCCCACAGGGTATTTTTGAATTCATATCTCCTAAAACTAGTACTGATTCAGTAGTGTCAAAAATTCTTTTATATCTTCCTCAGCAATTCTTGTGTTTGGCTGCCTGTAGACACAAGCAATTATTACACTACTCTGATCATCGAGTTTAACCCTTATTGAGGTAAATTCAATTTTTAAGTTAACAATTTCTGGAAGTTGAATGTGTTCATATTTCGTTTTAATAATGATCGCTACGCCACCAGCTGCTACTCTGGAGTTTCGATCCTTGCGATAGATATGATAACCTGGGATTCGAAATTTTATGGTCTCATCAAGATGCGTTTCTGATATGCAGGCGATGTCCACATTGTATCTCGCTAAAAGGCAATAAATAGAGAGCGCTGATTGTTGATTCCATTTGCATTCCAGTTAAGGATGGTTAAACTTTGTATTGGTTTGCTTTGGTTAAGGTCCATTGATAAGCATTGGTAAGAGTGCTAATAATGAATGTTTTAATTTGGCTAAGGTACGGCGTAATAAGATTAAGGAGAGTTTGAATGAGATTGTCGGGTAATGCTGATGGAGTGGATGAGGAGGTAATATTGTTGTTCTGGGCGAGTCCGCTTTTAAGCTTATCTGCAAAGGTCTGTGTGTTATTGATGTACGAGTTTCTAGGTTGGGCTCGAGTCCGTTGTTTTAGTAGTGTAATATGGTGTGAACAGCCACGATAGTTTGCGCTGTGGTTGCCTCCACAGTTAGCACACTTTGGTGGTTCGTTTGGCCTCTTTGACATTCGGAATGTAGATGATTACCAGCACATTTTACGCAAACTGGTTTTAGACTGCAATAATTTTTAGTATGGCCATACTGTTGACATCTGTAACACTGAGGTATATTCTTGGATTTTCTTCTAGCTTCAACAGTAACTACGGAGTGAAAAATTGCTTTTAGTGAATATATACGTTTGCTTGCTCGTTATTGTTAGCTCTAGTGCACAAACAGGTAGAGGTTTTCTATCTCTGGTGTACAATCGTGTTACCTTTGTCACAGGCACCTGACTAGCTAGTTCAGTTTTGATTTCCTCATCTGTCAGAGAAAGTGGAACATTTTTAATTACTACGGAAATTGGTTTGTCATTTGGGTTTTGGTAAGTATGATATTGGATTTGATTTTCTGTAAAATGTTTGGTTAATTTTCGAAAATCTTCGTCTTTGTTAAATTGATTCGTAATGTGGTTGTGTTATACGTTGTTGTGAAGGTTCCAGCAGCTAGTTTTGTATGTCTTCAATTAAGGCTTTATGATTTAAGGTGTTTGGTAAGTAGATAGGTGGGACTTTGATGGTTGGTATGTTATGAGTTTTTGGCTGTGATTGTGTTTTATCGGACACGTTTGAGTCATTTTTGTTGGAAGATTCGCCATCAGCTAATGTATTTTCCAAATGGGCTGGTAGATAGAATTTATTACTGGTTAATAAATCTTGGGTGGTCCATGCATACCGTTTTTGGACGTCATTAACGGGCGGTGTTAAACTGTCCATTTTGCGCTTGTTAAGCGCTTGATAATCCATTTTTAATTCATTTACCGAGATTGTATTAGTTTTGTTGAGAATAATTAAAATAAAATTTACTTACAATATTAGCTACGGATAGCTTTAAGGTCAAGCGTATCGCACTGATATCAGGCAGGCCAAGGAACGTCTGCACTGTAGCACTGCTCGTACTCGACTCAATAGTATCCCTGTAACCACGTTTCCGTAGCTTCGTCTTTCGACCAATATTATGCTTCGCCAACCCTGTTCTACCGTGCGCTATGTATGCAGCCATAACTTTGTACTATACCGCATAGCAACACTGTTTTGCTCACAGATGCTCTAGTTAGACGAGCACCAACAATTAGACCTCTTTGAAACACCGTCAGATCATACATACTGGTCACTCACGACACCTGCACAACGTTCACAGTCACACTGTCTTACTCTATTATTAATGCGCAATGCATACTATCTGCAACAAACAAGAGACGGTTGACTTACGCAGTACCCACTGTTACCAGGCACAGTGTAAATATGTCTTACTTTTGACAAGTGTTTTCATTATTTTGTCAATACCTGTATTTATCATAAGTAGAATTAAGTGTTTAATTTACATGAAAATTTTGTCATTAAAAGGAAATCTATATGTAATAAACAATTAAAAGTAGGTGAAAAGTGTCACTTCAATATGATCAAGTAATCCTTACTAATATTTACCCAAAGAGAAATGCCCTTTTGACTCTGGGGAGGCACGATTCTCACAAAGTTCGAGCCGCAGAGCTACTAGTAAGCGTGTTATTAACTCCCAGAACTTTTTTGAGGGTCAGTTTTAGAGTAAATTACAGTTATTGGCCACTTGGATTACGCCAGGCGTGTAAGCGCTGACGGGCGCCCGCGCCCATCTCCCGCCGTGTTCGCACGCCGATACCTTATCTGGGCCGCTGCGCCAAAAGAAAACGTCGGAAGCAGGAAATGAAGCCTCCTAGATAAATTAGCAGGGGTCACAGAGGAGAATTAACGGAGAAGCTTCAGAGAGCGTTTTTAAAGCGAATTATTCCTCTTCTTAATTTCGCCGGCCGGATAGTGAGAGCCCTTTGTTGGCTCGCTAGCGCAAACTAACGCGCTAAGAACTCGCTCAAAGGGCTAGAATCATAATTGTGGCGCTTTGTAAAGTTGAAAACGTTGCTTCTGCTGCACGGCAGCCAAGAAAGCCATTTATTATTCTTCTCATTTAGGCGGCAAGTCTGGGATCCTATTATATTTTGTTTTTCGGCGCTGTTTTCTTCGATAATAACTAATTTTTTAGTTGTTTTTGACGCAGCTGCAATGCATAGTTTATAGAGCGTGCTCTGAGTATTTGTTAAAACTTCTAATCTTGAAAAACAAAATTATTCATATTTACTAAATTGCTTTAAACTTATATGTTTCATACTAATCAATTCCATAAATCATAAAAAGAGGGCGTGAATATCTTCGTTGGCCGTAAAAGTGTTACTTATAAAAATTTTAAAACATTCATTTAAATTTATTCAATAACATATGACTTCTGTGTCTGCCTCATTTCCTTTTGGCATCGAGTCAACAATGAACGAATGGTGCCTTAATGGACTACATTGCATTCATTATTGATACACTCCCAGAGCTGGATTCCTAGAAGATCGTCGATATTACTGTACCCATTGCGGAGTGATATTATAGGCATTTTGGTCGGTGAAACATCAGGTGATTAGGCTATCCATGCGAGAGTAGCTTTCCTTACCATAATATCCATAGCTGGAGTTCTACAAATGCAGTCCTCTTGCTTCCTTTATCACTGTCGACGACGTTTCGGTTTAAGCAAATGTACCGTACAATGGTACACTATTGTTAACTTAGCGTAATTGATGTCGCGCTACGGTCTATAATTGCAAGCCTTTGAATGTGAGCATCCTTTTGGTTAGTTGTCCTACGTATTTCTCTAGTCCAATGAGTACCTTCTTCGACATACTAGTCTTATATTTGTGTCACATACAAAGGTTGCTTCAACCTATTTCTTGTAAAGAAACACTTTCTTTATGTAGGCAAACAATACTGCCTCTAACAAATTCGTTAGCTTGCTAATAATGCACACTTTGTCAACGACGAAGCATTCCTATAGTGTGTAAGTTAGTAGTACCAAATCTTGGGCAGAAATAATCATATGGTTCTCAAACTCTAATTGTCTACTCCCCAAGGAGAGTTATGAGTCTTTGAATAAAACTAATTTTTAGGTGTCCTGTTTTATTATTATAAGACCAGAAGCGAAAGTTAGGCGGGAAAACATTGAATTGTAAAAACTTCGTTGGTTTGGAGGTGTTAGGTAATCGATGATGCGTGGTAACGAGGGGTTTTCATATGATAGGTAAGCGTTGCTTTGTAGACGTTTTTCTATTTCAATTGCCTCACAAGTCCTGCTGATGGAATGGAAAATGGGAGCAATTTTTTTGGCTTAGGGAGGAGGGGAGTTAATTTTGTGGCCTGTTTGATAAGTGACCGACTGTTACCACAGTCAAAAGGTGCTTATATATTCGGCTGAATGTTTGCCGATTTGTTTGATCTACATAGGTCCTTCAGCAGTCTTTACAAGGTATTTTATAAACTTCTCAGATTCCACTGGGGCAGTAATCTTAAATGAGCGAATACAGTCGGCTGTTTAATTATTAGACCGTCCGTATGGTTTACTGCATTGATATGCGGCTTATGATATCGATAATACTTTTGATGTAAGGAAAGAATGCTTTTTGTTGATTGGGATGGTTTTAGGATTGAGAGTTCTTTTATTAATATTTACAATTATATACGGTAAGAGTTTATTAGAACAATTATTTTGTAGTAGAGTTGTAACAATAGTTTCAAGTTATATTTGCCGGATTTTCATGTTAGAAGATCTGATAAATCTGGTGATAATGGATTTTGCAACCAAATAGATTTGAGCAGGGTGTGGATGAGATTTGGTGCTTAAGTAGCTGTTAGTACAAACTGTTTTCTATGGTTATGAAAGTATCTAGGAAGGAAAGGGAATTGTTTTGTTCGGTTTTTATGGTAGATTTAATATTGATGTGCGTATTTTGTCCATAAATCCAGGTAATCAAAGCATCACCAAATTTCGTATCCAACAGATAGAGCAGGTGAAATGTAGCGAGAGTCCTAGTTTCAAAATTGGTCATTAAAGAGTTTGGTATGACAAGTAAAAATTGGGGACCCCATAGATGCGTTGATTTAGTGGTAAAAGTTATTTTTAAAAGTAAACATTGCATAGAAAACGGTTAATTAGAAAACGGATATTGTTTTATTATATTGTAAGTTATTTTTAATAACTGTAGGGTATTAGGCAGAGACTACATCAAAGCTGGCCATCATGTCATCTTTGCGTGTAGGGAAAGTTTTGAGTATTTCTAGCAAATGGTAGGAGTTTCGGATGCACTATGACGCTTGCTTTGCAAGAGGTTGAAGATTTTCGGTAAGGTACTTAGGTTGTGAGTTAAAGAACCAAATAAACTAAGAATTTTGGAACCGTAGGGAATTTTTTCGGGGTATGAGGAGTATTTTAGTAAGTTTGAGTTCGTAATGAGAGTTTTGATTTTCTTTGCCAGGTAGGTAGTGAATTGTTAGATACATGACGACAGTCAGATTATTCTAATAAATTTTGTATCTTGCCGACGTAGTCATCTGTATTTAGGATCACTGTAGCGTTGCCCTTCTTTTCCTCTAAAGTTGTAATATTATTATTTTGTTTTAGAGCTTTAAGGCACAGAATTTGAAGGCTTTAGTATTATATTTTGGTAGTACAGTTGCACGTATCACTTTACCTACATATTTCCTGGTTTCATTTATCACGTTTTCAGAAAGAGTAAAAATGGAAAATTCTATTTGGGATATCATATGTTTAGGATTGACAACAATATTAAAACCTTTTCCAAGAGCTTGAATGGAGTTTATAATTATAGATAACTCTGGTTTCTTCGTAGAACATATGGTTGATAATTTTTGGTAATGTTTTAGTAATAATCCAAGAGGTTTTACATGTTAGTGTCTGTAGGAATTTACGCAAACAAGGACACAAAATTTTAACCTTACGTAAAGTAAGTTCTCAATATAGCGTGCTTAAGTTTAAAGTTTCTTCCCTGTAGATGATGTTGATAGACTATATTTATAAATTAGTTCCTACTAATGTTCCGTCATTGATAAATGATATATGGAAGTTATCGTCGAAAATTTGATTGAATACATATTATAAATCGTCCATCATCACTCGAAGCGTTTTCCAGTGAAAATCTGTAATTTTGTTGCATAAGAGAGCTTACTGTGGCCCTAGGGTTCTATTTCATAAATCTAAATGGGTTATAGGATATAAAACATTAAGTACAATAGTAATTTTATTAACATCTACGTAGGTGTATCAAATATAAGCCGGCACTTTTTTGGGTGCCGTGAGATAACAGGAGAGGTGGGCCTCTGATTGTTGTAGACAGACCATTTATTCATCTATTATTACGATGTCAGTGCAAGATATACGCTTATTTAATGCGCAAGGAATTAAATACAGTTTCTCATAGGAAAGAACGTAAAATCGTTCGAAATTCTAAGAAAACTTAAGGCACAGTTCAGGGGTACTACCATTAAGAAAGCCTAGCTGCACGTGTGGCATACACAATTTTTGAAAGTACAAAAGGCAGTTGAGAATAAACATAACCCACAATGAGAACTATAGCATGATTGGGGGCATATCTCCATTGCTCATCTATTTCTTAAGTATTACTGTCGATTAACGCATGCTGAAATAGCTTTTGGTAAATTTTGGATAAAACAAAACTGACATGTCGTTGGAAAAGACGAAATTTCCTACTCCAAGATATTATTCCACTTCACGATAACGTCCGTCCCCATACACAGTTACCCAATTTCCACAAAAGAAATTTTAGATATGTTCAAATTTACATTAGAACATTCTCGTTAGAGTTCAGACTGTCCCCTCTTTCTGTGTCTCAATGCAAGAACAAATATCTGACGATTATGTTGCTGTCTAAAGCATTCGTGCCCAATTGGCTGTTTTGACAATCATCTTCATTTTACTATTATGTTTTAAAGCGTTAATACACACTTGATAGATATATTACAAGAAGATATGCTAAAATCGGTAAAATTTAGATAGAGTTTCCTGAATAATCTATTTAGAACTATTTATAGTTAGCCACCCACCTCTATTTTTGTCAGAACCTTTACCAATTCTTCTACCTTTTTATGTAGGTTTATACTTTTAAATCCTCAAGAGATGATAGTTGAACTTCTTTTTAATTTTTACTAAAAGAGTAAGTACTAGGGTATATATTATACATTGAAAATTATATAAAACTGCTACGTTTTCTATTATTTATGACAAATATAATTTAAAAAAATTAACATTTACAAAAATGTTGGATTTTTAACGTAAAGTTAACTATATTATGTACACTTTACAGTCAGTTGAATATTTTGTGCAATTTGAAAGTTTTAAAACTATTAATACAATAATGCTTTGCACATCATGTGTTATTATCAGATGTCAAAGTAAAATAAAAAGTTCAGAAAATTTGGTTTTTAAGATAGTAAAGTGAATTCAACAAGAAGCTCTAAATTACCTACAGCTAAATAACACAAAACTTTATGGACAGTTTATTTAAATCATATCTCGCTTACTTGTGTACAAAAAGGTATAGATAATTTTAGCTGCGAGTTAAACTAATTGTCGTGACCAGCAACAAAAATCAACACTACCAAGCGAAAAGTGGTAAGAGAAGCTGTTAAGTATCTTTGAAAAGTAGTAGCTAAGTGGCGCACTATGCAGTGCTATTTACATAGAGCGAGGCTGTAAGAATATGTTGTCAAGGACAAACTTTTGCTGACAGTCTTCCAGGAAAAGTGTCTACAAAATTTTGGAACACAGATGCGTTCTTGACTGAATAACGTTTGGTAATTCGTCACTTTTGTGGCAGAAGGCGTTATCGCCAATTTAATGACGGCGGTTAAATCTGGATATGAAGATGCATCGTGTTGTTTGTTATCAAGTTATTAGAGCGCGGTCGGAGTTCGGAAACTTTTGGCGTTTCTGAAATCTTAGAAAATTTTCTTTTGAAAATGTTGTGAACGAAACGTCAAGAGTTTCCAAACTCCGACCGCGTTCTAATAACTTGATAACAAACAACACGATGGATCGGCCGTAATAGCCTTCGCATTTCTTGATACAGAGGTGTTTGTCTAACCAAATGGATAATAAATTTCTTCATGTAAAATATGAGAAAGTCGGCGTAACAGCGTGATTTAGCAGATAGGCAGGTTACTTTAAATAGAATAAAATTTTGAGTGACGAGGTGTTGCATGTTTCTAATACTAACATTTTTGTAAAGAAAAATATACGAGATCATCACGGGTAAACTCTCTAAAGAATTCTCAAGTGAAGGCATAGTTATGCTATGCTGTGCTGAGACTAGGGAGCTTAGCGACTCAGTGGAAAGTCTCTATAGGCCCATCATGTACATCATGGGAAATATATTGAGAAAAGTACTTGCAAAATGTTAAATAATATTACAAAAGACTAGTTCAGGTTCAGAAAAAATCATTCCACAATCGGACAAGTGCGCAGGAGAGTGAAATAGCATCACTTAACTTTGAAAATAAACAACACTGCTTAGCAGCATGACAAGTATGACGCAAAAGCCTTTTGTACAAATTCAATTTTTAAAAGATAGACACTTCCAAGTAAAATACGATCACAAAACATTCAAACTATTTACAATAAAATTCTTCGAAGAAACATATTGAGTCTAAAGTTATATTTACTATTTATAGCAGATTTTCTCATAAAAATGCACTCCACTACTGCTACTTTTGGCGAGAGCAAGTTTGTGCCACTAAAACACTAAGACCCAACATCACCGGCCATACTCTCACAAATAAATCTATGCAATATTAAAAAATAGTCCAAAATATAGATTAATAAGGTCAACGATATTAAATCTGCCAATATAGGGTTTATTAAATGTAAGAAAATTTCTGCCTCCAACTTTCAGAACAACGCACCCTGAGTCAAGTCAATGAAGTCAATGAAATACCTAAATAAGAGACTGACTTGGAGGTCACGCGTGAAAGAAACATAAACTGCTAGGCTTCAAATTCAGAAAACATTGCTGGTTGCTTGGTCGTATAGCAAAGTTATCATCTTCTAACAAGTTGTTAGTATATAAAGCAGAAATGCAAATCCCTTATACCATTACCAAGTCATTTGGCTTACACTTTACTATAAATTTTGTTTATTGTATTTATTAAGTACAAATTGCAAATAGATATTTAATAAATTAGAAAAACTTCTTATAAGGGTTTGCATTTCGTCGGTTTTGTGATTGTTTGTTAGAGCTTTTATAATTCCGTCCTAGGTATGTATATATTCTTTTTTTATATCAATTGGATAATATACTAAAGAGCATTATCAATGTCAAAGCCTGATTTTAACGGAATTTTAAATTTTAGTCTGTTATCCCAGTTGGTTTATTCGGTGCTAAGGTAGAAAAAAATTTCTTTTTAAAGATTTTAATGTTCATTGTAATCAAAACAAATAAATGATTCTGCTTAGTAGCTATTCCTGTATTTCTTTGGTAAATCTCTACAATGGGAAGTGACTTATTTGTGTCTTTCGCTCGAAGAAGTTTATTTGAATTTGTAGCAGTTATTTTTTATGTTATAGTACCCAAAGGTAAACACCAAAATACATTTGTAGATAAAACCAAGGAATACAGTCACTCCAACGTAGTTTTTTTTGCGCTCAGGGTGTGTCTTTCTTAATGGATCCATGTTCACTGCAGCCTATGGCTTATTGTGATTACCCTAATTAAATAAATTTACAACCAATCTGTAATTGATGTCCCCTGAATCAGCAGACACAGGTCCTTTACAGGGTGTGTCTGGAAATCTTCCGGTTCCAGGTTTGGTTTCCCGAATATATCGCACTTGCATAGGATGTGTAAGGCTGTTTCTGGTTTCTTGTTACAAAGTCTGCATGTGAGGTCACCATTAAATTTACCAATTTTCCAAAGGTGTTCTTTTACAGTCGCATGTCCTGTAAGAAACCCTATGGTTATGTTTAGCTGTGGCCTACTTAGATTAAGGAGTTCTGCAGCTCTCTTATTAAGGTTTTGCTGAAATAATGTCCTGATCGATTCTTAATAAAGCTTCGGTCAGCACTTCGTGAAATTACTAATGCAGGTTCTGGGCCTATATAAGCCTCACTAGATCCCTGCCTGGCCAGTTACTAGGCTTTCTCGTTGCCGTAGATACCGCAATGTCCAGGTGCCCATAACAGTTTCACTGTGTTATATTCTGCCATTAAGTTCGTTGATGCACTCCCATATCAGTCTAGATGATGCTTTTGTGCTTGATAAAGCCTTTAAAGCTGCGTGCCTGTCTGATATAATATAGATCCGCTTGCTCCTGTAAGCTCTCTTACCACTCCAACGTAGTACCAAAGAAAATAAAACTACAAACCAACTACCATTAACCTTAACAGTAGAATTGATCGACAAGAAAAATAACAGGCCAAATTAGAAACAGAAAAGTGCAATAAAACCACTACATTCACGTCAAAAAACTAAAAGCAATGGATGAAAGTGATATTAGCATGGCCACTTGTAATGCCAATAGAGTCTTGCAAAATAGACAAGATCTTGAATCATTCATTGTTATTCAAAGCAATAAACATATCCCTTATGTCTGAGACGCATCTAACTAGAGAATCATACCTCAGATTCAAAGGTTATCAATTGTTGTCACACTATTCACCCTAATAACACAGCCATGGATAATAGTGCGCTAATAATTAAATACAATATAACGCATTACAAAGAAACAAACATCCAAATCATAGAAAATCGGATCACCGTAATATAAATTAGAACTGGGAGGTAGAAATTGAGAGCAGCTACAATTTATTGTTTACCTAGATACAATAAAAAAAAGGATTGCTATTTAAATGACCTTAGGCATCTGGAACAGCGTTTTATAAAAGGAGACTATTAAAATGCAAAAAAAACGCGAGGTGGAGGCCAAGAACTACCACTACAAAAGGGTAAGAGTTACATAAGGTAGCAAGAGAAAAGTCCACATAGTGGCCTACAGATCTCCATAAGATACCAGACTTGTTTTTAAAAAATTATAAAAATATAAAAGTGTTGATAAAAGCTTCGGCCTAAATTCAGATCACTCTCCGATTATTTTAACCTTAAGTGAAACTATAATTACAAAAAACTTATTGAGAAGATTTAAGCCTGCATAACCTAATCCAATTAAATGTACCCTTCCGAATAAAGCGACTGGATCAGGAAGCTAAAATCTTGTCCTAAAAAAATACACCCGAAATAAAAAAAGTCATTAGTAATAACTACCCAAAGAAAATTAGATATCTAGTGGCAAAACAAAGAAAAGCACAAAGAAAATTGCAACGGACAAGGACACTACAGGATAAGAGCAGACTAAATAATCTTGCACAAAGATTAAATAGAGAAATAGAGCAGCTTAAGAATGACTCTGTCAGTAACTATTTAAGAGAGCTGACAAATGAAAAAATGATTATTTCTTGTAGACAGCCACAAACAAACTAAAAATGTCAATAGCGCAAGTGATAGTTAAGCCAAAAGCAATCATCAAAAATCTGGAGCTTTTGCAACATATATTTCGCCCAAATGAAGCATTAGAAGATATAGATCTCCGTAAGGAAGTAATGAATCCAGAAGGAAACACTAATAACTTCAAAAAAAAGTCGCCAAAGAAATTAAGCAGAATATCAGCTTGAAAAAAGCACTAGACTACAATCTATTAAAAGGAGCAATAGTTAAACAATTTAAATTAAAACATGTCCTGGATATCTTGAAAGTGGCAGATATAATTATGATTCTTAACCTAGGTAATCAAAAAATGAAGTATCTTCTTGTAGGGCTATATCACAGCAAGAGCTTTTGAAAAACTATGGTTGAAAAGATTAAAACCCATAATAAATAGAAATAACCTAATTCTTGTACACTAATATGGCTTCAGAGAGCAACATTCAACGATATATCAGGTCTATAGCATTACAAAAGTATACGAGGAAAAAAAGATTTGCTCAACGCTGTTTTTAGACGTAGCCCAAGTTTTTGACAATTAGAGAAATGCTTTTCAAAAGAATATGTAGGTATATTAAAATTCTATATGACTGGAAGGATGTTTATGGTAAAACAAGGAAATAAAATTTTAAGTTTAAATAAGATAAAAGCAGACAAATCATAGGGAAGTGTATTAGAGCTTATCCTCTACCTAATGTGCACCTGTGATATGCCAAGAACTGAAGAGACAGTATTAGCAATATTCGCGGATGATACGGCAATGCTGGAAAAGATGAGAAAGCAGTCAGAAAACTATAAATAGCAAGTGACAACATAAACTCATTAACTAAAATCTGGAGAATTAGAATAAATAAAGGTAATTTAGCTCATGTAGACAATGTAACAACAATTAGTAATAGCATCATTACACATAGCAGTACGGCAAAGTATTTGGGGATGAATCTTGAGGTCAAACTCAAATGGAAACAGAAAGAATTGGCCTGAATGAAAATGTATGGTTCTATTGGAATAACATCTTATTTGTTAATGCACAATACAACTGTTAATATACAAACAAATATTCAAACACATTTGGACATATGGGATGCAAATATGGGGATACGCTAGCAAGACCATGTAAATATAATTCAGACATTTCAAAACAAGGTTCTGAGAAATATTGTGGATGCCCTGTGGTATGTATAAAATGATGAAATACAAGAGCTCTGAAGATCCTGACAATTCTACATATTCTAGACAACACCAATATGGAGCGAAGGCTTAAAAGAGTTAAGTCTTTTAAACCAGTACAGTGTAATAGTGAAACAGTAATAGTGCAACAATTATAGTGAGAAGCAGAATATAGTGATACGTGAAAATAGTGTCTACGTTTTAGGAACTAAGTAAAAACCGATGGGATTTTTTTTGCAAATAAGTAATTAGAGTGATAAGGCCAGAATTAAACTGTTGGTTAGTCGACTACGACCAATCTTCCTGGTGTTAGAAAATGAGGTACAATGTTGCTTGAGTTGACTGTGCTTTGTGGGCGGATGCAGAACTTGTGATTTAGAAGTCTCACAACATCTTTAATAACATTTTGTTTATATACAGCGCCCGAAGTTTTAAGTCCGATTTTACAAAAATGAATATCAATCACTCCAACGTAACATATTCTTCATAAAACCATTACAGCTGCTAGTAATGATCTTTTTAAACCTTTGGCATTAGCTTAGATGCTTTTTTAGACAATCTAACCACATCCAGTCATTTTGTTTGCTGAAAAGTTCCTCGACTATAAATTTTTTTCATCCGCAAACGAAATTTCTCTGTGGGTCATGCGCCTACTCAATTAACAACATCTTGCTTTCTGTCAGCATATATCCCATGTGGCTTTTGTAACCAGCTAGTCCTAAGTCTTGCTTAATAATACGAGCTGTCCAAGTTTTGGAAATTTGCATCTTCCCCTGCTTATAAAGAGGATTCCGTTTAATTTAGGTACTTACGGCTTTAACTGCATGAGTAGTCCGATATGAACACAGTCTTCTAGATCTTGGACGATCTTCAATACCTCCAGTCTTATTAAACAATTTTATAGCCCGATACACAAACATGACGTAATGCCGAGAAGATGTAATCTTAAAGATTACACTTTTTTTAGTTCTACATTATGTGGTGCTATTAAAGCAACACAGGTTTTTTTGTCACCCCACTCCATTGATAAATAATCAAACTTGACAAAAAACACAATGTAACTTACAACTTTAACTATTGTCAATTCCAACCGTATCTTAAGCTCATGGACATCTTCTTAATGTGTAAAGCAGGGGTAGGATAGACTTTGTAACAGTATTTATAGTGCTACCAGGTACTAAAGTAATTATTCTGTAGCGTAGTCTCTTGTGTATTTAAAGTAAAGTATTTTATGATGCCGTAATTTTTAATATATCCAATTTGATCTTTTAATGCAACAGGTGCTTAATGCTATATAATTTTATTCTTGCCAGACATTAAATCAATAAGGAATTCTTATCTAGTAACTTGGTCAGTATTTTTATATTTTTAACATCCTTTACAAATGTTGCAAGTGATTTAGATTGCTTAGTTATTTAATTCTGTTTTTGCTAACATTTTTATTACTTTCGTCATCGCGCTTTTGCTTACTTTCTGTCAAATTAGATTAAAGGTGGATATAGCTATATTTAGTTAATAATTAGGTTTTAGTAATTTCCTTAATTATTTATGTGGATTAGTTCCATTTTACTTTCAAAGAGGAAAGACATACAAATTGTGTCTGCAAGTGAAAACTATAAAGTGCGATAACCCGCGTCAGCGATTTATCGGTGATAAGTACAATGTTATCGAGAGGCCAGCGGCCAAATCACCACGAATAAATTGTACGTAGAAATCTACTTAACTTAATCGTATAATTATTTACAAAAAGGCAGTCATGTTTCGCGCCGAATTTTGGGTATCAGTACCCTATCAACACACCAACGTTAATTGATCAACAATCAGACCCTTGCATATATCAACAAACCCTCCCACAGCAGCAACAACAACCAATACCTATGCAAACTCAATCAATTATGCAAGCTCAGCCGCAACAAAATCAGCAATTTTATTATCCCCCACAACAATCACAACTGCACGGACTACCGGCATCAATAGCGCCACACAATGAAGAATTATGCCAAACACCAAACACAAGAAAATCAAAACGTGGCTCTACGGAACTATAACGTGTTAATAAACAAGAAAAAATATGCGATTACTGGCTTAGTGCTCCAGGAACATCTAATCGTTTTCAACCTTTTGGGGATATCTTGATAGTGCGGAAGAAAAACCGACATAAATCAAACCTCCACCAATCTTCGTTTACGGCGTGGATAACAATAAACTTTTGAGGGATATGTTAGAAGAACACGCCAAAGATAATTATGTCATTAAGGTAATCGTAAATACTCAGGTAAAGATACAACTAAATGACGCAAAAATATACAGCGCAATTATTAAAATTTTAAAAGCTAAAAACACGAAATTTCATTCCTTCCAACACAAAAACGATAGGCATTATAAAGTTGTTCTACGAGATGTGCATCCAAGTACTGACCTCAAAGAGTTAGTCACTGAAATAACTACACATGGGCACAAAGTTCTAAACATATACAACATAAAACATAGAGTTACTAAAAATCCATTGCCAATGTTCTTTGTAGAATTAGAACAATCAGAAAAAAATAAAGAAATATTCAACATTGAATTCCGCATGAAAACAAAAATTACATTTGAACCTCCGCACGCTAAACGTGAAGTTATACAGAGTCAAAACTGTCAGAGATATGGGCACTCAAAAAATTACTGTCACAGAAGTCCAAGATGTGTTAAGTGTGCAGGAGATCACTTAACAAAAACTGTGAACGCAAGACTAAAAGCACGGATGTTAAATGCATTAATTGTCAAGGTAACCATCCAGCAAATTATAGAGGCTGCATAGAAGCAAAAGAAATCCAAACAAAATCCTGCCCCCAGACAACTTGGCACTAACACTCAATTTGTCCAGCCAGGAGTATCATATGCTCATAAAACAAATAATACAAATGGGCAAGATCAAATCACTACAACCTGCAATCCGCAATCAGTGCAGACTACATCGCAACAACAAACAGAAACTAAACTGGAAATGCTGGTAACTAAACTTATGGAACGCATGGATATCATGTTAAACCTACACACAGCCATGATAACTAAGATGAATAATAATGCCTAATATACTAATGATTGCTCAATGGAACGCTAACAGCCTCGCTCAACATAGCCTGGAGATAAAAACATTCTTACATACTCGCAATCTAGATATTTTACTGATCTCTGAAGCACATCTCACAAATGACACTTACTTAAAAATACCAAATTATTCACTTTATATCACTCCTCATCCTGACGGCACAGCACATGCAGGAACAGCGCTATTTGTAAAGAGCTCAATCAAACATTACGAAATGAAACAATTTCAAACTGATTATCTCCAAGTTACTACTATTGCAGTTGTAGAAAAAAATAGAGACATTGTTTTCTCAGCGGTTTATTGTCCTCCACGACATATCATTAAAAAACAAAAATTTAAGTCTTTCTTTAGCACCCTTGGTCGTTGTTTCATAACTGGCGGGGCAAAAAATCAAATCTGGGGCTCCCGAGTAACAGTAACCCGGGGTAGAGAACTCTATAAAACAATGGAAGAAAATAACTTACACTATCTAAGTACGCCAGAGCCTACTTATTGGCACTCAGATCTTAACAAAATCCCAGATCTACTGGATTTCTGTGTCATTAAGGGCGTCTCGCAAAATTATTAAAAATCGAATCTTGTTTAGACTTATCCTCTGACCACTCACCGATACCCATAACATATAGTACTCAAGTGCTAAGAATACAAAAACCTGCATTGCTCTTCTCAAGAAACACTGACTGGAGCTACTTCCGAGACCTGGTAAAGGACCGACTACTGCTTAATCTCTCCTTAAAAACAGAAAGAGACATCTTTGATGCTGTTGAACATTTAAATCAAGCTATCCAACGCTAGGTATGGGAAGCTACGCCAGATCGCGAAAATCAGCAAAATGTAAGTACTGTCCCATAATAATTAAACAAAAATAGCAAAAATACGGAGGCTACGAAGAATCTGGCAAACCACCAGAAATCCTAGAAATAAAACGATACTTAACCAGGCAACTAGAGACTTAAATGCATTCTTGACCAACTTTCGAAACCAGGGAATACAAAACTACCTGTCTAACTTAACCGCCACGGAAGCTATCGACTATTCACTATGGAAAGCGACTAGAAAATTAAAACAACAACCCTCAGTGCCACCTATAAGAAAAGCCAACAGGACCTGGGCACGCACTAATCAAGAAAAAGCGGATGCTTTTGCAGAACACCTGGCAACGGTACTCCAACCTCATGATAGACTCTGCTCGGTGGAGGATGATAACTTCATACATCAAGAGTTGGAAGAACCAAATAACCCTGCTCTACCAATAAAACCAGTAAGGGTTAACGAAGTTCACATAGTATCCTACATAACCTTAACCCAAAAAAGCACCAGGATATGATTTAATAACTGTCAGAGTCCTGAAGGAGTTACCACGAAAGGCAATACAACTGATAACCTACACAATCAATGCTATTTTCAGATTACGCATATTCTCGGATCAGTGGAAGATGGCACAGATAGTCATGGTACCTAAACCAGGCAAAAATCCGAAAGAAGTTACTTCATATCGCCCGATCAGTTTACTGCCTGTCTTATCAAAATTGTTTTAAAAGATATTTCTAAAAAAACTAAAGCCAACGTTTGAACAACAAAACCTCATACCCAATCATCAATTTGGATTTCGCGAAGGCCATAGCACGATAGAGCAAGTTCATAGAGTTGTAACTAAAGCAACTCACGACCTGCATCTCAAAAGATACTGCTCGTCTGTGTTTTTGGATATAAGCCAAACATTTGATAAGGTATGGCACACTGGACTGCTGTGTAAGATTAAGAAAGTCTTCCCATTGCCTTATTATGAATTACTTAAGTTCTACCTATCGGAAAGATGATTTCAAGTAAAATTCAAAGATGCGCAATCGAGTCTCCACCCAATACAAGCCGGCGTACCGCAGGGAAGTATACTAGGACCTATCCTGTACGTACTTTACACAGCGGATTTACCAACCACTCCACAAACGCTAGTAGCTACCTATGCCGACGACACCGCAGTATTGGCATCCCATACTGATCCTCAAAGAGCATCATTGTTACTCAAACGAAACCTCAACAGACTAGAAACCTGGTTGAAATTATGGCGTATAGTGTGAACGAAACCAAATCGACACAGGTAACTTTTGCCCTCCGGAAAGAAACCTGCCCTGCGGTAGCATTAAATAATACCCTACTGCCGCAAAATGACAACGTAAAATACCTGGGAATTCACTTAGATCGACGGCTTACTTGGAAGACCCACATCATGAAAAAACGGATGCAACTTGGATTAAAACTGAGAAACATGTATTGAATGCTCAGGAGAAAGTCTCAGTGATCCTTGGAAAACAAAGTTCTACTGTATAAGGCCATTTTAAACCAAATCTGGACTTATGGCATCCAGCTTTGGGGATCTGCCAATAATTCAAACATAGAAATACTACAACGATTTCAGAACAAAACAATCAGGATCATCACAATGCTCGTTGGTATGTTCCTAACTCGTTACTACAACAGGATGTTCTGATACCTACAATTAAACAGGAAATTAAGTGCTAGTGAAAAATATCAAGTGAAGCTTAGTGCGCATCCTAATGATTTTGCTGTGGCGTTACTAGACAGACAATATATCCCTCGACTCCAAAGATGTGACCCGTTCGACCTGAACGATTTATAGATTAGGTTTAGTTATAGTTTAAGTATGAAACTTAATTAGATTATGTTTTCTACTAACCCTTACTTGTTGCAGTATCGCGAAGTACTATCATTGGATATTACTTCCTCATGTTACGTATTATATGACAAACGATTTAATGAATGTTATCCTATAACAGATTGTAAATACACAATTAATAAAGACGCGAAAAAAAAATTATGTGATTATTTTTATTTCATTTTTAACGTATTTTACACTGTTTAATACTTCTTGTTTATTTAATGGCAAATATTGATTGCATTATTGTAGTTGTTATGTTGGCTACTGGCGGCGGGTAAGAGTTAAGGAATTAGCGAATTAGAGCATTATCTGCGGCGAGTTATACAGTACTTGTAGGTTTGCTTGCGTTGTTTAAATCATCGCCGGAGGAGCGAAGCCTGTTATGAAAGTGCGGTATCCATTTACAACCGAATGGATATTTTAACATAGCGCGAAAACAGGTCAGGCCGCTATTTCGCTCACTTGATAACTTACACGCAGCAGGGCGAATATGTATCCAAATTAGTAAGTTTGAATGTGGAAACTATAATAATACAAAGCATTGCCCAAATTTAAACTCGGAGTTAAATTTCTAATTTTTTTATTGAAAATTCTGTTAGCTTATTACATATCACCTACAAGTTCTTCCAATTAGTAAATATGGGGCGCTTTATTAAAAATCAGCGAGTTGGTATAGTTTTAATGCATTCTCACCTTCTATAATTTATTACTTGATTTTTAGGATATTATAAATTGAATATTTATTTATCTTTAGCGATAAGATGCATTTTTAACTCTAAGAGTTTGTGAGGAAACAAACTGTCCAAAAACAAAAGAGACTTAGTCCAAATCACATAATTTTATAAAATTCCGTTGTCAATTTGTCACCAAGATCCTGTGATTAAGCTTCGGATAATTTTTGGTAAGGTTACCTGAAGTCGGAAGACTACTCCAGCAATTCACAAGCAGAAGGAAATTGAGGACCTACTGCATTAAAGATCCTTAGGGATATCCTCTAGTAAAATCACTATGGCTGCGTTCCAAATAAAATATTCCGGAGTTTCAAGTCTTCCACCCGGATCTCTGGGGAAAACGTTTGAAAACGATGTTATGGTAACGAGTAAACTATAGTTGGACATATATATTAGAGTATGCACAAGAAATGTCAAGACTATTGGCACAACTAGAAAACATAAGTAATGCTATACAGAAAACGGACAGGTTGAAAATGGAGAGAATGGAGATTAGTGAAATGCGTTGGCCGGAGGCTAATTACTGTGTCATAAATAAACATAGAGCATACTATTAAGATCATTACAAAAAAACATGGCATTGGTATTATAATATGTAAATCCTTATTGAAATACATAACAAATTTCAGAACAATCTCCGAAAGAATCATGTTATTGCAAATCAACGCCAGCCCAACACAAATTAATATCATTTAAGTGTACCCTCCAACAATAGATCACAATGATGAAAAAGCAAAGTTCTACCCCCAAATAAAGAAAAAAGAGTACTGTCGATGATAACTGGAAATTTTAACGTCAAAATCGGAAAAGATAGCGAAGGGAAACTAATAGGGCCACACGGACTGGGTGTATAGAATGAAAAAGGAGTCACATTAGCATTTTTGCAGGAAAACATGATTTTGTAGTAACCAACATTGTAAAAATAGAGGTTTCCTATGGATACAACTGAAAACATAATCAGGAATCAAATTGATTATATTCTAATAAATGTAAGATATACAAGTAGCTTCATTTTAGTAAAAACATATTCTGGGGTGGACGTAAAGTCAGATTGAAACCCTTTAATAGCAGTTTCTAGAGTAAATTTAAAAAAGTTACGCAAGAAACTAATAAATATGATTTAATAAAAAATGAAAAATCGTCTTATAAGAGAACAAGCAGCAGTACGTTTAGGAAACATAATTAAAGGCAACTTAAACATATAGAATGTTAATGAAAAGATTGACAAGTTAAATATGGCAGTAACAACCATCAAAAATGATATTTTAAAACCAGACGATAAGAAGCATAAATTGTGGATCATAAAAGATATTCTTCAGTTGATGCAAAGAAAACAATAATGAAAAATAATTTTGCAGAGTATAAAAGTATTGAAAAAATTATTAAGACAAAGATAAAAGAAATTACACAAAATGAAGTTAAAGAAAAATTTCTAGAGATAGAAACAATGCAACAAAAATATGGTACTTTTAAGATACATTGAAAAATTGAAACAAAGAGTGGAAAACAAATTAGAAGAAAAATAAACAAATTATTTGATAGTGACGGAAGAGTTATTATTAATAAGAAGATTAAGTCAAAGGAGCATGGAAATCATACATAAAGAAAATGTTTAAAGACAATCGACCACAACCTCCCCAGAAAAATAATAAAATTGGACAAAACATGATGAAGAAACAATTGAAAATTGTAATAAGGGATATAGAAAAAAACAAAGTTAAGATATTTGATGAATAAGGAATAGACTGGTTTACTTTGTTATATAATGAAGTCGACAACTTCTAGAATATTCCCAAAGATTGGTTAATATCCTCCCAAAGAAACCAAGGTCAAAACTTGTAGTGACTATCGCACAAAAAGCCCCATGAGTTACCTTCTGAAGAGATTTCTTAACATTATACACATTTATAAACTCTGTAAAGATCACATGTCGCTTACGCAGTTTGGATTTAGAAATGCTATTGGCACACGGGAAGACTTGTTTAACGTTCAAGTACTCTTCCAAATATTTGATAATGTGAATTGTGGTGTTTACGCATGCTTTATTGATTATAGTAAGGCTTTCGACAGAGTACACCACCAGAAAATGATTGAAATACTGAAAATTATCGGATTTGATGAAAACTATCTTAGAATAATCGTAGAGTTATGTTCGACCAATCGGCATTTGTAAGACTGGATGGAGGAAGGTCAAATGATAATGAGATTTTGTACAAAACGAATGAGGGGATTTTGTTGAATGGTGAAAGAGTAAACAATATTAGATATGCCGACGATAAATTCATTTTCACGGACAGCATAGGACTACAATGTCTCATGGACAAAGCAACGAAGAGCAGCCAGCGGTACGGCCTGGACGTTAAGGGAGGTTCTCATCTGGAGGTCCCAAAACAACGTCATTTTCTCAATTTTTTTCTAATAGAGGAAAATAAATTAAACACTCAAACTTTTTGTCACTTGTTTAGTTTGTTATAAAGTACAAAAAATTTTTTTTTATTAATAAATATTGTGACAATAATTTTTGATACGCCTTGTAACGTGACCGTCTCAAAAAAGGTACCTTAGTGTTGACCACTCTAGCACCTGCAAAAATTATCAAAAATCAATAATCAAAAAAGTTTTATAAACTATATGAGCATAGTTGGAGCCCCTACGAGAATCAACCATGAAAGTCAAAATTTACCAAAATGGCGGACGTTTGAATTTTCACATACAGTTTTTCACGATTTTTTCACTCTTTAAAGAACTGTAAAAAAATTATGCATATATCATCTTGATTGTAATAGGGGCTCCAATGACTCAAATCTACTTTAAAATAAAAAAAGAAAAAAAACGATCCGTCAAGTAGTTTTTGAGAAATCTTGGCCATCAGTTTGAAAAACACGATTTTTCAGGAAATGCGATTAAAGATTTTATCAACGATTTTTCTGTGTTAACATTAAAATAATAATATTCATTGTGGCGAATTGGCGATTCCAGAGCCATACATCAGTCCTTTCTCAAGTTCATGTTGCTCCTGAAGGGTCCGTAACGCAGTAACGCGTTTCGTATCAGCTAAGTGGGCAAAATGATTGGCTTCAAGCCCAACTGTAATTCCTAAGACATCCATAATTTTTAACAGTGCTGTATATCTTTTATTAAATAAACTAGTAGCGATGTAAGAGACAATTTCTACAGTCTTTGCACCGCAGTGAAGGTGCTTCGGAGCGAGCTTCCAGACGCAAGAGTTCACTGAGTCGTTCGAGATTTGTGTGTTTCCTCCAGTGCAACGCTCCATCAAATCATCCGATGACAAAGACTCAAATGTAGGCTTGATTGCATTTTGAACGTTGTCTGCTAGAGATGGTTTGTGCTGAAATAACTCAAGAGTACCGTTGGCTTCTGCTACGCACCATTTACTCCAGCTGCCCTTTCTAGCCGGACAATATTGGTGCTGCGGATTTTTATCGGTTGAGATCTTATTGTAAAAGACAGCCCACATAGCATCCTTCATTGGCTCTGCCGAATCTGGATTCCGTCGAATCGCCAATCCATAATATGTCGTTAAGTCACAAATTATTTTATCAGTCAATTTACCTATACCTTTACCTCCGAGATTCTTTGTTTTCTTTTTTAAAGCCCTGAGACAAGTTCCCATTCGTTTCTGGACATGGCCCACACATTATTTTTTTTTACTATGAGGTCGTCGTAAGGATTTACATCTAATATGGCTTTAAACGTTTTCGTATTGCCATGACCAATGTACGAGTCATACTTTATATCGAATAATTCTTGAGAACGAGAGAACATTTCTGTGACTGCGTCCACTTCCATCTTTCTGGAACTGCCATGATGATTAGCTGTGCATGTCTCTTCTTTCCATAAACTAAATTTGACGGTTTCTTCTTTGCCTTTTTTTATTGACACAAGCTTGACAGAAAGAAAAGATTTCACCCAAACATCAAGAACCTTACTGGTATTTTTTTCGATAAGCGTGGCAAAACCAAACAACAAAAAAAACCTCTTTTTTCCATGACCTGACACAATTACGTAAAGAGGTTCTTTGTTAACTGCAGCATTTTTCGCTTTCTTCTTTAACTGCTTTCCTTTGGAAATGCTGGAAAACCGCGTTATTCAAAAATATTGATGCAAAATACGCTCCGCTCAAATTACCGCTCGATTTCAATTTTTGACTAAAAGGTGGGTCTCTTTTTTGTTCCATAAATTAAAAAAAATGTATATTCGATCAAACGGTTTTGGGAATATATTCTACATATAATTTACTACACAAAATTAAAAAAAAAACAGAAATTCGATTTTTTGGTCGGTCCTGATGAGAACCTCCCCTTAATGTCAATAAAACAAAATTAATGTTTATTAGTAAAAACAACATACAAATCCAACAACAACCAATAATTAATAGAAAACCTGCTGAGAGGGTTAATAAATAGTCCTATCTTGGTACGACTTTTGGTGATCAGCAGGACAACTTTCAAGAAATAAGGATTCTTATTGAGAAACAAGAGCAAAAGTCATCATTTGGCCTTGGTCACAAAGATACGATTATTACGTTCTTATGTCTTTTCCTTACTTTTATATGGGGTAGAATTATGGACTCTGACAGAAGCCTCAAGTAAAAAACTAGAACCCTTCAAGATGTGGCTGTATCGAAAGATTTTGAGAGTTTTCTGAACACAACAAATTACCAACATTGACATTCTCAGAAGAATCCAAAAGAAGACAAAAATATTGAATACAGTAAAAGCTCAAAATCTTAAATTATTATAAAAATTTTCACTAGATACCAGCTTCTGCAGACTATACTGAAAGGAAAGGTATTTGGGCCTGCACAGAAGGATGATATAGTTAAAAAAATGAGAACATGATCTGGCAAGCACACAACATAATTATTTAGAAAACAAAGTACTAGCAGCCAGGATAGTTGCCAATATCCGAACCGGATAGGAACCTTGAAAAGAAGAACAAGAAGTATGCCTGTAAACACTGATTAGAACAGCAAAATAAGATAACTAACTGATTTTGCATGAGTTTTAGGATTTATTAAATGGTTGTTAGTAAGTATAGTTCCAAAGGATTTATTTAAAATGGCGGCCCCTAGCTTCTTCACAAGCTTTAAGATGTTCGGGTCACTTGTTTATACCAACACAAGTGTTGACTGCAGTTGTCAGGAAGCTCTTGAAATAATCAACATTAGGGTGTCTCTTTGCCCATAATTTGTAATCTAAGGAATTGAGTTCTGGCCTACCAGAAGACAAATTCTCTTATGTTAGAAATACAGTACATTATTTGTGGCCCATCCAAGTTTGAGTTGACCGTGGGAGGGTTCGGAGTCTTGCTGAAAGATCCAAGACTCGCCTTTAGCGTGTAATTCGCAGGTTTTACTACATTTTTCAAAACATTCTATTGATACAATAACGCAATTTTGAATTCCGTTTCACAAAAATGAATGTCAACTGTTCCATGATAACACATTCCCCACCAAACCGTTACACTGCTGGATAACGGCCTCTTTGTGATTTTTTTTGTTGAAAGGTTCCTCTGCTGTAAATTTTTCTGTGCCTATCACGTGTGTACTCAGCTAACAACCTCTTTGCTTTCTTTAAAGCATTTGTCAGCAGGTATTCCGTATGTATTTTGTATTCGGCTGGTTGTAGGTTTTGCTTGGTAATACAAAATATCAAAGTTTTGAAAATTTGCATTTCCCAAAACATAATTTTCTTAATTCGAGCACTTACGGGTTTGACTCCCTGAACAGTCCGAAATAAACGTGGCCTTCCAGATCTTGGACGACCCTTTAAACAATTTTCTAGCTCTATACACAAACATATTAGTCTAAGGTTGACAGCTTTAAATTAATTAATAAAATGTCTTTAAACGCCACTGGTGTCCTATAGTTCCTCAGGACGGTTTTCTGTGTCACTCCACCCCATTGCCAAATAATCAAACTTGACAAAAAAACAATGTAACTTACAACTTTAACTATTTCCAATTGCCACCGTATCTTAAACATAAATACACGAAAGCTTTCACCTCTCAGTTCGTAGGCCATGCTCCAACGTGGAGCATTAGAGCCTTACCATTACTATTACTATTATCATTTATGGAAATACTAGGTATATATCAGGTGTGCCGGAAAGTTTTTACCGGTTTTTTTTTTGGAAAAAATGCATAATTTTCGATATAATGGAAAAATTTATTTATTCAAAATATTGACCATCTAATTCTGCACATCTTGCCGATCTCTCAGGCAATTTATGAATCCCATTCCAAAAAAATTGTTTTTCCTTTGAGCGAAACCATTCATCGATCCATTTCTTAACTTCTTCGAAATTGGCGAAGTGCTGCGTTGCTAATGCAGAGCCGGTTAATGCGAAAAGGTGAAAGTCGAACGGGGCAAGGTCTGAATAGTACGGCGGGTGCAATAATATTTCCCACCCAAGCACTTTCAATGCTTCCTTGACCGGTTTTGCTGTATGAGGCGGCTCGTTAACGTGCTGTAAAATCATCTTCTCATCTTTTGGATTTTTCCCATCGATCGTAATCGGTCGCTAATAGTTTCTTAGGCCACATTTAACGATTCTGCCAATTGTTTTTGAGTTTGTGTTGGGTCTTCATCCAATAAATCCTGCAGTTTCGCATCTTCAAACTTTTTCGGTCTGCTAAAAACACCACTTTTGCATTGTCGAAACCACGCCTCACATGTTATTGTGGTTGGAGCATGCTCGCCGTATGTTTCAACTAGCAAACGATGACTTTCAGCGGCTTTTTTCTTTTGATTAAATAAAAAAAAGAATGCATGCCGCAAATGCACGTTTTGAGGCACATAACTTGACATTTTTGAAGAGGTATAAATATATGACGGTGATACTTTCACAAAATAGAACCTACGACGTTGAAGCTTGATGTCTGTAGAATAAAATGAACACGTGTCAAATCATAATATTGTATATTAATCCTAGTGACACCTGGTACTACTATCATGTTAAGAAAAATATCTCTTCTTTACAATAATTTTCTAGTTGTAAGATCATATGTTAATTTAAAGAGTCAATCTCTTACTAAGGTAATGTTGCTACTCTTCTCTAATTATTGCTTTTTTCTTTAAAATATTAGCATTTAAAATACGATCTAATTTATAATTTAATCTAAAAACAAAGATCTGTGTCATTAGAGTTCTCTGCTATATTAAAAAAAGTAATTGTATTCTTCTTGATAAAACTCTATTAAAAATTCCAAACAAAGAAATGAATATTTGAAGGTTTACAGAAGCGAAAAATACAAGTCTGAAATTAATTGTTGTGGTGCAGAGCGCTTAATTATAATAACTTTTGTGTAATTGCCATTAAACTGCACCTAAGGTAGCCAAATAAGGAAATCGTGTGCAGCAAATTGTTTAAATAATTTTAATCACACTAAGAGGATTTGATATTTGCATTAATGGAGCACTTCTAATTAACGTCTTGTGCTATAATTAGCGTAATGCGCCTAAGCCATTTTGTTTTGTCGGCCGCGCAGCACATACAAAGGTCACGGCAAAGGCACACCTGGAGTGAGGACGCTCCCTGCAACCTCCTCAGCCCGGTATGATCCTGACAAGTTTTACCACTTGGGTATAGTTGTTAGAAAGGCGGAACTCATGAAGCTCAGTCATCCCAGTATGCGGCGCATCAAGGGATCTCGTTACTTCACCTGGGAGACCTGACTTTGCTCTATATTGCTTTACTTGTTTTGTTCAGAGCGGGAGGAAATTTGTATGTTCCTTATTTCACGCTACACAGTATGCATGCTAACCAAGAAATACGTCGCCCGGAATAAACTTTTTGACGGGATCTGATTTATTAGCTTGCAACTGCTATAGGTGAGCGCAAACTACTGCGCCTCACTTGCTCCATGTCTTCTGACATCTCGGAAAAGAAAGGAGGCGGGAACGTCAGCCCTGCAGTTCGGAATGCACGTCTTGGATATATTCAACGTGCTTTCGGCTGTAATGCAGTGAGACAAACTTATTTAATAAAATGATAATAATGGTAATAACAGTACCTGTAGCAGTGGAAAATAAATGCAAATATGAATTTATACGAAATAAAATTGTAAATGTATTTAGTATTGTACGGTTTACATGACTAAAAAAGAATAATAAAAAAATATTAAATATAAACTCATTTTTTACATAAATCTTAATAATCAACATATAAATTTAATGTCTCTTTAGATGTTATTTTTTACCATACCATACTGTAATCTCCTAAATTAATACTATAAAGGACATTCCCAAAGTTATATTTTTGACATCTCTCAAAGCAGGAAAGTTCTAGAAAAATTTGACCCACATACAGAATTATAACAAATGTGAAAGAGCTTTCCATTAATATAATAAATCAAAGTTATTAGAGCCAGCTTTGCAAAAAGTTTTTAATACACAAATCTATAACTTAATTGGACAGATGATAAAGACAGAAAATTCTCGTAGGTCAAAATGTTGGACTATCTACCATTTACTAAACAATAAAGGAATGGGAAGAAAATACAGAATATATAAATTTCCCAAAAAGAGCTAACACCAAACTTTTGCTCATACATAGCTCAAATAGACTTTTTATCCTAATATCATTACCATAGAGTTTTATGGAAATTTCATTAATTCGTTCTAGGGCCTCAAAAAAATAAATAAAAAAATATATATTTTTTTCACATTTATTTATATGTATTAACATAATACATACATACACAGTCTTGTATTTTCATCAGCCTTGTTGTTTTCCATTTGTGGGGCGTTAGAGAATCTATTCAAAGTCGTCTTTTTTTTCTAATATTTTTTGGATCCGATTAATAGTATAATCTTTGTAAAGATCTTTAATTTTAGATTTTTTAAAAAGATCTCTAATAGCAGATATCAAGATTGATCCTCTTCTGTCTTCTTCTTTTTCAAAAAGTCGCCAGATCTGAAATCTGGATATAAATTAGGCCCATTGTACTACCTTCGCCACTGCCTTTTTCCATACGCCTATCAGTCAATCCAACCAATCCTTTAGATAAACTTGAGGATGTCCGTCAAAGGGGTAGCGCTAATGCTGCCCATAATAGACCGGAACTTCACCAACATGAATCTTCTAATTGGAGCAAGCGCAGAACATTCTCAAAAAACACGCTCTGCCGTCTCGTTCTCTAAATTGCGATATTGACATAATGGTTCCGCTACAAGGCCTATTCTGTACGTACCTATGCTTTTTCAGTTTTAAGTGTCTTAATAATATTTCTACTACAAGTCTGCAGAAATTAGTTATCTTTGTCGTTAGATTTTAAATAGCTAATCTTGCATGTTAGCATATCTTCATATTCACCCATCTACTACAACGTCAATTGTGGATTTATTGATTTATTAGAGTACAGAGTGCGGCTCATGACAGTGTGAGTACTGGCTTAGAACCCCAAAATGATTAATCTGAGCCTTGTTTTTCTATATTATCTACCCTTTAACCCAAACGAGTTCTAGGACACTGCTTGTTGCGACTTGATCAAGAATAGTCTTGCACTGAAAAATTATTCCAGATGCAACTTTGCAGTTATTCAATGCCAGCAAAGCAGCTCTTCCATTGCTAGAAATTCTGATTGTTTTGTTCTTAATGCTCCTTTCAAGGATTACATTTGCACCTTGCATTACGGGCAATACTTCTGTTTAAAAGGTTATAGTTAGTGTGTCTAATGCTCTGCTTACATGGGGGTTCAGACCATTTAAAAAGATATCCGTACCCTCATTCGCTTTAGACCCATCTGTAAAGATGGTTATATTTGGTTCCGTTGACTCTTTAGCATTCAGAAAGGTTCTGAAGAGCTTTCTAAATTTATAAGTAGGCAAAAGAAAGTCCAACCTTTCTTCCAAAAAGGGAATCCGTTGTACGACCCCCTTAAAATCTGAGGGTGTTTTTCCCCTACTTTTTTATCTACAGTCTCAGAGTTGACCTTGTGCCACCTTCTCCACATAGATATCTAGTAGAGGGAAACTCAGACATGCTTTCATAGCTACCGTTTTGGTGGAACGCATTACTCCCGCGATACTCATACACCCCAGTTTTTGAACGTATGAGATCTTGATTGTTGCAGTAACCTGCCTAGTTTTAGGCCACCAGACCAGTGCACCATAACATAGCATAGGTCTAATTACCACAGTGTGCAGCTATAGCACAGCCTTTGATGAAGGACCCTAAAATTTGCCTATTGCGCGGCGACATTGTCAAAATTATATGCACAGTTTTTTGGTTTAATCTTTATGTTCCTTCTTCAATTCAGCATTTTGTCAAGCATAACTCCTAAATACTTGACTTTATCTGAAAAGGTAAGGGATATTTTGAACAGTCTAGGCACCCTATAGACTTCTACCTTTCTTTTTTTGTAAATATTATCATTTCTGTCTTGGAGGGACTAATCGATAATGAGCGTTCTATACACCATTCACCAATCACTCTAAGCACTGTTTGCATCAAGTTGCAAAGCACTTTGTCATACTTGCCGGTGAGCAAAATAATGATCTCATCGGCATAACCTACTGAGTAAAATCCTTTACCAACGAGTCGATCAAGAAGGCTATCTATATCTAGATTCCATAGTAGGGGTGTTAGCTTTTCTGGGACAGCCCCTGGATACTGTACCTCTAATGGTAATTTATATAGTTCTGTAATACAAAAGTTGTAAAATTTACTCTTGTAGTGTGTTATTTACTCCTCGTTGCCGAAGAGCTGTATAAATACTATTGAAGGTCACATTGTCAAAGATACTACTATATCAATAAATATGGGCAATAAACACATTATTGTGCAGTACTACTTGCCGTACCACCAAGTGAAGTGGCGATTCCGTAGACCGTTCTGGCGCTTACGCATGCTGATTAGAGTGTAGTGGACTAGTTGCTAGTGCACTGTTTCTTATTTCTCTGTCTTTCTTCTTTTCTAGTGTCTTTAGAATGATAAACATAAGGCTGACTGGACGATAAGATTTTGTCTGAGAAATGTTCTTATGGCTTGAGGTTAGAATAAAACTACTTTTACTTTCCTCTGATTCTTGGAGATGTACTTTAAGGTAATACAACCTCTCAAGACTCGAAAAATATATCCAAGCTCCATTACAAAAGAGCTAAAAATATTCTATTCAATCCTGGTGATTGGAATGGTTGAAAGGACTCAATTTCCTAATAGATGCAAAGTTTTTCACGACCGGTGTTATGGTGCATCGTGTGGGTGGTTCTCGAGTTATACATAAGGCCATTATCAAAGTTCGGAAACTTTTGAGGTTTTGTCCACAACTGTGGCGGACATTTTCAAAAGAAAATCTTCTTTAGATGTGGATCAATGTCAAGAGTTTTTAAACTCCGACCTTATAACCCGAAAACCAACCACACAACTTAATTATCTAGATTACTTTATCTTTATCTACCACATGATTGGCTACTTTCCAATCTTCTTCAATGGGAGTGGAATTATGAGTTTCGCCCCTATTGGACAGATTTGCGACTTGGCAGTTAAAAAAGTGTGTACTCATGAGTACTTATGCTGCTTCTTCAACGTTGGTGGTATAAGTACCATCCTCACGTTTTATACTTACTGGCTGCTGCTGCGATGTCTTTGCAAAATTTTATTAAAACGAGTCGAGTCTTCCATGATCCTCTCTGCCTTAAATTTAGTTTTTTTTATATTGCTTTTGGTCATGTTTATATATCTCCCAATCAACTGCCAATATCATTTTCTTTGCTCTATTGAAGAGTTTACCCACTGCTGTTGCCAGATTATTTTTATATTTTATTATGAGTGCCGTGGTAGCTTAGTGGATAGATCGCTAGACTACGAAACCAAGAGTTGCGGGTTCGAATCCCGCTCTCGCCAATTCGATCGCTGGCATTTTTACGGCCCAGCTCGACTCAGGCTGCAATAAATGAGTACCTGGAGGTCAAACTCTGGGGTAATAATAGGCGGTCGGTACGTAGCGCTGGCCACGTTACTACCCTTGTGTACCGTAGGCTCTAGATTGTAACAGATCTATCCTGTTACGACCCCAAAGGGCCTTCGAGGCCTATTACGGGGAACTATTATTATTATTATGAGATTTTTGGTATTATCTTGTGCACCTTTAATTTCAAACCTCTAGCAGTTGTTCCAATTTCATCCATAATTTCAGGGACATCATATTCATCTCCCTAAGCGCAGGATAGAGACAGCTTTCGCCAAGCAACATTTAATTGTCTTTCTGACATATCTTTAGAACGAGCCAGGTAGCTTCTAGAATATCAAATTTTTCTTTTCAAAATGTTTTTAATATTATCGTTAAGGAGAACTCGCATGCTTCAAAATGCAGACCCAAATAGCGCACGAGTGTGCAATTTCTTGAAAGCCACAATAATCTCTTAATCAGTTGGCTGAATCAATAAAGTGTTATATAACAGAAACTGAACTGTCAGACAAAGAAGATTTTCTAGAAATTTATTTTAAGGTCTTTTGGTTACCCTGGTAAATTGTCCACTAGTTACAGTACTTCCAATGGCAATCAATTGATCTGAATATAATTATTGATGCTTAAGACACGTACATTAAAAAGCTGCTATTTGAACGTGCGTGACCTTTCATTAAATCTGCACATAACTGGTCTTTTTTTAATTGTAGGTTTTTCCCCAAAATGATAGACAAGAAGCGGTTTAAGCATTACATCACCATTAGCGTTAGCTCCCAAAGTAACATCAGTTGGTGTTTCACGAGTTTATACCCAGGAATATTTTTCTCATTTTTTGTAATGTAGCAGTATGATTCGGTATGCGCTTTCAAAATAAACCAGTTGCATCACAATTAAAATTTTATTGTAAACAATATCTTTTCTTTTTAATAAATTCCTAAAATTTGAAACAGCGTTTTTCAGCTTTTTTTATCTATACTAGTAGATTCATGTAACAAATGTTACATTTGTTTTTCAGTTTGTTTCTTCAGTTCTTTAAATATATCTGGAGTTTTTTCTTGAATAACATATATGCTTGTTACATCTTTTTTCATTCCCTTTCTAAACTAAAATCAATCTCTTCGTTTTTCATAGATAGCACACCTTTATTTCTCAGATGTGATTTTCGTTGCACCTTTAGCTCCTTGAGTTTTCTTAATTAGATTTTTCTTGGCTAAGATTGTGCCTACTATAAACCTCCTCAAGCTATACTGCGAGGCAACATCAGACATCTTTTCTCAAATCTCTACCTTGGTTATTATCTCTTACTTGGTTTCTGTAGTAAACACAATATTGACCCTTCACTTTTTTTAGGCCCTATAATATTAGCAGCTTTTAGAGAACAAACATCAACCAACATACAAAAAGTTATGTTTACAACTATCAAAGTCTCGTACCAGAAACAGTTCATACATAGCAGTAAAATACAATTCTACAAATGTATTGTATGGTGTTCGGTGTCCTAACTGTTCATTGACTAATTTCTCACTGTATAAATAATATTGTTTATGAAAAAAACTAAAAATAATACAAAATAGCAGAAGGTTTGTTTATTTTATTTTTGTTTTCTGGACTTTTTCTCCGAATACTCAGCACAAACTCCTTGTTTATATCTACAACACTGTCTTGATATCCTGCTTGTTTTTGGTAAACCCCTTCTTGTTTTAACATAGTTTAGATCCACAATGTGCGACTTTTACGTAGATCCCTCAAACTATGCCGTCACATATGGCCTGTTACCAGTTTTGTTGCTATTTTCTGTAAATAATTGTTACAACGCCTTTGTTTTTTAGATGTTTTTCTAAATGAGAAAAAAGCTACTATGCAGGCGTCAATCAGATCTAAATAGAACATCTAAATCAAATATCTAAAGACGTTTACGTTTTAATGAATATGCGTATACAATTTGACCAAGAGTACAGACTCCTCCTTTTATAGAATTAATTACGTATTAATTTTCTACTTATTTTTATTTTCCTCATAGAGGGCACAATTGTAAATAACAGTATAGCACAGCGGTTTTTTAAATACCAAAGCTTCTTGAAGACTAAAACAAATTGCTTTTGATATCCTATAAACTAGATATTTGATATCCCGAGTGTCCCTATACAAGTTAAGACGACAACACTTGCTGGTGAAAAAGTTAACAAACGTAACATTCTTGTTGGTTCTAAATAATGGTTTTGCAAAGAGCTTCGGCCACATTTCAATTAAATTTTTTATTTCCCAAGTCTGATATGCCTTATAATGGGTAAATAGTTCCGCTATCGCAGATTCACCAAATTTCATATTAACCTTATCTGATTTTCTTGGTAAATACTCTGCTTCTAAAAGGTTACTTACTGAGCAATGAATGAAATTATTGTTAGGAAGATAATATTTCAACAATTTTGTATTAACACGTTTCACATGCCACTAATTAATTCCTGTTTGCCTATCTACTTTTGAAAACTTCTAAATTGGATAAATATGTTTTAGGACATATGACCTAGATATATAAAATCTCCATATAATAAATGGTTCTAGAGTTTATTATAGTTAATAATCTATGGTTTATTTTTTCAAACAGCAATCGAAAGACTCAAAAAAGCAAAAATTTCAACTTCGTCAACTGATCTTTATAGATATTCAATAATAAAAGCAGTTTGATAATACCAATAATTGTAACATTCAAAATGTAAACTAAATGTGTTTAGTCGAGTATCTGCACATGTTGCTAATAAAAGTTTCACCGTGTTTAAAGCCATATTTCTTTAAATATTCGCGAATGGCACTATTTTTAACAACGAAAGTTTTAAAATTTTTAAACGACTTATTTTCAAATGCCCTCGCTTCCCTTTTGTTTATTGCTTTTTTCTTTCCACTTTCTTAATAATATAATAAGTAAAAAAATCTGTTATTTGAATGTTTTTCGCCCTCACTATCCTTTGCACCCGCACCCACACCCACACTCTCATCACTTTTGTAAAATGCAGCGATCAACTCATTTTCAGTCGGTGATCAACGTCGGCCAGTAAAATTTTGTAAAAAATTTGTAAACGAATACGAATAACTCAACAAATCTGTTTTTACTAAAAGCGCTTTATTTTACTTATCAACTTTATATAATTTTCACCGAATAAGTAAAATAACGCTCGATGCGCTGATTAAGCAAATCACATATTGATTGTTTCCAATATTTTTGTGAGTAGCTCGTTTCAGAAAACTTTTGTAGGAAATTCCCCTTTATATGTAAATGGAAAAACTTTTGGAAAAGGGAGAAGCTAAAAAATGTAAGTAGTATACATTTACAGGTTATTTACCTACATATCTAGTTTGGAGCAACATACTAGCAAGCCTCGTAAGTACAATATTAAATTGTAAAAAAAGTTCTTCAACAATTGCAAAAATTAAATATGTATGCATGAATTAATATAAAAAAAAAAACATAATTGTTGTTCAAATTACAGCTCTTATTTAGCAATTGCCGGCGGATTTAACCTTAAAAAAACAGTTCTCGTAACGATCACGAATAACAAAGTAAACTAATTTTGTATTACGAGCTACAATGAGCTTCCAAATCCGGTCATCCAGCAGATTTTCAACCAGTTAGAGGCAAATCTTGACTCGTTTCATACCTTGTCGTTCGGTTAGTTCATGAGTATTGTGTCTTGATTTCTTGTGCACAAAGTCGAGTTGGCGCAAATGATTCCAAATCTCTTTTATAGAGAAAAACAAGATGAAAGTGACGGGGAAGTAGGACTAACAATGCATAAAGATATAATGCCATTTATTACCGAGATGATGTCCATAACAGATAAAGTCTTGTATGTTATCATTAAAATAAATAAGACCACCTATGTAAACTTAGTTCAGTGTTATGCTCCTACTAGTAGCTACAAAGAAGAAGATATTGACGAGTTCTACGAGGACCTAAAAAAAGGCTGAGAAGAAAAAGGAACGCAATACACAATCATACTAGATGACTGCAATGCTAAGATAGGTAGAAAAACTGATGACTCAGAAGAGTTTATACGGAAATACGGGTTAGAGGAGGAAAGAAACTAGTAGAGTTTCTGAAAGAAAAACAGCTATATTGCATGCATATATTTTTCACAAAGAAACGAAAACGAAAATGTACATGAGTAAGCCCAAATGGACAAATTAAAAAGTAAATAGTCTACATATTAACAAACAATAAGAATGTAGTAACAGAAGTAAATACTAGAAATAGTTTTCATATCAAAAGTGACCATAGACTGATTAGAGCTAAGATCTATATAAAACAGAATAACAGAAACATAAATAAAACGAAAATCAAATATGACAAAATTAAAGGTAAACACCGAAAAATACCGAATAACCATGAAACAGAAGTTGAACAAAAGAGAACTAAATGAATATAACAACACAAATAACTCGTATCAAAAAATAATGAAGGTAATAGAAAAATCATCTAAAGAGATAGCAACAAAAAAAAATCCTTTAGAAAAACAGACAACTCATAACATAGGATAAAAGGCACACAATAATATATAGAGGTTAATAAAACAACAAGCAAAATGGCAAAAGAAGATTTCAGAAGATATAAAAAGGAAATAATTGAAAGATTATTAAAGGAAAGTAAATTTTTTGCAGAAAAACAGCAATAAAAAACAAATAACAAAACTGAAAGGGTGGGAGGAAATCTCTACATTAGATAAAGATAAACTGCTAGTTAGAACAAAGAAAATCTGTAAAAAATCATACACACTGTAAATAAATAATAAACAATACAATGCAAAAATAAAAAGTAAAATAATAAACGTGAACTCGGAACATCTAGAGCCAATAGACATGGAAGAAGTTGAAAACACGCTAAAGTAGACTAAAAATGGAAAAGCAGCAGGAGGGGATGGTATGTATCCAGAAATGCTGAAAGAAGCAGGAGTCAGACTAAGTAGAGAGCTAGCAAGATTACTCATCAAATATAAAAAAGGAGAAATTCTGAAGAAGTGGGAAAACGCTACGTTGAGGCTACTATACAAGAAAAGCGATACTGAAAATTTAGAAAACTCTCAAGTAATCAGTTTGTTGCCAAAAATTTTTAACTATTTTCAAAAATAATACTGAATAAATTACAATACACACTAGACTTTTACCAGCAGATAGAGCAAGCAGACTTTAAGAAAGGCTTTAGCACCATCGACCGTTTACATACAATAAGGACACTAATTCACGGAATATAACTTCAATCTATTTTTGTTTTATTAATTTAAAAGAAGCCTTTGACAGAATTGAAACGTGGGCAGTAATAAAATCACTTAGAAAGGCAAGAATTGACTATATGTTATGACGGAAACCTATCCGAATATATATATATATATATATATATATATATATATATATATATATATATATATATATATATTTATCGGATAGGTTTCGCGGTTAACTATGTTTAAACAACTTAGTTCACGGGATGAACCGCGTCTATTTTGAGAAAACTCTCGACGTTTCCGCATCGGCTTTGATACCATTTTCAAGAGGTTATCTCTTCACTCGGGGTCTCAATCTGCCTACTCCCCAAGGAGAGCTATGAGTCTTTGAATAAGACTGAGCTTTCGTGTGACCTGCTTGATTTTTTATAGGGCTGGAAGTGAAAGTTTGTTTGCCGGAGATGCGTTGGGTTGAGGAAAGTTTGTAGGATTAAGGGTGTTGCGTAATTGGCGGTGCGGAGCAATAAGGGACTTCCACATGACGGGCAAACGCTGGCTGTCATCTCTTGTGTTGGGGCACTGTGGGCGTTTTTCTATTTAAATTGCCTCACGTACTATTCTGCTGGTAAAATGGAAAATGGGGGCAATGGTTTTAGCCCCAGAGAAATTAGTTTTGTGGCCTGTTTCTTTGCTGTTTGGCAAGTGCCGAACCATTATCGCGTTTCCGTACGGCCAGAGAATGCTCGTATATTCGGCTAGATATTTGCAGACTTCTTTGACCTATGTAGGTCCTTTGGCAGTCTCCACAAGGTATTTCATACACTCCTCCGGATTCATTGGGACAGTGATCCTTTGCTGAGCAAATAAGCCCAGATATTTGGTTGTTGGTCGTAAAGACCAATATATATTCTATCGATGATGCCTCTGATATAAGGTAGGAATGCTTTTTGTCAGGAGGGTTTTGGGATTGAGAGTTGGTGTTTTTATTTATATTTTTGATTATATTGGTTAAGGATTTGTTGGAATATCCATTTTGCAGTAGGGTGGTGGTAATGGATTTAATTTCTGTTTGGCGATTTTTCGTATAGGAAAGTCTGATGGATCAGGTTATGAGGGATTTTGCAACCGAATGGATTTGGGCAGGGTGGTGATGGGATTTGGCATTTAGGTAGCGGTTAGTGTGAGTGGGTTTTCTGTAGAAAGTGTAATAAAAGCTGTCATCAGAAGGATTTCTTGTTATGAGAGTGCCTAGGAAGAGAAGGAAATTGTTATGTTCAGTTTCCATGGTAAATTTGATATTGGTGTGGATTTGGTTGAGGTGGGAAAGGAATTCTGGAAGGGTATCATGTCCATGAGGCCAGATAACAAAAGTGTCATCGACATATCGTATCCAGCAGGTAGATTTAAGGTGAAAGGAGGCAAGGGCTTTTGTTTCAAAATCGGTCATAAAAGGTTAGCAATGACAGGTGAAAGTGGGGAGCACCATTAGTTAGGCGGTAAAATTTATTTTGGAAGTTAAAGTAAGTATTGGATAGGCAATGGTTTATTAGGGAGAGGATATTGTTATTTATATTATACGTTGACTTTAATAACTGTAGGGTATCAGGAATTGGGATGTTTGTAAACAAAGAAACGGCATCAAAGCTGACCATGATGTCACCTTTGCGTATAGGGAAGGTTTTCAGTATTTCTAGGAAATGATAGGAGTTTCGGACGTAGGATGATGCCTGCTCTGTGAGAGGTTGGAGAGTCTTGGCAAGGTATTTGGCTAGGTTGTGGGTGGGATAATCGAACGCACTAACTATAGGGCGTAAAGGAATGTTCTCTTTGTGAATTTTTGGGAGACCATACAATTTGGGAATTCTGGACGATTTTTCTCGGGGTATGAGGAGTTTCTTGGTATCGGATGATAGGTTGGGGTTAGTAATAAGGGTTTTGGTTTTCTTTTCGAGGCAGGTAGTGGGATTATTAGGTACATGGCGATAATCAGAGGATTTAAGTAAATTGTGCATCTTATCGATGTAATCCGCAGTACTTAGGGTCAGTGTAGCGTTGCCCTTATCTGCCTGTAAAATTGTAATATTATTATTTTCTTTTAGAGCTTTTAAGGCTCGTAATTCGGAGGTTTTGATATTTGGTTTTGGTAATTCGGCTGTACGTAGCACTTTGGCTACATCTTGCCTGGTTTCATTGGCCACATTTTCGGGAAGGGTGGAAATGGAGGATTCTATTTGGGATATAATTTGTTCAGTGGGAACGCGGTTTGGTGTTACAGCAAAGTTAAAACCTTTTTCCAGAGCCTGAATAGCTAGGTTGCTTACAAGGTAGTCAGAAAGGTTATGTACCGTCGTGTTGGTCAGGGATGGTTAGATATTGGGAATTTTACTTTGGCACAACTTGGAAAGTTTGCGTTTCTGGGTGTCGGTTTTCTTTTCGGATATGCACGACGCTTTGTCGTGTATAATCCTAGAGAAAGCATCCCAGATAATAGGATGAATTTTGGAGGAACTTAATTTATGGAAAAGGCCATAAAGTTCCAGATTGGTATTGGCGAGGTTTTCACGGGTAGCATGGATGAAGTTTCTAAGCAGAGATAGCTCTACTTTTTTAAGGATACGGGAGATGGTGGATGATTTCTGGTGATGTTTTAATCGCAAACCAACAGGTATCACCTGTTGGTCTCTGCAGGAGAGCTCTTCTTGGGGAGTAGGCAGATTGAGACCCCGAGTGAACCTCTTGTAAATGGTATCAAAGCCGATGCCGAAACGTCGAGAATTTTCTCAAAATAGACCCCAAAAAAGTGCATATAAACAAAAAAAGTAAGACAAGGAGATGCTATGTCTCCAAAACTGTTCACATCAGTTCTAGAGGACGTGTTTAAGAAATTGAAATGGAAAAATAAGGGAATATTGGTAGAACGAATACAACTTAACAACCTAAGATTGCAGACGATATCGTTGTTATAGCACAGAATAAAAATGAGCTGCAAACAATGATAAATGACCTGAACAAAACCGCGGAAAGTGTGGGGCTTGAAATAAACTTAGATAAGGCAAAAATAATGACAAATAAAGAAACGAACGTAGAGGTAAATTAAAGAGCATTGGAAAAGTAGAGAATTATATATTTTTGGGGCTGCTGGTAGTCGTTAGTAAAGAATATCATACATCAGAGGTTAAAAGGAGAACAAGACTTAGTTGGGCAGCATACGTCAAATTAAAAAACGTATTGCAAATACCCCATTTAATATAAAAACGAAATTTTATAACCAGTATATATTCCGGGTGGTCACGTACGGGTCTGAAACGTACGTGGACCTTCACAGGAAACATCATAAATAAACAATGGAAAGAAGGATGCTAAACCTAAGCCTGAAAGACCACAAAACCAATGATTAGATCTGAGAAATGACTAAAGTAGCCGAGTACCACGCTTAAAGTGGAACTAAGCGAGCTATGCAGTGAGAAAACAAAAGAGATGGTGTAACAAAATCATTAGATGGAAGCTATGGACAGATAGTCGAAGCAGGGGTAAACCAATGATGAGGTGGTCAAATAATCTCAAAAAGGTGGCTGGCCTGTGCTGGTACAGAGAGGCGCAAAACAGGAAAAAAGAAAAACTATGGGAGAGGCCTATATCCAAAACAAGATAGAGAGAAGCTGATGGAGAAAACACACTAGATTTTTTATTTAAGTATAATTATCGTTAGCCAACTCTTTTAATTCTTTTGCCATCGTAAAAGTTCCGTTTGTTTCTACTAAAAGAAATTTTGATGAATAGGGAACATCCGACACATTACTCTTTGGAATAGAATTGCTAGTTTTTCGCTTAGGTACCTGAGACAAAATTGCAACTTAAATTTTATTTTCACGGTTCTAAAGGACAAAACGCGCCTATCCGAAAAATCTGGTATTACAAGAGGAGCACCGACCACCCTCTTTAATTGGATTTAAAAAGTGTGTTCTATAGTAGTCTTATGAGTAGCTCGGGATAGAACATTATTTCTGAGGAATACGCGGTATTTAGGAAGCTCCGATTGCGACACATATCGTATGCCATTGAAGTCTCGGTTCGGGTCACATGATACCTTAGCCTTACGCCCCTTCATTGTCGGAGAGGCGGTCTAACACTCCAGGGTTGCCAACATCCGTACTTTCATGAAAGAACCTCTGGCAATAAATATTAATATTGCAATTTGTTTTTAATCAATAAGATAAGGTTCTATTATAAAGATTTTATAACCAATTAAACTTATTATTAAACTATTTAAAAGTACTCACCTTACAGAGTAGTATAGGATTATGTAAAATTAGAAAATCTTTTTATTCTTCTAACATACATAAGCTTAGAGATCGAAAAAATACAGTTTAAATTATAAAGCCCCTGTTAATTCAGGATTTATAGAGTACTAAGTTACAAGAACTACTTTCGAGTTTAAGTGAAATACATGTGATCTAAAACAGTTTAGCAAGATTAAGTGCCAAACTTTGATTACCGGGAGTTTCGGAGTGGTATCAGTTTAATTGCTACTTATCGAATAAAAAATAATTATTCCATTATAATAAATCTTTCGGTGTTATTCGTAAAATGAAACGTACATATTCAAGTACTTAAAAAGTTATGTAAAATAATATTTTATTTGTTCTAGAGAACTCTAAATAATTAAATAATTAAATAATTAACAATTTATATAATAAGGAATATAGAACCAGTTTAATTTAATATTACTGGTCAAAAAGGGGTTACATAAACTTATAAGTGTACTTTCACAAATACAAAATATAGAAAATTGTTTTTAAGGATTTCTGAGTTAAAGTAGCTTTCATTTGACGCCGAACTCCAACTGCATCAGATCAAATGCAAAATTATGCAGCCGGAATTTCTATTAATTAAATTCTTAAAACAATATCTTGTCGCATGGCTCTCGCAGCCAATTACCATGCCCGAACGGCGTGTAACGAACATTAATCTTATTAGCTTGCTAACAAAGCGCACGTGCAAATAAGCCGGAAAAAATACAGCGCCCAACTTCCTGCATCGGGCTTGCAGCGGCGTTATTACTGCGACCTGTAGAAATGCTCCCGGCTAGAGCACCCGGGGGAAAAATAAATGAAAAAAATTGCCTCCGCCGGCAAAGTCAGCTATGACTAAAAAATCTATAACAGCAGCTCTGAAAACACAGAAATAACGGTTTTAATATTTAATGGCGGAGAAAGCCATTACGCCGCTTCTACGTAGTTTACCCGGGCACCGCATCATTGACATTCAGATATAATTTTTTAAACTTTATATGGGGTATTACAAGGAAAAGTTGCTTCTATGTAATGTGAAAATATAGGCGCTTCTTAAAAAGTGTTTAGGATATATTGTCTGGTAATTGTAATAGATAGACACTAATAAAGAGTTGTTCTTAAAGAAAATTCACCCTGAAAAAGATAAAATTCAATAAAAACTGTAGAAGTTTTTTTTTAACTTAAACTTTACTATAGCGCATTTTACAATGCGCTAACCATTTAGGGTAAAATATCAATGGTTTGACACTTTTCCGCAAAATTTGTAGTTGGTGTTCAATTCATTTATAATTTTTTTAAAACAATGCATTCGGCTGAAGACTTTTACTTAAAGTATTTTACATTCACTGTTATTTATAACAATGCAAGCATAAAAGCAAATTTTGATGCTTATTATAATATAATTATTTTTTTTTATTACTACTGCAAATTTACAATCTACTTTGATAAAAGTAATAAGTAAATTAGTTAAAACTGACGTATTTGGCATGAGTAGGGCACCATCCACTGACGGGTCTCCACGACTTGTTCAATAAGGTCTTCTGGCCATTGTCTCTTCAATCTTCTATCCAAGGGCTGACGAGGGTAGAGGTTTGTAATGAGTGGGTTGAAATGGTTTAATGTGCGCATTTTGCTCTTGGCTGCATAACTTTTGATGACTTCCGAGATGAATGGGATTTTGAGGTCGTGGTGGAGGCTTTGATTGCTGACATACCAAGTTGCATCAATGTCTTCGATTGGAAGGACTGCAATATTTTGGTGTTGGATGGCTTACTGCATCCCCACAGTTCAATCCCGTAAGACCATACAGGTATTAGGATGACTTTATACAGTAATAGCTTGTTTTCGATTATCAGTTTAGATGATCGTCCGAGTAACCAGTGCATACTTTTGGTTTTTATATTGAGTTGCTGTCTTTTGGCTTTTATGTGAGCTGTCCAAGTTAGTCGTTGATCTAGATGAAGTCCCAAGTGCTTCACCTCAGTTTTTATTGGAATGGGTTGGTTGGAGATGGTGACTTGAGGGCATGTATGGTGTTTCATAGTGAAGGTAATTTGACTTGATTTAGCGCTGTTTACTTTGATCCGCCACTGATTAAGCTAGGTGTGACTGAAGGTTTTGGGATGCGTTGTCGGCATTGGTATCAGATGACATTATTGCAGTGTCATCTGCGAAGGTAGCAATTAGGGTATTATCTGTAGTTGGAATATCTTCAGTATTGAGAAGATAGAGAAAGGGACCGAGGACACTACCCTGGGGAACACCGGAGCTAATAGCGTGATAGCTTGATAGCGAACCCTCGAACTGAACTTGAAAATGTTTTGAAGTTAAATAGGATTTTATACAAGAGACCGCAGTGTCATACTTTATCAAAGGCCTGTTCGATATCCAAAAATACGTTTCTTTGATACAGTTAACTATTCTATGACACAGCTGGATGGTTGAATGTCCTTCACGGAAGCCGAACTGGTGAACGGGAATTAACTCCTCTGAAGGGGTTATTTCTTTAATTCTGTATAACAGTAATCGCTCAAAGATTTTAGAGAGCAAGGGTAATAAGCTTATTGGCCGATAAGAGGCTGCTTCTTGTGGAAGTTTCCCAGGTTTCGCGATCATGATTATTGATGCGAATTTCGAATGAATCGGAAAGTGAGAGATGGCAAACATGCGGTTGTAGATTGTTGTAATCAGTACTATTGCTTTTTTAGGGAGATTTTTTAATGTACTGCCTATTATGAGGTCATAGCCGGGGGCTTTGTATGAACTGGTTTGCTTGATCTCTCTGTATACTTCTGCAGGTGAGACAGGTCTCAAGGGTAGGGATAATTGTCCAGGTGAGTTTAGTAATTTCTCTATCTCAGTATCAAAGTTAGGATTGTTAGATGGGTATGGAGTGAACACTTGTGCGAGGTGTTCTCCGAAGGTATTTGCTTTTTCTTCACTTGAACGAGCCCAGCTTCCATCTAATTTTCTTAGGGGTGGTATGTGAGTGGTAGGCCTTTCAAGCTTTTTTGTCGCTTTCCAGATAGTGTGATGTTCTGGCGATAGGTTACGGAGGTAGTCTGCGAAAGATTCATTTCTGTTTTCTAGTATGACATTCCGAAGTCGGTGAGTTAGATTATTGAGTGTAGTCTTATCCTGGGGATTTCTGGATCTTTGCTATTTGGCACGGGCTCTACGTTTTTCGGTTACAAGTTGTCTAATATGTAGCGGTATATTGTGGGTTTCGTATGGTCGTTTAAGATCTATTGGAGTAGCTTACCAGGCAGCCTCTTGAATAAGCTTTGTAAGGTATTCGACGGTTGCATCGATTTCGCTGGGTGTGTACATTTTATGTGCTAGACTAATATTGTCATTTATGTACAGTTGGAATTGCTCCCAGTCTGTTTTGGCAGTACAAAGTTTTGGTGATGTGTTTTTCCATATAATATTTGAACTTAGGGTTATAATTATTGGCGAATGATCTGAATCTAGGTCGAAGTTGCTTTCAGTTTTACTATATATGTTGGATATCCCTTTGGTGACCGCGAAGTCCAGCAAGTCGAGGATTTTACGTAAGTCCGTCGGTCAGTAGGTTGGCTCACCGGTTTACAAGTAATTTAGGTTGTGTTGTTGTATGATATGGAAGAGTGCTCGCCCTTTAGGTGAAATTAATCTGGAACCCCAGTGGGTATGTTTGGCGTTCCAGTCTTCTGCTATTAAAAAGCGAGGTCCAAGTGGGGGAGAAAATCTTGAAATTCCTCAGCTGTAATGGAATTCCTAGGTGGACAGTAGACTGCTCCGATAGTTAGAGGCCAAGGAAATAAGTTAACTTTAACTAATGCACTTTGGATTTTGTTAGTTGTATAGGATGATAGTTCATAGTGATCTATTGCTGTTCTGATTATGATTGCCGACCCTGCATGTGCTGTTCCGTCTGGATGGTTTGCATAGTATGTGTTATAGTGTGGTATTTTTGTTACCAAATAAGATGTAGAATGGCTTTCAGAGATTAGTATATCTATTTTATTGTAATTTTTAAATTGAGTTACTTCCTGGATATGATTATTGAGTCCGTTGGAGTTCCATGCCGCTATTCTTATCGAGCCATTAGTGCGTCAGTTTATTAACAACAGTGGTGGGCATGGTTAGAATTATGCTGTTGTGATTTAGTAATTGTGTGAACATATTTTTAAATTCGCTAAGGAAGGAGGTAAGCTTTTCTGTAATTTCATCATTATTTTTTGTTCCTCTTGCTGCAACTTGTGAGTAACTAGGAGCGTTCTGAGAGGAGTCATACAAGGGCTGATGGTTAAGTGATGTGAAAGCTGGTGGGTTTGCTCTATGAGTTATTCTGATAGCTGACTGCTTTGGCAAGTTCCTAGCTTTTAGGTCTCTGTACACAGAACATCCTCTATAGTTGGCAGGGTGGTCGCCATTGCATAGGGCACATTTGGCTGGAGTTTCCCTAGTCTTTTTACACGTTTGACTGTTGTGGGGTCCTCCACACCTAACGAAATTGGAGGACTTCGTGCAATAGGCCTTGGAGTGGCCGTAGGCTTGACAACGTGTACATTGTATTATGTTGTTTTTGATTCGAGGTGCTTCTATTCTGACTTTTGAATTTTGTAAAAATTCAACTTTATAAACACCCTTATTGTTTGTTTGGGGCTCGAGGTCAACTAAAAACATTGGCAATGGGTTTTTGCTTACTCTGTGTCGGATGTTTATTAAGTTTCTTACAGGGACACCCTGTAAGTCCTTGATGTCTTGGATAGGGATTGAATGATGTAGGTCACGTATGACGATTCTATAAGTTCGTTCTTGTTTTATTTGATATGTATGATACACAACTTTTTCTTGACTTAGGTGAGAGATTAGCTTCCTGCATGCATCAATTCTTCTTGTATTTTGTTTTTACCGTATTATTGGATAGGGATTTGGAATAAAATCGTTCTTCTTCGACGACTTTGGTCAGGTTATCAGTCATGGCTTTGAAGTCGGTAACACCGTAGATATAAATAGGTGGAGCGTTAGGTTCTGAAGATTTCGTTTCAGGGTTAGTTTAATTTGAGTCGTTTTCATCAGAATTGTGAGCAGTTTAGGTTTCAGCGAGGACCTGATACCTGTTTGTTATATTGGTTGCGGACGAGTTTTCAGGTGGCTTGGCTTGTACCATTCGTTTTCTTTTTTTTTGATAATAGTTTGTCAGGGATGTTTACTGCCGCTTTCTTCTTGATCTGCATTCATATTTTTGTCATCATCGCTTTCAGTGCCATAGCTAACTTGCATAGGTTGCGAGAAAGCTGTTGTAAAAGTATTACTATATATGGGCGTGCTTGTAGTTGGGATTTTGGATAAACATTATTGATAAGGTTGAGGAATTGGAAATCGATTTTGAAACATCGGAGGTAAGTGAGGATTGAGTTCAGTTTGACTTATCTGATTTACGCAGTTTGGCATTGGTGGTGGCTGGTTTTGCATTGGTGGCATCGGTTGAAAATTATTCCAGTTGTTACAGGAGTTGCTGGTTGGTCCGGGTATATTCCCGGTTGGGAACATTTCACTACATTAATGTTTATCTATTTTACAGTAGCTTTAAGCGAAAAATGTTTGCTGGGTTAAATTAGAATTTAAGTTTTGTTGAACTCTGTGACCGCGACGTCAGTCGCGTGCACTCAGCTGTTGTTATCACTCGGCCGACCCTCAAGCGTCGAGAGCGGCGATCGAAATGTCTTTATTCCGTGAAAGTCAACCGAGAACTATAACATAATTATAAGATACATTGTCGCACGAACCGATTTAGTATATGGAAAAACTTAAATATTTCAAGCCTAGGGTGTTCGTCACTATTTTTTTAGTAAAGACTTCACTAACGCAATAGGATAGATACTGAGGCACCCACTATAACGTATTCTGTTTTTCTGAACTTCTGTAATGACTGAAGTTTTAAAATAACATGGTTAGAAAAAAAACAAGAAAAATTTATCACTAACCTTGGTAAACGGCTAATGAAGTAGATATAATAAAGTAGATATAAAGCATGACTTGAACAACAAAAGATATTGCACGGCAGCAATTATATATATGATATGACCCAGGCGTTTGATAAAAATTGGGACGTTGTAATCTAATGTAACCTGCCACGTACAATTCAATCTTAACTTACAAATAGACACTTCTTGGTGAAATAAGAAAATGCCACCACATTCTTGTTCCTTATTACATATGGGGTACGTTAGAGTAGTGTGCTTGGCCCAGTGTTAAATCTTATGTATATATATATATATATATATATATATATATATATATATATATATATATATATATATATATATAACTTTGGTTGCGAGACTTGTCACGTATGGTGACGATACGGTATTAAGAGCTTCATACTACGATTCAGTTGCCTCAAGATACCTACAGAACCACCTTATTAAAATAGAAGAATAAATAAAATAATCCGAATTGATGTGCAACAATCTGTTCTGACATTTACAACCTGAAGAGGAATATGCTCTCCCGTTAAATTAAATAGAAACATATGGCACTAGAGACTTCAGCTAGACCTCACACTTAGAAGATGTTACTAGCTTATAAGATGTAATTCAAAACTGTCTTGAGAACAAATTACTTGTATATAAGGTTATCAAATCAATTTGGTGCTACGGTATTTAAATATGGGGTGTATCTAGCGACTCCAACCTAGCAAAATTAGAGAGCTATCAATCTAAAATATTGAGAATCATAACCAATGCTCCATGGTTTGTACAAAATCAGGTATTACTTTCAGACTTTCAAGTTGATACGGTTCAAGAAACAAAAAAAAACAACATTAAGCATTAAATATCAGGAGTGGATTAGAAATCACCGAAATCCTTTAGCTGCTAAACTTCCGACAATCCAAGCGGAAAGAAAACTGAAACGGCATGAGCCACTGAATCTACCACAACGCTTCTAAGCTACAATTTATTTCCAAGTAGTGACAACTAATATATTTTGTATTTTGTATTCGGTATATTGTATTTTGATATTTTCCACAGAATAAACCCACACTGTGACATGTAAATTCTTATAATCAGATCTTTTACTTAAAAGCAATACTGACAGCACGTAAATAATCTTGGAGTTATTTTACTTTTTGGACTAAAAGCATCTTAAAATGTCTATAATGAAGTTGCTTGCAGTTTCCTAAAGTTATACTTTATACGCCCAGATCAGTTTAATAATGGCTTTCTGCAAAAATATTTTGCTTTTTATGGACAGCTGCGATTTTCTTTCATCAAACCAATACACTTTTTGTATTTTGAGACCTCACTGCTCCTTTTTATTTATAAATGTATATTCTATTAGATATATCCTTAGACATTTAACGTGCCATGTTCATCTTGTAAAATGAGAAATAAAAGCGGATAGGCACTCTTCAGAGCAAACGTCACTCACACTGATTACATAAATTCACCTTGATACACATTTTTTCTAGTTAAATTTTCGCTTGAATTTCATACCGTAAACATGGACGATATATGTGCTATGATATCAATTTGAAGGAGGAATGATAACACGACTCGGAGGTTGCCTTATGTTTGCTAATCGCATGGAATGAATAATTATTAACTACTGCCAGTGAGGCAATAAAACATTTAATACTACAGAAAATAAAACCCAGATGTCATAGTTGTGCTCATTATAACCTATAAGTATCCCAAATGTACCAATTTCAAACAATAAGTCAACCAATGCTATTGAATAGCAAATGCTATATCCCATCTAATTAAGAACAACTTTTAAACAATAAAAAAATAACGCACACATCACAAGAGGTGAAAAATAACTAACAACATTTAAGAATACTATCTACTCATCATCATCATCATTAGCCATCTTCGGTCCATTTCTGAACATAGGCCTCTTTCATGTTTCTCCAGTGTTCACGATTTTGAGCCTCTCTGATCCATGCTAACCCGGCCGTTTTCTTAAGGTCGTCGGTCCAGCGCATTGGGGGTCGTCCTCTGTTTCTTCTTCCTAGGTATGGTCTCCATTTTAATAAAGTGTTAGACCATCTTCCATCTTGGTATCTAGCAACATGTCCTGCGTAACCCCACTTCAGTTCTGTCACTGCCTCCACAACATCTTTAACTTTCGTGATGCTTCGAATCCATGTATTCCTTCTACGATCTTTTAGGGATATTCCTAACATCTGACGCTCCATTGCTCTTTGCGTCACTTTCAATTGGCTCATTGACTGTTTGGTGAGGGTCCATGTTTGTGCTCCGTAGATCAACACCGGTAATATGCACTGATCAAATAGTCTGCTACGCAAACGCATAGGTATATTTTTATTTTTAGTGTTTTACTTAGTTTTCCGAACGCGCTCCATGCTAGTCTTTTCCTGCGGTTTATTTCTATTTTTGATTAGGCCTTCCTAACGTTATCATATTTCCAAGATATATATAGCTTTCTACATTTTCGATTTCTATGTTTCTTACATTTATTCTTGGATTTTCTGGGCACATTACTTTTGTTTTTTTGTAAATTCATATTTAAACCAACTTTAGATGCTTGCTGTTCTAAATCAGTTAACATATTCTGTAGCTCCTCAGAGTTTTCTGTGATAAGTACTACGTCGTCTACATATATGAGATGGTTTAGACGTTTTCCATTTATTAGTATGCCTCTGTTGTCCCAGTTAAGTTGTCTGAATATATCTTCGATAACTAACGTAAATAATTTGGGAGATAACGTATCTCCTTGTCTTATGCCGCATTTAATTGGGATAGGTTTAGTATGTTCATGAAGTTGTATTGTCGACGTTGCATGTTCATATATATATGATAAAAGCATTCAGGTCCGATGATCTACCCTTGCATTATTTAGCGACCTTTTGATTGCCCAGTGCTCTACGCTGTCAAAGGCCTTCTTAAAATCAACAAAGGCCATATGTACATTCAGATTATATTCTACTGATTTTTCTAGGAGAATTCGCATATTTAATAGATGTTCATGTGTACTGTAGTTTGTTCTAAATCCAGCCTGCTCTACTGTCAAATACTGTTCTATTTTGTTATTAAGTCTATTTGCAACAATTTTTGTCAATAGTTTATATACCTGTGAGAGTAGACTGATTGGTCTATAATTCTCCAAATCCGCCTTGTTTCCCTTCTTATATAATATTACAATTACCGCATTGTTGAAACTTTCGGGTACTCGTCCTTCCATGAGACATTTATTGTAAAGATCACATAGCTTTGATATTATGGGTTTTCCTCCTGCTTTTATCATCTCTGTCAAAATTCCATCTTCTCCTGGCGCCTTGTTATTCTTCATCTGCCTGAGTGAGTGGTATACTTCTTCTATTGTTATTTCGGGCATCTCCTCTGATCCTATGTTGGTTATTTTTTTTTGTTTTGTATTCTCTCCCTGTTCTTCTTGTTTCTTTGAACTGTACAAGTTTTTATAAAACTTTTCTGTTATTTCTAGCATAATTTCTCGTTGTCGTATCTCTAGTCCTCTCTCATCTTTTAATACCACTATTTGTTGTTTTCTATTACTTCTTAAGCTTTTCAATCCCCTGTTATTTTCTATTATTTTTTCTACTTCTATTTCATAGTAGTTTTCGAGATCCTTTCTTACTAATCTTCTCGTTTCTTTGGCCATTTCTCTAAATTCGTCATATTTACCTTCTCTAAATAACTTTCTCTTTTGTTCTATTTTAATCTTAGTTGTTTGTTTTAGTTTCTCTACTTTTTGTTTTTTCCTTGGTGCAACTTTATCAGCGGTATCTTTAATTATTTCGTTCAGTATGGTACTTTGATCATCTAAGTTTTTACTATTCCATGTCTCTTCTATTTGTTGCAGTGCATTTTGTAGATCTTGCTGATATTCGTCCGTTTTCTCCAATAATCGTTGAGTGTCTGGTAGATTATATTTTTCTTTTCTTTTCTTTTTTGTTATTTTGCTATTAATATTTATTTTAGCTCTAACCATTCTATGATCACTGCCTATGTTAAAAGAATTTAGCGTTGTTACATCTTTTACTATATCCTTATCCTTTGAGAGAATATAGTCTATTTCGTTCTTTGTTCGGGTGTCCGGAGATATCCAGGTCCATTTACGTTGTTTTTTCTTTTTGAAAAATGAATTCATTGCATATATCTTGTGGCGTGTTAAAAATTCAAGCATCATTGTTCCGCGCTGGTTCCTTTCATCAAAACTGTAGGGTCCTATATATTCTTCGTTTTCTTCTTGTTTATTGCCTAGCTTTGAATTAAAATCGCCTATGATGAGGGTATAATTAGTATTTTCTTTGGATAGATTATCATTGATGCATTCGTAGAAGCTTTCCATTTCTTCATCATCGTGGGCAGTTGTTGGGGCATAACATTCTATTATTTTTAATTTGTGTTTATTTGATATTTGTATTGTTACTGATGCGACTCTATCTGTTTCGCTATCTAGCCTGGTTATATTGTGTATTAGTTTTTTATTGATCATAAAACCTACTCTACGTTGGCTTTCGTTTTCTGATCCTCGATAGTACAATAAGTTACCTGATTCGAGTATTATACTTTCTTCTCCTCTGCGCCTTATTTCGGATAATCCAATAATATCCCACTTTATTTTAGTTAGTTCATGCTCCAGTTCATATATGTGTTGATCGTGTAATAGTGTTCTGGTATTTATGGTTCCAATCATTAATTCAGTTATTTTTTGGCAGCCTGTCCTAACCCGGGGATTCTTAGCACCCCTGGTCTGCCTCATTATCCGACCGCCGCCATGGTCGGGGATAAGCGGACCGCCGGGGACTCGGGGCCTTTCCTTAGGGTTTAATATCATCATGAAAGGTATTTTGGCATTAAAACACCACGCTTGCCATGCGGGTTGGTGAGTTGGTTTAGGATAAGGTACGGTAAATTTTGTTAGGTATGATAGGACTTTGGGTAGGGACTTGATTTCCTACTGTTATAGGAGGCGGAGGATAATCAAGAGCTCACGTAGGCAGGGTCGCCAGCCCCTGAAATAGGTCTGTCCTTTACCGGGATCGCAAAGAAGTACCTATTCGCTACCTATATACTATCTACTAATAATAATAAAAACGCACACACTTTTACATCGCAAGAACACACTTGGCAAATAGTGAAAGGCACCAAAAGGAAAAATATTAGAATCAATAAGAAGCCGGCTCCTATAACATAATTCTAGACAACAAATAAAGTATGTTAACACCTTTTCAAGAAAATTGCACAAGTATTCAAGATGCCTTAACGCCAATAATCAAGCCTTCCCATATATTTGTCTATGGAATCATTAATTTACCGGAGATAAAAAAAAGTTTACAGATGTGGTAGAAGAGGAACAATAAATTACAAAAGGTATATCCAATAATACAATCAAAATTATTATTATAAAGCCTGAAGCATATATGCAATTATCAAAATATATGAGAGAAAATAACATAGTTTGTCATGCCTATCATTCTAAACAAATTATATTAAAGAAATCGTTAAGTTAAACAACCAATTAATGTCAAACAACTTATCACCAAAAATCCCTTACATCTCTTCTTTATTGATCTTGATCTTTCTGCAAACAACAAAGGTATTTGCAAATTAAGGAAACTGCAGAATAGTGTTATTCAAATGAAACTCTCCAGAGAAAGTCACAACGTAATTAAGTATGCGGTGTCAACTTTACGCTACATAAAAACATACTGTAATAGATCTTGTGTCTGTTGAATGTAGAGGAAGTCACAGTACTCCAAGCTGTAAGAAGAATAAGATCACACCGGCAACAAGTGCTTTGTCCATCGAATGATAAAAGCTGTGTATTTTATCAGAAACACTACCAAACAAAGCAGATTAACAATAGGATTGATAGGTAATTAACCAACCCAATTCATAAAAATCCTTCCTAGTAAAGGGTGTCTAGCGGAAAATTTTCAAGTTTAAAAGTAAATAAAAAATACAATAATGCAATTGATTATTTTATTTGTGTAGGTTGTATTTAAGAATTGTGGATTTTATTTTTTAAAAACAATGTCGTCCAAATGACACCCGTTTTTTCAAGGCACTCTTGCAGAGGGCCCCTTATATTCGCATTACCGATATTTTCTTGTAGGGCCTGAATTATTCGACGACTGTTGTTATAAACCTTTGACTTGAGGTAGTTCTCCAAAAAGTCACATAGTGTAAATCCAGCGTTAGAGGTGACTAGGGTACTTTATTTACTCTAATAAATTGCCCTTAGCTTGTTCATCGAGATCCTAACTGTGTGTGGAGTGGCACCGTCTTGCTAGAACTACGTTTTGTTATTGTACCCGGAAAACTACTGCAGCTGCGGCAACAAAAACTCGCTGATTGAAAAAATATGGTCCAATTATTTCTCGACCAGAAATTGCACAACAACACAGTCGTTTTGGGGCAATATAGGTGTTTTTTGTGGTGTTCTCTAAGGTTGTTTGGGCACCAATAACGCATGTTCTGTTTATTAACGTAGCCGTCAATATGGAAATATGCTTCGTTGCTGAACAACATGTTTTCAAGCGTTCGTGTTGTTCAAAAAAGTTCCAGCATTGTTCTGGGGAAGGTTTCTCGCAATGTATAGTCACCTTCATTGAGACTTTGCGCAATTCGGGTTTTGTATGGATGGAGCTTTAGTTTTTTCTTTAAAATAACGTGCACTGTTGAGATCTTAATTCTGGTCGAGGCCGCTATCTTCCGCATCGGTTCACGCAGATTTCGTATAACTTGGTGGCGAACTTGAGCCACATGTTCTGGTGTTGCTAGTAAGGTCAAAGGTTTTGGAAAAGCCCTGTTGACTACTGCCCTTTCTTTGCACCCACGAGCAGATACGTTGTGTATACACGGTCGATCACTTAATCGTCGAGTATTAAAGTGAGTACACAAAGCACGACGCGCGCATATATATATATATATATATATATATATATATATATATATATATATATATAACATTAACTAAGTTCTCGAAACAATTGAAAAAAGGTTGACCAGCTCATTAAAAAAAATGGCATGTTTCTTAACATGCTAACAATGTTAATTAGTGAAATAAATAGTGATGCCTTAATTTTATCAATAAGTAGGGCTCAAGAACACCAATGGCCTCACATAGCACAAAGATAAAATTAAATCATTTCTTCTATACAAGAACATAGATGTTATGTTAGTAAGTGGGATATATTTCACTAATAAAACATATTTAAAAATATCATTATATAATATAATACCTACTTTACAAATCACCCAGATGGAACTTACAATAACATAGCCCCACAAAAAATTTTTTTGGTCTGGGGGTCTGACTATGTATACTGTATGTTTTTGGGGTCGCTGAATCCGAATCTGATGTCGGTTTAATCCCAGCATGTCAGGATTTGGCCATAACCTCAAAAAACACTCCAAAATCCACTAAAATCGTTTAATCCAAAACAATTTTAAACCCAATACCCGGTAACCCATCGACTCTTCCCCCATACTGGTCATTAAGATATTTTTGACTTCGTTGTTTTAAAATTTCTTTTCTTTATGTATGTGTAGAATCAGGTTATAAATTGTCCTTTTATCCTACCCTAGTGACAAGTTAGCACGTGTTCCATCATTATATCGTCAACTCCTAAGTTCCATAACACAAAAACTGATTGGGATCAGTATCACAAGCCACTTCAAAAGTAACGCACAAAGCAAACATAAACATTCTATTAGAAATGAAAAAACTAGTAGCGTAAAATAGCAGGGCGAGAGCAAAGAATCTTGGAATGAAGAATCGTTCAAGAGTTATGTCACAAATTTGAGTCGCCCAATTTGGAAAGCTATTAAATCCTCACATAAACCACCAATAGAGACAAGTCCGATATATCGAAAAACAACAACTCAGGGACAATGGGTCAAGAGCAATTAAGTAAAAGCTGCAAATATTGCAAACTATCTTGATAAAGTTTTTTATCCCCACACTAATGTTCCAAGCAAGGTTTTTGGCAAGGTCTGGCCTCTTGAGTTGTATACAATCAAGGGATATTACCTATATTCTTTAAATTACTCGAATTGTACCTGACCAATTGCAAATTCCGTGCAATGCTAAATCACTATACCTTATCTGTACATCCCATTAATTTAGAAGTTCTTCAAGGTATCGCTCTAGAACCACTGTTATATTTGTTATTTACTTCTGATCTTTTAACAACCGACCGTATCGTACTAGAAATGTTTGTCACAATTTCTTCAACAATATTTGAACACGTTTCGAGTATTGATTTAGAAATAGACAATTAAAATAAATAAAATAAAAAAGAACTATGTCTACCTATATATAAACAACACAAAAATTTCTTAAGCAGTCTCGTACAAATGTTGGGTATGCACCTAGATAACAAACTAAATTGGAAACAATACATTACGAAGAAAAGAAAAAAAGTGAATATAAAACAAAAAGAAACGTCTTGGTTATTAGGGCGGAAGTTCCATCTGCCAATTGGAAAACAAGCCTCTTCTTTATAAAACCATAATTATTCGTATATGGATTTACGAAGTTAAACTACGGGGATCTGTCAGTAAGTCCAATACCGCAATCATCCATAGATATCAACCAAAAATATTAAGAGCCATTACTAAGACCTCGTATGTCACAAATGAGCGGATTCATAACAACTAAAAAATTCTTACTGCAAGGGACATCGTCCATGAAAGACCCGTTAGTTACCACTAGAAGCTTGAAACCTATACAAATCTTTTGTTACAACCTCTGTTAGAAAATGACGTAATATAAAGACTAAAATAGAAATAGCCAACAGACATGTAATTTGGTTTCTAGAGTTCTCTTCTCCGAAGAAGATCTCATCAAGTTATAATGCAAGATCTATAACTAATATATTTTAAATCATAATATTAGTGCTTATAAATCACAATATACTTTGATTGCTTATTTGTATTGATAATTTCACCAGACGATGCCAATGTTATGAGTTTTGATCTCTTTTTCTATAGTTGAAAATATTTGGAAATAAATCTTATCTAAAAGTAGCCAATACAACATGTGAACATGTGTCTCATATAGAAGGTTGCTAAGTTTTATTAGAAAAATTTTTTTTGTTTATCTTTAATAGTTTGGTTATTATGGGCATTACCGTCCTTTCATTAGAATTGGCTAACAAGTTGCCTGTACCAAAACTTTACTTGCTTAACAAGCACTTGTTATTTATTTATCGCAGTTTACTGCTGTTATCAGTTCCTTTATACAACATAATTCACTCCTTTTTTATATATAACTTATTGTTAAACGCTGGACATAAAATACAACCTACCATAGTAAATAAGAGTTTGATGAAGACCATAGCAGAACAAAAGTTGGGTGACTATTAGGTAAACTTTATTCGCATATTTACAAATAGCTTGCTAGGCTAACAAGTAAATGTAATTAGTGTTACATATTATATACATATTTTTTTTACTGTCGACTCTTCACGCCAGCAGGTGGCGTATGAGCAGCTCATACTCTTGAGCTCTTCAGATTCATTTTACACTGTGAATCACTCCGTATTTCTGTGCTGGTTCTTTCCTTTAGAGGTCTTTGTGTGTTTTGGCTGCATCAGCAATTTTTCTCCATTCCTTTCTCTTCATTATTTTGTTCTTCCATTGTTTTATTTTCATTTTCCGTATGTCTTCTATTACTTGGTCTTCCCATCTGGTTTTGGGTCATCCTCTTGGTCTTGTTTCTTCTGGCTTCCATCTTAGCATTTTATTTATTAGTGTTTCTGCATCCTTGCTATGTACGTGCCCATTTGTGTTTTATTTCGTAATTAATCAATGGTCTGTACTCTCCATCCTGTGTTTTTAGGGGTCCTAGTATTTTCCTAAGTATTTTTCTTTCTAGTATTCTAAGCTTTCTTTCATCTTTGTTAGAGAGGTACATTGTCTCCGAAGCGTAAGTTATAACAGGTCTAATTGCTACTTTGTATAGTTTTATCTTAGTTGTTATACTTAGGTCTTTGTCCCGTAGTAATTTTTGATATTTCCAGTATAAATTATTCCCTGCTTTTATTCTTTCATTTATTTCTAGTGTTCTTTCATTAATTCCATCTACCACTACCCCTAGATATTTAAAAGAATCCACTCGTTGGAATGTATAGTTGTTTATCTTAATTTTTGTTATATTTACGGATCTTCGTCTGGAGCTTATCACGTATTTTGTTTTTTCTTGATTAATGTACAGTCCTATTATTTCTGCTTCTCTCGATAGTTTCAGCACTGCTGCTTCTAAGCTTTTTCTGTCTCTACAAATTAATCCTAGATCGTCGGCATACCCAATTATCTGTACTGAACTATGTGTTATCGTCTTCTTGATCTCTGTGTCTCTTATAAACCCCTCTAGTGCAATGTTGAATAGCGTTGTGGATAAGCTGTCCCCTTGTCTTACACCGGTTTCAATATTGATATTTTCTGTTTTCCCATCTCTTGTTATAATAGCTGCTGTTGAGTCTTTCATGGTCATTTCAGTTAATCTGATCAGTTTTGCTGATTATATTATATACATATATATTACAAAAAAATCTTTACAGTAAAGCTTCCAAGAGCCTTTGTAGCGATTTAATCTAATCAAAATATAATGCAACATATCTTATTTTCTTACATAATTTTTTCCACTTTTGGATTGTACCTAGGTATATACAAAAAGATCATATATGACAAAATTTGAAGATTCAAAGATCGCTATCCTCCTTAGACAGATTTTGCCCATTAACGAATATAGCCAAAATAATAGCAGTATAAGTATACGCAATATTTCAGTCAAATCCAATAAAATTGTGGCAGTTTCAATAGGGGAAGGGAGGGTGATCTGAAGAAGATAAAACGAAGAACTACAATAAAATGGTTTTTGAAAGTCGTGATATGATGGCGTTTGTAAAGTCACATGCCAGGAAATTCCACTGCATTGATGCTGTTGATTAATACATAATAATTAGTTGATTAATTAATTCAAAAGACTTTGTTCTATTTAACCGTCTCGCGAGGACATTATTGAGAAAAATACCCACTAGCGCACTGAGGTGAACACTTATTCTGTCTATATATTTGTTGACATAGGGTTTGATCACATTGTCAACCAAAGGAATCTTGAGATCGTTGTGCACGATACTGTTGTTGATGTACCTCTTAGTGTTAGTAATTGTTCAAAGAATTTTGCTTTAGAAGCGTTTAAGTATTTTGATATTTCAGCCCGAAAACTGAATTTCGTAAGACCAACGGAGGAATAATACTGTAATGTACCTCCTAATAGTCAATATATTTTTTTGTGTGGAGTTTCTTCCTTTTTCCAAGTCTTTTTTTTTGTTAAGGTACATTCCAAGGTATTTAACACCATCTTTTCTTTGGTATGGGAATGCCGCTAAACTCAATGGAGTGGAATTAACTTGTCTCATTGTAAAAGTGATTGTCACAAATATATTTTTGTTAACTTTAACACGCCATGTTTGCAATCAGGATTGCATTGGTTTTCATGTACAGCTATACTGTCGATAAAGGTAGGTGTCATTGAGACATAAAAGGTCTGAAGTATATATCTGATATAGCAGGGGTCCCAAAACGTTGGCATGAGGTACTCTCTCTTTAAAATTACAGATCATATAAAGACAGTCTTTGATCTTCAGTGTTGTTGTTTTAGATGTGATTTTAGATGGATTTTAGAAAATACTAATGTGGGGATTTTTTCTAAAAAATCTTTTTTAACAAAAGGCTGAAATACCACGCCCTGTTGAATGTTTTACCTAAGTTTAGAAAAACAACTGAACATACTTTTTCTTCTTCAAAAGTTTTCTAAGCAGTATCAATAAATTTGTAAATTTGTTTGAAAGTAGAATGTTTCCTTCCAGTATGGGTTTTAGTCTTTTTAGTATTATTTTCTTTATAAGTTTAGGAATTATAGACCATAAAGAGGTTGGTATGTAAGATATTGTTTTATAAGCTGCTTTTACTAGTTTTAGGCTTCTATAGCTAAAAGGAAAGCCTAATGAAATCGGTGCGGACGTCTGTCTGTCCATCTGTCCGTCACGACTTTTAACTCTAGAACTACTGAACCGAAAGACATAAGGGGGTTATCATTCGAAAGCCTATATAGAGACATAACGTTTTCAGTATTCAATTAAGGACCATAAGTCATAAGTCCAGATGCCAAATATCATCCTGATCGGAAAATCTCGAGACCAGAAATCGCCACAAATTTTTGTTTATGTATAGAAGCCCCGGACATTGGTGGAAAAGTATTTCTAGGTCCGTACTTGTTTAAATTAAAATAATTATGCTGAGTTCTTAAAACGGAGTTGAGGCGCTATTCTGGGGACTTCTTAAAGTAATTTAGCTGTAATAGGATCGTAGTTGTTGTTGTTGAAGTACTTAATTTCAGTTTTAATTTATTTGAGACAACAAGGCTTAATAGGTAGGCACATTTGTGGTGAAGACAAAAAATTAAGATAAACAATCGTTTGGTATTCTTTGTACGTTATGCAGACGAAATGTGTTGGGTAAATGTTCATTAAATCATTCTGCTTTTTCTTTACCGCTGCAAGCCCAAATTCCACAAGTTTTATGCATACGGGGAATTGCTCTTATAGGACTTTTTAGCTCCTTAGTTGTTTTTTACGAAAAATAGTCGTCGTGGCAAGTAGATTGTTTAACTTTTATTCAAACATTTTATGTGTTTGTTTCAATTTGTTTGATATAAAATTTTTTTATTACAACAATGCTTAATGTATAGGTTATTTCCGCATGGATAAAGGTAAATTGTAGCATTCCGTGACATTTATGTAGTTAGAGGAGATTCCCTTGGTAATTAAGACGTCTAGGGTATTTAGGAGCTTGTTTAAGTCACTTGGCCAGCATGTGGGGCCATAAAGCTTTGGCTGTTTCTGCTTAATTGAGTATCGTAGTAGGCAGTATAATGCTGGTAATATAAAGTTTTTATTTAACATTTGATTTTAACGTTTGTTGCTTGCAAGTAAACGGTCTAAAATTTTCGTATTTATAATGCGATTTTTTTTATAAATGGTGAGAGCTGAACCCGTGTATACAGTGTTATCTGAACTATAAGTGTATGTCTGATAATTATAGATAGTAAAATAACTATGATCATTAAAATGTTCTTTCGATTTTATCTATTTGAGGAAATAGTTTACCTTTTATTTTACATTTTATAATACAACTCTTAATGCTTCTATTATTGTAAAATGTTATTTAGCATACTAATGAGTAGGTTGAGCGTCATACTCACTTATTAACTGATTAAACATGATTCCAAATTTGGTAAGAAGTTGCGAGGGTGAGATATCAGTATTATTTTGTTCTTGGGTATGGCTATCACAAGTTATTATTTGTTATTGATTTGAAGTAACTTTAGCATAACTACATATTATCTACTGTAGAAAGAGTGTTACGCGTAAAAGAGTTCCATGAGCTTTTCCTGAGAGCTTTTAGTTGACAGATTTGCTGGATATGGTCCACTGCATTTGGTTTTTTAGATGTGGTGGTATTTTGCTAACTTTCGCATTTGACAGCAGTATGTTTTACTGTGTTCGTGTGTTTGGCAACAAATGCATTGCATAGTAATTTTTTGTTAAGTTTCACCGACACTTGCATGTTAAGTAAGGATTTTATTATATATTTTCTTAGCATGGGCTTAAATCTGTCAGAAATAAGAATAAAGGACTTTCGCTTACAATGTGATCATTTTCTCTTAATTTATTTTTTATCAGGTCACTACTTAAGGTTGAATGTGAATTTTTGATTACTGCTTTATATGATTTTACATCTCTAATTTGATAGGCACGGTAAATTATTTTTGCGCTGTCAAGGCATTCAATGATCTTCTTATACGGCTCCATGGTGTGGGTAGTTAACTTAACGACAGCAACAATAAGGGTTTTAACACTAAATTTGTCAATTTAGAGTGCTGCATATAAACTCTCAGTCATTTTCTTCCAGTCAAGTGAATCGGTGGAAGTTCAATTAATTTCGGCCGACCATTTATCTGTGTGGGATGTGTTATTTTTATCTTTATTAGAGAGAAAGCTTTATCGATTGCCAAATAACTGACTTTTTTCAGTAATACTCTTAACCAAACCATTTGAGATGTTTAAAATTTCTTTGTATTTTGAGGTACATATGTGTTTGGTGAGCTCGCAATTATAAGTTTATTTTGCGCGATTGGCATTTGCTTTATTACAGATAACGCACTAACGTTTTAATTGAATAAACCTTTTTTGTAGTGCGGCCTCTTAATAGACGTGCAGACGAATAGATTAGAATTTATCGCGAGTGACGAGTGACCACTCATACATTTTCTTAAGTTGAGCGTAACTAGTACGTCCTTACAGCTTGAGACCAGAATGGCAATTAGGGGCTACGCCTTGGCAATTCTCTGTTGTCAGTTCGTTTAATATTGTATTGGAGATGACTATAAGGAGTAAAATGTAGGCAAATTCAATTTATTATTAATTAACAAAGACAAATTTGGTAGTATTAAAGAAAAATGATAATTCAGAACAAGTACCATTAAGAACGAGCCGTCCAAACGACATTATCTACAGTTATAAAGAAAACAATTGCCATATGTTTGAGTAATCAATTATTAATTAGTGATGAGATCGGAGAAACAATAGAAACGCATATTATAGTAAGTTTGAGAAGTACAGCGGGATCAAATGAAATACTAACTGATAAAAACGTATCACGGACAGTTCAAGTGTGTATTTAAACGAGTATAACAAGATCGAATGTGACTTGTGGTTTAGAGGCATAAGGCGGCTAAATGATTTTGCAGAAAAAGGATTTTTTAAAAAAAGTATAAAAACATATGGAAAAGAGAAAATTAAACTTTTTAGATAACCAAGCAACAATAGATATAAACAAATACGAAAGGAGGAGCAAAGTAAAACTCATAAGAATTATGAAGGGACAGAAGACTGGTAAAAAACTCTCAAATCTCTAAAAATTAGCAAAAAAATAGAAAAGTAAAGGAAAAAAGTTTCCATCTTTGTAGGTCTTAAAGCTTTTTAAATTAAATTATATATATATTAGATTTAGTTTATTTAATTATATACAATTCAACAAAGTAATTGTGAGTTGACATTTAACTAGATGAGGACGTGCATACTGATATAGGATACATCATGCCACTATAAAAAATATTTTTGTCAAACAACTTAAAGTTTTTGTTATATAGATTTCTTAGTATATAATTAGCGCCATTATATGTAATTCAATTTTTTGACTTGACATTTAAATATCCTTTAAGAACTTCTTGTTTTGTCTTAACACTGAGATACGTTTATTTGCTGTTAAATGTATTATGTAAGTACTGGAGGTGTTTACAAATTCTTTCTCCTCAGTAATCTTTTATTAGGAAGATGTGAATACATTCTTTATTAGAAATATTTTCTTTTAATGTCTATACACTTTAGCTGTCGTTATAACAAATGAATCTTTATTTGTAGTACGGCACCACTCGTGAATAGTTGATTTAAATTCAAGGTTGAAGAATAATTTCTTATCGCGTATTATACTTAGCGTAGCCAGGAAATGCAAAATCTAGCAATTATGGGGTGTAAGATAGCATAGTGTGCCCGAAAGCTTGAAGGGTAGCAACTGACATATGGGTACGCATTGTCATGTTGCAGAAATGTGCCGTATCTTTATTTCACGTGGCGGAGTTGCTTCAATAATTTGCAGTGTAGTTCAATGATAATGGGCCCACAATGGAACAGACTGTCAATCAGCAGATTTTTTTCTCTGGACCCAAAAGATAATAGTTATGTGCTGTAGAATCAACAACCTAGTGGTGCCTTCTTCGTATGAGGACTGCAATTTTACTGTCATTTAATCGATTTGTGTTTTTTGCCAAAAATGTCATTTGTAGGTTTTTAAGACATAGTCTCCTGTAATCGGACACCTACAGAACGTCTTCTTATCCACCCTATACAGCTGTAACGACTGTTGGCGTACCTCCACATGCTTCAGTTTCTACCGAGTGATAAAAATTTAAAAAATTATTCTGCACAAGCATTTGTTATTTTTTAGTTTTTATAAACGATGTTAGATAAGGTTTTACAAGAAAAACTTGTTGCTTCGAATAAAATTGGTCTGTTTGTCCAAGCCAGACACAGAGTAGATAATGTGGCTTTTATGCATCTGTAGAACTCCCGCTGCTTTTTCTTACCTTAGTACAGTCCTTCTTCTTCTTCTTCTTCTTCTTCTCCTTCTATATAGGCAATTTGCCTGTTTTTTTTTTGATTTATGCCTTCTCTACGTAATGTTGTCACTCCATCTTTTGCGCGGTCGGCCAACGCTTCTTCTTCCTAGTGGTTTTTTGTCCCTTGCTATCTTCACTATTCTATCGTCTGCCATTCTACTTATGTGATTATTTCATTCTTTTTTCCTGTTCAGTGTCCATTCATTTATCTCTTGCATGTTGCATCTTCCTCTAATTTCGGTACTTCTTATTCGATCTCTTAACGTGTTTCCTGTTATTCTTCTCAATATCCTCATTTCGGTTGTTTCCAATAGTCGCTGCGTTTTAGTTGTGTCCGGTCTCGTTTCTGATGCGTATGTCATTATTGGTCTTATAGTTGCTTTGTATATTCGAGACTTTGTTTCTATATTAATGTGTTTATTTCGGCATATTGTATTATTGAGACATCCTGCGATTTTATTAGCTTTTTGTATTTGATCTTTAACCTCTTTTTCTACATCTCCATAGCTAGTTATTTTGATACCCAGGTAATTTATTTCCATGACTTGTTCTATGCTTGCACCGTCGATTTCCAATTTGCATCTAATGAGTTCTTTGTTAATTACTATTGTTTTCGTTTTCTATGCTGAGATGATCATGTTAAATCTTTTTGCTGTTATATTGAATTTGTGGACTAATCTTTGCAGATTGTCTTCGTTTTGGGCTATTAATACTGCGTCGTCGGCGTAACATAATATCTTGATTTCCTTGTTCCCCATTCTATATCCTCTTTCTTCGTTTACTTTCTTAATAATCTCATCCATTATTAGATTGAATAATAAGGGGCTTAACGAATATCCCTGTCTTATTCCATTTCCCATGTTTATTGGTTCCGTAAGTTGTCCATTTATTCTTGCTTTTGTTTTGTTGTCTTTATATATGTTCTCAATTGTTTTGATGATGTCTATGTGTATTCCTCTATTATATAACAGATGGATTACGTCACCTAGTTTGACTCTATCAAAAGCTTTCTTCAGGTCAATCATACATAAAAAGGCTGGTTTATTGTATTCAATTGATTTTTCATTTATCTGCCTTATCACGAATATTGCATCTGTGCATGATCTTCCACTACGGAATCCTTGCTGTTCATCGTTCAGAGTTGTCGTTTGGTTTATTTGTTGGCATATAATTCTTGTTGTTAATTTTAATGTGGTGTTCAACAGGTTGATCCCTCTGTAGTTCTCCGGTTCTTTCTTATCCCCTTTCTTGAACAGCAGTATCAATATGCTTGTCCTCCATTCTTCCGGTATTTGGTTGTGTTTTATTATTTTATTAATTAGAGTTGTCAGCTGTTTCGTCATTACTGTTCCGCATTGCTTTAACAGTTCGTTCGCTATTCCATCTTCTCCCGCAGCTTTCCTGTTTTTCAGCTTCCTTAGTGTTTCTTCTACTTCCTCCGTGCTTATCGTAAATTGTTCGTTTGCTCTAATTTGTGGGTTGTTTCGCTCTGGTTCTCTTTGTGTTGGTTGTTCATCTTCGTATAATATTTTTAAGTAATCAATCCATGTATTCTTTTCTATATGTTTTGCATCTATTAATTCCTTCACCTCTGTTCGCTGTCCTCTTATAAAACGCCACATTTCTTTTTGCAAGCCGTAAAAGTCGTGTTCCATTTCTTTTGAGAAACGTTCTCAGTGTTCGTTTTTAAATTTTCTTACTAGTGTGTGTGTTTCATTTCTTATTCTTTTATAATTATCGTATGCTTGCTGCGTTTTGTTAGACATGTATTCCAGGTATGCTTTTTTTTATCTTTACATTTTTCTTTAACTTCCTCACAGAACCAGGGTGTTCTTTGCGTTTGCAAGTTTTTGTTTTTGTTTATGTTTACTTTTCTTTCTCCTAGGGATTCTTTAGCTGCGTCTAAAATGTTTGTTTTTATTTTCATCCAACTGTCTTCTATTCCATCACTTTCTAATATTTGGTTCTTTTCGCTTTTTTGAGTTAATCTTTGTTGGTATAAGTATTTTGTTGAATCATTTTGTAGGCTTTCGATTCTTATCTTTGTGACGTATTCTGCTTCTTCTTTTTTGTTATGTATATATGTTTTCATTCTGATTTTACTCATTATTAACTTATGGTCGCTTCCTATTTCTACCGATGTTAATGCCCTTACGTCTAGAATTTGTGAAGGGTGTAGTTCCCTATTTGTCAAAATATAGTCAATCGTAGATCTATGTCCTCTAGTGTTCTCAAAGGTGTATTTGTATTGCTCTTTGTGATGGAAGAATGTGTTGTTTATACGTATTTCGTTTGTGCTACAGAAATCCGTTAACAAGTCTCCGTTATCGTTTCTGACGTTCTCGTTGAATCTTTGCTTTATCCCCGGAATGATGTCATTCCCAACCCGTGCATTAAAGTCACAGTCCTTGCCGTCTATATATTTTGATATCTAGCAAAATGAAATCTTGCGATTCCTTGCTGTGTTTTCACACCATGGCTGCTAATTTCCTATCCCTATCCAAGACAGTCACTCCCTGGAGAGGCAGGCGTGTAAATAGCCGCTCTCGTGGTGCGGTGTGGGATACGTAGTACGGCCCGTATTGGAACGTCAACCGATAAGGCCCAAATCGTCCCTTAAACGGCCGTCGCGAAAGCGGATGGGGGCGGCTACCGATATCAACCAACGAGTATTGCCAAATCGCTCACCTGAATCGGCTTCGGCTTCGTCGGCGATGGTTCCACGGTGGCCACCTTGCTGCGCTGTCTTCTTGTATGTTGCGGGGTATTAAAAACACGACCGAACTGGCCGCGCTGCGGTGTGCGTAAGTTTCTTGCAGGTGTTAAAACACGACCGAATTGGCCGCGCTGCGGAGTGCGTATTTGCGGGGTGTTAAGACACGACCGAATTGGCCGCGCTGCGGATCGAGTATTGCGGGTTGATAAGACACGACCGAACTGGCCGCGTTGCGGTATGCGTATGTTGCCGGGCTTTGCGCCTGGCTTGGCGGTAGGTCTTTTACGGGCAGTTTTCATTCGACAGCACCTTTCATATCAAAAGGTGCCGCCGACGGCGTATGCAGACTTGTCGGCTGAGCAAAAGCCCATATGCCGTTTTGTGTGCGACGGCAAAACGTAGCAGCAGATATCAAAGGCCCGCATGCCGCCGCGATATAAAGCGGTTCAAGGGCGAAAAGGCAGCCACACCACTCCCTTTCTAAAAGAAAAATAACTAAGTCGTTGAATGATGGTTTTGTGGTTTGTCCGTAACTGCATTCACAATACTACCAGTCGTTTTTTCTGAGCGTTTCAGTAAAGTTCTCTGGCAGAATTACGTAATCATTTATGTGTACTTTTGGAAGCGTATGATATTGTCGTGGTGTAAACATGGTAAACAAGATATAGTTCATTAAGATACCAAGAAGGCGAATGATTGTTTAGTAGAGGTTGTAATACATAATCTACATAGTAACTAAACTTTACTTAAAACATTTTGTGGTACTTGAATTGGTGGAAACATTCTTCTTCCTCTTATACAGCCAACTACCACAAAACCGACAGGGAAGATTTTATCGCATTCATGTTTTGGGTCATTATGTTTTAGGTAACTTTTTTCCCTTTCTTTCCTTTTCTATATTATAGAAGTCAACGTTCATCACATAAATTTCATAAAGTTTTTCTATATCTCTACATTCAGCTGTCGAATGATGAACTGTCTTCTTCAACAATTTTGTGTTTCAATATTCGTATATAATATTATTTATAGCTACTCTATTGATATTACAAGATTCTCTTATCTTTGTTTGGTTGGGCGAATTTTTATTTCCAAGTAGTGCACTTTCTTGATTAATTTTTGAATCTGGAACGGTGAAAATGCTATGAGTGATAGAATAATGAGAAGATGGGTTAGACAGTTTAATGAAGAGTAAGCAAATTTGCATAATGAGGAACGGAGCTATCGGTCATCTGTTATTATTGATGATTTGGTAGTTTGTTAATGAAAAAAATTGCGAGAAAAAACGATTTACAATTTCGACCCTATTCAATTGATTTATCTCAAATTTGTAAATTTATTCTTTATGAAAATGTGTAGCATTGACTGTCTTTACAGGCGGCATCATTTTATTCAGAGGAAATTTTAATTTTGCTGGAAGTTTTGCAGAAAAATAGTTTAAGGTTTATTTACTAAATAAATTGTTAAAAAATATATTGCCACTATTTTATTATAGCCTAATGGAACTTACTTCCGAACGCGCTTCGTATTTTGCAAAGCAACGCGCATTTTCGCGACAAAATTCGTTTTAGTTACGGGTCAGCGACAACTAAACAACTACAGCCCCGTTGTTTTGGTTGCCGTTTTCTCCAAAAAACAAACTGCAGCGGCAAGAAAAGACGAATGGTCGTGGAAGGGAAACATAAGTCTGCGACATTAATATTTAAAGCTGGCCTCTCTGCATTCATTTAGAATTCTTACGCAAGCGGTAATTACAAAATACATTTCTCGAGTGGGAACCCGGCCTCGGCGTAAGCTTTTAACATCCGTTTTAGCTGCAGAATCATTACAAGACACCACTCCTTAAACAGAAGCCGCTTGATAAAACAAGTTAATTATTAAGGACGGCTCTCTATAAAAGCTGAAATTCGAAATCCAACCTGAAGGCTGCTTGTTTGTGTGTATTATTACTTTTTAATAGTTATTTTGAAAGAAATAAGCTTTAATTTGTGATAAGTGAACGTTTAGAATTTTAATTAAAGTTAGTTTAATGGTTTTTTGCCTAATTATTCAGTTTTTAATTATAGAAAAGTTAAACAAATTTTAAACACATATATTTTGGCATTAACAAATATTTACTCTACGTGAAAAGGAAATTTGTATTGTTCTTTCTTAACTACATTGTAAGGTAGGCTAAATTAAAAAAAATTATAAGGAAATGTTGTGTTCAGTTAAAAAAGAACACACAGAGTGTCTTTATCTGGAACATAATTTATGATAAATATACCTAGTTTTACATTTTTCTTGCTTTAAGATATATAATTAATTATAATTAGATCCGAAAAGCTCTTGGTTGATAAAGTTAATTTTTTATTTTATCCTCCATTCACTGTATATATGTTTTTCACCTTTTGGAAGATGACTGAAAGGCACTTATTGGACAACGAAGAGCCACGAAGCCATAACTAATATTACATTTTGTTTCTCTACCTCTTTGATTTGTTTTTAGTAGAATTAATTAATTATTAAATTATTTTGCTTTTCAAAAAATTAAAAAGTAGGGATATTATTTCAAGGAGATTTTAAGCGGTAATGTTTAGAATAACAAAATATCTAAAATAATGTCTAATAGAGCAAATAATTATAAAGAGAAAATAGAAAATTTATACGACGTACTTCCACTCCCTATGTGCAGAAATAGCTCTTCAATTTGAAATTCTATATAAAAATAAAATAAACATTTTTTAAATATTGATAAATAAATGTTGCATTTGATAGTTAAAGTAAGTAATTTGTAAACAAATTAAATTTTTTGTATTAGATAGTAGTTTTGAACTCTTGCTATTTTAAAATATGTACAATTCGCACAAAATTTTGGTTGCTAATTCTCAAAACAAACCTAACTTGGCTTCAAACATACGGCAAGCTCTCTACCACTCACTGTTAGAGCTCAATAACAACAAGCTAAAGCACGATTCGATCAAAATTATTGCTAATAAATTCAGTGTATCGGAGAAAACTTAGCAGGATTTGGCATCGAGGAAGGCAATCATTAAATAATAAATCAGTAGCTAATGTCTTCTCGTAAAAAGGATGTGTTGACAAAAACCGAAAATACTCAATTTAGAACAAATTAAAGCAGTTCTGCTTAATCATTAGTGTAGTATTCTTCCTACTGCGCATTAGTAAATTTGCAATTTACAATAGATTCAAATTGAAACAAATAAGTAGAAATGTCAATGTGTTAGGCCATACTTAATGAATGCCAACAAAATTTCATGGTTAAAATGCTGCTTATCAGTGCTGGAGCCAGAAAGGGTAGCTGATGGAATAACCATTTAAATGATATCACTGATCAAATTCATGTAGATCAAAAATAGTTTTATATCACTAATTATGCAGTACACATTATATAGTGAATAACGTAATATTTCCAGTTGCTGTTAGTCGTCCTACTAGAATAGTTCTCGAAATAAACAATTTGTTGGTAAATTTGGTATTTGTTTTTTTGTATTTGAGGAATTTTTGAAAGAAGAGGAAAAGATCCCCCTTCTAGTGTAAGGAAAACCAGGGTTATTTCGAACACAAGTAAAAAAAACACAGAAGAACGATAATTAAAATTAATTGTTACTTGCAGTTCAAAAATAGCTTAAATTAAATACTTTGTTAACGATCTGGATTCAATAAACCCCTTTTACGTTCTAAAGATAAAGGGTTTTAAATAACATTTCTAAAAAACTTTTTTTCTATTATAACACCAATGGTGCTGACAATTAAAACTGATCTTTTAGATCAACCATTAATTTGTTTCTGATACATCTTAAAAACTAAATACTTAACAACTATAGTCCATCCATCAATGTACTGTAGATATTTCTGTCTACTATACGCACTCTCACTCGCGCACTGTGCTCTGCTTTTACACAGTCACTTTACACAAGCTCAAATGGTTTGGTTCTCTTCAGTCTTCGGATTATATGTTGTCTATCCAGCAGCTGAAGGGCTTCTACGTTTTCGTGAAGGTGTAGCCTGGCTTCATGTTTCCCAGCGAACCTCTTAATCTCTTCAATAACTGTAGGGATGCCTAGGTCTCGATGCAAGTCAGCATTGCGTACATACCAAGGTGCATCTACTATGTTGCGTAGTACCTTGTTCTGGAAAGTTTGTATGGTTTTGATATTGCTATCTTTGGTGCAACCCCATATTTGTATACCGTATAGCCAATCTGACTTTAATATCTGATTGAAGATCAAGATCTTATTATGTATCGGCAGCCTGGATTTTCTCCCAATAATCCAATAGAGTTATCCGTATTTTAGTCTTAGTTCACTTATTTTCTTCTTCACATGTACTTTCCACGTTTGGCATCTAGCGACATGCCTAGGTACTTGACATTGTTCTCATGGCACAGTGGTACCATTTATATTTAAAGACGGTGGATCATTTAGTCTTCTGTTCGTGAAGTTGATATGAGTAGATTTTAGCTCATTAAGCTTTATTTTCCATCTTTTAGTCCATTCAAGCATTCTGTTGCTGGCTTCTTGTAGTCTTTCAGTGGCTGAGTCTTCATCTGAGTCCACTACCAGTAGTGCAGTATTATCTGCAAACACAGCCACCGTGGTTCCCTCCAAATTTGGTATATCACAGGTATAAAGTAGATAAAGGATGAGCCCCAGTATACTACCCTGAGGTACTCCCGCATTTATCTCTTTTAGTTCCGAGTGTTCATCCTCTTGCTTGATCCTGAAAAACCTGTCTGTTAAGTATGATAGTATCTTTACTAATTGCTCTGGGAGCATTTTATTAAGTTTGCAAATCAATCCTTCGTGCCAGACTTTATCAAAAGTTTGCGCGACGTCCAGGAACACCGCGGAACAGACTTTCTTTTCCTCCAGGGCACCCTCTATTACATCCGTGATTCGGTGTACTTGATCTATGGTTGAGTGCTTTTTCCTGAATTCAAATTAGTAGTTCGGTATTAGGTTGCCATTTTCTATAAGCGGCTTAAGTCTCTTAAGGAGTAGTTTTTCGAATAACTTTGATACGATTGGTAACAGAGATAGGCCTATAGGACTTAGCATCGTTGGGTGCTTACCTGGTTTCGGCAGCATAATCACTTCTGCAACTTTCCAACTAGCGGGTACATGTTGGAGCCTCAGTGCTGCATTGAAGAGATAAGTGAGCATGACTATGCCTTTCCTAGGCAACTGCTTCAGGATTTCGCCAGTGATCAAGTCGTATCCCGGTGCTTTTTTTGGATTTAGGTTTGTTTTTATTTCCATGGCTACTTCCTTTGGAGTGATGGAAGTGGTGTTTTCTGTTCTAGAGTTAGCCATATTGTTCAAGGTGCTATTTACTTGCGTTTCATTAGGAGTGAAGATAGCTGCTAAATGTTAGGCAAAAAAGTCAGCTTTTTGTTTACTGGTTTTGGCCCTTGGACCATTTCCAATTCTAACCGGTGGTATTGACGATATAGGTCTTTTGATTCTGTTAGTAGCTCGTCAAAGCGAGTAATTAGTTTCTTCATCTGACGTTAGGTTTTCCAGATAAGAATTGAGAGTTTCTTCTTTTAGTATCTGTATTTCTCTCTTCAGCTGTTGTATTTTATTATTTAGAATGCTCTTATCTGAAAGATCTCGCGACTGTTGCCATTTTCTTCTGGCTCTTCTTTTTTCCTTGACTATTTGTCTGATTTCTACTGGATAATTTATTCCTTTGGTTTTATGCTTGATTTCCCTTGTGTTATTATATACTGCTGCCTGAATAAGTTTGGTAAAGTTTTCAGTTGCGACTTCTAGTTCTTCATTTGTTTTTAAGCTAACTCAAGTCGATTTTGTTTTGTCCCAGTCTGTGGTTTTATTCACTAGTGCTGGTCGTGTATCCTTCTTTATTATCTTCTCACTCAGCGTCATAATAACTGCTGAGTGATCGGATTCCGAGTCGAAGTTTTCCTCGGGTTCCATGAAAACTTTTCGTAATATAAAGAAATCCAACAAATCCGGGATTTTATTAATGTCAGTTGGCCAATAAGTCGGCTTACCTGTAGTGATGATAATTACATCCTATTTCCTGAACAGTTTTTCTTAGCTCCCTACCCTTAGTAGTGGTTAATCGCGAGCCCCAGTCAAAATGTTTGACGTTTAGGTCACCGCCCATGATGAACCCTTCGCCTAGGTGCTGAAGGAGAGCTTTGTAACCTTGTTGTTTAAGATTGTGTGCTTTTGTGGACAGTAGATTGCTCCAACTGTGAGTTTTTGTTTGGTGGATTTGATCCTTGCCACGGTAAGTTGCATATCAACACGTTGTAGATGGCATTCGTCGAAGTGGTTAATGGATTCTTTGATAATAATCGCACTTCCTCCTATTGCTTGGTTATCCGGATGGATTGTGTGGTAAGTTTTGTATCCTTTTACCTTTAGATAACTTTGAGTTATCATGTGTGTCTCCGAGATGAGACACACATCAATATTCTGTAGGTCAAGAAAGACTTCTAAGGAGTGTTTTTTGTTGAGAACGCCGTTGACATTCCGTGTGGCATTTCGTAGATCTCCTTTGTCCATTATTTATTTCTGCTTAGGGATGGCACCAGTATTTCTGGCTTCTAGCTTATCAAGTCGATTGTTCACTTGATTTATAGATTTCATAATATCCTGCAGCATTTGCATTATTAATGGTTTAGTGTTAGATGTAGAGGGGGTGGGTTGTTCTCTTTGATTTTGTGCTATTTGTGAATACGAGAGCATTTAAGAAAGGGAAAGCGGTAGGTCATGATTGAATAAATGGCGAAACGTTGAAGAATATGGAATTTACAGGACTACATCAATATTTAATCAAGCTGGAAGGAAGGAAAATTAGGGTTATAGTTTCGATCTACAAGAAGGGCGACAGGCAGGAGTGCAAAAATTACAGAGGGTTTACCACACTGAGTGTACCATCGAAAATATATGAACGGATTTTGGAAAAAAAGTTAGTGGGGCAAATTGACGGGCAATTAAAACAGTCGCAGGGTAGATTCAGAAAGGGGGAAAGTATAAACGACCATATTTTTACAATCCAACAAGTCATAGAATAGTCCCTAGAAAGAAATATTGTAACGTACCAAACGTTTATAGACCTTCGTCAGAATACCAAGGACAAAAGTCAAAACAATTTAAAAAAGAAAAGTAGAGAATAACTTAGTAGAGAATCAGTAGGATTTAAAGTAAATACCGGACTAAGGCAGAGAGGAGTTCTAAGTCTTATACTTTTTAACATAATCTTAGACGACATAATGAAAGAAGCAAAGAGAAAAACGACAAAGATGTACATTGGACACAGGCACATGGAGCCGATATACCTGGAGGAGTGTGCTTTTGCAGATGACCTAGTAATATCTGGCAGAAAAGAAAGGGATATACAAAAATTTTTAGAAGCCTAGGATAATGCACTAGTATTAAGCAACATAAAAATATACGTAGATAAAACAAAAATAATGGTAACAAGTAGAAGATAATCTACATATACACATTATATTGAATGGTAGGACAGTGGAGCAAGTGGAGATGTTTAAAGACAAACAAAGGTCACCACGAAGCGGAGATAAACGCAAGATTTGAAAGTACTTCTAGACTATTTCACAGCTATTTATAGGAAAAAGAGGAATTTCAGAGAAAACTAAATTAACGGTATATAAAACTGTGTTTGTACCAACACTTATACTTGAATGTGAAACGTGAGTCCTAATGATAGCTAAGAAGAGAAAATTACAGACCCTGAAGATGAAATACACTCGCAAAGTAGCTGGCGTCACCAGAAAAGACAAAATAACAAACACGGAGATACGGAAATGGAGAAAATTTATCAACAGTAATAGAGATCAATAAAATAAACACCCTTAAGGGAAAACAAATGTAGATGTTTTTTTATAAAATTTGTACGTAATTATTATACAGGATTACCACAAAAGAAGCGCCATTAGATTTTAAAAAGATGTATTTTCCAAATTTTTTAGATATATTATTGCATTATACACGAAAAATAAAGAGAAATGCCAATGTATAAAATCTGGTATTAAAAATTTCGTTTTAAATGTCCAAGTAGACGCACAAATCTACTTTGCAAAATGCAACGGTGCAATACAAAGCGTTTTGTGTTCTCTAGTATGAGAGGAGTGTACCGGTTACCACTGTGCAATATGAATTTTGAATATTGGGTACTGAAAATCCTTGTATCGCTGTGGAACATAAAAGGAATTCGCCAAAACTTAATGTCTTTTGTGGAGTCTCCAAAATAAAAATGTATGGACCTTTTTTGTTCAGTGAAAAGGCTGGCGGGCACAACACACCTACATAAGTTGCAGTTACGGCTGCGAAACAGAGCTCCACTTCATTGGCATGGTGTGTAATTATCTAAATGAGAAACTGCTTTACCGCTACATTAGGCGATGTCCTAGAAACAATTTTCTATTGTTTAGGAGTTTCGTATGCTTTGAGAGTACATCAAAGATCTGTTTACATGTTATCAATGGCAACTATATCGGATGAACTTTGAAACCGCTTTACTGCTGCTGTAAGAAACACCAATAGGAATACCCTAGATCGTATCTAAGCCGAACGGAACTATCATATAGACAAACATTTGTAACGGTATGAATAAAACTTGAGCGTTTTTCTTTCCTCTTTATGTATCCACTTTGTGAAAAATATCTTTTTAAATATGATTATTCTTTTGCAGTATCCCCGTATATTAAATTAATTTATTTAAGAACATGAACACTTATTTATGGACAATAACAAATATTGCCGGACAGAGAAAATAGAAACAAGAAATCGAAACTTAAAGAATATAAAAAAGCTAGAGAGAATGAAATTACAGTGGAATTACTGAAACTGTCGCAGTTTTCATGAAATTATAACTAATGCATTGCAGCACGAAGTTATGCCTAGCATATCGCTGAAATCTGTCCCATATATTAAGAATAAAAACAGAAAGATATTCGAAAATTATCACTAGACCTGACTTTTTGTAAACTGTCTGAAAGCCCGATTAAACGATATAGTCAAAACAGTAATGGACGACTATTAATTTGGCTACCGAAAAGATCGATGAATGATTAAATATTTGCAGTGGAGCAAGTGATAACAAATTATGAACAGAATTTACCTTTATATTTAACATTAATCGATTTTACACAACAGTCAAAAGAGATAAATTTTACCAAGCCGTGAAATGATATTAATAAGTTCTTTAGGTTTGGGATGATATATATGCGACCCTCAGACAAAGAAATCCTTTGTGGCCGACCCTGTTTAACCTAATGTATTTTATACACCAATGATGTCACTTTAATTAATCCAAAGGAGAAATAAAAGATATTTTAAAAAGTGTAGTGAAACAGCAAATATAATAATATGGATAAGATAAAATATGCCGCAGGAGGTGCGAAAGGGCCAAGAGGAGTTAGAATTTCGCGAAGCTTGTCACGCATATAACATCTCTTAAAAGATACGCGTACGAGAAAAATGAAAGCTTTGCACGCGTAGCGTGGAGAAAAGCCGTGGGCACCGCGTATATGGATATGCAGTGCAACGAATTGAGACTGGGCCAAAATTTAAGTTAACACTAAACGAAGATAGAGAAGATAGAGAGCTACTGAAGTGCAAATGTATAAGACTATCATACGATAGGTAGTGAAGCGCGGAGGTAAACTGTGGACTCTAAATAAAAGTGTTCAGCAAAAATTAGACACCTGGGTGCAAAAAAATCTTAGAAGAGTTTTGTAACACAAGGGTTTTGAGGGGTATTGAGGTATACCAGCTATATGAAAAATTTATGGCAAGCTAGAAAATCGAAACCAAAAAATCCTATGCTTGGGACATGTTGCGAGTTTTGAAGATAAAGTCACAAAGAAAATCCTGAAATGTAGAATACAACAAAAAAAAGCTAAAAGAAAGACCCACAAGCAAATGGATCGAGCAAATGAAAGCAGACTTAAAAACAATTTATGAAGAACTGGGAGAGACCTTAGGTCTAGACCTCTCTCTAGCTAAAACAATAGAAAAATTTTGATGTCCTACACTTTACTAGAGAATAATATTTTAAATAATTTATAAACCCTTAACATAATCTTTAGTCTTAGATACGTTGTACGTCCCTTACAATCTCATTTAAAAGAAATTATGCTTAATTCATTAATTGTTATGTCAATATTTACAAAACTATTTGCTTTCTCATTTACTTTAAAGCTTTATTGCGCTATTTCTTCTTGTGTTTTTAACATTATGCACAAAAGTTTTTAAAAATGTACATTTTAAATAGATAAGTTACAAAAAATATATTTTTTAAAAGCTTGTCTACGTAATCATCATCACATCAAATTTCTTTACTCTATTGGAGATGAATTCAAGCACTTGCTCGTTTAAGAGGAATCCCAACGCAAATGATTCTTGTATTCTATGGTTATCAAATTAAAGTCTAATTATGTAAATTTGTTGCGGCTGACTCTTTGTCTTTTACGTTTCTTGATTACTGTCTGACAGTACCAATATCCACACAGCCATTGCTATTTTTAGACGAATGTCAATAGCCGTGCAATACCCAGCTGTTACGAATCCAATAATAGCACGTTGTTTCAATCGAATTTTTATGTCCTATATCACTTTTGGTCACTGTAGTAGAGCCAGCTGCTATTGTAGGAAAACTCTATTAGATGTCCTGTTAATCAGTAAACTAGAGAATGTTATGATACTTATTTCTTCTGCTATTGCCTAGAAGAAAAGGGTTTTTAAAATATTCTTGTAGTTATTACTTGATATTTTAACTTCCAACTATATTTATTTGGTTATTTGGTCTTTTGTGATACTAATAAAAATCAAATCTGCTATACATTTGAACAGAAAGCAAACGAAGACAGCTCATATGAAATGTGGCGTGGCTGGGCTCTGAGCTTACGTTTGGTTGTCTATTTTCAGGAACGTTTTGCATATCGTCCCTTTATAAGGTCCCAGCAGCGACTTAGCCTACTGCTATCACTTGTAAATAAATTATTCCACGTCCTCGCCTTGCAAAAATTTGAGGGAAGGCGGGTAAAAAATTATCTGCCTAGGACACCTTAAATACCTTTTTGCGGGCAAGCCCTCGTAATTTACATATATTAGACTCCGATATTAATATCTTATTATTAGTGCTTCGCTTTTGAGCTGTTGGGGATACTATTTCTTATTGTTTCAAACTTAATTTTCCTTAAAATTTAATTTGTTTCCTACTATTCTGATAAAAATTGTAAGTTTCACATTAACTCTAAGCTCCTTTAGTGGTTACTGCTGGATAAAAGTGTATTTAATTGTTTTATTTGAGACATATTTCACCAGACCGAACTCGCTTTGACGGCTGTCTATAGGGTTTTTACGTTTTGACTTTATTGTAATATTAATTACTTGTAGTAAAATCTTAAATATTGTTTTATACCCAGCACTGATATTGATTGTAATTGTTTATATTTATTATTATTCTTCCCATATTATTATATAACCTTTCCCTCTTTACCCCCTTTCCTTTCTGCACACACTTCATCTTTATGTAATATTATGACTAGACTATTATACGCTATATCTCATCTTTTATTATATTTTCCTATTCATTTATCAATTCTATTTTAGTTCTGTAATCTTGTTTTGGTATAGTTGTATTGAGTGTTTTCATGTTTTCTTGGTCTTGTCTCATTTTTTATATAACCCATTAACCTATTTGTTTGCAGTTGCAAATGTTGCTTATACTGTTCGTTCCTGGTTCTTGATATGTGTATTTTAAGTTTTCTAATTTTTTTACCTTTTATACTATATTTTTATTGAACCAATGCTGTTTTGCTTCTTATTTACTTCTAAATCTATGTGCTTCGAAGGCACAATTGAATTTCAAAAACATTGATGTACTGTAAATTGACTGCTGATAGACTAGATGCTTCTAGTATATTCAAACACATCAATTTTATATACAAAATAAAATATCTTGATAACTTTTTTCGTATTACGACAGTTCCTGCCAAAAGCTGAATTTGAAGCAGATGATGTCATTAGACTGTAAAATTCCCCAATTTATTAAAACATATTTAGGTAAATGTATACCATTTGAGGGCTTTTCCTTTTCTGAAAAAATTTGAAATTACATATGAAGAGAAGGTCCCTCTAAACGTTTTACCATGGCAGTCCGCTGAAACCGCACCCAATAGTAAAATTTCTCGATAATTACAATTTGTAGAATTTTTTTTGGTAAATTTTTTTTTTATTTCCTTACATCTGCTCTTTTCTTCTAATCCTTTAAAATATATTCTTATTTTGTTAGTATTAAATCTCTTTTGCGTATTTTACCTTTTCCAGTGTTATGCCATCTATTGCTAGACTATTATTGTTTTTGCACTGTTCTATCTTTTTATCTATTTCTTGCTTTTTGTGTTTTTCAATTGCATCCCTTTCTTGCCTCTCCATTGCCTTATTTGCATCTGCCTCATCTTTCTCCTCATTAAATTTATCAAATATTTATTATTTACTAAATACTTCACTATAATGCGTTAAGTGACTACATATACTAATAAAACTGTCAAAAATTTCCGCCTATTTTAAATGACTATCCTTTATCGGCCGGTTTACAAAAGTGTTTGTATTTCAGTAGTCAGACACACTGACAAAATTTTGAGCACTCGTGTGCTGCGGCTAACTTGTGGTTAGAGGTAACGATTTCATTTGTATCTCACTATTAATGATAGTATGTATTGCAAAAGTGAGTTTCTAAATTTTGTTTGATCTGTTTAACTCAAAGAGGTAAACATAAAATATTGTTATAAATGTTACATTGTAAACCTGGCTTAGTTTAGGGGTGTATCATAATGATTTATTGCTGTATGCATTCGTTCAACATATAATAAGTACTTTAAAGCTGTAACATACGAGTCCTCAAAAAAACCATAAAAAAATTAATAGAAACGCAAGATAACAAGAAAAATAGTAAGTTAAAAAATGATAAAATAAGATCATATAGGAAGAAGCAATGAAGAAGCATATGAGATTCACAAAGTGTGATCACCAAGAAGATTACAGTTGCTGTGCCCTACAAAAGAAATGTTGAATCAAAGAACAATAAAAGTAGTGGCCTAATATAAAAGTGAGATTTTAGAGAATATGGGGTGAAACGGCGGAAGCAAATTTTGAAGAAATTGGATAAAGAACGCAAAACAAGAGAGAGATATAGAAATAAATAACCAAACTTTGGGCTTAAGGTCTGCAAAAAATATATTTATAGATCAGCTTATCAAAATATGACAAACAGCCTATCCATCATTTTCACAGCAGACGCATCGGCCGTTTGTCGCGTCTATTGTTTGCTTTTATTTATCTCATATTTAGTACAGATTAAGGAAAGAAGGATCCAAAAGGTCAGAAAACTTGACTGAAACGGTGGTTGAAAATTCTGGAAAATCTTTTTTAGGATCCCATAAAAATGTTACTTTACCAACTGCAAACTAGCATTCAAATTACTATCCAAATATTAACCTTGCCAAAAACGCTTAAGTACAAAAATGCTGTATACTACCAAATTTTTTAGCTATCGACCAATGAATTATAGAGAGCAATTTATTTGGTTCTAAAAAGAGATTGGCTTTGACATCTTGTCTACTAAAAATTGCTAAAAGTCATCCATAGTACACTATAACCGTCTTTGGAAAAATTTAAAATAAAGCAAAAATTAATATGCATTCCTTGGTAGAAAGGGATATTTCGGCGAAACAAAAACAAGTGGCCTCTGGCCTTTTTCAATTGCTTTACGTCTGGGTCTGTCATTTGGAAAAATATCTATCCCAGTTGGCATATATTTAAAAAACATATGAGGCATATATAATAATGTAAGCATTTATTACACACATTTAAATAAACACTCATATTTCTTAATTATTTGCACAGAGATGTGTGATTGTGAGGTACACCTTGGTTAAAATTCTTAGTAGCATTCCCCCTATAGTTACTTTGTTAATTTCTGTACAAACACCAAATTCGCCTCTATTCCTTAACTACCTGGTCGTTTTTTCTATTATTTTTTCTAAATCTTCTTTTTCCATTAGTTTACATTTTAGTGTTAAACTGACCTTATTGGTCTTCTTTATTTTAGATTTTTGTTTCAATTTTTTTTAGTCACTGCGCGGTCACTGCCTGTATCTGTTCTCCGATGGAACCTCACATTCTTTAATATATACGTTTGTGTTTCTGGGCCAATATATGGTCTATATACTTTAAAAAAATGGTTCTGCATATTTTTATGTCACTATAAAATAGATTACTTTTGTTTTCAACAACCAAACAATAACTTTATCATGTCATGAAATTCTGTCAAGAAATTCTCTCATTTTTTCGTAAATACTTTACTTCTTTTCTTCATCTATATCTTCACTTGGATAACAAATATATTTAACCCCTTCTCTTATTTTTAATTGACTGATTAGCTTATCTAATCTACTACAATTTGTTATTAATTGTTTAAAATATAATTTTAACAAAAAAGCATCCACTTTGTTTCCTAAACTCTCTTTGATTAGCAAAATATATCTACTTTGTTAATTTTTTATATTCTTACTTAGATTTACAAAATATCAATTTTATGTTTCTTGTTTCTCTTTCCTGATTAAATAAAACTTCAAGTTTTTATCTAAATAACTGAATATTTTAGTAAATTAGCTATTATTTTTTTAGTATTTATAACTTTTAATTTGTTATTACTTCTACTTTCGTAGAGTTTTCATTATTCTGAAATCGCTGTGCAGTGATTTATAAACTATTTTTTTTAATTTGGGAGTTTATTATTTTTCACTTACAATATTCTTCGGTATTTATAATTATCTTTTAATTTATCTTTCTTTTTTTGTTTTGACTATTTCTCTTAGTTGTTGTCTTTGGACTGTAAAATTATTTTTTAGGATAATAAATCTTTTTTATACTGTCTTCCTTGTTTTCTTAGCTTTCTAAATTACAGCAATTGTCGTATTTCTTTGAATTTTCCCTAATTTTATACCTGTTTTAATATTTATTTCTATTCTTCACTTTGTAATACTTTTTATAATTATTTATTTTAAAAATTTATTTTTTTATCATTACGTTACTTTTCTTTATTTTTTATTTAATATCTGGTATCTTCTGCAATTGTTTAATTTAATTTATTAATTTTTTTAACATTTGACTCTATTGGCTTATTGAAAAGTTCTTATCTTTTTATTTTTAGTTCTTTATGGTTTCTTAAATTTAATTATCACCTCTCTTTGTTCTTCGTTTACTTTTAAACCTTTCCTTTTGAACTACTTTCTTATATTTTAAATTCTGTTTTCATTCATTTTTTGGCTCCTCTGGAAAACGAAGAACCTTGTTCTCATTCTTCAAATTCTTTTGGCATTTCTGCGTCTTTCTTCTTTTTATATTTTTCTATCAACGTACGACTATTAAATTGCAATATATTTTCTTTGCTTCCATTTGTTTACCTGTTGTCCTTGCACAGTGAGATAAAATTTCAAATCGGGCCAACTTCTTTATTTTTTAATGTAATATCAATTACCTTGTGTTTTAGGCGGCTTACATATTTCTTTAATAAATTAGTTCGTTCAAATTTATAATTTTTTTTAATTATTAAGTTAATTTCGTTTGTAAAAACTCTAATTACTTCTTTTGTAACAGACCGATAATTGCGAGTGGCACGCCGCTACTGTTTCATAGTAGGTGGGTGAATAAATATCGCAGAAATTATTTTTTAATTTATTTAAATATAAAGTAGCAAACACACCAAGTTACTTTTCTTATATAAACTTATTTTGTCTAAGGTATGTATAGTTATTTGAAGCCACTGTGGTAAAATAAGGTTGTGACATCAGCCAATTGCGCACGAATGATTAAACAGCAAAGTTGTCAGTAAAACTCGACCCTACAAGTTCTTTTTAACCATTCAAACAAATTATAATTGCAGAGCGATTTGTCCGGACTATCGTGGTAGAATTTTTGTGTGATCTAGAACAAGTACTCATCTCTTCTAAAAATATTCGATGTTTGTTTCGAAGTTAGTATAACTAATTTCAGGATCCGTTAATCGGTAATCATTCTCGAGAAGGCGACGAACAATGCGAATATTCTTCTCGGACACGTCGATCTGCGGGAAACGTCAACGATTTTTATTTTCTACTGCTTTTAATCTTAAAAATTGTTTATATCTTCTCAAGCAATTTGTTCTCAAATTCTGTTATAAACCTTCTCAAAAATTCGTTGTGAAAAACTAAATAACAATTTGTTGCGTAACGGACAAGATCACATCTTGCTTTGACATTATGATACTGGCTAAAGGTGGGTTAGCACGAGATACGCTACTGTGGATATTTCTGCCTACAAATTCTATCTGCCCACATATAAATGTTTTGTACATTATTTTATGTTATAAAGCTTAGGGAGAAACAAGCCAGTTTAAAACTGCAATTTTTTGTAATTTGAAAAATTAAAAATTGTAAGTATTGTTTACTTATTACGTAAAAATGATGAAATAGTCTTGTTAAGCTTATGTAATAATAAAAAACTAGAATAATAATTACTGTAAACATTTTCATATTTACTTTTATACAAAAAGTCAAATAAACTTCTTCTTTGCTTTTAAATGTTATAAATGAAACAAATTTGGGTGTTTTCTCCTTGCTTATAAATTTAATGCTACGTTAAACCCTATTTTTTGTGGTACTTCATTAAAGTTTATCGAAATCCAAGAACTTTTTCCCTAATAATTTTCAATATAGTAAATATGGTTTTTGACATTTTATATTTTATTTTCAGAATTCAGCGTTGGCAACAAACTACATTGTCCATTTCTACAATATAATAGGTAAGTTTAAAGTAGGTTAAATAGCTTTGATTTGTTTATTTTCAATTATATAAGGATTTTAAATAAAGTAGTGGTACTCAAGTAGTACAAAATATTTTAGAAGTTAAAATGCTAAATTTTATTAAATTATTTTGAAGCAGTCACATCGAACCTTTATAATTTATTTTTTGCCGATTTTTAGCTAGTTCGGATGAAATATCAGAAAAGTCAATTGTATCCAGAAAATTATTGAATAGTGAAGACAAGTCCTAATTACAAGAACATATTGGGGGAGTAGGGAGAATGTGTATAGCAATGAGCGTTTTCATGCAAAATGGATTGTACGCCGTGTTGACATTTTCACCTGCTAGATTACTAACAGTGACGTCTTTGTTATCAAGCATTACTATAAACATAAGCAACGCCCTACTTCTTATTAAAACAATTTTGAATGTGGCGTTTCTTAGTTCCACTTATTAAATTGGCATATTAGTTTGAGAATTTTCTTATGCCATCTGTCCAGATAAAGACTGGCTACTAGAACCGGTACAGTGTCTGTACTTTTTGAGATTGTGGAAAGACCAGCGTGTTATAGTTATGTAAATTTTGTTCTTTAAAATGTATCACAGCATTTTATGACTAAGCTTAACCTCTGCAGATCATTTTTGAACAGTTTCTTGACCTCACACTAATTCTAGAGTCTCGTTAAATCCAGAAAAGGACTTCCTATCCAACTTAAAGTGCTGATTCATTCAAATTCAGACAAACGAGCTGACCCATCATGTAATCTTTCGACACGGTAACCCATTGTTGTTATAGATTTTAGGTAAGTTTTGATGACATTCCTGTCCTACTGGATTTTTTATCCATGATTCTTGTTTTTGTAAGTATGCTTGAGAAGATACCCGTGAACCGCACACAATAACCACATCCCTTGGTTTTGACTATTGACTGTTTCCTATAAATTACTTAATACAATTATAATTACAATTCCGATTATAATAATATGCTCTTATTATAATTATAACAACGTGTTATGTATGTCACATTAATTACTTTAGTTCCTACAGGATCCATTCTCTTTAGTCTTTGAACAGTAGATAAACTAAATAGAACTTTAGCGAGTGTATTGGGATTGAGTGTTTAGTAGTAGTTGCTTTGATGACTACTTCTACTTCTCGTTTACTTGTCTACTTGTAGGTTATATTGCATCCGTGTGTTTCGGTTAAATCACGATGCATCTACAATCGATCATAAGACTTTTGATAGGAGTATTTGGAGTGTTGCTATATTTGATTTGCTAGCGATGCCCCGCTGTTGCACCTTTTAGATCCAGATTGGCCGTAGGATTCTCTTATATAATAGCACTTTATTTCCTGAAGTTATTTAAGATTTGCGACCTATTAACCAGTGCAACCTGAAAAATTAGAGACCAAGTTGTTTACGTTTGTTTAGGATATGTACCTGCTAAGTAAATCGTTGATTGATATATGTAAATTACAAAGTATTTTACTGCTTCTTTTAAAGAAGTACGCAGATATTTAATGAAACCGATGGGCAACTAACTCTTTTTTTATGTGAATGTAATATGCACTAACTTGGATTCATTAACTTTTATACGCTAGCATCCAAGCCAATTTGGAATTACGTGTGCTTGCAAATTGTAGAAAACCATACGTGGATCTCTAGAAGCCAAAACCGCTGTGTCGCCAGCAAATGTGGTGTTCGATGTTTATTTTTGAGCAAATCGGCACCTTACAGAGTGTACAGCAACAGTCCAAGCACACTACCCTGTGGTACACCTGATTTGATTGTCAAGAAGGGTGTGAATCCTAGTTAAACATGAAGTATCTATTTACCATGTGGGACTTCGCAATAACAATTTTCAAATGCTTTTTTCGGCTTCTGAATAGGTATAATTTGTGCTACTTTCCACTGTAGTGGAACGTCTGGTCTTAAGACCTTCTACTGGGTAACTCTCGCAATACTTTCCCAATAATTATATCGTAACCGAGGGCCTTTGGCGAGTGTACTTCTGTCATATTTGTTCGTTTAACTTCATGAGCCTTAAATTTTTTATTGGCGGATTGAGTTCATAAGGTGCTTATAACACTTGTTCGTTCTGTTTCTGTTTCTGCTCCGTAAACTGTGAGGGATATGTATTTAAATATATCTGTGTATTTTTAGAGTAAGATTTTTTCAAATTTTAATAAATAATTAAATAATAACAAAGACAATTTAGAAAACTTTTTTCTAGATCCTGAACGCGGTGCTAAATCATTTACTAATATTTCTATTATATTAATAATTTGGCAGTTCGTACATTTAAACAGCAACAAAAGCTTGTGATGTGCACATAGGATAATTTTAGTTTTCTAATTAAAATATTGCAATAGGTAAAGATTTTGAAAAGAATCAGTTATAAATTAATTCCGCGTTGCACCGTACGTAGTGCGATATATAAGTTGTATTGCTGTAAATGAGACGCATTCAGCAACTAGTAAATTACATATTGTTGTAAGCAAAAAATCAAATACGAACTAATCCCGAACTTGCTCGCCAAAGTCCCGCGAAGTTTTAATCAAAATTTGTGGTCTCGGAAGTTCAGATCACGCTTGCACAGAACTAGTCTGCGACACCAGCAAATTGTGCTATTGGTATTGTAGTTTAATAACAAGCTGTTGGTAAACATAAAGCACAAAATGATCCTATTAGTTAGTTCCTATTTAACCCCAACAACCCGGGATAATAAAAACGTAAGTTATCGTACTTGGTCGTAATAACTCATAACATACTTTCATAATGCATAATCTACTTACATTATGTACAATAAGCATGTTAAGAATAATCTAAAAGTTTAACTTTATTTTTTTATATATACTATTTGCACTCAACTATTATGCAGGGTGTTTCGAAAAGAATAATCTAACTTGAAGTGTTTATATTATGAACAATAATACAATTACAAGGCTAATCTTGAAATTTTTGTCTATACGGTAACCAAATTTGGCCCAAACTTTTGCGAGCATATCTGAATCCACTGCTACCACAGCTGATGTTATGCGGTTCGCAGTTCGATCATTGTAGTTGGAAGAGCAGACACATAGACGCAGTCTTTTATAAACTTCCGCAAAAAATTCATACAGTCTAGCAACCTCAGAGGGCAGTGATATAAAGCTTTATCGTTAGATCCCATACGGCCCATCCATCGTTATGGAATCTGATTATCTAAAAATTCTCGAACTTCCAGACTCCAGTGCGGTGGTGCCCCGTCTTGCTAGAAAATGAAGTCATCCGACTCGATTCCTAGTTGTCAAGTCATATTTAGATATGTAATTCCCGCAACAATGTTCTCTAAGACGACAAAGGGGCCGTACACCTTTTCCTGAGAAATTGGGCAAAAAACATTAAATTCGGAAGAGTTTATCCATGCTCCGTACCCATATTTTAACATTATAGAGGTTTACCTTACTACTCGTCAGAAAATAAAATTGTCATTGTCTTCCACCTTAGCGAGGATGTATGAATTCATCCTCGACACATCGTTGTTTGTCACTTTCGTGAAGAGCTTGCATTAATTGAATACTGTACTGTTTCATAGTCAAACATCGCCGCAAAACACGCTAAACAGACGTTGAGGAAATGTTTAGTTCTCTGCCGGAACGCGAGTGGATTTTTGGATCTACGTGCGAAACTCAGCCGGATGCACTCCACATCTTCGTCTGACACAGAGACGGCCACTGAATTTCCTTTTACACAAACAACCCGTGTCTTGAAATTTCCTATACCATCACCTAATGCTCTGAGCTGTAGGAGGTTAAGCATCGCCAAACATCAGACCGAATTGTTAATACGGACTTCCACTTTGTAAAAGTGTGGAATGCAAAATAAGTTTTGTTGTACAGTCGCCATACTGACAAACACTGAAGTGGTAGGTGAACGAAGCGTACCGGTGCTAAATATCAACAACCACGTAAAATTCGAGAATTTCCTCTATCTAACAGCATATTAAAAGCTAAATAGTTATGGGTTTTTTCTTAAATCGGACGATGTTTTTTGATACACCTTGTATTATAACATCGCTTTGTTGGCTACTCCTTTTGTATATTATGTTGATGGCAGTTTAACGGTTAATATTTAAATTATAGTTACAAGCATTTACATTTTGCTGGTGTTAAGTTTTTAGATTTTAACAAAAAAAGTGACTGTACTTAGTTTTCTTTATTAACAGACTCTGAGATTAAAAATTTTAAATATTATTTTTGAGTTGTTTAAAATTTACATTTTTAAAAAAGGTTACAACTTCTTGTAACCATAATCCTTGGTACAATAAGGAGCTTTTTGGCTTTATTAAATTAAAAAAATAGCCCTTATAAAGTTTAAAATCACTGGTATTGGAAGTGATTACAATAAATTTTCTAATCTAATAAAATGATGCATGAAATTATCTAAGAATAGTTACAATAAATATATTTCAAATATCGATGATAGTATTTTAAAGAATTTTGATGCTTTTTGGAAGTATGTTAATTAAATATAGAAAAATTAAGCTTTATTTACAACTACCAATATTGAATAAAATAAAATAAAAATAATTATACAATTGATTATTTTAGTCATAATTCCTTTAACTGTGTCAATACATTATCCCATAAACTGCAAGGTGTTTATAATATTGATTATTTTAAATCTGCAGGTCCAGACCAAACTGTTTCTATAGTATTATCAAAGTGTGCTTAAGCGATAGCTACTCCTTATTTTTCATGTTGAAAACTGACACTGTTGTTGATCTTTGCAAATTGTCATATATTATCTGTATTTTCAAATCAGGAGATAAGTCAATAATTGTGACTGCTGCTGATGTTAATTGGGTTATTGCTAGTACGATTACGAGAGTAGCTAATTCGATGACGTTAAGCAAGGGTCCTACCACACTCGCACAAGTATAAAAGCTTAAATGCGCGGAACAGTTACTTAATTTTAAAAAGATTTTTTTTTTGAAGATATCCGTCATTTGTGAACAAAATGTCAAGAGCTCCCAAACACCGACCACGCGATGCACTATTTAATAATTTATTATTCTTACAAAAGTATCTTCTATTTTAATTTTTAAAATAACTTAAAAATGCTGTATGTAAACTGCTAATGGTACAATTTGTTAGTAGCAAACATTTATTTTAAAATTCAAAGACTTTAATGTCTGTTCTAACTGTATCATCATGTGGATGACTGGGAACTTGCAGTAACCTTAATTTGTTTTTGTCGTTTTTCTTTGAACAATTAGTAGAACTAAAAAGCATCTATAAGAACTTTTACCAACAAGACCAGACACATCGACTGACTCTACCTTTATGCATCTACATGGTGGACCAAAGGTCATGCAAAAACTTATTCTTTACTCTTTTCTTTGGTAATTGTTTTTTTTTGTGAAACAATTAATAATTCGACAGTTCAATCTGTTTATTGTAAATTTAAAAAGGTAAAGCTTTGTCTGATCTTTGTTTTAAAAAAATTACAAAATGGTTTTCATACATTAAGCGATTTTCAGAAAGAAGCAAAACAAAGATCGAAACAGATCAAACTGTCCGAAATGGCAATTGACGTGACCGATGCAAACATTCTGATCCGTGGACAAAGTTGTCAACAAATCAATTAATGTTGCACCGTCCATAAAATTAATAGAGTTAATTTGAGTTTATTCACAAAGAAAGAACAACTACCAAAAAGGCAAAAGAAAAAAATTGCACCGAGGCTCTTGGACCATCTTATGGTATAAATTGTGACCCTGTTTTGTAAAATCAGAAATTATCCACATTTATATAAAACTACCATATTTAATTTCGCTAAAAATAAATATAAAACAACTTTTATTGGTTTTTAAGAATTTAGCCGCAACAAGTGCAACAAGCCGTTATTGGGCAACCCCAGTATTTTATTTTTTGTTAGGCATAGTGCTAATGTTTTCATTCTTATAAAGAAAAACTTACAGAAATATTAGAAATGTTACAAATGTATCTCAGAATAAATAATACAAGCTGCTATTAGTATTTATGGTTTTAAACAGTTAAATAGTTAAAATATATATGTTAACTGATGACTCCAATAAACTAACTAAAAACCAGTTGTATCAAAAACTATCAACAGTACTAAAACAGTTAAGACAAAACGACATATCTTAGTAGGCTACTTCAATGCCAGAGTCGGAACTGCATGTTCTACCAATTTGGTACCAGGACAATATGGAAAAGATATTCTCAATAACTTAGAAAAACGATTTATAGAATTGTGTAGATTTTATGGACTTTACATTAAAATATTATTTTCTCATAAGATGATTCACAAATACATTTGGGAAAGACCAGGCAATCATCAAAATTCAAAGTAAATGATTGTAGAGTCATAAGAGGAAGCAATTTTAAATCTGACCGCTATTTTGTTCTAGTAAGAATAGTTTGCTTATACCAACAGGAAAACAAACACAAAAACATAAATCTTCAATTCAAAAACTACCAACACCAATTGAAATGAAAAAGATACAAACTGATATTTCTACAAGATGACAGCATATGATGTCTTTATTAGCGAATATTAGAAATAGTTTTAAATGATCTGGAAGCAAACAACAACACTGACATAAACTACATGAATATAAAAAAATGTAATACAGAGGAAAAAGAAGATTTGGGAAGAAACAATTAAAAAAGGAAAAAAACCAGCCTTGTTAACTGAAGAAATTAACTCACTAATAAACCAAAAATTCCAGCGTGCCAGATATTGTTAATCAAGAAACAGTTAATAACGTAGAAGAATATAAGGCAAAGAACATAACGGTGAGAAATACATTAAATTAGTGGATCAATATAAACGCACAGGAGACATTTATAAATTGATATTAACTGAGAACATAAATGAGTTTATTAAAAAAGAACTATTAAAAGTAGGTGGAGGAAGCCACGGAACAATTGATGTTCTAATACCAACAGAAGACGTGAAAAAGCACTTAGCTTTATGAAAAATGGAAATATACCAGCAGGGTTACTCAAATATGGTGGTCTCGCTCTTATAAATCAGTTAACATTTGCAAGAACATCAAAACGCCAAAGAAAGGGAAGATCTTTTGTGTGGCGTCAATTTTTAAGAAAGATGGCAGAAACAACCTTAGCTGTTACAGGGGACTTAGTGTTAACTGTTTAATAAGCAAACTATTTGGTAAAATTCTACAAACCAAGTTAAGAACCTACAGGAGACAAAAAATTAGAGATTAAAGCCGATTCACTTCTGAAATATCTATATGATTTATTTACTATCCAACAGCTGCCTGAAAAGTGTATTTCAGTTATCCAGGAAATATATTTAGCATTCATAGACTTTGAGAAAGCCTATCACTCTGTTTCTCGACCAAAATCATGAGAAACGCCGGATGCAATTCAAGGTAGTAGATACCTAGTTAACATTATTAAAGAATTCTATAAAGCCAACCAGTTATTTATTAAATTGGGGGGAAAATGATCAGAATCAGCCCCTTTGGTTTAATTCTTACGTTGAAGTAGCTCTTAAAGAACGGAAGACAGGTTGTAGGGAAATGGGTTTTTTGATTGGTGATCTTGAATTTTTACTTAAAAGGCTGTACCGAATATAGTAAATGGGTTGCATTGTGAGGTTGTTCTCGGGTTAGAATGCCGTGATGGGACCTCGAACTCTTGACGTTTCGTCCACAGCTGCGGCACAGATTTGCAAAAGAAAGTCTTCTAAAAATTAATAATTTTTTTTGTGAAGATCCCCGCTGCAGTCATGGACGAAACATCAAGATTTTCCAAACGCCGACCACAGCCGTATAACCCGAAAATCAACCACACGATGCACCATAACACTGGCCGTGAAAGCTTTCGTATCTATAGTAAATGGAGGTTGAAAATTAGCTTAACAGAAACTGAGTACCTTGTCGTTAACTTTGAAGTCAACTTCGAGCTCCTGATTAATAACGATATCCAACTAAAACAAGTGCAAAGTTATAAACTACTATTAATTGTAGTAGACTGGAACAACAAGAAATTAAGTTAAGCACTCAAAATTCCAAAAAATCATAGGCGGCCTAAATTTTCTTTGGTGAGACAGACAAAGTGGGAAAACAAAGTAATGTTTAGAACAATCACTTTAAGAAATTTATATTATGGGTGTAAAACATAGACAGTCAGCAGAAAAATAAAACGTAGACTAATACAAAAATGGATTAACTCGGGCGAAATGTGGGAATTTTCAAGCTAAAAAAATAAGGAATAAAGAGATCCGACAAAGAATGGATACTATGGATACGGTAGTTGACAGGATAAAAAAGAGATTTCTGAAATGATTTGGCTACCTAACAAGAATAATTGAAAATCTAAGGCCGAAGCGTGTGTCAAGTCGCCCCTCCACCTACACTAGGAAGAGGGGCTGAACAAGACGATCGTAGAAGGAAAAATTTCAACAAGCGTCAAGAGAGTTAGAAGAGGACAATGTCTTTGATAGAGAGATCTAGAGAATGAAATCAGCATAGTTAATAATAATTGCTCGCTTGTTATATTGACAGGTGCATTGTACTTCTCGGTGCGATTTTTAGAGAATGTATGCAAAGAACATATGTTTTTCTGAGTAGATTACTGCATTCTTGCTTTTCTTGTAGCTTAAATAGTTGGTTCATTTGCTTTTACGGTCATCGTAAAACACAGTGGTTTTAATTCTGGTTACTATGCGATTAATAATTTAGTTTAAGAACAATTAGAGTCCAATCCTGGATAGCATAATTCACAGTGGTTATGATCCAAGATTGTGTAGCTAATTAGAAGATTTAAAAGTAAATTTAGTGGGGGACTGCGAATCAAGTACAAGTAAGGAAGGAGAACAACTTACTACAAACAGATCTGAGGTAGGATTAAATTGAAGAAGTAAATTAAGTCTTTTAGAAAGAATGTGAGAGTAAGAGAAGGATTTTCAGTGGGCCAACCAGTGTTAGCTCCTTCGCGCGGTGCAAATAAAGACGAAACATAAGCATTGTTCGAACAGGGACGGATCGAGAAAAAAATACTGGTAAAATTGCAATGCTAGAAGAAAGAAATAAGATATTAGGCAGCATGGAAGAAAGAGATCGGCGCATAAAAAATAAAATGCATATACTGTAAAAGGAACTAAATTTGTTAAAGAAAATAATAGACAACTGAGGAATGAAAAACAACTTTTTACAATTAAGGGTTACACAACAAGAGAGGAAAACGAAAGAAATAGTTAGAGTAATTAAAAAAGGAATATAATGATATACGGTATCGATAATCAAGAAGGAGAGTAACTTACAGTTAAAAGAAAAATAATGATAGTCCTAGGGATATAGAAATAGCAATAGTAATAGAGGAAGAGGTAGTAGAAACCAGAGGAGTGAGTAAATATTAAAAAGAAAAAACTAGACCAATACTAGTGAAATTAGGTAAATAGCCAAAGAAAGTGGAGATTCTCAAAAAAACTAAACATTGAAAAAAAGGAAAATATACGTAGACAAAGATTACTCAACGGAGATGTAAGAAATTATAAAATAATTGATAAAAGACAAAAACAAAGTAAGAACACAGAGATACCACGCAACCCTAAGATACAACAAACTAATAATAAAGAGAGAAGACTACTGTCTGGAACAATTAAACGTAATAGGAAAAGAACTTGAAACAAACTCATGAAATGAAAGAACACTGAAAGAAAAAATGGGGAAAATAAAAATTAGCGCGAGATTCCTTGCTGCTGAAATTCAGGTTCAGTTAAATAAAATAATTAAAACAAACTAAGATACCGGCGTAATTTTAAAGAGCTTCAACATAAATTAATCCGCACACAAATAAATATAAAGACACAGGCACTGAAACAGGGCATAAAAAGGACACGAACAAAAACTATATAAAAACCAGAAGAGAAAAAGGAATTAAAAACGAAACGATAAATATAGGAATTTGAAATATAGGTACATTAATAGGGAAAGAGATAGAACTAACAAAGAAAATGGACAGAAACAACATACAAATCTTAGAAATAAGCGAAACTAAGAAAAAGGACAAAGGAGTATGTATTTAACAAATAAACACATCTTATATTACTCGGGAGTGAACCCAGAAGAGAAAGCGAATGGAATGGGAATAATAGCCACAGAAAAAATAAACGAAACAGTAACAAAAGTTAAGACAATAAACTCGAGAATAATAGACTTTATTATAAAACTAGAAAAAAACAATTAATATTATCCAAATCTACGCATCGATTAAAAGAGCAGTAGAGAAAAATGTAACAATTTTTTATACTTGCCTAGAACAAATATAAGGCCAAATGAAAGAAGAAAAATACAATAATAAGGGTAGAGTGGCATATTAGAGATAGAAAAGACCAAAACAGAGAAATGGGATGTATGGGAAGTCATGGAGAAAAAACCCAAAATATAAATAGAATAAAAATGATAGACGTCTGCAAAAGAAACGACCTATTAACAGCACCTACGCCGTGGAATCAACTTTTAAAGGATAAATATACATTTATTGCAGGAGAACGCAACGTCAAAGTATAATAGATTACATAATATACACACAAAATTTAACAGAGAATATACAAATAATCGAAACAAAGAAAAAAAGCTGAAATTGGATTACAACACAGACTAAGAACAACAAAATACTAAGCCAGACTAAACATAACCAAAAAATAAGACAATATAGCAGATTGGAAATACATAAGCTCAAAAATATAGAAAAAAAGAAAAATATCAGAAAGATACAAACAAAGAATTCTAAGAAATGATGAATATAGAAACAATATGGACTCTAGAAGAAAAATGGAAGGTTTTCATACACAGTATTGAAGACAACAGAAAACATATGTAAGATAAGTATAACGATGTAACAATACCTGAAAACGACAAATTGATGGAACAACGATATAAATAGACTGACAAAGGAAAACAGACAGCATGAAACAATATATAATAATAAATAAATGGGGACAAATATTAGTACAATAGAAAGAGAACATAGTGAAATAAGCCATTAAGAAAGCAAAAAAGAATTTTGAAGAAAGTTTGGAGAAGAGACAACAGAATACATAAAATACATACCAGAAAATTCTGGACCAGAATAAAGAGTAAGAGGTAATAAAAGAAAAACGATAAAAGTAATAAAAAATAATCATGGACAAATCCAAGTGGATACTAGAAGCATGCAAATAATTCTGCATGAATACTTACCACACGACAGCAGCAAGAAAAATGGTATAACTTGAGAGCAGATATAACATGAACAAGTAATTAAGTCGGAAGAAGTTGAGGATTTAATTTAAAAAATAATATTAATTAAAATCTACCAAAAAGGAATAGACTGGTTATAGGAATATTTGTAGACAAGCATGGGAAGTGTAGAAAATTCCGATAGACTGGAAAAATAAACTATTTATATGACCAATGTACAAGAAAGGAATCCATTCACATTATGAAAACTATAGGCCAATAGGTCTAGCCAAATCAGGTACAAAATATATACAAAAATCTTAGAAAAAAGATTAAAACACCAGATCGAAATAAAATTAGAAGAACAACAGGCAGTTTTTCAGTCCAAATAGACAAACAAATGATGACATACATTATAAGATATATAATAGAAAGAAAAATTGAAAGAGGAAAAGAATTGTACTTTTATAGATTTGAAAGCTACCTTCAATGCAGTAGATGGGTGAAAATATGGAAGACCTTGAGAAAACTAGAAGATAATAAACGCAATAAAAAGCACATACGAAACATAGTAAGAGTAAAAGTATAAATGGCAGGTCAAGGATCAGACGAGATTGGAATGAACAAAGGAATTAAGGAAGGTAACAACCTAAGCCCCATGCTATTTAGAATTATAATGGACAAAATAACTAGTAGGTGTATAAATAAGTTCTCAGCTTTAGATTTCACAGGACGCACATCACTGTTTACAGGTAACGTATTAGTCCACTCTCTTGCGGTTTTGAAGCAATGACGTTTGGTCTTTCGAAACATCATGCGATTTGGCGTTTGATGCACGTAATCTCAATAATCATCTGTGATCACGATGGTAATCACAAAAGAGCATATTCGATTTTCTATCCACTTCGCGTTTCATCTTAAGAAAAACGCTGCTGAAGCCACCGAAATGATTTGTGTTGCATATGGCGAGAATGCTGTAAGTCATGCAACGTGCAAAAAGTGGTACCAAAGATTTCGCGGAGGAGAGTACAGTCTTGAAGATCAACCACGCGCTGGACGCCCTCAAACATTTGACACGGATGAGCTGCAGACGCGTTAGGCTGGGAACTTCTCACATGCGGCTATAGCCCAGACATGGCCCTTCCGATTATCATTTATTCCGGTCGTTACAGCATCACTTGGCTGATACGCACTTCAGGACAGAAGAAGAAGTCCGAAAATGCATCGACAACTTTATCGCCTCGAAGCCGATGAGCTTCTATCACCAGGGAATTCGCAAGCTACCCGAAAGATGGCAAAAGGCCATCGATGCCAACGGAAAATACTTTGATACTTAAGCTTTTTTTGTTTGTTTTTAAATAAAACTTTAATTTTGCAGAAAAAAGCTGAGAACTTATTTATACACCCATTAAATCAATTAAAGAAAAATACAATCAGTTAAAGTAATTGGTTACAATAATTAGAAACAATCAAAGTAAGTAGCCTCATACATGCAGATGACGTAAGATTGCTATCGATCAATAAGAACAAAATGCAAAAGTTAATAAATACGAGGACTGAAGAAACAGCAATAAATAAATAAAAATGCAAGTAAATATTACTAAAATAAAAAAATGTGTATGAAAAAGAAAAGTTCAATACAAAAAAAAACAAATTGTAAAAAAGATACTGGAAAGAGTATTGACTTTTGAATTTCTAGGAAGTATACTAACGGAAGACCGAAAATGGATGCAGAAATAGTAAATAGAGCAAACAAATCAACAAGAATCTGTTATATCATAAACAAAACAATTTTAGGATGTAAAGACATCGAAATAGAGAAAAGAAAATACATAATATGATAACAATACCAGTCACAACATACGCCTGTGAATAAACATTTAGAAAAAAGACAAATCCAAAACTAATACAGTAGAACTGAAACACATCGAGAAAATGCCAGGAAAACTAAGTAGAACACACTAAAAAATGAAAACATTAGAGAAACAATCAAACGAATCAGTAATAAAAAAATAAAAAAGCTATTAAACTTCTATGCATATATAAGTGAGAATGGGACCCAACATAATCACAAGAAAAATAATGGAAGCGGGAAAACCAACCAATTAGAATGGAAAGTGACAACAAATAAAAGACAATAGCGAGGAACAGAAAAAGATAGAAAAACTGGATACAGAACAAGTGACCAGCATCCGACACCCGAAAGGGATTAGAGAAGAATAACAAGAACAACTGAATAGGGGTAGACTGATTTTATTTATATCAAGGTAGTCGTGTAAAACATAACACACTGTATTTTTTTACTTGTAATGTTTTCTCTTAGATTTTTTTCTGAGATGGACACTATACAAAAGGGAAATGTCGCCGTGTACGTCATTCAATTGATAAATAGATTTATTCATATCTACATTCATATCTACATAATAATTATGATATCATTCAGCAAACCCCAAAACGTCACTCATACCTTAAAGCCTTCAAATGCATATAAGTTGCAGCATGAGTAAACAAGCAGTGAGTTAATAAAGTGCCACGCGCGGTATTTCCACAGTTGTTGCGGAATTATATCAGGCCATGCTATTATAGAACCGCTTTTGTAGTTACCACAACCTAAACGTTGCACCTCAATCGCTCGATTAGTTTAAATTGTTGGGTTTCCATTACTGGGTGTACTACGTGGCCAGTCTGAAAAGTTTTGAGCTTAATATTCGAACAAATTTAATTTTATTTTTTAACATAATCCCTTTTTAAGTTGATACACAGTTTCCAGCGATGCTACAACCTCCTTTAACCCGTCAAAATAGTAATTGGCATTTGCTCTGCAAAATAGGCGTCTACGGTTGCGATGACCCCATCGCTTAGTGAAAATCTCTGTCCTGCAGCCGAACTTTGAGCACAGAAAACAGGAAATAGTCCCTAGAAGCCAAGTCTGGTGAATATGCTGGGTGGTCAATTAATTTTGAGCGTGGTGACCACTACAGGGTGAGCCAGTACGTTGTCTTGATGGAAGAGCACTTTCTTACATTTCACATGGGGTCGTTTTTCAGCAATTGCTGCCTTCAATTGGTCCAATAACCATGCGTTGTTCGACCCCGTTATTGTTTTCTCTTTTTCTTAGTCGATGAAACAGAATTCCCTGACTACTCCAAACAACAGTCGCCATCACTTTCCCGGCCGATGAAACCGTCTTAATCTTTTTTGGGACAGGTTTGTCTTTGCAGTCCACTGTTTTGATTGTTTCTTCGTCTCAGGAGTGTAAGGTGAACCCAATTTCATCAACTGCTTTAAATCGACGCAAAACTTTCGACTCGTTTTGCTGACACTGCTTAAGCAGGCCCTTGGAAATAACTCAAATAAACTCAACTTTAATTTGCTTCTCAAATGCAAGTACTTAATTATAGCATAGTATTCGACATCGACTGATACAGATGACCCGCAAACAGCAACTAAGCATCTAAAATGGCTGAAATTATTACAGGTACCTTTCAAAGCATGTACATTTGTACGAGGTTATATAACACCTCCGAATTTTTTTCTCAAGACTGGGAACAGATAGAAACGTGGTTTACTTCAAAATACGCGCGCACTTTTTGTGAATGCGTGACAGAGATGGCATCACTGCACGATATACAAGACTCTAGCGGCAGCGGCGAAAGTGAGGACTATTTTTGATACTTAAAATGGCAACGTTTTGATTACAAGAACAGCGTGTGATAATTCGTTTTGCTCCATTTGTGTGGTGTGGCAATGAATGAAAATTATCGCCAGTTGAGAAAGACATGTGGTGATGGTGTTATAGATGTGTCTAATGCGTGTCAGGCAGAACGTCGTATGACAACAAACCAAGACAATCCGGCCTCGCACTAGCCGGTCTGCGACATAATCAAGCAAGTCGAAAAACTTGTTTTGGAGGCATTTCCGTGGGATGTGTGCACACAATCCTGCATGAAAACGTGAAAATGCGAAAAGTATCCTCCAGGCGGGTGCGACAAATGCTGACAACTTTGAAGTGATTTCTCATGTTTCCTACTCACCTGACCTAGTTCCTAGCGTCTTTTGGCTGTTTTCAACGATAAAAGACATTGTCCGTAGTCGCAAATTCACTAGTCGTGGCGCTATTGCATCAGCGATTTTCCAGTGGTCAGAAAGGACTCCTAAAGAAGTGTTTGCAGCTGCCATGGAATCATGTCGTCGACGTTGTACCGGTCTCGTGTGATTAGTTTGTGAGAGAAAAAAATCAGAGTTGTTATAACTTGAATGCACCTCATAGTAGCCAAATGGTTTTGACAAGTAAGGCCTACTTTATGTTATGGCTCAAAACTCGTTAAACTGCCCACGTATAACAATAAAATGCACTTGATGTGAAATACTCGGATTATCTTTTTAAACAACTTCTAAGGATATTAATTACTTTGTAGCGGATTTAAAAAAGAGGGTTAAACGTTTTTAATTGCACGTAGTAAGGCAATGCTACATTTAAAGCTCTTAAAGTAGCCGAAGCTCAAATACTGCTAAAAATAAAAACCAACAAAAGAGCAATAAATACATTTTTGGAGCAAATCCACCTCCTTGTTCTACAAATTGTCGCTCCACTTTTCTGACTCTAACCGTTTCAGCTCTTTGCTAGTTTACCTTTGGCAAATTCAATTAAACTAACGTCGCCCCTATTTCCGCTTTGCCGGTCCGAGCTGTTTCGATAATATTTGGCAAATAAATTTGTGATACTAAATACACAGAAAGCGGACCGGCCGAAGTTTGAGGCGGTTTGGAGCAATTAATAACTTAGTTAGTTAATGACGAGCCGAAGCAACCGTTAATCATGCCTAGGCGCAATAAATTCGGAGAAGAAAATTTCCGCGCGGCCGCAAATAAAACGCGATAACGCCGGCGATGCTACAACGCAATACAAAGGTATTGTACGCGTATGTGTATGTGTATGCATCGTCAACCCTGAGTGCGGTCCTTCGCTTTGTAAATTACCCCAGGGATCTAAATTCATATTTTATTCAAGAAGTGATGCTTCCATTCTTACTTGCAGTCAAAAATGGAATTTATTTTACTGCCTTGTGCATTGTTTTTTATTCATGTACTTGAAGTACCTCTATAAAACGTTATCTCGCGACCTTACATAGAATTTTTATTGTTTCTTCTCCTATAAAAAGGAATTTTTTAACTCTCATCGTCCTGGCATGTACAGCGCAAGGTATGCGTGCGGGCGAATATTTAGCCGCGCCGAGGCGAATACCTGCGGTATTCCGGCACTCCCCAATTTCGAATTTTTTATGCTAATACCTGTAATTGTCGGGGATTCACCGGCATCGCCTTACACGTTGGCCGCTGCAAATCGCATTAATCAGGCCCGTGCCACGCGGAAGGCGCGAAAAAGCGGCGCTTTACGTGCGCGGCGGCAAACCAACGTTAAGCACGGAGTTCGTGTTTTCCGGATCTCTGCGTGCCTAATCCGACGGCTAAGCTCGAAAATTTCTTTGCTTTTCTAAGGCTTACCAATGTCAACCGTCGCCTATACAAAGCGAGGGCGGCTTGAAAGAAATCGTCTGAATGCGGCCCGCGCCCTTAAAAGAGCTTTTTACTTCAGTAAACCACAATATGCCGAATGGAACGTGAAATCTTTTATGAAAACACGAAATAGTGGCTGTTTACTTTTTATTGTCTCGGTGCTGTTTCGGGTGTAAGGTGCAGAAAAACTGGGGGCGGCTTGCGGCTGAGCAGCGGTCGAAAGTTGGCTTTGATGTAACGTTTTTCCGATTTTAAATGTTTTGCATAGCGCTGCGGAAATATGTTTGCTACGTTTGATACGGGAGTCGTCCAGGATTAAATCTCCTTTGGAGAACAAAAGAGACTCACACAAGAACACAAGAACAGTGCAAATAGTAAAAGTTAATTATTATTAGTCATATTTTGTTAAAAACATAAACAATTTCTTAAAACCATATTTTTTTAAAAATCCCTACAGTTTATGCAAACAGATGAGTGGTTTATAAAAAGATATTGTACACGATGAAGGACGATCAAAGAGGTCAAAGACTTAAAAGTATAGGTGTTATAGTGGTGACTCGTAAAGAAAAACGCAACTGATGTACGAATATACATTTTAATATATGCGATATCGACCAACTTGAGCAGGTAGAAGTGTGCGTTATCACAGCTAACTACATTGTCACTATTTTTGTCGTTCTTAAGTCGGTCGAAGATAAGAATTTGTATGTATGTATGTATGTATGGTTTAACACCCTATAGAGAGGTAGTGTCGCTTCTCGTAAAGCTTTCTAGATCGATTCTAGGTAGATCAGCCCCCGTCCAGTCCATTCCCAACTTCTTTACATATTCTACTCCATAATTTCCTATCTTCGACTAACTCCTCTACGTTTTCAATTCCTATTGCTGTTAGATCCTTTTTCACTCCGTCAATCCATCTTAACTGTGGTCTGCCTTTCCTTCGTCTTCCGGCCGGTGTTTAACCTCAGTACGTGTCCTAACCATTTCGCTCTCTGCTGCTTTATTTTCTTCACAATGTCTTTTCCTATTTCTTGTATTAGCTTATATTGCTTTCCTACTCTCTACTTCTACTTCACGTATCTTCTCTTCTATCTATTCTCTTATTATTTTATTGCATTCCTTTCTCTTTTCTTCGTATTTTACTCTATGCTCTTCTGGATTGTGTCTTAACCATTTTACTCTCGTTTCCACTTTTACTTCGAGCGCAAGGTAAAATTCTTGGTGAATATACAGGAGGAAAACTATTTCCTATAATCTGAATAGGTAAAAGAAACCAAATGCCCTAACATTTTTCCATAGGATAATTACCGTCCATCCGAACCAGCCCTAAAGAAATTAAGAATACGGCCGTTGTAGGAAATATTTTTCCAAATTTTCGCTTTGTTACAAAAGTAAAAGTTGGGCAAATGATCAAACAACTCTATACTAGTGTTTTTCACATTTCACATTCTTTAGTTATGAGTTTTAAGAATGCCAACTACTATCAAAATAATAGCGATACATTTCTTGGTCTAATCATTACAGAAGATAAAACGTGAATAATAAATTTTATTCCTGAGAATAAGCAAAATCATTGGAGGGCATCATTTGTGATCCAGGACGAATATTTCTTTTGTTGACTTTATAAATTTTGGCAAATATTGTAAGATTAAGAGGTTTCATTCAAAATACATGCCGACAACTGCTGACCAAGCTACGCCAATGCCTATCCCAAGCTAGCATAAAAATATGGGCAAGGAGTAATGGCCTTATAAAAAAGCCATAGTTTAACGGACTCGCCTGATAGTACTTTGTAAATTAAGAAGATAACCAACGGTTACAGCAGAAGAGAATGTCAAATTCTAATAATAGAAAAAACGGAAAAGTTGTTGAAAGTCATGGAAGACAAATCTTTTGGTTGTAGTAAAAACAATCTGTTTAGACGAAAAAAACTAAGTTAGGTTTCTGGCCCTCCAAGATAGGAGATTGGAGCATTGGATTTGCAACCCATTATCTGTAAATAAATTAAGCCTTGGATGACAGATAGAAACAATATGCGATAAATTAAGGTAAGAACAGTTAACGAATATAGCAACTTGGAATGTGCAAGAAATAAGAACAAAAATGGCAAATGTAATGGCAAAACATAGAAAAAAATATAACAAAAATTTAATCTGTCATTGAAATATATATTAACATTACAAGAAGAACGGCAATTTTTGGATTGTATGAATGAGTCTAATTAAAAGACCCATTTTATGCAGATCTACAAGCAGCTCTAAACGAGATTGAAAAAATAGAAACATATTTTTGCTGGGTGACTATTATATGGGCAAGGCAAATTAGGAGAAACAAAAAAAGTAACAACGAAAATAAACTGCACAACTTGAAAATAATAAATGGTCTCTTTCAACATAAACACACTCTCGGATATACTGGGACACAATTGACTAGAAGATTAAAATCTGTTATAGATTACGTTATATTAAGTTTATCGCCGTAACGCATGTCAGAGTATACGTGGGCAGTCTGATACGTTTTGATTCTAACATAGATACAGGTATGTTGTCTGTCAAATTCATTTTTATTTTTTAACATGGTTTCCTTGCTCTGTCCTGCTCTACAAAACAGGCGTCTACGGTTACGATAACCTCCTTGTTTGATAAAAATATCTGTTCTCTGAGCCAAACTGTGAGCTTAGGAAACAGAAAATAGTCACCTTCTGGTCGTCGAGACCGTTTTTCTCTTTTTAGAGCAGGTTTATCCTTTGCATTCCACTGTTTTGACTGTTCCTTCGACACAGGAGTGTAATGTTAGACCCAAGTTTTATCCACAGCGATAAATCGCCGGAAAAATGTCCGGCTCACTTTGCTAAAACTGCTTAAGCGTGGTTTTGGGAATTATCATTCAAATTAATTTTTTGTTCAAACGAACAAGCGCTGGACCCAACGCGCGGATCCAACGTATGACGTTTAAATTTAGCCCATCTCTTCACGGTGCCAAACGATAGGGCAGAGTCCTCGTAAACGGCGTCTAAGTCGGCTTTAATTTGCGTTGACAATTTTTTCCATTTTTGAAGAAGCACTGATATCGACTAACACAAGCGACTGTCAAACAATAACTAAACGTTCAACGTGGCTGAAATTTTTTACATATTTTTCAAAGCATGTAGGATCGTAGTAGCAAAATGGTTTTGACGAGTAGGGCCACCTTCGTGTTGAGGCTAAAAACTTTTCATACTGCTTGCATATACTCAAAATAACCTTAAGTATTTTTCATATGTATAGGCAAACCTGAATAAAAATAAGCTAAAACAACATATAATTTAGAAAATTTATAGGGAGAGTATTGTGTATCATTATAAACAAAAGTTAGACTAAATGTTACAGAAAAATAAACATAATAATATAAATCTATCATACAAACTTATTAAGAATTAAGGCAAGAAAGTTGGGCACTTAACGCCAATTTCGCGCCCTTTTTAACGTTAGCCTTGGCTCATCTCTACCTCTTAATACCGAGAGAGAATCGTGTTTCAGCCTTAACCCTACCCTAACATAATCTATTCCTCCTATACACTATCGATGTGTTAAGACATCTAGACAACGTGGCGCATAATGGCTAAACAGTCTCCATTAAATTAAATTAAATTCATTAATATGACCGAGACTCGGACACAAAGGCTGTCAGTACGCAGAAGCCCGTCTTACACTTTTCGATCATAGCGGCAACTGGATAAAGAGAAGCGCAAATGATGCTGCGTTAGATAAGACCGCCATAAAGAAAATGACATGGCAAAAAACGACTATGTGTATAGCAACATATATCGTACAAACCCTTTCTACATATGAGAAGCTACAAAATGGGATATCCCGGGATTCAGCAAAGTAAGACGCTGAGGAGAGAAAATCATAAAACTCAAATCAGGACATCTGATAAATTATAAAGAGGAAATAAAGTATACGAAGTCAGGTTTTTAAAAACAAGAAACATATTCTCAATGCAGCATACTACCTAGAAATCTCCGATAGAATTGCCCACATCGTAGTAAAGTAACAAATAAAAAGTATTTGAAGATCGTGCAAGCATATGCACCACCAAGTGACTACGAAGAAGATAATATGGAACTGTTTTATGAGGTATTAACAGCAAGATTACATGAAAATTCTACTAAATATACATTACTTGTTGGAGATTTTAATGCCAAAGTGAATAAACAACAAGAGGAAAATTAATATGCCGTAAGACAATATAGAATATAAAAACAAAACATGAGAGGCAATATACTAATAAACTTTAAGAGATAAATGATATGTATATTATAAATACCTTCTTTTAAAAAAGAGCTAAACGAAAAGGAAAATGGATAAGTCCTAATAGACGGCAAAAAGGATGAAATTGACTTTATTATATCGAACAACAAGTAAATAGTACAAGATGTGGATGTATTAAATAAGATCTTAACAGAGAATGATCACAGAATCATACAAAGTAGAATATATACACAGTGGCGCGCGGCAGACGCATGTATTTGAAAATGAAATGCAGACTGTTACAAAATAACCAAATTTTTTCCTGGTTCATTAACATGGGACATTTAAGTCTACATGGTTTTGAACAAAGTCTCGCCCAAATGGCGCCCCTTATACTCCAAACTCTGAGTAAGCCTTTTTCTGAAGTTTTCGTGCACTCTTTAAAGCATTGCCAAAAGAATTTCGGTGATTTGGGCTCTAATGCTCTTTTTGAGGGCTTCCAGGGTCCTGGGACGATTGTTGTAAACAAGAGATTTTAGGTATCCCCACAGGAAAAAATCATAAGGGGCCAAATCAGAAGAGCGCGCCTGCCAGTTCAAATTGCCTGTCTCGCAAAAAGTTCATGCAAACCCTTTCTGTGTGGGCTGTGGCCCCGTCCTATTAAAACCAGATGTCTTTCAGCTTTACCCCTTATAACTCGGGCAAAAAAATCCCGGATCATGGTCAGGTAACGTGCAAAAGTGACTGTAGCCGCTCGATCATTTTCTTCAAAAAAGTAAAGACCGATGACTCCGATTTTTGAAATTGCACACCATACTGTCACCCTGTCGGTGCTCTGTTAGAGCTCCCTGTGATTCGTATCACTCCAATAGCGCATATTCTGTTTATTGACACATCAGCTGAGGTGAAAATGTGTCTCGTCAGAGAAGAAAACGATACCACCTCGAGGCAACGCAGCAAGCACGTTTTCACTAGCGAGTTCTCTGGCTTCAATTCTTGGACGACAACCGTCTTATTGTCGATATTGAACTTTAAACGGACGATCGACTGGGCGTTAGACGAATAGGTTTGCACACAAAAAAACACATTGTTGAATAAATCATTCTATTATAGCGACTGAAACCGTGTGGAACATAAACTTCCCATCCTCCACTTTCAACTTTCTAGAACCGTTAGGAAGGTAGTAATGATCTTTTCAAATCCATGCGTCTGCCGCACGCCACACTATATTAGTTTGACGTCAAAAATAGCTAGATATACTGGTACAAGTATTGACAGTGTATTGACAGCAAATAGCAAAATACATTAAGTAAAATCAGTACAGAAACAAAGGCACTCATAGAAGCAAGAAGAGATAAAATTTTGAAACAAATAATAATGCTGAGCTGATTAAACTAAACTAACTAATAAAAAAAAGTTACGAACAGATAAGAGAAAACATAATACACAAGTCATATTAGCAACTGCCAAAAGCAGTCAAAAAGCAATTAAACATAGAAAATAAGAAAATACTAAAAATACAAAGGAAAAACGGAATAACTGTAACAAACAGATAAAATACTAAAAGAACTAAGACGTTGTCATACAGAGCTTTACTACACTAAAGTACAAGCGAATATGGCACAGTAAGAAAAATGCAATATATCAAATCGGAGAATATACTCGAAGTAACTATACCTGAAGTTAACAATGCGTTGAACAAAATAAAACGTGCAAACACCTCAAGGCCAGATAATGTACTTGTTAAAATATTAAAAGGGGGAGGGCAATAAATTACAGTGTGATTTGCAAAGTTATGTAATAAATGTCCGAAAATATGGCAAATAGCAGAACTTATAATTATATATAAGAAAGAAAACTTAGGCTAGACAGCAGTTATACACAAGTTAAGTTAGCGTCCATAATGTATAAAACGAAATACATAATAAATACTGTTTAAATAGTTTTTGGATATCCATCGTACTATACACAAAAGGCCATAAATTATTTAGTGTACGATGAAACTAAGAACTTTGGTTTATTAATAAGACAATAAAGAATTTGTTGGCCTTATACGTATTTCCACTAAAACTTAAGTTGTTTTTAATGTTACTTCAATATAAACATAATTTATTTGAAATGTGACTCAAAAACATCCCTCTTAGAAAACCCTGTATTAAGCTCCGGGCAAAATTTGTCTTATACAAAAATAACGTAGACCTGAAAGCCAAACGTTACAGGGAAGTGATCTTAAAATAGGGTGCTCTGTAAACCGCAAATCCTCCTACTTGTATCGCATTAGTCGGAGGGTGAAGTATAAGGGTAGGTTATATTGCTGCAGTCGATCTTTATATGTAATGGAAATTATTAACGGGTGCGCTCGTATTGCATCTAAAAAATAAATTTTGTAGGGCTCGTCGCAGTAGATCGGGATCGAATTATAAGTTTGGAAAATTTGTTCCATCTTGTTCAGATGAAGGTTTGCATTGATTTGCTTGTCATCTAAATTTAAAAAATATACGGGCAAGTAAAAACTAAAATAAAGATTCATAGCATTTAAAACTGACGACTTAGACTGCCATTCTATCATCTATAACCGTAATTCAAGAAGTGCCTTGTTTTTCATTTTTACGTAACTGCCACTGCCAGAGTCTGTAACTAATTGCTTTATATATTGTAGACGTCGTCTTCGTCTTTGGTTTCTTCTGGATATTTTTCCTTTTCTTACAATTTTTAGCAGCATTTTCTACTTACTATGTGGCCCATCGTTTGAATCCGTCGTTTCTTTATGTGTGTCCAAATTTTTCGTTTTTCTTGAATTGTTCTTAGTACTTTTTCGTTTATTTTCTTTACGTCTATGAGATCTTCAATATTCTTCTGAAGCACCACATCGCAAAGAATTTTAGTTTCTGCTTTTCCTATAGTCCATGATTCGCAGACATACAGTGCTAGGCTCCATATGTACGTTTTTGTAAATTGTTTTCTGGTATCTATTGTTAGACCATTATATGCAAGTAGTCGTTTCTTCTCGTAGAAAGCCCTTTTAGCCATGTTTATCCTATTATTTATTTATTTCGTACATTTGCCATCTTGTGTGATTGTGCTCCCTAAGTATTTGAATTCAATCACAGCCTTTACTGTCTCCCCACTAATGTAGATGTTATCCATCTTTTGGTTTTTTCTTGAGCATTTCATCACCTTTGTCTTAGTTTTGTTTACCGTAATGTTGTAGCTGTTCTTAAAAACATTATCCATGTCTTCTATTGCTTGTCTTAACTCTTTTTTGACTCAGCGAGTAGTGCTACGTCATTGGTGTATTCTATAATGTTTTTTTTTTACTCCATGAATATATACGCCTGAAGTCTGCGTCTCATCAAATTCATTAATGGCTTGTTGTATGTATATATTGAACAGTAGATGTGATAGGCCGCATATTTGTCTAACACCTCGTGTAATATGTTAAACAATTTAGGCCACCTCACCCTATCAAAAGCCGTTTCCGCATCGATGAAGGCTAAGTATACTTTTTCATCTTTGTTTAGCACTTTTTTCTATTAATACTCTTAGGTCCATTATGGCTTCTTTCGTGTCTGTGTTTCTTCTAAAGCCAAATTGGTCTTCGGCCAAATTACTTCTATTCTCTTTTCTATTCTTCTTTGAATTATTTTTACCAGTATTTTTGATGCGTGTGATAGTAAGCTTATTGTTCTATGTTCTTCGCATTTGTGTGTTGATACCTTCCTTGGGATAGTAATTATCTTTGTCGTGGTGAAACTGGTTGTAATTTATCCTGTGTTGTAGATTTTCAATTATTTTGACAATTTTATCTAGTGTCTCCATATCTAAATTTTTGATGATCTCTCCAAGTATATTATCTATACTTGGGGTTTGTTGTTTTTAAGGTCTTTCACCGCTTTATCGAAATCCTTTCTTGGAATACCTGGATATTCATCTTTTATATTTTGCATACTCAGCGGTTTATATAATCCTCTGTCGTCTTCTTTCGTCGTTTAACTATCTCTTTGCTTTCTGTTAGCATGCTTCCATTATTATCATGTAATTCATGGGTCTTTACTTTATTACTCTTGAACATATTTTTGACTTGTTTGTATGCTTTATCAAGTTCACCAACACTTATTTCTTGTTGTATCTTTTTACATTTGCTCTTTATATATTGTTCTTTGGCTTTTTTGCATTTATCTTGAATTTTATTTTGAATTTTATTTCTTAATTTTTTATATTTACTTTGCCCTTGTTCTGTGTCAATGTTTTTATATTTTCGGCGTTGTTCTAACAGTTTTATTATGTTATTTGCCATCCACTGTTTCTTATGTTGCGTTTTTTATACCTAAAACGTTTTTTGTACTTTGTATTATGCCTTGTTCTATTTTATTCCAACTACTTTCTGTGTTATTACTTGGGTTGCTTAATTTATTTACTTCTTCTTTGAAATTCTCTTGCAAAGTCTTAAATGTTATTCTATCTTTTAAATTTTCCAAATTCTACGCTACATTTTTTTATTATTCAATTTTGTAAATTAATTCTAGATTTCATTATGACTACATTGCGATCACTGTTAATATCTGGTTCTGCGTAACTTCTTGCATCTTTTATTTGGTTCTTGAATCTTTGCCTAACCATAATATAGTCTATTTGGTAGGGCTTAGTATTTTCTGGAATTTTCAAGTATATCTTTTTCTTCTTTTGTAGTGTTGGAATAATGCATTTGTAATTATTAATTTATGTTTAGCACAGAACTTAATTAGGTGTTCTCCGCGTACATTCGTTTTTACTAATGAATATCGTCCCACTATATTTTTTACTTTTTCTTCCCCCACTACGGCGTTTCAGTCCCCCATTATTATTACTACTACCGTTCTGTCTGTCTTGACTTGCGTGTTGATTATCCTGTAACTACCTAACCAAAAGTCTTGTTGTTGCGGCTATCTCATTTTACTAATACCTAGTATTTCTATTCGGTTCCTTTTCATTTCGTATTTTAAGTTTTCTAATTTACCACATTTTAGTAGCGTTTTCTAATTCTCACCTTGCAATTTTGAGTCGCCCTACTCCTGAAATCCGCTGGGGGATTATCTGACTTCCGGATACCAATTTAACTTTCGAAGACATAACATATGTACTGCGTTACTGGGAAATATTAATTAATTGGACGAAGTGATTTCCCGTTTCCTTGTTCGTACTTATAGAATTACATTTCCTTAATTCTAGTTCTTTCAGTTATCCCGCTGATATTCGGTCGTCAGAGCCTCGTTAGTTCTCTGGAAGGGTGCACCGAATAATCGCAATTACCACTCTAGCAGGTGAGGTTAACATTTGGTAGTAGTGAGATGTTGTACTACCTTTACACCCCACATTTGTTATTTGTTGAAAGAAGTAAATATTTAGAAGAAACACTTCGATATTTTAGGTTTGTATTTAAATCTACTAAACTTTACTTCTTTTACAGTTTCTAATAATCTACTTCTTAACATAAATTTTCTCTGGTTTTCATTCATTGGATTTTATCTTGTGCAAAGTGAAATTAACTTTTAAGAGTCTTTTTGTCAATGCAAGATGACAACAAATTTCAGAGACAAGGATTTTTTAATGGTAACTTTTTTATTAAATAGCATATAACATCAAAAACTCATCAATCTCCTGGAATATAAATGTCTCTTAACTTTAATACGTTGCCCTTAACAATGTAGGAAAGAATTGGCTGTGTGCCGCACCTTGTCCACTATCAGGTGGTCTCAAACTTTAAACTCTCATAGAATTTGCACAGGCTCGCGTTTTCAGAATTGAACAGGCGCTGTAGTTTCCAATATTCAATTCTTCAAAAGTGATAAAATCGGGAAAGTTGAAACGTTTAAATTTTGTAGTTGAAATTTTTGGGTTCAAAAACAGGTTCCAAAATAACATTTCAATACACATTTTGATTTTTTTGGGCCCCTTACGTACACATGCATATAAGAAGAGTTTTACCTATGCATCAAATTTACATCGTGACAATCTATAACCCCATCAGGTTGTTTTTGGTGTTTACGTAACCACTTTCTCTCATTTTCCATTACTGCAAGCTTATTCAGTTGTCTCTAAAAGGTTAAATTCTTTTTAGTGAAATCCCGATACATAAACTTCTCTGAATGTACGTACACTCCTTTGAATTGCTTAGGAGGAACTAATATTTGGAAAAAACACAAACGCGTCTGGCTTAGTCAATCTTTTTTGTAATTTAAATTCAGGGCCATTTTCAGTATTACACCAAAGAACGCCTTCATTTCTTCTAGTGATGTATACTTCTACAAGTTACATGTTGAGTATTTTGTTAGTCGAGTTACCTATTTGTCGCAATCGAAGTTTGACTAGTAAGATCATTTGAAAAAATATTTAGGTTTAGTTTTTAGCTAAAAACTTTGAAATTCCTCTTAGCAAGTACTTATTACGTGTTCACTAGAACTTATACCGTTATATGCAGAAAAAGTTCTGTTATACTTTCTTTTATTATTAATCTCTCTTTCGACCTCACTGCCCTTAAAAATTCACCTTGTATATTTATCACCAATTACACTTTTTCCGCTATCATTTTCCTGCATGTCCAACATAATCATCTGTTCAAATCAAAACACATGACCTGCCGAAAAAAAAGAGAGCAAAAACTGCGTTATCTTTCGCCTAAAGTCAGTACTACCTGAGGAAAAGTATCTCAGACTAGGTTTAGGTGCAAAGTGGATAAACAAACCCAACAAAATCGATGTTTTTCGACATCAGAGCGGAGTAGATAAAACATAATCTGAGACAAGGTCAACGTAGGATCGGATTAAATAGTTTGATAATATTAATGGGGCTCTCTGACGGCGTTCTCATTGGGAACCAGTTCTAGTAATAAAATGTCAACAATTGTACATCCAATACGATGTGTATGGTCCAAATTAATATGTTATCTAAATGTATTCCAAGGTATTTTAAGCTATTTTTTTGAAGAATTGGATGGGCCTTGATAAATACTTGTGGAGAATCTCTGCGCCATTTAGTAACAATAGCATGCGTTGATTTGTTTTGATTTAGATTAAATCACCATTTGTTAATCTCGAGTAGGTGCAGTTGCAGTAATCTAGCAGCTTCTATCGTATGTTTTTGACTTGAAAAAGTTGCTGTATTTTTTCTATTTCTGTATCTGGGGATGTCGGAAGATCTGCGGTAAAGGATCAATCCCAGAACACTCCTCTGTGGGACGCCAGCTTTTATGAAATACAATGTACTTATTTCTTGCTCTGTTTTAACTTGAAAATATCTTTCTTCTAGATAAGACTTCAAGATGGTGAATAATGTGTGAGGAAGTGTTTGTTGTAGTTTATATAGAAGGCTCTTATGCCAGATCTTCTCAAAGGCTTGAATGACTTCTAAGGAAACAGTATTTATGATATCAGACAGCCTATAGACTTGTATTGTAAAGTGCTGCCCTCTAAAGCCGAACTGACGGTCCGGCATATGCTTACCTCTTTCAGTCGGTGAAAGTCGGGAACCCCATAACACGTTTTTCGCGTTGTAGTCTTCACGAGCTAGAAAACAGTGAATGAAAAAATTCAATAGACCATTTTTTGTCAGTTCTGTAATTGAGTGGGTAGTAGCTGCTGAGAAGGCAAGCGATCCCAACCAGTCAGTCACCGTTACACTTGTTGCTTGCATGTGATTTTTGCAGTACTTGGGGAGTTTGAAGTGCTTTATGCACTTTTTAATTATGATAACTGTTACTCCTCCAGCATGACTTTTTTATCTGGGTGTTTAGTGTTGTAAGTAACGTAGCCGGATATTGAGAAGTGCTTTACATAAAGTTATTTCTTTATGGTTTACAAGATCGTTTGCGTTTCAGAGTGCTACAACGGAACCATTGCTTCACTTCTGCTGTCAAGTCGTTAATTTTTTTTATTAAGACCATTGAAAACACAAAAGGCTACAAAATCCTTATTAACGACGACAATAGTACCTTCACGAGACATTTTTTTACTATGCTTTATGTGGAGGATAGGAATAATGAGGAATTATTTAGATTATACCATTGAGAGAGCAGACTTGCGCAACGGTGTAATATTTGGGTAGAACAGTATTTTTTCCGTGTCGTTCTTAATTTTTTTTCTTTTTTTGTTACGGTTTTATATTACTTTTATAAACAGTTAACTAGAGCGAGCTTTTGGAAATCCCAATAATACATGGCTATGTTTATATCAGCCAATTCGACGCGATTTTATAGCTCCTTGTCAGTCTAAATGTTGCTACGCTTTTAATATGTAGCACTGGATATATAGTAATCGCAAGGAAGAAGTCTTTCGGATTGCAGTTAAGCTTTGCTAAACATTACGTAAAATATTCTTCTCGTATATTCTTGGTCGATAGTGGAGTTCCGTCTTCTATAACTTTTTTCAGCTGACATGCCCTTGTTTGTTTGAGTTCTTATTGCATTACAGATTTTTATGATTTTCTATAACTTAGTCAATACGTCGTGTATCTTCATTAACTTTTGTCTTACATTTTTATTAAGCTATTTGTTTTGTGGTTTTTCCATCTCCTATTAATGTTCCCGTCTCCTAATATCTTTTTTTTGTTTCGTTTTATATCCTTTGTTTTATTTTTGAATTTCCAATGTCTGTTACGACTAAATTTTGTTATAAAGCCAATTTATTGTTCAATTTGATTTTATGAGAAGTAATGTTTTGTAGTGTTTACAACTATTTAGATACAGTTTTGGCATATTCTTCTCTATATTTATAATTTAGTATTTTAATATATTTTACTCTGTGAATTACAGATATGTCTTTTATGTCACATTTTTATTAAATAATACATAATGTATCTCATTTTCTTTTTCTCATCGAGAATTCTGTAACTCTAACTTCTAGTTTTTTGGTAGAATGTGTTTATACAGTAAAGTATCTCATTTTGAAAATAGTGTTTTAATATTTTTAAGGTTTTCTGTGCTACATTAAAGGATTTTGCTTCAATATTAGTTATCCAGTACTTGGGTTATCTATTTATTAGATTTGCTACTTCAATAATATGTCCATGAGTTTCTTTGTTGTCCGAACTTTGGGGTGGTACATTTGTTATTTAGTAGTCTCATTTCAATAAATGCAGTGTGTTCTAATTTATGTACTAAAATTTTTCTTATAATTTAAATAGATAATGTTATAATAACAGTGCTCAATTATTTACTGTTTATTGTTTCGTTGTTGGACTTTAGTAAACAGTTGCTGCTTTTTTTATCTCTTTTAGAGGTTACGGTTATTAATCTTTGAGTAAGAGGGGTATTTGGTAAGAACTTAATGTTGTCTAAATGTGGATTAGCAAACGGTTGAAAAAGCATCTTAACTATTTCTTTGCTCAATCTCTATTCGATGATATCTGCTCTTTAAATCTATTTATGAAAAATATTGTGATTCTCTTAGTAAATTTTAAATATTCTAGAATTTGTCTAGGCTTGGATATTTATACTCAATTGCCACTTGATGTAGTTTTCTAAAATGTGTTATTATTCTGTAATTTACTTTTCTGTTGTTATTTGTTTTTTAGGAATTTTTAATATTTTGTCTCTTCAAATAATGGATCTGATTTTATTTCTTCCTTTGAGTGCAATAACATCTGCACGACTATGAAAATCGGCTGTTCTGAATTTTATATTTGGTTGCAGTATTAAATTTCAAAATCTTGCCGTCTTTGAAAATAATTACTTTGTATATTATATATTTTATTAAATATGGTGCTATTTCATTTAGGCATTTGCAGTGTATTTTACACTAGTAGTTTTCAATTAAAGTCAATGTTCCTGAAAATAATTTGTAATGTACCCTTCATTTTGGAATCATGGTTGTTCCTTTTTAAAGAAATTTATTTTTACATTTTCATTTGGCTTATGAAAGTTAAAATAAATGGTCTGTTACAAATGTAGTGTCAAAATAATAGATGTGCTTGACGGGTTTATTAACAAATTGTTGCCATAGTATCAATAAGAATTTTTAAGTTTTATCTTCTTAATTATTAATGCTTATTTTATTGTACAAATCTTATTATATTTTGTTCAGAACGGGTTTTATTGTTCTATGGCACTGTTCTTGTCTTATATTACTGGTAGACATTGGTTCTGTATGATTAAATCTTGATATAGCTGATGGTTTTATGAACTCGATTAACGTATTATTTCGTTTCATACACATTAAAATTTGTTAAAGTACTTAATGTATCTTCTGTCGTTAAAATCGTGTTGATACTCGGGTCTCCTATTATTAATATATCAGCAACAGCTTGTCTTCTATCACTTTTTCTAATGTGTTTATAGTTTTTACCATAGTGGAAATTTTATTTCTCTTATTTATGTTATTTTCTTCACATCTTCCTTCCGAAACCAATTTTCAGTTTTTGAACTTGTGATTCAGCACTTTCTATTTCTATTAATGCTTTTGCTCTTATATATCTACTATTTTACCTTGTGTATTCTTTTGAAATTGTTACAGTTTTAAACATTGCCAGTCTTTCGCCCTCATACAGTCGATTTTGTGCAAGTACAGGTTTTAAGTGATAATGTCCTGTACCTGTTTTCCTCAACTTGTTTTTTTGAAGTTTCTACAAATGTAATCTTTGTATATAACAAATACTAAAGGGCTTAGATAGTCTCCTTGCTTGTTCTATTTAGTTATTTAAAAATCTTCTGATTTTTGTCTGTTTAATCGTAATTTTAATTTATATTTTTGTGCAGCTTATGTATTACTTACCTACCTACAAATAACTAAAAACTTTAGTCAGTAAGAACGAAGAATAGATAGCAAAATAGTAATTAGTTCAACAAGGCAAACAAAGTTTACTATCGAATCAAAAATACACTAAAAAGAAATAAAGACCTAAAAAAAAGACGTTTGTATAAAAGACCAACTATACATTTACATTATGATATATAAGAGAGTGATGGGTAATAATAAACAAATATAAATTAAAATTAACGGTAACTGATATAAGATACATAAGATCGGTTAATAAGAAAAATTAAAAAAATGGAAAAACGTAAAAAAGAACTTACAGCAAGACCTCATTGTGCAAGTCTACAGTGACATGTATAATTCATATCGGGGGTAAAAAGTATCTAAGAAAACATGTAAAATAAAAGGTAAATATCAAAGACGAAGGGATATACTTTAAAAAGTATCAACAACATCCCTAGCAGAAACGAATAAACCTAACAATAACTGAGAATCTTATCTAGAGAAAGAAAATAATAGCAAATATGGCTTAATAGGTTGAAACCGTGAAGTAGTACCTTTGAAAACATAGTTTTGAGCATCATTTATGTTATATGACAGTATATTTATATTTAATCAATAAAGTCAGTAAACAATTTATTATTTCCTATTTTTAGATTATTAATTTGCAGCTCCAATATTTTCTATGTGTATAATTTGCAAATTTCAATTTTAAAACCTTGTTTAATGCAGGCTAAGTTTTAATATCTATTTAGTTACTAATAAATTACCAGCTTTGCTTTGTAAATTATTGGAAATTAAACAGAATGTGCGGGTTGCTAGTAATTTTTTGTTAGTAGTACAGAATCGCTCATAATATGTATCGATTCATCGGTTCCACAAAAATTAGGGTAAAAGCTTCCCGCTATGCCCCGCTGCCGCAATATTTGCGGTGTTTGAGGTGTAGCTGATGTTCCGGCCGGTGGAATTTTGCTCGCCATTATTTTCCAACACCCTCTACAATAAAATTATACCTCGCACAAATTTACGTCGTTTTTTTACTAAATACACGTTCAAAGGGATAGTTACGTTTAAAATTAATTGTTATCATATTTATTAGTTGCCTTTTTAATTATTGTTACTCGTTATGACACATTAATTAACTGGCTGCCTTTTGGAGTGTAATTATCTTTCATGCACATTTTATTACAGGTTTTATTTGAATCATTAATGCCTTTTAATTACGCAGGTTAACAATTTTACAAAATTATTTCGGAGTAGAAGCCTCTTTTGTAGAAGTTTGCCAGCGGTAATTGTCGTACGTCCAGGTTTTGTAGTTCGGTTGCTTGACTTTTTATGAGCTGAGGTAGTTATAACGTTTACATAAATACAGTTGAAGCCCGTGTAGCGGTTGATCCTAAGTTACTATTGTGATAGTATCGACAACGGTTGAATATGGGATGTCTAAACTTTTATAAAATCTTTGACTTTGGAAGTACGTTTTCTTAGTTTCGATTTTGGTTTTTTGCAAACCATTTAGGAACTCTTTTTACTAATTATCCGTCACGACTGCGCCAGCTATATTTACAAAATTCAGTGCCGACAAACTTGTTATTTTTGTGTTTTCTTTATCACAGGGGCGATAACGCATGCCGATCTTTATTTACGATTCGTTTCTAAGAAACAGTATACTCTTTTGCTTCATGCTTAATACCATTATTAAAATGTAAAAAATGATATTTCTGCAAGCCAATCTTTATCATTTTCTAGACCAAAAAGAGCATCAACAACAACAGTTACTTTATACTATATTTATAATATACCAAAACAATTATATCCTACAACTAAGTTATATTCACACTCTCAAATCATGCCAAATTTAAATTTACTAGACCAACTAATTTACATAGAAAAAGTGTATTCAAAGTTACAAAGCAATAAATTGCAATTAGTTAACTTAGAAGCATTAAAGGATTGTCAGTCGATAAAATTCTAAACTGTTCAGTTACAGCTCTAATATATTAAAGCATTCCAGACATAATTAAGCACTGATATTTAATTCGCATATTTTTATTATCGATTTGCTCCAATAGCAAGGTATTAAAAGAGTTTCTAATACTCTTTCATATTGTTTTTGGTCCATCGTCTTTTAAACGAAATGGTGGAACAGTGTCTAGAGCTGTTTTGTATTACCATATCATCACTGACGAAAGACTTTTGAGAGTTCTTTAACAAAAAATGATATTGTATACAAACAACAATGCTAGAGACATTCTTAGAACTGCTGATAAAGAAAGCCTAGATGTATGAAATGCAATCTGTAGCAAAATGCCCAAAGCAAACAAAAAGTAATTAAGTGAAATGTGTGAATTTCGATAGGAACCATCCAATCAATTGTCGAGTTTACATAATCGACAAGCAAAAGCAGTATCAAGAATAACGTATAAGTAAAGGACAAATTAGCCTATCATTAATGCATATCATTCAGAATAAAACAGAGAGTTTAAACACATAACTACAAAATGCACAAATAAATCACTACGATAATAGTCAAAATGGCAACTTGAAATGCCAACGAACTAAGCTAACATACTCCGCCATTTATTCTTACAAAAGAGGACCTTTTACTTTCTTAAACTCTTGACCAACAGTGAGGTTCATGTATAATTGGACCTGATGGACAAAGCTTACTAGCTATAATTTAAGGAACAATAAACATTGAGTAACTAGCCCATGGATCCAAACAAAGTTACTCTAAATCATCAATGATTTTGATAAGAACGCTTAGCAAAACATTTAGATCGCAAGTTAACTTGAATATAAAAAAAGATCACAACTTCACTTTATTATTATTATTATTATTATTATTATTATTATTATTATTATTATTATTATTACATTATTATTATTTGTATCCGTATCAGTATCAGGCCAAAAGAAGTAAAACTTCCATTAATATTTGTTTATGGTGTAATGTCAACACGCCTTCTTTCTGCCAAAAACTAATCAGACAATTAAAAGAAGATGGAAAAATAACTTACAGTAATTTGTCACACCACTTAATACCAGAACAAGACCTAAAGGAAAAATTAGAACAAAAAGCATCACATTTCCTGACATATTAGACATTTAAGTACCGAAAAACTAAAGAATCGTTACCACCGTTGTAATTCCAAGGTTATAATAGAAGTATTTGTAATATCAAATTTCTGAATAATATGAGGAGAAATAAAACGCACTAGTGCAATGAACCGATGTCAATTGCATGGCCACACAAAAACACATTGTGCGAAACCATAAACGTATGTAAATAATAAAGACAGTCACAATATAACAGATTGCAAAAAACAGCCAATATATTTACTAGATGCGCACTTTTTCAGGGTACTCACTCTACTAACTGTAAAGGATGTGATATCTACAAAAGAAGAGCGGAAAAACAATCAACCAGCCATGTCGCAATACGTCTCATCCAAACAAAACCATAAATGGCAATGTTCTACCAACTGGTTAATCAAAACAGTACAATATTAAATATACTCAGTATAGTAATAAATAAATTAACAAGGTAATGAAGCATCCCCTAAGAGTAATTTCATGAAACACTTATAGCTCTTGTAACTATAAACCAAAGTTAGAAAATTTGCTCCATCCACAAGAAATATATATCACTCTAATTTCAGTAACTCCTCCAAATGATGCGGCACACGGTAATTAATTTAACTGCAATTATCTACCGACTAGTGAACCAAGTTGGCCCGACTTGTTAGATTTCTTTTAACAACAAAGATGTTGCAGTAATATATTTACAAGTTGAATCCATTTATGTAGTATTCCCAGTAATTGGACCAATAAGTACCATATATTGCAAATAGAGAACTAATAAATAATTCAATGAAATGAGTTAATTTTCAAAGCTAATGGAAGATCGCATACACTTAAAACTTAGAATTAAAGAGGCTGATAAACTGGATTAAGCTACCAAACCTTACTAATTAAAGATGCAGCCTAGTATTCAATTCGTAAACAACCACAGCAAATGTAGAAATGTCATAAAATACCACTCTGCACTTGAGAATTGACGTGTGAAAGACAAAGAGCATAAAACAGGTACAAGAGGTTCCAAAACAATAAAAACAATCTAATATACAACAGACTAAAATGGAAGGTACACAAAACCCTCTTCAAAATCAAAAAGTCGTTATTTGAATAATACATAAGGTTACCCTCTAAATATAGTCACACGACATGAAAGACTACAAAAAGTTTTAAAATAAGAAACTCGGAGCTAAAAGCGATGCAGTGAAGTCAAATACGTTTAGAGCACATCTTGTTCAAGGCTTTACACTACTCAGACCTAAAATTAGTTAACTACGCTAATGTTATTAAAGATTTCCTTACCATATATTGCCAAATGTCACTTCTAATCAAAGAGTGTTCCGCCCCCCCCAAAAAAAATACTCCAGGTAATTAAAAAAATAAATCAATATAAAGCCTCATTCCAGGTAAAATTCTTAAAGAGCTATCAAGAAAAGCAGCAATAGTACTAACAAATGTATGTAACAGTATGCTGAGATTATCATGTTATCTTATAAGCTTACATCATTATGGCGTCCAAGTCAGGAAAACCTACTAGTGAAACAAGTTCATATCGTCCAATTAGCCTTTTCCTTATTTTATTTAAGGTTTTCAACCTGAGAACTTGATGAGCAGAATTTTTCTTATCCTTCTTCTTCTTATGGTGCCAATCCGTACCGGATTCGTACTTTGTCCACCGCAGCTTTGGAGAGTCCGACCTTTATTGTATTAAATTACGTTCTTAAGTTCTTTAGCCACGATATTCTTCTTTTCCCAGGGGCCTCTCTTTCCTTCTACCTTTCCCTAAAGAATCAGTTAAAGGAACTCGTATCGCTGTCCATTTCTTATAATGTGCCCTAGGTATTTCAGTTTACGCGTTTTTATCTTTATTAGGAGTTCTTTTTCTTTACCTATTATTTCAAGAACAGTTGGGTTAGTGATATGATCTGTTCGCGAGATTTTTAAAAGACGTCGGTATAGCCACATTTCAAATGCTTTAAGTTTCTTACAAGAAGCCTCCGTCAAGGTCCAAGACTCTACTCCATGTAGCAATACCAAAACGATGTAGCATCTCAATTGTCTGATTTTGGTTGGTAAAGATAAATCGTGACATCTGAATACTCTTGACAGCTTCAGAAATTCGGCTTTCGATTTTTCTATCCTGCTTTTTATTTCCAATGAGTGGTCCCGGTTGTCATTTATTGTTGTTCCGAAATAGATGTAATTTTGCACTCTTTCTATTAGTTGGTTATTCACTATAAGTTGGCTAGGATGATTATTACTTTTGGAAATTACCATATATTGTATTTTCTTTAAATTAGTGAAAGTTCGTTTGTCTGGCTGGATTCTACTATTCTGCTCAATTCTCTAGGCAATCTGCAAACATTGTGTCGTCCGCATCTTACGTTATTTAGGTAATCGCCATTGATCTTGATTCCAATGTCGTTGTCTTCTAACGCCTCTTGAAACATTCTTTCTGACTACACATTAAAAAGTATCGGTGATAATACACACCCTTGTCGGACACCTCGTTTGATCTCAATATCTTTGGAGTTCTCTTCTTGAATGCGTATGGAAGCTGTTTGGTTCCAGTATAAGTTGCTTATAATTTTTAAATCTCTATATTTCAAACCAATTTCTTTCAGTATCTTGATAGGTTTATTATGCCGTACATCTTTGAAAAAGTACTTGAATACTAAATAGGGCTTTCCTTGTTCCCATCGCATTCCTGAAGCCGAACTGTGTGCCACTGATTTGTTCTTCACGCACTTTGAGGATTCTCTGATGTATTATTTTCAGAGAGAGTTTTAGGAGGTGACTCATTAAACTGATAGTTTCGAAATCACTACAGTGCTTGGCGTTTAATTTGTTAGGTAGCAGGATAAATGTAGATTTTAGGCATACTTTTGGTATTTCCCGTTAGAATCTATCTCGTTTAATAATTCTGTTAATCACTGCGTCAAATAACTTGAGGAATTCAGTATGGACATTGTCTGACTCTGGAGATTAACCGTCTTTAAGTTGTGTTATTGCCTTTGGGGCTTCATCTATTGTTATTCTTATGTTATCTATATTCTTGAACTCTGAAGGATGTTCTGATCTACGTCGTCAAAAAGTTCGGAAGTAACCATTTTCCGTAAGTCCATGTTTTCGGTAATAATTTTCCATCCTTATTATGTAATTTCTCGGTTGTATTGGATTTGTATATTCAGCTGTTTTTCTGATTTTCTTATGCATATTAAATAGGCTGTATTTTTGTTCTATAGTTAATATTTCTTCACATGCGCAAAATAAAAACTAATAATTATTTGTAACTATTAATTTGGTCGCTGATAGTATCATTCCACTGCACAGCACACAAACACAGGATTATCAATAGTATCGGTTATCGATAAAAAGGAACTGTAACTACCGTATTTATACATGTCGTCCAGATTTTTGATAAATATAAAAGATGATATGCTTTTAAATAAACTACAATTCTAGTTACTTCAGCTACCATCAAGTAAAATAGGGAGTATATTAAAACCGCTGCTCTTCTTTAACAACACCATCGTAGTAACAATGCAGATAATCAGTCTAGTCATCAGTAGACATTAATTTAGTTTTCGCATCACAGAACCCACGGCATCACTATGTTGTTGTTTTATTGAACTGGTCCGGTAAATAAGAAATAAAGATAAACCAAACAAAATCAGAACAAATTACCTTTACTATAAAACGTATAGTACGTCTGCTGCTTTTCCTTATTCTAATAAATAATTCTGTATACGGGGCAACCAACTTATTGGCCAGCCGACTTAAAAAAATACCAGATCTTTTAGATTTTTGTATAACAAAAGTAATCATTCATAGAACAACGAAAGTGCAATCTAAGCATGATTTATCTTCGAATCATTTTCCAATTGTTATCACTATGTATGCTAATACATCGTATATATATATACGACTAAACAACCTCATTTAACAACAAAAGGACTGATTAGGATCTGTTTAGGGAGCGAGGAGAGCAATCCATCAACATTGATATTCCTCTAAAAACTACCGAAGAGATAGACAATGCAGTTGATAACACAACAAAAGTTATTCAAACTTCAGTCTGGGCAACGACCCCCAAGTAAAATGTAATGCAAAGTAAAACCGAATATCCAGCTAGCGTTAGACAAAAAATCGGGGAAAAACGAAAGCTGCGCATACTCTGGCAACTAATAAGATCAAAAACAGACAAAACAAAGTTTAATAAAGCTCCGAAAGACCCCAAAAAATTGCTACTAGACCTAAAAAACCAAACCGTACAAGAATATCTAAAGGAGTTGACACCCACAGAAGCAAGCGATTACTTGTTATGGAAGGCAACGAAGAAACTGAAAAGACCACCACTTAAAAGGAAAACGGCGAATGGGTTAGAAGTAATGAGGAAAAAGCTAGAGCATTTGCTGAATATCTTTCAGATGTTTTTAAACCTTATGAGGGCGAATTATCTGAAGTCGAAATAAAGAAATTTTTGGGAGCACCATACCAAATGGACAGACCTATTAAAAAATTCACATACAAAGAAGTGGAACACGTCATACAAAAAGGTATAAATCCCAAAAAAAGAGCCAGGATATGAGCTAATAACTGGGAGAGCCCTTAAAAATTACTTAGCAAGGGTATTAAATTTTTATTATACATATTTAATACTTCATTAAGGATAGGATATTATCCAACAACTTGAAAAATCGCAAATTAAAATGCTACCCAAATCCGGTAAAAATGTTTCTGAAATGACTTCATACAGACCAATAAGCCTGCTTCCCATTTTATCAAAGATGTTTGAGAAGTTAATATTAACCAGATTAAAATTAGTAATAAATGAAAAACAAATTATTTTTCGCCCTCAGTTCGTATTTAGGAACGGACATGGAACAACTGAACAAATCGTGTGGTTAAGAAAATTAATAACGACATAGAAAGAAAGTTCTACTGTTGTGCTGTATTCCTAGACATAAGTCAAGTCTTTGATAAGGTTTGGCTGAGAGATTATGTTACAAGTTGGAGAAGATATTACCACATCCCTACTATGAAATACTTAAGTCATATTTAACAGATAGACATTTCTTAGTACAACAACATGATGTATTAAGCGATTTACACACTATAACAGCTGGGGTATCGCAAGGAAGCGTATTAGGTCCTACCTTATATTTGTTATATACAGCTGACATTCTAAACTCCCGTATAACAACAACAACATTTGCAAATGACACAGCTGTACTTGCTTCTCACCTTAATCCTAAAATTGCCACGAGAATTCTACTACGCCGACTTGATAGAATATAAAATTGAATAAAGAAGTGGAAAATGAAAGCAAACGGGGATAAATCCGTACAAGTAACTTTTACCAAGAGAAAAGGTAATTGTCCGCCCGTAACTTTAAAAGAATTAAAGCACGCAGATGATGCAAAATACCTTGGTTTATACCTCGATCAACGAATGACCTGACAAAAACATCTATTCACAAAAAGTAAATAGTCGGGATTAAAACTCAGACAAATGTATTGGATGATAGGAAAACAATCGCAATTGACAATAGAGAATAAGTTGTTGATATACAAAATCATATTGAAACCCATATGGACTTATGGCATCCATCTTTTGGGAACTGCTAGTCATAGCAACATAGAAATCATTCAACGCTTCCAAAACAAAAGCATTCGACCAATAGTGAATGCATCGTGGTATGTTCCCAACACCCGAATACAAAATGACCTATGTATATCGTCAGTCAAAGAAGAAATAAAAAGATAAAGTGCTAAATACAGTGAGCCAGTAGAACTGTATCAGAAAGTTCTTGTTGACAAACTTATGGACAGAACAGACGAAATCAGACGCTTAAAATGGCCCAAACCTTCGGACTTACCTATCAGATTTAATTAATAAATTTAATAAAAGTATTTTTACTGTAGTATGTACTGTTAAATATAACATATGTAGGTTAGTTAAGTAAGCTTAAATAACAAGGAGAATATTCAAAGGAGTGTTTATTCACATGTCAATATATAAATATTATCCAACTAAGAAATTATTGTCCGTCTTGGACAGATTGTACGATTATTTTAGTCAATTAAAATAAATAAATAAATAATATAATGGTATAGTTAGGGTTACATCTTGACCAAAAAGTTACTTGGAAAATTATGTTTCATTGTGACGTAATTTTCCAAGCAACTTTTTGTTATTTATTATTATTACATAAAAATTATAGTTTATATTAAAAAGATGTTTTTTTGTATGCAAATAGCACTTTTGGGGTTCTAATCATGGTGCATAGAGTATTGTTTTTCACTTTTTATTAATAAAATCTAACAGACCTTGTTCTTTGGGCCCTTATTCCTATTTATTCAAGCTTGTGCGAAGATTACATACCCTTAAGTGTTTTCATTCGTAATATATTAACATTAGCAATCTGAAGCAATATTTATGTTTATCTAAGTATCAAACGTCGGCCGTATGAGAAAAAAGCTCTATTTGCCCAAGTAATCACAATTTTGCTTTTTCAGCCGTCCTTGTTTGCGGCGAGAAACGGCTTGCGCATCCGAACCTAGCAGCAAAAACAAGCCCGAGTTTATTTTCATAAGTTATTTTTTGAAGCCCCTACGACTTGGCGACATCTTGCGGCCATGTTTGCCTACACAAATGAGATAAAAAACTTTGGCTCGGGCATTGTAATAAATTTGCGTAATTCGCGGTTGTCCATGTGAATGAAGTCAGAAAACTTCTCACTGGAATATTAAATAGGAAGGCAAAATTATTGCGTAAGTTATGGAAGTGTTTCTAACTTTATTTTTCGCTCTAATAAATAATATGACTTGCAGAAGATTTATTGAAAAGTATTTTATTTTATTTCAAATAGTAAATTCCTTTTTATTATGTTTTCTAAAGAATCCCACACGTTACCTAAAATTCATTCAATAATTTGAACGTTAACTCAGGTATTATTACACCATTAGTAAGCTCCTTAAGGAAAGAAATAAAAAAGGATATGCAACACAGAATAGTCGTCTGTCCACAGAAACTACTTCTCTTGTACTTTCTCCTGTCATTTGACTTTTCGAATGCTTATGAGTATACTATTCTCTGGAAAAGAGAGCGTTTATCATTCTCTATTTTTGGGAAAAATGATTAAAAAGTTACGTCAGTGGCAATTCCTAGAGATGTTTGAAGCTCGACGTTTGTAGAGGAAGTGCAGCATTTGAACTTTGTAAAAAAGTCAAAAATCAAAAAGACTCTGTCGGACCATCTTGCAGGAGGTTACCCATAAATGTCTGAGAAATCTGCCTATAAGGTTGCCCAGAAGCACTCGTCATAGTAGTGTGAATAAAGGAAAATTAATTCCGTCATGTTTATTAAAAGAACTTATCCAATTAAAAAGAGTGGCATACTCTTAAAGATCTAAAACACTTTTTTATAAACATCTGTGAATTCTGGACTATGCTGCTAATTCTCAAAAGCATTATTTTTGGGCAAGTAAGAACCCATACGTGAAACACAAAGAACCTCTTTATTTAAAAAAGACTGGTGATGTACAATTGGTCTATCATCTTCTATAATGATATAAGTGACTGCGTTCTTTCGGTCTTACACAGCTTGATTATGTTATTACAACAAACCTCAAAGCTTAGATGCTACGAAAGCAACTTAAATTTATTTCATAGTTTCATTGATTATCTTTTAAACATTTGAATTAAATATTCTTCGTCATTGTTATAATATTTATTAGAAAATGTGAATTAGCAGTTACTTTGTAGGAGGTCTGCTGTACATGATGTAAAGTGGACTCCAGAACACTACCATATATATGGTGCAATATATTGGCTTTGGTGCAGATGTTTGTAATGCCCCCTCAAAGAGGTGGGTTTTTAAGAGCAAGTAAAAAGAATGTAGAACTATATATCTAAGTTTATCAAATGATCCTAAATGCAAACCTTTGTCAAATATTTGTTTTATGTCGTAAAAACAGCGGATCAAAATCGTTTTTCTTGAATACCATTGTTAATTGTGATAAAAATTGGATGTATTTCGTCTACTGTTTTGCGTTTCTTTCTGAATTGTAATTGGTGGATGGGAAATGGTCTGGTTTTATCTTTGTCAGCTAATTGATAATAATTTTCTATATAATTTTATTAAATTATCAGAAAACTCATGGCGTATTTTTGGATAATTTTTAAGACTTATTGACTTTGATTGATAATTTTTGCTATCTTTCTGAGAGTTGCATGGTTCCGTGTTCGTAGAAGGACTGCTCTTTACCAGCGAAGAACTGGGTGAGATGTTCTTTGATGGCCTCATCAGAATCGAAAGATCTACAATTCAAGCTATTTTACAAAAAACGAAACTAATGGTAATCTGATGGGGTAAGGTCCGGTAAGTAAGGAAGGTGAACCAAAACTTTCCATCTAAGCTGCAGCAACTTCTGGCGAGTCATCAAACTTGTGTGTGGTCTTGTATTGTCAGGATGGAACATCATGTCTTTGTGATTGACGAGTTCTGGTCGTTTCTCCGCGAGAAATGTATTCAAATCATCCAGCTGACGACAGTACACAACAGAATTGACCGTTTGATTCTGCGGTAGAAGCTCAAAAAATTACCACACTCTTGTAGTCCCACCATATTATATTGAGAGCATAACTTTCTTTGGTGAGGAACGTTGTTTTTAAAATGTTTCTTTAACAATTTGTTCGTTTACCTTTGCAGCTAATTTGTATACCTTGCTTTGTATTGCTTCTGTTAGTGATACTAGAGCTTATATTTGATTAGTTGTTCTTTATTTCTTCAGGAATACTTTCATTTTGTCTTTTTACTGTAGAGTGACGGTTTCTTTGATATTCTCTCTATTTAGGAGAAAAATAATTAATTGTAGATGTGATTATTAGAATATATTTGGTATTAATCCTTGGCTATGCAGAAGCTTAAGAAGTCAGGTATTTTGTTAGGTCGAAAAGCTAATAGTCAGGGTAATGTATTAATAAATAATCTGTTAGTTCTATATGACCTTCAGTAGCCCTCCGTATTTTGTGATTGTAAGTTTGGAAACCCAGGGCGTGTTTTTCGTATTAAAATCTCTTCCAGTCAAAATTAGGTTTTCTAATGTGTTGCTAAATCGTAGTAGATAGTATATTGCAGATATTTTTGTTTTCCCTGTATTACCTGCAATAGTGGCAATAATAGTTTAAATGTTGTTTTGCTTACATTTCACTATTTTACAGTTTTACGTTCCTTCTAAGAATCACGATAGACTCTCCATGTGCCCTAGAAAGTCGAGGTTCTCAATGTTCCTGTTTAATTTCTGCTTCCGCCTCACTTTTTTGTTTTTTTCTATCGGCTTCGCTTCCAAGATTTTCTTTACTTGTCTTCCTTTTTTCATACTTACTAAATGCCCGAACTATCCTAGTTTCTTCTCTTCTAGTACTTGCCTTGTCAATTTTATTCTTACTTCTTTTCATACGTCTTCATTCCTTCTTTTTTGATTATTTTCATTCCTAGTACCTTTCTATAGTATTTCATTTCTATTGCCTGCAGTTTTCGCTCTTGTTTCTCTGTCAATACCCAATTTTTCCTTTCTGTTAAGGGTGTTGGTAAGTAGATTGTCTTATAGACCGCTGTTTCTGTTTTTCTAAATATTTGTTTATTTCCGAGCATAGTAGACCCTGTCAGCAGCCTGAATTACTTCATTTAACTCATCGTCTATGAGTTCTTTACTGTTGATTGTACATCCTAAATATATTTTCTATATTTTTTTCCTTCTATTCTTACTCTTATTTTTCTTTCTTGCATGCTTTTGGTTTTAACTATGTTCAATTTAAGAATTAACTTTTCTATAGATGTTTTCTAGCTGTTAAGGTCTTTTTCTTTAGATTCTTTTCAGTATTGGCTACTCTAAGGATATCATCTGCGAAGGCACACACCTCTATATGGATAGGCTGTAGGTTTCTGTAGCCTACTACTAACTGCTCCATGTTCTGTTGTTTTTTTAGCAGCATCATTAATTGCACATATAAATAATAATGCATAATTAGCAAACTACTTTCTTTCACTTCCTTAGTTGTGTAGAAACTTTCTGACAATCTATTACTTGTTCTTACTCTGTTTTCAGTTCTGTTATGCAAACTTTTAATAGCTTATATTTGACGTTTATCTACATCTTTCTTTTCTAGGCTGTTTCATATTTTCTTTCTATTTATTGTATCAAAAGAATCCTTCATATCTATGAAACCCACCCATATATCATTGTCCTTTATTAGTTTCCTTTCTATTACTTGTTACACGGTAAAATATGGTCTTGTGTACTGCGCTTTGGGCAAAATTCACATTATATATCCTCTAACTTCTTTTACACTCTTTCTCAATTTGTTTTAGAGGATTATTTCATAATTCTTTGGCGTTGTACACAGTACGTTACATATGTTTTCCATTCATCCGAAATTCCCTTCTTCTTCTATGATTGCTTGGATTGCTTGGCGTCCCCTCAGGAAGTGCTATATCATAATACCATACTTAAAGTTGCATGCTTCGTATTAATAAGGTCTTGTTGCTTCTTTTTCTGCATCTATGGGATATTCATATTCGACTACCGTTTCGGTTCAAACAAAATCTGGATTAATCAGAACAGGCGATTCTATGCCACTCGTGTGTCCGTAGACGCCTGTTTGTTGCCTATAATAGCAACCTTCGTTGACGGTGCTGAGAAATCAGTAATATTCGAACGAAAAGATATTATACTGTTAGTCCCATTGGTATACCATGGTTGCGCTACGGCTTTGAAGGCGTGCTACGGTCTGCAAACGCAAGCCTCTAAAGGTGATTGTTTTAGTTGGTTGTCTTGAGTACCGCTGTAGAATCCAGTCTTTATAAATGAGTACCATCTTCGACCCACTTCTTTCGTATTTGCGCCACAATGCTAGTCTGGCAACCGATTTTTCGGTTTATTTGTTATAAAAAAGCATTTTCTTCATATAAGCTAGCAACACGACCACTTTCAAATTCAATGAGATTGGAGTAAAAACCATCAGGTGCATCTTTCGAGTGCGGTAATCACTTTACAAAGAATTACACGATTACAAAAAATGTCGAAAAAAGTTTGACCTCGCCTTTGGCCCTTTGACCTTTGACCGATTTGAATGAAAATCAATTCCATAGGAGGTACTGATCTAATCTAAAGTGTATGTATGCTAAGTATTATCAAGTGAATCCGTTGAATAGAACGGAAGTTGTAGTGTTTACAGACAGACACACAGACAAGATATGATATTTAAACTATTAACTTTCTATAGCGTTACGCAGTCGAAAGTTAATAACTTGTTAATAATGTACCTTTTGTCCACGACAAGGCATTGTTCAGCTGTGTAAGTAATATGTGTCAACTTTGCATAAATATAAACACTTTTATGCGTATTTTACCTTTGATATCACTTCCCCCCTCAGACTTCATATATAAGAAATCAATCTCAACTATGAATGTGATAGTATAGCTATAACAATCGAACTTAAACAAAATTTTACAGCCAGAGTTACTTTCTTTCTTTCAGAAGATGCCCCAAGCAATCCCTCAACAAGACAACGCTCGACCACATATGGTAAATAACACATTAAACTTTCTTAAGAACAAAAATAGAAACTCTCTCATGGTTGATTCAAATACTTAAACTTTTACTGATTGAAAGTGTTTGGCATTACCAATCAATCTATACTTGATTTCACTTGATTAAATTTGGTGTTGATACTCTTGACTAGGCAGAAGCCTACAAAGTTAGATATTTGCAGGTTGTGTAGTTTGTGAACAAAAAATTTAGATTTTTATTTTTTATAATTTCTAGTAACTCTCTTACTAGTTTTGTTTGAATTCTCAGTATGTATTCTTCACATTATAACCTTCTGCAATTATAAAGCAGTTTCCCAATTTTCTGAGATATCTATAATATATATTTAAAAAAAAGATCGTCAAAAGGATGGCAAAAGAATAATAAAGCTCCAGGGCAAGATCCATTTGTCACCAATATACTTAAATGAGAAAAAAGGGAGGTGCAATATAGTGAGACAGACACAGAAATTAAAATAATTAACTAAAAACCACCAAGTTGCAATATTATGTCTCCTACATACATCAGACGATAACACTTTGTGAAAATTATAAGGAGCTGCAATCTACAGATTAACGCCATTAATGGAAAAAAAAGGTAGACCACCGTCGAAAAGGTTTTAGTTAGAGATCTACTTTGAATCACGTTTTTACATTGGGAAAAAGTTATGAAGAAGACTTCAAACAATTTTTGTTATTACAGATTTTAGCCAAAAACGTGATACATATAATTTATTGATGAAATATATAAAGTAACATTCAAGTACATATTAATCAAATGGTTATTACTGCAACTATATTTATCTTATTCTCCATACCCTAACCCCAGTGTTTAATTTTCTTAAAATCTATTGTATCCGCAAATTTACCTTTCCGGGCATTCACCTTTGACTTACCATTACACATGCATTTCCGAAAGTCATTTGGTCTCTTCTCGTGTTCGTAGCTACTTCTACCCGCTCGTTAAAATGGTTCTTTCCACTTTGAACCTGATTTCTTCCTCCTCAATGCAGGTCAGCACGAAGTACATTACATGATTGATTGATTAATTGATTATCACATGGGGTTAATCGTAGGTTACGAGTCCACTTTAGCATTGCGACTCTACCACCTTTTGTACACCCCTTTTCCTAATTAAGGAAGATCTGCACCTTCAACTGATTCTAGGATGCTCTTTATGAGGTTCTCGTGATTGAGTAGATTGCCACGGAGGTTTGCTTTAAAGAGTTCATGCCTTTTGCGATGTAGTGCTGGGCAGTCAAAGATTATGTGTGAGGATGTTTCTTTTTCTTCTTCATATAATCTACAGAGTGTGTCATCTTTGTTTACTCCTATTTTATGGATGTGCTTTTTCAGGTGGTAGTGTCCTGTTATAAGTCCTACTACCCGTCTTATCTGAGTACGTCCTAAATTGAGTACGTTATCATGTTATCACCCTACTGAAAGGTTTCCCAATTAGTTCCTTCCCTAATCTTTGCCCTTGTGTAGCATTTCAGCGATTACAACTGATCGTATGCCTAAAACAGGTTCTGATCCTGTAAATGAAGTGTTAGCACCGTTTTTTGCGAGTGCATCTGCCCTTTTGCTCTCTTCCACTCAAGAGTGGCCTGGTACCCAGATGAGGTTGACCTTGTTGTCTTCAGGTAGGGTAACTGGATGGGTTAAGCAGTCTTTTAGAAGCTTAGAGTTGATATGAGGTGACTTCAGGGCTTTAAGGGCAGCTTGGCTGTCAGTTAGGATACTAATGCGTTGTTGAATGCATCTGCGTCTAGTATTCTCTGCTTCCATAGATGCTGTAAGACTACTGATCATGACTCTGCAGATACACAAGCATGTTGATCTTTGTATCCTAGTTAGCTTAATAACTGCCGCTTTTTGTTCAAGATTTGGCCACCATACTAGTATGCCAAACGATAACATGGGTCTTACAATTGTGGTGAACAGCCACATTACCATTTTATGTTTCAGTCCCCATGTTCTCACAACATTTGCCTGCTCACAACAAGTGCTAGTTTGGCTTTTCTGGTTACCTTTTTTCAGGTAAGCATTTCAGTTTAGTTTTGCATCTAGGGTGATGCCCAGATATTTGACTTGCTGAACCACCTGTATACTTTCACCAAAAATTGTAAGGTTATAAAATTGCCTTACTTCTCCTTTTGTCGTGAAATGTATTAATAAGGTCTTTTTAGGGTTCACCTTGAGGTCTTCTCTTTCACACTATCTTGGTGTTATATCTAATGCTCTTTGCATTAGCTCTGCAATTATGTTTGGGTATAAAATCCTTCATCATTGGGTAATACTAGTAGCTCGTTTAGCACTAGATTCCACATAAGGGGGGAAAGAATACCCCCTTTCGGACAGCCTCTTGTAGTATGAACTTTGAGAGATTCCTCTCACAAGTTTGCTTGCATCTGACGGGCCTTCAACATGGAGTGGTAAGCTTCATGTCTTAGGGTTGCATTGATTATTGAGTTAGAGGAGGTATTATCAAAGGCTCCTTCTATGTTCAAGAATGCTGGTAAGGCTATTTTTTTGTTATTGAGCATCACTTTTACCCTACTAACTAGGTTGTGTAACGCAGTCACATGATTTACCTTGTTGGTAAGCATGTTGATTTTGATGTAAAGGATTGTTGTTTAGTACTTCGTCTCGTAGATATCTGTCTAAGTTTTTCCATAGTCTTCAAGCAAAAAGGCATTAATCCAATCGGTCTATGGGCCTTAGGTTGGTTGTACGTTTGCCGCCCTGGTTTGGGAAGATTACCTTGGTAAGCCTCCATACAAGTAGCAGGTATTTTTCTGCTAAACTTAACCTAAAGATTTTTATTAAGAACGGAGTTAAGATTTCTTTCCCCTGCTATAAGTGTGCTGGGAGTATTTTATCTAGCTCGAGAGATTTATAAGGTTGGAAGGTTTTGATAACCCAAACTACCTTATTGTAGGTTATTACTTTTCTGGCAATTTTCCAATCATTCCTTGTAGGTCTCCTTGGAAATTTATCAGGCACCGACTCAATAGACTCAATTTGAGCTACTATTACCGAGCCCGGAAAATACGTTTCAAGAAGCATTTCCAATGTTTTCCTTTCACTATTAGTATAGCCACCTGTTGGTTTCATCATATTTCCAACAGGCGTAACGGGATCTTTTAACAATATTTTATGAAGGCGAGCTGCTTGGGTTGTGTTTTCAATATCCCCTGCAGAACTAAGTGCATTTTTTCGTAAACATTAGGATTCTTACAAGATAGGACTGGAAGTCGCCATGTATAGTGATAAGCTGGACGGTGTATTTTTCGCACAATGTCGTCTATAGGGATAAATATTTGCACAAGTCACTCCGTTTGTCATCTCTGTTTCTATCTTGACCTTATCCTAACTCGTAATCGATTACTACCTTGTTAAATATGGCTTTACAGCAGTCAATAAAAATATCAATTAATAGAAATATTAAATAAAAAAACAGAAACTCTGCCATATGCGGATAACTTCAACATAATGCCTAGAAGAATGAGATCAGGAAGATAAACTTAGAAACAAAATTAGATAGTACACCAACATGTATTGAAACACTTGCAAATAGTTGTCAAAATAGTTGTAAAACCGGTTGTAAACATACGACCAAGAAAATGGAAAATGAGAGGTGGCACAAACGATTTAGTTATCAGGTAAAGAATGTGTACCGTCAATCTAGTATAACGACTGAAATGTAGAATAATAGAGTGGGGTAGCTACAGCCTCTGAATAGGATGGACTTATGAAGAGGTGATAAAATTATCTTTAAGGGAAGAAACAAGGCGTATGAGTTTATTGAGGATATGGTGGACCTATCCACCATATCCTCAATATCTAAAACAATATGAAAGTGGAAGGAGTTTAAAATTAAAGAAAATTAGAATAAGAAAGTAAAAGTTGGAAAGAAGTAATAAAAAGTTAATTTTAGTTACCAGAATCCTGGTAGAAACCCTGGTAGGAGTCAAACAAATTTAAATACTTATTTACAAACTATGGCCTTTAATGTGTTCAAAGGAGCAAGTAAGAAAGTAATGTAATTGCTATTTTATAATTAGTCTTTAACATTCTTTGAGAAACACACGCATTATTGGCAGTACATTGGCTTTATTTTTATGAATAATAGCTTTACTATTTTTGTTATGTGATTTTTTTAAATTATTATTTACAAATTAGTATATATATATATATTCTCTAAACTTAACTACAACAATGTTATAGCAAAAAGTTTGAAATTTTGCTGGAATTGCTTCTGTATGTATATGTATGTATGTGTATATATATATATATATATATATATATATATATTTATATATATATATATATACAGAAGCTCAAATTTTAAAAATGAACAACTTATTTCTAGCAAAATTTCAAACTTTTTGCTATAACGTTGTTGTAGTTAAGTTTAGAGATAAATTGGAAACAATTCTGATTTGGGGATACCTGACTAGATATCAGAACAAGTTTGTTGTCCGCCAATAGCTAAATCGGTCAATAACCAGGAGCAAATTTCCGCTGAACCTGGAGCGGTCATGACATTGATGGATCGTGAAGTGTGCAACGCACCTGTAATGACGTTGTCTGCGCGGTTACGCTACACATGTTAAACAATTCATAGAATCAGATACATCTCTAGCCCGAAAGCACAGTAGCAGTTGCTCAGGACATAAAATTAATAGAGGGGAGATAATATAAAAGTTTGCATACGGTATTTAACTAGGCAAATTTTGTTTGTTGTGTAGTTAAATTTGTTATTACATCTATGCACCCTTACAGAACGAAGGTGGAAGTTTTTACTTCCGTATTTCTAAACGCGACACAAATTGGCTATCGCTCGGGGTGCTTAAGGATTTATTAGGTGTATATGCACTGAAATTAATTGGCAGTTCGGGTATAAAAGCGGTAATTGATGGTTGCAAGACTTTTAATCAGTTGATTGGTTAATTATATTTAATTGGATTGAACTAATGAGGTATAAATTGAGGCAATGTTGGCTTGCTCATTTGCTGTTAATTTATAATTTCTCGTTAGTCTGTTTAATTGAATTGCATTATGTTTAAAATTGTAAACTACACCGTGATCATTTGATTTAATTACCAATAGCGTAATTTTTATGCAAATGCAAACATAAATGCATTACGAATTTTTTTAATTATTTATTATAAAAAAAACATCGCAAGTATAAAAGACATTTATATTTTACTGGTAATTAGCTAATTGAGAATTACGAAAGGTAACCAAAATACCCGATCAAAAGTATCTAGAGACCTATTAGAAAATGTCTTATGCATTGACAATAATACGGAGATATGGTAACATTCCAAAGATACCGTAAAGTAGGATAACTTTGTGATACTTTTTTACAGTTCTTTTAAAATACATTGATGTAAATGTATACTTAACAAAAATACTTATGGAGTAGGCTGCTATTATGTTTTATCTGATAAATGTAATATTGTTTAAGACGTAATTTTAAGCGGGATAGCTAAAATTTGACTTTATAGGTGTCACAAATTTGTACCTATATGTAGAACAATTTCGTGACACCTATCATTCTGCTAATACAGCTTATGCTTTTAATGTTTGTAGGAAAGTTGAGCCTGTGAAAAGCTTCTTTATAGCAGCTGCAGGTCATATAAAGTAACTAGATAGTGGGTTAAGTGAAAAAATGTTAAAAAAAGCCCACTTTATTGACACATAATGCTTACAATGTTTAGTTACCTGCTGATACATTTGACATCAGTAATTTTTGGGACATAAAAAAGTTCACGTTTTCCCCTTTTTCTTGGAACATTTATTTTACAAATTATGTCCACATCTTCGTACCAGATTTCATCCTTTGATTTAGGCCACCTCCAGTGTTTCCCCACAGACTCCACAACATTAACAAGTGCACCCTGCTTATTAATTTTTGTTATTATGCATAGATAATACTTCCCTTCACATGCTACCACTACATAGATACCCACGACCTTATCTTCTTTCTTGAAAACCTTAATTTTCTCTCTGACTTCAGATTCAGATTCAAAGTCTGAGCCTGCAAGCCAGCTATCACCTGACTCAGCATACACAACACCGACTTCGTCACTTTCTTCAGAACTTTCAATGATGGGACGAGCTGACTTTGTTTTCATTGTCTTTGCATCACTTGAGGAAGGTTCTGGCGCAAACATGGCTGATGAACTCTGCAATTTAGAGCGGAAATACTTTTTCCAGTGACATTGATTCGCCTCTTTCTGATCTGCTTTCTCTCTCTCACTTTGGTCCTTTTTATACAAGATGTTCTAGAAAGCTGTCACTTACATTTCTTTGCATCAATTCATTTTCTTCTTGATGAATGTGACTGCATAACCTACTTAAGACCTCTTGTCTGTTTGTAGGATAAATTCCACATTTCCTAAATCCAGCACACAGATTGCTTCCCTTATTTGCTTCAACTTTATCCAACAGTTTCTTTAAAAACGCAGGGAATTCCTGTTTAGGTGTTATTACACTCCTGATATCAACAGTAGACTCCTTCCACTCTGTTAAGATAGTCTTCAGTGTCTCTTGATTGTCCGGAAAAATGCCACATCTAATGGCTGCAACAAATGTGTTACATTTGGAGACAGAGCTATAAAACGGATGCTATGTTCTTGGCACTGTCTGATAACTTCAATGTTCATATGTGAGCTTAAGTTGTCACCAATCAGTACTTTTGGCCCTTCTTGCCGTCTCAGAATAGAAAGCATTACATTTATAAAAAATCTTCAAATATGTTGTAGTCGAACCAGCCAGATGAAGTGCAATTATACCTTGCACCTGCAGGGTCACCTTCAGTCCATATGCTCCACAAATGCTTGGACTTGTAGTTAACATAAACAGGAGCAAGTTCACCATCTGTATTTCCACAGAACATAATGTAAGTAGCCTTGGTGGAGTTCCTAATTTTCTCAGGATATTTTGTACCCCTCTTCGTAATGATTTTACAGAATCCTAAGTCATCTACGAGGTTCGTTTCATCATGTTCCAAATATTGGAACTTGGAACCCCTTCAAGTTCAGTGCAGAGATGATCAGTATATTTATTTATCACATTTTTATCAACTCCTGCCCTAGCAATCGATATATTCTGTGCAAACCTCTGTGTCAAAATGGGATGACGAGCCATAAATGAGTTTTGCCAATCAGTTCCTGGAAAATTATTTCTAAAACATATCACTGTGTTTCTCACACGGTCAAGATATGACTTCACAATCTACCTAAGGTCAAATCCAGTCACAGGAAAACCATCCTCAGACATTGTCATGCAATGAGAAACAAATGCTTCTTCCTCTATTTCAGAAAAAAACTGTTGGATGTCCTGAAGTCGATGGATGTTTTCCCTTAAGTTTAATCCATAGTGTATTTCTGTGAATACCATCCCTAGAAACAATAAAAAATACATTTCAGTAATAAAATCAAACAATTGTTAATGTAGTAGCTTAGGATAAGCTATTAATTTGTGGAATCTTACTTTTCAGCAGCTTTCCGTATAGATAATTTAGTCCGTTTTATTTCATTAAGAGCTTCTGCCAGCGTTTCATTAGTATAATTGCGGTATGAACGTGACCCAACTTTTCTTCTGCATTTACCAGGCATTTTATAACCTGATAACACATAACCAAGCAGAAATTTAAATAAAAACAAACAAAACTGTAAACTAGAACACTACAGGACAACTTTGTGACAGCGCCATTACTGTCACAATGTTCACAATGTTCAATGTCACATTCTTCACGAATGAAGTATTTCTACAAAAAGGTAATTAAATAAATGCTCTGTATCTATAATTTTTTAAGAGAATTATCACAAAACACAATACTTTAAATTCAACTTTCCTTCAATACACTGCTCCGTAGGATTGTTTGACACCAGAACAAAGTTTCAGCACAACGTTCTGAACTGCTTTCGAGAGCGCCAAACAAAATGGCCAAGCGCCACTATTTGCGGAATTCCGTAGTCGTTCTAGCCATTTTAGCAGATGGCAGCACTAATCGTGCACACAGGTGCTCTAACCTTACACTTCGAACCGCCACAGAATGCTTGCCAGTTTAAAAAATTTGGTGCTCGCTGTAGGTGTCACAAAGTTGTCCTAGTTTACGATATTTAAGTTCAAGTTGGGGCTCTAAAACGGCTAATCAATTTTTGTAATGTTTATGTTCGCAAACTATTTCTTCACAGGTCCTTGTTTATGAGAGGAAACAACACCTAACTGTTCTTTCAGAGGAGACAGAACAGAATTAGTCAAATTATTTTTGTATCCTTTGGCATATAGATTTTGCTTTTGTCTTGTAACAATAAAACAGCATCTCCGTTAAATTTTACCATGGATACTACACATCCTACCAGGCATCGTTCTTTAAAAATTTGCCAGACCCAAAATACTTTCATCAAACCAAAATTTAAAACTTCAAATGACACAACTACAATTCTTCACAGTCTACTAAAGGCAACGTTTGGCACTTACAGCGGAAATGTTTGAATTGTGGGACGCTGTGCAATCATAAAACCATTTGTTTCAATTCCTGATGTACAATCATAATTATGGCTGCACAATCAGAAACACCAAGGACTCCTTGATGATAACTTTTCAACCACATTTTTAATGCACGGCGTTTTTTTTTGTAATTAAACATAACCTAATTGGCTATAGTTTTAATGCGGTTGATTCTTCGTATTTCTACTTTCTAGTCGCCCATAAACGATTGACATGGGGAAATTAAAAAAGGCTGAAATGTTCCTTATTAAGTTTTTGCTGATTTGGCAACTGATAACAGGAGCAAATTTTAGTCACTGTTGATTACCAAATGAGGTTTAAACTATATGCTCCTGTTACTTCTGTTGGTTACGTCATAGCGATAGATCTATATAGATCAATTTAGAGATGTGTGAATATACTTTTGATTAGATGCACTGAGTCGCTTATTATATGTTTCATACACTGCAGATTTACTAGACTACACTTCATTTTCTCTGACAAAGAAAACAACTAGCATCCATCACTCTAAAAAATCATCTAAACGAAATACAAACGTGGACAAACAAGTGGAAAATTAATATTAATAAAGAAAAATTTGTACAAGTTAACTTTACTCGTAAAGACCAGTGCTCTCATATTTAGCTAAATAGCATACCTGTATGCACTAGTATAAAATACCTAGGGATACATTTAGATAGCAGGCTAACATGGAAACAACGTAACAGATATATTTAAAAGTTAAAAAATACAATGGCTAATTGGCAGAAAATCCAAATTGTCACTTTGAAATAAACTACTAATATACAAAACAATTATTAAACCAATATGTGTATATGGTATTAAGCTCTGGGGATGTACCAGCAAGTCAAATATGACAATAATACAAAGAAATCTATACAAAATATTATGATCTCTGATGCCTTATGGCATGTTTCTAATGACTCACTTCAAAAAGACCTAAAAGTGCATACGTCAAAGTTATCATGACAGAGAAAAAGTATTAACTACCGTCACAAACTAGAAAGCCACATCAACACTAAGGAGGACCTGTCAGTGAAGAAGACAGAAGTTAAAAAATATTGTTGTAAGTCTGATTGTTAATAAATAATAATAAAAAATATATAATATAATAATATAATTTAAAATAACTCCCCGACATTTTTCGAGAGTTTTAAAATCGGAAAAGCGGGTGGTTTGAGGTTGATAAACTCATCAGTCCTATACAGTCCCGTGGACCTATAGGTCGCCTAACGGCGTTTCAGGGCAAGCTAATTGATTTGTAAAGGTTGTCAGCCTTATGCAAATATACACACATTTCACTTTTCACTTTTCACATTTACACATTATATTTACGCTCATGTGTTGGTTAAGTTATGTTTCATTTATATTTTTTTTATAATTTTAACCTGTTAATTCTTCTTTTGTGTTTGCACACGTCTTCTAAAAAGCTTTCCATGAGATTTTATTTGAAGCTATTTTTTTTATTTGGCTCCAAGAAGTTTTCATCTCCTTACAGCCTTAAAGTTTTCTTCTAACATTGTACTCTAATGCTTGTCGTGTTATATATATGTGTTAGTTTTCCTTAAGATATGCCCAATCCAATTCCAGCGGCGACTTTTTAGTATTCTATACATGGTTTCAATCCCGGTGATCTTCCATAATTCCTTATTTGAAATTAAATTTGGCTAGAATATTTTTTAAATCTGCCTTAAACACTTGTTTACAAATGTTTGTATTTCTTTCGTTTGTTCTTTAGTTAGGGACCACAATTCTGATTCGTATGCTAATACACTGAATAGATTTTATCTGAAGATTTATATCTTTCTACTCCTGGAGAGCTCATTTGAGTTCCAGATTCTTTGTAATGAATGGGGGGATTTTTGTGCCTTACAATTCTTTAATTTTACATCGATTAGGCAACCTCCTTTATTCTCTATTATACTACCGAGGTAGTTGAAACTCCGATTATTTTTTACCTTTTCTCCATTCAGTACTATTTCTTTAACATCGGAGTGGTTTGTCGTTAGCGAGCATGTCTTTATTTAATTTATTTCAAGTCCCGTATTTCTTGCGTTTGACCATGCTGAGTTTAAATTTATTTGTAAGTGGTTTTTATTTTCCGCTATAAGGCAGACATTATCTGCATATTCTAAGTTTTCTAGCTTTTTATCGAACCTCTACGTTAAGACTCTTCTATTGTCTAGCAATTTTTTTATAATCCACTTAGTAACAGGAGAGGTGATAGAATGTAATCTTGCCTTACTCCAGTATTGATCGCTAGGTTCTCTGATCTCATCTCGTTGTACACAGGCACTATAGTTCTCGTATAACATTTCTATCACTGTAATAATTTTTCTGGTATCCCATACGTTTGTAATATTTGCCATAGTTTGGCTCTATCTACTTTATCAAATGCCTTGATAAAGTCAATAAACCCAAAGTTTTTTTGCCATTCGTTACTTTACTCGATTATTGTTTTTGGGGTTGTTTTATGATCAATTCAAGCTTTGCGTGATCTAAACCCTGCTTAATTTTTCCTTATCATGTTAGTATAATTTTTGATAGAATATTACTAGTCATATTTCGTATGGCCGTGGCTTTCCAAATTTCCACATTTCGTTCTATCCCCTTTTTTGGAGACTTTGATGATCAAACCCAGTCTAATCTTTAAGGATACTCTCTTCTTTCCAAATTTTATTTAATAGTGGGTGTAAGATTTGTGTATTTGACTTTTTTTTTATTAATTCTCCAGCCGAAGAAATTTGAGGTACTGAAAGCTGTAAAATATCTAAAAGGAAAGAATATCTATGTATAAGAGGACTCACCCAAAGGGGGTACTAATACAAAGAAAAGAATTGGTACAATTTAAGAAAATGATTAAAGCAAATGGAAACCAGGCATCGATGAGATATAAGAAATTGATAATTAATAAGGAATTTTTCTCCCTCAAACAATTAAGATCAACAGAAACAATGAAGACAAGGAAAGAAATAGAAAAAGAAACAAATAAGGAAGAAATAAATGGTAAGAATTACATAAACAATGGGAAACGAGAAGCCTACTACTATTAATGAGTTTCAACAAATTGATACAGCAAACGTTAAAAAGAGTAGAACACTAAGTCAAAAATCCCCGGAAAATCTAAAACAGCAAAGAGTAAGAGATAAATTACGGAGAATACCAAAAACAACTCGAATTTCAAAAAACTAATGGAGTACAAAAAAGAACCGAGAATTATGACGACATGGGCAACGGAGAAGGCATATGATAAGGCAAAACAAATTAAACAAACATTGATAAATAGGAGACCAACAAATTATATAGGCTGTTGGAACGTAAGAACAATTTACGCATGTGGGCAAACAACTCAAGTATAGAATAGAAATTCAGGGACTGAGTGAAGTCCCTTCAAAGGGGGTGACAATAATTAACTTCGGAAAAAGTGGTGATAGTGCCAGTCACGAATATGGTATCGCATTTATGCTAAGTAAGACATCAAAAAGGGCACTAATAGATTGGAAAGTCGTCTCTGAACGGATTATTACAGATTCAGTAAAAATATATATTAAAAAACCAAAATTACGGTAATTAATGCTTATGCACCAACATATACGTTAAACCAAAATACTAAAGTTGACTATTATGAGGAATTACAAGCAGTTTATGATAAATTACGAAGTAGATATAAACGGGGTATCATCATATCAATGGGAGACTTAAACGCAGAAATTGGAAACGATAATGAAGAAAAAGAAAATTATAGGGAAAGAAGCTTCTAGACTTCTGCAATATGAATAATTTAGAAATTGGAGGCAGTCTTTTTCTACATAAATTAACTCATAAAGTTACGTAGATTGGCCCTAGAGAAACCCCCCAAAACCAAATAGACCATATAACATTAGAAAAAAGACATAGAAGTAGCCTGTTGGATGTAGTAACAATGCGTGGAGCAGATGTAGGATTCGACTAAAATAAAAACAAAAATTAAAATTAAAGTTAAAGAGAACCCAAATCAAAGAAGAGTAAAATATAATACTTAATCACTTGAAGAAAAGGAGATCAGACTTATATATATTAAGAGACTTGAAGAAAAATTTAATCAGAAGGTAGGTTTCGAAAACAAATATTTAAAACGTGAAAAAAATACAAAAATATACTAACTAATACAACGAATGAAATAAATGGAATAAAAAAATAAACGATAAACCCTAGTTAACAATAGATACATTAGAAGAAATAAATAAACTAAAGCAAAACATACTAGCAGCAAAAACGGAAAAGAAAAAAGTGGCGTTAAAATAAGCACGCTAGAGTACACAAATCAAAAAGCGCAAGAAGTAACAAGAAAAGGCAAGAAAAATGGTTATCATAAGGGGAGATGGTAGCTGAAAACAACGGCATGAAAACCTTACACAATTTAACAAAGAAAAGTGCAGGACACAGAACTACAGCAGCGAATAATCTTAAAAATATAAATTGCCTATTATTTAAATAAAAAGAAGAAATTATTAATAGATGGGTGGAATATTTTAAAGAAATTTATACAAAAGACAAAACAACTGCAAACATTACAAATTTAAATAACAAGGAAATGAGATATCACATTGTTACCAGGTCGGGCCCGGGCGGTCATCAATCGGGCGTCGGGACGCTACGACCGGCAACGCGTGGGACACGGAAGGCTAAAAAACGAAGCGTCGGCTCGAACTTACGAATTAGAATTATATTTACAACCTTACAAATTTAACCTACCTTACGCTAAATTAATCTACTTAACTAATGTACAAGAACTTAACCTACGACTTAAGGTACGCGCTGAAACCGGCAGCGAAGGCGGGCCGTGAGTTAAGTGCAGCAGCGCAAGCAGCGGGGCCGGGGTCGGAACCAGGCAACGAGCAGCAGGGACGGCAGCGCAGGGCCATGCAGCGGGGCCGATGGCGGAGCCGGAAAGCGAGCAGTAGTTTCGGATAGCGAGCAGCAGGTCCGGGCAGCGAGCAGCAAAAGAAACCAAAAGGGACTAACCTGATGACTCTTGATGATTTGTTCTTAAGGGGCTGGCGACTGAGAGCGAATTCTTTGGTGACTCAGGTTTTAAGGGCTTAGCTCGTGCCCCACTCTGCTGGTGGGGTATAGAGTTCAGGGTGGAAGCACGTTGAGCGAAGCTTGTTCAGGATTGATGGACGCCAGAGGCGCCTTTGCGATGATTGAAAAATTCGCCGGCGCCCTTATCCTGGTTGGTAAATGCCGTAGCGGCTGTGGTCGGTGGCGTTCGGGTCGACTCGGAATCGCTTGGCACGACGCGGCAGGGTAAGTTAACCACCCAGGTGTTGCACACGGCGCCACAAGGTCGGCCTCAGGTAACATTCCTTTGGGATTATAAATTCCAAAGGAGGGCCTTTGTGTTGCACACGGCTCGAAAAGTTCAGTCAGGTAACATTAGCCCCGGCGAAATCGGGACCAGGTAACAACATCAAGAGATAGAGCAAACAATCAAGCTCATAAAATCGAATAAAATGGCTCGCTTCGATAATACATCTGAAGGTTGATAAAACTAGATTTACCTTCTTTTTACTTTTTCGAGAGTAGAAAACGAATATTACTTAAATGCTGCCACGAGAATCTGAAGAGGTCATAAATTCTCCTAATCCAGATTGGTGACCGTTTCAAAAATCATTTTGGTGATCTGCCCTAGCCTATTGCCTTAAATTAAAAAGACTTTCTTTTTTGGGGGGAGGGGGGGGGGGTACAATTTTACGTCTAGCGCATTACTAATGTGCATCAAATAGTGCTAGTACAACACGCGTCAGTTACAATTTTACTAGATAATAGCAATTCATAACGTACAACAGCTATATGAACAGTAACATCTTTTTGACGAGAATATCTGGTCATATAGCCCTGGTTAATAGTTATGAGATAAACCCACTCGTAGAGTATCATATTTTGACACAGAGGGTCGTCTAGTGCTAGAAAGCACTCTTCTTGAACCTGGAGAGCACAACATAGCAATATCACAGTGCCTACTTTAATTCTTAGTTGTAAGTTTGTAGAAAATCCAATAATATTTCGTATGAATTAAACTTCCCCCTTCTCCCCAGACAATATAGATGCTTATAAATGGGTTTGCTTGTGATTTCGACCACTTACGACAGCTATATTCTTCAAAAACTGTTCCAGTTCTTCATTTTAATTTTTTTTAGCTGCCCGTATAGTTTTCTATCGTGTGTTATAGGACATAGCATCTTTTCCCAAAGTCGCGTACACTATTTCCCATGCTTTATCGGTAAATGTTGCATATAGCACGACATTGCTTTCACCTCTAATATTTAGGTGATGTTAGCAAAACAGGCACTTCTTGCAGTGCACTGTAAAGCTGATAGATGGTACTTCAGTATAACTAAACGGGGGGAAGAATTTATAAATTTAAATAGTATTACCATCGATTGAAGTTAAGAGCAAAAAATAAGATGCTCATTTAATACTAGTTAATATTAGTTATCTTTTGCGTTTACGTTATTTGGAAAGGAAAATTTTGTATAATCTGTAGCTGTAAGGCTTTATTTTTACAACTTGTTATTCAGTTTTTTAACAGAATTTAGTTGCTATTTTGTTCTCACTTAAATATATAATTAAGCCCCTCAGAGTAATGTTTTATAGTAAACAAAAATGGGTTATTTGGCATTATTCCCGGCCAGAGACCCTATTAATTAATGTTCCACAACAGAAATAAATCAAATAAAACCTCTAGCGCAATAAAGTGCTCGTGTATCAAATGCCGAGTGTTCTTCAACAGCTACAACATCGGATTTCCATTATCTGCGTGTGATAATAGGCCGACAGCCTCGAGCCAGTATTACGTTTCAAATGCTCCGCTAATGTTGTTCCGTGAAATAGCGCAAAACTCCCAGCCAGACGGATATCGTGTTTACCTTAAATTTGAAATTGCAAATAACAAAAGCGGCGCAATTAAAATAAAAGCGCCCCGACAACTGTTAACAACCGCAGCGCGTCTAGCGTTCGCCGCAGAACCGCAGTCAAATTCCAATCACTTACAAACTCGGAATCAATAAAACTGTCAAAATGCAAAAGCATCAGTTATCTAGCAGATCCACAGATTTTCCAGTCGTGCCCTGGCCGCAATCCGCAAACGCTGGGAAATGATATAGGAATTCGAGGAAGCCTGGCAAATTTATATTCCTCGAGCGATTTCCGTTAGATAGTAAACGCATGTTGTTCCCGAACTCGACCTGATTATTGTTTCGCTGCTTTGCCCGCCCAAAACCGCACGTTTTGCAGTTTTTGGCGGCTGAAAGGGATTTTGCTTTTGTCGCAGTTATTTATTGTGTGCTGCTATAAAGTGTCAATACAATTACAAAACAAACAACCTGATTTGCTCTTCAACACATAGAATTGCAAGCGCCTGATCTTATTCTCCAAAAAGTGCTAAAATTATAATTTCTGTAATTTAACATTCAAATCAAATTTAACATTTTACTAGAAATATTACAATTTTAGAATTGTATTTTAAGTAAAAATTGTTTAGAGTACATGTTAATCTATTTTAAGAAATAATTGAATTTTAGTAAAGATAAAGCTTATGGATGTACAGACGTCTTGTAGGTTTAGACTTACCCCCACTTTAATAGATTGTTACAAGCTTTTATACGTTTGTGCGAAATAAATATAAATTTTATCTAAAGATTTACTACACATACAAAATATATAAAATGTCAACATTGTATTTTTTTCTAAATGTAAGTAAGCGTAACTAATAAATTTTTCGTTACTTGTACTACCATAGATGCTATTTATATGGTAATAATGTCTTAAATTGTATTATAAAGTGATGATCAATTATAAACTGTAAAGGCGGTATCTTACAGTAGTTGTTGCAATTATGTTAAAAATTTAACCAACAGACGGGAAAAAGATTTTAGAAGAAAGAAATGCAATTAAAGTCAATTGGCTGGACGAAGAATGCAAGGAAAAAATTAAAGAAAAGAACTAAGCAAGGCAAGGATGGATACAAACAGAAGATGAAAGGGAGCTAAACAAATACAGAAAGATAAGAAAAGGATCAAACAAATTATATGAAACGAAAAAAACATTATGGATTGATAAACAGATGCAAGAGCTAGAAGAACATAATAAAAATAACGGAAAACTATTAGCATATGTAAAACAACAAAATAAAGCAAAAAAAGCATAGAGAAAAAAATGGAAAGCACACTTCAAGGAACTATATAAAAATTCGGGAAAGTTAACGGAGAAAAAAAAAGACCTAACAGAGACAAAATGCCACGAAGAAGAAGTACCAACATATGAAGAATTTACAAATGTAGTAAAACAATCATAGTCAAATAAAGATTCAGGCCTTTAACAAAATTTGCAATGAACTAATAATAGAGGCAAAATATTGTTAACACGTATGTGTAGCTTAATAACAAAAAATATAGAAAAAAGAAGGTTCACTGTAATAACTACAAAGGCATAATGTTATTAAAGACGGCATACAAGATTTTAACGTCGATTTTAAGAAACAGATTGAACATATATGCAGAAGCAAAATTCAGACAATATCAACAAAAATTTCGGAAAGGCAAATAAACAATAAATGCCATACATGTACTAACACAAACAATTTTAAAATGCCACGAACACAACATAGATGTATACATACTGTTTATTGACTTCCAACAAGCGTTCGGCAGTATCTATAGAGAAGTATTAATAAAAGAAATGGAAAGAATAGGAACACAGATAAAGCTGATTAAATTGGTTAAAATGACTATAGAGAACACATAAGCAAAAATAACAACCCAGGAAGGAATAGCACAAGGTATTAAAATAGAGAAAGGAGTGGGACCATAAGACGCCTTGTCAACAAAATTATTCAACATCGCATTAGAAGGAGTAGTAAAAGCACCAGAAATAAACAAAAGCATAGAACAGAGCTCGGTGCAAATAGTAGCATATGCAGATGATCTCGCATTAATAACCAAAGATAGGAAAACGCTAGAAGAAACACTAACCACATTAGAAACAGAGAAAAGAGGACTGAGGATAAATAGGAAACCGTTGTTTTAAGAAAGTAGACCACAGAACGTATTCAAGCGGGTAACCGGACATATTGGAAGTATCAAAAACTACTTAAAAATAAAAACCTCAGCAAAAAACAACACTAAAAATATATAAATCAGCAATAACACCAGTAATAACATACGTGGCAGAAACTATGTGTTTGTTAAACAGAGACCAAGGGAAACTAAGTGTTAGAAAGAAAAATATTAAAAAAAATCTTAGGACCAAAGAAATGATGAACCATGAAATAAGGCAACTAGTGAAAGAAGCAGACATAGTACAGTTTATAAAGGTACAGAGACTAAAATAGTTTGGGCACATCCAAAGAGAAGAATTACACGAAATAATAAAGAAGGCAATGAACTGGAGACCGAAGGAGGAAAGACCGAGAGGAAGACCAAAAATTCGATGGGCAGACCAACTGTATGAATACTCCCGAGAAAAATCGAATTAAAAGAGAAATTTTACATGACATGTAAGCACATGCTCTTTTTATCATTTATACTACTGTAATGTAGAGGGTAGTAGCAACAGAGTAAGAGCCAACCCAAATGACAACCTCACCTGCACGCAAAATAACGAAACCTTGTCGATCTAGCATCAATAACTACTGCAGATTTATACACGCGCCTCGATTATAACTCAGCAGAACAAGAACGCTTCTATCAAAATACTAAAAGAGACCAAGAATGAAGAAGTAAATAAAACGGTCTAAGAACTCCGAACCAGATAGGTTTATATAATTCTGCACAAATGCTCATATAATAAAGAATGCTTGGTTTAAGTTACCTCCTATATGGTAATAATGGTAATGTTCCCCCGCGTGGGAGCACGGCTTGCAAAATGAGAGGTTAAGGCTCCCATATGTTCGCTCTGTCTGCCCGGTTATTGCGCACCATCTCTGATCCGAGGCGATGTGGCAAGTACCGCGTTTTAGAAGACTGCCATTATTACTCCTTATTCGAGTGATTAAGTTACCACCTAGAAGACTATCGATCTAAGAATCCATATAACATACAACAAAAGTACATAAATCAAAACCAGAGTTAACCAGAAATAAAACGATAAACATTAAGTTAAAATCTAAACTGAGAAAATATAGAAAATGGACAACAAATGAATAAGGTTTGGTGGCAACAAGAAGCAAAGTTAAAAATGGACAAGGTTAATAATACCAAATACTAATAATGTATAAATAACTATCAAAAGAGAAATTATTAATGCCAAATAGATATGGACATCAGAGGCCTAAGTGAAAATATAAAAATTAGAAGAACATTATAACAGTTTTAAATAAGCAGCAAAATCTGGAAATTGTAAGAGATAAAAACGGTAAGACACAAATAGGTAGTGAGAACTAAATATACTTAAGGGTATAAAAGAACTTTTGAAAGACAAAGACAGAGGAGACAACATACACATACCAGGAACAACTGCACAGTGAGGGAAGTTTAGCTGTGGAAATAAAATTCCAATAAAAATTTTCAAATTTATATGAGAAAAACCTTTATATTTACTAGTAGACCTTTTCAATAATATATCGGCAGTCTAAAAAGTTTTGAGCCTGAACATGAAAATGGCCCTCTTTTCCAAAATCATTCTTCTACTACAATAGTAGTTGCTTTGAAAGATACCTATAAAAATGTCAGCTATTTTGGACACTTAGTTGTTGACTAACACTTGCTTGTATCAGTCGATGTCAGTGCTTTTATAAAAATGGAAAAAATCAAATATAGCGCAGTAATTTAAGTACTTTGAAAGATAATACGCCTACGAAAATTGAAGCCGAGTTAGTCACCACTTACGGGGACTTTTCCCATTATTTGTCACCGCAAAAAGATGGGCAGCTGAATTTAAACCTGCTCCTACCAGCTTGGTTAATGATGAGCACTCGGGACGACCAACAACTGCGACCTCCACCGATAACATCGAAAAAGTTTACTGATAGTACAGGATGACCGTCGAATCAAGGTTAGAAAAATAATAGAGGCTATAGGCATATTGAAAGAACGCGTTTGCCATATATTGACTGAAAAGTTGGGATGAAAAAGCTGCCCGCACATTGGGTCCCGCGCTTGCTCGCTTTGAAACAAAATTTCATTCGGATTTTCAAAACTTTGCTTAAAAGGTTTCTTAAAACGAGTTAGACTTTTTGGGCCAATTTATAACTATCTATCAAAATTTGGGTCCACTATTAAGTGAACTGCAAAAGGTGATTCTGATCCAAAAAAGACGGTTTTATCAATCGGGAAGGTGATGGCGACTATTTTGTAATAGTCGGGGAATTCTGTTCATCAACTACTTATAAAAAGGTAACAGAGTTACACTGCGCATAGTTATTGGACCAGTTGAAGGCACCAATTACTGTCTCATTTGGAACGAAAGAAAATGCTTGGAGAGGCAGGCGTGTAAATAGCCGCTCTCGTGGATGCGGCGTGGGATACGATACCGATGCGGCTCGTAAGGACCAAAAAATGAAGAGGCAGGCGTGTAAATAGCCGCTCTCGTGGTGCGGTGTGGAAACGTAGTACGGCCCGTAGTGGAAGGTCAGCCGATAAGGCCAAAATCGTCCCTTAAACGGCCGTCGCGTTAGCGGATGGGGGCGGCTACCGATATCAACCAATGAATTGCCAAATCGCTCACCTGAATCGGCTTCGGCTTCGGCTTCGTCGGCGATTCCAAGGTGGCCACCTCTGCGTTGCGGATCTGGTATCTTCGGGATGTTGAGACACGACCAAATTGGCCGAGCTGCGATGCGTGAATATTTGCGGGGATGCGAAATGTTTCTGATGTATGCGGGTTAAGACACGACCGTACTGGCCGCGCTGCGGTGCGTGAATGCTAATGTATGCGGGTGAAGACACGACCGTAGTGGCCGCGCTGTGGGGCGTGAATGCGAATTCTTGCGGGGATGCGAAATGTTTCTTGCGGGTGAAGACACGACCGTACTGGCCGCGCTGCGGGGCGTGAATGCCTCGGCTGAGCAAAAGCCCATGCCGTTTGTGTGCGACGGCAAAACGTAGCTGATATCAAAGGTCCGCATGCCGCCGCGATATAAAGCGGTTCAAGGGCGAAAAGGCCGCCACACACTTTGGCGGCCGCCATGGCCAAAATTCACAAATTGCTGTTTGAATTGATTGACCACACAGTATATTTAACAGATCTAGCCCAATTCTTCTCGTTTCTTTTTTATATGCTCCTTTCATTTAAGTTTGACATCAAAATTCATCCCCAAAGACTTTGCCATATTGCTATATGTTGTTATTATTAATTATTTTTACATTGTGTTTAGGCTTATTATTAGAAAAATCGACATAAACTGATTTGCCTTTATTTATTCTAATTCTCTACCTTCTAGTCCATGCTTTTATGTTGTCACTTGCTATTTGTAGTTTTCTGGCTGCTTTCTAACCGCTGTCTTTAACTATCAGAATTTCCGTATCGTCTGCGAATGTTGCTAATATTGTCTCTTTAATTTTTGGTACATCACAGGTGTACATTAGGTAAGGATTTGGCCCGATACACTTCCTTGTAGTACGCTCGCTTTTATTTCTTTGAAAATGGAGAATTTATTTTCTTGTTTTACCATAAACATCCTTTAAGTTACATAGGATTTTAATATATCCACATATTCTTTTGGAAAGCATTTCTCTAATTTATGAATTAGTTCCTCATGCAAAACTTAATCAAAAGCTTGGGTTACGTCTAAAGACAGCGTTGAGCAGACCTTTTTTCTTCGTATACCTTTTTTTATGATTTTTGTAATTTTATGGACCTGATCTATTGTTCAATTTTACCCTATGAAGCCAAACTGGTATACAGGAAGCAGGTTATTTCTATTTGTTATGAGTTCTAATATTTTCATCTGTAGTTTTTCAACTTTGCTATGATTGGCAACAGTTATATAAGCCTATAAAAAGATACTTTATTTCTGGTTTATCTAAATTGAGAAGCATATTACTTCTGCTATTTTCCAAATATCCGGGACATTTTTTAATTTGAATTGTTTAACTACTGCTTCTGTTATTAGATCGTAGCCCGGTGCTTTTTTCGAGTTGATATTCTGCTTAATTTCTTTGGTGACTTCTCTCGAAGTCATTAATGTGATGTCTTCTAATTCTATTACTTGCCTACGAAGATCTATATTTTCGAATGCTTCATTTTGGTAAAAGGTTTTCTCCAAATGTGCTGCAAAAGCTTCAACTTGTTTATATTGCTTTTGACACAGCTACTATCAGTTATAATTGGCGAGATATACACTATTGGCCTTTTCAGTCTTTTTGTGGCCATCTACAAGGAATAATATGTCATTTTGTCATTTGTCAGCTCTTATAAATAGTTACTAACAGAATCATTCGTAAGCTGCTGTATTCCTCTCTCTAATATTTGTGCAAGATTATTCCAGTGTCTTTATCTGCTGTTATTTTCTTTGTGTATTTTTTTTCTGTCACCGTATATCTTGGTCAAACTTTTCAACTTCCTAGTTCAGTTTCTCCATCGTTCGTAAGGATACATTTAATTGGATTTTATTATGTAGGCTTTCCTGAAAAAATTCCCAATCAGTGTATTTGTTTACCAGCGTCGGACTGCACTTTTTTGTAATTATAGTTTCACTTAGCGTTAAAATAATCGGAGAGTGATCTGAGTTTAGATCAAAGCTTTAATCTTCTTCTTCTTCTTTATCATCCTTATGCTCTTTACGAAGCGTCGATAAGAATTGTTGTTTAACTAGTCTTCCACTTCTTTTATGCTTTACCGTCTTGGGTCACTTATTTTATTTCTGTCAAAGTCTTTCCCTTGTTTTTCGATGTCCACTATCTGTTGAATCCATATTTTTCTTGGTCTCCCTTTTTCCTTTTTCTTATTGACTATATTTATTACTTCTATTACTCTTCTGGGGAGTCTCTCTTTTCGATCACTGGCATTTTTACGGCCCAGCTCGACTCAGGTAGCAATAAATGCGTACCTGAAGATCAAACTCTGGGGTAATAATAAGCGGTCAGTACGTAGCGCCAGCCACGTTACTGCCCTTGTGTACAGTTTTTGATAGTAATTTGCTATTACTCTTAGTATTCCGTCTCGATCCTTTATTTCTTGCCCACTTTCATCTTTTAGATTGTTAATTGTTACTTTTCCTAGGCTTTTTCTGATTGCTTTCATATTTTTGCTTTCTTCTATTATTTGTACTATCTGTTGTTCCAATTGTTTTCGTTTGTCTTCTTTGGTTGATTTTTCAGAGTTTTATTAGTTTCTATGTACGGAATCGTGTTTCTTTTATCATCTCTGAGTAATTTTCTTCTTTCTTCGAATAGTGTTCTGTTTTCTTGTTCCAAATTTTTTCGCTCTTTTTAGCTACCTTTTGTGCCGCCTCTGTTATGGTTTTTATCAATATATCATTGATTTCATCTATGTTTTTATGACCCAAATCTCCGTGGCTTTTTATTGTTTTGCTTGTTTCATTTTGATATTTTGTTTTATTTTCTTGTAGGATTCGCGTGTCTATTTATTTCTTGTCGTTTGTCGTAAATTTTTTTCGTTCCATTTTCTTGTTTATTTCTATTCTGGCCCTCACTATTCTATGGTCATTTCATGTGTTGATGTTATTTATGACTGTTACATCTTTTACATTTTTTTTTGTGAATAGTATAAAATCTATTTCATTCTTTATTTCACCATTCGGGCTAACCCATGCCCATTTTCTATGAGGTTTCTTGTAGAAGAAAGTGTTCATAGCATATAATTGCTTTTGTTCTAGATAATTTACTAATGTGTTACCCCTTTCATTTTTTGTACCTAGTCCAAATTTTCCTGTCTTATTTTCGTTGTGGTCTAACTGGCTTCCTATTTTGGCGTTAAAGTCTCCCATGACTATAGTATAATGACACGGGTTTTCATTTATTGCGTCGGTTACCTCTTCGTAGAAGGTGTCTATTGCTTCTTGTTCATATGTGGATGTTGGGGCATAAACTTGGATAATTTTTAGTTTACAGTGTCTTGTTATTTTTACAATAATATATGCCACTCTATTTGATTTTGCATTATATGTTAGGATATTATTAGTTATCTTTCTCCTCATTTATTCCTTTGTAGAATAGTGCATTGTTTGATTTTAATGTTATGCATTGTTCGCCTTTTCTTCTGATCTCGCACAGCCCCATTATGTCCCATCTCATCTGATTCAGTTCTTCTACTTTATCGTCTGTGCTCATTGTTTTTATACTGTACGTCATTATTGCCAGGTTCGTCTTTCTATGACAGCCTTTCCAAACGCAGGTATTCTTAGCACCCTCTGTCCTTTCCCCTGCTTGGTTGCTATCGTGACCAAAGGTTCCAGGACTGCTGCGGACTGAGGGCCTTTCTCTTTGTGTCTGTTCATCATTTGTGGGGGGGGGGGGGCATTAAAACGCCACGCTTGCCAGGCGTGTTGGCGAGTGGTCTATTTATGCTAAGCATTTTCTCAGAGCATGTTTTTACAGTTATACCGCTGTTACTCGGTCGCCAGAGCCTCGTCTGTTATCTAGCAGAACAAAGGCTGTACCCACACAAATGTACTACAGCAGATATTTTTAAGCTACCCGATTAAAGAAACCTTAAATGTTAAAGATCCTCATAATTACATAATCAGTAACATGAAAAAGCTGCAAACAGCGTGCTTAAAAAACCAATAAAACCAAAAGACAAACTAAACTTAAAGAAGAAACAAGAAAAACTAAATATGTCAGAAGAAGAGATAAAAAAAATTAACAAGGATGTCAAAAAGCGAGTAAGATTAGATATATTAGAGTACAACTAAAAAACAATTAGAGAAACCATTGAAAGAAACAACATACCACAAGTATTCAGATGGGGAATACAAGAAGGAAAAAAAATAAATAGTAAACATAATAAATTACAAATGAAACGCACCAACTAGCCTAAACGGAAAACGAGCATCATTAACCAGACACTTTACAAAGGACATACCCACAATTAGTAAACATGAAATAAAACAGACACTAAATCAAATGAAAAAGAATAAAGCTGCATGCTCAGACGGGATAGTAATAAAAGTAAATAACTAATAAAAGTAACATAGAAAGTGCATAAGAAAAAGGCTAATGGTATGCTAATTTATAAAAAAAGGATAAAAAATATTTAAAAAATTATAGGTCAAACGATAAGTGTAAGGAAGCTTTTATACAAAGTATAAGAAAAAAAAGCAAATTATATTGACTACACTAAACCAATAGAAGAAATATGGAAGCAGTGTAAGCAAGTATTTCTAACGACAGCAGTAGATAAATTTAAACTATGAAACAGAGCAAGGAAACAATGGATGAGTTGCGCTACATGGGAATTGATAAGAGAAAGAAGAGAGCTTAAAGAAAATGTCTAAGTGCAATAGAACAACAACATAAGCAATTGCTACGGGAAAAGTATAAACAAAAAAGCAGAGATGTAAAAAAGTATGTAGAAGGGATAAACGAAATCATATTGATAGCATAGCGAATGAAGCACAAGAAGCTGCTAATAAAGGAGATACAAGGGATCTTTTCAAAAATATAAGGAAATTAAGTGGAGGGCAAAAGTCATATGGAATGATGAAGAGCAAAGAAGGACAAATATTATGTAATTTGGAACAACAGTTGTTCAGATGGTCTGAATATTTTGAAGGAATATTGAACAATGAAATGAGCAACTCAGATAGCACAGAAGGAGTAAGGGATGAGAGTATCTCGGAAATGCAAATCAATATAGATTCACCATCAAAGGAGGAAATACTAGAAGCCACTAGGAAATGAAAAAAAGGGAAAGCGCCAGGGATAGACCAGATAACGGCAGATATTGCAGCAGATGTATTGTTACCGATCCTAGAGAAAATTTGGAGAGAGGAGAAATTTCCTGAAGACTGGAAAGATGGGTTGATCGTTAAGATACCGGAAGAAGAGGATCTGAAAATTTGCAAAAATTGGAGAGAAATTACCCTGTTAAGTATTGCCAACAAAATATTTAAAAAAATTATACTTAACAGAATGATACTAGAAATGGATAAAAATCTACGAAAAAACAATGTGGTTTTAGATCAGGAAGATCGTGTATCGACCAGATTAACACTTTAAGAATAATAATAGAGCAAGCAGGAGAGTACCAAACGCCTCTATACATGTTATTTGTAGATTTTACAAGAGCCTTTGACTCCTTGAATAGAAACTATATATGGACAGCACTTAGAAACAGAGGACTCCCAATAAAATTAATTAACCTAATAAAGGAGGGATACAATGGGTATAGATGTAGAGTAATACATGAAGAAAAGCTATCGCCTACACTTGAATCTAAAAGTGCGGTAAGGCAGGGTTGTATATTATCGCCATTACTCTTTCTGATAGTAATTGATGATGTACTAGTAAATATAATGAAAAGAGGAAATAGAGGAATTTTTCGGAGCTTGAATGACACATTAGAAGACTTGGATTTTGCAGATGACGTATGTCTCTTGTCGCATAATGCTAAGCAAATGCAAGAAAAAGTAAGTTTACTGGAGGAAGAGGGAGAGAAAGTTGGGTTAAAAAAACTAAAATGATGTGTATAAACGTTGAAGAACCAAAGCAACTGAAGATAGCGAGTGAAGTAGTAGAAAAGGTGGAAGAATTTACTTACCTTGGTAGTGTGTGTCGGGTGAAGAGGGAGTGTTAAAGGATGTTAAAGTCAGAATTAATAAAGCTAGAAGTGTGTTTATTAAACTGCGGAATATTTGGAGTAACAATTGCATTATGTTAAAAACAAAAGTGAAAGTGTTTGAAGCAATGGTAAATCCGGTGATGTTGTATGGTTCAGAGACATGGTCGGTAACAAAGGTAATAAAGCACAAGTTACAAACTTTTATAAATAGGTGTTTGCGGACAATTTTAAGAATATGGTGGCCTGAAATTATAACAAATAAAGAATTATGGGAAAAAACGGGCCAAAAGGATGTAAATATAGAAATCAGAAGAAGAAAATATGGGTAGCTGGGCCACAGCCTAAGGAAGGACAGCAAAAAAAAATTGCAGAAGTGTGCTCCAAAGGAATCCACAAGGGAGGAGGAAGGCTGGGCGTCCGAAAACAACATGGAGGAGAACTGTGGAGGAGGAGACAAGGAAGACTATAGCACAGCTTACACCAATAGCAGCGAACAAAAAAGAATGGAACAAATATATTAACGCTCTATGTCCCACTGGGGAATAATGTGATTTACTACTACCACTACTACTACTGCTACACCGTATAAGTGTTTAGGGTCGTCGTTTCCTGAAAAGTATATCGTACCATTTTTTGTATGTTTTTGACCACTATTTGGCCATATTTTCTGTTATTACAGCTTAATTCAGATTATTATTTTGTTACACTTTGAGTTTTTGTAAGTATTTAATGTAACACCATACATGTGGTTTGAATAAATATGAATGAAAAGGTGCATTGTAGAAAACTAAAGGCATTACGTAACGTTCCTTTGGAGGCAAAAATTTTTCAGTTTGAAAAAGCAGATGTGAAATAAAATTATTTGAAATCACCAACCAACTTTCAATCTACTATTTCGATTTATATATTATATAATTACAACTGAATAACTAAAAATAATTTGTTTTGTTTTTTTGCAAAACTACTTCTATTGCATTTTGATGTATTTCATTCCGGACTTCTTTCATTTCTTTGGAGCTTGCTGTACCTATTATTTAAACAGAAAAACTTAAATTTTTAGGTCTTAAGCATTCTGCGCTTTTATTTCACGGCAGAAGACGTGCATGCTGCGCTCCGTGATACCACCTGCACTCTTTATATTAATATTTAATTTATTACTTTGCTGCATTTTCCTAGAGGTCGGCTTATTCTTAAATTCACGAGCTACTAACAGATATTGGGCTGAGCTGAGCCGGTGAGTTACGCTCAAAGTTATTCATATAGAGCGACTTTAATAAATTGCACGTTGTCAGAATTCTTCGACATCTCGCTTATCTAGACCAGCCATTAATCAACGATGCAACATTGATAGCTCAGCGTACGTGGGTAAATTAAATACAAACCAAAGTTCATTTTGATGCTTTTGAGGTGAGCTACAATGTCAAAATACTCTTGTCCATTGCGAAACGGTTTATTATGGCGTTTCTTGCGACAGAGGGCATAAAACCGCACGAAATTTTGAGAAAGCGTAAGGCACAGTTTGGAAGACTTTGTTGTACACTCTTCTTCTCTTCTACTCTTATATATAGGCTATTAGCCTGTTTCTAACTACACATTTCGTGTAGTACTATGAGCCATGTTGGGCGTACCCCGGGCAGGTGGCTAGTCTGACCCGTTAGAAGAAGGAGAATGTACTTTACGACCGCCAAAGGTGTTTGTATGATGGCCGGAGAGCACTCGATGTTTGCCGTTATTTTTGACCTGAGAGTCGAACCCAGGGCCCGCCGCGCGTTAGTCTGGCAGGCCGGAGCCTTTACGTCGCGGCTGTCGCACTCTCTGTTGTTGTTGTACACTCGGCATAAACAATTTTTGAAACTCGCGGACATTACCAGATGATTAGGAATAGCATTGTTTGCCACCTTCTTTCCAATTAACAGTTGCTAAAGGTTTTCTAAGATTAAGATAACCTCTGCACTGCTCAGGCAAGCTGAGGGGTTGTTCTGCTTTGCTACAATTCCCGGCTGCAACTATCCGAACTCAACAACTAATTAAAGATTTATTTTGAGCTATACTGGAACATGGTATCTTACAAGATAACGTATTTGAACGAATACTTTATTATCAGTATCTGAAAACAACAATAATTGCTGCAATGTGGTATGTTTTTACCCTTTACATCAGTAATAATCACTTTTGTGCTACAGAGTATCTTCAAGTTTATCTATAGAGATAAAAACTTATCCAGAAAAATGGATAATTAAGACAAATACAAAATACAAGTTTATGCCACCTTTTCTTAAAAAAAAGTACCCCTTAGGTATCACTCAATGATCTATGGTTACCTCAAGTGGATAATATTATATACCTTGGTATTCACCTGGACAAAAACATGGAAGAAATATGTATTTAACAATTACAAATCAAATTTAGTACCATAAAATACAATCGAATTTTTTTAAATTTATAAATAATGGTCAGATCAACATTATAGAAGTTATACATGACTCTTTTAACAATCAGTTACTAATAACTATATACATTTAACATTTGTATTTTATTAACATTCGAGACTATTATTAGCGCCCCGCGTTTTATGTTAACGTTAATTTAGTTACTGCCTTCATCAGATGTTATTATATCTTGGGGAAGTCTTCGTTCGAGTCTTACATAGATATTGCGTTCATTTCGATTATAGTACACTGCATCGTCGCACGCACTTATATTACGAAAGAACTTTTTGGCATTTTCTTTAAGTTTTGAATATGCGACACCCCTAGCTCATAATGTAGTTGGTTGTTGCGAATGTACCATGGGGCATTGACTGTCATTCGCAAGACTTTATTTTGAAATCTCTGTAGTTGCTGAATGTTGGTTTTGTTTGTGTTGCACAGTACTGGAGAGACATACAATTCTAGGGGCATAATAGTATTTTGTACATAAAAATGGCACATTCGACCTTTAGTGTAGATTTCCTGTTTATCAGTGGATATAGTTGTTGTAATCTATTATTGCATTGTATTAGTTTCTGATTTACGTGAAAGTTCCAGATTTGCCTGGCATCCAAGTAGACCCCTGGGTATTTAATTGTAGAATCCTTGGGAATCCAAAGCATAACTTCTCGATTAACTTCATTGTTGGGTAGGTTGATTATTCTTCTTAACGTGAAGATAGTGCACTGGCATTTGGAGGGGTTTCTCTAGATTTAAACCATCTACAGATTTTATTTATTGCTTGCTGTAGTTGCGGCACTGCTTTTGTCAAGTCTTCACTTTGAGTTATAATTGCTGTGTCATCAGCACAAGTTGCCAATGTCGCTGATGTTTTTGGAGCATTTGACGTATAGATATTAAAGAGTAGAGGACTAAAGGTACTGCCCTGTGGTACTCCTGCCTGGATGCATTTGGTTCTTAAAATTGCTGAGTTTACTTTTACTGCAAATGTTCTCTCTTCAAGAAAAGAAAAGGTAATTGCTTGAAGATAGCTGGGTATGTTAATATCTAGAAGCATCTTATTGAAACCTTCAGTCCAGACTGTCAAAGGCTTGAGCTACGTCTAAGAAAACCATTGTATTGTATTACCTATTTTTGTAACTATTTCTAATTATTTCGCTGATTTGCTGCAGAATGTCTTCTTTTGAAGCCAAATTGGAAGGTTACAATAATTTGGAGTGTTTATACTTCTTTGGTCAGTCGTGCGTGGATGACCTTTTCTGAGAGTTTTAAGAGTAGTCAATAGGCTTATTGGTTTATAGTTTTTGACAGTATTTTTGTCTTTTCTATGTTTGGCAAACATGAGAACATAGGCACGTTTCTATGTCCGAGGAAAGTAATTTGTTTGTAAACTTGCATTAATTATTGTCGCGAGGTTGTGGTCTAGCGCAGCTTGGAAATTGTCTCATTTGATTGGTCCACTAGTTAGTTTAAGTAGAGGATTTCTAGTTTTTGATTCGCAAAGAAAGTTTACTAATATAGGCAGATGGTCGGAATTTAATTCCGTGATTACACTTTGGTTTATTTGCATGAAAAAGCTTTTCTGCAGGACAACATCTAACATATCGGGTTGATGGTCAATTATGCATGGAAAAGAAGTGTATTTATTCGGCGCCATCAGTTGGAAACCCTAGACTGTTGAATAATGTTTGAGCTTAATTCTCTCAGTATTATTTACTCTACATCCCCATTTTGTGTGTTTACTGTTAAGATCTCCAATTACCAATGTTGGTACAGGTGTGTTAAATCTAATTTTGAGTTCATTATCGTCTAGTTTTTCGTTTGGTTGTTTGTATATGCTTAGTATGGTAACTTGGCTATTGTCATTTAGTTTTACTTTTATTCCGGTGACTTCTAACTTAAGGTTGGAGTGATTCGGGGTATAGCTGTGTTCCAATGTTTGTTTGATCATAATTGCTACTCCTCTAGAGGCTACTCTGGCATTTCGATCTTTACGATATAATTTGCACCCGGGTATTTTTAGGGTGTCGTTTTTAGTTAAATGGGTTTCAGAGATGCACGCAATATCAACTTTGTGTCTAGCTAAAAGAACTATAAAGACTAAGCGTTGAATGATAACGCCTTTTGCATTTTAGTTTAGGATTGTTATATTTTCTAAGAGAGTAGAGGTGCTGAAGTGTTCATGATGAAAATTTTAATTATTAATTTAATTATTAAGTTATTAAATCCATTAGGACATTGATAAAGGTATTTTGTGTTATTGACGGGTTTGACGTGCTAGTTTTAGAGAAAAAAACAGTATTATAGAGATTTTTAACTCTGTTGGCAAAGGTTTGTACTTCGTTGACATATGTATTATATGATCTTGCTCTGTTTATATTTGTGTTGATGTTCGATTGTTGTTGCACGTTTTTGCTATAACCCCTTATGGTGGCTACATTCTCGATAGCTTCCTGCATGGTCACCTCCACAGTTGGCACACATAGGTTTGTCTTCACGCTTTTTAGGACATTTCATATGATTGTGAGCTTCTGCACATTTTACGCATCTCTGGGTAAGGGTGCAGTAATTATTGTGTGGCCATAGCGCTGGCATCTATGACACTAATTTTACCGACCTTTTTCTAACTTATAATGTTACCCAAGGAATGGTGTAGTGTTTTTAATTTAATATTTGTTTTGCTTTATCATTATAGGTTAATTTAACTGAGCACACTGGTAGCGGCTTTTTACTTTTTGTTAGTAGTCATGTTAATAATGAGTAATTTCGCCAATCCTTCGCTTATTTCCTTCTTAGCTAATGATAGAGGTGCATTTTTAATAACCATTAATAAGAGTTTGGTGTTTGGGTTTTGTGATATTGTTCGCGCCAATCCCCAATTACTTTTATTTTGAATTTAAATTAGGGCCTGCCGTATTTTGGATTTGAGTATCGGCGGCGAATTTTCACGCGAAGAGCTGTTACATAGGCCGCGGTTTGGGCCGCGGCGTGTTTGCCTTTGCTTTGCTCTCGGCTGCCTGACCCTTGCCTGGCTCTTTTCGCACGATTCGTTTTGAATTTAGTTTGTGATGGTTTAGAAAGCGAGCGACCGGTTTGAAATTTTCTGTAAACCAAGAGCGGCAGAAGTTTTGATTTCTGAGAAGCCGTTTTGTTGAAAGCTAATTTTGTGGCGAAATTCGATATTTTTTTGACCATATTAACCTCTTCCCGGAGATCGTTTTGTTTCCCCATAGCATTTTGGGGTTAAAATTTTACCAGTAAGAAAGCTCACTCCATTTTTCTTTACTTCTGACTCGGCAAGGAACAAAGATTGCACCAGGAAAGACGCTACCGATCGTCTCCGCTGTGATGATTGGGGTAACTTGTCCTATCTTTTTACCCACATTCTTAGTTCCCTTCCTGGATCCCCCAGAAACAACAGCACAGGGAACCGGTTTCTGCGGGAAAGCGCCATTTCCGTAGGTCAGTGTTTTGGCTTCACCTTTTGTTTGAAGTTCCTTTGTTTAAATTTAAAATTACTATACAGTCCACTTTTTTATTTTTTATTTTCAGTATAAAACTTGAAAGAGTACGGTAGTCGTCTTCTTGAGTTAGACTTATGCGCATGGTATTTATATTACACATTGTTGTAAACTCGCTTTTGCCATATTTTGTCACCTGTCACCAGGGTTTTATGATTTACTGCATTATGCAGGTAGATAGGTGGTATTAACGGACCCAGCTTCCAAGCTGGAGACCAGCTTTATTTTTGTCATGTCCGTCGTCTGTCACGCCTTATAACTATTGATCAAGGCAGCTTTTAAGCTAGAGACCAGCTTCTATTTCAGTCATTTCTGACATCTGTCACGCCTTATAATTATTGATTTGTGATAGATAAAGACATAACATTTTCAGTATTCAACTAAGGGCCATAAGTCAAGTCCAGACGACAGAAATTAGCCTGATCAGAAAATCTCGAAACCGGTTTGATCGTAAGTGGCCGCAAAGTTTTCGGTTCCGGAAGCTAAATTTCTGCCGCTATTCACTTTCATTTGAATATAATTTTTCACTGTCATTCGTTCCAATAATATTTCGTTACACATATAAAGCCCTATGGTTTAGTTTCATATAGGTGGTGATAGGTGATTAGCATTGCGCTTGATTCGGCACGTTGGTTTCATTTGCTAATGTATGATTATTTAGCGTAATGTTCTTTGTATGTGAATATTAAAATAGAAATATTGTACTCACACATAGGCTAGTAGTAGCTTGGAAGGCTAAATTATAGCGCTAATAACGGAGCACATGCGTTGCATCCGCACCGCATCACTGTTACTTAAAAGTAAAGGGCTCACTTACAAAGCTATGTTCAAACTTCTCTGGATTTATGAATCACAAATAGTAACTCTAATGTAGAAATTCTTCAAATATTTTAAAATAAGGTAATAGATTATAGTGTGTACCCAATAAGTTAGCACACATTTATTAGAAATTTTGTTAGTACGTAGTAAATTCGAAAAATTTAATGCAAAACGCTCTGTTTAATTTCATGTGTATTCTGTGACCTAGCAATCATATGACTAGACGATTAATGGGAAGTCTAGAGATCGAAGAGGTTCCGTTCATCACATCTTCAAACCATTCGATTAGTTAGTGTAAATAGTTGTAATTGATATAAAACAATTTTGTAGAACAAGTTTTTCAGTTTGTCTTAGTTGTTAAGATAATTTATACTGCACTATATAAGGATATAAGAACCACCATAGTAAGCCTTTCTTTATATGAATACTTATTGCGCACTTCACAGATAGGTCTTTAAAAACAAGCTATAAAGAATCCTTAAGTGATTTTTATTAGTAGTACCGATATTATAAAATACAAATAGACTTTTTGAAAGGAGGTAATATTTTAAAATTGGGGAATTACACAAAATCTTTATCTTTAACCTAAATCTTGTTGATTCATTTAAACTCAATAAAATCTAAATACATTAATATGCTTAGATGGTCTATCTTAGTCTATTTTCCTTATCATCCTTCTAAAATTATTTGTATGGTATGTAAGAGCAACATATTATTTTAAATTTGTTTAAATAATAACACTTCTTCTTTTATTTCGTTCTTTAATTTAGGTAGTAAGCAAAGCAAGCAAAATTTAATTTTCGTGTTATTGTACTACTTCTTTCTTTGGTAGTTTTCTCAAAGTTTAACAGACTTGCCGCAATATTTCTTCAAAATTTTTTGTCTCTTTATCCGTTTTCAATTTTATTCGAGCCAGGACGACTTTGAAAACATTTAGTTTTTTAAGCTTTTAAGCTGTCCTTAGTGTTATGATTCCTCTCACTGACCTTTGCCTTGACACGTCCCGCAAGTAGTGGTCAAGGGGATTACAGTTATGGCTGGAGGATGGTCACAAGTCGGGGGATCGGTGATAATTCAAATTACTGTATAGTAATTGCTGATTATTCCAAACCTTGTGCGCTAGAGCGGAGTCTTGCTGAAACACATGCTCTCACCCACCAACCATTTCTTCTGTTCAATATGCTGATACAAGTGTCGACGATTACCTTTGTGCCTTCCTCAAAAAAATGAGGTGCCATGACATTGCCCTAGCTGCTCAAAAGTCCCAGCATTATTACAAAAGCAGAACATTTTGTATGTATGACGATAGGCGTCTTAGCAAATTGAACTGTTATTTTGATTATTTACCTTCCTGTTCTTGATAAAATTATTTTCGTTCAAAGGATACCTCGAGAAGTTAGTCCTATTGTTTAGCCAAAGCTGTGACCTTTAACTTTCCGCCCATCTTGTTTTTGGCAGGGTTGGCAGGTCACGTGTCCCCTCCCCCTCCTGACTAGGGTCCAAAAAAGTGATTTTTTCTAATTATTTTTTTTCAAACCCCCGATATACCATCTAAAAAAATAAAAAAAAATTAAAATTGGTCTAGATTTTTTCTATGGTTTTTTTACACCAAAGTTTCTTTATTTTTATGACAATTTATGTCAAAATACACCTTCATAAATTTATTAGATATTTTGGAGCTGGGGCCGACCCTAAAAATCGTTTTTTTCCCAGTTTTAGCCATTTCTCGCCATTTTATCAACTTTCAGAGCACCTGAATGCTTTTTTAAGGGAATCTACCTCAAAATCAAATTTTACCAGAAATTTTACATAGGTGTAGGCACCAAGCATACATAATTTCATTGTTTTTTAGCGTTTTTTAGGCAATTTTAAGATTTAAAGGCATTTTTACAGGTGTCTGACCACAAAATCAGCTTCTACTAAAAATTTTCGTTCATAAAGAATTTTGAAAAAAAATAATTCGAAAAAATAACTTTTTTGGACCCTAGTCAGGAGGGAAAGGGGTGATCTACCAGCTTTTTCAAATATATTTTTTTTTACTCAAGAAGGATATCTAATAGGTTAATTTGGATAACGCGATGGGGGGGCATTTTGCCTATGTTAACCGAGGAGACCCTTTGTTACCAAATGTGTAGCTGTTGTGGGTATCCTTTATGAGTATGTAATTAAGCTACTAATCAAACCAGCCGCTTGGTAGAGATTTCTATTAGTAAACAAACCTGCAAATGTCTTATAGAGAAATATTAAATAAATACTCTTTTTCTTTCTACGCAAATTACTTTGTACAATAATTTAAATAATTAAATTTATAGCCCACTGCGCACTACGGCTAGTTTAGTCAGTACCATGATATCAGAGTTAGAGGTACTCTTGTCCCTTAAGCAATGATTCATTTCTCGATAAGAAGCGTAAAATCATTCAATATGTTGAGAAGGCGTAACTTACAGTTCGAAAACAGTTGCCGTAAAAAGAGTCAAGTGTACGTGTTACAAAATTAGTTTTTAGGAGGCTAAAAAGCAGTTGAAAATAACTGAGCAATTGTTCCCCGTCTTCTCAAGAATAACCGCAAATTAACGCTTCTGAACTTCAAAATAAACTACTACAGTACTCAGAAAATCTAAGACGTCACCCTATTATACAACAACGCCTGCTTTTATACAGTTGACAAGAAACTCATTGTAATTTACAACTTGAAGATTTGACGAGTGCAACCGTATGTCAGTGTTATTTGTATTTAAATGTGTGAAGCAGGGGAGATTTAATTTTGTAAAGGTATTTGTGGGAATACGAAACAGAAAAATAATTTTGTATGTATTTTTAACGCTTTAACAAATTTAAAAAAAGTGTATATTTGAGTCACCCCCGTAAACACCTCAGGCTAGTAGTTCAACTATAAAATAAAAAATAATTATAACAACAAAATGTGTAAATTGCAAGGTTACGTCAAAAAAATTGAATATATCCCAATAGTTATAAAATAGATCCGCTGGCATAATACAAAATTAATTTTGTAAGGATTACAGTAGTGAACTTTGGTACACAATGTTCCCCCAAAGCAAATACACGCACTGCCATTTTTAAATTAAAAAGGTCTCCAGCCATGCATTGCGCCCAGAATATTATATTTTTCTCAGAAATGTAATACCTTTTATTTCACATGCAACATTAAATAATTTTTATTTTATTGAAATTTCCCCATTTTCTCCGCATCCAAAGACATGAGCGCCGCTGAAATTGAAATTAAATTTTTCCTAATAAACAGCATCCAATTTTAGCCCAGCTTTCTACTAGCATCGCTTGCAAATTAAAGTTAAATTCAAGGAAACTCGTGCATCTGTAGAAAAAATTTACCATGCTTTAGAGGAATGCAACTTTGACATAGCGTAAGCAAATTCTAATTAAAGTTCACTGTTTTATTGTTAAAGTTAATGTATATTTTTGTGCATAGTAGTAGGCAAAACGAACTTGTTTAATAAAATAATCTTAACTCACTTAAGAAATTATAGAAAAAATAGAGAAAATATTAAGTTTGTAGATAAATGATATGTGATAATGTCATATGCTTTTAAGTCAAATGGTGATTCGAGAAAAAGTATAATTTTTGTTTAATTACTTGAAACCTAAACAAACTAAAGAAATTGCGGTCACTTTTGGGGCTTCTCGTAGTTGGTTCAAGAAATTTAAAAAACGGTGCAGGATTTACAGTGTGAAATTAACAGGAAAACCTGCAGTGCAAATTCTAAACTCGCAGATAAGTTTCCTGAAAAACTGAAGGAAATAATTAAATTTGAAAATAACATCCAAGAGCATCCATTAGTTATAAAGTTATCCAAACGGCTCAATCAATAGGTTTCAAAAAGTCAAATTTGAAATTTATTGAACGCAGACCGTGGAAGATTCTGATAACCAGATTACTAACAAAGAAAAAGAAAATAAAGACGAAGTTAAAAAAGTTCTTCCCGAACGTGGGTTAAAAACGGAAGATTTGGAAAGGTGCTCAAATGACGTTCAAAAAGTTTTACATTTTGTAGTGAAAATCATCCTGATTTAAGAAGAAGTGTTATTGTTAAGCAATTAGTGTTAAAGCAATAACTCCGCATAAACAATTGTTAAATAAAAAAGAAAAGAAATATAAACAATAAACTTTAAAAATGAATGGTTTAGAACAAGGATGTAGGCTGTCTGAAAACAAGACTTATTTTCTGTCTTTTCCATTAAAGTTCAAACAAAGTTTTCTAATGATAAGAACCTACTAATAGGATGAAATGGCGGGTAGACCTAGATTTCTAACAAAACTTGGAAGAGTTGTTTAAACAAGCGGTTTAAAAAGATGTAAAAGTGCCCAGAGGATAGTATTAAAAAAACTCTAAAAAATAAAAATTCCAGAACTTTCCTAGCCCTTTATGTATTAATAGAAGTATAGTATGTAGTTAGGCCAATAATTCTATTCTTTGCAATTTTTTCTGCTTCAGCCTTTGTATTTGAGAAAAACTCAATGCCGATATTGAGTGTCGTAATATAAACAAAACTTGTTGGCGCTTACTATAACCATATAAAAAACTACAAAATTAAATGTATTGTGAAATTCGTCTTCTAAGGGGGTCTAATGGGGGTCCAAAATTTTAGGCTTTCTCAAAAACGGCTGTAATTAGAAATGTGAAACTTGGCAGGACCGATTTTCGGCCAAATTGAAAAAACCTTTTTTCGGGAATTTTTGATCTGACCCCCACAGAGGCTAAACTGGGGGTCAAAAGTTTTAGACAGACGCTCATTTACTACTAAACCAGTAAAAATAGACCTTTGATATTTGGCATCAATAATCTATAGTTAAAATTAAAAAACCCTTGCTTTAGGAAATTTTGATTAGGCCACTCAAGGGGTCTAAATTGGAGGTCCAAAATTTGTAGAGGGGAGGAGACTCTTTTACTTTAAAACCAGTAAAGATAGACCTTTGATATTTGGCAGAAATAATCCATATTTAAAACATGAGAATCCTTATTTCAACAAATTTCGATCCGATCCCTTCGAGGGGGTAAATTAGAGGTTCAAAACTCAAACTATGGAAGTGTATCGAGTTGGGTGTCGTTGAACGTGTCTCAAAATATTACAAGAATATAATTTAGAGCGTATGTTAAAGCAAATACAGGAATGGATAGGAAAACCAAAAACATCGGATACGAATTGGAAAACTCGAAAGCAATCAGAGAAATTTGAAGAGTTGTGGTAGCTTTGGAATGGCTCAGAGAAGATCAGCATGGCCTCTATGTAAAAATGACACAATATTGTAAGGCGTTTTGCATTTTTAAAAATATTAACAGGCCTCTTAAAAATTGATACACTACTTTGGAGAGAAAGTTTCTTTAAATGTAAAATACTGATTCGATTGAAGATATTATTTATTATAAATTCCTTAAGTTTATATCAAAACGTATATTGCCCCAAACCTTAAGAAATATCCAACTGCAGTAGTTAAAAAAAATCGCCAAATAAATCTTGGTCTTGGAATTTTATAATCAAATCTCTATGAATAACTTTTTAACCTTTGAGCGCCCGAGGATGACCTTAGTTTTTCGGATTCTACTCTTCAATCTGAGTCGAATGGCACTAGTCTGAGGTCTATACGATGTATGCACCAGAAGTTTAACGATATACATTAATAACTAGTTAATTAAGGGGTGCGCTTTCTTAAGAGGCGGAAAAGGGCAGCCGAAGACGACCTGAGCCGGCCGGTGTAGTTTGACGTCTCAATGGACGGGGCGTATCCGTGGTACGTGGAATTCCTGAGAAACGAATAAGGGGTTTTAGTGGGTGCAAGTCCCACATTTCTATATAAATTATTTTTGAGTAGCAGGGCGTATTTTAGGCATTTCTCCCCCTCTATAAAAAAAAATAGGTGGCAATATCTGAGTTTGTTGTAACTTTCTAAGTAGTGACATTTCATTTTTTGACTCTTATAATTATTTAATTTCTTTAAACAGAGGGATATTCTCCATCTGTATACTTATTAAAGATATTTGGCAGAAATAATCTATAGTTAAAATTAGAGAATCCGTGTTTCAGGAAATTTATTAATTGAGGGTTCTTTATATTAATGGGTGCACCACCTTAAATGAAAACACAGCCCCGCAGGACTAGACGGTGAAGGGGAGCCGAAGGCGATCCGAGCCGGCTAGTTTGTGATAAATACCATATATATCCGAAAATGTTAGCTGACAAGGCTGAGCCTGGGACAGTAACCTGTTAACCATTCATTATTAACCAACATAACCTCTCCGACAGCAAATAGTTTTAATTTAGTGCCCTATGTTATTTACGTTTATAAGCATTGTGACAGTGTTTCGTGCGTGATAAAGCGGAACCATTCGTTTTCATAAAGCAAACGACAACTCTTCTATCATTTAAGGCTTTGTAAATCTGTTCAGTGAGATTAATTAAATAATTTAGCCAAGCAAGAACAATTAACACGACCACAAAATTACTGCCTTTACCATGAAAAGTATTACCTTAAAGCCATTAAGTGTCGTTACACACTATGAGTGTTTCGTGAAATTCATTAAGTTAATAAATTGTTTGACTTTACTTAAGACGCAATTTGTGTGCGTTCCTTGTAAATAATAAATAGCTTATAGTTTTTCTTTGAGATTAAGCAGTTTGAAACTCTGAGCTAAAATTAGCTTTATTTTCTCTTGATAATAGCATCAAAATGGATGCTGAAACAAACTCCTTTATCATCATTATTATCATTTTTTATTATAAGCTAATATGCCTATTTTTTACACAATTGTTGTTTACGGGCTGTATGTTGAGGTTTCGATCCATCTTTTCACTGGTTTTTCAGGGACTGTTTTCCCACCGGCCTCAAAATACGTACTGTCTTGATCAATCTTCTTTTTACGAATTTTACAATATTTGTTGTGTTTTCTTATTGTCTGATTTCTAACTCTATCCCGCCTTGTTTTTACCGCCATTGACTTAGCGTGTTCAATTCGGTGGTTCGCAGGAGTTGTTTCGTTTTCCTGGTATCGCCGTGGGTTTCTGCTGTATAAGTTAGCACTGGTCTTGCTATAGTTGTATAAATTTAGAAATATAGATTTTAGAAATTTGGTGGTAATATGTTCTGGTATGCAATAATTTTAATAATTTTAATAAAATAAAAAATTTCCTAGAACCCGATTGCAGCGTCATCTACCAATTGTGAATCTAAACCAGCCAGGGACCCACTCAAATACAGCCGTTCAGAAGTTTGGTGACATACATACGTACAGAAAAATTATATATATAAAGATATTCGTTTTGTCTAGTGTTTCCAGGTTCTAATAGCGCATTGCTGTTTTTTCCTTCTAGGGGATAAATTTTAAGTACCCAAAAAATTGTTTAGGAAAAATTCAAATCTTAAAAATCCCACACCTTGATATTTAGCACTCGCAATATTTTTTCTTTTTTACTTTTCTGGACATAAAACATAGAAATCTTGAAACTAAGAAGCTTAGGTCCTATATATTTTAATAAAGCGTTTTGCATAGCAAAATTTAATATTTTGCGATCATCCATATTAAAAATTAGCCTAGGATTTTTCTTTGTCTATTAAAAACTCCTTTTTTGGTAGAGGTTTATCAGATAAGCAACCTAAGTACAAATGTTTGATTTAAGTGATAGACGGCTAGATGACCAGTCAATCAACACATCAAAATATGAAAAATACATTTTATTTTTTTTCAGTTTCTTTTCTTTAATATTTATGATAATAATAAAAAGTAATTATTATTATTATTAAGAATAATTGTGTACAGTGTAATAGGGTAAGCTAGGGATACAATAACATTTGTTGGTCCGAGGTTTGGTTGTTATTTTACAAAACATTACATTTTTACTTGTTAATGTTATCAAATTATTTAACATTATTTCCAGTGTATAGGAATGTTTTTGTATTTTTGTATTGCAGAACGTGGGGCCTATCTGTAGCCAGCTGTGCACGAATTGCTCCGCCTGTTGATTATCGTTGAATCATCCCCGCCCCAGCACCTTTAGAAATACCACATATGTAGAAGTAACAAGGTAAGAGATTTAAACTACAGGGAGAGGGTTTGTGGGTAACTCAGAATAGTCAATCATTTTCTGTTGTGGTCGAGTCGCAGTATAGAATCTGGCATTTTCATGAAGCACCAACACGCCTGGGATGAAAAATCCTACTATTTTATACACGTGGAAAGTTAGTTACAAGTTGCTAATAAATTTCAATTACTTTCAAGCTTAAATGAAGTTGAAAAATCAGTGCAATATCTGTTAAGTGTTGCGGTGAAGTTAACTTATTGCGTTTAATACCAAATTAAACTTGTAGTTTTGATGTTTATGATTCTTCGCACTGTTTTAACAATCCGAGTCAAAATTAAAAAAGCTTGATTACAAATTGTCCCTCCATTCAAAATATTGACTTGTGTCAGATTCAGTCTCAGCTTTTTTCAGTGCCAGTTTCGTTTAGAATTATTTAAAAGAAATACTGCGTTAATAGCCCAAGTGATGATAACAATTCAATTTATTTTAAAAATACCAATTTGAGATTCTATTTAATAAACACAAATGACGGAAGTACACCTGTGTAACCAAAGTAGGCATTTTTTTAAGGATTATTTATGGATTTTGCTGTGACTAATTTTTATCATCTTTTAACTTGCAATATGTTTATTTTACTAATGTTCTGAGTATTGCTACTTCTATTTATTGTAAAATATTGTTCATGAACTTTGTATTTTATGGTTTTTGTTTTATTTTAACTGAATCGTCCGTTATATGCCATAAAGCAAATAATTTTGGAACAGCAAATTATTAACTTTAAGGGGAGGTTTACTTGAGATTTGATCAAAAAATCGATTTTTTTGCAGAAATTGTTAGTAAATTATATGAAGAATATGTCCCCAAAGTGATTTTGCTGAAATCAGTTTTAAAAAAAAGTTATTGCGCACTAACCGAATCTAGTTTTTGATAAAAAAACAACCCAAAAAACGTTTCTCACGCGATAATGAGTATTACTTATAAAATTTTGAAAATACGTGCCTTTACATATAATTTGTGGTCAATGTAATTTTAATAGCTGATTAGTCGCAAGGTACTTAATTTCGTCATAATATTAAAAAAATCGTTAACTAAAACTTTAAACGCGTTTTTCTCGAAACCACATTTTTCAAATTGGCGACCGCGATTACAAAAAAACTACTCGATGGGTCTTTTTTTTATTTTAAAGATAATTAAATTCTTCGGCACCTATACCTAAGTCCGATGCATTTTTGCGATTTTTTTTTGTACTATAAAGAGCGAAAAAAGGGACAAAAATCGTTATACTTCTATACTTAATAAATATATGTACAAATTTTGAAATTGACATTCACTTCCGTCTTTGAAAAAAAAATTCCAGAAAAATGAGTGATTTTTGGTGCATCTCAAGTAAACCTCCCCTTAAAACATTAAAACTAAAACGATTTGAAAGTACTCATAATTTACATAAACAAAGGGATCAAGTTTTGTTCAGTAATCACACAGAAATTTATAACGTTCAGCTAAAAGAATGCAAAAACTACAAGGGGCTATTGCTCCTGGGTATTCTCAGTGAAATGTATTTTAGACTTCTATAAGTTGGACTAAAAGTGAAATTGGAAGATCAACAAGATGGGGAACAATATAGACTTATACCCACTCTAAGCCCTAAAGATATAAGATCTCTACCTTGAGGGAAATAATGAAAAACTATTAAACGTAACAAGAAAATCCATCTCACGTTTATCAGTTTAGAAGAAGGCTTTGACCAAGTGGAGAAGAGAAAGCGTTTAAAAAATTTTTATAAGGCAGAATGTAGGTAGGGGAGTAATAAAAAAACTATAAAAAGGCTTGAAACTTGTGATAACTTTGTATAACAAAACATATCATTTCAAATATCAAGTTTGATTTAAGGTAGAATTGCTTTATAAATTCGTTATTGTTTATTCTATTAATAAAGGGGTTATAAACAACTATAACAGGTTAAAGCGCGAGAATGCGAAACATATTTAAGTATAGATAAGTACTGCTACATAGTACATGTGAAAATTTATATCAAAAATATACAATAACAAAATAAACAACAAAAATAGTTGTTAGTACAAGAAAAACTAAGAACATGACTAAAAAAGTAGAGATCACCATGGTACAATCGAAGAGACACATGAAATGGTTAGAGACAACATTAAATAATTTTTTTAAAGAAAATAAATTATAGAAAACGGTATCTAAATAAAAATATTTAGAGCTACATATCGTAGCATAATGTGGATATAAATAAACATGACAACTTCTAAATTACAGAACATCAATATATGTCTAAGGAAAATTGAAAAAAAAACCAAATTGAATAGATATACAACTAAAAATATAAAAAGGTTAATTACTTACACAGAATTGGCGACGAAATAATAGTCAGAAGCGTCCAAGATAAGAAAGCACTGAAAAAATATAGACGCTAACTTCTTTACCAAATTAACTTCAACATTAAAAGTTATAACGGGATTCAATCAAGTAAATTATGGTCATGATTATTTGTAATACCATATAAATATTTAATAAGGCAATCTAATAGTTTGACTTACATAGAAGAAAATTGGTTTTTTCTGGGCTCACTATTTATTAAACCAAGAGAATGTTTGGTAAAAACATTTTATAGGAGTAAATATGCTAGGGTAAAAAAAATTTCTTGCTGTAGAAGGATTACGTAATTGGTGGCGCTGCGTAATTAACGGTTTTCAAATAATGAGTAATAGTCATCTACAGTGTTGAAGAATTGAGGGTGTTCTACTCTAATGATATGAGCTAAGAATTTTCTGAAATACTGATTTTGTATCGGGATTTTAGCAATGGATTTATAGAAAGATAAACTTATTTTATTATTTTTTATTTAACTCCTTTGTTATACAATCTGTCCTAATTACAAGGGACAATAAGTACTTAGCGTGACACATATAATAATGATGAATGCAAGCAGCAGTAGAAACTGCCAATTTCTTAAACATGTAGAGTAGAGCTACAATAAGCCACTCTTTATAAATTTCACTAGGCTAAATATACAAGTGAGTGGTAAAGCTTACAACAATTTAGATTACGGGTTAAAGCGTGTTAGAAGTTCGTTAGGTTTAAATCGTTTTAAACGTTTTGGTTTATGAGGTTCCAAAGTGTTCACTAATTGATTGGGATGTGTCAGTAGTCGGTCTTTATATATTTGGGCAATTTTTTCTATTTCTTCTCTGATAGTGGGTATACGCAAATCACTTGAGATAACTTTATTTGGCACATACCACGGAGCACTAACTATAACATGCAACACTTTATTTTGGAATAGTTCAATGATGGCTAGGTTGGAGTTGCTGGCTGTTCCCCCCAGAGAAAGACCATACGTCCAGATAGGCTTTAACGTGACTTTATAGAGCAAGAGTTTGTTCTCCAATGATAGTCTAGACCCTCTTCCGATCATCCAATAGATTTTCCTCTTGTTTACGTTTGTTGAATATTTGGGTTTTCCAGGTTCAGCGTCGGTCCAAATGGAGTCCTAGATATTTTACGGAATCGCCATGTTTCAGTTGTTGCCCATGGTGAAAGTGATGTGTTGGGATCTGCTTTCATTCACCTTAATTCTCCATATTTTTAGCCATTGTTGGATTTTGTTGAGGGAGACTTGCAGGTTGTGGGATGCAGTGGCAGGGTTAGTATGTGATGCCAGGACAGCTGTGTCATCAGCAAAGGTGGCGCTTGTTGCTGTATTCGTGGTGGGAATGTCAGCCGTGAACAGCAAGTACAGTATAGATCCCCGAACATTGCCTTGGGGAACTCCAGATACAGCGGGCTGTAGATTTGTGAATTCGCCATGGTGGTTCACGTAGAAATACCGGTCTGATAGGTAAGATTTTAGTACTTCGTAGAATTGGTATGGAAGAAGCTTTTTTAGTTTACATAATAGTCCCAAGTGCCAGACCTTGTCAAAGGCCTGGGATACATCTAGGAATGCCGCGGAGCAATATCTATATTCATCAAAGTCGTTGTATATTTGATCTACTATTCGGTGGATTTGTTCTACAGTTGCGTGTTGTCGTCGAAAACCGAATTGGTGATTGGGTATTAATTCTTTTTTGTCAGTATTGACTGGAGTCTTTTTAGAAGTAGCTTTTCAAAAACCTTAGAGAGGATTTGAAGGAGGCTAATTGGTCTATAGTAAGCGGGATCAGTAGGTGTTTTTCCAGGCTTCTGTATCATTGTTATTTGGACCACTTTCTAAGAAACTGAATAGTATCTAACAGAGAGGATGGCGTTGAATGTTTGGGTAATCGGTTGGACAACAATGTCAGGTAACTGTTTGAGAATCTCCTCGGTGATAAGGTCGAAGCCTGGTGCCTTTTTAGGATTAGTGTCCTTATCTATTACTTCTTGTTTCTTGTATCACTTCTCATTTGAAAGGGGGATTGTAGAAAGTTTATTATTTTAGCATCCATTTCAGAACTTTGACTAGGAAAAGGTTTGAAAACATTAGTTAAGTGCTAAGCTAAGGTTTCGGCTTTCTGTTTACTGCTGCGAGCCCATTGACCATTTGGTTTGATAATGGGTTATTTGTGCATTATGGGCCTTTTAATTTTTTTAACCGCTTTCCAGAGCGAGTAATCAGAGATTTCCGTAGCTGTGAGATTTGCTAGATAGTTTTCGACGCCATGATTTTTGTGTTGCATAAGTAGTTTTGTTATTTGTTTTGAGAACCGATTCAGTGCACGTTTGTCTGCTTCTGATCGAGTAGTTTGCCATCCTTTCCTCAGGCGTCTTTTTCGGTTATTTTATCCTTTAGAATTAAGGGGCAGTTCTTGGTGCTGAGGTTATTCTTGGTGGGTGTGGGTGCCCATGCAGCTTGTTGAATTGTGTTGGTTAATTCGATTACAGCTTTTTGTATGTCGTGTTTGGTTTTAAGTGGTATTTTTAAGTTTATGTTATCCGTTAGGCTAGTTCGAAAATAGTCCCAATTTGTTTTAGTAGTACATAGTATTGGCCTCGTTTGTACATGTGTTATCTTTGAATGGAATGGTATTATAAGAGACGAATGGTCAGCAGCTAGTTCTAGACACAATTTTATTGTAAAAAGATTTGTATTTATTCCTTTAATAACACAAAAGTCGATTAGATCAGGGGTTTCCCGGTGATCTGTAGGCCAGTAGGTCGGTTCCCTAGTCGATAAGTAGTTTAGATTATTTGCTTGTATAGCTGCTAATAGTTCCCGTCCATAGGTTCTTGTTATTCTCGATCCCCAGTCTTGGTGTTTTGCATTGAAATCTCCGGCCCCTAGGCTTTTGAAGAAATGAGAGTAGTCATCTTTTTTTGTTGAGTGTTTTGAGGTCTATAAACAGCGGAAATCTCCATGGTTGCTATTTTGTTTTCGACTTGGATAGTAGTAGCTTGTAAATGTGGTTTTTCATATTTATCTAGTTCATGATGTTTTATGTTGGATTTGATTATAACAGCTGTTCCGCCATGAGCAGTTCCATCGGGGTGGTTCGTATTGTAAATGCAGTAGTTAGGAAGTTTGATATAGCTTTTGTTGGTAAAATGGAATTCAGATATAAGGAGTATATTAATTTGGTTATTTTCCAGGAATAGTTTAATCTCTTGCGCATGTTGGCTAAGGCCATTGGCATTCCAAACAGCTATTTTTAAGAGTTGGGCCATTATTGTGATTAACGTGGTTAGAAGGTTCATCATAGTCCCCATTTGTGCGATTAAACTTTTCATCATGGATTTCAACTATTCCATGTCGTTTGTCTGTTGATTTTGATATGTGACTTGTGGTTGTGGTACTGTATTGATGTTTAAGGTTTGTGCAAGTTGTTTATTTTGCATTACTTGTTCTGCATACGAAACCTCAGGAATTCGATATGTTTGTGTTGGTTTGCGCACCTGCGTAGTAGTCTCGCGTCTTAGTTTTGGAAAAAGTTTTTCTTGTAGTTGTTTGTGTACTGCGCACCCTCTATAGTTTGCGGGATGATTTCCGCCACAGTTTACACATTTAACCTGATCAACCTTGTTTTTCCTTGGGCAGTCTTTAGTTGTGTGGGATCCTATGCAATTAACACAGCGGTCCATTTTCTGGCAGTAGTTTTTTGTATGGCCAAATCTTTGGTATTTGGCACATTGTGGGATTGCTCTTTTTGCATGAGGGGGTTCAACTGTTATGCTTGTATTCATAAAAAGTTTAGTATGGTAGATCTCTTTATTGTTATCTTTATGCTTAATTTCAGCTACAAACATGTAGTGGAGTGGACTTTTGGTTGAACGTTTCTTTATGTTTCAAACGTTAACTACTTTATGGCCAAGTGGTTGTTGTTGATTTATTGGGTACGTATTTGTCGTCTATAGATAATGATTTGGTAGAAAGATAAACTGGATGAAATAAAATTAATAAAAAAGAAATTTGACAACTGAGTGGATTTGAACTAGGTAATTTAGGTAACGCTTGCTATAGATAGGTTTTCTGTAGGCAGTGTGATACAAATTATCGTTGGAAAGATTTTTTACGTGTTCAGGAAAGTTGTGAATTGTTTTGTCCGACTTTCATTTTGAACTTGATGTTAGTGTGAGGTATGCTTAAGCGGGATCAGATAGGAAATAGGAAGAGAAAGCATTCAATTCAAAATCAATCCAAATTTTTGTCATCATTGCTTTGGTGGTAAAATTTGTTTTTAAAGTTAAAATATATGTAGAATAAGCAATGGTATCATCTTCTAGATTGTGAGTAGATTTTAGAAATTAGAAAGCCTCTAACTAATAGAAGCTATAAAATGTCTATATGAAACTTTTAGTAACTATAAAAAAACGCGACATATCACCTCAAAGTACAAGAGTATATTCTTGACACACTTCTGAAAAGTGACGTAGTCGACACACTGGGGTGGATCGTACCCAACGACAACAATTGTTATAACAAATAATCTATTGAATATTTTTACTTAAAACATTTTTTATAACTTCTAAAAAGCTAACGTTTTAAAGTTCTATGGGTCATATAACCAAAAAATAAAATTGGGTATTTTTAAACAATTCAAATATCACAATAATTAAAAAATATTACTGTTTTTAAAAAAATTATAACTTTTTTATTTTTCCATATAAATGGCTAAAAATTTAACTGAGCTTGCTCAAGATATAGTTCTACAATAAAAAAATAGTATATTACTAACTAAACTATCTATTTCTTTTATTCTGGAAAACAAAAGGGGGAATTTTGTGATAAAGTGAAAATTCTGTTATTATCAAAATAAGCAAAGTTTTTATTGTTTAAAAATAATATTCATACGATTTTGATTATAAAATGGAATAAATATGTTAGCAATAGCGAAATAAAAGCATTTAAATCAAATTTACATATTTTTAACGTACACACTCGTCGCGAATGACGTAGCTGTGCTCGTTGCAAACTGGACGGTGGCAGGTAGGGCAGCCTTTTTTGCTTTTTCGATCCCCTTTTCTATTGCAAAGGACACGTCGCATCTGATTTGGCAGATCAATGTGCTCAAGGTTGTTATCAGCAACAAGATATTTTTTCAAAATTTTAGCGATGCCATGTCTGTTGTCTCGTCGGAGCGTTCTTGCGGCATACCTCTCTTCCAAGTAAAAATTCTCTAAACAATAAATTGTCAACACTTTTTTTATTACTCCCGTCGATTTTTCGTTTAAATTTCAGCAAATTTTTCCGTTCACAATCGCCTGTTCTAACATACTGTAAGAAAGTCTTACTGGCCTCCTCTTCGTTCTTCCAGACACGGTATAGGAATGACAAAGTTTGTCGAAATTGTCGCTCCCTCCTTTCGTTGCATTGTACTGCCTAACAATATTAGGCTTTTCTTTGGTATGCATAAAAGAAGAAACAACGAGTACAATTTTATTAGATTTCTTTTTTTCAGAGCGTAAAACAGAAGAGTTAAATCCTGGGTGTGGCAAAACTTTGTATTTGATCGTATTTTCGGGGCGACTGTGAAATCGGCTGGAATCTCTCACTGATTCTTTCTCAGAGTTCCAGTTATCCTGATGTTGAAAGGTTGGTTAAGCATTCGTTGCAATAAAGGTATTGATGTTTTCGCACCTGATCTTCGAGAAGGAACTGTCGTATACCGCACAAACACCATTTTTGCCTCTTAACTTGGTCTCTGGACGTTCTTGAGCACGAAAATTTCCGAAGCGCTCATTCAAACTAGCGCCCTCCATATCATTGTCATCATCTGCACCCTCTTTTTCTCCTGTAGTGTACATAAAATCTTCTTCACTCGGAAAATTCTCCTCGTCGCTTTGTTTCACAAACTCCTCACGATTTTCGTCCACTTCAAGCAACTCCTCGTATATATGTCGAGTTTGCAGATTATACGCCATTCAATTATTTGAATAAAATATCTATCGTAGAAAAAATTAGATATGATAAAATATAGTATACTCACTTTATTGCCAAAATATACTTGAAATAAAATTCACTTGAATTTCACACACTCGACCTTACTTAACATACTGTGGTGTAAGCAACCCCAATCGACTTTGGATGGCTGTCGCAAACGAACTGACGCTTCCATTGTGATGCCACTGGCCCGACAGATGGCGTCATAGACCAAATTTTCTCAGGTTTACATATTTAAAATTAACGAAAAATGATCTTGGGGTGTACTATACCCCAGTGCGTCAACCAAGGGGTATTTAATAGATGTGAAGTTTTATAATTGTATTAAATTAATTAATAATAAAAGCACAACTAAAAATTAAAGAAAAGCAAACTCCATTAAATTATTTTATATTTTAAAGGAAAATTTTCTGCAGAAGAAAAATATAAGAAAGTGATGTTATGAAATACTACGTTAATGCCTATGTTGATATATTTTTACATAAGTTGTATTAGAATGACCTATAATAGTATCTAAATATTTAGTTGGCAACTTAAATAATTCTGTTTACACATATAAAAACCAATATGCACTCGTATAATAGAATAGAGATATAGACGTAACAGAAAACTGGTAGTCAGCAGAAATATATAGCTTTAAGACAAGATTGCGTTGATAAATTTGAAATATATTGGTCGATAGCCTAACTTAAACAATAATCATATTTGTAATATGTTTATAATACATATGTAACGTTTAAATTTTTGTTCTATATAAAGAAACTTTCTTTCAGTATTCACTTTGATGCTATCATCAAGAGAGATCGAAGTTAGTTTTAGCTCAGAGTCTCAATATGCCTATTCCCAAAGACTATAAGTTATTTATTATTTATTAAATTAAAAGTGAAGGTTGCCTAGAGTATTTTTTGACGGAAAGTGCACTAGGGTAGGAAAAGTTTTTTAATTAACTTGAATAATTAGTGGTTTCCAAAAGATGGGTAATCGTTGGATATCTTCTAAAGCATTAAAGCATTTGATACGCTCTTCTATTTCAATTGCCTTAGAAATAATTCTCTTGCTGGTAAATGAGAACAACTGTTTTTAAATGAGAGAAATTCATTTTATGGACTATTCTTTTATAGTGGTTTTCAAATTCTGACTTTCGTCCAACTGTCGTTAGAAGGATTTTTTGTTACGAGCATGTCTAGGAAACAGGTGGAATTAATCTGTACAACTTCCATTGTAAACTTCATATTAACGTAAAGTTTGTTTAAGTAAGAAAAAAATTTTGAAAGAGAATGTTTTTTATAAAACCTAATAACAAACGCATTTGTCAAATAAGTAAGTCACAGAGAGTAAAGGGCACAAATTGTTCTACTATCATCAGTAAGAACACCATTGGTTTGAAGATAAATTGGTTTTGCAGATAAAATGTACACTGGATAGGTTAATTAGTGCGATTTTATGATCTTCTAGATTGTGAGTAGATTTCAGAAGCAGCACCCCTTTAGAGATGGGAATATTTGTAATCAGAAAATAATGTTAAAGCCATTATATTGTGTTTGTGCATAAAAAAAAGGTGCCAAAAGTTTTGGACGCATAATAAAGCTTTTTCCGAAAAAGGAAAAATAATTTGAAGGTATTTCACAAAGTTGTGAGTAAAAGCGCTAATAATAGGTCATAAGGGAGTATTTTGATGCCGAGGAAATAATTTTAAGTTAGGAATGAGGGTTTTCGTTTTCTTTTCAATGTAGGTTATTGGGTGCGTGATGATAGTCGGATCGTTTTTGTTGTTAAGTTTAACTTTACCTTTATAAGTCGGTAAGGTTATAACGTTTGGGTCTCCCCTTACATTTGCAATTTGGAAAGTTTAATACTTGGTCTAAGCAACACTGCTTAGCACTTGATTATGAGTTCAGCTAGACTACTAATGAGTAGTTCTGTTGTATTTGGGGTAACAGCAAAATTAAAACTATTTTCCAAAAGTTGGGATAGTTAATCTATTTAAAGAATAGTCCAGGCGGTTACGTTAGCTAATGACAGATGGTTAATAGGTAATTGGCTAAGTCTTACAAAGCTTACGTTTTTGGATTTTAGTTACCTTTTCAGATATATATGATACTTTATCATATATTAGCTTAGCAAAGAAATCACAAATAATAAAATAAATTATGTAGTTTGTAATTAATTGGTTTTATCAGGACTTCTTTGGGTCTAGTAAAGTATCTACATAGCTTATATGGATAATTTGTTAGTCTCTGATGATTTGTAAAAAGCAAATTAGACAGAAGTTTAGCTTTTTGTAAGATAAGCTTAGTGAGGTTTAAATTACCCCCCCTCCCCCATAAAAGTGTATAACTGAATAGTTAAATTTACGATATGATTGGCGTTGATTTTTGAAATTTGTTAACGCATTTCTTAAATTTGTATAAAATTATTTTAGTTTCTTAATTATCACACTAAGTTTAATATTTTGGTTTTATTTGTTATAAGTAACATGCGTTCGATGGCAGAATATATAAATTAATCGAAACAAAGCGCAATAAGGCGTTAGATGTCTAGCAGAAACTATAAAAATTGATTTGAAGCGTCTGATATTTAAATTTTACATTTTAAATTACTTCATCCGTGGATATAAAGATTTAAAATATGTAAAATTGTCAGCTGACTAATAATTGCTATTTTTTATGATAGTTATCAACCAAAGAAGCCCTGCTTTTGGGCGATCGATGTTGAGAGATATTACCCACGCTATATTGGACAAATTCTACAACGGCCCACAAATTCCTTTTATATTGCGACACTCAATATCGGCATCGAATTTTTCTCTAAAATATTCGAGATTAACAAGTACATTTTAACCGGCTCTGCTAAAAATTAATCGGATTGTCTTACTATCCGACAAATCGTCGAATTAGAGTATGTCATATTGTCAGGGGTGTCCTTTTAAAATATAAAATATTGTCGGGTATAAAAAATTCAGCTTCTTCAATTTTAAACATGAAACACCAATTAAGGATGATGATAATGATTATTACTCTTGTCATTGCTCTCACTGAAGTACAATATTATTTTTATTATCACATAAAAAGTTTTAGAATACATTTTTATTTTTTATATTTTTTTAAAATACGATCTTCTGCATACTTTTGCATCCTTTTAAAATACTCGTTTAAACAACTTTTTCACGTTTTGTTGGGAATCTGGGCCCACTCGTCATTTCATCCCATTAGTAAATTTTTATCATTAGAAAACTTTGCTTTTAACTTTACCTTAGGCGTCAAAAAATAAGAGTTCGTTCCACATATGTTGTAATGCAAAGCAATATATTCTATTTTTAAAATTCTTAAACTTTTTATAGCATTATAAAACGCGTAATGCGATTGCGTTTTAGCTAAGACACAGACAGCAAATCTTTTTCAGTTGAAAATGGTCATGTAAAATTTTCAGCCATACTTTTATCTATTGATAAATTGCATGCCTGTTAAACTCAAAAGTCTTCTTGGCAGCAGGAGAACAACAACGGGAATTAAGTTTTCCAGGTTAAATTTTTCTCTCTAAGACTATCTAAATATAGTCGTACAATGAAGGTAATCATCTGCCACTAGATAAATCATTTCTTCCAAACAATGATTTTGTTTTTAACCAAGACGACATTGCGAGAACCTTTCACCATCAAAAGGTTATCTTGTTGATTGTATTGCACATTTTAATCATTTTTCAACACCCTTAAACTTCTCACAACATGTAATCATCGCTTGAATCATATTACAAAGCTTTTATAATGAATCATTCAAAAAGCAAATGTATTTATATATTTTTTACAATGCAGAGAGACACGTATTATCATAAAACCAAAGGAATTAACACAATCAGTTCTAATTGTGAGAGTAAAAATTATATCAATTTTGGATATGATTGGAATAGGCGAATTTTTCTTAATTCTAAGATCTATTTAAGGTACATTTTGTAATGGTGCTAGGTATTAATTAAATATAAAGCTTAAAGATATGATAACAATTACCAGAACAAAGAAGGTGTTGTAGTTATCCATCCGCCGGAAAAGTAGTTGCAAAATAAAAATTATGGTTAGAATAAGTTACAGTGATTATTTATACACTGTGTGCACAATCAAACATTTTAATATACTTAATTGGTTTTACTTAAGACCAGTATTTTTGATCAAACACATATAGTTTAAATGTTTAATTTCAATTTTTTTATTATTATTGCCCACATGAGCTTTCTTATTTGCTATTTCTATTGTTCTATGTCTCACTAGAGTACTAAAAAAAATTGTGACAAGCAAATTTTAAAATAATTAATTTGAAAACATAACTGAGGTCCTCTGAACACATTATGTGTAACTTCGTCTCTAAAGGTAAGAGTGTGTCACAACAGTTAAACAAATTGTATTTCTAACTACACAAAGTAATACAAACTATTTCTCTCTGGCGTAATTTTTTATATGATTATATTGAACAGTTCGTATGACGGAAGGCTTCAAGCTCATATAATTTAACGTTGATAATATTGTACAACATTATAACAACTATTACACACTAAAGTAATTGTCCTGATTACAAATAATAAATTTATTTTAGAGAAAACTTAGATTTTGTTCTATAAAATCGCATCAAATTTTTTCTGATAACTTAAAATTATTAACGTTTATGTGTATCCTTTTGAGGCTAGAAAGAAGATTAACTTGTGTGGTTGTCCTCTGTAAGCACGTCAAAGAATAAGATTTTATACAACAATGCTAAAAGCAGTAAATAAAAAGGAATAAAAAGAAATTTTAGAACATAGCAAACATAATATGCTAAATAAAGAACATATATTCTATAAAAGGAATTTTTTTTTATTAAATGTCTTTTTCCTGGACATTTTTGACATTATAATCTGATCATAACATTGATCAATGAATAATTTGTTTCTAACTTAAATTGCTACAGGTTGAAACTTAACTAAGGACCTGCTCACTAGTTCACCTCAGGTTCTGATAATTAAACTACCCTAATTTTAACGTGTAGCTACCGCATAAGTACTCTGCTTTTCTCTCATTTCACTATACTAGTTCGAAGGGTTTAGTCCTCTTCAGTCTACTTGTCAGATTGGTGTTGTCGAGGAGCTGGAGTGCCTCAGCATTCACGTATTGGAGAAGTCGTTCGTGACGTCTTGCAATTTTAGAAATGTTTTGATTAACTGTCTCTATTTCAAGGTCCTTATAGAGGTCACAATTGCGGAAGTACCAAGGTGCATCGACCGTGTCTCTCAGTACTTTGTTTTGTAATCGTTGAATGATTTGGATATTGCTTTTGCTAGCACAGCCCCAAAGTTGTAGGCCATATGTCCATACTGGTTTTAGAACTTGCTTATAAAGAAGCAATTTATTGTGAATGGATAACTTGGAGTTCCTTCCTAGTAACCAATACAGTTTTCTATATTTTAGGTTAAACTCTTCTTTTTTCTTTTCCACGTGGGCTTTCCAGCATAGCCTTGCATCTAAGGTTATGCCGAAGTATTTCGCCGAACCAGCGTGTGAAATCTGGGTATCGCTGATTCTAATTCTAATGGGTATGTGCTGCTTTAATTTATTGGGGAAGTCTACATGTACGGACTTGCTCTCGTTGAGCTTGATACGCCAAGTTCTGGTCCAGGTGTTTATTCTATCCATGGAGGATTGTAGCTTTTCAGCAGCCTCTTCATGATTTTTTCCTATTGCCATAATGGCTGTATCATCTGCAAACGTTGTAATAGTGTTCCGTTCAAGATCAGGAATGTCGCTATTGTATAGCAGGTAGAGTACTGGACCTAGTACACTACCTTGCGGCACTCCAGCCTTAATTTCTCTTAATTTAGAATAGGTCTCTTCATGCTTTATTCTAAAATATCTTCCTGAAAGGTATGATTTTAACAAATGAGAGTGTTGTTGTGGCAAAGTTTTGTTCAATTTATGGAATAAGCCTTCGTGCCAGACTTTATCGAAAGCCTGGGCAACATCTAGGAATATTGCCGAGCAGACTTTCTTTTCCTCTAAAGACATTTCGATAACATCTGTAATTCTGTGTACCTGATCTGTTGTAGAATGGCTTTCTCTGAACCAAAACTGATGCGAAGGGATTAGGTTCTTTTACTCTATTATCGGTTTTAATCTTTTAAGAAGTAACTTTTCAAATAGTTTCGAAGTAACCGGCAACAAGGAGATAGGCCTATATGACGACACTTCTTGCGGTGACTTTTCTGGTTTGAGAATCATTATTACCTCCGCTACTTTTCACATCATTGGAACATATCTTAATTTAAATGTAGCATTAATAAGATAAGTCAATTTTACTATTGCTTTCTTTGGAAGCTGTTTAAGAATTTCTCCTATGATTTGATCAAATCCGGGTGCCCTCTTTGGTTTAATATTCGTTTTCATTTGTTCCAAAACTTCTTTTGGAATGGTGAGTGGAATCTCGACATCGTCTTGTCTTAGTTCAGTCCAATTTTGGAGCTCTTTTCCTGCATTTGGTTGGAAGATCTGTTCCAAGTGTTCTGCAAATCTAGTTGCTTTTTGTAGGTTATTCCGGGCCCAACTTCCATCTGCCCTTCTGATTGGTGGGTTTTGAAGAGTAGGTCGTTTTAGGCGTTTGGTGGCTTTCCACAAGGAGTAGTCAGTTTTACTGTCATTAGTTAATTCTCGCAGATAGCGTTCAATTGAGTCTTCTTTGGTGCGTTGTATTTCTCTCTTTAGTTGTTGGGTGGCGTTGTTCAGGGCGGTTTTATCTACTGTTGCCCTTGTTTGGTGCCATTTTCTTCTTAATTTCCTTTTTTCAGATACAAGTTCCCTAATTTCTTTAAGGTAACTATTACCCTTGACTCTAGGTTTAGTTTCAGGGGTATTTCCCATGCTGCTTACTGGATGTTCATGACAGTTCTACTTCTGTATCTAACTGTTCTTCAGTTCTTATTGGTATAGAAAGATTTATAGAGTTCTCAAGTTTGATTTTGAAACTTTTCCAGTAGTCCTTTTATTAACTAGTCTAAGTGGGAGTTCTTTCTGAATTACGGTGTCACTTAAGGTCAGGAATTTGTGAGAGTGATCTGAGCTCATATCCCATGCTTCTTCAGCCTGAATGTAATTCGAAGAGATATTTATGACAATGAAAAAGTCTATTAGGTCAGGAATTTTGCTCAAATCTGTTGGTCAATATGTTGGTTTACCACTCGATAGTATTTCGCAGTTCAAGCGGTTACATGCTCTCAAAAGTTCTTTACCTTTCGTTGTTATTACCCTAGATCCCCACTGGGTGTTCTTTGCAATGAGATCACCTCCCAAAATGAATCTATATCCTTGTTTTTTAAGAAAGTTAAGTTAGTGTTCTTCCTTGATGTTATGTCTTGGTGGGCTATACAGTGCTGTAACCATTACTTCATACGTTTTAATTTTAACTATGATAGATGTTGCCTGTATTATGTCTGTTTGATAACCTATTTCTTGGTGATGTAGAATGGAATCTTTTGCAATGATTGCACTACCACCGTTTGCCTCGTTATCAGGGTGAATGGTGTGATATACTTTGTATCCTTTAAACTTGATATGTGACTCCCTGGTAAAATGTGTTTCGGCAATGAGGCTTATATCAATTTTTTCCATGTCCAGGACTATTTGTAGCTCTTGTTGATGTTTCTGTAGTCCATTGGCGTTCCATTCCATTATTCTCAGCTGGTTAGCCATTTTTATTTTTATTTTGAGGGATCGCTCCTTGATTGCCATATTCTAATTTGATAATACGTTCATCTACTGCATTTAGCTTTTCCAATATCTGTTGAAGAGTTGCTTTAATTGTTGAATCTAATCTAATAGTTTTTCTATTATAATTTTCTTCCGTTTTTCATATTACCGCTTGACTGTAGGTCATGGGTTTTGATTCATTTTTTTTTGCTCCGGTTTTTCCACGTTTACTCGTTCGATTCTTTGGGTCTGTCGTAACAGATTAGATTTCTAAGTTTGTTTGTTTTTAATTTTCTGCAATTCTTTGACCACCAAACATCCATGATAATTAGCTGGGTGTTGTTGGCCGCAGTGAACGCATTTCGGTTTTGCATCTTTAAGTTTATTACAATATGCTGTTAAATGTTTTCCGGTGCATCTAACACATCTGGGTTTCTTTGCACAGTATCTTTGCGTGTGCCCGTAGGCTTGACACCTTTTACATTGTGGTATTAATCTCGATTTTCTAATCGGCAGAATTTCTACCATAATCCCCATTATATTGGTGATTGCAAAAATTTTGTTAATATCCTCGTCATGTCTTATCGCTAAGATAAACATATTCAAAGGTTGTTTGGTTTTGTATTTTAATTTGGGAATTGCTTCTAACAGCTTAAATCCTCTCTTTCTGAGCGACATGACTATCTGCTCAGGTTTGCATAAGTGGTGTAACTTATTCGCTCCTACTTTAATTTGCCTGTTTTGTTTGTTCTCGTATGAGTGCCATGAGTATTGTTTTTCTTCTAATATTACTCTAATCAATTTAAAGCTGTCTTCGTCTTTGACGTTGATTTTGATATTCTTATCATTAATTATTTTAATCTGAAAATCATTTAACAGTTCACTAATTTGTTCATGTAACTGACTGAAGTTTTCAATTCCATCCACGACTATCGGGGGAGGAGGACATATTTTTCCATTTTTCTTTTCTTCCTATTTTGCTGGCGAATCTTTATCGGTGTAGTATTCAACTGTCTTTTTTCTTCAGTGCTGTTAGACAATTTATTTTCCAGCTCTGAGTATTTTTTGATTAGTTCTTCATACATCTTATGGATTTCATTTAACTGGATTTGGAGTTGGTCTGCCCCATTTATGACACTTACCTTCCCATTCTCCGATAATTTCCAGCTGTTGTAGAGTTGTTGTTCACTTTACGAACGTTGTTAATTTTCTTGGAATAACGCATTATTTTGATGCATTAGTATCACTTCATTTTGTGATTGTGGTACAGTTTGTTGGGGAAACATATTTATAAAAGGAAATGATGAAAGTTTATATATAGTAAGACCAAAATAGAAAAATAATTGGCAGAAAAATATATCAAAAAATTATGAAAAGAAAATCTACAAGATAGTAAAAACAAAAAAAATAATAACAAAAAAATAAAAAGTACCTTTACAATAAGAGTTCTATAAAGTGATATAAATAGTAAAGAAGCAACAAAACACTTGGAGAAAATAAAATATAAAGTAAATTAATAAAAGTAAAAAGTGAATTGTACAAGTGATAATCAACCCCTATTTAAGAAAATGAGATTTCAACAAATACTGACCAGTATTAAACCTAAAAATAACATTAAATAACAGATTAATTAATAGATAACAAAAAAGCCTATCAGTAATGGATCAACTTTTATGATAAAACAACTACAGAGAAAAACAAAAAATAATTCTGGATATGTTTTTTATTATCTATAAACAGACTTTAAGGAAGAGGCTGTTTATAACAATGAAATAATTGTAATTGGAAGAAACTTGGAATAGAGTCAATCTAGATAACAAAAGGACATTCTTCAATATAACATTAGCAATAGCAAAATAAGTAGACATAATTTAGGTAGTCTCTCAAAGTTTAAATAAGAAGCAAAAGCATATGGACTAGATATTGGCGAAACAAGAACACAATATCTAATAACATTTTAACAATTTTTAAAGTGAATAGTATCTAGAATGGAAAACAACACAATTTCATACAAATGAAAAGCTAAATTCTTTTAGGCAAAGAAATCAACAATGAAAATAGCTTGTTTAGTGAAAGTGAAAGACGAATAACGCTGTGTATAAAAAATACTACGTCTTTAAAATAAAAGTAATAAGAAGTGAACACACTTCGCGAATAGTTAACATTATGGTTCAAAGTATGAACATTAAATTAACTATATGTAACCCAAATCCTAATTTGAAAGAAGAGAACGTTAATGCAGATTTTCGAAGGGTTTAAAAAAAAAGAAGTTTAGAAGAAAAGAAAAAGTATGTTTATGAGCCAAAAACCATCAAATAAATATAGGCCAATTTCATCTCAAATCATACAGGTCAAGAATGAATGTCACATTAATATTTCAAAGCTTGCTGAAAAAAATGTATGTTGAAATTCCATATGACATCTATCAAAAATTAAAATATTTTTATTTTTTGTTGATTTGTTAAAACTTTATAGGATATCTAAATGAGGGTATTTGTGAAAGTTTCTTAACGAAAGAGAAATTAATTAAAAAAGTAAAAGCCATAGAGATCTGGAATTATTTTTAATAAAAACCTTGTTCACTATCAGACATAATCAACACATACACACTTCTGAGCTTCCTTTTCATCTTTAATTTGGAAAAAGAAAATTAATAACTTCTTGCAAACCTTAAAATTGTGTTTTGAGAATATGAATAGTCATAGAATGTTAAGTGTCTTGCGAAAAAAATAAAGTGAAAGCTCGACTATTTGTCAGCAATGACATTAATGCTTTCACTTCTTAAACTATCAAAATATTTCTGCATAAAAATGAGAGAATCTAAACTTTTTTGATTCTTTATAAATTATGTTCTCTAAAACGCCCATCCCGAATATTCTAAAAATTGCATGGGATATTATTTAGTCATTGTACTTATGAAAAGTATGATCAAAGTTGGCAATATTTTTCTGTGCAAGATGTGAGAAATTTTTAAGTTAGACCTATCTACACTCAAGGTCAAGAAATCCCGGACACTTAAATATTTAAAATGTAATGCAAAATTGGTATCCCCGAGTCAAAATAACTATGTTCTATAGTGCTACAAATAAGTGGAAAAACAATTTTCCATTTTGGTCAAACATTTTATAACAAAATTAGGTATAGAAGATGCATGTTAGCGTTATGCATTTTTTTGTTTCTAAAATTTTTTCACAAATTGTTACTTTCTTTTGCCTTGATTATACTGGTTTAGGGTTTGAAATGTAAGGCGAAGAGTCTGTAAACTTTACTAAGCAATCAATTGATTGCCAAGGATTTTTTTTACCTGAGTGTATATTTCAACTACTCTATAAGAAGTCTGATGAAAGAGGCTCACACTGTAACAATCAACATTGCATTGCTAAAAAAATTTTATTTGTTTTTTTGTCTACTTCTCATTGAACTCTAGCCGGACTGAATTTGCATGTGGATAAGAATAATCCAACAAGAGCAGCTCTTGGGAATGGGACCTGCACACTGATCAGCTGATAATGGCCATTTAAAAGCATTGAGGTGTCATAAAAGAGAGTTATATCTTGCAGCTCTTGAGAGACACTAGTTATTCGTCCCACCCACCACTGATTGTTATACAAACAAGAAATAAAGTTGCTTGCAACAAAGTTTTCTAAGGTATACTAAGGTCTCTGCATTTTACACACAGCAACAGGCTGCATTTCGTAGAGAACTGTTTTTACAATGTATGTGTCACTCCGGGATGCAACCCAGCAGTGACTTGACTGAATTTCTACCACTGAGCCTTGTCTTTTTTGTAAACGTAATTTCTTTACTGTAATGTTTTGCACTAATTTTGATATGGTCTGTACAAATCCAATAGTACTTCTTATAGCATCAACAGTTTCGTGCTGGAGGTTAAATTTTATTTCAAGATGTTTACAGAGACCTCCTACCCCATCACATGCACTTTTACAATTCCCTGTTGCTGAAAATACTCGTTTTCTTATCTTATTTGCTGTACAATGTTTTCCAAGCTCATGAAGCACTGTCATGAATGAGATCATCCTTGACAATAGCAAACATTGTGATGTTTTAATGAAGGGAGCAGCATGTGAATATTAACACTTGTAATGTTTGCTAGTAATAACTTTAAACTTTATTCTGTAGAGCGACAGACCAGTTCTTAGCACAGTCAAAATGAAGAACCGGATTTTACTTTTGCTATGGCCCATCTCTGAATTTCGCGGATATTATGATAAGCTCCTCCTTTTATGACCCAATGCCTAACCTTCGAACAAACTTCTCTAGCTCTACTGTCTTTTTCACCAATTCTCCTCTCTCCCACAATGCATAGGTTATGTCATTGTTAGTATCTTGAAGGTGTAATGCTTCAATGTTAATTCATTCAGCACCAGGACATACTGCACACTCCTGCAATCACTATTTACCTTGCGGCTCCTGACGTATACACAAAAGCATCAGGTCCATTTCTGTCTACTTCTTCCCTGTAACACTGCTTATAGTGAAACAAATAAGTTTCAAATTAGTGCAGCAATACATGTATATACTTTTTTCACTGGCTGGCATTTTACCCATTTTGGAGTAAAATTTTGTGAGACCAATTTTTAAATTTGGACATATGCTTCATTTACTGATCTTGCCATGTACCTTTTTACCTTTACTATAGTAACTCAAGCAAGACAATGATGGTAGGACTATTTAGCAAGATTAACAAATCAAAGAATCCCAAAAATAATAAAGAAAAGTCCCAGGAGAAAGAACTAGAAGAGCACGATCTCGGAAGAAATTATTCTAAGATGGAAAGAAGCTATTAAATAAGTGAAAATGAAGAACCAAGTGGAAACAATATTATTGCTTAATTTAAGCGTTTCAAAGGTCTTTCGTATTAATATGTATGCGAAAAATTGGATAGGTAGAAGATCTATTTCCAGTAGGATCGCGCAGGCAAATAGAGGACCAGAAAGTGAAACGGACAGAAAGAAGCCTTTGAAAATTTTATTTTCGCGTATAATCAAAAGCCATCCTTTTTGCGAAGCGTCGTGTGAGACTTGGTGCTAATTATTTGACACGCAATGTAAGCGGGAATTGTTAAATTGACATCCACCATCTTCCGTGCGATTGAAAAATGCAATCACTGGAAATTAATGTTCTCGATCATTTATCGTATTTCCCGGATCTGATGCTTGTAAAATTCTTTCTGTCTTTCCACATAAAAATTGTAATTAAAAGTGCACGTTTTGTGAATGTAAAGGGTCTTTGATTAAGCGTTTCCTATATTTAAATTTAAATAAAACAAAGTGCGTGTGAGATATCATCGAAATTTTTTATTCGTTTGTAAGGCTTATCGATGCCATTATGTATGGAATATAACATCGTGCAAATGTCAGCCGCGGCTTCGGTGGGTGGTGCGCATCCGAAATGTCCAATTTTCCAAGACTCTGGCGCGTAAATCAGGCTGAATTTGACCGATGGCATGGGTTATGCTGGCTTTGAGGGCCGCTGTGGTTTGGGACTTTTTTTTAGGAATTTGCCTGTTCAGCAATTTACACTGTTATACAAGACATTGATAACTTAGTAAGTAATACATAATACATATTGAATAGCATAAGCGGTGAGTATGACCGCAAGAAAGTTTTATTATTGTTTATTTTTTACTATGAGAGCACTAGGTTTAGAATCGGTCACTTGTGTTAATTATCATCACTATAGTCATTGAGAAATATATCTTGGGGTAGTTTTCGTTTTAGCCTTGCGTGGATGCCGCGTTGTCTCAGTGAGTAGTAAGCTGCTCCACTGCAGTTGGTGAGATTGGCATGAAATTTTTTAGTAAGTTTCGCTATATGTTGTTCAATTGTGGGGAAACCCGGTTCGTAGTGTAGCTGTTGATTTGTGATGATCCAGGGAGCGTTGACAGCGATTCTCAGGATTTTGTTTTGGAATACTGGGATTTTGCGAAGATTCGTTTTGGATGTGTTGCCCCATATGACACACCCATAGAGGATTAATGGTCGTAACAGTGATTTGTACAGGATAGTGGTATATTGAGTAAGCAAGGTGGACTTGCGGTTTAGTAGTGGGTAGAGTTGGATTAGTCTCGTGTGCCCTTCGTTTAATTTTCTGATTACATGGTATTTCCAGGCGAGCTTGGTGTCAAGATATATATCCAAGTATTTAACGGGTTTGTCGGTGGTGTTTCATTGAATGGAATATCCGTTAATAGTGATTTCTAGTGGGTTATTAAATCGTCTTAATGTGAAGATTTTTGTGGCGCATTTGTCATAATTGATGGATAGGTTCCATTTTTTGAGCCACCTACTGAGGATAGTGCTGGCTTTTTGCAGTTTTGAGAGTTTCGTCTTTGGTTATTATGACTGTGTCACCTGTATATAATGCAAGGTCAGCGTTGATGGTAGAGAGGTCCTGCATGTAGATGTTGAAAAGACCTGCGACTTAAGAAAACCCTACGAGAAAAAGTCTAACGGGGTCAAATCGCACGATCTCGGTGGCCAATTCACATCACCTCCACGTGAGATGACCATGCCCTCAAATCGCTGGTGTCTATATCATCCAATTCAGGACAAAAGAAGTTAGTAATCATCGACCTATAGCGCTCGCCGTTGACGATGTTGGCCTGACCAACATCGTTCTCAAAGAAATATGGACCGATGACGCCGCCAGCCCAAAATCCACACCAAACAGTGACTTTTTCGGAATGAGTTGGACTCTGTTGGATCTCATGTGGATTGAAATCGTCCCAAATTCGACAATTTTGTTTGTTGACGTACCCATTCGTCCAAAAATGGACCTCATCGCTGAAGATGATTTTTCGATGAAAATTAGGGTCAGCTTCCAACTGCTCCCGGGCCCATACAGCGAACACACGTCGTTGTCTATGGTTATTTACCTTTAGCTCCTGGGCCAGTTGAATTTTGTACGGGTGCAGGCCCAAGTCACGGCGCAAAATTCGACAAGTTGTGGTCTGCGAAAGGTCGAGTTCTTGTGGGCGACGCGAAATCGACTGTCTCGGATTCTCCTTCACACTCTCACGGACAGCGGCTATGTTTTCTGCAGATTTTGCGTTTCGTCGTCGTACGGGTGTTGGTTGATTGTTTACTAAACCAGTAGACTCAAATTTATCCACCACACTGCGAATAGTCCTCTCAGTAGAGCGATTATGGCGACCGTAAAATGGGCAAAGCGCGCTGAACGTTGCCCGAACAGAACACTCATTTTGATAAAACAATGTTATCATTTGCACTTGTTGTTGAACGTTATATTCGTCGATGGTGATTTGGCAAAACAGACTGAATAAATGACAGCCAATTCGACAGATGTAGCTTCAACAATGTGGCCACTATCAACTGTCAAAGTTCGGAAGTCCCTATTGGAAGACCCTTTAGCTGCAATATCAATAGTATAATAGTGTTTTTCTGATCAATTTCTAAAAAAGGTTTTGCTGAAAATTTTCAGAAGCTTTATAAACATCGCCAAAAGGGTGTCGTACAGGATACATACAGAAGACGTGATACATAAAACATAAATAATTTTTTGCAAGACTAATGCTTTTTTATTGATTATTTTAAAATCGATTTTTTACTGTTTAACCCTTGGTGGTCACATTTTCCCAGAATTACATAATAGTCAGATTGGGTCCATTGAACCCAGACGTCTTTAAATTGTTATAAATAATTGAATAACGCATTTTAAATATTTTAAGAAATTTCGGGGGATAATTTGAATCTATTTTAATGGAAGAAAGTCGGTTGCAAATGAAAAATAAATTTTTAACAAAGCAAAAAAATTGCGCAAAAGAAACGTTCGTAAAATGACTTTTTTCACAAAACTTGCAATCACTTGTAATTTTTAACTTAAAAAAATCGTTTTACAATCTTTAAACTATATACTTTTATGGGAATTCAATGCTTTTTGCGGCCGTTTCAAAAAATATATTTATTTAGCAGGATGAAGGGGCGATTTTGAAGCAAAAAATGAGACGCCATATCATGAAATGCCTATTTTATTAGGATAAATCGGTGTATATATTTTGAAAAACCTTGAAAACAATTCGAGTCGATGTATTTGTGCGCCATTTAAAACCGTTAACTCCTCGTAAAGTTTTCAAAGGACGACCACGCGCACGAGACTGCAACAGCCTTTCGTTCAGCGTCGCATTTTCAATTTCGTCATCATACGCTGTTCTCTTCTTAATTTAAGGTAAATTTGAAAAAAAATTCTGCTTCTACATTCGGCAATATTTTACTTACCTTCACACGTGGGAAGTGAAAAGCAAAAAAACGACTCAGAAACTTTTTTTTCCAACACTTAAGTTACACTGGGTCCACTAGACCCAACACTCTCGAGACGTCTACTTCGAACAGCTGCCAGACTCCTGCTAACGAACCAATTCTAATTCTACCCCCCTGTACTTAAAATTTAAGACCCAAACTACTGTAAAATGGCACCACAAGTACCATTTTTTCTATTTTACTGGACATTATTCGAGGTCAAAAAAGGGCTTGGATCCCCTGGACCGACAGTGACTACTAAGGGTTAACACTAATGATAGTAACCATAACCTATACAATCCTACTGTTAAAGAGAATTTTTTCCGTAAGTTCCAACCGACTAGCTGAGCCTCTTTTAGTACAATGACCTACAGACTTAAGAACAAAATAATTAACTAATTTTATTGATATCTTCTCCCCTCCCCCCCTAATCGATTCTCATTTAACAAATTTGGTATTGATCTTAAGGAACAGACTTTAAATAACTTCATAAATAAATTTCAATATACATTTCCACCTTGTACATATTGTAATAGTAGCGAATAACATGTAATTATCAAAATTATTATATTTAGTAGCTTAAGTATTTATCAGAAGTTTTTATGTAAAAGACGTAAAGTTTGGTCAAATATAGCTATGCTTTCAAAACAAAGCTCGAACCCTATTTCCTACAAGGGGTATAGTGAGATTTGTATGGAAATTCCAACTCAGGATCCTTACATCGTAGTGCTCCGTTTAATTATAAGCAATTTTCAACTTTAATTGCGCGTGTAAAGATTCTATTGCGGATTTGAGCATTTATTCGTAATTCTATATGAAACCCAATACCGTTGCGTAATTTTCAGAAGCAAGCGTTTCTATTGCACGTACATTTTATCTTCAGCTACCATTTGTTTGCCCTAAGGTACCTAATATGCTTTATGCGTTTTTGCTGGCGAATACCAAACTGCAACATTCACAGTTCGATGTGTTTATTCTAGTGCAACGCGCTGTAGCGGAAATTAAAATTTATGACAGAGTATTAGTGGGTGCTGCCTGCATATTGGGTGAACAACATATCGCTAGACCAATATGAAATTGCTGTATCTAAATTTTATTAGCAACGGATTGTGTTTATTAAATCAGCGAAGCTATAAATCGCTGTTAAATAATGACATAACAAATACAGGTAGCTCAACTCGCAATTTACAAAACATAAAATATTCGAATTAATTTTCTGCTAAATTGATAATGTTGCCAGGGGGCTTAATGCTAAATGTTTAGCAACAAATTTAATGTGCTCATATTAGATAAATTTTGATAGCTTCAGTCGTTTTATATTATTTATGAGAAACAACAGCAAGCTTTAAGTTCAGTTTCGATTAGTTTCCCGCAAATAATAATTGCGACAATATCATGGTTGAACATTATTGAATAAGTAACGATAAATTAAAACGATTGTTTAGTATTGCCTATCTGCAACATTTCCATGAATAAAAGCAATCTACATAGCTTCTTTGCAAGTCAGCGTTCAAAAGGAACGCTGCGTCTAAAATGCTAATAACGCAGTGCACACTGAAAGCAAATCGCTTTCGTCCATTTTTGTTTCACTTTGTTTTACAAAGGCCTTTCATTTGCCATTTTTTGCTATACTTAATCCAAGCGCGAGAGTTTATATTTTATTTCGAATGTAATTCCTCACTTTAGCAAAGTTTTAAATTTTCATGTTTTGATTTCGTGACGCACGAGTTTTATTTTGCAGAAAAAGCGAACTTCAACCGAACATTTACGTATTTATTTTAATGTAAATTGTGGGGCTTAAATTTAGTTTTGCAGAAAAAGTTATTTCAAACATATTTCTATTTTTAAAATACCGGGTGTTCCGTAACATTGAAATTATTGACAAAATTACCAGCTCACAAATTCTGTCAAATTAAATAAACCAAGTGTTAGAATTTCCTTGTACATATTAAATTGGTAGGTCGCGTTTGTGATGGTAGAAATTTTTAGATCAGTATGTGGGTATATCTACAGTCACTCTAAGTACTTTGGAACTAATCTTTAGGTTTGTTGATTCATCAGATCAATAATTAGAGTCCATAGACCCATATACGCTTTATGATAGTAAATTTATAAAATATAAGTTTCTTACTTCCGCGAGTTTGTATTATCAGCCAAAGAAACAAGGCATTTGAAAAATTCGAGGTTTACCCGTTTTCATTTTGTTATGGCGCGCAAGATATTTTATGTCGGATTTTGTAGTAACAAATAAGTTACTACAGGTGACTTGTGACATGTAGGTTGGTAAATGTAACTTGAACTGACTTTGCTTGATTTAGCTTTGTTCTCCATCGATTGCACTATTTAGTAAGGAAATAAATGTGGATTTTAGGTTTTTATGTTTTCTATGTTTAACAAAGAACATAGAAAATAAGGAAATACTCAAAATACAAAACAAATACTGAACAAGTATAACAAACAGAGATGAAATACTAAAAGAAATCACACGTTTCTGTACAGAGCTTTATAACACTAAAGCACAAGCAAATGTGTCACAACAAGAAAAGGACAAAAACAGTAAAATTAAAAACATGAATAAAATTAAACGTGGAAAGGTTTCAGGACCAAATAATGTACTGGTTGAAATACTAAAACAAGAGGGCAATGAATTACAGTGTGAATTAGCAAAGTTATATAATAAATGTGTAAAAGTAAATACAATTCCAAAAATGTGGCAAGTAGCAGAAGTTATACTAATAAATAATAACTGAGATAACTGTAGACCAATTAGTTTCTTGTCGCAAATGTATAAACTTTTCACACGTATAATTACAAACAGTTTGACAAGTAAACTAAATGATTACCAACTTTGCGAAAAGACGGGTTTCGGGTCAGCATACAACACGTACGACCTTATACAAACATTAAGAACTTTAAGAGAAAAGAGTAACGAATATAACTTTAAATTGTATATGAATCCGTGTTTTACCTTTATGCAGTAAGGAAGTGTTCCGAGCTCGTAGCGATAAGTGAGTGCAACGCGCGGAAATCGCTGACCCTCGGGTCACCTATATCAGTATACCTCAACTGATATAAACTATTTTTACGTTAGATATTTTTGAAACACCAGCGAACTAATGGCAAGTCATCAACATGAATTACAATACCAGCAATTATTATTATCAACAGCCAACAACCGATCAACAGGGATTCCAACCTCTCATTAATTTCAATCAGACGACAAGCCAGGTAACAAGGGACAAGCCTATTAATCAGCAATATATACCCCATACACAAATTCCAAACACATTTTTCCAAACACCGTTACAGATACATAACCCTATCACATCAACGCAATCAAATAACATGCTTAATAACGATGCAATAAGTAACATGAATACCTCAGATTCTGAAAACGATATTGAATTATCTAATACACCAAGTAAAGATTGGCAATGTGTCAGAAATAATAAACGTAAACGAATATCTAAACAACCAGCATCAGCGAACACTATGATACCTACTACAGATAATAACAGATACTCGATCCTCACAAATCTTACTGATGCGGCTGAAATAGAAAATACATCAAACACACAGCAAAATAAAACACTCAAACCACCACCAATATTTGTACAAGGGGTTACGGATTTTAATAAAATGGTCGCAGCACTAACAGATGCTGCAGAATCAGAACAATACAAAACTAAAGCACTGGCTGATAACGTAAGTAAGATATCTGCCAACACGGCTGATATATATCGCAAGCTAATCACACTCATGAAAGAATTTAACGTCATTTATAACACCTTTCAGATGAAAGAAAATAAAGCATACCGTGTCGTGATCCGTAACTTACACCACTCTGTTCCCACAAAAGAAATAGCCGATTTACTGGAGGAGAACGGTCACAAAGTGAGATCCGTAACCAACATTAAACACCGAATAACAAAAATGCCCTTGCCAATGTTCTTTGCAGACTTGGAACCTGCGCCAAATAACAAAGACATTTATAACCTCAGGTTTTTACGAAACCAAATTATAAAGGTCGAACCACCACACAGAAATACAACAATCGTACAGTGTATGAGGTGCCAACAGTATAACCATACCTAGGCCTACTGTAATCGCCCATTTGTATGTGTAAAATGGTAAAATGCGGCGGCTCACGTGATACCCGATCTTGTAAGAAGACAAAAGCCAAATGTGCCCTCTGAGGCGGAGAGCACCCGGCTAATTATCGAGGCTGTACTGTACATAAGGAACTTCAAAATAAGCTAAGATCCAACACATCCTTACAAACTCGATCCACATCATTGAACATGCTCCAACAACGACTTTATCAAACTCTCCCAATCTTCCCTAATCATCACAACACACGAACATATAGTCAGGCCGTGCAAGGAAATATAAACACTACACAAGCACAACCCCAAGATGTAACCCTACAAAAATTTCTAGAAGAATTTAAAGCTATGTTTTCACAACTGATGCAACAAAACAACATGGTAATAAACATGTTGTCCACAGTCATAAGTAAACTTGTAAGATAATGGCTAATTCACTCCGTATACCTTTATGGAATGCTAATGGCATCCTGTCAAAAATCTATGAAATTGAACCATTTTTAAAGCTAAATAATATAGATATTCTACTTATATCTGAGACACACTTTACAGACAGGTCTTTTCTAAGAATACCACACTACATGCTATAACACAGAACATCCTAACGGTACAGCGCACGGAGGCACAGCTATATTAATACGAAGCTCAATAGCTCACAATAAACTGGAAAAGTATGAAGAACCGTTTCTCCAAGCAACTACTATTCAAGTCTACAAATTATCATATCCACTAGTAATCTCTGCAAACATACCTACTGGGGCTCTCGTCTAATAATTACCAGAGGCAGAGCTTTATATGAACTCATCCGCGAAGAAAACTATGGCTACCTATCCACCGGAGAGCCCACGTACTGGCCCACGGATCTAAATAAAGTACCTGATTTACTAAACTTTTTTATCACCCAAGGTATATCCTCTACCTATACAGATGTAGTTAGTAGCACTGACCTATCATCCGATCATACACCAGTCATTGCTACAATTAGCGCTACAATTATTAAAAGACAAGCTAGACCATCCCTATACAACCAAAAAACCGACTGGGACGAATTCAGAAGGCTTTTGCAAGAAAATCTCCAAACCAACATCAGCCTGCGCACCCCTAATGATATAGAGGAAGCCACAGAACACTTCACCACTACTGTTCAATCTGCAGCCTGGTACGATACGGTACGACAGGATGGAAATATCCACAATAAAATCCTTGAACTCATCAAGCAAAAGAGGTGGGCAAGATCTAAATGGCACAGGACTCGAAACGCAGCTGAAAAAACGATATTTAATAGACTAACCAATGCCCTCAAGAATAAACTCAAACTGCACAAGCAAGAAACTTTTCAACACTATCTAACTTCCTTGTCCTGAACCGACCACAGTATCTGGAAAGTTTCTAAAGCTAATAAAAGACCACAGGCTGTTAATCCACATTTAAGAAAACCAAATAATGACTGGGCTAAGACAGATCGAGAAAAAGCAGATCTCTTCGCCCAGCACTTTGTCCAAGTTTTCACACCCTACTCTACTGCACCCGATGTTGAGATTCAAGACTTCCTTCAGACGCCACTTCAAATGTCGCTGCCCATCAAAAGCTTCATCTATACTGAGGTGCTTCATGAAACTCGCCATCTAAACAATAGCAAAGCCCCTGGGTATGACCTAATTACGGCTAAGGTGTTTATTGATCTGTCCAAAAATAGTATAACGTTTTTACGAAACCTATTCAACTCCATGTTGAGATGCCAATATTGGCCATCATCGTTAAAATTGACGCAAATTATTCTAATACCAAAACCTGGTAAACCTGCTAAAGATGTTGCCTCTTGCCGTCCAATAAGTCTGCTGCCACTACTCTCTAAGCTGTTAGAAAAACTTATAATCAAAGGACTGTATGATAGTAACATACTAGAAAACTGCATACCAGACCATCAGTTTGGATTTAGGTGGTACCATTCCACGATTCAGCAATGCCATCGACTTGTAAATATCATTAATGCGGCCCTCGACGCCAAATCTTACTGCCCTGCAGTTTTTATAGACATTAAACAGGCATTTGACAAGGTGTGGCATGATGGCCTATTATATAAAATTAAAGAACTACTGCCAAATGAATACTACCTTTTGCTAAAATCGTACTTGAATGATCGCTACTTCCAAATCAAATATGGCCAACGTTATTCTGACTTCCGACCAATCACCTCAGGTGTGCCTCAAGGCAATGTCCTTGGACCGCTGCTATATTTACTATATACCTCAGATGTTCCCACAACAAATAATACACACTTAGGCACATACGCAGATGACACTGTCCTCCTTTCCAGTCATACCAATCCTTATATAGCATCCTCTAACCTACAAACCCATCTAACTCATCTTCAGACTTGGCTTGCTAAAATGGAGAATCAAGGTCAATGAAACGAAAAGCACCCACGTTACCTTCACTCTAAATCACTCCGACTGCCCCCCAGTTTTTCTGAACAACGTACCCATTCCTCAAGCAACAGAAGCCCGCTATTTAGGACTTCATTTAGACCAATGACTCACCTGGAAGGTTTGAATGAATTAGCTTACTTAACAACAATTTTAATGTTGATCCTGTTATTAGGTCATATTCTACAGCTTTGTGTATGTAAGGTTACTTCTTTTTTGGCTTTTGCTGGCGATGATGGCCTATGGATGAACTTTTTTACATCGTTTATACCTACTAACAAATTTAAACACTCCAGATAGATCTTTTATAATAATTTCAACTTTTTTCAATAAGTGCACACCCATACACCATTGGGCTTTTGGATTAGCGATGCGGCTAATTGTGTTTTTAGCTTTTCTGTTGCCTTCCATAAAGTGCAATTTTCTAGTTATAAGTTAATGATGTTGTTAAAGTGTGTTGTTCTAAATTTTATTAAGGTTTTTAATGCTCTAATAAGTCTATTTTAGCAGTATTGATCGATGATATTTTTGCTTTTAGCAAATATGTTAATTTTCTATCTTTTTGGTGTGTGGAATGTCAAGTTGCTTCTTGAGCTATTTTAGTGAAATATTGTACTACTTCGTCGAAGTCATCAGAACATTTTAACTGTAGTTTAAGGTTTATGTTTATTCCTGGGTATTTTGCAAAAAGCCTAGTTAGTATTTTTTGGACAAAAAGATTTATACTCGTGTAGTTTGATTCTACTATAAGATTTTTTCTTGGAATTTCGTTTTTTATAAGAAACTTTATGTAGTTGATCAGAAAGCTTATTTAGACCCGTAGATTAAAAAGTGGGGCCACATTAGTAATATGGGCGTAATTTCTATTATATCGAGCTCCACTGAATGTATTTGGTGTTCTAATCTCCCTATACAATAGATTTGTTGTTAAGAATTCTGAGATAATTTTTATATTCATGTGATGGTATTTTCTGCTGTGGTAAAGAAACTGGAGGATTCGTTACAAAAAATAACAGAAAATCGCGAGGATTTGAAGGAATAAATATGAAATTGATAAAATAAGGCGGACTTTCACTAAAACATTATATTCTACATTTGCTTAATATACTGCAAATTACTAAAGTTTAATCCTTAAATGCATATGGACTTCATATACTTTACCACAATGTTTGACAATGCAATTGTGACAATTATGGACTTAAAAAGTGTCTTAAATCTTTGTATAATGGCGCAACAGTTATAATTGACTTACAACCATTCTTTTCTAAAGATTTTCTCTCACACTTTGTAATACAATTGTATTAATGATGTCTTTTTAAACAAACAGGTACTAGCTCTAAAGATAATCGAATGAACAAGGACGAATATATCAACGGTCTACTTCTTCTGACTTGGCTATAATCCAAAATAATAAAATAACCTTTGAAGAGCTTATCGCCAACTTCAATTATTTGGCATGCGACGTATGATATGATATAAACAATGATATAAAATAAACTCCAACAGACCACAAAGAAGTTTGTATAATACTATGACAATCCGTATCTTAGCGTTTGGTAGCGAAACTTGGGTTTCATTCATTGAAGGATGTACCTAATTTAACAAGGTTAGAAACGACGATATGGGAGGAAATCTAGAAGGATCTGTCCCATCAATAATTAAAGTAAGTAAACAAGACCCGACAATACACGTAGAACGGATGAAAGATCACCGATTACCAGAGATGGCATACAAATATCGCTCAGGTGGAAAAATACTTGGGTATAAGGAGAAAAAGATGCAATAGATAAACCGGAACAGACCTTTTGGCTTAAAGCTTGGATGAAATAGAAGAAGAAAAATAAAATAAGTTATGTAAACCATAAAATGAGGTTAAGATATAATCAGAACGTCCAACTTCATTTAAATTTAAAAATTAGCTATAACATGGTTTTGAATTTGTTCAGTTCATTTATGTTAGTTGCTTTCTGAGTTTTAGTGAGATAAGCCTACTGTCAATGTATGCACATGTTGGTTAGGTGTTCTGTATGATGTAATATGCTTAGGTTGAGATAAAAGAATAAGTTGTTTGTATGTATCCATCTGGATTATTGATTTTGGTAACTTACTCTACTAGGTGTATTCTTGGTTTGTTATTAGGTTTACATAGATTGTACATATTTTGTTCTAGACCGACAAAATGCGGATTTTGCTAGAGTACTTTCAGTTTTCTCTTTAGAATCATGTTTTTCATTACGTTTCATACTAGTTTTATATTTTTTCAAAATACGCGCTTCCAATGATTATTTTCTGCACGAGATGTACCATCTCATTCTGTAGAGCTAATCTCCTATATTTTAATATTTTGTTAGTAATTATGTTTTCCCCTAGGAATTTCCAATTCCTAAGATCAGCTCTAATTTTTTTACCTTTTTTCATGCCATCATTTTAATAAATGTCTGTTTTTCTGCCTTTCACCATAGTATGAAGTTGTAAGATAATTAACTCATTTATTTTTACTGTTAATTTGGGAACCCCTCTATATAATTTGTGGTATTTCGGCCTTCGTTACGTAAGAGTCTCTATATTTCTTTTGTGGCCCGTATATGTCGTGTTCCATGTCTTTTGTACAGACTTTCTAATGGTATTGCTTGATGCTCTATTATTTATCTCTGTTTTATATAATAGGTATGATTCTTTTTTTCAATTTGCCAATAATTCAACTTCTTCACAATACCGTAAAGTTTTCTATTTTTATTATTTTTGTTTATTTTTTAAGTTTTTCTGTTAGAAGTTTTTATTATATTGGTGTTTAGTCCTAGCCAGGCATTGGTCTTGTACTTTATCGTTTATTCTTCGGTTTTCTAATCTTCCCTGATATATCTAAATGTCTTGTCCTTTCATCTTCTAACAACTTTTCTAATTACCTTTTTATACAGATTTTTATTTTCTTTAGATTTGGTATTTATGTTCAAAATTTGCTCAATAACAATTTAATTACAATTAACGTTTGCAAATTTTTGTATCACAGACTTATATCGGATGGATCATCAAATTTGTTATAATATATTTAATAACAAAACTGTCCTTTTGTATTCTTTCACTCGCATCTTATATTGCAATCAAAGAAAGTGTTGTTTAATCTTAATTTGTTGTTAGTACATAAAAATTGAATTAGTCATGTGTCATAGTTTTGTAATGCTTGAAAGTGAGTAATTGTAGACCTTTAAATTAAAATTTGATAAAATTAAGTATTTCATTGAATTTTTGTAGAACTCTCTCTTCTGTTCTTGATTTATAATTTTCTTGTCGATATCATTATTTTTTGGAGCAGTTCTGTCAGTTATGACGGATTTCTCGTACTATTTATGATAAAATATTGACCCATGAGTTTATCCTTTCTTTTATTTTTTTATTCTTGTGTTTCTGCATTTTTATGATTAATTATTGCTGTCTACCATTTCATGGCTCGGTATTCCACGATTCTGCTTTACGGTATTGTTTTTTTTCCTGAATTGCTCTATATACTTTCACACCTATTTTTCCTCCTCAGAATTCGCCCAGTTCTGAAGACTAATTGATATCTGAGAGCGCATACTTTTTTAACATTGGGTTCTTCCTTCTGAGGCTTAACGACTGGCAAAACGACAATTAAACTTGGTTACATAATTATAAATATAATTTGCATAACTTTTAATCTCATTACGACTTATTTGTATAATTCCCATTTTACGTTAACAGAGTAAATACATGAATTGAACGCGGAGATAAAGTAATCGTGCAGCGGAATGCGGTCGTAAGGCTAGGCCAGTGCTTTGTCGGTCTCCTTAAATATCTTTATATTAATATAAACATTTCCATTTAAATTTATAAATTTTTGTAAACTTACAAACTTACAACATCAGCAAGTAAATACAAACAGCTATTTTACACACTTAATTTTAAACTATCCTGTATCTCTCACTGTGCCTCCAAACAAAAATACGAGGTTACGATACCTATAACACCAATTATCCAAATAACACATCAAGAGAGGGTTCAGCAATACTAATAAAACACCATATAAAACATCATATAAAACATCATAAAACCCAAGATCCAGGCAACCATAGTATCTATAAATGACTGGATTGAACCCCTTAATATCTCTGCTGCTTACTGCCCATTCGGGGACAGATCTGATAAAAAAACTTTGAAAGATATATTCGAACTTTAGGCAACCGATTTTTGGATGGAGGTGATTTTAACGCGAAGCACTCCTCTGGGGGTCGCGTGTTCCTAATCCAAGAGGATGAATACTATTACTTATGCACAACAATCAATTAAGCTATCTTTCCACGTATCAATCTACTTATTAGCCGATTGATTTAGCAAAGATCTCCGACTTGCTTGGCTTTTTGTGGTTAAAGGCGCACTTCAAGTTTATCTAGAAATTTCGTCGCGTCTCGACCTATCCTCGGGCCATAGTCCTATAATAGCACAAGTTAGCAAATCAATTATAAGTAAAACTAGATCCCCAACATTAACAAACAAAACAACAGACTGGCACTACTTCAGAGAAGTACTACAGGATGACATAACTAATATCTTACTGAAAACAGAAGAAACATTGAAGAAGTGGTAGAAATACTAACCCAAACAATCCATTGGCCGCTACAAGCACATTACAATTATTACCTACTACTACACATCAAAATTGCTCGATCAACATAAAAAAAAATTGCCGAAAAACGACGACTCCGAAGGATCAGGCAACATAGTAGATCCTCCTCAGAGGACAAACGCAGACTTAACTCAGCACCTCAAAGTCTCAAAGAACTCATAAAGCAAGCAAAATACCTAGATTAACAGAGTAACCTAGAGTAACAGATAATACTGATTACGTCTGGAAGAAAAAAAGACTTGTTTATTTCGACAGTTTACAAAAACCGTGCTATTTGATTCATAATTGGTGTATATAAGGTCATGTGCGATTTTTGTGACCTAAAAATTCTTGATATAAAATGGAAGCAATGACTTCCGAGGGAAGTCTCTATTTGCGTTCAAATCTGTTACAGACTTAATTTTGTTTATGTGTAAAAACACAGAAGATTATTTAATCTTAATAGTAGGCAAGGCTGCACTACAGAAAAACAATCCGATGTTTATTCAATTTTGCAAGTTGCCAACGTAACAAGATATACAAATTAAGTCTTTATAATAATTCTAAAATCTTCTAAGTGACCAGTTTAAAAGCAAATTTGTTCAGCACCTGTACAATGATTTACAGCTTTATTAATGTTAAAATAAAAGATCACGTTGCAAAATAACGGCGCCTTAAAAAATGAACATTTATATTTTCTTGCAAAGCAAAGCTGTCTTTATGAAATTTAAAATTAAAAATTAAAATAATACAAAATTTACCCGGGATCGCAAGGCAAAAAACGCAACTTTGAGTTATGCGAGGTAAAGCAAAAACACGACTACAAATGTAAAAGCTCCAAACGAACGAAACAGGGCCAAATAAAAAAGGGCATTTCATTAGAGCAGACTATTAGCATTTTAGTTCAACGGCTGATTTCGGGTATTAAATTTTGCAAACAATAATATTAAGTTTTTATTTAGTTTTTTGTTTTCGTCAGTTATAATTAACGAGACGAAAAACTTAAAATTTTATTTTTTACTTTTTGATTAGCAATTCTTGTTCTCTGGGACGTTTTTATAGTAGGAATAATAAATGATTACCTTAAAAACTTTCCTGATCGTACGAAATATCTCCAGAAATAGGCGTGCCTGCAAAAAAATCATACTTCGGTCGTTGACAATAAAATATGTCTTAATATATGTATTGATTATCTTTTGTCTTCTCTTATAAAAATCATCGAATTTTCGACAGCGGGGTTAACAGTAAATTTTAACCTTTTCCTATTCGAAAGACTTTCGTTTTCCTTAGCAACAAATTTTATAATTTTCCCTTTGTTTTGGTTTCTATCAGATACAGCAGATTTTTCAATTCCATATTGGAACGCGATGCTTGATTAACTTTTCTAACTTTTTTTAAGTATCGACTTTTTTACTTAATAGAAAACCTGCTTCAACACCTCTTGCAATTAACGCCAAGACCGGTGGACCAGTACAGCAAGTCGCGGTGTTTTCACATATATGACCATCGTCCACTCAGATCTAGTTCTCGAGTTATCAAAAGAAATATACGTATGAGCGTCTAGACTTTATTGAGAGTTGCCCCTCAATTTTGAATGATTATTCATTAGCACACATTAAACGGGTGACAAACTATAAGAGTTTGAATAATTGCACCTCCATATATACGAATTGAGATCCTAGGCTATCGAGTTTATTGGAACCGATTTTTTCACAGGTTACCAGGTACACTTTTTAACTTGTTTTTTTATTTTGTATTATATTTATAGCAGCAGACTAATACATAAAACAACTTGATACAGAACTAGGAAATATACCCAAAGAGGAAGATATGAACAAAACAAACCAAGAATAACAACAACTAAGCAAAACGCAAGTGTTAAAATAGCCAAAAATAAAACAAAAAAAGAAGAAAAATTAAGCACTAACACAAAAAAGATTATGGAAAAGAGAAGAAAACTCAGAGAACAGGGGAAAGCGGACACTATTGAATACATAGAACTAAACCAAATTGTATGAAGAGAAATTAGAAATGACATAAAAATATACAGAGAAAAGATCTTAGAAGAAGTAATAGTAATATGAGAGTATTAAGAACAAAACTAAGTAATGGTCGAAAGAATATAACAAAACTATATAATGAAGAAGACATCAAAATAACCGGCAAAAATTAGATGCTACACACGACAAAAGCCTGCTACGAAAAACTGTATAAATCAAAAATAGTAAAATATATAGAGGAAACTAAAAAGGAAAGAAACATTAGGAATAGCGGTTCAGAAGGCATCCCAGAAATAACGCCAGGGGAAATTGACTTGGCAATGAACAACATAAAGAATGGCACTGCGCCAGGAAATGACAAAATGCTGAAATGCGGGAATAGAAAATTGAAAATAGACATCGCCAAAATAATGAACAAATGTATATAGGAAGGAAAAATCCCAACAGATTGATATAACGCCATAATTATACTAATCCACAAGAAAGGGGATAATAGGAAGCTAGCAAACTATAGACCAATCAGCTTACTCTCAACTATATACAAACTACTGACAAGAATAATAACAAATAGGCTAGAAAGTAGAATTGACTTCTATCAAGCAATAGATCAAGCAGGCTTCCGTAAAGGATACTCAACAAATGACCACTTACAAACAATTAAAACACTTATTGAAAAGTGTAACGAATACAACATCAGTCTAACACTAGGTTTTGTGGACTACGAATACACTAACCTCATAAAAGATATATTCACCAAAGCTACATTCGAAATAAAACTGAACAATTCAACAACCACAAAATTTAGGGTAGAAAGAGGAGTCAGACAAGGAGACTGCATTTCACGTAAACTATTCTATCTACTCCTGGAAAATATCTTTAAAAACCTAGACTGGCATGGAAAAGGTATAAACGTCGATGGAAAGTACTTAAACCACCTTAAATATGCTGATGATATTGTGATAATAGCCAAAGACACATAAGAGCTAAAAACCATGATGACGCAACTAAACATAGAATCAAAGAAATGACTGAATATTAATTATGCTAAAACAAAAATTCTAACAGCAGATGATATAAATTCTACAGACAGACAATTCAAACATAGAAAGAGTTACATCATATATATATATATATAAATATATATATATATATATATATATATATATATATATATATATATATATATATATATATATATATATAATGCTAAAATATGAAAACCAGGAAGCAGAGATAAGAAGACGAACTAGACTAGGCTGGGTAGCATTCGGTAAGTTACCATATATATTATGCTCAAACAAATTTACAAGAAAACAAAAACCCAAAATATTCGACATGTGTATTATACGCGTACTCAGTTATGGCATGCAAACAACAACATTCACCAAAAGAATTATCCAACGCTTAAGAAAAACCCAAACAGCCATGGAAAGAAAAATGCTAGGAATAAAGCTGAGCGACCGAAAAACAATAGAATGGATCAGCAGATAAACAGGAGTTAAAGACTCAACTGAACAACACATCACGTAACAAAAATGGTCGTGGGCTGGCCATATTATAAGAACAGAGGATGAAAGATGGACCAAAAATATGATAGAATGAAGACCAAGACAAAAAAAAAGGAGGAGTCGGGAGACCACCACAGAGATGGTTTGACGATATTAGAAGAATGGCTGGAAAGCAATGGCATCGACAGGCGCAAAACAGAAACGAGTGGAAGAAAAAAGGGGAGACCTATGTCCAACAATGGATAGAACAAGGTTAAAGAAGAAGAAGAATTTTTATATGATTACAATAAACATAGTTAACATTTTGAAAAAAGTGAAATTCCTTATAAACCTCAAAGAGCACAAACTCCTTCCTGCCGAGCTAGCAAGTTGAAATAAAGTTGCCTTTGCTTAATATGTGCATCATGAACAGTTCTAACAGTTGGGTTGAGATGGTGGAAAACCTGATTTTTTAAAACGGATGCCATAAAATTAAAGACATTGCTGATAAAGTACTATCGAGTTTGATGACAATAGAAACACAGGAAAAATTCACCATCGACGAAGAAAAGAAGATTTTCGAATTTGCTTATTACAAAGATCAGAAAGGCAAAGTCCGTCGCAAGAAAGCTGTAACGATAACTAACAGATTCAGGAAATTTAAGAGTCGATGGTTAATCATTGGGCTTTGCTGCTTGCGACACTTTATACAATAGCTCGAGTTCAAAGCTCCAGTTCGATGACACACTTATGTACAGCAGCTAGCAGAGTGCATCCAAAAATGCTTCTTATTCTACACGAATAAAAACCACTGAAACAATTTACAAGAATTCGTATCCTAAAACCACCAAGTTTGGTCATTACTGATAGCATGAGTAAAAATATGTGCAAATTACATAAGATTGGTTATTGCGGATAGATACTTCTGAAAAAAAAATTCTCAATGCTACTATGTCTGCTGATAAGAAACTGGAATTAATTATCATGCCAGCGAATTACACTGGTCATATTCAACCACTAAATGGCGAACCGTTCTTAAGATGGAAGAGGATTTGCAAAGTTATCTCCAGTTATATCAGACTATGTGAACCTCAATTTATCTCTTCTAGGGAAACAGCGTGATTAAACTTCAGTCAGTTATCCACAGTCAGCAGCTTGCACCACGACTTATTAATATTTGGAAGTACACATGGTACAAAGTAATCTCGCTGATCGTCCAGAGCAATTTGTTGTATCTAAAGAAATTTATATATGTTGGACCCCTTGATGTGCTCTACATGTTCACCGATTTTGGTGGCAATTGTAAGAGGTGCCAATGTGGGATTTCCTCTTTAGTTTTAATGTCACATGTTTTCTTTTTGGCATATTTTAATATAATGGCAGGCACCGTTCGAATTACCGAATGTTCCGATTACCGAAGTTGCACTGTATTTTCAGTTTTATAAAATTAATGGAGGATAAATACGTTATTTTTATTAAATTACATTTGTTGCAAACATATTAAACTTGAAATGAATGATCAGATATCCAAAAATTAAAATATTGCACAAGTAAAACTTTTCGATAAGTTTCTGCTAAGTCCATCGTTGCACCAGCTACGCATGGTCCAAATTTTTTGCACATCAGAAAGATCAGAGTTGCTACAACATTCATAGAGGTTAACACATATGTTTTGGTGCAACTTACAACACTCTGTTACCGGGTCGGGCCCGGGCGGTGATAAATCGGGCGTCGGGACGCTGCGACCGGTAACGCGTGGGGCACGGAAGGCTAAAAAAACGAAGCGTCGGCTCCAACTTACGATTAGAATTATATTTACAATCTTACAATCTTAACCTACCTTACGCTAACTTAATCTACTTAGCTAATTTACAAGAACTTAACCTACGACTAAATGTATGCGCTGTATGTTTTGGGTGGGGTCAGCACCTTCAGGGCGGTACCATTCTCCTGGTCGGGGACGCTCGTACCCCAGAAGCGTTTGGGATGGTGTTGATGCGGTGGCAGCGTTCTGGCGCGTCCTTAGGTTAAAAAGGATCTCGCCGATATAGAGATCCCACCGCCCTGGGTGTTTTCCCTGGAGCCGGACCCGAATCCCCTTCTTGATTTCTTGATTTCGGCGTTCGAATGGGTTAGCCTGGTGGTGAAAAATAGCCGTAGTCCAATGCAAACACCCCCAGTGGCGGAGATCCGCTTAACCTGTATTGGGGGCCGTTATCCGTAAGCACGGCCCGCGGATACCCGAATCGTCGGAACACCGCGTCCTCTAACCATGATGTAACCGTTTCTGTGGTGGCGTTGGGCACCGCGGTTCCCTCGGTCCATCGGCTACATAGGTCGGTGGCCACCAAAATGTACCTGTTTCACGGCTTGGTAGGCAGATGGGGCCGAAGCGGCGACTGGGGCTGAGGCTGTCCTCGCTTGGAGATAGCGCACGTCCAACAAGCCCTAACGTATTGACAAACGTTCTCTTCCATGCGAGGCCAAAAGTAGTTGCACTTAATAGTGCGCAGGGTTTCTTCTGCTCCGGGGTGGCCGGCTGTCGCGTCGTCATGATATGCATATAGCACGGCTTCTTGTGCGTCGGCGGATACGATGAGCTGGCGCCGTTCCTTGCCTTGCCTCCAAAGGTACCCATCGTGTACTGTGTACTCGACTAAAATTCTAGCCTGGGCTGCGGTTTGGGGACTTTCCTGCTGGATGTCGGCGTATTGGGTCAGCAGTCTCTGGGTGTGTAAATTTCGGCGTTGAGACTACTGCACGTGCCCCAGCAGTTCGGTCAAGGATGGCACAGGCAGGTGGTAGACCTGGATTGGGCTGCTTGGCGGCCGGGGGCAGTATTCGACCCAGGTCTTTGTCCTCGTCGTATCCCTCGGGGTTGTCAATGAGGTTGCGGGACATGTGGTCTGGCAGTTCGTTGCACCGCCCCGGACAGTGCTCGATAGCAAACGAGAACTTCTGGAGGTACAGGGACCAGCGCGCGAGCTTGGTATAGGAGTCCCTGAACTTCCGGAGCCATAATAATGCCCGACTGTCTGTGCGGAGGGTGAAGAGCTTGTCCTCCAGGTAGGGCCGGTACTTCTTAATGGCCCAGACCACGGCAAAGCATTCCAGCTCGTTGGCATGATACCGGGCCTCGGTGGGGGAGAGTCGGTGGCTGCCGTAACTAATTATTCGGCGTCGCTGGTCGTCCTCTTGGTATAGCACAGCCGCCAACCCTACACCGCTGGCGTCGGTTTGCAAAATAAAGGGGGCCGTGAAGTCCAGGCGGCTGAGAGCCAATGGTTGCGCTATCTTGGTTTGGAGCAGCTCGAGGGCGACGGCGGCTTCCGGGGTCTACTGGAAACGGTTCTTGGCCAGAAGGTCGGTCAGGGGCACCTGCAGAGAGGGATGCAGTCCCGAACCCAGTTAAGTAGACTCAGGAAACTTTGCAGCTCTTCGTCTTGAGCTCCACGTCATCGCCTCCAGGTGCTTGGTAGTCTCGGCACTCACGGTCCGTAGGTATGTCACTTCCCGTACACCGAACGCGCATTTATCCAGCGAGAATCGCAGCCGGTGTTGTTGAAGACGCTCTAGCACCAACCTTAGGTGTCGCAAATGTTCGGCCCTATCCCGCGAGTATACCACCAAATCGTCTAAAGATACTAACACAAACTCGCGGAGGTACCCAGCAAGCACCTGGGTCATCAGTTTTGGAAGGTCGCTGGAGCGTTTTCAGGCCAAACAGTAAACTGATACGCGGTCCGTAATAGAAACGCCGTGAGATGTCGGGACGCGATTTCAAGTCCAGGGTCATACTCTTCTGCTAACAGTCCGGTATGGTCGGCAGCCGGAAGGACTCGTGTTACAGACGAATAACGTAGCCGTCGTCGCCGTGGTGGTGGACCTTGAGATTCGTCCATGACGTCCAGCGTAAGTCGAGGGCCAGCTGAGGAAGCTGGAAGGTGCTCTGGCGGGAACTCGTTCCTTCACGGTTAGACGGAGGAAGTCTGAGGCGTTTTGTCTGCGGGACTCGATAAGCGGTTCGCGCTGACGCATCGCAGTGGACAGCTTGCTCGGTAGTCCAGGACCGCCTTGTTCAGCCTGGAAGGGTGTCCAGCATGACTGAGATAACGTGGCCGTCGTCGCCGATGGTTGGTGGACCTTTAAGTTCGTCCATGACTGCCAGCGAAGTCGGGCCAGCTGACGGAGGTGGAAGGTGCTCGCGGGAACTCGTTCCTGGGCAGCGTTAGACGGCGGAAGTTGACGTTTGTCTGCTGGGACCCATGTAAGCGGCTTCGCCGCTGATTCGGTCGCCGAAGTGGACAGCTTGCTCTGGTACGTCCAGGACCGCCTTGTTGTCCTGGAGCCAGGTATGCCTGAGCATGACTGAGTAGGTACAGGCCTGGAACCAGAAATCGTTGTGGTTACTTAAGGGCTGATCTGAGGCAAATTCTGGTCGCTCAGGTTTTAGACAGCTGCTCACTCTAGGGGTCAGACTTTAGGTAGCACGTTGAGCCCGCTGGGAAATGGGGCTGCCGAGTATTTGGTCGAAAATACGCCGTTCTGTAAACCGCGACTGTGGTCCCTGGTGTCAGACGGGTAGGTCAGAAACCCGGTCAAACGGCCACAAGGTCGGACTCAGGTACCATTCCTTGGAATTCTAAATTCCAAAGAATGTCTTTTGTGTTGCACACGGGCCGAAAAATTCCGAGTCAGGTAACATCAGCCCCGGCGAAATCGGGGCCAGGTAACAACTCACAGTTTTAAAATAAGTTTAGAAGAATAAAATAAACAAAAAGAAACCTGTCTAAAACTCCTAAATTTTTCTGATAAGACAAAATATGTACTGGATATAATAAACACTTAACATCAAAAACGTAATTTGCGAAGCTTTTACAAACTACAATTTTTGCAGATATTTTGAGTTTCAACACCCCCACACAAAAACCTACAGAATGTTGTAATAATAAGAATAAATCTGTCAATAGACATTAACTGCATACTCACTAAGGGATACGAATTTTTAAAATGTGCTTATCACTTTACATATGCAGTACTCGGTAAGTACATTTTAAAGTCTACGTCCATAGAAATTCTACTCAAAGTGTAAAAAAACCTTTTTGATACTATCTGTGTCTGAATACAGATGAATTTGGAACTGATGAGAAATTATTTCTTACTTTCTTCTTTTAATTCGTTAATTATTTCTGGTAAATCTTTTTTTTAGACACTCCTATAAAAATCTATTAGGATAGGGACTTTAAACTCATCAATTATTGATGGTTTTGTGCGAGGAACCATATCTTTGAATACCTCCATAAAAAGCTCATTTCAGTGAGATCTGAGAGACTAGCAAGAAATTCAACACTGCGGCTTCGCCAAATAAAATCTGTTTGGAAAAGTCGTATCCAGATAAGTCTTTGCCTTAGAGAAGCTCAGTTTTGGTGAAAATAAAGCTCTTAGTTACTAAACAACCCTGTGACGTATGGATCGGCTCATTCATGCAGGCTTGAGTAAACATCACTAATGACGGTTAAAACTTGGTCTTAAAATACTTATTGCTTATATTTTACCTTACCACGATAAGTTGAAATGGCCTTTTATAGTATCATGCAGATTTCGAGGCTTAATTGAGTCATTATAGTTGAAATTTTAATTGCATGAGCCAATTTTGTTTGAAAATGCAACATATTTTACACAATTGTCCAGATGTCGTTGGCAAAATTGTTTTTGAGCCGATATGCACTGCCTTATTGTCATTTAAAAAATCAGCACACTTTTGGGACACCCTATATGTAAACCCCGCGTGTCTTTTTGTATTGCCATTTTTAGCACGCGGCCTGTTGCTAACTACGCGAGCAAAATTTCGCTACGTAACGAATCGTACAACCGAATTAATTAAAGTTATAAACTGTAATGCTTCTGTTATTAAGTTCCTGTCTACTTTACGAAACAATTCTCAGCTGAAATATAAAAGTTTTGAAGCTTATTAGAGCGTAATAAGACGGTACAGCAGATAATTCCTACATAACCGGGGGCTACGCTTTTTCCGGCATTTTTAGAGGGGCTTTCATCTCTACAGCCACGCAAGCATTAATCGATAGAAACAATATAGCATTTTCGATATCTACTCCAGCAGAGCAAAAAGAGCGTCTAGTGTTTCCCTTGCAGAGAGGGTAATGTTATTAGAGAAACTGAAAGGCTCTCTCCGCTTTCCCCTGCGTGTTGTTTAAATTCGCTCTGCTCCCAGATACTTCAGTTACACTCGTAATCGGTTTTAAAGCGAAAGCAATATTTAAACCTTTAATGTGCGCAGTGTAGCAAAAACGTGTTTCGCGGGCGACTTTATTGCAGAATTTCTATCAACGTTGCAGCGTGGGCGCGCAGGAATTTGCGTTTACATAACTCGAGCCCGGCGTACCGAACGCAGTCGCGCGCAAAAAGCGGCAGTTTCTCTCGCATTATTTATTATCGAGATATTATAGGGATGTCGGCGACGCAAAAAAGAAAAAGTAGCGTCGAACATCCCCGCTGCCGGTGGCGGAAGGAAGAACTAGAGGATGCCAGACTTTCCGATCCTGATATCCTTCGGATGATATCGACCACATTCACACGCCCTCCTGTGTTTATAGGGTGATTTATGTCGTCAAATGTTTTTAGATAGAGTCAATTTGCCAGAATGGGTGTAATCAAATATAACGACAGCTTATTTTTGGCTCTCATCGTTTAAGTAGCGGCGGTGTACTGTTTTAGTTGTTTATTGTATTGCAAGTCGTCGCCGTTTTGGTTTCTCTGTCATTTCGTGCTCCCAGCTCATATTTAAGGCATCAGCACGGCTCTGTTGTTGCCGGTAAATTTAGTTAGATTCATTTTTAACGTTTAGCAAGTCAACAATATAAAACGTAAATAGTAATATTAATTTTTTTTAGCCTTAGTTTAAGTACTTCACAATTTATTACACGTAATTGTGATTGCTGTTCTTTAAGAGAATATTTTCATATCTTATTTAATACTTATAGCATTTATTTTATCTTTATAAATAAATAATAATAAAGTAAATTGTCAAATTATATTATATAATATAAAAAAATCTTACAAAAATTGAAGATAACTAAATAAAAACGAGTTTGTGTAATATCTACAACTTTATCCAAGAGTTTTTAAAATAATTTAAAGTAAACTAAATAGACTTAATCTTTAATATGATAAAACGAAAAACAATAACGAATTAATAAAAAAAAACTAAAAACAATTAGAAACATAAAAATGAGTTTTATTAATTTGGGGCTTTATTATGCATAATTTAGTTATATATTTTGTTGCAATATTGTGTCACATCTGAAAACAAAATAGAAGGGAAATAAAAGAAAAAAGGTAGGTACAAGAAGCATATAAATAATAATAATAACGGTAAGGCTCTATACATCGCATAGGGGCAAAGCTTGCGAGAGGTTGAGGCTCTAATATATTTGCTTTCACTGCCCGATCATAGCACACCTCTCTGATACGTGGTGCTAAAGCAAGTATTTAATTATTTTCCAGGCCCGGGTCTGTCCGCACCGCAAAAAGCCTCAACTACACCTTGATAGTGGCACAAAATCCAAAATAATCCAAATAAATTGACTATTGTGCCCTCAAGTGGACGTTTTAGCTGCGCTATTTCTATGGCCAAAAGTACAAATTTGTATTACTGTGCGCACTCGATATTAATTTTAGAATAATCTTGGCTCACCGTATCGTATTTCAAATCAAATTTTATTTAATTTTTACATTGTATTTAAACTTAAACAGTTATGCAGGGGATAATAAAACGAATATAACTTAAATGTTTGCCAAAATCGTTAACGTTTAACTATGTTAACACTCAAATGCCAAGACTATGGCAACTTTATTATATTTCCTACAGCAATATATCAAATAACAGACTAAAGCCAACTGTAACAACATACAGATCAAAAACTACGCCCAAATGCTACTTACACGATCATACAACAAATAATATTTAATAGTAAAAGATGTTCAAGCCAGAGCTGACAAATTAAACACATAAAAAAATGACCAAGGCTCTAAAGAACGATCAAACAAAAATTCAACTTAAAGAAAGTCTAACATATAGCATTATTATTAAAGCACTGAACGACAGAAATACTGTATTTCTTACATACCAACCAAAGCAGACAAAAGCTTTCGTATTGTTTGAAAAAATATGCATCCAACAACCGATACAGATAAAATTAAGAAAAACTAGTCACCAACATATATAACGTCAAACAAAAAAGAACGAACACCCACTGTCGATATTTTTTGTTAGCCTGATGCAAAATGAAAATAAGAAAGAAATGTATAAATTTAAATAATTTATGAACTCTCTCGTATAGTTTGAGGCACCTTGTGCAAAAAGAAAAACTCTAATGTATGTGATGTCAAACCTTTGGACACGCTAAATTTTTTTTCAAGAAAAGTCCACTCTGCGTTAAATACCTCGAAAGTCGCTTGTTTCAAAAGGTAAGAGATAATGAGTTCCAATGTGTTGACCACCTCTCTAACTACAGAAGATGTATAGTTTATAAATGGCTTCAACAGAAACTTTATCCTAAACTCAGGGAAGAAGAATTTCCATGAAATTTGGCACAACCAAACATTTTATATGCCCGCCCAAGTAGCACCACATAATCAACAACATTTAGATCCCCCTAACAGAGCTTCAACCTCACTAGGAGAAAACGATCTAACATAACTTAAAAAAGAACTTTTATAATGAAAAATGTAATACATCACCATGTTAGTCAACAACATTGTCCTTTTGGCTCAAATATAAAAATAAAAATATGGATTCCCAATGGCTTGAGCCAACAGGCACAAACAATTTAATACTTTCTACAAATTTATAGAATAAACGTAATGCCAATATCTGAAGCTCATTTCACTCCCAAAAGTTACATGAAAATCCCCAAATACAAAATTTACCCCACTAATCACTCATATTGGAACAGCCGTCATCATCAAAAACATCTTTAGACATTATGTACTTAATAAATACAGTAACAACTACTTTCAATATATTCCAATTGCAGTAGAATAAAAACTAAATACAATAAAACTATTAGCAATCTAATGTCCATTAAAATTCAAGAATAAAAGACAAAATTATAAACAATACTTTGACATCCTTGGTAACAGATTTATTAACGGAGAAAACTACAACCCTAGAATACATACCGGGGGTCTAGAGTTACAGTACTTAAAAGCCAAAAACTGCTCCAAACAATGGATGAAAATAATCTGAAATATACTGGCTCAGTTATAGAAGAAGACTTCTGCGTTTCGTTAAAACTAAATCATGTTTTGGCCGTTTCTTTGATCATTCTCCAATAATCGTAATTATATACTCCCATATCTTACAAATAGCTAACCGATACTTACTAATAAGAAGACAAATTAGAAGATCTTCAAAGCAAAAGTAGATAAACTTGTTGACTTAAATATCCCACTAAAATAGTTGCAAGATATTGATGAAGCAGCTTGAACAGCTGTATCAGAAGAAAATTTTTTATAGAAAAATAAGTAATTTACTTTCATTGTAATGAAAAAATAGTAAAAGAACGAATCTGATAAGACAAAATCCTACAAAGCAGCTTCAAGTGTCCTTAAGCCATTAAACATATCTGTTCAAGAGTATCTTAGTCAGTTATCAAGCGTCAAAGCAAACAACTACTCTCTATAAAAGCAACAAAAAAAAATTAAACGATCACAGCAACCTACATCACTAATGAATCAGAAAGAACAAAACTTATGCCTAATGAAAAAATAATCATCTCTCAGATGTTTTCCAACCATTTCCCTCAGAGTCATCGCACAAAGAAGCAAATGAAACAAAACAGTACCTGAAAGTACCCTTCTAAATGGATTTACTAATAGGGAATATTAAATATAGAGAATTTAAATGCACAGTTAAAATCAAAACTAACTTTAAAAAGGCTCCAAGTATAAATTTGGTTACGGAAAAAAACTACAAGAGCTAACCAAAACAGGCATAAATGTTATATTTAACCTAGTAATAAGGCCAAGTTACTTTTCACTCTTTTGGGAAATAACACAAATACTACCTATTCAAACTTGCTACAGGAACCAGCTTCGTACAGACCTTTAAGTCTTTTAGCAGTATTTTTACTTTCCTTATCTATAATAAGGAAAGTAATGTAATCGGCGGAAATTTGACCTACCCAGTTTTTCACATTTCTGTACGAAATATAGCCTCAGGACACCAAAAAAGTTGTTTTTAGCCATGTGTGTGTGTGTGTGTGTGTGTCTGTCTGTCAGTAAAGCAGATATCTCGAGAACCGCAAGAGCTAGAGACTTGAAATTTGGTATGCAAGTTACTTGTAGGTAGGGGACGCAGTGCGAAGCTTTTGGTAAAAATCGGCCAAGTCGTTTGGTCACAAGGTCGCAAAATCGGTCTCAAAGCGGTCGTGTATCTAAACGGTTGAAGATACAAAAAAATTATGAGAATAAAAATGATTTATTATCATGAGATAAACATGAATTTAAAATAAAAGTTGGTAAAATAGGAACTCGAAAAAAAATTGAAACTCAGGATTTTTAACATACCGGGTGTTCATAAAATATTTCGGGAAATTTATATTACTGGATAGATCAAACCGAGACGAACAAAAAATTAAAATGAAATTTTTTGATCCGAGGTCAAATAAAGAAGTTGTAGCCGATTAAAAATTAATTAAACGGATCAATCACAGCGCGCTCGGAGCACGCAGGCTGTGCGACCGAGCTCGTACGGTTGCCTTCAGTGACGTAGCAAAATTGTAAGTACGAGTCAATTATTGTCTTGTACTGTTTATTTTAATCAGCTTTCGAGTGTTGGACTCGCGCCTCGTCCATTTTTAAAATAACAAGTTCTGAGACGAGAGCAGCGCAGGGCCGATATATATATATATATATATATATATATATATATATATATATATATATATATATATATATATATATATATAATAGGATAAGGAAAGTCGTGTGATGTTCACACCAGATTTTCAGTCTTTGAAAAGGTTTTGCTGAAATGAATTAAACCAATATCAAAAAAGAGGAAAAAAAACTCGATCACCAATTTGGTTTCAGGAACAAATTCACACGTAAGCAATGACTTAGAAGCAGATAGAGGGTATCCAAAAGTATTTTTAAGTGGTAACAATGTATTAAAAATTAACAGAATAATCATTATAAATAATTTTTGTTTTTTGTTTATATTAAACACACTGTGACAATCAATGTAACACATTTTCCAAATATCTGTCTTTATTGGTCTGGAGGCGTGTCTCAATATTTAACATTAAGCGATATCTTCTGGATTTGCCTTGATCTTGATTTTGATGATATTTAAGATAACCACAACGACGCCATTTTCAGGTTTTGGTTTGACTCTCACGTCAGAAATTGATCTCCAAAATGACCAAAGATAAGTTCCAGATGAGGAGCAGCTTCATTCTGTTGAAACTAAGAGCTCCGAAAGTTCTCCCGTTACCTTGCAATGGGCAGAAATTTCTCCAAAATTTTATTGCCCACCAAACGCCGACTTTTTGGGGTGTGAAAGATGTACTACAGCCAGATAAGAGTTTATGTACTCCAAATCGTAAAGTTTTGTTTATTTACGTAGCCATCGAGTTGAAAATAGGCGTTGTCAGAGAAATGATTCTTTTTGATATCCATTTCTTTATTTCTGATTTTCTCCAAAACATTTGCAAAATCAAATCTTTGGTCGAAATTTATTTGACTCGGTGGCTGTTGTAATTAGATTTTTTATAAAATCATATCCAGTTTCTTGTAGAGCATCCCCTCTACAATCAATTTAGATATCTCAATGCACTTCTTTGGTGTGGTGACAGTATCCGCCCAATCACTCTTTGACTCGTTGTTATCGAGGATAATTCCAGTTCCTTCAAATTTCTCAGCCAATTTGTTATACCAATTGTTATAAATTTGTCACAAAACATGGTTTGATAAAAGTTGTACTTGCCTTTTAATCGTGTTGTCGTTAAATTTAGTAGATTCCAAATCTGTCCCGAAGTCCACTTTTTACATCGACAATCGAAATCCATTCAAATAATAGACCTATACTATATCAACTCGATCTTCGGTGGTGTAAGTAGTCTTAGCGATAGCCATTGTTTTTGATGATAATATAACAAAAAATTGTAAACTATTGCACTTTTTTAAAACATAAAAAATCTTTAATTTTAAGTAACCCTTAAGATGGGAAAAAAAACTTCAATTGTATACTTTTGGAATAGTCTGCAGATACTATTCGACTACGGTTCTTGACATTCGCCAAACATTCGACAAGGTATGGGTCGAAAGACTGCTGTAAAAACTTAAAAAGACTTTGCACACTCTTTGTATGAATTATTAAAATCGTAGCTGTCTGTAAAATACTTTCTTTTAAAATACGGAACTGCAATGTCATCAGGGGTTCCTCAACGGACTATACTCGGCCCAAATTTGCACTTAACAGTTTTGCAGCTAATCTTCCTACGACCAGATTAATAATCACAGCCACATTCGCTAGATTAAGAAAATAGAGGGTTTAGGCGAAGAAAGATAAATCAGCACTCATAACGTTTACTATAAAGGGGGAAGATTGTCCAGCAAGTTTTCTTAAACGGAAAACAACTTAAGCAATCGAATAACGCAAAACATCTTGGATTACACCTAAATCGTAGACTAACATGACAAAAACACAAATTCATCAAACAGAAACAGCTAGGAATCACACTGAGACAACTATGCTGGACAATCGGTTAATTTTATAAAGCGATCAAAATCCATTTGAGCCTACGAGGTTTAGGTTGGGGAACTACCAGCAACAGTAATATGGAAATTATCAAAAAATTATAAAATGTGTTAATAAATGGTCCGTGGTATGTACCTAATCTTATCATATAAAGGGTTTTGGGCGTGCCAATAGTTAAATAAGAAATAAAAAAATAGTGTAACATATGGTGACTGGATGGAGTGAATAATCTCATGAACAAAACAAATAAAATGCTATATTTAACAAAATTTAAATCTTTTGACTTACCAGATGGGTTTAATTAACATAGCATGTAGTATTCTAGCTGTAAAGTAGTAGCATACAAATAAGTCTAGGCATGCGAATTGTACATTATCATAATACAAACTTATTGTCTTAACCACAGACGGATTATCTAATCAATGGGGTTAAAAAAATTAATTCAAATAATTTTCTTGTCTTAACTAAAACTTCAGAACTGTTAAAGCCAATTGTAATACTATAATTGTTACATTTTTAATTTTTATATAAACCAACTTTAGTTCTTTGGTATTTTGGTCAAATATAAACCGACCCCTCTATTTTATTTCTATACAACAAGGAACATTTATTTTTATCACAACTCACTAGCAAATTTGGAGTTTAATTTCTGTAATGTAGAAAATAGGACCTGCATACAAACTGTTCTATCTGCTGATTACCGTCGAGATACTTTCCTCGCAGCCTTTGCTTAGGCAACACACACATGTAGAAATTATGTGGTGAGAAATATGGACTACTGGAAAAAACTCAGACAGTTCTTGATGTATTCTAGTTATAGTAGGACACCTGGCGTAGTCATAAAAAAACAAAACATTTTAGAAAAGATTTCTCTTTTTAAAATGCTCCTATAGCTAATCATAAGTTCTCGTCAAAAGTTTCTACCATTCTTATCTTGGACAATTATCCATCTTAGTACTGTTTGATTGCGACGTGTTGTGCAACAACACAATGCAATTATTAAGCGCCCTATAATCCATTCGGCTACGTTACATACGTTTACTTTCCACGAAAAAGGAAGATCGGTTTATATTTGATTTGCCCTCATATATTATAATAAAAAGTTTTCTAGTTTAACTTGACAAGCATCTTGTGAGCTTAAATCAGTCCATGTAATTTCCTCTTCTAAACGACGGAAACTTTCAGCTACACAAGCCTGCTCACGTCAGTCACCAACGATATTCAAGTTAGGGAAGAGAAATGAACATATCTAAATTACAGTCTTTTAATTAACGTTAAACAAACAATAAAAATAATGAAAGGAGTATAAATACAATTTTAAGTCTATCCTTATTTAGTAACGATCTTGTGCTTTTTTTAAATAAATGAGAACAGACAATTATTTCGCACAAGTATAGTATCAAAAGAAGAACTAACATTTTAAAAGCTTTCAACAAAGGCTATGGACGTTTTCTTTAAAGAAAATTTGCATTATATTTGCTATTATTATTGTAAACTTTTTTAACTGATAAATATTCTCCATAAAATGTACTTCTTACAATTCATGCTAGCATTAAGATCAGAGTTTTTAAGAAAAATATGCCATATAAACCTTTATACCTGTATTGCTATAGTAAGAGAAAATGGTCATTGTACGAAAAACTATAGACTTTTAAGAGCTATACTAACAATAAGTAACATTTCTTTATGTAGAAATTACATCTACAACAATCTTTATCCATGTCATATTTATTCTTTTATAATAAAGTTAATGCAAAAAATGATTCATAGACATCACATCCGGGGAGTTTATTTTACCTACATTAACATCCCTGTCAATTAACAAAATTATGTTAGACTACCCTTGAAATAAATTTAAAGTTTCTGAATTTCTAGAAAACAGAACGTAGACTTTTTAATCGCATCTCTTGCAAATAAATTTGATCCCGGTGGAGAGACGTAGGACAGAAGACACAATCTGCAAACTAACAGGCAATATCTTGGATAATAAAAAATACAGTCTACCCAATCTAGTAAAACGATGGAAGTAGTTGCTGCAAAATTTCCTGCAAGGGGAAATTTTATTGTCTGTTCTGTGGAATTTCGTAGTAAACAAAGAAAATGGGAAAATTTTTCTAATCCAATCTCAAAATGTACGTAAAAGATTCTAGGTATTGTGGGGAGATAGTGAGTAGAGGAACATCTAAGTTTAAGTCTTCAAAAAAAAGCTCTGGTACTATTCATGCGAAGAATTATATTAGAAGGAACGAAACTACCATACTCTTTTAAAGAACAATTACAACTGAGCCAACAAGCTAAATATTTAGAGCTTATTTCAGATGCAAACGCTAACCTGGAATTCATGTATACAAAAAGTTCTAAATGAAGAAAAGGCTAATAAGTGAACAATAGGTACTCGGCTATGATCAGACCTATAGTCACGTATAAATCTTTAAAACAGTAGAAAACTAAATTGGAGCTGACCAAAACAAAAGACTTGTTCACCTGTATATCACCTCAATCCCAGCCATAAAAATCCACTAAGCTTTAAACATATTAGTCAAAACAAAGGTAACAATAGCTTCCTATAGACTAAACATTTTTTATTGATAAAATAGCAAATTTATAAGCATAATTATAAGAGTTAATTAAGTATGTTGTCTGTTGAAGTATGTAAGAATCTCCATCTAGCGATGATTCTCTTAGAGTTTACTGGGATGGTTTGAATTGCATTTCTCATCACTTCAGATCTACAGTCATTGTTTGCTTAGCCTTCTTCTTGGTAGAAGGTCCATGAATTGTAGAATGAGGTGTTTTTCATGTCCGGGTAGTTTTGCAAAGTAGTCTGAAGCTGACTTTTCTATTACATCTGTTATGAACGGTATGTTTATGTGCTTATGTAGGGTTAGGTTACTTACAAGCCAAGTGCATTTCAAGGATTCGAAAAATTTTGCTTTGTGCTTGTATACTACTTATATTTATTTTCTTTCCCACCTTCAGAGTTGGATATTATCTCTAGTGCATAAGGATTGTTTTATATAGCAGGACATTATTTTCAGATGAGAACTTTGATTTATGTCCAAATGTAGCAATAGAGATATTTTTGGTTTCTAGAATATCAGATGTGTAAAGAGGTACAGGAAACGACCTGTGGTACACCTGTTTTTATTAGGTGGTATGTAGAAAGTTAATTGTTGTGTTTTACGGTATAATAGCTGTCGGTAAAGTATGATTTAATCAAGAGATAATAGGTGCTCGTAATTGTTGCTTTAATTTATATAATAATCTGATATGCTGCATCTTGTGGAAAGCCTGTTTGAGGCCCAGGAAGGCTGCGGAGCAGAACTTTTTTTCTTTAAGGCATATAGCTATAAAACTGTCGATTCAGTGGGCTTGTTGAACTGTCGAGTGGTTTTCCCTAAACCCAAACTGATGAATTTTAATAACAGGGTAGTCATGTCTAAATCGTCGTGTAGTTTACTTAGGAAAAACTTTTCAAATAGTTTTCCAGGAGGAGCAACAGGTTTATCGGTCTATATGAGCTAGTTAAGCGTATTGGTTTACCAGGATTAATGTTCATTAGGATTTGAACGTATTTCCATTGTATGGGAAAGCAAGTCAAACTTAGCATTCGGTTGAAGATAGTGGTCAGCTTTTTTTTGAAGTTGCAATTCTTGTATCCTTAGCCATTGTTAATGTTTGTTGCCAAGACTTGTTAGTAAATTTAGCATCATGGAGTTCTGCTGCATCATCTGGGCAAACCGACTCCTGTTATTCCAGAAGTTGCTTGCGCATAATGCAAATTCTGAGTGTTCATGTGCTTGTTGTTTATGGTTTCAGGACTATTATGGATAAAACAGGTTTTAGGTAAAGTGTTAAAATGTGATATTGTGCCATTATAATTATGTTTGAATGTGAGGCTTGATTTACTTCTTAAGTACAAGAAATCTTGATAGGCCTTGCAGCCTTTATAGTTGGCCGGGTGCTCGCCTCCGCAGAGTATACATTTTGCTGGGTTATCTCTTGTCTTAACACATGCGAAGTGTGCGACTCACGCATTTGACACAGTTGAATAGTTTAGTGCAATATGTCTTAGTGTGTCTATAGTATTAGCATCTGGTACACTGTATTCCAATTTTCTTCTTAGGAGGTTCGACGGTTATTATCGTACCACAGATGATTTTCAGTTCAAAGATTTTATGATTGTTTTCTTTGGGTTCTAAATCGACATAGAACATCGAAAGAGGTTCTTTACTTATTCTGTGCCTTATATTTAATATATTGGGGACTTTGTGACCAGCCTCTTCCAGTTCCGCTTGTATATCATTAATTGGAATTGAATAGTAAATATTTCTTATGACAATATCTCTTGCTTTAGTTAATAGATGTGGTAAGATTATGTATGTATCAATGCTGAGGGCGTTGATTTTAACCGTATTATCTGATAGGGCCTTGCTGTGGTGTATTTCATCATCGGTAACATTTGCAAGATTGTCTACCATGCCTTTAAAATTAGTTACGCTATATATAGATATTGCCTAATCATAAATTTTGAATACTTGCCAGTCGTGAGTATTTTATTGCGTTGCGTTTTAATTATCGTTAGAAGTTTGCTGTGTTGATTGCATTTTGAGCGGTGTAACATTAAATGCAGGAAAATAATTGATGATTGTAAATTATTAGAATTAAAGGTAAAAGAATTTTGTTGGAATGGATAAGGAGGTTGATAATAATTGTGTCTGCTCTTAAGAATTGGTGTCTGGTTAGAAGGGCATCTAAACGCTACATTTGTTGTGGGGTGAGTGAAATTTATTTCTCGCGATAATAAGTCATCTAGGTCAGATGGTTCTAAAGTGACCTGCTGACCTCTCACTTAACTGTTGCAGCACTTTTTTTTTAACGGGGCGACTAACATAACAATTATCACACGCGTATTACTAAAAAAAAGCATTTCTGTTATACCACATATCCAAATGCATTTTTAATAAACCTTAAATGAGCTTAATTGAAATGGTAACTTTATATACAAATAATAGCGGACAGGAAAACTATTCTGGTATACAGATGGATTCAGTATACAAGAGTGACACTAAACCTAGAGTGCACAAAAAATTTCCTGAGCTTAACGTACATACAGAGTGCAACAGAACTCTCTTCCTAATTTCAAAGAAAGTTTATAAGGCGAAGCTAGCCCAAAAGTAAAAGTAGTGATTTAATTAGATGTAGATAGAGTCAAGAAATTTTAAGTAGAGAGACTCTTAGTAGTCATATATCGTAGATGAACGATTTGAGAGCTTTTGCTGTCGAAAAGTACATTTAAAACAAACGAACATTTTGGACATGTCTTTAACTTGTGCCTTGGATTTCCGTTTTTGATTGGAAACTAATTTTGTTGTTAATAAAGAACTTAAGGAGTACTTGTTTTAAAGCGACAAGATAAGGAAAACATCAAAGTGCAAGAACATTTGAGGACATCAATGTCGTAAGACGATCTATTTTACAGTTCATGAGGCAATCTACGTGTAAACATGCTGTTGCTCTTACTTGTACTGTACGAAAGTACTTCATTAAGATCTTTATTTTTATCCATACAAGATGAATGTTATATAAAAAACTTCCAAACCGAAATGACAAAATCATTTAGAAATGGATAGAAATATCTTGATAAGCGCACCATACGATGCTGTTCTTTCCTTTACTTGTCGAGATGCGTCATCAAGTAAAACGTTCATTACTGGAATGATAACTACCCACAGAAAATCAATGAAACAACGTTTGGTGTATGAAGAGTAAAAGTTGGGTTATTTACTTTTACTTTTTCAAAGAGAGAAGCTAATTTATCACTTTCAATCGATATGTGGAAGTAATTCGAGTGTTTTTCGCGCTAAATTAAGGGAATGAAGCTACAGGCCGCAAGAACTTTTTTCCAAGTGCAGAGTATGATGTTTCCTGGGTGCCTAATTTATTAATGCGGTGGCGACGCTTGGCTAGTCCACTCTCCGAATCTTCGTAGAGATATTTTAAGTCTGAAATTCACAAACGTCACAAATGTCGACATAATATAATATATCACAAAATCAAATTAATGAAGAACTTTACAATATGAGAGATATCACTTGGTCTATATCCTCTTTCAAACAAATTGAAATCAATCCTCGAGCTCTATAGTTTTACCTTGTAAACATGAATGTTCTATACTTCCACTACTTTTTTTATTAAATTCAAAAAATTAAGAAAGTGTTTTGCATCATTATGTACATCTTTAAAGAAATATACCACAGAGTTTCAAGTAAAAGCTCACATTATAGTTATATCTGTGTAAGCTTATGCAAAAAGCGTAAAGATAAATATATTTTCTTGCAGATTGAGAAACAGGCTTAAATAAAAGAAATCATTTATAAGTTGGTCTAAGAATGTATAGAATATCTTATAACCATTACAAACCACAACAGATTTACTTTCGTATGGGTGAACAGGACATAAAAGTGTACAAGGAAACAGAAAAAGTGATGCACTAGATAAAATAGATTAGAAATCACAGATAACTGTTTCGAGAACCGTAGTTTGCAATTATTTAGACGATTGGATATGTAAATCTAGCCAAAACTACTGGAATTGGGTAAAAGATTGAAGGACTCTATTTAATATAGTAGGACTTGACATATTGTAATTAAACAAATGCAAAGTCAGGTTCGTAATTGGGTTGTAATTATATATATACTCGACGCAAAAATCTTGCTCTATAGAGGCATTTGCTTTTGATAAGAGCCAGTCTTTAAGAAGCTCCAGTTAGAAACATGATGAAAAACCCACTTAGTATGACAAAATCTGTAAAATATTTTCTCTAAACAGCTGAATAGCTAATGAACCTTAACGCTTCAAATTGTTTTTATATTTCGCTCTTCAAAGAAGTGATTGTAGTCTTTCAAATATCAAAAAACAAATTGGTTTAAAAGTCTTAACAATTTTTCTTTAAGTTGCGGTTTTAGTGATTACGAAACTGTAATTTCAATTAGTAATTCATCTTTCCTTCTACTGAAAAAACTACACCCATCGAAATCATGAAAATAGTTCCATTTAGTAACCATTAAAAGATCACAGAAGTGATCACTGAAGTCTGTTTTTAAAACCGGTAATCGTGTTGTCAATTTTTAGCAAAACCTTTTAAAAAATGGCAAAAAGTGGCAATTTTGATTAGTTTACATACGATCTGTTTTAGTAATAAGCAAACCTTTCTTCTGTAAGCAATAAAAACCAAGTTACCAACAAAGTGCTTATGTTATCTGGCAATAGAAATTGGAAGGAGGATAAAGATAATTTGGGCTGCTTATGAAAATCTAAGGAATGTGTTGAAAACAACAATATGCCCGCAACATGTTAAGACTAAAGTGTTTAATCAATTCATTCTTCTAATACTTACATATGCTTGAAAACATGGTCCCTTACGGAAATCGTGATGAAAAAACTGCAAGGTACGAAATGAAGAACGAAAAAATCGATGTTGGGAGTGCGAGTGCAGGATAGAAAATCAATCGAATGGATTTGAAATAAAACCAAAGTTGAGGACGTGGCACAACGCATCGCAAACTTGAAATAGCGATGGGCGGATCATCTTATGCGGCGAGAAGATGATAGATTAAGCAAAAAGCTAACAAAGTAGCGGCCAAGGCCAAGAATAAGAAACGAGGAAGACCAAGAACCAGATGGAAAGACGCCATCAGTAAGGGCGCAGAAACACAATGGATGGGAGCGACGGGGGATCGAATGGCATGGCGACATCTTGGGGAGACGTATGTCCAGAGATGGAATATTTAAATTATGAGGAGGATCATGATCTCATTCGTGTTCGTTTGTTACATTCGCTTATAGAACAAAGTAGGGTGATCCTTAAAGTACTCCAAAGAGTTGTTTCTTAATAATCTTCTAGGTTTTCAATGTGTCATTTTATAACAGATTTATAGTCAACTAAAAAATTATCACTCTTTTAGGTCTTTGTAATTAGTCAATTGAATTTTTGTTGTTACAAACAATTTTTTACCATTCTCCTACTTTTTTACCTTTGAATACAATTTTTGTGCACCAATTTTATGTTTACAAACAAAATACTTTTTACAAACTTCGATAATTTAATTTTGCAGAACTGGGGCATTTACTTATCTTGTAGACATCTTACAAATAGCCAAATAATTTTACCCATAGAAGCGAGACGTTTATGTTAATGAGAAGAGGAGTTACTGCTTCGAATAAAGTATACCCTTATCATTACTGATAATAGTGCTAAGTTGGAAATTTATGCAGTGGTTCTGCAGCGCATTACTTGGAATTCTGATTAACTTCTTATAACGAATTCAAAAATATCACGACTCTAAAAGAATCCTTTACGTGTTAAAAATAGAGCGAACATCGTAGAAATAAATTAAAACAAGACCTAAAAATTATCCTAATATTTACTATCCGCTAAAAAGGATTCTATTAATACGAGAATTTAACTAAAATACAGTTTTGAGAGTTTTAATAACTTGTTACCCATTTCTTTATTAGGATTCTGGAGTGTACAAAATAATTTTCTTGTTTATTAAAGCTATAATATCTTTATCTAATAATGGAGTGTGTATTAAAACATACCGAAGAATAGATTGAGGAGAAACGCTCAAGTACCTGAGATTTTCTGCTTGTAAGAGCTAACAATAAAATCTCTAAAAAACAATAATAAACTGGATATACAAGTCTTATAAAAGAAAGAAGTTTATATAAATTTAATAGAACCAATTATGGCCAACTATAAGAATTTTAAAAATCTAAGCATTTTTATCAAATATTTCACTTAGTTCACATTACGCATGTCTTTTCTTCAAATGACTTTTAAGTGAATTTATGTTTGACTAAATATTTCTTTCCTTTTTTCCGCTATTTTAAAATTATTATTTCATTGTATTATTAATTTAATTGGGCCTTTACTTTTTTTACTTAGAGTGAAACAACTTTTTTATTTACACTTACCTTTTAATTTTTCTATGGCTTTTATTTGTAGTTTTGACCAAGTGTTGTTTTATATTAAATACTACCAATTTTTATATTTATTGTTTTGAATATGATTTTTTACCAGTAGCTTTTACGTCTACAGTTACTCCTACATCATGTCAGTTTTAAAAAGAAAATTTTTTGAGAAATAATACTAAATGCAATTAGAAACGCCCAAAACATTATCACGCTTTGACTAAGTAAGTTGCTTAATCACCATTATTATTCATTATCGCGTTTTTAAGTATACAATCGGCTGTAATATTTGGTGTTGTTATCTTCTTATAAGCACTACGCTTTATTATATATTTCATTATTATCAAACAGACCATAGAAAAACACTTTTCACACACATTTAACGTCTCTGTAAACAGAAATGATGTCCCAAATCTCAATTTACTAAAAGAATCTAAATTTAATACCACAAAATACATCAGGTTTTTGCATGGTCCTTTATAAAGTCACAATGAAGTGTAGTGTGCAAGACGTTTTTGGTCTGATAGTATATATTGTCATTTAAAATGCTGTGTTTTAACTACAAAGTATAATATATAAGGTAATTGTCAGTATTAGTGACATTGCGGGCACCGTCTCTATAGAAGCACGCTCTCAATATATGGCATCCAAACTCTCTTGTCAAGAGCTTAGGAACTTAATCTATCACCTGTAATGGTAGTACTATCGCTTTTGCTGCCATATACTTGCGGTTGGAGGCTCCAGGTCTCTTACGCAGCACATCTATAAATTCATGAAAATGTATATAAGTCAAAGAGAATTTTACTCTTGACTAATTTCTGAAGCTTTTCTTTAATCTAAGCAGCGCCAATACAGCGGAAAGAGACAGAGGGTGAGAAAAAGAGATATCTCAGTGTAATATATAAAGTAAAGGGCACTTCTCTGGCTCAGAGTAATATTACATTTTGTAAGGGTACCAGTGAGGTCACTGTCGTTCAGCCAGGAAGAAGTTCGTGGTCAAAATCCTTTTTATAAATTATTTTGCAGCCGCCAAAGCAGTGCATTAAGCTCATTCAAAACAAAAAATCTTTATGAAACAGTTAGCCTCCATATTTTAATAATAGAGTTGAGAATCACCAGTATTATAAGTTCGGGTAATATTTATTTTCACATTTACTCCAATTTCTATAAGGAAACCATTTCTAGGGGTCGGACAAAGTCTTCTATGCCGCCTACCTTCGTGAAAGCGGACCATGCTGGGAAAAATGTAACCTCAAACACCCGTAGTGGTGTAAGTAGAGCACTTATACATGAAAAAAACTCGTTTATCAGTGTTATCGCTGCCAAAAGATCGGGAATGCCTGATGGTACTATCACGTTAACCCCAAGTGCTTTAAATACTCAAGCGCCTATCAATCTAGCGGCTGTGATAAGGATTACACAGGTGATGTAGTACTCATATAGCTATCAAGGATGCGTCCTGTCTTCGACGCGCCGATAACAAGATGAGTTTGGTTTATCAGAGATTAAAGATAAAATTCGTGAGAAAAATTACAACGATGCCACGCCATTTTAATTACCACGTTTTTTCTTTGCCTTTGAGCACCGTGATTAAGACTAGGAGAGTAAATTATAAATTCTTGATGTAGCTGATAACTTTGCTTCGAAATTGGTTAAGGTCTTGTAAAACCGCCTCTCCTCAGTTTCATCCATCTACAAGGAAAATGGTCTTTCCCTTAACGCAACCTATAAATCTGAGGTCTTTGCAGATTGTCTGAAGTGTTAATGCAGGTTCGACTGCACTAGTGCTGACTTTGAATACATTAGTACTGCCGATTTCGTTATAAGACGTTTATGAGAATAGTAGATTCAGGACTATCTAGAACCAACGGTTTAGAAAAGGACATCCAGCTAATCCAATCATTAAAGTCGTGCAAAATTCTAAAATCCAATGCCATCCCAAACCCACCTTAATTATCGTCTACAAAAAGCAATTGCCTACCCTACTACTATAACAAATTCCGCCCTTTACCCTTAAAAGGCGGGAAGAGGAAGGGTACTCATACTTTTCAGTCCTGGAAGATCTAGTGCGTCTTCCAAGACTACAACTAGTTAAGCTTTTGCCTATCACAAAAAAGATTGTGGAGTACATACCATCAAAGGCCTGCAACTGATCCTGAAAAATTAATTGGGCTGGCGCCGTTTTACCACTCACCAGTTTCTTCGGGTGCTTAAAATTACATAAGATTTTGCAAAGAAAAACGTTGCTGGCGTAGTCGTGCTCGACTTGATCAAGGCTTTCAGAATATGTGGCATCTTTAAAATCGCTTCAGCATTCATCTTGCTGGCTATTTTCATAGCTGATTTGGTCTTTCTTGTCACAAGTTCTAGTAGCGTGAAGTCTGGGGCCCGGCATTCTTTGTACTTCTGTCCGGTACATACCAATGACGCCCTAAATGATGATCGCCCAGTATACAAACACCCATTGCCGTGCTATTTAGATCATTGCAACGCTTTGTAACAATACAACATCTACAAAAATATCTAGATAGTACAAAATATTTGTGCCACAAATATATAAAGGGAGGAAAAGCACAAAGAGTACGATTATCGCATTCTTTACCAGGATAAAACTTTACTGGAGTAACGGTCTGAATCTTAGACCGGGAAACATTTTGTAATAAGTAAAGAAAAATCGGACTGGTACTAAGCGTTATTTTCCACTTATAGAGCCGGCTTTTCTTCAGAAATAAGCTGACAATATACAAGATCATCTTGCAGCCTATGACTTAAATGGAACCAATACGGAGGTATGCAGCAAATTCGCACATTAAAAAACTCTAGGTTGTAAACTACCGGGTTATTCTTTGACAATCCGTAGTTTGTTCGAAATATAGCTTGTACCAAGAGGCAAATTTATTAATCATGTCAATGCGTTTAACATTCACGTCGTCTGTCCCAATTACGACATTGACAAAAGTGCCCCGTTATATAAGCGTCCGAAGATCTTGATTTCTCCGTAATGTAGTACGGGCGCGGCATAACAGCTGTCTACCATTTCACCCTAAAAGTCGGAGACTAAAGGCTGAACCTTAGAAACTTCAATCACCCCAACAAAGTTAACGTTTAACATCAGCAAATGGGAAGATTAAAAATAAAGAGAAACAAATGCAATAATATACTTAAGGACGAGGTCTCCTTTGGTCCTGGTCTGCTTTAAAGCGGTTATGATCGATGAGTACAAACAAACTCGAAAGGGCGTCTCTTCAGCAAGTACAGCATTGGCCCAGTTGCTTTCTAACCTTTCTTTTACCCATTTGTTGATATTAATGTAGATTTCATAGCGTTATTGAGGGCTCTTAAATCCAGCCCATGCCATTTCTTCTCTGAGTCGCTTCTATAACGCCGTTATTATTCTTTTGGAAATTTTCAGGTGAAACTTCACAAAGAGTTAAGTTTGGGTTTCCTTCAAATAATTATACTATCACTTAATATTCTTGTACATAGATTGCTTGTTCCTTTCTTCATTTGTAGTTTTTGCTTCTTGGTATTGTTTTATCAGTTTCCAACGATATCATGAAGACTTGTGCTGGTGACACGCTAACGTTATATTATTTATTTGACAAGAGCACCAATTCAAATCTCTTTAAAAAATATTATCCTGTCTGCAGCAGAAAAGCATTCGAGTGCATTTAAAGTTATCTCTTTGTTTACTTGCCGAAGACTTGTACACTATCCCATCCGTCTGAAATATTGATGCTCATGTGGGACCAACTCTATATACTCAACAATTTCTGTAATTTCGTCTTAAGCCTTCTTTTTAAAGATTCTCTAGCACTACAACTTTTAACCAGCCTACATGTTTTCGATAATTATTTTTATTGTTTAACTTTTAAATCTTAGAAGTTTTATTCATGAAAGTAATCTACAACTGGCAACATTTTAGCAAATAAATTGTGTGTAATTGACTGCAGCTGCCTTAGCTGAATTAGTAAAGCACGCGAGTCCCGAGCATAAAGCCCGAGACAAATTTTCGAAGCAGGTCGCCGGAATTTTGCATGACCGCTGTCCTTGCGCAAGGCAGTGATAAACCAGTTAGTAGGAGAGTTGCTTATTGTACCTCTCAACTTTAATGCGGACACCACAAATACGTGCAGCGCTACGTTTGAATTGTAATGAGGGTACCTAATAATATGTAATTATATTGGATAGTAAAATGCAATTATATATTTTTTATAAAATTTTTTAATAGTTTCCTTATAATTTTTTTCAGGTTTACTAAATTAAAATTAGAAAATACTTAGTTTTATTTTTTAAGCTATTCTAATATTTTTGTACTTATACATAGTCCAGCAGAATTATTCCCCCTTTTTAAATTGACCCCGCACTCAATATACTGGTAGGTGGCTCTCTGAGCAGCACAGTGCATGCTATTTTAGTACCCACCATAGAGTGGAGTGGGTAACACTTGTGTTGTAGACTTATTTTAAAATGGTGATTTTGTGATTGTGACGCACCGGCTATTTCGTAGGCATTCCACGGAGGAGTCTTGACCAAGAAAATCATAATCTTGTGGAAACAAATCTTCTGCCAGACTACTATTTATTCATTAAAACTGTTATTATAGTCAGTGCTCCGCTTTGCAGCACTACACTGATATTAGCCCTATTTAGATAACAACTTCTATGGGTTTATTTACCTTTGTGCAGGACTCCGGAAAACCACGAAAAACCCAAGTCAGGATGGGTTATCTGGGGAGACAGAATTTCTCCAGATTTACAATATGAAATCGCCCTATTTAACTATATATAAAACTATGCCACCTAAATACCTGATAGTTCTAACTGCGCTAATCGAGCCCGCAAAATAAACTACGCCTCGGGAGAAAAAAATAAAAGATTTTTTATTAAAACAGCACGAAGAACACTTATTTTTTATTGTCGTCTTTGCCTAAGTCTCTGTGGTGCGCAAACGTTCTACCGCTGCTACAAACTCGGTGAATGTCTTGCATCGTCTGTGGCCACACTGGTCCTTCTTTGTGTTGGGCGTTTTCTTCTTATTTTCACTCGCACAATGTCGCATTCTCTTGTAGCTTGCCTATCCTTGCGAGGTAGAAAGATTTTGTGACCTGTAATCAATTTTGCGATGTTCCTGTTTATAAATTTATCGATGGACTCGCTTACTGCTGGCCCAGGAATGAATGCTCTAGCCAAGGCCCCTGTCGTAGCCGCTTGCCACCTGTCACTCCACCTTGGGTTAATCCGGGCCCGAATCCTCGCCTTCAAAGTGACCTTGGGATTGTGCCGAATTCGGAGGATCCACCAGCCTAGCCGCTTCCTTCGCCAATAGTCAGTCAGTTCGTGTTGTGCCACAGTGTTTTGGTCCAGTAGAATGACAATCTCATAAAACTTGAATTTTTCTGACAACTATCCAAACCCCCAGCTAAAGGGCTCTACTATTTGAAACGACTGAACAAGCGCTGAAAATAAATATAATAAAAAGTATACCACTAATTCGCACTGGAAAATTGAGCATTTGGTCGCAACCCTGATCCGCCGTTGGTGTATTTCGTCCCCATCCCAGAAGACGGCATAGCCAGCTCCGGTGTTCCCGTTGTCCATTTTTGAACCGTCAGTGTAGCCTCTGATCATGAAAGCATTCTCTTCTCCGATGTGGAAAGCAATCCCTCAGCTACGTCTGTGGGGTGATCTAGATCAGCCACCGACAGATGCGCTTTCTCTTTAGCCTGGCTTATGTATGGTTTTAGTTCTATCTCGCGGTTCTCTTGCGGTCGTCTCTTGTCCGCCAGTCTACGTAATACAAGATCGACCTGCCGCAATCTGCCCATAAGGACGACCTCGAGTTTTGTCAAACTAGTTCAGTGTTCAAACGGAAATAACTTGGTAGATCTTGCAGAAATTGAACACTCGAGAATGTCGCAGCGGTAAGGCAGGCTGTTGTCACATTGCCATAACTTTTCTCCACTAAGCATGCCTTGAGCATATCTAATTGTAGCATGCATCTCATTTTCCATCTATATAAAATAACGGTAATACAAAAACTTAAAGAATATGACTGGTACGCTTGGCAGGTTGCTTAAGAGCGGCGTAAATAAGCAGAATTTTCAGTTGTACAGGGATGTTTATATTTGCAAGAATGGCTTTTCCGAAAATGCTTAAAGTGATTGCTTCAAAGTTGGCTCTAGGAACCCTTTGAAGCAGGCGTGTTAAAATCGCAAATGCATCAATCTATGTTTTTACATACAATGTAGATTAAGTATCTTTTTCAAAGTCGATTCTAACCATAAAACACACTGCTACTGCCCGCACAACTTTAGAGAAGTTCCTTATGTGGGTTGTGAAAGGCCGAATATCTTCATGACAACGAATGTCCATAAATTTCGCTTGTCACAGCGAACAATGTGAAGATTCTTGCAGTGCTTTATGTAACGTTAACAACCACCGGGTACAATGCTTTTGCTCACCTGGGTATATACCATTTATTAAAAATATATATACAATAACATTACATAATATGTTATAAAATGGCTGGTGCTCCGCCTTACGGCAATACACCAGCACTACCGCACTGACATTTTTTTACGAAAACCTGTATCAAATAATTCCACAAAATACTTAAAATTATCTTGATCCTCAAATTTCCTAGCATTCGCCTCAGTGCAGGACTAGAAAAAGACCAATCCACCTTGATCTACGCCGCACTTTGTGTCTGTTATCAATTCTCCAAAAGTTTGCATCGCGCATCAGCACTAATTTGTCCAACCCCACGCGTCCTTTACAAGTTTGCGTCAACATGTAATCTCGCGCATCATTTCGCGACAACCGCAAGAGCCGTCCACCATTTGTGCACTCCTGAAGGTTTCTCCAGCCGTTCGTAATAAGGATCCTTTCCGGCTTGTCCCTAGTCGTTTTCTCCGCTTTGCAGGTTAGTAGAACGTGCATGGCGTCGTCGACCTCCTCATATCCGCATCTGTCTTGGTCCTCCGACAGCTTCCGGGTTTTTGTCAGGTAGTACCAGAATTTGCCATATTCAATGCTAAACGGTGTACCGGTTAAAGCACTCCGCAGCTTGTCACCCCTTGTCGACAGTGGGGATAAATATCCGCGCGTGTTGCCCCGTCTTCGCTGCTTGCTATCTCTGCTCTAATTTTGCCCTTGCGCTAGCTTGTAGTCGGTTCTTTACGAGCCCCATTAGAACCATCTTGATTATCGGATTATCGGATTATCGGTTCTGCCGCTATCTCTTTAGTCAACTCGTCCGTACGCTCGTTAAATGGAGTTCCGGCATGCGCCTTGTTCCAATCGATTCGGACTTTGATCTCGATCGACAGTGTCTCTGTAAGACTCTAAACTTCGACTTGCAAATCTGTCAGCATTTCATATTTCTGACAATGGGAGAAACTAGCACTGACTTGCTGTCTGATAGCACAGGGTATTTTGGAATAATTCATCTGTGCTTCTGGATATACATCAGGCACTCTCTGATGACTATTAACTCACACTAAAATATCTGATAGGTTTACTCGTCCTCTAACGCAGCCCTTACTTTTCCGTCGTCCGCCTGCGATCCGTCCGCGTAGCAGCACAGTTGACGCTCCTCCGGTCATCTCACTTGGCCGAGTGTCCGTCTCTTCCATAGACCGCTTCCGCTCGATAACGCCCTGCCGCAGTTCCAGTTCTTTTTAAGGTTGCTTCTGTCTTCAGCCTCCTACAATCTGCCGCCTTCTACAAAACAAAATGCTAATGCAGTAACTGGCTCATCACTAACTCAGTTTCGGTAGCTAAAATGCGGTAAGCACTTACCGCATAGACCGTGAATATTCTTTGGGGGCTAAGCAACTCCCTACATTCTCTGACTTTACACCCTTTGATGAAAAACCCACGTTAGTCACGCCACCGCTCCAATCCGATGAGAAATTTGTTTCCCTCTGTCGCAAACCCCCTTATGTAGCTTTTCCACAACAACCATTGTCGATCTCTACTCTACGGCACCGGATGTGATCCTTACAGTAGACGGGCTCGTCCGGTGAGCAAGAAAGTCGGCCTCTCTCGCCCAGGTCGCATGTCTAAAAATACCGCCTCCGTCTTTTTTACGTTGAACCGTAATTTTGCTTTGATTGTCCACGTTTTGAGCGCTTTGAGTGCCTCGTTCCCACGCGCTTTTAAAGTTTTGAATTGCTCTGCCTAAACTATTAAAAGAATGTTGTTCGTGAATTCACAATTTGGCATCCTTGCGGCAACTGAACTTTAAATATACTTTTGTGTAACAGCTTTCAGTATGCCGGTCCAGAGCATAACCCCTGGGGACACCCCTTCGTTGTTACTCGCGATTTCGTTGCCTGTTTCGGCTTGCGCTATTCCTTCGCTAAAATAGTGTTTTATTAGAGAGAGGAGATTTTGTGGACGCTTTCTCCCAACTAGTTCCCGGATAATTCCGGGACACCAAGTGCTGTAAATACCCTGCGATATTTAATGTAATTAACGTACAATACTCCTTTGCGCCCCTGGCCGTTCCTGCCTTCGAAGGCCACGTACGCGATAGCGTCTGTCATCACTTGGGTAGACCAAATCCTTTAACAACATATACTACAGAAATTTTCAAACTATTCCCTTAATATAATATAGACTCTAATTGTCCAAGCAAACTAGCGTGCTTTAGTGGAGTCTGTCAAAATTCGTACACGATTAAAAAACTAAATGGTCTTATCGCTGAATGTTCAGTCGTAGATACGCTATTTCTAAGAACCATGTTGTACTTGTATGTACTCGAATATGTTGAATGTAAAAAAAAAACCCGATTGAACAAGAAGGATATAGTAGCAACAACAATTGCTTGTCAAACGAGGCCTGTCATCAATCTATATAGTGTTGGAAGTCTTTGTTCTCCTACTGCCCAGAGTTCTCCAAATAACCATAGGTATGTCGCTACTTTGCTGATCTTATTTGCAATCTGAGTGCACAGTCGATGTTAACTGTCCTAGCAATAAAGCTTGTACCAACCAATGCTGTCAAGATCCATATATCAGCACCAGCCCTTGCGCATATAAAGCCGAATGCCAAACTTGCCAACATAGACCTACCTATCTTTGTTTAAACAGATAGCATACAATGCTACAAACACAAGTGCAAGATAGATAATGATTGTCCCTTCGACAAAGATTGCGCCAGGGAAAACTGTATAAACCTATGTGTTCGGCAGTCTGTAACATCTCGACGAACGTGGAAATGCACCACTGTGGTTTCAACAAATGGATCTACCACATATATGCCTGGAATTTCTTAAGAATTTCTGGAACAAACGTTTCCATGTCGCCTCATGTCATTACATGGTGACATCCCGTAGTCAGATAGGTCACCAGCGTTATTTCTTTGCGATTACTTTCTGTGGGAGACCTGTAGGTTAAACTCTTTCATCACAAGCCGCGGACTATTGAAGAATTAAATGGTGCTATTCACAATGCGACCGCATCAGTGGAAATGACGCGGTACGCTATGCGCAACTTTAAGGCTAGACTTTCGGAGTGTATCACTCGTGACGGCAAACATTTGGACAATATCATCTTCCAAAACTGTTTGATGACTAAGTAGCAAGTATTGTCTCTGTGATAATACAATAAAACATTAAACAGCATCTACGTTGTTCTTTTTATATCCATTCGAAAAGGGGGGATTATACTTCCAAATTTTAACTTTTCTCAATATTTTTTAAATTTATTTTACGATTTATGATATCGAAACTCAGGAAACCTTTACAGAAAATCACCCCTTATAAACCTTATGGACAGAATAAAGGAAATAACACCACTAGACAAACTAATTTTTTTGCATCAGTTTAGGTTCCGCGAGAACCACTCAACCATCCAAAATATAGCTAACTACATCAAATATAATCTTAAAAGAAAAATATGTACAACAAGTCTTCGATAAAGTCTGACACAGAAGACTCTTATATAAAATAAAAGGAAAGCTACCTCATCAAATCTACCTCCTTATAAAATCTTATCTAACTGACAGACATTTCTATTTAGAACTACCATTCTAATAACTCTGGAGTTCCACAACGCAGTGTCTATGAACCGCTCCTAGACATCTTCTATTCTATAAACGTTTCAACTACCTTCGCAGATGATATTGCAATAATGTCCTCAGATACTGATTTTGACAGTGCATCCAAAAAGCTTCAGCTGCAACTAAACCTTTTACAAACCTGGCTAGTTTGTTGGAAAAATAAAGTAAATGGTAAATAGTAAAAAATCCAAGCACATTATATTTACTAAAAAGCACAGTATAAGTGACATACCTAGAACTCCACCTGGATGAAAGACTGAACTGAAAACCCTACATGAAAGTAAAACGACAACAACTTAACCTAAAAACAAAAAATATGTACTGGTTAATCGAACGCAATTGACTATGGAAAATAAATTGCTCTGCTGTATAAAGTCAACTTAATGCCTGCATAGACCTACGGGATCGAACTGTAAGGATGTAGTAAACCCTTAAACACCAACTCTCAATGGTTTATGAGCAATTAGATCCTGCATAATGACCTTATAATTCCCTCCATCAATGATATTAAGAATGCAGCTAAGAAAAGCTAAGACGGCACTTCAACCACATCAATCAACTTATCGCCGATCTTTGAAACTATCAGTCTAAAAAGGCAATGGCCGGAAGACCTTGGGTGAATCCTGGAGACCCATCAGTGGTTGGTGCCCAATTTATGGCATACAGCAACTCTGTCATACAGTTTACTTATTGCTCTATTGATCAAGTAAATTTACAATAAATTATAAAAAAAACATTTGATTCTCTTTTTCATTTAGCTTTTTTTTATATAAATTGTTGTCCAAAATTGTTTCAATGTTATTGTTCCTGTATTTGCTTATTAGCACTGTTTGCACTGCACAAATATATTTTCTAAAGAATTAGTCAACAATGAAGAGTCATCAAAGTCAATAACCAATTAAGAAAAGTTCAATCTGTCCGCGGAAATGGGGCAAATTCAATTCCTGGCTCAGCGAGTAATTATTTAAAATGCGGCACCTCCCAGGGTGCCCGTATCAGATCGGGATGCGCGACGACAAAAACTGGAAAGCTATAAAACTATAATCCTGGCAGTTCGTATAAGTTGACTTTGGAGGGAGCCGTCAGGCGAAAATTGTAGGATATTTCATTATCGATCGGCGGGATGGAATTGGCGGAAAGGAGATAAGGCGCATTTTAAGCCCCCGATTGTGGTGTATAAATGTAAAGAGACGGGTTTAGTGCCAGAGTAATGGCTTATGGGAAGCTATTTTAAAGAACACATTTATTGCTGACCCTATTTAGATAAAAATGTAACTAGTCCTGAGCGCATTTCCCAACAAACGTTTACGGACGAGCAGCCAAAGGGGACTTCCATGTAAAGCGCCCGTTAAGAAGCTGCAGTTAAGTCACCATCCGGGCTGATTTATGTAGCGGACTTCATTTCCTACTTCCGTGGTTCCTTCTTTCGGTCCAGCTGTTCATTTAAGAGAGCTACCTTAAAAGCAATAAAAGAAGGCCCTATAAATAATCGCGTCGGACTTGCAGTTGGCACAATTCGAACTGTAGTAGTCTCCGCGGAACAGTTTTTAGAGCGGCAGTGATTTGTTTGCAGATTTTATGCACTCCCCGCGGCCGAGAAATTCATTAATCCCATTCGAGCCACCACGGCCCTGCTGGCCGGAATTAATAGAGCAACCCGTTCTACATTCGGGCTTTCGATGGCCGCTCGGGAGGCGGGGGCCGCCCGACGTCCTGCCGTCCTGCCGTCCCGGCTGTACTTTTTCCGGGCCACGAGCCGCCGCTGACTATAATCTTAATAAACATAAAACGATTCCGGCTGCGCACCAAGAGTTCTATTAATTATGCAAATGTAACTTCTAGAGCTACAAACTTTACGCTGAAGTACCCAAATTGCATTGCACATAGTTGGGAAACAAATGGATTACACATCTACTATGCAAATGAATGGAAGAACACGTAAGCCACTCCAGCAGACGCTGAATGAAATGCAGGCCAAAATATTTTAGCCGGAAGAGCCGATCCGGCGGCAGCGCGCGGCGAGCTGCAAATGGCGTTTGCGGCATTAACGGGATACAGCAATCTGCATCTGAATAGTTGTAGGTGTTAAATGTATTTAGTGTATTAGCAAAAGTTGTAGCGAGCTCGTAGTGCAGCATACATCAAAAATGCTTTGTTGTTCCTTCATGGCCGACCCTTCTAACTTTCAAACTAACCTAATTTGTAAGATAATCCGGGCAGAAAATTCTCCGTTCGACCTTTCCACCTTTGCCGTTTATATAGCCTACCCGGGACAACTTTGACAATTTTTTTATATTTCGATCTTACAGTATCGAGTGTGTCTGTTTTCGCCCCGTTTTAATTACACTACAAATATTTACAGAAAAATCTATAATTACTTATTTTCAATTTTTTAGTTTCTTTAGGACGGTACGATTGAAATATATAGTGATATGGATGAAGGCGCGCTGTCGGAAATCATAGAGGTTAATAATTTAAAAATTGAGTTGTAATTAATTGCATTTTCAAGCAACGATACAGATTAGTCAATTAAAATAGATAGTGTTTTGTCCGTTTCAAAAAACTTTCAAGACTAAGTTTGAGAATTAACATAATTGCAGCTTAGCCAGACATTTCAGGATAGATAAAGCGAGGAAGGTACAAGCAGCGGAGAAGACGACCTATGACGGCATGATGAAGAAACAGAGCACGAACTAGGGAAGACTGAGCCTGCCATAAATTTAGTAAAAAGTCTGTTTAATTCATTTCAAAATTACTGACGCTGATGAATACATCGCGAAAGTACGTTGTGAAACAGAGACCAGGCTGGGCATAAAAATTTAGGTTGTTAAGAACCTTCCAAAGAAAACAGAATACCCAACTCCAAACTGCAGTTCCAGTATAATTGGAAGAACACTTATCAAGATGCCAGTTACCGAAATGGTAGCTGCTTAAGTTTTTGAGGAAAATCCGCAACTCAAATCAATTCTTAAAAGCTATCAAAGCAAAAGGATCAAAAACAGAGATTGACTCCCATATTTACTACAACATATGGAGAAAAGAATGAAAACACTAAAAAGATAGATAGTAGAGAAGACTTTCATGTGCGCCTTTATGCCAAAGATATCATCGCTTTAGCGATAGACAAAATTTTTGATGCATCCCTTTACTAGAAAATTGCTAGCGTTTAAAACTGAAAATTAAAAAGAACAAACATGTCGATCTGCCAGATAAAGATAAAAACAATGAAGATGAGCTGGAGAAACCCCTAAAGCTTCTGCAATCCGAAATTAGGCGAGAAGATAACATGGGACTATCAATAAGGGGTTCACAAGAAGTACGAGCGTAGACAAGATATAGGTAAGAAGGGGAAAGCAAAAAAACAAAGTGTCTGTAGCATCAGCGTAGTTCACGAGTCAAACCTCTACCAGGAATAAGAAGAAAAAAAAGATTTTGCAAGAAAAATAATTTGATTCAAGAATGTGGAGCTGTCATTAGCAAAGAAACATGAAAAAGAGAGGTCTCGTGTCATCTAAACGCCGAAATGTTGCAACATGTGCTATGTGCGAGGAAAAATATCATACAAATCCTTGTCCAAATATTCCTAATCAACCTAACAAATTAAGTACCGAAAAATACGCATCGTATCAAATAGAGAAGTGTTGTTGCGAACTCTGGTAGTATGTACTCGAATTAATGAAATTGAGTAATATTACTGAGGTATAACGAAAACCTGCAGTGACTCACAGAAGTATTGCGATACATTCTCAATTTGGACAAAAAATATCGTTTTGAATTTCTTGTGTTGGATATTTCGGTCATCTCTAATATTATTCGACGCGTGGATTCAGGAATTAAACTTACGTTGATTGACCGTGGTTATGAAGTCAGTGCTCTTAACAGGAAAATAGATATAACTGATATGTGGACCTACAGCAATACTTAAGATTTTATTCATATTCATAAAAAAGTAGTCTGGGGAGAAGGAAAAAAGGATAATTTGCTGATTGTTACCACTTTTAATTGAGCTTTAGCATACAAGATGCAAACAAAAGCAAGTCAAAAAAAGAAATAGAAAAAGTTACACGTGAACATTTTGAAAACATTATTGCTCAACAAGGGAGTAATCAATAAAAATGCATTTACTCACTACTAATAAGCGACATAAGCATGGTTTTCAGTAGATTAAAAACTGCAGTACAGAAACTAAAAGCTGGCGCAACATTAGAGGCATTTCCTAGATTGGAGAAAAGAAAGAATAATTGAAGAGGTCCCTGAAGAAAACGTGCAACAGTTATTTCTATTTTTTCCATCCCTTGTCTACAAGCAGCATCATACCACGATCAAATCAGTTTTTAATGCATCAGCTAAGAAAAAAAATCCTTTCACAATATGTGTTTGAAAAAGGATTCAACTTGTTTGAGATGATCAGTATCATCTAATATAAAGAGGGCTTTTCTTCGGATGAGCATAACTCCAAAGAACCGAGATTTACTACGATTCTCGTGGTACGATTCTTCCGCGACCCAACGAGTTTGAGAGTAGGATAGTTTTTGGAGTCACATCAGGTACTTTTTTTACTACGACCCTGAATCGCCACCTTGACTCTGTTTGAGAAGGAGAAAACGTATAACATAACAAAAAAAGAATATCTTGAATTTCTTGGATTTCCAAATCAGACATAATGTGACGTAATCAGCGCTTTGACATTTGAAAACAGACGGATTAAATTTCAGCATCTCTAAAGAAACATGCGTTTGTGGATACAGTGGTGATCTATTTTAGAAATTAAGACAAAAAAACCGTAAAGATAATGAAAATTAGAGTTCGTGTCACACTTCGGAAGAAAATTGTTGTAGCAAGACTGCAATTAATTGCAGGCTCGATTAAAGGACCATTGGCAGATTCTGAGTTTAGTGCCACGAGTATCAATGTTTCTGTTTGGCAGTAGACGGACTCAACATTTGCACTTACATAAATAAAGCATGAGGAACAATGGAATGTTCTGTTAACAACAGAGTTTAAGAGACAAGGAGAATCGCAGACGTTGAAAGCTAGAGAAGTCAATCTAGCTGATATGTCTTTTAGAGAAGCAAGTGTTAAGAAGCTGCATGCTGGGAGAAACCCAAATGGTTAAGGTTATCCTAGGAAAACCGTGACTTCATCTTTGTTAAAAAGTCCATATCAGATGTAATTGCATTAGCACGGATACGTCGTTTTACATCATACAAGTATTTGAACTTCTCAAGGTGGCTCAAGGTCATTGATTAGTCATGTACAGCAAGAAACATTTAAAGGGTTTAAAAATTATTCCATTAGAGTCATTCTTAGATGAAGATAAATTAATTAGGATAAGACGAAAGTTCTTGAATTCGAAGGCAAAGAATTATTTAAGACGCCATACATGCTACCCGCAAAATTTAAAATGATAACACTACCATGTAAAGCATTAACATATTGGACCTTAGACATTACAAGTGAATATTCGCAAAAATTTTTGGATTATAAAAAGCAAGAAAACCACAAATGAAGTCGTCCGGTCTTGTCCAAAGTATTTTCGTTATTTAGTCAAACAGTCAGAATCACTGACATCTCATCTAGTCAAGAACAAAAGTGAGCAACGTCGACCGTTTCAAGTATTAAACATGGACTTTGCGAAGACGGGTGAAGGAGTTTGCATTGTGTTTGTACATATGCCGTTTACCGTCCCGTAAATTTGTAATTGATCAAGACCTTTTCAAGTGATGGGCTTATATAAGCCTACAAAAGATTTTTTTGGAAAAAAAAGACGGTCACTTGTAGTTTACTATGGACAGCGACTCTAACTTTAGGGAAAACTACAAGATGTCCAAGAAAATAAAGAGAAATGTTGTGTTTGAATGTTCAATTCTGGACCCAATTAAGTGACGATTTATCCCTGAAACTCTTGCTTGATGGGGAGGATTTTTGAGGTGTAAGATAGGGGGTCCTAAAGTAAGTTTGGGGAAAAGCAAGCTTAATATTAATGAAGTTACCTATGATGAACAGGGAAGTGAAAGTTATGCTAAATGTTTTTAAGCGAGTCACTTTGCACAGGACTTCCTGAAACAGTTGTAAGCAAACACATGCTTATTTCAAAATGCTGAAAATACCCTCAAACTATTCGATAACAATTGAAGAATCGATCAATGTCACAAATATGAATGGATGACATATAATTAAAGTTAGATATATCATGTCCGTCGGGCATGACTACTTGAAAAGTTTGGACTGACCGATGAGGAGAATCATGGATATATTAGCCAACAGAGATAAAAACTGTCAGTCAAAATTAAAATGTGAGTTATTGTGAGACCAATTCAATATATCTAGCCTTGGAGATCAACGAGAAGGCGAAATCAGTCCAACTGAAGTTAAAGATGTGAATATGCCTGTAGTTGAAGAAGATAAAGAAGTGAAAACTCCGGAACGATTAAATATTTCGTGGTTTCTTATATTCTGTTACAGTAAGTTAGTTGTAGTCAAAGATAATTTCCTGTTTTAATTGGAGTTTTAAGTTATTTGCTGTCTTCAACAACTGAGAGTTGATTGAAAAAGTCGTGATTAATTGGAATTCCGATTAAGTTTGGCAAATAAATATTTAGTGAATTGGGTAACAGTTAATTATAATTGATGCAACGTCTTTTGCCTTAGCTAACATTCAAGAAAGTGTCATATTTGAATTCGATTTTCAAAGTCGTCATCTGTGAGTCATTCACATTTTTATAGTTCGAATTGTGACTATCTCAGAACTTTCTAATACACACAGTATTTCACTAAAATAATCCAGAAGACATATTTCATAACCACCTAGTATAAAAATAACTGACACTACTAATGTATTGGCAATTATGTATTTGCCACCTCTTTTCCAAAGAGAAAATTATTGTTAACTCACTATGACTTATAGAAATTTGTATGTTTAAATAACAGCAACTTTCATTGGGTGACACCTCACTAAACATACAAAATCTATTTGTTTGGATAGAATTGCTTTGGAACGGCTATTGTCGCCTGGGCAATAACAATTATTATATGTATCCATCTTTTAGCACAGAGTAAAAGGGATTTGAGAAAAAGTTGGTCTCTATGTTTATCAAACTTTAATAAATCTGTATTTAGTTTGTGCATCGCTACAGTGTTAAATCGTGTGAAACAATTATACTGTTCCTTAAGTGCTTATTTAATTTCTTTCAGATAAAGACACTTTGGATTTGGGAGCTGTAATACTTGCAAGTTTTGGGGTACTCGTGGCAGATTTAACAGCTATACGGAAAAAACTTCAAAATCTACTGCTGGAGGTTCTTCATAACATTGTAGTGAACGGTAAGTCTACCTTCTCAATTTTTTGAACCACCGTTAGGTCATATAATCCTTTACAACGTTATAACTTAATACTTAATTGACATTTCGACTCAATTTGGCTGTTGGGTTTAAAATTTGTAAAGCAAACAAATTTTCCTTAAAGAAATTCAAAAGATCGTTTGTAAATTGCAATCAAAATTTTTATTGAATCATCAAAGAATTTTTTCTGACTAGCGAAATTATATTAGTAGTCGGAATAATAAGACTTTCTATAGGTTAATCATATGCGTGTAAATCAAGTTGTTGTGGTGTCCGAAAAGATGGTCTTGATGCTTGATAACTCAATCTCGTACGAGCGACACGTTAATATGTAATTGTAGGGTGAGCTCTTAAAAGAGCATCCCCATAATTTACAACCAAACGTCCAGATTGGTACTATAAAAACTTTACATAGAAGTACATAGCTTACATTCCACAAAAAATCTACCACCGGCCTAATAACCATCTCAGAATTTTTAATTTTGAGATTTATCTTTTACTTTTTTGAAAATATGTTTCCAAGTGAGCATTTTGTTTTCAACTTTAACTTAGCTTGGGATATGTTAACATTGATAATAGTGAGAGGTGGACATATAGGTGTACTTGGGTTCGTTAACATTTATTTTTTATTTTTGGGACCAGGTTCTTATTCTATTAAGATTTTTTTGTAGAAGATTTAAAACATTTTGAAGTTCACTATCATGCGTGAGAACAAATGTATTGCATCCGGCGTTCATGGCAGGTCATTAATGAAAATAATATATAACAATTCCAAAATACTGGCCTAAGTTTGTCAACTGTAATTAAACTTATGACTTTTCCAATTTATGTGGAAATAGCAGTTTGAGAAGTACGAGTGAAAAAAGACATAATAAGGTTGTGGAAAATATTCTTAATTTTGATACCATGTTCTGTCAAATGCTTGTTAAAACCAAGAACCACCGAAGAACAGTATTCCCAGCTTCCTACAGACTTTTAGATTGAGTTGGTTACCAACAGAGTATCCATTTAGCTACTTTTGTCTTTAGACCGTTAAACTTCTTGTGAGGAGTAAGTTACATGTTACGTCTTTGTCTTTAAATTATATTCAAAGGTTTTACATTATTACTAAACTAAATCATATGGCATTTTTCGTTTAAGTTGTGTGTGGATCTCTTTTTGGCCTAGTTGTAGTTTGATAGGACTTGCACATAAGACTAGGTTCTGGAAGAAATTTGGGTATTACGCACAAACCACGGACATTTTATTGCGATTCGAACCACTTTATTCTGCATAATTTGCAGTTTATCTATTATTGTCTTCGACGTATTGCACCAAATAGGGCAGGCGCAGGTGAGAATTGGTCGGAGAATTGATTTGTAAATCATAACTGAACATTCGGTTCTAAGAAGGGAATTAGGGTTCATTAAAGGGTATATATACTCAATCGGGTGTGGAACTCGTTGAGTTTGTGGGTAATGTGAAACTCCCAGTATAGCCTAGCGTCCAAGTAGACTCCTAAATACTTTACAGCTGAGCCCTTAGGGTTTCATTTTATCTTATTATTGTCTATTTGGATTGTTGGGAGTTGCGTGTATTGTTTGAGAGTAAACAACTTTGCTTGGGATTTTTATTTTTCACTTGTTGAACCATCCAACCGTTAGGTTGAGAGTGTGTTGTAGGTGTGTAATTGCGGTTTCGGCACTGAAAGTCCTGAGTTATAATTACCGTATCATCATCGGCATACATGGCAAGTGTTGAGTTATTAACTGCATGCAAGTCGTGTGCATACAGGTTAAATAATGTTGGATTCAATAAGCTCCCTCGGAGTAACCCGGCTTTTATAGATTTGCTACTGGAGATTGTTGTATAAATCTTAACTCTGTATGTTTTGTTAGAAAAATGAGACGGTACCTTTATTAGGTAGATATGTATATTTAACAGGTTAATTTTATAAATCAGTCCCTTGTACTAGATCTTGTGAAACCAGGTCCAAGAAGATAATGGCAGTGTACTTTTTATCTTCGTATCCTTTCTCAATTATTTCCACCCTAAGCAGCTGGTGGGTGGTCGAGTGAGATAAAGAAACCCAAATTAAAGTGGGAGAAGTATTCCAGTATTATTTCTTAAATTCTGAAGAGTATTACTTTTTCAAGAAATTTGGAGGGATGATAGAAGGCTTATGGGTCTGTAATTGTCTGGACTATTTTTGATTTGGCAGTTTCGTAGATAGGGAGTATAATAGCACTTTTCTATTGGGTCAGATAGTATCCCAGTCGGAGAGAAGCATTACAAATTATAGTTAAGTAGGCGATAGCCTCTTGGTTAGTTGTTTCAGCATTTAATTTGTTATCAGATCTGACTCAGGTGCCTTACGGTTGGGTAAGTCTTCAATGTATTATTTAAGTTCTTGAGTCGTGGCAGGGTCTACTGTTATATTCTCTTGTAGACGTAAGTTTTTGATTGATGTTCATCATACTCCCTAATGTTAGATGTAAATACCCGCTCAAGATGTGTTGCTATTAGATTTGATTTATTAATGTCAGAAGACTGCATTACTATCTCTCAGAGGATAGATGACATTATGCTGCCGTAATAATCTTTGGTTGCCAACCACATGGTAGGGTCACGTAGTTCCATTTCTTCAAGATAGGAACTATATCTGCGGATTCTTAGGTTGTCAAGTTCTTGTTTTACTAAATAGCAGATCCGGTTATATAAAGTTTGAAAGTATGGTAGGCGAAATCTCTGCCAGTCTCTTCTGTATCCATTTTTTAATTGATCAACCCGAGTATGAAGCCAGGAGTTCTGGCGTGGGCGGGAGCTCTTCTGTGTTTCGGAGGTGTAGTTGCTTCTTTAGTGCTATCTTGGATTGCAGACGTATAGTGCTGAATGGAATGGTCTAAATCCCTGAATGTTTCGATAGGATTCATCTGTCTTAACTTTTGATTAAGTGTCGATTGGAATGTTTCCCAACTGATTTTTCCGTAAGCAAGTTTGATTAGAGAAGGGGTTGTTTTAGGAATATTGCACATGGATATAATTATGGGAAGGAGATCGGAGTTTGAGGTATTGTTTGGAAAATTGGATCACAAAGGTTTTTATGTAAGATTATTTCTAGAATATCTGGTTGATGATCAGCTCTATATGGATGGTAGGTGAAACATCTTGGGGCTGAGAACAGTATACTGTGGTGGATCAGTAGGTTGTGTAATTTAATTTCGTCAGGATTGCCAGCCCTGCAACCCCATATAATGTTCTTTGAATTTAAATCCCCCAGTAGAAGAGTGGGTTTGTTACTATTGAAAAGTTTTCCGAATTTGTCTTCTAGGAGTCGCTTATTCGGTGGTTTGTATGCAGATGTAAATATAAGAGAACCATTGTTTTTTATAATTAGCTTTAATATTTTGGAGGGCATCCATATAAAGAAGGTGGTTTCTTTTTAATAACAATTGCAACATCACCAGATGCAATTAATGCTTCTCTGTCCTTCCGATACACTTCATAACCAGGAATTCGATAATGTCCAGATTGAACGTTGATTTTTTAGGCCATTGCCGTTCCAATTGGCTACTGTTAAGTTAGTAATTAATGGGTCACTATTTTGATCGATTAGTTACCAATGTAGGGATTAATGTTGTTAAAAATGACATAAGTTTGCTTGAGTGTGGTATGAGCAGCTCTACTATTTTTGTAATTATGATAGAAATGTAGTCATTTGGTTCTTGCTTCCTATGGAAAGAGTTGATGTTGTCCCTCGTGAGGATAATGAAAGAATATATTTTCTATAATTTTGCCTGGTAAAAAACAATTGTCTAATTAATTTAGAACGGGGTAATTACGGTCTGCATCAACTGACCTTAAAGCTATTAAAAATATTACCGTTAAAAGAAATATTTTCTAGTATTTGCTCCGCTACAACTATATAGAAGGCTAAGTTAACTGTTATAATATATAAAATTAATATGCATACATTTTCAACTCGTATTACTACGAGTTCTCCAGGTCCAAAAACAATACATTTAAACAAAATACGACCAGCTTACCTTCGCACGATTACATAATGCGGAAGGCAACAAGAAAAGATAAAAATTGTAGTTGCTTGTGCCCCCCATTTGTCGACCTAAAGGCGAATGGGCACACTGATAAAAGTGAGGCTAATATTTTATCTGAGCATCTAACTGAAGGGTTCAAACCTCCAGGAGACTTGTGGATGAAAATGTAAAGGTTCTTATTGATTTTGTTAGCGAAAGTTAAAAATAAATATAAAACGTAAGGACGTAACGATTATTGAAATGCACCTTTCAAAAACTTCACAAAAATAAAAATTAAAAAATTTCCAAAAAGCGTCAGTATAACCTCATTATAAGAATAAATAAAACGTAACTGAGTGAAAAATCAATACAGATAAATAACTCAAAGTACACATTGCGCGTAGAAATCGTGGAATGACCGCTAGAACATTAAAGTACACAAACAACAAAAGCGAAGTGATGCGGATGTCCACAAAAAGTCAGCTGCTTAAGCGATACTGCCTGTGGGGGAGTTTTAACAAGGAAAAACATTACTGCGTGTTACAACGCTCCCCTTCTTTATTAAATCCTGGCTGTGATATCTCTTTTCTATTCCCTAAGGTAAACTAAATATTGAAATAAATGCACTTCAATGCAGCAATAATATCAAGAGTAATATATGGGCATACTGGAAGAGAGAATTTCGCAATGGCAGGACTATTCCTAGACTGCTTGAAGCGTTTAATTTAATATGCAATTGTTTTATCAGTTATTCCACTACATAATTAAAACCAAAACAAGAATTAAGAAACGCAACAAACTAAAATTTGTTTAAAAAATCTACAAACACAAAAATGTATTATGGTTATCTCTACGTAAATAAATATATATATGAAGCAAACTAGAGTGCGGTGAATTTTTGGCGGTGAATTTTTTACATTTATTTGTGTTTTGTAGTTGACAACAAGACAGCAATAAAGCAGTGCCAGTTGTTCATCCAGATGTCCTATTTATTAGCTGTTTTTCCTGGAGCAATTTCTATCTAAAATTCAATTTTTGTGTATAGTGCAAGCCAATATGAATGCACCTTACTAATAAATTTTTAAAATTTTGTAATGCACTAAATTGCTTCAGTTAAATAATTATATTTAAAAAAACATTCTATTCGTCCTAGGTGAGTTAAAGTTAAATGATTTTATTGCTCCCCATTTTGATGTACTCAATCTAACGATTGAGAAAACTGTTGATGCCACTTGCGTAAAAGTACGTAGATTGTCTTACTTGATTGTTGCTTTTCTAAAGCAAGTTTGAGGAGCCCGAGTAGAAAATACTCGGGGTTGTAGATAGTATACTCTATTCTCATCTAATGCTCCAAATTAGTTTTTTTAATACGAATTTATTTTATAAATAGATCATAGTAGTACCAAACATTAAAAAATCAGTACAAATTATGCCCTACACAAAGCATCACAAAGCGTCCTTAAGGGCCACGTCTATGCTTCTACTCGGTATATGGCAGTGGGAAACAAGTGTTTTGACTAGTGTGCATTTTGTTGTCTTTGTGATGTAGCGATCTTACCAAATTTTGGTTAACTTAGTTATAGCTGTTTTAAAAAGCGCTATTCTCCTTTTACGCTCTTTAACAAATTGCAATTATTATTTATATTGGAACCTAGATAAACTATTTCTTTGGCATTTTTTACATCACGAATGTTACGGGCAGTTTCTATTTTGTTGGTGCGGTCTATTACCATAAGTTTTGTTTCTTGTTGAGTTTTTAGGTCAAAGCGCAAGCTTTCCTTTTCAACTCTTTCGATCAACTTTTGCATCTCCTGTTCCTTTTTTGCGATAAAGTGTCGTCTACGTAGTGAAGACTGTTTATTGTCTTGCCGCCAATAATCATTCCAACTTCCTAACCGTCCAAAGATTTTCTCACCATGTGTATTCTCCATAAATGTTGAATAACAAGCGCGACAAGGCACAACTTGGCGAACACTACATTGTATATTAAAGGGTTTCGACGTCTTGTTATCAATTTTGATCATTCCTGTGCTATTATATAGTCGTTGTAATAGTATGACGAGGTGTTGGGGTATTCCCATGTTCAATAGTACTTTTCAGAGTTGTGTCTAATTCACGCAATTAAAGACCTTATTCTAGTCGAGCCTTCTCGATAGTTTGCCGTACGTTTATAATCTACTCTCTGATGACCTTCCCTCTTATGAATCCAGCTTGTTCTTCTAGAATATGCCAGTCTAAGATGTTTTTGAGTCGGTTTAGTAGAATTCTGAACATAACCTTAGTTGGGTGGGAAATCAGTACAATGGTTCTGTAATTATTAAATTTTTAGTATGGCCCTTTTTTACTTTCCTTATCCTATAAGGACTTTTGCATCATATTTGCGGACCTAGTGATCTGCTACCTTTACTTTAACGCTTTCCTTGGCAACTTCCTACGCGCCTCGACCGACTGTGCAACCCCACGGCTGTCGCGTCAAGGCTGTTTAGATACTCCTTTTTTTGGTAAAAATTGGCTGAGCCGTTTGGTCGTAACGTCGCAAGGTCGCAAAATCGGTCGCAAAGCGGTCGCGAATTTAAACGGTTGAAGATACAAAAAATTCATGAGAATAAAAACGATTTGTTATCACGAGATAAACATGAATTTAAAGTAAAAGTTGGTAAAATAGGAACTCGAAAAAAAAATTGGAGCTTAGGATTTTTGCCAGAATTACCCAAATAATAGGATAAGGAAAGTCGTGTGGTGTTCGCACCAGATTTTTTTGTAATGAAATAAAAGTGGCCACTGTTCTGTTTTCCAGATATTATTACAGATTTTCCATAAAAGGTCAACATCTTTTGGAATAAGTTGCTTTGGTATTTCTGCACTCACATTATCTTCACCTGTGTTTTTATTGTTTTTTACTTAACGGATAGCTTGCTCGACTTCCTCTCTTAATGTATCAGTTTTTTGTTCGATTTCGGTTTCTTTGTTTTGTATAAGTTTTCACAGTATTTTTGCCATACCTCCACTACGTCATCTATCTCAGTAACGACTTTCGCCTCTTTGTCTTCTATTTTCTAGGCTCTTGGTTTACATTTCCTTGTGATATCTTTCATGCTTTGGAAAAGGTCTCGGGTTTCGTTGGTATTTGCTTGTCTTTAGATTTATTAACACATGCTTTGTATGAGATGATTTTTGTCACGTCGACATAACCACTGTATCAGACTCCTATATTTGATTCTTCGTTCTTATGTGTTTAAGCTTGTTTGTCTGAGAGTATTTCTTTCTCTTACTACGATCCAAGTTTCATTGGTAATTCATTATTTCTTTTTTGTTTCTTTTTTGTTCTGTTGTAACACTTGTTCTTTAGTAGTTGATAAAGTTGGTTTGAAGCTTTGTCACATTTCTTCTGGGCTCGTCTGATTTAAATTATCCAAATAGATTATTAAATTTTTTTCAGTTTTTGTTTGAATTGTCCCATGTCTTTAGGTTTCAAGGAGAAAGTTTTTTTTCTATTTTCTTTGTTTTTATATAATTTGTGACTTTAACTAGCAAAAGTTTATAGTCACTTTCTCATTTGATTCCGGCCATACACGTTGACTAAAACAAAAAAGAAAACTGTTGAGTAAATTGCTATTGATAACGGGTTTCTTCAAAATGGTTAGCCTCTACACAAGTTGTTAGACGTCCAAGCCACTCGTCTATGGTAACACGCACTACATCTATTGGAAAAGTATTGATTGTAGCCGTTAAGATTGTCTTAAAATAATCTTTTTAAGCAATCTACGCCTTTTAAAACTCTATAATTTGTAACCTAATAGATTTAAGTATGGGCTATTAGAAAAAATTTTGTTGATATGTATACAGCGGCCGAAGTTTGACTCTCTTTTCACAAAAATGAGTGTTAATTACTCCCAACTGAATTATTATAGCTGTTAGATAATCGCCTCTCTCAACTGTTGGCGCTAGCCAAGATGCTTTTTTTAAATTAATTGGCGTATATCATTTCATTTTGTTTGCTGATACATTCCCTTGCTGTAATTTTTTATACTTAAATAAAATTTTTTAGCTGTCATCATGCCCATACTCAGTCAAATAACCTCTTCTACTTTTTTAAAGCATATTTTCGTAAATTTTTTACATGTCTTTTGTAAGCAGCTAGTTCTAGATTTTGCTTAATAATAGGATCGAAGTTTTGGAAATTGGCATCTCCCGAGACATAATCTTCTACTTACGAAAAGAATTTTGTTTAATTGGGGCACTTACGGCTTTGACTTCCTAAACAATCCAAACTGAATGTAGTTTTCCAGATTTTAAACGATACCTCCAGTGTCATTAAACAATTTTATAACCCGATACACCCGGCTATTGCCGAGAGGATGTAGGGTCCTAAAGATTACATCTTCCTCAGTTCCACACTTATGTAATGCTATTACAGAGATTGGTAAATAACAAAACTTGAAAAGAAACACAGTAACTTACGATTTTAAGGCTTGACGATTGCAACTCTATGTTACTATCACATATATCTACATGTTGTGTAAAGCAAGCGTAGGTTTGATTCTTGAACAGTGTTTATGAGACTACTAGGTACTTAATCTAGTAGTTTTACTTAATTTTTGCTAGCGTCTGTTTAAAAAGTCCAAACAGAGGACAACTGGTGTTGTAAAGAGAGTGGTCTACCCTCATAATGTGTTCCAGTTCGGCTCAAATTCCGGCTATATTTTGAAAATTGGGTGTTTTTTTATTTTATTAATATATCATAGTATGCCAAGCATTGAAAAGTCAGTGAAAATTATGACCTTTAATTTTAAAAGAGGGTTCGAGGACTATTCACGCAGGAAACTTCGTTTTGGATTTGGTAGGTGCACTTTTATATTTCTTTTGCAAACTCATACGTACTACTTTAAACTCAGTGGTACAATAATGAACTTAAGACATTATCAGCCAAAACCCACGTTTTGATTATGTTAAAAAAATGTTTAACAAACTTTTTTGGTTACTTTTGCAGTTTAAGAAATAAATACTGATCTACACGTAGATCACTTAAATCTGCTAAACAAAAACTCGTTTTTTTTAACTATTTAATAATAAGCAAGTGTAAAAAGTAAAAAGAACCAATAAGTTAAGGTGTATGATGTAACTGAAAATATACAGAACATAATGTAACGAAACATTTAGAACAATAAGAGAACGGTCTTCATTTACAACTTGTATATTGACAACGTCTTTGCCGTCCCCTTTTTGTAATTAGATAATTTTTGCGTTAAATCTAACATTTATAGGAACGAATTTTGTTCATATTATTGTTGAAGAAATAAGTCTTTTTTGGTTACACTAGATTCGTGTCCTGGCTTTAGGTAAGGTTCTGCAATAGCTCGCCGGAATTCCTTTATAAGAAGTGGTGTTTGCTTCAGTTTCCTGTTGACAACTATTAACAACGGCCATGTCAATAATCCTGGTGATAAGACTCCACTACTATGAAGGTTAAATGCGTCAAAACTTGGGCCCCTAAAATTATATCTAATAAAGAAAACAAGTTTGATTTAAATAAAAACGAGGGATACTTCACTTATTAAGGATATCTAGTACATTTGTGCAATATTAGTTTAACCTGATTCATCAGCATATGCCATAAAACGTACCTTGCGTTGTATAAAACCCATTCTGGTTTGCATGGTCTCATCGCTAATTCTTTTTGAAGCCCGCAACCAGGATTTTTGCAGGTTTGCCACCGAATTTACTTCTCTACCTTTTATAAACGTTGTTATAATAGACCAGTACTTTCCATTGGTTGAAGTTCAAGACTGTTGAGGGGATTACAGTCTTTGGAAAGCACACCAACTCCATTCTGCTTATATCACACTCTTACACTAATTTAGCATAGTCACAACTCACTAAATCCGGCCAAAACAATGGTTGTGATGTATGTTTTTGTAGGAAAGGCAGATCTTTTTAGAAGCATTATTTTTTGCAAATGTCTTGGTTTATTGTTCCCGTGGTGATTAATAACAGTTTGTCAAAATGAGTATTTATTTTCGGAAATGTTGATCTTTTTTTAGTTTATCCTCTTCTGGTGCATCTTTACGACTTTTGCTGGTGTAAACTTTTCTCCGGAATTTGCTTGGTCCGCTTTGATATAAGTCTCGCTATCCATCACAATGCGTTTAGGTATATTTTATTAAAAAAAATTTGTATAATCTCCTTGATTGACGTTTTCAAATCGAGGTAGTTCAATTCTGTTCAGCACTACAGTCGGGTGCAATTTGGGTCTTATAACTTTTTAAACAAGCCCTCTTTTTGAATTTCTACACACATTTTTACCTTTTTAGCTGTGTTACACGAGGATAACTTGAGATTAGATGCAAAAAGCTGAGAGACGCGTTTTTCCTTATTTTTGTCTTTGACTCTTTGTTTTCCTCCGCGTTGTGTCTTTTTTTCTACTGTTAATTGATCTAAACTTTATTGCCAGTGTTCTATAAGTCATTAGAAATTTTTAGTATGTTTGTAAAAAATAATTTCACGCTGCTAAAGATGCACAAATAATGAGCAACCAAAATATCAGTTGTCAAATTTTGTTCTTATAATTAACAGATATATTTTGTCAAAATGGAAAAAAGCTATGTCTATTAAGGCTAGCACATTTGCTATCATGTTATGCCTGAAACACCAATTTCATCATCAGAAACTTTATTTTAGTCTGTCAGTTCATTTACTTCCCGTGGAATCAGAGCGATATCAAGTTCAATATTACTTAAAAAACAGCAGTTTACAGCTTCTTTCAAAGTTTTAAAGTGCTTTCTGTTTATGTTGAAGTCCTAAAAGCATTTACAAACTTGTCATAAAAATAATTTAGAAATAATAATAATACAAAACCCCAGCGTTTTATTTATAGATCGCTATGTTTTAGTGAATGTAATTAAAATTCTACCTAAAATATTTTTGTAACTTTGACATTGTCTGGTACCAAACGTTTAATGAAAACATATAACAAATATTGTTACTTACCCTAATATTTGTTAAGTTCCCCAATATAATGTTGAGGACGCACGTGACAAAAAAGCTCAAATTTTTTATCTCTTAAAGACTTACTAAAGAATGGGAAATACAATTAGTTTAACTGATGCAAAGCCAACCCAAACATCCCAGTTCACCACACAGTGACCAGATGTAAGCGATCTACGGTTAGATAGCTGGGTGTTATTGCCTTAAGTTTCGTTAAACGTTACTACACAATACAAAAATGTATTTTTCTTCTTCATCACGAGTGATCTTGGTTATGTTATTCGTTATTCGTAGAGATCTTTGAAATTTACAACACATTTTACATTATTAACTGGATACTACCACAACTAGTTAGTGTATGCATACTTAGTCAACTATCAATCTAAAAGAAGTTTAATTTCTTTATACAGTGTTGAAAATTTGTATAAACAGGTCCTATTCATGGATTTGGATATGCACTGTCTAAAAACTCACGACCAACTGCACCATCGTGCATAAAATAATTTTGATATGGGACTTCTAACACCAGTGGCAGTTTCTCTTCAAGAAAATGGCAGTATACTTCTCCATTTGCCTCAATGGCAAAAAATGTAGACCTATCAAGTGATAAGTGACCTCCAACAATTTCGGCCCACACATTAACTGAGAGTTGGTGTTGATGACGGACATCCACCGTTTCGTATGGGTTTTTTCGGCTTATATATATTAATAATAGCGCTTCTAGAGAGAGTAGCCTCGTCGGTTAGAATAGTTGCGCCAAAAACAGACTTTTGTGTTGCCTCCATTGACACAAAGCCACTCTTTGCGGGAAATCGGTTGGCAAAAGCGCCTGCACTTGTAGAATGTGACAGAAATACAACTGTTGATTCTTCACTGTTATCCAAACTGTGGAGTGATTTATTCTTAAGGCAGATGCAATTCTTTTAGTGCTTGTAATAGGATGTTCCTTCGATTTCATTCAGCACATTTGTTTAACTTGTAGAGTTCTAACTATGCGACGGTGTTTGTTAGCAGCCGTATGTTTTTTTAAAACTTTTTGTTTCATAAAGACGTTGCTAAAGACAGGGAAATATGGGATGCGGGATTACGCGGTTTGGGAATCGTTCCTCATTGGCAAGGTCGTAAAGAAAATGCATATTGCACATCTCAGCATTTGTGTAATTCATTTTTAAGAACAGAAGCTGCCAATAAACTTTAATGAACCAATGCTTTGACACAATAATGTTGAAATGACAAATAAATATTTTCACTTATAAATGATTGTTTTTTGCTGACTTAACTATAATATTGGATGGTTTGAGTTATACTATAAAAACTCTTAATTTATTATAAAACATCTTACAACTTTAAAACTAAACCGTTTTGGGCATTTATTCATATGGAATTTCATGATCAAAATAATTCCAAAAATCAGCTTTTAAAGTTTGTCGCATATATTTAGAGTCATTTAATGTCAGTTCCCATTTTAGTGCGTATAAATATATTTATATCACTTATTCCTTTTGTTAGTCAGTTCTTTGTTCAGTTCTATGTAGTATTTTGTAGAATTTCTTATATTACTTCTGTTGCGTAATGAATTAATTTAGTTCTTTTTTTAAAGTTTATCTCTATTTTGACTCTTATTAGTCTATGGTCGGTATCAGTACGAAAATGATTCGAGACCCATACATCTTTTACTATATACTCGACGCATTGTTATGGTGGTTAAACGTTGACGTTGTAGACGCAAAAAATTGCCTAGAAAGTCGACATAGCTGTCTTAAATTAGTGTTACTACAGCTGCTTTTTCTTTAAAAATGTACTATTACTTTCGAAATGCGGAACCAACTGTAATCTTAGCATTATGAAAGTCTCTTTCGTGTAATCGTTGTGGGTTTTCGGCTGATCAAATTCGACAGTTTTGCTTATGGACATAACCATCCAAATAAAAATGTGTCTCATTATTCATCATTAATATATCAACAGAAGCAATAAGTTCAAGTATTTTTTTAACAAAATAATTTGCTTTGGCTAAATTATCCTTGAAGCAGCTTTTGAAAAATTTTATTCTTTCAACATCCTACGGATATTATCCAAACCACAGAAATATTGTATTACGATCAGGGATCGTCCCATACGCGTAACAGTAAACTATCGAAGGAAAATACGTTGAACAATAACAACACATTATTTATAAAAAAACTTTTGTAGGGCAAAAACGCAAAGCTTCCCTTTGCACTATGCTCTGGCTACTAAAACTAACCATTTAAACTACTGGTAGCCGAGTTCATTCTTGCCAACTACCACTTATTTCAAAAATTTGTTTTGGTTAGTTAAAATATATACTATGTGATCTTTAAGGTTGAATATAGATTTTTCAAGTAGACCGTTGTTTTACTATATTTCTGAAAAAGAGAGTTTATACATTGGACTTTTCTTTGCAGATAATTTATCAGTCTCTCTCTCTATGTTTGTTAAGTTACAATTTTCTAATTTGACTTATATTATGTGTTGCTAACCGTAACTTTTATTTTAATGTAATTTACAGGCCTCAAATATTTTATAAAGCCTTTTTCTAGTTCATTCATTTGATTTAAATGTTTAAATTTTATATGTAGCGATGTGAAATTCAGCTTTTTGTTTACTTTGTCTTGGGTTCTCTTAACGGTAAAGCTAACCTTCTTAAAAGTGTAACATTTGGCACGTAAGGTCTTCCTATCTTGAGTACACATTCATTTGTTTTAAAATTCGTCTTAGTTAATGAAGGCTTTTAGTCTTAGTCCTCTATGTCGGCTGAACGTCTTAAAAGATAAGATGTAGAACAGACAGAGCGATTATTGAAGGAATTTAAGTTTGCGACATAATTCCCCCCGATGTAGGTAGTAGGAAAGAGGGGAGAAACATGACTCGCTTACGGAGGGCCGCATCCCTAAAGTAAAACTGCTCTTTATTGGGATTTGTAGAAAACTTCTATACCCTTGCTATATCGACAGTGTGACAGTGTAACTCATGTACATATATAATGATCGTTTAATTAATTTTCAGATTTTATTTGCAATATAGAGAGAACGCCATAATTAAAACCTAGATGTTCAATGCTATCATAGTTAAAGTGAAAGTAAAATTCTGAGCTAACCAATAAAAAACTTATGGCGCAAACGTTAGTGAGAATACAGGTTTCCCGCAGACATGTCCAGCCTTGTACCAACAAGTCGGTAATTTATTGCAAAGCAGCAATCTGCCCCGACAAAAAATAGTTAAATTTGAATGCCGAGGCAATAAAATATCCTGAAAATTCAATAAATAATAAATTTCGACCGAACGCAGACTGCGAGAATAAATTCAACAATGAGTTATGGTTTTCGCGAAACGCCGAACATAAGGTAAATAAAAAAATATGTAATGGGATTATAATAAGTCACTGTTAGAAGCAAATGCTTAAAGTGAAGGGTGATAAAGTTGCTCACATATGGTACCACCAAAATGTTTTTAAAATGCATATAGAAGTTTTAATTTAGGCTAATTAAACAAAGTTGTGCGTATATTTTATTTTTAAAAGAAATATTTTATGTATAATATACTAATATCTATCTATCATTTACTTTCTTCTCTTAACATAATTCTCAATAATATTAATATAGCACTTACAACGTTTTATTTTATTCTACTCTTAACTCTTCTATACTAGTATTAACAAAGTTATCCAGAATATTAAATTTTATTATGCTTGAGTTAAGGTTAATAGAATCTTTCGATCTAAGAAAGTATAAAGATCAGCTCCTATCTCAGGTCAAAATTTAAAGCTAAACTTCCTCTATAGCCTCTTTTTTAGATTAAGGTCAAACACAATTAATGATCAGCATGTTTAAGACTATTCACAGAGTTTACTACGTCGATAATATATTCAGTACCTAATAAGCAATTATACTTAGAATAAAGAAAAAACTGATAGCCCCAATTTTGATTCATGTTAAGCTAGTGTTTCTTCCTTAATTACTGGGTCAAATGTCGTTTGAATTTGTTCTGTGTAACATGACAAAATAAAATAATGTTTAGTTAATATGATAAAAATCAATTTCACGGCTGCGGGGTAACTTGGCAGCCGATGAGGGTGTACTTTAATGCGCATGCGTGAATGAAACTGCTGGTCTGATCAGTTTGGAGTAAGCGACGTGAGAAATTAACAAAAACCTTACAGAATGTTTTGAACAATAAAATCATTGCTAAGTGAAGTGCATGACATTCCAAGATGTTCCTCACATTTTTTATCATTTTTACAAAAATTATCAAGGCTTGTTAACGTAATTGTAAATTTTTGTATTAACTGCTTGATACTCTTGTGACAGATTACGTATGAACAATGTAAATCATTACCTTACTTAGTTTTAAAACTTTCCTTTGCTTTAGCTAAATACATAGTGTCAAATGAAGTGTAAAAAAAATAGTTTATATATTGCATTTAATAGACTAATTTATAATTTAGTAGAAGAGAGTGCTTTAATCATTTCATATTTTTCTAGGGCTTTGTGTGGACTAAAAGTTTTTAAAATTAATCAAGTATTGCAGTTTATGGATTTAGTCACAAAATCTAATTATCATTTTTGGCACTCTTGAAATAAAGTTCTTTCTGCATCACTCTTGGGTTGTTTTACCTTATAACTAGGCTTAAACTCTAATACAAATACCCAAGTCCTGTCAACATAATGCTTCTGAGCTCAAAACAAAGCAATAGTTTTTATAGTGTCACTACCATATAAAATTTGATGTTTTAAGACCAAAAGAGGTCTCCTTGTTTTAGTTAGCAAGATATTTGTGGACGTGCGTGTTTATTTGCGTCTGTAAGATGGTAACCTGTTCGCAATTTATAATGGATCAGTTGAAGCTACTTATCTTATATCAGGCGGATATTTTTCAATTAATTCATGTTTTGTGTATTTTTTTAAAAAAGTTATTGGTTTTCACTAGTTTTTCTTCAAAATATTGTCACCAAACCTACAAGTTTTATCAATGTTCTTTTTCTCTTTACCTGAGCTCTTCCTATTATGCCCGAACCCTTAAAACCACTTCACAGTTTTTGAAACTGACTGGCGATGGACATCAGAACTGCTACGCTGACTCTTTACTTTTAAAAATTTCTGAAACAAAATTACTAATAACGGACGTTTTTCTATTGCAATGTAATCAAAATCATAAATTGTTAACAAGGGACACTACAAATATAATAAATAAAACAAGACATTATTGCAAAATAATCGAATAACTACTTACATTATTACAACTTGTATAAATTATTTATATAATTTATTACACCCTAGTTTTCAAAATATTGACTTAAGAGAACTTTCTTTAAATTTGTCTAAAACTTGTCACTTTTAATATATTATAATATTTAAGTTGCAAGAACTTTTAGTGAAAGTACCTGACTTACATTCTCAATACAACACACTTTCGCCCATCGATTGACACATCAGCAGCATTGGTACTCTAAGGTTTCAATAAATTAATCGAAAAACTGGTTGAATACCTCCACTGTAATTATTTATTACTAAATATTATACTTTGTTTTTACAAATATTGAGTTTCTCAGTGAGTGTTAAGGTACCCGAGCTATTGAAAAGAACTTTGATGTTTAAGTAGTGGTGTTCGAATCTGACGCACTTTACCTTTCCCTTGGAGTTAAAATGCTTGGAAAAAACTAATTCTAACCCTACTACCACAATACCATTTACTGAAAAAGGCATTAGAAACTTCAATTTTTTGGACAATAATAAAAATTCTAAAAATAATTCTAATCTACGCCGATTTCTTACTAAATGTACCAGGAGAATATTTTAGTCAACATTGTCCTGCTCCATGAGTTAACATAAAAAAACCTTCCTGTCGAACTATGTTTGCTCTGTGAATGATAAATACTGCTTAAGTAACTTTTTTAAGAAGCATTGCTCAACAATGCGCAACTTACAGCTTGCTTAACTTTGTACCATTGAGATAATCCATCAAGGTATATACAGTCATGTTCTAAAAAATCAAACAAGTAAATGGCAATCTTTCTGGATATTACTTTTTAGAACAATCGTGTATTTTTAGATAGATATTTAAGAAAAAAATAAGTAGAAAACGCTTGGATAGGAACTATAACAGAAAGTTATTCATTTAAACGTACATTTATTTAAATACTAATTGCACCACAGGTCTTAGTTTTTGACGTAGTCAACTTAAACGCCTCTCCAAAAAAGCGATAGTCATGTTTCTTATATACAGATGTATTCAACAGACTTTAAAGGCAACTTTCATGTGAAAATGAGAGTAAGTCGCAATTCTATATATGCAACGACAGGTCTGCAAAAAACTTATCCGTACTAATGGTTATCTAAACTCAAATTCACCCAGTCCCAAAATCCCTTATTACTAGATCTCTCAGACTTTCGAACAATAAAAACCCGGGTATCAGCTAAGTTTCTCCTAGTCAGGAAGCGCATAAGAAGCCACTAACATCCCACGCCAGGGCTTCTCAGAGAAGTTGGGTTAGGGGCTTAGTCCCAGGCACCTGCTAAAGTCAAGGAAGTCAAGTCAACAAACTTGCAAAAGCAATTTTTAGTAAATATTTCTAAATTTTTTATAAATAAATTTTGATAACCAAATTAAGAGCATTTGACGTGTATAACCCGGAACATATAACGATCATAAGGTCCAAAATACTTCTATCCTATATCAAGCACAGTGGGGTAAATTAATTTCACCAACTTTCTAAAACCTGATGTTATTTCGAGACTTATCCTATGAGGTAGGAGATAACGGAGAGTTAGTATCGTGAGGAGTACATGAGGAAATTGTTTCTAAGATACGAGCAAAGTACAATAAATATAACTGATAGTTAAACTATAGATATTTTGGGCCAGTTGGAAGAACATCCAAATAAATATTAACACAGAGGAGCAGTTAAAGTGCTTAAACAAAAAAGAGTTACAAAATATTATTGAATATAATACTCTTAAAACAAAATGAAATAATTTGTTATGTAAATTAAAGCAAAATAAAAATTAATATCAAGATTCATCAAGGTAACAAAATGAATTTGGAAAAAAATACACTTTGTTTTTAACCAAGAGATTTTTACACTAAAAATCTCAAAAACCAAAAAATTAAATATATTAATAAATAACAAACATAAGAAATGCTACTTGGATTTTTTATCCTACCTGTTTGTAAGTGAGATCATTTCTTTTTAAGAACTTACTAAATTATATAAACGTTGAAAACTACAGGTTCTACACTTGGGTTTTGAAATTCGGGATTACATATTTCTCCAACACTTTTGTAACCTTTCAGGTTAAAATTTAACTTAGATATAGGCAAGCGACAACTCCTATATTCAAAAATTTTTTTCTATTAACTCATAAATTGTATTATAACTAGAACAATAAAAGATCACACACTATGTGAGATTTAGAGTTCTATCTTTAAAATAAAAAAGTGAGAAGCGAAATTTTTGTATATCTAAAGCCACACTAAGGGGTTCTTCTTTCAAGTGTAACGTATGTAACCAGAGATATTGTCGGTCTCCGGTAATTCAAAGATAAAATTGACTATTTTGCTTGAGTATTATATTCAAAGCAGCAAAGCTGTTTGTATCCTTTTTTGTACCCATTATCAAATTTCAAATATAAAAACCTTTAATAGAATCTGCTAAATTTAAATCTAAGTTTAATTTTAGAATGCATAGAATGCTTATCAAGGATGGTTTACGTCCAACTTACAGTCAATAATCTCTTTCGATGAAAAAATTTCATGTTACAAATGTAAGTGATGCTAAATAGTTCTCCAAAGCCTTGAAGTGAAAAATAATGTATGAAAAGAAATACAATAAAATATAAAATAGTCTACTCAAGTAGAAACATGTTACGTCCTAATAACACTGAATTTTGAAGTTAATGTCTCTAGAGAATGCTTTTTAGGACAATCAGATATTTTATCGGGGAAAATTTAAGGAAGAGAAGGAGAATAATAGGGAAAGCGTTTAGCTAGAACCCACCTGTGCAGGTAGTTACTCAAGAAGTCGCTTTGCGGGCCGTGGTCATCAAAATGGTTACGGGAAGTCGGTTTAAGTGCTGCTCCAGAGGAGCGATAATCAAGTTTCCCGTACACCGGCGCTTGCGACCGAGTTCAAAGGCGGCTCAATGCGAAGACCGTGAGCATGCAGGTTGTAAGTAATTGCATGAGAATACCATGCCAGTGCAGCGCAAACAACCAGATTGGGATGGCTGCTGGAAAGCCCTGAGGAAAATAGACGAATCAAACACAAATGTGTGAAAATGGAATGCGATAAATGTAAGAGTGGGAGTTAGAACAATGCGTTCCTTCAGATTGGAACAATCTTTTTTGTATTTTGATGCGGAAATTCAGAATGGATTATTTGTCGTTGCTCTTACTTTGTTTAAATTAAGGCTCATTATATCGAAACTAGGCTTTATAAGTAGTGTAGTTTTACAAAATAAAAGTGAGGCATAAAGGAAAATAAAGTGTAAATTTAATATAATCCGTCTTGCTCTCCAAATTGAAGATCATTCTAGAACTAAACCATTCTTTTTTTAGTTGGGGAAATTTAGAACTACCAGATTAATATCTTTTATAGAAGTAAAATGTTCTGCAGCACCAAACAAAACGAGTAAGAATCTGATGGTGCAAGATTTGGACTAAATGTTGGATAGAAAGGTAGTTCATGTACGACGGCAATTCGGAAAGAAAGCTCCTTACATTACTTTTCGACATAATCGCCATGCACATTAAGTGACTTGTTATAACGTTTTACAAGGATTGAAATTTGTCTCATAAAATTCTCCCGCTTGGGAATGAAATCACCATTTAACACCACCTTGAAGTGCAGTGCCTGAAGAGTTGGCAGTCGCAAAAATAAATTACGGCTCAGATTTGTGAACAGTGCCAACATCTGTCCCGAAAATTTCTATTTAGCGCTCAGTGACTGAGCGAATTTACATCAAACTTTATTAAAAAAGCTGCAAAATTCATCTACAAAATGACGATTAAGAAGCTCTCGAAAACGATGATACAAGTGCAGCATAATATAAACTATTCAGAGACGAACAGGAATATGTTAAAACTCTTTCACATTTTACTAGATCAGCAGGAGTATAAAATATAAAATATGTTAATCATATACCAACTACAATAAGTCCTGAAACTAGACGAATTAAGTAGTCCAAAAACTATAGTGCGTAAAATTTTGCCGGAAAAAACGTGTCACAACAAAATTTACTCCGTAATTACTATTACCAGAGAAACTGCCAATGGTTAGATTTCCAGCGAATTATTCTCACAATACCAGTTGTTCTACTTAAAATTAATAACCAAGTTCCTTAAGCTATATAGGGCCCGTCGGAAGGGTTCCAGGACTAATTAAAAATATGTCTAGCACTAATAAACGCGATAGCAGCGATCTAACACCACCTGCAGATAACAGTAAAAGATATATGTTTGAACTCAGCACATTAATCGAATCCAACAAATATTATATCCCGCCAAATACAAGCAGCGCGAAATTAAATTACAAAAGGTGTAATGCAACACTACCAACAAACACAGAAACTGAATCTCACGATGCAGCAAATAAGAAGAAAATCCCCCCAATCTACTTACACGAAGCTGACAACTTTCAAAAAGTAATAGAAGATATTAAAAAACTAGCAACAACAGATTTTATCACCGCATACAAGGGAAAATTCCTTAGAATAAACCTAACTAGCACGGATGATTACCGAAAACTTACAAGCTTCTATGATAAAAATAATTTAAAATACCACACATTCCGTGATCCCGAAGCCCAAGCTAAACAATTATCAGTCGTAATGCGTAGCATTCCCCCCTCACTAAGCGAAGAGGAAATAAAAAAGGATTTACAAACACTTAAATACCCAATCACAAAAGTCACCAGGCTGTACAATAAAGACAAAATACCGATCCCAATTTGTGCGTTCGAATTCGAGAAAACATATAACGTCAACGAAATATTTAATGTCACCAGATTTATGAATTGCATAGTATCAGTTGAGCGCAGAAAAAGATCTCAGGATATACCAAAATGCAAGCGCTGTCAACGATACGGACACATACGCAACTATTGCAAATTAGAACCACGATGCGTTAAATGTTTAGAATCACACCTATATACAGACTGTCCCAAAAGACCAAATGAAAAACCCAAATGCGCAAATTGCGGAGAAGATCACCCCGCAAATTACAGAGGCTGTGATCATTGTAAGCAAACACAAAACAGACAAATGACACATAACGCACCAACACGACAACTAAGAACCAACATGAAACCAGCATTTGTAGTTACTCGGAAGTAACTCAGCAACAGAACACTAACTTCCCTAAAACCCAGAAAATTCAACAGACCTCATAACAACGATTATTAATGCGATTTTAGATATACTGAAACCCGATTTACATAAACTTTTACCACTTATCGTACCACTACTCACAGGCGCTACAAATGGCGACTAATAAACAAAACAAATTACATTTAATAATTTTACCTTAATGAACTGGAATGCTGATGGCATCAAAAGATAGCGCAGTATATTTATTGCTTTTTTAGCACGACACAACATAGATATAGCCTGCGTATCAGAAACACACCTAATTAAGACAGAAAACTTTAAAATCCCAGGTTATAACATTTTCAGGAATGATCGAACAGGTTTGATAGCTTCGGGAGGGGTAGCAACTATAGCAAAACGTAAACTGGAAATCCGAGAAATATATCTAGATGACCTGAATTGCCTAGAAGCAGTTACTGTGATAGCTAAAACTGGAAATAACTCCAAGATAAAAATAGCATGCATATACAAACAACCAAATCGGAGACTGGATGAAAATGATCTTCAATCTATTTTTAATGACAATCAACCAACAATGGCTATTGGAGACTTTAACTGCAAGAACACCTTTTGGGGCTGCAGAACTACCAACCCGAATGGAACAAGGTTAAACAACTACAGCACAACACATACAATTCAAATAGCAGCCCCGGGTCAGTACACGTACTACCCATACAAGACAGATCGACTCCCAGATATACTAGATATTGTGCTACTTAAGAATGTTACCAGACCAATCTATCAAAATTTACTGACAGAATTGGATTCCAATCACCTGTCAGTTGTAATGTCTTTCAATACTACCATACGACAAGAAGTCCCATTACCGAAACTCATCAATGGTAAAGTGGATTGGTAAACCTTCCAAAACCTATTGAGCGACCACATTAAATGTGCTAGCCAAATCCACACAACACAACAAATTTATGAAGTAATAAACAACCTCCTACAAGCATCAAAAGAATCCATTAAGGCAGCGACAATCAGCACTAACACAAGAAGACCAAATAACTACCAGCACCAACCGCTGGAAATTTTACAATTAATAAAAGAAAAGCATAGAATTCGAAGACTTTGGCAAAATACTCGACAGCAGCAATATAAAATGCAATTAAATAGACTAATACGCAGAGTAAAAACAGAACTGGATGAATACAGATTTAACTCATACCAACGCTACATCCGGGAGTTACAACCTAATGACGCTACAATGTGGCAAGCTACAAAGAAAATTCTTCGACAGCCCCAGATAATTGGACCAATGAAAGATGGAAACACAACTTTTACAACAGATGAAGAAATCTGCAATATATTTGCGGACCATTTTGAAACTGTGTTTACTCCAGCACCAAATAATAATAATGCTTTTGATGAAGAAGTAAGACAATATCTCCAACAATACGCATCAAATACAAGGGGTGAATTCAAACCAACATCGCCCAGAGAGGTTAAAAGATTAGCTAAAAAACTTAAAGTGAAAAAATCCCCAGAAAGCGACCTCATACCAAACATAATAATTAAAAACTTCACAACTAAAATACATGCCTATTTAGCCACAGTTTTCAATGCCTGCATGCGACTTCCCTGCTGCCTGGAGGCATGCAACTATACTTGTATTTCACAAACCTGGAAAAAATCGGCACTTTCCAACGAGCTATCGACCAATTAGCCTGCTCTTAACTTTATTCAAATTGTTAGAAAAAATAATGAACAGGCGCCTACTTTAAAACCTACACTTGCTTAACATACTCCCTCCATTCCAATTTGGATTTAGATCCAAACACTCAACGACCCATCAGCTACAATGAATTGTGGAATACATAGAAAAAGGCTACAAAAATAAAGCTTATACTACAGCAGTATTCCTGGACATAGGCTTTTGACAGGGTCTGGATAGAAGGTCTACTTTATAAACTATAGCGCCTCCACATACCAGATTATTCGATACATATTATACGATCATTTCTCACACACCGCACCTTCTCCATTAAATCAATTCCATATACTCAACAGTTAGACCTATCAATGCAGGCGTCCCACGGGGATCCATATTGGGCCCAACACTATTTAATATCTACGTCCATGATATTCCTGAAAGAGACAAAGCAGCCATTGCTATGTACGCAGATGATACTGCGCTACTTACTCAGAGCAAAGAACTATTGGAAGCATCAAACGAACTACAATCCAGCCTAAACACAATATCAAGCTGGTTGGGAAAATGGCACATAAACCTTAACTCAACCAAATGTCAAGCCCAAGTGTTTACCTTACGACACCTCAGAGATATACCCAACATTCAAATAAATAATTAAGAAATTCCATGGAACATGCAAAATAGCCCAGTTAAGTATCTAGGGGTATACTTAGACCAACCACTAACCTGGGGTTTCCATATTAACCACAAATTGAATGAAAGCTATGCTAGATTAGCCCTACTATACCCACTGATAAACAGAAAAAGTTCTCTACACATAGACTGTACAATGCTAATCTATAAATCAATAATAAGACCAGTGGTAATATATACATGCTGTGTATGGGGATCTGCTTCAACGACTCACATCCGCAAAATACAAACACTACAAAATAAGATTCTTCGAAGAGCCACAAGTTCTCCATGGTATATAAGGAATCACCAACTACACACTGAACTAAATATCCCAACCATAGAAGAACACATTAAAAATTAGCGATAACCTTCTTTAAAAATTTAAACAACTGTGCAGGAGCAGCCCATTACGCACTAGGAATGAGACACATACATCAACACTTGAAACGCAAACTGACGCAAGATCTCCTCTCAACCGATGATAGTAGTGATAATGAAATATAGAGTAGTGACAAAACCAAAATAATACAACAACAAAACTAAACAGTGAATGGGTAAGCCAATAGGCAATCCCTAAGCGACAATAGTGTTACATGTAATCAATAGTTAACAGAACCATGTATAGCACGACGTTGCTGATCTGGTTAAATAAATTTAAAAAAAAGATTTCCTCAAAATGGTCATAGACGGAGATGAAACGTTGATCTATGATTACGACTAAGAAAGAAAAGCTCAATTGTCCCTAATCGAAATCTTTTAATTTGCTATATGCAAAAAGGTGAGTCTGATTTTAAAATGGCTACTTTAAAGAAAAGTAAAATTACGTAGAATGTCACTTTAGACTATTTTCTCGTCCACACAATCGTAAAGAAAAAAGATGCAACTGTGTATTGGTACCAACATCTTTGAGTGTGCATAGACTTCTGAAGCATTATTTAAAAAATAGCAATTTTATTAATTTACTGAATAATTATTGGAGCGCGCCCGAGCTCCTAAGAACTACAGGTTTAAGGAATTCTACAGTCTCTCCCTTTACCTCTCGGCGGATCTGCTCATCAAGTTTCGAGCGTAAACTTATTAAACTATTACTTCACATTCATTTTCAATTGATCTCGTGGTCAAGTAAACCGCAACACAGTGTTCTTCTTCCACCCTGCACTACTTGCTGAACTGCTGGATATAACGCCATAGGAGGGGTGTTGCTATTCTCGCATGCGTAAATGAGAGTTTTTTCAAATTGCTCTTGTATTTTCCCCGTAATATTTTTGCAATGTGTGAGCAGGTATTTTTTTGCTAAAGGATGATCGCTTACAATTGACTGAAGCTGAGTATTTATTATGCAATATGAGAATCTATATTAACATTGATAATTCGATTTTGTTTAGAACCAATTTGTGGGAAATAAAATTTTTGTTATTCTACCATACACAAGAAATAACCTTTTTTCCAGAACGCTCATATTTGACCACAAATGGTAATTGCTCTCAATCTAACCAGAACTTTTAAAAGGCAAGATTCTTTAAGAGATCAAACCTACAGTCACTGTATGGCGAAGAAAGCAACTGATAGACTGTGAGTCGATGCTCAACACCTCGCTTAATTCATAGGGAAAATTTTCTAAATCTTACATACTTTATTCAAGATATTAAAGTAGAAGTTGGTGGCATTTTCAAATAAGAGTGTGCAATAATTTGCAGATACTTACATCTAGTTTAGTTTTCATTGCTTTTTTTAATTTGGTATTTCACACAAAAGATGGCCACTTCGAAAATTTTTAAAATTAATGTTGTGTTATACCCGCATTCGACAGATGTTACCCTTTTAGTACACGGTGGCAATATGCGGTTTCCCATTTTTGCTTTCCGCATCTTCACAACATAATAGAATCTGTACTTAGTGACATTCCCTATTATAATGTCGTTTAGGTTGCGTGAGCACTTCACAAGCAACTTTTATATAGCGTAAATAACAGAGACGTAATATAAAAAGAAATCGTTTACAATAGTATGTTTCAGACAAATTGTTTCGTCCAGGCCTTAATATTTCACTCGATAATTTGGATTATTTGAATAACAGACATGAATATAACTTTAGCCGTCGTAGGATATTATTCATTTTTAAAAAGTGCTAGATATGATTTTGGCCAAATCTCATCACATTAAAAAAATCTTCACATTGCAACAACACTTCGTTTTTGTTAGTTAATATTGCATATTGGTTTAACGTAGTAGTTAAATTCTATACTCATTCATAGAAGTTATTATACTTTTGAGACGTAAAGATATGTTAGTTCTGCTAAACGTAAGAAAATTTATGTAGTCACTTATAGTGCCGGTGTATCTATTAAGAGGTTATGCAACATAACAAGTTTATTAAATTTAATCACAAGTAGCAAGACGATGTATTTTTTGGAACCGTAAATAGGGCTGGCGCAGAATCAATTTAAGTTCGCCAGCTAAATTTGCAACCCAATACATAAGTACCCGCAAATTATTTCTACATGCGACCATCTGCACCCTATATAAAAACTGATTTAAGACTACACAAATTCCAACTTATAATTCAAATGGGCAAAGCGTATCTATGGAAATTCATGAAACAGAAAGCGAATTGAGGCATCACAAGTGGCAGGTAGTAAAAAGAAAAAGAATAATGCGTTCGGGTGAGAAAATTACTGGCAACGCACTCAGTCATGCGGCAATCGATATTGCGTTCTGTCTAATGGAGATAAAAATAACTCACATCCAGCTCAGATGAATGAACAGCCAAAGCTAATTAATGCTCTGCCGATTCAGATACATAGTGTTATTGACTATAACAAGATAATTCAGAGCTTCAATAAAATATTAGATATGAAATAATTTAGCTACAAAACCCTGGATGATAATATGGTAAAGATAAATACCAACATTGTAGGGTTGTACAGGAAGTTTATTAAACATTTTGACAACCCAAAAATAGTTGACCATATCTATCAAAATAAAATAGATACGTGACATGCAACGTTATAAATGTACGATACAGAGTAAACAAAAATTCCTTACCCCTATTTTTCGTTGAGCTTAAAATTTTTACTTAACATGTAATGCATCCATTGCCCTATAAAGACACAGCAAAAATTTTGAAAGCTCTACCAATGTGGTTAACAGAATATATTTTATTACACGCAAAAAATTAACACCTCTGTAAGATCATGGTCAATAAATAATTTCAGAATGATTACTTTTAGTCATAACATTACTTTTAATGTTAATAATCTGTCTCAACTTAGTTATATTAAAGTTGTTTCAGGCCAACAACATATAATTAGCTATACTCAAGGATAGAGTAATACTGATAGCTCACTTTCTTACAAAATTCGAAGGCTTGGTTAGAGAAGGACAATTCAAAAATACATTTGTGGAAAAAGTAAACTTTTCTTAGATAATCGACTCAACCAAATCCTTACAAGCAGGTCCACATACTGACTAAGTGACTTAAACAAGCTCCCAGTTACCCTAAACTTCTTCATCACTAAGCTCTCTTTTAACCATTCAGGTGTCACTGGATGTTACAATTTAGCTTCTCACTATACGCTAATAATTTGCGCGATAAGTACGATTGCAAATAAAACAAAAAGCTCAAAGCTTATAGTAAACACGCCAATTGAAAAAATGCAGGAAATATCTAAGCGATAATTTAAAATAGTAGAAGCAATATAAACCCAATTACAATCACACACACAGACACATGAACCAATGGCCCAAACCAACTTTTTTGGTGTCCTGGGGCTATAATTCGTCCAGAAATGTGAAAAACTGGGTAGGTCAAATTTCCGCCAATTACATACTTACCATAAACCTACAAAACACTAGATACAATGTAACTGTGGTTACAAACATGGCGTACTATAATTAACAAAGTAAATATGCGGCAATCATCTTTAGATTTAGCTAATTCCACTCCAGTTAGCTTAAATGGCATCCTTGTATTATAAAAAGATAATGCTAAAAAGCTTGGTGTACCTTGAGAAAAAACTGACCTGAAAAAACTACATTACGACTAAAAGCTTTACGACTAAATTTAGCTGTAAGATTTTAGAAATGCATTAGACATTAAGGCGTATATCGCACTATATATGGTAATATTAGTTTGCGTCTGGTCGTACAAAGTGCAGACCTGGTAATACGCAAAATCTTTAAATTTTGAAAACCTTTCGAGCAATTGCTAATACTGAGCGGAACATCAACAGTCACACACTTCACAACGATTTGAAAATTCCCTGAATTGAGGATGTGATCAAAGCTCACGTCAACAGATATATAGACAGAATAAGTAACCTATTCGACAACGCATTCTTTGCGAGAAGGTTAACAACAATTTTTTTGATTAAGCAAATGCTTCCCATAACATAATCAACAATGAATAGTAAGAAACCACATAGATTTTATTTTTATCAACCAAAAATTTTGGAACACTTTAATAAGTGCAAAAACATATCTTAGCACGGATATTAAATCAGATCATTAACCAGTAACAGCAAAACTTAGAGTAAAACTTAAAAAATACAAAAACCGAATAAATTCAAGATCGTCTTAAAAGAACTAAAAGTACTAACGAAAGCTTATGAATTACAACACTTAAGAGGAATAATTTAAAATTAGCTACACATAGATATAACAATTAAAAACAAAATAATAGAAACCAAAGAAAATTTGATAGAAGAAATACAAAACAACACGATGACTCAATTATACAAACATGTGGAGCTGAGTAAAATTACAACAAAAAATTTATTTAACTAGTAACAGTAATCAACTTTCATTAACAACTGAAGAGAGAGAAAAGGGAAAACCATTATAATTAAATTATTCTCTAGGAACAACAATTAAAGAAGCAAAAAAGAAAAATCACTGGCTATCTTACCTTTGACACATAACACCAGAAGTATATAACATAACAATATATAATAGAACAGAAAATTGAAGGAAAGAGGGCGTAGAAAAATATTGTGAATGAGTAACATGCGCAATTGAGATTTTGGATTAGCGCAAATGTTAAGATAGTAGAAGCATTATTTAACGTTATTTGTTTAATATAGGACTGTATAAAAAGTTGCAAAACCGAAACTCTTGTTAACATCTCTCTCGATAAAGCATTAATAGAACTGGGCAATAGAGATGCATTTTTTGGTGTTTAGTGGCAGTGATCTAATCGACTGAGACACCCTGATTTTTAAACATTGGCCTTTACTTCACAGTATCACGTGATACAAATGTCAAACATGTAAATTAAGACTTAGTTGCCGCACCCTTTGCTGTCTTCAAAACCTTAACCCGGTTGGGCATATAATTAATGAGATTTGCTACCTTGACCTGTAGAGTATTGGCCGACTCAGAACGCAAACATTCTGACAACCCTTCGTGACAAGCAAGTTTATGTGGATGTTGTCTCACTGAAAAATCAAGCATATGCCAGACATGTTCTATGGGATTCATGTCAGGTAACTGACTGGTCCACGGAAGCTTCTTTTTTTATTTATTTGCATATTTACAATCCATTTATTTAACAACTAATTGGTATGCCGCGTTACATGTCATGTAGAGTGTCATGGCCATTGTCAATTTCCTCAATAATATAACTCTAATGTTGATTAAATTATCACAATAAGTCGTGTCACCATTGGCGTTTCAATCTCCTGATGACGTTTGGTTGGTTGGACAGCTACTTTATTAGTTTGTTTACATGTTCTGTTAAGTTGTTCTTGTATGTTCTTGCAAACCTTTGAATCTCGTTGGCTAAGTATGGGATTTCTAAGTCCTTATGGAAAGTTCTATTTGTTATATACCACGGGACATTTGTTGTTGTTCCAAAGATCTTCGATTGACATATCTGATGGATTTTGGTGTGAGAAGCTTTTGCACATCTCTATAGTTGGATCCCATAGGTCCATATGGTTTTGTACAGAAGTATTTTGTTTGTTGGAGAAAGTTGGGATCGTTTCCTAATTAGCCAGTTCATTTGTTTAGTTTTAATGTCAATCTGTTTTCGGTTATGTGTGTATTCCAGTTTAATTTCTGATCTAGATGCAAGCCTAAATGTTTTATTTTAGTTTTCTGGAGTATTGAAGCATCATTGATTCTAAGATGAGGATTTATTACTCCTCTGTTGGTAAATTTAATTTGTGCTGATTTGTCAGGATTAACTGTGCACCATTTGTTGTACTAATCTTATGATTAGTAGGTGCTTTGCTGCTATCTCAGATTTTTCGTTCACTGAAAGAACAGCCGTATCATCTGCGACGTGGCTATTCTGGTATGATATGAAATTGGCGTATTAGCGGTGTAGAGTAGGTATAACAACGGTCCCAACACATTACCATAGGACACACTGGAGGTAATTTGGTGATAGTCAGACACTGTGTTGTTAATCTTAACTTGGAGTTTCTGTCAAGCTTGAGTCCTTTTATCAGTATGACAAGAAGCCCTATTGTTCGTGAACAAAGTGGGAGGATACTGGCATAAGATCTGTCTGCAATATTTTAATGTATTTTCGACATTAATATTGCCCACACATTCCACGAGCTCTAATCATCTGTACTCCAAATGGTATCCCATGCCATAACGGAAAGTCTCCCATGTGAAATTCTTCGTCAGGCTTTCTCCAGATCCATATAAAAATTTGGCAAAGAGAGACTCATCTGAAAAGATGACACTATATTAAAAGCTCAATGGGTGTCCCACCATAGTGGTTTTCCACTGTTTCCTTTCCGCAATATTGGCTGCGATGAGATGTAGTTTTCGCCTGGCAGCTCTGTCATAATACTCTAGCTGATGCAGATATCTGCTGAGCGCTGTGTCACTGCTTACTTTTAGGTATTCTACCCCATTTGGAGCCGTGCAATAGGGATTTATTTCTACAGCTTGTTTTTGAAACCTCAGTTGTCATGCTGTTGGTTCTGGTCGATTTTCTTGTTTTCCCTGTCGAATTAAACAATCACCTGATTGCCGGTGTACAGCACAATACTCAGCTTTTAGGCAATTTGCTTATGACTTCCACTATCTTCGTATTGTACGACAATACATTCTCTTTGAGAATCATTTAATTCTTCAGCACCAAAGGTTTGAAGTGTTCTTCTTGCCTTCTTGTCTCTGTACACCAATCTATAAAGAAAAAGATAAATTAGCACACTTATTACCATACAGCACAGAAATTTACATACCATGCTTGTGGGTTGTCTTGATGAGTATGGGGTGCAATCAGTTGCATGATAAATTTCCCCACCAAACTATAAAAGTATGAGAAATTAGCATAGTTGTGTAGTATACTATGTGATGTGGGGGCAAATTTTTTTGTGTTTTCACTTGTCTGAAAAATAACATTCTTGTCAAGGAAACTGCTACTTTATGGAGAATCGTGGATTTTCCTACTGAAAAAGTACAACAACAAATTTAACTTTTGGTATAGGCGCAATAGTCTTCATACATAAATTTGATTGAAGGTTTTGGCACAATGTCCAAGAAAACATAGTCACTAGACCAGAAAAGCTTACTATCAATAATTACAGCAAATAGACCACTTCATTAATACCATTCCCCAAACTTTAAAGGCAAAGTATGACGTTAAAGAATTTATTGTTTAAATTTTGCATTTGTCTCTTATTCTGGCATTCAAATATACTATGTAATGATATTTTTAATCCACTTAGCATAATTTACTTAGAAAAAAACTTGTTGAGTTAAATATTCTTAAGTTTTCTTTTCAAGAAATGTATCCTCCTCCACAATTTTAACTGCTACAGCTGTAATCAATACTTTTATATAATCTGATGCAAGCATTCCCCTCCGCCGAACTCTGTAGCGGTAAAATTAATTAAATACATCAAAAATACGCCAGGCCGTTCATACAGACGAAGAAACAGCCTGAAGTTTGTGACGTGTGTAATTACTAATCGCATTTTGAGAGGCCGCTAGTTCACTTCCAACTTTTCTTAATTACGCTAAACAATTAAGCGGCCGTACAATTTCAAACAAGTCGGCTTTGTGCCCGCGCCTAATTCGGCGTGCAGGATATTAAGTCTTTTGAGACTTTCGCCTAACCAAAAGCAAGTTTGATGTCCACACCTTAATGCGGCCAAAGTGTTTTAATACAACATTCAGCCGGAGATGCTAAATATATACGGCGAGGCTTTGAAGGCATAAAGCAACTTGCAAAGTTCATTACACGGACCCTTTTGCGGCCGTATCTAAACGTACGACAATTACGTTTATTAATAATTTATCGCGCCGCCGTTGTGCCAGCTTAAGCGCTGCGAAAACGGCGAGATCGTTTAAAGTGCATCTGACTGGCGGTTGCAAAAATCAAGAAAAAGACTCGTGCGCACAAAAATGAGGATCAAATAAATAAGAATGTGTCTTCATCTAATATACGTGTTGAATAATTTTAGAAATACAAAATTTTGATTTGAAATTTTACAAATTACTTTGCCAATTAATGAAATTGGAAAATTAAATCAAATCGAATAGAGAGTCTTGGATTGCAATTAATTTGGTAAGCGAATACGAATAAAAATTTTTAATAAATCTTAACTCGATAAATAAGTGATATCTTCTAATACGAGCAGTACGTATAGGTGGGCAGTCTGAAAAGTTTTAAGCTTTAAGATAAAGATAGCCCTGTTCGTCAAAACCATTCTGTTACTATAATTGTACATACTTTAAAAGATACCTGTAAACATTTTAGCCATTTTAAACACTTAGTTGTTGTTTGACAGTCGTTTGTATCAGTAGATGTCAGTACTTTTGTAAAAATGAAAAAATCGAATACCGTAATTAAGTACTTGCATTTAAAAGACAGTATGCCTACGCAAGTTAAAGCCGAGTTAGACACCGTTTACTGCCCCATCATTCCCCACTGTAAAAAAATGGGCAGCTGAATTTAAACGTAGTTGTACCAGTTTGGCTGATGTTATCCTATAACTGCGACCTCCACCGATAACATTGAGTATTGGGCGTAACAAAGGTGTCCGCGCTTACGCACTATAAATCAAAAATTTATTCGAGTGAACAATTTTAACGCCTCGCTTAAGCGGTTTTAGCGAAACGAATCACAATTTTTACTTCGATTTATCATTATTGTTAAAACTAGGATCTACCATTACACTCCTGAGATAAAAGAACAGTCAAAACGGTGAACTGCAAGGGCTGAACCAAACAAGGCAAAAACGGTTTCATCGGCTGGGAAGGTGATGGCGACTGTTTTTTGGGATAGTCAGGAAATTCTGTTCATTGACTACTTAGAAAAAGGGAAAACAGTAATGGGGTCGCACTACGTATCGTTATTAGACCAGTTAAAGGCAGTAATTGCTGAAAAACAGCTCCATTTTGAACAGAAGAAACTACTTTTCCATCAAGACAACAAACCGGCTAAATTATATACATAAAACTTAGTACAATTAGAGCAGACGGTATTGAAACTTATTTTATTTAATGTAACCTCATCAGAGATTACGACCTTCTTAAGGAGGGACCTAAACCTGCTGCAGGCCAGCTCAAATTTTTTTTAGTTTTTCATGATAAAGGTCCTTAAGTTGTCCTTGGTGTAATAATAACTCTTTGATGCTCACCAGCACCACCACAGAGACAGGAAACTTTATATGCATAACGGTAGGCATTACAAAGACATTTTGGTAGAACCAATGGTCATTTTAACGATTTGTCTCCTATCCTACATAAAGTTCTTCTTCTAAAAATTTCAGAAAGCCAGCTTTGTCATGTGCGATGTCCTTTTGTAGCGATTGGGCCTTTTCACTTTTTCTCCATATTGTTTTTTTCAGTCAACAGTTGGCGATTCCTCAGAATGAAAGACTTATAGTACAGGTCCTGGCGCTCTGAAGGAATGGTGATTAACCTCGCCACGCTCATTTCATTTATCAGATCAGTCATGCTTCGCTCAGGATGATGATCGATCTTCTCTTTTAATTAGCAGACGAATTCTTCACTTCCTTTGCTATCAGATCGCTGTGAATTGCCACGTTAGTAGTTATCTCCTTCTAATAGTCTGCCATGTTCTCCCAAGACTATCGAATTAGCCTCCTGCCTACCATATGAAAGTTGAAGAGCACATTATCAACGCTCAAAAATCTGAAATTGAGCTCTAGAATCAGTTTAAGTTCAGTTCTAGCTACTCCCCCACTCACCAGTTCCTTCGAGCTGTAAAAAAATATGAAAGACTTTTTGAAGAAAAAAGATTATGGCGCAGTCTTTCTTGGCGTAGCCAAGATTTTCGACAAGGAATTGCACAACAATCTCATTTTCAAGATGGTTTCAGTGTTTATTCGGGTGCTGATATTATATCTGATTTGGTCCTTCTTATCCCGCCGCAAGGTTAGGGTCAGGATTGGTGTCATTTAAGAAGCATTTTCTAGCCGGTGTCTTTCAAGATTGTATTATGTTAGTCCACAGACGACATGGTTATGCTGTGTAGCTCACCGCAACCGTACTTGGTAATACAGCGGCTCTAGGAGCACTTCAACTAGATTAAAGAATGGTGCTATAGATAGAACATAGAAGTCGACGCAACAAAGAGTATAACTGTCTACTAGAATAAAACTTCTTCAATCGAGAGATACTCTGGAAATACAAGGCAAAGTACCTTAAAGTGGTTATTGATGGAAAGCTAACCTGGAAAGCTTACATGGAAAGAACCGCCGGCAAAGCAAAAGCAGCTCAACAAGCATTAAACTCTGTCTTCCACATAAGAAGTCAGTTAATTTTTAGAAATATATTTAAAATACCTAAAACAATTTTGCGGCCCAGTATCGCCAGTGTGGGGGTACGCTGCAAAATTCCACTTACAAAAACTTTAACTTATCTAGAGCTGGTTATCATGATTTGTACGAAACACAACCTTGTACCGAAATGCATGTTTTATCTTCCACTGAGCTGAGCACCTTCACTACAACGTCCACGGCCACAAAAGCTCATTCTTCTGTGGCCTGCACAATTTCGAAGTCGATCTATGCGGTCGCCATAAACGCCCAAAGATTTAGCGGCCCACCTTTTTCTACGTCCGATCACTCTATAGTACGAAGGTTCAACGAAGTCAAAAGTTCAGTTATTGTACTTCGTTTGTTTTAAGCCTGAAGTACAACTAGTTGAATAACGTACATCTATGTTGTTTTTTTATAACTACTAATGTCTTAGTTTGCGGCATACATTGCAGTTGGTCTTGTAGTAAGTCATTTTGTTCTCTAAGGATAGTTTGCTTCCACGGTACAGTAGCAAGCCGAAGGACGTTGTTGCCGTTTTGGCCTTTCTCGCTACTTCTTCTACGCGAAAGCCCTACGCCAAGATATTTGATTTCCTTATTCCATGAGATGTCATGTCCAAAAATAATAATAGAATCCAAGTTTTTGCTTCTGGTTTTTTTTTAGTGAATAGCACCGCTGCATGTTTCTTAGTATTAATTTAAATCTGTCATCGGACAAATCAATCCTCCCTTATTGGAGCTTTTTCATCGCTATGTGGAACATGAGCGAGCTAGATATAAACACCGTGTCGTCCGTAAACTGGACTAGCATCGTGGGGTGCGTAGTGGGCATCTCCCTGACGTAGATGTTAAAAAGGGTCGGGGACAGCACATATATTTGCGGTACCCCTACGAGAAGTCGCTTCTACAATAACTTTACGTTGCTGATCTTGATCCGAAATCTTCTGCGCAACAGGAGCAACCAAATCAACTGGACTATAGGCAGCAGTATGAATGCCATTTTACAAACTAGCCCATTATGTCATACCTTGTCGAAAGCCTTGGCTACATCTAGGAATACAGCACTGGCAACTTCTTTCTTGTAGTGGCTCTTGGTGATGCGCTCTATCACATATAAGAGATGAAGAGTGGTGGAGTAACCCGTACAGAAGCCGAACTGACACTCCAGGATTAACTCGAAACCTTCTACTGCTGTTTTCAGACGGTGGTAGATAATATTCTCCACTTCCTTTTCCAGCGTCGGTAGCGACTGATAGGTCGATAATCCTGAGAAAAGGTGTCCGTCTTTCTTGATTTTGAGAGCATTTTGTTAGCCGCCCTCTTCCACTATATTGTAACCTCAAGACAGCACATGTAATGTTGGTCACACAAACGACAGCTTTCTTGGCAGAGCTTTGATGAAGAGATTGAGATTAAAAGGCTTCTTTGACGACTGCTGGCTTAATGTATTTTACAGTATTTTGCTTCCGTAGGTGTCGAGCGACGTGATTAACAAAGTTATTGGCGTTCTAAGCTATAAACGAGAGCCTCTGCTTTCTATATTAACGTATGCGCCATTCCATATTCTTCGTGGAAAGGTGGGACCGAGGAAAATTTTTTGTGCAACACTTTAGCCCTAAGAGTAAATTGTCAGACTGAGTCTCCAACTTCAGCGGCCGTAGTCTTAACTTTCTCAGTAATCTTTTTGTATCTTCGGTCGTCTTCTGGATCCATGGTTTACTGCATTCGCTATCATGCCAGATTTTGTTCGTGGATACACTCCTTGAGTTCTCGAGGCAGATGTCTTCCATCGCTACCAAAGGTTTTGTTTGTAATGAAACATAGATTTCTTTTTGAGGCGGTGATCTGCCTCCTCCAAGTCATCTTCGAAGCGGATGATGAGAATGTGTTCTATAGTCTAGCGAATTTGGCGGCCAATAAACTGATGTCTTAAAAAAGACATCGCTTTATTTGAGATATTCATCATCAGAAAAATTGGGTTGTAAACCGAGTCTACCTCGCTCAGGTTGTCTAAGACATGCTGCATAGGTACTTCCTTGATGATTAGGTCTAGGACACATAGACGTTTTGCGAGTCCGTAGTGAATAGGCTCACCAAGGGTATTTACTTCTAGGGTGTGTAATTTGGTGTACTTATACAGCGCCAAGCAGTTTGTGTTGGTCACTCGACTGTTCCGCAAAGGGCACTTTGTATTTAAATTGCCAACCAGAACAACGAAGCGATATAGTTCTAGAAGGTGACATCTAGATTTTCTGGCAGCAGACTGCTACTGTACATCGGCTAGTTGCAAAGGGTTTAGTGATCCCTGATCTTAAATCTGATAACGGTTATTTTCAGGTGGCCTCGCCTCGCCGTAAGCGACATTTTTTGTAAACTGGGCTCCGCAGTAAAACCACTTCTATCGATCTATACTATTAGGAAGTTTCTACAATCTTTTGGGCTGTACAGCCGTTATCCCTCAAGGAAACCATGGGTTTCCCCTAAGAATAGATTTGTAAGAGTAAAGTCGGCAAAATGCCATTTGAAATGACAAATCGAAATTTTAATGTTTCGCACGGATGCAATGAGTGAACTATACAAGGCGCCTTGAGAACATACCATACCATCCAAGATATACCCTTCCAATAATCAAGTAAACCTGTTTTGTAGGAAAACATATTAGAATGGCTTTATAACGAAACTCGCAAAAATAATTGGTGTCAATAAACTTTTGGCCGCAACTGTAAGTTTACATAATTTAATATGTTTAATTTTATATTTTGATGATAGTTGTTCGTCCTTTAGTTTTATCTTATACAGGGTGTTTCACGAGGGTGTTCCAAGATTACATATATAGGTTGAGTAAAACATTTCAATCAAAGAAGTATCAATAAACATAGGTCGAATTCTCAACCGTTTTTGAGATATCGATGAAGCAAGTTCGGGGTCTTTGGGGGTGGTTGGTTGTTCTAGCTTTTCTTTCTTCCTCGCCACCGGTCATCAGTTTATCTGATACTATGGTTACCAAGAATGTTTGGTTTGATTTTTATTGTCTAAACATTTTTTCGAATTGCTTTGGTTTAAGGACTAAAAGAGTACAAGATCAGATACTGGAATCGTCGGTTTCTGTGTTACAAAAAATACTACGCGTTTTTTTTCTTTCCCGGAAAACGAAACGTTAATAAGCAGAAAAAGTGGTAGTAATATTCCTAGAAACTTTCGATACGATTCATGAATTAATGGAAAACATCAACTCGCGAGAAGATCTACGACATCGTATTGCTTTATGTTTAGAAATTGAATGAGACCATTGTGAACAGCTGTAGTTTATTTTAATTTTAATTTATACTTATTGATAATTTTTAAGTTATATAAAATAATTTAATAATCTATTTAATAAAAGCCAATTTGTTTTGTCAAATTTATTATTTTAGACCGGTAATAGCAATGTCACTAAGAACTAATCTTTTAAGTACGTATCATCCTTGTCTACATTTTTTTCTTTGGCAATAAAAGTTACAATGATAACAGAGGGTATTTTAAAAAGAATCATTTTATTTAAAATGTTTATATTATAAAAAATAATGAACATAAACAGTTAAGATCAATTTTATATTGCAGGACTAACATTGAAGTCTTGTTACATACCAAATCATAGATGCTCAACATGCCCCCTTTAAGATGCACGGCATACGTCCATACGGTAACCAAATTTCTCCCAAACTGTTGTGAGCATATCTGGTTCCACTGCTTCCACGGTTGCTGTTATACAGTTCCGCAGTTCGGCCATTGTAATTGAAAAAAGAGTCTTTTATAAACCCCCACAAGAAAAAATCACACACAGTGAGGTCTAAAAACCTTGGAGCCCAGTGATGTAAAGCTGAATTGTTAGGTCCCATACGGCCGATCAATCGTTATGTGATTTGATTATCCAAGAATTCTAAAACTTTTAAGCTACAGTGTGGTGGTGCTCCGCCCTGCTAAAAAATGAAATAATCCAAACCGGTTTCTAACTATGGGAAAGCCAATTTTCAAGCATATCTAGATATGTGATTCCCGTAAAAGTGTTCTCTAAGAAAGAAAACTGACTGTACACTTTTCCCCGAAAAATGCTACAACAAACATTAAGTTTAGGAGAGTCTCTTGCATGCTGTACAATGTAATGTGGCTGTTTTGTACTCCATATTCTAACATTATGGAGGTTTACCTTACCACTTAAATAAAAAGTAGGCTTGTCGGAAAACGCTAAGCTGTTACAAAATTCTCATTTCTGCCACCTTGTCGAGGATAAGTTCATACAACTTCACATGTTATTGTATGTCACCTGTATGAGAACCTTGCATTAATTGAATCCTCAAATTGAGCCAGTGCTGTGTTATCGCAGCAGCGGAGCCGCAGGCAAATTTTTTCATTTAATAATTTAATTCATACGATAGTGATAAACACGCCCATTTACGCTTTACTAAATAGTGTAAGTTTATTTAAATATTTACATTTTAAATTTAAATAACTTAAACTAAATCAACAAATGGAACATTATTATTATGAGTAATTTGAATACCAATTATGGATATGTCACTAACACACCTGCAAATCAGCCACCAATCCAATATCAAGTTTATCAATTACCTTAAGGTAGTCAGCAATCCTTTCCACCTAACTTTACATACAAAACCTCCTCACCTAATCTAGCCATGAACACTCCTTATACCAGTTATGACACAAAAGTAACAGGCCAACATTCATCTACGGAAACAAATAACCCAGCCTCTACTGATGAGAATGCAACCTAAGAAATAACAGATAGTAGTCACTCATGGCAGGTGGTCAAAAAAGGCAAAGAGTCAAAAAATTTACTGAAAGTATCGTGGTAGACCAATTCTATTCCAGTACCAATAACAATTGCGCAATCCTTAAACGAGGACCCGACAAATCCAATGCAAATAGATAGCAATGACAACACTACAAAAACTCCTAAGCCACCACAAATTTACATATACAGTGTTACTAACCTCAATCAAATGCTACAACATATTTCTGCAGTTGTCGAAGTTGAACAATTCTACACAAAAACGCTAGAAAATAATACGGTTAAAATTAACGCACATACATCAGACACGTACCGACCACTTATCAGATACAACTAAAGATCCACTTCCACTTTTCTATGTAGATCTTGAACCTAGTGAAACCAACAAAAAAATCTTCGACATTGAATTTCTCTGCTATAGCAAAATCAAAGTAGAACCACCACACAAAAAAAAACTGGTATTATCCAGTCTACAAGATGCCAAAATTATGGCCATTCTAAAACCTATTGTACCAGACAGTATTGGTGTGTTAAATGCGGGAAACTGTATGGTTCAAAAACATGAGCAAAACCAAAAAATACGCCACCTAAGTGTACATTATGCGAAGGAAATCATCCAGAAAATTACAGGGGTTGTTCTGTTTATCAGGATATAATAAAAGCAAGAAACAAAACATCTAATAATCCAACAGAAATATTAACCAACCACCAAACACACTCCAGATGCCATCAACTCAACCACATAACGTGATTCCCCAAAACTACATCCCTATGTATGCTATGGCTATACAATCTCGTAATACCATTAATAACAGCAACAATCATCAAACTGACACCGGAAGAGAACTAACAGCTTTTCTGAACGAGTTCAAGAATATGTTCGCGCAGCTTATGAATCAAAATAACATCATGCTTAATCTCCTCTCAACCTTAGTTAGTAAATTAACCAATGGCTAATATAATACGCATAGCCACTTGGAACGCAAATGGTCTTCTCAGCCATAAACAAGAAATTATTACCTTTCTAGACCTTAATAAAGTTGATGCGTTACTCATTTACGAAACACATTTCACTGATAGAATTGTGATGCGTATTCCATTTATAACACAAATCACCCAGACGGTACTGCACATGTAGGGGCAGCAGTAATAGTCAAAAACTCCACTCTTTTCAAACCCCAAAACTCCAAGCCGCTAACATCGAAATCAATGCATACCAGTGGTCATTTACTGTATCTGCAATTTATTCCCCTCCCAGACATACTCTTTCTACAGAGGAGCACACTCAATTTTTTCATACTCTGGGAAACAGATTTGTTTCTGGAAGCGACTGGAACTCCAAACGCACTCACTGGGGTTCCAGACTCATAACAACAAAAGGTCGTAACCTCTTCAGGTCAATCGTGGCAGACAACTATAACTGTCATAGCACTGGGGAACCGACACATTGGCCCGCAGACTTAAACAAGCTCCCCAATGTGTTAGATTTTTACATTTCACATGGTATATCTACAAAATTTGTGCTGACTGAACCAAATAACGATCTTTCTGGAGAACACGTGCCAGTAATCTTAAACATAAGTACCAAGCCTATTAATATTAAACGAAATCCCAGATTAATATCAACAAAAACTGATTGGCTTATGTTCCAACAATCTCTTCAAAACAAAATTGATCTTAAAGTGCGTATAAAACAACCTGAAGACATAGATCAAGTAGTACAGAACACTATTACTCACATTCATGAAGCCGCCTGGGAAGCTACGCCTATTGAATACGAGCAAGTACATCATAAAAATAACATACCACTCTATATAAAAGAACTAATTGCCGAAAAAAGACGCGCTCGAACTAAATGGCAAAGAACTCGTAACGCCGCCGACAAGCTAAACTACAACAGATTATCTCGACGCCTTCGGGCGGTCCTTCTGGATGCCCAAAATAACTCCTTTACTCACTATCTTATGCATCTTAACCCCGAAGATTACATCATTTGGAGAGCAACGAAAACATTTAAAAGACCTCAAGCTAATTTACCACCAATAAGAAAACCTGATGGTAGTTGGGGTAGATCTCGCAAAGACAAATCTGATATCCTTGCTGAACACTTATCTACTGTATTTAAACCACATCACCCCGACATCGATGATGAGTATATAAAAGAATATCTAGACGTTCCATGTCAGATGACGCTACCTATCAGATCTTTTTCACTTGCAGAGATTTAATTCGAGATAAATAAAACAAACAAACCATAAAGCACCAGGTTACGACCTTATCACCGGCCAAGTTCTAAAGATGCTACCAAAAAAGGCGATAGTATTATTGACAACTATTTATAATCGAATGCTAAGCCTATCGTGCTACCCCCTAATATGGAAACACGCGCAAATAATAATGGTCCCTAAACCTGGTAAACAACCCGAAGATGTTACTTCATATAGGCCAATTAGTCTTTTGCCCATCTTAGGAAAAATGTTTGAGAAACTATTCCTTAAACTCCTACTGAACGACATAAATATCTTGTCACATATACCTCACCATCAATTTGGATTCTCCAATCCAGCAAGTGCACAGAATAATAAAGCAAATTTCACTGAGCCTCGAAGAAAAAAAGTACTGCGAATCTGTATTTTTAGATGTTGAACAGGCGTTCGACAAAGTTTAGCATACCGGGTTCCTTCATAAACTGAATAGGCTTCTTCCTAGCTATTTTTATCTTCTCCTTAAGTCCTATCTTACTGACAGATATTTCACAGTTAAATACAATAATGAATTGTCCAACTATTTCCCTGTCAAATCTGGCATCCCACATGGTGGCGTCCTTGGACCCCTTCTATACCTAGTGTACACAGCTGACCTACCTGAAGATACAAACACAGTTATCGCTACTTTTGCCGATGATACCACCATCCTATCGACGCACGAAGATCCCTACCTAGCAGCCGCAAATCTCCAACAACATCTGAGCACCATAAACAAATGGCTTACTAAATGGCGTATTAAAATCAACCCGACTAAATCAGTGCAAATAACATTTACCACTCGATTCAACGTATGTCCGCCAGTCACCTTGGATAATGTAGAAATTCCAACAAAAACAGAAACTAAGTACCTAGGATTACATCTTGATCAGCGTCTTACATGGAAAAAACATTTCCAAACCAAACGCCAGCAACTAAATCTGAAGTTCTGCCAGATGTACTGGTTATTAGGAAGAAAGTCAAAATTGTCAATATCAAATAAGCTGCTGCTTTATAAAACTATCCTGAAGCCCGTTTGGACGTACGGGATTCAGCTATGGGGATGTGCCAAACCTACTCGTATTAAAACGATTCAACAATTTCAATCAAAAACCCTTCGTGCCGTAGTGAATGCACCATGGTATGCAACAAATCAGACACTGCATGAAGATCTCAGCACTCCCTTTATTACTGAATAAATTCAACGATTTACTCAGAATTATCAAGAAAAAATTAGTAATAATCCTAATGAACTAGTCCACCAACTGTCTACCAACTTCCTCCCATTGAGACGACTAAACAGAACCTGGCCTTGCGACCTGAGAACCCCCTAAAGCAATACGATTACTGCAAGAGTGGCACTGCTGAGTGGTTTCTCTTAACACTGCTTATTTATTGACATCACATTTACTTAATACTCCATGTAGAGTAGATTGTAAATTTACAATTGTTAATAAAAAAAAATTGAATCCTGTGCTTTTTTATAATCAAACGTCGCCGCAAAATATGCCAAATAAACGTCGAGGTAATGTTTAGTTCTTTGCCGGAACGGCGAATAGATTTTTGGGGGCTACGTGCAAAACTCAGTCGGATGTGGGATCAAGCACTAGATTTTCCTTTGCAATTGTCTATACCATCGCGTAATGTTCTGAGCGGTAGAAGGTTCAACACCATTTGTCGCCGAAAATCACACTGAACAGTTGTTACGAACTTACTTCGCAAAGCGTAGAATACAATATGACTTTTTGTTATCCAATTGCCATCTTGACAAACACTGAAGTGACAGGTGAACGAAGTGCATTGGTGCTACCTATTGACAACAGCGTGAAACTCGAGAATTCCCTCTTTCCAACATTACATTGTTCGATCAAAACGGGTTAAAAGCTGAATAAATAAAATAAATTTTTTTTTAAATTGTATAATTCTAAAAATAAACCAAACACTTTCAAAGACCCCGAACTTACTTCACTGATATCTAAAAAACAGTGAAGAATTTGATCTATATTTACTGAATTTTTTGCTTAAAATATTTTAAAGATCCTATAAACAAAGTCTTGGAACATATTCTCAAAGTCTTGAGACACCCTGTATACACAATAAAATATGTGGCGAGGTAATTTAATACAGATCGTATCGATTATATGCGCTTTTGAAATTAAAATTAACTTAAAATCCAGCAATGTAATAAGGGCTTTCACTTCATAATTTTTTATTAGGACATTGGCAATTCAAGCGCCTATCCTTTGTAGTTAATATAAAAAAATTAAGATTAATTCTTTAGTGTTGAAGCAGTACTAAAGTAAAACACCGAAAACGGCTTTTTCATCAAAGAGGCGCGTAGGTGTAACAATAATTCGCAATTTTAATAAAGCGTATCCACTCGCACCGAATTACACTTTATATCAGGTATCTCTTAATAAGCCCGACTTTATTGTCGCCCTTAAATTTAAGTACCGCTTGCCTGCCGCGTTTGATGTCGCATTAAAAAAGCGCCAGATTAAATTAGCAACAAAACGCACCGACGTTCCAATTCGGATAAAACCCGTTATCGCAGCCATTATTATTCCTTAATAAATTAGCGGAATCTCTTTGACAGATCATGACAAATTAATCAAGATACCTCTTACGAACATGTAAAGCCTTTGCTGCAAACAGGGCAGAATTGTGCTCCGCCGAGCGTGCTGGAAGATCGAGGCGGATTTGCAGCAGAAATATTGGCGTTATTTAGTGAGCTAGTAGTCTGCTGCAAATTTAATTTGTCTGAAGGTCCTCGCGAGATTTACATTCCCAAAGAAGTTCTTAAAAGCGCAATGCTGAAAATATTTTCCGCAATTATAACTTCAGGTTTACCGTGGAATATAAAATAATCCGCAGATTTATAGGAAAACTTGTAATGTTCGCTAAAAGCCCTAGGCATAAATAAATTTCCGGTGTAAGGGCGCAACAGCGAGGTAAATCTATCGTATGTTGTCTCATAAATAAATAAGATCATGAGTGAGCTCATAGGTGAAGAGTGTCGTTATAAATTTCTAAAAGAAACTGTCTAATCCTAACCCTATTTTATATTCCCCGAGGATATAATAAACTGTCAAAATCAGGAAGTATTGATATAGTATGTTGGTGGGGTTTGCGGATTCTGGGAATATTTAACCCTCGTCTTACACGCTGATGGCATAGAGATGAAAATATTGATTTTTGGTAGTTGGGCATGGATGCACCCTGATTGCCACATCGTTTTTCTTGCGGCCCCTTCTAAACCATCCTTCAGTGTACGCTTTAAGAATAGCGACAAATTACGTTGAAGTAACCAACATGAAGCTGCAATTACCATTTTGCAATAGCGCCAAAGCTGTTTTTTATTATGTATTTGTTGAATAACAGCAGAGTTTGCCATTACATGCCTCTACCACTTACATATAAATGGTAATTAGGCTAAATTATGGCAGAGCATCTGCATAACCAAAATTTCCTTACAGCTTTATCAGTTGAATTTACAGTTTCCCCCTTTCCGCGTTGTTTTGTTTAATTAACTTACACATACTTTTTGGATTAAAATTTTTAATTGATCTTCTACTTAGTTCATAAATATTAAAGAAAGGTTTTTAATTTAAGAAATAAATGTGAAGTTGCGCTCAAGGTACGCTCACTTAATTAATTGTAGTTTAAGCCACCAAAAAATTTGTAGCTGAGAAAAACTTGCCCTGTAAATATCAACTTGTTTTAATATTTCTTTTAGATTAGTTTTTTAATGCTCTTCTGCCTTGATCTTCCCTCTCAGTTTTATGTTTACTAATTATTATTTAAAAAAATTAATTTTGCAAGCCAACAGAACCTGATTTTATAATTTAAAAAGGAGTTTTTTGCCACAGTGAGTTATTTTATTTTCTGCTCTTAATTATGGCGCGAACTTGAACTTTTTGATATTAAACAGCGGAAAACAAAAATTTATACTTATATATACAAGCCTGCGGGAATATGTACATAGTATGACCATAAATACTATTACATACTAATTAGAACGACACAATAAAACGATTAACTCGTCTATGAGAGCACATACTACATTAATTGGAAGAGTATTGATTGCAGCCGTCAAAGCTCGCTTCAAAGAATCAATATTAAGGTGTCTTTTTAGTAAAACTGTGCTCTCTAAAACTGCTCATCATTTTTAATCTAATGAATTGAGATCTGGGCTAGCAAAAGCCCAATTTTCTACTGAATATCGCTTACTCCATCATAAGGTTTCTCCACGTACAAAGTCTTAATAAATATCAGAATAAAAACTTTCTGTACAAGTCAGCAATTACTAGACCAAAACTAAGTCTTCACAATACTCACACACACTAGTGAATTATCCTCAAATACAGCACTACTACAAATTTGTCGAGATAGACAATAATCCATAAACAATCTGATGACTATGCTTCTCTTCTTCTTCTTCTTTCTCTTTTCCCATTTATGCCTTACAGCGTTGGGGCCTCTATCCATTTCTTGTAGTTGGTTCTTTGCATCGCTAACGTCCTAGCTTCCTGAATGGTCTTCCCTCTTTTCCTTGCCAACTCTTTGATATTATCCTCCCATTTGATTCGGGGCCTGCCTCTCTTCCTCTGTCCTTCTGGTTTGGTTTCAAAAATTTTCCTCGGGTATGAGTATATGCTTCTCGCTGAATCAAAATTAAAGTGCTCTTAAACTTGATGTCATCTGCCGATAATAAAATAAGCTCATAATGGCTAATACATTGCGATTGCAAACGGGTTGCTAAATTATGAAAACGAATTTTTTATATTTTAAACAAAACATTTTGCCAAACGAACCGTACTTCGTATATCAAATTATATTACTTACTTTACAATTTATCTCCACAACGTAGCATATGGTGGGGCATTTGTAATAATTACAAATCATATTTTGCATTATAAACTGCTCAAGTTCCAAATCGAATAGTTTCAAGATGCAAATGTGGAAATAAATGCCCTTTTTTGATTAATATACAGTCCAAGACACCTAATTATTTTCAACCAGTACCATATGCTTTTCTAGTTGTTAGGAATAAAATGTATTGCCAAAAATAACTGGAACTCTAAACAAATTGGTCTTGAAGCTCACCACAACAAAAAAATCCTCACAAAAACTAAACTGTCTATCAGACAAAGCTTTAGATCTGTTCAACTACTGCTTACATTACGATTAAGTCAAATTATGATATGTCAACGAACTATTTTCTAATTAATTAAACAGTCACATGATTAATAAAGAAGTGGTGTATACTTTAACGAACAAGACAACAAATTGAAATACACTCCAAAAGATCATTGAAGAAAACATAACTCTCTAATTGTAAAAAAATTAACCGACCTCGATACAGCAGTTTAGTATTTAACCAATCTTATTCAGAAAGCACAGTAGCCCAACAAAAATTTGTTCAAAAGCAGCAATACACCGCTATACCAAGAGAAGTAAAAGCTTAAATATAGAAAATCCGAACAAGACGGAAAAGATCATGAAATATAGCAGACAAAACAACCTACAGCAGCTAAAACTTTAAATAAATTCTCCAAAAATGCAAAACAATACATTTTAAAACTACAATAATATCTTAAGTTAAGAAAATCATTTCATCTGGAGAGCAACTAAACTAAGACGTTCACATTCTGCCAGTTATAAACAAAAATGGCGTGTAGACCAAATTAAAGAAAAAAAGGTTAAAGGATTTATTCATAAAATACCTATCACATGTTTTTAAACCTCTCGATACATCTCCAAACCACAACAATCAAGAAACTGAATAATTCCTAGATGTCCCTCCCTATAAAATCTTTCTCCAAACTGAAATAAAATTCGAAATCAATAATGTACAAGATACCGAAATGCTATTGTACTAATTACTACCCTATTTAGTCGTATGCCGAGCATTGCCTATTACTTCCTCCTTTAGATGTATACTCATATTCTGATGGTATTCGAGTTTGGTAAACCATCTGAACAGAAAATATCTTATGGTCTATAAAATCATTCACCAAATAAATAGAACTGCGATATACAGGATTGGTCTACAAACTAAAATAACTATTTCTAAACACATATTATTTAATCCTGCAGGGCTACATATGTGATCGTTATTATATTCAGTCAGTGATATGAACATGTTTTCTTAGTTTTATTCCATCTACTCCGAAGTTTTTATCTCCTGTATACGTCTAACATGTGAGAGACAGATATAATTCTAATTCCTGATGATGTCGCCATTTTATCCGTTTAAAAAGATACAAATATAGCCAACAAATGCCTTCAAGTACTCTTAAACCTTGTCAACAAACGGTTACATTGATGACGAATTAACATCACTAAAATCATTTGATCACCGTTTAATTTTGATGATATTCCCATCTCTGTAAAGAATGAAGTAAAATACTTCGGACTTAAATTTTAACATAGCTTTATAGACAGTAATCACAAACATTGACCTTTGGATTATTTAGCGGTTAATTCGTTCTTTCTTGTTAGGTCCATATAAGTTGTGCTCTTTTTGAAGCATTCAGATATCTCGTCAAACTCTTCTTAAAACTCTTCTACATTTAATCCAGTCGTGAAAACAGACCAATAATGTGATCCGCGCAAATTGCAAATTATAAGTCATTCTTAGCAAATGAAGGAGTTTACCAAATGTTAAATGTCAAATAAATTTTCATCGTTTTGCTGTCAAGAACGGCTAATTTTTATTTTTTAATTGGGTCCATTGTGCTAGCTTCTCTTCCGCCTCTCCCCATACATCCGTCAGTCAAACCAAGCAATCCTTTGGATAAACTTGAGGATGTCCGTCAGAGGGATAGTGCTGATGCTAGCCATGCTAAGGCCAGAACTCTCCCAACATGGGACAACGCAGGACATTAGCAAAGAACGTGCACTGCAGTCTTGCCCTCTAAATTGCAACCTCGGCAGGATGGGTCCGCTACGAAGCCCATTCTTTACGTATATTTTTTCAGTTTAAGTATCCTGATAATATTCCTACCACAAGTCGCGGTTTGCCTCTAGGGAACTGTCTGCAGCAGTCAGCCATCTTCGTCGTAAGATTTTGAATAACCAACCTTGCATTTTGGCATACTGATCCATTTGCTATAATGTCGCTTGTGGGTTTCTTGATTTATGATTTACTAGTGTGCAGAGTGTGGCTGATGATAGTGGAAGTGCTGGGTCAAGACCAAAGAATGATTGCTTCAAGCCTTGCCTTATCATATTATCTGCGCGCTCGTTACCATATAAGCCAGAATGCTTTAACCCAAACGAGCTCCGGAATATTACTTGTCGCCACTTGATCAAGAATAGTCTAGCACTCGAGGATTATTCCAGGTACAACTTTGCAGTTGTTCAATGCCAATAAAGCAGCTCTGCTATCGCTAGCATTTTTGATTGTTTTGTTCTTAATGCTCCTTTCAAGGATTAAATTTGCACCTTGCATTATGGTCAATACTTCCACTTAAAAGATTGTGGTTAATTTATCTAATGCTAATTACTTGGAGGTTCAGATCATCTGAAAAAATTCCTGATCCCATACCCCTACTCGTTTTAGACCAAACTGTAAATATAGTTATATTTGGTTCGATTGCCTTTTCAGCGATCAGAAAGATTTATAAGACCTTTTTAAATTTATAGAATAGTGAAATAAAATTTATCTTCCACAAAGGGAATCCGTTGTGCGGCCCAGATTAGGTCTTCCTCCTACTTTTTTGTTGTTCCAAAATCTCTTTGTCTGCAAACTTAAAGTCGACTTTAGTGCTGACTCCTCCACTTAGCTGCAGTTGGGGTGGAACGCATTGCTTCCGTAATACTCATACACGCCAGTCTTTGAATGTGTGAGATCTTGGTTACTGCAATAACCTGTCTGGTTCCATGCCACCAGACTAGCGCGCCGTAACATAGCGTAGGTCTAATTATGGCAGTGTACCGGAAAAGACCCCAAAACTTCCCATTGCACAGCGACATTGCCAAAATGCTATGCACGCTTTTTTGGTTTTAATCACTCTGTGCCTTCCCCAATTCAGCTTTTGTCAAGCATAACTCCTAGATACTTGACTTCATCTGAAAAGGTAAGGGGTGTTTGGAATAATGTAGGCACCCTATGGGCTTCAACCTTTCTTTTTTTTTGTAAATAACATCATTTCTGTCTTAGAGGGGTTGATCGATAATGAGCATTCTATAAACCATTTCCTTGTCATTCCAAGCGCTGTTTGCAACAAGTTGCAAAGCACTTATTTGTACTTGCCGGTGGGCAAAATAGTTGTTATCAGCGTAGAATCCTTCACCATTGAGTCGCTTAAGAAGGCTGTCTACTGCTAGATTTTATAGTAGGGGTGACAGTATGTCTCTCTGGGTACAGCCTCTAGATACTGTGCCTCTAATGGTCTTATCTCTTAGCGTAATGTGTACAGCTCTGTAATACAGAAATAGTAGAATCCACACTAATAGCCTCATTAACTCTTCATTGCCGAAGGTCGATAATCAATACTATCGAAGGTTGCATTGTCAAAGGCGCCCTCTATGTCAATAAATATCAACAAAATGCCAATAAAACATGTAAATGACTTAATGGTAACCTTTAATAATAATTTTTTTTGGTTTACACAAACTTTATTACAGTGTGTGCTTTAAAAGTTTAAACTCTATTTTTAAAATTTATAGAAACTTGCAGAATTGTAAAACTTTATATTCTTACTTTTTGTATATTTATAATATTGTGCAGGTACATATAAAAAATTAAGGGTTTTTGAAATAAAATTGAAGAGAAGTTAAAAAAGAATGGTAAAATTGTTTACTTTTCAAAAATGACACACCTTTTCACTTTAAATAGACAAAAATATCTTTAAAACCACTATTACAGTTTTTTTAAAGGTTTTTTATAGATATGGTGACCATAGAAAAATTATAAAACAATATAAGCATAGAATAATAACAAAGTGATATACATGCACACATTTATCAAAGATTTATGAACAATATTGATATAAATTAATATTTGGTCTTAACACATATTTATGGCTTCGTGTAATAAGATTTTGTTAGTCAGTAAATTTGACATTTATTGCATTGCTCGATATCTTTTGCCACTCGCTTATATATGGCTACTGATTTTTAAACTAAACAAGAATTGCATTTCAAATTTTTAGGCTTGAGGTCAAAGAAATGTAACGAGACCAAACATATTGTACCTCAGTGTTGATGTTAACTATATGCTCTGTCATACCTCAGTTGATATGTACTATTATTTTTTACACCAGTAGATATTTAAATTTAATTTGCAGTCTCTTTGAACAGAGCTTTACAGTAATACCGTTTTTCTACAGAAATATCTGAGATACTATTAACTATTTGTTTGTAGTTTATATTAGAGGTGGTTTTGATGGTTTATTTCCGTTTGCTGTTTTGTTTTAGTTAGGTTTGTCGGTGTATCTGTGTTAGGCAGTTACATGTACCTATTTTTGTGAAATTGATTTCTTAGGTTATTTAAAGAATCGTTTAATACTTTTTTACCGCTAACCAGGTATGCTCATTTGTGGTATGGGTTTCTTCGTTTTCAATAGATTCTTGTATTTGTTACGGCGACTCACTATGATTTAACTGATTAAGGTTATAGCTTGATTGTGATGAGAATATTGAAAATTTATTAATGGTGGTATTAATCGTGGTGCTTTGGAAATTATAAAATTTAACAATAGTAGTAAGTTGTTCATTGTCATTTATTATACATATTATTAAAGCTGCACGGAAAAACAAACGCTGTGAATCGAAGAAGCAATCGATTTCAATGGTTGAGGGCTTTCTAGATTCGTCTTGAAAAGGCGGGTGCGAGTTATAGTTTTGAATGCGATCTGAATTAACCATCGTCAGATAATAGCAGAAAACGGGTGATCTTTTGACCGAAAATGGTATAGCGAAGAAGCGCGCGCAAAAGCGCAAGTTAATAAATTGTTTGACTTTCAATAGGACAAAATTTGCGTCATACCGTGTTCCTTGTTTAATTAATTGTAATTTCGGTTATGATGCGCAAATAAAGATTCCGTGATTTAAATCAATTAAAATTGATGCAACATGTTTGTCTTATTTAACATCCAAGAGAGTGACGTATTAGAATTCGATTTTAAATAATCCTTATCTGTACATTATTTAAATATTTAAGGCTAGAATTAGAACAATTAGCGAATTTTTTAGTACCCCTTGTAGGACATCGTTCAAAACCGAGGTTGAAGAGGTACGCTTTAGAAGACGCTCAAAATAAAATTCAAAAATTAACTAGAATTAAATGGTTGAAAGTTGCTTTCTGCAGTCCAAGTGGTACTCATTTGTTAGGGATGGATAAAGCAAAGAAGGTACAAGCGAAGAACGAGATGACCTATAACGATGTGAAGAAGTTATTGAAGGATAACTGACTATGGTCATAAATTACCATGTGTACGTAATAATCTCATTTTAGCCTACCAGACATATTTGGAGATGCTCTAATCTTAGAATCCAAAAACCTGATGAAGAATCTTAGTTGAGGAAGTTGTCAAGAAGTTTATAAAGAAAACAATTGGTATAGAAGTGTATACATATTAGGATGTAAGTTATCTATGTGAGCTTTTCAAATTTTGGAGGGAAATCCAGAATTAGTTGCTTTCTTGATGTCAATTCTTAAAAAGCTACCAAAACAAGAATTACTATAATACAATTCATGAAAAGGATTAATTAAAACCATATAAGATTGTCAAGTTATCTTCTTACATCAAAGTACTGCAAGGATGTGGTAAACACTTTATATGTTCTCCTTTATATCACAGATATTATCGATTGGTAACAAACAAGATTTGTAATGCATCCTCTTTACCTTAAAGTACCTACAAGCTTTAGAAACCTTAAAGATTGCTAAATGCCGATCTGCTTTACCTTTCTCTAATGATGCTATAATAACAAGGAAAAGATGTAAAAGTCAGTTTGAGATAAAAAACAACAGTAAAAATGGACTGGAAATCTTTATAAAGCTTCTGTAATCCGAGGTAGTATAAGAGTAAACGAGCTTTTTATGAATTGGACCCAGTAATAAAAAGAAGTCAAGCGAATTCTACCAGAAGAATCACTTGACTCAAGAATGTAAAAGCGCCAGGAGACTGCCATTAGCAAAAACATGAAATAAACAAAAAGGGATTGTGCTTTGCCTGTCTAAAGCCAGGTCACATGTCATCTAAATTCTGAGGGTTTTTTAAATTATGCTGTGTGCGAGAGAAAACATCTCCAAATTCTTTGCACAAGCAAATTATGGACAAGGCCAAAAGTTAAATGACCATAGTAGTTTGTGAAATAAAAAAGCCTAAGTTTTGTTTCGAATATGTATGTATTGTTTTAAAAGAATCTATAAAATTAAAAGATGTCACCAAACCACGTTAGAAAGTAATAAATTCTGGGCTTGGAATCATAACCATTAAGATCCCTATTTGGTAATGGGCAAACTAAACAAAAAAATTATATTAATAAAGCGTAAAGAATAATTAAATGTCTTTGTTAACAATAAAGAGTTAAAGAGACTGGCCGAAGCTGAGAGCTGAAGATATATCTCTGGAAATGTCAATGTATCTAATGTCTTTTCTAAAGAAGCAACTGTGAAGAAACTAGAAGAAGCCGCTTAGTACAAAAGGCCTAAATTTCTGAAACTAACCCCGGAAGAATGGCCTCGCATGGCAAAGGAAGTAGATGAGGATGTTGCAAATTTAGAAAAATGAGAACACTGAGTCAAACCATCTACTGTGAGCAGTAGCATGGATACGTCGTTTTGCAACATACAAGTACTTTAAATCTTCTCAATTTGGCTTTTTACATTCAGGCGATAGATAAAATAAAACATTTATTGATTTATCATATATATGAGGAGGCATTTAAACAGATCAAATACAAGAAAATGACTTTTTCAGCCATTCTTAGATGAAGATGGACTAAAAGTATAAATACAGAAGTTTTGAATTCAAAAGTAAATAATTGTTTAATATGCCATACGCATTACCTGCAAAATCTGAAATTGTCCCACATGAAGGAAGCATCAATAAAATTCTGGATTTTAAAAAGTAAGCAGGCTAAAAAGAAAGTCTCCCGGTCATGTCAAATATGCTTATGACATTCAGCCAAAAAGTTGGAATAGTTGCCACTCCCTCCATTTAGAAACAGAATTGAACAATACTGATGCTTTGAAATAGCAAAAGTAGACTTAGCAGGTCCATTATTTATGAAAACGGGCGAAAGAGTTTGAATAATGCTTTTTACATGTGGAGTTTACCATGCCATACATTTGGAGTTGACCAAGACTCTCTTAACTAATGGATTTATACAAGCTGTAAGAAAAATTTGTAGAAGAGAACAACTACTTGGTTAAACAACAACAAATGAACTTTAAAACTTAGCATATGAATTGATGCAAGCATACAAAAACATTTTAAAATATATTAAAGACATTACAAGAATTAAACCTAGACATAGACATGATATTCTATAACTCTTGCCCTAATAGTTATATACAGCTAAAGCAAGCAGCTAATAGAGATAGCTTATGATTGCAAAAACCTATGGTGACATCTGACAGCTGACATAAAAATTGCAAACCGGAGTTTCAATCAAAATTAAGCATTTTGCAGTACTAATAGCATCAACTAGGTATACCATTATGGAGAAATCAGCACTCTGTATTCAGCAGTAACATTTTTATATCATTTGCATGATAGAGTCTTAGAAGTATTACAATGCCTTATTCTCGTATCTTGCACGATAAAACGTTATGATGGCGCTATTATATCGTACATTACTAGGCTAGAGATTAAAAAACCATTTCAAAGCCATGACAGTGAAATTCGAGGCAAAACAGATGAATGCTAGAAGTATTTCTAACAACGTCTTCTTTGATGAGAAAAATTTCACTAACCAACAAATCGTAAATAAACAATAATTTGTGTTTAGCTAAAAGAGAGGTTATATGAAAACCTGAGTTTTCATTCAATAACAAAATATTTTGATTAAGTTCTAGGTTGTTCTAAAAGCTCTGAAACAGATGCGAGAAAAACAATTTCTACGAATTTATTTAAAGCAACATAAAATATACTTCATAATTTTTGTGATTTTTTGCTACCGTTCTGCAAGTTTTTGGATCTGGTCGAAATACCATTATGATGGTTGTAAGTCAAAGAATTATTGGTACACTTTTTTAATTTTATCAAATGATTCGAAGCGGTGATCACATAAGAAGTGAGCAGAAGAGGCCATAATTGGACTGGGGAGTATCTGTACTGTAAGCTGAATGCGGAAGAATTTCAACGCTATTATACCCTTTAAGTTTCTCCTTAGTTTTCTTTACAGTTTTTCGTTGTTTTGCTGAAACAAGACGCGCTTTAGGTTGAATAAGGTCGGGTGCTTGTCATTCAATTTGCCATACACAAGGTTCAACTGCTAACAATAAAGTTTGGCTGCCATTTGGTTCAAAATGCAAAACTCCTTCAAAGTTCCACCAAACCCAAATCACGACCTTCTTACACGGAACTGACGGCGCAGTTCGGCCTCTGTTGTGATTGATCAAAAGATCCACTTCTTGGCGTTACAATTGGCTTCCAGTATCTATCATTCAAAGTGTTTTTTTGGCAGCTTGCACTTTAGTGAGTTTATGCGGATCCTGCTGGAGCCTTTTGTGCGCAAAATTAAGCTGTTGAAGATACCGATAAACCGTCGATTTGCCAGCTCGAAGAACTGATCTCAAAACTCAAGTGCTCGACGAAGGCTTAGTTTTCAACGCTTTAAGTAAGTCTGTATTGTCCAACTTTAACGGCCGACCGGAACGAGACTGATCTTCGAGACTCATGTCGCCAAAATCGAAGTATCATCTAAAAGCAGTAAAGTAATGGACACTTTCTTTGCCTTCAGCATCGCAAACTTGCTTTACAGTATCTTTTGACGAAAGTCAATAGCACATCAACCCCATGGTTTAATTTTGTCTAAAACCATCTGAAATTGAAGATGCAGCTTATTACTGCAAACAAAAAATTCACAAAAGTTGCAGAACTTTTGGGCAACCTGGTATTTAAAGGATTGCAGTAACAGTCTATAGTTGGTCTTCACTTTCTTCTAAGTGTATAATGTTAAAGTAAAAGCGACTGCTTGCCGTGGTACACTGTTGGAAGATGTATCAAAGCTTTTAAACATGTAAACATTTAGGGCACAGGCCATTCATTTTTCAGCAAGATTTAGCACCGTCGCACAAAGCGGCGCGAATCTAGATTGGCCCAAAAACAACGTCCGCATTTCATTTCGGCGCAACAATGGCTGTCAAATTCACCAGACGCAAATCCGCCGGACTTTTCCATTTAGGGAATTTTAAAGAGCAAAGTGTCTAGTAAAAAATACGAGAGTGCTGACAATTTGAAAGCCGGCCTTCGACGTGAATGGAAACGAATTCCGCAGGCCTACAGTCGCGCGGCGTATAACTCATTCGACGCTAGACGCCGTGCGGCATCCCGCTCGAAGGTGGACATGTGATAAATTAAGTGTCGCTATCAAAATGTCTTAATTTTAATGCAAATTTTGAATAGCAACACAAAAATTAAACTTACAGCACTTCATTTTTCACACCCTGTATATTTATACTAAGAACAGTTAAATAATTAATAATAATCAAAGAACAATGCGTGTTATTTTAATTTTAAAACTTTACAGAAATATTTCTTCCTTGGTTTTAAAAAGGCCACAAAATTTATTTTTAAGCTTTTAAATTCGATATAGCGTTTTACTACTTTGCAATCCATTTACTTTAGACGCTAAAATTGCAAAGTTTTTTAAGGTGCTTTTAAAAGTCTAGCCTTGACTTCATTTTCCGCATTTAAAACTTAGTTTAATACAATTTTCAATTTCCCAAGTAAATTGGTTTAAAATATAAACTTCTCATATAAAAAATAATCTGTCCAGACAACAATAAGTACTGTATTAGTATGGTTAGAGACAAGAGAAAAAGTGCCCATTGACATTTCTTCAGTTTTAACTAGTTATTATTGCATTTTAGCTAATTTTTAAACTAAATGGTAGGATACTATTTTAAATCTACAAATCGGATAACACAAATATATGGAAAAAATTGTTCTGACACGACAAAAGTATCATAAGTAACAAGATTTTTTCTTAGGGACAGATTCTTTGATATGTTATATGAGGAAATTAATTTATATTACTTACAAATTCAAGAAAAATATGGTACTGATTCTAAGGGGTTGAAAAGGTCAGATGTTCCTGCAGTAGAAATATTTGTTTAAATAATTATTTTAATAGGACAAGTTAGAAAGATAAACTAAAAGATTATTTGTCTACGGGTCTATTTTTATATCCCTTCATTTTTAGAATACTTAGCAGACTTAGTAGATTTAAACAAATTTGGTGGTCCTCATATTTCAGTAACAATAAACTTCTGAGCCAACCAAGTAACAAGCTTTTCAAAATTTAATGTTCTTTCAAAGTCTTCGAACTATTTATGAATCACGTCAAACAATTTTTCTTAGATAAACCAATAATAATAATGTCTATGTGCATATAATGCGGGAAAACTTATAAATTCTGGTTTACTTGTTCGTATGGTCACTGAAAGCACCTCAGGCTGTGTCTTAAATTTATAGATTTATGCTGGTGAAGGAAAAATCACAGGAAACTATTTTTACACTTTTGATACCCTACCTTGATCAAAATTACCATAGATTCCAAGGCAACTATTGCAATTAGGTGACAATTGCTAAATTCTGCTTTTAAGGCTAGTTAGAGTATGTAAAACGATCAGGGTGAACATGGGTTTTATCCAGGAATGTAAAACCAATTCCAGTCTCTGAAACGTGGCAAAACCACATTCAGGAGAAAAATCAAAATTCTTCTTCAATCCTTCCAGGATATTCGTCAACATGGGTGCTGATAGGCCAAATCAACATTTTATTGGTGTTCTCTCTTGAGAAGAACAGTGAAGTAATCAAAGTAACCATTTTAGCTTATAAATTGTGTACTTTTTAATTCTTTTGGAATATATTAAAAGCCAAACCTTACATAAAAAAAAGTTACAAAGGATTTCTGCTAAAAGTGGCAAAGACTTGCAGATAAGATAGAGATAGACTCAGACTCAAATGCAGCGCGTCCAATAATCTAAACCCAAATCCTTTGTGCCTTATGAGAATTCCCCTAGCAGACTTTCGAATGATGTGCGCAAACGTATACTAGAGAATATTCTTGAAATTAAATGGATAAAAGAAAATATGTTGCTAGGAGGTTCCATGTTTGTACTGTCCACAAAAAAAGTGAAACTCGGAACATATGAGCAAATGTTTTCGACGGTATTGCCCCACCTAGAGCACTACTCGAGTCTTTGGCTGAGTTTTTCCTGAAATTTTCAAGTATTTAGAGACTTTGTTATAAATATTAAAGCAACACAGTATAACAATTAATTTAAATAGTTTAAATCCGTAAAACGTACATTTAAACAATGTAAATGTCCTAATGTGTATTATCTTTTTAGTTTACGGTTTCGGATACTATTGTTTAATGGATAATGGGTTGAGTCCTAATACATATACGATGAACTTTTCGATATACTTTTCACTAGTTTTTGCTATTTCATTTCATTACATTAATATGAAGATGACTTTGAATATCCATATTAGTAATGTAATACAATGCTTTAGTGACGGTTCGAACCATCTTACGCACAACCACATGTATCATAAATAGAAAGGAAAACTTTTTACCAGTGCATTCGATAGAGCACAAATAAGACGCACTGGAGGAATAGGATTGTTTGGGCGTTTGAATTTGCTAGTGGCCTTCCACAAAGTGTACTCACCATGTGCGTAGGGAGAAAGGTTTCTGACATAATCATCGAATGTTTCATTTCTCCAATCCTGTAGTGGTTGTTTTAGTTCCCGTGTTAACCTATTTAATCTGTTTTTGTTTGCTGAATGTTTAGTTCGTTGCCAAGTATTTCTGGCTCTTCTTTTTTCCGCAAGCCTATTTTTGGTGTGTAGTGGATAGTTATCGATGATGACGGAGTTATCACCACTAGATGGTGTAGAGTAATAGACTTCGTGGTGTATGATGTTCGTTAATCTTTGAACCGCCGTGTCTATTTCGTCTTCTGTCTTTAGAGATACCTGAATAACTAAATTACTGGTTGGATACTCTTTGAATGCTTTCCAGTTTGTGTGTTTATTGTAAAGTGAAGTAATGATCGACGTACTCATTGTGACGATTATAGATAAATGGTCAGAGAAGAGATCAAAACAGGTTTCTACTTTACAGTAACTAGGACATATGACCTTGGTGACGAAGGAGTCCATAGCATCTGGAATTTTGTTTAAATCAGATGGCCAATATGTGGGCTCACCTGTTGCTAAGTGGCCATAGTTGTTTGCCTGCATCGCCTTGATTAGTTCTCGGCCTTTAGTAGTAGTAATTCCAGATCCCCAAATATTGGATCTCTTGCATTGTAATCCCCACCAGCAATAAATTTATTTCCTAGCTTTTGAAAGAACATTTCATATTGATGTTGCCGTAAAAACAACGGCACGTGGGCAAGATTAGACGATGAAAAGGCCGAATTATTTGCAAATCATCTATCATCCATATTTCAACCTCATCCTATGGCTACTACAGCTGCAGAAGAAAGTGAAATACTAAGTTACCTATAGATTCCTTATCAAGTAAGCCTACCTATTAAACCATTCTCGCCCTCAAAAATAAAACATGGGGCCGGCGAAGAGATTGCTCTGTAAGCAATCCCAGAACGAACTTAAAAGATCTCGAAAATTATTCGACATAGAATTTTTTCGACTTCATTTTCGAATTCAGCGTAAAATTTCCTATAACAATCACATTGAAAATAGTAATGTCGAAAATTTTCCCGAAATTTGAAGTCAAATATCTCGAAAATTATTCGAGATTGAAATTTTTTAATTTCGAATTCGAAATCAGCGTAAAATTTCCTATAAGAATCCATTTTCAAATTTTAAAAAATCCATAATTTTGTGACAGCGACAGACAGACCGACAGACATATAGAATTCAGTAACGAACTTTTTAAGTTCGTTGAAAATGTGATCAAAAATCTAAAAAATGGCAAAGCACCCGGATATGATCTCATTACCGCAAAAGTCTTGAAATAACTACCCCACAAGGCTATAATGGCTCTCACTCAAATATGTAAGGCAGTCATAAGGCTTCAATATTTTCCTATACAATGGAAGTTTGATCAAATAATTCTTTTTGCTAAACCGGGCAAACCTGCACATGAAACCACATCATACAGATCAATAACTCTATTACCATTTCTATCTAAAGTACTAGAGAAACTAATACTGAAAGGAATGCTACCTATAATTGAAAAACCAAGGACTAATTCCCCAACATCAATTCGGGTTCCGACAACAACATTCCACCATAGAACAGGTACATAGGGTGGTTGACGTTATAGAACAGGATTTCGAAGAAAAAAGTTACTGTGCAGGCGTTTTTCTAGATGTCAGTCAAGCATTTGGTAGAGTTTGGCATCCCGATCCACTCTACAAAATTAAACAATCTCTGGCTAACCAATATTACCATCTCATTAAATCCTACTTAAGTGAAAGATACTATCAGGTCAAATACGCAGAAAGCCTGTCTAACCTCTACATTATTGAAGTTGGTGTCCCCCAGGGCAGCGTCATGGGACCTGTGCTATATCTAATCTTCACAGCTGATCTTCCTCAAAAAGGACAGGTTGTTACTGCCATGTATGCGGATGATATTGCTCTATTAGTATCTGACACCGATCCTGTGCAAGCATCGTCTATACTTCAAAGCTACCTCAACAATTTGCAAGAATGGTTAAACTAATAGCGCATAAAAATAAATGCAACAAAATCGACAGCCATAACATTTACGACCAAACACGGTATCACGCCTCCGCTCTACCTGAAAGGCGCTCAAATACCAACCAAGGACGAAGTGAGATATCTTGGCATACATTTGGATAACCGGCTCACATGGAAAGTTCACATCACTAAGAACAGAAAAGAATTAGATCTCAAATTTAGAAAAATGAACTGGCTCCTATGACGAAGATCTAAATTATTAATAAACAACAAAGTGCTAGTGTATAAAACAGTGATAATTCCAGTGTGGGATTACGGGATTCAACTGTGGGGATGCTCAAAACCCTCAAATATTGCAATCTTACAGAGATTTCAAAATAAAACTCTACGCACTATAGCCAATGCGGAATGGTTCATTTCAAACCTTACTCTGCACAACGACCTAAAGATATCATGGATTAGAGATGAAATCGATAGATATAAAACTAACTATGTTACCAGAATTCATTCTCACCCAAATGTGCTAGCACTCAACCTATTAGATAACATAAATGTAATTAGAAGATTAAATAGATGTAAGATTTTAGACTAAGATAACTAGCATTAAGCAGCATGCGGAGCCCGCCGCTGGGTGGTTTCCCCCTACATGTCATATATAGTCTTATATGACATTTGCTTGTTAGCTCCTAGGCTAGTTGTAAATCGGCAATAATGTTAATAAAAAAAAGACGCACAACAAACTAAAAAAAATTTTACCTTTACAGAAAGTTTTCGTACAGACTTATTCTAGTTTATTTTTATGCTCCATATTATGCACTAGCGGTCAATAGAGTTAACCTTTAGAAATTTTTGCGGCGATAGCACTGTATCTTTATCTGTAATCAAGATTTACAGCTGTTGCTACCTCTTCGGTAGTAGGCAAATTTGCAGTACATATTGCCCAAAGAAGACTTTCTTGTGGCACCCCAGACTTTATTGCAGATAGAATTTTAATGATATAAAATAGAATTGATCATAAATATCTTGATTTAGTTTACATAACAGTTCTTTGTGCCAAAGTTTATCAAATTCTTGACTTGCGTATATAAAGACAGCATATGATTCTTTTGCTTCACAGGCATTATTTATGATGTCAACTACTCTAGCTACCTGTTGTAGAGTGGAATATTTCTTCATGAATCTGAACTGAAAATCAGATACCAGTTCATTATTTCCTTCAACTGCGCGGGGTCATTTCTTTGGGTTTATGGATCAGTATAACTTTGGCAACTTTATACTGCATTGGAGATGGAAGTAATCACCAACAACTCTTTTCTATTGCCACTCCTGTATCTTATACTATTTTTAGAAAAATATTAATTAGAAAATATCCTCAACTTTTCCCCAAAGATATTCCAGAAGGTATACGTTTTTGAATTAAAACTGCGAAGAAAGTTTTTTTGGGTATAGTCATGCTTGGGATTAAAATCGGAGAATGGTCAACTAGCAGCTTATAATTTTCTTTTCTTCTCATATTTACACATGGCCACTGCCTTTTTCAATAAAGACATTCAGATAGTACAAGATTAATATGTTGACGTGCCTATAGGTAGATATTTTAACTGTCTGTTTTGAATCACTTCCCACAATGCTCTTTCTCATGAATTAATCCCCATTGTAGGCGATTCGCGTTCTAATCGCCTCTCGAAATGAACCGAACCCTTAGGGATTTAAAGTATTTATACCTTCCTTGTTTGGGGTCAATATGTAACCGAAACTGACCCAGTCCTCTACTTGGATAGTAACGGTTTGTACGTATTTTCTGCTATGCTTGGGAAGCTGATGATGTTTTCTGCTTTGTCTTCCAATTATTGTAGTGCCTCCCTTGGTATGATTAAAAGTGCTATGATTGCAGTGTTCTAGGATCTAGAAGTAGGTACATACTTTAAAGCGTGTTTTCTAGATAAGATGATACCTATCTGATTTATGATATGTTAAGTCGTTGGAGTTCTATATAGCTAATGTATATTTGTCCATTCATTCTGGTGGTTTAGTGTCGTAGTATGCTAATTTTTCTAACAAAGGTCTTAACATGTTTTCCTATTTTTTTACTTGTATCATAAGGCCTCCATAGTGTGTGTTTGATTTTTGCGGAGTAAAGACGTGTTGCGATCGAGCTCGTAAATAAGAAAGTGCACAAGCCAAACGTGATAACCGGTCGTCGCGAACATGCGAGGCCGGTTGTGATAAGACAAGGTAAAAATAAAATTAAAATATTAAATATTAAATTGTAAATACGAAACCCGAGAAATAATCGACATGGATCCGTATACGCGACCAGCGACACCAGGAGAAGCACTACTGGCACAACAAAATCAAGCCTTATTTCAGGAAAATCAATCTAGAAGTCAGAATGAACAAGCATTATACAATGCCTGGATTTGTGAACGTACAGAAAGAGAAAACTTTCAGCTGCCTTAAATAATATGCAAGGCCAGATAAACATGCTCCGGGAGCAATTATCAATGCAGAGCAGACAAAATAATAAGCAACAAGAAGTATTTAACCAGGGCGACGAAAACAACGCCAGCAAGAATAAGCCATCTGTCTCAATAAATTACGAAACTGATGAAGAGGAATTAGCCAAAGAAGTTGGCTGGATAACAGCCACTAAAAAGAAAAACAAGAAAAGAAAAGCAAGCGACTCACCAGGTTCTACTCAAGACCAGCCAACAACCAGCAAACCGATACAACAAAATAAAGAAAAGAAAACACCCAACCCACCACCAATTATTGTAAGCAATGTCACAAATTATGACTTACTTTACAACCAATTACAAAGTAATAAAATACTGTTCAAGGTAACAGCTCTGAATAATGATCAAATAAAAATCAATGCTGAAAATCGTGAAGAGTTTAGCAAAACATTACAATGTCTTGTAGATTTGAACCTACAGTGGCATTCATACGAGGACAAACAAAGCAGAGACATAAAAGTAATGGCAAGAGGACTACCAGCAAGTTCTCCCCAGAAAAATTATTGCAGAGCTGAATAACTGCAAACTAAAGTGTGTTAGCGCCACAAACATACTAAAAAAAGAAAAATTTGAGAACAAAAATGGCGAAAATGAAGTGAGGAAGAAGCCGCTCCCACTATTCATGCTATCCTTCCACCACGAAGCAGATATCAAAGTTATATACGGAATCAAAAGCATATTAGGAGCAAAAGTGAGAATTGAACCCCTCAAAAAAACGAAACTGGTACCACAATGTAAGCGGTGTCAATTACACGGACATACGCAAAAGTTCTGCCGCAGAGAGCCGAGATGCGTGAAATGCGCAGGAAAACACATAACTGCAGAATGTAGTAAACTAAAAGAAACAAAGCCAAAATGTGCAAATTGCAGCGAGGAGCACCCGGCTAGCTATCGAGGATGTGTCGTAGCGAAAACGTTCCAAGAACGAAGAAATAAAACAACACAAGGAAAACATAAGGAGCCGAATATAACGAAACCTGTTAAATCCTACCCACAAGTCAACAGTGAGAAAACATACGCCCAAAGCGTTAAAAAACCCGAACAACAGACCGAACCGAGAACTCCAGAAGCCTCCACTAACCAATTGCTCCTCACGCTCATAGCAAAACTAGACCGGCAAGAAAAGATGCTTGAATCGTTTTCGGGAAGACTTCAGAAGCTAGAGAATAGCAACAGAGCAGCTGCCTCAACCAGCAAAAATGACCAACAAAGATATTAGGATTGCAACTTGGAATGCTAATGGAATCAGGCAGCAGCAACCTGACCTGCAAGCATTCTTAGAACAACAAAAAATAGATGTGTGCCTCATATCTGAAACCCACCTTGTTAGAGATTCTTTTATTAATTTCAGAGGATACAAGTTTTATCACACTATCCATCCATCGAACACAGCTAGGGGTGGGAGTGCGGTAATAATTAGGGATAACATTACTCACTATGAAGAAATGGGTCTTGAACTAGAAGAAAACCAAGTAACAGCTGTAACAATTAACCCTAGAGGGCAAAAGATTACCCTAGCTGCAATATATTGTCCTCCGAGACATAATCAGAAAAAGAAAGCTACCTCAACGTGTTAAACAGTCTAGGGAAAGGTTTATAATAGGTGGCGATTTTAACGCCAAAAACACAAGATGGGGATCGAGATTGACCACTACCAAAGGCAAGGAGTTACACGAAGCAGCTGCTGAACTGGGGTGCAACTACTTGACAACAGGTAAACCAACATATTGGCCTGCCGATCCAGATAAGATTCCAGACTTGCTGGATTTCTTTATATCAAGGAAAGTATCGATCAACTACGTAACAATAGAAGAAAATTTTGACTTGGACTCTGACCATTCGCCAGTAGTTCTAACTCTGAGTGAAAACATAATTAGAAAAGAACATAATCCAACACTGGTCAATAAAAGAACAGACTGGAATGGATTTAAGGAAGAACTGAGCAATCGCATTCAGTTAAATGTACCACTCAGAACAATAAATCAACTGGAACAGGAAGCTGAAAGATTTGTCACTAACATACAACAGTCTGCCTGGAATAATACCCCAGAAATCAAGAGAAAACACAGGAATTAACTACCCTAGAGAAATCAAGGAGTTGGTAGCTGAAAACGAAAACTTAGAAAAAGTGGCAACAGACTAGAACACCTGCCAACAAAAATAGACTAAACAATATAACTCAAAGACTGAGAAGAGAAATTTTGGAAATCAAGAACGAATCCATAAACCATTATTTACGAGAGCTAACCAATAACAAAGAAACGGACTATTCTCTTTGAAGTCCACTAAAAACTGAAACGACCATGTATACATAGTCCGCCAATAAGAACTGCAAATGGTAGCTGGGCACGCGATAACCAACAAAAGCTGAAGCGTTCGCCAACCACCTTGAACAAACCTTTCAATCAAACGAAACTCAGATTAACCAAGATTTGCCAGAAAATGAAGGCGAAGATAGCATGATAGATTTGGTAACACCCAGAAACTACGAAGACAATCAAGACTGACATCAACCCAAAGAAAGCTCCAGGCTATGACCTGATTACTGGGGAAATTCTCAAACATCTTCCTAGAAAAGGAATTGTTAAGCTCACCAACTTGATCAACGCAGCGATTAGATTAAAGCATGTACCGGACGCTTGGAAAATGGCTGAAGTCATTATGATTCCAAAACCGGGAAAACCACCAAATGAAGTGAAATCATACCGACCAATCTCACTGTTGCCGGTAATTTCTAAACTATTTGAAAACTGATATTAAAAAGACTAAAGCCAATAATTGAAAGTAAAACCTAATACCTACACATCAATTCGGGTTTAGGAACAACCATTCAACGATCGATCAAGTCCACAGAATTACCGACATAATCGAGAAAGCCTATGAAGGGAAAAAGATATGCTCGGCCATATTTTTAGACATAGCCCAAGCATTCGACAAAGTTTGGTATGAAGGCTTAATATATAAACTTAAAAGTTATTACCTAAAAATTCGCGGAAATACTAGAATCCTATATTTCAGGAAGAATGTTTCGGGTTAAACAAGAAGACGAATATTCCAGCATGAGAGAAATCAAAGCAGGGGTACCCCAAGGTAGCGTATTGGGACCAATTCTCTACCTGCTATATACCTACGACATCCCACAAACAGAAGACGTCACCATCGCCACATTTGCGGACGATACGGCGATATTAGCTATCGGCGACAACAGTGAAGAGGCAGCTAGGAAAATACAGCAAGCAAGTAACAGCATAAATACTTGGACTAAGAAGTGGCGAATAACAATCAATGAAAGTAAATCGGTACATGTTGATTTTGCTTATAAGCACCGTGAACATATACCAATAACAATAAACAATACCAATATACCATACAGCAATAATGCAAAGTACCTTGGGATGACCCTGGACGCACAACTCCGGTGGAAGGAACACGTGAAAAAGAAAAGAATAGAGCTTGACCTAAAATACAGGAAAATGTATTGGTTAATTGGTAAGTATTAAAGACCATATGGACCTACGGGATCGAGCTTTGGGGATGTGCCGCAAAAAATCATATAAATAAAATACAAGTTTTTCAGAACAAAGTTCTCAGAAGCATCGTGGATGCACCATGGTACTTCCGGAATGACCATCTACATAGGGACTTACAAATCCCTACAGTCATGGATGAGATCAAAAAGTTTGCAGGAAAACATGAAGAGAGACTCCACTCACACGTGAACACCGAAGTACTGCAACTTCTGAACAATGCTGATCTGGAACGAAGGCTTAGAAGAATCAAGCCCTTCGAGCTCGTGCAGTGAAGTGAAAATAGTGCAAAAGCAGAGTAAAGTGCTAAAAACACGTGAAAATTGTGTAATCCTCTTAAGAGACTAAGTTAAGACCGAAGGGACTTTTCAGACAAGTATTTAGTTTTAAGCCACTGTAGAGAAAAATTGAAGGTTAGTCAGAAATGACTAGTGTCAATAAATGTTATTAAAAAAAAAAAAATAAGGCCTCCAATAACTTTTTTTTATTAATAATTGTTTGTTGCATAAGTTTATTTATGTAACTCAGCCAGTTTGACCATGCAGTTATATGTTCCGCAGCGGTACTGTAGAGTTTGTTATATGTTTTTTAGCACTTTATTCGTGTTTGTCTGACTTGGTAATAAAGGGAATTCAGTACGTACATAAATATATTGAGCCGCATGTTCATATATGTAGCTTGCCTTGATTTAATGTCTGTGAACCATTTGTTAAGTATTTTAAGGTAGACCTAAGCATCTTTTAAGGGTTACAGGCTGCTTTCCTCTGCGCAATCTACAGTCACTGGCCTTAATTGTTTGCTATTTGCATTTCTTATAATCGTGCTCTACTTTGCAATACATGCATCTGAACGGTCTTATGCAATTTTAGGTTTATCCATAACATTCGCATCTCTTACCTTGGACTATAGCTTATTTTGTATACGATGATCTTAATCTGGGTATTCAATAAGTGTTGTATGACAAAGATGTCTATTATGTGCATTCGGTTCAAGCTCTACAAAAAATAGATTTCTATACTCGGTTTTTCTCATTTCATAAACTTATGTACGTCTGTAAATAATTATAATTTGTCCAATTTTACTAATATTGATAACTTTTATAATTCTCTATAGTATTTGGAGTTTTTGTTGTTCTCATTCATATTTTCGTAATAATTTCCGCTTTTTTTTTAATATCACTCTGTCTATCTTATTAGTGGATAATGCGGTGTAGGTATAATGAATGATGTTCTTTCTTAATTTTTTTTCTGTTTTTGACTTCGGCAACACTTTTTTTATTTTGTCGATACTGGCTAAGGCAGTTATTTTTAATATAAATGCTTGTTTTAAGGCGTAATTTTCTATTTTGCTATTCAGGGGAATACATAAGTGATCTCTTTGTTTTCCTTGACTTCACTTCTTGAAAGTTCATTTATCTTGACAATAATTTCTTTATCTTCACTTTTGAAATTATTGGTTTATGATTTTATTGATTTAGGTACAATTCTTTTCAAAATTTTGCTTTTTTCAACAAAAAATTATCAGTTTGTGCAACACAAATGAAAATATTGCAACGTAATTTTGAACAAGGTTTACCTTATTTTGTAAAAAATTTAATGGAATTGTTAGTTGTGCTAAAAGTGGGTACTACATAATATTTGCCAGTACGTCAACTACTGCTGTCTGAATTTCCTTGGTAATGTTTGCTTTTAAGAGGTCTATAGATTACGATTTCTTGTGGTAAAGTCTGTTTTTTAAGTAACACCATAAAAAGTAATCAAGTGGTGGTCAAAGTCCATTCGACATCACGGGGCGACCAAAAATAATTTAGTTTTAATCTCTCCAGTTTGAGATGCTCTATGTCACTGAGTAAAGCATTTTATCTTTTAGTAGAAAATATGAGTAATCAAATGTTAGATTAAAACCATAAAATACAGAATATACGTGATCTCCCTACAAAACTTTGACCAATATAAAATATGGTAATTACAATAACATCAACAAAAAAAATTATGTTCAGTAAAAATAGTTAAAGATGCAAGAAATATTGTGCCTAGCCTCAGTTCTCTTTAAAGTAAGAATAATTAGGACAACTTCTGTTCTGACTTTTTAAAAAAAATTATCCGTAGCAATCTGAAGCAGGCTATAAACAAAGCCCAAAATCTTCCGTCGAAATTTTAGACACTCTAGTTTTTGGAATTTTCTGATTCTAGTCCGTACATTTTCAGGTGTTCTCTTCGTGACTGGTCTTTTAGAAGGTAGATCATTTTGATATGTTCCAGGTCATCTTCAAACTATTTAAATTACGTCTTTAGTTGGTTGCATTCGTTTCATCGTTTCGAAAAGCCTTTTAAATCACCCAAATAGTTATGTATAGATTCTAATTTTCAACAAAATTTCCAAATTTTACACGTGTTTAGCCATTTAAATCGCGCAGGCGAGTAAATGTGTCCTTATTTTATTGATTGTCATGCTACATCGCGGCCGTTGTTTTGATTATATTAAAAACTAAACCTCGTATATCGAGCATAGTGGACAAAATCTAATTATGTCTAAACCTGAAGAGTAGGGCAAAGGTTCTGCTGATGTAGTGTTACGCTGATTTTTTCTGATAATTTATCAAGTCTCGTGAAATTTAACTCTTCAGGTCGATTGAATTTTGGTCGACCTTAAGAAGATTATTACAGAATCTGAGGTGGCTAAATGAATATTAATTTGACCTTCTTTTTTAATCAGAATGATTTTCTACCATTGTATTTTCTAAATCCCCATAGGTCTGGATTGCGAGCCTCTTGCACTTTCCCAACAATTGTTCTATTGAGAAACATGTGCTTTTTATTGCCTGTCTCTTATAAAAGATACTTCATGGACGCTGAAAAATATTCTGAATAATTGTGCAAGCCAAAATACGATATAGTTATCTTTCAAGAATACTCATTATGTTTTTCTGTATTAATATCAGGACCAATAAATTGCGTGACTTAAATTATCTTAAAAAAAAACATTTGTTATTTTGTCAATAACTTGGTAGTAACAATTAAAGGAAGAGAAACCATGTTCTTTTCTAAAAATTTTCGTAAATATTGTTATTCTTAACTTCGTAAGAGAGTGAACTCGATTTAACATCTGTAGTTTTAAAAGCTGATGGTATTCATATTAAACACTGCTACAGCCACCCCAAAATTTAAAATTATTGTTCCTTGGGAAACTCTGGCATGTATAATCCATAAATATTTTCTATATTTAATGTATCTGTAAATAAATGTAACATTCCAAACTTTTATTTATTAGAATAACCACAAACAGGCAGCTTAATGGCGTACTTAATAAAGCGCTGGAGTATTTTTTTCTACATACAGACTGTTTTAAAGAAGATCAGATTGAAAAGAACTAAAATCGCATCACTCCCTCTGACTTTTTAGGTGCTTTTCTGTAAGCAACGGTTTTATGGTAGTAGTTTGTCTTGTAATGTTGTGTCATTTTATTATCATAAACTCTAGGGGAGATGCGGGGATGTTTCTTTACTTTTTTTCAATCAGTCATAAAACTTTAGTTTTTTAAGGCAGGAGCTTAATTCTTAAAGCTTCCAGCCGGGCACTACATACATGTCTGGTTCTCGAAAACTTCTTGAATTATTAATCGTTTAGTCAACAATTGTCTTTGGTCTTTGGTCACCAACTAACCTAATTTGATGTAAATACCTTTGATTTCTATTGAACCTAAAACCTACGTATATTTTGTTCTGTAGAATTTACTAAATAAGACAGTAAATTGGCACAACGTTTAATTGTTAAACTTACTTAAGCCGTAGGCAAACCATATCTAGAAAACCAAGGAAAAACCGGCTCTGAAAGGTGCCATATTTTTACCACTTGTTTCTTATCAAAAACATCAGTTTTTATCAGTTTATGTTTGTTTAAAATAGAGCAGGCTAACTAATTTTTTTTAATATCCAGCATTTTTCAAACCAGGGACACTTTATAACCCTCTTTGTGCAGCATACGTTTTAATGACAATAAACAGCCCCTCAGTGAGGTCCTCGGGACTAACTTCATCCTCGCTGCTGTCCTTGTTCGAGTGAATTGTTTCTTCCATGCGATCCTCTCTGTTGTCTTCAGATTTCGACTCGTACACATCTTAGTATCACTGTCACTTTCAATCCTCTTCTTCAAGTTGTCATAAAAAGCTTGTGCATGACGGCAGTTGTCTCAGATTTCTTGTTATTAAATGCCTTTTGCTCATTTTTTACGAAAGTTGCAGTTAAATTTTGCTCCCGTTGCCCTTGACTTTCCTGTCTGGCACCTTTGGCAAATGCTGGATGTCTACGGGGCCAGCGAAGGACCATCTTCACTTTCTTGCGTTTCTTTGACCAACTGAAATAATCATGTCAGAAGCGGAGGAACTTGCTTGACCTGACACATAACTGGATAAGAAATCTTTATTCTGGAATACATTGTGGTTAAAAGACCATATTTCAGTGGTCCTGAAATCGCTGATAATGTTGCTCATGTTGAACGATTTAAAATAAGCTTTCCCAAATATCTGTGTTATGTCATAGATAGTAGTGGTTCGATAGGGGCTGCTCACTATCGAATTGTTACACTCAGAGTTGTAATAGTTTTTCAGTGATTTGTATACGGATGCGTCCGGCGGTGCAGTTCTGCAGACGCGTGAAGAGGGATGGCGACTATGTGGATATTGTTTTTGCGAACAAACTTAACTACTTTAATCTGCATATGGCTCTCATGGTTGTCATAAATCAGCACTACTAGGTATTCTGACGTGGGGCGAGTATGAACTAAAAAATGCTTCACAATTTCAATAAAAATTTCTTTGTTCATCCAATCGGATTTGCACGTGGAGCCTGTTGTTCCCGAAGGAGCACGATTCACCATATGTAGCTTGAAGCTGATTCAAGGAAAAATTATATAATGCGATATTGTTTCCTGCAGCAGCCAGTTCAGCCGAAGTCACTTGATCAACTTGTTTATCCCCTATCTTAATAACGACGTTTGGAGGGTCGTGTACTGTACTTAGACCAGTTTCCTCCTGATTAAATATTTGGGAGGCTTGGACTTTTGTCTTTTGGTATAGAGTGTCTAAACTATTAACAAATTAATTTACCATTATTCTGTTGACGGTTGATGAAGGAAAACGAAAATATTAAAATTGTGGTTTATAGTGTTGTGAATTATTTGACAATAGCTAAAATATATAGTTAAAAATTTAGATTTTATGATAACTGCACTTCAAATGCAATAACTAATTTTTTAAACAATGAAAAATATTGTAGCCCCTTATACTTGTAATCCTCTATTTTTAAAGAAACCACCACTAAGTAAACAAAGTACCACATTGAAAGCTGCAAAATAGAATCTGAATTAAAAGGTGAGGGCAGATAAAAACGTTTATGGTTACCGTAGTAACATAGAAAGAATGTTAAATGTGGAGACAAATTTTAAAAGGTGTGCCATATTGATAAATAAAAATATTGCTTTGTGTGACGTTAGTTGTTCAAAAGAATAATCATTTCAGTTGTCTTTATACCTTTGCTTTCGTTTGCATATTCCTACCTAAACATACCTATGATGTAAGTATTGTAAAAAAATATCACTTGTAATATATGCAGTAACTATCTTGTGCAAATATTCTTCTAAAATAAGATATTGACACTAATTTTTAAAATAAATCACCAACTTTACAAAATTTCTGCCATTAATTATTTCTACAGTTAAAACAACTTTGGTAAGGATGACCCTATCAATCACAATATAGTTATTCTGTGGGTTAGACAAAATCATTGTAAAATAGTTGAAGTTTATTATCGGTAACAACTTAGAATCAATGTATGGAATGGAATTAATGTTCTACAATGCCTTAATGTCACAGCGCATCTGCAATTCTTGAGAAATACTCATATGTGGCTGATACATAATGAAGCACCATCTCACTTCAATGTTGACGTTCCCCAGTATCTTAATAAGAACTATCTTGGCAAATAAATAAGACGAAATTGTTTTGCTGTATGGTCCACTGAAACACCTTGTCTTTTACCTGAGGGGCCACGATGTATACATCGAGATAGTTTATGATGTGCAACTACTTCAATAACGTCTCATTTCATCTGTAGTGTTACACATAGCCTGAAAGATTTGAGCCGATTATTCAATTTATGACACTGCGTTCGCACTTACATTGAGGCCTACAGAATGTCTCTTAGTAAAGTATCCTTCAAATTTCTACTCTAAAGTAATAAGAAAGAAATAAGAGATACAATTATCCAGTACTGAGAATTTTTAGTGCATTTTTGAAACTATTTATTTTGTTACATGCTAGGAACCACTTACTGAAATATGTCGCTATAGTCAATGTTTACGCTATTGTTTATTTAAAATAAGCTTAAAATTTAATAACAATTATTTAAGTGTTGTTCTTTTAATTATAATATTTCCAGATAATCGCCGTGTTGAATAACTTTTGACATACTGTTGTATACCATTTTGTTATAAACATAATTTTATTGCCAACTATAACAGTTGTAAGTCCCAATTTTGAGAAAACTGCAGTTGCAGATCGCGTCACTTTGACTAGATTATAACATCTATTGTACCAATTGAAATCTATATTTAACTTTTTTAAATCTACCCAGTTTATATTTCTTAAAAAAAATTTACAACCTTTTACACACTGTTTTTTTAAATTATCTATCCACACCATACATTTCTTACACAAAAATGATAATGTAAGATGTATATTACGGTCACACCAATGTTTAAAGAGCTTTTAGTAGTTCTATATGTAGACAAATAGATTATAGCAAGTCTTAGCTCATAAATATTCTATTTAGTTTATTTTTACTGTGAAATCATTCAGCTTGTAGAGCAAATATAAATAATCAAACTAAAGAGTAATAAATATTTTTTTCGTTTGCAAATATTTCCCATGTCACTCTTATAAGCAGCTTCTTCGGATTCGTGACTAGGAAAACAACAAATTGGCCTTTTTAGTTATTTTTTAATACGTAGAAATGTTTTTAAAACTTCTGTATGCTACTAATTAAAACACGGAAATTGAACAACAATGACTGAAAAATCCTTGTTGGTTTCTCCGTGACAAAGTTTTCTGAAGCAACGCCGCCAGTGCGTTTTAAATTTTTCTTGAGAGCTTATTGTGTGCTTTTTATTTGGTAGCTTCTATGCAAGGAAAGCAGAAGATATTACTTTGAATTTATGTTGTGTAATGTAAGAATGCTACATCAAGAATGTTCTTTATTCAAATGTCGTATAGTATAGTGGGTACATTTTCTGAATTTCTAAGCGCCAAGTTTGCGACTACCAAAACATATATAGAACTTCCTAATTAGCTCCATGTTTCCGTTGAAATTCCAGGTCCTTAGAAAGTGACTCAATGTGTTTTTGTTGTTTGTATTCGCAAAGATTAATACAGGATTGTCTACTAATTATTAATCCACATCGCTGTTTAAATTTCGGTGCGCTTTATTTTTTATAATAATTTTTTATTTCCTTAAAGTATATTCTGCATCATTAACACCTATTACAATTCTTTACCTGCTATCCTTCTTAAAATAAAAAAGTGGAAAACACTTGAAGGCCAACAACTCTCTGTAACATACTTTGTGCTTTAGCTGTTAGTGAATATTAAATTGTGTGTAAAGTACGATCAGTTCTAAAATGATTTCAAAAGCCCATCTAGTTTTTAAGCGGTCTTTTATACACACATCCATAGAACCAAAAAACTCGTATTACTGAGTCGGTTAAATATATGTAGCGTTGAAAGGGTCTGATGAATAAATTAGTGTATGGAAGCACTACGAATATATGATTGACTAGATGGAAAAGCTTTACAAAGGATTCTTAAAAGAATAAGGTAACAGTTTTACAGAAAAAATATTTTTGTGTTTCTTATATCAATGCAAGAGTAAATAAATGGTGTCCCAAAATAAATGTAGAATTTAAATTGTGTTTTTTTCTGAAAAGTTGGAAGCGTTCTGCTTGGTAACGTTTTGTAGTAAACACATTGCTGTTAATCAATATAAAGACTAATAGAAATTTGGTTGCAGACAATAAAAATACAAGCCGGCCTCTTATTGACCGTTCATCTGAAACATTGCCACTGCTTATATGACGAAGTCTGTAGAAATTTCAGTGCACCGTCGATGCAACTGAACATTTCAAAAGCAACATTCAGCGGATTTTAACAAAATATCTGCATCTGCGCCTATTAAAGATTTAGCTAACTTAAAAACTAAAGCCAGTCGATTATTTGAAATGTTTGGGTATTAGCCGATTGAGTGTTAGAAAATCAAAAATTTGATGACAATTTTACCAAGAAAATTATCTTTAACAACAAAACATATTTTCACCTTGATAAGTATATCAATAAACAAAATTGTCAAATTTGGGGTATAACAAATCCTTGGGTCATTCAAAAATGGCCTGTATATACTCAAAGAATAGCAGTTTGGCGAGAATTGTATGATGGTGGGGGTAATCAGGACATTCTTTTTAAATAAGACCTGAAGTGTAGTGGCTATAAATACTAAACATTGTGGTGAGATAGTAGTAGATTATTTGTGGTCTCATTTGGACGGTATGGCCTTGCAACCTCATACCCTGCAATGTTACAAAAGTAAGAACGATTTTCGAATTAGAAGCATAATTTAAAGAATTGTCGACAAAATTGAGCGAAAGTTATGCGAAAAGTGATCGAGAACTTTATCAGCAGAATTCTAAAGTGTCAAATGAGTTTTAAAAGAAAACTGCTAAACATTTTACACATTTAAAGACAATGTTTACCTTTTAAAGGAATGCTATAACTTTGTTAACTAACAAATAAATATAAAATTTATTCTGACATTAAATCCTGCGTTTCTTTACAAGAAAACTATAAGAAGTCAATTTGTCTCTTAAATAGATATGTCACAAATAGGATGAAAAATTTTCTGGTGCTTGATCTAAAACCCTTTTTGAGCATCGACTTTGAGAAAGAATTTTTTTAAACAATGTAGAGGTAGATTATTCATACTGTTAAAGGCCACTTTTGGAATTGCGTAAATTCACGTAGATTCAGCAATGTACAGGGTTGTATCCAGAAGTAGTAGGACTGTTTTTTTCTGCGCGCATGGAGCGATGGAGGGGGGTCTGCAAGGCCGGATGTTATGGAGGGGAGCCTTGGGAACAAGTTTCGACCTGCGGCAGTCGCCTGCGTGCGTTAGTTGAGTGTGGACCACTGTTTTAGTGACCTCCTGTTGTGATGCCTCGTCGTCAGTTGCGATGGAGCGAAATTTGAAGCAGCGGTACGCCATCAAGTTTTGCTACAAAATTGGAAAATCAGCGACCGAAACCAAGGACATGCTTACGCAGGCCTACAAGAAGGATACCATGAGCCGTTCCTCGGTATTTGAGTGGCACAAGTTGTTTCGGGAGGGGTGTGGGAGCTCGTCGAGGACGATCAACGCGCCGGGCGTCCGTCAACCTCGCGAACGGACGACAATGTGCTGAAAGTTAAGCAACTTTCGAACTCCGACCGACGGTTGGGCATTAAATTAATTAGTGATGAGCAGAATTTTTCGTAAAGGACAGTCCAACGCATCATCATAGAGGATTTGTCAATGAGAAAAGTGTGCGCGAAAATGGTGCCGAAAGTGTTGAGTGACGAGCAAAAAGAACTGCGTGTTGAGGTTTCCCAAGAAATACTGAACTGTTTGGAAGAAGACGAACATTTTCTCGATAATGTCATCACCGGAGATGAAACCTGGGTCTTCCAATACGACCCGGCAACAAAACGTCAGAGCGATGAGTGGCACATCGCACAATCACTCCATAAAAGAAGGCCAGAATGTCGAAATCGAAGGTGAAATCGATGTTTTTTGTCTTTTTTTGACCGTCGTGGCATTGTCCATAAGGAGTTTGTACCTCCTGGACAGACTTTAAATGCAATATTTTACGTGGAAATGCTCACACGGCTGCGAAATCGGACCACACGCGTGTGATCAGACCTGGTGGGGAAGTGAAAGCTCTACCATGACAACGCGCCGTGCCACGGCGCGTGGATTGTGAGGGCTCTCCTGGCCAAATTCGACGTTTCCACGTTGCTTTACCCCTCCTACAGCCCTGATGTGGCACCGCCGGACTTCTTCCTGTTCCCCCGGATCAAGAGGCAGCTCAAGGGGCATCGTTTCGACTCGGTGGAAGACTTCAAGAAGGCCTTCGCGAGCTGGAACGCTCGCTACCAGAAGTGTGTGGATGCCCAAGGGGCCTATTTTGAAGAGTATTAAGTCGATGTACCAAAATGTTCAATAAATTTTTTTAAAAAAATCAGTCCTACTACTTTTGGATACCACCCTGTATGTATTTTCATATAAATTGTTAACGTTAATAGAATTACACCAACGGAGTTGATTATAATCTTTTAAAGAATGGTTAAATAGAGTGGAAGGCAGAAATATCGAAAGGAAAATATCAAGTTTAAAATAGCTGGTAAAGGTACCAAAATTATGGTGACAACTAATCTGTATGTTACACTAAAACATCGATAAAAAGTAAATCTGGACGTTCGCAGAACATAAGCTAAAATAACGGCAATGGATAAGAACACCACAGTGCATACAATAAAGGCACGAGTGAGCTACAAAATATTATTTAGGTGGTGTTTACTAAACAACAATTTATGGTACAGTGTACTAGATGTTAAGTACACAATTACACAAAATATTATTGTATTAAATCCCCAAATGTGTCAGGTGTGTGCCTCAGAAGCGTATTCATTTAGATAAAGAAGAGAACAAGGGAGTAAAATGCACGAATTGCTAAGGAAAATATTTTGCAAGCTATAAAGGACGCTTAATACTAAAAAACTATAACAAAAACTATTTTTTATTAAGACCAAAGAACATAAGCTACGCTAAAGCACCTCGAGCAAATTGGCAACAACAACCATAAATATCCACAAAAGTATACCAACAAGACTCCCCAATAATTCAACAAGAAAGCAATATATTAGAAATGTTATAACCAAATTAATAATAAGAATAAATACAATATAAAATATTCTCATAACTCTAATAGATAAACTTAACTGGACCCTTCCTGTATCTGATATACACATTCGATCTTCCCACAACTACTAGCATAATCACAGGAACATTTGCTGACGACAAAGTTATTATGACTGTAAATGACAATCGCCTAATAGCATCTGCACGCCTACAAGTCCACCTTAACCTACTTCAACAGTGGCTAGATAAATGGAAGGTTAAAATTAACGAAACAAAGTCTCTACAAGTAACTTTCACCTTACGGAAACAAGAATGTTCACGAGCCACCATCAACAATATACAGCTCCCAGTATCAACAAGTGTAAAATACTTTGAATTCACCTAAATTCGAAACTTACATGGAAGGAACACATACAGAAGAAAAGAAAACAAATGTACTTACGTTTTAAAGAATTATATTGGATTTATGGAAGAAGATCTAAGCTGTCACTAGAAAATGAAATTCTATTATATAAAGTTGTGATCAAGCCGATCTGGACATTTGGCATCGAACTATGGGGATATGCCAGTAAATCAAACATTGCTACAATCCAAAGATCGCAATCCAAAATCATCAGAGCCATGGTTGATGCACCATGGTATGTGAGTAACCAAACAAATACCATTCAACATAAATGTCATTCAAGAGAGAAGTAATAAACATCATAGCAACTCACACAAACCCCTTCATACAAGCACTATTGCTGGATCGGACTATTAAAACGAGGCTGGCCAATAGACCTGAAGTAAGGTAGCAGGGGTCTGACTAGTGAAAAAGACCTCATCAGGACACTAGTGAATTTAGTATAATAAATGAATTCTAAGTTAGCCAATTAGCTTATAGAATATGTAATTTCTGATTGCTATTTTAATAATAATAAAAAAAAGTTAACTAATAGATTGTAAACTTAAAATGGAGATGTAGATTTCTAATTAATTGTTTAACAAGACCTTTATAACCCTTTACAATATTGACATCGTGTTGGTGTCAAAACACATTTAAAAGTGGCATGCAACCTATTATACCGAACACCAAAATAGATTAGCATTGTTGATAAAAAAAACTACAAAAATTGAAATGGAAATATCATCAAACAACCAATATCACAGTGAGACACTAGTACAGCTCGCTTTAATTTCCAGCCACCGACAGTTGATTCAAATTAATAGATAATAGTTTTATTCCAAGTGAAAATTAAAATACAAAATATTTGTAAAAAAGCTCCATGTTACTTACGCCTACCCGAAAAGGGCGACAGCTATATCAAGCTATGATGCAATAGCACCTAATTCCATTAACAATAAAATAACCGACCTACTGGCCAATAAATTATAGAAAAGCACTTGATTTTAAAGATATCTGTGTAGTAAAAAGCATTCTCAAAACTTGCACAAAATGAAATCGTGGTTTGATTTATCATTGAGTCATTCTCTCTTAATTACGATCAAAAATTTCCAACTTATATAAAGATTGAAAGTGGAGGCAGTTCAAAGGAAAAATTTGGAAAAATAAATCCTCCAATTTTATTAAGAAATAAAAGAAAATTAAAAGGCGCAATTCATGACCTGAATCGAATTATTTAAAAAAAACAGCACGAAAAACAACAATGAACAAAAGCTCACCGGGAAATCACACTGACTGCTTCAGAAGTGTTAAAATCAAAATCGTGGGGAAAAAAGCTACAAAAAGCACGGTAACGGTAACGTATGATAAAGCAATGCCGAATAAGGCTATAAAATAATTTAAAAAACTAATAGAAGGAAAACGCATCAGTATCCAAATATCCCAAAAAGTCACAGCAATTGAATCAACGGATTACTTGCTCTGGTAGGCGAAAAAGAAGATAAAAACAACTGTAACATTTCAAAAGAAATTACAGTTCAACACATTAAAAGCAAAATAAGTTCGTAGTGTTATATAAAAAGCCCTAAATGCAAAAAAGCACCAGGTTATGACCTTATTACTGGTAAAATATTATAGGAATTACTAAAATAAAAAATAAGGCAGTTAACAGTACTATTTAACACAGTAATAAAAATGATCCTACAAAATGGAAAGTTGCGGAAATCACAGTCCTGGAAAAACAGGAAAAAATCTCAAGAACGTGACGTTCTATAGGCTAATAAGCTTGCTACCCGCAAGATCAACGAACTTTGAGAAGCTGTTCCTAAAACGAATTAAACAACTCTTAGAAGAAGAACAATTAATTCCAAATCACTGGTTTGGATTTAGGGAGAAGTGCAACACAGTAAAAGAGGTACATAGAGCAGTACGTAAAATGGACAGATACCCAAATAGGAAAAATACTGCAATGTGGTATTTAGAGATCTCAACCAAACTTTTAATGACTGACAGGTTTTTTTTACAAAATCTAACAGCATGTAGCCCATAACCTTTACAAAGTATTTAAAAATCATACTTTAGTGAACTGCACTTTAAAGCTGTATGCCAAGATGCGTACATAGAATTACAGCCAAATAATTTGGGAAAGATCCCAGGGCAGCGTTATGGAGCACTGTTCTGTATTTACTGTTCACAACAAATCTACCAACAACCAATTACATCATAACTGCAACATTCATGGGTGATACAGCCAAATAGCCTTGTATGTAAACCCAAAAATAACATTCCCCATTTTGCAAATTCTTTTTTCTTAAGCACCAGAGCTTTTAGTGTGTTTTCGCTTGTCCTATTATCTATTTTCCGTTAGTTATTTCTTTGGCTCAATTTCTTATTTCCATTTTCCGTAAGTCGTTTGGAACAAAATCGTATCATTTTTTGTAGGTCTGTCTTTAAGCCTTCTTCCTACTAGAGTCCGTTTTTGTTTAGTTTTATGTTAAAGAAATACAATGATAAAATTTTATATATTACACTTAGTATTGCTATTTTAAGGAAATTGGTGCATTCTTTCTTACTTTGCAAGTATGAGGATTATATTGTCTACTATTCACTCTACTAGCATCATTTTTCTTTCTCCCACACTTTCTTAATCAATCCCAGGATCTTGTTGCAAATTTCTTTTTTTTATTTCGCTAATTCTCTAATAATCCCATTGTTTTCAAGGGCTTTCTTATTTTTCTGTATAGTTGGCTTCTCTTGGTAGTTTTACTGTTGCATAAGAGTATTTTCTCTGTTGCTTTTTGGCATCCTCGCTCTTTAAATCACTTTGTCCGGCAATTTAGAAGTGGCGATCTTTGGTGAAGGACATTTTCTTCTTTGTCTTTACATCCAGTGGTTCTAGAAAGGTTTTAACCGCATGATTAAATTTTATTGTATTATTAGTTCTTTTCAACTCTATTTCTTTCATAATTATGTCAATGTAATATTTTTTCTTTCTTCAATATAACACTTTAGCTTTTCTTCTTTCGGCTTTATACACTGTGTTGTCAGCATTCTTCAAGGTTATTATGTCTCTAGATTTGCATCAAACATTTTTTTTCTACTTTCTTTCATCCTATACTTTTTTTTTCTTCAGTACTATCTGCTATTATAGGTTGCTGTAATTTTTTTCGGCTTTTGACTGTAGGTTTTTACTTTCTCCTATACTTTGAACTGGTCAGTACTTTATTTGCTTCTTTCCGGGCTTTTTCTTTGTATAGGTTTACTAAATGTTTTTTAACTAGCTTTAACCAGATAGTAGTCTAATTCACAGCACATTCTTATGAACACACAAGATATGGTCAATTTGGTTTATTGAGCAGTCCTTAATATTTATTTATTTTAAAATAAGTGTTGCCTCTCAATAGGTTTAGAAGCTAAACAATAGACATAAAATATATTTGTTATTGTTTATTTATCGTGTATGCTAACCAGCGATTCCCTTATTGAATTCTTTCTTACCAATATTTGCGTACCCCACTCGTACTACTGTTGTATAATACATGTCTGCATACCATTTCACTCTCACTTTGTAAGTCATAGAATTAATCTCTAACATTTTTCTCCGATTCTTTTGTCGGTGCATAGGCGTTAATAAAAGTAATGTTGTAAAATCCTCCTCTAATTCGCAATTTACATATTCTGTTGTTAATTGGTTGCAAGTTTATTGTACTTTGTTCTTTAGAAAAACTTTTTAAAAAATCTATCCCTTGTATTCAATCTTGTCTTTTGTGACTTAATCGCTTCACTACGGCTGTTACGTAGTTCTTTCGCGACTTCTTGCATCTTTTTAGCTTGTATTATTGTTTGGATATTTTATGTACGAATATTAATATCTGTAGTCATATCTTTTCTTGATACCGTCCGGCCTCAAAACTATGAACATTCGTAGCCTTAGTTTTTTACAAGATCAGGTTGCTGGCCTCACGCTTAACTTTTTCTCTTTATCCAGGTCGTTAAGTTACTCAATTCACCCACCGACCCCTGGATGCGGATTTTTTACAAGAACCCTTAAAAAATCCAGTATTAGCGTAAGCAAATAAATAAAATCACGTTTAATCTAAAAAACGGAATACTAGTCCACCTGTCACATTAATTTTTTTATTGGTTTTAAGCAAATTAACAATCAGAACGTAATACAATAAATCAATGTTCTATGAGCTAATGTGATGACATTTGACGTGAGGGGGAGTCCATCCAGCGATGTTATCCCGTTTCATTAGAGTTGCACTCCTTTAAGATCACTGGGCCATTTCTTTATTTTTAATCTTCTCAGTGGGGGATCCTGATGAAGGTTGGATGCAAGAGTGTTGGGATGGGCGTACAACCGCGCAAAGTGGGTGTTACTTCGTTTGGTACGTTCTTCTTGTTCGGGCGCTTTACAAAAAAACTTAACTTAGCGCCACCGCTAATTAGAGGCACTGTCCCCCTCTCTCTGATACGCCGCCACGGGGCCTTAGCGACAATTTTGGAGCGCGCGCTCGTGTGAGATGTCGCGCGACAGGTGAGCGCTAGATCACTTGACTTGAGTCCGTTGAGCCTTCAAGACGTTTTCGTAAATACGCTGCTTTCAAGGAAAGGAAAAAAGGACTGCGTGGTAAAGAAACAGTTCAGTGCGGATTCGTGACTATTGTCGTGTGTGCGTCCTCTTGTGTTGTAAGAGAGACAGTGTCTGCGGCGAAGCGCTACGCAGCAACCTCGTATTGCCCGTCGCCCAAACGTTTGGCTGTCCGAGACGTCGGGCCGCGTTTGGGCAATTGGGGTCCTTGACCATTCTGCGCTCCTGGGCCCTCTGCGGCATTGACCTTCTCGCTGGTCATCCTCCCAGGCGGTGCGGTGACCGAGCGGTGTTCGTGGAAGGTGCGGACCACATACACGTCCAGGTAAGGGAACTCTTATTGCGTGCGAAAAGGTACCTCGCGGATTAGCGTAATTGCGTTCGCTCATCTATCTGCGTTGCGACACCTTTGGTTTTGTATTTTCATTTATTATTGTTTTTTTATTATACGTTTTGTATCTAGTTTAAGTTTTACAACTACGAATAAATACTCCTCTTGCCCCGGCTTTCCTCTCAATCCGCGAGAGGTTTTATGCCTAGGCAAGTAGTAACTGTCGCGTAATCCTTTGTGTTTTTATTGATTGGACCTGCTCTCACTCAATCCTTAACTAAATCTCACCCTTACAATATTTTTAATTAACAATTTTTAACTTTAGCAGTATCTGGTTACTGGGTTGTGTGGTTAGTGTTCACTTCTTCTACCGTTGTGACTTGTAGGTCCGTATGCAGGGTCAAGTTGCTGACATACCACGGAGCATTTGCTAGCAGTCTGATGGTTTTGGATTGTAGGCGTTGAATAATGTTAACATTGGACTTACAAGAGCAGCCCCATAGCTCAATGCCGTAAGTCCATATGGGCCTGATTACTGTTTTGTAGAGCAGGATCTTGTTTTCGAGGGAAAGACACGACTTTTTACCAAGCGTCCAGTACATTTTCCTGATTCGCAGATCAATCTCTTTACGCTTTTTCAATATATGAGACTTTCAGGTGAGTCGTCGGTCTAAATGAAGACCTAAGTAGCGGGCTTCTGTTGCTTGAGAAATGGGTACGTTGTTCAGAAAAACTGGGGGGCAGTCGGAGTTATTTAGAGTGAAGGTAACGTGAGTGCTTTTCGTTTCATTGACCTTGATTCTTCATTTAGCAAGCCAGGTCTGAAGATGTGTTAGATGGGTTTGTAGGTTAGAGTATGCTATATAAGGATTGGTATGACTGGAAAGGAGGACAGTGTCATCTGCATATGTGCCTAAGTGTGTATTATTTGTTGTGGGAACAGCTGAAGTATAGAGTAAATATAGGAGCGGTCCAAGGACACTGCCTTGAGGCACACCTGAGGTGATTGGTCGGAGGTCAGAATAATGTTGGCCATATTTGATTTGGAAGTAGCGATCATTCAAGTACGATTTTAGCAAAAAGTAGTATTTATTTGGCAGTAGCTCTTTAATTTTATATAATAGGCCATCATGCCACACCTTGTCAAATGCCTGTTTAATGTCTACAAAAACTGCAGGGCAGTAAGATTTGGCGTCGAGGGCCGCATTGATGATATTTACAAGTCGATGGCATTGCTGAATCGTGGAATGGTACAGCCTAAATCTAAACTGATGGTCTGGTATGCAGTTTTCCAGTATGTCACTATCATACAGTCTTTTGATTATAAGGTTTTCTAACAGCTTAGAGAGTAGTGGCAGCAGACTTATTGGACGGTAAGAGGCAACATCTTCAGTAGATTTACCAGGTTTTGGTATTAGAATAATTTGCGCGAATTTTAACGATGATGGCCAATATTGGCATCTCAATATAAAGTTGAACAGGTTTCGTAAAAACGTTATACTATTTTTGGACAGTTCAGTAAGCACCTTAGCCGTAATTAGGTCATACCCAGGGGCTTTGTTATTGTTTAGATGGCGAGTTTCATCAAGCACCTCAGTATAGGTGAAGCTTTTGATGGGCAGCGACATTTGAAGTGGCGTCTGAAGGAAGTCTTGAATCTCAACATCGGGTGCAGTAGAGTAGGGGGTGAAAACTTGGGCAAAGTGCTGGGCGAAAAGATCTGCTTTTTCTTGATCTGTCTTAGCCCAGTCATTATTTGGTTTTCTTAAAGGTGGATTAACAGCCTGTGGTCTTTTATTAGCTTTAGCAACTTTCCAGATACTGTGGTCGGCTCGGGACAAGGAAGTTAGATAGTGTTGAAAAGTTTCTTGCTTGTGCAGTTTGAGTTTATTTTTGAAGGCATTGGTTAGTCTATTAAATATCGGTTTTTCAGCTACGTTTCCAGTCCTGTGCCATTTAGATCTTGCCTTCCTCTTTTGCTTGATGAGTTCAAGGATTTCATTGGGGATATTTCCATCCTGTCGTACCGTATTTAGAAGTTTGGGCGTAGCCCTCCAGGCTGCAGATTGAACAATAGTGGTAAAGTGTTCTGTGGCTTCCTCTATATGATTAGGGGTGCGCAGGCTGCTGTTGGTTTGGAGATTTTCTTGCAAAAGCCTTCTGAATTCGTCCCAGTCGGTTTTTTGGTTGTATAGGGATAGTCTAGGTTGTCTTTTAAAAATTGTAGTGCTAATTGTAGCAATGACTGGTGTATGATCGGATGATAGGTCAGTGCTGCTGACTATATCTGTATAGGTAGAGGATATACCTTGGGTGATAAAGAAGTCCAGTAAATCAGGTACCTTATTTAGATCCGTGGGCCAGTACATGGGCTCTCCGGTGGATAGGTAGCCATAGTTTTCTTCGCGGATGAGTTCATATAAAACTCTGCCTCTGGTAGTTATTAGAGCTCCAGTAGGTATGTTTGCAGTTATAGTCACCTCCACATATAAAGTTGTTGCCAAGAGATTGAAAGAATGGCTTGAGGACGTCTTTGGAAAGTCTATGCCTGGGTGGGCAATACGCAACAGAGATTACTAGCGGATGTGACAATTTGTAGACTTGAATAGTAGTTGCTTGAGAAACGATTCTTCGTACTTTTCCAGTTCATTGTGAGCGATTGAGCTCCGTATTAGAATAGCTGTGCCTCTGTGCGCTGTGCCGTCAGGATGTTCTGTGTTATAGCATGTGTAGTGTGGTATTCTTAGAAAAGACCTGTCTGTAAAGTGTGTCTCAGATATAAGTAGGATATCTATATTATTTAGCTTTAAAAATGGTTCAATTTCATAGATTTTTGACAGGATGCCATTAGCATTCCATAAAGATATACGGAGTGAATTAGCCATTATCTTACAAGTTTACTTATGACTGTGGATAACATGTTTATTAACAAGTTGTTTCGTTGCATCAGTTGTGAAAACATAGCTTTAAATTCTTCTAGAAATGTTTGTAGGGTTACATCTTGGGGTTGTGCTTGTGTAGTGTTTGTATTTCCTTGCACGGCCTGACTATATGTTTGTGGGTTGTGATGATTAGGGAAGATTGGGTGAGTTTGATGAAGTCGTTGTTGGAACATATTTTATGTTGTAGATCGAGTTTGTAACGATGTGTTGGATCTTAACTTATTTTGAAGTTCCTTATGTACGATACAGCCTCGATAATTTAGCCGGGTGCTCTCCGCCACAGAGAGCACATTTGGCGGGTAAGTCTTTTGTCTTTTTACAAGATCGGGTATCATGTGAGCCGCCGCATTTTACACATACAAATGAGCGGTTGCAGTAGGCCTGAGTATGGTTATACTGTTGGCACCTCATACACTGTACGATTTTTGTATTTCTGTGTGGTGGTTCGACCTTTATAATTTGGTTTCGTAAAAACCTGAGGTTATACATGTCTTTGTTACTTGGCGCAGGTTCCAAGACTTCAAAGAACGTTGGCAAGGGCGTTTTTGTTATTCGGTGTTTAATGTTGGTTACGGATCTCACTTTGTGACCGTTCTCCTCCAGTAAATCGTCTATTTCTTTTGTGAGAACAGAGTGGTGTAAGTTACGGATGACGACACGGTATGCTTTATTTTCTTTCATCTGATAGGTGTGATATATGATGTTCGATTCCTTCATGAGTGTGATTAGCTTGCGATATGTATCAGCCGTGTTGGTAGATATCTTAATTACGTTATCAGCCAGTGCTTTAGTTTTGTATTGTTCTGATTCTACAGAATCTGTTATTGCTGCGACCATTTTATTAAAGTCCGTAAACCCTTGTACAAATATTGGTGGTGGTTTGAGTGTTTTATTTTACTGTCTGTTTGATATATTTTCTATATCAGCCGCATCAGTAAGTTTTGTGAGTACCGAGTATCTGTTATTATCTATAGTAGGTATCATAGTGTTCGCTGATGCTGGTTATTTAGATATTCGTTTATGTTTATTATTTCTGACACATTGTCAATCTTTACTTGGTGTATTAGATAATTCAATATCGTTTTCAGAATCTGAGGTATTCATGTTACTTATTGCATCGTTATTAAGCATGTTATTTGATTGCGTTGATGTGATGTGATAGGGTTATGTATCTGTAACGGTGTTTGGGAAAATGTGTTTGGAATTTGTGTATGGGTTATATATTGCTGGTTAATAGGTATATAAGAAGCATTTATAACAGGAGATAGTGGTATTACCTGGCTTGTCGTCTGATTGAAATTAATGGGAGGCTGGAAACCCTGTTGAGCGGTTGTTGGCTGTTGATATTAATAATTGCTGCTATTGTAATTTATGTTGATTAGTTTGCTGGTGTTTCAAAAATATATAACATAAAAATAGTTTATATCAGTTGAGGTATACTGATATAGGTGACCCGAGGGTCAACGATTTCTGCGCTTTGCACTCACTTATCACTACGAACTCGGACCACTTCCTTACTGCATGAAAGTAAAACGCGGAATTGTCACATTAAATGACAAACAAATATTAAAAAATAAATCTGCAAAATAAATTTAGGAATTTACCTAAATCACTTAAAACTAGCGTGGTCGTACGATATTCAGCGACTGAAAATACACTGATAAACTTAATGTTCACCCTAATCAACTGGAGTCTAATCTACCCAGTGGAGGGACAGACTAGCGTGGACTAAAACGTTACAAACCAATTAATTTGAGCTCTAAATTTACCTGAGGTTTAAAATTTAATATTAGGGCTAAATACAGTTAATTTAGTTAAAAAAAAATTAATTTAGTATGCAATTATACCACTCGATCAGCTAAAAAATCCAGAAAGATTACATCATTTTCAGCGTGTTACACTTTTTTCTGGATATACGCCTGTTCAATATTTTGCCACTCTTGGTCATTTTTGCCATCCATTGCACTCCCACTACTTTTTGGATATCATCCTTACATCGTGTTTTGGTCTTCCTGGGTTCCTCTTAGTTGTCAATGGTCGCCACTCTGTCAGGTTTCTGATCTATCTTTCGTCTCCTGTTCTCATCAAACGCCCAGCCCATCTCCACTTTAGTCTTGCCACATATTCTGCCACGTCTATTACCCTTGCTTTTCTTCTAATCCATTCGTTCCTCTTCTGTCTTGCAATCTTACATTTATTATTTATTTTTCTATTTTCCTCTGTAATCCTTAATTTCTCTATCACTCATTTATTTAAGCTTCACATTTCTGTTGCATAAGTCATAGTTGATTAAAAACTTGAGTTTTGAAATGTTGTGGGAAGTTGGATTTAAAAATACTACTAAGTTTTTCGTGTGCCGCCCATCCCAATTGTATTCTTCTTTTTATTTCTGGTTCTTGATTATTTTTCTTATTATTATTTAGACATTGTTCATTAATTTTTATAAATAGTCTAATCTTTTCCGATCTTCCATTTTTATGTAGTCTATAACTATCTCGTCCGGTCCTGGCGATTTATTGTTTTTCATACTTTCTATTTCGTTTTTCACTATACTGTTTGGGCTCTTCAAATCTACTTTAGTTGTTCTTTTTTTCTAAAAAATGTGTTCATTACTTTCAACTATCGTTCTTTTAAGAAATTTGTCAGAGTGCGTCTTCTCTCGTTTCTGTCTGCAATTCCGTGTTAGCTTGTACATGTTCCTCCATCGTGAGGTCTTCCAATTTTTCCATTAAAATCTCCTATTATGAGATGGTATTGTGTTATGTTCTCTTCTAATGCTTTTCTTACATTATCGGGCATCTATTCCACTTCTAGATTGTCGTGTGCACTTGTTGGAGAGTATGTCTAAATTATTTTTAGTAAGTATCTTTTGGAATTTGAAGGATAATATATGCTACTCTAGGTGGTATTGATACAGTAGCTTTGATATTACTTGGCCATTTTTGCAAATTACAAAACCCATTTTCTCTGTTATGTTGTCTCTGGTGCTACTGCATAGTATGTTATTTGTTTTCAGTATAATTAACCCTTCTTCTTTCTTTTTAACTCACTGATTCACACAATATGCCGTTTTATGTATGAGAGTTATTTTTGCAAGACTCTGTTTTCTGTTCTTAGTGTTTTTATGTTGTATGCTGCTATGTACAATTTTGTAGTTTTTTTTTGATAGTGTTTGCGAATTTTTGTCTTTCCCGGAATCCTTGCAGCAGACCTTGTCAAAGGTGTGGGATTTGTCTTTATTCTAGCTACGCACCTGGAATATAATTCCGCTGTTTTTAAAATTCGACATGATGATTGTAGCTGACTAGGCGGGTTGGAAGACCTCCTACATGATTGTTAATTATTAATTATTGTTAATTAATTAATATAATCAGAAATAGACTTATTGTCTTTTAGTATAGATTACAAATAAAATGAGAAAAATTTATTTTAATATTATTTTTAATCGCATCTATATTATTGAAATATTTTAATGTAGCTTTACATGTGAGATATTTTTATTCTATAAAGACATTACACGCTTCACTAAACGATAACTTGTAATTACATTTTAAGTTCACGTGAACATCGACTGTAGAAAAACTTCATATCTTTGTAGCGCGGATATCTATGCCCCCTGACGTTAGTAATCTCACACTCAATTTAACAAACGAATTTACTTCAAAGATTCCACGTCTAAATTGAACGGCGCTCTTTCCGTATTGCTTTATTGCTGCAGCTTCATTTAAGCGAAGATGCATGTGAGCGCTCTAGACCCCAATGCGCTAGCCAGACAGGTGCTTCTGCGTTGCTTACGAGAGATTAAGTTTATTAGCAGCGGAAATATCGGGCGCAATCAGATCGACGCAGAATGTAACGTTTGCCGCGGAAGTTCTGCTCGCGCGGCCTCAAAAAGCCGAGAAAGTTCTGGTGGTCGATATTGTTAGGTCCGAACACACTATCCCCAAAGGAAAACTTGTTCGCAGCAGACGCGATGTGCTAAAACCATTTACGAGAAAATTGCTGATGTCAGTAGACAAGATTAAATTGTCTCGAATAACGTAAAAATGCAGCATGCGAAACAAAAAGATTAATATCCGTTAAGAATTTCTTTCCGCTTTTGCTGGCGGCACGTAATATTCGTCAAATAATTGTCCTAGCGCGTCCCCCGCGTGACACGGGGTGTCCCAAAAGGTTTTGCAAAAAGCGCAATTCGCCGCAATATTAATAATAAAATAAATAGCGACATGTGACTTCAGAAGAACAAAGTTAAATTGCATTTATATATACTGCGTGTATACAGGTATACATAAATATATAGCGTAAGGATAGAGGCGAAGCAAAAGATTTGAAAGAAGTTTGTAATGCTGAAAGCAACATTATCTCTATAGATTGGGACGCTACTAAACCCATGTTTAAACAACCCACTATATCAAAAAGCTCTACATCTACGTCTCGACGAACCGTTGCTCACATGTAGTCAATGTGATTCTGTCCGCTGATCTAACTTAAACCATAGCTAAAACTATCTATATAATGTTTATATATAGAAATAAAGCGAGAGTGGTAGGGAAAGATGGGAGAAAGAGGCAAAGGAAAATCTATACGAGTTCGACAGCTGAATTTTTCTAAAATAAAACTAATTATTAAAAAATTTCGACTGGTTTTTACAATAGGCTTTTGTAAATATAAACAGGGCTTTTATATTGAAACCAGCAGCCAAGAAGAACTATTATAAGTAATAATAATATGATGCTGTTACATACAAAGGTCTGACCTAGGAAACAGCACTAAGCGTGGATAGAATAGACAGTCTTATACGCATTGCTTTTTAGGGTACTATAAGATAAAGAGAGATTATAACTCATAAAATCAAAACGACTATAAAGTCCACAAAAGAAGAAAAAATAAACAATGGGTTTAAGAAGAGCATAATGCAATACAATGCTTATAAAAATGAAGCAATAAAAAATTTCCAAAAATTTATACCAAGAAAATTATTAAATATTTACTAATACAAGTGAACTTTAAAAAAAGAAAAATTGCAAAATAGAATTTCTGTAAAATAAATTAGAAAGATAAACAGTTGAAGAACAGTATATAGTTATTAGTGAGCGCAACTTTAAGGAACATGAGAGAGCTGTTGAGGTGTTTATGTTTTTAGCGAAAACTTTAAATAAACAAGTAAAATTGTAGTAAACAAGATAAGATATTGGTAATAATATTAACAGTGGATAGATTAGAAGATAGAAGAGAGTATAATAAAAAATATAAAAAGTTTGAGTTTAGGACAAAACATGACTTAAATTAAAGAGACACAACCACAAGAACAACTAAGAGACATGTGAAATTAAAGATAAAAAAATTTAAAATGGCTAAGGTTGGAAAATAAAAACTCATAGTAGAATCAAAGCTAATGTCAATCTTGAAGATGACGAACCAGACAAAGAAAAATATGATAAGCCTTAAAACTTTTAACAAAATAAATTGAAAAATATGGTAATATGATAGCCATGTGAGAGATTAAGCAAGAATATTTTTATCACGAAAGTATATAATTACACTTATTTTAATAGTATAGAGACTTAGTAATTGATCTAAGGTACAACAAGGTGTCATTGCTGTTTAAGAGTAAGTGGTGAATATGGGAAAATAATATTTAAAAACATATTTACACAGAAAGAAAATAAGGAAAAAATCAAGTATTTAAATAGAAATAAAAATACTAGAAAATATATACAAACAGATAATAGGTAGGAATACTAAACACATAAATAGTAACATAATTGGAAGAAAACTAACAGAATTTTCATTGTGAAATAATTTGCAGATCATGAGTAGCTTCTTTCAGTAGAAGGAAGTACAAGTGTCTCCGAATTGACAAACTTCTAACTAAATATATCGTTTGTTAGTGGAAAGTAAATTTATGAAGAACACCGAAGGTACTAGAATCTACAAAGCAACAAATATTAACTCACATCATTTCTTGGTAAGAGCAACAATAGAATAAATACTGACAACAAACCATAAACAAAAAAGAAGTTAAAGCAATTGAGAGCGCTAATTTGCTACACAAAAAATAAACTAAAATAATTTTTCAGATATAGTAAAAAAAAGCTACAAATGTTCATAGACATAGAAAGTGTACAAGAATAATGTGAACTATTGAAACATCCAACACAAGAAGTTGCAGATTACATAATAAGGCTAGGAGACATAGAAAATGAGAAAAGGTTTAAGTAAGATCGAAGATATAAAAAAATATTTATGAAAATAAAAAAGTAGCTTGTAGAACATAAGTCGAGCAAAGTAAATGATTGTTATATCAAAATAAAGGTTCGCTTCTATTAAGTAGCTATTATTGTATATCGTTAAACTTCTGGTGCATACATCGTAAAGGCCTCAGACTAGTGTCATTCGACTCAGATTGAAGAGTAGAATCCGAAAAACTAAGTGTCATCCTCGGGCGCTCAAAGGTTAAAAAGTTATAACCTTTTCACCAGTGATTCTGACAAGAAAAATTTTGAAGTGTAAATGTTTGTCTGACATTGTAGATGTCATTTTAATATTTAGCTACCAACCGTATATAATTATGCATTAAAAAAATATTAGTTACCAACCACACAAAAAATTATAGACTGAAAAGTCGACAAGTAAAAATTTAATTTATTATAATTTTCTCTCTTTATTTTCGAAACAACTTGATATATATATTTACAAAGTTAAATTCATATTATCGGTAAAGGCAAGATGCATTTACAAAACGTTAATTGCTTCCCCGCGGACTTCGGCATGCGGCCACCGCGGCAGGGCCCGCAGCGCCCCCGACCAGGCGGAATGTGACTCACGAATACTGACGGAACGAATAATCGTAGAAACGTGATTTTTGGCACACGAGTGCTTTATTTCCGCTCTCAAACGAAAATTTTATATCGCTTGCGGTTCCGGAAATATAATACTCGGCCACGCCTGCCGCCGGGCCGGAATTTGTCCTTCGGAGTCGCTTGGGTCATCACGGAAAGACACGAACGATTTTCGCTATATATTTGTGATGTCAACATAATGTCAACGCATATTTCATCAATGTGTCAGAGCGAGACAGAATTAGGAGACGCGCAAAAAAAATTATCGCGGGCACCGTCGAAATTTCTCTAACTGCCTGCTAGGACGGCGGTTTTGACAGGAAGGCCGAAATTAACTCGCGAATACTGACCGAAGGAATAATCGTAGAATTGTCATTTTCAATATACATGTGCTTTAAGACCGGCTTTCAATTTTAGAGCAGGCAAAAAATTTGTATCACTTCCGGTTCCGGAAATGCCAAATGTGGGTCACCCGTACAACCTGCATGAAAAAGTCTTATACAGAAAAATGCCCAATTTTAGACTCCACAACTTGGTAAAGGAGCCGTCTTTGTATCTCTTGCCGTTTCCAAATTTGGGGCCGTTTTTGGACAGAAAGGGGGAGAATAAGGACACGGGTTATTAAGCGTTTTTTGAAGCCACTTTATAGTTCTACAACATGGTCCTTACGGCAAGTCGATACCTGCAAAAAAAGATTTTTCTTTCAACCCCCATAAAGTCCTTAAACGTTCGTCAAGGTTTTTTACATTTTGCAGAGATAAACTTCACAAAAGGGTCTATAGATCCACGAAGACTCCCAGAGGTATCCTCATCTGTAAGCGGCTCACCAAAGGAAACAATTTCAGGGCGTTTTTGAAACGCGTTTTTGGCGCACCCGGTATCATTGTGCGCTCGCACCAATAATATCGTCTTAGTAGAATCGAATGTAACTAAAAAATTTCAAAAACCGCGTCCCGATATCTCTTGCGGTTTTCGAGATCTGGAAAAAAAATTTTAAAATAAATTAATTTAAGAAAATTAATCCACACATCAGTTTGAAGCTAATATAATTCATGTTTACATATACATGCCACATAATTTATTAATCAAATATTCATGTGACTAAGGATTATATTATAAATTCTTTATCAATAAAATATACATTTTTTAGCTTTTGTAACTGCAATTTCAACTAGTATATAATGTTATATATTGTGACCATAAGACGTTCCACAGTAGTTTCCTTGATTTTGTTAAAGTCTTTGTGTGCAAATTATTTATGAACGTAGAGTGATTACAATTGGAGAATGATCCGAAGACATGTCAAGACATTGTTTAGTATTTAGATCATTTTGTGTAGCTTCTGGTCGTAAAATGGGTTTCAGAGATTTGAACTATATCCAACTCATGATTGGTAATAAAGGTTTATAGTTCTTGAATGTGGTTTGACAAGCAATTAACGTTCCATTCTGTAATATTGAGTATTTGTCTTATTATTTTAGTTGAGCGACGATGATTGTGAGGAAGTTAAACATTGTTTTGATATTCTCAGCTAGTTTTACCATAATATTTTTAACTTCCGATGTTTGATATTTGCGGTGTATCTCCTTGGGGGTTGCTGCCCGTTTGATACAATTGTGTGTTCTTTCGTTGTTGATTAGCAGTTGTGCTTGGGTAAAACTTGGTTATGGTTGGGTGCTTTCGGACGTGCTGGTGGAAGTTTTCTCCTTTTAACTCGACACCTTTTATAGTTTGAAGAAATGTGAACCACTACATAAAACACACTTAGGTTGAGTTTCTTTTGTTTTAATGCACGTTTTGTTGGGCGGTTTGTTGCATTTCCCACACCTGGCTTGATGCGTAAAGATCCTCTTCGTGGCCATACCTTGGAAAATTGCTGATTGTTGGATTCCTGTTTTGGTGTGGTGGCGAAAGATAAAATTTTTGTTTGTTTCATAGTGACAACAGGACCAGAAAAAATGAAATTTCACCAGTTTTCGCGAGTTAAAGATAGAAAAAACGAAGTTGAGAGCGTTCACACCTTAGTTATCAATGTGTTACAACTTACATCACAATTATTCGTGTATTTCCTAAGACTTTCCAAATGCTATCAAACAAATTTTTTCCATAATACACAGAGTGTTTGAAATCTTGGTAGATAGATATATAAGACTGATATTGTATACTGTATCTAATAAAGCACGTCTCATAAATTAGTTTGTATAAATTCAAATACAGGGTGCACCAATAAATTGAATCTTTTTCTTTCTAAAATCGTTCATGTCTTTCTAGTGGCTACGAACGTAGTATTGAGATATTTATTATAGTACTTACCCAATTAAATCAATAATCTGAATATGATATACACAAAGTGTTTAACAATACCATCAAGTTTCAAATCATGCTAAATAAAAATATGTGGCCTTCACCACGATACAGCGTATAACGCTTATAACACGCATAATACGCATCAGTTATTATATACAGAACAATACTTTATAAAAATATGAGTTTGTCATCCTACTGTCGCGTATAATAAAAAAAATTAAAAGGAGATCTAATAAATTAAAAAAGTATTTTGTTTAATTTATTGCCTATGCGGACGGGGTGCGTAATATAATAATTAAAATATAAAAGCATTAGGAAACTTTTTACACTAGGCACGACAAGCCAAAGTCAAACTGCAATGGAAACTTAGTGTAATTTGTACCTAATCTACAAAGAATAAATATACTTAAATAAAACTTTAAAAAATTATTGAAAATACAAGAAAATATTAATGTCGGGATTAGCTGATTTCCACACAACCCCGGAGGTACAGCTATTTTGTGCGTTTTTTTTTTAAGTGCTATCCCCAGGAGGCCTAATGCACTTTGGAAAGGAAATAAGACCAATCGATCGGTTCTTTATAGCCACTAGGCAACCGTTTCAACACTGCTTATACCTAACCCCTTGAGAACACCGACCTCCTTTGTAGAGAGGGATTACAAATGTTCAGGGCTGGTACACTCCCACCTAAGTGGTACCTGTCGTGAGGGAACGGTCGACTAACCAATCAAAGTCTAAATTGGGGTGGATTACAGGAATCGGAGTACAGGTAGTAAGGTGGTTATCAAGCAATTATAATATGTATGTGTATGTATATGATTTGAATCTAACTCTGTGTTCAAAACTCTTAATTACGGAGAATAGATTTACAAGACCGATCTAATGAGACTATTTCTACCCTGTTTATTTTAATAATGACCGAATATAAACTTTCTTTGTAAACAGAAATTATAAACGTTTAGGACTGATACACTCCTAAGAGAGTGGTACCTGTCGAGATAAAATGACGGCTAGATGGGGGAATGTAAAAATACTTTTTGAAACCAAAAATCGTTTCGATAATGCTACTATTATTATATATGAATTATTCGTGTATTAAAATTAGGTTGTAGGTCGGCCAGATCGGGCCGATTAAAATTTGAAGATGGAAACCTAAAAAATTATAAAAAAAAAAAACATAACGCGACCGAATAGTTGGTTTTTTAATATTAAGGAACAATTTCTCGGCTACATATATATAATCCTTAGCTAGGCTCGACTCATTTTCACCGATACAGATTCAGAAGGGGGAATATGAAACAGCTTTTGGAATCCAAAAAAGTTTCGTTAATACAGTGCACTCTGCGCGTTGTAGATAGGAAATCGGCCAGTTTGGACAGACTAGAAGAACGAAGATGGAAGCTACTTATTACATAGAAAAAGATAACGGGACTGAAAATTTCTACACTGCTTATACCTAACCTTAACTAACATTAACCTACTTTGCAGGGAGTAACTAATAACGTTTAAGAACTAATTTGCTTCCACGCCGGTGGTACCTATTGTGGAGAGACGGTCTACCAATTCATAGAGATCCAGATGCGAGGAAACATTCGAATTTAAAAAGTGTTTTGCAAATGCAATGAATTATTCGCATAGTAGAATTGGGTTGTATATATTAGATCGACCAGTTTAAGGAGATTGATTGGAATTTGGAGCTGAAAGCCAGGTAGAAAAAGATAACAGGACCAATCAGCCGGTTCTTTAACATCCACTAGGAGACCGTACTACTGCACTGCTTATACCTAACCCTTAGCGAACGCCGACCTCTTTTGTAGAGAGGGATTACGAACGTTCAGGGTTGATACACTCCCACCTAAGTGGTACCGGTCGTACAGAGACGGTCGCCCGACTGACAGTGGTCCAGAAGGGGGATATGCAAGAAAACTTGCAAAATTCAAAAAGCGTTTAGATAACGCAGTGATTTATCTGTGTAGAACTGGATTGTAGATAATCGATTGGGCAGTTCGGGCCGATTAGTTTGAATTTGGAGTTAGGATATTCCCATTGCACAGGAAATGATAACGGAACCGATTTGTTGGTTCTTTTACTAGCATTGGAAAAACACTTGTGCACCTAATCTTTAACTAACTTTGACATCCTTTGCAGAGAGGAATTAATAAAGTTTAAGAACCGATTCGCTTCCACGAGTGGTACCGTCATGGAGGAATAGATCGACCAACTCAGACGTCCAGATGGAGGGATACGAGAAAATATTCAAAATTATTAGGGTAGTAGAATTGAGTTATACATTTTAGACTGGCCAGTTCAGGCAGATTAATTCGAATTTGGAACTGCACGCTCCTAGCCGTAAAAAAATAACAGACTAATCAGCCGGTTCTTTAACGTCCACTAGGAGACCGTACTACTGCACTGCTTATACCTAACCCTTAGCGAACGCCGACCTCTTTTGTAGAGAGGGATTACGAACGTTCAGGTTGATACACTCCCACCTAAGTGGTACCGGTCGATAGAGACGGTCGCCCGACTGACAGTAGGTCCAGAAGGATATGCAAGAAAACTTGCAAAATTCAAAAGCGTTTAGATAACGCACTGATTTATCTGTAGAACTGGATTGTAGATAATCGATTGGGCAGTTCGGGCCGATTAGTTTGAATTTGGAGTTAGGATATTCCGAGGGTTTAGGGTTGATAAATATCCATAAGAGTGAAGAGACGGTCGACCAATTAATAGAGGTCCAGTGGAAAAATATAAAACTATTTTGGAATCAAAAGCGTTTCATTGATGCAGTAAATTGTGCACGTAATGAAAATAATTTGCAGATAATAGATAGTTTATTTTGGACCGACTAATTCGAATATGGAGCTGAAAGCTACTTCTACTTACATAAAAAAATAATGGAACCGATTGATGGACTCTTTACAGATACTATGGGGACCATTTCTGCTTTGCCTATACCTAATCCTCAGCATTGATTTATTTTGTAGAAAGGGCTTGCAAACGTTCGCGTTAATATACTACCACGCAAAAAATTCGATAATACAATGAATTGTAAATCAGTAAAATTCGGTTTGCAAATAACCAAACAACTAGTCGCTATAACCGCCTCACTGTAAGTTCTACATTATAAGCTAAATTACTATTCCAATTAAAACATCATAAAGACTGTTGCATTTCTTCTTTAACTATCCACATTTTTGATGTCATATTTGATACCTGCAATTGTAAGTAACCCATGCGTACCACCAATTATGTGTAGCGCTACACAAATGCATATTCTTATTGCAAATCATTCCCAACAACCGACCATTTGAATATCCACGTTGATGAAATTTTTAAAAATATTCTTTTTGAAAGTGTGGGAATAATTTGCGAGCGACATGTTCATGCTTATTCCTTTATCATGCATCCCATTATTAGTAGAAAAATTAAAAACGACTTACTAATTGTTGAGTTGAGGGGCTCTGCATTCACCTAACCCACAGCAAACGTTAAATTATCTATTAGGTCGGAAAGGGGTGTTTACGCACCATTTCCATAACCGGGGCGCGCCTGAACTCACTCGGTCCGCTGGTGGTGAGAAGATTTCTTCCAAGCTGGGAACGGCATACAAGGAACGTCTCGGACGAAACACCAAAACCGTTGTTCAAAAATTTTAATGGGAAAACTCGCGTCCGCTCGCACGCCCTGCTATTAACAACTGACCGAATATCTGCTATGCAGCTAACTTGAAGTAGAAAGTTTGCTTTTTTGCAAACCGAACGAAGGATGCCATGACATAAGAACTACCGAGTAGGTAATGATTGAATAACAGTTTTGTTTTTGATAACATTATGTATGGTATTGATATAAGTAGATTGAACTTAATGCAAACATAAGCATTTAATTACACTTTATATGCTATTTACAAAATATTAATAATTAATAAAGGCTTCCGGTCATCTACAGGAGTAGTCAAGCCAAAATATTTTCTAGTAATTTTCTAATCAATTTTTTGCCCACCGTTTCTTTTCTGCTCGTTAATTAATAACGCCGCATATTTTACGGTACTTAACAGCGAAAAAGGCATTTTTATATCTATGTATAGTACCCAAGAAGTGGAATTTGTTGTCAATTTTTAGAGCTTCTTTGACCAAGAAGGGGTAGGAATAGAGGGTTGGTCTATTTAACGTCCCACCCTGCTTTCAAATGGTCTTGATAAGAAAAAATGATTGAAAATAAGTCTAACTATATTTTATTACTAGGGAAAAGGGCATCTAGCAGATATTTGCAGTTCGATTTTATTATAAAATTTCTCAATTTATTTTATAAGCATCCTGTGTATGACCAATTAGCAATAGCTTGTAATTTCAGAACGAATATACTTCACAGGAGATCAAAAGCTAAAGGTTGGTAGTTTAGTTGTTTAGGTCTTTATTGATCATTTAGTGTTAACCAAGAAGTAAGTGTAATGTTTCACTACAAAGCATTGGTAGTCGACCGGTTAATATTTATCCATTTTTTTTTCAAATAATATACACCTGTTGTTATAATTTATTGCTTTTGCTTTCAATTCTTTTTCATAGAGCTTCAATAATATTCTGGTCTTGTAAAGACTACAGTAGTATAGCCTTTATCTGTTTATAGTCAATAACATCTTTGAAATATTTTAATCTATACTTCACATCATTGTAATGCTAACATGTGTAACTATAATTGCAAGCTTAACTAGTAAATAACAACATGTTATCTTCTAAAATGTTGCATTTAAAGAAAGTCACCACATACCTAACGCTTTTATCACCATATCTGATAGTAGACGACACCATCACTTCCAAACCATACCTATTTTTATTTGTTATATCAGATTACTCCCTTTCATTGAGCGATTATCTATTCTTTTCATTAATGTGCGATATCTTTACCATTCTCTCTTCATATAACTGAATATCACTTAGAAAACGCCTCATTGAACAGAAAATCATCGTACTATGAATAAATAATTCGACAATAAAACAACTGCCCGAAGAGGATTTTCTAGAGAGAAGTAAAATATGTATGCTGAGGGTGAATACTTGTTTTAGATCTCTTCGCAACTCTCTCAACAAAAAAAAATTAAATGTTAAATTAAGTTACAAATTTAACCTATATGAGTCTAAGCTTTGTCTGTGAACCACTGTTTGTTGTTGGTGCCGTGTAGTTTTAGGTGCCTTCTTGATGTTGCCATGGTTTACAAAGAAAACTATATCGTTGAATATCTAATTTTTATAGAATAAAATAATAAAATTTTTATTTATAATGTGTGATTATAAGATGTGGCAAATACCAGTTATGCAAATGTAAAACATTTGAAAGGTCAGCTTGATGTTTATTGAGTAAGTAAAGATTACACAAGAAAGTTATTTATGTAAATGCCTTATAATTTTGACTCGGATTGTACACTGGTGACAATTCTTATGCAACAGACACAACATCAAATTAACATTTGATTCTCTGGCATCTAAAATAGGTCAGTTTATAATTATCTAAAAGAATTTCACCTTTTGTTATTCAAAAATTATGAATAATGTTCTTGCATTTGTGGCTCTCAGAAAGCTGAATCTCTTAAAAATTAATTTGTTCAAATACTTGGAATAAAAACCAAAATGCAAACGTTAGCGAGTTTATGTTATATTTGAAATTAGGTGTTTTGTGTAAAAAAACAGCCTTTTCTTTAGAAAGATGAGGTTTTTTGTTCGTTTTTAATCGTTTTTATGGTACAATCAAGAAATATCCCTAAAGACATTCCAGCTGGGCATTGCTCTGCGAGTTTTTAGAGGGCGCTAAATACTATTTAATTTTATTTAATAAAATTGTTAAATTCAAATAAAAAATCGTTCTTTGTATGCATATTCTATAATCACACGACTTTTCTCAAAATAATCTAATAAAAATTGTACCCTATTAGCTTATACTTTGATTAAAAAGAAAACAAAAAGTGTTTGATATAGAATCCCATGCCTTACACAGAAGTATACATTTTAAAAATTGTGTGGGGGTGAGAAAAAACAGAAGAATATGTTTCGCTTTAGAAAAATATTTTATTGGACTAACTGTAGTAATATATACACAAAAATTGTACTATAAATCTCAGTTGACACGAGCCATACTGTATGTAAGGCAAAATAAACTTTGAAAAACCCTGAAAAATTTAGTTTTAGTAATTAATAAAGCACACTGAAAAAGATAATACATATATCGTATAGCTTAGACATCGGTGCTGTCTAACTCTTGTAAAGATTTAGGTAGGTGAAATAGATGAAAAATTACAAGTATAGAAAAGACATTTTAAAAATTTAGAAGAAAAATCAACCACGATGGGATGCTGAGTAGTAAAAAATTGTGAAGGTAATAAATAATAAAGGTGCAATAGACTGGTCGTGAAAAATGACACCGCAGACCTGTTAAGTTGTAAGGTGGTATAAGATTACAGACATAAATTGCCAAATTGATTTAATTAATATGGAATAGAGACAAATACTTAAACTACGTCGATTATTGATTCATGTACATCCATACGTTTTCTAATGTTCTGTACAATTGTTTTGTATAACATTTTCTTTGCTTTTTTTGTTATCATTTTATTCCACAGGATTGGGTTACATAACTGAATTGTTCGAGTTCCCTGAGCTACTTTATTTAATATATCATTATCCCTTATGTTTTCATTAGTTATAGAGACACTTAAGTACTTATACTCTATGCAGGCTTTTATAGTGCCATTGTCTGTATGGATATCTCTGCTTTGACCACCTGCTACCATATATTTAGTTTTATCCAGGTTAATTTGTAAACCCCATTTGTTATATTCTTCTGACAATTTGCGTTTCATATATTCCCTGTCTTCTTTGTATGCAAGATGTTATCTCCTATCGGTTTCCTCAATTCGTGACACTTTTTGGTCCAATTTTGTAGTGCTTGTATATACATTTTGAAGGGAGTTGGAAATATCAAACGTATTAGTTCTTTGGAACAGATGATTTCTTATGAAAGTCTATTACTCAATTTTACCCTACTCGTATTGCCTTTGTAAAGTTGTTTGACTACATTCACGTATACTCTCTTTCCTAACGTCTATAAATATTAAATGCATCTTCCTATTATGTGTTATTGTCTTTTCTCGCATATGTGCTAAACAGAAGATATTATTCACAGAGCATCTCTCCGAACGGAATCAGTTTTGTTCTTCTATTTCTCTTTCTAATCTCGTTTCCATTATGCATTAGTACAGTCAGCTTATAGAACTAGTTACACTTATCTTCTGTAATTGTTGCAATCTTTATGTTTTATGTATTGAACTTATAAATGCCCCTCTCCATTTTACTTGCAGACATTTATTGGATATTTCTTTTAAAACCTCCAATGTAACTCTAGGGGTGAACTTTATATTGGACAACCCCCAGAACCTGACGATCTTCTGTTTTTCATTTCCTGTAGTGCTTTTCTGATTTCTTCAACAGTTATTTCCACATAGTATTCACCTGTAGTATCCAAAGATTTGTATTGTACATTCTTGTATTCATCTCTGTTTTCAAATAAAAGGGTTTCATAATATTTTCGAAGTGTTCACCGTAATTGGGGGTAGGGCACTCCTTTCATTTGTTCTTAGTTGTTTAATCATTTTCAATGCTTCATTAGACCGTGTACTATCCATCAATCAATCTACTTCAGCTCATTTATCTTGCCACATTCCATTATTTAGCATTGTCACTTCCTTTTTAACTTATTTATTATACCGCTGATACTGATTTTCTGTCCTCTTCTTCAAAAATCATTTTTCGTAGAGATGTTTGTTATCTTGGACTATTTTTGGAATATCGTCGTTCCACCAATTATCATTGTTTTTACTGCTCCTCTTTATCATTTCTTACAATACACCCTTGGATGCTTTAAATAAGCATCTTTTTAATTTATTGTACAAGAATTCTGTGTTGCTCTCTAGTTCTGTTTTGATAGTCTCAGTTTATAGAGGAACTGAATCACTCATCCCAAAACTTATAAGTATTGTACTTAGTATGTTCTGCTTTTTCCCCTTGTTTCAATGTTGCCTTAGTTGGGTCAGTATTTTTGTACTTATTTACCTCTTACCAGTAAATTGTGCATTTAGTACTTCGCTGCACGCGAACATCAAATGCTCTCATTTTTTACTGTTGTTTGATGATGATGTAGTCGATTATTGATTTTGATCCTGTAGTTGCACAACTTCTAGTTATTTTGTGTATTATTTTGTATTTAAAGAATACGTTTAATGTAGATAACGAGAATTATTCACATATTTCTATTATTCTTCGGCACTTGTGGTATAATTTTATTTCTGTTTCTGCATATCCTCCCACAACTGAATTGTGGAATGTAGATCCTGTTCTTTATATTGAGAATATACTTCATTTAATATATTTGTAAACTGGTAGAGCATATACTCATATTATTTTGACTCCGTGACTTAATAATTTTATTTGAACTGTGACAAAGCAATTGCTGATATGTTTCAGTTTTTTATATAGTTCTTCAAGCTTTTGTACAACGATTACTTAACCTCGTTATACTTAATCTTCTTTTTCTTCCACGTCCTTACCTTTCTTTTTAGTTTTAGTAAGTACTTCTTTATCTATTTTTTGTTTTTTAATCTCCCAAAGACTTCTGTATTATCGTTTGCAATTCCTTGTACGCTGTAAGTAACAAAATTCAAAATTCTTTCCTTGCACATAGACGACTTCTAGTAGATTCGTCCAGTTTTTCCTGAATTATGTATCTAAGATTTTTGTGATTTACACATTTTTTCGGCTATTGGGGTATAGGCCCAAGACCGTCCTAAAACCCGCGGGACCAGATAATTTGTAATTGAGGTTTTTTTTCCCTACACCAATTGTATAAAGATTGCCCATTTCTATTTAAGTGGCTCTTACGTTCTCGAAGTCTGGAAATCAGTTTAACATCCTTTAGATCGTTGATCAATCTTCATTCGGTAACCCTAGACAGGAGCCCTTACTGGGTGCTACCAACCGGCCAGTTTAACCCAGGTTTTTTTAACGAAGTTGTTACTCCTCCCCCTTCTTCTTTCTTAAGCGGGCTTGGGCCGCTTTCGGCAGAGATAGAATTTATTTTATGTTTTATTTGAACAGGAAGAAACGACACTGTATGACATACAAAGGTAAGGTAAGCACTAATAAAAAAAAGAGAATTGCAATTAAAACGGAAAGCATTTTAGATAAATACTAACCAAGTGTTAGATGGAACAGCTGAGTGAGTGTAAACCAAATATTCTTTATGAAACAAATGCCTTCCATCTTGTATAAGTTTAATTTCTTTCTGGGTATGCTCTTTGTTGTTTTCAAGCATACGTACAATATAAGTAAAACTGGGGGCATGAGCTTTCACATTTAGAAGCTGAAGGTTTTATGTCACCGGTATGTCACCGATACAGAGCGATTTGACAAATACCACGTTTTAAACGATCGCATTATTACCCCATGTTCGAAGTAATCGATTACGTTTGGTAACTAAGTAGGTGGCTTGTCAGGTATTTGAGACCAGGTCTGTTCGCACCGCAGCCAAACAGCTCTATATAAGATACGCCCGAAGAGAACTAAAGATACAAACAAAAATTTTTATATATACTAAATATTCTTCAGAATAATATCCCAGAACATCAATACACTCTTGCCAACGGTTCTGCTACGTGTCTCTGCTCATTTGTAAGTCTTAAACTGGAATTTCTTTGAGAGTATTTGTCATACCAGCTTGCATGTTTCAAACAATCATAAAATGGCGTCCTTCTAAACTGGAGTTCAGTTCAAGGAAGTACAAGAGAAGGTTTTTTTCTATTCCCCATTTGCAATTCCGTCATAACAATTTTATGTACATTGTATTTTAAAAATACCATTTCATCTGCTATCAATCTAGGTCTCAAACGTTAGTCAGTGTTCAAAAAGCCGGTTTGACTTTAACTATATTGTTCGAGGTTTTTTTCATTCTCTGTACGTTTTGTGTCGCCTAAATACTCCATTATACAGCCTTTCTGCATCATAGCAGGTTTTGATTGTAAATTGTTCAAGTTTAACGCAAAATTTTATTGCGTATCATTAATCAACACTCCGCTGCATTTTAAGTCAAAGTGCTACATTCAAACATCTGTCCACTTCACAAGCAATCCTTACTCTATAAAGTTATCTGTGTAGAACCGTTCAGTTTACATCTCCTACCAATCGACAAATTCGAAGACTATGTTTCCCCACTCTTTTGGTTGGACCAAGAAAACCACTGGTTCAAGAATTGAATAATGTCGATTTCTGGAAAATCCTCAACATTTCGTCATCTACTTTGATGTTACTATTAAGAAAGTTTCATACATAGCTATATAATGGGATCTATAGTTCGTTTATATATTCATATTTGTTTTCTTGTAATTTTTGATTCAGCTATTTTTCGTATAGTAGTTTATGCTTTCTTCTTTAAGACTACATATGTCTTATCACTAAAATATCTTTCATTTTATGTTCTTCATTTTCCTTTTTATCCATCTGTCTTGTAATGCATCGGAAATATAGTTTTGCTATCCACAGGTAATATGACAAACATTTGGCTCCCCTATACACCTTTTTGTCTAAAGCTTTTAAAGAAGATTTTTGTTGCATTATAATATAGTCGATTATTGATGTATATGTTTATAGAAGTTATTCATTATTTATAGTTAGTATTCCGCACACGCGTCCTTTAGTATATTCCCATTGTCATCTAGTTGATTTTCTCGGTAGGTCTGACATTTTATCATATTTGTTCTTTCCAACTGGCGTATAATAAGATCCTAACTTGATTTTTCTTTGTTGTTTCCTATTGTTCTACTATCGCTCTAAGGTATTCGAAAAGTCCCCTTTTTTGAACTGGTTAGTAGTGGGTTAATTTATATAGAATTAATTCATTATTTACTTTTATGAAGATTTTAATTATTATTTCGATGTTTAGTTACACTTTTTTTAAAATACTATGGCAAGTCGTTTATGATTGCGTTCCAGATATATATTTTACAATTTCTTTATTTTTTTCTAGTCTTTATTTTGTATATTTCAGAGCCAGTATGTCTTTATTATATGTCCCTAACTTAGAAAACTATGAACTTTAGTTTCGGGGTGTTCATCTTCTAGATCGATTTTTGTCGCTGAACTGTAATCCGTCTTTCCTGTTATTATTTTTTGGGCTTCTCTATCATTGTATTCTATTTTGGTATTCTCTTTCTTCTTGGTTAACAGGCCTTACAGGTGTTATCAACAATGCCAACTAAATCCTGCTTTCTTGCAAGTTGTCGTATAAAGAAATCAGGATATCTCTCTTTCATTTTTATCCTAGTTTGGAACAAGCAATGGCGGATTTATTTTTTAACACCCGAAAATTAGTAAGTGAACTTCTATAAGTGTTATTTATAATTCCATATTGTTTATAGCTTTCAGCAGTTCTATACTTTTGTGATAACTAGTCTTGACCTCCACTGAGTATTGCAATATAGTCACCGTTGTAGTAAATCTATTTATTCTTGCTTGTTATTATGCTGTAGAAAACAAATTATCCATAGCGTTAGAGAGCCCTAGCCTGTCTTTGATTATAATTTTTGCAGCTTTTAAGTTAACTCTATTATCAGTGCTTAATCGACTGTCATACTATTACTGAATTACTAACACAAGAGCTACTATCTGGATGTTTTTGCATAAATCGAAAATGGTAGTATTTTAAGAGTAACGAGTAGAGTAAGATTCTGAAATAAATACAATATCACAATTCTAGTTGAAGATCAGATGTATAAGTTTGACTTAAGCTGATTGACAAGATGTTGAGCTATTATATAACTTAACAGCTATTTTATTTAGCAGGTTCGGCATTGTGCTTATTTATGTGATTAATTGTTTCACTAGTTTTTTAACTCAACTTTGTCGCTTAATTTTTTTAACTTTATTTATTAGCAAGCAGAATTAAAACCTATTCTAGGATAATCTAATTTTTTAAAGCTATTCTTGATTGAAGTTATTTTATGTCTGGTGGTCAGTTTTTTTAGTCTCCTGTCGTGTTGCAGTAAGTGTTTTTAAATGCTTTTTCTGTTTGTCGTAATCTCTTACACATTTTTCTTTTATATTCAAATGTTTTCAATTTTTTTTATTGTGTTTTTTCTACCTCAGTCTGTTGTGTTTGTAGGCAAAAGGTATTTATTATATATCATTGAAATATGATGAAAAACACATTTTCTTTCGTAAAGTTTTTTTTTTCATAAAATATATTTCGTTTTGCAATCTGTTTATACAACAATAAGCAAATTTTAGGTTAAGAGTTAAAGTAGCATAAAATAATGACATGAAGATTGAATCCCAGCGGTTTACAATACAGAAGTTACTTAAGAAAAATGTTAGAACAATAATAACTTAATTAGTGAAATCTATAAGGTAGATCGAGCAGTTTGTACCTATGTAACCTTTGAGTGTTTGCACTATTGTCAAGTACATTCAGAACTAACTCATTAGCATGGTGTTCTAGGTTGTTTAGGTATTTTTCACTGAAGTTCATTATCACATTTTTTACCGTGTCCACTTTTAAGTTCCGTAAAATGTCTGCGATTCAAACAAAATATGGGGCATCACACATAGCATGTAGCACGTTACACTGGAATCTTTCTAACATTTGCACGTTGGAGTTGGCAGCTGTTCCCCACAGCTGGATGCCGTAGGTCCAGATGGGTTTGAAGACTGTGTTGTAAACGAGGAGCTTGTTAGTTAATGATAATTTTGATTTTCTACCAAGTAGCCAGTAGTGTTTACGAAAAATTACGTTTTTTCCAAATATGGGACTTCACGTCAGTTCCTTATCGAAGTGCAGGCCTAGGTATTTAACCTCCGTCAGTTGAGTTAGCGAAATATTGTTTACAAAGACTGCAAGTGATGTACCTTCACATTTTGTAAATGTTATTTGAAAGATTTTGTTTCGTTTAACTTAACGCGCCATTTTTTGGTCCATTGTATTACTTCATCTAGGCTCTGTTGTAGAGATTTACGGCAACAATCGGATCTCTATGTTTCACCATAAGTACTTTATCATCAGCATAGGTGGCAGTAAATGTGTGAAGATTGGTTGGCAAGTCTGCTGTGAAGATGAGGTACAAGATGGGACCAAGTACACTGCCCTGCGGCACGCCTGATTTAATTGGATGTAACTCAGTTTGGGCTTGTCCGTATTTTACCTGAAAGTGTCGTTCCACTAGATAGGATTTGATGATAGTGTAAAAACGGTGTGGTAAGAATGCTTTGAGTTTGTACAGGAGGTCCGTGTGCCAAACTCTATCAAAGGCCTGACTGTCATCTAGGAAGGCAGCTGTACAGTACTGTTTTTTTTTCAAAGGCCTGATTAATTGTGTCTACGACCCTATGGACTTGTTGAATAGTGGAATGATTAGCACGAAAGCCTGGAGACACGATAATTTCCGTTATAATCGTCGGATTTACTTCAAACTTGGCATACATATACCTTAGGTCAAGACCTTCTTCTTTATTGAATTTCAGCCAAATCGGCCAAAGATCAAGGGGTCAACGGTGAGGTCAAACTTTTTTCCATCACATAACATGTCATGTGATACCTCATTCGAAAGCAGACGTCATAAGGAACATTAGTTTATTTCACCTCTCGCTAATTCCCCACACCGCTGTTGAAAGTTTTATTTATAGTTTTACACCATTCTTGTTGTATTTGCATTGATTGAAAGGTCTGCTATATATAAAACGTATAACAATGGACCCAAGACGCTACCTTGAGATACTCCAGATTGTACTGTAAATTGGGCTAATACCTCTTTATTGACCCTACTGCTTCGATAAGATTTTAGCATATTAAAATAAATGCGAGACTTTTTGTCAGTAATCCAGTTAGTTAGACTTTGTTAAACACTTTGGTTACGTCGAAAAATAATAATGAAGAGTACTGTTTTTGTTCAAGTGATTGATGGTGACTTATTCTATCGGTTTGCAGTATAGCAGAGTAGTTTTCTGTAAGCTAAACTTATGTAAAATATCCATTATTCAGTATTTGGATCGGCGTTTATTTTTTGTTTTAATATAATTAATAATAGACTTATAAAGTAATATGGTTCTTACTAACTTTAAAGAGTAGTATTAAGTCGGCAGTTTTTAATTCTTTAGGCTAATCTTTTTGTCTTACGACAAAACTAAAGATATATGCAAATAAAGCTGAGCATTTTCTTGATATCTTCTTTCAAATTTTTGATGTTAGTTTATTTAAACCTGGAGCTTTCCGAGGATTTAATAAACTGATTTTTTTTTGGTCTTTTTTAATTTACTGGTATGTGATTAGAAATATCAAGTCGTTACCTTTGCATGTTGTCACCTACAGAGATATTAGCAAAATACTTTCCAAACAGTACTGTCTTTACCTTATCCTTCTGATTTCTTGTGAATGTATAGTTCCTGTGTTGCAAAAGGGGCATTTTGGTTTCTTAGGTTTTTTACACCTGTTGAGGTTATTAATATGTATAGTCATAAAGTGACTGCTATTATTTCTTTAATTTTTTTATAATTGGTTGATTAATCAATTTACTACAGTTCATTGGTATAGTATTTGTTTGGTTTTGAAAGTTAATGCAAGTTTATTAACGAAATTAAATCGTTTGATTAAATTATTATATTATTTTGCTATGTTTAATGTGCACTGTTAAATATTTCCAGCTGACACTTAAGTATAGATAAGGTCTGGTTGATATACGTCTTATTTCTAGTTGTTGAGAACATCCCGTTTTGTAGCTTCTTATAAACGAAACATTCTTTTTAAGTTGCATGGCGATTTTCATTACAATTGGCATGCGTAATGTTGCTATTGTTTCGTTCTTGTAGATATTATAAAAGTAGATGATTACTAGTGCAATTTACGCACCTTATATTATAAATTTTTTTAATATGTTCAAATCTTTAACATCTAGTACATTGTGGAAATACATCTGGAGGTTCAAATTTGATGACCGTATAGTTCAATTAGTTAGTGCTGCATATGTCTTTATTATTATTTGATAGTCTTCATTTTACAATAAATCCATCTTTATAGTTGTGTTTGTCATCCTTCCCTTATTTTATTACTATTAGTACTTTACTGTAAATTTCTAAAAACGAGTCTAACTAAGCCTCTTTAAAATCTGGCGTAAAATTAATCACCAAGGAATTTGATTTTGTTGTTAAGTAGCGCTTAGTAGCAAAAACTTACCGCTATTATCTTTATTAATAAAATTAGTAGTTCAATACATTTAACGTTCTATACAAAAACAGGTGGTGGTTTTGTTTAATTATTTTTAGTAACATTTTCCCCTTGTTTCTGATTCCTCATTATTCAGAAAGCCCCATTGGTTTGTTAGTTTGAGCCAGTAATCCTCGGTCTTAGATTGCTTAAATTAACTTGTTGCTTTATCGTTATTGTCTCTCCAAGTTTTTTGCCGTCGACTATTTTCTCTTCTGCATCGCGAGATGTAGTCCGTAGAACGGTTGATACGATTTTCGTATGTGGAGTTACCCTTTGCAATATGCGCTTTATATCAAACCGTGCAAGTCCGTTAGGTAATAGGGCTTACGCGAGTTAATAATGTTGATGATTTAACTGCATTTACTGATCGTGTTCCACTTGTATGAAAGGGTATTGTTAGCTATTATATTCAGTTATGCTCTGATTGTGATGAAAACTGTTAAAGAATAAAATTATATTTAATCGACTAAAAGGAATTTTAATGCAATTAAAATTTAAAACAAATACATTTGAACCTTATAATACACGCACCGTAAGTCAGGCTTGGTTGGCATAACTTTAAAGTTTAGAAAACAAAAAGCAAGCACTTCTTCATAGTGTTTACCCTCTAAAACGTTGTGTTCTTATACTTACAAATAAAATATGTTAATATGACCGACTTGACAGCTCAAGGAAGTAGCAATAACAAGATTCAATTTATTCGGTCATTGTATACGGATAACTAAACAAATTTAAATACGAATTAACATTAACACTTAATGATGTACATAGGGTGCTACAAAAATTTTGAAAGCACTGATCGTACAGTGTGATACGCCGAAACGTGTTGAGACAGATTTAAATTCGCACTGCAGCCGGGAGTGTAACTTCCAAGTGCGAATTTCTTATGAACTGCAGAATTAAAAAAGCTGGCTGTCATCTTGGTCGAAATACCAGGTAATTTTAAGTACCGATCATTGTATGGACAAAGTGGATCTTGTGCTGGAAGATTATGTTTTTAAATGTACGACCATATTCAGGTGATATCGACGATTTTAGAAAGTAAACTCAGTTGAAAGATACTTCTAGGTTAAGACACCCAAAACGTCTGTCATGGAAAGACATACTCGGAGTTTGGCATACATATGAGCTACCACAAGTTAGTTATTCCACGCGATCATCTTCAAGTGAGAAATGTTTGTTCCTTTTAGTTATTCCATGTCTTAACTAACGAACCCATGCTACGAATCAATTCATTCTGTCACTAGATGTTCAATAAGCTCGCACATTTAGCTATCAGTAGCAATGTAACAGATAACGAAATATTATGTAATAAACAGGAGACGGTTTTCCTTCTAGGATGTTCTGATAGCGTGGATGTCCAAGAAAACGTCAAAGAGTTGGTTTGGTATGGTAAAATGTATTTTGATAAATTATTTCAGTATTCTGCATATAGCACAAGAGGATATTTAAAAAAATTAAGTTTTGCTTCAACAACTTTCAGTTATTCAACTCTTACGTTCAGTGTAAGCAAACATTTTTTTTAATACATTTACAAGAGCTGCAATCTACTTCCATTTGGAATATTAGATAAATGATAAAATAAGTATGACAAAGAAAGCACCCACTAGAATGAAGACTGTGCTGGAGTTATTCCAGATTATGGGGCCTGTTTTTTAGTAATTTTCTAATAATAGGGCCAAACCGTTTTCGTGGTTTGCTGCTCAGTCTTGGTAATTGAACGCATTGCGCTGGATTTCGCCCATAACGGTAGTAATGTTTAGATTAGGTGGAGTGTCTGACAACTTGCGTACCAAGAAGCAACTAGTAATGCTCTCAGAACTTTGGGCTGGAGCATATGTATGATTTTCATGTTTTGTAATTATGCGCAGCCCCACCACTGAAGACCGTATGTCCATGTAGCCGTGATTACGGTCTTAGACAATAGCACTTTATTACGTACAAAAATTTTGAATTACACCCAATGAGCCAGTAAATTTGGTGAAATTTGAGGTTCATTTATTTCATTTTGTTTGAATTTTTTCTTCCAAATGAGACTCTGGTTGAGAATGACTCTAAGGTATCTTGTTTTTAACTTGATAGGTACAAATACTCTATCAATTTATGGATGGTCAGCTGCTACGTCTGGTAGTGAATAAAACATATTTTGCTTAACTGCCATTTATGGTACCAGAAAAAATATACTGGCGAGCTTGCAGATTTTCTAACGCTACTGTTAAGTTATTGTTTACAATTAGCAGAGCTACATCATCAGTAAATAAGGCAATTGGGGTATTGTTTGTTTCGGGGATATCGGCGGTGTACAACAGGAAAAGAAGTGGCTCAAGTACGCTGCCTTGTGAGACACCCGATGTGATAGAATACAACTTAGATTGTGCGTCATACTATCGAACAGTGAATGTTCTTTTAGGAAGGTAGGATTTGAAAAATTATTAGATAGGAAGTTTGAAAAGTAGACGACCTTGGGACTGCACTTGGTAGAAAACATGGTCTGTGTCTAGAAAAACTGCACTGCAGTTATTTTTGCCCTCTATACACTTAATTATTTTGTTGAATATTCTGTGTACTCGTTGAGTACCGTTCGCCAAATCTAAAATAGTGGTTAGGTCAGGATATCAGCAAATTATGTTGTTCATATATCTTTTTAAGTAAAGTTTTTCGAAGTCTTTGCTTGCTATGAGCAAAAGGCCAATGCCCTATAAGATTCTGATTCGTACGGAGGTTTTCCTGGTTTTGGTATAATAATGATTTAAGTATGTGAATATGGTTGTAAATAACTGTAAGTAAAACGATGGTTTTTCAAGATAAGTTGCATGTGCATTAAGTCATTTTTAGGTCCTAAGTACATTTAATTTATTAATTTCGTCATGTTGTATCAAGGAAACTTCTTGGTTCTACTTCTTGGCCCGGTGTTTTTTTGGTCAGGTATAAATACATTAGTAAAGTGTGTGGCAAAAGTATTAGCCTTGCTTTTGTCCGTTGCGTGCCCACTCTCCATTAAGTTTGCGAATTGAGTGGATAGATAATTGAGACCGTTTGAACTCTTTTGTGGCTTGCCACAGTGTATCAGTATACTGTTCGAATGAGTTGTTTTGGGTTTCGTAAAGCGCCGTTTTAAGTTTTGTAGACACTTGATTTCGACGATGATGATGAATAGGATTTCCTAATTTTTGCCATATTTTTGCAACTTTTTGCAAAACTCTTGTACAGCTTCGTTTAAGTCTTTGGGGTTTTGATTTTAAGTTGGAGGTTTATGTTAACTTATTGCTAGTTGTAGAATTCTTTCCAATCAGTTTTTTTATATCAGTTTGCACGGAAAAAAATTGTTGTTAGCAATAAACGGGGTATGGTCAGTGGAAAGATCGAGGTTCTATTACACAGTTAGTTTGAAAAATCTATTAATTATGAAAAAGTCTGAAATATTTGGAAGTTTCCTGGGATCTGCTGACCAATATGTGAGTTGTCCGTTTGTAAAGTGGTCGTAATTGTTTGCTGTTGTAACATGCTGTAGGTTTCGGCCTTTTGTGGTAATTATTCTCAAATCCCAGTGTTTGCGTTTAGCATTCCAGTCACACCAAATGATAAATTTAGTTCTAAAAATCTGGACAAAATTTTGATATCCTTGTGATGATATTACGTCTTGGAGGGCTGTAAATAGCAGGTATCGCAAGGTTTCATAGCAGAGCTTCTACTTTGACACTCATGGTTTGAATCTTGTCTGTTTGATATTTATGATAAAAAATTGATTTTTAGATTTTTACAGATGGATCCCTATAAGCGGTATTGTCAGAATGAGAAATATTATTCGCTTATTCCAAAAGTTCTGCAACAGTTGCAAAAATTTGGTTTTTGTGTAATTTTTGTGAATTTTTTATATTTAGATTGTAGTAACAAGTTGCACCTTCCGGTCTCAGGTGGTTTTAGACAAAATTCAGCTTCTGCAATGCTGAAAGCGAAGGAAGTGTCCATTACTTCATTGTCTTCAGATGGTACAAACGCTTTGATTTCGGCTGTTAAAGTTGGACAATGAAAACTTGCTTAGAACGCTAGAAAATGAGCTATCACGAAGCACTCAAAATTTAGAATCAGTTCTTGGAGTTGGCAAATCGACGGTTTATCGGCATCTTCAATAGCTTGACTTTGTACACATAAAGCCCCGACAAAATCCGCACGAACTCAGTGAAACGCAAGCTGCCAAAAGAGTCAAAGTTTGCCAGCAACTGCTCAATAATTTTTTGAGTAACAGATTCTGGAAGCGAATTATGACGTCAGACGAGGTGTAGCTTTTAGTCAGTTATAATCGTCAGAATAAATGAGTTTCACGAGGCCGAACTGCGTTATCGGTTGTGCGCCAAGATCGTTTTCGGCAAGAAGGCCATGATTTGCCTTTGACGGAACTTTGAATTAGTTGAACTTGTACGGAGTGGACGCGCCATTAATGCCAAACTTTATTGCCTGTGGATAAACCTTGTCTACAACAGGTGTAATAATAAATACCTGACTTTGATCAACCCAAAGTGCACCTTGTTTTAACAAGACAACGTCGAACTCCACACTGCCAAAAAGACTAAAGAGAAATTTGAAGAGCTCGACGGCGTTGAAGTTCTTCCGCATCTATCCTACAGTCCATATGCTGCTTCGTCCGATTATGCTGTCTTCTACTTAATAAAACACTTGTTACATAGTCGCCTGTTTGAATCATTTGATAAAGTTGAAAAAGCGTGCGAAAACTTCTTCAATTCGAAGCCGTTTAAGTGGTACTCCTATCAGATCTGAAAACTTGTAGATCGGTGGCAAAAGATTATAAACAATGATAGCCTTTATTTCGAAGAATAGTTTCTGTTGTTTTTAAATATGTTTATTTATAAAAATTGTTTTTTCGCAAGTATTGCAGAACTTTTAGAATAACCTAAACATCCGCAGTACTGTGATAGAGTGAAATGTGATTTCGATATAAGCATAATGTCTATTTTGTTGAGGTTTAAAAATGAAATAAGTTTCTGCCTATGATTAAACAGATCGTTAGTGTTCCAAGTTGCAAGTCTTAGAATAGGAGCAATTATGGATGTAGTTTACCGACGACAATTGTTAGTAGGTTAAATATAAGTTGGGCATACATTTAATGCTTTAAATTTCTTAAAAAATACTTTTGATTGTTTCACTAGCATAGTTAAATGGTCTATTATTAGAAGTAGAGTTTGTAGTCTCTGTTAATGCTTATATTGGGTGATTATTATGCGAAGAGAGATTGGGCAACTTGTTTGTAGTATAAGCAGGGTGGTTTTGAGTTTGACGAGATAATGTGTCGTTGTTATCTGAGATGATTTGTCTCTCTTGGTTGGTTTTGGGTTGCTACTAGTTCTCTTTAGATAGAACACACTTTACATCAGGCAAGATAAACTGTTTTTCGTGGCATACTTTTTCTGCTGTGTTTTTGGGCTTCTTGCATACTATTGTGTCGTATTGTTGGCTAAACTTGACCAAGGAAAGATTGGCTACCATGTCTTCAAAGTTTTTAACACCATATATAAATATAAGTGGAAATTTTGGGGTTTGCATTGGAGAATTTGTGGTTGCTGTTTCGGTTGAAGTGTCGTTGTTTGTTGTGGGTAGTACAGTATAGGGATTTTGTGCAGGCATTTTAAAGGTGATAGACTCAGTTATTTGTGTTTTTTAAAATTTGTTGTAGGTGTTTGGTGTTAGGTTCAAAATTTGCTTTGTTTACATTTGTATCTTCTATGGGTTCAATATTCAGGCTGTTGTTGCGAATTATAATTTTGGGGCATAGTTATTGAGTTATTATATTAATAGGGCGTTGAGTGCCCATTAGAATCTATTGTATATAAAATGATGGTAGGTAGTAGTGGAAATTTGCATGTAGGTGCACCAGGTTGTTGCTAGTATTGCTAATTTAAAGTTTTAAGAGATGGGAACCATAAGGGTTGCTTTTGTTGTGGTGTGAAGAACATATCACCCAAATGTTAACTTAAGTCTATTCACTTACTTGATATCGCGACTATGTTGCACTTTTAACGCAGTTATCGCTTCGCTAGACTTTGACCTTGCGGCCGCACTTAATCGCACTTTGGCAAAATTAAAGTTAAAAATTAAATAAAAATTTAGATAACTATACCTCTTCAGTTGTATTTATAAGATTACCCCATAATAGAACATTCAGTCTTAAGGAAAACATACTCAATTTCAAATTGTTTGATAAATTTTGTCAGGAAAATATTTAAATAAAGTCTATGCACAATAAAATATTAAATCAATATTCTAACTATTAGATTTTCCGGAAAAGTCGTACCTATTTTTACTAGATAACATTGGAAAATATCTGAATACGTCATAGTTACAGAAAACGCACGATTGTAGACATTTCAACTGATTTTTAAAAAAAAAGTTTGTGAAAAACAAAATGCATTTTATACACCTAATGCTTTTCTATTATTGAAATGGCAAAAATGCTATACAAGCAACAAAAAATATATGCTACTAGCGCAGAAAGTTCTTTAGCTGGAAGAACTGCGAAACTGATTTTGATTTTAAAGACCAACAATGCTTGCGTAGATCCTCCACCACTGATACTGAGCAAATCAAGACACTGATCGAGAATAACCCGTAATACATGACACGAGATTTAACAGAGCTTTGTTGCGCAAATTACTACGATGTTTGGGTTCCGCACAATATGGCCAAGAAAAATTTAACGGGTCGCGTTGCCATCTATGATGCGCTGTACAAACGCAACGAAAATGCATAGTTTTTTGAAGCAGTTAGTGAGTGTTGGGAGATAAAAAATGGATCGTTTACAACAATTTTAAGCGAAACGGGTTTCCATCCCAAGAAAATCGAAACGACGAATTAGCTAATAAGAAGAGCGTTGTATTCCATAAGGGTAATATCTTTTTGACTATCCGACAAAAATGGTTGAAGCTTGACTTAGATGTGCTGCTCCACCAGTCGTATTACCCAAATATTGCACTTCAGTTTTTTATTTATTTAGATCGTTGCAAAATTCCCTTCACGTCAAAAACTTTGACTACTTGGGAGTTCTAAAAGCCACCTTAAGGAACCTGAAAAGATCTAGAAGGTTAAACTCTCAAGTTGCAAGAAAGATGAAGAAAAATTGTTGAACAAAATGGTAAATATATAATTAAATAACAATCGTCACCAACTTTCTGGATAATCCAATATTATCTGAAAAATTGTTTTCAAGATAAAAATGTTGGCAAAATTCTATGCTTAAATTATTAATTCAAAATACTAAAGAAACATGAATTAAAACGACAACAGCTGCTTGAAAAACTTAATTTAGCTGTAAATTATTTTGTATTTGTACATTGTTGTAATTTATATAAGTTTTGGATGTTCCAAGCACCTTGTTAAGTCACAATATTAAAATTTGCGCCGCGTGGCCTTGCGCGATTATAATAAATGTTCTTCCGTTATGAAAAATATTTAATAACGCTAGCTCAGGTGTAAACAACTTAATTAACGCCAGTCGCCGCTTTCCTAGTTAATATTTCGTCCCGCCTCGCCGACTTTGTCGTGTACCGCCTAATGAATATCGCCGTGTTGTACATTACAGTTAATCTTGCGCCGCCATTGAGCACATGGAGGGCCTGAAATTGCGCCGGCATCGGTTTAGCGCCGAGCGCAAATACAACAAAGATCAGATGCACAGTCATCGAATGACTTTCTCCCCTCGGGTCTCCCCCAGCTGCTCCGGCTGCATGATTGAGAACTCACCGTTATGGTCTCAGTGCGACGGAAACCATACGTGATTCTCACAGGTTATAATAGTCGTACAAGGGCGAAAATGCTCTATGACTCACCTTATTGGCTGCTCCCTTTATGATTTCCTATCAACGCCGGCGAAGTGGCCCTGCGGGAGCGGGCTAGTTAAAATTACTGTTTGTCGAAATTTCCTACAGGAAATAGTTTTCTTTCGGCGTAACAAGCGGCGCGCTCAAAAGGTAACGAGCTACTTGACTGGAGTTCGAACGTTCCCGAAACTTTGTTCGTTAAAACTAATTTAATTTAATATCTATCTAGCTCAAATTACTAATGAGTGGGGAGTTTTATTGATTTAGTAATGAGTCTCATGCACTGTTTTTATACACTTTCTATCTAAAATTAATTATATCATGTGCAAGGGATGCCCAGAATAATATATGAGGTGAGCTTCTGCGCGGGCTGTACGATGTCTACTGCGAAGAATTAACAAAAATAAATCGTTTAATGGTAGAAACTTTTTATTGTTTTTCGAAATATTCTCTTGACGGTCAATACATTGTTACTTACGCTTACACAATTTGTTCTTAACGTGTAAGAACAAAAATAAATCTTTAGGGGCCAAGTCAGGACTGTACGGACTCACCAATTCGACATTTTTAGTGCTCAAAAAGTCAGATGTTTGCGTCGATATTTCGAATGATTCGGCATTGCGCGATGGTTTTCTTATTTTCCAAAGACTTCTGGCAAAAAATGGTTGTGTACTATTCAGAATTAACTGCTTTATAATTCTTTAAAACCGCGGTTGCGACATGTCTAGTTTTTCCAAAAAAAAAACAGGTGGCCATTTGCTTTGAAGTATTCTGAGTGCAAACTACGTCTGTTGAGTTTAGCTTACCTTGAGAGACCTATACAGTGATCGTTAATTTATGCGGGGTCCAAAGCGCACACAGCTTTTTTATGGTTAAATGTTCATGCAATATTGAATGTATGCTAGTCATAATAATGCATAAGGATGCCCGAAGTTCACGCTAAGTCGCACAATGATCTTGCTCCACAACCGACTTTTGGATGACTTTCATTGAACCAACGATATACAGTGGCTATACGTGGGGCTTCGTCGCCAAAAGTTGAAGGTCGTAATTTTTTTGGCCCAGAGCAAGTTCTCAACGTAATAAAGACAGAATCGTCCGTCTGACAAAACGTTCTGAGTAAGTATGCCATCAGAAATGTCAAATTGTATGATGCATAACATGCGGGGTTGCCAATTCGCAATAGATATCGTGCAATCCACGTATCATCTACTAAAAAATATTGTAAAATACTTTACAAAATAAATAACCAAAATAAAATTTATAGTAACTAATTAATAATAATAAATTAATATAATAAATGTAACTGTATAACATAGCTTAGTAACGGTCACCTAAAATATTTCTCAATTTAAAATAGATGCCAATAAATGACATGTTTGTATTTCCAAAAAGACTAGAATTATGATGCCTATGGGACATATTAAGTTTGATACACCCTATATTCTCCACCAAAATTGGTTTATTGAGATTAGAGTTTAATGGGCAAATTTTTGATTTAAATGACACCCATCGTCTACAACACCCAACCATCGTAGATATCAGCAGAATAAGTACAAACTTGTGTTAAAATACTTAAAATACCCAATTCGATAGTTGTAAAATACTTGTACAAGCTTGAGTGACTAATCGTCATAATATTTGGACACAAAAAAATAAAAATGACGTCCACGTAATCAAATTTAAAGTTTGTACGTATCTCTAGCAACTATTTGAATTTTGTTAGCGTGTGGATGAAAGTGATTTTTGTTAATATATGTATTGGTATCAGTATTAGTGCAGTGATAACAAAAAAAAAGCACACACAAACCTAAATTAATAATAAACAACAATTATGGATGTTATACCAGCTCTTAATGGACTTGGAATTAACTACAGCTAACTATTGTTTTCTGAAAATAATGCAGCACAGGGTATTTCACCACATAATACAAAATGCTGAATTTTTCTTAGATATCCAACAACAAACAATATTATTAATCATTATATAGCACAGCAACAGTACAACCATATCAGAATGTCATGTAGCAGTGATGAAAAACATGACCTAACTGAAAATGTGAAAGGTAAAAATCTTTGGCAGATGGTAAAATGTATAAAAAGAAGAAAAATAAAGATAATTCTAAATGGATTCAGCGCTTCCTGTGAAATAAATGAGAAAACTACAAAAAATAAAATATCAAAACCTTTACCAATTTATGTCTATGGGGTAACAAATTACGATCAAATGATCAAAAAGCTGGGGAAATATTAAAAATTGAACAATATACTATCAAATGCCTAACACACATTACTATAAAAATAAATTTCAAAATTCGCAATAATTATAAATAATTAGTAGCATTTTTCCCGTGTGGGGTTTCCAGTCCCCCATCGGGCGCCTCCCCAGGTGGCGGATAGGGGAATGCCCACTAGATATGGCGGGTACCAGGGAAATCAAATACCTGGGGTGGACCAAAACTGGCTGACAACAGGCAGCGGTGTTGTTAGTACCGAAATAAGGCTACTGAAAGATTATCTTCCTTAAAGGCTTATTATCGGAAACCTATGGGCAAAGCATTATGTAAATGCTATCCAGTCATAGCACCGCGGCGCAGAAAGCAAGGAGAAACTACTGCGCTACTTTCTCAAGTTCCAACAATCATGGCAACACAAAACCCGAATTTGGCCCCTAGTCCGTGGCAGGTTTTAAATAACCAAGGGGTGCTAAGAATCCCCACGTTAAAACAAGATAGGCACCACCCGTATGTGGATAAAAAAGAGAAAAAACACTAAAATTGGAACATGGAACGTAAGGAGCCTTTATATGGCTGGGAAGACACACAACGTAATTCAAGAAATGACTAGATTAAACATAGAAATTCTAGGAATACCAGAAACAAGATGGCCGGGATGTGGAAAAAGTGAAACTGGTGACCATGTCATATACTATGCAGGTAACAATGACACAAATCATCCGAATGGTGTTGCGATTATAGTCAACAAGGACATAAACAAATCTATAATCAACTGCATACCCTTTTCAGATCGTATAATATTACTACAACTAAAAGCGTCACCAAAGAATATTAACATCTTCCAAATATATGCCCCGACAATGGAAAAACCAGATGCAGAAATAGAACAACTGTACGTACACATAAATGAACTAAGAAAAAACATTAAAACAGACGAAGTAACTATTATTGTGGGCGACTTCAATGCCAAAGTGGGCCAAGGCAAAGTAGAAGACATTGTGGGAAATTTTGGCTTGGGCGAACAAAACGATAGAGGAGAACGACTAATACAATTTTGTCAAGAAGAAAACATGGTCATCATGAACACGTGGTTCAAGTTACCACCTAGGCGCCTCTATACATGGACGTCTCCACAACACACCCCGGAACACATTATACGAAATCAAATAGATTATCTTCTAATTAACAAGAGATATAGAAATGGATTAACAGGCGTTAAAACATATCCAGGAAATGATGTGGGCTCAGACCATAATCCTGTTGTAGGAAACATTAACATACGTCTCAAAAAACTACGAAAGCGATATGACAAGAAAATAGATTTCAAGAAACTGAACGAACCAGTCCACTGCATGCAGTTGGCTCAGACTCTAAACGAAAATATAAAAGAAAGTGGAATACACGAGTTAATAAATAATGTAATTACTGATGTAGACAATACAGACCGCACAGAAATTATCGAATCTATCTGGAATAAAATAAAACTAGCCATCACAAACACACAAAATACCATAACCGGACGAAATCGTAACAAATAAGAAACCATGGATGACATCAGAAATATTAACGTTAATGGACAACAGAAGAACATACAAAAACAAAAATCAACAACAATATAAACAACTAAATAAACTAATACAAAAGAAGATAAGGCAAGCGAAGGAACTATGGCTAAATGAGAAATGCAATGAAATAGAAGAATTAGAAAAGAGACACGATACTTTTTACCTATACAAAAAGATTAAAGAAACTATAGGAGGGACTAAGAAATATAACTACAACAAAATGTTAAATAACGACAACCAACTAATCACAAATCAAGAAGATCTAAAACAAGTATGGGAAGAATATATAAAACAGACTTTTGAAGATGTGAGAACTGAACAACATATAACAACAACGGAGCATGCACCAAATATATTACAAAGTGAAACAACAAGCATAATACGAAATTCTAAAACGGCAAAGCAGCTGGACCAGACCAGATTCATAACGAATTTTGAAACTTCTAAATGAAGAAAACATAACATTACTTACTAATCTTTTAATGCAATCTATCAAACTGGGAAAATGCCTTCTGATTGGATGACATCGGAGTTTATCACTATACCCAAAGAACCCAACGCAAATAAATGCGATGATTTTCGACTCATAAGCTTGATGAGCCACGTTCTCAAGTTATTTCTAAAAATTTTGCACCGTAGGATATATCAGAAATGTGAAATAGATCTGAGCGACTCCCAATTTGGATTTAGAAAAGGGTTTGGTACCAGAGAAGCCTTATTTAGCCTGTCAGTTCTGCTACAAAATGCCGTGACCAACAAAAGATATCTACGTGTGCTTCATCGACTATGAATAAGCCTTCGACCGTGTAAAGCACGACGAACTATTGACAGTATTGACTGAGAAAGGACTTGATCAAGAAGACATAATAGTAATTAGAAACCTATACTGGAACCAAAACGCCACAGTGAGAACAGATAATGAAAATACAGAAGCTATCTCAATTAAAAGAGGAGTGAGGCAAGGTTGCATCCTCTCACCACTATTATTTAATATTTATTCAGAGACAGTTTTGTCAAAGCCCTAGAAAACTTCGAAGACGGAATAAAATAAACGGTAAACTTTTAATAATATAAGGTATGCTGACGACACCGCAATAATCTCGGATAGCCTAGAAGGATTACAATGGCTGATGGATGCAGTAAGCCGTGAAGGAGACGCAATAGGGTTAAAGATAAATACTAAAAAGACAAAATACATGATTTTCAGCAAAACACCAATAGCACAAACACAACTTATAATATATAATCGACAAATAAAGAAAGTACAAAAATTCAAATACCTGGGAAGCTGACTGACAGAAAATGGAGACCCAGAAACGGAAATAAAAATAAGAATAGAAACAGCAAGATCAGCATTCCAAAAACTCAAAAAACTACTTACCAACCGCAGTCTTCGTCTTACAACCAGATACAGATTTGTACAGTGCTACATATACTCAATACTATTATATGGTGCTGAAGCGTGGACCCTCAAGGCTAATACATAAAAGAGAATACAAGCTTTTGAGTACTGGGTGTTTAGAAGAATGCTACGTATATCTTGGGCAGAGCATATCACAAACGAAGAGGTCCTGAGACGAATGAATAGAAGAAATGAACTCCTATTAACTATTAAAAAAAGAAAAACAGCTTATCTTGGACATTTATATCGGAATGACGAATACAATACATTGCAGCTCATTATGGAAGGAAAAGTTGAAGGCAAAAGAGGGCGAAGTCGCAGGAGATGCTCCTGGCTTAAGAACATTAGAGATTGGACCCACATGAGTACACATGAGTTGATAAGAGACACTAAAGATAGACAAAATTTTGCCTCGATTGTTGCCAACATTCAATAATGAATAAGGCACTTTAAGAAGAAGAAGAAGTAGCATTTTTAAAAGAACTGAATATAATCTATCATTCATATTGGAAGAGCGAACTAATAAAATATTAATAATACAATCATATTAACAACCTAGAAGAAATTCAACAAGAATTAATAAATAAAGGTAACAAGAATACGAAATATAATGAATGGGAGATATAGAGTGACAAAAAACCTCTAAATATATTCTTTGTTGAGTTAGAGCGCTCAGAAAACAACACAGATTTTTATAAAATATCTTCAAAATAAAGTATTGTCACAAAATAGGCAAGGAAAATAAAAAGAATTATCCAGTACGTTGAATTCCAATAGTATGATCATGCTAGAACATACTGCAATAGGCCACATAATCGCTGACTGAAAAATCAAATGGCCTCTACAACACAAAAATAAAGAAGTATTTTTTTGCCACAGTTCAATAGATATCATTGGTAAGTGAAACACATTTTACGGGTTGATCTTACTTTAATATAGTATAAATCATCTATCATACATAACTATCCAAATATCATGTAAATCACATTCAAGCTACAGTAATGCAAGTCAAGATGACGACATACAATTTAACAATCGGTCCAATTTACTACCCTCCTCGGCCCAACATGAAGAAAAAACACTTGAATAACTTCTTTCAGACATTAAAAACGAAATCCATTGCAGGTGGTGAGTCCATCACCCTCTGATTCAACGAAAATTAGAGAACTATCAAATGACATTTTTCGTTACATCTGAAAATGAAATATAATCTTATCCTTCAAGAAAAAGCACCGTTCCGACCACACAAAAAAAAAACAAATTGAAAAGAATACCTCAATAAAATAAAAGAAAACGCAAACTTAAATATAAAACTCAAAATTAAATCTAATTGACACTCTCGCTCTGGTAGCTCAAAGCTGACTATTTAATGACAAAATAAAACTTCTAGTAATATTTCAATTAAGATTAAAGAAAAACTTGCAACAACCAAAAAAGAACAAAAGCCAAATTGCGATGAACACAAGCTCCACAATATGAAACTTTAAAATAAAACAACCAATTAGTTAAAGGTAAAAATAAAATCGATAGAATATGATTACATCACTAGTCTAAAGCTAATTAAACCTAATCAGCAAGTACCTTGAATACAAAATTAAATAGCACCCATCTCACAATGAGTCAGAAGTGCTAAGTGAAGTCAATAGTGTTTTTTGTATTTACACCAATCAACAGTTTGCCCCAGGAAAGTACAAAAAAGTTAACTATTTAAACCTTCAAAAAATTTCTGGTTAAAATAGACACACCAAAAATGATCAAAAAATGTTTGTGAAAAGACTACTACTTACATTTATTATAATGTTTGGATACAAATGTTGACTAAAAAAACTAGAAACTGCTAAAATTATTTTTATATCCTAACCAGATACAGATTAATTTCTATTATCGCCAAGTTCCTTGAAAAACTTTTGGTTAAAAAAATAAAAACCGATCTGAACATTAAAGAATGAATACCATTTTACCACTTTGGTTTTCGTGAATGCTATTCAGCAGTGCAGCAAATTTATGTCACGTTATAAATAGAGCTTTTGAACCCAAAATATACTCTACTTTATTATTCTTAGACTTAGATTATTGTTCAAAATGAAGTAGTAACTCGCCATTACTTACTTTAATGTGCTGAAGTCATATTTAAGTAACAGAGATTTAAAATTTAAAGCCAATGAGGCTATATCTAACAACTTTACAATATAATTTGAGGTGCTTGAAGCCAACGTTATTTGCCCTTTCACTATGTACAACTGATAGAAAACAATCCTTGAAACCTTCGCAGATTACACCGTCATTATTACGTCACGTGAAAACTTGGTAATAACTACAAGAAGTCAAATATAAACAGCCCAATAAATGATATATTAAGATTAATTAGACTAAATGTGTCCCCTCAGAAGACAGCAGTCTACAAATAACTTAAGTGTACCTCAGTCTTGAAGCCTAAAATATCTTAGTATTCAGCTAGACAATAAACTCACGCAGTCAAAAAAATAAACTTAAAAAGATTTATATTAGTTAATTGGAATACATTTTAGCCTGTTCTTAAGAAATAAAATAATTAAATCTATTTGTGGACAGATTTAAGGATGTGCAAACAAACAATGTGGATAATTCAGAGAAGTCAGTCAAAATTACTTCGAACAATTACAAACACACTTGTGGTATGTAAACAAATCTGAATGTATCCTATATAAAAAAATTATTAAAAAATAGCATACAACACCACGACAAGCTAGAATATCACCCCAATGCTAGTACTTTAGCCACTGGTATAACCTCAAATCAATAAGGTGATTCAGAAGACATTGGTCACTCGTCCTAAAGAAAGAATAAAAAGGATCTCTCGTTGGAGAAGCGCCTCATCACGCCGATGAAGAGCTTTATGACTCTTATGCCAGCACGTTGAGTGGTAGACCACTAAATTCTAATTATTGAAAAAAAGTATAAAATAAAAATCTACAATACGACGGAAATGGAACCGCCAAGCAAAAAAGAGCAAGAAAGATGGTTCTATGCACTTGATAAAGCTGAAAGACAATCTATTCTATATAATTCTAATTAATACGTTTTTCTTGCTCCTATTTTTCTTTTAGAAGTACGTTTTATATTTTAAGCAAAATGTAATAACAAAATAAATGCATAATTTAGCCTTTACAACCATTTTATATTAATGTAACTAATTTTCTTACATTTTACTTTTCTTATCGTTTCCTTTTTTTCTATAAACTGTCGTGCCCTTAAAATACATGTCAGTTTTTTAATTAAATTTTATAAATATTGATGTAAAAGTTTCAGTTCTGAAGCTTCATTTGGGAATATTTTAGACTTTTCTAAGAGCTGAATGGCAAGTCAAATCTTAATCCTTATCTTAAAAACCTGGATATTTTTACAACATCTACTTCTTTAAAAAAATTGTTTAAATGCAGATTATCAAAGCAATCTTTTGTTATAAATAGAATACTGAGAAAGTTTTGCAATAAATATTAAATCTATAATTTTTTAAAGTTTAGTTTTACATGATAAGTAGCAAACAAAAAGCAAATTTAAGAAATATCACAGTGGGAAGACGCGTGTTCAAAAGAGTAGAGAAATACAAAAATTTGGGAATAAGCAAGAAATTGAGCCTCATGCTTCTTTAAAAACTTGCTACACAACAGAAACTTTGGTTAAGCATTGGAGATTAAGGGTATAAGTCAACGACTCGACCAGTGGTAACCTACACTAATGAAACAATAAACCTAGCAAAGAAAATGAGAAAAATTTAATAGCCTTCGAACATAAAATTATTAGAAAAATAATAGGCTCCAAGAAAACAAAAGAAGGAGAATAAAGATGGCTGATGAATTTTGAAATAAGAAACTACAAGAAGAATAAACTTTATAAAATCACAACGAATTAGATGATATGGACACGTTTACAGGAGAAACCTCAAAACAACAATAAAAAACAAATAAAAACCCGAAGCCACCAGACCAAAAGGCAGACCAAGAGAAGGTGCAAGTCATGGTAGAAAACGACCTGCATATTATGGGAAGCCAGAACTGGAGAGCAGGCAAAGGGTAGGAATAAATAGAGCAAGTTGTAAACATGGCGAAACAGATAGAAAATTGTGAAAATGTGGACTGACCCCCACACCCCTGCCGAATCGCTAAGGTTGCATGGAGTAACGATCTCAATCCCAAAGGGATGTATGACCTTATGAATAGATGATAATTATTAAAATTTTTTTATCACATTGTCTGCACTCCTCCATAACAAACAAGGCTAGGCGTCTTAACTACCAAATGATTCTGAAACCTTCCAATATAGTCTTATAGTAAAAACAATCATCTCTAAGTGTAGTATCAATTTTCTTGAAACACTAATCTAATACCCAAAAAAGTTGTAAAGGTCGGGGTTTTTAAATATTTTAAGCACTTAAAGTATTCTATAAAAAATATTTTGGAGTTACCGTAATAACCTATGGACCTTATCTACATTACATTTAACATTCTTCTAACCTCATACCTTTTGAAGCCAAATATTTCCAAACTCATTCAAAGAGGCGATACTTCAGTATGGGGCTGCCAAACTGTTGCCTGTCAAAATACGTTACAAAACGTACAACACCCAGCAGTCACATTTGAAAACGTTGTAACAAGCGATTTGGGGGTTTCAAATTTTCTCTTTAGTGATAACAATCATTTTTGTACTACAACTATTTTTATAAAATACTTAATCAAGTATATCAAGATATTAAACACTTACTATTGGATGAATATTAGTGTTTATTAAAATTGCGGCACCAAAACGTTATCCTTTCAAAGAAGCGCCAAACCCGGCCTGAGACAACATTGCCACGATTGTTTAGCCAGATGTTCTTCCACTAACAGCGGCGCATTGCCGTGAGTCGCTGATTTCAGAGAACGAACGTGACTTTTTTAAAGCGCTTAAGCATTTTCGCGCAAAATGCAGCGTTGATTCTCTCTTTAGGCGATACAAATTCTTTGAAAACAGCGCTTTTAGAATCAAAAAGATAATAAACAGTGTTTTTATTTTTGATTTAATCATTTGAGCCTCCATTGGTCAAAAAGACTCAGTAAACTATCACTCATAGCTTCGTATTTTGTCTCCTTGGGTAGCCTTTATGACCCTCATAGAGAATAGATCTACTTCAGACAGGCGACCCTGCCCACGCGAGCCTCAACTCTTTCCCATCTCCTAACACTGCGGAAAAGTCGTGTCCTTATCTTATCCCCCATACACCCTATCTACTCGCCAAGCCCCCCAACAAGCGTGGCGTTAAATTGTCAAATCTCAATTGAATTCCAAAACTGCCAAATTTAAGGGAGGCTTACGTCCTGCAGTGGACTCCAATTGTGTGTTAATGGTGATGATTTTGTCTCCAGATCGTACTCAAAAACCCACGTTTTGTTACTAGTTATCAATTTCCCCAAAAATTACACTATTATTCTTCTGTTCGACAGTTAAAATTTTAAGAATTAATCTAGCACAAACTGCATCTGCAATTTCATGCATAACGAATTTTGGAAAGCGTACTTTATCTGTTGTCAATATAACACTTATTCGTCGTTTATAGTCCAAAACAATTTTCACATTAGACATGGTGTCTGAAGTATGAGACGTTTATGTTGTCTGTGCGTTGCTTATCCTTGACGTCATCTCTTCATTTTCTGAACGCTTTGGGCCATCTATATAATTGCACTTCCTTCCTATAGCCTTTGCGTGTAATAGTAAATGTCTATATAGCAGATTTTCATGTTTAACGAAAAATTTTATTGCGTATGGTTAACACACAATAAAGCGATTCTTATTTTGTAAAGACTCAAAGGCAAATGAGCTGAATCGGACCGTTTATCTGACATCTCCCACCAACCGTCAGGCCCGAAGGCTCCATTTCCCGACTCTTCTGCTTGGACCACAAAAGTTAGTCTCACTACTTCCCAGGTGTACATTGTACACTTAAACAAATGCATAAATAAAACTTTTTTATTGCAACCTATCATATGATCTATTTTCTTCAGAATCATCCTCTATGGGTGAAAGTACTAACTTAAGTTTGTAGGTATTTGATTTAATGCCAAATTTTTCTTCAAATTTGATTTTAAATGTGCAACGATTGCTAGTTTTAACAAAAATCCTGCAACAATCTTTCAAATTTACTTTGCCTTTTCTAAACTCACTTTTTAGAGATTTTTTGTTGTATCTTTAGGAATTATATTATTTATTGCAATAAGGATTTGCTAATAATTTCTTCTTCGTAACGATCCGCTCGAAATAATGCACTTTCCTAATTCCATGTCATGTTAGTCTCAGCTGCAGTAGACGCACCCTAGGCTAACGTTGCTTGCAGACATCCAAAATGGATTTGACGTCAGAACATTTCAAATTATCACACAATCAAGGCTGTGATGTATTGTTTGTGTTAAACTGTGGACATGGATGTGTAATTCAATTTATTAATCTGTAATATTTCTCAGTGGCAGAATTTCCGCTCACAGCAAATCCGTAGAAACAAAAAGGCTTAGTTATACTCTGTTAATTACATCAATTTCAACATATAATAGATTTGATGTATGTTTAGATCATATGAGGTACGGTGGCGAGTAAAAATTGACTGTGAAACAATTTGTCAAATTAACAATGAAAACTAATTTGAGTTTCTTTAATCTTATTTGATTAATAATGCCAAACCTTATGATTACAATAAGATTAAGCTTTCTGAAATGTTTTGGTGACGGATAAAATAATTAAAACGCTCATAAATAAACTAAAAATAATTTTTGGAAGCAAAGATTTAGTAAGCTATTAGGAGCTGTTGAGTTGCGACTGAGAGATGCTAAATTGGCTTGAGCAATTTATCAGGGTGTTAATCAAACTAATATAAAAAATTATTTGGCTGAAAATAATGTTAAACTATTTGAGCAACAGAACAAGCTGTATTCAGATCAAATAGGTCCTACATTTTCCAAATAAGCTATCTAACAATAATAATAAAATAAAATAAGTGGAGTAGCCCGTTATATATAGTATTCATCTACTTTAAACAGTCTTTTGACTGACCAAATCACAAAGCGATCTGGAAGATCCTAGACCTAATAGAAATTTTGTTAAAAATTATAAACCCAGTAAAAGCTGTATATAAAGAAACATACTTACTGTAAGATGAAACACAGGAAAACCACCAACATTATCAGAATTACCAGTAGATCTGAACAGGGCTGTCCGTTATCCCCGCTTCTCTTTAACCTGAATAGTGAATGCTAACTAACAAAGTAGAGGAAATCCAGAGCCAGATGTTATTTATCTCCTAACACATACTTTTACAGAATAAAATAAGCTTTTTAAAATGTTACGCCAAATTAGTAGAACTGAAGATAAATACAGCAAAACAAAATCTATGAGAGTGGGCACAAATAACCAACAGAGCTTTCTCATAAACATTGACAATGTGGAGGAGTTTTGTTACCTGGAAAGCATAGTTGTAACAAATAGAGACACTAAAGCAGACATACAGGAAAGGATAAAAAAGCACATATCGCATTTGGAACACTCACACCTCACACAGCGACGCAAATTAAAAATCTTCAACGCAAACGTTAAAGCTGTACTATTATATGGTTGCAAGACTTAAAAATCTACAACCGCCACAAATCGAAGAACTCAATTTTTCTTAACAGATGACTAAGAAGAATTCTCAAAATGCATTAAACAGAATATGTACCAAACACAAAATTACAGAGAAGAACAAAACAGAGGTATTATTTCGAGACCATATTATAACTTTAAGAAATTCATTTTGTCCAATGAAGCCATCACTAAGTTCAGTGCGTTGATTTCTTTCTATAGTAGTCTCGATCTTCGGACTCCCATTCTAGTAACAATTTTAATTCAAGTAAACATCCTGTTTCTGCTGCAGCTCTTGTGACGATCAACAATTTTTAAACTCAACAGTTTCTTTTTCTCTGGTTGCAAATGATTGCTACATGACTTCATCAACCAGGCACTTGCTTTATCTCTAAGTCTTCCAATGCCTTTTTGAAACTTCCCAATTGCCCTTCCATGTACTGCTCTTAAAACCTTAAATTTTTTTCAGATTTCTAAAATGCTTTTTTAGGTTCGCCTGTAACTCTTTTGCAAAGTTCTTTTGCACTTACTTTTATTTTTTCTCATATTGTAAAGCTTTTACTTCTTGCAATTCTTTTTTCAATTTTTTGCACAAGATTTTTTATTGATATTCTGTGTTTATCCTTGCTTCTTGTAAGTTTACTATTAATTCTCCGGCTAAATTTTTAGAATATCCTTATTTATTCATTTGTGGTAGTTGTTCAAAGCTCGTAAAATCTTTTTATGTATATCTTTGCTTTTTGCCAATTTTCAAACCATTTTTCTGCACTTACTTTTACTTCTCAAAAGTCTCTTTTTAATTGTTCTATCTAGAGTTTTAATCTAATTTTCTCTTAAGATGGCATTGACGGTTCTAAATGGGTGGTTTTTAATAGATCGGGGGTCTTAGCTTATCGTAATTTCCACTGTGACACAATTTTGTTTCCTACAGTTTTTAATTCTTATTTTTCTAATAGGTTTTCCAGTAAGAGGTATTTAACTTTGAATACATATAGTAACCACGTTGGAAACGTCATAACTACTTGATGATGTAACAAATAAAATTGTAAAAAATTATTATTAAAATGAGAAATCTATTTGTGTAACACATCGTGAACTTCACGATAATTATGGTCATAATAATCGTTCTCTTGTAATTTGCCGAATTCTAAAGGTATCAAAACTTAAATTTACTCTAATCAATAAAGACATATAAGATAATGAGATTCAAAAAGTAAAGAAAGTGTCGCTGTCATACGAGCCACTGTTTATAAGACATAATTTTTTTAGATTGTATACCGTATTCGAAATATGCTACTTCTATCAAACGGTAACTTGGTAAATATTTTGGCTAGACTTAAGATGGTAAGATCGTCTCAACCTACGAATTAATAGCTGAAAATGTCGTGTATTCTCTAATTGGGTGTTAGAGAATCCAAAGGTCTGACTAGTAATATTGCTTCTAATTCTGACTGTTATAAATAACAGCTCCCCATACCATAACACTTATAGTTGGCGTTGTATGTCTCGTACTAATACAGTCTACGGCGTATTGATATTTGACCACCGTTTCGGTTTAAAAAATCTAAATTTATTAAGAACAGATGGCAAAAATTCAAAATTTTGAAATCTAAAATTTTGACATCATCTCAAAAAATTTACCATAAATATGGCCAACCGGTGGGAAACCCCGGGTCCCAAAATCCACCTGTGTGTAGATCACCGCACAACCCCCCAACCGTTAATTCCACAACTACGACACACCCACTCGGCCAAACCTTCGTTACCGGTTCAGAGAAGTCAGAAGCAGTCATCAAAGAAGTGGGACGTCGTGCTGTTAGTCTCATTGAAAATAATCGACATCAAACCGAGTGGATAAACAATCGGTACTATGTAATGGTCCGCCATCGTTGCGCTAGGCTACTTAAAGTCGCGTTACGGTTTATAATTGCAAGTATTTAAAGATTCTCTAGGTTGGTTATTTAGTCTACTGCTCCAGACTCTAATCTTTTCTAACCACTGCTTGAGGTCTATTTTTCGTAAAGGAACACCCTCTTCATATAGGCCAACAATACATTCTCTTTCCAACTCACCAACTTATTGATAATGTACCTTCTGCCGATGACTAGGCATTCTTGCATCCTGTAAGTTAGGCGTACCAAATCTGAATCGCTAAAAATACTTTTTTGCTTATTTTAAACGTGATATTCTGATGTTACTAGTATGACTTAAGAGGTGTAGAAAAATCATTTAAGGATAGTACCTTTATACTCAGTTGTGTTTTATAGCTTGACTATGTAGTGTTTTTGGGACGCTCCGGTATAAAAGCCAAATTAGGTCGTATCGAGGGTACTGAAACACTGAAATAATAACTAAGGGTTAATTAGAAGGGAAAATAATATGTGAAGCTAGAAATTTACGCAAGAAGATGGGTGGTATGATTACAAAACAGTTTTAAAATTATATTAGTTGAGGTTAAGAATAGTGTTAATAGGAATGAAAATTGCATGCATTGATAGATAAGATATTAGAGAACTAGTAAACAAGGTGTGATACAGGGTTACGCTCAAAATTTGTAGGATAGACAACACATTGTGCATAGAAGAATTATAGTAGTTGGTTGCAGAACTATTACAAGCCCAAGTTTTCGCACAAAGAAGGGTGTTTCCTTCGACGTGTTGAACTGGGAGACGCCCTTAGCGTTGTGAGAAAATTTAAGAGAGATTATTAAAACTTTATCAATGCCAAGAGACCGCAATAGAGCCAATAGTCGGGGTTCAATAACAGAATATTTAAACAAAAGGAAAAGAATACAAAAAGAAACACAGGACGAATCAGAAGTAGAGATATTTTAAAGGAGTAAGAAAACAGTGAGATCACCTCAAAAAAAAAAGGAAACAACTGCAGTAGTACAAGCTGAAGAGGAACAAATAGACATGGAAAGTTAGAGAGGATGATAGTGGGACTATCAGAGCAGATAACAGAAATAAAGGCGGATACCAGTAGTACAAATGTGGCCATTGGTAGTATCAACGAGCAGTTGAAAAACTACGGAGAGGAGATAAGAGTTTTAAAGGAGGAATCAATAAAAAAAGAGGTAGAATGGCAGAAGGAAAAAACCAAATTACGTAGTGAAATTGAAACAATGAAGAAAAGACCGGGAGACCAGGAGAGAACAGAAAGGAAAGACAGTATAATTATTAAAGGAAAGGACTTTAACAAAGAGCCCACAAAGGAGGAAGTGAAGAAATTTATGAGGGATGAAATAGAAGTAATGGTTGAGGTTAGTGAAACTTACAGGGTGGGAAAGGAGGAAATGAAGATGACTGTAATAAACTTACAATGTTTGGAGCAGAAAGTTGAAATATTAAAGCGCAAAAATAAATTAGGACCACGGAAAATATACATAGAGAGTGATTTAACACAAGAAGAACGGAAAGTACAAGCAGTTATTAGGAAGATTTCAAGAGAAGAAAAGGACAAGGAGAAGAAAACAAGAGTGGGGTACAGGAAAATGGAAATAGATGGGATTAGTTACAAATGGAGCGATGAGGAAGGAGGAAGCTTAATAAGAATTGAAGATCCTCCATCAAAAAACTAAAAATAGTAAATGATAGCATAATGGTAACGAAAACGGGCATGAAAATGGAAATGATACTGGATATAAACTTATAGTTAAATGTACATAAGTCTTCTGAATTAATAATAAACAAATTACAAAACTTGAAAATTTATAAAGAACATGGAAACACAAAAAATATGCAATAACAAATAATAATAAGAAAGTCAGGAAAACCAAATTTAAAATAGGACAGTGGAATGTGAGAACACTCTAACAAAACAGTGAAATTAGCACAATTAATAAAAAAGATAAAACGGTATAATATTGAAATACTTGGAGTAAGCGAGTGCAGGTGGACAGGTAGCGGAGAAGTAACAGCTGATGGATATAGCTTCATATACTCGGGAACAGAGCAAGATACAAATGAACACCAATATGGGGTGGGCATAGCTATGAGTAATGAAATGAGAACATGTTTAATAGAATGGCACCCAATATGTGAAAGGATTATTACTGCAAAATTTAACCTGGGGAAAAGAAAACTAAACGTAGTACAAGTGTATGCACCTACAGAATTGGCGGACCTAGAACAAAAGGAACTTGTTTACAGTATGCTAAATAAAACCATGGAGACAGTAAATAGGAATGATGTAATTGTTTTAATGGGTGATATCAATGCTAAGGTGGGAACAAATAATGAGAGGTTTGAAAATGTTATGGATAAACATGGAACAGGTGAAATGAACGAAATTGGAGAAATGTTTGTCGAGTTTTGTGGAATACAGGATCTCAAAATAGGTGGAACATTATTCATGCACAAAGACTGTCATAAAGTAACCTGGATCTCCCCAAATCGGAAAGTACAAAACCAAACAGATCACATATGTATCAATAGGAGTATGGAAAAGATGTTGAAAGACGTGCGTAATAAAAGGGGAGAGGATGTGGACACGGATAACTACCTAGTAGTTGCAAAATTGAATATGGAATGGGAACAACCAAAAGTAAAGCACATTCATTACAAAAGAATGCAGTACGATATACGTGAAATAGGAAGGGACAAGTGTAAGGAAGCTTTTATACAAACTATAAGAGAAAAAACAAATAATATTGACTACAGTAAACCAATAGAAGAAATATGGAAGCAGTGTAAGCAAGTATTTCTAACGACAGCAGTAGACAAATTTAAACTATCAAACAGAGCAAGGAGACAATGGATGAGTTGCGCTACATGGGAATTGATAAGGGAAAGAAGAAAGCTTAAAGAAAAATGTCTAAATGCAATAGAACAACAACATAAGCAATTGAAATCATATTGATAGCATATCGAATGAAGCACAAGAAGCTGCTAATAAAGGAGATACAAGGGGTCTTTTTAAAAATATAAGGAAATTAAGTGGAGGGCAAAAGTCTTATGGAATAATAAAGAGCAAATAAAGACAAATACTATGTAATTTGGAACAGCAGTTGTTCAGAATATTTTGAATATTTTGAAGGAATATTGAACAATGAAATGAGCAGCTCAGATAGCACAGAAGTAGTAAGGGATGAGAGTATCTCGGAAATGCAAATAAATATAGATCCACCATCAAAGGAGGAAATAATAGAGGCCATTAAGAAATGCAAAAAGGGGAAAGCGCCAGGGATAGACCAGATAACGGCGGACATTCTGCAAATCGATCCAGATATTGCAGCAGATGTATTGTTACCGATCCTAGAGAAAATTTGGAGAGAGGAGAAATTTCCTGAAGACTGGAAAGAGGGGTTGATCGTTAAGATACCGAAAGGAGGGGATCTGAAAATTTGCAAAAATTGGAGAAGAACTACCCTGTTAAGTATTGCCAACAAAATATTTTTTAAAATTATACTGAACATAATGATACTAGAAATGGATAAAAATCTACGAAAAGAACAATGTGGTTTTAGATCTGGAAGATTGTGTATCGACCAGATAAATACTTTAAGAATAATAATAGAGCCAGCAGGAGAGTACCAAACGCCTCTATACATGTTATTTGTAGATTTTACAAGAGCCTTTGACTCCTTGAATAGAAACTATATATGAACAGTACTTAGAAGCAGAGGACTCCCAATAAAATTAATTAACCTAATAAAGGAGGGATACAATGGGTATAGATGTAGAGTAATACATGAAGAAAAGCTATCGTCTACATTTCAATCTAAAACTGGTGTAAGGCAGGGTTGTATATTATCGCCATTACTCTTTCTGATAGTAATTGATGATGTACTAGTAAATACAATGAAGAGAGGAAATAAAGGAATTTCTTGGAACTTGAATGACCCATTGGAAGATCTGGATTTTGCAGATGATGTATGTCTCTTGTCGCATAATGCTAAGCAAATGTAAGAAAAAGTAAGTTTACTGGAGGAAGAGGGAGAGAAAGTTGGATTAAAAATAAATATTGGAAAAACTAAAATGATGCGTATAAACGTTGAAGAACCAACTGAAGATAGCAAGTGAAGTAGTAGAAAAGGTGGAAGAATTTACTTACCTTGGTAGTGTAGTGTCGGGTGAAGAGGGAGTGCTAAAGGATGTTAAAGTCAGAATTAATAAAGCTAGAAGTGTGTTTATTAAACTGCGGAATATTTGGAGTAACAATTGCATTATGTTAAAAACAAAAGTGAAAGTGTTTGAAGCAATGGTAAAACCGGTGATGTTGTATGGTTCAGAGACATGGTCGGTAACAAAGGTAATAAAGCACAAGTTACAAACTTTTATAAATAGGTGTTTGGGGACAATTTTAAGAATATGGTGGCCTAAAATTATAACAAATAAAGAATTATGGGAAAGAACGGGCCAAAAGGATGTAAATATAGAAATCAGAAGAAGAAAATATGGATGGCTGGGTCACAGCCTAAGGAAGGACAGCAAATAAATTTGCAGAAGTGTGTTGCAATGGAATACACAAGGGAGGAAGAAGGTTGGGCGTCCGAAAACAACATGGAGGAGAACTGTGGAGCAGGGGACAAGGAAGACTATAGCACAGCTTACACCAAGAACAGCAAACAAAAAAGAATAGAACAAATGTATTAACGCCCTATGTCCCACTGGGGAATAATGGGATTTACTACTACTACTACCTTTATACTCGGAACTATCCAAGAAGCTATACACATAAGAGTGTAGCGGCCACACCCCTATAAATTGTGTCGATACTCAGAGAAAACTAAGTACGGGACTACCAAAGGCAAGCTTGCAGTAGAATTTAATGGCTCTAGTAGTAACTGCAACAAGGCAGCAGCTTTTGCAGTATAAACTGCAGATGGAGATGGATACATTGGTACAGCTGCAGATTGAAAATCAGAAGGCAAAAATGGCATCCATCCAATCGACTGAACTGAGATGTGGAAGGAAAGGAAGAGCCACCACATTATTTTCTCATAGCAGCTTAGGAAAACTGCCAACCAATTTAAGGATTAAAGAGTAGAAGAAGTATGTCTTAAAACGTTAGAGTAGTTGGGCCCTCTTATGAACATAACCAATAAAAAACCTTATTTAAGCTTTTTTCTTGCCAGCTTTTCGTCTGATTTAAGCCAATTTTTTGGAAGGAAAATAACTAAAATTATTTTATTTTTGTCGATTAACCAATACACCTCTTATGGTAAACCTGACCCGCCGTAGTTCAGTTACCAAAATCATTGTCCTTCTGTTTGTGAATCCCTGCAGAAGAGTTAGAGCCTTGCTCAACCCATGGGTGTATGTGGTGTCGTAGTATTAAGTTAAATACATGTAAGTAGGCACAATAGGCTTTTGAGGCTGCAATACCAATAGGTGCGCTTCAACGAAAGAAAAATATAACAGTCTTTTAATTAGCATAAAAAGTGTGTACAAAATATTACTCAACAGCTTCATCAACAAATGTTGTTTAAAAATTTATGGTGTTGCCGGAATAAGTGGACTGTATAGGTAATTTTGAATTTTGAATAGGGAACTTCAAACAACTCTAAAATTAAAAACACTAACCTGAGGAAACGGCGCTTCCCGCAGATATCGGTTCCCTGCTGTTGGTCCTGGGGCTTCCAGAAGAAAAGGAGAAGGATATGGATAAAAATTAGGACACGTTACCCCAATCTTCACAGCAGACGAAACGGCGGCGTCTTCGTGGTGTAAAGGTTCCCTCGTCGAGCTGATAATTTGTCGGCGAGAGGACAGCGAAAAAATGCCAAATGCAAAAGCGCGAACAAGGGCAAATGCGTAATGCGCGGACAAAAATACGAAATGCAGGTTTTAATAAAGCAAAAGTATAAAGTTTCGTGAACTTAACGTAATTAAAATGGCCAGTTTAAAAGGAATAAAGCAAAGGCTTAATGTCGCGTAAACTAAACGAAACCAAAATGCCAAAGCAAGTGCTAAAAGCCAATTGCACGAGCGTGGCTCGCGGCCTTAATCGCTACGCAGTCAATTGGGCCGATAAAACAAATTTCACATATATGAGAGAAAATCAAATTATAGCCGGCCCTAATTTAAAAATTTCAAAAAATAAATATAATTAGGAGATTGGCGCGAACACTTTACACAAAAGTACCAACACATCAAAAAATACTCTTTATTTTTTAGACTCGGTATCGGATTCTTACCTTTTGAAACTATGTAACATAGTAACACTGAGATACTTAAAGTCGCGCTACGGTCTGTAATCGCAAGTTTTAGAAGTTAACAATTTATGGTTCTGTGTAATGGTCCAGATTCTGGTTTTCACGATCTTCTACGACCCACTGGTTCTATATTTGCATCACTGCTATGGCGACCTACTTCTCGTAAAGGAACACCCTCTTCAATATAGGCCTTTCGTGCCGTTTATGGTACTCACAAATTTTATATAAAAACTATACTTTGGCTTCTACTTTCTCTGGAAATAACTCACTTCCATATTCTACAATAATTCACACACTTTTTTACAAACAAGATTAATAACATTATATTTGTTGTTGAAAAAATTGATGTCGTTACTTTTTGGCACGATTATGTTTATTATCAAGTCACTAGACCTAGATTCGTTTTTCAAAATAAGCTTTTTCCTGACTTTTACTTTCTTTTCCTAGTTTTCTCTATTTATAATTCTCTACAACTTTTTCTTCTCTTTTTCCTCTTTACTTTCGAAAAGTTTAACTGAAGTGTTTAAAGTAAATACGCCCGTTACAGTTTCGATTGTTTTATTTTTTTCTCAGAGGTGAAATTAAAATTGTGTCTGAGATCTCACTCGCAGATTTGACCAACTGCTTATATTCAGTGTAATTGTTGAGGAGTTTTTCTTTGTAAGACTACCGCCTTTGGAACCCAGCATCCCTGGGTGTATAGTAAGGTCAAAACATCCGCCTGAAACGCTGAAGAACTTCGCAGTCTTTGCCAAGAGTTTGTTCTACAAAGGAAAATCATAGTTCAACCTCTTTCGCTGTTACAGGACTTCTCACTTGATTTACAAATTTAGTTTTCTATTTTAAGATGACGACATAAGAAATTATAAAACCATTTAATAATGGTTTTTGGTTTTTAAAAGTTTCTGATTACTCCATTTCAGTATTCGTGATAATTTACTGTACCGTGGTAATAAAACTCTCCTTATTTACTGAATATCCTTGATCTGTAGAATACAACAAATTTAAAATGGAGACACGATTACAAATATATATAAGCTAGGTACCTACGTCCTTAGAAAGAAAATAATCCTAGGATTTTTATAACGAGTAGAGAACACAACATACACAGCCATTTTAAATTTTTTCTTTTATCTCTTTTAGAATACTCCACAACCCACTATGGTCCAGAGAAATAACAGCAGCTGTCCCGGAAATTTTGTTCCGTAAGGTCGTACGGAATACTCTGAAGGTTCAAAACACTTCCGTCGATGATTGTTCCGACTTTCTTGGTAAGCATAAAATTCTTTTCTCGGCAATTGGGCCATAACCAACTTAAAATTATTTTTTAACGCTGTGGTATAGAGGGTACACTTCAATCAGAAAATTCACGCTTTATAACCACCTCAAGTCATTGGAGACAAAAATGTTTTTTCTAACAGCCACCTCCTTTAATTGGTTTCCTTCCAACACTCACAAAAACTAGCTTCAAGATATTTTACAAATTGCATTGTTGGATATGAATTTTTATTGCCGCATAAACAACAAAGCAATGTCATAGGCGGCTCTCTATACTCTTTTCTCTGATTTCCTAGTTTGTTATGATTGCATACATGGTTGCTTTTAAGAATTTTGGCACTCAAATTTAAAATATTTTGAAGTGGCTACAGGCAACGTTTTTACCGTATACTGATTTATTAAAATATTTTTTATAGAAATAAAAGTTAGTGGTTTAGTTAATAAAATCGTTTACTTCTGTACGGAATATAATATTGGTCAAATAACCGTCTTTGATGCTCACTTAACACATTTTACACATTGTTTACGCTTTTTTGGAGTAATCTCATCAATTTTGTTACAAGTGTTATCTTTAAGTTGTTAAATTATGCCAGGCTTATTGACGTACGCTTTTTTTAAACTGCCCCACAGAAAGAAATCGGGGGCGGTTAAATCTTGTAATTAAGGATGCCAATCGATAATTTCAACTTTTGACAGAATCTAGCCAAGTATTTGTTTCAAAAAATTTATTGTAAGTTCAGTTTATTAATTTTGGTCGTTAGAAAGTCATTTATAAATTACTCAAAAACACGGATATTTTATTTATCAATAAAGTGCCTTAGATAAAATGAGCTTTATGGCTGACTACCAATTTTGAAAAATTTGATGTTTTGGTCATTAGAGTTTAAAACATTTTCTCTTTTATTAAGTATTTTGTAGAAGTGGGGATCTAAGAACTTATCCCATACATTCAAAAGGCCGTGACTAGGTATTTTCAGTTACTAAGCTCGCTGTCTTATAGAGGTATTCAGCTACAATATCTCAGACTACAACAATATTTTTAATTGATATCAGTTACTGGACATCCAGTCTATTTGCAAGTGAACCACTCGTTTTGAAATGAATAATGATACAGTAAAATTATTGTAATGGATAATTGATTTTGTAAATGGTTTTCAATATAGTACAGGTTGACGTTTGTCAAATATAAACTAAAATACATAATTAAAATGAAAGCCTGTCAAAGTAGTGTTTTAAGTATTTGAAGGCACCCTTGTAGTGTCTGAAAATTTTCAACATTGAAACCAAAGAAGCAAAGTTAAAGTATAATAAATAAAATTATGGGAAAAATAGGTCATTTTGACATAAGAAGTAAACTATTGAAAATTGAGAAACAATTTTACTTTTGTTATGCATTCAAGATTAAAAATCTGCCCTGTTTTACGTTTTAATTTATAGCTCAAACCCAAGCATGTTAAACACAATGTTTGCATGTGTGACAAACGAATCTAAACATATAATCGGGATAATCTGAACATGGGTTGCCAGAGAGAATAAAAGTGCGTGACAGTTAAATCAATCGCTGCATGTTTTTGCTGCATCCACATGATTTAACACTTTGAGGACACGCAACCTTGCAATGGGCGTTATATTGAAACAACTAGATAAGTAGACGTTTTCTGTTGACCAACATTGTTCTACTAATGTATTGGGTTGGGCGTATAATTGGTTTACGTGAGTAATTTTATTTTAAGTGACCACCACTTTTTCGATGTAATGTAATTTTGCGTTTACTAATACCGTGCCTTCAAAAAAGTTATTTTATTATAAATGCCCATGCTACACTTTTATATAATGGCTGAAAGCCCTATCATTGAATGGAATGTAATATTTTTGTAACTGTCCGCCAGCTACAACACATTTACTGACAGTTTACTGACAATTTTGTAAATAGTGTTTTGGAAAATGGGCAGAAGATGCATCGTTTTCATCAAAAATTGTCTGGAATTTTGTCGAAACAATAAAACCTAATGAGCTCCTCAAAATTTACATGTTACTAATGAGCACTATTTATACTTACCAAGGATTAGAGTGTGGTGTGGGATATTAATAATGAGCATTCTAGGGTCATTATTTTTTAACCAAACTATCACCGATAATGTTTACTTAAACATGCTACAGAAATCCGTTGGTTTACGCATTGAAGGGTTGTTTGGTGTCAAAGAGATTTTCTTTCAGGATGGAGTATCTCCTTACTACCATTGTGATGTAAAAGCCTACTTTTCCGAACAAATGGATTGGACTATGAGGTAGTTTCCAATTTTCTGCGCGTTCTCCAAATCATCTTCCAAATAGACTTCTTTTTATGGAAAAAATAAAGAAAACGGCAGTAATTGATGAGCTGAAAGACAATACCTTGTAGTTTTTAAATGATATGCTTTGTAACGCTAACGAATCTATTGTTTCAATGTTTGGAAAGAGTTAGTTGTTTTTTAATTTGTATTTGCATATTTACAATCTACTCATGTTATACAAATTAGGTAATATGTAAATTTGATCTTATATAGAAATACATGTCATGATCTAGGATCAAGCCATTGCCATCAACCTAGGGAAGAATATACTAATATAAATCGCTTAGGGAATTAGGTCTTGTGGCCAGTTACGCTTTAGCCTTTTTACAACGGATGGCTGGTTTAGGAGGCGCCCTATGAGGTCGTTTTCATGTCCTAGTAAGTTGTGGGTGTATGCTTTTGCAAGTCTCTGAATTTCGGATGTTACATACGGGATCTTCAAGTCATTATGGATGGTCTCGTTACTTGCATACCATGGTGCATCAGTCATTGTGCGAAGGGTTTTAGACTAAACCCTTTGGAGTATTTTTGTATGGGATGCTTTCGCGCAGCCCTAAAAGTTGAACACCGTAAGTCCAAATGGGCTTTATGATTGTCTTATAAAGTAGTAATTTATTTGATAGCGATAGCTGCGAACGTTTTCCGATTAACCAGTACATTCGCTTCACCTTTAAGTCTATTTGTTTTCTCTTATTTTTGATGTGCATGCTCCAGTTGAGTTTTGCATCAAGGTGCATTCCTAGGTATTTGATTTCAGACTTGATTGGAATTGCAATGTTGTTGAAAGTAGTTTGAGGGCAATCAAGTCGTCTATTAGTGAAAATTACTTGGGCCGACTTCTCACTGTTTACTGTTATTTTCCATTTGCGAGTCCAATCTTGCAGTAGGTTTAGGTGATGCTGTAAGTGAGCTGCAGATACTGCGGGCTTGTCACTGGTTGGTAATATGGCCACGTCATCGGCAAGCATGGCAATAGAACTGTCTTGCGTGGTTGGCGTATCATATGAATAGATCAGGTAGAGTAAAGGACCCGAAACACTACCTTGTGGCACTCCTGCTTGTATTTGGTGATAGTGAGAGGTTGGGCCATTTATCACGACTTGGAAAGATCTCTCGGCGAGGTAGGATTTCAAAACTAGATAGATCGGACTTGGGGAGTGTAATTTTATCTTGTAAAGCAAGCCTGTGTGCCAGACCTTGTCGAAAGCTTGCGTTATATCTATAAATGCAGCTGTTGTTAACTTTTTGGTTTCAAGGCTTTCTATTATTTGATTGACAATTCGGTGGCATTTGTGTATCGTTGAGTGGGCTTCACGAAATCCGAACTGATAGGGTGGAATTAACTGGTTGAGATTTACTGTTTCTTTTATTATTTTCAGTAGGAGTCTTTCAAAAATCCTAGACATTATGGGTAAAAGACTGATAGGTCTATAGGGAGATGGGTGATTAGGTAGTTTGCCAGGCTTTGCAATCATAGTAATTCGAGCATACTTCATAGTACTGGGAAGTAGCTTAACCCCATCATACTATTAAATATAGTGGTAAGAAGAACCAGTGCTTTCCTTGGAAGATGCTGCAGAACTTCTCCGATCATATCATAGCCAGGGGCTTTTTTTGTAAACTTAATTTGCTAAATGACTTCTGATGGGGAGAAGGGTTTTATTGGTAGCTAAAGCTGACATGGAGCAGTTAGGAAATCTTGAACTTTTGTGTCGTCATTGTTATCATGTGGGTTTAGGGTAGTAAATACGTTATCGAGATATTCTGCGAATGTATCCACTTTATCTTTATCTGTTCTGGCCCACGTGTCATTAGGTTTTCTGATTGGTGGTATTGCTAGTATTGGCCTCTTAAACTTCTTAGTTGCTTTCCAGATTGTATTATCGTGTTTCATTGGGTGCTTCTATAAGGGTATTATGTAGTTGATGAGTAAGCCTATTGTAGATTGTTTTATCTTGCCTGTTCTTTGTTACTTGTTATTTTTTCCGAGCTCTTCGTTTTTTAGTTATTAGGTTTCGTGTATGGCGAGTAATATTATCAGCTTCAGGACTAAGATTTCCAATATTTGGTGTAGCTTGCCAGACGGCTGACTGGATCATTGTCGTTAAATGGTGGACTACTTCCTCCAGATCTTGATTACCTTTAATTCTAATGGTTAGGTTAATGTTTTCTTCCAGCAGGTTCTTGAATTGATCCAAATCCGTATTTTTATTAGACAATCTAGCAGGCATTTCTTTTACGATTATTGTTGTACTGCCAGTAATGATGACTGGAGAGTGGTCAGTGCAGAGGTCGTAGTTAGATTCCGCTTTAGTATATACATTGGCTATTCGATTGAGTATTGCAAAATCTAATAAATCCGGAAGTTTGCGTGGATCACTAGGCTAACAGGTAGGTGTTCCGGTTGATAGATAATCATAATTGTTTCTCTGAATTGTTCTTAGTCGCTTGAGTCCTTTAGGGTTGATAAGTCTAGAGCCCCAGGCTGTATTTTTCGCATTCCAGTTCCCTACTACTGTAAATTTGTTCCCTAGTGATCTGAGAAAATTTTCATATTTATCAGGATGATTAGCATAATATACAGTATATACAGAGTGAAGGCTTTAACTTACTGCACTTTGCGTGAGTTTCTGATATAGTAGCTAGTCAATTTGTATGGTAATATAAATCGTTATTACTTTAATATGGTTAGAATCACATGCTGATCCCAAAGCCGATGCGCATCAGTAGCCATTTAGCATATATCGTATAATCACTGGTATAATTACTGTCCTAAGTATCATGCGTGAGTTTCTGACTTATAAGTAGTGGAAAACATATTTTGATGTAATTGTAGAAAAGTTATACTTCGTTGGTGTTAAGTATGCTGTTAGAGATACCATTGGAATTCCACAGGATTGTTGCAGTAATGCCATGCTTGACGCTATTTTGTTAACTCACGTTTTGTGAAAGTCATGTTAAGTATCATGCTATTCTGAGTTATTAGCTTGGTTACGAAGAGACGTATTTGAATTCAGGTTAGAGGAAATGTTGTACAATACTTCGTTGGTCGTCTAAATGGTTGCTGTTGCCTAGACCTTTGACAGGATCGTTGCTAACTTACAGGCCCATGCATATGAGCACTTAGCTGGTAACTACGGTTTTGTGAAGATTTGTCGTTTCACCATTGTGGTTATTAGCCATTGGTTACGACAGAACAAGGTTAGGAGGCTTTAGTTTGCATCGTAAATGGTGCGTTCCTACGTCTTGGTAAACTGTACAGTCCACATAGAGCCATAGGTGCGTTTGTGCATTGTCGTTTGTACGGCATTTACACAGACAAGGTTTATTGCAGTACCTTGTGTGCCCATAGTCTTGCATCTTAGCATTGAGGATATTGTTCTTTTACGAGGTTCTCGACAACTATATTCCCTATGTACTTTATATCAAAGATTTTTTTATTGTTTTCATTTGGTTCAAGGTCAATCATGAATAGGGGGAGAGGTTGTTTGGTTACCCTATGGCGCATATTTATCGTATTGCGCACTTTATGACCTTGTTTAGCTAGCTCACTGTTTATGATTTCTACTGGTACAGAATGGTGCAGGTTCCGAATAGCAACTTGGTAAGCTCTTTCTTCTTTTAATTGAAAAGTGTGGTATATTATATTTTACTCTTTTAGATGCCTTGACAGCTTTCTGTAAGAATCAGCGGTAAAAGTATTGATTTTGATTGTATTATTTAATATAGGTGACGTATAATATTAGTCTTTCTCGATGGTTTTAGTGATATTTTCAACCATGTTATCATAATTAGTCACTCCATGGATAAATATTGGTGGAGGTTTTGCAGTTTTGGTTTGGGTAGGTTGATTTAAATTGGGATTCTCTGTAGTTGAATTCCGTTTTCTTTTCTTAACCGTCTGCCATTCGTGTTTTGAGGTCTTTGTCAGTAGCTGTATCATCTGCAATCGATTTCTTTTCGTCGTTCATATCTGTACTTGTTAGTGTGTCATTGCTTGTTCTGTTATATTGATTACTTTCGTTGGTTTGCATTGCCGGCACAGGTAGGGTTGTATTTGAGTTCATTACAAAAGGGGGTGTCATTATTGTTTGGTTATGGGTTACATATGGGTATTGATGATTAAGATGACTTTGCGGTTGAGAAGCAGGGATATTGAAAATAAAGCCGTAGTTTTCAGGAGCGGATTGATAATATTATACGATAAATATGAATTGTTTTGCGATAATTTTGTCCGATTGGAAATCATAATTAGTTGTATTTAAATTTTGTAACATAAATAACTAATAAAACATTAATATAAATAAATGAATAAGTTTTCGTACGTAATTATTTTGTTGAAGCGTGTCACTTTTGATATCGGAGCTTTGCATGCAAAGATTTCTGCACCGATTCACCGCTCGTACTCGACGAGTTAGTTGTTAGTTTAAATATTTGTAAGCAGGCATTTAATTTTCTTTCACATTATTTTAAATATTAAACTACTGGTACTAATTCAATAATCAGTGCGTTTATTGTTGACTTGAGAGTGAGTACACTTTTGAAACACTTTGTATACAAAAATAAAATCACAAAATTATTAAAAGTAAGATTTGAATTCTCTAAATAGGATTTTATTTGGAAGCAGCAACATTTTTAAGTCATTCAATTTATATGTTACATATCGATTAGACTTCAAATCGCTGATTTGTTATAGACAAGTTATGATTTGTGTTTATAGACTAAATTGGTAGTTCTACTTATTTTAAAATCTTGAAATTATTATCTTTATTTTCTTATATTAACTAGTATGTCACTTTCAACAAGGAAAGAGAAAGGCACTTACAATTTGAATTAATATAGAGAGAAAAATATATTCATTTACTCTGTTACATACTCAAACCAATATTGTGGAATTTTGTTTTTTTTTATAGGAAAAATTATGTTTGTAAAGTATTATCGAGACTAAACTTTAGAACTGGATTAAGATTTTAAAAAATTTAATTACACTGGTAAAGTCTATTTGTAATAAATTATGAAGACATTTACAATTATCACTGCGAGTACAAATTCAATTTTCTTTAAGAATTTGCGGATTTATAACACTTCTAATTTTAAGTTGTAATTATTTTTAACTAGAGATGCGGGACTATTAGCTTTGATCATCGGTTATTATGCTCTATAGTTAAGATATAAAGGCAAGGTAGAAGTAATAAACTATTTTAAAGCATACCGAGAACGCAAATACCCTTTAAGAACTGGTTGAAAGACATTTAAAGTGGTTTATTACACTGGTAAAGTCCATGCATCTCTTAATAAATATCTTAATTTAAATGATGAGTAATAAGAGAAAGAATGTTATAGATAACGTAAAGGGATGTTGGATGAAAGGCACCTCTATATAGAAATGGAATACAAAAAAGAAGAAATTTTAATTACAGAAGACTACTCGTGGTGTATATGGACTAAGGTCTTTGTCCTCAATAATCATTCAACTTTTATTTATAGCTCCTATAAGGTGTAAAGATAATACAATGGCTACAAGGCGATAAATTATATTAAAGTATTTATATAATGTCATTAAATAAGGGGAACGCTGAACATCTATCACCTCCTATCAGAGATCTGAAAAAAGTATTTATGGAAACCAACATCTTTACTAGAACAAAATAAATACTATCTACCGACACACCTTGACCCGTCCGTAGATAACTCAACAACAAATAATAATAGAACAGCCTCTGTAATAAGTAGACGAGAGCAAAATTAAAATACCGCCAATATTCCTACACGGACCAGTTGACTGCAAACAAGTAATCTCAGATATCAAAGAACATATTAAGGAAAATTTTAGTGCGAACTTCAGTGGAATATCACTAAAAATTGATCTCTCATGCCAAAACGACTAGCCAAATTCTATCTATCGAATAAGATAGCATTGCACACTTTCTGAAACGCAAATGAAAAACCGCGATCAGTAGTCATTAGAAACGTACCACTTTGCTTATCTAAGCAGCAACGAAATGAAGAACTAGCTGCGTACTATCTTCCAATAATTAGTATTACAAGACCTAAAGAATAAAGAAAAAACCTTATCCCAATGAGAAAGCAAACAAAATCTTTAAAATCGGCATTTGCAACTCTCTAGTCAAGATTGAATCACAAAAAATAACAAGAGATACGCCCCAGCACCGTAGGTGCCAACACTAGAGTCACACTGAAAACTATTGTCGCCTGCAGCCAAGATGCATGAAGTGCATAGGCAGTCATATGTACAGCTGCGATAAAGATAAAAATACTCTCCTATCTGCATCAACTGTAAAGCTGGTTATCCAGCCAATTTCAGACACTTCCAATAAGTAAAAAATTTCTGAAAACAACCAGTGTATCCCTAATCCCAGCAACAAAAATTGACAAAGTATCCCCAGAATTACTGGTAATTACTTGATTTTTCCACAGCAGTAGGAGAACCTTTTCTTCCCTTAGTTCCTTACTAAGTTTTCGCTAGTAACACTTAATCTAAAGGCTGCTGTACCCTTCCGTTGATCACCAACTCTCACTTAATTAATCTGCAGGTCAACGCAGTTTCCCAGAGTGCGGCACTAGGAGCTCTAAGTGAGAGTTAGCCAACCTATGAGAACCAGTAGTCTAAAACCTTCTTCTCTTATAGACACTCAAAGTTCTTACCTCTGTACAAGACCCGATGTGTTTATTTATCAATTGTATAATAAAAACATGTATGAAGGAGACGGTAATTTACCTATAGACAATAATAATAAATATATATTGCAGTAAAAATATACTGACAACTACATGGTTCATGTAAGTAAAAAAAAGCAATAATGTAATTGTAGCTCATCGTGGTGTTTGACAATAAGTACAGTTTGTTAAGGTTGACTAAACAATGATTACAATTACTATTAGTTATATATGTCATGCTCTAGGCGATTAGTTACACATTGATGAATGAAAAAGGAAGTGATATCACAACTAACGAAAGCGCTCAATAACTGTCAAAGTCAAAGTATGCTGTGTCTCTATCCTTAACACTCACATGCAAAGAGTGGCCTGAACTATTATTCAAGTCGCTCCTTTGATATCCAAGGCCAAATCGCTAGCGTGTCAATGAGACGAAATGTAATTGAACATCAATATTTTTGGTCCTTTTGTGGAACTACATGTTTATAGTAAATAGTTTTATACATTTTTCTCAACCATATCGCGGCCACATATTCTGCTTCTGTAGTTGGTAGAGGAACCGATCACTGGCGCGTTCAGGTGCAAATTAGGGCACCGCCTAGAAGGAGAAACGCTAAACTGTTGGTTGACCATCGCGTGTTTGTTTGTACACCCTGCATAAAATTCATCACAGTTACCTGTCAATTAGAACATTACTTATTTTTCTGATAGTAAGGCGACAGATCTTTAATCATTTTTAAATAGTTTCCTAAGAATTGACTGAAGCCTTCAATACTAAACAATAAATAAGAAGTGCTGTGACAGCTTTATACGATTTACTTCTTTTTCTCTTTTTCGTCTCCGGTGAGCCTTTTTTGGAAATCGTTATAATTCTGTTTATTGTTGTTGCTACTGGCGTTTTATATAAAGTCGTACAACAATAAGTGAGTCAAAGTGTTGTTTCAATTCTGTTAAATGTAAAAAAAAATAGTAGCGCGTAGATACTCTCTTGTGATTCCGGCAGAGATAGGTCTACTTCAGGGAATCGACCCTATCTACGCGTGCTGTAGCTCTCTCTCTCACCTATCCCATTCCATGCACCAAAACACATAGCCAGTGTGGTGCATTACGGATAAATGAAATAAGTCGGAAAGCAGCAAGCCCTTAGTCCGCAGCAGCCTCACATCCTTCGATTACGACGACGTTCGGACAAGGAGAAAGGCAAAGGGTTCTAAGAATACCTGAGTTGGATCTGTTCGTTATGGAAAAACGAACAATGGAAAAAATGGACCATATGCATAGCAACATATAAATGAGAACATTATCCACAGAAGAGAAACTAAAAGAGTTAAAAAACAAAATTCAGAATATAAAATGGTACACAATAAGTCTGAGCACTGGAGAACATCTTACAAGTTTAAATTCAAAACACATACTATTCTGTAAAGGAGAAGCTGAAACAAAAACTAAGGGAGACTAAAAACTTTAAAAAAGCTTCCTAGAACAGGCTAAACAGAAATTGTAAAGATTAAAATAAAGAAAATACATCAACCAAGAGATGTGCCATAAAAAAACAAAATTGTAAGTTGCTACGCTGAACTCTACAAATCAAAAATAAATCCAGACGAGAGACAAATTGCAGTCTCAAAAAGGAAAATCTTAAACGTGGGTTCGGATAAAATACGGGGGCAAAATGCCTTGGAAAGTATTAAGAAAATAGATTTGCAAGGCTAGAAGTATTATCATTGAAATTATGAAAAAGACAGAGGAGAGGCTATATCAATAACTGGTAAAAATATACAAGTACCTGAAATTCAAGAAATCAAACAAGGGAAGTCAAAATGGTCCATAAAAAAGAGATACTTCACACTTAAATAACTACAGACCAATAAACCTTTTGTCACAGCTCTATAAGTTATTCATAAGAATAATAACCAAACCGACTGATGACCAAATTTGATGCCAATCAGCCAATAGAGCAAACTGGGTTTAGATCAGGATTCAACACATGTGACTACTTTCAAACAATGTAAAACTTACTATAAAAGAGCACAGAATGTAACATCTAACGGTACATAGCATTCAAAGACTACGAAAAGGAATTTGACTCCGTAGAAATCTGGGCAATACTCAACTCGTTGGTCAACTGTGGAACAGACACCAGATACAACCAATTAATAAAGAACATCTACAATAATGCGAGTATGTTATGTATATAAAAACAGAATCAGCTACAACTACAGATAATATCCGCCTTTGAAGCGTTCTATCGATATGTCGATCTTTCTTTTCAGTTTTAGCAAATGACGACAAGTTTACTGACTCCCACGTTCTGTTGATTTTATGAAATTCCATTTCTTCTGTTCCTGTAGAATTTATCGCTTATTTTAGATTCAGATTTGTCCACATCGGCTACCATACCACAAACAAAATTATTCTCACACTGTGGTGTTCTATTTTTCAAATTATATAAACACTCAACACGTGGAAGAGCATGCTCGCGACCACCTCTCTTCCTTCTAAATTCGTGTTGATTCTTTATTGGTATTTGAATCTTCTTTTTCTTCAACGATAGTTTTTTGTGATTCTTTGCTTGGGTCTTTATTGTTATCACAGTCATGATACAAGGGTTTGCCAACGTGCGCGCTGTATGGAATTGATTTATTTTTATGAATGATAACATTCGTCGAAGTGATGAACAAATTTTAAAGTCTGTATGCTTTTCAAAGCAGATGTTTGGATAACTTTGGGTTTCATTTGAGTTTCTTCTGCTTGGGCATTATTACCAACGCAAACTATCTAAGCACACAAAGATATTTCATTGAAAGGTTTGACACTATTCCACATTTTCCTTGTGTTAACTTCCGATTTTCTTTCGAAATTCTGTCAAATTAAATTTTATTTTTCAACGTAGTCTCTTTTTAAGTTCGTACACTTTTCCAGCGATACTCCGACCTGTTTAAACCGTTCAAATAGTAGTTGACGCCTTGCTCTGCAAAATAGGAGTCTACGGTTACAATCATCTTATAGTTTGATGAAAATCTTTGTTCTTCGAACCAAACCTTAAGTTTAGAAAACAAGAAATAATCGTTGAGGACAGTTCTGCTGAATATGCTCGGTGGTCAATCAATTCAAACAGCAATTTGTAAAGTTTGGCCATGGTGACCAAAGAAGAGTGAGTTGGTAAGTTGTCTTGATGGAAAAGCATTTTCTTCCGTTTCAAATGAAATCGTATTTCAACAAGTGCTGCTGATGCATGGTACTACTCCGTTATTGTTTTCTCTTTTTCCAAGTAGTCGATGAACAGAATTCTCCACCTATCCCAAAAAACTGTCTACATCACCTTCCTGGCCGATGAAATTGGCTTCTTCTTTTTGTGGGCATGTTCAGCCTTCACAGTCCACTTTACTGTTCTTTAGTCTCAGTAGTGTAATGGTGGATTCAAGTTTCATTGACATTGATAAATCGACACGAATATTCCGACTGGTTTCAGCAGGGCCTAGGGAATTTTTGGTTTAAAGTTAGTAAACGCAAGACTCAACGCGCAGACAGCTTTCTCATGCCCATTTATTCAGTCAATATATGACAAACGAGTTCTTTCGATATATCTACAGCCTCTATTATTTCTCTAACCTTAATTCGATGGTTGTCCAGTACCATTTGATGAACTTTTTCGATGTTATCAGTAGAGGTCGCAGTTCCGAACGCTTATCATCAGCTAAGCTGGTGCGACGACGTTTAAGTTCATTTACCCATTTTTTCACAGTGGCAAATTATGGAGAAGGGTCCCCGCAAACGGCGTCTAGCTCGGCTTTAATTTTCGTAGGTGTATTGTCTTTCAAATACAAGTACTTAATTACGGCACGGTATTCGATTTTTTTTTATTTTTACAAAAGCCCTGAATCGACTGATGCAAACGACTGTCAAAAAACAACTAAGCGTTCAAAATAGCTGAAATGTTTACATATATCTTTTGAGCTAAAGCTTCTTTAAAAACCGTATGCGTGTATTCAGGTTCTCGGGGTATCTATCAGTCTTGCTCAGATTTTTATTCACATATTCGAGACCATTATCAGTTGTGAGCAAGCAAATATTTTGTTTATTTTAGTTTTCAATTTAACCTTATAACCTTTAACGCAAGCGGCCACCTTTTCCTAAGTCTTGGTTTTCAAGAAGTACATAGATAGGTAATTACTGTAGTCGTCATTGAATGTGATAAAATATCACAATCTCACTAGTGATGAAAACTTTAACAAGTTTTGCAGATTTAGTTGACTTATTTTCACTTCTACGCACGCATGCTTTTCCAATGGATATTTTTCTCATTTGATATAATCGATTTTCAGTTTTTGGGTAAACATAAATTTTATCACCTAGTCTTCCATGATATTGTATGATATCCCATAACAGTTACACTAATTTATGAAGGCAATATGTGTAACTTTTTAGTAAAATATCGTGAAATTCTAGCTTTGACATTTTTTATACTTTTCGCCCTTTCTTTTAAATGCTAATAATATATAAGACTACAAAATAATTACTAAGATCAAGTCAATTTAAAATAAGAAGTCTTAGATTTAAATTTAGGTGAACACAACAAAATCCTTCTTCACCAATAATTTAAACTGCGTCACGAATAACAACACGTAGCAACATTTAAGGTACATTAAACTTATAAACTTAAACAATTGTTTTGGTTACAATAACTACAGCGTAAGTTAACAAAAGAATTTAATCTAGCTATTAAGCGGTGGCCTAATGATATTTCAGCTGTATGTGAATTTTTATTTTAAACATTCGAACTTTTTCGACCCACGTCCACAAAATTTCATTACTGCTGCCAGACCGATGAACAAACACTTTTTGCGAGCAATGCTTTTGCCCAAACCGCAAAACCTGTAGTGCCGCTGAAACTCAATTTTCTTCCGCACAATACCTGCGCGGCAAAAAGTTGGGTAAGGCAGTTTTAATATTTTTTATGGCCGTATTAACTCCATATCCCCCATAAAAGCTTTTATGATTTTGAATTGAATTCATTACTTTATTTCAGCGCTTAAAATAACAGAGTTTACATTTATCCGATGTGAAAATAAATTATTTTATAACGTCTATGTGTACGCAATATCTACGTGGCTTGCCTTTTACTATTCAAATATTTAAATTAAAACCTAATCTTGTTTTTAATATGCACTAAAATATTTAAGGCTTCAAAATAAAATCATGTAATGATAGTCGGTTACTCCATATTCGTATAACTCAGTTGAGCAACTGCAATAAATTTAGTTATCATCTTTCAGCCACGTTATCACTTTGTTGAAAGAAAAAAGTCTCATTATTAAATAAGGACAATTTACTTTCCATACACGAACTTCAGTATCTTTCACTTTTGAATTTGTAATTTTGTATGCAACGCGCCAATTTTTTGTGGGCGATGGTTTTAATTTCCAATATAAAAAATGTACACACCGTCTGTAACGATTAATTTCCGTTATTAAACCATGGATGCAAATGCATCACACCACGCAGCTGATGTTAATTTGCGTGCATGGCTAGAACATTTCCATTTTCTATTGTGTATAACTAGTGATTATGTGAATTAATCGAGATAAAGCTTAACTTTTTAAATAACAGAGCCTTTGTTGAATAAAATGAAAAATTGAATGAGCAACCAAATGATTGGCAGATTTAGCTGTATTTGTGTTTGGCTATTCTAACGGCACCTGAACTATTTTAAGACCGATTGCACCTGAGATTAATTCTGAGCTTACAAGACGTTGCAATGCTAATATATTCAATGTGGCTCCAACTGCGGAGTGTTCGTGTTGTGACGAAGCCCAACCCACTGAGCTAACCGAACAATGATAAACTGCGCAACTATTTAAACTTCCAAATACCAATAGCATAAATGTAATCATCGCAAAAACACATGTTTTTTGAATAATTGTAATACCTTTGTTGATTTCCGTATAATTTTTTTAGTATATGAGTTTTTTGAGCTAATAAAATCTTAAATTGCCAATAAAATATGTTTAAGTGACCTTTATTCCATTATGCTCCCTTATGTACTATTTTGGTAATTTTGTAATTTTCTATGGAGTGGATGAAAAATAAGAAGTGTCTTAGTTGCAAGCAAAGCTTTCTTTACTATCTAATGTGGGTGAGGCAATAAGGAAAATCTCAACTTCAGTTATGGAAGTTTTGTTTTTTCTACCGTTAGACTAAAGTTGTAGCTTACAGGCTCGTGAAAGAGCAAGGTCTATAACTTTGCATGGGAATAAATAAGTGCATATGCAGTTGCTCCGTGACTCCTAAATATATATTTGATAGTAAAATTAGATACTAAAGAGGCAAAACCGGATGAAAGAGTCAACGAAAACTCCACCTGATTATAAAACAAGTTTACGACATATATATACATATATATATATATATATATATATATATATATATATATATATATATATATATATATATATATATATATATATATTAATTCTAAGGAGCTTTTTTCTGATTAATGTTATTCTTGATTTCTTTAGAGACTTCTTTAGGTGTAACTGGTCTAATGACTGTATCTTCCTGTATTGGTTCTGTCCAGTCTTGTGAATCGTCTCCTTCATTTGGTTGGAAAGTCATTTCTAGGTGCTCTGCAAATCTACAAGCTTTTTCCTGATTACTACGTGCCCAGGTACCATCTGCATTTTGATCGGTGGATTTTGTAAAATAGGCCGTTTTAGATTTTTGTGGCTTTCCAAAGGGAATAGTCCGTTTTGCTGTCGTTGCTCAATTCACTTAAAAGTTGCTCATAGATTCATTTTAATTCGTAGGATCTCCGCTTTATCTGTTGAGTGGCATTATTGAGGGCAGTTTATCCGTAGGTGCTCTGGTTTGATGCCATCTTTTCTTAGTTTTCTCTTTTTTGTAACTAGGTCCATAATCTCTTTCGGATAATTATTTCCCTTTACCTTTCGTTTAATTTCTGGAGTATTATCCCAGGCTGCTTGCTGAATGTTCCTAATAAGCAGTTCGATTTCTTCATCAAGTTGTTTTTCATTCTTAAGTGGAGCTGACAGATTAATGGAATTTTCAAGTTGTATTCTAAAGCTATTCCAATTTGTCAGTTTGTTTACAAGCCTCGGCGGGTTTTCTTTATTAATTATCTTGTCACTTAGTGTGAGTAGTATGGGAGAATGGTCAGAATTCATATCCCATGCTTCCTCAACATATAAGTAATTGGGGGATATATTCCTTACTATAAAGAAGTCTATTAGATCAGGAATCTTACTGCTATCGGTTGGCCAATAGGTAGGCTTCCCAGTTGATATTGTATCACAGTTAAGCTGGTTGCATGCTGATAGAAGTTCTCTACCTTTGGTAGTCGTTAGCCTCGATCCCCAATGGGTGTGCTTCGCATTGAAATCACCTCAATAATGAATCTACATCCCTGGGTTTCGAGGAAGTCTAAGTATTGATTTTTCTTAATCGCGTATCTAGGTGGGCAATATAATGATGTGATAACAACTTCGTAGGTTTTTGTTTTAACTTTAACAGCTGTAGCTTGAATTTCCTCTGTTTGATATTGAATTTTTAGATAATGTGTAATGGATTCTCTTATTATTATTGCACTACCGCCTCTAGCGGTGTTTTTTGGATGGATAGTGTGATATACCCTGTATCCCTTGAATTTTATATGCGATTCCTTGGTAAAATGGGTTTCAGCAATAAGACACACATCGATCTTTTCTATGTCCAGGACTGCTTGTAACTCATGATGATGTTGAAGTAGTCCATTGGCGTTCCATTGCATTATTCTGATATTATTATTAGCCATTTTTAGATTTAGGTATCGCTCCTTGAGCGCGATATTCCAGCTTTGAGATACGATCGTCCATTTTACTTAATTTTTCCAAGATCAATTGGAGCGTGTGTTCAACTGACGAGTTTTGTTGACTTGGTGTTTTCTCAATCTGTTTCTGCGGCTTTTCAGATGCCACCTGGCTATAAGTCCTTGGTTTAGGAGCATTATCTTGTTTTGATGGAATGGGGTTTATTTTCTGTTGGTCGAATCTGTTTGGCTGTTTGGGTAGACTCGGTTTCTTCATTTGTTTATTCTTTAACATCTGCATTTCTTTTGCTACCATGCATCCACGGTAGTTAGCTGGATGTGCTTCCCCACAATGTACACATTTTGGAGGAGTTTCCTTTTGTTTCTTACACTCTGCAGTAAAGTGTTTACCCGTGCATTTTACGCATCTGGGTTCTTTAGCGCAGTATTTCTGTGTGTGCCCATATGCTTGACACCGCTTACATTGTGGCACTAATTTATTTTTTTTAATGGGTTGAATTTCTACTCGAATGCCCATGATATCTTTTATTTCGAAAATTTTGTTAGTGTCTTCATCATGTCTAAACGACAACATGAACATGTTTAGAGGATGTTTTGTTTTGTATTGTAATTTTTTTGTTGCTTCAAGTATTTTATATCCTCTTTTTCGTAGTTCGCTAACTATCTCTTCCGAATTACATGAGTGATGAAGCCTAGTAGCCATCACCTTAATAGGTCTATTTTGTTTATTTTCAAAAGAGTGCCACGAGTACTCATTGTCAAGCAGAGCTTTCGTGAGAGCTTGATAGCTTTCCCCATCTGTGACGTTAATTTTAATGTTTTGGTTATTTATTATCTTAATTTGAAAACCACGAATCGAGTTACTTATGAGTTTATGGATGTCATTAAAGTTATTAATTCCGTCCACAATTATAGGCGGTGATTGTGGATCTTTCTTTGGTTGTATTGTTTTGTTTTCTAAGACCTTTTGCCTGTCTTGTGGGGGTAAGCGATGTATTCATTTTCTCTTTTATTCTTTACTCTTACCCACTCGGTCTCTTTTGCTAGCTCTTCCTCATCCGTGAAGTACTCCGTTAGTTCTTCCTCCTTCTGTAATGTTGGAGGATTTTGGGTTAAACTATTTTCTAACATTGCAAATTTAACATGTAAATCCGCATTAACCTTCTGTAAATTTTCTAATTGCGTTTGAAGAGCATTTAATCTATTAATAATACTGGCTTTCTCATTCTCCGATTTTTGCCAAGCAGCAAAAGCACTTGTTCATTGTGACCTTGCACTATTTTCCTGGAAAATGCATTATTTTGTTGTATTAATATCGCCTCATTCGGCGACTGTGCTGGCGGTGTTTGATAAAACATATGTATTACGCGATAGCTGAACGACCGTGACACGGCCGCCGGATATCACTCGCGTTGAATGATGCCCGATTAACACTTATTTATAGGCGACACTTGCGACACTATGTTTACAGTTTGAAAGTCAAACGAATACTATGGGAGCGCTTGCCATACGAGTTGTAGCTCCAATTTGTTGAAATATTGTTTTATGTTAACCAGTAAACCTCAAAGTTATAAATGCAAAAAATTGCCTAGCTTGTTAACACAGTTCTTTGAAATCACTGTTGCTAAAGACCCTTTTTTAAAAAAAGTAATATTTAACAATACCCATTTTCAAAACGCTGAACCAAACTGTAACTTTAGCACTATGGAAAAGTCTTTGGTGTAGTTCTTTTGGGTCATTTTCTGCCCAAAATCGACAAGTTTTCCTAACCATCCCAATGAAAATGTGCCTCATCATCAGACTGACATGAGAAACAATAATTTCAAGTATTTTTTCACAAAAAAGTATGCGTTACAAAAAAATTACCTTGCAACAGCATTTAAACAATCATGATTTTGTACGGATAAAATTTCAATTAGCTATAGTGAACGATGAAAACAGACTCAAAGTTGAAGCGCGACGCCTAGTAGAGCGCCTAAACATAAAAAAGACCAATTGGTATGAGGATGGCCAGTTTATTTTCTCTTCACCTGATCCACTTATGCGAAACCATTCAACCCTCATGAGTATTGTGTTACAATCAGACATCACCCCACCAAATAGAATATAGCATTATTGACGTAAAACAAATTTTGCCATATCTGAACTTTCTGAAGTACAAAGTTAGTCTCTGATCTCTCCGTTCCCAACTTCAAAAACATGCACCACCCATTATACGTTCTAGCGTTATGATTGATTTATTGCCTCAAGTCAATAAACACAAAACATCAAAATTTGTGAGTACTATATATTTCTTATATGACGTAGGTTCCTTCTAAGATTTTGAAGACGGCTAATCATAGGACATCAAGTTTTTGCTATGTAAATTCTTTATTTAAAAATAGAACAATTATTACGATTTTTGATTGTTAACCTTGAAGAAAAATTGCAAGGGCTAAACTTTAAATTATTTATCTATGGCTTCACCTATTTTAATTTGTGGGATTAAAACTGTTTAATTATTTAAATAATTTTATTTTTTCGTGTTTTCTAAGAGGAAGAAATAATACAGCTTATCGTTGGGTGCAGTTGAGAAATGAGCTTTTCATTTTTGTGTTTCGCTATTGTTGCAATAAAGGTAGGAGAATAAAAAAAAAACTGTAAACCATACAATTAAAAAAACCCAGAAGATATACTTATCACTGTATAAAAAATGAAACAATATGTTTATTTTTATTATTTAAACTTTCCTCAATCAATTCATTCTCTGTCAGGCTGAAGAGAAGTGAGGTGGCATGTGCCACATTGTATAGAGACTAAAACGTATTTTTTATGTGTCTGGCGATCAATTGTAAAGTAAAGTAGGCAAGGAAAAATAAAACTTCCTTAATTGTGTAAATTTTTTTAAAATTTTAATTCAACGGACATATCATTTAATTAAAAGTTAAAAGATGATAAAAAAGAAATGAAGCTTAGGGATATCAGGCAGTAAAAGGAAAACCATAACTTGCAAAGAAAACTAAATTAATAGATAAAAAAATAAGAGAAAAAGACACTTTTTAAGGTGTCTTTCCAATATGTTTATTTTTGCCAAAAAGATAATATTGCAAGGTTGCAGTAAATAGTGATTTATTTTTTTTATATTCAGTAATGTCTCAAAAAACCATTTTGTTTCTCCCAAGACTGGTTGTGGATTTTGATGAACAGAATCTATCCTTCGAACATAATCTTAAGAATCTTTAGCAGAAATTTGTTTTTTAGCCCTCTTTGGTTTTAGGAAGAAATGGAAACTTCTGCTATTTTTGAAGATTATTTATAAACCCTTAAATGGAATTTTTTTAGGAAAACATGTTGACAAAGCAGATAAGAAAATCCATTACAAGAAAATATTCTTATTAGAAGAGAGAATTCAATTTTTTTCAAATTCACATTTGTGTTTGTACCTAACCTAATTGTATTTTATAATTTTCTTCCTTTATTTTCCGTAGCTTTTGCGTTATATTTTATATGACTTTATTATAATAATTTATGCATATTCACTTTACTATTTCTTCTTATTAATACTTCATTTTGTTCAGTTCGGTTCCATCCTCTTATAGTTGCAAAAATCTTAAATATCTACCGTGTAGTTTGTGTTTTATTCCTTTTATTAGTATATTGTTGTACTATTTCTACGCATACCTTGTCTTTCAATTTGCTTCTGTCAATGTAGATTACTGTATTTGTTATATTTCATTCTTAATTTAAAATTATTTCTGGCATTTTTGCTAAATAAAGCCGTCTTGGTACGAGTACTGGTACCTCATAAGCTACATCTGCTCTAATTACTACTCTCTTTATTTTATTTTTTATTTCAATTCTTCTAATTGTTAATCTGCCTGCTTACTATAAAAGACAGTTATGAGACAAATATTTGAACTGACCATATAACAAAAAAATCACAATATAACTGGCTCTCCCAAGATTATCAACCTTAATAGTACGGTAATAGTATTATGTCTTTAGTAGCGAAAAATTCGGTAGGTAAAACTATTCCCAATGGGAGAGAACAACTAATAAAAATAAAAAGACGTTTAAATCAAGAATAGTTAAAAGGTGAAACGTTAAACTCTGTGAAAAGTGGAAAACAGAAAAATGCCAAAAAAGAAATGAAACACAATAACATCTGTTCGGAATAAATAAAGTATGGTAGCTACAAGAACATGATATGTGGAGTGACAAATACAGGACAATAAAACACTGTTGCTGTAAATGAGTAAGCCGGAGTAGGAGTTACTATGAAATAAAGAAATAGGACAGAAAGTGAAAGCTTACTTACTCAAGAATAAAAGTGTGTTACTGGTAAATAGCTGGCTAACCAAAAGGCACACACACACATATATATATATATATATATATATATATATATATATATATATATATATATATATATATATATATATACAACTTCAGATTATGAAATATTTGAAGAAATAGACAGAAATAATTAGATACGCCAAAGAAAGGGAGAAACTAATATTAATGGGGGAATGGAAGGTAAAATTGCGAGCCGAAACGGATTAGCAAGAAAAACTAGAAGGGTTTAACAGTTTTGTCTACAGCCCAATTTAGCTACAAGCACGCTATTTTACAATTATCCACGTAGAAAATACATATCAAAAAAGTCTTAAAGAGAATAAAAGTGGAATAATAGTACAGATAAATTTAAATAAAAAGACACAGAAGGGTTATTGGACAACATATTTCTTGGAGATTTCGGAGAACAACACAAAAAAAAATAAAGTAGATATAGATAAGACGTAGAACATCATAAAATATTGCATAGCCAACGCAGTAGATGAGATATTGTAATCGAGAGAAAACTAAATTACTAGATAACAAAGGATATTAACCAGATAGTTGAAAAAAGAGAAAACAAAGACCACCAAACAAATAATGTAGCACGAACTCAAAAAAAATCAATAGGCAAAAAATGCACTAAAACAATTTGATGAAACAAATAACCTTTTCAAAGAAATAAGAGTTAAACAGGCCTACAAGACAATAAATTTTCTCTAAGAAGACAGAAAGAAGTGTAGGTGTAAAAAATAAAAGATAAAATATCCCACTAATATAAAGCAATATTGTGAAAATGTAAAAACGCAATCATAGCTTTTACAATAAACCTGCAAAGCTTGCAACGCATAGTGAAGCAGTCTCCCAAATTTGAAAACCCTTTAGTATAGCTGACCTTTGACCAATCAGTTTCAAAATCACTAGCAAACAAGCCTTTTTGGTTACCTGTCGATTGGTGAAAACAGAATTTAGATATTCCCAGCCGGACAGACAACATGAAGTTAGTAAGTGACTTCGCTTCGCTTCGCCACTTAATAATTGTACAAAAGGGGATGGCGAAAGAAAGTCCAAGGTATATTACTCTCATAGATATAGAAAATGCTTTTAACAACATACATTGGCCAAAAGTAATTAAATTAATGACAGATTATTGACGTAACTTCCAGAGGTAGACGAACAATTTTACTACTATATGAACAACAAGCAACTGTAATAAAAGTCAGAGAGTAAGTAAAGAGGCAATAATAAAAAAAGGGGTTAAACCAGGCTGCGTGCTGTTGTCACAACTATTTAATGAATATATACAATCCGCTGGTCAAACATGCAAACGATTTAGCCCAATTGGCGAATAACAACTAGGGCTTGAAAGAAGAAATCACGAAAATAAAGAGCATTTAGTGATTAACTACAGCAAAACAGCATGATACTAAACACGCTGACTACAGTGATCAATAAGCTAATCAACTAATGCCTAAATTTCTAAAAATTGCGTTGTGGAATGCCAACGGGCTACTTCAACGGAAGTTAGAAGTTGAAACTTTTTTACATACCAATAGCATAGATATTTTGTTAATCTCAGAAACCTATTATACCACAAGATCACATTTAAAAATATCTCATTTTACCACATATCATACAGAACACCCGGACGACGCAACCCATGGTGGTTCTGCTATAATAATTCGCAATCCTATCAAACATCATGAATTACCAAGCTTTCAAACAGACTACTTGCAAGGTACCATAATGCAAGTAGAAAAAGTTCCGATACCAATAGTAATTTCCGTCGCCTATTGCCCGCCACGCCACAACATAACCAAACAAATGTTCCAATCTTATTTTGAGCAACTAGGACCTAGATTCTTAGCAGGTGGCAACTACAATGCTAAAAATACACACTGGGGCTCGCGTTTAACAACTACAAAAGGTATAAAGCTATACAGACTCATAGCAGATAACAATTATAGTTTCCTATCAACGGGCAGCCCAACATATTGGCCAACTGACCCCAATGAAACACCAGATCTGCTTGACTTCTTCGTCACCCACGGTATGTCCTCAAACTACATGGACATCGTTCCCAGTTACGACATTTCATCTGACCATACCCCTGTAGTAGTCTCAGTAAGTGCAACTACACTTTACAAAGAATCCGCACCTACTCTCAGCAATACAAAAACCAACTGGGAAACTTTTGAATCACATGTAAATGAAAATCTTAACCTGGCATTAAAAACAAACGAAGACTTAGAATATGCAACTAACCACCTAATAACAACTATTCAGGAAGCCGGTTGGAAATCAACACCTCAGTCCTACAACCACAAAATCAACACACCTAACATCCCAACTGAAATAATGGAAATAGCAAGGGAAAAAAGAAGAGCAAGAGCAGCTTGGCAACGTAGTCGCAACATTTCAGACAAAACTATCTTTAAGCAACTAAATAATAAACTAAGAAGAAGACTTCAACAGATTTGCAATGAAACTTTCCAACTCTACACAACCACACTCTCTGTACAAGATCAGTCAATATGGAGGACAAGTAGGGGAATCAAACGTCCCAAAAAAGCACATAGCACCACTACAAGATGCAACAGGATTATGGTCGAAAACTCATAAAGAAAAGGCTGAAGCTTTCGAACTGCACCTTCAAACTACTTTTGAACCTAATTCTAATGAACCAAACCAGGAGGTCGAACATTATTTAGAAACTCCATTGCAATTATCACCCTAAAATAAAGAGTTTTTCTATCCACGAAACTGAAGCCCAAATAAAATTACTTCCTAACAAAAGATCTCCAGGACATGATCTTATTACAGGAATTATATTAAAGCACTTACCTGAGAAAGGACTTCGTTATCTCCAAATCCTGTTTAATAGAATACTGTGTCTTGCATTCATTACTCAAATTTGCCCAAATTATCCTAATCCTTAAACCGGGTAAACCTCCCACCCAAATAAAATCCTACCGACCTATTAGTTTACTTCCGATAATCTCTAAGCTGCTAGAAAAATTAATATTAAAAAGCATCAATGAAAGTGAACTTTAAAGTAAATGGCTACCAGATCACCAGTTTGGATTCCCAGCATTCATCAATTCAATAATGCCATCGATTAATACACATAATAAGCGGTAAACTTGAACACAAAACTTACTGTTGTGCAGTGTTCTTAGATGTGAGTTGTGCATTTGATAAGGTTCGGCACAGAGGTTAATTGTATAAAATAAAAAAACTACTTCCATACCATTACTACCTGCTTTTGCGCTCCTATCTGGACAAACGATTCTTCCAAACCAAACTCGGTAACGACACCTCCCAGATATATAGAATTAATGCAGGTGTCCCTCAGGGTAGTCTGCTTGGGCCTCTATTGTATCTGTTATATACAAGTGACCTTCCTACTACAGAGCCAACAAGTATAGGGACGTTTGGTGATGACACAGCAATCCTGTCGTGTAATGAAGACCCGAACACAGCAACCGAACTACTCCAAGAACGTTTAAACCATCTTCAAAAGTGGCTAAATAAGTGGAAAGTAAGGGTAAACGAGGATAAATCGGTTCAAGTCACGTTTACAACGAAACACTCGGCGTGCCCGTAAACAATACACCGATCCCTCAGGCATACGAAGTCAAATATCTAGGTCTGCATCTCGATAAACGCTTGACGTGGAGATCTCATATAAGCAAAAAACGGAAAGAAATAGATCTACGTCTAAAAAATTGTATTGGCTCCTTGGGAGAAATTTAGCACTTGCCATAGATAACAAACTGTTAATCTACAAAAGCATAATTCGTCCCATCTGGATCTACGTCTGTGAATTATGGAGATGCGCCAGCAAATCAACAATAGAAATAATACAACGCTTCCAGTCCAAGACCCTGAGGATGGTACAACGATTTTAACGTCCCATTGGAAGCCGATTTTATAAAAATAAAAGCTGAAAAACATCATTACACTGTTGAAAATTACCCGAATATAACAGTCAACGTCTTAGTCCAGGAACCCGAAACCAGAAGATTAAGGAAAAGGTGGCCAATAGACTAAGTGAACTAAAGTAGGAGATTTACCAGTGGGTGCTTTCCCCTAATGACTTTTATTAAGTGGCGAAGAGAAGCGGAGTCACTTACTAACTTCATGTTGTCCGTCTGTCTGACCGTCCGTCCGAGCAAAAACTCGAGAACGGCTGGGAATTTCCAAATTCTGTTTTCAGCAATCGAGAGGTGACCAAAAAGGCTGGTTTGCTAGTGATTTTGAAACTGATTGGTCAAAGGTCAGCGTTAGTGCTTCGCCGCTTCGCTATGCGTTGCAAGCTTTGCAGGTTTATTAAATATTCAATAACATAAAATTAGTTCATAGAATTATTGTATTTATTCTGATTGCTAATAAAATGAGTTTATAAAAAAAATTTATAGATTACAACATGCAAATAAACATAAAAAAACTAAAATATAGTCTTTAGAAAAATACCAACATAACGAGCAACAATTACAACCATCATGTTATAGGAAAGTGGGGGAATTCTTATACTTATTGTTCGAAGAGAAAACTTCTAATATCGCGTAGTGTTGCAATTGACATCAGAAAACAACTTTTAAAGGCATTGTTCTAAAGCATAGCACTCTATGGAAGTAAATTTTGGACGACAGCATTCTATGAAAGGAAGAGGCTACAAGTTTTTGTGATAATTTTCGATACATATTACATATTAGGAAGAGTAGGAGAATGACAAGTTTCGATAATAAAGACAGAAAAAAACGAGACCTACTAATTAATTCTACACAATGAGGAACTCCTTAAGAAAATTATGAAAAGAAGAGTTGAAGAACAAAAAATGCAGTACGTGACGCAAGTCATAAAGGACTTACAATGTACTTAGCATTGACAATGAGCTAAAAAGCCTGACGAAGGACACAAAAAGGTGGAGAGACATTGTTGAATCAAATCAATCAGTATATTGATAACTAATTTTAAAATTGCCGATTGAAAAAGTCACGTAATAACAAATGTTTTTTATATAGACTCATCATTATGACATGCTTCTTCTTGTCCAAATTTATTTCGTATTTTTTGCCTTTCATTATGTAATCCTTTAATGTTTTTTTTTGTTATATTTTTGATAACTTTCTTTCCTTTATTTGTTGAAACTTTCCTTTTAGTTATATTATAAATTGATGGCACATGTCCTTTCTAATTTTTCTAATATTTTTAAACAAACTTTTATTTTTTCTCGCTACTGCTTGACATGCTGCATTCCCCGGATTCATTTAATTGATTAAATTCTTTAAACGTTTATTTTGTGATCTTCTGTGTATTTTACATATTGCTCTTGCATTTTGAATTTGCTTTTCTTTTTTACTTTATGAACTTTGTTTTTTGTTGATATCTTCTTATAAAGACATAATGCCTTTTCTCTGTAAATTTAAAAATGTTTTACAATAGAAACCTTTTTTTCCACATTCTTTTCTCTTGTTTTATGTTCTTTAAATTTATAGGTTAGGTTTATTTTCTTGAATTCCTTCTACTAGTTTTCCTGTAACCATTGCTTCTTTCACTATCTTTCTTTACTTCTCGTCTATAAATTTGTAGTATTTACTTGTCACACTATATAATCCGTCACTTACAATAAGTGCCTTTTAGTGATTTAAAACCACTTTTCTTTTTGTAATCATAGAAAATAATTTATTAATTTGCTAGTATAAGAGCAACTAGATAGTCTTCTCTGCTCGATAAAGATGCATCTATATAATTTTCTTGTCAAGGTAGCCTTTTTAGCTTTTTTAATTTTCTTCTTGTTATGTTTACTATGGTTAATACTTTATTGTGTTTAAAGAAGTTTTAATAGTATTATTAAATTATATTTAACAATTTTCTAACAACTATTTTTGGTTGTGCGGAAATCAATCTTGAATACACTATAAAGTTGACATTATTTCTGATAAATGTCAGTACTCTTCCACCTGACATTAGTTTCAATTTTTTTAATAGTAACCTTTACATTTCTTCTGTAAAACGCTTCAAACCAGCTAGTATCACTTTTACCTCATTTAGTGTTAAATGTTGTTTACCTCAGTGAGTTGAGAAGCTCGCACGCATCCATGTCCCTGTCTTTCTTGTAAACACGTTTAGGTACTTACTTTAGTATTTTGCTCTGAGCTTTATTGCAAGGATTACATTTCTGAAACCCCAAATTAGTTAAAAATTCAAACTGTGCTCTGTCTAAGTGGGGTAGTTGTCTAATTTTACAAGCAGCAATTCAATTAAGTAGAAAGTTCTAGATTCAGCCAAATAGTTAACTAAAAAAAATAATTTAGGCTTAAAATTAACATTCAATTTGTTACATCGTTCTTTAATAGATATGTAACATCTACAATATAACTTTTATCGTTTTAAACTAACTGCAAAGTACAATTATTCTTAAAAAGTAATAAAAACAAAATAATGTATTGATAAATGAAAAAAGTGGTAAAGAAAAATAGACCTAATCGAAAAAAGTTAACTTAGTACTATAAAATTTTTGTATTTTGACCATCTGTTTAAAATACATACATGCATACATAATCCTATCCTATTTATACCCTAAAGCGTGGAGGATATGTTTTCAAGCATTTTTATATCAGTTTTAGTAAAGCTGTGCCATTTCTTTCTGTCTTTTGTTATTGCTTTACTCTCTGTCGATGTTTCAGCCTTTTCTTTTCTCTGGAGTTTCTTTAACACTTTGATTCCATGTTTGTTTGGACCGTCGTCTTTTGTCTTTAGCCTTCTATACTATATTAAATTGGCTGTTCTTCATACGACTAATGTGTCAAAACCACCTTAGTTCTTGTTCTTCTACCTTTTCAAGGAGTGGCATTTTATTTGGTTGCTTTCTTCTATGTTACGTATTTGGTCTACTCTTCTAACACCAAGAATTTTGGATTAAGAATTTCATTGCACATACTTTTGTTTTTTGCTCAATACCCAGTTTTCACATCCGTGCGTAAGAATTGGTGCATATATTGTTTTATACACCGTAGTTTTTGTTTTTCTACTGATTTCTTTATGTTTTAGAAAGCTCTTATTCAACGATTGAATCAGTGTTCTAACTAACTGTCTTTTATTATGCATTTTAAGGTTTTGTAATATTCTACTTGTTCTATCTGTTTTTATCTACCTTATGTAATCTTTCTTTTTGTGTTGTAATTACCATTGTTTTGGTTTTCTTTATATTAAGTTCTAGTCCATATTTTTTCACTTTATTGTTTTATACGTCCAGGTTTTCTTCTATTTATTCTTTGTTTTCCGCTACTAGGACCAGATTATCTCCAAAGACTCACATTTATATCTTGACTTCTCATATTGTACCATTTCACTTTATATTTTATAATTTTCTTACTATTTTTTTTACAAATGTTATCGATTACACATATAAATAGAAGTTCTTGTCGGAAATCGTTTTGTTAATATTTAAGATGTGGTATATCTCTTAATCTTTTCTCTAACATTAATTTGTATGCCTTGGAAGCAGCACTTGAAAGAGATATTTTCTTATAGTTATCTTTTTAGTTCTCCTTTTTTATATATAGGTAGTATAAATGCTCTATTTCAATATTTGGGTATTTTCTCTTCTCCCAAACTTTATTAAAGATGTTGGTTAGTTCAATAATCACTGTTTCACTTAAAAATTGCACCATTTCTGGGTACATTTTATCATCTCCTGAAGCTTTTCCTAATATCAGTTTTCCTAGGGCCATCTCTACTTCTTGATCTGTTATATATTCCCGTCTTTATTCGTCAATTTCTCTTTCTTCCCTGTACTTTTCCGGATTAATATTTTCTTGTTGTTGCCTTGCATCATTGTATGTTCTTTCCAACGTTCAGCAATTCCTTTGTCATTTATTAGTATTTCTCCTGTCATGCTTTTAATTTGTTTCGTGTAGATTCATTTTTGTGAGTCAGATTTTTAATTATTTTATAACAGTTTCTTTACTATTCGTCTCTAAAGTTTACCTAAATTCTTTCTAACGTTCCTTTTCGGTTTCTATTACTGCTTGTTTAGCTTTATTTTTTTTGTTCTTTATCCAACTACTTGTTTTGTAGTCTTTTTACTTAAAGAATTTTTTCATGGGGCTTTTTTCATCTTAGTTTCTATTTTAACTTTTTGGTTCTTTTACTTTTATTTTGTTTGATAGTTCCACATATCGTATTAGTTGTTTGCATTATTATATCTTTAAAGTGCTTCAAATATTCCTCTATATTTTATTTCTAATTGGATTTTAAGGCTAAATTTTTGTTTCACTTGGGTTTTGTATTTTCTTATGGTTTATCTTGTCTCATTATACGTATTCTTATTTTTCTTGTAAAATGAGTTGTAGTTTTATACTCTTTTACTACACTTATTTCTTTTATCATTTAACGTTATCTCTAATAGAAAATGTTTACTACCTATTTCGGCTCCTGGTTTTACTCTTGTGTCTGTTATTTCCTTTTGTACCTGTTGCCATAATATAGTTGGCAATTGATTTTTCCCTACTTATAACTTTCCTGCGTATTTTATGTTTAAAGAAGCATTTGTAAGTCATTACTGATCTGGCATTTATAATTAAGGTTTTTTCTTTACTCTGCTGTAATGTCTACTGTAACTTTTCCCAAAAAATATTTTTCTCTTTAACCTTTGCATCTTTGTTAGGTCTATAACATATAATTCATTCTATTTTCTCTGTTTTGCTTTTTTCTAGTTCCATTTTTGCTATTAGTTCAAAAGTATATACCCAGTTTTGCGTGCTTTCTTTCAACATCAGGCAGTTTTTGTGTATCTCCACTTTATATTAATATATTTTCTTCTCCTATTATTTTATGTTAAGTTTCTGTTAGTCTTAAAATTTTATTTTCGTTTTTGTATCTCATTTTCAAGTCCTTCTTTGCCTCTTAGCTCTCTAATATTCCATGTGCCCAAATACTATATTTCTTTTTTGTTTTTTAGTTTTTTTCCCGTTAATTTGTTTATTTTTGCTGTTAATATTATTAATTCTGCGTTCGTTTTGGTTTCTGCTAGTTTTTTGTGTTTTCTCCAGTTATAACCTTTTGCTTCTTCATTACCTGGTTTTCTTCGTCACACCAAACCCATTTATCATTGTTTATAAAGAGCTTTCAGTATCCTATTGCAACTTTTTTCCTTTTTCCTTTAGTTTCTTTGCTAAATATCTTATGCTTTTTTGTATTCTTTGTTTATTCTCTGTGAGGTCATTATTTATACAAATGCTTACTACTGTCAGTTTCTGTAATTTGTTTTTATTCTGCATGACCTTTGTTTCTTCGTATGTATTCTTCATTTGAACTTTGTAGGCAGTTTGATTGATTTTTTTGTACCGTTTCTATCTTGGTATTTATTTCTAGAGTTTCGTTTACAGTTTTTGCTGTTTCTTTCTGTATCTCCAAAAAAAATGTTTGGCTCTTATCACCAGGCCCGAGACTATGACATTGTTTAATTTATTTTATTTTTCTCCAAGTACTCGAACTTGCTTTCTAGTTTACTCATTTATTCCTTCAGCTCCCTATTTTCATTTTACAGTTCTCTTATTTTTCAAGATATTCCTTTTGGTTATTTTTTTAAAATTATTCTTTATTTCCTCTTTCCATTTTTTAATAAATTTCTTCAAGTCTTTATACCTCTCCATTTTCTTACCTTCGCAATTTTGGATACAATCCGGCATTGTCACTAAAATTTCGCGCAACCTTGGTGAAATTTTATTTAAGCACTTTTCCCTTATTTTTTGACTAAACTAAACGTTTTTTCTTTACACTAAATAAAATTTGTTTGTTTTATAACCTTCCAGAATAAACAATAGGAATTACTTCACATTACAACTCCCGTATTTCGGGTTTATTGTAGCCAAAAGATAAAACACCGTTTACATCTGTTTACACTTCTATTGTAATGTTCGAAATATTACTAGTTATTAATGTAAACTTTGTTTTTCTTTTTAATCATATATAAAGTTAAAATTTTTAACTTATCTGAAAGATTTTATCTTTTAATATAGCGATATTCAACTATACAGTTATAAAAGCTTTTTCACTACATGTGAAAGCTTTGTAGTAGAAAAATAGAACAAGTATAACGGTAAAGCCGGCACAGCACGGGTTGTGAGTTTAAGTTTGAATAAAATTATACACGCCAGGTCACCTTAACTATGTACCTAAAACTTTACATCGTAAACATGTTACTTCTTTTGATGCTTTTGTTATAGAGATGGTGCTGAGAATGCAAAACACAACTATTTAGTCGTAAAAACTTCATTGTTCTAACTGTTGTAAACAAGGCTTTTGGTGTTAATTAAACGTATTGGTATGACGACACAACTGCTCATGTTCCTTGCCGCATTATGCCGCTTAATCACCTTATAAATATAGCAGGACGCCGTAAGCAGTTCATTATCGCTTCAGTCAATTAAGTGCCCCTAATGTTGTTAATAGAGCGCGGTAGCCGTAACCAAAGCTCTTGGTCGAAACTTCGAGAAACATACACGTAATAGGTGTAGGTCTCGCGGTGCACTACTACGAACTTCCATTATAAAATTTCCTATAGCACGCTTATTACGAAGTTTGTTTAACTTCGCCACTTAGTAACTTACATAATTAAATAAGCTTTTGGTGTCGGGGTCTCTAACTTTGCCAAATAACACGACTCTACTTTTAAGCTCTATTTACAAGGCTAATGTGTGTGCACGGTCATTTACAAGCTACACATCAGCCTCCATTTAAGGGAAGCGCCGGTAAGGCAAAGAACTAGTTTTATTCGCTTGCTGTATGTTGTTATTACGTAATAGTAACAATATACAAACTCCAAATATATATTCGTGTTAATATAAAACATAAATCATGTATTCAGGAAAACAAAAGCATATAAGATATTGCAGAAATTTATAGTTATTTAAAGAATATTGTACAAGAAAAAAATTGCACCTATGTTAGAGGCCAAATCCAAAAGAGAATTAAGCAAACCATAAAAGATAAAGATAAAACAATTAAAGAGGCATCAGAATAGTTTTGTTATATAAGATAAGATTAATGAGTCGGATTGCTGATAAATATTTACACAATCATGGAGGAAGAAAAGATGATATGAAATGTGTTTATCCTAAAAAAATGGAAATACCAGGAAACAGTATTTTTACACATTAACAGAATATAAAAAATACAAAAAAACATAAAGAAATTCTTTAACAGTTGAGAAAAGTTTTTTCGTATTTATAATACGCTATTTATATACTTATTTCTACCCTTTCAGGTGTGAAACGGTTGGAATTAGGTCACTATATTTTTCATATGCAAATCTTTCTCTATTATTTTTTGCCTCTTATTTTACTTCATGTCACTGAATGTTAGGCTTTTTGCTTTACTTTTCACTTCTATCCTCGTTCTTAACAGTCTTCTTTTCTTCTTTTTCCTATAATATTTTGTTTGGAACACTCTTCTTGCTATTTTCTTCTCTCTTATCTTCACTATTTGTTCGAATCTTCTCAATTCTCTTGTATGATTTTGTTTTCAAGATTTCTCTATAAATGTTGTTCTTTTTTATCATTTCTAGTTTTTGTTCTATTCTCCGGAGAACATTCTTTCTAACCTTTAAATTTTGCTTATCTAGTTCTATGTTAGAATCCATACCTTGAACACGTAAGCGAGGATTGTAGCGGATTCCTGTTTTTACTTCTTTCGATATGCTTTTTTTCACAAAGGTATTTTTTATTGTGTAGAAGAGTCTTCCTCGCATCTATTTCTTCGTATGTTCTTCCATTTTGTGATATTGTTCTCGCTAGGTACTTAAACATGTTGATTTATTTAAATGTTGCTTCTTCCAATCTTGTACCTGAGATAATAGTTTTTGTTTTGAGTTTATTAATTTCCATGTTAATTGGTTTTAAACTATTATTGTAAATATTTAAGTTATTCTTTATTGTCTCTTCATCTTTTGCAATAATGGCTATGGTATTTGCATGTATCAATTCTAGTTTAGAATGGTTTAGTTTATATTATTTTACTTGATTTCTTGCCTTGTTGGTAGTTTAATTCAAAATTTTTGTGAACAGTGAAGGGCATAGAATGCATCCTTGTCTTACTCTTTTTGATGTTGCAAACATATTTGACTTCTTATGCTTGAATCTAACAAAGATCATAGTTTGTCTATGTAGTGCTTCTATTCTTTCTATTATTTTGTTATTTTATATGTTGAGAGTTGGTTGTCATTCTCCGGGAGTAGGACGTGAAAGTGTTTAGTGGCGATAAATTTACTCGTTTTACGGGCTCTATCCCACATATAAATATTTTTCACGAAGCAGTGACAAGTGCAAGCAGTGTAATTACTAGTAGAAAAATAGGGAACCAAAGTGCGTGGATATCTAAGGCAAAAAACTAAAAAATAATATAGTAATTTCCTCGAGTATACTAGGTGCTAACAAATTGAGCGGCTTGAAACGATGCATCGCGCGGCTAATCGCGGGTAAGCGGTCGAGGTCAGGCGCCGCGGCTGAACTCCGTGATAAACTGGTGAACGATAAGAACTGTATACACAACAAATAAAAATAAACAAAAGACTAGAAGGTCATTACAGTGTGTGGGACGCGCTACCGTAAAGAAGGGCGTGTCGTACAGAGAATATCGCGTTATCACACGGCCAGTATAAAGTAATCACGGCGGTGTGTAGGATCAGAGAGTGTAGAAAACGCAAATACATGAATAATAAGAAAGAAGTTAGAAAGCAGGAAAGAGTAAGGTGCAAACACAAATTTAGAGTGTAATAACCGGGAAAGTAGTCTGGAAGATCCGGAGGAGTTCGATAAGTGGGAAGCAGATCAGATAGCATTCCAAAAGAGTGTAAAATACAAAGATCGCCAAAAAAGAAGACACAATACAGAAGAGCTATCATAAAGAAGAAAAACTTACAACAGAAATACAAGTTACAAATATGGAGGCAATAATACAGAAGTTAGATGAATTAAAGACCGAGATAAAAGCAGAATTCAATGAGAAACACAGTGAATTGAAGGCGGAGCTTACGAAAATAAACAAAGAGTTCAATAAGGTCAAAATGGAATGGGAGAAGAAAGCTGAAGAGTGGAAAGCAGAAAAAGAAGATTTTGGAAATAGAATTAAGAAATTAGAAGCAACGATTGAGAAACAGGAGAGAGAAAAAAGAAGGAATAATGTGGTCATAAAAGGTGTGACAGTAGATAATAACTTGATTAAAGAGGAAGTAGAAAATTTAATACAGAACAAGCTAAACATTGAACTCAAAGTCAAGAAAGGATATAATATTGCAGTAGGAGAAAATAAAAAATAGTGATTGTGGAATTGAACTCGTGGGGGATAAAAGAGAACTCATGTCAAAAAGAAGCTGCTGAAGGGAACAAGTATTTACATCGAAAACGACCTAACATATGAAGAGAGAAAATGCAGGCCCAAATAAGTAAAATTATGAGAGAAGAAAGAGAAAAGGAAAAGAAGTTAAAATGGGATACGGAAAAATAACTAAAGATGGAGAAAGATATAACTGGATTTCCAACACACAAAATTGTATAAAACGTATCGAAAAATACAACAAGCAGGACAACAGAAGATATAGAAAGTTCACAAAAGGGGATGGGATACAGAAGGGGAGTACTGAAGAAAGGGAGAACTCTAAGCCAAACATCACCGGAAAACAATTCGGATGAACTGCTAAGAGAAAAGATGCTGAAGATAACTAAAACTGCAAGGAATACAAAAACTAATAGTACTTAATAAAGGACGGATAAAGGAAACAACTCAAGCTATGGATAAGGAAAATGAACATAATGGAAAAGCAAAATATATAATATAAAAGAGGCAAAGGTACAACAAAAGAAAGGTATAATAAATTTTGGTACATGGAATGTGAGGAGTATGACAGGAAAGGAAGACGAAATAATTGAAGAAATGAAAATGCAAAATGTGGACTATCTAGGAGTAACAGAGACAAAAAGAAAAGGACGAGGAATGAAAGAATTGAGAGAAGGATACTGGCTGTTTTGGTCAGGAGTAGAACAAAAGGAAAGAGGAGCGGAAGGAGTGGGATTGGTAGTCAAACCAGACAAAGTGAAAACGATTATTGAGGAAAGATTTATAAACGAAAGATTAATGGCCGTAAAAATAAAGATGGATGGAAGTAATACATGGTCAATACTAGTGGCATATGCGCCAAATGAAAATGCAAGAAAAGAAGAAAAGATACGTTCTACGAAACATTGCAGTCCGAAATTGATAAAGAGGAAAGAAATATAATAATAATGGGCGACATAAATGGGAGAGTAGGAAGAGACAATAGGGAATTGAAAGATATATGGGGAAAACGGCGAGGTAACAAGAAATGACAACGGAAATAGATTAATAGGACTGTGTATAGAAAATGACTTTGTTATAACAAACACAAAGTTTACACACAAAGAGATACATAAGTATACCAGAGAAATAAAATCCAGAAATGAAAGATCGATCATTGATTACTTTATAGTAAATACTGAAAATTTGGAAAAGGTGAAAGATGTCAAAGTAAAAGACATGCAGAAATAGGCAGCGACCATTACCTACTGAAAATGGAACTTAAGATAAATATAACAAGTAACCAAGCAGAAAAAGACAAAAGATAACAAAAGAGAAAATTAAATGCTATAGGTTGAAAGAAATAGACATTAGGCAAAAGTACCAAGAAAGTGTGGACAAAAACTGGCGCAAACTTTAACTACTACCGGCATAGAACGTAAATGGAAAATATTCAAGGAGACCTTACTGGACGCATCAAAACTAGCTGTGGTGTAACCAAGTGTACAAATACATCTATTAAAAAAGCAGGTGGTGGACAACAAATATTCAACAAAAAGTAAAGGATAAAAAGAGAAATGGAAGAAATTCATGCAAAGTGGATCAGAAGAAGATCATAACATATACAAGGTAGCAAGAATAGAAGTAAATAAACTGGTCAAAGATGCAAAAAGAGGCATGGGAAGAATTCGGACATAAAATGAATGAAAATTATACAGAAAACCAGAAACTCTTCTATAGTACGTTAAAGCATCTGAGAAAACAAAAACTTCAAGGCTAAAGAATATAAAAGACAAAAACGGAAATGTATTGACGGAAGCAAAAGAAATATTACAAAGATGGAAAGAGTATTTTGAACAGCTGATGGAGATAAAAGAAGAAGAAGAAGGAATAGTGGAAACAGAAGAGGACATAATAATAGAAGAAGAGGAAGAAAATAAGGAACAACCAGTTACAAAGAGGAAATCGCTGAAGCTATAAAGAAATTAAAAATGGCAAAGCACCGGGTCAGGACCAAATTACATCAGAAATGCTAAAGCATATGAGAGAGAGAGCAAAAGAAGAGTTCCGTAACCTGCTAAATGAAATTATGAAGAAAAAGGAAATGCCAAAGGACTGGAATATGAGTGTAATTCTACCATTGTACAAGAAAGGTGAGACGAAAGAATGCTCAAACTATAGAGGTATTTCATTGACAAGCACACCTGCGAAAGTATTTACAAGAATACTAGAGAGAAGACTGAGAGAAACGCTAGAACCAACATTAGAAGATCAACAACATGGTTTCAGAAAAGGAAGGAGCACTCAAGACAATTGGGAGAAAAATTACTAAAAAAGAATCAGGAAGTGCATATCTGTTTCATAGACCTTCAAAAAGCTTTTGACAGAGTGAGACGAAAAGATATATGGAAAAGTTTAAAAGAGCGAGGGGTAAGCAGTGATATGATTGAGGTGCTAAAAATGTTATATAGTAACAGTATAAATATAGTTAGGACACACAATGATGAATCAACTGAGTTCGAAACAAAAACCGGTCTAAAACAAGGATGTGTTCTCAGCCCCCTATTGTTTTCTATACTAGTTGATGATGTGGTAAAAATATGTAAACAAAAATGTGTAAAGATGAAAATAGGAAACTGGAAAATGAAACAAGTAACTCTCCAAGAATTACTATTTGCTGATGACATGATACTGTTGGCAGACTCAGAGAAAACCCTACAAAAGAACTTAAGAAGATAAATATGAAAATAAACATAAACAAAACAAAAACCATGGTAATATCGACACATGAAATAAAACACAGAATAAATCTAGAAGGGGAAGAGCTAGAACAAGTTAGTAGCTACAACTATTTAGGTACAACAATAGAGGACAGAGGTAAAATAGATAAAGAGATAAGGGAGAGGTTAAGAAAGGTTGGAAGATCTTATAATATGCTCAAAAACTCATTCTTTGGTAAAAGGGAGATTTCAAAACGAGTAAAAACTGAAATATATAAAAAAGTAATAAGACCGTCATTGATTTATGGCAGCGAATCCTGGACAATATCAAGTAGTAATAGAAGTAGGATTACGGCAATGGAAATGAGATTCCTCAGGAAAATTGAAGGAATTACTAGAATAGACAGAGTCAGAAATGAAAAAATATTAGAACAAAGGAATATAAAATCAATAGGAACTATTATAGAAGAAAGACAACTGAGATGGTTAGGACACCTGCTCCGAATGGATGAAAACAGAATATCAAGACAAGTCTACGAAGCTAGAACCCAGGGGAAAAACAAAGTAGGAAGACCTAGGATTAGATGGGAAGAACAAGTAAGACAAGCAGCGGTTAAACGGGGAATCCAGTGGTGTGACATTCATGGAATAGCCCAAGACAGGAGGATATGGAAAGATAAAATTCATGAAAATGTAAAATGAAATGTATATATATATATATATATTTACAATCCGACACCTAACGGTACAAGGATTTTAGTTTAAATAATAAAAATAATAATATATGTTGTGAATTCTTTAAAAGTTCTTCTAGTTTATCTTGTAATCTCATTTCTAGGTTTTTCTAACTGTGCTTAGTAGGGTAAATTCCTTGTAATTATTAGTCTTTTGCATCGCTTGGTTTAGAAATTAGATTGATTACAATTATTTACCAATCTTCTGATCCCTCTCTTGTGTTCAATATCTTATTTATTTTTTTAATATTTATACTATTTTATATTTTTCTCTTTTCCATTGTCAGCTATTTTTCGACCATGTCTTGTGACTTTTTTCACCTTTTCTTTTTTAATGGCCTTTTTGTTGCTTTCTGCAGTTATATTGTTCTCTTGCAGCTGTTTCTTTATATTTATACTATTGCTATCCTTTTCTTTTCTTTTTCCCTCTATGTTTTCTTCTCTGCATATTATATCTAATCTTTCTAATAGTTCTTTAAGTGCTGTCCCTGTGTCTCCGTGATTTATTTTTCTTCTGTGAATAACTTTCCTTTGTTTCTGATATTCGGAAGTATAGCAGTTCTTGTCGCTTTTGCATTTTAATTTTCAAATTTGATCTAATTTTTTCGTTTATCTTCTTCTTTAATTTTTCTTCTGTCTATATATTTTATAGCTTGTGTTTTTTGAGGGAGTTTGGTTTTCTTTTTGATTGCCTTTTTGATTGTTTTAAATTACTTTAAAGTTCTTTTAACTGGATTTTTACAATTCTTGTGTTTTTGCATATTTATTCTGCTGCTGTTATGATGTTTTCTTTAAAGTTCAACTACATGTATTCAACTGTTCCTGGCGTGTTTATTAATTTTTTTAATTTATTATTAAATTATAGCCCCTTCAATTTAATAATAATACCTAATTGTTCTATTCTCGGTTTTTCTTTTGTTTATTTCTTTTTTATTTGTTGTTAGTTTCACATTTCATTTCCAATCGTTAATATTTTAACCGACTAAATGGTGGTCTATTATTAATTTTTTATTTTTATTCCTCACTAAACTTGTGATTTTATAAATTTCTTTATTCTGGAAATGTGTGCTTACTAATTTGCGATTTATGAAAAAATTTAATTTCTTTTTTCCATTTGTATTGTTCGTTCTTCTCTTTGTTTTTCTACGTATAATTTGATCGTTTTGTTGTTATCTATTCTTCCGTTAAGATATATTATACTAATAATCTTTATTTTTAGATTTCAGCTGGCAAGTGGCAAAATTGAACTTCGAGTTTTGGCCTACTCTTGCTGGAAAAAGAACTGTCAACAAAAGACGGTATAAAGAAAATTTACCATGCAGAAGGACAAGAAACTGTAATCCATCTTATTCTTTATAAGTGATACAAATGTGTTGATTTTGATCACTTTAGTATTGAAGCTCAATCATGTTCCTGCCGACGCAAGTTTCTTTGGATGCCAAATCTACATTAAGCACTCACAACCAATCAAGACAAGATCCTCAGGAACTGTTGTTTCAAGACCTGAGTTTCTCAGGACCAAAACCCATTGTAAGTTGTTAAATATTTTTACTTATTGTTAGGTTATGCTCTCGGTTTGGTGGAATGTTGACGATATCGTGCACTTCGAATTGGTTTTAAATAGAAAAGCTGTAAATGTCGAATTATAGAGCAAGCAACCGAAATGTGTTTTGGAGCCTTATAACAATAGCATTCGACTTTTGCCGACTGTAAACAAGCTCTTCTTTGCTGATACAGCTGATGGAGTTCTTGTCCCATCTAGCTTACGGCTTCAATCTTCCATCTCATAATTACGGCCTATTTCGGTCTATGGTGCACTTTTTACGCGGTCGCCGTTTTAAGTTCGACAAAGTTAAAACAGCATGTTAAAATTTCTTTGTTTTAAAATCGGTAAATTGGCCACCATGGAGAGATTTGACAATTTACAGACCGCTGACAAAAATTATTCATAACGATAGGCTGCATGTTAAAAACTCATTGTTGTCTGTGACATTAATTAATCTATAAAATCAAAATTTTTGCATGTATTAAGGAAAGTCTCCACATCAATTCTAAGTTTAGAAGATGTTTGCAAAACTCTTGCAAATTACCTACCCTTACTTTAATATATGGTTGGAAGCAGATGGGAGATCTAAAGCATAACAAATTGAAGCTAAGAACTCTATTTAAAAAGTTAACAAATTATATGTCAAAATAATTAGGATGTAAATAAAATAGTACAATGATTATTATTGGTTATTATAAATTTAGAAAAGCATACGCATACAGTGAGTGGATTAGGGAAAAGCCTTTTTTCAGGTATTATAAAATGTGTGTTATGTTTGATTATAAAATAGTTACTCAACAAGAAATAAAATAAATTTGAAAAATTAATGAGCTGTACTGTAAGCTCCAAATATGTTGTTTATTATGTTAATTATAATTAAACAAAAATATAACAGATGAGTAAAATAATAATAAATAATAAAGATTTTTCTGGTTTTCACACACAAGATGAAAAACTGCCATCAAACTAAATTAATTATCTTAGAAACGATACAAATTAAACAAACTATGGTAATACTGACGTTTGCATTCTATAAGGGGGAGTATGGCATACGAACTTAAGAATCAAAACTTTCATATGTCAACTCTCACTACCCGGTTGTCATGTATTACCTCTAGTACAAAACTATGTAATAAGTGCTGCGCTTTAGAGAATCGTATTATTACCCCTGTTTAAATGGACGCACGTACCTAATTACTTTAATGATTAAGTTGATCAACCGTTAAATATCTAGAAACTAGAATTGAGTCAGCGTTCATTTGAATAGCAACCAAGTTGCTACTTGGCTATATTTTAATACTAAGCTTCTTCTTCTTTCTCTTTGTTCTCATTTGTACCTTACGGTATTTAGTTTTTTATCCGTTTCTTAAAGGTGTTTCTTTGGCTTGCCATTATGTGCTTCTGTAATGATTTTTCCTCTGTCTACTTTGCATTCTACTTCCTTTGGATCTCATGTTGAACATATTCTTGGGTATTCTTTCCTCCTCCATTCAAACCAGATGACCGAACCAGCTTAGTTGTTTTTTCTCTATTTCTACTATTTCTTCTACTAGAGGTTTTAGGTCTAATACGACTCTAACGATTATGTTGCATATCCTGTCCCTTCTAGATTTTTCTATTATTTTTCGGAAGTAACTTATTTTTGCAGCTGTTATTTTGAATTTATGTTTATCCAGCATCGTCCACGTTTCTGACCCGTAGTTAAGTGTAGGTATGTAGATGGTTTTGCATCGTTGTAATTTCGTTTTGCTGTTTGTTCTTCTTTCCTACTAGGGTATTGTTTGTGTGGTAGAAGACTCTGCTTGCTTTAGCTATTCATTGTTCGTAGGTATCCGTACTTTTCTACTAACTTAAGTTGTTATCTATTTATTCTTGTCCATGTTTTCTTCTCTTCCATCTTTTGTGGTATATAGAATCTTACTCTTGTTCTTGTGTATTTTTATTTCTTTTTCCTCCATGCAGGTTTTCCATATTTAAATGTATCTTTAATATTAATATTATAACATCTGCGTATATGAGGTTTTGTACATATACTGGAATTAGGTTGTTGTATTCTAGTCTTGTAAACCTGGTTTATTTTTTAACGTTTATTATTATGTTCATGTAGGCAATGAAAAGAGGTTGACTTAAACTGTCGCTTTGTTTGACTTCTTTTTCTATTTTGAACTCTTCCGACGACTTTTCATTTAGTGTAACTATTCTCGTTACGTTATTATATATGCTTTTAATTACTCTTTGTAGTTTTGGATTTGTCCATAGTTCTTTTAGTGCGTTCCATATATATTGTTTTCGCACTTGGTCAAACTCTGCTTTTAAGTTTAGGAAAGCCAAATGTATTTTAATGTTTCTGTATCATTTCCTTTATAATGGAACTGGGAGGATAACTATAATTTTGCGTTTGCCTGTTTGATCGAAATCTTGTTTGCTTTTCTTCGAGTTTATCTTCTATCTGAGCTCTTAAACGTTTTCTAGGATTTTTGAATATAGTTTGAGCGCGACTGGTGCTAAACTGACTGCCCTATAATAGTTATCTCAGTTAGTTGTTTCTCCTTTTTTGTGAATTAGTATGTTTACGTTTCTTTCCCAATATTGGCATATTGATCCTGTTCACGTTTGTTGAAATATTTTCTGTAGTTATTGATCTACTGCGATTTTCTATTTTTTAAGTAGTTCGGGTGGTATGTTATCTTCATTCACTGCTTTTTTTATTAATTTTTTTAACCGTGTCATTCCATCATTTGGTTCTTCTTTGATCTTAACCTGTTTTTTTTGTCTTTGTTACTTATGCCATTTCTTACCAAGTCGCGCACATTTTTTCTTCGTTTCTTTGCAATTTTCATGTCATACTCGATAAAGTGCTAAATGGTACAAATCCTGAGTCCAATATATATATATATATATATATATGTATACATAATTTTACATTCAGCAAATTATGTGATAAATTATACCTGTCGAAGAAGATTCAATAACCAGATTCATATAGTACATTTTTTGGCCTTGAATGACCTAAGGATATGCTTGAAAACTAAAACTTAATTCTAAAACCGACTTAACTTAAAAATAATCAAAATTTGTTTGATAATTTACAATTAACCCGGTGAGTCTCCTTCCCAGGTGGAGTCCAAGATATTTTATTGCTTTATGTTGTGGCAGTTGAGTGTGGTTTAGATAAACAGGAGGGAAAGTTTCTTGTCATGTGATAAACGGTATATGTGCAAATTTGGTTTTATTAACTTTTATTTTCCACTTTTTAGCTACTGTATTGATGTTAGGATGGTTTGTAGAGTTTGTGTGGTGATAAAAGAATTATTAACAGGGGCTAGGGCGGCAGTATCATTCGCAAATGTTGTTACTAAAACTTATGGGGTGGTCAAAAGGTCGAGCGTGTGTATTAAGTACAACAAAGACTCAAGGACACTGCCTGGTAGTACTTTAACATTTATGGCGTAGAGTTCAGTTAATTCAGTGCCAATTTTTACTAGGAAGTGTCGGTTCTTGAGGTATGATTTGAGTAGTAGGAAATAGTTCAAGGAGAAGATTAATCATGAATTAGCTAACAGTCCTGCAAGTCACATCTTGTCAGAAACCTAAGTAATAGTTAATAATTTTATCAACAACTTCATGAATTTGCTTTCCACAGCGTCAGTCTAAAACCGAACTAGTGGTTAGGTATATTTTCATTATTCTCAAGTCTAGTTTATAGAATCTTTTAAACTCTTTGGAGATTATAGCCAGTAGGTTTATCGATCGATCCGATTTTAACTCATTTTTAAGTTTTCTTGGTTTTGGGGTTAGGACAATTTGTGCTACCTTTCAACGATTTGGAAAGTACTAAATGTGCAGGATTGCATTAAATAGTTGTGTGAGATATGTTATATAGGGCTATTGTTTAAAAATTTGGTTAGTTATCAGATCGTACCACAGTGCTTTCTTGGGATGTAGTGATTTAACAACGCGGGACTGGTAACTCGAGTAAGTAAAGAGTTTCAAGTATCTGTAATAATTTTTTTTCTTTGGAGAAGTGCTCTAGTCCAAGTCCATTAGTATCTTCAGTAGGTGTAAGTTCGCTCAGAAAGATTGAATACATTCGTTTTTGTTGGTGATAAGGAGCTCTTTTAGTTCTTGAACAGTCGTTTGTTTTCGGCTGTTCTTAGTCTCTACCATTATTTTCTAAGTCTTCTGTTTCCTGGATTTTTGAGCTGGGGGAAGGGGGCAATTGTAGGTTAAGTTAGTGGTTCAGACGTTGCGTTCTAGCCCGTCTGTTGCACCGGGTCATTAAATAGTTTGATAGCTGTTTGAATGTCTTCTTCTGTTTTAAGAAAATTTAACAGTAGATTATTGCTCAACGGACTATACATCTGTTATTGCCTCTACTCTGTAGGCAACCCTGGCTTATCAACATTATTATTTTTAATTTTTTGAATAGAGTATACAAAATTATTGGAAAGAAATTACGGTACCTCCATAATACTAAAGTTTTCAGATAATGCTAATATATTTTTAATGTCGCCACAGAAATAAACCTTAACTGGTTATAAAAAGCCCAAATTCTCAAATTCCCTACAAACAACAATTAAATTTACATCTCCTTTCTATTTATTATCTAAGGGTTTGCAACTAACTACCTAATTATGACACAATGTTTGATCACTAACCGATAATAGCTCAACAATCACCTAGAAAGAATTTACTGTTAGACTCAGTAATAAAAAATAATTGGGGTTTATTTCAATATCATATTGGCCCAAAGCTAAACAGAAATATAAGCCTGACAACTTCAGATGAAATTGAAGAAGCCACAAGTCAGTTTATAACGACTATACAAACAGCAGGCTGGAGTACAACCCTACTGCCAACATTAAAATAAACAGCCTCTATATCCCATATGAAATAATAGAAATACGAAAGGAAAAAACGTGCAAAGGCAAGATGTTAACGAACATATACTGTAGAAGATAAACGTAAATTCAACCAGTTAAACAATAAACTTGGAAAAAAATTATAACAAACCCGCAATGAAACATTTCAAGAATATCTACAAACATTATCCACATACCAATCGATCTGGAAAGCCACAAATGGCACAAAACTACCAAAAGCACATATACCACTACCACAGGATCAAAGAGATAGTTCGATAAAGTTTAACAAGGAGAAAGCTGATGCATTTGCACACCATTTGGAGGAAGTTTTTAACCCAAACTCTGGTAAAATAGACGAAAAAAAAAACAAATTACGAACCCCCCTTCAGATGACATTACTAATTAAAGAATTTACTATTACAGAAATAGAAGCAGAAATAAAATTTTTAAACAATAAAAAATCTTTAAGTCAAGATTTAATAATACCATTCATACTGAAATAACTACCTGGATAAAGAATTAAATTTTTAGGAATCTTGTTTAGTTGAATTCTAAGGCTAACATACTGCCACTACACTTAAATTTGCTCAGATAGTTTTCACCCCGAAGCTGAAAAATTTCCTAATGAGATCCAATTGTGTCGACCTATCAGTCATCTTTCTACCTCTACTTCTAAGACAAATAAATAATATCTTAATATAAAATGAATGGCTACCAAATCGCAGTTCAGTTTTCGATATTACCATTCCACAATACAGCAATGCCATCGAATAAGAAATGCAATATAAACTGCATTTTAAAACAAACAATTCTGTTCTTTTGTGATTTTAGATGTCAGCACGCATTCTACAGAGTTTGGCATAGAGAGCTACTATACAAAATTAAAAAAAAACGCACTGCCGGCAAATCCTAGCTCTTATTCCTTTGGAATCTCAATAAAAAAAGCTTTCAAACTAAGATTGGTAACAATGTATCTTAGATAGAACAAATAAAAACCGGAGTGCCTCAAGGTAGCGTTCTTGAACCAGTATTGTACTTGCTCTACACCCTGACCTACCAATATCCAACCATACCGTAATAAACACGTTCGCTAATGATACAGCTATTTTTGCTTGCGATGACGGTACTTTACCCAAACCAAATTGAGTATTGGTTACGCAAGTGGAGAATTAAAGTCAATGAAGACAAATCAGTTCATATAATATTTATAACAAAACGTCCAACGTATCCACCAGTCATCCTCAACAATACTGTCAAACAAAGCTAAGTGCCTGGGAATTTTTTATCTTGGCAGACATCTAACTTGAAAAACTCATATCACTAAAAACCGCAAATAAATGGACGTCAAACTAAGGGAACAGTACTAGCTTATTGAAAGAAATTCTTTCTTACTGCTAAAAATAAAATCCTATTGTACAACAGTATAATGCGCCCAATTTGGACAAACATGTGCCAACTATGGAGATGCGTCAGAAATTATACAACGCTTTCAGTCGAAAACTCTTTAAAATATGTTAAATGCGTTATAGTATGCGTCAAACCGCACACTACATGTAGACCTTAGCATCCCACACGTAAAAGATGCCATGAAACAATACGCTATTAAACACCACAACACCCTGGAAACTCACCCAAATAAAATCATGGAACCACGACAGCAGATCCACAAACCAGGTGACTTCAGAAGAAATGACCAAACAATTTGACTAATTAAACATAGAAGGACACTGATTAGACCCTTTTCAATAAAGTACGAAGCTCGATTAGTATTTTTACCAAATTTTAACTCATAGAATATAATTAATTCTGATTACTAATAAAGTTCAAATAAACAAAATAACCTTTTTTATAACAAAAAAATTCATTTAAATGTGTTAGTTTGAATTTTTAAGTGCCGTAAAATTTGTGTTAACATTTTTATTTTACTGATTATCTAGTTGAAGTGCTTAGTTTCACTTTATTACACAAGCGTGGATAGATGTACTTCATTACATTTTACAAAGTTACATTTATTTATGCCCGGCTGCGCAACCAGCTAGCCAACAGCTGCATTTAACAAAAAATACAAGGGCACAACTTGACCTAACACTACTTTTTCGGGTTCACTTCATTACATTGAAGTGCATATTAAAGAAATTAGTTGGTAAAGCTCATAAAACTTTATTTAAAGGAGACAAAGTACTCATGGCATACACTTAATGCCCTACAAAAACTGAAATGCCGATTTCAAAGCGCGGCACGCCGATGCTTGTCGCTGGAGATAGTTTTTAATAAAGAGAAGAGTCTGGATCCGAGTTTACCCTGCTCAAGAAGAATTTCCAGCAAGGGCCGAGTAAAAAGGAGTAATAACTCGGTTGGAAATAACGATTAGCTATGCTACAATAAAGCTTTGTAGGATGGCAAGGAATACGCTGTCCCGGGCTTATTTAATTTTCCACTACTGCATTAACTCGGCAGATATGTTTTAGCCGTAACTGTGTGCTTCGGAACCGTTTCTGCTTCCTTGATTTTTCGACGTCATTATTGTAACTCCTCCCGTTGAAGGCCCGAGCACTTCACATCGCTTTGTATTTGTTCATTTGACCTAAAAGAAGCACGTCTTGCATCTGCATATTGTTCAACATTTAGGCAGTATATCTTAGCGGTTATTATAATCTAGTGTTATGTAATATACTAGTAAATATAATATTACAAACAGCTTAAAGAATTAAATTCAGAAATAAAAATAATTAAAAATAAGAAAACGGTATATTCAGAAAAAGGTTTGATGGCATCATACATAAAGTGCTAGAAAAGTTTTGTAATAAACCTGTATTTTTATAAACATTCAAAAAACTTTCTAACACGCTATCTGAACTTCTGTATTAGTCATCAAAATTTGCGATACTATAATGTGATTGAGGCGGGGGGTTACGCTGCAGATGTAGCACCTCTTGCCGTGGTTGGTCACGCCAAGGGTCATTACAGAAGGTAAATGACGGTAAGCAATTCTTAAGGGAACGCAGCTCTTACTTATGGCTCCCAGTACCACACCCCGGAAACTACATTGACCTGCAGGCTAAACTAAGTTGGGGTAGACAGATATGGTGAACAATAGTGAGAGGCATCAGTCTTATTTTAAGTACTATAAATCGGCCACACATATATATATGCATGTTTTTAAGGCTATAAAAAACATTCGACAAAGTTAAACACACAATTCTTAAAGAATATCTCGTGAAAAAGAGTTTAGACGAAACAGACATTAACATTATCAAAAAGATCTACAGGAAGACAGGGACATGTTCTTTCATCTAGTCTATTTAATTTTTACTCAGAAGAGAGTCTAAGACAGTTAAAAAAACTTACCAAGAAGTCAAAATAAATGGTGAAATTGTGAACAACTTGAGGTACGCTGATGATACTATGATAATTAGTAATTCCTAGGATGATCTGCAACAACTGGTGAATAAAATCGTTAGAGAGGGAAACAAATAGAGTCTAAAGTTAACACAAAAAACCAAAGTAAGAGTGTTTTCCAAGCAGTCCGGTATTCAAGAAAATTAGACTATAAATGGACAATTTTGCAGCTAGTCAAGAAATGCAAATATCTAAGTAGCTGGATAAAAGACAATCTTAATTATAAGATAAAAATAGAATCCAGAATAGAACATGTTAGAACACTTTTTCAGAGCATAAAGCAAATTCTATGTAATGGTACACTGATTTAGAATTTAGGTGTCGCATGTTGAAGTGTTATGTGTTCTCTATCCTTCCGTATGGAATGCAGGTGTGAAAATTAAAAGTGAGTACCGTGAGGCGATTAAATGCATTTGAAATGTTTGACAATGAGGTATTACGCAAAATGCCAAAAGACCGTAAATTAATTTTATCTATCAAAAGATGGAAAATAGCTTATCTAGGCCACATATTGCGCAATAACAAATACAAATTGCCCTGACTAATGGTCAAGAGACGAATATAAATTAGACGCTGCCCAGGAAGACGACGAACATCCTGGATAAAAGCCATGAACTGACTTAAACGTTAAAAACCTAATAAAAAGTTCGAAAAACAGAGAACAATTGGCTAGGGTTATCGTCAACCTCAGCTAGTGAGAAGACGCCAGAAGGATGATCCAAATTGAATTTTAGAATTTGAACTACCCGCCATTTTCGCACTGCAACTTGAAACTTTGCATTTATACAGTTTGTATCTAAACACATTGCAAACTCCACCAAAGATCACCAGAAACGCGGTACTTAGCAAGATGTTCCATTTTAAATCCTATTAAAAATTTTGCCTCTACAAAGCGCGTAATGATATCTACTCGTTAGTTAAGGTATATGTGAGTTGTGAAACATCACGAAAATTATTTTGTAGTTTTTTGTCTAATGTAATTCAATATTTTTTATTAAATGTATTTTTAATCGAATCTTAACAGGATCAGACTCCCAAATGACCCGCCAAGTAAAGTTTCCCATTAACATCGACTTGATATTTTTAAGGCAGATCTCGTATATACAAATTTAATTAATTGGCATAAAGTTATTATAATAATGTTAAAGTACTTTCATGTATAATTTATGGTCCGAATTCTAATATGATATTGTTTAACAATTTAATGACATTAAACGCAAAGCTCTAAGACTTATTAAATCTTTAGAAATCGTAGCTTAACTGGCTCAACACGTTTGAACTTGTCACACCGTGTGACTATCATTTATAACATATTTCAGAACTATTCTAGTGCCCTATCCAGTTTAAAAATGTTTACTAATTATATATAACACGAGCTAAGTCCTTATTTTAAGATCAAAATGAATTATGTGAATTAAATACAGTTTTATGACACTTTTAATATACTAAATCTAAACATTTGGTTTTATGGTTTTAAATTCAACGAGAAAAAAATTAGAGGGGTAAAAAAATTCACAATTAATGTAAATATGTGAATAAAAATTTGTAGTAGACATTTTAAAGAAGACATAACGATTATCCTCTCTTTTTATCAGTATTTGCATTTTTTATCTAAAGAAATCTAGATATAATTTAAAATACTATTGTCAGGGTTTCAAGGGTTAGTAAGACTCTCGGGGGTTATATAGGTGCATTATCTAGCAAATCCTTAAATCTAGGGAAGGAAAAACCCCCTCATTATTTTTCCAAGAAAAATTTACATAGCACAAACAGAAAGAAATGGGCCTCAGTCCCAGGTAGGTTTTGAGTAACCAAAGGGTTCTTAGCACTGTTTACAAGCCATTGAACATCAATGTAATTCAAACATATGCCCCAACAACAAACAAATTGGAAGAATTTCTAAATAAATAGCATGCTGAAATAAAAGATTTGCTTAAATTAGCAAAACAATACGGCCTAAATATAACTATGGGAGACCTAAATTCAAAGATTGGAAAGGGCTAGTTAAAGTTGTAGCAGGAGACTATGGTCTTAAAGACAAAAATAGATCACCTTAGTGAATTTTGTCAGAAGTATTCATTCATAATTACTAATACATGCTCCATCTGCACACTTGAACATCACTATAGGGCACATAAAATCATATAATACGCAAAAGCTATTAAAAGTACAAAAACATACTCCGGAGTTAACTTAAGATCAGATTACATCCCGGTCGTAGCTCAAGTATAGCCAAAATTCATAATCTTAAAAATAAAACAGACATTAATAGATGTTAAATAACCTGAAAAAGAGAAAGTAGATCTAGTTAAAAGAAATTAAACAAAAAAACTGAAAGTTAAAAATGAAAGAAAATGAGAGAACGAACACAGTGAAGCAACTTCTCAAACACACTAAAGCAACAGAAGAGATTTAAGAAAAATTAAAAACTTGAAAAAAAACAGAAGCAAATTATGCAATAAATTGTAAAAGTAAAGAACAAAACAAGGAAATAAAAAGAAAGAAATAGTAATAGGTACAAAATATTAGACATAAAAATAAAACGTACATTTGCAGATGTTATTGTATTCTGAACTCATAAGAAAAATTATCTACAGGCTAACTTAAACATTTGGAAGGAAGTATGCAATAAATACATATCGACAGTTGAGTAATAGACAACATACATGTAACAACAAATATCTAAGTTGGAAGCAGAACTGTAAAACAAGTAAACCACTTTATATAACTAGGCCGTATCATCAATGTACAAGGAAAAATAAAGAACAAATTAAGCAGGGCATCAGCTGTACTCAAAATACACTAATAAGTATAAACAAAGGTTAAAGAACTTTTTAAAGAAAAATACCAGGTGTCAAAAGAGAAATAGCTAGGCCAAAAAGCGTTAGTGAAATACTATAGAGTTAAAAGAATTGAATAAGGCTATCAATAGACAAGAAAGCATAGTGAAACTTTATAAAATAAAGATACTAAAGAATGAGAAATACTTTCGTCTATAAGAAGATCGGACTGTATTTTATGTATGTGGGTATACTTCTATTTTTCACACTAACAGAAGATCCAAATGGAATAGAAATAGTTAATTCCTACTTTTCACTTGAAATACCTTCATCATCCAGTGCTATCAATTATGCATCATTACCAAGTCTAAAACTTTCTCCAACTAGGAGGTTCTCCATAACATTACATTTTAAATTTTTTTTAGTGATAAATACAAATGAGTGTAAGGAAGAAGATTGAAAGCTATGGTATTGAAGCAAACACATTAGTAGATTAATAACTACAGGAAGCGTAGTGCTGACTATGACAAACGTTTTATTCCTGCCATATTATCCCATCTTGCTGGCTTGTTTTAAGACTACTGCTAACGTTCTTAAGAAGCCATTGTTTAGTAGTAATTCATACTTACTTTTTATACGGCTAGTTGTTCCTGTTTGTAAGCAACATTGTCTATCTTATGTTACTGTTATTTTCGACGTCTATGGCTTTATGAATGTAACCAAATTAGGAATTAAGAGTAAATAAAATATATCATTATTAAGTTATAGGTTAGGCTTGATTGGTACCAAGTATGTTGTATGTAGTGATGCCTAAAGTAGATACTTTGTACTACCACCTCTTTAATCAGAACAAAATCAAATTTTTCACAACAACGGTTGTAAAACTAGTTGATATTTTGAAAAAATTAAGGCACAGTTCGAGAACAATACCCTCGAGAGGATATTAGTTCTATATAATATTTGAAATTTTATAAGATCGGTAATTTTGTGATTTGCATATCAATATTGACTACTCCAAACAGCCTAAATAGGTGTATATAGAAACATTCAAAATATCTATCTCAAAATTAATAAAAACTAATTATTAGAAACACAATTTAAATATAAGACAAAGAAAGAATTACAATGATCTACATAAGATAATCTGCCTAGAATACGTTAGGTTGTCTGTATTAGATACATCTACCCCAACACAATTAAATAAATAATATTAAAGATAAATCCCTACAATAAGAATTTCATATTTGCGTTGGCAACATAATGGTGTACAATATTTTAAGATTAAGCTTTGATAATTTTGGGTTGCACTTCATCATTCTGATATAGACGAGTTACTTTAAACTATAAAATAATTTTAGGTAAAACAAGAAACCTAAATAAAACTAAAACGTAGCTTTTGTTTTTTAAATAACAAAGAAGCTTATGGTAAAGACTTTATTGTCTTAGGTACAATGCACTCCGCAATATGCAAAACCGAAGAATCTTAGCTATCGGCGGCGACTAACCTACGAGAGACTGTCGGAACAGCTTATGTGGACTAGACATTCCCATAATTCTAAAGTCAAGTGCTAGAGAAGTATGTATTGCATTATTCAAACTTTAGAAGTTTAAAATCTAGAAGGTTGGAGTTGTATTATAACTACTAAACCCGGTTAAAAGTAGCGTATCTAACACAACGCTTACATCAGAGATTAATGTTTTTGTGAGGAAACCAATAACTTGTATCTTGGGAAAAAAAGTATTGCTGACAAGGTAATTAAATCCGCAAATGCGTGGATTTTCGCTAAATTATATTTAGAACGCTGCCATTTCCTAGGATGTAACAACAAAAATAAACCCTTTAGTTTACTTAAACATAAATTTTTATACAATTTTTAATACTATATAAAAATAAACATCCATATAGAAAGTAAATTAAAAATAAATAATTTTTTAAAATTTATAATATCAGGAGCATACTAAAGTTTATATATAATATGTCTTACAAATTACAACTTTCAATAATAAATAATAGAATATATTATTGTTGCTTAAAAACTACAAACATCTAGAGAAATTTGTTACGTTATTAATTTTGTTCACTCAACCATAAGTTCACACAAAATAGTTGATACTGATGCTTTGTTTCATCAAGGCATTTTCAGCAGCGTCAGAAAATAGGTAAAATATTTTAAGACTGGACACGCAAGTATACAAAAGCAGTCCTGTAGTAGTTGTCCTCGGACTACCTTCATAGAACGCAACAGGAAAAGAAAACCAACATGCAATTTCAAATAAAATTACAGAAAATAATGTTAAAAACATGTTCTTCAAATTTCAGTGCGACTATTGTAAGTAACCTAACCACTCACTAATCTCTGCTAGTCTATTCAACAAAGGCTAACATTTTCTTTGGTAACTGTTTCGGGCCAAGTGGTACGATGAATAATCAGAAAATTGACCAACAATCTAATTCTTAAGCTATCACACATTCAATAAACCAATAAACATTAATTATTTTATACCACTAATCTAACAAAAAAATAACTATTTAAGAACATTGTCATTTATACATTCAATTACAAGACATAGAATTTTAGGGTTGGTCAATTAAATACAATAAAACTGCAATGCATCGCTCACGATCCAAAATCCTTAGAAATATTAGAAATTTATATCAAATGAAGAATTACATGCCGACTCTAGAACCCTATACCTAAGTGAAATCATCAGATTTTTGTTAAATCAGAGGTTACATAATTATATGGACTTTCACCACGTTATATGAAAGGAATATAATATCTTATACATCATCACATTAGCTTTTAAGATACAGGATATGGGTAATATTGCATCTAGTCCTTTAGCACTAAACATGAAATGGGGCCTTAGAAGATAATGAGAGGGAGGGAGGAAATGTTGTAAAGAGAAATTTTATTATTTCTTCGTTCAATGCTATAAAGAGTGCGTTTGTCAAAATTATGGTTAGCCCCTAACTGGTAGACCGCATAGGTCTCCCCTTCCATAAGACTCTACATTAGTTGGCTGATATAAAGTCAATTTTTATGTAACTAAATCGTTAGGGCTCAAGTGGGGTGTCCTATCATCTTGTACCAAATCTTGTGTCGCCCTAGAAATTTTTTTAAAAATTTTAGCTTTCCGTCACACGTGAGAGGTTTTACAACTTTCATTGGTTTTGTAAAATCATGTGGCTTCTGCTATTGAGTAGCGATAACTGTGGATTCGTAGCCAGTACCGTTAAAGTGATAATTCAAAAAATTGGCATTTTGCAGCCTGTAACTCGATGACAGCTAGGGCTAAGCTATAGGTCACTAGCGGGGTCGGATAGTGCACGCCCCTGAGACATGAAAGTTAGCTGCGAATATGTTGAATAAGCAGCCCCCAATCAAATAGCACCGAATGATTGCCGCTATAAGCAGTCTCCCCTATGTTTTGGCAACAGCTACACTGTGGATGAAGAAGTGAACAGAAGACAGGGCACTCTTTTGCCCTTGGTGTAAGAAATCGCTCCCAAAGACAAAAGAACCGAAAGAAGTCAACGGCATGGGAATCTGTAAGGCAAAGGAAAATCACTACCTTAAACATTCAAGGATATTTCTAGTATAACCAATATGTCTTTAAACAAAAGCTTGCTCAGTTACTACTCATGGTACATGGAAATCAAGAGTTGGCGGGGAGGAAATTTACAAGCAGACCATAGGGCCTCCCAGGTCGTCATCAAACAAAATCACTGTGAAAAATTAATAACGCATCTTGCGAGACCAATAAGAGCATAACGTATAAAATTGATACATGGAATGTCGAAGTACTGTATGAGGCAAGCAAGATTCACAATGTAATTCAAGAAATGGACAGGTTGTCGGTAGACATTAGTGATATGCGTTGAACGAATTTAGGAGACTGCCCAATAATAAATCGTTACATATATTACTCAGGAAATACAAACGGAGAACACAAAAATTGTGTACTCCAATCTCAGAGAGAATAATTCAGGTTTACGCTCCTAGTAGCCACAAATAAGATGAAATTATTGAACTATTTTATCATGACCTAATAAATGTTTTAAATAAGATTCCCAAAAAAGACATAACACTAGTCATGGGATACTTTAACGTCAAGATCGGTAAGGGTAGGAGTGGAGATATAGTAGACCCGTTCGGTCTGGGCGAACGCAATGAAAGCGGAGGCAAACAACTACATACATTTGCAGTAGACGAACAACACCTACTTTAAGCTACCCGAGAGAATCCTATATACATGGAAGTTGCCACAAGACACACCAGGACGTGTCATCAGAAACCAACTAGCCTATATTATGACAAACAGACGACTTAGAAATTCAATATTATCAATCCTAAAGCTGACATTAAATCGGTCCACAACACTGTCATTGGGATAATAAAATTTAGATTAAAAAAGGTTAAACTGGAAAAAATCAACAAATATGACATAATACAAATAAAAAATGAATAAATACAACATATAGAAGTAAAAATAGATCAAATAACCAATAACAAAATAAAAACTGATCCAGAAGAAAATATTACAAAACTTGAAAAATCAATTAAGAAATTCTAAATAAACATTTGTGAGGGGGAAGGGTAAGAAGAAAAGTGTGAGTGACTGATATAATACCGGAAATGATGGAAAAGAAAAGAAAGCAAAAGAAAAACTTGAAGTGATGTAAAACAGAATTGGTAAAAAAATAAATAAAGCTATTAGAGAAAAAACCAATGATTTAAAGGACAATGTCTAGAAATAGAAAACCTAGGAAATAGACACGATTTTTTCAATCTCTATAAAACAAATCAAACAAGCAGCAGGACTTAGACCAAAGAAACTAACATTTTTAACTGATAATAACGGAAACGTAATTATTGAGAAACAGCAAATACAAGATCTTGGAGAAAATAGAAAAAAACATTTAAAGGGGATAGAATGACATACTGGGCCACCTATAACAAATGATGAAGTAAAAGACGATATAAAAAGAATTATATAAGGTAAAGCAACAGAGGCAGACAACATAGATGTGGATTTTTTAAAGTTTATAAACGATGAAGGTATGAAATGGCTTGTTCCAGTATTCAATAAAATTTGAGAAAATGAAAGTAACATAGTTAATATGTCTAATATGTTAATAAGTCTGATAAGCCATATTTTAAAAACATTTTTTAAAATAATACATAAAAAAATACACAGAAAATGTAAAGTACATCTATCACGTATTTAATTTGAATTTTTGTGACGCAATAGGTACGAAAGAAGTCCTTTTTGCAGTTCAGATTTTAAATCGGTGATGCAGAAATGTTAGCTGCACAGTGCATGTATGTTTTGTTGACTACACCAAAACATTCGACAAAGTGAGACGTGATAAGATAATATCAATATTAAAAACAATAAGTGTAGACGATAAAGATCTTAGAATTATTGAAAACCTGTATTATAGTCAAATTGGTAATATCAAGATTAAGAACGAGTGAACAGACGAAATTGCAATACAACGAGGTGTAAGACAGAGATATGTACTGTCTCCCTTGCTTTTCAATGTTTACTTAGAAGAACTAAAATCGGCCTTGGAAGATACTAATGAAGGAATCCTAAACAACGGCGTGCGCCTGAATAACATTAGATACGCGGACGACACGGTTATCTTTGCAGACAGTCTAGATGGACTACAAACACTAGTACAATGTATAGCTAAGACGAGCCAACAATAAGGCCTCCACTTAAGTTACGGAAACCAAATACATGACTATAAGCAAAGACCAAATCCTCCCCTAGACAGTTACTATTAAATTAACCACCAATAACAGAAGTAACTAGTTATACTTACCTAAGTACTAACATTAACGACCAAAGAGCTCGAACAAGATAAATAAAGCAACACATTGAGATAGCTAGAACATCCTTCAGTAAAATGGCAAACGCTTTTAAGAACCGTGACACAACGTTATCAACTAAAATATGTCTACTACGATGCTATGTTTTTTCGGCCCTTCTATATGGAGTTACATTATGGACACAAACTGAAACAACACTGAAAAAACTGGAGGCTTTCAAAATGTGGTGCTACAGAAGGATACTGAGAATATCGTCGGTAGACATCGAAGTTTTACGAAAACTAAATAAAGAAGGTAAAATTCTTTTTAAAGTTGAACAACGCAAGCTCGAGTATTTAGGCCACATCACAAGAACCGGACAAAGATACAACTTACTACAACTAACTACAACTAATCTTACAAGAAAAAATATACGCAAAAAGAGGCTCAGGTAAAAGAAGAAACTCTTGGCTTTAGAATCTAAGAAAATGGTTTTCATTAACAACTACGGGACATTTCGAGTTGCAACCAATAAAGTTAGAATAGTCACGTTGGTCGCCAACATCCCTAAGAAAAAGAAATCGACGACTTTTTAACTAATTTGGGGTTATAAGTTTCGACGGTTCGCTGACTCGACATTTGGAAGTTAATTTGGAGGTTATTATTCCAGGTTTTAAATTTACTCTTTGCCTATTTTTGGCACTCTTTGTATTACGTTAGATAAAATTATGGTATAAAATATTTCTGGATTATTAAAACACTTTATTGAGTTAATTCAATACTAACTTTCTCTTTATATTGCTAATTTAATTTTTATTTAGTATTATATTTAAAAAATAAATTTATTTATAACTATTACCATATATAAAAATATTGAAATGTTGATAGGGCCTCCATTTAAATGTAGGTATCAAATTCGGATACTTTTAATTTTATTTGTACCTTAGCAACTTCTACAGGTATAATAGATTACTAATATTTGGCATCTAATTAGCTAAAGAATACATAAAAGTAGATGCTAAAAAATCTAAATCCTCATTAAAAGATTTTTAAAATTTTCAAATGTCTACTTATCAAAAAAAAAGGGAATTATAGTAAAGACGGTAGAACGGATTATAAAACGACCAGAAAAGTTCTTAAAGCGCATGCAAAATATATAAAGGTTTTTTCGTTTCTCAAATAAATAAAACATTTGCGCAAAACATCAAAGCCAGACCAAGTTCAAAAAGTTTCAAAGCTTCAGCTGTACTATGTAGAGATGAAAACAAAATTGAATTGCAAAACCTTGCTGTAAGAAACATCACTAAAACAAGTAGACGTTATCCAAATGCATTATTATTATTATTTTTTATTTATTTAGCAATCAGAATAATACAGAAATCTATGAACTAAAGTGCTGACAGCTACTAGATGGACTAATGGCAAATAACATGATTAGGGAGATATCCAGTGACATTACCTGTGTAAACTCAAATAAATATGGATACAATAACTTAAATCAATTCTTTTCGCCACACCTTTTTTAGTTTTTTTTTTGATTATTGGTTTTAAAATTTCTTCCATTAGCGGGTTAGGATGGTTGTCTAGGATGGTATGGTGCTTGGTGGCTTGTTTGTGGATATCTTCTTGTACTGTTGAAACATGTAGGTCAATATGTACTTGACAGAGTATCTTAAATTGACCCCTTTGAATGGTTCTATTCCATATTGGTTTGTTTGATGACTGATTCGTATATCAGGATTTTCTTTTTTTATAGATAGCCGTGATTTTCTAGATATAACGTATGCAAGATATACAGCAGTGGTCCAAGGGCACCGCCTTGAGGGATCCCTGAATTAATAGGAAAATAATCGGAATTCTCTTCGCTTGCCTTAGTTTAAAATCCTCTCTCATTCAAATAAGATTTTAGGAGGTTGAAGTAGGGTGGTGGAAAAGTACACTTGATTTTATAAATTAATCCGGGGTGCCAGACCTTATCAAAAGCCTGGCTGATGTCGAGAAAAACTCCAATTCAATAGTGTTTTTTCTCAAATGCATTATTCATGGTTTGTGTAATTTGATGAACTTGTTGCACCGTCGAGTGTTTCTGATGAAACCCAAATTGATATTCTGCCATCCAGTTCTCTGGAGGAAGGTCTTTATGTAATATTCGAAGTACCAGTCTTTCAGGTAGTTTTGAGGATATTGAGAGCAAACTTATAAGTCTGGGAGAGGAGACATCTGTTGGATCTTCTCCTAGTTTACCTATCATTATAATTTGCGCCGCTTTTAGACATTTTGGCTAGTATCCAAGTCGTAAAATAGCGTTGTAGATGTAGGTTAGCTTTAGTATCCGCTTTTTAGGCAATTCCTTCATCATTTTAGAAGTGACAATATCAATTTCAGGGGACTTTTTTGGATTTAGAAGTTTAATTTCTTCCCCATTTTTTTTGTGTCAGTACTTTGATAGGCGTAAGTATTACAAGTAGGATAGAGAGACTTGCTTTCGCAGCATCACTTTTTGCCCATAGTTCGTTGATGCTTTTTCTTGTTCATGGAGAAAGTATTTTAGGTTTTTTTTTGAATTCTTAGTTGGCTTCCAAATAGAATCATCTATTTTGCTTAGTTTACTTATATAATGCTCAAACTCCTGGTTTCTTACTTCTTTGAACTTGTTTTTTAATTTTTGACCCATTTGGTCATAGACACGTATATCGCCTGGTGTGTTGCCATTTTGATCTGGCACGTCTGTTTTATGCTACGGCTTTTTTTATTTGTAGTGGTATATCCCAGGTTATTTTTTTGGTGAAGTTTTGGTGTAAATTCTTGTGCAGCTTGTTATAATTTGTTTATAATTATTCCTGTACCTGTCTCTAGTTCTACTGTTTCTTTCAAATGAATTTTTAGCTCGATGCTATCATATAATATAGTGCGGAAAGTATCCCAATTTGTGTGAATATTGTGTATTCCTGTATATTACAGAAGTTCTAATTTTTGCTATAATTGGAGAGTGATCAGATGACAAGTCTTAGCTGGGTATAATGTTAGTGTATGTCGAATTGATTCCATTTATAACAAAAAGTCTAATAAATCAGATTTTTTGTGGGTTAGTAGGCCAGTATGTTGGTGTGCCTGTTGAGAGAAATGAATATCTCTTCTATTGTTTTAAACAGTTCACTGTCTTTGCTTGTTATTAGGCGTGAGCCCCACCTGATGTGTTTTTGCCTAATGTTTGGAAATATTCTTCGAAATCTTTCGTTTTTATATTGTGACGAGGTGGGTAATAGAGTCGATACTTTTATTACAGTTGATTGTAGGATAATTTTTTGATATTTTGATTGTTCGTAGTGGTGGATTGTATTTTTAATAAGAACTGCTGTGCCTCCATGTACTATTAGGATGGTTAGTATTATATGTTACATAATTTGGTATTTTAAAATATGTTCATTCTGTGAAATGTGTTTCACTGGCTAATAGGGCGTCTATGTGATTGTCTGTCAAAAACGTTTTTACTTTTTCTTTGTTCTGTTCAAGGCCATTGGTATTCCACAGTACAATTTATAAGAACTTAGCCATTAATGAGCCAATTTGCTAATTAGCGTTGTTAACATGTTAAATACCATACTATTCTGTTGAATTAATTGATTGAACGTGGTTTTAAATTCGTTAAGAAATTGTGACAGTATATTGTTTGATGGTTCTGGTTGATTATTGTTGATTATGTTTCATTTTGATTTTGTTAACTGCCCTGGTAGAAATTGGGTTTGATGTTTACTTTATTTGAGGTCGGTAGTTTTATGAGACTAGCCTTTTTTGTCTGATTACCCTGAATAAACTTGTGGTAAAATTCGCATCCTTTATAATTGGCCGGATGGCTTCCTCCGCTCAAAACACAAGTGGCTGACGTTTTTTAGATTTTTTACAGCTTGTAGTGCTATGTGATCCTCCGCAATAAGACTTGGAGTGTCCGTACAGTTGACTTCTCATACACTGCACAACATCGTTTTTGGTTTTGTGTTGGTTTAATCTTAATGTTTACGTTTTGTAGTCTTTCTATGTTGTATACTTCTCTGTTATTGCTTGCTGGCTCGAGATCAACTATAAAGAAATTTAAGGGCTCTTTTGTAGTTTTATGTTTAGCATTTATGATGTTTCTTACTTTGTACCCCAGTTTTGTTATTTTATTAGTTATTTTTGCAGTTAGGATGGTATTATGTAGATGTTTAGTTACCACTCTATAGGCTCGGTCCTCTTTCAGTTGATAACTATGGTGAATAATATTTTCTTGCTTTAAGTATTTTATAAATTTTTGGCAGCTTTCTACAATATTACAATTAATCTTAATGGTGTTATTAGCTATGCTTTTTGTGGTATACTGTTCATTCTCTAAGCAGTTTCTTATTTGCTTTATCATTTTTGGATAGTCGGTTACATCATGAGATAGCGGGAGGTTTGCTGATCTTTACAGTGGGATCAGTGTTTTCGCGGTTGTTTTCTTCAATTATTACTGAGCTGATCTTATTATTGGTAGTTATTATATTGGTGTCATAATTATGTGTAAATCTTGTGGTCTCCATTTTGTACTTTTTACTTGTTGCCATGGAATAGTATTAGTTTTCTGTGCATCATCTAATTCGTCTTCACTGGTCGATAACATTCTTGTAATTTGTTGAGAAATCCCAAATGTGATGGATTGGTTGACGTAGAAGGCAGTAATTGATACTGTTGTGGGGAGCTCGGGGTGCCGCGGAGACGAGATTTCCTGATGGTATAAAGCTTTATTTACAACTATCCATGTACAATTATAAAGACGTTGTTGGGGGCGCTTGGGCGTGTCTATAAGAACGCCGCACGGCGAATCTGCGGGGGTCTGCGAGAGCGACTTGGAGCGGGTCAACGTCGATGTAGATGCCGCGGATGCCGCTGGCTACTATTAGGCGAGGCCAGGACTCGAAGGATAGACGCTACTTCTTCGGTGAAGGGAACCAGAGCGCCTTCCGGGGGGACCTCCTCTTCGGCTGCGGGCGTTATGTGGCGAACCTCTTCTGAGGCGATGGCGGAAGCGGAGACATGGGCTTCGGAAGTGGCGAGTGGCGGAGAGCCTTAGGTGGAGGTGATGACCCGGTGGACATCGGCTGGGCAGGTTGACGATTCGTTTGATCGTGGAACTCGGCTGAGGTACGCGCGAGTGTCCCTTGGTCGGCTGCAGGGGTACGTGGCTGCGAGTCGCACAAGTACACAGAACGCCTTCCGTGCACCTGGCGGGCCCGGCTATGCACGGGCGCTCCTCTGGAAGAATTAGAGAGCTGTCCTGGCTATGAGTATGCACAGGATAATCCCCCGGTGCACCTGGGGGGCCCGGCTATGGGTACGCACGGGCACTCCCCAGGGAGGAGGGTGAGAGCTGTTCTGGCTGTGGGTACACACAGAAGGAGCTCTGATGCTCGACTTCACTTTTTCACTTCATCTTCTTCACGTGTTTGGGGGTTCCTGGGTTCCCAGCCCCTAACCTCCAACGCATCGGTGACATCTGGTGGTCATTCGTTGGCCTGCAGTAAAGCAGGCCATCCCCGCTCCGCTTTACGGGGGAATCAGGATCTTCGGGCGCTTGTGGCGGGCGCCCCTGTCAACGTCGTAATTGTAGAGACCACGGACTGATGGATTTCCGTGGTCTTGGATGCTGGCATGTAGTTGCAGGGCACACTAGGAGATATACTCCTGGATGGTTGGCACGTCGGCATCGCTGTGTAAGATGGTATTTCTCACATACCACGGAGCGCCAAAGATGGTCCGAAGGGACCACCTAGAGTTTATTCACCTGGGTCTTGGCTGCATAACCCCAAACAACACAAGAGCACATCATCATTGGTCTTATTATTGTTTTGTACAATAGTAGCTTGTTAGATGTTGACATCTTGCTGTTGGGATGCAGCAAGCTGCCCAAGGCTTGATGGGCTGCCTTGGCTCGCGTAACCATGTTGTCCACGTGAACTCTCCAGGTAAGCTTTTTGTCCAAGGTCACTCCGAGGTATCGTGCCTCTTCTCTCCAGGATATATCTTGTCCGAAGATCCTGATATTCCTGATGTCACCGCACCATCGTAGTTTGTTCTTGGTGGAGAACAGGATCCCTGCACTCTTCTCTGGATTGATCCTAATCCTCCACCGGTTGCACCAATCTTCCATCTGGACATGCCGTATTGCCAGGGAGGGCCTCAGTGTCCGCTGTGACTGCAGTGACCGCTGTGTCGTCTGCGAACTGGGCCATCGTCGTGGAAGGCGTCGTTAGGATGTCCCGCACGTACAAGATAAAGAGTACGGGGTACTCTGGCTCGGAGACGCCTCTCCGATGACTTTACGCCACCGAACTTGATCCAGAACCTTTGGCCTGACAGGAAGGACCGGATCAGCTGGACCATCGGCAGCGGGATGTTGTTTGAAGCCATCTTGTAGACGAGGCCGTGATGCCACACCTTGTCGAAAGCCTTAACCACATCAAGGAAGGCCGCAGCTGTGTACTACTTCTTGGTGAAGCCTTTCGTGATCTTTTCTACCACCCGAAGGAGTTGGTGGGTAGTGGAGTGGCCGTGGCGGAACCCGAACTGGTTTACGTCCTCAGGCATTGGTGGATGATGCGTTCCACCAGTTTCACAAGGTTCGACAAAAGGCTGATCGGCCGGTAATCCTGGGAGAACGTACCTGATTTCCCGGACTTGGGAATCATCACCACGTCTGCGACCTTCCACTGGCTCGGGAAGTGTCGCAGGCTTAGGACAGCGTTGGTTATGGCAAGAACGTAGACGACTGCTATCTTCGGGAGAGCCTTCAGCGCGCGATTGGGAATGCCATCAGGTCCGGGGGCCTTCCGGAGCGATAGCGCGCTGATGAATTGTCGGAGCTCCTCGGGGGGCTGATGCTCGAGCGGAAGGCTCCAGTATTTATACCCGCGCCGCGCCTCGTCACGAGCGTTGGTAGGGATGATTCTGGCGGAAACAAGGCGCAACACCTATCTTGGTTTCGCAGTCGTCTCGCTCTGGCATGTGGCGATATCGGCGGCCTGCAGGGCCGCGTTCACGGTGCTCGCTGGTGCTTTCGGGCGGGCGCCCTACACTGTGTTTGCTGAGACAGTACTTGAGGAACCATTTCATACCCTATTCGGTGAGGTATCGCATTATAGCTTATTTGTTATGGTTTGTTGGATATTTTGTACAATTTGCAGAAAATTATTTGAACACTCCACTGGCGTAATAGGAGGAAACGATTCTATGTACCTGTTTTGTTGTTCTAGATCCATTGCGTTTTCCGCTTAGTCACTACAAGATATTATTTTTTACATCTTAACAGCTGTACACTTTTATTCCGCTCGACACGTAATATTTAACGACCTCGTTTTTATTACTCATGATATGATTGAACCTGAACATTATAGCGAACAGATGACCCAAACGTCTTTGCGCTAAGAAAGCCAAGTGGAAACTGATGCATTATTATGGATGACAAAATCTACTAATTTAGAAATTTAATTGCATTGCTGTTCAGTCTTTTATATAATATCAAATGGTTAAAATATTCCTAAAGACTTCAAACGTAAGTTGAAGAGAAATTTTGCCATAAACATGTATCCCTATGTGTGGTTTGAAGAGCACTTTTCATTACTTTTATAACTGTAGACACGTATACGTATCATAAAGAGTGCCGTCCATATAAGAACATGGTTATAATTCACTATTTTAGTCTAACCTAGGATACGAATTAGATCTATTGAAGGATTGTTGGTTTATTATAAAATAAATTTTGAAAAATACTCCTAAAATAGTCTTAGCCGTCAACCAATTTAAGAGATTGTTTTACAAGAATTGATGAGATGGATACGTCACAATTTGTATAATTTTCTTTTTATAAGCAAATATTGAAGCTAAGGGTAAAGATTTATTTACCTATAGCTTTAATTTGGCATTTTAAAATTATTTTCTTATAGATTAAGATTTTGATTTATATTATGAAGTATTTTCTTTCTAATTACTCAGCTGCTAGCTTTAAAATCAGTCCATTAATCTACAAATGGAGCCTATACCTCAAGGTATAGCCCTTAAGTGTTCTTAGTGGATATAAAAACACGTGTAAAATGTGCAATTAAATATTGCGCCGGAATATTCTACATTTCCGTTTTAGAAAGCCGAAATAAAAACTACTGCTAGTTCATTTGCAGTAAAAGCGAAATTTCGCGCCGAGCATCCCCTTTAAAGTATATTGTTGCATAGCACAGCAGACTCTTCGCGCCGAAATTGCCCATTAATCTTCCAACAATTACAGCCAACTTCGGATTTAATTTACCGATTCGGAACACAATGCAGCGACCTGTCAATAACCTACCACGTGCGGTTGAGCTCGCTACTGTCAAACATCCCAGTTTATGAAAGTTTCCCCTCTCTGACGCATCACACACGTAGCCGTGAGTTATGGCTCCAATTTTTACGTGATACATAATCCCCCGAGGGGTGTGCGGTTATCTCCGCACCCTCTACATATTTTTCATGCTAATGCGGGAACTAAATGTTTTTTATATCGAGTGGCGGGATTGCTGGCTGGGCGGGGACTGCGGAAGTGTAAACGGCTAATTTGACAAGGAAACTATTAAATTAAAACAACCCGTTAAACCTATATAACATTAATTTTTTAAAATTAACTGCCAACAAAATTAATTAATGTTGCTTTCCTAAACTTATAAATATTATTACAATAAAGAGATGTTTATTGATTAGTTTCTTTAGGCTAATTTTTTAAGTAGAACTTTAAAAGCTTTTACCAAATAGCCATTTTAATTAGTTAATTAATTAATGCAGTATTTATAGAATTCCAATATAATTAATTATCACTAACAAATTAAATTTTTGTTGGTGTTTAATAAATTATTAATGTAGTTATATGTAAATAATTTATGGATAGATAATTTATAATAAAATTTAGTCATTAAAATTAAATAACTAAAACAACTTTTTAAATAATTGTTGGCTTACACTTTTATAACTATTTTAATATTTAATTGAAATGTTGGTAATTTGATTTTTTTGAGACTTTTTGACAATAAATTAAATATTAGTGGACAAATAATAAAACGAGTTGTATGATAACAAATTATTGTACACAAAAAAGTCTCTAACCGCTGAGAATACTCTAACAATTTTGATGGTAACAGTGGGGCTCACTATTAACTGAGAGGTTAAAGCTCTCATGTGCTTCTCTCACTGCCCCGTCGTCTAGCATTCTCTTTGATATAGAGCTATATGGTAACCAAGTCACCTTAAATGACCATTTTATTACTCCTTTTTCGAAGCGAACGCAGGTACTCTTTTTCTTTAGTGATTGGATAGGCCATCCGTCACGCATTTGAGTTCAGAATTAAACCCGGGGTTTTCTCGCTGGACTCCACTCCGTTATTTTCTTTATCTATCGCCGGAGTGCCACTCTTAAGACATGGCCGTACCATTGTAGATGCTTCTCTTCAATGTAGGTAAGTATGTTTTCCTTCACTGACACCATTCTCCGTTTTTCTTTATTAGAAATTTGTGCCCGTCTTATTACTCTGTTGCATCTTTTCCAGTATTCTATTTCTGGGGCTGTAATTTTACTCTGATCTTTTTTATAATCCAGTTCTCTGCTTCTTATGTCATAATCCTTTTAATTATGATGTTAAAGATTATTTTTTTGTATTTTTGTGATGTGCGTATTCCATAGAATTCCATTTAGTTGTTTAATGCAGGGTCTAATTTGTTCCGGCTTGTTCTTTATGTTGTTTGTGGTTGTCCCTTCATTGAAAATAGTAGATCCTAGGTGCTTAAAGCTCCTTTCCCTTTTTATTTTAATTTTCTTTGTGATTTCCAGATCCGTAACACTTTCCGTTGCTGTGACCAGATATTCTGTTTTATAAAAATTAATTGTCAGTCCGTTCTTTGGATATTCTTCAGTAAGATTTCGGATCACAAAACTAAGATCTTCTTCATCTTGTACCATTACCACCTGGTCGTCGACGAAACTTAAAGTGTAGAGGTGTACATTTGTAACTGTGTTTCTAAGGTTTTAGAGTTACTTCAAGAAAGATCTTAAAAAAAGTAAGATATGTTAAGCGTAGTAGCTTTTTGGAGGTTTTAAATGCTTGTCCGTTTCTATTTTTTATTTTCCTAGACACCATGTTTTTTCGGTATAAGTTTTTGGTTGCAGCTATTAATTTTTTAATGTTAGGTAGGCCTTTGCCTATTCCTGCGACAACTTTTTCCGTTAATAGCTCTCGACTATTCTTTATATCATACGTAGTTTTTAGATTTATGCTTTATAAGCTCCGGGGCTATACCTTTAGGTCTGGGGGACCTATTATTCTGAAAAGTTTTCATTATATCATTTATTTTTTTTACGGTGACTATTAACTGTTCTTCTTTGTTTTGTTGATCATCATAACTGTCATCTGTCATTTTAAACATCGCTGGATTTTCTGTGAGCAATTTTTTATAATAATCCTGCCAATCTTAATTGTTCGCCATGCTTCTGTGTTCCTAGCTCCGCCCAAATTTTGTTCTATATTTCGGCACGCTTACTCTTACCTTTCGTTTTTTTCTCTAGCAACCAATTTCTTAACTTCTCTGTTTTTTCTGTCTGTAATTTTTTAAGATATTTGCGTTTATTCATATCTAGCCACTTTTTGTATCGGTGTTCTTTTTCTGCTATGCATATATTACTGTCCTCAGTCATATTGTTTAAGTATTCTTCGTTTCCCTTTTCTTTCTTTTCTAAGGCTTCCATAGCTGCTTCGTTTATGCAGTTTTATGTGTATGTATGTTTTTTCCTAAGTTTTTAAATTAGTATTTGTTTAGTTTTAGTTCTTTGATACAGTTCTCTGATTCGTCTTGAAGTAAGTGAAGTTTATATTTATCGTCTTCTATTTTCTTTTTCATCCCCTATTTTGTTTTTTCTTATTGATGTTCCTATCCATGGGAAATATATCTTTGCCACTAAAAATTTGTGATCGCTATCACATTCCGCTCCTTGTCTTACACATACATCTTTTATCAATAGCGTTCTTCCCTTTTTTCACGATGAAGTAATCTATAATGGATTCTAGTTTTTTTGTAAGTTGTATTTATGTGTACATATAAATGTTTTCATGTTTGTAAAATCCATTTATAATGCGTTCACACATTTCTATAACATTTCTTTCATTTCTATTTATGACATTTTCTCCAAAGCATTCAACAATACCATTGTTTATCTTTTCTTCTTGCCTTTCCGTTCATACCTTCAGAGATTATTAATTTTTGGTGTTTCTTTACATTTTCTATTTCTTATTGACGGATTTCTATAAATTACTTTTTTTCAACAATATGATTGTCTTTGTTTGTTGCATAAACCCAAAAATCATAATATGTCGCTCACATACTTTCATAGTTATTCTCAAAACTGTCTCGTTGATCGGTTCCCAATTTTGTACAGATCTTGGCCATTTTCCTTTTATTAGAATTCCAAGGCCCGCCTTTGATCTCTATTTCTTCGGGACGCTACTCTAATACTGAAGGACTCCGTTTATCATTTCTGTTCCAGTTTATTTCTTCTTTGTTTCACTAATTACCAGATTAATACTGCTATTCAAAAGCTTCTTTAACATCTCCTTTGTCTTTGCTTTCCATCCCTCTACATTCCACGTTCCATATATTATTCTTGTATTTTTTTGTTATCTTTCTTTGCCATGTTTTTCCTTGTGTTGTTTGAGAATTATGTTTGGGTTTTGGTTACCCTTTGCCGAACTGATCCCCCCTCTTATAACCGATAAGATACACCACCCGGAGAATATATTTATTGTTTTTTATTCTGCATCAAGTTTCCGTTTTCTTTGGGTATATCAGGATTCTAGAGGCTAATGCCATAATTCTCTAAAAGGAGGTAAAATTATATTAGATGACTAAAACAAGATGCAATATCGGAAACCAAAATATTCCACTTTTAAACAGTGGGAAATTTAAGACATTTGTTACAACTAACAAGATATTAATTAGTAGTGCGCCAAATTTGCTTGGGTGCATCTTTTTCTTGGTAGTATTAATGCGGTGTCGTACTGATAACAAGTCAGAAAATAAAAATAATTTTATTGACAGTTTTTATTTTTAATAAAAAAATTAAAGTATTTGTTATTTTTAGCCAGTTTTGATAGATTAATAGTCTAACTTAAGAAAGAAAGCTATAACTCAAACACATTTGGAGTTGCTAGCGTAAATTGTGCTTTAACTGTTAAGCGGTAAAGGTAACTGTGTAAACTTCGAGTCAAACCTTTGTTATAAACTCGCTGCACAAAAGTTTAAACAACCACTTAATACTGTAAATACAAAAAACATAGCTGCTAGTACGTCCTATTACTTCAACCAAATCATGCCTACAGAAAATTGCTATCAATCTATTGAATTATATTTAAAATAAAACAACAAAGGCATATACACATGTATAAAAAGAAATGCAGACCATCTGGAATGCAATAGAATAAAAAAATGGAATTTTAGGAAAAAAATTAATTCCAAAAAGCAACAAAGGAAGCAAGAGCGGGTGACAATCGAAATCTTAAATCTAATGAATGAATGGAAAAAGTACGAAACTCAATCAACGGAATAAATGCAGAGAAGCAAAAGAAAATTGATGTAATAAAATGCAAAGGAAAATAACAATTGCAACACAAGCAAAAATAAAAAATGATGGGCAAAACTAGAAAGCAGCAACAGATTCAAACAATGACAATATTAATTTTTGAAGCGAAACTCAGCAGATAGAACAGCTATGTAGAAAACTTTCCAATGACAACAAACCTTATGTATCATCATCAGGCAACTTAAAAATAAGTAGGAATGGACCTAAACTTTACAAATGTGAAGTCATTTGTGCTATAAAATATATAATGCTAATCAATTTTTATAGAAATTGTCCTTATGTGACATAGGACTCAATTAATCATGCAATCGTTAAAAAATGCATAGAGATTGACGTAATCATTTAAAAACAATTTTAAACCAAACTTGATCAATCTGCCATCTAAGACATTTTGACAGCTATTGAATATGAACTTCAGTTAATGCTTCAATTCCTTAATAGCCTAGAAATTATGATCCAATTAATGACGTTACGTCAACGTTTATAGACCCAAATGTAATAAATTTAGCTTGGGTAGTAATGGGATTATCAACATGTAAAGAAGGTTTGGGTTTTATTCCTTAACAACCACCTACGAACCCACAAGCTGTTGTGTGTATCTCACAGATTGAGTGGACACATCAACTTTTTAAATCTTTTCCCAGATATGGTAAAGTTTCAACAATATCTAGAAAAAATAGATTCAATAATTCAATACTTGATAACTTACACCTAATGAAATCGAGTGAGTGCACAACACTAACAAAATATATCTCTATGTATAGAAACTGATCGATGAAAAAGCTAGATCGAACTGTCACTTACAAACTCAACCACAATAGACTGCCTCGACGTCTTCATACTGCCTTAGCAAGATGTTAGTATCATCTGAACAGCAACTAAAAGATAAAAAAGACCTCCAGTTACTAATCCACCTATGCAAAAACCAAGTGGTAGTCAGACAAGTTTCAACAAAGGGAAATATCATTTTTTGTGACACACTTACCTAATATAACAGTCGAAAACACAAAGGCATATTTTGACGTTGTATTACAGACGTCTTTACTTATAAAGCTATTTTTGTAAGCGAAAGTAAAATCTGAGATACGGAAATTAAATGATTATAAAACATTAAAGTACTAACGGCAAGTGAATAATAAGCATTTTATTTTACCCTATCTTGTGCACGTATTTTAATGGTGTCCAAACTTGGAAAAGCACCAGAAAACATCTCTTTATATCAGCCAATTAGCCTTTTGTCTTTGTTGAGATATTTAAGAATATGTTTTATAAAAGATTTCTCAAAAATGTCCGCTTTTATATTTATTGCGATTTAAACAAAACCATTCTACTACACAACAAATATACAGAACAGTAAAATAAATTTCTAAAAGCCTTGAGGGATACTGCCCAGGCGTTACTACATTGAGCTGCTACCAAGCTATTATCTGCCACCTGTCAGATAAATATTTTTAAATTAAAATAAACAATAAAACATCAAAATATTATTTTATATAATTCGGGATTCCACAGAGTAATGTTCTTGACTCTCTTTTTTACCTACTATATATATTATATCAACTCATAAAAATCCTGTAACGGCACCTGAGAATTTGTAACCTTACTTTAACTTAATAAACAAATAGCTCAATAAATTGTGCAAAACAATCAATGACATCAAATTAGTTCAAGTGACATTTTCTGCATTGGTTCAATAACTGTTCAATTCTCACCCGTCTATAAGAAAACTGTTTGTGAGATAAACTGTAAATGTACCCGTGATTTAGAACACATATTGTCTCTTAAAAACACTGTAAAGTATCAATGATACCCGCATGTCCCATAACGTTAATGTTCGGTATATACATACCACATTGCAAATAAAGGTTTGTAGCGTATCATCGCCATTTGATAAGATTTTAAATAGAATTGCCAATACATTTATTGTATACGTTAAAGAATACTTAGAGCTTTTCTAGAACTGAGCTTAGAGTTGGTTCTATCATATAAGTAGGAATAAAACACTGTTCTCTTCACATTAAGAATATTATTGTAATTTTACAATCCTATTTAAAATATTTTATTAACGATAAACTTAATCTTCATACACGATGATTACCGTAAACTGGGGTCCAAACCTGGTGACTTTGGCGCAAGTCACAAAAATGTTCGTTTCCAGTGGTGCTGTTTAGCAAATACCTTTATTTAATCAGTTTTGGTGGCAAACGGTAGGTGGCCGCAATATTTACAAGTGATCAGTATTTAGTTTAGTTCATATTTCAACTACAACCTACAGTGCTACCTAGGCAAATATTTGTTTTTGTCGCGGAGAACATACCCTGTCAACTGTCATATGCTACAGATGACCCTAAATGTTTCTAATTTACGATAAGTGTTTCTATATTTACATGCCTATAGAACATGTAAACAATGTGGGAAGTTGGTATAACTTTGGCTCACGATTTGGGACGACATTGGCCCAACTTTACTTTCTTTGCTTTGTTTCCTAATGATGCTGAAATAAGATACAAAATTGCGAGATTAAGAATTAAGAACAAGTTGAAAGGTCTGCACAATAAGCCGGTTGGTGGCTCTCGCGTGTTCAGAGTCGAAGAAGAAGCTGCGTTTGTTCAACATCTGATCAATTTTTGAACTATGGATTTCCAGTTGTTGCTTCAGATTTTCGAATAATGGTTAAGTAGTATCTCGACAAAAAAGGAGCTACAATTGTGAAGCTTAGGGAAAATTATCTTGTTTACAAGTGGTCGCAAGGTTTCTTAAAAAGGCATCCGGCAATAACTTTTGAAAACTGGTTTGAAATGCTCTTTTTGCACACTGTCAAAAATGAGCAAGGACCAGTGGTGTTGATTGAGTACAATTTCTTCTTATGTATGCCAGCTTCTCCTTCGGAGATTGCCGATTAGTATAGCAATTCTTATTTTTGAAAAGGCTGTACAAATCAAAATCCGGACTAATTACGTAAGTTGTGCAACCAGGAAATCCTATGTCGTCCGAAACTTCTTAGTCCAATTATTTTGCCTTGCATGATAAGCTGCAGAATTTCGTATTTAGCATTGCGTGAGATGTGACCGAGGAACTCTAACTTTTTCTTCTTGATGGTGAATAGAACCCCCGATTATTTGTTCATTCTTTCTAAGACTTGTTGGTTTGTAATGCGATCTGTCCAAAAAATTTGCAGCATACGTCTATAAATCTAGAGCTCAAAATATTCTAACCCCTTTAAGGTTTCTTTGTTCAAAGTGCATGCTTTAAAACGTACCATAGTACTAGAAACACATGGCATCTGGCCATTCTTTCTCTTAAGGCCAGTGAAAGATTCTAAGCTGTTAGTAGTTTTTTCATTTTAATAATTGTTTATCTGTTTATGTGTGATATTCTGATTAATCATAGTGCCGTTCTATTACCAATGGTTAGGTTGATTACTTTGATATTTCTTTTTTAAATCACCATCATTTTCGTTTTATTAATATTAATAGGTAGTACGTATTCTTCACTAACTGTTGTTACTTTATTTACTAGTCTCTGCAGGCTACCCGAAATCAGGACAGTGTTATCAGCGTACCTAATGTTGTTAATTTGACTACCATTTATTACCACACCTTCTGATTCATCCTCCAATGCTTTGCAAAATATGAATTCCGAATAGACGTTGAACAGCATTGGAGAAATGAGACAACCCTGCCTAACTCCTTTTTGTTTGCTAATTTTATCTGTCATGTTATCATATTTTACTTTGGCATTCTGTCTCCAATAAAAATTGGCTATTATATTATTATTAATTTATTATATATTCAGAAGTTTTCATGCTTCGCGTTGTCGAAAGCCTTGCTGTAGTCAATAAAACAATTGTGTAAATCTTGGTTAATATTTGAACATCTCTGTGATAGGACATTCAAAGCAAAAATGACCTCTCCGGTACCCATCCCGTTACGAAACCCAAATTGTGTATCTGATGCTTCTGCTTCGCATTTATTGTGAATTCTAGTGTGTATGATCTTTAAGAAAGCTTTCGAAACATGACCCATTAGACTTATAAGTCTGTGCTCATCGCACTTAGTTGTTCGAAGTTGCTTTGGTATGGGAACAAAGGTATTCCTGATGAATCTGACCTGTTCGATAGATGTCATTAAACAATATATAACAGTAATTGAATGTTTGTCCAACAATTTCAACACTTTGCAGTGCATCTTGTCTGGTCCCACTGCTTTGCCGGATTTTGCAATCTTTAGGTATGTTCCACTTCTTCCCGTGTAATTTTTGGTGCGTTTTCTGATTTGATAAAATTATATTGGCCTGATCTTTGATCTAAAAATAATTTGGTTATATAAGTTTAGCTTCGCTTTTAAATCAATAATTATTTTACCTTGGTCATCCCTCAATGTAGCTACTCATTTGACTAATGTTTGTACAGGTGACTTTTTCTATCTTTTTATGCAACTTAAACTCCTCGATCTTCCTACACTTCTCAGCAATCCAAGTTTTTTTCGCCAGTTTTATTTTGTGTTTAATTACATTTTGTGTCTTTTATTTTGTATTTCCTTCTTTTGTACATTAATGTCAAAATTTCCTCCGTCATTCATTGCAATGGTCTCCTGTTGAGTTGATATTATTGTTTCTTTGATTTTGATTCATTTTGCCTCCTCATCTAAATCAACAACGTATTCTTGTTGCAGTTTGTGGAATTTTTTATTTACAGTCTTGGTCATCACTTCGCTGACTTCAGGTACCTGGAGACTTCGAATATTTAACTTGTTATTTTGCGTTTGCTGCTGGGCTATTCTCATATCCATAACAACATTATATGGTCACTACTAATATCTCCACCCGAATATGTTTTCACTGTTTTTATGCTGTTTTGAATTTTTTTGTTTACAAGTATATAATCAGCCTGATTTCGGATTGTTCGGTCTTCACTGTCACGAAGTGCTTTCCACGTGTAGAGTTTTCTCTTTGGTAGTTTTAAATAAGGTATTGCTTATGACAAATTCTTCTTCCACGCAAAACTGCAACATGCGATCTCTCCTTTCATTCCTTTGACCTAGTCCAAATCTGTCTGCGTAATCCTCATGACTGCCTTTACCTATTTTGGCATTGTAATTGCCCATAACAATTGTTACGTTTTATCTCTTCTTCAATTGATGTATTGGAACTGCCCATAAAATGCTTCTATTTCACCATCATTCTCGTCTGCTGTGGGAGCATAAATTTGAATTAGGCTCATTTTACCAATTCCTGTTTGTAAGTTGGATCATCATAATTCTGTTAGAATATGGTATGAAGTTCGTCTAATATTATTCCGACTCCATTGTAGTGTTCTATTCTATTTCAGTTGTGCAGTTTCCCAAATTTGGCTATCGCACTTCACTTAGCCCTAGTATGTCAATTTTTAGCCGTTTTATTTCCTGCGTAACGTCCAATTATCCTGCTTGAAACAAGCTACGCATATTTCATGTTGTCACTCTAATTTTGTTCTTATGTATACTAAGACAATTTTCTTGATTGGCTGACGAGGAGATTCCTAACACCATCTCCCACCTAAGAGGTGCCCCGGACTAACGGCTATCGGTATTATGTTTTTAGCCATGTGATTATCTTGGAAAGGTGCGATAGTTTTCCGTTGCTTTCAGAACCGCAGCTTCTCAGCCGGTTAGATCAAGATGTAACTGCTGCCTGCGAATTTTCTAATCGGAACCCTTAAGGAAGTCATTATTTCAGTGGTCTAAGATTGATAATGGCACAGCTGGTGCCCTATGTCATGCTAGTTTTAGTCTGCCCTGTATTTTATTTTCCCGGTATCACCCATATCTGAAAAGCATTCTCCGATCCGCCATCTGAGAAAGCGCCTGATGGAGGACTAGCAATCTCACACGGGGAGAACAATTTACCATCATATATTAACATCCGAGTCTATATATTAACATCCGAACTATGTGAGCAGCATAATATAAGATGTATGTATTTATCACCTAACACTATACATCTTACACAACTTTTGGATGTAGCCTTTTTTGCCCCCATAAAGAAAATATGGCATAAAATCCCGACAAAGTAGAAGAAGTCAAAGAAATACGCTATAATTTCTAAGGATGTCTTTCCTACTCTGTTAAAGGAATTAATGAAGCAGTTGAAACTAAATATTTGATGAAATTTAAAAACTGTGGAATATATCCGATTAATAGAAAATACTGCCTCAAAATCTAAATGAGTCGGATAAAAGTCTGGTCGGAAAAGCCTTTCTGGAGCAGATGAAGAAAAAACGGACAGATTTTCTAGCGACAGAAAGTGCAACGAAGAAAGGGGAAAAATTGCAGGCAGCATAAAAGTATTAATCGTCAGGATGTCGAAGATCCTAAAGACACTATTGCTCTTGCAAAATGCCAGCCCCCACCAAAAAGACAAAGGCTTCAATTTATTTCCTCAAACAAAAAGTTCGACAAAAAACATGTTGATGTGCCATTACAGTCTGACCAGAAAGGCGAAAGCGTTTCTAATTTAGAAGAAAGTGCTGCAACTACTCCCATTGTACCATCACAACCACTACAAGAACTGAAAACTCTTGATTATGTGATAAATTTGTTGCCGTTAGGTTCAATGGTGGAAAGTACCTCGCATGAATTATCAGCATCTCGGGAAGAGGACTCGCTACTGACTGCATCAAAAGAGGTCTCAATTTTGGATATTATAGCAAATTTTTGAGAGAAATTTTGCTCGTTTTCAATATCGCAGTACATATTTTGGCGTGTTATTGGCCCAAGATACATTTTACAGGTAATTTAGGGATAAAATCAGATGTGGGTCAAAGTCACCCCATAACTTTGTCTTTAATTTTTAAAAATTTGTATGTGGGATTTGTATAGTCAACGAAATTTAAATTTTTCACCCAAATTGTTCCTGCAATTATGCTCTGTATGTAAAAAAATACTAGACGTACTAATATACGATATTCTTGCCAAAATTATACTAAATAGGTGAAATCAGTTTTGTGTCAATATAACCCCAGTTTACAGTACCAGTGAATTTACAAAAATTCAATAATCTACCACAAGAATCTACCTTTTTGTTATCATAATCATCATGCGGCTCTTCTGTATTATCAGATATGTCTAAATCAAAATCATCGTTTAACTACAATAGCATCACTACCAAAACACCTTTCATCTATTTCCTTCTATTTACATGATCCTCTGACTGAATTAGTTTCCGATTTGTACACTAGTGAGGCTGTGGTTTATTACAGCTATGCTAATTGTAATAAAAGTTCTAAATATTTTTGCAGCGACCTAAAAACTCGTTTTAAGATCAAAGTATTAGTAGAAGTTAAACTTGAAATTGATTCGTTTAAGTTGCAAGTTCCTTATATCTTTATTTCTTCGTTTTGCATTTCTTTAGCATTTTCTTTAAATAGTGTGATGCCTGAACAGCTAAATACATTTGTTTATTCTGTTTTTAAGCAATAAAGGTAATGTAGCACCAAAGTAGTCTTTTAATACTTTACGCCGTTTAAGTTTCTCACTCTTAATATCGTCTCATCTAAGAATTGTAAAGTATAGGTATTTGCGATAGAAAAAAGGTTTTATATTATATAATTAGCATTTCAGGTTTAAATTATAATAACAAAATAATGTAACCTTAAGTTTATGTAAATGTATAAAAATATTTTCGAATCGACTAATAAATTGTAGTGATTTTAATCATCTAGATGTTATATAAAGTACCTTGGAGGACATTTCTATTATTTAGAATACACGTATAACCTTTCATGATTAATCTATAATCAAAACCATGTTTGTTGATCTTTATATAGATTTGCAAATCCAGCATACAATTTTTTGCATTCTAGCATCTGCCTAGCAGCCGGACTCATCACCCTAGAAAATGTTTTGAGGCCTGCTTCGCAAATTGTTTCGTTCAATGGCGTCTTTAACCTTCTGTGATTGCATTTCGGCACTTCAGCAGAACGAGCTTCACCTCGATTTTTAGATAGACGTTACCGACTCCTCCGGCTTAGTTAATCTTTCTAGCGCTTTCCAAATCCTTTCCCGGGCTGGCTATTTTTAAACGGATTCGCCCTATCAATCCTTGTACGGTAGTCTTGAACACATACTTGTAATTGAAATCGATCTACACCAAAGCCCCCGTCAGCTAATTTTGTAAGTAGCTCCAACGGAATTACGTTTATACTTTTTACGTGATTTATTAATGGTATATTTTAGCAAATTGTTTTATACTAATCCCATTTACAGAATATGTTTTTCAATTCTCTTTAATCGAAGTATAACAACTAACTGAGTCATGCAAGATCGATACATCTATTAACCTAAATCTCAATATTATATTCCAAGAAAAGGTACTTCAGGAGATTTGTAAATGTTGATACAAACATACAATTTAGCTGCTATAAAAAACTACCAAATAATCTATATTACTGTTTTCTTCTTGTGTGAACACCGCCTTCTGGCTATTGCATAATTCCTTTGTCTTATTAGTAAGCAATACATCCTTCAAATGTTATGTTTTATGTAACATTACTAAACTATATAAGATCCATTCTGATCCATTATCTTCCCTTGGCTCTTTCTAATTTTACATAATTTATTAAACTAAACCTTTTACTGTAAAGTGAATTTCTAATGCAAAAAGTAAATAATAATTACATGAGGTATGTAAGCTAAATGTTACCAATTTACTTCTTCTTCTCTAATCCGTAGTGTCCTTTCGGGCGTCGGATGCTGGTCGCTAGTCTTGTATCCAGTTTTTCCATCTTTCTTTGTCCCTCTCTATTGCTTTCATCTGTTGTCCCACTTCTTTGATTTGATTCATTCATTTTCTTCTGAGTCTGTCTCTTTGCTTTTTGGTTGGATTTTCAGCTTCCATTATTTTTCTTGTGATTCGTTGGGTTCCATTCTCACCGTATATAAAAGGTCTTTCATTAAGCGCTTCCTATCTTTAAATTTAAATAAAACAAAGTGTTTGTGAGATATATTCGAAATTTTTTATTCGTTTGAAAGGCCCATCGATGCCATTATGTATGGAATATAACATCGTGCAAATGTCCGCCTATAAATTTGACCTATGGCATGAGTTATGTTGGATTTGAGGGCCGCTGTGGTTTGTGGCTTATTCGCATAGACCTGCGACTAAAGAAAACCACACAAGAAAAAGTCTAACGGGGTAAAATCGCACGATCTCGGTGGCCAGTTTACATCACCTCTGCGTGAGATGACCATGTCCTGAAGTCGCTCGTGCAAAATGTCCAATGTGGCATGAGTTGTGTGGCACATAGCATCGACCTGTTGAAACCACATGTCGTTGGTGTCTATATCATCCAATTCAGTCCAAAAGAAGTTGTTAATCATCGACCTATAGCGCTCGCCATTGACAGTGATGGCCTGGCCAACATCGTTCTCAAAGAAATATGGACCGATGACGCCGCCAGCCCAAAATCCACACCAAACAGTGACTTTTTCGGAATGCATTGGACGCTCTTGGATCTCATGGAATCGTCCCAAATTCGACAATTTTGTTTGTTGACCCATTCGGCAGATCTTGCGTTTCGTCGTCGTACGACTGTTGGTTGATTGTTTACTGAACCAGTGGACTCAAATTTATCCACCGCACTGCGGAATAGTCCTCTCGGTAGGGCGATTATGGCGACCGTAAAATGGGCGAAGCGCGCGGAACGTTGCCCGAACAGAACACCCATTTTGATAAAACAATTTTATCATTTGCACGTGTTGTTGAACCCTATATCCGTCCATGGTGATTTGGTAAAACAGACTGAATAAGTGACAGCCAATTCGACAGATGTAGCTTCGACAATATGGCCGCTATCAACTATCAAAGTTCGGAAGTCCCTATTGGAAGACCCTTTACATATCAGTTTAGTTGCTCTTTTTATTTTTTTCATCATTGGTTCTTTTATGATTGTTTGTTTGTCTTCATTTTTTAATCTGTCCCACTTAGTTTTCTTTACCATTTTCCTGATGTGTTACATTTCTATTACATTAATTTTTGATTCGTCTTTTTTCTAATTATCCAGTTTTCGCAGGCGTATGTTATGACTGGTATGGTTATTATAATATATATTTTTTTTCACCTTTATGCCGATGTCTTTATGTCCTAATATTGTTTTATTTATGGTATAATCTATTTTTGTGGATTTATTTGCTCTATTTGCTATTTCTGCATCTAATTTTTCGTCTTTCATTAATATACTTTTTAGACATTTGTAAGTCGATACTCTTTCCAATGTCTTGTTTTTATATTTTATTTCTTGGTTGTATTGATCTTCTTTTTGTTGTTTATTCATAACCATATTTTTTGTTTTACTAATATTTACTTCCAGTTTTGTGTTTTCTATTTCTGCAGTCCACGCGTTCATTAACTTTTGTATTTTGTTCTTAATGTTCGATAGCAATATCATCTGCCTGTAGGAGGCTATATATATGTACTTTGGTTGCTTATAAATTATTGTAACTAATTACTGTATCTAACTGATTGTATTTTTCTTTAATTTGTTTAGTTATCTTGCCGTAATAGAAAGCTTGGGCTGCCACCTTACTTAATTTCTTTATTCATTTTAATCTCGTCCGATCTTTGTCCTGCCATATGTACTTTGGCTCTTACTGTTTCATAAGTGTTTCTTATTACTTTTATTATGTTTTTATCTACTTCCACTTCTCTCAAGATCTTCCCTATTTTCCGTCTATCTACTGTATCGAAGGCAGCTTTCAAATCTATAAATGTTAAGTACAATTCCTCTCATTTAATCACCTCTGGAACTATACCGTCTTCCCCACAAGCTTTGCCAATTTTTATTTTCACAATTACATTCTCAACTTCTTTCTTTGTTAATTGCTTGTTTATGTTCTATTTGCTCTCTAGTTATAATATCTTCTGATGTTGCTGTCATGTGGTAATCGTTCTTGTAGAATTCTTTCTATATTTCTAGTATTTTATTTGTCTCTATATGTATTTTTGCTGATTATTTTGTATGGCTTTTAGATTTTTCCTTTTATCATCTCTTAATCTTTTTATTCTCGTCTAGAACTTTCAAGTGCATATTTTATGTATCTCTTTTATCTCTTCCCCAAAATTTTTCCGAGATTCTTTTCTTTTTGCTTTCTTAATGGCTTTTTCACCATGTTTCTCTTTCTATTGTAATCATCTTTGTCCTCGGGTTCTTTTATTTGAATATATCATTTCCATGCTAATTTCTTTTCCATTACCAATTTTTTTATATTGTTGTTTCACCAACTTGTTAATTCTAGGTGTTTGTTATATTTACTTATTCCACATAAGTTTTCTTTTAGAGTCCACATTGTAGGTAGATTCATCATTCTTTGGAATTTTTTGTCTGTATCTTTCTGGTATTTTTTTTGCTTTCTGTATTTTTTAGTTTTGCCAATCTGCTATATTGTCTTATTTTTTGGTTATTGTTCAATCTGAATTGATATTTTGTTGTTACTATTCTGTAGTGTTCCAATTTCAGCTTCTTTCCTTGTTTAGAATATTTATGTTTCTCTGTTAAATCATGTGGGTATTTGTGCAATCTCTTATGCTTTTCTCGTTGCATTCTTCTAAAATAAATGTACATTTATCCTCTAAAGGTTGATCCCATGCATATTTCCTATTAATAGGTCGTTCCTTTTACAAAAATCTATTATTTTTATTTCATTTATATTTTTAGTTCTTTCTCTATAACTTCCCTTACATACAATTCCACTGTCTTGGTATTTCCTAACTCTACTATTCTAATCTTCCATTATTATTGTATTCTGATTTTCTTCTTTAATTTCGTCTTATATTTGTTGTAGGCAAGCATAAAAATTTGTCATGTTTTCTTCCCCTACTGTTCTTTCTATCGGTATTTTGGATAATATTTACCATTTTTTCTAGTTTCATGGTTATTGCTATTATTCTCTAGTTTAATATTTTCCCACTTTCTCATTTGCTTTCTATTCCGGGTCTACTCCCGAGTAATATAAGATGTGTTTATTTGTTAAATACGTATTTTCTTTGCTCTTTTTATAGTTTCGCTTATTGCTAAGATTCGTATGTTATTTCTATCTATTTCCTCTGTTAGTTGTATCTATTTCTCTGTTAATATATCTATATTTCAGATTTTCATACCTACCGCTTTGTTTTTAATTTCTTTGTCCCTTCTCTTTTTTATATTGTTTTTGTTCATGTTATTTTTCATGCCCTGTTTCAGTTCCTGTGTCTTTATATTTTTTGTATGTATGTTTATTTATGTTGGAGTTTTTTGGAATAGCGCCGGTATCTCGGTTTGTTTTAATTATTTTATATAACTGGTCCTTCATTTCAGCAACGAGCGATCTTCCGCTGATTTTTCTACTTCCACTTTTTTTTTGGTGTTTTTTTATTCTCCGGGTTTGTTTCAGGTTCTTTTCCTATTACATTTAATTGTTCCAGATAGCAGTCTTCTCCCTTTATTGTTGGTTTGTTGAATCTTAGGGCTGCGCAGTGTCCTTGTGTTTTTATTTTGTTTTTGTATTTTACCAGTTCTTTTCTAATTTACTGCGTCTCCTTTAAGTAATTTTAGATTATTTCAGAATCTCCATTTTCTTCGATTGTTTACAGAGTTCCTCTAGTATTGGTTCAGTTTCTCCATTTATAAATTTACCCATTATTCTGGTTTTTATTGTCCCTTACTTTATTACTATCATTATTTTGATATTTCTTAGAGCCATTCTTATTTTTTCTTTTAACTGTAAATTACTCTCCTCTTGATTATCGATACCTTATATAATTGTGTTCCTTTTTTAAATTTTCTATTTTTTTCTATTCCTTTCTCGTCGTGTAGCTTCTTTTTTTTAGTTCCTTTAGAGTATATCTATTTTATTTTCTATACGCTGACCTCTTCCTTGTATTCTAGCTAATTTCTTATATATTTCTTCTAGCAATGCCTGCATTTTACCCATATTTAATTCTCTTTTGTAAAATGCATTTTTCCTTGATTCGTCTCTGTTCGTTGTTTAAGTTTGGACAATGTTTATAGTTTGCCCTTTATTTTAGCTGGCCCCGGTCGGGCTGTCAAAGGTCAGCCCCTTTTTCTTGCTTTTGCTTTAACAGGCTTAATTTACTTCTTAAATCTAATCCTAACTCAGATCTGCTTATGGTAGGTTGTTCTATTTCCTTACCTTTACATGATTCACAGTGCCTACTACTAAATTTACTTCTAAATCCCCTAATTAGTTACACAATTTTAGATCACAAGAATAACAGTATGAATTACTGCTATTCCAGGGTCGGACCTCTTGTTACTTCTAAAGGCTAAGATACATAGGGGTTCAAATTATCTTTTTCGAAAACAATGCTTTGACGGTTCTTCAATTGACTTCACCATTTGGAATTTTTTGTGCTATACATTTATTAGCAATGAGAATACATTGTACTCCATAAACTGATGTGTTGGTCGAAGAACTATAACACTCTTGTAAAGACATGAGAAGAATCCTTTGTACCTCCAGATCAAGTTTATAATTATCTTGCACAATAAAAGCATATTTTCTAAGAACTAGTTGAATGGTTTAATTTTTTTGCCTGTATATTGCTTTAATTTCCAAGTTTAAACTATACTCTTAGGATTACTTTCATCGTTATTAATCTTTCAACATCATAGCAAAGTCTGTAGCTAATCCAGATAATTATGTAAGACATAAATTTTCATACGTGGCAAGAATGTCGGTGCCAGCCGTAAAAGATCCAGTAACAGTGTATCTAATAGTCGGTATATTATTTGTACACGGCACCTATAGCACTAATCTTACGATATGCCCTTATAGAATTCTATTTGCTTTGGTTTAAAATTTGCAACCACCAAAATATGACTTAAAGAGACTTTAATAAGTTAATATTAGAAACCCTTTAGCATATACAAAAATCTGACATAGTAGACTTTGTCAAAGATTTTTCTAACATCTAGAAAGATTAAAGTACAATGTTTTTTATTCCAGCGCTTAGGTTATTACATGAGTTATACGGCGAATTTGTTGCTTTGTTGAATGAAATTTCTAAGGCAGAATTAATAAGGAGAAACTTATTCTTGTGCGTGTAGATCATAATTATTTGCGTAAATAGAAATCTTTTAATTAATTACCTTTAATTTAATAAAGTGTCCGTATTCTTCTTCTAAGTTGTTCATAGAAAATTTTTTGCTGTTACTCCATCTATTGAGCTTTCGTATTGTCTAGAAAATTTATTTCTTTATCAACTTTGTTTAAAATAAAATCTTGAAAGGTAGAATTTTAGAAATTGTGTATTTATCTCTAAGTGTTTTCCTGATCATTGAATGTGAAAAAGCAAAATACTTTGCAAAAAGAAAAGCTAGGTTGAGTATATGAGAATTGGGATTTGAGGTATTTCTAGATTCAACCTGTTCAGATTGGCACGATAATTATATACATTTCTGATTCGTGCCTTTAGTTGATTAATTGTGAGTTTCATTGCAATTTTATTTAAAGGAGATTTCCGTCTATGGACTCTTTTAATTGTTGTGTAACTTGATACGCTGTATATTTGAGCATAATAGTAAACATTAGTAGATTTTCATTTACTTCATTGAAATTTTTAAGGCAAATATTAGATTTCTTTCACTTTTTCACACTATTTACAGTTTGTGTGCTTATTGTGTATTCTGTAGACAATTTTTGTATAAATGTACTAATTGTTACAATGATTAGAGTAATCTGATGACAGACTGGGTAGAACAGGCATGTATGATGACAAAATTTCCTCTAGTGATAAGAAAGTCTAAGAGGTCAGTTAGAATGCCCGTAGATAAAAAATAGTAGTTTTCTTCTTAAATCGAGCTTTTAATTGTTGTTAGGGGTAAGTTTCATGGAATACGTTTACTATTGAAATCATCTGCAAAAGACTTTGTTCTAAAAGTTTGGAAAAAATTTCCAATGTGCCCTTCCGTTAAATAGAAATCAGATTAACTTTCAATATTATAGCCTGCTAGAAATCTGTCATATTTAGGCATTTCATAACGACCTCTTGTGTAATTTATAACTACTGGTGTTCCAGTATGGATAGTATTGTCAGGCTGGTTGGTATAATAGGTGTAGTATTGTTTTATTTGGAAAGATCTGTCTTTGAAGCAGGTTTTACTAATATGCAGTACATATATAAACTTATGATGAACACATACTTCTACTGTTTGTGTTGCAAAAGACTATTGATATTACACAAAGCTATTTTAATAAATTTAGCACAGAATAGTAAAATTGTCTTTTCTATTTTGTTTTACGTGAGCTGTTGTTTGTATTCTGTGGTTGATAATGGAAGACTATAAAATTATTTGTGTTTTATTAGATGTTGAGTTTATTACTGACTTTGTATGACTTCTTTAAAAGGCTTTAATAGAATTCGCAGCTTCTGTTAGTGTTTAGAATTTTGCAATTATTTTTTTGCGTTGTTAGTCAAAGTGTTTGTATTGTACTGATTATCTATTAGTATTTCCCCCACTTTGTTAATCGTTCTTTAATAAATAGTTACCCCATACTTGGAAAGAGTTTTGAAATTGCACTTTCTGTGGTAGTTTCTTTGTTACCTACAAATAATTTAATAATATCTATTGGTTAAAGGTAATATTTGATGAATCTTAACATTTACCTTTCTTTTTTTAGCAGGTGTTACTTTTTGCCATATTTTCACTTTTTGTTCAACTTAATAATCATCACTAGTTAGTATACTATGATAGTACTAAGTGTTGTTTAACATCTGGTGATCAAAGATAGATTTACATATTGTTGTTAAAATAAATAAAAAAATTTTGTGACTTGCGGGTTGACTCGCTGATTGAAAGTTTATATTTGCGGTATTTGTGCAGTAATATTGCAAAATCGGCTAACTGTTTTAGCATGTTCTTTACTTATCGACAATAAAACCAGAAGCCATTCATACGTCTGTTGACGATGATCGTAAGACGTGTAGTGCAGTTTATAATAAATGACATACTTGTAATTTCATCAAATAGATTCTTGCGCTGACTACAGTTAAATGTTTCTTATCGCTAAATAAAGAGCGTTTGCTGTTAACATACTTATAGAAAATCCAAATCTCAGTCCTAGTAACTATTCACTTTTCAAGAAGATTCTTCCTTACTTTGTTGAAGAAACAAATTATATGTAGAAAAATGATTTATAAGGTTACTTTTGGAGGTTACCTTCGGTTACTTGATGCAAAATCCATAGTTCAAAGCAATTAAACTATGTATGTAAGATCATTGTCTACTGTTGTTAGGTGAATGTTTAATGCATTCATCAATTTAGAAAAAGTATATCGCAAATTTTCGTAAAGCATGTGATTGAGCGGCCTCCGTGGTCTTTATCTTTCAGATTAAATCACATCACGTTCAATTCATGATGTTCCTAGTTTGTGGAAAGGGTTCATTATTTATTTATAGTTTGCACAAATTTGGGATTTCGCTCCACCGCACGTAATGCAAAACTGTATTCTACATTTTAAAAAGGCATCGTGCGCAACGAGGCTCTATCTGTACAAAATTGGTATCCAATGCCCATCTCCAATTGACGCTTGAAATGGCAGACCGGGATTTGCTCAAATTGAAACCGACCCCATTGATGCTTTGGAATTTCGCTGCATGCGGTTTACAGATAAGTCCCTTTTAAGCTAAATAAGTGAAACTGGCGCATTTAAAATCGCAGGAATCGCGAAATGCACTTCCTAATGTTATTGCAAAATACCACCTTAACGGAATATATAGAGTGGCGTTGTTTTATTGTTAATAAATATGCTAAAATTTACTTAAAAATCAAATTAAAAAAATTTATATTACCATAAAAAATTGTTTAACATACAAGTGGTGTTCAAGCTTAAATCACAACTACCCTAACTATTATAAAATCAATTTTTTTTTTTTTTAAATAGCACTTTTGTGCCTGCAATTAAAACTAGTCTATGAGACCAACCATTAATTTTGTTCTGATAAAATCAATAAGACAATATTTTTTGGGAAAATTATCGTAAACTAAAATTATTTATTATTTAAAATTCTTATAATTAATTCGTTTTTTAAGTTATGAGAAACTATTTAGTTCACAACATTTTAAAATGTAGTTTTTATAGAAAAGTTAAAAAATTTATAAATAATATCACTCGTTTAGCCCTCAAAATCACTTAAAGCACTAAAAATTTTGCAATACACCTTTAATTTCCATAATAGTTCTCAGTACATTCTATGCACTTCTAAAAAAATTGCCAAATTAGCTCTTCCACAAGTAGGGTACACAAAGAAAATACATTTTTCTTACTTGAACGTGATCGTGCAGAATAATATGTACTGTCAAAACACTCCTCTAGTTAGCGATAAGTAATATGCCGCTTGAACGGAACATATTTCTGGTAACAGACAACTTCCATTACCATTTAATATAGTCACATAATAAGGATGGCCATCTAACAGAATGTTAGTCATTTCCTCCAAACACGGATCAATATTAAAATTGCCCAATATTTTATTTTGACCAAACTGATATTGCTATATCTTTTCAGTGCCACGGGAGCATCTAATATACAGACGATTATGCACCTACTTTCCTTTGTTCTGGAAGATCTGGCGTTGAAAATTAATCTACCTTTAAGGCGCTCACAGCGTAGCAGCAGCTTAGGGGTTTCTCAGGTGTTTAGTTGTTTTCTAAACATACCAAGGATGGTGCTGACGTATTTCACGTTAGGAAGATGACCTCGAAAAACCAAAAAAGTAGAAGACATGGATTAGTTTACTTTCTGAAACCATCCAGTGATGTTGATTCAACCCTAGTGTTAAGGCTACAATGGAAGATGCTGCAGCGCACGCCGAGATGCTGGCTGAAGACATTATGGTAAGTGTTGAACAACTATAATAGAAGCTAGAATATCTCCGACAGTTGGTGTGACTTGAGTCGCCGATTACCGGAGTGCCATTTTAAGGAATTCGGATATTTCCTGAAACGAGTTGGGTGCCAGTATTTGTAATTTGCACAGTTAGTGGGCTCACTCTGAGCCTTCTTACAATGGTAGTTCTTGCACTTTACGCATTTGGGATTAGTGCGACAGTGACGGTGTGCTTTTCCGAAGTGCTAGAAATGGTGAAATTAGGCGACCTCTCTCTTCTTTAGCTATTCTACCGTAATAGCCAAATTAAAGATGCTAAGAAGATGGTTGAGTTTTTTAGTAAACATACTCTGGTTAAGGCCTTTCCTCGTTTATATGACAGTGCTCCAGAAGTTTTTGCTTGAACTCCTCCTTAGAGGAATACTCCGGCACGCCATACATAACGGTGCAGAAGGCGTTATCTGTGTTAAGCAGGTGTAAATAAAACTGTATCTTTGCTAACAAAGGAAAGCAGCCACCAATGATCCTGTACTGTAGCGGGATAAATTTAAATTCTGCCCGTTAAATTTTTAGGCTTGAGGAACCTTACCTGACTTGGTATGGTCTTCCTAACAATGTTCTAGGCTGCTTCTCCCAGATGATTACGCGAGATAGCCTTTTCCGTGGTGGTCGATGGCAGGGGTGGAGGCGTTATCATCATGAGTAGTACAAATGCTACAACGCTTGTAGATAGGTTTTGAGGTGAAGACGATTGCTGAACGTTGTTAGTGGTAGCGACTGTAGTGATCTACTGATCCTCCTGGCTTATGCCGCAGAACATGTAAAAATGTTCCCAAAGGCTCGGGCGTTACTCGAAGAGTTTCTACTCTAACTCGCTCATCAATGTACTGTACTCGCACTAAACGCATAGTAACTGCTGGAGAGGGTTTTAATAGCCAAAGGTCATACTATTGGCTGTGGTACAGGTTTGAACCCGTTTTTTAGTATCCTTTTATAACATCCTGTATAGTTTTCTTTTTTTTCTTCTTTTTTTCTTTTTTAAATTTCTTAATATTGATTAATTAGACATCTATAATTATTAAAAACTTTATTACATAACATCATACATAACAGTAGCAGTTCCATATATATTTATCCAGTAATTTTAGAGTGTAATGAGCACAAACACTCAAGTAATCAGACTTGGTAATTTAACACAAAAATATTTAAAACTAAATTTGTAATACTATTTTTATAGGAGTTAAAATTACTAGATGAGTAGATGAGCTAATTATAGAACTGTCCATGTAAAATGTAATTCTTCCTTAGACCAATTCTACCTACTTTTGAAGTCCCCCGAGACTTGTTTATCGCAATTGCAAAGCAATTCTTTAGAGATAATTGAAGTCTTTTAAAATTTGATTTATATTCTAGTTGTCTAATAACATTCATGATATTAACATTGACTTTTCGTGAGCAAAACTGATTAATGCCGTAGTCTCCATTAGATTTTTATAGAAAGCTTTCACTCGCAGTCTGTTGGCATTGGAGAACTTAAACTGGCCTGAAACCAGCAAGGTTTAAGTGGCTTAAGATTTCTACAAATAATAATTATTGTAAACTGCTACATATTGATTAATTATATTTTCAATATCGAACTATGTTTATGGTACAGAGTGGGGCAAAACTCTCCTTTTTCAGGTAGAATACAGACTTAATGGTAGGAGGTACTCAAATTTCTTTCCTGCATGGTAAAACTGTAGAACTGGATGTTTTACTTTAATATGATATGGGTCATGTAATATTTCTCATTTTCGGTACATTTTATTGTGTTGAGAACTACACATAATTTTTGAAGTATTGCATTTTGTATGGATTAGAGAGTCCTAGTCCAACGTTTGTAAACCTTAATCTTGAGATATCTATAGAAAAAGAAATCCAATGAGCGGAATGGCTAAGTGAGATTGGATCCATGAATATCTATAACGCTTGGAGCAAAGTTCTTGGTGTGTAATCTAACCAAACTTTTTCAGTTGGCATGTATCAAAATTCGTGTAAAAAGAGCAATTGCATCATGCAGCGTGCTTTTCAAAATATTTTGACACATTTTCAAAAGACTTTATTAATTATGTTTAGAATGTTCCCGTACAATAACCATATTATACAAATAAAACGAAGGATAGAATTGGAGACTGCAAAACGAACATTCTTACTGCATCACCATTTTCTAATATTCGAGCAAATCAAAATTTTCCCCCTTCTCTTCTCACAATAAAATTACTACTATTGATGTTTCTTACCCAGAGCAAGATTGATTTCACCTTTGGAGCAAGTTAGAAGTACATGTTAAAGTCACGTTGTATGGCCATAACATAATCATTACTCCGAATATATATTTTGCCAGAAAATGTTGGTTACTAAAGCTCCTCTAGTCATAATTTTCCGACTACCTGCGTTTAAGAAGCACCTTCCTCGCCCTCAAACCACTCTTTGCCTCATTTTAAATCATAAGATCTACCAAGTTATTTACGACAATAAATAAATCTGAAAGGATGATTACTTAAGCTTGAAATACCCATTAAATAAATAACAGCATGATTGATCTTACTTATAATTTAAAAAGCAAACCAGATAAATTGTCAACAGATATACCACCTCTTAATTGAAGAGTGTGTGAATTGGTCACGAATATGATGCTTTGATGCATGCCTTGATTTCATCAACTTATGTTTCTCTAAGTGATTCAAATAAATTCTACTAGATGACTTTTAATCAATAGCAAATAACGCAATAACCAAGGATATCTTACGGGCAATTCTTACTTTCGCTAACAACAAGGAGATAGGAAAACTCTTGTTAAATAAGGTAAAATTTGTACCAAGAGCTAATATCACGTCCTTAATCGTCAACAGGCATATTTTACTTATCATGTTTATCATCTGCAATGCATTGCCTTGTAAATCTCTCTCTATCTGCCATTTAATGTCCTTAGTGATTTTTTATGTTTCTCTAATAGCTTAAGGTAATATCGCAGTATTTATCATCAAACATGAAGCTGAACACCTGGAGTGCAGACTGTAATGTAAGGTGGGAAAAACCATTTACAGTTTTATGTAAAAGAAGAATAATTGACCGGAATATAAGATTATCCTACTTTAAGTCAAGTTCTTCTCTTAAGCTTAACCTACCCTGAAAATATACAGTTCTTTATAAGTATCTAAAGTATAACAATTTTATAATTACTACTTTGCTCTTAGCGCCTCTCGAAATATATTTTTGATTTTAAAAACTTAACATCTCTACTTTAAATTTAGGAAAATGCTAAAATAAGTGTTCGTTTATTAGTAATAAAGAGTACATACACCTAATATGATACATTTGTCGTTAGTCAATCCCAAGATATAAATATTTTTCGTAATGTTGAAATTTAAATGGTGAAACAAATATTTACTAAATATAAAAATCAAATAAAAATCGTCATAAACACTAAAAAATTAATTTGGTTGTTAAATATTATTTCATCAAAAAATAGGTTTTTGCATTTAATACTGCCTTTACAATTCTAGAAATTCTTTCGATTACTTTTTTATTTTAATTTATCGAGTGTCAGATCTCTCAATCTCCTCAAAGAACACTTCAAAGATGATTTTTGAGCATGGAACGCTCCTTTCGTACTGTCGTATCCAGCTCATCTCATAGCAACTCTACAGGGTAAAAGTCTGGACGCTGCGTTGGTCATATCATCATTTTGGTCATTCTTTATTCTTCTTGGTTTGCTAGATAGTCCTTAAACAGCTTTGAAGTATGTTTAGGATAGTTTTCTTGCATCATCACGAATCCATTCCCGGTTAATCGCAACCCAGATGCTATGGCATTTTCTGTTAAATTTTTTATAATATTCTTTCCTCAACTTTTACGAAATCCCACATTAGCTAAAGAGAAGCACCCCCACACTAGAACACACCCAACTCCATGATTTGCCAGTAGGAACAATCCAGTCCTGAAACATCTTTTCAGTTGTAGACCGACGCGCGAGGATTTTCTATTTTTGAATGAAAATTTCAAATTTGGATTCGGCGGTCCATAGTACGTTTTGCCACTGTTGAGTTGTCCAGAACGATGCTTTTGCGCCCACTGAAGTTATTTAGCTTTATTACCATGCCATAACAACGGTTTTTTGGTTGCAATACGACCATGAAGATTACCTTTCTAAAGACGCTGATTTATTTTGGTGACTGACTGCTTTATCGCGTCTCGGTTAAACAGTTAATCTTATATTTCGCTTATTCATCAGTCTGATGAACTAATGCTCTGCGTCGGATGTTACTCGTGATAACCCAGGGCGGTGACGATCCTTCAGACTATTTCTATGTAGCGCTGTAATGTAAGATTAACCGTCGAAACATAAACCCTTAGTGATTGCGCGATGTTAAGCACTAATAGACTTTCTCGATATAAAGTGTACAATGGTTGAACAAGTTTCTACGGAGAAGAGGCTTACCCCACGCATTAAATGCAAAAATTCAAAACGAGATGTAAAATAAAAAGACCAAGTCAGAGCTTTGGACGGCGTACAGTTTTCTTTAATGCAAATAAACATCAGGGATAGGAACAAAAGAAATATTGGAAGTTCTAAGTGACAGTTCAAAGACGTAAAAGCATTGTGATTTTTATTCTATGCTTATAAAAAATCTTCAAAATAATATTGTCTAAGGAGATAATAAAGAGGTAAGCAAAGCAAAATTTATTATTATTTTATTTATTATTCGGTTAATAACTTACATTCTAATATGTCTATACTTTCATGATCGGTAGTGTATATACATCGTATACACATCGTCTGTCCTGAATGTATCAAACCAAATAAAACAAAAAATCTGCATATTTTTAAAAATGATAAAAGAAAATTGCATGTAATCTCGGTTTCTTTTAAAGTAAATATCTTAGAATCTCACACATTCTCTTCGGCGTCGCTTTGACTGTTTAAGACATTCTGTTAAGACTTGTGTTAAAATAAGGAAAAATTGTCCAGTCACATTATCGACGGTCTAGAATATTTTCTCTGTAAAGGTAACTTAAGTTTTGAGAACAACTAAGTCACAAGACGATAAATTTGAACGGTGGGGTGGCTGGGTCAAAATTTTTTTACGAAAGGTGATAAATTAATGGGAGAGCCCATTATCCTAATAATACTATGGCTGTTTTTGCCATATCACATCTTCGAATACAATTTTTTTGCAAAATTTAAGTCATTAACAACAGAACGATGTTTTTCGTTTTGTCGCGACATGTTTTATGGCAAAATCTTCCTTCAAATTTCCACATATTTTAGTCTTTGTTGTTTTGTTCGTCGATTTTAACAGATATCAGGCTCTTTCTAAATCGTTTTTCTATACCTTTATTTGTGTTGTATTTACTTTTTCTCTTTTGAAGACTTCTTGAATTCTCCAATTTTTTGCGGACAAATGTTTTAACTTTACCAAAATTTTGTTGCTGTACTTCTTTAGCCGTTACAAAACACTACTATACACATGTACAATAATTACTAGAAGCACTATGGATGTTTACAACTGCAATAAACACGTGATCGCCGACAAATACCCCAATAAAGGCGCAAAAATAAAAGCATATAACACTTTAATTTATTCATATCCCATATCCAACAAAACAATTTTAAAGTTTCCGGATTAAAATACCCAAATTATTTGCCATTCCGTACTAACCTAGCCCTTTATAACTTTATAACTGAATTTTAAATGATAATAATTTTGGCTACAGGGCTTTGTTTTATTAGATTGCAGATGTTTTCATTACTACCCTCATACAATACGTTTGCATTGTATTTGACTCTCGACATGATCCATATTAAACAGAAACTACCTACAACTATTCAGAAGCTGCTAAACTTTGGTCAAAACATGCAGATACAGGCATGTAAATCAATTCTTCCATCAACATTTAATATATTCATCCTTTCTAACATTCGATATGCTGGCTAGTAGCTAGTACGAACTAGCCAGAATAATTGTTTGCGTAATAAATCTCCATCAGAAGGTACAAATATATTCCCAAAACATGTTTTATTTATTAATGGAATAACAGACAACCGTTTGATTATCTTATAAGTTTATTACTTTATTAAGTTATTGTAACAAAAGCAATATACATTTTTATATAAAGAACTATAGTTTAGTCTAAAACTTTAGATAGTTAGACCACATATGCAACTTTATTATTATTGATAGATGACACACTAAACATATTAGGATTTATTTTTCAAAATCTATAAAGAAAGAACAATTAAATAACTACACAAATTCCTTTAATGCAACAATTTATTAAGTACAGTTCATTCCGCCACGTAAAGTCGTTATCAAACAAGAAGCATCAATTTGTACTTTTCATCAAACAATTAGAAGAACATCTTTGGAAATTTATCTAGTTATGCGATTAACAGTAATTCTATCGCCAACGTTGACTCCAGGCATAGCCATATCATTATATAGTTGGTGAAGATTTATAAACATAAAAATAATTTTAACAGGGACGACGGATTCAACCTACCTAAATCTTGGTTTGTTGCTCTTAAGGAGCAAAAACCGTGATACGGTGAAAGAGCGAGTGACTTCAGAAAATGCCAAAATATTACCTCCAACGACTAAATTGACGTCAGCAGGTAGCCAGATTACATTATCTACCATCCCGATGACGTCAACAACGGCCCCCCAACACCATCCCTACAAAACTCGCACGAGTATAAGTATAAAGCAAAAACACACAAGACAGTCACTTAATTTTTAGAAAATTTTCTTCTGCCAGTTAGTCAAATATAAGTAATTTTCAGAAACGCCAATCTAAAATATTGCGTATGATCACGGATACTTCATACATATCAAACCAAACTCTTCGTGAAAATTTACAAGTGCCCTATGTCAAAAATAAAATTAAGGAATTAAGGAAAATATCGTAAAGCATCACAATAAGCTGAAAAGTCGTCGTAATGCTCTATTGCATCTACTACTGGAACCACCAGCCCATAAAAAGTGTTCGGGACAATCATCAACTCCTTTTATTTGGGTTTTAAAATAGAGTCGGTCGTCTTGTGGCTTTCCCTGTACGCGTTTTGTTTAATTAGAGAGCGGAGCTGTTACGGCCGTTTTGATGTAGCCATGAGAGATTTGGAAACGTTCGACCGGGTTTAATTTTTCCATGTGTGCGAAACCGTTTTGACCGAGAGTTCGCCGGCGTATCTGATTGGTGGCAGGAGTTGTTTGTTGTTGGCCGATTGCGTGAACGGGAGTAAATATTTGCCGGCGAAGAAACTCGGTTCCTTTTCTTTTGTATTTTGACCCGGCGAAGAAAATAGAAAAACCCTGTTGTAAACCTAGGACACGACCAGCTAAAGTACCTACATCAGGAAAGACGCTTCCAATCGGCCCCGAAGCGAAGATTGGGGTAACTTGTCCTTTTTTGTGCCCACACTCTTCTCTCCTCTTTCTTGATTTCCCCTAATATAGCCCCGGGGAGCCGATTTCTGCCGCAAAGCGTCCGCATCCACGGTGAATGTCTTCCAGCTAATTGGCCTTTTAATTGAAATTCCTTTGTTTGAAACTAAAAATACGATACAGTCCGCTTGAACCTGAACAAAAGGTTAAAACGAAAATAGCCACCTGACCTTACAGAAGAACAGTGAGGACTCGTCACCTAAAAAAAGGCTTCATCACGTTAGGATAAGGCTCTATAAACTTTAATCCAACACATTAGCCTACAGGCTAACCTGTTATCCTGATTGTTAATAAATATAATAAAAAAAAACTAATTAACCAGATTTTTTCAAAAACGTCATAACCGTATACAAAAGGAAGTCTCTTATAATAATCTCAGCATAAAAATATCAAGCTGAAGACCAGGTTAACCGTGCTTTTTAATTGGGAAGAACAGTCACATCTTTGGGTAATGAAGTTTGTAAGCTTCATCATGCTGACACACATAATTATTTATCACATTTCCTGCGGACTTTTTTAGTCGATACATCCAATTTTGCAGATTTCTATTCCTACGATTTCAGGGTGTTCACAAAACTTCAATCACCTTAAAAAAAGGAATTCCAGATCGTTTACGAGATTTAGGCTAATAAAAATGTACTTATTTACGACTCCAACTTTGCAGAATAATTGGAGTTATAGAAAAGACGTTGAGAAAAGTGTGAGATCTTGAGGTGAGGTAAGAACGATTTTTATATTATTTTGAAGCATAGTCTATTGCATTATATTTTAAATTACTTAGCATTTTAATTGACTTCATGCACACGAGCAAATTCGATGGACCCCAAGTTTCGATAACTTTCTGCAATAACTAATGTCACAAGTGCAGCGTTTAATGTTCAGTCTTAATGTTTTAGGGTTGGTGGTTTGTTTAGACTATAGATTTTAAAAAGTAATTTAAAGAAGTTAAATAACAACTTCTTGGAGGCCAACTAACAATTGCATTTCTTGAAATTATCCTTTCACCAAGCTTTTCTTGCAATACGTTAATAGTGGCATTCGCAGTATAACGTGTGGCACCGTCTTGTTGAAACCACATATACTCCAGGCCAATTTTATTTACATTTGGCTACAAAAATCTGTTAACATCAATAGATGACGCTCACCAGTCAGTGTAACTGCATCTCCTACCCCGTTTTGGAAAAGAATGGTTGGATGATGCCACCATGCCATAAACTACACCATACAGTGACCTTTTGCGGATCCAAGGGCTTCTCATAAATCTCCTGTAGATTGTTTTTACACCAAAAAACGACAATTTTGTTTGTTAACATATTTGCTTAGCCAGAAATGAGCTTTATCTGAGAAAATAACTTTTTGCCTATAATTATAATCCGTTTAAAGTTTCTCTAAAGCCCAAACAGCAAACAATGGTCTACTGGCTTTAATTCTTTGGTTAAAACAATCTCATACGGGTGTAAGCCCAAATCGTTTTATTCTTGTAAGCCCTAATATTGATAAATTTGGAGCCTCTACAACGCTATCTCTTACAGTAGCAATGTTCTCTACATTTTTGCATTTCTACGTCTTATTGATATTTTAATATCTTGCGGGGTAAAATCTCTTTCAAATTTTGCAACGATTTAACGAATAGTAAGCAATTATGTGCACCATAGGTTTCGCAAAGAGCACATCGGTCGTTCACAGAAAAAAACATTTATTTTTATAACATTTTTGGATAATATCGAAACATTTTTGAAGCACTTATTTAGCCATGTTGAATTATTAGAGAATACTAAACATGACAAGAATGACAACTAGTGGCAGTTATAATATATTAAATAAAGTTGACATTTTATTTCAAAAGCATATCATTCTTATTGGAAAACTATTTACAAGGATACCTGCATTTAATGCTATTTTTAATAAATATATAATTTTTTTGTTATTGTTATTGTAGTTTTTATTTTAGTTATGGCTTCTTTATTGTTTTTTTAATTTATTATATTTGTTGCATTTTACTTTTATTATTTTTAGGACAAATGGATTGTCTTATTAAAAATCTTCACCCTTTTCTATTGCCAACTTCATTCAAATGTATTGGCATCGACAAACTTCTAATTTTTCATTTTTTTTATTTAGTTTATTCGTGTTTGTGTGTAATTCTCGAGATATCTTTCAAATTTATACGCAAACTAATTGCTCGTGTATTTTAGTGAACGCTTTAATTGCGTGCAATGCTTCATTCAAAATGACTTGCCGGGGAGCGGAAGCAACCCCGCCTATTTCCAACCAAATCCAACAACAGCAGTAAAAGACAACAATTACAACAAAGTTTGACCCGTCCCTTCTTCGCTCTCTTCACGGGGCCGAGCGATCCCGAGTGCCGGCAGGATAAGCGAGGATTTGCAAGTTGCTCAGATGCAGGAGCTCCGGCAGATTTCAGGAGATTCCAAAAATCCTTTGCGAAGCAATAAACATATAAACGCCGGGTCGACTGAGGTCGGCTAAGCGACTTTGGACAATTAAATTGGCGTCGTAAATTCAAACTCGCAACTCGCAAGAGGCTTCGCGTACTGCGTAAAACAGAGCCGCTCGTACATCATAAGCGAGGTCAACTTGCGCGATAAATCTTATTTAAAGCATTATTGTGAACTGCGCGGTAGTTCGGGTTTGGCACTGCATGTATTTTGACATATTGTTGAAAAACGGGCCGGCAAATGGAGATGAACGCGCGCCGTCCAGTTGACGCGCGCTGTTTGTTCTACCTTTAACTTCTTTAAGAACTTGGCGGCTGTAAAAACGCCGTTGGAACTTTTCGGGGGTTCATACCTTTTTCTATATAGAACTTTTTATGTATTCTGTTGAGAGCTAAACTGCGCAAGGACTGTAAATGCCGGTAAAATATGTGTAAGCAAATGTACATTTATTAACTAGTAAAAAAGCCTGGAAGATTTCCGTCGATAATAAAAATCCTTTGGAATCTTATTTTTATAAAATATTACTTTACATGTTTATTCCATAACAATAAATTAATTTGCAAGGAGCTTTTTACTTCTTCAGACAACATTCTATGGTGGTATACATATGTTTAAAAATGATGTCATCTCATTACGTTATCGATAATTAATATGCCTTTGATGTGAATTTTGACATTATTAAAGAAGTCTTTTAAGATGCTTAACGTCTTTATCGACCTTTTTCAGTAACTTATGATGTTGATTCATACAAGCCCAGTGACAGTGATTCAGAGTTGATACACTCAACTAAATTATTCTCAATTTCTTTGATAAAAGAGAAGTGGCTATCAGCAAGGGATGATTCAGGGATCTTAAGGGGTAATCATCTGAAGGAAGGAAGGTGTAATAAAATCTCTAAACCCACATCGGTAATTTTTTAAATGTTTTAGTCATATACACGTATAATTCTACAAGTTAATTCTGAAGCCAAATGACTTTTCTCCCATTCTTAGCGATACAAGACTTTTCTTCTTCGGTAGTCGTAGCCGAGTAACTTTACAACGCTTGAAGAACAAGTTGGGGGCTTGATGTGGTCGATAATTCTCTTTAAAGGCTAGCCAAGTTCCTATCTAAACGTCCCTCTCCAGTTCCACCTATCCACGGGGAGAACGGCCTTGACTAAATTCCCACCAATACACCCAAGTCTCTCGCTGACAGTCTGAAGCCTCAGTACAGCCTCCACTACATAGAAACAGCAGCTGCAAGACCATCCGAAACCCTTATCCTACGATAAAACCTCAAATAAATCAATGTATTAAAACTGCGCAAAGCGTCCAGACCTGATGACATCCAAAACCGCGCGATCAACATCATAGCCAATACTGTCTTCTGCGTCCACCACTTCCAGAGCCCTTGGAAGGTGTACAATGTAATAATTTTCTACAAACCTAAAAAGTGTGGCTCATTCCCTTAGAACTATAGGCCAATTAGCCTTTTTCCGACCATGGAGAAACTTGTAGACCAAATCACTAACTAGCACCTGATGACAGCAGTCGATGACCTGAAGCTAATCTTAAAGAGAGCTTCCGCCCTAGCTACACCACCATCCATCAGCTTCTTCGAGTGGTGGCAAAAATCTAGAAAGGCTTCCAAACATTGAAGTTATCAGCGCAACCTCCTTTCTTACCCAAGATCTTCAACAATGTGTGGCATAAAAGGCTTATTATTTCGGAGTAAGTTCGGCCGGATAAAGTCATCCAAGAGCCGTTTCCAAGCCAACGCTCTTCAGGACTCAGTCCTGTTCCCGGAACTCTTTAACAATTACGTTGGGACGTGCCATCGACGCCTTCAACAATGACGGGCCACTTCACTGCGTCTCCAAGTGGTGGCACGGCGAATCCAGGATTATTTAGGACTTCCTAAAGAATGATGTTACTGGTAAAAGGTGGAAATTAACATCGAAAACACCTGGATAAAACTTCATTAGCGTAACGACTTGAGACTTCTCAGAATTTTTAACCGTAGAGAGCAGAGGCAAAGTATTTTGGAAGGTCTACGTGGAGAGGGCCACAAGCAAAACGAAGGCAGCCCAACAAACTCTATGTTTTACCCACGCAGTCGACTATCCTTTCACAACAAGATGACAATTTATAAAAGCATCTTGCAGTCCATTATAATGCACCCACCTGCAGATGCTCCAGGTTATCTAGAAGCGGGAACTGAGCACCATTTTTGGTACTCTTTAGTATATGTGTAATAATGCCTTGTACCGAGATGCAGTTTTATCAACCATCTAAAAGTTTATCTTCCAGAACACTGATCAGCTGTATAACAGCATTCAAGGCTACGTAAATCCAAAATCCGTGGCCTATACAACTATGCCGTCGATAGATGTATCTGCCATGAGCGTCTGAAGATCCCAACTTTCTCGTAAAATGGTACGGGAGCAGCCTAACACAGATCATGATGGGAGGCAAAGCCCAGGAACTGGATTCAGAAACCTCTAGTCACACCAAGTTGAAGTCAAAACCATCAGTAGCGCCTACCGTTTTACTAAGTTGAAAGCAAGTTATATTGTACGACGTCTTGCTAATTCCACCATATATAAAGCAATGTCTTCCTGACAATGACCCCCGCAATATTATAGTGTCTGCTCTTGTTCTCAATTGTAAGTTAGCGAGAAATTAAAAAGCTTTTTTTGTAAATCCTCTCCAGCTTGTGTGGATTAGAATTGACTTGACTTGTCACTTCAAGTTCCTTTTTAAAAGTTATTCCATTTTCTCATCTTCAACTTTCTTTAACTAGCCGAGACGTTCAGCATCATAGTAGTAAATGTTTTAATCTGTTGGATCAACTTCTTGTTAATCTACTTCCATAAAACTGTAGGCATAATGTCCTAGGTTTCTTAGTACTTTTTTAAGCGACTTTCCACATACTTCAGTCTGAAGGATGCGTTAATAAAGGTGATAAGTTTCACTAAGGCTCTTCTTGGGAGTTGTTTCAAAACTTCGCCAGTAACTAGGTTAAAGCCAGGGAATTTATTCGGGTTGATGTTTATTTTAATTTCATCTGAGACTTCTTTTAACGAAGTAGTTCTAATGACAATATTTTTTTGTTCTGGTTCAGTCCAGCCTTGTGGTTTCTCCCTCATTTGGCTGGAAAAGGCTCTCGAGATGTACTGCACACCTATATGTTTTTTGGGTATTGTTTCGGGCCCAACTTCTACCCGCATTTTTCATTTGAGGGTTATGTAAAGCAGGCCCTTTTAGTTGCTTGGTAGCCTACCAAAGTGAGTAATCTGCTTTGTTATTATTAGTTAGTTCACTTGGGTAGTTCCAATCGATTCGTTTGTGACACGTTAAATTTTGCATTTTTTTCTAAGTTTTTCTTTTTTTAAATAAGGTTTCTAATCTCTTTTAGATAATTATTTTTTTGTTCTACGAATATAGTCAGAAGTGTTATCCCATGCTGTTCGTTAAAGATGAATTTCCTCATTTAGTTGCTCTTCTGTTCTTAGTGGATTTACAGCTAAATCAATTCTTCAAGTTTAATTTTGAAACTTTGCCAATCTGTCATCTTGTTAGTTAGACTCGGTAGATTTTCTTTTTGGGTTACACTATCACTTAGTGTAAAAATTATTGGAGAGCGACCTAAATGTGATGAGATATTTTTATTCACAAAGAAGTCGATAATATTAGGAATACGGGTCGGTAGGCCAGTACGTTGGCTTATTGGCTGATAATACTTCGCATTTTAACTGATCAGATGGTGCTAAGTTTCCTACCTTTAATTGTAGTTAACCTAGATCCCCAGTGTGTTTTTTGCATTAAAGTCACCTTCACTCATGAATCTATGTTCTTGGCTACAGAATAAATCTGTACTTTTCTTCCTTATAGCATGTCGAGGTGGTATAATGCTGTGATTATTACTTTATATGACTTTGTTTTAATGTTACCACATGTAGTCCTGTATATCCAGTGTTTGGTAACCTAGTTAAGATGGATTTCCTAATAATAATTTCATTTCCTTCTTTTGCTTCATTGTCTGTGTGGATCATATAATAGACTTTAAATCCTTTAAACTTGATGTATGTCTCTTTTGTGAAATGAGTCTAAGATATGAGACATACATCATTTTTTTATGTCAAGGACTGCTTGCAACTTTTGCTAATGTTGCAGCATTTCATTGGAATTGCACTCTTGTATTCTTAACTGATTAGCTATTTTTAATTTTAGAGATCGCTCCTTGTGCGCGATATTCTAATTTGGAAATTTTCTCATTCTGTTTATCTGTTTTATCAGACAGTGCCTGGCTGTAGGCCTTGCTCCTAGATCCGTTTCCTTGTGTTTGTTTTAGGTTGAGTGGATCTTTGAGGTGTCTTGCATTTTTTTGCTACTGTACGCCCACAATAGTTGGCAGGATGTCCTTTTCCACAATAAACACATTTTGGGTTTGCCTCCTTTAGCTTTTCACAATTTGTTGTGAGATGTTTAACAGTGCTTCTCAAACATCTGGGTTCTTTAATGTAGTACCTCTGGGTATATCCATAAGCTTGGCACCGCTTACACTAAACTGGATTTTCTAATTGGCTGAATTTGAACTCTTATGCCCATTTGTTTATCCCCATTTCTGAATGACAGCATTAACATGTTCAGTAGGTTTTTTCTAGAAACTTCAAGACGTTTATATCCTCTTCTTTTCATGTTTTTCGTTATTTCATCAGGATCGCAAAAATGATGAAAACTGGTGGCCATTACCTGAATTAGTCGTTTCTGCTTATTTTCATGGGAGTACTGTGAATAATTTTTTATGTAATGTCTTAGTAAGAGCTTGGTAGTGTTCTTCATTCTCGACGTTGATTTTGACATTTTTATCATTAATGATTTTGATTTGATACCCCGTCATCATATTGGTTATGAAGTCATGGAATGCATTACAATTTTCAACTCTGTCTACTGTTATTGGAGGCGCTTACCTTACTTTTTTGGTTTTTGATTGTTCTTCTAGATTGTATTGTAGAGGGGTGAGTTACGTATCTATTTTTCCTGTTTTTTACCGTTATCTGTTTGGTTAATTCTTCCTCATAAAGTATTCAGCCAGTTCTTTTTTCTTTTGAACTGGTGAACTTTGCACCAGACTTTTTTCTAACCTCTTGTTTTTGGTTTGCGTTTTCTGCATACTTTAGAGTTGCTGCTGCATTGCATTAAGTTTACTAACTATGCAATTTTGTTCGTACCAGAATTCTTCCAAGCATTATAAAGCGCCTGTTCATTCTGCGATCTCGCGCTATTTTCCTGGAATAGCTATTGCTTTGTTGAATTAATAATGCCTCATTAGGCATTATTTTATCACTTGAAATTAGCAGCTGTCACTTAATGTTTATTTTATTTTGACATTTTGGTGAATAAAAATTTAATTTTTCAAAAAATATTGTCAATTTGATGCACTTTCTTGTTAATGTGAATATTTTTTAGCTACATAAAATTGTTTTTAGTTGTCATTTTTATGGCATACAAATATTTAAAATTGTTTTTAAAAACGTAGAATTGATTTGGAGTGATTTCACAAAGTCAGAAAAGTTATATTCAAACGTGATATTTTTGATTAAAAACTCCTGGAAGGAATATTTTATAGATGCATAGTTTCCTGTTAACAAAGCCTATATATAACTTACTACAGTTTTTTTCCATCCATAAAAAATAATTTTTAGAGCTTCCAAACAACAAACATAATTTTCACACATTCGGTTCCAAACAAAATTATTAACATTAATTTTTTTATCTGTGCTTTTTGTGGGTAAACTGAAAGTATGGTGTTTTTCCAGATTATACTCTTTCATCATTATCATCATTTAGCCTCTATAGTTGTTCACTGTTGAATCTAAGCCTCTCTTAGCATCGTTAACTTGCATCTAGTTTCCACCATCGTATCCTGCTTCTATATGCATCCTATCTTGGTTAACAATCTGTTATTTGCTTAACCCGTCAGTTATTTACCATCTCTTCAGTATATCTTTGTGTTTTAAATTTTTTCAACAACCCAAAAATTAGAATATTCCTTGCCAAAATGCAAAACTTAAATTTTTCTTAAGGATTTTTGTTTGGTCACGTAGAGTGCTTTTGTCTAGTCTGCTAGTACATAACAAACTCCCGAATTCCTAAAATAATTGTTTCAGAAGCCACATAGAGTTTTTTTTAAAAAGTTAATTTGTTTATTTAATAATCAAATTGATTTACTAGTAGTTTAAAATTATTTTGGGGTAAGAGCAACGCCAAGAAATCCGTCAACCCGGTATAAGAATCGAAACCGGGCTTTCCCCCCAAGCGTCACGTCCTCTATGAGCCTAGAACAGTAACTTTCTATAAATGTCCTGCGGTGCTGCTTACTTTATACTCTTCATGCCAGCACTAAAAGGACCTCAATTAACTTCCCAAATTGCCCGCGCTGCAAATTCGCAACGCAAAAAGCGGCGGCGCAAAGAGGGCGCCCGGAGAAAGCCATTACCGCTTGAAACAAAAAAGCGAAACTTAAGTTATGAAAATCTCGGGGTTTATTCGCACAACGTAATGAAAGAAGATTCGTTTATATTCCCCACCCCTAATAACGCCATAACGCAAACTCTGCATGCAAATGTTTTAAGTTGCTCCCAGCGGAGCGGCATAGTCAAATGGATACTCGCGCAACGTCTATAAACAGCCAGCGAAACAGGGACTGTATTTAGGGGACGTTTGCTTTTATTATGGAAAAAGTCTCCCCTTTTAACGCAAGCTTTTTGTCAATGCTCCGCTTTTTCGCTATTGGTGCTGCGCGTTTCGCCCGCGAGCAAACCCAAACAGCTTGATAATTTAATGACATGAAAATCATAACATGGAGCCATTAAATAACAAAGAAGATAAAGATTGAGCTGGCCTTTTGTAAGCTTTTCTGCATAATTTGCTGTTCGGTCAAAAAATGAAAATAAAATCATTTTAAATACGCGCAAAATTTTTAAAAGATTTGATTTATTTGCATATTATTGAAGATAGTAAACGCTATAAAATAAATTATAACTCGCTAAATGCATCATTTTATTTAAAAAAGTATATAATATTGTTTAAGATAATTTTTTATAACTTTTTACAATTTAAAGGCATTCAGTAAATTCTAGAATATTGCCAATGTCTTGGGGGCTATTACCTAGTTCGCATTTCCCTTAATTACCCTAAAGTCGTTAGGAATTTGATTACTATATACCTATATACTAAGCATAATATAATTAGTTAAAACTAAAACTAGATTTGATTTAACTTTAATCAATGATTGAAAGTATTTAGGCAAATCTGTTTGGCAAGTCCATGGGTTTGAACCTCTTAGTCGCCGCACTATACGAACATTTAATAGATCACTGACTAAATTGTTTGGATGTACACTGAATCGGACGCGATAATTACCACTCAACTTCTCAATTATTTCACTGACCGAACTATTCCAAGATCGCGACTTATAACCTCGTTTGGGACATACTACGGGGCATTTACTATTTAACGTAACACTTTTTTTTAACTGCGAGCCATACGTCGAGATTGTTCGTAGAATTGTTTTGTAAAGAAGTAATTTGTTGACTGTTGATAACTGTGAATTTCTAGCTAGCAACCAATACATTTTCCTATATTTAAATCCTAATTGTTTACGTTTGGCCCAAATATGTTGCTTCCAAGCGAGACGTCTGTCTAAGTGCATCCCTTGATACTTAGCTGTATCTTGTTGGGAAAGTTGTTATCCGTTAAGAATTACTGGAGGGAAAATTTCTCGCTTTAACGTGAAGGTCACCTACGCAGATTTCGTTTCATTGGCTTTCATACGCCATTTTCTTAACCAAGTTTGCAGTTTGTTGAGGTGAGTTTGCAATTGGTAGGATGCTACGATGAGATCTTAATGGGATGACAAGATGGCTGTGTTATCAGCATAAGTAGCGATTGTTGTTAGTTTGGTTGTGGGTAGGTCTGCCGTTTAAAACAAGTACAACAGCGGTCCCAAAATGCTTCTTTAGGGCACTCCAGAATTGACTGGGAATAAGGTGGTGAACTCGCCTTGTACTTTGTCTAGAAAGTGTCTGTTAGTTAAATGTCTTCACTATTTGATAGAGATCTGATGGTAATACATTTTTGATTTTAAACAGTAAGCCTTCGTGCCAGACATTATCAAAGGCCTGGCTAATGTCAAGAAACACCCCAAAGCAGTACTTTTTTGTTTCCAGTGCATTATTTATTTTATGTACTAGTCTATGCACTTGTTCAATTGTGAAGTTCTACATACAGAAACCAAATTGGTGTTGAGGTAATAAATTATTTTGCAAGATTAAAGGTCCTAATCTAAATACACAAGAGTTTCGAACACCTTTGAAAAGAGCGGAAGCAGACTCATTGGTCTATATGAGGTGACCTCTTTAGGTAGCTACTCTCCACCGATCAAGAAAAAACCCAGTCTGAGTAGTGCATTAAACAGCTTTGTTAGGAATTTGTAGCCTTTTTCAGTTAGTCCTTTAAGTATTCTACTGGTGATTAGGTCATAACCTAGCGACTTATTACTTTTAAGGTCTCTGATCGCAGCTCTAGTTTCTTTCGTTCTGGAAAGTTTACTTGGTAAGCTCATCTAAAATGGCGCTGTTAGAAATTGCTCAATTTCACTTGCTTTTCCAGTAGTAGCTTCTGAAGGATGTGACTGAAATACTTTTTTCAAGAAAACTTCTTGCCCTTGTTCTATTATTTTTGCGAAGCGGTGGAATGTGTTGGGTTGGTTGTTTTAACTTTCTTGTGGCTTGCTATAAAGAGCAGTCAGTAACCGCAGTAGATGATACCGTTTCCAGATAGTGTTGAATTGACTCATTTTTTGGTCGTTTAAGGTGCTGTCTAAGTTTGGCTGTTGCTCGGTTGTGGTTCGTTCGGTCAATTGGTGCTCTGGTATATTGCCATTGTCGTCTCAACCTTCCTTTTTCTGCAATTAGTTTTTTGACTGCAGTTGGGATTGATCTGTGCGTGTATGTTCAGTCTCCATTAGAGTCGCATACCATCAAGCTTGTTGTACGACTTAATTGAAGTGTTCGACAGTGTTTCGTAGATCTACTTCCGTTTGCAACAAAATTTCCAGAAGTAAAGATTCTTCAACCTTGTCTTTAAAACAGATCAAATCAGTTCTTTTCGTAGTCAGGAATAAAGGTTTTTCTATATGGAATTCTTGTTATCCAAGATCGATCAGAACTGGAAAATGGTCGGAAGGAAGGTCAAGGCAAGATTTAATTTGAAGGAAATTCAGGCTTATATTTTTGATGATGAAGAAGTTTAGAAGACCTGGTAGCCTGTCGAAATCGGAGGGCCAATCAGTCGATTCTCCAGTGGAGATAAAATTTAGGTTATATGACGTTATAGCTTTCATCAGTTTGCGGCTTTTAGTGGTTGTTACCCTGAAACCACAGTGTACTAAGATAGTGCTCAAAATGCTCTTGTTTATTCGCATGTAGTGATGGACAATAAACTGTTGAGAGAGTTAGTGGTCCTATCCAATCCTCAACTACAACTGACATCGCTTGCAAATGCTGTTTGCAGTATTGGTTTATTTCAGTGCTTTATAATGTTTTTTATGATAATAGCGTAGACAATTTCCATCAGGATGTAGAGTTACATATGTGGAGAAGTTATGTATTTTGAATAACTTCTTTCAATAAATCGGGCTTCGAAGATTGGCATAAGATTTTGTCGTGTAGTTGAATAAATATCTTAATTTCAAGGGCATGTTGTTGTAAGCCATTGGCGTTCCACCCAACCATTTTTAGAATTTGGGCCATTATAAGAGTTTGGAGACAAGAGTTGCTAGTGGACATCTGTTCCATGAGGTTTTTTATAATCTGTTTCAGTTCATGCATATCATTTACTGCTCCAGATGGTTGAGGTGATTGGGTTAGTTGTTGAGTGTTACTGTTTGTCCTTGTACTTAGTAGGCTCTACTGCTAAGCATTTGTGCATGACTGATGTTATATCGAATTAGTATTGATGGGCTTCTATTTGTCTGTTTTTGTCTGAGTGGGAGGAAGGTTTTTTGTTGCAACTCTTTGTATATAGCGCACCCTTTGTACTTCGCTTGATGATTGCCATTGCAAAGGACACATTTAACAACAGCACTTTTCGTTTTACGTAGGAATTGTATGGTTAAATTGTTACCTGCACATTTCACACAGTGTAGACTTCTGTTGCAGAAGTTTTTTGTGTGCCCCAACCGTTCGTGCACTGCGGAATTTATTCTTTAGGCCTGGGTGGTTCAAATTTTACAATTGAATACAAAAGTTTCTTTATATTACAAATATCCTTATTATTTGTGGCAGGTTTACGTTCAACATCATACGAAGGTAATTGTTTGGGACTCGGTGGCTCCGATAGTTCAAACAGTTGGCTCTGTCCTCTAGCCGGCGCGCGCGAGTTCGAGTCTCGCTCGACCCTTGGGTGTGTGTGAATGTCCTAGCATTTAAGTGCATGTTAGTGGCCACAATAAGCCCTTGCGTAAAAAGTAATTGTTTCTTTGATACTTGATCTCTGATGTTTGATATGTGGTCGTGGTCTTCTATTGCCTTCTTTAAATTTTAGGGTCAGCAGTAGGATAACTATTTCGTAGTACAACTCTGAAGCTGCGATTTTCTTTGGGTTGATACAAGTGAAATTCAGTATTTTTCTCAGCTGGGGCTTTGATAATAGCAGTGTATTTTTCAGATGTCGTGGGCAAGATTTTAATTTCGTCATTGTATAATATTCTCATCTCGTATTCTTTTTGGCTATACCCTCTAAAACTTCTAATAGTAATGGCAGAAATTTAACCCCAGATACAAAAATTAGGGGAAGTTTGGGGTTCTCTTTTACTTACACTTTCGTTTGGGTCGTTGTTTTTGTTGTCTAAACTCTCAAAACGGTTGGACGTTACAACTGGTTTGTTTAGCTAGTAGTTAGTAATTTTAGCTTGTTTTAGTTGAGATTGGGTATTATCTGGAATTTTTATTTTCTTGTGTATTTTGAGGAACTTGAACATGTGATTGTGATAAGTATGGAACATTGTAGAGCTGATTGGGAGCTGAAATTTTTACTGATGATGTTGATAACTGTTAGGTTGGATTTATAGGATATTAATGATATGCGTTATTAGCTGGCAAAGATTGATAATTGGCAGTACAGCCTACATTGATTCAACTTGTTGATTGTAATGAATCGGCGCATTTTGAAGGTAAGCCATAAGGCTTATTTAAACTTTAATGCAGTATTACTAAGTATTTATATAAAAATGTGTGTTGATAATGCTATCTAAAAGCGATTGACCCGGAGGTCACTTGCATCGCCTGAATTTACAAAGCACTAACTTTACACTCCGAGAAATAAACGATAACTCGTTTAAGATATAGAAAAGTAATCCATCATTGTGTCCTTTTTACATTGCAGTTTTTTTTAATTGTATTTGTAGCAAGACTAAAACAACCGCATTAATACCTCTTATTCTAATTAAATTAATTAAATTAATTTTATTTTTGATAATCTTTCCGTACCAAAGCCAAGCGCTTTAACTAGTCGACAGGCTTACCAAACATATGTACTGATTTTTGTTTTTTTAAATAAATTTTTGAGTCTAAATAATATAAAAACATGCGGGACATTTGATAAATGCCAGGTAAAAAAGTTAAAGTTTTTAAAAAATCTAAACTTAATTGTTAAGGATAACTTCAAAATTTGAAATAACAGTCTCTTGGTTGGCGTAGTATTGCTTTTACATTATCAGACTGCGAAAAAGATAAAAAATTATTGATGCAAGTTCAAGTCAATAAGATGAGTTTATAGAATAAAACTATTAATTGCCGCAATATGGATCATATTACATAGGATCTTGTGTTGTCATGGAGTATCAACCCATATATATTGAGTATAATGATAAATTCTCTAAAATAGGAGTTTGCCGTATTTGTTCTAATAAGTTGCAGGAGAAGTATATCTCCACAGAATTACCATGGCCTTCCTGAAGTGAAAACTTACTCTTGCATATTACCCAACGGTTTTTTGTGATCCACTTCAATTACAATTAGCGGCATAACCCATTTTTATCGCAGGTAACAGTTTAGTGTAAAAAAATTCCCTGTTAGACTTAAATACCAAGAAAGAGGCCAGATCTAGCCTACGCATCCTGTCAAGCTTTTTTTTTTAATTTGACAATGTTGTGAAGATGACTTACGGTCTTTCTGGATATATCGAAACTTTCTGTGAGACACTGAACAGTAGTCTACAGATTTTGTTCAACTTCTATCCAATTCTCTTTCAATAATGCTGTTGAGTCGATTGTCTATTATTTTATAACTTAAAATTTTTCTTTCTGACATTTGAAAACCAATTATGTACTTTTTGTTTATGGGAGGTAATTTTCTTGCAGCTGTGTATATTTTTAATCCTTTTTTAAAATGAAGTAGGGGGTATATTCAGGTCGGAAATAATTTACAGTAAAATATTACTCAAAAATTTATCACAGATAAACACGTCTTCCCGCAACATCGTAAGTACTACTAATCAAATATCTAACATTTCATATGGATCTAAATAAGATACTAATTTGTAATTTATTTTCTTAATACTTCTTGTAGTTTTATCTACATTGACCTCGATTTTGTTTTTTATCCTGTTTTGCATCCTTCTTACTTATTTATAAATCCTAATTATTTTAGTTGGGTGCAGAAATGGTTCTTTTAAAAATACTATTTTTAGAACATTCATAATTTCTAAATTTTCTAGATTTTTGTTTTGTTACTCTAATTTCTAGATCGTCAGAATCGCACTTGTACGTCAACCTCACTTGAAATTCGTATAGATTTCAAATACTTTTAAGGTTCATTATCTTGCTTTAGTCATATGTAATTTGATGATACTACTGAACTATATCTCTGAAGTATACAAGGGTAAAATATGTGTTAAGAAGTACTCCAAAATAAAGACAAAAACGGGAAATTACTTTGTCAAATTAATTAACATTTCCTAGTAACGCAGTACATATGTTATGTCTTTGTTAAATGAGTATCATGAAGTAAAATAGTTCTCCACTTACATATAAAGAAAATAGCGCGCTGAAATGTAAGAACTTACTAAAATATGGTAAATTAGATAACTTGAAATAAGAAATAGAAAGAAACCAAATATAAATACTAAATATTAATAAAATAAAATGGCCGCAAGAACAAGACCTTTGGTGAGGTCGTCACAGGATAATTAACACGCTAGCAAGGCAGATAAAACGGCAAGAGCTGGTATAATTTTGAACACAATACTATGAAAGACTGATGAAGGTATGCTTAAAAACCTACCCCACAAACACAACAATAACCCAAGTATACATGCCAATGTCAACGCATGATGACGACGAAATAAAAGTAATGCATGAAAATATTCAGGAACTCGTTAAACACACGGAAAAAATGAAAACCTGATAATAATGGGTGACTAGAATGCCATAGTAGGAGAGGAAGAAATACACAATATAGGTGAGACGATACGAATTAGGAAAAAAGAATATGTGTTAAGAACATTCTGCGCAAAACATAAACTAATAATAAGAAACACATTATTCCAATATTACAGGAGAAGATGTACTTGGAAAATTCCGGGAGATATTAAGCGCTACAAAATAGGCTATATTTTGGTCCGAAAGAGAGATCCAAAAACCAAATAGAAGATGCAAGAAGCTACGCAGAACCAGATATTAACGGTGGTCATAATAATTGAATTAATTGTATAATAAAGAAAAGCGTGGAACTTAGAGAGGACTTAAAAGATGTAACGTCTATTTACAAGAGTATCTCAAAGAAGAAGTTTATAAATTAAGCAACCCTAGTGATAACACAGAAAGTAGTTGGAATAAAATAGAACAAGGCATAATAAGAAGTACAAAAAACGTTTTAGGTATAAAGAACATGCATTGTAAGAAACAGTGGATAACAAATGGTATAATAAAACTGTTAGAAGAATGTCGGAAATATAAAAGCATTGACACAGAACAAGGGCGAACTGAATATAAAGAATTAAGAAATAAGGTTGAACGTTAATGCAAAAACCCAAAAACTATATATAAAAAACAACTGCAAAAAATAGAAAAAGAAATATAATAAAGTAAAAACCCATAAAATACAAAATAATCATGGAAGCATACTAGCAGAAAACAAAGAAATAGTTAAACGGTGAAAATAATATTTAGAAGAATTGTACAATGGAGACGACAGAGGATTATATGAACTACCGGAGTATTCAAAATATAGAAGATAAATATCTATGTATCCTAAGAACGGAATTCAATAAAGTGGTAAAAGACGTTAAAAACAACAAAACCACAGGTATAACTAATACACCTGTAAAGATAATCAAAAACCTAGATACAAAGACACTAAATAAAATTATCAAAATAATTAAAGACATTTAAAATACAGAACAAATTCCAGCCAGTTTTACAACAACAAAGGTAATTACATTTCCAAAATTTCAATAGCTGCTACCTGAGAAGGTACCTGATAAGAAACTAGCAACTCCACACTGCCTAGTGTATTCAATTATACTTTTTTAATCACAATTTATGCTACGTTTTCTTTATACAATTGTTATGAATAACTATCTTTGCAATATGGAGCACAAGCACAAGTGAAATTAGTGCATATTTTTTCAAATTTTTTTAAATTTGAGTGATATAAAGCTTTTTCACATTACTGCATATTTAGGTTAGAATTATTGTTGAACCAATACTTCTTCTACAACAGAACAAAGGCCCAGTGTGTTTGCAATCTATAAGAAACATTCTACTTCTATTGTTTGAAATGGTGTAGGTGTGGCGGCCTTTTCGCCCTTGAACCGCCTGTGTATCGTGGCGGCATGCTGGTGGCTTTGATATCTGCCGCCACGTTTTGCTATCCCACACAAAACGGCATATGGGCTTTTGCTCAGCCGGCGAGTCTGCATACGCCGTCGGCGGCACCCTTTGAAACGAAAAGTGCTGTCGAATTAAGATTTCCCGAAAATGACCTACCGCTAAGCCAGGCGCGAAGCCCGGCGACATACTCGACCCACAACGCGGCCAATTCGGTCGTGTTTATTTTACCCACATTTAACCACCCCGCAAGACTTTCGCATCGCATTCCGGCTAGTGCGGTCGTGTTCCAGGCACGAAGACATCGCAACAAGGTGGCCACCGTGAAACCAACGCCGCCGAAGCCGAAGCCGATTACAGGTGAGCGATTTGGCTTTACTTATCGGTTGATATCGGTAGCCGCCCCCATCCGCTTTCGCGCCGGCCGTTTAAGGGACGATTTGGGCTTCAACGTTTTACTTTTCAAAACGGGCCGTACTTAGTTCCCCACACCGCACCACGAGGGCACGGCTATTTACACGCCAGCCTCTCCAGGTGTCGTTGGCAGTCGTGTAACTGGTCCATAATAGAACTTCACCTCATTTAAGTGTTAACATTTATCAATATTTCAATAATAGCTTCTTTGATAACAGATTAAATAAGGTGGCTCTACTGTGCAAATCGTACAGTCAATGCACTTTATCTACTTTAACTTTTACTAGTTGGGCTACATAAAAAGCGTCATGTATGCTGAACCAGTTACTGTTGTACAGACACTTCAACAACATAACAGTGGGGTTATTGGGATATAAACCAGAACGTTTAAACGAGTATATTGAATAATGGTAAAAAGTGGGCAAGATATCTCAAAACCACCATTGCAGTATCAACGAGAGTTACATCCATCAATAGACGTTGCTCATTAAAAATAATTCAGGTCTATGCCTCCTATTTTATGCACTGACGAAAAGTGCAGCTCTACGACTAAGTTGAGAGAATATTAAACAGCGATACAGCTTTTTACACAATAATAATCAGAAACATTAATTTAAAAATCAACAAGCAAGGAAATGAAACGACCCCAGTAAGTAAACATGGAATAGGTTCGGAATATGAAAGAGGCTGCTGCTGGTAAACTTAAGAACTTCAGAAAACCACCAGCTCAAAGCTATAAACACTTTCTTTTACAATAAAGAGCACAAAAGTAAACTTAGTGCAGCTAAAAGAAAACCATTAATTAAAAGCAAAAATGCATCAAGGTAAACTGAAAAAAAACAAAATATCTAATAGAGAAGAGAAACAAACAAGAAAAATCTAACAGAAAAGAATTGAAATCTATGAACAAATAAATATAACAAGACGTAGCCGAAAAAATTAATAAAATAATACAAGGTCATAAAAAACATAGTATTTAAAAAAGGCTATCTACGGAGGAAAAGAAAAGTCTAAGCCTCATCGACGAACGGGGATTACTTACAAAACAAGAACAGACATACTGTGTTACGTAAAAACCTTTTATAGAAACCTATATTTATCCACTATCATAGAGCTTCCCCATTACCCAAGTGATTTTAGGTCACCTCTCTGTAAGCATTACACGAAAGACATATCAGAAATTACAACGTTACGATAACTATCCAACAACAAACAAATAATTACCGAAATGGTAAGATCACGAGGAAACAAGTTAATCCCTTACTTAGCAAAATTCTTCAATACATCTATCAAGAAAAGGTACCAAGCCTCTGAAAGACTGTCCAAACACCTGATCAGACAAGCATTAAAGCAGGGTTTAGCACTTTAAATCACATACAAACAGAGATACAAGTGATGGAAAAGTTTCATAAACATAACCGACATTATTTGGTTTTCATAGACTCCCACAAAGCATTCGATACAGTCGAAATGTGGGCATTAACTAACACCTCTTAAGATGCAGAATCAGTTTTTGTTATATCCAGGTCATCACGAACATGTACGGAATGCAAATATCGTGTCAAACTTCTAGATGATATAAACTCTATTATGACGAAGCTAAAAATAAGACAGGGTTACTCTCTCTCCCCTCAACTATTCACAAACCTACCAGAGAATTCCTCAAAAACTTCAGTGGAAAATAAAATGGACAAATAGGAATTACTGTTGAATGAACAATGAATAGAACTGACTTAAATAATATTTAAAGAGCCCACCCAAGCAGCAGAGATCAATCGAGAAATTTAATTTGCATGGTCGGCTTTTGATAAACTATGAAATGTTTTAAGGGCATTCGCGCAAATCCAAAAATAAAGGTATAGAATCAATCCGTACTACCTATTCTAATTTATACTTCTGAAACTTGGATGTTACAAAAACCAACATGGATAAACTGAATGTAACACAAAGGAAAATGGAAAGAGGAACCAAGCCACTAGATAGAAAAAATAATGAATAGATAAAGAAAATAATGCAAGTCGACAATGTAGCGGAAAGAATAGCCAAACAAAAATGGAGATTGGCAGGCCACCGTGTACGAAGAGATGACGAAAGGTTCATGAAGACCTCGAACAGGCGAGAAGAAGGGCAAGGGATGACTTGGCAAAAAGGGCAAGAACTGAGTGGAAAAGAAAGGCACAAGACCGGACGAATCTGGAGGAAGCGTATGTCCAAAACTGGAGTGGACTCTATGATACTGTTCTATGATGATGATGGTGATCAATTTATTATTCAATGTATTTGCATTTGCATTGAGTCCCGGAGGAGGAGGAGAGGGGACATCTATTTTAAATTGTCAAAAATAAATGGCATAGCCTTGAGCCATATAATGTGATGTAATGATTTAATTTTGCCGACTCACTCTGCATTTACACGTACATATTTATATGAACTTTTTATATCAAAAATTACTTTCTATAAATACTTACCATTCATACTGTGATTACAAAAGTACTTAACTTCTTAAAATTTCTGTTTATTATTATTTTTGCAAATGTTACGCTCTTCTTTTTCATTTTCAAATATTTTGTGCTCTAGATTTATAATTATTTATTTAGCATTTACATTCCCTCTATAAACAATAAGCATGGCTCATAAAAGCCACCGGTTCCCTCTGAAAAAAAAACAAAAGGAGAGCCAAATTTGACGTAGAATTGGAATCCGCGATCAGAAATTCAATCAAACCAGTGCAATTGGCCTAAAAAATAGCTACGTTTACATTTATATGCCAGTGGCTACATTTAAGAGGGGGAGAAGCTAGGGCTCGTACTTCTTACAAGGCGCGAAGCGCCTAAACGCACACCGCTCGAAAGCTTTACCACCTCATGCGTAGAAGTATACCTTAACAAGGCCGCAAAGCGGCCCTTTGTTATGATTTTATATTAAACTAATTAAAAAAAAAGCCTTGTTTTTTGAAATATATATAACTCAACATAATTATAGATATCATAATTGTACCTTAGTTTACTCAAAAAAATATTTTCTGCTGTACTGCTTTTCTTTTATTTTAATTTTGCTTGCTGTTTCAATTAACTGAATAACATTTTTGCATTTGTTTTACACTCTGCAACATTATTTCATTTGTGTATTTCCTAATTTTTCCTCCAGGCGTGCGAGGCAAATCGATCTGGAGCAAAGTCTACGGAATCTTGTCTCCAAAACAAATGCTGCAATATATTTAAGTGTAAGCCACTTCTTAGAGTACGCACGAGCGGAGCTTCTGTGATTGTTTCTGCAGACACTCGTAGAGGTATTTGTCGGCTGGCTTATTGAACTATTCCAGGAGCTGTATTAGAAATCGCTCGGCGCGCTCCGCTAAAGTTAATATTGAAACATATTTGCTTTTGGCAAGGCTCGGCGCTAGAGCGCTAGCGTTTAATTTCATCTAGGTACAATTAAACAACGTTTCATTAGCATTTGCAAAAGGATTTGTCATTTGAAGTTGTTTCTGCGCTGTAGGTGCAATAATTAGCGGGATTAGAGCCTGTAATTTTAAATTATGAACAAACTATTGAATTTAGACGCATGTAATTATACATGGCATTCTTAAAGATATTGAAAGTCGTTCATTTTTTATTTGATTTTTAAATTAGATGTGCACATTAACTCTGTGCTTTTATAGGTAACTGTTTCTGAGCACTATATTAGCCGAATTTTACCTCCTCTTCTCCCCAGGGTGTTAACATTTGTTATTTCTAAATGTCATGCACTTTAGCATTTGATCTACAAAACTTCAATAATGTTAAAATTAATTCTGATATTTTTATCTCTAGAAAGTTTTATAATTTGTGACAAAGGTATTATGAAGGCTATTATTTCCATCTTAGCAAGCAACATTTCAAGTTTCAAGGCAACAAGCTGCAGGTATTCTCGAATAAAGTAAATACGTAAAATACTCGTTTAATATTGATTTTCGTCCGTTTTTATATACTGGAAGATGTTTAAAAACAAATCTGATATATTCTTAACCACCTTATTAACAAAATATAAACAATGAGTACATCCTACCGCATTTAACACACTGTTATAAATATCAATTTATTCTTTTCTGGTCATTTCACTTTTGAGTGATGGAGTAAAATTGCAAGCAGCACTTAGTGATAAGCGACAAATGGCCATCTCTTGATGGTAAAGCCAAACTACTTATCTATACCAATAATTTCGCAACTTCAACTCCAATAGCGACATGAATATTGATAACGACGAATAGACTCTCATTCGTTGTAAAGTACAACCTGGTAGCATCATTAAGAAAATTTTCCATCCTGTTCAAAAAATTATCGATAGCAAAACCTATCTACACAACTAATGACTGCTACATACAGCTTGGCCCTAATGAATTAGAATAGAATACAAATAAGAAAGAACGACCTTCCTTAACACCAACAACCTTTAACTCTAACGTAGATATTACATCTGCTATAAGCATAGAAACAATTACCTCATTCAAATTCAATTATGTTCAAGAAATAACTACTCTACAACACAACCCTCAGGCTAAAACTAAAGAATTTGCCTTAGCTATTTCTACATGTAATAGACTTCAACTTATAACAAACTCAATCGAGTCCATGGAAAATGCAGTTTAAAACAAAAAAAAATGAAAAAGTTCCTAGAGCATCATTATTCATGCATTATGTAACCAATATAGTCTCATTACAAACTTATGTAGCCAGATTGAGAAAGAGTCAAGGGAAGGAGTAACAACCTCGCCAAAAAACAAGGTTCAACTGGCCCGGTTGATAGCACTCTATAAGGGCCTTTGTTCGGGGTTACGAATGAAAGCCGGTCAATGATTCGGAAAGCGAAATAAAAGTAATTAAATTAATTCAACAGCGGAAGAAGCGGAAAACCAACAGAAAAGGAAGATAGGTCTCTCAGTTCTAAACAACGACCTATCTAAAAGACCCTCCCTCCTTTCCCAAACAAATGCCCGACAAATGCCTCGAAAACTGGACCAAAAACATTCGAAACGAAAGAAACAACGAAAAGGATTATGAGAATAGCTATCAAAAAAAAACACAAGAGACATATTGTTAACTTCGAAAGTATAAACGAGCGAATAATAAAAACACACATAAACATCATGGAAAGCAGAATAACTGTTATAGGTGTGTATGTACCTGCAGACGTGGAAACCGTACAGGTGAACGAAAAATACTATGAAGATATGCAACCGGTTGTGAAAAACGTTAGAGACAACAGAGAACTAATTATGTTAGTAGATTTTAATGCCCGAGTTGGAAAGAGTGCAAGCAGTAAAGTAGTAGGACAATACAAGAAGAATTCTACAAATGATAGTGGCAAAAGGCTGCTAGATTTCTATGCCAAACATAACTTAAAAATAAAAGGATTGTACAAACACAAAGCTATACATATGTACACGTAGATGCAACCAAGAAGACAACTAAAAACAGTAATATACAATTATCAAACAAACATCTACAATTATAGTGTTGGATACTCGAGTATTTATAGAACTATAATGTGGCTCAGATCGCTATATGGTAATGTCAAAGTTACATTTTTCTCTTATTAATTCAGAATTACAGCCAGTGCAAAGTGATAAACATCGAGGATCTTTAGAAAATATTAAAGAGATCAGGTATAATATAGAAAGTTTCGAAGACTAAAGTATTAAGTATCTATATCAATAAAGATTAGACCAAAAAGTGAAAAAATTGGAATATATTGAAACAGAGGTGCTGTATAAGAACATCAAGCTAACAATACACCAAGCATCATATGAAGCGTTAGGTAAAAATAAAATTAAGCAAACAACCAAGAACATCTGGTGGAGCAATGAAATAGAATATGAAACAACACAAAAAGAAAGCGTATTTACAATGGCTGAACTCCAAAACAGCGGAAAATAGAACAGAATTTATAAATAAGAAAAGTAGGGTAAAAAAAAGTTGTAGAAGAAAAAAAAGCAGAAATGTGCAAAGGAGGAAAGAGATGTTTAGAAGCATGGAAATTTGTAAATAAAATTAAGACCGATGAAGTACATTAAATATAAAATTGGTAACGCCAGAAGAACTGAAAGAACATAATAATGAACTGTTAACACAACACAGAGAAAGAAATACAACAGCACACACAAATATAAAAATACAAGAACACCCTGTGAAAATTACAAAGGAGCTAGTTACAGGAGTACTCAGAAGTATAAAGAACAATCAAGCAAGCGGCCCAGGATAATTAAAAATGTAACAAACCAATTGAAACGGATAATACGTCACTATGTAATTTGTGTATTGAAACACAAGTAGTACCAACCGTACGGAAACTAGAGCATCTCACATCGCTGCATAAAAAAGTGACAGAAAGAAGTGTCAAAACTACAGGGGTATAAGAGTTACATCTACGTTTAGTCGGCTCTATGGAAGAGTGTTAAGGCAACTGATTAATTTAAGAATCAATAAGTTAAAGAGCAATGTAGGTTTCGAGCTGGACGTTCAAATAAAGACAACTTGTTTTGCCTTAAACAAATAATGGGGAAAAATCAGCACAGAAAGAAGCATTTGTCTCTTATTTATAGATTTAACAATATAGCAATGTCGCTGTAGCGAATCTATGACAGGCCTTAGAAGAAACGAACATTAGCTACGTACATTAAAGCGGCCCAGGAACTATATCGAGATAGGATTATGAAAATTAAGATCGGTGACAATACTACAGCAGAATTTGTAGCAAACGAGGGACTTAAAGCAGGTTGTTATCTATCGCCAACTCTGTTTAAGATTCATATAGAATACTTCTTAAGACAGTGAAAACACAAGATCTTAAGTATACGACACAAAAATAAAAGAGAATATGAGAAAACGGGGTTAAGTATGAATTTTAATAAAACTAAATATGAGGACAGTAGAGAAACTAAATAGTATATGAAAGAGAGAAACTAGCATAGGAAGAAAACTTAACATCTATAATGTCATAGTAAAAAGTATAAAGCTATGTGGAACGGAAGTTCGAAGATAGGCGGATTGGCAACAACAGAAATGGACGTCTTAAGAATATCTTACCGCATATCAGGGTTGCAAAGAATTTCTAACAAAATAATAAAACAACCGGTCCATAATAGAAGAAGTGGATAAAAAACAATTAGTGTGATACGGTCACGTCATACAGGATGAATATTGGCAAGGTCTAGGGCAATGAAAAAGAAGTCTGAATTTTTGGACAGTGTTGGCAGACCTATAATATATATTATTAATATATATATATATATATATATATATATATATATATATATATATATATATATATATATATATATATAATTTCTATTACAATATCTCTTTGGTACTCACTGGAAAAAAAGAGATAAATATCAATATTAACTTATGCACGGTGATTCAAACGATACACATTTATACTGTCGGCACACAAATCCTTTAAAGTAGTAATCAAAGATTTATATTAAACCACGACAAAGTACACATAACTGAAACGCTAGCGTCTAGACATAAAGTAACAGATATTTCTGTTGTCAAACATCTGTCTAAATTTATTCTGCCTTGACCTCAAATGACAAAACACTAATAAAAGGTCTATAACATTGACACTCTCCCAACGGTTGTTATAGTTAGACCACCTTTTAAAATGAGAGAGACTGCTCGATACAAAAAATGTCAATGCACTCAGAACTGCTACACACCCTGGTATTACAGTGTAAAATGTGTCGAAATGCATGGTTATCAAACATTTTTATTAGAAAAAAAAAAAAAGCCCTAAGAAGTAACATTAACTTAAGTAGCCGCAATATACTAACTATAGACTTGCAAAGACTCCAAAACCATCTCTGCAGCTTATTGCCTTTCTGGGCATGGACCTAACAAAGATAGTCTCGATAATTAGGTAATGTTTTTAATAAATACAAGCTACAAAGTATTTAGAGTATCTACTGGAAAGCTACCAGCAACTTTAATGACTCTGAACTATTAATACCTCGATTCGAAACAAGGATCAATTATGGTTACGTACCGACCATATAAGGCAAAATTATTTGTTATTCATTTTTCGAATATTTTTCAACCGCTCTCAGGAAAAGATACTGAAGTCACAAACTTCTTAATAGCTTTTAGCTATCTCTCTTTTCCTATTAAACTCTTTTCCACTAGTTAGGACATGAAAATAATAGCTGAAAATATCAATTGCAACAAATCATGAGGATATGATATTGTTAAAAAATAATAAACTAAAAGCAATTTCTTCAATTTTCTCATAGGCAAGTTTATTTCTGTAGTGAATGAGTCAGAAGAAAGGTTAATTGATATGTGTGAAGGATGCCAATTAATAATCACTAACACACATTTTTCATACAAAAGTGTTTCTTGTTTATCTAGAAATAACCTTTCTTATAACAAAAGTCTGTACTGGACTAGATAATAATGCGACAGTGATCTAAAATTAAAACTTATGATTGTCGAGTCAATCAGGTGCTAACTGCGGATCAGACTACTACGTAGTAACAACAGGTTCTCCTTATGACACGAAAATTAATAGATTTTAATCTGAAAAACACAAAGAAAGCCTGATTAAAGATACGATTACAGACACCAATTATATCTAGTACAACAACCAGGTATGAAACAATCCAATGAAAATAGGCTAAAACAGCAATTAGAATCAATGCAAATAATCACGCAGCAATAGAAACATTAAGAAAATATCAAGGTTAAACAGTAAACAACCAACCTGATTTACTAAACAAATTCAAGAGCACATAACAGGTAAAACTAGACTATTATAAATGAATAATAACACAGCCTCACAAATAAAAAAAAAATTCTGACCTGAGAGTCTCATTATGCTTCCTATATGTTTTTGGGGTCGCTGAATCCGAATACGAATCCATGTAGCTCCATCGAGTCTGGGTTTAGCCATAACCTAAAAAATCTCCTAATGTAGGCTAATAACAACGTTAAAAAATTTGTTCTTTGGTCTGGGGATCAAAATATGTTGACTATATGTTTTTGGGGTCGCTGAATCTAAATCTAAAGTCTATTCAACCCAGTAACGTCAGGGTTCAACCATAACCTTAAAAAAACCCAATGATGTAGGCCATTTAGCACTAAAAATGTTTGTTCTAGTCTGAGATTCAAGTTACGCTTACTATATGTTTTTGGGGTTGCTGACATTGAAATCAACGTATATTTAACCCCATTACTCTAGAATTATGACATAACCTCAAAAAAACTAAAATCCAATATCAAAAACAATTTTTAATTCAAATGAACCCATAAGATTGTAAACACATAATCCAGACGATGAATTATTTACTGAAAATCGACAAATTTTCCTTAATTATAACAATGACATTGTGTGCAGGCTATTTAATAGTGAAGAACAAATGAGACCGAGATGGACGTTAAATGCTTTTTAGACGGAATAAAAAATGGAAGATCGCCCGGTCCCAGAAATATTCTAGCAGAGATAATCAAATATGGTAAAGCTACTCTAGTAATAAGAATTACAAATCTCCCGAATAGGTGTTACCGACTGATATATGTCCCAAAAGAATGGAATGTCTCATACATAGTGTCTCTTAAGAGAATGTGACAGGAAGGATCCTAAAGGTTTGAGTGTTGTTAGTACGCTAAGCAAATTGGACATCATATTAAAGATCAGAGTGGTTTTATACCAGAAAGATCATATATCGACAACTTATTTACACCACAGCAAGTATTGGAAAACAAAAATAAAAAAGGGTAAAAGTACATCTTGCTTTTATAGATTTAGAAAAGGCCTACGACTTAATACCCAGATTAAAACTATGGGACGCTTTAGATATTTTAGGCATTAATTTAATTTATTAACCATTATAAAACAACTTTATAATGACAACACATCATACATTAAAAGTTCTAACAATCCTTCCATTCCAATTAGTACTACAAAAGGACTTCGTCAATGCTGTAGGGTATCCCCATTATTATTTAACTTATACGTTAAAGTAATACTGCGTAGCTGTAAGAGACATTGTAAACAAATAGGAATCCTCATAAACAAAAAGTTTCTTTTTACACTGAATTTTGCAGATGATCAGGTAGTTTCTGCTCAAGACGTCTGTGATCTGGAATTTATTATCAGAAGAGTGTAGTCTTCTATCAGAATTAGGGACTACAATTCAGCCTGCAAAATACGGAATATCTTGTAGTTAACTCGGCTACACGTTTTGATATATCCATTAATGACAATATTGGTGTAAAGCAAGTAGATCAGTTTCAGCATTTAGGAGCAGTAATTGGCAAATATGAGACATAAAATACAGCAAAGCAGAAGAATAGTTGGTTGCCTTAACTCACTGGGGTTAAGTAAATCCTTATCATGAAAAACTAAGAAGAGGATAGGACAAACAATTGTCAAATCGGTTTTGTGTTATGGATGTGAGGTGTAGACAGTTAACGCAGCACTCAATAGCAGACGAAATGGAATAGAAATAGATTATCTACGAAGAAGAACAAAAACATCAAAAAGAGAACGAATTCGTAATAACAAAACAGTTGCAGATAGAATAAAACGCAGAAGACTGATATGGTTTGGATACAAACAAAATCGTCTCAATGGGTACATCTCGGAAAAAATAAATCAGGAAAACCACGCAGATCATGGAATGAGGGGATGAAACGAGCAATGGAATATAAGAATTTAGATGAGAAACATTGCAGAAAGGTACGGAAATGAGGCATTTAGTTGTACTGTGATTTATGTAATGTAAATTACAGATCCGAAAGAAATATATACTTTTTTCTCAGATGTGATTTTTGTTACCTCTTTAGTGGTTTAAGTCTTCTTGATTATATGTTTCTTAGCTGTAAACTTATTCAAGCCATTCTGTTTAGCAACGTCAGACATCTTCTATCCGCTCTCCACCTTACCTATTATTTCTTGCCTGGTTTCTACGGTAAGCACAGTTCTTAACACTCCACTATTATAGGCTTCACAATATTGTCAGTTTTTTTCATATAAGAAGTTTAAGAAAGCACTTAGAACAAAAATCGACTAGCACACAAAAAGGTTTGCTGTTAAATTTTTGTCCCAGAAACCGTTCATAGATGGTGATAAAATATTTCCTACAAATGTAGGCGTTTGTTATCCGAATATAATAATCTTCTCAAAGTGTTCATTGTCCAATTTATTCACAGTTCGAATTGTTTGTTAACCGATTACTCATTGTACATATTTTTTTAGTTGTTTGCATTTGATCTGGAATTATCTGTCTTTACGTTTCTCTAAGAAAATACTAAATAAGAAACACAAGAAAAGTCTCCAATTTATTGGATAAATTGAAGATTCTGCTGAAACTCGATTTTAACGTCATCATCTTTATTAAATTGTCTTCTAAAGGCTTACTAGAAAATCAGATTTTTGTGCCCAACCATAGAACCATATACTGTGTTTGATGTTTCTTTACTGCATTATTCATTGGTGCATTATGGATCTATATTCTTCTAAAAATGTATTTTCTGTAGAAAAGAAGATAAAGTGTTGTAATGAAGAGAGTAGTTGGTAAAACCGCCAATTTTACATAATCTAAAGAATCGCACGATAGTCGCTAACCGATATTTTCTTCCAGTGCGTTATGGTAATTATTTTAGCGACTAACTATCAGAAAACCCATATAATGAGTTGTGTCAACTTAATTTCCTAACAGTCCTATCACTTTCTGCTTTGTGACCCCTACGAAATATTCATAATGCGTTACTTGAGAATAATAAGTTATATGTAACAATTACAAACACAAAATTTTGGTCTATTTTAAATAACGTGTAATCTGCATTGTTGCTTTTTGGCCAAGGGCGTCATAAACAGATTTTGTTGAGAATGGCTGGGCCTGCAAAAGGAGAACCTAAAAGTTGCTACGCGATTAATGAATTCTATTACGAAAGGCTTCTCGCTAACTGGGAAGCTGTGTAGTGCACGAAAACGTGGTATTTTTAAGACAATCGCAAAAATAGGGAAAAGTAATTATATCCCGTTTTTAGTTGTTAAATTTATGTTATTTATTTTAAGAAAATCCGAAGTAAACTGTAAAAAAGAAAAATATTGTTTTTATATATCAGTTCATGTTTCCATTAAGTCTAACATTACATGAAACGATAACAAACTGGAAGTAATGGCACAAAAAGTAAAAAGCAAACTACGCAATTAATAATTAATTAATAAATCAACCATTACCCCATAAAAGAATCAACAATTAATATTTAAGAACTAAAATGGTGTATGTTGTTTGTTTTTAATATTAGTAATAATTTAAATACACAGAAATATCTCTTCATACACAAAAGTTTGCTTTATTGTTGCATATAAATTTGAATGAATATTTCAGTAATAGCATAGGCTATTTTATAAAAGGAGGTTAAAATATAAATTATTGTCTATATATAATACACATTGATATAAGGTAACAAAAGAGGATAATACATTGCAATATTTTATTGTCTCTAAAAAAATATGGATGTACGTGGCTTGTTCCAAAAGTATTAAGGCACATAATACAATACATTACAATTGCAGTAACAAAAAAATTATATATTTGGTAAATTAGGACATAACAACAACATAACAAAACATAACAAGAAATATTGTATGTAGCCTTATTTGTCTCCCCCCATACGTCACTTTCTGCGTTATTTATAAATCTCTCTAAACTATCTGGTTATCATCTGTATATAATAGTTTTTACAATAGATTTTTGTCTAGTTTTCTTGTTTTGTTTTGGATGTGTTCTAGCTGTATGCTTCTTTTGACTGCCTATTTTATTTGCTTGGTTTCAGATTTTAGATTCTCTTTTTAATCGCCTAAGGTTGCGTAAGTTATTTTTTATGTTTCTCTTAATTGGATTTACCGGTAACGCTGCATTGATTATATTTTGGTGTAACCATTTCATTACGTAGTAGATTGATTGTGAACTTTTGTTTAGAGGGTTGTTTTAGTATAGCTCTATGGTTCTTCTGTTTACCTGATATATGTATTTTGAAACTTTCAGATGATGATTAGACTTTATGCCACCATTTGTGTTGACAGCGGCTCTTTTGTTGTTGGCTGTAATGTAATAGTTTTCATTTATATGTTGTTCTTCTTCTATTTCAACTAAATTAAGTATTAGCGGGATATCACAGAGCAAAAGTAGTCATTTTTAGGTATACGGTGTATTTGCATTAGAATATTTTATAATACTATTTAGTATTCCTCTCTACCTGCTTTGGAGCATAGACTTCTTGGTATTATTATCTTTTTTAATCTAGGTATAGCTCTTCATATGTTTCTTTATTTGTCATTCATCTTTATTTCTGCGCCGATTTGTACTCTTCTATTCCAATGAACACCGCCGCATATCAATCTGGATTTTTCTAGACCTTTGGTCCTTTTTGTTTCTTTCTATTTTTGTTTTATAATGGCAATGTCGATGTTTCTTCTTTGCCAATTTTTACATTTTAGTGTGTATATCTTTTTTGGTCGTTTGCCCTTCTTCGGCAATATGTTATATTAATAGATCTGTTCGGTTTTTCAAGACAACGTTTGGGCTTCGAATACTTTGTTTTATTAGACCGCTTACGGGTTCGGACGCTAGTAGAATTTTGTATCGAGCTTTTCTAGTCTAAATTCGTTATGTTCTCTTACATACAACAATCTTAAATACGGAAAAGCTCTGGTCCAATCGACTTTACAGTTGTGTTGCACCTATTTCTGGGTAGTACTTACCCTGATTTGTAATAGTAACTAAAAATTACACAACACTTTCTTTTTAAACAAATAATACAGTAATACAAAAACTACTATCCTTTTGCAGCTATTTGATGTATCAACCAACAAATTAAAAGTCACTACTTATCTTTAACACAACTAGCACTTTTTTGTTGGATAATACATTGAAATAGAGAGTTATTTATAAGTCCATGAGAAATTTAAAGAACAATAAACTACATAATCATTTATAACAACTGTTGCGCTACTGAAGAAACTCCTCAAGTATTTATTAAACAAATTTCATGCTTAAAACTGTCATGGAACTAGCAGCATTAGCACATATGTTGGATAATACAGTTTTGGTTGAAATATGAGATAACTTTGTCCGTTAGTACAACGACAACTTAGAGAAAGTTTCAAGAAGCAATAACTATAGATCATTTATAACAACGTTGCGCTACTGAAATGAGAAACTTTTACAACTCCTCAGTTGATTCCAGACCAAGTAAAAATCATGGATTATTGTTAGTAAGCAGCATTTAGCACAATAATGTGATTTAGCTAAAAACGTAAAGTTAAGTTATTGGTTCAAATTGACAAATATTACGCAGATAAGCTGAGAGCATAAGTTTGACTCAAAAGAACATCTCATAGATTATTATCAAAAGGTGGTGTGAAGAAAATTCAATACCTCCCGCAGACCAATCGGAAAAAGTAGCGTCTGATCTAAAATAGACGGCTACAAATAGCATTTAACCCAAAATGGGCGAGTAAATATAGATAGTGATAGGCTAACAACTCTTCACATAATTTAAGAAATAACAGAATGAAAAATCCGCAAAAGAAAAGCAGTCTCTGGGTGGAAATCCACCCCTCGTTTAGGGAAAAGTCCCAAGGATGCGGATAGGTCCATTCTGTTGTTGATAAGAATTCTAAACACCACAAACCTAAATTCGGAAATAAACAAAGATCAAAAGGTAAAAAGGTGATGGTAGAAATATGGAATATACAAGGGCTGTCAACTAAGAAAGAAGAAATGTCACAAGAACTAAAGAAGTATAAGATTGATATCGGAACACCGACGGAGACAAAAAAAAGAAACATAGTAATAATTATTTGGACGATTATATTATGTTCTATACCGGATTATTAGGGACGCGGTGGCTCAGATGGTTCAACCAGTTGGCTCTGTCCTCTAGCCGGCGCGGGCGAGTTCGAATTTCGCTCAACCCATGTGTGTGTGTGTGAATGTCCTAGAATAAGTGCATGTTAGTCGGCAGAATAAGCCTTTGAGGCTGCAGTGCCTGTACGGTAAAAAATACCGGCTTAAGCAGTAGGAGCAAGCAGGCTGGCAACTGAGAGGTTCAAGAAGCTTAGTGAAAGAATGCATGTAAATTAAAATAGAAACGTCATGCACAATAATCAATAGTATAGAAGGGTACTAGTATGTGAAAGCACCGCGCCTAATTTGACGGACCGCCATTTAGCAACTTTTAGAATATGCAACAGCAGGTACAATTAATAATAACAGAATTTAAGTGACTGAGAGCCACCCGCCAGGAAGCATTCAGAGAGATTGAATTGAACCCAGGTCCGTCAGCATCGCAAGCGCCCTCAACCACGGACCGTTGGGCACCTACGTGCAAAAAAATACCGGGTTATAAAAGCATAAAAGAGCAAAAGCAGGTGGTATACTTTTCAAGAAGCTTAGTGAAAGAATAACAATGATGAAATTAAAAATAGAAACATATACAATAATCAATAGTATAAGAAGGTACTAGTATTAAAGACAGAAAAATTTGAGGAAGATTTAGCAAAACTTTTAAGCAACACGAGCAACAGAACAGAATTAATAATAACAGGGAATTTAAATGCTAGAACTGGTCGAAGGAAAGATAATTCAGTAGTAGGAAGATTTGGAAATGAAGTCTTCAATATAAACTCGAAAAGATTGATAGAAATATTTCAGACGTTTACTCTCAGAATAATGAACGGATACTTTGGAAAATAAAAAAAAACAAATTTAACTACCATCAATTGACATGGCAATTCTAGTTCATTATAAGTTACATGACCCAAAGATAAAACTTTTAGATAAACAGACCTAAGAATTTTTAGGGGGCGGGATATACGGTGCAATCTTTTTCTATTAAAAACGACAATGCACTATCCACAAGAAGAAGCATTAAAGAGGATGAAGAAGTAGAAGGATAATAAATATAACCTAAAATTACTAAATAACGAATCTATACATTTTTGTACAAACTAAGAATAGCCGCAAAATTACAAGAAGGAACAAAAAATATAACACAACAAGAATATGAAAAAATAAAAAGTTTTACACGAAGCAGCGCATGAAGATCTGGGTACTGTAGAACCGAAAACAAAAAGACCAAAAGAAAACTGGTAGAGCAAAAGATAAAAGAGGTAATAGAAGAAAGGAAAAATGTGTAGGTATAATTTCTAGCTGGCAAAACAAGAGAAATATATTGAGAAATAAACAGAGAAGTAAATAAAAGAGATATAAAGGCAAACAACGAAGCTTGGGAAAGAAATGCTTTAAAGTGAAACAATAAATAAAAGGGACAAGAACAAAAGAAAGCATGAAAGACGATAAAAAGCTTAAAGACAGAAGGTAAATTTAAGAACCTCAATGTAATACCAATAGCGTAATGGCAACAATACTACTCATACATGCTACAGAAAGACACAATACGATACAAAGGAACATGCAAAGCAAATATATTAACAAATAGAGAAAATGTCGAACATATAACAGCAAAGTAAATTAGAGAAACAGTAAAAGAAATGAAAAGCGGTAAAGCTGAAAGACCAGGAGACATACCAATTGAAATGTTAAAACATACACCAGAAGTCATATACGAAAACTGGTGTATATATTTAATAAATATCTAATTGATACTAAATTGAAACTAAACAAACACAAAAGTCAAACACATTGTTTCAAACTAAATAAGAAATAAAACTGAAACTCGGATACTAAATACAGTGGTATTGAGTATAATCTTAATATGACGCGGAGACGTGGTCCGTCACAAAATAAGATAAGCAAAGAGATGGGGATGTGGAGTACCAAAACCAGAACATGTATATGAATAGGTTTATCAAATCATCAGAGAAGATGGAAACTAGAAGATTAATGGACATGTTCTTAATATGAATAATTAACAATGGCCTTTGCGACTATTAAAATGGGAAGTGGAAGGAAGGAGAAGAGGCAGAATTATGACTCAAATAGGTGCAACAAAATATGAGAAGAAGAAGAAGCCTCATAGAAGAAGATTGGTTAGATCGAAAGAAGTGGCATCTAGGATGCGAGATATGGCCAAAAGAACTGTAGTGGAGCTCGTAGAATATATAGAAGATTCATTTAAAGTGATCGTTTTAAAAGAGGGGGTTTAAAAACTGATTTTTCTTGAAGACCACATCGGCATTGAGATGATTTACTTAAACATAATGGAAAGCTGTGTGCTGCTATAGTTGAATAGAGACGCAATATATTTGGTTATTTCCTATAGCAAATAATCACACGTGTTCAAATCGGGTAAATAAGCCGGTCAATAAGTCCTAATCCTATCTTTGTTATTACACCCAAAGCTACGATATTTAACCCAAAAACTCTTGATGTATCGTCCATATTTTCTTATGGATTCTGGCACCATCTTGCGTAAATCAGAATTTTGAGAGTTCTAACAAAAGGCAACATCTGTAATCAAAATGTTCTCCATCGGTCTTGTCGCTTTTTGGGTAAAATATCAATGTCGCGTCGATAAAATTTGATTGATTTTGAACGAAAAAAGATAGTCAGGATTTGTAGCATTTCTTCAACATTGGGACTTCTTGGTTTTGACCAGTCGACAGTTACTCATTGAGGTTACGTGTCAAAGACTGCCCACTTCTTGTAGCAGGTAATAAGCAGAATTTCGTAACTGTATCAGTAAAACAAACAAGACGCATCAACACGTTTTATCTTTTAAGCTTTGATCAGCTGCTTTCTTTCAGGTCTTGCCGAGCTTATTTAAAACTATGTCGGTTGTCGAATAGTAGCATTACAACTCGTCAGCCGACATGTCATTGATTATTCGATCAACGACGGCCTAACGGTCAACTTCCGGTTCTTCTTTCGAATGCTCCTTGTCGTTTAAGCATCTTCTTATTCCATAAATTTTGTAAACATAGTGCGTTTATCAACAATGTCAACACCATATACCTTACAAACGTTTTAGGCAACTTTTACCTATTTATAATCGATTTGCTTCATTTCTGTCAAAGTAATGGCAAATTAATATTAATTTTCAAAGTCTCTTATTCCCAACAGTTGATAAATTTGAATGTTGTAAGCGAAGAGTTCTAATTTTTATCTGGCCATCTAGTGAATAGATTATTTCTTGGTTTTAAGCTCGGCTAAAGTATTTCTCACAGATTTTTGAGTAAGTTTTTGAACTCTCTAAAGTTCTCTTTAGTCGTCAGTGTTTGTGATCTACCAATTTTGCCTTCGCCGTTATTTTGGACACTTCCAGTATTCAACCATTTCTTGGTCAAGCTATAAAATTTAATTTTTTAACAAAAATTTAAATTATCGAATATTAAAGTAATGGTAAATTGTTAATATAGATTTTCAATTGCTTTGTTGCCCAACAGCTGATAAATATTAATTTTGCAAGTAGGAAGTTCTAATTCTTCTTTGACAATCTGGTGATGATTGGTGAACTTTAAAATTATTTAATATTCTCTTCAATCGTCACTCTTCGTGATCTACCAGTTCTACCTTTATTATCATTCTTGGCACTTCCGAGACTCAACCATATTTTTGCACAGATTCATGACGCTGAATATTGCAGCTATATACTACTAAGGGAAAATTGCCAATTCATGGCTACAATAACGTGATGTAGATGTAAAGGGTTTTCAGTAAAAACAGCATTGAAGTACAAAAAAACTTTATTTACATAAAACTTCCTCTTTTCCCATAGGTGTCGGAGGATCTTAAGCTGTTCTTGGTGTTATTATGCCTTTTAGTAATCTTTACCTCGACCGCGCTCCACACATAGCAGTCAAGGGATTACAGGGTTAAAGAATGGCTACAAGTTGGGGTCCACTGATAATACAAATTGCTGTATAACAATGTCTGAGTTTTTCTTTCTTTGCAGGCTGGAGCTGAGTTTTACTGAAACACGTTCTCATCCATCGGCCCCTCCTCTGTCTAAGACTCAACAACAGTCTTCAGGACGTTTATACAGGCGTTGGCACTCACCTTCAGGTGTTCCTCAAAGAAATGAGACACCATGACATCTTCTTCGCTGCTCGTAAGCCCCAGCACCATCACAGAGGCGACAAACTTTGTATACATTACGGTAAGTACTTTAGAGCTATCTTAGTAGATCTAACGGTCATTTTATCTATGTAAGTACCTTCCTGTTCTGGATGAAGTTTGTTTGGTCTGAAAAGAACTTCTAAAAGTCAAAGCTGTTGGGATTAACATCATTCAGCAGTTCTTGGGCCTTTATCTTATTTTTTGCTCAATAGTCGGGGCTTCCTCAGAGCAAAAAATTTGTAGCGTAGGACCTGGTGCACTATTTCTTCGACTTCGTGATGCCCATGTTTTTGAAGTTATGCTCCTTCCAGGATCGTGATCGATCTTTCCTTTTAATTAGTAGACTAATTCATTATGTGAGTTTCTTTGTTATCGGTTATCTTCTTCTTGTGGCCAAATTTTTTATACTTTTTAGCTACATTGTAACATTTGTGTAGCCGAACCACGCAATAATTTTTATTTGAGATTTTCTGGTACAAACAGATTCAAATATAGTAGCAGCTAATCTATTGTATTCTCGGTTCGTTTTGTCAGCGACTGTGTAAAGGTATCTTGAATTACTTGATAAGGAATTGTGTATGTACATACCTACAAAAAAATCCAGATTTACCTCTAAGATCCTATATTCATCCTTAAACTGTAACTATTGCTACAATAATAATCCACCTCTGCCAACTAATTGTAATTGAACACACAAAAATTTTAATTTTAGTTTTGATAACTAATAACGAAGTTCTGTTCTGTAATTGAAGGGCGTGGGCGATGTTATTTTTGAAGCTTAAGTTGTTCAAACAAGAAAAAATCGTTAGGGCTGTAACAACCTTTAAATTCTATTGTATATAAAAATCAAATAAGTCTTGATCCTACTACTACTAAGAGAACGAAATAAAGTTGTAGTGTTACTTTCATCACTGTTATTAAGGCTTTCGCCGGGATGAGCTAATGTTTCCTATTCCAAACGGTAATGCCTGCAAATCCGCGCGAAATGAAAATGGGCTATTTTTGCAATCAATTTTTGCGGGGATTATCAAGGTATAAACCCCTAAGCGCGATTTCAGCGCTTTGTAATTAGAGCGAGCGAAGGTCGGAGCTCCGGCGGGATGCAAAGTTAATTCTGAGCGCCTTAATTTTAAAAGCAAAATATTGTAAAGCCCGAACTCAAAGTATTTAGATAAAACGAAAGTGAAATTCCGCTCAGCCCAAACCGCCGGATGCGCTCGCTAGTGAATGGCGCCGGTCCGTCACGAATCGGCGGGAGCGCGCACTATCTTAAAATCAATTACGCTATATTCTTGGTCGTAATTAGATGTCAGGCGCAGGTTTTCCCGGCAAAGTATCTAAAATTTATCTACGTGGCAGCCTTCCAGAACCGCTCCTGCTGGTCTTGTTTTAAAGTTTCGCCGAATTGATTAAGATAACGAGAGCTAATCAATCCCGAGCACCGAGACTCGTAATGCCGAAACAAAACGTTAATAATTAACCGATGCATCAGCAAGGGATTAGGCGGTGCCTACATTTAATTACTTCTAGAGTAAATTCGGCCCCATCCTGGGAGGTTTTAGTTTCGCGCGAACAGCGCTACTTCCCCTGAAAGCTTCAAGTTATCTGAGAACTCCTAAAAATTATCAAATAACGCTTTATTATTCTTCTTTAGAGCATATATTTTTTATTGGAGAATACTTTCTGCTGCAAAATACGTATTCTTGTAAATTGGCTGACGAAAATAAATTCTGTGCGTTATTGAGGCTTCAGTAAAAGCCTTATATGTTAACTAGACTTATACAGTAAAAAAGCCTGCAGCACATTTTTAGTTATTAATCCGACACCTTTAAGGGTACCAGGACTAATGAAAGAAAGAAATAATGAAATAAACGTAAGCTAATTAATTATAGCTAGATAATAAATTAAACAAATAAAGTAGCAAAGCTAATTTGGCGTTATTTATTGTAGTTAAGAGAGGTTTTTTCAATTTTAATAAAAATTTAATTAAAAGATTTTTATTACTTTGTCTTGTTTTACGTTTATTTATGATATTTAGCAAGTATAGTTGTTTTATGTTAATCCTAAATGGTACTTTATTCTTGATTGCACGGGCAGTCCATGGTACTCTCAGCATTATACGGTATACCCACATTTCAAAAGATTGTATTCTTTTTTCTGAATCTTTTTTATTGGCCATGTTTTCCAGTTGTATATTAATAATGACAAATTATTGTGGGCAATATAGAAATATTCTAGGCACGGCTATAATAGTGCGATGCAAAGGGCACGGGAATCCACTGCATTACTTCCCATGAGAACCACTGCGCATGATGATGTCACAAACAGAATTGCCTCGGGCAACGTCATGCGATCCGGCTGACAACCGGCGCTGCTCCAAGTCCGGGTTGAACAGCGAGAAGTATGGTACCGGCCACACGAATGTAGGGCACCAGGCAACGGGTGAAAACTATGCTACTGGAACTAATATACCTTCATCTATACAACTTAGAAAAGAAATACGCGTAAGCACTTGGAACATACAAGGCTTAATAACTCACACCGGAAAACTAGCCATCATAGAAAGAGAAATATCAAAACACAAAATGGAAATAGCAGGCCTCGCAGAGACACATTGGACAAAAAGTAAACTACAAAAGACCATAATAGACTTCCAAACAATAAACGACCGGATAATCCGGATAAAACTAAATGCCAAACTACAAAACATAAACATAATTCGGATATACACACCTATCGCACAAACCACAGTTGCTGAAATTGAAGACCCCTATGAAAATCTCGAAGCAACCATCTAAGGCATTTCTAGCAAAGACCTCGCCATAATATGCAGAGATTTTAACGCCTAAGTAAGAGAAACAAAACAAACCGATTACATTAGATATATAGTAGGTAAATTTGGTATCGAACAAAGGAACGACAGAGGAGAACGCTTACTAAAATACGCAACGGGAAACGGCTATACTATTAAGAACACTGCATTTAATCATCACATCAGAAGATTGTACACATGACAAAGGCCAGGACTATCTCTTAACAAAAACTCGATGGAGCTCCACCTGCATCAACGCAAAAACATATTTAGGCGCAATAAGCGGCTCAAATCACCAACTACTAGTAGCAACAATACGTTTTAAACTTAGAAATGCTACTGAACAGCAACATAAGAAAGTTTTAGGGATAGAGGACAAAGATCGATTTCTCAATTAATGAAAACAAAGTGAGTCAAAATATAATACCAACTCATCCACCGAAGAAAGATGGCACGATATTAAGAACAGGCTGTAGGAGGCAGTCAATACGAACATAACCAAAGCGCAACCCAGACGAAAACACTAGATATCCGACAACACGCTCAAGCCTAATAAAAGAACGCAAAGAAACAGCAAAAACCGGATTACACAGAGACGAAGACAAGAACAACTGACAAAGACTAAACCGCGAAATAAAATGAACATGCAAACAAGACAGAAACAAATGCTACTTTGAGATAAGTAAAGAAATCGAAAACCATACAATCACAAATCAGCCTGCAGACCTGTTTTGAAAATTTCTAACGCGCGATTTCGAACTCAAACCTGGGCGAGCGAAGATCAAAAGGGTCAAACAAAAACAGACATACACGTCATAACAGAAACATGAAAACAATACTGCAAACAATTATCCTCTGGAAAACTAAGCCAACAAAAAACCACACACACAATGAACAACTACAATAAAGAACGCGATATACTAAGAAGCGAAATAGCATCTGTTATAAACAAACTGAGACTAAGAAAAGCCCTTGGTGTAGATGCAATAACAGCTGAGATAATCAACTAGGAATTGAAGACCTATACACCTTATGCATCAAGATATGGCACACTCAACAATGGCCTAAAGAATGGACTGACGCTATGCTTATAACGATCCATAAACAGCATCACTAAATTCGAAAACTACCGAACAATCGCATTAATATCACACACCAGCAAGATCTTCCTTCACATAATTAACAAAATACTCAAAACCTATTTCATGGCAGGAAGAGTGCATATAATGAAACTGAGACAACCAATAGAAAAAGTCAGGGAATTTAAAATATGCTTTATTGACTATCGTAAGGCATTTGATAAAGTTAAATGGTACAAATTATGAGAAGTATTAGACGAAATGGAAGTATCTCAACATATAATATCTCTCATAAACAGCTTATATAAAAATAGTACAGGGAGAGTCAAAGTAAATAAAATGCTATCCGACAATGTAGGGTGAGGCAATGTTGCATCCTACCGTCGCAACTCTTTAACATGTATGAAGAATTTATAATGAGAAGAGCCACAGAAAACTTTGAAGGTGGTTTCTCAATCAACGGAAAAAAGTAAACAACTTAAGGTACACCGATGATGCGGCTCTGCTCAAAAGAAACGAAGAAGAACTACAAGACATCATAGAACGGGTAGAAAGAGAAAACTCTAAGTTATGACTGGAACTAAACATATCTAAAACAAAGATCTTGATTATAGACAGACCACATAGCAACAGACCCGACATACAACAAATATACAATTACGAAATAGTACAACAATACACACACCTGGGGTCAATAATAACAAATGGCGGTTCAATAGAAAAAGAAATCAGGAAGCGATGTAAAATGACTAGAACGGCTATGAAAAATTAACAAGAGTATGGAGAGGCAACAACAGATCGAAGAAAATAGATACGTAAACTGATACGGCAGCGAATCTTGGACTCTCAGACAGAAAGAGAGGAAGAAAATTGATGCCGAAGAAATGTTCTGTTGGCAAAGAATTCTGAACATCTTATGGACAGAACATCAAACAAAGATATCAATACTTTAAGAGCTTAACATTAAGAGACGACTGTTGAGCGAGATACAACTCAAGACACTAAAATACTTAGGACATATTATAAGGAAAGTACCTGACAACATAGAAAAATTAGTAATACAGGGGAAGGTAGAAGGAAAAAGATCCGAAGGTCGATTACTTACCAGATAGATGGATTAAATCAAAAAGTTAACCAGACAATCTATGCATACACTCACAATCAAAGCACAAGACCAAGCAAAATGGAGACAAACCATTCAAGATGCCGCAGTGGCCACTACATTCCCTACTGGGAATTAAGACTGAGGAGGAGGAGGATTAATAATGGCCATATATACCCTGAGTTTAATTTGAATATTTAATTTTAAGCTACGCAATATTTCTGATTTTTATGAAGCCTATTCGTGGTATCTCTGTTCGTCTCTTGACTTTTTCGAAACGTTTTATGCTGTTATTCATTTCTCAAATTAAGGGGCTGTTTTACTGACTCGTCGCTCATAGATAAGGCTACCATTGTATTATATGTGCTACATAATTTCCTATAGCTTAGTTAGCATATAGATAATTACCACCGTATGTTATTTTTTTATCAATAATCTGGGCGAATTTCTTTTTTGAAAAGGGCACCGGGTTTCGTTAAATATAATTCTCGTCTTAAACACGAGATGCGTTTAAGACCTCTAATTTTTTTTTTTCTGAAAAAGTACTTACCTAGTAAAACGTCTGTAACTTCTCAACGTAATCTCCGTGTACATATTTTCACAACGTCGTCACCATAATTCCATGGCTGCTGAGAACATTTCTTTAGTGGGCACACTGGAAAATCGCGGATGCAACAGCGGCTCGATTAGAAAATAAGGGGCCACGCAGAGTATTTCTTGTGGTTAGAAATTCATAGCGGCATCACGTGTCAATATGTCCCGTGTTTGTTGGTCGGCATTCGTGGGACCCGCCTGAAGAAACTTTCCCTGTTTCCAGGTCTTAATGCAAAATGGACTCCACAGATCCTACGTAAATGCTAAGTTTAGAGGCGATATCATGTATATGTGATTGACGGTTTTCCATAACAACTTGTCCCACTCGCGCAATCATGGTTTCGCTCCGGCTAGTTCGTGACCGAGGCTGCTTCGGTTTGTTGTCACACAGCTCTCGACCTTATTTAAACTTTTGCATCCATAAACGTGCATTCTAACAACCATAAAGCCTTCACTGCATGTCTCACTCGATTGATGATAAATTTCGATAGACCTTTCACCACCCAAGAGGACTAAACGGATGATTGCACATTGTTACTGAACACTAAACGTCACCATTTGAAGTTTACAAAACTGCAATGGCAGTAATTCGACCTGTGTACATTGTATGGTGCTGCTATCTATATTACAAAATTAGAAAGATTTTCCGCGTCTTTTTAAATTGACTGCATCTTTTTACTTGCTCTTACTGTTAAAAAAAATTTGGGGAACTCTAACGCACCTTGTATATTTATTTCTCAACATTTGCTCTTGTTTTGTAATAACCTTCAAGATTTACATTTCTGTTGTCGGCTGATTGCCGAAAACAACATAAATTGTTTCAGTGTATTTATGTTAATACAAATACGTTTACTTTCATTACATACCTTATCTATAATTATCTGTAAGTCTATTTTATTATCCACACAGTGGATATTGTTATAAACCTTTCCATTTATTTTTATTTCTTTTGGCCTTTCTTCTAAGGCTGTTCGCATAGCTACCTCTATCTACACGTTGTAAAACGCCTCTATTAGTTTTTATTGATTCTGTTGTCTATTCGCATCCTTGCTTCTTGTCCCCAATAGAAGTTCTTTTATAATTGTAAGGTCCAGTCCAATTTTCTGCAGGTGATTTAGTAATTCGACATGCTGTATCCTATCTAACGTTTTTTTTTTGTAGTATATCACGCACACACTAGCGTAAATTCGTTATATTTAAAATTTCCATTTCAATTTCTTTGTGTAAAACCTTTAGTCGCACGATAAAGTGTTTGTGGGGTTTATTTAACAGGCCATAATGTCTTTGGATCTTGTTGTTGTGTCAAGAATCATAGCGTTGTTACAAGATAGAAAACTTTAAAAATTGTTGGTAAGAAGCTTTGTGCTGTACAAAAGGTGCACCAGCGCTTTGAGGAGACTGGCCTGATAACCAAAAGATTAGAATCCGGGCAAAAAAGTCACCCACAAGTTTGCGGAATAAAACAGCTTCTGCGGTTTGGTTGCAAAATCAACCCCAGGAATTAGAGATGTAAATATTAGTGAAAGGGTCATTAAAATAAGGCGTCGTGCTGCGGGATTGTCTTGTAGAATGGCGACGGGTCCACTATTGCAACTCCGACATCAAGTTGCAAGATTGGCTTTTGCCTGAAATCGCCTGGAATAGAACAATGGGGACTGGAGCAGGGCACTGTTTTTAAATGCGTCTTGTTTTTACCTCACTGGATCGGAGAGGAGTATGAAGAAAACCCCGGAGAATGATGCGCTACAGTTTGTATTGAAGAGTGACTTCCCAATGCCGGTGGATGGGTTATGGTTTGGGCGGGAGTCTTACCACAAGCACGCACAGAGTTAGTTTTCATATAAAATGGCTCATTGAGAGCTCACAGGTACATTACGGAGATTCTACAAGATCATGTTATATCTTTCATAATGGATCACTATAGGCGAGCATGGTACTTTATGCAAGATAGTGCTAGACCTTACATAACAAGAGTTGTCAGAGAATATCTTAATTATGTGAGAATGAGACGGTTTGAGTGGCCAGCCCTTTAGTCCAGACAGCAATCCCATGTCTGGGATGAGCTGGGACGACCTATCTGAGGGCATATAACAGCTTTAAAAAACTGCCCAGGAGTTGCTATTGCAAGAATGGAATAACATCGACCATATTGTGACCCTCAACTCAATTGAAAGTATGCCTCGTCGAATTCAAGCAGTCATTAAGGCTAGAGGGGAAAATACACATTATTAGTGACACGTTTTTTCATTGTCTTACTTTCATATTGGTCCTAATAACAAAAGTGGAGCTTTGTTTAAAATGTAAATATGTTGCTTTTTCAAAATAAATCGTAAAAACCAAAAAGTATGCTTGGTGATTTAGAATTAAATATTAAATTTAGTCTACCAAATGTGATATAATGGTTTACAATTTACAAATATAAGTGTTTAACTGAAAATTCCAAAAATATATCACAATTTAAATGTGACCTGAATTTTTTGCTAGCCAGTGTATATTGTAGGTAGGAATATTTTCATTGCATGAGACATCAAACTGATGGCTCTATAATCCTGACACCTTTGAGATTTTGGTTTCTTTAGTGTCGTTGCAAAAGTCGAATGCAACCACTCTTGTGGTATATTACCATTTGCACATGTATTATTATATACAGTTTTGCTGCATCATCGTCGCCTGCAACTTTTCCAGTCTGTCATTTTAATTGCATGTAAAACTTCTAATTTAAGTACATGTAGACCTTCAGTAGATGTTATATCTAGACCTTTAACGCTTCTCAAATCACTAAATAATTCTATATATTTTTCCCATACTCTCTTTTCTATTCAATGCCTAATAGTACACTTATCTTTGATTTTTTATGTTCATTGGCATCTACTTTTTATAACACCCTGACATTTTCTTTATTTCCTGCTGTAGATTCCATTCATAATGTTCCTTGATAAACCTAAGTATTTTTCTGTTGCTTCTTTAATTTTCGCTATTATTTAACAATTTAATTCTTTATGCATATCTGCATCTTTATATTTTCTTTTTTTCATCCGTAACATTTGTGATTTTGTTCGTTATCCATTAGTTTTTTGTTCTCGATTTCCTTGGACGTAGAGTATTTAGTCCTGTTTTCTTTAGATATTGCTTAAGATCTACTCAGGTTCTTTCAATTTTATCTTCTGTTGTTTTTTTTTTTATTTTACCGTATTCCTTGTGTAAATTTATCTCTAAAATCTTTGTGGGTCAATTTTTTATTTAAACTTTGTCTTCATCTTTAATACGACTGTGTTGTCTTTGAACTGTTTTTGCACCCGAAATACCGTTTCTAATCTGTCTATTTGAAGAATACAATTAATTTTATTCCTAACTATATCCTCTTCTCTTGTCTTGTGGGTATGTTCAGGTATAAAATCTTCTATTCGGTAATTTGAACCGCTTTTTTAATATCACTGGATAATAATTTTGACAAAAATTTAATAGTATTTTGCCTCTATCGTTTCTCTTACCCAATCCGAAACTGCAATGTCTAGTTCTCTTCCCTTTTCTATTTTGTCATTGGAGTCTTCCGTCAGTAAATTTATTCGTTTGTATATGTCCGTTCTGGTTTCATAAAATCCTTTTACTTCTATATCAAACCTGCCCTGTGTAGATAATGTACACCTGTATGATGTGTGTATTAGCCGGTGACATTTTAATTGTATCGGCATGACTATCAGAAAGAGGTATAACATTTGATACATATCTCAAGATCTTTTTATTTATTAGAATACCTAATTGTTTCTTTTCATTATCTTCTCTACCCGAATAATATAAAGTGTATTCATTGCTGTATATACACCCTTATTTGTCCATCTACCTTTACTTAAACCAAGTATGTCGATGTTTATTTTATTATTAGTTTTGGTAAACTTCTCATTTCTATGTGCCAAACCTATTAATTTAATTTAGATTTAACTTATACCCGGGGATTATTCCTATCCTCTGGGTGCCTAAAGCATCCGAGGACTAAAGCCTGGGTTTTGATTTGTATTTGCCATAATAATTATTCTTAGGGCTCAAACACTTTGAGGAATAATTCTAAATTGCCCACAATTTTCTGACCCATAACTGTTTAGGCTTTAAGTGTCCGTGGTTTTTAATATGAAACCTGAGTTTTCAGGTAGCCCTACAAAAAATAATCACATGGTAAAATCCGGTGATCGAAAGGGCCGCTCCATACACAATGGAATGAGGCATGGATTCTTTTGAGATATGGCAAGTAGCCTCAAGCTGTTGACGAAACCAAACTCTATCGAAGGAAATTTGATGTCCTCTAAATTCAGGTACAAAAAATTCTCGCAACAACCTAAAATTAACGCTGTAAGTTGACCCTCACAGTGCGTTCTTTTTCTAGAAAAAAGTGGGTTCAATTTATGCCAAATCAGGTAATTTCGCACCGTACAATTACTTTTTCACTATACAGGGACTTTTCATGGATTATTTTCCGACCAGTTCTGGTAATTTTGTTTGTTTACAGCAAGTGAAAATGGGCCTCGTCACTCGTTATTAGAATATAGTCGTTTTCTAAGATTTCCAGCATCGTTTCGGCAAACGTAAGCAGTTGTTGAACTATCAAGATTTTGTAAGGATTAAAGTAGAGGTCGAGTGCAAAATTTGGCGAATTAAACGGTCTGGCATGCATAAAGCGCGAGCGTGTCATACCGCTGGACAGCATGTTTAAACCCTTCGATGTTTTCTGGTGTTCTAATGGTCCGATCATCTTTCCGAGCTATTCCAGGTCTCATAGTTCCTCTAGTGCTAAAGTTGTTAAACTATTTCTATATTGTTGAGCGAGATGGGGCGGCATCGCGTTGTCCAACATTGAAGTGAGTTCGAATACTCGCTGTGTTTCCGCCATAGCTACTGAAATGATAACTAACGAGTGTATATGAATCATTCCACATGCGCTAGTTCCCTACCACCAATGTTACACCCGCCTCAAAAAGGTAACTGTAAATGCCAAGAACAAACAATGTAATAATCCAACGGATAGGTAGTTCTTTGGTCCCACTATCTTAAAATAAAGGTGGCTGCGATATTAGTTAATTGCGCATAAGTACTTCGACTGCAACATCGTCATCAAAACTCTATCCTTTAAGAGTCCAAATAAATGATAGTCACCCTGCAGGTAACCGTAGAGAAGATCTTTCAGTGTAATGTAGATAAACCTAAGCTTTTCCGTAGCTTATTCCAATCTCAGAAGGCGGAGAAAAATCCAAATTTTCTCCTTGGTCACGTTGACGCTTGGAAGACGTCGGTGACCTTTATTTTCAACTGCATCTCGTCCTATCAAAAATAGTTTATGGCAAGTGTGCACTTGAGTCTTCTTAAGATTGTCGTTCCCGAATTGTGCATTAAGCCTTCTCAAAATTGCGGAAGGTATTACGCTTTTTATCATGAGAGACTGGATAATAATTTATTGTGCAACTAACTAGAGTATTTCTTGGTTTGACGTCCTGACACTGACTGAAAAGACAGTAGTGCGAGGTAACCTACGGGAGGAAACTTTTATAGGCATTCCTATCTATAACGTTCAAAACCACGGTTTTTTAATTTATATGTGATTTATTCTTGTATTTAACATTATGATACTTAGTAGTATTTTAAATCACTCATCTTATTAACTCTTTTATCTTGTTTGTTACTTATATTTTCTTCTCTTTAATTTCATAATTTTTTGTCTGCTTATTTCTATTTTATGTATCACTTAGTGTTTTTTGTGTACATGTTTTAACATTGTTTTCTCTGCGACTATGCTTTTTTATGTTTTTCATATTTATTTATATGAATTGTGTAGCAAAAATGTTCTCAATTGATCTACAGATTCGATAGCATGTGTATACAATAGGAACGTAACGAATGTAGGATTTTGGACAGAGGCAAATGCAAATGTCGATACGAATATTTGCCGCCAATATTTGCGGATGCAATGCTGATGTTGACTTGCACGAACTGTTCGGTGCCATCATTTGGCGGTTTTGCCGCTCACAAGATTAGTGGATTGATCTGGCAGCTTTGGGAGAGTGGGGGTGGTGAGTGTTCTATACATTATGTTTGTTTCAATTTATTTTTTTAGATGTTCAAATATTTTAATTTTAAAAATACATATTATAATGATAAATATCATTAATTTATCATTACTAATTTATTAATTAATGAACTACTTAATGAATTTTTGTATATAATTATTAAAGGCTTGTAATTTCTGACAGGATATTCGCTTCCTTATTTATTTTTATACATATTTTCGAAATTTTGTGTCGCAATTGTGAAAACGAAGCTCTAATACAGTTGTCATTCGGGTCTGTCAATCCATCTGTCTTAACTTATAAAATTGGCCGTCACACAAAATAACTTCAAGTATTTGCACTTCCAACGGGTTTCACGTCGTCCAAAGTAAGCAAAGTAATGCAAGTCTATTTTCTTCTCTCCGATATTGATAACTGTAAAAAACAAAATTTGCAACATACTCATCTAGTTCAAGAGGCGCGCGACTATTGATACATAAAATCGATGCATAAAAGGTTTCATAATCTAAAGAAAGCCGAAAGTGAAAAAGAAATCATTAAGGGCCGTCCAAAGGTAAACTCACTTTCAACTTACTTTCGTTGAATTAAAAAAAGTAAAAATCCAGATAATAAAAGGCCTATTAAAATTGATAATTTATCAGAGAAACACTGACGCTAGATTAATTACTATTTTTATAAATATTTAATTTTATAAGCAATCAAAATATACATTCCGTAAGCTCATTTTACGAAATTATATGATTATATACACAGAAAAGAAAATGTACAATTATAATCATATGACATGATGAGAACTACACCTCTATGGTCTTACTTGAGATCTATGGGTCAGGAACGCCCAAATCTTCTGTAATCAGCACTATGGGTAAATTACTCTACTAAATAGTTCCTGTGGGATTGGAATGGATTATAATATTTAGTGCTTTTTTAGTGAATGACATTTTGAACGTAAGGAATTTTGAGGTCGGTGTGGATGATGTAATTTGACACAAACCAGGAAGCATATACGATCATCCGGAAGCTTTTCAATTGACTCATTTGTATGATTGCCATGTTGAACTTACTGGAGCAGCCCTAGATCTCAATACCGTAAGTCCAAGTAGCCTTATTTTCCAATGATAGTTTTAATTTTTGTCCTATAAGCTGTTGCACTTTTTTGTCAATTTTTTTGTATTTTTTTGGCGATGTGCTTCTTTCAAGTTTATTGACTATCAAGGGTTAATCCAAAGTATTCGATTTCTTCAACTTTCCATGTATCTTCATTATTAATTTTCAGAGCCGGACATTGTCCTTTTAAGAAGTTAAATGTTGTATGCTAGGATCTTAGTCTATCAACCTTTATACGCCATTTTAGAAGCCATCTTTGAAAACAGTTTAGGTGGTTTTGAACAGCTTCCACGGGGTTTTTATATTTGACAGGTGTAGCGGTACCGTCTGCGAATGTATCTCTGTGTGTTTTTTGTCTATTGATAAATCTGCCCTGTAAAATGTGTATTAAAGAAAGCCGAAAACACTGGCCTGGACTACTCTTACAGTTATTGGAAATAAGCTGGATGTTGCTCGGTTATATTTAGTTTAAAACTATTTATCACGTAGATGAAATTTGATAAAGTTAAAATATTTCTGTGGAAGGTTAACTTTTCTTAACAGGCCTGGCTGCCCAACCTTATCAAAGGCTTGACTTCTATCTAACAGATAAGCTATGCAAAAGTTTTTTCTTTTAGCGCTTCATTTATGTTTCGCACCATGCCATGGAATTATTGTATTGTCGAGTGTGCCTCACGAAATCCAAAGTGGTGATCAAGAATTCGATTGTAAATAAATCGTTCTTCAGAAGGTTATCTATTCCAGAATCTTGGATACGACAGAGAGCAGGCTTATCGGTCTATATGTGGTGACATTAGTTGGATTTTTACCAAAACTTATAGAATCATGATAATTTGAGCGACTTGCAAGTGCTTAGACCAATAGCTAAGCCCTAGAAATAAATAAATACATCAGAAGTACTACACCTTTTTCTGGTAATTTTTTTGACATTTATTCTGTTGTGTTATTCAGCAGTTGAATTCAATCTGCAAGTTCATTGGATGTTACTGGTGTGATCTTGCGTGCATTATCATTTGTTTTAATAATTCTTCCATTTCTGCTTATGGTCCAGTACTGTGTGTAGTAAATACTTTAACAAGATAAACCGAAAATAAGTCTCCTTTTTGGTTACCACTTTTTGCTCAAAGTCCAAGAACTAGAGTAGTTACTCAAATTGGAAAAATGTTGTATGCTTATTTATATTCTTTATGGGTTTTCAAATGGTGTGGTCGTACCTGATCAGGTTATCTATATAGGTATTAAATGATTTACCCCTCAATCCCTTTAGTTTTGCTTTCAGTCTGTTGTTTAACCAATTTTAGTTTTTTTGACGAATTTTGACTACCAAGCCAGACAGCTCTTGTTTTTCACTACTCTAATATTACTTTTTTTTAATTTCTAAGGATATGTTAGTCAAACAATTTTTTGATTTACATAGTGATGCAGCTTGTATGGCTGCTTGTTGCATCTTTAAGGTCGTTGAATTTGTTCCTTATTCTCAGGACCTTAGACAAATTATAAAATTAAGATTTTCTTCTAAATGCTGCGATATATGCCCCAGTTTGTGTTATTATTATGTAATCTCTAGTTGGGTTTCCTTGAACAATTCGTGATAGTTATTGTTGAAATGATGAGTGAATGATCGGACACTAAATCGTAGCTTGCCTTCACTTTTACATACGTCGGACAAATTCCATAAGTTACAAGGACATCTGGGGTTTTGGCAGGATCAATTGGCCAGTTGACATAAAGGGGTACCTTTAATTTTGAATGGCTTGTGCTAGTGATCGGTCCCTAGTTGTGGTCAGGCATAAATCCCATAACGTATTTTTGGTGTCATAATTACCTCCTGCTATAAATTTAGTGCCTAAGTTTTAAAAGCAAACTTCGAAGTGCTCAATTTTTGATTTTATGGGATGGACAATACACCGCAGATACTTAACGTTTATAGGGGTAGTTTCAAAATTGCTTTTTTCATATTTTAGCAATATTTACTGTTTAGTTCTTTAGATAGTTTAAGGTTTAGTTGGTTAATACAACATATTATTTTTCCTTATCTAAATATTTTATATCGCTCTTTTGCAGTAAAATACAGGGTTTTTCAAAAAGAATAATTCGATTTAAAAAGCTCATAATTATTCAGTTTTTAATCCGCTTTGATCGAACAATGCATTGTTATTAACTAGTAGTTATTATATATCGTTAAACTTCTGGTGCATACATCGTAGAGACCTCAGACTAGTGTCATTCGACTCAAATTGAAGAGTAGAACCCGAAAAACTAAGTGTCATCCTCGGGCGCTCAAAGGTTAAAAAGTTATAACGTTTTCACAAGTGATTTCGACAAGAAAAATTTTGAAGTGTAAATGTTTGTCTGACATTGTAGATGTCATTTTAATATTTAGCTACAAACCGTATATAATTATGCATTAAAAAAAATATTAGTTACCAACCACACAAAAAATTATAGACTGAAAAGTCGCCAAGTAAAAATTTAATTTATTATAATTTTCTCTCTTTATTTTCGAAACAAATTATTATATATATTTACAAAGTTAAATTCGTATTATCGGTGAAGGCAAGGCCCGCAGCGCCCCGGGCCAGGCGGAATTTGACTCACGAATACTGAGGGAACGAATAATCGTAGGAACGTGATTTTTAACACACGAGTACTTTATTACCCGCTCTCAAACGAAAATTTTCTATCGCTTGCGGTTCCGGAAATATAATACTCGGCCGTGCCTGCCGCCGGGCCGGAATTTGTCTTTCGGAGGCGCCCAGGTCGGCACGGAAAGGCACGAACGATTTATGCTATATATTTGTGATGTCAACATAACGTCAACGCAATATTTCATTAATGTGTAAGAGCGAGACGTAATTAGGTGACGCGCAAACAAAATTATCGCAGGCACCGTCGAAATTTCTCTTCTGTTTGCTAGGACGGCGGTTTTGGCAGGAAGGCCGAAATTAACTCGCGAATACTGACCGAAGGAATAATCGTAGAATTGTGATTTTCAATATACATATGCTTTAAGACCGGCTTTCAATTTTAGAGCAGGCAAAAAATTTGTATCACTTCCATTCCCGAAATGCCAAATATGCGTCCCCCGTACAACCTGCATGAAAAAGTGTTATACAGAAAAATGCCCAATGTTAGGCTCCACAACTTGGTAAAGGAGCCGTCTTTGTATCCCTTGCGGTTTCCAAATTTGGGGCCGTTTTTGGACAGAAAGGGGGAGAATAAGGACATGGGTTATTAAGCGTTTTTTGAAGCCACCTTATATTTCTACAACTTGGTCCTTACGGCAAGTCTATACCTGCAAAAAAGGTTTTTCTTTCAACCCCCATAAAGCCCTTAAACGTTCGTCAAGGTTTTTTAAATTTTGCAGAGATAAACTTCACAAAAGGTCTATAGATCCACGAAAACTCCCAGAGGTATCCTCATCTGTAAGCGGCTCGTCAGAGGAAACAAGTTCAGGGTGTTTTTGAAACGCGTTTTTGGTGCACCCGGTATCATTGTGCGCTCGCACCAATAATATCGTCTTAGTAGAATCGAATCTAACTAAAAAATTTCGAAAACCGCGTCCCTCTATCTCTTGCGGTTTTCGAGATCTGGAAAAGAAATTTTAAAATAATAAATTCATTTAATAAAATTAATCCAAACATCAGTTTGAAGCTAATATAATTCATGTTTACATATACATGCCACATAATTTATTAATCAAATATTCATGTGACTGAGGATTATAAATTCTTTATCAATAAAATTACATTTTTTAGCTTTTGTAATTGCAAATTCAACTAGTATATAATGTTATATATTGCGACCATAAGACATTCCACAGTAGTTTCCTTGATTTTGTTAAAGTCTTTGTGTGCAAATTATTTATGAACGTAGAGTGATTACAATTGAGAATGATCCGAAGACATGTCAAGACATTGTTTAGTATTTAGATCATTTTGTGTAGCTTCTGGTCGTAAAATGGGTTTCAGAGATTTGAACTATATCCAACTCATGATTGGTAATAAAGGTTTATAGTTCTTGAATGTGCTTTGACAAGCAATTAACGTTCCATTCTGTAATATTGAGTGTTTGTCTTATTATTTTAGTTGAGCGACGATGATTGTGAGGAAGTTAAACATTGTTTTGATATTTTCAGCTAGTTTTATCATAATATTTTTTAACTTCCCGATGTTTGATATTTGCGGTGTAACTCCTTGGGGGGAAGGGGGTTGCTGCCCGTTTGATACAATTGTGTGTCTTCTTTCGTTGTTGATTAGCCGTTGTGCTTGGGTAAAGCTTGGCTATGGTGTGGGTGCTTTCGGACGTGCTGGTGGAAGTTTTCTCCTTTTTAACTCGACTCCTTTTATAGTTTGAGTTTCTTTTGTTTTAATGCACGTTTTTGTTGGGCGGTTTGCTTCGCATTTCCCACACCTGGCTTGATGCGTAAAGATCCTCTTCGTGTGCGCATAACCTTGGAAAATTTCGGATTGTTGGATTTCCTTTTTTGGTGTGGTGGCAAAAAATAAAATTTTTTGTTTGTTTTATAGTGGCAACTGGGCCAAAAAAAATGAAATTTCACCAGTTTTCGCGAGTTAAAGGTAGAAAAAGCGAAGTTGAGAGCGTTCACACCTTAGTTATCAATGTGTTACAACTTGCATCACAATTATTCGTGTATTTCCTAAGACTTTCCAAATGCTATCAAACAAATTTTTTCCATAATACACAGAGTGTTTGAAATCTTGGTAGATAGATATATAAGACTGATATTGTATACTGTATCTAATAAAGCACGTCTCATAAATTAGTTTTTATAAATTCAAATATAGGGTGCACCAATAAATTGATTCTTTTTCTTTCTAAAATCGTTTATGTCTTTCTAGTGGATACAAACGTAGCCTTAAGACATTTATTTGATAGTACTTACCCAATTAAATCAATAATATGACTATGATATACACAAGGTGTCTAACAATATCATCAAGTTTAAAATCACGCTAAATAAAAAGATGTGGCCTTCACCACGGTACAGCGTATAACGCTTATAACACGCATAATACGTTAGTTTGTTAAAATACGTTTCAGTTATTATATACAGAACAATACTTTATAAAAATATGAGTTTGTCATCCTACTGTCGCGTATAATAAAAAAAAATGAAAATGAGATCTAATAAATTAAAAAAAGTATTTTGTTTAACTTATCGCCTATGCGGACGGCGTACGTAATATAATAATTAAAATATAAAAGCATTAGGAAACTTTTTACACTAGGAACGACAAGCCAAATTCAGACTGTAATGGAACCTTAGTGTAATTTATACCTAATCTACAAAAAATAAATATACTTAAATAAAAAATTATTGAAAATACAAGATAATATTAATGTCGGGATTAGCTGATTTCCACACAACCCCGGAGGTACAGCTATTTTGTGCGTTTTTTTTTAAGTGCTATCCCCAGGAGGCCTAATGCACTTTGGAAAGGAAATAAGACCAATCGATCGGTTCTTTATAGCCACTAGGCAACCGTTTCAACACTGCTTATACCTAACCCCTTGAGAACACCGACCTCCTTTGTAGAGAGGGATTACAAATGTTCAGGGCTGATACACTCCCACCTAAGTGGTACCTGTCGTGAGGCAACGGTCGACTAACCAATCAAAGTCTAAATTGGGGTGGATTACAGGAATCGGAGTACAGGTAGTAGGGTGGTTATCAAGCAGTTATAATGTGTATGATTTGAATCTAACTCTGTGTTCAAAACTCTTAATTACGGAGAATAGATTTACAAGACCGATCTAATGCCTATGACACTATTTCTACCCTGTTTATTTTAATAATGACCGAATATAAACTTTCTTTGTAGACAGAAATTATAAACGTTTAGGACTGATACACTCCTAAGAGAGTGGTACCTGTCGAGATAAAATGACGGCTAGATGGGGGAATGTAAAAATACTTTTCGAATCCAAAAAGCATTGCGATAATGCTACTATTATTATATATGAATTATTCGTGTATTAAAATTAGGTTGTAGGTCGGCCAGATCGGGCCGATTAAAATTTGAAGCTGGGAAACCTAAAAAATATAACGCGACCGAATAGTTGGTTTTTTAATATTAAGGGACAATTTCTCGGCTACATATATATAATCCGTAGCTAGGCTCGACTCATTTTCACCGATACAGATTCAGAAAGGGGAATATGAAACAGCTTTTGGAATCCAAAAAAGTTTTGTTAATACAGTGCACTCTGCGCGTTGTAGATAGGAAATCGGCCAGTTTGGACCGACTGGAAGAACGAAGATGGAAGCTACTTATTACATAGAAAATTTCTGCACTGTTTATACGTAACCCTTAACTAACATTAACCTACTTTGCAGGGAGTAATTAATAACGTTTAAGAACTAATTTGCTTCCATGCCGGTGGTACCTATTGTGGAGAGACGGTCTATCAATTCATAGAGATCCAGATGCGAGGAAACGTTCCAATTTAAAAAGTGTTTTGCAAATGCAATGAATTATTCGCATAGTAGAATTGGGTTGTATATATTAGATCGACTAGTTTAAGGAGATTGATTGGAATTTGGAGCTGAACGCTCCTAGCCAAGTAGAAAAAGAAAACAGGACCAATCAGCCGGTTCTTTAACGTCCACTAGGAGACCGTACTACTGCACTGCTTATACCTAACCCTTAGCGAACGTCGACCTCTTTTGTAGAGAGGGATTACGAACGTTCAGGGTTGATACACTCCCACCTAAGTGGTACCGGTCGTACAGAGACGGTCGCCCGACTGACAGAGGTCCAGAAGGGGGATATGCAAGAAAACTTGCAAAATTCAAAAAGCGTTTAGATAACGCAGTGATTTATCTGTGTAGAACTGGATTGTAGATAATCGATTGGGCAGTTTGGGCCGATTAGTTTGAATTTGGAGTTAGGATATTCCCATTACACAGGAAATGATAACGGAAACGATTTGTTGGTACTTTTACAATCATTGGAAAAACACTTCTGCACCTAATCTTTAACTAACTTTGACATCCTTTGCAGAGAAGAATTAATAACGTTTAAGAACCGATTCGCTTCCACGCGAGTGGTACCTGTCATGGAGGAATAGGTCGACCAACTCAGACGTCCAGATGGAGGGATACGAGAAAATATTCAAAATTATTAGGGTAGTAGAATTGAGTTATACATTTTAGACTGGCCAGTTCAGGCAGATTAATTCGAATTTGGAGCTGAACGCTCATAGCCACGTAGAAAAAGATAACAGGACCAATCAGCCGGTTCTTTAACGTCCACTAGGAGACCGTACTACTGCACTGCTTATACCTAACCCTTAGCGAACGCCGACCTCTTTTGTAGAGAGGGATTACGAACGTTCAGGGTTGATACACTCCCACCTAAGTGGTACCGGTCGTGCAGAGACGGTCGCCCGACTGACAGAGGTCCAGAAGGGGGATATGCAAGAAAACTTGCAAAATTCAAAAAGCGTTTAGATAACGCACTGATTTATCTGTGTAGAACTGGATTGTAGATAATCGATTGGGCAGTTCGGGCCGATTAGTTTGAATTTGGAGTTAGGATATTCTCATTACACAGGAAATGATAACGGAACCGATTTGTTGGTTCTTTTAGAGTCATTGGAGAAACATTTCCGCAGTGATTACACCTAACCTTTAACTAAATTTGACCTCCTTTGCAGGGAGGGTTTAGGGTTGATAAATATCCGTAAGAGTGAAGAGACGGTCGACCAATTAATAGAGGTCCAGATGGAAAAATATAAAACTATTTTTGGAACCCAAAAAGCGTTTCATTGATGCAGTAACTTGTGCACGTAATGAAAATAATTTGCAGATAATAGATAGTTTATTTAGGACCGACTAATTCGAATATGGAGCTGAAAGCTACTTCTACTTACATAAAAAAAAATATAATAGAACCGATTGATGGACTCTTTTACAGATACTATGGGGGGACCATTTCTGCTTTGCCTATATCTAATCCTCAGCATTGATTTATTTTGTAGAAAGGGCTTGCAAACGTTCGCGTTAATATACTACCACGCAAAAAATTCGATAATACAATGAATTGTAAATCAGTAAAATTCGGTTGCAAATAACGAAACAACTAGTCAAGCTATTGGGGTATGAATTATAACCGCCTAACTGCAAGTGCTACATTATAAGCTAAATTACTATTCCAATTAAAACATCATAAAAACTGTTGTATTTCTTCTTTAACTATCCACATTTTTGATGTCATATTTAATACCTGCAATTGTAAGTAACCCATGCGAACCACCAATTATGTGTAGCGCTACACAAATGCATATTCTTGTTGCAAATCATTCCCAACAACCGACCATTTGAATATCCACATTGATGAAATTTTTAAAAACTATTCTTTTTGAAAGTATGGGAATAATTTGCGAGTGACATGTTCATCCTTATTCCTTTATCATGCATCCCATTATTAGTAGAAAAATAAAAAATGACTTACCAATGGTTGAGTTGAGGGGCTCTGCATTCACCTAACCCACAGCAAACGTTAAATTTTCTATTAGGTCGGGAAAGGGGTGTTTACGCACCATTTCCATAACCGGGGCGCGCCTGAACTCACTCGGTCCGCTGGTGGTGAGAAGAATTCTTCAAAGCTGGGAACGGCATACAAGGATCGTCTCGGACGGAACACCAAAACCGTTGTTCAAAAATTTTAATGGAAAACTCGCGTCCGCTCGCGCGCGCTGCTATTAACAACTGACCGAATATCTGCTATGCAGCTAACTTGAAGTAGAAAGTTTGCTTTTTTGCAAACCGAACGAAGGATGCCATAACATAAGAACTACACCTGTGTTATCGAGTAGGTAATGATTGAATAACAGTTTTGTTTTTGATAACATTATGTATGGTATTGATATAAGTAGATTGAACTTAATGCAAACATAAGCGTTTAATAACACTCTATATGCTACTTACATAATATTAATAATTAATAAAGGATTCCAGTCATCTACAGGAGTAGTTAAGCCAAAATATTTTCTAGTAATTTTCTAATCTATTTTTTGCGCACCGTTTATTTTCTGCTCGTTAATCAATAACGCCGCGTATTTTACGGTACTTAATAGAGAAAAAAGCATCTGTATATCTAGTACAGTACCCAAGAAGTGGAATTTGTTGTCAATTTTTAGAGCTTCTTTGACCAAGAAGGAGTAGAAATAGGGGGTTGGTCTCTTTAACGTCCCACCCTGCTTTCAAATAGTCTTGACCAAAATAAATTGATTGAAAATAAGTCTAACTATATTTTATTACTAGGGAAAAGGGAGCAGATATTTGCAGTTCGATGTTATTACAAAATTTCTTAATTTTAAAGATTGTCTATAAGTAGCATCAGCGCGCTTCGTTTACCTGCCACTTTAGTGTTTGTCAAGGTGGCGACTAGACAACAAAAATCGTTTAGTGTTCTACGCTTGGGATATGTATTGAACCTGCTACCACTCAGAACATTACATGATGGTATAGACAATTCCAAGACATGGGTTGTGTGTGTAAAGAAAAATTCAGTGGTCGTCACTCTGAGCGAATTTTTCTTAAGGGGGTTTACAAAAAATTCAGTCTGTACCTCCTCTTCCAACTACAGTGGTCGAAGCTACGACACCGCATAACAGCAGCCGTGACAGACATACTCGCAACAGTTTGAAACAAATTCAACATATACCGTACATGCTAAGGAGAGGGGAATAGTTCGCCTTACAACAATAAAAAAATAAAGCAATTTTGCGCTCCTTTAAAGGCAAGCCAAACCTTTCGCTGTGCTGTGCACAAACGAAACTCTGCAAGAAAGGAGTTCGGGTTTTTCTAAACGAGGTTTAAAGTAGTCTGAAAAAAAGTTTTTTTTGGCAAAATTTAGATAGAGATTTGGATAATATTACCTTCGCGGGCGAGCCTTTACTAGTTAATAAAGAGTAATAGAATTTTTCGGTAAACAGGTTTTGGCGGTCTTTTTTTGTTTACGGACAATTTAAATGCCGAAAAAATGTGCTACTAAAGTCTGCTAAAACGTTTTTTGGCTCTGAAACAACAGATTAGATGAGTCTAAACATCGCAGGAAACTGTTCAGTGCGCAGAAACAACACAGTAATGCACAGCGAAACAGTTATTATTTCAGATTAAGAAGATATGGCAATGTTTTTCAAATGATTATGCAGAAAACTTTGTCGAAAGCATGGAAAAAATGTGTGAGGCTATAATCGGTAATGGAGGTGGTCGGAAGAGATATTAGGTAAATGTACAGTAAATTATAATATATTTTATAAAAAGAAAAAAATATGTTTTTAAGATTACACCGGTCACTTTATTATTAAACAGAGTGTAAAAATGTTTAATGTTAATGTACGCCATTTAGTATTAGTGCATGTTCAACAATTATTAATCGAATTTTATGGTTAACACTATCATAACTAATGCCAGCAGCCTCTACTAAAGGTTCCTGTGAGCATACATTTATAGACATATAATTAGCTCGTGTTTTGATTGGTTGAGAGCCGTTTGATCTGTCAGCCTCATAGACTTATTGTGATTCTCTCATTTTCTGTACAGCACTTGCTCTAGTATCAGTCTGTACAACTCCCTTACTAGATCTAGATAGTTGCTGTATTCTCCTGGATTAGTTGTCCATAAACAGCTGGCCTCCTGCCTCCTGTATTGACTCCCAGTATTTTTATGTTGTTTTCTGACTCGTCTGTTACCCAGCTTTCTATTGTATCTTTAGGCCGTTTGGGTGCCTATGTGTGAAGTTGATGATTTTTTTATGTTAGTTCATCAGGTTTTTCGTTGCCTGCAATTCTAAAGTGTCTTGGTACAACAAAGTTAACTTAATGTGATCTGCCAGAGCACTGAGTTCTACGCTGCATTCCCATACCAACCTGAATATTACCCTCAGGTTGTTTAATACTTTTAGAGATGCCCGACTGTCCGTGATTATGTTGATAAATCCTTAAATTATTTTGTCGAAAATCTCAACTGCAAGCTTTTCTTTTTACAATATATATCTGCTTCCGTTCAAGACTGCCTTTAATTCATCGGTACACCAGATAATTTTTTTGAGTTTGTCCCTGTTGCTTATTTTGTTGATACATTTATTTCGATCCATAATATTAACCTCGAAATTTAGGTTGAATGCCAATTTTGGCGTCATATGGTCTGCTCTCATACAGAGTATGCCTCCACCCATATGTCCCACTTCCATACAATTCTTGTGGATGGGTGTACAGCACCTCTATCTTTCCCATAATTTCAAAACGAAGAGAAGGAAGGTCTAGCAGTGTTTGTATTTTAAGCTTTTGTATCTTACATAGTACATCTTTGTCCACCATAGAAAAACTGCGTATGTTATAATGGGTTTGACTATTATGGTGTATATTTAATATATCTATTTTGGTTTTAGAATCCATCTTTTTGCCTGAGCTCAGCTGGTTATCACTAGTGTTTTCTCTGCTTGATTTTTTGAATGTGTTGATTTCAGGTGTGCATTGAGTCTGAAATAACTCTGAAAGACTTCACTGCATATCTTTATTTCTACAGACCCCAGTCTTCCTTTTTGTAAAAGTTTTTTGCATACTCTTTCTAACTTTTTTAGGATAATGTAACTAATTAATCTGTATATCACAATACTCTATAACAACTCGCTTCGACTGTCTTTAACAGCTCATCCACTGCAAGGTTTCACTTGCCAATCGTTTCGTCAATTCATTTACTCCTCAACACTGTAATAATTAAATCTAGGGATGTATTATTATATGCTCCCTTAATATCCAAAAGAGCAGATGAAAGTGCCTTTTTACTTTTTACAGCATTCTCTACCCTGGTAACAAGTAGATGTAAAGCTGTTTCTGTAGATACTCTTGCTTTATATGCATACTAATCTTAATGTAGGGTGACGCCTGTCAAGCAGTTTTTCTGTAGTTTTTAGTGCAAAAGACATCAAGCCAAATAGTTGTAGAGCCTTAGCCTTAACTTGTCCTATTTTTCCAGGTATACCAATTAATTTTTAGGATTTTGGTATACACCCCAAAGCAAAACTTGCTCTGAGTATATCGCACATCTTTTAGTATAGAAATCGTTCGGAAAAGTGCTAGACTCCGCATTTTTATGAGCGATTTGTACTTTTTTGCAGTGCATCCTCCAACATATCTCTTTTGAATTTCTTCAGAGCTTTGCTATTTTAATTAGGACCTGTTTATAACATACAACATCTTATTTTACTGAACCAACTTTTCTAAAGATTTTGTTCCACTCTAATTATTATACTGAATGTTCAGATGGCACAGTGCACGGGGAACGTAGTTATTACCAAGAAAACTGGCACTATTCAAATTAAAAAACGCCTAATCCCAGTAATATTTCCACGGCGTATTTCCTCCTGTGGCATCGTTTTACGAAAACAAAATGTTAGACTCTTTCTTAAAAACACTCAGTCATACATTTATTACTTTAGACTTGATTCTAAGCACACTGCTTATGGTTCAACATTAGCCATAAATTTATACATGAAAAAGGAATATCCATTTATTTATCGCTAAACTGACATATTGGCCTTATCATCCGGATAAAATCCCCTTTGCAAAAAATTTTATCAAAACTATATAAAGATAACATCGAATTATCATTCCAACATCCAGAAATGATCTACAATCTAGACAATTCGGGCATATATGGTCACAAGATAAGAACCGTGTTTAATGTTATTGCACATCATTCTCAACAATTATTAAAGGAACAATATGGTTAACAATATCATAACCAAGATTGTCGTAACAAAACATTCATAGGTATAAGATCAGCTCATAGATTATATGTATTTTAATTGCTAATAAAAGAAAAGAAAATTATAAGACAAATTATTAATGCATAAAGTTATTATCAAGCCATATCTTGAGCGATCTGTGCATGCCTACAGTCAAATAAAGGCAACAAAAGTGTCCTAACTTCATATAACAATATTATACCGCATCCTGTATTGAAACACCTACAATCAAAACTTTTATAAATTTTGCGTTTCATATGTAATACATTTTATATGTTTGTGCCTTTAAGAACAAAGTTAAAAAAGTAAGCGCCGTTACGCCTAATTCATCGAGCAACATAATGTAGCAAGTAGCACTTTGGAAGTGCATACATCCCGCCGTGACTAATTTTCTGCGAAAAACTGTCCACACAAAAGTACAAGGGATGTTGTAAACTGGCTTGCTACAAAGGAATCGGCCTATTAACTTGTTCGTTTATCATTGCTGATTAAATCTGTATCTGAACATCACGAGGCAATATTTTGTGCGTTATCTCGCCGGGCCGCCCTTGCTCCGTTACACTCTGCGGCCCAAAGCTCGCATCGCGGCACTTCTGGAACAATCATATCGTCTGTCTGTTATTTACTTGGAACAGTGAAAAGCACAACACTGTTTTCTAAGAGAACAGCGCATTGTTTGTCTTTGTTCAAAACTTATGCTCTAACTTCTTACGCCGCTACATAATTCAGCGAGTTTAGCTCCGCGAAAACGGCTGCAAACGCAAAACAGAATATGCAATCATTTAATAATGAGGCATTCGTTGCAAATAAAGAGTTTGAATGTAATGCTGGTTTAATTTATGCGCTGCTCTAAGCTTCTTTAAATTTCATCAAGTATAAGTAATGCGCACCTTTTATAATTACAAAATAGTATTTTAAGCATAAAAAGTATTATAAACATTGCTGATAACTTGATAATTAAAATCAAATAAACGGCTGTCATTTATTTATTAGTATGCCGTCGAAAAATGTCAAACTGTATGATGCAAACATCAGATCCCACCTAACAGGCGCAGGGTTGCCAATTCCCTCTCACGCGGATGATTTCCGCTTTCAGTTTCAGAATTGTACGTGGTTTATTAGCGAACACCCATTATTTCGCAAACCTCCATAAAAAGAACTTATGGGGTGTAAGGATCTCCTTGATCATTTCTAATCGCCGTTGCGGGAATTTTTCGTGGAATAAAGCAACTGTCTCGCACGAAGTGTGGCAGGTTGCTCCACTCTGTTGAAACCTCAATTTTTATATTTTCAAATCCACAACCGATTGGATAACACATTACGGTAACGTTCTTCTTTATTAGTAGCTGCAGCCCTCTTATCATCTTCAAATAAAAAGGACCCTATCACCCCACCTGCCCAAAAACCACGTTACACAATCGTTCTTAGTGCATGCATTTTAGGCTCCCAGATTATTAGAAAATTTTCAATACCCAAATCCGGCAGTTTTGTTTGTTAATAAACTCACTCAAGTAAAAGTGGGCTTTGTGGCTGAAAATTATTTTTTTTGCCGAATTTTTATTCTCTGGTGGTCTTTCTACAACCTATTCAGCAAGTCGCCTTCTCACATAATCAGCAGACATAATGCGTTGCATCAGTTAGGTTTTATGGATATGGAGATTTCTATGTAAAATTCGATGTAACAAAATTGTTGAAATATCTGACCGCTGGAAATTAATTTTCCAGGACTCACAGTGACACCATATTGCACAACAGCGATTGGTTGCTGCTAACGAGACCAATTCCACCCAGGCTATTTCACCATTTCCTCTGAACCACTCGTCTTAAACTTTCTCATTAGTCTTTAAACTGTAAATTCGTTGGATGCTTTATTTTTTCCGAGAATCGTAGTGTCTATGTGGCACTTTTATCACTTTGGTAGAAAGTTTTTACAATAAGGACACGTTACTCCATTACAAACTCTAATAGTCGTTAATAAATTAACTATTAGATTTGCGATTTCCAAAAAAATTTCTCCAGTAACTCCAGATGGCTAAAATTTGCTTCAAACTGTGACCTTTTAGAAGTTTAAGTTCACTAAAATGGGATGCACAGTTTACCTATAGTCTGTTCAACTATAAAGTATATATAATGAGCTATTGGGCAATTACCTAACATCTGATCCAATCTTTTTTTCCAAACTTTCGATGAAGTTTTCTGCATAATTTGTCAAATATCGCTGTACCTTCTTAATTTGAATTACAATTGATTCACCGTGTGCAATGGCGTTCCTTTCAGTTTCACTTTTATGTAGGACTATACCGGCCATTTTATAATGATGTTTTTTTGTTGTTTCCACGTACTACAACGTGCTGCGATGTTTGTTCTCCCAGAATCAAAAATGTTTCAGTAAGCCATTCTAATAGATGATGCACATTTTCTCCGCGTTAAAAGAGACCATCAAGATAAATATGCACTTTTATAGGGTGTTTTACTGTGCGCCGAGAATTCTATTACTAGTCGCTGGCCATACTTTCGATAAGGAAAACCATGCACAGAAAGAAGACTCTTCTGTTAAGACAGCATTGCTTGAATCTCGAGCCAAGTTTTCTTTACCCACACCAGTCGCTTTTCAGATGATAAAGGTTTTTCCCAAATTCCAAAAACAAACTCAGGCAACTTTCAATCATGAGAGCTAGAAGATCCCTTTATCCTTCTTCGTTTTAACGCTGGCTATTTCCTCTCCGGTAGATCATCTATATTTTGAGCCTCCAAATATCACTTTACCTACTTCTTCACCAATATCTTCGACTTCCGCATATATTTCTCAACCGCTTTATATTCCAGATTCAGTCTTTTTGCATAATTTACTAAAATCGCTACCACTTATCGCTTTAGGAATTTTATATTTATTGTAAAGATAATAAAATTCGCTTACCCCAATAACACAAGTGTCGACAAACTATATATACTTAAAAAAGCATAAAATAAAGGTTCTTAAAAACTGTAATTATTGTACTTAAATCTTTAATATTTATATATATTTATCATAAATTCTGCTATGACCTTTTTCCAGAACTCGGATAACGCTATTTTTTTTAAATCTATGTGGTTCTAGGTTTATATTTATATTTCGTTTATTTAGCTTTTGTTTAAAAAAATATTCATTAATAATCACATTTAAATGAACTGTCAGTATTTTTTTTAACAACTGAAAGCACGAGGCGCCTCAATTTATGATGCTAGAAAGTTTTAACCCTTTGTATTGATTACTTTTTTTAATTTATCCTCTTTAAGACAGATTTTTGTTTCATCTTGTAAAAGCAGTTCATGATAAATGGCATTCTTCCAATTCCACTAAATAGACATCAAAACTTTTGGGTGAAAACCGGGCCTCTACCTCTACCTCTTGTTGAAACAAGAGTGTTTATGGTCAACGTCCTCATAAAGTTCAAGTAATTAATCTTTTTGAAAAAAATTCTTTCTAGTATCGCTAAAAAAGCGATGAAACACGGTTAAGGGGGTTGCTTTCTATTATATGATTTAAGCAGTTGAGGTAGACGGACTTTATATGATGATTGTTCAGGAAATGCTTAAAGTATCCGTAGATTTACAAGCAATGGATTGTCGCTAATCATAACCTTGATCAGGTCCGTATCTATACTACATGGTTTTATCTTCCATTTTAAAATTATCAGCTCCAAACTTAATTGCCTGAATACTTGTAGCACTACCACTATAAATAGTGAAAATCTTGTTTTAGTATCATTAGCACTGTTGCTTTTTTTAAAACCCAAAATTACATGCGGTAAATGCTTCATTTGATTTTTTACTCTTAAGGGCTTGTACAGTTCTTCAATGACAACAAAATATATTTTCCAATTAAAAATGATGATAATGTCTAAGAGATGTAGTTCTTCAGACGACCTAAAATACACCCTGCCATTTGTCTATTAAAAATTCCTGCACGGCAACATTTTTTTCATCTCTACAAAATTGGCCATCATGCGTATAGTCAGTCAATACCTTTACTTTTTTCTCCTGCCTTTTTTAAGAATTTGTCAGCAAATGCTCCATGTCTTTTGTAAGCAGCTAGTTCTAGGTATTATTTAACAATGCCAGACATTAAAGTTTTGGATATTTGCAAAAGTTTTGTTGTAAACCATCGTGTTTTTGCCTTTATTTTTCAAATACCACTCTGTACCAAAAAAATAAAACTTAACGTACAATGGATGGATTAAATTTTACTCTTTAGTACAGACTCGAAGAACAACTTTAGTGCTTGATGGCGTTTCACTGTTGATTTGCTTACTCAAATTTAGTTTGACTTAATTTATTAGGGAAAGCCACATTAGATACTTCTATTTATGCAATATTGATGACTAGTGATATATAAATAATTTTTATATAAAAACTTAGTTAAATAAAAAATATATAAATATAAATATAGAACCACACAGATTTAAAAAAAATAGTATTATCCGAGTTCTGGAAAAAGGTAGTAGCACAATTTATGATAAATACTTCAGTACTATAACACAAAATATTGGGAATCTTGGTCACACAGTGCGCAATATTATTAACATACGTCACAGTGTAACCAAACAACCATTGTCACTGTTCATGGTAGACCTAGAACCTAAAGAAAATAATAAATCCATCTTCAACGTTCAACATCTAAGTAATATGAATATCACGGTTGAACCCCCCAGGAAGATACAAACCATACCTCAGTGCACCCGCTGTCAAGAGTATGGCCATACGAAAACTTACTGTAATAAACCATTTGTCTGTGTCAAATGTAGCGGTAACCACGAAACCCAGTCCTGCAAAAAAACCAATACTCCAGCCACTTGTGCCTTATGTAATGGACAACACCCAGCCAATTACAAGGGATGTTCAATATATCAAGACATCAAAAGAGCCAAAAACCCAACACTCATAGGAATCACAAACAAATCCAGAACGTACCAGTTACCACCAAATATATCCGAGTTCCCAACACTTCCTAAATAAAACACCAAACAAAATCCAGAAGCTATGCATCATCCTTACCACAGACCTCTCTCCCTGCAACTACCCGACAGAAGACCTCCTATTCATACCAATGAACAGCAGAACAACATCAACCAATTGTTCTCTAGCTTCCTAACGGAATTTAAAGCAATGTTTTCGCAGCTTATCAGCCAAAACAGCATGGTTTTAAACATGATTTCCACTGTTATAAACAAATTAGCTTAAAAATGGCCAACCACCTCCGTATAGCTCTCTGGAACGCCAATGGCTTATCAAACCATATACCTGAGATCAACTGTTTTCTGCAATTACAGGATATAGATGTGTTACCCACGCAACAGCCAGAACAGTTATTAAAATACTGCACTATTCAGTATACCTTTCCTACCACCCTGATGGCACAGCACATGGCGGATCAGCGGTAATTATCAAAAACTCAATCTCCCACCATGAATGGAACTCCTTTCAAACTGACAAAATTAAAAGCTCTAGTATAAAGATTCAAGTCCTACCCTACCCATTGCAGCAGTATATGTACAGTCCAGCACGACATGCTATCTCAACTGAAGAATACGCAGATCTGCTAAAATCTCTTGGCGCGAGATTCCTCATTGGAGGAGATTAGAACGCCAAGAATGTGGCCTGGGGCTCAATACTAACCAATCCGAAAGGCGTAACCTACTCAGAGCAATACAAAATCATAACTGCAACTACATATCAATCGGAGAACCCACCTATTGACCTACAGATACAAATAAAATCCCCAACTTATTAGACTTCGCTATTTCCCGCGGCATAACAAACACATACACCAAAGTGGAATCTAACTATGACCTGTCCTCAGATCATACTCCTATTCTAATTACCTTAAGCACATCCATTATTACCAGAGAACCATCCCCAAAACTCTGCAACAAGAACACCAATTGGGACCTCTTCAAAAACACACTGGATCACGAGATTAATCTAACTATCCGAATTAAGGACGCCTATGACCTAGACGAAGCAACCCAATATTTAACTACAATGATACAAAATGCGGCATGGCAAGCAACACCCAGTGAAACAAACACCTGCTCAGCAGATATTAATATCCCTCGTCATATAAGGCACCTCGTCACAAAAAAACGCAAAGCACGAAAAAATGGTAACGAACTAAACAAAGGCCAAACAAGACGATATATAATAGACTTACTCATCAACTCCACACTGAACTACTAAAAGCCCGGAACGACACCTTTCAGCATTACATCACGAATCTTTCACCTATTGATCATAGGATATGGAAGATAACAAAAAAATTTAAAAGGCCAATACCACCGATACATCCAATCAAAAAGTCTGATGATACATGGGACAGATCAGACAAGGAAAAAGCTGATTCATTCGCAGACCATCTTGCTACTGTATTCTCATCGCCACAACCGGAAGGAGACAACGATGACACCGACATTTCCGCATTCCTTGATGCGCCCTGCCAAATGTCCTTACCTCTGAGACCATTCTCACCAGCCGAAGTAAGACAGCAAATTAAATTAGCAAACCCACGTAAAGCACCTGGTTACGACCTAATCGTAGGAGATGTATTGCAAAACCTCCCCAGAAAAGCCCTAGTGTTACTTACAACCATCTACAACAGCATTCTACGACTTTGACACTTCCCCACTCAGTGGAAACATGCTATAATTATTACCCTTATTAAACCTGGCAAACCTCCTACACAACCCTCCTCCTACAGACCTATCAGCCTTTCACCACTCATGTCAAAAATATTCGAAAAACTACTCCTCACGGGAATCCATGAAACTGTCGACCTACATGAAATTCTCCCAAACTACCAGTTTGGCTTCCGGCAGCATCATTCTACTAGCAACCAAGGGCACCGAATAGTTAACAGCATTATGGAGACTCTAGAAACCAAGCGCGTCTGCATAACTGTATGCCTAGACATAAAACAGGCTTTCGACAAAGTATGGCATACGGGTCTGTTATACAAAATAAAACTCTATTTTTCAAATCAGCTGTACCTCATACTAAAATCATATCTAACCCAGAGGACTTTCCAAGTTAAAGTAAATAACACAACTTCCAAATACCACGAAATTACATCTGGAGTACCGCAAGGTAGCGTACTGGAACCGCTGCTGTATATCCTATATACTTCCGACACGCCTTCAACTGACGATACTGTACTTGCAATGTTCGCTGATGATACAGCTATCCTCTCAATAGACGAAAACCCAATAACTGCAGCAGCCCATTTACAAACTCGCTTAGACATCCTACAAAACTGGTTCAACAAATGGAAAATTACAGTCAATAGCGATAAATCCTCGCAAATCACTTTCACAAATAGACGTATTGCAAGCCCACTAAACAACATCAACAATACTCCGATATCTCAGAAGACGGACATCAAATATCTTGGACTACACCTAGACCATAAGCCCACCTGGAGCACTCACATCAAAGCTAAACGAAAACAAATAGACCTTAAAATTAAACAAATGCACTGGTTCCTTGATAGACGCTCCCAACTCTCATTGTCAAACAAACTACTATTATATAAAAGCATCATAAAACCCATCTGGACATATGGTATACAGTTGTGGGGATGCGCTAAAGCCTCCCACACAAAGATCCTGCAACGAAGCCAATCAAAAATCCTTCGCAAAATAGCCAACGCCCCATGGTACATCTCAAACGAAACCCTTCACACAGACCTAGAAATTCCATACGTAGCCGCAGAGATACAAAAGCTTGCTCGAACATACACGAACCACCTAGCAGGACATAAAAAGCAGCTAATAGAACAGCTCTCTAACCAGCCAACCATCACCAGACGATTAAAACGAAATTGGCCACAAGACCTTCCAGTGTAACTACCCAGAATAACTTAGTGTTTAGCCTACGGGGAGTAAGGCGCTGGCCCGATCCCCCCAATGACATGTTATAAAATTATAAATTATAAATAATTTACTTATTATTCGTGTGAGACTAAATTGTAAATAAGCAACAAATAATAATAAAAAAAAATTTAAAGTCGGTTCTAAAAGTATCAACCCACTATTTATATAATAAAAAAAAATTGTATCCTGATGGTTTATAAGAGTAGACTGTAATACCCATGCTTATTGAGGAAGCCTTTATAGGCTGAGTTAGTTGAAAGTGAAATACCGGTGAATAAGCACATGTAGTGTGCGTGCAATCGTCTCATTTGCAATGATTGGGCGATTTAAGCACCAAACTTGCATTGAATTATTGTGCGATGTTGGAACATTTGTTCACAAATCTATTCGGATGATTTCCAGAAGTATACAATGAGTAAGGCGCCAATAAAAGCACAGTATAACTAGTAATGTTCTCGCACGCTGTTTGAGAAGTTGCAGGAGCTAGTTGTTAAAATTGCGAACGTATTGTTGCATAAACTGTCAAAACAGTCGCCGAACCTTTTCGATGCTAAGTCTATGGGAACTGGATTTGCTAATTGCTCTAAATTCAGTTGTCCGATTTCGAAACAATTTATCAGGTTACCTCGCTCGCTTCGAGTTCTATCATTGTGGAAAATTTCATAGTGATCGATTTTGTAGTAAAAGCGGTGCAGATGTAACAGACGGACGGAGATTGCCGCATTCACCCACTGTATACCAGTGTATAAGAGCAGTCGCTCGCTTAGCTCGCTCCTGCAATTATTCAAAAATGGCAGAACACTAAAAAATCTTAAATCTGTACGGGCTAAAGGACAGCAATAGGAGAGTCACAACAAATATAAGTGGAGAAATAAAAATGTGGTGCAAACAGTAACTATAACCAATTAGACAAATGTAAACTCGCGATCCAGATAAAAAGAACCAAACATACTAAAAGCAAATTACACACGTTGGCTAAAATCTGAAAAGAACAAATCGATGGGAGCAGATAAAATTAGTGCAGAATTAAAGGAACTTAAAGATAAGGGAATCGAACTTCCATGGAAAATCTGCAACAATGTATAAAAGACTAGATAAGATCTATATGCGTACTAATTCATAACAAAAGTTTTATCCAAAATCACAATAATTATAAATGAGTCGGCCTAATTTTGTTTATTATTCAATTACAACCCCTTAAAAATTCCCTATATTGGCAAATACCTTAGGAACAAGCAGAATTTAAAAGTAAAAAAGGCAGAATAAAACCAATTTTTAATTTCCGACAAATATAAAAAATAAAGAGTTCTAAAGCACACACATACGCTTGTTAGATTATAGCAAAACTTTTGGCTGTGCGAATTGGTCAAAACTGTGGACAGTACTAGACGATATGCTGAACATCTCATCCTAATTATAAAACAACTATATGAAAAACATTCAGAAGCAATAAAACTTAACGACAACTACTCCAAAAACTTCAAAACTGCATATGAAAAATCCTTGATAACTAAAAAAGCGGAATTACCATCGGCAGAAAAAGAATAAACAACTTTTGGTTTGCCAACGACCCCACACTCTTTGTTAATGACAAGTCGTATATGTCTAAATTGCTTGAAAATGGAAAACAAAAATATAAATTTTAAATTGAAATTAAATCTTTAGAAAACCAAATTGATTATTCCAACATAGAATTTTGTAGAATATTTTGAACAATAGAAACAAAGCCGAAAAAAGGGTATCTTGTACCATTTTTATTAAATATATAGTTTTTTTCCTCGGGAGAGCTTGTAACCCCTAGATGACGCGTCTCCAGGTGGCGGTTCGGGGAATGCCCGGTGGATGTACTAGATAGACAGGAAATAAAATACTTTCCGCGGTCCAACAGCGTAAGTAGTAGTTAAGTGACATATTTAGCGAAGGTCAGCTTGTCTTAGGCGTAACTGAATGTAGGGTCACCCCTAAAATGTGGCAGCGACACATCTGGTCTTAGATAGGCCACTAGAAAGTTACTAAGACGCAGGGATAGTGTGCTAACTCAATAGCCAGCTACCTCTCAATAAAATTGTCGAGTGACAAAACAACAATACCCCAGGAGGGTAAGATGAATAGCCTACAATCTCCACACTATTTCGGTGGTCAGCCTCACGGATTGTGAGGGAGACAATTGCTCGGTAGACACATGGAAAATGTCAAATAACCGACAACAATATAGAACGAGATTGCTCATAGGAACGTCAATGCTAGCAGATCTACAAAGTAGAAGAAGAATTGAAAGAAGTTAGATGGGATATCTTAGAAATAATAAGAAAAGGAAAAACCAGTGTACATTACAAACGGGAAATGATTTGTAGTACAGCGATAAAGAAGAAAACACGTACAACAGTGCTAAATTCTTAGTAAATAAAAAGATAGTATCTCACATTGAAATGTGTAAAGAAATTTCAGATCGAGTTTCCTTTCTAATATTAAAACTAAATAACTTATGCTATAAAAATAGTCAAAATATATAAACCTACGTCAACTAGTGACAAAAAAACAATCGATTTATTCTACCAATATGTAACAGCAACCATTGAAGACCACCTCGACAAAGCAATCAATCTTAATAGCAGATTTTAATGCAAAACTGAGCGAGAAGGGGAAAGAAAACAAAGGCAAAATTAGAAACTTTGGTTATGCCGCTCAAAACCCAATGGGCAATAAATTACTGGAATACTTGGTACAACAGAACATGTATGCTATGAATACCTTCTTTTAAAAGAAGCCGTGGAGGAAGTGAACGTGTATCAGTCCAGATGGAGCAATCAAAAACGAAATAGATTAAATCATATCAACAAACAAAGAGATTCGAAGATGTCACTGAAATAAAATCATTTAATACAGAGAGCAACCACCGCTTGCTTAAAGGAAGAATACGTGTAAATAAAAAATTAGAAAGATTAAAACTGATTGAAGGGACAGCATTTATAGAGAAAAGTGACTAAGAAACATTAAAGTAAGAATTAGAGCGAGACAACGAAACTTTTAGCGGAGAGACAAATGACCAAACGAAAAATTAATGAATATCATTTTAAAAGCGGAGTTTAAAGTAGCCAAAAAAAAAGAAAAGAAAGAAAAGAAAATTAGCGGCAGTACAAAGGATGTGCTTAAATAACAACGAATATTAATAAAACAAGAAAAAAATAATCACAAAGAAGATATAACGAACAAAGGTTAGAAGGACTAATATAGAATAATAGAGCTTACGACCAACTCATATGTAGAACACAAATAATCCCGTTGAAAAGAGAGAGACAAACAAAAAAATAGCCACAGAACAAGAAAGACTACACTGATCTATACAGCTCTAAGTTCCAAATAATGAGACAAAATAAAAACTGACAAGAAAGGTCATAAAAGTAAACTCTGAAAAGTTACCGGACATAGGGGAGTACGAAATAACAAAAGCCCTAAGAGAAATGAAAAACTTTTTTACAAGGCGCCAGAACAAGATGAAATATTAACAGAGATGTTGAAGAAACACAAACAAAAACTGCTAAAAAATATTAAACAACTATTTGCTCATAAAAACTTTGAAGATCTACAAACTATGTTAATAAGAGGTCGAATTATTAAGAATATACTTTAATATGTACTATATACTTAGGACAAGTAATAAAAAGAAACAAAGAAATTCAGACTGCTGAAATTAAAAAAAAGAATAAGACTTTAGTGGGCAAGCTACGGACAACTAAAATACATTCTCAAAAGTAGTAAATTACCACAATATTTAAAAATTCGTGTTTTTGATCAGTGTGTGCTATCAGTATTGACTTACGGCTGCCAAACATGGGCTCTCACCAAAGCAAATGTGGAAAAACTCATAACACAGAGGGCAATGAAGAGATCAATTTTGGGTAAATCCAAAAAACAAAACAATAACACCTAGATTCGGCAAAGAACGAAAGTAAAAGCTGTAACAATTCAGGTGCCCAGACCAAAGTGGAACTTTACAGGCCGCAACGCAAAGAAAATGACGAAAGATGGAATGCTGTAATACAATAGTGAAGGCCATATATGGACAAAAAAAGTGAAGGAAGACCTTAAATGAGATGGAGTGATGACCTAAAAAGAAGTCGTTGGCTTCGGACATTCAAAATTAAAATCTTGGCATGAATAGGAAAAGCCTATGTCAAAATAAGAACGTAGATTTTTGTCATTGTAATTGTAATCTTTTGTATTATATGACTCCAAACTTTCGTCATAGGCCACGTGCTTACTGATAAAAAAATTGGGGGAACCTTATAATATATTTTATTAGTAGAGAAACTTTTCCAAAACTTTCTTAAGTACAATTTATCTATGAAGAAATCTGAAAAGTTTAAATTGGTCCAAGATGCAGCATCTTTCTTTATTATAAAATACAAAGTAAAAATACAAACTCAAAGCAAACTCCGTTTTGGAAAATGGCTGTAAATAATTTTAGTCGCGTCAAATTTGCGAAATCTTTCGAACGCCCGGAAGCTCTAGATGGGACGCCGTCACAATACCGCTTTTTACGCAGAACTCGCTTCGAAGCAATTAATGAAGGCTTCCTGACTGCCGTTTCAATTAGGCTCTCCGTGTGCCCTAATGCATCCGCTACACATTTATTTTGAAAGCTAACATGGGATCACGGCAACAACCTTTCGCCTGTGACTTAGATGGAAGTTTGCGTTTTCATTAAAATTTAAACTGCCGGTGGGACGGAACTACGCGGCTACGTGCCCGAATACTTCAATTTTTAACGATAACGAAGCCTAAAATGCAGAAAGAGCTGGTAGTCACGTTATATTTCATTACGGGCGAGGGACCAATAAAATAGATGTGCGCTCCCATAATTTTCGTTTGAATTCGTCCGAACCGAGATAAGTTCCGGAGCAGCAACAATTTTAATAATCGGCCGTCGGTCCTCTTTTGAGATAAGGTGTTGCCCCCGGCATTAATTGTATTCGGCGAGAATAATGCTCTTGAGTTATTATTTATCAGCGATTGTAGTACAATATTTTGGCTAGCAAATTTGCTCCATTCGTAAAAATTATAGGGTGTTCAAAAAGTCTAAAACCTAAACATAAATTTGGTAATGCAATTTGTTTGCTTCTATATTTTTAAGAAATGCTTATATTTTTTTCTTTTTCCTATTGGACTTCAATTTTTACCACCACCACCCTTCCTTACATGTTTGTACCATTACAATCTCCTGTCTTCTATGAAGCTTAATATGTTTATATATAACTCTATTCGTCTGATTTCTTCGTTTCTATTCATTCTGGTTACCCCACAAAACCTTAGCCAGCATTACATCTTTGCAACAGTTATCTTACTTTTATTGCATTTGTATATGCTGTAGTTTTCTGTACCGTAAATCATGATACTCATACCACGGTATACATTTGAATTTTTGTGTTTCATTTTCGTACAGTGCTCTCATTCGCTTATTTTTTCCATGCTTGTGTCTTTAGACTAAGTGTTTAATTATTTTATTTTCTTTATTTTGTTCTTTTCGTCTATTTATAACCAACCATACAACTCTTTTAATTTCTTGTTATGAGATACTTCGTTTTAATAAAATCAATTATTAGTCCCATTTTGGTATTCTGCGTTTAGCTTTCGTAACATAAAAAATTCAACTTTATTTTGAGTAATTTAATAAAATATAGGTATTTGTTTCTTATTAGTCAACTCATCATTCTATATTTTCTTTTCCTCTGTTTGTATGAAATTATGCGGTACTCCGATTTCTGTTACGGCTGTTACGGCCTCTTGGTTCCGCATCATAAAGCCTATTCAAGTTAGTAATGTATGCTGTAGTATTTGACTTTTCTCTTTCTTCTTTTTCCTTAATTATTATGGCAAATATATATTATTTGGGGATTAATATTTCTGCTGCGCGTCTATTCTTAGCCTTTTGCACTTTCTTCTATTTTGTTCTTTACTGGATTTCAGTAGTCTTCCCATTGTTCAAGTAATAAACTTGTGTCTATTTATTATATATTTGTTCTCCATTTATTTTTGGGGGCATTTGTAATTATTTACTGTAGCTATTTTGTTATACTTTTTTATCAGGAATCGTACTTTCCGGTCCAGGTGATTTAAAGTAATATTTTTAATTTATTTTATAACTTTATTTACGTCTTTGCAATTAATAATAATTCTTTTCTCATTTAATTTTCTTTTGTTATCGTTGTTCTGTTGTTTTCCTTTTTATTTTAGCAAAATTTTACAGTATATTATCCATTCTTTTCCACTGTCGGGTATATGTACGTTTCCTTTGTTATCTACTTTTAGTGGTTTTAATTTATTTTATTTTTTCCAAGTTTCTGCACGCCTCTATTATCATATGCTCTGGTATTTCACATTTTTTTTTGTAATAACTAATTTTCTGCCTCTGCATTTTTGTTCTATCGTATCTGAATTTTTATAGTTGACTTTTTGATATTAATATTTCTTTTACTGTTTTGTTTTATATCTTTGTTAATTATTTCCTCATTTATCGTTATGTGCTACTCTTACATTTCTAATTGTTATTGTAGCGCTTTTTGTTACTACTATGTAGCCTACGATTGATTTAATGTTTTGTATCTCTTATATCCGGTTATTTTTATAAATATGTGTATGTTGAAAGATTTTGTTTGTTGCTCTAAAGATATTTAATTTGTATATTTCAGTTATTTTTTCTCCGTTATTACTTAACATGCCTTTCCATTTTATCGTCTCTTTCACTTTATATTCTATTATTTAGATCGCCTGCAGGTATAATTTTTTCTGTAGTTTCTGATATTTCTATTTATTATCACGTTTTCTTTTTCTCTGATAGACCCTTAAGAACATATATGCCTATTATCATAATTTCTCTACCATGTAAGTATGCTTACCTTCACTTTTAGTATTTTTTTAATTGTTGGTTGCCAATATTATATTTAGTATTATGTACCTATTTTTAATGAGAATTTTTACTCGTACGTTGGCTTTTGTCCTTATTCGTTCGATTCCAGTAATGTAATATTTCTTCTAAACTATCCGTTTGATTGCTTGTTGTTTCATTAATTATTACAGGACCACAAAAAATTGATGAGAAATTCCTTCGATCAGACCAAGTGTATTATATGTTTTTTGGATTGCTGAAACCGAATCCGCAACCCATTTTGCTCTATCACGCCAGTGTTATCCCCTAACCTCAAAAAATGACTAAAAGTGGCGAAACCCAACCATGCCAATCCTAAAACTTATTTAAACCTTATAACTCTATCTCTTTATAACCCTTTAACCTTAATACCAATAACCTATAAGCCTAAAACTTATAACGTAAAAAATTATAATCTAAAAACCCATATTTTTAAGCTCCAATAACCCAATGAACGCATAATAAAGCAAACACGTGCCACTCAAATTTGAATCTCGGAGAATATCAATTTGATAACTTTATTACCCCATATTCCTATAACTCCATAACCCTATGAGCCTAAAACCCCATAGCCTTATAACCTTATAACCCTACGACTCTAAAATGCAACACTGACAAAACTTACACGAAAGACTTTAAGTTCAAATGGTAGACAGTCAAAACTCCATAAATCCATATCCTCATAACTCCATAAACTTTAAACTTAGTACCTTAAAACTCAAAACCTCACAACTCTTAAATGCAACACATTAATAGACGCCCTGACAAAATTCTCATCAAAACTAATATTGAAAAATCAGAATCGTGCGAGTCAAAATCTCAAAATGTACTTGCACGTGAGACTTAAGCTCCGAATCTCAGATTTTGTTCGTGTGCCGACATCCAGGGCACCTCCACGTGGTAACCGTGGGCAACGGAGTTGTTCCGTGATCCGGCAAAGCCTCTGGATCACGGCGCTCATGCTATTATGGTCGCTACACGTAAAAGTACGATGCAGGGTGTCAGAACCCCAGTATCGGCGGCTGATTCGGGTGAGAAAGCAGGCCCACTTGGCCTTTGAAGAGTATACTGTTACGAGAAAGTCATCATGCAATAATAGCGTAGATTCTAGTTGTTTGTGGAGAACATGTTGTCAGTAAACTCAGAAAGATATCTACAGGTGCACTTAAAACTAGGTATAGAGAATTTTTTGCTATAGAAATCAAAATCGATATGCTTAAGATGCTCCTTGAAACTCAATAAACAGAAGAAACGAACGTTTGCTTATCCAATGATCTGATGAAAACCAGGAAATCATGAAAAGGATTATTATTTTTGTTTAACAAAAGTTTTCGGGCACAACCGAAAAACAAAATATTCAATCTCTTATGCGACTGTCGAATCTGTGATTCTTCCAACACTTCTTAACGCTGAACAAAGTAATGAAAGTAGTATTACTACTAACGAAAATAAAAGTGCGATAAAAACATTAGCTGACGAAGATCCAGTTAATAGTGACGTTGAGGATGTAGAGTTGAACAGCAAAATCTCGTAAAAATTAGAAGATAAAAATTCTAATAGTTTTACTCAAGCAAAGCTTAATAACTTGGTGCGAGACATAGGACTTTCGAAAGAAATATGTGAACTCGTATAACTTTTTATCGCAAATGTAAAAAATTTAGCTTATTGTAACGATATTGAAGGACTAATTAACGAATATAATATTCCTTATGAAGCTAACAACTAGCGTCTATTCATAGATTCTTCAACACAAAGTTTAAAAGCAGTTTTGCTACATAATGGCAACCAATATGCTCTGGTCATTCAGTTGCGTTGAATGAAGAGTGCCACAACCTCCGCTTCTTACTGGGGAAAAAAAGTGGCAGATATGTGGAGATTTAAAAATAATCACGATTTTATTAGGTCAACAAAGTGGCTTTACAAATATCCTTGCTTTATATGTAAATGAGTCGAACTCACAACTGAACATTATGTGAAAAAGGATTGGCCACTTAGAAATAACTTAACTCCAGGATCTAAGAATATTATAAAACATAGTCTAATACCAACTACACCACTACATATAAAGCTGAGACTAGTAAAACAATTCATCAAGGCGATTAAATCTACAAAAACCAAAATTTTTCAGTACATTTTCGAAGGGTTTCCAAAACTGTCTAATACAGAAATAGAAAAAGGCGTGTTTGACGGACGACAAATAAGAGAACTTTTAAAGATAACAAATTTAAAAAGAAAATGACTAAGGTGAAAAAATAGCATGGCAAAGTTTTAGAGACGATGCCTCAGGACTTACAAGATATTAAAAAGAGATATCAGGGTGTTGGGGATAACCATATGTTGGCAGACTACTGTTGGTCTTGAAGAGAGACACGCAAAACCAACATAAAAGGAAAAGCACTACGGAGATCATTCATTAATAAACAAACGCGTTATCACTCTAAGACTCCAAATGCATAACATTCTATTTATGAAGTTTAATAGCTCCTTTGAGAATCGTGAAAGGCAAACGGACTCACGTAAATCAAGCAGCCCAAAGGGAACAGAAGCCTACTACGTCCACGTCGTTGTTCCTAGGTATTTTGACCTTAAGGGTATTAAAATTATAGTTTTAGGGTTCAACAGTTTATAAGGAATTTGGTTTTGGGATATATCAGGATTAAGAGTTTCGATAATAGTTTATCCAAGTTACATATTAAAGCTCGAGACTAGTAAAACAATTATCAAAGCGATTAAATCTACAAAACCAAAATTTTTAGTACATTTTCGAAGGGTTTCCAAAACTGTCTATAAGAAATTAAAAGGCGTGTTTGACGGTACAATAAGAGAATTTTAATTAGATAACAAATTTAAAAGAAAATGTATAAGGTGAAAAAGTGGCAAAGTTTTAGAGATGCCTCAGGATTAAGGATATTAAAGATGATATCAGGGTGTTGGGGATACCACTTTTGAGATACTGTTGGTCTTGAGAGTAGACACGCAAAACCAACATAAAAGAAAGCACTGGAGATCATTCATTAATAAACGAATCGCGTTATCACTCTAAGACCAAATGCATAACATTGGTTGTTGAAGTTTATAGCCTTTTGATGAATCGTTGAGGAAACGGACTCACGTAAATCAGTAGGCCAAGGATACATTTTTAATCTCTATCCACGTCGTTGTTCCTGGTATTTCGACCTTAGGTATTAAATTAATAAGTTTTGATTCAACAGTTTATGAAATTGGTTTTGGGGTTATATGATTATAGCTTCCCAAGCCCCATATCCAATGAGGTTTCCTCTTTTTAAGATGTGAATTTTTAACAGAGAATTTTTTAAATTTTCTGTTGTCTTAGTTTTTACATGTGTCAGGTTGTTACATTTATCACCAAAATCCTTTTTAGAGAAACTCTGAATCATCCGCTCATTCTGGGTTTGTCGCTATTTACACCCCAGTCAGACGATGCTATTGAGATCTCATATCGCCGTTTTCTACCTAAAAAACAGTTGAACTTACTTCATTTAACGAGGTTGTTACTCCCGTATCTTGTCTGCTTGAGACAAGCTGTGGCAGAATTTAAATATTTAGAAAGCGTATTAAAATTCATTCGACACAAAAATTGTTTTCTGATAAAGAAATATTTATACCAAAACAGATTTACAACTTTTAAATATCAACAACAGTTATTCTACTTTATGTATGGTTTTATGGAGACCATTTATAACATCTCAAACTTCTACCTTTACGTTACCAATTAGATTCTACCAGAAAGGAGTAAGTCAGTGGGTTAAAGATATTAACAGCTTATTATTTCAATTCAGGAATATAATTTATAGCAAGATTTAAGCTTAACTTATAAGTATGATTACTACTAAACTACAAGTTGCAGTTTATCTAACGCGGTTACTGATAACTTTTGGATAAATTTATAATAAATTTAATCAGTATCACATACATGCATTTGCTTTGTGTTGCCATGAGATTTAAGCAGATAAAAATCGCGAGAAATAAACCAACAAGATATTTCTGATTAGTCTCTACGTTTAAACTCTACTCATCTTTACGCGGTGGGCTCTATTGAGATGAATAATTACAAGGTGTTTCAAAAAAACGTTTAAAGATTTACAGATATATATTATGGTACAAAACAAGTTAAAATGTCTATACATACAGGGTTGTATCCAGAAGTAGTAGGACTGTTTTTTCGCGCGCGCGGAGCTATGAAGGGGGGTCTGCAAGGCCGGATGTTATGGAGGGGAGCCTTGGGAACAGGTTTCGACCTGCGGCAATCGCCTGCGTGCGTTAGTTGAGTGTGGACCACTGTTTTAGTGACTTCCTGTTATGACGCCTCGTCGTCAGTTGCGATGGAGCGAAATTTAGAGCAGCGGTACGCCATCAAGTTTTGCTACAAACTTGGAAAATCAGCGACCGAAACCGAGGACATGCTTACGCAGGAGTATAAGAAGGATACCATGAGCCGTTCCTCGATATTTGAGTGGCACAAGTTGCTTCGGGAGGGGAGGAAGCTCGTCGAGGACGACCAACGCGCCGGGCGTCCGTCAACCTCGCTGAAAGTTAAGCAACTTTTGAACTCTGACCGACGGTTGGGCATTAAATTAATTAGTGATGAGCTGAATCTTTCGTACGGGACGGCCCAACGCGTCATCACAGAGGATTTTTCGATAAGAAAAGTGCCACGGCGCGTGGATTGTGAGGGATCTCCTGGCCAAATTCGGCGTGTCCACGTTGCCCCCTTTGCACTGATGTGGCACCGCCGGACTTCTTCCTGTTCGCCCGGATCAAGAGGCAGCTCAAGGGGCATCGTTTCGACTCGGTGGAAGCAGTCCAAGCGTCAACGACGAGGGCGCTGAACAGCATCCCGGAGGACGACTTCCAGAAGGCCTTTGCGACCTGGAAGGCTCGCTACCAGAAGTGTGTGGATGCTTAAGAGGCCTATTTTGAAGAGTATTAAGTCGATGTACCAAAATGTTCAATAATTTTTTTTTTTAATCAGTCCTACTACTTTTGGATACCACCTTGTATGTATATAGGTTCGCAAATCAACCGTTTCCAAAATAACAACAATTTTTTTGTAATAACATTTTTACAATAAAAAATATTACAATTAAAAACGTTTAAGATTTTGTCCTTTCATATCCACACAGGATCTATATCTTTGTGCAAAGGAAGGTCGCACTCTTAAAAAAATCCTGTCTGGAAGATTGTTTACAGGTGTTGCGTGAACCAACTTTTTAAACAACCTAAAATACAAAAGAGTTACATCGGGGGAGCTTAAAGGCGGTGCAATTGGATCCATTCGCTTTATTTATTTCACAAGAATTGTGTCTTTCAGATAACGGCTTTGCCCTAACAACAAGAGTAAATTGCGGTGGAGTTCATCTTGCCTAAATCGTAGATTTAGTTTCCCAAAAGATTAAGAAGCGCATTTTTCAAAAATGCGTTGACGTCTGGGCTGACGACTTGAGGATTCTTGTCAGACCAAACGTGACTGCTAATGAACAGTTCTTCAAACAGGATGTCTGCTTACACTTATGAGTCGAAATTATTAGCTCCTGTTTCGGAGTTTTCATTAACATCATTTATAATTTGTTTTTTGCCTGCGATGTTCATGCCGATTTTTACTACCCGATATTATAAAATATTTTTTTCATCATACCAGTTTCTGTCAGTCGTTGAAGATTCGTTATAAACATTATATTTGAAACTGGTTGCCGACTAGAAAATGCTTCAGCATAGGGGCAATGTGCACGACCTTACATAAACGCTATTTATACGAAATTTGAATAAAAACCCATTCTAATTGAGAAAAATGTCACTATTTAAACAAAACTTTAAATTAAACTGTTTTAAATCAAAGTATGTTACCCAAAGCTAATAAATTATTTTAATATACGCACAAATTTCCTAAAAGCACATCTGTAAAATTAATAATCTAAAGTAAACACGCACTCCACATGAACACAAATCTTAATTTGATATTTTGTTTGTTCGTATGTTATCGTTGAGTAATTAAAGTAAAAACCGCTGTTATCTCGGAAACGGTTGATTTTGCAGACCTATGTACATAAAGGCATTTTAACTTGTTTCTGACCACACTACATGCCTTGTGAATCTTTAAACTTTGTTTTGGAGCACTTTATATATGTCAAGTTAAGTTAAAACTCTAGTTCTGCGTTTTTTGTATGGTTTTTTGTATTGTTGCCATTTGTGTTGGTTTTGATTTTCTGTTACTTCCTCTTCATAGGAGTCATCGATATCTATTTGTTCTGTTATTAGTTGCGGGTTTGGATTTTGATTAGGGGTTGAGACAGAAGAGAAGAATTTTATATTAGTACAATTTTGTGGTGGTGGCAGAAGGTTCTGATGTTGAGGCGTCGGCATGACATTACTGGTTTGGGGGAGCGGCGCATAATTGAATTGAAGTGGTTGTTGATTTCCAAATTGAGGTTGTTGTGGATTATATAAAATTTGTGACTGGGGTATAAACATATTTGAGCCATTGTTGTACATATTCTATATTTACAGAATTTGTGATGATGTTTGCGAGTTTTTAATCAGGGAAGTTTAAAAATGTAGTAAAAGTCTTTAACTTACACATTTGGTGTAAAACTCGGCAGAATTAAATATAAATCGTTGCAGGGTCAAGAGCGGGCACTAGTGATAACTTAATCGGATACGATATAGCACATCCACTCGCGCTCGCTGTCTACAGCGTTCTCAATAAACTATGGAATATAGAAAAAGTATTTGTAATCCTAAGTAGTTCTTGGTCCACTACAGAAAAAATGAAATAGAATATCATACATGTATTATTCAAGAATAAGTCTGCTGGATTTGGTCTAAAATGCTCCAATAAATACAATATAAAGTCGATAAAGAAGCAGAAAAAGTTGTAGCTATGATCTGGTGTTGTACGTAATTGAGACATTCAAAAATTACTGCCACTATAATTACTTTCTTCCTACTACTCATTTATTAGGACAAAATGAGTATATAATTTATTACATATATCCTCTTGCAATGTCTAAGTACTTTTACAATCACTTCGCTAATTTTTCTAAAACTGCTGCATACAGTTCTTTGGTTAAGGTGCCACTTGCGGACAACAAACTAAAACTCGTCGTTGCAAAACTTTTTACCGCGAACTGTCTCGTTGGCCCAAGGAAACGGCAATCGTTCAATTCAAATTCAAACGAATTTAAGGTATGAGGCGGCACGGTGTATCCAATAATTTCCAGGGTGGTGACAGTGTGGCCACTGACACGGCTGTATATTATTAAGATGAAGAAATGTGCCACGACAGTGGTTCGTTATAATTTTATCTCATGTGACTAAACATTTTTAAAAAACACCAAATACAAGCTGTGCATATGCAGAAACTATTGGAATACCTTCACACGCTTCTTCTCAATGAGAGTATATAGAACTCATTGTGCATAGATCTTTGTTATTTTTAAGTCCTCGTGGATGATGGTATACAAAAGTCTGCGATAGAGGTTTATTGTATCTGTCAGTACATGGAATGTAATTTGCCTGTTGTTTATTATCAATTCGGACATAACTCGTTGCTGCGTTCACATATATTATTAACCTGATATGGATGACCGATATAACTATTTCATCTTTCCAAAAAACCACATCTTTAAAAGAGAATTTGGGTTTTCTAAGCAAATAAAAATGTGGAAAAATATTCAGGTTTTTGCTAATACAGCGGCCTCTTTAAAATATGCAATTTTGAAATCCAATTATTGTTTGAAAATATAGCTATTGCCGTTTTAGCATGCATTGGCAGGTTACTGTATGTAACGGCTAAAGTACTAGTCCTCAGGCACTGAATTACAAAGTTCTCCTTTATATAAGGGTTAGTTCTGATTTAGCATTAAGTAATTCTGCTTGAAAAGGTAGCGGGTAGACAGTTTCTGCGCTTCCGGCAGAAAAAGTCTATTTCAGGGAAGTGACCCTGCCTACGTGAGCCATGGTTTTTCTCACATCTTCTAACATCGAGAAAGACCATGTCCTAACCTTAATCCCACCTACATCCTCACAAAAATCGCCAACACGCCTAATAAGTGCGGCGTTTTATGTTAAATTCCCCATTTAAAGATGCCAAGCTACAAACTCAAAAGGAAATACCTCAGGCGGTAGTCAAAAGCCTACAAGCCCACTGACAATAGATCAGTCTACCTTAAGAATTTCGAGGGAGGCAAGAGATTGGAAAAACAACACATAAAACTTACGATAACCACCTCCAATTGCAGAACACTAAAAACTGATGTCCATCTATACGATTTAGGACATCAAACATCTGAAATTAATTGGCACCTAATCGGCCTCTCAGAAGTTAAAAAAACTCAAAGGAACAAAAGATAAAAGTAATTCAAATGTATGCACCAACATCTACCCATAATTATTAAAAGGTGGAAATACTATATAAAAACATAGAAACGGCAAGAAAAGAAAACAAGTGTACCCAGGATATCGTGATGAATGATTTCAATGCTATCTTGAGACACTAACAAGGCGCACATGAGGAATACATAGATAAATATGGCACAGATTAGAGTAACACAAGAGGAGATATGGTGGCAAGTTTTCTAGAAAAACAAAAACTTTATGCGATAAACATTCTATACAACACAATGGACATGGATCAGCCCTGATCAAAAAACTTAAACCAAATCGATTTTACAAAAAATGTATGCAAGATACGATAGTCCTGAATATGGGTAGCGACCATAGAATGGTCAGAGCAGGTACAACTGCCAACAAGACGAATAGTAGAAAAAAATACGGGAAATTCAAAAAGATATCGAAAATCAAAAACAAGAAGAAAGCATACCGAACCACATACGTAAAAGAAAACTCTTAATCTTAAGATGACAGAAAATATAACAACAGTGAGAAATCTCCAAAGAAAGTAACAAAGAAAACCAATAAGGAAAAGATTAAAAAGCAAGATAAAAATAAGGGAACAAAGACAACTATATCGGACAGAACATTATGCTACCGATTAATATAGACAAATGAGAAGAGGCAAAAACCGTTATAAACAAAAAGAAAAACCTAAAAGTTTAAAAAAAGAAAAGTAAATCATTAGTCCAACGGCCGAGAAGAGTAAAAAAAAGAAATAGGGAACACACAACAAAAAATATTACCAATATCTATACATCGTACAAATAAAACTATTACAGCAAGAGACAAAAGCTATAGTAATTAACGTGAGGTCGGAGAATATACCAGAGATAGACAACGAGAAAATTTCAATTGCCATAAAATACCTTAAATACAACAAGGCACCAGGAGAAGACAAAATTTTAGTCGGAATGATTAAAGAATCAAAAGACACAATGATACCGAAGCTAAAATAACTATTAAAAAGCTGTTTGGAACAACAAAACTTATCGAACACGTGGAATAACGCAATAATAGTGATACTATTTAAGGAAGAAGGTGGAACACGCCTAAAAAATCGATCAATAAAGTTAATATTCCAAATCTAAAAGTTATTTATAAGAATAATAGTAAACTAGTTAGATAGCAAATTAAATAACTACCAACCTGTTGAACAGGCAGCATTCTGCAAAGGCTATAGTACATGTGATTATCTTTTGATGATAAAAATCCTGCTGGGAAAAGCAACAGAATACAACTTCTCTCTGTGGATTACAAAAAAATCTTCCATTCCATAAATCATTAGATCATGAATTGGATAAAGCTAGATTACCGCTATACAAACCTAATGAGAAACATATATCAAAAAGTGCCAGCCACAATAAGACTCCATGAAGACTCCGACTAGATAGAGATTAAAAGAAAAATAGGACAGGGTGATACAAATTATTCAGCCTGGCCCTAGAAGGAAGTTTTAAAAAACAAGACTGGAGCAAGATAAGGATCTATTGGGTTGTCGGAAAAGACATGACATATTCTTGGGTAATTTTCAAGTCTTATTTATTAATAACACAACAAAGTTCAATTAATAACGTATTCGCCACTTTGATTGATGATCTTTTGCCATCTTTCTGGGAGTTGCATGATTCCGCGCTCGTAAAAAAATTGAACAGCGAAGAACTGGGTGAGATGCTCTTTGATGGCCTCATCAGAATCAAAAGACCTACTGCTCAAGTTATATTACAAAAAACGAAACAAATGGTAATCTGATGCGACAAGGTCCGGTGAGTAAGGAAGCCAAAACTTTCTATCCAAGCTGCAGCAACTTGTGTGTGGTCTCATGTCAGGATCAAACATCTTGCCTTTGCGATTGACGAGTTCTGGTCGTTTCTTCGTGAGAGATGTATTCAAATCATCCAGTTGATGACAGTATACAACAGAATCATTTTATTCCACGGTAGAAGCTCAAAAAATTCCACACCCTTGTAGTCCCACCATATTGAGAGCATAACTTTTTTTTGGTAAAGATCGGCTTTGGGTGTTGTTTTAGCTCGCTTTTTTCCTCTGCACCATGATCGTTGACGTTGAATATTGTTGTAAACAATCCATTATTCATCACCGGTCACGAGGCTCTTCAAAAACGGGTCGATATTGATGCGATTGGTGAGATGGACATGCGGAACCCATATATTGAGCTTGCTGATGAATCTTAGCTTCCTGATATGGTCATTAACGGTTGAATAATGAAGGCTCAGTGTCTCCGCGATGTCACGAGTAGTCTAACGTGGGTATGCTTCAATCAATGCTTCAACGGGCCTTCCGCTGCAAGGACCATCGTTGACGTCAAAATCACCAGCAAGAAATTTAGCGAACGAAAGTATGTTTCCAAAATTATTAGGACGTAAATTTTATGTTCCTTAATAGATATTTTAAGTTCTTGGACATTGTGACAGCTCCTTGGCCTTGTAAATCTATATTTTAGACAATATTGGATTTTGTTAACTATAGCAGTGAGCTGTTTAACTTGGTGCAAAAATCCTTTGTAAGTTATTGCATTTATGCATATATCAAGTCATTTAAAAGATTTCTGTTGAGAAATTGATCACTACTGTCAGTGTAATTAATTATTATGTTCTCCAACTATTTAAGAATGCGATATTCCTGTTATTGGATTTGGGTTGGGTTGCTATTGTGTTGTTTGTGGTGGTTCTCAAATAGATATTTGGATATGATTTTTCGTTTCCAGTGCTATTCTTGAAATTTATCTTGCATAGTAATGATTTAATTATTGCATTTTGACTGGTTTTGACTATTAGTAAGATTTGTTTCTCGTTTATTCTTATATATCCTAACATGGTTTAATCCTGACGGACATACTGTATTATTATTGTTAAATTGATTTTCATACTGGAGTACTTGTAAGTATTGGGTTTGTGTTTGTTGAAGTTATGAGCCACATTTATCTACGACGGATAATTGTAAAATAACGTCTAATATGGCTGCATATATTTTTGTCAGCCATACATTGCATTTGAAAAACTATTTTCTGCTATTTGCATTGGCTGATGTTGATAATGATTCACAAAAGATTGCGGAAAATTTGGTGCAAACATTCCGTTATGTGTAAGGATAAGATTATGCTCGCTAATCGCGAAATTTACCAGGACTTTTAATACCGTTCAGTTGGTAGAATAAAATGTAAAATCACTGTACAGGATTACTAAAAAAGAATAATCAATCTTTAAAAAATATATTTCGGATAATAATATTAAATGATACATAAAAAGGAAGGAGAAAGGTCTAAACTTACAAGCTTTATTTTAAAGTTTAAGTAATGGAGGACAAAGAATCGACCATCGACTGGAAAGATAATCCGTCCCAGTCTACTGATGTGAGGTACAGAAAATCCTCATACCGTTGTGAAATAAAATTTTATGCAGTTTTCAAAATAAGTTTCTTTAGCAAAAACACAGTGGCGAGTACAACATTCTTAAATATGTTGCAGTTATGTTTGACACAAGATTCTGACAACTCTACATTTCAACAAGATGGAGCTCTCCTTAGTATGGTGAAGTCTAAAGGAGAAACTTTCTTATCGTTGGATTGGACAATGTGCTAAAGAGGATTCGGTATTGTTTGGTTGATCTTCCAGGCATCTCAATTTACACTTTGCAATTTTTTTAGGAATACGTTAAAGATCTCTTTACGTGTCATCACAACATTGAACACACAAAGTAACTTACCATAAAAAAAATGAACTATGAAAAAAATCTTTTCATTCCCTAACTCGACAAATTTGTTTTTCAATTTCATTATATTATTTATATTTAAGTACAGCACACAGTTTGCAATCGATCCAGTTTAATATTGTACAACAGTTTTACCTCAAAAGCTCGTTTTAATTAAATATCCTCATAAATTTTTAGTTACATCAAAGTTAATCATTGCGTCCGTAAAATATGCATCGGTAGAAAATTAATTTCGCCCCAGCATTGATTACCCCGATTGCGCTCGGATGTGTTTTAAAATTTGGCAATTTTTTGATGCATAATTAACGGGGCTGTCGCAAGGGCCGGGCAGCGCTCGCTTCGGCGAAATTTAATATTCGTTTTACATCGGGGCTAAGGGTAACAGTACGTACGGCATGCCCGAAGATCTTAAGCTCCACAAGACCAGGACTTTATTTGAGAGAGTGATAATGACCTACCATATCCTTGGCATATCATGCATCTAGCCGAAAGTGGCGCTATAAATCATGCGATACGTGCGGGACGTGACAGCGGGAAGAACGCTTTGCAAAATAAAGCGCCTGCATTATGGAACCGTGCTGGCGCTAATACAGGAGACACTTATCCTCCGTGTAGTTACAGTTTTATGTAAATGTCCCGAGCAAAAAGTTTCAGCGAAAGAAGTCTGCGTTGTATGTAATCCAGTGGTGGCGCTAAACGCACATTTGTGCGCTGAATTTTTTTGTATGATATCAAGCGACGTAATTTTAAAAAAGTTTGTTTTATTATACATTAATATTTATATCTTAAAGTCATTTAAAGGAGAATATCTTAAATATGGGCCCAAAATAAGTTAATACTTTTTTATATCTTTGCCTTTAATTTGCAATCTACTTTGGAGTAATTAATAAATATTATTCATAGTTTTTATAATTTATGTCTTGAAGCAGGCACCACCTCATAGACGGTTCTCTGAGGTTTGCAAAGTTGGGTCTTCAGGCTATTCCTTTTTGAATCTTCTGTTCGCCATTAGTTGATTAAACAGTTCTCTTATACGTTAGCTACTATTATTGGTGTGGTATTTTTCTTATGTAAGAGTAAATAATTTGGTTATATTGACATAAATTATATTCAGAGCATTATGGAACTTTAATTTTGAAATGTAGTACGGGGCACTTACAGTTATCCAGAGAATCTTTGACTGGAAAGTTTGGAAAATTAGTTTATCTTCTTGAACTTTAATTTTAGTTGACATTACTTATTTTTAATCTGGACTTTCTAAGCCAACTTTTTAGTCCAGGTTAGCTTGCTTTATCTTTTTTTTATAATGAATTGTTAGCAGTTAATAACTTTTGTGGTAAATATTATTTTAACTGATTTGTTACGTTGTTTAAATTGGTTTTCCACATTTTGAGCCAGCTTTGAAGAAAGTTTTTCTGATACTCTACCGTGGTTACAATTTGAACACAGCGGCAGTATCTTCATTGAATTTCTCCATTAGTGTGTCATTTCATAGAAATACATTTGCTGTAAATATTAAATATGAAGATTCTACAAAAACATCGTGTTGCAGTACTACAGGTTTTGATAAAATGGGGAATTATCAAATCTTGCTTGAATGAAAAACTGAAATCAGATAAAATAATCAGAAATTTGCCTTTTTAACTTCTACAACAGGTCGTCGTGCCAGACCTTATCGAAGACTTGCTGTACGTAGAGGAATATAGATGCACATACTTTCTTTTGATCCAAGCTTAATCGTATTGATCAGTCTCTGTCATTGTTAGATGATAAAATGATTTTTCCTAAATTTATGTTACGAAATTAAGATACTTTTAGGAGTGTTCTTCAACATTTTGCTAAGCAGAAATTATTTAAATAATTTAGAGAATATAAGCAATAGATTGATTGATTTATAGGATCTGATTTTGGTTAATGTTAATAGTTAATACCATCTAAATGTGTGGTAGTCGGTAGATACTCCCTAGGTTCCCGATAACGACAGGTCTACTTAAGGAGAACGTCTCTACCCACCCTAGTTATACTTATCTCCCACTTTCTAATATGAGAGAGTATGTGTCCCAACCCAAATTTCCACCTATACCACATTTAATCCTTCTCGTATCCTTTTACACCTTGGAAAGTAACTGTAAATTATCAAAGTCTATAATATTCGCCAGGCATCATATTATGATTATAGCTGATAAATCCAATTATTCCAAGTACGTGCATCCCTTAAATGGAACAGGGGTGCGTAGAATCTCGCGGTGAACCAAAAGCAAGTATAAAATATCCAAAATGAGAAAGATAGGAACTTGGAAAAAGGCGACAGACTCGCGACGTTTTCTATGGAAAAACAACTCGTGATAACCAACACATTTTTCAAACTACCAAAACGATGTTTGCATACCTGGAAATCCCAGGCTGACAGACATAATAAGATTTTATATGTTCTACAAAAATATATGGCAATACTATATTATCAGCAAAAACATATCCTGGGGTAGATATATCAACAAATTATAATTTCTTAGTTGGGAAATTAAGAATATTTTTAAAAACAGTTAAGAGGAATGTTAGCAGAACATCACGATTATATAAAGAAAAACTGAATGAAGAACACATTAAACAGAAAGTAACAAACCTTTCGGGAAAAACAAAAGAATAACAAATACACAACATCAGAACAACATAGGACAAACATGTAATAGATTCAAAAGTACACTAATAGACGCAAAAAACAGCAACTTAAAAGAAAAAAGGAAAGGCAGAGTTGGATGACCGAAAGTATTCCGAATCTTATTAACGAAAGGCAAAAGTACAGAAATAAAAAAAGGAAAAGTACTTTGGCATGCTAAAGAACGCACAGAAATTGAACAATAGATAAAAAACATGATTATTATTATACTAAAAGAAACCACACTAACTAAATGCAACAGCTTTTGATCTATTAGTTGATTAATCATATATTAAAGATATTTCTGAGAGCGATACACAAGAGAGTAGATCAAGGTCTAAGAAACAATTAGCGAAAACCAATTTAGTCTCTGAAATGGACTGGAGACTAGAAACGCTTTATTTAGTACCTAATTTAGAGATGTCGGGATGTCAACCATAATGTTTACTTGTGCTCAATAGATTTTGAAAAAGCTTTCAATAAGGTAAATCACAATAAAATGATCTAGATGCTAAAAACAGTTGGACTAGACGATAAGGATGTACGTATCCTAGCTAAAATGTACTGACATCACACATCAGCGGTACCAGCCGAACACTAAACATAAAACGAAATCAGTATTAAAAAAGAGATCATCAGGGGTGCATTCTGTTTCCCCTATTTTTTACCCTCTACTCTGAATACACAGGGTGTCCCAAAACTTTGTGTACAAACTTGGAGGGAAGGTAGAGAACATCGTTGGGAACCATGATTACATAGGAAAGCATGGGCGGAGGTTGATAGATGGCGCTGTATGCGAGCTCTCAAGTTTTGTTATGTTCAATACGCACAACGCGCATATGTGAGCCTTAAACAACCTACACGGAACTCGATCACGAGCCACACAAAAACGCTTCGCTCTTAATATGTAGGCGAGTATCGTTGGGGACAAATTAGTCGGTCCATACATCTTACCACCTCGACTAAACGGTCGCAAGTATCTGATCTTTCTTCAAGAGAAACTTTTGAAATGCCCTCGCATATGTTCGGTGCAGAATCTGGTTTCAACATGATGGAGCGCCAGATCATTACGCAAGTGTGTACGTGAACGCTTGGACCGGACATTTGGAAACAATTGGATTGGGTGTAGCAGTCCCGTCGCTTGACCTCCCAGATTACCTGATTTATCTCTCTTGATCATTTTCTCTGGGGTGCCATGAATAACATTGTGTACGACATGCCCGTAAATTCTGGAATGGACCTGGTGGCACAAATCTCCATCCCTACTGCTAGGATCAGCGGAACGCAGGTATCTTCGAAAATGTTCCTAAAATCCATCTCGCGTAAGTGTCGTACGTGCGTCAATGCCAATGGGCGCAATTTCAAAGTGATGCTTGTAAGTCGTACATTGTACTCTTTTGTTGTGTAATAAAGCGTTTTACACTACATTCTGTGTTGTGGCCTTATCGTGTCTTTGGGTCTTTTTGTCACGTGAGGGTTACGTTCCGCCCATGCTTTCCTATGTAATTATGGTTCCTAACGATGTTCTCTACCTCCCTTCCAAGTTTGTACACGAAGTTCTGGGACACCCTGCATATTCAATTAAGCACTTACTGATGCAACAACATTAAATACGCTTAATCAGCAGCGAAAAAAATTTGCAAAACCTAGTGGCTAAAATGAACTATACATGTAAAAGTTTTGGTTCAAAAATTAATATTAACAAAATGACATATATGGTCATAAGTAAATAAACCATCATTATAACCAACAGTATCATCAACAATGGCATAAAGTTGGAGAAGACTAATAAACTTTCTTATCTCGACAGCAATATTAATGACTAATGAGATTCAACGGTTGAAATAAAGATCCGAATATAAAAAGTCAGAGCGACCTTTATTGGATAAAAAAAACTCTTATGCAGTTCACGATTTATTCTTAAAACTAAGAATAAGGATGGTCCCTTGCTACGTCATACCAGTGCTACGTTATACCTACTAAAGCGATGTTAAGTAGAATAAATGCATTCGATATTTGAGTGTATCGTCGATTACTAAGAATTAGTAGGGTAGGTAGTCGCTAACAACATCTTTGATGTAAATAATTAAAGCAATTAAACTACGGAAGTTGGAATATTTTGGACACGTTATGCGACATCTCGACATCATAGAAGGTAAAATCGAAGGCAAGCGCAGACCTGTTATAAAAAAGATGTCCTGATTCAAAAATTTTGGGCAAAGGTACGAAAAGTACTACGATACAACTATTTAGAGAAACGGTCGACAAGATTATTATCTTTAATATGGTAGCCAACATGATGGTGACCAACGACCATTAAACAGCCACGGTACCACAATAAGAAGGATGTGTTGTAAATGTACTAGCAAGATGGTCTGCAAATACATTTTTTGGCATTTGGCCATGCTCAGCTCTCCTCAGACTTTCTAATGGGAGGTCTTTTAAATTTTTGTAGATTTTTGCAATGAACGGTTTTCAGTAAGTAAATTGGTGATATACGTTTGAAATGATCTGTTTTTAGTTTCTCTTATAACTGAACATAAATTGTGGCTTAGCCTATTTAAAGATATTTTGTCCAGAAAATTTTGAGTGTTCTGCCACTGATACTGAATACTGCGTTGTTTGTTAACAAGTTGTTTTATATATAGAGAAATGCTATTTTATTCGGGACTATTTTGTGTTTAGTTAAAGTGGCTATCAATTTATTTATATACTATACAGTTTCTTCAAATTAGTGTTTCCTATATTCGGAGATCGAGTCTGATATTCGTATTTTGACACACCTGTAGGTGAAGCAGTTCAAAAAAAATATGGAAATATGGAAATAAAATGATATAGGGAGTCCCAATTGTGTACGTTTAGAGAAATTGCCCTTTTATTAAAAGAGAAAAAGTATCTATGATACTGCAAAATGTCGAACATTAAAAAAAAGATCACTCAACATTTCTGATCTATTCTCAAAGATGGACAAAGGCAAGAGAGCTCCGTTGCTGCGAATTATTTGACCAACAGGTCTGGGCCTACGTAATACTAGGTAAATCAAGAGTCGCCCCTACACTGCTGCTTCTACCATCAGGCCATGTACAATTCTAAAGAAGTATGGCATTTTTTCTAAAAATCATTAATATTCCAAGTGACAGAATTGTAATTAGGGATCAAGATTTTTAATAATAAGCACAATGAAATAGATTACAATTACTATTGGTTACATATTAAGTCACACTTTAGACTACTGATTACATGCTAACGAATGGAAAATGGAAGTGATATACAAAAGTTATCTCAAAAATTAGATCTCCAACGCGCTGGGATAATAGGAAAACTTTCTGCGCGGCTGTTGACTACACTGCTGCATTTGCTGCTTCTCCCAGTCTCAAGCAAATTATTGTTTAGCCTACAAGCATATTCAGTTTTGGCTCGGGAGTTATTTGTAACGGAGTTCCTACGTGCCGCTATCGCCAGATGCGAAGTTCGCCCAGTTATTTGGTTTTAAACGCAAAAGGCGTTAAACCAATCGAAATGCATCGCCAATTGACGAAAATGTATGGGGAATCGTACGAGGATGTCAAAAACGTCCTTAATTGTTGTAGGGAGTTTGCAGGTCGTCGAAGGAAAATTTACGACAAAGAAAAAAGTGGGAGACCGTCAATTCCCGACGAGACAGTCGAAAGGTTAAAAAAATCATGCTTAAAGTTCGGAAGATCAGTTTCAATGATCTCTGCATTTTGGTTCCTGAGGTTTCTCAAAGCACCATTCATATCGGAAGGTGTGCGCAAGATGGGTTCGCAAATGCTTACAAAAGAACACCAACGGCAATGCGTTGACTCTTCTCACGGACTTCTTCAACGCAATGCAAATGAAAAGGATAACTTTTAGGATTTGATTATCACGGATTACAAACCCTGGCCATTTTACTTCATACCTGAGACCAAACGACAATCACGTGCATGTCGGCATTCCTCTTCGCCCAACCGTGTTTTGGAATCAAAAGGCGGTATTGTTGGTCGAGTTCATGGCTTGTGGGGTCACAATAAACGCTAAGAAATATTGTGAGGTACTAAAAAAACGGGCAATTCAAAACCGGAAAAGAAAAATGCTGAACAAGGGCGTATGCCCTTTCCATGACAACGCTCGCCCCTACATCGCCCATACGACCGTACTACATGTAGTTAATTAGCAATTACAGGGCTAAGTGAGCTACCCATTGCTACTTTGTCTTGGGTTTTAGACATACCAGCAGTTACATCGAAGACTACGCACATTTTGTAGACCCTCTTCAAGACATCCATCTACAAGAAGGAGATCTAATGGCCAGTTGTGATGTAACTTCCCTGTTTACCAAAGTGCCGATTCAAAAGGCCTTGGATTACCTGAAATATTTTTTCCTAACTATACCTTACAGCTATTTATTTCACCAGTCCCTTACGTCTAGTTACTTTGTTTAGCAGGGTGTATATTAACAAAAATCCGTATGGAACTGGAATTAAACGGTAAGATCGGAGAATGGACATTTACAACATACCGTGTACAGAAAATCCACGCATACGAACCGATACCTTCATAAGTAGTCAAATCACCACTTAAATCAAAAAAGAACGGTTGTGAAAACATCGGTAGATTGAGCACGACGTATATGTCAACCACAGTTTTTAGATAAGGAATAAAAAAAATTGGAACAAGCCTTACAAGGTAATGGCTACTGGAGGACGGAGATACGAGGGTGAATTAAATATAAACGAGACTTATTTTTTAAAAAATATTTTATTTGTACTTTAAACAAAAGAATGGCAGATTATTTTTCTACATAATCTCCTGATTTAGAAACACATTTTTTAATTATTTTTGAAATGCCTTTCTCGTAGAATGAAGTTGGTCGTGTTTCCAGCCAATTGCGCACATAGACATCAACCTCCTCATCGCTGTCGAATATATGCCCTCCCATGGCTTCCTTGAGAAGACCGAATCGGTGATAGTCGCAGGGCGATAGGTCAGGACTGTAGGGAGGGTGTTCAACTGTCTCCCAGCCCAATTTCTCCAATTTTTCTCTTGTCAGGGCTGCTGTATGGGGACGAGCATTGTCATGGAGAAGTTTCACCTCTCTCATCCGTAGGTCACGTCGTTTGCGGCGATATGCAAGTCAAAACTCGTATAAAATGTCGCAGTAGTACGCCGCATTAATGGTCCTGCGATCATGCAAAAAATCGAGGTGCAACAAGCCACGCTGGTCAAAAAAACCGTAGCCAAAACCTTGCCTGCAGACAGCCTTGACTATTGCTCTCATTTTCAACATTCTCACGACCCTCCACGAACTTTTTGTGCCATGTAAACACTCTAGCTCGTGACAGTGTCTTTTCCTTGAACTGCGCAGTCAATCTCCTCAGGATTTCAGCCGGTTTTACACCTTTCTTAGTGAGAAATTTAATGATAATACGCTGCGCAATTGACGACAGCACCTCCTGCTCAGACAGGTACTGACAGGAACGAACAAAATCGCCCGCCTGCTTCCCCTACTCCTGAAATCCCTACCCAACACCTGACGAAGCGAGAATTCTCGCGCGTTAATATTGCGCGCTCGAGATCAAAAACCTCGTTTATATTTGATTCACCCTCGTAAATAGAGCAACTAAAGATAACAAATACACACGAAATACACAACCGAATCGGCTACGGTAGGCAAAGCTTTTTTACCTTACATCAACAGATTTCTTAATAAACACAAGGTAAAAACCGTTTATATTACTACCACCAAGATACGGGATTTGCTTAGACTAGCCAAAGATACAAGAAATCCACAGGATACACCAGGGGTAAACTGCATACCTTGCTCATGTGAGCAAGTCTACATTGAGACTAGGGGCAGAACGATTACCACTAGGATAAAGGATCATAAACGTCATATACACCTTAATCAGCCCGAAAAATCAACAATTGCTGAACATGCTTTGGAAAACTCTGGCCACGAGATAAAATTCGGGAAAATACAAGTTTTATCCAATTGTAAGAATTATTACCCGAGATTATATAGAGAGGCGGTGGAGATTTATAAACATAAAAATAATTTTAACAGGGATGACGGATTCATTCTACTTAAATCTTGGTGTATTGCTCTTAAGGAGCAAAAAACAGACCACGATAAAAGAGCAAATGACATCAGAAAATTCCAAAATTTTACCTGCAAGGAACCGATTGACGTCAGCAGCTACCCCGATTACATTATCTTTTTGGTAACATTCGTGAAGACTTTAATCTAAATTTATCCAAATTTTAGTACGTCTATTCAAATAATTTTTGATCCGCTCAAAGTGTACAAAGTTTCTCCATCCTATATAATAGATAGAATTAAAGTTCGGTCAGAATATTTTTTTTTAATTTTAGATTAACAAAGAAAAAGTGGGAGACCGTCAATTCCCGACGAGACAGTCGAAAGGTTAAAAAAATCATGCTTAAAGTTCGGAAGATCAGTTTCAATGATCTCTGCATTTTGGTTCCTGAGGTTTCTCAAAGCACCATTCATATCAAGGTGTACGCAAGATGGGTTCGCAAATGCTTACAAAAGACCACCAACGGTAACGCGTTGACTCTTCTCACGGACTTCTTCAACGCAATCCAGATGAAAAGGGCAACTTTTAGGATTTGATTATCACGGATGACAAACCCTGGCCATTTTACTTCATACCTGAGACTAAACGGCAATCACGTGCGTGTTGGCATTCTTCTTCGCCCAAGCGTGTTTTGGAATCAAAAGGCGGTATTGTTGGTCGAGTTCATGGCTCGTGGGGTCACAATACAAATATTGTGAGGTACTAAAAAAACTTAGACAGGCAATTCAAAACCGGAAAAGAAAAATACTGAACAAGGGCGTATGCCCTTTCCATGACAACGCTCGCCCCTACGTCGCCCATACGACCGTACTCCATTTAGTAATTGGCAATTACATGGCTAAATGAGCTACCCATTGCTACTTTGTCTTGGGTTTTAGACATACCAGCAGTTACATCAAAGACTACGCACATTTTGTAAACCCTCTTCAAGACATCCATCTACAAGAAGGAGATCTAATGGCCAGTTGTGATGTAACTTCCCTGTTTACCAAAGTGCCGATTCAAAAGGCCTTGGATTACCTGAAAAAATGTTTTCCTAACTATACCTTACAGCTATTTATTTCACCAGTCCCTTACGTCTAGTTACTTTGTTTAGCAGGGTGTATATTAACAAAAATCCGTATGGAACTGGAATTAAACGGTAAGATCGGAGAATGGACATTTACAACACACCGTGTACAGAAAATCCACGCATACGAACCGATACCTTCATAAGTAGTCAAATCACCACTTAAATAAAAAAAGAACGGTTGTGAAAACATCGGTAGATTGAGCACGACGTATATGTCAACCACAGTTTTTAGATAAGGAATAAAAAAAATTGGAACAAGCCTTACAAGGAAATGGCTACTGGAGGATGGAGATACGAGGGTGAATTAAATATAAACGAGACTTATTTTTTAAAAAATATTTTATTTGAACTTAAAACAAAAGAATAGCAGATTATTTTTCTACATAATCTCCTGATTTAGAAAAACATTTTTTAGTTATTTTTTAATGCCTTTCTCGTAGAATGAAGTTGGTCGTGTTTCCAGCCAATTGCGCACATAGACCTCAACCTCCTCATCGCTGTCGAATCTATGCCCTCCCATGGCTTCCTTGAGAAGACCGAATCGGTGATAGTCGCAGGGCGATAGGTCAGGGCTGTAGGGAGGGTGTTCAACTGTCTCCCAGCCCAATTTCTCCAATTTTTCTCTTGTCAGGGCTGCTGTATGGGGACGAGCATTGTCATGGAGAAGTTTCACCTCTCTCATCGGTAGGTCACGTCGTTTGCGGCGATATGCAAGTCTCACCTCGCTTAAAATGTCGCAGTAGTACGCCGCATTAATGGTTCTGCGATCATGCAAAAAATCGAGGTGCAACAAGCCACGCTGGTCAAAAAAACCGTAGCCAAAACCTTGCCTGCAGACAGCCTTGACTATGGCTAACATTTTTAACATTCTCACGACCCTCCACAAACTTTTTGTACCATGCTCGTGACAGTGTCCCTTCCTTGAACTGCGCAATCAATCTCCTCAGGATTTCAGGCGGTTTTACACCTTCCGTGGCGAGAAATTTAATGATAATATGCTGCACAATTGACGACGCCACCTCCTGCTCAGACATTGTCACGAAAAATATAAAACCGATAACTTCAACTGGCCATCACAACCCTCTGACTCCAATTTAAAGCTTAAACTCTGGATACCTTTTATTAAGGCCAGATAAGGTATAAAGCAACCATAAGTCCATAGTTCAATATAATGAGCCTTTAATAAGCTCAAATGCTTTTAAAAATAAAATTAATCTGCAATTTTACAATTTCTTTCTGTTGTTTTCAAACGAAGAAGTGTGACTAAATGGATTTTTCCCATACATTTTGAAAATGTCTTTTAAAATTCCATATCGTGCCAGGTTTTACTACAAATCACAAAAATGTGAAAATTAAAAAACGTAATTTCTTAATAACATTGATAAATGGTAACGCTTATAACATATGAAAATGTTCTCTGGAGAGACGGAATGAATAGAATGGAAATAGATAAACATAAATACATAGCTGATAAAAACAAAACTGAAAAGTGTGCAGGACAAGCTTCATGAATGGCCTGTGTGGGGATTTTAAGGTGATTAGAATATTGCTCGGTCAACAAGCAGGTAACACCAAATTTCCTTGCTTTTTGTGTAGATGGGATTACAGAACTAGGACGGAAGCATTCACATCTGGCGAAAGGAAAAAAATTGTTTCACTTCTACTGCTTTCGCCTTTACACATCAAACTTGGCTGAATGGAGCAATTCGTGACAGTTTTAAGCAGGAACAGTAAATGCTGTCAGTATCTTGGTGTTAAATTTCCATCAATCAAGCCTGAAAAAATTAAATCTTGCACTTTTATAGACCTACAGATACGGAAATTAATGGCTAACAACAAATTCAAAAAACATAAATAAACGCAAATTTTAAGGATGGATTGCATTCAGAAATGTGATACAAAACTTTTGAAAAACACGAAGGTTGCAAACTAGACTGTTTTAGTCGAAGAGATGTTGGAATACTTTAAACTACTTGGTTGCAAAATGAGCGTCAAAGTTCACTTTCTTTGTGCTCATATAAATTACTTTCCTGGCAGTCTTGGTGATCTTACGGAAGAACAAGGAGAGCAATTCCATTAAGATATTAAAGTGAAGGAGAAGGATACCAAAGAAAATATAATGGCTGACTATTGTTGGATGTTGAAAAGAGACTGTGCGGACAAACACTGAAAACAATCCAAGAAGAGGGAGTTTGAAAAGAAGCCTAGTAGTAAATGTTTGCTTTTAAAATTGTATTTATGTTTATCTATTCCTTATACATTCATTCCGTTCTTCCAGAGAACATTTCCACATGTTACAAGCGTTGTCATATAGCAATGTCATTAAAAAATTACGTTTTTCTTAAATTTTTACATTTTAGTGATTTGTGAAAACCTGAGATGATATGGAATTTTGAAAGTCATTTTCGAAATCTGTGAAAAAATACATTCCGACACACATCTCCATTTTAAAACAGAGAAACCTTGCATAATAGTGTAATGAAAAACGTGTGTATTAGAGTAGCAAATACAGTGTTTGAATTTATAATTGTTGTCAGTGTTATATTGGATTGACCAAATTTCTGTAAAAAGTTACTTAAAATTTTGATTAGCTTTTATTATCTCTAAAGCTATTATTCCATCATTTGACGTTTGCATTCATGGCAACTTGTGGCGTCAAAACTTCTGCCACATGTGCAAACAGTAACAAAATTAAAAACGAAACATTTTGCTGTAAACGTACATATCAGCGCACGTAAAAACGGCTATTTAGTTTACAAAACATGAACAAACAACTTTAGTATTTACATTAAAAAGTCAACTCACTTCATGCAAAACAGCAGCACTTCTACTATTACATTAGCATTCAGCAGGCATTGAGTTTAATTATACAAATATGCTGCTGGCGTTTTTGCGCTAATTTTAGCATATTAACATTGAAAAGCTTTTTAAAATGTTTCATTAATAACAAAAATATCGTTTGGGAGAGTTTGGAATTGTTTGAAATACGAGTTGGTCTAAACATATTTAATTTTTATTTTTTCTACAAAACAGTAAATTTAATTATTTAAAAAAAATTAGTTAAAATAACCATCACAAAATGCATTACATGTATTATACAAGATCTGTTCGAAAAGTAATATGCTTTTATTACAAAAATGCATTTACCTATTTATTTAGTAAAAATGGTACACAGTACAAGAAAAATTGTACATAGTTCCAATATTTTCGAAGCAAGCACCTTGGGATCACACTTTTGACTGAACCTTTTTTTCCTGTTATAACCTAAAGCAAGACAGTGGCAGCAATTGTAGCACAATTTTCCTTTGTTGTGGAAACAGTTTAGCTTTTGTCATCTCGTGATTAGTAGACTTCAGTCATCGTATGTTTTCCGATGTTCTACTCACTCCCAGTGCTAAACATGGGCCATTTTTAATCGATTCAAAACCATATCTGAATTCTTTGTTCCGTTTTTTTGTTGCAGTTATTGAGTCGTTCTCAAAAATCTTTTGAAATAACCGAATCACTTCTACGTACAAATGTTCAAGTTTCGTGCAAAATGTACTTACTTTACAACACCAAATAAAAACTCAAACGAACGACCTCTGTGGCGTCTAAAATCAAAAGAGATGTATTGCATATACACTATGATAATCAAACATATGTTAATATATGCATCTTTGGTATGATGAACAAAGATAACGTAAAAATGACTAAGTAAGATACGCAAATTTGCTTGTCCAGGAATGCTATAAAAACAATACCAACAGCTGCAACGGGAACATTGCTAGACAGACCTCTTTCCTCTTCATTTTAAAATTATGAAAAAAAGGGAGTGTCTCTTTGTAAACTGCGCATCCACTTGCACAGAAAGTATAGAAGTGGGATATCTAAAAATTGGAGATATGCGTGAAGGTATACTGTGAATGAGAACGAACCATATAATGCCAAGATTTCCACTTAACTCAAATTTTGATGTTAGTATTATGGATCTAAATAAATACACAAACGAAATAAGTAGAGGTGGTGGTAATATGAACCAGTTTTTTTGTTTTGAGCAAAATACTCGATTAATAAATCATTAATAATAAAATAATAAACAAATATGTTTTCTGTAATGCATTATGAGTAGCTATGAACAAAAATAAAACTCTTGCACGGTACATTGTTTTTTAAATATACTGAAAAATATGGATTTGGGGGAATTTTTGGATGCTAATAACACTTTTGGAAAATTATAAAAAAAAAGATTAGGATAATACAAATTTATCTAAAGTTCTTTACGAATAGAAATCGCAAATAAAAATATTATTTTCACATCCACTGCACAACATATGAACCCATTCCTAACACATTCCACATTGAACCCAAAGTTCTCCAGATTTTGATTTCTTTAATGTCTTGCCACAAAATGGACAGTCTGCATCGTTTTTGTTGGATAGGTTGTTTGTCCAATAGGTTCTAATATGTTTGAACTCCCACAAAGTATACACCTTCCCGTCTCTTCCTCATCGCTAGAAGTTTTGTCTTCCATTTTTCTGGGCTTTTATCTCTGATGACTCTTTTGTGAACTAGTACCCCCTTCTTTTTTGAGTTTGGTTTAGTGGCTTTTTGATCAGGTGGCTATTTTAAAGCGTCTTTATACGCAGCACTGGTTATAATAGTGGTTGAAAGTGCTTTCCGACCTCTGTTTGATGTTCTCTTTTCTTTGCATTTGGAACTGGAGAAACGTGCTGTGGATTTCGTAGATTACAGGTGTGGATAAACCTCCAGATTTCTCTTCTGTTCTCCTTTCACTGCTATTTCTCAAGACAGCCCGACTTTTCGACCATCATCATCCTCGTCATCGCCGTCCTCATGAAGTTCATCGTTGTCAGCAACTCGGAAAACACGTTCCTGTTTAATGGATATATTTCGATGCATTTGTAACCACTGACTGCTATTGCCCTAGTTTTAACCTTGAGAAATGGTTTTGCAAACTTTGCAGTCATGTGTCCAGCCCACCTGTTCTCAGTACCTGCCTAGCATCTTCACTATAGTAGCTCTTTAGGCGATACATAAATGTTCGGTCTATAGCTCTGGATTGTTTTGTGGTTTTATTTTACCTTTAAGATAACATCCAAGTTCCTTGTATGAGAAAAGTGTCCGTCCAGCAGAAGTAAATCTAGAGATTTAGATGTTGGTTTTGTATATTCAATAAAATGGAAAAATCATTTTGTTCGCGCCAATCTTCTGATTATATTTATTTTTTGAAATTTTAAATTAGGGCCGGCTATAATTTGATTTCCTCTCATATATGTGAAATTTGTTTTATCGGCCCAACTGTCTAGCACGCGTGGCGATATACCCGGGCGGTCTGGGCCGCGGGCCGCGCTCGTGCAATTGGCTTTTAGCACTTGCTTTGGCACGTTGATTTCGTTTAGTTCGCTCGACATTAAGTCTTTGTTTTATTCATTTTAAACTGGCCATTTCAATTACCTTAAGTTTACGCGACTTTATACTTTTGCTTTATTAAAACCTGCATTTCGCATTTTTGTGCGCGGCGTTACGCATTTGCCTTTTTCACACTTTTGCATTTTGCATTTTTTAGCTGTGCTCTCAGCTCGACGAGGGAACCTTTATACCAGGAAGACGCCCCCGTTTCGTCTACTGTGAAGATTGGGGTAACTTGTCCTAATTTTTATCCATATTCTTTTCTTTTTCTTCTGGAAGCCCCAGGACCAACAGCAGGGAACCGATATCCGCGGGAAGCGCCGTTTCCACAGGTTAGTGTTTTTAATTTTAGAGTCGTTTAAAGTTCTCTATCAAAATTCAAAATTACCTATACAGTCCACTTATTCCGGCCGAACCACATTTTCTTATAGCTCCCAGGGGTGGCCCTTTCATTAATTGGTCTGTGTAGTTGGTGGAAAATTTGTCAAAACCTCCCCTCCCTGCTGTATTCAGAGCTCCTATCTGCTTTTCCTTCTATTCCAATCACATGCGGAAGTTTAGTTCTCACTACACTAAAACCAAATTCAACCCTGAAGATAACGATTCTTTGCGTATTCCGTTTCCAAAAGATCAAAAAAATGTATGACACGCTCCTTTTATAAGCCGATGATTCTGACAAGTGATGTCCTTTCAAATTTTCTAATTGACAACTGAAGTTTGTGTCAATTTATAAAATGGTCAAACCAGTCATGTCATCATTGAAATTGTTGCTGATCCCGTTTATATCTGGTAGCTGATAATCCAATAGCCTTATATCATTTCGAACTAGTCCATAAAACTTTCTTTCCATCAATAAACAATACTCTCCACCAGTTCCTTCTCCACTTGTAGAGGGCGAATTTCTTATTTGCCAAAATCTGTGGATCAACATTTCTTTTACCCACCTTTCTAAAAAGTGTAGCTTTGGGTACACTGAAACAATGTGCTGCTTCGTTTATTTTTCTCCCGCACTGCTGATAATGCATTCAACGTGTTTGTCTTTTTTATGGTCCCGCCTTTCTTCTTAGCATAACGACACCTAAAAAAAGAAGGGTTGTATTATGGAACAGTCTATATCATAACGCCATTTTTTAATCTATCCTAATAATTACAATGTATAAAATACGATTTTAAATAACTATTCTTGATATTTTAAGATTTAATCATATGACTATCTGATATACCAATAAAACAATGTTGAATCTTTAACCTTATAAAAAGTTTTGACGGTTAGAAAATACAACATTTCTATTCACGATTGCATACAATGCCATGCTGACGCTCGCTGCCTCTGAAGGCCAAAGCAGAATCTAAATATTACAATTACCACAGTTGCCGGTAAGTGGCTGCACTTCCTTGGCAAATACTGTGCTGTTTTATATTACAACTCGGTTTTATAATACATCCCCTAACAGGAACAAACTCAGAAAATTATTGTATATGTGGATCGAAGATCGAGTCTGAAATGGGAAGGCAGTTATATATTCATTTGATTTTGAAATAATTTACCATATTGGCAGTATACCGGGCAAAACAACTTGGGAGTTTACTAAAATAGGTAAATCAAAAGGTATTCTGTCGTAGCGACCAGGGCACTACAGAAGAAGAATCATCAACTCCATATGTAGGTCGCGAACCGGCCCTGAAAGTACCAAAAGATACAACACGAAACCTGGTAAGACAATAGGTTAGGAAACAACATAAAAAAACTTTAAAAAATATACCGAAACAAAGACATGGAAAAACTTTTATAAAAGAACCATCTCGTAAAAGAACTGAAGAACTGTTAGTACAAAGCACAAATCAGTTACGAATTATAACAAGCTTACTCACCACCTTAACAAAACAAAGTTGTACAATAGAAACTTGAGTTGCAGGCAATGCGGCAGAGAAGCAGAATATGAGATTTTAGTTTACAGAAAGCAATAATACAACAATTATCCAGTAAGGGGGTAAAGTACGAGAAAAGAGGATACTGTAAAGACAATGAGAAAAGTATAATAAGCTTATGGGGTTACAGTGCTACCGGAGCCGGCTCTTAAGAAACAAAAAACGCCCTCTAACTATAATGACAAATAAACAATGTTTTTTTAATACCAATCTCGTGCACCACAAAATAGATTTTATTTATTTCAAATTAGTGTAGGTTACTTTTCATCACAAAACAAGTCAATTGAACAATCAGACTAAGGTCCTACTCATATTTATACTAAATGGTACTCCACCAAATATTATAAAAGACATTAAAGATATAGTAAAGTGAACATCGATTATAACAGGCATCTCAATAAGCTCTATGATAGATACAAGGATTATCTATTACATTTATCAGCATCGTTAGAATATATTTCAGTTTTCATCACCAAAAAAAATCTAAGATTATCTATATATTTACCTTGTACCGTTAGGTGTCAAGGTGTGCAGATGAACAATAAGTACATTGTATTTAAACATTATTGGTATATAAATTTTGCTTATTCCTTCTTGTTCTTCGCCTTTTCCTTTACTTCTCTCAATTCATTTTCTGTTCCCTCCGGTTTTCTGCTACTGCACTTTCCCATGTTCTGGCCAGTCTGCCTCTTTGTCATTCTTGCATTGTTCTAGTTTTTCATATTACTTTTACTTGTTGGTTTCCTTTCATCTTGCTAAATGACCAAATGATCTGTTTTTTTTTGTATTTTTGAAATTTTTGCGTATGAACGAGTTATTCAGACTGTAAATATTTTTAGTGCTTTTTCTATGCTTTCATTTATTTCCATGCCGATCTTGTTTGTCTTATGTATTTTCGTTTTTAAGTATTTAAATGATCCTGTTTGTCCTATTCCTACTTTATTATCTTTTCACAATCTTTACGTTTTTATCTTAGATTTTTTTATAATTATTCTTAGATTTCTTTTTTGTAAAGCTGCTTTCTATACTTCAATATTATATTGTAACCCTCTCTTTCTCTTTTATCATAGATTACAAGATAATCTGCATATACACTTTCAGATATTTCCGTGTATTTTTTTTTATCTTTTTCTTTACTTTTCTTGGTACACCATCCATTATGATATTAAACAAGGCTGGGTTTAGAACTTCCTCTTGTCTCAGTCCTTCTTTTGTTGTAAAATCCTTGCACACAAGGTTTCCTTGTTTTACATAGCGCCTTGTCACTTGGCTTTACATAGATGAGTATTTACCCCTCTTGTTATTAAGCTGTTCCATATACATTATCTCGGTACACCGTCAAACGCTTTTTTGAAATCTAAAAAAGCAAGGTATATCTTGTTACTTCTACTTTTTTCTATTAGTTGCTTAATTGTAAAATATTATCCTGTGCCCCTCTTCCTTTCTTAAATGCCCATTGGAATTCTTCTAATTAAAGTTTTATACTTTTTTCTATTATTCTTTCTAAGATTTGCTCATTTATTTTAGCCACTGAAATTTTTTGGCAATTGGAGCATTCCTTATTGTCTTCTTTTTTGTATACAAATATGATTATGTCTAATTCCCATTCCTCAGGTGTTTTTTTCGTTTTTCATCATTTTGTTAAATAGCTTTCTTAAAATTTCTCAGCCTTTTCGCTAATATTTTTCACTATCTCTGCGGTTATGTTGTCGTGTCCCACTGTTTTGCCTCTCTTGAGGGTGTTGATAAAATTATCGATTTTTTTAGTGGTATTTCTTGTTCGTTTTCCATTTTCCTTCAGCTTGACATATTTGACCTGTATTTAAGAACCAAAATACTCCTTCCATGTCTTATAACCTCTCCTTCGTCATGTACTATTTTGCCATTTTTATTTTTCATATACTTGACTGTATTTTCTTTCTTTCTTCATAGGTTTAAGTGCTATGTAGAATAGCGTTTGGTTTCTATGTCTGTTATTTTCTGTTTCAGAATTTCTTTTACTTTACGTCTCTGTGCTTTATAATTATTGTACTTCTTATTTGTTCGGTACGTTTTTCATTTATCTTTTTTAATTTTGACTTTTTCTTTAATTTCTCTACTCCACCATCTTGTCTGTTTTTTTGTTATTCTAATAATTCTTCATGTTTTTTTAGCAGTTTCGTACAATATTTCCTTTATTTCTCTCCAAAATTCTTCTTTAGTGATTTACTTTTTATTTATTTAACTGATCCGTTTTTTCTTCTGTTCTTTTCTTCTATTACTTAGCTATTTCTATTTCTTGTAGTTTGTATGACATCTAATTTTCTCTGTTGTTTTACCCAAGTTCTTTGGTTTTTATTTTTTTTATTTATTTATTTCTATTTTCGATGTTAACTGATAATAGTCAGAATATATTTCTTTCCCTCTTTTAACATTTGTGTTTTTCATTTTTTTCTTGTATTTACTCTTAATAGTTATGTAATCGATCATAGATTTTTCATTTTTGCTATCCACTACCCACTATATTTATAAATCTCCTTATGGACAAAAAAAATGTGTTAGTTATTTTTAAATTATTGGAAACACAAAAATAAATAAGTTGTTTACTGTTATTGTTTCTTATATTTTTCCATCTACTCCTATCGAGTCACACATTTTACCATCTCGTTTGTGTACCCTTCCATTAATGTCTCAAGTTATTATCAATCTTCCGTTATAATCTTCCGCTACTTCCATATGTTGTCTTGGGTAAATTTATCTTTCATTTTTATGTTTATAGATGATCTAACTTAATTAAAATATCTCGTTACCACTTTGTGAGACACGCCAAAAAGTATTGCTACCCACCCCCACGCTGCGTTAGAAAAGCACAGAAAAGCACTATTACTACGACTGTAAGAAACTCAAAGGCTTTTTTTTTATTTGTAAGTGCAAAGACACTTATTTTATTACAATCTGATCTTAATAGATCAATGAGTAATTCAATTCTAACTTAAAATAACTAAAAAGAAACTTAAAACTAAGGTCTTACTCATCAGTGTCCTTAGAGTTCTGATAATACTAAGTAGGTATATTATCCCTAACGTACGCACTTAGACACACACTATGCTCTGCGTTGGAGAAATAACTGAACTAACTCAAAGGGCTTGGTCCTCTTGAGTCTTCGCACGAGCTGTGAATTATCGAGGAGCTGGATGGCCTCTATGTTCACATGTTGAAGAAGCCGTTGTTCGTGACTTCTGACAAACATAAGAATGACTTGCTCTACAGTCTTCACATCGAGGTCCCGATGGATATCACTGTTGCGGCAGTACCAGGGTGCATCTACAATGTTCCTTAATACACAACCCCAGAGTTGGATGCCATATGCCCACACGGGCCCTAATATTTGCTTATATAGTAGTAACTTATTATGTGTGGGCAAATTGGAGTTTCGTCCTATTAACCAATACATTTTTTTATACCTTAAACCGAGTTCTTCTGTTTTCTTTTTAATGTGGACCTTCCAGCGTAACCTCGCATCGAGTGTCATACCCAGGTATTTAGCCGTATTAGCGTATGGGATCTGGGTTTCATTAATTTTAACGGGTATGTGTTGTTTCCGTTTATTGGTGAAATTGATATGTACAGATTTACTTTCACAACTCAAAGGCTAAAATAAACCTCAACCTAATTAAAATCATCGCTAACACAACCTACACGAAACTCTTATTAACAATCCCGGCTTTACTAATTTCAATAAGACTACTGCCCATAACAGACATAATTCTAATCAACCTTCTGCGACAATATTGCAACTCATTATTAAAATATTTACCCCTTACGTGAACCAAATTGAAAACCTTACTTCCTCAATTTAAATGTTGTTCAAACATAGCGATAAGTAATCATAATTTTATGCATATTTAATCTCTTGAAACTGGAATACTAATGGTTTAAAAGTACAACGTTCAGTCGTCATCTCATTTATAGCTAGATAAGTCACTGATATTGCCTGCATTACCAAAACTCATTTGATACAAAATAAAAAATTTACAATATCTAGATATTATGTGATCAGCTGGCAAAAATTCGTAATAAACATAAAAAGAAATATTACCACAAGCGCAACCGACTTATTTAATTTAAGCTTAGTGGAAGCTATGCAACTAAATTAAAACGAAAAATAAATATTCAGTAATTCTAGTATCTACATATAAAGACATCTAGAATTGGATTAGTGCTGGACTCCAGCGAAGTGAGACTATAATTGTAGACTGTCGTCCAACATTAGTGATACGGAAACTCAACTATGAAAATATGATTTGGCAATATAAAGGAAAGAAGCCTCATAGTGCTAAGCTAGAAAAACTAGCTTTTCAATTATTTTCGTACTGAGTACACATATTTTTCCTAAAGAACTAATAAATCACGAGATGTCTTGACTCTTTTAATAAATCCTGCTGAAATTAGAGATTATTCGTATCTTCACAATACAATAATTTTCTCCACTTACGGTAACTGTAGTTTTCTCACCATTTTTAAAGAAAAACGACGCTGCAACTACACCTGCCTGAAAACCACACCACACAGTCGGTCTTAGTAGATGCATTTCACGCTTCCAAATTATATGAAGATTTTCACTTCTCCAAATCCGGCAGTTCTGTTTGTTGACGAACTCACTCAAGTGAAAGTGGTCTTTGTCACTAAAATTATTTTTTTGCATAATTTCCGTCCGCTGCTAGTCTCTCCACAAACTTTTCAGCAAATTTCTTATTTCTTATAATCAGAATGCTTATGTTATTGCGTTAGTTAGATTTTATGGAGATCTTGATGCAAAATATGATGCAACGAAGCTGTCGGGACATCCAACTGCTGTGAATGTCGACAAACCGATTTTTCAGGACTCGTAGTGACACTGTCTTGAACAACAACGATTTGTTGCTTTATTTGACGAGCCCCTATCTGTCTAGGCGATTTCATCGATTCCACTGAAAGAGTCGTTTCAAACTTCCTCACTAATTTTCGTTGGATGCTTCAGTTCTCTTAAGAATAGCAGAAAATGTTTGTATTTTCCATGTGGCTCTTTCACCGCTTTAGTAAAATGTTTTAACAATAAGAACACGTTGCTTCGTTATAATCTGTTCCATGACAAAAACGAAAATTATAGTTTAGATAATGCAACATCTAAAAGTTACTTTTGCACTGTATATAATAATGAACACTAATTTATCATTTAATATTGGCTAAAGCAAATTCTTTTGCATTGCTAATAATTAGAAACGGTAAATTGCTCGCACTCTACAGCAACATGACGTACAAGTAGCCTTAATGCATGTTACATGCACTTCCACCGGACCAACATGCATGATAGATATTTATAGCGAGCTACAGCAATACATCAAGAATTGCTTGCTTATGAAATGCGCCGTCATATCAGCCATTAATTCGCCAGATTGCAAGTTAATATAAGTTGCGAGTGGCTGGCTGCGTGCAGCTTGACTGATGCGAGCAGAACTGACATGATCCTTATTCATCATCGCTGTCTACACCCTCCGCGCAATTTTTAAACATCCGCGCTGAAGTGCCTTCACACGGCGATGTATCATTTAAGGAACACGACGACAAAATAATAATAGCTGCTGCAGAATGCTGCCTACAGCATGCAATACGTAGATACACGGTCAGGTGCTGTCTGTGAAAAATGAAAAATAATATGTCTATATAAATGTACATATTTATTTATTTTAATCTGTATAGAATCAAAATAGTCATGTTTTATTGTAAAGTAGGGATAAAAATAGCAGTTACAGATTCGAAAATTATGAATCAAATTTTTTATGGGCATACTAATGGAAAATTTTTGTTGGTTATTTATTTAGCAGTAGTCGGTGTTATTTTCTTATTTTATGTAGTAATTTTTATTTCGCCCTTGTGTTTCGGAACAAGTGGGCGTGTGACGTGCTCTGGTTTATCAATCCTCGAAAATGTTTAGTATTTTATCTGCTGATTAAGGTCAGACCTACATTTTTAATCTTAGTATTTGATTTAATACTGTAAGCAGCTTTAGTGCTTACCAATGCAAAATTATGTCATATTTTGATTACCTACCGACAACAAACACTTCAAGTAATGAACAGCATTCAGCTAAATACTACAAAAGTGTAGACTTCCCAGTGAATATAATTTAAATAGTAACATCAATAGATTTGATGTTCTTTCAGATAAAAATCTAAACCCTCATCTATATTTACATATAGCCGTTGTTAAAAGCATAAATCTACTAGTTAGACTATTAAAGAAAAAACTAAAGGCAAATTTATCTAAAGAAAAAATAGTTCAAACGCTTAACGAACCAAGATACAGGTATACTAACATTATCAAAAAACTTAATTAAATGTACCAGATTTCATATATACAAGCCTAACAGGACAACAGTTTTTGAGTGGCGCATAAGAATATACAGGTATTGGACAAAATAATGGAAACACTTGTGAAAGTCGAAACATCTTTTATTAATATGGTGTTGGTCCACCTTTAACACAAAACACAGCTTGAATTTTGGGTGGAATAGACCGATGCAAGTGGTGCAAATGGTGAGTTGAATTTGAAACCATTCTTCATGCAGAACAGCTTTCAACTAAGGTAGAGACGAAGAAGGTAGAAATCGACACCGAACAGCCTACAGAGGTTCGCTGATATTTAGGTCTGAGAACTGGGCGGGCTAAGAAAGATGTTGGACCTCATCAGCATACTCTTGAAACCACCCTTGAACAAGGCCAGTGGTGTGAATGAGGGAATTAAAGTTTACACCATTGGGTAAACATGATTACCCGAGAGTTTTCTATAAACTGCTGCTGTGACCCGGCCATGTAATGTGATAAGGGAGGGGCTGTCAAATACCCAAACCATAATACAGCCGCAACTTTGTTTGACAGTGCCTTTGAGTGGATTGAGTAGCTTAAAGTTATTTTTGCCGGTCCCAGGTCTGGATAAAGGAGGAGGGAGTCCTTAAATCAAGCTAACGCCCTACTTAAAGATAAAATACACAAACCCGCTCACAGACATAGAAATGTACCTTGGATAAATAGGAAAAATTTACAATCACTCCGGGGAGTGCAATAAACTCCGGAGTAAACTGTGAAAACATATAATGCCATTTAAGAAAAATAAAGCAAAAAAACGAATGTAATTCAGGTGTGAAAAACAACGCCATTCAAGTGGTGGCGGTTCTTGTCCAGGCATTGTTGAAGGCAGCTGGAAAAGTTGTCCATGCACAGTGTATAGTATAACGCATAGAATTGCTCAAATTTTTGGAGTTATAAATTTTAAAAGATAATTAAGAATCCGTGGCTTTCAATGTAAACCCAACCTTTCAGATATTCCCGTAAGAAATAATCACACAGTAAAAAATCCGGTGATCGAGGGGGTCCTTTCAGATTTCTGCAAATAAAATGAGGCGTCCTGAAAATGTTCCCTTAAAAGAGCCATGGATTCTCTTGAGATAGCCCATCTTGTTGAAACCAAACGCTGTCACTTGATATTCACAGTGTGTCCATTTTCTTGAAAAAAGTAGGGTCCAATATGCCAAATAGGGATATTCCTCACCACAATCTCTTACTGTGTGGGGACTGTTTATGGATTTTCTGTAGAATATTTTCCGACCATTGTCGGCAACTTTGTTTACAGCGCCTGATGAGTGAAAATAAGTTTTTCACTCGTTCTTAAAATACAATCATTTTTCAAAGTTTTCAGTCTCGTTTCTGCAGACGCTGTACATAAGTCATTTTCTTTCAGTTCTTAAACCACTACAATTTTGTAAGGGTAAGAGTAGAGGTCAAAATGTCATCCCGTTGAACGGCAAGGGCTGGCCTTCACAGCCTGTCAAACTATTTTCTGATGTTCTAACGGTTCGATTACCTCTCCCAGCTGTTTCAAGTCTCACAGTTTATCTCGTTCCGAAGTTGTTAAATAATTTCAGTATTGTTGGGCGAGCTGGGACAGCACCGCGGTCATCAATATTGAAGGGAGTTTAAAATATTCGCTGTGTCTGCATCACAGAACAATTGTTCAATCGTCTACGACTTGCAACTAACCTCAAGTTTATATCAAACATTGCGCATACGCTAGTTTTTATACCACCAATGCCATCTCTTCTTCCCGTCGTATCTTCTTGTCACAAGAGTCATGATCATCATGGTCTATTATTCATTATATTTTTGACGATGTTTTTCCCTCTTCGTCGGTTGTATTGGCTTTTCTATTGCCGTTTTGACTTGATCTAGCCATCTCTTCGTCGATCTTTCTCGTGGTCTGATACCTTCAGTGCGTTCTTCTACTATTAGTTTTTCAAAACTATTATTATCACGTCTTGATATGTGGCCGTAGAATTTTAGGATTTGTCTGTACAATGTAGTAGAGAGGCGATCATTTATATTGAGTTCTTGTAGTACAGACACATTCTTCCTCCTTGCTGTCCAGGGTATCCTCAGCATGCGTCTCTAGCACCACATCTCAAAGGCGTCAATTCTTTTGCGTTATTTTTCTTTTACTGACCCATATGATAATATAGGGAAAACCAGAGCTCCTACTAATGATACTTTTATGTTGCTTGTTATTTTTCAATCTTTCTTTTTGTAATTTAATCATAGCATTTTAAATTATTTGGATTTGTCTGATTATTTCCGCTAAGCAGTCTCCCATGTTATTGATAAGTGTTCCCAAGTATATGTAATGGTTGACTACTACTACAAATTTCTTTTAAATTAGGCCTGTTATTCTTTTGCTATATCGACTATGAGGACTTTTATGTTTGTTTTTTTATTTAAATTTAAGCCATATTTTGCACTATTGCATATCAAAAGGAATTCATTATCTCATCTTCGATTGAAGCGAGAATAGTAGTGTTATAGACATATCGGGGGTTAGTTATCGTTTCGCCGTTGATCTTGAATCCTCCAATGGTGTTTTGTAGTACTTTTCTCATTACATATTCGCCGTATATATTAAACAGTTGTGAAGACACAATTCGCCCCTGTCTAACACTCTTTCTATATTAAATCCCTTTGACTGCTGGTTGTCAATTTTATTACACCATGTCCATTGTTATATAGCCCCTCGATCAGTGTGATAATATGCTGAGGTATCCCCATGATAATGTCTCATAACTTCTCTCAGTTTACTCTATCCAAAATTTTATGATAGTATACAAAATCAACAAATAGGCTTAGGTTGTATTCCCTTCATTTCTCTAATACTTCTCTATGGTTAAGGATGTGTTCTCGGGTACCCTTGCCTTTTACAAAGCCAGTCTGTTCTCTTGCGATTTGCTGTTCTAGATACGCTTTTAATCTTTCATTTATTATATGTAGTAAGATCTTGTTGATTGTAGTTGTCACATTTGTCTTTTGGTCCTTTTTTGTGTATGAGTATAAAGCCGGAGTTGCATCAATATTTTGGCCAGATCCCCGAGTTCCAAAGGGTTGGAATAGCATATGTATTACATCGACTCCCAGGTCGCCCATAGCTTTACTTACTTCTGCACTAATTCCATCGTTGGCAGTTGCTTTCCCTGTCTTTAGCTATTTCAATTTCTTCTCGCATGATGTAAGGTTTTTCTCCTCTATCCTTGACTGCAGCTTCTTTTCAGGTTGCACGTGGTCATTAAATAGTCTATTACAGTATTCCTCCATTCATCTAGAATCTCTGTGATGTTAGTAATTTTCTCGTCTTGTTCGTTTAAGAGATTCCAGTTTTGCGGCTTGAATTTTCTTGTGATATGTTTGACTGCTTGGAACAGTCGTTTAGTGTTTTTTGGTCAGCATAGTGTTGGAGATTTTGGCATAGTTCCTTGTAGTAATTATTTTATCGGTTCTGCATGAGCTTTGAATGTCTCTATTTATCTGCTGATGCAGCTCTTGTTCCTGAGTCTTGTACATTCTAGTGTTCTTAAGTTTCTTCTTTCTTCTATTGATCCTATTGTATTTAATGACATCCATGGTTGTTACGTCATACCCGTCTCAAAAACATAATACCCCCTTACCGGACTCTGTATATTCTTTTCTCTTTATGAATTAGTTCCTTTCACCAACTAGCCATCACTTAACTCAGTATTACTTGTAACACATTTTTTCTTCAAATTCTGTATGTTCTAGCTTTGTTCATAACGTTTTCTGAATTGTATGTTAATTGTTTCTAAAAATGGTCTTTTTCTAAAATATATTAGCTTTTCAGATAACGTTAATGTCTCCGTAGTTTCCAATCTTATTTTATATTACTTTGATGGTAATGAGGTTCGACAGAACAATTGAAATAAAATCTAATTGACCATACAACACTACGGGTAGAAAGTAGTAAAGTTTCATCACAAATAATTCTTTAAAGAATCACAAAAGAATGCAGAATTAATTAATTTCAGTATTGTTCAAGTTATTACTTTTGTAATTAAATAATAAACTTTTTTCTAATTACAGACAAATTTTATCTTACCTTAGGTCAAAGACAATTAGCAAATTTGACGAATTTGCTAAATATATAGATAGAAATAATTGTTTGCTTTGTGGTAGTAACTTAACTCAGGTTTTTCTAATTTAATGTTTTCTGAAGTGTTCGTCGTAACTTGGCGTTTACTCAATTACTGAGTAAACGCGCCTCCTTGAAAGGCGCCGGGCCGGGGCATTTGCACCGTACATACCAATATTATACACAATACCGCCATGAGAGTGCTGACCCAAGGTGGCCTTCGCTCCCAACTATGCAGCTTGCAAGCAATGCAGTTATACGCTCCAAGTGTATGCATTAGGACCAGCACGGGAGCGGGAAATGTAATTTGCACAGGACTTAGCCGCAGCAGCATCAAATTGCTGCTCTATTAGCTCAAGGGGCAAGACGGCAAATAGTCGAAAGTAATGGCTAACTAACAATGACAAGCCCCTCGAATCTCGAATCGGAGTTAACTTGTCTTGCTGCGTTTCCGATATCCACCTCAGTGCGCCTGAGATCTGCATACGTGAGATTCAGTCAAGAATTCAATTTAAATAAGGAAATGGTGCTGGGGCAGTTTAGATTCTCCATGAACTCGGAGGAAGTTCTCGTTAGCCCCGTTATTTACTTATATTAAACCTCTGTTTAAGATGATTCTTCAATTCACTAATATAAATATTAATCTGTAATTTATTTTAAAATAAATAAGTAAGTCTCAAAGTATAAAGTCAGTTGCGTATCATCAATACATATTTTCAGTTTGAGATTTTTACGGTACTCTTTTTGTATATAAAATATGAATACGATATATTTTTTTATAAAAACTTTTTATTTTTGTTTTGTGTGTTCTAATAAAATAGAACAAGTATTTCTTTATAGATGGCTAAGTCACTTCAATCAAGCGAAATACTGAACCATTCAAAAAAAAATAGGAAAATTCAAATTCTGATGAAGATAACAATATAGGTGAAATTGATAACAAAAGACAAATTCAACTACTGACTAACAATGAGTGAGTCCGATGTTCTAACAGCTCCGATAGCAATATACGTCTTCGTAAGCATAGTAGAGTTCTAGAGTTTAACTCGTTAGAGGAGCTTATCACACCCCAAGATCCCAGTATTGGTAGTCAAAGATCATGGGGCCTACATCCTAGAAGTGTATTTTCAGGTCGTTCTAGTCTTCGAAAAAAAATGGTCCCAAATGGTCAACTAATTCTAGAACACGAAATTGGATTGCTGCAATGCATATTGTTCGTATTAGGAAAAGCCCACAGAATAAATCGAAAGAAGTATGGTATATACATTCAGATTTCTAGTTTTACTGCCGTTTTTCGCTTCTTAGACGTTACATTTTACGATCTTCCCAATCGCCTTTCTCCAGATTTCTGGTTTGCATTGCTATTCTAGCCTTGTCTTTCTATCTGATTCGTGGTCTTTCCTTTTTTTATTTTTGTTATAAAACCTATTTGCACAATTTTTGAGGGCATCTTGTTTTAGGCATCTTTTAAGGGGTCCGTACCAGAGTAATTGTTTCTGCTCAATTACGTCTAATGTTGATTCATGTACATCCGGACGTTCTATAATGTCTTCATTGTGTATTCTATCTAGACGGAATACTCCACAACTTCTCTGATTTTAGTCTTCTTCCACTTTCTTATTTGTCGTCTATACTTCCGGGCCCCATGTTTGTTTTATATAACATTTTCTTTGTTATTTTGTTATCTTTTTATTCTATAGGATTTGGGTTAAGTAACTGAATAGTTCAAGTTCTTTGAGCTACTTTATATAAGATATCCTTGCCACTTATGCCTTTAATGACACCTAAACACAGGTTTTTGGATATGGATATCTTTGTATGTATGGATATCTCTGCTTTGACCACCTACTACCATATATTTAGTTTTATACAGGTTAGTTTGCATACCCCATTTGTTATACTCCTTTTTTTGTCGCCAGCGGTAATAATCTGATCATCCGAAAAAAGTAATGTATGCAAGATGTTATCTCCTATCGGTATCCCCATTCTGTGGCACTTTTTAGTCCAATTTTGTAGTGTTTGTTGTGTATATATTTTGAAGAGAGTGGGCGATATCTAGTCTTAGGCTTTTGGAACAGATAAATTCTTGTAAAATTCTATTACTAAATTTTACCCTACTTGTATTGCCTTTGTAAAGTTGTTTGACTGCATTCACATATACTCTCTTTATTTTACTTCCTTCAAGTGCTTTCCATAGCCTTTTAATTGGTACGCTGTTGTAGGCCTTCTTAATGTCTATAAATATCAAATGTATTTCCCTATTATTTATGTGCCTTTGTCTTTTCTGACAATTGGGTTAAATAGAAGATATTATCCACGCAAGATCTCCCCGCACGCTTTGTTCTATTTTGGTTTCCAATCTTGTTTTTACCCGTACAGTCGGCCTATAGAACTAGTTACACCTATCTTTCTATAATTATTGCAATCTTTTTCTATGTCCTTTCTGATGTATTGAACTTATAAATGTCTCTCTTCATTCTGAAGAAATTTCTTCTCTCTGCAGACATTTATTAAATATTTCTTTTAAAATCTCCAGTGCTGCTGAAGGGGCAAATTTCACCAATGCGATTGGACAACCTCTAGAACTTGGCAATCTTCTTTATAGGCGATGTTCTTTATAGTATTTACCTATACCATTCAAAGGTCGGTATTGTACATTCTTGAACCATTTCTCAAATATCGCCGTTTTAGCAATTATCATTGTTTTTACAGTTCCTATTTATCATTTCTCCCAATGCATCCTTGTTGCCTCAAATAGGCATTCTTTTAAATTATTGTAAAATGAGTTAGTAATGCTCTCTAGTTCTGTTAATTCTGTTCTGATATAATTTGATAGTCTCAGTTTATAGAGAAACTGAATCGACTTGTCCCACAACTTATCAGTATTGTACTTAGTATGTTCTACTTTTTCCTCTTGTTTCGATGTTGCCTTGGTTGGCTCATTATTTTTGTACTTAAAGTACATTTACCTCTTACAAGGAAATTCTCGGAACCTCATTCAGCACCTCGCTACACGCGAACGTCAAATGCTCTCATGTTTGACTGCTGTTTGATGATGTTGTAGTCGATTATCAATTCTGATGCTGTAGTTGCACGCCTCCAAGTTATTTTGTGTATAATTTTATGTTTGAAGAATTCGTTTAATATAGGTAGCGAGAATTGTGCACATATTTTTATTATTCTTTCCACAACTGGATCGTGCTGTTTAGATCCTGTTCTGCCGTTTAAATCACCCTTCAGTACAATTTTGTGTTGAGAATTTAGTTCACTTCATATATTCGTAAACTGGTCTGTGTGCTCTTTCGTGACCTCTACTATTGCGTCATCTGACGGAGCATATACATAATTATTGTGAGTTCGTGATTTAATCATTTTATTTGAACTATGACAAAGCGCTCGTTGATTTATTTCCAGTTTTTTATATAATTCTTCAAGCTTTTGTGTACACCGATCGAAACTCCACCTTTTGCTCTCTATTTTTGTCTACACCACTGTAAATGTATACATAATATTTTTTTTCAAGTCTCTTACTTTTCTTTTTAGTTTCAGTATATACCTCTGTATCTATTTTTTGTTTCCTAATCTCCTCAAAGACTTCTGTATTTTTAGTTGCAATTCCTTGTACGTTTCAAGTGGCAAAAAACAAAATCCGTTTCCTTGTACATAGTCGTCTTCTATTAAGTCCATCCAGTTGCTTCCAAGGCATGTATCTAAAATTTTGTGATTTACAAATTTTTTCAACTATTAGGAAACTGAGAAACCAAATAATTTGTAATTGAGGTTTTTTCCCCTAGGCTAATTATCTTACTGAATTATAGAGATTAACATTCCTTATTGAAATGGCTCTTCAGCCCTTAAAGTCCTATATTTCCTCCTTCAGACCGTTGACCAATTTTCATCCTAGACAGAGAACCTTACTGAGTACTATAAACCGGGCCAGTTAAACCCAGGTTTTTTAATAAGGTTGTTGCTTCTCCTTCTTCTCTTTTCTTAGGCGGGCTTAGAACCACATAACAGGATTCCACACATGTTACGAATCTAATTGACGTTTTTCTCTCTTTTTATTAAAGATGAGATCAAGTACTTGTTATTTCTTTATACTAACGCTGAGATAAATATTGCAGAAGTGTGCTCAATAAGATAAAACAGTAGCCAACACAACAATGAAAGAGCTAAAAACGTGCTTGGCTTTCTACTGTTACTGCAGCTCTAAAAATGACCATTTGCTTACATAAATGTTGTTTAATTCTACGTAAGTCTTCCGACAGATTTAAATTTCCTATTTGTTGTCTCAGATTTAATTACAAGTCTTCTCCTCAAATAAAAAAACTGAGACAGTGGGGATGCTTTATCAAGATTTGGCCAACATATTATTTGTCAAGTACTTTCATCACAATTGCTTTTGCGGCAGATGTCCGCTTAGAATGTATATCCCCCACAAGCCTAATATTTTTTTATTATTATAATGACGGCAATCAAAATTAATACAAATCTTAAAAAAACGAACGTTTAGTGGTTTCATCTCGCCTTCCTCCACCTTTATGTTGGAGGGATGTAACTGTTTTACGTTATCGTCAAGTCCCACGGCCACTTACGTTTTCGTTTTCATAACACTGGCGTTTGTGATAATAGGAAGTCCTTAAAGTGCCTTAGGAGTCTATCGTGATGCTTTGTAGCTTGTATATTAGAGTCAAAGTGAACAATTTGTTACTTACCAGGGCGCATTGAACACATTACTCAGCGCCTTCAATTGAAATCGTTGTATTACATCAATGTTCAAGTAGCTGGCACCCATGATTCACAGTCGTGGGTTCATATAGTTTGTATAATGATTTTGTAAATAAGTACTTTGATTTTTTTACTGATAGTTTTAAATTTTGTCTTACAAGCTAGTGCATTTTTTTGAGCATGGTATCCATTTATTTGCACTTTTTTAGAATATGCGATTCCACGTTAAACTTTTGTCCCTCCTATGAAGGTTTATATATTCAACTTCGTCTACTTGCAGTATGTTTACCTTGATCTTCTATTTCTAAAACATGTTATTTGTTGCATTTAATCCTTCTTGCAGGAAGTTTGTTGTAATTTGAGGACTTTTGTAACTTGCAAAAATGGCTGTATCATCAGCAAATGTTTCTAATGTTGTGTAGGGCGTAGTCCCGAACCTAGAGCTACTTTAAGAAACACCAGCAGAAATTGGGCATAATTGCAATATTTCATTTCCAAGTTAGTTTCAGAAGTACCGATCTGACAAATCTGACAGAAGATAGTGTTGCTGTGGAAAATGTTTTATTTTAAACAGCAGTTCGTTGTGCCACACACGATCGAAAGCTTGTTTAATATCTAGAAATATTGCTGAACAATATAACTTTCGATGTAGTATTTATTGAATAAGATCGATTATTGTATGGCACTGTTGTATAGTGAATTGCCCTCTCCGAAATTTAAACTGATATTTGGAAATCCATTTATCTGACAGATCATCTTCGTTAATTCGCTTTAGTATTAGGTTTTCGAAAAATCTGGGGCTAATTTGGCAATACGATTTGACCTTGTTTTCTAGGTTTTGGATTAAAATAATTTTCGCAAACTTTAGTTGCAAAGGACAATACTTTAAGCATAACACTGCGTTAAGTAGCACTAATAAAAATCGTTCTCCTTTTTTGGTAACCATATGAGACCCGCAGTTAGGCTAAAACTTGGCCTTTTTTATTATTTATCGATTTTATCTCGTTTTAAAGCTCGCCAATTGTAATTTTTTTTTATTTGTGGAAATAGCTGCAATGGTACATGGGCAATTGGTTTTCGTGGGTAACGTTGACTGCAAAACTTAACAAATCTTATAATTTGACAATGATTAAAATTTGCGGCAAAACGAACGTTGAATTCCCAAAGAGCTCCATAATTCAAAAACTCGTAAAGTTGGTACATTGATGTCTTGTTTTGATGATAAAAGAACATTAGTTTTCTGTAAACCAAAGAACAATAAATTGGGATATCTACTGTCAACAACTTATAGTAAGCCATTTATCTACACAGTAGACTAAATGTGCTTTTGTATGTCGATCAGTAAAACGACAAAAGAATGGCCATTTTTTTTACAATGTGTCGAACCTGATAATTATAAATGCACACGTTATTTACGTTAGCAACAATGAAAAAAAATGTTTGAAAATGGCAGAAGACCTTATGAATGCACATATTCTTAAAAGATTCAACGCCCAATTTTTACGACTCGATGTCAGAAAATCTATTAGGAAAATTGTAAAAATTGAACATAATGCTCAGATAGTAAGATAGTAACCGTAAAATTTGTATGTCTCTCTTAATAATTTATATGTCAAGTCAGCGGTATCACTTTTTACGTTGTTTATAAATTTATTTTAACTATTTTGTTGTACTTTGTGTACAAGAGATGTTACGACAGGCTTTTGCTTTTTGTATTTAGTTTCGTTTTCGTATATTGCTTTTATTGAGTTTACGAAGCATTAAACAATGTAAATAGTGGAACACTAGGAAACGTCACGAAAACCAAGGTTATTCATTACAATTTTAATGTCTTAAGATCCTTTATAATAACAAAGGCATATTAATAAACTCACGTGCCGTTACTGTAAACCGTTCCTTACAAATAAAAGTGTAGTATTTTGTCAACTTTTCAACAGTGATGAGGCATTTCATAAATTGAAATATGTTAGTCCCAAAGTTTTCCGAATAAACAGAATCAACTGACGGCTTTTTGCTATAATAATACAACTTAACTATAATGTAAGACAGTTAAAATATTTTTTACTTGATAGGGAAAGAATATGATTTGATCATCTCACATCAGTAGAAAAAGGACTATGTTATTCCACGGGGAAAAACCAGCCGGGATAAATATCTCATTAAACAGAAATACCTATACGTAGAAATCAAAACTTATAGATTAAAAAACTCCGTAACCACACCAGAAAAGAAACGAACAAAATTTTATAAGACTATAGCAAATTCTATCTTGCTGAATGGTGGCAAAGCTTGAGTCTTAAATAAAAATACCGCTCTCACAAAGTTGTAAGAGTAAATCTAGAAGTACTATAGATCTTAACAACAATTGAACCCAACAAACAAGACTGGGTACTGCACGTCGAAAAGATGGAAGATCACTGATTACCAAAGATGGCTTACAAATATTACTTTGGTGGAAAAAGAGACTTGAGTAGACCAATTCAAACAGGTACTGTGGCCTAAATCTTAGGTAGAAGAAAGAAGAGAAGATGGAGGAAGGAGAAAGAGGAAAGCTGGCCCTTTCTCAATATTTTAGTTTATATAAAAATACATTCCTTGTATGCATCATATATATGGGATACATAAGTCTACTTTAAATTCACAATAGAACTGTTTAGTTACATATCAAAACAACTCTTAAAAAAAACACGTCATCTAGATTTATCTTTACATGACTATTTACAATATAAAAATACTACTTAATGTATCATCTAAATAGTCAATTTTTCTTTATTTGACACCAGTTTCAATCACTTTGATGTAATTCGTAGATAAAACGTCATAATTTGCAAGAAACTTTCTATATGCCAATCACAGTTCTTATTAACGCTCCTCCCCATAAATAAATATTGTGCTTTATCCTACCACAAATTAATTGACCTTGTAATTGCGGTGCTGCTTCTCAGGCTACCTGGTGTATTAACTCTGGTAATAAAATTAGTGTATTCTACATTTACGTTGGTTTTAAAGAAACATTTAGATTTATGTATTAAGTGCTCGAGTTTGTTATAAAAATATTCTGTCAGTGTTTTTGCGTTTCTATTATTTTTGTGAGCTATCTGATCATTAATGACGAATGTTATGCATCTGATTTTATTTTGTACTGTTCAACATTTATTTATTCTTTGTATAATACCAAAGTTAATTAAGTCCGGAATTCTTTTTAGATCCATTGGACAATATGCAAGTTCTCTTAGGGTTATGTAGCCGAGGTTGTTTTCTTGAATGGCAGCTAGTAAGCATCGTCCGTCAAGTCTCGTTATCTTACTGTTCGTGATTTGCCTCAAAATCTTCTGCTATCAAGAATCTGTTGCCCAAGGTCTAAAAGAAGTGGATGAATTCTTCTTTCGTAATAAGGTACTTAAGTAAGTAGTAAATTGCGTAACTTTCAGAGAAACTATTTTAACTTCATTTAATATGGTTTTACCTTCTAGATGATTTTTTGTATATCTGTCAAGTTCATGCTGCTTTATATTGATAACCATAACTGCCGTTCCCCCTGTGCCATCTAACACTAAGTCATTTGTGGAAATTTAATATAACTTTTGTCGATTAAGAGAGTTTTAGAAACAAGTAATATGTCTATATCGTTATTTTGTAGAAAAATTTGATTCCATGGACATGTTGACAAAGCCCGTTAAAGCTCCACGCTACTATTTTTATGTCATTTTGATTATTAGCGTCGTAAGGAGGTTCATGATTGTCTCTATTTCAATTATAAGATTTTTATCATGGATTTTAATTCTTCCATGTCATTTGATCGTTTGTTTGCCTGTGCGGCTTCAACCCTTTGTTTCATTTTAAGTAGACCTCGCAGTGAGCAATATCAATTGGCACCTGTTGTGCTGTCAGTACTTAAGCAAGATAGTGAAAAACAGACTTGTATCTTAAATATTTACAGAAATGAAATAATGCTAGTAAAAAATAATGTAAATAAGCAAACGGACAAATCGCAGACAAAACACTACCAATCTGTAGGACAATAAATATATCGATGGAAGTAGATCCTCGGAAGCTTGGAAAGCAATGAGATCGTTAAAAACCTCCACAAATAACAAAGTAAACTTAACAAACATTTCATTAACGGAATGAGTAAAGTATTTTATTTGCTCACTAAAGGCGACCATAATTTTTAGAAAAAATCAATATTAAAAAACACAGAAATGGCAAAAAGAGAAATTCATTCGAACGAGAAGGTAGAATAAGCCCTGAACTAATACAGTGTAAACGCATAATTAAAATGACAAGCTTAAGAAGATGTATGAAAGATATTTAAATGGAAAACCTACCCCAAAAGAATGGTAAACGATTATGTAAAAGAGATATAAGCAGACAAGTTCTTGAAAGTAATATTCGATAAAATTAAAAGCGGCAGTCACAAAATAAATAACAGAACAATAAAGAGAAGTCCTCAAATCCAGTATTATGACAAAACAAACAGAGAGAAGTATATATAAAACAACAAAGAGCGCCATTGGATGTTAATAGTAAATATAAAAATAAATTACTGACAACCGAAAGAGACTACATGAGAAGAAGTTGTTGCAAAACAGAGTGAGAAATTAGAAAATAATGGAAATAAAAAAATGGTTGTAAAAAAATTATTTGACAATATACAAGGCCCACAACACTTATGCAGTAGTGGAAATAAATATGAAGAGACTAGGTTTCTTGCCATTTTCAAAGGACGCGTCAGTTCAATGTCAATTTGAATCCCTAGCACACTATTTTAGTCGACAAAAATATTTATTGAGATCAGATCTAGACTTTTTCAAAAATGTACATAAAAAATATATAGAGACACCTACTTTTCCACCATTATTTTAAATAACATTAAATAATAAATTTGGTTTCGACCTAATAAAACTCTGACGGTTCTTTTCTGTAACATTATGTCATAATAGCTTCCTTGAAATCAGGAACAGCGGAATATTGCTTGCCATTCTTATATAGCGGACAATAATTCTCTAGAAATGTTTGATAGGGTTTAAACCGAGACTGATGGCAGGCCACTCTAAAAACTTTATTTTATGTACGATGAGCCATCTAATTGTCAGCGCAGAAGAGTGGATTGCAGTATTGTCCTGCTGAAATTTTCAAAATAAAGTTGCCAAATTTCAATAGATCTTCCCCCAAAAGTTCCTTATAGTCTATTGAATCTATTTGGGGCTTCGCGAAGGCCAAAGAAGTAGTACCGTTTGATCCAAAGCCGTAGCATATCATCATTGGGCCACCATCAGATCCTTTGTACAAGTCGTGCCAGTAATATTGACAGCCTTTAGGGCCTAAATTAAACCAAATCCAAAATTAAACTTTTTCGTCACTGAAGACTACTTTTTCCATTTTTTCGGTTCACGACGTATGGTCAGGGGCAAACTTCATTCGGGTTTCTTTGTGGGGACCCTTCAGTAGTAGTTTGGGTGCCCGTTTTCGCCATTTGAAGAGTTTGAAGTTATTGATCACTTACTCAACTCCTCTAAGAGCCATGGGGAAGTTTAAACCCCTTTAAATTTGACTACTTGAACTTTAAAAATGTGCCTTTTTTAAACATTGGCCCAAATTCGGTGCTCATCTCTAGTTGCAGTTTCACAGCCTTTCTATACTAGATTTCTTCTCATAGTCAACTACTTTCTTAAAAAAATTGTCAACTACGGTAAGGTAGCGATCGATTTTGGCAGCAATTTATCGATTTGCCATGTTGTTCTCCTTGTAAACTAAAATCTTTCCTTAGCTCACTCAGCGGTTTTCCTAAGGGTACAGTTTACGGTCTTGTTTCTTGAGGGGTATTCGGATAAATATCTTTTGAAAAAAGCTTTAGGAAAGAAGAAGGCAAAAAAGTGAAAAATAAAGGTATTTTGACCACTTTGGGACGGTAAGAACTTCTTGCCTTTATTATTATTTTTACCCCAAAATTCGAAAAACTGCGATAAAATAAACAACTTTGTGTCTAACCTGTCGCAACTTTTTTTGGGGCTTTTGAACTGGTTATGCTTGACTTCACTTGACTTCTGCAGTACTTTTATATTTATTTCCACAGCTTTAGCTCAACCATACCGACAGAATACAGAATGAAGATGAGCTAAACAAGTATCAAAATAGAATCTACTAGAAACAATTTAATTAAACACCCAATAAGAAATTGAAGAAAGAATATTAGTAAGACACCATAATCAACTAATATCAGAGAAGAACAATCCACAAATAAAAACACTAAAAGCTGAGTGCGATATCTGTAAAAATACCTTACTGTATATGCAGATATTTTAAAAAAATGGAAACACTTATGGAAGTCGGAACATCTTGTATTAATGCGGTGTTGGTCCACCTTTAACTCGCAATATAAGTCGAATTCTAAACGGAATAAAAAGTCTGAATAGTGGTGAGTGGAATTTAAAAGCATTCTTCATACAGCAGAGCCTCCAGCTCAGTTAGAGGCAAAGGAGGTGGAATCGACAGCAAATCTTGTTTTCCAAAATAACCCATAGATATTCGGATCTGCAGACTGGGCGGGACAGGGAAGATATTAGACTTTACCAGCATGCTCTTGTAACCACTATTGAACAGGGCCAGGGGTGTGAATGGAGGCATTATTATCCTGGAATAGGGCATTCCCGTCTGGAATTAAAGCTTGCACCATTGGATTGACCTAGTTACCCAAAAGTTTTCTATACACTGCTGCTGTAATGCAACCGCGTAATGTAATATGGGGAGGGGCTGTTAAATATCATGATATAACGGCCTAGACCATAATAGAGCCGCTACCATGTTTGGCAGTCAGACGGGGCCAGTCCATATTGTATGCTGCAGAGGGTGTTTGCCATACAAACACGCGTCTAGTGGTGGGGAAGAGGGTAAAGGTGACTCGACCGACCAAACGACACGTTGCCAGTCCTCCAACGTCCAGTTTTTGTAGGCATTGCACCATGCACGTCGTCTTAAAGCATCTGTGTGTGTTCTGATCAATAAACTGTTTGTGAATTGCTTGCGTAAACCAGAAAAAAGAAATTGCGCAATGTTAAACCACAAGATTTCGCTGACCAATTAATTTAGGGCATTTTGTAAAATTTTGCAACCAGGAAACTGTTAGTGTAATTAATCGACTGTTGCTCGTTCTGTATAAGTAGGTGGCGCTGTTCTGTTGGAGCCACATTTGTTCTAGATCCATATTGCTCGATTTAAAAGAACAATAAAAAATTAAAATTAACATAATTAGAAAGTTATAAAAATAATAGCAGAAATAGGGAGAAAAGAAAAAAAACAGTCAAACGAAGAAGTTCCAAAAATACAAAATATAGAACATACAATTAATAACACGGTTAAATAATAATAATAACTTTTTTCATTATTCATTGATAGACCTATTACTTCACAGCAGACAAATTGCATCATTCTAATTAACCCTTCATGAGAGTCTAAATGGGTTAAACCTGCACGAATACATGCTTACCTAACGCGCCGGCAAGACATTAAAGCTTAAGACTTCATTACTCATGAACTGCTTCAGATGTTCGCGTTATTAAATAAAACACATCCGAAGCCGGCAGTCATTAACACATTCAATAACCAGGAGCGCCTGAGCCGCGACAACAATAAAACTGTCACGTGGTGAACACATTCGCGGAGACAGCGCGGCAATCCGCAATTCTCTAATAAAATTGCGAAATTTCCTAGCTCGCCCGATAATTTGTCAAGTCAAATCTGACACTGAGTAATAATATTTGCCTTTGGTATTAATATGAAAAGTTTGCAGAAGAGGGCGACGATAACTACCCACTCACGAGAGGATCAGTCATTTAAATTATAAAAATTGCGGGCATACATCAAAAGGCCGGCCCGCGCGGGGGCGCCGAAATTCAAATTAACATGCTACGAGCGTTTATTTGTTTAGAACTTGTAATTCGGTTTTTGCGAGCGCGTCGCGCTGCAGATACTTCTATTGCTGAAGTTCTGGCGAATGGGGACGCGCTCGCTGAATTTTAGATAATTTCAATATTTAAAGTATGTAAAACAGTTCAAAGGATAAACGTCTGATATTCTTTAACTTTCGTAGCTCACAGCAGTCTATTTTAAAATTTATAAAAAATAGTAAATTCAATAAAATAAATAAATAAATACACAATACATACTTATGAATTCTAACGACTATTCTTCTACAATCTTTTTAACAATCATTTTCCATTTGAGTCTACTCTGTATGGCTGTCCTCCACTCTGTTACACCGATACTTCTCATGCCTAAAGTCACCACAGCTAACCATTTTTTTTGGTTTTCTTCTTTTTCTCTCTTCTCTTTCCCTCAAGACTCCCTCGCTATGTCTGTGCTCTGGTATTCTATTGACATGCCCTAACCATTTTACCATTACACTCTAATGTTTTAAACTACGCTACTGTGTCCGTATAATTCTTTTATCTCTTGCTATGTTTTTCGTCTCAATTTTCGTTTTTTGTTTTTTTAATATTCTTCTTAGCACCTTTCCTTTCTATATTTCTAATTTTATTTTATTTTTCTTTGTTAAAACCTATACATCGCGTCCGTACACTACCGCTGATCTTACTACTGTCCTTGGATTAGCTCCTTTGAATGAAAAACCACATCCCCATAGTTCTAGTCCATAAGCATATAGTGGTTTGGTGACTGCTTTAAATATCAGGATTTTGTTTTTCATAGATGACCGTGATTTTCTTTCTCAGAAGCCACTCAGCCACTGTAGTTTTATTGTCTTAATCTCTACTTGTTTTCTCTTTTTTGCGATGTGTTGTTTTCAAGTCACTTTGGTATCTAAGGGTAATCCTAAATATCTTACCGTTTGTGATATCTGTACGTTGTTTATTGTGACTGCAGGACATGTTTCTTTGCAGAGGTTGAATGTAATATTCGCTGATTTATTCTCGTTTACTTTTATTTTCCATGTTTCCAGCCATTGCTGTAGATTATTTAGGTAACTTTATGTGATGTTTGAGACTATTTTAGGATTTTCGTGGCAGGAGAGAATAGCCATATCATCGGCAAAAGTTCCTGATGTCACATTTTGTGCCATTGCTAGATCTAACGTGTGCAAGATATACAGTAGTGATCCAAGGACACTGACTTATAGGACCCCTAAATTAATAGGACAGTAGTCGGATTTCTCTTTATTTATATTAGTCTGAAATCTTCTTTCGTTCAAATAAGATTTTAGGAGGTTGAAGTAGAATGGTGGAAAGTACACTTGATTTTATAAATTGATCCGGAGTGCCAGACCTTGATGTTGCGGAAAACTTCACTGCAATATTGTTTTTTCTGAAATGCTTTATTTGTGGTCTGTGTAATTCGATTAATTTGTTTTACTGACGAAACCCAAATTGATGTTTTGGTATCCAGTTCAATGCAGGTTGGTCTTCATGTGATCTACGAAGTATCAGTCCTTCAAGTAGTTTTGAGACTATTCACAGCAAACTTATAGATCTGTAAGAGGAGACATCTGTTGGATCTTTTCCTGGTTTATCTATTATTAAATTTTCCCCGTTTTTAAACATTTTGGCTAGTATCCAAGTCGTAAAATAGCATTATAGATGTACTTAAATTAGCTTTAGTATCCCCTTTTTAGGCAATTCCTTCATCATTTTAACCGTGACAAGATTAATTCCAGATGACTTTTTTGGACTTCTGAAATTTAATTCCTTCCGCAATTTCTTTTGATGTCAGAGCTTTAGTAGGCGTATGTATTATAGGTGGAATACAGAGACTTTGTTCTATTTCTTGGTCTGCTGCATTGTCTGTCGGTCGAAATATGGAAATCAAATGTTCTGCAAATAAATTTGCTTTCTCAACATCACTTCTTGCCCATTGTTTGTTGATGCTTTTTCTAATTGGTGGAGCAGGAGTTTTAGGTTTTTTTTAATCTTTATTTGGCTTCTAAATGCTGTTATCTGTTTTGCTTAGCTTAGTTATACATTGCTCAAACTCTTGGTTTATTACTTCCTTTAGCTTGTTTTCAATTTTTGACTCATTTGGTTATAGACCCATTTGTCAGCTGGTGTGTAAGTACGTTGCCATTTTGATCTTGCATGCCTTTTTTCTGCTACGGCATTTCTTATTTTTAATGGTATATCCCAAGTTATTTTTTTTTAAGTTTTGCTGCAGACTCTCGTGCAGCTTGTTGTAATTTGTTTATAAATGATTCTATAGCTGTCTCTAGTTCTTTTGTTTCTCTCAATCAGATTTTTAGATCGATGCTATCATTTAATATAGTGCAGAAATTATCCCTATTTGTTTAAATAATGTGCATTCTAGGTGAGGGTTTCTTGTATATTACAGATGTTCCAATTGTTGTTATAATTGGAGAGTGATTAGATGACAAATCGTAGCTGGGTATAATGTTAGTGTATATCGAGTTGATTTTATTTATGATAAAAAAGTCTAATAAAACAGGAATTTTTTGTAGGTCAGTTAGAGTTAGTGGGTTGTTAGAAATTGATATCTATAATATTCTATTGTTTTAAACAGTTTACTGCTTTTTGTTGTTATTGGATGTGAGCTCCATCTGTTGTGTTTGCTGTTGTAATCACCACCAGCTAGAAATTTATTGCGCAACGTTTGGAAATATTCTTCGAAATCTTTCTTTTTTATATTGTAACGAGGTTGGCAATAGATAGATGCAATTGCTAGATCATGAGTATAGTTCGTAGTGGTGGATTGTATTTCTAATAAAACTGCTGTGTCTGCATGTGCGGTACTATCAGGATGGTTAGTAATATATGTTACATCATTTAGTATTTTAAAATATGTTCGTTCTGTGAAATGTGTTTCACTGGCCAATAGATGTCCTGTTGTTTATCAAAAAAAAATTTACTTCTTCTTTGTGCGGTTCAAAGCCATTGACATTCCACAGTGCAATTCGTAAGAACTTAGCCATTGATGAGCCAGTTTGCTCCTTAGCGTTGTTAATATGTTAAGTACCATATTATTCTATTGAATTAATTAATTGAACATGGCTTTAAGTTTATTAAGAAATTGTGACAGTGTATTGTTTCATGTTTCTGATGTATTGATATTATTTATATTATTTATATTATTTATTACTCTACTATATGTTCTATTTTATTTTTATTTTCGAGACAAATTAGTAAAAAAGCTCGAAATTTTTAGCGATTACACGTATCGAAACGTTCCAAGGCGCATTCTATTCGTAAGAGCCTCAGAAAAAAATTTTACCGCATATTTTTTTGTTATAATGCGAAAGTGCATTTGTGCACGCAAAAATGCATTTATTTGATGCACTTTTTGCAGGCCCAAAAGAATATTTTATTTCTAGCTTAATATTGGCCGAAATAAGATCATTTTCGTTACTTGAAGTCGCTGATCACGAAAATAATGCTTAGAAAGTGCCCCGATGCACTTGGGGACATAATTCTGAGAATGGTGATGATTTTAGAGAATTACCTCAAATTTGATTGTTTTTCGAGTTTAAACTGTCTATATAAGGGTTTTTTGATTTGCTGATTGCAAATATTATACTTACAAAGTGCCCGATGCACTTGGAGGTATAATTCTGGGGATGGGGGTGATTTCAGGAAACCAGCTCAAGTTGTTTGTTTTTCGAGTTTAAACGGTCTGTATAAGAGTTTTTGGGGTTGCTTATTACGAATATGATGTTTAGGAAATGCCTAGATGCACTTGTGGGGGTGGGGCATAATTCCCCAAACACCCTTATTCAGACAGTTTAAACTCGGAAAATAAACAAATTTGAGGTAATTCCCTAAAATCACCACCATCCTCATAATTATGCCCCCAAAGTGCATCGGGGCATTTCCTAAGCATTATTTTCGTAGTCAGCGACCTTAAAAATCTCCAAATAACGAGAATGGGCTTATTTTGGCTAATATTAAGCGAGAAATATAATATTCTTTTGGGTCTGCAAAAAGCTCATCAATGAAATGCATTTTTGCGTGCACAAATGCAATTTCGCATTATAACAAAAAAATATGTGGTAACATTTTTTTCTGAGACTCTTACGAATAGAATGTGCCTTGGAACGTTTCGATTCGAGTACCCGTTAAAAATTTCGAGCTTTCAGCGTTTTTATTACTAATTTGACTGGACTATTTACATTATTTGAGGTCGGTAGTTTTGTGTATTCACATCCTCTATAATTGGCCACCTCCGCACAAAGCACAAGTAGCTGGCTTTTCTTTAGATATTTTACATATTTTAGTGCTGTGTGATTCCCCGCATTTTACGCATACATAAAGTCTATTGCAACAAGACTTGGAGTGTCCGTACAGTTGACATCTCATACATTGCACAACATCGTTTTTGGTTTTGTGGGGTGGTTAGTATTAATGTTCACGTTTTGTAGTCTTTGTATGTTGTATGCTTCTTTGTTATTGCTTATTGGCTTGAGATTAACAAAAAAGAAATTTAAGGGCTCCTTTGTTGTTCAGTGTCTAGTGTTTATGATGTTTCTTACTTCATGCTCTAGTTTTGTTATTTCATTAGTTATTTCTACAATTGGAATGGTATTATGTAGATGTTTAATTACCCTCCATAGGCTCGATCCTCTTTCAGTTGATAACTATGACGCACATTTTCTGGCTTTAAGTATTTAACTTATTTCCGGAAGCTTTCTATAATATTACAATTAATCTTGATGGTGTTATTAAAGAAACTCTTTGTAGTATACTGTTCATCCTCTAAGCAGTTTATTATTTGTTTTACCATTTTATGATAGTTTGTTGCACTATATATGTCGATTGGGGGAGGTTTGCTAATCCTTGCAGTGGGATCAGTATTTTGGCGGTTGTTTTCTTCGACTGTTAGTAAGCTGAACTTGTTATTGGTGGTTATTTTATTGTCATAATTATTTGTAAACCTTGTGGTCTTCTTCATTTGGAATTTTTTACTTGTTGTTATGGAATATTACTAGTTTTGCTGTGAATTATTTGGTTTGTCTTCACTGGTCGATGACATTCTTGTAATTTATTGAGAGTGAAAACCCAACTGTGATGGATTGGTTGAAATAGAAGGCAGTAATTGATACTGTGTTTGCGAGAAAGTACTTGAAGAACCATTTCATCCCCTAATTAGTTAGGTATCATTATAGCTCATTTGTTGGGTTTGTATGGCTTGTTGGGTATTATGTACCATTTGTGGAAAATTATTTGGATACGCCACTGGCGTAATAGGAGGAAACGATTACATGTAGTTCGTTGTTTTAGTATTACTAGTCTCATTTTATTTGCATCTTAACAGCTGTACACTTTTATTCCGCGTGGCACGTAATATTTGACGACATCGCTTTTATCACACGATATGATTACATGAATTTTATAACGAACAGATGACCCGAACGTCTTTACGCTAAGAAAAATAAGTGGAAACTGAGTGTACTTTTGAGGACAACAAGATCTGCTGTTTATAATATTGGCCTAAAAAGACCAGAACTGACAGGAAATAGATTACTGTGGTGTTTACCAAATTTGACTAGAAAATCCCTGTCACCCAAATATGGTTTGATCAATAGAGTATCATGCTTTGTAAAGCAAATCTAGCGTAGACTTGCATTAACTGTATTACATCTAACAGATTTCCTCGAACGATTCCAAATTTACGTAAGAAATAAGTTTTTCAACGGTGGCATGTTGCTTTTGAAACAAAAACTGATGGTTTGAATTTAAATGGCTGTTCAGAAAGATGGGCAAAATTTTGCTTAGCAAGATATTTAAATACTTTGAAAATTTTTTATGACTTTCTGGTTTAATAATCATAATAACTATAAAGAATAGTTTTAAGTTTGCATTACATAAGTAAACCTAAAACCTTCATTAAGAAGCTTTTGCAAGACCTTACCGGTGAACAAACCATAACCAAGTGCTCTGTGTGGATCCAGATTATGAAGAATTTCAGCTTTCACCTCGATTAGAGTGAACTGCTTTATAGATAATGGTATTTGTATGAGATTTTCAAAATACCGCGGAATTTTGCTTTTTCTTCTTTTTTTGGGAAAAAAAGGTTTAGATTGTTTCAGTTAGATTATTTATAAAAGCCGTAGACTTTTCTTGGTCTGTTTGAGTCCATTTTGTTATTTGTGTAAAAAGGTGTTTATATTAAAGTTGGAAATTCTTTAAACTTTTGGTTGCTATTTAGAACTTTGAGATAGATCTACAAAGATTATTTTTAACTTAAAAAAGGAATTTTAAGTTTAGATGTTGCTTGGTTCAAGTTTTGTTTGCCAAGTGAATGTCTTATAACTAGGGAGCCTTCGTGTTTCGTAAATTTCCTGTTTTTCTACTCTAGAGTACTCAAAGAGTATAATAAGCTGTGTTTTTTGATGAGTTGCCTGCCAACAAGCTTGTTGCACAGATTTAGTCAAATATTCTGTTGCTGCCATCAAATCACTTTCGGTTTTAAGAGAAATATCCAACGAAAATATAGCATCTACAGTTCTCTAAGTAAGTCTGATAAATTACTATACTGGTTTCTGAGGCTAAGATAACCAGATCAGTACTTAATCTTCAAATAGTTTAGGTTTATTCTTTTAACTACACAAAAGTCAAGTAAGTTTAGTAGCTTTATCAGACCCCTGGGCCAGTGTGTATGTTTATCTGTTGATAAGTGATGTAATTCGTTATTCATCGCTTTCGTTAGTTTTCCAACTTTGGTCGTGGTGAACTTGAATCTGTATACAATGTTTTTAGCATTATAATGACCAAATAGTAAAAATCTAATTTATAATATATTAAAGTAGTGCTCACATTGCTAACTATGATATTGTCGTTATTCAGTCTTTAACAATAATTGAAGTCACTTGAAGATGACTTATTTATATTCTGTAGCTACATAATTCTTCGTCGCGTTTTTAACTGTTATTGCAGTACCAGCACCGGCTCTGCCATTGGGATGTTGTGTTGTATGTACTGCATACCCTTGATTGAGGTATTACTTCATCATGTCGTTGTAGTAAGCCATCGGAATTCCATTCAGCTACTCTAAAGTGTTAAATTGTTTTTTTAGCCTCCATTCACCAATTTTGTGAACACATTTATGTTATCTGAGGAGGTGTTTATTGCAATTTGTTGTGGTGTTATTGGAAAATTGCCTCTTACCACCTGAGGTGTATATTTGGTTGCGTTAGATTTTAAGTTGAAACTATAAGGGGGTACTATTCGGTATACAGCAGTCCTTGTAATAAGCCAAGTGACTTCCGTTACAGTTTTCTTTTTATGCTGACACTGAGAAGTTAAGTGATTGCTGACACATTTAACACATTCGGGAAATTGACGTTTTACATGGGGAGGTTTTATTTTCACTACTAAGGGAGCGAATTTATCAATTTTATAAAATTGTTATTGTCAACCAGCTAGAGGCCTATAAAAATAGTGGTAACTGCTTCATTCTATTTATCTTCTTCACATTCCATAATGGTAATCTGTTTACTTTGGTAAGTGTGAAATTTTATATTTTTATTTACTAAAGGTCTAACAATTATAGAATACCTAGTTGAGCGTTTGCGAAAGAATTTGAACCTTCCTATCTTCTACAAACTCTAACAACTAAATTAAAGGTTCAATTATTCCGGCACCAGATAAAAAATAGAAGGGGTTTGGGATCAGCTACCGCAGAATTTAAATTTCGTATTTGATCTTTATTGGAATTGTAAATTTGTAAATTCTAAGTGTTCAAATTACAATTCAACACGACGTTTGCAGTTCTTATGTTTCATTTACGCAATCACCAGCTTATTTGAGGGTTCGTTTTGAATTTTCTACTTTGTACCATTTAGGTTCCTAATGCGATCGCTGGTAAATATATAATTACAGATATTGATAATTTGGTAGCATATATTGGGAGTAATAATTTAGATCAACTTATCAGATGAGTGATAATAGGTCATACTGACCTTTGGTCACTTAAACAAGTCCCTAAGCCCTTCGGATATCGATATCGTTGAGGGCTGCATGATTCAACTTCCAACTTCTATTTTAAACATATTAATCTTTAATGTTGTTTTTTTGCAAAAAGTCGATAGATTGTTGTTAATAAAGTCATCTGTTTGTCTATAACACTAGAATATACTATCAATTGTTCATTACCTCTGATATTTCCCCCTTGTTTCGCTGATCTTGCTATCCCATTATATTGCATTTTTTATATTTCACTTCCTCTTCTATTCCTTTTATTTTTTCATTTTTCCTCGTTGTAAGTCTAATTTTAAGCTTGCCTTCTTTTTACAGCTTTTCTTTTTTAAACGAGTGTTAGCACACTGTGTTGTTTTATCTTTTAAATAGCTCTTGTGATTAAGACTTTTAAAGCTGCTGCAAGCTAAGAAAGACTTCATATTTTAAAACAGACTTAAGAATCGGTCTTCTGAAGCAGACCTACTCTTCGCCATTAATTAAATGAGTAACAAATAAAAGCTACCTTAATTTTCCATTGTAACATTTTTCTAAGAAATGCTCGTTAGATCAACTATGACTTTTAAAAGAAAACGATTTTTGATAAATTTTGTTAACATTCATGTTGAGACCGCATTTTCTTTTTGTGATGTGTAATGAAAAGTGCTGAAATATGCTTTCTCGAATGAATGTACTAAATATCCAAGTTGCAAGTAAGACTTCCTGTTTACAATCCCATAAATGTGTCGTTCTACTTTTAATTATATCAGGATAAATTTACATCAACGTTTGTTCGTGTTGTTTATTTATTTTAATATAATTTAAAATATTAATTACACAAGTAATACAAACACCAGGTGCGAAAAATACGAGGGAAAATATAAAACATCATTAATCAAATATAGACACAACAATAACAAACTCGGTATTGAATATGATTTATTTAATTCCGCATAAAACGTCACAAATGCGCAGCTCAAATAAACTGAATTAAAATATTTGCAATAACAGATTCAAAACTTGCTTTGAATAGTTCTACATGACAGAGTTACAATGCTTGTTAATAAATTTCAGTACAGCAGCAGCAAATACCTGACAGAGCAACGTTTTAATACTCTCATAACTAATAACAAGTTTTATGTACCACATAAAATAGTCCAATAGTGGAGGGTTACGCCTAGTGCTTAATATATTTTTATTAGTACACCAGTACAACAATACAAATAACGCGCATACAACCTTAAAAATTAAATTTACGAGTGAGCACATTTTATGTTATGCAAAGATCTTTATACCCGATAAAATTACATTACAAATAAAAGCAACACCAGCGATGTAAACCCTGATATAAAGATCTGAAAAGAAGTATTTCTACAGCTCACATTAATTCAGTTCGGCTTCAAATTCTTCACAAGTTTTGCTTTATAAGTGACCTTATATTGTACGCATTATTAAATCTTTACAGTTATTTAAGGCTGGACCGGACAAGCATATTACTCGCTAGCCATGTCATAAAAGGGACAGCTCCACAAAAAATGCCAGGGAGCTGCTCCGGAAATTAAATCCGGGCTTTCGTCCGGGACCTTAAAGAAACACAAAAAATTTCAAATAAATATAATGCTTTTATCAACGTACTATACTTTATTAGAATGTTTAAAACCTCAGCAAGTCACATCAGAGAGGTTTTTTTTAATGACTCCAAATTGTTGTACAATCTGTCTGTGAAAGCAGACATTAAATACATCTTATGAAAAATACTTAAAACTATTTTTTAAATAACTAAATTATGACTTGAAGAGAAGTGCTCCTATGAGCACACTCAAAAGTTAACTATAACATGTGTAGTATAAAACAATTTATATTTATATAATATATGATTAAAAATGATAGCAATTTAGACGAAGCGGGTTGGGAGGTCCTTTTCAGTCTTCTTCGCTCTTTATCATCGTCAAAGAGCGTGTTTGCCAGTTGATTAGGGTGTGTTATATCATCTTGTTTGCATGTTTGGCACTGATAGTTGTGATTTCTTGCCGTACGGTGGGTATGCCTAGGTTTGTGTGTATAATTGCGTTGGAAACATACCAAGGTGCATTTACTATAGCTTGTAGGACTTTATTTTGGAATCTTTGGATGATTTCTATATTTGACTTACGAACAGTGCCCCAGAGTGGGATACCATATTTCCAGGTTGGTTGTAAAATGGTTTTATAGAGTAATAATTTGTTGTCAGTCGTTAGTACAGAGTTTCTACCCAGGAGCCAATCCATTTGACTGAATTTCTTCCCTAGTAGTTTTCTTTTGTTTGTCAGATTTCTGTCTAAGTGAAGACCGAGATATTTTATGTAATCCGTGTGCGGTATGAGAGTTCCGTTTAACGTTACACCTGGACAGTTTCCACGCTTCAATGTAAGTGTTATGTGAGTTGATTTGGTTTCGTTTGCTTTAATCCTCCAACGCTGAAGCCATTCTTCGAGGTGAGTGAGGTGTGTTTGTAAGCAGTGATGGGATCTTCGTGTGATACCAATATGGTTGTATCATCTGCATAGGTTGCAATAATTGTTTGAGGAGTTTCAGCTAAATCTGCAGTGTAGAGGGAATATAGTATTGGACCAAGAAGACTTCCTTGCGGCACTCCAGATAGGACTGGGAGGATGTTAGAGTAAGTTTCTTGATATTTAATTCGAAAGGTTCTATTTGTAAGATAGGATCTTAGTAGGGCATAGATTGGGTGAGGGAAACTACGTTTAAGTTTGTAAAGCAATCCGGTTATTCAAATTTTATCGAATGCTTGACTTATGTCCATGCATACGACCGAACAATATTGTTTAGCTTTGAATACACAGTTGATTTGATGGACTAATCGGTGAATTTGTTCTAGAGTGCAATGTTGTTTCCGAACGCCAAACTGATGATTTGGAATGAGCTGCTGTTCATCAATAAGTGGTGTTATTCGATTTAATTTTTTCTAAAACCTTGGAGAGGGTTGGGAGAAGGCTTATCGGCCTGTAGGATGAGACTTCATGGGGGTTTTTGCCAGGTTTTGGTATCATCACAATTTCTGCGACTTTCCACTAACATGGAAAATGTTCAATTCGTAATGCTGCATTGTAAATATATGTCGGTATTTTATATCCTTTTTCAGATAGTTCTCTCAGTACTTTGCCTGTGATAAGGTCAAATCTAGGTGCCTTTTTGTTATTTAATCCACTTATAATTGTTTCTACTTCCCACTGATTTTTACTTTCCTTATCGTATAATAAGGAAAGTAATGTAATCGGCGGAAATTTGACCTACCCAGTTTTTCACATTTCTGGACGAAATATAGCTCCAGGACACCAAAAAGGTTGGTTTTAGCCATTGGTTCGTGTGTGTGTGTGTGTCTGTCTGTCTGTCAGTAAACAGGATATCTCGAGAACCGTAAGAGACTTGAAATTTGGTATGCAAGTTACTTGTAGGTAGGGAACGCAGTGCGAAGCTTTTGGTAAAAATCGGCCAAGCGGTTTGGTCGCAAGGTCCCAAAATCGGTCGCAAAGCGGCGCGTATCTAAACGGTTCAAGATACAAAAAATTTATGAGAATAAAAATGATTTATTATCATGAGATAAACATGAATTTAAAATAAAAGTTGGTAAAATAGGAACTCGAAAAAAAATTGAAACTCAGGATTTTTAATATACCGGGTGTTCATAAAATGTTTCAGGAAGTTTATATTACCGGATAGATCAAACCGTGACGAACAAAAAATTACAATGAAATTTTTTGATCCGAGGTCAAATAAATAAGTTATAGCCGATTAAAAGTTAATTAAACGGACCAATCACAGCGCGCTCGGAGAGCTACCGGCCGACTGCGGGAGGACGGGGGGGAGCGCTTGGCCGCTAGGAGGAAGCACGCAGGCGATAATGGCGAAGGCTGTGCGGCCGAGATCGCACGGTTACCTTCAGTGACGTAGCAAAATTTTAAGTACGAGTCAATTATTGTCTATGTATAATAGGATAAGGAAAGTCGTGTGATGTTCACACCAGATTCTTTTGATAGGTAAGGACATCTGACGAGGGATATTCAAAAATTAGCAGTATCAACTTCTATTATTTGTGACTGAGTTGGATTAGGTTGAAAAACCTCGGTTAAATGTTCCGCAAAAGTTGTGGCTTTTTGTTGATCAGTCCTTGCCCAGGTATTATCTTGTTTCCTTATTGTGAAATGTGTAGTTGTGGATGTTTGAGTTTTCTCGTGGCTTTCCAAAGGGAATAATCTGTGGCTTCAGTCGGGGTTAGTCCTTTAAGGTAGTCTTGTATTGATTCGTTTCTAGCCTTGATCAGTAAATTTTTAAGTTCTTTTGCAAGCTTGTTATATTTTTGCTTATCGGATGGAGCCTTTGTAAGTTGCCATTTCTTCCGAGCTTTCCTCTTTTCGACCAGTTTTTCTTTTAGTATTATGGGATATTCCTCTTTTACACGAGGCTCTTCAACGTCTGGTGTCGATTGCCATGCAGCCTGTTGTGTGGCTTTAGTGAGATTTTCAACCGCGTTCCCTAACTCTAAAATAGTTTTGAGAGAAATTTCTAGATTTACTGAATTATCTAAATTCTTTCGAAAAAGGTTCCAATCCGTCTGTCGGCTATATAGTGACGGTTTTTTGGATTTGCCAAGTACCGAGTTTAATGTAGAGACTATTATCGGTGTGTGATTAGACTTAAGTTCGAGACATGATTAAATTAAGAATTTTTTTTGGTCCATACCTTTTACAATGCAAAAGTCCAATAAATCTGGCGGTCTATTGCGATCGGAGGGCCAGTATGTGAGTTGTCTTGTTGTTAGGTAACTTAAATTATTTTGTTGAATGGAGAGTAAAAGCTCTGCCTTTAGTTGAGGTGGTTCTTGAACCCCAGTTTGTATGTTTTGCATTGTAGTCACCTCCAACTAGAAATCTAGTTCCCAACATTTTAAAGAATGTAGTAAAATCTGCTTGTTTATTATTGTGCCGAGGAGGACAGTATATCGCCGACAATGTAATTTCTCCTGTGGCATCCTCTATGCGTACACTAGTGGCTTGTATCTTGGGAATTTTGTATTCCGCTCGTTTATGTTATTTAATAGTGCGCTTAATAATTATTGCTGTGCCCCATGTCCTGTATTATCAGGGTGATTTGTATTATACACGTTGAAATTTGGAATTTTAAAAAGGCTTCTATTGGTAAAATGAGTTTCTGAAATTAGTAGTATGTCTATGTTAGCATCTTGGGTAAATAGTTTTACTTCTTGTGCACGCTGGCACAAGCCATTTGCATTCCATATCGCAATTTTTATTAATGGAGCCATTATTTATTAATAAGCTTAGACATGAGGTTTACTAGTGTACTCATTTGACCCATTAAAGTTTTTATCATTTGGCGAAGTTCTGTTAAGTCATTTGAGGGTTGAGCTGTGACAATATGTGTTGGTTGACTATCTTGCATTACCGGTGTGTTGGGTTGTATTCTTGTTGCTTGTGCAAACGTTATTCCCTGTTGAGTAGGTCGAATTGAAATTTTTCGTTCTCTTAGGGTGGGGTAGAATTTCTGTTGTAGCTGTTTATGAACTATGCAACCTCTGTAGTTTGCGGGATGTGATTCATTGCAATTAACACATTTAACGTTAGAGTCTTTTACCTTTCTAGGGCATTCAGTTGTTAGATGTTCTGCGGTACATTTTACACATTTTGGCTTATTTCTGCAAAAAAATTTGGTATGCCCATATTTTTGACAGCGTTTACACTGTGGTATTTCGCGTTTTGCATGTGGCGCCTCAAACTGTACTTTGGTATTTAGGAGTAGGTCAATCTTGTAGATATCCTTATTATTATCATTTGATTTTAGGTCAATAAAGAAGATCCGTAGTGGAATTTTATTGTTTCGTTTTACATTCCATATGTTTGTTACATGATGACTTCTCTCAAGCAGGCATTTAGTTATTTCAGTTGTTTCTGTTGTTGGATGAATGTTTTTAAGTAATACTCTGGAGCTTCTTTCAGTTTTCGACTTATACGTATGAAATTCGGTGTTTTTTTCTATTAGTGCCTTTACAATAGTTGTGTATGTCATACTTTCAATAGGTTGCACCTTAACTTGATCATTGTGTAGTGCTTTGATTACAAATTTGTCTTTAGCAATATTGTTTAATAGATCAATTAACGGTTTTATTTGTTTTACTCCTGATATGAAGATGGGCGGCGGCTTTTGTTCGGCACTTTTAGGACCTTCTCCTTCATTCATGTTATTTTCTTCAGAAAGAATATTATATCTATTGTATCCTAACCAGCAATCTCGTTTATTTGATGCATTAGATTCTTGCTCGTCTGTAGATTTGACGCGTTTTCTACTATATGGGACATGCTGCCATTGATATGTTGTAGCTTGATAGGTGGGATGAGGATTGTAAGTGAATCGGATTAGGCAAAGATAATTGATTACTGTTTTGTGGTTGACTACTATATATGTTTGGGTTTTGCAGGTAAGTTTGTTGTATTGGTAACGGTTTCGAAAAAGATGGGTTAATTGACACTTGCATTTGGGAGAAATTCTGATTTGGATCCCCATTGGGCTGACTGAGCACATATTGCCCGTAAACTGGCGGATAGGACATTCGTAATTTGAAGAAATTACTTGCAGTTTATTCCTAGCGCTATTTAATCGCAGGTATGTAGCTGGGCCGATAGCGCGGCGCGGTCACCGATACCGCGCGAGAAAAACGCAGAAAGCACTGAATTCGCACGTCTGCACTGCTTCAGCTTCAAAACTCGAATACATCAGAGAGGTAATCGCTGGAATACTTCTTCCATGCTTTTAGTCGCGTCCTGTTATAATTAATTATCTAACCCTGGCTTTATTACGATATTTATTACAGATTGTAAATAGAAATAAACATGTATAAAAAATAAAAAGGTATATTTAGGTGATAACAGAAAAATATTAAGAAGAATATTGTTGTGGTGAAGCAGGTATTAAATTATTAAATTAAAGAACTGGAAAACGGTTCTTTCTGAAGACTTTTAATAGAGTCTAGCATTGTTGCCTGGTCCGACTTATAAATGTATTATTATAAAATTAGTTTAAATATTTGTAAAGTTTTGCTGTTGCAGACGTACTATGAGAAAGCGTTCAAGCAAATATAATGTACGTGCAGTCAGTACATTAACTCGAGATTTATCTACAGTCTTTGTTTGGATTGGGGTATCACTAATTACCAGGATTTCAACAAAAAGTCAAAAAACACAATTATTGCTCCTGTTATTATTGAGGTCGCCGCTTAACTTTTAGCAAGTAAAGATATTCCATTCCTAAGTAGAAGATTTCACAAGTGGTTCTGATAGTAAAACCACATAGCGTGATTTTCTCATGCAGGTCCAAAAATCTATTACCAGGATTCGGTAAACCAGAAAAGTTGTCTGCGAAGGGACGCGAGATAATCATCAAAATATTTTGCAAATATCTCGCACCACCAATTTGGATTCGGAAGACGCTCTATATTAGAATAAGTAAACAGGATAGTACATACCATCAATCAAGCCTTTGAAAAAGCATCATCAGCATCAACTTTCAACCTTGCTTTACTGAAATATTTGTGTTGATGAGTTTTACTAAATAATATTTTACAACAATTTTCAATTCCTTCAATTATATCTTTGGTATTGAGAACACTCTTAATCCACTTATAAGCAACACTTTGGGTGACACCTCTTCTCAATAGGCCACCTTCAATGCTTAGAAGTTTCATAAGAGTTTGTTCAATGGTTTGGTCAGTGAAGATACCTCCCCAAAATTTGTGCTTTCTTCTAGCATTCCAATACCCTTTTTTTGTGAATAATTCATATTCACGTCTGTCCATTTTTTCAGACAGACCTTGCATATCTTGCAGATAGATTTCGTTGATTTTGCATATGGGAAATGGCCAGTAACATGGAATCATGCGCTCTACTGTTTGTAAATGTAGATCCCACTAATTTTTCTGCTGCAACAAAATCTTTTAGTTTTATTATTAGACGCTTCAATTTCAACCAACCTTCCTTCAAGGATATCAACGATAGCTTTATAATTTTCTGAGATTTTTCTGAGACTCAATGTTTTCTACGGTAATGCTTCTATCGTCGTTGAAAAAAACTTCAGATGTACCGAAGAATTTTAAATGCCCCGTTTTATTCCTGATATTTAGATCATCAGAATTTTCTAGATCCTCAAAAATCATATTATCAAGAGCTAATTGAACAAGTGTGTGAGCCCGAACCGCTCATGAATATGCATGCCCACCCAAAATATGTTCAACAGTTTTTTCAGCATAAATTTCGGCAAGAAGATCAGATAAACCACTACCTGCCATGATATTCCCTATACATCCCAGATACAACATTACGGTATGAAAACCACCGAGCCTCAAACTATGAAGAGATCGGCATTGATGTTATGGAGGTCATCTGCGCTTTCAAGGATATCTCGACTTTTCATGTACAACGGCTGATCGAAGGTTACAAAACAAGTTTTCATGTTGAGACCTGCAGACAATTCTGCAGCATTTTTCAATGCTGTGTATCACTAGGAGATTCATTTATAAATGGAATGAAATTTATTGCTAAAACATCACAATATTTGTAACTATCGTGTAATCGTTCCAGGTAACCATTCCAGTCAATAGCTTCGTTTTTTGAAGGAACATCCCAAACTATGACAATTTTGCTTTATTATTGGGTTTTAAGGAAAGTTGTTCATTGGGAGGATTGTACAGTAATTTTGCCAAACCACTATTCTTCGATTTTTTAGTTAGCCAACTTTACGTTTTTTATTTCGTCTACTTAAAACCTCACTCTTGGTAACTCTGTCAACGTATGATATTCTGAGTACCCATCTATAGAGCCACATTCTAAAATATTCTACTTTTTTTGTCATTGCTTTGGTCGTTGCTATGATTTTATGCCATATAGCAGAATACTGAATATATATGATTTTAGCATTCATTGTTTAGGTTTCTATTGCAAAAGAATTGTTTCATTTTTATGGAGATGTTACGTGCGATCTAAATCCTTGTTCTTATTTTCTTTGAAAAGACATTGTTTTCCCTGTATTAACTTTAATGTTTCTTGGGTCATCCACTCTTTTTTCTTATTTTTCTCAGTGAGTTTTAGTTGTCTTTTTCTTATCTGTAGTACTTTGTTCTTGTTATTATTCCATTTATGCTTTACGTTTTCTTCAGCTAAATTTGTGCTTTGTATTGCTTGTAGTTTATTATTTACTTTTTTTTCTTGTGTTTAATTTCGTTGTTTCTAAGTTTGAGAAGTGGGTTTTGTTGATCTATTGGTGTTTTTTAACTTGTTTTAGGCTTAATTTGAATGTTGCCACTACTGAGTTATGGTCGGGAGCTGTATCTGCACACGGATACGTTTTGACAGCTTTTATGCTGTTTCTATACCTTCTTCGAATCAATATAATCGATTTCATTTTTGACTATTTTTGCTTCTGTATCTTAGGCTGGCGTCCAGATATATAACCTTCTAAAGGGCAGCTTATATAATGTATTGGCCTAGAAATTCAAATACTTAGGTGAAGGCAAAAGGAAGAGTTTAATTTCTGGACGCTCAAGTGATACAAACCCAAACAATACGAACAACACCGTTCTTTCCCATATTATTGACTGTTGCTTGTCTTTTTTTCGGTTATGCTATTAAAATCTTCTACCAACAAAATTTTTCAATTTTTGATGTGTTTCTTTTTAAATTAGGATGGACACCCCTCATCTGCTCGTTCGTCTTTGGGTATTCCCCTATAAAAGCGGATAAAGTCCCCTATTATTTCTGGCCTGTTTCTCTTCTTTTTTGTTTCTGTAAGTTCGATTATTCCCATTTTCAAATTTTTCTTGCCTTTTACAATGAGCTCGTTTCTTTTTCAGTCTTTGTATGTTGCACGTCCTACAGTGTATAGTCCGTTTTCGTAGCCATTTATGTTTACCGTTTGATCCGTTTGTTGCTTCGAGGCTTGATATAGGTTTTTTAGCGGTTCTTCTTCGAAAAGAAATTTTCCAGAGCATGGATTGCTGCTCCATAATCCAACCTCTAACCCCAACCTGAAGGACCAGGAACTATGATTACGAGGTGTTCTTTTCCTAGATAGATTATTTTTCAGAACTTTGACATCTATCTTTTCGTTATAGAGTATTGTCGTTGGAGATTTCTATTTACCTCTCTTTCGCCATTGAAACCAATGTCCGGTTTTCATACGTAACCCTGACAGAGGGCGTTAAGGCATGGTCTGAGCATTACATTTTGTTAATACTTGGTGGAAAGAATATACCGCCGTGACTAGGTAGTCCGTTTGTTACCTGTAAGGGCCATCGCTCGAGCAGGTGAGGTTGACATTTGGACTGGTATTTAACCTTATTTACCTTTGCTCCCAAACCCCACCAAAACTTAAAGGAATATCAATTCTGTTATTTATTATCTGTAAGGTCGCTAAATTTAGTGACCTTACAGACAATAAATAACAGAAAGCCACATCACAGTTATATTCCTTATAATGTTATATATTTTTATATTAACTTTACTTGTTAACCTAATAGGCTAGATGTTAAATAAAAAAAAATTACCATTGGCGTCGTCGAAAGCTAAATCTATAAGTGCTACTGTCTCAGCAACCATATAATGTATTGGAATATTTTTGATATTGTGATAAATATGCGTAACAGCGTTTTTTAGTGAGACAAAGTCGAGTATAATGTTTCATACAAATTTTCATTTTTTCAATTCAGACGTCATCAAGAATAGCACCGTAAGCATAACTTAAGACGAATGGCCAGTATTAACGAATTTAATTGCTTACGTTCCGAACAATTAGCTCTGGAGCGCTATACGTTTTTCAGGGCCGTTAAAGCGGCATTATGCGAGTTTACAGCTGCCAGCGCAAAAACAGCAGCGTGAGCGATGGGGAATTCTTCGGCGCTCAGAAAAATGCCGCCGAGTTAATTTACATCTCAACTTGTGCTCTTACTAATTACGTTGCGGTTCGAAACAACTCCAGTGATTTAAGCAATTAGCACTAATTAAATACTGCGGAATTCAAGTAATCCCCGCTAATAAAACGTACCGCCCATGCAAGCGCCGAGCGCGCATTACCCAAACTACATCAGACTATCTTGAAGGCACGTTAATCTTCAGGCCAAGATTTACAGCGGATGCTCAGTGACACTGGCGATAGTGCAGTGTCACATCCATTGTAATCAACCAGATAACCGTAGTACCATGGGGGCGCTGAAAACGGTGAGCGCCAACTGATCTCTATTATGCCACACGAGCGATTTAATTGCGCTGTTCCGTCTACCTTCTCGCAAAGCGGTTTGATGAATTCAAATCAATACCGGAACGGCCTCGTGATAATCGCGTTACTCTTATTTGCACTAGCACTAAGCCAATAAAAAACTAGGGCTCTTTAACGCTGTGTTTTTGAAAAGCTATGTAGTTACAAAGCTGTGACCGTACTCGTTGTTTATTTATTCGTCAAAATACTAGCGGCTCTGTGTTCGTTTCCGTATCGAATACATGTGAACAAATTCAGAAAGCAATGCAAAAAGAACTGCTGTGCACATACAACATACGTTCAGAAAGTACTGAGCCTGATTTTCTTGGTCCGAACGGAAGCGTCGAGGACGGAGTCTTTAGACCTAACGCTTGGTGGGGGATGCGATGTCAGGTAAATGAACTGGTTCAGCTCATTTTCCTTTGAGCCTTTACAGAGTACATATGGTTTGCGAAGTGGACAGATGTTTTAGCGTCATATGCAATAGGGCAGAATGCATTTAACATTTTTTTCTCCGATCTTCACCCACGTATGCCTCCTTATTAAAAATCCAAAGATTTTGGGAAAAAAATTTATGATTTCGCGTAGTCTGACCAGCTGCCACTAGGTGGCCACGCCTTTAGGTGGACGTTACAGCCCCAGAGGGGTCACACACCCACTACATTACTGTATTGTCAACGCACAGTGGACATTTGCAGTGGTTCTTTCGCGCGTTTTGCCCAATTTCTATAGTTGTTTACCCATTTCTGCCACCCAAAACCTATCCAACTCGAAAGGAAATCTTGTGTCCGGCTCTAGCCACTTTTCAGAGATTCCAGCTATTCAGCTACCTTCAAAAGGCGACATTCTACCCTTATATAAGTTTCACTATCACCAGTAACCTCGCGCCACCTCGAAAACGATCAACGAACTGGTCGATAGAGTGGCCAAAGAAGTCGTTCATTATCAGGAAATGGGCGAAAGTATCTACGCGCAGAATCTGGACGACGTCAAGGTGAAAGTCAAGCGACTGTACGAGCACTATGAAAAACAACTGGTACACTGATTTCATCGGCACTCGGAAAGGAGACAGACGAGTGGAAAGCGAAGATCAAGGAGCAGCAGGCCGCATATCGTTCTCTCTTCGACATTGCTCTTTGCCAATCTAAGCTGGGAACTGACTGCAGGTGTGTGGTGTGCACCAAACTAATAGAGAAGAGTGAGTTGAGTTTCTAGACGACCAGAGCGGCAAGCGGCTCCGTTACATATCCCCTTTCATTAATTCGACTGGATCGCAGAATCTCCAAGAGAAGAGTGACAAGTTCAATCGCAACCAAGATCGAAAACGCAAGGCGCTGAAACGTCTGCTGAACCAAAATAAAGCTATGCCTCAAATTGATCTATCTGGGATTATCTCCGACGACAATAAGAATGAAGAAGAGAGCGGCAAAGACTCATCGCCGGATTTGGCTGCACGCAAGTCAGAACGTCGCCGGCTCACTGTCCCCAAATCATTTCTTGTTACCTGTGTACGCAATAAAGTGTCTCACAAAACAGCGTCTGAGACATTCAATTCGCTGGCCTCCCAGTTTGCTGTACTTCACGAGATCACCAAAAGCGCTATCCAAAGTGGCATCAGTTCTCTGCGGTCGTTCGCAACTGCCCAGCACAAAAACAAGCTGCGACACAACCCACCCAATGCCATTTATTTCGATGGAAAGCGGTCAGTTAGCCAGCGATGTGAACGGTGGGAAGTCGCTGGTTTCACTCGAAAACCAGTGACCAACGAGCATGTGACGGTGCTCTCGATGAGTCACCATTCCCGAGGCGGATTATAACAAGAAAATATGTTTGATATTGTACATTACCTAAACTCATTGTATCTATTTAATTGCAGACCGCCGGTATCGCCACCCGAGTTTTGGTGGATTATTTTGAAGATCGTGGGATCGACATCGGAGCAAGCCTGATGCTCGTGGAGTGTGACGGCTGCGCGATGAATATCGGAAAGTGGACTGGTATCATTTGGCGACTAGAAGAACGCCTCAAGAAGCCACTTCAACCGGTGATTTGCCTAATGCATCTCAAAGAGCTTCCTCTTCAAGCACTAATGCGCAAACTGGTGGGGAAAACGAAAGACACATCAACTTACAAAGGCTCGCTGGGTGAAGAAATCAAAAGAAACGACCTCTCCACTCTTCCTATTGCTAACTTTCGGCCCATTTTCTAGAAGAACGAGCAGAGCATTTCCTTTCCTACCTGGCCTTACAAATTTCTCTCAACATCGGTGCGCAGTGACCAAGCCCGGCTGTACCACCTGTGTTTGGTGGCCAAGACCGGCAAAATCAGATCATCTCCAAGCAAAACACTCACTCAAGAGATCCCAGCTCCTAACCACTCGCGCTGGCTGACGACCGCTTCTCGCATCATCCGTAGATTTTTGGCCGAAGAGATTCCCAACTCGGTCTCTCACCCTCATGTCAACGTACATCGTCAAGGTATACCGCCTCATCTTTTTTCTCATTCGCAGACACCCGACCGCTTCTTCTGGACCCTACATCTTCCACTACCTGGCGATACGCACCCAAGGAATATCAAGAGCTGCGCAAGAGGCAGTGGACAAAGTCCTTATTTTGCTAATCCAGAGTGGATCATTACAGCCATGATCCAGGAGAAGGACTCCTCTTTGAAGACGAGTGCCATTTCGTTGGTCTGCCAAATTCGAACCAAATCGCCCACCTCTGGTCGTTCGAAAGCCGCCTCTGCCTCCTCGACAGTTTCACGTGCCGACAAAGTCTGTGCTCAACCTATCGGCCGATCATTACTCCCAGTTGGTTGACATCAATGTCTTCCCTGTGGAATCACCTCTTCTCAAAGGCGTTCTGGATTTCTCAACCATCTCATTCCCTTCCCAGAGCACTTGCAGTTGGTGGAGAAGTGTGTTCAAGATGTCCACCTTGAAGCTAAGCGCACCACTTTTGATTACGCTCGCAATAGGAATTTCGTCATTAATAAGGAGTTCAATATTTAGTGTATGTTATATATTATAACAATAAAATAAAACAGATGTTTTGTACCTTGTGAGGTAGCATTTTGAGGGCCAAAACCAAATTGGGGTTTGCCATCATGTTTCCCCACGCAAAAGTCCACTGTGCGTTGACAGTACAGTAACGTAATAGGTACGTGATCCTCTGAGGCGGCAAAATGACTCTATTATCTACAAAGAATGGAAAACGACAAAATAAAAAAATATATTATAAATATAGAGCACAAAAGAAAAGATGCATACGCCCGGCTGAAGAAATGATGGAAACAACAATTACGAAGTAGCAACACAACAGATAAAACCCAACACATGAAAGAGAAGAAGAATAAGAAAAAGTCTCTTGTATAATAAACTCATATCAATATTTGCCAAAAACAACGTAATCAAAGGAAGAGGAAGAAGACAATTAAATAGGGGGCAAAATGCATGCTTTTCATAAGCAGTACTTGCACGCAACGTACTATAGTCAAAGAAAAAATCATAAACAATAGTTACTATCCATTTTTATATATGACGTAAAAACTATAATAAAATAATTAAACTAATCAGGTACTTTATACATTATAATATGTTAATTAAATGAAATAACAAATAACCAAGAATACCATCAGTCAGCACAAATACATCTATGAAAAGCAGTTTCAGTACAAACATTTGGCTACTCTTCTTAAAATTCCATTTCGATGCCTGTATTCTGCTATTGCCTTTAAATCTAAAGATTTATGTCCCACTGCCTTACAGTAAAGTTGGTATAGGCATCGTCTTATAAACATTACTTATATATCTCTTCTACAGTACTTCCGTAGAGTTTTCTTAATTTTTCCATATATTTTTGAGAAGTAGATTAGCTAGTTTTTGTTATTTTTATTGTAATTGTATATGGCACCATAGTAGAGCTACTTAATATGCGTTATCTGTTCGAGTACAAAAATTTCTTTAATCTCAGAGTTCTTTACCGTGAAGTGCCATTTTGTAAATAGAGAGATTGCAATAATGGCCTGACAATCAGCGAATAGCAAATTATTTATTTTGTGATTTTTATATAATTGTGTAACTCTGGAAGCCTTCATTTTTCAATTATATGTAAATATATATGGAGGTAGCGGGAGGTACTTCTTTACGAGCCGGAGAAGAATAGACTTGCTCAAGAGTGGTGACCCCGCCCTTACAAATTTTCTGCACCACCCTTCCCTGGAGAAATAACGTCCGCAACTTTAATTCTACCCTTGTCAAATATGCCTTCCCATATGGCAACCTTAGAGGAAAGCCAGGGGATGACTATCTCTAGTATATTCCCAAAAGAATTTTATAGATTGTCTCATAGATAGTAAAATCCAGAATCTAAACATTTCCTTGATTGGATCATACAAACTTTGTCAACAAAACTACCTCTACATAAGGGCATATCAATTGCCACTTGGAATGTTTAGGAACTTGTTTTACAAACCTGGTAAAATGGACATTATCGAACGAGAAATATCAAACATTGCAACAGTTGGTTTGTTCGAAACGCATTGGAGCGACCAAGGACATTTTAACGCCAAAACAACAACACCACATAATTTTCTGGACACCAAACAGACTCGATAGAAGGAGTGGCGATAATCAATCCCAAAAAAATATAACCAAGCGCACTGGACTACAACCCCATCAATTTTAAAACACCCACCGTAAAGGTTAATGCTAAACCATGCAACTTAAACGTAGTCCAAGTATACGGCAGTAAAGATGCAATTTCTAAATTTTGTCACTAATTGGAAGAACTATTAAAGAAATACTCAATAAAAAAATAACGTGCATACAAGGCGATTTTAATGCAAAACTGGACAAACGCAAGAAGACGAGAAAATAATGCAATTGGTCTGAAGATGCTGTCTAGACACGAGGAATGATTCCGGCCAAAAACTCGTAGAGTTCTACATATAAAACAATTTAGCCACTACAAACAGTCTATTTCCTCAACATCCAAGAAAACCCTACACGAAAGACAATACAAGAATCAAAATGATCTTTTTCTTATAAAAATGATGAAAATCATGCGCCAATAATGTAAAAGCTCTCTCAGGAATCTAATGTGAAAGTGGTCATAAACCCTTGCTTAGTCAAAATTGATATGAAAACAAAGAAAATAGAATAAAAGAGACCCCTCTTTGAAACCTGAAGATATGGAAGAATTCAAACAAAAACTGTAGCAAAACCAATTTGGATAGCTTAAGTCAAACGAACCCAGAAAAAATGTGGTAAGGCTTCAAAACAACGTTAGTAACTACCAAAGAACGAATAAATAAACAGAATAAAAAAGAAACAAAAAAAACAATGGTAATAAAAGAAAGTAAGACTGTCAGATAAACAGGCATAAATGCAGAAGAACAAATAATTGAATATAGAAGTCTAAGCCGAGAAATGCAACGATTATGTAGACGTGACAAAATCATTACATACAAAGCACGTATCAAGAAATCGAAAGACAAGCTAATATCAACGAACCCCGAAATCTCTTCCAGCGCATCAAAGACATCACAAAGGAATTTAGACCAAGAACATGGAAAATAGAAGACAAAGAGAGAAAAGTCGTTACTAAGATAGATGACGTAGTGAAGATATGGCGAAAATACTGCGAAAAATTATACACAAACGAAGCCAACAACCAAGAATCAGTACAAAGACACAATATTGGACTGAGTGAAAGAATGTTAAGGAGGCGTATGTTTAAAACTGAAGTAGATTTTAACATTGTTTTATGATGATGATGGATGTCTATCTAAAGGCTAATATAATTAAAGTTGTACTGTTTTCTCTTGATGTCAGAATAAGCCTAAGAGATCATCATCAGCTATGTCATCCATCGTCGGATGTAAGCCTCCCCTAACGTGTTTTACGTTGTTGGGGGTGTTTCGTCATGACTCACCGCGCTGGCCAAGCGTGTTGGTGAGGGGAGTGAAGATAGGTGTGGATATATAATGTAGGTAAGGAATTAGGCTAGGCATGATTGCTCCCTGTTACAAGAGATTATAAGATATAGTAATTTTAATTTCTATGTTATAACCAAAAAGTTTTCAAGACTTTAAATTTTGTTAATTTTCGGTATTCTAATTTTAGTTTATCATTAAAAGACTTATTGAACTTTAATTTTAAGTCATTGAAATTATTCTGTAAAACACCAAATTTATTAGCTGTTTTTCTTTGAAAATGTTTTTTTGCAGATTTAATTACGTGGACTTTGTTGTCGCTGCACACCCCCACGCAATGCACCGACGCCGTCAATAAACGACCGATGCAAAACAGCAGCGACGTCGGCATTCTGATGCAGCCTGCCAAATTAAAACTGGCGTCAGTGGAGTCAGCGCGCTGCCAATAGTCGAAGGTGGAAATTAACCTAACATCGGGGGATAAATTAAACACGCTCCCCGAATACAAATTGTGAGTAATCTACCAAACTAGAATGCGCCTAGCCAAACGGAACGACCTATATAAACAAATTGAATTTTCTTTCGCCTCGGTTCCTAAAACACGTTACAAGGCTCATTAAGCCCGGAGTATATGAGCCGCAAAATCGCCCTTATCGATGAGGTTTCGCGGACCCACAAAGGAAAATCCTGGTTATCTGGCTTATTGATACAGATGTAGCTGGCCATTACTCACATTTCGCGGAAACCCAATCGCGTGGTATGGTCATGACGTCACCTTTGATGAAAAGGCATCAGTTGTCACCTAATAATCCATTTTAATCTATGAATGCAAAAAGGTTCGTCATCTGTTGTATGATTAAATGACTTATTTTATTAAAAACTCCAACAAACTAGAACAAATTTATTTACAACAAAGAAATTATTAATTAATTTCAAGGCATGCAATCTTTGGCCATTTAAAGCACTTTTTTGCTTTGTGGATGTATCTGTCTGAAAATTTAAAAGAATATCTGCACTGAAAAATATTAGAATAACAAAAACTAAAGACTAGCATTAAATTTTGAGTGGAAGGGGACTCGCAAGCATTCGTAGTCCTTAGTAAGGACGACGAATGCTCTGCCCACAAAATCGGTAAAAATGTCGCGTTTTCTTCCACATACGTTTCCACCAAATAATCCGCAAATTTTACGACGGCTTCATAATTTGGTTGAATCGCCGCGAAATCGATGGCAAAATACTCTCCAATGTCTGATAAATCCAAAATAGGCAGCCCGAATATGTAAGTCAAATAAGACTTTATTTCACTCTTTCCTGGGCTGTTGTAAAATGTACTTAGATTAAGGCCCCGAATCTTCCGATACCCGAAAAAGAATTATTTAGTTTTTATTTTTTACAAAAAATTGTACAGTATGTATCATGCCTGGCTAAGGTGAATTCGACAACCCTTTAATTGTGCTTTTGGAAAAATTGCAGCAACCCCACAGTTCTACGCTGATAGACTTCACATCAAATTTTTCATTGACTTTTACACATTCTTCCTTCATGTACATAAAGGCTTTCGTGCAGCTTCCCTGAGATTTGTCAGGCAATAAAAAAACGTTAACGGCATATAATGCCCATTTTTTAGCCCATGCATAGTAAACAATTGCGGAAAAAACTTTGCGCAATAATTGAATGTGCCATCCACATAAAAGTCGCTACAAATTACCATAAACTTTATATTAGTTGTGCAAGAAAAAATTACAATATTATTTTCTTCGTCATTTATGAAAAGAAAATATTCTGATCTATTTGTTTTGAGTGACATTTCGGCCAAAACTGTATGCACTTCTTGCAAGGCTTAGGGGAGTTTTGATAGGATGTTCCGGCTAGTCCGATAAATATTTTGTTTGACTAAAGCCACATCAGTACCATACATCATTTTCTCTAAGTTCTTTTTTAGATCATTTTAGATGGCCTTTTGTGTAAATCGTCTACTGCCTTTCGTTTTAATTTATTGCTAAATCATTGGCGATTCAACGTGTCTTGTTATGGTTCAAATACTTTTCGATTATTAAATTATATGATACTTAAAAAACATGAGATTCGATTTATATATGCTATTATTATTAACAATAATAAATGTTATAAACTTACTTTAGACTTTGGGAAATTTTCTAAAATCATCTACAATGATGATTTCCTTGCCTGGCTAACCTAAATTGTACCGAACTCATTTTCCTTCAAAGTTATAAAGAACACTAATGAAAATTTGGGAAAACATTGCATATTTACATGGAGGGGGGGGTTGTAGAAAAATAAATCCCCTTAAACCGTAATAATCTCCAAGTGTCGTAGATAATTACCATTAGCAGAATTTTCTTAAAATCTCAGGTAGAGGTGGGAAACAACTGATGGGTCGCCGGGAAACAACTGATGTACCAAAAATCTACCTGGTAAGAGACAATTAAGGGAAAACAGTAATTTCAGATAAAAACAACTTAAATCGTTAGAACATTAAATAATATTAAAAATATCAAAATTCTAGTGGTTACGTTTTAAAAATGTGTTCTAATCAATTACATAGTTATCAGTTTCTACGATTTCCTAACGTTTAACAAGCTTTGTAGGAATTTGCTAAAAAGCAAGTTGTTGACAATCAAACTTTTTGCCATTCAAATTTTTCTGTGGAGAGAACGAAAATTTAATAATAAGTAATCTAGAGCGGCGGTTGGACGACATACTATCTAGAGTTGCTTTGACAAAGGGTGACACCTTCTACATTGGCCAAAATGGAACAATTTTCACTTAACTTGCACATTGAGTTTGGTGAGTTGCTCACGTATTTGTTTACCATATATGTTTTGCCAAGTGGAAAAAATTTGAAGAAAATAACTCTCTTGTCAGTAGATTGCATTATTTCCATCTTTTAATCCAGTATATCCAGACTATCAGGTGGGGTCACAGGTGGTGGATAGTGAACGGCTTCTAGATATAGAAGTGAAATAAGCAGAATAAGCAATCCCTTATCAACCAGACCAACTAATCTCCGGTATAAGTGATCCCCCTAGGTATTGCCAACCTCTTCAGAAAATGGAAAAGCAAACATAGGTCAGGAAACTCTGTTGTCCTTGGAAGAAAAATCTCCCCTAAAAACGGGTTAACCGCCACTAATTGATCAACGGTATGAAGATGCAGAAGGTAACGGAAAACGGCTGTATTAAAGATCCTGTATCCTAGTAGAAAATCATTATGGCTAATTTCAAAGTTACATATTCCGGAGTTAATAATTCCCTAATCGGATCTCCGATTTTAAATAAGGCCACGAACAACGCTATAAAAATTGGTACAAGGAATATGAGAAGCATGTACAAATCTGGAAAGCTATATAATATAACACAATAAATGCATAGAATAAATATAAACATCCTAGGATCCTGGCCAAATAACATACAATAAATGGTACTTTTCAGAAATGACGACACTAATCACAGATATGAAGTTGCAATAATTATAAATAAGAAGATAGCGAAATCTGTAAATAACTTCATCCCTATATAACATAGGATCATGCTATTATAAATACAAACACAAACTAAGAAATGTAAACTCAATGAAATACGAACTTATGCCCCTACAGAAGACAAAACGGATGGGGAGAAGAAACTTTCTATGATCAGATTCAGTAAAGACATAACTATAATTTTAGAGGATTTTAACGCTAAAGTTGGTAAAGGAGAAAGTTACCGAATCGCCGGCTTTATACTTGAAATCACCCCAAGATAAAGGTACAAAAACCAAATTGACTATTTTCTGATCCATCAGAGATATAAAAATATAATAAAAATTGTGAAAGCCTACCCAGGGGCTGATGTTTCGTCTGATCATAATTCTCTTGTAGCTAAAATGTTTATTAGATTGAAAAAATCAGTAAAAAAGATAATAAAGAGTAAAATGGATATCTCTATTTAAAGACTAAGAAGTAAAAATGGAAATACAAAATAAAATAAATAGTAATATAAAAAATACACAAATATTCCACCAAGATGAAAAGTATCGAGATCAATTTTTTCCTGATGTGACTGTATGTCGGAGCGCGCTCGCGAGCATTCGTTCAGACTAGATCGTGTCTTTAGTGGACCCCTGTCGAGTGACTCCGTGCAAGCGCCAAATGCAGCAAACGATTGAACAGCGGGACGCCATCAAATTTTGTGTTGAACTGGGGAAATCGGATGCAGAAACGTTGGGCATGTCACAAACTGCAGTTTTTAAGTGCCACAAGCTCTTCAAAGACGGCCGAGAGAGTGTCGAGGACGAGTCTTACGTTGGACGGCCGTCGACCTCAAGAACCTACGACAACGTGCAACGTGTGCGTGAAGTGCTGAATGCAGACCGTCGGTTAAGTGTGCGCATGATCGCAAATAAAATTGGTATTAATAAAATGACAGTGCACAGTATTATCACTGAGAATTTGGCGACGCGAAAGATTTGCGCTAAACTCGTTCCAAAGATATTGACGGGCAACCAAAATCAGAGGCGTGTATCTGCTTGCAAAGGCCTTCTGCAACGCGTTGAAGAATACCCCGGCTTTTTTGACGATTTTCCAACCCCATTATAATCGCAGACTATTTCCTATTCTCAAAAGTAAAATTCTTCCTCAAAGGAGACCACCATGGGACTTTAAGTGCCGTCAAAAAAGCTTGCCCGCGTACCCCTAAGGACGTTCCGAAATCCGCCTGCCAAAGAACATTCGAGTTGTGGAAAAGCCGCTGATAAAAGTGTGTCGACGCTCAAGGGATGTACTTTGAAGACTTTTGAGGTATTGCAGCATTATCTCAAATAAATCTATTTTTTTTAAACTTTTTCTGATACTTTCTATACAAACCCTGTAGAAAATGAAAGCAATTTAAGATTAGGATAACAGAACCAATTAAGACAATACTTACTGAACCCAGTCAAAAAACAAAACAAAACTGGATGACTTCTAAAATCCTACACCTCATGAGTGATTGTCAAATTATCAAGAACAACAGTGAATACAAAAATATCCAAAAACAAATTCTAACATAAATTAAAACGGCAAAGGAAGAATTGTACAAAAATAAGAAATAGAAAAATTAGAACTAAAACGTGACAAGTTTAATGTACATAAAAAATTAAAAAAATTAGTGAGGACACAGAAACGCAAACAACCTAAGGAATTAATGAATAAAGATGGAGAAATACTTATTGATATTAAAAAGAGATTGAACAAATAGAAAACATTTATCGACGAATTATTCAATGATAACAGAAACAAAAATGAATTAAAAAATCACTCTCACTCTAACTAAGAAAGAAGTTATCTATGCTGTTAAAGGATTATAATATGGAAAAGCAGCTAGTCGAGATCAATTTTCTGTTGATTGATGAAGCAAATATTTATAAACTGGTAAAGCTATTCAATACTCTATATGCAACAGAGACAACACCAAATGACTGGTTAATATCAACTTTCGTAATCTTCCATAAAAAGCCAAATGCAAGAGCATGTACAGACCTTCTTTCAATAAGTTACAAAACTTAAAGCATTGAAATATGGATACCCAGACGGATATTGAGAATACCGTAGATTGATCGAGCAACAAATATAGAAGTATTAAGAATAATAAAAAAAGAAAAGAAAATTATAACTGCCAATAAAAGAAATTAAAATACTTAAGTCATATAATGAGGTAAAAAAATACCACTTGCTTCAATTAATAATGCAAGGAAATATTCAAGGGAAGAGAAACGTAGGAAGAAGACGACACTCATGGTTAAAGAATTTAAGAGACTGATTCAATTGTACAACGACCCAATTATTTAAATCAGCCATTTCAAAAATACGTACAGCTATGATGATTACCAACATTCGAAACGAAAACGGCATTTGAAGAAGAATAATCCAGTATTCATCGCTTTTACCTCAAAAAAAATTTTTTAAGAGTTTAAACAGAAACATTAATGAAGAAACGCGGTTAAACTTATTGTCGCTTATAAAACGTAAATGTAGAACTTGGCAGTAAACCGAAGTCTCCTTAAATATCAAAATATAGACACAATATCAATGTTTAGACCTTTAAAAATCTTCTGAGTTGTAATTTTTGTGTTGTTTTACAAAAACACATACGTCATTAATGTTGGGAGGCTGCCCAGAGCAGAGTCGGTCGTCTAGATTAAAATTGTCATTTGTATGTCTATTTTGACTATTACAGTAAAAATAACCTGACACTACATTACACTCAAGACCTTACTGTTCAGAGTCTGATTGAGGGTGTTGATGCCTTAGGCTGGTAACGTTATCAAAAAAGTTGCAAAAAGTTGATTGTTTAAACAAAACATCTATTTAATTTTTAATTTTCCTTGCGTAAATACACTTCCATGCGGTGTTTACATTTTATCTAAAAACTTTTATTTAAAGAATATTTCTTTTCTTGGTTTTGGAATTAGCAAACCGCTGGACTATGCGTCATTTTTTCTTTTTCTAACGTTGATCTCGTAAAGCATTTCTTAAAGACTTAAAATGATCATTTCTTGGTGCAGTTAGTAACAGTCATACATAGAAAAATTCCTAGAACGATGACAATATTAGAAATAGCAGACTTGAATAATGCTAGGGGTCTTTGTGGTTCTATTTGTGTTTTTAGTTTTCTATTCTTACTTTTTTGTCAATACTTTTATTAATTCTCAAAATGCTACTAAATGCACACATTTTTTAGGAAATGGTTTATCGAAATCAGAAGCATACTTTTACAATGGCTGATTTGTTTTCTGGGGTATTCTGTAATTTTTCATTTGAGTGATTTCCCATAGAAACAAAATCTCTATGCATTTTTATATAGACTGTTATTTTCCGTATTAAGTTGAGCTTCAGGGAATCTATGTTTCTATCGTAAAAGGCTGTCGTCCAGACATCTGTTTTGTGGATGTCAGTTTCACACATCAATTTTGCTTTGTTTTTTAGCTATAAAAACTCATCTTTGTTTTAAAGAGTGGTTATAAAAGCTTCTAAAGTACTGTATAGAGTAATGACCTTTATCGTATCCGTACTTTCTCTTCGAAGCATTTTACTTACTTCTCGAGATTTTACATGAACATAGACTCTTAAGTCTTTTTAATATTATATTTGCTTCATATTGTGGCTCTTTAGTCTGTTCACCATCGCTATTACGAGTCATGTGTACCAGAGCATTAAGAACGTTTTGTATAATGCTTGATTGCTTAATAAGTCGTCCTTTTTAAGGTAAGACTGCAAGATAGTCCATCTTTTAGTTAAAAAACTAAAATGTTATAGATTTCTTGTGCTTAAGAAAAAAATCAACAAAGTACTTGCTGCTCTCCGCAGATGCTGTGTCAATTAGTTGTAATGAGTGGGCCGCGCAAGATATATATGTGGGGATAGGATTTACTTCTTTTATTCTAGTGTGAAGACCAGACATGCTGTTGGAATTGCCGTAGCTCTGTGTCTCTTTAGTTATCTAAATCAACATTAATATATTCGCCATATTTTTATTTTTATGGTTAGTTAAAAATAAACGTAAAAAATTGGTTAATATTAGTTTCCATAGATAGCACAAAAGCGTCTAGCATCTAGCATCTAGCGTTAAATCCATAATTATAGAGTAATAAACACTTACAATATCTTAGACAATTTCTGCCTTAACTTGGTCTGCTAATTTTATAATAAATTAATTAACAATTGTACCTCGTTTCTTCATAGAGCATGTATGACCCATAAAATACTGGTCCTATTGACTTTGAATGAACTAGCCAATTTCGCTTGATACGTTCTCCATTTATCAATTTTTTATAACAAGTGTGCAACTTTGCTTCCGTTGTTTTCGAATAGTTGGCTTTAGGTGGTAAGTGGCGGTGGAAATAAACAGATCTAGACGTCATACAATAAGCTTGGGCATTTGCCAGCATAACCTCATCAAAACATTAGTCGATTTGTGTCCGTATCGTAAAGTTATTCTGGATTGAAAATGTCACGAGCCAAATTATCGTCATTTGGGAGAGGTTTTAATTTTCTGCTTCAGCATAAAGAAATCTGCGGTGAGGCTCCTCGAATGCTCTCAAATAATGATAGCGAGACTATTATTAGTGAAAGAACGTGTCGTGAGTGGTTTCAACGCTTCAAGAACGGTGATTTTGATCTCGAAGAGAGAAGGTTTTCAAAGATGCAGAAGTGGAGGCATTACTTCATGAAAACTCGTGTCAAACGCAAGAACAATTGGCAGGATCGTTAGGAGTGACTCAATAAGCCATTTCAAAACGCCTCAAAGCCATGGTGATGATTCAGAAACAAGGAAATTTGGTGCCACATGAATTGAAGCCGAGGGATGTTGAACGACGTTTGTTTGCTTGTGAACCGCTGCTTGAAAAACTGAGACGGAAGAGACTTTTGCATCGCATTGTGACTGGGGACAAAAATGGGCTCGCTACGATAACCCCAAGGGCGGAAAATCATGGAAACTTTCCGGCCAAGCTTCCACCTCGGCAGCCAAGTCGAATATTTACAGCTCTAAGATCATGCAACGTTGAAATGGACAGTCCTACCGTACCTGCCGTATTCTCCAGACATTGCTCTCTCTCTGACTATCACTTGTTTCGATCAATGGCACACGAACTGACTGACCAGCTAGTTCTTATGAAGTCAAGAATTGGATCCATGCGTGGATCGCCTCGAAAGATGAGCAGTTTTTTTCTACACTGGATTCGTACGCTTCCCGACAGATGGAAGTAGTGGCCAGCAATGGACAATATTTTGGATCGTAAATTTATAATCAATTTTTTACAATAGAGCCTCAAATGACGGAAGCAAAGTTGTACACCTATTAAAACAACTGATTGGTGCAAAGACTTTTTTGAATTTTTGATTTTCGGATTTTTAAGATCAGTCACAGTTTTCATTTTGTTGAATACCATTGTCACTAACTCAAGAAGTTCATCATTTCGTATTACAATGCCAGGTCATTGAGTGACACCTCTTTGAGGGTATTTTCAGAGTTCTGTTAGCTCAAAGCTTTTTACAGCGGTACATCGGATGCACTACAATTTGAGCTTGAAATCACTGAAGTCGATGGTGACGATTGTGAATACTGCACACTACGTGAGAATAAAGTTCTAGTATTTTTTTAATCACATCATCCTACCATTCTATTCCACTAGGTTCTTTTAACAAATATCGACCATATCTCCCACTCATTGTTCAGATTTTATAATAAATGAAATATGAATTAAATAACGATTTAACACAAACTAATTCATTTGTACCAATGTTGTTCGTTGTATGACTTCTCCTATTCCACTGACTTAAATACCCATTTGCTTCACCTTATATTTAAATGTTCAGAAGTTTTCGAATAATTTATTTGCAATATGTTATTTCTATTACATGTTTTTAAAAATCCATTGTACGTCGATGAACAATGAATGTACGATTTTAAAGTGTAATAATTATAACCTATTCAAAGTTTCTCTGGTGTTTACGATAAGGGATAAACATAAACAGCGAATACTTATCTAATTTTAAATCTCCTAGCCGCATCGTTCTAACAAATTATATGAATTAGTTAGAAGAAATGATGCTTTTAAGAAAATGGGGCTAAATATGAACATATTTCAAACACAAGAGGCGGTAGACCAGTCAATAACAATTTAATAAAAGTACCGAGAAAAAAATCTGTGCAAGGGAAGAATAGATTAAAAATGAAGTTGAATGTTGCCTATTGACTAGTGTAAATGAAGAGAATGTTTGTGTTGCTCCTCACATTCTCGAGAACATCAGTTGATTAATTATAGTTGGAATTTCTTCTAAGTTTATAATAAGCTATAGCAGTGTTCAGATAAAGCTTGGCCCTATACAGCTGCCCCAAATTGATAAAAATTGAAGATCTATTCTAGACTAGATTGAAACACTTTTCTTGCAGTCCAGACTTATTACTTTCTAATTTTCATTTGTTTGGACTAGTAAAAGGAGCTTTTTGAGGACAGAGATTCGATGACGATGTGTGCAATTGGTTTATGTCATTTTACGACAGCAGACACAAAAACTAGCTATCGGTTGAGAAAGATGTGTTGCTAAAAGAGACGTATGGTCAGAAATAGAATCGTAAACAGAGAGTCTATATTTAGGCAACTTAATATATTTATTTGCTTAGTGATATACTACACAATGTGTTTTAAATGAAACCTGTAATATGCATACGTTTAGGGCAAAATTTTGGTTTTTGCAAAGTAAATACGAATATCTCTATCTTTTTCGTCGTATCTACAATAACTTGTCTTTTTAAAATTAAATATCACTTTCTTGTGTATTCTATTGTGTGGGATTTTTCAGAATCCCTAACTGATGGTGATTTTTATAAGATATAGAAGAGAATATCTTTCTATAGCAAGAAAAAAGATGAACAATGGATTATAAAGACACTCAAATTGCTTGTTGTTATTGTAATAGAAATTATAAAATTTTTCAAATGCCATAATACCAAAATAAAAGATTGGAAAAAAGTCTATTGTTTTGATATATTCAAGATGTTAAAAAAAGTATTCGCTTCTTAAATGACAAAAGCAGTATTTATTGATCTCAAAACAATTTTGTAAATGCTACTTAGACAAATGAATAGAAGAGGTAGCATTTTTATTCAAAATTTTTGGGACCATTTGGCTACTAACGACTTACTTAGTACACAACATTGCACCTACTGAATTTTTGAAAATCCATTGTTACTATAGAGCACCATTTGAACTTCGCAGGGGTTACAGTAGCGTGTGAAATGTCATTTTTGAGTATCTTAGATTCTTTTTTGACTAAACTGTCACTAGTAATGTTTGTCTAAACATACTGCAAATATAGATTAATACGTAGAAGAATTTTTTGTGGCAAAAGATTTGTCCCACTACCATCATGGTAACTATTCATCGTAAAGGAAATTTTGAGAACAAAATGATTGGATAAAAAAGTGATATTAAATTTTCTGTGCATTTCTTAAACCTCACTCCAAAAGTTCTTTTTCTTTTTCATTGAGGCATTCCAAAGATAAGGTTTACTGAACAAAACCAGCAATAATCGATGTATTGAAAAAGGAAATCAAAAGGCAATGTCTTGCAATTTCATTTGTGGTAGTCACTTTAAACATTTATAAACCTGAATTTAATTTCACTCAATATTCTTTAATCCAAACCATAAAACCATTGTTTTTGAGCCGATAAACACTGCATTTTTTTATTCAAAAATTATTATTTTTAACCTAAAATGACGGGTAAATTACGACAAATTAACTGATACACTTGATTAAGGGAGGTAAAAGAAAGATATAAAAAATTTTAAATGCAGATATCTCCTATTAAAGAAAAATAGATGAAACAATATTATAGTAGAGCTAGTTGGCATGAGAAAATGTTTAACTGAAACTACACGATGGTAGAAGATAGCTTAGAAGCTATAAAATAAGAATCCAGCAAGTGACATTTAAAGTAGCTTGTCAAGAATCAAAAATAAAAAGAAAATTAAGAAATGTTAGAAACCAAATGGTGACTTAATGGCATTGATGAGATTAATTTAATAATATGAAGTTATCTTTCTTTTTCTTTTTAATTCACCGTTTTCTTTGGAAGGTTGCTGATCATTACACCGATCTTAACTTCAGAAATGACATTTCTAAAGAACTGAATGGATGTGAGTCAAAACCATTTTGCTCGAGTTTTGCAGTTAGGATTTTCTTGTTCTTGCGTGCTTTTTTACCTGGTATTTTACCCTGACAGTTAATTATACCTTTATCTGCTGGTAAAATGATGATGACGTCGTTATCCTTGAGTTCATGTAGAACATTTAATTCCTCCCTAGATAGGCTCCTCTAAGGCCTTAAGATGCGTGAAGTCTCGACTCGATCTTCTACTTTAAATATGATGACCTCAGCCGGAATGGATTTAGGTGCTACGGCAAAGTTTTCACCTTTGCTGAGAGCACTGATGGCTTTCTGCGTAAGCTCGTGTTTAGAAAAGTTGATTGCAGTTTGCTTACAATCGAGTTGTGTAAGAGTGCTTTTCTTTTGTAAACGCTAAAAGTGAGAAGTCTATTAGTCTGTCTATTGATGGAGCTACTCCATGTTTTTCCACAGAATGGAAAGCTGACATGCATTCACATCAGAACCCAGAGCGGGGTATTTCTTGTATCTTGCACTTATTCTCTAAGGTGGCTTCCGTTTTTCAATAAATTTGTTAGGGTTGAGAAGTATGTAGAACGCCAAGAGTTTCCAAACTCCGACCACAGCCTAACAACCCGAGAACCAACCGCACGATGCACCAAAACACCTACCGTGAAAGCTTTCGCATCTATTTAGAACTCTGAGCAACTTATTAAGCTTAAGAAATGAAAATGGGAACTCCTTCAACACTCGCTGTATTTTTCAGGTCTTGCTTCTTTAGATTCTCGTTTGTTCCAGTTTCTGCAGAACGCTATGGAACATTGCCTTAAATCCAGTTTTTACAAAGGCAGAACCTATAAGTTTATTAAACGTTTGAACACAATTGCAGCAAATGATGCTGACTATTTTTAATTAATTAATGAATAATAATTGGAAAGCTCTGACACCTCGCGTGAGAGCACGGCCTACGAATTGAGAAGTTAAAGCCCTCATATGTTTGATCTTTGTGGATCGTCTCTGATACAAGATGATTTGTCAAGCATCGCGCTTGAATCGACTGCATTGCCACCTTCTGTTCGAAATGAACGCAGGTACTCAATTATTTTTAGTGATTGCGTAGGCCACCAGCCAGGCATCTGATTACAAAATTAAACTTCTTTTTAAAATGCGACTGCACTTTGCGTTTTAATTGTTTATAAATTGGGCACAATTTTCAAATATTTGACTAAGTTCAATATCCAAAAGTCATCTTTAATTTCTTATTTTGTAAATACCCTTAATCGCAAGAAAATCGTTTACAATTAGTTGCAACAGTTGAAGCGACTGCCGCCGCTCTCCAGCGCTATCCGTAAATCACATTTCAAATTTTAGAACTGTAATTGAAATGTCAGCTGACCACATTTTCGTTTGAGGGAAGACGGCGTGCAACCTTTATTGTTTGCAATCTCTGGCGACCTTTTCATATAAATCCTTCTAGCAATTCGTTTCTAGAACTGCGTCATGAAGTTTGCAGACATCTCTCTACTATGTTGCTGACAACTTTGTCAAGAAAATAAAAGCAATCTTTCATATCTCCTGCTTGTTTGCTAAATTAAGGGGTATTTGTATCGGCGCTGCGTTCCCAGCTGTATTTACTCCGGCCCACGGTGAACTTTGCATAAATGCCCGGCCGTTCCGGCGAATGGAAACGCGGATTGCCTTATTATACCCGGGTCTTCCGAAAGTGCATAATTCGCGACAATTTAGAGCGCGATCCGCCATAATGACTAGACGTTTAAGCGCTGCCAGCGACACACTCCATAAATAATATATTCGTTGAACTCGCGCGCCTAGATTGCCGGGTACCGCAGCCGTGACACAAAGTAGCACTTAGAGCGATCCCGAAGAAAAACATTCTTGCAAATTACAGCGGCATCTTTGCTTTTCTTGTATAAGTTTTGGGTCGGGAGGGCGAGAAAATAAATTTTGATTGTTTCAACAAAGACTGTTTATTCCAAACCAATTTAAAATTAAAATTAAATCCGCTCCCATCATACGCCCGCCGTTTTGTTTACTCATCTGTTTTCTGAAGCAGAGCGCTCGCTGCTCGGGTTTAATGAAATGCACCTAATGAAACTCGGATTTAAACTTATGCATAAGAAAAGCAACAACTCGCCTTTGTTTTGGGGCGCGTTTTATTGTTTCTCTTTTGACAGTTATGCTATCAAATTACCTTTTAGTAACTCGAGAAAATCCCGAGCGGCATATTTATAATCCTTTTCGTAATGTAATCACAAGTTTTAATTATTACGCGAGTAGTCACTGCAAACCGCTGAAGGACTTATTACAATGCAAAAGCTCCATTTAGTTACCTTAGCACTGTAAATAGTTATTGGTAGTCTTCTCACTTCTGTGCTAAATATTTGTATTGACTAGCACTCAAATTGAGTAAAGCTTTCAAAAATTAAAAATTTATGAACCACAAACCGTACACATGTATTGCTACTAGTCAGTAAATAACAAAAGCATTACACAGTACATCAGAAACACAGAAGATATGGAACATCAAATACACCACATACTATTTATAAGAAAAATAAGATTTGAGGTAAGAAAAAAGCAAAAGTTAACCATATAAAAGAATACAAATAAGAAAACTGAATGAAAAAAAAATGAGAAGAATATACAAGTAAACTCAGAACTGGAGAGGGTAGACGAACAAACAGCAGAACAAAATATAGATCTAAAATGTTTTACTTTAAAACAAATGATCGGACAAACAGCTGAGGAAGTTTAGGGAAGAATAGAGATAAAATAAAACAAAGAAAAGAACAAAACGGTGAAACAATACAATTAAAGAAAAGCTAGAAAAAAAGAAGTAAGCCTATAAGAAACAAAAAAAATAACAAAATAAATCAAAAATAGAGATGCAGAGGAAGACTTTGAAAAAAAATAGAAAATAAATTATAGGATAACAGAAACCCCTCTTGGGAAAGAATCAAAAAATTATTAACGAATTATGGAAAAAAGGAAAAAGCATTAAAAATAAAGAAAACGTCCGGGGAAACGAAATACTTAATACTTGAGAAAATTATTATAAAGAAAAATTTAAAATAGAAAATATATTAAAAAAGAAATAACCAAAACCAAGAAGAACCCAAAATAAAATTGAAGTAGAAGTTATCAAAAAAACTAAAGCCATCTAATGTAACAGCATAGAAAACCACAAACTAAAGAAATAATAAAGAAGCATAATAATTCTTATAGACAAAAAAAAAAAACAATAGTGCAAACTACCAAGAAATTAGTCGCAAGTTACTCGAGAGTGACAAAATAGTTATAAAAGAAATTCAACACAAATTACAAGAAGATAAAGCAATCTAGAGAAAAAAAAAGACTAGATAAAGAGCGAATAGTATGTCTAAAATTCCTTAACTTAAAATAGGCTTTTGAGATTTAAAATCAAATCTAGGAAGAGCGTTGGCAGAAGTGGGAGTATCTGGCAAACTACGGAAAAGGATAGAAAGTTTATACATACAAACAAAAGAGGTAAGAAAAATTAATAGTATGTAATTATAGGAATGCTTTATGTCAAAAAAATATATAGCAGGATAACAGCTTTAGTCACTGCAGTTTCTCATACAAATAAAACAAATTATACAAACGGTCAAAAATAGAACACCAAAGGCTTATATAGAAAACTGAAATTTAAATCCGATATATTTATAAAGCTTAGTTTTTCTAGTTGACGTAGTAATAGTATTAACATAGAAACCATAGAAAACAATGGCAAAGTACTTTATATAACCAAAAAGAAAGTAAACGGGGAAATGAAACGTAATCTCATAATAAATAAGAAGCTATGATTTACCCAGGAACAACAATAAGCAAAAATTGCAACAACAAGCAAAACATATTATCAAATAAACAAAAAGTTATTATCAAAAAGAAAATAAGGAGCTAATCTACTACTGTGTAACAATGTACATACTAACACTAACATACCCAAAATATAAAAGAATTATCACCATAATGGAGATGAAATATCTAAGAGTCAGGTTGAGAATTGTTGGAGACCACTACCTCAATTTCATTGGCTACTTGTTGTCTGGTATCCGAATCATACTTTAATTGAAAACCCTTATTTACTCACATTTTTGTAACTAATCATACATTCTTTTCCAAACTTGTAGTCATATTCACATAATTCCGTTATTCTGGTTTTATTAACTTATGTGATCCTGATACAAATCGGCGTTTTAGGCAGACACTTGCGAGCCATTTAAAAATTGCAGGCGCAAACGCTAAACGTTCTCTTCAAGCTCGTCACAGGCCTGGCACCGTCGCTCTCGGCGAGATTCGTCGTTATCAAAAGAGCACCGAACTGCTGATCCGCAAGATGCACTTACAGTATCTTGTCAGGAGTTGGCTCAGGACTTCAAGATGTAACTGAGATTCCATAGCTCGGCCGTGATGGCGCTCTAGGAGGCCAGCGAAGCTTATCTGGTCGGGCTCTTCGAAGATAGGAACCGCTGCGCCATCCACGCGAAGCGCATTACCATCATGCTGCAGGATATCCAGCTGGCGATGCAAATCAACGGAGATAGGGTTAAACTAACGGAGAAAGGAAAAAGAGGAGGAAGCAAGAAAAAACGGTTCTTTTCAGAACCAAAAAAACTATTACGAAATGAAAAGTTTTCTTCCTTTACAAGCAAACACTAATAAAAATATGCATCACCTCAATACATAAATATAAATGCATAAATACATAAATATATAATAGTAGTAATATAAATTACGATCTCTTTACGAAAGATTTGTTTTATGCACTCAAAAAATAAAATGTGTGTGTGTGTGCGTGCATGCATGCACGGTGTGCGAGAAGTTTATCTGATCGGGCTCTTCAAAGACGGAACCTTTGAGCTAACCACGGAAAGAACGTTACCATCATACAAAAAGATATACAGCTGGCGTGACGAATCCGCGACGAGAGGGATTAAACTAACAAAAAAAGAAAAAACAAGGAGAAGCAAGAAAAAACGGTTCTTTTCAGAACCACAAAAACTACAACGAAACGAAACTTTCCTCTTTACAGCCAAAAACTAAAAAAAATAGCCAATACCGCAATCCATAAATACATACATACATAATAGTAGAACACTCTCTTCAAGCTTAAGTGATCCAAATACAACTAGGAGTTTTAGACAGAAAATTTCGGGCTATATAAAAATAGCAGGGGCAAGCGCTGAACGATCTGTTCAAGCTTATATGATACTGACACAAATCGGCGTTTTAGGCAGAAATTTATGGAGCATTTAAAAATAGCAGGGCCAAACGATGAACGATCTCTTCAAGCTTATGTGATCCTGATACAAATCGGCGTTTTAGGCAGAAATTTACTGGGCATTTAAATATAGCAGGGCGAAACGATGAACGATCTCTTCAAGCTTATGTGATCCTGATACAAATCGGCGATTTAGGCAGAAACTTACGAAGCATTTAAAAATAGCAGGGGCAAACGATGAACGATCTCTTCAAGCTTATGTGAACCTGATACAAATCGGCGTTTTAGGCACAAACTTACGAGCCCCTTTAAAAATAGCAGGGGCAAGCGCTAAACGATCTCTTCAAGCTTATGTGATCCTGATACAAATCGGTGATTTAGGCAGAAACTTACGGGGCATTTAAAAATAGCAGGGGCAAGCGCTGAACGATCTCTACAAGCTTGTGTGATCCTGATACAAATCGGCGTTTTAGGCAGAAACTTACGAAGCATTTAAAATAGCAGGGCAACGCTGAACGATCTCTTCAAGCTTATGTGATCCTGATACAAATCGGCGTTTTAGGCAGAAATTTATGGGCATTTAAAATAGCAGGGCAAGCGCTGAACGATCTCTTCAAGCTTATGTGATCCTGATACAAATCGGCGTTTTAGGCAGAAATTTACGAGCATTTAAAATAGCAGGGCAAACGCTGAACGATCTCTTCAAGCTTATGTGATCCTGATACAAATCGGCGTTTAGGCAGAAATTTATGGAGCATTTAAAAATAGCAGGGCAAACGCTGAACGATCTCTTCAAGCTTATGTGATCCTGATACAAATCGGCGATTTAGGCGGAAATTTACGAGACGTTTAAAAATAGCAGGGGCAAGCGCTAAACGATCTCCTCAAGCTTATGTGATCCTGATACAAATCGGCAATTTAAACAGAAATTTACAAGCCGTTTAAAAATAGCAGGGGCAAACGATGAATGATCTCTTCCAGCTCATGTGATCCTTATACAAATCGCCGTTTTAGACAGAAATTTACGAGCTCTTTTAAAAATAGCAGGGGCAAGCGCTGAACGATCTCTTCAAGCTTATGTGATCCTGATACAAATCGGCGTTTTAGCAGAAATTTACGGGGCATTTAAAAACAGCAGGGGCGAGCGCTGAACGATCTCTTCAAGCTTATGTGATCCTGATACAAATCGGCGTATTAGGCAGAAATTTACGGGCCCTTTAAAAATAGCAGGGGCAAGCGCTGAACGATCTCCTCAAGCTTATGTGATCCTGATACAAATCGGCGTTTTAAGCAGAAATTTACGGGCATTTAAAAACAGCAGGGGCGAGCGCTGAACGATCTCTTCAAGCTTATGTGATCCTGATGCAAATCGGCGTTTTAGGCGTAAATTTACGAGCCCTTTTAAAAATAGCAGGGGCAAGCGCTGAACGATCTCCTCAAGCTTATGTGATCCTGATACAAATCGGCGTTTTAGGCAGAAATTTACGGGGCATTTAAAAATGGCAGGGGCCAGCGTTGAACGATCTTTCAAGCTTATGTGATCCTGATACTAATCGGCGATTTAGACAGAAATTTACGGGCATTTAAAATAGCAGGGCAACGCTGAACGATCTCCTCAAGCTTATGTGACCCTGATACAAATCGGCGTTTTAGGCAGAAAGTTACGGGGCATTTAAAATGGCAGGGGCAAGCGCTGAACGATCTCTTCAAGCTTATGTGATCCTGATACAAATCGGCGTTTTAGTCAGAAATTTACGGGCATTTAAAATAGCAGGGGCAAGCGCTGAACGATCTCTTCAAGCTTATGTGATCCTGATACAAATCGGCGTTTTAGGCAGAAATTTACGAGCCCTTTTAAAAATAGCAGGGGCAAGCGCTGAACGATCTCTTCAAGCTTATGTGATCCTGATACAAATCGGCGTTTTAGGCAGAAATTTACGAGCATTTAAAAATAGTAGGGCAAGGGCTGAAGGATCTCTTCAAGCTCATGTGATCCTGATACAAATCGTCGTTTTAGGCAGAAATTTGCGGGGCATTTAAAACAGCAGGGGCCAGCGCTGAACGATCTCTTCAAGCTTATGTGATCCTGATACAAATCGGCGTTTTAGACAGAAATTTACGAGCCCTTTTAAAAATAGCAGGGGCAGGCGCTGAACGATCTCTTCAAGCTTATGTGATCCTGATACAAATCGGCGTTTTAGCAGAAATTTACGAGCTTTTAAAAACAGCAGGGGCAAGCGCTGAACGATCTCCTCAAGCTTATGTGATCCTGATACAAATCGGCGATTTAGACAGAAATTTACGAGCCGTTTAAAAATAGCAGGGGCAAGCGCTAAACGATCTCCTCAAGCTTATGTGATCCTTATACAAATCGGCGTTTAGGCAGAAATTTACGGTGCATTTAAAAATAGCAGGGGCAAGCGCTGAACGATCTTTCAAGCTTATGTGATCCTGATACTAATCGGCGATTTAGACAGAAATTTACGGGGCATTTAAAAATAGCATCGGCAAGCGCTAAACAATCTCTTCTAGCATATGTGATCCTGATACAAATCGGCGATTTAGACAGAAATTTACGATCCGTTTAAAAATAGCAGGGGCAAGTGCTGAACGATCTCCTTAAGCTTATGTGATCCTGATACAAATCGGCGTTTTAGGCAGAAATTTACGGGGCATTTAAAAATAGCAGGGCAAGCGCTGAACGATCTCCTCAAGCTTATGTGATCCTGATACAAATCGGCGTTTTAGGCAGAAATTTACGAGCCCTTTTAAAAATAGCAGGGGCAAGCGCTGAACGATCTCTTCAAGCTTATGTGATCCTGATACAAATCGGCGTTTTAGGCAGAAATTTACGGGCATTTAAAATGGCAGGGGCAAGCGCTGAACGATCTCCTCAAGCTTATGTGATCCTGATACAAATCGGCGTTTTAGGCAGAAATTTACGGGCATTTAAAAATAGCAGGGGCAAGCGCTGAACGATCTCTTCAAGCTTATGTGATCCTGATACAAATCGGCGTTTTAGGCAGAAATTTACGGGCATTTAAAAATAGCAGGGGCAAGCGCTGAACGATCTCCTCAAGCTTATGTGATCCTGATACAAATCAGCGTTTTGGGCAGTAATTTACGGGGCATTTAAAAATAGCAGGGGCAAGCGCTGAACGATCTCCTCAAGCTTATGTGATCCTGATACAAATCGGAGTTTTAGGCAGAAATTTACGGGGCATTTAAAAATAGCAGGGGCAAGCGCTGAACGATCTCCTCAAGCTTATGTGATCCTGATACAAATCGGCGTTTTAGGCAGAAATTTACGGGCATTTAAAAATGGCAGGGGCAAGCGCTGAACGATCTCTTCAAGCTTATGTGATCCTGATACAAATCGGCGTTTTAGGCAGAAATTTACGGCATTTAAAATAGCAGGGCAAGCGCTGAACGATCTCTTCAAGCTTATGTGATCCTGATACAAATCGGCGTTTTAGGCAGAAATTTACGGGGCATTTAAAAATAGCAGGGGCAAGCGCTGAACGATCTCCTCAAGCTTATGTGATCCTGATACAAATCGGCGTTTTAGGCAGAAATTTACGGGCATTTAAAATGGCAGGGGCAAGCGCTGAACGATCTCTTCAAGCTTATGTGATCCTGATACAAATCGGCGTTTTAGGCAGAAATTTACGGGCATTTAAAATAGCAGGGCAAGCGCTGAACGATCTCTTCAAGCTTATGTGATCCTGATACAAATCGGCGTTTAGGCAGAAATTTAGGCATTTAAAATAGCAGGGCAAGCGCTGAACGATCTCTTCAAGCTTATGTGATCCTGATACAAATCGGCGTTTTAGGCAGAAATTTACGGGGCATTTAAAAATAGCAGGGGCAAGCGCTGAACGATCTCTTCAAGCTTATGTGATCCTGATACAAATCGGCGTTTTCAACAGAAATTTACGAGCCATTTAAAAATAGCAGGGGCAAGCGCTGATCGATCTCTTCAAGCTTATGTGATCCTGATACAAATCGCGTTTTAGGCAGAAATTTACGGGGCATTTAAAAATAGCAGGGGCAAGCGCTGAACGATCTCTTCAAGCTTATGTGATCCTGATACAAATCGGCGATTTAGACAGAAATTTACGATCCGTTTAAAAATAGCAGGGGCAAGTGCTGAACGATCTCCTTAAGCTTATGTGATCCTAATAGAAATCGGCGTTTGAGGCAGAAATTTACGAGCCATTTCACAATAGCAGGGGCAAGCGCTGAACGATCTCCTCAAGCTTATGTGATCCTGATACAAATCGGCGTTTTAGGCAGAAATTTACGAGTCTTTTTAAAAATAGCACGGGCAAGCGCTGAACGATCTCCTAAAGTTTATGTGATCCTGATACAAATAAGCGATTTAGGCAGAAATTTACGGCATTTAAAAATAGCAGGGCAACGCTGAACGATCTCTTCAAGCTTATGTGATCCTGATACAAATCGGCGTTTTAGGCAGAAATTTACGAATTTAAAATAGCAGGGCAAGCGCTGAACGATCTCCTCAAGCTTATGTGATCCTGATACAAATCGGCGTTTTAGGCAGAAATTTACGAGCTTTTAAAATAGCAGGGGCAAGCGCTGAACGATCTCCTTAAGCTTATGTGATCCTGATACAAATCGGCGTTTTAGGCAGAAATTTACGGGCATTTAAAAATGGCAGGGGCAAGCGCTGAACGATCTCTTCCAGCTCATGTGATCCTTATACAAATCGCCGTTTTAGACAGAAATTTACGAGCTCTTTTAAAAATAGCAGGGGCAAGCGCTGAGCGATCTCTTCAAGCTTATGTGATCCTGATACAAATCGGCGTTTTAGGCAGAAATTTACGAGCCGTTTAAAAATAGCAGGGCAAGGCTGAACGATCTCTTCAAGCTGTAATTATAGGAATGCTTTATGTCAAAAAAATATATAGCAGGATAACAGCTTTAGTCACTGCAGTTTTCATACAAAGAAACAAATTATACAAACGGTCAAAATAGAACACCAAAGGCTTTATAGAAAACTGAAATTTAAATCCGATATATTTATAAAGCTTAGTTTTTCTAGTTGACGTAGTAATAGTATTAACATAGAAACCATAGAAAACAATGGCCAAAGTACTTTATATAACCAAAAGAAAGTAAACAGGGAAATGAAACGTAATCTCATAATAAATAAAAAACTATGATTTACCCAGGAACAACAATAAGCAAAAATTGCGGGATTAAACAAGAAATCTGGGGCAGGATAGGAACAACAAGCAAAACATATTATCAAATAAACAAAAAGTTATTAGCAAAAAGAAAGTAAGCAGATAAACTGCAACTTGTAACAATGTACATACTAACACTAACATACCCAAAATATAAAACAATTATTACCATAATGGAGATGAGATATCTAAGGGTCAGGTTGAGAATTGTTGGAGATCACTACCTCAATTTCATTGGCTACCTGTTATCTGGTATCCGAATCATACTTTAATTGAAAACCCTTATTTACTCACATTTTTGTAACTAATCATACATTCTTTTCCAAACTTGTAGTCATATTCACATAATTCCGTTATTCTGGTTTTATTAACTTATGTGATCCTGATACAAAACGGCGTTTTAGGCAGACACTTGCGAGCCATTTAAAAATAGCAGGCGCAAACGCTAAACGTTCTCTTCAAGCTCGTTACAGGCCCGGCACCGTCGCCCTCGGCGAGATTCGTCGTTACCAAAGGAGCACCGAACTGCTGATCCGCAAGATGCCCTTACAGTATCGGTCAAGGGCTCAGGACTTCAAGATGTAACTGAGATTCCATAGCTCGGCCGGTGGTCCTCTAGGAGGCCCACTTAGCTGGTCAGGCTCTTCGAAGATAGGAACCGCTGCGCCATCCACGCGAAGCGCGTTACCATCATCCTGGGATATCCAGCTGGCGATGCAAATCAACGGAGATAGGATCTAAACTAACGGAGAAAGGAAAAGAGGAAGAAGAAGAAAAACGGTTCTTTTCAGAACCAAAAACTATTACGAAAATGAAAGGTTTTCTTCCTTTACAAGCAAACACTTAAAAATATGAATCACCGCAATACATAAAATAAATAAATAAATACATAAATATATAATAGTAATAATAAATTACGATCTCTTTACGAAAGATTTGTTTTATGCACTCAAAAAATAAAAGGTGTGTGTGTGGTGCGCAACATGTGGAGAAGTTTATCTGATCGGGCTCTTCAAAGACGGGAACCTTTGAGCTAACCACGGAAAGAACGTTACCATCATACAAAAAGATATAACTGGCGTGACGAATTGGACGAGAGGGATTAAACCAAAAAAAAACAAGGAGAAGAAGAAAAAACGGTTCTTTTCAGAACCACAAAACTACAACGAAACGGAAACTTTCCTCTTTACAGCCAAAAACTAAAAAATAGCCAATACCGCAACCATAAATACATACATACATAATAGTAGAACACCTCTTCAAGCTTAAGTGATCCAAATACAACTAGGAGTTTTAGACAGAAAATTTGGGCTATATAAAATAGAGGGCAAGCGCTGAACGATCTTTCAAGCTTTATGATCCTGAACAAATCGGCGTTTTAGGCAGAAATTTATGGAGCATTTAAAATAGCAGGGCCAAACGTGAACGATCTCTTCAAGCTTATGTGATCCTGATACAAATCGGCGTTTTAGGGAAATTTTAGCATTTAAAAATAGCAGGCCAAACGTGAACGATTCTTCCTTATGTGATCCTGATACAAATCCGAAGGCAAGAAATTTATGGAGCATTTAAAAATAGCAGGGCCAAACGATGAACGATCTCTTCAAGCTTATGTGATCCTGATACAAATCGGCGATTTAGGCAGAAATTTATGGAGCATTTAAAAATAGCAGGGCCAAACGATGAACGATCTCTTCAAGCTTATGTGATCCTGATACAAATCGGCGATTTAGGCAGAAATTTATGGAGCATTTAAAAATAGCAGGGCCAAACGATGAACGATCTCTTCAAGCTTATGTGATCCTGATACAAATCGGCGTTTTAGGCAGAAATTTTGGAGCATTTAAAAATAAAAACGTGAACGATCTCTTCAAGCTTATGTGATCCTGATACAAATCGGCGATTTAGGCAGAAATTTATGGAGCATTTAAAAATAGCAGGGCCAAACGATGAACGATCTCTTCAAGCTTATGTGATCCTGATACAAATCGGCGATTTAGGCAGAAATTTAGGAGCATTTAAAATAGCAGGGGCCAAACGTGAACGATCTCTTCGCTTATGTGATCCTGATACAAATCGGCGTTTTAGGCGGAAATTTACGATTTAAAAATAGCACGGGCAAGCGCTGAACGATCTCCTAAAGTTTATGTGATCCTGATACAAATAAGCGATTTAGGCTGAAATTTACGAGACGTTTAAAAATAGCAGGGGCAAGCGCTAAACGATCTCCTCAAGCTTATGTGATCCTGATACAAATCGGCAATTTAAGCAGAAATTTACAAGCTGTTTAAAAATAGCAGGGGCAAACGATGAATGATCTCTTCAAGCTTATGTGATCCTGATGCAAATCGGCGTTTTAGGCGTAAATTTACGAGCGCTTTTAAAAATAGCAGGGGCAAGCGCTGAAAGATCTCCTCATGCTTATGTGATCCTGATACAAATCGGCGTTTTGGGAAGAAATTTACGGGGCATTTAAAAACAGCAGGGGCGAGCGCTGAACGATCTCTTCAAGCTTATGTGATCCTGATACAAATCGGCGTATTAGGCAGAAATTTACGAGCCCTTTTAAAAATATCAGGGGCATGCGCTGAACGATCTCCTCAAGCTTGTGTGATCCTGATACAAATCGGCGTTTTAGGCAGAAATTTACGGGGCATTTAAAAATAGCAGGGGCAAGCGCTGAACGATCTCCTCAAGCTTATTTGATCCTGATGCAAATCGGCGTTTTAGGCGTAAATTTACGAGCCCTTTTAAAAATAGCAGGGGCAAGCGCTGAACGATCTCCTCAAGCTTATGTGATCCTGATACAAATCGGCGTTTTAGGCAGAAATTTATGGCGCATTTAAAAATAGCAGTGGCAAACGATGAACGATCTCTTCAAGCTTATGTGATCCTGATACAAATCGGCGTTTTAGGCAGAAATTTACGGGCATTTAAAATGGCAGGGGCAATCGCTGAACGATCTCTTCAAGCTTATGTGATCCTGATACAAATCGGCGTTTTAGGCAGAAATTTACGGGGCATTTAAAAATAGCAGGGGCAAGCGCTGAACGATCTCTTCAAGCTTATGTGATCCTGATACAAATCGGCGTTTTAAGCAGAAATTTACGGGCATTTAAAATGGCAGGGGCAAGCGCTGAACGATCTCTTCAAGCTTATGTGATCCTGATACAAATCGGCGTTTTAGGCAGAAATTTACGAGCCCTTTTAAAAATAGCAGGGGCAAGCGCTGAACGATCTCCTCAAGCTTATGTGATCCTGATACAAATCGGCGTTTTAGGCAGAAATTTACGGGGCATTTAAAAATAGCAGGGCAAGTGGTGAAGGATCTCTTCCTTATGTGATCCTGACACAAATTGGCGTTTTAGGCAGAAATTTACAAAAATAGCAGGCAAGTGCTGAACGATCTCCTCAAGCTTATGTGATCTTAATACAAATCGGCGTTTTAGACAGAAATTTACGGGGCTTTTAAAAATGGCAAGGGCAAGCGCTGAACGATCTCTTCAAGCTTATGTGATCCTGATACAAATCGGTGTTTTAAGCAGAAATTTACGGGGCATATAAAAATAACAGAGGCAAGCGCTGAACGATCTCCTCAAGCTTATGTGATCCTGAAACAAATCGGCGATTTAGACAGAAATTTACGAGCCGTTTAAAAATAGCAGGGGCAAGCGCTAAACGATCTCCTCAAGCTTATGTGATCCTTATACAAAATTTGCGATTTAGGCAGAAATTTACGGTGCATTTAAAAATAGCAGGGGCAAGCGCTGAACGATCTTTCAAGCTTATGTGATCCTGATACTAATCGGCGATTTAGACAGAAATTTACGGGGCATTTAAAATAGCAGGCCAAGCGCAAACGATCTCTTCAAGCTTATGTGATCCTGATACAAATCGGCGATTTAGGCACAAATTTACGAGCCGTTAAAAAATAGCAGGGGCAATCGCTGAACGATCTCCTTAATCTTATGTGATGCTGATGCTAATCGTCGATTTAGACAGAAATTTACGGGGCATTTAAAAATAGCAGGAGCAAGCGCTGAACGATCTCTTCAAGCATATGTGATCCTGATACAAATCGGCGTTTTAGACAGAAATTTGAGCCTTTAAAAAATAGGGAAGCGCTGAACGATTCTTCGCTTATGTGATCCTGATACAAATCGGCGTTTTAGGCAGAAATTTACGGGCATTTAAAATAACAGGGGCAAGCGCTGAACGATCTCTTCAATCTTATGTGATCCTGATACAAATCGGCGATTTAAGCAGAAATTGACAAGCCGTTTAAAAATAGCAGGGGCAAACGATGAACGATCTCTTCAAGCTTATGTAATCCTGATACAAATCGGCGTTTTAGGCAAAAATTTACGTGGCATTCAAAAATAGCAGGGGCAAGGGCTGAATGATCTCCTCAAGCTTATGTGATCCTGATACAAATCGGCGTTTTTAAAATTTACGGGCATTTAAAAATAGCAGGGCAAGCGCTGAACGATCTCTTCAAGCTTATGTGATCCTGATACAAATCGGCGTTTTAGGCAAAATTTGGGCATTTAAAAATAGCAGGGCAAGGCGAACGATCTCTCAAGCTTATGTGATCCTGATACAAATCGGCGTTTTAGGCAGAAATTTACGGGGCATTTAAAAATAGCAGGGGCAAGCGCTGAACGATCTCTTCAAGCTTATGTGATCCTGATACAAATCGGCGTTTTAGGCAGAAATTTACGGGGCATTTAAAAATAGCAGGGCAAGCGCTGAACGATCTCTTCAAGCTTATGTGATTAAAAATCGGCGTTTTAGGCAGAAATTTGGGGCATTTAAAAATAGCAGGGGCAAGCGCTGAACGATCTCCTCAAGCTTATGTGATCCTGATACAAATCGGCGTTTTAGGCAGAAATTTACGGGCATTTAAAAATAGCAGGGCAAGCGCTGAACTCTTCAAGCTTATGTGATCCTGATACAAATCGGCGTTTTGGCAGAAATTTAGGGCATTTAAAATAGCAGGGGCAAGGCTGAACGATCTCTTCAAGCTTTGTGATCCTGATACAAATTTTTAAGAAAAATTTAAAATAGCAGGGGCAAACGTGAACGATCTCTTCAAGCTTATGTGATCCTGATACAAATCGGCGTTTTAGGCAGAAATTTACGAGTTTTAAAAAACAGGGCAAGGGAACGATCTCTTCAAGCTTATGTGATCCTGATACAAATCGGCGGGAAAATTTGGGCCATTTAAAATAGCAGGGGCAAGCGCTGAACGATCTCTTCAAGCTTAGGATCCTGATACAAATTTTTAGGCAGAAATTTTGGATTTAAAAAATAAGGGCAAGCGCGAACGATCTCTTCAAGCTTATGTGATCCTGATACAAATCGGCGAAGGCAAGGGAAATTTTTTACCGATCCGTTTAAAAATTTAGCAGGGCAAGCGCTGAACGATTCTTCAAGCTTATGTGATCCTGATACAAATCGGCGTTTTAGGCAGAAATTTACGGGCCATTTAAAAATAGCAGGGCAAGCGCTGAACGATCTCTTCCATGTGATCCTGATACAAATCGGCGTTTTAGGCAGAAATTTACGGGCCCTTTAAAAATAGCAGGGCAAGCGCTGAACGATCTCTTCAAGCTTATGTGATCCTGATACAAATCGGCGTTTTAGGCAGAAATTTAGGCCATTTAAAAATAGCAGGGCAAGCGTGAACGATCTCTTCAAACTTTGTGATCCTGATACAAATCGGCGTTTTAAAGAAATTTAGAGGTTTAAAATAGCAGGGGCAAGCGCTAAACGTTCTCTTCAAGCTTATGTGATCCTGATACAAATCGGCGTTTTAGGCAGAAATTTACGGGGCATTTAAAAATAGCAGGGGCAAGCGCTGAACGATCTCTTCAAGCTTATGTGATCCTGATACAAATCGGCGTTTTAGGCAGAAATTTACGAGCCCTTTTAAAAATAGCAGGGGCAAGCGCTGAACGATCTCTTCAAGCTTATGTGATCCTGATACAAATCCGCGTTTTAGGCAGATATTTTCGAGCCCTTTTAAAAATAGCAGGGGCAAGCGCTGAACGATCTCTTCAAGCTTATCTGATCCTGATACAAATCGGCGTTTTAGGCAGAAATTTTTGGCATTTAAAAAAATAGGGCCAAACCTGAACGATCTCTTCAAGCTTATGTGATCCTGATACAAATCGGCGTTTTAGGCAGAAATTTAGGCCTTTAAAATAGCAGGGAAAGCGCTGAACGATCTCTTCAAGCTTATGTGATCCTGATACAAATCGGCGTTTTAGGCAGAAATTTGAGCCTTTTAAAAATAGCAGGGCAAGCGCTGAACGATCTCTTCAAGCTTATGTGATCCTGATACAAAATCCGGGCAGAAATTTACGGGCATTTAAAAATAGCAGGGGCAAGAGCTGAACGATCTCTTCAAGCTTATGTGATCCTGATACAAATTGGCAGAAATTTACGGGGCATTTAAAAATAGCAGGGCAAGGCTGAACGATCTCTTCGCTTATGTGATCCTGATACAAATCGGCGTTTTAGGCAGAAATTTACGAAAAAATAGCAGGGGCAAGCGCTGAACGATCTCTTCAAGCTTATGTGATCCTGATACAAATCGGCGTTTTGGCAGAAATTTACGGGGCATTTAAAAATAGCAGGGGCAAGCGCTGAACGATCTCCTCAAGCTTATGTGATCCTGATACAAATCGGCGTTTTAGGCAGAAATTTACGGGGCATTTAAAAATGGCAGGGGCCAGCGTTGAACGATCTCTTCAAGCTTATGTGATCCTGATACAAATCGGCGTTTTAGGCAGAAATTTACGGGCATTTAAAAATAGCAGGGGCAAGCGCTGAACGATCTCCTCAAGCTTATTTGATCCTGATGCAAATCGGCGTTTAGGAGAAATTTACGGGCCCTTTAAAAATAGCAGGGGCAAGCGCTGAACGATCTCTACAAGCTTGTGTGATCCTGATACAAATCGGCGTTTTAGGCAGAAATTTACGAGCCATTTAAAAATAGCAGGGGCAAGCGCTGAACGATCTCTTCAAGCTTATGTGATCCTGATACAAATCGGCGTTTTAGGCACAAATTTACGAGCCCCTTTAAAAATAGCAGGGGCAAGCGCTACACGTTCTCCTCAAGCTTATGTGATCCTGATACAAATCGGCGTTTTTGGGCACAAATTTAGGGCATTTAAAATAGCAGGGGGCGCTGAACGATCTCTTCAAAGTGATCCTGATACAAATCGGCGTTTTAGGCAGAAATTTACGGGCCATTTAAAATAGCAGGGCAAGCGCTGAACGATCTCTTCAAGCTTATGTGATCCTGATACAAATCGGCTTTTGGCAGAAATTTGAGCATTTAAAATAGCAGGGCAAGCGCTGAACGATCTCTTCAAGCTTATGTGATCCTGATACAAATCGGCGTTTTAGGCAAATTTGGGCCATTTAAAATAGCAGGGGCAAGCGCTGAACGATTCTTCCTTTGTGATCCTGATACAAATCGGCGTTTTAAGGCCAAAGAAATTTTAACGGAGCAAATTTTTAAAATTTAGTTTAAGGGCAAGCGCTGAACGATCTCCTTCAAGCTTATGTGATCCTGATACAAATCGGCGACTTAGGCAGAAATTTACGAGCCGTTTAAAAATAGCAGGAGCAAGCTCTAACCGATCTCCTCAAGTTTATGTGATCCTGATACAAATCGGCGTGTTAGGCAAAAATTTACGGGCCCTTTAAAAATAGCAGGGGCAAGCGCTGAACGATCTCCTCAAGCTTATGTGATCCTGATACAAATCGGCGTTTTAGGCAGAAATTTACGGATTTAAAAATAGCAGGGAAAGCGCTGAACGATCTCTTCAAGCTTATGTGATCCTGATACAAATCCGTTTTAGGAGAAATTTAGGCCCTTTTTAAAAATAAGGCAAGGCTGAACGATTCTTCAAGCTTATGTGATCCTGATACAAATCGGCGTTTTAAGGGAAATTTACGATTTTAAAAAAGCAGGGCAAGGCTGAACGATCTCTTCAAGCTTATGTGATCCTGATACAAATCGGCGTTTTAAGGGAAATTTACGAGCCCTTTTAAAAATAGCAGGGCAAGCGCTGAACGATCTCTTTAAGTGATCCTGATACAAATGGGTTTAAAGAAATTTACCCATTTAAAAAGCAGGGCAAGCGCTGAACGATCTCTTCAAGCTTATGTGATCCTGATACAAATCGGCGTTTTAGGCAGAAATTTACGAGTTTAAAAATAGCAGGGCAAGCGCTGAACGATCTCTTGCTTATGTGATCCTGATACAAATCGGCGTTTTAAAAATTTAGCCATTTAAAAATAGCAGGGCAAGGCTGAACGATCTCTTCAAGCTTATGTGATCCTGATACAAATCGGCGTTTTTTGACATTTAAAAATAGCAGGGGCAAGGAACGATCTCTTCAAGCTTATTGATCCTGATACAAATCGGCGTTTTAGGCAGAAATTTAGCGTTTAAAATAGCAGGGCAACGCTGAACGATCTCTTCAAGCTTATGTGATCCTGATACAAATCGGCGTTTTAGGCAGAAAAATTTAAAATAGCAGGGCAAGCGCTGAACGATCTCTTCAAGCTTATGTGATCCTGATACAAATCGGCGTTTTAAGAAATTTACGATTTAAAAATAGCAGGGGCAAGCGCTGAACGATCTCTTCAAGCTTATGTGATCCTGATACAAATTTCCGTTTTAGGCAGAAATTTACGGGCATTTAAAAATAGCAGGGGCGCTGAACGATTCTTCAAGCTTATGTGATCCTGATACAAATCGGCGTTTTAGGCAGAAATTTGGTTTAAAAATAGCAGGGGCAAGCGCTGAACGATTCTTCAAGCTTATGTGATCCTGATACAAATCGGCGTTTTAGGCAGAAATTTACGGGCCATTTAAAATAGCAGGGGCGCTGAAACGATCTCTTCAAGCTTATGTGATCCTGATACAAATCGGCGAGGCAGAAATTTACGGGCCTTTAAAATAGCAGGGGCAAGCGCTGAACGATCTCTTCAAGCTTTTATCCTGATACAAATCGGGTTTTAGGCAGAAATTTACGAGCCCATTTAAAAACAGCAGGGGCAGGCGCTGAACGATCTCTTCAAGCTTATGCGATCCTTATGCAAATCGGCGTTTTAGGCGAAATTTTAGGGCCATTTAAAAATAGCAGGGGCGTGAACGATTCTTCCTTATGTGATCCTGATACAAATCGGCGTTTTAGGCAGAAATTTTTACACCAAAAAAAGCAGGGCAAGCGCTGAACGATCTCTTCAAGCTTATGTGATCCTGATACAAATCGGCGTTTTGGGAAATTTTGGCCATTTAAAATAGCAGGGCAAACGCTGAACGATCTCTTCAAGCTTATGTGATCCTGATACAAATCGGCGTTTTAGGCAGAAATTTAACCATTTAAAAATAGCAGGGGCAAGCGCTGAAACTCTTCAAGCTTATGTGATCCTGATACAAATCGGCGTTTTAGGCAGAAATTTGAGCCTTTAAAATAGCAGGGCAAGCGCTGAACGATCTCTTCAAGCTTATGTGATCCTGATACAAATCGGCGTTTTAGGCAGAAATTTAGGCCCTTTTAAAATAGCAGGGCAAACGCTGAACGATCTCTTCAAGCTTATGTGATCCTGATACAAATCGGCGTTTTCAGAAATTTGGTTTTAAAAATAGGGGCAAGGCTGAACGATCTCTTCAAGCTTTGTGATCCTGATACAAATCGGCGTTTTAGGGAAATTTAATTTAAAAATAGCAGGGGCAAGGCTGAACGATCTCTTCAAGCTTATGTGATCCTGATACAAATTTTTAGGCAGAAATTTGGCATTTAAAAATAGCAGGGAAGCGCTGAACGATCTCTTCAAGCTTATGTGATCCTGATACAAATCGGCGTTTTAGGCAGAAATTTACGGGCATTTAAAAATCAGGGCAAGCGCTGAACGATTCTTCCTTAGGATCCTGATACAAATCGGCGTTTTAGGAAAAATTTTTACGGGAAGGCATTTTTAAAAATTAAAGCAAAAGGGCAAGCGCTGAACATCTCTTCAAACATGTGATCCTGATTAAAATCCCGTTTTGGAAAATTTTGGGGGCATTTAAAAATAGCAGGGCAAGCGCTGAACGATCTTCCTTATGTGATCCTGATACAAATCGGCGAGGCAGAAATTTAGCCCAAAAATAAGGGCAAGCGCTGAACGATCTCTTCAAGCTTATGTGATCCTGATACAAATCGGCGTTTTAGGCGAAATTTAAAAAATAGCAGGGCAAGCGCTGAACGATCTCTTCAAGCTTATGTGATCCTGATACAAATGGGCGTTTTGGCGAAATTTAAAAGGGCAGGGGCAAGCGCTGAACGATCTCTTCAAGCTTATGTGATCCTGATACAAATCGGCGTTTTAGGCAGAAATTTGGCATTTAAAAATAGCAGGGGCAAGCGCTGAACGATCTCCTCAAGCTTATGTGATCCTGATACAAATCGGCGTTTTAGGCAGAAATTACGGGCATTTAAAATGGCAGGGGCAAGCGCTGAACGATCTCTTCAAGCTTATGTGATCCTGATACAAATCGGCGTTTTAGGGAAATTTACGAGCCATTTAAAAATAGCAGGGCAAGCGCTGAACGATCTCTTCAAGCTTTGTGATCCTGATACAAATCGGCGTTTTGGGCAGAAATTTACGGGGCATTTAAAAAGCAGGGCAATGAACGATCTCTTCAAGCTTATTGATCCTGATACAAATCGGCGTTTTTGGCAGAAATTTGGGGCCCTTTTAAAAATAGCAGGGCAAGCGCTGAACGATCTCTTCAATGTGATCCTGATACAAATCGGCGTTTTAGGAGAAATTTAAGCCATTTAAAATAGCAGGGGCAAGCGCTGAACGATCTCTTCAAGCTTATGTGATCCTGATACAAATCGGCGTTTTGGCGAAATTTCAAAAATAGCAGGGGCAAGCGCTGAACGATCTCTTCAAGCTTATGTGATCCTGATACAAATCGGCGTTTTGGCAGAAATTTACGAGCATTTTTAGCAGGCAAGCGCTGAACGATCTCTTCAAGCTTATGTGATCCTGATACAAATCGGCGTTTTAAGAAATTTGCATTTAAAAAGAGGGCAAGGAACGATCTCTTCAAGCTTATGTGATCCTGAAAATGGGTTTTGGGAGAAAACCATTTAAAAAAAGCAGGGCAAGCGCTGAACGATCTCTTCAAGCTTATGTGATCCTGATACAAATCGGCGTTTTAGGCAGAAATTTACGACATTTAAAATAAGGGCAAGGCTGAACGATCTCTTCAAGCTTTGTGATCCTGATACAAATCGGCGTTTTAGGCAGAAATTTGGGGCATTTAAAAATAGCAGGGCAAGGGAACGATCTCTTCAAGCTTATGTGATCCTGATACAAATCGGCGGAGAAAATTTACGGGCATTTAAAAATAAGGGCAAGGCTGAACGATCTCTTAAGCTTATGTGATCCTGATAAACCAAATTTTAAGGGCCAGAAATTTAACGAAAAGAAATTTAAAAATAGCAGGGGCAAGGCTGAACGATCTCTTAAGGATTGATACAAATCGGCGTTTTGGGAAGAAATTTGGGATTTAAAAATAGCAGGGCAAGCGCTGAACGATCTCTTCAAGCTGTGATCCTGATACAAATCGGCGTTTTAGGCGAAATTTAACCATTTAAAAATAGCAGGGCAAGGGAACGATCTCTTCGCTTTGTGATCCTGATACAAATCGGCGTTTTAGGCAGAAATTTGAGCATTTAAAAATAGCAGGGCAAGCGCTGAACGATCTCTTCAAGCTTATGTGATCCTGAAAATCGGCGTTTTGGCAGAAATTTACAAGTTTTTAAAATAGCAGGGCAAGCGCAAACGATCTCTTCAAACATGTGATCCTGATACAAATCGGCGTTTTACAGAAATTTGGCATTTAAAAATAGCAGGGGCAAGCGCTGAACGATCTCTTCAAGCTTATGTGATCCTGATACAAATCGGCGGGAAATTTTTTAAAATAGCAAGCGCTGAACGATCTCTTCAAGCTTATGTGATCCTGATACAAATCGGCGTTTTAGGCAGAAATTTGAGCAAAAATAGCAGGGCAAGCGCTGGATCTCTTCAAGCTTTGTGATCCTGATTCGGCAGGCAGAAATTTGGGGCATTTAAAAATAGCAGGGGCAAGCGCTGAACGATCTCTTCCTTATGTGATCCTGATACAAATCGGCGTTTTAGGGAAATTTGAAAAAATAGCAGGGGCAAGCGCTGAACGATCTCTTAAAGCTTATTGTTGATAAATGGCTTTGGGAAATTTTAAAGGCATTTAAAAATAGCAGGGCTGAACGATCTCTTCAAGCTTTGTGATCCTGCAAATCGGCGTTTTAGGCAAAATTTACGGGCTTTTAAAAATAGCAGGGGCAAGCGCTGAACGATCTCCTCAAGCTTATGTGATCCTGATACAAATCGGCGTTTTAGGCAGAAATTTACGGGCATTTAAAATTGCAGGGGCAAGCGCTGAACGATCTTCTCAAGCTTATGTGATCCTGATACAAATCGGCGTTTTAAGAAATTTACAGCATTTAAAAATAGAAGGGCAAGCGCTGAACGATCTCTTCAAGCTTTTGATCCTGATACAAATCGGCGTTTTAGGCAGAAATTTACGGGCCATTTAAAAATAGCAGGGCAAGCGCTGAACGATCTCTTCCTTATTGATCCTGATACAAATCGGCGTTTTAGGCAGAAATTTACGGGCCATTTAAAAATAGCAGGGCAAACGCTGAACGATCTCTTCAAGCTTATGTGATCCTGATACAAATCGGCGTTTTAGGCAGAAATTTAGGGCATTTAAAATAGCAGGGGCAACGCTGAACGATCTCTTCAAGCTTATGTGATCCTGATACAAATCGGCGTTTTAGGCAGAAATTTACGGGCATTTAAAAAAAGGGCAAGCGCTGAACGATCTCCTCAAGCTTATGTGATCCTGATACAAATCGGCGTTTTAGGCAGAAATTTACGGGCATTTAAAATGGCAGGGGCAAGCGCTGAACGATCTCTTCAAGCTTTGTGATCCTGATACAAATCGGCGTTTTAGGCAGAAATTTAGGGCCATTTAAAATAGCAGGGGCAAACGCTGAACGATCTCTTCAAGCTTATGTGATCCTGATACAAATCGGCGTTTTAGGCAGAAATTTAGCCCTTTTAAAATAGCAGGGCAAGCGCTGAACGATCTCTTCAAGCTTATGTGATCCTGATACAAATCGGCGATTTAGGCAGAAACTTACGGGGCATTTAAAATAGCAGGGCAAGCGCTGAACGATCTCTTCAAGCTTATGTGATCCTGATACAAATCGGCGTTTTAAGAAATTTACGGGCATTTAAAAATAGCAGGGCAAGCGCTGAACGATCTCTTCAAGCTTATGTGATCCTGATACAAATCGGCGTTTTAAGAAATTTAGCCTTTAAAAAGCAGGGCAAGCGCTGAACGATCTCTTCAAGCTTATGTGATCCTGATACAAATCGGCGTTTTAGGCAGAAATTTAAGAGCCCTTTTAAAAATAGCAGGGGCAAGCGCTGAACGATCTCTTCAAGCTTATGTGATCCTGATACAAATCGGCGTTTTAGGCAGAAATTTATTTAAAAAGCAGGGCAAGCCCTTCTTCGCGTGATCCTTCAAACCTTTTACAGAAATTTAGGGCTTTAAAATGCGGGAAGGCGAAATCCTTTAATTAGGCCTGAACAAATCCGTTTTACGAAATTTCGGGCTTTAAAAATGCAAAGCGGAACGTTCTTCGCTTATGTGATCCTGATACAAATCGGCGTTTTAGGCAGAAATTTGGGCATTTAAAAATAGGGGAAAGCGCTGAACGATCTCTTGCTTATGTGATCCTGATACAAATCGGCGTTTTAGGCAGAAATTTGGGCATTTAAAAAAAGGGAACGGAAATCCTTTAGTGATCCTGATACAAATCGGCGTTTGGAAAATTTACCAAAAAGAAAGCGCTGAACTTTTGCTTTGTGATCCTGATACAAATCGGCGTTTTAGGGAAATTTGGGCTTTAAAAAGCAGGGAACTCCTTCAACATTGATCCCAAAAAGGGTTTTGGGAAAATTTAGCATTTAAAAATAGCAGGGCAAGCGCTGAACGATCTCTTCAAGCTTATGTGATCCTGATACAAATCGGCGTTTTAGGCAGAAATTTACGGCATTTAAAATAGCAGGCAAGCGCTGAACGATCTCTTTTGTGATCCTGATACAAATCGGCGTTTTAGGCAAAATTTCCCTTTAAAAATCCAAGCCTGAACGATCCCGCTTTTAGAAAAATTTTTAGGGAAATTTAAAATTTTTTTTTTTTTTTTTTTTTTTTTTTTTTTTTTTTTTTTTTTTTTTTTTTTTTTTTTTTTTTAAAAAAAAAAAAAAAAAAAAAAAAAAAAAAAAAAAAAAAAAAAAAAAAAAAAAAAAAAAAAAAAAAAAAAAAGCAGGGCAAGCGCTGAACGATCTCCTCAAGCTTATGTGATCCTAATACAAATCGGCGTTTTAGGCAGAAATTTACGGGCATTTAAAATGGCAGGGGCAAGCGCTGAACGATCTCTTCAAGCTTATGTGATCCTGATACAAATCGGCGTTTTAGGCAGAAATTTGGGCATTTAAAATAGCAGGGCAAGCGCTGAACGATCTCTTCAAGCTTATGTGATCCTGATACAAATCGGCGTTTTAGGCAGAAATTTACGGCATTTAAAATAGCAGGGCAAGCGCTGAACGATCTCTAAGCTTATGTGATCCTGATACAAATCGGCGTTTTAGGCAGAAATTTAGGCATTTAAAATAGCAGGGCAAGCGCTGAACGATCTCTTCAAGCTTATGTGATCCTGATACAAATCGGCGTTTTAGGCAGAAATTTAAGGGGCATTTAAAAATAGCAGGGCAAGCGCTGAACGATCTCTTCAAGCTTATGTGATCCTGATACAAATCGGCGTTTTAGGCAGAAATTTAGCATTTAAAATAGCAGGGCAAGCGCTGAACGATTCTTCAAGCTTATGTGATCCTGATACAAATCGGCGTTTTAGGCAGAAATTTAGGCATTTAAAAAGCAGGGCAAGGCTGAACGATCTCTTCAAGCTTATGTGATCCTGATACAAATCGGCGTTTTAGGCAGAATTAGATTTAAAATAGCAGGGCAAGCGCTGAACGATCTCTTCAAACTTATGTGATCCTGATACAAATCGGCGTTTTAGGCAGAAATTTAAGCATTTAAAATAGCAGGGCAAGCGCTGAACGATCTCTTCAAGCTTATGTGATCCTGATACAAATCGGCGTTTTAGGCAGAAATTTCGAGCATTTAAAAATAGCAGGGCAAGCGCTGAACGATCTCTTCAAGCTTATGTGATCCTGATACAAATCGGCGTTTTAGGCAAAATTTACGAGCCATTTAAAATAGCAGGGCAAGCGCTGAACGATCTCTTCAAGCTTATGTGATCCTGATACAAATCGGCGTTTTAGGCAGAAATTTGAGCATTTAAAATAGCAGGAACGCTGAACGATCTCTTCAAGCTTATGTGATCCTGATACAAATCGGCGTTTTAGGCAGAAATTTGGGGCCAAAATTTAGCAGGGCAAGCGCTGAACGATCTCTTCAAGCTTATGTGATCCTGATACAAATCGGCGTTTTGGCAGAAATTTGGGCTTTAAAATAGCAGGGAAGCGCTGAACGATCTCTTTTATGTGATCCTGATACAAATCGGCGTTTAGGCAGAAATTTACGAGCATTTAAAAATAGGGGCAAGCGCTGAACGATCTCTTCAAGCTTATGTGATCCTGATACAAATCGGCGTTTTAGGCAGAAAAGGGCTTTAAAAAAGCAGGGCAAGCGCTGAACGATCTCTTCCTTATGTGATCCTGATACAAATCGGCGTTTTAGGCAGAAATTTAATTTAAAATAGCAGGGCAAGCGCTGAACGATTCTTCGCTTATGTGATCCTGCAAATCGGCGTTTTAGGCAGAAAACGGCCAAAAAAAGCAGGGGCAACCGAACTCTTCCTTATGTGATCCTGATACAAATCGGCGTTTAGGCAGAAATTTGGGCATTTAAAATAGCAGGGCAAGCGCTGAACGATCTCTTCAAGCTTATGTGATCCTGATACAAATCGGCGTTTTAGGCAGAAATTTGGGCATTTAAAATAGCAGGGCAAGCGCTGAACGATCTCTTCAAGCTTATGTGATCCTGATACAAATCGGCGTTTTAGGGAAATTTAAAAAAATAGCAGGGCAAGCGCTGAACGATCTTCAAGCTTATGTGATCCTGATAAAATCGGCGTTTTAGGGAAATTTATTTAAAATAGCAGGGCAAGCGCTGAACGATCTCTTCAAGCTTATGTGATCCTGATACAAATCGGCGTTTTAAGAAATTTAAGCCATTTAAAAATAGCAGGGCAAGCGCTGAACGATTCTTCAAGCTTATGTGATCCTGATACAAATCGGCGTTTGGCAGAAATTTCATTTAAAAATAGCAGGGCAAGCGCTGAACGATCTCTTCAAGCTTATGTGATCCTGATACAAATCGGCGTTTTAGGCGAAAACGAGCCTTTAAAATAGCAGGGCAATGAACGATCTCTTCAAGCTTATGTGATCCTGATACAAATCGGCGGCAGAAATTTACGGGCATTTAAAATAGCAGGGCAAGCGCTGAACGATCTCTTGCTTATGTGATCCTGATACAAATCGGCGTTTAGGCAGAAATTTGGGCATTTAAAATAGCAGGGCAAGCGCTGAACGATCTCTTGCTTATGTGATCCTGATACAAATCGGCGTTTTTAGGGAAATTTGGTTTAAAAATAGCAGGGCAAGCGCGAACG